>CM061179.1:10002500-15002500 GCA_030763345.1 Mythimna separata | reverse complement strand
ATTCATTTTAATGTACATAAATCTATGTTACAATTTAAATTTTTCAATAAAAAAAACATTGTCTTTCCGGTATCGGGAACTGGTTATTATATTATTATTATGAGCCTGTTGTGTAAACATATATGTTGTATCGCAGAACAAAGGCCTCCCTTCCCGTCTTCCACTCTTCTCTGTCCTTAGATACGCTAGCAGTCCAACACTTCACGTCACGATGAGGAAAACTTGACACAAATGATAATAAATATAGGATATCATTGTTAAATGTGACAAAAAGTCAAATTTAAATGAAGCTGAGTTTTGATCCAAGCAAGCATGTATTGTATTTAATAGGAATATAATAATTGTAACAACAATTGAATTGCGTCGTAGGCTAGTTAGATAATTTGCTATTTTTATTTAATACTCTAAACTAATTGCTGATAAGTCTGTTTATTATTGTTTAATGAACATGTAGCATTAATTTATGTTAGTGGAAAAGTCTCACATGCAAGGATTCCTACGATATACGATAGCTCTCGGAAGCGGTGTAAATTATTTATACGATAAATATGTAATGAGTAGATTTATAGGGTTTTTACTTGTATATATGAGTTAGATAGTTCGATCTAAGACGCTTGAATCACCGCTTTAACCATAGTTTTGATGTAGTCGATAACTGATACATATCTGATTGGTTGCTAAGCATATCATGAATATGTATATTTATTGCTCTTAATGGTTACTGCTGCACCTGACTGAAATACATAAATCGTGAAAAATTCCCAATGTTCGTCTTTTACAGTAACGTTTACGTATTTGTGCAGCTAATTAAAGCTACTGCAACATATAAAACTGCAAATCAACAATATTATTAACATTTAATACCACACGATAAATTTCAGCATAACGATCGAAAAATTCATTATAAAAAAGCTTATGTATGTTACAGACATCTATGGTTCCGTAGATTATATTATTTGGCAGTTCGAAAAATTCAAATTATTTCCTTACCGTTTTCCATTTAGATTTATATACATTCCTTTTGGCCGAGGCCACTGTAGAGGTTAAACAAACGCTAACTAATTAGTAACGAATGCATCTTTTAAGGATAACGTAGAAAACGGGAAGGACAAAACACAAGGAATTCTAAAGCTGAGCGTTCGAATACATTTAAATACGAAATTAGATGAAACAGATTTTGAACTTGTCTTTTAGTATGTAAATTGAAATAAGCAGGTTTTACCTCGTTTGTGACGTTTCAATTATATCGACCCAAGATATACTATTTATAGAAAATTGAACTACGTTTCAGTTCAGACTTCATAAAATTTATTTCGACGATTACTTATTTAGGCATTACTCATTTTTAGGCATAACAACAATAGAATAATGATGTTTGTGTCCTTATAAACGAGCATATACATAAAAGATGTCAATCCTGCAAATTATTCGGAAGATGCAAACGGCTTCTAGGTATTTTGTATACCGTTGCATTATTTAAATCGTAACACTTATCAACTCTTCATCGGTTTTTATTCAAACTATAAAAATGCTATTTAAGTGGCCATCGGAATGATACAGTTATTTAGCATCGTGAGGTATAGATGTGGGTCATTGATCGTGACAACTTTATCTTTTCCACGTCTAGTTAAATTCCTGAACACTGAACTACGCGAATTTTGAAGAAACCTTCAGTTTAGAGATGGATCTAATTCTAGACTTGCATCAAATAAATCATTTCAGTGTTTACAAACAATGGTTATGTTGTTGTAAAGAGGTATTTGTTGTATGACGTGTGTGTTGTATTGTTTACAGGACAATCAGAGCAGCAATGGCACGTTCATCAATAATAACCGGTGCTCCATATCGAAGGAGCAAGAGCCGCACGAGGTGTTCTCGGGTGACGTGGTACAGTTCGGCATACCAGTCGTGGAGAATGCCGGCAATTCTGAGAAGGTATGTGTTCTTCTTCTTTTCGTGTCGATGTCTTCGACTAAATTTTCTGCGACCAGTGTTTGGCAACCTGTACGGCTCATCATTCGCCCTTAGATCCCGTAAAGTAGAGATATGAAGGTATGTGTCAACTAAGTAGATAGTGAATGGAGTGATACCGCGCGGACTTGAGACATCAGTGCAGTGTTATTTAGCATATCGTCGTTGACAGTTAGTTGGAAATGCGTCTAATGGAGCGCCGTAAGCGGTCGTCTAATTATGCACGTTATTTTCGTATGCATCGTACTAATTGTGTGAGTGAGATTTTACGAAATAATTATGCGTGATAGTTAAACTATGAAATTATGTATAATTTGTACGATGTTTTTAAGTTTTTTGTTTATTGAAGACTATTATGAGTCGTCATCTCTGTAGGAGAGAAGAGACGAGTAAGCAGAAATGTTGCTCCGAACCCAATTAGTAATAAGGGTAATAGAATGATGACTTACGCTCGGCACATTCTATTTTAGTACCAAGTGCGAATATGCGATAAGTCCTTAGTACTCCATTGGTATGCTCCTCTATGACACCATTCCACATAGAGCGAGTGTTACGGATGGCTCGACAGCAACTCGACCACCTGTTGTTCGCGATGACCACAGAGGTGAATCAATTTGTTGTATAAATTATCGCGGTCGCTTGCATGTCGGCTTCCTCATAAGACACTCAACTGTGTGCAGTAGGTTCAACTGCTTCGATGCAAATCGTGGTTACAATGGTATGTTCTTGTCATTTTGTATACATATAACCCTTAAGTTGTAAACTCCTTTATTGATTCTAATTAACCAGATTAAAGTGGTTTAATGGTTCGTGAGATATAAGCTTATTAATGGACTGCTAATTGGGACTTCTTTACATTTTAAAATACGTGTTTAAGTTATTTTATACATTGACAATTTTAATATTCCTCGCATATCTAAATTCTTATAATAAACCAAAAATCTAGCTTCCTGGTGTATACCGGACCGTGATATAAAGTTTTAGAGAAATATGTAGAACTTGTATTAGTTGCGCAACCGGTTTGTTTTCTTATCTGAGATTTGTCTCTCGGTAACATCGTGTTGTGATTACAAATTAATTAGATGCTCTCAGGATGATTCGTCATCAATATTAGTAAGACATGTTTGGTACTTGAGATGCTCGTATGTAGGGCTGCCATCCGTCCGGGTTTCCCCGGATTTGTCCTAGTTTAGAGGGCGTCCGGGGTGCGTCCGGGCGGGGTTGTCAAAAAGTGTCCGGGAGAAACCCGGACGCTTTTAGTGTCACCAAAAATTAAAATTATATTTTTTTTAATTACCTCAGAAATAGAAGAGTGTAAAATTATGACTATTTTATTTGTTAAGCTGTAGTTTAAGTTGATTGTGTCAAACATTGTTAAATAACTAAATGAATACATTTTATTTTTATTGTAATATTTTTTTCTGGGTGTCCGGGGAAAAAACTGAATTTCATCCAAATGTCCGGGGTTTTTGAAGTTTTTGTCCGGCGTCGGCGATTTAGGTGATGGCAGCCCTACTCGTATGGTTTGTCACTTTTTGGTTTTAGATTCGAGATTGAGGCCTCTCTCTCTTGCCGTTATTGCAATTTATTTCGGATCGGTGCAACAAGTCTTAATTCCATACTAGCTTCTGCCAATAACTTTGCCTATGAGAAAGTATATTATCTCAAGAGAACGTTGTTCCGGAATAAAATGTATGTTATATCCTATTCCCGGACATGTTCTACCCGTGTACCAAATTCAATCCATTGTTTTTGTAGTCTTTTTTCGTTATAGCTATTAAGTTTCATAAAGCAGTATAAGCTTTACTTCTCATTCTGTTTCTTCGAGGGATTGATCTTATTTCAACAATAGGCTATTTTAATGAACCTTATAATAAAGCCATCATTTCATTCGAAAGATGTCCATTGCTGAACATAGACCTCCCCACTGTGTGTCATTATTGTGCGGATCGCCCGGAGGACATGGTGGAAGTCAGTATTGCTTTAGCGATGCGTGATGTTGAGAGGATTTATTATTCGATTGTTCGAACATCTCCATGGTTCTCGATTGTTTCGATTTTAACTCGAGTCCGACTCTGTTTGTTATTGCGAGTGGCGCGGGGGAATGGTCCGTTTATTCGCAGTTGTTCCTTAATGGAATAGAGTTTCTAGTGAGAGTAACTGATTCGAAAAATCTAAAACTATCGGCGGTGCGTATAATTCGCCTCATTCAAGTCATTAGATGTCACCTGCACATTGTCACTGAAGTTTCTTCCCATCTCTATCCCTCTTATGGGCCTATGTTCGTTTATGTAACATTGGTTCTCCAACGGATATCATCATTCCTGATTCGATAACGCAAGGAAACTCCAATATAGCCCACAAAGTAAATAAAGTCATCCCAGTCTAATTTTCCAAGATATCTGGAGATTAAATCCTGGAATGGTAACAGTAGTAGGTGAAGGTTGCTTTATAAGAGGAAACACCGGGCAAGTCATAACAAACTATGAGTTATGGCGACTTTACCTTCTACCCTTGCCTAAACAATTGAGGATAAATCGTAAACTATATGAAAGGTTAACTCATTCAATATGTTGACCCAGTATCTATGTTACCGCTAATGTGCGTAAATCGGTTAAAGTGCAGATTAACTTGTTAATCTGCAGATAATCTGATTTGAGTCTGTTAAAGTGAAAAAATGTTGTAAGTTCTTATCTAGATAATCTGCAGGCTTCCTAGGTTATCTGCAGACTAACGCCCAAGCATACGGTTAAATTATAAAACAGGTTCTATGCTTGTAATTATTTAATTTTAATTTATAATACTATATTTATAATCTAAAGTTTGATGATTTCACGTTTGAAAAATTAAAATATTTTGGGGACACGGACAGCTTAGGTTATAAAAGAAAGGCAGGCTAAGGCAAGGTCCGTTCTGCTTCGCTCCCGCCTTAGTCTTGGCGGTTATTTTTTTTTATTAACGTTTGAATCCCCAACCGGTCCTATGAGACCGCGCTGTTATTGTTTTACTATTGTGTCTCGTTTCGCGGGTATCTGAGTAATTAAAGCAGGCTACATCGAGCTAAAAGAAGACAAAATTGCAATTATATCTTAGGATACTTTTTGGCCTGGCAGGATACCAATTTCCACGATTTCATGCGGGCGAAACCGCTTATAGAAGCTAGTAAAAAAAAAATTAACTAGGAGTATTCCAGTCGCTCCCGTAGCTTATATAACAGGAACTTTTTTCAGGGATAAAAGCATAATTATGCCACTTAGCAATAGTATAACTAAAAAAAAAAAAAATTTTTTTTACTCAAATGTCATTTCATATTTACAAATAAACAATGATAAATCTATTATAATGTAAGTTTAAACTAAACAAACTTCCGTTCTTCGTGACATAGACATAGTTATGATAAGATAATAACGTGTTTAACTGTGTTTATTGCCAGAATACGTTCCCGCCAGTGGTTGCCCTGCTCAAACTATTTCACCCCGATGGAAAGGAAGCCAAGCTGTCGTTCAACCCCACTATGACCACGCCGCTGCATCTCAAAGAATTGTACCAGCTTAATAATTTTGTTCAGGTAATTTTTTCTAACATATTTTCTTTTATCTTCTATAAAAAGAGATTTCGACTACATTATTCATTTTTATACGTAGGTTAAAAATAATTCTGCAGAATACAGTATTGTATGTTAAACAATCAAAAGGTTTTGATTGTGACGTCACATCTATGCATTCTTTTTCTGTGAAAATTTCTCCTTATTCTTTATTGTACACACAATTTTATCAAACGATAAAAATAGGACAGCTTTTCTTGCAACAAACCATAAAATGATAGAGAAATTATCCTTATACCAGACTTGAAAGGATTCTTATTTAATTTTGAACGGATCTGAAAAATTCTCGATTTATGATGAAGATATTCTGTATAAAAAAAATGGAGTCAAATATCAATATACTTATCATCAGGTTTTCTGATATTACGGACAATTGCGCACTGTTTTTCATCAATACATTTAGATCATTAATTCATTTTTTTTTTTATTCATTCATTTTTTTTTCATTCATTCATTCATTTCTATTCATTAAATTTTTCTCGGTTGTTCATTTTCATCTTTTTACATTATCCAGGAAGCGATTCAACGCGAAGCGTCTCTGGAAGGTCGGCTGCGCACGCTGCGCGAGTGCGTGGAGCGCACGCGCGCCGAGGCGGCGGCGTCGTGGGAGCTGTTCGTGGGCGAGCAGCGCCTGCTCATGCGCGTGCACACGCTCGAGACCATGCTGGCCGTGGGCAAGCAGCCCGACCACCACCAGCTCGCGCAGCTCTTCAGCGACAAGAGGAACTACCAGGTAACGTTGGGCTACTCTCTGGAAGGTCGGCTGCGCACGCTGCGCGAGTGCGTGGAGCGCACGCGCGCCGAGGCGGCGGCGTCGTGGGAGCTGTTCGTGGGCGAGCAGCGCCTGCTCATGCGCGTGCACACGCTCGAGACCATGCTGGCCGTGGGCAAGCAGCCCGACCACCACCAGCTCGCGCAGCTCTTCAGCGACAAGAGGAACTACCAGGTAACGTTGGGCTACTCTCTGGAAGGTCGGCTGCGCACGCTGCGCGAGTGCGTGGAGCGCACGCGCGCCGAGGCGGCGGCGTCGTGGGAGCTGTTCGTGGGCGAGCATTGTCGTGAGGGCCTTTTTTCCAAAACGTAAAAATGTCCTTTACGTTAATTCATAGGTCTGGTATCGATATAACTGGATGTAGATTCTTAAGATCGTCGTCCGAGCTTGGTGCTGAATATAGGCCTCTACCAAAGATAACAACCAGCGGGTATGGGTCTGTACTTCATGCGGTTTCTACCGACCTTTAATAGTTTATCGTCCTGGTTTGTGGGGGCCTACTCTTACGGCAATGTGGTTACTAGATAGGTATGTCAGTAATTTTTGACCCCATCTATCGAGCAGTATCGCCCATTGATTGGCACTTTAGTTTTGGTACATAGAACTTAGGCCTCATTTACGGAGACGCGGGGCGTCTCGCGTCGCGTATGGCGTGGCGTCTCGCGGCACGTCGGACGTTTTTTCTGTTTACGGTGGGGCGGCGCGTGAAGCGGCACGCATCATCGCACGCGTAAACACAAACTTATAGCAATATACGACGTTGTTCATAGAGCAGCGAGACGGGAAGAGTGGCGGTGCCCGCCGCTGCGCCCGCGACGAATACTCAAGCGTGTAGCGAAGCACGCGACGGGCATAGCTTCATCGAGAATAGCCGCTGCATGCGCTGCAGCGATAAACGCCGCGTGGGACGCGTCGGTGCCTACCGCGGGCTCGGCCGCAATAAACGCCCCATTTCAAACAAACGCGTCTAAAATCGCTTCTCCGTAAACGCACTCATACAACGCCATATATTTTAATTCAGTGCGGGCCGCGCCGCTTATCGCAACGCGCGACGCCCCGCGTCTCCGTAAATGAAGCCTTACTCTTAGTTGTTTTGCGGATTTTAAAGATTTTTTGTGTCCTTATGATACTGTTCTGTAGTCCTTTCCAATAGACCATTTATAGGCACTTTTGAATAGTCAAAAAGTGAAGCATGTTCCAAAGCATAGATCTCTATGGACAAGAATGTGCCAGAAACTTCATGGACACTCTTTTAAATCATATTCTTGGTTACATGTTTCTTGTCGCTTCTATTGTGAGCACAATGTAGATAGAAAACGAAAAAAAAAACAAGTATTTAAAAAAAATATAATCACGAAATTAGCTACTAGCACTTACGGGGTTACCAGTCTCAACTGACGGCACCCGTTCACGAACATGACGCGTGCATCAGCTCCACTGAACCAACCAACTCAACCAGCCATTTCGAAGGGTCATTCGGCACCCAAAAACACGTGCCACCAACAGCGAGACATTTCAGTGAGCATGACAACATTATTACGATGTACTTTACATGTATTTCCTAATAAAAGCCTTTGTTTGTTACAGGAAGTGGCGCAAGAAAGTCTCCGCGCGGCGCACGAACAAAGACTTGCCTTAGAGGAGACGCTGGAGCGACGCAGCCGCGAGGTGGCCGCGCTGCACCAGCACAACTACGCGCTGCGCCTCACTGCCAACAACGCGCTCGCCGAGCTACAGGTACGAACGTACCCTGTAGGGGAGAAGTTTTATTCGATTGATAGAACATCTCGATTGTTTCGACTTTGACTCGAGTCGGACTTGGTTTGTTATTGCGACTGGCGCATGTCGCGCTCGTTCGCGAGTTGTTTCTCAATGGTTTAGAGTTTCGAGTGAGAATGTTTGTTTTTGTCGAAGAATCGAAAGGTAGTGGTCGATTCCGTCGACTCGAAACAATCGAAAACATCTCGTTTTTTTTGTAGAACGTCGAGTCGATGGTTGACTGGATGGTTTATTTTTAAGGACTTTTTCCGTTTCACATTACAGCTTGGAGATGTACAGAATTAGTCCAAAATATTCATAATTTACAAAGATTAGAAGACAAAGTTCAGCTTTAAGTTTAGCCTTTTGTGTGTTTTACGTTTGCAATTTTAGTACTATATTTGTTATAGGTGCTTAATAATAATGAAAACCAAGTAATTACACTCTTACAGTTTTTAGCTAATGTTTGTTTGTATGTTGCGGTTACAGAAGCTGGCAGCGCGGTGTGAGCGCAAGATGTGCGCGGCGCGCCTCGCCATCGCCAGCGCCGAGGAGCGCGAGCAGGCCGTGCGCAACCATCTGCCGCTCGCCGTCAGTACCTGAACTAAATCTACTTCTTTCTATTTTATCTGACCTCTATGTAGCTACTTAGACAGCTTAATAGTGTATACAAGGTACCAGATAAGCTTGGAATAAAGTGCATTGACCTTTTTCTAATATCTCTGTAAAAGTACACAAAAAATAAATAATGAACAAAAAATGTATGTGGGTTAACAACCGTCATTCCACGTTTATCTGGTGCGGCCTGTAGAATAGAAAAGGCGCAGTGCCAGTAGTTAAAATGTCCATAAAACCAGACAGGTGGTCATCATCTGTAAATATAAGAGGCATCTGGACCTTTCCAAAAATCACCACAGAAGCCCCTATATTGCCTTCCAGATTGAGCAACATTCTGTAGACCTATGGGTTGAGAAATGGATAAAATTTGCTTGCAAATAACAACTGATTGACACTCACAAAAAACATCTTACGTATCTCGACAAAATCAACCATATAGTAATTCCTGATTAAAATTTTCAGTATTCAGTACAAAACGGAGAAGCGAAGATGTTGGTGCTGAGTACGGACAGCAATAAGCTGCAGGAGGCCAAGCGCGGCGGCTCGCTCGAGGACGCCGTGCGGGCGCTGCCAGACTATATCAAGTTATTGCTGCCGCAGCAACTTCTCAACAAGGTACTAATTAACATTGTAGGACAATATATTATTAACAAATGACATGATAGTTACCCAATGGTTCACTACTGGGCATAACATGAATTAGTCGTGAAACTTTTCTTGCAGCCACTATACACGGTGTGCACGCAATCGTCGCGCTTCAGAATACACTAATGGGGATCCACATGATTCTATGTAGTTACTAATGTTAAAATTTCGTCGAATGGAACCGAATGCATGTCACGCGGACATCGCTCATTGAGCGTGGCCGATACGCATACTGTATCACGTGTAACGCCATCCTACGCTAAATAAATAGAGACTATTTTGCTAACAATGTGGTCAACGGTTGCCATATGGCAATCACGTCGACATCACGCGTATATGTGTTGGGTTGGTGCAAATGTTATTCGTTTCATGTAAACACGCCACAAATAAGGATTTGGGCTAATAGAAAGTCCCATCGGGCAATACGACCTGTAGCTATAAAGTTTGGAAGTTGAAGCCCCATGGATTAGCGACTCAAACTCGCTCTCTGCAGCTGCGTATCGGTTCGTTATGTCTTGAAATCCCATGGAATTTGTCCCATTGGACTACACTAAGTTCACTGATCCCCCTTTGCATTGACATCGAATATGGCTCTCTCACCTTTCCTTCATAGCACTTGTACTAAGGGGTCACGTTCTTTGTGTTAAGTTTCATTTAGAATCTAAATGAAACTTATTATTCTAAACTTTATTTTATATAATTATGAAACCGTTAACTAACATAATTGTTTTATTTGTTCAGGTTGGAATAAAAGCAATATCAGCTGAAGGAAAGTCAGCAAAGGAGTTCGAATTAATATTAAAGACAAATAATATTTATAATGCCGAAAGCAAAGGTGAGTTTTAATTTTTTAAACTAGTGATCTCAGTAATGGATATTCTTATAAACTTAGCAGGTGTATAACATACACCTGGGCTTCGGCAAAAAAATGACCATTATATGTGCCATTCTATCGGCTTACTCTATCTACATTCGAGTAAAACATTGCCTAATCAGCTCTTAATTTAGTAACGTGTATATTACTTTCATACGGCCCGATGACATCTAGTGCTGGATAGAATCCTCTGCTATCATCCTCTATAACGATCTATTCTCAGTCTGTTTGCGGTTGCCAGCCCTTTATTATAATTTGGCTCTTAGTCCTTTAATAGACTTCATTTATATTGGACAATTTCTCGTCTTCAGGCTTAACTTATTATATTGATTAATGTTGTTTGTTCACAGAAAAACAAAACAACGAAGAGGTCGGTGTTAGCGGCAGCGGCGAAGAGAAGACTGGTGAGCCTGACTCATGTACTGACGATGAAAAGCAGTCGCGGCTCAACCACGGTAGGCATTGTAGTAGGAAAACAATTCTTACTTCATGTAGAACTGAAAGCACTAGGCTGATTGCGAGAATCATAAAGAGTTTTGAGCTATTATGATGCGTACAACCACTGTTTTGTACACTGTGCAACGCCCGCCTGTTGGTATGTCTCATGATACGTCGAGAGTTTGGTTTTTTTTGCGTCCGAATCTATGGCGACTAACAAAGAAATATAGAAAGTGATCCCAAACAAATTAATGTAGTGTGTCGGTTTTTTCGGCCGTGTACGGCCCTAAAACGACGCATTTTTATACATCGCGTTTTGGAGTTCTTAGGAGTAATAGTAGTAGATTATTCTAATTTAATTTCATGAGATAGTTACAATAAATACGCATTGCCCCCGATTATTCAAAAACTGCATTTTATCGCCTCCTAACTATGTCTTCTTGTGTCTATATCTTCTAAAATGTCTTCAAACTCGTTACACAAATGACTCTTTACTGTTTGTTTCTTCCTATACAATGATCTGTGCATTGTAGATCCCGGTCACGAAGAGTGTCCGAGCCCGTTGGACGGCGAGCTACACGCAGACAACAACGCGAACTCCACCTATAGTGAACCGAGTACTAGAGAAGAATCACCTGTAAGTATTTAGTGTATTTTATATTATTCTGTTGTAGATTGCAAGTAGATTAGCATTTGATTAAGACCCCAGAGTCCCAAGAATCAAGATGCAAGATGAGAGACAGCGTTTTTAAAACTTTTTATACTAACCAAGTGTATCAAAGGGTGTCATAGATTAATCGTGGGTAGGTATGCTTCCTAGACGAAAGATATACATGTTTGTTCCATCCATTAGATAACCAGAAGAGTGCTACACAACAAAATCATCAAGATTCTCTCTTCAAACTTCATCAAGGCAAGCTTTAGGTCGGCTTGAGTTGGCCGACCGAACAAGCGTTACATAGCCGAGCGTCACGGCTCAGTCTCTCTGAAAGTTGCTTTGTTTTGGTAATCCCTAAGTCCAACACGCTATTTTTACTGCAATCTGTATAATTCAGGTGTTCTATACAATACCTAGGCAATGTATGGAATACCTGAAGCGTCCAAACTATAAAGAAATATGAATATTAGTTTCCGTTACGTAGTATTGTAGATGGTCCACGGGCAATGTGTAAAATGAATGGATTTTGGTCTATATATTATCAATATTACCCGACTTACCTATGAAATTATGGGCAAGTTAAACTTGTCCTATTACTTAAAATCAATTTGTGTACAAAATGAGAGCAGGGAAGAGAATGACGTAATTTAGGGCACTCAGAAAAAAGGAGCCTCACTTTAAAGCTTGCAGTCAGAAATAGGATTTGCTTTACTCACTACAATCTAGCCAGAACGTGTCAAGGTGCCCTAAAATGACGTCACCTCCTTTCTTGCTTCGTCTTATACACAAATTATCTACAAGTTTTAGGTATTCGATAAAAAAAATCTTATCTCAAATAATATAAAGTAGTGCTTGACTACGATCCCGCCTGATGGTAAGCAGTGATGCAATCGTTGATGCAATGCACTCATCTGCACAATACTAGGTATTGTATAGAGTACCGGATTATACAGATTGCCGGTAACATAACTACAAATTACCGTTTTCCGAATTTTTTCCTTACTTGAGAGCTTCTTGTCTTTCAGAATTCTAAGTCAAAATATTATTATCTTATATTCAATCCTATTCCGTTTACGCAGCATAACATGTACCGTAAATGGAATCAGCAGACTCCAAAAAGGAGGTTAAATATTCGACTGTGTATTTTTTTTGCGTCGTTCCGATACAATAAACTATATAGAATAACTGCATCTGATCCTATGTTTGGCACACAGAATTGATTGATATTGATCCCAGATTCAATAAAAAGTTTATTCGACTATATTCTTAGAAACACAAAAAAAAAACATTTTGTTCTGTGGTGTCATTCTATTAGTGTCTCAGTCCCACATTGATGAATTGCGTCCCATAAGGACAAACCGCATACACCATTCAGTGCCACACCATATCCGGCACACGTTAGCATGAATTAGTTCTTATAAAAACGTATTAATTATTGCACATAGTTTGCTTGTTTGGGCCCGGCCTCGGAGCGTTCGCGTGAATCATCGTTTCAGACGAGACCTCGGATTGGAACGTAAATCTGCTTGTTTTGACGTTGTAGTTTCAATGTTCGAGAAACGTTTTTTCTGCATTCAGTGAGAGATTTTTTGTACTTGTTTGTAGACTGAGAAATACAGCGATGTTTTCCTTCATTTAAACTAGCTGTCCCCCGCGGTTTTAACCGCGTCTTTGTTTACTGTTCTGCTCCCGTGAGTCGAATCGTGATTTTATATAGCCTATATCCTTCCTCGATAAATGGGCTATTCATCACCATTTTTTTCAATTCGAACCAGTACTTCCTAAGATTAGCGCGTTCAACCAAACAAACTCGCCTTTTCTTTAGTTTTTAAGTTTATCGCGATCATACAGACAAACAGGCGAGCTGAAGGACTTAGTTAAATCATTATTACCTTTGTAATTAATCAAGTAAAATCCGGGTAACATATAAATACTTTGTCGTAGCGGAAGATGTTTCGTTCCTACTTCCGTACTTCCTATTAAATACTTCGTTTATCACCTTGAAAATCGTCAGCAACCTTATTATAACTAATTACCTCCGTTTGGACGATTAGGCCAAACAAACATTTAATAGAATGCCCATATTTTACTGCCAATTCAAGTTAAGTCCATCAGAGATCAAATCCGTCTGATGAAAGTCATTAGATTCACGTGTGATTTGTGAGCTGATTCTGAGATCACCATATTATGACTATATTTACCTTCCTACATAAAGTGACAACAAATAGCAACCATATGTTTTTATCTACGGGACTGGCTGATTAACTCTCGCTAAAGATAAGCACCAATGACATCGGAGAATTTTTGTAATTCAGTTGATGAGTTGACTCACAGTAGGCAAATAATAAGCGGTTGATGTACTCCTTTGTTCTGCTATCTCACACCATCAGACAATACTGCATCAAGTTGCAGTTGAATGTTTTATTTTTCTTTAAAATCCTCAATATCCAAGTAAAGGGCGGTGCACGATACGAGCGTGTTATTATGTATGTTAATGCACAATTTCACGGCGCGGTAGTTCGTGTGATGCTTTGTTCTTTATTGCGGAGCGGTGAGTCAGCGGGCGGCGACTGCAGGCACCGCCTCCCCCCTCGCCCCGCCCACTCCTCATACGACGCTTCCAGACACTTCATCACCAACAAAGTCCTCTTAACACGTCGTTAAGGTACATTTTACATGGGTGTGCTGTCTCATCAGTGCAATGACTCAAATTACAAAGTCAGGTAAAATAACTGCTGCGAAATAATAATGATTTAACTTACAGAAATTACGACGTTTAATTGCCTGTAGCATCGTTAATTAACATTGCAGTTTTTAGTGTTGCACAATTTTTAGCAGACGTAATTGGTATTTAGTTCATAGTTATTACTTCTTTCTGTAAAATCTTGAAAAGCGCGGTAAAGATCTGACTGCTATACTGCCGCCATAAGGGAAAAGGACGTATCTGCATAAAGTACGAAACGGAGAAAAAAAAAGATATATACTCAAAAGATTAAAAAATTCGCTGTCCGAAAGGGATTTAAGAAAATAATCATTTTGTAGTGCAAAAGTCTGTATAAGAATTTGTTCTGTAAGAAATATTATGTAAAGTTTAATAAAATAATCGTTATGTATTTAATAAATTACTTTTTCCGTTTCTTTTTAGTAAAAAAAATGCAATAAAATACGTGAAACTACAATGAAAAGACGTATCTGGCCAGAAACGTCTTTTCAACGTAGTATTCTTATAGATGTCTTTTATAAAATTGCTTTTCTGTGCCTGTGATTCATCATACTTGTTACGTTTTCTGATTGTTTTTGTAAGATTTTGTGACGCCAGTGACAGAAAAGTTGAAAGGAAATCGTTTGTCTTGGTATGGTCATGTGAAGTGGAGGGATGAAACGCATGTTACTAAGAGTTCTGAATTTGCACGTATATGTCGAATGGACGCAACTGAAGTGCACCCCGCACCACTAGCAATACTAAGTAAGAAAGGCACTACTACCACTTGCGCCTGCCCATTTTTCGTAACACTAAGCTGAAAAGGCACATCTACGCAGAACAGTCTTTTCTTTTTAGTAATAGTTGATTCATATCGCAAATGCGTCTTATTTATTAGTTAGATTTATAAGGTTCCGTTTAATTTATGCGGATTGTAAAAATACGGGTGGATGCCATTTTTTTTTACTGATTTCGAATTTGTATGTAACTCAATTTCGACAAAAATGTTAGATACGTCTTTTTTCCTTATGGCGGCAGTATATTTTAGGAAGGTGGAATTTTATAGGCTTATATTTCGAAGTATCTGACTGCAATTGGGCATCGTATGGGTTAAGAAATAAGACACACACTTGGTAACTCACAATATATTTGACAGAGCAAAGCGGGCGTTGAGTACGCGAACATTCTGCGCGTGATGGCGGGGCTGAACGAAGAGATCAAGGTGCTGCGCGAGCGCCTGAGCGCGGCGTCGGCCGACAACGAGCAGCTGCGGGCGGCGCGCGACGAGCTGCTGGCCGCGCAGCCCGACGCGCACGAGCCGCCCGCGCTCGAGCCCGACGACGCCGCCAACTACCGCGCGCGCATCACCGACCTGCAGGTAACATAGAACTCAGTCTCCTCCTTATTACATCTTCAGGGTTGTGGGAATAAGCACTGCTCTTTGTGATGATGCTCAACACCAGAATGGCTTCGGCTAAGACTTCACGGAGCGATTTTCGCCCGCGGCCGCCGCGGTTGCGGGCCCGCAGCTTCTGTAGAATTTAGATACATATGTAAAAAATTAAAGCACAACTCACGACGCGTTTTACGCCCGCGGTGTACGCGGTTGTATGCGGCTCCCGCTGTACCGGCGGGCAACTAGTAGAATCGCGCGGGCCGCGGTTACCCGCAGCCTCGGCGGGTGGCGCCCGCGCGCTCTGCGGTCGGTCGGCGGGCGACCGCGGTGGCCGGCGGGTGGCGGGAGGTACAGAAATCGAACACTATTTTGCAACCGCCCGTCTTGCGGTCATCGCCCGCCAGGTCTGCGGGCGATGATCGCAACCGCGGCGGCTGCGTAACCACGCAAATAACCGTTCTCGTGAGTTTTGAAATAAAACCGCAGTTCCACGACCGCGGCGGTCGCGGGCGAAAATCGCTCCGTGAGTTCTTAGCCTTCAGTTAAGGAATTACCAGTTACTTAGTTTACTAGGGACAGTGGAGTAGTGTAAGTGAAAATTCAATGATGGAATGGGGTTCAACAATATTTATCTTGAAGGACTATAGTAACGTTTTATTTTTGTGATTCTAGACGCAACTCACTCGTTCAACGGCTGCTGAAGAGTCGAACCTCGCCGAAATCCAGCGACTGGCGTCGAGCGCGGCCGTCATGCAAGCCGAACTTGCCTTCCGACCCACACGCGCCGACATCGACGACCTCACCGCCGTCGTCGGGCAACTGCGTGCCGAAGTACTCGCCAAAGATCAGCAGATCGAGAGACTCCGCACGTCCACCGTCAGGGAGCGCGCCACGCAGGACAAAGCCGTGGAGACCGACGCTGTGCCCGAAGAGCCGCACGACGCGCCCGAGCGGACCATCGACGCCGGCAAGATCTCCGCCGAGATCGACGAGATGTTCCGCCTCGACTTCGACGACGACGACGAGGAGACCGATTCCGCCGTCACCGAGATCAACCGCGATGAGGAGCCCGTCACGTCGGAGACGGACGGGCTGGAGGCGGAGGACGGCGCGGAGCAGGCGACGGCTCCCGTGGGTGCGTACGTGCGGCTGGACGACGCGTCGCGCCTGCAGGTGACGCTGCACAACGGCTCGCTGCACGCGCTGGAGGAGGAGCTGGTGCGCGCCAAGGAGCGCTGGGCCGAGGTGTGCGGCGAGCGCGCGCGGCTGGCGGCGGCACTCGCCGCGCTGCAGCACAAGCCGGCGCGCGTGTCGCTGCGCGGCGCGCTGGCGCTGGCCGTGCCGCTGCTGGCGGCCGCGCTGTACTTCCTGCTGCTGCCGCACGCCTCCTGATGGACGGCCACGTGGGACCCGCCCGGCTTCGCCTAGCGCCTGCTGCTCGCCCGTGCCCGGAGCACGTGACGGGGCCCGCCGGTACCTCGTCTCGATTTGAATATTATATGCGCTGCTTCTTGTTCGCGACCGCCGGGGGTTTCGGTATATTTATGGATTAGAGTAATTTAGAATATATATTATATTACGATAGAGTTGGTTTATTGTGCACCCTCGGTCCCGACACTGCGTCGACGGTGTAGAACAAATAGTAGCGGGAGCTTGTATGAAGTGCCATTTGCTAGCGAAGAGGCGTGTTCACGCCGCGAGGGTCGGTGCACGTTGTTATCGCATGAGTGTATATAACTTAGTATTGTTTCTGTAAAAAGTGTCAGTATCGTATCGATATAGTATAAATTGATTGTTGATATCTGCCATAATAAATAACTGTACATTTTAAATTTTAAGGCCTAACGACTGTCCTAAGTTATAGTAATTATTGTTGTATGAGAGCTATCTAAATTCTCAGCCGAGCGACATTTGGTGACTACTCGAATCAGCTGATTTCCCTTGTTGAATATTTTAGGTAATACTGATAGTGTGTTCATCTTTTTATTACGGTATACTTGTGGGCACTGGGCCTCACGGACTCGCGGCCACAGCAGAGCTACTGTCACATCGCTTCGGGAGCTACACATATCATTGTTAGGTAACACGGAGTGGGCATTTATACGTCGACGGGCACGGATGTTAGGTTTCTTCGAATGGTTTGCATTTTTCTAGTCTTTAGAATCGACGTAGAGTTGATTGCATGACGATTTGAGCTCCTACGTTTTTACAGTTTTAGAGCTTATTTACAAGTTTAGTCTTTATGACCCTTCGTCTGTCGTGGACGCATTTACGCGCAGCTCTGATATTTTGCAGGTTTTGACAATATTACGTAGCGGTGACGCATTTTAGTTGAGAGTCACAGGTCGAGTCGACCCCGTGCTTGTACGTTTTGTTTTGGTTTTAATGTTATCGTGCCACTATTAGTTTGTTGAGTCAACGTTGAGTTGATTGTGCGAGAGAGTATGTTTATGATATAGTTGAGAGACGCGTCTCAGCTGCACTCGAGCGTCGGGGCGAGCCAGTTCACGTTATGGTCGACCCTCGAGATCGCTTAGCTCTGTGATGTGAGGCCAATAGATAATTTTGTAACAAACTTGTGTAACTAACGATTGAATAATTATATCCTTAGAATTATTATAACTCTACCACGTTGAAGTCCACTGTCTATAAATATTTATTATTTTATTGTTGCACTGATTTTTGTTATGTTCAATGTTTTATTTTGTGTTTAAACCACCTTATTGTAAATAAATTATATCTTATATTCGTTCTTATGTTTAGTTCATGCTGTGGAAGACTTTATGTTGTATTTTATTGAGTAAAATTAATATGCATTCAATGTGGATGTACTGATAAATTTATTGGAAATAATATTGATTTGTTTAAAACGTTGGCTTTTTATTTACAGACCTACATTCCTGCCTGAATTTAGACATAGCTAAAAGCGCTTTATTGACGTCAGTGAATGGCCTGAATTTAAACTATTTCTCACAGTAATAATTGTTCATAAACAAGTGCACTGTTTGGGAAAAATCTAGTGAACCTACGTAGAGCTAGTATGACGCAGTCGCGAAATAATGGCTGACTAACAAGATACGTTACTCGTCGGTACGACACGCATCATCTATTTATAACTCCTACGAAAGCAACGCTGATTTTGTTACTTTATTTTTACTGCTAGCCGCGTATTTTCCTTTTCGTGTTCAATTCGTAAAATCGGTTCGTCTGCTGCACTTCGGTTGAAATCACCATTTTTGCCCACCGAAACCGTGATCAGTTTTTGCCAATATAAGAGAAACGACTCGGTTTTTTAGATTCATTTCAGCTGAGTGAAATAAGAGCTTTGGGCATTTACAGAGCAACAAGACGTTTTGTCGGTCAGTGGTCCTGGGCGCTGGACGCAGTCGCGCAAGCACGGCAATTCTCTGCGGTGAAACATTCTCAATTATACAAAAGTCAGATGCTGCTTACACTTTAGCCAGTTCATTCATGCAATATATATGAAAGAAATAGACTGAGGTTACGATCAAGGTTAATGAAATTTTATCTTTAGACAAACTTAAATTTAGACAAACCAAGGTTTTATTGCCAAACAGTGTATACCGAGTACGGAGCCTAGATTGTTAAAAAAGCGTGTTGATTTCATGCATACAAATTGAACAAAGAAAGCGAAATACGCTTGCCAATGTAAGTGAACTCGCAATGTGTATGATACAGGTTATAAAATTGACAAGACTCGCTGAATTATTAATAGGCACTGTTTAACAAAAATAGCGTGTCATTATTTTATTTGCGCGCCTGGGTAACACGGTATTGTTAGCTATGAGTATGTACAGTCAGCACCAAAAGTCGATGAACAGAATCAACATTACAAAACACCTGTTCACAATATAAATGCCATAAGTTATAGTCGCAACTACGAAACAAAATAGCCTGTACACCAGAAATTTACAAAAGTCGTTAAACACGAGTATTTCAAAAGTACATGTGCACTAGTATTTCAAAAGTACATGTGCACTAGTATTCCTAAAGTCGCTGTACACCAAATATAATTGCTTTGTAAATAAGTATTGAAATAGATACTAACGTGTTAACATACATTATTAAGATCAAGCAAGCACTGTCCCAAAAGTAGCTGAACAACATAAGCGTCAAAAGTACCTATATTAACACACGGCAACATTAAAAATATACTCTGTTAACCCAATTTTGTCTTTACTGCTGTTTAGTGACTTTTGATACAATGATGTTGTACTATAATAACAATATCAGCAGTTTCTATATTTAGTAGTAGTTAGTTTAGTCAGGTGAAATTAGCTGTTTAGTGACTTTGATACAATGATGTTCAGCGACATTTGGATTAATGGTGTACAGCGACTTTAGGAATACTAGTGCACATGTACTTTTGAAATACTAGTGCACATGTACTTTTGAAATACTCGTGTTTAACGACTTTTGTAAATTTCTGGTGTACAGGCTATTTTGTTTCCTAGTTGCGACTATAACTTATGGCATTTTATTGTGAACAGGTGTTTTGTAATGTTGATTCTGTTCATCGACTTTTGATGCTGACTGTACCAAGCCGTCGGTCAGTATTATTCATTATCGTAAAGAATAAATATCAAGCCGGGCCCAATGGATCATAGAAACCACGATACTCGACATCCGTCCTTACGGCCACCCGGCTAGACCAACTGGGAGTTTGAACTTAGCTCACCTTTTGTTTATGGTTTTAATTAAGCCTTTGACTTTAACCCTTACTGATATACCATCCACTCTGTACCTAGGGCAGGGCCGATGCTCTCTGGGGAATTTCTGAACAAGAAATCCGCTGTCACGCAAAGGGCAACTGAAGAACACCGAGATCCCGCTTCCAATTCCCGACCACCGTAGGTGCGAGCTCGCGGACTCTAGTCGTCAACGGCGCGTTCTGTTCCGCCAAGAGCGGGAGAAGTTGTTCTGATGATTCCCCTTCAAAAAAAAAACTATTCGTTTGATTTTTTTTGTAGTTATGTAGTTTTTTATTGCAGTTAGTTTTTTCGAACCAGTGCATTAAAAAATCAAAGCCTTTAAAATCAACGCATAATCATGCATAAGTGACAGGCCGCTTATGGAAACTACCAGAAGTAAAAGCTGTGAGTTATTTAAAAAAAAAAACGCTAGTAGGTATATGTTATGTCTCATGTGCCTTTAATGCTAGCCGTGGCCCTACACTGGTTTGCAACAAAATCGGTGCGGCGGACCATTTGATCGGCTGCAGTAACGAGCCCGTTATGTCGCACTGCTAGACAATAGAGGACGTAACCAAATATGGAATACCATTTTATTTTTGTGATAGTAAAATAAAAGATGAATGAAATAATTTATTTGTGGTTAATATTACAATCTGAGGAAACAAACAAACATCGTGAGGAAACCGGCATGTCCTAGAACCAAAAATTCGAAGACATGTGACATCCACCAATCCGCACTGGGCCCGCGTGGTGGATTACGGCCAATTCCCTTTCCTAGAGAGGAGGCCTGAGTCCCAGCTGTGGGAAAATTATAAGGCCGATAATGCTAATGCTAATTACAATCTGGCATACATTTGCGTTTGAAATAATTTAAAGTAGATATAAAATTTTCTCGAAAACCAAATCAACATACGGGATCTAAATCTAGAATAGGTAGGTGCCGAAATATGGAACACTGCAAATAATTACTATGTAAGAATTTTGCCTAAATCTGAAAAGGTCTTATAATCTACTTGCAAAAATTATAAATCCGGATAGCACCAGGTATGGAACTCTACTGCCAAGGTTGCGGGATTGTTCGAATGAGACTGAATTGTTCGCAGGAGAAGTCACCTGATGATTTCCCACGTAAAATCGAATCATCAGCGCAGTCATGTGTTTAGGGCCAAAACGTAAAACTATTGATCCACGTTTCTCCTCAAACATCTTAAAATCTGTCTCAAAAACGTTTCTCGCAGATAAAACTTTCCTTTTTCACCATGGGCACAACACTCGTTAGGTACTGAGCTGACAAGTTGAAACCATGACGCGAGTATTATGATTTAAAGAGGTAAAAAAGCACTCAGGGTATTCATGTTCGAATATTTACTTGCGCTCCTCTACTAATGCTCATCTCTTACTCTTACACACACGTCTTTATATTACTCTGTTTTGCTACCGTTCAAATTGATAAGGCAACGCAAGCCCCGAGCCTAAATCGAGCCGATTTAGGCTCGGGGCTTGCGTCCCAGTGTGATCTCGTGATTTAATTAGGCTGCTAAAAATACATATGTGGTATATTAAAAGTGAGAGATTTGAGGATTCCATGAGTAACGGCATGTTTTCGCTCTTGGTGGCCTTGGGGGGCGTGAACTTAACACTGTTGGTGCTAAGTACATATATGGCTTGTAGGTATAATACAGGTCAAAACTGAATCAACCAGTACCACCATCAACAAACAATGATTACATCACTGCTTACCATCAGGGATTGCAGTCAAGCACTAGTTAATGATATATTAAGGTAGCTGCTAGGAACCTCTGCGTTCTTGCAAAGGTCCGACGGTATCTCACACCGGGACAGCTTCTGATGTTATACAAAGCACAGGTCCGATCGTGAGTACTGTAGCCACATATGGGCTGGAGCTGTAAAATGCCACCTTTGGACTCGGTGGAAAGGCATGCGAAGAGGCTAATTGGAGATCCAGATTTGGATGAAGCCAATCTATAGAGCCTAGAGCACAGGCGTAGGGTAGCCAGCCTTTCGGTATTTTACAGGATATCCTACGTCATATCCTTCCTACTTTCAGACAAACCGTCGTACAGCGAATATCCACCCTTACGTTGTTGGAACCTCTGTGGTCCGGACCAAGCCTTTCGCCTCGTCGTTTATACCGCGTTCATCGAAAGACTGGAACAGTTTGCCTGCTGCGGTCTTCCCGTCCGATTATAATTTAGGTGTCTTCAAGGCTAGAGTGAATAGGCTCTTAATAAACTACTGCGCCTCACCATCAACGACTCCATCACTGCTAACCATCTGGTAGGATCGCAGTCAAGCACTAGTTTATATCAATTAAAAGAACACTTAGATGTTCTGGGTACTGGGCTTGAACACGCTCTACAATAGCTATGGAGGTATCCGCTGGAAGTTGGTGGAACATGTGGTAGACGCGGGCTAGCGGATGTCGAGCAATAGGTAGCTCGCCATCCGGAAACCGACTGGACCAAGACCGAGTCGTCGACAGATCGTAGTGATCCACGCGCTTCTCAAAGCTGTTAGCTTGGACCGAGGGGATTTTCTGAAAAAGAAAACTGGTAGTATCCTAGAACGCAAAGGGCAAGTGAAGGACACAAGGTGGTTTTAGTCAGTAAAAGTCTGACACGCTCTCCAAGTCTCGGAGAAGTTTTGGATGATTTTCGGCCTAAAAAAAACCTATGTAAGGTCCTAGGTAGTGTTGGTAAGTATAAAAATGACCTGGGAGGTAGATTTATGATTGAACTTTCTTAATTCGCACCTAATTAATGTGTTTAAGCAAATTGACGACAAACGTGGAAACCCACCACCTTTTGATAAATGTCGAACCAGCGTGTTATTTTACGACGTACCGCAAATCGGACTGGCTGGAAGTTAAATAAATGGCAAACGGTGAAACAGCGATGATAATGCAAAACAAGTAAGCAGGTCAACAAGTCACTAGCACATATCAACGCGTATCATGTTGTACCTAAAGAGAGATAATCTTTGTATAAATATAGAACAGTAGATATAGGCATAAGACAGAAGGTACCTACATAAAATAATTATACTCCTACCTACTTTAACCTATCAATACCCACGAAACGAGACACAATAGTAAGACAATAACAGCGCGGTCACATAATATGAGACCGGTCGGGGATTCATGAAATAATTTCTATAATATCTAAGGGGTGTATTTTTAGACATTTATTTACAACATGGTATTTACAGTATAATAAAAACTAACCCTAAAATAATTAAAACAAACTTAAAACAAACTAAAATATGGCGTCAAAAAACTCCTCCACATCGCTGTCGACTGGTAATGTGCCCAAAAGACTGGCAGCATTGCCACGCTGAATGGCAATGCTTATTTTCTGTCCAAAGTAAAAGCCAGCCCTTGGGTCACGCGAAGTGTCAACTAGGCGCTTCGAAAGATCTTTATACAATTTGTGAGCACTCGGACCCCACGAACCAAGAGTTTCAACCCCAAACGGTTCGAAAATATAACTTCCCACAAGGTTATTATATTTCCGCCGCTTGAGGTTCTCCGCAGCCGCAGCGGCGGAACCAGCACAACACGACGAGCTTGGAAGATGGGATGGCGCAAGAGTATCGACACAAGTAGCATCCCATACTAAAGGCCTACCCATCTTCCAAGGGAATAACGACATACCGTCCGGTCTCTTGCCATCGTCGCGTGCCAGGCCATGAGGTTCTAATACAGCTGGAACGCCGACGGTGACAAGAGCGCGTCTGATTATGTCGTTGATATTCGCGTGCCGTGCTATGCGACCCGCACTTCGGCTGCATGATAGACCGTGGTGTCCGAGGCTGTTGACAACTTCGCCACAGTGGCAGCGATGAGGAGAACAACAGGGAGCCCCTAGACGTAGGGAAGCAGCGAGACGGAAAGTGGTATCATCGAGCAGGGTGCCTAAGTTCGATGACGGTAGTGCATGAAGCCAGAGACCCGACTCCCACTCCCGCACAGCTAGCAGGCGCGCACGCTCTGCAGGAGTAGTAGATGTTGCAATCAGGTTTTCCTGAACTACTCTGCAGAGCGGCTCATCCCACCGCCTTTGGGATGAAGGGTCGTCGGGTGGATTAGAATTCGGGCAAGTGAGTCTCCAGGTATCTATAGCTTCGGTGAAGCACGGCACATTGAAATTGATCAGTGAGGAAGATAGGATATTCCTGATCAATTGTAGGGGTGTAACCTAACTAAAAGAGTTATGGGAGACCAAAGAAAAGATGGAAGGATTGCGTGAGGACTGATATGAAAGAAAAGGGAGTTAATGATAGTATGAAGGGAGAGAGGACAGAATGAAAGAAAACAACGTGTTGCGCCGAACCCAACTTCCCAAGTAATATGGGATAAGGGCAGGATGAAAAAGAAGCAGGGGTGAAACTAATTTATATCGTCAATAGTTCGAGGGACCAAGATAAAAACACTGCTTTTTATTAAGAATACCTACAAGAAAAGTAACAATAAAAACTTGAGCCGTTGTATGATTTTAGGTATCTTTCTTTTGATTTAGGCGGTAAAAGGTTTTCCACTACCTACTGGCTAAGTTTTAGCCTCTCTTCTTAAGAATCAGGCGTTAAATCCATATCCGAATCTGATGAACTTATACCAGCGATTTAGTATAACATCGATACTCACGTGTGTCACACCGACACGCGACGTTTTTGAAGAAAACAATTCAACTAACTGTTAGTACAATAGCAAAACTAGTAAAAATATTTTCGACATGGCGGTAAAAAACTAAATTTATTTTCTTTTGTTGCGCGCTTCAATATAGTTTTTTAAATTGTCTCTAGCTATAGTCTTTCGTCTTAAGTTTATGTTTTCTTGCGTAAAAAGTTTTGACGATAAAGTATTTCGGTAGTGACAATAGAATACGGATGTAACATTTTCTAATATGTTTGTAGTGCCTATTTAATTTTATGTAATTAAAACAACCTCTGAACTTTACTCGAAAATATCATGCCGAAAACGGCACGCATCTTAATTCATGAATCCCCGACCGGTCTCATTGGACCGCGCTGTTATTGTTTTACTATTGTGTCTCGTTTCGCGGGTATCGATAGGTTAAAAAGGCGGCCATAGACGACAAAGAAAAAATCCAATGCGTATAATACCTAACGGTAAACAAAATGTGAAGGTTTGATTAGAAGCACCATTATACAGGGTGTTTGTGCATCTTATGCCAAATTGAAATGGTCAATTGTAGGGGTCATCTGCTATCCTTTCGGACCCCTAAACACTACCCATGCCCTGTAGATTGTTTTTCATCGACATTTTAGTGTTTTTTGAAAAATAGACCAGAATTTAAATTCTAATACAAATATTAGAAAAGTAGCTTTAGCCCGCAGCTTCGCCCGCGTACATAAAATATAGCCTATGTCACTCAGGAATACAGCAGCTTACTATTGGTGAAAAAAATTTAGCAATCGGACCTGTACTTCCACAGATTACCTCGTACAAACAAAAAAAAAACTTTACCTCTTTGTTATATTAGTGTAGATGTATAAGGCGTAGACTCTATTATATTTTTATTTTATTTAGACGTGTTGTATAAGAGTACTTTTAAATACAAAAATAGTAACAAGAGCAAACTAGATTTTTTAAAATTTACTCCCAAAGTTTCGGACTTTAATTAAAGCAGTCATGTTACAGCTATTTACATGGCTACAAAAAAGAACCAAAAGAATCTGGAATCTTCAAACTCTCACATAAATTGTCTAGTCTATCCTCTTGCTAGTGATGTGCCACATGCCTTATAAATCTTTTAACCACTATGTGAAATCGCTAGTTTGGTGAATCGAGTCACATAAAATGAACATTCAAAATTGTGATTTTCTTCTTTCTTTCCTACCGGAGTCCTGTGCTTCCTGATTACTAAAACCTAGGGGTCTTTAAGTCAAGAGTGAATTGGGCAAGCCCTAAGTCCCCTTTTTGAGGTGTGGCTGGAAAGACGTCACGGCATCCTCACCTTCTGCGATGCAGTAGTGCTGGCGAAGGAGGTGGCGGCACGCGTAATGGAATAGACATCGAGAGAGGCACGGAGGAAACTCGTTATGTTAAGATAGTCACCCATCAACAGACCAACCTTGGCAAGCGTTGCTTAACTTTGAAGATCGATCTGTGTTCTACTACTTACACTGAGCCACCGAAAAAAAAAATTACGCAGTGGTTAAAAACTTTTCCTGTATATCCCAAATTGAGACGGGATGCATATTAATGTTGTAATTCATTTTAATCGCTCTTGTATATTACAATCTCATATTTTCTGCATTTAAGTTGACGAAATTACTTCTTGTTCTGCTTTTGTGGATAAAAGAATACACCTTAAAGATATAAGAGGTTATGAAATCCTACTTAACTACCTTCTTCTTCTTCTTCTTTCATCAATTTTTTTCTGCCCAGTATTTGGACTGGCTTTGGCATTGGCTCTCTTAACCTAACTACCTACCTAGCACCCATAACTCAATTCAAATCATTTTATTTCACATAGGCCTACATGGGGTATGTGTAACTTATAAAACATCGGAAGTATGGATCCAATTGGCTTTCTGGTTTCCTATGGAGAAGAACCAGGAAGAAACGAAATGGTTACTCTTTTCAGAAAGCGAAGAGTGCGGAATCTACAATGTTATCCCATACATTTAAAAAAATAGGCTATACAAAAGTAAAAATAAACCAACGTTAAAAAAGGTAAAAATATAATGTATCTACATATATAATTAAATTAAAGCAATGATGGAGCAGATAATAGACATATACATGATAATACAGTTAATGAGTTACCAGGGAAGCTACATAATATTAATATATAGTACAATACAAAATACAGAGCAGTCTTTGACAAACAGCATGTCTTCAACGCAGTCTTTAACCATGTATTTGGCTTTTTTGGAAAGGACACTTGATGTGGGTTTTCAACTATCCCTCGCCCATTTCTGTAACTAACTTTGGCAGTTTGTTATAAAAGCGTATCCTGTTTATGAGGAATGACTTGCTTGTCCTAGCTAATCTCTATTTAGATATTACAATTTCATGTTTATCACGTGTACTGATATAATGAAAACTCGTTTTTAATTTTGCAAGGTTCTGAGTTTTTGCGTATATACTTGAATACATTCTAAGATATAAAGTGAAAACAGTCAGTAAATGGATTTGTTTTTAAGGGACTCGCGTGGACCCATTTTATAAATAGCCAGGATTGCTATTTTCTCTAACAACTACGGTGTAGTATCTATCTATGTACTTAGTGAACAGGGTAGAATATTAAAGCGGGCCCTGGAGATGAAGTAGGTACATGCACCATTTGTAATTTGGTACTTGTTTTGATTCCTGATTCAAGAGATAAACTTTTAAAAATATCATACTTTTACAGCTAATAAAATTATTTGTGCCAATAAACTTCAAATATAATTTATATAAATAAGTATAACTAGTATTTATTTGCATTAGAGCAAATTCAACTAAGTCGATAAATGACTTTCATTTAGTTCCTTCCAAAATGTACAAAAATATGTAAACATTATGTAGATCTATGCATCATAAATTAAGTTAAAAAAAGCATAAAAGCTTTACAAAATAATTATTATGTCTATACAGCTGAAGTAGTAAAACCAAAATGTTGTAAATTAAATAAATATATTGAATATGTATACATATATTCTACCAGCGTCTTAACCTGCGTGAAAGTAGAAATAATATACCTTAGCTGTGTCACTCAGTGATAAGGTACCAGTTCTACTCGGTAAAAGAATTTTCAGAATCGGTTTTGCCGTTTCAGATACTTGTGGAGATGTAAATTTGAGAGTTTTTGTGGAGGATATCCACAAAAACTGTTGCGGCGGTAAGTCTTCTTTGAGGAGTGGCTGCAGAGGTCGCACGGCTTCCTCAATTTCCACCTGACACAGTTGCTTACAGGGCTAGTTTTGGACGTTCCTATTTCGGATTCAGGTGAAAGAAAGGTCCCGAATGTTACCATTGTGCGGATAACACGGTGGAACAAACGGTAGATGTCTACCCTACTTGGGCGGTCCCCTTGTGTTCTTGTGGAGACGATTGGCGACGGTTAGTTCCGACGTCCAGCCATAGTTTACGAAGTGGTCCAGAGTGAGAGAGAATAAGAAGCCGTCACCTGCGAAGCAGTAATGCGAGAGTAGGAGAAAGTGGCAACTGTGAGGGAACGGACATTCCACGCCCAATTTGCCACGATTGGAGGCGCTCTGGGCGTCAGGGGTCACAGAGTGATTGTCATTCACCTTAGGCCAGGGCTTGCGGATGACGAGCAGTTGGTTTGCAAGGCGTGCGGCCGTTGGGTAAGGATTGGGTCATTATCCGACGGTCGGAAATCGCATCGCGCAGAAAAAGTCATGGGGTATCTTACATACATCCAGAAAGAAGTACTGTTTCCGAGGAAATGGATAATAACCATGAACAATACCGCAGTGTCACAATTGTTGAAGGACGCTAGATGGCGCAACGTGTCATTCTTATTCTTGTTCTACTTGAAATTAACGTGAGCGAAGCCGCGAAGAAAAGTTAGTATGTAATAATAATACACGGCACGGTTGGCGTAGGGGTTGAGCGATTGGCTGCGGGTCGCGGGTTGGATTCCCGCACGGAACAAATATTTTTATGACCAGATAGGTGTTCCAGATCTGAGTGTCTTGTGTATTTGAGTTTACATGTTTGTGAACACACCCACGGTTCAGGAATAATTCTAAATGTGGGGCAACGTTATTTATAGAAAAAAAAAAAACAAAAAAAGAACAGCAAATAATAAATTAAGCTATCTGTCTTTTCTGCCAAAATTACACTGTTTTGGAGTTCTAGTTGTAGTGTAACATGCTATATTTTTTCCTATATTGTATTCTATCTGTGTTACACTATTAGAAAAAATTGCCATAAATGCTTTTAACTGTCAAATACGAGACAGTGCACTTTGGTTTTACTACAACATTGTCAACATACCTATACATTTTCGGATACATGTATGATCTATCTGCACAACATACAGTTAATTGATGTATTTTAGAACGTCATCAACCACTAAGTTACAAAAGAATACCGTAACTGAAACACTTATCGACGTAAAGAGAACCGCACACAAAGAGATGTAAGTAAAGTTAGATTGCTCTTCATATCTTGCAGTCAGCAGACAGTCTTCAAAATGTGTGGCGTTTTCTTCTTCTGCTTGTTTTTAATCCAACGTTGAGCGTAGAATAAAACGTATAAGCGATACAAACGGACGAAGATCCCACCGACCCGTGTATGTCGGCCGAGCTGGGAAGTTCGTCCGGGCGTAGCACTTGATACCGCTCTTCTTTCTTCCTTCTTCATTCTTCAGTCTTCGGCGCTTCGCACTTCCCGTTACATTACATTACAGTTCCATATATTAAGTAAAAAGCTAACACGTATACACTCGTGAACACAGACTTACTTTTAACTGCAGTTTAGGTACACATGACAGTATGACTCTACATTGAGTGCGATTATTTAATTAAATTGAAGTCAAAGTATAAATATAAAAAATAATTTAAAAGATAAAACAAGTTATTCACCTGTAATAAAGAGCGGATGCTAATGGATGTAGATTCGGCGCGGAGTGAAATAAGCGCTCGGCTGCCTTCCGTCGACCTTCGATCGGCGCGAAGCGAGCGAGCGCTGTGGCAGTGTGGCGAATGTCCGGCGAGGAGCGCGCGGCGCCCGGCGTCGGCGGTGAACGAACTCACCTTGACAAATGCACCATTTGGCATTGTTCGCGGGAAAACCGGCGGCCTTGCGCGCGCGCCGCCGCCGCCGCCCGCGCCGACCAATCACGAGCCTTCGCGCCACAGCCTGCGACTGTTTTGGCGGGAACGAGTCGTCTGAACCAGTGCGAACGTCGCGCGCACGCCGCAGCGAGGCGCTGCCGTCGCGTCGACAACACCACGATTTCAGCGTGACGACCTTTCGACGTAATCTTGTGAATGACATACGGGCATGTATTTAACTAAATAAGTTCTATTGTTCATACGGTTATGAGCCCCAGTTATTCTGAATAAACATGTTAAGAAGTTATATTTTGTTAATCATATTTACTTCTAAACTGTTTTTTTTATTGTAATTTTAGAAGATGCACGGAAGCAAAAATCTTTCTTAGAAGAATAAGTAAATTTACTAAGATTTGTATGTGTACCTATTACCTATAACGAAGTGCAACACGAGATGTTAACGCCCATTTCAATTACTCAATTATGTAGGTAATAAGAAGCCGTCTGGCGTCTAGCACGAATAGATAGATGCTAATGTGGTCATGCTCGAGCGAGCCCGGTACCCGCGGTACCCGGCCACTAGCGAGATAAAGCACTAAGCCTGCTATATTTTCCGCGGTTTAATTGAGAGGTAGGTAAGCAAATTAAAACAGTATTTTTCCTCCCAGTTATGAGATATTCTTAAATTCAAGAGGATAAACCATAGTTTTATAAATAAATACATTTGATTCGCTGATACAGACTCTACTTGAATTAACTATGTACTAAGATAGTAACTATTTTATCATTGTACAGATGAATCAACGTTCATGACAGGAAATATTGCCTAGTGATGGAAAAATATGTGTAAGTTAAGACATGTGGTTAGGAAATCTGTTGTAAAAATATATCGACCGTGACTGGTTAGATAGGCGGTAATTACTATCCATTTTATTATCAAAATGGCGGATGCAAGTTGGGTGTCGTGACGTGAGCTGGCGCTGCCGTCGGCTGCGGCGTCGCCGGCGCACCGAGCTGCCCGACGCTACTATTTCGTGGAAATTAGATATGGCGGCAGTAGCCTCGAAAAATGAAATATAGTTATAGATAACAAATAGGGCATGAATCTCGGAATCTCGGAATATCGCAATATCGGAATCTCGGAGTGCAAGTTCCGATATTACAATTCCGATACTGGGTGACCCAATATCGGAATCGGACAATGTTTTCTATATTTTGAGTTTTAAACTAAACCTAAAATTTTAGTTCTGTAGTTTAATTACTAATAAGTATAGATGAGTAATTTGTATAATATACAAATGTTTCCAATAATTGTAGTTCCAAATTGTTGATTTTGCTCTAATATTTTAAATTTTAATATGTTTGTTGATTCTAAGTTCGATAGTTTATTAGTTGTAAGTATAGGGTATAATAATGAGTGATATGATAAACAAATATTTCCATTTCTTGTTGTTCCTAATTGTTGAGTTTGCTTCCACATTTTAAATTATAAGAAGTTTTGTTGATTCTGAGTCAGGTAGTTTAATTAGTAATAAAAATAATGGAAAATAATGAGAAATATGTGATTTTATATATACAGTGAGCAAACTTAAAAACAAAACAACCAATACAGTATGAACCAAATTAAAGAATATTGAAATGTTTTTTATTTATTTTTTATTTGTTTTTAATTTAATTTTAGTTTTGCATATAAACAAGTGTTTATTTACACCAACCTCCTATTAACAATTTAATTAAATACAAGTATATACAAACTTAAAATAATACTATCTACAAAAAACAGGAAACTCACAAAGCATCAAAAAATTCGTCCACAATTTCACATCGATGTCAATGGGAAAAGTGCCCAGAACGCTGGCAGCATTGCCACGCTGGATGGCAATGCTGATTCGTTGACCGAAGAAAATTCCAGCCCTCTGGTCACGCGAAGTGTCGACCAACCGTTTGCTGATATCGCGGTAAACACGGTGAGCGCTCGGACCCCAAGGCCCCAGTGTTTCAACCCCAAACGACTCAAATACATAGCTTCCTAAAAGGTTACATTTGCGCCGTTTGAGGATCTCTGCACCTGCAGCAGCCGCTCCGGCACAGTCCGCCGTACTCAGAAGATGGGATGGCGCAAGGGTATCGACACAAGTTGCATCCCACACCAAAGGCCTACCCAATTTCCAAGGCATTATGGTCATCCCGTCAGGTCTCTTCCCATCGTCACGTGCCAAGCCGTTGGGTTCTAAAACAGCTGGCACCCCAGCGGTGGCAAGAGCTCGACGGATGATGTCATTAATGCTGGCATGCCGTGCTATCCGACCAGAGCTTCTACTGCAGGATAGGCCATGGTGCCCGAGGCGGTCGACTGCTTCGCCGCACTGACATCGATGTGGGGCTCCACTAGGAGCACCCAGACGCAGGCATGTAGCGATCCGGAATGTAGAGTCACTCAGCAAAGTACCTATATTAGGTGACGGTAGAACCTGTAGCCAGAAGCCCGACTCCCATTCACCCACAGCCAGTAGGCGGGCACGCTCAGCAGTATTGGTGGACGTATTAATGAGATTATTCCGTACCAAACTGCAGAGCGGCTCGTCCCACTGTCTCTGGGAAGATGGATTCTCGGGCAACGCCTTGTATTCAATCCAACCTCATACTGATTTTGTGCAATTTATGAATAAAATGAGCAATTTCTAAAGAAATAACGAAATTCCGATATTAATATCGGAATTCCGATATTCAGATCTAATATCGGAAATCAGTATCGGAATTGAAAACCTTCCGATATTACATGCCCTAATAACAAACGTATTAAACATCAATAACACTCCTATAAATTGTTATTACAAATAACATTCCTCAGCAGGTGTTGTTTTCTATTTTCTGGTTACTCTCGTGGGAAAAGGTCACAAATATATGTGTGGAACCGAGCATTCCTTAAAATGATATTAAACGTTTTAAAGTAATTTCTTTGAGAAACTGTAGTCTTTGTTCATATAGTTATGTCATATTGTTTCAATGTTTTATTGCAATCATTCTTCGTAGCTAGCCGGCACTAGAAATGGTTATAACTTTATTGCATTGTGTTTTACTTTATGTCTCAAAAAATTATATTCAATGAACATGATTGAATTTATCACGATCATTTTCATTCATTACAGGAATGGGATAAATATTTATTACACACATTTAAAAATAACACTATCTACACTCGCTTTACTAAATTCAGAAACCTTAAAAAAATCATTGAAAGTCTATTTTACCCAAAGACAACATTACTACTTAGTAAAAATAAAATAATTACTTCTGAAAAAAGTCCTTAATCCCGAACGCAAACGCCGTAGCAGCGTGCTACGCCGTAGCAACCGTAGCAACCGTTATCGAAAAAACATTTATGGTCAAACTAGCGCAATCGTTTAGTTTCATAATTTTGTATTGTATTTAATTGAAATAATACTATTTTGCTAACAGGCTTTAAACGATGATTAATGTTTTATTTTTGAAAATTATTACATAAAATATATTCTCTAGATATCTATGATCATCTTAGCGATGCTAGCTACTTTTGATTTTGCCTCTAAGATCTAAACTAATAATAACGCAATAAGTTTATTATTCTTTTCTATTTTATAATAGTTAGACACAATAGAAATACCTGCGTCTGAAGCGAATGTTATGAAAACAAAGTTTCATAAGGATTCCTTTAACAAAAACTAAAGAAATTCATAATGAAATCAGCACTATCAATGCCTAGTATTGCATAATATTATAACAAGCTGATGTTAATACTGCAGCCCAATGGTAATATGAGAGAAGTGAGTTAAATGTTTAGGTACTTTTTGCGGTCATTATAACTGAGGTTTACGAAAAAGGGGCGAAGCGAATTTTATTGCAGTGCATTATTGCAATCGGAAATATAATTCGCTGTCTGCATATTTAAGTTTTTTCAAGACAGAATTAATCAGAGGCGGTCGGGTCCGCGAGACCCTACCTAATATAGTCTGTGGGTGCAGTCCAACGCTCGCCTTTGTATATCCCTGGCCTGTGATTAGGGTCTAATTAATGTAATCATTTTTGAGATCGTATCGAATTTATGGATCCAGATTTTACTGACAATTTTTGGATGTTATCATTAATGATCTTTATAAGATTTTTTGCAGTTTTTACCAAAATACGTCAGTTTATACCCACATAAATTAAAATGTTAGTATGCACCTACGGTATGAGTTAGTGCTTATAAATGCAGTGAGTCAATTAGTCATTTACTAGTAATGGTTCTTTTCAATACGAAGTTTTTAGGGATAAAAACATGGGAATTCTTCGAAGCAACATTGTGGATTTGTTGATTCACTTATTTACTTGTCCAACAAACTAATTATATGTGGAAAACGGTTTTATCTTCCAATGTTATGGAAATCATCATGGAGTTGAATCATCGGAATTTCAGTTTGCCTCATTCATATTTTGCGGTTTTACATATCGGAGTCAGGCTAGTTGATTCAAATCAGCCTCATTCTGTAGTCAACACAAACAAGTAGGGACAAGTCCGTTGTTTATTTGAGATAATAATAATACGGACGACCTCTAAAGCGAAAGCTGCAGGGCGAGTTCGGGTCTATGACTCATTTCTGCCAACCAGTCTCAACTTTAAAAACATAAATAGATTCATAATTTTCCTTATACTTCTTATTTATCTGTTTCATTATTGGCTCTATTTCATAACTGTCGTCAGGTCAGTGCTTCGCAGAATGAGGTCGACTGGTGATTAATATATTTTATGCAGTTCACTTCCGACTACACCTCATTAATTGCAATAGTCTTTGATTAATTTCCAGAGTATTAACCTTTAATGTGTGAATAATAAAAGAAACGTTTAAGAATTGTATTATCATTCTTACTTCATCTTCGATGTTCTTAAAAGGCCTGAAGAAACTAATATACCCAAATAAATGAGCTTTTCCGATAACTGACTAGCTGAAAAAACCAATTCCTTGTATCGACGGCTATTACAAAATTGAGAATATATATTCAAAAACATTTTAAAATGTGAGTAGCTGGTTAAAAGTGAAGTGTATTTCAAATAATATTTCGCTACTTATCATTTACACAGCGAATGTCTTCGGCGAGTGCGGCACAGGACATGAGTCAGGTGTCATTGACCCGGCCACACCGCGTCATCACAATACCTAGCCGCCGCCATTATATTTTACGCCAGTTTTTATCATCTCGCCGCTCAGTTGACCCTCGCTCGTTTTATTTGAGAACGTTGAATGATGCCGATCGACGTCTTATTGACATTCGACTACGATTTGACTCCGGATCGATGAAGAGCGGCGAATGAACTAGATCGAGTACCTATGTTGTATGTATGTTTTCAATCTGTTACATTATTCAGTTGCGGAATTAAGTTCAATATTCTTTACCTGCACACACCTTTATTCTGATTTTGTTTGCAGTAGTTTGAATAAAATGAGAGTTTTAAATCGTGGATATCTCCACGTTAAGGATCCATTTAACAATGGTCTTAGGCCATTTAGACGTTATTAGTTAGAGGAAAGTGCAAGTGACATTTTGTAGTTTATGCCTACATCCGTGGAAAAATTGCAAACGGATATGGAAATGTTCTGTTAAAAACGCGCTTATGGTTTTATCCCTATATTGTGTTTTGTATTTATAAATAAACAGTTCCTTATATCGTAGCTGCTTACTAATTCCAAACTATTATTATTTACAATATTACAAAACCAAGTGGCGTAGACCACGATGGTGCCACTAACTTAGTTTCTGACATTATTATTTATCGCTAGGAGTTGCCTCAAATTAATTAATGAATATTTATTGTGCGTGCATCCGGGACTTATGAATCACTGGCTCCAGCGAAGCACTATCACAAAGCAGGCTAGAAGTATTTATCACTTCAATTCTATTAGTGATTGTGAAGGCGATGTGGGCCACTCATTTGCAAATTTGCTATTAATATTCCTAAAGTCGAGATGAACGTGTTTTACGATGACAGAGTCACGTTATACGCTTAGAGTGTTAAGATAATAATGTTCACGGGTCATTTAGTTTAATAGTTACGTATTTATGCAAATTTTCCTAGTCTTGTTATTACTTCCATAGTTTCCTGTTAGTTTCTAACAATCTTATGTTAATTAAGTATCCTAAAAATTTGCATAGTTAAATTTAGACTAAGAATCTAAGACAGGAAGATGCTCTGTATAAATAGAGGTGTGTGGGATGTTAGTGTCAACAATTCTGGAAACAATTCGCTGCGTGTGAGGCGCGGCTGGCGCGGGCGCGGCGGCGGCGCGGGAATCGTTAACCCTGCGGCTCGCCCTCACGCTTCCCAGAACTCTGCATAACCTCCGCGTCCATGTCCTTCCGCCCGTCGCCTCGCCATTATTATTCAAAGCATGGACGACTTATATATAGCATTGTGCTCATTCGAAAGGGCTCCTACCTACTGTTACCGTCAGTTAGGTCTTCACTCGTCGCTGAAGGCTGATGTCATGCGGGACAAACGAGCCATTTGTTTATATTTGCGCAGGCATCTGCATTCTTACCCAGTTGCAACCTTATGCAAGGTCATGAAAAGTCGGTACTGAGAAAAACGGCTTCGTGAAGGGAATCTGAAACAAAGAGCAATGTTTTGTTAGTTTCAAGAATGAAGTCGTTATTTTAAGAGCAACACTGAAGGATTGTTTTTGATATTTTGCAAGCTGGTGGAGCAGAAATATTTTTTTAAATCATTTCAAGAACAAATTAATAACAGTGGCTTTGATCTCTTCGTGCATCACATACCGTTACGAAGTTACTTTTCTTTCATATATTCGGTTATAAATTCATGAAACCATAAAAAAGAAATGCGTAGCAACCGTGAATTGTTCAAAGAGTTGATTATAGAGGTTATTTCGGAATTGTATGTTTTGTTTAGAGATTTAATTAGACAATAACTATTCCACAATTAATGTTTCCTTATGAATAATTCGTGTATCTTCGGGGAAGCGTGTGGCGGCCGGCGGCGCGTACCCAACCATGTGTGAAGTTTATCACACTCACACATAGGCCAACTACTACATGATGTCACCTGTGGGCCTACATTACGTGTGACTCAAGTACAATATGCGTTTTCCTTTGGGGTTTATAACAGTGCAAAATAATTTACGTAATAGTGATTTTAATTGGACTTTACCGTCGGCGTTGACCGTCGTTACGTTGAAGTAAAATGTACTTTGAGCGAATATGGAAATACAATATTCATCATGTCACATTGTTATCAAACTCCTCCGAAACGACTTGACTGATTTTTTGGGCTATTTTTTACTCCTATGTCCCACCTCCATTTTCTTATTTGATCATTTATATGGTAGAACAATTTTTGCCGGGTTAGCTAGTAATATACATGTATTATAATATGACGCTTGCTTCGTTATTACAGGATCCAGGCCTTTTTTAACAATTCGGTTTGAATTGAAAGAAAAAAAAATGCATATTGTATAGTCAATATTCAAACATGTATCATTTACGAGTATGTTCAGATTGAAATGATAAGAGAATTTGGCTGAAATAAATTAAATTATAAGTTGCATAAACATCATAAATATTAGTACATACTTACAACATAACCAGTTTAGAATCATGATTACCAACTGAACTACCTATTACTTAATTTAAATTGTCACTTACGGGATATCTTCCGTGATTTTTCATTATTTTGAGTTCCCGATATTTCGACGCTGTAGCAAGCGCCATGATCGCGGGATGACAATAACAATACACAACAACAACAACAACAACAATATCGGGAACTCAAAATAATGAAAAATCACGGAAGATATCCCGTAAGTGACAATTTAAATTGTGAAACAAACCGTGATAGCCTAAAACAGTGTTTAACTATTACTTTACTGTCGCGGATATAGATGTTACAAATATTAAAATGTTTTTAGCTTCATTCATAAATGTACCTATGTACTTACACTAAAAACTAAAATTGGACAATTAGGAATCTATACTAAAACTATAAACCCAACAAACGCTGATCTGCCATATAAATTACCAAAGGTAAAAATGGATGAATACGAAGGTAAAAATACCCTTCGACCTATTTTCAGACCTACCATACACATTTTTTTTAAACCAATCAAGTCATTCTGGAGGAGTGCCATTACAAACATTGTGTCAGAGATTTTCATTTATGTATTAGATTATCCAGAGGATACATTTGTATTTTTTTTTTGTGATGAATAATCTCAAAAACCAATACCTACCCCGCATTGAAAATCTTTTAACATAGTGACGAGGGCATATATTTTATACTTTTACACAGGCGAAGCAGCTGGCAGAATCTAACAATATTTTAAAACTGGCAAAGAACCACGATTCTTTGATAAATTAATTAGAACTATCAACTAAGAAATCTACAAACAAATAAAAACATCAGCAATCAGTGAGATAATGTTCACCCTCAAGGCTTTTCGTACTTGACGTAATATTTCTAAGAATATGTCAAGTTAGTAGAATTGTTTTGTATTTGAATGACTGTTTACTAGCGATTGAGTCACCATGGCCTTAGGAACCTAGGCTGGAATGTGGCTTACATTTTAATGATAAATATGAAGAAGGCAAGTCATTAAATGTGAAAAAATTGGGTAGGTACGTGCAAGTTGGACTCACACACGAAGGGACAAGTACTACAATAATAAAATACAGCAAAAAACGCGGACAAAATAACTTTTCTATTATGGGACCCTTTAATTTATTTACTTTATATTAGTATTTTTACTTGTCACGCTCTACCTCTTTTGAATCATAAGAAGTATAAGAACAGCCTTCTGATAGACGGATGGACGGGTAGCGGAGGCGGAGTAATAGGGTCCCGCTGGCACCCTTTGGCAGTCAAACGGGGTGAATAGGAACGCAGGGGTGAATAGGAACGAAAATGGTTACTGGATTTTAACGTTATTTAACAGGTTTTTCCAGCATTTAATTACTCCTATTTGTCCATTAATTGTAATAAAAGGCGATGCTTATACAGAAATGAAGATAAAATATTTAACCAAAGTAAAAATTAAAATCAAAGTTTTGTTCCTATTCACCCCTGCGTTCCTATTCACCCCGTTTGACGGTACGGAATCCAAAACCACAATGGTAGGTACTTTATAGTCGTTCAAGGAATTGTTTAAAAATGTAATCATGAGCAACTCTTTTTTTCAGTTTTTATGTTATTGCATTTATTGCTTAATAGTGAAAACGCTAAAAACTATGAGGTAAGATCAAGGTAGGCATGAAATGCACGCGTACGTTTTACATAAGCAAACCTTTTACCTACGGAATTTTACCACTCGAATACGTAGTTTACAAAGTTGGCATCGATAAGACGAGCGACAGGATGATTTTTTTAACCTTATCAATACTCCCGAGACTCTTCCTCAGAGGAGTCTCTCTCTTTTTTTGCTATCCATCATAGTTTTTGATTAGGTCATCCACGCCTCCTAAAAAGATTTACCCCTATATAAGTATGAGATCTCAAGGCAAGCATAGATTTAGAGAAGAGTATAGTGGTAAAATAACAAATAAACTCATCAAAACCGATGTTGATAAAAATATGGTAAAATATTATGGTGATGGTAAATTGTTAGGCCGCCGCCTACGTGGCACCTAACCCTTTCCTATCGAGTTTATGATCTGCGTGGGCGAAACTAACTGATACGTTTTCGTTTCACTGCAAAAACATATGGGAATGTTTCCTTAACTATGTCACCTTAAATCCACCGAATTCGACCCTTTTTAGCGCCAAAACTAGAAGACAATTGGAAAATTTTCACTCCAAAATAGCTATAATTTATATAATTTTCTGAAATGTGTGTGAATGTGTACACGCAATCAAACAATGACCATACTAAATATCTATCATTAACGCGATTTCCTGTCACAAGCATTTTTCTATAATACACGTGTAAGAATCACCTCCAGGCCTACGCGTTTATTTCGAATGATGATGTCTGTTTGATGTTAGCGCTGTTGAATGGCGGGCGGCGCGGGCGCACTCCTACGGCCTGCCTAGCACACTCGCGTCGCTGCGTGCTTGTGTACGCAGAGCTGCGTCTGTGTGGGTTATCGTTATGTCAACGAGCCGATAATGTCGTGGACTCGTGTCACGAGTTACGTCAACGTCAGCTGGGACGTGGGCCGCGGTTGGACGAAAGGCCCGTCGCGCTAGAAAAAGAATGCCGGCTATCTTAACCTTATCTGAAGAAATGACAATTAATCACATATTTTGGAATTTATAAAGTCCCTGATATCATTGTAATGGTATCAGTAGGCGAAATACTGTTTGATGTAGAGCAGATAAGGAGTAAACAGAAAGCACTTGGCTGTTTATCAAGGCACTACGCAAAGACCTTTCTATATCAGTGGACGTGCTAGACTTATCTCACGGATCATCGTAAATAAATCATTTCCAATGCCCTAGTGAGACTACAGACTATAATGAACATTATGCAGATTTAATGCTTAAATGCAGACTTTGTTTTTGAATATGTTACTACTAAACAACAAAATTCAAACAAACTGATCTACCATGGAACTTTCCGTATCGCAATCCACCTTCGTATGAATGACGTACGATGACAAAAATACAAGATAACACAACGGTTATCGTTACATCACGCTCAGCTGTTAAACTAGTTCGGTGCAACATTCCTGAGGGAACGCCAGCGCCGCCCTGCCGCCGGCCGCCGGCTGGCGAGCCATCGACCACATAAAAAGATAATTACTTTAAAAGCTCGGACACCGCTGCATAACTAAGCATTCTCATATTCTCTTATCTTATTGAGATCGATTTGCAGTAGCCAGCTTTATTGCTATCTGATTTTATGGAAATAAGCACAAGTTTATTAAAGAAACGTACGATTTATTTTTAGTTCAAGTAAAGTCTGCAGTTTAAGATCCTAAGCAATACTGCCGGGCCCCTTTGAAGTTATAAAAGTAAGATTTTCAATGTAATAATTTCTAACGACTTGAGATGATGTAACCGTGACGAGAGTCGTCAATTAAAATGGTTTGACAAAGGCGTCCACTTCGGAACGTGGTCATGATTTTATGACGCGTGTTATGGTCAACAATTCCAGTAACGAGGAGGACCATACTTGGCAGACCATTTGGAACGATTAGACGTAACGTGACATTATCAATGGACGATCTGTGGGAAAGTATTTTATTGCGGTGCCTGGCATTTGAATGGATAATCGCCATCAGCTATTCAAAAAACATCAGTGAACACTATTATGGATGCAGTTAAAATCGATTATTTTATTTAGCATCGAACGTGAAATAAATAATTCATTTAACAACTTCGATACTCGTGTTTCCATTTACATTCGCAAATGAAAGACGGTAAGCTATCGACTGAGATGGTTTCTTTCAAATCGATTTTGATATTATTTAACATGATAGCAAATTAATAAGTAAGTATATGTCAAAGGTCTTTACTTTGACGGTAGAATTTTTAGTAGTTAAACATTTTCATACTGACCAAAGGGCTAACTAGCAAAAAAGCCTGTATACATTGATTTTTTTGGTCTGGGAAATCATCAAGTAACTCCTCTCGTCATATATATATGCCTAAAAGCACTAACAACTGACTGACAAGACAGTTTTCTCGTCATGACGTCAAACAGTTGACAAGTATAGTTTGTGACACGTCAGCATCTAGAAATGTATCGCTAATTTTCCAATGAGCTAATACACTGTCAGAGTCCATAGTGCAAAAACTAAATTATTTTGGCAAGCCAGCTAAAACGAACAGTAAGCAACAGGTGGAGTCTGTACCTAATTAAAAATATACCAAAGAGAAGACTGGAATTAAAAAACTAAAAAATATGAAAGCCAGTGTCCCTTACCAACCACAACAAGACTTTGATGATGTAATTGTCGGGATGGCAACAGCGTTATTCACTGGAGCGAAAGGGCGCGACGGTCACTAACCCCTGGCTTAATTTGGACTCAAACTTCTTCAGAAAAGACCGGTCATTGTGACTAGGTTTTCTAAGGTTTTGAGTAAGCAGAAGAAGAGGATTAAGACTTGTGTCGATCCACAGTGATGTAGGAGGTATATAGCAGTTGCGTACTGTATGATATATTGTTTATATTAGTAGGTATCATGTCAGGAGGTGGGAGGCAGTTGGCGCCGCTCCGTACTCACTCTAATGTAATTTGGGAACACTCAATGCTATTCTATTATTGTCACTCGCGTGTTATAATAACGTTGTTTACGACACCATTTCGCTGACTTTACGATTAAATTGCTCCTTTAGTTGTGTTGCTTTTAGATTGTATGATGCATGCTGACGATTTATTAACTTTTTGATTTATTCTGGACTATAATTTGTTATTTTTATGCTAAATGAGGATTTGTATCTATAAAAGTTTTTATACGTATACGTTGCGATCCAAAGTGACAATGTATACACGTGTGGAGTGGAGTGTATGTGTTACAATGTGTGGATAGCTTGTTGTCAAGCCAATGAGGACTGGCTGGACAACAAGTTGAAACAAGTCCGCGCGGTCACCAACATGTTAAACAATTCCAGGCCACCGGACCGACGGTAACGGAAGAGGTAGATAATGACACACAAGCAAAGATAAATTGTATTAAAGTGTATTTAAACTTAGATTTGCTTGAAATATTCTAGGTTGATGACAATTAGACGCGGAAGTGTGGCACAGAATGACTTCATACGTACACATTACATCATGAATGGATAATTCATAGCCATGATAATGGCAATGTGCACTATTCTCTGACATCATAGCTTTAGGATTCCAAGCTTTGTCATCGACCTTACACAACACTTCAATATTTATAAAATTATTTGTAGCTATAGGTATTTTGAAATGGGTATCTACATGCATATATGTATTTCGTCGTTTTATAATGTCTTAACTCTGCTGTTCCGCAGTAGATTCAATTTAATGTCCTAATCAAGAAATTCTTGACGCCTCTTCGTTACAGTTCGTTAACTGATTAGATAGGTTGAGCGAACCTCGGTGTATTTATAGTGTTCCGTACTGACGTCGGGAAAACAATGAAATAAAATGATCTCGTAGTCCGTCGCTCTTGGCAAACGTCGTCGGCGTCGAGACGATCCGAAACATTGAATTGATAGCGAAAACCAAAGCAGGAGTTTAGATTCAAACCATTTTAGATGTTCACTTTGGAGAATGGAGTTTGGTTTGGTTCACTTTTATAAATATTAATTACTCAGATACCCGCGAAACGAGACACAATAGTAAAACAATAACAGCGCGGTCTCATAGGACCGGTTGGGGATTCAAACGTTAATAGATAACTTTTAGCAGGATTCGACATTAGCTAATCTTACTGTACATTGATCGACTTAAGCTCGACAGGTATGTAATCGGCTCGTTACAATGTTTTATTGAAAAAGAACAACTACGAGTATTTAGCGATCAACATAGCGGCGATGGATTGTAAATAAAAAAAAGAATTTCTATCACGAGACGTGGAATGTAGAGCCGATAAATTGCAGCTAAGTATTTTGGTGTTTTATTTGCTCTACATTTTAAGAAGTGAATGCCAAAATATGATCAAAACACGAAGCAGCAGGTATGATAGGTTGATGAAATACCGGTATGCGTAATTTAGAAAGTCCCTGGAATCGCGCCAGCGTGATCCGGAAACTTATAGGCGTAACGGCTGTTTGTATTGAGCATTTTTCCACATTCCGTTCTAAATATATGAGTGACGACGCTGACAGTGGCGTGACGGTGACGTGTGCTGACGCGGCACGGCCCACGTCAGCGGCACTGAATCACGCGCCCGCGCCTGCGCACCGCCGGCGCCGCCACACGCGCCCGCCGCTCTGCGCCTGCCGACATCAACCCATATTCTGCTTCCTTCTTTACAGTATTCTCCAGATACCATGGTCTTTAACAGAAAGGATTACTTCCAAAGAAAGAAATGTCTATAGAGTTCAAGGGTAATTTTTATTTTTAATCGTGTCTCACTTGATGGTAATCGATGATGGAGAATCCACCAGCCTAGGGCAGAATTACACACAATATCATATATAGCACCACGTGGTCTATTGAAGATACTTTAAACTTTAGCAGAACAATCTATATATCTCGTATTTACTTATAAAGGAAGTAACTGCCTGATTGACATATCAACACAGCCGAAATTTCTACGATTAAAGGCGTGTTTGTGCACAAGATTTCCTTTTATAATATGGACACGCCTCTAGTCGTAGAACCATAAGAGAGGATTTTCCTAAATTTATCATTTACGCCCGTTTTCAATAACCTATCTATCATATATGGAGATAGAAAAACAAATGAAACAACAGAAACATGTCAAATTTTTGTATTGAATCATTTGTTTTACTGTCTCCAGTATGCCAAAACCGGAGGTAGATAGCTTATTGAAAACGGGCGTTAATGGTATGAAACGGGGGTCCAAAATTTGTATGGAGAAACTTACAAGGGTGAAGCCGCTGGCAGATCGAAACTGGTATATTATAATCAGGGAAGCATGACCTAGGTTAAGGTTCCCCAAACCATATTACAACATAAGTATATTTCATACAAAAAAACCGCATTCAGGAATAATGTAAGTGACGCTGGACATTGATTTTTAACAAGAGCTCTCACGTACGTTATGACAAAATTCCCCCTTTCTTATACAGGCTCACGTATCCTGGTCACAAAATTCTTTCATTCTAAATTCGACACTCAATGACCAACAGAATTACATTTTAACAGTCGACAAATGGCTCTGATAATGTAGCATAGTGCTATTACAAATTGTCAAACTAGTTTGCAATTAGAATCCAAACTGCGCACTTTCAGCGAGCGACATTGCGTAAAAACGAAACTCTTTGTCGTCGGCGTCGCCAACACTGTGAGGACGCTATTATTCAGTGCTACAATAACGCATTCGTTTTGGCAGTTGGCGATACCAAATTTTTCATTATACTTATATATATATTACTAGCTTCTGCCAGCGGTTTTCACCCGCATGAGTGTGCACTGCCTGTGTTTAAAATGTTTGTGAAGCAACATTACATGTCACTGTGATTTTATTATTATTATTTATTATATTCTTTATTGTATCGGTTGACTGGAAGCCGACCCCAATATAGTTGGGAAAAAAGGCCTAGGTAAAGAATGATTATATTCTTTATTGTACACCAATACATATTATACAAAAAGAAACCACCAGCCACCACTAATTCCACTAATTATCTTGCCTATATATATTTTGTATTATGTAATTTTTATATTTGCGCCAAGTGCAATCCGCATTTTATGTTCAGGCAATTTCTATCCATTGCAGGTGGCCTGAAAGAAATCGCCGATTGCGATAAGGTAATAAAGTAGGTATATTTATATAAATAAATAATATTGCCCCAACAGAATATACTCCTGGAATTAAATGTATCCTATGTGCTATTCCCTCCTATTCCAAGACTTGATCTATCTGTGGGGCATATGTCATTCAAATGCGTTAAAACGTGAAGATAAATATACCAGCACAGTATCGATTTATGTTGTTAAGAGATCCAGAAAAAAATCTGGTATACGGCCTAACCATATCTATAACAGAATTTATATATAATTGATGGTTTATGTAATTCTTCCATAAGAATTACTAGTGGACAGTATATATAAAAATATTTAATCAAATTAGGAAGCCTATTATCCAATTTATTTAATATTTTTTAAGTATAACTGTGTATATTCACTAAAACAAAAAAATAAAATAAAATGTAAGGATATTTTTATAAAGCGATTTATAAGTAAATAAAAATATCGCTTGCTGACATATAATTTGTCTATAAGACTGGTGGCATTGCCACTCTGTGTTTGTGGCAATTGTAATCTCTTGTCTAAGGTAAAACCCATCCCTTGGGTCACACGAAGCGACTAACAGGAAAACTGCGGTTAAATAGCAAAAGTTCTTAGAACTGATAGAATTCTGACAAAGGATGGTAAATATTGAATAAATTTTCTCTCGACGCTCTACGTCAGGGCAAATTTTATTCTTGACCTGATCTTACTTTCTAGTCACTCAATGCGTCTATAAATAAAATATTATCGATGAATGCATCTCGACAAAATATAAATAATGTATTTTTTGATTCATTATATGTATTAAATCTTTGATCTCAGAGTTGCAATAAAGAATATGTATGTTTAATAAAAGATGTCTTTTCTAGTCCATTAAATACATCAAATGCAACATAATAAGTTTGATACGCGGTCTAGCTGCCAACACATAGAATAGCGAGTGTGTGTCTGTACTCAACCCAGTTGATAAATAATTAGTATAATTTATGTATCCAACTGTATTCCAAGAATTAATTGTTAGGTTAATGTAGTTAATCGTGCGTCATTCCAATTTTTGCACCGTCTTTTATTTAGCTCTACTTTCGTAGACTAAAAACAATTATTATTGTATAGGTACGCAAGCTTTAGACACTTTTTAAACTACAACATTTTTAATAAACTGTTCTTTATTTGGGCCTCTAATTGAAACACCAGATATAACTGAAGTTATTATAGAGTCTATGAACTTCAAATCTGTAAAGTGATAAATTACCTATGTTAAATTTTATTTGTTTTTTTTTTCAAATTATTTCTAGCTTATAAAATGTGCTTGGTAAACAAAACAGTATCTAAGTACGTTGTTAACTCATCGGTAGGCACTGAACAAATTCCAAGGCCATGTGTGAAGCCATCAAACATTTGCAGAATAGGTAAAAAGGAAAAACGTTGCGAAAACATGTTTAGTTCCCCACATACCTGCTCACTTTAAAAATAAACTACGTTTACCTAATCTATAGGGCTATGTCAGTACTATTTATATTATCTTCTGATGGCGAATTTATGTAATAATTTGTATATAAAATAGATTTTTTTTATAGATGTTTATCTATAATATAACAAAAAATCTATAATATATTACATCATTTTTTTATCAATAATTTAAAAAAATATAATTTACCTGTTAATTTATCAAAGGATTGAGTTGACGGCAAATCCTCGCAAATTGAAGAGGCATCAAAAGAAGTAGATTAAGAAGAGATTTTACAAGTTTACGACATCTTAATAGCTCTATGATATAGCCTAAAATATTTTGACTTTAATGTTCATAAAGTAAGGAAAAGAACATAAAATATGTATGATCAATGAATACAAAATGTATTTCAAATCAAAAAGTTTGCCCTCAAGTTCAGATATACCTAGATACAAAATCAAAGGACCAGTTTTAATTAGAAACGTCAAAATCAATTCCGAAGTGAAAAATATTATGGTGTATCATTATATAACTAAATTTATTGATGTATGTAAGCAGTGTGCGAGACACGTAGGTCTAATGTGCATAAGGCAAACGTTGGTCAAAGGCAGTGGAACCGGCTGCGACTGTGACTCATTGTCGAGGGACCAGCCGGGCAGCCGCGGTGCACGGTGCTCCGACACACGGCCACAACCCTTCTACGGATTATATTGCACTCCATCGCAACACTTTTATCCACTGTTGCCATGTTCAAATCGAAGATCTTTTTAATTTCGTTTTGATGGTGCTTTTTCAAAAAGGACTAACAGGTTCTGGAAATCGTCATATTGCTTTATGAAGCTCAAGTATTTAGGCAGGTTGCATATAGAAATTTATGAAAAATAATTAAAAATATTTAAGTTCAAAATAATGAAAAAATATATACAATAATCACGGAAAGTATTTAAAAGGGTTTGTTACCTTTTTACAATAACAAAGCACACCTGAACTGAGAATTTCTTTGTTCTGGACAGATGAGTAATTGTTTGGCATTATGCAGCCGCGACAGGTCCCGACTTGAAGCTCGGAGGCAATCGGCCTCCTCCGGGGACCTCGCGATAACCTCCGATCATTTATAAAACTTATAGCTTTTTGTTGCTTGCCCAGAAATAACCCGCCAAAATGTTCGCGGTTTTTAGTCAAATTATAGACCTAAGTTTAATGAAGAATTTATTCAATTCTAGTTTTTCGTTGTTTTACATTTTTGTCAATATTTTTGTTTTGGGATTGAGAATTACTTTTAACTTCTTGCAATTTAAGTTATTTGGCGCTTTTTTAAACCTTTTTTTGTTAACTGGATCTGGGTGTATGGTTTGCCTAATTTTATCAGGGTTTGTTGAGTTTTCATTATAGGAATAGGTACTACAGTTTTGTCAATATGGCCGTTTCTATGTAATTAAGTAGATATTGATTTGCAAATGTATCCTAGAGGAAAACTTCTTTAATTAGTAATTTATCTCTATCCATATTCGGAATCGTCTATAAATTGTTGTTATCAGTGACAATGTCGCAAAGTTCAGCGTTCGGTTCGCGGCGCGGGCGCAATCGTGCTCCTGACGTCACGAGTATGATAGGTGCTTTATCGTTCACATGTTACACGGCCGAGTGTTTCTCTGGAAAACTCATCATTTTCGCCTCAAGTTCTTAAATTGTTCATATTGCATTCATATGAGTTATCTGCAAGCATCGATTTTTGGTACGGCGCTAGCAAATATTACTTTATCAATCATGATAATTGGTTTTGAAACTACTTCAATGAATTGTTTGATTTTATCGAGAAATAATTTTGAAGTAGGTAGCTGTAGTATTGGCCAATTAAAGTGTATTGAAGTAAGTTCATCATAGGGCGGACCTCAGCTATTGAATGTCAATAAAATACCTAACTCATATGAGAGTCAAATTTCTTTCCACGATTCGTGGTCAAGCATACATATGTGAGTCAAATTACATTCATCGATAAACAGTCAGTGTTCGGCATCGTAAATAAAATAAACCGATAGAATTATGTATGACGGAAGACTCGCTTACGTCAGAGGAAGCGCTTCTTTTAGTGATTCCAGTAGGTAAGAGAGGCAGATAAAAAGAGAAGCGGAAATGCTCGTCGGTCTGTCAATGCGGCGACAATGTCGTGCTATTTGTGTTAAACGAGCGATTTATTTCAGTCGGTCGCGGCGTGAACGTCCGCGGCGGAATTTCGGCCGCGAGGAATCCGATTCCGTTAGCTTGCAGCGACCGCGAGGCCGAGAGAGCCGCCGCCGGCTCCGGTGCGGAGACGGCGGCTGCGAGCTGATAGGCGTAGATACCTGTTGCCAGGCGCGCAGCGCGAGTGGCGCGGTGGCGCGGCTGCAGCGCGACGCCGCCGCCGGCGCGTCGACACCCCCTCTATGACAATGCCACTGTTCGTGCACGAGGAAAATTCGAGATGCGGCTGACTCATCACCTCGTCCACCGACGCCGCCACGCTGCTCGTCTGGCTACATACACTTTCCATTCCATAAAATTGGGCTTATTTCGAAATTTTACTGCCATTTTGCCAAACATCATTCTGACGTCAGATTTGCAGGTGTAATTTATTTTTTACTTCTTACCTAAGGGGGGAGGGGGGTTCAGCATCCACACGGGTCATGTCGGCACAAGCACGGCGATCCGTCCGGTGTTCACTCACTGCATTGTGCACAGTACTATCCGATCGTAAATCACACTAAACGACAGCGAACAGGAGCTCGCGTGCCAGGCGGCGCGCGCGCACTGACGTCGACCAGCCTCGCGCGCGCTCACGGAACTGACTGCGCCGGCGCTCCATTTGGGTCACTGTCATACGGTGGTGGGTGGTGGGGGACACACGTTCGCCAGTTCGCCTCTGAAAAATTAGCGTCTCGCGAATATGTTTCATCGACGCGGGCGTTTTCCCTTCGACTTGTGCACCAATCGCTCGCGGTGGTGCCGCCACTAGCCATTCACTCTTTTCGGCGCGAAACTTTGTGAACTTGCGACTTCACCGACCGAATATCTATCTGCAACTGATGAATGTCTCCACACCTGTGGCCTGGCTCTCGTTTGCCACAACCACTGCTTCTTGCGTATGTTATAAAAATTTAATTGAATGTTTGTATCAGACTGCCTCTACGCCGGCCAGAGCCGCTTTCTATGACATTTAACGGTGTTAACTCGTAAAGCTCAAGTTTAATTTTATTTCCATTCTTGACGGTAATTACTCTCGGTTATGCCTGTTAAGTATTAACGTCTTCTACATTAATTAAAAGGAACAATTATTTATAAGAAAGAAACTGAATTTGCTCAGTATGTCCGCTTCGAGAATCTTATTGTCATTTTTACTACTCTTAGATTTGTTTTTATTAATACTTCATTGTAAACGGCATAGCACAATAGGTGGACATAAAATAACGACAATTTAGTGTTAAATGTCATCTCTCACTGCAAAAGGCGATTTCTCACAGATCAAATCTAAGGATGGACTGAACTAAAGGAGAGGGATTCAGATAAGCAGCCAGTCTGTGCTGATGAAACCTTGGTTTACATTAAGTTTTTATCAAAATAAAACCTAGTTCAGCATTGATGTTTTTTAGTCAGAATGTTCTAAGTTTCTTTAGCACAATTACAACTTTTTAAACATATTGTTAAATTAACACTCAAACCCGAAAATCTCACGACCTCATCAAAATGAATGAAATAACCATAACCGAACTGGTTGAGGAAAGAATAATTGTCCATTCTCATTCATAAATCTGGCGCCAAAGCGTCTGCGCTGTCTATGGTCGTCGGAGTGGCTGGCTGGAGAAAGTTACCGGCCAAGCACTCAATCAAAATGAGATACGCGTTTAGAATGGAGGCCTATCGAGGAAATTTGATTTCGTTCGATGTTGTTGATTGAGTTTAGATACACTGATAAAATACAAAGTTATCCGCTGGACTGCGTGTGTGTCCGACACATATCAATAACAGAAGGGAATATTCGTGTGTGTCAGACATTAAACACTATGACTGCGCTTAGAGCTCCGAGTAGAGTTATAATGAGTATTTTTTAATCGCCATAAAGTAGATATTTCTGTATATTTTTCGAGTTACAAATTTCGAGGAAGAGAACACAAATATTTTATGAACAGTAAAAGACATTATAGGCACTTACGAGTATATTACTCGTAAGTGCCTGTCATGTCTGTATCACAATTCCTGTTATACCATGTATAATTCTTTGTGATAAAAAATAAAATTACCTATTTTAATTGACATATGTCATGTTAACGAAGTAAAATTAAATAAGGTTCTGAATTTTATCAAATGGTGTACATAAAGTATTCAAATATTTTTTGAGTAAGTACATAGTATCCAGAAATTAAAATATTCTGTATTCAGCAGGGCATATAAAACCTTGGCAATACCGACTGAAATTTAATAAAATCATATAATAATTTTAAGGAAACATTATTATTTAGAAACAACTCATAAAGATTCAGAGACCTTTTTATTGGAATTTAATTAAAATGAAAGCTCGACGGTCGCCCTTGTCACAACAAGTGTCAAGTGATCTGTTTGGTTAATTAGCATCAGTAACGAAGGCTGGGCCATTGATGCGGCATAACAAATGACGGCACGACGCCCGAGCACACGCCCAGGCCATCGAAGGCTCAGTACCTGCTCCTACCACGATCCGGTTTGATGGGACAGGGCTGACACACAGGCTGGTAAAGCATTGTTCTCTAAATGCGTTAAAGAAGAAAATGGTTGAAGGACCGAACTTTTTGCTGAAGATGAATAAAATAGTAGGTAATGGACTTTTACACATTTTCATTTCAGTAAATTCGAAAAGACAGAAAAGAGTGGAAAAATAGAAGGAAGGCCTTTACAGTGCTATGGAACACGACAGGTTTATAATAGTAATTTGGTTAGGTTATTCAGTGAATTTGGTTAGAGGTAATCTCAGGAAGCACTGATCTGATATTAAAAATATTTGACCAACAGAAACCCACTGTAGCTCAGATTAACAAGAACAATGCACGTGGGCCCTAAGGCCAAGGTAATGAAGTCACACGAAAAAATAAATTTAAATAATTAATGAAGAAAATCATTTGAGAAGTAAATAAAAAATAAAAGTTTAGATACGAATTCATAAAAAAAAACATTAAAATTCTATGTTTTGAATACGTTGTAGAACATGTTAAAAACTGCGAAATATGTATGTGCTGAGTAGGTACTAACGGTTCTAGCAAGAAATTCTAAAAATAATTTAGCAATGTATGTTTTTAGGGTTCCGTACCTCAAAAGGAAAAAACGGAACCCTTATAGGATCACTTTGTTGTCCGTCTGTCTGTCCGTCCGTCTGTCAAGACCCTTTTTCTCAGGAACGCGTGAAGGTATCAAGTTGAAATTAAAACCATATATTGAAATCCGCGGTCCCTTGAAGTTGTGCAAAAATCAAACTTGTAAGTTGACGGCAAAAAAAGATACGCCCGTTTATGTTGCAAAAAACGTACATTTCGACACTGTCAAAGGAATCAAAACTCATAGGGTGCTTCCCGTTGACCTAGAATCTTGAAATTTGGCACGAAGCAAGGTATTATAGCACTTATATCGGTAAAGGCTTAAAACTGAAAATTTTTAGTTACGTCACAAGAAAAAAAAATTGAAAAGTCTTCAAGACTCGATTCGAGAATTAAACTGTTTTTATAGGTAGGTTGGTACGAAACCCTCAGTGCGCGAGTCCGACTCGCACTTGCCCGGTTTTTTCTTTGTCAGGCTGTGTTACTAAAGTATATAAGAGCTGGCCACCAAAAAAAAACGAAAGTATATAAAAATGCAAGTATCAGCCCTAAGACGGTCAATGGTCGTGCGTTGACCACATTCTCTAGTATGACACCGTCTAATCAAAAACTGATTAACTATACATAGCATACATGGGGCTTTTATTTTAAAACGATCAATGTGGACACACTCATTGAATTATTTATCTATGGTTAAGCATCCGTGTTAAGATTACAGATTTTATAAATGCCAATAAAAAGTATAATTTTGATAATATTTTACTTATTAAAATATAGTGACGCACGAGAAAAAGCTTAATCAATTAATTATATAAACAAATGTTAGGCTGATCAGAAATTAATTCAGATATATTAGAATGCACATTCCAATGAATAATTAATCAGTCGATTACGTGTAGGAATTTATTACAAAAAATGTTTTAAAATTATCATCACAACGTTTTAATTTCCAAGTCTTTATCTGATTTACATGGCTGGAATACTAATGAATGTCATTTTGGAGTTTATTTTATTACATCTACGTCACGTCAATGCAGTTTCATCTAGTCACTTGCACTTGGTAGCTGGTCAGAAATAAGTAACTTCTACTTTAAACGTAACTTGGATTGACATTATAATCAACATTTAATTTCAATACTAATGGTTGTATTACATACATCCAATGTACAAAATACTATCCTATTTACTATAAATTGAAGTTCCTCCTTTTTTAACGACAATCACTAGTACATCTACCTAGCCTTTTTCCCAAATATATTGGGGTCGGCTTCCAGTCAAGCCGGATTTAGCTGAATACCAGTATTTTACAAGGAGCGGCTGCCTACCAGACCTCCACAACCCATTAACTGGGGTAAGACTGGAGTCAGATTTACTGGCTTCTGACTATCCGTAACGACTGCCAAAGATCTACAAATGACAGCCGGGACCTACGGCTTAACGTGCTATCTCGAAACGTGAAACTCGTTATGTTAAGATGGTCACCCATCCACAGACCAACCTAGGCAAGCGTTGCTTAACCTTGAAGATCGACCTGTGCGGCTGTTATTATCTAGCCACGAGCTCCTCAATGATAATCACTAGTCTCCTTGAAAAAGAATATTAATATCGAATTTATTTTAGTATTTTGGAAAACAAATAGTGGTATAATAAGCTTGAGTTTTGTTTTCTCAAAATATAATACGCCGATTTTATATCATATAATAAAAAAAAAACTGTTAGGGTTACTAACAGTTTGTTTAACTGTAGCTGGACAAAATAAATGAAATCAAGTTAAAAGAAATCATGAGTATACGAATATTTAAATTATGCTTATCCTTTAGTACTGAAAAATATGACATTTTTAAGTTTCTCTCTTTTCATTTAATTTAAGTTTAATAGTAAAATACTATTTTTCCCGTATTTTAAATTAAGTAAGTAATAATATATATTTTTTTAATTATGTGTGACTGAGTGGACGAAATCTTGAAGACGAAAACCTTCTTCGCTTCGCTGTTGACTGGTAATGTTCCCAAAAGACTGGCGACTTTACCATACTTTATATGGCAATGCTTATCTTCTGACCCAGATAAAAACCAGCCCTTGGGTTACGAGACGTGTCTACAAGGTGTTTGGAGAGTCAAGAGTTTCAACCCTAAACTGAATCATGTACTACTAACGAGGTTAGGTATATTGTCGTCACTTGAGGTTCTCAGTGGCCGCAGCAGCAGCAAAAGCACCGCAAGAACCGCTAGGAAGATGGCATAGTGCAAGAGTCCAGATCCACACTGGGACAAAATAGTAGATTATTGCATCGAGCACAAAGTAATTTATTATTGCACCGAGTGCCTAATTTAGAGCCCGAGCGTCAGCGAGGGCTCTAATCTAACAGGCACGAGGGCAATAATAAATTACTTAAGGCGAGGTGCATAATCTGCTTTTCTTTCAACTATTACCTATAGGAATAGTAGATAAAAGAAACTCATATTAAACAGTTAAAATAGAAGTTTCTATAACACTGTCGGCTTCATTTAGAATGTTTTCCGGCGTTAATTTGTCGCTAGATGATTCCATTTTAATTCGAAGCCGAAGCACTCAAAATCAAATAGTATCACACTTTATCGTTTCTAAAAATATTGTCAAATAATATTAACAAAGTTCCCGCCTAAAAATATTGTCAAAACAAAATTAAAAAAGTGATTTACTTTTTTAAATTTCTTTCATTTTTAAATCAGATTTAGCAGCAATCATTTTTTATATTTGGAACAAGTAGGATAGAAACGAATATTTCGTACGTAAAAAAAAAGTATTGATATCGGCTGGCTGAATAGAGCTAATCCATTGAGAATTTGAGATTAGCGCCTTTTGGTGCGATAAAAAAAAAAAACTGTGCAATAATGAAATTTCATACATTTTTATTGCTCTAGAGCAATAAAGACTCGCTTTGTACTGAGTTTTTAGTGTGATTATGATGAAATTAAAGCATAGTTAGAAGAAAACTATTTTATTAGACGTTCTTTTATCCAAGTGTCTCTACTCTATATATTTTATTTTAAAGTTTATTCCCGTTTATTATTTATTTCCAGCTTTTCCCATATGTGGTGAAATAGGGGACCAAAATCCCAACGGTTTCCGGAGGTGACAAAGTTGGTGGTAACGACCGGGAAAAAGCGAATTTTTATATCAATATTTGCTTTAAACAAAGGATTCTACTGTACTGAGATAGTAGCCCTTATCTTCTGTTACAATTGAAATTTAACGATTTGAATGATGAGGTGAATATTAATTAAATAAATATTGTTTTTATTTTACAAGAGACAAGGATAGCCAAAAAATATTAAAAAATGTAACAGCCGTTGAGAATCTAGAACTTTTGTATGTTATGGGAAATAGAGCCCAAAAACTGTAGTCGCAATTTTTGTGCTTCGCTCGCACTGTAGCTATTCCCATCAGCTTCAGTGTTTAAAGTTACGTCAACAAGCAGTTTGCATTGGTAACTGTTGTTGTCGATAAAAATAACCACGATTACCCGAATACATAATATTTTAATAAAAATAATATTGATGTAAAAAAAAGTACAAATCGTGTTACGCCGTAGCAGCTACGAGAATTCGTAGCCCCTAAAATATTTATCAAAATCCTTCATAGAATCGTAGAAGGTTGTGTTTTAAACTAAGGCATGTTAAGGATTGATAAATGGTCTCGTTGGTTAATGTACCATGTAGTAATGGTATTATTGATGGTACTTGTAATTTCTCCGTAGCAACTGTAGCACCTGCGTAGCGCTACGTAGAACAGTTGTAATTAGGGATAGTAGTAGTCCTACATATTGCGTGTTTTATTTTTGTTGCACATGTTGGAATTCAATATAAATTTATCAGGTACAAAAGTACCTGATGAATTTTGTCTTTTATTTATTTATACTTATACGAGTATACTGGGTAACGACGCCTGTAAAAGATTAAATTTGGTGAAAAAGGAAAAATAAGTCTTTGCCTAGCACCGAGTCAAAAGAAACTAGGTTGATAGGTAATCGATTTATTTATAATAAATTGCTTTTAACAGTTACTTGTGATTTTTAATTTTTCGACAAAATATTCTTTGAAGTTTAACATACACCTTAGCAACTGATTCTAACTTGTTCGCTTCGCCAATACTAAAGTAATTGCCTTATTATTGCATCTAATAAGCTGCCCACTGTGGATGATTCACGCGAGCCCCAATCTAGGATTTGGCTAGATACAAAATTTAGTTTCCAGTCAGAGTATATTAATCATGGGAACCGGTTACGGACTCATCGAAAATATTTACTTTAGAATCAATCCGGTTTCACTCAGTAACACAACAAACGACCTTATTGCAGACGATGTCTATTTATTTTATTTATAAAAGTGGTTTTATGTTTTTTTGTGAAGTTGTCAATTCCATCAAAACTTACATTATGCGAAGCAAATATTTAAAGTAAATGAATTGGAAATCAATGGACTTTAGTCAGTCAATCACTGGTAATAAATTGTCTAGACAATTTATACTGGAAGTGGTGAAAGATTTCTTCCTAGGTATAGAATACGAAATACAGCATCGACCTTTGCGATACAATATAGCCACTTTCCAGGATCAGGAGGTTCTTTGGAAACTGGGAGTTCATTGTTGTCATGGTGATCATCACAACAGGTAAGGACTTTTTTTATTTAACTTGCCTTTAACCCAATTATAAATGGTGCAGTCGTCGTATTCAATTTGAAACTAGCTATGGAACTGGTCTACAAAACTCTACGACTAGGAGAAGTACTGACTGTAATAGGTTCTAATCTCTTCTAATCTAATAGGTTCTAATCTTCATTATACTTTTTATGACTTTCACAAGATTGGGCAGATTCTCGCGACAGAATAGTCGTTAATTAATTAGTTTTAAAATGTGGTGTTTCGAGAAACGAGTGTTAGGTCACTATTTAAAAAACGGTATTTTTTAAAGGATTGTTTTGTAATCTTCACTAATTTATGAATAATTCAAACGTCATTGTAATGACTCATATTCTGAATATTAAAATGGATTGATTATAATTCTGAATCCTTGGACCAATTTAAGGTGGGTTTTAGTTCTGAAGCCGATTTTGCCAAACCAAAGATAACTCGAAAAAGAAATTTTACTACCCACAGATTTCTATGAAATTATAGATCTTCAAGGTTTAGCAACGCTTGCTAAGGTTGGTCTGTGGATGGGTGATGGGATCTTAACATACCGAGTTTCCTCCGAGCCTCGGAAAGCACGTTAAGCCATTGGTCCCGGCTGTCATTTGGAGATCTTTGGCAGTCGTTACGGATAATAAGAAGCCAGTAAATCTGCCTCCAGTCTTGGCATGAAGTACCCTATTACCCCAGTCAATAGGTTGTGGAGGTCTGATATGCAGCCGCTCCTCGTAAAATACTAGTACTCAGCTGAATCCGGCTTGACTGGAAGCCGACCCCAATATAGCTGGGAAAAGGCTAGGTAGACGATGTATGAGATTTCTAAGAAATTGTCACTTGTCAATTTTAATTAAGTAAATTAAAATACAATAATGTCTGACGGTGAAAAATCAACTGTCATTAAAGAAACATTTATTTTATGCTGACAATAGATTTTTATATAATTCTTTCAACATGATGGTATGAGTTTACGATTTAATCAAAAACCATTCCTCATAATATGAAAGTTCTATAATCCACGTGATACCTAAACGCTACAGCGAGAGGTGAGCGTATATCGCCGTCCATCGCAGACATAACTGAAACTGTAGCGGTACTCAATTTATTACACGTTTCATATCGCTAACAACTAACAACGTTCTCTTGCTTCAAACATCGTGAACAAATCCGATACTTATCTCTTTAATAACGAGAGCGAATATTCTGTGATTAAAATTATTAACTCGGAATTTTTATTCTGTAACGCATGTGGGATGTGGTGGTGGTAGACCTCTTTTGTATAAGGGTAGTCAGAGTAGTTTAGGGTAGTATCTCTAAGGAATTGTTAACAAGAGTTACATAGACGGGATTCCAGAATGGTCTGAAGGATATAACTAAATAACCGGAATTTTTAATCTGTAATGTATGCGTACGTCTTCCTAGGGATGCGCCCAGACAGCTTTGGGTGTATACAGAGGAGGTTTAAGGATAATCTGAAGGAAGAAACTAAATAGCAAATACTCCTTGATTCAAGTGGTTACCTCGGATTTTTATTACTGTAACGTATGTGAGATGAGATGGTGGTGGAGCTTTTTATATAATTATATAAGTTTAAGTATAAGGGATGGATTTTCAGGAAAGTCTTCCTAATGAAGTTCTTACATGTGTTATACAGAGGAAGTTCCAGAATGGAAATAACTGAATAGCAAATACTTTACGATTAAAGTTGAATTTTATTCAGTAAAATGTGTGGTGGTTAGTGGTTCAGGATAGTCTTCTTAGGGGTACGCACAGATAGGTGTTATACAGAGAGTGTTCCTGAAAAAACTGATGAAAATAAATGAATAGCAAATACTCTGTGATTAAAGTGATTGGCCCGGAATTATTATTCTGTAAAATATGTGCTGGTAAGTGGTTCAGGATAGTCTTTTCAAGGGTGTGTTCAGACCCGGTGTTACACAGAGAGGGTTCCAGAAAAATCTGATGGAAATAAATGAATAGCAAATACTTTGTGATTAACAGGGAATTTTTATTTTGTAACGTATTATGTGAGATGAGGTGATAGTAGACCGTTTTTGTATAAGGGTTAGATGTTTAGGATGGTCTTTCTAGGGATGTGCCTTAAAAGGAGTTACACAGAGGTTTATACAGAATGGACTGAGAGAAATAACTGGTGTAGTATTAGAGTGAATAGGCTCTTAATAAACTAGTGCGCCCTCACCATCGACGATTGCATCACTGCTTACCATCAGGTGGGATCGCAGTCAAGCGCTAGTTTATAACCATTGAAAAAAAAAAGTTTATGTGAAATAAAAAACCGGGAAAAGAGCAAGGAGTGTTCCTTGCTCTTTTCCCCAAAAGGATATTCTGATACTAAATCATGCTGTACTGAACTTCCCTTGAGTTCTGTACAGCATGAAACAACGTAGTCCTGCAATCAGTGATTGTCAATCCGTGCTATTACGGTTTGCAATCAGAGGTAAATGAGAAGAGCTAGATGTTAGAAATAAATATAAATTTTAATTGATTTAGGAGAAATATGTATTGTATTAGGTAAATGAGAAGAGCTAGATGCTAGAAATAAATATAAATTTTAATTGATTTAGGAAAAATATGTATTGTATTTAATGTATGTATGTTAATGCCATACAAGAATATAATTAATAAGTTCTCTATGTCAAGGAGCTTTCGAAAGAAATAGCTGACAAATTGTGTATTGTGTGTTAAAATTTATGGACTTTTTGTTTAAATAAAGATAACATTTTAATCAGGTAAGGTATTTATTTATAGTGATAATGAAATTGACAAGTTATTAATTAAAATATAATCTTGATATTAATGGTAGATAATTTTAAATTTTTTCTACTATTATGATACTAGTGTGACCCAAATGTTATGGCAGAATGCAAGGAAGTTTTCAACCAACCTAACACCAAACGATGTAAAATAACATAATGATAATAATTAAATAAATCCTGTATCAAATGGAATTAATTCTGGACTTGTCCGAGTTCTGAATATTGTTCCATATGATTAAGTTAATGTTAATTTTCCTCGTATTCATATTATAGGTTGTTATCAAATTGCCTTCAGAGATGGTCTTCCTCATCGCTAAAAACCCAATATTATCTAAAGCAGACGGTGCCAAGTATAATAGAAATTTTTGGCATAATGTACCTTATCAACTATACATCTTTCATTACCTTGATAGATAATGAAATAATTATTTATGAGATGACCCATTTTTAGCAATACAGAACAAACTGTTTTAGGGAAAACATCGTAAGCGACAGTTTACCTTTATTGCAGAAATGGCTTTTCTCTTCCACGATTAAAATATAATAAATTTATTCTAAAAAATATGATTTATCATATAACTATACTTATCTAATAAATTACATTATTATTTTCATAAATTAGTATCTACTTTTCAATTATAGAAGAGAAATCACATTCCTGCAAAAAAGGCAATATATCGCTTATATACTTACGATGTTCTTCTTGAAATGGGTTATGATGTTTTGACAGCAAATATACCTAGACAGACAGATTTGAAAGTAAATGTGTTATGTACTTTGTTGCCAAGTTTACTGCGATGACTGATTGATGTTTATGTGCATTGTTTTCGTTTCCTGCCTTCGACAGACGAGCGAGATCAGAGGAAAATATAACAAGACATAAAACACGAAGCATCTACATGTATACTAGAGCAATACCTTGATTTTAAAACATACAGAAATCTTTGTGAGTCGGTACATAGATAATGTAAAAAGTGCTATCTACAGTGAAGGTACACAAGGCAAGTGTCGCCACGTGTTCTAAAAATTAGGCATTCAACGCACATGATTTATACTTAGATACGATCTATTTGCTTACCTAAGTAGCTAAAGCCATGATAAGATTAGGACATGGTAATAAAAAACTTACAACAACGACTTACTTGAACAAAGACAGCTCATCGAAACTCTTGCGCATCATGTTCCAAAGAGGCAGTATGCACAGTTCTAAGAGCTTCATTTCACAGTTCTCAATAGAAGACGCGTGAACAGATAAGAAAAAAAAAACTCCAGACAAATATATAAGTATCACGACTCACGATATTATGATGAATGCTTGTTCGGTGGAGCAAGTCATTGACGTGACTACACCAGTGTTTGGCAACACATTAAGAATGACGCGGACATGACCTGATTGAAAAAAAAAGCGCGGCAAAATCATGGCTGGCTGGGCGGGGCGCGGGGCGGGACAGGGCGTAGCGCCCTTGGCACCGCCCCCTGAGTCACCGGCGTCGGGTGCGCCCGCGCCGCTAACAAACGATACTCGCCACGAACAACATTATAGCTGAAGCGAAATAGATCAACACTTCTCCTCGCTTGTTCACTTGTTATCTTGAATATTTTATGGGATTAACATCGGAGAGCGAACCTTTGTTCACGTATGTTTATTTGTTTGCTCTCCTCTATTTTGATCCTAATCTGGGTGTTCAGAAATCAGTATAAGGAAAATACGAGAAAAAAATGTTGTTAGACGTCATTCTTAAGGATCCTGATATGACGTCCTGAATAGATAAAGAACAGAATTAGTTTAATCTATGCTAAGTAGAGATATCATAGATAGCCTGATTTTTTGAGGCATATTATTTTGTTGTATTTATCATACTAACTCCTTGTAAGTCTGAATAAAAACTATTTTTATATAATTTACGACGTTAAAGTATCTAGCTCACTGCTTCTAAACTATTCAACGTGGGTGCAGCAGCTAGCCAAAATATGCGACAAAGTGGACACAGCCAAATAAAATAATCATTTGGTGTACAATCAATATATCGGCGTATGACTCACACCTGCCCACAAATCTGGTTTCACAGCATCCGTGTGTTGTTTTTACATTTCCAACCTTGTCTTTATTTTGTTAATTGATTTACATTCACCATTCAGTACTGAAGTCTGAGAACTATGTTGTAAGTAAACCAGCAATGTATTAAGAACAATGCGTTGGTATTTGTGTTAAAGTGTAGTGGTGAATGATCGAATGATTACAAGGTGTCACGTAAGAACTACGGAACTTTCGAAGGAGGATCTAATTCTGACTGTGTGGCCTTGTTTAGATATTGATCATAATGTTATTTAAGTGTTTTCCTGAAAGGTGGTTCAGTAGATTTTGAATGGTTTCCAATTTTATTACAAATATATGCCACTAATTTTAAATTGAGACACGTGTAAAGAAACAATGTCTAGAAGATGTTTTAATCTCGGATAGTATATAACAATCCTGACAATCTCCGCGGTGTTTGGCTTATGTTATACTAGCTTTTGCTCACGACTTTGTCTACGTGGAATATTGATGATAGTGACAAGTCTCGCACCTCGACCTGTCCAGCGTGCGTTTCCCTACCATTCCATGTCTCCGATAAATAAAGTTAACATAATATATAGGTTTATTTGGATTTCCATCGAACTTTCATCCCTTATTTCAATCCCATGTAGGCCGAATTTTCTAAAAACGCTTGTTCAAAGTATATTCATCTATATTATAAAAGAAAGTGACTGACATATCCACGTACAGTTGAAACTACTGGGACTAGGAATTTAAAATTTTGCTACGCTAAGAAGGGGGTGCAAAGGGAGAATTTCATTTTGATGCAAAATCTAATTCCGTGGACGAATATAATTGAAATTTAGCACGTATATTGATTTAAATAAATAATAACGATTGCTTGATTACTTGTTTTTCAAAACTACCCATAAGACCATTTAGGGAGTTTTAAAGATTGTATGGAGTATCCTTTTTTTCTGGGTTACGTAATGAATTTGAAACTTGCCCCAATTTCTAACTTAAATGAATAATAAAGATTATAATTTTTAGTATTCCAAAATTACCCAAAAAGAATTTAAGGGGTGTTAAAGTTTTAGGAAAACATTCTCGCGAACGTCACAGATAAAGTGCTAGTAAAAAAATAATAACTATGAATAATGCCTGTGCCTAATACAAAGTTTTTTAGGTTCATTTTCAATAGCAGTTTAGTCAGACTCCCATAAAAAAATTCATCTCTTATTTCAACTTCTTCTTCGAAGGTCTATGTCCTTCTCCAAGGTCTAATTATTCTCTGTAACAAATTCCATCAATATCGGTTCAGCGGTTTAGTTGTGCAAGTGTAAAACAGATAGAGTTGCTTTCGCATTTATAATATTTAAAAATGTAGTGATAGTCATGACTTTATTCCTATAAATAAGAAAACAATAATATTTTCTAATTATTAACAATATCTCTCAATTTTGGAGTGACGTTGAAATCTTTTATTAGGGACAACGACGGCTACGATTTTTTTGCCATAAAGCCCTTTTTGGCAAAAATAAATTATAATCTAAAATAAAACTAGATACTAGATATTTAATGTATTTTATCTTGGAAACGACATAGAGTACAAAATTTTAAAGTAACATAGTGAATATGTCTTTATTTCGAAAGGATTTTCGAATGATAAAGTTGTAACTAGTCACGTGTTTAGTGCGTGGATAGTTAAAAAAAACTAATTAAAGTATTATAAAACAAACGATAAATATATTACTGTCATAGAAAAAGTAGTATAATTATATGTATAGCACGTGCTATAATGGTATGCAAATATTATGCTATTCCAACCGCGCTAAATAAGCATAATTATTTCGTGTTATTTTCACAATTTCATTCGCGTCACCTCGCAATGTGACTTTCACAATGTCATTTATATTTTCATAGATAGATGAGATATTATTGATTTACAGTAAATCGTTGTTTTATCAGGGAAACTCCCGTATTACTGAATGTCGGTGTACAATCATCTACTTTATTGTATATGTACCTATATAATCTAATCTGACCTATATGTATATAAATATTAAGCTCAAAGTAAGCATTCGTCGATGTATTGGCATTATCGACCTTGTAATGTTTCCACTTTTGGGTCTTAGGCCAGGTCTTCTCTCTAGGAGAGGGAAGGGTCAGTAATCCACCCTCGCATGTAGTAATTCTCTTATAAAGGGATTTTTTTATCTTGACTCATAATATTATCTCGATCGTTATAGTGTTTTATTTTTTTCAGTGAAGTCAGTTATTTTTGTTTTGTAAATAGTTTTATATTTCACAGTTTTTAGTTGTGATACACTTCACACACAACCTATTATCTCATAACAATGCCAATTTGAGCTCATCAAAGAATGCTAGGATATATTGTTTTATTTTGAAGTTCCCGTGCCTACCTTTCACCTTTCGGCTTGATCATCATAACAGTTCGATAATATACCATATCACAACAATCACAATGCAAAGTCAATTCTAATCAACCCCAATACGGCCAGTACAATGTACGTAAAATGGGGTGAATATAGGGAGTCAAGGGTGAATAGGGATAATACTTTGATTAAGATTTTTACTTCAGTTAAATATTTTATATTGATTTATATTTAAGCATCGACTTTTATTACAATTAATGAATAAATAAAAGTGCTTAAATGCTTGGAAAACCTGTTAAATAACCAGAAAATGCACTCCAAAGTTTTGTCCCTATTCACCCTTGAGTCCCTATTCACCCCATTTTACCGATATACATTAACGAATTTTTTTACGGAGTTTCGGTGCCTGCCTTCCGGTATTACGAGTATCATCGTCATCAGGTTAGTTCGATGATACCATTTTCAACTTAACTATTCAGAACCATTTATTTATTTGTACTGTCATAGAACACTTGATTAACTATCTTCATTGCGATATCAAAGTGAGTGGGATGTTTCGTTGGCTGTTTCTGATCTCCTTCATCAAATTTAACTTTTTTACTGTAGATACTTGAGAACTCGTTGAAAATACCAAAATCACTGTATCACACCTTTATATGAGGAATTGCCCATCCTCAGAACTGGATTTAGAAAAATGGGACCAATCAAGCCAATCCCAATAACCTATCTATTACATACCGGAGATAGAAAAACAAATGAAACTACAGAAAACATGTATAATTTTTCTATTGTATCATTTGTTTTACTATCTCCAGTATGCCAATGTATCATCCTCATTTGTAGATCTTTGGCAGTCGTTACGGACAGTCAGAAGCCAGTAAATCTGACTCCAGTCTTGCCATAAAGTACCGTATTACCCCAGTTAATGGGTTGTGGAGGTCTGGTAGGCAGCCGCTCCTTGTAAAATACTGGTATTCAGCTAAATCCGGCTTGACTGGAAGCCGAGCCCAATATAGTTGGGAAAAGGCTAGGCAGATGATGAGTATGCCAAAACTGGAGATAGATAAGTTATTGGGTTCGGCCGTTAGACAAAATAATACGAATCTGTCTATGAACGACGGTGTTCTGAGGTGAAAAACATATAACCGAATTTAGTACCTCCTTCTTTTATTGAAGTCAGTCGAAAAATGGAATAAATGTCACTACTAGCTACCGAAGCAAATCAATATAATCAAATATTTTTGTGATATTACTTTCAAGACTCGTAACAAATTACTTCCCAATATCAATTCTCGTTGAAACGTTTTTAATGTCGTTTTCAGAGAAAGGAGAGTCATTCAAAACTAGCTGTCCGCCCTGGCTTTACTCGAGTACAACTTTTTTTCCTTTTCTCACAATTTTCTTTCGCGTGATCCTTGTTCTGCCAATTAAGAACATAACAAAAGTGCAGTTCTGAACTGACGCGTTTACATGACACATGCTTGTACATTCTTTAATTAATTTTTATTTATATAGATGAAATAGCGTCAAGTCCTAGCCACCTATTTACGAATCGATTAGTCCACTAGTTTATGATAACAAGGTATAAATAGCAATAATTTTGTCCTTCTCTCAGAGTTGATAATTCTTGTCTGGAATATTTTTAACATAGTAGCTTAACATATTCAATCATAACTTAATGACATGCAAATTTTTGGTATAGGTAGAATTCGAACATTAATTTAATTTATAATCAAAAAATTCTTTTATACACACATCAAAAGTGTCTAGGGATCAACATATATTTTTGCAATAACTTTTCTCCTGATTGATATTAATTAAAATTTTCTTTAAGGATTCATCAAATAAAGTGTTTTCGTTTGTCACAGTAACGATAAACCAAGTCACCTTTGCATTAATAAAGAAATTTGCCATTTTCCTAATAAAGGGATTTTTTGACATTTGAACCACTAACATTAAAGTTCGAAAAAAAGACTGAAATAACAGTTTTTTTTTAAATTTTATTGGGTAACTTAAACAATTAATAATCCGTGTTTCTACCGCGAACACTAACAACACAAGAACATCGGTTTGGCATACTCAAAATGAGTTCATCCAAATCACGCTGTGGAATGGCCGCCCATGTTCGTTGCAACAACAAAAAAAGGTCTTCTTGCGACTGGATACCCTCCATATTCGGCAGAGCTCTTCTCTGTAGCATATCCCATGCATGCTCAATCGGGTTCAAGTCTGGCGACTGAGCAGGCCAGGGCAGGACATTGATGTTAGCTGCGGCGAGAGTCTGTCTTACAACTCTTGCGGTGTGCGGTCGTGCATTATCATGCATTAACTGAAATAAGGGACCGATTTGCACTTGTAGAGGAACGATGACGTCTGATACAATCGTCTCAGCATAAATTTGAGCGTTGAGGTTGCCTCTGATCCAAATCAACTCAGTTCTTCCGCCGATCCAAATACCCGCCCATACCATGATGGTTCCACCACTATAAGGATGGACTTCCTGGCAGGATTTTAATCGCTGTTGGCGTCCAGGGGTTCTCCAGTGTCGTATACGTCTTGTATCCGGTCTCATACCAAAACGAGACTCATCAGAAAAGCACACGAAACGCCATTGTTCTTCTGCCCAATTTCTGTGTTCAAGAGCCCATTGATATCGAATCCTACGATTGTGCATTGCTATAGGTGGTACCCGTAGCGGTCTTCGGGAATGAAGGTTCACTTCATGCAAGCGGTTTCTGACTGTTTGGTCGCTAATTAAGTTCCCTGAAGAGTGATGAAGCCTCACGGCTAACATCATGGCGGTTATTGTTGGAGCTCTTCGAGTTAAGATTTGAATGTATCGGTCTTGTCTCCGTGTGGTGCAGCGATACCGTCCTCCATGGCGCTCAGCCACGGTACCAGTGCTTCGGTAACGTGTCCAAAGTCGACTGATAACACTCTGACTTGTATTCAGAGCTAAAGCCACAGTACGTTGCCGGGAACCAGCTTCTATCATTCCCACGGCTCTGAGCATTTCTTCCCTGCTTAAATGACGTCGCCGCTCCATAATAACGTTGGTTTTAATCAGTAGTAGGGAAACAGTAGCACTAATAATGTCTTCAATGCGTTGTATGTTTTTATAGGGAAAATATTGACAGCTGATTTTCATCTTTTACTCGAATTTGATTCACAGTTCCTGATTCAAATTATGAAATGCACCAAAAAGGATCCATATAAATTTATAAAATCATAAATTTATTACAAAGCCACATCTCAATCTCAAGAAATCCGCATAAAAATGCTTGATCCCTAGACACTTTTGATGTGTGTATTATAGAAGGGACTATCCTTTAATTAGTAGGCACTTCCAAAAAAATCTCCATAAAAATGGTGCTCCTTATTTTACTCCCGAGTATTGCTACTTATGACCGAATTATGCCATCTCCGCAATTGAATCAATTTCTTTTAAAGTTGTTGTGGAAACTGATTTAATTGCAGTGGTAAAAGTCTCTTTCAAAACGGACTTCCGTATCCCTTAGTTAAATACATGAGCTCGACAAATGGATATGTGCAATTAACGTTTTTACGACAAAACTGTACCTACTGCAAGTCACCTTATTTGAATGCACGTTTGTGCGACACACTGAAGCTCGACGTTATGATGATGTGGCAAACGATTGTGCGACAGTAGTTCAACTAACAATAGTGTGACTACAGTGATTCGACATTAAATTGGTGCAGTGTTACAGTAGTTTCAAAATACCAAGATAGCTGGATGGAGTCGCCCGGTGCGGTCCTTCTACTCCTGGGTGGTTATAAGATAAATAACCACGTAGGCTAACCAAACCTCTCCATTTCGAGGTGCTCTAAAACATGTAATTCTTCATGTGGCACTAGAGCAAAGTTGAGCTACAGCATGTCGCGCAAACGTGCATTCGAACTATGGTGAGTCACACGTTTTGTCGCAAGAGCGTTAATCGCACATACATTTGTCGAGCTCACATCTATAGTACACTTCTGTGGGTATGTTCCTCGACTGCGATTTTATATAATTGTCAGATAGATATAGATTATTTATAACCGAAATTAGACGATGGTTCTTTCCATTGTCAATGACGACTGCCTCGAATAGACTGGAGAAAGTTTTCCTTCAAATGGACTAAGAACATAAATTTTTCCGTGCCTGAATAGAACAAAATAAAATGTGAAAATTGTACATTTCTATGGTTGTATAGCGCGTTTTAATCTTTATGCTAGAGCTCTTTAAGCTTTAAAAGTTCTAAAGTAATAAACATTCAACAGTTCAAACATAAATGAAGATTGTTTCGTTAAAGCCATTTAAAATTCTTTTAATACATTTCCCATCGGTATGTCGGAATACATATTATATTCTAATAGTACATTATGATACAAGTGTGTAATGTGCGTCATTATCGTCGCGGTGGTATTAAGACCCGAGCCATGGCGAGGGTCTTAAGAGAACCAAGAACGATAATGACCAATTACTCACGTGTATCATACGACGTTTTTCGACACACTTGCGAAGAAATTAAAAAAAAATCAACTTTATTTAGTAGGTATATGAAAAGTTTATCTAAAGAAACAGTTCGTAAATGTGCAGTCAGTAAAGTTATAATTAACTATTTTGACTGTATAGTGGTCCTATGACATAGATTTTCTTGCATACAGCACAAATCATTTTCCTCATAAATAGTTGATGTAGACATATTTATAAAATCTGTATTTTATTTTTAAATATGGCGGCAAAAAAAAATGACTTTTCTTAAACGCGCGCATGCGCGAAAAATGGCGGCCATAGACTAGCTACTCTAGCTGTTGGTTTAGAAAAAATAAGAATGAGGTTGCATATAAACAGAAAATACAAATTCGATAAAAGATTTAATTAATTAAATATGTAAAATTTTAAATAGTTTATTTAAACACGAAATTGCATGAAATAAGTAAGTAAAACACTAATTTATGTTATTAAACGCAATAACAAATTTTATTCTTTTTTGTCTTAAAACTCTTTTTGACAAAAAAGAGGTTAAACAAAAAGGTTCTAACTACATTACCGCACATGTGCATAATAGTAATCAAAATGTCACAGTTTGGTAACGAGCCCCTTTATATACCTAAGTACAGTGCAATAACAGCCACTTTATGAGCAAGTGTGTCGAAAAATAAATAATGAAAGGATTATTGACGCCTTTCATTTGCTCTGTGATTGACACGACAATTTCTATACTTATTGCATGAGTACAGTAATAATATGGGTTGTAAGAACTTGCGTTACATACGTACTCCATTGAAGGGCCTGGAGAAATTAGCTAATTTAGCTGGACTACATTGTAAACCACAATTGGGAGTCATGGAGATATCATATATGCTCTAGTAAATCATTAATATTTCATTACCTGAACAATGAACATCCTCATTAAGTTATCTAACATTTACTTTATCTGTACAGCGCTCATTGCGGGCACTTTCAAATCCTCCGCCGGGCCCGCGCGGTGACTCACGGAGCGCAGTCGCGGAGGGCGCTAGTGACGTCATCTGCCCTCGCATTGGCTCTAACTGTTGTTCAACACCCTGCCCCCGCCACATTCCTTCCACGAAGTCACAAGTTTTTATTTATTTTTGTTTTGAAAGACTGACTGAGCTATTTGTCATCGATGAGTTGTGTGAATCTCATATTTTTGTTTGTCAATTTATAGTCTAGCATTTTTTTTTAAAGATAATAGTCAAATAAAACCCAAATGTGTGTTACGCTGGCCTGTGTAAATTTGCCCTATTTGTTTTGTGTACAATTAAGAATATATGAAACAGAAAGGTAGGGATCAATGATACTGAAAGTTCTTTTCCATAAACAGAATTTTGCAAAAGTGCTAGTTATGGAAAAGAATTGGATATGAAAGCAGAAAAGTCCATAGGAAATAGAGCAGGATTATAGGTTAGGGAGATGTAAAGTCAGCACCCAAGTGCACGTTTACCCACATGTCTTCAAAAATTACCAAGATATTTAGTGTTCTCTCTATAAGGCTCTATGGCAGTTTATTGTTAGCTAGAGTAATTGTACGGATTTCCGAAGGTTGGCACATTTCATTAATTCTAAGTATATCAGAATCATTACTTAGGCCGGGTGTAAAAATACCTAATTTAAATGTTATCTGTAAGTTGTCAAAATGTAGCGTTGCGTGGATCCAAGATTCGGCCGGGTGCGGGTGAATGACCGCCAAACCGCGCCAAACGGCCATATTGGATTCGTCACGGAGCGCGCGCATTATGTCTTGTGCGCAAACTTGCCATCATTCACCGACTCACCGGCCAGCATCTCATGTGCACTGCTGACGTCACGTTATTACCTTATTACACGTGCCAAATCTAACATTATATTTAGAACAAACTATTTTTGATTGCCCACAGTAAATATATCGATGCTTACGAATTTGTTTGAAATAAACATTGAGATACGTTTATATTTAAAGACCTGCCACATTGATAGATGTATCTACATACTCGTATTGCTATGCCAATAATTTTTTATCGAAAATTCAAAGACCAAAGACATTAAGTCTTGTATACTGAACCATTTAGAGTGTTATTTATTCATACCATACAACCATACCATAACCAATCCATGGTCGCCAGGCTTCTTATGCGTCCTTCTTCTGTATTTTCCAAGCATTTCGGCATAAGTCGATTGAATTATGTAATTCCACCTCTGTATTAATTGGTAGAAGAAAATCAATCTTATTGGAGGCGAGGTGCTCCCCCAATAGTCCTGCAGGCGCCAATGTTCAATGCTATGAGCGAGTGCATAAAACATACAATAAAAAAAATAGTAACTTATCGTTTGGCTTTCATACTCATTAACTATTCGAAAAAGTAAAAATAAATATACTATGACTGTTTTATTAGTAGTAGGTAGAATCTATTGTGTCACCTTTATAGCAGTTTCATTGGTTAGCATTGAAAAGGTCACCTATCAAAAATATATCGGAGGCAAAGCCGCTTAGTAACAGCCTGCTGCTCTTTCTACAGTGCGTGTGAGGTTCGAAGCTGAAACCAGATTGTATTGTCACTGAATATGCCGCACATCTTATCACTCTTGTTACATTGAGAATGCCAGCGAACACGTAAGATATTAACGTCTATGAATATGCAAACGTACTATGGAAAATAACTGTACGCAATGTTTCGAAATTATACACTGGACGGTGATGCGAAGAGGTGTTTAGGAGTAATAAATTTAGGAAATTAGCCACAATGTATTCTATTATTTAAAACTTCTTGCTGAACCGAATGCTTAATATTAATTAGGGCTATTGTTAGAAGTATATTGCAATCAGCATTTAATATTATGTAGGCTATTAAATATGTAACGACCATTAACATTCTCTAAACAAAGAGCTTTTACAGACGTGGTTCATCCTTTATGGAATTACTGATTGAAATAACTTAGGCAAACCCTATAACAAACCTATAGATTATATTTAAGGTCCGTAATATGGAGAAATAAAGGAACTGCATCAGGCCTAGGGCAGAATTTAACAAATGAAATCCCGTAAGATGTATAGCATGTAGGTGACATTCCTCGCGCAAAGGAGAAACTAGCCGGACGGCATTCAGGGCTCGCCCTTAACCGTCGCGGAGGCCGGGTACCGTTGCTGCCATTGCTCTGGCAAATACCAGTAGGGCTGGTCGATATTGTCCAAGTTACTAATGAGATTACAGAAGCTGAGACGACAGACGATCGACATGGCTTCTTCAAAGTGGATACCAATAAAGCGCCCACGTTAAACCAATCCTAGCTCTTACTCAGTTTACTCCTGGACGTTAAAAAGGCGAAGCACAATGTAGGAAGAGTAGTTAACCTTTGTCCTGAGTTGAGGTTTATACACAGTCTTATCAGTTGGTAAAACTGTAATTGACTACCAAAATATAAATAATGGGGGGCAGAAAAAGGTAATCAACTCCCGAGTTTCTCGTAAAGTTTCGAAAGAAATGAATAAAATGCGTGGGGCTCTGGCTCAGGCCATGGTCTAAAAGGAGAGAGAATGGTTTGCTGGTCGCTTCCTTAAGTCCTTCCAAAGGGGATAGCCTCAATAGTGAAGGAACGGACGTCCTCACGTGCCAGCCATGCCCCGGCCATCGTAGACGCAGGCTTGCGGACGACATGCAATGGGTAGCTTGTCGTCCGGCTTTCCAGTAAGAACGAGTCGAGCGTGTTATTTTTCAGACCTGCTTTACAATATGGATTTCAGTAAAACCGTTGGGGCTAGTAAGGCATCGTCCCTACGTTCCCTCTAGGTTCCCTATGGCTACAGGAAGCGTTTGCGAGAGTTACCGTAGCTCTGGATTACAATGGGAAACTTCTTCTTTTCGTGTCGATTTACTGTTATTATTTTTTTTCTGCACAGTTGGCAATCTGTATCAGGATCTGGCATTGGTCTCGTATGGATCCTGTAAAGTGCAGATGAGTGCAGACCAGGTGGTTGTGCAGGATGGCCAACTAAAAGACACAGATGGGTTTTCGTCAGCAAAAGTCTGGCACGCCTTTTTGCTTCACCTAGAGCGGAAGAATTTATTTGGTGAATTCCCACCTAAAAACAAAAACATTATTTCACTTTTAGATCATAATTGTTTATGGTGTAGAAAAAAAAGGTAAAAACGAAGGCGATGATAATTTGAATATCTGAAAACTTGCTTCTTTCCATTTGAATTGTTTCTATGCTTGCGAATAATACTATCACCAATTTAGTGGCGTTAGCCTATTAACATTTCACAGTATTTTAAGGTCATGCAGATAACTTTATCAAATACAGATATTTAGCCAGCCTAGTGTTTTTCAAAAGTAGCCTGTATATCTACTCACGAATGTGTAGGTTGATAATATTTATTAGATCATCAGAAATTTTAGAAATGTTCACATTGTGGATTGACAATATCGACGTACTTACTACATTTCCTGTATCGTGTCGTAAGTGTCATTTGTAATCCGCTAGCAAATAAGAGAAGTTACAGTAAGCACCTGATTGTACCCTACTTACAAAGGACTGCTTCGATTCTACCTTACGTCATATTATCAATCAGTGGTTTAGTTTTCGCGAACGTATTTAGGTTCAATTGGTGACCACGTTTACAGCGACTCCGTGGCGTTTTTGAAGTCCTCCAAAGTGCAGATGTTACACTTGGGGCACTCTAGTAAGCTATCGTCTATTCAGGAGCACCGCACTCACACTGGGTGTCAGAAAGGTCATACACCTAAATTTTGCCAGGTTTTACAACGCCTTACTTATTACTTTGGTCCTAATTAACCAGTTGTGGTAGATACGGTTGGATTGAAGTCTTGGGAGTTTTAGAACCAAATGTAACATTGTGGGCTGTAAAGGAAAACTTAAAATATTTAGATCAACGAATGTGTTCTAGGCAGCCCTGTATGGCACGATTCACCCAATAGCGTAGCATTGCATTGGTAGAGGTTGTCCGGGCACGATCTGTCCCATTGGACTGGCTCTAGACATTGGCATGCAGACTAGCTTAGATATTAGATTTACGTCGCTATAAGCACATTGTCTAACCCCTGTAATGTATTGATTTATAGATATGCAACGGCACGGAGAATTTATATTAACATGCGGATTGAACTTAACATAGAGTGAACGTTGTCGTATTGTAATTAACAATTACGGAGCCTTTGTGAACCTCTAAGCCGTTGTCACTTACGGGTACAACGCCATTGCTTCTGGTTATAGATGACATTATACTAATAATCAAAGTTGAAGATACGACTGATTGTCACTTGCCATCGAAGAACATTAAACATACTTTTAACCAGTAAAAATAGCCATTCTAATTAGGTATTCTGACCTAATTATAATGACTATTCTTATTGACGCAGAGAAAAATAGAGAGGCCTTTCTCGTACGCATGGGAAGTATCGTGTTCTTGAAAGCTTATTTACGTAACAAGTTTAATGTGGTTCATCAAAATTCGTTTCATATTACTTTTCACTTAGTGAAAAGCTATTTTCGATCCCATAGAACAATATCCATCGAGCAATGGAATCATAATTTAGATTCAATAAGTGTTCGACATAACAACTACGTGATATCTACGAGGAAGGAACGACCGGCCTTGAGGAATGCCGCTGCTTTACATTGTAAGCAGGCTTCTACTGCGACCGTGCGAAATATTACCATTCCATATTCGATTGTCTTACCTTCTCATACTTCATAGCTCGTTGCGAAGGTGGTATATTTGAGATGGCTACAAAGAAAATTATCAATGTATCGCGAATTGAGATGTAAGATTGTGCTGCCTTTCATAATACAAAGTTAGCTGGATTCGCGGCTAAGCTCTCACAGCGCGATGCGATCGTATCGGGAGTTTCATCTCGACCGACGCTCGACGCAGTGCTCCGACTCTATATTAATTGGCTATTATAGAACGAACTTTGTTGTTTTTTTACACGCTTATACTAACTTCAGTTTTAATTAGAATGTAATTAAACGTGGCATTCATACCGATCACTTTGTAACACAGGTAACAAAGTTGTTCTAGAATTTTTCTGCGTCTTCTTAGGAAAAGTACAGCAAAAATAAAATGATGTCAGACGTGTATTGTTTGTTAGTCGAACTTAATTTCCCAGTAAAGAGGAAGCTGATTAACCTGTCGTTTGATTCATCGCATTAGTGTTGTCACTTTAGGGAGAGTGACCAGAGGGGATAATGACGCGATTCATAACACTTTGCTCTGCTAGAGCTTCCAGTAAAAATGTTTTTAACTCAGGATAAATCACCAGACAAAAAAAAGAAAAAACATGCAACTTTAAATAGAAACATATAGTTATCTATATTTTCTTTGTACAGTGAGGTTGAAGAAGTGTTTATGCTGCACGGGAAAACTACTAAACTTACTACTTATAGTCAGTCAAATCTGACGGTTCTAAAGCGGTCGCGTCTTTTCTAAAGGCAATGTATTCTACCTCAGTTGGAATGACAAAATTCACTACTTGTTTAGTACTAGATCGTCTAATAAATGCCTAAGTCTTATTAGTGCTTGTATAGGCCTATACCAAATAAACAGCACATTTTTTCTTTTACATCAGCACATACACGTCTACATCGATAACCTGACATCCTTGAGGCTCTACAAAAAAACACTTGAAACGCCTTCAAGTCCGTGATAAATCCGGTTTTATCCAGAATGATAGTAACCCTAGGCTTGACTCACCTCTACTCTTTGTGTGGCAGCGCGCTGGCATGGCGGCTGGCGGCTGGCGGCAGGCGGCAGGCTATGATTCACAGTGCTTGCGTGATGTTCCCATTTCACTGTGATCACACACAAGGTTGTTTTTATTTCGGTATAATGCTCATTATGTAGTCACAGCACACGTTGTCCTACTGTCACATGTGCGCTGTGGCCCATGTGTGACGTGGTCTGAGCCGCATTTGTTTTCTAGAAATATTGCGTTTCTAGAGGGCTAGTGTTTCATATAAAATTATGTAGATATTCTAGGATTCTTTGCGATATCACCGTGTGTGTCATTAGTTATTATTACACACTAAAACATTGTATGAAATACCTTATCCATCAGGATGTGGTAAACAAAGCAGGAAATTCGAACCGGGAAACGTCCTACCGCAATGTTACTTAAGTTATAAAAATCTAGTTTTTAAGTATGCAAATTAACACATTAACTTTTTATGTATTTCAAAGTCGTCGCAAAGGCACTTCCGTTATATATGTACTTAATAGTTTCTAGACAATATTAATTACTAACCATGGTGTTAATAATGTTAATATACTTTAAAACAAACACAGGGTTTTAAAACTTAAATAAAGTTGGGTCATAAAATGAAATGAAAACTTAAAGAAATAAAATAAAAGCAGAGCGTAGAGCGTCGACGTCGACAGACCGTGACGGGGAGCCGACGTTACTTTATAATTTCAAATAATAATTATATTTCGAGGCATGTTCGCTAATTAGACGAGGAATAATTTTCTGGCGGACTATCGCCGTCGCCACGTAAAATATTGTGCTACTAAACTTAAATTTCTCTAATGGCCAGCAAATGGAAATATTGTGCGTTGGGATTTGTGGTAAGTAGTAGAATTAGAAGTGGAACTGTAGAGTTCTTTTGGAAGTTCTAATCTAGTATTAGCACACAATAATGTATTCCAATTTGTATATGTATGTTTTAGTCGTTATCTTTGTGTTATCAATTCGGTTTTAATGTCAATAATAATTATACAAGTACCTTTCTGCCAAACAATGTTAATGTTCACCAGATAGCAATCTAACTCACCATAACCAGTGAAAATGTACCTCACAGTGTTGTGTCTGTTCTCAGATAGCTACACCCAGGGCCCGACTATCGCTCCTCTAACGGCATATAAGGGATTAATTAAATAAGTAGAGCATTGACAAGGCAGGCTAACATGAGATCAAAGCGCGGCTACGTCGGCTCAGACGGTCGACCAGACACGACGAGGTGGGTGCAGCAGGGGGGAGGCTGTCGCGGAGCGTGCGCGCCCAGGCCGGGGCGGGGAGGGAGGGAGGGGGAGAGCGAAGGCTGCGTTACGTCACCCGGCCGCATCCGGGTTCGCGGCCGCCGCACGCGCCGCTGTCCGCTCCGTATTGTTCCTATCTTCCACCGCAGGTGAACCTCTCACCACTGAATCACAGATAAAACTTCTACAATCACCCTCCAATATCTTCCAAACATACAGCTTCAGATTATATGACCATTCATTTTGATCTAGTTAATGGATCACATGTTGAAAGCACATCCGCTTGATCTAACCAAAAGATATTACAAAAGAGTGCTTCGCCATGTGTGAAGTCTTGCAGAGCATGTGAAAAATTTCGGATTCATTGAAGAGCTTGTTTCTGTTTTTTTTTTCTATATGGTTTAGTTTCATTCAATACATAGTTTACTCTTGGTATGTTTTGGCAGTCTTGTCAATTTCAGAAGTTTTCTTTATATAGATTCAAGATAGCACTCGAAGTACCCGCGTACTCCTAAATCAGCCAGGTTACCAATCTCATATCACGGTCTGCATTGATTAGATAATGTTATCAGAAATTGTATTGTAATAATAAATTGTCCTATATCTTGAATGAAATCTACGTTATACTGATAAACGTCAGGCATTTTCAAATAAAACTGTTTGTTTCTTCATTTCAATCGACCTTGCGCGAGCTGTAAAGTTTGAAGCTGTAAATTGTCTTTACCGTTACGTCGTCTGATCCGCGGCGTGGTGCTGCGGTGGAGCCACCACGACTGGGAATAAAGACTACGAGCTGAGTTCTGATCTGTGAGTTATATAAATTGTCAGAATAAAGCAGCAGACTGTGTAACTACTTCAATCTATACCATATTTTTTTTTACTGTTTCCATCTTGATATCCTCAAATCATCCCTAATTCAATCGTATACCATGGTGATCGGTGGCGTGTTGGTGGAGGCATTTTGATCTTTCTAGCATTATAATCTTACCATCCTGATTGGGGGCGTTAGTTTTTATGTTGTCTTTATAGACTCACTTACAATATTTGCGAAATAAACAAGTTGCGGGGTCAATACAAAGTCAATTTTCCTTGGTGTTGCGCGTGTGCGCCGATCGCGTCTATCTGTTGCTAGGCACCGCCGCAGCCGCCTCCCCGCCCGGACCGACCGTGGCAATCGGAAATTGTCTGAATTCTAGGCCAACACGACTATGAACATCGCTATATTCTGTCTCCCTTGCACAACGCAAGCCTCCTCGTTGGAAACATACGCGAATACAGCCTTCTTTTAATAAAATGTTAATTAACATTCGCTGCAAAAAATGCATTCTGAGGATTGTGAGTTTAATCAAAAGACTCGCTCGCGTTCCTCAGAGACATTATTTATGTCATTTAACTTTTAAAGGCACACACTATGTGCTCGTTTCAATATTGGGACTTACAACTTAACTTTTCCTTATATTCATGACTGTTAGTTATCTACAGATTTCAGTTTTTTTTTTAAGTTTACATAATAAGACTTTTTCTCAACTTTGCTTAGGTACAATGACATTATAACCTACTTAGGTACTTTAGTTGTTAAAATTCTAATTTACAGATTTACTGCGATAGTTTCCTTAAGTTATATAATATTCTTGCTTAAATTGTAGATTGCACAGGTCCGCTCGTGGTACGTCTACGTAGTGTATTTTCTAAGCACAGTCTGAACAGGAAAACGTGCCTAAGAATCGTGAACAGTGAAGAGTTTTTGTTCAATAACGAAGAGATTTGAAAGTAAGTTTTCGTTTCCTTCTAAATAAATATTTTTTGAAAAAGAAACAAACTATTTTTAAGTAAAGTTATAGTAGTAGGTAAGTAAACAGATTCGCTGAAGTCCTAACTAATACTGAATAACAATATAAGCACCTATGATGTAACCTATGTTAGATATTGTAAAGCTCGTTCTATGGACAATTTAATACAACCACAGAAGATTTATCAATCTTGAGGAAACTGGCAGTTACTCGTACTATGTAGATACCTAAGTAAAAGATATAAGATGGGATTAGAAGGATTGTTGAGAACGAGAATCTCCAATGGGATGCGATGATGCCATTACTTTGCTAAGCTTTTACCATAATTATAATTTGAAAAAATCCAACAGAATTAAAGATATTCGAAAAGCTCCTCAAGACGAATACCCACAAACCTCACTAAACTTGGATTTTACTAGGTTTAATTATTAAGGCTAATAAATTCGTGTGATCAATGCAAAATTACATTTCATTGAGAATTTCGCAACAAGCCAAGGTCGTTGCAGATTTCACTCATTGACTTGCTTATATCCGTGAAGGTTCTACGTGTAATTTGATTGTAGGCATTATCGACAGCATCAGGCGAAAGCGCGATATCGATGCGATGATGTATTTTGATGAACTCTAGTTGTTTGACTCTCGATAATGTAGGATTATTAAATGTGCCTATAAGAAGCACCACTGACGTGTTTCGCATTGACTCTTAGAATTTGCATTCCAGATATAGCTAAATAGGTACAACACTTGTTTTGAGAAAGAAAAATGTTGAACGCCAGGAATAGACCGAGCGATATACGTCACATTGTTGTGCTTCTGCATTTTGCCAATTTTCTTGGAGAAAAGTCGTTAAAAATGATAGCTCTGATCCCGAACAAGCTTTCACGTAGATATCGATACAGATCATTTGTAACATTCCGTGTTTTATGTCCACCGCTCCGAATCTTCTAAACTGGCACCGGTCCAAGCGTGCTTAGTGCATTTTTTTCGCAAACATCAAACCGGTTACCGAAAGTTGCGCGAGCGCATAACGGCATGGCGGGCGAGAGGCGCGGGATCGGTCCGTGGGAAGAGCGAGTTCCGGCTGTGCCACTTGCGCCACGCCTTTCACCGAGCAAGGTCGCCGCGCGGCCGCGCCACTTTCTTTTATATAACCGCATGCGCCTGCCAACGGAATGTGACACCCGAATTTATAGCGGTGACGTCACGCGAGGTGATTCACCGCACTCCGCACCATCGCAACGCCTAAGCTGCTCCTACTCCAATTATGGATAATCATATTTGTATACTGTGTGTATACTTGTTGCTTGTTGACGAGCGGACAACTCGATAAACAAATGTATCGTCAGACAGACTTGGGAGTCTGTAAGTACGGACAGCGTCATGAGCTGGTTACCTCCCTTTCCAAGATATTTTAAGATGTGAAGAGTAGGTACCCAATTGATGCAGCTGTCTGTAAGTACCTAAAGAAACATGAAAAGGGAGCAGATGACTGTTACTGAGATTTTAGTTGAATCTATGATCTGCTAAGACTCTACAATGAATCATCGATTTTCAATATCCGGTGTTTAAATCAATATATTATTGTCACTTTTTCGAAAGTAGGTAAGTCTGTATACGATAAAGTAAACGATATAAAAATACTTTTGATATAGACCTTATAATTAATATTAATTACCAATACACTCCATACTCCACCCTTGAAATAAAAGCTATACTAATACTAGCAATAAATAACCCCTCTAGCAGAGCGTAACTAAAGAAATAAAGCAGACAGCAAGTCTTGTTTACTACTTACAGAAAAAATATGATGGTCAATTAAAAGAAATGCTTAGACAATTAATTGCTACGCCGCGGGAGTTTTTTATAAGAGTTATCGTGGCCTTGGAACGCAAAGGGCAACTGAAGGACACAGGTGGGTTTAAGTCAGAAAGAGTCTGTCAGTCTGTCACGACCTCTCGCTCCACTCTTTTTTTGTGTATTCATGGTAATCTGTCATATATGCCATCCTTTTGGCTGAAATTCTATTTCTGCGTTTTATATTGGAAACTGAAGTCAAGTGCGTCATTCCACATTGTTGCATCTATCTATAAGAGCCCACCTAGTTACAACCCTAGATCAGAAAAAGTCATTTGATGATGTGTCACCTCAGTAAAAAAAAACCTTAATTGCCACTAATAGCATATGACTATTGGTTACATTGAACATAAAATACATTTTTCACAGGACATACTTAAAACGCCACAAGCAGTCAAAGGATTCTGCTTTCTGCTTTGTCTTTATCTAAAATTCTGGGGATCAGGTGCTAGTCCAACCGGATGCAGGTGAGAATGAAATTTTATCTAGAGCGACTGCCTATCTGACCTCCACAATCCAGTTACTGGGTAACATATTATCATTAATTGAGATAAAGCAGCATGCAGCCTTCGATGTTGTGAAGCTCTATCAGCAATGAGAACCAAAGTAAAGGCCTGTTCACATTTCATGAATGACATCAACTCAAAACTTCTGGAAGGGTTTTTTTTTGTCTAAAGGTTAACTGGTAGAGAATGCCTTGTTGCATTAGGTCCGCCTATGTACCACCACTGTACATGAAGTTTAAATAAATACATAATGTCAATAATCATTGACCTATTATAATAACAGCCGCACGGGTCGATCTTCAAGGTTAAGCAACGCTTGCCAAGGTTGGTCTGTGGATAAGTGACCATCTTAACATACCGAGTTTCCTCCGTGCCTCGGAAAGCACGTTAAGCCGTAGGTCCCGGGTGTCATTTGTAGATCTTTGGCGGTGGTTTAGGATAGTCAGAAGCCATTAAATCTGACTCAAGTCTTGCCAAAAAAAAAGTCTTGCCATGAAGTACCATGTTTCCCCAGTTAATAGGTTGTGGAGGTCTGGTAGGCAGCCGCTCCTCGTAAAATACTGGTATTCAGCTAAATCCGGCTTGACTGGAAGCCGACCCCAATATACTTGGGAAAAGGCTAGGCAGGCAGATTCATTGATCTATCAGCTCTTTAAATACAAGTAGTTGTCTGTCGTAAGAACATCAATGTAATTATTAGTGGGAAGCAAGAACACGACAGAGCTCAGAAAAAACCTTACTACCATTGATTAGTCGACCAAAATTGCCAAAACAACGTTGTAAAGTTAGAAAGTGACAGGTACATCCGGCATGTTCCGGAACCGCGGCGCGTTCTGCGCGACGGAATGTTGGTTACATCATCCGCGGTCACCGCTGCCATTGTCGTCACATAATATTATCTTTAGGCCTGACGACTGCGGGCCCAGATTAGCCGGAACAATCTGGCCAAATGGGGCTTCCTCGACCCATCTTAAACACAATGCAGTGCGGACATGCGTCACCTACTATGCTGCCCATCCTGCAGAACCACCTCTACTTTTCAGGATCTAGGCCAATAACAGAGGCGTGCAGGTTGCCAAATACTGGTCAGAAGAAATTTAGTGTGAGTACATCGACACAAAATGAGGAGCTCGTGGCTAGATAATAACAGCCGCACGGGTCGATCTTCAAGGTTAAGCAACGCTTGCCAAGGTTGGTCTGTGGATGGGTGACCATCACAATATACCCAGTTTCCATCGTGCCTCGGAAAGCACGTTAAGCTGTTGGTCTCGGCTGTCATTTGTAGATCTTTGGCAGTAGTTACGGATAGTCAGAAGCCAGTAAATCTGACTCCAGTCTTGCCATGACGTACTGTGTTACCCCAGTTAATGGGTTGTGGAGGTCTGGTAGGCAGCCACTCCTCGTAAAATACTGGTATTCTGCTAAATCCGGCTTGACTGGAAGCCGACCCCAATATAGTTGGGAAAAGGCTAGGCAGATGATGATAATATCGACACAAAAAGAAGAAGAAAGAGCATGACGACATACTAAAGACAATCTGTTTATTAGTCATCAGATTTAACACCAATTACTGAAAATAAGCTTCCTACAAGCAATGCTACGTATATCATACCGACATTGTACTTCTAGCATCCAGAGAACTCCCAATACAAATTCAGATCTTTTTTCTTTTCCTGCAGCTGCCCATGGACAATAGGCTATGATGGTTGTAGAATTATTTCCTTCAAGAACACTGTAGGTACGTAGTATCTTCAGGACTTAATATTAATTCTTTACTTTTTATTAGCACAATAGTTTCCATTTACCTAACATGAGATCATCGTCTCCCTAGCCTTTTCCCAACTACCTTGAGGCTAGTTACCAGTACTTAACCGGATTCTATTACCGGATCTAGCTTCTGCCAGCGGCTTCACCCGCGTGAAAATAGAGAATTGTACCAAGGGTTCATATTCCTGGGATAACTACTTACCATCAGGTAGAATCGCAGTCAAGCACTAGTTTATAACAATTAAAAAAAAAACCTATTGGCTATACCAGGATATGGACTACTCATGTATCAAACTTCGCCGGCCGGACAGCCGTTCGAGTGTGAAGAAAACAAACTCACACATACTCGTAAACTTTCGCCTTTATAATATATTAGGGTAAAAAAACAACTTACATGGGCCATGAATTGAGCCTTTAGTTAGAGACATTGATTGTTACTATACAGACCCGGGAGCTTTATTTTTTTTTACGTCTGGTCGTGGTATTGAAATGGAGTAGTGTAATAAAGAGAACCGAAATAGCATTACCTACACTAAGTAGGTATAGAGCCAAATGCAATTTTTGAAACTCTTCATCCACATGCTAGATTTTTTCTAACACAAAGAGAGAAGTTTTCATTGTATAGTTAGCAAAGGAGATTAGTAACCAGGATCGTTAGATATAGTTTAAGTTAGCATGGAAACCTATGGATGAATAAGAGTTAATTTTAATTTTATTAATTAGTGATGTTTAATTATTAATGAGTGATGGGTTTCCATGAAAACTTCAACTATATCTGACGATCCTGGTTACTTATCTCCTTTGCTGATTGTATAATACAAATTAAAAATCAAATCATTTATTTGTTTGAGTAGGTACCAATGGGTAAAACATGAGATGGTAAAATAAAATAATCGTTCTTTTGACCATACCCTACTATTAACGTGTACAAAATAATATTATAAACTTAATCCACAGCCATCACTTTATCCACATATTACTCGTACGAAAAAGGACATCAAAGCAGTGAAGAAAAGAATTCGGAGGAATCGTGTTCGATTTCGCAAAATGTGATGTCGGGAAATGAATATATAGTCTCATAATCAGGTCGCATATTTTACAAGATACTGATAGTTTTAAAACGAATACGGTGGAAATTCAAAACTATTTTATAATTTACTGACGAAATGTTTATTAGTCAGCTACTATGTCGCAAAAAGCAGAATGACTGAGTTTGAGCTCAAAAATCTATAGAAATTTGCCAATTAAGTATTCAGCACAGTACAACGTGCACATTATCCGACTACAGTGATGGTTTGATAGCCGCTTCCGTTTGCTATCAAGGAGTGACCGTATTTTCGGAAAAATGTATCCTCCGCGTCTTTCGTGTCCCGACCCATATTTAGCCACTTGGACAGCACTATCATTGACTTCAAATAGGTGTCAAAGTATTGCCACAAGTGTATCAAAATACTATTCTTGAAAAGATGGTAAACTCTCTTAAGAACACCATGTCCTATTACCGTAACCAAAAAGTGTCCTTTCAGCAAGATTAAGGCTCATAAATCTCGATCCACCACAGGACCACAAGCGAATATTTGAACTGAGTATGAAATTCAAAAAAGTGGTCATACTTGCAAGACTTCTGTATCTAGTTTAATAGTCTCAATGGCATGATATCCTAACTCTCCAAAAGTTGATTGAATGTATTGTATTTGGAAACAAGAATTTCTAGGTACAAAATAGATACATATTGGGCAAATTGCTATTGATTGACAAAAAGTGGGGCGATACCTACAACAATTATTGTAGCTCACCTCAGAGATCATCAGTAGGTACATTATATGTTAGGAAGAAGATAGTCATTGAGTGATAGCAGTAATAATAATGTGGAAAATATAAGAGATAAGAAGAGAAAAAATCGTTAATGCTAATACATTGCCTGTGATACATTGTGCGTAAAGCTAAGGAATGGAATTTCCTGCCGGTGGCTGTGTTTCCGGATAGCTACAACAACTTAGGGGTAATTCGTCTTCTTCTCTCTTACAGTCAAGAGTGAATAGTTTACCACTCGGCAAATATTTTTTTTAAATTGCAAGAAAAATATATTTGATGACCCTTAAAAAGCTGTGATTGCAATATGTTAATTACCTTTTAAAGTTGGCACATACCAACTTAACCATTTCAATAATTCTTTGTTTATAAAACACAGCTTTATCTTCCCAAAAATAAATTAACGTTTGAATCCCCAACCGGTCCTATGAGACCGCGCTGTTATTGTTTTACTATTGTGTCTCGTTTCGCGGGTATCTGAGTAACTACCCCTTATCTAAATAAATAAGTATCTTACTTGAGTACCTATTTAATTTAGAGCGGAAGTTCCGTTTACACTATTTAATAATTATGAATATCCTAGAAGATATAACAAAATTAAAACAACTAACAGTGCAACAATGCTTTTGTAGCGACACCTATGTCAGTATTTGAAAACTATCCATCAAATCAAAATTCTCCACTATTAGCGGGCCAGACACAACCCCTGTCTAGTCGAAGGATCCTCTCTTTTCTATGAAACTAAATCCTATTTCAAAAGTGCAATAAAATTAATAATAATCAAAAAGTGGGCCCAAATAGAAGGTTATCCAAATTCGTAGAGTCTACAGTATTCTCACTTTCATATTATAAAAGAGAAACTAAAAAATATTAAACCAACCAACCAACCAATTTCATTAGAATTTGAATTGGTTGAGATCTAAATAATATAAAGAATATTGCAAAAGAAATATGTTAAATACAGAATATAGAAATTAAAACAAACATGGAGCAGATAATAGACACGTTAATACAACAATGCAGTTGCCACATGCGCATGTGGCCCATAAACTGCATTAGAAGCTATCATTGCCAAAAAAACGTGTCTTTGACATGGTCTCTAACCCTGTAATATGTGTTTTTCGTTAGTACACGCTAAATAAGGGTTTTCCCTCCCAAGTTCAATAACCGACTTTCTTCCACTTTTTCTGTCCTTAGCTATATCTCGGTGAAAAACTCAACTAAACGTCAAGTGCCATTGATTCATTGCACAGAAGATTACACAGAAGCACTGTGTGATATTTTTTAATATTACTATTTAATATGTTTAAAAAAAGAACCGACTAAAAACAATGAAATTATAAAATAAACAACCTTAGTAATCGGCACCTCACTACACGCACATCTCTATACTTTGAGTGATGTCAAAAAAGTGTCAATGTCAGTTTTGTCAAACGTTCAATCTAATTTTTAGAATGTGTCCAGTATTTTGTGCGTCTTTTCTAAAATATAGATAGGATACTAAACAAAAACATATAAAATTCCCTATTTTCCCTACCTAAACTCTTATAACATACTTATTAATATTGTGATATAGCAAAAAGATGCTATGACCTCGTGTGTGTTGATCTTGAATTTACGTAAATAACAACCTTTCAATGGTGTTTTAAAGGAAGAAGTACGGAAAATAAACATGCAGTCCGCTACAAGTCCTCGTAAAAAATTGAAGAGTCCATTACAGGATGTTATCGTCAACCCGAAAACCTCTATCACGTAAGTTGTTTATGTTGTTGACATACCCCTAGACGTAATAACATGATGGCGCTAAAATGTAGGTAAATACCCACGCCAAAGATTTAAAACTAACTTTAGAATTATTATTATTGTGAATGAAGGGGTGTTTATTGATGAAATATTGAGGCAGCAAATTCTGTTTTGATAAAATCTTAGTTACTAATATTTTAAAAAATTGTTTGGTTATAATGAACATACTTTATATTTGGTGACCCGCATCTTCTAAACTTGTAGATGTTCAAACGTCCCAGACTCTCTGTTTGATGCCGCTGCTGCTAAAAAGCATTTCAGCAAATTTGGACGTGTCCAGAAGATACGGCTGTTTCCTAAGCGGCACATGTGTATCATAGAGTATGACCAGCCAAGCTCCTCAGAACGGGCCGTACTGAATGCTGGCGCTTACGATGGATTCATGTTTGATGTCACTCGCAGTAAGATGAGAGTGTATGTATTCAATGATTTGTTTCTTGTTTATTTTTTGTTCATAAGTTCTTTTTAACTTTGTTTGCTCTTACCATCCTTATTAGTCATTCTTTAATTTAATTTTAGTTGTATTCATTTGTTCTTCATCCATTTTTGGTTTATTCATCTTTTTTTTATTTTCACACACTAAACAAACACACCATTCCATCACTGCTATACATAATACACTCCTTAACCGCTTTGCATCCATTGCGTCACAGCCATGGGTTCAGTTGAAAACCAGCACCAGGTACTAATCGTCTGGCTTTCATGCTGAACTGGATATCTTTTGGTGCACCCATACGGCACACAACTATTTGAAGTTTTTTTGTTTCTCATTTATTTAAATTTTTTTTTTGTCACAATTATGTAAAACGTTGATTTTCTGTGTCTTGTGCTGTACCAAATAAATTATTTTTCTTTCTTTAGCAATAAACATCCTCTATCTATTTGATTACAGACGTAGACGCAGTAGCAGGAAAGATGACGACCCTGACTGGGTGCCCGATTCTGATGTTGAAGAGGAACTATCAGCTATGGGTGGTGCACCTACGTACAGAGTCACTCGTCAGAAATGTATGTATGAAAAATGCAAATTGCAATATAAATCCATTTCTTGGTTAGTTTACTGATAGTGTTGTGTTGAATTATTATTTCTTTTTTTTCTTCTTTATTGAATTCTCGGGACGACTTGGATGTCTTCCTTGAGAATTGGCAAGAAGTAGCTCAAAGCCGGGAACGATGGAAAGAATGGAGGGAGGCCTTTGCCCAGCAGTGGGACAGCATAGGCTAGATATAATAATATAATAATTGAATTCTATCATTTCTCTATGTTATTTTTTACAAAACCTTCAATTTTTTATATACATTGAAATGTAATTGTTTGTTCTTAGCTATGGATGTTGAACCAGAGCCTAAAACCCCACCAACAAAAACAAGGATACCTGCTAGACCTGTGAAACAAATGCCATTGAAGAAGAAAGTACCGATCAGAGAGAAAAAGCCTGTTGTGTAAGTGCTTAATTTTTATATTTTGTTGAATCTTTTGAGTACCGTAACTAGAGACATAATAGAAAGACAATAGGTGTGTGTACGCCGACGTCCGATTGGGGTTCAACAGATTGAAACAAGTATCTTGTATACCTATATCATTTCTTGTTGAACAAAACCACTTGAGTTATCTTCACTTACTTTACAGTGGAGTGAAAAGACTTATAATAACCTTTTTTTATGCATCATAAACTAGTGCTTGACTGTAATCCCTCCTAATGGTAAGCAGTAATGCAATTGATGGTGGTTTACTCTAACAAATGTAATGATTTGCTGAGACTACTATTTCAATACCAGCCTGCCTGTGTTGATACAAACTGTAATACAGTTCGTTTTGTGATAAAGAGTTCTATTTTAATGTCTTCTAAAACTTAAAATGCCAATTTTTTACAGTGATGTTGTTTCAAAAATATCTAGAAGTGTTAAAACTGCATTTATGTACTATTGACTAACTCCTTTGCTTTTTCTGATTGCTCTCTATAACATGATAGTATTTAGCACAAACTTTCCTTGTGTCAAGGAAAAATTATGATTTACATGCATGAATATGTAAAAATTGGTCATCTTTTTTTTGTTTAGATCAACACCAGCCACCAGTGTGATCGAGGCTCCGATATCTGTTGTTACCACACAAACAACGCTCAACACCACGGAGGCAGCTAGTGAACTGCATCAGCTACGTTCCAAAGTATCCGTCACTCCTGACGAACAATGGCGCATTCTGGAAGCAAGAGACAAGTAAATATCTGCTTGATTTTATAGACTATTAGCACTTTGCCAGTGACGTAGTTCACGAGAATGTTTGAATTTCATAAAAACTTTTAACTCTCCTTAAGTGTTAAAGTTTTTATGAAATTATTTAACTTAACTTTGAGGGTAGTTTTAGTTTTAAAAGTCTATTAAATTTTTTACTATTTATTTTGCTTAGAATTTATACCAAGTTCCAAGTTTATTTACCCAAGAAATAAGAATCCTCCATACAAGCCTAAATCCCCAATCCTAATTCTCCTAAATTGTTCTTATGTGGGTGGGTTCTGAAAACGAATAATGACAACCTTTTTGTATAACCGACCCCTTTTACCCCTTAGTGGTTTAATTTCCCAAAACGTCTTCTTAGTGTTCACCTATGTCTCAAAGGGAAGCTATGGGCAAAATTTAAGTTCGTAGTCCCAGTAGATTGAGCTGTCTTGATATGTCAGTCAGTCTTGTATATATCAAATTTTCGTGTCACAGTTTTCGTTCCCATACTCCTCCGAAACGGCTATACCGATTCTCATGAAATTTTGTAAGCGTATTGAGTAGGTCTGAGAATCGGCCAACATCTATTTTTCATAATCCTCAGTGAAAAAAAAAAATTATGGCGAAACAACGTTTGCCGGGTCAGCTAGTTACATATATTATAGATGATAGTGTATAGTACTGTTGTTTCAATATTAGACAGATTAAAGAAAAACATTTCAAAATCTATCATTTTTCCTTAGGATCTTAAGAGCTTGGGGAGGTGCTGGATCCCGTATCAAAGTAGGCGGTGCCACTATTGGTACCTGTCAAGACATGTGCCCAGAAAAAGAGTTACTGCACAGACAAGCAGAGCATCAGGTAAGATAATCAGTTGAGTTTTCGAGATTTAAGATGTGGTGACATGCTTGCCAAAGTTGCGGGATTGTGCGAAAGAGTTATCACAGTGCTGGAACACAAAGGGAAACTTAAGGAGCACAAACCATGGGCCACAGACAGGACAGGATTGAAACCTACTAGTGAAGGAATAGTAGTGGGATGTCGTCAGTAATAGTCTGAAACACCTTCCCACTCCGCCCCGAACGAAAAAAGTCCTTTTATGATTTCCCATCTAAAAAAAAAGATGGGTCTTAGTCAGTAAAAGTCGGACACTTCCTCTTGCTCCACCCAGAGCAGAAGAGGTCATTGGATGATTACCCACCTAAAAAAGGCATGTCCTTATTAAAACGATAGCTAAACCTTTTATTTATAATCAATATATTTCTCCAGGTGATGACTCTAGAAACCGTGCTCGACTCTGATGGCGAGCTGGAGCCTCGGCGCGCCGTGAAGCAGTACAGCCGCAGCTCGGCTGACCAGGAGATACCGATGTGCTACGAGCTGCGGCCCCCGGCCGTGCTCATGCGCACCTGCGCTTACTTGCTGCATGAGATCGCCGATACTAAACGACAGGTCATTACAGTATAATGATATCATAACTTTTATGATTATATTTGTTTATACATTGTGGCACATAGAATGTTAAAAAAAAATTGTCATTCAAAATTGATTAATTTCATTAATTAAAAATCGAAATTGATGTAGCGACAGCTACGACATCACATAACTGCGAATCCTGCATAGAAGCTGTTCTATGCAGGATTCGCAGTTATGTTCACGGTTCTCCTCGCGATTTGAATAGATCCAACAGCCCGCAATCATCTATCGGACAGTTGCCCACCAGGCAATATCCGTTTAGTCGGAGAATCCCCCCTTTTAACAGAGGTTTGTGGGAGTTTACTCTCTGTTCCACATACCTCTAAATTGACATTAGATAATGTCGGTATCGATTATCGTTGAGTTAATGAAGCATCCTTCTTTTTTCAGGTCTCGTTAGCGGATTGGTTCCATTTCATGTGGGATCGTTTTCGTGGTATCAGGAAGGACATAACACAGCAGGCTCTGTGTTGTGCAGGTAAGCTTCGAACAAATTTTCTCCAATTGACAGGCCTGTTGGTCTAGCGGTTATAAGCCCTGACTGCTAATCCGGAGGTAGTGGGTTCAATTCCCACCCAACACAAATGTTTGTGTGATGAGCACAATCATTTGTTCTGTCTGGGTGTAATTTGACTATAATATGTATGTATGTATTTAGAAATATATAAGTATGTTTATCAGTTATCTAGGACTCATAGAACAAGCTCTGTTTAGTTTGGGACTAGATGGCATTGGGTTAAATTTGTGAAATATTATAATTATGATTAATTTTCCTTTCATTTATTACATTACTTAAAATATATATTTTTTTCAAATTTTCAGAGTCCATTTGCTTGGTGGAAATGTGCGCACGATTTCATGCGCATTGCGCTGCGCGACTCGCCGACCTTGAGCACACGCAGTTCGACCAGAAGCTAAACACTGACAACCTTACCAAGTGTTTACAAACGTTAAAACATATGTATGCTGATGTGGGCCCTGAGCAGAAACCCAGGGAAGCAGAGTTCAGAGGTTATGTCGCTCTACTCAACCTGGGTGACGCCAACTTTTGGTGGGAGGTCAGTAAATTAAAGAATAACACTTTAAATTAACAAATTTGGAGATCAGAATCTTATAATAATATTTTTGTCACAGATAAAGCAGCTGCCAATAGAAATACAGAAGTCAGAACCTATAATATTCGCCATAAAGGTGTTCAACGCTATCGACAACAATAACTACGTACGATTCTTCCGCCTAGTGAGGGAGCAGGCGACGTACCTGCAAGCCTGCATTCTGCTGCGCTACTTCAACGACGTGCGCGCGCGCGCTCTCGCCAGAATAGTCAAAGCGTACGCTCCTAGAGGAGGATCTCGCTACCCCACAGAAGAAATGATGAATACCCTTGCTTTTGAAACAATAGACAATTTAAAATCATTCATCAATCACTATGGACTCAGACTTGCTAGAACTGAGGACTGTGATGATGAAATAACAATTATATTAGATAGAAACCAGTTTATAGAAGACAGCGATCCATATCCCACCTCGAGAGCTATACAACTTATCGAATCTAAAAGAAACATGACAGTTGGCGAGATTATTGCAGGTGGACAGCTCCCAGATGCGAGGTACAGTCAACATATTCTATACACGAGTTTTAACGCGGATGGCAGATTAAAAGAAAGTGCTTTAACAGCTGATGATCAAGGCTACAATACATTGAATGATAGTAACAAAGATATACAATCACTGAAAGCAGAGATTCAAAGACTTTCTCATGGTGGAAAAACAGCATATGTGATGGAGAAAGCACCAGAAAGTAAAGTGAATGTTTTTGCAAAGCCTGATGTATTATCTTCAAGTCCGAAACAGATACATAAGTTTAGTGCTCCTTCAATTCCACAACCAACCACCATTTTTAAACCTCCAAGTGGAAACAATCAATTTTTATTCAAACCAGCCATTCCAGTTGCATCAACTGACATCATTAAAAATTCTCCTGAAAAAATGTTCAGTGATGATACGAAAAAAATATTTTCGTTTTCTAAGCCTCAAGAAACAGTTGTTTCTAATTTATTTACTGGAAAAGAAACGATTAAACGCCTGTTCGAAAGTACTGCAGTTCCAGAAACTAATAATATATTTGGAAAAATTAATAATGATAAAGGGCAAAATCCTCTTTTTAAGGGGATAAAGCCAGAGAATAATCTATTCAAGAAACCAGAAGGAAATGCAGTATTCGGACCACCCGCGCCCTTCCAAACAAAACCTTCTTCAAACTTGTTTACAAGTACTAGGCCCGAAAATGTGTTTGCAACAAAAGAAGAAAATAAAGCAGATAAACAGCCATTATTTACTAATAAAAGTATATTTTCCGGAACTAAAGTCGATCCAGTGTCAAAACCAGATAGTACAGTTATGTTTGAAAAAGGTGGTAACATATTTGCAAAACCTACGCCGCCGTCAGGAAGTGACGACAAGCGACCAACTAATATATTTGGTGCGTTTGGAAAGCAGCCAGAAACTGCCAATTTATTTGCAAAACCTGTAAATGCAGAAGATCAAGTAAAGCCGCAGTCTATCTTTGCCAATGGTGAAACTACAACAAGCAAATTGTCACCAGGTAGCCTTTTTAAAAGTGCTATTATTCCGCCGAATGGTTCGGACTCTAAAGGCTATTCAATATTTCAAAGCAAAAATAAAGCACAGACAGTGGCTGATAATATATTAAATTCAATAGCGACTACTGAAAGACCTGCCGTTTTCGACTTTAACCAAAATGAAGAGGACGAACAACAACAGGCTGAAATTCAACGTCTAAATGCTGAAAGAATGAGGAAGGAAGAGGAAAGACAATTGCAAGAAAAAATGAAGAGGGAGGAAGAAATGAGAAAACAAGAAATGCGGCGACAGGAAGAAGAAAGACGAAAAGAAGAAGCACGAATTAAACAAGAAGAAACGCGAAGAAAGCAAGAAGAGCTCAGGTTGCAGGAAGAGAAACGCAAAAAAGAAGAGCAAAGGAAACAAGAAGAATTAAAGAAAAAAATAGAAGAAGAAAGGAAAGCTGAACTAAAGCGCAAAGCTGATGAAGAAAAGAAATTCAAGGAAAGAGTTGAAAAAGAATCTGCAGACCTTATAGAAGAACTTGTCAATGAAGTTAATGATTCAACAGTCAAAAGTATTCTGAAAGAAGAATTGGATAAGTTCAATAGTTTGATGCAGTTCGCGAATACAGTTTCTGACGATATATTGCTGACTTTATCCAATGAGATATCTGAATCTGAATTGAAAGCTGAGATATTTTTGACGCAGCGTATAATGAAAAAATGGTTTAATGTATGGCGGAAACAATATATCAGAAATATTAAAAGGAGAAATCTACTAGAAGACACACCTGTTTGGCTGACTCGTAAAACTCCACTGGAAGAAGCAACTTATTTGAGGAGATTCGTTGAAAATGCTACATTAAAGAATATGAATGCTGTTCACAGGGGCTACAAATTTACGGGGGAACTAAGACAGTTACCAACCCCTGAACCATATAACATAATGGAAATAATAAGGTCACCTTTGTTGAAGCGCATGAAACAAATAAGCTATCCTTATGACAAGTGCTTCTTTTGGAAGGTTACTTTAGTGTCACCTGGTGCAATGAAATGGTTGCACAAAAAGATCAATATTGAAAAATGGTTACTAGATGTGTTCAGTGACAGAAAGCAACATGAAGCCTCTACCACACTAATACATGTAGGGAAACAGTCTTGGAATCATTTGATGGATTTTGCTATATCTGTAAGCTTGACAGGAAAAGATATGAATATTAATGAGGCTATTGAAGGTGCTAATGCTGTACTATTTTATGCATCTGAAAGTGACAATAATCTAGTGGAAACAATAGAGATTACACTCAAACACAAATACCCATACCAGATAGTACCAGTTGCCATCATCACTCCAAAAATAGAACAAGTTCAACACAGCTTAGACGTCCTATTGTCAAATCTTGTAAAGAAAAATGTTATATCAGGGTACAAGATTTTTGCGATAGACTCACAGAATGTTTATGAATCATTAAATGCATGCTCAAAGAGCGCCATGAAATGGTTGGCGAAAAAATTCCCACAAACTCCACCATTGGAAATAGATCACTTGAAATCCATATGTCAAAGATACCTTGGAAATGAGATATGGTGTAGATTAAGAATGGAAAATGATAGCCGTATGAACGTCGTTATACGAGATTTGTACAAATTAATTAAATGTTATAACAATGCTGTGGATAATTTAACCAAAGTCATTACAAATGAAGATTTGTTTAATTATTCATTATTTCCATTAGAATTTCAGCCATATTTAGATAGCACATCTCCATATCCGAAACCTTATGAGTTTATACCAAGTAGTGCGAAGACTTCTGATAATGTGTCGGCAATAAAAAGGATTATGAATCAACTAAAATTGCCTGACCCTTCATCTAATTTTGATCCTATGGATGCTATAAGCATGCAAGAACAAATGAGTGGCTACTGCAATCAAATTGGCTGGTTCGAAAACCCTGAAGAAGTGTTATGTAGGGTTGTAGCTGTGCTGCCAAAGGAGCTTTCAAATATAAGCATGCCTTGCGAGGATTTCAACAAATACTTTGCCCAATATAACCTTGTAGACTTTATGAATATTATTGTTTATGAGAAGATAAATAGACTGAATAATTTTGAAAATAGATTTGCTGTTTATGAAAAATCTGTTATAGAAGATTACCGCAATGCACTCTGGCTGCATGAAGTAAAAGTTATTAATGAAATGAAGCACAAAGCTTTACAGTATGAAGACGATATTGATTTTTATATCAATGCAAAGCGTCGGAAAATAGAAATAGATTCACTAGAATACCTAATGATAGAAGACAAAGATCGCACATTAGTTGATGAAAGTATAAAAGAGAAGGATGTTAACATATCCAAATATAACAACTGTGCAGAAGCTGTCAAACAGCTTGAAAAACAACTTGAAGAGGAGAAGCAGAAATCATTAGAATTTGAAAATTTACTGAGAGAGGCGTTGGGTAACGTCTAATTGAATCAATTGTGTATTTTTATAACTAAAAGGCTTGTTTCATGCATGAATTTAATAAAATTGTGATTTTGTATGCATATTTTTCTTTTAGTTACCTACCTTATTTTTATTTATTAAAACTATCCAAGAGAGATATATACAGGGTGATTGGAAGATCGATGCAAAGCTTTAAAGCGAAGATAGTACAGACCATTTAGAACCATTTAAGCCATGATTATGTTCGGCGAAGTTTTATCATTTTTTTTTAAACCCACTTTTAAGATTTTTTTCAAAAAATCACAAAATTTTAAGTAAACTGCATATTTTTTGCCAAATTAAATGATAAATGAATTAACTTTTATTTTATTTAATTAAAGTAATGTCTAATCAACCCGAAAAAACATGTTTTAGGCTTTTTTGTCATAAGACATTTTTTTTACGGACATTTAAAGTTCAACAGATATTTGGAAAAAAATAACAGTAAGTTTTTTAAACATTATTAAAAAAATAACGAAGGGTGCTTTTTTTGTTCAAACCTTTTTGAATACATGTTCGATAAGCGCACTTTCTTTTGAAGTATCATTTACGCGGATATCTTACAAATTATTGAAGTTAGGACCTAGAAACAACTTCGAGGGAATTTTTAAAAATTTCGGCAGACTACTTTAACAATATTTAAATTAAAATTATTTATTTTTCATGTTTAAAGCTTTAAGGCGAAGATAGTACAGACAATTTAGAACCATGTAAGCCACGAATGTCTTAGTCGAATTCTTACCAATTTTTTTTTTAACCTACTTTTGTATTATCTTTCAAATATTCCCAAAATTTTAAGTAAACAGCTTATTTATGGCCAAATTAAATGATAAATGAGTTCATTTTTATTTTATTTATTACAGTAATGTGTAAGCAACCCGAATGTGTTACATGTTTTAGGTTTTTCTATAGTGTTGACAAAAAAATTAAATTTCTTCTGAACTTTAAAAGTATGTAAAAAAATGTCTTATGTTAGAAAAACCTATGACATACTTTGCTAGGTTGCTTACACATTACCGCAATAAACAAAATAAAAATGGACTCATTTATCGTTTAATTTGGCCATAAATAAGCAATTTACTTAAAATTTTGGGAATATTTGAAAAAGAATACAAAAGTAGGTTAAAAAAAAATTGGTAAGACTTCGTCTAAGGCAATCATGTCTTTCATGGTTCTAAATTGTCTATACTATCTTCGCCTTAAAGCTTTAAATATGAAAAATAAATAATTTTAATTCAAATGTTGTTTTAAGTAGTCAGCCGAAATTTAAAAAAAAATCCCTCTAACTGGTTTCTAGGTCCTAACTTCAATAATTTGTAAGATATCCGCATAAATGATACCTCAAAAGAAAGAACGCTTATCAAACATGTATTCAAAAAGGTTTGAACAAAAAAAGCACTCTTTGTTATTTTTTAATAAGGTTTAAAAAACATACTATAATTTTTTTCTAAATTTCTGCTGAACTTTAAATGTCCGTAAAAAAAAATATAACCGAAAAGCCAAAAACATGTTTTTTCGGGTTGATTAGACATTACTTTAATTAAATTAAATAAAAGTTAATTCATTTATCACTTTATTTGGCTAAAAATATGCAGTTTACTTAAAATTTAGGGGTTTTTTGTGGGTTTTAAAAAAATGATACAACTTCGCCGAACATAATCATGGCTTAAATGGTTCTAAATGGTCTGTACTATCTTCGCTTCAAAGCTTTGCATCGATCTTCCAATCATCGTTTGCCGGGACCACTAGTATTTATACAGGTATAAATACTAGTGGTCCCGGCAAACGCGCCTGAAAGTTGGCTTTTCCTTTTGAGGATCCGATCGCAGCGCCACCTATCGGATCTAATTGTATTCCAGGAACCTACTCAAATTGACACAAAATTCTTCCAAATCAATTTAGGAGTTAGGTGACAAACATGAGTACTTACAGAAATTATATCTAAATATAAAGATTAATGTTTATTATCTACTAATCCTTGATTGACTATTCAAAATTCAAATTCAAATTCCATTTATTTCGAACCATTTTGATCATAAAAGTAGTACAGCATAATTTTATCAGGCATACTCAATTAATATAATAATAAGATGCATAATTATATATAACAAAAGTGAATCATAAATAATCACAGAAACAAAATATATCTCAGAAATAAAATGAATGTCAAATCACAAATAAAAATTAGTCAAAAATTAAAATCATAAATAAAAACATAATAATAAATAAAATGTCAAACACCAAACTAATAAAATCAATTTAAATTTTTTTAAAATTATCTAACAATATGCCTGCCCCTGAGTCATTTGTTTGTTTGTCATTACATTCACCATATGACAATGGTTAATGTAACGACAATCAAACCTGTTCACGAATATGCTCAGAATGGTGTTGGAGGAGTCCCGCAGCCTGCGCCCCAGAGACGCGCACCGCTTGCGCATCGTCGTGTAAAAACAATCGACACGCGCGTCAGCGAACATCCCTGAAGCGCTGCAGTGCCGGGGCAGCCCCAACAACACTCTGAACGCATTATTATACTGGACACGGAGAGCGTTGTACTGCTTTTGGGTATATGACACCCACAGGCCGGCAGTGTACATGGACGTTCAAAACGCTCTGAAGAGAGTTATTTTGACGGCCGCTGAACAACGCACAAACCTCCGCGCGATCATATTTGCCCTTACAGACAACGCCCTCCGCTCCCTATCAATATCAACATCATCCCTCAGGTCAGAAGTTACGATATGCCCAAGATATTTAAACTGCTGAACTCTTTTTAAACTTACACCGTTCAAGCTTATATCCGGTACAGAATCTGGACACCTGCCACCCCTGGCCCGAAAGACCATGCTTTCACTCTTCTTCGTGTTGTAAAGCAACCCGTGATCACGCGCATAACGCTCGCAGATGCCCAGCAACCTGGACAGACCACACACCGAGGCACTCAACAGCACCATGTCGTCCGCGTAACTAATATTGTTGACACACACACCGTCAATGTGGCAGCCAACACGGGTACTGCTGAGCTCCTCTATCAGTGCATTGACGTACAGGTTGAAGAGCTTTGGCGAGGTCAGCCCCCCCTGCCTCACTCCGCACTCCAACCTGTACGGCTCCGACAGCGCACTCGACCATCGAACCACGTTAACCTGATTAAGATACCAGTACTTAAGGATTTGTATCAGGTCAAAAGGCATTGAGATTTCATTTAATTTTTGCCATAAGATATCATAGTTGACCAGGTCGAAAGCCCTCGAGAGGTCGAGGAAACAAGCATAAACAGCCGTGCTCCTGTCGGAGTAGTACTTGACAGTTTGCTTTAAACATAGAATCGCTGACTCAGTTGACAGTCCTGTTTTAAAACCAAATTGATTGCAGTGGGTGTTAATATACTGGTCAAGCTGAACGTTAAGCAAACTGTCAAGAACCTTCGCAAGCACAGTGGCCAGCGAGATAGGCCTGTAGTTGTTCGTGTCGCCCAGGTCACCTGTTTTACTCTTCACTATTGGAACCACCACGGTTTTCATCATATCTGCTGGTAAGTAGGCATGCCGTATACAAAATGTATAGAACATAGCAAGCACTCTAGGCAGGTGGACGCCGGCATGCTTTAGATGCTCAATGCTCAGGCTGTCATGGCCAGGTGACTTACCACGTGACATTGACTTTAAAACTCCACGAACATCCTTCGCTGTGAATCTAATGTTTGTTTCCTGACCATGTGATGCCCCCACACCGAATGGCCGTGATGGTCCCAATGGCGATTTCACCATAAAGTGATCCTTAAACATATCAGCAATACATTTTGGTTCACTCACACCGTTGACGCTCACAGGTAAGCCGGGCTTGTTATTAAGCTTACTGGTAGTTTTCCAGAAATTCCGGAAGTCATGTTTTGAATGGTGAGAAGCGAGAATGTCCATCTTAATCTGTTCTCGGTTATTTTGACACCACTTTAGACGTGACTTAAAGATTTTACGACTCTCCCGCATCTCCTCCCAAACATGACCTTCCCTTGGTTTACCCCACTGTACCCAATCCATAAATTTACACCTGGCTACCCTGTGAGCGTCACGCACATGCTTGTTCCATCCAATCACCGGTTGCTTCCTTCTAGATTTTACAGTTGTATGACTCTCAGAAGCGGCCTTACACATTGCATTCACAATCTCTTGATACATATTGTCAATAATACGCAAGTGGTCTGTGTTCTCACACCGTTTATCACAACAGGTATCAAATTCAGGCGGAAAATCCACATCCTTTAATGTATCATTGCATAATTTATTATATAAAACTATTTGTTCGAGATTCCGCTCGCCCCATTTAATTTTATCACATTTTACATTTTCTCGCAATATCTTAGGTTTTACATTACAAATATCACATCTAATAATGAGTGGCAAGTGGTCAGACCAAACAGGTTCATATTTGATATATGTGTCGATTATAGTTTTAAAAGCCGACTCTGTCACAACACAGTGGTCCAACCATCTTAACATTCGCGTCACTTATAAAACTATAAGAGTCAGACAGTATCCCCAATTTAATTACATCAGCACATTTCCAATTCAACTCGCTACAAAAGTGTGAAAGTTCAGAAAAGAATTGCTCACCCGGGTGGGCGTTGAAGTCACCGAGCATGTAAACACACTCGACACCTTCATTTGCCACTACTGCGCTCAACGTTGCCAAACAGTCCGTAAACTCAGCTAAATTCACCGTGTTATCAGTCGGCATGTACACACTGAACACTAAGAATGACCTTTGCCCTATCATCACTTTAATACCGCACGCTCGAGTATTATCGCATCGCACTACAGACACATTATTAAATATTTTCTTGTTCCACAGCAACGCGACTCCCCCCCAAGGACGTCCTGTGATCACTCCCTTAGACGTATCCATGGGAGATACACCCGTGTATGCAAAGTCTTCATGCACAGAGCTCAGGAAATCAATGTCGTGCGGTAGTAGCCAATGTTCTTGTAAGGCAATAATGTGGGAAGTTCGACATAACTGTCGTACATCATCTAAGGAGCGCTTCACATTCTTACAGTTGAAACTAATAAAGTTATATAATTCCTTACTAGCCATATTTATTTTGTTTTTGGATCGAGCGCCACAGCATAATTACTGTTCGTATTTCTGTGCCGAAAATGTATAAATCGTCTGAATATGACACCTTCTGGCCACAAGTTACTATCTAAAAACATATTCAGCTTACGCTCTGATACAAAGAATTTATAAGCTTTGTGATCCTTTTCTCGCTTAAATATAATTTCTTCTAAAGTTACCATCTCCTTGGTCTTTTTAAATATGTAGTTAATTATGTCTCTGTCTGTTGTATCTACGTGAATCTTCGTAATAAATATCGGAACTTTTTTGTCAGCGGCTTTGAAGCTCCCTTCCACAGTTCTCGAAATTCCAGTTTGCCCATGATAACGATACTTAATTTTTTTCCGTCTCGTTACAGTCTTCCAGCCCTCTTTCTCAATTTCGCCCGTTTCAGATTGCCTATCTGTATTTAATGCGCTGTGGCGCTCGACACTTTTCTCAGTTGTTGTTAAGCAGTTATCAGTGCACTGGCCGCTCGCCGCAGGTAGCTGTGACGTCACCTCGGGTCGCGTCTCCACATTATATGCCATTGTATTCGCAGCTTCATTTCGTATCGGTGAACGTTGACTAAGCACAGCTGATTTGCGTGCATTTTGTTTTACATTTACCCTCATATCTCGATATTCTTTTATAATTTCCACGGACTTGCTGTTTTGGTCATCTAAAGGTTCATTTAACGTTGAGTTATTAATCGTGGAATCATTTATACAATGCGAGAGACCAACTGGCCCACTGTCATACAGTTTCCAAGCTCCTCTTCTTCTATTTACATTATGTGGAGACACTGTTGGTAATGAGTCATTCCTCAATTGTAGCAACTCAGTCTTCCACTCACTCAGCTGCTCCTTTGTAACACAGTTGTTTTTAAGTGTATCCAATTCACTTTTCACCATCAGCAGGTCTTTAAGTAGTTTGGTGCAATCCAGATGGTCGAACAGAATTGGGGGTAGTTTCTCCAATTCACGAGCTACAAAAATTGGAATTAAGTCCGGCTCCGTCGACTTAAAGAGGCTCATCATATCGACTAGGTCCCTTTCTTCCTTTCCTTTGTTCTTCCGATTGATCTTTATTCCGCCCGACGGAATAGATTCGAATAATAACGATTTGGCGTTCTTGATTTCTTCGCTCGAAAATGACGTAGAACATATTCGCACCAGGGTTTCCTCGTCTATTACCGAAATTTTATTCTGTATATAGGATAATAGCTCGTTGATCACTATATTACACGAGTTACATTTGATAATTTCTGTCATTTTGTTTTTATTTCAATCTATCAAGACGGTACACTGAGCACGCTCACAACGCCCGGTACAGACGGGTGCGCGCGCGCGACTGATAATTGATGATATTATGTGCATAACTCAGAGAAGGTAGATTCTTTTCAAATAAGACATTGGATCTCAATTTTGAATGAACTATTTATTCATTTGTTCTTGTAAAATACTTAATTCATCATGACCAATGGCGACCCAGAGGCGTTTTCATGACGCACCTGGGGCCAATGATGCTCTTGGTGATTTTTTTACAATTTAGTTTATTTATACATTCTTACTGTTGGGTAAAACCGGGAGGCTTTTGCCTTGCTCCTAGAATAAATGTTCACATAAAATGTAAAGATGATTAAGCTAAGCTTATGAGTAGCTTAAGATTTGTTGTGCATATTGGATTATCCCACAGAGTACATTTGTATATGTAGAAATGGATTATCCTTATCTATAAAATTTATTTTTATGTAAGTAGGTTTGCTGTAAGAAAACTCAATTGTGTTAAGCTCGCCTGTGTACAACACCTGATTTATTTTAATTTGCCTTTGCATACAATAAAGAATTCATTATTATTATGATATACCTATCTTATTCAGTACAGATGAATTAAAATCAGGTCTGATTTGAAGGAGTGGCCTATGCAATATTAATAAAAATGCAATCAGATTAGCCTTGTCCTTATGACATCGGGTCAAGGACTAAGATGAAAACCTCACATTATTGTGACTTTTATTCAGCTCAAAATTACTTATCCAAGGGTAGAAAACAGCTACGGGAAGACAGGACCAGATTTCATAGAACCTCGGGCATCATGGTTTTGGCAATCAACTTTTACAAAATCTTGTTAATTTTATTTTCCAAGTTTCGGCCATGCCAGCAAAAATGGTATTGAATAATAAATTCAAGTATGTATATACAGTGGTAAAGGAGGACTTGCTTAGTGATATCAGTAACTTGATCCAGTTCCTTTGTACCCCCACACTGACTGTTTATTACTCAGAATGGCAGAACTCTAAAGGCAGAGACTATCATGGGTTCAAACTTACAAGTAATAAAAACATTAATTGAGGTTTTAAGAAATATTTTTAGACATTTATTTGGAAGTATTGCAGACGAAATAGCTTAATTTGTTATAAAAATTTATCATTCTCATCTTGTGGCTGTACAACTTTTAAACATGCATCAACAAATTCTGTGAAGATGGGTTCCTGCATGTACTCTTTCATTAAATCATCTGGGTAGGGTGACTTGTCCAGCAACTCTAATATTTCTCTGACATGGGGGTTCTCTAAACATTTCTTCAAATCTGTAGATTGCTCTGTAAATAGGTGTTTTTAATAAGTCAAATTTCAATAACATTATAATTATAGCATCATTGCTAACTAAGGATTTATGTGCACGAAAATAAAATATAAATTTCAGATCACAACCGGGCAACCTTAGTAGTACTGTTATACACTTACTGGTAAACTTTTTTTTTTATAAAATCGCACTTCCCACGTCTCACCATCAACGATTAAATCACTACTACGATCAGGTGGGATTGCAGTCAAGCACTAGTTAAAATCAGTTTAAAAATACATGGATGGACGTTGGACGTAATATGAGCAGTAAGTACAATCAGAGGTTATGATAATTTGATGTAGTACTATTATTTTTACTTACCTAATTGTTTTAATTTCTCAAGTGGCACTGTGTCTTCTGTAGGATAGTCATATTCTCGTTCTTTATCATTAGAATCATCTATCTGCTTTGGTTGTTCTGGTGGGGGATTGCATGGATTCTCTTTGTGGGTCTTATAGCACGGTACTGAGCAGCTGGAAATAGTTGTGATAACTTTTGTTATAAGTTGTAGTTCACATAAAAATAAATATGTGAATTCCACTTACTAAGGCTGTCTGCAAATAGGACATTTGTATTTGGCGATTTGTTCACATTGTATGCAACTCATTTTAATTACAGGATTTGTAATAAGATAATAAAATATTTGTAATGAAATTGTTTATTGTGCTTGTTTATTTTCTGAAACAATAATTAAGATAAATGTCAATCAAACAGACAACACGTGTTTTTGACGTTGACGTTGACGTGACGTTTTACTCCTACATGAAAGCTATAGTCTTTTCACCATACTTCCTAATCTCCTGTCATATTTCATCAGTTTTTTACTAATAATGTTATTCGTCTCTAACATTAGAATACGGATGTTATACGTTCTAATATGTTTGTAGTATTTGGTAGCAAATGTATAGAGTCAGTCTTCTTGGTAAATTTTGCTGAGGTAGCCAACACTTATAGAATTTTCAGTTTCATATTTTTGACATCGCGCCTGTTTCAATGCTCCCACAATATGTCTAGTTGCAGACTTGTGATACACAAGAACACTAATTTCACATTATGATATGCACCCTCCCGCTCCGCCCAAGAGCGGGAGAAGTCATCTGATAATTCCTAAAAAAAAACAATACCTATACTAATTCATGAATCCCCGACCGGTCTCATAGGACCACGCTGTTATTGTCTTACTATTGTGTCTCGTTTCGCGGGTATTAATAGGCTAATAAATTAACATGGCCAATGAGCTTCACTCGAAAAAATACCACCAAATAGCCTTTATGATTTGCGAAATCTGAATACCTACTTATAGACATAGTTTGGTCAGAATCGGTAACTGATGCGTTTCCAATAATTTTGACACCATGTATATTTCCCAAAAATACATATTTTAACATACATATTTACAAGTTAGCAAGAAGTGGCATTATACCTACCTACGGTGCGCATGAACATCTTTCTACCCTCAGTCGGCAAAATTTCGCTAGACGATTCACACGTGAGTGCGCATGCGTTCCTAGTCTTGACAGTGTTAGTGGGTGAAGTACCTATTATCGTGTGTGTCATATTATTATAATATAGTGAGTGATTGGTATAAGATATTGTTAGTAGCGCTAGCGATTATGTGAATTATTGTAAATTGGGATGTCATTTTTAATAAACACGCCAAGATGGTCAATTGTAGAAAGTTACTATGAATGCACTTTGAATTTTGTTTGGCATAAGTGCAATTGTGCAACCCGTGCAACCAATCGCGTCGACTCAATTTTTTCTCACTCTGCTTTTACGAATTCAGTACTTATTAATATCTAGCTAGACTTGACTACGGACACGTGTGATGGAAATTGTTAATTACGGACTTACACGGAGGGTCTAGACGGCGCGGCTGCGCGGGTGCGCTGCGTGGTGACCATGTACTAGAGAAAACCCAGGTAACATAACAGCTTAAATCTAACTTTGCGATTTTTCATGATACCTACGATGTACATAGATTCTTTATACGAAAATACTAGACATGTGTTTGAGGTTTCGCATAATTATAAGTATACTAAAAATAATAAACTATGTAGAAAAAGTTTAAAATTATTTCACACTGGAAGTGTTCGCCGCGTCGCTACCGGCAACTGTCATTCTGCTAAGAATCTGCCCCCAGTTTTTCACAAAATAAGGCTAAGAATTCACGGAGAGATTTTCGCCCGCGACCGCCGCGGTCGTGGAACTGCGGTTTTATTTCAAAACTCACGACAACGGTTATTTGCGTGGTTACGCAGCCGCCGCGGTTGCGATCATCGCCCGCAGACGTGACGGGCGATGGCCGCAAGACGGGCGGTTGCAAAATAGTGTTCGATTTCTGTACCTCCCGCCACCCGCCGGCCCCCGCGGTCTCCCGCCGACCGACCGCAGAGCGCGCGGGCGCCACCCGCCGAGGCTGCGGGTAACCGCGGCCCGCGCGATTCTACTAGTTGCCCGCCGGTACAGCCGGAGCCGCATACAACCGCGTACACCGCGGGCGTAAAACGCGTCGTGAGTGCTTTAATGTTTTACATATGTATCTAAATTCTACAGAAGCTGCGGGCCCGCAACCGCGGCGGCCGCGGGCGAAAATCGCTCGCTCGCGTGAGTTCTTAGCCTTATACTTCAACATGTTAATCGTATCTATCACGTCGTACTCGTGACCCCAGAACAAAGGCAAGGAAAGAACAGGGTGGGTTTTAGTCAGTAAAAGTCTGACACGCTCTCCCGCTCTTGGAAGGAGCGATTGTGATGATTCCACGCTTGAAAAAAATCTATCAATGTCGTATCTCAGATCACATTGACTTGTAATGAGTCTGTGGAGGTTTGTGAACGATGCACGATGTTTAATTAAGTAAAATAACTATAGCTATTATTTTGTACTTTATTTGCATTATTACAATAAATATTTACAAGTTAATTAATTAATCATTACATTGAATATAAATAAAAATAATTACTTAGCTAAAGTATTTTTCATAACAGTGTTGTACAATCATTTTTATAACAAAAATACAACAGATTACTAAAATAATGAATCCATTTAGTTTGGCGGGCAGTTGACATGACCTATCCACCATTACATTTTACCTACATTTTGTTGCTTTGGGCCAGGGTCCGATCTAGTTACATAGTTGCGTTATAGCCACTCCGGGCTCCATTATTTGCTGCCCATTACAATGACACCTTATAAAAGGACATTACTATTTGGTCATTTTTTACAAATTAAAAACAGGACCAGAGCTCTCTTCTCTTTCGAAAGAGCGAGCGACGAGAGCTCGAAAATAAGAGCGCCTTGAATAGAAACGGCTGGCAGGACCTACATAAATGTAGAATCGATTAAAAAATCAAGAGAATTTCCTTGTGTTCTCAACATTTTCATTGGTTTTGTATAAATTACAAATGACTCTTTAGTAGTTGCCAATAGCTTTGGGCATTTGCCCGTCTAACTCTACCTTAAATAAATCGGGCCTTATATAGGACGTTTCAGTAAAATTCTTGAGATGTACGTATTTATTTCTTATAGACAGTAATTTTAATACGTAAACTTGCTAAAAAGACCTCGCTTGGCCACCAATACAGGCGAGCGAAAACAGGCCAAGAAATGAAATAAAGTGTTGTTAGAGGCCTTTGTGGGGGATTAACCGATCCAGAAACAACTACTTGTGGAGTGGAAGGCTAAGGAGAGTTCTTAGCCCAGCTGTGATACAATAGAAAAGGAGAAATATAAAGCAATAATGCTAAAGGCTTTGACTTCAAACTTTGAAACCAATTTTTTTTATAAAATATCTATGTTGGTCCGACATAATTACATAGGTAAGAATGTTGGAGTCTTAATGCAGGGTTAAAATGTGTCCTTCGGAAATTATAGATATCTTGTACTTTACTATAATAAATTCTATCTACTAACAACAACGCCTGGCCATATCAATACGTCATAATAATTAAGGCAGTAAAAAGTCTACATTTTGGTCGAGTTATCTTACATAATTCATAGGCACTAACTAACTAAAGTTTAATGTCAATTATAGAGCTAAGTGTTCTGCTATTAAGTACCAATGCGTGGTCGCATATTTCGTGGCACAAAATCGTAGGAGCAAGTAGAGACTGAATTCAGACGCTTGCTCGTTTCATGTGACATTTGAACTAAAATAAAAACCTACGTATACAGAAATGTTCATTTTAGAGATTATTTTGAGGTTAATTAACGGTTTTCTTTCGTTAAAAATGATTTTAGGGTTCTGTACCTCAAAAGGGAAAATGAGCATCCTCATCGGATTACTTTTTGTCAGTCTGTCTGTCAGTACGGAACCCTCAGTGCGCGAATCTGACTCGCATTTGCCCAGTTTTATATTATGAGATGAGAAAACCGAAATAAACTTCAAAGTAATCCATGAAACCGTCATTCCTTGGTATGTTGTTGTAAAACCTATGATAAACAATTTGGTGGTTATTATGGCGGAAGTCAGCGGTTACAGCTCCTCGTGCTTGGCGGGTTGCTTGTCGCTAATGTAGTACGTCGTGTCTGGGAGGGACACGCCGTAGTCGGAGGTTGCGAGGGCGTGGTACCGGGACCTGAGGAGGTGCGCGGCTGCCTTCGGTTGCCGGTTGCGGGTGAAGATACCCTTCTTGTTGCCGCCCACGCGGGTTATCGCTGCAGAAAAAAAAGATTAATTAGTGACACATGTAACTACAGATTCGAAATCCGAACAATCAGACAGTCTCTGTGCAAGTAAAGATGCATCGGCCTTTTTCGATCATGCTTGACTTACTATAGTTCCGAGTTCCGAATCTTCATAACATTTCCTATTATTACAAAACTTCAGCGAACGCACTTATACATTTTGAAGTAGAAAAAGACCAGGGGCCGTATTTCACTAAAAAGGGATGATGCTATTATCGTCTTGCATATAGCATCGTCTTATTCAGGCAGTGGAACTATGTGATCATGCAATTCAGAGTTACAGATACCATGCTTTCAGATCACAGGCATTTCAAGTTTCACCGCCACCTAGTTTGAATTCCTCATTCATTTATTGACATGACATCGTAAGGAAGGGTCCTTGTCGCTTACAGCGCAACCACGGCAGGTGGCGAATGTGGGGCTGCAGGCGGTCGCGACGACGCTGAGGGCCTTTGCCTACCCTCCCTAGTAACAATAAGCCAATCACTATACATAGGTACTGTTCTTGAGAATTTTGGACTATTTGCGAGGTTTCAAACGTCATGTTATAAAAAAAAAAGTTTTTGCTCATTGGAGACAGGAGGAGATAGTAAAAAAAATGTTAATAAATGTTAAATGTTAGTGTTTTCTCTCATTGTTTTTCTAGATACCATCACAATAAGCACAAAATGCACCTTTTTTGAGGTGTCTTGTTTGTTAAATTGTTTCCAGTCTTTTTCAGCAGTTCAATTTTAGAAATAAAACGGAAAGAGATAGTATATAAGAGTAAAGCGGTCCAATGAAATTTAATACGTCATCTATTATTGAAAGTGGTAACTTGGAAACCTACTACCGTCAACGTCTCAAACCAGTGTTGTATATATTAATTTATATGTAGACCATCACATATATCAATAATCGTGTTAAACTCACACTGCGGCGTCTTGAAGTCAGCGAAGTTCCAGATGAACTCCCCGGCGAAGAAGCCTGCCTTCCGCAGGTGATCGAACGCCTTGAAGTGCTCTGCAATCAGCACGCACTGGTACTCCTCCGACCAGATGTACTCAGGATACTGGAAACAAACAAACGAGTTAAGTTGGAAAGCGATAATCACTACACTAAACTTCATTACTTACGCTAACATGGCTTTATGATGATGAACATGGCTTTGACTTCGAAATCGACACTAACTAAATTATTAAGTGAGGAATAGAAGTAAGTATTTAAATTATCGGTGTTGAGTCGTCGGAGTTGTGTAGGGCAATGATCTACGCCACTAGACATAGAATCTGGCAACGTTGGTTATATTTTTTAAATTATTGATAGGCTTGCGTTTGATCACTATCTCACCTAATTGTAAGCGACGATGTAGGCGACGATGGAGCACGCCTGCGTAGAAGTAACCTATTTACTCTTATAAAGCCCCCTAGGTTGTAGCTATCAGGAAACACAAACTCCGGCAGGGAATTCCAGTCATTGCCCTAACACTGTCATTACTTGTGCAAAAGTATGCTACAGGCTATGGCACTTTCTTGAACAACAGACATACAGTGACAGGAGCTAACCTTTAAATCTTAAATGGAAATGCATTTATCTAGCTAATAGTCAGCTGGTGGCCTCCTCCACCATGTTATTGGTGATCTGCGCCGTCTGGCCCGAGCTCGCGTACCACCCGTAGTAGCTATTTGGTTGAAGCTGTCAGTGCTACTACACACTTACCAGATGCAGTCCCTCGATGGTGTCGGCGCCGTACTCCGTCATGATGACGGGCTTGTTGTTGATGCGGTGCCAGGTGGTGGCCTCCTCCACCACGTTGTAGCGGTTGAAGCTGTCAGTGCTACTACACACTTACCAGATGCAGTCCCTCGATGGTGTCGGCGCCGTACTCCGTCATGATGACGGGCTTGTTGTTGATGCGGTGCCAGGTGGTGGCCTCCTCCACCACGTTGTAGCGGTTGAAGCTGTCAGTGCTACTACACACTTACCAGATGCAGTCCCTCGATGGTGTCGGCGCCGTACTCCGTCATGATGACGGGCTTGTTGTTGATGCGGTGCCAGCTGGTGGCCTCCTCCACCACGTTGTAGCGGTTGAAGCTGTCAGTGCTACTACACACTTACCAGATGCAGTCCCTCGATGGTGTCGGCGCCGTACTCCGTCATGATGATGGGCTTGTTGTTGATGCGGTGCCAGCTGGTGGCCTCCTCCACCACGTTGTAGCGGTTGAAGCTGTCAGTGCTACTACACACTTACCAGATGCAGTCCCTCGATGGTGTCGGCGCCGTACTCCGTCATGATGATGGGCTTGTTGTTGATGCGGTGCCAGGTGGTAGCCTCCTCAACCACGTTGTTGGTGATCTGCGTCGTCTGGCCTGGGTTGGCGTACCACCCGTTGTAGCGGTTGAAGCTAATCACGTCCAAGTGACGACCCTGATATAAAAGCATATCATATAATTATGTATTCTCACAGGCTTAGAGAGCTGTAGATGCCCAGCAGGGTCGGCCTTTGGGGCCATGGATCGGATTCCGAAAGGAAGCTCGTCACCTCAGATCGAAGGCAACGAGGGAATGGGGTTTAGTCAGTAAAGGTCTGATACGCCCACGAGAAGTTATTCTGATAATTTCCCACTTGAAAAAAAAGCAGGCTTTGAGATGCACCACGTTGTATATATATATAGTCCTCAAAAAATAAAAGGCCTTTTTGACATTTATCATCTTGACGTAACTAGTAGATACAGAAATAGAATAGGTACTAGAATACTCGCAATATATTTCATCATATACCACTTTAAGATTCAATATGTTTTTATTTCACTTATGCAAAGTTTATTCTATTCTATTCTATTCTATAGGGCTACATGAACACTTATAAAACGTTAGGAGCTAGTGCACCGGATCCAATAAAGAAAACCGGCCAAGAGCGTGTCGGGCCATGCTCAGTGTAGGGTTCCGTAGTTTCCCGTACGTCACAATAAGTGTCCTCAATTTTTGAAAAACTTTTTTTTTTTAATGGTTATAAACTAGCGCTTGACTGCGATCCCACCTGATGGTAAGCAGTGATGCAATCGTCGATGGTGAGTTCTAGTAAGTCTTGTATAAAGTTTTACTTTCCAGATTTTTTTCATGTTTTCTAAACCTATGGTTCAAAAGTTAGAGGGGGACACACATTGTTTTTTACTTTTTGAGCGATTATTTCCGAAATTATTGATATTATGGAAAAATTATTTCGGTTAACCCCTATTCATTTTTGAATACCTATCCAACAGTATATCACACGTTAGGGTTGATATTAAAAAAAAAATCACTTTCCACTTTATACATGTAGGGGGGCTACCCTAATAAAACATTTTTTTCCATTTTTATTTTACTACTTTATTGGCGTGATCTAAGGTATTTATTTTGTTACGACAATAGGTACAAGGTATTTACAGTATAATAAAAACTAACTCTAAACCAATTAAAACTAACTTAAAACAAACTAAAATATGGCGTCAAAAAACTCCTCCACATCGCTGTCGACTGGTAAAGTGCCCAAAAGACTGGCAGCATTGCCACGCTGAATGGCAATGCTTATTTTCTGTCCAAAGTAAAAGCCAGCCTTTGGGTCACGCGAAGTGTCAACTAGGCGCTTCGAAAGATCTTTATACAATTTGTGAGCACTCGGACCCCACGAACCAAGAGTTTCAACCCCAAACGGTTCGAAAATATAACTTCCCACAAGGTTATTATATTTCCGCCGCTTGAGGTTCTCCGCAGCCGCAGCGGCGGAACCAGCACAACACGACGAGCTTGGAAGATGGGATGGCGCAAGAGTATCGACACAAGTAGCATCCCATACTAAAGGCCTACCCATCTTCCAAGGGAATAACGACATACCGTCCGGTCTCTTGCCATCGTCGCGTGCCAGGCCATGAGGTTCTAATACAGCTGGAACGCCGACGGTGACAAGAGCGCGTCTGATTATGTCGTTGATATTCGCGTGCCGTGCTATGCGACCCGCACTTCGGCTGCATGATAGACCGTGGTGTCCGAGGCTGTTGACAACTTCGCCACAGTGGCAGCGATGAGGAGAACAACAAGGAGCCCCTAGACGTCGGGAAGCAGCGAGACGGAAAGTGGTATCATCGAGCAGGGTGCCTAAGTTCGATGACGGTAGTGCATGAAGCCAGAGACCCGACTCCCACTCCCCCACAGCTAGCAGGCGCGCACGCTCTGCAGGAGTAGTAGATGTTGCAATCAGGTTTTCCTGAACTACTCTGCAGAGCGGCTCATCCCACCGTCTTTGGGAAGAAGGGTCGTCGGGTGGATTAGAATTCGGGCAAGTGAGTCTCCAGGTATCTATAGCTTCGGTGAAGCACGGCACATTGAAATTGATCAGTGAGGAAGATAGGATATTCCTGACCAATTTCTCAGTGCCGTGAACCGAGGATATAAAAGCAGGTAAACTAATACTGGAAATTTTGCGGATACCGAGGCCACCCATACGGATTGGAAGGGTAGCTTGACTCCAAGCTCGGTCGTCCATGGCCACGTTTAAAATTGACGTAAGGGTTTGTCGAATAATTTGATCCATTTTTTCTAAGAGTTGTGGATGTTGCCATAAGTGAGAAGCGCGGAGGAAATATGTTAATTTAGGGCCGAAACAGCAGAACCGAATTAAGGTGATGGCCGAATGCATATTAATTTTGAGCAATCTTTCCGAAATATCATTAAAATTTTGAATTTTTTCCTCAACGAAATTGGGAAAGGAATCCTCAAAAATAGGAGACCCAAGGAGACGAAGTGAACTTTTTTCAATAATTTTTATTTCTGGGGCTATTGTGTTAAATTTGGAAAGAGTCAGTTGTCTGTCAGTACTGTCATTTAAAAATAATTCGCATTTTGAAAGATTTAAGGTCGATTCACACATATCAGTGAACCCACAGTTCCGGCACAGTCCCGTTACAGTTCCGTATCCGTGCTACAGTGGTGCGTCAGTGCTTCAATTCACACATATCAGGCACAGTACAGTTCTCTGCGGATCTTCGTGCACGACGTTCCCTTCAGACTAGCGTTGACGTCGATTGTTTTGATGGCACTCTTCAATAACACAGACTTAGCTATGATAGCCATTGCTTTAGACGAAGAAGAAGAAGAGAATCGAGGAAAAAAAAGAAAATGGGTACATGAAGCATGGAAGTTAAGAGAATCTGAAGGAGAATTCGTGACATTATACAAAGAATTAATTAAAGACGAACTAATGCAATCAACACCTCGTCCTCCATTTTGTTTTCGATACAGCGGCGTCAGTGATCTGTGATAAAATATCGTCGTCGCCGATCACGTCCGTGATGGCCGGTGCCGGCACTGACACTGACGGTACTGAGACGACACTGACACTGACAAGTGTGAATACATCCATAGAGAATGTTTGAAAGAATAATTATCACTGATGCGGTACTGTGCCGGAACTGTGGGCTCACTGATATGTGTGAATCGACCTTTAGTTCGAGTCCTATTGAGTGAAGTTGATTTTTTAGGAATTGTAAATCATTCAAAACTATATCTGCTTCGCCTCCTAGGGTTCCATCGTCGAGGTACCAAACGTTAAATTTGGAATTTAACTGTCGAATAATGGGGTGAATGGCTAAGCTGAAGATCACCGGCCCGAGGGGATCACCTTGTTGACAACCAACAGCGGATTCCAAATGGTTGTCCCGATATAGTAATTTAGATGGTTTCCTGTAACATTGCCAAAGAAAACTAAAAATTTGGGGTACTTCTTTTTTAGCTTCTGCCAGCAAGGTGTCCCTATTCACTGAATTAAAAGCATTTTTTATGTCAACCTTCAGGATGACCTCTCCTAGGTTAGAATTTAAGTAGGTCGACAAGGCGTGTATGGCAGCCTCGCAGCCCCCTTTAGAGCCGAAACCAAGCTGTAGGGGCTGAAATTTTTCCGAAACAGCCTCACCATAAAATTTACAGCAAATTTTGGCTGCCATACGCCGATAGGTAGTTCCCACAGCAATGGGTCGAATACCGCCATCTCTCTTGCGCAGAGCACATAAGTTGGCCCCGTACAGAGTCTCGATGACGGCTTCGTTCACTTTGCCCGAGAGCATGAGGTTAATTAGAGCCGTAAGCTCCTTCAAGAGCAACTCACCAGCTTCCCCGGCGCCTGAACAAATGAGGTCCTTTAAATGTTGAGGGCTTAGGCCGTATTTGGCGTGATTGATATACATATTGGTACCAAATTTCAGCTTTCTAGTACTAACGGTCACAGAGATTAAGCGAGGACGGACGGAAGGACGGACGGACGGATGGACGGACAGACAGACATGGCGAAACCTAAAAACCGGCAAGAAACTCCTCCATCGTTAAAGTAATGGTTGATTTTACAATATTTCCATATTACGTTATTATTTTAATATTTCGATATTGTCGAAATAAAGTATTTGCTTGAAAATTGCTGTAGGTTGTGTTTGAATACTTACAGATTTGTCAGTGGTAGCGCCGGCAGAAATAGCGATAGTGACTGGCCTTGACAGATCCATAGATTTAACGTGTCGCACCACTTCTCTGAAAGGGTTAAACGAAAATGAATCATCAAAATCGAGATAGTAATTAATTAATACTAGAGTTCCTCCTGGATCTCTATGAAATGTAATGTATTTTTTTTTTGTATAAATGTTCAGTTTTGACAAGCTAGGGTTTATTTACTTAATGATGCCTGACCCTGCGATTACACAGTAGGTACTGGATGCACTTATCCTAGAAAAATTTATAATTAGCATTAAGTTTTTGTTATGGACTGATGATAATAAATATGCCTTAATATTCGTCGGATTAATTTCTCTTTGGTCCATGACATAATCTCTGTAACGCTTCCAACACTCACCCGAAGTATTTGTCGGCCAATTTGTTGGCAGACCTGGGTTCATTGGAGATGGACCACATGATCACGCTGGGGTGGTTTTTGTCTCGTCGGATGAGCTCTGTTAGCGACTGCTTGTGTTTAGCCAGGAGCGAGTCAGAGAAACCACTGCGAAATGAGAAATAGTAATTGAAATATCTTTTTTGGCGCCCAACTTGGGACAGGTTTGTTGAAATAATTTATGTTGGAGCCCAACGTGGGACGGATTTTCGATGAAAATTATTATAATTTGTGTCAGCATTGGTACTCAACGTGAGATAATTTTTTCAATTTTTTTTAAGCAACCGAAGTGCATCTTTACGTGTTTTTAATATTAACAGCATTTAGGTACCTACGTACCTATACGTATACATGCAAAAACTATTTGTCGATACCGAAACAAAGCTCGTTAGCAAAATAATGCTAATTGTCCTTTAGCTAGAGTTCCACAATTAGATGTACATTTTTATTTAATATATTTTGTTTCGGTAAAATTTTTCACTTATGAAAATTAATTAATTTGAATTAAATTTAATTAATTAAAAAAAAAAATTATTAGTACGAGTAGTGTCGAATTAGATAACTATTTCTTTTAGAATTCACTAGTTGGAACAAAAGTTTTAAGTCAAAAACATATAGCTTACTCGGTATCAACGCTGGGACACTCATCAATGATCATGATGCCGTATTCGTCTGCGAGTTGGTAGATCTCCTCAGCGTAAGGGTAGTGAGACGTTCTGAACGCGTTGGCGCCCAACCACTTGATGAGGTTGAAGTTCTTCACCCACAGCACGGGGTCCCAGCCCTTGCCTCGGAGCTAGAGAACAGAATCGACAGTTATAATAACCTCGTTTCAGTTGGTGAAAATTAGAGTGGTAAAGAGAATCCTATGGAATACCCAAGTATTGGATATTCTGTTGTATGTGCAAGCGTAGCAAATGAAAATAAAAACACTTTTAATTTACTTGCTTCGTTATTATTATGTTTATAGTCTTTGAAAAATAAATAGGATCTAATTTCAATTTCTGCAGTTTAGTTTCGTTTACACGAAATAAGATAAATGTAGTCGACAGATTTTCTGACTTCTCACTATCGCATATCGGTAACAACTGTCAAAGATCTACATATAAATGACAAATGAAATCAATCAATTGACTAGCTGAATCTCGATATGTAATGGATCCTTCAATAGACCAGGCTTGGCAAGCTTTGCTTTATACCTTGAAAATCTATTTGGCCATGAGCTCTATAGCTTATTAAGAAAACAGGAACAAGTTTATTAATTTAACTTTTAGACTTACATCAGAATCTTCATGCATCCCGAATCCTTTCAGGTAGAGAGGCTTCTCGTTCAGGTAGATGGTGGTGTTAGACCACGTGACCGTCCGGATGCCGATCTTCTGGCTGTACGTGTCGATCACTTCGCCCTGCAGACCTATCAGCGATGCCTGACGTGGAAATAATGTAACTGGTTATTATAGTTGCTTGAAAACATGTGAAAAGTAACAGCTACTATCACAGTATGAGCTATTCTCAATAGACAGAGGTAGGTCATGCCGAAATACGAAAATAATTAGTAATATTAATAGTAGGTAGTGTAGCGTTAAAAAGGAAAACAAAAACTTTACACACCACAATATACGTATAATTTGTTTTTAAAGTAATCAAAACATTTAAAAAAAATATAAAAAATACAAAAAGGTATAAAAAAGGGTATTGACGACGAACTTCGACGAATTGCTTATAAGGTCTGGAATGGAATATTTAACGGTTTTATTTTTTAAAAGAATTAATCGGTAATTTAAGGTAGTCGTAGTTGCAACAACGAATTATCGTATTAGCGCACGGTTAGATAATGCCCGTGGTTTTTTAAAAAAAAGGTCTAAAACGGCTCATTCCGCGACCTTTTGACACGAATATTTTTGTTTTTAAAATAGAAAAACAACTACAACTCAATAACTACGAAAAATATGTGATTCTGGACAAAACTCAGGCGAGGCGTTGTCGTCGCGATGAACCTTGGTTCCGTTCGAAGTCGCACCAGGAACTGCAGCGTACGCCAATACAATATCGGCGAGGGAAACACCAAACCGCCGGTTAAATTCCGGGGTAATCCTTGAACCGATTCAGAGCGAATCTATGGCGAGAAAAATTGACAAATATTAACGCCATGCCTGAGGCAGACAGCCCGTTAAGTTTTAAAGGTTTTAAATACATACCGGTTCCTTGTGAGTAGAACGATTAGCGACGGGCGTAGGTGCCACGTCGGATTTTTATAGTAAACTTCACGTAATACAATAGATCTTTCATATCGCCATTACTTCCGCGTGAAACAACTTATACAACACGGCGATGCCATGTTTTTCACTTTTAACACGATTAAATAAGTGCTACGGTTATAACGACTGAATTTTGGAAGATAATGCAAATAAAATAATTTTAATTGAATACGTGCTCGTCGAAGTCCAATCGTCCAATGACAGTGAAAAAAAATTTTTCTTATGTTCCAAGAATTAGACCATTCAAATTTTAAAAACGAAAATTAGAAGAAAAAAATTACAATAGGTTGAATACTAGGAACGAAAAAGTTTTTAATCAGCCAAGTTTATTAGACAGCATGATAATGCTGCAATATCCCCTTTCTAAGAAAAAAAAAAAGAACGAAAGTACGAGCGAGGAAAAAAAGAAACTGGAACAGGCAAAGACTGCAGCAGGAATCATTTCTGAATCAAAACGATATCGAAGTGCAACGGATACTGGATAAACACGGTGGCCACCACGTCTAAACGTTATACGCGCGAACTCGCGATATCTCTATTTCTTTAATGGAGAATATGAAAGAAAATCGAATTCATAAATCGAAATATTATTATAAATTGTTCAATTAAAGTCAAACATTAACCTACCACATCCTGAGAACTAAGAAGGACAACCGAGGAACCATACATCTAAAAGTAAAGCTAGCCTAACTTAACATAAGACTTAACTAATACCTAACAACAATACATCTAAGTATAGCTAGCCTAACTTAACATAAGACCAAACAACAATAAGAACAAACCCGGGGATCCCCAAAAATATAAATAACGTCATGTCCATCCTTAGTTATAGAAACTAAAAACAAGTTAAGACACAAAAACAAAAAAACAAAGTTTGATAAAGAAACCTTAAGTCAATTAAGTCAAAGACTCAATCACGACAGAAGAACTCGAGTCGGAAGAACGAATCGAAATTCAAACTGAGTGTTGAATAACACGACATTTGTGTCAAACAAAAGAAATAAAATAACCTGAGAACACAGGTTGACACAACACAGAGGTTCATTGACATAATTAAAAACTTATGCAAAAACATTCCCATAAACAAAAGGGGAAAAAAAAGTTTAGAAGACAAAGGTTAATGTTAAAATTGAACAAAGAGAATTTAATCCAATTTATTTTAAGATATCTTTGATATGATATTGTCCGGAGTGGACTGAATCACAATCCTGTAGCAAATAGGTGGTCCTAGATATGACCCTTATCACACGGCACTTAATAAAACGTGGAGCTAGCTTTCCAGAAAAAAAATCATTCCCAGAAGACTTTGAAAAGTTTCTTCTCCATACAATATCACCAATATTCAGAGTAACAGCTGCTCGCTTGGAATTGTATGCACGTGAGTTACGTTGGAAAGCTAAAGAAAGATTATCAGCAACCTTTGCATAAACTTCGCTGAGAGAAGATAGGTTGGAAGCATGACGAGCCCGACTTTCTGCCAAATTAGAGCTTCGAGTCTGACTATATACACGTCTGCTATCCATAAGGACCTCTCTACCAAACATAAGAAAGTTAGGCGTAAAGCCAGTAGCTAGATTAACACAAGAATTGAGGTAAAGCTTAACTTTAGGTAACATTTTAGCCCAACTTCTTTGGTTTTCACCAACCAAAATACCTAAACACGTAATAACACTTTGGTTGTATCGCTCAACCGTATTTGCTTGGGGTGTATAATATGGCGTAAAAGTGGGTGATGGAATATGGAAAGATCTGAGAAAACTAAGGAATTGATTACTACGAAAAACTGTAGCGTTGTCGCAAAGAATAGTACGCGGAACCCCAAAATTAAAGAAAATTTCAGACTCTAACGCTTTTATAACAGAAAGAGTGTCAATCCTTTTTAGTGGAACTAGCCACACGTATTTGGAAAAAACATCTACCATAGAAAGAATATATTTATAACCATAAAAAGCACAGGGTAATGGACCAATTATATCTATAGAGATCATCTCTAAAGGCAAGGAAACCTCTTTAGGGTAGCACATCTGTCCGCGAGGTTGCGTGTTTGAAATTTTATAGGCCTTACAAACCTCACATTGACTTAACGTCGAAGTAACGTCACGAAACATATTTGGCCAGTAGAACAACTCCCTAAGCTTTAGATACGTTTTAGTAACACCGGGGTGTATCGAAGGAAAACTATTGTGAATTTCCCAAATAGCGTCTGGAACCTTTTCAGCTGGTAAGACCACGCGCCATGGTTCAGAAGATAAAGGGCTAGAAACTGGCATGCGTCTCATAAGGATACCGTTATTTATAACGTACGCTGGGAACATTTGTGGCGTGTCTCGAGCACCTATATATACCTTCTTATACCAACGGTCATTAGTATGTTCAGGACCCTGGTCAAACGAGACAGGATTAGCATAGATCCTGGAAAGAACATCGGGCACTACGTGTTGAGAGCCTTTACGATGCACAATATTTAAAGTACGAGGATGAATATAACGAACCTCACTAACTGAGGAAACTTGAGGGGGAGGAGAGTGCTGAACAGAAGGAATAAACATATTACCATCAATATTTTTATCAAAAGCCTGACTAAAAATAGACGTCAAACCGAATTTATTCCAAAATTCGATACCTAAAATAACAGAAGATGACATGGAACTTGCCACTAAAAACTCATGAATAAAAGTGGTACCGTTAAATTTAACTGGAAGGTAAACAGTACCAAGAATATCAATCGGCGAATTATTAGCCGATATAACACGTGGACAAGCGTCTTTTGATGTCAAAGAAATACCAAGTTGTTGAATAAAATTATCGCTAATAAGCGACATCTGGGCACCAGAGTCGAGCAATGCTTTAACAACTCTACCGCATAATAATATCTCTATAAACGGTCGGTTATCAAATGAATCTGAAGTAAAAACTGGGGATACTTTAGGGAAAGAAGCGTATCGCCCGTTTGTTTGTTTATTTGTCTGTTTTTTTGGATTACATTTCGGACATTCTCTAGTAATAAATCCAGGAGTACGACACTTAAAACAAATCATGCCTGTAATCTCTGGGCAAGAGCGATAGGAATGACCTACTTTGTTGCATTTTAGACAAAGCTGAGATTGACTGCAGCTAGGACAATAAAAGGTTTTGTTCGGCCTGGGTTTCGGTGTCTTAATGGCCTGAGAATTTGACTGGACGGCAACATTATCTAGACTGGCTACCGCCTTTGGAGGTTCTAAATAGGTTTCAAAATGTGAAACGATTTCGAATAAATGTTTGATGTTAATAAATTTATGGACAGACAAACAAGGAATATATTTAGGCAACATATTCTGAGTTAGGATCCATAATAACTCAGACTCCGGAATAGGGTTGCTAAGTTTTGAGTTTAAATAGGTAACCTCAATAATATACTCCCTGATAAGTTGTTCAGGTTTCTGTCTTAGGTTACGGATCTCATGGCCTAATCTGAATTCGAAGTCAGTCGTACCGAAAGTATTCAGAAATGCTTCCTTGATCTGATCGAAGGTAATGTCTGGACGACGGATCGACCTAAAGTATTGCAGCGCTACTCCGGTCAAGACTTCGTGAAACCGCCTGACAATATAACTATTGGGCAAATTGTCGGCCTCTCTGCACTCCTCTAGACTGGTAAAAAATTCTCGGACGCAGGTCTTACCGTCAAAATTGACTTTCCACTTATTTAGTGAGAAATGCCTGGTGAATAGTTGGCATTCGTCCGACCTCTCTGGAGATGGTACGAAACTCTGCGAAGAAGCACGAGAATGTCTCGGCGGGATAGGTGGTGGTGGCCGCGAAATTATAGGGCTATCACGACGTGGAGTTTCACCTAAAGGGTACCCCTCTACCGACGACATGATGAATCTAGAATAGACCTAATAACGAAAAAAAAGGATAGACCAAAGTCGATTGAATCCTAGCGAAAAAATAAGCCGAGCCTGTTGCTGTAACAACTGGACAAAAATAACCCGGCAACCAGCAGTCAGCGAACGCCCATCCAGTAAACAAAAAATATAGGCTAAATCAACGCACACACCAAGCTTACCTTGAAACCCGAAGCCTAAACATACATACGTCACCATATATACCCTACGGGTTCTAACTACCGCAAACTAAGGATATGGAATAAAAAGTCAGGTAACCTATCCTTATAATTAGGAAGAAATGGGATAAAATGAAAGACCGTTTAGTGTTAAATAGTTAACAAAATTATTTTTCATCAGAAACAATTACAATTCATGAAAAAAATGTCAGGGAAAATGTCTTCACAGTACTGCACTAAAGAAAATGACAGCTCCGCAGTTCTAACTTGAGTTTTTCCGACTCGAGTTCTTTTGTCGTGATTGAGTCTTTGACTTAATTGACTTAAGGTTTCTTTGTTAAAACTTAGTTTTTTTTTGTCCAACTTGTTTTTAGTTTCTATAACTAAGGTTGGACTTTACGTGTTAACGTTATTTATATTTTTGGGAATCCCCGGGATTTTTTCTTATTGTTGTTTGGTAATAGTTAAGTCTTATGTTAAGTTAGGCTAGCTATACTTAGATGTATAATCCCCGGATTTTTTCTTATTGTTGTTAGGTGTTAGTTATGTTAAGTTAGGCTAAGTCTTATATTAAGTTAGGCTAGCTTTACTTAGATGTATGGTTCCTTGGTTGTCCTTCTTAGTTGTTAGGATGTGGTAGATTAGTGTTTGACTTTAATTGAACGATTTATATTTAGATTTTGAATTCGTTATTTTCTTCCATATTCTCCATAAATGTAAAGGAGATATCGCAAGTTCGCGCGGATAACGTTTAGATGTGGACTTGGCCACCGTGTTTATCCAGTATCCGTTGCACTTCGATATCGATTTGATTCAGAAATGATTCCTGCTGCAGTCTTTGCCTGTTCCAGCTTTATCTTTTTTCTCGCTCGTACTTTCGTCCTTTTTTTTCTTAGAAAGGGGGTATTGCAGCATTATCAAGCTGCCTAATTAATTTGGCTAATTAAAAACTTTTTCGTTCGTTGTAAGTCAACCTCTTCTAAATTTTCTTATAAAATTTGAACTGTGAAAATTCGGATGTTTGAAGAAAAATAGAAGTCATTTTTTTTGAGCGACTGACAAAGCAAAACGTCATGATCCCGAATTTTCTTTAATAATTTTATTGTTGCAACCTTCTAATTTTTATTTAAGTAGTTGTGTTTAAAGTGAAAAACATGGCATCGCCAATATCGCGCCATCGCGATATGAATTCTATCTAATTATTTATATTATATGAGTCTGACGTGTTACCCTCGCCCGTCGCTTATCATACCTACTATTTACAAAGAACCGGTACGTATTTTAAACCTTTAAAACTTAACGGACTGTCTGCCTCAGGCATGGCGTTAATATTTGTCAATTTTTCTCGCCATAGATTCGCTCTGAATCGGTTCAAGGATTACCCCGGAATTTAACCGGCGGTTTGGTGTTTCCCTCGCCGATATTGTATTGGCGTACGCTGCAGTTCCTGGTGCGACTTCGAACGGAACCAAGGTTCATCGCGACGACAACGCCTCGCCTGAGTTTTGTCCAGAATCACATATTTTTCGTAGTTATTGAGTTGTAGTTGTTTTTCTATTTTAAAAACAAAAATATTCGTGTCAAAAGGTCGCGGAATGAGCCGTTTTAGACCTTTTTTTTTTAAAACCACGGGCATTATCTAACCGTGCGCTAATACGATAATTCGTTGTTGCAACTACGACTACCTTAAATTACCGATTAATTCTTTTAAAAAATAAAACCGTTAAATATTCCATTCCAGACCTTATAAGCAATTCGTCGAAGTTCGTCGTCAATACCCTTTTTTATACCTTTTTGTATTTTTTATATTTTTTTTAAATGTTTCGATTACTTTAAAAACAAATTATACGTATATTGTGGTGTGTAAAGTTTTTGTTTTCCTTTATAACGCTACAGTAGGTATATGGGACTGGTATCCGCAATTCCACGACTAAAGCACGTATTTTGCGTACGCGTGGGGCAAATGTGTCATTCAACCCACCCCAGGACCTCAAGAAAGGCCAGCAGCGCCTTAGTGTTACTGACCAGTTCACAGAGAGTAGCTGGGTCTCTGAAGTACCCTTGACAAAAACAATTTTAGATATAATATTTTACCTTCATGGTATACAAGTATCCAGGATCAGGATGCATGAGGTAGGGCCACCAAAAGTTGGCGTTACCGATCTCCAATAGTCCAGCGCATTCGTTGTACGCTGTCACCTGCGTATCGTTCTTGTCAAAGATTTGCACGAGGCACCGAACCTTGTCCGAAACTGCGCCTTTTTGCGTCACGTTGTATACTATGAAACCTAGAATTACAAAGGGACTATGAAAAAAACAGCATACTAATTGCATTTTCATTATTTATAGGTGCGATATTTGACCGCTATATGGTTGGTAAGCTACGATACGAAGTGGCCGACGATGGAAGTCGCTTGCCTTGAAGTAAACTCTTTGCTCATGACTTAAAGAGGATTGAGCTATCATAGCTAGAAAATGTATAAATACGAGTAGTAGAATCGGTATTTTATACGTACAGACATAATAGGGAATTACAGTAACAAAAGATGATTTATTTAGTAATGAGGTTCATATACCAAGAGTATCACATTCAGCACCTATCAATCAATTCACTAATAGCATTAACGGCGATCAATCATTTCGTCAACTAGCGAGTGACAAGAATTGGTTGGTGACGAGAAGATCGAGTTTCTACCTGTTAGTCCTTGGATATCAGTGTTGACGATGACGTCATCGATGTACACTTGAGGGGTAGAGTAGAGGAACACTGTGCGATGGATGCCAGCGTAGTTGTAGAAGTCAAACGTGTACTGTTGCTCTTGACGAATTTTGTTTGGTCTGTCAAAGAATTATTATTTTGGTAACACATTCAGCTAGTGCTTTGTTAAAAAGATAACCCAAATGTCTGAAAACCTAATCAACTAGACTACAAAACCTGAAAATACTTGAAGTAGGACATTTATTTTGGTTCGTAATTTCGCGACTGTGTATGTCATGAATATTGAATATAGTTTTATCATGTTGTGTTGACACGTATGACATTTAGCGTTTTCTTCTTTGACAAAGATCTTCTTTATATAAAAGGTTCATGAAGAATACTGTTGTAGAATGCTATTGTAAATAATCAAAACTCAAAATCATTGTAGGCCTATATGGGCACTTCTAAAACGTCACACGACGTAAAAAACGTAAAAGCTAGTGCAATCTTTACAGATATAAAAGCATGAAGGCAAATGTTTACAATCTTAATACTGAGGTATCCGGGAACGCATTTTATGATATTTGCGTTTTCATTTCGGGCTGCATAAACTAACGACTGTTCAAACAAATCTTTGCACTCAAAATATTAGAAGATCCTCCCTTAGTGTAAATACTTTTTACATCATCTTCAAGTTTCATAAGGAAGTAGGTAAAGTACTCTAGGTAATTAATTGAAACGTATTTATACTATATTAATCCACTATTAATTAAAATAAATACGGAAGTACCTCTGACTGTCTATCTATTTGTTACGCTTTCACTTGACTCAAGCCCCAGAAGAATTTTGATGAATTTTGGTGCAGATCAGATTGGTCCTCGGAGACGTCATTTAAATATTATTATCTCGGGCATATTTTAGGCTGATTTTCTAGTCCTTTGTGGTACAGTTCAAAACTGGGATATTAGTGACAGGCTGACCACTTACCCAACATATATACTCTTGACCATACCCTGAGGCACGGTGTCGGCGAGGAGAGTGTTGTCTACCACCACCGTCAGAAGGTTGCTGCTGTTGTAGCTGACCACGTCGGTGATCTCCGTCTCGAACGGCAGGTGCCCGATCTCGTGGTACATCACCGACTTCCCGTTCACGAACTGGAAGGAAATATTATAAATGAGGCCCATTACACAGAATATGCAATCAAATAAGTAAATTTTATGAAAAGCACATGGCAGTCATGACTGATCACTGGGCCTCACCAAATCCAAATTAAACAATCAAAACCAATCCTTCCTCTTTATTACAAATCTATGAAGAGGTAAGAGGAGGAGGTAATGAATAAACTCAAAAAATACTGGACGAATTTAAGAAAATATTTCACTAGCTGAATCCTATTTTATCATTGACTAACATAAACATATATTTTCCATTTCCAAGAGGGCGGAGCCACTGGCAGAAGAATTAAGTAAATAAAAAACCGGGCAAGTGCGAGTCGGACTCGCACACTGAGGGTTCCGTACCAATTTATCAAGATGAAAACAGTTCAATTCTCGAATCGAGTCTTAAAGATTTTACAAAAAAGAAAATCTTGTAATGTAACTAAAAATTTAAGGTTTTCGGAATTTTTCCTTTATGTGTGCTATAAAACGTTGCTTCATGCCAAATTTCAAGATTCTAGGTCGACTGGAAGTACCCTTTAGGTTTTGATTCCCTTGCGAGTACTTGCGAGTTTCAAAATATGCAGCTTAAATTGCTGTTTCTTTTGATTGCGTTGACATAGAAGTTTGATTTTGTTACAGCTTAAAGGTATTATAGACCTGAGTATTTGGTATGAATTTCAATTTAATACCTCTACGCGTTTATGAGGAAATGGGTAGTAAGTTTAAAATTATTAAAAAAAATATATTATGTGATGTAACTAAAAATTTATGGTTTTCGTAATTTTTCCTTTATCTATGCTATAAGACGTTGCTTCGTACCAAATTTCAAGATTCTGAGTTCACGGGAAGCACCCTGTAGGTTTTGATTCCCTTGCAAGTGTCGAAAATTTGCGGTATAAACGGCTGTATCTTTTGATTGCGTTGGATTAGAAGTTTGATTTTTTCACAGCTTCAAGGGACAGTAGACCTGAGTAATTGATATAAATTTCAGCTTCACACCTCCACGCGTTCCTGAGAAAAAGGGTCTTGACAGACGGACGGACAGACGGACAACAAAGTGATCCTATAAGGGTTCCGTTTTTTCCTTTTGAGGTACGGAACCCTAAAAACACGTCAAAAATGTAGGAGTATTTTTAGGATATCATACAAGATGATGATGATGATATGTATGTAAGTGATGGGAAGGATAGAGTTATATGTAGACACTTTACAATTAGAGTGCATACGTTGAGTACAGAATCGCATGTCACCTTCAGAATGATGTAGGTGTATATGGACCTACAGGTAATGGGACAATTTTTAAGTGTCCTTCGCTTATAAGACTCAGCTGGAAACTTCTAGCCATTAATCGCGCGCTTCATTTGCAAGCTCATTATCATTTCCGCCTTCCCTTACGTTCCTTACTACATCCGTGGGAAGAAAACCTACTCCGAGCCTTTAACACAATATGTCATTTGAGATACCAGTGTTGTTCTATTATATTTATAGCAACGGTGAACGATTCATAACGGAACGTAATTGGCAGAATGTCTGCGACGACTTTTGCAATGGTCATTTGTTTTAACAAAGACAAATGAAGATTGTAGGCTTACTGCAATATTGTTGTTAATTTAAGTTGCAAAGCTAATGTTGATTGTTACTTCGTATCTATGTACCTTTTGTTAGGTACGCATTATTAAGAACCTTTCATAAGAAAATTAAATGTACATATTGTAAGATTTATCCCATTATAATATTTATAATACCAGTTACAACTTTGGTTGTTGAAATAATATTTGTTTTCCATTTCGAACGAATACCAACAACTTGAATTTGATGCAGTCAATCAAAACCCCTGGTCAAACCTGATAAAAAATATTAGTTTTCTGATATTTTTACGTAATCGTAATATAATGACAAAGGTTGACTGGTAGAGAATGCCTTGATGCATTAAGTCCGCCTATGTTAAATCTATATAAAACTTCACGCCTATATTAAATTTCATGAACACTGTTCATGAAGTTTAAATAAAAAAAAAAACTAATTTAATTATTATTATTTTACTTTATTAATCTACTTACTAAGACACTTTTCATGTTATATTTTACGTCAGTCTACATTTCCAACAAAAACTTTAAGCGCTTTATAGCTAATACAACTATAGATTAAAGCTATGTTGACGATATGATAATACTAAGTCAGTGTTTACGGATATTGCTCAATACTGCGGTATCTTTAGTGGAGTCAAGCTGTGAGCAAGTTTACAACCTAGGTAAATACATTAACGATACCAAGATAAGGACTATTTGGTTGTTCCACTAACAAAATTAGGTTTAGCGGGTTAACTGCTTTCCGATAATGTTTTAAAACTATAGTTTGCAAAGTAAGTGTTAGATATAGAGCCAAGGTGATAAAACTTGAAAATTGCTACTAGATACCTACATTACAATATGGTACACTTTATGAGACTATGTGTGTAGTGTATACCTACGTACTTACACTTATTATTGGCCGTGAAATATTTTATGGCAAAATGTAATCTGTTTTAGTACTAACACATGTCTGAAATTACCATCTGAGAAAATAAAGATAAGCAAAACAATACCAGAATAAGTATACCTACACGCTTAATTTAAGCTAAAGCAGGGCTCATTCACCTCATGTGGGTGTAGTAAAAAATGTTCCTGCTGTATATACAGTACTTATTTATAACACTATACAGAGGGAGTAGGTACCTAATTTAAACCTTAGAGGATTAGGGATTTTCTTAAATACACATAGATTTTCGCTGCTCTATTATATAATAGACTTACTTTAACATATGTTAAAGTGAGGTGTTTTTTCATCGTCACCATCATTTCAGCCAAATCGCAACTGTCACCAGGATATCGGTCCACCTTATGGGTGTTGTTTATTGTATCGTAATTTTTTTTCATCAGAATATTAAAAACGATAAGTTTGCAAGCAGAAGATGTCCGTGTCCGATGTGTGACCTGGTTTATTTTAAATTAAGACGACCATGTTCTGGGGTTTAATTCAATTTACATAAAGGTCAATAAAATCAATCGATTATATTGTTCACTTATCAACTCCAACTATCTTCGTTTACTTAAATGTTTGGAATAGTTATGCTTAATACATGCTTTTTACTGACTGAATAATTTATTTATACTTAACCATGTGTATGAAAATGAAAAACGAATTGATGCATTGAGACAATAACGATAGGTATCAATGCGGGTTCGATACGCAGGCCTACGGTGTCTAAGGGGCTGCAACGCAGATTCACGCATCGTCAATGGGCCTCATACACTGTCCTACATAGTTCCTAATGAGTTACTACACTTTTGGTTACTGCGGGCGCTAACAGAGTAACTATCTGTGTTATCAATTTAGGTACTACGTCGTCGTGGTCTCTACGATGTGCATTATGTTAAACAAACACCGCTTTAATTAATAACAAGATTCTAAACAATCGCTTAGGGTAAAGTCTCGTTCAAAATATTAGCGAACTTACAGCAGAAACCAAAAACCTATCTATCACATATCGGAGATAGAAAAACAAATGAAACAACAGAAAACATGTATAATTTTGTATTGTATCATTTGTTTTACTATCTCCAGTATGCCAAAACTGGAGATCGATAGGTTATTGGGTTCGGCCGTAAGTCTCTTCCCGATGTAAATGTGAGACGTGTAGGAAGATTTATTTATATTAAAACTTTGCAACGAAACTGCTGAAAACCTGTGGAGCTTTTTAATATCAAAAACGATATCTAGTTTTACATTTTCTTTGTAACCATATATATATGTATGAAAGTCACCCCGATTTTCGTAACAATAGACGGAGATATGATGAAAAATAAAACAGAATTTAGGTACCTAACTATATTCGACCTACTAAAAGGTTTTGCTGTTTTATTCACTATCATAAAAATCTAAAAAGCTTTTAAGCACGTTTCTCTATAACAATCTCCGAACAAGAGGTCCTTTTAGTTTTACTTTAGAAAATATGTAGATTTGCTAGATTTAATAGTTAACAAGAAAAATGCCGTGTTTAAGTATAATTAAGGATTAATGAGTTTTTTAATTGGAATGAACTGGCCTACTGAGGTTTAAAATTCTAGACCTTATACTCGTACTTGGTCTTATGGAACCAGAGATCTTATCTCTAATTAGGTACTATTTAATATGAAAACCTAGTTTAAGGTTTAATATCTTACTTGGTAAATAGATTATTTTTTTTATCTATGTACTTTAGAAGTACCATATCCACATAAGGCTAACATGGGTTCCATAAATCAAAGTCATTGTCCTTATAAATCTCTCGCGTTTCCATTTAGTTTAAATGCGAACTTAATCCCGTAGGTGTACTGCTGAATGATTTGTATCTGTTTATATTAGCCAGATTTGTGTTCCGTCGACCCATATTCTGGAGACATTGTCCTGCAAATTGCGCCTTTATACGCCACTTTATAACCCGTCTTACTAAGTCGTCTCATGGTTGATTTACAAATCATTGTAAACGTAATGAGGTATCGCCTACAGAGCAGTAAATTCGTGATGCCTGACATTATTTAGGTACAGTGTGTACGCTATATCGTATGTAGAATGAATCACCGTGCCACTGATTTACAATTTGACTAGAATTTATACTTGGAAGACATTTAATTTGCTTATTTTGACCTAAAGAACTGCCGGGTTGATTAAGTGGGATAGATAGTATTTGCAGTAGAGCATTGTATAAATTTCGTTGACCAGCTAATTCGGTTTATTAATGGGAAATATTAGATATCATCATACACAGCCCGACTTCATCCACAGCTGGGCCTCTCTTTTGTTATGCTAACAGGAACGTGGTTGTTCCCGTTCCACCTTCATACTGGTTCTACTAGCGATGGGAACAATATCTTCTCTTGATGTTTTGCCAAAGGTAACAATGCTCACGTTGCTGACGAAAGGTCTAGTCTTAAGTCTTAACCCATTCTGGTCTTTAACATCTCTCAGATATATGGGTATTTTTAGCCTTTCCCAGAACATCAGAGGTACCTGACAAGAACGGGTCCACTAGACAAGTCGGTCGGCAGGAAGCTGATTGAGTAATGTCAGTTAAGTGAGGTCAGTGATTCTTATTGCCCTCTAGTACAATTGGCGCATGCATGACGACCGTCTACTACATTTAAAGCGAGACTTTGCATAGGTCCTAAGATCCGCATCAAACCTACATTTTAAATTAAACTAATTGGGCTGCTAATTGAAGGAAGGAAACTGCTATGAAATCTAAAATAAAGATTAACAGTGTGATGAACGCGAAAACAGAAAAGTATGTTGACAAACATTGATTTATGATTGATTAGGATGAAACACGTAGTCTCCAACGTTCAATTAAAGACATCATACAACTAGCATTTCGTTCCATTTCACTGCAACTCGATTAATCATCGCCTACGAATGCACCTCATTGCAAAGTCAGAATTACCGGAATCAAACGCATCAATCAATTAGATCGCTTGTATTAAAGAGTTAGCAACTTAACAGGTGCACGGAATTTGCATGCATGATTTCTGGGTAGGGTACATAATTAATGGTTTGTTGCTGTGTGCCAAAGTAGGTGTGTTTCGTTTTTATATCTGTTAGTGGTCGGGCGTCGCGTCGTCGGGTCAAACGAGAGCGAGCTCGCGAGACCGGTGTCGCACGACAAATTGTCCAATTACCGGCAGTCGTTAGGCCGCCTGGTGACAACGACACCTCTGGCTGGTTACTACTGCCTCAGTAGTCACTGCCTCTCCGCTCGGGGTAAAGGGACCCTCCCTTTCTTGTTGTTAAAGGCCTGATTACTTTTACCTCCATTGTCAACCTGATCATCGCTCACTGTCAGTTGAGATAATGGTCAAACGTAATCCTATCAACAAAATAAAACAAATCATGGCATTTAATCTGTTAAGTTAGGTATTTGACCTCTCGAGATTAACCTCCATTAAATTTCATAATATTAATTATTCTATCCATATAGTACCTACCTACCAATCGCCACCATAATTCTATTTTCGATAGAAGTAAGACCGGCCAATCATGTTTTTATTGTAAACTATTGACCTGTTTTATGCCAAGTGCGTGTTGGGCCACGCGCAGTGTAGGGTTCTGTAGTAGCCTGTTATAAAATGCGAACTTAGAAGAAGGTTTTATATTTATGTCTTAAAATAAAAAACAATAATGGGGTTAACGTTTTAACTTAAAAACAGAGTCACAAAGGACGACGATGGTAATTGTGGATGGAATTAAAAACCCCTGACTTTACAAGGGAAATTAGCAAAAGTATTATTACTTATGTACATAATTTACTTAATATTAAAACCGCCTTCTACTATTAGAGCGATTATAAAATAAATTATAAATAGCGTCGCGTATTAATTGTAATACTAAACAACCTATTACTGTTCCGAAGATAGTTTCCATTAAAATCTCCAAGATCTTCGTAGAGGGAATCCTTCCTCTCCTAATCTTTATTCTAACAAAAATATAATTTTAAAGTTATTTCACAAATTAATCATTGAATCGAAAATAGTTTTCACATTTTCGTGATGTTTAAATGTGAAAGACCTATTCAATGATACCCCACACCGTGAGATAGGGAAAAATAATTATAGGTTTTTATTTTACCCCTTTGTTGGCGTATTTAAATATATACATATAATCCATGCAAAATTATATAGCTATGTATTACTAATAGTCTCTAAGATGAGCAGCGGACAGACGGACAGACAGAGTTGGAGAAACAAAAAATTCTCTTCTGGATTAAGGAACCCTTAAAATATTATCTTATTATTAGTAATAATAGCCAATATTGCTTAAGTTTCTTAAGTATTTTATAAAACCACAAAAAACAGATTGACGAAATTATTAATTTCGTCACCTGAACAAATCTGCAAAGACAAAGAGATTTCAATTTTTATACACGTCCGAAGGTTGTGCCAGTAAATGATATCTCTGGGAATATCAGTTTGTATGAAATCTAGATGTCAAGAATGTCCTAATTTCCAAGCTTCCATAAGAAGCACTCGCACATAAATAAAGTTAAGTATGCTAACAAATAACTCGGGTCCGGAGCCAACCGTACTCGGAGCTGGGCAACTGTTTAAAATTCAACACTTCTTTGGGCATGGATTTTCTCAAGAAGGATGTGTCTAAAAGATGAAATAGCGAATATATAAGCCGTTTATATGTTAATCGTGAGAACCGCGGCTCTCCACTGCGGATCCTTTGAATCAACAATGTACACGCTGTATATTTGTTTGTTCATTCTTTTACATATGGAAAAGGTACGCGCTAGAAATAATAACAACTACTTTCAAAGTATTATCCTAATTCACCGTAATCTGGTGAATTTGCTTGAAAGAGCTATATAGGTACCTTGCCGCTTCTTTGTTCAGTGAATTTCCTGTTTTGCGGTCACCTCAAGGATTGAACTTTACCATATTGCCATCGTTATCGTCGCCAAAACATATTTGAAATGACATCATTTAGGTTATAAATTGATAAAGAGCTATGAAACCTACGACACTGATTTTCGATTTCTTTATGTCAGAAGAAATTATACTTCCTGCCTGCGTCAAGACATAAATTTGTTGAGTGTGAGCCATGTATGCTCAAAAAACATGTTTTAACTGATTAATATAATCTAATAAATCTAAGTCGTAAGTGTAGGCAAGCCAGATTCAGTTTAAAAGCAATTAAAAGGGAAACAAACACCACGGTTGATATAAAAATCTGGTATTTCTTTCAGAGCTTGAATTCTGTCTGCTGTAGGGTCAAAACTAAAGTTTGCAATGCGACGTCGCATCGTAAAGATCTATGAGGTCGCACAACGACGCAACTTAATAACTTGCCAATTGATTTGTATCGCACATTGCATGGTCACCGAACCGAACCGATGCTATGCCGCGCGAAATCGCATCGCATCGCAGTTTTGTGTGGAGTCCATACATTGGTACCTCACCATCATGGGCTGATGACATGCAATATGGTAGTGTGCTTATGACCGATATCACGTAATCAACTCCCTTCTTATACCCAACTAGCTCCTGCCAGCGGCTTAACCCACTTGTAAGCAGTTTCCTCCATGCAAACTTTGGACCCCCGTGGCCTTCCGGCGCATCCGTGTCAGTCAGCTTCTATGCTAAACTGATGACTGCCAAATCTTTACCTTATTTTCTATTAAGATGAATGCATAAGACTATAATTATGTAGTTGTTGTATACATACCACTTCAGTCGCATAGTGGACGCTGCTGAACCGCAGCCACACCCGCTGTCCCGAGGCTCCCCACCACGAGGGCACGTAGAACCGGCGGTCGTACCACACCACGCCCACGTGGTCGCGCAACGTGATTTGTCCTCGCCGACGTCGTTGTAAGATGATGGCACTGTCATTGGGATCTGTTGTATACACACCACTTCAGTCGCATAGTGCACGCTGCTGAACCTGAGCCACACCTGCTGGCCAGAGGCTTCCCACCACGAGGGCACGTAGAACCGGCGGTCGTACCACACCACGCCCACGTGGTCGCGCAACGTTTTGTCCTTGCCGACGTCGTTGTAGGATGATGGCACTGGCATTGGGATCTGTTGTATACATACCACTTCAGTCGCATAGTGCACGCTGCTGAACCGCAGCCACACCCGCTGGCCCGAGGCTCCCCACCACGAGGGCACGTAGAACCGGCGGTCGTACCACACCACGCCCACGTGGTCGCGCAACGTGATGTCCTCGCCGACATCGTTGTAGGATGATGGCACTGGCATTGGGATCACTGGACCGGTCTGTGGGACAAATATATTAATCATTATTAGAAGGCCGTACTGGATCAATTAATCAAATCATCATGGTTCTATTTTGAGAGAGAGACGGAGTTATTAGTATAAAAGACGGAAATACAATCCCTCTTTACCCGATTACGGAAGGGTTATGATTTTAGCAATTTACGTATTAGAAAATTAGAATGAAATAAATTTTATATTAAAATTTGTGGTATGTTTTTTTTTTGTATAAAAAGCGGCCATACTAAGAATACCTCCTGTATCGTGATTTCGTTCACACAAGACACCAATTCCCGGAACACCTATCTATAGGCTATACAAATAATTTTTTCGTGTTGGACTTGACCTGCTACTGTGCCAAACGTGCCATCATGAAAATTACTTAATAATTTTGATCCTATAATATGTTCTGCTTTTTATAGAGCAAGGTGGAATCGGGTCTTTTTAGTGGAGAAAGACACTTCTAGGTTCTTCGCTTCTGGGTGGTGGTTCTATTCTATTCTAGGTTTAAGCGGCCTTGACCCTGACGAAATTGGCATCGCCATTCAAGACAGCTTTCAAGGACAAGTTGAAGTGCTCAAACACAACCAGTCGGAGAGACTAGGCTGTTTCTGTGATCTACTAACTCTTGCGATGGACATGTACATATCTCTTAGCAACAATGTAGACGTAAGATAGATAAGTCTAGACAGGTAATATGCAGCAAAAGCAGTGTTGCCGAAAGTACTGACGCTTGAGGGACTTAGGTAATAAGTGTAGTTTTTTTAGCATTATCGGCCTTGAAATGTTCCCACTGTTAACACTCAGGCCTATTCTCTCTAGGAGAGACCGTAATTCACTTATTCACCACGTAGGTCTGCTGCCGATTTGTGGACGTCACACGTCTTCGCATTTTTGATTCTAGGATATGCCAGTTTCCTCACGATGTTTTCCTTCACTGTTTTGATAGGCATGATAGATGATGGCATTATAGAATGTTAGTCAGGAATTTGAGGTGTGACTGTAGATTGCTCTTGTCTTCGTTCTTTATTAAAACAAAACTGAACCTATCTTTCGAGGTTTTGGCATAAATTAAAAAAAAAACTTGTTGGGAGTGTTATATTATTTTTAAATGGGATTTTATAAATATTATTTTTAAATGGGATTTTAGTTCTTCAATAATAATGTCATTTTCAATGCTAAATGAGGACTACTGTTTTAGGAATGAAAGTTTGACCATCAAATCCAACCGTTATTACAGCGATTCAATACCTACCTAACGCAAATAAATATTTGTTGAACAACTGTTGGCAAAACCAATATTTTAGTTACAGTTAGAACAATATGTAAGTTAGATACAGATTTATAAATAAAACTCTAAGATAAAGGACAAAAAATAATAAGTGTTAAAAGATGTGCCACGATTTCGCACGAGTGCGGGGTCAAATTTCTTGAACATTGGAAACGAAAAGACGGGCGTACCTACTCCACAAATAATATAGAAAAGAATGAAGGTGATTTATAGTATCTGGATTACAAACCATTTTTCACATGAGTTATCTTTCATACGTCATGGTTGAGTAGATTAATGAAAGTGCAAGAGTGAAGTAATTATTGCAAAAAGTTTCAATGTTAAATTGAAAGAACACAGTGAAGAATTTTTATAAACGTTTTCTTTCATCATTGAGATAAACATCTAATGGCTTAGATCTGTAGAATGTATTAAAAATACATCAATGACTTAGATACTTATTTGTAGAGGCTCTTTGAACTTGAATTAATAATGATATGTTAATATAGAATAATAATGAAGAGACATATTAAATAACTAATAACAAAAACGAAGTTGACAAACAAGTTTTGGACAATGTTATCAAACGAAGTGAGCGATACGTTATTGTATTAGTAAATAACGCATAGGCGCCAAGGTCGGCAGGTATGCAGTAAGAATCTATCACGATATTTAAGTTCTATAATCTTTTGATATGTAGTTTAGTTAAAGAATTTTGTGAGGTTGTACGTTACTATAATTCACGAAAATAATACATTATACGGGAGATTCAGGACATTCCAATTTCATCCCATCTTTAATTTTTTTGGGTCTGGCACAACCTGCCTTCTTCTTTAATTCTTTCACTAGCTGCCACCATTCATGTTTTTTCTTTTCTCCATCCGTCCTTCACACACCCCATCCATTGTCTCTTTGGTCTTCCCCTATGTTTATAGTCATACACATTATGACTCAAAACTTTCCTCATCATTGACATTTTCTTCATTCCTCTGTATCAGATGTCTATATATAGTGTACGATGGCTCGCACCAGCAGGGTGCGAGGTGCAGGTACCTACAGGCTTTATTTTCGAAGCCTATAGGAATATTAAGCAGCAGCAATCAACAATAGCGCTGATTCAGTGTAGGTGTATATGAAGGTTCCAATATATTATTATTGATCATCGACTATAATTCCTCAACTGGCCTTTGTAAAATTTAACGGACATTTTAAAGATTTTATTTATTTCAAATATCTTGACTTAAATCCTTCTTATATCACAAAGTTACGTGAGCCGGTTGTTATGGAGTCAGAGCAATGACCCTTTTTAACTTGTTTTATAAGGATGAGTCGGACTGAACTTTATATGCACATTCACTGTCATGATGACCCCGCACACATACAGTATACGTCATCTCTTTATAATAGATACCAAAACATTAGGCCTTTACATTTTACAAACGTGCAACACATTAATACCTGTACCTACATACCAGCACGAATCTAGTGGTATTGCCCCTTGGGCTTATGATATCATCGAAGTAACTTTTTATATGCGTAGGTACATTACCTTGTCAAGATCCTGTTCAAACCAGCCGGCTCTGTACCCGGTCTCGGGATCCGTAGGGGACTTCCTGAAGTTCCAAAGCCCATCTAGTGTCCTTAAGTCCCTGGTTTCTGATGCTCTTGGGTATAGAGGTCCTCCAGTACTCGTTTGTGCTTTCTTTAGTGCCGAATCGATTTCATTGCCCGTTGCAACATTTTGCACTACCGCGCCTACTACACATATCAGTGTTACAAACGTTACCAGTATCTTCTTCCTTGACATTATCTGTAACAAAGAAAAACTATTTAAAACCGAAGTAGACAATAAAGTTCGAGAAGCAATTAATGGTCTACTTGTGGTATTGTGATTAATTTACGACTTAATAATGACACAATAAGTAGGTAAAATTGCACATCATTTTATTAAACTTGACTTTCGCTTTGATGATATTTATAAAACAATTAAGAATAACGGTATTTACAATTCAATTAGACATGAAACAGACGCAGTCGGGTAAGTGAGACATGCGTTCATGGGCTATTGACACTGGCAGATAATATTAATCAGAGTGGTAAAAGTGAAACAGCTATTGAAGATGCAAGACGAGGCGGCATCGGCAGCTTTTTATGTTGCACGCCGATGTTATTTTATAATCTAGTCACTCACTACCCAAGAAAGCGTTTTTCTATACTAAATGGTTACTGGAAATATTTACTGTAAATTTGGTTGTTGAAAGACAAATTATTATTTCATATGAATGGCAAATTCGTTTCTATAAGACAATATGTTTTATTGTACAAATGATCGTAATTATGATTGTTATTTTCTTTTACCGGAACTTACCGCTAAAATACATAAATCACAGTGCCAGTGGCTAAAAATTAAGCAAGCCATAACCACTTTTCTGTGATCGTCATGAATTTTTTGATAAATATACCAAAATTGTTCAAGAGAAAACATTTAGTATTCACATCAGCTGTTGTCCGCTGTTGTCATAAAAATGCTTTGCTCTATGGTGCTGTCAGACTTTGTTTACATCTCGTTAGTTTCAGAAAAGTTTCAATATTAGGTCCCAATAATTGTGGGTTGACCTCGCCTGAGTACAAATCCTGTCCTATTTTTATGTATGTAAAATGTTTGTGTCCAATAAAGAATATTCCATTTCTACTTCCAGTCTCAATGTTTTTCACCTGTTTTATTACATTGTACCTCACTCACTTATATAACGGTTCTAATATGAGTGGAACAAACAGTTCAATCTTGACTCGGTGCTGATTTCAAATCCAATAAGTTTCGTATTTCCGCGATATCGTCGCGGGCGCATCTAGAATTTCTCTATTCCACAATGCGGGGCCATCGGCCAATGAAAGTGTATCGCACATCGATACCTTGACCGCTGTACCATAACGAACAGTACAAGTCATCTTTGCACTAAGTGTGAGAATTGGGTTGGAGAAGCTTGTTTAGTTGCGCAAATGATTGATCCAGTGTCTGTTTCATGTGACATTTTTAAAGATTTTAAAGAATTTGGCTGTGATGCGATTGTGCATGATGAAGTTCCATACATTTGGTCTAAATGAACATAAGTACGAATATTAGATAAATTGATACTTGATTGATGATCTAGGCTAAATACTGTTTTATGCAACATACTAATACTGTACTAAGATGCCCTACCTACGTACTACCTATCTGGTTGTATTGCTCTTCTGTCTGAAATTTTCATGGTCAGTCTGAGAATTCTGTTTGGTTGATTTTGACTAATAAAGTAATAATAAGTACTTTAAAGACTATCTGCTTAGTGAAAAAGTAATTGATAGTGATACCTATATAAGTTGTAAATTAATTACCAAAAGAAAAACACAGAACATTATGAAAGAAACTGGTTTGGAAAAACTAAAGAGCGAAAACTAGAGAGCGAGAAAAAAAGGAATAGCAAATTGAAATGGTACCTGCTCGTACCGATAAATAGTTATCGGCAAGAAATAAAAATAGCAAATCGAATAAATTATAATATTAATTGATAATCAATAAGATTAAAACAAGATGAAACTATGTAGTGATCAACGAATTTCATCTAAGTGGTTTTAAACGAATTTACAAAAAAAGTTGTAAGTACAAAAAATGTTAAGAATTTATAGTTGAATATATTATGAGCTATTATGTAAATTGAAATGCAATTATGTAACAAGTGTAGGTATTACACTAAATATGTAAGTACCAGCACAATGCCTATGTTAATGCCATACGTCGCGCGTTAGTTACAAAACAGTGGCTTTCTAGCGTGCACATGCTCAAACAATATGCACAGAATTGTTGATCAGAATTCTGTGCGGATTCCACGCACCACCATGTAGGTAACTTGTAGGGCTGGCACGCACAGATATTCAGGCAACAGGACATTTTTGTAAAATACTACATATTAATGGTTTTTCAATTTGACAGTGCAACAACATTCATTGCACTATTTACATCGGCATGTAGAATTTGCAGACGTTTTTTTCCAAACATATACGCATGTTTGAAAAAAAGAGATAATACTCATGTAATTTGTATGAGAAGTGCAGTTGTTCAGACTGTAATAGAAAGTAAATTGTGTGATATGGCTAAGTTAGAGGATAACATGATAATGATAACATGAAAACCGTTTGGAAAAGTTATTTAAGAATAATTGTAATTTATGTTGATATTGTTTCACAACTTTTCACAAAAGGCTGTTTATGATAAATAGTACCCAATTTGAATCGTTGACGGGTGTAAAAAATAGGCAATACAAAAATGGAATGCACTTTGTTAGATTTTCAGAAAACACTTACCTACTGAAAATCCAAAATGTTTTGGCTTTGGACTGTCAAAAAAATTTAGAGATGTGCAAAAATTAATATCTGTTTTGCAATACACACCCCTATGACTCACATTCACATCATAATGTAGTCATTAAGGTATGTTAGATAAAGCAGAGACAAAAATATTCAAAGCACCTGGTATGCCGCCGTATGCCCTACAGTTCTGCGGATCGCTGGCTAGCTTATCTCTCAGTCTCAGCCAATACCTAGTACGTACATATTTAGCATTACTAAATCCTGTTTTGCTAAAACAAAATGATTTAGCCTTGTAATGCCTGGCTTAAGGATGTAGACTTTTTCCAAATATCCTGGCCTAATTCTTGCAACTCATTTAAACCTGGTACGTGGTACCTACTTGGTTAAATATTTATTTACATCATCTTTGAATTAAAGCATAAAAAAACATGTTTTTATATTGGATACTCATCATTCGTAAAAACAATTGTTCCGCTAACTAGCGGATTTTTTGTTTTACTGTATCATAATTATAATTATAGTAGGTACCTAAGTACATATATGTATAGAAAAGTGTTTTTAAAAATATGTAAATAGTACTCGTAGCAACTATTAAATAAAATAAATGTTTTTGTGTTAACTAGCAAACAAAATAGTGATAAGTATGCTAATTACTGTTTTATCTGAAACTTGTTACAAATTACTTTGTGTTAGTAGAACAAAAAAAAATTATATTTTTTTATCTTTCAAAGTATCAATGACTTCGAAGTTGTTAACCTGTTTCGCTGATAATAATTCCAATCAATATTATTGTTGCATTAGGGAGAAATTCTTTCAACATTTTTTTATCATTAGGTATTTATTGTAGAGAATTGCATTGCATATAGGAATTTTTTGTTTGTCCTGTGTTGAGAAATTAATCGATAGCCGTTGTCAAGTGATTTTATCATAGTTACTTATTATGAAATTTCTGCCTATCTAGATTGCTTTGCCCATAAGTTGATAACACCCTTATTGATTTTAGCATATGTATCACTATCTCTTTAACCTGTCATTGATTAAACTATATGGGTGTGGAACGACAGACTTTGCGATAGTTTGTAGGACAACATAATTAAAGGAGAGTTGTATCTGTGCTGTAGATGGGCGTGTTGAAATAACTGCAATCTGGGACAAGTCCCACAAGCACATAAAATCTGTAGGCCGTACAAACATTAGTTCCGTGAGGGGATCGAATCGAACCTGCCACACACATCGCTCAGCTAACTCGCCAAGCGGGCCGTTAATTAATTGTGTAACTGCATCGCTTTCATTGTTGCTCCTTTGATTACATGTTATTGCTTTTGCTACAACATTGACTTTAATATGGGCCATAGTTCAAAGGGCCCAAAACATATTTTCTACGTATGATTTGCGTTCATTTTCAAATGGCTCCACCCGATTACGAAGTTTCTTATGTAAACTTACGATAATTTATTTCTTTACGTTTCGTAGCAACAACAGATCACGATTAACCGCAAATTATAGTTTTTCAATCGTCAGTTGTTACGGATGTGTTTACTGCTTACCTCACCGACATGACACCCGGTATTTTAGTTATGAATGATACGGTAGCTAACTCTAACTTTAATTACAAACACCAATTAAATTTAAGATAAACTATGCTAACAATGGCTTTAATTATTATTTAATTATACCAGAATAAAAAATTAAGGATATTATTAAACATGTGTATTTAATATTATATCCATTTAGCACAATAACGGGTAGATATGTTTGCAGAAACATCAAGAGATTATTCTTGCTTGTCTATAACTTGTTTTCATCTCTGTAAGTATATTTTATAAAATCTTTTAGGAAATGGTCTCGGTAATGGTCATTCCACGAGGTGACCTTTTGAATTAGCACAGTTCAGTTGCCTTAAGGAAAATATTGTCTAAGAAAGAACAAGATTTTAAAATTAACAATATTTGGAAAGTAAACATCACGTTTTGCCATAAAACCGGTTGAATGACCTATGATGTAATCTCGTCATTTGTATAGAAAAGTTGGCAATGCTAATCATCGGTACTCTACCCACTTAATGATATCTTAAGTAATTTTTTTCTTAAGGTGATTGACCGTTTAATTGACCTTTTCCTAGTTTTATTACGTGGCTATATTGATCCCGTGTTAAGGTCATATTCAAATCAAGTGTAAATTCGGCTCTCATTCGAGTTGATAGTGCAAAATAGAGATGGAACGTAATAAAGGGGGCGTGTGCTGTGTCGTAATAAGAATAATGTAGGTATAACTTCTAATTATAGTAACCAATACATAATTACAGATAATATTGTGTTCATTTCTTTCTTGTTTTCAAGCGATCTTAATGCTAAATAAGAAAGAATAATTTACATGTTTAATTATAGTTGTGGAGAAATAATTTTGAATAGAAATGAAATTTATAATTTATGATTGTAATGTTTATAATAGCTATGGATAGGATCACCAGAGAAAACTGAAAAGCTAAAGACATGCTTGAAAAACTGGCTACTTCTAGTATCAGATTTAAGTCGAATATAAAACTACATCCAAGAATGCATCGATGAAATTGCATTATCTGCATCTCGATCACTTTAAACATCGTTAAAAAGTTTATTAGCGAAGATGAGGGAGTATCAAACAACACGATTGCTAATAATATGTTATTAATATCCGTGGTTGCTGCTACCAACACGACGTTGAGTATACGTCGTGTTGTCTGTGCTGAACTACTATTATAAAAAATCTTTCCTTTACAAAGAAACTGCTTGTAAGTAAGCAGAGGAAATAATGAGTTTTGTCGTGAATTATTTTGCATAACCCTCAAACTGTATGCACTTTGTGCTTTCAAAAAAATGCTTTCAAAGTGCATACCTAGGCACTTTTATTTATGTCTAGTTTTGTCTGTGGTTTCGCTGCTGTGGTCATAAACAAAGCACGGGTACTGTGCTTTGTCTATGACACATGCTGTACTAACTTTCTATCAGTTACAATAATTTTTGTAATCTGGTCAGTAAATATGTATAATCCGCACCGCAGTCCACTGCGTCTGTCAGCTCACGAAACGCTCAAAAACGATTCATCGGATTTTCATGTGCTTTTCACTATTTTCACAAAAAGGTAGTTTCACTAGTTTCATAGTTACATACTCATATTTAGAGGTTTAGGTGTCAATTACTTACTTACAATACATCATTTTTAACACCCTTGCGAAGCTGGAGGTCGTTACTAATAATAAGTATATTATAAACAAAGAAACTGCAAACAATTCGACCTCATGCTATTATTATAGTTAAGATATAAAACAATACATCTGTAGGAAATAATACCTGTAGAAATTCTACCCGGAGACGAGACCTTAGAGGAAATTAGTCATCCGATCCCTTCATCTTGTTTTACCAATCTTTCTTGTTTGTGGTACGTCTGGGCTTGTTGTTGGCACAAATATTATTGTGCATTGAAATGCTCTACCCCTTACATACGATCCTTTCTCAGTGAATAGACTCATTGTGCCCATAGGAACTGTTTATCTTTGATCTCTTGCTGTATAGTCGATGGCAAAATACTTTTTAGATTAAGTCAGCTTGAGAGACATGCGTAATAAGTATACACCTGTCAGGATTTTTATTAAACACAAGGCCGAATTTATAATGTGCTCTTTTGTTAAGGCATGTAACAGATTTAACCTCTAGACTCAATTCATGTTGTATTTCAATAAAATTAAACAAAAGCAAAAGTCTATGGCGTGTGAGGTCGAGCATATCGCCCTGGACGACCTTGTGCAGTGTCCAGTATCGCCATATATCATAAGTGATGTAGCTTTTGTTCGCGATTGTACGGGCTGGCATCATTTAGCAAACTTATCAGGGAATCAAGCTCGTCTGTCTGCCGACAGCGTGCTGTTGGAAACCGTGGTAACTCGAGATAAACACAGTAAAGCACTATGTAACTGCACGTGTTTTTATGATAACATCTACGCAAGAGAAGCGATGCGGTTTGCAGATAATCTTTATGTAAAATCGCATGTTATGAACTTATGATCGTTATTTTGTCGATTCCACACTTCTTTGCGAAGGTGGTCAAAGTTCATGTTTATTAATATGTACCTAAGTAGATAGATAATTGTTCTAACAGTACGAAGCTGAACACATTTAGATAGATTGTAAATATATTTTAAGTAAACCAATAACTAAGTAAGTAATCTTTTGGTCGCTGTTCACTGCACTTCATTGATCCGGAGATAGCTAAATTATTGACATTTGACCAATTATGCACAAGTAGTTCGAGGCACATAGCATATCGCCCACGAGACCGCAATAGCCTAGTTTACGCTAACAATTTGCGCGGGATGACAATCAGATTAGAATGGAAATATGCTTTGTTTGTGCTCCCCCTCGTTTAAAACTTGAAGAGTTCAAACGGTTTGTTGAGCCCGTTATTTTAACTTGTTTGCAGCGTTTAAGTTCTTGTAAACAGACCAAAATAAGGAAATGTAAACATTAGAGGAGCGGAGCGGCCGTGACCGAGGCAATCGCGTCTGGGGCCAGGCTACGGTAAACAGATCAATGTTTGGGCTTAGGATGGTTTGCATTAAGACTTTTCTTCAACAGGATTGGCTTGTTTTTGTAGGAAATCAGGCAATGACTTCTCCCGCTCTAGGGTGAAGCGGGGCACACATCAGACTTAGTGGCTAAAACCCACATGTGTGCTTCAGTTTCTTTTTACGTTTCAGGGATATGATAACTCTTTCAAAAGTTCCCGCAGCTTCTACCGACTCCTGAAATTATGGTTTTGTTTCACATTTAATCTTGTGTACTGATCTTTATACCTAGCAGTTTTTTTATTGTTTCATGCCATGGTTTACTTTTATTGAAGCCAAGGACACTGGCGTTTACAGCCTTAAGAGTAACAACCGACTATAACGCTATGGTTTCTTATCTAACGTTAGCAAGCACAATAATAGCGCCCTTTGTTTGTAAACGTTTGTTTTTGTAGCTCTATATTTTTTTAATTTTCATTTCAGTCATAGACACTTTCCCTTGTAACGCTTTGTTGTAACGTTTACAAGGATGTGGCTATACATGGTGGTAGTTCGAATCATGCAACAAATAAAATTAAATTTTGCTATGCAAATTGTAACAGATAGACTGTCATATTCGACCCGACAATATTATTTATGTCATGCAATACGATCAAGCTGTTTTAAAATACGAGTATCACTAATGAAGTTCCTCATTGGAACTTTTAACATAATGAAGTACGATTTCAAATCTTAGTAGTCTGGTCAGTAATTAGTTTAACAATTGAGGTAACAGTGTTACCCATTAACAAATCGAATTCGATTTGATAATGAAAGCTAAATAAGAAGACACTCACCGTCATGAATGATCCAACTTGTCTAAACCATATATTACGGATGGGAAAGTTCACAAAATGTCCACATTCCCAAGCCCAAAACTGGCCACAATTAGGCATAACATTAGAATATTTAAGCCCTCTGACACGCAGCGCTTACGTCGTCAACTATATAAAGGCAGACGTAATTAGTCAAAGTCCTTTGTTGGGCACTGTTCACAAAGTGAGTGCGTTTGTGAGTAGAACACTCGTACAACCGCTGGCCCGGTTCACTGTAATGTCTCATTAAGCCAATGAGCTTAATTACCAACTTGCCCAATGCTTCCGCAGTTCCTTAGAATGGAATGTATATTTTTAAACATCTGCCATTTGAGGAAATTGAATTTTCGATGAAGCATGTGAAGATTTTTTACGCGAATCAATATTTCAAAGCATGAAAAAATGTAGAGCATGATTGGAATATCTCAATGGAAATTTGAAAATGGTTAAAATATAAGGACCTTATGAAATAGGTAGGTACACGTATGTATGAGATTACGTACAGGTTCAATGATTAGTCTAAACCAATGATTTCATGGCGATTTTAATTGTACAATAGGAAATCAATTTGACACGTAAAAATCGCGATAAAATCGGTGGACAAAAAGAAATATTCATGAGAGGCGGAGAGACAGGGCAAAGAGAGAATACTAATCCTGCGCTGTCGGGAAAGTGGATCGTAAAGCCTTCTGTGTGGACAAGTAGTAGAAATCTAAATAGATATTTGCGACTCGAATCGGAACTTCGGAAGGATCCAAGATATGACAATCAGTTTTGTCCTGTTTTATCGAACGAAATAGTAGTACAGCTGATATGTTTATGTTTGTTGTTATGTAAGTCACTATCTACTGTAGGTCACTATATTTTTCCATGTTGACAAACGTTTATTTGGCATATTCATCACCTACTTAATAAACAACAAAATTATTGTATTTACACTAAACAAAGAACATAATATAATATTTAATTTTGTACTTTTGTGTCACATCAAAAATGTTTTAACTGTGGCCGTCACGGAGGTTTACGTGCGTAGAGTATGTTTAAAATATTAAATTTACACGAACTTTTCATGTACCTACGACTATAGGATAATATATTATACTTAAGTAGAATAGTGACCTAGTTTACCAGAATTATAAACAAAGTAGGTTTTACAAGCTGAAATGAAGGAGTCTCAGTAATAATATCGTGATAAGTCCTATCCCGATATTTTTACGTTCTACGATCATAAATTCTAGATTCTAGAACAACATTGCAAAATATCTATAATTTATATTGAATAACTTGTTCATCGTAAAGGCTGTATGTTTCTCATCATGAGTAATGAATGATGACTGAGTCAGCATAAATTACATTTATTGTTTTTATTTATTTGTGCGGGTTTATATCTATCCACAAGGTTCTAAATTCTAGGCCAGTAGAAAATGTTTTGGGAACGCATTGATTTTGCGTATAGCTAAGGACTGGAATTTCCTACCAGAGTCTGTAGTATTTAGCTACATCCAAGGAGTTTTAATTCAAGGGTGAACAGGTTGTTTCCATCGGAAACGTCCAATCAGGTGAGACAGTGGTCAAAACGCCAGCCTATTAAAAACAAAACGTTACCTACTCTCTTGATATTTGCCGCTTTTGATCCTATTACAAAATTCCGAGACCTGAATTACATATCATTCCAAATTGCAAAATACAATATCTCAAGGTTTATGAAGTTAAAAGGTCTTAGTAAAAGGTTGCACCCATTACTTAACAGCGGTTCGTGTTAACGCATGGAAATCGTTAAATCTTGATTTTTAGGGTTCCATACCAAAAAACGACAAGGGAACCATGATTGTGAGTAATCATAGTGGCTACTCCCAATCATGCCAAACTAACCAGGTGTGAGGAGAAATTTTGGCATGTCGTTCCAAATTTTTTTCATGTATTTTGCTCGTTAAACTTGATCAAACCTACCGAAGCAAGTGGCATGCTGATGGCCAGCTGTATAAGATCACTTCCTTGTTGGGTGTCTATTTACCAAGACCTCTTTTCTCGGTCAAGATCAAGTTGACAATAAATGCTTAGGAAAAACTTGAAATATGTACTTGGGCAAACTTACAGCCCCTTGTTTAGACACCAAAGCTTGTCGTTTAGTTTTCTTTTACTAGGTTCCTTCATGAAATGTTCAATATTTAAAAAAAATATTTGTATTGCCCAGTTACTTGTATAGAAATACTCATGAGAGTAACATATTTCCTCTATTTTATTTACAAATCCTTTATATAGAGAAGCGTTTATCCTATTATTTTAACAGAACCGTTTCTCTAGTATCAAATCAATCGGCTGAATGCGTCCGTATTGCTCGTAGAAATCGTTGAACTATTCATTTATAAGTATGCACGTCGTTGACCGAACACGGCTTAAACGACTGACTGTAAACAATAACAAACTCATACATGCGTGTTACGTCACGAAACTTTATCACTTCATCTCATTGAACATTATTTGCTACACCTCCTTTTACTTTTATTATAGAGATCCATGACTTCTCTCGCTATGTCTTTTGTTTCCATAGATTATTCCATTAAAATTTTTCACATCACGCAACGCCTCTTTGTTCTAAACTGATGTGTTCTGTTTTTGCTTCTATCGTAATTAGTGAATGTGAAAGTTCATAAAATTGTAATCGACATGTGTATTGCCTATCAATACATTTCGTTGTTTTGTATGACTTATCTTGTATGACTTGACTTGTATAGAATATGGTTACGAATATTTTTTGCAACATCACTGAGTAAAAAATAAATCACTCCGTGTGTTTAATTTTTGTTAACTTGATCAGGTTGAGTAATTTAATTGTTTTAATAAATGCTTCCTAATTATTATAACATCTAATTATAATTTAAATTATGCACAAACCTGTTCTAAACAATTCCAATGTCTTCATAAAGCGGATGTCAGTAAATTGCTTGATTCAACTTTTAAAATTTACATTAGACAACTTTTTATTAATTACTCAGATACCCGCGAAACGAGACACAATAGTAAAACAATAACAGCGCGGTCTCATAGGACCGGTTGGGGATTCAAACGTTAATGTTGCGGTGCAATAAGTTCCAAAGATATAATGATAAAAAACAACTTTAATTAACGAATAGCTGACCAATTTATTTAAACCGTAAATGAGCAGACCATGGATACAATCTGTGCCAAACAGTCGGGGTGTTACAAAATATGATCTCAGGAGAAGTTATTACGAGAAAATTACAAGTGGAGCGTGGGTAAGCAAATGCTGTCAGTTGCGACGCGTACGAATCACTAGTTTTTGTATGGTTATTTTGTAATAATAGTTTTCCGATATAGCGAGCCTGCAACCTGCAATTACCTATGTTATGTAAAGCACGACAATCAGACATTGTCTCCTTTTGTTCTACTTTACTTAGTTATAGTATAATAGATAATGTTTTTCAAGTATGGCGCCTATAGAGGACATCATATTGTATTTAGGATTTCAGTTCGATTCAACATTTCTGTAGGTCAATTAGTTAATATGATCCATTTTTTTTTAGTTTTATATCAATTCTGTATTCTTTGCTTGTGGAAATAGAGGTATGGTAAAAGCAGAGACGCTGTACCAATCTTAAGGATAAAGGATGATGAGATTACTAACACATTTCTTTAAATATTCTTCGTGAGCACTTCGTGATAACTTCGTGAGCAAACTAGTATTTTACAGAAGCAAAATAATGCTATTTAATTACTCAGATACCCGTGAAACGAGACACAATAGTAAAACAATAACAGCGCGGTCTCATAGGACCGGTTGGGGATTCAAACGTTAATATACTATGTTACACCTTGTATCATGGAAGTACGATAAATTCGTGAGTTATGTATCCCTGTAAAATAATTACCTTGGCTTAGACAGTTGCAGACTACAATTACGGATGTAAGTACCTAGGTAAATCAGTACGTGCTAAAATATTACAATATCGCGAGAGTAATAAGTTCGTGGTAAGTTGGTGGTGGCTTAGTGACTTATTTACTTCTTTAGGGAAATTAAAAGTTAAAGATGTTTCTGTTCCTGTGTTGAAATTATATAGTACTGTTTGTATTATGACTCGAGTAGATACAGATTTTTTAGAATTTCTTACACACGTATAGGACTATACTAAGGTATTTTAATGTGAGAGGGGCTACCAATTGATGCAACTGTCTATACTTAGTAAAGAACTCTCTAAATAGTTGGTAAATGTAAAATTTGGAAATTACATACTTTTTATAGCCCTACCTACACATATATAATATTATAGGTTTTTATTCAGTAGGAAAAGAAATACCGACAGCGGATGAGGATAAAACCTAATCAATAAACACTTTCATTTTAAAGGAAAATATTTTTTAACGTTTCCTTGTTTATAGGAAAATAAAAGTGAAAACTCTGTTTTAGGTAATAATGAAATAAAATAAAATAGCGATTACTTAGTTCATTAAAAATTAATAGCTTCCTGCTAATACTCAGATTGATAAAGACATGTAAGCAAATGTTTTATTGGTGGTAGCTTATTATTCTGTTGAGAGATAGGAAAACATTTTACTGTTCTTTTCAGGTACCAGTACATAAAAAAAAACTAAAAAACTTTTTACTGACCTTTTCAGGTACTACTTAGTACAAAAAAAGAACTAGTTAATAAGATAATGCAAACGTAGGTGTGAAGTGTAAAAGCTTTGCATTACCAAAATAGTGTTTTGATTTTAGGAATCAACTAAAATAAACGTAAAGATGCGGATTGAGGTTGATAACCCTTTTTTAGAATTAATTTAATCAGCACTAGGTAGTTTTGCTGGTGGAGCTCGTGGCTAGATAATACCAGCCGCACAGGTCTATCTTCAAGGTTAAGCAACGCTTGCCTAGGTTGGTCTGTGGATGGGTGACCATCTTAACATAACGAGTTTCCTCCGTGCCTCGGAAAGCACATTAAGCCGTTGGTCCCGGCTGTCATTTGGAGATCTTTGGTAGTCGTTACGGATAGTCAGAAGCCAGTAAATCTGACTCCAGTCTTGCCATGAAGTACCGTGTTACCCCAGTTATGGGTTGTGGAGATCTGGTAGAGCTCCTCGTAAAATACTGGTATTCAGCTAAATCCGGCTTGACTGGAAGCCGACCCCAATATAGTTGGGAAAAGGCTAGGCAGATGATGAAGTAGTTTTGCTGGTTTTCCCTTGTATGAAAAGAAAAATATTGGGTTTGGGCTACCATTACTTTCCGACGAAAAAAACTCCGTCTCTAAGTGAAAGAATATAAATGTACTATGTATGTACTTAACATAATATATGTAGTAACCATTTTCCTTATATTATTTTTACTTTTTTGAAAATACGAATTCAAGGCATGCTACTTTACGTAGGATTTTTTTTTATAAATTGAATGTCGTACAATATAAATGCACTTATCTAGTTTATTCAATAAAATTGCTACTTATATATTGATAAAATTGCTAAATATATTGCATGTAACGCTGTAGTCTACTAATTATAAAAAAAATGTTTTTTGGTGAGATTTTTTCTAGTGAAGGTCAATAGTGGCTGTTTTAATTATTCGCAAATTGATTTGTAGTAGATATTGTGATGTAAAATTGGAGTAATTTTGCATCTCAAGAATCTACGCAAATGGACAATATTATGATGATTTATTGAAACAGGGCTGTTCTCGGTAAAATGAAGCTGAGAATTTTATTGAAGTATTTATTATTATTATTACACCTACCGTTTTAGCGTAGCTTACCGACAATGCTAATAATATGTCAGCATTTCTTAGCAAAGATATAGGCATTTGCCACAAAAACTGCAAGAACTTTAGAATGGTGAAGAAAGTGCTTGTATGTTGTATAAAAAAAACTTTTTACAAAAAGATACAAGCGACTTAAAAAGAAAACGATAATAAGTAGTAGTGTTTTCTTTTTAACCCTAAGGTTGTCTGGTAGAGATGAATGCCTTGATGCATTAAGTCCTCCTATGTACTACCACTGTACATGAAGTTTAAATAAATAAAATAACTTTAATTTCGGAAGTCCGTGTTTTTAAAATAGTTTTGTATCTTCGTTATTTAACACCAACTTCCGAAATTAAAGTAATTTAGTGTTTTTATGTAGTTTTTCATTTTACATTTTTTAGTTTGCTTTATGCAAAAATGGTGCGACGTTATATGCAAAAATGGTGCGAAGTTATAAGAAAAAAAAGTGAGTGCAAAGTGAAAAGTTGAAACATTTCATTCATACACAATATCAATAAAGTGACACACATTTGGGGTCACGAGTTGTTGTTGATTGTTTACATTTATTATGTAATCGTTGTGTGTGTATCATATTTAACGAAGCGATAGTAGACAGTACTTGTTACTTGTATGAAGTAACTTTTTCCATTGGTCACTAAACAGTTAGATTAAATTCTGTAGAACGTGGTACATTTTTTATTTACATTTAATTTTATTTAAGGGAAATTAAATTAGTTTCCGATAAATTGCGTTTTTATTTATGCTTAATTCGGTACATAATGCATAGAAAATAAAAGGAGGGAGATAAATATCTTCTAAAGAATTGAAAGAGGATTAGTGGCTCTTTAAATTAGATTTAATTGTAAGGCAAAATAATATTTGTAGACAGATCGATCACAAATCCATACATAATATAATATGTATTTATAATAAATATACTAATAGAGGAATTCCCAAATTTCACCTTCTAAGGTGATAAGGGGTGATGAAACGGGGGTCCAAAGTTTGTATGGAGAAAAATAGTTCCACGCGAGCGAAGCTGCTGACAGAAGCTAGTACACAATAAAAAACCGGGCAAGTGCGAGTCGGACTCGCGCACTGAGGGTTCCGTAGTAACTTACCTATAAAAACAATTCAATCGAACAATTCGACAGTCTCGAAATGTACGTTTTTTGCAGTATAAACGGACGAATCTTTTTTTCCCGTCACTTTACCAATTGAATTGAAAATTGATTTTTGCACAGCTTCAAGGGACCACGGACCTAATTATATGGTGTTAATTTCAACTCAATACCTCTAACTTACCTATGAATAAAGTTCTATTCTCGAATCGAGCGTTGAAGATTTTTCAAAAAAATAATTCTTGTGACGTAACAACAAATTTTCAGTTTTCAGACTTTTCCCTATATGAGTGCTATAAAACGTTGCTTCATGCCAAATTTCAAGATTCTAGGTCGACTGGAAGTACCCTTTAGGTTTTGATTCCCTTGCGAGTACTTGCGAGTTTCAAAATATGCAGCTTAAATTGCTGTTTCTTTTGATTGCGTTGACATAGAAGTTTGATTTTGTTACAGCTTAAAGGTATTATAGACTTGAGTATTTGGTATGAATTTCAATTTAATACCTCTACGCGTTTATGAGGAAATGGGTAGTAAGTTTAAAATTATTAAAAAAAAATATATTATGTGATGTAACTGAAAATTTATGGTTTTCGTAATTTTTCCTTTATCTATGCTATAAGACGTTGCTTCGTACCAAATTTCAAGATTCTGAGTTCACGGGAAGTACCCTGTAGGTTTTGATTCCCTTGCAAGTGTCGAAAATTTGCGGCATAAACGGCTGTATCTTTTGATTGCGTTGGCTTAGAAGTTTGATTTTTTCACAGCTTCAAGAGACAGTAGACCTGAGTAATTGATATAATTTTCAGCTTCATACCTCCACGCGTTCCTGAGAAAAAGGGTCTTGACAGACGGACGGACAGACAGACGGACAACAAAGTGATCCTATAAGCCAGGCCGCACACCAGGCATACAATTGTTTCTCCACAAATGTAGCGCCACATTTGAAATACGACACATTTAACGCCCCCATATATTCCTACGTGAGCACGCACACCGAGGAAACATTTGTAGCGGGCGCACTTTGTGGCGAGACGTCATCCGCGCTACAATAATTTAAGATCGAACCTGTTCGTTTTTTGTGTCGCGTTGGTTTGAAAAAATTAAAAACAACATTGAATTTTGCGTTAAATTTATTGCAGAGGTCGAAAAAAACGCTATATTATACAATCATACACTCAATGATTATAGTAACAGACGGATTACAGAAATTATTTGGACTAAGATGGGTGAATGAATTATGTAATTCCCGTAATTTGTGCAATCTTGATTAAACGGATGAACCCAATAACATCTTTCTTTTCTCATGAATCGCCACATCAAGAAATCGTCGTCATTAGAAGATAAAGTCGACATGCTGAAAGCAGTGCCACGCTACAACTGTGCTTCCGATGTGCGTATATACAATACATTTGTAGTAAGTTGAATTGTAGCGCAACGATTGTGGCGCCGTAAATGTTCGATACGTGTAGCATGTGGCGCTGGTGTGCGGCCTGCCTTAGGGTTCCGTTTTTTCCTTTTGAGGTACGGAACCCTAAAAACTAAGTAAAACTTTTTTAGTAAGTATTACCTAAGCAAATAAATACGTATTTATTAAATTGGTTATGCAATTGAAGGAAGGAACTTAAATCCTAATAATTTTTAACAGGAAGTTTGAAACAAACGTTTGTAGGTAGTTTGTTACAAATTAACTTTACAATAATTACTTTTTAAGTAATTTTAATTGTTTTAGGAATTGGATTAAGTGAATCTAAGGAATACATCAACAAAAGTAAGACACAGTTATTATTATAAAAGTTGATAAATGGTAGGTGTATCTTGCTAAGTTTATGTAAACAAATCAATGACAACTGAGTAATAAACATGGATACTACTCAGTTGTCATATACACACATAAAATATTTTTTCGATTTATCGCTCGAAAATATTTATTAAATTAAGTAACTTAATATATTTATTTAAAGAAGAAACTATTAATTACTCAGATACCCGCGAAACGAGACACAATAGTAAAACAATAACAGCGCAGTCTCATAGGACCGGTTGGGGATTCAAACGCAATGTACACTTACTAAATAAAGTAGTGTATAATACTAAAATGAATAAAATAGATATATAGATATAAAATCATAAATCTCAGAAATCATAAAAAATATATTCTAAGTAGGTTCCAAAAACTCCTCGAAAAAGGTTGTAAATTGGTGTAAGAAAAACGTTTTCCTTATTCCCAAATATATTTTTTGGTCGCAAATCTATAAGAACTACATAGTTAAATAAAAAAAATGTATCGGTCATTATACTTCTAAAGTATCTATGAAATGTATTTGAGATCTTTCGCTTCAATGTAAAAGTCTGTTTATCGCCTTCGTGTATTCTTATCACAGTTTGAGTTCAAACTATAATGTCAGTGGTGGGTAAATTGTTGGAAACTTTTTATTTTCAATAATAATCTCCCTTTTACGCTAGATAATAATTAAAAGGAATACATGCATGAATGAAAGTAAATAGGCATTGAGATTATATATTTACAATACCTAAATAAGAAGTTAGGTACTAAAATTAAGAAGTTATGGATTACTTACTTTAATTGTGCATAAAACTTTCTTGGGCGTGAAACTATATCAAACTCGATCGAGGATTATAATCACCCGCCAAAATAAATTATTAAAATAAACTTGCTTCTACAACTAAAAAGTTAACTTCAACTGTTAAAAATCATTCACTTAAATTACAGACATATTTTTTTTTAAGTATCTGTCAAAGTATATCGCGGGTTTTATTTTTCGAATTTCGAAATTCTAATACAAGCGCGTTCTCTGCCTGACGCGTGTCGGCAGACTGGCTGGATGTAAAAATCTGTTGTCACATATTATCGGAACGCACCGGCATAAACCAACCGAATCGGAGTAAACACAATTAATTACTGGTAGCCAAGCTAGAATGGTACAACTTCTCGTGGTCGGCTGTACGCTATTTCACTTTCTAGCTTTAGCGTAACTGCACTGCTCCAGGCTGGGCGATAAAAACAAAGTGCCCAGCCGATTATGTCAGTCAAACATGATAGTGATAAAACATGATTATGAGTCATGCAGGTGCCATGCCATAGCCACCCGGGAACGATTTGTTCCTTTGAACGCTTGACAAGTAAAAAGACCAAGTTAGTATGAAGCCTTCGTTTATAGTTAGATTATAGATTTAGGTGTTAAATAATAGATTGATGTGTGTTTGGCCTTAAGCATATTATGTTTGGCACTTGATAATTCAAGAATCTGAATTAATATGTTAGGTGTTAGTGTTGCAAAAACAATAACAACAGATAGAAAATAAGTTCGAAACCATTCACAAACTTAATTAAAAATATTTTTTTTTTTTTGCTAATATTGCGATTCAAAATAAGAATAACCTAACCCTACAAGACCGGAGAAAGTCGAAAGAGACTCACGAATTCAACGCAACTTTTTTATTACAATTTAAAAATCTTTCAGGCAGGTACCAAACAATCAAAGACACGAATACACAAAAAGAAAAAAAATTGAATACTGAGCAGTTATTTTTTTCTTTTTTCAAAAGACCTAGTATTGTGGGGATCCGAGATAATAAAAAGGTTTATTCACGAGTAAATGTATCATTAATTTTTATAAATTACTTTTTCTATTATTATAAAAATCACTCGTGCCTAACTACTTGACAGATGTTCTTTTTTCTTCTGACATTCGTTTCAATTTAAAATTGGAATTAGTGTTGATGTGTGATCAATAAAGTTTTGTAAAAAAACATAATTATATTGTACTCGTACATAGACATTAATTCGAGAAAAAAAAATGCACTGTTAATTGCCGATGAAAGAGGATCTTTACAGTAAAGTTAGATTATGTATTTTAGACAAAAAAAGAGGTGTGTAATAAGTTTAGTGTGTGGGTTTGCATTTTGATCGCAGCTTCTAATGGATATAAACAATTTTCTTGGTGATCTAGTTTTTTTTTAAATGCAACCTGATTGAGAATGTTCTTCTTAGCTATGATTCAGGAAAATCTGTTCAGCTTTTACAAAATCATCTAAAATAAGAAAAATAGACAGCAACAGGTGACAGATTCTAAACTAATTTTACTCTTCGAATTAGTATGATCTTTTTTGTGTGTACGTAAATAGTAAAATAAATAAATAATATTTTTGTGTAGGTATGTTGCAGTACCGTTTAAGTGTACGCTAAGTATCTATCGATCTTAGGTATCTATAAAAGTATAAAAATCCAAAATAACAACAAAAACTTACAGCTTCTAATATAACGACAGGATACATCACTATGTGCCATTTGCTATCACCACGTCTACATACAATATGGGAGTATTGTAAAAAGCTACAGAAGTAATAAAAATACCAGGTTTAATTGGAAGACAATATAAAAAACAATAATGTAATGCAATTAATAATGTTTATGGATGCTAAGCTGGTTGTAAAGGAATTAAGTGAGGTATGTTCTTTGCCTAAATGGTTAAATGCTATATCTTATTTAATGCATTTAACTTTAAGATTTTTTTTTATTATGCGTACTTAGGCTTGCGTGATGTGGCCGACGATGGAGCACGCTTGCCTAGGAGTAACCTATTCACTCTTAACTTGAAGACTCCTAAGTTGTAGCTATCAGGAAACACAGACTCCGGCATGGAATTCTACTCTTTAGCTGCACGCATAATAAAAAAATGTGCTCCCAAAACGCTTTGTGCGTATGGGTGGGATGTTCACCATCTACCGGTGGCGCATCGCCGTATGTCTGGTGTATAGATATATACATACTAATATTATAATTCAAGCGTCCTCGTATTGTTGGGTACCCCAACAACATGAGGACGTTCGCAATTTTTTTTTTTAAAGGGCTTATTCGAGTTTCAAAGAAGTGCTTGTGGCCAATCAGAGGCAGCAGAGATGAGAGGTCATGAGCAACGTCTCATTGTTCATTCGTCTTGATACGGGTTTCAACGGGTTTTTACGAAAGACTCTGCTGTAGTATTGAACTGCTGATAAGGTGAATATTAAGTAGGTAACTAGCTACTGGAGTTTTAGTAGACTAATGATTATTTAACTACTTTCCTTTTGTATGTCATTCCAGTCGCGTAAAACCCCTCTTTGCGTACGACAACCTAGAGAACACGATGGTGCTCCCGGACCCTCCGAGTCGGTCACATATTTCTGCCAAGCAGTAATGCCAGCAAAGCAGCCAACTCAAACCGTTACATGAAGACAAGCCTCAAGCTCTGACCACCACCAAGTTATTTTATAAGAAAAAAAAACTTGCTTAAATTTCAAACCTCTTTCTCGAACTATGCGGCTATGTATTGTTAATTAAAATTAATTCGCTCAATTACAATAAAATACAATAACCAATCAACAGTTTGGTAGTAACGGATACGTCATCCTTTAATGCTATTATGATAGTTTTCCGCTTGTGTGGTCTACATCTAAACAATAATTGTTTGACAGAGGGCTGATATCTGGCAGAAAAATTATCGATGCCGACTCCCTTATCCGCTGTCAATCAACGATGGGCAATCGGTAGTCGAAGTAGAAATGTTCGTAGGTTCTAATACCCATATCTATAAGGTTCTACAAAGCACTGTTAAGTACGGTGTTCTAACTAGTTTTAGTTGAATTGATTAGATAAACATGAGGTTAAAAACATATTATGTAGATTCTTTAACACAAAATTAGGATTCTAGTAATTGAATATATATATATATATTCAATATATTAGACATGTATTTACATTTTTAGTAAACAGTAATAACTAAGGACTTACTACCGAAACTCATAATACTGTTTTTAATCGATATATTGAATTGTGTCCTTGTCAACCAAAATAAAGTAAAAATTATGAATCAAAACACAAATTAATGCAAATAAGACGCGAGGTCTAGCCGATCCCAATAGGCAGTTTTGTGGGGACAATAAGGAATTGGGCTGGGTCGACCTCCGGCCGGCGGCCTTGCCTCGGATCTGTCCCAGTGGCTGTCGCAGGTCAACCCAATTATTACATATGACTGTATCAGATCCCGCTTTGTGTACTAGTGAGCAGGTACAATGATCTGCTGGGCTATTGAAGAAATTGCGGCACGCATAGATCAGTGGGAGATTCGTGTTTGGATTTGATGGGATTCATCGTGGTCGTCGATCAATTTGGTGTTTGAGTTTTTTTATGGAAATTGTTAAATGCGTGTTTTTGAACTTTCGGACAAATACATAACATGTCCGAAAGATTCCGTATGTTCTGTCGTATAGGACAGAACGTAGAGACGAGGAGATGATGTTCCGCCACCAAAATCAACCTGCACTTAGGATGTCGGTAAAAAATGAAAATGACGTTTTCCAGTAGTATTTGGGACATGAATACTTATATAAGAATATATTAATAAACCCCCACCTAGGTTGACTGGTAGAGAATGCCTATGGCATTAAGTCCGCCTGTGTACCTTTAATGTTGCATAAAGTTGTAATAAATAAATAATTATATTTTTAAATTTATTTTTATATATTTAAATAGGGGACAGCGCACATCGTTCCAGGTTCACTCTGTGCTTGACTCTCGAACCCAACAGACGTATCTTAGTGAAGTTACAGTTTTATTTATGGATTGTGATGTGATCTGATTATTTCGGCTTATGTTGTGCAGTGATACTAATTATGAATATATGTACTTCTTATTGTAAATCGTTTATAAGGAATTAAACATTTCTTGGTGGATAAATCATTTGTTTTCTTTAAATAATAACCGCTTCTGGTTCTTAATAATATGTATTATATTGATGTTTTATCGTTGCTTTACAGTGTCCTGTTCATTATCCCTCTTGTCTTAATGAATGTTTTAAGTTCTTTCACATAACACATTCTAGATGACATTTGGGGTTATCGAAAACTTTGAAACTTTTGAGAGCCTCGCATTCTACCAAATCACTAGACAAATCGTTAGTGGTCCAGGCGGTGCGATTGCTGATGACAGTTAGGTAAATCCAGTCACTAGCTTTAGTTTCTTTCAAAATTACAGTCAAAAATCCATTTCCTTTCACCCTATTTGCTTTCTGCTTCTACCTGAAATACTTCATTACTATTCTTAAGTTCAGTTCTTACAATCCATCTTAATTCATGAATCCCCGACCGGTCCTATGAGACCGCGCTGTTATTGTTTTACTATTGCGTCTCGTTTTGTGGGTATGTGATAGGTTAAGGATATTTGGTAGATATGCGATGAGATCGCTGCAGCGATAGATTTAAGTTTGTGTAATAATTGTAACCAATTTCGAGGCTATAGATACCTGGAGACTCGCTTGCCCGAATTCTTATCCGCCCAACGACCTATCATTACAAAGACGGTGGGATTGAGCCGCTCTGCAAATTCAGGAAAACCTGATTGAAACATCTAGGCGCTCCCTATTCCCTCCCTATTATACCCCTCAACGCTGCCACTGCAGTGAAGTTGTCTATAGTCTCATTTACCACGTCTCATATGCATGTCATGCAATCAAACAGGTCGCATAGTGTGACGCGTTCTTGTTACCGTCAGCGTTTCAGTCGTATTGGAACCCCATGACCAGGGCACGCGACGACGATGGCAAGACACCGGACGGCATGTTGTTATTTTCATTGAAGAAGGGTAGGCCTTTAGTGCAGAACACTACTTGTGTCGATTCTCTTGCGCCATCTCATTTTCCTAGCTCGTCGTGTAGTGCGGGTGATGCCGCTGCAACTGCAGACTGCAGAATTTTAAGCGTCGGAAATATAATAACCTTGTAGGAAGTTATATTTTGGGACTGTTGAAACTCTCGGATCGCGCGGTCCGAGTAACACAAATTGTACAAAGGTCTATCAAAATCTGTCGCCTTGTTGACACGAGTGGCCCAAGGGCTGGTTAAAAGGGTAAGCATTGCATACAGCGCGGGAATGACGCCAGTTTTTGGGCACATTACCAGTTGACAGCGATGTGAAGGAGTTTTTTGACGCCATATTTTAGTTAGTTTTGATTAGTTAAGGATTTCTATTACTTTGTTTGGTTTTACTGTAATTATAGTTAAGTATTTTTTAAACATAAAGTAAGTTTCATAAATACTCTTGCAGTGAAAGCGTCAATATAATCTGAATAGGCTACCTAAATACTTTGTGTTACAATAGCTAGGCACTAACTACTGTCGGCGCAATTTATGGAATAATTTAATTTTAAACAAAATGGAGTTGCATTCATTGTTATTGAAAGATTAAATAATTTACACATATTTATAGATACTTAATCGTACAGGGATTTATAATAATTTACGAGGAACAAACCTACCTCATTGAATATAGAACGGCATTTCCATTTCCTTGATGATAGTTCAGTATCAGTATTATTATCATTATAATTATCATTGTCAATCGTTTCAGATAAAATCAATGACATCGACTCGGCTTGCTCCATAATGGACAATTACTCACTTATTTATCAATTAAACAAACCACATTCGAGCACAGCACTAATGGAACTGTTAAACCTATTGATTTACATGAACATGTTGCGTTTCAGTTACGAGTATTTACTTTATCCTTACGGAAAATAGGTACAGTACGGCCGAATTATCTTGACCGCTCCGAACTTCCAACAGTAGAGAATATTCCCTATAGTATAAGATAAAATATTTGTTATCTAACCTGTTTATCCATAAATATACGGAAATAGAATAGGTGCTCGTCAAATCCCGCGCAAACACCGATTTGCAAATCATTAGCAAATGCGAGTGCGCAGTGAACAATGTTTTTACAGTGAAAACAATATCAAAATTTGTTAATTGGGCAATTTTAACAATAGTGATATTCTTTCTCGTGAAAACGCCATTTTCTATGGCCGCCGTACGGACGTCATGAATTTTGACGTCAAAAACCACGTCGGAGTTTTCTTTCGTTTCGTTTTGTCGGAGCTTTATAACTTCGTTGTTCATGAAGATATCTCAAAAATTGTTTCGTATTTGCACACATTATTAAATGCTAAAAATTATTAAATTTTAGCAAATAAAAAATAGCATATTCCTTATTGCCTGCGCAGTACCTATTTCATTTTAAAATCATATTGCGAATGCTTATTGCGTATTTTTTCGAGTATTCGCAATAGTTCGGAGCGCCAACTTCAGAGTGATCAATATATTTTACCTTTCTTTAGAAATAATTTGAAAAGAAAGTAAATCCATCAATGTCAAAATCACTATGAACTTTATTTGGTTAACATAAGGTTACTTGTCGGTTGCTGCCTAGGTGGGTGTTAGAAGTAATACGAATGTGAATAAATGTACTTAAGAACGCATTAACTTGTTTCAATCTGCTGATAACGCAGTTCTAACGTGTTTTTGATAGTTGATTAGGAATAGTGTGGCAACACTAGGTTTAACTAAATCATTCATTTAACAAAAGATTTCTTCTTCTTTTTATTTAGTTATTGTATCTACAAACATGTGAACTCTTGCGTAGGGGTTTTGATAGAAATTACATAATTATCAATACAGTATTTAAGTGGCCTGCGTACACCGCGCGCTATCTTGAGTTGAGACGAAATAAAATACGTTTTTAAGGTTGTTGGAATCAATCCAGATAGTATTGTAATCAATTCTTGGACACACTGACTGGAGTAAAATCATCATCCACACACTGACAGTTGCTTAGTGTGATAGCAATACAAACTATTGGAAATTTGGGAGATGTTCCGTAATACCAAAAATGATGAATGAAAAATTAATGTATTTCCAATATTGTTTCGAGTATTTATAACTTGATAATAATATCTGTGTTCCTACGGAGAGATATTTTGAAATATTGTTGTTTATAATATAGAAAAAAACAAATAAAAACATGACATTTTCGCTGTGAAAATGTGCAATTTTAAATTCGCTTAAATTTCGTTTGGGGAAGTTTTTCAACAAAAGGACGACGTAGGAACCTAGATAATTATTGTCTGAATCCAAATAACATCATATTATGGTGTAAATATGCTTAAACTGCAAATGATTTTGGTATTACGTTTGTATGGATAATTCTAACGTCGCGCCCGCCTTAAGCACTTGGTGTTTAGCGAGCGCTGGGTAGTAGCGAGCGCTGGGTAGCTCGCCGTCCGGCAGTCTGGTAATAATCTGGACCGAGCCTAGTCGTCGACGGCGCGTTCTGTTCCACGCGCGCCTCAAGGAGATGTCAGCAAACTGTAGGGGCCCGGCAGGGCCGAAGCCTCTAGGGAACACGGTATCCGAAAGGTTGTCACCGTGTCCCCCAGATCGATGGTAACGAAGGAACGGGGTAGGGGTTTAGTCAGTAAGAGTCTGACACGCCCTCCCGCTCCGCCCAAGAGTGGGAGAAGTCATTCTGATGATTCCCCTACCGGAAAAAAAAAAAAAAAAAAAAAGCACTTGGTGTTCCTACTCCATCATATTATTATGAAGCATGTTCTGGATAGGGCGCCACAAGGGGACAACACATAGGTACGTTGCTCGCGTCTGGAACTGGATCAGGTCTTGGTCCGGGGCGAAAGAGAACGGGAAGCGGCCACCATCTACTGCGACGCAGTAATCCGCAATAGTGAAGGAATCGACATCCTCACGTCGCAGCCATCGCCAGAGGAGACGCCTCGGGTGTCGGGAATCGCAGGTTGATTCTCGGCAACAACAGGTGTGGGACGGCGAGCAAAGGGTAGGTAGCTCGCTAGCTGTCTGGTAAGGAATAAACCCGCGTCGACGGCACGTACCACACGCACCTCAAAGAGGTATCGGCAAAACACAATGGCACCAATAGAATAAAAAAAAGTCAGCTTCGCACTAGCGTCTGAAGTTAGGCTCGCCAACTTATAACGGCCGTACTGTTTGTTATTAAACCTTTAAACAACCTTCTCTGCACCTTTTGTTCTGCACCAATACTACTTTTTTACCTAAACCTGAAGGTTTCTGAAAAACAATCAAGTTTTCAGAAATGTAGTCAAGAGATTAAATATTAATATTTTGTCCACAGCCTGAATCCAAACGGGCACGCAACTAAGGCTTTGATGAGTGCCTGGAAAGACGCCTCGGTGTCCTCACCTTCTGCATGAGACAGGTCCTCACCGGTCACGGTAAGTTTGAGAGGTTCCTGTACCGGGTTCTTGCGGAATAAACGACCGGGTGTCACTATTGTGTGGATACTAGTGGACAGTCACCGTGGTCCGAAAGAGAACCGGGGCCTTGGAACGAAGACAAATAAATAACATATGAGTATAGGTTTTAGCCAGTAAAAGTTTGATTCACCCTCGCGCTCCCCCTAGAGCGGACGAAGTCATTGGATGATTTCCCACCTAAAAAAATCAATCAGTATATATATATAGTATATATAGTAAAAAGCATCAATCCAAAAAGATATTCGAAATAAAATAGAATGAAAAGCAGCAATTTTTGTGTTATTACGATTGCCATCGTCTTAATATCTCGGGGGTCAATGCACAGATTTGTCTGTGAATTTTCGAGATCGTTTAAAAACTAAGAAACTTGTTTTATTGTTATTTTGCTATAATTGGACCGTTTTCGTAGATTCCAAAACATTATCACGATTGTTATTTTTAGTTTTAAATTGAGATAAATAAACTTATAAGTACCTAAAATCCAGTGGCGTAGCGTGCCTTGTCGGGGCCCCGTATAAAAAATTTGCTTGGAGGCCCTTATATGGGGGTAAAGATTTTTCACAAAAGAAAAGTAGCGTGTAGTGTTGCCAACTTTTGAACGCACGCTAAAGACGGAAAAAAAGTAATTGCTTTATAGAATTTTGTCATTTGTAAAATAGGTAAAATAAATTAGAAAGCTTTTAATTTTTTTTCCTTACACACTTTGGGGGCCCCCGTGGCCCGGAGGCCCCGTATAATTGATACGGCAAATACGGCGGTAGCTACGCCCCTGCTAAAATCCTTACATACAAAGACCCCCACCGTGTATTGAGTATTCCCGTTTCGGCATCAATAGGTATTTCGGATTGGGTTTTGTATAGGTTACTACCATCCAAAATACCTATTGGTGCGGAAAATTTTGGTGCCGGAAGTCTCGGTAAAGAAACAGGAATACTCCCCACGTATGTTTGCTATCTGTACCTAGGGATAAACTCAAAAACCTAAACGAATCGGGATCTTAGGGCTTTTTTTTGCCCTAGAGCCCCGTATGCTTTTTGGGCAACTTTTAAGTGTTTAAAAGTTAGGTTAAATAAATTCGTTTTTCTCGGAAACGGAATTTCGGGATTTTAAGCTTTCGGGCAAATTAACTTTCGGGATTTTAAACTTTCGAATAAAATAACCATTTAGCGTTTAAATTTTCTGGATTTCGTTTTCGTCCATTGATATTTTAAAATTCGGGATTTTGATACGTACCCGTAAAATGTATTAGTTTTGTCTACGCCTAGAAGGGTCGAATCTTCTGGGACCATGGGTGGTGCAAATAATAAGTCCGAGGCCCTGGAGGAGGAAAGAAGGAACATGGGTTTTAGACTTTTAGTCAGTAAAAGTCTAATACCCTCCCGCTTCACCCAAGAGCGGTAGAAGTCATTGGATGATTGACCACCTAATAAAAAAATGAGTTGCGTCCAGGAAGTGAAACACTTATAGCTAAAACCTTTTAACAATTAAATTAGCCGAAGTGTCGCGCACTCGTTCGATTTATGTAACTAATATCGCCACAACATTCCGTGAAGCAGGGAATAAAAGCTAACGGTCTCCTGCCATAAACCGACTATTGACAGCACTTCAATTCGTGAGCTCACATATAAAAGTTTACGAGACAATATAACTAGCTGCGATTTCGGCGAACGATACCTTCGAGTAGCTCGATTCTTATAATCGTTGGCGAATGTACTTTTTGCTATAGGCGGTCATGTTAAATAAAGTGAGTCAACATAATAAAATAAAGTGGCAGGACAGTAAGGTAGAGTTCACTTGACTGATGGAGTGTTTATTGAAGTTTTATTAAAGTGGAAGTGGAAGTGGATGGAAAAAATATTGTTTCTAAAGTTCAATTTGGGCATCTTTATATCAAAAATCGTCAAGGGTTTAGGCTTAAAAACGGAAGAGACATAAAGCCAGAGTAAATTTTTTACAAAAAAAAAATACACCTGACGCGACTTCGATAAAAATATTAGAAATTGCAACCTTTAATTTCAGAAGTCGAATTGAAACCAAATACGCAAGCAAGCTCTGCCGAACTTAAAAAAAAAGAACTTATATTGGCAATCTTTAAGATTTATTAAGTTTATTATTTGTGCTAACTCTCAACTACAAACAGTCGCTTTTCTTTTTTGTAGTCGCTAAATAATACAGTAGAGTTTGTACTTGAAGAACACTGCAATCATATGTCAATAATAGTTCTAAAGTTAAGATTTCACAACGATTAGATAATTCCTATTAATAATATCCATCTAAGTGCATCACTAACAAAAAAGGAAATTCATGTTTAATACTTCCTGGTTATAAAGTGATTTTGAAGTGAAAAAACGTAGATATATAAAAATAGTAGATTATGTAACTAGGGGCTCGTGGCTAAATAATAACAGCCGCACAGGTCGATCTTCAAGGTTAAGCAACGCTTGCCTAGGTTGGTCTGTGGATGGGTAACCATCTTAACATAACGAGTTTCCTCCGTGCCTCGGAAAGCACGTTAAGCCGTTGGTCCCGGCTGTCATTTGGAGATCTTTAGCAGTCGTTACGGATAGTCAGAAGCCAGTAAAAATCTGACTCCAGTCTTGCCATGAAGTACCGTGTTACCCCAGTTAATGGGTTGTGGAGGTCTGGTAGGCAGCCGCTCCTCGTAAAATACTGGTATTCAGCTAAATCCGGCTTGACTGGAAGCCGACCCCAATATAGTTGGGAAAAGGCTAGGCAGATGATGATGATTATGTAACTAGGGGAAAGAGTACTGTCTTGAAGTCGCGGATGGCATGTTGAATTCTGAACGAAGCAAAGGTTGCTAAGTTTTAATCCCGAACGCAGTGAAGGATTTATATAATTAACTCCCTAGCTGTAAGAAAGATTCTATTCCTACTCAGTGAATATTATTTGAGTATAGCTACTCAAATAATATTCTCTGAGTAGGAATAGAATCTCACATAGACTACTTTTATTTTCCGAGCGAATTACTTAAACTGACTTAAACCCATAAAGTTAATGGGTTGTGGAGGTCTGGTAGGCAGCCGCTCCTCGTAAAATACTGGTATTCAGCTTAATCCGGCCTGACTGGAAGCCGACCCCAATATAGTTGGGAAAAGACTATGTAGATGAGGCTAATTACTTAAACCCATGAAATTGGCAACAGCTAGTCTTAATTATAAGCTTAGTCCGTACTTACCCTCAGTCCTAATTCGCCCATATTGCAATCAATAATAAGTACAATGCACAACAAGTCAGTGGTATGTATCTATTTACTACTAACACCTGAGAACTGTTTTACTGAAGCTATTTTAAAACCGATGGCGGGTTTTATATTGTCCTTAAGAGAAAAATATTTCAATAAGTAAATTTAAATAGTATAAGTTCCGCAGATGATAATTATGGTGTTGTTGCGCTTTGAACATTTAAGAAACAAAAATGGAGACCCTCATATCCACTGTAGTCATGTTTGAGTATTTATTGTTGGTTTCAACGTACTTATTAGAAACATGAAAGTTCCAAGATTTTTAGAATTCGTTAATATCTGCTATAAATTTTAAATTGACCTCAGACCCGTCCGGAGAACGGTATTCCACAGGACTACCGTTAGTAATGACCTAAACCGGTATTCTAGTGTTTAAATTTTAGCACCATTGTTTCGCACCATACAACCAGCAGGTATCCCTCTTAGATAGAGCATCTCTTAACCGTCGGCGTAACTAAAATTATTTTGATAGCTAGCTCCTAACTGATTTCTGCCGCAACAAATCGTGGGATGGCGGACAAAGTTTCGGCGGGATTTCATGATAGAATGGCGAGTGCTGGGCTCGCCACTATTACAGCGGTAATGTCTTTGAGTTCTCACCTCATTATGTCGCAGGTCCTCACCACTCATGGGAAGTTCGGGAGGTTCGAGGTCGAAGCCTACTGGGCTCCTGGGTTGACGAAAGAGAACCCCGGGATTTTGGAATTAGGGCAAAAAACCAACAGGAGTGGGTTTTAGTCGGTAGAAGTCTGACACGTCCTCGCGGCTCTGGGTGGAACGGGAGAAGTCGTTTTGTTGATATACCTTCCACCTTAATAAAAAGCTCCTACTTACCTGACATGTCCGGTTATTGTATGTAGTAAACAGTAATGATAACCCAACATCCTGGGGTGAGTGCTAGATCATACCCGCAACCCCCACCCACTACCTTATATGCCGTGCGATCTCAGTCGGCATTCAAGGCAATAATAAAAAATACTTTCTTCAAGTTGTAACGGTTCACACATTACTCATATGCTATTATCCCAACCAGCAATTCAGTCCTATTATTTCAACTTATAATTCTAAAAAGCTCTATAAACGATTTATTGAGGTTTTAGCGGTGCCACAGTGTTGTATAAAAGCGTTCGACAGTACATTATTGCTCTAAATGCTTAGAGAGCTAAAAATACCTATAAACAAAGAATGTAAACGTTTACTACGCCATTTTATACAACCGTTATAGTTAAGTACTGTAGCAAGTTTTAATATAACTAGTACATAATAATATTGCTCTTTAAAATTGTTAACAGGTGCCTTTATTTGCCTAATTAACGCAATAAGGGTTCCAAACGAACTGCAACAGTAGTTTCGTTATAGCAGTGATGAACATTCAACTACAGGGCGATATTGTGATATTGTGGATATTCAGATCGCTGCTATAGTACGTGTGCGTTAGTAATTACAAAGATTTTTCAATAGAGTGTTTTTGTGATGTAGTCTAATTTCACTGCACGCTAATAGAACGTAAGGGTATTATAATAGTTTTTAAATGCATATTATAATTTTATCGATAAGCATATCACACAGACACTATAATAGAGCCGAATTATTGGATAACAACTTTTTTGGTGCCTAGCAGTGCGCTTCTTGGTATTATAAATGGGTATCTATCACTATACTGACGCAAAAGTGGCACATACATGTAGATAAATGTTTCTATTAAATGACAGCTAAGTCTCAAAAAGGATTCTTGGCTTGATTACAAATGTGGGAAACGGTTCCGTACAAAATGTGTCTTACGAAGATATTATTTCTGAAGAGAGTCTATACTTCAGCAATTTTTCTGAATCTTCAACATTCGAAAAAGACCAACAATTTCGTGACGGCGTGAAAAATTGGGCCATTAATTATAATATTTATTATATTATAATATTAATTATAACTGTTTACATGATTAATTCATACTATTCGTCAGTAAACAGTTTATAATTCCGTTTTTTTTTTCATTACTTATGGTCTTCAGAAAAATAATAAAAAAACACTGTTTACAATTTATACTTATGTATTCAGTCATGCTCACACAGAACCCCAATTTTAGGTTGAATCCACGATGAGTGACAGTGAAAACATTATCACAGCAAGTACTATAATGGCTCTTAGAATATCGAAATCACTTTATATGATAAAATTTTTAGTAAAAACTCAACAATTCGAGGGGGGCACTTTAAATTCATGGTAAACCTATCCCTAGTTTATCAGTAAACCTGCAGTCGCACATCGTTTCCACCGTAATAGACTAATATTATAATAACAAAATAAAATCTTACTCACCTCAGATTGCTTGTATACTTTTGTAAAATTATTTTAATTATTTTTTGCACTATCACAAATGTAAAATAATGAATGGTGAATGAAAAAGTGACGTAAAGGAATCTAAACTCTTGTATAACACGAAAAAGTACTATAAAAGGACCCACAGTAGCCAGTACATCACTATTTTGAGACCTGCATCACTATTACATAGATTTTATTGGACTGTTTCGTCATTATGAACACAGCAATAAAATTATTTTGTCACTGAACAGAGATGTAAATGCGCCACTTCCGAATAAAAGATACGTTCTTTGGGGTTTTATAGGACCAAGGACAGATTTTTACAAAACGTTCTATGGTTTTTTATAGTACTAGTTTTTGCTGCTTGGGATATTATGTAGGTACGAACTATCAAAACGTATCAAATGCATAATGTGAACCGTTTGCTTTACCTTCTGCTTACAAACTGTATCATTTGAGCAGGTCTTCAAATATTATATGCATTATTATTTTACATAATGGATAAAAACATATTATATTGTTTATTTATCAGATTAAATAGGTGTTTCAGGTAGATAGCATCTTAGCAAAATAATTTTTCAAATGATTTTGAATGATAATTTTATGAGTCACATAAAATTAAAGATTCGTGTGATGTGGCACATCACTAGCAAGAGGATAGACTAGAGAATTTTTGAGAGAGTTTGGAGATCCCAGTCTCTTTTGGTTCTTTTTTTCTTTTGCAGCTGTGTAAATAGCTGTAACATGAACAACTTTAATTTAAGTCTGAAACTTTGCGAGTAAATTTAAAAAAATATAGATCCTAATGTCACTAATTTTGTATTTAACAGTAGGTACGCTTATACAATACACGTCCTTAGTATATATTTTATTATATGTATTTGTATTTGAATGTATGTATTTTTTTTCTATTTTTAAAAAACACTAAAATGTCGATGAAAAAAATTCCACCGGTGAATCGTGTTTAGGAGTGTGAAACCACAGAGGATTCCTCCAGTCGAGCATTTCAATTTGGCACACGATGCACCAAACATCCTGTATAATCGTTATTTTTAATAGGTTAATTTAGTATTATATTGTTATTTGTTCTTATTACTTACGTGAACTCAGGTCGTTATGACCCTACCTACTTGGTCAAATCTCTTCACTTACGAAATACATAAACACATTATTTTTAGTTAGCTATACAAAAAAACGAAACTGTTGGTGTTATTGATTATGCGTATAGGTATATTATTTCATTGAATTAGTGTACTGTTATAGTGAGTTTTCTGAAGTTATCCTCTATTTCCATGGTCTATCATAAGCATCGATGGTTCAGTGGTAGAATGCTCGCCTGCCACGCGGGCGGCCCGGGTTCGATTCCCGGTCGATGCAATATCGTTTTTATTTTCGTTATTGTTATCACGGTGAATGTTTTTTCGAATATGGTTGCAATTTTTATATGAGACTGACAATCATGAATATTAATTGTTATTGCTCTTGTCATCTTTCTTCCGGAGATTTCGATTTCGTTTTTCATTTTTCAGTATTATACTCGATTTCTTATACGTAACCAGGAGAGTAAAACTGGAAAATGTGACGTAACGGAAAATGATACTACGAAGAATCTGGAAATTATATTCCTATTTAAAATTAGACGCATATTTCTAGATATGCGAAGAAACAAAAAGATAGACTGCCGAAACCCGGGATTGAACCGGGGACCTTTAGATCTTCAGTCTAACGCTCTCCCAACTGAGCTATTTCGGCTATATACATGTGGTGCGAAAGTATAAAACACAATTCATGTACCTAATTAACAGTAAAAATTAAAATAAATTGTACGTGAAGAAAAACGTTCATCACTCTATAAAGTTCTCAATCATTTTAATAGTCACAAACTAGATTTTACCATGTACATCTAAAAAAATACAAATCCCATGAGTATTTAAAATTAACGCCATCTATCGAGTTAGTTAATTAACAGAATGACTACCTTTTCTGGTAATAGTAATGCTACTCGACCCTAGATGGCGCTTTTATCAATCGCGTTAAATATGAATGATGGTAGGTAATAGAATTGATATCTAGGTGTCACTGTGTCACATTTGTAGACCCAAATCATAATATTTATAAATTCACTAGCTTTTGCACGCGACTTCGTCCGTACATGAATTTTGGCTAAAGCGGACGCGAAGTCGAAGACAGATAAAAAGTAGCCCATGTGTCTCTCCTCGGGGCTCAAGCTAGTTCTGTTCAAAATTTCATCAAAATCGGTTCAGTAGTTTAACCGTGAAAGCGTAACAGACAGACAAGCAGAGTTACTTTCACATTTATAATATTAGTATGGATGTCTGGAGACATGATAGCGACTCCACCAAGACCACTAAGGGCAAAATATCGTACCAAAGATTATACATATAAATAATTTCTAAATTAAGTATGTAATTTTTCAGACAACAACACCTTGAGCTGAGAAATCATCAAATAATTCCTCCCACTCCGATTGGAGCGAGAGGGAATGTCAGACTTTTACTGTGTGCGTAACACATCAGTGTTCCTTTAGTTACCCTTGGCACCCCTGGGGGGTTTGGAACGTTTCCATAGCCCTAGAAGCCATTGACACTATTTGGCTCCTTTGGGCTTTCTGACATCTGTTTGTGGCGCGCGTGGGTCACAATTGACTCGGGTGTGGTCTTTCCTGCAGCCCTAACAGGCATCGACCCTAGAAGGCCTCGTCTATTAAGATCTTTCACTTGTACTAAAGGTGGTTGAGCCAGTGCTGCAAGTTTAAATTTTACTAGGTTACGGTATTGTCTCTTCCGCTGCAGAAGATGAAGATGACATTCTCTCACCGTATGTAAATTAAGTGCGTACGATTAACCTGTTAGGCTCAGCTGATCGACTTTCTGACTCATTGAAAAAAATATGTGATATCCGGATAATCCGTGTCTCCATCCGATTATGCTAATTGTACACGGGATGGCGAGCTCATGCAACGGATCATAACCATTGTCACAAAATCCGATTTCCGAGATCCAAAATTAGAGTACAAAGCTGTTGTGGATGTGGATTATAGGATAATTGGACGCAGCGTCGCTTTACAAAGCGGCTTTCAGGTATTTATGCCTAAAAAAGGATCAGAGTCTCGTGCATACAACGCGCGCTTGTTTGTAATCGCGATCCAAAGGGATTTGTGACTAATCGCTAACAAAAATAGCGGCAGTTAAAAATAGTGTTTGGCTGTTTATAGATAAAATAATCTCTGTGTTTTCCTACGGGGATTTCATTTCAGATTAGGGAAATTATTTAAGCGTTAGGTAAGTTACCATAATTTTGTATTTTTAGCAATAAAATGTAGGTACTTAAGTGTCTAACTAAAATATGTACCTATCTATTTGCATATTTTACATTGTGCTTATGAGTACTTTAGGAAAATGATTTCACTACAAAGTAGATCCTAGGTACTAGATCAGACATAGATCAACCAGCTTTCATCCGTTCCTCAAAGGGGTCCTTACTACGTAATTATTGAACTCAGGGAGCCAATACATTTCAGGCTGGTTGTATAATGAGTAAGTTAATTTATCAGCACTAGATAGTAAGCTGCAGACAACAATGCGAGCCTGAGTCAGTGGCGCGGCGTGACACATCGTTCGGCAATGTTATTGATTACCTACTGCAAATAAAAAGTCAATGAAGCAAGCGCCGACGCGGGAAAAAGTTGGGGGTTCCTTACCTTACGCCTAGGCCAGCACTTCGCTGGTTTACGAGAGTATCAACGTAAATCAAAATTCTGTCAAATTGAATACTGTTCTAAAAGGTTTTTATGTGTTTTGATGCTACGATAAATTTACCTTTAATTAGTAAAGTCGATCCATCAATTAATGATTTAAATTTTGCCGTATGCACTATTACTTTCTAACATCAATCATTTACAACCAACGTTCTTGTTTTGTAAATATTGATACTAAAACCTTTTTCTTTGAATAATAACAACCGCAGAGGTCAAATTTCAAGTTTAAGCTACGCTTCCCTATAGGTCCATCCGTAGACGGATGACCTCCACTATATATTGAGTTTCCTCCGTGCCTCGAAAAGCACCTACTACAGGTAAGCCATTAGTCGCGGGTGTCTTTTGTACCTCTTTGAAAGTCAGCCATAAAAACACTAGTTAGTCTTGCAAAGGGGTTATTGTGTTAGGTAGCCATTTACTAGAGGTCAGATAGGCAGTCGCTTCGTGTAAAATACTGGTATTCTGTTGCATCCGGTTAGACTGGAAGTCGACCTCAACTGAGGTAATTGGAAAAAGATAAACGGATTTTGTTAGTTGTATCCAGCTCGCCTTGCCATCGATTGCAGATCTCTGGATCGATTGAAAAGTTAAAAGCCATGGGATTGCAGGCTCGTAGTAATCTTCTAATCATCTTGTTCCAATCTTCCCGTAATCATCTGTATTAGATATAGCTTGTGGCACAGATAATATAATATTGGCATACCTGTGGCACAGAATAAGTAATAGTAGCCCTTTTTAAGGTGGGTGGGAGTAAGGGAGATCATCAAAATGACATCTGACGGGAAAGCGTGTCAGACTTGAACTGACCACCACCACTCCACTCCTGTTCCTTCCTTGCCCTAATTCCAGGGTCCCGGGGTTCTCTTTCGTCAACCCAGGCCCCAGTAGGAAGTAATAGTAGCCTAGTGCTTTACGTTACTTTTACTTTATACAATGCCAGTAGGTACCCAAATGACAAATGATTCATTTGTACTTTTCTACGTTGTTTGACATACATAACTGGTTAAAAAACGTGACTCTGCAATAAATTGAATTGCCCTTCAAAATTAAGTTCAAATTGGTCATTGAAAGATGATTCATCGTATGGTTTTCTCGGCTTCATTACTGAACCCTATGAATTAACTCTGCGAGAACATCCCGTTGATAAATGATAAATGTATGACAACCTTTTTATAACAACTAAGTTGTAGAGGCCTATTATTTTCTAAATAATAACACGACGATTTAGTGTTAATAATACAAAAAAAATATTTTAATTATTTATTAATTTGCGTAATTGACTATACTGCGATCCCTCAGCAAATATACTTAATACTTATAGTCAGAAGGGCAGGCCGCAGGTGGCATGATCGTGGTCTTGGACAAAAAGATCGCGCCCAACGTGGGGCTCGAACCCACGACCCTGAGATTAAGAGTCTCATGCTCTACCGACTGAGCTAGCCGGGCTTTATATATCTGTGACTAAACGAGCAGTCTGACCCAGTCTTTTTGTAGGATAATTATATATGTTTACAAATCATTAGTAATTTCACACCTGACTGGTCTTCAGACTAGCTAATGATTTAAAAATATTGTGAAGCACATTTCATCACTACCTGAGTGACAATTTCCGTATTTTTTTGGAATGTTCACATTCCAATTTCACTTCTGATTTGTAACATTTTATCATCAATACTGGTCACATGTAGCGGCAATCAAAATCCTACGAGCACATCGCGGTTCCAAACTTTTGCGCACGATTATAACATATTTTATATAAAAATCCGAAATCATGTTGCCCAGACCAGACACATCACCCGTCAATATCAAAGGATCTCTTTTCTGGTGATTTGCCGTCCATATCTAAGTAGGTACCTTTAAACTGGGAACCTCGACGTGATGTGATCGCGACTTGAGTTTGAGCAGAACTGCATGATGTCATCATCATCATTTCAGCCGAAGCACGTCCAATGTGGGACATAAACTCCCAGGTGTCTTCACAGCGAACTCACACTCGCGTACTGGATTACAAGCCATCCCTTCTCCCAGAGTAGAGGTTTCTTTTAAGGTGGGAGATGACTTTCCCGCTCTGGGCAGAGCGGGAGGGCTCGCCAGACTTCTACTGACTAAAACCCATTTTTGTTCCCCGTTTGCCCTAATTCCAGGGTCCCAGTCCTAGAGTGAAGGTGGAGTCCCAGCATTGGGAAAATTATAGGGCTGAATGTGCTAGGTTACCTATAGTCAACTAACTGCCAAAGTTTTAACGAAGTAATAAAGCATTGCAATTTTTGGCTTGTCCTTGGTTCATCGCGATGAGGATCGAGTGGCTCAATATGTTGCACTTATATGACATCTGTTAAGAATTTCGCAGTTTGGGCAAAAACAGTGCGATTAACGAATTTTGGAAGCTCCATGTTTCAACGTGCAGGTCAGTTACACATACAATTCATGATCCAGGAACATCATTTGCTGTCGCCCGTTTTCAATAACCTACCGCAGTTCATAAATAGATTGCTATTTCCGATAAACAGTAAGATTCTAGCTGTCAATGTCACAACTTTTGGTAGGAAATGCTAACCGGCGGCGGCAGGTTATAGGAAAGCAAGTAAGAGCAAAAGGATAGATTTGTTTATTTTTTAGTAGCTGCAACTTTAGATAGATAGCTTATTGAAAATGAGCGTATATCTACTTCATCTAGATCATCGGTTCCGTGGTTGCACACATAGAACTGCCGCCCTAAAGTGGAACAAAAGGGCGTGTCAGACTGTTACTGACCAGCCGAACCCAATAACCTATCTTTCACATACTGGAGATAGAAAAACAAATGAAACAACAGAAAACATGTATAATTATTGTATTGTATCATATTTTGTTTTAGTAGGTATCTCCAGTATGCCAAAACTGGAGATAGATAGGTTATTGGTTTCGGCCGTAAAACCCACTTGTATATTTCAGTTGCCCATTGCGTTCCTGGGCCACGGTTACTGATCTTTCACACATTCTCTAGTAGGCCAGGTACCTTTGGTTTTGCAGAAATGTCAGCTAAACTGAAGGCGCCTAATTTTGCAGACATTTCTTTGAGGCGCGCGTAGAACACTGCGCGTTGTCGACACAGGCGTATCCTTACCGGACGGCTAGAAGACGAGCTATCTAGAGCTAGTTATCCGCAACTCGGGGCCTACGGTGTGCTGGAAAACAACCGGCGGCACAGGCTGAGACTTAGACAAAAAGAGATCGAGTGCCTCTAATGAAAGCGCGCCCCGGATTTTTAAAAAAAATTTAATTGGCAACATTGTGCAGCCGCAATTGTAGAAAATAAAAAAAATTGTGAAGTGTCAAGACATGATTCTCGTTCTAGTAGTTAATAATAGTTAATAAGTAGTTAATAATACCACATGCAAAATTTTTGGATTTAACCTCTTTTTGTCAGGTCGCGCTTTCATTAGACGGACTATAATATCTACATAAAAGCATAATTAAAAAAACTAACAAACAATAATGGGTGCAAACATTCCAAAACCATCTTATCTGAATTGAATTAACGAAACACATTTCTGTCACAATCAATTGTATTAATTAGGAAGTTATTTTTACACTCATTCATTAAGTTGAATGTAAGTTTGTCAAAATTGTATTATCATGTAGGTGATTCAATAGCTGGCGCCTGTCGACGGCCGGTGGCTAGAAGGTACAGTCGCGCACAAAAGTCTTCAAGTCCAAACGGAGAAATGAAAACAAACTATATCTTTTCTTCTATAAACGGTGGTGTAAAGAAATTTGGTTGAAGGAATTAATTATATTGTAGACTAGCCCGTAGCTTCGCCGCGTACATAAAATATAGCCTATATCGCTTAAGAATACAGCAGCTTTCTATTGGTGAAAAAATTTTTGTAATCGGACCAGTACTTTCACAGATTACCTCATACAAACAAAAAACAAACTTTACCTCTTTATTATATTAGTATAGATAAGCTTGTGCATTTGTTAAGAGTTGATTTGTATCATTACCATTTGCATGAGCAGGTTCGTCGGTTTTCGTTACCTGAGTTAGTGCCAGTTTAGAAAAAGGATTATTAGATACTTACCTAAGTGTTTATTTCTTAGATTTTCTAAAAATAAATCTAGGGTGCTTATTTTTTTGTTGAAATTTAATTATTGGTATTTAATTTGTTGTAGGAAATCTTAAATGCCCAATGACATCCGAAGTCTAATGAATCAAACTTTCAGACCTACTTAATAAAATGTTCTTAAAAAAAAATACCATGTCACAAAACTATACTTACCGGTAACACCTAACAAAACTTAACAAAAAAAAAAACAAGCGCCATTAAAGTTGTGTGCGCGACGCTTCACGCTCGCTCAGTATTCCGGCGGCGTCATCCGCAGGAAGTGGCACGGCTGACAGTTAGCTTTTACTTAGCAACCGATGACCTAAGCTCACACGCCACGCTTATTACGCCGATAAGCATCAGGGTCTATGTGGGTCACTGGACTACGATAGCCCGCTGCTGGCCAGCTCTGGGCCATTAGGTGCAGGCGCCAGTGGATACGATGGCGGCCGTCTCGGGTTTCTTTGTTTCTCTAATCCCTGTTGTTGTAGTATGAGGGCTGTAGTTATTATAGGAGAGTCAAGAATAGAAGTGTATTTTTTCGGAACGTAACTTTATTACTTCTGTAAAATAAACAAAGTTAGCTGCTCATCAGTGTGGTTATAACTCGAAAATCACTAATAAGCAGTCTTATTTTATGTAAAAACTACCTTCCGCCCGCGACTTCGTCCGCGTCGAATTGTTACTTTGGGCTAACGCTAACTTAATAAAGTTAGCGTTAAGCTTTGCACATTGTGCGCGCAGTACACGATCATTACTCGTATTTTGCTGTGGTGTTATTTGGCGGCCCCTAGACCTACAATAACATTGTACAATACTTTATATTGTACAATAAGATTGAAAGGCGGTCTGAATCCAAACGAGCAATTATATTGCACCATAATACGTACTGCACAATATTTTCATGTTCAGTCGGAGTGCGTAGGTATACTCCTTGTGATGACGAACAACAGACTGGAAAAAATTGCGCAATACTGACCCTACACGATGCAATGAAAAACTATGGTGTAATAAAAATTAGACTCGCTCAAACTTTTCGTCAATCATTGCGCAATTTTCAATCATCATCATCATCATCATCTGCCTAGCCTTTTCCCAACTATATTGGGGTCGGCTTCCAGTCAAGCCGGATTTAGCTGAATACCAGTATTTTACGAGGAGCGGCTGCCTACCAGACCTCCACAACCCATTAACTGGGGTAACACGGTACTTCATGGCAAGACTGGAGTCAGATTTACTGGCTTCTGACTATCCGTAACGACTGCCAAAGATCTTCAAATGACAGCCGGGACCAACGGCTTAACGTGCTTTCCGAGGCACGGAGGAAACTCGTTATGTTAAGATGGTCACCCATCCACAGCCCAACCAACAATTGCGCAATTTTCAATGTTTACTCTAAACGGTCAATAATATTGCACAATTCAATTGACCGTATAGAGGCCGCCTAATAAAACTGCGAAATCTCCTAAGATATTCATATAAATCGAGTGAACGCTCCTATAAGGCGGCCCGTAGACCTACAATAACATTGTACAATACTTTATATTGTACAATAAGATTGAAAGGCGCTCTGAATCCAAACAAGCAATTATATTGCACAATACACACAACTGCACCATGTTTTCGTGTTCAGTCGGAGTGCGTATATTCCTCGTGATGACGAACAACAGACTGAAAAATATTGCGCAATACTGTAACGTCGTAATGAAAAACTATGGTGCAATAAAAATTAGACTCGCTCAAACTTTCGTTCAATCATTGCGCATTCTTCAATATTAGCCCTAGACGATGAGTTATATTGCACAATTCACAATACTGCGCAATATAATTGATCGTCTTAGCATGATTATATATAGTCTATAGCCTTCCTGGATATATGGACAATCTAACAATGAAAGAATTTTGCAAATCGGACCTACGAAAATACGAAACAGGTTTCGGGCCTACATTTGCAACAGACGCCAAAATCTGAGCAGGATTTGTAAAAATTATGAAATTATTGAAAAAGATTTTTTTTTTTTTTATTTCAAGTAAAACCCACGAAAAGAAAGATACGGAGCAGGTTTTACTTTATATGAGTGATTTAACAGATTAAATATGTGTTTCAGGTACCATTTTAGCAAAAATAGTTTTTCAAATCATAATTTTGAATGTTAATTTTATCTTTTATGTGACTCGATTCACAAAATTAGCGATTTCACATAGTTGTAATTAGATTTTTATAAGAGGATTGACTAGAGAATTATTGAGAGAGTTTGATGATCCCAGTCTCTGTTGGTTCTTTTTTTGCAGCCATGTAAATAGCTGTAACACGAACAGCGTTAATTTAATTTCAAAACTTTGCGAGTAAATTAAAAAAATCTAGATGTCTAATATCACCAATGTTGTATTTAAAAGTACCTTTATAAATAAAACTAAAATGCAAGCTCTATGTCTTATACATTTTTTAATATTGGTATTTGAATATCAAATTCGGGTCTATTTTTCACAAAACACTAACATGTCGATGAAAAAAAATTCCACAGGGCATGGGTAGTGTTTAGGGGTCTGAAAGTATAGCAGTCGACCATACCAATTTGCAACACGATGCACAAAACAGCCTGTGTTATATATATACATATATATTCGTTGGAGACGATTTGGGAGCAGCAAAGAAAACCTCATAATTTCAAATCAAAAATAAGTCGTAGGCATCGCACTTGAATACACATTTGAGTTTATTTATGAATCGAGTTTAAAACTGACTTGTGCATGGCAGGTTACAAAATACAATTAGCGCAAAGTGTGATTAAAACTGTCAACTTCATGCGATTAACAGTAATCCAATAAAGTTTTGAAAGGTTTAACGCTGATTGTGTTAAGCGAGTTGTCATACAATTCTACATAATTTATGTATTACAGGTAGGCACTATATTTATTTCTAAGCACCCAACTGTTGAACAGCCACCTTATTCATTCACCTTCTACCAGTGTCAACAGTTTCTGAAAGTATCGCTACCTATCAGATCTTAGTACTGGGAATTCAGAGTACCCAATGTCCAAATCCAGGACATAGTCTAAGGCTACAGGAAATTTTTGAAAGGGATACCGAGGTCATGGAATGCCCAGAGCGACTAAAGGACACAGATGGGTTTTATTCAGTAAATGGTAGGCACGCGCTGTCGCTTACGCTCTAGTTCGGGAAAAGCCAGAGACATTAAATATATACTAGGAAAAGCCAATGAATATTTCCTCACATTGAAAAAGGAAACCATCTAACACTATGCCAATCCTATCATTTAAATAAGATCGGATGTTGAAGCGTTATTATTAACAACAAAAATGAAAACACCTAAACATAAAATTAAAGAATTCGGGACTTAGAAAAACCCAAAATAGTGTCAAAAACGTTTTATTCTATCATCATCATCATCATCTACCTAGCCTTTTCCCAACAATATCAGAGTCATGTTCCAGTAAAGCCGGATTAAGCTGAATAGCAGTATTTTACGAGGAGCGGCTGCCTACCAGACCTCCACAACCCATTAACTGGGGTAACACGGTACTTCATGGCAAGACAGGAGTCAGATTTACTGGCTTCTGACTATCCGTTTTATTATAAATATCGACTTATTATTTAAAGATTAAGTTAACGTTTACCTAAGCATATTTTAATACCATTGCCAGTGTTAGTTTAACTTTCCTTACCTACTAAGTTAACAATATTTACTTACAATACACTACTTGAGTAATCTTATCGTCAATGTATGTTAAAAAGATAAGAGAGAGAGATAAGGATATTATCACACTCTGCAAATAATGTTTTTGTAACGACGGTAGTGTGTCTGTGTCTAAGATTTGTACAAAACGTACTAGAGAGCGTCTAATGAAAGCGTGATCAAGAGTTTTTAAAAAAAATTAAATTGGCAACATTATTCAGCCGCAATTGTAGTCAATAAAAAAAATCAAGTATCGAGACATTTTTCTTCTAATATGTCTAATACATTATTATTTTTTTGGATTGAACCTCTTTTTCTCAGGTCCCGCTTTTATTAGAGGGACCTACTTACCTCGTAGCTTAAAGTTTAAGTTATGTAACAATTTGCTGCAGGATTGTTCAAAAGACTTATCGAAGTCCTAGAAAACAAAGGACAACTGCAGGAACAGAGGTAGCTTTTATTTAGTAAAAGTCTGACACTTCCTCTCACTCCACCCGGAGCGGGAAAGTTTATTTGAGATTTTCCATAAAAAAAAAGATTCAGTTTTACATAGAATAATCACAAGAAAGGCCTTACCATGACGTGAAAAATGTCAGACGTGCAAGCGATAAATAGGGATGGAGCTATACACCCTCTACATACCTATAGCTCCATCCCTTTAACAGTTCAGTTTAGGTCGTAAATTGGATTGCGTTAAGAGCTCGTGGTAGGGCCTCAGGTAGAACTTTTGAATGAATGCGGCGATTTTTTTTAGTTTTGTTCTTTGTATTTTTTATGAGTTGTAGAATATAATAAATAAAAGATAATAAATATTTTGCGTCGACCCCATGCAACATTGCACACGGGTAGGAAGTGATGATTCAGAATATGACTTATAGGAAATTCAAATACAAATTAAGTTTACGTTTTGACGCATAGAATCAATTACTATTTATTGACCTACTACTAACGAGCACTTCAGCTTTTATTCTTGTAATTAAGGTGTAGCGTATATTTACTTTGTGGTTGTTTTTTTAATAAATGAGTTAGCACTTTGCGGCCGGTTTTCCCATTGAGTCACCCATGTCTATCGTCAAAGAAATTAGGCAGAACTAGCGTGTTTAAAAAGTAATTCAGTTTTATTTCAGGCTGTATTGTAAATGCAATAGTTTATAACTATATGTCATCCGGGTTTTTCACCTATTTTAATATATGTAGGTACTTTGAATTTAGCGGGAATAAAGTTACAGATAGATCATAACTATGATTTAAAATTAAAAACGTATATAATTTGCCAAGATGGTTTTTATAAATGATTTTGGCCAATCGTTGTATCCATGAATATATCCTTTAATTCCAGTTCCACAACGATCGTCATCATCATCATTTCAGCCTAAATATGTCCACTGCTGGACATAGGCCTCCCCAAGCGTCGCGCATCGCCAGCAGCCGACCAGTTTTGGACTCCTAGCCCGCACAATGATGTTCTTGAACAAGCAGATATCATCTTTCAAAACATCGAGGCATTACTAACATGACTTCCCTCGACCCTTTACTTAACTAGGTATATAATTTTATAAGCACTAGTGCTGCTCGCAAGACTTCCACAACACGGTTCGTTTATTCACCTAGACTTCCGGTCCTCGTCTATGTAAATGAGTTCTATATTTTTATTACACAACACTACTAAGTGCTTAACCACTGTATATAATTAATGCGGTTAATATTCCCGTTACTTCCAAGTAGTAGACTGTGTCAGTGCGTACTTCAATCAAATAATACACCTTTTTATTTCTTTATTTACTTACCTACATAAGTATCGTTTGAAGTTTATAGTAAGTAGGCACCTTCGTAGAATTTACCTAGTAGGTACCACATCATTGTACCAGAAAGGTTCCGATTAAAGTTAGACTTACGAACGCTTTTGGGAATCCCAGTCCGTGATAAAAAGTGAGTGTATAGGTAGACACGGATAATTACAGGGAACTAATATTCCCATAATAATTTCCTGCAATTTAATTTTCCACCGTCAGCAACAATAAATGCATTTGCGCACCTAGGTATTTATTTATGTTAACATACAAATCATTGTGGTTTTTCCTGTTTCAGGTCAATATCCAAGAATATAGGCAATACAACCTAGCTTTGCTTTTCAGGAATCAGAAAGTTCACAGCAATAAGAATAATATTTGAGTCGTCTATCATCTGATTCAATGTCAGAATCATAACATTTGATTTGGGAATCATAATGGCACAAAGTCACAAACAGGTGGACTTACGCACTAGTGTGTTAAACATGGTTGATAATGAAGATGATGGAATATTCTAAAACTATCAATAAACATGATTGAAACTAACGGATTTATTTCCGTCTCGTCCGCCTTGTGACACACCAGAGTCTTGCAGCCCTATTGACTATAATTATGTTCTATGAACTATATGCCTCGCCCAATGCTACTGGAGGTAGGTGGAACAGAGAGTAAAGTCTCACGAACCTCCGTTGAAAAGTGAGGATCCTCCGACCGGACGGGTGTTATGTCCGGTAGGCTCCTGCCCGATAGATGATTTCGGGCTGTTGTATCTATTCAAATGGGAGAACTTTGCTTGCGCGATGTAGGATTCTGTGACGTCATATATAGTAGATGTCGCTACACTACAATAACTTTGGCAATTCTTAGGGCAATATCTGTAGCTAACCTTAGTTTTCAAGGGGATATCTTGATTCCTGACTCGATCACGCAAGGAAACTCCGAACACAGCCCCCTCCAGCCTTCTGATGTGCATTGTAAGTGTAACCTACCATATCTTCATAATAAAGGTTAATTTGGTTGTCATTACATTCATTTCTCGGTACGATGACAATATGCTAACATATCGAATCGTTCACCCCGTTTACGAGCGAGCCCCGACCGACGGTTTATGAGCGACTCGTACTAATGAGCGAGAGCAAGCTTGCTTATAATTAATTTAGTAGGTACGTTATGTGCAATGAAATCAGTGCTTTCTTTTGAGTTGTTTTTCTTAGCAATTGTACCGTTACTTGTGTGGGATGATGAAGGTCGAGGGACGTAATCAAACGGTAAAGTAATTGATGTTGGTTCTTGTGAAGAGGTTATTCATGCATGGTTGAAATGTTATTTTGTGGTGTCATCAAACTGCAACATATTACGTATGTATTAACTGGATTTTGACTGATTACTGAGATGACACTGACAGCCACTAATATAGGAGGTTGATGATGATGTTGAGTAGGTATATCAAGAAATATTAGGATGTAAATTAAAGCAATACTTATGATTTCATGTTTGGTTTTTCCCCTTGCTAATAAAACACAGTGCTACATACTTCTTACGAAAATTATATTACACCCTAATTAACCATATTAAGCTGTACTGAACCTTTTGTTTCGGAACATGTTTACGCCCTTTTCGTAAACAGTGAAGTGCAGGCGCACAGCTTGCACAGAGTCGTGAGTCAGTGCTTAGTGTCGTAAACATAGTCATCTCGTTACTCGTAAATATATCAAAATGTGAAAGGTGATGATCGATCGCTACTATAAAATTCTGTACAAAGGCAATAATTCTAACAAAGGAAAATGTACTAAAACAAAGCGTGATTCCTTACTTATGTATGTTGAAAGAGACATGTATTTTGCTATGGGGTTTAAACCCAATAGGTAGGTAAAATACGGTTGCTGGTTTAATTTATTTCAGTTATTACCTACTTCCTCATTTCATAATGGAGGTATTTTTAGCAATGGAAACCATATAATGAATTGGTTGCCTAATTTGTGGCAATGCAACCTTTTTGGACGTGCACCGATGTGCAACCTTTTTTTGTTGCCGCTAAGGCACTGCTCAATTTGATGAATCACGACACTAAACGTTTTTTTTCGTGTTGTATCGCTTTTTCGTCATCAGTTCTTCGCGCTGCTAACATTTTATTTTTTCTTTTATTTATAGCAACGGTTCGGATTTTATTCTTTGCAAGTTATTTTTATATACCGGAACGAATTCCTCAAAGCAGTGGTCTATTTGGGGGTCATTGTTACAGCCCGGCTAGCTCAGTCGGTAGAGCATGAGACTCTTAATCTCAGGGTCGTGGGTTCGAGCCCCACGTTGGGCGCAAATTTTTTTTGGTCTGTCAAATATTGTTGTTTGCGAGAAGACTGCTCTCTTATAAATGTTTTTGCTATAAAGGTCTACGCAATATATTATATAAGCGTTCATGTTTTATCTCGTTGAGAAATTTGTAAAAGTTTATGTGAAGTTCTTTAATTCATGAATCCCCGACCGGTCTCATAGGACCGCGCTGTTATTGTCTTACTATTGTGTCTCGTTTCGCGGGTGTTGATAGGTTAAGGGGCCTCGCCCACGGCGACTTTTTGAAGCGATGCATGCAGTAGCGCGGCTGTCGCGGGTTCGAATCGATACAGTCGCGATGCAGTCGCTAGCGGCTTGCCTCCCCAACTGCCCACGCCACGATTCTTAGTCGCGATGTAAACGAGATACAGTAGCATAAAAAATAAGATTTTGTACTTATGTAGATGTAGATTGTTTTTGTTTTCCATTCACGCGCCACCCTCCCTTCTTCCTCTCCCCAATGTAGTCTGACACGGTCGCGCGTTAGCAGCGCTACAGTCGCAATGCAGTAGCGCGTCAGTAGCGCGTTTCAAATGCGACTATAGCGAAACTGCTGTACAAAAAGATACCGTAGGCGACGGCCCTAAGATAGATAATATTCCTGCGCCCTAAGTGAAGGGTTTTCCCTTGTAACAAAAAAAACTTCGCATTGTTTACGTACATAACACAAGTAAAAGTGTAATTTTCCTCAATGTAATCCTTCCGTTCCTGGTTTTGTGTTGTCCTACTTAGTCCAGGTGACAATACATTGACGCGCGTTCCAACGAACGTTCCTATCTTGGTTTCAATGGCAAAGTTGAATCACTGACGTTTGACGTCAAATTAAATGACAATTGAGAATTATATACCGCTGTGATGTGTGGTCAAGTACCGTTTACTTACATGTAGCTATAACAGTTTTCCTCCTTTAGTGTATTGACTCCAAAATACTAACTAAACCCTGTCTGAGGTAGTCACTTTATTTGCTTGACTTTATCGTCTTTGTAGGGTTTTTCTTTTTTACCTGTTTTATCATGTTTTAGTTACGTCTATATAAATAGTTATCTACCCATCTGAGGGCTATACTTACATAGGTAGGCATGGTTTCCACAAATTCTATGTAAGGCAACATGTGACAATATTTGTCCTTATACTTATCCTCCTTACAAATATTTATATATATAAAACTAATATAATACCTAAATCAAAGTCCCCACTGCGTCTGTCTGTCTGACACTTTTACGATAAACTCAAAAACTTTGGAACGGATTTTCATCCGGTTTGTGCTAGCAGACTTACGGCCGAAATTAATAATCAATCCATCACATATCGGAGATTGAAAAACAAATGCCACCATACAAAAATTTTCATTTTTTCTGTTGTTTCATTTGTTTTTCAATCTCCGATATGTGATGGATTGATTATTAATTTCGGCCGTAAATAATCCATGGGGAAGATTTATATGTAGAATAATGTAAAGTCTGTATTTAAATCTCTGAGACTAAAATTACATTACGTGGGTTGTCAAACTTGACACAACATAAAAGAACTGGCATAATTTTAATTGTAAGTTTGACATTTGCCTGTGTCAATTTAGTCTCAGGGTACATAAAACTGATTTTATAGTTTATTAGAAAAGCAACATTGTCGAAGATTTGTAAAAGGTAGAGTAGGTATGTACTGTGTAGGTAGTACCTATGGGCCTGTATGATAAGTGCAACACCAAAGAGGTGATAAAAGACTACCCATATTGATACAAAAAATTGTGATAAAAGTCAAGATAATTACCAATTTAATTAATTAGAGCGTCACGATTGGCGCACTGGTTGAGCTTTAGTCATCATGGCTTTAGTTATTTGAATTGCTGCGTGTCGCTGGTTTTATTCCCGTACAGAACAAATATTATTTTGTACTAAAGATCAACCAGTAAAAACTAATATTTGCACCGAGTTTTTGTGTCTTGTTTATGTGAGTTCACGTGTTTGTAAACGCATTCTTGGTTCAGGATTAATTCCTAAAGGGGAACGACATTAAAAAAATGAAATAAGTACAACTAAAAACAAGTGCGAGTCGGACTCGCGCACTGAGGGTTCCGTACCAACTTACCTATGAAAACAGATCAATTCTCGAATCGAGTCTTAAAGATTTTTCATTTTTTTTTCTTGTGATGTACCTAACTACAAATTTTCAGTTTACAAAATTTTCCCTATATTAGTGCTATAATACCTTGCTTCGTGCCAAATTCCAAGATTCCAGGGCAACGGGAAGTACCCTATGAATTTTGATTCCTTTGACAGTATCGATACATACATAATACGTTTATTGAAACATATAAACGGGTGTATCTTTTTTTTCGGTCAACTCACAAGTTTTATTTTTGTTCAGTATCAAGGGATCGTGGACTTAATTTTATGGTTTTAATTTCAACTCACTTCCAACTTACCTATGAACAAAAGTTCAATTCTTGAATCAAGTCTTGAAGATTTCATGTGACGTAACTATAAATTTTCAGTTTTCAGACTTTTTCCTATATGATTGCTATAATACTTTGCTTCGTGCCAAATTTCAAGATTCTAGGTCAACGGGAAGTACCCTATGAAGTTTGATTCCTTTGACAGTGTCGAAATTTACGGTTTTTGCAACATAAACGGGCGTATCTTTTTTCCCCGTTAACTTACAAGTTTGATTTTTGCACAGTTTCAAGGAGGGACCGCTGACTTGAGGATATGGTTTTAATTTCAACTTGATATCTTTACGCGTTCCCGAGATAAAGGGTCTTGACAGACAGACAGACCGGCAGACAGACAGACGGACAACAAAGTGATCCTATAAGGGCTCCGTTTTTTCCTTTTGAGGTAAAGATACATAAAAAGACGATTTAGTCCAGTGTCGTCATTAGGACAAATATTATGGTGGTTAGTATGGATTTTGATAACCAGTCATCCTTTTCTACTGGTACAGTTCTTTATAACAGGTACATAAATATTTGTTGAAGTTCGAATATTCATAAGTCTGAATATTTTTCTCGTTTATCAATTTTGTTTTATACTTATAAATACGTTAGATTGTAGGTATAATAGATTCGTGATCACTATTATATCAACGGGAAATTATAAATACAAAATATGCATGTATTATTATAAAACAAGTGATCTAATACAGTTTTTATTGTCCTGTTTCGGAATTTACCTGCCCTGAAAGCAGGTAAATTCCGAAACAGGACAAGCCATTAAGGTTTTTATTATATGTTTGACCTCATTAATATGGTTTAATTTTTATGTCCATATATAGCGATCGCTTGGCGATCATTAAAGTTAAAATATAAAATTCTAACCACTATTTTATATTTCTGTTGACTTTTTTGATGATCAAATGGGTCTGGCCCATATAATTTTGGCCCATAGCATAGCCATTATTGTGCTATGAAAAAAATACTTTGAACAATTGCCTGCGACATAATTCATCATTAATCATATGGCGAATGCGTCTTGCGTATTTATTGAGTATGCGCAATAGTTTGGAATGTCGTTTTCAGAGTGGCCAACATATTTTGACCGTAATATATTTGTTTTTGGGCTAAGAGGGTACTCAGTGACTGTGTAGCATTTTGTTTTACGGTTAGATTAGAATGTTAGAATAATGAAACTGGAGGAGGAGCAGGGCGACGCCATCGAAGTCGCCTGCAGAGAAGGTGGTGTGTGTGATGATCTGATCATGTTCGCGGCGCAAACCTGGCTAGTGACCGCCCAAGACAGACAGGTTTGAAAGGCGAAGTTGGAGGCCTTTGGCGCCTTTGCCCAGCTGTGGGACTGAATATATAAATAAAATGAAATGATAAAGCAAATTATCGGGAAAAATATAGGTAATATTTATTGCCCTTGCGCAATTTTAGTTATCCTTTTATGTTAATCATGTTATAGTCGATAATAGATTTAATTTACGTCATTATAAAAATCGTCAACTAAATACCTATCATAACCACATACCTGTGTGGTTTTGTATTTAATTATTACAGGTAAATTACGATGCATATTTTTTAGGATTTCTGACGATATATTATGAATCATTAACAAGGATATTCAAATTTATTGAAATTACCATATTTGTGACTTTGTTGTTTCTGATAAGCTTACTTATGAATGGAATGGTAGACATTTTTGTCATGTCATTGTCGTTAAACTATTAGTAGCAAGGAAAACCCCACATTCAAACTTCCGTTCGAACTCAGGTTATTTCAGCATGCCTAATATTTGCAGGCGCAGCAAAGTTGATAAATCTACAAACGTTAAAACTATTAGTAAAACGTCATTTGTCTACGTTAAGTCACGTGGTCAGTACAAACGAATAGAAAATTCATAGCCAAATTCACATCGTTCAAAATGATAATTATGATATAATCCTATTGTTTTATATTATAAACAGTAGCCATGCAATGCAATTTTGACAAGTGCTGAAAAAATTACCAACTTATCAGGTTGTAAAATTGCTTACGCCTTGGCGCTACTTGGTCGTAACTTGGCTAGAGTCGCTGATGTATAAAAGTGAAGGCATAGAACTTAGTCACTTACTTTAATAAAACTTGGAAGCCAATTAAAATTAGAAATCCCACATACCTATTACTAAAAGCCGGAGAAGTCATTCTGATGATTTCCCACAAAAAAAAAACCAACCTAGGTATTACTACTTATTTTAATCATTGTAAACCAAGTGAATGCGTCACTATCCTAGGCTGACCGCGTGACATACATAGTACGCATGCATGTATGTCATATACAGGTAGTTTCCCGCTTCCCACTTTGATTGACAAATTATATATTCTTCGTATATTATTCAGACTGTCTTATTGGTCTTTTGGCCACAAGAGCCTTCATCATCATCACTTTAGCGATAGGTTTCAAGGTCTGGTCCTGAAGTCGAACTAACATGGCGGCGTTTTTGTATAAACACTGAAACATAAGGGTCTAGCCAAGAGTAACTTTTGGATTTTGTTACAGAGGCGTAGTCCCTAAGTTTTTGCTTATACCATCTTAATTCATGAATCCCCGACTGGTCCTATGAGACCGCGCTGTTATTGTTTTACTATTGTGTCTCGTTTTGTGGGTATGTGATATGTTAAGGTTCAAGTCACTTGCAAAGTGACACATTATAAAATAGCATGGTTTAGATTACAGCCCTCATGAAGTTCTGGGGCCATGGATCAGATTTCTGAAAGGGAAGCAAGGTGGTCCCAGATCGAAGGCAACGAAGGAATGGGGTGGGATTTAGTCAGTAAAAGTCTGACACGACCTCCCGCTCCGCCCGAAGGAGACGTCATTCTGACGAATCGCCATTTGAAAAAATAAGCCCTCGTGAAGTTTAAAACTGTTAATCAGTGTCAAAAGTAAAAAATAATGTTTCTTTTCTGAATTCATAATAGGAATACTTCTTGCGATATAACGGTAACCCATTTTAATACAATATAAAAATCTGCAGCGGCTGATACGGTACTGATAAAACGGTAACAGGATTATGGAACTGCAAATTAAAGGGCCTGGTCTCGAACTAAAACGTGAAAACTAGAAGTTTTACACTGCCACCAAACCTAGCGTTTGTTGCTGGTTCTACCCTATAGAAAACTTTTTCTTCTGACGTTTCAAGTGCAAAGTGAATGTGAAACAAAATTATTTTAATTGAGTACTCAATCGGTTTAACGTTAACTTTAGCTTCTGTCAAAGCGTATAGAATCGTGTATTACACATATTGTGTATTGTTAAGTTATTTGTAATCTTTAGAAATAAATTAATTCAAACCGTGACCAGACAGGGCTTCTGGCTCATCCAGTCGACTTGACGTCGACGTTAACACGATCGACACGCTTATGACGTTTGACGCTCCGATTGGCCCGATCAAAGCTTTCATCTAGAGAGCCAAACGCGGTACTTTAGTTTAGTTGCTGCGTTTAGCCCACAGATCATTAGGCTTTTTTTTTTTTGGTAGGGGAATCATCAGAATGACTTCCCCCGCTCTTGGGCGGAGCGGGAGGGCGTGTCAGACTCTTACTGACTAAACCCCTACCCCGTTCCTTCGTTGCCTTCGTTCTGGGGCGTTCTGGGGGGGACTCGGTGTCAAACTTTAGGAATACTACGTGTTCCCCCCAGAGGCTTCGGCCCTGCCGGGCCTCTACAGTTTGCTGACATCTCCTTGAGGCGCGCGTGGAACAGAACGCGCCGTTGACGACTGGGCTCGGTCCAGATTATTTCCAGACTGCCGGACAGCGAGCTACCCAGTGCTCGCCGTCCGCGAACCCGCGTCTACGGTGGTCGGAAATCGGGATCGGGATCTCGGCGGCGGCAGCGTGAGGATCGTTCCCTCACGCGCTCGCGGTCAGCAGCCTCCTTCACGAGCATTACTGCTTCGCAGAAGGAAGCGACCGCATGCCAACCCTCCTCGCTCCGGACCATGGCCTGAACCAGGGTCCGGCGCGAGAGGTCGCCGCTCCCGATAGCCTCCACGAGGACACGGCGGTGCTCCGCCCAAGCGGGGCACACTTCTACCGTGTGCTCCACCGTGTCCTCCGGGAGATCATTAGGCTTGCAGACGACAAGCAATGGGTCGCTCGCCATCCGATCGTCCGGGACCTGTGGGACCAAGCCTGTGCGGGTTACCCGTGGCTCTAGAACGCAAAGGGCAAGTGAAAGAATATAGGTGTGGTTTTACTCAGTTAGTCTCCCAGTCTGCCCCCTATGCTAGGACAAGTCATTAGATAATTTCCTATCTCAAAAAGAGTACACAGATCATTATTATAAAGTAATTCTACTACAGTTTCTTTTTTTAATGTAGCAACACGTACGTAAGTGCTTGCAGATAGGACACAATGTGCGAAAGTACACATTTGCATTTTGAAATCCTCCTTCACGACTATGCGACTCTGCAGAAATTCCTTTACACTTTGCATAGTCACCCATACTGTTTCGCTGATATTTAAATTTCCCAGATTCGAGTAGTTTGCGGTGTGAAAACAAATGGGCGGACATACTTAGGCGGCTAAATAGCTGCCGTGGTCTTTGACCGAATTTTCTATTTTCGTCTCTGTACGAAACATTTCCGATTAACGGACCGAAGTCTTTTTTTAGATATAGGTAAAGCTAGGCGGTTAGTCTACCTTTGTTTAGTCAATTTTTATAGTTTCTTTGTTGTAGAACATTTCAGTTGCCCGTAAGTGGAATTAAAGCGGACGACGATGTTCTCATATTTTTATTACTCAACGGCACGGTTGGTGCAGTAGTTGAGCAATTGACTGATACGCCGCAAGTCACGAGTCTGATGCCGTGTATGGCCTTCAGATAGGTGTTTCCAAACTGAAAAGGAAACCCGTAGTCCAAAACGCAAATGGCAATTGCAGGGTTTGGTTTTAGTGAGTAAAAGTCTGATACACACACACCCGCGACGCCCAGAGCGGGTGAAGTCATAAAATGATTTCCAGCCTAGGTCTGGGTGTCTTGTTTATGAGAGTTTACATGTTTGTGAACGCAACCACGATACACGATTAATTCACAGGGGCCGGGCAATGTTATTTTTCAAATATTTGTGTGCTTGTACATAGATTGCAAGAAAGACAATATTTTTGACTAAGTATAGACTTCGTAGTTTGATCTGTACTCTAGTCACAATCACTATGTTAAAACTATGAGTTCACTAATCATCCGCTCTTCTTCTGTTGTGCGTTCATATTTAATTCAATTAAAAAAAATATTTCACATAGGCCTATTACGAGTATAAATGATAAAAACTAGTGCACCTAGTGTTCTTAGTGATCTATCGATTTTTATAATTTGTTCAAAGCTTTATGATTACGTTAAATCCATTCAAAACACATTTTTTATTTCATCAGAACCTTTCTAAACTTAAATGGTTTTGACAGGCCAGATTTTAACTTTGCAATTAAAAATAATTGTTAACAATGTTTTCATAAAATAATTTGCAACATTTATTTTTCAATAAATCTATGTCAAACTTTAACTCTTTTGTTTTTACAACAAATATTTCACGCAGTTTTAAAATGTAAAACCGCACACAATCGGCTGATAAGGTTTCAACTGCTGGAACAGGAGAGAGTGATGATTTACGAGTATTTTATACTAGTTGTAGTCAGCGACTTTACACCCGCATCAACTCTAAAAACAATGCGCATAAGTCTAATTTTTGTTTAAATATCAGCCAGTGAAAGTTACATTAATATCGATCGAGCTATTTCGGAAATTAGCCAGAACAAACAAACAGAGTGTCGAAAATATTTAATGTTTTTTTACACCACCTGCTCGATAATGGCAAATGGCCCTATTATGTGTCATGTAACCTGCACTTAAAGCAACTCGTTATCACCTAGGGAGATAATACAGTATGGCCGATCTCTAGGGAATAATGTTCTTTTTTTTTAATTTAGAACGTCAAATACGCCTTCAGTAATAAAATGTACGTGCATCAAACAAATTTATTCAAAAATGAAACTGGCCACTAACAAAAAAAAGAATAATAAATGTGGTTGCATACTGAGGAGGTTCTAAAAAAGAGTAAAGTTATAGAGTAATATTGAAGTATATAGTGAATTTTGTTTGTTTCGAATTGAGATTAACTTGTAAATAATGCTGTATATTTTTTAATTTATTTATAATTTGTTTTATACGATATATAGTACCTAGTTAATTAATCGTAGTAGACTTGTAATTATCTCACAGATGGTGTAAAAAGTAGAGTATCCAACACGGGAATAAAGCTGTCTTTGTCTTGGGCGGCTTTAATTCCTCACTTCACTCAGGTTTCTCTATTAACTCCCTCGCGTTGCTCGGGAGTTAATTATATAAATCCCTCACTAACGTTCGGGATTAAAACTTAGCCACCTTCGTTTTGTTCGGAATTCAACATGCTGCCCTCGCCTTAAAGACACTGCTTTACTCCCTAGTCACATAATCTACTATTGTGTCTCGGTTTGTTGCTGTTTGTTTTATTCTTATGGGTAAGTACCTACATTAAATACCCACTAATAATATACGCCAAACTTTATTAGCAGTGAGCAGGGCATCTTGCTCGTAGAACAGATGGTCGATGGGAACGAAAGGTTCTGCAGTGGCAACCACGTACCATAGATTATAACAGATGGACCTTAAAAGTGGTCTTTAGGAACGGACCCTTAGGTAAAAGAAAGAAGGAGCTAAGGAAGGCACTCTAGAAAGATGAAGCTGGAAGGCGTTCCTAACCGGACACAGACCGCACGGGACAGGAAAAGTGGTTGGAGAAGGCCTTCACCTAATATGGGATTCCTGTGGAGAATATTCAGTGAAATGTATTAAGTATATTGAATTAACGGTTAAGGGTAGTAAAATAATTGTGACATATCGTCGTTGTCAAACCAAAATCTGCTAAGTATGTGATGATTTTGATCACAGATAACTGCCTTATTTCTCATATAAAAGAACTGCTAGACGTGTTTATGACCACTTGTTGTGGAACTCAGAATAAAATTAGCTATGTGGGCTAGAACTTAAGGGAAGCATTTTTTGTCAATATCTCAAAAGTGTATTTTAGCACGTTAAGCCGTAGGTCCCGGCTGTCATTTGTAGATCTTTGGCAGTCATTACGGATAGTCAGAAGTCAGTAAATCTGACTTCTGTCTTGTCAAGAAGTACGAGTACCGTGTTACCCCAGTGTCTGGTAAGCAGCCGCTCCTCGTAAAATTATGTGTAGTCAGCTAAATCCAACTTGACTGGAAGCCGACCCCAATGTAGTTGGGAAAAGGCTAGGCAGATGATGATCTCAAAACTGTACTTTTTGCACATAGCAGGTTTTGGTTTGACATGACGATATTAAGTAATTTAAATGTAGTAAGAATGTAAGAGGAAATAAAATCCTTTTTTATTGTATTATTGTAAATGCTGTTGTTTTATGAAGTGAACGTATAGGATGATGTTGTACGCTGTGTGCTAGTTAAGTTATGTAGACGTTATCGTGCCGCAGGATGTCGCGCTCGGCGGGTCGACGGTCTGACAGCGCGCAACTAATTGTTATAATTTGTGTTGCCATATATTACGCAGCGATAATGCTTGTTTGCTAAATATTGTATTGTCATTTCTTTATTATGAGGTTTTCTGGTTTTCTGCTATATTAACTTTTTGTCTTATTTCTTTCGGTAGGATTTTATAGTGTAACCCCCTCGGGGTGGCACGAAAGAGTGTCATACTTTTACTGAACAAAAACACCTGTGTTTCTTCAGTTGTCTTTCGTATTTACGGGACCACAATAACTTGTTTTTTTTTGCTTGAGATATCGTCAAATGACTTTTCCCACTCTAAGTGTAGCAAGAGGGAATATCAGACTTTTGCTGACTAAAATTCACACTGTACCTTTAGATGCCTTTGGTGACGCCCAAGATAACTCTTTGCCACATGTGACATGATGCTAAGCAGTGACGCAATCGTTGATGGTGAAGCGCTCCAGTTTATTTATTTAATTATGTCTTTTTTTAAGTATATAGCCTTAGACATCACATTTTTTTAATCATAAAGCATACCTACCTATTAGGTAAATTCACAACTAAGCTGTAATTCTCAAAGCAACTCAAAAATACATAGCTGAAGAATTTAATCTGACCTCAAACTTTTGTTCAGTATTACTTGAAGAATGCGTCCAATAACTTTCTTTGTTTGAATTGAACATTTTGTAGTCTCGGTTATTTTCAGCATTGCGTATTTTCATGTAATCTTAAAATGAAAAGTTTTACTCTAAATAAATGCTAGCAAGCAACCAAGTAAATATTCTAGCGCCACCTGGGAGAAGGTCGGAGTGGAATTGATTTCTGACCCCAGTATAATATTGTGATAGATTGTAGTACATATTTTACCTTCTACTGTGGATATTATCTTTAATTTACTGTTGACAGGGTAGTTAATGTCATTAGTAAAGTCTAAGGACCTGGTAGTACTTTATGATTGTGTATGCCAACTCATTCATAAGAACTCATGACATATTAAGAAACATCTTTTCTGCAATCACAATTAACCGATTTTTAGGGTTCCGTTACCAAATGGCAAAACACGGAACCCTTATAGTTTCGCCATGTCTGTCCGTCCGTCCTCGCTTAATCTCTGTGACCGTTAGCTATAGAAAGCTGAAATTTTGTACCAATATGTATTTCAATCACGCCGACAAAATGCAAAAATAAAAATTGGAAAAAAATGTTTTATTAGGGTAGCCCCCCTACATGTAAAGTAAAAAGTGTGTTTTTTTATTATTTCAACCCTAACGTGTGATATATTGTTGGATAGGTATTCAAAAATGAATACGGGTTTACTAAAATCATGGTTGACTGGTTTTTTAGATTATCATCTTAATTTTGTTATTTAACCTGAACATTAACAGCAGTTTATACCGATGAAAACTTCTTTCAGGTATCTTTTTGTTCACACTTCGAACCAGTCCTTGCGATAGGCGTCTGGGTCATGTCGCAACCTCTTCCCTGGTCAAACCTGGCGACATCGTCCATCCTCGGAAACCCATCATGATCTTAACCTATCACATACCCGCGAAACGAGATACAATAGCTTAAAACAATAACAGCGCGGTCTCATGCGACCGGTCGGGGATTCATGAACTAAAATTACTTTTTTTTATTTTATCAATAACACAATAAGAATAAAATTTAAAGTAAGTAGAACCTGCATTTCCTTTTCATAACATGTCTTATTTCACCACGTGTCCTTGCTTCGCACAGTCACAGATAATATAATATACTAGCATAGCACAGTGAATGGCGGTGGTTGTTACGATCATGTCATCAATTTTATAATAAATCTAGTTACATTGCTGACACCTTAGTTACTATATTCACCATAGCTTACTGTTAATTTTCAAGTACAACACATCCTTGTAGAATTCAATAGTTTATAGTACATCCGTGTTTTGTTGTGAAGGAGTTTATGGTCTCGCGAGTCGTGAGGTTTAGAGTAAACCTACTAATTAATAATAACAATTAAGTATTATTAATTTTCATAAAGCCAAATACAATTTGTCCGTCTCACTCAAACATTGAAACAATTAAGTACAATACTTAAATACAACTGCATGTATTAACTTAATGGCAGCCATAACAAAAATTCCCTCATAACTTTATTAGGTACAATAATTTACAAAATCTACCATCGCATAAACGTATCAATGGAGTCACTGGATCAGGCTACAGGAAATATTCAAAGCGCTTAAAACCAGTCAAGTACGGCCAACAGATTATCCTGCTGACCTAATAACACATCGTTACATTTAACAGTAAGCCGTCAAAATGTTCCACAGACGTTTACATGAATCATTGCGGCGTCCGAGGCGTCTGACGTCGCCAGCATCATCAATCAAGGAAGGATCACAAATTAAGAAATATTAATTATGTTCCCAATTCGCCGAACTTAACGCGAACCCGGCACAAAAGGTCGCATTTATTTATTTTTGATAATATGTCGGTTAAATGTTCTGTCTTAGCTATAAAAAAATCATACCTAATAATATATATTTTAAGGTGGTAAAACCTTCAAATAACTTGAACAAGAGGGAGAGACTTTTATTGACTAAAAACCTCTATTGTATCCCCAGTTGTTTGCGTTCCACGGCTGTGGTGACTTCTTAGGACATTCCCGCAGGCTAATATGTTATTTCTGTGGTAGGTTTTGTTGGGATTAACCCTTTAAAATAATGCAAATAACTGTAATTCCTGAAAGCCCGGAACGACAGTGGTGACGACCAGAAAGTGCCGAGACAATGAACCTCAGAGGCTTGTATTAATGTGTATTAATATATCTCGGAGAAACGATACAACTGCTTTAAACACCGCAATTAATTTAATCAGTGTGTTTAATTAGTTTAATCAAAGTGAGCTGCTGAAGAAGACAGTCATCATCATCATTTCAGTCAAAAGACGTCCACAGCTGGACGTCGTATCATATCGTGGAACTAAGAAGACATAACTTACAAGAAAAATATTATTTTAGTGTACCGTTTTTTGAGCCGCTTAGAAATATAAGTCTACTTCGTATCTTTTTCAATATAGAAACTTGCAGATTCGCATGCAAAATACAGGTTCCATAATCCATATGTAACTGGCTTAATAAGACTATTTGAACTGCAGATTTCGATACATACGTCTATCGTTTTTATCGAATTCAAATATTTACGAAACCAATCTTAGAATTGAACTAGGCATATTTCAATAGATCTGTACAATTTTTATAAGATTATATTATAGCGCAATAGTAAAAGCACGTAAAGCTGGGGAGTTAGAGGTCGTGAGTTCGAAGTCTGTCCGTACTGTTGAGTTCGTGAACTCATTCGCAGTACAAACATTGTTAAGTTTGAAGGATTTATAAAGAAGACGATTGTAACTACATCGCTATTCAGTTTCGTGATAATCATAGCTCCCACGTGATAAGCATTGATCCGAGCAGCCTAGACAAAGGACATTAGGGTTACATTCGCCCCCGAAGTACCTACGCACCTGCCTTGGTCACATGTTTCAACATGGACTGAACCTGAAACTGTATTCATTGTGTACAATATAATAGCAACGAAATTCTCAGTATTTTTAGCTCAGACGATCTTCTTTTTCTATTAATAAATACATATAGCAGATTTACTAAAACTGGCTAAGTTCAAGTCGAACTTGCGCACGAAGGGTTCTGTACCGTCCGTCAACAGCAAAAAATAGCAAAAAATCACGTTTGTTGTATAGGAGCACCCACTTAAATATTTATTTTATTCTGTTATATGTATTTGTTGTTATAAAACAAAAAAGACACAAACAACAAGAACAAGAGAAATGCATCATCTCTGAAAATATCTACTGTCTAGCTATCACGGTTTATGAGATATTGTAGCTTGGTGACAGTCGGACAGACAGATAGATAAACGGACGGACAGCGGAGGTTCCCGTTTTACCGTTTGGCTACGGAGCCCTAAAAATCAATGATCGATTTGTAGTCAGAAAACTATAGAAAGCAGACAGTTTTGTACAGAAACTTGTAGTAATAAACTTTGGTTTTGAAATCGTGTCGCACAGTGTAGTGAATCTAGGAAAGTGTTACGTCGGTGAAGACTACCTGTAGTTGAGCAAACCTAACCTACCTCACCTGGCTAAATACATGTGATAGCACTTTACAACGCAACACTAGCGTTAAGTTACGCAGTTGATTATTATTTATTATTATTAAATAAATAATCACCTATAGGATAACTGGTAACTGAGAGTAATACAACATTTCCAAAACCGTATCATGTTACGCATAAGGTAAACTGGGTTTCCCGAATATTTGTGTATCATCGTGTATGATAAATTAATGATAATTGATTGCACTGCATAGTATTCCATATCGTGTTTCATCGTCGACCACGTCATCGCAAGTGAGATAGTGGTCGAGCACGAGCCTATCAATAATAATTTAAAAATACCTATTTCATCATCATCTGCCTAGCCTTCTCCCAACTATATTGGGTTCGGCTTCCAGTCAAGCCGAATTTAGCCGAATACCAGTATTTTACGTGGAATGGCTGCCTACCAGACCTGAGACCTCCACAACCCATTAACTGGGGAAACACGGTACTTCATGGCAAGATCGGAGTCAGATTTACTGGCTTCTTACTATCCGTAACGACTGCCAAAGATCTACAAATGACAGCCGAGACCTACGGCTTAACGTGCTTTCCGAGGCACGGAGGAAACTCGGTATGTTAGGGGTCACCCATCCACAGACCATCCTTGGCAAGCGTTGCCTAACCTTGAAGATCGACCCGTGCGGCTGTTATTATCTAGCCACGAGCTCCTCTTAAGGTGAAAGCGTCAGGGTAGCCCGTGAAATTCAAAATTTCTTACGTTTTTTGCAATTTGCAGGCCATTGGTAGGTTGTATGAAGTTAAAAATACTTTAGCGACTGTAAAACTTAACTAGTAACATAATTATAACCATAAAAATCAATCAATATCAATCATCAATACAAGCCTCCAAGCTCACTTAGTTGCAGGAACGTTTTTGACCTGGATAAAATCGTTCCTACACTTAAGTGAGCTTAAGGCAGCCTCTACACGGTCAATTATATTGCGCAATATGACACATTGTGCAATATTATTGACCGTTTAGAGTAAACATTGAAGATTGCGCAATGATTGACCGAAAGTTTGAGCGAGTCTAATTTTTATTGCACCATAGTTTTTCATTGCATCGTGTAGGGTCAGTATTGCGCAATATTTTCAGTCTGTTGTTCGTCATCACGAGGAGTATACGCACTCCGACTGAACACGAAAACATTGTACAGTTCGTATTATTGTGCAATATAATTGCTCGTTTGGATTCAGAGCGAATTTCAATCTTATTGTACAATATAAAGTATTGTACAATGTTAAAATATGTATATTGTACAATGTATAAATATAAATGTAGGTCTAGGGGCCGCCTTACTAAAAAACACCATTTACGTGAAAGTAATAATTGGGCGTAGCACTGGTAGCAACACTCGTTCGTAGCTACACGTTCGTAGCAACAAGATGTCGTAGTATAACTGGGTGTAGCATAGCGTTCGTAGCAGCAACATTTAAGGATCTACATTGGGCACACGTGGACCACCTACGCCCCTTTTTGAGCGCGTCGGTCTCTATACAATTTTATATGGCAACTAGACCTGTCAGCTACATTTGATCCATGCTACAATTGAAATGTTTACAAATAGCCACGGTAAGATATTAGAATATGTATAACTGGGAACGTGATTTTTAAATTATAAACTGTAAAATACAAAGGTAAAAAATATCCCTCTGCCTGTAAAAGGTTTGAGGCGGATGGAGTCGTGGGTAACTGGCAATATTTGTTTGAACATACTACATATATTTCTTCTCTTGCAGTCCCACACCACAACGCAAAATTTCAGATTTGCTTAAAAAAAAGCACACTTTAATTTAAATATATTTTAAACGATACTCTTAAGACTTCTATTGTATTCAGAATATAGTAAAAAGATATCAATAATGTTTGTTTAACAATGCAAGTCACCGACGTGATTCAAGATGGTCCTCGGTCCCTTTCTATTAAGGAGGCTGGGTTTATCAAGCGATCCCCTAAAGAGGATCCCACGCACCGAAGGCATATATTATTCAAAAGTTAAGAAGAAATAAAACAGCTTTAAATTTGTTGAGAATGCAATGCTGATGTGCCCCCGAGACTTGACTATAAAGTCGCGAACTTGACAAAATAAATTTGGCTAGAAAGAACATGTGCGTTGCTGAGGCTAAGGGCCTGTTTCACCATCTATGATTAAGTTTCGAGTACCTTACTTGGCAGATAATTTCATACAAATTCAGTTCCATTTTTTAATTTATTCAGTGAGTAGTGCCTACTCGGACATTGTGAAACAGGCCCTAACTGTATCAATAAAAGTTGTAATATTATTTTTGTCTACCTCAAACCTCAGTGATTCTGTAATACATTGCAAAACCTGACAGATACGTACAGGACTTTCACTGGCAAATAGCTTGAAGTAGCAAAAAGTTATTATTTTGTCTCACAGAAGACACAGCGATCCTTCAATGTACGGCCTCTAATTGATGGAACAAGTCCGCGAAGCGTCCTGAAAAAACATTACATACAACGTGTGACTTATTAAACGCACATCCTGAAAATAATATGTTCAGAATCGGCTACTGAATCGATTTCAGCAATTTTTAAAGTAGGTGAATGTTTTTATTTTAAAATAATTCTTCATATTTTAGAATGAAAAATTACCATTTTTGATAAATTCTTGATAAATGTTGATTGTAGCACCAGAGTGTTTATGTGTGCGTGCGTAACCAGTACCGATGCGCTGCCCAGATACGTCGATTCCTATATTATATGCCTACAATTAAGATAACTATTTTTTTTTAAGAAAACAGTTTTTGAAATAGGATTGTAACTTCATTTTCTAGTTGGGGTGAATAAGGTGTGCAATATGCCAGTTACATGTGGTATAAAGTACCTAGTAGGTATTTTGAAGGTATTTTTCGTTGATAGGAATTAACGAGTTCTGTTCTCTGATCTAAGTCAAGTGGTAGTTATGTAGGATGTGTTTACATGTAAAAACTCAGGTGTCCTTTATAGCGTCCGAGGGAAGAAAAGAGGTAATATCTACTTTGGCGGAAACGGATCTTCTATTCCGAGAACGGTGATTAATATGCATTCGAACCTTCATTTCCTTTGATTGACTCATGTAACGATATGAATGATCGGAAATCCGGAATACTCATATTTTTATTTTAAATTATTTCGGAAGTTTCGTTTTAGTAATCAGTTTTTGGTATAGTTGTCTATCTCACCAAAGGGGATTCACACTCAGTTGAAAATATTTTACGCCCACAAAACCAATACCTATAAGTATGTGACACCCGTGACACCCATCAATTAGCACTGGGCCTATGAGGCGAACTAGCGTAGAGTGTAGTAGTAGTAGAGTAGAAGTGATGGCCCAGTGGTAACGACTTCGACTTACGAGTCGGTCGGGTAGGTCGCGGGTTCAAACCGAGCAAGTCGTATTACTTTATGGAATTTGATTCATTACCACTGCTCTCAAAACGGTGAACGAAAACATCTTGAAGAAACCGGCAGGTCCTAGAACCAAAAATTCGAAGATATATGACATTCACCAACTCGCACTGGAGCCGCGTGGTGGGTTCTTTCCCTCTTCTATAAAGGAGGAATGGGTCCCTGCTATGGGAAAATTATAAGGCTGACTATACTAAGCTATAGTATTGTAATTGAAGTACTTAATGTATGTTGTAACTTTTTGTATATAGTGTACCTACTGTATGCAATTTTATCAATACAGCAGTTTTAAAATATATAGAGTAGGTATAATTCAAGGAGTCACTGGCAACATGTTCAACTCATGTTACACAGTCCTAGAGAGTAGGTCTGTGTTCCAGTAGAGGGAGCATTGTAGTCGGATTATGCGAATGCAACCTAATGCGAATGTTGCAAATCTGAAACTTACCCTGAACACTGAATATAAGTAGCTACTAGTCTACACTTCTGAAAGGCAAACCCGGAGCCTGAATCGCAAGGCAAAGAACGAACAAAGGTGTGGATATTAGTCAGTAAAAGTTTGACACGTCCTCCCATTCCACCCAAAAGTGGAAAAAATCACTGCATGATTTTCTACCTGAAAAAAAAAGAGTCTTCGGAAGAAAACATTATTAAAATTTTATTTCCACCAAAAATACCTGCTTAAAACAGGACCGTCGCTGAATTCACCGTCTGACCCAATTCAAGAAACCGTTTTCCCAGAAAACGATAGTTTAAGCATAGTTACTGTTTGAATTATGACAAAAGATTTACCTTGTAAACTACACTACTACGGCTTCGTTTAAACTTTTCCAAAAGGTTTAAACCTTCTTAATGTTAGCTTTTATAAATCCTATTAGTCAACTTATATGACGGCTTGCATGTGGGTCAAGTACTTAGAAATTGGTTAACAAACTCGCGTTACCGTATTAGTCATCACCGCTTAGTGCAAGGACTAAATTATAACTGTTTTTGATTTTTTTGTATATTTTCCTACTTTTGAAACAATAGGATGTGATAACTGGTGCATTTTAAAAAGGTTTTGACTAATAAGAGCCTTTCTAAGCTTTGCTATGACACATGACACAGGACTTTCCGTTTTCTTTTTCCGAGGCTTTCAAAAACGTTCTGCGTCCGATTTTTTTCAGCTGGGTGTTATCTTATATTTGTATAATAACCGTCCTATTTGCTTCAGTACACGCACAGCAAACTTGGGAAGTGACTGGATTTCACGGTGCAGGAAATTTCGAGTATATTGCTCTTATGTCTAGAATGCTCAAAACTTGTTGGCCGCTCTAAACTTAGCGTTCCAAACTATCGCGCAAGAATCCTCCTCGAAAAAAACACATATTAGCCATGTTTAAAAAATACTGCTCAGCCTTGTTGCTTGTTCACAGTTCGGAGTGATCAAGACCTTTCGGCCATACTGCAATAAATGGTGGTAAAGAAGTTTAGGTAGATTTCCTACTGATTACTACTGATCCTTTTTTATTAATTAGGTCAAGAAAAGAGCAGTATGCACTTATTAAAATTTAGTTTTGAAAAAAATTACAGAGTTCTGAGCAGTAACAAATTAGGTTGTATGTTTTTTATGTATGTGTTATATACAAACATACAACCTAATTGAGAACATCCTGTTTTTTAAGTCGATTTAATAGACAGTCCCGCACCATATTCAGGCGTTTAATTTTTGTACTGTAATGATAAGCCTTTGCCCAGGAGTGGGATGGAAAAGGCTTATAAAAAATATGATACCTAAGTAGCAGTGTGTTTGTAAATGTAAATGATGTAATGTAAAGATTCAAGAATAGCATAGTAGTTACTCTATTATGCCCCACGGCTGGATGAAGGCCTCCTTTTTCACAAAAAAGACATCTTTAACTTAAAACTGCAAATAAACCATTTCATTTTAATTTTCAGCCATTGCGGGCCAGTCCCTTCGGTAAGCATCAAGCTCATCCCTCTATCTTTGCCTTGGTCTACGATGTCACCTTGGGTTTAATGTGACCCAGTAACTGGCTCTTTTAGCCCACAACTCATTTGACATGCAGACATGTCCGGCCCAATCCCAATTTAGAGTAGCAACTTTTCGGGTAAAATCATTTATTTTACTTTAACCTTTGACACTTCAGCAGAGCTCGAGGTTTGTCAGCGAGCCATGGTGTGCAGTATCCGAATGCCGGGGTCGAATTTCCAACCGCGCCGCGTAAGGAACATAATACTGCGCGCTAAAACTAAGATATAATGGCATACATAGTAATTAACAATAACACCATGTTAGGACTGTCTATTATAACAGAACTCACGGAGGCCAAAGGTTTCAGTCATTTACGACTACAACAGTACATTCTGACAGCTTTGATGTTAGGATGATTTCCGACATCAATGCTGTCACACTTTCTATGATTCTTTATTGTTTTCCAAACAGAAATTGTTGTTTAGATTGTGTCTATGGAAAAATAAAGACTGCTTGATCAGCTACCTAAAATCATAACATTCGACTGATATCCTGTTTTCTTCCGCACCTACAGACTATACAAACATGCTGTCGATAAATGTTTGACTAACATGTGTGGCGTCGTGATTAGTAGGCATAATAACAAACCAGTCGTGGGTCAAAGTCACGTTGCGCCGGCGCCTCGCCGTCAGCCCTAGGCACGTACTATTCCATTTATGAAAACTACATCGGATACACTCGCTATTTTTAAATGTTAAACCGTTCAACATTAATTACGGAGGTTCGAAGATCGAAGTAGTTTTACTAAAGTTCTGGCTTACAGGTAAGAATTGGAATTTTGACGGCTTTAGCTTGATCTTATACATCAGAGGTGCATGTAAGGAAATTCTTTTGGAGATATTGCGATAATCAACAGGTGACCGGTCGCGATTGCAGTTATGCTGTCCATACACTCCAAACATCTGTAAAAGGAAAACATCAAAGGTCAAACAAGGTCATAGGCAATTGCAACACTTGTAATCTTTCAAGGAAGCCTTTGTTCTTTTAAAGCAGCCACCTTCCTAATTAGGCCAGTAGTCATCAATTTGAGTAAGGAAATGCACCTTTATTAAAAACGGTAAGGAAACAACGCTACCTTGTTTATCATTGCGCTGTGCTGATGTGTGTTTGAACAAAACTGTCTATCTATCGCACATGCAAAGCACGTGTCGCCGATATAATCTTGTCCTTTTTTTGACGATCATTTCCTTTGACACTACCGTCTTGGCTGCGTATTACATTAAGAACATATTAAAAAAGTCTTGTGATCTCGAATTATTTGACGACAGTCGTTTCAAAGATATACACAAGGATTCAGAAATATGAAAATCTGACTTTCAGAGTTACCAAAATATAGCTCTTGTTGTCTTTAATATAATGATTGCCATAAGGTACCTTCTTATACCTACATACTACATAGGTATTATAAAACAAAGTCTTCCGTCATGTCTGTCTGTTCACGGTATAGGTACTTAAAACAATTTTAATTAATTTTCATGCATCTTTCATCAATCAGCAGAGTAGTTCACGAGGAAGGTAGAGAAAAGTGGAGAATTTAAAACAATTCAAACACTCATGCAGAACTGGTTGGGTTGTTAGTTTATATATATTTAGTAAGTAAATTAAACTTATCGATTAATAAATAACTAAGCAAATCGTTTTCCGACAACGCGACATCGCAATTCTATTGAAACGTAAGAAACATTCATATGTGTACCATAAATACAATGTGCAGGCGTAAGGCCTTTTATTAACATCCGATTTTAGAATGAGTCCTTATACGTGATGAAACATTGTCAATTGTCGCTGCTACCTGTCTGCCCTAACTCAGTGCGTATGGTAAGCTACCGCATTATAGCACTTTGCCATGAACTTGCCTGTTTCCTTTACCTGCTGGTTTTCCTGTGTCTGAGGTTACATCCAGACTACATTGGGTTTAAGTTTCAGTACCTTTATGATTTGTATTTGCTTTGAATTATTGCCTGTACTGTTATAGCTTTTTTAACACAGTTGCTCGTAAAGTTGATGTAATTCCACCGGTTTTAGATATGTAAAGCGGGTCATAAAAAACGCGTGTGTTATACCAAAGCAAATAGTTAAGTTATAGTCCATACAAATTCCATAACAGCATTATTTGCCATTTCGTGCGCGGCGATTAGTTCGAAATTTGAATAGCCTCATCATTTTATCATTTGTCATATTTTATCATTTTTTGTTATTTCTTGTAATTTTTTGTCACTTTTTGTCAATTCTTATAATTTTTTGTCACTTTTTGACATTTCTTGTAATTTTTTGTCACTTTTTGTCTTTTTTTGGAATTTTTTGTAACTTTTTGTTATTTTTTGTAATTTTTTGTCATTTTTTGTCACTTTTTGTCTTTTTTTGGAATTTTTTGTAACTTTTTGTTATTTTTTGTAATTTTTTGTCATTTTTGTCACTTTTTGTCACTTTTTGTCACTTTTTGTCACTTTTTGTCACTTTTTGTCACTTTTTGTCACTTTTTGTCACTTTTTGTCACTTTTTGTCACTTTTTGTCACTTTTTGTCACTTTTTGTCACTTTTTGTCACTTTTTGTCACTTTTTGTCACTTTTTGTCACTTTTTGTCACTTTTTGTCACCTTTTGTCACTTTTTGTCTTTTTTTGTCACTTTTTGTGATTTATTGTCATTTCAGTCACTTTTTGTTATTTTTTGTAATTTTTTGTCATTTTTGTCACTTTTTGTCACTTTTTGTCACTTTTTGTCACTTTTTGTCACTTTTTGTCACTTTTTGTCACTTTTTGTCACTTTTTGTCACTTTTTGTCACTTTTTGTCACTTTTTGTCACTTTTTGTCACTTTTTGTCACTTTTTGTCACTTTTTGTCACTTTTTGTCACTTTTTGTCACTTTTTGTCACTTTTTGTCACTTTTTGTCACCTTTTGTCACTTTTTGTCTTTTTTTGGAATTTTTTGTAACTTTTTGTTATTTTTTGTAATTTTTTGTCATTTTTTGTCACTTTTTGTCTTTTTTTGTAACTTTTTGTTATTTTTTGTAATTTTTTGTCATTTTTGTCACTTTTTGTCACTTTTTGTCACTTTTTGTCACTTTTTGTCACTTTTTGTCACTTTTTGTCACTTTTTGTCACTTTTTGTCACTTTTTGTCACTTTTTGTCACTTTTTGTCACTTTTTGTCACTTTTTGTCACTTTTTGTCACTTTTTGTCACTTTTTGTCACTTTTTGTGATTTATTGTCATTTCAGTCACTTTTTGTTATTTTTTGTAATTTTTTGTCATTTTTGTCACTTTTTGTCACTTTTTGTCACTTTTTGTCACTTTTTGTCACTTTTTGTCACTTTTTGTCACTTTTTGTCACTTTTTGTCACTTTTTGTCACTTTTTGTCACTTTTTGTCACTTTTTGTCACTTTTTGTCACTTTTTGTCACTTTTTGTCACTTTTTGTCACTTTTTGTCACTTTTTGTCACTTTTTGTCACTTTTTGTCACTTTTTGTCACTTTTTGTCTTTTTTGTCTTTTTTGTCACTTTTTGTGATTTATTGTCACTTTTTGTGATTTTTTGTCAACTTTTGTGATTTTTTGTGATTTATTGTCAATTCAGTCATTTTTTGTGATTTATTGTCAATTCAGTCATTTTTCGTCACTTTTTGTCATTTTTTGTTACTTTTTGTCACTTTTTGTCATTTTTTGTCACTTTTTGTCATGGTTTGTCATTTTTTGTCATGTTTTGTCACTTTTTGTGATTTATTGTCTTTTCAGTCACTTTTTGTCATTTTTTGTTACTTTGTGTCATTTTTGTCACTTTTTGTCATTATTTGTGATTATCTGTCATTTTTTGTCACTTTTTGTAAATTTTTGTCATTTTTTGTCACTCTTTGTCATTTCAGTCATTTTTAGTCATTTTTTGTAATTTTTGTCATTTTACCAAACAATATTTGCGTTCGATTTCTTTGGCGCCAAACACTAAGATGTTTAATGTTTTTTTTTCTGTTTCCTCGCAAATGTGTTAAAAAACGTCGTACGATATACGTGCGTATTGGTTATAACATGCTCGGCTCAGTTACGCCCTCGCCTTCGGCTCGGGCTGAAATTCCGCCTCGCATGTTATAACCATCATTACGCACTAATATCGTAATGTACTATTTCGCTAATTTACGAAATAACTAAATAACCGGGCAAGTGTGAGTCGGACTTGCACACCAAGAATTCCGTACAAAATCAACTTTGTACCTAAATAGTTCGATTTCTGAAACGAGTCGTGAAGATATTTCCGAATCGCAAAAAGTAATTATGTTGTTACGTAAAGCTACAAATCTACGATTTCTTTATTGGTGCAATGAGACCTTGCATCTTGACTTTCAAGATTCTTGCTAAACGTGATATAATGTAGATTTGGATTTCCTTACGAGTGTTAAAATATGCACTATAAACTGAGCATAAACAGCTTTATTTTTGTTTTGTTTGCTTTGACTTAAACGTTTCATTTTGCTACTCCAAGGGGTAGCAAACTAACTTGAGTAATTTAAGCTTAATATTTCCACGTAGAGCCACTGCTCTACGTGGAAATATTAAGCTTAAATATTAAGCTTCGGTTACCACTGTAACCGAGAGGTAACTGCCCCGACTTACAAGTTGTAGGTCGCGGGTTCAAACCCAGCCAGGCGCATTACTTTGTGTAATTTATTTCATCACCACTGCTCTCAAAACGGTGAAGGAAAACATCGTGAGGAAACCGGCATGTCCTAGAACCAAAAATTCGAAGACTTGTGACATCCACCAATCCGCACTGGGCCCGTGTGGTAAATTGCGGCCCATTCCGTCTCCTAGAGAGAAGGCCTGAGTCCCAGCAGTGGGAACATTACAAGGCCGATAATGCTAAATGCTAATATTTCCACGTGTTTTTGAGTAAAAGGATTTTTACAGACAAACTATAAAATGATCCCAATTAGGTTGCGTTTTTGCCCCTTATATACGAACCCGTAAACATAACTTTCCACTGCCACAATCATATATGCTTCTGAGGCCAGTTATTAATTTAATGCTAGATTGCATCTGATGATATCATGCGGAGATCAAAAAACATGTTTTTTTTTAGTTCTGGCAGATGGCTGGCATTATTCAACCAATTACAATGTTATTTACCTACTTAAATTCAATATTATGAATAAGTGTAACTGGCAGATGTTATGAAAAGAGTGAAAATAAAAAGTTTAATACGTCTGTCATCATTAATAGCCTCAGTTAGTAGGTAATGGTAATATTACTTTTTACTGACTTCAGGCAAGTCAATCTTTTCACTTATAGGCTGCCTTGTACTTAATGCTGAAAAACGATAAGTTTAGTCTTTTAATTCATAGGAAAATGTTTTGTTTTTCCCTTTTAATTAAAAGGTTTTCGTCAATATTTTGAGAGGTTCAGTCTACTTTCTTAATATTTTTTTTAAGTCATAAAATTACTTCTTTCCATGTGTACATTTATCTATTTATTTATTACTAGCTGTCCCCTGCGGTTTCACCCGCATTTTTCGTTACTGCTTCGCTCCCGTGGGTCGTAGCGTGATGGTATATAGCCTATAGCATTTCTCGATAAATGGGCTATCTAACACAGAAAGACTTTTTCAAATCGGACCAGTAGTGCCAGAGATTACCCCCTACATACAAACTTACAAATTTTACCTCTTTATAATATTAGTATAGATTTTATTCATTTTTTTAGCTTATCTGTCATTCAGGTCCATAAAAAGTAACGCTTTGAGCAGATGTTAAATGATCTACCAAGACTCTTATGGCCATTTTATTTGAGTACTATACTTTTATCCCAAAGTTGCCTCCTTTAGGTACAAATTGTAAAAATCAAATTATTAATTCAGAAACCGCCAACCCGAAAGCCAAAAGAGGCCAAAAATGATCTGAGAGGCATACAGACGATTAGGCGATAGCTCCACATCGGTTAAGTCATTACAAAGGTGCGTTTCCACAAGCGCAGAACTTGATGGAGTAGACAGAGAAGGACCGTGAATTGGTCAATCACAGTTCTCAGAATCTCCACTCCGCATTAGTGGAAACAGTTTAGTCGGATTGAAGTTTAGCAGAGTCAGGCAGAGAGGACTTTGAAATGAAAAAATATGAACCAGCAACCTGGTGCCACCCAGAACGGACCGGACAGTACCGAGCTTAAGAGTACGATTCAGAGGGAAATCCACCCGGCTCGCTTCGTTTCAACGGAAATACTTGCCACTTTTCACTGCCCTTCTTTGCTCCTCGCCGCCCAGTTCCGCTTCAATGGAAACGCACCCTACATGTTGTTGACTTAGCAATCCTTTTTTTTATTTATTTACTGATTCATTCACATTGAATGTTTTGTTTACATTTTATTACTCACTGTCGAGTATTGATTCCGTTTGTTACTAATATGTTAGCCAACATATAATCTTCATAATGTCTGTATTACACTATCATCGGTGATCATCATCGCTCCGTCATGTCTTAGGTATCGGACGATTAGTAACATTATGAAAGGAAATGAGATTATAATTGTGAGAAATATATTGTTATGTGGGTTATACATTGCGCACTAGTTATTTCTGATTAAAAGGGATTATGTCATTGCATTCCTGTTTTGATTATCGATACCAAAGAAGTTGTATAAAGCTTTCCTTCTATACGGGACTAAAACACAACATCACAACATTTTGATTTATCTACCAATATTATAAAACTAAAGATTTTGTTCGTTAAGTAAAACGCAAGTAAGCAAGCACGCACTAATCTCAGGAACCACTGGTTCGTATTGAAACATTCTTTTACTTTTTGTTAGCTCTTATATCGAGAAAGGCTATAAACTACGTAACATAACGCTACGACACCCGGGAGCGAAGCAGTAACCAAAAACATCAGTAAAACCGCGAGGCACAGCTTTAGTGATCTGACAAAATTCTTTTGCTGAATTTGGTCACTTTACCGTCTCATATAAATTTTATACCTCCATCAAGATGAGAATAATGCCAGGAAAGATGACCCATAAAATGTGGCCCTACTTTTAACTTTAATGATTCAATGAGCAATTTCATTCGTCAGAAAAATAGGTTACGATCTATTTTGGACAGGCAAATAAGGCGATTGTTTACGTTATGTGTTAGTAGCATTATTGTGTCAATATCTAGCGTCTCATGTCTAGACCAGATGTTATGTTCCGCAAGCTAGTCGCGTCTGGAGCTTACCTAGTTACAGCAGCCACTGCTTGTCTAGACGACGCGCGACGCTGCGACACTGCCATCTTTATAGGAAGCTCGTTTCGGTAATGTTAGTAATATGTGACGTGTATTAAAACCCATATATCGTCTACTCTGTCACGCAGAATTAAACAATAAAAGTAAAATATTGTTACCTAATTTAAAGCCCTGGAATATGAATATGACTACATACTAAGGAAAAAAAGCGAAACTTATAAAATTGGAACTTAAATACGATATTTAATTTAAATTGCAAGGGGACAAGCGATTATCGATGAAAAAGAACAACTTCCCTAATTCAAGCAAGATTTGACCTGCAATTTTAGCCTCACCTTTGCTATACAAAAAACCCATTGTTTATTAAATTCAAACTAAATAACGTACGATATTTTGGACTTGAACATCAAAGTTTACAAGTGAATCTTTTGTTTTTTTTCTTAACGGTAAACTGTGTTAATTGAACGCATTGAAGTGCAGACTAATAAGTTCCCCTAAGCTCATGTACAAAGACCCTACAGAAGCTGCGTGCAAAACAACAAAAAAAACCGGTCAAGTCTGAATGGCACTGGGGTTCAGCGTTCCGCAATAAAAATATTATGATTGTGGTCGTCCTTGGCCATATTATGCATTTTTAAGGGATAGTTTGTTAAATTACTGTAATTAAACGAAGCTAAATAATATATTTGTTTATGCAACGCAACAATTGCTGTGTGTAGTTTAAAAAGGGTTGGCAACATTTACTTCAAATACGGTGAGACCCAAAAAATATTTACCACAAATAAACCACCGCCATACAGAACACAAAATCAATCAATCATTGAGTATTTAGGGCACGAACTTCAGAAGTGTCTGATGGGCATTTGTTTGACAGATTTTTGAGGCAGACGGTGACGTGACAACCCTAAGCTAAGTCGTAGCCACCACACGCCGCTACGTCCGAACCCCAATTCAAAAGTTTTAGTCAGTACGCGCGTGGCCGCGGCGGTAGACGCGTGAGACGAGCGGTGTGCTCAAGGACACTATTCATTTTTTCATTTACGATCAACACCAATAAAAATTGAATTTCGATGGAAACAGTGCGTTAGTTCAATTCAATACTATAGCGTTTGTACGTATGAAATAATAATAGTGTATATTTTTATGTTCTATAAATCGATATTTGGCAACTCCTTAGAGAATTAGCTAGCTTCATCATTTTTGAGTACAAGTTCATTGGATGTAAAGTCTGAGTGTGAATTCGACAAAGTTATTAGTGCTTTCAGTGTCAGCTGTGTAAGCTCATTTGCTATCCCTCTCAGTTCAGTAGAAAGGGAAAGGAAGGCCGAGAGTTAAGCAAGTTGTTTTGTTTTCATGATTTTCTTTGCTGTTTGTAAATGTAGAGCGGATTAAGAAAATGTAAGTGTTGTGAATTGAGCTTTTTTATTTTTAAATTGGTGTGCTGATGTTTTTATTTTGTTGTTGACAAAACGCTATCTGTCAACAGTGTCATTTTTGACAACAACAAAACAATGTGCTTTTTTTCTGCATAGATATGAACTGTCATCAGCTGCTTATGATGTACTAACTGAATTAGTTGCGTGTTGTGTTATGATTTATTTGTAGATCACTCTCGGTCATGTGGCGGCTCCAATTAGACTTGAGTTCGTTTATAAATAGTCCCCACTTAGGATCCCTTGAACGTTACTTGTGCCAACGACTAACTAAGCTTCGTATTATTACAAGTATCGTTCAAAACTTTAGTCGAAAGCTTTCCATATCTTGTCAAATGTACGGTTAACTGCAAATTGTGTTAACCGTTATCATAACATTTTGCATTACATAGGTACAGATGTCTATAAAGCATTATTCATGCAAACTAAAAATGTAGGCTATTATTTATTTTGTTACATTATCTTTGTTGATAAGTATATATTTATTAGCTTAACAATTTCATCTCTCACTCTCTCCCATCAGTTCTTTATGGTTCTTGCACGGTATAATAAAAGTTTAGTATGCTTAAGCATGAAATTAATCCTTTAGTTACATACGTAGATACCATATCAATCATTAAAATGGCATTACTACAGTAATTATTATATTCATTCATGTTCGGGTTAATGACCCAAATAATCTGAAAGGTGTGTAGCACTTCTATTATCTTTGATTCTTTGCCAGGAAAGTGATTTACAAATTGTTTCTCTGGTTCGCACATGGTATCGTAGAGTCATAGAGGTGAATTATCAATTTATCACTACCTACGTCTGTCATCAATTTAATATCCTAGCTGAATTGTAGCCTATACATTAATCAGTCCATTAAATACCTAAAGTAACTACTGTTAAGTTGTAAATCTATTGCAATTTAAATTCAATAAAGCTGAACGCAGCCATAACTTTATGTAACGATGACATTTCGTCGCCCTCCCCGCTAACTGTCGTATCTCACAAACTGACGTATCTGCACTAACATTACCTACGCGTTCTTAGCTATATTTCGAATAAGTTCTCTTTAATCGTCGTATCTGTATCGTTTACCGTTTAGGAGATAATCACGTATTTGGTTTTGCGAGACGTATCTGCTTCAAATTAATATGAATAAATAAATAGATACCTTAGGGCTTTAGGGCGACTACTAACTTAAAGAATAAGCCAAGAGCTATATAAAAAACTTTTTAAATAATTGATAAAGCCACAACTATCGCAACTACAGTAATTTGACTGTAACGCCCGACCGAAAAACAGTTGCCCTGGAAAAACATCAATTGCTAGTTAGGACAGTTAGCCGGGAGGGTGACGATTTGATATGACAGGTCATTCATGACAGATGAGATGCATTTGACAAAATGGCGCCCATTTCATAGTGATGTGATTAATTTATAAAGAGATCAATTATACAACAATGCCTAAATGTCATACGAAACAGTCTAGGACGTTGACTTACATTTGGAAAATTGTCTAATTGTAACTCTACCGTTGTGCTTGGTTTACGCGAAGAACAAAATTAACAAATTATAAATTGAAAATTACTAAAAATCTAGCATATTATTATACCTAATGTGCTTTTCGCTTACTGAACCATAAATTTAGATCTTTGGCACACGAGTAGAGCAGAGCCTAGATTATTACCTACATACACTTCCTTTGTATAATTTTTGACATGAATGCGGGCGAAGTCGCTGGCACAAACTAGTTTCGATTAGAATTCAAAACTTACACCGTACTGCAGTAGTTGGTGGGCTTATTAACACACCAGTACGACCGACCTGCAAAATGTATTTGCAGGAATATAAAGTTCGAAAGTGATAATTATTTATTTATCAGTATCGAAATTTTTAAATGAAAGTTTTGCAGAGCAGAATCATTAAATAGTCCAAGAACGTTCATGATTTCAAGTAACAAGTTTTGAATACAATAACTAATCGTGTTCCCTTTCTACTCCTTATGAAATTAGCTTCTGCCTACGGTTTCGCTCGTGTTTTAATAGATTTCTCCATACAAACTTTGCTCTCCCGTTTCATCCCCTTAGGGGGTGAATTTTGGAAAAAACCTCTCATAGTTCTCGCCTACGTCATAAAAGGGAACCTTGTGCAAAATTTCCCACTCATAGTCCCAGTAGTTTCGGCTGTACATTGATATGTCAGTCAGTTAGTTTTACTCTATATCTAGGTTAAACAGTTTGTATTGATTTAGAATACCAATTAATTAATTAAAGCTAATTTCTATCACAATGCCTATGTAGTGTAGGTAAATAATGAAGTCCCCGCTAATTGTTATTGTTCAGTTAATTTTTCCTCAACTTATTGGGAAACACACTGTGAAAACACTTAAATTCCAATTACAATTTACTTACTGAAAGGGAAACATTTATTAATTACTATTACGAGTAGTTGACGTATTAGCCTGAGCGACAAAGTAGGTTTTTATTTAGTTAGTATGGTGGCTATTGACCATCAAACAGTTATCTCTTTGTTTCAACATCATACAAAAGTTATTCTTACTTATTTCCACGTAATTATATTTTTTTGTCTCATTGGCCTATTCTTATTAAAACATCTTTGAATTATTATTTACCATTTTGTAAGCCTTTCCTACGTTCCTCCGTTTATTCATACAAAGTGTACAAACAGCCTATTTGTTATTTATAATTATAAATGAAGATTTATGCTAAGGGCGCAGGTGTTATCTCAGAAGTATAATGAAATACTTACTTTCTCCCGTGTTATCAGCGCACAATGTACTGACCACGGTCAGCCGTATCAGCCGATATTAAGTCACTCCATGAGAGCTTCCCTTATCTGGATTTCCTGTTTTCAATGCTACTCTTGAGAGATACGAGTTCATGATCTCATATGGTCCTACATGCGTTTATTTAATACCTGAGTACGATGCTAAGGAATCTAATTAATTTACAATGTCAACAACATTACTAATGTAAAAATAAAACAAACTTGCTTGGTACACGCATAAAGAATTTCTTTGTGTTGTAACTTATCTCTAAATATATCATTAAAATCAACAATTACCTGTAAGGACGATACGTTTCTTTTGTTTCAGAAATCGCTTCTGTATCTTGTGATCTACAAGAATATTATAAGTACAAAATATGGTTAGCTGACATCTGTGACCCGACGCAAACCGAACTCATCCGACATCATGGAGCACAGCGCCGACTCGACTGCACCCAGCGCTACGAACACTCACTCGCAAACTTCATGTTTGGTAGCTAACACCGACAGAGTGGCACACGACAATCATTCCAATGATAATTTAGAACATGTTCATAAATTGACTGACTTAGATAGATGTAGAATACTTAATAAAGAACAAATTGAATGCCAACATGAGTCTGAAAGACGATGCTCTGCCACGAATCGTCCCTGCCACAGAGCTTCCGAACGATGTGTATTGCATAACAAAGAAGACGTATACGGAAAAGAATCGATTACCAGAAAGAGGGTTGAGGTTGACGAATGCGGCAGTTCAAGGCGGGCCGCTGATTTGAAATTTAAATGTAGTCGGGATGCACAGGAGTGGACGGGCGCGCTCGGGAGGACAATAGGCGTCCGTGTTGACGTGCTCGTCATCGCCGTCGTGGCGCTGTTCCTGAGCGTGCTGGCGACCTGCGCGGCGGCGCCCGCGCCCGCCAGGTCCCGGCCCACGCGCAGTGCACACGAGAAGATCGCGGTAAGTTTTTAAACATTACCATGAATTTAAATTATCATGATTCACAGCGGGCGCACAATTTGCGGAGATACAAATAACGACAATGGGTCCTATGATTTATAAATTATAATAAGTAGGAAGATGTAGCGCATCCTAGCTCATGCATACTAAAGAGTAAGTAAGATACGTGTATCCTGAGTACTTGTAAACTTCAATCCCGTCTCGAGCGCGCCGGAAACGTACTGCTTATTATGTGTGTTATCTGAATCTGTCTGTTTTACCAGACAATGTCTTTCTTTACAACCATTTTTGAGCACACTCAGAGATTTGTGCGAGATCTTTTATACAAAAAAGCAGTAGTTAGAACAGTTGTTTTAAAATGGGCTTTGTTAACGCGAACAATTTTAATCTAAACGGCTGAGCGCATATACTACAACATGAAAATGATTGGACCCTTACTGTTGTACAATAGACGCCAATACCTGTATCTATGGCGAACACGAGGATTCCATTATGGTATCGTAGAATGTGGGCTATGTACTACGTAGCTAAGACATACCTGTCATTACTTTTATAATTCGCGAGTGGTTAGTCGGATCAGTATTACAATCGTGATGTTATGTATGCCCATACACGGCGCGGCCGTAATGGTCGAAATGAAGGTCTTCCTTTCACCCGGAGAATGCTTGATTCTCCCTTAGAAGGGACCGTTATCCACTGACGGATTAACGACCATTTTAAGGCGTATTTCTACTGAGTGCAAGTAATATGGGGACAAAAAGCTGGCGTGTCGTATTAGATTACTGGCAGTGACAGACGGACGGACCGTTTGGGAGGAGATTAATGGGCTAAGTGACGAGTGGGAGGCGAGCCTGTAGTCCTCCGCGACTCGGGAAGACATCCCGCTCATTTATTTCGTGGACCGTTACAAATAGTGAAAAATTCGACTAATTTTATTGGGGGCACGCGACAACTAGTCCTGTGAGAGACATGGGTTTTCTATTCGACTTAATGTTTATTAATATCCTGAATTCGTCTTATTTCGATACACCATTTTTCTGTTTACCTACACTAGACTTATTTCTTCCTTTGTAACACAAGGAAACGCCAATATAAAATCTAAAAGTAAACTTGGTTAGAAGAGTTCAGTTGATACGCTAATTAAATTCACCGTCTATTACGACGCCCGAAATTTCTTAATCCGAACACAAAAATAGATTACAACGAGATAAATGAGTTAGGTCGAACGGGAGTTGAATCAGATTTGAACCCGATTTAATTACAGTTTAAACACGGCGTGACCGCGATGTTAACGGCTTCCTGCGCAAGCGCATATAGGCCGTGTTTGTGTTCAACTTAGTTATGTAAGTGATAACTGATCCATTGCGAGCTCGGAGAAGTAAGAAAACGCCAAATTTTTAGGGCAATCGGTGAAAAAGACTCTTATTGAAACTATAACAGAGGTTTTGTTATCTCCGCTTCTCATACGGACCTACATTTGGTAGAAGGAAACGGTAGAAAATACCGTAAAACTCAATTGAGTTAGAAACCTCTATAACCTGGAACTCATGCTAAGGTTCCCCTGGCACTTGCACTAATTGTACTTTTGTTGATAAGACAAAGCAAATCTCTATATCTCTGAGATTCGGTTTTCGATTTGATCGTTATCGCTCTCACCTCATTTTCTAAGACCTTACTTAAAAGAATACTATTCTATATTGATTTCTTTAAATTTTATAGGCATTGGCCTCTGAATCTGAGATAACCACAATTCATCATCTCTTTAACTCGTTATTTTATTTAATAGGTAATCGCATGTCCATAACTGAAATAATCTCTATTATCATCTTTATTAATGGAATCCTCTTTCGTCCCCTCAAACCCTCCTTAAAGTCCCAGTTACCCAGGTTTCACTGCGTAATTACTTCCATTCATAATATTCTGTGGCAACGATAGTGTAGCCCAGTAGCCCTAAACTACTCTACTTGAATCAAGTATACGTAATCAAGTTAGTTTATTTCGTGAAGTGCAAGAAAACTGGTTTAGTACGCAATGCTATGGATATTTCCATACCGTGTTATTATGCAGTTATTATGTCATTAGTTTTACCTAGTTACGCACCGGGTATTTTCTTAATTAATTCATTCTCGATTGAAGAAGTGCAGTTGGCTAAATTTGAATTCATTGTCCTTATTATTACTAACACTAATCAATCAAGGCTGGGTTCTTCCATGAACAATATGCATTCCACTGGAAGTTCGCATATGAAAGGGACGGCATATATTGGTGGTATGCATATAGATACCACCAATATAGCTGCTTCGTTATTCGCATCTCTGTTCATTTTTACTTCGTCAACCGTCATCGTTACTCTTTTTTCTTTGTCACAATATATTTTGGGTATAACTTAATCATCTTCTTCTCCCACATTTCTTGTAGTCACTATTTATTTATTCTTCATGCACAAAGTACATAGGCGGACTTAATGCCCAATCTTAATAGTCACCCCTTTACGAATAGGAAAGTTTATTGTATCATCTTTTATACCGTCTATCCATTGCTTCTTTGCCCCTGCACTCTTATAGTCTTCGCGCTATAAATAAAACAATATAATTCGATTAAAACATTCCGATCATTCAAAATTACTGTAACTTTACGTAGAATTCGCACCAACAGCGATCGAGTGCAGTAAAGGTGCAATCACGCCACCTTTACTTTCCTTCCCCGAGTTTATTACTGGCGTAGGAGGAGCAGGTATTGTGGTCGCAATCTGCTAACTAACCAGTATAACTTGGTCGCCGACGATTAATTGAACTAAATTTACATGTATTGGTTTTGACATGTTTTTGACGTTTACCTTTGCTAGTAGCGTCACTATGATATGTCAAAATGTATTGGGCAACGAGCCTTTAATTATGCATTTACCTTGTTAATACTCATATTTTCGTTATGCTGCATCGACATAAATAGCGTATTTTAATTAATTAGTCAATCCATTGTGTAGTTAATTTTAAACGTTAGCATTTTTGTAGGATACAACTGTATTTAATACTCCATTTGTATCCTAAAAATGATTAAATGCTATTATAAAACTGGGAAAAACATTGAGGCAAACACAAGTATCACTCATTGTGATCTATTTGTTGCATAGTGATTTACAAATTCAAAAATAAAACAACAAATAAGTGTAAATCGTGAGCAGTTGTATTAATTTCCATTAAAATATACATAAATGTTGCTAGGCTACAGTTTTATAATTAAACTGAGGGAATCATAGAAATGAGTTGAGGGACAATGAGGAAAGCTACTCGTACCTCTAGCGTAGTCGTAAACTTGTACTTAATCCTAAAAGTTGGTTAAGAAAACTCTAGATCAGACTGCTGGTGCGATTTCTGTCTGTTTCATCTTTTCCTCCAATATATTGGCCAGTACTCGTAAAATCACTATATTAAGAAACCGATATTAAAGTAAATTTATGCCTACATTGTAAAGCCACACTCGAAAAAAGTTCAATAATTTTGGAAAGAACTTAAAAACAAAAACAATGTAGAATGTGGTATCTTCATTCTTAGCATCGTCTCGAAAGTCTGGCACTTTCCTGAACAGATTCATTTTATGCAGTGAGATAGCGAGCTATGTGTGGGTGACGTACTATGAACAAAAGGTGTCTGGGCCGGGCTGGTATACAGCAAGTAAATACCTCGCAAACTGCACGGGATATGCATTGTCTACCTCCTTCCCTTACGGCGGACCACTTAGCTCGCCTGTCTACACTTGCTTATAGTGCCTTATATTATTCATGAATATTTTGGTGCAGAAACATTGCTCTTGCGTAATTTTGAAATAAGGAAAATTGTGCTTTGTTTTAGTAACAACTTAAGCTATTTTTAGCTTAACCGTAACGTATTACACTGTCACAGTAATGTTGTAAAGATGAAAGCTTTTATGTGAGTATGTTGCTCTATTACTCTCAAACTGCTAAACAAATTCGGGTGGTATTTTAGTAACGGGATAGCATAATATGTCCTGAATTAACACATACTTACGTTAAACTAATTCCTCTTAGGCGGCCCCTGGACCTACAATAACATTGTACAATACTTTATATTGTACAATAAGATTGAAAGTCGGTCTGTATCCAAACGAGCAATTATATTGCACAATAATACGTACTGCACAATGTTTTCGTGTTCAGACGGAGTGCGTATACTCCTCGTGATGACGAACAACAGACTGGAAAATATTGCGCAATACTAACCCTACACGACGCAATGAAAAACTATGGTGCAATAAAAATTAGACTCGCTCAAACTTTCAGTCAATCATTGCGCATTTTTCAATATTAACCCTAGATGATTAATTATATTGCACAATTCACCATATTGCCATATTAATTGATCGTCTAGGGGCCGCCTTAGGCGAAGTCACTGCTACGAGTACAAGTAGTTCAATATTTTCTTATAACCTGGTCCGAATCAATAATAAACATCAAAGACGTACCAAGTTAGGTACATAATTTTATTTATCAATGTTTGCCTTCATTCGGACGTAAATAAGTAACACTATATAAAGTGCGTAATTCTGTAAATTAAACGTATTGTATGGATTAATAGGATACGGTTGACGACACGTTTGCGCAATAGTTAAGCGGCTAAGCCGCGTGTCGCGGGTTCGATTCTTGTATGGAATAAAAAATTGCATGGCCTACAGAAAGTTGTTCCGGGTCTGAGTGCCTTGTGTATGTGAGCTGCGTGGCACGGGTTCGATTCCTGAACGGAACAAATATTATGGCCTACAAATAAATGTTCCGGGTCTGGTTGTCTTTTGTATGTAAGTTTACATTTTTGTTAACGCAGGGTACACAATTATCAATTTCCTAGTGGGGCAAAATTTTCATGTTAAAATAATACTTACTCGGTAGAAGTATAAAGACTTTATAAAGAAAAAATGACCTTTTGGATAAAACTAGGTTGCTTATCACTTTCCGTGGCTCGCATAATGTAGTTATTATAGCTACAGGTATAATTAGGGTTGCCAGGTAACTTACGAGATAAGTATTTATTTTCTAATTTCAATAAACGGTAAAAATAATTTTAATGTTAGAAAATAAGGAATAAAAAAAGAAGAAAATTTTAAGTACCTAAACATTTTATCTTATTGTAGCTACAATGCCCATTAAGAAATAAAAAGAAATAGGAGAATTTTAAGTACGTACTACTTAACTAAACGTTCTTTTATATAGTTCGTTTTTCAGTTTTCAAAGCGGATGATAAAAACGTTACTTAATCTTTCTTTCAACTAAAAAATTAAAATCTCCTGTATCACGCCACATCCAGCCTATATCGAGACACCTGGCAACCCTAGGTGTAATGTAAGTGACGTATGTAAATGGCCGACATTGTATGATATGTGTATAATTCTCTTAGCCGAAATGAGGTCACATCTGACTGTAGCATGCGGCGCTAACATTGATCTAAGTGATAAATGGACACAAATTCACACATCTCTTGAGTTACCGCCTTGAAGCGATCTCGATAAAACTTATGAAATATGTTCTAATAGATAAATGTAAAACAATATTCCTTAGCAATAACTAGTATATCTGTAAATTCATTGTATAAAAATATGAATTATTTAACAAAAAGAGTTTGCGCCCAACGTGGGGCTCGAACCCACGACCCTGAGATTAAGAGTCTCATGCTCTACCGACTGAGCTAGCCGGGCTTGAGATCCCAGTCCGAAATAGAATCTTAGTTTCCAATATCAGTATCAACTAAAATAATGTACATAAAAACCGACCACATGCGACTCCAACTCGCGTACAATAGGTTCCGTACCATCCGTAGCAAAAAATGACAAAAAAACACGTTTTGTTGCCCCACTTAAATATTTATTTTATTCCGTCTTTAGTTGAGTTGTTGTTATAGCGGCTACTGTGAAAACTCATTCATCATCTAATCTAGCTACCAAGGTCCATGAGATATTATTCTGGTGACAGATAGACAGACGGACAGTAAAGTTTAGTAATAGGGTTCCTACTCGTTGGGTACGGAACCCTAAAAATCCTATATTAACTCCAAATTAGCTTATTTACCATTATCATTATATAGGATTTAGTGTGTTACTCTAAAATGTTAATTTGGCAGACAAGACAATACAAGTGAAAATTAACGTGAGTCATAATTAAACTGAAACTGCGCTGGAGGCCATCGGTATTGACCCAAATATTCATTACGCTATCTATAGCATCCTATTCCGCACATCATTTTAACTAAATCTCGCGCGAGATTTATTGTATTTAGTTCTATTATGTTAGTTTACAATTCGTGCTAAGTTTTGGTTAGTTTACGTAAGATGTAGGTAAGTAAATTACCTATCTAAATAAAAATGTTGGTACCTACCTACTCAAATTATTAAAGCAGGTAGTAAGTATAGATACTTATCTTGAATATGTTTTGTCTTATTATATATCTAGCTTCTGCTAGCGCCTATCCCCTCGTGAAAGATGGTTTCTCCATACAAATTTTGAAGCCCTTTTTCCTCATCTTAGAATGTGAATTTTGAAAAATCCTAACTTAGTGTCCGCCTACGTCATTTAATAAAAGGAAACCTTGCAAAATTTAACGTTCCTAGTCTCAGTAGTTTTCACTGTGCGTTCATATGTCAGTCATTACAAATTAGATCCCCTAAAGCACTTTTAAACCACGTTAGATAAACTTTAATCTAGATATAAAAATTAAACTCAGTCAAAATTCTACCCTTCCATCAAAAAGGTAGCTTTATTGTTCATCTACCCGCATGAATGCGTCGCCAATCAGAATTTGCATTTTAGCCCGAACCGTGCCTAATGGCTGAGGTGCACGTTTGATAATCATCCCGACAGCTTCATCAAAGTAATTATACACTAATCTGGGTTTTAGATTCGTGCCAATATTTGCATACTTGGTCCCGATGTCATCTTTCGCGCCATGTTCGGTTAAACCTAGATTTCCAGGAAACGCTGATAACCTAGATATTAAATATGTTATAATTTAAATGAGCTCTCTGCGTTGATTTAAGCAAATTAATGTCCTGTAGTAGGCGCCATTAGTTTTGTGCTTCACTAAGCTCTTTTTAATGGAGACCATAATTTTTTAAAGAAAGTTTTTGGTATGTTGCTACTCCTTAACGGTCAAGCTCCTTATTTCCATCTAAAATTTGAAGTTTTTAATTCTTCGTTGGTAACTAAATAAAAGTACTTATCCAATTAGTTAAGCTTGTGTCTTCGCTGCTATTGGAAACTTATAAAAGCACAGTTAATTATAGCACCAATTGCATGAGTTATTTTCAGGTGGTAAACCTTGAATATCGAATTTCTGTTGCATTAAATATATGGAACTAAGTAAATAAGTAGGTTGGTCAGCTGTAGATTGCAGACGGCGATATTGACTGTTTTTCCACGAAAATGATACTCATTATACAAGTGTTCGCACATAAAACTGCAGAATTATTGCCCCATGTGGAAAAGTGTTCATTAGTGTACGATGACTGGGCAAATTCTGCTTAAAGCTAACACGTTTAATCCAATCAATTCGACTGCATTTTAAATTAATTTAACTTACGATCGTTGAATTAAATAAAACCAATAAAACATGATACACTATCGCCACAGATAGCCCAAGTCAACAATATAGACACCTTAACAAAAATTCATAACATTGATAGCTCTATAAATACATCTCTGTATCTTAAAATACTAAATTGTCTCTTGTTACACACCCCAGAGATAAGTCCCACTGATAAGAAGGCCGAAAGTTGATAGCGATGACATAAGACTACAGTCATTATCTGTAGCGAGGTGCAGTAAACAAAACTGTGCCTCACGATGGAGTATGTTTTTTTATTGAGTAGCTTCTATCTTCCCTCCTTTGTTATCTGATAAAACATTTACTTCCGGCAACAAAATGCAAGATCTGACAATATGAACAGCTAAAATAATGAAGTTTCGATCTTTCTTACACCTAAATTAACTGTTGTCCAACCAGTATTCGAATCAAGACAAAGCGAAACGTCTGTCATATTTAAAGTTCAGGAAGTGCATGACTTTCACAAACTCATTCAAATCGAGTGCAATGCAACTCTGGGAGCCTGCCGAATGGCATGTGCTGACCGGAAACCGCTTCTCACAGATAAATTTAGCCGCAAAGAGGACGGACATACAAAAATAACACCCATACAAACCAGTTAGACAAGGACGGATGCATTTCAGTTGTTCAGCTGCTGAATAGGCCTGCACTATTTACATGTGAATCAACGATAATTGGGTTATTCATACGGTGCTGATAGCAGCTGAGTTTTTGATCAAGTCTACTGAATTTGTGTAGCTAATTGCGTTGGCCTTGATTAGTTTGCCAAAAAATTGCAACCTTTTTATGGTTAGTTACATATCAAATGACATCAGATTTACTTAACTATATAATTAAATAGAACGTTGGTCAGTGCTAAAAAAATAGTTAAAACAAAGTAAAATCATACCTATGCAATGTGTGTTCTTTGTAAAACAATGCCCAAAAGGTAGCAGAAGAAGGGCTTCTTCGAATTAAAAGGACCATAAGGTGCCCAAATAGAATATTGCAAAAACAACTGAAAAAATTAGCGTGCCCCCAGAATTCGAAGGGCAAATTAAAGGACATAAATGAGTTCTCAGGTCAGTAGAAGTCTGACACGCTCTCTCGCCCCACCCTAGAGCGGATGAAGCTATTAATGATGTCCCACAACAAAAAAGGGTGCCCAAAAGGGCAATGCTTACAGGATCAAAATAAAAACAACTTAACAATATTGTGGCAAAGGAAGAACAGGTGACAGTAAAGGCTTGAGAATATGTTATTTCTTTATTCTCTGGCAACAGTGAATAAATAACAACTGTTAATGAAGATTCTTATGATAAGGAAGTACAGTCGCTTAGCTAAACTGGCATAAATCAAGATCTGCTGAACGATAACACACTATAGCATGCAAAAATGTATTATGTATCCTAATTTCAATTCAGAACGAGTCGCTGTTCGAAAAATTAACAATGTAAATTGTAACAATTAATTGAGGGTATGTTTGAGCAGTGTGGCAGCAACTATTCACAGATTCGTCAATTAGTATTCATTGCTTGTTCGCCGCCGACTCCCAGGTGAGTCCGGACACTATTCAGCGCAATGTTCCGGTGAGTCACGCTGCATCCGTCCAAATTCACAACTCCCCAAACAATTTTAAACTCTATTGCATTCTAATAAGCTTCCACGCATATGCAAATGCTTAATTGTGTTAGTAATTTAGCTCTATACCGCTTTCCCATTGTTATTCCAAATGTGCTTCTGTATCGTATTTTTAGCCTATTCTTTAAACTTTATATCTATGACGTCGTTGACCTATATCTTCTTTTGTATCATCTAAATAGTTTAACGCCATTATGGAATAGGAAATCTGAAATCCAGCATAAGGTTCAGTATTTTCTTAGTTAATATATATTTATTTTAGTGAGAGCTTTTTGCTTTCAATGTGGATTACTCATTCGCGTGCGACTCCAAAATTTTCGTTGGATGTAATAACAATTGTTTGGCTTCTTAGAATCAGCGCATTTAATTTGTTAGTCTTAATTCTGCTAATAATTGCCGACAATGAAGATAAAATTTTATGTTTGAAGTTCAATGAGTAATTTTAATCTTAGCACAGTTTTCTTTGTAAAAATAAGGTTGTTCAAGCAAGCTGTCACTTTATTTTGGATTCAAAACTTCTTGCAACTTAGCCATAATTATCTTTATGCGGACACATGGGTGTAGTTTGTTTAAGGTTTAGTGTTAGTACGTCTGGAGCTTCATAATCTTATGTGTGAATAAACTCTGGCCAGATTTTTACATTTTGCAAACTCTTTAAAAATAACGGCTAACAGAAAATACCTTTAAACAACAGTATTAAGGCTAACTTTCTTACACTTCAGACATAATGTAATGCATAAAAGAGTGCAGCAGACTTCATTCGTAACATTTTTCGTAGACTAGTAGTATATTGTTTTCTTAGCACCCAGACAAGGACTCATAAAACAGCATCCATGGCGGATGCTACCTAAACTATAGTTTCATAAAACATTTTATATTTTCCTTGTACTTCTGCTAGTTGCTAGCGTAACATTTCACCATTTCACGCATCCTCCTTATGTCACAGCGCTCATCAGGTTTCACTAGAACTAGCTACAGCTGACCGAGAAGCTAACGACTCCTTGCCAAAAACTTTATAGGAAAATAGTCTAACCGGCCTTGGTAGAAAGATGATTTCGGCGTGCGCTGTTTTTGAGGCGTGTCGCCTGTGTGACCAAGTGTACTCTTGTCGTAGTTGCTTTGTAACCTTAAAAGTGCATACTGCATTCTCGTTACCCGTCGTTTTTATATGGTCAAGTTTATTTCTTGGACTTGTTACGTGTCTCCCTTGCTTTATACCAGTTTGTTACTTTTAATGTTCCCCTTAGTCACATTCTGCATCAACAAATTGAATTACATTGCTGTTCGATTCTTCTAGTTTTTGTATCCTTTGATAAATATTGCAATAGAAAGTACATATTTTATTCTGAGGCATTTTATATTTATTTTATTATAAACTTTAATTACCCTCTTATCAATAAGATTAGAAAAAGATTTTGGCATTTTATTTATGATCTTTCAGGTCGTGTTTTTATTGCGTAATATACATAATAAGGTATTCAAAACATTCGTGAGATACCTGGTATTACAAACTCCACCTGCGGCTTAGCTTATGAACTCACACTCATAATTTAATAATATTTACTTTATGACATTATCGTAAACTACTATTATTATAGACCTCATAATAACACAGGGCAATTTTTATTTACTAGTTACTTTAATGGGCAGTATTATCGCTCTGAGGAATTTCTTACAGATAACCTTTGGATGACTTGAATGAAAAGAGATCGATTTAGGGCTATCAATATATATATTTTTAAATTGTTATATAAACTAGTGCTACAACAACATAAATAAATATAATTTAGACATAATAAACAAAATGTACAATACAAAATAATGAACCAATACATATCATAATATATACGATTGAGCAAGGAAAATTATATTGAATTCGCTGCCTTTAGAATCATAAGATTGCTCACGTATTCTAGTTAATTACTAGAGTTGAGTCAAAACACTTCGAATAAAAGCAAAGTAGTTAATTATGATTCCAAAATATATTACCGTTTTCAATACCATACTATCTAATGAAATAAACATACGGACAGTAAGTTAAACAAAACTAATTAGCACAAACAATAATACTTTGGCAGTGGTCCCAAATGTTTGCCATTGATTTTAAGAAAAGCTAATGTAGACTAGATACTCGAACGCTATTTGGTAACGTCTACCGACAATCTTGGCTGTCTGGCAAGAATCCGGCGTCCTGAAATGAATAGAACTCCTATTGGATATGCTCTTCATTTCTTCTTTATATGTTCGGTCGAGTGGACCAACTTCTGGTAAAAGGAAAATTGGAAAACCTAAAACAGAGAGCTAATGACATAATGAAGACTGCAGGAAACGACTGGATGGATATAAAACCAAAAAATTAAAAAATACCTTCACACAAACTGAGAATCATATCAGTAAATATATTTAACTAACTGTACTAACAATAAATACTTAAAGTGAACCTAGTAATACTATTAACACAATGACACTTGAAATGGTATAAAGAAAATATGAACATGGAAAGGCTACATTATTATTATGTTCTTACCTGTAAGTGGACCCCATATTTGTGTTAATCCCGTTACCTTTGTATATATGTACATACATATAATAATGTACACATAGTCATACCTGGAAGCTGTAGGCTAAAGCTATAACTTTCCTAGTCAACGACATATAGGGGAAACCGGGTAACTATACGAAAAAATTTTGGTGTACAGAAATAGCAACATTGCAATAGGGGAAGATTAATGTAGAAACTTTAAAGCCACAGACTTTAATATCTTATTTGACATCATATACACTAACTACACTGGCATTAGGCATACTGGTCAGTTGCACAAGTTTTACACCAGTTACTAAGTAGCTGTATTGATTGGTTTTGTATAATGCCCGTTTTCTCATAGGCCACATTTTGCAATACGATTTGCAGGATAATAACCTCTTTAGCACTGTCATCATTGCCATCTATCATACCGAATTAATCGTCTACTACAGCCTTTCTTAACTTCCCATGTAAATGGAAATAGTCGGTTCCTATCAAAAGCCTTCTATGTGCCCTCAGTTTCTAACATACATCATTGTCATTTCTAAAACTGCATTACTCCATGCATGAAAGCTCATGCTTAACTTTCAATTCGCAACCAAACAGTAAATCATACGATTCTCGTCTAAGTTTCTTAACCACGGTTAGTCTCAATATCTGCTATCGATTGACCGCTTCCGCTTATGCCCTGGCTAACGTCGTATATGGCTCTACGTGACTAGAGTTCACATGCAAAGGAGCTTTTTGCATAATTTATTAATACCTGTGTAAAGTGACCGTATAATTTATTATTTACACGCTGGCTATAAAGCGTTTAAGTAATTGAGCGAGGCTTCATTGTACACTACTATGCCTTACAACACGTTAGGTTAAATTGGTGTTCTTGGAAGTCGAACTGTTCAGTGTTCTTTGACTAAATTAAAATTTACTTAGGGGTACGACTATGAACTTAGAGTCAATGAGCAGTAGATATACTATTACAGTAGATATACATTATGAAATAAGTATCTAAATTGACTAATCGTTGTAGTACAACTTCTTTTTCCATTTACAAGCTAAACAAACAGCTTCAAACAAGTTTTTAACGAGTTTATCCCAGCCTGATTCATATGCACGTTGAGATGCATATTTCGAAAGATGGGTTCGCTTCCGTCTCGATCATATTTCAGTCGATTGACGCCTGCTGGCTGGTGTGCAGGCTTCTCGAGCTATGCGGAGTCAATACAGTTAAATACAAATATGTATTAATGCACGCAGACAGTGAGGGCGCGCGGGCGGCCGGCGGCGCGTGCGCGGCCTAATATTATCTCTAGCTGTGGACACAGTGGATAGGCGACGGCGATTTTTTTGGCAAATTAACTATTGACATTTTTTTACGATAATTTTTGTATGGTTGGCGTTGTGGTTAAGCCACTGCGCGTTGCAGGTCGCGGATTCGATTCCCGCACGTTACAAATATTTGCACGTCTATGATAGGTGTTCCGGGTCTTGTGTAGGTATGCGAATTTACAAGTTTGTGTACGCACCCTCAATATAGGTGCAATTCGTCGTGTGGGGCAATGATTTAAATTGAAAAAAAAAGTTTATACAATTTTACACATTTTGGTTTGTAAAATTACATATGCTTGCGTCTAAGATCTTAAGGATGTTGTAGCGTTTAATATTATTCAAACGACTTTGTCCATGAATAGTCCCACCTAATAACCGCATCTCCTTATCCCCACACTTTTTATTAGTCTATTTGTCAGCCAAGAATGTTGGTCGCCGCCCATGCACTGCGTCTGCAGTCTTAGGCTAAGTTTAGACTGACGCAGCGAGGGGGGCTACCTGTGCATGCGCTCAACTATAAATGTGGCCACTTTCACCGCTCGCCCGCGAGGGCGTGACCCGTCCACAGCTGATGTATTGGCGAATTGGAGCAACAGATCTCTGCTCTAGCAATAAACAGCAAAACACATGCTTAACAACTATCATAACATTAATAACATCTATTATATTGTTCTGTTCAGTTGTATCTTACTTCCATTTCTCTGTAAATAATAACTACATCTCTTTGCTCTGAGTAATGTAAACGATCAAGAGATTACTTCTGAGGTATCGTCAAGTATCTCGTATTGTTCACTTGACATAATCATCCAATTCGTTTATCAAACAACATGATCTCTCGCTATCATTGAATGACGTGTGTGCGGTTGGTCGTCAGGATAGAGACAATCCGTTCTGTTGCAACAAACTATTACACGCTGCAGTAGTCATCCATAGGTTACTATAAAAAGAATGACTCATCAGCATCCAGCCTAAGAAACCCTTGAACGTAGAAATATTTTTTTCGCAGGTCTAATTTTTAAGACGTAGACGCGCATTTTTTTTAAATTTAGCTCTTAAGAAGTTGAAACGGGGTCTAAAAGTTTGGTTGCGAATGAAGCCACCGATAAAAGCCAGTTTATATTAATAAATGAAGATGTTTATAAATATTTATGTAAATCAAACAATTCAATAAACAATTTAAAAATAAAAACTTAATCAACAGTTCCGCAATTCAGTTCCCACGTTTATAGTTCCCTTCATAGAGCATTAAAAGTTGTTTGTTTACATAAGTCGAAAGCTTGTGCCACATAGCTGGTAACTACCAATGAAAATATGTACCTGACTACTGATTAACACACCGCTGTCTGCCGTCCAGCCAACAGGAAGCACTGACGCTAAACTAGATCACAACCGATTCTAGGCCTGTTAACAATAGATTCTAAGAAATAATATACATAATAGAGCAGAAATGATTTTAATATATTTTCGGAATGTTTGTTAGTTTAGCAGTAGACTTTGTTCCTAAGCTTTGATGTGCTTTCAGAAGTGTAGTATAAATAAATACTTGATTTCCATGTGTGTCACAGAACTTACAAAAGAAATGGCACAGCAACAGTTGTCTGTGTTTATTGTGTATTATCTTGGAAGCAGTGGTCAGTACTGGAGCAATAATATTGAGTTCAAGTCATCCGAAGAAGGTTACCCGTGGTCTTAGACCGCAAAGGGTAACTGAAGAAACATAAGTGTGGTTTTAGCGAGTAAAAGTCTGACACTCTCCCCCGCTGGGACCTAGAGCGGAAGAAGTCATTAGATGAGATCCCAACTTAAAAAAATCCCTTTAATGTTCAATTATTTTCCCCAAGAAAAGAATTTTATTTCTGTCTCCAGATTTAGAATCGAAGGCACGTTTAATAAACGGTTTGCAAAACATAAGAACCCAATACACGATGTATCGTGCAATTCGCGGTAAGGTTCCTTGAGGGAGCGTGCGGTATTTTTCCGTGTAAGCATCACGACAACGTCCCTCACGGCACGTCGTTCATTTACTTTCATCGAACACGCTTTTATGACAGAAGTTTGTAGAGCATATCGGTTAGAGCTGTATTTGTAAAGGTCGTGGGGTAGCCCGAACCCCACGCCCTTATAAATAGATAGGCACCCCTGGGGGTTGTAAAAATGCGCCGGAGACCCCCCAGTAATATATCAAGATATCGGATTCCGTACGTGCCCACTTCCTGTAAAGATAGTGCAAGAAAAGAAGGTATTTTTAATTATCTCCGTACATTATCTGGGAGTAGTCTGCGTTTACCGATGCGATAGAATGCTGGCTCCTTTATCTGCGGACTTTACGCGTCTGTTGTTTGTATTCAGCCAGTACGCGGCTAACGAAAGAATTGCATTTGTATAATGTTCACCAAGTATTTGCATTACCTACAGGTTGCACAGCATTTCCATTAACTTAAAGTAGAAACTTGTGATTTAAAATGTAAAACAGGTTTAACTTTCATTGCGTCGTAAATATATTTTTTAATTAATTTCTATGGGACATGGTTTGTGAAAGGATAAAGAAGGATGAATTTGAATATATTCATCATCACGTACAGACGGCACGCAATATTCATAGTCGCGTCAAAGCTTAATGAATGCTACATGTGCCAGTATTCAGGCTGTACGCTGGAATGAGATTTTCAGTTCTGTAAATATGAGCCAAATATTCTTGTTATGATTTGTTGGTCCGTAGTTAAATTAAACCTTGATTTTCAAAAGTCAAGTTACAGTACAAATTACACCTAGATATCTAGTTTACTGTTAAATAGATACAATTTGTACTTTAACAGACTTAATTAAAGCAATTTGGCCCAAAATTGTGTTCAAAATGAAAGTATAAATATTATTTTCGATACAAATATTTCTTCAAGTGTATTGCGAATGACGATGAATGAGAAGATCACCTTGAGCGAGTTCTTAATGAATCGTAATAACGCTAGTTCGTGTGAGTAGTTGAATATTATTCAATGGGCATGCCAACAATACGCCATGGCGGGAAGCGCAATCGATTGCCGGGAGGGGTCAACGCACGCCAGCTGACCTTTGAACCAGCTGATCGAACGTTATTTGTATTCGAAAAATGAACAATGCATGTCATTTATATTTAAAAAAAGAGAGGTTTTTTTTTAATAATTAAATTTTTGGTAAATTATTAACAAATATGTAACATCATGATCCCTTTAATCTGATCTCTTTTAATGTAAAAAATTCTACAGTTTTTTAACCAACAACACGAAAAAATAAATAAATTTATTTCGGATAACCGAAGCTCTGTGACTGGAAAGTGAAAACAGATGTTATTGTCGCGATTCGCAAGTAAGTACCTACTTACACACAACATACTCGCTCAATTTCAAAGTCTCACTTATTTCAGTTCAGTTGAGAAGCGCCGTTGTTTTATGTCTGAACAAGATGTTGAAACAGTGACAGATGTCAGTTATATGCAGCACTCTTAAATTAGCTGCCCAAACGATGAAACAGGAATGCTAAGCTATTTCACTGCAATTTACAATTGAATGTTAATTTTTAAAAAGAAATGTTAATGGAAATGCTGGCTGAAAAATAATAGAGAGAGTCAATACAGTTCATTTACGCAGACGTGACATTTTTGATGGTCGAAATGCTCAAGAGCGACATAGTCACGCATATATTACTTATATCGCGGTGACTCACCCCGGACGAAATCGCGTGGCGTCGCTTGTTTACTAATAAATCGTTTTGCGTCCCTGACACTGAGGAAATTCAGTTTATGTCCAACTCGTAGGGGGAAGGGGGCTCTCTCGAAAGAATTAAATGCAGAGCTTTGGCTGGTCGCCAGTGACGCGGAAAATGAACTATCGAGAGCTCCTTTTGTTGTCATCCCGACCGGTTGAACAAGCTTATTTGCTCCATTATTTAGCTAACATACATTGCCAGTAATTGCGGCTGTGAATAAACTGTTCATCCAGTCTTTCATGTTAGACTGCTTGATGGCACTGGGAGTATCAATTAATAACCACCCACGCGGCGTGATGATGGAAGGACACTTGTTGTAAACTGTAATGTAGACCAGATTGTCTGGATAGTGTCGATGCTTAAATCTACTTTTATGGAGATGTGAGAGAGCATGTCAACACTTACAAGCTTTGAATATCTTCCTAATATGGATGTTTTAATGAATCTGTTTTTACATATTCAAATTCGCAGAATGTTTCCTTAACTTTACTCACATTCACTACCTTTTAAAGTATGTCTTATTGGTCATACGTTGTTCATACAATTTTTACCACTTAGCACGTATTTGTAAATATGAACCAACTATAGAGTGGCATTACAAAGTTCATCGGCTACCACTTCCTATCATTATTAATACACGTAGCTGTACGCTCAATTGCAAGTCATTGGTAGCACTTGAACAGCGAAAACAGCCCTTATTGCAAAGACATAGAGGCTCAATAGAACTGTTACGACGTACATGTGGTTCACTATACGTCTTATGAGCTCGATAAAAGGTAGTGGAGTAACGATGATTCATCTTAAAGAGGTACTGTTACATAAAATGTAGGTCGATGAAAGTTCATGTCTGAGATTTATCGATCTTTATATCAAACATTATGCATTAAGTACGTTTAATGTAATTAATGTTATGCACTTTAGAGTTCAGGATATAAATAATGATCGTATAATTATATTGCTAAACATGATTTGACCCTTAGAAACTGCGAGTGGTTCCGTGTTCAGTATGTGACCGAAGTGCTGCCGCTTGCTGTGCACCGTAGGTGTCTTAATTTTTTTTTATTGTGCATAAACTCATATTTGACTAGTATATCACCTGATGGTAAGCGATGATTTGGCCGACGATGGTGCATGCTGACCCAGAAGTCAACTATTCACTCTTAACTTAAAGATTTTAAGTTGTATAGCTATCAGCAAATATAGATTCCGGCTGGGAATTCCACTCCTTAGTTGTACGCACAATAATAGTAAAACTTCTTATTACAAATAAAAAATGTATACATAATATATTACTTACCCATTATATTGCCACATGTAACGATTCCGGCTGTTTCACAGAAGTACAAGTTTATGAGGAGGCAGCAGAGTCCTAAGAAAAGGCTCGTCTTAGGATTGACATGACATCAATTTGTTACCCAGCACCGTTATTACTTCCTTACAAGTCCTAGCACCATGAGCAAGTGATTGGACGGTCCATTAACAGCTGACCCAAGACTTCTGACATGGTGCTATATCTTCATTCTCAATTGATTGCGTTGTCAGATGGCTTGCGATTATCATATCTTTCCCAATGCTTTCCGCATAGATACGTAAAGGCAAATCGTTGGCTTATTGCGAAAAGTTACCTGAATCAGAAACGACCACACCTTGTACCGTTTTATTATATTGTATTACTTCAGAGCAAAAAGCTTTTAACTTCATTTCTTTTTTTGGTGAGCTTTGTGAGCTTTTTTTCACTTTCACTGAAAGTCCGTTCTCCATATACAGTTTTAACTGTACGAGGAGAGATCTCCCCCTCAATTCTCACCAAAGAATTCAAACATTTGTGTATGTATCATAAAACTTACTGTAAATAAATAGCTAGGAGTTTCAATATTCCTGCCCTAAATCTAACTGAGCCGTAAATAAAGCTGCAGTGTGAACCAGGCTTCAGCCTGCCACGCGTTTGTTTTAGGGATGATTGATGCTAACAAATATCGATACTCTGACGAGTTTTCGAGCTGTTCCCGATTCGAATGTATGGTTTATACGTATAGGAAATATCAGAATTCGCGCATGCACTGGACGGTCATTGACCGCACAAGTATGGTGGACGACGACATTCAATTTTTGGTATTGTGTATTTGTGCACTTCTAAAGACCTGTCGCAGACCCTAGACACAGGCCTCTTCTTATTTTTTGATGACATCTGTTACTTCTCTTGTTGGCACATTACTTCTCATGCTGCGTTGGCAGATTTAAATAAACAGTTTATTTTCAGTAATTTGCTCAACGTATTCATGGACTTCTATCAGTTTTGTAATACAAGGAGTCGGTACTTCTGTATTCAGCCCACATTCACCCACTGCTCCTAAGTACAATCCTCCGCTTCCAAAGAGCTTAATTCCGATGTTACGTAATACTTGAATGCAGGGTTGTCAAACGTTATTCATCACTCTGAACGCATAAGTACTCCCTTTGAACAAAGTCATCGATCACGGAAATGATCGCACGCCTGGACGAATCAATGGTGGGCATTGGGCCAGCGCATGGATAAGACACAAATGGAGTGCTAATATGAGCGCTTCAGTGCTCTTGACGCGCGACTGTCTCACCTTAAAGATTTTAAGACAGCTTAATTGATTTTAATTTTTGTTTGTAGTTTTTGAAGGTCATCCTCGATCTAAAGGACTATCTATAGAAGACTATTACTTGCTTTTTTAATTAGGAACTTGAAATTAAGACCATGTTCAACCAAGGTTAAACCCAACTTCAGCCTTGCCACCTTAGTCCTTAATACAGCCTCTCTACTTTAGCATGAAAGAGTGTTCAACGTGATATTCTTAATTTAATACTAGAATATTTTTAACACCAACTTACCATAACTACACTGTAGTCATCTTTGTTGTTGGAATACTGATAGATACATATCATCGCTATCAAAACCTGTGCGTTACTTATCCTGAACAATAAATGCCTGAGACCCTGATGACGCATATTGGCTCCATTTCCTAACATCTCCGCGCATATGTTTTCATTTCGCTGCGATAGGTGAACGACTGCTTTATTAAATTGACATTACGTTATTTAATCGATTCGTACAATACTCGAACTGGACGTAATGATGCGCGTAATTAATTTTAATTTTACTCATCAACGTCAACCGTCACGGGGCCGCTGACGATATTGTTTGTCGTCCAAATTATTCCCATTGGGACTCTGGCGTGTAATTTGTATTTGATCAATGACAATCAGAATCATGATACGACTACCTATACTTCAGTAAATTCTTTTTAAAAAATATCTAGTAGGAGCGTCTCCCCAGTAACTATGAGAACTCTAAAATATAACTGCCACATTAGTATTCGCGAAGACAGCTTCCCCGTTCGAGAGCGCAAATGAAAAAGAATAAATAAAATCTTATCTGTATGAAGTGTTACCTTACACCGAGATCTTACAAAGAAATCAAAATGAACGAATAAAATGTTTATTTACAAACGGAGCTCTTGAAACGCCATCCATCATGCGCAGGTCTGTACTAAGCTTTATATCACTGTAAATATTTTCTCGTGGAAGTTTTTATCGCACGCATCAAGTACACACATTGGAGTTTATTAAGTATAATTTGATCAGTGGTCGGTGTGTAAGCGACTTTACTACCGTTTTATTGACCGGAGTGGGCACGTGTGCTCGATCTTAATCATAACTGGCGCCGGAGTTTGCGGAACAGATCTGTCTTAGCTTGACACACATAATGTGTTTCTACTCATACTCCTTCTAAATGATCGCTAATTATTCACAGCTAACAATGATAAACATAAACATTGGATGTAGGTACAGTCAGAAACAACAGCACTTGATCAGTGTAAATCTAAATGCAACAAACGCAAACGAATTATAAATCAAATTGATCTGTATGTTGCCATTTGAATTGTAATTGCGTAGTTAATTACATTTTAGATTGCGTATTCTACATAAAAGAGACGATTTTTTCTACGAAAACCTATGAATATCTTATTGAAAAACGAATATTGAAAGTTTATGAAAAAACAATCAAGCACGTTGACATTCAGTTGAAATTTAAATTACGTGTGTAGTAAAATATTGAAGTATGGGTGGACGCTCTGTTGTGAATAAAATATTGTCATCATGCGGCTTTTGACATGTTGCAGAAGGCTTAAGCTTTGGTCGGGGGACGCCGACTCGAATCCCAGTCACTCATAATTTAGTGTATAATAAAATTTCATATTGTCTTCATAAAGCCGTGTATAATATAATCTATAAATAGCTTTATTGGGACGTTCAGATTTTACAGTCACTGCTTTTTGTCTGTGGGTGTACCAAGTTCATTTACATATAGCACTTTAAGTATAATACATAATCATTAGTATTGTTTAACGTATCAATAAGTTATTTATGTTTATTCTTGTTAAGATATTAATTTATTTTATGGAAACGACTAGGTATAAAACAAGCCTAGAAAATTGAGAAAATATTAAAAATCTACACTTCAGTATTCTTATATAAAAGATTGTTTACCCAATCTGCACGAAAAAAAGTGGTTTGGAAGAATTGATTTGACTGAATATTTTCTATATTTTATAGTTCGACGCTCTCTGGTCGCAAACATCTGACATAGAGTCATCGGAATGTCAATAAAATTGACAAGGGATCCTCCACATTTCTAACCAATTTTTTAAAACAACACAGAAATACTCTTTCTGTGATATAATATCATAAATATTGATAAAAGTTGCCGTACATTATTTAGTGGAGGTCTGTGGATACACTTTGGAAAAGTCGTAGAAATATTAGACTTTTGACGAAGCTCCTCCTACCAAACAGGTCATCTTCAAACATTGACCCATTGAAGTGAATATTTAATAATAATAAATTAGTTAAAAGGTTACTCTTATAAAGGTACTCGTGCGTAAAAGAGTAAAGGTGAACGGCAGTGTTATTCTATAAAATTCACTATCGATCTCATTTTAAAGTTGACAGAAAAATTGCAGAATAAACAGCAGCGAGTTTTTACAGAATAACTCAACTTGTCCATCTCATTCATAACGCTAGACGCAATCCCAACCCTTTGGGACCGCGAACAAAACGCACATTGTTTAAAAAACTCCCTTACTTTTTTTGTAGGGAGCGCGAGACAAAGATGGCTTTCTGTTCAACAATCATTCTAAACACGTGTATTTTACTACCGGCTGTCGTCGGCGCCCGCAGTTAGCTTTTTGCTATTGCTATTGGTACACTAGTGCACGACAAACCGTTCAAAATACCTGTTACATGAATCACTGTTATTGTCCCTGTTAAATTGGATACTGTTTTACGTACTTGACGTTTAATTTTGGTTGCACCGATAATGGGTTTGTCGCTGTAAATGACCATTGTTTAAATTCTTGAACTGGAATTGAAGTAAGAAATACTGTTAGTGTCCTGTTATATTTTTGGTATTATAATTACTTCTGTTGTTGGTATTTGGGAGAGATTGTTTATATTATTTGTGTCCTTTACTATAGAAGCAAATTGCGGTTTATTTATCTACGCTACGCCCATTGAGCTTGTTTATCTAAATCAACCGCATTCGTATCAATAAACTATAAATTGCACTTTCAATGTAATTGAAACCGCAGGATGTATCCTATCACATCCATTGAGGAGCTTTTCTGAACTTGCCACGGAAACGTAAACCACAAACATGTTCTACACCCTATGGCACAGAAATTAAAGCACAAGTTAGAGTGCCGGTGACCCAGAGTGGAGTAGCAATGACCTTACAAGTCATTATTATATTGAATGGACAGACTGTAGGGTTAAAAGCCGTTATTAGAGACGATTATGTTAATTTGCATCATAACCGAAGTGATAAATAAATAAACATCACATTTATGTAATTATAATGTCCTGTATAATGTAAATAACTACTGTTCTAGCCTAGTTATTATACTGACATAGTACCGCTTTAATATTAGGTATAGGGGTGAATATTTGATTAAATTAAATACTGGCTGCTAGCCTCCCAGCGTACTACAGCTATTATTTGAACATAAATCTATTTATTTTATGTCTTCCACTAAAATAATTAGAATTTGAACACTGAATTATGTATAAAGGCATAAGGTCTATATTAATTTGGGTAGTGCATTGTTCTATTAACTAGAGTTGTTTTACTTTCGGTTCTTGTAGTGAGTGTGGTACGTTTTAGGTTCCACAAGGGGGTGATCGCATGTCAGAACAATAAACATTAAGTTTCGACGATGGAAACCAAACGATCTCCCATAAAAACGCCATCATACTCTTTTAATATAAAATCAAGAGTCCGATGCACTTACCAACCAAGCTGGTTGCTCCACAGAGACTGACCCTCAAGTGCTTGGTTCATTAGCTTTATTATTATTTTAAAACATTGCCCCACACTAGGAATTACTCCTGTATCGTGAGTGCTTTCACAAACATGTAAACTCATATACTATAACACACCTAGACCCGGAACAAATATGTGTAGGCCATATAAAAATTTGTTTCGTGCCGGAATCGAACCTGCGGCTCCGCTGTTGAACTACTGCGCCAATCGTGCCGTCAAATGAATGAATCAACTTATCAAAACATGATGCATTTATTATATTTATTGTTCCGTTTGAGGATAAAAGATTGCTCATTTGTACGTTCATAATCAAACTAGCCACTGACCGATAAGTAGTTCAAGGATATTCTTGTGTACATACAATTGTACATATTGTGCCTACATATCCGACTGCCTGATAAAAGAAATGGTAAATTAAAAATAACAAAGCTTTAATTGTAGAAAAGCTAATTAAAACCGAGGTTAGATTTATCATTTTAAATTGAAAACATCAACCATTAAATCTGCCTTGCAAGACTTACTCACTAGCCTTCTTGAAACCACGACTTTTTCATAACATTTTTCTCACGTTTTGATTAAAGACGAGAAAAAACTATTTACTTGCAAATTATTATTGCAGACTGTCTACAGAGCTAATGAGAAAATGTGCTCGAGTGAAATGAACCTTCAGCAGTAACCGATGATAGCAAAATACTAACAAATACTCGTTAATTTTTCCTTTTACTTTGAAGAGGGCCTGAGGCTCGGGTCAGACACATTAATTTATCTGGTTCACTTAACATTTACATGCTAGACAGGTGACGGTCGCCCTCGCTACACTCCCGCCTCCGATATATCGATTTATACAATTTAATCGATTCTACATACAACTACGCATTGTCGCAGTTGGCAGAATAGCAAATATATCACACTCCAAATTGATAGGTCACCGGCAAAGTCAATGGTAACATTAATAACAATATTATTGACAAAACGCTATGCAGTGTGCGTCGAAATACATCCGTGGAGTATTTTTTTGAAGGTTCAAAGAACTTTTTATAGTCGCCATGAATCCGTCAATCAATGCATTTCAGTTTTAACTGCTTTGTGTAACGCACGGTCGCGGGCTCCTCGATGTTCAGGGCTGGCTTTAAGCACGACAATGGACTGTTTGACACGACACTCTATTATACTGTTCACTGCGTGTTTTAACACTTGAAAACGCAGTCACTATTTAGGCAATCACTGAATTTGAGTAAAACCAAAGTGTGCGGTTGTCTACGAAACTCTCCTTGAGTTACACCACAATTGCGAAAAATCCTTTTTTAGTTATAAAGAAAATTTATTTTGAAAAAAAGGGATAAAAACGATCTGCTGCAAAAGCAATCTTAATTCTCATTCAAAGGCCAAGAAAGTAAAGATGCTTTTAAAAAATATTTTCGACATTATCAGTTACCAGGCAGCCCTATCTCGTAGGCACATAACTTTAAAAGGTATTGAAATGTCGTTATACTTTATGGCAGGATTTATATAGCCAGATTACACAGGGGTAGCACTCTCATTCCTTTAGGGTTCTGCGCTTTGTGTGCGTCTCATTCATCTGCCTCATTTAAATGGGCTTACTCATAGGCATTGCAATCCAACTTATTAGACTCCGTTTAACATAGGACCATAGCAGATGTATGAACATGAATCATTGTGACACAGTTCTCAATTAGTCTTAATACTGATCGAGGAATAAGGGTCAGATACCATCTGAAACACTACATTCTTTAAATTTTTCTTCAAACTACAAAACAACCGCAACAGTCGTTAAAAGTAGACATACTTAAACTTCCACTATCAAGTTTTTATTTACAAAAAATTCAACGTTTTTCGGCGGAGAAAGTTTCTAAAAGGATCTATGTCGTGATAATCTTGCTATTTATCAATGTCTCCTTTACGTCCGTAGTAAAGTTTATGGGACCTCAGTGGCTCCACGGGTTATCTGTAGCGGAGTTGATCATGATATTGGGTAGTTTAGTTTATCTAAGTTCACGTTCGGAAGTCTTCGGCACGAGCTGATACTGCCGAACTGTCCCGAGAATCGAGCCTTCTGCATTTATGTACTATTGGGAACAATTGCCCGTAGAAATAACAATGAATTCGCGCGTTTGAATGCCATGAACGTTGTTTATATACAAAAGTTATTGTTCTGTCCTATCACATGTGTTCCTCGAATAATCGAAATAAATCCTTTGTGAGTGCATGTTACTCATATCTTTTGACAGTCCGCATCATTTTCCACGACGTATTTTATAGAAGTGCGCATTAGTAAGCTTTAGCGAGCCTTCACTGCACTTTATGCTTCTAGTAATTATAGACCATTGACTCAGAATCAGATCAGAAAAAACGCAGTTTCGTAGGGTTTTCTTAGAGCAAAATTTAATAAAATTATAACAATATCAAGTTATAATTATGACGAGTTTTAAATTAAGAAGGTTTGTGCTTGTAATAAATGCAATTATTTACCTGTTGAACTTAACCACAGTCAACACGTTCGTTTAAAAACTTGAACCTTCGTAGTTATAATGAATAAGGTTACCTCAACACTAACATTCATAATTTGATTCTAAAGTTTTCGAATCTAAAGTTACAAGATGAGAAATTAATAATAGAATTATTATTTTAGACTTAAAAACACTTGGAGCAAAATTTGCATGATTAAGATCTTTGTTTTTACAATCAAGTAGTTTTCTAAGACATCTTCATTGCCTGGCGCCTGCCGTCTGTACATCGGCGACATAATGCATTTACTGTTAGCCATGAATCAATCAAAGGATACTGGGCCATAGTACCGTTGAAATAAGGTATTTATTATCCTGATATGGTGGGTCAGTGGTGATTAATTGTGCTTAGTGGAGGATGTTCGCCAGACGTTACGTTGATGCAGTGACGTGGCCGCGTGGCTGGACGACCATTGTCAGGACCTTAATTATAATAACATTTAACTGGAATTAGTTTAGATTACGTGGAAGAACCTTTTCCTGTCATACAACAAGGTTTGTGGTCAGGTAATTGGTATAGGTAATAAATGCGAAAAAATAAGGTAATAACTGCATTTACCCATCCACACGGCGCATTGAACTTGTGCGTCCGGAAAACTGACAGCAGACAAAAGCCGTGCAGCATACCCTGACAGCTTCCGGACCTTCACGACCACTTTGGCAAGAGTGAAACAACCAAGAAGACGACCGTCCACAGCGATACCTCTAGGCTGAAAGGGCGTGTAGCACTTTTTCAGTATTGTGCTGTACGCCCTTTGAACCATCGATAATGGAGTATCGATATTTGTTTAGTAATATTATAGATTTTGGTTTCGGGTTAGACCTTTAAAACTGCGCAACGGATTTTGATGCGGTTTGTTTTAATAGATATAGTGATTCAGGAGGAAGGTTTATATGTCTAATACCTGCATAATATAGTAGAGAAACACTGATAATTTTGTACTCGTGCCGGGGCGGGTCGCTAGTATCATATAAATCAAGTAACGTATCCTCCTGATCTTGACAGTGTCAGGACCCGACAGTATGGATCACTTGGCATGAAAGCTTTTAATTAAGCCTCATTGTTCTAACTAAGTGCGTATCAAGTGTAACGTAATCTTACTGGGAACTGTCATAGTGACGCGTCACCGTGACTGGCGATGCTTTACTATGTTCTTGATACTTTTCTTACTGGATGCAGTTTAGCAAGATCATGGCTCAAACAGGGTAAAGGAAAGGCTGTGGTATAAACTCAAATTATAAAGAAGAGGATTTGATCTTTTGTTTGTTTGTATGTTACAATTTAACTTAAAAACTACTGGATCCACTTTAAAAACTCTGTCATACTATAAAGCTACATCTTCACTGAGGACATCGGCTGTATATCTTCCACTTTCAAGCACACTATTTCATTAATGGCACAAATCACACTCTGTTTGTATAAACTTGTCACTATACAAAATATTTCACAAACTTTTTGGTAATTTAATTTGCATTCATCCACCACAGCAATGCAACGACGACGTCATAAAAAAATACCAAAACAATTACGAGAACAGTAAATAATTTTAAAGTGACCGTTTGCCGGGATTTTGGTGACAGATTTGCTGGGCGTGACAGAAAAGTTAAATTTATTGTTCGACTTGCACTCTATATTTAAAACAACCGTAATAAATTTTATTTAATCACCGATTTTCGTAATCGATTGTATTCGAAAGTATCGATATCTGCGTGAGTCATCCCTATACGATATGTGGGGAATAATAAATGGGGCTTGATATCGATACAATACATCATTACATAACGCTAATAAAAGCGACGGACGTCAAATGGACGTCAGACGCGTATGGTATTCACGACAGATTTCGTGAGTAACTTCCTATTGGTGTATCACTAGCCACACGATTCTAATGAAATCAGTCTCCTCACTGATGCATCGTTTCGCTGCATGTGCATTTTTTCTAAGAACTATGAAGATTTTGTGACTAATATTCGACGAACCCTTACTAATGATCAGTAAAATAACTTAAAATGGATATAGGTACAATATTGTATGTAAGACACACGCTTATAATGAAATTAGTCTAGCATTTTGCCACATGTGAAGCGGTTTTCAAAGAACAATGAATAAACATAAATTAACTTATTATGCAAGTATCTATAAATACAACTTCCGTAGTCTTGTGAACTTTAGTCGTCGACAAATCTGATTCATATGGTAAGTATTTTATGTTATTTGTACTTCAAAATTCAAATTCCTACAATATATTGTAAAACGGAATATTAATTATGAGGTTATCGAGTCGCCAGGTGTATCTGGATGTTCCAAGAAATCAGTGCAATTGAGGAAAATAAACAATATATAATTACAAGTAAAAAACTTGTTCACAAAAATTAATAATAATAAAAAACCCAGCTTTCATTTTAATTGTTCGAAAAAGGACAGATTAAACATTAAATGAAGTTGAAGTATTTAAGCTATTGCTTTATTACACACTATACGATACTAGTTGAGCTGTGTTTTTAGCAATTAAGGAAAATGAAATTATAAACTATTTGTAATAAAACGTAAATGGAAAGATTTGTTGACATTGGATAATTTAAATATACAAACATTGGAAATATACGTTTTTCCGTAAGGAAAAATAGATTTATTAGAAATTAATATTCTCAAAATAAGAATTAGAATTGATTGCCTGAGTCACGAATAATGGCAATAGAACAAATATCTGTAGACGAAAATTGGAAGAGCAAATAATGCCTACCTTAATCGCCTCAAAATCTCTAACATTATGTTTCAGAATTTTAAATGAAATAATTTAACCAAAATGTCTGGATTGGTACATCATGTCACTTAAAACCAAATTTTCCATTATTTTTTGCTACCTAATATACTTAGGTACGTACTCTTTTTTTATTACAAGCATTCAACCTCTATCACGAAAAAAACATGTAACTTTGAATTATATTTATGATTCTTTCATGTCATACACACGCATTTGAAATGATTTCATCTTTATAATGTCGTAAAAGTTGATGCGTGCTTTATTGTAAGTCATCTCAAGTTATTATGAAATACAACAAATATAAGTATAGGTAGGTACTTAAAAGAATGTCATGCTAGTGCTTTTAGCAAAATTACAAAGCCTAAATATAATAACTATAACAGTACCTATCTAACTTATTAGTGTCACCGCGACAAGGTTTAAAGTGACTCAGCGCACTTTGACACAGTATGAATTTCATTACTTTATCAAAATATTTGACACTTCAACTTATTTGTAAAATGAAATATTGGCCCAGCTTCGCAAATATTCTTAGTTTAAACCCTCTTCAATATTAAGATCACGAATTAAAATGATAGCTGGGACTTAAGTTCTTAGTACAGTGTACTTTATAAAAATTAATAATATTAATTAGTAAAGTTTGCGTAACGCGACATAACTACAGATTAAGGCGTTATCCACACAGCGCGACTGTACCTATAAAGCGTGGCGCCGCTTTTGTTCGGATTTCGTTAAAATCTGCATAATTAATTCATCAACACGCTACGTAACTTCACAGTGAATAAATTAATTAAGTCTTATTTGCGAGAAGATTCTGTCACCCTATTGTATCACATAATAAGTGGTAAGTTATAACGTTGTTACTTAAGCTCTTGTCACGTTATGACGTCGGCGGCGCGAGCGCGACAGATAACGTTGTTATTCCACCATTTCGTTTAATTTTGATAGTTTATTTTCATGGTTATAATAAGGAGATGGAAGAAACAAGATTGGCAGGATTATGATTACGATTAACCCTTAGCTACGTTATAATTAATATCTATAATAATAATGGAACTAAAAGCTAATTTTATTGAAGGGAAATAACTTTAATCCACTTTAGAGTACGCCAACTTTATTTTAACGAACAAAATGAGTTCCACGTGTATTGTCTTTTTCTGATTATCAATCCACGTGTATTGTACCTTTTCTGTTTCACGTATCTAATTTATTTTCCAGGAACTTCCGCAATATTACTGGAAAACCTTTGTAGTCAGTATTGCTACAACAAAAAGTCATGATTGCTTATCTATGTCAACTTTGACTTTGTCACCGTCTAAAATGGCAACAACAATTTCGTATGCCATATTGCCTTTTGGATACATAACTGGGAGATAAAAGAGTGTGTAACATATAATTTTCTAGGCTGACGGACACAGATTTTCACATCAAACGAATGAAAATAGATTACTCGGTTCCCTGGGGTAGTCGGGTTCGGGTTGGTGGGAAGATGTGGGATCGCGAAGTCGCGAGGCGCCGGGATGACGATAGTGAATCATGCGACCTCGTTAGCGACGCGACGACGCATCGCGGGAATCTCAACCCTATCGCAGCGATAGCAATAACATCGATAGTTGCACCGCACTCACCACCTATGTTTATCTCAGCAGAGTACGATGCAATAAATTATTGCGTGGCGTGACTGCCATGTCAATTGTACAAAATCTTAATAAACAATTATGATATTTACGATTAGTACAATCTGTACGCAAGACTGTTGTAAAAGTTAATGTTTTATGAAAAATGCAAACATAAAACGTAGACTTATCGTAAAGTTTCACATAAATAATCCTAGACATTTATAATTTTCTTTCATTGTACTTAATATTAATATTGTATTGTAAGTACCTACGTTTGCCCTTAATATACGACGCAAGTTAAAAGTTATTAAATTATTTTTAATATACATCTAACGTACAAAATACGAGAGTATTAAGCTTTAACATGATAACATCGTAATATACAAAATTTATGTATCTATTACACGAAGCCTTTGAATGTAAAACATAAAATAAAGGTATAAAATAAATAACTGCAAACTTAGAAAAAAGTTTCTAAAACTTAACTAAGTACAGTTTCAGTAATCTACACGCAACATGTCTAATACGATGCCTAAAACTTTGCTTGTCTCTTTATTTTTTATTTTCTTTTATTTAATAAAGCATTGCTTTACACTAAGATTTCATATAAATATGTTAACTCACAACAACTATCGGCAGACCATACAATATTTGTTCTGTGGGGTAATACCTAAAGCTTGCGACACGCTGTGCAGCAGCCAATAGTTCAACCGCTGAAGGCTCTATATTCGGGTATCTCACCTGATTACATTCAGATCATGCAGTAAACCATTTTTTTTGACGATATAACCCGGCTACGCCTCTATAGTGTCTTAGTGAGGCACAGCCCTAAAATTGTACCAAAACATTGACTTCATACCCACTAGTATCAACAAAGAAAGGTGCATGATACTCGGTATCACCTCGTGAGTACCGTAATACCGCAAAATGCAAGGAACCGTAAGTTGATACTAGTATAAATAATGGCCATCTCTACTAAAACCGAACCCACTGGTATTTCCAATACTTACACTTGTCTCTAGTGTGTTCTCATTCCGCAGCACATTCTCCTCGCCTCTTATCATAATGACGCGCGATAGTGACTGGCGACAAACTGCCTTTCTACTCAGATACTACACGATACCATCATACTTATGGTAGGTATTTTGATACCAATAAAGTTCCAACGGTACGGGTATCGGTACGTAAACCCATTAAAGGGTTACAATGAAAACTCCATTCTTTTAAAATCTTTAAGAGTATTTATCCAATGATTTTCATAATGTTTTCCTCTAGCCTTGAAAATGAAAATATTTATTTGGTTTTACATCTTTGATGTATTTAATGTAGTGTTATAGTGTATAAATTATTGTAATATGTTATTCGACTGCTCCACGTGTGTGGGCCGCGCAACAGTTTTGACAACACTGTCGGCGGCCGCCCAGCATATCCAATCTAAAACACATGTGACTACTTACATAATTATTTGATTGCTGTTTCTTATCTCTTCCGAACTAATTTCATACGCAATAAAAGCCATATTTGAATGGCTTAACTGCATTGATAATGTGGTGTAATGGCTTGATCGACGTTTACACGGGTAGTTAATTATAACATATCACACAGTTACAAACGTTTCTTAAAACAGTGGGTCAAGTGCCTGTTGCTGTTGTAATCTTACACTGATTTATTATAGGTTATCCTCCTGGCTAATGCCATAATTTACTGGGGTTTAACAAGTTAGAAGCCTTATCTTTTTATCCCGAAAAAAAGATCATTACAAAGCTGTGATTAACGCTTTTCCGGCTACGAAAGTTTAATGTTAAGACGGCTTGTTGTAAGCTTATTATTTTTTATATGTATAACCCCCCGGTAGAATGAAAACAAAAAAATATGGGAATGTTTATGTAAACATTATCAAAACTTATAATATGAACAAGTCTATATCTTTTATCGTACGCAACCATAGAGATGGGATTTTATAAATTTCCCGAGGGGGCAGCAAACACGAGATAAAGAAAACAGTTTTGAACACGAATAGAGTCGTGAAACAGCTCGTAGAACGAAACGTAATGTAAATAAAATATACAATCTTGACACTTTTAGCATCGAGGTGACATGGACGTGACTTCTTAAGGTTTGGCACGTGGAAGTAACATACGAGTTTATTGCCATACTTTGGCACCAGTTATTGACTTAGATTGCTAAAGATGCATAAGTAAAGAAGGACCTACAGGTCAAACTACAAGTTGGTTCCGTACCCCGTATTTCACTAACGGTATCCAAATAACCGCATGAACGATATTTTATTTACCACGCTGTACTAACTATTTAATTAAAATCCATGAAATATTTTATACTTATAAGGCCACAAAAAGGTAGCAGCTAGCAGACCCTAATAACATCGCTTATTACTAACGCGACGTCCATAAAACTCAACTATTAAACGACTATAATAATTATCCGTAGTACTATAAAAACATATCAACAGTAATTTATTTAATTGGTTACGAGAATTTTACTGCCAGTGCGATCATAAGCTGATCATAGACAATTATCGAAATTGATGTGGCACACGCCAATAAGCTTAGTGAAGTCACGAGGCATTTTAAATATCGAATCAAACCATTACCGCCTTCTTTGATTTTTGGCGGGACTTTTTCGAGTGAATTTCAGCGGCCGTTTTTATTGTTTGCAAATTGATTCCTAGTAGATATTGTGATGTAAAATTGGACTGGTAGAATCATTGAAGCAGAAGCAATCTCGGTCAGATGAAATTGAAAATTTTATTGTATTGACTACCTCAGCGTGGCTTTCCGAGAAGGCTGACTACATTAGCTGGGAAATTTTGCGTTTGTTACGTTCATATTCGAATGGAAAACAAAGGGACTATATGCCGTATCAAAAACGAAATACTTTCTAAACTTGACACTGCTGAAATGCGTAAACTATACGAAGGCAAAAGAAAAAAAACCGAATCCACACAATAGTGCTATACAGTGAAAATCACACCGTGAAAACTTGGTTGAAGTAAGCTATCAATTCGCTTCAGGTGAAATGACAGCCCACTTCAGCTTAATTGGCTTTAGTTTTCACGGTGATATTTTTGCAAAATAGACCTTATATTTCGAGGTTTATGTTTGATATAACTATAGCAAAGTCGTTGTAAAGAGTTTGCTATAACGGTAGGAATATTATCAAATTACAAGTTTACCTACAGACTTACAGACACCTCATAAAGCGGAATATCACAAGGGTTTTTTTCCATCTTTAACGAAACCCTAAACACCAATGTCCAACTCACCTTCATTGTACACAAAGGTGTTGCATTTGTATAAATCACGCCAACCGTTACCTAATACGTGTCAGTGCAGCCAATGACTGTCCCAAACGTCAGTCTATATGCATTCAACGCACGCCAGCCGACACTCGACAGCTTTCCTCATCAAGTCACTGAACTACGTTTACCCGAATTGGGTGACCGTCTGTGTGTATCGCCCGACATAATTAATCACGCTCATTGCCAACCAAGGGACGTTAATATGTCCAAGGACCAGTCCAATTTATCACAATACCGTGACAAAGTCCACCGGACAATTAATAGTTAGGACTAAACTGCAGTTTGCTAACTTTGCGGGCGTCTCTCTGCTCTTGGATAGTTGTGAGCCCTTTATTGATGACAATCTCTTCTAGTAAGCGATCGTTTAAGACGGGAGTTTACTTAACGTGAGAAACTTTTTGTTTTAAGCTTTTCACGGTCTTATTGAAGCTTTTTTTGAAACCATTAAAAAAAAACTTACCCTGACGTAATTTGAAAGAGACCACCGGAACCCTGGAGTGAAGGCCAAGAAGGAACAGAAGTAGGTTTGAGTCAGTAAAAGTCTGTAATACCCTCCCGTTCCGCCCAGAGCGAGAGAAGTCGTAAGGATGATATCCCACCTAAAAACAAAAATCTGACGTAATTTATTTTTATAGAATTTTGTCACGGCTTAATCTAAGCTTCCTGCTTCAAGTGCAAGCTTCCTATTTTAATATTGTCTGATCGTCCGGGAGTAACCCCTCGCGCCCGGTAAAATACAAAATAACTCTCTTTGTTTATCTACACACTTATGCGAATCGATGAAGATGTGACACACAACACTAATGTTGAAAATTCGTCACCGTGTATTCGTAGCGTATTTGTAAAGTAGCACAATACGCAAAAAAAAATCGGTGATTTACACAATGAAAAAACATGATTGACTGGCTAAAACTAACCTCGCAACATTTTAATCACTTTGCTCATAAATACAGTAAATTAGAAAAGAAACAAAAGCAAGCTAATAACCTTTATCTGAAATTCTGAACCCACCGCTAACGCGTTTAAATGGCCAGGCAAAAAATAAACGACATAGAACAAAAAACCTGCCTGACCAGCCCTAATTGCGAAACGAAAATTGCAAATTCAATAGCCAAGCAATCATTCTGCACTTAGTACTAATGCAGTACATCATGTCTCGGCATTTGTATTGCTGCAACAGCAACTACGGACATTGTAAGCACGTCGGACACCTGTGCGAATGGAGTAAACTTCGCAAGTCGCACTCGCTGCTAATATCTCACCGTTCGGAGGTGGTCGGTTTCGCAACGACCTTGCTATTGCCATTTCAGTTTGCCGACCTCGCGCCATATGATACACGAATTTGCAAACGGTCATTGACTCATAAGTTTGTATAATAAGATCGAGTGTAACAAGACGACGACCTAATTCGTTATTGGCGGACTTTTGATCTCGCCTGGATGCGAGATTGTCGTGATTATGCTCCCGGGACGCTGAATGATGTGGGAAACATTATATCACGAGAATTATGTGATATATGATAGCTATAAACCATGCTGTCTACAGTTTCGGTACATTCGAAATTATTATCTCAATTTCGCTCCAAGTCTCTTGCGATATAGTAATAGTAGTCCCAAATGGTGCATAGCAAAAAATACATTTAAGAAAAACAAAAGTTTGAAACAAATGTAAAACTTACTTATCTTGGCCATAATTTTCTTTAAAATACCTGTTTCAAAAACGTATTTCTGTGAATTGCTCAAAAAAATACAATGGAATAAAGTTTGGCAACTATCTTTATGACGCATAAAGAATGTGGGAGATGTGGTAGCGTAGCGTACGTAGCCTGCGGTTACCGTACGTACGATTAGATTTAAAAATGTTTTAAGAAAGCTGTTCTGTTGCAGTGAAGTGTTTGTTTTGATTTGCGGGTGATTCATTCACGCTTATTGCTCTCAGTGTAACGAGAGAAGCGTATGCGCACAGCGCGCACTGCACAGCTACTCCAGACTTTAGTTCAATGACTGACGCGACGTGCGATCATTAAATAGACACAATATAGGCTGCCAAGAATGCTGTTATAATAACAAATATATATACAGGCACACTGTGAGTAAACTTACACATTAACTAAGCTATCGTAAATACTTCATAAACTAACAAACGTTTTAACGACATCTCCTGACGAGTGACACTAATAACTATAGCTTTTTATGCTCCAATGTGCCTCCTTAATGTTTTTGTTAGTTTCAGAGTAAAATAAAAATATTTCGGTAACGGAGGGTTTACGATGCACTTTAACGTTGTTGTTCGAAGCGTGCATATCGTGTGTAATTGTCTACGTGGAGTAAAACGTGCACTTAAACGTAGCAGGCTCAGGGTTGACTGACACCACACGGATGATTATTTATTATATTCATAAAAATACTTTATTCTAGACCAAGATAATAAATAACACAATGGAAATCATAAACTAAAAAACGTACTTTGTGGCTTTTTGACATTCCGCGCACTTTTTTAGGACAAACAGAGATTGACTGGACACAAAAGTGGTGTTGCACCTTCCTAGTGCTTATAAGAACAATATTATACGCAAATACAAGTAAATCAAGTACCATTTTATTATTACCATAAGTCAACTTGCAAAAAACAAGGCTTTTAAAGCCTCGGATTTTCTTTAAAGCTCGTAGTTTTAAAGGCTTTTCTTGATGAAGCTTTTCAGAACCAAACCTCCTTCAAAAAAGATTATTGGAATTATACCTTATAACCTTATGACCTCTTACATTTATCTCAGTTTAATCATCACAGTAATGATGCACAGAATTATTCTTATACCATCTCTAATCTACTCTGTCTGGCAGCCCTACCAGTCGTGTTTGGTTCCCGCGGCTGTCGGTGCCCTATTTGGCGTCTCCCGATAAAGTGAACCACCGGTGTGACGTGTGCGACTTCCAATCTTGTCGCGCCGCGTGACCGGCTACACTCTCCTCTCTCCTAGTCTTGGAAAAATCCCACTACCCTAATAAGGTATTCATAGACCTGTAGAATCGTTTGTGCACATGTCTTTCTTCGGCACTTTTGTGTTTCTATCAAGTGTATTTTAAATGGTTGTTGTAGACTTTGTAAGGCGTCCCTTAAACTGGCTCAAGTACCGCTTGTGAGTTTGGTCTTGACAGGTAAGAAATTTAAGTGGATTAATTACTTACTAAAATGTGTCAATAAGACATACGAGTATGTATTAGATGTGTGTTAAATCTATAAGTTTTATAATTAGGGATGTGGCTAAAGAGCTAAAGGAAGGTATGACTTATTGCGCATAACTTAGCGGCTTTCCATTACAACTTTGTACGTAATTTCGTTGACATTTCGTTTTAAAACCAAAGTTGGTTGTGATGTCAACAAAGCCGTTTGCGAACTTTTGCAGCTTTAAGCTTATTTCGAAATTAATGTTAATTAAGAGGCCCTTAAGTTTCGCCATATTCTGTTAAATATTTTAGCGCCCACTTACATGGGAGACTACTTCGCGAGGGCTCATGTAACTTCTGCTTTAGTATTCATTAGTTCAAATTTAGCTTACATTTGCACTTCGGACGGTTACGTAACTTTAACATCATGCTTAAATTTACCTTTCTCGGAATCAATTTCAATGTACTTTGTTTTAATTTTACATAAAGCAATTTTGTATTTCGAGAATCCTGTAAATCTCTGGTGGAATAATGTTCTCTTATAAATCGTAAATAATGTTTAAATATTTATTACCGGCCAGACATAGACATGAGCTAATGAGGTTTTAATATACTCTTTGTGCAAGTTGTCTGGTAAGTTACCATAAGAGTAAAAGCGAGCTTGCATTATACGCAGCTGTCGACTGAATCACCGCGTTACTAGTTGTTAGTACCGGGTTTAATCATAATACGTATGTGGACATTATCGTTATTGCTTATATTATAAGTAATGATTTATAAGCTATAGACTTGTAGAAGTCAATTAGACTGCTTGTCTCAAGAATTATTTCTTTGGAATTATCTTACTGTGCCTGGCTATAAAGGATTACCTATCTTAAAAGTTTTAACTAAGATGTATTTTCTGCATTATCGATGTAGTATTTAAGGTTCACGTCAACACATTATTTTAATCCACTAATATAAGGGTTACATTGGCTAATAAATTTGGATTCCACCCTACGCGTGCCCATATATGTATAGGTCTTGATTAATAATGTCATAAAATATCGTTTTTTATGTTCCCCCATGCCTATAAACAAGTACATATTCACCGGCACGTTCTCGAAGATAATATTATATCAATTTCATAAATGTAACATAAGTGTTGTAGTAAAACTCGGAACGTTTCTTCAGGAACTCGTAAAAGCTGTAAAAAGTGTCCATATAATGTTGGGCAATATCACAAGTTTATAGCGCGGCCGCGGCCAGCCGATATTAGTATTTACTTTGCGGCAATAACTGAAACTTGGGCGAGTTCAGCCCTGGGCTGTTTGGCCGCTTCAACTTAGCCAGGGATTTTCACCTTGATATTACTGCAAAACTTTCAACCTCTCTGTTTACAAAACAAACCACATTTACATAACTAATCTTGGTACACACCGCACTTGAAAAGCTCTCTTGTGAATGTTTGGATAATATACACATTCGCAAACATGTATTGTGATTTTGAGTTTAATTCGTGTTTTCAAAGTCTTGAATTTAATGAAGTAACAACAAAAGATATTTGAGAAGACAACTACATCGCCAAGTGGCTGTTACGATTCACATGAAGATTTCGCTCGAAATATATATATTCAAAAGTAAACTTAACCGAAAAGTACGACATTTAAGCCAGATGGGTCAGTATTCACATTTACGTCAGAGGTCAGTTTCCTTTACGGTGCCTTACCCACTTGTGACTAATGGCGCACGATAGCATCACTTCAGCACTCCATCCAAACGTCACGCCATTTCTGGTTGTTCTCACGCACCTAACAAATGGCATGCGCAAGAGCATCCGCGCCTCAACGGGTTTATTCAGGCGGCGTATCGGCGACGTCGCACGAACACTCACGAGTGCATTAAACATCGTACTGTCGCATGTCGCCCCCATTTACGACTTAACGCACCAAATGAACCTATAAAATGTTATGAACTTTCTTAATTAAAAATTGCGTTTTGATTAAACTTTATACTTTTTCTCATTCATCAAAAAAGACGTTTCATTTTTCATTGAATTAACTTAATATAATGATAAAACAAATATTACAGTGGTCTAACTACTCAAGTTGGGTAGTTGGTTTGGTAGAGCTTGAGAAAGTTTCCACAAGAGGCACAAGTAACAAAGCCAGTTAGTTTTAGTTGGTGGTTGGAGCGTTTTAAGCGACTGATTGTGAGAAGCCTTCTGGAAAGTTTCCTCTCGATAGTTCAACAGTGGCTACTTGCAAATTTTCATTCAACTCTCTGGATTTCTTACAAATAGATTCTGTAAATAGCTGAATGATAAAAGTTCCTTCAGTATGGTTTCGTCAAATAACCTTTATAATGAGAAACATTGCATTTTTCTTCTTATTTGTTAACTTAGGCACATGTTTTGAATAAAATCAAAGGTAAATGGAATCTTATATTTTATTAGAATGATGAAATATTCTGTATTCAACATGCGTGTTGTTAATAATCCTGAAAATAATTAGGTCACGTTTACAGTTTTCTAAGTTTTATTAGACTAGCATCACGTGATACTAATTTAATATAAGTAACTTAGATAACATTATACAAGGCAAGGTACATACAGTGTATGTTTCATTACTACTGAAATTCATCTCTCATGTTATTCATATTTTTATTAAATATTTATATAGTAATCCCTCACTGGTCCACTGGTAGAAAATGTCTAAGGCATTAAGTCCACCTTTGTAGTGTTTCTCAACTGTGCATACAGTTTTAATAAATAAGTAATCGAAAAGCGTTAGATTTAATTTTAATTTCCAAAATGATTTTGCCAATTAAAAAAAAAAAACATTTTTAAAGAAGTGCATGAGGTTGCAGTTAAGGAGCGATGTAACTGAATCGGTTTAATTCTCAGCAGTGCGCGTCAAGTTACTTACGAATGCCTGTCAGTCACAGTTCGATGGAAACGCGATTGTAATCTGATTCCAATTGCGACCCTCTTCGCGAATTCACATTACTGCTATCACGCTTGCTGGTACACCGAGCGTCATGCTTTCCCATGCGGTTGCTTTTTATAAAATACTAGCTGAACCGACAGACTTTGTCCGTTGACTTGGGCTTATAAGTTGACTTGGAGCAATAGGTTGACTTCCGAAAAGGGAACCTGGTCCTGGAATGCAAGGGCAAATAGGTCAGGTTTTAGTCAGTAAAAGTCTGAGATCCCGTTCCGCTCTAGAGCGGAAGAAGCCATTGGATGACTTCCCACCTTAATAAAAATGTAAGAATTGTCAAACGCACAAAGATAGTATATTATAGATAGCAATAGTCATCATAATATCCTGAACATTTTCTAATTTTCCGCGCAACTTTCTTAATATTTTCCTTTCATAAGAACCTTCTCCTGAAAATAACAATGTGCTGGATGTGATTTAAAACTCTGGTTCTGAAAAAGATTTTTAATGCTATTTTATTCGGTTATCTTCAGTAGCTTTCAAATAATTTTTCTATTGCATCGAGTTCATCTCGCTATTTCTTTGATATGGTGCATATTTAAAGTGTAGAAGCCATGTTTTTTGAGGACAACTCGCACACAATACCGAGATTTCCGTTACCTTATGATAATGAAGATCTCTGGCTAGAAGCCAAAGATCAGGTGTGAACAAAGAACATCTCAACACATATCCCAGAAATGTCTGAGACTCAACACACCGGAAAATCAAAGGAAAATATTCTTCTTATTCATTTTAAAAGTCATGGCAAGCTTTTAACGCTGCAATTATAGCGGCACTTTGTTAAGCATTTTAGCTGGAAATGTTGTAAAGTACCTAAAGTAAGTACCTACGTTTAAATCATATGACATTGATCTGGTTTACGTGCCAGCAAAAGTTCATTGTCAGTCAGTCGAACGGTAATAAAATAAAGGTTCTACTTAAAATTCGCGTGTGAGTCGAACCCAAAAAGTATCGTTTAACACGTAAGCACTGCCACACATGCTCATAAAACTACAGTATGCTACATTTTTTAACGGAGAGCCTTTGTTGGTTGGTTTGAAAATCTAAACTAAATCTCACCACAGGACTTTACCAGAAAGTTATATCTAAGTTATTTATAAAAGCTCGATTCGAAAACTTCGTACGGCTCGTCTAGACTTCAGTTAGGAGCACTCTATACATTCATTAATACATAAAGGTCAAGAAAAAAGCTCCAAATGTTATATGTTTGCTTGATTCTTTCTACCAGAGCTAACAGGCTTATTTTTGCTGAATAAAAAAGTTGTGAAACTCTGAATAGTACATATATAAATAATATTTTACCCTAAGGAGATTAAATTCAAAATATTATTGCTAGCAGGTGTTTTTGCTTTGAATATCTCCATTATTTACCTTGTATATTCCAAGTACCCACGATATTAATATTAACGCCTACGGCCTCCTCTTCAACACTGCAATACACAATGATACTCAAGTGATAAACAACACATACTTGTAATTATCGTTTATATCAGATACTAGCTTCTGCCAGGAGCTTCGCCCGCATGAATATAGGTTTCTCATAGAACAGAATAAACTTTATTGTACACCAAAAAGTAACGTTACAGTTTATACAATAACTTAAATCTATGGGTACAATGGCGGTCAAACAAACTCATAAAAACTTTGAAACTTCGTTTCATATTCTTACAGTATTCATTTTGGAAAATCTTCTCCTAGTGCTTGCCTACATCCGAAAAGAAAGCCTTTTGGAAAAGTTCACGCTCCTTATCCTAGTAGTTTCGGCTGTGCGTTGATATGTTAGTCAGTCAGTTTCTGCTTTTATATATTATATTATAGAGTCGTTTTAAAATACTGGTAGTTATCCCAAACAAAAAAAGCCTTCTGTATTTCCTATTCCTGTGAACTTACATTTAATTGTAAATGATCTATTATGAATGGTCATTGGACAGCAGTGCATCACTCTCAAAGGTAATATTTCCCGCATTGAACTTACATGTACCTACTATCTAAGTAAGTTCCTAAGAAGGAACAATTTATAGATTACAATGCCAGTGCGGAGCTACGCAATTACAGATTGTTAACATCGCCTACGGACACCAGAGAATATCCCATCACCTGCGCTTGAACCGCGGGCTACGAGAATAGACCCCGCATTATCTACCCACGGTACTCCTCTAACATACAAACATGATGTTGGTAAACAATCTTTTGTTCTTAAAATAGAATCTGGAATGTTCCGGAGCTTTTATAAAAACAGCTCGCCATTTTTGCAATAACAGCTGTGTTTTCATCCCCGTCACGCCGTCTTTTGTTTTCGAAATTGTGACAGCTCGATAGTAAAATTTTCCACTAGCCCACAAAGGTAAGCACACCTCTATCTCTTCATTATAATGAGCTGGTACTTAATAGTAAAATAGTCGTAAAACTAACTCGGCGTGACTGCCATAAAACGTCTGTCGTACTTCTCAAAGAGTGACGCCGCATACAGTTTATCGAATAACTTATCATTAAAAGTTAAACAGTTACCCATGACGTACTGCAAACGTCACGTTTTCATTGTTTGCGAATATAAATAAAGTTGAACTTTAAAAGGACGACTGACTGACTGACCATGTCATGTCAACGGCCTGAACACCTGTTTGAAGTCTGTTTCTTTATGAACGGAAGCTACCGCGATCTTTGTGAATTATACGAAGTCGTTGACATCATCCAATCAAACAACACGAAAGCTGTCATGAAGTATACATAATTTGAAGTTTATGGGAAGTCCAAATGATTTCATAAATTACCTATGCGAATTAGACGTAACTACTATACTTACATTTAGTAATTGCCAACGTTGTTGATTGTTTTTGAATTGTCCCTACAAGGTAAACAGGACATAATATTATTCACGGTTTCTAAACAAACTCCACGCGTCATCAAATTCTAACACAACAGGAAAATAATACCTTGAATTTTTAACCGACTAAAAAAAGTAGGAGGTTCTTATTTCGATTACAACTTTTTTTTTTCCTTTGTGTCTTCGATAATTTATGAAATGTCTTGGTAAATTATATTCTTTTTTTATTTGAAAAGATTTACTTCCAGATTGTTTCCATTTTTATGACAATCCTGGTCTTACTGTGGGATCCGTGAGTAATAAGAAATTCCTTAAATAATTTATCAATATAAAAAACAGTATATCATCAATACATTTACATAAAAAATGCAACTTACTTCAAAATATTGCATATCATCAATACATTTACATACAACGTGCAACTAACGTAAAAATAAAAAAAGCGCTTCATCTTCCTGCCCTTGTTTCATGTTACTTGGGGTTGGCGAAGCACGTTGTAAGTATTTCACCCCTCCTCTTCGGCTCTTCCAATAACCGTTCCAAGATAAATGATTTCCTTTCAACTTTTCAGTCTCTGGCGCCACTATCATACTTCCCCTAATGTAAACATTTCTTACTGTAATTACTCTATATATTCACATTTAAAGAGAGTAATTACATTTGATTACACCCGTCACACCACATATCCTTCTACATATTCTCATATTCGCTGCATATTTTTTTTTCATATTCTTCGTTCTTTTCAAAACCCAACATTCATGCATGCAGTATTACTTCAACGAATTAGAAAAAAGACACCGCCGAAATCGCAAAGCAATGAAATTTAAACTTCAGTTCTGCTTAATTTAAGGCCAACACTCAAATAAAATAAATAGTATAAAATATTTTCTTTACAAAAAATAATAATTTCGGAATTCGATAGGAAATAGCGAACAAATAAAACCAGACACACCGACTTTTAAATGAATACATTGAAATCATTTGTATTTTTATATGAATGGATATGATACACTCACGTAAATACAAAAGCCGGAACAAACATTAAAGAATCAACTCAGCGCCATTGTTTCACACTTAATTCCATTCAATTTCATGTGTCACTGACGATATTTGAATTTCAAATTCATCCCTCATTGTCCCCTAAACTCGAATTAGTGTTTTGATTCGAGTTACCCCGTGGCACGTCATGGAGACTGCGCATTAGCTGACGTCAATGAATACGACGAACTGCTTTAATGTCACTGGATGCATCCAATGTACGGGTTATTACATCCGTCCATTCGTCCGTCTCTAATTCAAGAGCTTTTAAATTACAAATCATCATATTAAAAGAAATCATTACTTAAGAAAGCACGTGGTGTGCTGTCGACATTATTGCTTTTAAGCTAAAAACATTTTATTGTTCTTTTGAAATTGATTTTAAAATTGGAAAGGATTTCATTTGGGGATTTCATTTGGACTCGCATATTTTTGTAAAGTGCGCAGGCTGTGTTGCACGGATTTCACGCCTGTCATTAATTTGTGCACTTTACTGTGTTGCATTCACATAATTATGGACAAATGATCATTGGTTTTTAAAATGAACTCAACATTGTATCCAAATTCAACGTTATTACGGTAAGTGGACAGATGTTTTGAAAAGAAGAAAACTGTCTGAGTGGGTGCGATCTGGCCATATCTACAAATATTTAAAACAGGGCCGATCATCTTACGAATACGTTTAAAGGACAATTTTGTATGATCTAAAGTGTCGACGTCGTCTGCATACCTAGCTAGTCCGGGTTGATTGAATTGTTAACAGCAGACAATTTTGCCGTTCTGTACTTTTACTTTGTCTCCAATAAAACACGGTGTTGAGAATCAAACGCGAGTTAATATCGTCGCAGCTATTATTAGCAGTCCATAATGCACAAACATTTCCCCGGAGGGCAGGCTGCAATAAAATACAGTTTAATTTTACTCCACACTCCCTTCTGGGAACGCAATGTTTTACGTTAGCAGGAAACGACCATCGATGCCAACAAAATAAGCAACTTATTTAATTCGGCAGTTAATAATGCAATATTATCTGTACATTAAGCATTTCGGTGAAAATGAATCGTTTGTGATAAAAAGTGGGTTGCCTGAAGCTTTTTGTTATTTCGTGTAACTGTGTAGCCAACTAGCGACGAATAATCGTAAAACTACATATATTGCGCACACGTGGGTCATGTACGCCGATCTGGTCTCATCGGTCTTCATACATTTTATATGGCAACTAGACTTGTAGAGCTACATTAGATCCACGCCACGCGACGCCACATTACGTCATTTTACGTAAAAATCTGGCGAAATCCACGTGTGCGTCGGTCTAATGTACTTCGCCCTTAAATGATGAGAAGCAGTTACCCATCTTTCGTAAATGTACTGAAATATTTAGGAGGCACCTTAACTAGATAATCTCCATCATAACTTTCTTGATACAAGCAAGATTTCTAACTCTATCTAACAAAGTAGAACAAAGGTGAAAATCCTCATTAGATACATGACTAGTTTATTACAGCACGCATATACATAGGTGCTAATGTATAGCGCCGTATAAAGACGCGTGCATCGCTCTATTGTTGGAACTAGGAAGCGCTTTTAACTAAAATAACACATGAGGACTCCCACGCCTGCGACAAATTGTTATCATTATTATCTAGTGAGCAGATGTTCTGTACGATAAACGTGAACCATTCGAAGTCAACTTGAACAAGAGTCCATTCAAGAATGTGTGTAGATTTGCATTCATTCATCTCGGAACAAATTCCTACGCACGACGTAAATCACGGTCCACGCATTGAATATTTATGCTTTAGCACCTTAGCGCGTTCTGCACTGCGTGAGGTATTGAGATAAGTACATCCTAGGTATTCGTGATCCTTGTCGACTACCTTTGACGACATGGTTGGCGCAGTGGTTGAGCGATTAGTTGCTGCACTAGGAGTCGCAGGTTCGGTTCAAATATTTGTAAGGCCTACTGATATTTGTTGTCTGGAATTAGGTGACTTATGCTTGTGAACGCTATAAAAAAAATACGGTGAAGAATTTTCTGTTCGCTGCATAACTACCTACACCTATAAGACTTTAACGACATTTTCGCACTTCGAAATCAATTTTCGTCCCCTTAAAACTTTAATTTACGAGCAGACAGACTGCATAAATTAAAACTAAACTACGAAGCGGTAGTGGTGTGAGTAATTTATAATCATTTCATGTGGGGGGCGGCGGGGCCCTGAGTGACAGCGGGTGTCAATCAATGGGGTGCAACGTGCGCCGGGGCCCGAGCAGGCACCCTCGCGCCGCCCTTGATTAGCTCCCGATGACAACCACACACGATGCATTCTATAATCTATGCCCCGGCCACTATGGCGTTGTCTCTGGTGCGTTGACGGCCGCATGGTAATCACTATGGTAATTATCCCGTATAATTTAATGGATATTGATGAAGTTTGTATTTATATTTTAATGAAGCTCATATTTTGCGGTGGCGACATGATGGTATCAACGTATGGGCGGCGGCAACGTAGTAATTTTATAATGCATGGTGGACTAATGGAGTATGTAGTGGGTACAAACTATAGGACTTTTCTGTTTTATTCTTTAGAGAACATACCTTATATTAAAAACTAAAAAAATGTGTGTTAAAAAGCACAAATTCTTGCTTATTTACCTAAACTCAAAGGCGGTAACAACGGCACGGCAGAAGACGCCAACATAACGACACACATTACTCTAATCGACCTAAATAAAGATTTTTGACTTGTTTCCGCAAACGAAGGAACTGGCACAGGTTGATGGCGGAGATTTGTTAATTAATTAGAGGACAGAATAGGCGGCGTCACGCGACGCACTTAGTCATTCAGGGTACTTAACTTACCGCGTCCTACATTAGGAATCTTCGACCCCTATTTAGGGGTACTTAAGTTAACCTTTAATTGTTTTCATCCTTAAATATACCGAAATTGGTAGTATAGGTATTTTTGAAGGTATTTTTACTCCTGTCGTTTTGTCGTTCACAAACATGTAAACTCACATACACAAGACACCCAAACCCGGGACACCTATCTGTGAGCCATACAAATATTTGTTCCGTGCAGGAATTGAACCTGCGATAGCTCAGCAGTCAACGGTGAACCACAGCGCCAACCATCCCGTCATGCCGTCATATTCATGTTATGTATCGGTAATTGAATTAAATATTTGTGTATAATAATAACAATAATTGTTACAATTAATTTATGTGAAATGTAACCTCCTTATCTAAAACCGCTAATGTCTAAAAGTATTATTTACTTTTTTTTATTAAAACTTTATGCTTCATTAAGAAATACCGTACAAAGGCGAACTTAATGCCTTATGTAGGTATTTTCTACCAGGCAAAATTGAGTTATATTTTTTTACCTAATAAAATACTGACAGAAATTTACCTCGAAAAATATGCGAACAGCCATGTAGACACATTAGTGATTCAATAAAATTAATGTCTTATAATGTTGGCCGGGGAAGTAACATAATATACTAAAGGATCGCTCACCTTAGATGCTGCAAAAAATTCCATCGCACCACAACGGTTAGGTGATGTAGTTCCGAGAATACTGTTTGTCTTTATATTTGAGGTGTATTTTAATTTTACTGATATATCTTTATCCTTTCAGTTGATGCTAAGAAACCTCTTTTACAGATCGTATAAAAATCGTTAAGATCGTAGTATAAAGAGTTTTTTTTATTATTATTGATAGGCTTGCGTTTGACCTGTATCACCTTGTATGATGTGGTCGACGATGGAACACGCTTGCCTAGAAGTAACCTATTCGCTCTTGACTTAAAGACTTTAGGGGCCTTTAAGTCAAGAGTCAATAGGTTACTTGTAAGTTGTAACTTAACCGGCAACGATCTAAAAGCTTAAACGTGTTGTTTGTATGTTTTTCCTCCATGATAATTAATCCTATCATGTAGTACACACGAGGACCTCTACGCTATAATTTGATAAAATACACAAAGGTGAAGGGGACCTACTAATTACTCCAAGTAAAAAATTACCTTTTAAAATAACAGAGAATTTTTCCTGTTGACCTGCGTCAACTGTGGGCTGAATTAAAAAACTGGTCAAGTGCGAGTCGGGTTCACAAATAAGGGTTCTAAATTTCTAATATACCTTAGTAACTTTAATTTATATTCATTACTTATTTAGCTGTTCCCCGCAACTTTGTCCGCGTGGAGGTAAAGTTTTAGAACGATTTTATTCTCCATTTTTAAAACAATCGTGTAAAAAATGTAAATAGATTCTATTAGAGTTCAAGAGATGCAGCCTACTGACAGACAAATGATCGGAAAGGCAGACGGGCTAGGCTCTGTTATAGGCTGGTTTTGACTGAAATCTGGTTGTAATTGGTAGGTACTTTCTGGGTACGGAACCCTAAAAACAAAGTTCAAATCAATAACCTCGAAACGCTACAGGAAAACAAATGTCTTTATTTGTGTTGATGCCAATTTCCGATAACAACAACTGAGGACAAAAGTAATTCCGATAAATAAAAAATAAGACTAGGTAGCTATAAGCTTTTTCAAATTGCCAATCTATTCTGATCGTCCCGGATATCGGCGATATTAACCTAATTGAGGAAATATTTGCATTGTTTTATGTGTTTCTTATGGCTCTCCAAGAGTACGTCATCGGCAGCTGAGGGGGGCGACCTGCCCGCTGACCTGACACAGAAACGGTGGGAAATTTATAGCTGGCCATCTGATTTACGTGTTGCACTCTAGAAATTAAGAAAGATGGTGCTGCTATCACGGAATTTTGTGATTGTAATTCATGCTTCACTAATATATCTAAGTAGAATGGAATTTTCCTAAGTGGATCTGCCAGAAATATAGAAGTGGACAACTTGACATACGGTGGGTGTCCACCCTTACATTGTTGACACCTCTACCGTCTAGACTAAGCGTTTCGCCTCGTCGTTTATACCGCATACATCAAAGGACTGGAACAATTTGCCTGCTGCTCTCTTTCCGTCCGATTGAATACATTACTATTTTATAGAGCGCTTCACCATTAAAGATTGTATCACTGCTTACCATCAGGTGAGATTGCAGTCAAGCACTAGCTTATAACAAATAAACAAAAAGGTAAACAAATCATTAAAAATAAAAGTGGAATACCTCCACATACACGTAACGATACACTCACATACAATATCTCTAGATAGAATATACTTTTTTATAATCTTCATATCGACCGTCCTTCCGACCGATTTCACTTTGATAAAATCTGTACAATAAAAGCAGATAATATAGCCATTCTATCTCGAACATAAAAGGAATGATTGCCTTAATTTGAGTCAAATTGTTCAACTTCAAAGCGAGTTACTTTAGGTCCTTTTCAAACACAGGTATATGTAAATAAACAAAGCCCCACAGAAGCGTTTAGGAGCTAACTTAGATAAGTTAAGGGAGTGAATAATAGACGGCAGATTGCTTTACAAAGTCTTTATTGTTAGCCGTAAAGTCGGGGGCAACCTCGGCTAGAGCAAACTTTGCGCTCACCGCAGGCGAGCGAAAAGCCACGGTCTTCCACTACTAGTGCACAATATCTGTTTGTTAGTTTACGATATCTAAGACAGTATATTCGAAACTTACTATTTAGAATATTTAGACGGGAAATTATGGTTTCGTAAATATTTGTTCCGACGCGATGTTTCAACAAAATCGGAAAGTCTTGATCAAGCCTTACATTAGAGACCACCAGACGTGTGTGTCCAGCACACGGGAACATGAACACTATGTAAACGAGCCTCCATATAACGGCGTCAGTCATTTCAGAGATAATCGAGCGTAGCAGACGAACTGACAGCCAGCGCTATCTGCATCTGTATCACCGCACAACCTTAAATACAACCTCGTATCCCTAAAAAAGTATACAAAGACAGCCAAAAGGGAAGTCTCAAAAAAATACAAAGGGATTCGTTTAACCACCATTGTCAAGCCACAAGTGTGGTTTTAATTAAAAGTAAAAAAGAAGGATGTTTGATGAAGAAAATAAAGTTGGTTTAGGATTAATGAGGGCGTTTTAAAATGTAGATCACAAACTTTATATTCTGGGCCCGTTTGCTAAGTAATAATAGCTGAGTATCTCGTTACTAATTGCCGAAATAAACCGGCGATGTTTCATTTACATTAATTTATAACGACGTTTAATACTCGCTGCTATTTGTTTGTACTTCATCATCTGTTACGATATTGTTACGTCGACAATCGGAACAGCTGTGGTTGGTACAATGCCATTATTTCCTGCCGAGGGATTGTTTTGCAGACCCTCGGCCTGGTGTACTTGATTAAGAGTTAAATATTCACCGCGCTTGCCAGATTGATTGAGGAATCGACTGTTGTCTGTTCAATTCTGAATCAATCATTCGTGGTACGCTCCCAGCTTACTTCGAACTTGCCAAGCGGAGTTATGTATGATTGAGTATTACAGATTTGACTTAATCATCGTTTAAGTCAGATCCCTGTGTCATTATGAGTTTATGAAAATATAAAGTTGCTCACTACATCCCCTACTTACCTCATAATCCCTAACTCACCTTTTACGCCACCTTCGGGAAAAGGGTGACGTATTCTTACGACAAATAATTACAATTACATGTCCAGTTTGTAGGGCAACTTCAAGAGATAAGGGTAGGGTATGTCCGGCAGGGGGCGCTAATGGAGGCTTAATATCAGCCGTACTTTGGGGTTTCGCAATTCGGAAAGTAAAAGGAATCCTTAATGCGCTAAGTACGCTGTAAATCCGTTTAGCCGTCTCGTGTGTTTCACGTGAACATTATGACATAGTACCGCCTAATGTTAGGACGTACTCGGACCTACTTGTGTGTATGTTTGTCATTGAATTACTTAAGTGGGTCTAATTCTAAAAGCACGGCAATAGTAAAATGGGTTTAACATAATTCAAGTTTATGTTTAAATTACAACAGGTTTTATTAAAAAAAAGCTGTCCTTCGTAGTTTCACCCGCGGCTTCGACTACTGCTCTGCTCTTTTTGGTCGTAACGTTATGTTATAGGTAGTCTTCCTCAATAAATATCTATCCAACACTACACGCATTTTTCTTATCCAAGAAACATTTCCTGGTATTAGCGCGTTCAAAGAATCTTTTTATACGTTTTAAAATATTAAAAAATATTATTATAGAATACATTCTTCATAATTATTCTTTAAAGATAAGTACACTGCAATAAAGATATAATTACTGTCGATCCATCAACTTAAAGAAATGAAATGTGACATGAAGAACTAAAAATATCAAAGGAGGAAAACTAAACGCTTGAAGTTATTTTGGATTTCATAAGTTTAATTTAACAATATTACAAACAATTACCTACAAATAAATCGTTGTACAAACCCATTGTACTTAAGCTTTAAATAGACTTATATGCATATTGCGTTACATCATATTTTACGAGTATTATTAACCCGAACCCGAGAAACCCATTCGGTATTTAAAACGTAGGACCCAATGTGTTATCTATCATTCGTCTACTGACCCCATTTAAGTTGACAGAAATACCTACCTGCTTTCTGTTTACCAAGTAACTTTTCTTGTAAAAACAATAACTTAAAGTGACTCAATTTTTTATCACGTTACTTATTTTTATTGAATCCTCAAACACGCAATAATTCTTGATATTTCTATGTGCCTATATAGTTAACTTTCAATATTGACTAATAATTTCGTTTGTTTACTTTCAGAGGAGTTACCTGGAGACGTTCGGGTACCTGAAGAAGGGCAGGCCGGAGGTGGGCAACCTGCAGGTCATGGGTCACCACAACCAGGAATACGAAGATGACTTCAGGATCGCCATCAGAACTTTACAAGTAATTGTTTTTCATACAATATTAGTCAATTAATGATAAACAATATCGAAGACTCGCTTAAATATAAGAATGGTTATCATTTTTATATTTTTTTATTAAACAGCGAAATTTTCTAAACCGAAACTTTTGAAAAATTAACGCAATAAATTATAGATATATTATTAGATTAAAAGCACGTCAAGTTGCATTATTTTACCTAAGTATTAACTGATCGACGTATGAAGATCAATCCAATTTTTGTATATCGGTTATATTGGAAACAAAAAAAAACATGTATTTTCATACAATCTCTTTTACCTCTAACTCTGTAATTAAGTATAGTAATAAGACTATATAATGTTAAAAGGTACGATGGGGTTGGCATATCTAATTAGATAAAAACCCCAAAAAAAATAAAGAGAAAAAAAAAAAAAAAACTTCTAACTCGTTACCATTATTCCAGCAATTCGGCGGTATACCAGTGACGGGGAAGATCGACAGAGCGACAGCGATGCTGATGAAGCAGAAGCGATGCGGCAGACCAGACCGGGAGGACGGCGACAACGAACACAGAAGGACGAAGCGGTTCGCGGTGCAGGGCGAGAAGTGGAAGTACACCAACTTGACTTGGAGGTAAGTGTTACTGAATAATTCATGTTGATTGAAGCACGTGTCAAAAATCGTAAGTGCACAAAATTACCACAAAATCACCAAGGCACGGATCCTAAATCACCCCACACCGAGGACATAATTCGTTAAATTGCCACTAATTATATCATCCCGAAATTAAAGAATACACGCACAGTACCTATACCCGTCTTTGCATCGTCTACGTAGGTACATTATAATACCTAAGGAATTAATTTTTTGTCGGCAAATAACTATGTAGATATAGGCTGAAATAAGAAACTGTCCTACTAATCCATTAAGCTGGCTGGCCTTTGATTTATTACTTTCATCATGTTGTCACAAAACCGCATCCATAACAACAACAAAAAACTTAGAATAGCAGCAATAATATAAATAAACGCACAATATACAGCCCGTACAGCGCCATCTATCGTACGCTACAAGAAACAAATGCAACAAAATAGCGCCATCTCGTAGCGAATAGCAAAACAAGAATAATAAGAGCCATCTATTATTCACATGCTGTACTAGTTAGACAATCAGTTATACTATGGTCGTTTGATTTTTGCTACTCAACACTAGATGTCGCTACAATACTATTTGCTTGTAATAAAAAATAATTCATCTTTGGAGTCGAGTAAAAAAATAAAGGATAGTTTAGCACATATTATATAGCAAAAATTGTTGATTGCTAGAACTATTTTGAAATAAAAATTTAAAATAACTAAGTCAGTCTATTTCGAATAGACCATGAATAGACTGTGGTAGCCACAGATCTATGGTGGTAGCAATACGCATACTTCGTACCAGAAGATTAACCGCCAATACGTATTTGAATTAATTATTGTTGTCAAGAAACTGACTAGCAGTGGTTCAATAACATAATAAGCGTGCAAATTACGAGCAATAACGATATTAGAAAAAGAATAAGGTGGAACCTTAATGTCCCGTTTTATGTCGAACAGTTCCGACTGTACTATTTGCTTTAAGACCACATAAAATTGATGACAAATAATAGTTAAATCACGGACCTCGTAAAAGTTACGACGCTTTCCGCGTGGCTTAATTAAAAGAATATGTCCTTTTGACGCCTGACGACGACGGATATTTGGAGCTTCAAATAAACAGAGAAAGCTCTTAACTTCATCCTGACATCACTCTGATTACGACGTTCCTTATTGATATAATGTAGGTATCACCTACTTGACATGGGTGCGAAGAGAAGATGACGTGTTATTCGCAGTAGATTTCACTTGTAATCTAATATTGAATATACTTATCTAGGTTATGATTTTTTTGAGGAGAGGGAGGCCTTCGCCCAGCAGTGGGACACAACGGGCTACTAACTAACTAACTAACTATAGGATATGGAGTAGTACGTCTTCTATTAGAAGCATGGCAACATTGGCAACCGTGTTCTCGTAGTTGGCTCTCGAGCAGGCTAATCACAAGGTGTGGCACAGCGGCATAGTAACAACCGTGTCGTCGTTACTGAGATAGGTACCGTACCTATATGTATAGGTGCTTAGGTATTCTGCAATCCAACTAAGTTAATAAAAGTTTCAGCAGGCGTCATTAAGTTACCTTTTACGTCTTTAACAGTAATACTAGGTACGTTCTTCCTATGGTTTTGCCACCATGACAGTGCTATCTCAGGGGAACGTGTTACCAGGATTTGAATATGCCTGTGTTCCAAATTATCAGACTTTAACATTAGAATTTACTTTGTAAAAGTATTTTTAGAATCTTTTTTTTAACAAGCATTTTTTTTAGCTCAAGCTTTCAGATTCTTTTTCAACCCAGCATTTCTATTTTGTGATTTGGTGCAAATAGTTCAGTTTCTTAGTTCTAGTCCTCGCTGTGTAGGTAACTATAGGTAACTCCAGCAGCTTACATAAGGCGTACATAAGGAATGACGTAATAACCATCGTCATCGTGGTCTATAGACGTTGACGACGGTATACGCCATTACTTAGGCTGCTGCTGTTGGTAGTGTAGAGCGATACCCACAGGTCCCACAGGCACGGTTTTTAGAAAAACATTTCAAGTCCATCTGCCTAGAATTAATTAAACACATAATTATACTAAAACGAGAGAAAGATAAAGAAAAACACGTTCCTTTGAGTATCTTTCATTTCCAAAAACCGTTACACTCGAAATACCAGTAGTTGGTACCTGCCCCAGCTTCGCACGGGTGTTTTAATAATTTCGGAAATTCTCAGTTTTTCTCTACCATTACCTTGCATATAAGTACTAGGTATAAGCCTGAACCTTCCTCATGGTACACGTTGTGAATTTTGGTGAAAACCAGACGAAAATCTGTTTTTGAGTTAAACACAGTCAGACAGATTTTTTGTAAGAAGTAAAGATGATATACTTTATCACGTAAACGCTCCTTTTACTTGTACGGTACATGTTATCTGCTCCAAGACTAGACGTTCTTTCACGGACCCGACTCCCACGTACCAATATTCTTACCTTGCTCCATTGCGCACTGTTGCCAACTGTGTTTCAAGAGCTCACCTGATCCCATGCTTGCTATGCATTCCCCATTATGGTCAATTTGAAGCAAGACGTTGGCTGTATGCCCGTACGTTTTACAATGTAACTAGAAATGTTACGTACCTAGTACACACACAGGCCCAGTTTTTATTATTTTAAGGCTCCCCCACACAGGCGCGTTATTATCGGTCGATAATATCGCATGTGGTATTGCGTTAAGGCGGGCGCGACGTTAGAATTATCCATACAAACGTAATACCAAAATCATTTGCAATTTAAGCATATTTACACCATAATATGATGTTATTCGGATTCAGACAATAATTATCTAGGTTCCTACATCGTCTTTTTGTTGAAAAACTTACCCCAAACGAAATTTAAGCGAATTTAAATTTGCACATTTTCACAGCGAAAATGTCATGTTTTTATTTTGTTTTTTCTATATTATAAACAACAATATTTCAAAATATCTTTTCGTAGGAACACAGATATTATTATCAAGTTATAAATACTCGAAACAATAATGGAAATACATTAATTTTTCATTCATCATTTTTGGTATTACGGAACCTCTCCCAAATTTCCAATAGTTTGTATTGCTATCACAGCAAGCAAATGTCAGTGTGCGGATGATGACTTTACTCCAGTCGGTGTGTCCAAGAATTGTTTAAACTATCTGGATTGCTTCCATCAACCTCAAAAACGTGTTTTATTTCGTCTCAACTCGAGATAGCGCGCGGTCTCCGCAGGCCTCTTAATGCGTCCTGATTCCTTGCACACAACTGCGTTTTTATCGTCCGATATTTCTTACTAGAGAGCGCCGTTATTATCGCAGCAGTGTGTAACTACATGACCGTCCTAATACAAAATGTACTGCAAACAGATATCGCAGTAACGCATGCGATATTATCGACCGATAATAACGCGCCTGTGTGGGGGAGCCTTTAAGGTGGCAAATCCTTCAATGACTTCTCCCGCTCTGCGGGTTGATGCAAGACACATGTCTTTGATGTTTTCGGTTCTAGGACACGCGGGTTTCCTCACGATGTCATTTTTCTCCAATTTGAGTGCAGTGATGATGAAATAAATTAGGCAGACAAATAATGTGCCGACCCGGGTTGGAACCTATGAAGTGCAACTCGATACGTCTACCTGATGCACAATATACTGATACTTGCATAGTTATGTTTACCTTGCCTATGTACCTGTGGAAGCACATAGCACAGTTAGTACCTAATAGTACCTATGTACTTATGTCTCACTACCTGTAGGTAGACTGACATGTTCGAGAAAAATCGATAGCGGGACATTTATATAAACGTGTCGTGTTCGTGCCGCTGTTGCCGGCTGCCCACTAGGCTGTAGCTTGCAGAGTTTATTCAACTTGCTATCCCTGGAGTGAAAAGCCCGACTTGCTCGTTCGCTGTTTGAAGTGGAAACAACCGCGGAACACGCGGATAATTTGAAAAGTTCACAATCACCTGCCGCGGCTTCAGCACAATTTCCTGTCGAATTAATGGTCTGTCAATATTGTAGTCCTCCATTACAGCTTGTTGTGCAAACAAGCAATAAAACTAGCAGCGCCATCTCGCGGTGGGTTTACGAGAGCGCGGCGCCGCCAGCGGCGGGTCAGCACAGACCCACGTCACCGGATTATTTGTCTTAAAATACAATATTCTGCCCTGTGAGGTATTTTTGGAAAGGAATAGTTATATTTTTACATTGAGTGTGAGGTATTATAAGAAAACGCCTCCACCTCTAGACGCTTTGACGTAGGTTTGACTTTTTCTTAGAAATTTGTCTAATTCCAGATACTTATTTGCCGCTGTAATAACTACATAGTTCCTTGCTCAACTAAGTATCTTTGTTATCTGTTTCTAGTAGGTGTCTTTTATAGGTTTCCAGAAAAGTATCGAAATAAACTAAGTGGTTTATAATGCACGACTTAGCAGGTAACGAAAATGATCTGACTTCAGGTTGCATTTTTTCAAATCTCAACTTTTTTACTTTCGCGAGTATAAAATACTAGCATCTGTCAGCGTCTTTGCCCGCGTGAAAGTAGAAAACCTAATATAGCCAAAAGCACTCGGGAATAGTGCAGCTACCTATTTACCTAGCGAATTTTTTTTTTCAAAATGGGCCAAATAGTTTTAGAGAATATTAAGTCCATGTTTAGGGAATACCCCTCCCTACTTACTACATACAACTTACTTTACTCATTATTATTATAAGTCTGCATAAATGCTTTAAACCAACTTGACACGCATCTAGATAGACTAGTGTTCAAGGCAGCGTAAAGTAATTGCTTCAACACAACTGGAGTTGTTAATGCAATGGATACAATGAAACGTAAACAAACGTCGTTATGTTTTAGACGTCCGATAACGATAGAGTTATTACATGGAAATAACGGTATTGTTTTCGCCATGTCGCTGACAGGGAAGTGACAGGCGCGTTTCGCCTGCCGCCGCATGGGGCGCTGTCATCGCCACTCAGCTCAACACTACGAATAATATTATTATTTTATGAAATCCATACTACCTATGTAATGTAAAGCTTATTGTTTAAACGCTCGGAAATATTCACCATTCTTACGTAAACTTTTATTCGGATACTAACATTTGGGACAAACATGACATGACATACAATGTGGTTGAATAAAGTGATGGAACTTTGATACCTAGTCGTCTTGTTTTAATTGACGTGACGATTTCGGCGACGAATAACATTTTTGCATTAAATTTTCTTATGGCTTCTTAATGTGTTTGACTTCAAACTATTTTACACTTTACATGATAAAGTTGTCTAAGATAAAGTTATGTAACGTAGTAGTTACAGTAGGAAATCAAAATTAATTAAGAAAAGTTACTATGAACAAGGAGGTAGGTAATACAAACTTTTTGCACACTATTTACCTGTTTATACTTTACCTTTTTATTACCTATGCAAATAATGGACAAACAAAACTTCCAAAATGAACTCTGTATTAAAAATTATACTCTGGCACATGAACCTTGCAATGAATAACGACTTGTATGAAATACCCGTGGTAGGAACTCTGCAAGTGGAGTTGCGTATATCGTAAGCGTTACCATGGTAAGTTTTCATGAAATTCTTTATTAATTTAAGTACCTATGTTTATTTTTCTCCATATAGGAAAGCTTACAGATTAATAATATTAGGTACAATGAAAATAACTAAATTGCTCATTATTAGCGTCCAAATAAATACTAATACATCTAAGTATAGGACATGTGCCTATGCAAGGAACTCGCATTGTCATGGATTCGCGGTTGCATTAGATGCATATAGATTCATCTCCTGTTACGAAGTTACATTTTATTGGCGAAAACTGAAAATGCGAACAAAATTAAAAATGCGTCCAATGTCCGATAAAGTTGACGATAATGAAAAGTTTAGTTTGTCTAACGGATTCCTTTCATTTAAAATAGTAAGCGGTATCTAATAAAAGTAACGAAACAGGATATACAACACCCTAAGCGCTAAGTAGGTAAGTGTAGGAGTACTTCCTACGTAGGTACCTATATGTATCGAGCTTGCGCATTTCCCGTAACGTTATATGGAAAACTGTTATTTTTTTACCGATAAAATAGATGAGGACTATGACGAGCCATTATTAATTGTAGTGACGTAGTCAGTGCCCTGCCCCTCGTCCTCGCAACACCGCCCCCTCCCGCCGCCCCGCGCCCTGCACGCCGCCCCCCTCCCGCGCCGCCGCCCCGCGCCGCCGACCGCGCCCCGCAGGCTCCCCGTGGCCACGCGAAGTAGGTCGACATTTCAATATTGAAGGCATTTCACAATTTCTATTGCTCTTTATTGCGACTGTACGACGTAATAAAGAGCTTATTATGCGTATATTGAATGTAGTAAACCAACGTGGAATCTGTGCATAATTTTAATAAAATTATGCTAAAATTTAACTTGGACATCATATCAAATTTAAGGTAAACATATCTACTTCCTTCTATGTATTTTTTGCTAAAGTGCAAAGTGCAAGTTCTGCCGGCGAAGATATCACTCCAATATTATAATGCTTGCAGAACACGGGTGTAAAAGTGCTTTAAAAGTATCCAGTAACATTTTCTAAACTCAGACTGGACAGGAGAACCTCGTAAAATTTAATAAGGCGTGAATTTTCGCCCACCTGTATTTAGTTGTGTCTCGTGGTTGTGTGGTGAATGAACGTGACTGTACAACATCTTAGCACGTTCACGCCATCTGGCGGAAATAAGAATATTATCCTTCAGAGTTATTTAAAAAACAAATAAATGCAACAAACAAAAGATAAATACTGCAAAAAGTTTTAATGTAATACTAAAGTAAAATAAAACCAAAATTCAAAAAGGGAATTTGTACCCCTGGTGGGACTCGAACCCACAATCCCCGGCTTAGGAGGCCGATGCCTTATCCATTAGGCCACAGGGGCTTGCCATGGAGTGTTGAAATTATGTGTTACTTGGCAATAGCTATTTAAGTAATATTGTAGATTGGTCTTTACGCTTGTTTCGTTTACGGAGTAAACAAAATGATAAGATTTCATTATAAAGTCCCACATAATGCTTTTTTTGCTCATTTTTCCGTTTTTGGCAGACAGATCAATGAAGTGTGAACTCGTGTTTTGTATTGTCAAGTGTGAACAATTATTATTTAAATTAGGAATTTGATAAATCTTAATAATACAACGGTACCTATTCAACAAGAATTCGTTGATAATAGAGTTATTATGCAAATAAAATATCAATTTACAATTATAAGATAATCTATTAATCTAATAATTATTTATTGCCTCTGAATAGTGTATCAGTTTGATATTTCTAAAAAGAACCCACATAAAATCTCAAAAAGAGAGCCGCCCGAACAGGGACTTGAACCCTGGACCCTTGGATTAAAAGTCCAATGCTCTACCGACTGAGCTATCCGGGCTCATGTAAGCAGTGGCGAAATAACGCACCGCGTTCAAAGCGGCGCTTACTACATCTTGGTTATGAGTGATTTTCGAGTGTACAGTTGAAATTATTTTCTTTGAAGATTATAATGACCCGTGACCGCGTGGTTTTTTATAGCGTTGAGACACGTTATCGCAATTCATTAGATACGTATTATTATAGAAGTTAGTTTGTGATAAAATGTTTTCGTTTATGGAATCTAGAATTTTACAGCCAGATACAAACCAATTGATGCATGTTTTTATTGGCTTTAATTTTTCTGATGGAAAATTATCAAATGATTCCGCCAGCTCTGGACGGAATGTTAGACTTTTATTGACTAAAACCGACCTTTGTTTCTTCAGTTGCCGTTTGCGTACCAAAGTTGCGGTTCGCTCTCTATCTCTAGATCTTTCAACAATATAAATTCTAAATGTTACCATTAGACCACAAGTGGAATTTTAAGGAAAAGTCAACTATGCCTTTATTATGCTGGGATTCCCAGATAAATAATAAAAGGCTGATTCACACTACATGAGCGACGCGTTCCAGAGCTAAAGCAAACGTGAATCACTCTTGAGCTGTCACCTTCCGGTGTCATCACATACTGCCTAAAAAATAATTAAAATGGCAAAGTTATGGAGTTGACACGTAATTATATAAAAGAATAAAATAAAGAATCTAAACAAGAGACAAAAAAAATGTTGTACCTAAAGGAGGTTGTATGAAAAATAATACTTATTAACTTACTGGCTGGTTACACAAATATGTTTTTAAAGGGTAATTCGAATTAAGAATAGATTTTGAATTTGATAGTTAGAAGTATTGGATTGTTTTTTAAGTCAGTTGATTTTTGGATATGAATTTAAGTAATCGCATTACTAAGAAATATAAAGTACTAAAACAGAGTGCCCTGAGTTTATTTTCTTGAACAACACATCGCTGGAACCTGTAGGAACCTACCGAAAGTACCAAGTAGGTAGGTTACAGTATCATATCTACCAGTAGCGTTGCCAGACTTTATCCGTACATAAAGCCGGAAACATGCTTTTTGTTTGCGTGTCCGGCCAAATTTGATAGTGTTCGGACGGTTCGGGTTTTTTTTTAAATTGTCCTTTTTTTACATTTCTCATGTGTTTACTCAGCCCGCTTCACCTTGTCGGCAACGTTTGCTAACGCAAGCGTTGCTAGTAGTTATAATTATTAATTACTCAGATACCCGCGAAACGAGACACAATAGTAAAACAATAACAGCGCGGTCTCATAGGACCGGTTGGGGATTCAAACGTTAAAGTAGTTAGGGTAGGTAGCAGTATCAACTATTTTAGCAATGATTGAAATTAATCTTTAACGACCGATTAATTTAATTTTATGTAACTTTCATAAGAATTTAAAAATAAAAAGCAGGAAAAAAAACATGTTGATGAATGATGATGTTAAAATATTAATGGTGTCCGGCTTTTTCACATAAATGTCCAGCTAAACTGGCAGGTTGATCCGACTTTTCAGTCTTAAGATCAGGCAACCCTACCTACCAGTGTAGCCAAAGGTACTTCACCTAACAAGAACTGCACCATGTCGCACCTACTGACCTAGACACCTTAGTATACCTAACACTATAGGTAGTAGTAGTATGTATACACATATCTAGGCACTTTAATATACCTAACGCTAAGTATGTATGTCTATGTATGTATTCCCATTCGATATCCAACAGGTCGGCCGGTGTTCACATGACATCGTAACGCGATTAAATTAACATTATCGATGGCACAGCGGCTCGAAGCAGCTACGGTTAATACGGCCTTTGATTTTCTCAGTTAGGCTCATTGAGTACCTGCCTAACGGTGCTGCTTGGCTGTATGGAACGAGCCCATGTTCCTATAGTTGGAGTTTGTTCTAAAGATGCATTAAGCAATTTTATGACGTTTAATTATTTATGTATTGCATTTTTTACTAGACTACCTTTGGGTGGTGCAAAAGAAAATAGTGATAGACGCAATAAACGAGAGAAAAAAAAGGTACTTATTTAAAAAAATATGTAGAAATAAACCATCGATGCAATGCAATTTTTAATACTAAATGCTGCCAGCAGCTTTGCCCGCGATTGTCCCAAGGGATTTTGGGAAAAAATAACCTATGTGTCTCACATAGGTTATACAGCCGGTCAAGACAGCCGGTCAAGCGTGACGAAGTAAGAAACATACGTAACATTAGTGTAATAAGTACTTCAAATGAATAAACTAGATACAAGAATATACTCAAAATATTGGTTTGGCTTTCTCGTTTCTTACTAACCGATAAAGGTGCAATAACTCAAAATAATTTTATTAGGCCTTTGGAACAAATTGAATTCAACAATATCTTATTTGACTACACAGTCGTATATGGGCACTTATAAAACGTCAGAAGCTTGCACATGTATGATTCCTACGTAGATGAATGAACCGACAAGAAACTTCACGTCTATTTTTAAAAAAATGTTCTTTATGCCTATAAATGAGACCGACCAAATGTGGGTGTAGGTACTCCTTGGTGTAGTCTACGTAGGTAGCCATGTACACCTCTGCATAACCCTAAAGGTCATACACACGTAGTGTTATGTGTTAAATCAATATGGCGATGAACAGTAAGCTCGCTAAACAAATATCAGAAACTTAGGACGTCAGGAGACTTCTGTAGTATAGTTCGAAAGTGTTATCACGGTTCTGATAAGCTAAGGGCTGCTGAAGGAAAAGAGGTCTGGATTTTAGTCAATACTGTAAGAATGTAGAAGTCTGACACACCCTCTCGCTTCACCCAAAGCGGTGGAAGTTATTTGATTATTTTCTACCGCAAAAAAGGACGTCAGAAAATAGCTATACCTACTTACAATAATAAGTATCACTTCGGATTTCTTCTTCACGTCTTTTAGACAGTATATGGCATTCTTTTGTTTTTCATAGTTTCTTGTAAATGCACTTCATAAAATCATTAGACAATAATATCTTTTTACAAATACTACTGATACGGTAAACGTTATTCCGCCTTATGAAATTACCGGTCAAATCTTCTCGAAAGAGTTGTATAATAAACACTATGACATAAGATTTTTATACCTTTAACAACGACAATGACCTGGGATGACGTAAACACCCTGCAATATGTATGCACCCCATTGTTCACCTCCTATAGAAAACATTTCACAAGACACATTATTCGTTGAAATCTAATATTTTCCGTTTACCCTTCCTCTATCCTTATTTCTCCGTCACTAGATTTTCAACGATATCTCATATCACAGTTTTCATTATTAAAGTTAATGATTCTAGAAAGGCGGAGTTAATTTTACCCAGAGAGATAGCGTCTAGTTCTGTGAATAGTGGAATAAAGTGCTGGCCGTTCCACTAGGTATGTGAGAAGCAACGTAGTATGTTATGTATGTTGGTAGCTACGGTTCAGTCACTGTTGCTAGGGTATTTTAACAAAATTGAATTGTGTAGAGCTACTTCTTAACCTCTGCATCTACTTATATGGGGTTAATGTGTTGCGCTTATTATGGAAACTCATTTTGTTCTTCTTTCTCAAACTTTATTCAGTCTCAGTTCAGGTCTAAAAACCCTTTCTTTCGTTCATATCCTTCACATTATACATGAAAATGCATCTTGTCTTTTAAAAACGTATTTTTTTATAAGAATCACATATAAATGAAGGGCAATATTTAATACCTAAGCATACACTATACGCGAAACAATACAATCAAAAACGCTTACAGTCTTCAAGATGATTAGAGGCAGTAAAACCTACCTACTTATGCACAGTCGCCGACTTTTCTTATGAACCCCGGACCCCAACTACACAAGAGCTCCGAAAGGTACAAAAGAATTCTCCTGAAATATCAGGGACTTCTTACACTTATAAACAGACAGCGGTAGCCTGATATTCTGCAGTATCCGTAGGTAAGTATTGTCCCGCTACGAGCTACGACGTCGCCGGTATATTTGCGCGATGACGTCACGCCGGCCGCAATCAGCTTTTCTTCGAGCCTGAAGGGTTCAAGTTACTACTAGCAGTAACGAAGTGATTAACTCCGTTACTGCCCACACAGATCCATTTGCTTTTTTCTATTAGTTGTCGTAGTTCTTACAGCGGTGTCTGGTTTTTGTATTAGGTACAGAAGAAGGTTTTGTTATGTCACTTTTATGTTGGTAGTTGCGGTTGGCTTTTCAAAGTTTACAGAGAAGCTGTAATATGAATGTGCATGTGAGTTGTATTAGAAACTTAATTCTTTCTTAACTGTTGAGGACTTGGTGCCGACTCGAATCAACGGCTTAAACTTATACTGATTCGTAAGTTAATCGCTTTAAGAATGTTTTGATGTTTCACCTTTGAACTTTACTGTGTCCCTTTTCATTAAAGTGTGGTGCAGCAATACATCCTCATCGTGTGCACAAATTGAGACATTGTTAGACATGAGGTTGTTCAAGAGGACGATATAAATCAGGTTCAATCTCGAGCCGGCTCGTTCCGCGCCACGTTTGGAGACTCCGCAGCTCCGTACGAGTGCTCGTAAATCCTGGACTGAAAAACAATCCGTGCCTCGGCCAAGTATCCGGTGGGTCTGAAATTCCAATTAAGAGGAAGCTCTAGACGAGTTCGCAGGTCGGCTGCACGCGGGCGATCACTCACTTGCACTTTTAATTAATTTATTTATCGAGTTCGCGAATCGACGGCGCAACTCGCGCCGACGCCCCGCCCCGCCGCCGCCTATATAACCCGACGAGGACCGGCGACGTCCGTCAGTTTTCTCAGGGACGCCATGGGCGCCAGTCGCCCTCACCCGGGAAAATGTGCCGGAAGGACGAGGGATACTTTAAATTTTTGAAGTGGGTAGTCGAAATGTAAGGAGGGTGGCTTGGCGGGGTCGCGTAGGGCTCGGGCGGCGGCGCGGCGCGGCGACCTTGAGGTGAGTGCTGCACGCGCGGGCGAGCGGGCGCCAGTCGATAGCACCGCCCGCCCACGCGCCGCAACTACAGCTGTTTGCCTGCTTCACAAGATAACGTGGCGTTTTGTCACTTTTTCTTATATTTTGAAGCTTTCATTACTTCCTAGCGTCACCGTCATCGAAAGCCGTCGGAAAGTTGGCCGCAGTTCCAGGTTCCAGGAAATATTCAAGAACGTTTTCAAACTTTTCAATTAGACTTATTTCAAACTTGTTAAGTTGTCTTTTTGCAGGAAGTTACTATAGACAGAGTCTATAACACTGACGCTTGTTTTTATGTTACGTTGCATAAGTTTGGTCTGTTTTAATCAATATTGGAGTTTATTAATAACTTCAATCGATTAAGACGCGACCGCATCCGACGGTAAAAGTATTTAATACTTAACTTATTTATCGGAACGTCGATCGTTGCAGTTCACTGCTTCGCTGGGATAATCTCTTTATTAAAGGTATAATCTCATTTAAAATGGTGAAATCGAAGCCGCAGTCGAGACCGAGATTGTCGAGGTCGGCTGCAGCTCGCGTACGATAACATTCATAATCCACGGCGAGCCCATGGGGTTTGAACTATTCGAGTTACGATGGAAATCGAGAAAATCGAGTCGTTAATAAATCGAGCAGGATGTAGTATAAGTAGGCACTAGGCAGGGTACTTGGTCGGTGGCCAAGTACAGACGCGCAGTAATTACTGTCTCAGGAGCGAGCTCTTAATTTGCTTAATTTACCCGAACCCGCTCTTCGGAGCTAAATCGCACGATTTAATGGGATATTTGAATGATGCGCATTGTTTTAAAACGTCTCGCGTCTGTTCCGAACGATCTTATTTCCGCTAAAACACTTATTCGTTAAACTGAGCCATTAATGAATTAGCAACTCCTGCCTTCTGATTAGGCTTATCGCCCTGTTTCGGAAAAGTTTTCAACTCATTTTACGCGTCAGTTCTCGCCTATCGTATCATATTAAAGGGGTTGTTTATAATAACTTATTATATTGAGTCACATTTGAAGCTGACTTAATATTTAACTCAAACTGCAATTCACGTAAAAGAATGTATGCACGGGCTAACATGAAAAGAAAATCTAAAAACGTAGACACTTCAGTTTCAAACTGCACGGGCGATACTTGGCATTTTGATATTTTAACGTACATTTTTGGGAAAGGAACTCGAAAAAACTAAAAAGGGTGGTACACACCGTGTTCAAGATTGCTTTCGTGTGGTTGGCAATAAAAGACCAGCAAGTGTGTACTGAACCGCGCGCCCTGTATTTAGAGCATGAATTTTAGATAGGTGTAACCAAGGACAATATAGGTGTACATAAAAGAACTGTACATCATGTGCCGAGTGGGCTCATACTCCGCTATTATTCATAATCCGACTGTGCCACGTTTTGTACCTTAAGCCCAAAAATACAACGCCGGCACTCCGGGAAATGTTCACAGTTATTTTCACAACTAAGTATTTTATTGCTACGGATTTGTAAAGTTAGCAGGTACTAATGTAGATAACATTATGAATGGGACGTAACTTTCATGCTTTGAATGAACAATTCCGTGTTTAGCGTAATTACTCTGAGTAGCGGTAAAAGTATTGTTTTCCGAGAATATTTTATATTAAACGTAAAAAGTAAGGTTCTACTGTTAAAAAAGGCCGAGATAAAAATTCAATGCTCGAAATATTATTTAGGAAGCGTTGTAAATGTTGGGATATACGAGGACAGTACGCTACACATACGTGATGTATCCGCCACATTTTAAAATGTGCGGAAAGCTCAACTTTTCCGCTGAGATCGGAGGAGGCCGCATTTGAATTATAGAGGAAACGTTGGCAAGCCGTCAGTACCCTTGCAGCGTCTTACACTCGTTACGAATATTATGATTTATGCGGGGCCCGCCGGCCTGCCGCGCGGCTCCGGTAAACAACGATGCTTTGACACCATTTACCGACCATGTTTTTTGTACAATAAGTAATTCTGGCTTACCGCTTACCGCAGAGCTTGAGACGCGCACGAATAATTTAAAAGGCGTGCTCCTGCGTATTGTCATTGTAATAAAATTGCGATAAGGAAAGAAAGCAGCCGCCGTAATTAAAGGTGGAGGATCCGTTTCACTTTTAATGTTCTATTTAATTGCCGCTTTGATACTGAATTTTGTTGGCGTTCGCGAATTATCTTAAACAGATGTACGTCGTTTGAATGAACATAAAATTTTTAGTAAATTGAATACGAACAATGTAATTTGTATGGGTATCAATGTTAATTGAACGCGGACTTGTGTTTCCTGCAGTCCGACTGTCAATTTGACGTAGCGGGCTCGGCTAACAATTTAATAACAACTATTAAAGCTGTACAAAATCACGGACCGCTATCCCTAAATAACTAATGGAAATTCCTTTCAATTATGAAAATTACCTCGCTATTGTAATAGCAAGTCTGATTTTGTTGCTGCTGGGAATTGTCTATTAACGTTATGTGGATTCAAAGTTAATGCAGTGCAGATGTACTTAATTTTACAATAATATCATTTGAAAACAAAATATTAGTATGTTTCTAAGTACGAGTATCTATCACATCGTTTAGTTAGTAATTTGATATGAATCTCTAAATTAAACACATCTTTTAATAAATAATGAGTCCCTGAGTCAAAACATGAATTTATTAATCATGTAGCCCTATATATCATGTACTTTATAGCATAGGGCACTAAAAGTTTCGGGTAGAAAGAACCTGTTTTTCATTATTTATAAGACTACTAGCTTCTGCCAGTGGCTTCGTCCTCGTTAATATCGGTTATTGTAGTCGCAAAGTCGAAGTCGCAGAAAGATGAAAATTGCCTATGTCCATTCTTGGAGTCCAAGCTTGCTCCGTAACAAATTTCATCAAAATCGGTTCAGTAGTATAACCGTGAAAGAGTCATCTTCTTGCCCTTATCCCATCTTACTTGGGGTCGGTGCAACACGTTTTTTTCTTCCATTCTGTCCCGAAAGAGTAACAAACTTAAAGACAGAGTTACTTTCACATTTATAATAGTATGGATTAAGTTTTCATAATGAGGAAAAGCACTCCAAGCTGTTCTCGCAATAACACATGTCTCTAAACCTTATAACTATTTATTTATTTAAACTTCATGTACAATAGAGGTATATAGGCAGACTTAATGCTCAAGGCATTCTCTACCAGTCAACCTTTTGATATCGAGCCATGAGTCATATATAGCACCATATGCTAGACGCGGTGTTCTTTATAGGCCCCTCTAAAATTTAATCGCGGACCCTATTTTTCGTACCAAAAGGTAAATGCAAATGCGGAGGAATTCTTTCAACGATTCCTCAGAAAATGTTGGTGGTGGCGGGCTCAATCAAAAATGTTTACCTACGGACGGAGCTGAGCTGTGAGCTGCTGCTAGCTCGCCCAATATCTCAGCCCCTACCATACTTCCATTACACATTCCCGTCGGCGAGTGAATGCACCTCACTTTAACGCAATTGAGTTTAACCTTAACGCAAACGTGACGTTTTATAGGGATAAGTGGTTTGCTAATAGGATTCATGTGTCTCGCGACCTTTCTGAACTAAATTATTGTTCAATGAAAAACACGGTTTACACGGCTATTTGTTCAGTTTGACAGTCTATTATAATTTCCCCTTAAGGCAATCCTAGGAAAACGTATATTCTACGTAACCAACGCGCTACTAAACCTAAAGAGTCCTAAATGATGAAGCTACGGATTTAGAATCAGAATTACTTAGTTTCAATCTCATCGCCAATACCTGCTTACCAGTAGTTTCTATAGTACGACAAATAAACTCCAATAACGGAGTCCGCCTGTAAATCCATTGTTTTTGGAGCAAAAAAATACAAGTATTTGAAGAGAATAGTATTTCGCAGCCCCTAGTCAGGTAGAAGCTGTCGGTTCACAAAAAGACGAGCACGTTACATACACAGTGGACCGGGAGAATTTTTTGCTGACCGCACAGGGATTGAAACTAGCGAAACTTTTAGCGGGACATTCACGGACTTTTAGTTACACGTAAATTACATACTTCTAACTGCTTTTCCTTAGTTCGATAACAATCTAAAGTATTCGCATAATACTTAGGTACATGCAAACAAAATAATGATGCTATGAAAAGAACAATCTAAAAAGAACAGATGAAGTCGCCCTAACCAAAGCAAATCGTTAGCATTTAAACGCACTTCCTCAACGGCTATTAAATCAAAACAAATGTTTAAAAACAGCGTTAATTAAGATAGGTCGTTTATCAATAAATCCAGACGAGTGATTCCTTGCTAATTGCCAGGTTGCAATGAAGTGCGGAATCAGATGCAAGCGGGTGCGACTCGGTGCAAAATGCAAATTCAGTGCCGCCGCCGCCCTAACAACAGTGAACAGGCGGACGTAAAAATGTTTACGGAGAACGCTTGACCGCTTTTAATTGTTCTATTTAAATACAGAGAGCTGACATAAAGGCTAAAATGCTCCGTTGGCAGATCAAATTACATTCATTTTCATCCGCTCCGTGATAATTAAAAACACATTTATATCGGAGCTTTACATGCAATTTGTTTCATGAATCGTCATCGTCTTTTATCGCGTCGAGCTGAAAAGTCGCAGTCGTCACAGTAGACTATAATCATTTAGCTTTAACTTGTTTTCTGATTATACCAACTGTTTCAGCTGGTTCCTTTTACACCCAACATAACTTATTTTGCTGAGTTTATTTTTCAAACATTGTGGTCACGTTTGCGTACATTAAATCTTATCTTGCTGACGTAAAAAGTATGCTGTAAAGTATGCAGTCCGTGTAATGTTGCTGCACTTAGTAGGTAACATATTACTCGTCTGTTTACTGAACCTGCACTTACAAATAGATACATATACCGCAATGTACAAGTTATGTTTTCCCGTGATTCGGGGTCGTGATTGAGGCTACGCAGATATTCTGAATATTTCTGCCGCATTCCGCGCGCAGACACTACGGTGTAACGGTGCATATTGAAAGTCAAGCATGTAGTATAATTAAACGCTTCCTCTGCTATTTCGGTGCTTCGAATTCGTAAATGTGCGCTGTTTACAACTGACATGGGATTGGGTCGTACGGTCGCAGACGATCAGTATTCGTGAGCGCGGGTCGCGCCGAGGGCTAGGTACGTCGAGCGGACGGGGTGCGAATGCAATCCGGATTTAGTTCAATCAATGCATCCACTCGCCGTGTTTACGTAAAATTGAGCAGAATCAATTTTCGTCGGCTCACTTAAAATTGGAACATTCGCCGATATCCGGCGGCACATGGTACATTTCCTGCTGTCTAGTCAGCAGTCGCCTGCACCCTGCCCGGCGGCCGTCGAGCCGTCCGCCACGGCAGCGGCTCCCGCACATTTTGTGTGCCATTTTTATTTCATCATAATTCCGTTTTCAATTTCTAGCGGGGACGTCGGTGGCGAGATTGGTGCGTAAAACTCGCGTAAACATTCGAGCGGTTGCGGAACGGTTACTCCCGACTGTAACCGGTTTATGCCAGTGTAGAATGTAAAGAGATAAGGTTCTTTATGTGTGTAATCATTTTGTGTTACGACGGACTTCGTCATCCGTGAGTGTTATTAAGGCGCGCCTGTCCTTCCGCTGAGCTTTATCTCCGCGATTTGAAGAGTTCAAAAACATGTGATATCTCTGTCATCTTTTGTCTGTCGTGTACTTCCGCTTTTCTGTAAGCCTACCATTTTTCACGGAAGTTTTCTAAGTCGTATCATGAAATCTTCCTAACAAACCCGATCAGAAGGACCACATGGTTTTTTGGTGGTTTTTGCCTTTAATCCAGAACTATAAGCCAATGCATAAGCTCATGTCTGTCCGTCGCTATCGGCGCTTTTTGCGCTCGCCTCTCTCTCTGAAATCTGAAATCACGGGTTTCAGTCTCGGCATGCGATAATCCCTTCAGAAATAATATTGTCCCATCGAAACGTTGTAACATAATGGATACCAATTTTATTCTGAAGTAACGACCCGCAGTATAGCACATCGCTTTCTTCTCACTTCGAGCTCAATTTTATCAACGGCGGTATTTACTTTTTACTGGCAGCGCTTACTTTTTCCTATTTTCATCACAGTTATGCCGCGCAAAAGCCATGAATTGGCACAGTGTGATTACAAATTTAAGCCGTCGCAGCTAATATGAATGACAACGGGTCGCCCTACTCGACATTCATTTCCCTCGGCGCACCTCTCTTATAATAACTTACACGGTAACTTCGCCTTGAGCTATCGATGTGTGCGGCTGCCGCCACACATGGCGCCGTGACGCACGGACCAGCACCACGCCCTCGCGGACTCCTGAATGCCAGCTAATACGTGATGGCCTGTCATTTCTATTTTTATTGCGCATTTTCCAATTTGCCTTTTCTTTCAAAGATCAAAAAGTAAAAAGATCGTCGCCGTTCCAATCACGCCAGCGCATTACTCGGAGCACCCTCGCAACAAACCTTATGATAAGGTAGTTTAATCCCACACCCGTTTTATTTTAGACATTGAATGGAGCGAAATTACAGACAGTCTACAATTTTCGGCGATTGCCGATCTGCAAACAAATTTATACATATCTGATGAAGGTGCAGACTTTGGCGCCTTATAATCCGGATTCGACCCTTGAATGCGAGCGAACGAGCGGGTGGTCGAGGTTTTAGAGTGGCCCTTCAATCAGCCCTTCCTCGCGGGCGTGCGCGGGGCGGCATCGCGGTGCCGCTCGGTGGGGGGAGGGGCAGGCACGAGGACCTTTGAGCTACAGGCTCTTTGACACGAGCCACTGGCGCACTCTTCAAGTAATGATTCATTCTGCTGATGACTGACGCGGCTAATGCGCCAGTTTCCCCCTCCGCGATGTTTGGTTAAGGATTAAGGATTCGCTCGCTGTAAATTAGATTTTACCGCGTCGTCTCTTTTTAAATTACTTTGTTCGCATTAAATTTACGTCGTCGTATATAAAATGCAAACATTAAAACATTTTATCGAGCGAACTCCATTCCCGCTATCTGCTAAGTGTCGGCTTTGAATCAACAATGTAATTAAGATCGCTTTCCGGTTATTCAAGTTCCGCAAATAGTGTCCCGCACTTCCTGGTGAAGCTCCGACTTACAGGAATCATTCTTGGCGATGATACATCACAATCATGATGACAGTTACACCACAAACACATTTTATTCGTCAAAAATGTATTCCGGAATATTTCGTGAAAAGTCAAAAAAGCACAGAATTAAAAAAGAGCACTACTATAGTGATGAAATAGTTTGACAGTGACGTAACACGTTCAACAAAATATACGCTGAACGAATGGTAGCGATGTACGCACGGCTGCGCCACGACAAAGTGTTCATTGTTGGCAGAATTCACCAGTTCTAAAAGACAATAGCGATCCTCCAGCGACAGGATTGCGCTCATAGTTTAAATCCCTAATCGATATTCAGATATAATTTAATCCGTCGCTCAAAAGCTCATTGATATCGATAATCGACTGAAAAACAGGGGACGAAAAATACCCTTTTCAGTAATTATTGAGTTAAGTAGCTGAACGAGTTTAATTGTGACAAACTGACAATTTACTTGCTGCGGCGTCCGATTATAATATAGGTGTCTTCAGGGTTAGAGTGAATAGGCTTTTAATAAACTAGAGCGCTTCACCACCAACTGCTTACCATCAGGTGGGATCGCAGTCAAGCACTAGTATAAATCATTTTTTTTTAATTGCCATATCTAGCCACCCTGATGTTCTGGGTGGGGCAACGAGATGTATAAAACATAATTTGTAAAGAAGAAGAATGTATCTAATTCAACATATTTTTCTTCAACGTTACTTTTTGACAAACTCCTCAGTAATAATTGTTTTAATCTACAAAAAATTCCAATTAAAAGTTTTTTATCTCTCCAAAGCTTAGGCTCGGTTTGCAGGCCGGCCGAGTTGACTCGGATTACATTTTGTTTTTATTTTATTTTCACATTTTATTTACTGACCTCTGACGCTGTATTGTTGATCTTTTTATCGTTGTAAATGAACATTTTGGTAACACGGGTACTTCGACTGTTGGACTAAATGAAAGGCAGCCTTATATTTTCAATGTTTCGTGGTTGCCTGCACAGTGGCAGTGAGGGTGCACGTCAATAGAATATAATGTATTCGGCTGATATGAGCCGGGAAGGCGGGTCGTTATCATGTCAAAGAAACTATCGCATTACCGGACTCAAAAGACTGCGGTTTGTTTGATGTCAGTCATGCACGATACATCCTTCTCAATAAACTGTAATTCTATCATGTTTACCCAAAAATATTAAAAAAAACAGCTGTTTTCATAATATTGTTTTCAAAATTTCATAATTTGAAGCTTAATATTCTAATAATTTAATGTTAAACTTCTGGTATAAGTACTTCAAAAAGATAACATTTCTAAAAGTTTCCACGAATAATTCTTGCTCAGATATTCGGACGCCACATTGATTCTCGGTATGCTATCATTCTCGCTTTATTAATTAATACCAATTCAAGAAGTTTTCTCATAACTTTAAAATACAAAGTAATTTTAAAAAAATACAAAAGTTATTTTCTTGAGCGTAATATCACACACAACACCGGAATAATGCTATATTCCACGCCATTCTACTTTATTCGGTACACACGAGTCCGTTGCATCGCCACCGCATATCAAAGCATAAAATGTCATTCTCCTTAATACATCTCGAATGACGTTGGAGTTTATGTAAATTGTGATACACGCTCGGAATATTTCGGTTCGTGTGAAACTCCGCGGTAATGCAAAAGGCAACTTTTTACGCATTCACACCGTGTACCTATTAACGGGCAGTCTCCTTTAAAGATATTCCGAGAAGGAAAATAATATCAACTGCGAGTCGATGAACAGATTTCTGAATAGAGAGAGCTTTCACTTGTTGTTATTCTGTTACCGCGTGACTTACGGAATGCTTATTTTCTTCCAAAGTTCTTTAATAACGTGACGGAAAAGTCGTCGCGTTTTGATTTAAACCTGGCTTCGCTCGTAATAAATTAAATCCAAAATGTTATTTAAATGTGTCCATGCTGAAATGTGATCAGATAAAATCGGGGCGCTCGACGTGTTTCCCTATATTACATTAAGAGTACATTCGGTTGCCTGTGAAAAGTATCATGTTTCGCGTGTCAATGAACACTGGATTTCATATTCCTAGCTATATAAATGTAATTAAAACATCAGCGTTACAAATTCACCAGTAAATATAAAGCTCTTAATTAACAGAGCGGTCAAAGTATTAATTTCACCATTAATTTTGAGTAATTGCGCTCCGTTATAATTTAGACAGATATTACGCAGCTTAAATTATATTTATGTTGTTTTTTTATACTTTTCTAACCACATGTATCTTCGTCTGCCTTAATTGGTATAAACGCGAGTAATATTATGATGTATGGATATGAAAATGAATAGGGTAGCGCAATTTATAATTATTATTTTGATATATTAACGCGGAATTCGTTTCTCTATGTAAACTGGCCTTAATTGCAAATTAGTGTAAATTGTCCCGCTTAATGTAGGTGAATTCAAATTCAAAATTTTATTTTACATAGGCCTACACAGGCACTTAAAAAACTTCAGGAGCTAGGACACGAATTCAATTGTTTGTTTCCACTGAAGAAAAACCGGCAAGCAACTCCATGGTTACTATTTTTTTAAATTGTGTATAGTATCAAAATATGTTTCTAACTAAGCTTTGTTATTTTCAGGTACGTACTTATTTCCGCATTCCGCAGTCTGCTGATCTGGTAAGCTAAACACCTATTATAAATACTGGGTAACCATGCAGTTAACAATTGTCATGGGAACTGGAAGCACACAAGAACCATTTAATAAAGGAGAAAAAAGTAGAGATCGTATTTAATTGTTTATTACGACATAATAAAAAGCGATCAGCGTGAGGATGTAATTAATCCTTTGAGCCGCATAGCACACGGTCGGCTCGCGACAATGGCGGCCAGTGGCCAAGGGATGAGGATGATCAAACTTTGTGAACCATTGACATACGTCCCATTGATACCAAGGGATCTACAAGGGTAATTTGTCCTTATTAATTCGTTCATTTTGAGCTAATCAATTTGTAAATTTTTATGGGGTTTGATTTTGATACAAATGAGTAAAGATGGAGTAATTAGTATACCATGGGTGGCCATATTATTAGGGACAGTACTTAATTTCTTATATTATTATCAACTTTAATTGCATTTTGCAGGTAAATGGTTGGTTGTAGGTTCGGCAAATATTTTTTATTTATTGACTTCATTGATTGAAATAATAAAATATGCAATTTGAAGTCAAAATTATTTATATATTTATGAAAAAAAAAGATACGTAATAAAATGGATAAATATTGCTAGTATTTTGTGACAGCATCCATTTATAGTTGTATGCTCTCTATGCCACTTCTGGCTTTCTGTAGCAAGTTTTTGGTATAATGGCCACTCTTTAATAAGGGCTACAATCAGCTGGTGTTATTTTTTTCACCGGCAAGAGGATCCAAATATTCACCAAATGTTGAAAAAAGTCAACAAAGTTAAAAAATATCACTTAAAAAAAAATGGCGCGATCTCACAATGTTGCTTTATATCAAAAATAATAATACTGATGCCAGTAATAATACCACATAAAAAAATCTTATATAAATCGGTTGGTTAGCTTAAAAAGTGAGATTTATAACATAGTTGACTTTTTTCGAAATCATCGTATTACGTATCTTTTTTTTTCAAAAATATATAAAAGAATTTGATTTCAAATTTTATGTTTTTATTAACTCAACCAATAAATTCTTCAAATAAAAAATATTAGCCGGACCTACAACCAACCATTTGCCTGCAAAATGCAATCAAAGTTGATACTAATCTATGAAATTCAGGTACTGTCCCTAATAATTTGGCCACCCACTGTAAACTCAAAAATCCAAGCTTAAATACTTTGAAACACAATCTGAAATATGCAAAAGAAAACTCAGGTAAAAGGCACTTTTAAACACTTAGTCGTAATCTACTATTAGCTATAACTGGCAGAAGAAGCATAGGAACAGTTGTCACCATCGGGTCGGGCGCCGGGCGGAAACCGTGCATCCGGCCCTCAGGGACGCCCGGATTTTCTTACAACTCCAACACGCCCGCAGGACACTACCGAAAATACTTTATAAAGGTCCCTCTCACACTTGATATATTGTTACCGGATGTTTTATATCGATTTGTGCGCATGAATGGGGATAAAATGTAAGAGGAAATATAAAAAGGTAATATTTTAAAGTAAATAAAACGATACTGGTCCTCCATCCCGAACGTAGTACTCTGGATTTATGTGCGTTTGATACAACTAAAATATATTATTTTTACGATACTCATCGTAAATCTGGTACTTAGTGTTGTTATAACATTTTAGAGCCATCAAATACATTATAAAACAAACTTATAACCATAAAAGTGCTTGCCGACAATGTTCACGTAACTCTGCAAAGGTTCTTACAAAGTTGTTGAGCACTAAGAGCACTAAAGGGCGGCAATGCGTTAATCCGACTGGCGATATCGGAAACGCGTTCTCTCGCCTCCAAATATAATATAAATAAGAATCACGTATGTAATAAGGCGGAGCCGGGCGCATTCCTCACACGTCCGGGGGCTTCCCGGGGCTTAGCCGAACTTGGGCCATTACCCACGACCACCGCCGGAGATTTCTTACACGACCTGACGCTCGTCCCGACGTCGACAACATTTTTAAGTTTAGAAACCGACAAATAAAAATATGTTTTATTAAAAAAGTAAACTCATAAATTATTAAAAAGTTTGGACGTCGCAAATTTAAGGTTCTTTCAATGCTCTTAAATTATATTTTAAAATAAAATAAAGTAAGCTGAAGGCACAATTACATTTTAAAGTTAACATGGGTAGACAATTTCGCAGAGTCGGCCACTTAGTAGAAGCGTATGGGCTCGGTATTTTATAGGGAAGCGTACGACTGACCCAATTAGATTGTTTAAGTACAACGCGCGCCGAACAAGAACATGGTCACACAACCTGCCTGCGCGACAAGAAAATATGTCGAAGAATTTGTAGTAAGGAATTATTAATCGATTTATTGTCTATTCAACTTTTCGTGATATAATTAATGTCCATTTAAATAAGGTTTGGTGTAAGAAAACTCAATTATGGGTTAAACTCGCCTGTGTACATCAACTGTCCGATTTTTATTGTTTTATAAAAGTTTTGTGTTCAGTAAAGAATGTAAAAACGTAATTGCGTATGAGTTTAGGAACTCATATCTTAAACCATTAACATACCTATCTAACATTAACTATTACGTTAGACGACCACACTGATTATTATGTTGGTAGTGCATCTGAAAACTTGATTAAACGCTGCCTACAAACCATATTAGTTTAGTTCACAGTTGAATGCAGAATTTACGTAAATACGCGGATCGTGCCCTCTCGTGTGTGACATTTTCATCGAGCTTCCACGAAATCCCATCGGCGTGTGTTCGAGAGTTTTGCCTAATCAATAACATGAAATATGACCTAAAATAGAAGCGAGAATTCTGTTGGTACCACTTAGTTTTACCTTTGATGCAGCAGGGTCGAAGCCTACTGGGGCCATGGGTTCGCTTCTGAAAGGAAAACCTGGGTCCTGGAATGCAAGTCAAAGAAGGGACTAGGATTGAGTTTTAGTCAGTAAAAGTCTGACAGGCCCTCCCACTCCGCCCTGGGGTGGAAGAAGTCATTGGATTCCCTACCTAAAAAAACCACTTAATTTTTGCAATAAAATAAACCTGTTTTAAAATATAAAGACGGCATTAACTTAGTTGTAAACGTCGACAGCGATCCAGAAAGCGATTGTAAGTTTTCCTCTAAAACAAGTTAAGTTGGCTCATAAAATCGCTTGCTTTACAATGGAAGAAGAAACCATCAAAAAGTGTGAAACATATCCGTTGAATTGGCGTTCAAATAAAAGCTTTATCGGTTGCTGGTACACGGCAATCAGTGCAGTTTTAGTGGCACGTGCTCCCGAGAACACAGTTTATGGAAATCGTGTGCGGTGGAACAGTCTCAATTGAGGGTATTATGCGATAATATTGGAACACTGCCCCCACTGCGGGCCACCACCTAATAGACAATATGCGACCAGATTGCATCTTACTCGTGAACATCGACGTTTAGCTTAACTTATTAATCCTACTATAATATTCTGAATATATAATAATTCTCTGTGTTTCGATGTAAGTTACTCAACGAAAACCCCGTAATTTAATGGATAAAGATGAAATTTATACAAGAGTAGGATTCTCTTAGCCTGATATTTATTTTCGATATTTACACAAGTGAAACCGCTAGTGAAAATTTGTAACAAATACTTTAAAGTACTTATATTATCTCAATTTTAATAACCTTTCATATTACACCAACCATTTTTCACGATAACTAGTTGCCAACAAATATTAATCAAACACTTACGTTATGTAACTCGCAATCTGAACCGAACTATGTATAAGTTTCAAACATAATTGGATTTTAAATGCGTTGGTTAATTTTGCGATATCCAATAATAATGTAACACTATCTACTGAAAATTATAATTTCAAGTTATACTTTCAAAAAGGTTGTTTTACAATATTTTTTTCGCATCGTAATAAGCACACAAACATCAGTTTTAGCATAGCGGAATACTGAGATGTAGACAGCATCTTCAAAAAGCAAGCTTATACGAAAGCTTTCAGCACAAAAATATTTTCACGGAGGTAACGTTTAAAAAATAAAACATATTTCAATTTTACTCCGCTTACAGAAAATACTATTTCGTAGATGGTCTACGCAGCGAGCCGTGACAATCGCTGTACAAACTTGCTTCTTGCTCGACAAAATATATGGCCCCGTATAATATTTTACAATAATATTTATGATAACCATAAATATTTCATTAATAATTCTACATGACAGTCTTTATTTTATCCTCATGTGTGTTAGAGCTACGGCGCTACGGCGTAGCATTTTGCTACGCGCTCTCGTGTTTGCGTAGACCTTGAGTTCATTTGAATATAACTGGGGTAAATAACGGAGTAGTAGCTATTACGGTAGCATATTGCTGTTAGGGCTGATTCGATGTATCTCGTGAAAATAATACCTAGAAAGATTAGAGGGAGACATTTACCCAACCGTGGTAGTATCTTAGTATAGGCAAAATATATCTTTTTAATTATATACGAATAATTCTTCCGTACCTTTTTTTACCACCTAACTCCTTCTAAACAGCTTGACCGAGCTGTATGAAATTTTGTTTGTTGAATTAAACCCGGTAGGTGGCTCTAACGGATTCCCGTTTTTTTGCGATGAAAAACCAGCTTTTGGACAGAACAACGTCTGTCGGGACCGCTAATATGTTTATTAAATACTGTATTTACTCGTACAGTAAGTAGTAAAAAAAAGCGCTCATTTGTTAAACGTAGTCGCGTTTCATAGTTCTAATGCGGGCAAGTTTGAGTGCAATAATTCGGAGTTTATTTGCGATCTGGCCATTAGTGAGTTAATTATTCAGTGGCGGACAAACTTGTGCACAACGGAGCGTATGTGGCGCGCTGATACTGCGCTCTTATTCACATTCCCATTAACTTTCGGAACATATTGCCAGCGTCAACTTACAAGTTATTACGCTGTTAGGGAACTTGTCCAAATTCCTTTAGTTTTTTTTTCATATGAGTAATGATTATTCAAGGATATAGTATAAAGGAAGTCATGTGAAATGGGTCTGGGTGTACAAGACACCCAGACTTAGTCTTACTGTATATAGAATTACTTGTTCTACATGACTTATCCACCATACAGGAGTGTGTGAAAAAACGTTTTTTTTTAAAGAATCAATGGCTTTTTCATGTTATATAGTATTTCTTATTTACTATATAAAAGGAGAAACTGACGGACAAATCAACCCACAGCCGAAACTACTGGGCCTAAGGACATGAATTTTTACACAAGGTTTCCTTTTATGGCGTAGGCGAGCACAAGGAAGGGATTTTTGGAAATGTAACTTTAAAAGGGGTGAAACAAGGACCCAAAGTTTATATGTAGAAACCTACCACCACCTACTAAAGCCGCTGGCAGAAGCTAGTACCTACATAAACCCACGAATCGTTGATTGGTCCTTTAAGAAAATAACTGTTATTACATTTGTTGATTAGTCAACCACATAGGCTGCCTATGCAGTAATTCCTTGGCCAAATCTGTGCCCGTATGGAGTGTCGCACAGGCTATATAGGGGCCTGCTCTCAAACAGATAAGATAACGCACTTTGAATTGGCTATTATGAAATCGGGCATAGTAAATAAGGCTGTTGCCACACTAACACGTCTGAGTCTTAGGGCCTGTTTCACAATGTCCGAGTAGGCACTACTCACTGAATAAATTCAAAAATTTGACAGAATTTGTATGAAATTATCTGACAAGTAAGATACTCGAATTGATCTTGATCATAGGTGGTGAAATAGGCCCTTACTCCCATATTCTAAGTCACTTTCTATCAATCGATCTCGTGTCAATATGAGTCGAGAGGAGTGGAGGAACTTATTACAAAGAATCTTTCAAAAGGACTTAGAATAAATGTGTTTTCTTTTAGATGCGAAATCATCTAATGACTTCTCCCACTTTGGGGCATGTCAGACTTTTACTGACTAAAACCCACACTCGTTCCACTTTTTTTGGCTTTGTTCCAGGTCTCCGGGTTTCATTTTCACATTAATCCATGAGAATATAGCTGTACTGTTACTGATCAGTTCAACAGCCCTAATAAGATATACACGTGCTACCTAATCTATATTCTTCAAGGATAAATGTTGAAAGGGTTAGCGAATACCTAAACAGACTCTAGAGAATTTCTTTTAACAGCTGCGTCAGTTTGGATAGGACTTATATCTTTTAATATCTCAAGTTGTCCAATGTTTTCTTTTTGAGGCGGTAAATCATCAAATGACTTCTCCTGCTCCTAGAGTGGAGCGATAAGGACTAGTGATTAAAATGTTTAATCTAATGTAAAGATAGAGGTTTTTGAACACTAAGTATTTACTTATTCCAGACAAGCTAAGTCTTATCTTCGTGTGCGGAATAGGTATCGACTAGACTCTGATTGAATATTGCCTCTGCTAACCAAATCAACCCCCAGCCTCAGATACGATATTGTACTAAATGGAACCTAACTACACTGGCAACACGAATTTGAGACATTCCGTGCATCGAGTTTACAGCGTTCCCGAGGTTTCACACCAACTCTGCCGACTGCAAGATAATAATTTATTCACATGTAAACTCGTCCTCTCACACAACTTAGATTGGACTTAAACGAGTATGTTGTGCGCTCGTATTATGCTTAATGAAGTTAAACATGTCCCAGCCAGGGAACTTGACGACTAGTCTCGGCTAAATTACAATGCCTCACTAAAATTATTGTTGAGCCCTCCGACCGACAACGTTAACATTAATAATTGATAGCTTTAAGTTATGATGGCGTAGCATGCGCCAGTGCGCCTAGTGGGACAAACCGCCTCACTCAAATATGACTCTAAAATATTCTGAATGAATTTCTGACGTAGCTATAATAAATTGTTCGTGAATTACTCAAAGGCTTTTTATCATATATTAAATAGTCCCTCGTACGAAGTTCTCTTTTAACTTGTATTAAAGTAAGCTTTTTGTCCAATGTTTCGTACAAACACATATCTTAATAAAAGATCCTTTGCAAAGACAAAAAACCCTGCGTCGCGCCGCTTGCTCCGAATCTTTGCACACATCTTTTGCGTCCTCCACTCCTTTTTATTAGTATAAAGTTTTTTTATTTTTATCTCAACTTTTCCCAGTCTAATACCAGACTTCGCTTTGCTTGAAATATATGCTAGTCCTTCAAACGGCTTGTACCTTCAGTACGCGTCTTTTTATCAATGAAAATGCGGAGTTGATACTGCAAAAAATCTTGAATGCCTTGTCTGCAACCATTCAAATCAACATATAAATCCTGCGCGACTAAAGTAAACTAAAATGAGTTTTTTCAATTGTTTCTGAACTGGCAGGAGCAACATGATACACTCAAATTGAAGGTTTTAGTGGCTACTATAATAGCAATAGTTGGTAACCACATCTACGTAACTACATTTGAAGTTAGACGGGCAGCTAAAAGGCCATTACTAGACGGGTCGTATGAATTATTTGTAGTGGTAGCGAGCACGCGACGCGGGTAATCGAGTAAATTATTGTGGTAGCGATACGCTCCCTGCCCGCCCGGCGGCCCGGCAGTCCGGCCTGCCCAGTGCCCAGCGCAGTGCCCGGGCGAACTGACATTACGACCAAACTGCTACAACTTGAACTTCGACATTAGCACGGTACACTGTTAAATCTATTAAAATGATACTACGTGAATATTTGAGCGTTAATTCTCTGTAGCTGCAGTTACATAAATAGACTTTTTAGAATCGATACTTCTCAATAATTCAACTGTAACTCTGTTCTACATTCCAAGTTCTACAAAGAATACGAGGAATTGAAACGTTACATAATTACAAAGTATTCTATGGAAAGGAACTAGACAACTATAAAACTCTTCGGAAAATGCTCGAACGAATAAAACGAGCTCATAGAAGGGATTGGCCAGGCATGGTAGAAGACAGACGTGTGTGGAAAAAAGAGAGAGTGGCCTTCGCCCACCCGTGGGACTTATTAGGCTAATTAGATTAGATAGTAATTAAAAATTATTTGGAATACTTATCCTTCTAATTTACGTTTATCTAGTATGTACCTACTTTGTTTTTCATATAGTATCTAAAGGTTATCCAAAATGTGTTTATAGCTCATGCAAGTACTTCCGCAAATACATTTACGTCCTGGTTTTTCCTGTTAAAAAAAGTCTAGCAGCCCCCTTCCATGTTACGGTACAACTTACAAGCTAAACATGTTTAGACTATCGTCATCGGGAAACAGTTCCGGTCATATAAACGTGTGGTAATTAAAGATTTAAAGCGCGAGGCGCCGGCGCGCCTGGCTCGTCGGCTCGCTGGCCTAGCGTGCTTCGTTCTATTTAAACAACACAAAAAGCATACTAGTAACTAGCTACTAGGAATACTCGAATGAATGATAATACGCGTCACTTGTCAACGTCGTACGAATGTGTCGTACAGGGAAACACTTACATTTTAAAGTAGGAACGTAATAATGTAGCAGCGACAAGCATTTGTTATGTCGTCAAAGGAAGTGACAGGAAAATTAGTTCAACTTTGTGAAAAGTATAAGGAAAACCAATAATGTCGATGAAACCTGGGAGATAATTACTTTTGTACCATTTCCATTCATTTTCTAAATAATGATAAATCACTGTAGGAGCAATTTCATATGCATCGAGAAACAATAGTTAAAGTCACCCGTAGCGTCGACAAGTACACCGGGTGGCTATGACGCTACCCCATATATCAAACTTCACATGAATAGTTACTACAATGCTACACACGTCGTATTCCACACACGAGCCTGTGTCAAAGACCTCACTGGCGTTATGAACCTCACTTTTTTACTAACTGTACGCGCCGACTAGTTGCTAAGGCTTTTCGCCGCCCGGTTTCAATTAATTCACTTAAGGTACATTAAAACCATTATCTGTAGTAAGCGTGGGAGAGCCACACAAATTACGTTAATTGTGTAGGCATTACTAGTAGGTAAGCAATTTTGATTAGATCCGACAAAGTGCTCGCTAAAATCTGTACAACATAAACTTTATTATTGAACTGTTAAAGTCGCATATAACGAAAAGGATTTTTATTTAAATTCGAATTTATTGTGCTGCCACTGAACATACGTTGTCTCCACATAAACCCAGCTGAAAAAACGGCTCAATAAAACCCCGAAATTTACTGCAGAGTCTGTGTAGTGGAAGTTCACAGTTTGTTATAGGCTTAATACACGCGAAACCTTTCTTGAGGTGACTCGACTAAAGCAAGTTCGTGTCTAGTTGCGGTTGAGCCCGTGGCGCCGGGACTAACTGGGACACTCTCCGCTTTCCTACGTTTTTTCCAACGTGCTTCAAACAATGATACTGTGGAGATGAAGCTTTACTCTTTACTTACGTTGAGAACTTGACAGAACACTCTGAAGTTAAACTTTGTATTGCGCTCCCGCTATAAATGTTTGAGGGACTCTATTTCAGCGCAGTGTTATTATTTTTCCTTCTTGTTTTAGCTATTTCTACGTATGTATCTAACGCCCACTCTTATTATATAAACGTAATTTTACCTGGGTATAAACAGCTGAAAGTATATGTAGCTATAAAAATAAAATTTCCGAAACCTTCCTTCATTCTAAAATACATATTCTTTAAGCGCCACTGGAGTGTGAAGTTTGATGATTATGTCAAAGAGTTTAAAAGCATTTAATTGAGAGGAAATCAAGCGTTGTTAATATTATCCCGTAAGAACCGTTTTGTTTACACACATGAAAAGTATTTGAACGTAAAGGTGGCTGCGGCGCCCAGCCGAGTGTGAGTAACGTACCGTACGCATCCCGCACTCCCGCGCCGCCGCCGCGCCCCGTGTCGCGCTCCCAGCCCAAAACGACCTAACAACACTTTCATTCACGTTACACAACTCTCGGCTATTTGCTTAATAAACGCTCGTTAAATTAACATACCCACCGAATAGAGGTTCTTTGAGACCCACTTAGGCTCGTTGAGCTTTGACTTTTTGTAACACTTCTATGCTTGCGAGCTGCTTTTATTATTCACTGGGCGAGGATTAAAATTGTTTCAACCAATTTTCTGTCCTTAAACATACGTAAAAACGTACTCAAAGCCGGATGTCATTACGTACCACTATCTCCATATTTGTGTATAGCGAGGTGAGCACAAAATACCTACTTAACCCTAAAATTGGCCGTGTCGTGGCATGTGTACATACAAAGAAACAAGATGAGTTGGAAACAGCCGGTAGACGCGGAGACGTAACGCATCCGGCACACAAGCACCGGCGAGCGGAAGCCGACTCACGGCGACAATCACGCCAACACGCCATCTTGCCGTATTCACCACAAACCTTTGGCATTTAATGGACTTTGGGGACAACGTTAAAAAGTATTTACCGAGTACTATTTTAATACGGATAAAAGCCCCCAAATCGCCGTTCCAAAAGCGACCCCAGATAAACCAGTCCGCGCCTATCTAAATCGGACTAACAAGAAAAAATTGCCCTTTTTTTCGAAGCACCAATACACAGAATATTTGATACGAAAACTGCGTAACACAATGTTCTAAGCCAATTAGTTGGTCATTTTTGCAGTGGCACGGCTGTGTTTACGCGGAACCGGCCTAAGCTGGAATAAGCCGGTTATGCCCGGTTCGAATCTAATTAAAGGGCACCGTTTCGTCCAAAATGCTGACATTTGCCATTTGACGCGATTTTTATTTTATACAGCCATACCAATCAGGAGGTTAATTGGTTTGTTTTTGGTGTATCGTTCTGCGGGTGATATTCTTGTAAAGCTCAACAAAAATACTGTAAGAAGCAAAGAGAAAAGAAAAAGTAGGAATGAATAATTTGATCAAGTAATGCAGCAACCGCAGTCGCTCAAAATGAATACAATTGTTTTGTTTTCCCTCTGTAAATTTATTCGTTGTTTAGAATAATGAAACGGGCGTATTTGCTCAAGGAAATCCATTCTCTTACAATTTAAGACGGGGCCGCCTAATGTGTTGCAATTTTTCGTCTATAATAACAGTATGCAAATTGTATACGGACTCCTCGGTTACGAAGAAAACGCGGCCCTGAGAAACCATTAGCTGAAGCTGTTATTATCTCCAAATCATATTTCTACCTTTCATAAACGGATTCTGTACTGAGACATGCTTCAGATTTTAAATAGAGTATTCTGCCTCCATCGCAATCCGTTCGATATAAATAGAATGAAACAATAATTACGTATTGGAGTACATTGTATTGTAGTCCAGGTTACGTATTGTTATCGTGTGTAGTATGATGTACACACGGGCACGCTCCAGTCAACGTACGACATTAAGTAAAAGAGTTTCGTGAGCTGTAATTTAGTAGAAAGCATTGAAATATTCGTGTATAATCTGAATAACATGCCGATATGAACAACGGGGGAATACGGAGGAACGTTAGGGTGTATTTTATCCAATATTAAACGTTCAGGGAACTGCGAGTGGAATATTTTACGAATTACGCAAGGGCTTTTACAATATTCAATAAGATAATAGATGGAAAGAGTCTTCATCAAAATATATGTTTATGATTTAGTAATAAAGTGGCTACACGTGTCCCCTTGAATTTTTTATGATTGACTCCGACAGATTTTGTGTCTGAATTTATTGAATTCCATGTTTTAGGGCGTCGGAGTTTGTGCGTTGTCGTTTAATGGTTAATAGCTTTTACAATAGTATCGTGATGGCTCAGTGGTTAAAACATCCGCCTCTCATGTATATGGTTACGGCTTCGAAACGGGAGAAGTACTAAAGTTAATTTTTCAATTCAGATGTATGGTTTTCATTCAGAGTTAGTTTACCTAGGACATTAGAGACACCCCGTGCCTCGGCAATCATGTGCCTCGTAGATCTTTGACAGTTAGTCAGATGCCAAAAAAGTCTGACCATCAGTCTATCCAAGGAGAAAAATGCTGCCTATTAACTAGGTTGTGGAGGCCTGAGTCGCTAGACTGGAAGACGATCCCAAACTAGTTGGGAATTGGCTAGAGAAATGATAGATGAAATACTGCTCTTTAAGGTTTGTGGTAGTAAAAAATCTCATAATGAAACAACTAAAGTACTTTACACCAAGAACTACCAGTACGGACTACGGATGCAACCTAAAACGTATAAATGTCCACTATATCACAATTTGCGCTAGAGATGTCGAAATGAAAGTCGTATGAGCGATTTTATTCATGTAATAACTCCATCTGGCCGCACCGCACGACGTCCCATGTACCTACGAGAACATATCTATCTGCTAAGTATATGTGTCTGATAAGAGAGCCTCAATATCTCCTAGACCTTCGTAATGTAATTTTTCGCCTCTCCATTTTCTCATGCCCAAAACTTGGAGCTTTATTGAAATATTGGATATCAAGTACGGTAGAGTTGTTTTTATTATTCAAAAGTTTGCCGAATTCTTGGTCCGGCCGGCCAAACTATGTATAAAAGACACATTGAGTTTATTTTGATTTTTACCCTGAACGAAATTGGTTTAACATAAAAGAAAAAGATAGGGTAATATTGACAGTGTCGCGGAGAACGGAAAATTCGGTCACGCCTCGCGACGTGCGATATCAAATGCTTTTTATTTCCCATTGCTTTAGTTTATAAGTCAACGCTTACCTGTGTCATGGAATCATGGAAAGATGATATATTTTTCTTTCCGTTCAAACTAAAAAATGAAGTTTTTCAAAATACAGATAAAATACTAGGCAAAAAGTACATAAACGAGATGATTAAAACAAAATCCTGAAGCAATCTATTTTAATTACATCAGACTAAAACTATTGAACAATAAATCATCAACAATCCTTCCTAAACCAGTTGTCTCAATACATTTCCATACTTTACGAAATAGGTAGTGAACAGACAAATGTAGAAATCCAATACTATTAATAATGATAATAAAATAACAAAACAGGTACTTAAGTATATTACTATAGACAGGAACCATTAATATTGTAAGTCCTGTGCGAACCACTCCTTAGAGTCGCGTGAGTGAAATGCATGAAACATTTGCAAACACATACAATGTAATGACACCGGCTGCCCTTTACTTAGACTAATATCTACTGCATTATCATTAGTCACTTTATGCATTGCAATCACTTAGTAAGAAAGTTACAAATATATGCTGAACATGCTGATCTAAAAGATGTTATTCAAAGCATCAATTTCGGAGAATTAAGCAGCCCAAAGATTCCTTGGTATACATAGTTACTAGAGGTATGAACGAGTTTTTCCGACTACTATTTCTCTTGCCTGATAACAACGAACACTGTGTATAGGATCAGATACTTAAATAGTGTTTCTTATTCCGTTTATGTTCCCTATAGTTATGTGTGATCTTGTACATTCGTGGCCGAAGCGATTTCCACCCGTAGAACTTGGTACTTATCTGCTGTAATACTCCCAAGACACCAAGGGTATTGACTACACGTATAAGTAGCAACAAATTCCCGTGTGTGTTGATTTGTAACAGTAATATGTACTGGGAATGCATAACTTGCGGCTAACATGCAACCGCGTGAAACTCGACGCCGGCGCGCGTATCGATATCCTTTCCCATCGCTAATGCAGCTAGACTTGATTTAGTAATCTATACTAATATAATAAAACTAAGTGCCTGTCTGTACCCGTGTACAGATTGTACTGCGGCAGGTTTGTGGAAACTCTTGTTTATGTTGAAACAACGTTGCGCAACTTGATGGATCTATTTTCGAATTTAAATTGGAAGTAAGAAAAACAACTGAATAACTTTAAGGACTTCAAACTGTTGCGTAAAACAGTGTTGCGTAGAAGCCGCACAAATGCGATTGTTCTGAAATAAACTGTGCGAACTGTTGCGTAAAGTACCTATTCAAATGCCACTGAAGTCGCAAAAATACTCGAATATTAAAAATGTTTAAAAGTTGAACAATAAACCGTTTACCTTAGCCACCCTAACTAATGGTGGCGTAACGGAGGCTTTAAAACAAAACAAATGTCGTCAGCAAGTAGGCGGTAGGGTAGCAAACGCAGGAGTGAAGAAGACTATGTAACTAAAATACAACATTAAATATTTTGCACAAACGCAGATAAACAACGTACCAAGTTGTTAAGTAACCGAGTCTCCAAATTAGAAGACAAAACATAAACAACAAGTAAGTGGGTAGTGGGTAGCAGACGAGACAAATTTCGCCGCATGCCTCGGAGTAAACCACTCAACTAGTGAAAAATTTTCTTGCTTTTATTTCTAGACGGGTGACACTCGATCGCTTACGGCGCGCGGTGTCACTTCGCCGCCCGCTTGATTTATGCGACCAATATGGCCGCCGCTGTCACTCGCCGCCCGATATCGAACCGCTCGTATCATCTAACGCAATATACTTGACCAGATTTTGATATAAAAAGAAAATTACAAAAGTAAATTGTCTTGCTGAGCTCTCAATTTACCAACCCAATAGATGTGGATGTTTTATTTACAGAAGGAGGGAAATATTCAAGCAGAGGCAATCCTGGTTAATCTTGGCATTAGGAGCTATCCCGTAATTCACTCGACTGAATTTTTCAATTCGTTTTCGTTGAAGCCTTATTTTCTTACGTTTAATATTATACCCTCCGTGTACATGTAGATAGAGCTCGCTGCTGTGTAACACGTAACGTTTTATAACTTGTACTGTGACTTAGGTTTATTGGGCATTTTCTTTTACCACATTCTTTACTCTGACACCGCAGATGGGAAAATGTGAAAATAACGGAATAAAATAACACAAAGCGTCATCACTTTTCAATTGAAGTTGAAGAACTTTAGAGCGGCTATCAGGATTTTTATAATTTCGTGGCGCTTACAAAAGGATCATAAAAATGCTCGTGGATGTCAACAGGGAGTCGTCCACGAGCACGACAATATCAAGTAGGCGGCTCCGGGCGACACCTCGGGCGCGTCTGTGCCGCTAAGTAGGTCGAATAATGTGCCGGCTCGCCAGGAGTGCACTCCGGACCCTTCGGCCGCTTCGAGGGCTCTCCTCCGCGATCCTCCATACTAAAATCGCTTGATTTGACATGATTTTAAATACCGATACCGAATTACACGCAGGAAACCACTCGCGTTAACAAAAAATACATCATAAGGTTCAAAGCGGATCGCTGCTGTAGCCAAATCGTATATTACTTTAAAACATTTCAATAGCAATGTTTGTTCCGTGACTGTGGTTACTGTACGATGACAGAGGTTGAGAAGCGACTTGATCGCGTGCTATTATTTTCATAAATTCATGACAGTTCCTTTGATATGAGCACGGAACTGCTGCATTGAAAAATAAACTTGCAAAACTAATCTCAATAAGAAAATAACGTACCAGTACGATACATTATTGATTCATAGAAAAAAATCTGAATAAACGAGTTTTTCCACGTAAACTTTTCCCAACAAATCACTAAGGCTGAATACTAAATTCCTACAGGATATCTAAATTAATAATGTAGCAGTAGCTCGAGTTACAGGAAACTAATCGATTTGATTTCCTAGAAGTATTAAAGAGGATACCTATAATATAGGTTTACGAGTAATAAGGACATCTAATTATTCCTGCTAGCGTATTCATGTTATACGAATCCTTTTACAGCCCAGAAAAATGTGTTGTAACAAAAAGACAATGTAGTTGGAGGCCGGCGCCTGCCACCAGGGCCGCAGAAGCCTGTCACGCCAGTTCGACGTGCGCATCGCTCACGCGCTCCGACGGACCGACTCAATTGAGAAATTGAAACGCGTATCTAATCATAAAAACCTCGCCAATATCAATGTTGATCGTTTCAAATGTAAGTCGCTTCTTGTAAATCATAAAGCTACGGGCGTATGCTCGCGCTGTACTAGTCTTCAGAATCAAATCAGGATTCCACCTTAATAACATTTTAAAGGAACACGTACCCACTTAGAGCTCACACCCTCTGAATTTAATTGTCGCTCGCTCCTGGAACGACATGCGGTAAGAATGTTAAAATAATTTTAGCCATTTTCGATGTTCCTCTCAATTTCACAGACACGACTCGCCTTAGAAGAGTATTTAGAAAGCTTGATAAATTGGACCCGAAATCGATTTATTGCAAAGTCGCGTTTTAACGAAAATGAAAAATTCGGAAAATCTGGTGGAATCTCATAACAGCCTTTTCATCAATCAATACAATGAATTCGAAACTGACAGGGAGCGGCCTCTATTATTTTCGAATCATGGCATATTTTTTACGCGATAAATACTTTTTCGTTCGAGTCATCGCAGAAGCTTTGCAGAAATATGTCGGAGGCTTTCATCTTTTTCATTGTTCAGCAAATAAGCCTAGTGGGTGGACAAAGGCGGCGTGTCGTGACGACAAGCACGTAAGGGCGCGCTTCCGCCGCGCCAGCGCTCTCAGCGCCGAGCCACCTCGAGCCTCGAGCGCGAGCCTCGAGCCCGGCTCGAGCCGCCTCGAGTGCTGTCGAGCCGAGCGCTGACGAAGCCCACCGAATAGCTGAGATTATTACGCTATGCAGCCGCTACAAAATAGGATGCTGCGGATTATGCAGTCGTATTGCCGAAATAGCTGCATCTGTACGTGCGTTCAACGCATTAATATTGTGCACTTACGTTATATGACTCGTCCACCAGCTATCATAAACTAACAATGTATTGCGTAGAACATATCAAGATCTGTTCCGCTTCGGTTGGATTACCACCGTAGTTGTCATTTCATTCTGTGCATAAAATTTTATATTCTGTGCGGAACTGCAGGTACGCAGAAACCTCGCTGTAAAATTAGAGTGTGCAGTAAAAACAATCCAAATAACTGCACAGCTAACGAATTTAAAAATTCCTCGTATTGCAATGGAAATTTAATATTCAATTTGAAGTGAATATAACTCGGTGGCGCGACAATCTGGCCGAACAAAAAGTTCCATTCAACATTTGTAATTAGACGCCACACAGTCGGAAACAGAAACTCGTGGATCTTATGTGTGCGCTAGAAATTTACAGAGCCCTTTCATTATGACGATTTTAGTGTTATATTTTGTAATCACAGGTTTTTTGGTTCGGTGTGTTCATTAAAAACGCAAATAAAAAGTGTGTGTGCAGCTAATTTCGTATTCCTAAAGAAACTTCTAGAGCTATGTTTTGAAAATACTTAATCAACGAAAATAATATCACCATTACCAAAAATTCTGTGTAAGCCATTACTGCCAACAAAAAGCTTTTAAGGACCCGACCCAATATTATGCGATTAAAATTCAAAATGAGTTCTATTCCAAACTTTATTCGTCGCAGTAAAGTTCTTAATCTAGCAGACACTGGCACGTTGTGAATAGAATTCTTTGAGCATGAAAATCCATCTTCTTATGCATTTTTGCATTAAGTCACCGTCCGCCTGCTGAGCTACACGCCATTGAAACCGTGCCTTGATACTGATACCGATTCTTCTTCTTCAGTTATTTTTCCTAGAGCTTTGAATAGTATCATAGGATTATATCTAATATAAAAATAACGAAGTTTCCGGGAAGGTTACGTGAACAAAGATAGAATTTCCTCTCTAGCTAGAATTCTCAGAAAAAGTTCAAATATGGAAAGAAAAAAATAAATACTCTGGTCAGTTCCTATCAGTTATATCAACGAACTATTAAGAGATATATAAGTTCTTTGACTATTTTAGACAACTGAAATCGTCATTCAGTTATTTCAGCTGTAAACAGAGTTCGTTTGTTCTTTTTGACTTTTTAATATCGTGTAGATGTTAGTTGGTTGCAGGTAGACTAGTACACGTGTCAGGACGAGCAAGCCGCCGGAGAAAATAACTCAATTAAGTTTAACATTGAAGAGTTCCGCGCGCGAATAAATGCGGTTATCACAATTATCCCATGTCCGTGTAAACTAACGAGTTTCACCGACACTCGGGACTGGCCCTTTTTGTAATTTTACGATGACTGTTATTAGCTCTTCCAGATTTTGTCAACAGCTAACCAGTTTTCATTTCCATTGAGCGTTTCATGATAGAAATTCTTAGAATAGGGTCCTGATCCCACTAAATGGGGCACATTTCTGAGTATTCAGCGATCTATTACTCACGTAGGATGCGGATTTAGCGAAATAATTTCGAGAAAAAAGGAAACAAAATATGAAATTTTGTTTCCTTAGGAAGCTGATTATATTAATTTGTGATGATTGTCTTTGAAAAATAGAGTGGTTGTTAGTGGTGGGTAGTGCGCGGCGGCACGCTGGGCGTCGCAGGGTTCCGCCGCCGACACGCGCGCTAATGGAGGGCGGCCGCGCGCCGGGGCGCCGGCTATTACACGCGCCTCGCATCGAACGGCGACTTTCTTAATAACGAAGAATTAAGCCTTCTCTCGAACATACACCACGATACAATTTTAGAAAAGATTCTCGGACTTTTTGCTGCAGACGGGACTTATAACTGTTAGTAGAAGTCTTAATCCTAGCTTTAATAGATTAAAGCTGAGTCCGTCTGCTCTAGAACTGGTAATATCTCTGATAAGTGCTGAACTCTAATATAATTTCAAATAAAGCTCAATACAAGAGTTTCTAACCAAAATAAAGGTTTTGAAAGGTATTGCTACTGAATTCTTTAGTTATATGTTATTGCTCTATATATTTTACGTAGAGAACTCTTCAAGTGACATCGGGTCAAAAGTTCGGATCAAATCAAAACTTATGGCAATAGTGTCTACAAGTTTCTTTTCTGTAGAGGAAGGCCGTCCTAATTCTATTAAAGTTAGTTTAACCCGATCCGCGACAAGTACAAACATCTACATTCCGTCAAGTGAAATACACTCGATTCACCACAACCTGACGGCGAAACTTCAGAGATCGACGTGTCGACTAACAAATGTTCGCGCACCAACTACACACAATTATACACCCTACGTTGCAACTTTAAAGCATCAAATCGTTTAAAGCGAGTAGTTATTTAATTCTTTGACAACGATGTTTCACAGCCACTTAAAACTTTTGAGTGAATAACAAATCTCCTCCGAAAAGTCTATTCGACGAAGTTATACTGTTAAATTGTTTGTCGGTAGACAGAGAAGGTCTTTTAAAAAGTTAAAGGTTGAGAGAGCATATAAAGGGATCAGGTGGAGCGCCGGGCGTCGGGTGCCCGTCGCCGGGTGCCGGGTGCCCGGTGCCCGTTGTCGGGTGTCGAATGCCCGCGCTGCATTATCACGCTTTGTGTGCGTAAACGATTAAAAAGCCACGATAAAGTTAATCGGTTTTATTATTACAGTTCTCCTAAATTTATAAACCCTCCTCGGCAGATAATATTGTTTAAAATATTTTATCCTTTGAAAAGGTTTAAAGGTTTCCTTATCATTTGTTTCTCCTTTACAAGATTCGCGGAAATCCATCTCGTAACCATATGAGTTTTATTTGAAATTGTACTCATACATAACAGAGTCCACAAATGTAACAAAAATGAAATGTCTTCTTAACAAATATATCAGTTCAACCCTTAACATCAAAAGCTCGAACTACGCCAACTTGAATTAACCATAACATTGGGGAAACGTGTCGAAGTGGCAACTTGACAAAAAGGTTTCAGTGATTGATGTCCTTCCCCCTCCTCCCCTGACTAACCAACTATAATATACGCCGCACAAATATACGTGGCCACGTAATGCCGAAAAGATTTTTGGATGGTAGACAATGTAATATATACTCTTAGCTAACGTTTTAATCGCGTCAAAATCTAATAAATGTTATCAAACGTGATTTGTTGACGAGAGAGCAAAAGTAAAACAGGCTTTTATACATTTTCCTGTTCTTTATTGTAAACATTGAGGTAAAAGGTTAATTAATCACCGATTTTCCGCGAACGAAACCGATTATAAACATCACACCGAACACAATAAATGCGATTACTTTGCTGTCTCGAAATATGCTTAACTTCTGCCGACGGCTTTACTCGCGTTTAAGTAAAAATTGTTTGCAAGGTAATATACTTCCAGATTATGGTAGTAGACCATATCCTGTAAGTAAGAAGTGTACCACAATTCATCCAAATATGTTGAGCAGTTTACTATTTGAAAAACCAAAATATCAGTTTCTTTAATTAATTATCATCATGCATCACCGCTTACCATCAGGTGGGATCGTAGTCGAGGACTGGTTAATATCATTAAAAAAATCTCATTCGTTAAAGCTCTCTTTTTTTCTACACCTTTTCCCAATAATTAGAACTCGCAAATTACTTCGCTTGACAAAAGCCATGCGGTCGCTGATAAAACTTGTCAGCATGTAAACGAACCGTACACGAGAAAAGAAACAAATAGTGTATTTATTTAATTACTAGCGCAGCAGTTGACAAATCCATTTACCACGAGACTCGGTATTATCTTTTGTTGTCTGCGTCTGAGACCAATCAATTACTCTGCAGTCGCCAGTGGGGAGTTGATTACTGCTCCACTACTGATGTAGCCTTAACGATATTGTCCAAACGCATCAGTGTACGGTATCATTGCGATTACGTCTTTAGTATTCACCGGGCGGCTGTTTCGCATACGAGTGTAGATTATCAATGCTACTCCGTTCAGTAGGGCACGTATTTATCTGATGCTATTTGTATCACGAAATGTAATCGATAAGGAAATGATACAAATGCCTTTTTATTGATTTAGGTCGCTTTTATTCGTAACGATTAGCGGAAATGATCAAGCACCGCGAGTATTTTACTGAGTTTTTATTTTTGTGGTACTGCACAGATTGTATCTGGGAGCTTTTTGAATAAACTCTCCTCCATATGTTACTGACCTTTATTAGACCATGTCGTTTCATGTTCGTTTGTGCAGTTTTTACATAGAATGTAAATCCATTCCCCAAAAATGTTTCATAAACAAATATTATTTAATTTTATTTATACATGTTTAGGAACAAATTTATCTCCTTGTCACAGTTCATAAAATAAACTTCCATTGAAAAGGCGCCAAAAGATCCCTTATCTCGGTTACAGCCGCTTTGAATAACGATCCAAAGTGTAACCCCATCGCGGCGGTTCTTTGATGTCCTTTAATTATAAAAGTTTTTCTCGTAAAGGAAAGCTTTTACAAGTCGCGCAGAAACTCTGCACACAACCCGACGACGAGAAACCACCGACTTATGATTCTATTACTAAACTCCCGCACGACACAATACCATTCTTACGACTCGTACTTACTTTAAAAATATATTTTTCTTTAAACGCTGTATTTGAGCTCGTTATTGTAAGTTATCTCTATGTTAAACAATTTAAAATGTAATATTCCTGGAAAAGGCTTAAAACTATTTTAAAAATAAATACAAACAGGTTTAATGTTTGTCTGTTGCTTTTCCGGAAGTAAATTTTCCATTAGCGTAGCTTTCATACGTGTTTTCACATTCACGTCTGTTTCCCAACCAGTTAAAGGGTACAGCGGGAATGTATGTAGCTGAATCTATTTTACATTCGCATTGTCTTTGGCGTCACGTCCCGTCGAACTGCGTAAAGTTCATTTGTCAGGGTCTTACATTTTACCATAAATTCTCGAACGACACTTTCTAGACTGGTTGTCGCAAGTATGCCAAAAATACGGGCGATTCTTACCTACTTTCCAGTTTACAAAGCGAATGGTTCATCGCAGCTACTTAATAATGTCCGCGCCAAGCTTTGCTACTATTATTTGTAATTAGCTGTTGAGCTCGGCATTACAGCGCTGACTTCTGTCACTTTGTTTTTTAGCGTATAAAATTGTGGTCGGTTTCCCTTTTTTCTACTTTCCCTTGTTTATTCTTTCTTTAAAAATCAAGACGAATACCAACGTACAAAATCCTAATAGAACGAGTAGAAAGGAAGAATTATACATACATCAACATTCTTCGACGCTCAATTTCTTTTACTCCTATTTTCAGAACGTACAATTGGAATTTTATCGGGCGATTCCTATTCCTTTTGCAAACGTTGAATTATTTATTGGACATTATATCTAGCATTACTATTTGTTTCAACTACGCGGAATACATGAGGTACGTAATCGCAATGGATTTGTTCATAATACATTCATCGTTGTATTCAAATAAAGGGCAAAAGAAAATAGAGTTGTGGGCAGCAGCAAAGTAGGGCGCGGTGGGCCGGGCGTATCGATCAGCCGCTCAAACAAGCCCGACGCCGACGTCTGTCTAGCCATTGCCTAGCACACCCCATACAAAACCTACATCACCTGCGACTCTCTGTGTTCCTGGTACAATGACCCAGTAAAACGATTCCGCGACATGTTGATTGAAACTTGAAATAGCTCTGTGTTTTATGGAATTGGATTGGAAAGGGCAGAGTTACGAGTGGACGCGGTCGAGTAGTTACGTTCGGATCCAATAGTTATTCATTATTGTTTAAATAAAAGCTTGTGGGAATTAAATCACTCGACTGTTTGATTTAGGGAATATTGGTTAGGGTTTCATTAGCATTTTCATTTCAACGTAAAAAAGGGTCGTTTAGGTATTTGACAATCAAAATAGAAGAGGATTGTCTTCTTGAAATTTGTCACATATTCCGAAACAATGGTAAGGGTAACAGGAAGGTAATAGTCATTATGCCACCTCCAAAATATAATGAATACCTACAAGCTTACAACGTTACATTAATTTCTAAAATCGTGGAAAACTGCAAAATAAAACTCGTAAAAGTAATGAATAATAATTTATTTTACAATGAAAACCACTTTATGGAAACATGATCGTGCTTCATAACTATTAGATTCTCATTTGCCGTCGGTAAATGGAAAAATGGAATAAACCCCAAAGTCTCGAATTACTAATCGATGACGTGGATTTGTTTTACTTCCGAACTGAATCTCCCTCATTATTGTCCAATATGATGAATCACTCTATAAACGTTTCAACACAAAGTAAATCAAATGTCGAGTCGAGAGCAACGCGTCGAAAGCTTTTATTTAACACACTATTTACTCAGCGTTTTATTTCCGTTCATAATGTACATGTTAAGCGAGCGGTAATCGTTCATTTTGTTTACAAAACCGCGACTCATCTAATTTAATGTAACTATTCAGCTATAACTAAGTTAAAGTTAAGTGTAGTCAATATGAACGCGCCTATCAGCAAGCCAAGTGATATTGCCCACCAGTACTTTGTTCAAATTTATCAGAATTCTTTTAGATATCATATTATATTTTGACTGGACGACTGGCGCAGTGGTTGAGCTATTAATAGCTACGCTTCGTGTTGCGAGTTCGATTCCCGCATAGAACTAATATATATTATAGCCTACAGATACAGAACTAATATTCCGTGTCCGTATATCTCTTGTCTGTACTAATTTACATATTTGTGAATACACCCACGATACAGAAATAATTCCAAGTGTGGGGACAACGTTTTTATTTAAAAAAAGATAAGCACAACCCCCAGTATCTCGTTTCCCGTCTCCCAACAAAAGTGACAATACTATCAATGACAGTTACGTCGCGGCCTGCCGCTCGTCATTGTGGCCGTTACAAACATTCCGTCAAGCGCGGTCACATTTATTTCTCTTTAATGAACTGTTAGCGGTATAAGCATTCGTATTGCAAGCGTTTTCTTACAGCTTTACCGCTGTCATGAATGTCCCTATGCACTTAGGTCGTCCATTAAGGCCAATGCAACGTTCACTGACGGAACGCGATCGTAAAACCTTTATAACATCCTTCCAGCACTTGTAAAGCGTTTTGAGAGTCTTCGTCGTTTTATGCGACCTCGTATTACCCCGCACTATCTCCACTTTTTTGGTGTCTCGGTGTGATCATACAGTCGTCGCTAAGTAGACAAGTTTGTACATAAAGACGTCTGTACTGGATATCGCGAGCGCTCGCTATAAATGAAAGTATTTTAAAGTTACGCCTCGTTAGTCTACCCGCTTAGAAGACGATCTTATCTTTGACTCTCACCGAGCACTTGTTACTTTATATTTGTTGGTGGAACTTGAAACCTTTTCCTATACGTCTGTAAGTCTGAAATGTACGAATGCAAATTGTATTTCAGCAACTTGACATCCAAAAAGCATGCTAATGAATCAAATAATAAAGCGATACAATAGAGTAGCAGCAGTTGGGTACAAACCGCACAATTTATAGAGCATCCTAAAGCATTTAGTGTTGCTATTTGCGCGATGCACAAGTAAACGTATTAGGACAACAAACCAATGTCGGCTGGCGCGTGCCGGCGGGCGCCGCGCCAAGAAGCCATAGCTCCTCACTTGACATATTCCGCCGGAATCCTCGCTTTATAGCGTTTTAAGACTATGCAACTAATAAAAAGTGCAGGGTTTTGTGAATGAGCGCTTATTAGAGGTCGTGATTTGCCAGCCCCAGAGATAAGTTTAATCAGAGTGCCATTAAGTTTTACTGCCTCGCCGGGTGCATACGGTTTATGGCGGGTTGGGGCGACATTGTCAACAGATCTTGCGACGCTCTTTACGGCTGCTGAAACGTTGCTTTAACGGTTTTATAGTTTTCGTCGTTTCGTCTCGCTGGCGGTCACAGCGCCCTTAATAGCCGAAGCTAAGTGCCCGCTCGAGGCTCCGTTGCCCTCAAGAATATCTGTTTTTCTTTCATACATACTGAGATTTCCATCGAGCACCGTAAAGAATTTTATTTTTACTTTTATACTTCTAGCGCTTTTGCTGCGTTTCGATATTGACTTTTAAATATTTCGTGACTAGAAATTTTCAGTATTTTTTCCTTGAAATATTTAATTTTCACTCTTTGGAGTGAAAAGGCTACCCTCTGATGTATAGAGCTACTGATTGAAATTGCTTGGAAAACTACATAATTAAACGAGTAATTATTCACGCCCACGTTCGGAGCGTATCGCTATCAAACGGTACATTTCTGAGGATTCCGTCTCCATCGCGTCGCTATTAGTTACATGTGCATAGCCGAACTGTAAGTCTTCTTTAATTAAACGGCGGTGCAGTGACGCAAAGCGCAATCACGCGGTGACGCATGTCGGCGACGCCGGCCTGCAGCCTCACGTCAACTGCAAGCCTCACAATATTAATTTGTAGCAACTAATTAATTAATAACATGTGAACATTTCGCCATTAATCAGAACGGTCACGTTTGTCGCGCGGCACACGGACTCACGGCGCACTGAAGAAACTGATTGGAGCTTCGACGACGCAAATTGGTTTTATTTACTTGACTTGTAGTTCATTTACTTGCCTCTACACACAAGAGCGTCGAACGGCTTCCCGACTCGACTTGCGTTATTGAATTTAAAAAACTTTGAGCTTGTTCTATCGAGCAGACGCTTTTCAACATGACTAATGTATCAGCATGTCATTCGAATAGGCTTTCACAATGACAACGATAAAATATCACTAAAATAGCGAACTTTAACAATATATTGAGTACCTCCGCAGCCTTAAAGTTAACCGAACTTTGTAATTACTTTGGAAATCTGTCTTAGTTTAAATAAAGCAACTGGTCGATTGTTTAGCTATTCATTTATGCGGCAATCCTTTTTCTAAACAATTGTTGTCGGAGCTCAATGTTGAACATAGTCTTATACATGAATCAGAAAGACATCCGTGAATTCCTGCGCCATGCAGTTACTTCAAGAATCACAAATTCCATTTGCACGATTGTTCTTAAACTTCGTTGTGAAGTTTAGCTTTCAAAGTGAGTGCGATGCTACTACTTACTATCTTTGTGTTTTATAGTAGTTCACATTTTAAACACGTTAGTTTGAACCAACATCAAACCTAACTTTTGTCAGGCCACAAATGCTTACAATATGATCTATTCATTGATTGCCATCAGACACCGTAAGTTAACAACGACTTATCATCGGTAACTGCGCGAATGTCAACATTACGACAGAATTTATAGCTTTTCCAACAGCAAGAGTTCCGCGTATCTATAATGTAGATAGTGGTTGATAAGTCGGACGCAAATAAAACAAACTATCGCATAATGTTCTCACGTAAGGGTAGTTATGACGTTTGGCAACGCAACAAGTAGAGGCGCCAGCCAGCCGCCGACGTGGGGTTACGAAAGGAATTTCAATCTGGTCGTGATGAGCTGAGCAAAGGCGCAAATTACACACGAGCGACCGTCTTTTATTACCCTTAACGTGCTTTCTCGAATATTCGAGAAGTTCGTTTGCGGGTGGACCGCGCCAATTCACTGCAGCACACTAACTTGCGAACAAACGAGCTTTTTGAAAACATGCCATCCTTGAAGCTCTTAATAGTTTATTACTTTAAAGAGTTGTGCTGACTTTAATTTCAAAATATCTACTGCTATTAGAAAACATGCTTTAATTCAAATTCAGAATAACAGTAACTTTACAAACCTAAAATGTTTAAATCAAAGGAATACTGCCAAGCCGTAGAGCCAGCGCAGATATTTATATCAAGAATAGTTGTGAAAACTGATAGTCTCGACGTGTTTAACGACATTATCTGTAATATGTAGATAGAGACATAACAATCGGGTGTGCTTAGCGAAAGAGTCGATATTGTCTGGTCGGAACGTAAATAGTGAGCGGCGTGCGGCGGCGTGGTGCGCAACAAGTAGGGCGACGCGTCGGCGCCATCACATATTGGAATTAGTGAACCAACCTTCACGGTGAAGGAAATTCAAATAGACACGGAAACTTTTTCGATGAAAATACTCTTAGTATTGCCTCAGAGTTCGGTATAGTACTTACCTAAAGATAATCTCCAATAGTAGTCAGGAACATTACTAGTCATTATTTGAATTGATTTGAGATTTCATATTGATTGACGTTATTCAATAAAGTTTCAAGATTTTCGACATGGTTCTTTTCACGCTAAGACTACTAAATGGATTTCGATGAAACTTGGTACACAAGTAAACCATGTCCCGGAATAGCACATAAGATACTTTTGATTCCGGGATTTTCTACTATCATGCGGTCGAGGTAGCTGGCAGCAGCTAGTCATACGTGTATTTTACATTCATAGTTTAAACTTTTTAGAAAAATGCATATGATTTGTTGGTTCCAAATCAAAGTTACCCGATTTTCGACATCCACTTGAAGAAACAACGTATTTATTTAAAAGACCTACGATTGTATGGTGCTACGCGTGCTACGAGCGCTACGACGCTACGACATTGCTTCTTGAAGAATGAGATTCACGTAAGCTACATCATATTGTAGCTTGAATATTACTGATTGATGTTTTTTTTTAAATCCCATTAAATATTAACAAAATCAAAGTGAAACTGATGTGTATAACATCCTTAAACAGAACACAATGTATTCGTCCATTTCTATGAATCTATATGAAAACAACATTAGGATAATAGAAAAAAGGATCTATCCTCGATTTATTTATTCCTTCGTCTAACATTTTGCCATAATATAAACTAAACATAGGCAGATTTCCTTGAAAAGCTGGGAAAATCTCCTTAACACGTTATTCCATCCCTTAAGTTATAAAATAATATTTCCTGGGATTTATTAAAGTGGAATCGTTCGGTGAATACAATGAAGAGCTGTGCGCTCCTTCAGTCCTCGCGCCATCGATACACATCATCACATCAAACGAATTCCAAGAATTTATGATTCCAGGTAAATACACGAGTTCAGTTCGATTTTGATTGAATTTTAAAGTAGATAAATACATAACGGTGATACTAGGTAGTGGAAGTCAAGTGTTTACGAGTCTGATCCTTAAAGAAAATTTTCCTTTCTTAGAACGAATTAATCCGGATTAATGAAACTGCCGATAAATAACAATTATTACGTTCAATTGATGAAACTATAACTTTAATAGGTCTGCACAGCATGACTCGTCATCCCTTATCACTAAACAATACACAGCGATTGGGTTTAATCTGTTATCTGGCACATTTTACAAATTAAATAAACTACTAACTAAACAATAACGTTTCCGCTGACAATATTTATCTTAACGCCGATATCCGACACGCTCGGTGCCGGCCAGCGGCTCGCCTCGCAACTAAATAAATATGAATTACCATTACGGGCATAACAGCATAACAAGGCCGCATACGACGCCGCCGAACACCTACGACGGCGTCCGAAGTGCCGCGGACTCGGGGGCGCGCCCTAATAGCAGTTCACTTCCGCTTTATTAAATTTCTTCGCAAATACACTTTTATTGGCGACGGCCAACGATCTTTGTAAAGGACATCGTTCTTGAAACGAGTGAAGACTCGTTTGTATCGCATGCAAACAGTGGAACAAATGGGGGCGGCCCTTACTACGTTTTATGATTTTTATAGACGAGACGAAGTATTCGCATAAAATACAATGCAAAGAATCTCTCTCAAGCGAAATATTCATGAAGGCACAGTCAGTCCGCAAATGCAGTCAAATGTTTTTGTTCCATAAAAAATGCATAAATATTGAAGCAGCATTAAACATTAATGGTAATTTTACGCTCCATTTTATAACGTGTAATGAGATGTAAAACTGTAACAATATTGTCACAATTAATTATGAATACAATATGTTATCTGCAAGCGTATAAAGTGACACATTATGTATTAAAATAATTGTGCCGTGTAGCGTGCTGTGTTTCAATACAGTCATTTGAAGCGGGTACATAAAATTTATAAAACCTAACTGTTTGTAACGCAGCGAAGTAGGCAAAATAATTAGTTTGATCGTGTACATAACTTAGTAGAGTCAACAATTTACTATGTACATAAGTCTATCGTGCGATGCCTCTTCACGCCAACTTATGGCTTCCTAATGAAGTTGTCGCCGCTTGAATGTGTGGGTGGATGACGTCAACACAATACGTGTATGTGTGTGTGCGCTATATTATCGGTCTCGGTGGAAGTGCAGGTTTTAAGCTAAAGGTCTTACCGATCTATAATTACTTTGCGCGCGATTTCCTTCGATAACGCAAGCGTAAACTTGATGTAGGGCTAGCACCGCCGAATTTGTTTAACATTAAAAGAAAAATTATCTTTTACCTAACCAACTCTTAACGGCTTTACGCAAAAAAAAATAAGTTTGCTGTATATATTATTTGGATGATTTCTTTTGATAGTCACACTAAAGGCGACAGTTTGTGAGTATGGGTATATTTGTTACTTCTTGATGCTCGAAAGGCTCAACGGCTTTCGATGAAAGTAGGCAAATGGGTAGACCAAGTTAAATAGCACAAAGTTATTTTATATCCCTTGGTATCATTTTCACTGCGGAAAATCGCGGTGGCAGAAGATAATTCAGTATAAGCTACACACCATCCTAGTTATTATACCTCCATTTCTCTATCAATATAATATTAGCGCTACCAGGCAGAAAATAAAGTTTTAAGAAAAATATTAGCAAGAAAGTAGATAAAAATTGGTTTACGAGTGGTTCCAAATCTCTGTATCATGACAACACTAAAAGGTTATCATAACAGGCGGCAACCCTGATATTGCCGGCACTCAGGCAGACTGGAGGTTCATCTCGAACAAATTGCCGTGATGCCCCCGCCATATTAAGTTAACATCCCCCACCCCCTCTTTTACTTCACTTCAACTCACTAAATTCACTATTTCAGTGTCATAATTTACTTAAGGTGGTAATAAAGGTGATTAGGCCCGAATAACGTGAGTACAGACCTTCCATTATATTTTCAGTACGAAAACTTAGTGAATATGTCTGACTGTCAGGCATGTGCGATTGAGTGGACAACTTATTCAACTTAGAGGTGTTTCTCTCGAAACTAATAGAAGGAATTAAAGGATTACACTGTCATACTAAAATTATATAAAAATAAAATGTATTAATGACGGCTTTGTGGGGCTTAGTTTATAATGTTACTTACCCCTTTTTGTAAGAAAGATAAATAAATCTAATAATTAACAACATATCGCACACATAGACTTTTTGTGCTCTGAGTTTTAATTGTGAAAGTTTTCCTGTATCGCGTCAGAATGACTCTGAAACCATAGTAAACACGAGTAGAAACTATAATCAATATCCCGAGCCCTACATTTTTCATTAACGGAGGTAAGGGTGTGGGGAATAAATGCCAGTGCTTCAGTAGGGAAAGTTAGGGTGGCGCGGCAACTCAAGGGGTGAGGGAGGCGCTGTAGAACAATGGCCACCATGACATTTAGCATGGAAGCGATTGTCACGGCCCGTTAGAGTCGCGAGCCACTGGGCGTACAGCCGTTCTCCGCATAGGTACCCTCAAATACGGAACGTCATAGATTGTCGTCTTCCTTTTTTCAAATTCAGAGTCGCTGTAAAAGACTCCACTTTCTCCGTAAGCTTAAAATTAATACGAGTACTTTTACGACAGACGCTCCAGAACAATCAAATAAAATAGCAACATTTTTGTGGGTGGTTTTTGCAAACAAAGTTTTCAGATTATTTACATACCGTTTCGTGATTCTGGTTACGCAACTTAGATGGGCACGAACGGCATTAAGAGTTTGCGAACGGTATCATCGAGTAATACTGAGCTCATAAGCAGTAACATAAGGATGTGAACGAAAACATAAACTGTTTAAATATTTTAGGCACATTTTCCGTGCAAAAAGCAAAGCGGAAAAGTTTGTTGGAAGAATAAATTGGGACTAAAAAGCAGGGCGCGCTTGCTCGAGTTTCTCTCGAGGGTGGGAAAAAACAAATTGTTGCTAGATGGTAAGTAATGCCAGGGACGTGCCGCAACGACTCGAATTACTTCATTTTACTTGGACCTGCAGGTGGAGCCGCCCGCACTCCCGCAGGCGCGCAGCCGCAATCAAATTAAATTTTAATTGTCAAATTAAGTACATTAACGGCGGTTTTTTTCTGCTGGTCCGCAAACAAGTTAATTAAATTTTGGCGCTGCACGAAAACTTGCATACATATAAAAATAGAAAAGCTGAACTTGTGTGTCATCAGTCAGTAAACGAAAAGAGAAACGCAGACTATCTGACGTGGTAGAAAATATATTCAGTAAGTAGTTTGGCACGGGCGCTGAGTCATGGATACTGAGCATTCTTGTGCTCACCTGCTGCCAGACAGCTGCGGTGCGCCGCTCATGTAACTAGCCCGAGCCGGCCAACCCAACAACACTATCCAAATGTTTCATTCATACACTTTCTACTTCTTAAATGCCTTTATATTTAACAATATGTCTTAAAGTAACCTCATTTTGGACCACAAATCTAACAGATTGCTTTATTTTATATCTCGTTGAAATATTACCGCGCCATTAGTCAGTGATTCGAAAGGTCTGTAACGTTATTGAAAATGAAAAATTACTGTCGTGGAAAATTTCAGTCTGAGCCATCTAACGAGGCAATTAAAGTTGAGTGAACTCTATACCCCCATTAGAAACTATCGAAGTATTATTCAAGTACTATATCATATCACATTTATACTTCTTCTCTTCTATTCAAAACATTTTTAATAACCAATTACTAACTAAATAATTTATCTGACTTTTTTAACTGCTGGATATTTAACCTTTTTCTACGTATTTATAAATAATAAAGCAAAATGTGCCCGGCACGCCACGGTCTGAACAACATGATAGACTTAAAAATTAATAAATCTTACAAGAAAGTATTGTTTTTCTTATGTGTGTTGTTAAAAGGTGAAATAGCCAAGTTACTCGTTGGCGCTGAGAACACACTTTAGCTTTTTTGAATTGTTAATCAAAAGGTTAACTACTTCGTTAGTCTCGTGATCGCAAGCGCGACTGTTTAGCCTTGGGTTCTGGGTTCGATTTCCATGTCGGAAAAAAAGTTGAGTTTTCCGTTACGAATTACCACTTATGTTTGGAGTTTGGAAGTTGGTAGTGTAATACCCTCGTGCCTCGCAAAGCACGTAAAGTGGTTGCTCCTGCACCTAAACTCTCCCGGTCGTATCGGATTGCCATCCTATCAGAATATGAGAGTGACAGAACAGAGAGCGCACATGTGATTGCACACATTCTTAAGAGCATTATAATATCTCCTGCGTACCTGCTTAATATCCGTTGAGATTGATCACCATAATCATAATTTGGTCGAGAGGATTGCTTAGCTGGCTTTTCAAACTTTTTTAGAAATTAAAATACTTAGTAGTAAGTTTCAATGCCCTTATAATATTGAATTCAAATGGGTATTGAATAACATTTTTACTAACAAACAGCATATTTGAATACTTCTATCAAACATTTTCAATCGACAACTTTAAAAATTTTCAATAAACACATTACGGTACAATTACATATCACATTTCATCAGCAACGTGTTTGCAGCATCTTTATTAAGGAAAATACCTTTTAATCCCCACTATCAGGCCACTAACTATACAAATGGCAGGGATGACAAACATTTAAGTTTAATATTGACGTGGACAATTAAGTGCGGCCGGACGGACGGCCGGGCGGACGGGCGGCGGGACTCGTTTACATATTACAATAACTCGGAGACCGATGCCGCTGACAAGCATTCACTAGATAATCGCCTGCATTGTTTGCTGAACCCCTAATGCTTTTAAACCCGCCTAATCTTGCTTGTAAAGGATCTTTATTTTGGATATTAAAACGTAATTAAGCTGTCTGTTTGGCTAAGATTTTTTCTCATTTCTGTCTCCGAAACGAGTAATATAAGCAGACTTATGTAAATCACTTGCTTACCTTTAACCAGCCTCATAAATTATAGACATGTTATTTTGACCTTCCGCCATATATCCGACGTCACGTTTCCGCTGAAAGCCTTACTGGTTCCGTAAAGGAAAAGCGTAGCATAAACATAATAAATAGTTGAAGACGCATAGGTTTATTGATCGTTTCATATGAAGCGAAAATACTCGTACGTGTACTAATACAGTAAATAAAGTATTAACGAATTTTTATTACAAGTACCTCCCGCGCACGCCGTATGCCCCCCCCCCTCCCTGCCCCCCACTACCCCGCACGGCAAGGGGTGGCTGTTATGTAGGTATTTTTATTTTATGCGGTGACACTCTGAACCCCAATAGGGAAATTGGACTGATACTACTTTTAAGGGTTTTTTAGACATCAACTGCGGTTTTATGTTTAAACCAATATTGCATCTTTATGTATTTTATGGTTTACGACATTGCCAGTTATTACATTTATTGCTTATGCAAAAACAAGAAACGCTCCACTAAAGCTAAAAAAATAGACATTACCATGGAGCAGATTTAGAAAGTTTTGATTAAATAGTTCTTAAATAAGCAGCTTGCACTTTTAGATGTATTCTTAAAATGCAAGCAGATTTAGATTGGAATTAAATCAAACCAGCGTTTATGTTGAGTTAGTACCTCTCAGATGGGTAATAAAAGAACAAGAACGAACTACATTTATCGCGCTTAGGTGTGAAATAAAACTAAGTAGCTGAAAGTTTAACATGGCTACGCGCGAGGCGGCGGGTCTACGAGCTACGAACCTACGCGCGTAGCAGCGTAGCGCGAACTTGTGCTCGTAGCGCGCCCCACGCCCGGCGCCCGCGGCTACGACGGACAACTTCTTTCGTGTGCCGGTTTTGTATTTCACGAACTGATGTTTCCGCCTCAGATTTTTCAATACTTCTCAGTTGTATATCGCTGTTTTAATATTGTTCAAGAAACAAAACTCAAATACAAAACTTTTCCGCGGTTGCTTCTTATTGTATAATAAATCTTATAAAACTTATGGAGAATACCCAACTTATGAGATTTGTAATGTCATAATAAGCTCCAAACAAGAATAATATAAAGATACTGACGGAAGCAAAGGTAACCTTACCGTACCTTTTGTGAAAAATATAAGATGTTTGCCACATTACATTGTTCAGGCCTTCATAAAAAAATCAGGTCGGCCTTGGAACCCTTGTGTTTGGAACAAATTATAAGAATCGTTTGTACGTATTGCGCAGGACTCATGGACTTCATATTTCCTTTGTACTTTGTTGCACGCGGAGATTTTGGCAGCTGTCACTCCAAAAGTCAATTTGATCAAATGACGACGTACATATATGTGCGCGAAGTTGTTGGCAGAGCGGCAAACGAGCCTGCCGGAATAAAACAAACAAGTGTGATCAGCGACAACTCCTCCGCCATCACACCACCGTCTAGTATTGATTCCGCGGTACTGTGGCTCAGATTGCCACGGAATCCATTTAGATAGTGGACCTCGGGTACCCCCGAGACATCACTACCCCGCCCTACGAAAAACAAAAAACAAAACTGTGAACAGGCTTTTAATATTTTGGTTTGAATACACTGAAATCCAAGACTTAAAATGAAAAGTCAACAACTAAAAAAGCTCATTCGTTGTTTTGTGTGCTATGCACAAAAAGCTCCAAAAAATAAGAGTGTAATCATAGTATGCTGCGCTTTAACGAGTGAGTGAAATGAAGTTTAAATCTAGGGTTGTGCGATATAAACGTGAGTAAGAAACGTTGGCTTGATAAATGATGCGCTGCTTCAATGAATCTCCATCAGCGCGTCGTGGCGCTGCAATTTGAAAAAGGAATTACAGTTATCTGCTCCCTGCTCTATGGACTTGCTATTACAGAGTTCCTTGCATCCAAATGTCTGTTTGTGAGTCCGTTTACACTTTACATAATAGTTTGTTGAAAATATGAAATTTGCGTACACTTATTCTATTTCACGAAGACAGATTGGTTTTGCACATTATTTTTGTGTGCGTAGGCTGTTGTCAATGACACCGTGCGTTCCTACCTTAGGCATACAGAAAAATGTAGAACAACAGTTGCTTTTACGAGTACATAGCACATAACAGCATGTTTGGAAATATTACCACAAAATATGACTTTCCTTGGGAATATTCACCATCAATTACAACCTAAAAATGTGTATATAAGTTATCCCATAACTTATAAAGTATGATATACGACGTACATAACCGACGTATCTTAGTATTATCAGTATTTTCCGTGACGCGGGGCGGCGAAGTAAAAAGTGTCACTTATGTATAACAAGGTTATTGTATCGGAACTTTGAACCCGCGATGATAAATGCGCTCGGGTGGAGCGCTTGCATGCTTATCAACTAGCATGCAGCTTATGTGGATATATTTTTAAACTTCTATTCTTTACTTAGTGCTTTTATGCTTTACCTAGATTATGCTGTTAAAGGTATTTAACATAATCAAATACAACTTAAAAACCAGATAAAAATGTCAATTGATATTTTTCGTTTCGGTTAATAGGGCCTCCAAGTTATGCAATAATCGTATCTTAGGCTACGGATATCAATTGGAAAAGCAATAGGAAATTACAATACCTAAGAGAAACCATAAAATAAGTTAAACTCTAAACCGACTCATTTACATTCCTTCAGTTGGCATCTACGAACCAATTACTAAAACTAATATTAACTGTTTATAACATGTTAAAGTAGGCATGCTCAAAGCGGCATTGCGAAGCGTGCACAAACATGAATCAGGTGAAAACCACTTCAAAGCGCGGCCGCACAACGTACAGCACGCAAATTGAACGCGTTCAACGCGTCACAAGTTCTATTGATACAAAATAGCAACAAGCGTGCCGCGCGGCTCCGCTCGACACATGAGCGTTCGCACGCGTGTTTGCCGCCGCTGTTGACCGTCCGAGGCTCAGACGCAAACATCCCCGCCCTTCGACATCTGTCCCAAACGATATTGCTCACGCACGATATTCGCGACCCACGTTTGTTCAACAACGGTTTTAATGTTTATACCTATCTCGGAACCATTTCCTGGACTATCAAGGACCTTTGAACGAGCCATAAGTGTTCAACGTGCAGTCACGATAATAGCGGCCACACAGGAAAACTAGTAAAATTGTGAGATTTTTTCAGTGTTCCTACGCTAATAATGTACAGCAAACAAACCCGTTTTATACCAGAATGTAACACAACAATATACGAAATGAATTCCGGAAAAACGCACAAGCAACTTTATATGAACGCACTTACGAGGTACGCTCGCGAAAAGGGTGAAAAATGTAAAGGCAGCACGGGGATAAAAATGCAGATATGAAAAAGCCACATGTGGATAGATATAAAATCGAATTCTAACTAGAAATCTGAAACCTCATTAGAGAAGATATCGTTCCAAATGTTGGAATGTGTCGCAACGTTGACATAAAACTTGAATGTTCCTTCGTGCAGTTGGAAATCAAATAAAGAGGAGCAGCTGTCGTCGGTGTGGTGCAGCGCGAAGTGCTCGCTCGCGCTACACGCTCGTCTTCGTCACAGACGTAATATCATCCAATCCCACGCGACTCCAACAAATGACACAAGAAAAATGTTGTCTCGTTTGCTGCTAGTAAGTTCGTGAGCTGTGTAGATACTGTCTCACGCTATTTGTAGAAAAGGCTAAACTCTCATAAGCTTCAAACGTTACACGTGATCTGATGCCTATTCATTAGAAGGTATCGGCGCGGGGCGCCTCCTCGCCTGTTGGCATGGCGTGTTGATCCTCACAATAAAGGTTGTATAGCTGCGCAAATATTGAGTCCTGAGAGCGCGCTCTGACCCCGACTCATTTCATCTATGCTAACCCCCGTTATCACCGACCCATACGGACTCAATTGTCTTGTGGTAGAGCCCAATGAGCGCTTACAATATCTTTAGCAATATTTTGATCGAACGGTTCGTGGCGATAGTCTGAAATACAAAATGTAAAAGTGACAATCGACGCCAGCATTCAGTAATTAAAAGCTGTTGTGTTCGGATTTTTGTATTTTCACCGAGCTTTGAAATGAATATCAAAAGGTTTTTCTAGTAGAAACAATAGAGGGATATTATACGTGAATGCTGGAATAACAGCACAAACGCACCACTGGGACTAATCCCGGGCGGGTCGGAGCGAGCACGCGCCACCACACTTCCTCTGGATAATTTACAATTTGCGTTTATATTTAGAAATTCTCTCAATACCACTATTAAAATGATTAAACCTAAATTGGTATAATAATTTTAAAGGAAAGGCTTGGGCGCTGATTCCTAAAATCCCAAGTTCTTTTATTTAAAGTTTCCTATAATGTACTCCTTCAATACGGTCCTCCAGTGATTACACTCGACGTAAGTCGAATGTGCTCGAAGCAAGCGATGGTGTTACAAAGTGCTATTTCGAGCAATCCTTACAGTTAGACCCTTATTTAAACAGCGGCTTTCATGGGTCCCAAGGCAGCTCTCGAGAGGCTCACGTTGCGTACTGACTCGAGTTGCGGCGCCGATCTACTTCCAATAAAATGATATCTATTGATTTTCATATACATATTATATTACATTTGATATTTGGAGTTCAAGATTTCTATGTTGAATCAGATATCTAAACGACATCCCACCTGTTTTTTAATCCAATAGGCCGCAAAAATCCAGACTCACTAGTAAAAAGTGTAATAGTTTCTTAAATACATAAGATGGATTCGTGAAACTAGTACGATGTAGATAATTAATTAATCATATCATCTTATGTACCCATTTAAGAAACTACCACACTTTTTATTAGTGACCCAGAACGTTTGCGGCCTAGTGTATTACTGAAAGGTTTCCAGCACTAACAGTCCCAACACATTCCGAATGGGGATTACAACATACTTTATAAATGCGTATTTATGCCTCCCAATAGAATCGATTCTGAACATTGTCGATGAATATCTCAAATCCAACGAATAAATCGTGCGATTGAAATGTAAATAGGTACGAACGAGCTGCGTTGTGGAATTAATATTTTGATTGGATTAATCTATTAACACAATATCGGAGTGCACAATGGCTCCACTCGCGGTGGTCGCATACGTGCCTACTGGGCTAGTGCCCGCAGTACCGACTGTATGTACTTAGGTATAATGAACATCGGGCGGATGGCGCATAGGAAATGATAGCAATGTGAATCGTTTAATCATATCAGCCACACATACCTAAACAGTTTTATTGTTATGAGCGCGTGCTCTTGTCGATAACTGTCAGTAGGTATGTTTCTAACAAATTAGGTAAGGAAATAGTGACGATTGGCATGTGTTAAGCTAGTGAATTCATAAGTCACCATATCCCAAAAGATATTATACAGACCCGCGCCCCGACCGTCAGAACGCACCTGAGAATCCGAATGATAGCCGGGTTTAGCGGAAATATGCGAGTATTACCGAGTTGATGTACTTTTCGGACATTATTACTAGGCAATACACGAGCGGTTAATGTCTTTGAGACGCTTTAAACTGCGGAATGTGCGTGACACGCGATTTTATGTTAATAGTAGGGCAGTAAGCACTGAGGATATCTGGACATCTACCGGCCAGAGTTAATTTCGTTTTTATAACACCACAAACCCGAATGATCTGTTTACTAGCGGGTCAGTAATAAAAAAGGGGCCGTGGTAGCCATTATGGAGCGAGTAGTCGCGTCGCCCGGTGTCGCCCCCTATCGGGTTGCAAGTGAAACGGATCGTAGGGGGCGGTGACAGATAACGACCAATATGGCCGTTGGTAAATGTCAACTCGATGATATCAACTGATCTACCTCGGTGAATTTCAGCGCTCATGTCCCAATTTTCATGAAAATTCTGAAGAACATAAAATTCTATTCTACGACTAAGCTGCTTCAAACGGAATTGTCTAAGTTTGGATCGGGCTGAATGTATTTTCCAGATTTCATATCTTTTCGTTTTACTATACTTAAAGATGAAATAAATGTGGTTTATTATTATTCTATTTCATTTATTGATATAAGATATTGATAGAATAATAGTTTAAAAAATAACACTTATGAATAACGCGTTCTCAATATTCAAAAAGTATACAAGACTATTAACAGACATCTATCTCTATCTTTAATCACATTTCGTTTCCATCATCCATCACGATCGGACATGTTTTCTGAACCGTATTTATTGACTATCGCACTGAGCCATCACAGTCATTATTCTGATTACAGGAGAACATTGCTTCAACATTCCAAACTGCATTTCAATTTCTTATAGGTAGGGCAGGTAAAACGGTCAAAAAGAAATTCGCTCACATACTGAAATAAAAACCGCAAAAGAAATATAATATAAAGCTCGTACTATACAAAATGTGTCATCAGTTTCCAATACGAATTTTAAATTAACAACGGAAGTTGATGCTATCTGTGCCTGAAAAAAAACCGACTTATTTGTTTTGTTCTAAATAAAACAACTGTCAGCTAGGCAGCCCGTACAACCCCGTTTTCCATCTGCGGTTGTTTGTTACCCGTAGGTATTAAAATTTTCATCAAATCTGGTATTACTTAATCCACAGGGAGTGTATCTGAGGCCGTGCATGCCAACGGGTCGCGTTATGCCACGTTGCCGGTGACACATCCATTATAGTGACATTTTCCCGCCCTTTTTCCTGTCACTTTTGACAGGTTTGAAAGCGACTCCTCCTCGCCAATGTTTTCGGCTTGATCCTCATCCTCTCCATCCACATACGTGATATATTGATGATTGAAAAATATCGTTGTTTCGTAATGGCGCAAAGAGGAGGTTTTACTGAAAAGATAAAGCGTTTTTTACGTGATTTTAACTTCAAAAAATTGCAATAAACGCAATATAGATGGCGAAAGATCTTTGAAAAATTCAATTGTTCTATTAGCCGAACGTAATAAATATTTAGTTTGAGATTTTAAATGTAATCATTTCCTTGTTATTGAAAACACTTTTACCCTTCACTACACACATTTTTCAAGTCGTCCCCTAATAAAATATATATCTGTCCACACTATTTTATAAGAGTTACCAACTTGATTAATTACTTAATCAACGCCACCTATCGGTCGCTCCTTGCTTTCCGGGCAATCAGTCAACGACCTTCGAGCAGAGTGGACGTCCTGTCCCATCTCACTACTGCAGTTATTTATAGACGCAATCTTCGCATTGTTGCTGTGGGAAAAAAAATCACCACCTGTGTAGCGACACTCCACGATTTATTACTTTTATTGGGAACGGATTTACGCTGACGTGAACACCGCCCTTTTGGTCCATCTCAAGTTGTATTGGCCTTTAATTTATATTAGAACAACATTGTGATGTTTAACCGCACCTTTTCCCAAAGTTAGACTTTAATAACCAACTAATTTTCATCTTTTTGTTACAGGTAAGCTTCTGACAGTTATGAACAACACCAACAGTAAGTTAAATTTAATTGAACGCCAAATAAGTCAGAACAAATTTAGAAAAGTTAACCGAAAGCCATAAAACACTAATCTAGTTAGCTGCTAGAAAAACAAAACTCAAACTAAATTTCAAAGCTAAGCTCGGCTTCAGCAGCAATGTCGGGAACTCGGGACATTGCATCCTCGCGGCCGTTGACCTGCAGAATGCCGCGAAAATTAATTTCCAAATGTGAAATAGCACTGCGTTTGCGGAGACGTGAGGCGCCAATGAACTGTCCGTAATAAATGTCATTAGAGCACGTGACGTCACTCTGGGAACATGGCTGCCGACTCTCCGCATCCAATTATGTCTCAAAACTGCCGGACATAAATTTCAATAACACAATTTGTCACAATTTGCGGTAGCGTCGAAAATGCCGTCGGCTCTTTGTTTTTTGTATGCGAGCAGTATCGTAACAGTTCCATATCCCACCCTTAATACGCCTCTAACAAGTTACAGCAGTTCGCACATCGTGTCTGAACACAATCGAATTTGCCCTGCAATAACTTCCGACCGTTGCCATTCGGTAGCCAAGCTTTGTTCTAACCACCTTAGATCCAAGTATACAGATCTAATTATAACTTGTTATGAATAATTAAATGAAACAATAAGAAATGTAATGTACATGTACATGCCTAGTAACCAGTGCTGTTAATCTTGGTTATTTATGGCTGACTTAACCGCAATGTGTAAAGTTATATACTTCTATGTTAAAAACGCGATTTAATGCCTATTACATACTTATTCATTACTTTGTGGTTACAATAATAAATACAAAATAGCCGATATAATCAATATATAGCAACCCATCAACCGAATAAATAATTACAATAATTTGTTCCATTCGAAGTTATAAGAAGACGTGACTATATAACACTAAAAAAAATGTATGAGAAAATCAAAACCGCAGAACCCTTCGTTTTAACGAGGGCGCGAAACAAAAAACGAACGGGTAGGATTTAAATAAAGCTACGAACTCACAGAAGGGAAACAAAAACAAATTAATTGTTATGATACAGTTGACATCGGGGGCCGAATAATGTCGTAAGCGACATGCTAAGAGCGCCCCACACCAGAGGCGTCTACTTTGCGAACTAAAATCACGAATTAATCGCCAATGAAATTTCCGTCGAGCCGTGAAATTACAATTTAAGCGACGCCTGTTTATATGACGTATACGTAACTCAATGCCCTCCACCTGTATTTTATTTACAGCATATAAGGAAATGCGTGATTTACATAAATTAAAATTTTGACACAAATAGGTACGTTTTTAGTTAAAATATATTTGGCTTTCAGGAAACAACGTATACAACCAGTGATATTATTTTTTCAATTTTTTGGTAATCTCACAGCCACATTGATAATACACAATTACTGATTCATATGCTTAGACACAGATACAATCTTGATTAAATATTTTTAACATTTAGTTACTCAAAATTCCGAATTCAGCTTTACCATTTTCAATCAAACCAATAACACGATCCATCGGATTTTGTAACTTTAATTGTCCTCAGAGACGGTCATATTTTAGCCTCTAAATATCAAAAACTAAATGTATTTAAAGCTCCGTATCCGTTTACAAGACGTATAATTAGATATCGGGTATATCCCACCGCAATCATTAGATTATCGTCGCCCGGACATGAAGCCACAATTCGGCGCTACTTATACCGAAGCCTTGCGATGCCCTTACTCGATACTGACTCACACATTTATTACCTTATACGTTATAGGATTATCATATCGGCGTTTTACTTGCTTCTACATATATATTGTTTGTGATAGGTAATTCTCCTATGAAAGTTGTAAACGAAAAATTCAACTTTTAAATTGTCTTTTTTTTACTATTTTATCTATGAGTAAATCGTACTAAATACTTAACTACTACACAAAATTTAAATTAACGGAAACAGAATGTGTAGCGCACAGGGCTATATGGATATTACGAAATACCCAAAAACGATTTAGTGAGAGAGAACTGATAAGAGCCAGTCCCTTTAACACATGTTAATAGTTATGTTAAGTGCAGCTTTTAATAGGTATGTAATGCGATATTATCGAGTAATTTATCGACGCCGCCCCGCTGTCCGCGCTTATAGCCGGCCGGCCGGCGGCGCGGCGCAGGCCCGCTGCACGGCACAGCACGCGCGTGCCGCCGCGCCGTGCACGTCACGCGGGCCCGCGCCGCCGCTGCCATATCACTCCCAACCTCCGCGGACCGCGGACGCACTCCGAGCCGCGACCAAGCTAAACAATTCAAATCAAACATTCCATTAATTGTACGTCTCGCGGCGATAACGCGCGCCGTTTTATTACTCCGTCTTTTATTTTCGTTTTTATTTCGCATCTCCTAATGCAATTGCACTCGAGCAGCGCGGACTGTATTATTTTTTACGTTGTTATTCTTGTTTTTATTGGTTTTGTGCGTAAGTGAAAATGGAGGCGGGCTATGAAATGGTGAGTTGTAGCATTTATAAATTTTATTTGATTTACTTTTTATTACTTCCGTTTTGTTTAGTTGTTTTTTTTTTTGTTTAATTTGTTTTTTAATTTATTTTCAATACGTTTAAGTAAACTTACGTTTTTTTTACCATGCAAAATCAAGGAGACTCTGACGGTTTGTGAGACAAAAACATATAATTTCATTCCTAACAGAACCGTACCATTACGTACTCGTACGTACAAATATGTAAGTTAACAACAATTTGACTTGCGATCCCGAGCACTCGCCACTCAGGCGCATTGTCAACCAATCAGTGACAACATCCATTCCATTAGAGCATTTAAACTTGTCACAGAAAGCGACATTAAGCGTACAATAAATTTCTATTCTCGGATGTATCACTAATCTACACAATTAGGCATGCTTTTTGTAAAATAATCTTCACTGATTCAAATCTACGTGAATAGGGTTGACACGCGTGTTAACTTAACAATTCACTGAAGCTACATGTATATTAAGCTTCTGCTAATTTCAAATATATAAAATATGTTTAACAATTATCTAGGAACTAGTTTGTGAAATATATTACTAGATGTTAGGTCTTTAGAAGTTCTAAATTTTAGACTAAGTATGAACTTTACAGGACTTAGGATTCCCTACCATATAACAAAACCACCCAATTCCACATATTAAAAATAAAATTCACATTAAACTCCTTTTCATAAACATCGATTATCGTCCCGAACAATCCTAATAGCTTCTCACATTATGTTCCCATAATACACAAGTATTTCATTCAGCTATCGATTGAGTGGCTTCCCTTTGGCCAGATAGCAGATGATAAGATACTTTATCTCGTCCGGCCCGCCCCCTGCCTGTCACTTTCACCCTGATATCAGAAAAAACCACGGCGCTTAATTAAGATGCCCAATACAAGCAAGCGAGCAACGCTCCTATAATTTGAATGTTAAAACTCTAAAAAGACACAGAATGTTAGAAGAAAAAATCGTATGTCGATACCTAAAAGTTATAGGCGTTGTAGCACGTATTCCTGATAAAATAAGGTACGATATTACAAACGTATGGTTGTTACGTCCTTATAGAACCATAAAACATGGACGAGATTTAACTGCCCTTATTGAGAGAAGAATGGTTGTGAACACATCATCCACATGCATTCTTATTTAATGGAGACGTGTATTGAGCCCAAGTGAATTGAATATAGAGCCGTAGATACACAACATTTTCTCGTTGATAAAATTGCTCATTGCGTCCACAATCAATTAAGATGTAATCTTAAATAATTTTACAACTGTGAAACGGTCGAAATATTAACACCCAACAACAGTGCCATAGAATTTATAATCCTCCTAAGTGATGAATTCTTATTGTAACGATCGTGGCCACGCGGGGACTCTAAATTCTCTAGTTAGCATCAAATTAATTCGAATCACGTAACTTTGGGCCGATATCCTAAAAAATTTCGTCAACAATAATTATATAGCGGAATGATTACCCGCTATTTTCCTGTAGATGCTCCGCACTGCACGTGAGTGCAATGCCGACTACAGAACAATAGAGCACTAGGCACAAGGAGCTGCCTAGCTCTTTAATAGACCATTATTTTCATAGTCTCTCAATACGCAATGCTAGACCAAGAAACGCGGCTGTTTTGTTTTATAAACAAGCGCCTTTGTGTGGCCACATTCATAGCTACTCATAACTTACTCGATTTACCCATATCGTAAGGAATTGTAATTTCTTATTATTACACTCTGGAAACAAGAATGATTCAACGCAAGAAATTGAAACACATTTGAATTTCAAATGGTTCAAAATGTTGCCTTCATAATATTCCTGCCGTAGATTAATGTAAAGATAGACTGAACATAATTTGCCATGTAGAATTGTTGTGACGTAAGAATGTCTCGATCAATTAAGAACAGTCATGCGAGCGGCTAACTCTCTAATTATCTCTAGTGGTTTCCTCAAAACTACGCCATCCATTAGGAAAGTTAGTCCGTGGCTACCGGAACACCTCAGGCCACGTTACAACGTCATCCGATATTAGTCATCTGAGCGCGTTGAGGAAAATACAACACAAAATGTAATATCAGACGAAAACATTCACATTTGTGTGACGTTACAATTGGTTACTCACTCGTTACCGATAGGTATTTTTAACTAAACAATAGGACAAAGAAACTAACCAACACCGCATTCTTCAACAACAGTACCTTTATGATAAAAATAACTAAAACGACTTCATAATTTTATTGAAAACTGCTTCACAGAGAATCATTTAGGAATAGGTAAACGTATTTCTACAATATCATGCGTACCACGAATGTATGTTTGTAATATATTATTACATGACAACGTATTAGGTATGATCATATACCCCCCTCTGTATATTTCCCACAGCCATCTATTTTTCTCAATACATATTGCTGTGTAAACAAGACATTAGTTATACCTGGATTTGCGGCGGCATCCCTTTTCACAAAACGTATTGGGAGAAGGTGAACGTCACTAGTCGGTATAGTGGGGAATACGATCCTGGCACAAATTGATTGAGAGCGACATTTGATATAAAATTGTGTTGTGATTGATGCGACCCCGCCTCAGCGCGGCTCCGCTAAGTGCTCTGTCGTGGTGTCGCCTATATGTACGCACCTATACCATACACGTATGTAAGACCATTAGATACAAGCTCAAAGTATATGTACGTACGTAATGTAACAACTAGATACATCTCATATTATGTACTGATACACGACCAAGCGGGTTTGCCGAGTAATCTTTTTTATATATTCATATCACCACATTGTCCCTTCACGGCTGAGTAAACGATAGGTGATCGACCTCATCATTAACCTGCCTTCTTGTCGATACGATCTGCTAAAGGCGCGCGGCTGAATTTTCCTCTCGTAGCGTGCCATCGCAGCATTATAATCAACTGGCTCATTTCCTCCTCGTTGACAACACGATATCTAAAATTATGTAAACGTGAACAGTATAAGACTCAAGTTTTGAGACTCTCTACGATGTTGTAAAGGCTCTTGCTTTATTTGTGAAACAGTATGGTTACGATTATGGTTGTGTTTTGTTACCTTTCTTTATTATCCTTAAACACTTTATTCTTCAGCAAAATTCTGATGGTGTCTGTCGAATGCGCCCATAAATCGGTAGAAATATCAAATGAAACGTAATTAAATATGATTTTTCAGAATATTTCCAAGTCTACGTCAGTTTTACGTGAAACTGACAGCTTGTCTTAAAACTTTACTTCATCTCGCAGCCATTCAGAGAGAGATAGAGGTTATTTTTCTAGGTCATTCAACGCAAAAGGGTGAGCCGAAACGTTCGACAAATTACTCGACTGGTACGCTTAATTTACTTTACAAATGCTTTTAAAGTTTTCAGTTGAATATCTAATTGGTTAGAGAAATTCTCTATTTAATACGATTTTGCGATAATGTTTTAGAGAGCCGAGGCAACTTTTCGTAGCTGCATTATAATACATATATTATAATGCAGCTACGAAAAGTATATCGAGCCACTGCTTGCTTAATGTTATTGTGGTTGTATTAGCTTTGACGTACAACCACATAGATTTGTTATAAACGACATATAATCGACTATGCATGGCTCTGCTCCGACCGATCCATCCATCACCCTCTGGATTCATAAGGCTGCGTGCAGATGGCCCGTGTACGTTTATAACAGACGCGTTATATGTATGTTCGCTGTGATACAATACATGCTAGTGTATACTCGGCTTAGTTGGCGACACTGCCAGTATTAATTTAGGGTTACGGTTAGTTATTGTATTATATATACATGTATAATCTAGTACACACATGATATAGTCTAAACTCTTGGACAGTGACCAACAAAGTATCTAACGCCTTGCTATTTAGTTAAATTGTTTCATGACATGATCATACTAATTTCCTTACTTCTAGCATAACCTTTAAAATCACAAAGTAGAGCGCAATTTTAAGCTTCTGCAAAATATTGCACTATTCAATTTGAAAGTTTTGCGGTGACATGATACCGGTGTTCGCCGGTAACAGCGCATATCTGCCGGTAGCTTTGTGCTCACATCCCGCAAGCTCACGCTGAACGCCACGCCACGCCCTGGCAGCAAGTGAACGATGACGTGATTCCAGAGATACATCGCCTGCACGGTGATATTGTGTCACCCGACCAACTGATAGCCCCGGCCCTTCGGCAAAAAATAAGGTCGCCTGTTTACACGAGAGCAAAGGCTTTAAGTGACAGATACTAGATAAATGTTACGACGCATGAGATAAGGGCGGAGCGCATAAAAAGGTCGGGAAAATCTGGTGTAAAAACTGCACTTAACATTTTAATATCGAACGGTGGCATGAAGGAGCATAGAACATTTGTATGTAATTATTGAGTATCGGGTAAGTTTGTGAATTCTAGGACAGTCCCCATTTCATTATGCAGGGGTGTAGCGGACAGGCGACGCTCGGGACAAAGTTAGATTGAAGGCGGCGACGCGGCGCGGCGACGCGAGCGCGTGCTTAAACTGTATCCCGGCTCACTTAGACCAAGATTTACACCAACTTTGCACTGTTCCCGACGCCTGCCCGCCCGCTGCCTGACACTATGTCATACAGCGTGTTTTACTTACCAACACTCGCCTCTCTACGTATTCTACCTACGCTGTTTTTAATATAAAAACACAAGTCTCTTCTTACTGTAAACAGAATTAATTTTCTTTTGCTTGAATAGAAATAAAATAGACTACCTATTACCTATCGAAGGTCGCGCATTGATACAAGAGTCAATTAGATCCTTGCGTAGGTTTCAAGAACCAATTTCAAGAAAATATTACGAGTGGGTGCATTTTATGATAGCTAGTTTCTAAATAACATCTCATTAGAAAATCTATTTTGAGATAATTCCTTTTATATTTCAATCACAGCTTAAATATTACTGAATGTTTTGTAATATTTGTACCTTTATTGAAGAAAAAGTGTATAATAGTTAGATAGTCATCATCAACAATTGTGTAACATAGGCCTGTTCAGCTCAAGTTCTGCCACATCTACAGTGTTTGTCATACTATTATTATAAAGGCAAAAGTTTGTGTTTTTGTATATGTTTGTTACTTCTTTACGCTTGAACGGCTGTACAGATTTCGATGAAATTTAGTATATCTAGTATCATTATCGATACACGAGTAGGCCAGCATATTATTATACTATACTTTTTATCTCGGGAGTATGTTCCGGTAAAGCCATTGGCAGCAGCTAGTATTATTATAATAAATTATGTTTTAAGTCGGGCGTAATCTTTTGTCCAGGAAGCCTTATCATATCAGTCGATGACAGATGTCAGGCGGATGTATCGCGGACGGAAGTGCGCTGGTGGGCGGCTTCCGTCGCCGCGCGCGCAAGCCCGTCGTCCGGCGACACCCGATACCGACAGCGATCCGGCTCGGGTTGCACTCCTCCGGCTCGCTTTACATGTACCGCGGAACACCGCTAACTAAGTAGCTAATGCCTACCTACCAAAGTAAATGTTGTTTTCTCAAACCTCTCGTTTCCTCAAAAACAAAGTGTTAATACAAAGTTACAGCGATATCAAACATTAAGCTAATTCTAGGCACATTCAAAATAACCGCGCGCGGTAATAAACAGTTAAAAACAAATGGAGAAACCTCACAATTGCTCTAATTACCGCCTCCGTTACCAAATCACGAGAAAATTCACGCCCTCAGCCCTCCACGTCACAATGAGGGAATGGAAGAAGCCTGTGAAAAAGCAAATTAAATTAATTGTGATGTAAACGAGGGTAGGCCGGGCACAGTGCGTACAGTAAATAATAGATGGCGTTGCCTTCGAACCGCACCCCTTTACAATACAATTTTATTTGCCGTATAAAACGTTGGCCGCGTGTGGCATTACTTACGTACTTAATAAATAAATCGAATCTGTCGCTGTGTTACATAAAACTGTTTGTGTTTTATTGCCGAACAAAGATGTTATAAACAAAGCCATGTATTTTATTTCTTTATTTCACATGTGTTCTTCTTTCTTTTTAACATTTTACTTTTCCATAAATTTAAAACTTTCATGCTGAAGCGGGGCATAAAGTTAGGAGCGATTTGCATGGCAGAAGATAATAAATTAATATGTAGGTAATTAATTGCAAGTAGCGGTCAAGACTCGAAGGTGAAAGCTATAAGAGTTTCTTATGAAAACATCGTGTTCCTCGCGCTGCGGCCGAAATAGTCGGAGTAAGACGTTCGATCGGTTTACAAGCGCGCTATTTTGGGCGCTCCATCAAACAAGCGTCGATATCGCTCTTATGGATTTATACAATGATTTGAACATAATTCTTGTTGCGGTGTCGGATTTTTAGGAAAAAATATTGGCAGGGACTTTTCGTGTTATCGGACTTGATCGTTTAGCTAATTCGATTTGTGTTACTACGCGTGTTGCTATGTTATTACCATATGACTACATCAACAATATCTTGTAAGAATATGTGTGTGCAACTTTCTTCTTATTGTACCTAAATTGTAAAAAATTGTCGCCTTTGGACATTATATCATGTACAATTTTGTAAAACCAATCTCAAGAAAGAAGCCAGCATCAGCAATAAAGAAGATCAGAAGACCTCTTACCCTCGTTCCCGGTTACTCACTCAACCTGGGTGTGATGTGTGCACTCGTTGCTCGGCCCATCACAACCTCCTTGAGTGAGCGATCGTGGACGAGACACACAACAGCTCCAGAGAAGACGCGACATGAAGCTCTGCAAACATGAAGCACGGCCACAACGCATCAGCAAATAGTTCGAGCAGTTTCATTGATTTAATAGTTTTAAACTAAACAACTACTGGAATTGAGTTCAAAATGTATATAGTGGTAATTTTCTACAGCAATATTTATAATATTGTTATAGATACCCAATTGTCCTTTAAACATTTTCTTTTTATCAATGGAAACTGCTCAAACAGAGTAACTGTATCTGCGCTGATCCTTATTTTAAATTAACTGTATTTTACTGTTCATGTAATTCAAAGTGTAACTGACTTTTATGTGTTCTCGATTTCTACCTGTTTTCTCTTTAATGTGTTCACACCTTACCATGTCTATGTTTGGAGATTAACTAACCGTTGATAAATGAATACAGGAGTACAGCAAACAACGCGCTAGCGGCCTGTAGTAAAATTCAATGAGGTGTATCAATACGCGTCTTGTCGAAATTTTCATAGAAAAACGATTGGCCTGCCGGTCGGCAAAAATAGCATCACGGACATACAGAAAACAGGCGCGCATCGATCACGTGATTTATGCGTTATTGGCTACCGATTTGGCGGTTTACGACATACAGATCGAGGGTCATAAGTAGAGCACAAGACGGTTATGTCAAATGAAGGATAGATAATAATATATTGCATGTGTGGTGGTACAATGCACCTGCCGAGCATTGTGCTCGCGTTACAGAAGATTCGCAAACATCGTTACCTGAGAGCCGTGCTCTGTTTACGTCAAGTAGTGCTTTTATCCTTTCCTCTATTCCATTTGGCGCAGTTATTGTTGAGCACGAACCGCTTAGCGAAATAACTACAAACTAGATAATATTCTGGAAACTCAATTCGTATTATTTGCTATTTTTCCTTTGGGAGTAAAGCTTTACTGAGAACTGTAAAAAGTCACGAAAGGTTTTACAAATTATTTCAATCGTGTCTCTAGTTCTGTATGTTCGAAACTTTGCAAAGTATTTTCCTGGAAAGTTATCGTGTACATAGTAAGGAGCCGATTCTTTACTGCTCATTTTGACATGGGAAAAACCAGATTATTTATTGTAATTAAAACAGATGTAAGTAATATGAGTCATACAGTGTAGGTACCGTGAGCCGCCCCTTGTTTCTGCATAATCTCTAATAACTTCAATGCTTTTTATAATAATGTTATGGCAATTCTTGGCATATCAAGCGTCATGTAGGGAATAGTTACCGCCATTATCTGACTGTTACACCTGGCCGCATTGATATGCGCTTACTGTGCACCTGATTAGCCATGCAATGTTTCACACTTAGACACCGATTGTATTCGCCTTACACCTGTCCGATTGCATCTGCCATCTGTAATTATAATTACACGTTCGTCTTGACAGATACATGCAACGACATAATAAGAATATAATGTCCGTATATAACGTCGTTCAAACATTCATATTAAATTACTCATTTCATTCTAAATGATAGACTATAATGCTCATACGGTTGATGGAAAATTTTAGCACTTTTTCATACTCACATTTTCACCAACCCACCTGTTTTTATAATCCAAACCGCTGATACATTTATTATAAGCACCTTGTAATGCATGCGTGTACAGTGTTTTATGGTTCATGAAATAATTTTCCGCCTATTAAGAGCGCAATAATTCAACTCAACTACTGGATATCAGATCGATGGTGTACATTCGGTGTATATGACGACTCTACGGTACGATTTGTGAATACAATGTGCTGGTAATCTGGTATACAGCGTTTCTTGCCATGTGTGTAACTGGTGGGCTTATCCGGCAGGCGCTGCTGGCAACTCGCGCATTCGTAGCAGTTGCCAACTAACAGGCCTACGCGGCTAAGCCGATATCAGCTGTCGTCGCGCTACGCGTCGGCGTCGCGTCGTAGCAAGCCGACTACGAGAATTACACTTTCGTTACCCCGATAGGCATTTATCTTATATTCACTGCGCTATTTGCTTGATGTAGCTTTATTGTGTGATATAAACATTATTGTTTTTTGTAATAATGATAGAACATAATAACATAATGCTTATCGTAAACTTGTAGTAACGTACAGAATGTGAGAACAAGTATTTTACATGTCTGATTAAGTAAACGTGAGTAGACATATTTTGGCAGCTAATTACACCAGTTTCGGTAAATTAATAAAAATGTAAAGTAAAATACAGACAAACCATTACAAGCTACCCTCTTCTATTGGTACAAGAGTATTGTCAGTAATAACAATAAAAGTTAATACAAAAACATCAGGTTATTACAACGACGAAGCATTAAAGGCCAGTGGTGTAATTGTAAGGGCGGTTCCACACACGCCGGTAATTTGGCAGCGGCGACGTCGCGTCTATTGCAACACCAATTTCATACCGACAACGTGTAGCTGGAATTGCTTTTATTATACACGCTAACATCGACTGTGCTGCAGTCTGGTCATACACATTATCATTAGCTAGCGATACACTTGGAAATTAAAAATTGTCAAAAAAAGGAAATCTCAACAGAAACATTTCGTATAGTCTAATAAACTAATTTAGGGAATGTGTGGTTATAGGTAAAAATAAATATATTCCTTAGAATTCAACAAATATACGTATAATCTAAACTCCAGTAGCAACAAAAGTGATGATCATAAATGTTGCACCTCAAACACTCTGAAACTTTCCCACATACTGCCAACGCTCTCCTTCTAGTTGAGGCAGTTAAGTTCAGCATTCGTTTGTTACGTACCAGCAATGGCGAGGTAACAATATAATTTGCGCGTGACTCCGTCTGGTGGCGCACTTGACAATAGAACTTTGTTAGCGCGCGCGCTGTCCAGTAATTAATCAACTTGTTTAGTAGCGATTGAGGGTTATCACTGCACGCTGCAAGGTGCCACTAATTGACAAACTTTGCCGGCGTCCGTCATATCTATGTTTTCATTCCAATTTCTACTGTTATTTCTACCGTAAGCGTGGGCTTGCGGGCGACAAGCAATGGGTAGCTCGCCGTCTAGCCACCCGCTAACCGCCCTAACCGAGCCTGAGTCGTCGAAGTCTTCCAAGCAGACCTCAAGGAAATGTCAGCAAAAACGTAGGGCGCATCAATATCGAACCTTAATAGGACCATGGGTTGTGCGAAAGAGAACCCCGGGGCCCTACTGGAGCGAAGGCAAAAAAGGAACGTAGGAATAGGTATCAGTCAGTAAAAATCTGACACGCCCTCCCGCTCCGTCCAAAAAAATCAACTTTTTTATTCAACCCACCTCACAGAACTTTAACCTCAGAACCCAAAAGAAAATCTTTTCATAAAATTCTCGCGTTATTCTAGATGTTTATACAAGATAGTGTTCTTTAAACAAGCCAAAACAATTTCACTTTGCAGTTTAAATAAAAAAGCCCCCTAAGTCACTTACGGCGAGAAGAAACGAGAGTCGAGTGCAATTTTAGGGCCGACACTACCCCTCTAAGAAATTGAAGGTGTTTGAGAATCTGCATAGGGTTGAGTTGTTTACCGTCGCCGGCCGGTCTCAAGACAATTTATTTGAAAGGTGTCGTCGCGCAATCCACTCAGCGATCACAGCCGATACAAATATCCGACCTAGAATAACCTGGGTATAAATCACTCTGAGGAAATAAGTTGCTCGACCCATTTACCTAGCTGGACATGTGGTTAAACAACGTCCCGCGGTACCGAGCCCGATACCGATACCGGCGCCGCCACTCACGGTGACGATATTGTGAAAGCTTCTCTATTGATGTTGTTCAATTGAATGGTTACGTCGAAAACGTTTTGCATATCTGTTTTGTTTGTCCCCACTTAACTTCAGAAAGTTGTAGCGTTGTTTATGACAAACATTTACCTGATCGCGAAAACTTATCATATTATTCAACTTGTTTACCTAAACAAATGATAAAGTCATTTGTCAAAGAAGTATCTATCTTTTGCATTGAATTAAAACATAAATGATTGAGATCTAATTCTGAAAGTAACTACTACACTTATATGTACTTAAAAATCAATGGGAAATCTTAAATTTAAGAAAATAAAGTCAAAGTTCAGAGTCGTTTAATACCCAAATTGGATTCAGCGTTTGCAAATTTTGATTATAATATTTCACGGAAAACGTGATACGTAGAGTGATTTCGTTAGTCACAACGAAATTCCTAATTACGGGAGATGGCAAAATAAGAGAAAATTGTATTAAATCGCGGGTTATCTAAGCTCTCACTCTTATTATTTCGGAGATGGAGCGCGACGACTTCGAAATTTACTTAATTATGTTATAAAGATACTGATCTGAATAAAGCGGAGCGCCGAAAGCCGACGGAATAATCGTCTGGACCGACAGACAATTGGTCTCTCATCGCCGCGGCTTCACACGGAGACAAGTCCCATTTTATTATTTATTGCTTTCGTCACAAACGAGACCTTCTTTGCTACGTTTCAGATGCAAAAGAAAGTACAACAATCCACTTTCTTTGATAAACATTTAGTCTGGAGGAGATCGATCACTCGTGATCCGCTCAACTTGGATTTTCTCATTTATTAGTGTTGTAGGAAGTAGTGAAGAGTGCTGTCATAACAGTACACACGATGCAGTCTCAATTTCGTTAGTAGCGGCACGTATAGCCGTCGCACGTCGCCTGCTGAAATAGAAAACGGCTGGTGATTAATTGGCAATTACTCCAACTGGCGAGTAATTCCCGCGCCCACTTGTCGCCGAGCTAAGCTCGCGTATTATTTTTCCATCGAGTAAATAAATTGATCGTGTGTGCTGTGAACAAAATACAATCAAACACTTAAAGCGCGGGTAATCAATATTTTTGTAATTGCATATACGAACAATCAATATTGAATCACGGTTTTGATTTTGTTTTACAACAAACATGTTCAAAAATACTCACTTACGAATATGAATATAGACTATGAATTAGTTTCCACCTGAAAAACGAGTTCTTATATTGGCATAGCTTAAAACTACAGCATGTTATGTCCCTTTTCAAACATCCCTTAAGTTTCAGTTATACCAAAACTGCAAATACTTATAAATATGTATTTTTTTATATGGTACTGATATCTGAACGAGTCTACTCATCTTTCCAACATAAATTTTGATAATTCGCTCAGAGTATAGTGTTACCCCGATGCAAAATTGTAATTTGCTGTGATATAATTCAATATTTAGCGAGATGTAATTGAATATTTTTCCAATTTGTCGCGCGTAATGGGGCAAGATTGAGTTGACGGTCCCCACGGCGAGCAGGCGGGCCTCGCCGGCGACCGACGACGCGGCGACGCGGCCGACACGCGCGTCACGACACCGCGACACCCGTGTCGAGTGTCGCCGCATCTCATCGCGCGACAGCACATTTACATACAGCCTTTTTCATTATTTAAAGCTAATATTTCTGCGGTGAAAATATGCGATCGGTTTTTGTATATTGATATTTACTTTGAAATCGCATCGACTGATTTTGCGTAGGTAGAGTTAAATATGTACCATCCCGTATATACTATGTAAACTACAGTTAATAAGTTATTAAAAGCAATTAGGCAAGTATGAATTAGTTAACTGAAAGTTTTTAGTTATTTTCTACAGTATTTTTATAGTATAACTAGAAGGTATATCCTATATCTAGGTACCTATCTATTTAATTAGTGTATGCTGCAGTTTTTCATCTTATTTATATAAAGTTTGCTGAAAGAAAACCGGATTGCGGCTTAAGCTCACCAGTACACTAATGTATGGCTGTCTTATTTTCATTGTTTTTTAAAGTTGTATCTTCAATATAGAATATATGAACCAGACTCTTATTTTAAATCATAATGAGAAGGCAGCATTCAGCATTTACTTTCCCAGCAGTAAGTGGACATGGGATGTGCGCCACGTCGCCGTCAATACGTCGGGATTACGCGGAAACCTCGCACATACTCCATGCACGTCACGCGCCATGTTTTGAGCAACCGACAAAAACGCCTCATCTTTCGTCGCGCGATTTCCTTCCAAATAGCTTTACGGTCCCCCTAATAATACTCAATCATTATTTAGATACCATATAAGGACTTCGGGTACGTGTTATATTGAGTAAAGCCGTTTTAAATAAATTGCCGTCTGCGCAAAGGGCTTCATCATGTTGTTTTAATACGACATCAAACGCGATTATAGGATTGTTTACTTACTTACATTTCACATTTCTTTAAAATCAATTTTATCAAGCTAGCTATCATTGAAATAGATCGTGATAAAGCCAGACATCGCGTCGGGGCTACATGTATATATGTACAGCGTCTTATAATATTGACTGCATTATACGCCGCCTTTTCTCCTAGTTTAAGATATTCCTGTTATTGCACTTTGACGTAGCGACGAGGAAGATGCCGACTACGTCACGTCGACTCATTCCAGCGGCGATCGCTCCTGGCATACTAATATTCTCTGCGAGCGATTCCATGTAATTCCAGTCGGTACTCCGCCTCCGATTGTGCGCCAGCCAGTATCTTGAATATGTTACTAGGATCTACCGAACGCTCCGTCGGATGCCTCCGAAATGCCGATACTCAAATCTGTCCAGTCACGTAATCACAACTGCGTGTGTTACATAACTCCTCTACTAATTCTACCAATTCATTAACTTAAAAACAAATATAATCAATACTAACTTCTGCCATAAGTATTATAACGTTATTAGAAGCGTTAAAAAAAACCGCAGACCCACGAAACTAGTGTTCGACCGAAGATCGCTATCGGTTTCGGTTTGTTTTGGTCAAAAAGCTGCTTTCGGCTCTTTTTTTTATTTTCGGATACTCCCATTTTCCTTCTTTGCCTTGAGTTACAGGACGGCAGGGTTCCCTTTCGCACAACCCAGTATACTTCGGTTTTGCTGACACCTCTTGGTGTTACCAAAACCGAATAGAAACCGAAACCGTGAAGTGCGTCGATGACTCGGGTTCGGTCCGGACGGTTACCGGACGGCCGAACAGCAAACTACCCATTGCTCGCCGTCCGCAAGCTCACGCCTACGGCGCGACTTTTCCGCCACAGTTTTTCCAACCACTCCTCAAAGAGTGGTCCGCCTGATAGTTAGCGTGCCCAAATCTGGTTTTGGCCAACTGGGGCCGCATATTCGACTTGACCGAAATTAGCGTCTTCGAGCGTCTAGGAACCGAGAATCTGAGGGTTTATTAACTTAATTAGTAATTTATGAATATAAAAGCTTATTTTGCAAAGGTCAGATAACATTTTAAGACAAAATTCCTATGTTTTGGCAGTTTCTCTGTTACCACACAAGTTTCGGTTTCGGTGGAAACCCGAACAGAAGCCAGCTTTCGGCTACAATTTCAGTTTCGGCAAAAGATTGTGTTCTCACTACACAAAATCCACTTTAGTTTTTATTGCACTCAACCATTAAACGCATTGAGATCTTTATAAGTTAATAGCTCAATAATATTTTTTCTATCTACAAAGTAGTCCACCCCAGTTGAAGCCTACAGCGTTATGGCTTGACGTGATTCAGCACTCGTAATTCGTCTCAGCCTCGGGCTAAACAAACTCAGCTTATCGCATAACATAAATTGGCAACACGTCGTTAAGGCGACCCGCACACTGCGAGCCGCGCAGCTTTATCAGCGGCCTCTCGTAAACCAATGCCGTCTGTTATTGCAGCTCGGTTGCGACATTTCCCGAGACTTTTTTCATATCGCAAAACGGCTGCCGATAGTAACGCTAACCGGCGACCGGCGACCGGGACGCGGCAGTCGAACCGCGTAAACGATTTGGCTTGTACCGATAAATATATCCATTTGGCAATGCGCGCCCACTCCATGCTCATATCAACTGAAAAAGCGCGCCGCCTTGAGCGCTGCTGTAATTAGAGGCCAATCGTAAAACGAAAGGGTTGCGCCGGAACGTCCCATCTGATAATGAGCGCGACTGGCGGCACTGGCGCGGCTCCAGCCACCGCCGCTCATATTAGGCGCTCTCTCCGCTATCGTTACGACTTTTACACTTTTACGAGTTGTTTAGTTTACAGAGCCGGCTGTGTACGAGCGCGTGCATTGCCAAATGCTAGTTCGCGGCTCACCGCGCGCGACCGCTCCCTAAATATCGCCACCGCTACGTGTTAATGAGACGTACGTTTCGGCCTCGTTTGGCATAGCGCGGAGCCTGCCGTCGCCCGCCACATTACCTAAATATCTAGCCTTATGCCACTTCATATTACGCTCCCCTTTAGTTTTATTGTTCGGAAACTGTGATTTTTGCCCCGACACGAAAGCAAACATTGTGGCTTTTAGATACCTAAAATAAAAGAATATTTTCCTTGGTTGCTAGAACGATCTGTAGGCATCCGTTTACAATAACAGCAAAAGCTTCATTCCCGACGATATCAATTTTGTTCAGTGGCTCTTAATTAACATTTTCTTTTCTTTCGTTTCCAGGTGAGTGAGGGAGCGAATACAAAACCAGCCAGGCTTTGTGCGGCGCGCGCGGCGCCCGCTACAGACAAAAAAGAATATTACACCGCTTTCAATTCGAACACACAGAAGAAAAAAATATGATCTGCACTTTTGTAAACGCAAATGAGGTTCGCTTTGTAATATGGGACTTAATTTAAATAACGTTTCAGGCCAACCGAACTGAAACAGGTGGGTAATTACGCAACAATTGGTTTAGTTCCATTAATGGGCAATCGCAAAAACCTGTTAGGTGTTAATGTTAACGTGTTTTGGAAAGCAACAAATAGCAGCAAAACCGTACATACCTACACCCACAATGGTTGAAACTTTCATATAACATACACGTACCATTTATTCTGAGGAGCATGATAAACTCCAGCGTGTTGATATACGAGCGACCTGATGGCAGACAGAGATTATCTCAATGTTCTCTGCTACACAAACGGGCTTCACCTTCGCTGGAACACGAAATCTAGTTTCCACGAACTACTAGTCGCAAACCGCCAAAATGATTTAATGCTTAGGTGCCAACACAGGAACCTTTCGAAGTCTGCAAGACATTATTCATGAAAAGTATTATCATAAGTTGAATTCTTTTATTGCTCAGAGAAACAACAGTACTATAAAGTTGCTTTACCGAAATTTGATATAAGCGGAGATAGATACAAGCACCTCTTTGTATTAGATTCATAAAATAACTCACAAAAGCAGAACATAAATAAAGCAATTTAGTTACTTAGATAGGTACTCACTCACATACCAAACGGTAATTCGAAATCACCCCACTGAACGACGGCGGAAAAAAGGTAAGCTTTTCTTACTAACTTGTCAAGAATGAGGAAAATACTGATCCTACTATTTCGTAACACATAATCATGAACCTATTTCTAATATTCTAGTTCAAACGCCCATTCCACTACTAAATTATTCACTGATTTTATATAACGTCCTTAATAAAAATGGCATCTAAAAGTACATAACATTAAATGCAAGAGTTCACATAGTCACGTTACATCACAAAGACACTTCGTGCGGACTCCGACCTTCGAACCCACGAGCGGTTGAACTCTGAACATGTTCAGTAACCTCGCGGTCGACGGCTCCTCTAATAAAATTATATTGCAGTGATGCAACGTACTACAGGATACACACTATCACACCCAAGCGGCAACGAAAATTGAAACCAGTTCAGGTATCCAGCACATTTCTCAGATTGTAAAACTACTATTTTCAAAATCGAATTTCCACGGTACATAAAGTACGCGAAAATTTTCCATGTTCAGCAGTAGGATAATTTTCACATATTTTCAAAAGCTTCCTTTGTATACATAAATCATTTCCTATATTTTTGGTTTCAAATCTGAAAGGTTTTATACCTGAAAGCAATACATTATATTCTTTTCATAAAATATGGTAATGTATGTCAACTACAGCAAACATAATATCACTGAAATTTCTGAAGCATTATTTTTATGGTTCATTTGACAAGTTGTTTACGTGTCCCCGTCCCCATCCATTATGTGGTTTGGCTTACTGGCATGATTCAGAGATACGCGGTCACCTGCGTGACGCAAGCGTGAAGACAAAAGGTGCTCGCGCGGGCAAGCACCCCGGCCATAGGGCGCCGCCCTCGAGGACCTTGCACCCTCGCTCTATCTCTATGTTACTCTATTTAAGATAATGCACTTTTATGTAACTTTGTTCGTTTCCTAACAGTTTCATGAAACAATAAATGGTTCAAAGCTCCTTTTGAAATGCAGATTATTACTTTATAATACTGACTGTTTTATTATTTGAAGTTTAGGTACTATTTTAGAATACTCTGATATGAAAATATTAGAAAATATGAATTGAAATTTAATATAAACCTCCATAAAGCCCGTCTATGGTTCTAAGAACGTTCCGTAAATCGGTCGCGAAATTAATGAGGGATGTAACATATTTCCGTCAGCCCCCGCATTGTGTCGCACACAGCCACTTGAGTGCCAGCGACCTCGCGGTCTTCGACTCCTCGCTGCGGCAATATTCCATCTCCTCGCTTCCTCTCAAGAGTGCATCCACCGGTACAAGGAAACTATTTTCATATCATTTCTCCGTGCTTTATTATCAGGAATGTATCCGCTCAGTCTTGAATAACAGCAATTGCTGTTTGAATTGCTTTCGTATTCATATCAAGAATAAATTCCAATAATAAAATATGTTTATTGGATTTTACTTTACCTGCGTGTTTATAAGAAATTCAAATGGGATCAAAACACGATGAGATTACATCACTAGCTGGAGTATTAATGTGCAGCCCAACAAAGCAGAACAACTTTATTTAACACCTCGTCCCTTTATTACATTTAATTTTGTAACTAATTATTTATTTTACTAAGAGGGTACTTTTTGGTTATTAACAAGTTAATTATGAGTCTTTTAACTCTCCATGTAATTTGGTTTAATATAGTTGTTAGATGTGTTAGTAGATACGGTGTGTCGGTGAGCGCAAGAAGGCAACAGCCTGCTTCCAATCCGGAAGTTATAAATTTGCTTAAACTTGTTTGAGTTGCGAATTCCCGCGATGTTTGTCCGGACGTGCGGGTCCATTTAGTCCCTAAACCAACTGCTAACTTCTGAGCAAGCACCAATAACCAACAAAGATTATAATGATAAAATTATCTTAGTTGAACATAACATTAGAATTACATATTTATTGATTTGTTTATACACAGTAACACATGTTCGTAGGTATAAATGAGTCCCGAGGGGACACTTCGCTCCTGGGTATTTCCAAAGTCATCAATATCCGGAACACACTTTTAAAAACTGAATTCGAACGGTTATCCTCCCTTGCTTACGGTAAATAGAGTTACACAAGCACGAAAAGGGTCAGCTCGCCCTAGCCCATACGTGAGCTGCTGTACCTACCTACGCTTTGGGGGTACAAACATAATACCTACAATTTCAGGAAACGAATTTGTCTCCTCATCTCGTTGTAGAAGGAAATTGATTCTGGGCGAATATTAATATTTTCTGCAGATTATAAAAACGATTAAGTACATACTTTTTACTTAAGAAGCCTCATATAAGCGTTACAAATTAATATGAATTAACAACGTTTGCCGGATAAAATCTCCTACTCTGCCTGAAATAATTTAACACTTCGGTGCCTAAATTATAAATAAAACTACATATATACATACGTATGTATATACATACATACTTTCAAATTACAACCGTGCCTTAAAATCGGAAAACACAATTTAATGGACAATGTAAGATAAAAGAAAACCCAGGAAAATTCCTGCTTATTTGAAACTCCCCTAAACGACTACAAAGTCGATCACTTTTGAAAATGAATCAGTAATTATCCACGCGAGCAGTATAAAAAGCGACAGAGCCGCCTGTACAAAGTAAGGACGTAATATTAACTTCCAACGAAATGTAGTTCAGAATCTACATTGATACCTGGGATTACGTTTTACCCTCTTTCATGGCGACGTAATAAAATTCAGCTTAAAAATACCCATTACGTACCTGCCTACAAACCGTTGATCGCAGCTTTGGTACATATTCCTTTTAGAATATGAAAATATTTTAAAGCTGGGTGCGATCATCTGTCTGTGCTTAGGCAAATCTTACAAGATCTTACGGGTTGAAATTGTTATCTACAGTGTCGGCAATATTTAAAGAGATGACATTGTCAGTAGAAAGAGATCGTAAGTAATCTCATGAAACATTAGAGCGCGGAGTTGCCGCGGGAGAGGAGAGGCCGCGCTGAAGTCGCGACTCATTGTAAATGTATCAAGACTTGGCTCCAACTATGTAGTGCTGCGCCGGCTCCGGCTGAAAACAATCCCAACTGCGTTAATCACTTATTTACGTCCGGGGTCCACTGCCGCCAGAGTATTTCTAACGAACGCCGAGAATTCTGGGGAATCCTAATGAACCGTGGGAATTTCGATTGTAATGAAGCGAGAGAGTTGGAACTTTACAAGTGGACGTAGAGGGGACTTTTCGCTGGTGGCTCGTTCTTAAATCGAATTGCGCAGTTTGGTTGGACATTGTTGCGGTGCATCGGGAGCTACGCGGGAAGTAATTTCGCTCAGTTCCGCCGGATATATCTCTCCCAGGACGCAGAGACCTGCAACTAATCGGTTTGTCATTTCCGCAATCGACCGCCACGACGCCGTTTTGAATACTTGATATTTGTCCTTTGTTTACAACACTGTACGAAGATTCAATTTGTACATCCATTTCTCAAACCTATTTCTAGATAGACGTATTACAAAACTAACGAGATAACGTACACCGAGAGTCCATTGCGAGTCCATTGCGAATTAATTTTCCTATAGGTAGGTCAACAAAATTAACTTTGTTGTTCGGTACTTTCGTAATTAGACAGTCCATATTTTAGCATTAAACTTTTGTATCACTAAGTTAACCCGAGCCTACGTCTGGCGCCCGTAAAAGTTCAATTGATACTTTAAAAATTCAAGACAAACGCTTTTAGTGCACTAAGGTGAGGGGACGGTAAAAATAACTTGAGACACTTGCTGCTCCGAGAGCACGGAGTTAGAACATCAAATAGCAGCCGTTGTTTTAGCCGATGGCATTATTGGATAGGTACACTGAGGCTCACTTAGACACACGTCTTCAACTATAGACTACTGGAGTGCTGGTATAATCTTGAGAAATTCGAGAACAACTTTTGAAAGACACGGACAAATTTTTAAGTTCAAATATCATTTGACCGTTCTCTTAATGATAACTTTAACTTACAAGTTTTTAATACAAAAACTTTGCTCTTAATTTAATGTTCAACTACTGTCATGTGTGAGAGAAGTTTGGTATTTTTTGGTTAGAACATGCTACACAAAACGCTTTTTCGCTATAAAGAGTGTAAAAAGACCCTTAACGAAAACGACAACCCCATATTCTACTCATCACTTGGATAGTTTTTTTCTTCTAGACCATACCTGGGAATTCACTGGTTCTGGAGATTTTGAAGGTCAAAGTCAACCTTTTTTTTGGTTTTTTTTTTCAAATTAGTATTCCAAGTATTCCAAGTATCATTAGTAAACTTTCTTCCGAACAAACATTATCAAAATTATCAATTTTTCATAACAAATTACGCATTTGAAGTTAGAAAAATGCAACGAAAACTAAACACAACGAGCGCCTCACACACCCAAGCGTGTGGTCGGTTCAACGACCAAGCGCGAGCGGCCGGACGCGCAGCTGATCGCAATTATTATTAGTTAATTATTTTTTAAAGATGAAAAAAAAAGTTTTTTCCCAGCAATATTTTTTGGTCTAAGTTACTTAATTACATGTACAGAATGTGTAGTTATCGGCTTTGTGATCGGTCTTTTTACACCCTGTATATACTAAACAACATTGGATAAAAAAAACAATCGGAATAAACCTGAACAGTCCTATAAAAAACGAGGCCATTTATTACGTAAAAAATACACGTAGATAACAAAAGCTAACTCGACATACTCAAAAAAGCATCATCATACATTGCAGGATATGTGTTGGGCTGCACATTCGGCATCCGTGCACGGTGCCCTCTAATCTCGCCGAGTCCCGGAGTCGCGCAGTCCCGGAGCTACAGAAAGCTTGCGGGAATATTCATAAAGCTCGTTCACATCCGTCCGTTATCGGGCGGAACCCACCGCACACCGCCGCAAACACTATATCGAAAGAGATACGCGAAATTACACTTTCACATGCCTCTTTAATGTCCTTTTAATTCGCATTTAAATATTTAAAAGGCCAAGACGTTTTCTGTGTAAAACAGAGGGTACGGTTACTGTTTGCGGTCTTCGAGTTTGTAGGTAAAACGCAACTCTATGTTTCGCGACCTATTATATTATTGTAAAAACCAAATTACACTGCAGAGTTTTTCTTCTGCGCAGAAACCTTGTAAATTACTTCGCTTTAGAAACAGTTCGCAAGTTTTTTCAAAGACTTTACCTCACGTTTTTACCACACAATAACAAATTGTTTTGAAACAAAATTTCATTATATTAATTAAGTACCACACGATGTTAGGTACCTAGTTAACATAAAACATAATATGATATTCGAAAGTGTAGATAAGATAAAATTGCTGTGCCATGTAATTTCAGCTCTTCAAAACTTAATGAACCGATTATCTCTAGAAAAACTGCGCTTTTATAGCCAAAATTAAGGTCGTAACTACAGCCAGTACAGCGGTGGTATTGCAAGCCGTCTCAACTTTCCAATTACATCCCTCCAGTTCAGCTAACTCATATAAAAGTTCTAACAACGCGCGTCTTTAGCTAGGTCTTAGTTTAGACACTGTTATGACTTTAATCATACAAGTATGAGCTATGAACGTAGATAACGATATCTACATATAAAATTGCGCCTCAACCTCAACAAACACCATCACTTATTTACTTTAGAATTGCCTCAATATAATAAAACAAAACACTGAAAACTAATTTTCTTTACACTGAAATACTTTCTGAAGGTTCCTCCTCCGTTAACTACCATTACATAGTATTTATTCGGTCGAAATATTAACAAGATTGAAAGCGATCCTACCGAGTCACGTCATCTATATTCAACGTGAATTGTGAAGTGCACGCTCACTGATTATCGATGCAATCGTATCACTGAAAAATCGTTTCAATTTTGTATCTGTGCTCGTGCGGAAAATGTCCGCACGGAGCGAACAGTAATATGCCATTACCATCATAACAACGTTACTCTCGACTTAATTCCGCTGCCGGCGCTCTGCCGGCCGGCCGGCATCACTAATTTCTCTTATGCGCACCGCCCACCGTCAAAACCCAATCTAAGCGCCCATCGAACACGGCAGATGTTTGTTTATAGCACATACAACTTCTACGAAGCCTAACACAATGTAAACGGAAATTTAGTCTCTAAGACAGCCACTATAATCTTATGTAAACATGTAAACGTGTACACAATGGAGGCAGAACTAGCGTTTAAACCGACGTCTATAGAGAGACGGTAAAGCGGTGTCTAGAAATCCTCTGAAATCCCTAAGGAGCGTCAATGCTTCCTGCACAATGGCGCACGTGAGAGCTGCCGGCCGACAGCCGACATTCAAAGGAGCTATTATTAAAGGAATTCGCTGATGGAGGTCAATTAGGAATCGACGTCAACAACGATGGATCGTTGCACTAGCGCTGGGCTAAATGCTATTGACTCACTAATTTACTAAAAAATATATTAGTAGAAAACGGATCAAAATATAGAAGAAGTACTTACCTATGTACTTTTCGATTATTTTTACACATTCGTTACCTACTGTGTTAAAACCAAAAACTTATATGTTTATTGCAGTACTTAATAGTTACAAAATCGCAAAACAGAACGAATCGACTTTAACTCGAAATTTCCTCACGTTGTAGAGTCTCTTTAAATCCCTTTATATGTACATCAAAGAATTCAAGCGGTAGACTGCTATTGAAATCCCCAGTGAGCATCAATGCCTATTGCCACGTCGCTTATCTACAATGTACGGCATGAGAGCTGAAGGCGCAGCGCGCCACCGAGGGGAAGACATTTCAAAGGAGTGCCTTACTGCATCGGCTGAACAATTAAAGAAATCGGCAGCCACATTTAACATTTCTAAACGTATACTATCGATGATTTATTCAAGTACTTTTTACTTATTACAAACTGAATAAGTACCAATAGAAACAATTGACTAATGTCATGACTCTGTTAAATGCGTTTAACATAGAGACATAGAATTGAAAGGTCGAGCCTTGCTGTCCAAGATGCGGGCCTCGTTTAGCTTTGTGTTTATTGAACTCCACCGACTATTATATTTATGATCGCCTATCGATAGCGTTCAATTTAGCGATGTTTCCTATTTATTAAGTAGAGTCGAGATAACGGCTCCATGTCTCGCAGTCGGAGGTGAGCTGACAGCCGTAGTGACAGGCAGACGGTGGCAGGGCGCGCCTGGCACGCCACGGGGGACCTTATCCCACTGACATTTTATTATTTTTATGCTAATTCCCCCTTTCGATTAAAGTAATTTGGCATCTCTGTCCTTGTTGAAATATTCTGTTGTGATATACATCGGTCCCCTTTTTGTAGCGAGCAATTTTGCACTATTCATATTTTTTCAATACGGTTAAGGCCCATGAATAAGTTACGTTTACAAAATCTGAAAGAAAAAAGAGTTTCCACGAACTGAGACAATTTTATGCACATTTCCGGGGAACTTTATGACGCTGTCGTAGAACAACTTCTTGGGCAGATTTTTATTGCGAAGATCACAAAAGACTGCGGTACACATTCTGATAGTAAAGGAGTCTAATATGATACAACAGAAAATATACACGGCAATAAAACAATACTCGGCCAACAAAGTTGGTCTCTTTGTCCTGTTCGTAACATCTTTTGCAGCAATAAAGTGTAACGTCTGTAGGGCAGTACACGGACGAATAATTTTAATAGCTCACTGACAGATTATTTCAGAAAATTAAATTTTAGCTCGTTGGACACAGCCCATAAAATTCGTGCTTACAAATCTGTTTGTTATGACATCGTAACGAGATTATGTCCGCTTCGCAGTGAAGACGTCTCGCGCCGCCATGTCGTCACAATATCGCATGTTTTATTATTTCACGCAATAAACGCAGTGTCGCTGCCATCGCCCGCCTGCGCTAAATTATACAGAAACATTTTAATGTGAGTATCGAACGCGCATCATGACAGTTTATTACCAATAAATATAACAATGGAACTTATTTATAGGGAATAAAGATTTCATGAACCCATGCGGGTGTCAATCTCCTATAGATACGTGCATACGATAAACGGGCATGATAATAAAATGCTTTCATTGTAAGTTTTCCATTGATGACAAAATTAACAGCCACTGAAAATATACCTACTGGAAATTTCGATGCCTTCAGGCAGCATTACCGGCTGATGTATAACCTTTCCTTATTAACAGTGATAAAAAACTGACTTTTGTCATTTGAACAAATTTCGAGGAAGCTATCTGTTTGTATAGTAAATATGATGATGAGACATACATATGTATATATTATATAAATCTTTAAATAAATAAAATATAATATCATGGTAGTAGGTAGGTAGATCGATTTCTTAAAACCGTAGAAGTTTCTGCATCACGTTGCTAACAAAGCTCGGTATAAAATGCGAGATTTTTCCATCAAAATAGAATTCTCTGGAATTTCCCCAGCAATGTTATGAAAAAGTGTCGCCAGGACGTAGAGGCGGCGTAGCGTAGGCGTGACCCAGGGCATTGTGATGTGAAGGCGAGCACGTGAGCACGTGCCCCAGCCAGCTCCCGCCTGTCACGTGTCCCGTCTCCCTCGCTCAGACTGTAGGCTTCTGTTTACTCTCAACTCCTTCAAACTGACCCACCAATAAACAACGTGCCGCGAAGTCCTTCAAAACCACTACTAACTTATTTGCGAACTCACGTGTTTCATTTAAATGAAAATTATTACGGAGCCGACCTCGTTTCGTAAAAAAATTGGCATTTTTTTGGCTTCCTCCTCGAGAACTTTGGTAGGTACCGAGTGAAGACTGTAAAATTCTTAGTCCAGCAACAAGGGGCAAGTTTCACCTCATTATTTTTATCAACCGAATGTTTGGTACAGAAATAATTTAATCAATACTACATACCTGGCTACTTGCCTATAATAGGTATACAGTTAATTAAAATTCATGTGCGTACACAAGGTCTAAGTGTGTGTGAAGCTGGTCCCCTAACATACGTAGCTGCGGACGTGTGTGGATTTGATTATCAGATAATTAGTGTAATGGGGTGTAAAGATACATGACACGCGTGACGTGACCGCTCCAGGAGGCCGCGTCGATAACCGATGTTACACAAACCGCACTATTCGACAATTTAGTCAAACAGTTGAACATTTCCACTACGTACCTAGATGTGTCCAATTAATATCAAACGCTATCCAACTTTGAATGTTGTCACCAAGATTATATTAATCTATAACAGCGCGGCTACGTTAAATTCCCTCATGCAGTTTGACCACACTCATTATTTTGGGCTGACATAACAACATTAACTTCGAAATGCGGTTGCGAGTTTCATCCAAGGCTTGCAATTAACTAGTTGGCTGATATAGTGCGTGCACGAGCGGCGGCCCATGTTAATATGGCAATAATAAATTTGGAGCGGTTTCCATCCGCCGCCGCCCGCCTGTCCTGGGGCAGGAGGCACATTAAAAAGACTCGATGAATTATTTTGCACATATCAATTCATTAGTGCCGCATGTCGCCGCTGCCTAGAGACGAGCTTCCTGCCGCTCAAATGAATAACGCTCACTTCGAAACATTCGTTCTTCTTATTCCGCTTTATCTCTCTAATTTCCCCGGTGTCCCTAAATAATGATGTTAAAATAATTGTTAACAACAGCAGTTGCGGGCGGTGGCCGCGTTGGTTAATTTTAATTACCCGCTGATACCATATTTTATCCGGCAAAATGTGTTGTACAAATATAGACTGAAAGCTGACCACAACACTAGCGGTTTGGTGCACTTGCCGATACATCGATATTGAATAATGCGGGCCGCTACAGCCCATCCATAACAGTTTTAATAACCTCGTGACAAATATCCGCTTAGTGGTATTAAGCTCGGACTAGATCTCTAATTAAAACCTGTGCGGACCTAATAAGGTCTCTGTGTTGTACATGACAACGCATAAATCCCGTGTAATGAACGCAGCGAGCGTTAAATAGAGCCGAGTCATTCAAATTGTCCACAATGCGATTATTCCATTACTCGAAAGCTGTCCGGCCGCAGCACACAACACAGCTCTGAAATGGGGTACGTGGAGCCCCGTGCCACTCACACACGCGCACAATACCTATGTAGCGCCGCCGCCGCCGCGTCCCTTTACGTAATGACCACTCTCGTCAACTACTATTAAGCAAAGGCTCACTATTTTATTATTAGGACTTACAGACTTCTGCTCTTTTAAAAGTTGTGCAAACAAAGATGGATGACAACAGTTGTTGAACAAAGCATGGGTGTTAGGTTACCGTGTCCAAAGTTGGGTTGCTTTTCAGTGACTTTTACTTGCTAGTCATGTAAAGTTATAGCTGTTTTATGAAAGTTATTGGTTTAAAAGCTGAAGTATTAGGTGCATGATCTAGTGTTTATAGTTCCTCAGAAGTTTTATGGGGAACATTAAAAATTTTGCAAATGTCAACACGGAAAGGAAAACTTTGAAATCTATGACCATGAATTATTTGTATGTTCAATTTTTTTATGGTGGTTTATTCAAATTATTATGGTGGGAGAGCGTATCAGACTTCTACTGACTAAAACCCACTCCTGTTCCTTCTTTGCCCTAATTCCAGGGTCCCGGGGTTCTCTTTCGTCAACCCAGGATATAAGTGTCGGTTCATATGTCACATATTGAATGTTGTTATTTGTCTGCAGCTTGTCGTCTTCCCGGCGGCCGTCGCAGCTGGACCCGCACCAGACGCGCGGCGTGCTGGCGCGAGCACTCGACGTCTGGGCCCAAGCGTCGCGCCTCACCTTCACAGAAGTCAACTCGGATGAAGCTGATATCGTTGTTTCCTTCGCCAAGTAAGTTGAAAGAAATGTTCAGAAACAGAACTCTTTAAAAACCTACTGTTGCCGACTATTCTGGAGAAAGATTATCCTGTGCCGTACCTAAATGTACTTGTGAGATTTTAACAATACCTAAGCATTGTCGTACCTGTCTACCTCACTGAAGATGATAAACGTTATTGACGGTAACGTTTATTTTTAATTTTAATAGAAAAAGATAGAAAAATAAGTAACAACGTATACAAAACTCAATTAAGTTGCCTAGATAAGAACTCTGTAAATCAAGAGCAGGCAACATATCGAGTTCAGACATTTTGGCACATATGTGTTTGTCCTCAAGGTCCCTTTTTGCATAAGTACAAAGAAAATATCTATCCACGCAACAAATAAAATTGGCAGACTTCTTTAAATATCCCCAAGCTTGATTTATTGTGTTGATAATAAATAATAATCAACTGAGGATTTACAGAAACGTCCTATCCATTTTAAGGGGATTTGCGATCTCCTCGTGCGGGGCATAAGAATAGGGTCGGACACTGTTCAAGCCGAACTGAACACTATAGCGTTCCCTTAACGTATAGAATAACTACACTATTATTACATGACTAAACCCATTTATTCTTAAAATCAAATAAGATTTTGATAAAAGAAAATTTTAAGATTTGAAAGAAAATCTAAATTAAGACTAGACTTGCTAGAAACTATTAAGTACTTCAAAGATATATAGGTCTAACACACTCAAAGTAATATTTTGTAATGACCCGATTAATAAACATCTAAAGAAATGTTCCGTTAGCTGTACTGAACTTCAAGTTAAAGAATACATGGGGTCCAATTTGCCGTGCAAGGTCGCCATCACGACTCATTTTCATTCAAAGAACGAGACGTGACACTAAGTTCATTTCTTTTCTATTTTACCTGTCCCAAATACCTAAGTTGAGCTAACGGATGCAGGGCGAAGGGCGAGTATTCTGCGCCTTAAAACAGAATCGTCTCACTAGGGAGGATACCTGAAACAAAACCGAGCACATCCGTAGGCTCTAAAGCGGCAGCCCCGCTAGCGGATTAAGGTACAGTGGGCTAATCACTCGCTTACCCGACAACAATAGATTCTCGAAACTGAAATAGTAAAAAACCGGACCGATACTTCACCGACGACTTTTGGCATGAAAACACGGACACGAATTGCCTTTTGGAATGTGCGTACGCTTAGCGGCGACAGTCGACTAGCCCAAGCCGAAGCAGTAATGATCAATTACAACTTGCAAATTCTCGGCCTAAGTGACGTGCGGAGAAACGGGTTTGGTGAGATAAGGACGTCCAAGGGCTTGACTTTGCTGTATTCGGGCAAAGAAAGTGAGGAAGATGTACACAAGTATGGCGTGGGACTCCTTCTTTCAAATGCAGCGAGGAAAAGCCTTGTGGACTGGAAACCAATCTCAGACCGGATCATGTACGCCCGTTTTTACTCAAAAGCCCGGAAGATTTCCATCGTACAGTGTTACGCCCCAACCAATGCATCACCAGAGGATACCAAAGACGACTTCTACAACGCCCTCAACGCCACCCTTAGGAGCATAAAAAAGCAAGATATCGTCTTCGTCATGGGGGACCTGAATGCAAAAGTTGGGAATGTAAATACAAACCGCGAGCGACATATGGGTTCACATGGACTGGGAGTGATCAACGAGAATGGCGAACGATTTATCGAGTTTTGTCAGAACCACGACCTGACTATCGGAGGCACATTATTCATCCATGGCGACCACCATAACTACACGTGGAACTCACCCGATGGCGTCACCAAGAACCAAATAGACCACCTTGCCATTAGTTCCACATGGCGTTCTTCATTACTCGATGTCCGTAACCGCAGGGGCGCCGATATTGATAGCGACCACCATCTGGTGGTTGCTGAAGTCCGGCTTAAAATTGCTGTAGCCCATAAAGCTGGAGGACCGGGCAAAATAGGAAGAAAGTTCGACGTAAGTAAACTGCATGACTCCGTCACACGTAAATCATTTCGGCTTGAGCTACGCAATCGCTTTTCAGCACTCGAAGCTGCTACAGACTCACTGGACGAGGAGTGGAACCGTATCAAAGTGGCCTATACAGAGACCAGCTCCGTTGTTCTAGGACACAAATCGGCCAAATCTCGCGAAGATTGGATGTCACAGCGTACCTGGGGTCTGATTGAGGACAGAAGAAAGCTTCATCTGAGTCTGCTTGAGACTCAGGATAGCACCGTAAGAGCCGACCTTAACATGCAATACCGTCAAAAACGCAAAGAAATCTATCACAGCACCCGCAAAGATAGGAGACAGTGGGCTGATGGTATTGCAGATCGTGCTCAACGAGCTGCGAACTCCGGAAACCTGAAGGAGCTATATAACGCTACTAAAACTCTGGCAGGAAACAGTAGGTTCAAGAAGAAGCCACTAAAGTCCAAAGACGGTCAGCTCATTGTGACGGCGGAAGAGCAGCTGATTCGCTGGCGGCCTCAAAGGTTTTCTGTAAGATCATCTTGGATAGGCTGTCTAAGGCCCTGGATCCCCTACTACGCAAGGAGCAGGCTGGTTTTCGTTCTGGCCACTCGTGCACCGACCAGATCAACACTCTCCGTATCATACTTGAGCAGGCATCAGAATGGCAAAGGGAGGTTTATCTAACTTTTGTTGATTTCGAAAAAGCCTTTGATACGCTGAAGTGGTCTAGCATCTGGTCTCGCCTACTGAGCATTGGAGTGCCACCTAAAATTGTTCGTCTTCTGGAGGCTATCTACAGGAAGTATTCTTGTAAGGTAACGCACGACGGCCTCATCTCGTATGACATCGCAGTGCACGCTGGTGTCCGCCAGGGCTGCCTACTTTCGCCGCTTCTTTTCCTTGTGGTCCTTGACGGAATAATGCTTCGTGTTTGCGAAAACAGGCGTCGAGGCATAGAATGGGGATTGTCTAACATCTTGGAGGACCTTGATTACGCCGATGACCTTTGCCTCTTGAGCCACACCCACGCTGACATGCAGGCTAAGTTGGACGATCTAAGTCGGGAAGCAGCAAAAACTAGCCTCAAAATAAACATCCGAAAGACACAGGAGATGAGAGCTGGTGTCAGGAATCCCTCACCGTTGATGTTGAACACAGAGGTAGTGGAACGCGTACAAAAATTCACATACCTCGGAAGCGTTGTAACAGAAACCGGAGGTAGTGAAGAGGACATCACTTCACGGATCGCCAAAGCCCGAGCAACCTTCGCGCAGCTGAGACCTGTTTGGCAGTCGCGGAAAGTGACCCGAAGGATTAAACTCAAAATCTTTTTTTTTTTTTTTTAATTGTATAAGCTAGTGCTTATATTCCAATCACATACCCAAACAAGCGTTGGACTGGAATCCCCAAGGAAAAAGAAAGCGTGGCCGTCCCCGTCAAACTTGGCGTCGCACCGTGTTGGCAGAAGCGGCGAGCAACGGAATGACGTGGAGCGAGGTGAAGCGGGAAGCTCAAGACCGTTCGCGATGGAGGATTACTGTGGACGCCCTCTGCCCCATCTAGGGGACATAGGACATTAAGTCAAGTAAGTCAAATACCTAAGTATCTTAAAGATTACATGTACCTACTATCAAATAAGGTATGAATATTCATATTTTAATTATTTTCATGGTAAATGATCCACTGTAACGATAGTATTTCAGAACAATTTTATATGAGCTATTAATAAAAGTATGATAGTAAACAGATACGACACCGACGCACGAAGCTAACCCTGACAAATGACGCAAAGTTCGCGACAGGAGTCTCATATTGAATGAGAGTAGGGCGAAGTTTTACTTATTAGATCACCGTAAACGACGATATGAGAAAGTAGCGGCGACAAAAACCTCAACACTGGACATATTGCTGCCACCATATTGCGGCTTCGCTGCAAACTTGCAACCGCAGCCGACAACTTCACCGCACTCTGCATAAAATTTTCTTTTTTCTCTCGGAGCTCCGGGAGCGTCTCGTTTTGTGAGTTGAGGCGACCGTGGTCACGTCACAAGCTCACTTTTATTACTTGCTGTCGAATCAATAAGAAGTTTGCTCACGACTTCCGGTATATTCCGATATATTATTCGATAATGCTTCGCGATTTGCGATACATTCTGAATACACTTCAGCTAGCTGTTTAAATATTTACACTTTGAACACTTCAGATATTTGAAATGAAGTTCCACGCGTTTCCGTTACCTACTCGTTTAGCCATTATTGTTTTACTTGAAGAATAAGTTACTAACAACAGATGTAAATAATGTAGGTTTATATTAACGCACGAGGCTTTAGATTATTAAAGTCGTCTATACGATAGAGAAGGAGTATCAAATGCTACGGCGTAGGTACCTGCCTCGAATTTTATGCGTGCCGTTAACTTATATTACACTCTATAAAAGTCTTCCGTTTCCTACTATATCTAGGGAAAAGTTGTCTTCCAATGGTATAGAATTCGATATAAAGATACCTGCTTGTAGATACGGCGTAAATAGAAGATGTTTTTTCAAAAAAGTAATCGACCCACGTTTCAATGTATTTTTAGTCGACTCTGAATCCCAATAAATAGGAGGTTTTTTGACTTCAAACACCATTTTGTGTGGGACGTAATAATGTGACAATCTGATAAATATAGATCATAGCGACAAAGTACTTTGCAACATAGGTACTAAAAAAGATACAGCTCCCTAACGTTATTCGTTTGTATTTTGCAGTAAATGTAGTCAAAAATAGGAAAAAAATTGCTTAGCATGTAAAACAACATCAGTTGAACCTGACCTATGTTTTTTAGATAGTTATTCATCCACAATTTGGTAAAAATGAAAATGGAAAACCATTTCTACCGTATTCGGGGTAGAAAACCCAGAAGACACAAATATTCAAATTAATTTATTTATAGATAGATTCTTTTTCACATAACGCTATTTCCATATTATTCAAATAAAATCAACTTTAGCACAAACGTATGCATACAAAGAGGTACCTACTGAAATCAATAAATGTATGGATTGCGTGAAAAGCTTTGGTTTTCATGGCTGTAATAACGATTCGTAACATAAACTCGTAGGTACTCGACGGTTGATAGAAATTCTGTGCGATATTTTATTATTTAATATGAAACGATTCTATCATCACTTCATTGATCTAGAACGCCGAGAGTGATTGCACATAGCGCAGTACCTACCCTTACACTATGCGTCTACCAGATTTATTACGCTCATAAACTGTAATATTGCCCAAGTAATAAAGGATACGTACAACTTAACTGCGTTCTCCAACTCACGAATGATAGGTATAAGTGCAATCACTGGCTGCTATCATACGCTTATATACAATACTTTAGTTCTCATGCATTTAGACATGTAATGTATATTTTATGGACCTATTTCAAGATACGAACTTTATTTCTTTTATACTTGGCTTTATGCCTGTAATGTAAGTTTTGATTTTATTGCAACTTTAAAAAAAAATAAAGGATCATTTGAAATGTGTTATGCAATGACCCGTTTCATATCCGCACATTGGGTTTAGGCGCGGTTGCTAAGGGCAGATACCAACACGGCAATAAATCATCCCCCAAACTCGGAAACTTTCCATTCCGAACCCATTATATTTGACGGCGTATGTCAGCGAGACACTTCCTCATTCCACCACCTTACCTTTGTGAAAGCACTCAATAAAAGTGCTGCCATTACGAGCAAGGTAATGTAGATTTCAAAACAGATTGCATTCCTCTAACGTTTTTCAAATTATCACAAAACAGGTGAATAAAACGTTCCCTATGCTACCAACACAGCGGTGGTTAAATCGCTCCGGGAATATTCCAGTGCAGTTCTTACTGCTTAAGCGACTCAGAAACCGAGCGAGCATAATAATAGCCGTACTAAGTATAGGAATATTTTCCCTATTAGCGCACCCCGCCCATATCGGTTAATGGCAGAACTTTCACATGGAAACTCAATAACGCAACGGTCAGCTAATATCGCGTGAAATATGCATGGGCGAGGTCTTTCCGTTGTTTTGTTGGCGCGAAAAATGATTAGGTGGGTAGTAGCCGAGCGTGGGACCCCTGGGACGCAAGTTTGATTGCTCTGCAGACTCCATCCACTCCATACCCATTGTTGTTTGTTGCGAGATGAATACATTACTTCAGTATGACTGTTTTCATCAGTAAAACCCTAATGCAGCTTTGTCATGATACGGTGTTATTTTATCAGTGTGTAATCCTTTGTTTGTTTTGTTTGAATCAGGCGTTTCCATGACGACGCGTATCCGTTTGACGGGCGCGGCTCGATCCTTGCGCACGCGTTCTTCCCCGGCACTGGTCGCGGCGGAGATGCACACTTTGATGATGACGAACTATGGCTGCTACAACCAAGGGACGACGATGAAGAAGGTAAAGACTTCAATTGTGCTTAACCCCACATTCAGGATAATAACAACGTATCTCCATAACGTCATCGGTCATCGCCAACATAGTTTTCTAAATATTTCTGTTACACGCTTGAAACTAGTATTTTTAAAACATGACGCCTTATTTTCTTGTTAGTTTAGAACTTTCTTATACATTTTCAGTAACTCCATTGAATCATAAAGTTTATTATTTCATAAATAAATATTATTCTCATGAGTCAGCACTGATTGTCACTCTATTGTGATAACTATTCATTGATGTTCATATGATATTATTCAGATAGGTGAACTGGATCCCTTCTTTTTATTTCCACTTCTACACAATTTTAATTAATTTTGTAACAGTGGTTCTCATTAAAGAATATACATACCTGCCTACTTGGAAAAACTATAGTTGCACAGACGTAATTAACAGGTTTCCGATGAATTTGCAGAGCTGCCATGAAAAGTTCACGTGTAGCTCGGAAATGAGCATGTTGCGGTCAGCCATGTTTTGACATGCAAATGTCGAAAGCGCCGGAATACGTTGTTCACCTTCGTTGTTACACACGCCCACGTTTTGCCTTTTGTAGGCTCACTGGGAAATATACGCTTAACAAGAATATTATTCCTGAATTATAGCTGTCTGGTTTAAATAACATACCATTAGAATGTCTCTATGAATTAAAGGAGTTAAAGGTAATCTACTAGGTTGCTTCGAATTAGGTAAAGGCTTTTTATGTTGCTACTGCATTCAACAAGTTTCTTCATAGACTTACATTTATTTAGCTATTTTAGCTGAAACTACATGTTACCAAGTCGACAAAACGCATAATTAGAACATGGTCAACTTTATACTATAATTTTGGAGGCTTTTGGCAATTCTCGTAGCGCAGAGTTACGAAACGTTCATAGAGCTATCAAAATTACGTGACAGAATTAATACACATACGATAGGGAGCAGTGCGGAGCGAGCCAAGTGTGGTCGTTGCATGTATAGTGTAAACATGGCAGCAGCCGATAGGTGGCGACCGCAGGCGCGGCGAGGACGCCGCTGCGATTACCGCGCGCTCCGCACTGTGCACACGTGATAATTTACACGGACAACGGACGGTTACAACGCCACTTCGAATTGTATTCAGCTAGCCATGTGTAAATATCCACCTTTATTCAACTGAATCCACATCTGTATAAAATAGACCTTGCTAACTGGTGCTGACATGACGATTTTGACGAACGTAGACTTCTTCAATAAAAAATCATCGAGCTCCCGTTAACAATGTTTTTATTATTTATTTCAGGAACTTCGCTTTTTGCGGTGGCTGCACATGAGTTTGGCCATTCACTTGGTCTCAGTCACAGTTCTGTGAAAGGCGCGCTTATGTTTCCGTGGTATCAAGGCATTCAACCAAACTTTGTATTACCCGAAGACGACCGCAATGGTATTCAACAAATGTATGGTAAGCATCGGCGTTACCCAGCACTCATGATCACTTCCGAATGTGAAATTATTGTCAATCATGAGAGTTCGTGAGTATCAAATTCCAAATCCTTTATTGTTTAATTTTCAGGTCCTAAAAAGAGTACAAAGTGGGCCAAAATACCATATTACCGTCCAGTAGAACCACCCCCGACTACTACAACGACGACGACGTCAACCACCACCACCACGACCACCAGGCGGCCGGTCTACAGACATCCCAACGATCGAACCAACAACCGAAGATATACCCCCACTTACCCGCGTCCTCCTGTTAAATACCCAACAGTATACCACCCTGTCGACAGACCCAACCACTACCCCGACCCAGTCCATCCCGGCCGCCGTCACGACGACCGACGCACGTATCATCATCACCCCACAGAAACTTCGCCTCGTCCCACCACCTACCGCCCGCGCTACCCCCCTGTGCAGCCTGAGTATCCGAATCCTAGACAGCACTATCCGAATGATCCCAGACAAGACAATCCGAGGAAGCCTACTAAGTACTACCCGGAGAGGACGACGCAGCGAACGACGACGACGACGCCGTCGGACAAACCTGACACGTGCGACACGAGTTACGATGCTGTCGCGCTCATTCGCGGCGAACTCTTCATATTTAAAAATAGAGTAAGTGTTCATGCTTATACTTTTCTTTCATATAGACAGCTACAATGAACCGTTAATCGACAATCGGTAAAATGTGACTTTACTTAAACTTCCAATTTATTTTTTAGTACCATTGGAGGATAGGAGCTCAAGGACGTTACACTGGATATCCTATGGAAATAACAAGGATGTGGTCCAGTCTACCAAGGAACCTTACGCACGTAGACGCAGTTTATGAAAGACCTGATCGTAAAATAGCTATTTTCATAGGTATGACACATTTTATAACATCTACCATCGAAAATTTTAATCAAACCTTCATATTTCTTAACTTCATGTAGAAAGAAGAATTAAGACTACCTAACTTATTCATTCATTAATTTCAGGCAAAAAGCTGTACTTGTTCGATACCCAATATTTGTTGCCGGGTTACCCGAAACCATTATCAACGTTTGGTCTGCCTGAAAGTTTGGAGAAACTAGATGCTGCTATGGTATGGGGTCACAACGGCAATACATATTTCTACAGCGGAACTATGTACTGGAAGTGAGTTCATTTTATTTTCTACAATAAACTATTCGACCTGCGGGTATTCCACATAAGCTACGGGTGTAATATAATGTATAGTACACTCACATTGACTCAATGGCAAAAAAAAAACCGGAGCAATTTTGACTAGTTATTTGTGTCGTTAACAACTTTTATATTTTGATGGTCAAACATTACCTAAAACACTGAATCCATTACAGGTATGATGAAGAAAAAGGTCGCGTCGACTACGACTACCCTCGTAACATGGCCATGTGGAAAGGCGTGGGATACCATATCGACAGCGTGTTCCAATGGAAAGATGGTAAGGATCAACACTTTTTTGCAGTGCTTACACCAAAAAAAAAACATTCTACCTTATTGTTGAACTTTTGGAATGAAATAACTCTATTCTCTCTTTTTACATTTACAGGTAAAACATATTTCTTCAAAGGGAAAGGTTTTTGGAAGTTCAACGATCTCCACATGCGCGTTGAAACTGAAGAGCAGTTACCGTCGGCCACGTTCTGGATGGGATGCACCCCAGAGCGCTCGGGCCGGCGAGCCGGATACAAGACCCCGCCCGCGCCCGGCTCAACACTTCGCTCACCCAGTGCTGCAACTACTATTACTACCAATTTACTACCATTCTTATACTCTACACTTTTATTATTGACAACTTATATTAGGTACTGTTAATGATAAATATTTTAACCTTACGTAATTTATTTCTATGACTGCAGCAGTAAACAAAACGAGCGGTGTCGAGGTTCATAGACTGAGCATATCTACTTCTTAACTAGGTATATGAAATGTATACCTATTTAGTAACAGAAGTATGTATGCTAAGTTTATGTTGTTAGTACGTTAATTAGAATACCCACGTATAATAATTGCATTTGGGAACATTATAAAATACTTAACGACGGCTAAAAGTTTAACTTTACCTAATCTACCTACATCTAACACCTTTGTATATTTTTGCACAACTGAAAGGTTAGGATTTCTTTCAAACAAACCGGTCATAATGAAGCTGCTTTACATAGAATTCCAAAATCTAAAGATTATTAACTGATAATAACCATATGTACACAGTCACGTACCAAAGTCGGTCGGACATAACAAGTACATATCGGAAATGTCTGAATTAAAACTAGATTTAGTAACTATTGCGCAAAATTTCACTGCCTGTGTGTAGTATTAACATAATAATATCTACAACATGTTATACTATTATTTAAATATAGGTAATTATAATGTAATTAGATATTAAGAATCGATAAGATATATTATTTCTATTATATTTGTACATTTTGATCTCAAAACGATCGTATGCTTGGTTTGTTAATGTCATGTAAGGTATAAAACACCATCCATTTAGCTTCTGTACAGTTTGTATTGTACTTCGATGTTTAATTGTTAATCAGAAATAATCAGGTATGTTGTATTTGTATCTATATACTACAGTATTTAAGTAACAAAACCCTTGTATCATAGGTACTAGGTACCAACTACACCAACTGCCTTAGTTATCTGATATTCTAAGAATATGCATTTGTAGACTAATGTTGTAAAAATTATACTCGTTTACTTTATCCCTTATATGTATGTCATCTATATAATAGTTGAGTAAATTATTTATAATATCTCATATGCTGGTTAATAGAGGTACACTTTAACTGTAATTTGTAAATGAAATAAGTGAAATAAAATAAGTAAATATTATAGATGCCATAATTAATCAATGCTAACTATACCTATACATTATATCGTATGATATTTACATATATTTTTAACAAATGGCCTTATGTGTACTGTGAAAAGCTAAGGCGGATGTTGTATTATGAATTGTATAATCTGATTGTGTTGCCAACGTGGAAAAGAAAAAGTAAAACTTGGTAGAATGAAAATGGTGCTTATTATAGTTAGTCATTGTACAGAATAAATTCTCTTTGGATATTTTTGTATGTTGCTGTTGTGTCTTGAATCAATGTTTACCATAAAAGTCAATGATATACCTCTCCTTGTCCCTTGAAACAGAAATGTATGTGAAACAAGCAAGTCTTGAATCTTGTGAACCAGCAGTCAAAGTATGTTCACATTGAAGGGGTTAGAATAATATTACTGCCAGGTGGCCCCAAGCTAGAGTGACTTGTACATAAATCAATATTATACCTCTCGAGCCACTCAAGATTTTAGTGTAATATAGGCTACATTAGATTTTTATAATTTCTTTGGTCACAAAATACATTTTAATAATAACTGTGATATTTACTTTTATAAAAAATGCCATGAAATACTGGCGATAAAAAGGAATAAAAATTTCTAAAGTCTTTCTAAAATAATTACTCAATGAATAATTTAAGTTTAATGTATACCTTTTAAGTAATATTATATGTTTAATAAAGAATATTTCTATGACATTTTGTTTACCATTATTTTCCTTTTCCCACCGTAATTATGAATGCCAATCGAAAAAAGTTTCTTAACGTGCATGCTACTAATTTCTACCACTTACACAAAAACCAGACGGGAATTAGAATGAATTTTCAAATTAAAATATATTAGTAACTATATATTGTAAACCAGCTGTCCCCTGCGGTTTCACCCGCATTTTTCGTTACTGCTCCGCTCCCGTGGGTCATAGCATGATGGTGTATAGCCTATAGCATTCCTCGCTAAATGAGCTATCTAACACTGAAAGAATTTTTCAAATCGGACCAGAGATTACCTCCTACATACAAACTTACAAAGTAATATTAGTATAGAAGTATAGATAAAAGTTAAAATATTTTTATTTAATATTTCCTAATACTTGTGGTATTCCACTGCTCAAACTAAATAGTAAGATACCTTTTTTGTGGTAGGTACCTAATGATTAAATTACTTCTCTCGCTCTAGGGTGTAGCAAGATTTTTGCTGAATAAAGGGATTCGTTAGGGATTCCTTCACTAATGTGATTACTAAAGAGTATATACAGGGTTTTCCAATAAGGGGTGTTATTTTGATATTTAAAGAAAAATGCATTTTTTTTTTATATAAATGATCGGATGTTTATTTCATTATAAAGAGGAAGGTGTGCCGTTAATAGTGCAAAAAAAAACAGGCAAAAGACCACCACAAGACGGCGCTACGTGCCACACAAGCAACGAAACCATTGCTCTTTTACGGGAAAAGTTTCCGGACCGTGTTATCTCTCGAAGGGGTGACCATAATTGGCCACCAAGATCTTGTGATTTAACACCTTGCGACTTCTTCCTTTGGGGCCACGTGAAAGAGAAGATCTACCCCAACAGCCCAGCGTCGATTCAAGCCCTCAAAAGAGGCTATCGAGGTCATAGAGCAGCCACTTTGCGATTTGCTTATGGAAAATTTCATGAAAAAGATATGGTCCTGTAAGCGTGGTCGTGGTGGTCTTTTGCCTGACTTTTTTTGCACAATTAACGGCATACCTTCCTCCTTATAATGAAATAAATATCCGATCATTTATATTAAAAATGTATAATTATTAGGTATAGGTAAGAATATTATGCGTTAATAAATTCCCATAGAATAGAAAAAAAAAGCTTACTCTGTTAAGTATTACATTATGTATTTTTTTTTCTTTTTATTAAAAATATGCATTTTTCTTTGAATATCAAAATAACACTTCTTATTGGAAAACCCGTTACTATACATATATGCAGTATGTTAGTTAGCACAATAGTGTACCTACGCTTACATGATACTAATAAAAATATGAACAAAAAAAAAACACTGATAAATAACAGACAGAATCATATCAAAATTTTCGCAAAAGTCTCGCAACGTGTATATCATCCCTGCGAGAGAACATAACATGCGCGGGTCAATGACCTTTACTTTGAATCCATTTTCCTTTCATACTTTAAACCTGTCTTACACTATTACCTAGGTACTCCTTCCGAAACTATTTTTTTTTTATTACGTCACATATTAAGGTTATAAGTTTTATACATATTTGGGACGAGAATCGAATACTGAATAAGTACCCTTCTAAAATTTTTTAGCGAAAAATTTATTTTTAATACTTTTTAATTTAAAAATTTAGTTGATTAGAATAACGATTTTATAGTTTAAACTAGTTTTTATCCGCGGCTTCGCTCCCGTCAAATGACTACCCTACGCTACCCTACCCTACCTATCCTACACTACCCTACACTACCCTACCTACCCTACACTACCCTACCTACCCTACACTACCCTACTTTACCTTTTTTTTTCTTTAATATTTTTTGCTATAAACCTCACGGAGCCCGAGGCCTTTCGAACGAATGCAAAACCGGGGAAATCGATTCGTGCGTTCTGGAGTTATAGCGTCAGGAAGGAAAACCCGACTTATTTTTATATAGTAGATTGTAAAAAGTCCAGGGTTTTTTAAATTAAGAAAATGCCGAAAAATTCTACCACGCACTGGGGCGTCCAGAATCATGTGTTGAATCCATATTATTCGTTTGTGCGTGGATATCTGACACACGGTGGAAAATAACAAATACCAATACAAAAAGAATCATCAAGATTGGTTCATGAAACAAAAAGTTGTGCACAAATGATTAAATGAATGATATAACCTCATTAACGATTTGAACATAATTGGTGAAAGAAGTGATGGTTTACCAGAGCCCTTTTTATAATTGGCGTCGATGACTTAGGCTAGGCCCGAACGGCCAGAGCGCGAGCTACCCATTGCTCACCGTCCACAAGCCCATGTTCGCAGTCTCTTTCGCTAGTATTACCTGCTTCGTAGAAGAAGTCGACCGCCTGCCATTCGTCCTCGCTCAGGACCATGGCCTGTAGCATGGCCGGGCGCGAAAAATCGTTGCGCCGATCGCCCCCACGAGGACACTCACGGCGGTGCTACGCCCAAGCGAGTTCACCTCTACCGTGTCCTCCAGGTGGTTTACACAATGCTAATACCGGGGCGTTTCTTCTGCAAATCAAATCAAATCTGGTGCAGGAACCTTGTGAACTTACCGGTCCGAAAGACCTGCGTCATGAGGAAGAGGACGCCATGACGTCTTTCCAGCCATAATTATAGCATACCCAATCCCAAAAAGACATGGGAATACTATACTATAAAACCAACACTAATTGGCACCACCTGGCAGAAACACTGTTTGAAACAAAAAAGAGTGATCAAAATAATACTCTGCCAGATCTATTAAAGAGGCTGTAGGAATGTTCTACAATCTTATAAACAAAGATTCAAGCAACACAAAAATAAACTGGCTTGGATACTACCAGGCCTAAACGAAAGTTAATAGCACCAATCTAATTATATCATTATCACTTATACAAGACAAGACGAAGCACCACGGGATGTGAAGAATCTTGAACGGACAAATGAAGAAACAACAAACCAGATTAAAGCTCAAGGTCTGATTGCAATTATAAAACAAAACTGCTCAATCTGATAAATAAACCCAAACTATAATATATTTATGTATATCAAGTTTAGAAAATTTAGTAGCCCAGGAGACTCTAAACAACCCCAAACATGGGCTGTTTAGACTCTGGGCTAATAATGGTAGGTAAGTTTAAACTTATTTACATTCTTATCACTTTTTATCACATGTGTTTTTGATAAGTTGTAGATAATGCAGTGGACTGCAATATTGTTATCACTCAAATTAATATTTGTATTAATTATATGTATATTGTAGCTGTTAATTGCCCCTAAATAAATAAATAATTATCCTTAAATAATATTTGTAGGAAAAAACTTAGTCACCCACTGTTGTCTGTGTGTTTGACATAAACTCAAAAACCACTAACCAGATTTTCATGCAGTTTTCATGATCAGTTTCAAAAATTTTTGAAACTGATCATGAAAAATTGATTCAGTTTTCAAAAAGTGATTCGTGAGAATGCTTTTGATGTATTATACAAGCATATTATTCTAGAGAAAAGCAGAGTATTTCAAAGATTGGTAACACCCATACAAAGCTGTGGTAGGTTACTAGTATAAATACAAAAAAAAATTGCGGTATAAACTAGAAAATTATGTCATTATGATATATTTGTTATAAAATGTGTGTGCATAGAAGTGCAGAAATACACATAACTACTTCTTTTCACTAGGGCCAGAATGAAGAAACAATTGGATGGTTTTTCTAATATTTATTAAATTAAATACAACAATTAACAATTTTCTTACCTAAATATAATAAACTCAATATCATTTCTTAGCTTCCGCCGGAGTTTCAGCTGGAACATCAGTATTAAATCCCAATTTCTTCCAATCTTCTTTAGCCATAAGGTTATTTTCCATTCTGCAACCTAGGTAATCTTTTGCTTCATCTCGGCACATGGAGTTATTACCGTTGTGGTTTAATAAGCACTTCATGTATTTCCTCATACTTTCTTTGCAAACTCCGTCGTGATCCAAAGGAAAGCTGCCCTTATCAGGTGGTGTCGGTATAAATTGTTTTTGGCCAAATGTCATAGCAGTCGACATTTTTAAGTATTACAGCAAATGTCTTATTGAAATATAATGATATGGAAATATTACTGGTAAATTTTCTTTATAGAAACTTGCTATTTCATTAGATTTTCAATATTTATATTTTTTTTTTGTATTTTTTTTCTGCAAGCAGCTGATAGCCTGATACTGACACCTGACACTCGACGATGACAGCGACTTATCAATTTTCGTTCAGAAAATTTATATATTTTTATTTATAATTTTAGATTTTTTAAGAGTTAATTTTATGTCAGAATTAAATGGTTCCCTTATATTCATTATAATTTTCCATATGAAGTTAGATTTTACATTATCTTGTCCCTCAGTCACCTACCCTAACATCGTCCTATTTGAATCCTGGGTATAATAATTTTTGGTCAACCTGCTTCATCCGCTTGGTTCTTTTTAAGTTAGCAACACTGATGTTACTCTAGATGTCACTGTCAAAGTGAAATGTGCACTGCACGTGCTACAGATTTATTTACAAAAATACACAAGGATAATATGTAATTTAAACTGTAAAATGTCTCGACTTATAGTAAAGAATTTACCAAATAAGGTGTGTATATGTCAAAAATTGTTCTATTGTATTTACGGGTCGACTTTGCTATAGACTTTCTTAAATTTCGTTGCTTATTTTGGTTCCTTTTCGGCTTTATTTAGAAAGAAATATTATTGTTTGTTCATTATCGTTTTAAGAAAATGTTTTTCCTTAAGACACCCTAATAAAGACAGGATAAGCTAAGTCTAGGTTGTATACTTTTAACTGGCAGCAGTATAAACATTGCATTTTCCACCAATATTCTATTCTAGCTATCTTGAATTAATAGAAAAGTACCACATGTTATTATTTTTGTACATTAATATCAGAGATTTATACATTTTAGGTAACTGTTGAAAAACTAAAAGATGTATTTGGAGAAAAGGGTGAGGTAACTGATGTACAGTTGAAATACACTAAAGATGGAAAGTTCAGGAACTTTGGCTTCATCGGATACCGAACAGAGGAGCAGGCAACCCAAGCAAGGGAGTATTTTGATGGCACATGCATAAATTCTATGCAAATCCAAGTGCAAACATGTGCAAACTTAGGGGATGAGAAAAAACCTAAAGCATGGAGTAAATATGCACCCGATAGTACTGCTTACAAAAAACTTCATAAAGATGAAATAGAAGACAAAAAAAAATCAGAAAAGAAAGTGAAAAAAATTGAGAAAAATAAAAATAAAATTAAGGAGCTGCTAAAAAAGGTAAATATTCAAAACAAGCACTTTAATCATAATTTAATTTCATAAATTTAATCATAATGCTATAATGCTAACTTTGGTTTATAAAACCCTTGTGAATTAATTTTTTTTAGCAGCATACAAAACGATCATATTAAAATAGACTTCAGACAGAAATTAAACTGATAGAAATGAAGACTTTCATATAACTTAAATATTATTTGATTACAGCATAAAGATGATCCACTATTTGCAGAATTCATTGAAGCCCATGTCAATGATAAAACCACCTGGATAAAAGAAGCTCTAGAGTCAGCATCTAAAAGCGATGATGATGATGGTGATGCTGATGAAGAAAAAAAGGAAGATCACAATGAAGATCTAGAGAAAGATGAAGCTCCAGTAGAAAAGAATCAGAGTATTGAAAAAGAAAAAAAGGTTAAAGTAAAGGAGAACAATGAAAAAAAGGTTGCTAATAAACCTATTAGTGATTTAGAGGTAAGATTTTACAATTTATCAAAATATTATTTTTATTATTATACCTATCCTATATTGTCCCACTGCTTGGACATCAAAATAATATAACAATAATCAAGCTCTTTGGCAGTACCAAACAAAAAGTTATACCAGTCTGCTTTTGAACCAATTTCAAAAAAGCAGGTTTTGTATTTGACCATATGGGTCAAGTATGCATTACCATGATTTTCTTAAAATTTACTGATTCCATCATTTATTACTGAAATGTGTTTATTTTTCGCTAGCTTAGGGTTGAGAGTATAATAATAATATTGAGACTAACTTCTTCCAGCAGCGGCTTCTCCCGCGTAAAGATAGGTTGCTCTAAATCTAAAAAAAAACTTGGGACTGTATTTTGGGAAGTCCTCTCCTAGAGCTCAAATACAAGGAAACCTTAACATAAAAGGAAACCTTGAGTAAACACACTCTTAGGCCATTAAATTCGGCTATGCGTTGATATGTCAGTCAGTCAATACAAAAAAAAAATGCAAATTAACTTTTAATTGATGCTGAAGCCGAAACTGATGCTGAAATTTGTTAAAATGAAAATCAAACTTTCAGCCTGTCGCTAATAAATATCAAAAGGCTTTTTTTACCAGTACATTATTTATTATAACAAATTTTATTTTTCTTTATTCCAGTACATGAAACTATTAATGAAGAAAGTAGGAGATCCCCCCGTTGAAAATAAAACGGAAGAAACAAGTGATACTGTGGAAGAGGAACAGCAGCCAAAGAAAATCAGGAACAGACCTTTGTTTCATGTTAAAGTAAGTCTATGAAATTCAAATATGAGAAATTATATACATATTTATAATGCAATTGGATGCGATAATAGACAACTGTGTTATCTATCGTGCAACTCAATAATACCTGGTCCACACATGACTTGTCAAGGAAACTGGGTTTTGTTTTTTATAATAATTTGTGTGTCTTTTTGGGCTGAATGAAAATGTTTCCCACCACCCATTTCTTTATAATATGCCTTCAAAATTATTTAATAAATAAAACATTAAGAATAAATTAATCTTTTAATCAAATTCTCAGGATTCTTTCAATTATCCTATAATTCCATTCAATCAAATAAACAATTACAATACAAATGTTTCTGTTTCAGATAATGGGCCTTCCATACAAATGCAAGAAAAAGGATATAAAAGAGTTCTTCAGGCCATTAGTTCCATTCTCAATACGATTACCCTTTGGAAAAGGAAAAAAGGTCACAGGCTTCTGCTATGTCGGATTTAGAACTGAGAAAGAACTGAAAAAGGCATTGGGGAAAGACAAATTATTTTTAGGTAAGTAATTGTATGATTTGGGCTATATTGCTTTATGAACGGCACCCATTGCAAGCATTCGCTTCACTTTGTAATGCAGCAAACATTGGATTGTAAGCACGAGTCGAGTCTACCATCGGCTCGCCGTTCTACAAAATAATCGAGATGTTTTTCGATTGTTTCGAGTCAACGGAATCGACAGTTTTTATTGTTTGAATCAGTCACTCTCACTCGAAACATTAAACCATCGAGGAACAACTCGCGAATGAACGCGCCATGCAACAGACCGAGTCAAAGTCGAAACAATCGAAAACCATCGAGGTGTTCAAACAATCGAATAAAACATCGCTAGGGCGCACTACTAAAATTGCTAACTGTAACGATTTTTTTGTCTAGGTAATCATCGAGTTCACATACATAAATATGAGGATAAATCAAAGATGGCTGCCGAGGAGGAGGAACAGACTAGTAAAAAGAAGAGGGAAGAGGTAAACGTCTTTTTTTTTAAAACTAACAAAATTTTGTAATGGGAACACAGATACGGACGGAACAGTCCTAATATTTTTTATTGCCAAATGACATTTTGAAACTAAAGACATAAATCTAGAGATGTTACAGAGGTTCGATTCCGATTTATAATCGGAACAGATCAGAGGTACAAAGCTTACACCTGCCGCGCGGGGAACCTCCCTTCCCCTTGCCTTCGGTCGATTACTCTTATACTTCTTGTTTTGTTTACTCACGAGTTTTTTTTTATTAGTTTAAGTAGTGAGTAAGAAGGTAAGCGTCTAATGAAATCATTAGACTCTTACCTTCGCCACCGATTCGGATTTCGCACTTCCGTTATACTTATCCCTAAAACTTTTTGTAATTGGGATTGGGAGGATTGCGGGATTATTCAAAAGAGTTATCGCAACCCTAAAATGCAAAGGGTAACAGGGTGACGGAGCACTGGTGGGTCAATAAAAGTTTGGCGCTCCCTCTCGTTCCTCCCAGAGCTAGAGAAAACATGTGATGAAAAAATAACAGGTTCTTAAGGTTTATTTTGGGCATAACCCAATGGCAGGTAGGATTGGTACTACAAAAATACGAAAATCGCCTGGGAGTATACGAAAGGTTACGGTTTTTCTTGCAGCGATTAGAACGATGCGACAATCAATTTACTATATGTTGTCCCTTTGAAACTAAATAAAAATAGCATGCAGTCTCTGAGCTGTATCACGCATCCGGTAAAGTCCAACAGTCTATTTGATATTGATTGTATAAATATTGTAGCCCCAGCATGTACTCGTATCAAAATAAAATAGAATAGTCAACGATATCCAGGCCGCGTAGGTAGGTGACGCTAGTTCGATGCATTCTGTATTGTTTACAGTAAGTATTAGATTTCACGAAACATGCATGTCGATAAATACGATATGATAATTATCTATATAACCATTTGTGTACAGTTAAAGAGTAACTGACTGACATCAGCTTATTTCATTCCATTCTGTACGTCAGTCAGTCGAAACTACTATGCAATTAAATTTTGGACATGGCGTCCTTATAGGACTTAAGCGAGCATTGAGAAAGGTTTTTGAGATCTAAACCTAAATAGAAAAAAAGTTTTTGATGCAAATTATTCAATCTCTTACAAAAAAAATGCCATGATGGCGTGGTATCGAAAGGAATTTCATTGCACAGCCGATGAACATCATCATTGTCTCAGCCGAAAGACGTCCACTGCTGGACATAGGCCTACCCCAAGCGTTGCCACAACGACCGGTCCTGTGCGTCTCGCATCCATCGGATTCCCGCGACCCTCGCTCGTCTCGTCACCCAATGAACATTCAAACTTATTTATACGACATAAATTGCTATGCGATGATCGAAAGGGATTTCATTGCACGGTATTGAAAGACCTGCCACGGGCTCCCGCAGCGGGATGCCTTGACGTACTGAGGCCACCGGCGTCCGCCAATACTCTATCGTACATTAATTATGATTGAAATTTTTATCGAGTAGCAGAAGCTGCCGTTGTATACTTCGATGCAACGCGGCATGCCGTCTCAAAGTGTTGAAATGCCGCGGTATCTGAGCGGCTAGTGTGCGCTTGCCACGCCGTCCCGGTCTGCGTTGAATGCCGTCTCAAAGTGTTGAAATGCCGCGGTATCTGAGCGGCTAGTGTGCGCTTGCCACGCCGTCCCGGTCTGCGTTGAATGCCGTCTCAAAGTGTTGAAATGCCGCGGTATCTGAGCGGCTAGTGTGCGCTTGCCACGCCGTCCCGGTCTGCGTTGACCTTTAGGCCTAGGCTACGCGCGAGCGCTGCTAGTTCAATAGCCGCGCGCCTGCTTGAAGGTTAATTAATATTTAATTAAATATACGTTACTTTAATTACTTATTAATTATGTTGATCAGTCGTAATTCTTACCTCTATAGACTATTCAATATTCTATAATAAATTTCTATCATAAACGTTAACACGGTTTAAATCGTTGTCGTTTCATCCCACACAACGTTTGATAAAGAGGAAACGCGATATGGGAGATAACGCCGGACTTTTTTAAGGTTTTAAATCATCTAATAACTTCTCCCGCTCTAGAGCGGACTGGAAGGACTAAAACCTAACACATGTTCCTTCGGTTACCTTCGCGTTCTAGGACCACGGGACCTTTTCAGAAGTTGCGTAAAGCCTCAGACAGGATTACCTATTAGCATGCATTGTGCACAAAATTTGTTCCAGAAAATATGTGTTTTTCAATCCTTAACATATTTTTTTTAATCTTCGTCATTCAAAATCTTGATCTTGTGCAAGGCTTCTTATTATACATCTTATAAAATGTATGAGTACATTTTGAATGCGCAAAATGCACGCAAAATAGGGTAATGGTCTTCACCTTCCGTGAATTAATTTTACACAAAATCTTTTCATTTCAATAGAAACCTAGATAAAGCGTGTAGGCAACTTCGTCCTCAATTTTTGAACACTTGACAACATATCCCAGTAGGTACATTGAAACTTCGCTAACTCGTCATTGACTCCAATCGACTCGATCAAATTGACTAGTATTGTTTGTTGTGTTTATTGACATTTTCCGATGTCAGGGCAACTTATTCGATTTGAGTCGGGAGAAGTTTCCTTGTATAACTTAAAATAAATGTCTAAAATTAGAAGTATTAACTGTCATAGTCACAAAAAGAAATAAAAGTTAATCTTAGAGTAGGCCAACTGACTCGTTATTTCTTAAATTATTCATATCAAAGTCTTTCTATTCTCTATTTCTTTCTAATTTTTTTATATCGTTCAATATTAAGTGAGAAAAACTTTTGAAACCTGGTAGAAAGGGAAACTGGAAAATAACTGAAGAAGGACGCAGAAACAGACATGTGACAATCACCGCCATTCGATTACGCATACAAAATTTATAGTCTGTGTTATGTTCTACCGTGCCACCACTCTTCTTCATACCAGATTTTGAAATGCTAAATTCTGCTTCATGTTTTTAGAAAAAGATTTAAACATAAACATAGGAAAATACCTCTCCATTAGTGGGCGACTGTATAATAAAGTGTGTGCCTCTAGTCTCTAGTTCTCTACTTGTCCCATCGAGGACAACACCGTAATATCTGTGCGCGGTATTAATGATTATATAATGTCGTACTAATATAGATTTACATCAAAGATCGTAATCTGTACTTTAACAATATTACCTAAATTGAAATTCCATAAGCAGGCCTGCTTATCATTTCTCCTTAATTGTTTCTATTAACTGGTTGATAGAGATAACAAAACATAGATAATTTTAACTATCTGCTAAGTACCATTAAAGTTAAGGACGATGTAACAAAACTAAAATAAAGGGTTTCCCACTCATTCTGTCAAAACATTTTATACCATCCCAATAAAAATTCAAAAGCATGCTTTAGTTCTTGTGGAAAGGGCAAGCGGAAAGAACCTATTCCTGAAATAACTCCTGTAAATCTGATTTTGATTTACTCACCATCACCAACCTTATAATGTTCCCACTGCTGGGACTCGGGCCTACTCTCTAGGAGAGGGAATTATGGGAGATACATATATACATTAGAGATAATTATAAACTATTGAATAAGTCGGACCGAATTATCATAAAACTAGCGACTCGCCTCAGCATCGCACGGGTGATACAGATCTTTATAATTCTTGACTTTCACCCTACTATAATATGCATATATTCCTAAACTTTCTTCATGAATCATTCTGTATATTGGTGGAATCTGCATATTTTCGTGCAGATTCAGTGTTTGACCGATATGTGTCTGTCGCAGATAGGTAGACACACACACACATAATGTTTTCTAGCCATGGTTATAGTATAATGGTTCAGTGGGAATGTAATTACAAAACTCTAGGTCGGCGGTATTTTAAACTAAGTTTTATGTAATGTGTAAAAAAGATTTGAAACAAAATATTTTTTCACAGACATCCCAAAATGAAGAGAGCATCGGTGAAAGTGGAAGTATATTTGTAAGGAACTTAGCGTATGTGGTGTCTGAGGAAGAAATAACATCCTTATTTGAAAAATATGGTAAGTAGCTCATAAGAATTTTCTTATTCTTAGAAGATTATCTATCCACTGTTGGTCATAGAATAATTCTGTTCTTTCATCATCTATCTATCTTACCCAAAGGCTTATCAGCGTCTTTAGGTACCCCATAACACAAAACCTACAAAAGACTCGGAGGACGTCATCTGAAATCCACTGAGATTATTATCTAAAGAACGTTGTGCATGAGAGAAACTATGATTTAAGGAACTTGTAAAAAACTTTTTACGCAGTTAGAACTTGGGATTGTTCACATTATGTTTTAGGTGGGCTAACTATTCCTTATTTACTTTACAAAATTGCTATTTTTCTCTTATAACTTTCACAGGACCTCTGACGGAAGTAAACATGCCAATAGACCCTATCTCACGCCTGCCGAAGGGTTTCGCCACAGTAACGTTCATGATGCCCGAACATGCAGTAAAAGCGTACACTGAACTGGACGGCACCGCTTTTTGCGGCAGAATGCTGCATCTGTTGCCCGCCAAAACTGAGAAACTTGAAAACGATGACGACGATGGTATGTATGAATAAGTATTTACTAGCCTACATACCTACTGTACCGCAAGTAATAAATGAAAGTCGTGAAATAATAAGTACGTATAGATCGCTACATAAAAACTGTTACCAACTGCAGTTTTATCACTGTTTTGTCTGAATTTAATTTTGTAGCCCAGCCATTTACGATATCAATATATTTTTTACTACATTTGAATTATATTCAAATCATTTATTTAAAACTATGGTTTGGTACGTGGGTACAGTCAATCGCACATAAGTGGTAACATTTTTACTATAAAAACACCCTGACTAATAAAGATATAAAGACGTGGCCAAAGTCAATGCGGCTGCTGTGTGATGAACGAATCAACCAACCAGAGTTGTGGGATTATTCGAAAAAGTCACAGCCCTGGAACGCAATGACCAAATGAAGGCACACGTAGATTTAGCTAGTAAAAGTCTCGACATTCCCTGTAGTTCCATTGACTAAAAATGCATCGTCTGAGAAACCGAGTTGTACTCCCAGATTGTCTTACTGTTGTCTCATTGACGTGGGTGAGGCAGGCGTTTGGCATCTATACAGTTCCTCAATGAAGGGCTATCCAACACTAAATTGACATTGAGAGCATCACTGACTGTGAATATATTTATTTTATAAATTGCACGCCATGTTGTGGCAGGATATGCTGAAACATATCCTGTCTACTAGTGATGGGAATTAATGCTATTTCGCATACATTTCATTAGCATGCGAATTCGTAAGTCTTAGCATGTTAATTGCTATTGCTATGCTATTTGCTAATATAACGATAAATGATAATAAATATTTATATGAATTTTGTTAACGAATTAAAAGCGCGTTCGTCAATAACGTGCGTTTAGTTTGTTCGCCGATAACGTTTTATTTCTGCTGACACACTTGCATTATGTTGTAGATAATGAATTAATGATCATATTATTATAATTAAAAATATTTAACAATTGAAACCTTTTATACCAATAGCATGAAGTTATAAACGAAATACGAAGCAATGAATTCACTTCGCACTTCACAGAATTTCGCATCTACATTTCATTTGCTAAATGCTAAATGAGCATTTGCATGCTAATAATGAATGCTAATGCTAATTAATCCATCACTACTGTCTACTAAGTATAACACCTTATGTACCATGTACTAGCAAATAAATGTTTTGATTTGATTTATTTGATTTTTAAAAGAATTTTGCAATACGAATCAGTAGTACCTGAGATTAACACGTTTAAACAAACTCTCCAGCTTTATAATATTAGTAGATGTGGTTCTAGCTCTAATTGAAATTTTCCATTTAGGTAATAAACAATTTAAAGTAAAGCTAGGTCTTTCGTTTTATCGGTTTGTAAAACTAACCAGTATTGCATTTAATTTTACATGTTTAAAAGTTATTTGCTAGCTATCGCTGTCGAGTTCATGGCAGTAAAACTTGTTGAAACCTATGTACCTATTATTGCTATGATCACTTATCTACTGGTTGTTATTTAATACGAACTGTACATATACATTACCGATACAAGTAGTGCATATAATTTCCCAAACTACCGGTTAATCGTGTGCTGCTTGCTTGTACATAATAATATGCTAAACAGCCAGCTACCTACGAAAGTATAGAAGTACTTAGGTTTGACTTATACTAGTGACCCGCCCCGGCTTCGCACGGGTGCAAATTTATCAGTGTTACTCTACTATATTATGCATGTATTACACATATAAACCTTCCTCTTGAATCACTCTTATCTAATAAAAAAACCGCATCAAAATCTGTCGCATAGTTTTAAAGCACAGAAAAAGCGACTTTGTTTTATACTATGTAATGATTATTTCCCTCGCGTAAAAGTAGATAATATGTAATTACTCAGTGTTACTCAGTGCAGATGTAACTTTCTTATGGTGAAAGAATTTTTTAAATAGGTCTAGTAGTTTTTGAGTCAAATTGTAACATATAAGTAAACAAAAAATCAAATCTTTCCCTTTTTATAATATTACTTTAGATAGGTACGTCATATTTTATTGCTTATATTAAAAATCACGGTTAGATTGTGTTGTACTGTCTTAAATTATTATAGTTTAACTCAAGATTCCAAAATGGTACTCGATGGTGTCTTTGAGTAGTAGATAAAGTTATTGTTGTTTAAAATTTATGTATCATGATCAATATCTGTTTGTAATATCAAAATAACATATTTTTTTTCTAAATGTATAATTTTATCCTATAACAAAAGTGCAATTTTTTGTGTTTGTCTGTTCCGGCTAATCTTCGAAACGACTGGAACCATTTTGACGAGCCGATATTATAACGAGTAACTTAGGCTACTTTTATTTAGAAAAAGAGTTAGGACTCCGTGCAAAACATTTTGAATTGTGGCATTGTGCTGTTTTAAGAGTTACAGTACCAGTACGTTAATAAAGTCTTACAAGATTATTTATTGGAGTAGATATTTTTGGATGAAACTGACATTGATTGTATATTGCAGAGGGTCTAACATTCAAAGAAAAGAAGGCCAAGAAGCTGAAAGCTCAAGCGAAGTCGTCGCACAACTGGAACGTGTTGTTCCTGGGCACCAACGCAGTCGCTGACGTCATCGCGTCCACATACAACACCACGAAGGAACAACTACTCAACGATAATAATAAAAGTGAGTACAACTATTTGATATTGCTATGACTGTTTTAACCCTGAACATTGACTTTGTTTTGTCTAGTGTAATGTTATTTTGTCATGAAAGTTGGTATACTCGTACAAATAAGATATCACATGTGTTCAATGTAACTAACAGCTAAAACAACGCCTGCAATTGTATAAACTTCAGTTTATTTTCTTACGCCCGTTTTCAATAACCTACCGCAGTCCATAAATAGATAGCTAGATAGAATTCTAGCTGTCAAAGTCACAACTTTTGGTAGGAAATGCTAACCGTCGCGTCGGTAGGTTATAGGAAAGCAAGTAAGGGCAAAAGGATAGATTTGTTTATCTTTAGTAGCTGCAACTTTAGATAGATAGCTTATTGAAAATGAGCGTTAATGGTTCATAATTTATGGGTCAACAGATTAAATAGTTATTTATTACAATGGAACAGATACAAGCGCTGCTGTGAGGCTGGCCCTCGGAGAGACGCAGCTCGTTGCCGAAACCAGAAGTTTCCTAGAAAGTAACGGAGTATATTTGGATGCATTCAATAAGGTAAGTACCTACTGATAGGTATTACGTGACACTAACATACTAGCTTAAAATTTTCTAACAAACTTAATAATTTACAAACTTATCTTACAGCCTGCAAAAAAGAGATCAAAGACATGCATACTCGTCAAAAATTTACCGGCAAACACCGAGAAAGAAGAAATAAAAGCCTTGTTTGCAAAACATGGACAAATAGCGAGATTCTTAATGCCACAACACGGCATAACAGCCCTTGTTGACTTTATTGAACCGTTCGAAGCCAAAAAAGCATTTACTAAGTTAGCATATTCGCAATTCAAGAGTGCCCCACTATATTTGGAATGGGCACCGGAAAATGTATTTGTAAAATCTGCCGAGAGAACGGAATCAGATAAAAACACAATTGAAGAAGAATCTAATGAGAATGTAAATAAAGTTGAACCGAAAACGTCGGTTGTATCGCCGCGTGAGCCTGAGAAGAGCAAGGAAGATGTCAAAGAAGACGACGAAGAAACGGAGCTGGGCGAACCCGAGAATGATACGACGTTGTTCGTTAAAAATCTTAATTTCAGAACAACTGAAGAAGCTCTTAAAACGGTTTGTAGTTACTTACATGAAACTGATTTAAGTTTATGGTTTATGTAAGGTATATATATCACATAAATCTTATAACTATTGTTGTTACAGCATTTTTCAGCAGCTGGAAAAGTGCACAGCGTGTCAATTGCAAGGAAGAAAGACCCAAAAAATCCTGGACAACTTCTTTCAATGGGTTACGGTTTTGTGCAATATTATAAAAAGGAAGACGCTAACGAAGCTCTCAAGAACCTTCAAGTTACTACTCTTGATGGAAAGTCTTTGGAACTGAAACGATCGGAAAGAGGAAATACGTTAGTTTTGATTGATTACTTAAAAAAATTCCTGTGCGCTTTTTTAAATAACATAAAACTCTCATAAAATTTTAATTTACAGGAATGAAGTTCGAACATCAAAGAAGTCAAATAAAGAATCGGCGCAAAACGGCACTAAAATTCTCGTTCGAAATGTACCGTTCCAAGCGAATAGAAACGAATTACACGAAATATTTAGGTAAAGTATTTGACTCAGTCGTTAACTGTAGATTATACTTTGAATTTACATTTTATGTTTTGTGTTACGGTTATTCCTAGATTATCAGGCCTGCAGTTGCAAGCGCGTTGAAGACATTTGTTGGCACGGTTAGCGCAGCGGTTGAGCGATTGTCTGCTACGTTGAAAGTCGCGGGTTCGATTCCCGCACGGAAAAAATATTTGTATGGTATACGGATAGGTGTCTCGTGTATGTGAGATAGATGGATATTATCTGCAGATAGGCAGTTTTATTTATACAATAGTGTAAGACGGGATTTGTCTCATAATATAATGTGTATAATATCGTAGCTACTCTATCTACCCAGTAATAAGCATATACATACTCTCACGGTACGCATTGGCGACCTGCTTACCAACAACTTAGTTTCTATCTTTTGACACAATAAAATACTTGTCCACCAAAACATTTGGCATTGTATAAAATAATGTAAATACTTTTCTAATAAGTAGAAAATTCACATAAACCATGAAGGCCGCAACCCGCTTTATATATCGTTGTTGTAATGTTAATGAACTGATACGGAGTTACTGGTAATTAATGCGCTATCGTAGCCAATTTTAGATTAACCACAATTTAAATTTCTTATCTATCAACTACAATGGATTAAATAACAAAGTTTTATGTGTAATACTTTTTTCCAGGGCTTTTGGTGAAATTAAGACTTTGAGGTTACCTAAAAAGCTAACTCCTGGAGCAGACCAACATCGGGGATTTGCGTTTGTAGACTATCACTCCAAGGCAGACGCAAAGGTAGATTTCTTATTATATCACTTTACAAATTTTATTTAAAAAAATATATTATTCTTTATATTAATGGTTTAATCTTATTTCAGTCTGCATTTGAAGCTCTGTGTCAATCTACGCATCTTTACGGAAGGAGATTAGTGTTAGAATGGGCAGAACAAGGCGATGAAACGGAAGACGTCAATTTGTTACGAAAGAGGACTGCTCAAGCTTATAATGCTCAAACTCCAGGAGGCAAGAAATCTAAAAAGGGTGCTGTTGACGTCGAGAAGTTCGTTGAAGGGGACAATGATGTAAATATGTAAAATAAAAAATTATTTAAGCCTACCAGTTTTTTTTTAATCTTGATTGTATCCCTAACCCAGAAAAAAATATCCTTTAAAATTAAACAACAGTGGCTATCGTAATCCGCCTTTATTTTTATGCCAAAATAGTTACAAGAGTGATGGATGGCATACATTATTATAAATTTATCTGTGTCACAAATAATGAGAAACCAAAATGATCTATAATCTCAAAATGTAATGTCTCTGAACTTGCTCATTTTATATTAATGCCCTAGTATTTACAAAGTTTAAGACAATTATTAGATCTCAACATTACAAGAGAGTCAAGTTTTCAGTGAGTGACCTTTCATTTAATGCTTCCATTTACAATAAAGAAACATAATAAATTATATTTCACGCCTAACATACACGACTTATAATAGTGTAATGATTAATAAGATACCACCAGTCATTGCACTATCAGTGAAGTTTGGTAGTCAGCTACAAAAGTAATTTCAGAATTTTGATTATTTAATATGTACCAACCTAATTATTGCTTTAAATTATCTTCTAGTATTTCAATAATATGTTACATACAACTAAAACAAGTAATAATTTATTGAGTTATAAATCTGTTCTGAATCTTTAGACTGTGTTAACTTACTTTTGTTGCTGACTGTACAGTTTTAACACTAAAGACATTATATTAATTAACACTAGAAAGACTGGGAAAATATTTACATACCATTAGAATAGCATGAAAGTAAATTAGGGATATAATAATTACATAATTGTGTCTAACAATAATTAAAAAAAAAACATTGTTTAACAAACAGATTGGCCAGAAGTTCTAAGTAAGTCTACGTAATAGTAGTGTTTATATTAGTATTTCATTATCACTAAAACTTACACCACAACACATACTTGGAATTCTCATGCACCTTTTTCAGAACTAATAGTTAATACTTTCAGCATATTTTGATTAGCTTTGTTATCAATCTTCATGACTTCTATTTATTTAAGCTTTTTTATTATACATTCAATTTTATTGCTATATTTTATAATTGGTTTTAACACTTAACTGTATATTATATAGGATCCTGCCAATAATAATAATGAAGTGAAAGTACTTACATACATATTTAGATAGATATTTTAAATCATGATAAAACATAAATGGCAGTGCTAAATAATAGATTTGAAAGTGAGATCTAAAATTTACAATATTTACCAATGCATTAGAAGAATAGTAATCCTTATAATATTTAATTAATTTACACTCATTTGTAAACAGTGAAAAGGTAAGTGCCTAATAATTACGAGCATGTCATCTAAAATGGTGGCCACATACTTTAATTTTTTTAGGGAATGTGTTTTTTCACTTTTATGAAAGTATGTTTAACTTTGATTTTCACTTAGATTTAGACATATTTGAACCAATATTAAATGCTATTTGTTGATAAACCTGATTGCATTATGTCATTTATTTCCAATAAGTTGAAACTATGCAATCATCTCTAACAAAACCATCAAATGACATAATCATGAATAACACAAATCACAACATTTCAATCAATCTTCACAGTAGAATAAATTTTCCTGACAAATATGCTAGTACCAATGTATCCCACAGTTCCACAAATAATACCCAGAGCTAAGCTGAACAAAGCCATGTAGCCAAAGTAAAAGGTCGTCTGGAAAAGGCCATACATTTTCGTTTTGAAAAGGAAGTAATAGAAAGAGTACAGGTACACATAGATGGCCGTGCTGCCTGCAGAAAGAAAACTGGTCCATTGCCAACGGTAGTCTTCAGCATTCAGCAAAAAGTAAGTGCACACAATTGTCACACAGATGGTTACAATCATCAAGATTAGAAATACCAGTAACATGAATCCATACACATAGTAAATTTTGTATGCCCAAAAAGAGGTAAAGATGAAATACATTTCAATAAATATAGAACCAAATGGTAATATTCCTCCTACTATAATGATTATAAATGGTTCCATAAACCATTTCTTTTCTGGTATAGGTCTAGGAACTGCATTGATGCGACAAGGGTAGTCAGGTTGTCCTGCCAAATTGCGACCAAGAACCGTTCCTACTAAAGTTAGAGGCAATATCACAAATGTGCAAATGGACATGACAGCTATCATACTGCCAAAGGGAATGGCCCTCGATGCATGATAATACATAGCAATGAAGTTGATAAAGAATGCTGTACCACAAACAAGTACAGGCAGTAAGAATGCTGAAAGCAACATCTGTTTTATCCAAAGCTTACCACCCATCCTGGCATAGAGAGAACCACCAAAGTATCCATTGACAGGAGATGTGGCAGCATAGATGAATATTGCTGTGGATAGTAAGGATCCTCTTTCTGTGTAAAGTTCACCAAAGATAGTAAATATTATAACTGCCAATGTCACTACTGTGAGCTGGTACCCAGCTCCAATAAGTGCTGAAAATACTGGTAAATGAGGAACTGGCCTAAACACATCACCATGAACTTGTTTCCACCCATATTCATCTCCCAAGTCTTTTTCTAAATCATCAAGATCATCATCCTTTGAATATCTTGCATAGTCCTTACGGAGTGTTCTCATGAGGATCATGGAAACAAGTCCCACTAAAAATATCACCATCATGAAACTGTTAAAAATACTGAACCAATGAATGCGATGCTGGAAGAAATTTGGGTCCAAATATTTATCAAATCGATCTTCAAAGTGGATATCGCTCTTCTTCCAGTTTACTTCATAAGTGAATGGAATTTTGGCGTCGGCTGTCAGTCGCTCCTTATTCTCAGCTGTAAGGTTTACTTCCACAATTCTGTTACCATTGTATCCAATGTCGAATTTCTTGTGAGTCCAAATGTAATAATGGTCCCCGTCGATTTCGCCTACTGTTCCCCAAATCGGTAGGTCATCTATGTACATTTGATACCAGTAGTGATTTTTCACGGCATACACAAGTGCTTTGTAGGATTGCTCATTCAGTTCGATGGCACAAAATTGCTGCGCCGGTGCATTATCCCGGTAGGTAATATCGAGACCACTAAATTCAAGCTCGACTCCCTGGAGCGCTTCAGATAAAGTCTCATGGTAATGTCCAATCGTCACTTTTGTACCTACGCAGAAAGGTAGTGAAAAGTATGCATACGTTTCTTGACGATTGTGATACGGGCCTACTGTATTCATCCACAGTACAACTTGTTCTCCATCTTTATATGTATGGGTGTGTTCATCACAGTTAACTATAGTCCAAAAAATAAACAATAAATACAAATATTTCATTTTTAAGCAGAATTCACTTTCTAACACCAATTTATAGTACAAATAAAATAAACATAACACGTATGTGAAATGCCGATGTCGGACATCTATGGAATAATATTGCCAACACACAAAAATATTACATTCGTATGAGATTTGAAACGTCACTTTCCAACTGGGAACCTGAAGAAAATAATGGAGGCGCTACTGTGCTTTTTATATGGCAGCCCGCTGCAACCGAAAAGCGCACTAACCTACAGCTTAGCTAAAAAGAGTAGAAAATAATGAGGCGCGACTGTGCTTTTCATTGGCAACCAGCTGCAACCGAATAGAGCACTAACCAAGTCTTGATACTGAGCCGATTTTAATTATCAGACATTTTATTCCCACTTTATTAGTTTTTCAAATCGTAGTATTTTTTTTAATAGTTCACTACATAATTTAGAAATTATAAAAAAGGAACATTGTATTGAATAATATGATTAATTCAAAGTATAAGTAGAAATTGATTTTTCAGTTACTAATGTTCAAGACATGGAGCGAGGTCAAGCGAAAGGCGCAAGACCGGTCGCGATGGGTGTCTACTGTCGACGCCCTCTGCCCCAGCTAGGGGTCATAGGATTTTAAGTCAATGTTCAACTTCAAGTCACCTAAGTATCAATTAATGTAGGCGCGGTACCAGAGCAATGCAAACAAAATATAAACATAACCTATATGCTCGATGTTTATAGTTTCAAATTTACTACTTATTCTGTATGCAAGCATGTTAAAGTAGTTTTGGGTTAATCAATTACCATTTGATTTAACTAAAAACAACAAGTAATACTCTTACATACCGGTCATATCAGCAGTTCTTTGGTAAATATTACTATGAGCGAAAATAATAGTTTAGGCCTCATGTTTCACCAGAAATCGCCTGTACATCTTGTAAATAACCTCCCTGCCAGCACTTCGATTGGTTTTATTCATTATTTGTTCTATTTTTACGTCGTTTGATAGTGAAAATAAAGATTTTAAGTTTGTTTACAATGGAACGTCATTATTTTGGGAATGTTGCCAACGGATAAAAAATTTGTTCCGTTTCTAGCTTTTTTGCTAAGCTGTTATTCATCATCATCATCTACTTAGCCTTTTTCCCAACTATATTGGGGTCGGCTTCCAGTCAAACCGGATTTAGCTGAATACCAGTATTTTACGAGGAGCGGCTGCCTACCAGACCTCCACAACCCATTAACTGGGGTAACACGGTACTTCATGGCAAGACTGGAGTCAGATTTACTGACTTCTGACTATCCGTAACGACTGCCAAAGATCTACAAATGACAGCCGGGACCAACGGCTTAACGTGCTTTCCGAGGCACGGAGGAAACTCGTTATGTTAAGATGGTCACCCATCCACAGACCAACCTAGGCAAGCGTTGCTTAGCCTTGAAGATCGACCTGTGCGGCTGTTATTATCTAGCCACGAGCTCCTCCGTAATTAATGAATAATATTCAATTGATATAATTAAGTTTTTCCCACATAGAAGTCATGTTGTTTTAGTTTTAGTATCGTAATTCTTTTGATTTTTTAAGCAGGCCGAACAAACATAGACCAGTGTTTTCAAGGTGTTTTCCGAAAACCCCTGTTAAAGTTAAAGTAAAATGTCAAAAATATTAAAGCCAAAATGCTTTGCTCTAACCATCAACATATTTTTTTAAAGCTAATTCTGACATTTTTAATGATGGGCTAACCCGCGTTTTCGAAACCTCGAATTAATTACTCGATTAGCGGCGAGTCGGTGGTCCTAGTCAATTCGATTAACTCCTCCGCCAAGAAAGTTGTTCACGATAATTTTAAATTATTTATTTATATAGTTACGTACGTTGTCAGATTAATAAACACAAGACCTAAGATTATTATTTTCATAAAACTAAGTCAAGTTTTATGATTTACTAAAAGTTTTAAATCATTATGCGTCACAACTGCCGCCGTCTTGCTTTGCTTTCAACCGTCTGCTGAACCACCACCGAGTAACTGACCGAATCAAGACATTGTATTTTAATTCAATTGCATATTTGTTTATTTATTTGTGTATTTTTACGCTTTCGTGCCACCGGGGCTCTAGCGGTTAAAAGTCTATTTTTATATGGACAATATCTGAAATAAATGAATTAATAATAAATCAAATTGATAGAAAAACCAACTCGAGTTGATTCGTTTGTTGGTTGACTTGACTCGACTCGGTTAATCGCTATCAAGTAACCCCAACCTTACCACCCAGTGTTTTGAGGTTATTACATATGTTGTGCATGTTTATTTTCTTGAACTTTTGTAAACTTTAGAATAAACAAAAAATGGAAGTGGACTTACCTAGTTGTGTCCAAGCTAGACTAAAATCAGATACAGGAGAAGAGACAGGAAGTCCTCTAGATCTTCCACTTAACATAACCAGAGATCAACTTCAGCTTATATGCAATGCTCTTTTACAAGAAGTAAGTCGATGATTACCGTTTGTTGTACTTTATTATATTGATAGATACTAGATATGGCCATTTATTTACAAGTCAGTCATTTGAAGAATTGAATTAGCTCTATTTACTGTCACACCTGTAATTCCAAAGAACTTACCGCTAACTAGCTATTATTTTATTACTTCTTGTTTCTGCTTTATCAGATTTATTTGATTCAAGTTGCACAACATATTAATCAATCTTTAAGGTCTTAAAGTTACTTTGTTCTCCTGTGTACATGTTAAAAAATATTATTTCAGGAAGACAAGCCGTTTCTATTTTTCGTTAAAGATGTTGAAATAACAAACAGCCTGAAAGATGCCCTTGATATTAAAAGTTTAAATTCAGAAGAAGTTGTTGAAATCATATACCAACAACAAGCGGTCTTTAGAGTAAGACCAGTTACCAGGTGTACCAGGTTAGTATGGGTCATCTATGCCAGTGTATTTTTTTATTATACAACTTAAGCTATCACATACCCACGAAACGAGACACAATAGTAAAACAATAACAGAGCGGTCTCATGTGACCGGTCGGGGATTCATGAATTAATGTTTTGATCTATACCTATAATTTGTGAACACTGGCATTCGCTTGGGGTGTGACGAGTTAATGATGGTGTACATATTCTTATCTTTAATGTTTTAGTTCAATACCAGGCCACGCAGAAGCAGTAATATCAACATCTTTCAGTCCATCTGGGAAACAGTTGGCTAGTGGTTCAGGAGATACCACTGTCAGGTTTTGGGACCTAAGTACTCAAACACCATTACATGTATGTAAAGGTAAAGCTAATTATTGATTATCTTTTTATTAAATGCATGTTTTGTATTTGATGCTACAAAAATTCAATTTTGTTACATCTTTGTCTGTATGGCGCTACTGCCGTTTCGAAGTTTACTTTGCAATTGCTGGGCTGTTTTGGATGGCATTTTCACTGGTAGATAACTAAAGTTATAGGTAGTAGGTAGGAGTAACTTAGGCTACCTTTATTTAAAAAAAATAGTGTTCTGCACAATAATAAGCTACAGGTAGTCAATAATGAAATCATGAAATGATATCTACAAAATGGTAATCTTTATTTTTTTCAGGTCACACCAACTGGGTTCTTTGTATAAGCTGGTCTCCTGATGGGTTAAAGTTGGCATCAGCATGTAAACAAGGCAGAGTAATGATATGGGACCCAAATACAGGGAATCAAATAGGAAAAACAATGGTTGGGCACAAGCAATGGGTCACAGCACTTGCTTGGGAACCTTATCACAGGTATGTTGTACAAAAAACAAAATGATAAATCATATAATAACAATTGATTTTTCAATAAGATTATTAGTAATAAAACAATTTGAGAAAAATTTATGAGTATTTATAAAAGCAAACTCATCCATCTCGTTGATTACTCTCTTCTTCCTAATCACAACACACTAATAAATTGTTGAGAAATAATTTTCTTAGAAAAGATAATTATAACTATAAAAAAAATTATAAGTACCAATCTTTTTAACTACTGTGCTTCTCCACAGTAATTAAAAAGATTGGGGATCTCTGTACTACACAATATCATCACATCTATATGGAATGTATTGCACCTATATATTATTACCAAGTGTTTCATTATGTTCTAGGAACCCCGAGTGTAGAAAACTCGCCAGTTCATCTAAAGATGGTGATGTCAGAATATGGGATACAGTCACATGCATCACAGTGTTGAGTCTAACAGGTCATTCAAAAGCAGTCACATCTGTGAAGTGGGGTGGCAATGGACTTATCTACACATCTTCTCAAGATAGAACAATAAAGGTTTATATAAATTATAATATCTGTCAATTCTTTAATACATTCATATTTCATCATCATCTCAGCCAAAAGGTGTCCACTGCTGGACATAGGCCTCCCTCAAGCGTCGCCACCACAACAAGCGGTCCTATGCGTCTCGCATTGCATTCATATTTGCTTGTTTTTATTCAAAATTGCCCTTATCAGTAAAAACAACTTTTTTTTAAGGTATGGAGAGCAGATGATGGGATCCTCTGCAGGACTTTAGAAGGACACGCACATTGGGTCAATACATTGGCGTTAAGCACAGACTATGTGCTCAGAACTGGACCTTTTCATCCCATCACTGACCAGCAATCTAGCATTAATGATAGTAAGTTCTTTTTTTGTTTACCTTATTACCTATGCTTTCTTTAACATTCTTTACTGTAAACAGTCATTCGAAACGGATTGTTAACCCTGATTTTATTTTCAATTTTATTTGATTGTGAAATAATCTTTTTCAGAAAATGTTCTCCAACAGCGTGCCCTAGAAAGGTATGAAGCAGTATGCGGAAAAAGCGAAGAACGTCTCGTATCAGGATCAGATGATTTCACATTATTTCTTTGGCTGCCTGAGAAGGAGAAACGTCCTTTAGCCCGAATGACAGGCCATCAGCAGCTCATAAATGATGTAAAATTTTCGCCAGACACAAGGTAATTATTACTTAATTTATCCCTGCGTCCCGAATTGCGATAACACTTTTATACCGCTAAGGGTCAGTTCACACCGAGACGCGACGCGACGATGCTGAAAGAGGCCAGTGATTTCGCGCTGCGTCGTGAGACGCATCGCAACGTTGCGAGGCGCAGCGCTGTATGAAGCAACGTGTACTAAATTCTCACAATGAAATGTGTATCTTTTCGTGTAGTAAATAGTTCTATTTTGAGTCACTATTAAAATGTGCACGCAGGGTCGCCTCTCGGTGTGAGCTGACCCTAATCCGACCAGATTTAATTTTACTAATATAAAGGCTACTAAGTAATAATTGTGACATTATGCATTTGTCGGATTAGCGATATTATCACTCTTATCGCAAGTTGGAAGTTGGAATGCAGGGTATATTAACTGACTTCAATACAGTGTTACAGGACTGATGCAATCAAAGATTAAATACCTTTTTGCTGAACAATAAGAAACAATTTCCTATGCTCCTGTTTTGCAGAATAATAGCATCAGCTTCATTTGACAAATCAGTGAAGCTGTGGGATGCAGCTACAGGCAAGTTCGTAACCACTCTCAGAGGACATGTGCAAGCAGTGTACATGGTAGCTTGGTCGGCCGACTCCAGACTACTATTGAGCTCCAGTGCAGACTCTACCTTGAAAGGTTTGTCAGTCATAACTAATTTAGCATTCGATTTTGGTTGAAATAATATAGAAATAAAACTGAAGTAATATGTATTTGTTTATCTTTTTGCAGTTTGGAATATGAAAATTAAAAAACTGGAACTAGATTTACCAGGACATGCAGATGAAGTGTTTGCTGTAGACTGGTCGCCCGATGGAGCTTATGTAGCTTCAGGCGGAAAAGACAAAGTTTTAAAATTGTAAGTTTGTAATTGAACTTAGCAACATGTAGTATACCTATTCACATGTAGTATTTTAAATATTTTTATTGGTATTTAATGTTGATAATTGTTTCAGATGGCAACACTAAAAGATGACAAGCACTCATCAGTGAAATACAACTTTATTACAGAATAACTGTTACAATATTATTATTTTAATAAATAAACATGTTTCACTTAATTTTAATGCTTTTCTTGACATTTGCCTTTATTCCTGATGCTTCCCCAGCATATCTAGTCATCTCAGTTCTAGGTTCACGGACAGCTCCCTTCCTCCTGATCTTAGCTTTCCTATATTTGAGCTTATGTTTAACTCTTGGATTTCTTTGATCCTTCTTTCTATGAGGAGTCAAGCCCTTGTTTTTAGCAATTTGGTAAGTAATCTCTCGTTTTTCACCAGCAACATCCTCTGGAACAATATTCTGTGATGAGGTAGAAGGTTTATTGTCTTCAGTCTCAATATCATTAGGAGCAGTATCATTGTCAGAAAATCCACTCTCTTCAGATTCATCATTGTTCCTTTGAACATCAATACCACTGTCTGGCTTGAAGAAGTCATTGCCTTCATATTCATCTTCATCATCAGACACACCAGTATCTTCACCTTCATCTTTTTCCATTGCATTTATAAGTTTTAACTTCTTAGGTGTTGATTCAGGTGACTGTCTTCCTGATTTGCGTTTCTTATCTTTCTTTAGTTGTTTAATTTCAGTTACATGTAGCTCCAAATTATTACTCACAGCTAGTAATATTTTGTCGATTTGAGGTTTTACAACTTCCAAATAAATTGGTTCCATTTTGTTTAACATTTGCCTGTACTGGTACAACCTTTTTATTACTGGATGATTCTGAATGTTAACTCTCTGGCTTTTAAGAAGTACATAAAAACTAATATTAGTACAATAATTCAAAATAAGATCATAATTTGTTTTAACAAATTTTGCAGCAGGACATGTTGGCAGTTTTCCATCTTTGACAAGCTCTAGAACAGGATGTAAATCATCTTTAGCAACTGTTAATTTTGTTTTAAAGTCATCAATTAGGCCTGCAAATTCTGGGCTTTCTTTTTCAAGTAGCTGTAACTTTTGCCTTTTTGACATCTGACTTAAATCACTTTTTATCACAGTTTCTTTTTCTTCAACATCTGCAACCTGTTTTGACAAAAAATCCAGTGTGAAATCTTCTTCTCCGAGCTGCTCTAAAAGCCTTTTCTGAATATCTTTTGCCTCTTTTTCTTCCATAAGTGCAATTTCTTCATCATTGCCAAAGCCTCCATAGTCCTCATCCACATAATCTGTTGCATAATATGATTTTTTCTTTTTACCCCATGCCTTAGAATCAGGTAAATCATCATCTGACTGTTCTTGGCCTTCTACATCACTATCAGCAATCCCTAAATCTTCTTTTTCATTCTCTGAATCATCGGATTCAGAGAAAGCATACACTTCTTCTTCACTTTCAGAATCATTGTGTTTTCTCTTCCGTACCTTTTCCAGTAATTTTTTTTCTTTAGGTGTATAATCATCTTCTGAATCTGAAGGTTCATAGTTACCTTTTTTATCAAAGTTGGACTTGACTCTGCAATAACAAACAAGGAATCATTTAATATTTATAAAAGGAAAAAATATAATGACAACCAAAAATAACTTAGTGATCAATAATATCTAAAACTAAAACAATCAGCAAACAATTTCAACTTCAACCAAAAAATGAAAACCTAAAATTACAATGGTACAACTTATTAGTTATAACTGCACTTTAAATTGTAGAAGAACTCCAAATTTAGTAATCGCGCTTTTTCTACCTAAATTTACTTTTGAGTGCCATAAAATGTTAGCAACAATACGACTACTACTAATACTACAAAATTTTGTTAATTTATTGCCAAAGCGATCTGCACAATTAAGTCGCTTCGGGACTTAACTGGTTAGGATAGTATCTCCTTCATGGTTATTTTTTTTAAAACCACCCTGAAGTCTGATGGTTAGTTAAACACAAGCCATACTTAGATACATATATAGTTAGATAAATATAATCATTATGGTTGACTGGTAAAAAATGCTGTCTGCCTGCACCATTCACATACACGAAGTATAATCAATCATAGTTTTTTCAATCTCAACATATCATGGCCAGAAGGGCGTTAAAATACACAGCTGGCAGCTGAATATAAATATATATTTCTAGCACATACAATTTATAGATTGCTGTCAATTTGTTGTTGAAACAGACTTTAAACTTCCATTCTGCAAAGATACACTACATTATATGTGGATGCATATAGCTGACGCGTAACACAAGCAGAAATAAAAAAGAACAGCATGGATATTGGGACGATTGCCATCTTTGATTCTGGCGATCGTGGTACATGAAACGTTTGATTTTCAGGTACAAAAGACGAAGTTATAAATTACGTAACAATTAAATGAAACCCCTTGAAAATCATGCAAACTTACTTTATTTTATCTGCCATTTTCAACGCGAATCGTGTGTAAGATAGAAATAAATCGCAGCGAGTCCGAGGTTAGTCCATTTGTCACAATCTTGCACCGTATCTTAGTATCTGCTATGTTACTTGTGGACGACAAAATGTAGATTACAATTAATTAATTTCACCCTTATTGCGTCCAAAAATTGTTTTTAATTTATAATCCCGTGCCTCGTTGTTACAATGCACAATTGACACTCTTTCTTTTTTTAATGTGTCTTTAAAAAAAATATATTTGCTTGCTTGAATATCGGTTTTTTGAGTCAACCACAGATGTAATATGGAATGATTTATCGGTTTGGCTCAGCCCATACACGTTTAGTCGTTTGAGCATTTAACCTAGTCGCACTGTGTTTTGTGTTCCCTATCATATCAATACAAGCAATGCCACTGTGATGAAGCTGTCATCCACCTTGTACCCAATCAATTATACCAAGGGAAGCCAGCATCATCGATGTACAGTACGGCCGTTATAAGTTGGCGAGTCTGAAGTTAGTCTCTGCGAATTTTGGCAATAACAGTTTTTAACAGCAATAACAACTGCAAATTGCATTTAGACTCAGACTCAGCCAACTTATTACAACGGCCGTACTGTATTGTAAATCAATTTGTTTCAAGTACGGATGTCACATGTCTTCGAATTTTTGGTTCTCATGGCTTCCTCACGATCTTTTCCTTCACCGTTTTGAGAGCAGTGGTGATGAAATAAATTACACAAAGTAATGCGCCTGATTGGGTTTGAACCCGCGACCTACAACTTGCAAGTCGGGGCAGTTATCACTGTGCCACTACTGCTCTACCCATATATGACGAGGCGTCAGGCGGTATGGTTTAAGACTTTAGCCTTCTCAAATGGGGCGAAGAAAAAAAGCAATAGACACTAGACACTACTAGACAGTAGACGTTACATTTTTTTAGGTTATAGCCTTGTTATTATTTGTTATACATCATTTTACGAAATATCAAAATATTTTAAGATAACATTGTATTTCAGGAGTAGATCGGATCATTGAAATCATATTTTGTTTCTAAAAGTTTTAGTATAATTAGTATGGAGATTTTTGTAATTCTTAAGATATCTTTTTTATTATTATTTTTGTTTTGTGAATCCATCGGTAGTAAAAAACTAACTTCTCGAAATTTCAATGGGGCTAAAACACTGTCTGAATGTCGACGCTGTAAGGTATTAACGGATTCTTTTAATTACTGGCTTGACCAAACTTCCAGAGGAAAATATGAAGGTGGAGATGCAGCTTGGGAGGAAGCTAAATTAAAATCATATTCTCGCAGTGAAATCCGTTTAGTGGAAATACAAGAAGGTTTATGTTCAGAGTTGAAAGCACATCAAGATGCATGTTATGGCATTGCAGAAGAATCTGAGCAAGTTCTAGAGAAGTGGTGGTTCAACAAAGATTCGGTTTCACTAGATTTGTATACTTGGCTGTGCATTGAGACTCTTCAACATTGTTGTCCTAGTAATCATTATGGTGACGCATGCTCAGCCTGTCCTCAGGATGTCAACAATAAAGTTTGCTCTGGACATGGCCGTTGCGATGGTGAAGGCACTCGGAAAGGAAATGGTACATGTATATGTAAAAAGGGTTACACAGGACGGCTGTGTGATGAATGTGCTAAGAGCTTCTACAAAACAAGTGTTGATTCATGTAAAGTATGCCACAAAGCTTGTGATGGATGTAGTGGTGACGGTGCAGCGGCTTGTGAAGCTTGCAACACAGGCTGGCAATTACAATCAGGTGTGTGTGTAGACGTAGATGAGTGTGCATCAAGTGTGTGTGAACCTCATCAATATTGCAGTAACACAGAAGGGTCTTATACTTGTAACAAATGTGATTCCTCATGCAAATCATGTAGAGGTGAAGGCTCTTCTAACTGTACCTCATGTGAGCCAACTAATGTGCTATGGTTTGGCATGTGTGTAGACAATGAACTGAAACAAAATATTTTAACAAGTACTTTTAAAAGAGTAGCATTGTATATTGGTTTACTCATTATAACAGTGTATATTGATCGCATCTCAAGAACAGTAGCTTCATTTGTAGTATTAGTTATAGCACTATTGATGTATTTCTCTGAGAGAAATTTGAGAATGAATACAATGGACGTTCTTTGGCAGACATTATATGCAAGTTAGTGAAATAAGTTGTTTGTGTATCTGTACCAGCTATTTTTGTAACTGGTTGTATAGAAAAATATGCAAAGGAAAACAGACAAAATCAGAAAACTTACTTTTAAAACTTTCTGGTACCTACTTACAGTAACTGATATCTGTTATGTAAATAACCTGACCCATGTAAATGTAAAATTATGTGAATAGATTAAGAGTAATCCTCAGCTTAACTAATCTATTTATAAGATCTACATCCACCATCCATCTTTGTAAATAATTGCCTACTGTAGTAATGCAAGTACTTACAATACAATAAAATGAATTTAGGAAAAGTTGTGTTTTATTGCATACAAGCATTGTTTAACATTATTGTATTCTGCAAGGTCAAGAAACACCGTCAAGACACCATTCGGGGTCACCGCATCCCTCGTGAGAGCTCGCACGCGCATGATAGCGTCGACTGCAGAGGGCGTAACCAAACTTATGTACTTTCCGCCATATTCTGCTCCACCTGCTTTTGGTTTGGAATGTACTTTCTGATTCCCGACATCCCCTCTTCGAACACAAAACAGTCCCAAGTAGGCTCAAGAGTCGAAAGAGCTTTCTACGTGGAACAAAAGCCATTCTTGACCCTCCTCCCAAAGAAAGGTTAAGGCTTTGGGAAGAACATTATCTACCACCACCCGACTTTTTGAAACCCCAGGAACATCTCCCGCCTGGACATGAATTGCAGTGGCCTGTGTGGAAAGCACTAAATCGGTTGCGCACCCAGGTAGGTCGCTGCAAACACAATTTGGCCAAATGGGGTTTCAAAGACCCGTCGGATACCCAATGTGAGTGCGGTGCTTCTGTACAAAACATGAGCCACACGTTGGAGTGCCCTAAGTGCCCAAACACCTGCACTTTGGAGGATTTGATGAGTGTCACCGATGCTGCAATTAGCGTGGCTACCTACTGGGCCCAAACAGTCTGAAGAGTTTACCTTCGATTCGAAAAGAAGAAGAAGACTTGTCAACTCGTCACTTGAGCCGGTACGTGTATAAAGAGTCTGCGCACCAGTTTCCCCGTCGTCTTCCAGCCGAAGTGGAATCTGGCCCCTATTCAGGCATGCGGTTAGGATCCACCTTAGTCGAGGCCCGAGGGCCTCCGATGCTAGGACAGTAAGACTAGCTTCCCTAGTTAAGCCGTCGAATCTTGGGGCAGTCTTTTTGGCGTTCAGCCTTCGACCCGCCACTAGATTTACCTCTGCAATTTCCGGATCAATGCAAGCAATCTTGCGTCATATTTGACTCATTTTATTAAAAAAAAACCAGGAAAGTGCGAGTCGTCGGACTCACGGACTGAGGGTTCCGTACCAATATATATATCTATGAAAACAATTCAATTCCCGAATCGAGTTTTTCGATTTTAGATTTTTCCAAATCGCAATTTTTTTTTCTTAACTTGGCTTTGGGGACTTTCCTATGAAATGTACTTTTTCAGGGATCCGTACCTCAAAAGGAAAAAGCGGAACCTTTTGTTATCCGATCTGTCAAGACCCTTAATCTCGGGAACGCGTAGAAGTAGCAGAAGTTGAAATGAAACCTAAAGCGCAGGCCACACCGCCAGCTGGCGGGCGGGTGGGCGAAGCGAACGTAGGAAACTAAATAAATTACGCGAAATATTGGCGAGCTAAACTATGGGGTTCACACCGAAAATTACGGACAGACAAGCGGGGGGCGCACTGCTATTCGAAAGACGAACGTCGACTAGTCTACTCGAAACGGGGAGGACGAGCTAACGAACCGGGCAAGCGAGCTAAGCTAGCGAAGCGCGGGCGCGCCAACGAGGTGAACGAGTAGCTTCGCTGGAATCGTCGGATATTTCGTTAGCTTAGCTCGACAGGTTAGTCGGTAGCTCGCGGTGTGAACCGAAGTATGTAAAAAGGTGAAACGATATTCGCCTGCCAGGCCGCAACGCTAGCTAGCGGTGTGGCCTGCGCTTTATACACTCAAGTGTGGGGACTCTTGAAGCTGTGCAAAACTCAAACATGTAAGTTACTGATAAAAAGGTACGGCCGTTTATATCGCAAAATTTTAATGTAATAAGGAAAAGTTAGTTTCAAAATATTCAAATGTTTTCATGTTCAAGCCTTTGCCTAAAAATTGGCGAAGTTTATTTTGGTTGTGATAAATAAAATGCTTTGAAAAGGTGTATTAAAAATACATTTTATTGCAAAATTTATGTAACTACATTTTAGTGTCATTTATATACAAAAATTAAATACAAAGTTTAGGTATTATAACCAAGATGTGGAATACTATATAATACAGCTGCTGGTGCAGAGATTTTTCACACAAACTGGAAGGCTAATAGAGCAAAATATTAAAATAGGCCAGGTAGAGTTAAATTAAGTTTAGTATAGGTATAACAATATCTTTGCCCCAGTGTTCATCTCAGATTATATGTAAAATCCCTAGTCCATAAACAATTATGTAGGTCGGTAATAACTTTACTATAAAGTAATTAAATAGCAAACTTAAATTTATTGTAAGACAGACTACAAGGTAACATGTATTAAACTAAGGTATAAATTCACATGTCTTACATTAGCAGCTTACTAAAACTGACTGCATTTTGTGAAGAAGGTCAAGTCATTATAACCATAAATGTATTTGAGACTAACTATTAATTATCAATTGTGAGAGAATATTTAAACGTTACTCTATCATTATCAAGAATAAAAATTGGCAACAGTTAATTTGGCAACAGCAAGCACAGGTATACATTCTCAGTCTGACAAAAAGATAATTCTTAATAGTAATAAAATATAATGACTGACTGACAAATTAATGTGCTTATTATGTGCCTAATTTGTTCGTATAAACAGTGTTCCCTGACGATATAAAGCAACTGATATTTGCATGTTATTAATGAATTCTTAAGTGTATGTCATTTATTTTAATACAAGGGTAAAAAGACAAAACCCACTGACTAACATCAAACATCATTATTTTAACTATCAACAAAAGATCTCAACTTAAAGTACTTCTACATATTATATAATATTATTGGAAAAAAATAAGAAGCATTTTCAAATATGTAATCACTCAAATAGTTTGTGTGCATGAAACTTGTCAGTATCACGAATGATAAGACTATAGAATGCGTTTAAATGTACTTTACAATACAAAGTAAAGATAGAAGTATATTACAGTGTATATATTTCGTGACAATCGCTATGATAAATAAATGAGTACAAGCTACACCTTCAGTTCCTATGAAAATAAAAAAGTAAACATTTGTGAACTGTGATTCATGATATTTGAAGAAGTTATGTGATAAGCTGTGGTCTTTGGTGAAGAATAAACATTGTATTCCAAAATGACAAAAAAAACGTGGAGTCACTTAACTAAATTCTTGAATATATTACACAACAACATAAACTATCGTAAATTAAAGGTTAATTAATGTATCTCAACAAAATAAACACATATTAATATAAATGAAATTAATATTGTTCTAAGAATTTTTATTTTTGGTAAATTTTCCATTTAAGTACTAATATAACACCATTCATCTAAGCCTATTTGTGAAATATTAACGAACGCCTATATTATTTAAACTAGTCATCATAGTCGATTTCATGTGACACCTACTGTTGCACGGAACTTACAAAAGTACTAGAAAGTGGTGCTGATATAACATAAAGCTTCTAAATAATAACATACACACGACTAGCATGTAAAATGCTATAAGTGGACCAACTGTTATTTATTTTGTCCATGTTTATTAATTTTGTATTCAATATACCTAACATTGACTCAAATAATACAACCCGAGATCAAATCTGCTATCAAATACTCAAAATGATTTATCTGGCAGGTCAAAAGTGATGATAAATAGGTCAATAAAAATGTGATGTTGATTTTTAACTGTTAATCGTCCTACTATACAACTTCGGAGTCCATTTTTTATATCTCTCTTTATTTGAAAGAAAATGTAAGTAATCAAACTCATTTTTCAGTAAAAAAAGTAGTTGCAATTTTGATTAAAAAAAATAAACTTGTATAAATCCTGAATGTGTTTCAAAGCTGAAAATAAACGCTACTGCTCACAATTTTATTAGTATCAGTCTGCCTCAATTTATGCTAATGATTTTATTACCATAAATTATTACATTTATTTCGGTCCCTCATCATAATACTTGCTTAAAATCATTAATCTTTCTGAATCAATCATTACTAAGTTCATAAAGCTGAACAAGCCACGCGGCTCCTGCGCCGGTGTCAGCTGCACACGTCACAACCGCGTTCTCATTTAGAACCACAACACACGGCACCTGATAAGGCCGTTTTCAGCGTTATCCACATACATCCACTTCATCATTTATTATACACGCTAATTTTTGTAAATGTTATATCTTCTATGATACATCTATGATCAGTCTGTTGTCGTAATTAATGGAATGTATTCAGTTGAATAAGTCGAGTGTTTTATAAATAAGTTAATTGTCACAATGGAAATATGTGTATCATTTAGCGGCATAATAGCTTATTATGCCAATCTCGAGCACTGTACGTATTTCGTTTAATACTATAACATATTTTGATTAATTTGGAGTGCATTATACCTGTATGGGCATAGCAATTTCGACCTTAAAAACGTAAATACTCATAATAGATCCCGAGAAATTCATGGCTTTTGTAGGAAATGCTAACATTACTTTAATATGTGCGGGAATAATATACAAAATACCGAGAATAAAGTAAAAAATACATAGGCGGGCGTCGGGATTTTAATACGAAGACAAAGTGACAAGTTCTTTAGCGCGTCAACGATCCCTAATGTAAACTGATTCGTAATTCAGAAATCGTCCTTTAATTTAAAAAAAATCTAAGTTGCAGTTTACTAGAATTTTAGAAAAATTGTTGTCCCTAATCACGCTTCAAACTTGATTTCAGAATCTTAAATAATTTCGGAATACATGACAAAATTTAATTTTGGTGGGCAAGGTTTTGAATTCAAGTTGAATTACTTACACGAATGAGATGTAACCATGGAACCACGAGACGGTACGAGCTGAAATGCTTGTCATAAAATTAATGCACACCGCCGCGGAATCCACGTTGAAAGTTACACTAAGAAATCTGTGAGAATTCGCCAGAAGACGGGTGATCAGTTTTTGACACAATATTTTATTTACACGAATAGGGAATATGCATGAAAATTTGTTTCCTTACCATTTTATGAATATATTAGAAAATAGAATACTAACTGTGACACAAAATTGAAATGAGTAGAAAAGCGAACGAGATATAATCATTTCAAATAAATAAATATATCTCTCTCGTCAAAACGTCATTTGCTATGGCAGCCGAACGGGCGCAATGTAATATGACGTCAAATTACTTTAGGACTTCTCTTTCTTATAAGCAGCTTTGAAGGTTTATAACTTCGTTGTCGCTAAAAATCTTTCATATTTTACTAGAGCTGAAAGCAAATAAAAAATCCATGGATATTCCCAATTCGTCAGAAGACGGTTGATAAGTTTTTGACACAATATTTTATTAGAACGAATTCCCGTGCGGTGTGGATGAAACGTTACTGGTATATGTATCTAGTCGAGCAGGTTGTGCGGCGCGCGGTGGTGGCTGGACAGCTGCGCGGCGAGCTGGCGCTGCTGCAGCAGGCAGTACAGGATGCCGGCCTGCGCCATGGCGTCCACGGTGCCGGCCGCCAGCAGGTCGGTGCGCTGCTTGCTGCCCGCGCCCGCGCTGCCCGGCCGCAGCAGCGTCGGCCCGAACACCGTCGCCAGGTTGTGCATCGACATCTTGTTCTCGCTCTCGTGCTGGTTCACTCTGTGTACATCAAAACGTACAACTAGAGTAATGCACATATGGAACCGCCATTCCACGTAAACTTAATCCACAACTAGTACTAAGTTGATTGACTACTTACCTGAATAAATAAAAAATTCACGCGAACAAAGTATTTAGCAAAGTGCTACTTATGGCTGTTAATGGTTTTCAAGGGTAAAATATTTAGGTACCACAAATAAAAAGTGAAAAATAAACAAAATTATTTAACAATAAAAAAAAACATCAATAACAAAGTGTTTTACTTTTAAATTGCAGTCGGTTGTATGTTTTTACACATAGCGTCGTGTCACACATCATATTTTTATTTATGACCCGATTGTGATATACTCCAAAATATAGGTTAAGGTTTTTAAATGATGAAGACTAATTAATTTGAGATTGCACTTACTTGACAAAATGGTTCAACAGAAAGTCAATACAGTTCTTATTGAGGTCTGGCAGCTGTGCATAACACTTGAGCAGTGCGTGGCGTCTTGTATGCGCCGGGCCTGAGTCTACAGATGTTCCCGCACCCTGGATCAGTGAAAATAAATCGTTAAATTACAAATACCAGACTGTTACGATAATTCTCGATATTACTGATACGTACTTGTGTGGCTCCCCAAGCCTTCAATAGTTCGGGGTAGAGTGCGTCAGTGAACAGTGCCTCGGGCAACTCTCGCAGGTATAACTTCAACACGCCGGTGACCGAGTGAATGTCCACCTCTTTCAGTAACTGCTCCGCTTCGTAGGCATCTGGGCAAATATAACAGAATCCATTTTAAATCCAATAACTATTATTCATTAGAATAAATTTTAGTACTGGGTGCACTAAAACATGCAATCAATGGGTCTGTAATTGAAAAATCTTTCTCAGTGGATTCGATCGACATTAAAAGAAATGTAGTGTATTTTAGAAATGAAATGCTTACTGGTCTCAAAGCTCTTCTTGAGTCGATTGAGGTCGGAGGCACTACCCGACACGCGGTACACGCCCACCTCGTGGATGCCGCGCCGCTCCACCTCGCGCACGCACGCGCTTATTATGAACGGGATGTTGCGTTTCTCACGTCTGTAGGACATAACAATGAAAATATCATTGCTGAAACTTTTCAGTTTTTGTTGCTTTTGAGGGGGCAAATAACGAAACAGTGAGTACTTTTCGTTATTTACTACTATTTACGAAACGAGACATACAATAAATGGGTATGGGCCTAAAATAATAAACAAAAATTAACAGCAATCTGACTTATAAAATTTATGATTGTAATTTTTTGAGCATTTTTTTTGGATTAAAGGTCTATTTTTCATGTTGCTTTTCACTGTAAGTGTGTACTCACTTGGCGACGTGCGTGATCTTGTTGCCGAAGAGCGCGCCGGGCTTGGCAGAAGGCACCCGGCGAGCAGAGCGCTCGGGCGGCAACACGCGCAGGCGCAGCGTGAGCGAGCCGCCGCCCACGCACACCGTGCGCCCCACGCCGCCGCCCGCACTCTCCGCCACCCACTCGCGAGACAGCTGACAAGTTAACACACATGATATTATCTGGATGTAGTTATCCGCAGTGGCACTTGAGTCACCTCGGAGATGAAGTGTCCAAAACAATTTTTTTTAATCACTTATAACCTAAGGAGAGAGTACGAAATTCATGCGAAAAACACGCAGGAATAGTGCAAATAAACAATATTTACCTTGATAGTACACTTCCCTCGCAGCACCGGCCTGGCCGCGTCCTCGTAGAGCAGCAGGCGTAAGTTCTGCGAGCCCTCCAGGTCCAGCGTGAAGCTCTCGTTCCAGCGCGGCTGCGCGCTGCGGCACACCAGCTTCGACTTCGCCTTGCGGAAGTAGTGCCCATACGAGTCTACCTCCACCACTATGTAGTAATCTGTAAAAAACAGATTTTTTAGTTACTCCATAAAAGGATAGGCAAGATTTGCCTGTTTAGTATCTTAGTGCCAGGTAATTAAATGCTGTGTCTCGCCAAGCTCTCTGGCGTAGTAAAGACGAGGGAAGTAATATGAGTAAAGTGGTATAGCTAGAAGCTCACCGGCGGCCGTGTCGAGCGGCGCCGTCATGCCGCCCACGTGCAGCTGCAGGTCGCCCAGCAGCAGCGAGTCGTCGCGGCCGCTGCGCAGCAGGTACGAGCCCATGTCCGTCTGCAGGTAGCTGCGACACGCCGTCACCCACGCCTGCAGCTCCAGCATCGAGATCGAACTTGAACCCGCCGGAGGTGCTGACGAAGCCTGACGTTCAAATAAAAAATGTATTAATTATTTTACGAACGGAAGCGGATAGGGCCTATTTTTGAAGGTGAAACAAGCCATATATGGTGCCATATAAAAGCGTTCTCCCTTAGGACACCAACCTGCAAAGCATGTATAGAGTCGATCCACTGCGTGCGCTCGTACTCGGAGCTGAGGAAGAAGATGTGTTGCCTCTGCAGCGCGGACGCCGAGCCGGGCGCGCGCGCGCCCACGCGGAACACGAGGTTGGGCGACGCCAGCACCAGCTGAGCCTCGAGCTCCGCCAGCTTCTTGCGTTGCTTCTCTGCTGCTCCACGCCCGCCAATACGGATTTTCTGTAAATATTTTTGTATTAAGTCTACTTTGTCTTTATCACTCTTTTTTAGGGTTCCGTAGCCAAAATGGCAAAAACGGAACCCTTATAGTTTCGTCATGTCCGTCTGTCCGTCTGTCACAGCCGATTTACTCGGAAACTATAAGTACTACAGTGATGAAATTTGATGGGAATATGTGTTGTATGAACCGCTACAAAATTATGACACTAAATAGTAAAAAAAAGAATTGGGGGTGGGGCCCCCCATACATGTAACTGAGGGATGAAAATTTTTTTTTCGATGTACATACCCGTGTGGGGTATCAATGGAAAGGTCTTTTAAAATGATATAAAGTTTTCTAAAAAACATTTTTCTTAAAGTGAACGGTTTTTGAGATATCAGCTCTCAAAGTCGTAAAAAGTATGTCCCCCCCCCCTCTATTTTTATAACTACGGGGTATAAAATTCTAAAAAAAATAGAGGTGATGCATGCTAATTAACTCTTTCAACGATTTTTGGTTTGATCAAAGTATCTCTTATAGTTTTTGAGATAGGTTGATTTAACTGTATTATATTTGCTGCTACGGAACCCTTTGTGCGCGAGCCCGACTCGCACTTGGCCGGTTTTTTTTTATACGGAAATCCTCATGGATAGTCCGTGTAAGGAGGACATTTGAGAATACGTATTTACTTTGCAGTAATATAGCACTGATGCGTCTGATCAGATGAGAAATTGGTAATTAAATAACCCAGCAATTAGCATTTCATCTTTGGCGTAAATATCGCTAACTTACGTACCACTACAGTTTGTGCCTGCGTTTTGTTACTTTATAGTTTCCCTTTTCACCGGATTTGAAAGGTTTCTTACTTATCTTTATGGATTGGAAAAATAGTATTTGCTATAGGTAATTGACCTTATCGTCGGCAGCGGCTCGTTCCTCGGCGAGGATCTGGTCGCGCACGGTGGAGGCCTGCGACTTGAGCGCCACGATGTTGGCGGGCGACGCCTCGCGCGCGTCGCCCGCGCCCGCCGCCTCCTCCTCCACCACCACGATGTCCGGCAGCGGGATGAACCACTTCAGCTCGAACGTGAACTTGTCGCGCCCCGATGCCTGTGCCGATATTTCAAACTTATAATCGTAAACAAAGCTGTAATTGTAACAAAAAAATAACACGGAGTAGATTACAGAGGAAGTGCTGGCTATGTACAGTGGCCGTTGTCATTAAAACATCGGAATTCATCATCATCATCTGCCTAGCCTTTTCCCAACTATATTGGGGTCAGCTTCCAGTCAAGCCGGATTTAGCTGAACAACAACAAAACAACAAAAACAACAACACAAACAAAACAACAAACAAAAACAACATCGAAACATCGGAATTGTAATAATTAAAAAATGTACATCAGTCACTTGCCATTAGTTTGTGGAGCTGCCAGTTAGTCAGTTACTGTAATGCTGGCACTTCATCTGCGATCACTACCCAGTGCTAAAAATACAAATTTGTATTACCGTAGTTACCTTATACTTGGCACAAGCAATGACGTCGTTGAAGAGAAATAGATGCCTTAGTTTCCTGTGCCCATCTGAGAGTTCTACGATAAATGAGTTTTTGACCAGCCTTCTTTGAGCACGATCGGCGTTCTGCAGAGATATTAAAAACATTAGCATCCGAACTGTTTATTTATTATATTATTAATACAAGGCACAAAATTGTACTTACAGGAAACATGGATTTTGTTTGTATAATATTGAATTCGTCTAGGAAATGTTGTGTCATATTGAGTGCCTCTGTCAACATAGCGTGATCAGGATGACTGGCTGGAGTATATTTTATAAGATCCTGAAAAATATTATAATGTTGAGTGTCTAGTAAAAATTGTCTTGTGATCTAAATTTTAAGCGTAACAAAGCAATCAAGCGACAGCATGAATAGCCCAACTTAATAAAATATCAGGAAACTAAATAATAGACATTACAACAACCGTTCAGGAAGTGATTTTGAACCGCGTTCACAAATCGCAAAAAATATTTCACTGATAGGAAACTGCGTTACATCTCTGAATGTCATAGGATCTTTATCCCGAAAAAATGTATGGACTTTTAGTATTCTAAACGCTCCATGCATTTTTTGGCCACAGGATTGAAGCGGGCATAAGCTAAATAATAAACAGACGTACATGCAAGACGAGCGCGTTCTTCTGCACCCTGGCGACGGGCTTGTGCAGCAGGTCGTCGAGCGACATGGGCTGGCCGTGGCACGCGATCTGGCGCGTGAGGTGCGCGAAGCTCTGCGACGACGAGCAGCGCCGCCGCACCGCGTCCGTCGCGCGCCCGTAGTTGTGCAGGAACGCGCCGTAGATGTTTATGTTCTCAGCCTATAACATTACATCAAAAATAATATGGCATGCTTAATCACAAAGTGACCAAATTAAAATGTGAAAAAATTTGAATGTGAAAACATAAATTTAAAAAATGAGATTCATTATTCAAGTCCCTCTTTTGAATTACGTCTCTTTTTGATTAAGTGTGCTATATGTAAAAGCCAATGCAAAATATTGGCATGATTTACTTTTTTCTTTTCGCCAGAAATTTGCCTAGGCCCGTGTTGTCCTGTAACATATAAATGTTACAAAACAATACGAGGAATCAATTGCAAAAATAACTAGATCTTTAAACCATAACCGAACGAAGATGGATACCAATAGAAACATATTGCTAGTATCTTTTTATTAGGCATTATATATTTGTCATATATACTTTACGAAAATACTTGCATACGTGATATTTTGAAGTTTGCATAATATTTTGGTTATTACTGAAGCGGGGGACGCTGAATAACTCATTAGTTTCTGTGTCGTACATTTAACAATTAAAAAAATATGCTTACCATTTTCTTGAAATGTATTCCTACTGATAGAGGCTCTTCCCAACTAGCGACGGCGGCTTTCAATCCTTCGAGGAAGTTCTTGTGTAACTCGTGCAGTTCAGATATTTTGTAGAAAATAGTATTAAATTCTTCCTCAGTTATAACCGGCTGTGATGTCGATAGCGTCGCTTTTATTGCGTTCATATACTGTAGGACAACCAATATAATTTTATATAATTTTACGTAATGAATATTTGTAAGTATTGGTAATGAGTATAAATCCTTTCTTATTACCAGAGATTAAAATAATTATGTAGAGTACTTAAAAATAAATTAAAAAAAAGGTAAGTAAATTACGAGTAGATTATAACTCCCTTAAAATCACGTAATAATAATGATGAATAATGAAACCCAGGATTTCACTATGGTAACTTTATATTAGACTTGCAAAAAAAGTAATTTTATATTTTGAAAAACCCAATTTAAAAACATATAGTACTGTACCAATTGTTTCAAATGCTAGATCATAAACGTATTCCGGAATTTTAGAGGAGTACCTACTACCTCCTCTAGAGTAGGACTATGTAAGCTAAATCTTCGTACTTTAGGTAAATACTAGCGCATATCCGGCATGTGTTACTACGCAATTTTATTAATGCATTGTTTTGATGGTATTTTTTATTTGACGATTTCTCCCGCTCTGGGGCAGAGCGGGTCGGCGTGTCAGACTTTGACTGACTAAAACGACATGTTCCGGTTTCGGTTTTGCTCACTTCTCTTTAAGGCGTGCTTGGAACACTATGTTCCGTCGACGACTCCGGCTTGGTCGAGACGGTTACCGGACGGCCGGACCACGATCTACCCATTGCTCGTCGTCGGCAAGCAAACGCCTACGGTGGCTGGAAATCGGTTTCGGTCTCTCGGTGGCTGGGGTGTGAGGACGTCCGTTCCTCACGCGTGCGGCCGCCACATCCGAATGCATTGTTACTTCGCACGCGGAGGCGACCGCCATTCCTCCTCGACCTGGACCATGCTCTACACCAAGGCCCGGAGCCAGAGCTCACCGCTACCTATCGCCCCAACAAAGACACGGTTTGCATGGTCTAAAAGTACCTATCTTCACATTTATTGCCTTTTTAATGAAACCAGTGTTGGACAAGCTTGGATGGTTGTTGGCCGTATACAATTTTTGTGTTTTATATTGTAGAAAAATACTTCCCTTTTGGTATAAAAAAATCTTATGTGCTTTTCCAGGATATGTTCCACCCGTGAGCCAACTTTCATACAGATCCCTTCAGCATTTTCAGCGTAAAGGACTAACAAATAGACATACACTGTGATTTTTGAGAATCCCTCATTAATGTCATTGTAGGTACATAACTTATACATTTAGAAATGCGAAAAAATTGCAATTCAAGGCGTTGCAAACTAAAGTAAAATATTTTTTTGGTACAATCTATGTACGACGAGGACTTCATTCACGCTTTGCATCGCGTACCGTAATCTGTGTGTTATTTATGTATCAAGATGTTCATACATGTTTATTCACAACAAATTATTTCTTTGTGAATAAAAAGACTAGATGTGTACAGTCATTCCTAGCAATAAAGTGCTGTTTAGCTGTAAAACATGGATAAGACAGTCGAAAACATGTGATGTCCGACAATAAGTTACTATTGTTATCTAGTTTAAAAACCCTTAGTCAATATTTTATCGTATTATTATGCAATTTATATGTAGTTTGCTTATTTTAATTTATACTTATCTATCGATAAGTATACAAAATTTGGAGATGACAGTACAACAATAAATCAAAACATTGATAGAACTGATCATTATGAATAACTTTAGTATCGAACCAGCCCAGAAATCGCGAAAAAATAATCAGCTGTCTTGTACATTTTGTCGACTTATGCAAATATAAATGTATGGGCCACATGCTTTTTTATGATTTCTGTGTTGGTTGCATTGTAAAAGTATTTAAAATGATGACATTACCAGCGTTTTCATTTATTATTGTACTGTTGACCCCACATTGTATAAAACACATTTTTTTTATATCTTTGCCCGTTATAGACCATCCAACCGATGTGACGTAATTTCCAACAGATAAACAAAATCTATTTCTGTATTAGTGTAGTAACACTTGCCGGGTACTTGCTAGTATACTTATATTAATATTATAAAGCTGAAGAGTGTGTTTGTTTTATTGAATGCGCTATGCTCAGGAACTACTTCATCGAATAGAAAAAATTGCGGGTGTAACCGCGGGAGAGCGCTAGTTCAATATACTGTCTGCCTTTAAACATTAGGACTAAATAGATGACTAACCGATTTGCCGCTATCAGATAAGGATAAATCATAACAATACAACGAATGATAGTGAAAACAAGTGCAAATGATAGTACCTTCTCCATAACGTAAAGGCATTCAACATAAACGGTTTCACTCTCGATGATACTCGTTATGATACAGCGGTGCATAGTCAGGCGCTCCGCTTCCGCATTGTTGCCACTCGACTCCTGAAAATAATTAAATTAATTATTCAGTTCCATGAATACCTAATAATATTATAAGTACAACGTAATCAGGTAAGTTGCGTAACAACTTTCATAACAGCACACAATAGCCATTTAAACTTTTGTTTGGAGTAACAATCAACTAGAAAGGTAAACATTGAAACGCGTACCACTCGCACTAGCCCATTTTCAGTCATTCTTTTGGAATCCTGCATGGTATACGAATCATGAAAATTATATTAGTTTTCAGTTCTGTGTTTCTTTTAAGTGCCATTTACTGTTATGATTCAGAAAGTAAGTAAATTCTTAGTGTTAAATAATGTTGCTCAAATGCTTGATTAATTTTAATGAATCTCGTTTACTTTCTAGGTTCCGAATCTAATCGAATTGAAATCAGTCCGTTTTACGATACTATTATCTACAGCGATATCGCTGATATAATAAATGACTTTGGAAACAATGATGTAAGTAATAAAAAATCATTACTTAGTTGTATCATTTTTATCGAGATATGCTTTGTAAATTGCATTTGTAATGTTTTCAGGTTTCACCATTCGATATGTTTGCGAGCATATCGAACAGCGAAGCGAGTCAAAGTGACGAAGCCATAGAAAATTTGCTCTCTGAATATCAGCATTACTTAGATAAGGCATACAAACAGAGAAAAAAATACGTAGAAAAATCTAAAACAAAAAACAAAGTACCACTTTTACCACATCACGATCAATACACGAAGGCCAAACCTGGTGTAGTAGGTATTAAACATGACGAATACTTGTACTCTAACGGCTTCTATAATCCCGGTTCATATAAATTCCCTCCAACATCGTACGGTAATCCTTTAGATGTGTTCATCCCGGTTAATTCGAGAGGTAAATATATTATGAATAAACCAGACGAGACAACTAAAAACCCAAAAGATAATCGTGATGAATATCTACCACTTGAAAAAATTATGTTCAATGAAAAGAAAATAATGGACTTGTCTCCTGTTATGCGTAAATCGTCTTTCGAGTCAATGAAATCACCGTGCTATTGTAAAAGCAACCACATTCCTTGCGATTGTGGCTGCAAGCAGTGCTTTGTGAGTTTTGAGCCGATGATCCAAGATCCCATGGCATTAATGAAATTACGTTCCCTAGATGATCAGAAAAAGAACATGTTGCATTCTTCGCTGTATGAAAATGCCATTAAAAAGTCGGAATATTCCATTGATGGCAATATGAAAGATGTTTTTAAGGATAATTCGTTAAACATACGCATTAAAGTTGATCTTGAGTTACCAAAACCACAAGATATTCTAGGAAAATATTTTAATATATTCAGTGGCGATAGAATGTTTGAACAAAATGACGCAGTGTCTAAAGAAGTCTCAACTGGGGTGAATATACCATTTCCATATTTTAATTTCCCTATTCCCATGGAACTTTTCGGATACAAAAAAGCCTCAAAGTACGGTAAAGACGATTCTACCTCATTACATAAAATAAGTATCCATAAAAAAAAGAAATCTAGAACTAACAATAATAAGAAACATCGAAAAAAAGTTATAACTTTTCATAATATCAAGGTGCAGCAACCGCCATTGTTCCCAAATAACCTAAAAGATAAAGTCCATAATGCATTTAATAACGAAACTAATAACATTAACATTACTAATGATACAAGTCCGCAATCTTCGAATTTGTTACAATTTGAAATAAATTCCTTGATTAATAAAACTGATGATATTCTTAACGAAACTCAGACAGAAGAAAGTCTTTATTTGATGGTAAATATAACCAATAATCCTTATAATGGAACCGAAGATATTCACAAAATTGAAAATAGCATTGAAACTGATTTACCGAGAAAGATCACAAATGTAACCACAGCTATTCGTGAAAAACGGGATGTATCGAATATAACAAAAACAAATTTGAAAAACGCTGACAAAAACCTACTGAGCGATGAAGAATTATCGTATTGGCCAAATGTAACTAGGAACATGGAAGACGTCAAATCTAAAAATATCACAACTATGATACTGGAAAATGAACACAAGAAGACTAAGTTAAACATGAGTAAAGATACCATTCGTCAGAACCATACCAGGGCACTAGAGCAGGCTATATTTGGTGACGTTGATTGGGACGACGTCGATACGGTCGCGCCAGCATTCATGTCATTTGTTGGTAAATATATCCATGGAGTTTTAACTTTTTGCTCTCAAAAAGTTTGCCACTCGATGAACTGTGCAAATAAGACCTGCCTGCATAGAGTTTGCGTGCCCTCAGATCGATTGAACAACAGAGGTCATTGCGCCGGGACCAACAACACAGGTACTAAATCATAGCACATACTGTTTTCTAGAATATAACAAATATCTTCACGTAAAACGTTGTATGATTGTTCGTTTCAGATAGCGTAGCGTCGATGGAGTCCATCATGGATTTACCTTCAAATGTTGCATTTGAAATAGTAGATATCTTGCAAGACAAAATGTTGGGGAAACTATTTGGAAAAGCAACGTTTTGCATTAATGCCAAATGTATCACGCTCGTCGCATCAAAAAAAATGTTTGCCAAATCTCGATGTTCTATCAAAGAGTTGAACACAGCAGGCCATTGTTCAAATGTTAAACCCGTGAAAGTTATGTAAGTTCTTGTTTAGTAAATAAACCGATTTCAATAATTGTTTGTTTAGAAAATGCACGCGTTTACTTACCTATAGTTGATAAAGGTAAAGGACACCATTTTTCGGTTCGACAATATTTTTTAGTATTAAATACAGCTTCTACATTCGGCAAATATTAATTTATAGTTATTATATTTTTATATATAACAATCACACTTAAAATCTAAAGTGAACTTGTCACTTACAAGTTAGCACAGCATTAACTTAAATTTCAAGTCTTAAAGTAATAAAATTATATGCGCATAATAAAAAAACCTAAACTAAACAAAAATACTACTTATGTATATAGCTACATATATTATATTTATTTATACTTTTAAGAGGTAACAGTAATCGTGGCTTTTTTGCACCAAAATCTCATAGGTTATATTAGTATTCTATCCTAATCACGATAAAAGTAACAACACTCCTAGTACAAAAAAACAGTACAGTCTCCACTTTAATTTAGTGTGGAGTCATCGACTAACAACGCTGAGTGAAATGAGTTTGAATAAATATCATCTAGCAACCAATATACCTCTTGGTTAGATTATGTACTTAATTTTTTTTAAAGGAATGGCTTTTTGCTGTAATGTTACGCTAGTTCTTGTCCAAACAATGTGTTTGTATGCCAAATATTCTATCCATGTATAATTGTATTCGTGTGTAGATTGGAGAAGGAAACATATTTGAATCCTTGGAAAACAATAAAAAATCAGAAAGTTCTGGAATTTGATTATAATGGTGAGTTAAAATTAAAGGACATTACGGAAGATCGCATTTTAAGCATGGTACCAATAATAGAAGCATTGAGAACAGAGGAGAGCACAACAACTACTCCGGTGGTTGTAGGCGACGATGAGTTCAAACTAACTAACGAGTGGAATAAAAACTCTTCCAAACTTTTCGACGAACTTATCAAGGACATACGATCTATCGTATCAAAAAAGAAGACAAAACTCAAAATTCTAACCCGGTGCAATACATCCAGAACAAAATGTAGATTTTTGGCATGCCCGAATATAAAAAAAAGTTGTATTCTATGTCAAATTTACATGCGCGAGCGTGATCATATTATTGGAAACTCTACTCGCTGTGAAATACACGACACATCGTTTCTGTCAATGTAAAGGATATGGTTTTAATGGAATATAAATATTTCAGTATCTCTAATAAAAATATTTTTTCAGATGTTATTTAATTTAATTTAGATTTTAAACCATTACTAAAATCGTTGTACAGTCTTGAAGGCTTTGTATGGTCGTTTCTCGCGCATTAAGTAAACATTCCCTACAGGGTCTTATCTCTACAAAGATAATACAGTACTTAGTTGAGGTAAGTATAAAAAGGCGAGACGGGGTCCTTTAAACATTTATTCCTGACAAGAATCCCTTACCAGCCGTCGCCATGCTATTCCCTAAGGCCTTTGTCGTGTTTTTTTTCTTGTGTCTCGTGCATAATTGTGTGAGCAAACCGGCGACAGAAAGTAAGTATATAACTCGATCATCGTTTTCTGTTTTATATTTATTGGTTATTAGGTAAATTCGACTACAATTTTATGTATATTGCTTGCAGATGAATTAACAGAGGGACGCGGTGTCATGACCTCCATTTGGGGATGGATAACATATCCTTTTTATTGGTGGAGTCCACAGGAAACCGAAAAACCTGTGACTGGACAACTTTTGGGATCCTCGACAAACGTCTCAAACGACAGTGTAGACATTAGAAGCCACAATGTTACTATTTGGTGTAACGATCAGACTTGTCATACAATGAAATGCGATAAGACTCAGTGTCGGAACATGACCTGTAATATTTACGATACTGATTTTAAAGGAGAATGCAGAGAATATAACATCTTAGCCGACTCTGATGAACTCCCAATGCCAACGACAGCAGAGACGACGCCAGAAGTACCTGCTTTAGTTAATAACACTCAAGAAAACGACAACAACACGGCGGGTGAAGAGCGTCCTCTAGAACTAGAGGCAGTTCTATCGTCAACTGTAATCTAGTTAAATCTGAAGAAACATTCTGAAAGCCCAGTCGATCAACTATTCATAAAACTAAGGTGAGCAATAATTTTATGTTACAATCATTTGCTTTTTTCGCATTTCCTTTTATATTTCACTGATCAAAATTGTACCTTGATAGGTATGTAAAACAGTTCAATATAAACATAATTCAACCCTGAAAATGAGATTATTGTTAGTGTCTATTTTATTTGAATTTAAAACACATCTTATAACGTCGTAGTTACTCATGAAATAACGAGAGGTAAATACACCGCTCGGAACGGCTCATAGATCTATGTGAGTCACAATGGAAATTTTATTGTGTCTAGGATTGTGTTATTCGAAAAGTATGACAGTGTGTTTGTAACATAAATGTTATTTTCAGGTCTATATAAACAAACTAGTGAGCAGAAGATTAATAACATAGAACATTGTTTTTCAATCCACACGATGTTAATAATGACGGTGACGCCTACACTACTATAATAGTGAATGTTAGAAGATAATGCAACAACAGTTTATAAAAAAATGCAAAGACAGTGAATAATGGTAAAATTCTATTTTTTTCCACAAAAAATGCAATGGAATGCCCGCGATTATCACAACCGACGGGACGGCGAAGTATGTGTAAATTCTACGAAGCTTTCTTATCATCTGTGTCATTTCTAGATAAGGGACTTAAGCCAAGTAAAGTTCTTATATTGTGTTTGTGTTAACTTAGAGCATGAAGATAACACAGGTCTACAAAAAACCAAATTTTTTTTTTGCTGGCATACCCATATTAAAATTTGATGAATTACTTGATATTAGATCGTACCTATGTAGAAAAACGTCAAAGCTACGTGTCATTTTTAAACTACACACATCGGAAAAAAATACCCATTTTGTTGTGTTTACAGTGTTCGCATTCTGCCAATATTTGTAATTATTGGATAATAGCATTATGTCGTCGTCTAGGAGGAGTAGTTTAAATGATCCGAATACATTTTGCTGGGTTTGCGACGAATATGTGGCGGAAAAAAATTCAAAACCTATAACGGCCTTCGTAAAAAAGGCATATTTTGACTATTTCAAGATCAAAATTAAGGACCAGGACCAGCCATGGGTACCAAATATCGTGTGTAAATTGTGTAATGAATATTTAAGATAGTGGTAGAGCGGTAAACGAACCCAATTGAAGTTCGGTGTACCTATGATATAGTCAGAACCAAAAAACCATTTTGACGTTTGTTATTTTTGTTTGGTGAAATTACATAGGGTAAATAGAAAAAAACGACATATCCTGACCTCCCCTTTGCTAAAAGATCTTTGCCACACTCAGACGATGCTATAAAGACAGTGCCATCAATTTGTTGAACATAAATATGATGGAGGCTTCTTCAAATGCACAGACAGTGAGTTTGAATCATCGGCGGTGCCCTTACTCTTTACACAAAATGTAGAGAATCTAAAAGCTGGTATTTTTCAATGGGCCTCAAATAAGCACTTCGATGAAAGACAAAGACTTCATCCATACAATGAATAATTTGGAATCAGCAGCTTGGAAATCTTTCGTCAAAGTTGTCCAAAATTTCTTAGGTAGTGAAAAGGCAAAAAATTACGTAGAATTCGTTCCGGAGCTTCTGGATAACTTTAAAAATGTTAGTTGTTACATGAACATAAAACTGCACTGCCTGTATAGTCACTAGGATAAGTTCCCTGAAAATCTTGGTTCTTATAGTGAAGAATAAGGAGAGTGATTCAATCACGATCTAAAATGGATGGAAGATTGGTACCAAGGTCGCTGGGATGTGCATATGATGGCAGATTACTGTTGAAGTATCACACGGGAGGATTATAATACTACACATTCTAAAAAAACTACAAAAAGAAGCTTCTTACCTGTAAAATAATGAATCAAATGTTTAAAATTTAATTATTTTGTTTTTTTTTTACATATCTCATATCTCAAAAACTACACGTAGCATTAAAAAAATAAGTATGCAGTTGTGATTCAGGGATCTAATATACTAAAAATCTGTTATAGTTTTCTCGGCAACAAAATCACTGTAGACCTGTGTAATCTAATAAAAACTATTAAGACTGTTGAGATGTTTTCATTTACATGTATCCATTATAATAATTAATTTTTGTTTATTTAATTAGACAACATTTGGACCACATTATTATATTATTATAAAGTTATTAGTTTTTGCATAAGTATAATATTTTATGTGTGTAATGTGTAACTTGTTTGTGACATAGATATAGTGATTTGATTTCTACATACTTAATTTGTATTATTTTATCAAAATATGTAAGTTTATGCCCGACTTTTTTTGATATTATTTCTTTCATTGTTAAAATTCTACATTAGTGCAAAAACTTGCAACATGTTTGTTGTCTACGTATATCGAAGGCAAACGTTATGACAAACAGATCTATCTAACACACAGTTCAAACTAGCGAACGTTTTGCACTGAAATTTGACGTATCTGAAATATCTATTTACTATGACGAAGGTATGTGCTAAGAAAGGATTCTCCAAAATGAATGCCACCCTAAGGGGATGGAACCACATTTCATTCCATTAGGGATACATCCACTTATCCTCCATATAATCTACTTTAGGAGTTTGTATGTAGAAACCTACTAGCACGCAGGCGAATCCGCTGGCGGAAGCTAGTTATAATAAAAGTGCAATATCCACCAGCCATGTAATACCTCGGTTGGATAAGCCAGCTCAAGGTTTACCTGGGCATTATGACAGGAGAAATGTATGTAACAATGAATTTTGGTTTATCCCACTTCACGCTGGAGAGCTCACTTAGTTGCAGAAACGATTTTTTCGAGGTCAAACCCGTTCCTGCAACTAAGTGAGCTTGGAGGCTTGTATTGATGATTTTTATGGTTATAATTATGTAACTACTTACGTTTTACAGTCGCTAAAGTATTTTTAATTTCATACAACCTATGTACCACTGGTTTGCAACTTGCAAAAAACGTAAGAAAATTTTAATTTCGCGGGCTACCCTGAAGCATTCAATTCACCTTAATGACTAATATTCTTACGATGCTTATGCTTAATTGCTTATCCATAACGTTGCAAGATGGCGAGAGGTTTTATTCGATTGTTTAGCATCTCGATGGTTCTCGATTGTTTCGACGTTGACTCGAGTCCGACTTGGTCTGTTATCGCGGATGACGCACGGTGCATTCATTAGCGAGTTGTTCGATGGTTGAGTTTCGAGTGAAAGTGGCTGATTCGAACAATCGAAAAATAGCGGCCTATTCCGTTGACTCAAAGTAATCGTAAAACATCTCGATTCTTTTGTAAAAGGGTCGATGTCGAGTCGATGGTTTATTTTAACGACTTCAACCCTTTCAATTGTTAAAACATCTCGGAATTTTCATCGCTACTTATCCATGAGTATTGCCTTGTTTATTTACTTGACTGGAATAAGCTTACAAACGTCATCATTAAAGACATGATTATCCAGCTTCAGCCAGCGGCGTTAATTAACATCGTGAAGATCGAGTAGGTACATACTATTATAGTAGGGGTAAAAATCCTGTGTTTAACTCTAACACATGATCTACTCTTGTGACCAGTATCATCCAAAAACCGTGCAGCGTCCGTGGTTTTTAATATAAGTAGAAAATAGGATGTAGTCACAAAATAACCGAAGTGGTAATGATTTTGTTTTAGTATAACTCTAATATTTTTGTTGAATGGCCTTGGGTAAGCGCGTAATAAAACCAGGGTGAGACTTGGAAGCCGTTTATATAAAAGAAAAATCTACATGCCCAATAGTGGTTGAAATGATGATGAAATCTCACCTGAGTGTGCAGTTTTCTCAGCGCGGGAGGCGTGGCACTAGCTTCTGTATCCGAAGATATGGTTCTCAGGAGAAGAGGAGTATCGCTCGAATCTGCCAGCTCCGACACCGTGTCACTTTGTTCAGTACCGTCACCTCCACCCCTTTAAAAATAAATATTTTGTTATGCTAATGTACTATTCTTTCAATTTAATGCCTATTACCATTACTAAACTATTACCAAACTTTACCTATAACTTGTACGTGGGGTATTCACCCCAACACAGTACAGTACTGTCAATATAAGTGGGTACCTAACTAAATCTAAATAAACTAAACAAAATCACATTAATATTATTATACTTGAAAGCGAAAATTGGCGAGTGTGTATGTTTGTTACTTCTTCACGCTCAAACGGCTAAACGGATTTGGCCCTCGCAAAGGGCAAAGGGCATTCGCCCCGTCACGATCTCCGGCACTTTCTAATGGTAGGTATTTTTGTATAAGTTTCATATTTGGTATGCGCAAATATTACCATATTTCCTAGAATCTTACACGAGATATCTAAGGTACTCAGATAACGTACGATTTAAATGTAAATGCATTCCATATCTTCTTGGATAAATCTTTTACTTTCCAGGCTGGTCGACTGTGGAATATATTGCCAGACCCAATAAAACACGGCACGCCGCAATTATTGTCTGTAATTATTGTCTTTTAAATAAAATTAAACTTACTGCAAGAAGTAGTGTATGTTGACGTAGTTGGGCGCGGTGGCGCAGGGCGGCGAGTCGGGCGCGCGCGGCGCGGACGGCGGCGCGGGCAGCGCGGGTGCGGGCGCGCCCGGCGTGCCCAGCGGCAGCGTGCTCGTACCACTCGACCCATCTTCTGTACTTGATCCCGTACCACCTTATGAAAAGAACGCAATATAATAATCACCAAACGCCATAATCACCAGGCAGATTAGCGAATTTCTTTTTTTTGTCATTATTATTATTAAATTTTTCATTTATGGCAAGCGATGATGTGATTGACGAAGAAGCACGCCTTCTCATAGGTTATCTTCTTAGTCATATGACTTCGGCAGGGAATTCGGTGGCGCAGCGCCGTATGAGATGGAACGTACGTCCGATGATGGAGCGAACTTGGCGGAATTATGGTAACTAAGCGTGAAGCATGAAGTTTGAATTAACTTAATTAATAATTAAGTTAGAATTGTGTGAACAGTTTGTTACTAATGTCGATAGAATGTGATATGCTCGAAAACACAATTTTTGAAGATGTGTTCAACGATTTTAGCAAGGCTCCTCTTCAATGTAAAGAAATAAGAAGAAAGCTAAAACTTTGCGTATTTACGTTTTTTGTCTATTCTAACAAAATAATGTTTTATTATGCTCATAGGGGCCCCGTAATCTAATATGCCCAGGGCCTCTACATAGGACAGACGGCCTAGGATGGAACGGGTTTGATGGAAGTAGGCTATGCAATCCTGTCGCACACTCCCCGAAATGCTACTGGTAGAATACCGATAGGTCATCCGCTCGGTGTCGATGCTCAAGACTTTGAAGCCTCGGCTCGACGAGTGTATGCAATTGTCTCAAGGGCATCAAGCTGGTGTCTGGCAGATCCGACCCAAAGAAGATAGAATAGTACTCCATTCACGATCGAATTTACGCTTTATAAAGTTTGAGCAGCTGTTGACCTTTGCGAGGATTCCCAACTTTTTTGCAGCCAGTTGAGAATTTGCCTCGATTAATGGCCCAAGGTCAACTGTTGATGACAACACCATGCAGATTAAGATGGTTGGTTATCGGCACGACTTCGGAAAATTGAAACAGGACTGAATCGGCTCATTTGGTGAAAAATAGACTAACCCTGGGATTTAGCAGAATTAAATTTTACCAAATAGACATCACCCTATTCTGAGACCGCCTTCAAGGACAAGTTCAAGCGCTCAACGATAGAGAGAGATTGCATCTGTCACCTACTAGTTATCGTGCTGGACATGTAACTCTCAGCAACAGTGCTGTCGTCTGCATACTTAAAAGTACCGGGCTTAAGCAGATCATTTATGTGCAGCAAGGACAATGTTTCCGAGAGCACCCCGGCAATCAAGTTTGTATGGAGGAACCTACTTTCACGCGGGCGAAGATACTGGCAGAAGCTAATCTATACATATAAATGAAATTGAAGTGTCTGATTGTAATATCAAAATAACTTTGTTATGTTCTTCATATGCGATTTGTTGCGGCTGACCTCCGAAACAGCTGAACTGATTTTGACGGGACTTTCAGAGATATATCTCATATTATAACGCTTAGTAACAAACTTTTTCATTTTCTTCCGGGAACGTGATTTACTTTCCGAGAAAAGAGTAGGAAAGTAATGTTTTGAAACTCCACGCGAACGAACTCGCGGTTAATGGCTTATACGCTTAGCACAAATAAAACTTATAAAACGTTCAGTAGATTTAAACCCAGTTTCTGTCAGTGCTAATATTCTCAACAATGATGACACAGTCAGCTCTTGAACTTTGTTTAAATGTGCCGATTACATTCAAATTATTTGGTGTAATTCGCCCTTAGGTGTAGGTACTTGCATTGAAAAATATACGCAAAACGTTTTGTGCATGTGGGTGGGATGGGATGTCTTTCAGATATTGACGGCGCATCACATATACCTAAACATATGAGGACATGTTTACTTGCGACGTTTTCCTTCATCGTTTCGCTAATTTTCCTAAGTGAACTTTACCTCTCTGCCTGAACCTACTTATGCCATGGCAGTTATTAATGGAGGTCTCCATTTAATTAATATTTCGTTTATTTTTGTAATTGTAATTTTCATCATGTAGTTTATTATTCATTGTTATTTTAGATTCAACATTCATTACCTATTTTGGTGCAGTTATATTCCGTCATAACAAATTAGGGCCAAGGTTACCTCATGTCACATGGGAATAGATAGTTAAATTCTATATTTGACGAACTACGTAGTTATGTCACGTTCATGGAACTATTGCTCACCTGCTTGTATATAAACGTATTCGCCATCGTTAATGTCAACGGGAACTTGATCATAGTAGGGCTCGTCTTCAGAGCCGGGCATAGCAGCCGGAATGCTTTCTAACGATATAGGCGCGGACTTGTCAGCGTCCGTGGCGTCGCCCAAGTCCGGCGTGGTGGACGTGCCTTCTTCATCGATGGACCGGGGCGTCGCCGCTCCACCAGAACGCTTTCGCTCCGAAGATAGCGAGTTGATCGATTCATAACTTTTTACCTGTAAATAATAGAGTAATGATTAGACATGTATGGATTATTTATTGAATAATTTTAAATACAAAAAGTTTCATGAAGTTCTAAGAGTAAGGATTTTTACAAATACTCACTCTCTCACTAATGGAGGGCGTCGACGCTCTACTAGCAATGGACTCGCGTGATTCCGCGTTACGGATTCTACGCCCCAGGGAGGATGGCGGACTGTCTTCTGCTAGCCCGGTCTCCGGTAACGAAGCACCGCGCTTACTGAACACTTTTGGTGGAGGCCTGAATTAAAACAAAAACAATTTGTTTGATAAACTTAAAAACGAATACTGGTAGATTGGATCAGATCAAATAGAAATTAAAAGAAAAAGATATTCATGAATAGAATATGGTATTTTACCTATTTTTCAAATATTTTAAATAGAAAAGCTATGAATACTTACTTAGGTGGGACTTTCTTTTTAGCAACTGCCACAGGATCAACAGGACTGCCTTCTGATGACTGCTGGGACTCTTCAGACTTCTTGGAAGCTTCTGCTAATTTCAGACCATTTACTTCGATGACTGTTACAAAATCACCAGTTTGTGACGTTGGACGGTTTTTGGCTTGATTTGGACTTGTTTGTTCTACTGCTACTGCAATAATTTATTTATTACAGTTTTATTTCTCACACTACATATAAATTCGCATTTCAAAAATGTATTATTTTATTAGTGTGATACCTTGCACGAAAAAACCTCTATTTACAGTTATCTATGTTAATATTGATTAAATAATGGGATCATTTTACAATTTATTAGCAACCCTTCACATAGGTGTTACAAACCATTTAGATTTTGTCAGTAGTATTTCTTTAATTTAATATGCAAGTATAATACACATTAACCTTTCTAATTAATCACTTGGGCTACTGGTGATACCCATATGAAAATCCATTCAGTAGTGAGTTTATCACAAACCAGCCAGACCAACAAGGCAAGGTCAAGACTATGCTTTATAATGTAAGGATGACATTTGTAATGCTTTACCTGTGACTCATTTACATGGTTTTTTTTATTTTTCGTACAAACAAACATTTCACTGCTATCCCATCTGATCTCTAGCATAGTAGTACCAAATTAAGAACATAACAGTCCAGGCCGTATTTATTTTAAACCATATTGTATTAAAAAATGTTTAAAACAACAATGAGAATATTACCATTATCACGATTAATGTCAGTTCTCTGGACTATTTCACTATTACACCTTCTCCGAGCTGCCTCTGCTGCAAGGTTTGAGAGCTCATTGATGCATTGATTCACTGAGCTCCTCTCAGTTATACGGACCGGCTTGTTTCTGAGCTGCACTGGTTCACTTTCAGCCTTTTCGGGTGTGGAGTCTTCACTTTTATTGCTGCTTAGACTTACTTCACTTTTCTGCAGTAACAAATCATCGTTGGAACCCTAAAAAATACATCGAATTAAAAATACTTCAATTAAAACAATGGAATGCTAAATAAAACATAATTCAGCCTTGAATAGTAATGCTTTCATACTATTAACTAAGAGGATGTAAAAACGCCAATCTAAATAGCTGTAATAACCGAGTAAATAATTAAGTTTTTATGAATGCCAATGTGCCCATTTACCTCATACTCTACTAATTAACACAATGACATGCCTTCATCTAAATTAGTTCATGATGCAACAGAACACACAAGAGATATTATTTGAATGAACAAATTTTGTATACAAAAATATATTATAGTACTTAGTTACTAGTTAGTTTTTAGTCTTGCTCAGTTCTGGTTGAACATATTGTCACATTGATAACAATAGTATAATCCATGGGATGTATTGAACGCCTTGATGTATGCCTTGCATGTATTAGTATAGGAACTTATTTGTATTCGGAGCCTTATAACCGCCATCTCATTTACATCCTCATTGATGATTCATCACACCTTGGTGTAGTTGTATAACCATTTGTAGACACTCTTATGTTGCTAGATATTAAACAGCCATGAAGCAGGTCAAAAATACTGTTACTTTCACACGCTTCACAAATCAATTAACAGCTAGCATTAAATATTAATTAATTGGCAGTCATGTGTGGATAATGTTTCCATAACATTAATATTTATCTCACAGTTATGAATACTGAATGTATAATGCTGAACTACATTAACAAGAACATTTTACTAATAACCTAATGGAAAATTAGTAAAGACCATTGTGGTATTACCACAATGGTCTTTCTGTGATTACTTTATTGTTTTGCTGTCCTATAAATTTATTATTACTCATCAAAGTATTAATAAACAAAGCAAATACTTTACTGGTGGGTTGATCACAAATTATTTTTACACTAAAATGACTGGGAAAGCAACACTTTTATGAGGTTTGCAATGATGATTGATGATGATTTTGTTCTATGTATATTAATTTGGGTTATTCTAATGTTTTAAGTAATTGTTATTGTACTTCATAGTTAGATTATTAATTAATAATAGGAGCATAGTTATTAGAAAAAGGAGAAAAAGCATAAGTAAATGTTTTTCCTACATATTATCTTATATTGGTTTTCCTTAATAATATTTTTTCAGATGCTTATTTTTCAGATGTTTTAGTTACACTTGAAGATGGCAAAGATAAAGTTTTTGAATACAAATATAAGTGTAACAAGACTTTCCTTTAGTATGAAATACAAAACATGCAATTAATTAATATGTAAGTAAATATATGCAAACTGATATTATAAATAGGCATATTGAAAATAGACTAGTTTCATTTTATTGTGTCTTGCAAAAATAAATATTATTTTAAAATCAGATTTTATTTTAATCTTATTAGAAAGTTTCTTATTTACATAATTGGTTTGGCATTCACACAGGAGAATTTGAGTTTCAATTAATTAGATAATTAAGTTTTTACATATTAGAGAGTGACAATTACATCACAAGGTTGGATTGATTTACTTATAACTCAGCTTTTGTCAGCAATGGAGGTTTATTATTTTCAAACAGGAACTTCAGCAATTATGTTTGAACTGTACAAGGCTACACCTATGAATCATACCAAGTACATAAATTAAGCTGAAGAGGAAAAAACAAATAGATCCAATTCCAGGGAAGGAGTTTTCATATTTGATTGTCTTCCAATATGCTGCTGATATTACATACTACTTAAGATATATTTTATTTAATAATTAAATCATTTAAGAACTTGTCTGGTTTTACCAAAATTTGTTTTGTGTTACCAAACACATGAAAAACAGATAAGTTAAAAATGAATTACGATTTGTGCTTACTTATAAAAGGAGTGTAAGATAAAATAAAGACCTTTCTCGCACATAATAAGAAAGAAAAACGATAAGATATTTGAGACAATAATTAATGTTTAGGGAAAATGGCTAAAAAATAACAGTCCTCCTGCTTCTTGTGTATATTACTGTGAACAGTATTAAGTAAATATGATCATAATGATTTACCTGCTTGCTATCAGAAGCCTTATCGTTGAGATCGTTCACGTCACCCCCCGAGGGCGGAGTCGTCCGGTTCCCTTGTGCGGCAGCTTTATGTTTCTCCACATCTGACAGTAATGTTTCTAAATACTCCACATAAAACTCTTCTTTCTCTAATTCTTCTCTCAATATAGCAACTTTTTGTTTGTGTTTAGCCAGATTGGCCCTGACATCTTCTTCCCAAGCTGCTGGTAATGCACTCTCTGGAAAACGTTGCACCCACACGCGTTGAAAATCTCCGAAGACACTCATCTCTTAGAAAACGATGTCATGACAAATTTATGTTACAATACAATCAAATAGTAATTAATTTTGTAATTTTATCAGTGTAAAAAATGTATAACAAATTCTGTCATCGCTTTGCAAATTCTTCATTTTTATTTACCACAGACTTATGAGAAACACAGATGTCACAAAAACTTCAATATATCAACAACCATAGACATTTTTACCTTTAATTCAGTAAAATAATAGAGAATATCTGCCGTGTCAGCTCACTCCAAACTGATGAGAATAAAAAAAAATTACGTGTTCATAGACAAAATCAGCTGGACATTTAGAGAAAGAAAATGTCAAAACTTTTGTTATTAAATTTATAATCCTAATTTTTGCATGAAAATGGATCCAAATTACGTCAAATCCATTATAGAAGGTCTGAAATCATCATCTTCTAGTCGTGTTCAAGAAACCCTGTTAAAAATAAGAAGCAAAATCATTACCAACGACAGTGGAATTAAGCTTTTTCGGGAATGTGGTGGCTTAGAATGTTTATTGCCTCATTTGCGCAAACCAAATGAAAGAATACTTGATGTTACTTTAAGTATACTTGGGAATTGCTGTCTTGAAGAAGAAAGTAGCTTAGCGGTAAGTAATAATGAGCACATACTAAAAAATAGTAAAAAGTACTATTATACTTTGATAAACACTATTATTATACTAATAACTTTTTATTGGAAACATAATTTCAGGTTGGTAAATTATACATCTTTGGACCTTTGGTGAACATAATAAAAACAGTATGCCGTGATAGTATAGTGGGTAGAGCATGCCGTGTGATAGGCAATTTGGCACAAAGAAATTCGAATGCAGATGGTTTGCACAACCACGGTGCAGTGACTGCGTTGATAACACTCATAGAGAACAGAGACAAGAACACATCTTATCCAACTCTCACAATGGCTGTGCGAGCAATCAGGTAACTTCAAACTATAATTTTACTACTCAGTAAAATTAAGTCTCAGTGAAGCAAATAAAAGCTGATACTTTCTGGGTTAGATGGAGATCTTACAAAAGAAACTATGTAGTAGGAGTTCTTAAAAAATTAAAACTAGTAGGTTTTTTTTTCTGGTAGGGGAATCATCAGAATGACTTCTCCCACTCTTGGGCGGAGCGGGAGGGCGTGTCAGACTCTTACTGACTAAACCCCTACCCCGTTCCTTCGTTACCTTGTTCTGGGGGGGACTCGGTGTCAACCTTTAGGAATACCACGTGGTAACTAGTAGGTGGTGGAAAGGAAATTTTGTAGTTACTAGAATTTTCAGAAACTAATCTATGTAGTAGATTGAGAGAAAGACAGAACTATATGATATAGAGCTATATCATAAAATAAGTTTCTTATAAGATAGATTTTTTGAAAAAAAAAATGTATTAGATAAATGTCTTAAATAAGAAGTAGTAGATGAAGTTACATTTTTTATTACTTATATATGTTATTACAATACAATATGTTTAGTTTTTAATCTTTCTATTTCTATAGGCAACTGTGGATGGTAACAGAGAAAAGGGAAGAGATGCTTAGCTTGAACTCAGTACGCTGCATAGCAATATTATTAACAACTGAATGCGAAACAGCTGGCATCATCAAGTCAACAACCCCTGGCCGAGAAACTGAAGGCCTGAGGAAGAGCCAGGAGGAGTTGATCACTGGCATACTGAAGTGCTTGGGGTACTTTACTACACATTCTACTGCACAGTGTTGTGAACAGGTAAGCTTTAAGATATGTATTTAAACAAGTAAAATAAAACCCAAGAGGATTTTATTTCATACAAGCTTCTGTCAGCAGTATCACCCACAGCAAAGTAGAAAATATATGTCAATGTCACTTGTGATAATGGAACATTGTGCTTCTAAAAGTATGTTTTTAAAATCAGCCTAGTAGTTTTGAGTTTATTCATTACAACTAAAATAAAACATTTGTATAGAAGTAGGTATCTATAGATTTTGACTATATATGGATACCTAAACCCCATACACATAAACTACACTTCCTACTACATGCCACCTTTTCCTTACACATGTCACCAGCCTTAACCTAGTCTATTTACTTTCCAGATTCAAGGAGATGGTCGGGGTTATCAATGCCTAGTGGCTCTGACAAAGAAGTTTGAATCTCTTGCAATGAAGTGTCTCATGAACCTTTGCTACTTGTCCAGCTGTCGCCCTCTTTTAGGCATTGCGGGCTTTGTAGAATGCTTAGTGAGCATACTGCAGAAATTATCAGGTATTCTACCTTTTTATTATATTTACTAGTTGCTGCCAGCAGCTTGGACCACATGAAGGTAGAAAATAAACAGCCTATGTGACTCAGTGAAGTTGTAGCTTTTTAATGGTGAATGATTTTTTTTAATTGGTCGATTAGTTTTCGAGTTAAATGATAACATACAAACCAAAAAAATCTTTGCTATTTATAATATTAAAATAAATAATTGCAGATTTATAACAACAAAAAATCTCTATAAATATGGGTAATTTCCCCAAAAATCACTCACTGCTTACCATCAGATGGAATCGCAGTCAAGCACTAGTATATATAAATAAAAAAAGAAACAAATACTCTTCACCCAAAAGGCATTCACTATAATAAACAATCAAATCCTGTTTTGCTCTCTTCAAGCTTCTTGCCTGGCTATAGTCTCGCATATCCCTGCGCCATAACGAGACTTGAATGTTTAAACATAATTCTAGTCATGTCCTTCTTTGGCACGAGACTAATAATTCTAAAGGTCAGTCCCACTAGCAATGGGCGATTCCGACATGTTTTAACCATGCGCTAGTCGCAATAACAGACCGAGTCCGAATCGAGTTAAAGTCGAATCAATCGAGAAACATCGAGAGGAACAAATAATGGGAACACGATATTGTTTACATTGCAGATGTGTTCGCATGGCCGGAGGGCGCGGCACAGGCGCTGGCGCAGCTGAGCGGCGAGTCGGTGAACCGCTCGCGCCTGCGCCACTGCGGCGGCCTGCCGCTGCTGGTGGCGGCCGCACGGGTTAACCCGCATGCCATGCACGCTCTGCTGCAATACGTGTTTGATGATACATGTAAGTATTCTTTATAGCTATAAGAAACCTTCACTTTGATCTGTAGTAACGTCTGTGACGAGACTGACGACACATAACAACGACGAACTAACATCGCACAATCAAAATTCTCCGCGCGATTTAAATAGATACAACAGCTCACAATCATCTATCGGGCAGCCCACCACATAACACCCATCTGGCCGGAGAATCCTCCTTTTTAACGGACATATTATGTGGGATTTACTCACTGTTACACATATCCCCTAAAGATCCAAGGGAAAACCACAATCATAGCGAAAATTTGGTATTTCCCCGTGTAATTGAAGGGGTAGCTGTCGAGTAACAGAAAAAGCATGTAAAAACTGAAATATGACGTCACCACCAGCACGGTTACGCGCGTACAGAAGAGATAGCGAAATGTTCCCTCTCACCTTACTCCCACTCTTTCTCATGCCAATATTTGAAATATTAATAGCTGCTTTATTTAATAACCAATTACGATGCTGTTTTCAGAAAAAGATTTTTTCTTGTGCTATTTGTTGCGCAATATTAAATATTGTACCTACATAAATAAATATGGGAAAATATCCAAGTAATTGTGTGAAATTACTAGTTTGCTATGTATAGAACGTCCACATAATAATGTATTGCATTTTCGTTTGCAGCATTCCAGATCTTAGTTAACGAAGGTCTTGTAAGCTTACTTACTGATGAACTGACTAGTTATCTAACAACTATGGACTATGAACATACCAACCTGGAACACACATCAATGATATGCGAAGCTGTGGAAAAAATCAAGGAATCTCCGAAAGACCTTAAACCTGAACCAGAATTGCCGGCCAGTGAAGGTTCAAGCAGTGCTGAAGGAAAAGTTAGTTTGTTTGCACGCCGTAAAGGTCCATTGTCTTCTCAAAACGAAGACGAATTAAAGGTGGTGATAGAGAGAGATAACATGATCGTCGGGTTTGTTGATGCTGTCGATAGTGATGCGACGGAAGACAGCCAGAGTGAAGACGAGGCCTTACCACTTCGACGTAAGTGCCTCAAAAGAGCTCGGTCTCAAAGCCCAAAAGCTATGAAAAAGGTAATTATGGATCTATTTTATTTTTCTTATTTTATACAAGAGATTTTTTTATTACTTTTACTGTCCTCGTTCTGGATTAAGGCTTACTCCATTCTTCCCTACAGGATAAAATTTAAAAACTTCTTTCTTTTTTCAGAAATCGCAGCTTATCAAAATGGCAAGCAAGGACTGGTCAGCTGGTGTTTATTGGGAACCTAAAAGTCCTGAGTGGCCCACCAACCCGCAAGCATCGGGATCTCGCGTTTCTATGAGTCCAGATAGAGGAGACCATGGTCCATTATCTCCATATTCAGATGGCTATCAGTCTGGGTTTAGTCCTGAGTACAGAGGGTTCTCTTCTAACAAACGAGCCAGATGGGACTGGAGTCCTGAATCAGGAGTCAGTTCGGGAGAAGCTAGTTCGATGTCTCCTTATTTTACGGACTATCAATGGAGTCCCAGTAGTTCTGGTGGCCCTACTTCGCCTTTTAGTATTAAAGAAGGTAAGAATTTTATACTTTTTGGTAGTAACTATTTCCCCTCGGATTCACTCTCGTAGCCTATCTCACAATAACCAGGCAAGTTGGGTTAACAAAGTTTGTGATGCTCAGTAACAATTATAAGTAGTGGAGCTTTCCTAATAAGATAAAAATTTTGCCCCTTATCGTATTTGTTAAGAAGTTTGTTATGTAAGTAATGATTAGTCAAAATTTCAACTCAAATATTTTGTTGAAATCCATGTTATTCGACTTTAAATCTTGTACATTTACCAATACAGTTCATTTTCTAACTTTCGGTTCCATTTTCAGACAGTTCCGACTCTGAGATCTCGGGGCGTTACTCGCCAGTGTGCAGCGACAACGAGGGCGAGGCGGTGGACCTGGCGGGCGTGAGCAGCGCGGCCGCCGAGCTGGACGCGGCGCAGATGGTGCACGACCTGGACGAGCTTATCATGGAGGACGACGAGAGCGTTGAGGAAGAAGCGCCTTTAGAAGGTTCTTTTTGTTTATTTAATTGGTCTGACTAAGGGGCTGTTCACACGTACCACAATCGCACCACATCGCAGCGACAAAAAATGTTTACGTGTGCATAAAGTAATTTTCAAACTATAGAATATTTTCAATTATAAATATAATTGTCAGAATTTTCTTATTTATTTTTGTGAATATGTGAAGTACCAATTTTTTTTTATTGTCATAAGAGCTTAACTACTAACTGAAGGACTTGCTTCCAATTGGTCAATGTAAACAAAACACGACTTGATTTGTTAGTACCTACTCCATACAAAAATACATGCTATAAGCAGTAGGTCACGCGACCCTGTCGCGGCCGCTAAAGTGGGTGATAGACGTGCGAGTAAGTACGCGGACTTGTGGCTCGACGACCTTTTTCGCCTGTGTGTCACCTTAAAAACGCGTACTTTAAAATTGCCGCGCATGTTCGCCGGCGATCCAACCTGTTTGAAATCTTACTCGTAGCTCGTCTCGGCTCGTACGTGTGGCAGCGCTGCGAGCCGGGAGCCGCCTTCTCTTCATGTAACTCTACCACACTTGTCAATTTCGTCCTTTTTTTATTAGTTTTTAAAACGTAGTCTATACTAATATTCATCATCATCATCATCATCTCAGCCGAAAGACGTCCACTACTGGACATAGGCCTCCCCCAAGCGTCACCTCAGCGACCGGTCCTGGGTATACTAATATTATAAACAGGTAAAATTTGTAAGTTTGTATGTAGGGGGTAATCTCAGGAACCGATATTGGTCCGGTTTAAAATTCTTTCAGTGTTAGATAGCCCATTTATCGAGGAATGCTATATACCATCACGCTACGACCCACAGGAGCGGAGCAGTAACGAAAAATGCGGGTGAAACCGCAGGGGACAGCTAGTATGATATAAAATTCCCAACTAACACAAAGCTTCTTCTCTCGACGACATCGCGATATAGTATGAGCAAGCTTCACGTGTGTCACCGATGTCGAGCCGAGTAAGTTCACAATCTTAAAAACCGCGTACTTTAAGTTCGTACGTCTATCACCCACTTAAGAACCGAATGCTACCTTAAGCCGGGTAACAACGATGAGTCTCTATTTTAACACTATTTTTTATTTTTCAGATGTGTCGAAGCTGGTCACGAACACGAAATCATCTCGCATAGCGTGCGTGTTAGTCTTACTATTCCGAGTGTCCCACGGAGCTTGCAACTCGTTCGGCGCCCTGCGTGAAGAACCAGTGCCGAACCAAACGCTCGAGCTGTTGACTGGCCGCGAGTGCCTGAACGCGTTGTTGGACTACGTGGAGAGGTGCAAGCGGCCTTTAGGACGAGCCGCTCGTATTCTTGCCAGAGTATTGAGGTAATTGGAAGTTCTAATACCATTATGCATGCTTGCCCAGTTCCCATAAAATAATGAAAAGTGCGCTTCCGAAATACTTGCTCCCTTTAGTCGGCTAGTTATCCTTCTATAAGCCAACTAAAGGGAATATACTTTAGCTATTGTACTTTTTGTTAAGTTATTACAATATTGGTCAATTAGTGGAGTCTATCAGTGGTGTTGAGTACAAGATGCGGCTTGTGGCTTTAAACTGAGCAGACCATTGATATTATTTTTCTAACTCCTTCACTAATGCATATATTATTTTATTTTCAGCAATGCTCTCTGCCTCATGAGTATATTGAAACATAGATTAGCACTAAGGTTACACAACATGTCCGTCAGTTCTAAGCATCCACCTACAAAATGCCAGCAGTGCAAACAAGTGAGTCCCACATTTTTATTTTTAGAAGCTTTTCTAAAGTCGTTCTTATTTGAAAGACTGTAAGGCTCAAATTGAAATTATGCTAACGTATAATATGAAATGTGTAATCCTTTTCAGATTTTAAGGCTGAGTACAAAACTATTGAGCCAACTAACTATATTAGCAGAGTCCAGTTACGGAATTGGTGAAATTAGTTATCAGCTACTAAAGGGCAGCTCATCTATGAAACAAACACTGTCTCTGACATTACCCTACATCGTGAGGTAAGATCAATTACAATTCATCAAATTACTAACTGCCGCCCGCATTATGTTAGTACTTCCCACCTTTATTGCTGGCAGCAACTTCGCCCGCGTGATAGTAGAAAATTATTAAGGGAACATATTACCGAGATAACAAGTGTCCTATGTGCTAATCCAAGGACATGTTTTCCCAATGTTCGTCGAAATCCGTGTAGACCGTTGAGTGTGAAGAAGTAACAAACATATACGCACTCACACCTTTACTTTTAAAATATAAGTGTTAAGTTTGATAATCTATATGTCAATCCAAGATTTAAGTATCCTAGTACATACCGAATCTTAGGTCCATTCAGGCATTTGAGCGTGAAGGAGTAACAACATACAGACACATTTATGACATGATTATAATGACTTCTATTGTTTACAGAACCGAAAAACCGCTCAAGAAATATCTGATAGACTGCAGTGCACTAAACTCGTTGTTCACTATAATAACAGAGTCTAAGGAAGACATACAAGACTGCGTGACTGCTTTAGCAAAACTAGCCAATAATGTTCACATCAAGGATCCGAAAGTACTTGAAAATCGATTTACGAGCCAAATACACGTTAGTTACGACCCTATACTTGATAACTTATCCCTCGATGAAATAGTCACTTTTGAACTAGACGATTTGACAACAGTTAAAGCCAACAGAGTATTTCTGTGTCAAAACTCCGAAGTTTTCAGCGCTATGCTAATGGGGTGCTTCAAGGAGTCTGTAGAAAAGTGTGTAAGGTTAAAGAATGTCACCAAGCCTGCACTAGAATACCTTTTTACTTTGTTGCACTTTGGATTAAACAATCCTAAATGTCCAGATGTCGTCGTCTTCCCAATGGCTGAGAAACTAGAAACTAATTTGGAAGTTCTTTTGTTAGCAGACAGATTTTTATTTGAAAAACTAAAAGGATTGCTGAGCAGTGCTATACTACAGTTTCAATTGAATCCAGACTCTGCTGATAAAATATATGTATGGTCGCTAAGCGAGGGTATGGGTTTCTTGTGCGTTGAGTCCGTTGCTTACTTACTAACAGGCAAAATGGGAGAATCAGAACGCACAAATGCTTTTAGGAATATACTCAATCTTGAGTATAAGGAACAATGGCTTGAAGATATCAAGTCTATGATACTGAGACAGCTGGTAAAGTGATAATATAAATGCAGCAAAGAGCCCTTGACGTGATGCTTCCTGTCTTATTGTGCTTTAATAGCTTAAAATATACTAAATAAATATAAAATATTAATTTAAAAAATCAACTAAAACTGCCAGTTATAACAATATTTTTTAAGTTAAATAGGTAATGTATTTAAATAGTTATACTTATGGTTTTTATTATTCGTGAATATTGCATTTATTTAAATGTTATATCTTAAAAAGTTCTGTTATTTTCGGTATGAAACATGAACCGAAAATATAGTAATGAATTTTCTTTTTTATGTTAGTTGTTTTATAGGATATAAATAACAGACTAAATGTAAATTAAACGTATATTTACTCTAAGGTATTGTGTATCAATAGCTCACCTTACAATTTCATAGCCTAAAATTATCAATAAAATTAATAAAGAAACAAAATAGGACCAAAGGAAACTCAATACTTTACAACTTGTGACTTGGGTGTATTCTGGCCTATAGTTGCATTTCTGGTTTTCGTAATGAAAAGGCCAAATTAATATCTTTGCTGGGCACAAGTACTTGTGAAGTGTTTGCTTCTATCTCATCTTCATTTAAACATTGAAATTCAAAGTTTTCGACAATCTGTAACAAAAATATCCAGAGTTAAAAAAAAAACTGCTACTGCAATCATAAATCAAACAGCAGCCACCAGTAAGGCATAAAAAAATTGGATATTATTGAATAAAACATAAATGCGTACCCAGAATAATTTAATTGGCATAAAAGAACCTTGTTTAAAAAAATCTAGAATATTTTGCAATCCACTAATAGATTCTAAATTTAAATCAATGAATAATATTTAAAAAACTAAATGAATTATGCAACAGCAAGTCAGTCAGGATCAAATTCAAAATAGTAACATAAATCTATGGGTACTATGGCATTAATAAGTGTATTTTTTTTGCTTACCTTATTTATAAGCTCTGTCATCTGTAGCATTGCTAACTTTTTTCCTATGCACGATCTGGCCCCAAGAGCAAAGGGCAGTGATGCAGAAGACACATGATTCACCAGATCTTTCTTCCTTGCATCATTGCGATCCCAACGGTAAGGAAGATATTCATCAGCTTTGCTAAAGTTGCATTCATCTCTTCCTGATGTATAAATTGAAGCTATGACAGGAGTCTGTAAAACATAATTTATACACAGTACTGTTAATCCATTTCTACTCAAAACAATATAAGAAATTCATAAAAGACTACACAAAAGTACAGTGTTACTCTAATATATTTATTCATGTTGTAGTTTCAAGTATAATACCTACGTTTTCTTTTAATACTTGGTTACATTTATAAAAATAATTGTTTTGGGTACAGCAATTAATAAAAACAAAGACATTATGATTCTTTAGCTATATTTCTTTTCAAAATTCTTGTATATTTGTGTTTCAATTCTTCTTTTATGTGCGTGTAGGGTTCTTCTAATTCACTTGGAGCCAAGGGTATCTTGAGTTTCCTTCTTAACGATGGGGACAGCAACACCAAGTTGTGTACCAGGCCAATACTACTTGAAGTCATCCAGTACAAACACATACATGATGGCACATTGGCAGCTACAGGTATCATGATTATTGTAAACACTCTAAACACATTTGTGAAAACATTGTACAGCTTAGAAGGTTGTCTTAGCTTAGATAACCTTTGTATTTCAATAATTGATAAGTTTGTCATTCCAAATGCCACTGGCAGAATCCAAGAGTGGTCCGGCTCTGTTAAATTAGGAATCCATCCGATGCCCCCAGTAGACAACTCCATAAACGTAACTAATGCTGCAGGGTCAGCATCAGACATATAAACTAGATTCCTCAGTGCGAATGACATACACACCCACACTGGAAGTTGGAACCATATTAGTAAACTTGCTTTGAAAGGGTGACAGTTGTCTCTCACTATTAAATTGTTCCATTGTTTTTTCAATGATCTCTTGTACAATATAACAGCTTGTTTATCTGTTAAGTTGTAAGCTTTCTTTGCCATTGCAGTTTCTTTTTTTAATTCATTTACCAGGTCCTTTAATTCTAAGCTAATGTTTTCAACTTTAGCTAATATGTAGTTTTGATAAACTGACAATGGTAGAGTCATGAGTGTTCTTATAAGCACCGTAGCTGTTACAATTGTGGCCCACCAAGTCATGCCGGTTACGTCGTGATAATAAAGTAACGCGTCCTGCATGAAATGCACAGGAGTGCTATTTGATATACTTGCGTATGTTTCTCCCTGCCATTTTACAAATCCTTCCATTGATATATTTCTTCTTAGAGCGTAATCCATTGAATTAAACTTATTTTGATTTAATGCATTGCACGCAAAGACTTTGTTTTCGATATTTCCTCTAACAGTATGGTTACAACAAATTGCACTGAAAGTCCGATACGCTTTAATTGTAGAGTTCATTTTTAACTTCGAAATATGTTTGTATATTAACATATTGAATTGAATTATTGTATCAAACGCACAGCAATTGTAGTTTAATTCAAGAGTTATAATTTTATAACCCTACAGTGGATTAATGTCACGTTTGACAAGTTATTGTGTCAAACTTGACATAACAGTGACATTTACTTTTTTTATTTATATAGGATGGCTATAGGCTTTCGACCATATTGCCTTTTTTTATCGTTATAAACTAGCGCTTGACTGCGATCCCACCTCGTCTATATTGTATTTGGCAGCATGGTGGGCATGCCATAATTGTGACAAGTTGGCAGTTATAAAGTGCCATAAGCTCTAATGAAAAAACAGAACCCTTATTAGATTACTCGGAAGTCCGACCCGCAGATGGCTTGTTTTTTATTATAAATATGAATAAAAAGAAAATTCCAATAATTTATCGCGATGTAGAGAATATTTTTGTATGTTAAAAAGTAGAATTTAAAATAATTGTTTTTATTTTATTTTCTTTCTGTTTTTCGCCGTTTGGCTACGGAACCTTAATTCCGTAGATGTATTCTGTGAACCGCATTAAGGTTTTTGTGACAAAAATAGAAAAAATTACAATAAATTTTAGGGTTCCCCATACTTAGAACTGAAACTCTATTTTTTTTTTCATCAAACCCGTCCCTGTGGGGTATTTATGGATAAATCTTCAGAAATGATAATATTGAGGTTTCAAATATAACTAAACTGAATAGTTTGCGCGAGAGACACTTCCAAAGTGGCAAAATGTGTAACTTTTAAAATAGTAGAATGATAAAACTAAAAAAATATATGATGTGCATTACTATGCAAACTTCCAACGAAAATTGGTTTGAACAGGATCTAGTAAGTAGTTTCTTTTAATATGTTAAAAATCATAAACTGTAATTAAGTTGGTACGGAACCCTCTGTGCGCGAGTCCGACTCGCACTTGCCCGGTTTTTTCTTTGCTCGCCTCGATCTCTCTTGATTAATTCGTATTTTTGTGGTAAGTTAGTAGGTATCGTATAAAATAATATAAGCTAATAATACTTACGCCTTTATCGAGTCTGTATGGACCCAAAATACATTCTTTAGGCAAAATCCTTGTTAAAAATGGAGCCACAGGATATAACCTCATAGACTCCTTGATTACATGATTTATATAAGAGTTTCTTGAATATAATTCCTGCATTACACTTTCATTTTTTGAAAGCAGAAATAATGTCCAAATTGATGTATATGAAGTCTGAAAAGAAACAAAACATAAACACCTATGTATATAATTATATACCTATAACCTACTTAACATTTAAAAAGTCAAGGATTTTATAAACATTAACGTTTGAATCCCCAACCGGTCCTATGAGACCGCGCTGTTATTGTTTTACTATTGTGTCTCGTTTCGCGGGTATCTGAGTAACTACATACCGTGTCTCCCGCCGCAATAATAAAATCAGCGATTATTCTTCTAATATCTTCGGCCTTCATATTTTCTTCCGATAACAAATGTATCAACCCGTTACTGTCTTTGCTATGTAATAACATTTCATCAACAATTTTATGAGCTGAAAAGTATTAAGTCCAACAATTAGTAAAATATAAAATTATCAATAATATAAAATAAATTATGCACTGTTATAATTACCTAGTGATAGAGAAAGGTCGACGGATTCCTTAAAATCTCTCCATACTTTTAAATTCAACTTTTGACACATATTAAGTGGTAACCCGTACAGCTTTGTAGTGGTAAGAAATATTTTTTTGACCGCTTCAGTAAACATGGTCACCAGATTTTCGTAATGTTTATTTCGTTTGAGAGTCGAAGAGCTTCCTGACATTATTGCTATTATAACTGAAATGTTAAGAATAAAGTATCTAAATATTATAAGCAACTATATTTGTCTGCGTGAATATTGTTTAAATAGTGGATGCGACAGGACAAATAAAAAGTACATATATTAAGGGTATCGGCAGGGCGAGTGAACGAAAAACGATGACGCAAGAGACCCTGGGGTATGTACTTATGCAGGGTTGAAAAGAAAGCGAATGTTACTAAGACGAATAAGGAGCCACTTGAGATCCTTGCAGAATTGAGTGACATGGTGATATTTTCTTAGGCCAAAAACTAAACAAATAGGTACACTGGGTACACAGGTTCTGCAAGCTCAATCTTATTTAAGCTAAATAAATTTTGGTTTTAAAGGGCAAGAACAGTCATCATTAGCCTTCTACAGAGAACATGGCGATGCTCTTTCTGCGCTCAGACTTCTAGCTGTCTCCTTAGACCGTCAAATAACTTATAAAGACAGTTCGCTTCGTGTTTTCTGCAGTTTTCGCGGTAAAATAATAATAATCTTGTTTTTAAACTAACAAATATAAATAGTTAGTAGGCCTTTAATTGTTTTGGGAAAATAAAACTAACAAAAATTATTAGTATTAACTAGTTATGTGAGAAAAAATATTTCGTTGTTCGACCAACCGCTTTCAATATAAATCAACAATATGGGCGTATCTAGGCTTATTTTTCTGCAGCAAGCACCTGACAAACTTTTATTTGTATGAAATTATCAGTGTTTTGGCGTTTGTCCTAAAATTTTGATTCGGTAGTCCAACATCCTGGGGTGAGCGCGACCCACTTCCCCATTCCCCCAATTATATAAGTCTATGTAAAAAGTTGAATTGTTAAAAACATACCGTCTATAGAAAACCTGTACATCTCAGATTCTAAGTTCGGCATGTATTCCTTGCCGTACTCCATTTCAGTTTTCCATCTTTGGATTAAATTATTTACAGTTTTTTTAACAGGTGTTTCAAAACACTCAGAAAGTTCTTTAAGTAAATGCTTGTTCATAATTCTTCGATTTTCTAGCCATTCATTGCCATTCATGAAGAATAAACCTCTTTTAGACCCATACAGTTTCTCATATAATACCCATGGCTCTGGTAAAATATGTATGGGATACTTTCCTTCAAGATTCAATAATAGTGTTCTTATAAGCATGGGATCACTAACGAATACCAGATCGGTATAACCACCTAAATTCTCGCAATATATGGGACCTAACTGCTTATGACGAGAATCGGCATATTCGTGTAATCTGTAACATAAAATAATTTGTAACAAAAACTCGAACCTCGGTTAAATATAAAAAAAAATAAGATAAAATCTTACTTGGTTCCGCTACCTGCTGCATAAAATTGTAACTTTGTACCTAGAAGAGGCAGTGATTTTGGACGGGGTATATGTTCAATGGACTGCGGCGTTTTCGAGGCATCAAGTGAAAAATACTTATTAAATTTTAGAAATTTCAAAAGAGGTAAACGGTGGTGACGATGCATAGTACCTGAAAAAAAATGTTGTTAAAAAAGGAGTAAACAAACACAAATGTAGGTAGCATTAAAATTATTGTTGAAACTATGACAAGCGCGACGGCATTGGAGTAGGTATGTGCACTGTCTCATAATATTGATAAGTGATCATGATAACACTACCTAAACAACCAAACTTTATAAAAAAAACACTGATTTCAAACTCAAACTTCAAAACCGCTTCAAAAAAGTGGTTTTGAAGTGTCCTACAAAACTGCTTTTTGTTGATGAGCTTACCTAATGCCGCGGCCACACACTCGACGAGTAGCATGGGAAGTAACGAGGAAAGGAGGCAGAGACATAGTGTGGCCACGTTACTCGTCATGCCACTCGTCATGCTCCTCGTCCTGCCCACTGCTTCCTATCTTGTCGGTCTTTGCGCGCGAGAGAGAGAGAGCAACATCGCGGCAAATCACGGCAGCGCGAGGAGCAGAGCGATGAGCAGCGCGAGGAGCATAGTCTGGCCGCGGCATAATAGCTTGCTTGAGTGCGATGTAATTGGTAAGTAGCTATTTATTCGATTTCGACTAAATTCGCAACAAACGTGAAACAATAATATTAGAACAACTATTTTATTGGATATGATTTATCCGACAATAGCAGCACTAGAGATCATGCAGGAAATGAATTTAATTGATATCGCTCTGCAGGCTATTCACTATAATGAGCGATCCTTGCGTGCTCATGATTGTGTAAAATAATATTTTAAAGAGTTGGACACTGCCTTAATCTTCGAGCACCCTAAAAGTACCTAACATCGTATTCCTTCTGGACGGTCGGCGTTTATGCTAATTATTAGGCTGTGTCTATCATACTCTTCTGGCTCTCCGCTGCGCTTTTAAATATGATATGAAATTAAAATCTGTATCTACAGATTTGTTTCCGTATGATGATATATCACAATAATTGATGTAAAATCTTTAGCTTCTGCCAGTGGTTACGACTTCAATAGTTTCTGAGATTATACATACAATTTATAAATTTTACTTCATTATTTATAAATAAATTAACCGTCATCAGATTGTGTGTAGCAGCAGCGGTAGACAAAAAAACTACCGCACGCTCAGTTGCTAAACGTTAATGCTTTTTCATAAAGTTATAATTCAGAATTCGAATGTTAAGTTTATGTTCCTACATAACTTTGACTAAGGTATAAGGTAAATAAATTAATAATACGAGACGTAGAGGATGTTCGTTATCTTCATGACTACTACGCTCGTTCAAATATTTAGGTAGGTACCTACTTACATTGCTATTTTTCATGGACCGCTACCTACCACTTAGCTTTACCGTAATTCAAGTGTAATTTTTTGCATTTCACTTAATCTAGAATTGAAAATTGTACTGAAAAATATGACTGACCTTCTTGTTGATGAAGAATTTAAAACTATTGGAATGAACACGTTAATTTGAACAATAAACACGGTTTCACATATATTGATAGACTGCCTTGCAATCAAACTTGATGCGACTACTTCACCAAACAGACTGAATAATTCTCAATTCGGGACCGCTACCTGATCTTGCTGTTGTTCCAGAGAACCTTTTTGAATTGGTAATTTATTAGTGAATTATGTATGTTGCTGATCATGACAATTCTTTATTTTCCACGATTATAGGTAGAATGATTAGCTGTTGTCTTGGTGTTTATTATTGTTAAGTAGGTAGGTACCTACCTAGGCTACTATTATTCGCAAGGCATCATATTTCCTACTCAGAAGTGTACTTAGATATCTAATTATTGTAACGTATTACTGTATTTGTAATGAGGAGAAAATATATGATCTACATGATATTCTACAACGTTTTAGCTATAGTAGATTGGTAGGTACATGATATATTTTTAGCTAGGTACCACAATAAATGGCTCTTCTACCTTCATCTATTTTATTTGTATAAGCTTACAAAATAACTTAAAATTGTAGGTATATTATGCTGCTAGCGCTGCCATGTGATCACATAAGTACCTATATAAGGTAGCATAGTTGCACCGTAGATGATATTGATAACACTCTGTGTACAAGTTGGCGCGTCAGTTTGAAAAATATCGCTGTTATGTAATTCGACTAATTCACGTTCAGCTGGATTGTAGGTAGTGGCGATACGTTCTACAAAGCGGAATCTAAAGTTTAGCTGTAGAATGACGTCACTGTAGAGTGATTATAAATGATTAAGATCCTATCTTTGATATACCTACAATTTTTTTTGTATATTTTTGGACCCTACTCAAAAAAAGTTCGGGTAAGGTCGATGAAGGCACCTGCGGGGTTGGGTTCACTACCTGTCTTCGAAACTTAATGGTTCAATTTTTATGATATCGAACACGGTGTCGATAATTCAGTTGTACGATGTTTTACTCCATCGATGCTTTATTGGTGCAATGTAACGTTTGTGCGAAAAACCTTACAGCGATTGTTCAATAATTTATTTGGGGTCATAACATAACCAGATGAAAACCCGAGTGACGAGAACGGGAAATTATTCAGTAATAACACAGATCGATAAACATTAAAAAAACAACTACGAAAAGACCGATGATTCCATGAGTAATATCCGACATATCTGAACTTCTGAGAGAGATCGAGGCATATTATGTTATGGATAGTAGTCAAAAACCAAACCCGCTGCGGATGTAGTAACGATCCAAGAGCTAGATTGGGTCGAAATTATGTCCTAGACATCTGGACGTCAGCCTTTATAAGATTAGAATGGTTCGGAAGCTACTTAAAATTAACCAAGGTCACGCGCTGTTTTTTAGAACTATCACGAACCGTCTCGCGCGCTGACTAGATGGTTTCAGCCCCTCAAATTAGCAAATTCCGATAAGACTTCAGCAACATAGTTGTTTACGTTGCTGAATTCTTATCGGATGCATGCATACGCTGCTGCGGCAGGTTATACAGAAGACCGAATTCGTCTCTATACTTATAATTTGTGGAAACTTGAATAGTCAACACGTGATTGTACATCGATGTGAAAGAGAGACTGAAACTAACTCCTATGTTTCTTTTTTTGTAATACCTAATTGCGGGGCCCTGAGGTTCTGTTTCGCACGACCCATGATGACCCCAGTAGGCTTCGAACCTGCTGGGCTCCTACGGTATTGCTGACTTCTCCTGAGGCACACGTGCAGCTTTACGCTGTTGACGACTCGGGCTCGGTTCGGACGACTGGATGGTGAGCTACCCATTGCTCGCCGTCCACAAGACCACGACTGCGGTGGCTAGAAATCAGGGTCGGGAGTCTACATTGAATAGGTTAGGCTTAGGTATATAAACTATTTCTTTGTAGTTATGACTCACTTTAAGGCTATGGAATATTTAGTTTTTGGGTGATTACGGAGTTAATACCTATTCAAATAAGAATACAAATTGAATTCTTCGTTAAGTAGATCACTAGAGGTATAGGTAGGTACTACAATAACAATAAATTTGGATCCCATATACAGTTTGGCAAAAAAGAGTAGAAAATAATGGTGGCGCCACTGTGTTTTTCATTGGCAACCCGCTGTAACCGAATAGCGCACTAAACTAGTCTTGATACTGAGCAGATTTTTTTCATCAGACATTTTATTCTCGTCAATTTAAAAAAAAATTGGTTAGGATTGTTAAATTGAACCAGAATTCTTTTCGATATGCTACTTATTACCTAAAAATAAATATGTAGGGATAAACTCCTGAGTTTTCATGTGGATGGATGGAGAGGGAGAGGGAGGCCAAAGAAAAGATGGATGGATAGTGTGAAAAGTGATATGGAAGACAAGGGAGTTAGTGATAGCGTGACGAGTGACAAGATAGAATGGAAGAAAAAACATGTTGCGCCGACCCCAAATAAAACGGGACAAGGGCAGGAAGATGATGATGATGGAACTCCTGAGTTCAAAACATAGTTTTAGGAATTACAAAAAAAAGGAATATTGTATTGAATAACATGATTAATTCAAATTAACTCAAAGTATAAGTACCTAGAAATTGAATTTTCTATTACTTACTAAAGTTCGAGTCACCAAAGTATGAATTAATGTAGGTGCGCAGAGCATCATCATCATCATCTGCCTAGCCTTTTCCCAACTATATTGGGGTCGGCTTCCAGTCAAGCCAGATTTAGCTGAATACCAGTATTTTACGAGGAGCGGCTGCCTACCAGACTTGCAGTTATTATTACTGTTAAAAACGGTTATTGGCATTTATTTTTTTAAACGTTTATTTTTGTACGATATTTCAATCGCCAAAATTCACAGATCCTAACTTCAGACTCGCCAACTTATAACGGCCGTACTGTAAGTATATTATTTCTCTGATATTTGTCACATATTTCATGGGGAAATTAAAAATTGTTTGATTTCCATAGACAACATAATATGCTTTATATTTTTCATTACAATTTTATTTGGTAGAATTTATATTTTTTTTGTTAGGTATCCCTAATCCCGATGCTACAGTGACGGTGACTTGTCAAAATTTTGTAGAATCACCGAAAGCAGACAATCATTGAGATTGTTTTATATTTTCTAAAGTAATAAACTTAAATAGAATCAAAATGACGGTGAAAAATAAAATTGAAGAGCCGAAAAAAGAAAAAGCGGAACCAGCAGCCGCTCCAAATGATGACTTGGTAAGTAATTTTATTTATGAAATATCAATCATCATCTATCTACAAATGGAACAAGAATATTCATTGTTTGATTGTTTGTTTCAGTCTGAAGAAGACAAACGTTTACAAGAGGAGCTTAACATGTTAGTTGAGAAGCTGATGGTGTGTATATTTGTATGATTTCGTTAAAAGTTACGAAGATGACTGGTAAGAATCAAACAGTTCTAACCTAGTTTTGTGTTTTATCGACAGGGAGACGATGTTGATTTATATCTACCGGCTTTGCAAATGTTGAGTAAACTTATTAGGACGTCGACAACTTCCATGACATCAGTTCCGAAACCCTTGAAATTCCTGAGGGAACACTATCCTTCACTCAAAATTGTTTATGAAAAAATTCAAGATGCTCAAACAAAGAAGTTCTGTGCTGATGTTGTTTCAGTCCTTGCTATGGGTGTTAGTGGTTCCACTGTGAGTATCAACCATTTACTTCATCTTTTCTATGTTTTTTTTGTGTGGCTTTAACTAATGGCTATGAATTGTGATTGATAGGAAGCTGCTGAGAAAAGAGAGTGTCTCAAATACTGCCTTCTTGGAACTATGTCTAATGTAGGTGATTGGGGACATGAATATGTCAGGTATGTTTACAAACACTGAATTAATATTGATTAATTTGAACACTATTCATATGAATTATTAATGCCTATACTTGTACAAAATACATTACAAATGTCTTTTTATTTATATCCTTTTGAATATATTTTTTTAATGTAAAACAGACAATTGGAGGGAGAAATAGCTGAAGAATGGAACATAGAGAATATGGATTCCCTATTAAACCTGGTACGAGATGTGATCTCCTTTGACATGAAGCATTCTGCTGAGATCCAGGCCTGTGACTTGCTGATGGAAATTGACAGACTTGACCTGTTGACTCAGCACATGGATCAGAGCAACTATCCAAGAGTGTGCCTATATTTGATTGGGTAAGTAATGAGAAAACTTCTTATTTACTAATATAACTTCCCACCCATCTTCTCAGAAGTTAGAGGCAGATGTGCTTCATATTTTTAGTTAGGATTTTAGACTAAACTAAAATCCTAAGTTGTTTACTTACATACCTTTTTTTTAAGTAATTAATTACCAAATGTCTTCTCCTGCTTTAGAGTGGAGTGAAAGGCATTGTCTGATTTTTACAGAGTAAAATCTACAGTGGAATTCTATTCTCCACAATAACTCTTTCAAACCTGGCAAAATTGTTTCATATCTAACACGTTTCTAAAGCATGTCAACATAAATAATGTAATGTTTATTTCAGATGTGCCAGCTATGTTGTGGAGCCAGAATCTACTCAGATCTTGCAAGGAGTTCTTGACACATACATACGCTTTGGTGAATACCCCCGAGCTCTGCTGGTGTCAATGCAGCTGCATGACAAGGCTAAATGCGAAGAAGTGTTCAATTCTTGCACTGACCCGTAAGTCTTGCTAATAAATTATTTTTAAATGGAACTTTGTAGTTAGACCTCGTTACTGATTGTTTGTCTGAATATTAATAGACTTATATTTAAAATCTTATATATAAAATTTTCGTGTCACAGTTTTCATTCCCATACTCCTCCGAAACGGCTATACCTATTCTCATGAAATTTTGTGAGCATATTGAGTAGGTCTGAGAATCGGCTAACATCTATTTTTCCATACCCCTTAGAGAAAAAAAAAAAAATTATGTGGCAAAGCAACGTTTGCCGGGTCAGCTAGTATACATATAAAATTAAATACACCAAATAATAATGATTGTGTCTTCCAAGTTTAAAGATCATAATTTTCTGTTTTCTGGCCCATATTTTTTCAAAAAAAGGCAGAAAGTTTGGTTTTATTATAAAGACTTTTTTTACTGACATATTTTATTTCTTATATTGATAACTTTTGGCAGGTTGATTAAGAAGCAGCTCTGCTACATGTTGGCGCGTCAATACATACCGTTGGAAGTTGATGATGAAGACCTCCGCACAATACTTCTGAATGCACACATTAATGATCACTTCCTTAGCCTGGCAAGAGAGGTAGGTCTTCTTTATACTATACAAATTGTAACAACTGCTAAATAAGACAGAATGAGCTTTTGCAAAGACATGTGATCAATTTGTAAATAGCAACATAAGTCATAAATATGCCAAGATAATGATGTTGATATTTCAAAAAATATTGAGTAGATAGTAGTATATTTCTTAATTATTACAATAAAAAAATGGATAAACATAAAATGACATTTGAAATACAACAAAAAATAGTCATACATTGTCATTGCCACTGTAATTTTCTCTTAGTGAACTAATTACTCTGGAAAACATGCCAAGAGTGGTTCTATCTCTACTCAGAAAATATCTAACAAAAAGTCATTAAAATTATAATTATTTCTACTTAAAGCTCGACATCATGGAGCCCAAAACTCCAGAGGAGGTGTACAAGACGTGGTTGGAGTCGGCTGGCTCGGCTCTGCGCCCGTCACTCCTGACGGAGCACCCCGTCGACTCGGCCAGGCAGAACTTGTCGGCTACGTTCGTGAACGCGTTCGTCAACGCGGGCTTCGGACGCGACAAGCTCGTCACCACTGAAGATGGCAACAAGTGGATGTACAAGAACAAAGATCATGGTAAGATGTTCCTTACATTTTATGTACGTTTTTAGTTTAATCATTTCACAAACTGCATCACACTTTTTTTTATGTTATAAACACAACTTGTTTAAAATTTTTTCGTTACATAAAATAATTACTTGGACATCTTGGACACCAAACTTACATCAAACAATCGTTTTTCTCCTAGGCATGTTATCAGCTGCTGCCTCCCTGGGTATGATTCACTTGTGGGACGTGGACGGCGGTCTGACACCCATCGACAAGTACCTCTACACTGCCGATGAACACATCAAAGCGGGCGCGTTACTCGCCCTCGGATTGGTCAACTGCGGCGTTCGCAACGAGTGCGACCCGGCGCTTGCGCTCCTGTCCGATTATGTGCTGCATTCAAGCTCTAACCTCAGGATTGGCAGTGTTTTGGGTAAGTTTTTTTTGTGATACTTTTATTAAAAAATTAAATGTCTGGTGAAAAAACACTTTCCTACAAATATTTTTAATTTTTGTATCTGTTTGCTGTAGCAGATACCATCAATCCATGAAACATCTCTACGAATTTACCATAACATCATAATTAAAGTCGATGATTAACTTTAATAAGTTTAGGTAGCACGAATTTCCAACAGTAAAAATTACTGTGACAGTCATGAATGTCACACCCTTTCCCACTTAGTGTTTTGTCATCCTATGAATAAAAGTTCACACTCTTTTCTAACCATACTATTGTTTTCCTCCAGGCCTGGGTATCGCATACGCGGGCACTCAACGCGAGGACGTGCTGTCACACCTACTGCCCGTGCTGAGCGACACGGCTGCGCCTGCTGAGATCTGTGCGCTTGCGGCCGTGTCCTGTGGGTTGATTGCAGTCGGCTCCTGTAACGGCGATGTTAGTAATTATAAAGCAGCTGTTTTTATGTAAATACATGCTGTATTTCATTATACTATACTCCGTTGGTTTAGGTAGTTAACAAAATGTAAACAATTTTGGTATGTCTTTTTATCTAAAAGTTGTCTATAAATTGTATGTAAAAATCTTTGCAAATAGGTATTTACCTAAATCGATATTAGCTAATAAACTAAATTTAAATAATCTTTGTGTATATTATATACAACCTCTTTAATATAAAAAGACATACCAAGATTGTTTACCTTTAGTTAACTACCTAAACCAATGGAGTATAGAGAGCAAATAATCGCAACTGACCCAGTCTTCGATGAAATTTCTCATTATACTTGACTAATACCTCATTAGTATTAGTCAAGAAACTTATCACTTCTTTGATTTGAATTGATTCAATTAGAATAATTTATATCCACAGGTAACATGCGCCATCATTCAACGCCTAATTGATGACAACAAGGATTTGCATTCGTCTACATACGCTAGGTTCTTGCATTTGGGACTGGGATTGTGCTTCTTGGGTAAGAAAACAATAGATCCTTTCTTTTTAGTCCACAGTTTAAAAAAAAAGTGTTTTAAATTCATGTGCAATTGACGTGATGGTTATAGACTGATGATGATATTTATTTACTTATTTATTTTATAATTGTACATTATTATACACCATTATACATACAATAGCAGACTAAAACACATACAAACAATGAGCGGCCTTATTGCATTCCGCGTTATTGGTGGGACAAAACCAGTATTAGTTTAGTTTTTTTGTATCATAAGGGTAATATATTTATATACTTAAATACGCTATATAATAGATATGTACTTTCATTTTTTATAAACTTTTTGCACACCTTATTGCAAACATACAAAAGAAAACTAAAACTCATACAAATATAAATCGGCATCCATAATTATTTATCCCTTCCCAACTTTCAGGCTGCAAGGAGCGCACAGAAGCCACGATGGCGGCGCTGGAAGTGCTGCCGGAGCCGCAGCAGTCGCTGTGCCAGACCACGCTGTCCATGTGCGCGTACGCCGGCACGGGCGACGTGCTCGTCGTGCAACAGATGCTGCACATCTGCTCCAAGCACTACGAGACTGATGTAAGGATACCATGATAAAGTTAAACGCACATCACAATTCTGTACGTAAATTAAAAAATATATCGTTGAGTTTATAAAAAAAAGTTTAGCCTTTGTAGAGAGCTTCCTCTTCATCACTCACTTGTGTGATTCTATTCTCTAAACTCAAGCAGCTCATGTAATTCTATGCCTTTGTACTCTTTGTGAGATAGTCAGAAGCACACAGAGAATACATACATTTGGAGTAGATCAAAATTATTTTTTCCTATCCTCATGCAAAATAAGCTCTTTATGTGAAGTTCTACATAGACAACTACCCAACTTACGACTGTTCCTAAAGCAGTATGTTTCACATTTACACACACTTCCTTGTCATTAATTTCGGAAATAGAGTAGTCAAACTGTCACATATTATGTTACTGGTACTGCACTTACTCATATGTGTGATGTGTGTGTTACTGCTTATATGAAAGGATTTTATTACCTATATAAAATGTATGTTGGACTTAATTTAGTTTCCACCATATGTAAATATGTTGTAGAAATAATAACAAGCTGGTTTTAATCTAGAATGAGCAACAGTCAACTGAAGACACCGCTTTCAAGAAGCAAGACAAGAAAGACGCCAAGGAAACTACTGCGGCCAGCTCGTCAAGCACAGCCGGCAGTTCAAAGGATGATAAGAGCTCAAAAGGTAAACTTTTTGACGTTCAGATCTGTAAGTTATGTACAAGCTATCGAACAATTAGGATGAAATTAAAACTACCGATTTTTTTTTATTACGGCTCAATTACACTTGTTCGTTAGCTTACACGTAAGTAATTCGAATTACTCGAATTCGAACACCCGATGCATTCATTACATTGTTTTACTCATTTTTGGTTGCTGGAACACGGGCAAACAACCCTATCAACCTTGCGCCCGCATTTAGGTTGGATCGTATTGGCAAAGTACTGCTTGACAATTTTAAGGAAACGTGCATTGGGCAACCAAAACGAAAGCGTTCGATTACGGGCGAACTCGACTCCTTTCATTTACATTTAGTCGTTTGTCAGAATTCTCTAGGCAATCGAATACAAGCTTACGACCAAGTGTAATTCAGCCATTAGAGAGTGACCTTTTTTCTCGGTTTTGAATACAGATCCCTGCAAAAGGTTATTTTTGTTTGAAGTTTCACTAATATTAACTTATTTTATCATGCCACATTCTAATAGCATTCTGATTCCACTTGCTAGGCAAATCATCCAAGGACAGCAAGAACAAGGAGAAAGAAAAGGAGAAGGAGGCTAACAAGGAGCTGTCGTCGGTGCAAGCGGTCGCTACGCTGGGCGTCGCCGTCATCGCGCTCGCCGAGGAGACCGGCGCCGAGATGTGCACCAGGATATTCGGACAGCTGGTGAGTTGAGCATCTACATTATTTTTTATATAGCCTTCTCTTCATTAAGTCCCCAGGGGTATAAACCCATATCCTATATTTGTCCTTTCTCTTTTTTCTGTAGCAACATTTATCCAGACCCTGCCTGCAATTTTTATAATGAATTTTATAACCAGCCCACCAAGAAGAATCATCAGAAGAATCTGTCTTTTGACCGTTTTTTCCTGCTGGGCTGAGTCATTTTATTGTTTGGAGGGTCGTTTTATCTTTTTTACCTTACTGACCTGCCTATCTCCACCTTTGTTCTGTTTCAAACTGTACCATAACCAACATTACAAACAAATAAGGACAGGTACCCCACCTGTTGTAGCAGATTTCTTCAAATATCTTACTTTCTTATATTCTTTCATATCTTACATTCTCGTTTGTGTCATCAAGCAGTATATGTATGGTGCTGATGTACTATATGAAAATAAAAAACAATCTGTTTTGTCTTTGAAAATGGATCTAATATTGAAGATGTTGGACATAGGTGGTAGTGGTCATTACCATTGCACAGCGAGACCGTCATCTAAGTCTTATGTCCATATAAAGTCGCGACTATTCTTTTAAAATTCCATTGTTCTCGTAGGGTCGTTACGGCGAGCCGGCAGTGCGTCGCGCGGTGCCGCTGGCCATCGCGCTGTGCTCCATCTCGAACCCGCAGCTGGCCGTCATCGACGTGCTCAACAAGTACTCTCACGACTCAGACAATGACGTGGCCTACAACGCCATCTTCGCTATGGGACTTGTGGGAGCTGGTACTAACAACGCCAGGTGAGATTTTAATATAACTCTGCTTTACAGTTCTTTATTATGTTGTGTCTTGTATCATATGGGGTCCGGACGTGAAGAATAGAACCATTCCATCCTTTCCTGTGGGTAATTTCAGGGTTGCTCCGATACTAAAACTTATTCATAATGAGTATTGTCAGTGTTTTCATTTATTATTATATTTTCGTCCCCATGTTGCATATAATTACCATATGTCACAGCTAATCCTAAATACAAAACACACACAATTATTTCTGCTTCTCATTTATTCAACTTTTCTACATTCGTGGACTGGAGTACAAGCTTCAGTGTCTTAACTACTTGGAAACCCTATTCAACAACATAGAAGTACCCATAAAATCATATGATGTGTTGTGCAGACTGGCGACGATGCTGCGCGCGCTGGCGCTGTACCACGGCAAGTCGCCGGTGCACCTGTTCATGGTGCGGCTGGCGCAGGGGCTGTGCCACGCCGGCAAGGGCACCGTGACGCTGTGCCCCACGCACGCCGACCGCCGCCTCGTCAGCCAGCCCGCACTCGCTGGCCTGCTCGTAGTACTCACTGCCTTCCTCGACTGCAAGAACAGTAAGCCTAATACTTTTATATTCTAACTTACTTGGAAATGGTTTTTGTAAGTGAAGAAAACAAAGGCAGGTTTAGTGCCAGAACAAGGCTGCTATTCTCTTGCTCTCTTTATTGATGAAACACATCAATCATTATATCAAACATGTAAATTATCGAGGTGATTTACTTGCTTTATGAGAAAACTAAGCCAAATAGGCAACTGGGCTGTGTATAATGCAGCTTTCTAAGTGTATCCATACGTGAAATCGACATTTGCAGAAGTTTGAAGATTGTCTACTTATTATAAGTAAAGTACTCTTATTCCATATAGGTGCATAACAGAAAATATAGTTTAAGAAACCATTTCATTGGAAATTCCATGCTGAAATGTCCAAATGAAAACTTAACCGCGTCTCTTTAACCTACTATTGTATTACAGTAATCCTGGGCAAATCTCACTACTTGCTGTACGTGCTGGCGACGGCGATGCAGCCCCGTTGGCTCGTCACCCTCGACGAGAACCTGCAGCCCTTGAACGTCAGCGTTCGCGTTGGACAGGTAACAAACACAACTATCAAGGAAATAACGGTTTGATGTGAACTATAATGCCTTTAGACTATAATACGATGTCTTATCAAAACACTTGTATTTTCACAACTAGAGAAATAATAGTATAATATAATAATATTACACATTATCTACAGAGTTAATGTATACACTATAAAATCAGTGTAACGACTTGGATAATATTATTAATCTCAGAACATAAATTTATTTTTTGATCTTGGAAATCTACTTATAAAATAGAAGAAGCTTTAAACATTCCGATATTCTTCTTGCGTTATGTAATTGTGACAAGTCATTCCGGCCATTTCGAAAGTCTGTTTAACATCAGTTACAATATTTATCCTTATTTTTCAGGCTGTGGACGTTATCGGTAAGGCAGGAACACCCAAAACTATCGCTGGTTCGCACACGCACACGACGCCCGTACTGCTGTCGTTCGGCGAGCGCGCTGAACTCGCCACCGACGAGTACATCCCCTTGTCACCCGTCATGGAAGGATTCGTCATACTCAAGAAGAATGAGGATAGCGTTATGGCTTCTGTCCAATAAAAATAGCTATTAATCCTTAGAGTTAATTAATATTTGTCTGTATTAATTTCAGTCTTAATAAAATTCTGAAAACTATTTCATGGCTGATTTGATTAGTTACCTACCTACTTCTACACACTAGCCTTTGTGGTACTCACAAAGTACTACTGGATTTCGACTCACAATAGTGTCGTCGACTACGAAAACGACTAACACACGATCCAACTTGGTACGATCGGACCGCGAATTTGATTCGCTTCCGAACCGAGTTGACCGGTCCGTTTTGTTGGTCTGGTGGCCATAATTATTATTTAGGTGGGTGTGGTGTGGGTCAGGCATGCGTTCATTTGGTGTCGTACGCAAAGCAATTTCCCGAGATGTTGCAAACTTGCGAAAACGATTTGGTCCATCGAACCATTTTTGATAGCTACATATTCCTCGAAAAATTGTTTAGTAAACAGTGGGTACTTGGTAAACTAAGTGACACACAGAGTCTGGTAAACCAATATATATAATATAATACACATACAATATATATTATATCTATACTAATATTATAAAGAGGTAAGATTTGTACCTATGTTTGTATGTTTGTAATGAATAGGCTCAAAAAGTACTGAAAAAATTCTTTCACCAATAGAATGCTACATTCTTCCAATTTGACATAGGCTACATTTCATTTTGAAAAAAATTAGGGATCCTTGGTAAAATTTGAACAATGTAACCGAAGGTGTAAAAAAATTTCCAAAAATAAATAATTGTCTACCCCGTGCGAAGCCGGGACGGACTGCTAGTAATAGGTATACAAAATAATACCACTTCTTAACGAAAAGGTAGCAAATATTTAACTATAGGTAGTAAATAGTAGCAAATAGGTATTAAATAGTGAACTTGGTCTCAAGGACATATCTCGTTTGGTCCAGCCATCCTGACGCTGACATCTACCTACACAGCCAGTATCATTATGTTTGTTTTACTTATATCATTTCACATCATCCTCGTAATCCGTGTTGTTTACTTTTCACAACTGTTCCGTTTGCCAATTTGAATTGATAATAGTTGTACGACTGTACATGTACCTACCTATACTTAATATCCCGCCGGTATTCGCTAAAATGTTAGGCCAGTAATCTTGAAGAAATTCAAAAGCGTGTTGCAATCTTGCTACCCACAATAATTGTTGTATGACTAGGTATACGTAAAAAATAATTATGATCACCTGCAAGGCCTCAAATAGCTAAGTAGCATTACTAATCAAAGGTACCGTACCGTAGGTATCTGCAAGTATGACGTTCTACACGAAAAAGCAATAAAAGTGGGGATCCGAATAGCTAATTCAACACTTACCTACTCGCAAATAATAATCTGTCATTTCTTTTGTAAAAGAATCTTCGTTGACTACATCTGAAGAAAAGAAATTCGTTAAAATGACTGACAAATCTTTGTGGTTTCTTTTTATAGCGATTCTTCTAATTTCTTTCACATTACTGATGGTTGTGTAAGTACAGAAAATAAATTACCTAATACTAAACCTTTATCACAACACTTTTCATATTCAAGCAAATGCAGAAATACTACCTATTCTATTATCCTGTTCAATAAACATTTAGACCATGAAATAAAACATTCGTTATGAATATTTTTGTCGTGACGCCATAATATGCAATGATGATGCATATCTGAAAACTAGTTCTAAATTGATCCTTTTGTTGCAGATTAAGTATAGGCCAATGGTGTGCTCGTAAAGCAAGGGGCTCAGGGTGCTACATGGCGTCCTGGAGGAGCATGACTTTACCGCAGCATGACAGCTTCAGTGTACCGCCACTGCCACCTTACTTATTTCAAAGTAAAGGTAATAATTATTATTTTACAGAAACTATTTGAGAAATAGGTTTGTGTCACTTCCATTTTATTTTTTAACTGATTTTAATAATTTAATGTATTGTTCTTGTTTTATTATGAAATATTTTTATTTGCTAAGTTTTGAAATAAAAGCAAGGATAATTAATGTGTAAGTCGTAATTTTAAGATTTCTAATGTTTGAAAATATTATATTTATCCATTTACGAGTTGTAGAATACATTTTAATAAAAGCTCTTTCATTCATCTGCTGAAGTTGTTTCTTTTTTTTCTTTAGCTTCTGTTTCTTCTTTTTCTTTAGGTTCTGTTTCATCTTCACTGCTGGATTCTGACTGTGATGATGCATTTTGCTTACTTTCTGTCTTCGGCTTCTTTTCTTTCAATTTGGCATTTTTCTTTTTCTTTAACCTCTTAGCTCTTTTCTTTGCTGTCTTCTCGGCAGCTGCTTGTCGATTTTGTTCTATTCTGTTGTGATATTCATCATCCAGTTTTTCCTGAAACATTTTAAACGCATAATAATTATTATTATATGATGTGACATTAGTTTATACTTACTAATAATATAACAAATAAATTATATTTACTGGCAATAAACCACTGACGCTTTTCTAAAGTTCTTTCTATTTAAAGGTCTTTTAGATATTGCTGTAAGCAATAAGACTGCCATTGTGTCTATAAAATGGTTTACAATACTATTTTTTCTATTCTAGAATGATGAATTTCCAATATTTAATTGGGCTTATACCTAGTCTAGTCATAAATTTTGTTACACATAAAAAACTATAAACTTTTTCTTTCCAAATTTAAATTTTGAACAAGACTCATGCCCGTTTTCACCAACAGCCCCTAAAATTTAAGTGTCTCGTAGTTACTCAGATACCCGCGAAACGAGACACAATAGTAAAACAATAACAGCGCGGTCTCATAGGACCGGTTGGGGATTCAAACGTTAAGCCAATTTAATCACAGTTTTTACATATTTTTAAGTTATTATTCTGAATTAAAATATGAAAACTTTAAACTTACGTGTTCGATTTCATACTTTAATTCAGAATAATAACCTAATAATATGCAAAAACCGTGATTAAATTGGCTTAAGAGACACTTAAATTTTAGGGGCTGTTGATGAAATCGGGCATCAGACACCCATATCTGCTATTTCTGATAAATTAAAATGGAATGGGATATTAGGGAAAACAATATACTGGTGTACATAAAATGGGAATGAAACCTGCAACAACTTATGAAGATCTAAAACTTGTATATTACTGATGATACACAGGGCACACCTTAATAAGGTGGGTTGGAAAGATAAAAACATTTGCTTATAGTTTTGCTGAAAACTAACATCCCTGAATATTCTTCAGGGATATTAATATTACCAATGAGAAAATTTACACAATAAAAATTATCATTACAACAAGCCAAGTAATTGGGTGTATACTCATAGCTCCAAAGAATTTTCTTAACCTATCACATACCCGCGAAACGAGACACAATAGTAAGACAATGACAGCGCGGTCTCATGAGACCGGTGGGGGATTCAAACGTTAATTGGGGTCTTTACTTGGGTAATACATTTACCTTTTTTTTATAACATAAACTAGTGCTTAACTGCAATCCCACCTGATGGTAGGGAGTAATGCAATCTCAACCAACCTTTTCACTTTTCTCTTGGATGAACTTCTGTCTCGCGTATTCTTTTCGCCTGAGATGACGGTACACGTGAAATTCTCCCGATCCCGCTCCAGCACTTGAACCCATTACATTGCGGACGAAGTCAGGTGGGGCAGTTAATGATTTAGATTTCGGCGGCTCTGGGATTACCACTGGTTTATCCTGATAAATAATATAAGAAAATATGAGTCTTGGATCACCGCCTGTAACTGGTAACTTGGTAAGCTTTCATAGTTCGTGTACTCACTGGATTTTTCATTAGTTTTTCTAATTTTAGCCTTTGTAAATCTGTTGCATTTTTAATAACTATGGGTTTCTTTTCCGATTTAGTTTCCGAATCACTCATCTTTGAACCAGAAATACAAATTCCTATGTAAATTGCAAGAAATAATGAAACTACAAAACGTAAACAAGAGCTGTGGTCTGGTAATCTCACTAGAAAAAAAACAACTTGACGTATGTGGAAGAGACACCACAATTATATAAAGAACCCGTGAAAATTATTAATAGATCATCAAACGCTGGAGAATGTTTACAGCATTTAACAGTAAAACAACAAAATTAATAAAGTTTGGCTATCTATAGCAGTCGATTTCCTGTCATGTCAGTCAATCAAGTGTCAACCAAAGAGTATGTGTCAACGTCAACGCACCCCGTGTTCCGAATTATGAGATTATCGATGTTTGTGCTAACAGTCGCTCCAAATTACGTTCATGCTTTGAATTTTTATAACTACATGCTTGAATGTACGAGGTACCTCGAAAGGTACCAAGTAGCAAGTAAACAAGCTTGTAAACGATTAAAATATTTATTTGTATCTATTTTCCTCACAGTACTGCTAAATATTGTTAGAACGCACAGAAAATAAACTGTTCATGGTTACAGTAAAGACAGTAGGTACCTAGCAGCTGCAGTACTGTGCTGTCCACTGTTCTGCCATTGTGTGAAACCAGCATAAAAAGTGTAATCACAGCTTTAATGTTTTTGCGGAACGTTCCGGTTTTTAACCTCTAGTTTCACCTTGTGAAGGACAAAATCACTTCTTCTATAGGTACTTTCCGGCCGATCCGGCGAAATTTGTGCATTTACAGTTTCATTTGTGTGCTGAATTTACGGAACTATAATCAAGTAAGTGGTCTTTTTCATGTTGAGATGTACATAAATGGCCTTGATTTAACTGTTATTTAAGATATGCCACTGTTTTATGTAAAAAAATATGGAAATGCTAATTTTATGTAACCTTTTGCTTTAGTTTGTGCATACGTCAATTGTTTTAGTTATTTAATATATTTAATAGTTGTTAAAAAATATGTGCGTTAATTAAAATTTATTTTTACTCGTTTGCATTAATTGTTAAACCGGCTGTTCGAATCTAATATATTCAACCTATAACTGACCTTGCCACCCTTCTTTGAAAAAATGGGGTAGGTAATGATGTCTTAGTTTTTTTTTCTAAATATTTATTTGATAGTACAAGGACTACAACTTATACTTAAATCAGAAACTATTTGGGTTCAATTTCCAGAATGCCCATCAAGTCGATCAGAGCTCGTCAAATCTTCGACTCCCGTGGTAATCCCACCGTCGAAGTTGATCTGGTATGTATTATTTTGTCTATAGTCCCGCTTTACCTTGTTCTATTGTGTGGAAATTATTTTTGTGTTCTTTAAATAATTGTTTTTTTTTTTATTATTTCCATAAGTATACATATTGTGGGTAGGTAATATCTCCTAATAAGAAAAATTATATGAATTTATTTTTTAAAAAATCCAATAAGAATACCATACTATTTCAACTATCCATAAGAGTTGAGATAACAACTGTAACTGAACCTAAACAATTGTACTTGAATAATCCAATTTATTTGGTCTAGGTGACTGAATTGGGCCTGTTCCGTGCGGCTGTCCCCTCAGGCGCCTCCACTGGTGTCCACGAGGCTCTGGAGTTGAGAGACAATGTCAAGGGCCAGTACCATGGAAAGGGAGTCCTCACCGCCATCAAGAATATCAATGACATCATTGCTCCTGAACTGGTGAAACAGTCCTTTGAAGTCACACAGCAGAAAGAGGTATGCTGTGATAAGGGTAACATTATTTTAACCTTCATTTTGACCTTGATAGGTGATACACAACACGCCCAAGGGTATTTAAGTATAAGCTTTTCCTCTGTTTATAGGCATTGTAAAGGATAGAGATAATGAAAAAGCTTATACATGTTAAACTGTATGATTTATTCCTATTGAATAACATACTATTTTACATTAATTTATATAATTAATAATAATAAAAAGTGTAGTATTCTCATCTGACATTCAAACAACATTTCTTTTAAAATCCAAATAAGCTTTTATATAATTTACTTATAATGTGCCAGTTTTAAACTGTATAACGAGATACAGTTGAAAAAAACGACATTATTTAGGTCACTTTGTTTTATTGATTATTTTTAGAGTTCCATACCCTGAGAGGGAGGGTTATTAGTAAGACTTTGCTGTTTGTCTGTCTGTTACCAGGCTATTCCTCATGAACTGTGTTTGTTAAACAGTTGAAATTTTCACAGATAATGTGTTTCTGTTGCTGCTATGCAACAAATACTAAAAAAACAAAATTACCTTGTGCATGAGGCTGACTCGCACTTGGCTGTTATTAAACTTATTTTTTTCACTCAAATCTGTCCATTTCTAAGGTTTTGCATAATTTTGTGTCCTGAGCCAGAGTAAATAATTCAATTATCTCCAGGGCCTTATGTAATTCTTTTTTTTTTACATGCCATTGCCTATCATTAAAACAATCTTGTAAAATATGTAATAACAAAAGTAGCTTTTCTGTTTTTTTTTTTCTAATAAATGAGGCAATAATCACATTTATAATGATGCAAGAATGTTTAACTATTCTGATAGCCCAAAATATGTTTATTATTTATGTAATCAGTAAAAAAATGTAAATATTATGATTTGCAATTTTTGTTTAAATGTACATAATTGATCAGAAATCAGAAATATTATCTGAGAGACTTATGCCTCTCAGGTATTTCACTTTATAGTAGATAGCATGCAAAATTTAGATAAAACTTTCTTATCTTATACCAACTCCACATTCCCAAAGTTATCATTTTAATCTACAATTTGTATCATAGTCATACCACAAAAGGTAAAATACTAGTTAGTATTTTATTGTTGCACATACATATATACATATTTAGTTAAAAGGGAATTTCACCTAGTAACAGAAATGGGTTTCCTTTGAGGAGTACCTGGAAAGATGTCATGACATCCTCAACTACTGCATGACGCAGTTCTTAAGGCAATATTGCAGCATTTTATGCATGTAAATGTGTATAAATGAACTCAAATTACAAAAGCAGCAGCCAATTTGCAGCATTGTGCAGACAATTTTTTCTTGCTGAATTTCTCCTGTTTTCTTAAAGTTTTCTTGGAGTTAGTACATGAATCAGGAGGTACGAGTACATTGGCGCAAGTTACGATCAGTATTATTTTTATATATTTCGATTGTAACAATAAAAAAATATAGAGTTTTATTTACAAGTTAACGTTTGAATCCCCAACCGGTCCTATGAGACCGCGCTGTTATTGTTTTACTATTGTGTCTCGTTTCGCGGGTATCTGAGTAATTAATCTTAACCATCACTCTACATGTTTGGAAATTAGTGACAAACAAAATTCATTACTCGCTAGATTTGAGAGCCTCCTCAATAACATTATTTTTTATCCTTGTTTTTGTTAGTGACCAGTTTGATTTTTGATTAAACTTGTTTTAATTAACGTAAAGAAATTGTATATGTATAAATAAAGAAGTCAGTTTTTGATCACTAAATCTATACTACAGCCTTCAGCTTAAATACCCAAGTTTTGGTCCAGATGGATATTTAACCACTTTCTGGCCGATACCAAACTTTCGACTGAATCATTCAAAAATAATTCAGCTTTGAGTTGACATTAAATAAAAATGTGATTGTTAACAGATTGACGGCTTCATGCTGAGCTTGGATGGAACTGAGAACAAGTCAAAGCTAGGTGCCAATGCCATCCTTGGCGTCTCTCTGGCTGTGGCTAAGGCTGGAGCTGCTAAGAAGGGCGTGCCGCTGTACAAGCACTTGGCTGACTTGGCTGGCAATGCTGACATTGTGCTGCCAGTACCTGCCTTCAACGTCATCAACGGTGGCTCTCACGCCGGCAACAAGTTGGCCATGCAGGAGTTCATGATCCTGCCTACAGGTTGTTATTTCTTTATTGATCCTACTTTTCTGGGGGCAAATGGACCAAAGGCAATTTCGGAAATATTAAATTTCTAAAATTGCGCCAACATTTAAAACATTCACAAAAAATTAAAAGCAAAATTAAATTTGTTCGTCTACCTAGGTGCTACTTCGTTCAGCGAGGCGATGCGCATGGGAACCGAGGTGTACCACCACTTGAAGAAGATCATCAAGGACAAGTTTGGTCTGGATTCCACCGCCGTCGGAGACGAGGGTGGCTTCGCTCCCAACATCCAGAACAACAAAGATGCTCTCTTCCTCATCCAGGATGCCATTCAGATGGCCGGTTACACTGGCAAAGTAAGTATTAGGATCCATTATATTTTGGAAGGCTTCCTAATATTTGTTCTACTTAAGTTGTTTTCTTCTTCCAAACACTTAATAATTCCAATAAGAGCATAGTGGCTCATATTAGAATTCCACTATTTCCTTTATGTGACAATCTTCTAAATAATTTTGGAAGGTAGTATTCAACTTATATTTTTTCGTTTTAGATTGAAATTGGAATGGATGTTGCTGCTTCCGAATTCTTCAAGAACGGAACCTATGATCTTGACTTCAAGAACCCCAAGTCCAACCCTAACGACTACCTGCCTTCCGACAAGTTGGCCGAGGTGTACCTGGACTTCATCAAGGACTTCCCCATGGTGTCCATCGAGGACCCCTTCGACCAGGACGACTGGGCGGCGTGGGCTAACCTCACCTCCCGCACACCTATCCAGATCGTCGGAGATGATCTTACAGTACGTATTACGTTTTTAGATTAAATCTCAAGGTTGATATAGTCATCATCTTCATCCAATACTTTTTTGTATCACATGCAGATAATTTTTTCTCTTCATAAAGATCCAGTTTGAAGGCTAACTGAAAAGAAAAGAACTTTTATGATTATTACAGTAAATCATTATTAAGATTATTTGTGATTTTTAGGTAACAAACCCAAAGCGCATTGCCACGGCTGTTGAGAAAAAAGCTTGCAATTGCTTGCTCTTGAAGGTGAACCAAATCGGAAGTGTTACTGAATCCATTGATGCTCACTTGCTGGCCAAGAAGAATGGATGGGGCACCATGGTTTCTCACAGGTCTGAATTATTTTCCATATAATTTAATGAAGCAATAAACTGAAAATAATATTATAGATAAACATCCAAAACAGACCATTATTTTTTGTGAAACAATATTGACCATTACATTTGTGTATTGCCATCAGGTCCGGAGAGACTGAAGACACATTCATTGCTGACCTTGTCGTGGGTCTGTCGACCGGTCAGATCAAGACCGGCGCGCCGTGCCGCTCCGAACGTCTCGCCAAGTACAACCAGATCCTCCGCATCGAAGAGGAACTCGGCGCTGGCGCCAAGTACGCCGGCAAGAACTTCCGCAGGCCTGTTTAATTGTATAAAGACATAGAAGAGCATATTCCAGAAAGAACACATAGTTGCAATGGCCCACGATGACTGATGAGTATGCTCTTGGAATATTATACAGCATTTTAATCCTATGTAGTGTGATATACATAAATGTTACAAGCTGAGCAAATTACAGCACATTTTTTCAAAAAGTACCTTATTTTTAAGAGATTACTGGCTGTAGTGTATGTACTAGTGTCGAATGTATGATGCTATTTATTTAAATTTTAAGATTTATTTTTATGTTTTAAATTAATTGATGTCAAATGCGTAAGATCAATAAATGATGATGTTGTTATATACATATATTTGGGTGTTTATTTTATCCTACGGATTTCACAAAGCAATTAATACACTTGTTATTTAACATCTGTCCAAAGCAGGGAGAAAGTTATAGATTTTTCTGCCGCCGTTTAGGCTTTAGATTATAAAATGAAATCATCACCACTAAAGGATTTCATCGAACTTCTTATACATCTATAACTTGATCTACTAATGGAAAAGAACATACTCATATCATTGACAGCTATACACACATATAAACATGCATTTGTGTCCTAAAGACACAAATGCATATTTAGAAAGAGCACTGGTGGCCCAGTGGAAACTGCCCCGACTTAGTTGTAGGTCTCAGGTTCAAACCCAGTCAGGCGTATTACTTGGTGTAATTTATTATTTCCATTGCTCTTAAAACGGTGGAGGAAATCGGCATGTCCTGGAACCAAAAATTCGAAGTCGTGTGACCTTTACTAAGCCACACTGGGCCGGCGTGGTGGATTACGGCCCATTCCCTCTCCGGGAGAGGAGGTTTGAGTTTAAGCGATACCTATGATATTGCATTGATACCTAAACTGTATAGCTAACTTGTGCAATTAATTACTCAGATACCCGCGAAACGAGACACAATAGTAAAACAATAACAGCGCGGTCTCATAGGACCGGTTGGGGATTCAAACGCCTGTTTAGGATTTTCAATAAGCATTAGGCACGAGCTATTATATTAATATGAGCAATCTATTTAGGTACAAAACTATAATTGCAGTTTTTCTAGAAAATTGGTAGATACAGTACACTGTACAGCCAATATGGTTTACGTCTAACGACTGTACCTCATAGATTGGATAGGGACATATTCGGTTATGACTAATTCGTAATTAAGCCCATTGCGGCACTGAAAGCAGCACTTATTTTACATAGTAGCTGCAATTCAGGGACATAGCTAGCACCGTATCAGCTTTATAAATAATACGGGGCCCCAGTTAGAAGCATAAAATAATGGGATCCAAAAACCTAAATTCTTACTTTAAAGCTATTGGCCTGTCGGTGTCGAACCGCCGGATTATCAGGTGTTGTTTGGGTTTATTTCGTAAATAAAACTATAAGTATACAAGGGATTTTGTTTTTATTTCGGAATAATACCAAAACCCAACTAGCACTAGGCTTTATCGCAATGGGGGCCCGCATTGTTTATTATTCGGGGCCCCTTAGGGACTAGCTACGCCACTGCTCAGCTGCGATTGCTACAAAAAACAATAACACACAACTCGGCTATAATCAAATAACCTGCAAACACGCGCCTCTTGCATGCGTGTGACGTCATGCCGTAGCAGGTTTACCTACCAAAGAATGTAATAGACTAGACAGTACATGATCGAAGCGTGCAGCGTTTATCGTGTATTTACGATAGTAAATAAGCAACGTTCACAAATAAAACGAGCTCATTATAATCGCTTTATTAAGTTGCACGAGTTAAAAGTGTTTAGTCCAGTTATAACATTGGTTTTGAATACCGGTACAACTTTCACCAATGGCTCCAAACAAAGAAGACCTTCGTATTGTGACATATATGTGTCCATCTCATCCGGTACAGTTATACGAGTTAATATTGGAGTTGCTAGAAGATGCATTGGGTTGCTTTGCTACATTACAATATGAAAGCAGAAGTCCAGGACCATTATCGGATCGTCCTGATCCCTTTTCTACTGACAAGGCGGATTTGGGTAAGATAATAAATTTTCAAAGTAGAAATATTTTTTAAATGGAGGTAGTTGTCACCTCCACTTCCTACAAATACCTACCTATTTTTTATAGGTAAATATATAGGTAATGAAAGGGTAAAATAGGTATAGTACACAATTTTGTAACAGGTACAAATTGCGGGATTTGTAGGTAGCATGAAATATTTAATTATCAACATTAAAAATAATTTACCAAAACTAGGGTAGTAAGTACCTACTCAAATAAATCGGTGTCGTTATTTATTAATAAATGTTTTCAGCGTTCATGACAGCTTCTGCATTTATGAAAATACGCGGGAAGAAAAATCCCTTTATTGAACTACTTCCGGTAACACCTGTGTTCGCTCATCAAATGAACGTGGAAAATAAACCAGGATACTTCTCAGACATAATCATACACAGTGATAAAAAGTAAGAACCCTTCAATCTGTGAATATTAGGCAGAATGGCATCACCTAGAGAAAATGATTATAGTTAGCGTACTTAGTAGTAGGCACTTTTTACCTATCTATGGTGCCTCGCCTATTACTTATCTTCCATCGATCGACCATCTATGTACAATGACTAAGGTAGGTAGGTACCTGCTTGGTCTCTTGATTATTATACCTATTCTGTAAAATTAATAATAATTAGTAAGTAAGTAATGACCATTTAACGCAAGCAAGCTACCGCCCTACCTACCTAAATGTTACATGAATTAATCTAAAGTAAATATAAATCAATATCGCAGCTATAAGTTTTCGGGCAATGTTTCCAATGGAATAAATACACACAATAGATAAAAATGTTATCAACATGTCATTGACTTGTGATAAGAAAGAGTCTTCTATTATTCTACAATTAACTTCCAGTTTGCTAATATTGTTTTATCGAGTTATACATAATGTAATAAAATTATTTATTGCAGAGCTCATAACGTGAATACTTTACTAGATCTCCGTGGTTGTACATTTGCATACAGTGACGAGGAATCTCTAAGTGGAAGCAAAATAGTTTTGAAAACGTTGAAAGAAAAGGGTGAAAACGCATCTTTCTTTGGATCTCTGCTAAGTAATGTGATTTTTTTACTATTTCCTTATTAATACTGTGATAGTGTGGATATCTATAGAGGAGCTTGTGCCTAAAATTATTATAGTGACACGACCACGAGTTGATCACCAAGGATAAACAATGCTTGCTTGGCGGTTAGTTTGTGGAAGAGTGGTACCGAAATTCCTCTGTGCCTCAGAAAGCACGTTAGGCCAGTGGCCCCTGTCGTTACGAATTCACGGTACTTAGGTACCTATTTGACACCATTCTTGCCAATGGCCTACCCATTGGCAAATATTGTGGAAATGTGGAGGTCCAATTTTTATCGGACGGTCGACTGATCGTTTTTACTGCTCTAATAATTAATTATACCTAATTAATTGATGATGATGATGAGATAATAATTAATTGTAATGTTGAATTGTTACCATGGACGCCTAGCACGGTTGAATATGGATAAAACTAACCATAACTAACATAACTGCGGGTAACAGATAGATTTTTAACGGTGCTATTTTTAATTACTCAGTTACCCGCGAAACGAGACACAATAGTAAAACAATAACAGCGCGGTCTCATAGGACCGGTTGGGGATTCAAACGTTAATACTCATTTAACCTATCTGTGATATCTTTATTTCAGGATCTGGATCACATTTATCTTCAGCTCAGATGGTACTTTCTAAACAAGCAGAATGGGCCGCAGTTGATTCTACTACTCTACTATTTACAAAAAAGTACATGTACGATGGTGGTAAAGATATTATAACCTTGGAAACATTGGGTCGCCTGCCGCCGTACCCTATCGTAGTAAACGCTAAGCTAAAGGGTAGGTGCAACTTATGAACTTACAATATCAGTCCATATAATGATTGTACCTATATCTTAACACCTAAATTGATTAAATATGTCCGTAAATAATTGAACTAGATAAACCTCCTTTATTGCTAATAGGAAATGAGAAGGGTTATCATTAGGTACTATCTAAGACGTGTTCCGTCCAACGGGGTGAATAGAAAAAAAACGTTGAAGGGCTTACGTGTAGAGAAAGTTGTTTCCAGCATTTAAGTAATTGGACACGCCATAATTATGGCAGTGACTCCTATCTTTGAGGAGAACCTCACTTTCCGCATGACGCAGTTTCTCACCGGACATTTAATTTCGGGAGGTTCTTGTACCGGCTTCGTGCGGAAGAAACGCCCGAGCGACACACTGGAGTTGTGCTCCGCTCCAAGCGGAGCACCGCCTTGTTCTCGTAGGGGCGAACGGCGGGAACAGGCCATGGTCCGGAGCAGTAATGCTAGCCAAGGAGGTGGCATGCATAAAGGAATGGATTTCCTGGCCCGCGCCCACTGCCGGCATGGCATGGCACAGCAGATTGTACTGCGGTATCCCGCGGCGTTCCGTGGCATGGCAGGTTGTGCTTTGGCATACCACAGCATCCCGCGGCACGTCGCAGCATCGTGGTATCGAACTGAAGTAACATGAACTCATAAGTCATTGAAATAAGATTCAAAATAACTAGATTAGTATTATTGGCTGGCGTGAATATGTTGACGTGTCTAAAACAGCAATTTGTCAGGACAGCCATTTTAATGTTTTGAATTGCGTTCCGTGGCATGGAAGGTTGTGCTTTGACATGCCGCGGCGTGCCGTGTCATGCCATAGCATCCCGCGGCGCGCTGCGTCATGCCAAAGCATCCCGCGGCACGTCGCAGCATCGTGGTATCGAAATAAAGTACCTAACATGAACTCTAAAGTCATTGAAATAAGATTCAAAATAATTTGATGAGTAATAAAATCCTTTGCCATGCCATGCCGGCAGTGGGCGCCGGCGCTTACGGTCCAACCACAGGGATTCCAGCCACTGTTGGCGTGGGCTTGCGGTAGGCAATGGGTAGTTCACCGCCAGGTTCGAGCCAGAGTCGTCGACGGCGCCCACCTCAAGATGTCAGCAAAACCGTAACCCCGACCTTAAGGGTCCCAGGCAGCAGGATCAAAATCTATTGGGGCCATGGGTTGTGCGAAAAAGAACCTCGGGGCCCTGGAACGAAGGCAAAGAAGGAACATAGGAGTGGGTTTTATCACATAGTGTGACACGCCCTCCAGCTCCGTTCTAGAGCGGGAGAAGTCATTGAATGATTTATCGCGTAAAAAATGGAAGCTTTGCCATAAAAATAAATTACCTAATCCTAATATTATAAATATGAAAGTGTGGATGTTGTTACTTAATCACGCAAAAACGGCTGAACGGATTTGGCATGCATATGGCCTTTTACATGGAAAAGAACATAGGCTACCTTTTATCCCGATTCTTTTTTGTTAAACTTGTGTCCTCGCAGACGAAGTCGCGAGTAGAAGCTAGTAGTGTTATAATATTGTATCTAAATTCTAAGTACACATAAATATTAGGGACTGAAATCTATAATTATGTACAATGGCAGTTAAAGGTTTTGTTTCTATTCATCCCTCCGCATTCCTACACATATTCACTGTAGGTAGGTACGTTCCGTTCGATATCTAGGCATGTGCTTGAAATTTCATAATATCACGCAACATGAACCTATGCGTTCGGCATTGCTCCTTCCTTTGTTTATCAGTGTTGATGTTCACCCTGAATAGATGAAATCATCCTTGTAATAACATTTACGTTTATTCATTTTAGCCGAGACAAAAAAGGCGATATCAAATGCACTACTCAATCTATCTCAGACTCAGCAGTGGAAAAATAAATTTGCTAAATTTGGCATAATCAAGTTTGAGGTCAACAGTGATGTCGCTTACGATGGGCCGGCTGCACAGATGTGGGCCATCCAAAACGAAAAACTCAATGTTCGGTATTATTAGAGCATGTCTCATAATTTCGTTATTGTATATTATTTATATTTTATATACTGACTACACTCCAAAATAAAAACAAATAAAACTTAATGGACTATATTTTTAAACATTTAATTTTTATTTCATACTTCTCACTTTTAGAAGGTTGATTTAATACACAGACACACATGGTAAGTCCCCAGTCACCTTTTAAAATCCGCTTAGCTGCTCTGTCATTTTTTCTGACATTTTTGCAACACAATGTTTAAAGAGACTACTTCTTTTTTCTTGTTGCCACAGTCAATAAGAACACCACGCGGAACTTTTATTACTCCCAATGTCTTTATTTGAGCCTGTTCAGACTGTACAGACTGGGGTTTTGAAGGTTCTGTCTGCAACATTGATGCAAAGCGTGAATTTAAGTTTGTAACAAAAAGCAAAAATTAGCAATAATATTTTATTATATTTCATTAGAATGCACTAAATAATAAGTGTTGGCTGTTGACCTTAGTTTTAACTAAAGAATGCAGTATCTCAGCGGTTAGCCTTCTGATGACAACTCTTTGTTTCCAGACATCTAACAAAATAATATTAGTCTATGCATCTACTGTACCTACCATGTGATATTAATTATAACTCTTAAGTAATATGCATATTAGTTATGTCTCCAATATAGAGCAATTTTAAGAGTTGCATATTGTACATGGTAGTTTTGTAACAAGGTTCTTTTAAAGTTAAATTGTTTTTGAATGAGACATATGCTTGAGACATGCATTTTCTAGTTAATTTACAGTCTCTTTGTAATATCATAATAAGTTTTTTTTATATTATGAACTACATTATAAGTAACAGAGCATTTAAACAAAATTGTTAAATTCCAGGCAAAATATTTAAATTAACAATTTTAAATAAACGAAACCACTACCTATCTATAAAATATAGTCAATAAATATCTAGTTTCTATCTATATATATAACCAAAATCTACTTTAGAAAACTGCATCTACAATATTGTAAGTTGAGAGACTAAACAATTCCACCGCCATTGATGTGTGCAATTTCTTCCTCAGAAAGTGGTGCTCTTCTGTAGCGGAGGGGTAGATCAATGTCAGGGATGCTAGATGTGCTCATTGGTGCATTTCCTTGCACTTGCTGAAAAAGACAATATTTTTTATAACTATACATTAGGCTTAAAAACTCCCAAAACTCCAGCAGGCCCATGCATGACCCAATACGGGAATATGCTAGCTTAAAACAGTTTCATTTCCTGCATACAGCTTAAGCTATACGTTATGCCAAGTGCAGTAAAGCCATATGAGTGAGTAAAAGTTCAATTTATTTACAGAAAAAAAACAGATATTTGAAATTTTATCACATGAGTAAATCAAAGTCTGCTCTAACTCTAAATGTCAATTGCGTTTCGCTCGTATGGTCGTTTCTGATATATGATTGAAGTAAGGATTTTATTGAAATATAGTTATATAATACAGCATAACAAAAAATAATGAGAAAACAAAATATGAGATGTGTTACGTACAGCTGCAGCAGCAGCAGGCGGCGGAGCGGCGTGACCAGCAGGGGTGGCGGAGCCGACAGAAGTCAACCCGCCCTTCCGAAATTTAATAACTGGAATACGAGCAAGAACCGGAGATACCCGTACCATTGTGATTATATTTTTTTCTGATGAGTGTTAGCCTAATGATTAAAATCGTTTTTTTTATTTTATGGCTGAGTTTTGACACTGACAGTTGAAAGACAGATGTTTATTGTTTTTTTTTGTCATTGCATAGAGAATTTTTGAGAGAGTTTGAAGATATCAGTCTCTTTTGGTTCTTTTTTGTAGTCATGTAAATAGCTCAGTAACATGAACAGCTTTAATTTTAGTCCGAAACTTTGGGAGCAAATATTTAAAAAATGTAGATGGCTAATGTTACTAATTTTATGTTTAAAAGTAGTCTTATTTAACAGATAACCCTACAATTGACCATTTCAATTTAGCACACGGTGCACCACTCTGTATATTCTGACTTAAAGGCCCAAGTGACCACGTCATAAAAAAAGTAATATTCCAACTCAGTCTGTGGTTATATATTGTATCTGTGCTGTTAGGCCTGTAATTCGTTGAATTCGTTCTTGTTCACAGATCACATAGTTCTTGTTGTAAGCTTCGGTTTCGAGATTCATTGGTTTTATTTTTCATCCAAAGTCGGTAAAATTTACTAGGTTTACAAGAGATATAAAAATAGCAACATGGGAAAAGAAGATGTATCTGCAAAAAAACGACGCAAAATAAATACCAGCACAACAAGTGAAACTTCCAAACAAGTGCCTGTCGATGTTTATAAGGTTAGAATTTTGTGTATTTTTGTATTGATGTGTGAAACAAGCCCCAAATCTCATGAATTTGTCCCATGAAAATAAATTTAAATTAAATAAATTGTACTGTATTGACATTATCGTCCCGAAAAATAAGTCAGTGTTGAAAACAGTCAGGGACAGACCTTATGACAGGTCTGTGTTTTCCACTGAACCTTAGGTAGGTATGGACACTAAAATATCAAGAAAAACAAAAAGTTTACGTACGTGTGTGTAATACTGACTTTCAAACTTTTTTTGATTCAGCGTGTGGTAGAATTCGAAGAGTCAGAAGCCCAGTTACGTCCAGCTGAGAAAGATGCTGCATTTTTCAAGAAGATTTGTCAAGATATTAGATTATTATTTGCTGAAATAGCTGAACTAAAAGCTAAAGACACTGAAGAGGTTAGTCCCATTGTAATAGTAGGTATATAGTAGTATACATAAGATTATACAAGGTGCCAGATAAGTTTGAAATAAAGTATATTGACCTTTTCCTAATATCTCTGCAAATGCTGGTACCTTAATTCATGAATCCCCGACCGGTCTCATTGGACCGTGCTGTTATTGTTTTACTATTGTGTCTCGTTTCGCGGGTATTGATAAGTTAAAAACAAACAATGATCTGTTTTTCATTACTAGAAAACGATCACAATAGACGTGAATTCAAGAGGGCCATATGTCTTTATTCCATTTTCTTAAAGGAGAATGCCCGTTTTGTAAGGGAAGTTGGGTCCCAGTGGAAAATGCTTGTGCCCTGAAGATTTTCATTTTACCTAATAGTAAAAACATAGCATTTTCATATTTGGAAACCTTTTTTCAATGTGCCAGCCAGCCATTTTTCTCTTTTAAAAATCTAGGTTATAGTTACAAATTGACAGACTAAACATCACCATGAGCATGGAATTATGTCTCTTTTACTTTAATTCCAATAGTTTATGAAAAATTATAAGTATAAAAAATAATTTGCAGACAAAAAATAAATAATATTATTAAGGTTATTATTCCAAACAGGTACACAACAGCACAAAAGGGACCTGCCCCGTGGCAATCTCCTTTGGCAATATATTAAGTAGGAGTATCAATGACCGTAATTACAAATATATCTTTTTTTTTTAAACCATGTGCTTGTCCACAATCCCACTGCCAAAATGCAACCAAGTGGCTATTGAGGTTTTATATTAATTAATTCATGAATCCCCGAGCGGTCTCATGCGACCATGCTGTTATTGTCTTACTATTATGTCTCGTTTCGTGGGTATTGATAGGTTAACGTTTGAATCTCCGACCGGTCTCATGAGACCGCGCTGTCATTGTCTTGCTATTGTGTCTTGTTTCGCGGGTATGTGATAGGTTAATGCATATGACCTACCCAAAGCGGGAGAAATCATATTGATAATTTCCAAACTTAAAAAAACAAATCATAACAATGCAAAAATATACATTAATAATGTTAAAATTCATCACTGTACTATTTTTTTATGTTTTAGTTTCGTATTTACCTGAATTAGTCTAAAATACTACTATATTACTTTAGGGTACCTTTACCTATGCTCTCAAAATGGTGAAGGAAAACATTGTGAGGAAACTGGCATGTCCTAGAACCAAAAATTCGAAGACATGTGACATTCACCAGGCACCTGTGGTTGATTATGGCCCATTCCCTCTACTAGCGTGGATGCCTGATTACTAACAATGCAAACATTACAAGGCCGATAATTCTAATTGCATGAGCAGTGGGAAAGCTGTTAAATTAATTAATATTTGAATTTTATTACAGGCTAGAGAAAAACTTAATGCAAAGCGAATAGAGGCTTCATTGAACCTGGTTGCTTTAAAGAAACTGAACCGTCTAGAGAAAGTACGTACAAGAGCTGGACGTGATGCATTACATAAGGAAAAGCAGAGGGTTGATTCAACACACTTGCTTTTGCAAAACTTATTGTATGAAGCTGATCATCTTAATAAAGAAGTAACTAAGTGCTTACAATTCAAGTCTAAAGATGAAGAAATAGAACTTGTACCACTTGAAGATTTTTACAAGGATGCACCTGCTGAAATATCTCGACCAGTGAGTATAAGGTTTAATAGGTGGATGCCACTGGAAACGCCGCTTGGTGTGTTTCAATAATATTCCTTTAGCCTCTCTAAACTTTAATTTATCATTTAAAAAGTGAGATGTGGTTGCAAGTTAAGATAGATTGATATTCTACAGCTAAGACATCTTTATTATGGGAAATTCTTTTTATTGACAATCAAGCTGTAAGCTGTAAGATACTCCACCAACTTATAAAATGTATTTAGACAAGCCAAAATGTTGTAATAATTCTTTAGAAAATTATCAAAAACTGGTGCATTATAACTTTGTAAATTCTAGTAATAAACATTTTTTTTTAATGAAAACTACAGATGACCGAGTGAGGGTTGCGGGAAGATAATGATTCTATTTTATTGTTAGTGCTCTTTAGTTCAATCTGTAATCACCTATACACAAAAATTAATCATGAATTTACACAAAATGTGTAGGTATTTCTGCAAAAAATAATAAAATAAAAAAAATTAACTGGTTTCTGTTACCATCATACAAGAATGAATGTTCTTTCGTCCGCCGTGTTTTTTTGCTCGCTTTTAATATTGTAGGATAGAACCCTTCGGGTGCGATTCTAACTCACATTTAATCAGTTTCTTAAAACACACTCAGGAAATGTCGGGTATGTTTTTTGGTTATCAGCAGTGCATTAAGTTTAAATAACTTATTTATATTTTAGGAACTTACTAAAAACGACGAACACCAGCTTCAATTGGCGAGACTGGAGTGGGAACTGCGACAGCGCCGTGAGTTGTCTTCAGCCTGCAACGAGCTGGTCTCGTCCAAAGAGCGCGTCGCCGCGGCTATAGCGGCCGCGCGCTCGAGGCTTGACGCGTTGGTACCGCATTTAAGAGATGTACTCAAGTCTACGAAACCTTTACAAGAATGTTTAGCTCTCAGGCTTGATGATAAGAGAGATGAAGCCAAAGCTGCTTCTTTACTGCCATCGCCATTATTTCTTCTGTTTGCAAACGCAAGTGCATATTCAGATGCACTTGGTGCTAAGACTATCACAGTTGGTATGTATCTGAATTTATCATATCACTGTAACTTAGGAATTTATTTACGATAATTTAGCAACTACCTAATACAATATTAATTTTGCAGGGATATCCGGTGACGAAGATGAAGCAAGAAGATTGGAACAACTCAATAATGTAGATAGTGATCTAGTTGCATCAAATGATTCGGATTCTGACCAAGAAAATAATGATGATGATCAGAGAGAGAAAAAGAAGCGTCACCATAGAAATGCTAAGATATCGAAAGAAGAAAAGGCTGAAGCTAAGAAGAAGGAAGTTTTAAAGAAACATCCATTAAGTGTGCAAGTATCGGTCAAAGTACAAGATGGAACTGCTTTGAATTTGATCTTCTCTTATCTCCTTCACTTGAAAATAATTGTGGTCAAGTTTACTGTTTCACTGCCAAAACCCATCACAGGTGTGTCAGCAGCAGATGTGTTGAATGGCCATTGTATATTGAATGAGTTATACCCGGGAGACACAGGCAGTGACTCGCCTCACCCTGCCACTTCTTATTTATTGAATGCTGCAGGTATCACTGAAGATTTCCAGCATTTCATTTCAGAACTTGGAAAGCCCTACATATGGGCTCAACGAATGTGTGGTTTAGATTTTATGGCTACAATAACAGAAGATCAGAAGTTCAATAAAAATATTCACCTCTGTCCTAGTCTAAGTGTCAGTACAGTTGAAAACTTCATTTTGACTTTAAAAAAGAGGTTGAAATCTCGAGTCGAGTTGATGAAAGAGTTGCAGGATTTAGAATCTGGAAAAATATTACCAGTTAAGGGTGATTCACCTTGTCCAGTAAGATTATCAGGGTCATTGACACAGTGGCAGTCAGTTGGTTGGCCGGAATATAGCCAATCGCCTTCAACAGCATTTTTAATATCAGAGGGATTGGTTAATCCTAATGATATGTTGTACAGAGCGATTATAACTCGTCAGTCCGCAAAGTTAGTTGCATTGGTAGCTCTTCGTAGTGACTATCCTAAAAAGGCGCCGATGTTTTCGCTAACTCTGCATTGGAATGGAACGCACCATGCAGGTATCAACAATGATATCAGGGATATTGAAAGAGTTATCAATACAGATTGGGGCTCAGAAGATAACAAACAGTATACTCTTTCCATACAGATAATGAAGTTGTTAACTTGTTTGGATATACTCCTGGAGACATCAGGCTCTTCAGAGTTTCCACCAGATAAAGTCATGTTTTGTCCAGTGCGCGGGCGCAACAGAGTAAAACCCTACAAATTTCTCAAACAAGGCACTGGAGTTTTCGTGCAGTATTAATTGATTTTGTAAAAAAAGAAATAAAGATCTTTGAAATGTGTAATTGATATTTCTTTCAAGACCTCGCGGCCTCGTACTAACTTGTAGGCGTAACTAGGGAATCGCCTGGGGGACGGCTTTTAGAGAGGTACTACCTTCTGGCGGCGCAGTTTTCAAACCCATATCCTGTAGTCCTCTGGGGTAGTTATTTGCTACCACCAGGGTACAAATAAACGTTTTGCTAAAACCATTGTTGCTAGACGAGTAAATTATGACTATTCAAAAATTATAGTACAAAATAAAAAAATATCTTACAACTGCAGTTCCGTGCAAAAGGCCCTATTTTGCGATACCTACTAAAAACAGGAAGGCCTTTTAGGAAGTTGTAAAATTAGAGAAATAACTTTTATACTATAAAAGATTGGGGTCTTCGGATTCACAATTACTGTTCACTTCTACTTGCAGCATGAGACGTTTTGGGATGGACTGCTGAAGTCCTTCGATATTTTGGATGTTTAGACGATTCTAAGGCAGTGGATACTATGGTCTATCGGTTTATGTGGTTAACTAAAGGTAGGTAAACAATCTTGGTATGTCTTTTTATATTAAAGAGGTCGTATATAATATACACAAAGATTACCTATTTAAATTTAGTTTATTGGCTAACATCGATTTAAGTAAATTAAATACCGTATATAAGTTGGCGAGTGTGAAGTTAGGCTCTGCGAATTTTGGCGCTTGAAATATCTTACTAAAATAAAGGTTTAAAAAAAATTAATGCCAATAACAGTTTTTAATAGCAATAAAAATATTATATATATTATATATTGCGTACTGTACCTACCTCGCGAAAATCCATAGGCCATACGTATAAATTAACTCTAGCAACATCTTGAGGCGCCATCTTGAATAACTATGGTAAGCATAGACAATAATAAAAAACAATCTTTAAGGCTCCCCCACACAGGCGCGTTATTATCGGTCGATAATATCGCATGCGTTACTGCGATATCTGTTTTCAGTACATTTTGTATTAGGACGGTCATGTAGTTACACACTGCTGCGATAATAACGCTGCAATGGAAGTGGGACGTTGCGTTTCTCCGTCCTGCGATATTCCGATATAAGTTCTAGAATGTTTTGTATCAGGACGCAAACGACCTTACACACATCTGCGATAATAACGGCGCTCTCTCGTAAGAAATATCGGACGATAAAAACGCAGTTGTGTGCAAGGAATCAGGACGCATTAACGCAATACCGCACGCGATATTATCGACCGATAATAACGCGCCTGTGTGGGGGAGCCTTTATTATAGACTGCAATAGCGATAGCGTGATGTTAGTTGGCGCGAACCATGCTATTAAAGTAACGGCATGGCGCGATCTTTAAAAATCGCAAGCAATAGTGAGTGTTGTGTGATCCTGATCACAGAACATATAATACCCTAAAGAGTGTGTGTGTGATCGCTTGCGTACAATGGGTACGGAACGTAGACTTTTCGTGCCGTGGCTGGAAAGGGGACATATGTGTATGTAAAGACTCCGGAGGCATGAAAGCTAAGTATTATTTTATTATGTAAATATCTTAGTTAAGCTCAATGTGGGTATTTGATGTTTCGGCGCAATTGATTCCTATAGATGGTAAAGGTAAAAGCCGAACTGTGTGAGGCCTGATATAGTTAGGCCTCGTTCCGTGTTGTAGGTCACATGGACAGGTAGAGGGAAGGAGGAGGCAGTCCCAGGCTTATTTAGGTGGAATGCTTAGGCCGAATGCTTAGAGCAGTGGTGGCCCAGTGGTAACTGCCCTGACTTGCAAGTTGTAGGTCGCGGGTTCAAACCCAGTCAGGCGTATTACTTTGTGTAAATTATTTCATCACCACTGCTCTCAAAACGGTGAAGGAAAACATCGTGAGGAAATCGGCATGTCCTAGAACCAAAAATTCGAAGGCATGTGACATCCGCCAATCCGCACTGGGCCCGCGCGGTGGATTATGGCCCATTCCCTCTCCTAGAGAGGAGCCCTGAGTCCCAACAGTGGGAACATTATAAGGCCGATAATGTAATGTGCTTAGGCCGAGTTAGTCACCCCCGGATTCTAACCGGAGAATGTCTCTAGTATGATAGGGGTTTGTGCCTAGGCCTGGAGAGGTGTGTTCCTCTTCCTCCGGACATCCGACCTGATACGTTACAGTTAGAAGGCAGCCTCTGTTATGAAAGGGGTTAGTGTCGAGGCCTGAGCCGCTGGGAATCAGCCTTCAATGTAATGTTCAGGGTTCCTTGAAATTATCACAGCTCAACTTAGTGCGTTCAATAATTCTTAGAACCGAAGTCAACTCTCTAAGTGAATCGAACGTCTCTCGACATATAGCTTTCTGGAAGTAAGGCTGTAAATTTCTTCTAAGGATCAATAATTTTTGTCTTTCAGGAATAGGTGTCGGTAATCGATTAAACATATTCTGCATAATAGCAATATAGACCAAAACGCTTTCTTGGCTGCTTTGCGTCCTCCGTTTGATCTCCTCTAGCAGCTCCTCCTGGTAATCTGGATGCTGAAACGTATCCAACAAGAGCGTCACTAACTGAGACCAATCGTCTACTATGCCTTTGTTGGCCCTGAACCATATCAACGCTTCGTCTTCAAAGAAATCTATGGCATACCTAAATAAATCTTCATCAGTAGCATTCCGTGCTTCTTTAAGTTCCTCTATTCTTTCTAAGAATGCGTTCACACTGACGGGGCCCTTCCCAGTGAACTTGACACCCCAATCTTTAATCGGAACCAACTTTCTTTTATGGAGGCCACTGTCAAACGTGGAGGATCTTTGCAAGAATGGGTGACGAGAAGGAAAACTGGGTCTCTCTGCGACAGCATGTGGTCTATCAATACCCTCAACAGAAGATCGAGGGGCACGATCTTGCTTAATTTCAGTATGCGCATAGGTGGGTGAGTAAGCTTTCCCTGGATTCTGGTACTTCTCCAATTGTCCTATTATTTGTATGGCCTCTTCGCCCAGAGACTTCTGTAAAATGTCTTTCTCATGCTCAGAAATCACATCATCTTCCTCGTCTTCTTGCTCAAGTTTTTCCAAAGAAGAGCGGGTATCTTGTACATTCTTTAACAATGTCATGTGTTTCTCAATATCCCTGGCCTCAGTGGGTATAATAAGCTTAGCGCGATTCGATAAGTGTGTCAAGCGAGAGTGAATGCGTCTAATAAAAGAACTTTCAGGACTTTGCGAAGCTTCAGAAATAAGCAAAGTGATTGCTGATAATTTACTTTCACAAATTGAAATTTCATTACCCGGATCATCGATGCAAGATTTTGGAACTTTAAAAGAAATGGATGATTCGCCTGACAGCTCACGAACTAATGCCGGCCATACACGCTACGGTCTACCGGAGTGGTGACCTGTGCAGGTATGCCTGCGCAGGTGTCACTAGAAAGAATTGATTTTCGATTTTGCTCCGGTCGCCAGCGCAGGTAAAAAAAACTGCACAAATCAATTCCCATACACGCTCCGGTTTACCTGCGCAGGTATACCTGCACAGTGCACAACCTCTCCGGTGCACCGTAGCGTGTATGGCCGGCTTAAGATTTCCCTTAAAAATTTCCGCATAGTCGCCACAGTTTTACAATCCAATATACCCCGACAAGCCAACTCAAACTCAAGTTCATCTTTATGTAAAGCATTAACATCCATGGTTAAACACAAATTTAAATCTCTAAAAAACAATTGCAAAGTTAAATATCCCTAAAACAGATCAAATATCATCCAATCTAAATTAACACGAAACCACCACCTATTACTTATTTTGCACCAGGCCGACATGGTACAAAATAAGTAATAGGTTTCAGTAACGCGATTTGTCAGCACACTACCACTGCACCGCCGTTTTTACCGTATAGCATAACTGCATCGCCTGTGTGCTGTGTATCATGTGAGCGAAAAACATCGCGACTGAATCGCTGCAAAAAGTTGCCGTGGGCGAACTCGCTTAGGGTCAGCTAACACCAAGACGCGACGCGACGCTGCGTACACCTATCACATACCCGCGAAACGAGAGACAATAGTAAAACTAACAGCCCGGTCTCATGTCGCCTGTCGGGGATTCATGAACTAATAGAGCGACTCAAAATAGAACTTTATTTACTACACGAAAAGATACACATTTCATTGTGAGAATTTAGAATACGTGGCTTCATGCATGCAGCGCTGCGCCTCGTGACACCGCGCGGCGTCTCGCTGCGCAGCGAAAGGTTTAGTTTTTATATTCACGACGTCGGCGCCGGCGCCGGCGCGTTACTATGCGCCTTGATGCGTCTCGCGTCTCGGTGTGAACTGACCCTTAGTAACAAGGTGGTGAAGTTATCGAATGCTCAGAATTTTCCTATCTTGTCTTTCGTTTCTTAACTTTTCTGCATGTACAAATAAAACAGACCGGAGGATCTCATTAGAGATGAAAGAAAATCAATTTTTGAGCTCGCTTCCGATTTCTCTCAGTTTTTATTGCTAATACATTATCTTTTTATCATACATCGATCGGCAAAAAAGTAGTGCTGTAGTGACAAATAATAAGCCCCAGAAAAAGCGCCTGCTAAGAAAACTATAAATAAAACTTATTAGTTTAATCTTAAATTATTAATAATACTTTCAAAGTTATTGTGTCATTCAAAGAGGTGTTCTTTCTCACTCATAGCTCTAGTTAAGGCGCTGGCAAGCAGCGCGCTGCCTCGTACATTTCGTTGTTCGGCTATTTCTTGCTAATTCAACATTCGATAAAATAATAATTAATAGTGGTGTTACATAAAAGTATTTATTAAAACAAAACAAAATAATTTTATAATACAACAGTCTTTATTCTTATTTCTGTAAAGCAGTAGACATTTTCAGAGCAGAAAACACATATTTCAGGATCACAATGTGGGCAAAATAAGTTTGATGAGAGTAAAATAAACTAGAATTCATACAATCATACATCTTCTTTTTAAGGAAAATACTTTAAAATCATATTTCACAGCTTAGCCTAAAAATGCCATAATATTGTTATTGGTCGTCAATGAGATCTCTATAGCATTATATTTATACCGAGACATAATTTATTACTTCATAATTTTCATTCACATGATCAACTACAAGTTGGTAATAATAAAATGTTAATGAGACTTACTTTGAAACAATACTACGTTTTCTAACCTATATTTTAGTATTTTACGCCTATTTATTTCACTAAAATGTAGATGACTGGAAAAAATAACTCGTATATTTATTATTTCTTAATCTTATCATTCATAATATGTTTATGTAGAACAGTTTGCTACTTTCAAGTGAAATGTGCTTAATACTAAAAATTTCAAACTCACTAAATGATACAACCATTTTTATTTAAAAGGATTTCTAGACACACATCTATATTATATTTATATTCATTTCAAAGCGAGTACTGAATTTTGTTCAGCGTTATAATATACTGTATACCTCATTCAAGTAAGCATATACATGCCTCAACTAAAGAAATATTTTTTCCTTTAGTTGTACAGACTGCTTCGCTAAATAAGGTATAGAATATAATTCTATGAATAACTACCTAGAACTTCTTTTCGTAATGTACTGAATATAAAAAAATATAATTCACTATTGCCATTTCTTGTGTTTTGCGTTTTTATTCATCGCTAAACGATTGTATACAATGATTTTAATTGATATCATTCACTTTATATTTTTATACATTTTTAGATTATTATATGTTTTGTATTTTGTGTCTCACTAAGTCATTTTTTTGAGAACAAAATAAAATCACTTTTCATCTTGCGTCACGTCCACTTACTCCTATGTGGCTGGTTGCGTATTGCATTATGAGATCCCTGCCTCTAGTTTGACATCCATTATTTTGCGCGGCCCTTTGAGGCAGTTGAGCCGTCGTTGTACTGCGTCTCGGTCTAAAAATAAAACAAGTTCATATAGTTGACTATCTGTACCTGTACAACATTTCAAATATTAACGTCAGTTATGTCTGTATTACATCCACCAATCACACGCACTGGGCCCGCTTTTAATAAATTAAAGTGGGAGATCATTAAAAAGACTTCTCCCGCTCTGGAGTGGGAGGGCGTGTCCGACTTCTTCTGACTAATACCCTATACTACTAGAACAGAAGGATTCTCTTTCGTCAATCCAGGGCCCTAGTAGGCTTCGACCCTGTCGGACCTCTACGGTTTGCTGACATCTCTTTGAGGTACGCGTGGGACAATACGCGCTGTCTACGACATGGGTTTGGTTCGGACTGTTACCGGACGTGCAGACGGCTGAGCTACTCATTGCTCGCCGTCTACAAGCTTGCGCCTCCTCGCTCCGGACCTGAACCAGGGCCCGGCGGAAGAGGTTACTGCCACTAATCGTCCCCACGAGGACATGGCGACGCTTCGCCCAAGCGGGGCACACCTCCACCGTTTGATCCATCGTATCCTCTGGGTGTTCATCACAATGGTGACACCCGGGCGTTTTATTCCGCACGAATCCGGTGCAGAAGCCTCCCGAATTTCCCATGACCGGTGATAACTTGCGTCATGAGTGTCTTGAAGGTGAGAACGCCGTATTACACTAATGGTTAAATAGCTCATAGACATTGTAAGCAACAGTGGGTAGATAGTCAAAAGTTTTCTAGAGTGCCATATATTGTGCAGACATATTGAAGTTACACTTACATTTGGAGAGCGTGGTGCGGTGCTGCGGGTGCAGCGGGTGGCGCTGCACGAGCGAGTGCAGCAGCACTTGCGCCGACATGTAGCGGCGCTCGCATTCCTTCATGTCGCCGAACAACTCCTCGATGGCCGCCATTTGACACTGTAACAAAACAACATGCAATACTATAATGATGCATGAACGTCCGCGGAGAGAAGCAGTATGTAAGGACCGTAAAAGTGTATTATTTATTATTAGAGTGGTGGTTATATAAATCCCGCGCTTGAATAACATCATCACAAAAGAAAAACGTCCCACTGCTCGATATCACTGCCACTTAAGTTTGGTGATTCTTCGGGCTATATCGGTAACATTGGTTTTCTTGCGGATATCTTGATTTCTGATATGATCACGTGTAAATTCAAAAATGGAACAGAATTTGTATGAAATTATCTGCCAAGTAAGATATTGGCAACTTAATCATAGGTGGTGAAAGAGGCCCTGAGGCTTATAATATGCGTGTCTAAATATTCGGTAATTAATAAATTAATAACGTACCAGTTCAATAGCATGCTCGTAGAGGATTTTGTCGCAGACTGCGGGTGTGACACCGGCTTCATGTAGCCTCCTCGACTCGTTCACAATCCACTTGTACTTTCCGTTCATCAGAGAAACAACTACGATACAATAAAACAATATATTATAAAAGATTATGTATATTACATTAATATTAAAAAGGAAAAAATAATCTATACCTACTAATATAATAAAGAGGTAAAGTTTGTTTTTTTATTTGTTGGGGATAATCTCTGAAGATCCTGATTCGATTATATAAATGTATATATTGATAGAAAGCTGCTTTCTTCCTGAGTGCTATAGGCTATATTTTACGTAAAAAAAAGTTACTTTCACGCGGGCAAAGCCGCGGGCGGAAGCTAGTAATAACACATTTTTAGTTCTGACTTTAGTATTTTGAACCCTGAGAATAACAAAAGTTTATTGTGCATTTATGTAAGTGTGGGCGAATGTGCGAGGTCCGCTTACCGTTGCGCACTTGCGGCGTGGGCTGCAGCGTGCGCTCGCGGTAGTGCGCGGCCGCCAGGCGCAGCCCGGCCGCCAGCGCCTGCATGGCCTGCACCAGCAGCCCCAGGCGCACACTGTCGTTGCAGCGCTCTGTCGAATAACAACATTTATTTATAATTCACTCAGACTCTGGGTTCATGGATTGCTTTCTGAAAGGAAAACCCGGGACCCTGGAAAGAGGGCAAAGACGGAACGGGGGGTGAGGTTTAGTCAGTAAGTCTGACATGCCGTCCTGCTCCGCCCAAGAGCGGGAGAGGTCATACTGATGATTCCCCACCTTAAAATAAAAAACTATCTACACCACATATAACGACTAGGCCTATTTATCTATATTGTGTTGTACTGCTGGGTAAAGGTCCCCTTCCCTTTCTCCTTCCTAATCTCTCTATCCTGAGCGATTTTTAGGAAGTTTGGCCCGCGAACTTGATCAGATCGTCACACCATTTTCGCTGCGAAAATGGTGTGACGATTTGTTTAAAGAGTTCAGTTAGAGACGATTTTCGAGTAAATTCGTGCGACGTGGCCAGCCCACTGTCACTTCGTCTTGGCTGTTTAATTTTTACGCGACCGCGCAACGCAACGGCGGATTATGTGTATGTCCACAGTCTGTGCGGCATAGTGGCGTAGTGACGTTTTTATATAGTAACTCAACCCAGCCATACGTTAAATGCCAAATTTCATTTCGTGATGACACAGCTTTGTTTATCATGTTATTTTATTATGATTTTTATTCGAAATCATATCGAAAAGGGGTACACTTTACACAGTTCCAGATAACAGTTTTGCCAAAGGGAAAAAGTCGAGGTCAACGAAACAGGCTGCAAAGATTCTTAATTAACTTTTTCATTAAGAACTTTTCTGCACCTAATTTAGTCTGTTCTTGATGGTCAACCTCACATCAATGTATCTGCCCTAACATTATAACATATATGATACGCTAGATGACACATTCTGATGGTACATACCATCTGAGACGTCCATGAGCGCGGCGATGGGCGCGCCGCACGAGACGGCCAGGTCGGACAGGAGCTCCGCTAGCATCAGCACGAAGTTTAGCTGAGAGAATACTTTGCTGTGCTCCTCCTGTAAGGCAAACAAGGATCATGTTTTAGGCAAAGGTTTAAAAACATGCATGCAGGGCGTAGCGACCGCAGCGAGTGCCTAGGCTGGACTATTTGACCACGTGCTTCCATACGTTCATCCTGAGAGAGGCTTTGTTGTCATTGAGACGCCAGTTTGAAACAATTCAAACATAATAAAAACCATGCCATGCGTACGCGAACTCTCAAATGGAAAAATGTAATGAATTTTTGTATTACTATTACTACTACACCCAGCTCACCCGAAGCCTCCAGTAGCAACATGTATGTAGGAGTGTGAGTGACTTACCGTGAGGATGGTCTCCTCTTGCAGGTTGGGGATGTAGACGGGCGGGTCGCGTACGAGCCAGCGGATGCTGCGCATCAGCGTGTAGGGCAGCGAGCCGTGCCGGGGCGACCCCGCACTGCCGCGCCGCCCCGCTCGCGCGAAGCCTCCCGTAATAATACGTTCGTAGGGGTGTGATGGACTCACCGCGAGGATGGTCTCCTCCTGTAGGTTGGGAATATAGACGGGTGGGTCGGGTGCGTGCAGTTTGATGCCACGCAGTAGCGCATCGGGCAGCGTGCCACGTTTGGGCGACCCTGCACCGCCGCCCAACTCGCCCGACGCCTTTAGCGCCAGCGATACCGGCGGGGACGACCCTGTACAAGTAGACAACACATTTATAATAGTGGTCATTAACATTACACTTAATGCAGAATAAAATCCCCAATTAAACAATACAAAATTTAACGAAAACCTTTTATATCTAGGGTCTATAGTTAATTCAATTCAGGGAGATAAAATTTCAATAATAAAAGTGCATGAACCTGATCGTCGTAGCGGGCTGGCGTTGGTGGGCGAGACCTGCCACAGCGAGGGCGGCGGCGAGCTGCCGGAGTTGCTGCTGCGGCGCCGCGTCGACGGCGGCGTCATCGTGAACGGCACCTGAACATCACCAAACTATTGTATTTAACTTGCTTTTGACTTCAAATCTCGAGATAAATAGCACAAATAACTAATACATTGAATGCAATAATATAATGCTGTGTCACTGTCAGTAAACTTTAAATGATTGATAGAACTACATATTTACATTCATTTTTTAGCACATCTGCCTAGCCTTTTCCCAACTATATTGGGGTCGGCTTCCAGTCAAGCCAGATTTAGCTGAATACCAGTATTTTACGAAGAGCGGCTGCCTACCAGACCTCCACAACCCATTAACTGGGGTAACACGGTAGGTACTTCATGGCAAGACTGGAGTCAGATTTACTGGCTTCTGACTATCCGTAACGACTGCCAAAGATCTCCAAATGACAGCCGGGACCAACGGCTTAACGTGCTTTCCGAGGCACGGAGGAAACTCGTTATGTTAAGATGGTCACCCATCCACAGACCAACCTAGGCAAGCGTTGCTTAACCTTGAAGATCGACCTGTGCGGCTGTTATTATCTAGCCACGAGCTCATTTTTTAGCACCAAATGTAATTATTTGATGCTCTTGGGCTAAAATATTCGATATCGATCAGTATAAATTGTTTTTTTTTGCAATGTGTACCAGATGCGTACCTGGGGTCTGATTGAGGACAGAAGAAAGCTTCATCTGAGTCTGCTTGAGACTCAGGATAGCACCGTAAGAGCCGACCTTAACATGCAATACCGTCAAAAACGCAGAGAAATCTATCGCAGCACCCGCAAAGATAGAAGACAGTGGGCTGATGGTATTGCAGATCGTGCTCAACGAGCTGCGAACTCCGGAAACCTGAAGGAGCTATATAACGCAACTAAAACCCTGGCAGGAAACAGTAGATTCAAGAAGAAGCCACTGAAGTCCAAAGACGGTCAGCTCATTGTGACGGCGGAAGAGCAGCTGATTCGCTGGCGGCAACACTTTGAGGAGATTTTCCGTTCGTCTGCAACACAGACTCCTGACACGTTGCAGATCCAACCCACACCAACCCGGATGCTCGACATCGATACGGAACCACCATCAACATCTGAAGTTGCTAAAGCAGTCCGTTCTTTGAAGACAGGTAAGGCGCCAGGACTCGACCTGATAACGGCGGAAATGTTACAAGCTGACTTATCCTCTGCCGTCGATGTTCTGACGCCCCTTATTGAAAAGATCTGGACCGCCGAAGAACTCCCAGACGAATGGAACAAAGGCCTATTAATTACTGTGCCGAAGAAAGGTGATCTTAGTCAGTGCAATAACTGGAGAGGTATTACGTTGCTCTCAATTCCCTCAAAGGTTTTCTGTAAGATCATCTTGGATAGGCTGTCTAAGGCCCTGGATCCCCTACTACGCAAGGAGCAGGCTGGTTTTCGTTCTGGCCGCTCGTGCACCGACCAGATCAACACTCTCCGTATCATACTTGAGCAGGCATCAGAATGGCAAAGGGAGGTTTATCTAACTTTTGTTGATTTCGAAAAAGCCTTTGATACGCTGAAGTGGTCCAGCATCTGGTCTCGCCTACTGAGCATTGGAGTGCCACCTAAAATTGTTCGTCTTCTGGAGGCTATCTACAGGAAGTATTCTTGTAAGGTAACGCACGACGGCCTCATCTCGGATGACATCGCAGTACACGCTGGTGTCCGCCAGGGCTGCCTACTTTCGCCGCTTCTTTTCCTTGTGGTCCTTGATGGAATAATGCTTCGTGTTTGCGAAAACAGGCGTCGAGGCATAGAATGGGGATTGTCTGACATCTTGGAGGACCTTGATTACGCCGATGATCTTTGCCTCTTGAGCCACACCCACGCTGACATGCAGGCTAAGTTGGACGATCTGAGTCGGGAAGCAGCAAAAACTAGCCTCAAAATAAACATCAGAAAGACACAGGAGATGAGAGCTGGTGTCAGGAATCCCTCACCGTTGATGTTGAACACAGAGGTAGTGGAACGAGTACAAAAATTCACATACCTAGGAAGCGTTGTAACAGAAACCGGAGGTAGTGAAGAGGACATCACTTCACGGATCGCCAAAGCCCGAGCAACCTTCGCGCAGCTGAGACCTGTTTGGCAGTCGCGGAAACTGACCCGAAGGATTAAACTCAAAATCTTCGGGTCCAATGTCAAACCCGTACTGCTCTACGGGTGTGAAACGTGGAAGGTCACAAAGGACATCTCTCGCCAAATCCAAGTTTTCGTCAACCGCTGTCTCCGTCGCATCCTCGGAATTTACTGGCCCGAGACGATATCAAACGTAGAGCTGTTGGAAAAATGCCACGAGAGCCCGATCGACCACCAGATCAAGCGTCGCAAGTGGAGATGGATTGGCCACACGCTCCGAAGGGATTCCAATCACATACCCAAACAAGCTTTGGACTGGAATCCCCAAGGAAAAAGAAAGCGTGGCCGTCCCCGTCAAACTTGGCGTCGCACCGTGTTGGCAGAAGCGGCGAGCAACGGAATGACGTGGAGCGAGGTGAAACGGGAAGCTCAAGACCGTTCGCGATGGAGGATTACTGTGGACGCCCTCTGCCCCATCTAGGGGACATAGGACATTAAGTCAAGTCAAGTACCAGATGCATTACGGTTTACACAATAGGTAAGATATTTTATTAACGCAAAACAGTTAGCAAATAGCAACTGACAAGGTATTTACTTTACACACTAAAGACATTGGAACACTTGAATGCATACCTACATTTCGAGTAACTACTGAACGAATTATGATGAAACTTTTCAGTAAGTAATAGTGTTTAAGTACTAATTTAATGCCGGTGAAACCGCGGGCAGGTGCTAGTAATATATTATACAGCTAATGTGACTGCAAGCGGCGCCCTTGTAAAAGTAGAGAAATATCCTAAGGGAATAAACTCCAGGGATAAAATCATGTGTTATTCTAGGACATGTTCTGCACGCATGCCAAACTTTATCGAAATTCGTACAGCCATTTGAGCGTGTAAGAGTAACATATATACAAACTTTCGCATATATAAGCTTCATAATAATACTATATCAGTAGTATTACGTAACAGAGTTGAACTTGGGACAAAAGATAACGCGACGCGGATGTTACTATTATTGCTACTAATTGTTTGCAAACACGCGTCTCCAACATTGTGAAATTGTCATGATTAGTAAATAAATGTAAAGCGTACCTCTAATTTATTAAGTTATTTTATACATTACGTACCTAAATATACTATGTACAAAGATCGGTCACGTCTTGTATTTGGGGTTACGTCTACTTAGAAACCGACTTTTGTCGAAGAAGGCGATGGTTTGTGCCACTTTGCATAACAAAAGAAAAATTAAAAACAAACAAATCCTATTTAATTATTCAAATCAGAGCAAAGATGGCAACAGATTTATTTTTATTGCCTTGTTTTTCGGGCGGTTAATATTATATTTGAGAATATACCCTCATTTTTTTGTGTACATTGAAGCGGGTGGAATATATAGAGGGAAGCAGGTGGATACTTACGGTCGGAGGCGATAGGGAGCCGAGGTTGGTTGCGTTACGGCTGTAATTCGATCGGAGCACGTCGATGGGTTGTGATCGTGGTACATTATTGTTAGATGTTACGGCGAGAGGGTTCTGCAATGAACACGTGTGTAAGTCACAGTTATGTACGGAAAACTGCTGACAAAATATACATAATGAACTTGAACGGACGCTAAATGATCAAACAATGTATAAAAAGACAGTGGGCAAAAGTGGTTTAAATATCCACCACCAATAAGGCTTATCAACGGCAATGTACCAATAAATTCTCAAGGAATTTAGTAAATCATGACAAAAAATGCTTTTAAATTCGATTCCGTAAATAATATTTTTTATTGAAAATTAGGAGGTATTGATACTTCACCGTCGCTGAATCGTTAATTAATTAGTCTTCAATTTGAAGTCACTTTGAATGGGAGTTTAAAGGCCGGCGCCCACTGCTGGCATGGCATAGCATAGCACAACAGATGTGCTGCGGCATGCTGTGGCATGGCAGGTTGTGCTTTAGCATGCCGTGTCATGCCATAGCATGCCGCGTCATGCCATAGCATGTCGTGTCATGCCACAGCATGCCGCGTCATGCCATAGCATCCCGCGGCACGTCGCAGCATCGTGGTATCGAAATAAAGCAACATGAACTCTAACTTTATTGAAATAAGATTCAATTCACTTGATTAGTAATAAAATGCTTTGCTATGACATGCCGTGCTATGACGGCACTGGGCGCCGGCCCTAATAGTATTTTTTCGAGTAAATTTTAAGTAGTCTTGAGTAAGCTCATTAATGACATCGGTTTCCTCTATTGCTAACAAAAAACATAACCCTGTGTCTGACATTCCGCAGGGGGGAACAAAAGGAGGCCTTTTTATCATTAAGGCCATTAAGAGTAAAGCAAACTTGACGGCAGGCTGTTGCGGCGCGGGCGCGCCCCCTCGACGTCGCCTCTACCAACACGAAGTCGTCTTCGGGCGGGCGCGTGGTGTCAGCTGACGAGGCTACAAACTTACTCTGTTGACGGCGAGCTGCTGCGGCGCCTGGTGCGCGAGCGGCTGGGGCGCGGGCGCGCGCGGCGCGGCGGCGGCGGGCGCGTGGTGTCGGCTGGCGAGGTATACACTTACCCTGTTGACGGCGAGCTGCTGCGGCGCCTGGTGCGCGAGCGGCTGGGGCGCGGGCGCGCGCGGCGCGGCGGCGGCGGGCGCGTGGTGTCGGCTGGCGAGGTATACACTTACCCTGTTGACGGCGAGCTGCTGCGGCGCCTGGTGCGCGAGCGGCTGGGGCGCGGGCGCGCGCGGCGCGGCGGCGGCGGGCGCGTGGTGTCGGCTGGCGAGGTATACACTTACCCTGTTGACGGCGAGCTGCTGCGGCGCCTGGTGCGCGAGCGGCTGGGGCGCGGGCGCGCGCGGCGCGGCGGCGGCGGGCGCGTGGTGTCGGCTGGCGAGGTATACACTTACCCTGTTGACGGCGAGCTGCTGCGGCGCCTGGTGCGCGAGCGGCTGGGGCGCGGGCGCGCGCGGCGCGGCGGCGGCGGGCGCGTGGTGTCGGCTGGCGAGGTATACACTTACCCTGTTGACGGCGAGCTGCTGCGGCGCCTGGTGCGCGAGCGGCTGGGGCGCGGGCGCGCGCGGCGCGGCGGCGGCGGGCGCGTGGTGTCGGCTGGCGAGGTATACACTTACCCTGTTGACGGCGAGCTGCTGCGGCGCCTGGTGCGCGAGCGGCTGGGGCGCGGGCGCGCGCGGCGCGGCGGCGGCGGGCGCGTGGTGTCGGCTGGCGAGGTATACACTTACCCTGTTGACGGCGAGCTGCTGCGGCGCCTGGTGCGCGAGCGGCTGGGGCGCGGGCGCGCGCGGCGCGGCGGCGGCGGGCGCGTGGTGTCGGCTGGCGAGGTATACACTTACCCTGTTGACGGCGAGCTGCTGCGGCGCCTGGTGCGCGAGCGGCTGGGGCGCGGGCGCGCGCGGCGCGGCGGCGGCGGGCGCGTGGTGTCGGCTGGCGAGGTATACACTTACCCTGTTGACGGCGAGCTGCTGCGGCGCCTGGTGCGCGAGCGGCTGGGGCGCGGGCGCGCGCGGCGCGGCGGCGGCGGGCGCGTGGTGTCGGCTGGCGAGGTATACACTTACCCTGTTGACGGCGAGCTGCTGCGGCGCCTGGTGCGCGAGCGCGCGCGGCGCGGCGGCGGCGGGCGCGTGGTGTCGGCTGGCGAGGTATACACTTACCCTGTTGACGGCGAGCTGCTGCGGCGCCTGGTGCGCGAGCGGCTGGGGCGCGGGCGCGCGCGGCGCGGCGGCGGCGGGCGCGTGGTGTCGGCTGGCGAGGTATACACTTACCCTGTTGACGGCGAGCTGCTGCGGCGCCTGGTGCGCGAGCGGCTGGGGCGCGGGCGCGCGCGGCGCGGCGGCGGCGGGCGCGTGGTGTCGGCTGGCGAGGTATACACTTACCCTGTTGACGGCGAGCTGCTGCGGCGCCTGGTGCGCGAGCGGCTGGGGCGCGGGCGCGCGCGGCGCGGCGGCGGCGGGCGCGTGGTGTCGGCTGGCGAGGTATACACTTACCCTGTTGACGGCGAGCTGCTGCGGCGCCTGGTGCGCGAGCGGCTGGGGCGCGGGCGCGCGCGGCGCGGCGGCGGCGGGCGCGTGGTGTCGGCTGGCGAGGTATACACTTACCCTGTTGACGGCGAGCTGCTGCGGCGCCTGGTGCGCGAGCGGCTGGGGCGCGGGCGCGCGCGGCGCGGCGGCGGCGGGCGGCAGCGCCAGCGAGCGCGGCCGCGGCGCCGCCTCGGAGCCGGACGACGCGCCCGAGCACTCGGCCGAGCCGCTCTCCGTCGCCTCCACCAGCACGAAGTCGTCCTCACCCGCCCAAGTCGTGTCGGACGACGAGGCTGCAAACCAATACACATTTTACATTCTCGATCCAATAAGAATTCTCTAATTTCGTAGGAACAACTTTGTCACATCATTAATTGTTAAGTCCCGAAACCTATGCAGATGCTTTCTGCCTTGCATTACTATAACGCCCGTAAAAGTATGAAAGAAAATTTGGAATAATTTAATTTAGTTGCATGAACATCAGCTGAGCGAGTCAATGACCTTAAACTTGATCGGGCATGGCAGGTACGCAAGACCGTAGGTAACTAACTCGTGGCGCTACTACTAATTTCATGCATTTTGCGAATTATTATCACCTGCTATTTTTTATTATTAGATACAGTGCTGTGCTAGATTTTGATGAATAGAATTTTGTAAGTTAAACTACCTGTCCAAGGGATTAAAACGATCAAAATGTGACGTTGTATAGTTATATAGGACTGCGAGAATGATTCGAACATGGTTAGCGTAAGTTAGCATACAGTAGCAATAGTTTACATGATGCACTTAAGTATTCAGTACGTTTTCCTGGCTCAAATGATGATATGCGGACAAATATACTCGTAACAACGACCTTTTACACATGGCACTTCAATCACAGTAAGTCTGTGATTAGGGAACCATGTGCCGCGCATAAAGAGCCGGACTTCGCGCAGCCTTAGGTTTAATTAGAAGCTGGGTTAGCCCAGTGAACCACTGACCCCGTTGTTATTTACGCGAACTACTGGCCCGGTGAGTAATATATTAGTAATCTGTTAGATGATAACTAATTGTAATATGCATAATTAAAACTGCATAGGTTTGCCTTTGAAAAACAAGTCGCAGTTACACAGTTAAATTTGTATTACCGTTATGCTAAACCTACAAACCCAAATTCAAAACATTTAGAAGAGCCATAATACAATAAACTGTTACCAAGCTTGTTTACAGACAATGTGCAATCAAAATGTGGGACGATTGATATCTGCAGCCTCCACATATAGATAATTTCATAGCAACAAGTAAATGGGTGCATTAACTCATATAAATGGCGGAACAGACAATAAATTATTGCAGTTTACAACAATAGTCTTGATACCGGCTGGAGGTGCCCAAGGGCAGGTTAGCAAGGGTTATCGAATTTGTTTACTCTCAGAACAATGACATATTTTATTAATATTTGAACTATTGTTGAACTCTTTTCTGAATATATTTAAGTGTTTGATCAAGTGTGATTGGCCTGTTTTCTCTCAATCGTCTTTCGTAACATTATTGCTGCTAAAAGTGAGTCGCGCCACGTGACTTTTAGGATCGCTCGTGTTATGTAAACGTCATGAGTTCTTTCGTCAATTTGTACAAATAATACACCTTATGACGTCTAGACATATCAAAAAGCGCCCAGTAGCAAATTGGTATTGATAAACGATCACCTTCAATATAATGTAATCATCAGTGACACAGAGATAACGATAAGTCCTAATGAACAGAATGTTCTTTGTAAGTATTAACTTACATAATAGAACGCCTAATATACTACACGTTATTCAGACTGTCTTAGAATGTAAGTAGACAGCACGCTCACACCAGACTGGAAAAGGTGGGTTTGCTTACTGTTTAGTATTAGGGCTGCACTTTCGAAGCCGCAAAAGATTCGATGTCGTAAATTTATTGTATACTTTTAGTAAAATTTATTAAACCTTGTGAACGTAATTCTTTATTCAAATAAAGGTAACGTTAACAACACAAGGCACACCGAATACTTATAAAATATACGTAACGCACGTGTACGTCCACACATTTGTCGATTTTGCTGCCTGAATTCATCCTATCCTTTATTAGAGTAAGACATCCTATCCTTTATTAGACTACGCTAGTAAAACTGTCTGAATATCGAGTGGTGAAATTGATCAGCTTTGAGTAATAATTGTGACAATCTATGTTTATCCTGAAATACATTTCCACGGAGTTAAGGGGGATGTTCCAGCTTAGCCCGCGAAATTCAAATTTTCTTACGTTTTTTGCAATTTGAAAGCCAGTGATAAGTTGTATAAAGTTAAAAATACTTCAGCGGTTGTAAAACGTAACTAGTTACATAATTATAAACATAAAAATCATCAATACAAGCCTCCAAGCTCACTTAGTTGCAAGAACGTTTTTGACCTCGAAAAAATCGTTCCTACACTTAGGTGAGCTTGGAGGCTTGTATTTATGATTTTTATGTTTATAATTATGTAACTAGTTACGTTTTACAGCCGCTTAAGTATTTTTAACTTTATACAACCTACCACTGGCTTGCAAATTGCAAAAAACGTAAGAAAATTTGAATTTCGCGGGCTACCTGAAGCATTCACCTTAAATGTAGTTTCTTTAATAATTTTATTATGATACAAAGTATATTTAAGCTCTTGGCTACAATAAGATTGTCCAATGTGTGTCTGAATTTTAAATAGCTTTTAAATATTTATAGCAGATCACTTTTATTCATGATAATTATTATTCACTACTTAATCAATGATCTCGATATAGCCTGAATCATTATTAGAAACATGAATTCTGAAAACATTGAGTAATGAGCGAACGATATCATCAAATAAGTACACTCATTGATGATAACAAATAATATGACTTCCTTGGAAACGATAGGCGTGTACCTAAGTACTTCCTTTCCAGAACTATTTACTTTAACCTACATATTATGCGTTACCCTAATAAAATGTATTATATTCAGCCGATTCAATGAATATTTTATTTATTAATGAATTACAATGTTATTTGTTCCCCTTCTTCCGCAATTGTTAACCTGTTGGGTGAAGGCTAAATACTCATACGATAAGCCTGTTATGTAAAAATAGTTTATTAATTAGTTACTCTTTTGTTGTTTATTTTACCAAATTGAATATAATAAAACTGGATAGAAATGTCCGTAAGGGGCAATCGCACTAAACTATAATTACATCAAGAATAGATGACTGTATTATCTCGCCCCACTTGGAATTTGGCAAATCCACTGTAGCGACAGCATAACGGCTAACTTATTAAAGATCAAAACAATATGTGGAGACTCGCATCCTGTGTATTCTAAGCATAGGAAACCATACAAAAGAATGTGTGTACTAAAGTGGACGCACACTTATCCGCATCGTACGGACCATGCGTGCGTTCCTTTCGTTTGTTGCGGAGGCAGTGCTCGTTCTACTGCCCACTTGATGCCATCCGACTGAAGCGAGAACTAAATGAATTGTACGTAGAACCGCATCGCGTGGCGTGGACCTACTGCCGGCGCCACACATTGGATATATTGGCTCCAAGTTATATAGTCTTGGAACCAATACACCAATGTGTGGATCGGTCTTGGACCGATACTGGGTATAATACCCGGCAAATACGTTGGCAAGTTTCGCGCATGGTGCACAAAACAGCCAATGAGCGAACAGGACGTAACGCAGTGCGGAGGCAAAAGTCGTCTAACGCACTAATCATAAACTACTATTATAATGCTGCACCAATCGCGCGCCGGATCGGCGCTACCTCGTACCCCGCGTCCCGCTTGACCAACAAATAGACCTAAAAAACGATTTCTGCGCATTGCCAAGTTATCTGCCGCCTGTTATAATATAAAAAGACCGATCCACACATTGGTGTATTGGATCCAAGACTATAACTTGGAGCCAATATATCCAATGTCCACACGCCGGCATAACATAGCTCTACAAGTTTAGTTGCCATATAAAATGTATGGAGACCAACGTGTACAGAACGGTGTACGTGGACCACGTGTGTCTAATACAGTTCTACCTTTACACGTACAATGCAGAATTGTGGGAATTGTGGATCTGAGCTTAAAAACGGAATGGTGTATTACTAATCGCAACATTTGTCTTTGAAGGCAACTTTAGTTGCGTAATACATATGTACGTACCTATATTCAAATTTCAGAATAGTTTTACCAACTTATCTTTCTATTGTTTCGCGTAAACAAGTATTCGCTGGGTGCGAAGTACTAGGTGGGGGTAACATAATCTATCGCAGCGCTCATGGTGGTCAAAAGTAGAAATAATGTAAGCTCTGTCATCAGATGTATGTATCTGTCAATGGCAAAGCGATTCTACATAATACATTTTAATATCATTAATTAATGTTTTGTTCTTAATTCTTCTACATCTCGGACATGTCCAGCCAATACCAACAACTTTCCTTTAAATACGGTTTGTGGTTGGAATTTGATATTGTGAGTAACACTCACAAACCCGGTCTTCAAAACAATACTCATTTCGATCTGAAAACGATATTTAAGTTATTACTAGCGATACAGGAACATTTAAATATATTTACTGTTATATAATGAAACCATTAAAGTAGCTTTTTCTTTTTGTTTTACTGTAAAACTACAACTATAAATGAAGTAAACAAACCCTGACACAATCAAAATTAAACACACTTTTTGGACTTACCTCATTTGATTTGAATGACCAAAATGATTTAAAAACCCTTTTTCCACCCAAATCGTGGTATCACAACAATTTATGAGTCGAAAATATTTGTTATTTTTTCATTTCGATATTTTTTCACAAATACACGACCTAAATGTCAATGTGACAGAGCCCACAAAGTTGTGGACGCTAGTTGGCGCTGTAATCGTGCACGGAGCGAATAGCTATTCGTATTTGCAAAGCAAGTGACTGAAAACGCACATACAAACGTAGGTACGAGTAATTAATTTATTTGTATTGCTAACATAAGCAGGCACACACACAATTTATTTATTTTTTACCCATTTTCTTTGTGTCTTGGCAAAAACTATTGTATTATTTACTTCTAAATTATAAGTTATGTGTTTATAATAAGCTCATTATACACGCTAAGACATTACAGTTACAGCCATATCCACGTTGTACAAAACACTTTTGTATCAATATTATTATAACGAGCAGGCACGTTGCAAATAGAGCAAGTAGTACGTAAGGCTGGTGGCGCGTCGTGCGTAGCGCTCGGCTGGTGCTTACCGGAGGATGTCGGCTGTGACTTCTTGTAGGCGTGCAGCGTTGGCAGCGCCTGCGGCGGCGGGTTGGAGCTGCGCGGCGCGGACGACGGGCGCGCGGCCGGCCCGCCCGTCGCGCCCGAGCCTCCCGGCCCGCCCGCGCCCGCCGCGCAAGACGGATTTACGCTCGGCCCTGTTAACACATCACATTTAGAAACCATGCTATGTCTACACTTAAATCGCAACTCATGCAGAACTGTGTAGTTTCCATTGATACATATTCGATCAAATTATAATATAAAACGCAAGCGACAAATAATAAGTAGCAAGCGATGAAATGATTGATTGCGAGTGAAATCGTAGTCCTTGAAATTTTTGAACTCTGCCAGGGGTCTGTCAATGGTCGCCAGTAGTCCTCCCGTGATACTCAAAATATAACAATGAGTGTATGTGCAAAATTCGTTTCGTTCCATGTCATGCTTTTAAGTGGCATTGGTGTTCGATAAGAGAACTATTGACGACACCACCTGATCCGACACAGTTATACATATCCGGATTACAAAAATATGCGCCACCCCGACTCCATGCACAACCAAAGCGAATTTAATAAGTGAGGATGTACCCTGACTGTCCCATGACTCCTCTAGGTAACAGTTAGTATCGGGCCGACCCTCGAGATTGCTCTCCAAAATGTCGGGCAGATCCGAGTCCAAACCTGAACAATATGCATAACTTCACACACCGTGACTGAGGGCACTGTAGTGTAGCCTAAATGTGTATTTACATAAATATATACCTACAACAAATATATGAATAGTTCAAAAATCCATGGACTAACTAGATAACGTTAATGTAAATAAAACTAAATGAAGAGGTGATAATTCTAACGATGTTTGTTGAGAGTCTATTAACTTCGACATAATGAGTTAGATACAGTAAACTAGATCGATTCAATAATTAAGATAATATTATACCTATAATAAATCATATTGTTGAAAAATGATTTTATTGTAAATAAATGAGTTACTGCGTTATTAATAGAGATAAAACAGTTATATTACTACAATTAATGTCTGTCGAGTGTGTGTTATATTTTTTTTAATAGCTGGATTGTGTGAAATATTGTAGAATGATACGATTCTGTTAGTGAATGTTTATTATAGTTGTATTTATTTCAAGTTCAAGACATAAAAATTGTATTTAGTAAATATGTATTCTGTAAAAGTAGCTGAGAAAGTAGTATTACAAATATAGGACATATTATAGAGGTGTAGCGCGTAGGGATTTCGAAAGGTTATAAACAATGGAACGGGTCAGCGATGATTAGTCACTCGTTCTGATTAGAGTTTTATGTATTCAGCGTTCAATGTTAGTTACTTTGTATTCTTGTTAATGACTCAGTGCGGTTTATTCACAAAAGCGATCTTAACTGTCTCAATTAAATTTTATTTGTACTAGCTGCCACCCGTGGCTCCGCGTGCGTTAATTTAGTCCATTTCACCGTTATAAATTCTAACCTATATTTGAATTCTATAAGCTAATCTAAAACTATCCAATTTGGACAGTTTTCAAGTCGTTCAATAGTTTGAACGTGAAAAAGTAACGCACAATACGCTAATACATACAAAATTTCTTCTTTGTAATATTAGCTAGAGTGCGATTTACAGTTAGTAATTTTTGTGTGGTTTTGTCACATGTAGTAGGCGTGGATAAAGCTGGTTGGTTGGTTAGTATGATCATTTGGGTCAAAAGGACGTACTTTTGTTTATTTGTTTCCATTGTACCGAAACTATTTTGAATTGTAGCACTACGTACTTTTAATAAATTCGTCTTTTTACCCCGAATGACCTTAGGGTATATTTATAAGACATTGTTGTATAAACTTACTGTTAATGGACGTCGTCCGAGGCCGCTGTAGGAAGGGGTGGTTGAAGAAAGCTTCGAAGGGCATGCGCTCCCGAGGGTTGCGTCGCAGCAGCCCGATGAGTAAACTACACAGTTCAGGACTCGTGCCTGCTGGCATTCTGAAACACATCAAATAAGTTCATATTTTTATTCAGAACGGTTTTGAAAGGAACACCTTTCGATCCATGAGTGACAATGCCAAATAAATTCGGTGTGGGAAGTAACAGCCGCTACAAATTTTCCTAACTGGCTAATCTTTAGAGCTGTTCTATATAACATAACAGAGAGATCTGAATAAAAATCTTACGTAGATGTCATCTTGATATAGAGAATGTGAACTCTGTCCCACAGACGACTAATTTATTGGAGAGCAAAATATTTGACACACTTTTCATTCAATTCGCAGACACCAGATTGGGTAATCATAAAACTATCATGCTTGGTCTCTGAGATAAACATTATGATAAAACGCGAAATATTCTCATTATGTAGAATATGCAGATAGCACCGGACGCTTCAACTGTTTACAAATATTTGGCGACTTGGGACGCCTTCCGCACCTATTTTATAGTAACACCGAAGAGCTAATATGTCACAAAATTGTCACAGTGCCAAATTCATTCGTGTGTAGACCTTGAACGCTAGAGCCGATTGTTTGGGGGTTAGTGAAAAAAACTAGGTGCAAAAACTGTCCGAGTTAAGATGTGAACTGAAATGTTCCAGATACTTCTTTGGCACAACTGAAGTTGAATTTGTAACTTCATTCAAACGTGATGTTTATGATGTCTCTCATACCTTATGTTGCATAAGATCGGGTGTATTCATAGTATTTACTCACTTGGGTTGCAAGTCGACGCTGTTCTCGTAGAAGGCCTTCAGTTCGTGAGGCGTGGTGGCCTGGAAGGGTGCCTTGCCCGTGAGGCACTGGTACACTATCGTGCCAAGACTCCATAAATCCGCTTTAGCGTCGTACTTCAGTGACATTATCACCTCTGGTGCCTATAACAATTTTATTGTAATGTAAAATTGTAGAATTTGCAGTCTAATTGTTATTTGTATTGATAGGTCTATCTATCTAACGTTGAGGCTAAAAAGGTATTTTCTTTGATAATTTAATTTGGAAACATAGCATGTCAACAGCGTGTGTATTTTTTAACTTTATTATTTGTGCACGAATGCACTTTTAAAAGTCTTGATCTTAATCATTTGTAAATATAGAAGTAATATTACCATATACATCGGAGAGCCGCAGAGCGTGACGGCCATGTTTCCTTCTTCGAGGAACCTTGCGAAGCCAAAGTCAGCTGCAAAAAAAAAGAAATAAATTGAATACTACGTATGACATAATTATTACGTCGTAACTTTGTGGTTTAATATTGTCTTGTGATCTTTACCTACTTCTGATACTATAATCTCGATTCTAAATATTGTCCCATGACTACCGTATTGACAGTTTACATTGAAATCGGATGAATCAGATGCACTGATCAACACGACGACGGATATGATAACGATTATATATTTCTTCCGATAAATACAATCAGCTACGTAAAAAATGTTATTATGAAGGAAATACGAACCAATTTTGAGTGTAATTTCAGAGGCGTGCGGAGTGCGGGGCGGAGCCACGTTGTGAGTGAGGAGGATGTTCTGCGGCTTCAGGTCGCGGTGCACGATGCCCTTGGCGTGGATGGCGCGCATCGCCTCGGCCAGCTGCCTCAGGAACAGCCGGATAGTGCTTTCACTGAGCAGGCGGTTCGCTTGCAAATAGTCCGCTAAGTCGCCCCCGTTGCAGTACTGAACAAACGAAACAAACAATCACCGTTAGTGATTTGTTGGCTAATGGAGCCATTGGACACAATCCAGGGACTGTTTTTTAATTACGTCAATAGACGTCAAAGGAGAAAAATAATATAATCCAAAAGAAAGTATTACGCAGTAGGTACATTGATATTAAACAAATTCGAAGTAATAGTGTTTTTACAATACAGACGGTCCCTAGTATGCAGAAAATTGAGTGTTTTAAGACCTATTTTCATTTGTTACTCATTTCTCATTCATTTGCTTCAAGCACATCAATCGATACGTGATACTTTAGTACGCTTAACATTTTGCTATGTTACTGCGTCCAACTTTTCGTCTCGATTCTAGCAACAACACTAGTCGTCCAAACAGAACTCTAAACTGAGCTCTGTGCGACGGAGGAATCAGCGTGCTGTACCAAAATATTGGCGTGGGAGGTACTTTTTTTCATTTAGTAATAAAACTCTGGCGTTTACATTTTATCCCATGTTCTCGGTTAAACTTATTATCGTCACGCGCGGATTAGCAGAAATAGGGCGATCTATTAACGGATCGTCCTTGACCAGATCGTAAAATATGAATTTAACACAATGCTATATTTATTATTTTAACTAAAGCAGAACAATAACGATTTAAATCAAAGTGCAATTACTTGCAAGCCGACGTAAGAATCGTGTCATATTTGTGGTTTCCACGTCACATAAGCAAAGCCAACAGCTGAGTCGTATAACATTAAACTTTACAGAATAAAGCAATTTATAGACATGGAGCATCAGCAAACTACCAGTAGTACCAGTAACATCAGTGGAGGAGCGATAACATTGTGAACGCGTGCGTTTTCGTGTGAAGTTCGATAATAATTCAGTATTTGCTTTTTATTAACGTTATTGTGATGAATCATTGTTCTTAAAAGTGAAATCGTTTGGCTTATAGCAGTAATAGAATTATGTAAAGGACTACATGAGCATTTTGGTGCAACCAACGACAAACCAATATAATTAACATGGACGGTTTTGTGTATTTGTAGAATTAGCAACTGGCAGTTAATGAAGACCATCGTGGCGATTCGGCCGCGATCATTTACACGTATAACTGTGTAAATAAAACTGTACACTTCATACATTGCGTGCTATTTGTCAGTCGAAGGCGAAATATTGAAAATCGGCCACCTAATATTTTCTCGTTTATGCAGAGCGTCGTTATCGTGGTTGATTTGCGATAAGCTGCCATGCCGTTAGTAATCTTATCATTGAGTGATAATAGTTATAAGTGTCAGTGAGTTATGCGCTGTAGGCTACGCTGGTACTTGTACCACGACAGGTAACTCCTGAAGCCAGTCGGCGCTTCTCTTCACCTAGTAGTGTTCGCATATGAGAGTGACCATGACGTCCAAACACCTTTTCGTGCTATTGTTGGCACTATTTGCGTAAGTACACAAGTTTTTGTTTTATTTAACCGTAGCTGGCTAATTTTGTTTCATGTAATACGTACCTATAGGTAGCCATTTTCTTATCTACCAACTATTACATACTTCACTCCACAGTCTAGTACATTGCAATAAATACCTAGTACCTGCGCCCAGTTGTACATTTTTTATTTGATATTGAAAATGTGTTTCATGGTTTCATTTGGCTACTTCTTATCCAGTCCAAGATTTTCATGAATAGCACTCAGTATTAGAAATAAAATGTAGTTCTATTTGTTCAATAACTAGTTATATGACATTTCTACAGGTACTTAATGTAATTATTGTTAATTAATATCAGTTAATACCTTAACTAATTAAAACAATCGTAACGGCAGCTGGTCAATACATTTGCAATTAAGGTGTCATGACAAGTGTTTATGGTGTCAGATTCAAAATTATTTATGATTTTATCAAAAAATGTTTAATAAATATGCGTCAGCTACTGCAACGATAGTAGCAATATCTAATATACGAATCTAAATTATAAATCTACGTGTATTTTTGTTCTATCAATCAAAACTTAAGACAGTGTGCTAGTTACGCCCTTGTAGTACATACACTTATCGCGATTTTTATCACCTCCTTATTTATAACAATTTTGCGTCACCTTACGATAAACTCGATAAAGTCACATGTCATTACTGCATTAATATCAATTTTCAGGATTGCATTGGCACAAAACGAGGATGACCTACACATCCCTGTAGAGAATGACAATCAATTTCCGCCTGAAAAGCAACCAGAATCTGATGGCAACGTAATAGAGGGCAGCGGAGCGGGCGCCATAGACGAGCCACAGGAAGTGGCCACTGAAACTGAAGCACCGGCACCGATGCTTGAGGACGTGCAATCAAAGTCCTCTATAGATAACGTATCCATTGCCGCGGCTGAAGAACATTCCTGTCCTAAACCATGCGTTTGTAATATAGAAGGAGACCCAAACAAGTACATTGTAGATTGCTCTGGATACGAATTAACAGAACTGCCAAAACCTTTGGATCCCAAAACGACGGAATTAAACTTACAGAACAACAAGTTAACTGAAATACCAAAAGAAATATCTGATTTGAAGGATTTAAAAATATTGAATGCTGAGAACAATGAAATCAAGGAGATCGTTCCAGGTGTAAGTAATACATTTTAATACCTTATGTATTTGAGCAGGTTTCTTTGAAATTATATCACGGTAACGCTTAATTTATAAAAATGTATGGATATGCCAATTACATAATATTATTGTATAACAAACACAAATAAGAAACCGCATGGTGTGCCTTGAGATTAAGACTTTGCATTAGCTGAACCATGTCGGCACAGTGTGTAAATATTGGCGGAGTCAAAAACACCATCTTCGTAACCAGTTTCACTTCTGACAACGACGCCAGTTATAAGAATCAAGTGATTTTACTTTTAGGGTATCTTTACATACATCGTTACATGTAGTACTAGGCACAATAGATACACAAACAATAGAACTAACTGCTTTATCGTAATATAGTTGACATGGTTTACGGCCTCGATAAAATGAAACAATTAGATTTCATTGACTTGCACTGTGTACACGAGCTCTCACGCTCAGATAAACACGCTAAAAATTTAATTTAAACTATTTTTGTTATAATTTCAGTCCATAAGTGAACTACCTGAACTGGTGAACCTAAAGCTAGGAAACAACCGCCTTATAGAGTTTCCGCAAGATTTAAAAAATGCTTTCGGCCTAACTAAGTTAGAAGAACTTGATTTAGGAGGCAACGATATGAGAACGGTAAGTACTCTAGCATAGCTGTTGTCCATTTGAAAACTTCCAAGGAAAATATTTAATACCTTATATCAAAAAGGTATTTTAATTTATCTTTATAATCGTTTAATTCCTTAAAACTGATATAGACAGGATTAGTAGCGTCAATTAGGTAGAGAAAATCTGAATAAACAAGTTGACCTCTCTGCCTAGCCTTTCTCCAATTATGTCAAAGTCGGCTTCCAGTAAAACTGGATGCAGCTGGATATCAATACTTTATTTAAAACAACTGCGTATCTGACCTCCACAACCTAGTAATTGGATAACACAATATTCCTTGGCAATTCTTTTGTAGACCACTAAGGAAGCTTAACGTGCTTTGCGAAGCACAAGCAGTTTCGGTATGATAAGATAGTCATCCATCAACAAACCGACCTTAGCACGAGTTGTATAACCTTTGGGAACGACCCGTGGAGCTGTTACAAACTCCTCCAAATTGAATAAACTATTTTTTTTTTTTCAGGATCTTAAACCAGAAAGTTTCTCCAATTTCAAAGCTCTGCGTTCACTTACGTTGCCTACTGCTGCAGCTAGTATAGTGGAAGATTTGTGTACATCATTCAAAGAATCCTTGGTAACTGTATGTACAGGAGCATGTAATATAAAGTCTTTTGAATGTCCAGAAGCGCCGCAACCACAAGGTGTAGAGGACGAACTATTAGATGCCATATTACCAGGACTAATTGCCTTAGGTTCTGCGCCCGATGATAATGTCGATCCAGTCGTAAAGTCTCCGAATGAAGTGCTAGCAGAGAATGATACAAAGAACAATGAACAACAGCCAACAGTAGCCAATGTAGAAACCACCGAGACAGGAACTTCGGCTAATACGGATACAGAGAAAGCAGTCCAAAATACTGCCATTCTTTCTAAAATTTTAAAAGCGCCGGAAGAACGTAAGCCTACAGATGTAGATTCTTCAAGTGCATCAACAGTTAAGCCAGAAAGTGAAGTTATTGGAGCAACCACTTCAGGAACCAAAACTGGCGGTGTTGATAAAAGTATTATTGGAATGATTGTAGCTGGGATGGTTCTTGTAGTAGCTGGTATTACAATTAAGAAAAATTGGAGTTCTATCAAAAATCGGTTTAGTTCAACTCCAAGAAACGCCAATGAACGAACAAACGTTACTGCAAATGGAACCACGCCTGAAGAAGTACCGCTTCAGGAGAAATCTCCTGTGTAAAGAAAAAATATTAATTTTGTATGTGGTATAATAATAATTATGTTTTGAGATTTAATTTGTTTCGATCTGAATGTTATAATTTATTGACGAAATAATTAATGCCATCCTTTACCAGGCCCAAAATGTGTGAATGAATTAGTGTTTTAAGTAAAAATATGATATGGACATAGATTAAGGTTTTTAGACTTCCCAGTATTTTTGTAAATAATTTAATATCATACGTACAATACGAAAGCAGCGTGCATAACTTGTTTTTTACTTTGACATAATTAAGTATAATTTCGCAATAAACAAGGTGTTTATTTAAAATTTCTTTTACTTTTATGCGGAACTAATTTATTTCCAATTATACACTAGTTGATACAAATACCTGTGTTTTTGTAGTACACTTACTAGCACAATGACTTTTGAATTACTCTTTATTTTACATAAATTGTCCACAGTTAGATAAATTGATCAATCAGCACACGACCGTACTACTTACTTCATTCCAAGTATTAAAAATTCATGTTTTAAGGTGTTTTTTGGTACTATTTTATTATGTGTAAGAAAAACGAGGACATAACTTTGAAAAAGGACTACAGGCCGTGAGACTAGACTTTGTTAGAGATAAATACATAACTGGGTTCTTAATTGCTACAATAAGCTGCTCGTTTTAACATGATCTGCTGTGCTACTGTTTCTCTGTTTTTAGTATTGGTATCTGAAGGTATTGTTTAGTTAGATGGGGGCAAATCAAGTTCGTGTAGTTTACGTAATATATGTAGAGATGATAGAACTAGATTTAAGGCGAAAGCACCAGGGTATCCTGCGAAATCCATATTTTCAATACAATCCTGTCAGTTCTTCTTATCCTAATGAATTACTATTTTATGAACTAGTCAATAGGGTAAGACGATCTGAGAGGGTTGTATTGATAATTTATTAGAATGAATTTCGTAAATAAATACGGACGCCAACCATTAAAATATGATTGGCAGTCGTATTTACTTATCAACATACAACTTGACACTGACATGCAAAATGCAAAAGAACTTTGCTATTTACCGGCCCAGAAAATGTGGGAGGAGACGACCATGACGCTTTCTGCGAGGACTATTTGCGAAAGTACGGGAGCAGATTTCATAGAAGAACTTTGGGGACACCTTTGCCCAGCTAATGGTATTGGTTAATATAAAAACTCAACTCCGCACATAAGAAATTTAGAATTCAATGTAACTGTTGTTTCAAGCAGGACGATGCATTTATTAGGCTTCCTGTAAAAAGAAGGTGCATGCATGTTGATTGAGTGGGATTCGAGATACTATCCCAGATTCAAACCAATTAATAGATCATGTGTATGACCCAATGCTTGCATGTAGAATTAATGTTTACTTAAATCGCTACTAGATGGCGTTAGTTGTTAAATTAAGTGATCATAGACTTGTCATTCAGTTCTTTTATGTCGCGCCAGTTTCTCGATAAGTAATGAGTTAATTAATTTTTAGTTAGTGTTTCACCGCGATCCTACCAACGGTAAGTTAATTTGATGGAACTGTTTTGATGCCTCTACTATTCGAATAGGACCCTTTTATCTAAATAATAAAAACGGCGGTCAGACAGTTTTTAGATAGAAAATGTATGTTAAACCGGAGTTTTCTGTCTATTTACAAGATGGCGTTGGATGGTAAATTTTTCATCGTTAATATAATTTGAACTCAAGCGCCCCATTCGCATAGTTACCTGCTAGCTAATTCGGCAAACGTTGTTCTACTATATAAATTACTAGCAGCCCGTCCCGGCTTCGCACGGGGTAGACAATTATTTATTTTTGGAAATTTGGATTTAACACTTTTTTTCACAAATATTTTTATATATGTATTAAAAAAATATTATTTATCCTATATTATTTCAGTGAAAAAAAGAAAAAAGTTGTTGTAGTGACATAACTACAATAGTTGGACATACGCTATCGCGGAGTTTTTTGTAGACATTATGATGTTCTTCAATATTGTTGTACATTATTTTGTTCTATCGCTAATAGTTTCGGCAGCGCATTCGACGAAAGACATTTTAAGTCTCATTTTTCTACACCTTCGGTTACATTGTTCAAATTTTACCAAAGATTCCTAATTTTTTTCAAAATGAAATGTAGCCTATGTCAAATTGGAAGAATGTAACATTCCATTGGTGAAAGAATTTTTTAAATCGGCCCAGTACTTTTTGAGCCTATTCATTACAAACATCCAAAAATAGGTACAAATCTTTCCTCTTTATAATATTAGTGTAGATCAAAGAAAAACATGGGGTTGTGGGGATAGCAGGGTAAAAAAATAGCCTTTCCTTAATTCCTATTCGCTGTTTCATTTTCTCAGTAAAATAAACTCTCAAAAATTTTCATAAAAATCGGTCAAGCCTTCTTGAATGAGTTCGATAAGAAACACTGTGATACGAAATTTTGTATGTATTAAAAGTAGATTTACAGAATTGGTCGTTTTATTATCTTTCAATTTTACATGGACAGGGGTAATTTTACATATACAGTTTCAGGTCATTACTATTTAATAACCTTGAGATCTAGACATATTTAAAGTATTTATTTCTGATATCTCGATTTGAACGCAGTGGTGATAAGATAAGTATAAACATTTAATCTAGATGTCTGTAAAATGCTAAACAGTTACGCAGACGACGAACCGTAACTTACGCACTTAACTGTCAACATAATAACTATACGAAGATTTTCTATCAGTAGCCTGAAATAATATACACGGTATACACTTAATTGACTTTTATTTTCAGTAGACGTCACATTTCGTTGACCACTACGTAAGTATTGCAGGCATGTTTTCACGAAAACGTTAATGAACGAGAAAAGTGATGCGTAGTTCAATTGTTTGTTTATTTAGTGAAAATTCAGACGCGCATTTTAACAAAAACATGACGGAATAGATAAAGTTTTGTTGCGATAAGCTGAAAGGAAATTGGCCCAATTTCTACAAGATGATGCGTAATACAGAAATAGAATTTTCAAGCTTAGGTTGATTTAAGGTCGGGTACTTGAGTCACACATACAAAACAACAATGAAATTGTAGATGAAAGTTGATGTGAAAAGAAATGCTACGTTAAAGAGCGGGTCACGGCAGTCGGCACAAGACGCAACGCAGGCGGATGTGCGGCTGACTGCCTGCCTACCTGACCGACAACCTGTACTGTACTATGTCATGTCCCGTTACACTCCGTTATAGAACAACAATACTTAATAATGGCGTGTGCTTTATTCTTTTGAACCATGTATACCAGCCACTTGGGTAATAATTCACGGAAAAAGGAGTACAAAGAAACAACTTTAGTCAAATGGGAGGGTCGTTGACTTTCAATGGTGCATCATAAGGTCTGTGCACGTGGTGCAAAACTTAAATAAACAGCGTGCCTACCTAGCTATGTACAATATCATGTGGCATACATACATGTACATATAGGTATGTATGTCTAATGTCTATTAATGTCCGTGTTTTGATCAACGACACGCAAGAAATACATATATGTTTATATATAAAATGATGTAGAGATACGAATACTTTTAAAGTTGCGAGTATGTATGACTCAGTGCAGTGCCCTCATTTCGTATATTGTTTTAAACGATTCTGGAAATCATTGACCCTGTTTAAATTTCGTACATTTTTTGTTATTGTAGGTTTTAATTAATTTTTGATTTTATTAAGATATTATTTGACATTTCTTTAGTCACATTGAAAAGAATTCGATATAAATTTAAGATACCTATCTTCTGCTCTACCTAGAGAACTACAATGTGCATGTGCATCCACGCAGTTTGATATATTCATAAATATCATACAGCCTGTATGCACATTGGAACGAGTAGGTATATCGTGCGATATGGTACGAAACGTTTTCCCTAAATAAAAACACATACCTACCATGTAATCAGTTCAGTCAGACACCGTGAGACGCGCCGGGAAGTGACAACTACATGAGATCGCTAGACCTTGTCTTTGTAAGTCGATGTATCATGTAAATTCATGTATAACCAGTATAGCAAACGTAGGTGTGTGTTCTTAAACAAACCGGTTCTACTTTATGAAACGATTTCATCATCAACACGTGATTTGTGACATCAAAACATTAACTTTAAAGCTCGATATACATACGATATAATTGTGAATGGTTAGCTAAGGTAGCAGCATATTAAACTAAATTTAATTAAAACATTACATAGGTACTGCAGTGAATGTGAATTAGCAACAGCATTTACAAAGGAAATTAAAAAACATTTGGTGCAATAACAAGGACAGACTGCGGCTGAAAACTATTACTTCATGACGATCGAAAGTGTTTAGTGGTAGTATTTTAAGTGACAGGAGCATTAAGCGTATAGATAGAAAGCTGTGGTTTCCGGCACGACACTTTCCAGCTCTTGCCGACGCGTTGTAGCGCTGAGAGAAACCAGTCTGACGCAATCGACCATGCCGATTAGTCTAGACCAGATCGTGTCAGTAACACAGCATGCATGCATGCTACGTGCTTTTAACTCATATTCAATGGTCACTACTGTCTGTCTGTGAACAATTTGTATATGAACAATATGCAATTTGTCACAGGTGGTCAGATATTGAGGACTGCGGGATTGTTCATAGGAGCCATCACGGCCCTGGAACGCGAATAACAACACTTAGGAACACGTGAGGGTTTTCAGGAAGAAAATGTCTAACACTTTCTCACGAAGAGTCAGATACATTTCTGGAGAGACGCATGCCTTCTTAGCAACATAGTCTATTATTAAGTACATACTTATTTTCATTCTATGTAGGTATGTAAACTGTATACAACGTAGATAAAAGACTAGTCTATTGAAAATAATTCTAAAGTTAGATCAGTCAGTAATAGTATCACAGCTTATTGAGAGAAGGCCCAAGGTAGCCCATTGTACCACAGCGGCCCGCACCCAGCCACGTGCGAGATCTAGGGCCCGCCAGAACCACTCGTACAGTCGTACATTAATGCGAGCACGAGGTCACCACCTGACTAACGATACATCACTTTATGTTTATATTATTATTATCAGGGCCCTGCTTTATTATTCATACATCAAACATATTTGGATAGTGTTTGGAGCTATATCTAATACTCTCTCATTACGAGTGACTTGAAATTAAATGAACTAAGAACTACTAGTTGCTTACTGTAACCCTGAGTTATTCTCTCGATTATTTTGGATATACTTGACTAAAATCTTTACTTTATTATTAGGTACATAAGAATCTTATTTTAATGATGTAGATATTTAAGTAACGAGTACCATTTGGTAATTAACATCATTAACCAATTCGATTATAAAACTTGTTTCGAATGGTACAAAATTTAAATAACCACATTGGTACTTATAATTAAACTTATAAAAGACTTGTTCACGTGTGCATCCGTAGAACGAAGAACCGAAACGAGCTTATCATTGTAGGCGACTGTCTTTGTTCAAAGTGTTCACAGTTCATTGTACATTGTGAAATGTGAAATCAGAACCGCTAAGAGAACAGAGATACATGTTTTTATACATATGATGAAAGTTGAGACAATAACAATATAAATCTGTTTCATTGTGGACTTAGTAACATAGAATTACTATGAACGGTCTAAATAAATGGCATTCACGCACACTCAGGTGATTCCTACGTAATGCTGAAGCGGAAACGATCTAAAGCCAGGTGACGTACAAACATCACGTAATAATGGGTGCAGAATGTAGAAATTGTGGAATAAAATAGAACTTGGGGTTATATTCGACTAACACGTAACAAGAGAGCGGCAGGAAATACTATTGCCATATATCATCACCACGCTTGGCAAACAAATCGGCAGCTGCAGGTGTTGATAAGCTATAAGCAGACGTAAAACATACTTCGGTGATGAAAATAAATTATACAAAAAAAAATCGTTCTGCAAATATCGATAGCAGAACCTCCATAATAGGCCTCCATTATGATCTAAAATGAAAGCTAAAATCTACACATTGTTAACAGTATCTGTTTCATACCTACAATATATTGTTATGTGTGTTGTGATTCAGTTCCATCCGGCATGAAATCAGACGTGCATGCAATGCAATGATCGGCAGATGACCTTAGTACATTGTTAATTCTGCGTGCACACACTGTGTGCAGTGAATGTGCTTTTTTCGCAATAGCTTGAAGACAGTTTCACAATTACCCTAACGGCATCTCCCTTTATCACCCGGAATGCTAATATAAACTGCACTGTAAAAAGATGAACTTGATTTGTAAATTGAACAACCATATGGTCGAATTGTAAGAAAACTGCGGCAGCATTTATTTTTTAGATAGAACAACGAAATATGATAGGTAGATGTTATCACTAGACGAAGTAACTGTTTAGTAATCTGTGTCACTAGTCCCTACAAAAGTGCGAAACGTAGTAATGGCTGTTCCGTCTCTGGCCTCTTCGAATCCTTGAGAGGTTCATATTTAGAGATTTTACGATCATACTGATTCAAACACAAAGAATTTATTAAGTTACATATTTTATAGAGCATACAAAACTTAAATTTATAAATAAAACCTCTAAATTGAAGACACAAACGTAATGAAGGGGATTGGGTAGCAAGTACTGTGTGTACAGTCTGCAGACCGTGGCTACATAATGAGCTACGATATACAACGTGTAACTTTAAATGCGCAAAACCTCAGACACCCCAAACGATTTTTAATCCAATTGACATAATACTGAGACAAAAAAAAATATTTAAAAAAAATTGAAGGTTTTATGTGCTGTTTTAGTTTGTTTAAAATTCGTATTTACATCGAAAGGAGTATGATTATTATCCCGTTTATGAGAAAATCTAAATTGGATGACAACCATTTGTGTTTGTTTACCTATTTACCTACGCAGGTTTATGCAAGTGATGACTTGATTTGTTAATAAATAGACAAAGCAAAATTTTTAATTAATTTTTTTTGAAAAATGTGACCTATATTAAAAAGTGGTTTTATTGCTTCTGCTCGTTATTCTGAACAAACTAATTTCAGGTTTTGCGCATTTAACGTTACACGTTGTAGAGATATGTAAATCAACATAACACTGCTAAACCAAGCGTTTGCTTCTTTTAATTGACTTCAATGAGGAAGCAGTTATCAATTATACTGTTCTTAAAAAAGGTTTTAATTTGTGGTTCTAAGAAATAAGAGCGTCCTAAACTAGTTTAGAACTTTTATAAACTCGCTGGAGAGTGGAGTTCGATATTATGGTCAATTGTAATGTAACACAATGGCAAACTGGAATCACGAGAATAAATAAAACCTTTAATTTCGGAAGTCAGTGTTTCTGGTTTTGTTTCTTCGCTTCCGGAAATAAGGTTATTTTGTATTTTTAATAAAAAAAATTATGTACGTCGGTTGTATCTTTTTATTTTATACTTTAGTTGTGCCTTAATAGTGTGCAACTAAATACGGACGTACTGTCTAAATCATTCTAACTATTTATAGTTAAAGTGCATTATGAAATATCTAAAAGCCCAAATATGCCTAGGATACCTTCCGGTTTCATCGACAGATCAATTTGATGATACCATTTTCACTAGAACTTGTATTTGTATCATAAACGTAGCAGTTCTAGAGTAACAAACAGAAAAAATAAAATACAACGGAATTGAGACCTCCTCTTTTTTAAGTCGTTCAAAAATTACGACGCAGTAGCCAGTTTTGGTCCTTCCGGGCTGTTTTTTGCTTTGCTTCTAAAACGTGTGATCAGTCCAAACGTGGTCAAATCGCAAATAATGTATAACAACATTAACAATGTTCCACTAAGTCTTTTTTATTTAAATATAAGAAGTAGTAGAATTTGGATGCTGCAAGATTTCTTCTTGAAGTTTTTTTTTACATCCAAAAACATCATAATATTATTATCTATTGTTTACAATCTACTTTTTGACGTTACAGGGGCATAGTTTTCAAAAGGTACAGAGCTATACAAGATGTTAGAATGAAGTTATAAATATCCATCAGAAACGTAGAGGATGCCAATTAGTAGAGTCATGGTCCACAGCAGCCATGGCGACTATCCACGTACCTCAACTAAAAGGAAATCGTGCCAATGAACTTGAGTTTGGCTTTATATCGCGATGAGGGCATTGCTGTTTTAGTTTTTTTACGCAATGAAAACAAGTGTACGTAATATTATACGCGAATAGCGTCGCAGGTATACTTGGCTTTGCTACGTCGGCTGTGACCTGCTGCGTCCACTTGACTCGTGTGCCCTTCAAGTTTATTTATAATTACAAATACACATACATTTGGAAAGAAACAGAAATAATTCTAACTATGCTCCCCGCCAAGTCCACCGACAAGACGACAAATAACGCAATACAAGAGCGACCAATTGCAATAATAATGTCAGCAACTAGTATAGGAGCAAGTTCAACCCATGCAGTCTATCAGACAAATTAACGACACACACAATAATTACGGAAAAATACTATAAATGTAATTCGTTATCATCGCGAGGATGATCTAACTGGTCTAGGTATTATTAGTGTTTGACATTTTATATCTGGCTAGCACATACACAAGTATTCAATGATTTTGTTATTATCGAACAGAACCCGAGTCTGTTTTGGCAAACGTATTTGATACAATGAATTGTGTAGGATTATTACAGGCCACCGCCGGCAAATTTGTTGTATTTATGTTTATTAGTTTTTATGTCTTATGTAAATTGGTATACCTACGACAGTTCTGCTACGAAATGTAATTGGTCTTCGAAAAACCTTATTTTAAGTCTATTCTATCTTGTATTTGTTTTATATTATATTTTGCTATATGTGTATTGATAATTTCTGAAATTATGGCATAAAGACTGTTGAATTTTGTTTGTATCTATTATAGTTTTCAACTACATAGCGTAGACATTACCTACGCATCGGTCGCGTTGGCGATACGTAGGTAATGGCAGTCGTCATTTCTGCGCAATATGTAATCTATTTATCAGTAAAGAACGGTAGACAATATAGTTTTATTTATACTTATATCTCTCCACGAGGCACAGACACGTACAGAGGCGACACGTGTGGGTTCCTAACAGACATTATGTCGCCATTATCAAATACACTAATACATTGCATCATAGTCAAACATCTTCTCTTAATCAACATCTATTCTTGATTAATATTAAAGACGGAATGAAGTTCAATTTGGAAGGCGCTGATGTGTATAAAATAAAAATAATTATGTGAAAATTAAATGTTGTAAGTATACATATACCAACTATGGTGTAAAGATGATAAATGAGGAAAGGTAATAATTAAAACTATTATGGGAACTGAATCCGGAAAATCAGACATTTTACTGTTTTAATTTTACTTTAGAATGATTACGTTGAATAAAATTCGGCAAGACAGTGTAGGTTTAGGTCACGTGAAGAGGTGAGCATCTAAGCACGTGACCAATGAAAATACGAAATAAATGCTTCGTTTTGGCACTGAATTACATTATTAGTTCAGGAAACCATCTAATTATAACAAATTAAACAGATAACGATTGTTTATCAATATTCTTTTGTTTATACTTTATATGCCAGTAATTTTGAATGTATAATTAAGGATAATAATAGATAAATAGGTTAGTAGGGCATCGCAGTGGCATCGGTTGAACGCGATGGCACGTTGCTATGGTGACCGCTTCAAAGTTCAGTCTCATAAGAATTCGCTACATTGTTAATTTTATATTCGTTTAGGCACCTAATCTAAATGTTGATATCCCTTGACCTTTTACGGTTATAAACTGCGCAGTACAAAAAAGCATCGTATTCGGGGCAACAGATCAAACGAATGTAGGTAATCTGCGACAACGGACAGCGAAGAGCGTGCGACACGCCCTGGCTGCGTGGTCGTGGTGAAGCCGACTACTATTTATCTAATGCGTAGTGACCTTGCTGCGAATCCACATGCGCGCATGTCATGCGGAAGCCGGCATGGTTGTCGACACACCAATAAAAAATTCTCTTCTATAAATGTGATTTCAAACTATTTCCATGTCGAATCCTTTTGATACGAGGCAAATATTAAAATTCTGTCTTGATACAGCTGAGACCGAAGATAAAGGATTTTAATAAATTACCTAATGTGTGAATGCCACGAGTCTTAAGTATTTTATAAATAATTTGCTTATTTACCAGTGAACACAAATTGAACCAGATATACATAATTAAAATAATAAAAAAAAATACATTAATATGAAATAAAACATGTTAATTAACAATATGTGTAGGTACTCAGTACTACAAAAGAAATAAAGTTAAACGCGATAAGGTACTTTTTTTCTTTTTGCGCAATCCCGGAATCATTTAATGATTGCTTCATTAACAAACAATGCATCGTTTTGACATATTTGATCTACTACGCTGCATGAATAATATCAGGATATTATTATAAAATGGCTACAAACTGTCCGTAACCTTACCCTTAATCCATATGCGATAAAAATGTCATGCCAATCGTCTTTGATTACATTTTACACGCTGATTTAATTACATTTTACTGGACTACCTAATTAAGTCATTGACAAAACTCAAACTGTGATTATATGCAAAAAAATGCCAAAGTTGTATACTTATGTATATTTTGAAAAGATTTATTCAAAGGTGAAATATGTGATTGTGTTAGTATTTATTAAACCGCAGAATTTGTTTAAAAACAAACTACTTTAATTAAAAAATGTGTTAACGTCGTCCTGGATTAGTAAAGAATTACTTTAGGGATTATCCATATTGTTTAGATTGTTCGAACACAAAACATGTAGGTACAGTTTAAATCACGTGTTGACCTGATTACATTTGCTCAAATATCAGCACTTAAATATACATTATGGATATTATCGAAGGGAACAATATCCGATCATTTATTTGATTGCGATAGCGAAGCCGGTTTATGGTTAGATGATTGCTGTCATTAATTCATAGCTAGGATTTTGCGCAATTTTTTAGCCAACCTGAAAAATACGTGTTTTAATTTCATTACGGAATTTAAAATGCATTAGATTTTGAGTGCACAAAAGTTGTGTTTCGATGTAGGTGTGCCGTCGCCTCTTTAGAGTTAGCCTGCTCTAAAACGGAAAACCGAAACGCGTGTTTGTAAATAGAAACACTTCTGCAAACGGTACTGCTCTTTGACGGGTTTATTTTAGCCACTGCTTGAGAAATATCGCCACGAAATTCCTGTTTACAAAACGGTGAATGGCAATATTTGATAAATACTTACAGCCCACTGAACACAAAACTAAGCAAGGCTTCAAAATAACCAATCATTCTGAGGTTGTCGTTTACCCCAAATGTCTGACTGACCAAAAGGCAATAAACTTTACCGGATGAGTCACATTGAATAACAACTCAAGCACACAAAAATATACATGCTTGTTGCAAGTATGATTGAACTGTGTACAGATTAGTTAGTTTTTTCTGGGCATAATTTTTTGTTACCTACAAAGACAACCGCGCAGCTGGCTAGTAAAATTATATAACTTAAAGTACATAATTAGGTATGTTTGTTAAAATGAACTCACCTCCATGACGACATAGACGTAGGCGGGGCTGTCCATACAGTCGTGCATGGCGACCAAGTTTGTGTGGTGGAGGGCAGTGAGTTCGCGAAGGATCTTTATCTCCTTCACCAGGATCTCTGAAGCTTTCTGTATACCTTTCTTCGTGACCACTTTTACAGCAACTGATTGTGATGGATTCTGTAAAAAAATATGTACGGTGAATGCTGCATTCTAAATATCAGAACTTGATTACATTGTATTACCCGTTCTTTGGAGCATGATTTTATTTTATTAATTAACATTTTGCGTTACGGTAGGTCAAGCAAAGCACAGTCAGCAACAAAAGTACGTCGTCAGTAAGAACAATGTTACTCTATGTAGAGTGGCTTAAAATTAAATTTGGAGGAACCTAAACAAAAAAATTTGAGAGTTATCGACTATTAGCGCTGAAGTGATGGTTTGGTTTCAGATAATCATCAGCAATTTTTCCGTTTAACATACGAGGGCGGTTCAATAAGTACTTAGCCTACGAAAGAAAAATAAAAAAATTGGAAAAGTAGCGATGTATTTCTCAACATAGTCTCCTTATAGCTCGATTCATTTTACCCATTGGTGCTCCAACTTCTTTAACCCGTCAAAAAAAAAATTTTTATAGAGGTCTGAAAAAAGGGCCTCCGTGGCGACTATAATCTCCTAATTCGGTTCAAATTTTTGCCCAGTGAGTGGCTTTATCAAGTTTAGGAACAAAAAGACGTCGCACGGGGCCAAACCTAAAGAATAAGAAGGGTGGAGCAACAGTTCATAGCCTAATTCGACCATTTTGGCCGTGGCGACGGAGGAGTGTGAGCCGGTGTGTCGCCATTGTGGAACAACACTTTTTTCATCGCCAAATGGGGCCGTTTTTTCTGGAATCCGGCGTCGAATCGATCCAATTTTTCGGCATAGGAGAGCCCTGTGATCGTATTGCCCTTCGTCAAGTAGTCGATGTCTATCACTCCTTGCGAAAGCCAGAAAACGGTGGCCATCACGTTTCCGGCCGATAGGACAGTTTCGCCTTCTTCCGAGCACGTCCGCGGGGTGAAATCCACTGTTTCAAATGTTTCTTGGTCTCCAGTGTGTACCAGTGGTTTCATGTTTCCCTGACAGTCACAAAATGATGCAAAAACTCCTCCGTATTGTGCTGAAACAGCATCAAACACTGCTCTGAAGTGTTCTTACGGTTGCGGTTGTCGTCTGAAAATAACAAACGCGGCAGCCATCACGCAGACAGCTTTTTCATTACCAATAATTCATGGAGGATATGACCTACATGGTTTTTTGAGATGCCCAATATCTCAGCTATCTTGCACACCTTCAATTGATGGTCTACCTGTACGAGGTCATGGATTTTTGCCACTTTATCATCCGTGGTAGCCGTTTTTGGGGCATCTGGGCGTGGCTCCTCAAAAGTGGACTGGCGCACACGTTCAGCTCAATAAACCAATTTTGACAATCGCCATCGAAAGAGAAGAGTCACCGTACACAGTATTCAAGCGCTCTTTGATTTTGCTGCGCGACTTCCCTTCCAAAATTAAGAATGAAATCACCGACCGATATTGCTCTATTCCATTTTTCTAAAATCCGTCGACACGTCAGTTTCCAGACGCAGTCAAAAAAAAAACTACGAGTCTAATTCAGCTAAAATTTTGAAAGGAGCCCTCTAAGGAAATGTACAACATGAAAAAAAAAAATCTTGCGATTGTGACGCCATGGGGCGGTGAGGCTAAGTACTTATTGAACCGCCCTCGTATTATTATAAAATTGAACACCTACATCCTTGTCTCTAATTGTTAACGATCGTCCATTTCAGGGATTTAATTAAACTCAATCATAAACTTGTACTATTATGTCAATACTACGTATGATGAAAGACTACATGATATTAGTCTTAATAACGAGTCAGTTCGTAAAATGATAGTTAACGCAAGTGCAGTGAGCGTTGCATAAGGACGCCGCGTTGCAGGTGGGCGAGTCTCGTGCCTGCATAGATTGTCTCTATGGCAATTAGGCTACTGTGCGTCCGGCTACATAATGTCTGTAATATTTCTAATATTATTATAAACAATACTGGCACTGAGGGCATATCACAAAGTATTGCGGCACAATTTAAGTCTTGCATGCTCAATTATGGGAAAAAATAAGACAAAGAGAGACACATTGCAAGTAATTGACGTACTGTGCCAGTACTGTGTATAGTAACCGAGAATCTAGAAAATTTAACATATCACAATTAGATACATGGATTAATTTTACCGCATACAATTACATGGCGAACATAACTGAATATCAATTGAAGCAAGCAGTAAACGTCATCGTATCACATTTCTGTTATCCACTGTATCTAAGTGTTTCTGCTCACGCTGTGTGATCATTCAGATAACAAGATTATCAACTGAGAGTTTTAAATGCAGGTTTCATCTGTGACGTAATATGTCGCTGGGATGATGAACTGAAAGTACACGCGTACCTTGATAAGAATGGTGTGACATTTCACAAGGTAAGACAACGCCAACGGTAGGCAACTTTTTAATAATATTGAACTATGACCACCTTAGTTATAGCACTAACAGTTCATGGTATGAATATACAAATTCAATTACAATAATATTTCAGTAACATTGCAGCATTGTGGTCTTGTTGAAAAGCCAATGTTAGTCATGCATGATCTGATCAGCGTCTGAGTGCGGTGTGATATTTTAGTATTTGTTTATTCCACAATCCAGGAACGTTTAAGTTAAATTGGAACGTGCAAGGATTTATTTTAAGTACTCAATGCAATTTGGTTTAATTTTGCTTTTTATCCAGAGGGTGGTGCGCCGACGCAGATCTAACATTAGCCCGCCCTACATTCCGTAGGCTCGTGGAGCGATTACAATTTGACCTGATTTCAACACAAGCACCGTGCGAGATCGTGGTTAGACCAATTCCATCGTAGTTACATCTTTTAAGGCAACACAAAGTATATCGGTTAAGATTATTGGAACTAGATACTTTATTATAAATAATACAATAATGTAATGTGCGATTATAAACTGCATTAAAATAGAGTAAATTACAATTAGCCACACCTTAATAAAGTAGGTATTGATACTGCGGTGTCTGAAGTGCGGTCACGGTCACCGTTCGTGGTGCACTTCAAACTTGCCAGCGTCATTCGTTTGCCAACACAATTACGTTGTTACATCATTAAATGTCATGTCAAGAAAATTATACTAGTCCACTCTAGCGATTAGTTGAAAAACCTTGGGAAATGCATTGAAAGTGGTATATATGGAAATGGCAATATCGTGCTGACGCAAACAGCAAACGTTTAAATAACGAGTAGGTATTAAGCCTTTAGGTATCAGGTAAGATAATATATACTTCGAAAAAGCAGTCAGTTATTATTATTTGGCGGTTGTGATAATTAGGTCTTTGATGTCACTGTAAATTGCCATGATGGTTGAAATCAGTAAAGCACAATCATCAAAAATATTTTTACAGAATAGGCCCAAAAAAAGGGCTAGTCAGTTTTAGAACACATACAACATAAAAAGGGGGTGTTATAAGTTTGACCGCTGTGTTTGTGTCAGTCTGTCTGTAGGACCGTAGCTCTTAAACTAGTGTACCGATTTGGACGTAGTTTTTTTATTTGAATGCAGTTTTTCTAGTGGATGATGGTTCTTATACATATTTTATCAAAATCGGTTCATCCAAGTATAAGATACGCGGAAGTTCAAGAACTGAAAATGAATTACCGAATGTTAGAAAATATGTAATGTTTCATATAAGACGTACCTACACTAATAAACTGTATGAGAAATGACAATCGGTTTAACTGTTTATAACTTATGGGAGGTGAAAGGGCATGATTCGTTGTAAACTTAAAAAAACCGAATGGGTTTTTTAAAATGTAAGTTATTTTAGGAACAAAGCTGCTTTACAGAAGACTGATTTCATGAATGCGACCATTCTTGGAAACTTACCTATGAGCACAACAGTGCAACAAAGTATGTATTATGAAAGATAAGGTCACTAACTTATTATCTACTTTGTCAGCCTGCAGGTTTTCCCACAGATGTTTCCATTGACAATATGGTTTCTACTATCTACTGATTATTTTAAATGCACGCTGTTGAATACATGACGGATTAGCAAATATCCTCATGCCCTGTGCATGACATACAAAGGAAGTCACTACAATTTATTAAAATGGTTTTAGATGTCCTGCGAGTGTACGCACGTGCCTAGTGTGTAACGCCCTTGAGGCGTAGGATCGGTGCGCAGGTTGCGTATCGCATTGTACGGAGATCTATTGTCCGGTGGCATAAAACAAAGACGAGAAACCTAACGCTCGGACGCGGCACAACATGGAACCGGTAGGCTCGTCCGTGACGTCAGATCAGGTCACACCGTATTTTTTTTTTTCAGAGACATCTGCAGATACAACTACCTACTGGCCAAGAATGATGTAGTGGTTGTAGGTCCACATAGGAATGCTAGTATTAGTATCTCTAAATAAATCAAATAAAATAGCCATTTATTCCTAAACTTTGCGATAGTTCATTGTTCCAACTGTAATAGTAGCTAAGAGTATGTTCAGTGTGCCTTTTGGCTTAGGTCTCCTCTTACTGCTTCTACCTTACTACCTATACGGGTTTCATAAATAAGTAGCGTGTATTTTTAAGTACCCACACGTGTAAAGTAACCTAGTTAAGCCAGCTGCAAACAGAAACCGGAATAGTCGAGCAGCTGCCTAGGAGCCAGGCCGCCAGGCGAAACGAGAGATGACGCCAAGATGTTATAAGATTGCAAGCACTGTATTCACAAAATCTGGACAAAAACGTATGAAACGACTAGTAGTCATATCAGTTTTCAGTTAATTTTTAGTTCATATTTCAATTTAAAGAAAATATTTAATTAAAACCTTTTCTTAAACAAAACTTATTAAGATTGGCAATCTTACCACCACCTAGCGCGCCAAGAGTCGTTTCGCTCAAATGAACGATTTGTTAACACGTTAACAGCGACGTTATCGTGACTTACAATGCAGGGATGGACTATTTCAACGTCAAGTTGATAAAATCGGCAATCTGACATCTAGTTACTCAGATACTCGGAACACGAGACACAATAGTAAAACAATAACAGCGCGGTCTCATAGGACCGGTTGGGGATTCAAACGTTAAGGATTTTACATTTTTTTTAAACACAAGTTTTGTTTTGTCTTAGTCGCATAAAGCTGCAGCTAAATTTATAATGTAAATATTTGATATTTACATTTAGCATCTTAAATAATTCCGGTATATAGAAACAAATAAAAATGTGTGTTTTTACTAAAAGTTTTTTCATCTTTTTACAAAAACGGGGTCCTGAAAATTCACATCAACTGGTGTGATAAATAAGCTTTCTGATAAGGTATATCACATTGATGTTCAAATTTCTTCAGAATAAAGGCCCATTTTTCACCTCTCCTTCCTAATGGCACAATGATATTTCATCAAGATCTTTTTTTGGGATTCCTTTGTGAAAGCATTAGCCGATCAAATTGTGTCAATATGGGAGAGTATTTAGTGTTGGATACAGAATATAGTCACATAGTTTTCTATGAATGTGGGTGTAACACATTCTAATGACTTTGCAGTGTTTGGCAACAAATGTATTGTGTCAGCCTTTCTTGGCAAGCTTCGCTAAGGTAGTCAGTACTGAGATCCCGCTTGTTTCAATGATTCCACAAATTGTCCAGTGTGATAATTATAAAACTTGAGATATAAAACTACATCAAATTTTAGATTACAGTATCAATTAACTATATCAGCCACTGAGCTTCATTTAAAAACAAATTAGCAAAAAACCTACTAAGATTTTAAATAGGTATTCCCCAGGTGCATATGTACAATGAAATATCAGTCAGTAAATTAAAGGAAAAAGAAAATAAAAAGTTTCAAACATGAAACTACAATAATAGGTACAATAACTTGCAATACTATAGAATGGAAAAGTTGTATGGCAAACCATAAATGGTTGTTAAACTTTCACAATTTATAACATCATACACACATAGGAAGTATTTTTTATATTTATAGATCTAGTCTATGTAATAGTGAATTGGGTTCTACTTTCTAAAATGTAATACTAGATTTTACTTTTTTTTTGTACTAGTTCGATGCATTTTGAAACCAGAAACTAGATAATATGTATATTGATTCACATAAATAAATATTTGTAATAAATCTGTTGCTGAACAACGGAGGTTGTGTCTTAGATAAATCTATCTAAGTATATCTATACCATACCCCCTGGAAGATAATATTTTAAACTACCATAATAAATAACTAAGTCTGTTTTTAATACCTGAGACTAAAATGACATTATGTGGGTTGTCACACTTGCACAACACAAAAGAACTGGCATCATTATTATTGTAAGTTTGACATCTGCCTGTGTCAATTTAGTCTCAGGGATTAAGAAACTGTTGTTAGTAGGTTGTTTGTGTTTCTAAGGTCTATTTTTGTTGCAAAGTTTATTTTGGTTGTTGTGCTTAAAGAGATTTTAGTTAAAAATCATGTTGATTAGGAACTGTTTTTATGTGGGCGACTATAGTTTGCTTGCCAAGAAGTAACCTATTCATTTCCTTGACTTAAAATCCCCTAAGTTGTTTTATAAGTTCAAATATTACTTGTAACAAAAACTATAGTGCATTAGCAATATTAATCCATACTGATATTATAATTATGGTTTTTATGAAATTACCACATGGATAACTTGGATGAGGACACGTTTTTGTGTGGGCAGTTGCAAGTATCTACCTTGATTTGTAATTTAACCTCTTTGAATATTTTGTTATGATACAACTTTATTGATACCCCTAAATAGAAGCTGTTGCATGTAATTTAAGTTTGTAATTTTTCAGAACCACTTGCAACACTAATTTATATATATAAAAGAAAGTAGTCTTGAGTTATAAGTGGAGTAACTGTTAGTTACTCCACTTATAACTCAAGAACGGCTGAACCGATTTAGCTGAAAATTGTCAGGGAGGTAGTTTAGAGCCAGGAGAAGGACATAGGATACTTTTTATCCCGAAAAAATCGAAAAAAAATAATTATACAATACTTTTGGTCTTCTATTTATCGATTAGTGTATGGTGGGTAGGGTAGTGTAGGGTAGGCAGGGTAATGTAGGGTAGTTTAGGGAAGGTAGGGTAGTCCTTTGACGGGAGCGAAGCCGCGGGTTTTGCCCGCGGCTTCGCTGGCAAAAGCGCGCGGCTAGTTACAAAATAAATGTACTGTTTATCAAATTCATTGTTATACCTACTTCTATCCATCTTTTAAAGATGGTAAGGATAAAGTGATGTTTAGAATTATATGTTACTTAAACTTCATGTACAGTAGTAGTATATAGGCGGACTTAATGCAACTAAGCATTCTCTACCAGTCAACTACTGGCTTTAAAAAAAACAACATGTGGTATATAACAGTGACTTATATCGGTTGATTATAAGTCACCGTTAGTCCTCAAAAGCTTGTGATGTGAAAATATAGATTTTACCAGTTTGATCAATAAATAATACTTTTTAACCTATCAGATACCCATAAAATGAGACACAATAGTAAGACAATGACAGCGCAGTTGCCGGCTACCGCTCGGGGATTCATGAATTAATCCTAAATGGTTAGAATTTCTGTTTTCAATAAGGCTCTTAACATTTTAATCCTAATCTGTTAACTAATTTGTTGAATATAAACTTGTATATAACATCAATACTATCTTATCTGTTTTGAAATTAGAGCAAAGCAGTATGCATTGATTTAATATTTTCAAGTGTCACATATAATAGGCACATAAAATAATATTAGTTTAGGTTCATTCATTTATTTGTTCATCATTAGAAGGTTGTTTACTTTGAATAGGGCATATCAGAGTTGTTCCAAATTCAAAACTCAAATTGCATGTTGATTAAAATATGATTTGCAACCACTTCTTCATGAAATAGCTAGATATTTTAGGGGCTACCCTGGCACTTTCTTTCACTTTAATAATAATAATTTTATTGGTCCATTGTTACAGTTTATCCCTTATTGTTTAATGTTTGAATCCCCGACCGGTCCTATGAGGCCACGCTGTTGTTTTACTATTGTCTCGTTTTGTGGGTATGTGATAGATTAACTTATAATAAATCTATAGTAACAGGTAAAATTAAAAATAGCCATTTGAACAATGGTCTCCAAACTAGGCAGTGCCTGTATCTTGGGGGCTCGAGTTGTGTTAACTTATATAATATATTATTTTGAGGAAATGAATATTGAAATAATAATACCATGTTGGCATGTTGCATGATATTATTTTAGTCATTAAAAAATAACACATGCATTTATTGAATGACTTCTTCCTGAAATAGCCAGATATTTTGGGACTATCCTGGCACTTTCACCTTAATGAAATAATAATAAGCATGTGCAAGGCATTATTTTAATTAGTAAGTTTGACTATTGTCTACTACCATAACCATCAATTATGAAACATAAATAAAGGACCTAATTTGACCTTCACTTTGATGTTATTATTTTAGTCATTAAAAAATAACACATGTATTTTGACAACATATTGTCTATTTAGATGAATATTTAAATTAAAGTTTTTCGTGACAAGAATTACGAGGCCATCTTCAATATTCTGTGATCGTTGGCTAAAAGAGCGCGAAATATTTGGACATAAATCAATTAAATAATGGCACGGACGTCAATTAGCAAAGTAGACGGACGTAAAGATAATAATGTTTACAAGTTTTATAGGTTACTTATTATCAGCTGATTTATTTTCACGCACTTACACCAAACAAAATATTATTATTTATTATTATCATACTAATTATTTGTATGAAATTGGTCTACAAAGCGTAAAAAAACAATATTGTGAATGATTGCGAAATTAGTGCTGAATTTAAAACATAAATACGAGAAAATGCCACCACCCACGATCGAAACAAATCAATAGGTACTAATTGTATAGAGCAAGAGAAATATTTTATTTTTCGCAACCAAGATTCTGTAGGTTTAAAGATTGAATCAAGATTAGTTGTGAAGGCAAGTTAGAACAAAAGCGCGTCATAGAACTTGAGATCATACACAATACCTTTCTCTTCCTTCCTTTGTATACCATAGCGAAGGCTCCGTGCCCTATAATGTCTTGTTTGGTGAATTCATATTCACCAACTTGGATGACTTCCATTTTCACAAGTTTTCCCTTGACCACAGACATGATTCTTAGAGTTTATATTTATTTACAGTCTCGGACAATAAAAAGATCAATAATTTTTATGGATAATGGATTTCGGAACTTGACTGAGCGCTACATTATGATCACAACTAGCAGCTAATCACTTCCATGATTCCATAAAAAGTAATAATTTCACTTTGTATTACACTAACGTATCATCATTATTGTTATACCAAAACACAACACACAACGAATGCAAAATGAGTAAAGTGATTTTATTTTGTGTTGTTTTACGAAGTAGAAGACGATGTTGCCCATAATGCAAATAAAAAAACTACCACGGAGTAGCAAGTTCTGTTCCACGAAACAATTTGAGATTGTATTTTTTTGGGTTTTTAATTTTTATTTAATAATTAATCCAACAATGCTCCAGTGTTGTAGATATTATTAAAGATAGGCAGGGCGTAAACATATAATATACTCAGTGAGGCAATGATCTGAAAATTAAAAAACATACTATAATAATAATAATAATAAGGTTTTGTCTGTGCAATTATGGACGAAGTTATCATGACGAATAACTACCGGAGATTTATTGTGAAGGACGGCACGGTTGACATCTGTCGGGCATGTCACCATCCGGGAGAATCAATCCGTCACATAATCTCTGGTTGTTCTAGTCTAGCTAACGGAGAGTACTTGCATAGACACAACCTTGTAGCCAGGATTATCCATCAGCAACTTGCTCTAAAATACTCTCTTGTGGCATTGGAAGTGCCGTACTACAGGTATGTGCCCGACCCAGTTCTTGATAATGGTCATATCACATTGTACTGGGATCGGTCTATCATCACTGACAGGACTGTTGTGGCCAACAAACCTGATATAGTGGTGGTGGACCGAATCGAGAGGCGTGCAATCATTGTCGACATATCCGTCCCACATGATGAGAACCTCGTGAAAGCCGAGAAAGATAAACAAAATAAGTATATCGATTTGGCTCGCGAGGTTGTCGACATGTGGGAAGTGGACTCGGCGATCATTGTACCGATAGTCGTGTCAGGGAATGGTTTGATAGCAAAGAGCCTCGACCAACACCTTAGGAGGCTCGCGTTAGGTGGCTGGATCAAGGGCTTGATTCAGAAAGCGGTACTCCTGGACACGGCTCGTATTGTCAGGAAGTTCCTTTCTTTGCAGCTCTGACTGTCGGTAGCTTGGACCCTGATCCCGATACCGGTGGGCTACTATTTTTTATATTTTTAAATGTTTTTTATTTTTTATATCAAATATTTAAAAATGTAATTTATATGTATATACCAAAATGAATAAAGAGGAAATAATAATAATAAACCTTTATTGCAGACCATAATATCCATAGTGTTACAGGTAGGTAAATATTAAATAATTTGGGCACGAATAAACGTCCTCAGGATGTTAGAATCCTGTTTGCCTGCAATGACCTGTAGGATGCTGTTAGTGCTACCCCGGACTCTACCTAGTAAGCATGCGAGTCGCTTGCGCATGATGGCATGGAAGCCGTCTACCCTGGCATCCGCAAACATACCGGAGGCGCTACAAAACCTGGGCAACCCCAGCAACATCCTAAATCCATTGTTGTATTGGACACGCAGGGCATTGAGCGATCGCTGCGTATACCTGAACCACAGGCTGCACGTGTAGAAAGTCTGACAGTAAGCTCTAAATAGTGTGACTTTAACCTGGTCACTACAACGTGCAAACCTGCGGGCCAGCATATTACTTCTGATTGCCAATGCCCTACGTTCCCTTTCTACGTCAACATGATCTTCAAGGTTCTCGGTAACGTAATGCCCGAGGTATTTAAATTGTTGAACCCGCTTTAGTTCGGTGCCATTCAATTTGATTGCGGGCACATTTGACGGACACTTACCAGACGCCTTGAAGACCATGTATTCACTCTTCTTACAGTTGTATATTAAGCCATGCATTTGGCTGTAATTTTCACAAATGGCTAGCAACTGTCTCATTGCGCTTACAGTTGGGGTCAGCAGAACCATGTCGTCCGCGTAGCTAAAGTTGTTCATGCAAACGTTATCGACCCAGCATCCAACTCGTGTGCTGCTGAGCCCAACTATAAGCTCGTTCACGTACAAGTTGAAGAGCTTAGGAGAACTCAAACCACCTTGTCTCACCCCACACTCCAACCCATACGTGTCGGAGAAGCTGTTAGACCATCTTACAAAGTTTTTCTGGTTTTGGTACCAGAACCGAAAAATCCGTTGCACCTGTGTATGCACGCCAGTTTTCTTGAGTTTGTCCCATAACACGTCATAAGACACAAGGTCAAATGCTTTGGACAGGTCAAGAAAGCATGCATACACAGGTGTACTTCTATCCGTGTAGTATTGAACAGTGTGCTTAAGACTCAGAATTGCGCTTTCAGTTGAAAGACCAGCTCGAAAACCGAACTGAGCGTCGTGAATCTCAAGGTGTTTGTCAAGTTCTGAGTCAAGCACACTGTCCAACACCTTAGCCACCACTGTTGCTAAGGATATTGGCCGGTAATTATTTTTGTCCGACAAATCACCAGTTTTATTCTTGACGATCGGAACAACAATGGTTTTCATAAGATCCATGGGCAGGTACGAGTGATTCAGACATAAGGTGAAGAACATCGCAAGTACGCGTGGCAGATGGACGCCAGCGAACTTCAAATGCTCGACACTGAGCCCATCATGACCCGGTGACTTGCCCCTAGACATACTATTCACTATTTGACGCACTTGTTTAGCTGACACATTAAACAAGTCACCGGTCATGGCAGACCCAGAGTCGCCAGATGAGGGACCTAGCGGTGACTTTGTAGCAAAATGTTCTCTAAATAGTTCGGCAATATCTCTGCTATCACTCACACCTCCCACACTCACAGGGAGACCAGTCTTATGGTTCAGAGTGTTCGTTGCTTTCCAGAACTCACAAAAATTTTTTGAGGCTCGACATTCTGAAATAATATCCATTTTCAACTGTTCTTTATTGTTTTGACACCATTTTAGTTTGTTCTTAAAAGCTTTCCGACTTTCACACATTTCCTCGTATATGTTACCAGATCGTGGCCTATCGTGAGATACCCAGCGTATAAACTTACTCCTAGCCTCCCTGTGAGCTTCACATACGTACCTATTCCAACCTGTCACATGTTTTTTCTTCCTACGCGGGCGTAACTGGGTTTCGGACGTACTAATTGCCGAGTCAGTTAGCGTGGCTATTATATCTCTATACATTATATCTAAATTATATCTATGTTCCTTACAATTACAAATGGTATAACTACATTGCCTTAATTCAGCAGGAAAATCAATTAACTTAAGTTTATTATTGCACATTTTGGTATAGTTTTTAATCTGTTCTTTGGTTCTGTAGCCCCAAACAGCTTTATTTTGACTACTATTACTACTTGGGCAGTTTTTACATATAATTGTATTTAGTTCACATTCGATGACTAGTGGCAAATGGTCTGACCAATACGTGTCATATTTTATAGATATATTTTGTATGGTTTGCCTAGCAGAATGACTTGCAACACAGTGATCGAGCCATCTCATACATCCGTGTGCATCACTAATAAATGTGAAGTTATTTGTTACACTCCCCAGTATATCCATATCTGCACAGGTCCACTGTTGGTCATTACACAAATTAATTAACTCGACACCGAACAATTCACCCGGGTGAGCATTAAAATCTCCTAACACGAAGATAGTTTCTATTGAATAGTTATCAACTATAGCACATATCTCACCAAAGCACGTCGTGAACAATTCCAGATTATCAACTGAATTAGTTGGCATATAAACACTAAACACGAGAAATACCCGATTATTCATTGACACTTTTATTGCACTAATACGCGGATTTTTGCATTCGATAACAGTCACTTCTTGGAACAAACTTTTCCGCCACAGTATTGCAACACCTCCGTAGGGACGCCCTCTAAGAACACCGTCCGAAATATCCATCGCTGACGTGCCGGTGTATGCAAAATCCTGGTCTATAGTACCCAGTATTGGAAGGTCATAAGGATATAACCAGGTCTCTTGTAAGGCTATGATATCCGCCGAGCCACACAATTGTCGAACACAATCAATCGACCTTTTAACAGACTTACAGTTGAAACTGATAAAATTTGATATTAACTTAGTATTTGTTTGTACATCCATTATTTATTATTCTGTTTCAATTCACTACTCTTGTTATTATTATCGGCCCAATCCTTAGCTTTATTATTTTTATTAATGTAAACAAAGCGTCTAAACGACACACCTGCGGGCCACAAGCTATCATTCAAAAATATTGCGAGTTTGTGTTGTGGTACAAAGATTTTATAGGCATTATAATTTCTTTCTTTTTGCATCATAATTTTCTTGATTGTAACTGAAGTCTGTGTCTTAGACAATATGTAGTCTGTTATGTCCTTGTCGCTCACTTCTTTAGCAACATGGGATATAAATAATGGAATATTCATTTCCGCGGCTTTAAATTTCGTCTCTGACTCCGAAGCAGCTTTCCCTTTACTACCTGCAAATCTGTACTTTGGCTCTTATAGAACTACTATAGAACTTAGGAATTAAATAGTGACTACTATAGAACTTAGGAATTAAATTATAATATTTCACATAAATGTTAGCAAATTTGATTATTTATATGAAACCATGATATGAATCGTTAAATGCTTCCAGCATTTAACGATTCATACCATGGTCGAATGACTAATAAGGTGAAACCTTAGAGCATTTAGGTGAAACTGAGTTTCTGGATTATTTACATTTGGTGCATTCGGAAGCAAGCAGCAGGATTTTGCCATAAGATTACACTTTACAAGTTTACAGCACCCACCGTAAGAACACAATATATCGTTTTAAAAGTAAATGTTTTTTTGGATAACTACTTTGTTAAATGTGTGAACGCTTCTTTATAGCAGTGTTGCTAGTTTATATATTAAAATCCTACCATGAAGTTAATAAGTTTTATTATCTGTGCTCCGGGTTAAAAACTGGTAAAGGGTATTTTGGACCACACAACCTCTAGGGGTTCCGTAGGATATTTTAATTCAAGATTGTACCTTTCTTATTTTAGTGTTCTTTTTGTTTATTTTGGTACACGAAGCTTTTGATTATAATTTTAAACTACATGGCAAGCGATCGACGTGAACAAAGTTCATGCCTTTCCTTTATGAAAAAGAGGCATTTGCTGGAGTATAATAACCCTTCATATTTATTTTGTCTGACCGACTATTGTATTTAACCTACCGCACAGCTCTATCATAATTAGTCTCTAAAAATCCTCGAGGGGTTCTGGTAGTTGCATTTTTATTATAGCTAAAAAGTAGTGCCAAATAATCGGACACCCTAAAGAATTTACAAAATCAATGGAAAATGCGATAATGGGATCACCACAGAAAAAACTACTTCTTTGTTCTGTGGGGATCACAATCAACCAAAAAATAAGCCTTTTAAATACCATTGCTTCTTTCATTTTACTTGATAAGCTTTTCCATATCACCATCATTTTTTTTTATGATGATATTCTAAATGGGCTAATGCTACTTAGGGTTCTTGGCTTAAGTTCATGACCCTGTATCATAACATGAAGTTTCTCTACATGATTCAATAAAGTTCTAAACATATTCACTAGCACAATGTAGTTAGCTTGTGGATTACTAATGATGAAATACAAATTACAACAATCATTCCACATCTTTATTCAAATTATGAAGCTCATAAAATAAATAAAAAACCTTTGATAATGCTTCAATTCTTAACATTTTTAAGTGGCAATTTATTGATAGTGACCATTTTAGTTAATCATATAATCAATTATGAAAGAAGTTGAAAAAAAAATTAAGACAGAAATGGTTGTCTTTTCAAACTTTAATTGACCATTTACCAAAAAAGTTCAGAAATAAAGCATTATCAATTAATATCAATTCACTAAAGTTGTGACTATCTTTTTTGATCTCCCAAGTCTTCAATACTATCTTCATCAATCTGGAACAAAGAAAGCCAATTTAAAATATACTTCATTTAGTTATAGAGAAATTAACAGCTTGTGATACTTCTGACCATGGATGTGGCACCCAATACTCCACATTGCACAGAAAGAGACAAATGTACAATCACAATAGATATGCTTTTCAATATGAAAATAGTTGTCTTTAGTAACTACTCCTAGGAACTACATTATTTCATTACTTGAAAAAGTAAAGCAAATTTAAATTAATTAAATATAATTAAAAATGCTTAAAATACCTCGGGCCATTTTTCTGGAATAATATCAAAAAGATCATCTTTCACATCTCCTTGAATTACAATCTCATCATCACCAGTTACTGAAGAGCCGCAAGCAAACTTTGTACCAAAGAATTTTGCTGCCACCTTTAAGTCAATATCTGAAAACAAAAATTTGCTTTAGTTTACAGCCAATAAAACTTGTTGTGTTGTAAATTTCCAGATGATAATTTTAAATGGTTTTTGTGCTTCTGAGGTAAAGCCTCAGTAATTGCTTTTACGCAAAACAAAAGAAAAACCAAACAAATATTAACCAAAAGTACTCAGTCCAGATACAACTGTAACGGATTTCTTCTTGCCACGAGGAGCCCTAGACACTTGCACTAGCTTGGGAACATCTTCCTTTTTCTTTGACTTCAACATGCCCTTGCCACCACGCTTCTGACGCTTCTTTTCTTCTTCTCCACCTGCATTCTCTTCTTCATCTGGAGTGAGAGTAAAATGGAGATTAAGATAGTGGGTTTCTCTGTAAGAACATTTCAATATCTATTTGGCCAAATTTTGGTAGAACCTTGCACACAAATAAACAATAGTTTATATATTTCTAATTGTATATTAAACAAAAAATCCATCATAACAGGAATAAACTTAACCTAGCTATGTCAAAATTTTCACAAAAAACTCACCGATTTTAACCTTCTCAAATTCTGTTGGCAGGTTTTTTTCGAGCCATTGTTTACATTTATCGTATTCGGGATAGTATTCACAATATTCTATCGGCATAGAACAATTACCACAATACTGAACCTTTATTGGATAGGTTACACCTTGTCGGGGACCCATAGAAAGGTCTCTGTCACCCATTTTGAATTCCTATTTGATTACAAAAAATACTATGGCATACTCTAATCTAATGGACTCAACTTTACACTTATTAAAAATGCTTATATAAATTATAAATGTTTAATTTTTCGCCCACAGCAATGAATTCATAAAATCGCTATAGGTTCATTTGACAATTTTGACAACTCGATGATTTGACTAGTGATGGGCGTTTCAACAATGAACCGTTTTACGTTCCACAACGGTTAAACTAGGGATGTCTCGATACGCCTTTTTACCAATACGATACCGATACCGATACTCTTAAAAAAATATCGGCGATACTGATACCGATACGCTTATTGAATTAAAAAAGGTAGGTAGAATAAATAAAACACAATTAATTAATAGTTTTAGTAATCAAAAACAAAGCAAAACCTCAAAAAACAAAGTATTCTTAAGTTTTGCGGGCAAAAGCGATTTCGCAAGTCTGTTTGAATAAGACCTGCGGTGGAAACTAGTCTCTCAGATGCAACAGATTACAGAACTCATTTGGTTACTTCTGCGACATTTTTTTCAAGTTTGGGTATAAGACGTCATGGCGCCACAAAACGAACGTTTACATTACCTACATTTTTATAGCGCGAAATTTGAAAAGTATCGTTGAATCTGCCATAAAAATAACCGGCAATTCCGAAGTATTGCCGATATACCGGTATCATCGGCCTTCTTCAAACTAAATGTGACGAGAATCGTTTTGCGTCGTCGGCAAAACGGTTTCATTTCATCCGTCAAAAATTCAAGGACTCACCAGTAGATTTGACTGTTTGAGACAAAGCTGTCAAATTTTTTAGTGCTCTTATTTCTAGTCTTTTCAGTCAATTCAGCACTAATTTTGTGAAGAACTTTAATTTTTTTTTAATTTAATTTGTTTATGGTGGATGTGGAGGAAACGCGCTAGTTTTAGATTGAATGGAGCATTAGAGTACCTACTGCGCCATTCTCTTTTTGATAAAATAATTGTGTTTATAATTCGGCTAAAAATCATGCTAAGCTATAATTTGTATATAATAAATAGGTAATTTAAAAAATACGCAAGGGGAATCAACTAAATATCGTCAAGATTCACTCCTTTATCCCCTGGTAACATAATAATCTACTGTTTCAACTTTTAAAATAATGCTCGACCCAATCATCTACATTTATTTCACGATACGGGGATGCATCAGTTAGGGCTCAGAATGTGATATCATCGACGCGAAATTCGCGACATTTGATAGAAGCTAAAACGCGTCGGTGAGCTATTTTTTTCGCTCAATGAATGATTTCGGTCTTTGAGTGTAACATTTCATACTTTCTCTAAGCAGTTACCCGATTGCGTTAGAAATAGGGGTAATCCATTGGAACTTTACAATTAATTTAGGCTGGATCAGTTTAACGCAAGTATATAATAAATATAAGTAAGTCAGTACTTAACACGCAAAAACCGCTGAACCAATTGTATAGTTTGAGAAATAAGTAGCCACGGATATGATTACGTAGAGAAATAGGTACCCTATATTTGTTTTACTGACCTACTTTTCATTCTATAGTAGGTAGTATATTCGCGTTAAGAATGCAGTAAAGTTCGTCCATTTAGGGCGAAATAAATATGTTTCTTCTTCTTCTTTCTTCTTCTTTTTCTTAAAGTCATCATTGTCCGTCGGCCTAGCCGCGCCCCCTAACCAATCAAAGCTGTCTAAGTGTATTTTTATAATCTCATTAAACTTGATCTTTTATAATTTAATTGGTTGGATTTAATACCACCGTAAATACACCTTTATCTCGCAGTTGCACTGATAAATCACTGCATAGAGTGTAAGTATTTTGTGCTAGAAAAAGATTAATAAACAAAAGGATTTAAAAAAAAATAACTATGTGTCGCGAGTTCGATTCCCGCTCGGAATAAAAATGGCCATGGCCTGCTGGCCTATCTATGTGATTCTGGCGCTGTACCTAGTAGACTTGTTTTAGTAAGTACCTACATATTATGTTCGTACACGAATCACGATACACGAGTAATTATTCTTAGGTGGGACAGTTATAGGGTGGTAAGTGGTAAGTGGTAAGTAGGTGGTACAATAAAAGGTAAGCGTTGGTAAAGTATCAACTTACTGTTTAATTTCAATAATATCGATACAAAATTCATATTATATTAAACGCTTTGGTATGGCTAGACAGTGAAATTAGTGTTTGGTGGTTTTATCTAATTGGTAATTTTAAATTTTATATTAATTTATTTAAAAACAACGTCTTCAAGTAATAAAAGAATCGTGTAAAAACTAATAATTTCCTTTTTTACGTGTCAAGTGTCGTGATTTTTAACTGTAAGCTTACATAAAATGTTATTGGTAGATACATTATAATATAAGTTACATATAAATATCTTATTTTTGGTGTGTGCAAAATCTCTGTATAAATTACATAGATATTGTAATAATTTTTGAAGTAACACAATAGCGCCCTGCACACGTACAGTTCGAACCGCGCATCTTGGACTGCGTTCCAAACCGCGGCCGCGGTTAGATCTGTACGGTTTGGACTGCGGATCAAACTGTTTTACTGATTACGGTTAAAAATGCATTCACGGTTTGGACTGCGGACGAAACTTACATATCTAGACAAACGTTCCGAACTGTGCGTGTAAATTGATTTTCAAGAGTTTGGACTGCAGTTTGGAATGGCGCGTGGAACGTTATAACTATTAAAAGTTTTTGTTCCGTGTCTCCGTTACTTTCTTCAATTCTTTGCGAAATGCACCTCTTTTTTTATTGTAGGGGGAATCATGAGGTTTAAAAATTTTATGATCTAAAAATGTGAGTTTTTAGTTCATTTGAAGCTGTTGAAAGATGGTTTTGCTTTATCAAATTATTTCTCCCACTGTGAGTGGAACGAAATTGTCACTCTTTTAAGAAACTCTAATGTGTGTACCTTTAGTTCCCTTTTACGTACCAGAACTGTAGTTTTTTTTTTCGGGTAGGGGAATCATCTGAATGACTTCTCCCACTCTTGGGCGGAGCGGGAGTGTGTTAGGCTCTTACTGACTAAACCCCTACCCAGTGCTCGCTGTCCGCGTCACGTTACTATACTCCTTACTTTTTATCTTCCAGAGACACGGATGTTCACGGAACAAACAAATTAACTCTGTGATAACTTCGACGCTCCAAACCGCCATTCTTGTAATTTACATTTACACGTGATGCGCGCATAAAACTGTGCGACAGGAGCTCGCGTCGATGCGCCAGATCGGACTGTTAGACCTGCACATCTACACGTACAGTTCGGAGCGAGGGATGGCACGGCGCGTGCTGTTTCCCGCGGTCCGAACTGTACGTGTGCAGGGCGCTAACCTTCTTTTAACATTGTTACAGAGCTTTTTGTGTGGAGATATACATTATTTTAAATCTTTTATCCCCTTTACATTACACAATTTTTAAAGGCAGTTTCAGCAAAACGTTAAGAGTATTACCTACATCTGTCACCCATTATGGCCAATTCTGGCTACCATAATATAACAATGACATAACAATGATCATACAGTCTGGGCTGTATGGCTATTGATTACAAGTTTTAATCAAATGTAATAGTTGTAGGTATTGTTGGTTCATCACAATTCATCTCGCATAAAATCTCATGAAACTACTGTAAACCATAGATTGTGCTGTAAACTCACGGTAGGTATTTGTAATAAATAATCGGGCGATATATCTTGTTTGGAAATATTGTGATATGAAATTAATTATCTCTTTTTATAGAGGCGGTCTTTCGTAAGGTTTTATTCCACATAAAATTTTAAATTATATAACAACTATACAAAACATAAAACGAGTTGATTTTAGGACTAATAATAATATGCCTACTTAGTCTATGTATAATTTATTGTAGAAGTAAAAACATAACTATTTCTGAACATAGGTTACATTGTAAGATGTAGGTAAATATGATATAATTTTGTCTAAATTGTACCTATTTTTGATAGGCAGATCATTCGAAAACATCGTGTTAAAAAAGACTGTAATTTTCTTGGACGCAAACTGGCTCCATGCGTTCCGGAAGTAGCGTGGTTGGCCTGTGTGGGTGTCTACGGCGCGTTCCAATTTAGTGCACGTCAATATTAGCGTCGGCGCGGCGCATCGGACGCGACGGTTCTGCTGCTTCCTCATCGCGGCCCCGGCTAGCGGCGCGCGTCGGCTACGGAGCGAGGAACTCCATATCTTCTGCGCATACCTACGTTACTTTTGTGCTGTGCTACCTCGCTCCACAGCCATATTGACAGTTATCTATTTACAAACGAGACAATCCTACTCAACTACATACTATATAAAACAAGTCAAATTTTCTTTGAAATTTACTGTAAAATTATTCCACCGTATATTTAACTATTATATTTATAAAATCTAAATTCATTTGAATTTTCTAAAGAGGTTCTCATTTTATTATATCTAAGTATGTGAGTAGGTAATATTTATTGCTACGCTACCTACATACGTCGCAGTCTATGTTCTATACATCTATAATACTGTCATGTTTTTTATCGGAAGCTTTGAGTTTTTCTTGCATTTGAGTCAACATGTCTTGCATACGTCGGATCTGTAAAGAAAACAAAAATATTTTTTTGATAAAGAACTCTGCCAAGTACAGTAACCGAATCAGTCACTCAATCTAATTCAGATTAGATAAACAGTTAATGCATCGATTAATAGTGATGCGTCAACTGCAAAATAGTTAACTGCTCCGTTTGCGTAGCCTTCAATCTGATGTATTGTTTTGGTCACAATAGATACGGTTACGGTCGTATCAGTTTTAGCAATCATAGTCTAACACGTTTTGAATTCATAATTATCTAGTCCTTTGAAAAATAGTCGGCAGTTTAATTGTACGTCGTACTATAAATGCAAATCCAATTGTGAATTTGGACCAATTCAATTCAAAATTATTTATCTCACATAGGGCTACATGGGCTCAATTGTTACAGACAATGACCACTTGAGTTGCAAACGATTCGTTTTAGGGAATAAAAGACCAGCAGAGCGTAGAATAACATACAGAAGGTTTTTTCAAGGTTGGAAATCATAGAAATGACTTCTCCCACTCGTGTCAGACTTCTACTAAAACCCACTGCCACTGCAGTTCCTTCTATGCCTTTATTCCAGGGTCCCGGGGTTCTCTTTTGTTCAACCTAGGGCCCCACTTTCGTTCAGCCCAGGACCCTAACACACAGATGGTAGAGTTGGAATCAGATAGAACAGAAGCATTACCTCTTCGTCTTTCTGCAGCAACAGGCGGTCGGTGTCCGTGATAACTACGTCGTTGTTGTTCCCCATCGAGTCTCTCTTCAGTTTTCTGTAAAAAAATATATATAATTAAATAAGTAAAAAGCTCATTTCAAATTTCAATGAATGTGAAATGGACTTGCCTCAGAAAACGCCTATCACAGTTATTGTAAAAAATTCGTAAAAAATCCTAAGCTAGCACCTCTTATAAAATTTACCCACTAGCTGACCACTGACCAGGCAAATGTTGTTATGCCGTATAATTATAAATTGATATTCCTAAAGAGAGTCTTCCTTTATCACCTAGGCCCAACATATTCTCCGACCTAAATATAAGTAGGTACTCAAAACAATTTCAGTAGTTGCGGAGGTGTCCGATAACAACTATTATGACACGAGATATTTATACTTATATTTTATTATGGCCTTGGTTTTATACTTTAATTGAACTATTTCAAGCCGGGACACATAAACATGACATGACATAATATGTTCCGAACACAACTGACCTGATCTTTAACTCAATGCGTTTGAAGTACAAAATTTTACGACATCTTTAATTCTATCTACTTCATTAATTTAACGCTAGCTCACGGGTTCAGGCCCAGACTCATGGTCTATTGAGGTGAACCCTCTTTTATTTAGCACGGGCAATTTAGCTTTGTTAGTGAGGTCATCGTTACCGTTACTATAAGTATTGTAGGCGGTTTGGGCTCCCTAATGTATGACGAAATTGAATAGCACACGGTTTTATGACACACTTGTGAGCTCTGTTGTTAAACTTAAAAGATAGAATACTCTTTACTATAAAGACTATATTTTTATGGATAAGCAACAGAAAATAAATACAATTTTAGACACCATTCCAACACCTTAAATAGAAGATAAGAAATATAGACAGAAAGTAGTTAGTAAGTAACTGAAAGAATTCCTAATCTTCTCAAGTTGAAGAGGAGAAAAAGTAGTCTGACGCTTCTTTGTTTCAACAACGTGATAAAACCCACAATAATTTTGTTGAACTTATCACGATGTCGAAACAAAGAGGCCTTATGGTCTAACTAACTCTGGTCATATCTTTCGGCTGTATTGATGATAATGATGATGAAGTAGAAGTAGAGATAAAAGGTAATATTTACAAACCCTCTCTCCCGCATGGCGTGCTGCGAGATCTGCGAGATGCACTGCGCGCGGAAGTTCTCGTAGTGCACGTCCTGCGTCACGTCCTTCAGGTCCTGCATGTGCGTCGAGATCAGCATCGTGCGCAGCTTCGTGAAGTCCGAGTGCCGCGGGTTCTCCACTGTTTACACAACGAACGATTATAGGTAACTAGTTTTAAAAATTCTGTTCCTATTTGTTGGAACTTAGGTCAGCTACATTTACGTGCATTGGGAATCCTACAAGATATAAAATGGATGTGTGTTGTAATGTGTGTCAATACTAAGGTAGCCATTAAATCTGTTTCGGAATCAATGAAAATGTCGCTATTCGGTAGATATTATGTATAATAGTATATACAATAGTAGGCATTAGGAATGTACCTATGATAATATGTTATTTTTATCAATACATATTAATGTACCTATGATAATTTTATTTATGATTTCAAATTCAATGTAAATTGTTCCTGAAAACGAATTGAATACTGTTGATGTCTTTAGACAACAATCATTCGTATATAGAACCTATGAATGCACAGAATTACATGGCTTGACCAACCATCTTGAAATCTATCGTTTTTAAACTATTATTAATTTTTACAAGTTTTAAATTCAATCCTTCTTTTTCGGTTCTAACTTTCTTCAGTAGGTACATAGTTAAAAATTCGAATACCAAATACATAGAATATACATTCATGTAAGCAAAACCGCGTCCAGATAGTTGATAGTAGGTCCTGTAATACCTAGTTCCAGTGCCTAGTTTAGCAAGTAGTGTGGGAAACGGATGAGATGATGATAAGATGACGTTTGTTTGTGGCTCGCTGCATCATGTTTAAACACATTGTCCCCGATGACTAAACTGTTGTTGTGTTGCTAATCTGTGCCTACATTATTTACTAGACCGCGCTCTTCGGATGTTCGAGAGAGTTATCATCTGATTATTGTTTTAGAATGCAGTTTGTGTGTTTAATTACTCTCAACACTATGTGCGTTGTTGAATGTTTTGATGACAAAGACAGGTTGTGAGGTTGCAGATTAGAGGGTCATAATCTATCTATTCACTGGCGATCTACTTTCTTTTGTAGAAACATATTTCAATTTTGGAGCTATTAGTTTAGGTGAGTAGATATTTGGTACCAGCAGTCAATCAATTTACTATATTGTTATTGACAAAATAGAAAATGTAGAATGTTACGATAAACGTACCATCAACGATTCCCCAAGGGTACTGGCGCCCGCGCACTCGTTTGCCTCCCACCTCTAGTACTATATCTGAGGCCACTACCGCGAATGGAGCCGCCGCCTTCAACTCTCGGTCTTGTTGCTTGAAATCCTCATCTTCATCGCTATCGCATTCAGGGAACTGATAAACCTGGTAAAAAAATCATAGAATTAATTACGATATTTTGATATTTATAAAAAGCATGTATAATATAACATTATGCCCAAATTTTCAGTCTCTGTAGGTGCTTAATTTTTACATCCACAATTCATCAGTCATGATAACTATATTTATTATGATACATTCCATGTACTAGGAGGTACCTAATTATTATCGATTGGGCACAAATTCAAATGCTACGAAGCCCGTGAGGTTGTAAATTTTACCTTCCGGAGAGTTTAAGAACATAACAGTGGCGCAAATAAAGTATCAAAGATTTGCTAAGACGAAGCTGTCATACTTGTATTTGATGTTCCTCCAAATCGTTGAGAATGCGCGTCTTGAGCCGCTTCACCTCTGCCGCCGTGAGAGAGTCCGCTTTCGCTATCACTACCACGATGTTCACTTTGCGGTGCAGTCGTCTCATCATCTCCAAGTCTACGTGACGTAAGCTGTAATGACCCGTTGTATTAGGAAGAGTGCTTTGATAGATACGTATACGTAGTTGGTCGTAATTTCACGACGGAATTTGCCGTCCATGCGTCTAGTCTACTTTAAGGTAAATGTTAAGAATTTAAGAATTCAGCATAAGATCACATTGTTTATAATTAACAATGTGATCTTATTAAAAAATAGAATCAAATTAAAGATTGTTATGTAGTCGAGGGTATGGCTATAATATGCGCCCGAGACACTGAGTCAACCTTTCGATTTACTAATAACACTATATACATGATACCAATCAATAGAACAAGAGCTTCAATAGAAAGTGTCAGTAAATCAAAATTCACTCAATGGGTTTTTTAATGGCCGTGATTGGATGTCAATGTATATTGAGAGACATCTCGAAGGGGAAATGACTGGCATAGCCAACATAAGAGTTTTAATAGCCGCACTCCATCGAGTTGTTATTGATCTGTTTATTGTTAGTGATCAAATAAAGTGAAGTTACGGCAGTATGCGATGCGCTAAATAAATCATGCCATTTGTTGACGATAGGTAATTATCGTATCCAATGTACACCAATACCAATAAATATATGAAAACTTTTTATGAAGATTGTAGGATATTAGATTAATTATCCTGCAACATGGATTCGCTATGCATATAGCGTTGATAACATTAATTATTTAAATATAACACTCATATGTTCTTTTAACTTCCTGTTGGATATCGCTAACCGTAGTCCGATTAGATATTTAAAAAATTGCTGTTTTAATTTTGGTTGGGTACTATGTAATACATATTGAATTATTTGTCAGCTATGGGCAGTTCGTACTGTACCTTACTACATATGATTAATATGTACCTATGTTTTATGATATTACAGTAATTTTAAATACTAATGGATGTGATTATTTCTTTGCAGCGTGATCTCTTTTCTAGTACAGCATTACGGGCACGTGTGCTTCCTCATCGGTACTCCTATCACTACGGCCCTGACCATAATTGACCTCATAAACTAATACACTCCTCCGGACACGTACAGCCGCACACTGCACATGGGAGATAGTAATATTTATGAGATGGGATCTATTTCAAGCGGAATTGGGTTGATGTGTATTTTCTCCTTGAACAGAAATTCTTAGCCAAGTCACAGACCAACAGCAAATTGGTCAATTTCAAATTATATGCCTCATTACACACAGAGTTTGTACTCTATAATTTTCTAAGTAAGTAGGTATGTATTATAGAGTTGTTTGACAACACAATAGCTTCTAAAACAACGCAAGCACAAAAGAACAAAAGAGAAAGTTATCTAAGAGTAAATGTCGCGTTTTCATATTGTGATATAAAATGTGTTACCTACCTATGCGCCCAGGGCGGAACGAAATACAGGCAACAGTGCACTCGATTGTCTTGCATGTGTCGCCGATTTAGTCCACTTTCATCTGTGAAGTATTGTCTGAACTGTTCGTCAATGTACGCAGAACAAACTCTCCACGAGTCTTCGCAGTTAATAGCATCTCCAAACCCAGGTGTGTCTACAATAGTCAACCTCAACTTTACTCCTCGTTCCTCGATTTCCATTGTTTTCTTTTCGACTGTTGTTGTTTTTTCTATTCTGTCTGCAAAATAAACAAAAAATATTGAAGCGTCTTGCTTTGTTGCAGTCTAATTAATAACATTCTGTTTGGCCGACCCTGTCTTACCTTGAGCATCAGGTATTTTTCTGTTTCTGTACAGGTCTCCTAAGAATAAGCTGTTGATGAGTGTGGACTTGCCCAGCCCCGACTCACCGACTACCATGAGCGTGAAGTCGAACCCTCTCTTCACTGACTTGCGATGCACTTGTTCCGGCAGGGTTGCGAACCCGATGTAGTCACGCTCACCACGGTCACGTTCTGTCAACAACATTAAATGCTCTATGTTATCCATGGCTTTATAAATAACCACCAATTCAGTCTAATCCACAGTGTTATTTGTTTACAAATGATTGTATGGATTAGTGGCGGATTCTTTTATTACATCGCACGAATTTCGTTCGAACGTAGTTTAGTAATACTGTCGGAAATCCTGATTTATTATACTTATTTTCTACATATATTAACATTACACGATACGATCAATCCAAATAAGTACTTGGATAAGTTTTTCATTCATCAGTTATGCAGTAATCGATACGATACCGACATATTGGTTTAAGTTTACGAAAAATTAAGTACTTATTTAGTAAACAACGTTTCCTGTACACATTTCATCGATAGATTTATTAGTCTTTATTGATTTAAATGATTTATTTAATTTACTGTGAATTACTTTTCACATTCAGAAATACGAACCTACTGCTAAATGCTCAAGCTCGTCATGGTTGTATTCCCAATCTGTCATAATCCGTTGACATGGGTCCCGGGTAGAATACATGGAAGGTGACAAGCTTGACACACTATTAATTACGGACGTTATGCGATTAACATTAATTAGATTACAACAGTAGGCCGTTTATTATTCTCTATGTGTAGCTACGATTAAGCTAAGTCGGCTCAGCTTATAGGAAGCAGGGCATTGCAACGCGCGCGCAGCGGAGTGGAACATGACTGGTTCCCTCGGAGCCTCGGCGCGGCGCGTGTCCAGGGACTGCGCGTGCCACCTGATATCGAGGACAATGAGGACGACTAGCGGAAGCGACAAACGTGCCTCTCAGCTACTATACGCACACAAATTCTTGTTCTTATCTATTGTGAAGAGAAACTAAAGGCACCGCATGACCTAATTATCAACTTTGTTATTCTTTTTAATTCCGTCAATATAATCTAACTATTGAGAAAATACCTACTGAATGGGTATATGTTAGACAATATGAGAAAGCTTTTTATTCTTTTTTTATCTTTCTATGATTACACAGAATAGGTTTGTCGATGATAGTTCTGCGATCTATGTTCCTCCCACGATCTTACGGTGATACAATGGTGTTCGTTACAGCAATCATTTTTATGCTAGTTCGTCAAGTGTGCTGTGTGAACGTAAAAGGCTATTGTTATTAGTGGTAACATAACTGCAAGTAGTTTAAGCTTCGTAGAAATATTCACAATTGGTTGGAGGAACCACGGGATATACAGATATCAGTGGCATAAACAGACTACGAGGTTACACTGTAAGTTCAGAAGAATTTACTTACTCTTTTGTCAATTAGGAATAGATCATTGATAAAATTTGTTTTCATAAGGGTTTTTAAATTTAAGTATATGTAGGTAAGTCTACCGAAAGCTTTTTCTGCACTCGTTCCTTGTTTTGGTCTATTAGGTAGGTATATCGTGGTAAGTAATTAGTAAACTTACGAATTTTTATGACAGTGGTGAAGGGATTCTTTTTCTTAGTTACATCGTTGTTGTTGGTGTTCTCCGTGTCTGCATCTTTCTTATCGCCAATGTTGATGTCCACGATAGCAAATGAGTCCGAGTTTTCCATAATAAGTTTTGATGATAAAATTTTAATTTCAAGAGATTTGCCTTACGTTATTAGGTAATGGTGGGTTTATTCGCTTTGAGAATGGTGAGAAAAACGCGGGAAATTTCGTCACGCACGTTTGAGTTCAATTGTAGCGTGTATAGGTAATGTTACGGTGTTGGAGTGAACCGGTGCGCGGTGAAAAGCGAGGACATGGAGTAGTTGAGGTACAGGCGTGGACAGCGTGAGCACTGGAGGACAGTCGCGAGCGCAGGCAGGCGCGGCGCGACTCACGCGCACGGTTCCGCTGCGGGGCGCACGTTCGCACTGCGCGCGCCGCTAAACAAACTGACTCCACTCAGATTCAGTCAGGTTAGATGGAACGTCAAAATTGCGTCACTTATTAACAAACAAATTAACGTTCTAAATTAAGCGACCTATTAAAATTGGTCAACTTTGTATAATTCTCTACAATTTTGACCGGGATCTTCTCATTAACTAGATGTGGAATGTGGGTATTAGGTGGAGTGTGGGTATTAGGAAATGAATAATTATAATGTTATCATCACTTAGAAGGCGTGGGAAAAATTGTGGTTTAGGAGGCAGAAGGTACCTACCTAATTCGCTCACAAGTACAAGTTATAACAATTATATATTATCTTTTGTAACTGGGACGTTTCTTCCCAGTAGGTACAAAACAGTGTGACAGAGGTACCTATATTTCGTTTGCGTCACAGATGACGAAAAAATAAAGAAAAGTTAATAATTATCAAACAACCCTTGGATAATAAAGGAAGATAATTTGTATTTTCACTAATAAACTTAAAAGAAAAAAGGGAATTGAGAAACTTAAAACAAGCGCACGATATTGTTATTGATAGAAAAGTAGAACTATAGAGGTTCTTAAATATTTATTCATCAAATTCTTAAAAATACGAGAATAACGTACCACCTACTAAGGTTAAAGTAGGTACCTAAACAGCCTTAACCTCACTTTGCATAAAGATGTAGGTGTACCAAACGAAACCGGGGTGTGGTTACCTTACATAACGGCATCGGCATTCGAAAAGTAAAGAAAAGATGACAAAATATAAGACGCCAAAAGCTCTGCATTCTTATAGAAGTCTCATTGTTAAAGATATCCTAAAAATAACAATTATAATTAAAGGGCTTATTTCACAATGTCCGAATAGCCATTACTTCCTGAATAAATTAAAAAACCGAACAGAATTTCTATGAAATTATCTGCCAAGTAAGATATCGGAAACCTAATCATATGTAGGTGGTGAAACTGGCCCTGAATATTATATTTATATTACAACATATTTTTATTTGTAATTAAATCAAGTATGCCGACATTTCTGTGCCTTTTGTTACGTTCATATCATAATATCCTGTCTCGTTTAATGGCCACCTTTCTTCACCGCCCAGGTGTGTGTCTGTCCTCATAGTAACTCTATCTGAATTGAGACGTTGCGAATTAGCCGCGACGCTCATCCGGTGAGGCAATGCATCTTGTATTGTTGTGTCTGCTTCGAATAGCATCGTTAGTGGGCTAGTATGATAAACACGAGTTGCATCTTTGCTGTATTCGCACTGAGGCAACATATTCGCATGTATAGGTACTACCTAGACACGAGGTTGTTTGAAATACATACCTACCTGCTTCAATATAAATACTGTTACTACGTGAATCAGCCAGATAAAATGCAAGGAAATTGGTTCTGAAAATTATTTTCTTTTTCCTTTACTCCCCGACTAGTAAAGTGGTACTCTTAGCTATAAGGACCATCAGATCCCCTCTAAATTAGTACATAACAAATACCCCTTAAAGTAAGTTGATACTTTGTATGATATCCCAGCAAAAAAATTACCTACTTGATATATCTATGTAACTTGCAATCAGCTCTATATTTTCAACGTTTTATAAATTTTTACGGTGCGTATATGCGTATGCTTGACACCTTGCTTGGTATTCTGACCAGAGTAAATAAAAGATGATTAATATATCTTTGATTGTATCTATACTTAGTATTAAACAATGATTGTTATCTAGCAGCCAGACCTTTGTATATTAATATAGAGTATAGACATAATATTGTATCTAATATTGAATGCTGCTGCCATCCTACGTCTTGAATGGACCAGTGGAGTAGCTCTCAAGTTAACGCACATCCACCTTGACGCTATACAAATTTTCTTGGGGTTTTTATGCGATTTGAAATAAAGTTTCGTCACCACGATACCAATCATCATCATTTGCTTCTTTTCCATGCATCTATTATGTCTTTTATCTACTGGAGCATCTACACTTTTACCTTCTAAACCTAACCTTCTACCTTCCTAAAACCTTAGTCAGCTACATGTAAGAAGAATCGATAAATGTGTACAGTAAAATTTCTACGAATCTCGATCCAACATCTCATTTTTCTACCCGTCATAAAAGCATAGAAATGGTACAAAACAGATCAAGGGCTAATAATTACACATAATTTAGAAAAATGTAAGTAGGAAAACTTACCCATAGTCATCTTGATAATATCAGCACAACATAAAACTTGTCAAAATACTTCTTTCTTAGCGAAATGAATTATTCCGTATTGTCACATTTAGTACAATACTATTATTCATTTGTGTTGAAAACGTTTTCATTAGGTACCTATCCTTATTACTACTTATGATTAATTAATTAAATATTCCTAAAACGATCGATCGATTTTTGTTTTGAAAAACTCGGTTGTAAATGATCACTTTTCTGAATTGTTCACTGTAATTTCACCAACAACATTCAAAATATATATTTGTTTCTAAAAAAATCTTTGTTTCTATTATTTTTTGCAAGATATTTGGTGTAAAGTAGATGTGCACAATATCACAGTGCTAAAATTATAATACTTTAAAAATAACTCAAATATTTGTTCGCAAATTAACATAATATCACGATACTAATCCTAAAAATTGTATAAGTAATCAAAAACAGTAGAAAAATTTAAGATAAAATAAAATCACATTGTTTGTGCGCCGTCCTGTGCGTTTAAAGTTACGTAATGTGAGGGTCCCGGGCCGAGCTCGAGCCCTCGGAGGAACCCCTCTCTTCGCCCCTTTGTTTGGCCTTGCGCGCAGCTATGCGCCGTTCCACTGCGCGGGAAAACCTCAAGCCCTCGTTGGCCAGACACGAACCCTGCCTCTTGCGCGCGCACTGGCGGTAACTTGCAGTCGCCGATCGATACTCCCTCGGCACATCACGCCTGCGCCGCCGCCCTCTTCCAATAATATATCTATTCCAAGCTTTTTGCTACCCCAGATGCACAAGTATTGGCATTGTACGTGCTCTATTCGAAATCAAGGTCGTGGACGTCACTACTTTGTCACGGCCTACTTATTAAATACTGCCAATTATTATTTTATAAACAATGCCTTATCAATGGGATGGTTACGCCCCTACGATTCCCCTGGGATACTACACCTAGGTTAATAGTGGGATATACCTAGTATTGCAGTTATCATTAGGCGGCACTGGTGGTGATTAATTGTTTCTGTTCATCATCAATTGGTGAGCTGTCCGGCTAGCTTTTTTTTTGTCAATATTTAAAAAAAATCTTTCTGTAAGCAACGTTAAATTAAAAAAAAAATGAGGTATTATTTAGTTGCACTCTTTTACTGTTAAGTATTTTTTATTTAATTTAAATGCGTTTTAATTTGAAAACAAGGTTGGCCCTAGAATGCTGCTTTGAGGAACTCCAAAATTATTTGATATTTTAATATGCATAAGAACATCTACGCAAAATTTCTTAAGTAATTTTAGAAGATTATACCAGACTTGACAAAATGCCTGAAAGACGTCTACTTGTGGATGTCACTCAAGTGTCGCCACCCTGATCGGTGGTGTCAATGGTGTGATTGTTTTTATTAAATTCGGCATGATCGCATTTATTTCGGTTCCAGAAACATGTGTGACATATCGCCTAAACAGTTTTACAATAAATTCTTCAGCCATTATTGGATCTGGCTTTATATCTACGAATCAAACAAAAACAATCAAACAAAAATTGAACCTATATCGAACTTATTAGAATTAAATATAATATATAAAAATCAATTGCTGTTCGTTAGTCTCGCTAAAACTCGAGAATGGCTGAATGGATTTTTCTTATCTTGGTCTTGAAATATTCAGGTCTAGGAAAGGTTTAAAAGGTGAGAAAAAATCGATTAATTGCCGGGGAAACCATAAAACCAGCCTTTTTCTTTTTCCCATAAAAATGTTTTCTAAATAAAATGTAGAGTCAATTTGAACTTTATTGGTTTGTTTGTTTTAAGATTATTTTACACAAAAGTTTAAGTCTTATTTATCGATTGAGGCCATACGAAGTCTGCCGGGTTAGCTAGTAATTGATAAAAATGTATCTACTTTAACGGAGGATCATACTAGTAGCATAAAAAAGACTCTACACTGTACTGTACCATAGCAGCTTGCAAGTAATAGAGTGCCCAAGCAGCCCGCCAGCGTTTGGAACACTATACCAGCTCATTTAGAAAATAGAGCTCTATTAGAGACGTATAAAATGTTTAATTAAGTTTTTGTCTTTATGCCGGCGAATTTTACATTATCTATACACCTTGTGCGGCGCACAAGCGAAGACCATGAGGCCTGGAATCATAATACTGGATAGTATTATGATTCTGGACCTCCACGAAAAATTCTGGCTTCATTATCAGATCAGTTCATTGACAATTCTAGTTTTCTTCATCAGTTCCACTCCATCAAATTAGACTTTTGACCGCAGATGCTTGACTTATTCATAACTAAGTGGTAGTTTTGAATAACGAATAAAACGTTTCAGGGGGTGTAACCCAAGAAATAAGATTCTCCCATACAACAATTGTATGGGAGAATCTTATTTCTTGGGTTAGTAAACTTAAAACACGACACAAATACATATTTATCAAAATAAAATAAAAATGGGCATTGTCGGTATTTTAAACTAGGTAATTAGGTATCCTCAAAGTACGGTTTAAGAAGTGTTGAATGTTTTTTCGCAAACGAAGTCCCTGGCTTTTAGTGTAAAAATAAACTTAGATACAGCTCAGCTTGTTATGATACTTGGAGGAAACGATTCACACATTAAGTAGGTATATATGTACTATGTATGATTTGTACATGATCCTAAAGTGAATCGGCAATCTTACTTCACGGCAAGTTGTTGTAACATCACTAATTAGTATTTTAGTAAGCATCTTTCATTCATTTACAAGAATATTACACAAGTCACTAGCCACACGATAGCGGCTGGCAGGTACCGTATGGCGTAATACGTATAACTCATCTCTCTTGAACTCCGAGAACCCATTATTAGAAAACTGATTTTTAACCCCCTAACTACCATTGATAACATTTTACAACCTTGGACGAAAGATCAAAGCAGGGGTAGGTAGTTTTTGGGAAACAAGCAAATATAGGTCAGGTGATGTGACATTCACAAAATATCAATGAAAATGAGGTCAACGTAAGACTAAGGTAACAAACATGAAAGAAAATTCAGGCCACGGTCATCTATTCAATTTTGAGAGCGGATCTGTGCGGCATGTGAATTCAGAATGAATTGAACATATCCAATTAGTTTTATGATAATAAAGGGGCTAACTTTGTGAGGATACTGCTTTCATAAATGATTCCTTTTGGAATAACCAGACAAGTTTTACCGGGGATCAAGGTTATGCTCGCAATTTTTACTACCACCATGAGACTAACTTATGATCGTATACGCGCGACTGTTGGACTTGCGAGTCCTGAGTTCGATTCTTAGGGAGAACCAAGTGTTTTTGGTTTTTTTTTTTCAATAGGAATTTTCAGCAGCAGCTCTGTGTTTGGTATTTTTAAGCCCTGTGTGTTGTTATATAATATCTCCCGTGAAAATTGCTTGATCTCGGTTGAGGTTAACCAATTAGGTATGACCACCGCCCTGATCAATATTTGATCAGAAGAATAACAATTATTACAATTGGATCCGTTATGATGAGAAACATGTGTGTCAAAAGGTGAATTCTCGGGTCGTGGGGTCCGAGTGCTCGCTCATATGCTTTTTAGAAGCTATCCAAATTCCTTGTTGACACTTCACCCAAGAGCTAGATTTTACCTCGGTCAAAGATGAAAATTACACACTTTTCTAGATTAGAACGAGCAGCGTGCCCTGTGAGCGTGCCCAATCAACTACGAGTTAAATTTGGCGAACAGATCAGATGGTCGATGAGGCTGAAAGGTCCTGGTATGGCGGCAGCGTAGGTACCGGAAGACGGGGCGTGGAAGGTTCAAAAGATGAACCGATAATCTGGTGAGAGAAGCGAAAATCCGATGGTTGCGAGATGCACAGGACCGGCCGTTGTGACGACTTGGGGGAGACCTATATCCAGCAAAAGACGTAATTCGGCTGAAATGATCGTGAACGTAAGTAGGTACATTCTGCAGAGAAAACTTGAGTGACACGTTACATAAAGGTGACCACTCAAAGAACAACAAAAGGTAAAGCACAAGATATACCAACTGTCGCAACGCGGAATATTTACGTAAAAAAGCTCTGTAAACCAAATTACTACCTACCTACATATATATTTAAAACAAAATTTTCACGACGCGTTGGCGGGCAGGCATAAAAGAGGCTTTGCCTTCCCAACAATGTAACATATGTGTATGTAGAATTGTAGATCTGACCTGTCTAACAAATATTAGGTAGGTGGGTAGGTGCCATTTGATTGTGCTTACGTAACAGCTATTTTTACTTACACTAAACCTCTTAGGAATATTATCATATCGGATTCAAAGTGCACTGTTTATGTAGTTTTCAACAGTAGTGGTAGATTTATTCAGTCTGACAAAATGCCAATTACACAAAAATTAGATAATACTAGAGAGTCTAGAGATGGGTTGATGGATTGATATTTAATTTATTGTACACCATAAATATAACTTTACAAGGAGCTTAAGATTAGCATGGTGCTACAATGGGCGATCTTATCGCTAATAGTGATTTTTTACAGACAACTTTTGAGGGCTGTTACGGAACTAGTTTATATTGGAACAATTTCGGAACCAGAGTTTTAAAATTTGGTTTATCGGACTTGTAACAGGAATCGCACACGTAGGCAGAAACAAGAAGCGTCAAATGAAAAGAACCTATAAGTTAAGCGTAAACTCACTCTAAAGAAGAAAGAGTAACTAATAGACAGCCGGCACGGAGGAAGGGAGGGAGGTTCCCATAGAGATAGAAAAAATTTGGAGGTGCAGCGTTATTCTATAGGAGGTGCCTCGCGCGACAAATATAAAATTTATTTGTACGCGCTGCTCACCGCCACTTCAGCCACTGCACGAGTACCTACATATCGACCGTATACCATAATAAAACCAAAATCGGCATTAAAGGCACAAAATCTTCAAAAAAATTGTGTTCTTTATGAGAATAAATATCTTTAAACCGAAAATCAATCGGAAGTTCCAACCTTGCGGAATCGGAATCGAACCTCCGCAACATCACTGCACAAAACTTACATCATAGTTAAATTGTTGCGGGATTGTTCGAAAGAGTTACCAATGTTACCATGGTCGTGGAAAGCAAAAGGTAACTGAAAGTACACATGTAGGCTTTAGTGCGTAAATGTCCGACACTTCCTCTCGTTTTATCCAGAGACATATTACATATATATTTTGCCCAGTTTAAGTGAAAACGGTTGTTAAGTTCTAATCGAATACGATAAGCATATTAAATATGAAGGTTGGTAAGACATTCAAGGGTTAATAACTTTGCAAAATGCATTGAATTTACAACTAGCTGGTTTAAGTAAATTGCATTAGTCTCATAGAAAGTTTAAGAAAAGTGTTAGAAACTACTGTAAATGCCTGGATATTGCATATTTTATTAACTTGTAAATTACTCATAGCAACTGCTTTACAGTCGATTTCATACAGAATAATTTCCAAAGGAGCTTCCTGCGATAGGACTATCGCACACAGCACTGGAGTCAGGACTCAGGACCCAGTATGTGGTACCATTTTGAGTGAATACAGGGATGATATGTCATATCTGATATCAGAGTCCTCTAAGATTAAAAAAGAGTTTGATTATGGAAATGGCTCGGGAGTCGGCCGTTTTGCCGAAAAGAATTTGTCAAATTTTTATCACCCAAACCAATTTTAGAAACCTTTTATTATACCAATGCAATATTTTGAATAATTTTAGTTCGAAAATTTGCATTTGGTCAAACTTTTACTTCGGCAGAATATTACCTAAGATAATGTCATCAAATGATTTATTACGGCAAACAATCTTAAGACAATAAACGGTTTTGTCAAATTAATTGTTATGAAAAAATAAATAATGACGGTTACAAAAGACGAAAAACTAACTGCTACCAGAACTGTAGGTTATGTTAGGATAGAGTAGTGACTAAACAACGCGAGAAGCATATTTTTATATGAAAAACTAGAAACTGAAAACTGAAGGTACCAAATATTTGGCTTATTTTATTTGGGTAAAATATGTTATACCAATTGAAATATTTGACTACATAAAAATTGGTAAAAGAACTAGTTGGTAAGCAAATTATTGCTTAAACGTTCCCTTGCCAAAAATTTGATTTGCGTAACACTTATTTGTGAAGAGTTTATTTGCTAAGTAATAATTTGGCAAATGAATTTATGCGGAAAATTGTTTGGGAAGTGATAATTTGGCAATATTTTTTTGGTAAAACAAGAGAGACCCAAATGACTTATATAGTCGGTCAAGCGCTGCAAGCTCAAACAGTCTAGCAAATCAGCGAAAAGTTTCCTGTCTGTCTATTTCTAAGAATAAGTGCCGGAACTACGAGACCAGTGATTGCGGCACCCTTCTACTTTGCGAGAGTAGAGGGGCCTGCGAAATTATTTGTCGACTTATGAACAAAAGGTCGTAAATTGCAATGTGTCTCCAATAGAATACCTACTTGGTTTTGAACATTCAAATTCATGCAGGTAGGTATAGAAGTTACTAAACTTGTCGACACCTTTAGACAAGTTTTTTTATGAAGGGGGTTCCTACCAGAAAGTATTTTCTACAGAAGGACTAGCGTGCCCAGAAGATTTTTTGTAGATCTCTACATCCCCATTTTTTTGGGTGGTAAATTTTCAAATAACTGAACACCCAATGGGGAATTATTCTTAGGTTTAATTGATTCCTGTTAGATCTTATAGTGTAAACTTGGTAAAGTTTTGTCTCTTTAGTCTCTACGCAATTAATAAATATGTGAAATCATTAAGGCACGATATCGATAAAATGGAGTTAAATTTTTTATTGTAGTGTTCACTACCTCAGCAAAGTATACCGAGAAATTTGACTTGATACATTTACTGCCAAATACTACAAAAACATTAGAATGCGTATCTTTATTCTAATGATAATCAAATTAACTATTTAGAAATATATATTTATATCATTTCAACTTTGTATACATGGTTAAGAAATAAATTTAAAAAAAAACTGGTCACCAAATTGCATGTCGCACTTCATGGCGCCAAGAACTGACAGAAATGGCAAGACACTTGAGTAAGAAGTTAATCCAAAAGGAATTTCAAGACGACACAGTAATGAGGAATAGGATATCATTAAATAATTATTCTCGCTTTTGTTGGTAATAGACCATTCAAGCACGAGACCTCTTTTGTATCAATGCTCTAACTTTGATAAGACAATTTGTTAAGAATACAATTTTTACCGATAGTCATTTATTGTTCATAAGGTTAAGAAAATATTTGTAACAATAGTTGAATAAATGTATCCTTCAAAATTCTGATGATTTCCTATTTTTGGAAAAGATGTGAGGGAAATGTTAAAGAAACGGCCTGAACATGATAGTTCCGACCTTGCCTGAAAAGATTTATCTCTAGACATCGCTACCTACGGTCTACATTTGGAAAAGGAATCAATTTATCATTTGAAAGGTCATGGCCGTGTTGGGATCGGATCTCCAAGAGCCTATCCAATAATTTCCCAAAAGGCTAATATTTAAGAAAAACCTAATATGTAGTCGCGTTGACGTCAGTAGACCAAACTTATTTTCGTTTGAGTTATTAATAGTCCTCTCAAAGCCGATGACTAAACTTAGAAGTTTAGAACTAACGGATCTAGGTCGTACAACCAATTCATAGCTATCCAAAGGTTATATGAGGTTTTAGTTAAGCTAGACAATTAAAAATACAAATGAGTAGCTAGGCTGTTAACACAATGCAGTGAATACGTTGTTTCTCGATGAGTTGCAGCACAGAAGTTGAGTGTTTCTGAAACTCTACTTTAACCTCAACATTTGTCAATGTTTAGCCTTTTAGTTATAGGGTTTGAGACGTTCTTGACTCAAAATACTCAATTCAGAAACACGTTCTAAGAGAATCCATGGGACTAAATATTGTTTTTTTTAATCGGTTTTCTTCATCACCCTCTTGTACCCCTGATATACGCGCATTCTACATTACAGTGGTAAGTACCTACACTCGCTCCACCGCTGCAGTATGCGCGTATGCGATAATCGAAGGATGGTAAATATCCAGAGGCTGTTGAACTCGACCGTAAACTTCATAATCTTCTATAGTCTTAGACTGTTACTTTGTTATAATTACTTAAGTAAGTACGATAATATTGAATTTCTTTAGGAATTTTCTCGCTAACTAAGTACTGCATATTAAATATCGGGTAGTATAGAAATTCTATCCGCGGGAAAAGTGCCAGATGAGACGAGAGTTGGGAATACTAAGTCTACGTCACTGAGAGACCAACTAACTTTTATAAACTCGCTTCTATAGTGTGACCACTAGAGTGGAAAGTACAACTTCTACTCGTGCTGAACACATTGGCGATTCCCACGGACACGAATTAGACCTTATTGCGAGGAATTAGAAGCAGTTTTTCAAACTTTGTTGTGAGAGAAAGCACTTTCCGGTTGTGTGTCGTGTTGGATGACGCAGATGACGGCGTGACACGGGCACCAGCCCAGCACGGCTGCCAGGCTCGCCAGTCGAGCGCAGGCCGCTCGTCTGCTAGCACCGCACGTGACCTCTCTACACCGCATACTGTTTTCCGCGAGTACAAGTTACCGTGTGTCAAGTACCAAACCAAATAAATGACATCCAGATAGCAAACACAGAATAATAACGCAGTGTTACAAGGTATGTACTTTCAGTAAATTAATAGATTTATGCGCTTTTATGTCAACATTTTACAAAGTTTAATTAATAGTAAATAAATAATTGAAACTTTAGTAAAAACTAAGCTTAATTTTCAGAATGTCTTTAAAATTCTGAAAATGTTCCCATTTTTTAATTTGATAACCGTTATACTCACATTGGAAATATCGTTTATTTAATTTAAAACTAATAAAAATTGTAGTTTTGCAAAAGTAGATTGGTTTGCAAGAACCGGTTAATTTTACGATGAAGTATATTATATGATCTTAATTTTCGATTCGATAATATTTACAATAAGTAATAAGTATAGCAAATAATAAATAAATGCATCGCATTCGTTGAATCTAAATAGTCAAAACCTAGATATACAAATCGAGTCAGTGATTCAATTTTTAGCTGGACAGTTGTCTGCTTTAGTTAAGTGTGACTTTAAAGAAAATTAATAAGTAAGTAACTGAGTTGTCTTATAAATCAATTATTATTCTTATCAAGATGTCTATATGGCGTCGCTATTGAAATCGAACTAGATTCAAACTTTCACATACTTAACAAAAAAGTGTGCTGCATTGTTTGTTGATTAACGATGCAAGGTGCATCAACCAAGTTTCACATTTTAAAAATTCTTGCAGTGACATCAATTGAGACATTTAATTAATAAGTTATTATTATTAAGCTCTACAACTGTGATATTCTTAACATAACATATATATCCTACTTGTTGGTTTATTTCTAAAAAACGATCCGGTTTACAAGTGGGGCGAAGTACCGCAAAGAAAAGACTTGTAGCAAAAGAATTTAAGCAATATGCTAAATTAAAACAGAAGGCATGCAACAATATCAGTAAACTTAATAGAAATGTATTAATCTGACTTTAACTGGGTCAAGGTAATTAAGAGTCTTTAACTATGCAGTTATAACTTGAATCCTAGTTACGGGTACCTATACTAGGATCTAAATTAACAACTAAGTAAATACCTACGTAAGAAGAATTCACAGTAATCGTAAAAAAATGTAAATTTAACAACATAACATGGAAAACATCAGCTTAAGACAGTTACGGTCTTTTGAAAACGAAAGTTTTTTCTTTCATTTAGCGGGCCTACGACAACAGGGTTAATGTGCCGATGCCAACAGCGGAAGGAAAGCTGACAAAAACAGTTGACATAAGTACACATGAGTGACAAACAAAAACATGAGACCAACTGACGTAGACATACAAAAGGGCACTTAATAAATTATTATAAATCTAGAATCAGGACAACGTCGTAGACGTAGCAACCCAGCTTAATTAGTACTTTACTATGGCTCTCACGGTTTTTAACAACTAAATTGAACCTATATGCACAAGTAAACTAACTTTGACTTTGTCTTCACTTCTCAGCTCGCTTAATTAATGAGCTAAGTACATTTACCTAAGTACGTATCCCGTAAGTAATACCAGATAAAACTGCTTGAACTTAATTAAAGTAATTAAAATTTTATTTCAATTTTGTTTAAGTGTAAACAAAATATGTATTTGAAAATTACATTTGGTGTTGGCATTTAAACAGGTTTTATTTACGTTACATCTACCTCAGCATATTTACTTAGCGCATTAAAGTAGCTGAGATAATACTCAGATTGCTTGAATAGGTTGCACGCTATCTCTGTAAATCCCACAGCTCATCGAAGATCTCGTGAGCATTTTATCTTCATCAGTATGCCAAATATGCTGATTGAGTTAGATAGTTTCAACCACGTTTCAACACTTTAGATATAGCCTGTTACAAAATTTGTATCAGTGTGAATGTATTTTTATTTTCTTCTGTTGATTGTATCGACATCCACTTTTTTTTTAAAATTTAGCTCTGTTAAAATGAAAATCAAAGAAGTTTAACCATGCTGTTATAGTTCCCCACAATCCTACAGCAAAGAGTAGAATTAAACAAATAGTAAATGATTTTTTTTTAACTCAAGTGATGACGGGACCTATAAGTCTGAGTGGTCTGACACCGCAAGCAATTACTATGCCAACTCAGACTCAATGATTCAATTAATACTCGTATCTAACTTTTCACGAATTGTCTTAAGTTTCTCAATACCCATATACAATCACCTATTGATTAAATTATTAACATAATTATCTACAGCGATTTCTCCAGCAGACTGTACCTAATCGTGCGTGTTTGGAGATTTATTAATAAAAAGCAATCATCGTTGCTTGTCTAAGTGGGTGATGAATGTTTACTTTTACTAGTTTTACAAGAGGTGTTTTGTAGTTCAATGGACGCCTGAAAAAAGGCACTGATGATTTTGTATCTAAACTACTGTTGACTTTGTGTCTAGAATGTCAGTCTTCAAATAATAGCAAGAACTAATTTATACATTTATGTTCTGCAACATTTTAAGTACCTAAAGACTTGGTATTTTGTCTACTTTAAATATCTTAGTGTACACTACAATAAAAACTAGGTAAGAATCGCTTGAACATAGAGAGCATAAGATAGAGACATACGTACGTGTGAAACTGTAAAACAATGTCATACAATAAGCGTTCCTGAATTCTGCCGTGCAAATAAACCAGGCGATCTTGTACGTGATATTATGGCGATACAATGATGACCCACTCCGCGGGGCACGGGCGGACATGACATGACCGTGGCTTGACATGACTAATACAAAATACCCAGTAATAACACATGTCACGCCTCCAGTGAGTAAATAAAAGAAAGTTGCCAAATACCAAAGGAGACGCAACAACGCTTAACGTTTACAGATATTTTGCAGTAGGTAGTGCGGGAGTAAAAGTGTTGAAGTAATCTCATTTACCTAATCGAACAATTTTATTTCAATAAAACATAAAACAAATAAATTGATTCTGTTAAGAATTGTTTATATTTACTTAACCATTTTTCTTTCGGCTGTTTAAATTAAGTTGTTTTTTTTTTCAGTAAATAATTATATTTCAATTATTACTCTGTGCGTCAAAAGAACACCTTTAGGCAATTACATACATCCTCACGGTGTCATTATATTACATAACATAAGACATAATGTGTCGCCATAATTATTCATGTAAATCGTAGATGGAGACTAGAGTAAGAACCGGTATTAATTACAAACATAATGTTTATGAGTTTATTGTTTCTCAATACCTACGGTCATAAAAATGGTTAATCTGTTATTAATATTACAGTTTGGATTGCCTGCATTAATTTTATGATTCAAGACTGTTTGAAACTCATTTATTTGAAAGATTATTAAGATGCAGTCTTTCTCATATAAGTCTCTCATATTGTCATCAAAAGTGCGGCGCCCGCCCTAGGCTCGCGCGTCATAGGGCGGGCGGGAAGTTTTACAGGGACTGCATAAAAATAGAGCAGTAACCCGGCGCTATAACTAGGCCAATAAGAACTTACTTAATTATTTATTGTTCACCTCATAATGGGGATAGGACAAACATTTGCTAAAAGTAAGTGTAAGTACCTATGTACAATGGGCGGTTTTATCGCACAGGGTTTTAAGAACCATTTTTATGCACAGTAGGCTGTGCAGACGTAATCGAGAGGCTGATTAGAATTGAGATTAATTTAATTAAAATCGCTGAAATAAGTATATTTTTATAATATTCTTCAAGGTTATGTATTGCAGTAAGATTGCAGTGCCTGAAATAAATTATAGTAAGTTCTAATATGATAAAACTGAAAAGTTCGTTTGTTTTCTTGTTTGAACAAAATCTCTGGGACGACCAGGCGGATTTGTTTTTCTTCTCTCTTTTGATTATATTATTGAACGAAGCTTTTGGTTGCCAAATTTTTGAGGAATTGTATGTAGTAATGTAGGTAGTTATAAAGTACTATTCTAAACAGGGTGTGTCAGACATCGACGCTAAGGGATTTGTCACACTGGATGCGTTCTGCGGCCTGCGGTCCGGTCAACGTTGTCGGTCGGTCCCTCGCCTCCGCCCCGCCGGGCCAACATGCGTTCTTTGGTTGTGCTCGCGCGGTCAGATCGCATTCTGTATAAAATATATTAATACCGACAATGCTGTTCATACATGATGCGGGCTGCGTTCGCTTTGACTTGACCGCAGACCGCAGAACGCGTCCAGTGTGACAAATCCTTAAAACGAATACCATAGATCCAATAGGTACATGAAAAAGCTGACGAAAAATTCCTCCACTGGGGGTCCAGAATCGTTACGGATAGTCAGAAGTCAGTAAATCGGACTCCAGTCTTGCCATGAAGTACCGTGTTACCCCAGTTAATGGATTGTGGAGGTCCTGGTAGGCAGACGCTTCTCGAAAAATACTGGTATTCAGCTAAATCCGGCTTGACTGGAGGCCGACCCCAATATAGTTGGGAAAAAGGCTAGGTAGATGATGATGATGGGGGTCCAGAATCATGAACTGGATCCATGGAATACCATGTTTGTGCGTCGATGTCAAACGCACCCGATATATCAAATTAAGAAGAAGTCACGTAAAATGAAGAAACAACGAAACACAGCCGGTAAATTATAAAATAGTAACATTAACGTAGGTACCTTAATGGATGTTCCACCTGCTGGGCTGGGGTTGGGTCGCAGGCTGCTGCCTGCTCGACTTCTCTTTGTGTCCCTCGTATGGGTCGACTCATTATCTAGCACGTGTGGCACGTGCCCTGTTATTAATGGATTAAATAAGTAAACACAGTATAGAGAAACGTGAGTGTACCTACTTACTACAGATGATGCTAAGGTGTGCTGTGAAACTGGGTCTAATATAATTTCAAGTCACACTCACAACACAATTCTTTCAAAAGAACAAACCTTTTAATTTTCAAAAATATACTTAGTCTAAATTACGTTAACTTATATGAATAATTTATAACCATTAAAAAGGTAGGGTAGTAAGGTAGTTTAGACTACTTTTAACTGGACAAGTTGATCGAAAATAGTTTGGTTCAAAAAAAATATTACTTAAAACTGAATTTGAATTACGCTTCATTTGATAAAACTACTTTTTAGGGTTCCGTAGCCAAAATGGCAAAAACGGAACCCTTATAGTTTCGTCATGTCCGTCTGTCCGTCTGTCCGTCTGTCACAGCCGATTTACTCGGAAACTATAAGTACTACAGTGATGAAATTTGATGGGAATATGTGTTGTATGAACCGCTACAAAATTATGACACTAAATAGTAAAAAAAAGAATTGGGGGTGGGGCCCCCCATACATGTAACTGAGGGATGAAAATTTTTTTTTCGATGTACATACCCGTGTGGGGTATCAATGGAAAGGTCTTTTAAAATGATATAAAGTTTTCTAAAAAACATTTTTCTTAAAGTGAACGGTTTTTGAGATATCAGCTCTCAAAGTCGTAAAAAGTATGTCCCCCCCCCCTCTATTTTTATAACTACGGGGTAAAAAATTCTAAAAAAAATAGAGGTGATGCATGCTAATTAACTCTTTCAACGATTTTTGGTTTGATCAAAGTATCTCTTATAGTTTTTGAGATAGGTTGATTTAACTGTAATTTTGGTTAAGTTATTGTGCTTACACTGAAAACGATGGCTGAACCTTATAAGATAGATCAAAAAATATACTACAGTATTGTACACCTTTAAAAATCCGCGATGATATCGGGAGAGTTTAGGCTCCATTCACCAGGTGTATAAATTGACATAATAAGTTTATTATATTTGCTGCTACGGAACCCTTTGTGCGCGAGCCCGACTCGCACTTGTTAACTACTAGGGCATCGGTTAAAATAACTTTTCAGTGTTATACCACCTGCTCGATAATGCCCCATAACCCTATTATGTGTCATAAATAACTGCATATAACCTTCACTTATAGCTAGTCATTCTAGGGAATAATTATTTTATTTTGAATTTAGAATGTCAAAAACCCATTATTAAAAAAAACATGTAAACAAGTTCAATCAAAAATCAAACTGGCCACTAACAAAAAAAAGAATAAAAAATGTGGTTATAAAACTGCTCTAAAAAAAGTAACGAATCTTGGAGTTGTTTGTTTCTTATTCCCAAACAATTGTGTCGAGTGATTGTGAAGATTTATTTGTAAACAATATATTTGTTTTAAGTAATTTACAATTTGTTCAAGTATATTGACTGTTAATTATCTCACATATGGTGTAAAAAGTAGAGTTCCCAACACAAGCATTAAGCTGTCTTCAGTGGCGTAGCTTGGTAACCAAGGGCCCTGGGGCAAATTAAAAAATGGGGCCCTACTGCTGTTTTTTTTTCTGGTAGGGGAATCATCAGAATGATTTCTCCCGCTCTTGGGCGGAGTGGGAGGGCGTGTCAGACTCTTACTGACTAAACCCCTACCCCGTTCCTTTGTTGCCTATGATCTGGGGGGACTCGGTGTCAACCTTTCGGAATACCACGTGTTCCCCAGAGGCTTCGGCCCTGCCGGGCCCCTACAGTTTGCTGACATCTCCTTAAGGCGCGCGTGGAACAGAACACGCCGTTGACGACTGGGCTCGGTCCAGATTATTTCCAGACTGCCGGACGGCGAGCTACCCAGTGCTCGCGGTCCGCGAACCCGCGCCTACGGTGGTCGGAAATCGGAATCGGGATCTCGGCGGCGGCGGCGTGAGGATCGTTCCCTCATGCGCTCGCAGTCAGCAGCCTCCTTCACGAGCATTACTGCTTCGCAGAAGGAGGCGACCGCATGCCACCCCTCCTCGCTCCGGACCATGACCTGAATCAGGGCCCGGCGCGAGAGGTCGCCGCCTCCGATAGCCTCCACAAGGACACGGCGGTGCTCCGCCCAAGCGGGGCACACCTCTACCGTGTGCTCCACCGTGTGGCCCTACTGCTATGTAAACTGATTAGGTTTTATCAAATAAAAATATGAAATATACGAATTATTTTAAAAATGTTAAGCTACTTAAGCTATTCTTTGTACACTGCAGGGCAGGTAATAAAAATATTGAATAGTAACAACATAAATTACAATTCATATTTGGTGTTGGTTTGACTAATAAAACGAAATAGAGAATATTCAAGGATTTATTTTTGGATATGCAAATGTCGAGCCTACTAACTGACTAAATAACAATAATATTTACAATTTTTTCCTAGCTTTAGTTTTCGCAAAAGTACCAATGACTTCGTTTAAATCCAGGCTTGATGCGGTTTTGTTCTCAATTGCTATTAGCGATAAGTTTCGGAGTCGAGTTTGGCCCATATTATTTTTTAAATATTTTTTTATTATTTTTAATTTGCTAAATGACCTTTCAGCTGCTGCAGAAATGACGGGAATTGTAAAAAATAATAACATTGCTGTACCTAAATACTTTCGTTAGGTCGCATCCTAGCACTCCATATTTGGTCATTATTTCTTTACATAATTGGTGAACAGTCCATGCTTGAGTTAGTTGAGGTTTGAAAAATTAGGGCCTATTATATCTGAATATTTTCTTTGGAATTCGTCACACTTTTGTAATAAAGTTGCTTCATCAACATGTAATATAAATGTTGGTGTTAAAAAATCGAATATATTTAGATTGTGCTCGAGTAGGTAGGTCCTCACTGTTCACTGACGACGTTAAAAGTAAAATACCGCCCACTTAAAGTTTTGGCCACCCCGTTTGTTATTGTTAACTGTAGCTTATCTACTGTTTTGTTTTTTGTTAAGTGGATACTTTAGCAATAAACTAAACACTTATACTTGTGTTCCCATAGCGTTTTTAGGGTTCCGTTGCCAAATGGCAAAAACTCGATTCGTTCGAAAGTTCGATCGAGATTTCTGGTAAGGATTCGAGGGCCCCCTGAGCTTGAGGGCCCCGGGGCACTGCCCCACCTAGCCCCTGGGTAGCTACGCCGCTGGCTGTCTTTGTCTTGGCGACTTGAACTCATCAGTTCACTCAGGTTTCTATATAAACTCCCTCGCAATGCTCGGGAGTTAATTAAATATATTCTTACTAACTTTCTAAAAACTTAGCAACCTTCGTTTCAGTCGGAAGTCAACATGCCGTCCTCGGTTTAACCCCTAGTCGAAAATCTATCTTACACGTTTAGTATCCTAAACGTGTAAGATTGTAAAAAAAGTAACTGCTAGGAATTCTTTTATTGCATAATTTTATGGTAGAATCAATAAAAAATAAATGTAGGAAATGTAACACCAGAAACAGTAACAATAAGTTATCAGAAATGATCTTTAAAAATATTTTTTTATTTGATCAGCAGAAAATTATTATTTAGTCAACACTCAACAGGATCTTTCCTTCGGGATTTTTCCTTTTCGGGTATTTAATTACTCAGATACCCGCGAAACGAGACACAATAGTAAAACAATAACAGCGCGGTCTCATAGGACCGGTTGGGGATTCAAACGTTAATACGTGAACTTAGGGCACCTTGACACGGATAATTACGTTCAAAGTCCCCGTCATCTCCTTCATGTTAGGATCCTCAGAAATAGATAGGTATCCCCAGCGTGACTCTGTAAAGGCTCCCCCACACAGGTGCGTTATTATCGGTCGGTAATATCGCATGCGGTATTGCGTTAATGCGTCCCGATTCCTTGCACACAGCTGCGTTTTTATCACCCGATATTTCTTACGAGAAAGTTGCGTTATTATCGCAGCTGTGTGTACGGTCGTTTGCGTTCTGATACAAAACATTCTAGAACGAATATCGGAATATCGCAGGACGGAGAAACGCAACGTCCCACTTCCATTGCAGCGTTATTATCGCAGCAGTGTGTAACTATACGACCGTCCTAATACAAAATGTACTGCAAACAGATATCGCAGTAACGCATGCGATATTATCGACCGATAATAACGCGCCTGTGTGGGGGAGCCTTTAGCTTACCAAGACTGTTGTCATCAAATTGCTATACCTACTCTATCGGTTTAGGTGGTTAACTAAAGGTAAACAATCTTGGTATGTCTTTTTATATTCAAGAGGTCGTAAATAGTAATATACACAAAGATTATTTAAGTAAATTTAGTTTATTAGCTAACATCGATTTAGGTAAATAGTAGTTGCAAAGATTTTTACATACAATTTTTATACAACTTTTAGATAAAAAGACATGCCAAGATTGTTTACATTTAGTTAACTACCTAATCCGACGGAGTATAGCTGAATAATCGACATCATATAGCAAATCAAAATGAAAGAAAAAACATGTTTCAACCTAATATTTGTAAACCTGAATAACGATTTAAGTACTGCTCTATCATTCATGTAGTCTGTTACTCAGATACCCGCGAAACGAGACTCAATAGTAAAACAATAACAGCGCGGTCTCATAGGACCGGTTGGGGGATTCAAACGTTAAAAGCTGCCCAAAACAAGTCAGAAAAACTTTTAACTGATTTTGCTACCTAGTTAAAAGTACTTTTGTGTGGATAATGGTTTTGTCTGAGAGACAAATACCTCGTTAATTACCTGCTCGAAGTAACTAAATCAAAAGATGCGGTTGCTTGCCTGTGTAGAAGGTCGGTCTACTAACCCAGTGACCTTGAACCAGCGACCGGTTACGCCGCATAACTGGTGCGCTCGCCCAAACATTACTATAATAATATTCAAAAGAAAGCTCTACTACTACCCATCACAACACGGCAACAGTAGATGTGAGATATTCGTGCGATACAGTTCACGAATTGAATCCTCAAAAAAATCTAGCTTTTTTAATTCAAACCAAGCAGAATTCGACCTGCAGTGGTCAAAAATGTTTTTTTTTTTATTTAGTCGTCAACTTTTTAGACACTTTGGGACCAGTAGTTGACCACATAAATTGCAAAGACGATCAGATCCTCAAAAGAGCTTTTATGTTTATTATAAGAACTCAACCACTTTCTCTTTTTAAACCTGCGTTTCGTATTTTATTCTTGTAGGTACTCGCACCACCACTTTGTAAATCATAGGCTTTCTCTATATAAAACCAAATTATTAACGAACTTGGGCATAGAGCGCACTCTTTTGCCATAATTATAATCTTTTGCTTGTCAAAATCATTAAAAATGTTTAATTAAGAACGACTCGACTGTAATAATACCTGTGATGTTGATGATTAAATTAGTGTGTGATCAATCCAATCGGCCTATGTACTAGGAAGAACGATGATGTAATCTATTTATACTGAGTACTTTATTGTTTTGCAGATGGCTGGCGGTGCGAAAGCGATTTTAGCTCGCATTTTCCTCTTGCTGACCTTTCTGGGGGCGACGCGTTCACAGGCACTCTCTAATCCCACCTATAATCCAGGTAAGGTGAACACTGAACATGTACACAATATTCATCATGAAATGCCATATTGAGCTGTTATTTTTAATTTATTTGTTACACTGAAAACATATTAAGTTACACACAGTATATAATAAGCAGTAAGCAGTTACTGTCATTTTGATTAAATATTTATTGCAACCATCTTCTCTTAAGTATACCTACCCAGCTAGATTTTAGATACCTCAATAAATATTCAATCAATTGACACTCGAAGCGGAGTAAACGTTTAATCTCAGTTTATCTACCCTTATCTCAGTTTTGGATGATTGATGCTAACTCAATTCAATTGTGTTTCTAAATATAGTCAGGCAGTAGGCACTTATGCACATATAATATTTATAAACCGGCTACCACAAGGATAAAGCAGGTTTTAATCTTATTTCTTTCGAAGATGTCTCCATCTAAAAGAATGGGGTTTTTCCAACAATTACAGTTTTTTTCCTGTTGTTTATCTCGTTAAATATCACCGACTACAAGCTTCCCAACTTAAGTAACTTCTTAATAACTATTATTATACAGATGAAGTATCTACAAACTTAGGCGAAGTCGAGTCTAGGGAGAATGGGCCCGACTTGGAGTTCCGGTACCATGACCACGATCAGATGACCAGATACTTGCGGTCTGTGTCTGCCAAGTATCCGGCCTTGACTGCACTCTACTCGGTCGGGAAATCTGTGCAAGGTAAGAGAATTAGCCATAATAATATAACGGTACAAGGGCGAACCGTGTCCTACGTTCCAATTTATGATCTGACTAACATTGCTTTAGTGAACGGAATATAGTTGTAACGTTAAAGATCGATCGTCAACGATTATGATTAAATAGCCCACTTTTCAAACTCAAACTCCAAATTTTGATATCACATAGGCCTACAATGGGAACTTATAAGACGTCAGAAACTAGAGCACGACTTCAATTGGTCGTTTCCTATGGAGAAGAATCGGCTAGAAACTCCATGAATACCTTTAAAAAAAAAATGGATCCTACTCTTTTAAAAAAAATGGTTTCTGCAATAATAATATGAGAGGACAATATTATGTAGACCTGTCAACTTTGTACCCAAAATTTTTGCTTTGATGCTATGTGCAGTCGTACATGCATTGTGTAATGCCGCGGCCAGACTATGCTCCTCGCGCTGCTCATCGCTCTGCTCCTCGCGCTGCCGTGATTTGCCGCGATGTTGCTCTCTCTCTCTCGCGCGCAAAGACCGACAAGATAGGGAGCAGTGGGCAGGACGAGGAGCATGACGAGTGGCATGACGAGTAACGTGGCCACACTATGTCTCTGCCTCCTTTCCTCGTTACTTCCCATGCTACTCGTCGAGTGTGTGGCCGCGGCATTAGACCGATCGCGATCTAGCAGATTCATCTGTCCAAATTAATATCTGCGTGTAATCTCGTATGCCTTAAAAAAACATTACATTCCACAGACATTTTATCTATAATATCCTCTTTACTTTTATCAAAATCGCTTAAAAGACTAGATAATGTTCCTTCTATAACAAAAATGCTAATTTTCTACATATTAAGCTTTTTTGGTAAAGGATCGTCCTCATCGTAATTTTTCTTCCCAGGTCGAGATCTGTGGGTGATGGTGGTATCGGCGTCGCCCTACGAGCACATGATCGGCAAGCCCGACGTCAAGTACGTGGGCAACATTCACGGAAACGAAGCCGTCGGTCGCGAGCTACTTCTGCACCTCATTCAAGTTAGTGGCCACAACCGGTGCTTAGCGGCAACGAGCACTTCCTTGTCGTAATCAGCCACTACCTGTTTACATTCATACTTAGCTAGATTTTACAAGAGAAATGGTTTTAGTTTAAATACCCGTTTTGTAGTAAGATTATAACTGGAGTTAGATTAATTTATGTTAACTGAATGATCTCGTAAAATGTATTAAATGCTTAGGTAATTCTCTATCTAACTCGACTCTAAAGCTTCATTAAAGAGGCAGTTAAAAATGCCTTAGTTAAGCATTTTTCAGATAATCATTTTGCAAGAGCAAAATAACATAATTCTGCTAGTATAAAAGCCCACGTCAGAGCAATTAGCTTTAAATCTGACCTTTTGGCTGTTGTTACAAGCATTTGATGTTCCCCATTTGGAAAATTATACCCATTTTAAATATTTCCAGCACCTCGTGACGTCATATGATACCGATCCTTACATAAAATGGCTACTGGACAACACAAGGATCCATTTGATGCCCTCTATGAATCCCGATGGTTTCGCCATCTCGAAAGAGGGCCAGTGTGACAACACATACGGCAGGTATGTTATGACACCATTACATTATTTGAAACAGGTATTATTATCACTACAATGTTATGGCTATACCATAACAGGTAATAGGCATCATAAATTTATAGGAAAAGTACGAGTACCTATACAACTAACAATAGATTGAGTGAATAACCTACATATTCACTAGCATGGATACAACTTCAATGAAATTGCAATTTTATTATAAATCTCACTAATATTTCGTAAAACTAGAGCAGTAATTTATATACTGAATAGTGTACAACTATATTCAATGTCGTATTGCAACACACGTCTGTTTTCAATGTTCAATAAATCTTGATGATGGACAAATTAAGAGCAATTGATTGTACAAGTGGCACTTATTAATTTGCAGGCACAACGCTCGTCGCTACGACTTGAACAGGAACTTCCCTGACTTCTTCAAGGCTAACACGAAGCAGCCGCAGCCGGAGACGGAAGCCATCAAGGAGTGGATCAGCAAGATCCAGTTCGTGCTGTCGGGCTCGCTGCACGGCGGCGCGCTCGTGGCGTCCTACCCCTTCGACAACACGCCCAGTGCCAGTAACTGTCAATAACACTTTTATTGTTCTCTAACCATGTTCAATGCTCAGTTTCGTCACGTGCTTCCGGTCACATGTCACACTAATAGGCCACCGACGCAATTGCCGGAATTTGACAATGCATTACTGGTTATGATTGCGCTTCATGGGCAATTGATGTAAATTTTCCTCATGAATGCATTTGAGTCTGTATTTGCTTTCTTATGACTTCCACGTGTGGCTTTGGAGTTTACATGCTCGTAAGTTAATAAGATGCATGAAGTCAATATTAATAGGCCATCTGAAGACTATATTTTTGACACAGAGGAATAACAGAAACGTGTTCTCTTTTTTTTCACGCAAATCAGGAATATGCAGGTCATCAGTTCTGTGTTCTGGTGAGGTACTTCGTTAATTTTGCCTTCTAACATTCTGTTACAATTAAATTAATAATGTGTTGTTTGTGTCCAACATGTGGCCTGAACGCAGTGTTCCAGAGCTACGCGCACTCGCCGTCCATCGCGCCGGACGACGACGTGTTCCGCCACCTGTCGCTGGTCTACTCCAACAACCACGCCAAGATGTCGCGCGGCGTCTCCTGCAAGTCCGGCTCGCCCAGGTTCGAGAAGGGCATCACCAACGGCGCGGCCTGGTACCCTCTCACAGGTAGCATTTCGTTCCATTGGCTTAGTTACAAAATATTATTAAACTAGCGACCAGCTTCAATTTCGCATGTACGTTAGAAATTTTTGATATTTTCGGCATTTCTCTAATATTATATACGCGTATGTAAGCATACAATTAAAGCTTTCTAATGTTTACTTATGAATGGGTCTGTCTATTGATGAATAGGTACCCCTTGAAAACCCGTTTAGTATTATCGTAGATTTTGAGTTTTTCGCGAACAGATAGACATCATAGATTTTGTTATATCTACCTAATAACTTGTATGTTAGGACAACATATAAACTTTGTGTAAAAGCTGTTATTCCATGGAAGCATTAAATTAATTGCCTTGCATTGACGTCAACGACGATTATGACGTAGGTACAAATAGTCATAATCATAGTTATTTATTCATTAACACTAAATTGTATCTCAAATTACAAACATGTTAAATATTACAGCAATGCAGAAAAATAAAATAAATTTATTATTTGATTAACTTGTACCTCATAGATCGTCAATACGAGTAGGAGATATAAACACTTGTTCAATAGGAATCTTTATCGAAATGAAAAATATGGGCAGTCATAGTGCCATTCTCATTAAAAAAATAATCAAATTCTTATTCAAAAGCAATGTTGTTTAATTGCAGGCGGTATGCAAGATTACAACTACCTGTGGCACGGATGCATGGAGATCACTCTGGAGATCTCTTGCTGCAAGTACCCTCCTGCGCACGAACTGGCCAAATATTGGCAAGACAACAAACAGGTACCTAAAGCATTTGTTTATGCTGAAAGATGGTAGGTCCTTAACACTGTATAATACTTTGATATTATGGTATGGTAGTGTTAACTTAAAAACAAATCCAACGAGAAAAGATATGGTTTTTATCATCTATAAGATTTAACGCAAACAAATAATCAATTAGGATATAGTGTAATAGGATATAGATAATGAAGATAATGTCCCTACTCTGTAAATATGTAAAAGAAAACTTGCTAGCTGCTTCAGTACTTATTTTATTTTTATGTAATTTTAAGATCCGTGCTTATATAGGTACAGTATAAGTCACTTACACATAACTCACTTTTTACCAAAAATATAATTTATAAAATATCTAATTAAATATTATGATCATGATTTAAACGAAACTGAATCCAACTACTGCTGCTACAAGAAACAGAAGCACCGATGGAGTCGTAGACGCGGCGGAGTTCCAACCAGACTTGATTCCAATCACACCGCACGCTACTCGTGGACCCGCGTTACCAGTAGTCAAGGAATTCTCGTGTCCTCCCAGCCCTAGGTCATCTTCCTGTACGTGGAGCACCAGGGTACGCCCCAAGATGTTGTTACGTCCTCGAAGCGAAATGATGCCGTCCACAAAGTCTATACTAGCAACTGCAACGCCATCTCCTACGAACACAACATTCCCGAGGTCGCCAACATGTCGCACTGAGTGATTCCTGCCGCCGTGATTATTGTCGTCCGGATTGAAATGCGGCCCTGACGTGTAGCAAGTGGTCGTATCGCCAAATTCGTGCACGTGAAAGCCGTAGTAGCCGGGCTCTAAACCAGTTATGTTTCCAGTGACTCTTAGGCCATTTGTTGTCTCCGTGAACTCGATCTTCCCCGTCACATTTTGCGATATTAGGAGTGCTACAGCAGCTCTAGTATCACCATTAACGTTAATTACAGTAACAGCAACAACTGCGACAAAACATAACCAACGGAACATGTTGAGGTAACAAAAACGTGTGTTCGAATAAGTAAACAAAAGAACTTTGGCTGAATTAACTGTATAATACATATCAATCATAAATAGTTAAGTACTGATATAGATAAGATACATTCAGGTATTTACTCTGATTAATTATTTACAGGAAAAAAAATCCCATAGATTGTCTGTTCGTGAAATGAGGCACCGTACGATCTAAAATTCGAATTTTACCGTTGATCTACTTATTTTAGAGTAAACTGATAAGAATAAGGCAAAGCGACAAATTCATAATCATAAGATTACTCTGCCACGACTCACGAGTTTAACACCAAAGAAGAAGAAAAAAGACCTACGGACTTTTAGCAAACTTGCCAAAGACACAAAACATGATAGCCTTCGCAGTGCTAAATCGTAACGTAGGTTCTTGCAGTCCAATGGATATCATTGGATTCCAAGAACCTAGCTTAGAATTTCACAAGATTATCATAAAGAAGCTAGTAGATTTGCTGCAACGCTGCAAGTAGTGAAATACACCCAGATGAACCTACCATAGAAACTGATTTGTTCAGAACTATTTCGTGGAATCGTTTCGTCTTGAGTTTAGCTCCCTAAAAACACCTAGGTGATCATTATCCGCACATGGAAACGGCTCCGTGACCACTGACCACTCCGCAATTCCCTCTTTGCAACGCCAAATGTGAAACAATTAAAACTGGTCTCCCTTTTTTTAGGGTGCGAAATTATTATTAAGGATCTTCTCCCGCTCGCTCTGGGTAGAGTAAAAGATAGTGTCAGGCCCCGTCATAAAATGGTTTTCCCAGAGCCTCGTGGTTCACGGCAGCATGTGGCCAAGGCATTGTTTTAGCGTATACTCAATTGTTACTTGTTACTTCCTCCGCAGACCTTCAGGACCCTAGCAGATACCATAAATCGATTACGAGATACCTATGTTTGTGCGGGTTTATCTGTTAATTTATTAGACCTTACTATTTAATTCTCAAAACGCGGATCAGGCAAGGAGTGTTAGCGTCTTGTCGGAAAAGCGAGTTCTTAATAGGTACGTGCACGTGTCTGGCCGATAAGATAGATATAATTGTTATTTTATGTTAACATTTTCATTCTTATCTTCAATTAAAACGTAGCTAGATTAAATGCAAACTTTATTATATCTACTTGCATTACAGAAAGAATGCAAGTAGGTAAGTATTCGAATATGAAATCTAGGAAGCCAGCACAGCACAGGGCCTCAATGTCTCCTAAGCTGCAAGTGGCTGCAACTAACATTTGTAGACTTCCAAACTTGTCAAAATCCACAATTATGAAACCAATGATCGACAATTCTGATACTAGGTATTCTTATAGCAGACTTGAGGCTCAGGTCAACACTTCAATGTCAGAACCTTTCTAAACACCTTATGAAGTACTTACCAAAGTTATTTTTGTTTGTAGTCCCTCATCAAATATTTGGCTGAGGCCCACCGCGGGGCTCACGGCTTTGTGATGGATGAGAACGGCAACCCCGTCGAGCGCGCCACCGTTAAGGTGAAGGGGCGTGACGTCACCTACCACACCACCAAGTATGGCGAGTTCTGGCGCATCCTGCTGCCTGGAACCTACAGGATTGATGTAAGGATAATAGTAGAATTAACTTAGATATGTCAAGTCAGGAAAAATTACTGCTTGAGGTAAATGCTTCACTGTAGTCTGCGAAATTCAAATATTGTTTTTGCATTTTAAAGATCAATGTCAAGTTGTATTATCATCATCTTCCTGCCCTTGTCCCATACTACTTGGGGTCGGCGCAATACGTTTTTTCTTCCATTCTGTCCTGTCATCTGTCAGGCTATAACTAACTCACTTTTCTTTCCAATCACTCCTCACACAATCCATTCATCTTTTCTTTGACTACCCTCTCCATCTATCAACATGCATGCGTTTCATCCCTCTTCTTTACATGACCATACCAAGATAAACGGTTTTCTTTTAAATTTTCAGTCAGTGGCGCCACTTCCAAATATCCTCTAATATACCAACTTATTTCTGACTTTATTCCTTCTCGTCATATCACACTGACCACTCATCTAGCTGAACAATCTCACCCGTAACACATATTTATTAGAGATTATAGTCAGTATTATAATTACCAACACAACCCTGAACCCTCTCAGTTCAGCTAACCTTAAAAGAAAGAAAATTTGAATTGCGCGGGTTACCCTGGTGTTTCCACCTTAGTCCTGAATATAAATACTGGTTAAGAGCTGGTATGTAACAAAAAAAGGGTAACATATTAAAAACCCGAGAACTCATATAGAACGGGTTTTTTTAAAGAAAGTACAACGCTTTAACGTAAAGCAGGGGAGCAAACGTCTTTTGATTAATCTTCGTTTGGCATAAATCCACTTTAATTTAGCACGTAACACTTCTCAGCACTTGAAAGTACTTAGACTTTCAAGTGTTGAGAAGTGTTACGTGCCATTAAAAGTTGCACACTGACTGCTTCACTGAGAGTGCAGGCACCTCGATGGACTTGCGCTACTCAGTAGTAACAGCCTGAAGTGTTGGATAGATGCTTACCCGACCTATTTAGTTCTGTTGTAGAGTAGTTATACATAGCTAGATCATAATCTAGACTACTTATTAACGTTTGAATCCCCAACCGGTCCTATGAGACCGCGCTGTTATTGTTTTACTATTGTGTCTCGTTTCGCGGGTATTTGAGTAATTAAACGACTGTTAGGTAATTTGATAAATATAACATTTTTAATTGTAGGCTGAAAAGCATTATGCTTTGGGAATATTAGAAATAATTAGGTTCCAGAAGTGTCATTTTGATTTGTATTGTATTGTATTCGTATCCGCTTACAGGTATCAGCAGAAGGCTATCTGCCGCAAGAAGTAGAGTTCATTGTTATAGAAAGTCATCCCACTCTATTGAATGTTACTCTACATTCAGCTAAGGTGAGTACCTAAATGAAGTTAAAAACTATACCTTTAATAAAATCAAGGAACCTGGTTGATAAGCAGATGGTCTGACAACTTAAATTGCCATTGACTAATCAGCTGTCAGTTTTGACAGTCCCATGAACTGACTATATGAAAATCTGCTTAACAATCAATATCTCTGACTGTACATTATCTCTTGTTAAAACGCGGATACCTTCCAAACTCCTATTGTAAAAAAATCTCTTCAAGATCTGTAAATATATCTGATTCACTCGCTTTCTAATCGTAGCACTAATGGTGGCGTGGTTACAACAAGTTCTTGTGCCTCCCTAGGGCTACATTCCGAAGGCGGCAGGCGCACCGCCGGCGGCGGCCACAGTGAAGACTACCTCCCTCCCCACAGCACGTACCACTGCTACGTCGGCCCCCTATAACGATGGTTCAATTGTGTTCCCCGAAGACTGATCCTAAATGATTCCTTTAGAAATGAGAAAAAAAATCTCACTTTAAATTACTATGTTTTTTTAGACTTACGCGGTTTGCACAACACCGCGGTTTTTGAGCTATTCCAGACTGCCTAGTGCGAGTTAGTTTTACGTTAACGCGATCGACAGGTTTATGACTTTCGACGCTCCGATTAGCCCGCTCCAAGCTCTTCACCAATCAGAGCGTCGAACACGGTAAACGTATCGATCGCGTTAACGTAAAAGCAACTCGAACTCATCACACAGATATTTTGATGGTATTCTGTTTTTGTGTAAAAAATTTTTCTTCTCATGGGAAAATCGGAAATACGGAGAGTTGTGTGTTTGCATTGTCTAAAATCAAGTGCTAAGTAGCCGGTGCTAGTGTGCAAGTTACGTAAAAATGCAATTTATTTGTCGCGAAGTACCTGTAATGTATTTTTAATAGTAATGTAATCAAGTAATGCTCTTATTTTTTATAGCAGACTGTTGTTATCCACGAGTACATTGTATCATAAACTTGCCTGCTTAGTTTTTAGTGTTATTTGAATCAGGGCTTGAAAACGTTACCAATTCACATTAAAAATAACGTTTAGTAACGGTATTTCCATAGAGATACTTACATATCGGTATGATTTGGTAGCGTTACTTAGTAGCATAACATTATAAGAACGTTAAAAATTGCGATAAAAATTAACGGTATTTTTAATGTTATTGTGAAAATAGTGGTAACAAGTAAACGGTATATTTTGGTTATTTTATGCGAAGGCTAAAATTTTTATCAAAAATTGTTTACAATATTAGGTATTTACCTAAATCAAAGTTAAGTAATAAACTAAATTTAAAAAAATTATTAAGATTGCATGTAACGGGTGGAAAGCAACATTCACAAGAAAAAGCACAATTAGAATAGCAAAGTAAATTAAAACACGCATATAGTCGTACGGCACAGTCTTAGCGTAGCTGCTGTCTGACACTCTTTTGCGTTCGGACAAGACCGACGGTATCAAAACTAACTCACAACGATAAAATTAACGATAGCGTAGATTTTAGCGTTACGTATGTTTAACGATAAAATGTGCCTGATATAACGTTAAATATGGTAACGTTATTTATTAGATAACGATATCACCATCAAAAAGCTGTAACGATACCATATTTTTAACGGTATTTCAAGCCCTGATTTGAATTACTTAAGTACAAATGTGTGTGTACAATATTGTGTCATAGAGAAATACCTACGTTATAATATATTAATTATACCCATTAACCTTGTACATAAATCTATACCCTTAATAACTATTTTTGATTCCTATTAAGGCTTTTAGTCTGAAAAAAAATACAAGTGGTGAAGGAATGGTGAGTAATTTAAAAATGTACATAATTTAGGTAACGGTATATGGTTTTAAAAATAAGTTATTTAGCATGCTCTAAAGATATAGTATAATTGTGGCATGGACAGGTTAAACACAAGTAATTTTTCAAAAGCCTTTTGAGAAGAATGTGTTCAAAACTTACTTAAATAATATTTTCAATACACTTACTTGAAAACCCGCTCAAATATTAAATTGCGTGCCTAAAACCGCCAGGGATAGCCTGGCGGTTTTAGGCACGCAATTTAATATTTTCACTAGTGCGTTAAATTGCGTAGGTAAGCTGACCCCGCCAAAATTTAATGCATTTATCGAATCAAGCTGGGCACTAAGCTTCCCCATGACTCGCGCGTCAACCCCCTCTTATTTATTTCTTCGTAAGTGTATTGGAAATCGTCGTTTGATACACAATTTGGAAAGTCACTGCAGCACTCGGCTCCATAATACTCTCGCCGCCCGCCTCAGTCGCTATGACAAACTTTCTCCACTTGTATCGAAATCTATATTCGTCGACTATTTATAACCTAATATGTTTGCTTTTATTATACGTTTATGAGTTTTACATAGGTCAGAGGTTTAACTTGTACCGTGTAACCACATTGCAGCGTATCGACGGCGGGCCGTACTACCGGCCGGTGGCGCTGCCCCCCCGCGCGCCGCACGCACCGCCCCCGCCGCCCGGCATCTTCGCCTCGCTCACCAACTCCTTCAACAGCATTGTCTCTAACATCTTCGGATAAACTGACCTTTTAAAAAGTATTAGCCCCACATTACTGCCAGTTTCTTCCGCTGTACTGTGCAAGAATTTAAACAAAACCGTCTGTAAACAGTTGGGAAATTCGTTACTCTTATATTAAAGTGGCTCTATCTGTGGGCTTACCTTTGCGAAAACTTCCCGCACGTAACTCGAGCCGAAATATTATAGTGGTATTAAAATCAAAAATTTCGCCAATCAGAACAGCCCATACTTGTGTACGCTGGGAAAGTGTGTATTGACGCAATTGTACAATCGAAACGAAAACGAATTAATACTAGGACATTCTAGAAGTTTCACTTCATTATTTTTAGTAGATGCTATTATTCTATTGAAAAGAAGATATCAACGGGATCGTCATAAAAATGAAAGTATGTTTATGGAGATTCTGAAAATTGCTAACCAAAATGCCTATTGTTGCTCATTAAATATCAGATAATTTAATTTAAATTAGACAATCAAGACATTTTCAGCAGCACTAAGACTAATTTATTAGTAGATAGTAGGTACTCAATAAAAATCTTACTTTATTAAGTAAATATTTAGAGGGAAGTTTATAAGACTAGTGAATAAGCGACCACGCAGAATAGTAGCCGTATTGTAAGATAAATAAAGAAATACTGCCGCATTTATATTCTAAGTAAAAGTATACTCAAGATACCAAATTATGCAGTAATGCCAATAGTGTGTATCGCCGGGCTCTCGGCCCGAATAGCAATGATCTCTTACAAAAAGATCAAATTATTTTTAAGGAGTTTGTAAATATACATTAGTGGATAAGATTAGATGCTTTAACGTTGAAATAAAAACTAATTTATTATATGTTTGTATGTGTTGTTTATTTTCTTAATTCTCAAATAGTACATAGAAAACAATTTAACAGAAACAAAAATTTCATTATTTTATTATGATATTTTTTATCTTTCAAATTCCCCATCATCAGAACTAGGTTTAGATTGAAAAAGAATTAAAGGCTAATCTGAAAGTGCAGTAGTGTCCTTCGATTAAAAAATGAATTGTCTACCCATCCACTGGTGGTATGGAAAATAAAAATTGGAAACATTCAGGTCATAAAAATCACAATAATATATTCAACTTTATAAAACTTCTAGACAACAGGTTTTGCATTACCTATATCTACAATTAAACCTATTGTCTATCTTCAAAGACAGTCTTTGATATTTTTAAAATAGCAAATCCATACGACGCGATGCAAAATATGTAGGTTTTTATGGGACTACCCAATTATTATTTAATGCTGGAGACTTAGTTCACATTCCCACTTAAGTATTGCAGACACATATCTAAAGGTACATCTAAACATTTGTATTTTTAAGTTTTTGAAACACCGACTTCAATGATCACAGAGTGGACTCGACCTAAGTCTCCGTGGTATCGACCTTGACTGAGTCCCTGGCGACCTGGAAGGCCGCGATGAGCGCCGCCAGCTCGATACGTTCGCTACAGCCCGACGCCAGGCGCGCCTCGGCGTCAGCCATCTTGATCAGCAGCGATATCAGAACTTCGGGAGGTAGTTTCACTGTAAAATGAAAATATTTCTGTAGTTAATGTGTTTGTAGTTTTTCATAACTTTGATGACACAAAAATACAGGACTTTTATAATCTTGAAGAGAGCGCGGAGCGGCCAGTAATAGCTACAGAAGCGAATTATACGATCAAACCTTACATCAGAGCAAGACAACTAGATGTATAACAAGTCACCCTAAATTCTGTTCCTATATATTTTACATAAAATAAGAAGATAGGTGTATCAATAATGCAAAAACTGTGTTTTTACCTCTCTGTATGATCGTGTGAACTTCAGTCAAAATGTCGCCGAGTGCCAGGCCTTTTGCTAGTTTGAGATCTTGAATGTCTGTCCACGTGTTATTAAGAAAATTACAGTTCGTATTATAGAATAAAATTCACCAGGATCAAAACACGTGATTTCATGGCAAATTCAAGGAGCGAGGAAAATTGCTTGAATACAAACCGTCTCACTATTTCAGGACTATATCTAAGAAAATCATCTCCAATTTATTAAAAAGGATACTCTTGAAGCAAACGGCGAAGTCGTTTTCATTGAGCAGCCAGTTGAGTATGTTGTTGATGTCGGAGCGCAGCGGGTGCCCCACGCACGTGTACACGTTGTCCTCCGTGACGTCGCGGTAGGCCAGCCACGTGCTCTGCAGCGTGTTCAGCACCTTCCGCATGTCACCGCCCGACAGAGCCAGCAGAGCCTTTATACCGTCTTCGGATATCTTTACACTGTAAATCAAGATTTTCTTGAATTAAGAGGGATTAAAGATCAGTTTTCGACAAGATATGGGCATTTGAACCGGAATTATAGAAAGCATGTCAAGAAGTTATTAACGTTTGAATCCCCAACCGGTCCTATGAGGCCGCGCTGTTATTGTTTTACTATTGTGTCTCGTTTCGCGGGTATCTGAGTAATTAACGGAAAGTTTTCTTCTTTTGAGGTCAACTCAATTAAGCGGGGCACAGCTCCACCGTATGATATGGTATAAGTGTTGTTTCCGCACTTAGTCCTTTGGCTTCACCGTATTCTCCATCGAGTCCTCCGGGCGGGCGGTCCACGCATTCGCGGGTTGACACGGATGTTTCTTCCGCCTGAATCCAGAACCGGAACCCACCCGAACTTACCATATACGGTTAAGACCTGTGTCATGCAGAAGGTGAGGACGCTGTGGTAGGTACCTCTCAAAACATTGGTGTTACACAGCACCACTGGGTCTGGTTTTAAACCTATAACCTACAAATTCGTACAAAAAAGTAAACATACCCTTCGGCAGAAGCGACCTCTTTCAGGCGCGGCACTATCTGGCTCTGCTGCAGAGGTGCAAAGCGGAACCGCGTACATCTTGATTGCAACGCTGGTATTATTTTGCCCAAGTAGTTGCATATTATGCAAAACCTCACATTCTCAGTGTACTTTTCTATAACTGAAACAAGTGGTCATGATAAGACTGGCTGCCAGCAGCTTTATTTGCGTCGAATATCGGTTATTACGGTCGCAACGTCGCGAAGCCAGATAACAAAAAGTAACCTATTTGGTCGATTTATTGGTACGGAGTAAGCTTGGACTCCAAAAAAGGACTCATTGGAGTTCAAGCTTACTCCGTACCCAATATCAAAATCAGCTCAATAGTTTAACGTTGCAAGCTTAACAAAGTTACTTGGATGTAACATAAATAAAACACGATAACTAAGTAACAGACTTTATTATTGTACGCCACATATAGCCGACGATGCTTTTCGCTGCTCTCTCCTCAGAGCTTTCCTATTCATGATCAATGACTGCGCAGGTTCCTGCATGGAGGTCGCGTGTCCGTTCTGTTCCGCGTTGCGGGGCACCACCGAGCGCCCGTCCACGATGGCAGGCGGCAGGCGATGCACCTTCACACCCAACACGCGGGCCACTAGGCTTGTGAAAGCGTTGCTCACCTGAAGTCGTTCGAACATTCATTTATCATTATATTATATATCATTATATTTATTTTTATTTTTTATATTATTTTTATTCATCAGTCGAAATAAATCGCCAAGGATGCGAAACGTAATACTTTTTCTCTTATTTTGATGTGCAACATGTTTTTGTAGCGTAAACCATTTTTTTTTATTTTTTCAATTACTTTTTTAAAATGATGGCAAAGATAAGGTGGTTAATTCTCCCTGGAAAAAGTACTTAAAGCCCCTTACCATCTCCCCAGTCCTTGCTGATCCCTTGAAGTTCTCCAACATATGTTCAGACGCAAATTTTTGTACACAAGACAGTCTCACAGCCCTCTGGTGTTCCAAATCAGATTTATTACCAAATAGAGCCATCAAGGGCTTCGTCAATTCGTTTTCGAATATCTCTTTCACTTTCTGAATCCATTCGGTCAGTTTATCAAAACTTTGTAAATTCGTCAGATCATAGACGAACAAAACTATCTGAAACAGAAGAACAAACTTCAATCCTTTAGCGTCATAAACACGATCATCAATAAAGTGAATCATTAACAGGATACTGGGTACCTATGACGGATTTAGTCTTTCCGTACCTAGTTCGAGCGTGTGTTAACACTTTTATTTCTTTTTGATATTGTTGTGGTATGTATTTTTTAAGGTCATCAAATTGACTTCTCCCGCTCTGGGCGGAGCGGGAGGGCGTGTCAGACTTTCATCATCATCATCATCTCAGCCGAAAGACGTCCACTGCTGGACATAGGCCTCCCCCACGCGCCGCCACGGCGACCGGTCCTGTGCGTCCCGCATCCACCGGATTCCCGCGACCCTCGCCAGGTCGTCGGCCTGTTGTCAGAGTTTTACTGACATAAAACCCACTCCTGTTCCTTCTTTGCCTTCGGGCCCCGGGGTTCCCTTTCGTAGAACCCAAGGAAATTAGGTATGTATGTTGAGCGTGTTACAACTACGGGTCCAGGCGGTGTTTACGTTTATGCACTATTGATAACTTACATCAGATGCATACAGATAGTTGGCGAGCATGTGCGTCTGCAGCGCGTTGCCGGCGACGTCGCAGAGCTGCAGGGGGACCGCAGGGCGCAGCCCTATGCACAGGCCGGCCATCACTTCGGCGCCCTGCGTGCCGCCAACTGGGGCGAAGTTGTTCCCGCCCAAGTAGCGATGGCATAGGCAGCTCTATAAAAATGTTAACTTAAGTTTATAAACACAGATTTAAGTAGACCGGATATCTATACTAATATTATAAAGAGGAAAGATTTGTACCTATTTTTGTATGTTTGTAATGAATAGGCTCAAAAAGTACTGGGCCGATTTAAAAAATTCTTTCACCAATAGAATGCTACATTCTTCCAATTTGACATAGGCTACATTTCATTTTGAAAAAAATTAGGGATCCTTGGTAAAATTTGAACAATGTAACCGAAGGTGTAGAAAAATGAGTCTTAAGTCACAAAAAAAAACTGTTTTATATCCAAATTTCCAAAAATAAATAATTGTCTACCCCGTGCGAAGCCGGGACGGGCTGCTAGGGCTGTATAAATCTGCCATATGGCCAATGTAATCTATATAATTACCATGCGGTAACACGTGAAAGCTGCAATTCCTTACAGTACTGATCGTGTAATGATCTAAAGACATGCATCAATAAAATTATATGTATGTTTAATAGGATCTGCTAAAACATACATATGTATTATTTTATTGCAAAATAACACTCACCTTTCCAGTTTTAGGTTCCCCAAGCACCGCAATCTGAATGGTCCTGGTCTCAAGCACGTCGTCTTCACTGCCGTACATCGTAAATAACTTAACATTGGCCCAATTTAACTTTCAACCAATTTTTAGAATCAAAACCTCAAAATTGTTTAACATCGTCAAATACGATAAATTCTTAAATTTAAATGTCAACATTATAAAGAAATTAACCGTGATATGTCCGAACCGTTTGTGTTCATTAAATAACCATGGCAACTTATTAGGTAGGTATGTTGAAATTGCACTGCAGACAAGTTGAGTGATTGAATTCGAGGAACAACACGCAAATAACATAATAAGATTTTATAGAATTTAGGTTAAAAATATTTTAATACCTACTAAAGCATTTTGAATTTATTATCGCCGTAAACGGCCATTCATAAATTCCATGTCATTGCCAAGGAAATCCAAAACATGGCTTTAGTTTAGTAGAATGTGTTGTTTGTCTGTCGCAGTGATTTTGTCTGAAACTATTAAACAATTGGCCTGAAAATTAGCGCATACCTGTATCATACCGTGAATCAGCAATATGGGCATTTTTAGGGTTTTTGATTAATATGATGTCTTTTACAAGCCAACATTACCGGCCAACGACCTAGCGAGGGTCGCGGAAATCAGATGAATTCGAGACTCACCGGTTGTTGTGGCGACGCTTGGGGGAGGCCTATGTCCAGCAGTGGACGACTTTCGGCTAAGATGATGATGATGATAATGAAGGTGCTATACACCTGCTACACTAAGGTAATCTGGGGTCCAATAGACCCCTTGCGACTATTACGTGAGACTCTTAAGTTACACAAGTACCTTAAACTTCTGAAAGCAATCCAAGTGCTTCCAAAGACCGTTAACATGTGTCTTGCCTAAGGATAGAAAGTCGAGAGCCAAATGTCGTAAATGCAAAAAAAAATCGAGTAAAAATAAATCGAAATTAATTCAGGTAAATTCAAGTGTGCATACCAAACTGATAGTCTGTTGTTAAGTTTGAAGTCAGTTTTAGATGTTCATATTCTGTTACATTCTGGCAGTTTACCATTTTTTAGTTCTATTTTAGAACATTAATAATAATAATAATAATAATATTCCACAACTTTCACACAACATCATCTAGTCCCAAACTAAGCAGAGCTTGTATTATGGGTACTAGACAACTGATAAACATACTTATATATTTGTAAATACATACATATAGGGCTTTCAATACCGGTATTACGGGATCCCGTAATACCGTGATCACGGATATATTTTGGTCTTTTTTCAATACCGGTATTGACTTGCCAATACCGTGATTACGGTATTACAATCTTTAATATACAGGTGTTTGGGTGTGCGTCAGAATGGCTGGTTGTATGTGGCGTTGGTCTATGAGAGTTGATTCGCAAATTGCTACATAGATATAATAAATAATTGCTCTAAATAACATCCTTTATTTAACACTATGTTTGAAGTTACAACTAAATTAGACTAATGAAGTAAATATGTAGCAATTATTATTATTAAAAAAAATATTGACGCAATACATTTCGGGAAACTCTGTATAAGTATACGTAGCCAATTGGCAAAAACTGAACCCTTATAGTTTCGCCATGTCTGTCCGTCCGTCCTCGCTTAATCTCTGTGACCATTAGCTCTAGAAAGCTGAAATTTGGTACCAATATGTATGTCAATCACGCCGACCAAGTGCAAAAATAAAAATTAAATAAAAATGTTTAATTAGGGTAGCCCCCCTACATGTAAATTAAAAGTGTTTTTTTTTATTTCAACCCTAACGTGTGATATATTATTGGATAGGTATTCAAAAATGAATACGGGTTTACTAGAATAATTTTTTGATAATATCAATAATTTCAGAAATAATTGCTCCAAAAGTAAAAACAATGTGTCCCCCCTCTAACTTTTGAACCATAAGTTTAGAAAATATGAAAAAAATCTGGAAAGTAGAGCTTTATAAAGACTTTCTAGGAAAATTATTTTGAACTTGATGGGACCAACAGTTTTTGAAAAGCTGGGTACACTTATTGTGACGAACGGGAAACTACGGAACCCTACACTGAGCATGGCCCGACATGCTCTTGGCCGGTTTTTTTTAAATTTACTCGCAAAGTTTTGGACTTAAATTAAAGCTTTTCATGTTATAGCTATTTACATGGCTACAAAAAAAAGAACCAAAAGTGACTGGAATCTTCAAACTCTCTCAAAATTCTCTACTCTATCCTCTTGCTAGTTATGTGCCACATGCTACAAAAACCTTTTTACAACTTTGTGGATTAGCTAGTTTTGTGAATCGAGATTCGAGTTACATAAATTCTATATTCAAAATTATGACTTGAAAAATTTTTTTTTCTTACATGGTACCTGAGAAACCTATTTAATCTATTATATCACTCTTATAAGGTAAAATCTGTCTAGTATCTCTTTTTTCGTGGTTTTATTGGAAACAAAAAAATAGAATTGTGTTTTTAAACAATAATTTAATTATTTATTTAAATATTATTATGATTCGAAGAAGCACTAGTGTAAAAAATAAAAAAATGTACAAAAAACTTGAATTCAATACCGTGATCACGTGATCACGGCATTGAGCTATTCCAATACCGGTATTGATACCGGTATTGAAAAAATCCGGTATTTGAAAGCCCTACATACATATTATAGATAAATTACACCCATTGTCATTAAAAATTAAAGTTTTGTTTCTTATTATGAAAGTACAGTAAATGGATTTACTGGGAACTAATCTACTGGTTTTAAGGTGCTCAACAGGGCTGATGCCTGCTAGGGTTGTGGGAATGTTTGAAGGAGTCACTGTAACCAAGGAAGACAAAGGCAAAACTGGTGGTGTATAGGTGGCCAAAATCTCTAACTTCCCTCTCACTCTACCTATATTTCGCTCTTTTAAAAAGAAACGCCAGTAGCTTTTAACATCAATGCAGTGACAGCTAGACAACCAGACAATATAGAAAGTGCAGTGTCATCATCATTATCATTTAAGCCGAAAAACGTCCACTGCTGGACATAGGGCTCCCTCAAGTATCAATCAAATCAAAATGACCTAACGTAACAACCTTAACCTTTTACAGATCCCACATAAATATAAACATCTACAACTTCAAATGTAGTGTCTCAGATCTTGATAGGAGTGCTACATGGTTGTTTACCATGACTTTGGTTTAGACCATGATCATCTTGACATTCACTAAGAAATTATTCGCAAATGCATTTGCGCATAGGTTGATATGTTAATGATGTGTGCACTCATAGTGATATAACATGTACCCATATGCATACATTATGTACAGAAACACTCCATAAAATTAAAACATATGAAATAACTAGCAGCCCGTCCCGGCTTCGCACGGGGTAGGCAATTATTTATTTTTGGAATTTTTCCCGTCAAATGACTACCCTACATATCCTACGCTACCCTACCCTACCTTCCCTACACTACCCTATACTACCCTACTCTACACTACGCTACACTACACTACCCTACACTACCCTACACTACCCTACACTACCCTACACTACCCTACACTACCCTACACTACCCTAGACTACCCTACACTACCCTACTTTACCTAACTTTTTTTTTTTAGATTTAAACTATCCTATCTCTCAAGTTGGATCGAACTGCACATGGTGTGCGAATTTTATTATAATCGGTTAAGTGGTTTAGGAGTCCATTGAGGACAAACATTGGGACACGAGATTTATATATATTAAGATTTACCTGCATATGTCATTCAAAATGGTTCAAATATGCCAAGCTCTAAACACCCACTTTACAAAATATTTTTAGCTATTAATTACTCAGATACATAATAACAGCGCGGTCTCATAGGACCGGTTGGGGATTCAAACGTTAACCTTTTGAATACCATAATTAGAGACAAAATATATAATAGATAGACAATAAGATAGTGGATTCACTTGTGGTTTAAAGATTAAGTTGAACTTACTTCTTCTCAAAGCATTCTGTGCATCATTGGTCATAGCATCTGCTTCATCTAATATAATCAGCTTGGGTCCAGCTTTGAATATTGTCCTGGTTGATGCAAAGCTAAGTATCTGACCTCTTACAATGCCTATACCTCGATCATCAGATGCATTTAATTCTAAAACCTGTGGAATAAGAGTTTAAAATAAGATTTTGTATATTATAGCTGTAATTAGTTAGTACATGGAGGCATGTACTAAATAAATAAATATTTCATAGTTTCATTTATTCAACAGTTTATGAGCTGACACATAACCAATTAGAAAAAGGGAACACAAAAAGGTAAACTGCAACTAGCAGACATCTTTTAGACTTTTATAGATACCAATAGGATATTCCAAACTAATGACTTACCATTGAGTTGAACTGCTGTGGTGTGTACATTTGCCTTGCACAAGCTAATATTGTTGATGTCTTGCCAGTTCCAGGAGGCCCATAAAATAGCAAATGAGGCAATTGGTTCTCTTTCATAAACTGGTTTACTAAAATGATCACAAATCAATTAGTAACAGGAATAAACAATGTGATTATTTACTATTGTTCAATGTTACCTACTTGTTTTAATAATATCATCATGAGAAATTAAATCATCTAACTTTGAAGGACGATATTTTTCGACCCTGAAACGAAAGGAAGTAGTGAGTTAAGTACAATCTAATCAGAAACAGCAAAACAAAAATTGTGGTTAGAAAACACCGGGTGAAAACTTACCAAGGTAGATTTTTGCTTACTTCGCCCACCGTCATTTTAAATTATGTACCTAATATAAATCAAATGTGAATAAGATAAAATAAATTGAAATCCTGAAACTCCAACAAACAAGTACTCGAAATTCACCGAATTTTAAATTCGGTCCAACAACAATGAATGAAATGAACTGTCAAACTGTCAAAGTCAAATGCACACGTCAAAACAGCAAAATAACCGCGAAACTTTGTTTCTAAAATGCTTTTTGTTGTGTTTGAACATGCATCTTTTTAGTTTATTAATTATTTACCCCAATATGAGAGAAATGTTAGAGGGTTACAAAATTATAGCTTGAGGTGGTTTTACTTCAAGTTATTAATATAATTACTTCAAGTTAATTTCAAATGATATTACTGTTATTCGAACTGTTTATTTGTCCTCCAGTTTTTTCGCGGCTTCTCGACATCATAACCTTTTAGTCAAATTCCGTTCCCACGACTATGATTACCTTATGATTGCCTAGTATTATTTATATGTTAAATCTGGGAGTAATCTTATTAAAGCTCGCCGTTCAACAGTTAAGGATCAAACCCCGGTTGACGGCGCCTTAAGTATGTTCTACGCATGCCTAAAAACTGTCAGAAGTTTGCCGGAGTCTGAGGACCAATTTTTGCCAGGGCTGCTGTTTGTTCGAAAGAGTTATCGTAGCCTTTACAAAGGGCAACTGAAGGAACACTTGGTCTGGCACCCCCTCGCGCTCTAACTGTAGCGAAGAAGTCATCAAAAGATGTTTATTTTTTAATTGTTATTAACTAATGCTTGACTGTGATCCCACCTATTTCCACATAAAAAATGATTACCCTGGAGAAATTCTATCTCCAATAGACTATCCACAGCTTTTATAGGCTTCGGAAAGACTGTGCCAAATAACAAAGATTATAACGTACTACTTTAAAAACGGTACCAGTATTAATACTACATACTTTAACCAGGCGAGGCGTGTTGGTTTCGACCAACACGCATGTGGCAAACAGATACGAGGAAACTATCAGAAATAACCAGCCAAACTTTTCTACAATTAGTGCCACCCAATCTAATAATCTAAACAATTAGCTATTTAATTAAGAGCTCCAGCGAAGTAGTCCTACGAGGTCAAAGGGGGAGGGGGTGGGGTGACTGGAGTAGACAACAAACTGAATGGGCTTGCACCGCCTTTTCACAATTCGGGAAAAAAATTTGTTAGGTACCTACCTAAAAATGTGCCTTAACACCCTACATTAAACTACTGTAAACAATTTTATAGTACTTAAACGGTTGAAAATTAGGACCACTCTCTACACATGGGTAAAACAATCTCAGTATGAAAATACTACAGAAAATAAAACACTTTATTTTTTTCGAAGATTTTCTTATTATCGAAATATTAACAACATTCACAACTCGATTCCCCAAAGGGTTTAAACAGAGGTGTTGGTGACATCTCACCAGTTCAATATAACAGTGATTTCATTAGCTAACTTAATATTACAGGTACCTACTATAGTATAGTATATGTATATAATTATGTATTCGTTGTCTATCTAAGGCCTAAAACTGTGTAAAGCGGGCGCGCGCGACTGGCACCCGTCGCGTCGAATGTCGACGCACGTTGGCACGCAGACGGGCTCCAAACTACAATCCAGCCTCCGAAAATAACCCCACTTTACTTATTACCAAAATAAATGTAAACACACACGTAGTAAAACGACGAATAACAAAAAAACGCCGCAATTTGTTTAATTTAGGTTACGGAGAATTTTGTTAAAACTGTGAAAACTTATTTAAGTAAAAAATAAATTTTTTACTTGTGGATGGATGGAGAGGGAGAGGGAGGCCAAAGAAAAGATGGATGGATTGTGTAAGGACTGATATGAAAGAAAAGGGAGTTAGTGATAGTGTGACGGACGACAGGACAGAATGGAAGAAGAAAACGTGTTGCGCCGACCCCAAGTAATATGGGATAAGAGCATGAAGAAGAAGGAGAAGTGAAAATTATTTTTAAAATATTTTAAAGTTTCTCTCTGAGGAATTATTTTCGAAGCTACCCCCGCAACTGGAAACTAGCAACAACGGAGCACGGACGCGGGCTCTGTTTCCCTTGAACGGACACCCGCGCGGTTCCATGCAATACTGACCCGCGCGGGAGTCCGCTTTACGCAGTTTCAGGCCTATTATTTCCATTATTCTAAGTTGGTTTTAAAAAATATTTTATTATTCTATAAGGGTACATTTAGCCTATTTTTTAATATTCTTAATTCATGTATTTACAAGTTTAGGTTTTACTTAAAACAACTATTTACTTAACACGCTAGCAATATATAATTCCATATCTGCCCGTGTTACACTTTCTCTCGTTTGGCTGTCAAAGATGGCACTAGCTGATGGCTCCCAGGGCCACATGACGCGCCGTGTGTATGCACTTAACATATCCATCTTGGCGTCCGGTGGAATATGGTACTCGCTCTTAGGCTTACCATCTCTGCCCATGCTGAAGTAATATTTCATTCCACTGCTCTTCGATATGGCTGTGATCCAAGGATCTGAAATTATTTGAAGTAGTAAGCAATGCACTTTACGTAATTTAATGGAAAAATAAAAACGGCGGTGGTTTTCAAAAGTCAAAAAGTCATTCTTAGCTGCAAAAGTATAACAACCACCACTAAAGGTGAGTATACACTACAACATTTTGTGGAGCATTTCTCTGTAATGTAACGTTCTTACGAATGGTACAATACAGGCAAAAGCTCAGTTTCCAAAGCATTTTCATGTAATGTAACGTTCCTGCGAATGCTCGGCGTTATGTTACGGGTAAATGCTCACAATGCACAATGCTCATTTACCAACATTTCGTTGTACCTTGCGTTCATTCTTTTTCATAATTCCTTCGACGAAATGTTACACCAATACGCTGGACGAAATGTTACACCAATATGCTCATTTGTTTGTAACAAAGAGGCGAGCGTGCTCGACGTGTAGTTCGTAAAAGGATGATACTCTAGAACATATCATAGAGCGGCTCGTTGTTCTGTTACAAGTAAATGTTGTAGTTTATACTCACCTTAACAATGACATACGTCATGAATGCAATAAATAAATAAACAAACTGAGGTTGTTGTCCACAATTTTAATGGTTTTTAAAAGACGATTGTTAAGTGTCTTAATGTAATCACAAAAAAGAGGTCTGTGAATACTTGCTTACACTCAAACACAGAAAAATATTACCTTTTATTTCTTTCAAAAACAGGACGGATCCAACGACATAGAACATGTCATTTCTGTTAATCCTATCTGGAGTGTTGATGGTTACCGCTTTCTTCACTCGTTTCATCGCGCGATATTCTAAATTGCTGACAGCCGACTCGAATTGTTCCATACTGTATAATCTCTTCGTCCTTATTGGGAGAGCTTGGTTATCAAATGGTTTATTCAATGCAGAACAAAACAAGTTACATTGGTTAATTCTGAAAAAGACAAAAATGGAACCATTTAAAGACCTAGGTAAGTACAGTCGACAAAAATTATATTCCTGTGCAGGCGCAATTAGTGACAACACACATATCGAGCGATCGAACTATGGATCGAACCATGAGCCTTACTGTGCCATTATTGTCCCTAAGGTGAACATGCGGAACTTTGACCAAACATACATAATAAAGCTCGGCACCGCTCTTGTTTATTTCACACCGCTATTCCTTTTCAGGGTATAAATATTGTTATGTAGTTGGTAAGCACTGCAAGAAGGGAATGGCTAAAGAGACTTTAAAAAACGAACCTGTCGCTAAGAGAATCGCCAGAGATATCGATGCCACCCAACATCAACGCATCGATAATGTGCAGCGCTTTGCTGTAGATTTGATTGTTGCCTTGTCCACGATATTCTTTTACAACCTAAAACATGTAACAATGATAATAATCTACTTTCAGTCGTATACAGTTGCAAAACAGTAAATCTGCTATTAAGTATATGCACACATGTGACTGTGCAAAAAAAAAAAAAATTAGAGTGGTAGGTGCTATTGTGAATACCTCTCCGTATATCAGTGTTTTAGCCGGTAACGTCACATGTAGGTCTACAACTGTTCTCCATAAATTCGATTCCAATTGAAAAACTTGCTTGCCTCCACAACCTAAAACAAATAAAAACAACATAAGTACACTTTTACACTAAGCACATACTATTAACGTCAATCGTTTATCGAATCTACATTTACACAAATCACACACTTATTTACGCTGCCGCGCTGTAGTCAAGCCAAAAAATCATAACTTTATTACAAGCAAAAACAAAAAAAAATATTATTAGCACCACCCTGAACCACAAAGCAAAAACATACGTTACCTATAAATATCCGTAAGTCCGGGCTATTTTTCCCACTGCTTAAAAACACGAAATTCCAGTCTAGTACATTTCTAAAGTACGATTTAAGAGCGGCGGGGTTGTCCAAGTAGTTGGGTTGCTTGTTCAATATGTTGGTTTTAAAAGAGTACAAGCTGTCCGCATCGGCCGCCGGCTTCTTTATCATCGACCTAATAGCTGCTAACGTATCGTCATGGCCTCGACGTTCTGGCTGTGTTCTCACGGCATCCGGTAACTAAAAAAAAAAATATTTATTTCCTGTTCTTTCCAAAATCTGGAGTCAATGAGCAACAAATTATGCACACAATTAAAGAAACTTACTTTCCACAAAGCTAAACACTGCTCCTTCATTTCTGCTTGTGTAGTTTCCTTTAAATTTTTATCTTTACTATATCTGGCTATCTTTAGTAAATTTTGAATTTGTCTTTCTCCAAGTCTGCAAATACAATTTAGACGTCAAGGTATGTGTTTATGCTGTGGAAAATGTTTACGAGCTTAATGGCCTACCTCACGACAAGATAATTGGCAGTTTAAAATTATCTGTCAAAATGGACATAAAATATTGTTCAATTTATACTTATTATTATCAGTTAGATTCAATCTATCCGGAAGTTGTGAAATAGGCCATGTTAAGCAATAAAGTTATAACTGCATACATACAGGCAGTTGCTTTTATAAATGTATTCGAAAAAGTTTTTATCTTCTTCAATCACTTTTAAAGGAACAAGTTGTGTGACATCGCCGCCGCGTTCGACGTCACTCCATAATATCGAGTTGACTGAGGCGAGATGTTGTTCCGCCGGTTCCGTTCCCAACCTCTTCCACAAGCATACAAGGTATCGCTCAGAGTTAGCCGGCCTTGACGTCACTGGTTTATGAATACATACTGAAAAAAAAAAAACTATTATTTAATATCTGCAGCAGCAGGTCTGAAATTCCTTTCGAAATTAAAATAAAGAAAATTAAACTGTAGTGTATCTTATTATTATAATGTACTCGTAATAATATCCGACTGAGACACAGTTTTCAAAACAGTGACCGAATATTGCCCTTATTCTAGTTCCACCCGAAACAAAACGTAAAACGATAAATTGAGTTTACCTTTATCAAAACATCTGTATAGAATGTAGATCAAGCCAACACTGAAGAGTGTGAAGACATCAAAGAGTTTCACAACAAAATGGCCGCCAGTTCTCACAAGCATCAGAGCAGCAAGGCATTGACACAGGTACAGCTGTTTTGACAGGATTTCTTGTATGTTTTCTTGACCTTCCACAGAGAAGCCCTGAAATAATCAAAATATCGAATAAAAAATATGGGATAAATTATTGTAAAATTTTTGGTTTACGTCAGCGGTGGACAATCTGAAGTCTACTTATACTCCTCTCTCACACAGTGATTTATTATTCTACTACTGGTGAAAGAATTTTCAACTCGGTCCAATAGGTTTAGAGTCTCTTCGTTGTAGAGCGAGAAGTCCATTAAGTGTCAATTTTGGTTACAACGAGTTAATGATGCCAAAACATCGTTAGATAACTTAAAGATGTTTTAGCATCATTAACTAATTTTGGGTGGAAATATTTGGTAATGACTTCTCGCGCTACTGGTTTATTCATTACAAAACTACGGAAATACAAATCTTTTCTGTTTACAATATTTTTAGAGTTAGTCTATACTAACTCTAAAAATATTGTTGATTGTGTGTATAGTCTATACTACCTCAGACTATTATTCTGTGTACCAAAATTAATCGCAATTCGTGTTACGATTTATACTTTTTTTTCAGGTTCAAATCATCAAAATGACTTCTCTCGCTCTTGGACTTTTATTGAGTAAAACCCACTCCTTTGTTCCAGGGCACCGGGATTTCCTTTCAGAAGCGAACCCATGGTTCCAGAAGCTTCGACCCTACTGGGCCGCCTCGATTTTGCTGAAATGCGGCGAATGAGGCGCGCGTGGAACACTACGTGCCGTCGACGACTTGGACTTGGTCGGGATGATAACTAACCGGCAAGCCTACTCATTGCTCGCCGTCCGCAAGCCCACGCCTACGGTGGTTGGAAATCGAGATCGGGATCCCGGTGGCTGAGGCGTGTCAAGTGATTCGCACAGTGGGGACACCCGGGCGTTTCATCCGCTTGAACCTGATGCAGAAACCTCCCGAACTTACCATGTCCGGTGAGGCCCTGCATAATACGGAAGGTGAAGACGCCGTGATGTCTTTCCAAGCAAATCCTCAAAGAGGGGATTTACCGCTATTATATACATGAAATTGTAATACACAAACACGTTGATACGACAGAGGGGCTTTCCTTAAAACGGGTTGTTGTACTCATGAGTACTCATGACAGGAAAGCCCCTCTGTCGTATCAACGTTGTATGTATAATATTGCATTACCGCATTTATAATACTGCTCATATATTAGGTAGTATCTTATCTAGGCTTGATATGTAACGTATTATAAAGCTCAACAGTTTGTTAGTTTCAATGCGTTTTACTCTGGAATTCAGTTGGATTAAAAAACAAATATTTTTGCATTTGGTAGCCCTCTTCTTAAAGAAGGCTATTATTTATCATCACGTTAATTCCCCCAGCAATAAAAAAAAAGTCAGAATGAATATTAGAATATCGCAGGCGAGTGAACGAGGCACAGCTATTAGGTATTCATACAAAATACTTACACCATCAGCCATAAGAAAATGTACTCCTTTATCTTCTGTTTGTTTTAATACATGCTCTTTTAATGACGTAAGATTAGCAGGGTTAAAGATATTCCCGTCGTCTTTCACTCCATAGAACGGATTAAAGGTTTCAGCTGATCCAGCATAGAAATCTGATAGTTTAAAATCGTTGGGTCCTTTTAGGGTGAAACCAAAACCTGAAATAATATTTCATCACTTAGTTCAAAAAATGTATATATATGTATGTAGGTGAGTATACATCATTATCATTTCAGCCGAAAGGCGTCCACTGCTGGACACACACAGGCCCCCCCAGGTGTCGCCACAACGAAAGGTTCTGTGTGTTTCGCATTCATTGCATTCCCGTGACTCTCACCAAGTCATTCGGCCACCTTGTGGGAGGTTTTCTAACGCTGTTTTCTGGTGCGCGGTCGCCACTTCAGAACCTTTCGTCCCTATCTATAAAAGTTTTACGAGGAATGTGCTTATGTCTGACGATTCTACGGGCTAGAGTTCGGGCGTATACAATACCTTGTATTGTTCTATTAACAATGTATACAGCTTGTAACGACATATGACGTCATACAGACCTAAAGAGTACTCTAATATCAATCGCCTGTTTCCGGTTGATATAATGTTACACCACAAATATCAGCATTGTGTTAGTGGTTAACTAGACTATAGAATGGTTTGTTTCACAACTTAATCTAAAAATACACTAAATCTAAAATAAAATTTAAAAACTTAATCTAAAATAAAATTTGTTTAACAAAATCACAACATAATTTTATCAGAAACTAAACTTTAGCATAGCGTAGCATCAGCCCTGAACATTTATGTTCCCACTGCTGGTAACAGGCCTTGTCTCTAGGAGAGGGAATGGGCCGTAATCCACCACGGGTGCCCATTTCGGTTTGGTGGATGTCACATGTCTTCGAAATTTTGGTTATAGGATATATGCCAGTTTCCTCAAGATGTTTTCCTTCATCGTTTTGAGAGCAGTGGTAATGAAAGAAATTACACAAAGTAATGCGCCTGGATGAGTTTGAACCCGCGGCCTACAATTCGTAAGGCGGACCGTTACCACTGGGCCATCACTGCTCACAACTAAACTTTATATGAAGAAGATAAAATTATTTTCCAAAATCATATCCTTACCTTTTGCCCTCCAGCCCTTCCGATATAAGACATATTCTGAAAAACCTCCAGGACCAGCACACACATCAGCAAAATATAATATTTCTTTCTTATCTACAGCATCTTCTCCATTTTGTTTCTTAGGATTTGAGAAGTTAAAGTCAAATACAGCATCTATATTGGCCATCTTCACAGCAGCTCTGTTTAGGAATATCACTGAACCAATAGTTTCGTAAGGGTTACTACGAAACCTCGCATGCCGCAGGTCTTCATCATCCAGACTATCGAAAATTGACTGCAAATAATAATTAAGAATGTTTTAATACAAATTGTGATATAGAAATCAAATTAAAATTTCTTAATTACAATTAGACATCTTAATCAGTCTGGCAGATTAGTTTTAAAACCATAATATAAGAGTATGAAATACTTACTTTAGAATCTAACACGCCTTTTAATATTGCCGGATCAACAAAATGGGTTTCATCATCAATAGTTGTTTTTTTTGGACCTCTTCGTAACCACTTCTCTAAAATATCACCAGATGGTGGTTCGTCTGGAGCAGGATCAAGCCACATCTGTAAACCAAACCATTGAGCTCTTAAACACATAATTATTATTATAACAAATTCATTTTGATTTTCTGTACATTAACTTGACATGCCTGTTTTAATTTCCCAAAAAAAATTTTACTTACAACTTCCTCCCTTGCTTCAGGCTTTGCTTCTTCAGTGACTTCCTTTATATCCTGAGGCAAAGCCCCCACTGCTGATGGTTTAGCTCCCAACCCTCGCCGACCTTTTTGTGCAGATGCTTCGACAGGTTGTGTTCTACCATGTTCAAATTTACCTAAACCTTTCCCTGGTTTGAAACCCATATTCATCATCATCCGTTTGGATTTTTCTGAATACTCCCCACTATATGTTTCCTCAAAATTTTTTTTTTGTTCTGGATTTTTGTTATAAAATGAGTCTCCTGAATCTTGAAAGCTGGGGCGTCCAGATCCTTCTCCATCTTCAGGGTCATCAAACACTGGCCGATAATCATCATACTGATCATTGGGTGAAGAACAGTTTTCACTTAAACTACTCCTGCTTAACCTAACATTCTCTTCTGGACTTCGATCTCCATAGCTAGGTCTTAATTTCCCTGGTTGCTGAAAATCACTTCCATAATTGTCAGCAATTGGTGTGTCTGGACTGTCTTTATCTGATTCTTGCAAAGCTGAATAAATAAATAATAGAAAAACATTACATTATTGTATCATATAGAAAATGATACAAAGTGGGTAGCTCTTATTTAACCTATCACATACCCGCAAAACGAGGACATAGGACCGGTCGGGGATTCATGAATTAACAGCATGGCATATTATATAGGTAATGAATGTTTATGTTTGTTAGTAGAATCTATAGTATTCTAGTCAATCTGGCTTATTGTAAATTGAAGCATTGCCATGCATTATCTTATTATTATATGTGATTGGAATTTATTATCTGACTCATTTTGCAATCCACAGCACTAGCCTAACTTATGAGTAGTAAGTTGTGGGTTCTAACCCAACCAGGTATATAATTTTGTGTAATTCATGTCATCACCACAGCTTTCGAAATGGTAAAAGAAAACATTTTTTGGAAACCAGCAGGTCCAAGGCAAAAAAAAGGCTTATGACCCATTCTCTCTCCTAGAAAGAAGGCTTCAGTTTCAGCAGTGGAAACATTATAGGACTCATAAGTTATGTATTACTAATCACAACACTCACAACATCGTCCATGATTTGACGCTGACAGATGTAACTCAAACCTTAATCTATCACATACCCGCGATACAAGACACAATAGTAAAACAATAACAGCGCGGTCTCATAGGACCGGTCGGGGATTCATGAACTAAACTACAAAATTTTCCATCACAGATGAATCTCCTTAAAGTTCAGAACAATTGTTACACTGTGTCTGCTTTGGGGGCAGTAGAACTGTTAGTATTGTTTGCATCATTCAGATTTGCATACTCACCAGAACCATGTGATGTGGTAGATGATGCTCCATATGTATCAGCTCTAGAACGTTTAGCAGGTGCAGTAAAACTCTCATCACTGCTGCTGTCATCATCAGAGGGGTCTGTTGAAAACAATACTTTTAAATAAACTTACTCTGATTACAGAATGAAGAAAATTATTATAAATGTTACAGATGAATTTTATTGATCAAAAATAGATGTGTGTTTAGAAGAAAAACATTATCTTGTACTAATATCTAATACAAAATTAAAAAAAAAAAATGTAATGTAGCTAAGTTATGATATTCTAACACAGTTTTGAGGTTAAATGCCGACAATAACAAAAGCGTTATTATCAAAATAATAAATAATACAAATGTTTAAAACAACCAGTTCATGATATAATACATTTAGGGAGTGAACTTACCTGAAAGATTCATATTTAGCCTTGGTTTAGACAATACAACAGCTGATAAATAGTACGTAGAAACAGAAACGTATTAATAACCCGCCGACAAATAGGAATCGACCAACTTAGTGAATAGAATTTTGTAAGTAAAATTAATTAGATAGAAAATTGCCACTTTCGTTAACAACACTTATGCACATCTTATCTTATCTTAATTACATAGGTATATTATAAGAAAAATATTGTTTGTAAAATAAAGAACCAAGTAATAAACTACAAAATTGTTTGCAATATTTTTTTTAATTTTGTTTCTCGAGCATGGATACAAAGTCCTTCAATCGGAATAATATTGTCAACAAAAAAAAAGTTATTCTTTATTGTATTTATTGCACAAAGACGACGGGCAAAGCCAGGATCTAACACAAAAATACCAAATACTCAGTAAAAAATTCTATAAGTTAAAAAATCCGATCCGAATCGAGTGGAAGTACCGACAATAAAAAATATTAATTGTTCTATTGAAATGAATGTTGCCAATACGCCGATTGTCTGACAACAATAAAAAAACGAAATTACTAATTCCATGCTTTATATATACAGAGCAACACAAGGTTACATCAATTCTACAAGACATTGCAGTGATTTAGGTTTTCCCCCCAGCGTTATGCCAGTAAGCTAGGCGATGCGATCAGCAGTGACGGCGATAACCTTTCCGTATTTGGGTCTTGGTTCAGGCCCTTATTCGAAGCAGCAACTTGAGTGAAGAAAGTGACGGAAAGCGTGAACTTGTTAGTATATAAAATGTTCTCTGTGCGTGAGAGCTGAAGGCAATTCTCACACCCTCTAGAAACGTTTTAGGTGTCGGGAGTAACGGCCAGCGTAGGTGCGGACGACAAACAATGGATAACTCGCCACCTATAAAGCGCTGGCCACACAGAAAAAGACGTAAGACGCAGACGGGGCGCGGGCAGGCGCAAATGTACCAGCGTTGCGCCCGAGCCCTGTCTGTTCTGTATGTTTTGAGTCGCGACGCTTCTATACATTTTGTATGAAAGAGACGCGGTAGAGACAAATGCCCGCGCCTCGTCTGCGTCTTACGTCCTTTCTGTGTGGCCAGCGCTTAAGGACCCAGAACCCAACCTGGTTTGATGGCGCGTTGTATTTCACGTAAAATCGAAAAGGCTGCAGAATTGTGCAAAAATGCTCCTTCGCAGCCTTTTGCTGAGAAAAAGAATCATTTGATAATTTTATAAGGCTCCCTTTTTTACTTTTAATTGTAGATTTTTTAATTTAGTTTTATGATGAATAGAGTAAATTGACCATTGCAATTAAAAATATTAGTACGAAGCTAACGAGGATCGAAAACAATTCTAAAATAAAATACTTTATGCCTTTTGAATCAGTATGTACCTAGTCTTCCTAATATAATTAAGAAAGCGTCAATCGAGCACATAGCCGATCATCGCATTAAAGTTGCAGCAGTTGTTGTTGTAGCGGTTTCTTGTGCCTTATAAAGGGTTAAGGTTAAGTCCACTCAAATTTCATTTTCGACGCACATATTCAAAATTAATGTATACTGTTTAATACTTATACCAGCAACCCGTCCCGGTCGCATTTAAATCCGTTGGGTAGATTTGAAGATCTAAGCATACATAGGGCGATTTTCACGCGTGATCCGCATGAACGCGCGTGGATGCATTTTCTGTGTGTTAGACTGTGCGTGTTTTCCATACAAACGGAGATACTTACAAGCAACGGAAGAACACGCATCCACGCGCTACGCTGCATCATGGAGTAATTCCACTTTGCCCCACCAAGCCCGCCACCCTGCACTGTGTTTCGTCCAGAACAAGCTAGCTGGACAAAATTATTTTTTACTTGATATGGGTTGCATAGCCTCTGCTAGTTAATAATATGACTGATTTCGTTGTTTAAAATACTTAGAAACTCATAAAAATGCGAAACTCCGAAAATAAAATGAATCAATTAAAACTAATGGTGTTTATGGCACAATTCGTAAGAAATATCAATTAAATCTGGGGTATTTTAAGCTAATTACATTATAATTATAACGATTACACTAATATTATAAGAATAAGTAAATAAAAACTGATTTATATATTTTACAACAGTTCCGATTTGTAAGCTAAGTACACAATAAACCACACTCGTAAAAATTAACCTGTATAAAATAACTTACGACTAGAAAACGACTATCCATTGGATTATGTATAATGAGAACAAACTCAGGAATTATTCATTGTCATTATGTTCATCCTCAGAAAAGTTCTCCACATAATAATCTTCGGTATTCATATTTATAGTATTTACATTTTTACAATATTTACGGGTGGGGTTACAAGGTCTAAAACTGCAGAAGAGAGGCTACCTGATTTTTTTCTGGGGATATCTCTGAGGCTGTTAATAAAAGGATCAGATGTGATGATCAACATATTCAGCAAATCTGTATTCGTAGCAATACGAGACCGTTTCCGGGTATTATCCCTTCGGAACCTTCTGCAATCTTCAGAAAGGAATTTCTCAGTTTTCTCACTAATTTCTCGAATCAGTTTTGCGACGTTGCGTTTACCTGCTTGACGAGACGCTATTTCAGCAGCAACCAAAAGTACCTCAGAGCTTCGTAACTGAACCGAATCATCGACACCTCACCGTGTGGTTTTGGCACTTGCGTTTGCCATATCCACTGGCGATCTTCCGGGACCATGCTGTGAATGTGAAGACGTTGATGCTTCTGCAAGGTCATAAGACACCTTAAACTGTAAGCCTTCACCTTCTAGCCACTTAGCATCACAAGATAAAAAACGATTCCGTATTCGGCCAGAATTCTCCTATTTCTCCGAAAATTTCGAAGAAAAACGGGAAATAATATTTTTGATCTCCTTCATAGATGCTTCTGTTACACCACTGAAATCATGTTTTTGTGAAACAAACATGAAAAGCGCCTTATTTCGGTCACATTTTGTATGTTTCACCCATTCTTCGAAAAACTGCATTTTTGAAACTGTAAAACTGCTACCTGTAGAAAAATTAAAAACAGCTTTTGGAGCAAAAACGAGCAAAAAAAGAAAGTTTCATTATAATTTGGAAGCATGTGCCTATCAACTGAAAAAAATACAGACCGGGGGTACGAGGGGGTTTTTAGTTACCGTCTTTTGAATTTGAATTGTTGAATAAAAAACTCAATATATGGATTTGTGACGCTCTGATTCTAATTTAGTATGAATATTATTTAATTGTAACTAAATAAAAAAAAATTACTCACCCTTAGTAATAAAATCCATCACTAAAATTTACCACAACTATTAAGATAACCGCAGGAGATGCAATCGTGTCAGTAGCAAAAAAACAAATAATATTATGCATTTGACCCAATTTATGTCTATACTTACCCTCATTAACGATGTTTTGTATGACTTATGCCAAAACAATTGTTGTGGGTGTAATTACAAACTAATAACCTACTTACCGCCATTAATGATTTTAAGAAATCTTAATATTGTTTTTGTCCAGCTAGCTTGTTCTGGACGAAACACAGTGCCCTGGTGTGGCAAAGTGGACTGCCTAAAATTTTGCAGTGGAATATGCCCCACTATTCTGATTTGATGGGGCGGATAACACTAGCATAAACACTTTGTGGATTCTGCCCCACTAGGGTTGGCACCTCAGGATTTGTGTATGAAGGTTAACATGTATTTTTACATTTGTTTGTAAAAAAAATAAATGTATACCTATATCTGTAAGTAAAACGTTATTAGTGCTGGAAGCTTAGATTTAATACGTAGCGAAGTGGTTTAAATAAAAGTAAAAAAATAAATAAATAATTTTAATGTACTATTTATTTCTGGAAGGAATCGGTTTATAAATCACAGATTAATTACCTTTTACAAATAAAATTTTACTAACTAAGATAAATCTTGATAATCACAAATTAAACAATGATTTGTTCTTATGATATGTTCTTAAAACGAAACATATTTACTACATATTACTTACAGATATAGGTATACATTTATTTTTTTTACAAACAAATGTAAAAATACATGTTAACCTTCATACACAAATCCTGAGGTGCCAACCCTAGTGGGGCAGAATCCACAAAGTGTTTATGCTAGTGTTATCCGCCCCATCAAATCAGAATAGTGGGGCATATTCCACTGCAAAATTTTAGGCAGTCCACTTTGCCACACTAGGGTGGCGGGCTTGGTGGGGCAAAGTGGAATTACTCGCATCATGCGGGGCAGTGTGAGAATCGCCTAAGGACAGACAGACAGACAGTTGGAGGCGACCATTCGTTTAGGATCTTCTGCTCGAACGTTACTCCAGCATTTCGTAGGTATTTCCGATTTTTCTCCAAAATTACAACATTCACATTTTTTTATTTCGCGCCCATTTACAGAAACATTTAATTTAGCACCCAATGACTTCTCCCGCTCTAAGGTGGAATGGGAGAGCGTGTCAGACTTTTACTATTTAACGTTTGAATCCCCAACCGGTCCTATGAGACCGCGCTGTTATTGTTTTACTATTGTGTCTCGTTTCGCGGGTATCTGAGTAATTAAAACCCACTCCTACCGTTTCTTCTTTGCCTTGAGTTCCAGGACCCCGGGTTTTCCTTTCAGAAGCGAACCCATGACCCAAGTAGGCCTCGGCTCTGATGATATCTTGAGACGCGCGTGGAAGCCTTCGAGCCGTTGACGTCTCGGTCTTGGTTCTGGCAGTAACCGAACGAAGAGCTACCCACTGCTGGCCGACCACAAGCCCACGTCTACAATGGTTAGAAATCGATGTCGGAATCCCGGTGACCGGGACGTGAAGAAGAAATCAGTTACCTCATGCGTGCAACCATCTCGCTAGCAATACTACTTTGCAGAAGAAAACGTGCGTCTGCCTTACAGTTCGTCCGTTATAAGTTGACGAGTGTGAAGTTAGGCTCTGCGACTTTTGGCGCTTGAAATATCGTACATAAATAAAGGTTTTAAAAAAATAAATGCCAATAACTGTTTTTAACAGCAATAACAACTGCAAATTGCATTTATTTTTTTTAAACTATTATTTTTGTAAACACACAAACCATTACCTTATTATAATTGTTAACTTTTGTATCGATAGATGGCGTTCACGGGCTCTTACTCTACCATTTTAATGTTTTCGTCCTGGTATGGAAATAAAGTACTCATTGAAATAAGATTCCAAATAACTTGATTAGTAATAAAATCCTTTGCCATGCCATGCCGTGCCCTTACAATTATTCAACACGGAAAATTTGCTCGCGTTATTGTTAAGGCCGGCGCCCACTGCCAGCATGGCATAGCATAGCACAGCAGATTGTGCTGCGGTATCGCGCGTTAGGGCAGGTTGTGCTTTAGCATGCTGTGTCATGCACACACAGCATTCCGCGGCACGTTAGCAAAGTAGTATCGAAATAAAGTAAGATGAACTCTAAAATAATTAAAATAAGATTCAAAATAACTTGATTAGTATAATTGGCTGGCGTGAATATGTTGACATGTCAAAACAGCAATTTGTCAGGACGGGCATTTTAATGTTTTGAATTTCGTTCCATTGCGTGGCAGGTTGTGCTTTAGCATGCCGCGTCAAGCGCAGGCCACACCGCCAGCTGGCAGGCGGGCGAAGCGGACGAAGTAAACTAAACAAACTACGCGAAATATTGGCGAGCTAAACTATGGGGTTCACACCGAAAACTACGGACAGACAAGCGACGGGCGGAGCGGGCTAAGCGATATTCGAAAGACGAACGTCGACTAGTGTACTCGAAACGGGAAGGACGGGCTAACGAACCGGGCGAGCGGGCTGGTGGGCGAGCAAAGCTAGCGAAGCACGGGCGCGCCAACGTGGTGAACGAGTAGCTTCGCTGGAATCATCGGATATTTCGTTATGTCCGTAAGGATTGAGGAGCCACATCAGATTTTTTAAATCTGATCTCACCATTATTTAGCAGCAGTGTAGATTATTTTGCAGCACGAATTCTAGATTTAGCAGCAAAATATATCACTAGTTATTTTAATGCAAAGGTGGCTCCTCAATCTAAACGTCTGGATTGAGGAGCCACCTGAAAACTCGTTAAGTAATGGATGCACATTTATGAAAATTTTGCAGCATTTAGCAGCTATTTAGCACATAACCGTCTAAAAATTTCGCTTCTGTAGCACTAAAATGAAAGAAAATACAATACTTTTAATATGGCTCCTCAATCTAAACGTCTGGATTGAGGAGCCACCTGAAAACTCGTTAAGTAATGGATGCACATTTATGAAAATTTTGCAGCATTTAGCAGCTATTTAGCACATAACCGTCTAAAAATTTCGCTTCTGTAGCACTAAAATGAAAGAAAATACAATACTTTTAATATGGCTCCTCAATCCTGACGTTCTAATTATATATGTTTAACTGTAGCCACCTGAAATCTCAAGGTAATCTAAAGCCAGATATACTAACATTTAGCAGAAATTTCTGCTAAATATACCAGTACAATTCAGCAATGTATATGCTTTAGAATTGAAAAAACCATCATTAACTATTTTCTTGTAAATTCAGTGTGTAGGGTGACCACATTTTGGGGGTACCTACAAATTAATATTTCACTTACGTACGTGCATACACACAATAATATTTATTTAGTAAAGGTTGACAGGATATAATGGAACAATAAAATGCGTTTGTTTCACCGCAGTGCTTGCTCCGTGAATGCGTTTATTCCACCGTACGGTAGAATATACGCACCACATTCCACCAAAAGTGCTAGGCCCAATTCTTTTTCGCAGCCTATGTACTCCTTATAACATATCAGCTGTTTCCATCAACATCAGTCCAGCCGTTTCGGAAATAAGCTGGAACAGGCGGAGACTTTCATATTACAAAGCAGGGACCGGACAACCCCGCTTAAGAGTTAAGCCTTTGGACTGGGTAACCCGTTCATGAGGTAACTCATATCGCAGTGTTACCTTTTGTTCGAGTTACACTCTCGGAACCCAGCGAAAGGGTTAACACTTTTAATAAGGTAACCGTGTGAAGGGGTTAACCCCTTCGATGACTTAAGCCTTTCAAGAGGTTACCTTCTTGAAAAGCTTTTTTTCGTGTTAACCTGAATTACCTAATAAACTTGAGCTGCGTGTAGGTGGGGGTGCTTGCACCCGTGCGGCGCCTCATTGCTTTACTATTTTTATTTAGTTATTACGTACGAAATTGATAACAAGTGACGCGTTTATTTAAGCGAGTTAACATTAATATTTGTTTTTCAACTTTATTTGGATGCAATTTAATTTGTTAAATTCATTTCGTGGTTAGTGCATTGATTAGTTTGTTCGTTTCGTTATCGACTTGTGTATGCAGTTTTCGATTCTTTGGAAACCTGTGAAACTTGAACTAACTAAGAAGCCAAAACTCTTCTTAGTTTTTATATAATGTAGTGCTAAATTAGAGTATAACTATCAATCTAGCATGATATTTTACATTTGGTAGATAAACACAAACAGATGCTATAAGGTAGGCCGCGAAATTGAAATTTAGTCATTAGGCATACAATTTTTTAGGGTTCCGTAGCCAAATGGCAAAAACGTGATGAATGAAATGACGGACAGACATGGTGAAACTATAAGGGTCCGCCTTATAGTTTCGCCATGTCTGTCCGTCCGTCCGTCCTCGCTTAATCTCTGTGACCGTTAGCACTAGAAAGCAAAATTTGGTACCAATATGTATATCAATCACGACGACCAAGTAGTAAAATAAAAATTGGAAAAAACTGTTTTATTAGGGTAGCCCCCCTACATGTAAAGTGGAAAGTGATTTTTTTTTTATTTCAACCCTAACGTGTGATATATTGTTGGATAGGTATTTAACCTATCAATACCCGCGAAACGAGACACAATAGTAAGACAATAACAGCGCGGTCCTATGAGACCGGTCGGGGATTCATGAATTAAAAATGAATACGGGTTTAGTGAAATAATTTTTTGATAATATCAATAATTTTGGAAATAATCGCTCCAAAAGCAAAAAACAATGTGTGTGTGTCCCCTCTAACTTTTGAACCATAACTTATATGAAAAAAATCTGGAAAGTAGAGCTTTATACACACTTTCTAGGAAAATTGTTTTGAACTTGATTGGACAACCAGTTTTTGAAAAGTTGGGGACACTTATTGTGACGGACGGAAAACTACGGAACCCTACACTGCGCGTGCCCACGCTCTTGGCCGGTTTTTTTTTGTGGTTTTGACATTTATGGTGGGTACCTACATCATAGCTACAGGACATACATCATATACATTTTATAAGAAGTTTTTGTAGCTGACTGTACAAAAACACGTCACATTTTTACGTTCGAGCGAGTTGACGACAGAAAAAGTAGATGAAATCTGAAGGTGCCGACTTGCGAGCGCTCGCGAGTTTACAGTAGCGAGATAACGACCAAGCCGTAAACGGCTTGTTCTAATACTTTTATTTAGCTCTAAATTACCTACATAAAAACTAAGAAGAGTTCTGGCTTATTAGTTAGTTCGAATTTTGCAGGTTTCCAAAGAATCGAAAATTGCACACACAAGAGTCAATAACGACACGAACAAATCAATCTATCACTATCCACGAAATGAATGTACCAAATTGAATTCCGTACAAACAAAGTTGCAGAACAGAGATTAATGTTTATGATCAAACTAAAAAACTATTTAACATGCGTTTCGATAAACGGAATGGAAGATTTAGAAATACTACTGAATAAGAAATGACTCTTAATAAAAAAACGACTTGACCTGGCAACACTAAACACGTGTACACTTCGGACTGACGAGAAGATCACCGAACTCAAGGAGGAATTGAGTAGGTTACGATGGAGTATTCTGGGATTATCCGAAGTCGGAAGAAAGGGGGGACACGATAATTCTCAAATGTGGTGACCTGCCCTATTTCCGGGAGGGTGACCCTGAGGGAGAGCAGTCCCAGAGTGATATCGGGTTTTTAGTCCACAAGTCCCTTATGAAGATCTAGAGTGTGTCGACCAGGGTGGCTTACCTTATACTCAGAATATCATCAAGATATTCGCTGAAGGTTATACAGGTTTATGTCCCAACCTTGACACAATCCGACGCCGATCCAGAGCCGTACATGGTTATAAAAGTCATTTCACCGTGGTCATGTGGAACTTTAACGCTAAACTGGGCAAACGAGACGGTGACATTACATCGGTTTGGATTTGGATGTTCGGAACCACCGGGAACACCTACTGGCTAGCTGAATGGAGAAGGAGGGCCTCTACATGATGAACTCCTTCTTCAAAAAGCGTGAGCATAGGAAGTTGACCTGGTAAAGCCCCGGTGGTGCAATTAAAAACAAGATTGACTTCATCCTTTCATTCACTCTTCATCAGCAAATATTCAATGATGTCTCTGTGATCAATGCGGTGAAAACTGGTAGTCATCAGCTCATCGTGAATGACATTGAATATAACCATCAAGCTTGAAAGATCTCGACTGGTGAAGCCTACGCTCCATCCAGCACAGATCCACCACGGACGGATCCGCACGGACAAACCGTCGTACGGCAAGTATCCATCCTTACGTTGTTGAAACTTGCACGGTCCGGACAAAGCGCTTTGCCTCGTCGTTTATACCGCGTACATCGAAGGAATGGAACAATTTGCCTGCCGCGGTCTTTCCGTCCGATTATAATTTGGGTATCTTCAAGACTAGAGTGAATAGGCTCATAATAAACTAGTGCGCCTCACCATCAACGATTGCATCACTGGTTACCATCAGGTGGGATTGCAGTCAAGCACTAGTTTATGGTAGGTATATAAATCCAGGTCCAAAACTTCGAGAGCTTTCAGCTTGAACTGCACAATCGTTTCGACTGCCTAGATAGATCCGTGGACCGTCGAAGAGTATAACGAGGGTTCGTGAAAACTGTGCATACGATCAGGTTTTTGAAGACACACCGTATAAATAACAACAAGAAGCTCCCTGATCAAACTCTCGAGCTTATGAAGAAGAGGTGTGAGATGATTCTGCACTGATAACACAATGCGTGCAGATACCGGCAGCTCAATAGAGGATATCGAAGTCCTTAAAACGCGATCTTCGTCACTATGATACCGAAAGGATTAAGGACGTAATTGAGTGGAATGAGGGCTCCAAAGTTTTTATAAGAGATCTGTCTATTGGGCAGAGTCAGCTCACGGAACTGAAGACTGACGGCGTGGCAGACATATCCGCTAAATCGGAGCTCGTCGGAAAGATCGAGGCGTTCTATGGACAATTAGGATACACGTCTATCTCTAAACCCACGGTATATCTAGCAAACGACTCAAGAGCTAGATTGACCCGACACTATCAAAGATATCCCGGACGTCAGCCTGTACGAGATTAGGATGGCTCTGAAGCAGCGTAAGAACAAGGCGCCGGGTGAGGACAGAATTACGGCCGAACTTCTGAAGGCGGGTGGAAAACCGGTCCTTAAGGCCCTTCAGAAGCTATTTGATTCCATGATACTCGAGGGGGAAACGCCACAGACATGGAGCAAAGGTGTGGTGAACTTTTCTTTAAGAATGGCGACAATGCCCTGCTTAAGAACTACAGGCCTATCTCACTTCTGAGCCGTGTCGACAAGTTGTTTTCCAGAGTCATCAAAAATCGTCTCGCGAGCAGGTTCGATGACTTCCAGCCTCCCGAACAAGCCGGTTTCCTAAAAGGTTTCAGCACCGTGGACCTCATACATACGCTGCGGAAGACTGAGGAGTATAACCTGCCTCTCTGCTTAGCGTTTGTGGACTACGAGAAAGCCTTTGATTCGATCGAGACTTGGGCTGTACTGCAGTCTCTCCAACGGTGCCAGATTGACTATCGGTACATCGAAGTGCTGAAATGTTTGTACGAAAACGCCACTATGTCAATCCGATTTCAGGACCAGACCTCGAAACCTATCCTCTTACAGCGGGGTATGGGGCAGGGAGACGTTATTTCTCCGAAACTGTTCACGGCCGCATTGGAGGATGTCTTCAAGATTATGGAATGGAGTGGGCGTGGCATTAATGTCAACGGCGAGTATATATCACTCACCTTCAGTGGCCGACGATATAGTAGTTATGGCTGAGACTAGGGAGGAGCTCAGGACAATGCTCAGTGATCTCAGTAGAGCTTTCGAAAGAGTGGGACTTAAAATGAACATGGATAAAACCAAAGTCATGGTAAACAACCATGTAGCACCCGCTCCTATCAAGATCGGGGACTCACTCTCTCACACACACACACTCGAAGTTATGGACGACTGCGTCTAGACAAGCAGTCCAGTTAGGTAGGTCTAACTTTGAGAAAGAGGTCAATCCTCGAATACGACTCGGCTGGGTGGCGTTCGGGAAGCTGCACGGTATTTTCTCGTCCAACATACCACTGTGTCTCATGACAAGTGTGTGTTGCCAGCGATGACTTACGGAACAGTAACGTGGTCGCTCACAATGGGCCTCATCAGAAGGCTAATTATCACCAAAAGGGATAGCCCTTTTGGTGATAATTAGCCTTCTGATGCTCGGATTTTCTTTGCGTGATCATATCAGAAATGAAGATATCCGCAAGAGAACCAAGGTTACCGACATAGCCAGAAGAATCGCCAAACTTAAGTGGCAATGGGCAGGGAGCATTGTTCGTAGAACGAATAGTCGATGGGGACGAAAGGTTCTGGAGTGGTGGCCACGTACTGGAAGACGCAGCACTAGAAGGCCTCCCACAAGGTAGACCGATGACCTGGCTAAGGTCGCGGGAATCCGATCGACGAGAGTCGCTCAGGGCGAGTTGTTGTGGTGACGCTTGGGAGAGGCCTATGTTCAGCTGTGGACGTCTTTCGGCTGAAATGATGATGATGACGAATAATGACTGAATAAGCAGTACCTATATGTCATTATGTGTCATTAAATCATGTGCAACAACATTTTTTTGTTTAAATGTAACATTTTCAGTCGTAATATATGGAGATTTTAACAAGAGAAAGTCATAAGTACGTAATGTCAAATGATTTTGAAATAACTTTTTTTTTAAATAACTTGGTTATTCACCATTGGCCGCATCCTACTCGCTTCATTTTCTCACTTTAACATATTCAGAAACCTAAGTAGATAGCCAGTACAGTCAGCATGAACAAAACCTCGGGCAATAGCTAGTTATTTATAGTCATGGTTTTCAATCTGTTACTTATTATTTGACTGTACTTTATACGTGCGCGAGGGTTGACGAAAAAAAAAGTAGGTGACATCGAAAGGTTCAAACTCGCAAGCGGCTCGCGAGTTTTGCAGTAGTCAGTTGACGAACAATCCCCAATAAACTAGTAGACATAAAAAAATAATAATATTAAAATGCATATTTAGCATGTGTAAATGTTTTGTGCTACGAGCAAAATTGAACTATAAGATCATATTATAGTCAATAGTTACTATTCCATGCTTACCTACAAGTCACTCGACAAGTCGATACTCGCAAGAATGGCGCCGACCGCCGCAGCCGGTGCCGGTGGTGTGATGTCACGTGCGGTTTTGGTTATGCAATTTTCAAGCTAATGTCGATTGTAAAGAGTGCATATTACAATGTCATGAGATGGAATGGCTTACCTTGTTACCGTGTTACAGGGTTTTGAAAGGGTAACCCCGTTCGTAACGGGTTGTTTTGACTCGTTCGAAGATGTAACTCGTATCAAAGGGTTTATTTTTGAAGCGCTTAAAAAAACCCCTTCAAAATCCCATTCAACGAGTATCCGGCCGGTCCCTGTTACAAAGACGCTGCATTTAATTCTTCAGACGTTTTATTTATATGTATGTAGATAAACAAATTTAAAGAAAACCATTAAAATATTAAAATCCTTAAAATATTTAAACCGGTAAGTTAATATTTGCAACTTGAACAAAAAAGAAAGTACTTTCGATAAAAAATAATAATTAAAACTCTGTTCTAAGTTTTATAAATTACATCGTCTAGTAAAAAAATATAAACAAACTAACACAAAGTTGGTACCCTGAAACATGAGTGCGACAGAACAGGCTAACAAAAAAAAAACACCATTGTTGACATTTTATTTTAAACCTTATTACATACAATTAGATTTAATTTTGGAATAAATAATTTTGAACACATTTAAAAATGAGGTTTGAATTTCGAATGTCATTTTTAAATTGAATGATTCTACTTACTATTTAAATATAGAAGGTCTTAAATACAAATATAACGCAAACGATATTAAAGTTTATAATTGTTCCATAAGATTTATAATTAAGTAACAGAAGTTAATATTGTTATTTTATAACTTTTTTTTTTATATAGGTAAATATGTTTACGTTTAGCATTTTGGTCCATATATGCGACATGGTTTTGTTCTCAATCCTTAATGTACGAAATAAATAATTAACTTGGATTTCTTATATTATAAAGTTAATCATCATATTTCTGTCATCATAATTAAATTGTGGGGATAATAATATCGTGCAGTGACTGATAATTAAGTGCAGTTTGATAGAGTGCGATTAATGAAAGCGCGACCTGGAGTTTTTATTTTTTTCAATTTAATTGGCAACATTATTCAGCCGCTTTTGGCGGATTGACTTTGGTTTTGTGTCAGATTTGAAATATTATTGTGTGTATGCACGTACGTAAGTGAAATATTAATTTGTAGGTACCCCCAAAATGTGGTCACCCTACACACTGAATTTACAAGAAAATAGTTAATGATGGTTTTTTCAGAATCTAAAGCATATACATTGCTGAATTGTACTGGTATATTTAGCAGAAATTTCTGCTAAATGTTAGTATATCTGGCTTTAGATTACCTTGAGATTTCAGGTGGCTACAGTCAAACATATATAATTAGAACGTCAGGATTGAGGAGCCATATTAAAAGTATTGTATTTTCTTTCATTTTAGTGCTACAGAAGCGAAATTTTTAGACGGTTATGTGCTAAATAGCTGCTAAATGCTGCAAAATTTTCATAAATGTGCATCCATTACTTAACGAGTTTTCAGGTGGCTCCTCAATCCAGACGTTTAGATTGAGGAGCCATATTAAAAGTATTGTATTTTCTTTCATTTTAGTGCTACAGAAGCGAAATTTTTAGACGGTTATGTGCTAAATAGCTGCTAAATGCTGCAAAATTTTCATAAATGTGCATCCATTACTTAACGAGTTTTCAGGTGGCTCCTCAATCCAGACGTTTAGATTGAGGAGCCACCTTTGCATTAAAATAACTAGTGATATATTTTGCTGCTAAATCTAGAATTCGTGCTGCAAAATAATCTACACTGCTGCTAAATAATGGTGAGATCAGATTTAAAAAATCTGATGTGGCTCCTCAATCCTTACGGACATTATTTCGTTAACTTAGCTCGTGAGGTTAGTCGGTAGCTCGCGGTGTGAACCGAAGTATGTAAAGAGGTGAAACGATGTTCGCCCGCCAGGCCCGCCCGCCCGCTAGCTGGCGGTGGTGTGGCCTGCGCTTCATGCCACAGCATCCCGCTGCACGTCGCAGTATCGTAATAAAGTAACATGAACTCTATAATCATTTAAATAAGATTCAAAATAACTTTATTAGTAATAAAATGCTTTGCTATGACATGCCGTGCTACAACGGCAATATGCCCAGGCATGCTGTGGCATGACACGGCATGCTAAAGCACAACCTGCCATGCCACGGCATGCCGCAGGATACCCGCAGCACAATCTGCTGTGCTATGCTATGCCATGCCGGCAGTGGGCGTCGGCCTTAACTATGCAGATCACGTGGGATTTTGGGTGTATCAATTTTAACAGCAGCGGCGGGGGTGGCGGGTGTCTGCGTCGTGGCCAGTCGCGGATACTGCTGTATTGAGTGGCCGTCAAGCGGTCTACACACCAAAGCCGCTGACCCGGCGGCACGGATCGCCGGCCCAACCCGCCGGCCTTATTTTGTACAATCATGCCGCCGGGTTGCGCCCGCGCGGGCAAGCCGGCGGGGCAGCATGCCGATGCCGACGGCATCCCTCTCCACTCACTCAGTCAGTTGCCCGCCGGCTTTCATAGAGTAGTGACCTAACCCAAGACTTTCGTGTGTTAAGGGATCCACCGATAATAACTCCACAAACTGCTATTATTAAATCACTGTTATCGTCCTCCTCCGACATTGAGGAGGACGATAACAGTGGGCAATTAGGTACTGAAAATACTACTTCTGAATTATTCGAAACACACACGTCCAATCTCTACGACTATTTGGCAATTACTAGAACACCACATGCCGCGGCTGTCGTGCCGCCGGCTTGGACATTCTGAAGCCGCCGGGGTAACCCGTTTCAGAAGTCGAATTGCCATCTTCAGCCCAATCTTCCTCTACCTGCCGTTAATCCCGGCTTTTGCCAGGGTCCGCCTGTCCTGCCCATCTTCAGCCCAATGTACCTACATAATTAGCACTATATTTTATATATTTTGTTAGTAAAAAATATTTACCAAATTGGAACGCGATTGGCGATGGTGGTTCATTTCTATATGAAATTTCATTCATTTTTATTGTAGTACATACTACATATCAACAACAACATAACCTAACTTGAATTACAATAGTGTGGAAAACAGTTTACCAGATATGTGTAAACAGCTGTTTTACTCATGACAAACAACAATATCAAGGTACCCTTGCAAGACTTACGAATAAAAGAGTAACACAGTGTTGTAATGCTATGTTACTTTTTTATTCAAGATAATAATCAACTTGGCCAATGGAATGCTGTACCTATTGTAAACAACAATCATGTCAACACCCCTGTGATGTTGTATAATTTTTTTTTGGTAACAACAACACTACTGACTAATGAAGTATGTAACATGTAAAGCAAAGTTATGGTCAAAGGGGATTTCTACAAAGTGTTATGATAACGAAATTGAAAACAAATATTATTTTTAAAACCTTGACTCGATTAAATAAAATAACTATTAGTTTATTAGTAATATCAATGAATATCATATTCCTAGAGGAAAATAAAATTTAAAGAAAGACATCATCTATGTTTTAGGTTAAAAATGATAATTGATATCAATAAATGGCAGGTCTTGTATTGAACCTTCATCATGGCAGTGTCACCAAAAAGAATTATGGAAAAAATTCACTACAGGAATATATACAAAAGGATACAAAGTAGGGTAATTGATGAACTTATATTAACAATTTGACAATGGATACCAAAGTCGTGTGTTTATTGAATCATTAACATAAAGAGGTAAAACCACAGTTTCACAATTTAATTTTTATCAGTTATCTGATATTCGTATTTAACCATTATTGTGTCAGACCGTAGAGTATCTGCTGTCATTATTATCCTAAACTTAATTAAATTAGTGTCTTTTGCACTACACTTATATGAATTTATCACTTAATTTCTTTGACATATGCATCTAGCTCCGCATCCAACTGCTCAGCAGTGGGCACAGGACGTTTGCCACGGCCTGCCCCAGCTCCTCCGCGGCCACCGCCGCCCCCACGACGTGGGTTGCCTCGCGATCCTCCACCACCTTGATTTCTGTTTGCACCACCTGAACAAGCAAGTCTTCTTTTAGTAAGTGTTAAGGTTGAACCATAGTCATTTGTCTTTGATGTAATTTTTTATTATTAGTGGTTTTATACTTTTACTACAGAATCAATGCAGCTTGATAAATGCTTCCCTAAAGCAAAATATCCCCATTCTTTACTTGAAAACAAATATCAATATTTTGTTCAGCTAAAGATATGGGCTGATTATAAATCAAATGATAATGCTATTTGAGAAGAAAAATTTTGAATACACCATTGACACAAGTAAATGATTTTTACCTCTGTTCATTCTCCTAGCTGGTCCACCACCACCACCACCGCTGTTGCCACCACCAATACGGCTTCTTTCTTCAGTTCTAAAGTTGCTGATTTCTGAAGTTGCTAGTTGTATGTTCATTGCTCTCCCATCCAATGGCACTCCATTATATTGTTTCATGGCTTTCAAGGCATCAGCTCTTCTCTCAAACACTACGTCAGCAGTACCTAAAAAGAAGTTACAATAGGTTTTACTAAATGTTTGTTATTTTTAAGTACCTTGAAATAAAATACATTTATTGAATAATGCTTACCTAAAGATCTTCCAGATCGATCATAATGTACAGCTGCACTTTTGAGAATGCCAAACTCTGAAAACAGCTCTTGTATGTCTGAATCAGAGACTCCAAAGTCCAGATTGGATACTAACAACTTAGTAGGACCAGTTGTAATAGCCGGCATGGCATTTCTCTGTATCTTCCTTTCACCAAAGTCATTGAACATGTCATGTTTCCATGCGCTGTTTACATCGCCCTGAAATAGGTGGTCCTTCAAAGAGCTTGCCCATTGGCTGCTCTATGCCTCATTGAACATGATTACACCCAAGTGTAATAGTGTGGCATACAAATTAGTTACAGTAAACTGCTACAATTTTGTAACAATAAAGAAATTTTACAATGTGATAACAAAAAATATTGACAAAATAAACAAATGTAGTTTTTTAATTGCTCAAAGCATTACAACTGGATGAATTTGTCCCACAATTGAATTAAGTTCTTATTTTAGCACTGACTGGCACACACTCGCGTTGATATTATTACTGCATCTTGCAAATCGATCAAGTCAGGAATGAACACCACAGCAGACTTCCTTGTCTCCCTTGCCTGCAGCTCAGAGCCATATAAGACTCCATGACGAAGACAACACGGTGACAAATTCCCACCAGTTTATCTTGGCACTTCCACTAAATCAATATTTAGGTTGAATTGCAGGGATCCCAAAAAGATGACATCTGAAGTGTTGATATTGTTTGTTGCATTCCGATAGCTTTTGATGCCATACATCTGGAGTATTATTTTTCTGACGAAAATAGTCCAGTCTAAACTTTGTAGAATATGACAAATGCGTATTTAACACGAGAGTGCTTCCTCGAAGCCAAATTTAGATCTTATTATCAAGATAAACAAGAGTGAAAATACGACATGCAGTGATACTGCTGCTATAAACAAGATGGCCAAACATAATTGAGTCATCAATGCAACTTGATCGTCCATAGATTTGAGCGTAATATTTTACAAGATGCGTCATTTCACCACGTTTGTCCGCCATTTGTAATTTGTACAACCTTTTAAGTAATAATTTACCCTTGTGTAATTTGCTGATTTAGATATACCGCCACGGTTTCTTCCACGTAATACGCCTCCCGTGCGGCCATTTCTAAATCCAGCACCAGCACCAGATCCTCCACGGCCGCCACCAGGTTTTCTGGTTGCATTGAATTTTCTTCCGGCGCCTCCTCCACCTCTGGGTGTTTTCTTGTTAGCTTTTATAATATCATCTAAAGCCATTTCAATTTGGTCAACCATCATGGATAACTTATTTATTTAAATAAAAATCTTGAGAACTGTATTTTTCCTATCCGTAGACAGACGCGCGTCGATGACACAAAAAAAGAAGACAAAGGAAGAAGAAGCCAAAGAGCAAAACCATAGACAACCTATACCGTGAATACCGAAGACAGACCATAGCCAAACCGTAGATAAAAACAAAACCAATACCAAGACTTTGTAGGGTTGGAACGCCGACAATTTTATAAAACCGGTAATTTGGACAAACAAAACTTATTTTATATATAGGTACTTTATATTATTATTATAATACTGGTTCCACACGCGAAGCACTCTATGAGTTCTTTCAATGTAATACCCGTTTTACAAGCATGGTACATATTTTTTGAACCTTAAAAACAGAGGTTCAGTTTTTTTGTTAGACGATGCTGTTGAATTACATTCTGAGTGCACACTATTCGCCTCGTCGTTTGACGAAACATTTGTAAACGAAGTACAACTTTGGTGAGAGTTGGATAATAACAAAACACGAAGTTTTCATGCTCGCTATTCGCCCCAACAAGCGCACGACTTTGTACATAAATGCAGTTTTGAATATATAGGTAAGCGTTTTTCATAAATTCCTAAAAGATATTGTAATTTTGAAGAAAATTGGTGTTATTCGGCACTACAACTGTCTGCATAACTGTACAATACATAAATTTTATAATAATATGCTGTATATAATATGTGGATGGAATCAAGGAAACACTCTTGATAAAATGGAGCTGAGAATTTATGACTATCTTAGCGAAGCTCATTTGCTGCCAAATGCAACAAAAATTGTTTCATCTGTATTCGGTTATTTCAAGCATTCGGTTATTTATATTGCTATATATATAGTAACCGTATTCACAATTTCACACGAAGAAATGGCATATAGGACTAAACTTGACTAAACTATATTAAAAAGCAGGATACCTTGACTTAAAGGTGTCAGTTACCCGGTCATGAAAACACAAAAAAAAATGCAATTACTGACAGTTTATGGGCTGTCAACTGTCAGTTAAGTGTTGTTGTTATGTTGTGCAACACTTGCAACACGTTGTTTGTAATTTCATTTCTAATAACATTTATTATTGTTTCAGTTTCATAGTAGTACTCTATAAAGTAATGGCATTAAATAAATATATGCACCCTCGTAACATTTATAGAACACCACCTGATTTCGGAAAACTATCACAAACATATTCAGAGTTTGCTGCCATTTCAAAAGTGGTAAGTTGGTTCTACTAAATTCATCTTAGAACTATTGAACAGGATCATCATGAAATCTAAATCATTATAAAAACAGCAAGGTTTAGGGCACCGTTTAATAGGTCTGATAAAAATAATAAAACCATTATGCTCTAGTCGTTAAACACAAATTTTAGAATAGTGAGTCGTTTTTAGTTTATGTGAGGGTTGTAAAAAACAAATTTTATGGTATATACAATTAAAAATGTTTTTTTTAATCATTCAAATATAAAGTCATATTCCTTTACTAATAAAAACCTATGCCACAAATAAACAAAAGTTTTAAAGTGGCACCAGTGACTGAAAGTTGAGAGGGATTTGTTTTGGTATGGTCATGTGAAGAGAGAGGGTTGAAACGCTTGTAAGTAAAAAAGGTATTGCATATGCGATACCTACATACATATGTATATGGATGGAGAGGCAAAGGGAGGCCAAATAGATGGATTGCGAGGAGAGTAATATGAAAGACGGGTGATAGGATGGATAGGTGAAATGAAAGAAAAAAGATATGGTAACCAATTCTAAGGCAAATAGGCCAAGGTCAGAAATATGATTATGATCTGTAATTTATTTTTGGTAGTTCCTGGAATTATTTTACTATATTATTGTTTTCTCTTTTGTAAATTCTACTTGCAGACAATAAGGGATGTTTAGATTTGATTAGAATCCCTTGTCATTCTGTATAGAAATGGTCTCATTGATATAATGATTTTGATTTAAATAACCTTTAACTATTAATATTACAGGATGTCACTGGCAAGATTACAATTGATTTCAAAGACCCACATTCACTGAGGGTTCTAACAAAATGTCTACTTAAATCTGATTTTAACCTTGATGTGGATATTCCTAAAGACAGATTAGTCCCAACCCTTCCTTTGAGGCTTAATTACATGTTATGGCTGGAAGATTTACTGGATGCAATCCAAAGAAAAGAAGAAATATGGGGATTAGATATTGGTAAGTAATTAAAAAAAACCCGACTAAAAATATTGGATAAATCTTAGAGTCTATGCTATTTCAAGCCTTCATGAGTATGTTGATTTAAAACATTTACATCTTATTTTTAGGAACAGGAGCCTGTGCCATTTACCCCTTGTTAGCAGCCATTCAAAATAAATGGAATATGGTTGGAACAGAAACTGATGCAGAAAGTTTTTCTAAGGCCGAAGAAAACATACAAAAAAACAACTTACAAGATCTTATAAAATGTGAGAACAATATTATTATAATTATGCAAAAAATTATTGCTACACACAAAAAAACATTTTTGAACATAATTTTTATTGTTATTAAATTGTATGATTTTATTTTCAGTGAAGAAAAACTTAACCAAATCAATTATTTCACATGTATTTACACAAGACAACAAGCAAGATTTTGATTTTTGTATGTGCAACCCACCATTCTACAGCACCCTACAGGAGTTGTGTGAATCAAGGAGTCCAGCCAGGTATGTCCTCTACTGAAATAATATTCTTCTTTACTGACTTACTGTCAGTGAAATATTGTTTCATAAAATTTGGATCATAATTTTGAGTATGGTGAAGGGGGGCATTATCATAATAATTATAATGTTTATTTCATTTTATGAATTTTAAGAAAACTTACAGCAAATTTATTTGAGTACAAAACATTACTTACTTATATATAGAAGAAGGCCAATTTGTTAATGCAACATAGATATTATAGCTATAGATTCATGCATTTTTCATGCAGTGTAGACTAGATAATGTTATCATATTACTTTACAGATTACCACCAAAGAATGGCTTCACAGGGTCACCACAAGAGCTAATCACTGAAGGTGGTGAGCTGGCATTTTGTAGACAGCTCATTACAGAGAGCAAAGAGCACAAAGATACAGTACTGTAAGTATATAATTCTACAATAATCAGAATGGTTACACTACCATACTTACAAGTATATTATGGTATATTGTAATTTTATTTTTCATTTTCAGAATTTTTACCACAATGGTAGGCCATAAGTATAACTTAAATGTGTTGATACAAATATTAAAATCTGAGGAAATTAAACACACTCACACAGAGTTTTGCCAAGGCCGTGTTACAAGATGGGGGCTGGCGTGGACTTATAAAGATTACGATTTGTATAATCTAGGTATGGTTATTTTATTATTATTATATTATACCTAGCCTATGCTGTCCCACTACTGGGCAAAGGCCTTCTTCCATGGTTCCTGGCTCCAAGCCAGTTGTTATTTTAATTTTATTCATTTATTTATGTTACTGGCTATCTGTATAATTCTATACAATACCTAGGAAATGTATATAATACCTGGGGTGTCCAGACAATGCATGACATACTGTTGCTTCGAACATACAATTTAATTTTATTATTGATTGATGAATTAGTCATCATAGTCGATTATAATATTCAATCATGACTAATAACTAAGAAATAAATCGTTAGTCATGACTAAATTTAGTAATAATACTAAGCTACAAAGTAATGATAATAATTTGTTTTATGTTACAGTGCCCCCAAGAGACAAACCAAGGAAGAAACATACACCAACAATCTACTTGTTACCTGAATTAGCAAATTGTGATAATACGACAGAAGCAGCACTAAACAAAATAAAAGAAATGCTTGATAAGTTAAGTATTAGTCACAAACTACTTGATAAGCGAGGTAACAATGTAACACTTGACATAGTTGCAAATACTAATACTTGGTCTAATCAAAGACGTAAGAGGAGACTGCAAAAGAGAATCGAAGTTCACACCAAAATTCCTAAATTGGATCCAGACAAAGACGTTACCGAGAAAACTTCTGCCAATGGTGACCAAGTTGGAGTATCAAATAGCTCAGATATACCTGTGTTACCAAAAGTTAGCGAAAGTTCCAGTAATCAAGAAGAATTGTTTGAAAACACTAGTCATGAACATTTAGATGATACTGCACATACCAGTAACAACCAACCATTAGTACATGCCTTCTTAAAATTATTAAAAAAAGAAAACAACATTCTTTTAGAGATAGAATATCTTGGTGGAACTGCAGGAAAAGAAGGATTGCATCAAATAGTACAATATATTAAAAACAATTGGAAGTAAAATGGTATCTTATTTTTTACAAATATCCCTAAATGTTTTATAAAAGTGGCCCTGTTCCAGTAGTATAGACACTGGGAGTAGTGCCCTTTGGGTTTAAATTTCTATAAAATTTACAGAAGCAAATATTCACTGCATCTTAGCTACCAAGCAAATGCTGTTGCTTTACCTAGCCTTGGTCGCGCGTAAACTCTCTCTTTTAAGTTCGAGTGGCTGGAAAGACGTCACGGCAGAGACGCAGGTCTTTCCTCACTGGACATGGCAAGTTTGGAAGGTTCTTGCACTAAATTCGTGCGGATACAAGAGCCAGAGGTCTCATTATTGTGTGTAACACCTGCCAGCGCACGTGATGTGACGTGTACACCTCCACCGTATCCGTATGCATTACCGTGGTAGACCATACGGTGGAACCGCCGTGTCCTCGTGTGGGGGCGATCGGCGGCAACGACCTCTCGCACCGGTTCTGGCCCAGGCCATGATCCGTCAATTAAATTTAATTAATGAACCTTTTTTTTTTAATAAGTACGCAAAGAAGTATAATCAATAATACACTGATTTAAGAATAATCCAGATATACTGGTGTACACTTTTTTTTTCGGTAGGGGAATCATCAGAATGACTTCTCGCACTCTTGGACGGAGCGAGAGGGCGTGACAGACTCTTACTGACTAAACCCCTACCCCGTTCCTTCGTTGCCTTCGATCACACACGGGGGACACGGTGACAACCTTTCTGATTTTCCGTGTTCCCTAGAGGTTTCGGCCCTCCCCGGCCCTTACAGTTTGCTGACATCTCCTTGAGGCGCGCGTGGAACAGAACGCGCCGTTGACGACTAGGCTCGGTCCAGATTATCACCAGACTGCCGGACGGCGAGCTACCCAGTGCTCGCCGTCCGCGAGCCCGCGCCTACGGTGGTCGGAAATTGGGACTGGGATCTCGGCGGCGGCGGCGTGAGGTCCGTTCCCTCACGCGCTTGCGATCGGCAGCCTCCTTCACTAGCATTACTGCTTTGCAGAAAGAGGCGACCGCTTGCCACCCCTCCTCGCTCCGGACCACTCAGGGTGTACAGTACGGCCGTTTTATCTTGGTGAGTCTGAAGTTAGGCTCTGTAAATTTCGACGCTTGAAAACTCATACAAAAATAAAGGTAAAAAATAAATGCGATTTGCAGTTCTTATTGCTGTTAAAAACAGTTATAGGCATTAAATTTTTTTGAAACCTTTATTTTTGTACGATATTTCAAGCGCCAAAATTCGCAGAGCCTAACTTCACGCTCGCCAACTTATAGTGGACGAATTGTATTGTTGTTGATATTTAATTGCAGCAATATTTGGTAATTGCTAAGGTCCCGTATAATATGGGGGGCATTCTTTTACCTGATTGCGCTAAAGCTCAGTGCACTAGTCTAAATCCAACGAGGCTTAGGTATTTCATAATAAATACAATATCCCTTTTGTATTATTTTTTTACGAAATAAACCCAAATAACAGCCTCAGAGTATCTCATTAGGTAGTAAGAATTTGAGTTTTTGGACAGTATTTTTATGCTTTCAACCAGGGCCCCTGTATTTAATCATAATTTAACTATTTACAAATATTTTTTGTCAACTTGGCCCAAAAAAAGATTTTTCCTCTTCCGGTAGAATCTAGCGAGCGACTTTTGATATTGATTTAGAGACTTGGATTTTTTAGAGATGGCAGCACTGCATGTCACTGTCAATTGTCAATCAAGTCGACCAATTGGCAGTTCTAAATGTCAAAAAATGTTTGGTTTGGTCTCGATTTCTTGAGTTGTTGCTTGTTGTTCCGCTACACATAACTTTGCATATTCTTTGTCGCTACAGTTAGTTATTACGTCAAAAAAGGCGATTTGTATATTTTTTGTGAAATTTAAGGGGTCTTTAAATGAGTCTTCCAGTGAAAATGGACACTGAACCACCAGCAACTGAAACAACAGATTCTCCACCTACACAGAATGAAGAGGAACCAAATAAAGAACCGAATCCTAGTGCTAGTGCAGTGCCCGCCGCAGCGGCTGCTGGCGAGTTAGCTGCTCCACCTGTTCCTTCAGCAGTAAAGGACACACAGAAGTTAAACTCCAAAAAGCCCAAAAAAAGGAAACCTAAAGTACCTCGCGATGTAACTGCACCTCGGCAACCCTTGACCGGTAATACAAATTTTACTAGAGAGAACTCTATTACTTATCCCCATTAATTAAAATTTTAACGACTATTCTCTGGCTTACTGGATATTTTCTGGCTTTATTAAGTAAATTCCCTCATTCTTATAAATTTATGTGTATTGAAAGAATGTCATGCATTTGAATCTAACAACTCTTTATCTCCCTGAAACAATTTTATAGGGTATGTCCGATATTTGAATGAGCGAAGAGATCAATTGCGTGCTGAACAGCCAGACCTAGGATTTGCTGAGTTGACACGCCAACTAGCCAGTGAGTGGAGTAAGCTGGGGACTGAAGAGAAGAAACAGTACTTGGATGCTGCTGACCAAGATAAAGAAAGGTAGAAATAATATATTTTAATTTAGAAAATATTTAATTAAATTTTTTCTATCAGGGATGATAGAAAATTGATGATAGTCTCTGAAATGATATTAATAAAGTTGCTATCATTACTTTTTATAGATACATAAGAGAATGGGCTGAATACAAGAAGACAGATGCATATAAAGAATTCAGGAAACAACAGATGGAGCAAAAAGATGCAATCTTGTCAAAGAAAGTGAAACATAATCCACCAGAAAATTCTGTACCTGCAGGTTATTACTTTGAAATTCTTGTTTAATTAGCTTTGTGATCAACAAGTCATAATACTACTAGCAGTAGTCTATAACAACATTGACACTAACAAATTGAACACCATGGTCTGAAATAAAATATAATATCATTATTATTATAAACAAAGCTTTGTACTTTACCAGGGACTGCACAAGTGGCTACAGATCAAAATGCCACAGCAAATACAAATAATACTGTGGCCCCTCCACCTGTGACTGTGCCACGACAGCCTACCCCACCACGTCCTAGACCTTGCATAACACCAGCATCAGTAAGTTATATTCATTTGACAGTGTTTAATGCTTTGACCAAAGAGACAAAGAAAATAACTGCCGCACTAATTAAATATCCAGAGTTCATTCCAAGGAATCACAATATATGTGTAACTCAATTTACCAAAAACTCCATCATTACTGCATTTTTAATTAGTGCAGCAGATAACCTCTCAGGCAATTATATCTCATAGTCAAAAATTATGTTAAATGTGCCAATAAACACAGCTACTTTGTTCTAATCTGTTAAATATTTGATTAATAGGGTGAAGAGTTGACAGCTGGGGACACAGATATACCAATATTCACGGATCAGTTTCTTCAACATAATAAACTCAGAGAATCTGAACTACGCCAGCTGCGGAAAGCAAATTCAGATTATGAGCAGCAGGTTTGTTAATTATGTTTATAACAAAAAAAAAGATTTGTAAGTATGTAGTTCAATAAACTATAAGGGCCTTCGCCCACGGCAACTTTTTGTAATGCTGCCGTGCTGCTACTAATGCGATAGTCGCATTTGCATCACGTCAGTAGCGCGTTTGCATCGTGACTGAGAATCGTGGGGTAGGCGAAGGCAAGCAGCTAGCGACTGCATCACGACTGTATCGATACGAACGCGCTACTACATCGCTTCAAAAAGTCGCCGTGGGCGAGGCCCCTAATAGTTTTTGTCATATTTATGAATAACTAGCTGAACCCCGCGGTTTTACCCGCATTTTTGGTTACTGCTCCGATCCTATTAGTCCTCGCGTGATGTTATATAGCCTAATAACCTTCCTGAATAAATGGGCTATCTAACAGTGAAAGAATTTTTCAGATCGGACCAGTAGATCCTGAGATTAGCGCGTTCAAACAAACAAACAAACTCTTCCGCTTTATTAACCCCCGACGCAAAAACGGGGTGTTATAAGTTTGACGTGTTTGTAAATGTATATGTGTCTGTCTGTGGCATCGTAGCTCCCAAACGGATGATCCGATTTGAATGAGGTTTTTTTTGCTTGAAAGGTATATACTGATATACCGAGAGTGTTCTTAGCTATGTTTGGTGGAAATCGGTTCAGGTCTTCAAGGTCATCAGGACCTGAGAGGTGGAGAGTAGTCAAGGGTTTTTTAAATCTTCAATTTTAGTTTTAATATTAGTATAGATATGACAATTTTTTTTTTTTTTAATTTGTTTCAACTTACCAAACAATTTCATAATACCAATTATTTTTCAGAATGCAATACTGCAGAGACACGCAGAGGAAGTCAGTGGTGCTACGTCGAAACTTCGAGCTGAGACCGCGGCTGCTGCAGAGCGAACTGCTGCACTGTTGACGCATCGTCGCACACTTGTTGCTGCACTAGTGCAAGCATTGCAGTTACTAGCTATTCCAGGTATATCACTTGCAAGATACCCATTTATCTAGGATATCTAATAGTTTTAGTTACAGTTCCAGAACCTAGAGATCATTTAGAGTAAGCTTCATTATATTTCATTTACGAGCTGCTCGCGCCGACTTCGCCTTGGTGCTAATTATTTCCTGCAATTTTTTCCCAACAAACCCTTTCCTGAAAATAACAATGCGAACAAAAAAATCAGACAAGTGCGAGTCGGACTCACGCACTGAGGGTTCCGTACCAACTTAATTCCGGCTTACGATTTATGACGTACTAGCTTCCGCCCGCGACTACAAGAATCGGGGTAAAAGGTAGCCTATGTTCTTTTCCATGTCAAAGTCCTGCTTGCCAAATTTCATCCAAATCCATTCAGCTGTTTTTTTGTGATTAAGTTACAACCATCCACACTCACATTTATTAATAGTAGATAAGATTAAAAAAAAATACTAGATATCGTTCAAACCAATTTTCGGTGAAAGTTTGCATGGTAAATGTACATCATATATTTTTTTTAGTTTCATCATTCTCTTATTTTAGAAGTTACACACATTTTACCACTTTGGAACTGTGTCTTGCGCATACTATTCTGTTTAGAAAAAAAAGGTATTAGAAACCTCAATATAATTTTTGAAGACTTATACTCCACATGTGGTTTTTTTTTCTTATTTTCTGTGAAAATCTTAATGATAATGGTTCTCAGAATACATCTACTTAACAAGTTTCAACAGTAAAGCTCTATAGTTTCGAAAAAAAGTGGCTTTGACATACGGATGGACAGACAGACAGACATGACAAATCTATAAGAACTCCGTTTTTTGCCATTGGGCTACGGATTCTTAAAATTTGCCTTGCCTAATTTTACGTTGACGTATGGCGTTTACCCCGGGATTAACCTTGGTACTGCTTTCTTATTAATTTTGTTTGTTTCGACATAGGTGGACCAAATGGAGCTACAGAGCAAAACATAGAAGAATATTTAGAGAAATTACAAGGATTAGCAACTGAAGGCAAGAACAGTGCAGTGGTAAAGCAAGCCCGAGATATTCTCAATAAGATTGAATTGCCAATCAACTAATTTAATCAGCACTGATCAAGCAAGTGATGTACTTTTTGCTGCATAAGTGTGTGTATTCAGGATACATTTGAATTTTTAAAATAAATCAAGTGTAATCAGTATAACCAGTCCTTTTATTTATCTTAACATTTATGTTGACAACAACATATTTCAGAAATTATGTTAATTACTTACATTTCAAATGAAGTGTGGATAAGCACACCATACTCTGACCTGATAATGAGGTGTAAAATTGAATAGTAAATTCTACTAAATGATGAATTAGTAGATTTTTTAGATGACTAAATATTGCAGGATTTAAAGCAGAAAATATGACATATAATTACACAAGATAATGACAAGAGTATTAAGATAAAAAGTAAGTCCTTGTTCGGTCGGGGCGATAAGCGTACACTGCATTAGCGAAAACGTTCGCGAAAGCGAAAAAGCATACCTGAACGCATGTCTGTGAAGCACAGTATCAAGTGTATGTTGAAAATAAGGCTTGACTGTTATCCCGCCGGATGGCAAGCAGTGATGTAATCGCTGATGGCGAGGCGCATTAGTTTATTAAGAGCTCGCTTACTCTAGCCCATATTATAATTTGGGTGCATAGCAGAAAAATCATAATTTGGGTATTTTCAGATTATAAAATCAGACAGGAAGACTACAGCAGGCATCAGGTTCCAGTCCTTCGAAGTACGCGGTATATACGTCGGGGCAAATAATTAAACACAAGATTTACTTCTATGTAATATGATCCACCTTCACAGACATACATGGGTGCTACGCTAAGCCCAGAGCGGCCAAGAAGCCTGCCTCTACATGCTCTTCAGTTTGTACAAAACAATACATAGGCAATGTCGTAAATTAGACAAATATTATATGGATATATTGGTCATCTTTCCACACACCATACTTTGACCACTTGTTGTATGGAAAGTTGACAACAAAACAAAAATCAAGTCAAGCTCAGACATTTAAACCTAAAACAACTTACTATAATATGATTGTACAATTAGATAAGTGCTTTTGTAATCTACATAAAACTGTTGTATAAATACCTCATATTACTTATGGGGTTGTATTCCTTAATTATCTTGTCCTAAAATTATAATTGCAATCATCTAGCATCAATTGTCTAATCACTTTGAATTAAAATCATCTTATTATTAGCTTTTACACTTACAGCTAATTTAATACTAAAGTAATAGTTTATACTGGTCAAATATCTTCACATAATAGTTTAGTCCAGCTTATTGTCACTATCATCTGCATCTTCATTATCATCATCGCCGTCAGAACGGGCATTTGTGTCATACTCATGTAGTTTTTTCCTCCATAGTTTAATAAGAGTATCCCATGATCTTCTGCTGTATTTGGCAAACTTATCAGGTGTTTTTGGATGTTCTTTTGTGCGTTCATCACTGTATAAGGCAACAAAAATTAACATAAAGGTCAAAAACAAAACACTTAAGGGGGAAGCTTCAGGTTATATCCCACGAAATTCAATTTTTTTTACGTTTTTTGCAATTTGCAAGCCAGTGGTAGGTTCTATGAAGTTAAAAATACTTAAGCGACTGTAAAACGTAACTAGTTATAAAAATCATCAATACAAGCCTCCAAGCTCACCTAAGTGTAGGAACAATTCTTCGTTCCTGCAACTAAGTGAGCTTGGAGGCTTGTATTGATGATTTTTATGGTTATAATTATGTAGTAGTATTAGTACTAGTTACGTTTTACAGTCGCTAAAGTATTTTTAACTTCATAGAACCTACCACTGGCTTGCAAATTGCAAAAAACGTAAGAAAATTTGAATTTCACGGGCTACCTGAAGCATTCACCTTAAAATGTATTGATAAATAAACTATACATACATCTTCACATGGCAAATATAGTTGGAATATCCAACTGTATTTTTTCCGTAATCAATCTGTTTTTGTCGTCTCTGTAGTATGAGAGGGTCTGTCTCCAATTCCAATGGTTTTCTAGGTGGGCTGGAAAAGGAGAAAGAATATTAAAAAATCAAACATGGTAAAATGCCAAATGTCCAAGGTGTTTAAGGAAGGTTACATAAGAGAGCACAGGTCTTAGTTATCAGTGCTACCTTAGCATTATCTATTGCAAATTGCTCTCCTGTTTTTGCTTGGGTTAAGCAGTCAATAGAAATAATATATTATAATTATAAATGAAACAGTTTTTTATATAAAATCAAAGTATTTTTTTAGTTGATAAGTTAGGACATCACACATATCCCAGTAAATAATTGTGATAGGCACATATAAAAAAAATATGATAGAAATTCATGAATACCATGCTTTAGTGTCCGAGTCATTCTTATTATTTGGCTTTGACTTTTTCCTGCTGTTTGAGCTTTCTCTGCTGCCACTTGTTTTTCCTTTTGAGCATTTATCATCTGAAACTATAGGAAAATTGAATAATTGTAAAAACAACAGAATAAACATTAGAGATGATTTTTTTAAACTACTTGCAATGCAACCAAAGATAGAATGCAGTTGTGTTGACTGGTACCTAGAGAATTCTTTAGGCATTTTGATGGTAACATGACAGATGCATAAAAAAAAATTATATGTAAAACAAAATGTATATCTAATATCTAGTTAAGATAAACATACATCTAATATGTTTAGTATTACAAATGTCTACATATGTATTTATTACTATTGATATTAAACTTATGAAATAAGATAAACATTTGTTTTAAAAAAAAATCTATTTGGATATAATTCCGCAGCAGCTTTTAGTATAGAGACTAGTGGCTGTCTTGATATCATCTTCCACAGAAGAATGGACTGTTTATAGAATGAAGTTTAAAAATTCCAATAATACTCACTTTCTCGAGCTTCGTTCATATCACCAGGCCAACTTCTTTTAGAGGTTATCGCATTCATATTCAGTTACTCAGAAACGATAAAATAACTGGAATGCAAAGAATTAACGTTTTTCAGTTTATCATAAATATAGCTTGCATATCGTACATTGGAAGAAGTGAAGAATCCATTTGCAATTTTAAGATTACTGTGACTAAATAATGGTAGGCAGTGCCGATAACAGAAGCGTCTATAACAACAGCTAAGCATTCCTTGGAAAACAAAGCTTTGCTGTATACTAGTCGTCCAATCCTATAGAGAAAAGAAATCTTCACATAGACAGTAGGGGTTTGAATACATGTGGAAAATACTTACAATTAAATATTTAACGAGGAAAAGTCATAGAAAACAAAAATACATAGTACATGTACAATAAACAGCGTAGCCGCGTGACAAGAAACGAAAAAGCGCGAAATAATAAATACACAAAGTAACTGACAGACGCAAAAGTGACAGTCAAGTAGCGATGGGCGCAGAGAGCATAAAGTTATTTTAATCGAGTAGTAACTCGATAAAAATAACTCAATTCTTCAAACATTAACCAGTTAATTTGAGTTGCTTTTTCCTAGTGGTTCTGCAGACGGTGGAGTGCAAAAGTAGCAGGAATTTTTTTTTTTTCCTTGGGTATATATTCTTCTTTTATCAGTAAATAAAACTACATGTTTTATTTATTTATTTTATTTTAAATAGATAAATAAAACTGCGGAATTAAATAAATAAAATAGCGGAGAAATTGCTGGTTTAATATAAACCAGAAGGATACATTAAGTTCCATCCCAGTCCAGTTGACCAGACTTAATTGTTCCGGTTGACTCGACGGATTCAGCTGAGAGTCAGTCACCATTTCTACTCGGGTAACTGAGTTGTTGAAAATGTGAGTATGCACAACATTACAGAAAACAGGAAAAACGGTTAAAACCAAAGACTACTACTATAATAAAAATAACTTTATTCAATGGGCTAACTGGCGGTGTTCAAACAGTAGGCTTCACATCGCTATTGAGTGTAACAAAATCAATATTAAACAAAACTAAATATACGTAGTACTTCCAGATCTCAAAGTCCTCACCATACAGCAGTTCATGAAACGGCAATGCAAGCGTTTCTTTGAAAATGCTGTGAAGCACCGCAACCCCCTAAACGTATCGACAGCCCGATATGAACCCTACCGTATCTTCAAGATTCGCCAACCAAGACACACTCTCACCATCCCTGACGACCTCACTACCATATTCCAAGAGAGCCGTAGGGAAACCAGTACAGTTCACAAGAACAGGCCGTCGTCCTACCGTCCTCGCCGCCGAGGTCACTCGCAATATTTTTATAAATGTCCGCCCCGTCCCTTGCTCGAGCCAGCCCGCGCAGCTGAGCCTGTAGTCTAAAATTCCTTTAAAAAAATAATTCATCCTTACTCGATTCAGCCCGTCCCTTGCTGCCCTGCCCTAGCGCCGCCCTAAGCCGAGGTCCGTACCCCACAGGGGGTGCCCTTAGAGTGTAGTTAAGTTAGTTAAGGGGCCTCGTTCACGGCGACTTTTTGAAGCGATGCAGTTGCGTGGCTGACGCGTGTTCTCATCGATACAGTCGCGATTCAGCTAGCGGCTTACCCCCACCTACTCGCGATACGAACGCGCGTCAGCTGCGCTACTGCATCACGTTTGAAGCGGCGCCGGCGTAGCGCTGCTAACGCGCGATCGTTTCAATGTAGATTGTTTTTGTTTTTCATTCAAGTGTCACCCTCCCTCCGTCCTCTCTCACGCCTCTCCCGACGTCTGACACGGTCACGCGTTAGCAGCGCTACAGTTGCGATGCAGTAGCGCGTTAGTACCGTTTCTGCTGACGCGCGTTTCAAATGCAACTGTAGCGCGTTAGTTGCGCTGCTGACGCGCGTTTATGAACGGCATAAAGTCGCCGTGGTTGAGGGCCCTTACCCTAAGTAAGCCGTGGCTGGAGGCTTTGATTTTTAATTAAAGCCATCACAGGTAAATCTGGTTAATCAGCCAACTTCTCCAGTCACCGGCCGGGCCTCACACTCACTTCCAGCCAGTCACTCCACCATTCGTTGGTGATTTAATTGTAATCTCGATATCGCTAGAGACAGGCCTAGCCCCCGAAAGCTGTGAGCTAATCGTAACCTTGATTCAATTCACCTAATTTCATTATTTTCTTCTTACGATTATATGCGAACGTATGCAATGCGTATGCATTGGATTTCTGAAAAGGACTGAAACGTTTCGTTATTAATTTCGACCACAGATAACTTAAATGTTACCTAAATGTCAAAAATGAAAGAGTGGTTGTGGTTATCAAAAATGTCATATGTTTGATACAATTGATACCTATTTATTGTCTTAGAATCTTTAGGAATTACATTTGGTAACAGATATTATAACGATTTTCTAACAATTGTGCTGGGTATCATCCATTCCAGTTATATATTGCTATAAGCAATTTTTGCATATAAAGGTTATTTCTGAAATATTATGTAAAAAAAACTAATTATTTACAAAATGATGGTGAGTGCAACCAACTAAAGTACATAAATATTGATCAACAATTGTAATAACCTTATCTGTATGACTAATTCTACTTTACTGTTTAATTTTCAGGCTGATAATGAGATAGATGAGGCCTTAGCCTCATTAGATGTACTTATGTCTGAGTTCTTTGCACCAGCAACTAGTAACTTCAGAAAAAGAGAGATTGAGAGTATGCTTGAGAATTTCTCTAATCGAAGTGATTCCTGGAAACATTGTTTGTTGTTCTTACAAAAATCACAAAACCAATACGTTTTGATGTTCACTTTGACTACATTAGAGGTAACACTAAATTCACATTTCCCTATTTAGCTTCCTCAAAATTATAAAACAATGTCAACACAATTTATAAACTTTCTGGCGAGGAATATTATGTTTTTTAACAAAAATTTAGTAATGCAATGCATTCTACAAATACCATTATAACTTGCAGAATATTATCAACCGGCAGTGGGTCAGTCTGTCAGATAATGAAAAGACAGAAGTTCGGCTGACATTGTGGAATGAGTTGTTGGCTAAACATGAAGTTATGGTGTATTTTATCAGGAACAAGTTGGCGGCACTAATGGTGTCTATTGCCCGCTACGACTGGCCGCATTTGTATGATGACTTCTTCAGTAATATTGTGGAGGTAAAGATGTTTAATTAACTATCTGAGAATAAAAAAGTCATAGTAGTAAGGACAATATTTCAGTAAGGGGTAGTCAAATGAAGAGGATCATAGTGTATGAGTGCTGGATAAAGTCAGGTGCACTTTCATCTATCATTGTTATAGTCAATCTTTACTGCCTATCTGACCTCTGTAACTCAGTACTCCTTGGTTAGATTGGTATCAGATCATATTTTCGTAATGGTATTTTTTTATGTCTATTCTGACTAAAATAAGAAACCTAAAATGGAAGAGGTGATACAGTCAGTACCTTGCATTATTATTATTATTTAGTGAGTCACACTAGCAGCGATTAATTAATGAATCCCCAACCGGTCTCATGCAACCGCACTGTTATTGTCTTACTATTGTGTCTCGTTTCGCGGGTATGTGATAGGTTAAAGCAGTTCAACATGGGAGCTTTCACAAGAGCTTGTTCCACTGCTGTTACTACTCCGTAACTTCTTATTTTCTGTAGTAGTCAAGTATCACAAGTAAAGGGGATTGATTGTACTCTTGTGTAAGCAACACATTTTATTTTTTGGCAACCAAGCTAAGTTTGTTTGAACCTAGCACTACTAGTATAAAAATCACATAACTATACTTTTCAATTAATCTTGTCACAACTTGGCTTGTTTACTTTGGAGCTCCTTTGTTGTTTGGATTCTAATTGATAAGAGATTTTATTTTAATATTCTTACTATAGGCATTTGCGGACTTGTGGAGTTAGTAAAAAGCTTGTATTTATACTGTCCATTGGCTTTGCAGTTGATCAGAAGTGATGGACCACGCTGCCTGTTAGGCCTGGTCCTAGCGCAGGCTGCGAGCGAAGAGCTCGGCGCGGCACGTGACACCGGCGTCCTACTGCCTTCTGCGCGAAGGAACCAGCTCGAACGTCTCATGTTAAAAGGGATGCCGCAACTGTTAATTGCTCTTAGTGGTAAGATTTAAAATAATACATTCAATTCAGCCAGTCACTTTCTGACTTTCCACTGCTGAGTTCCATAGCCCACAGGGATCAAGAGAAATACTTTGCCCTGGCTATAGGTATTGATTTGTTAAGCTCACTTCAGTAAAGTACTGTTAAGTACGCATGATTTTGGCCGATTTTACAACAAGACGTGATCAAGGCGGCGCACAGTGGTCCGGATTTTGAATATGGTGAACTTAGAACCCAAGGTCAATATTTCGCGCTGAAAAAAATCATGTGGACAGATAAGTGAACACTCATTAACGTTGGTTCTAGCGATTTTTATGAAATTGTATACTTTCGTTCACTTATCTGTCCGCATGATTTTTTTCAGCGCGAAATATTGACCTTGGGTTCTAAGTCCACCATATTCAAAATCCGGACCACTGTGCGGCGTACAAACGCAAGATCCCGAAAATTAGTATTTTTGTATTTGTGTTTATATTATGGCTTTCAACATATTTATTACAGATATTTTGGAAAAGAATGCCCAGAAGGAAGGACAGTCCAATCCGCCACCATCACCAACTAACGGTGTTCCACAAACATCTGCACTGCCAGACCTATTGGCAAATGCACATGATGTCAGTAATACAGACAAGTAAGTCAATAAAAAACTGAAATTTTACTTAAATGTTACAAATAATCTGCTTCAGAAATACCTTTTATAGACATGAATTTAGAGCTTTAGGCAATTTACTTGTTTAACAATTAATTTCTGAACTGTGAAAATAAATATCCGAACAGTACAATATATTTTCTGCTTTTCACTACCTGTCATTGGAATTTAAACCTTATGCCAATGATGCAAAAGTCATATGATCTGAATTGGTGACATAAATACAAACAATCTAATGCTATTTCTTGCAGAGCCCTGAACATGGAGATAGTGGTAAAGTGTCTGATGACCCTCCAACACCTGTTCTCGTGGTTGCCGTTATCTTCCCATGTGCCGCCTTCATTAGTCACCACAGTGTTCTATTGGGGCAGTATAGCGACGCAATCACAGGTATGTCATGCTGTGCTGTAAGTATATCATAGCATAAGCATTATCAGCCTTTTTTATTGTTCCCTCTGCTAGCACTCAGGCCTCCTCTCTCTATGATAGGGAATGGGCCCTGGCCTAGTCCACCGCGCGGGCTCAGTGCGTGTTGGTGTATGTCACGTATCTTCGAGTTTTTGGTTTTAGGACAGACCATTTTCCTATTTTCCTTAATATTGATTGGAGAGCTGTGATGTTGAAAAAAAATTACCACAAAATAATGCGCCTGGCTGGGTTTAAACTAACGACTTACAACTCGTATGTCGTTACCGTTACCACTAGGCCACCACTGCTCTATTGAGTGTATCACTACCAGATTCAAAACTTCAAATTATTAATAACGACGGTGATTTTGAATTTTGGATAAACTTACTCTGCATCTCATACAAGGAGTATTAGACTACCATCAAAAATGTAAATGTGATTGCTTCGTCCCCGCAGAGCGTGGAGGCGGCGCTGTGCGGGCTGGGCGGCGTGTGCGAGCTGCTGTACCGGCGGTACGCGCCGCCGTCGTCGGCCGCCACGGCGCTGCGCCTGCAGCACTGCGCGCTGCGCCTGCTGCGCCACCTCACGCACACGCCGCACGCCATCATGCACGCTCACCACGAGTTAGTATCCACTCTATACAGATGTACCTACAACCTACGGGTCTTTGAGTCCAGAGTGAATAGGTTACTTCTAGGCAAGTGTGCTCTATCGTCGATCACATCATCACTTACCATCAGGCGAGATAATGGTCAAACGCAAGCCTATAAAAAAAAATGTACCAACACGTAACGGTGATAAATTGGCAGTCGCCATGAACAATTAATATTAAGCTGCAAATTTTATTCTTCGATCATCAGGAAATGAGTTTACAATGTGTGTTATGGTCATGTGTATTTCGTTTTGTGGTATGATGTGTGTTAGTATTTTTATTGTTGTCCCCTACAGCATCTCTGAATTTATTTACATGACTCGTGAAAATGTATACAAAATGACATTCCGGTAAACTAGTAGCGAAAGACAGGGTTGATAATAGAGCAGGAGCTCTTGCTTTTGTCAATAACGTCTCTAAGTGATCTTTGTCACTGAGAAAAATAAAAATACCCTGTAACAACATGATTGTAATCCATTTGGTTAGTTTTATAGTACATTACGATATTAGTGCGTAATGATGGTTATAACATGCGAGGCGGAATTTCAGCCCGAGCCGAAGGCGAGGGCGTAACTGAGCCGAGCATGTTATAACCAATACGCACGTATATTGTACGACGTTTTTTAACACATTTGCGAGGAAACAGAAAAAAAAACAATTTTGTTAATTTTTAATTACCTATTGAAACAGTTAGTGAAATTACAATTATTAAAATGATACTGTCTTTGGATATTGACGGCAGCAAGCTGTCGCATGCGGTTCGCGCTTCTGTTAGTATATCCGGTGGAGTTGAAGTAATATATGGCTCTTCTTCATTATTGAAAGTTGTCATATTTATATTTTCACAATACAAGTACAAAGAAAAGAAAATTTGAGAAAATGGCGCGAGGATTATTTTCTGCCATAGCTGCGTGAAAATGTTGGCAAAGACGTTAGAGACCATGCAGCCAAGTTTTTAAATTACCGAATAAACTGTTTTTTTTTTACTCACTTATTTCATGCAATTTCGTGTTTAAATAAACTATTTAAAACTTTACATATTTAACTAATTAAATCTTTTATCAAATTTGTATTTTCTGTTTATATGCAACCTCATTCATATTTTTTCTAAACCAATATATTTTTTCAAAATGGCGGTCATAGACTAGCTACTCTAGCTAAAGCTAGTCTATGACCGCCATTTTTCGCGCATGCGCGCGTTTAAGAAAAGTCATTTTTTTTGCCGCCATATTTAAAAATAAAATGCCGATTTTATAAATATGTCTACAAAAACTATTTATGAGGAAAATGATTTGTGCTGTACGCAAGAAAATCTATGTCATGGGACCACTATACAGTCAAAATAGTTAATTATAACTTTACTGACTGCACATTTACGAACTGTTTCTTTAGATAAACTTTTCGTATACCTACTAAATAAAGTTGATTTTTAATTTGTGTGTCGAATTTTTTTTTTTATAAACTGAATCTGTCTGTGAAATCGCTGCCTACTGACTGGCGCCGCGCGGCGATTACTTCGAAATTTGAATTTGCTATTCAAATTTCGAACTAATCGCCGCGCGCGAAATGGCAAATAATGCTGTTATGGAATTTGTATGGACTATAACTTAACTATTTGCTTTGATAACACACGCGTTTTTTATGACCCGCTTTACATATTTAAAACCGGTGGAATTACATCAGCTTTACGAGCAACTGTGTTAAAAATTACTTTTATTTCTATGTCACTAACCAACATTATAAACTGTCATTAGTGATCATTGAACATTGTGTCCATTTCAGTTACCTTAACAAGCTAGCCGAGTTCCTAAAACTGTTTGTATCATTGCATTTCAAGAGGTTGGAGGCGGAACCAGAATTTGATGCCATCGAATTTTTGTCATATCTATTCCAATATACATTCCAGGTATGTCCTAATCTCAAAAACTATGAACATTTTCAGTACTATTGTTTATACAATGTAATTTACTTAAATATTTTTTTCAGGTGCCCACATGTGCTATTTTTGTGAACTGTTTAGATATATGGATACAATTTATCGATATTTTGAAGCCAGAAGACACACCCAAGTAAGTATTTAAAATATTTCGCTTTGGCAATCAAATTATTAGCAGCCATATAAAAATTCAGCCAAAAGACGAAACCAAGCCGAAGTCTACTGCTGGTCGTCTTTCGGCTAAAAGGATGATGATGATATTAATTTTTTTTTGTAACATACGTTGTGTTATTTCAGGTATTGGGAAGCATTACAGGCGCTCGTGAACGGCGTGTTGAACAAAATACAGTTTCAACACAATAAAGCGCAGTTACAGCATCTCGACAACGATATTCGTGATGATGACGTTAGTGAACATTTTGTTATGGCAATTTAAAATCAAAAATATTAATTTTAAGATCAGATTATATCAGGTTGTAAAATTAATGATTATTGTGAATAGATATGTGTAATTGCATGAGGATAATAAAAATAACTGCTATCTTGTTTGAGTCATTGGAGAAATACTTGTAAATGTGTTCCAGGGCCAGACCGAATGGCACACATTCCTGAAACATTGCATAGAATGCATAGCGCGCGTCGCGGAGTTAGCGCCGCTTGACGTTTTCACTGCAGTGGTAAGTACACTGAAAGTCTTGAGTATCTTGTTTTCAGGCTGCCTTTGAAGTTTGAGTATTTTTGCGTAATTTATAAGTGAAAGAAGAATGCAATGAATGAATGAATATTCAAGAAACTTTCCATGTGTTAGGCCGAACGAGACCACTGCTATAACTAGGTAAATACCTAAGTCGATTTTGTAGTCGGCACTGACACTGATTTCCTTGTAGTCGTTGTAGCGAGTAATTTTTAAAAATGTATCGGGTGATAAAAAAAGTGGGAAGATCATATGCGGGCCTGCGAGTCTGAAGGTGAACGCACACTTATCCGGCCCGAAGGCGTCGAACGAATCGAAAGCAAAGAATTTTAGAAATATTTATAAGAAATGCTATGAAACCCCCTTACACTTAACCACGTCGAATCGTACGAATCTGAAAAGACATCAATTAGAAGAAAGAAGAAACTAAAAGAATTCCAGAATTCTTTTAGTTTCTTTTGATCCGTTCGGCTCGGGTAAGGCTAAGAACTCACGGAGCGATTTTCGCCCGCGGCCGCCGCGGTTGCGGGCCCGTAGCTTCTATAGACTGCAGATACATATGTAAAAAATTAAAGCACAACTCACGACGCGTTTTACGCCCGCAGTGTACGCGGTTGTTTGCGGTTCCCGCTGTGCCGGCGGGCAACTAGTAGAATCGCGCGGGTTGCGGTCACCCGCAGCCTCGGCGGGTGGCGCCCGCGCGCTCTGCGGTCAGTTGGCGGGCGACCGCGGGAGCCGACGGGCGGCGGGTGGTACAGAAATCCAACACTATTTTGCAACCGCCCATCTTGCGGTCATCGCCCGCCACGTCTGCGGGCGGTGATCGCAACCGCGGCGGCTGCGTAACCACGCAAATAACCGTTCTCGTGAGTTTTGAAATAAAACCGCAGTTCCACGACCGCGGCGGTCGCGGGCGAAAATCGCTCCGTGAGTTCTTAGCCTAAGTGTGCGTTCACCTGTAACGACCAATGTAATTTTTTATTTATTTTATTTTTATTTATAAATATTAGAGGTATAATTGTGTGTGTTTCGCAGCTGGAGCGCTGGCAGTGCCTGGCGGGCGTGCACGCGCGCGCGGCCACGCGCGGCGGCGAGGGCGAGCGCCTGCTGGCCGCGCTGCTCGACCTCGCCACGCTCACGCGCGTGCTGGGCCGCCTCGCGCCTGCCTTATTAGCCGGTACGCAATCGAATGTTTATACAACAATTTACCAATACTTTTTTAAACAGTTTCTTAACTCTTAAACAATTGCTTGCCGTAGGTGTGATTCAGGATAAAATATAATTTTACTTACGTTAGATTTTGTAATACACCCATTCCTTATGCCTTTCTTTGCCCCTCAGTGTCTCTTTCGTAGGGCACATATACGTACACCGCGAGCACTCTTTTTTGTACGTGAGTAATTTTGTTTCTGATGTATGAATAACTCGCGAATGAACGCGCCATGCGCCAGTCGCTACAACAGACTTACGGCCAGTTTTTTCATCAAAGGTAACAGCCAAAGTAACGACATAAAGTAATAATAACGGTTAAATTCGTTTCTTCACAATTTTAACCGTTGCTTCGACTGTCACTTTAGCCCTTAACCTTTACTGCTCATTGAGGGGCTGTTAAAGCTATAGTCACTGTCATTTTGACAAAATTGTATTGACTTCACTGCGTTCATTATGGATGCGTTCAAACACATTTTATTTTAAAGAAATTAATTCATATAACTTTTTTTAAGAAATAGGGTAAAGGCGGTAATAAATGCCCCGGTGGCATTGATGCCTCGTTAACAAAAAATGACAAACGGAAACGGAACCCTCAGTGCGCGAGTCCGACTCGCACTTGCCCGGGTTTTTTTATTTTTAATATGTACGATCGTAGCAGAACCATACCACGAAAATATAAAAGAAAGGAAGGAGCGCGAGTTCGAGTAGCATTTTGCATTAGCATTATCAGCCTTATAATAATCCCACTGTTGGGACTCAAGTCTGCTCTCTAGGAGAGGGATGGGCCATAATCCACCACGTGGGCCCGGGGTGGACTGGTGGATGAGAGTATGTTCGAGTTAGAGTATGGAATACAGAGCAATTACAGTCAGCTTTCGAGGAAATGGACAGAAATACCATGGGGGGTTAAAATTCTAAAACCACAAATGCTTTTAGAATTTTAACAGTAAGTCCAAAAATATTTAAAGGAATAAACTAACTAGTAATATATATCCCGCCTTTACCCTAAACAACAAATGACATTTGACTTATGTCACTACTGGACAGTGATGTTGCGATGTTGTCATGAGTAAAAAAAGCTCCCCACGTGTTTTTGGGGTAATGACGACGTTTGCGTAGCGGCAACTCTATTGACTTTTAGTTTAGCTGTTATTTGGATGAAGAAACATATTTGCCATTATGACAGCTATGGTCAAGTAAATGTTAATGCTTTTACTGATAGTTTTAGTTTTTGATGAAAAAACTAGCCGTAAGTCAGAATCGAGTCAAAGTCAAAACAATCGAGAACCATCGAGATGTTCAAACAATCGATGAAAACCTCTCGCCATCACGTACAGCTAATTAACAAAAACAATTTAATTGATTTTATTATTTTACTAATCTCTAGTAGAAAAAATAATACGCATTTTAATCATATATTTTACACAGAGACTGAAAGCAGTCGGCGTGCGACGGGCTGGGCGCTGGGCGCGACGCTAGTGGAGCGCATGGCGAGCGCGCTGGCGGGCGCGGCGCTCACGAGACCGCACCGCTCCGCGCCGCTTGCGCATCTCGCGCACGCACATGTGCAGGTGTAAGTATTGGTAGGGTTCATGCTCAGGTGGTGCAGGCAACTCCAATCTGACAGAATCCTAAACCTTTATCCTAATAACCTATGTACCACACTACGGTACATAAAGTTTAAATAAATAAATATATACTGGCTGCTTTTGAAGTATCTTGCGAGTTTGAAACTGATTTAAATAAGGAATAAAAAAGCAATTGATTGTTTGGTGTTTTTTTTTGACGTGACAACGTCTTAAATTAGGTTGCGGCTGGGAGTCACTTATGAAAAAGTGTAACGCTCGGTAACGTTACGATGAGTCACCGAACGAGAGAGAGGCCCGCCGAATGCCTTGCGTCTCTCTCCCACTCAACTATGATCGGTCTGCCGCGCGCGCAGCACTAGAGAATTTTAGTAAACAAAATATATTTCTATAGTTAAAATTTGTGCAATTCTTATTTTCATTCAATTCCTTGTTCCTATTGTGCAATTTAATTATATTCATATCAATAAATATTCTACCGAGAAAAAGACGTTGTCACGTAAAATCTTCGCCCGTAAAAACGACTTTACAGGCAACCATTTTTTTTAATAAAGTTCACTGGACTTTCTATAAAAATTCATTCTTTTAAAATAACATGTTAAAAATTATGAATCCTTCCATCAAGTACATCCATTGGAAACCTGTGCTCACATAGAATAATATTCTCTAGACACGCAGAGATGTTCGCATGTATGGGCGCGTGGTGTTGCTACGCGAACGAGTGCGGAGTGCCGGTCCAAACTATGGAGGGACTGTTTTCTTCTGCGATACCTTTCTTACTTCCACACGAGATACCGGTCAGTAAATTATGTGTTTGTTTATATGGCGCTGGCCACACAGAAAAGACGTAAGACGCAGACGGGGCGCGGGCATTTGTCTCTATCGCGTCTCTTTCATACAAAATGTATAGAAGGGTCGCGACTCAAAACATACAGAACAGACAGGGCGCGGGCGCAACGCTGGTACTTTTGCGCCTGTCCGCGCCCCGTCTGCGTCTTACGTCTTTTCTGTGTGGCCAGCGCCTTAGGACCCTCATTTTTGTGCTTACTTTTGGAAGTATAGTTCCTCTACATCGTTTTTTTTTTCTAGGAGCCAGCATTATTGAGCCACGCTGCAGCGCACCTACTGTTGAGTCTCGCGAAAAACGTGAAGTTTAATTGTGACCCCGTAGTGTTGTCCGGGGACTTGTATGAACATGCACAACGATCTCTTCAGTATCTTCCGTCTAAGGTAGGATTGTCTTATAAAATATATTGTTTTACCCCTTACCGTTTTAAGCTTTGGTCATACAATCAGAGTACTCGTTGTGCCGGACATAATCTAAATCTAAACTAATATTATAAATGCGAAAGTAACTCTGTCTGTCTGTCTGTCTGTCTTTGCTTCACGCCTAAACTACTGAACCGATTTGTGTGAAATTTGGTACAGACATAGTTTGGAACTTGAGAATGGACATAGGATAGTTTTTATTACAAAAAATAAAATAAAATAAAAAATAAAATTTATTCCGGACATACAGCGCCATCTATTGGTCAAGAGTCGGCATCAATTCAGTACTGAAAATTCATCGGAAAAATGTAAATAAATAGTAAAAAGGTATGAAAATATAATATAATACAATTTTTAGTTTGGGATGAATGTACGATGTCCCATAAAAGAGCAATCGAAGCACTTCATCGCACAATGAAAGACATTAAAAACAATCAAGGTATTATGGGAGAAATGGTGGTTCTATTGGCCGGTGACTTCCGGCAGACCCTGCCGGTTATAGCAAGGGGCACACCGGCAGATGAAATCAATGCCTGTTTAAAAGCATCTGTGCTTTGGACACATGTGAAAAAGGTTTCACAGTCGACGAATATGCGAGTATTACTCCATAATGATTGTCAAGCCGGGCAGTATGCTGCTGCTCTTCTGAAGATCGGCGAGGATCGTATGCCTACCGACTCCGAGAGTATGATCACACTGAGCAGCGAATTATGCCAAATTGTGGATAGCACATACAATTTAAAAAATAGTGTCTATCTGGATTTACGCGCTAATATCGAAAATCGGGAATGGTTATGCGAAAGGGCGACATTGGCGCCAACAAATGAAATAGTAGGTAAATCTGCCGGAAGTCACTATTCCACGCGAACGAAGTCGCGGGCAAAAGCTAGTTTATTATAATCTTATGAAAATCGTAATCATCTAGTGGCGATTCACTCGCTCGTGGAGGTAGTGCCTTAGAAGCTTGGTTTCTCCGGGGTTGGATTCATGTGTTGCGACGGCAAATACATATTTTGTAAGTGTTTATATCCTTGATTGGCATTTACATAAATAGGTAACTAATAAACTGAATCAAATCAACCTAATACTACTTGAATTTGAGGCTTAGACACATTCTGACCGAGTTTATGCCGTGACTTCCATTCCGACCAACTAAACGGACCAACTAGTTGGTCCGAATGGAACTCATCAGATCACCTTTTTTTCTTCCAATCCGACCAACTGAACCTCGACCAAATAGTTGTGCGGAATGGAACTCATCAGATCACCTATTTTCAGTATCAACGATATATTTTTTTAATAGTTCTGTTCCACATTATTTTTTTATAATTTTAGACACTTAGGATTTTTTTAAGGTTAAAAAAACACTAGAAAAACACTTGTGAAATTTTTAAAGAGTGTAAAAGCACTAGGGATAAAAATACTTGTGAAATTTTTGAAGGGTTGAAAAACATTACGGGTAGAAACACTCATAATCATCATCGTCACCGCAGCCGAAAGACGTCCACTGCTGGACATAGGCCTCTCTCAAGCGTCGCTACAATGAACGGTCCTGTGCGTCTCGCATCCATTGGATTCCCGCGACCCTCGCCAGATTGTCGGACCACACACTTTTGTTTTTGGTTTGGCATTTCCTTGGTGATCAGGATGCGGTTAAAAAGATCCGTCAGAAGGTCCACACCATGTAAGCCCATCGCCTTCCACACCTCAATTGGCACATTGTCAGGCCCAATCGATTTCCGGTTCTTCATGTGGCGAAGAGCAATGTGAGTTTCGTCGGGGGAAATAGGCGAAATAAGTCCAAGGTTAGGAGGCGATTCAGGAGGAAGGTTGTGGGGATGCTGTTTATTAGACAGCTCCGAGAAGTATGTACACCATCTCTCCTTAACAGAAGGAGCATCATAGAGCAGCTTACCCTGAGCGTCCCTTACACAAAGACATTTGCTAATGTTCCGTGTAGTTTTTTTCCCGGGCACGCACCAGCTTAACAGCTTCACTGCCAGCCAGATTGTGAGGGTAGAGTGCCAAATGCCGAACTGCTCTTTATAATTTATTGAGTTTCTAAGACATCAGTGATAAAGGGAAAAAAATAATTAAAAATGAAATATTATTAGTTTCGTAAATAAAAAATAAAAATAAAATCCCGCGCCTGCGCGGGCCCGGCACTGCGGTTGAAAAGTCCATACGTAGTGCCAAGCCCGCGCCTGTGCGTGGTAGGGTATTTAGTGTTTAAATTATTTATTATAAAACCAAATTAAAATTTCTAAGAAGTACAACCTCCAACCTCCAACTTATATGAGTTATAAGACACTAAAATGATATTATGAATATGTAAAATTAACAATACTATGATGAACTACCCTAATAATGAACAAATTTTGCCTTGAATTATTATTTTTAGCACGAAATCAAATATCACAATCATATCACAATCAATAAAAACATTATATTTTTTTTAAATGGAAGAATGATATACTTCGAAACATTCGACACATAATCCAGGTTTTTCAATGCAAGTAATACAATGCCAAATAGTGTCTGTTCGTTTTTTTTCTTTTGTGCATTGACGACACTGCTTGCGTTTCAATTTACCTTTTGCATTTCTTTCTGTAATCTTACAAATTTTGTGCGTCATAGGTTTTTTTTTTTTTTTTTTCTGGTAGGGGAATCATCAGAATGACTTCCCCCGCTCTTGGGCGGAGCGGGTGGGCGTGTCAGACTCTTACTGACTAAACCCCTACCCCGTTCCTTCGTTGCCTTCGTTCTGGGGGGGACTCGGTATCAACCGTTAGGAATACCACATGTTCCCCCCAGAGGCTTCGGCCCTACCGGGCCCCTACAGTTTGCTGACATCTCCTTGAGGCGCGCGTGGAACAGAACGCGCCGTTGACGACTGGGCTCGGTCCAGATTATTTCCAGACTGCCGGACAGCGAGCTACCCAGTGCTCGCCGTCCGCGAACCCGCGCCTACGGTGGTCGGAAATCGGGATCGGGATCTCGGCGGCGGCGGCGTGAGGACCGTTCCCTCACGCGCTCGCGGTCAGCAGCCTCCTTCACGAGCATCACTGCTTCGCAGAAGGAGGCGACCGCATGCCAACCCTCCTCGCTCCGGACCATGGCCTGAACCAGGGCCCGGCGCGAGAGGTCGCCGCTCCCGATAGTCTCCACGAGGACACGGCGGTGCTCCGCCCAAGTGGGGCACACTTCTACCGTGTGCTCCACCGTGTCCTCCGGGCGGTCCACACAGTGGCGACACCCGGGCGTCCTCTCCTGCTTGATTCGATGCAGGAACCTCCCGAACTTACCGTGTCCGGTGAGGACCTGCGTCACACGGAAAGAGAGGACGCCGTGACCTCTTTCCAACCACTCCTCAAAGAGGGGCCTAACCGCCTCAATGACGGCGTGCCCAGCACTGGGTTGCGACAGTCGCAGTCGCCATGCCACCCTAAGATCCCGCCGGAACTCTGTCCGCCATGCCGCGACTTGTCGCGGCAGCGGAGTTTCGCCCCGGCGTTGCATCTCCACGCGCAAATCGTGCATGCGTGCAAGGACTGTTGCCTCCAGATCCCACGGTGGCAGGCCAGCGAGGAGGCTCGCCGCTTCGCGGGAGATCGTGCGGTATCCCCGCACCATCCGGATGGCCATGACCCTCTGGCAAGCGTTCAGCTTGGCCGCCGGTCGCTTACCTAGCGACGGCGCCCAAACCGGCGCCCCGTAAAGGGCCATGGACCGAACGATCCCCGCGTAGAGCCTCCGGCAGGGGGCGTCTGGACCCCCTAGGTTGGGCAGGAGCCGCTTCAGAGCGGCCCCAGACCTGTCCAGTTTGGGGGCCAAACGTCGGAAATGCTCCTCGAAAGTCCACCGGCTGTCGAGGACGAGTCCCAGGTACTTCATCGCCGACCCGACGCCGATGTGGACCCCCCCTACCGTTATTTGGGAACCCGGAGGTGGCGCGTACCGAGGGCCATGAAAGCACATGGCCTCGGACTTGTGCAATGCCACCTTGAGTCCCAGTTGCAGGATCCTCTCCACGACTGTCGCAACCCCGCGTGTCGCTGTTTCGGCCGCCGCCTGGTACGACTCTCCCCGCGCCAGGACCAGCGTGTCATCTGCGTAGCAGACCACGCTGACCCCGTCGGGGAGGTCGCCGCGCAGCACGTAGTCGTATCCGATGTTCCACAGGGGCGGTCCTAGTACCGATCCCTGCGGAACACCGCACGACATCTCTCGCCGTCTCCACTCTCCCTGGTGACCGGGATAGATGATGAACCTATCCGACAGGTAGGCCTTGATCACACGACGGAGGTAGGCGGGCACCTCGTGATACCGAAGTGCCGCCCCGATGCAACTCCAGGGCAGGGAGTTGAAGGCATTGGCGATGTCCAAAGACACCGCCAAGACGACCCTGCCCCGAGACACCGCATCCCCCGTCGTGAGAGCCCTCACGCGCATGATGGCGTCCACCGTGGAACGCCCCCTGCGAAAGCCGAACTGGCCGTCCGAAAGGTCCGGCCCCACCCGCGCAAGATGCCCGACGAGGCGGTCTGCAATTACTCTTTCAAAGAGTTTGCCCACCTCGTCGAGCAGCACAATGGGCCGGTACGCGGACGGAGAGTCCGCGGGGCGCCCCGGCTTCGCAATGAGGACCAGTTTCCCGGTCTTCCAGCGACGGGGAAACTGTCCTCTCTCCATGCATGCGCTAAAGAGCCCTCGCAATCGAGACCCGAGAGCCTCCATGGCCAGGACCCATACCCTGCCGTGCACGCCGTCGGGTCCTGGGGCGGTGTTCTTGAAACTGAGTCTTCGTACCACCGCCCTCATCTCTACCTCGGTCACCTCTGGAGCGTCGTCCTCGTCGTCACTGGTGTGGTCCGCTACGGGTACCGCAGGTGGCGGAGCCATGAGCGGGGGAGAGTGTTCCCCTCGCTCAGGGAACAGATTGGCCACCACACCCTCCACAACTTGGGGCCGGAGACTCTGAGTCAGAGGGGGAGCCCATGGGCGGAGTTTGTCCCGCACCACCTGGTAAGGGCGTCCCCATGGGTCCCTGTTCAGAGTCCCCAGCCACACATTGCGGGCCTCCAACTTGGCCCGCTTTACCTCTGTTCGGAGGGTGCGCCTTGCCGCTCTGTACCCCTCGTAAAGCTCCGCCTCCCTGGCCACCGCATCCGGCGGGCGGGTGCGGCGCCTGCGGAACCTGGCGTACCGGCGCCGCGCGGCGGTGCACGCCTCGCGCAGAGCCGCAATCTCCGGCGACCACCAGTACACCTGGCGCCGAGCACGTCCTGGATGGACTCGGGGCATCGCCTCGTCGCAGATTTGCGACATGGCCTCCTGGAACCACTCTGCCTCAGGGTCAATTTCGACAGGCCTGTCCGGTGCTTGCACCCAGGCCTGTACCCTCGCGGCTTCCAGGAGAGCGTCCCGGTCCATCTGCCTCAGCGCCCACCGCGGACCACACGGGGTCTGCTCCCTGACCGGCGCGGTCGAGATCCGGGCGGAGACGTCAAACCGGATGTACCGGTGGTCGGAATACGTCTCCACCCCCTCCATAACGCGCCAGTCGACGACGCGCGGCGACAGAGCGGGGCTGGCGAACGAGAGGTCCACCACCGACTCACCCCGCATCCGCACGCACGTGGGGACAGAACCCCGGTTTAGGACGACCAGGCCTGTCTCCAGAGCCCAGTCCTCCACCATCCGACCCCGTCGGTTCGTCAGCCGGGAACCCCAAGCCAGATTCCAGGCATTGAAGTCCCCGCAGACGACCACGGGGAGGGATCCGAACCCAGCGACGACGGCATTCAGCTCCATGAGGGAGTTGTGGAGATCAGCGAGATCTCGGTTCGGGGACAGGTAGACGCCTACCACTGCAATGTCCCCGACCCGTGCTGCCACGCAGCCCCGCCTTCTCGTGATGGACTCGAGAGGCGGGGGTACCGGCGGCGGCCGACGAAATTAGGGTCACCGAGCCGCTCAGGTCCTGGACCCAGTCTTCCCTGGGCAGGACAAAGTACGGCTCGGAGACCACGGCGATATTGATCGACCACTGCGCCATGCTCTGGAGCAACAGATCCTGAGCGGGGGCGCAGTGGTTGATGTTCGCCTGGAGGAGACGTAATGGGGCCATCACTGACAGTCCATTACGGTCTCCTCCGGAGCCCCCCTTGAGGGCTCTGCCGCGGCGATGGCGGCAGCAGCGTCAGCCTTGGCTGCGGCGGTGTGGACTTTGGGGTGAGGGCCCCTCCGGACCTTACCCTTGGCTCTGGCGGGGGGGTCGCAGGACCTGCTCCCAGCCCGGTGGTCGGCAGCCTTGCCTGCCGCCGCACATGCGTAGCAGTGCGGCGACGCACGGCATTCGACGGCCCTGTGACCGGGCTGACCGCACTGGAAGCAGCGGTCACTGCGGTCCACCTCCGCGGCGCAACGGGCTCCCGCGTGGTGCCCCACGTGGCAGCGGAAACACCGCAGAGGTCTGGGCTCCAGCACCTTGACTTGGGCTGAAACCCAGCCCACCAAGAGCCTTCGGCCCTCCGCCGTGATGGCCTTGACCGCCGACACGGGGCAGCTCACCGTGACGGCTCGCATACCCGTGCCGTCAAGGCGGATGATGCCCGCCCGCACTTGGTCGGTCGTGCACCCTCCCGCCTCAACGACGGCGGCCAGCACTTCCTCCACCTTGACGGAGTCGTCCAGGCCCATGATGCGCATATCGATGCACTTTGTGGGCCTGGACACTCGGGCGTCCTCCTCGTTCACAGACGCCCTGACCTTGTCAGCCAGGGCGTCCGCGGCAGGACCGCTGTCCTCGCCGGGAACCTCCAGCATCCAGGCACCGGTCACGGTGCGCCGCATGCAGAAGCCCTTCGAGGCCCCGTATTCGTCGAGGTGAGGGAGTACCGCCTTTTTGGCCTTCTCCATCACGGCGTCGTACGTCACGCCCCTCTTCTCCGCGCCCGGCTGTAGTGTGATCACTACAGCCGCGGCGCCCGGAGCGCGAAGCCGGTTCGCCACGGCACGCTTTTTGCGCTGCTGCCGCCTTTCCCTCTTTTTGGCGGCCCTGGCCGCCTTGCCCGCCTGCTTCTTGGCGCCGACGACCGACCACTCGGCGCCAGCTGGAGAATCGGCAGGCGGGGGCAGCCGAGGCCGCCCGTTCGCCACCACAGCGGCTGGAGCACCCGCCGCATTGGCGGTGGGCGCCGCCCTAGCGGTGGGCGCCCCTTTGCCCTTCGCAGGAGGGGCAAGGGCAGGAGCTGCCCTCCCCTGCTGCTTCGTTACCGGGGCCTGCCTAGCGGTCGCAGCCGCTGCCGTCACTGCCCCACGCCCGGCTTGCCCTGACGGGCCAGCCTTGGGCGCGGCAGCTGCCGTAGGCGCAGCTGCGGCGGCGTACGACGCCGCCAGTCTGCGACCGGAGCCCGCGAGTGGGGGACGCAGCACAATCCCCTCCAGCAGGGACAATTGCCGCTGGAACTGCTCCTGCTGCCGCAGCATTTGCTGCCGGAAGGCAGCTAGCTCCTGCCGCAGCAGGGTCAGAGCCTGTCCCTCTGGCTCGTGCTGGGGCTGGGTCGGCGCCGACCCCTGCCCCTGCGGGCTCCCCGCCTTTGGAGGCTGCTGGGAGCAGACTTCCCTCGGAGGGGCGGCGGCTTCCAGGACCTCCCTCCGGGCCCTCGCACCCCGTTTGTCCAGGGCCTTCTGGAAGGCCTCCAGGATAGGGGGCACGGCCTCGGCGACGGCAGAAGACCTGCCCTTCGGGGTGCTTTTCCTTGCAACCAGCCGCAAGGACTCCACGACCAGGTCGCAGACCTCCTGGTGAGCCTCGTCGGCGGAGCCTCCCCCGTCGTCGATCTCACCGCCAGACGGCCCCGAGGGACCGGGGCTGGGTGCTCCGGGATGGCGTCCCTCCGCGGCAAGCTTCCCAGCCCTCTCGGCAGCCTCCTTGGAGGTCAGCACCCTCCCTCTGCCGCGGGCTTGGCTCGCTCCCCGCCGAGCGGTGGCGATTTTTCGAGCCGAGCCCCTTCGGCTGTCGGACTCCTCGTCCGACCCCTCTCTTCCTAGAGAGCGTTTCCGGGAGCTGCGCACGCTTCCGGAGTCGCTCCCCATCTCCTCCCCCGAGCTCTCCGAGCCCTTCCGCGATGCCGCGTCGGACTCCGACCGCGCATCGCTCTTCTCCTTCTCAGTTTTGTGTGGTTTTTTGGCAGATTTCATAATTGTTCCCACGAGTGATAAACTTTGGGTACCGGCTCAAAATGTGTGGTCCGCACTAGAGACTAATTTAGCTACCCATTAGTCAAGCTAACAACCTCCCTCACGGTGCGCCGCCGCTTGGAGGTTTGGGGTCATTTTTTATAGAGGTTGTCTTCCTCGCGGCCCGGGCGGTTAAGCCAGGACCCTCGACCCCCACCAAAAGTCAGAAACATGACCTTGGACAATCAATGGGGCTACGAGACTAACGGTGGCAGGAGGAGGAGCGAGTCTTCCTCCTGCCTGCCCGGTAGCAGGGTAAGTGCATACCGAGCCCGCTCTTGCTTCGCCACTGTGCCTTCTGCTGCAGCAGAGGGACACACGTTGAAGCGCTCCTTCAGACAGAACATTCGCAGACGGCCATCGAGGCTCCTTGGGCAGAAGTACCCGAGAGAGTCGTTGGCCGCCTCCCAGGGTGCACCGTCCCGCGGACTGGCCTTCACTCCGGAAGAATCCGTTAGGGAATTCCAGCCCGCGAGCACGCGTGGAGGTTTTCTGTCGCGGCACCCCTGTGCGTCATAGGTGGTCTTCTCACAGGTCCTGGATTTGCAGTTACATGTTTATCAGGTAGCAACGCGCTTATTACTGATAAACGGTAATCATACAATGACATTTTAGGCTGTCCAGAGTATCTATTATATAATTTGAAAGAATTTATCAGTAGCATCTGGAATGTGTGAATAGCAACCTTTAGGTACCACCGCAGAGTCTTCCTTTCACATGGGTAAAATGCTAAAAGTTGATCCTGTCGGTCCACTCCAGACATAAATTCATTATATTTGGCAATTGCCTCGGGTTTTTGAGCGACCTGTCCACGTTTATTAGTTACTGGAACCATTTTATGTTCATATTCTGAAGATATGTAGGTAACAGGTCGTTTATCCTTCCATTTTCCTATGTGAACCCCATCACAGTATCTAGAAATGTTTTCTCCTTTCTTCACATTCTTTTGGACGACCTCTCGAGGATTTTGTTTCAAATTATTGCGTAATGTACCAGTGCAATACGTATTATTATCCAGAAGCTTTTTCGCTAAACCAAAACTGTTGTAGAAGTTGTCCATATAAAGCGCATGCCCATTACCAAGCTTTTCATCCAGTAGCTGCATCACTACTTTCTCGGCGTGACCTTTTCCACTGACCTCGTGGTCTTGAGCGCCTGCGTACACACGGAATTTTAAAATCAAACCGTCAGGTTCTGTGAGCATATATAATTTGATCCCATATTTATGGCGTTTATTTTTTATAAATTGCCGGAACTTTAATCGACCTCTCCATAATATCATGCTCTCATCTAAAGATAATTCTTTTGCGGGATAGTAACATTCGTTCATTTTCGTATTGAAATAGTCGATGACACTGCGAACTTTTAGCACTGCGTCGCCATTATCTGTTTCTGATGTAAAATGGAGACATCTCATAATGAGTAGAAATCTATTCCGACCCATTTGTTCAGCAAAAATAGGTATGGAAAATAACCTGCCGGTCTTCCAATAATCTTGAAGGCGACTGAGCTGCATAGTGCCCATATGAAATAGTAGCCCCAAAAAAACTCTCAGTTCGGGAACAGTTAGTTCCTTCCATGCCGATATTCTAGATCTTTGTGACACTCCAGCTGATAATTTGACTGCTTGTTTATTAGTTTCTTCACAAATCATTGCAAGAAAATTTTCACTAAAGAAGTAGTTGAAATAATCGATAGGGGTAGTGCCAGGATTAGCGTAAAATTCGTTTAGTCGCGTAAATGAATTTTTTTTCATTTCGCCTACCTCAGTCCACTCGGATGTAGAACCATCTACTGATGGTCTCATCGGAGACATGTCTTCTTGGGTAACATTGAGTTGGTCCGCTGAAGTATCGGGCGTCGACTGTGGTGGGGCGGAATGTGGCCTTCTGATCGGTGAATTGGCAGACACGCGAGAAAATGTTAACTGCTCGTCGTCATTGCCATCCTCCGAAGACTGGTCCTCTTCCTCACTTCCAGGGTCAAACTCATCGCTCGATTCCAGATCGGCAAATAATTCCTCTTCGACGTCTGAATCACGTAAACAACTAACATAACGAGTTCTTTTAGGCCGCGAAGGGCCTGCCTCGTCTGCCATTTAAATCACTCGTAAAATAAAAACTAGCGACCCGATCAAAAAACCGTTAACTTTGTTTGAATCGTAGAAAATTCAAGCGCAGCGCCAACGTAAAAACAACCCGCCAAACGCAGTGCCGGCGTCACACTGATCCATAGAAACTGTACTGAGCATAGCCCGCGCCAGCGCGGGGTTGGCCCCTCGCGCCACACCCCGCACCCCGCGCCAGCGCGGGCTCGGCAGTGAAGTTGTTAAAAATAAGCTTTTGCCCCTCCGCAGTTTCCAGATTGTCGTATAAGGGCGACAGACTTTTGCTGCGGGCTCTGGCTACAGCTTTTTTACAAGCGCGCTTAGCCGCTCCATATGCCTCCCTGTCTTCCGGAGAGTTGGTCCCTTGCCACTGTTTAAATAAACCCTTCTTCTTCCGAGTCGCCTCCTGCACCCCGTCATCCCACCACCACGTTTCCTTGTCTATGACGCGGCCACTACGAGAAGTGCCAAGGACGCGCTTACCCGCAGTGGTGATTGCTGAATGGATCCTACTCCAGATCTCTTGAACGGACTCATGCGGAGCACTCACCTCAAGATGCTCGACCTCCGCGATGAAGTCCGACTGTTTAGAGCCATTAAGGGGGATTAGGGATTGCAATCCAGCGGCGTTTTCAATCCAGCTGGATTCTTGCTGGATTGACCTGAATCCAGCTGGATCCAGCGCGGATCCAGCAAAATGTGGAACGCATATAAAAAGACGACATTTTTAGACTTCTTTTATTAAGCAATGTGTATAATAACTTCTTACGATAATCTATGAAACCTTTCACTAATTTGCTTTGGTTTCTTAACCATTTGAGATCAAAAGAAACAACTTAAAATTAAATAACATATACCCTTATAGCGACATTTGAGGTCACAGAATCCTGCATCGCGCAAGCAAAGTTCTTCGCGCGATTTGAATAGATACAACAGCCCGAAATCATCTATCGGGCAGTTGCCATTACACAGTTGTCATCACATATATGACCATTACAGACGCAATTCGGAACTAAACCATAGAAATTGATACGTTTGCGGATCCGCATCGCTGGATCCAGCACTGTATGCTGGATCCAGCATATTTAAAAAGGCGCTGGATCCAGCTGGATTGCTGAATGCTGGATCCAGCAATTGCAATCCCTAAGGGGGATGTTCCAGCTTAGCCCGCGAAATTCAAATTTTCTTACGTTTTTTGCAATTTGAAAGCCAGTGGTAGGTTGTATGAAGTTAAAAATACTTAAGCGGTTGTAAAACGTAACTAGTTACATAATTATAAACATAAAAATCATCAATACAAGCCTCCAAGCTCACTTAGTTGCAAGAAGTAAGTAAGTACGTAAGAAAATTTGATTTTCGCGGGCTACCTGAAGCATTCACCTTAAGCAACCACCACTTAGTGCGGGGTTCGCGTTTCTCGACCACTTTCTTCCTTGGCACGACCGCAAAGTCCAGGACAAGGAGGCGGTGTTGACCCGTTAGGCTTTCGCCAGGGATGACTTTGCAGTTGGTAACCTTGCCAATGTGGCACCGTCGCACCAGCAGGTAATCTATCTGGGTTGAGTAGGCACCACTACGGTACGTAATAAGATGCTGGGGCTTCTTCTGAAAGAACGTATTCGCGATGGCTAGGTCTGACACAGCGCAGGTCCTGAGTATACTGACTCCCTCTGCATTTAGTTGGCCGTATCCAAAACCACCGTGAACACGTCCGTGCTCTCCAGCAAACTGACCTACGTGACCGTTGAGGTCCCCCCCAGCCAAAACATCTTCGGAATTCGGAATAGCGCGTAATACGTCTTCGAACTCATTTCAGAAGGCCTCCTTTTCAGACTCACAGCAACCAGTTTGAGGAGTGTAGGCACTGATTAGGTTCGTAATCGATCCTTCGATCAGCACCTTAACTCGCATCAACCGGTCGCTGTATCGGTCTACTTCAAGAAGGCCATCCTGAAGGTCCTCAGACAGCACTACGGCCACTCCGTCCCGTCCCGATGGTGATCCGGTGTGTACACCGGGTACCTTCCAGCGCGTGTCTTGAAGGAAGGCGCACTGGACCCGACGCTTCGCAAGTACGTCCGCGAGTTCTCTGCAACGTCCGGTTAGAGAGCCAATGTTCCAGGTGGCAAAGCGGAACTTCCTTTTGGGTACTAACCTCTTTAACCGTGCCCGTACTTGACACGGTAGCCCTAACCCACTTGTCACAGGTTTAGGGCGATGTGCCTGCGCGTCGTTATGCGGCGACGCCCTAGCCCGAGTACCCAAATGAATCCTATTCTTATCCATATAAATATTTGACTGAAGTTGGTTTTACGTGAGGTGACCAGCCATCTGACCCCCACAACCCTACGAGAGGGAAACCAGGTTTGCCAGAGCCTTGTCTGTTGAACAGCAGGGTGCACCGCTAGCAGGTAAGGTTGGCTTGGGTCCTTCAGATGTTAACGGACCCCATACACCCCCAGTTTCATCCAATATCTATCCTCCTAATCCCCTCCAAAGTCCTCGAGAGTGTTGTGCAAAAGCACCTGTCTCATTATTTGTCCTCTTATAGCCTGCTGAGTCCTTACTAGTCTGAATTGACCTGGCCATAGCACCGTGACCACTTTTGTCAAAATAACTGATGACATGGTCATGGAAAATAAATGCCGGAAAACGATACTTTTAATAAATAAAAAAAAATATATTAGAAACATCATTTCCATAGATGTCCCTAGTGTATTCCCACTCTTCAAAAATTGCGTAAGTGTTTTTATCTCTAGTACTTTTCAAGCTTTCAAAAATTTCACAAGTATTTTTCCACCTTTCAAAAATATAATTAGAGCACATACATTAAAAGGTTTAGGAAGTACCAAAGTTGTGTAGATAGAACAAATTCAAAGACAGTAAAATATTCCTATCCGACCAACTAAAAAGTTGTACCGTTGGGAAAGAAAACAGTTGATCTGTGTCAAAGTTGGTCAGATTGGAATAAACACCTTCATCGAGTTCCATTCGGCCCAACTAGTTGATTCGTTCGGTTGGTTGGATTGGAAGTCACCTTTTGTGAATAATTTGAAGACGTGTTTATAAGAATAGAGGCACTGATGGAGGTCGTTCGCATAAATTACGAATAAAAAAGGACCGAGCAACGATCCCTGAGGTACTCCGCTAGGCACGTTTACCCAGCTACACATGTAATTGTTGAGTAATATTGCCTGTGACCTGTTATTAATGTAAGAAGAGAACCATGTTAAGAAGTACCCATGGAAGCCCATGTAGCTTAGTTTCTTGAACAGAGTACCGTGGTCGATTCAATCGAATGCCTTGCTATAATCTGTGTAAACCACATCGACCTGCGTTATAGCTTTTTAAAGTTCATTATAATCAATGAAAACTTCAAGAGCGGCTTATCGCTCTCTACGCAGACTTTGGTTCTGCTACTGTTGCGGATTAGGTGTCCATACATCTCGATACCTATTGGCTTCCCTTCTAAAGTTGTATTATCTTGGTCAGACGGCAATTGTAGTCCGTGAGGCGCTAATATCGCTGGCGCTGCGCGGTGGGGCAGGTGGTACCGGGCAGGCGGGCGGCGCCACGCGCGCTCTGTTGGCGGCGTGGGGCGGCGCGCTGCCCGAACGCGGCCCCGCGCACGCGCTGCCGCCGCTCACGGCGCTGCTGCACGCCTTCTCCGACGCGCCCACACAAGCCAAGAAGGTAAGTGTCACTATGCGGCAGAAATGTCTTTTCTTATATGAATATACATTATAGCCTTCCAGATTTGAACTTTATCATCATCATCATCATCTTCCTGCCCTTGTCCCGTTTTATTTGGGGTCGGCGCAACACGTCTTTTTCTTCCATTCTGTCCTGTCACTCGTCACACTATCACTCACTCAGATTTGAACTTTATATTCCCAAAAAAAACCCTCTACATGGACTACCCGCAGTTCTATGGTGACACTGCTATCATGACATGGATCCAAACTTTACCTTAACTTTTTCTTCCTCCAGGCGATAGCAGAAGGTATTCAGAGCTCAGCAGAGACTGCGCTACGTATGCTATGCGAGCCCTCCTTCGCGTCGGCTGAGGCGGAGATCACGGACTTCTTCCTCGCACTGTTCACCGCGCTGCTGCCTCAACTCGGCAACTTTGCCTACAACGCCATCGATGTATTTCTGGAGGTAGCACAGAGGTGAAGTGGCTTGAAGGAATTTTAATAACCAAGACATACAGTTTTATAAGCGAATTTAGACCTTATCTTGTCAGGAACAGAGTTTGAAATAATATACGATTATAAATAAATAAATATCGTTGAATGAATGTCCAGGGGCGGCGGTGAGAGCGGGCTGGAGCGCCTAGTAGAGTGCGTTCGCCTCGGCATTGAGGCGGGAGGAGGCGGCATGCTGGTGCGCTCCGTGCTCACGCTGCTGCAGCGACATGTGCTGCCGCGAGCCACGGTGGACGCGCCCGACCTGGCGCGCGCCGCCTACCGGCTACTCGCCAGGTGAGCTATGTTCCATGTCCTGTGTTGCCTATATTAGTTACTGAACTACGTTCCAATAAAATTTTCAGCGCATGAGAATGTCCATTGGGTCTACGAAATCAAATACCATTTAGGTAAGGTTCAGGTTATCAAAATGTAGGCTTTACATCATCTAAATAAACTTATCTTTACAGCGTACTAATCCACCGCTGGCGCTACTTCTTCCCGAACAAGTGCGACGAGTCCGAGTCTAACGCGCGCACGGACGAGCTGCGCGGCGCGCTGGCCGCACTGGGCCGCGCGTTGCTGCAGCCAGACATCGAGCTACTGAGGCTCAACATAGACACGCTCGACGCGCTCAATACCAAATGCAAGCTGTACCATAAGGTGAGTCACGCCATTTAAAAGAAAGAAACAAAACATGTTTATTCTGCCCGAATGGATGCACAGTAAAACACAACAATCTGTCGAAATTTTGTAGGAGTAAGGACGGTTTTGTGGGACTACAAAACCGTGCTAAGATTTATTTTCATTTTGGTTTCAGAGGAGTCGTTCAACTACTGATGTTGAATTTTTATGAGTTACAAAACATGTCATTTATTTATTATCCATTAAATAGTGGCATGATATAAATGATATGTTTTGTGCTTTTGCGATTTGTCCAAGGAATTCAACAACTAAACAGGAAACTACACCTTTGTCCGCAGATGACGCCTCTCTAGATTTTTTACTTCATACTTATTTCATAGGGTTTAGAGAGTTGATAGGTAGTACATTATTAGTTTTCAGTTTTATATGGTGCTTAGAGAGTATCGAACCTTAAGGCTCAATTCAGTCTAGTGTTGTTCCAGGTATTAAGAGTCTCGTCAACTTAACAATGGATGCTTTTTTTGCTTGAAGGTTGGCTGGTAGAAAATGCCTAAGGCATTAATTACTCAGATACCCGCGAAACGAGACACAATAGTAAAACAATAACAGCGCGGTCTCATAGGACCGGTTGGGGATTCAAACGTTAAGTCCGCCTCGGTACCTTTATACGCATAAAGTATTAAAATAAATAATGGTTATGTGCAGGTGATGTTCCGCACGGAGTTCCTGGGCGAGTTCCTGTCGGTGCTGCTGCTGGGGCTGGCGGAGGGCGGCTGGCGAGCGCTCGCGCGCGACGAGGTGACGGCGGCCGTGCACGCCATGGCGCTGGTGGACTTCCCCGCCTTCCGCGCCGCCTTCCTGCCGCACTTCCTGGCCTCGCTGCCCGGCCTCACGCCCGAGCACCAGCACCATCTCGCGCAGTTCCCGCCTGACACGGTATGCTCTAATCACTTTAGCGCATTATACCCACAAAAATTTTGAAGTTTCGTCAGTAATTATGTCCTGTCGATGTTTACTATCAATGATTAGTCACTATTGTGGTAGATTGACGACTGGAGAAGTTTGGAGGGAGAAGTAGACGCCAATCGGGTTCAATAATAAATTTGTTTATTGACACAAAAAAAATTGTAACAAACTACTTAAAGCCCACCAGCCAAGAAACCACCTGAGCTAGGTAGCAACCTGTGTTACAAGCCACTGATGTATGACTAACGTGACCATTTATTTTTTTTGTCAGAGCGGGACATCTGCGAAATTATGTAATAAAAAAGTTTTTAGTGTTTTATACATAATAATTTAAAATAAACAAACCGAATCTTAGCTTTGCTATGTGTAAAACTCAGTACATGACATATTTATATTTATCTTCGTAATCAAAATAGCTTTCATTACTGTGACACTCAACTGTGTTTTATAACTTGTCCATATTTCGTTCGTTTGGTCTGTTTACAAAAGCGGGACAATTTTGGCCTCTTGGGGGACACCGGGACAGACTGCCTGAAAGCGGGACGGTCCCGCCGAAAGCGGGACGTATGGTCACGTTATGTATGACACAACTTTCACCTATTTCCAATTAACTAGGAGCTCAAAAACTCAAGACAGATTGAGAGACAGATTGTTGGGTTGGTAGCAATATGCAGTTTAACGATTTAAGAAAATTACTATAACAATGTTTTTTCCCAGGACTTGCCATCATTTACGCAGAACATCCAGCGCCTGATGAACGACGTGAACTGTTACCGCGCGTACAGCTCGCTGGCGCCCGTGGGCATGGCCTCGTAGCATCTGCACGACTTTCACGTGACGCTGTGATATTGGACCATTTGTGATAATTAACTTAACATTTGTAGTTCTACGGACATCTGCAAATCGTGCATATATTTGTAGATATGTAATAATGAAAATTATTCGACAAAGTAACTATGGCAAGAGTGCGATGGAGAAGCTCGAATGTTCAGCAGTGAAAACGTCAGTTTAAATTTTAAGCAGAAAATCAAGAAATCTTATGTATTATGTGATTTGATGTAGTATAGTAAGTTAATTATAATCAAGACATATTGACAATCAAAATTTTAAGTTGTAGGTAATATCATTTTTATATTGTATTCATGTTTAGGTTGCTGCCATTAAATTCGGCATCGAACTCGCTTTGGCTTGCCGCTTCTTAACAAGAAGCATTTCGTCATACTAAACGTACGTTCCGATTACTCGGACCAATTAATTTTAAATCGTAATTGTTTAGAAAGAATGGTTTTCTTCCAAAACATATATCTGCGTATAAACCCAGATATTGTATGTTTTGAAAGCAAATTGTGACTTTTGTGGACTGTGGAAATAAAATGTGAACATAAACATTTTAATGTAAGTTACGTTCATACTTATATATTTAAGGCCAGTCTTTCTCATATACAAATCCACAATCACAAAGTATTTATTAGAATATTTGCAAAAATTGAGAATATTCGTGTATACATGTATGATGGGAGTGAGGAATGAGTAGGTAGTAATATTTTTGTACTGATGTGTTGTAGAAAAACTGGATGAGTTGCTTCTTATTTCCAACATGGAAGTATGATAGAGGGTCGTAGAGGGGTTTGGGGAATCTTAGTATCCATTAGGCTAAGGTCTTGTTGTTGTTTCTTTATATTTGACAAGCAATGTTGCTCGTTGCTTAGAACTGGATTAACATATTAGATCTGTGTTTATTTTTGTTAGTAGGTTTAGGGCACATTTCCTATTAGGTATGGTGTAGTGGATGACCAATCGTTAATTTAATACTATTAATACATAACGTTTATACTTCATTGTTATCTCTAGGTTTTAGTTTACTTAAGGATGCGCTAGTCAGCGGCACGAACTCTTTGGCGGGCGGGGTTAAAATGCATGCTATTTCATCCAACATCACGTGCGAAAGAGATAGACGCTGTGATGAGCAGTAAGAAGCTAGAGCGCTTACACACACATACTCGAACCGTCGCCTGACGCGCACACGCGCGATTTCATTGAAGAACGACGGCAGCGGCGCCTTTGATATTCTGTGGCCATTGTATCGGCGCGGCGGCGGCGCGTGATTGCGGCGCGGCGGTGACGTTATCGCGTACCTACCTAATTATTACTAAGTAAGACTTCAGTGACCGTCTGTGGCTGTGTCTGTCCGTCTGTCACAAGTCAGTATCTCATGAACCGTGTTATTGGTACCACAGTTGAAATTTTCACAGATGATGTAGGTACCTATTTCTGTTGCCGCTATCCATCAATCAAAAATGCGACAATAGTTAGACGCTTGAAATATTTACACAATATGTTGTTATTATATTCACTTGAAAAAATAATTAACAAAAAAAAGTGTTTTCTTGTCATTTTTATCGATCGGTTATAAAGTTCGTTAAAAAATCTAATCAAAACAAAATTACTTACTTACTACCTACTCAAATACAAAAAACTATAATGCCATAGCAAAACAACTATTGTTTATCGTCGCGTCATTACAAAACGGTCGGCAGTCGGAACGCGAGTTATAGGGTACTTGCGCGGCTGGAGTTCATTTTATTGATTCAAAATAATTAGTAGTAGTATTAGGTATTTGGAAATATGTATAACGATGACAACGATAACATAAAAATAACAGACCGAATTGCGAGTCGTAGGTACTTGCGCATTCCTCGTATTTTGGTAGTGATTATGGTGATAGTGGCATCAGTAATACACATTCTATGACAATCATAATATTATACAACCCGCAGATAGATAGACGGACAGAGGAGACGTACCTAGTAATGAAGTCCTGTAGGTTACCTACCTATCGGGCACGGAACACTGATAACAAAACGTCAGGCATATTGAAAAGTCGGGTCAGTAAAAATTGAGATAATATCAAAATAAACAACAACCAATAAATAAAATTCAAACGTCACGTAAATCACTACTGGGCACGCCGTCATTGAGGTGGTAAGTCCCCTCTTTGAGGAGTGGTTGGAAAGAGGTCACGGCGTCCTCTCGTTCCGTATGACGTAGGTCCTCACCGGACACGGTAAGTTCGGGAGGTTCCTGCATCGGATCAAGCAGGAGAGGATGCCCGGGTGTCGCCACTGTGTGGACCGCCCGGAGGACACGGTGGAGCACACGGAAGAGGTGTGCCCCACTTGGGCGGAGCACCGCCGTGTCCTTGTGGAGGCTATCGGCGGCGGCGACCTCTCGCGCCGGGCCCTGGTTCAGGCCATGGTCCGGAGCGAGGAGGGGTGGCATGCGGTCGCCTCCTTCTGCGAAGCAATAATGCTCGTGAAGGAGGCTGCTGACCGCGTGAGGGAACGGTCCTCACGCCGCCGCTGCCGAGATCCCGAACCCAATTTCCGACCACCGTAGGCGCGGGTTCACGGACGGCGAGCTACCCAGTGCTCGCAGTCTGGAAATAATCTGGACCGAGCCCAGTCTTCAATAGCGCATACTGTTCCACGCACGCCTCAAGGAGATGTCAGCAAACTGTAGGGGCCCGGCAGGGCCGAAGCCTTTGGGGAACATAATAAGGGTATTCCGAAAGGTTGACACCGAGTCCCCCCTAGATCATAGGCAACAAAGGAACGGGGTAGGGGTTTTGTCAGTAAGAGTCTGACACGCCCTCCCGCTCCGCCCAAGAGCGGGAGAAGTCATTCTGATGATTCTCCTACCAGAAAAAAAAAAACGTTAATCACTAGCAAATCGAAGTCCAAAGTCCATAGCCGGGGTCAGTAAAAATTGAGATATCAAAATAAACAACACCAACAATCAATAAAAATAAAAATAATCCAAAGTTTAAGCCAAGAGTTGTTAGAATAATCAAATACGATAACACTGTAGTAAAGCTTGCGGGGTGCGTGCCGGGCTAGTGTGTATGAGCAAAGTGCGCGAGTGTGTGCGCCTCCCCCCGGCCCCTCGGACCGGCAACGTAAAAGTGTAGCGAGATGCACGATGAATTAGAACAGAAACGAGTGCGCAAAATTTTGCAAACAGACCTTTGGTAATTTGGCTATTATGAAAAAACTATTGAATGTATCTGTTTAAAATAAAATTATTTACATTATTGAACAAATTATCTAGGGTTGAGTGGTAACTATTTTGCAATTTTCCTTCTTCATAAGTTATTTATTTCCCCCCAAAGATACGTTAAAATTAGTGTTGAAAAGAGGAAGTTTAGTCGCTCATAACTTTGAATTATTAGTTTTTTTTACTTTTTTGTTTCCATACAGAGCTAGATAATAATGAGATAAATGTAGATCATTTTTTATTTTGAACGTATACCATCAAACAGTGGAGTAATCCGCAAGTTAAGTTAGTATGGAAGAATTACCGACTAGCGCAGCCTTAATACAAGTTCTTGACCGAATTTGGCTTATAAGACTGTACATATATTCATTCGAGTTTATTTCAGGTAACAAAATACCTATTTTTATTTTATATAGCCTGGTCGAACTATAGAATTGTATTTGCTATGCGGTTTTAGAAAAGATACCGTATATCTGCATTTATAAAATTAGATAATTATGTATACTGTGTCAGCACAAGGCGATTTTCGAAAATAATGAAACTAGTCATTTAAAAGAATTTGTATGTAAAATAAAGAAGAATGGTGTGTAAGTTCAATTGCAATATAGCAGTTTGGACAGCTAAGTTAACCAATTTTGGTATTACTTAAGCAGTGAAGGGAAAACTTATGTAACAGGGTTATTGTACACGTTTTCGTATTATTTTCAAAAATGTGACGGGTGTACAATAAGTAACCCATGTAACAACACTACTTTAGGTGTACATAATGACCACGCAAATTGTCGCTTAGTCCATTCAGTTTCTGATCGCTGCAATAGGTTGTCTACCTATTGTCTATAGCAGTCTCAAAAATAATAATTAAACTGCCATTTGTTTTTGTCGAATTTAAATGCTGACTGTAATAAATAAGTAAACCATTTTCGTAATATTTATTGCATTTAAGTTTTAGTTGCTTGGGGGTGCAATAGGTCGTGAGATAATGTTCAAATAATAATGTTAGTTGAGGTTAGAGTGTAATGAAAAATTATCATTTCTGTATGCTTATTGACAAGAAAAATAAAGAAAATCTAGTTGTTTTTTGTACCACAGTTTTATTTATTATTTCCTGCATCACATCACACTAAGGCGTCTTGTATATGGCACGTTTACTGCCGTGCGTAGCCACGGTTAATTCGCCGTACGTAGCCCGTAGGCATGGTGCGCAGTGTTGTATGTATCACTGAGAGAGCTTGTTGACACAAATGGCGACGCTACGGTACAGCGTCGCCGCCGCCGTGTTTCATCACAGTTGTATCGCAGTCTATAGGCGCTTGTACACGGTACGTTTTATTAACCGTGCCTACGCACGGTGAAAAGCGTGTCGTGTACAAGAGACCTAACAATCGATTGTGGGGACAACAAAACATTAGACAGTGCAGCAAATAATCAAACAGTGACGAAAAGTTGATGGCTTCATTGGTTGTAGTTAGACAAACGTTTGTTGAACACTGCCATCACAATATCTTTGTGGCTTGCATATAACTGCATGTCGGGAGTGACGTCCACCCAGCGCACCCCAACTGCATCATCACCAGCATTTAACTTTAACGCACCAACAGTGGCACCATTGTTGTCATGGAAATTGTATGCTATACTTTCCATCCAAGCATTGTCAGTATTGCGACGGTCATCAATGTATCCCTTATATACTACATCTCCCTCTTGGAAGAATTTTTCAAACCTTTGGTTCAAAGCCAGTTTTTGATCTGGAAATAAAATTTTAATAAATGATAACAGATACTTTGATTTCAGACTAGTACCTACTTTATTTCATTTTCATTTTTTTTATTTCTCAGTGAAGATGTAGCTTTCTAATGGTGTAAATAGGTAAGCAAGTTTTTAAATTGTAACATACAAACCAAAGATGCAATCTTTCCTCTTTATAATATTAGTTTAGACTATAAGACACATCCATAATTTTGTTTAAGTTAATATTGCTAACCTTCACCCAATTCCAAGGAGTTCATGGCTTCTTCCTGAAATTCCCTGATTGCAGTAGCACTGACTTTCTCACCAGGGTCTACCATTCCACCTGGCAGTGCCCAATCTCCAGTATCCCTCCTCTTCACTACAACACATTGTAGAATGGGCCTGAAATATGTATTTAATGTAGCATTAATTAGGTTTTCAATACCTAATTAAACAAAAAAAAAGGAAAATGCTTACTTGTTACTAGATTGTTCCTTTTCAACTTCACCATTCTCAAGTCTCTTCCAGCGAGTGACTACTGGGTCAGCAGCATGGTTTGGTCCCCATCGTCCAAGAATCCCTCGACCAGATATGCCTGTTCTTCCTATGGGGTTTAGGGGGTATCCATTCACTATGTTGTATTGGCCCATATAGCTAACTCTGCTCACTTTACCATCTGCGTTGTTCCATTGTGGTTTGAAACTGGGGTCGCCTGAACAAAAATATATTTAAAGCTTTTCCTTATTTGGTAGGTGTGACAGAATTTGAAAAAGACGTCCTTAGTAAATATAATTACCAATATCAGGATCAGCCCATGGCCGTCCATGTATAGATGATGCGGTATGATTATGCGGTTGATATTCCTTATATTCTGAAGACCAGCTGACCTTGTCGTCAGGAACAGGAAATCTTTCAATGTTAGAACGGGGGTAAAGCCCTCCACGACATTTAATGTGAGTGGTTATCATGATTACGCTAGATCGGATCATTAAAACACTTATAAGTATTATAAAAAATGTTCTTATTCTAATACCGGTGAAACTAATTTTATTATTTTCAGAGTATGTCATGCTTCTTAGTAACAAAATAAACAACACAGTTACTGTCAGTGATGACAACATTGACAACTAATTGTCAACGTCAAATGTTGAAATGTCACATTATTTTAGACTGCCAACTTTCTCTATGGAATTATTCACTACCCACCTTACATTTTTTTTTGCGTCCTTTTTGAGTCAGTTTGGTATAGCCATACTCAACCTTTTTCTTCTCGGGCCACATAGCACCAAAGCGCTTCTACTTTTATCATGATGGCTGCAATAGTATAACGGTATCGAAGGAGATTTCGTGAGGAACGAGAATGCCCGCGAAAATTAAATTTTCTCCATTTTTTTTTGTATTTAGCAGCTCAGTTCTTGTCAAGTTGTATTTTGATTAATATACTTATGATTTGCGACCGTAATACATACTTCCGCAATTATAATCCTTTAAATCATCCATGCAACCCTCTCGAGATTTATCAAAAACCTCTTTTGGCATTGAGGCCAAAACGATAGCAACGTGAATATCAATATTTGGTAATAAATAAATAGACAAAAGTAAAAAAATCTGATTTCTATAATACCAAGGGGCGCTGTACTACCCAGGTAGCCCCTGCCCAGGTAGCAAGTGCCCCTTGCCCTTACCCTTTTAATGGGTTTTGGATGTGTGGTGTGGGCAGTCGCTCCATGTAATGGTATTATTGGAAGGGTTAGGTTGACTGACTAAAACAATTATAAAATTAAATTACAAAATTATATTTGAAAAATAGTATTATAAAGTTATTACATATTTTGCTAATATATCACTTTCTTCTCCTTGTGGTTTTCTTAACTGTTGGTTTTTTGAATACTTCATCGTCGTCCTTTTTCTGGAAGTCTTCATCTGTAACAAGTGAATTGCGTCAAAACCATCGACTTTTAAATAAAACATTTTTTTAGGTAGGATATCATTCAAATAATCCCGCTCTTGGGCGGGGTGGGAAGGCGTGACAGTCTTTTACTGATTCAAATCCACTCCTGTTCCTTTGTTGCCTTCGTTCTTTATTTTTGTTTTCTATAAAATTGTATTTAAGCTCACCAGAGTCATCTGAGGCGACGGCGGCAGTTTTATTCGTTCTCGTCGCAGCTCTACGACTTGACTTTCTCACGCTTTGCGGGGTTTTTTCGTTGCTCGGCGGTTCATTCTGTAATGGTAGAATATCATTATATTAAAGTGTCAATTAGTGTTTATTAGTACCAAATATATATATTTAAGTTAATTTTTATTCCTGTGTGGCTGTTTGCTCCGGTGAATCTCTGAAATGACTAGACTGATTTTGCTGAGACTTACTGGTATTCGTAGGCATTTGCATTAAAAAATGCAAATAATTCATACTCAGTAGACTGGCAAGATTGTTTTAAGATTTTTGCCCAAAACTTCAAACAAGTTTGACAACAACTTCAATCAACTTGTTTGAAGTTTTGGACAAAAATAGAATGTACAAGCGAACACTTAGGGGTTAGTTTACCTCGTCAGCGCTGGAAGAGGATCGCCGCCTGTTGCGTCGCGCTGCGGGCTTGCGGCGCGGCGTGGCGCGCACGGGCTGGCTGGCGGGCGCCGGGGAGCCGCTGGCGGCGCCGCCCGAACTGTTCCCTTCAGTGTTGCCTTCCACGTCGTCGCGCACGGCGAAACATTCTTCTATCTTGTCACCCAACTCCGTCACAAGGGTCTGAAATCATTTCGAGTTTATGTTTACCACTATACAAGGTGCAGATTTCAAACTGAACAAAATCTAGGTTTTTAGAACACATAAATAATCATATAATAATATTACGCCGTGAAACTTGAGTACGCTATATCTTCGACGGAATCAAGAGTAGCATCAAATAATTAAAACGCATTGCTGTGCGAAGCTTCTAGAATAGGAGTACATACTCAGGCCTGGCAAATTCCAGAAAAGTCCGACATACACTATTATTATTAGATAAGATTCAGTAGGTAGTTATGTGGGTGGATAAGGGAATTTGTACCTTCCGGTATTAGCAATAGAGTCGAAATTCGCATGTAAGGTGGTAGATAAGTACCTACATACGAGAGCAATAAAAATGATTTATGGCCTCCCGATGCGACTCTATTGTTCTAGAATGTCCTTGAAACGTCGGTATCGAGAAATTTCGATGGCTTCGCATATAAATACGGGTCTCCGGCTAGAAGCGAGTCAGTTTGATTTTCGACAGCGATACAAAGCGAACTACCTAAGTGTTTGAAGTGATACCTAGCGACCTAAGCGATACTAAACGGAACTCTGAGTGTTTATAGTGATTGGTTATTTGTTGATTGGACTCATTTGTCATTGTTTTGTGGTGAATAAAGTTATCTGCTAGTAAACCGGCATTTAATTACTCACGTTCGTAACAATAATATATCTGGTCAATAATCAATAAAATTTATTTGAGTTATTTTTTTTAATATTGACAGTTATTCAGAATACACTTGACTATCTTAATACACCGCCTCCAAAAGAACAGAATCATCCGTTGCGACTTATTGTACGATATGTCACAGTTTGTACCTGTACGAGACTCCGCCCATTTAATCTACGAAACGCTTTTTACCGATTTCCGTAGTTAACTTATCACATACCCACAAAACGAGACACAATAGTAAAACAATAACAGCGCGGTCTCATAGGACCGGTCGGGGATTCATGAATTAATCTATCACATACCCGCGAAACGAGACACAATAGTAAAACAACAACAGCGCGGTCTCATAGGACCGGTTGGGGATTCAAACAATTTTATTGTTAATTCGGGTCGAAAATCGTTAACATAATTGCCTCCTGAATTTTTATGCAGATTCTAAACTGCACCTTGTTTAAAGAATGTATCTTGTATGTTTTATAACCATCACCGGAAAAAGAAATTCATCTGCCTAGCCTTTTCCCAACTATATTGGGCTCGGCTTCCAGTCAAGCCGGATTTAGCTGAATACCAGTATTTTACGAGGAGCGGCTGCCTACCAGACCTCCACAACCCATTAACTGGGGTAACACGGTACTTCATGGTAAGACTGGAGTCAGATTTACTGGCTTCTGACTATCCGTAACGACTGCCAAAGATCTCCAAATGACAGCCGGGACCAACGGCTTAACGTGCTTTCCGAGGCACGGAGGAAACTCGTTATGTTAAGATGGTCACCCATCCACAGACCAACCTAGGCAAGCGTTGCTTAACCTTGAAGATCGACCTGTGCGGCTGTTATTATCTAGCCACGAGCTCCTCCACCGGAAAAAGAAATTACGATCAAAATACTGTTTACTCCAACTTACCTTAACTTCATTTTTAGCCATCTTAGACGTGTTATTCAGTATAGTATTAAAACAGTCCATGACTCCATTACAGTGCAGTTTATCTTTGTAACAGTCGAGGTTCTCGATGAGTTTGCGCAGAGACCTCTCGTTGTAAGTGAACAAGGACAGACAGTACGCCAGGTCACGCCATTGACGCTCTTCTGTCGACAGCTTGAATCTTTGGCAAAGTTTTTCTACTAAGGCTTCCATTTGACGGTCTTTTTGTATGAGTGATGTTATGTATCTAGAAAGAGAACAATGTTTTTATAGTAAATCAAAGCTACTTTAGTGTTGATTAACCATGCTTACTTATACTTACTTCATAATAATTCTATATTGGTCTTCAGCCACATTCAACTCGGGGTCGCTGAGCCTCGATATAATGTCTGGCATGACGTTATACAGCGCGTTGCCTTTTTGCGACAGTTGCTTGAAGAACAGCTTGGTCATGGAAGCGACGCGCGCGTCTTTGTCCGCACAACACAGCGCCATGTCGGCGATTTGGCCTTTCACTCGGACCATCTCGTGTAGAACTAGGAAGGAGAGCATCTTAACTGCGCATTGACGGACTTCTAGCTCTTCGTCGCTTAGTCTGAAATGTTATGGTATTATTAGAAGCGGGTTTGCATGGATTTAGAACTACAGTGTATTCGCGTTAAGAAAATAGTGATATATCACTTAGCCACGCCCCTTCGACCAATTAGATCAAAGTAAAATAGAAAGCCGAGTTCACAATGAGCAGTTGAAGTAAAATATTCAGAAAGTACGGATGCGTTTTTATCAATTTTTAAAATGAATACCTCGCCTTCTGTAAAAATAAAAGTGAACATTCTGAAATTAAACATAATTTCTTCAGATTACTATTTGTAAACATTGTGTTGTGAACAGTTTTTACAGTTTCACTGATGAGTCACTATTTTCTTAACGCGAATATACTAAACTTTCGCAGCTATGGATATGGATGGCTTGTCATAATGAATGAGATTTTTTTTTAAAACATACTTAAAATATACCAGAAATTATGAGGAGGTGCCGAAAAAGACTACAGAATTAAATATACTCACATGTGGTAAATATGATGAGTCCAGGGTTGTGTAAGATTGGGGAAGCGCAAGGTAAGGTCAGCGAAAGCAATAGTCAAGTTCGTCCTCAGCGACACATTCTTAGACTTCTTCAGTACTGTCACCATCAGTTGAAGACCGTCTTCGCACACAGCGTTTGAAACTAACATGAACCTGAAATTTAAATTATATATTAGCGATAGAACATTACAAAGATTATGACATCGGCTGATGATGGACTCTCAGAAGTTTTGATTTTGGTCTGGGCGTTCATGGTTTTGGACTTTGCTTTTTAAATATCGGTTACTAGCAGCGCAGCAGCGGCACGTAGCGCGCCAGACTAGTGCCGGCGCCGACGATGTCTCGCTCGCACACTATACCCGTCCTGCTCGCTCACATTACCTAGTGAAGCTGAGCGCGGCGGCGGCCTGCAGCGGCGGCGTGGCGCGCGCGGGGTTGGACAGTACCCAGCGCAGCAGCGGCACGTAGCGCGCCAGACTAGTGCCGGCGCCGACGATGTCTCGCTCGCACACTATACCCGTCCTGCTCGCTCACATTACCTAGTGAAGCTGAGCGCGGCGGCGGCCTGCAGCGGCGGCGTGGCGCGCGCGGGGTTGGACAGTACCCAGCGCAGCAGCGGCACGTAGCGCGCCAGACTAGTGCCGGCGCCGACGATGTCTCGCTCGCACACTATACCCGTCCTGCTCGCTCACATTACCTAGTGAAGCTGAGCGCGGCGGCGGCCTGCAGCGGCGGCGTGGCGCGCGCGGGGTTGGACAGAACCCAGCGCAGCAGCGGCACGTAGCGCGCCAGACTAGTGCCGGCGCCGACGATGTCTCGCTCGCACACTATACCCGTCCTGCTCGCTCACATTACCTAGTGAAGCTGAGCGCGGCGGCGGCCTGCAGCGGCGGCGTGGCGCGCGCGGGGTTGGACAGTACCCAGCGCAGCAGCGGCACGTAGCGCGCCAGACTAGTGCCGGCGCCGACGATGTCTCGCTCGCACACTATACCCGTCCTGCTCGCTCACATTACCTAGTGAAGCTGAGCGCGGCGGCGGCCTGCAGCGGCGGCGTGGCGCGCGCGGGGTTGGACAGTACCCAGCGCAGCAGCGGCACGTAGCGCGCCAGACTAGTGCCGGCGCCGACGATGTCTCGCTCGCACACTATACCCGTCCTGCTCGCTCACATTACCTAGTGAAGCTGAGCGCGGCGGCGGCCTGCAGCGGCGGCGTGGCGCGCGCGGGGTTGGACAGTACCCAGCGCAGCAGCGGCACGTAGCGCGCCAGACTAGTGCCGGCGCCGACGATGTCTCGCTCGCACACTATACCCGTCCTGCTCGCTCACATTACCTAGTGAAGCTGAGCGCGGCGGCGGCCTGCAGCGGCGGCGTGGCGCGCGCGGGGTTGGACAGTACCCAGCGCAGCAGCGGCACGTAGCGCGCCAGACTAGTGCCGGCGCCGACGATGTCTCGCTCGCACACTATACCCGTCCTGCTCGCTCACATTACCTAGTGAAGCTGAGCGCGGCGGCGGCCTGCAGCGGCGGCGTGGCGCGCGCGGGGTTGGACAGTACCCAGCGCAGCAGCGGCACGTAGCGCGCCAGACTAGTGCCGGCGCCGACGATGTCTCGCTCGCACACTATACCCGTCCTGCTCGCTCACATTACCTAGTGAAGCTGAGCGCGGCGGCGGCCTGCAGCGGCGGCGTGGCGCGCGCGGGGTTGGACAGTACCCAGCGCAGCAGCGGCACGTAGCGCGCCAGACTAGTGCCGGCGCCGACGATGTCTCGCTCGCACACTATACCCGTCCTGCTCGCTCACATTACCTAGTGAAGCTGAGCGCGGCGGCGGCCTGCAGCGGCGGCGTGGCGCGCGCGGGGTTGGACAGTACCCAGCGCAGCAGCGGCACGTAGCGCGCCAGACTAGTGCCGGCGCCGACGATGTCTCGCTCGCACACTATACCCGTCCTGCTCGCTCACATTACCTAGTGAAGCTGAGCGCGGCGGCGGCCTGCAGCGGCGGCGTGGCGCGCGCGGGGTTGGACAGAACCCAGCGCAGCAGCGGCACGTAGCGCGCCAGACTAGTGCCGGCGCCGACGATGTCTCGCTCGCACACTATACCCGTCCTGCTCGCTCACATTACCTAGTGAAGCTGAGCGCGGCGGCGGCCTGCAGCGGCGGCGTGGCGCGCGCGGGGTTGGACAGTACCCAGCGCAGCAGCGGCACGTAGCGCGCCAGACTAGTGCCGGCGCCGACGATGTCTCGCTCGCACACTATACCCGTCCTGCTCGCTCACATTACCTAGTGAAGCTGAGCGCGGCGGCGGCCTGCAGCGGCGGCGTGGCGCGCGCGGGGTTGGACAGTACCCAGCGCAGCAGCGGCACGTAGCGCGCCAGACTAGTGCCGGCGCCGACGATGTCTCGCTCGCACACTATACCCGTCCTGCTCGCTCACATTACCTAGTGAAGCTGAGCGCGGCGGCGGCCTGCAGCGGCGGCGTGGCGCGCGCGGGGTTGGACAGTACCCAGCGCAGCAGCGGCACGTAGCGCGCCAGACTAGTGCCGGCGCCGACGATGTCTCGCTCGCACACTATACCCGTCCTGCTCGCTCACATTACCTAGTGAAGCTGAGCGCGGCGGCGGCCTGCAGCGGCGGCGTGGCGCGCGCGGGGTTGGACAGTACCCAGCGCAGCAGCGGCACGTAGCGCGCCAGACTAGTGCCGGCGCCGACGATGTCTCGCTCGCACACTATACCCGTCCTGCTCGCTCACATTACCTAGTGAAGCTGAGCGCGGCGGCGGCCTGCAGCGGCGGCGTGGCGCGCGCGGGGTTGGACAGTACCCAGCGCAGCAGCGGCACGTAGCGCGCCAGACTAGTGCCGGCGCCGACGATGTCTCGCTCGCACACTATACCCGTCCTGCTCGCTCACATTACCTAGTGAAGCTGAGCGCGGCGGCGGCCTGCAGCGGCGGCGTGGCGCGCGCGGGGTTGGACAGTACCCAGCGCAGCAGCGGCACGTAGCGCGCCAGACTAGTGCCGGCGCCGACGATGTCTCGCTCGCACACTATACCCGTCCTGCTCGCTCACATTACCTAGTGAAGCTGAGCGCGGCGGCGGCCTGCAGCGGCGGCGTGGCGCGCGCTGGGTTGGACAGTACCCAGCGCAGCAGCGGCACGTAGCGCGCCAGACTAGTGCCGGCGCCGACGATGTCTCGCTCGCACACTATACCCGTCCTGCTCGCTCACATTACCTAGTGAAGCTGAGCGCGGCGGCGGCCTGCAGCGGCGGCGTGGCGCGCGCGGGGTTGGACAGTACCCAGCGCAGCAGCGGCACGTAGCGCGCCAGACTAGTGCCGGCGCCGACGATGTCTCGCTCGCACACTATACCCGTCCTGCTCGCTCACATTACCTAGTGAAGCTGAGCGCGGCGGCGGCCTGCAGCGGCGGCGTGGCGCGCGCGGGGTTGGACAGTACCCAGCGCAGCAGCGGCACGTAGCGCGCCAGACTAGTGCCGGCGCCGACGATGTCTCGCTCGCACACTATACCCGTCCTGCTCGCTCACATTACCTAGTGAAGCTGAGCGCGGCGGCGGCCTGCAGCGGCGGCGTGGCGCGCGCGGGGTTGGACAGTACCCAGCGCAGCAGCGGCACGTAGCGCGCCAGACTAGTGCCGGCGCCGACGATGTCTCGCTCGCACACTATACCCGTCCTGCTCGCTCACATTACCTAGTGAAGCTGAGCGCGGCGGCGGCCTGCAGCGGCGGCGTGGCGCGCGCGGGGTTGGACAGTACCCAGCGCAGCAGCGGCACGTAGCGCGCCAGACTAGTGCCGGCGCCGACGATGTCTCGCTCGCACACTATACCCGTCCTGCTCGCTCACATTACCTAGTGAAGCTGAGCGCGGCGGCGGCCTGCAGCGGCGGCGTGGCGCGCGCGGGGTTGGACAGTACCCAGCGCAGCAGCGGCACGTAGCGCGCCAGACTAGTGCCGGCGCCGACGATGTCTCGCTCGCACACTATACCCGTCCTGCTCGCTCACATTACCTAGTGAAGCTGAGCGCGGCGGCGGCCTGCAGCGGCGGCGTGGCGCGCGCGGGGTTGGACAGTACCCAGCGCAGCAGCGGCACGTAGCGCGCCAGACTAGTGCCGGCGCCGACGATGTCTCGCTCGCACACTATACCCGTCCTGCTCGCTAACATTACCTAGTGAAGCTGAGCGCGGCGGCGGCCTGCAGCGGCGGCGTGGCGCGCGCGGGGTTGGACAGTACCCAGCGCAGCAGCGGCACGTAGCGCGCCAGACTAGTGCCGGCGCCGACGATGTCTCGCTCGCACACTATACCCGTCCTGCTCGCTCACATTACCTAGTGAAGCTGAGCGCGGCGGCGGCCTGCAGCGGCGGCGTGGCGCGCGCGGGGTTGGACAGTACCCAGCGCAGCAGCGGCACGTAGCGCGCCAGACTAGTGCCGGCGCCGACGATGTCTCGCTCGCACACTATACCCGTCCTGCTCGCTCACATTACCTAGTGAAGCTGAGCGCGGCGGCGGCCTGCAGCGGCGGCGTGGCGCGCGCGGGGTTGGACAGTACCCAGCGCAGCAGCGGCACGTAGCGCGCCAGACTAGTGCCGGCGCCGACGATGTCTCGCTCGCACACTATACCCGTCCTGCTCGCTCACATTACCTAGTGAAGCTGAGCGCGGCGGCGGCCTGCAGCGGCGGCGTGGCGCGCGCGGGGTTGGACAGTACCCAGCGCAGCAGCGGCACGTAGCGCGCCAGACTAGTGCCGGCGCCGACGATGTCTCGCTCGCACACTATACCCGTCCTGCTCGCTCACATTACCTAGTGAAGCTGAGCGCGGCGGCGGCCTGCAGCGGCGGCGTGGCGCGCGCGGGGTTGGACAGTACCCAGCGCAGCAGCGGCACGTAGCGCGCCAGACTAGTGCCGGCGCCGACGATGTCTCGCTCGCACACTATACCCGTCCTGCTCGCTCACATTACCTAGTGAAGCTGAGCGCGGCGGCGGCCTGCAGCGGCGGCGTGGCGCGCGCGGGGTTGGACAGTACCCAGCGCAGCAGCGGCACGTAGCGCGCCAGACTAGTGCCGGCGCCGACGATGTCTCGCTCGCACACTATACCCGTCCTGCTCGCTCACATTACCTAGTGAAGCTGAGCGCGGCGGCGGCCTGCAGCGGCGGCGTGGCGCGCGCGGGGTTGGACAGTACCCAGCGCAGCAGCGGCACGTAGCGCGCCAGACTAGTGCCGGCGCCGACGATGTCTCGCTCGCACACTATACCCGTCCTGCTCGCTCACATTACCTAGTGAAGCTGAGCGCGGCGGCGGCCTGCAGCGGCGGCGTGGCGCGCGCGGGGTTGGACAGTACCCAGCGCAGCAGCGGCACGTAGCGCGCCAGACTAGTGCCGGCGCCGACGATGTCTCGCTCGCACACTATACCCGTCCTGCTCGCTCACATTACCTAGTGAAGCTGAGCGCGGCGGCGGCCTGCAGCGGCGGCGTGGCGCGCGCGGGGTTGGACAGTACCCAGCGCAGCAGCGGCACGTAGCGCGCCAGACTAGTGCCGGCGCCGACGATGTCTCGCTCGCACACTATACCCGTCCTGCTCGCTCACATTACCTAGTGAAGCTGAGCGCGGCGGCGGCCTGCAGCGGCGGCGTGGCGCGCGCGGGGTTGGACAGTACCCAGCGCAGCAGCGGCACGTAGCGCGCCAGACTAGTGCCGGCGCCGACGATGTCTCGCTCGCACACTATACCCGTCCTGCTCGCTCACATTACCTAGTGAAGCTGAGCGCGGCGGCGGCCTGCAGCGGCGGCGTGGCGCGCGCGGGGTTGGACAGTACCCAGCGCAGCAGCGGCACGTAGCGCGCCAGACTAGTGCCGGCGCCGACGATGTCTCGCTCGCACACTATACCCGTCCTGCTCGCTCACATTACCTAGTGAAGCTGAGCGCGGCGGCGGCCTGCAGCGGCGGCGTGGCGCGCGCGGGGTTGGACAGTACCCAGCGCAGCAGCGGCACGTAGCGCGCCAGACTAGTGCCGGCGCCGACGATGTCTCGCTCGCACACTATACCCGTCCTGCTCGCTCACATTACCTAGTGAAGCTGAGCGCGGCGGCGGCCTGCAGCGGCGGCGTGGCGCGCGCGGGGTTGGACAGTACCCAGCGCAGCAGCGGCACGTAGCGCGCCAGACTAGTGCCGGCGCCGACGATGTCTCGCTCGCACACTATACCCGTCCTGCTCGCTCACATTACCTAGTGAAGCTGAGCGCGGCGGCGGCCTGCAGCGGCGGCGTGGCGCGCGCGGGGTTGGACAGTACCCAGCGCAGCAGCGGCACGTAGCGCGCCAGACTAGTGCCGGCGCCGACGATGTCTCGCTCGCACACTATACCCGTCCTGCTCGCTCACATTACCTAGTGAAGCTGAGCGCGGCGGCGGCCTGCAGCGGCGGCGTGGCGCGCGCGGGGTTGGACAGTACCCAGCGCAGCAGCGGCACGTAGCGCGCCAGACTAGTGCCGGCGCCGACGATGTCTCGCTCGCACACTCCGCGCACGTACTCGGCATCAGCATCATCGGCTACGGCACCTTCGAGACCCGCTTCGTCTTCTGTCATTGTTGTGTTTACCTGTTTGTACGAATATTTAACTAATTGAAGCCACCATAATTTATATGTATCAGATATTTTCACGAAGATCTATTAACAAAACATGTGAGTAGAACGCGCTAACATACCGAGGGCCCCTTGTTGGAGGTGACGCTGGCGGAGCGCTGCTGACGGCTGGAGGCGCTGGCGTTGCTGACGTTCATGAGCGTCTGGCGCCGCAGCTCGTCCATGCGCCCGCGCTTGCCCGGCGTCGCGAACAGTCCAGCCTTCTTTTTGCGTTTCTCCTCCAATTTGCGATCTTCACGAACCTAAGGGGGTAACAAACTTAAATTACAACGTTAAACATTAGTATTAGCTAATGTTTTAATGGTTACGAGTCGGCCTTCTTTTTTAGTAATTTCAACATTAGTACGACGAGCTTCGCCTACGTCAAAAATGTTTTATTAGCCCAAGGGGACCGCTAACCTGTACGGAATTATACAAGTCATGATGAACCACACCATCAAATTTTATAAGTCAAATTCATTTAATTTTAAGGTAAAAAGGTTCAAAAGTAAACGGATAGACAATAACGTTTCGAGAAAACCGAAAAGAATTATTAAGTGTAAAATTATGTACCTGGTTCCTCCTCCTAAGCTCGCTATACACGTTTATATCAAGGTATATGAGCTGCTGTAACGCCACCTGCCCCAACACGAACACGAACCTCGTCAGCAGCTCCACAGGTAAACTGACGTCTTCCTCATTACCAGTATCATTCACCATCGTCGTCTCCACCCTTCTGTACATCTCCGCCAGAATCTTCGCACACACAATCTCCGGGGTGTCGCAGATGGCGTATATGAGATCTATGGAGTTAGCTGCGAACGCAGTGAATCTATCGAACTTTGTGAATGTTTCCATAAGACTATCGAACACAGACGTGAAAATCGCGTGATCGACAGGATATCTTTGAGTCTTTTTCGTGAGTGGTAACAAAAGTTGCACACTCAAATTCCGTGAGTTGTAGTCTGCAGTTAATCCGTGTGATTGAATGACGTCGAGGTTGGCCAGCGCCACGGAGGGCTTCGCCTTAGCGACCATCACGAGAAGCGAGAGTGCTGCGTAGCTGTCCATGTCTGTAGTTCCGTCAATCTTCTTTAGGAACATCTCCCAGAAAACCTGTGATAAAAAATATAAAGTTTTTTTTCAGCTTCCAATGTAGTGACTAGTGAGACCATTGACCCAGCCACCAATGAAGTAAATGGAAGGAACAGAAAGCAACAAGTGTAATAACTATAAGGTAGCACATACCTGTATAATAGCCGGACTGATGTCTCCCTTTTCGACCCACTTGTCCACAAGGTGTTCGAGGGCGAGCGCACTGCCGCGGTCGATGTGCATCATCAAGGATACCAGCTTCTTAGCGATGGCGAAGGAGCGCGCGCGTTCGGCCTTGTTGTCGCATTCCAGGTACATGTCGCGGTACGCACGCTCTACAGCTTCTCGTTTGTCCTGATTATGGAGTGAAATTAAATACTGGGTAGTGGAAGATTTACCTAATGGAAAGTAGGTTTAATTTCGAAAATGATATTTGCAAAATCAGCATTATAAAGTAACAGCTAAGTCAGAAGTTGAGTCTAGAAAATGATTATAATAAACTAGCCTTTTTTTCCTTAAAGCTTACCTGATCCGGTGACCACACAAGCAGCAACATATTCGCGACGCCCATCTTAGCAGACTCAATATTAAAATGATGCGCCGCCGTAAAGAAGTCTATCGCCTCGCTGACATCACCGGCTTGTTTAGACATCAGCAAAGCGTTGATAAGCGGCACTGCCTCAGAGATCATACGACTGAAGTGAACAGACTCTTGGAGAAAAGCTACAATGTTTTCTTTTTCTTCTAATCGTTTGTACATGGCCAGTTCTTGTTCACATTGCTGTGTTAGAGATATTGTTCGTTCTGGTATTATGAATATGTTCCGGAGTAGAGCTACGAAGTATGCAATCTGAAATAAGTTGTTATGTATTTTAGTTTTTATGTGCTGTATATTTGCAAGCTAGTCACAAAGATTTGTTATTTGACTAGAAACAGTACTAATGGAGAAGAAGTTCAGGTTTTATTAAAATATGAGAGAACACTGATTCTTAATCTCTCAAAAAATCCAAACACTATGAAATTTTAAACATGCACTTGCAAAATTGGTGAACCATACTGTAATATTTACCTGGTCTTTTTTCTCCATGTCACACCTAAGTAACTTAGCTTCAGGATATTGTCTTTCAGTGTGTTTAACAATAAGGTAAGCTTTGTAATAGTTCTTCTCACGTAAATGTTTGCGGATCGCATCATACAAGTTCTCCAGTGAAGCTTGGGACAATTCCGGCTCATCTTGAGTAAGGATATCCATCCCTTTCTTTATCGCCGTGACGATATCATCCTCTATACTCTCCCATTTTTTGATTAACTCAGGGTCTGGTCCAGGGTTCAACTTCTTTTGTAGATCTTCCATAATTTCTGTTTCTGTTTTCAATTGCTCTTCTAGAACTTCGAGTTTCAATTGTGCGGAAAATGGATTGCATTCTAAGAATATCTAAAAGTAAATTATTTTTGCATTAATTGTATATTTGAGTAAACCAGTTGCGGCGATCCCAAGTAATATGGGGCAAGGAAAGGAAGAAGAAGTATATTTCAGTAAAGGAGAATAATGAATTCGCGTACCTTTAGAAGTTGTATGGCGGCTTTCCTGACGAGTGCGGCCTTATCCCGCAGGCGACCGATGGACCGCTCGAGAACGGTGCGCTGTCGACTCACCGGCACACAGTTCTCTCTCTGCAGTCGACACCAGAACTGAAGCACCTGTTTTAGTATTCCATGAATGAATTATTCAGAATATGCGTAAGATACACAAGGGGCGGCTGAAAAATGTGAGAGCGACTGTAAAATTAGCGTAGACAAGAGTAAAGATTGAACCAGGCCTAACCCAATATTTTGTTACTTTATCTTCTCTAAGAACAAGCATTCTCTAGAACGATTTTTTTTTACCATGCAATTTTGCTCTTTGGCATTGATACAAGGAGTTTATTTTCATTTTCCGTCTGGCATATCTAGTTCCCAGGGTTTGCAGGTGTACCTTGATACCTCCGATGGGCGACGCTGCAATAAATATGCTGCTGATGTGTCTGCAATAACAGAGTAAGGAAAAATTACCTTGTGTCGCACGTACGCGGACAAGTCGTGCAAGTGTTCGTAGAGGTCATCTAGAAAGTCGTCTCGCTGCGTGCGCTGCTCGTCTGTGAGACCTTCCCCGCGCAGTTCCACGCTGAGCACCTCACACATCATGCCCAGCACGCTTATACGGAGGGTGTATGACTGCAAATAATTTTTAGTTACAATATTTTACAAGAAACTTCAACAAAATCTGGATGGTAGTAAACATTAGAGAAATTTTAACTTTGTTACCTAGAAGATAAAGTTCAAAATCGCCTGAGCTGCAAGTCAAAACTTAGTTCTAAAAAGCCTCATATATACATATACCTCATCACTCTCCAGATATGGTTGTATGGTTGCAATAGCATTGGTCATCTCTTTAGGCAGTTCCTTAGTAAGCTCTACTAAGAACGCGCCACAATTCCTAGCAGCGCCCTGCTCAGTGCCAGCACCGGCATTATCCTCCTCCGACGACGCTAAGGCTTCCGCTATTTCACGCACCTACAAAACATTTTTATTTTGAAGATATTTTACAAGAACATATTTTTGAAAATTGAAGCTGGAAATATATGCAATAAGAAAAAGATTTTAACATATTATTACCATTTGTGGTCCAAAGGTGCCGAGCGAAAATTCTTTGGTCAGTTGTACTACTCCCGCGCATATTGGCGAGACTGCATGTTCCATCATTTGAAGGATCTGAATAAAAGATACCATTACACCAAATATTAATTAAAGTATCTAATATCACCCTACCTTATGAGATATGATGAATAAAGGCAGCTATACACTTGCTTGCAACTGGCGGAAAAGTATACAAGTAACATGCAAGCTACATGCAGCTACAGGCATATGTATCACTGCTTTAAATGGACCTTGCAAAAAACTATGCGGTAGCTTGCATGGCATGCAAGTTATTTGCTTTTGGGGCAATTTATAGGCATATTATTTTGAGTTTAATAAGGTGAAGAAAAATAATATGAAGAAACCAGAAACACTTTATCTACCCCACAACATACCCTGTGCCAGTAGGCCAGTTTCAGAATGATTTCATATTTATATAGTAGTTTTATTTATACCTGAACCAACTTTATAAGGCAGGAGGTGCCATGGTTGTACTTCTTAATCAGTACACCAAGCACTTGGAAGACAGTCTCTCTCACAGATTTGTTCTTTATTTGTTCTTCTAATGCTTTATAGCAGGGTTCTGCCACCATTCTGGAAATACCACACAGAATTTATCACACTATGCTTAAATGAAATAAACTCTGGTTATATAGGAACCTATCACATTTCCGCAAAATGAGACACAATAGTAAGACAATAACAGCGTGGTCTCATGAGACCAGTCGGGGATTCATAAATTAAACTGTATTTTGTTAACAAAACTAGGTGAATTGAAAAGATGATATTGTCTGCGACAATAGCATTTGCCACTAGTATGGGCCTAGCTGAAAACTAAAGTTGTGGACTTGTTTTGTTGCATTGTGCACGGGGCCAGAGCTTTATGCTGAGTGTTTGGCCATTTTGCATATAAATGTAGGCTAGGCTTAAGATAGCGCCTTTTACTGTGAATGAATTATTTCCCTTTTCTTTATTTCTATTTCATAAAAACAAAAAAAGTTGTTGGAAAAGACAAATTAAATATCATAACTATAGTCACTCAGCCTAGCTTTTACTCAACTAGATATTTTGAGATTGCCTTTTGGTTTTAGGAGATGCAGCTGGGTTCCAGAATTTTACAAAGTGCAGTTGCCTAATATGACCACAATAGCCCAGATTCATACATAAAATATACTAGCAGCAATAGAAATTATATAACATAATCAGAACCACTTACGAAACAAAGTTATCTTCAGCTAATGGAGGGTCCCAGAGCTTAGACAAGGGTTGCTGGAGCACCAGGTTCAGTGTTACCAAGGCAGCCTGTTTGTCTGACTCCGTCCAACCACAAAACTCATCATCATCTGCTGCCTTCTTTCCTTTTTTTCCAAGTGTTAGCTTTGTTGAGTTCTGCAAGTCATAAGTGGGTTATTTAGATTAATTTAGCAAAAAAAAGTAATTGAATGGAATAATTATAAATAATATTTTGCGAATAGGTTTTAAAAGATTTTTTTTTAAACCTATTTGATTAATAATTTAAAACTTTTCGTTACAGGTTTATATTTGGGTACATAAATACAAAAGATATATTTATTATACCATCTTTCCTGTAGTTTCGAAGAGCTCGGCAGAGTTAGGTATAAGGCCGAAGTCTATTGCCATAAGCCAGGCACAATTCTGCCTATGTGTTGCTATTGTCTAAGTACTCATGGAAAATTCAACAACACTTTTCACATGCTAGGAATTGAACCTAGAACTTTATTCAGTGGTTTAAATATCACAGTAAGAAAAGTATCTTGATAGGATATTTGCATAGTATAAAATGTGTAGGAGAATTGATTAACACAGTTCTTAATACTGTAACAGTAATACAGATTTCCACTTACATCAGCAGCAAGTTTAGTGTCCTTAGTCTTCATAATCTGAGTGAAAAGATACATTATCATTTTCAAAATGTTCAAATTCTTGGTTCTAACTTCACTGACTATTTCTTTCTCTTGTACTATTGGTTCTAGGTGGTTACAGAGACTCTTGCTTGCTCGTATGATATGTTCAAAACCTAAAAAAAAATATAAAACTTAAGTTATTTTTGGTAAGTTTATGTTTATTCATTAAAAACAATTAAATAATGAAAATGTGAAATCGTAATGTATTGAGGTAGTGTAAAGACTAGTTTACCTTTGTTTATAACATTCCATTCAAGTTTATTGCCATGAACTATGATGGAAAAGTATGTATCAAAGTGTTCCAATATGTATTCCACCCCTTCAGCATTAAACGCTCGGGCGGCATCTACAACCAAGAAGTTTATTAATTGTTATCGAGTTCTTACGATTTACGGATAAAGAGAAACACAGATATATTTCAATTACCTTGTAATTTGGACAAAAGTACGCGCGGTTGTACGACGTCTTCTACATGATATTGTCCTGCGTGAGATTCTAGTAATTCGTCCTTCTGCAGTGGTATAGCAAATTCAAAGTGGCTCATTTTGTATTAGAGAAATAGTCCTTTATCCATTCAATGAATCTAAAGTTTAAAATCAAAAGTTTTATTTTCACAACAAGCGTAAGGCGCCATGAAACGTTTATTTTTGAAATTTAAACCATGACAGCGACTGTCAAGCTAACCCCGCGTTCCGACTCACAACATCATCGCATCAATGTCATACCGTATTTACAAGTTCGTGTTTGGCACTCGCCTCGCATTTCGCCTCGCCATTGAACTCATCATTTACGATAGGTACATACAGTACGGCCGTTATAAGTTGGCGAGTGTGAAGTTAGAATAAATGCCAATAACTGTTTTTAAAAGCAATAACAACTGCAAATTGCATTTAATTTTTTAAATCCTTTACTTTTGTACGATATTTCAAGCGCCAAAATTCGCAGAGCCTAACTTCACAGTCGCCAACTTATAACGAACGATCTGTATTTTATACACAAAGTGCGTAAGGTGGAGGTGAATAGCAACCACGTTTTTTAGAATACACACTGACACACATGAGTATGCGTGCTTGCCCATTATCTCGCCATTTAAGCGTAAAACTCTTCTGTTCCGGCGACTGTTTTATTTTGCAATAATTTTAACGTATTTTTTACGTAGCTTTGACGTTTTGTGACGATTGTGACGTCACGAAAAGAACTAGATTTTTTTTAGTTTTTATTCTGATTTAATTTACGGTGTTTGCTCTTTTAATTTTTTATTCTGTTTTATTTATTTTTTCATTATATTACAATATATTTTTGAATTATGGTAATATTTTTGACACGTTGCTTACATGTCATTTGACGTTTGACTTTCGCTCGCCAGCACACAAGCCAGCTGAAGTGGTGGCATATCATCGAACTAACTTTGTATTTTTGCTACACGTAGTTCGTGCTAAATAATAGTTAAATCAAGATCGATATTAAATAAACAATCATGTCGGGCAAGGCAAACAAGGCTTTTACTAAAGAGGAAGAATTGCTGCTTCAAGATTTTAGCCGGAATGTGTCGACAAAATCTTCAGCCCTCTTTTACGGGAATGCTTTCATCGTATCTGCTATTCCCATATGTGAGTATTACTTTAAGACTTTAAACAAGATTACCATGTAGTTAAAACTTGCAGTTTTATACATAAATCGACGATTACCGGTCAGTGAAAGTAGTGTTCGACTTTTATGTGTGTCACTCTTTCAGGGTTGTTCTGGAGGGTGCATGCCCTGGAGGTGAGCTCGTCCCTGGCGTGGTTCGCGATGGTAACGACAGCGAGCACCTGGCTGCTGGCGCTGGCCTACAGGAACACCAAGTTCCAGCTGAAGCACCGTGTGGCCGTGCGCAGGGAAGACGCCGTCGCGCGCGAGATGGCCCGCAAGCTGGCTGACGACAAGAAGATGAGCAGAAAGGAGAAGGACGAGAGGTAAGCGCAACACTGCTGTTTTTGTTCAAATAGTCAAACTTATTAAGATAAACCAGTTTAAATTCTGATTCTTATAAGTTTCTTTCAGAATTCTTAATCCATATCAAGTTCAACATACCTAATTACTAATTATAACATAGTTTATCTCTATCCTAGCTGCAATATGTTGATGCCTAATAAGTTAATTTACTCTTCTTCAAACAAGTTTGGCTATAATGATTGTAATTACAATCAATGTAATTTAACCAAATTGATTCTAATTAGACCATTTCATAATGTACACTACATTCTAATTATGTTTTACTTTTTAAATACTTCCAGCCTGCTTACCAAATGTTTATCAATAGAGTTTATATTACCTGATATAATCTTTTATTATATGATTTGAAATCAAAAACAAATACAACCAGAAAATAAATCTAATCAAGGGTCAAACGTAACATCTGTCTAAATACTTCTATTTATCATATTTTCAGGATCCTATGGAAAAAGAATGAAGTGGCTGACTACGAGGCTACCACCTACTCCATCTTTTACAACAACGCTCTGTTCCTGACCATCGTCATCCTCAGCAGTTTCTACATCCTGCGCTCATTCACACCCACAGTGTATCCTTTTACAAACTACAAACAACAAACCTGCCCAAACTATGATGGGCCAATACCATGATGATTCAGTGAAGTACTGTTCAACTTTTATATTTTTTATATGTGTCTCTCTCAGGGTTGTACTGGAGGGTGCATGCCCTGGACACATAGTACTATATTTTTTGCACCATGGGTTCATGATGGCAATGACATGTGATAGTTGGCTGATAGAATACATAATACTTTCAAAATGCACAATGATTATCCATAATTTTTTTTAAAGATAGAATGCTAGAATGATAGAATTAATTCATTTTTTCAGTTCTGTATTTTTAATGGCAGTATTAGTGGCAATGCTACTGTCTCAATAAAATTTAATTATTCAATAGTGAGTTTTATCATCAGGAGCAGTGGTAGTGGTTACTCAGTGGTAACATCCTAAGATGATTTATACTTTGTGGGTTTGAACCTGGGTAGAAGCTTTACTTTGTATAAATTAATACATTATCATTGCCCTCAAAACAGTGAAGGAAACCAGTTTGTCCTAGAAGCGAAAATTCAAAGAGTGGGCCCCCATAGGCCCCTATGGTAGATTATAGCCTATTCCCCTCTTAGAGAGGAGGTCTGAATTCCAGCAGTGGAAACACTGTGATTATGCTCATGCTATAAATTATCAAAGTCTGCCAGATAACCCAAACTACTTCCATTTGCCCGAAGTAACTATGTTTGAAATACTTATCTGATAGTTTTAAGTGTTGTTTATTTTGCATTTTATCCAAAATGATTCCTTGACTCTTAAATCACAGTAACTACATCGTGTCCCTCTCAGTTGCCTCAGGACTCCTGGCCCTGCTGTCGACCGGAACCAAGTAATGAACTGCATGTGTAAGTGTTGCCAACAGAACAAAATGAACTACATCCTGTTTTGTTGAAGAACTGAAATTGGCAACATTGTGAGTGAGTGAGATTGTTACAAAAGTTGAGCAAACTGCCTCTGTTTTGATGAGGCATGTGTACTAAACTTTGCACAGTTATTTATGTGTTTACATTGAATAAATATAGAATAATTTTATAATTTAAAAATAAAACAATCAAAAACAGTCTTTAGTTTTATTTACAAATTTGCATAAGGAAAACTTACAATTATATGGTTTTCTTAGTAGTAAGTTATTCTAACAGCTGTTCTTCATATTCTTCAGGGTGGGTTTAGTATAGTTTAAAATCACAAACAGCTTTCGTTCCACACAAAGTTCAAGTTCTTTCACCTTGTCCATAATGTCACATATCAGTTGTCACCGCTACTGTATAAAGCACATACAAGTTTAGACTTTATGAAGAAAAGGTCGTCATATGTTCACAATGCGTTAATTTATCTGATTGTCTGACTAGAAAATAATTGTGTTCACGTAAGTTGTGGCATAAAACTGGTCCTTCAGTAATTAAACTGATAATCTGCTTGCGTCGTATTGAATTTTGAAATAATTTAATTGATTAAATTATATAATTCTGTGATTAATTTGAAATATGTGCAGAAGTGCTTTAGGCAGCAGCGGGAACGTGTCATCACAATATTCGTGGTGTGTCACAGGTGCCGGTTGGCAAGTGACAATGGCGTCGCGCTGCAAATCCCAGTGTTCGCTTCGGAACTTGTGGTTTGTCAGGGGCTCAGTACATCATGCCGACGTGCAACGGCTCCGTGCGCTGGAAGTACACGTTGGGGTTGCTGCTGAAGGTGGGCTCCACGCTCGTGTACACGTTGCCCTCCTCCGGACGCACCATCACGCCTGCACAGAACACTACCATCAGTATGTTAGCTTACCGCAGCTCTGTCGGCGTAGTCTCGTACACGAGGACCTGAATCTAGGATATGACAAAGTGAAACTGACAACTGGAAAGTGTTCTCTGAAGAAATCTATTTATGTTATCTAACCGATCTTTCGTATCTAGTTTGCTATTGAAAAAATACGTGGAAAGTGAGAGTGCATTTATTATAAGCGAGTGTAGGTAGATGATAGTTACCTGGCGGCAGCAGGTAGGGATAGGGCGGGTAATTGTAGTGATAGTTTAGCATAAGAGGGTGCATGGTGTAGTGCGGCGGGGTGTACAGGACGCGTGAGTGCGGGTGCGACGAGTTCGCGAACAGGCCTCCGTACGGATCTGCGAAAAGAACGTCGCGATCTGCGGTCAATCTGTGCGTGGAAGCGCTAGTCCTCACTAGTAGCGCGCTTTAGATACTTAACTAACCGGCTGGCTGAGCGGGCGGCTCCTTACGGTCCAGGACGGGGGGCGGGCCGGGCGCGGGCGCCGCCGCTGACACCATGCCGTACTTGACCGGCTTGAAGTGGAAGAACGAGGGCGAGTAGCCGGAGCCACCGGCGCCGAGCGAGCTGAGGCCCTCGTCGCGGTCCGCGTCCCAGCGGCCCTCGCGGCCCAGCGCGGCCAGGCGCCGGCCCTTGGGGGCGAACATGAGCGCGAACACCACGGCGCACGTGGCCAGCAGCCCCGCCGCCACGCACGCGTCGCGGTGGCGCTCGGGCGCGCCCAGCGCGGCGGCCACCCAGCACACCCACACGGCGGCCGTGGCTCCGCCGGCGCCGGCGATGTGCGTGGCCTCGCGGTAGTTGTCGCGGATGCCGCGCGAGCGCAGCGCCACGCCGCACACCACCGCGATCAGGAAGGCCGCGTAGCACAGCGACAGCAGCATGTCGGACATGTGCACGTCGCAGCGCCCGCCGCCGCTTATCACTCGCGGAGGAGAGCCGCCGAGCCACTGCGCACCGATGGCTACTTGTATCATTACAGCGAAAAATAATAGGAGTCCTTGGTACGCTGCAGGTAAATATACTCCACCATTCAAACTTAGCAAAAAAACACACTTCACGAGAAGTGATGCGAATACGATTACATACGCGACACCCGTTCCGAATCGGACCGCACCACAAGTGAACGCAGTCGGCGTGGTCGCGAACAGCGCAGCTGTAGCAGCGCATGAGAACAACCCGAACAGCAGCGTCTGCCCCAGGAGCAGGTGGCGATGGCTCGGCGCCTTGCGACTCGCTCCCCATATCACAAACGCTTCAAATCCGCCGAGGGTCACCATACTAACACAAGCGAGAGCTAATATAGGGACTGCCCAAGACTCTGGTCTCAGTGCGCCCAAAATTTGCGGAGTCGGTGCTAGTACAATAGTCAAGTTCGGTTGTGGTTCTGGTGTAACTGTTGTAGATGTCGAAGGTGGGGGTGGCGATGACAGTCTTTCTGGTATGACGAAGTACTCAGTGCTCATCTCTAGTCTATGAGCCTCAGTGCGCGCGGGGCGGCGCGGCGGCGGCGCCGGCTCGGGCGGCTCCTCCTCCTCCACGGAGAGGTTCTGCTCCTCGTAGTCCTGCTCGTACATGTCGTCGTATTCACTGTCGGCGTAGTGCTGCGCGGAGGGCGCGTTGCGCGGCGAGTACTGCGCCGGCACGCGCGGCGCGAGGCGGTCTCCGAAGCGCGCGGCCCGCGCAGCCAGCGCGAGCGCCGCCAGCGCGGCCGCCAGCAGCAGCGCGCGCGCCGCCATCAGGCCGCCGGGGCCCTCAGCTGCCCGAGTCTCGCTGCAGACACATCCGCTCTCGTCCTCTTATCTCTGCAACAGATTAATAGCGGCGTCAGTCAGGCAGCGATGTATCCGTCTCGACTCAAGTCGCGACGTTTGGGCTCTGAGATAACCAAACAAAGAATCTCCCGGCAAAACCGGTTCGACACTCGCCTTGCACCTCCTAGGAGCCCTAACGTAAACCGATTTGGTATTCTTTGTCGTTTTATTTTAGGTCGTTAAGATTGAAAAAGCCGAGGTAACGCTTACATTCTGAATGCCCACTTGCATATACAGGGAGAACGTGATCACGAATGTCTAGACCCTTATTATGTTATTGTTCTGTTTTAGTTGCAACTTTATGTTGCTCTTTTTATTATTTTCCAAAAGAGCTTTTTCTTTATGTGGTGGACATTCCATAGGTAGGTATATTTATTTCTGTTAAACTTTTCAACCGAGCATTTAGGTATGTTTCTAAGTACCGTTCTAAGCAATAGGGATCCACACAAGAGTTTAGCTAGAAAAGCCAAATACCTATTTAAAACATCAGTCATGCCGCATGCGTGTTTTGTGCATAACTTTAAGTAGGTACCTACTTACTTAGGGATGCTACTTCTACATCATGGAAAGTTGAAGCGGATAGTTATGTCAGTTTCCTTACGATGTTTTTCTTTTCTGATTTGGGAGCGCTCTGTCCAACTTCCCATGGGCCGACCAACTATGATTATGTCATACTAGCTGCTGCCTGCTGTAAACTTTGGAAAATCCACTTTTAGTGCTCGCCACAGAAATCTAAGAGACTAGGGCCGAATCCTGGGGCGGCAGCGGACATAGCACCCTTGGTTATATACCTAATTTTCGTGTCTGTAAGCTAGTCTTGATCCCTTACAAATTAGCTAACTGCATTCTCCCATAATTGTTTTGGTAACAATAGTGATGAAATAATTTAAGAAAAGTGAAGCCGAAGTGAAGCAATTCTTTGAATTCTCTCCTTCTTCGAATTTCGAACCCATGACCACCGTTCGTTCGTTCGTTCTTCGTGGCTGTCACAATGGGCCACCACTGCACCATAATAATACAGCTGTTATTTTACCACATTCGAGTTGGTTTTCCAACAACAACAGCCAATCATTGAACTTCAAGTTTCCACTCCGTATAAATCACACCTGCCAAGGGGGTGTTGTTAGTACACGCATATCGGTGCATTCTCACTTTTTTGCTAATTGCGTTAAACTACCGGAGTTTAATACAATTAGCAAAAAAGTGATAAGTATTTTTAGGTTTAGGATGGGCAATTATCGTACTTCGTCGCCAGTCATCGCTTATTACCATCTCGTTGGTTTAGTCTATTTATTTAATTTTTTATAGATAATGATGGCCGCTGATGTAGCAAGCCCAGTCTCGATAAAAGCGACTGCTGTGAACTTACGAGCCAGTGAGTGAGTGAACCCTTTCACGATCACAAAAGGTTTAACTACGAGAGTCTGTGACTCTTCTGTTTCCGATAGTTTTTTTTCCGCAATCATCACTGGACCCTTTGGATGTATTGCATCTTACATTACCTACCTACAGTAGGTATTCTGAACGGGAATAATTATATTATTTTTTAATTTCGATTCCATCCCCCTAAGGACCGTCTTACCAGTCTAGTTAAGAAAGGCCGGCTGTATCTATACTTGGGTTTTCTCAGATAATAGACTAGTTATCCAGTATCACTAGACTATCATTTAAGATGGTCATTTATAAGCAATTTCAATCTATTTTGTTATTGTGTGTTGAGCATTATCATGTGGCGGTAACGTCCATTGTCTTAGCTGTCACTGCTCAGCGGGAGCGCGTCAAGACGCTAGTGAAAGCGTGAATGATTAATATTGTTGAATTTATCGGTATATGTTAAGCATGAAAATCTGTATGCAAAGTGGCAAATAAAACGGAATACGGCCATAGACCGTAGTAGTCATTTGCCTATGTTTATAGCTAAGTTATTTATATGCTTACCTACGGCAATACAAATGTAGTAAATAAACCAATTTAAGTCGATTCCAAAGAGTAGGTACCTATATTTTTAATACAGATTCTTCATAACTTAAATATGTACCTGACTTCATCGTCTATAGGCCGCACTTGTATTATTCATCTCATCTTAAAATATCATCTTATCAGCACGAAAGATATGCTGCAATAAAGATAAGCTATGAACTTCTCGTACAAAAATAAAGTTATAAAAAAAATGCAATTTGCAAACAGTTTTTGGCATTAATTTTTTTAAAACCTTTATTTTTGTACAACTTTTCAAGCGCTAAAACTCGCAGAGCCTAATTTCAGACTCGCCAAGATACAACGGCCGCACTGAACAACTTAGTTGAAACTCCATTCGGCTCAAACGCTAACTCGTTTTATACAAGTGCAAAGCAGACAATAGTTCCATGATCTGGAAATACAATAACAGTATTATCTTCTAACATGCACCTTAAGAAAATAAATCCCCGGTGACCGCAATTCGTCGTCTCCGCGATAGCCACAATATAAAATATGCATCTCTCCTTACAAGGAAGCCTCTAATTCAGCCGAGAGATTACGTAGACAGCTTCACGAACCGGATCGTGACTTTAAACTTATTATCCGAATCAAAGTACACTGAACAACGTATTGTAGGCAGATTTGGTGCGAAAGTAACGGTGTGTGGACTCGGCACTCTCGGCCCATCCGACAATCGTAGGAGCAAACGATCTCTGCCAACGGGACTCCGTAGTGTTATCTTAAATCACCTCCAAATCTCCGCGCGGACCGTATCCGACGATTGCTTCATATTTTGTTTTATTCAGCCAGTGTGAACGTGCCGCAAGTGCTTTCGTAATCGATCTGCCTCGTCAATAAATATAGATAGTCATCTAAATGACCAGGTATTAGCGCATTAGATAGACTAAACTAAACGTCGATACTGCATTGATAATGGTTCAAAATAGTGCATCAGATAGTATGTTTTGATGTTTACAAATTTATTGTTTGTTAGCAGCCGCATTGTTCTTTTGTTTAATTAGGAATAATACTCGTAGATACTTTTGAATTAAGTCATTTCCAACGTGGTTCCACGGTAATTACATCACAAGTAGGTGACTATGTAAATTGGCTTAATTGTATCACCGCTGTTCACGGTGACACAGTGGAAAGTCAAAGTTTTCCTTTGACAGTGCGCAAAGTAGAAACAATGAGACTTAGGGAAACAGAGCGTTCGTGTGCGGCAGCGCGTTGTAAAAGTAACAGCACGAATACTCGGAGTGAAACTCGCCTGAACTGATTGTGTGGCGGAGACACACTGCTGAGTGCTGCGAGCATCTGCCACGTCACATTCCTCCGTTACAGACAATTATTTAACTGATATTTCACTTGCATCGCTCATTCATTGTGATGTGATGACGGATGATACAACGCCTATTAGCTTAACGTCTGCAAGTGCTCAGCTGAAAACTTGGGCACTTCTTTCGGGTTTCTTTATTACCCAGAAAAAAATATGCAGTATCTAGACGTATTGTGTTACCTAGGATCAACAATAACAGTAATTAGTAACAACAACAAAATTTTCAGCAAGTTAGACTAGACGTCACGGTCAGAGACCAACCCACTTGCTCAGCGTCAGCGCGGCGGTTATTGTGCTGTGTTTTGGTAGAGTTCCATGCCCTATAATGTTCTTGCTCAGCGTGTAGTGGTGGTTCTGATTCAATTTTATCTGAATGCTCTTGACCACCGTTTTCATCGTTTAGCACGCCACATGGACATTTCTAGTCGCAAGTCATTGCAACTTCGTATATGCTCATAAATCATAAGAAACCGATACGAAATTACAAGCGTGATTAAAACACTTTGTGGAATTAAAAAACATTTCTGCGTACATTCCTACACCGTATATTTCGATATAATTGATTGACTACACTTTATTGTAGTTTTTATGAATTACTAGCCACGGATAATAATTAAGTTGCTTTTTTCGCGTCATGAGCACTTTCTGTCTGCTATTATCTTTCAATTACATGAAACGTAATTGTATTGTACGGTAACCTTAAATTACAGCATAAGAATTTAGTTATGCACGTATCTGCAATAAATGTGAGCGCGTTGTAACGATGTGCGGGAATGAGGTAGTAACTACTGTCTGCGCTCTGGGTGAAATTGAAGAGCAGAAACCGTTGCAGTTGCAGTGCGTGCATACAATGATTGAAATGTGAGCACATAGGTAATACTTGTTATGTACTATGCCTGTCAGTACCTACATATGAGTGATACTCTATTGCGGTGATTATAGATAAATTTTTGTGAATTACTTTAGTCACTAAAAGTCTCTGGGAATTCGCTAGCGAATGCGAAATTGCGGACACGAAGAATGAGGAAAGATTACTGTCAAATATTTTTAGGCTTGGAGTAATTAAACTGATGTGATCAAATAGAATAATTATTTTAACACGTAGACTGTTTATTCATCTCGTAAAGAAGGGCTGCTGGAAACCACTTGATCGGTTCACGATCTAAGATGCACTATATTCTGATATTATCAAGGCAACCCATCTTGTTTATGATTCCTGAATCTTAGTCAGCGGCCCTCCATGCTCATTACGATGACTAGTAATTAAATCTACCGTCGTTAGTAATCGGTCATCTAGTCAAATATTGGCACATCTATATTACTTATATTTCAAAGTCGAGCCGTTTGCACTCATCTTATTTTTAGCAACAATCTCTTCAACGTTTAGCCACTACTCTAATAATAGTTTCTACTTTGGTCCTTTAACTGTTCATGTTCTACAGGACATGTAATTACGGTTATTCTTTTGCATCCATCAGTATTCTAAAGATCTTAGTGTGTCTAAAAAGAGAATGTATACCTATTAACCTTGCTCGACATTACCTGTCCAGTATCAAGTTTGAGCAGTCAAGGTGAGCAGGGGCATCCCTTTTTTTGCACTCGTCTTATTTCAGACTTGCTTTTAGATTTATTATTAGATATATTAAGTTAATGGGAAGAAGATGATGCAAATAGTGTTAGAAATGAGTATATTCCTTCGCTTTTTATCAACTAAATATTTAACACTTGCTATTTCATACAAGAAAGTAGTGCAAATGTAACTCGAGGACATCTTCACTCATTCATTTTATAGCTTTTTATAAACTACTCGATTGTAAACTTTTTCACGTCGGGAAAGGATTTTAATTGAACTAGGTACTAGGAATGCCAGAGCAGTTAGATCTCTTTATTTCAGTGGCATTTAATTAAATCAAAAGTCAGAGAAATCGTTAATGTAAACACATTACCACCTAGGTTTTTAAATTTCAAAAAGGGGTTCTACAGGGCTGCATACTGTCCCCCATTCTGGCGGAAATAAAATCTCACTTATAAAGACTGAGTTATTGATAGAATTATTAAAAGAATGAATGAATGAAAAAAAATTAAATGATTGTGGAGGTCGGCAGTTTTTTTTATTATTCATAGGCTAGCTTTTGAGCACTATCTAACCTGACCTGCAGTTATTGTCCTACTTGATTGCTTAAAAGAGCATTATGTATTCAATGTAGAAGAAGGTATGAAACAGGGATTTCTCTTTGATATACTGGTCTCGTGACAGGTTGCTATTAAGAATGTACTCGCACGAACCTAAATTCATTGAGTGACACCATCGATGTTATGATCGACGCGTGTTCGACCTGTCGATATGTTCGTGATTGTTGTACCCATACTCACGTTTAATATGAATCTTTATAAAGCAAGTAATGAAACTCACCAAATCAATTTAATGCCTCACTGTGCTGCCGTAAAAATTAAATGAAAGCGAGACTTGTGTTGTTAGAACATTTCAACTCCATAAATAACAGCCTGCAGTCAATATGACAAGGATACAATCATACGAATCAGATTTTACGAAACATTTTAGGAACACATTTTTCGTACAACAAAGAAAAAACGGTCTGCGTTTCCTGATAGTCTCCACCCATTCCCACTAGCTTAGGAGGAATGAGTTCTCTTGGGACAAGCATGCTCCATCGTCGACCACATTATCGTTTACCATTGGGTGCAATAATGTGGTCATAATAATAAGGGGGGATCATGTGAGCTAGTGGTCAAACGCGAACCTATCAAAAACAGTTAAATTAACAGTTAGCTTATTATTTATTGACATTAACCCTTCAAATGTCATATTAAACCGCTCAGGTGCATAATAGACAGCGCTCGAAATGTCAACCGAACGCCCGCCGTTGCGTTTGGTGTACGGAGATTAGGTGCTTGAGGGGTCAAGAGTTTTTTTCATTGACATGGCAGCGCAATCGAAAGCAGATAGGGGAAGAAGTTTCATTCAATATAAAGTAGTCTTTAAATATGGGTGCACTAGCTTTTACATACATCAGGAACCAATACCAGGAAAACTTGAACGCCTTAACGCAAAAAGATACAAAAGCCTTTGAAACATCTGTCTAAGCAACGCCTACCAGGCACCAGCCTTTTCTATTCTGTTCTCTAAGTGGAATGTGCCCATAAAACTGCACATATAAAAGCTTTAATTATTCGAACTGAATTAGCGTCCACTTTCTGTTGTATTTTCCATGATTTAAAACAGTCTTAACGTCTGAATTCTTATTAAACAAACTCCACGAATGGCTTGTTCAATTCCTATGAATGTTTGCATGATTTGGCCGTCTTTTATCTAAGAGTTATAGGTAATATAAGTACGCTCTAAATAACAATGATTTATTGCTCCATGAAGGCATTATTTTTCCTATTATAGAAGGTGCATTTTGCGTGTCTCAGGGCTCCGGGCGCATCGGCTATCCCGCAGGATAAGGCTTGAGCTACATCTGGTCGCACCGAATCGCATTTTACGATGCTTATATCCTTTTCTGTCACATAAAAGGCTTAGAACCGTCATTTACTATGCATGTTGCCGAACGTCCCGTCGATTCTGCCTCGTATTAGTCGCATTCCAGTACTCTCACTCTAGTAAATGTCAGTGCTAGAGAACAGAAAAGGATATAAGCACAGGATAATGCGATCCTGTGCGACTAGGATGTAGCTCAACCCTTACCAGGCGAGGTGTCGCATCGTCGTAAACACTTTGATTTATGACCGCTGAGCTATTTTGTGTCTGGACATTTATTTTGATTTTCATTGCCCGGAGCCTTCGCGAGCGCTATTACGAGATCGTTTGGCGGACAAGGAAGTCTCGAGAGATATGCTTTTCTTGTAAAGAGGTTGTGACCCCATAATATATAATTTCTTACGTAATTTATGTAACTACCAGATGAAGATAATTTACATGCTGTCCTAGGGCCTTACTATTGAGTTGCGAATAAGAATTAATGATCACTTTAAGTCACTTCGCTCCGATGGGTTTAACAACCTATCAAGATTAATGCTTTGCGTTCGAATGGTTGGCAGATATACTCGTAGGTACCTAGTACTCGTACCTTATATGTCTATCTAGCTGGTTTTTATATCATTTTGATTTCCTCCCTGTACGGAAAAAAGAGCGCCATGAGAAATAATAACTGGATGCAAATTATGCAGAAGCACTGACATAGACCGGGCTATTGGACATAAACAGCTGAAATTGATCCTGTGTTGTGTAGACTTTGTATTTGTAATTATAGCAACAATGTATTAATACCTATGTAAGAAACGCGATATAAAATACAGGTAACTTACAGGGTGTCTCAGAAATAATTAACTTTTGTTGATCGAAGTGTAGATGCATAAAAACTAACAAATATCCTACCTACCAAAAAAAAATAAGGTATAGTAGGTAAAATTACTTCTTGAAAATTCAAATGTCGCCCTCCGCGGCTCTCACTCTTCAAAGCGGTCTCTACGAGTAACACGCACGAAAACGCGCTTCAGAAGTTGAATCGGAAATGTAGGAATATTGTTGATTACTTGTCTAGTGTTTTCTTTCTGTTCAGATGTGATTGATGGACTGTGATACTTATCTAGTATACTCTACTCTTCAGATAACACCAAAATAAAAAACCGAAGGTATGAGGTCTAGTCGGTTATTCGGACTCCCAGGATACTACGCTCCATGGCTCGCTGACAAACCTCGAGCTTCGACCTCTGCTGAAGTGTCAAAGACCAGGTTTGTGCTCCGTACGTAAGTATAAGGAGAATGCACATGTCCATAATCTTCCGTTTCAGGTATAGAGGGAGATCAAAGACCTTCCATTGACGTAACGAACACAACACTGCGTGCCAAAACTAAGATTCAAGATGTCACCCGAAAAGCTGCTACTCTAAAGTGGGATTGGGCCGGACATGTCTTTCGCATGTCAGACGAGCTGTGAGCTAAAATAACTACTTACTGGACGTTGAGTTGGATAACTATCGGAGAGACTGCAATGGCTGAAGATAGGCGTGTGTGGAAAAAGGAGAGGGAGGCCTTCACCCAGCAGTGGGACACAACAGGCTAACTAGCTAACTAACTATGATGTCTAGTATCTTTTTTGTGGTGAATGATCTAGTGATTCCCGCACCAAGGTGGAGCGGGGTGGCATGTCAGACGTTTACTGGTTACAACCACACCTGTGTTCGTCAATTGCCCTTTGCGTACTAGGACTACTAGTTTCCTGTTCAGAAAATCTTTGAGGAGCGCGGAACACAAATGACTGCCTGACGGCGAGCTACTCATTGCTCGTTGTCCGCAAGCCCGCGAATATGGTGGCCGTGGCGTGAGAATTATCTTCGAACCTACGCTTTCCGTCACCTCATTCGAGTGCATTACCTACAGTATTATTTTTCAGAAGGAGCTATTCCACTCAAGTCTAGATTAAGGAATGAAAACGTAGAAAAAGATAGTTTGATTGAAGCATGAAGGTGTGCTTGTATTAATATGTGCACGAGACAAATGATATTCAGAAGGTTAAGAACATCATAAGACGCAATGAGCACCTCGATTACTGAGGCTCCCGTCCGAAGGACCCTGATTTATTTTTATCTTCATAAACCATGTAAAAGACAGTTTAGCGTAAGAGAAGAAGAGGAGATGATATGTTAAATAAAAGAAAATCTTAGTAAAAGGCTCTTTAAGGATCGGAAAGAATGAAAAAATTGATCCTTAAAGTAAACTTACTTATGGTAAATTTTAAAATAAAAGAATACAATATAATTGTAAATCTCTTAGAGTAATCACAGGGTTTAATTACTATCAAAATTGTTCCTTTTGACACGCAAAACTCAAAATTCCATACTCAACATTAACATGATGTAAAAAATACGCAAAAATAGTCTTGCTTTTAGATTTTTTTTATGGTTTGGCATAACACGTACCTATCATATGTTTTCAGCATGATATTTCTTTCGTCATAGTCCTGTCAGTAAAATTTTGCTAAACTTCTGCAATAATTTTAAACAAATACTTAGGCACTTTTTATGAGGACAAGTTGAAAAACATAGAAAAATAAAAATAAATCATATTTATCGTCTTTAGGGTCCTCCAGGGCGGGTTGTTAGGGAGCAGGATCAACCCGATAGACCAACCAACCGCTAAAGATTTAAAATAAGAAAACTAGGTAGAGCATAATTGAAGTTAAGAAGATTACATCAAGTAAGTAGGTAATGTTTTGTAATTTGTGTGTGATCTAGTTAATCTTCTTACATAATGAAATTAGCAAACAACTACAGTATGTAATAAGTATTTTAACATCGACTTATGTAGTTAAATTTATTCAGAGGTCATCTTAATTAATCGCTTTTTTATTGATGGTCCAGGGAGTTTCTTGCACTTTTTTCTCCATAGAGATCTACGCTTTGGAATGAGCAATTGGCATCATATATTTTTCGACAGACTGACTTCTTGACCTTTCAAAAGTTTCTGTAAATGGTTTATTTGAAATAAAATGCTTTGAATCTTTGATGGTTATTTATATGTACCTACATGTGAGGGATCCGGAAATTATTTCCAGTTAAGGAATCTGTTTCTGGCGTGATTCTTTTCTATTCTAATTTAGCTAAGCTCCTCATCTAGGTATTTCTATAGTGTTGATCAGTGATATGTTGATTATTTCAGTATATCTAATCACAACTACTAGATGTCATGCCGAAACAAATGGTGGAGGCACTGTACTTTTTTTCGGGATTTCTTTGGTAGAAAATCGTAGTGACCAAAAATAAATTCTTACGAATCTGTCTGAAAAATTATAGGTACTTATTCGTTTTTCAATACGCATACTCTAAAACCCACAGATTTATTGCGGAAAAGTATGGCAATGCTCCCTCCACAATTTATTTTATTTATTGTAACAGCCTGGTCGCTGGGTTTTTCCCCCCGGTCGACGAACTAGCCCCATCAAGACGTACCTACAAAAAATAAAAAATCGAAATATTTCTTTAACAAAATATCTATTATGATGTAGAAAAAAGTCGTTAGCTATGTGTGAGAAATTATGATCACAGTCTTTCGGCTCGCAACGGGCCTCGTATTCGGTTCTGGGTCTATCCCGCCTAGGCTGCAACGACAGTTTGCCCATTTGCAACCAAATGTACCTACTCGTATTGTAAATTTTCAAGTCAAGACATTTAGCAAACAAGACCATACCGATTTTCTTTTGTATAATACGTAGTAAACGTTTTTAATAATAGAAGTTGACTATACATAGAAATTTCTCTAGACTTAATTCCTTATATCTTGAACTAGCTCTGACAGTAGTCCACTGCTTAACAAATGCGCTTATTTAGGTACTCAAAGTTTTAGTTTAGGTATTTGAAAAAGTTTATAAATGAAAATAATCTTCATAGACTATTAGAGTTGGCTTTAACCAAATCACGTCAAGCATAGATATGTAAGGAGCATAAAATGCGAAGCTTTGATCTCATTTCCTTCGTTCATATTCATAATGCATGGTTTAATTGCAATTTTTCGCACGCATCATAAAATATAGCTTGCAAACCGATAATATATAATCGTTCGCATTATGTAAATGAAAGTAAAGTTGTTCAGCTAGCAACTGTGCGTTTATGGACAGCGGATGCAGCACCGGCTCGGCCCGGGATACTGTCGATTGCATACATAATGCAACACATAATATAATGATCCTTCTTTCAACGATACCTTTTTATAAAAGTTTTACCTTGAATCAATTGGCGGAGCTTAATGCAAGCCGTAATTGTGGGCCCATAAAGCAAAATGACGAGTCGTCCAGACGAAAGCAGTCAGGTAATTGTCTATCAAAATAATAAAGTACGACACAAAAATAGTATCTTGCATGTTGACGATAAATAACAGCCAGTCGAACCCGTTCCGATCAGTATTAAACATTTATGGACAGTCTACCTATTTAATTCAGTAGATATTTGTTTATGTACGTAGCTGGTCGTTAAAAACTGCAGCGAGACGGTATTTTTAGTGCCTAAGCTATTTATAAAATTGTTTACAATCATACATCACGAAAAGCGTAATTATGTGCATTAATGACATTGCTTAAACACCAGATAACACTAATCGAAATAATTGAGATAAGTTTAATAACAGAGATAGTCTCGTAACAATCGTTATCAAGTTCAGACTTCACATTGTTAACGGACAAAAAATTAAAAGTGCAAATCATTCCAGCAAAAGAAGTTCGTCGATCTTAACAAGGTGAACAACAGGTTCAGTATAGATCGACTTAACTCTTTTCGCCCCGAGGAACCGATGCGCCGGCGACGGTCAAAGCCCTAACCGGCCCTTAACAGAAGATACTCACGAAAATATTTCTTCAGTGCTGCTGCCTCTTGTTAGATCTGCTATCGAGAACACAACGGCCAGGCCCACGTCATAAATATCAGGTTGCTTTTTCATAGTCACTTGCGCGGGAAAAGCACCGGGCCTCCATGCGTGCGAGTGGCATGGAGTCTCAGGACAAACTAAGCGAATTTCTGGGTGTCCGTGATGCGTGACGGGTGCACGTGCTCGATGCGCAGACGCATCTTTACCGGAGGCTATACACTGTCTGTGCAGAGGCGCGCGGAGTGGTGCGCTGCGGCCGTGCTGCTGTTTCATACGCCCGTTCGTAGAATTTTGCTTAGAGCAAGACTATTTAGAAACGAATTACTAATTAATTCATGGCAGCAATAAGAGCTGTGATCGTTTTAAAAGGAATTCAGCTTATTTTTTTTTTAGTTTAAGCAGTTCTATGACAAATTGGTAGTGTTTCGCTTGCGTACGCGTGAGTCGCGCGTGCGTTCCTCACGCATGACGTTTGTGTACGTTCCCTAATCAAGTGGCCGGACAGGTAGCGCGTGTCGCCGTCATTAGACGTTTCGCCGTTTTGACGCTTATTTTGACGACAAGCTTTTAAGTTGCGTCATGAGATGTGAAGAATAGATGATTACTGTAACATGTACTAGCAGAATGAGCCCTCTAAATGGGCTAAAACGTACCTGACTCTATCATATAACGCCAGCTAACTGACGGGTAGTATGTTTTATTCATGGCAACTGTATTATTTCATGAAAGTCTTTATATATTCCGAGTTTCGCTCAGTATTTTCCGGATGAGAAACTCTAGTAATATTTTTAATTATACCCTGTGTACGTATGAGAATTATTTAACGAAGTACCTCGATATTCATTCACTTGGCGGACCATTAGAATGGAAAATGTGTGTCATCATAGTGGCGTACCACTAACAATGCTGGAGACACTACGTATGAGTAATGTGACTTTCTTTAGCGTGTTATAAGCTCATTTGAAAGTAATTGTAATAGTATATAATTGTATTTAATATTTATTAAAACTATCTCAGTGCCTGCAGGCTGAAATGTTCCAAGACCTAGTGAAATACTTATATTCAACAATAAATTCCACGAATGTTTAAAAAATTCAAGTTAAGCGAGTAGATACGAACTCATTTGTTAAGTTAATGAGTCTCATGAATACAAATTGTTGGTTATATCTACTAGGCTGACCGGTGACGAGATCATTATGCACATTTCGTTGAAACAATACTTTTAGTAACGGCCGGTGGGATGGACCACGGTCCGCGACGGCCGACGGCGTACTTTCCTACGCACCTTCGGTTTTTCCGAACTTTAGTGAGTCATTGCCTGCTCTTCCCTCGGGCGTTGACTTTAGAATCCATTACAAAAGTAAACAAAAGAAATGCTCTTCTTGAAGTATTCAATTTTATTTTCTCGGAATATATTATTCCAATCTAGAAACATGGAATGCTAGTTAAACGTAGGCAACGATTTTTGATTAGGTAGGTACGCTAGGCACCCAAATCATTAGTGGTCTGAGAGTGGTGCCTAGCGAATTCCAAAATCGATATTTACGAAATTGCCATTTTTCGTTCCGGTTCGGACTAGATACAGATACATAATTAGTATTGAATGATGGCCATTAGAATGTAATCTATAAGTATAGAAAATAATTCCACACCTACAAGTATATGTTTCGTGACTCTTTGAAGTTACGGACAAGCTAGAAATTGATATAATTACCAGTAGTGAAAATAAGTTTTTGGGGATAGGCCCTAATATTCAGTTATTTATTAGGCTACCTTTATAGATAACCAAATTACTATCATTCGTATCCAGGTACTTAATTATTTTGTTCATGAAAAATCAGTAAGAAGTACCTAAGTAGAGGTACAGTGTAGCACATAACGGAACACGAATATTGGCTTAGATATGCAGATGAAAATTGAAATGATTGAGATTAAGACAGTAATTTCAGCATAGATAGCCGGTAAATTGTAAACTCTGAAATGGAGTCTTAACAAGTGTAGGTACCTACTTACTTATTGGTTTTCGAAAATACGTATTTAGAAAATAAATATAAAACATAAAAAATATTGGAACATATTTTCATTTCATTCGTAAAAACCAAACAAAAGTTTTGTCAAATCGTAGGTAGGTAGGTACTCTACGTCTAATTGATTTGAAGAGATACAAAAGAACTGATCATCTCTAAATTCTGAAGAAAATTAAATAAATTTATAATAGATCTTCGTTTCCACGTTCACTACTCTCATCTCAGCGGTAGTCCAATTTAGGTTCGACCAATTAATTTAGTAAGTGAAACTTAATATAATTAATTTCGCTATTTTCGTCGTCTCTGTCCATCGCATGCACGTCGTTCAATCGTCTCAATGCTTACGACTTTCCCGTTCTGCTTCGTCGAAGTATTTGATGACTGTTGATATGCGCAGCCGCAGCGTCGATCGTGCCGTAAACCGCGCCATCATTCGCTATGCCTCCTTATACCAGCGGTACCTTGGCACTCTAATACCATAGAAATTATTGTGAGCTAATTGTAGGTGCTTAGTTAGCATACGTGTAATGCCGGCTTAATTATCTAATATTACAGGATGCAGAATGAGGATTATTAGCTGAATCCTCAATCTAAGGCACTTAACCGTTAGATGACAAGAATTTCTTCAGAAGGCAAAGGTATTATCTTTATTATTCAATAAGGAAATTACTAAGGGTTAGGCGATCGCTGGTTCCTCCCAGCGACCTAATTGGTGAATAATTTTCTTCACTCGATAAATCAATGCTTATATGCGAAATCAGAAAGAAGCAGTGATTTCCAACATTATAAGTACCTAAGGACTTTTACTATAGTTAATATTAATAAATTATCATGGGTAAAATTGACTATATTTACGACTGTTAGGTATTTGGGTGGAATTCATAAATAACAGTTTTCCTTATTGAAACTTATTGCAATGGCTATCAATTATCCACAGTTTACTATTTGTATATTATGGGTCCTTGCACTGACATAGCGTGAGCGATCAAAATAAAGCTTCAACAGAAATTCTATTTATAAATAATTTATTTTATAGTAGCATTCATGAATCCCCGACCGGTCGCATGAGACCGCGCTGTTATTGTTTTACTATTGTGTCTCGTTTCGCGGGTATCTGAGTAACTACGAAATCAATGTACAACTTTGTCGTCTGAAGGATATATAAAGGTAGGTAGCAGTAGATACACAGGGTAGGGCAGCTGCACTTTCCCAACTCTTGTAATTCTCGTCGACACTAAAGCTCGATCATGTAGAATGGAGAGTTATCTATATATTATTCTCGTAGTACACAAAGTGCCTTTTGTAGTTTGTTTTGATTACGATACATTTTGATTCTGTTTCCTCATAGATAATTTTCACACTGCATTAACACAATTAGTGACGTAGCTTTTGCCTAAGGGGCTCTGTATAAATAAAAAAAGTGGGTAGCCCAGTGCTAGTTGAGTGTGGGTATTTTGCACAGAAATCTAAATATTGACTTATTATTTAGATTTCTGTGGTAGTGTAATAAAAAATATCCCTTTTATATCGTTTTTTAGGTGGCCGGACAGGCGACCGGTTACAAAACTAACCCAAATAGCAGTTATACCTGCCAATTCGACAGGCCATATAGGTAGCCTGAGTCTTTCATTAGTAAGAATTTGAGTTTTTGAACTGTAATTTTATGCTTCCAACCCCCCGAAGCCTAATAGATATGGCGGTAACTACGCTCCTGGGTTTAGAAGCTCAAATTAAATTACGACGCGGAACTCCGCAGACGCGGGTATTGATCGATATTGAATGACACTTAGGTAAAAAAAACTGTGACTTCGGGGTTAATGGTCGCTGGTAGTATGGGGAAATAAATTTAATAGTATTTTTTTTATTCCTATTTATCAATTTTCTTTATAGGTCAGCGGAATTTCGCTATGACGCTCGTTCTAACCCTGTGTTATTAATTTTACCTGGAACTCGCATATTCTAGTAAATTATTCAAGACCATTTAAATTCCTGTTACAATTGCACGAAAATTATTAAACTATTTCAACAACTAATTTACATTATAAACTGCAAATATGAATACCAAGAAATTCTGTCTAGCTAGCTACAAAACGTTTTTATGAACTGGTTCTAAATATTTTTAGTAGGCACATTACAGAAATGACTGCAGCAGAAAAATTTGAAATTTTAACCCAGCTTAAAAAGTAGACCAAAATACTTTAATTTTACAGTCGAAAAAAACGTACAAAACGTAGGGTACCTAAGTCACATAAAAAAAGAGAATGATGTTGACGGGAAAAAAGATCCGCCCGTTTATGCTGCAAAAACGCACATTTCGACACTATCAAAGGAATCAAAATTCATAGGGTACTTTCCGTTGACCTAGAATCTTGAAATTTGGCACGAACCAAGGGTATATAGCACAAATATAGGGAAAAGTCTGAAAATTGAAAATTTTTAGTTAGGTCACAAGAATTTATTTTTTGAAAAATTTTTAAGGCTCGATTCGAGAATTGAACCGTTTTCATAGGTAAGTTTGTACGGAACCCTCAGGGCGCGAGTCCGATTCGCACTTGCCCAGTTTTTTGTGAATAATAAGAGTCTGTTGTACTTTATTTATTGCGTGTTCAGGTGGACTGGTGAAAAATAAAAGGGAAAAAATTCTTTTAATATTACATCGCTTATATTATATACTTCTAGTTTTAATTTAAGCTCCTGTCAAAAATCGAAAATGATACGGCTAAACAAAAAACATACCGTTGCCGTGTTGATTTAAATTGTTAATCATCAAAATATTGTACGTGTGCATATACCTAGGTTATGTCTAGGTATAAGTCACGGATACTAGCTAATAAAAGCACGGAGCTAGTTTAGAATATAATCTAAACTAACTGTTACTCATGCGAACCGTGAAGTTAAAGAACATTACTCTCCTTCCTTGGGGCAAACAAACAGACAAAAATTGCATTTTTGTTATGGACATTAAAACAAGCAGACACTACAATTTTATTTATATGTAAAGATGTAGATATAGACTAGACTAGCGACCCGGTTCGGCTTCCCACGGATGCAATTTCCGACCCTTCCGGTGGATTGAATATATAATTGATACATACCGCGTGTTGATAATTTTAACACAACAAAAAAAAAACAGTCGACTCGATCTCAAGTGATGAAGTCCGTCGAATATGGCAATAGATTTTTATTCATATGTACACAGATTGAAGAAAAGTCCACTTTCCGACAGGTTTGCTATTTCTAAAGGATGATGCATGATCACTTGATTTTCTTCTTATCTCCTGAGCCTCAGTGTAAAAGAAGAGCCAGTAAGTTCAACGAAAATTTAGCCTTTCATTAAATGATGAAAGGCTTAAAGTTTATAAGGATTTGTTGTAGGACAAATGTGATTTTTCCAGGCGCTTTATCTAAAAACAAATTTTGATGAGAGGTTAAGTAAGTGAGAAGGAATAAAGCAAACTTTATTACCTAAGTTGTGTAATTACGGAGACCACAATTGAAAAGGGGGTTAATAAAAAAATACAAGATATCTTACTTCAAAGGACCATATATGCATACAGGTAACATAAAGTTGAAGTCAGGAAATCATAAATTCGTAACAAAGAACAGTGTTTCAAACTATTTTATTATTTTTTATGAGTCTATTTTGTGAAGACATATTTTTATTTTAGTAGTAGTATACATAATACAATAGTAGAGGTGACGGCGCAGATTCGTGAGAAAATGTGAAAATGAAATGACGACATGTCACAGCTATCCAGAGCAGGTCTGGAGGTCACTACAAAAGCTACATAACTTAAGCTTAAATGTAATATTACGTTATTTGATTCCTCTTTTTCTGCAATCACGACTTGGCCCAGACATTCCCTAAGGATGGCAGAATACAAAGCTCGCTTCAATGGAATGAATGCGCAGTACAGGCACCTATTATTCAGGTTCCAGTAAAGCCGCATTGTCATGGTCAATCGTGCAGGCAAAAGTACAGTCAGTGCATTATCTAACGACCTATCATCTTACAGATTTCGATCAAGGAGATGACCTGAACAAAATGAACAAATCTAACGGCACTAAAATTCGTGGATCGAAACGAAGCAGACTACTTATCTAATAGAACAGTTATTTACATTACGTAGCTATGAAGTGGTTCGTTTATTATTTACTTAACGTTTGTTTCTTTTATCAGCCTTTCTTTGAAAACGTATCCATGCACAGTATTATTTATTAAGCGCTTCCTCACAGATGATTGTGTATAATAAAATTGAAGAGTCGAGCTCTATGTTACTATGACTATACAAATTGACTCTCTCATAATGGTATAGATTTAGCTTCTTAAATTTGTGAATGCCATAATATTATACAAGTTTACCCTGGCGGTTAGGAGTGTTATGTCCACACAAATGTCTTGCTGATGGTTGCGAATCTGCTGGAACATATAGTTCTCTTCAAAACTGTTAAAATTGAGCTGAACGATGCTAGCTCATGAGTTATAAATGGGTATCGTACCGTCAGGTGAGACTGCATGGTCATCTCTCAACTGCCACGGTTCATTTTAACTGTTATGTGTTCTTTCATGAATTATTACTCTGGATGTTTAATGTGCATTTATATTATTACCTTTACCCATAATTATTTTTATAATTGCTATTTCTATATTAACGATGTAACCATGATTTTGTAACTATTTACTGATTTAAAAGAGTGTCCGTAGAATTTCTTACACGTTCTTAAAGTTCTACGTTTTGGAACGTGCGAATTGCTTTATCTATTTTGACTGGCCGACCTTTATATTTCAAAAGTTTCTGTAAAAGGTTTAATTGAAATAAATGCTTTGAGTTTTATACCATTGTTTGTACAGACAGTTGCATCAATTGGGTAAGTATTCTCACATTAAAATACCTTAGTAGATGGGGGTAACCAGTTGATGACGCCGTCTGTACTTGACTTCTATGGAAGTACTGGAAGATGTACGTGAAAATATTTTAGTCCTAAGTACATGAGAGATGTCATAAGAATAGGTACTATTTCTATAAAGCTGTCTGATAAAGGCCAGGGCTATCTAACCTACAGCCGAGTACGGAACTTCGTGTATCATGCCCGATAGAGACGCTCTCCGTGCATTCTGCTATATGCAGAATGTAGATACTGTGGAATGCAGAATTTATTTATCTAACAAAAGCTACATTTGACGAGAATTTAATCGAAAATCTGCTATCCCTAGCCTTTAGCATGAGAGAAGACAGTACTTTTTATTCAAGCGGACCCCAAGTTCCTATTTACAATTTGACGGACGCAGTAAAAGCCATGAACTATTTACTTATATTTTACATAATTATTGCAATTTTTAACAACATTGTCGCCGTTTTACTTGGACGACATCCGATCCTTGAAAGACGTTAACTGTTAGTGCTGGCTGATCTCAAAGTGCTTATACATAAAAATATCAATCGTATTCCTTTCCTAAATATACAAAACAGACCCAGTCTTATCCGTAACCTTGTAACTTCCTTTAAGGCTCTCTCTTCGTTTAAAGCTGTACCTCGCAGGTAGTGGAGTACAGGTCGTGGTTATATCTTGACGTGGTGCTGCGGGCGGTCGTCGTCGTCGCTGTGCTCCTCCTGGAGGAGCAGGCTGTCGGGCGGGCCGCGCGGGGGGGCGCGGGTGCTGCCCGAGCGCCGCGACCCTCCTCTGCTGAACATCTTCGACAGCTGGGCGAACTTCTTGCGAGATGCTGCGAAGGTAATCCGAAATTAAGATGTTATTTTACCCGGGCTTAAAGGCGATTCAAGTAACCTCTAGAAAATTACACAATGGGCCAGAGGACAGTCATACACGCTTCCATCACACACTAAGGGCCTGTTTCACAATGTCCGAGTAGGCACTACTCACTATACTATATAGGCCCTTAGGGCCTGTTTCACCACCTATGATTAAGTTTCGAGTATCTTACTTGGCAGATAATTTCATACAAATTCTGTTCCTTTTTTGAATTTATTCAGTGAGTAGTGCCTACTCGGACATTGTGAAACAGGCCCTTAGTTTATCAAAATCCAGACACTGGGTTGCAAGTGTTGCGACTGAGGAACCCACGAGCAGTCGAACTGTTCATACTTACAGAAGTGCATCCAAGGCTTCAAGCATAGCAGGCTTTATTACCGCTACAAAACATTAATGGGTCGATCGATTCAAGTTGGTATGTAGGACTGTAGTAATCAAAATGCTAAACATCTTACTGTATCTGTCATATAAATGACTAGGTATAAGTTTAGGTTGTATTTTAACGACGAATAACTCTAGTCATTTATTCTTTAATTCTCGTAAACCATAAGGAAGCTAAAGAGATATGCGACTAATGAACGATTTTAACAAACTTTAAATACTTAGGTGCTAGATACTAGTTATTATATCAACGGATTACGACCATAGGGTGCTAGAATCATCATTCAGTGTGAATGTATATAGGCTTACCTATGTGGTTAACCTAACAGAAAGGTAGCAATCAAGAAATTGCTTAGATAGCTTAGAACTGACTATTTAAATTTAGTGCTAGTAAAAGCATCGTAAAAGTATGGATCCAAACTACAAACAAACAACATGGGTTACACTTACAGGAAAAATTGATCGTAACTCTGTGATTACAACGATATTATTTTAATTCATGAATCCACGACCGGTCCTATGAGACCGCGCTGTTATTGTCTTACTATTGTGTCTCGTTTCGCGGGTATTGATAGGTTAAGTGAAGTCTTAATTTTAATTGGATTTGAAATTCTTTCAATTGCATATCTGTCGACAATATGATTATTGTTGTTAGATCATGAATCCCCGACCGGTCGCATGAGACCGCGCTGTTATTGTCTTACTGTGGCCTTACTATTGTGTCTCGTTTCGAGGGTATGTAGGTTGTTAAGTTTACTTACATTTGCCCATATTCTTCAGTCTCTCCTTGAACGCGGCCTCATCATCATGGCACTTTGTCTTCTGCCCCTGTTCGCTGTCCAGAGCCGCCATGAACTCTTGGTTCCACCGCAGCTCCGCCATAAACTCCTCGTTCTGAAGGAAGGTGGCGATGCGGTCATCATCCATCTCTAGACTCAAATCTATTCGCGCGTCTGTGCCAGGTGGTATTCGCAGAAACATCGGAGGTAGGGGGCCCAACATTCTTGGCACCCATTTTCTTCTTACAGCTAAAGGAATCGATTCATCGTCAACGTCTCTGAAATAAGAAAAAAAGAGTACCTAGCTGGTATAGTCTAAATGCTGGTTTTATGAGTACCTAATGATGTACACTGAGGACCTGAATGAGATTAGCACATTGTAGTATCAACAAAAACAAACATCAAGTAAACTCAGCAGTAGGTGAATTATATTATAATAAATACATCAGCTAACAATGTAAGGAAGTGACTCCCTACATTTGGATTTCAATACATTGCTGAGATTTGGTTACAGAAGCTGAAGAGATGAATTTTTGGCCTTAGCACACTGACCTCCTAAGTAAAGTTCCAGTTGGCAATGAGCCATGTGGGGTGGTAAGATGTAGAGAAAGATATTATCACAAAGCCGTACGTACCTACCGATAAGAAAGATCCTGAATCTATCTACAGCTTGTACCTAGTCAACATTTATGAATGTTATGTAGGTAGGTACGGTTCCATTCTTATTCCAGAGGTGGTTATATAAATTCAATGATACCCTGTACCTACTTACTAGTATCATAATCTGTTAATGAATCCTAAAAATAAGGCTCTAAATACATTAGGATAATGGCAATTGAATGAGCAAGTGGGCGCGCTTAGTACTCGGGTGCTCTATGTTATGTACTAAAATGTGCCCACCGAAATCATAGTCCCGATGAACATTTCTGCTAGTCATGCTAACCTGTTGCCTCAATTGTCAGTTGACCTGCCGGTGTAGATAACAACATCACTAGTTCACTACTACGAATACGAACGGAAGACGTAATCGTTTTGACGGACACACAATAACCTGATTTGTTTGTCTAGCGGGGAGGTTATTGTTATGTGGTTACATACTGAGCATTCGTGTCCGTATTATCTATCTTCCAACAGATACATTTTATTTGTTTGTTTTAGTTAGGTTTAATGATTAATTTACTTACACAAGTGCTGTTGTGTCGTTATCGTCGCTGTTGTCGGTAGCTCTGCAGCCCGAGCGGCGATCTTTGCGACGGGACGGTGTGCTGCCTTCCACGCGCTCCATTTCGAGGCGCAAACGTTCATTCTGATTATCAGTACTCATAGCTAGAAGTTGGTCAATGGTCGCATCAACCGCGCCCTGGTTAGCGCGTAGTACGGCTTCAATAACATCGTCGTCCATATCCGGGAACATCGTCTTGAAGTCGGTCATCGCCTGCGTGAACTCGAGCTGCATGGTGGACGCCATCGCGCCGCCGGCCTACGGCACGCGACTCGCCAGAAACGTCACGAGCGCGCGTCCCTCGCCGGCGAAACAGCTGACATGTGACGCAGAAGTGCCGCAGTGCTGATGAGGTCCGTCGCCGTGCGCCTCGCGGCCATCCTCGCGGCGCACTACACGCCGCCAAGCTCCGTCTCCTTGACTCACTAATTAGCAGTTCGCTTGCTGCAATAGTCCTGTAAGCGGTGCACCGCACCGGTTGTAATCATGATGTGCAATTTTCACTTTCGTAGTTTTCAGATGCGTTTTGCGCAGGCGCGAAGTGAGGCGGGGGGTGAATCGTCGATATAAATAGAGAATGCAGGCGACGGCGCGCGTCCCGACGGCCGGCGTCGTCCGAGCGCGACCCTCGCTATCACTGAACCTGCCGGCGGCGCGCGGAGCGTGCTGCGCGCGCAGATGCAGCCCATTGTTTGTAAATCATGTTTGTCCCTCAATGTGACCTTTAAAGCTGCCGAGGAAGTTTCGAGGATCTATCCTTGTTGTTACGTAACACTGAATTACGTAATATTGAACTAAGGAAAGTTTTGAGATGAGATGCGATCCGAGAAAGCATGGAAGCAAAACAGTTTCTCGATTATGTAAATACAGGGTGGTTGTAATTGAACCCGATGGATCTATCTGGCATTGTATTGCTTTACTAATTCGTAAAGATCTGTGATAGCTTGATTCGCTATCACAGATCTTTACTGAATTCAGTAGTCAGCCAAGCCATAGGTACAACTAAGAGGCGCTATTTAACTAGCTTTGAATTACCATGTTCAGCTGATAGGTACGTCTGATACAACCAACATTTCATACACTGCCTGGCAAATGTTTACTCATAGTGACACTAAGTGGCGAAAAATTTGCTAGGGGAGTCCGACACAAACCGATCAGGTACGAAGGAGCAATCGAAAGCAGTCATCGCCTTCATGTTAGGTTCCGTTAAATCATGCAAACAGGAACAGTAGTTCGGACTGTGGAGCTCGGCTGTTCCTGTCTTCTAACGTCGTTAGTATATTTTCGTATGAACGAAAATAAAAATTAATTTATCGACTTTCCACAGCTTCTGAAACGTTTGGGCTAGGCAAATAGTTAAGCATTTACGATCTAAGTCTGGATATCGGTCCGTTTGATTAAATTGGTGATTGATTAAATTTTATTCTGGCGGCAATTTGAGTGGCGTCGTTTAGTGAAAGGACTAAGCTGTCGAATTGGTTAAGTTGACTGAGACATATTCAACAATTTAGAAGGATACCTACTAGGTATAAACAGCCATAACCGGTGCGTAGTCCTTTATATACAAATTGGGTCAATTGGCTAACCGCTTCATAGGAATAACACTAGCGTGAACTTGGATACGCCTGGACTGGATTCAAAATAAGTGGCGTTAAACTCCTATCAGGCGAGTGGACTAATCCTAACTAATATTATAAATGTGAAAGTGTGGATATTTGTTACTTAACCACGCAAAAACGGCTGAACGGATTTGGATGAAATTTGGTATGGAAAAGAACATAGGCTACCTTTTATCTCGATTCTTTTTTGTTTAACAAAAAAGAATGAACACGCGGACGAAGTCGCGGGCTGAAGCTAGTTGATGATAATTTTATTCAGTCAAGCAATCAGATTTAACAATAGGTCGAGGATATGTAGGTAGTGGAAAGCGCATTACTGGAAGGCCTCCCAAGATGAAGCGATGACCTGGTAAAGGTTGTAGGATTCAGACCAAGACTGGTCAACGATATGGCGATGCTTGGGGAAGACCTATGATCAGCTATGGACTACTATTTCGAAATGTAAACTAATTCATCATATTCAAAAAACTTAATAACGTTCCTACTAGTGTATGTGTTTTTTCGTTTCCAAAAACGGGTCAGTCTTTACAATGGGAATCCTACAACTATATTTCCTTTTTATAAGTTACTAGCTACCCGCCCCGGCTTCGCACGGATGCAAATTTATCAGTATCACTCTACTATATTATGCATCAAGGGCGTCGCCAAGGGGGGGCAGGGGGGGGCAGCTGCCCCCCCCTAGAGATTAAATGTAGCTAGCCGGAAAGCGACCAAAGGGCGAGCAATTGACTTCCTTAAATAAATGCAGAAATTATACTTATGCTGCTATATTATAAACTGCAAGAAATCATAAAGGAAGCTAGGTACTGCTATTGGGGAAAAAGTCTGACTGGAGCTGGACATGACATCAATGCCGCGTATTACGGGGGAAACAACGTCATAGAAACAATCATTCAGCAGAAAGAATACTGGAAAAGATCTTTAGTAACACCATACTTAGATTCAATTATCACCTCCCTCAAAGTCCCTGGAGTAGCATCGAGGCGGCACTTCGGTACCATGAGGTGCCCGCCTACCTAATTCGCGTGATCGAGGCCTACCTGTCGGATAGGTTCATCATCTACGCCGGTCACCGGGGAGAGTGGAGACGGCGAGAGATGTCGTGCGGTTTTCCGTAGGAATCGGTAATAGGACCGCCCCTGTGGAACATCGTACGCGTTGCGCGGCGACCTCCCTGACGGGGTCAGCGTGGACGACACGCTGGTCCTGGCGCGGGGAGAGTCGTACCAGACTGCGGCCGAAACAGCGACTCGCGGTGTTGCGACAGTCGTAGACAGGATCCAACAATTGGGATTGGGACTCAAGGCGACATTGCACAAGTCCGAGGCCATGTGCTTTTATGGCCCTCAGACCACGCCACCACCGGGTTCCCAAAGATCGGTAGGGGAGGTTCACATCAGCGTCGGGTCGATGATCCATAACCTGGGACTCGTCCTCGACAGCCGGTGGATTTTCGAGGAGCATTTTCGACGTCTGGCTCCCAAACTGGTCAGGACTGGGGCTGCTCTGAAGCGGCTCCTGCCTAATCTAGGAGGTTCCTCTGCTAGAGGCTCTACGCGGGGATCGTTCGGTCCATGGCCCTTTACGGGGCGCCGGTTTGGGCGCCGATGGGTAAGCGATTGGCGGTCAAACTGAACGCTTGCCAGAGGGTCATGGCCATCTGGATGGTGCGGGGATACTACACGATATCCTGCGAGGCGATGAGTCTTCTTGCTGGCCTGCCACCGTGGGATCTGGAAACAACTGTCTTTGCACGCATGCACGATTTGCGCGTGGAGATGCAACGCCGCGCCGGGGCGAAACTCCACTGCTGCGATAAGTCGCAGTATGGCGCACAGAGTTCCGGCGGGATCTCAGGGTGGCATGGCGACTGCAACTGTGCAACCCAGTGCTGGGCACGCCGTCATTGCGGCAGTAAGTCCTCTCTTTGAGGAGTGGTTGGAAAGAGGTCACTTCGTCCTCTCGTTCTGACACAGGTCCTCACCAAACACGGTAAGTTCGGGAGGTTCCTGCATCGGATCAAGGAGGAAAGGACGCCCAGGTGTAGCCACTGTATGGACCGCCCGGTGGACACGGTGGAGCACAGGGTAGAGCGGTGCCCCACCCAAGAGCGGGAGAAGTCATTCTGATGATTCCCCACTTGCAAAAAAAATCGTCATCGACGTAAAGACTTCCAAAGTGTAATGCTTCATGGTTTCTGCGGTTATATTTTTATCATAAATAATATTGTCTCATTGCCCCCCCCTTCGTCATAAGCTGGCGACGCCCTTGTTATGCATGTATTATTATACATATATAAACCTCTCCTCTTGAATCACTCTAAAAACCGCATCAAAATCCGTTGCGTAGTTTTAAACATTTAAGCATACATTGGGATATAGGGACAGAGAAAGCGACTTTGTTTTATACTATGTAGGATACTTTGTTAGTACACCAATAGAAGGCTGCAAAATCTTCAAGGATTGTTTTCTAAAAGTTACAAAATAAAAGTATTTGTTCATTTTTATGTATGATTTATTTCAAGAATATTTTACATTAAGTATAATTTAGTAAGTAATAAGTTATACACGTCAATTTATCGTTAGTGCATTTACAAATTACCTACTTAGGTAAGTAGTTACTAAACATAGACGAAATAACGAAAAATTTCATAAACAAACCAGTGTTATGAACTGAGCAAATGACGAACAATTTATTCTTTAAAAACCTCGCCCCGCATTGCTACTTTTTTTAATCTACTCGACGCATATAGTATACGCAACATATACGTACTGATTATTGGGCGAGATTCAAATACTGAAGTACATACATAAAAGCAAAGTACTAGGACACACTGACGACATTTTTTTTTACAATTTAGGCCAATACGAAACTACTTACGGTGTCTTACCAAGTTACCACGCAAAGCGACGACGAGAATAGCAACCTACGACGTCACACCGAACCCTATCTAGGTACTACAGTTACATTTAATACATAATTTGTACCTAATTTATTTGAAATGATCGTTAAGAAGGTACTATATTCGCCAGCGATATGATAAGGCACCAATGAGTGGTATGCATATTCTGCCCAACTTTTTATTAAACGACTGCACTAAAATTAACACACGTCAAGATATAAAGTTTTGAAAAATTACACAACGTGAATAATAACTATTACATATGAATGAACTCTGGTATAATATTAATTAGGTATAATTATAGTTCTCGTGAAGGCTATTGCAAGCTCAAATTACTATTAACCCTGAGTAGTTACAAACCACACGCATGTAAGTTTCTGCTATTATTCTCAAGTATAGACAAACAGGTGTATTTTTCTACCTACTTCAATATAAACAACTTTTATGTATTTAATTTAATGATCGCTATTAAATAGATAAACTATTTAACTACAGTATACCGCATCTGCTAACTGCTGCTTATCAATATGCGAGTGATTTAAACAGTTTAATTAGTCAATGTCAGGATTTGAGTCCCCACTACCTACCGTCAAACCAGAATGGACGGCGTAATGTCGCCAATTGACGCCACACGTAATAAAAGATTTTAGAATGCAATATTCAGGAATGTTAGTAATATGCTCCGTAACTATGCTAATGCCCATCTATCGGCATACTCTTGGCATCTAGCCAGATGTTCAAGAAGATGCAATTAAAATAAAATTATCACAAAATAAAATCAACATAGTAAAATAAACTAAGTACAGCACAGCAAACTGTTTAACGCAAGAGACCTCGTTAGGTGCCTCGGCAAGTGTACTTAATGATTGGATAGGGAATATAACTTTAATGATTTTATGAAGTACAAAAATAAAATTTATTACAATCAACGCAATGGCACTATACTCATGGTATGACAAATCTAGATTTAGACCTGTGGCATTAACGACAAAACAAGTAATCGCCTCATATCTAAGAAGTCCACATAGAGTCAAGCACAAGAATTACTATAACAACAGTTTTTACAAAATAAAAATAAATAATACGAAAATCATCTCAGTGACTTGTCTAAACATAAACACAACTACGTGTAAGTGAAAGACGAAGAGTTTAGAAATAATTTTAGACATAAGTAGTTTTTTTTTACATGAAAGCAACGAGGATTATGAACTTAATTATAAGGATGAGGGCCGTTTTCTTTGCACTTGTAAATATGAACTGTTCTTGGAAGATGTCTACTTTAGTTTTAGACAGACTTACTGCCAATTTCTTCACCAAACGTAACAACCAAAGTAACAGCCAAAGTAACGTCATGAAGTAATAATAACGGTTAAATTCGTTTCTTCACAATTTTAACTGTTAGTTTTGTTCTTAACTTTAACTGCTCATTGAAAGGCTGTAAAATTCAAAGTCACTGTCATTTTGACAAAATTGTATAGGTTTTACTGTGTTTATCCCTACATTTTATTTTAGTTGACTTCTAATTTACCTGTCACTTGGATGAAAACATTGACAAGATGACAGTTGCTATTGACAACAGTAATGGTCAAGGAAAAGTTATTACTTTAGTTTTAGATTTAGCTTTTTTGAAGAAATTGGCCGTTAGTGCAGTTACTTCCGTATTGAGCGTTTAATATGATTGGTGTACAATAACAATAAGGGCGCCTACAATTCAAGTGGTTGTATGACGTCAGAGCAACTTAGGGTGTCTTCACATCGGGTGTTGGTTGACGTAACGTACACAATGCGATAGCATCTTGAGAACATCTATGTATAAAATCTGACGTCGTGTTTGCGTACAGTAGCGTTTCTATCAGACACTTAAGGGTTGATAACTTCAAACAATCTCTTAAAATAGGAGTGGTCGCCCGTATGTGGTGAGAAGAATCCTCGGTGCTGTCAGTTTATATGAGATTCAGACGCTGGCCTGCGTGCCGCTCTGAGGCAGCATCACCATGGTGTCGGTCGTCTGCGGCTTTGGCGGGACTACTTGATCGGTCGGTGCTTGTGCCCTCTCCTGCTGTAGAAAAATACCCAAGTCAATTATTGAGATCAGCGAGTTGTCACATTCTGGGTTTCCTACCGGCTGAAGTTCATCTAAAAGTCTACATGGGTCAGATATAATTTACAGAGTTAGTTGCTTAATAGTGAGGGGACACAGTAACAAAGATTTATCCTGTTATTATCATAAGTATCAGTCCAGTGAATATAGGTTTCTGAATATTTTATTATTTATTCATATTATAGTATTGAGAAATTGACTTTGCATGTTTGATTCAAAGTGAAGTTTCAAGGAAATGTGATACACAGGCAGAATATGTTCTGGCTTAAAACAAACGATACTTTTTATACGGCTACGTCTAACATAATCAAAGGAGACGTTCAGTAAATGTGTGGGGTTTGGGCCTAAGTTTCTCCCGAGTGACTGATTTGTAAACGCGCTAAAAGTGACATTATCGTGACTCGCAACGCGGGGATGGTTTCATGTAACGAAAAACGTCATGACGAATCGTCATCGTCAATCTGATATTTACGCATTTGGCTATTTTCAAAATGTTTTTACGAGTATATTGCATTATCATGATAATGAATATGTTTTATCTTAATTGCATAAAGCTGGAGCTATAATTATAATAAAAACTTAAAGTATTTATTAGATACGGCAAATTTAGATTACTTTAAAATAATTTTATTGTATAGATAGAGATAAAAAAAATGCGTTTTATGAACACTGAAAATGATTTTCAGGCTTTTACAAAAAATGGGGGCCTGTAAGATTAATCGAGTAGCGTAATAAATACGCGGCCGCGTACGGCGCCAGCTGCCCGCTCGTCACCACGTCCTCGCTCGCTAGTTAAGTATAGTGACAATACTCACAACGGTTGTAAGCGAGGGATCAGCAGCCGCCATCATGGTGGCCGCGCGGTAGGAGGGCGGCGGCGTCTGCTTGACGGCCTCCTCGTAGTCCGGCAGCAGGCTGGAGTAGTCGGGCGTGGGCGCGGCCGCGTACGGCGCCAGCTGCCCGCTCGTCACCACGTCCTCGCTGGAGATCACGAACGGCGACTGCAGCGCGTGCGCGCGCATCGTCAGGTACTTGTAGCAGCGCCATACTATGCTGATGCAGTAGCCCTGTCGGTGGGAAATAGTTAAATAAAATAACATATTTCCTTCATTTTGAAATTTCTCAAAAAGTTAAACAGAGAGGGGATGGGTGGTTCGGTTTACACATTATTCCGCAGCGGCAGCGACACCGTTGCCGCCGCGGCACCGCTGTGTTAGTCCTTCTTGAATTTGTATAGAGTCTTACATACGACGCCGTGGCATGGCGTATGTAAGGCTCCACGGGCGCCGCGGGCCGCTGCCGCTGCGGCATAATGTGTAAACCGCCTTAAATATTAGATACTTAGCTAAGAAATTGTCATTTTTTAAAACGATTTATTTGAACTGTCATATTTTCGGATCGACTCGGAATGAGTTCAAATAAAGTTTATATTAAAGATATATTATTATTTTTATTGGTTTATTTGTGTTCTGTAATATAATCTGTAAATACTTGTAACTAGTCATCGGAAAAAGAATAATGTAATTAGAAGTTTAAAAAAAAAGGCAATTTTTATGGAGGACCTATTAATAACGCACGGATTGGCTTTCAAACAACGTTCAGCAGCGGTAACCAAGGTCGTCCTGCGGTTGGCTGAATGTCCACTACATATAAGACTCATTTATTCATTTACTGTAGCTCAGAAAGCAGTTTTAAGCTGTCCTTTGCCAGGACTAAGTAACCCGATCTGACAAATTCTCTAGAGCAGATAAGAGGTGTTGTGTAACGGCTCCACACTTTGGCACCAACTCTCGTACAGACGTTGTTTGGTTAACTTAGTGGGGCACACGATGGCTATCAATTTTAGCATACTAGTTCTGTTCTGGCACTAACTGGAGCCAAACCAGCTCTAAGCGCTTTTATAGTACTGAACTACTAACGTTGGCGCCAGAGTGTGGACGGCCAATTCCCCATGCTCGCGACAACGTTGGGACGAAAACCAACTTTGATCCACACATTGGACGATTAGCGTGAGGGCCTTGCTTAGTTTGTGGGACGATAGATTTATTATATACCCGTTCCGTATAAAATACTTGTACCATGTTGCATTTAGTAAGCTTTAGATTAAAGATTTGAGAGAATTGGCAGATGATAATAAATTTAGGTTGCCCTAGTTTTACTTGAGAATGGTGCAAAGTAGGTCGCACCATAAATGCGTTTGGAGTGGAGTTCACAGTTTTTTAACGGCTAACAGAGAGATACATCGTTATTTTAAATTAGCATCAAAGTAATATGTTCCAGAATGAAAAAAAACCCTGAGGACTCTACAGTTATTATTGTTATTAGGTATATCGCTCCTCACACAATCCATACATCTTTTATGTATGGATATAATGAAGAAAGTTAAATGTATAGAGAAGAAGTTAGTGATAGTGTGACGGACGACAGCACAGAATGTGAAGAAGAAAACGTGTTGCGCCGATCCTAAGTAATATGGGATAAGGGCAGGAAGAAGAAAAAAGTACCTACCTTAACCTGGAGTTAAAGCAAACATTAAGTTTTAGGCCCTATTTCACCACCTATGATTAAGTTTCGAGTATCTTACTTGGCAGATAATTTCATACAAATTCTGTCACATTTTTGAATTTATTCAGTGAGTAGTGCCTACTCGGACATTGTGAAACAGGCCCTTAACATTGTGAATAATATGAACTCATTCTTACTAAATAATAACAAGTGACGTAAATATGAGCTTTGACGCACTTTGCATTAATTATATTTTTCTTATGCCATGAGACCAGTTTGAGCTGTTTACGGATAACGTCACTCAGACCACAATACGTAATAATAAAAGGTTACAAACTCGTTATGGTCATCACTGTCTTACATTAATGAGTTTTTCTTAATAGTGCTTAAGTGAAGCTCTATATTTAAGCATTATATAGTTATAATTTCTGACCAGTCAAAATCACCCTAAGACTAGGGTGATTTTGAGACAATCATTTAACCAAGTTAGTAATGAACAGTTCGGTTTCAGATAATACTATTTTCAAAATAAAATAAACTATCCCCATCTAGCGAGATAATGGTAATGGTTGGGTCCGTAGTTTTCACCTTAGTGTTTGGGTCCATAACTATTTTACTGTACAGGTCTGATAACGAAGTTTATCGGGTAGTCAAAGTCAGTGGTAGAGGTAGTCTAAACAGGGTGGATTTTTGAGACAAAAACTTATCAAAAAAATAAAGTTTGGTCAATGTAGAAGTTTGAGTCTCTTCACTACATAGTATAAAACGAAGTCGCTTTCTCTGTCCCTATATCCATATGTATGCTTAAATCTTTAAAACTACGCAACGGATTTTGATGCGGTTTTTTTTAACCTATTGAATACCCACAAAACGAGACACAATAGTAAAACAATAAGAGCGCGGTCTCATAGGACCGGTCGGGGATTCATGAATTAATAGATAGTGATTCAAGAGTAAGTATATGTATAATACATGCATAATATAGTAGGGAAACACTGGCAATTTTGCACCCGTGCGAAACCGGGGCGGATCGGTAGTATCGGAATATATAGAAAAAGTTTTTGGCGATTTCTGTCATTTGTAGTACTCATATACCCTTTTGACCCCTTCATGAAATAGGATCGATAGGGATACAATTTTTTTTCTGGTACTTTGGATTTTTTTTTACTGACTGACTTTTTTACCAAAAAATCTTTGACTGCAGTTCAGGTCCTTATCCTTACTGACCGGCCTCAAAAATCCATTTTATATTTCGTAATAATATAGCTATTTCATCATGTTTCATGAGAGCAGGGAAATTCATTATTTTATCATAAAACATGAATTGTGTTAATGGGGTTTTGTGTATCAAATATTGTTTACAGCATAATCAGCAAGATATTACACATACACACACACTGGAAAATTACCAAAAGAATTACTTGTTTAACAATGTTTCGAAATATAAAGATTTGGCACAAAAACAGCTTCTTTTGTGATTGATGTCTTTCAAAAAGTGTTTTCATTTATTTATCATGTATCAGGGAACATTTCCTGTCAACATGACCCATGAATATAGAGATAGTGGTTTCATATATTGGATATAGTCTGTTTACGTATTGTAGGTATGCTGTGGAAATTTTTGTGCAGTTTACTTTAGGTATGATGTAATTTATGTTACGAGTAACTAAAGTTTCGGTGTGCATATGAATTGTCCTCATGAATCAAATTTCTTTGTAATACCCAAGGTTTGCTGTAAGAAAACCCAATTGTGGGTTAAGTCACCAGTCTACATCACCTATTTAAATAACTGTAAAATTGATGTACCTATGGAATATAAATTTAGTTTTAAAGTAAGTAATGTCACATTACCTTGAGCAGTACGGCGACTAGGAATGCCGAAAGTACGACGAGCGCCAGTGCAGGCGCCGGCAGCTGCAGCAGCTCCGCCCTCCACGGCACGCGGCGCGTCTCCGCGACCAGCCGGTGGATGGAGCGCAGGTAGCACAGGTAGCCGGTTGCGGTCAGACTGGGGGAAAAATGGGCAAATGAAATTTTCATCATTATCTGATGATAATGATGAATTATTTCAGCTGAAATACGTCCTCTTCTGGACATACACCTTCCTTAATTGTCACCACGACAAACAGTCTTAAGCGTCTCGCATCCATCAGATTCCTGCGATCCTCACCAAGTCATCGGCCCATGTTGTGGGAGGCTACAACGTTGCGTCTTCCGGTGCACGGTCGCCACATCAGAATTTTTCGGCATCGTCGGCTATCAGTTCTGTGAGCAATGTGCCCTGTCCACTGCAACTTTACTTTGGTGATACTTGGGGCTACATCGGTTCTCCTGCGGATATCTTCATTTTTAATGCGACCACGCAATGAAGTTCCGAGCATAGCCCTTTCCATTGCCCTTTGAGTGACTTTCAGCCTTCTGATGAGGTCGCAACGGGCTTCATCAGTGGTATTTTAGTACCTCATAATAATATTGGAAGTATCTAAAGCATCTTACTTTTAATAAAGAGCACTGTTTACTTTTATAGAAATTCTAACTAGCAATATCTCAGAATATTCTCTGAAAGGCCATAAATAAACTAGGTGAGCTTTCAGAACTAAACCAGATGTAAGTTTCAATCACGCATACTGTCATGCGCCGTGAAACATTAGCACATACGGCGAAAATACAAGCATAAAAATGACCGAGCAACATAATGACTGATAGATACATTGTGATTGTCATGAACGTGACTCAAATGGTGCAATCAGCAAATTAATTGTTATTAAAGGATTCATCTCATCTGAATTTTGAACGATTTATATGACGTCAGAGTAAAGGAATTATATTGTATTGCGGGATAATATTACATTGTGTCATCATTGGGAATTCCATCAGAAGTAGATAGGTTTACTGGCAAAAACTTACACTGTGATCGCAAAGTCGAATATCTGGAGGCAGAAGAATGGCAAGAGATGGGCGGGCTTGCCGAGCGCGGCTCCGTAGATCAGCATGAAGGTGATGGCCAGGGTGCACACTGTAACCAGCGCGCCCACATCCACATCATCTAGCACACACAGTTAACATCTATTAGATTATTGTACATTCAGTCCGTGCCGCTTCCGGCGCTCTCGTGATGATAATTTCAATCTCAATAAAAGATAATAATGCTGCTGTTATTAGATATAATAGTTCAACCGTTGTTAGGTATTGAAATTCAATTGTGTTATTGTATCGTGAAATAATATCAAGAGTAGAAGCAAAGAAATCGATCGTAGTTCTTATTTTCTCCATAAGTAAGACAATAATTGTATGGATGTCTTCGTGTAGAATTTTCTGGTCTTAGTTTTATATTTCATATTAATTTTTGCGGCTAAGCAAATAGAGCCTCGAGTAAATACCTACTCGCATGAGTCAGTAACTATATTATTGATGTTCTGTTGAAAAAGGCGTGCAACTTTGCATATTTTATACCATTGTTTTATATTTCCGCAAGGTCACTGCTGTTTTACACAATTGGAGGCGGGCATCTTATGTCAAAAACTCTCCACCTCCGAACAGTTATTATGACCTATATCCTAGTGTGTGATGTAAGTAGTGAAAGTTAGTTTTTGGCAAACAAGCCTAGATCAATACTCCTATACGAGAGAAAAGTAAGCTAACGGCGTTTTAAATTTCTAAAGAGAGTGATCTTTCGTCTTATGTTTACTTTCTACTCTGTTAGAAGCTACACTTACGATATATGAGGCTATGATCTCGATCTCTTCCAGTTGGTCCGTCATGTTGCGGGAAGGAGCTCGGCGGCGGCTCCACGTTGGACAGAGGCGTGGGGATGGCCTCGTTGCCGCGAGCCACGTCGCTCCAGTTCGGGACTGGAGCCGAGTCGCGCTCCATATCATCCAGCAGGCGGGGATCGCGGACTATTGCCGCTAAGAAGCCTAAAGCTATGAGGTGCAGCATCTACGGAGAATATAATTATGTCAATCGTCTCGGTATTTAATAATACGGTTTCCGAGCATAAGGAGTTTCCATCTTTTTTATGAGTTGGGAAATTTTCAAATAAAGTTGTTTGTTCCAGGGCGATAAGCCTGTCGAACAATTTCCGCTAACGTGCTATTAAATAATGGGTTTATCGCTATGAACTTAGTTATTAGTTAGATATTATTTCGGATAACCCGCAGGTTTAGGATAGTTTCGGTTAGGGATATTTCCTTTTAAAATTCAATATATCACAAAAGTTATATATTAATAGCAAGATTTAAAAATATCCGTAACCGAAATTATGGATATTTTTTATTTCAAATATCCGACAGTTTCCGTTACGGTTACGAAGATCCATAACAACTCTGCTACAAAATTATGATTTCATTTGAATGACTAGCTTATGCCAGCGGCTTCACTACCATGAAACTAGATTTCTCCATACATATAATCTTTAGACTTTCCGTCTCCCTTAGGGGATGAATTTCGGGGAAAGCCTCTCTTGGTCTACGTCATAAAAGGAGACCTTGTGTAAAATCCCACGTTCCTAAGCCCAATAGTTTCGAGTGTGCGTTGATAATAAGTAATTATGTCAGTCAGTTTTTCAATTATCGATAAATATTGCGGGCACAACTGCTTGCTGCCCAACCCGTCAGTAATTAGGCATTTTGTTTTGTTTCATTGAAGTAATATTTTATGGTTGAAATAGGAAGCATAATAGCTATAACTTAATTTGGTCACACACCACACTGCGGTAAAAGCCGTACATAGTAATTACCAGTGAGTGTGCGTGTTTATTTTTATTTAGGTATCGTTCTTTTTATTCGTTTTACAAAAACGTTCAGCTGTCTTCTATCTAAACAATGCCCAAAGGAATTGTTTTAAGTATATTGGACAACATGATGTCTTCATTATTACAAATACTTTCGACATAAAAGAATAGGCAGTTGTGTTAGGTCACCGATGTAGGTAGGTACCTACTGTCTGCCCCATGGGAAAATGGATGAGTTGAATGTAAATTGTGGTTTCTCGCCACATTGTAGGGACAACAAAACAGTATTAGGTACCTACATACCTAAACGAATAAACACACTCAGTACAGATGGTAAATTAATAATAATTATGCGTCATGGTTTTCTGTAAGTATTAATGAATGAGAAAAAAACTATAAGGAAAAATGTAAACGTAACTCTTCACGTAACTACTATTATACTTACTATAGAAACCTTTTTTATAGACATCGTTTCAAACTACTTACATACTTGCCTATTGTATTAGGTCCAATCAAGGGTCGAAATCGAAAGTGTACTCTCACTCTAGTACAATCCGGTCACATTAACTTGGCGCATCTCTGAAATGTGAGCATCCCCTGCTTCCCACCGCATTCCCTTAGCTCGCCCGGCAAGTGTCAGGTATGGTCAGCATCTTCATGACCGATACGCTCGTCGATAATTTGGCTAGTTCTCTGCTGTTGTTCTAATGTTTTTGAAGATTATTTCATCGACGCCAAGCGTCAAGTTAATGTTACCATGTTGTACTTACCTACTTGGCTATCGTATTAGGTCCAATCAAAGGTCGAAATCGAAAGTGCAGTCCCACTCTAGTAGGTACGGTTAGCAAAACAAACGTGTAGATTTCTTTATACTCACCAGGTGCCATGTACCCAGCAGAATGGTCCCCGTGCGCACATGGAGACAGAAGCAACAGCGCCATTCGCTGTTGCGCTCGCTCCCCAGCTTGGGACGAAATCTTAACATTTTTTCCTGTAGGGATAGCAAAAAAAAAAAACAATTAACTTAATTGATTACATTTGTTAAGGAATATGAGGAAAATGCTTTAGTCGACCTCGTAAATGTTTTACTATTTTTGAAATACATTGACTTCATTACACTTTTTCACTAAGAGTGGATAATATATTATTATATTATTATTTAGGTATGTTTGTCTGATAAACACATCACAGTTTTTATTTTATACCATGCAGAACTAATATTCAATGTTAAGGTAAGATAGTAAAGGTGGTCAGTTTTCACAATAACTTTGTTTACATCTATGTAAGTATTGTATATTAGTTGCTACTTATTGCTTTTCTGTTTATTTTTTATTTAGTCACACCTGTCATATTATGTTTCTGCACCAGTCACCACTCATCTGCATAGGCAGACTGGTAGAAAAACTTATGGCATTAATGCCTTCAAAAAGCACTGTACAAAAGCAAACTTAATTCTGCCCTTGTACAGTCTTTTTACTAGTAGAAGTTGTCTACACATGGTTTTGAAACCTATGCTTCTGTTTTATTAGTAAGGGCAGTTTTCATAGACACAGAGAACAATATTTTTAGGACCTATATTTTATAATAGCAACCCGTATGTGGTGGAATTTTCTTCTACATACCTAGCAAAATACTACTCCTATTACTTATTTGTTTAAATACATAATGATGTTTAAATGTTACGAAATCTGCAGTTTTTACGTCTAAAGCATATTTTATTATCAAAACAAATATGAATATGAAACTCCTGACGATATATTAAAGTTCAATAGTTCAAATTGTTAATTAATATTGCCTTGGAGAAGCTCCAGACATTGTCACACTAGCCAATCTTTCAATTAGTCCTTTGTGTGAGTGTTCAATGTATATGACATTTTACAATATTGACTTTGTTACATTCACAGTTATACAGTTCCTTGATTTCAATCCATCCTAAGGCTGTCTGTAAGAGATTGCCCTGTTTGATAAGACCACCCATTGTGCACATAGTTTTAATAAATGTTTATCTTGTCCACATACTGAGGTGTACAATAAAGTATATAATAAATAAAAGTATGTAAGCCACAATATTTCTGTATTTATATTTTAGCTGAAGTGATTTCAATGGTATAAATATTCTGTATTAGTTCATTACACACCAAAGCTTCATGATTCATAAATAGGGTAACATGCTCAGTTATCACATCCAGCCAGAAATCTACATGTTTGAAACAGTTTGTGATGGGAGTAATCTAAAAACTTTGCTGTATGATTTTGAATGAAATAAAGATTGATGTGAGATGCCTAAATGCAATATTATCATTTCACATTTTGATCTACATTTATCATTAGTTCACAATAATGAATGTGCTATAAAAGTTAATGACACATTAATTGCTGCTTAACAGTTATATTAAAACGGGGTGTTATATAGGTACCTATTATATCTCTATTATACATATGTATATCTAAAAAAAGAGGCTACAATAACAGTAATTCAATTCAATTCAATTCATTTATTTGTCAGACACAGTGATCCATAATTTTAATATTTAATATTTGTTTTATTTTTTTTAATATTTAATGTCAGATGTTTAATTTTAAATTTAATTTTATACATTGTACAAGTGTGTACACAGTGGTGATACAGCCTGGAGACAGACATATATATGGACAGCGGGGTCTTAGTAATAGGGTTCTGTTTATACCCTTGCTTTTTAGGGTTCCATATCCAAAATACAGAAACCTAAAAAGCAAGATTATATAAATATGGCAGTATCAAATGCAGTTAGAGCATGTAGGTGAGCAATAAAATGCTATATATAAGATGAATGATTTTTGTTTTAAATTAGGTACATGGTTGGTTCAGTTTTATTTATTAACTTGGTCTGTAGTTTTGTTAAACCATAAACATGCTATAAGTAAATGTTTTATTGATTTGTTATAAAACATTATTGTAATGTTTTGATAAAAATATTTCCACAGAAGTAATGTTAGGGTAGGTTGTAGGAAAACACAACCTGTGCCTTGAAGCGTTCAGACTAAAAGCAACTATTTTGTTTCATCACATATTGAAAGCTCTAAAGCCAATTACTCAGCCACTGAACTAATCAGCCATCAATGATAATTGCTATATTTGTTGTAATATTTTACATGTCTTAGATAAGATAATGTAAATAAACTACCTAATCCAAAATGTTTGACAACCCTATGCAATGGGGGGCTATTTCACCACATCAGAGTGATAAAAATGTAGAAATACATGTTTCTTTCGACGTAAATATATTATTTTGACAATAAAACTACGGAATTATAGGCAGATTTCTACAACAAAGCCACTAATCTGACAAATCATGCAAAACACCACATGAAAAAAGGAAAGTTTAAGACAGTGCCTCAATTTCCGGACGATAAAATAAAAATCTGTTGTTATCGAGGCTATCAAATATTACCTATTGTAGTGAACGCAGACTACAGCTCTACAGCTGCAAAATATTACTTTACAGCGCATATGTTTATGTACGTAACAAATTCTGCCCATCCTAATTAAATTACCCAAAGATACTTTAATTATTAAAAAATTACAAGAGTACTTACTTGTTTTGCCGTGAATCTATTATTTTTAATTTTTTTTCCACAAACTCTTCGAGAAAAATACTTAACACAGAAACAAATAGATATTTTCTTTACAACATTACAACTGTGTATAATTCTTATATTTTATTCGTTCATTTTTACATCAATAGTTCAATACGTGAATGAAATGAACGAACACTGCACAGATTATCTATGGGAACACTGTGCTAAAATAGTGATGTAATTGCTAGGCCACTGAAATGTAACAGAAGTGTCGTTATTCTAGAGTATTAGTATTCCGTGGTCTTTACAGAAATCGTACCGAGTAGAGCTAAAGCGCCTATTATTCAGACTGTGCTACAGTTTAATTAGAAATTTCGTTAATACAAAAGTCTGAAAAATGCAGGCTTGCTCATTCGCGCGCAAGCTTAGAACATTTAGTTTACAATGAAACGTCATTATTTTGGGAATGTTGCCAACAGATGAACAGACAAAAAATTAATTCCGTTTCTAGACTTTTTGCCAAGCTGTACATACTCTTTGCTGTTACCTAACTAGTCTACTGAACTCGACTTGCAACTCACGGCAGCCACCATCGATATCGAGTTGTGTTGCGAGTCGTCGGCCCATCGCTATCAAAACCTATCTAGTCTATGAATCAGATGATTTATGACATTGACTGCTGTCCGAGTTTACTGTAGACATGGGACGGATTAGGTAAAAACGATACCTGTTCCACCTAATCCTAGTATTAAGAAATACCTAATCCGAATATTTTGTATCGAATCAATATTCTGTAGCGTATGTGGATTGGGTAAGAAATATTCGGAACGTTCGGTTTCTGATATATTGTGGAACGAAGGATTATAATAATTTCCTCTTTTATGGGCTAACGATACTTAAACATTGACGAGAATATTTTGGTTTTCATCGTCTAATGTAGTGATATCAATTATCCTTCATTCTTAAAGGCTTAAATTTATAACTGGGTATAGTAACCAGAGCATTATTATATGACTGCATTTTAGTCATGCTCATGGTTATTATTACGTGAAAGTTTTTATTTTTCTTTGAAAGTATTTACGAGCCAGTGTTGATTAAATTGAAACTTAGCCTACACATTTAAAAAAATTGGAATATCTTGTGTGTAAACTGTGTACGAATACTTTGTGCCATACCTAATCTTTGACGTTTTGGATTAGGTACGGATCAGTATCGAAAAATACCTAATCCACATACCTGTTCCAATATTTATGTCTCACGTCTAGTTTACTGTCATTGTCAGTCAAGTGTCATTCTAAGATCATCTGATAGTGATACTTGTTATACGTGTGAGGTAAATTAAAACAATTCTAAGTCATCTTTCTATAATATTTAGATATTTTTATCAAATTGTGTTGATATTGCAGTTATAATGGAAAAAATTCCTGATCAGATCGGTTACTTGGTTTTAACAGAGGACGGGGCTGTCCTTGAATCTGGCGGAGAATTAGAAAACGACGAACGTGTTGCTACAATAATAACTGATCTCATCTCCTTATCAAACAAGTAAGCACATTTTAATTACGTGTGATTTACCCGCCCTGACTCATACTTAGTAAAAAGGCGTGACGTAGCTTTTGTTTGTTGATCTATTATATTAAAATTAACTGGTTGTCTTCTTCATTTCAGAGTCGACCCATTAGCTTTTGGTCCAAATGAACAGTTCAAGAAAATATCAATAACATACGATGACCATTGGTTTGTAATATGTCTTTCTAATAAGAAGATATATGTGGTGAAGCGCAGTATACAACCTTATATAAGTGAAGGGAATGCAGTTAACGTTTGAGAATAACAAATAAATCACCATGGGACGAAACCTGTTAATGAGTAGCCTTGAGAATGCGTCATTTAACATTGTATTTCAAATTCTATTTAGATGTGTAACATTTGTGATTAATGCATGGGTTATCAGAAATGTTGGACATGAAGTTCTGGGTATTATGAATGTAAGGCTACTGCTCTTGGAGAGTACTATACTATTCCTTAGCCGAGAACCATTCAATAGAGCCTGCCTTGGACAAAAAGAAGAGTTCAGCTGGAGGCAACTCATAAATCAAATCTGGCTGTCTGTGCCTGTGAGCTGTGTTCTGTCCATAGTTTTTGTTTACATCTGGTTAAACTTGCTACCCCTAGGTCATCCAGAACATTCATTTCAATATACATTTGGTTGTTGGAGTGTTGCCCTGTCATGTGTATTGGAATTATGTTCTGCTAATGTAGCATTAGTGGCACAATTATACTGTTTTATCAAATTTAAAGTTGCCTTAGATACTTTGCATATTTTTATAAGAACATTATTATTCTTGTCTATTGTAATATATGATAGGTCTCTTGCACTCATTGCATTTTCTGTGGCTCAAGTTGGTAGTATAGGAACTATAGTGGTTTGTTACTACCTGTTCTTTTATTGGTATATAAAAAATAAGCCGCTCTATGCTAAAGGAGCACTTAAAAGTAAGATAGTTCCCGAGTCAGTTTTGAACAGTTTGTATGATAACATGGATGACTTCCAATTTACATCACTAAAGGACTTCTTACCAAAATATGTTGGGTCTGTAAACACAACATTCAATAAGAAATTAAGTTCCCTCACACTTAGTTTTGCTAAACAAGGTGTTGTGAAACAACTTCTAACAGAAGGAGAAAAATATGTGATGTCTGTCAGCCCTGTTATGACCTTCACTGAGCAGGCCACTTATGATGTTGTTAACAACTTGGGCAGTCTAGCTGCAAGGTTTGTCTTTAGGCCTATCGAAGACAGCAGCTACTTCTATTTTACCCAAATGGTGAGCAGAGAATTGCCCCTTCAAAAACAAGATCAAAATAAAATACAAGAATCATGTACAGTATTATCACAAGTTTGCAAAACAGTTACTTCTATTGGGTTAATAGTTTTAGTATTTGGACAGAGTTATGCAAGGACCTTGCTTTTGTTATATGGGGGCGAGTCATTTGTAGCAAGTGGATTGCCAGTTCAATTACTGAGAAGCCATTGTTTAGCTATAGTTCTATTAGCGATTAATGGAGTCACTGAATGTTATGCATTTGCAACAATGACTAGCACCCAGTTGAACAGTTACAATTATTTGATGGTACTATTTTCAATAAGTTTTCTTTTACTATCATATATTTTAACATATGTTTTTGGACCAGTAGGTTTTATTATATCTAATTGTATTAATATGTTTGCTAGAATAATTCACAGTGTTCATTTTATTAGTAACAAATACAAAGATACAGATTACAAGCCTCTGGATGGACTATATGTTGGTAAATTCTTTTTGATTACTTTGTTTGTGGCTGGTTGTATTTGTAAACTATCAGAAAATAAAGTGTCAAGAGATTCAGTTATCCTGCATATATTCATTGGAGCTATTTCATTATTTTGTGTCCTGCTAGCATGGGGATATGAAAATAGAGATCTTGTTCTCAAAATGTATAAAAAGATTTGGAAAAAAGAAGACAAAGTTTCTTTTGATTAGCATTCGATTATTGTTAAGTTATTATGAGTATTCATTACCAGTGTTGATAAGTAACTAAGTAAATAATATAGACATGTTATAATATGAGATAGATTTGTTTTATTTTAATAACAATAAACTAATAATGTAACATTCTTATACATTGTATTTATTTGTTCAGTAGGTAGCTGTGAGCCAGATTGAGATAGAGCATAATAAATCCATGATTGATTTCTAACTACATAATAATATGCTAATTTTTACATTGGGTAAAAAAATATACCCTTCATTTGGGCTTCACATATCCGTCTTACTTCATCTGTAAACAAAAACATAATTTAAAGATTACCATATGTGTAAATCATGCAAATGTATGATGTATAGTAAATTATAACAAAGTTATATAATGTTTTCAATGGAAAGTTGATATTCAACAGGAAAAAACGCGGCAGCAACGCTGATATCAGCGAAGTGTATCAAGGACATGCTACGCGCACTCAACACCCGCAACATATCTATGTACGCCCACAAAACGCCACTAAATACACTTAAAACTCAGTACTTGCATTTAAAGTGGAACAAAAGTTTTAGTTATGTGTTGCTAACTGCAAGAATTAATATTCCCAATAACATAATAAGTTTAAATAAATAATTAATAACTCGAAGTCGGCTTGGTAGTCGAAGCCAGATAAGAAGTAGCTTTCCTTAGGTTTAAAAGCTTATTTTATACAAGATTTCATCAAAATCGGTTCAGGAGAAACAAAGAAAAAAGTTACTTCCACATTTATAATATAAATATGGATATGTCATTTCAATTTATTCACCCTCCTTCCTCAAAAACCAGACAGTACTAGAGAGGAGGCCAGAAGCCCTATTATAAGCTCTTATGATCTAAACTAAGGGATGTAGCTTTATAGGGTGTACAGCCCTATCCCTTTTTCACTCACACACCTAACATTTTTACACGTCATGGTAAGGGTGGGTCCACATCTGGCGATTGTGCCGCGAATGCGCAGCTCGCGAGTCGTTTGCGAGTTGCGCGCGTGCAGTCACGGCAATGATTTGGTGAGCCTCTTTAAGCGCAACTCATACAAAAATGCACGCGCGTAGCTCGCGGGCAGCTCGCAAACGGCTCGCGAGCTGCACATTCGCGGCACATTCGCCAGATGTGGACGCACCCTAAGGCTCCTAAGTCCCAGCCGTGGGAACATTACAAGGCTGATTACGCTTTATACTATAATAGTAGTACGATTTAAAATGTACCTGCTATTTCTTTAAGATTGGCATTTTTCTCTTGAATGATAACATAAAACTCTCTTTCATTGGAAGACTTCCCTGTAATCCAGTACTCATCTGGTGTTTTGATTATTATTTCTCCATAATTTCCAAGGCTGCTGATAAAAAGATTTAGTATAAATGTGATGTTAGGTAACTATGTAATAGTGAAATCTCACTGGTTTGCATCAATGTAGGTACCATTTGTTCTGAGCCTTACCTTTGCTTATCTGAATGTATACTTGCTATTATACTTAGAACTTCAGGCTTTATTGCAGTAGACGGATGCAGTTTGTTAAGTGTTGGCTGAAACAGTAACCATTACAAATAGGTAAGCACTTGGATATCGAATTATACCTATGCATGCATGTCTGGAGATCCAAATGCATAAAACGCTATTTGCACAGCATTATTGCATAAATTGGTACATTTTCATAAACGTGAAGTGTGCAAAAAGTGAATTCAAGTAATAAATGCGCAAATATTGCATGCAATTCGATGTCTACATAATTATTAAATGTAAATAAACAGAGACGGCACCTGAGCGACGTGGCGGGGCTAGAAATAGGAGGCGGCTCTACCTACCTATATCTATGCATACGCGGTTGATGGTTTGTGGAAGAGATAAAAGAGATTTTGGGACACGCATTTGCCCAACAGTGAAACAGTATTGGCTTAAATTAAAAAATAGTAAACTCATTGTACTTACAGAAGTTTTAAATGCTAAATTCAATCTGTTGAAGTACACAAACTTGTGTTCCGACGCGGCTAGCTGCGCAGTGTGCAGCGCATGCAATGTGCATTGCTCACTGATGGTCGACGCGATGGCTGACAGTTGGGGACCAATAAATGCATCTAACGATCTGAACATCTCGAATTGTAGATCCACATTTTCTGTGAAAGAGAAATTTAAATTAGGAATAAGCTCTAGGAAGACCAACGGTCTGCTCCGACCGAGACAGCAACGATGATGCTTTGAAAATTATATCGATATCCTGACATTACGTACGCAGCGTCGCGTCTTGGTGTGAGCCGACCCTTTTTTGTTGAGGATGGGAAATCACCAAATAACTTTTCATGATTTGGGTGGAGCGAAAGGGAAAGGGGAAACATTAGCATATAAAGCGGCACACTACATGAGATCGACGCACACGTAGGCGACGCCTGCGTTGTACGAGTATGTAGCGTCGCGTGTCGTGGCGTGGGAAATATGGAGATAGACGCGCCCAAATCGGCTTACGTGGCCCACATGGGCCCGATGAATTACTACCTTAGTGTCTATTTATTTGCTATTTAATTAGTAGATTTACAACTAACAACTTACCATCTACAGTAAAACAGACAGTGGCACTCATGGTTCTATAAACAACTAAATAATACTGCTTGGTTTCCTTATCATCTTCTCTCATGAGATGTACTTTGACTAATTTCTGTAAGTCTGCCTGGTTGTGAATGCCTTCAGGAGGATGTATGAAGCGTCCGTGTCTTTGGGCAGCCGCCACTGCACCTCCTTGGATCTCCTTTTCTACTTGTTTCGGTAGAAGTGATTGTACTAAATACTGGTATAATGTCAACATGTCCGGAGTAGAGAGGCCATTCCTGTGGGTGTACATAAAATTGTAGATACATTCATAATTGGCTATTTTCCAATATAAGTGTTGGATTTGTACAATATTTTATTCTAAACAACAAGTATCTTTTTCTGAAAACAGTATTAGAATTTATTTTAAGTACCTACTTATTATTATTTTTTTAATCACAAATTAGCATTTCAAGTATTGGCTTGTTATGGCATTTATACGCGCGTAACTTAATCGCAGTGACGTCATTTTTCAGTCCATAAATCTTCTGTTATTTGACAGTTTCCCCTTCCACCAGATTTGAAAGGTATTTTGCACAGATTTTTAAATTCATTCTATTTGCCTTAAATACTTACCAAATAAGTTGTTCATTGTAGATAAAGGAAATACATTTGAAGTGTGGGTAGTTTACTTCTAGTAAGTCTATGAAACATAGCACTTTGAAGAAAGAGTTCTTGTCCAGTGGCAAATAGTTAATGCCTTGAATAACATCTGTGATGTCATTTGAGAGATTCCTTGAAGATATGTACTGAAAAATAAGTAATAATAACATCTTTTTTAATATTTTTTGTTGATAGGTTCACACCTGATTACTATGTCACCAGACCTGATGGAAAGCGATTTATTAGTGTTTATAATCTTTTTTTTTTATAAAGTAAAATATTTATTTATTTATTTAAACTTTATGTACAGTGGTGGTACATAGGCGGACTTAATGCATCAGGGCATTCTCTACCAGTCAACCTTAGGGTTAAAAAGAAAACACTGTGGTAGGTCTGCACAATAAATAAATAAGTGATTATTAAAATAGAGGTTTTGACGATAAAATTTGATTATAATTTGATTATAATTTATTTATAGAAAAATCTTACTGGTGTGTAGAACTGGTCACAAATTGTATATATTTCTTCTATTGGATAGTTTTTGAAGGGTCCTCTGAACATTCTGAACATCTTGTATGCTGACTTGAGTAAATCATACATTACAGATGGATTTATCTGGAAATACAGATATTAAAATAAAACATAGAGGAAAAACAGAGCAAAAGTAGTGGGTTTCATGAGCCTGAATAGTTAATAGTGTATTTTTACAATCAATCTCTACTATTGTGATCCCACTAACATTATAAAGGTGAAAGTTTGGGAGTGTGTGTGTTTATATTTGCTACTTTTTTACACTTGAACAGCTGAACAGATTTATATGTACTTTGGCATGAAGGTAGACCATGTTTTGGAATAGAACAAGATATTTTTTATCCCTAGAATATCTTCCCATCTTTTACTATACTACATAAGTGAAACCACTGGCAGCAGCTAGTTAGTAAATTAACTCAAAATAAAGGAAAGAACTTACAATGTCTGCAGCTCCTCGACTTTCTCCAATAGCTGACAATGCTTTTGTTGTGTAAGGTATTCTGACAACCTGAAAAATAAGGCTCTGATGTGAATTGACTGACCTGTGAGTGGGTTCTTGTATCTCACCAATATATCAGAATGGCAACCATATCTACTTAACTGTTTATTATTATAATATTTTATTGTGGATAGGCTCTGTTTTACTACTATCTTACCTGATGGTAAGCAATGATTAGGATTTTTTCTATACTAAAACTGTATTCATAAATAATTGGAAAGTAGTTTAGCTAAGACATTTTTATTCAATATGGTTATATTGAATAAAAATGTCTTAGCCAAGTTTTATTACCAAGACCATCCAGTATCCTTTTTCTGGTTGATAGAAAATATATCTTTTTGTCTGTGTTTGTAATGCTTCACATGGCTCTGATGAGAATGTTCTGCACAAAAAAGAAGAAAATAATTATGTAACTGACATACAAAAAAATATTGATTTTTAATTTTTACTCTATTTCAATTTCATAAACATTATAAAGAACAATGTTTAAAACGTCCCCACCCTTGTAGCACTTTATAACCTATATCAATCGAACGGCCTTGACCGTCTCATCATTTTATTGTATGACAGCGAAGCTGAAATATGCATCCGAAAAAAGTTATATCGAAATGAAGTAGCCGAAATCAGTCCCAATTTATGTTCCCATCTACTACAATTATCCCTTGTAGCACTATAAATCCTATATCAATCCAACGGCCTTGACCGTCTCATCATTTTATTGTATGACGGCGAAGCTGAAATATGCGTCCGAAAAAAGTTATATCGAAATGAAGTAGCCGAAATCAGTCCCAATTTATGTTCCCATCTACTACAATTATCCCTTGTAGCACTATAAATCCTATATCAATCCAACGGCCTTGACCGTCTCATCATTTTATTGTATGACGGCGAAGCTGAAATATGCGTCCGAAAAAAGTTATATCGAAATGAAGTAGCCGAAATCAGTCACAATTAATTATAATTATAAGTTGGCAAGTTTTTCAGTTTAAATATGTTCATAGTCCAAAGAAACTATAGGTGCGCAAGATAGCATAGTAATCATAAGGGCCGCATGCGCAGAGCATCGCACAATATTGTAATTATAGCAGAACTTCTTTTAGTTCGTATAGAGTATACAAGTTCCTTGGAGTAGCATCACGAAAAAAGTACTGTACGACACTTAATAAATAACTTCCTCACGTCTTCACTGTCTTCTGAGTTGCTGAAGCGCTTCCCAATACCTTCAGGGAGCCTTTTCAAGATAGTGCATACGCCATCGACTTCTTAGAACGAATTAGTCACAGCATCCATACCAGTAATGACTGTGGAACAGAACGCACCGTTGACGACTTGGCTCGGCCTGGATTATTACCAAACTACAAGTGACCCAGTGCTCGCCTTCCGCAAGCCTGCGCCTACGGTTTTTGGAAATCGGCATTGGGATCCCGGCGGCGGCGGGGGCGTGAGGGTCGTTCCCGCTCGCGGTCGTGGTCGGCCGCCTCCTTCGCTAGCATTACTGCTTTGCAGAACCGTAGATCCAATAGTTTTTTGAAAAGAGTAACCATGGAGTTTCTTGCAGGTTCTTCTCCATAGGAATCGACCAATTTGGAACTGTGCACTAGTTTTTGACGTTTTATAAGTGCCCATGTAGGCCTATGTGACATAAAACCACTTTGACTTTGAAGAAGAAGGCGACCGCCCGTCACCCCTCCTCGCTCCTGACTATGGCGTGTACCAGGGTCAGACGCGAGAGGCCGCCGTCGCCGATAGCCTCCACGAGGACACAGCGGTGTTCCGCCCAAGCAAAGCACACCTCCACAGTGTGCTCCGGGCCATCCACACATTGGCGACACCCGGGCGTCCTTTCTGCCTGAATCCGATGCAGGAACCTCCCGAACTTACCGCGTCCGGTGAGGACCTGCGTCGTATGTAACGTGAGGACGCTGTGATCTCTTTCTAACCACACCTCAAAGAGGGGACTTACCGCCGCAATGACAGCGTGCCCAGTACTGGGTTGCGACAGTCACAGTCGCTATGCCACGCTGAGATCCCGCCGGAACTCTGTCCGCCATACTTCGACTTGCATCTCCACGCGCAAATCGTGCCTGTATACAAGGACTATTGCCTCCAGATCTCACGGTGGCAGGCCAGTGAGGAGGTTCACCGCTTTGCGAGAGATCGTGCGGTGGTATCCCCGAACCATTCATATGACCATAACCTTCTGGCAAGGATTCAGCTTGGCCGCCGGTCGCTTACCCAGCGACGGCTCCCATAAAGGGCCACAGACCGAACGATCCCCACGTGGAGCCTCCAGTAGGGGGCGTCTGTACCTCTTAGGTTAGGTAGGCGCCGCTTCAGGGCAGCCTCAGTCCTTTCCAGTTTGGGAGCCAGACGTTGAAAGTGCTCGGTCAACCCGGTGGTGACGCGGTCCGAGGGCCATGACACAAAGGCATGAGGGCAATGGTGGGTCCGATGGCACATGGCCTCGGACTTGTACAATGCCACCTTGAGTCACAATTGCTGGATCCTGCCTATGACTGTCGCAACCCCGCGTGTCGCTGTCCTAAACATTAGGGGGATGCAGGAAGTGGATATCGCGAGATAAGTGAAAATAATTTTAAGGTGAATGAAGTGAGATGACATGTGTCGTACAGTACTTTTTTCGTGATGCTACTCCAAGGAACTTGTAGACTTTATATGAACTATATGAATTTCTGCTATAATTACAATATTGCGCGATGCTCTGCGCATGCGGCCCTTATGATTACTATGCTATCTTGCTCACCTATAGTTTCTTTGGACTATGAACATATTTAAACTGAAAAACTTGCCAACTTATAATTATAATTAATTGTGAGTGATTTCGGCTACTTCATTTCGATATAACTTTTTTTCGGACGCATATTTCAGCTTCGCCGTCATGCAATACAATGATGAGACGGTCAAGGCCGTTGGATTGATATAGGATTTATAGTGCTACAAGGGATAATTGTAGTAGATGGGAACATAAATTGGGACTGATTTCGGCTACTTCATTTCGATATAACTTTTTTCGGACGCATATTTCAGCTTCGCCGTCATACAATAAAATGATGAGACGGTCAAGACCGATCGATTGATATAGGTTATAAAGTGCTACAAGGGTGGGGACGGTGACCGAACATTTTGAACATTGTTCTTTGGTATCAATCATAACTTACGACATGAATTTGACAACGGCTTCACATAAGCCAACTTGCATCTTTTGAGCATCAGCACTTGTTTGGCTGGGGTGATAGAATAGTATCCTTTGCAGTTCCTGAAAACCAATAATAATGATAAGTGACAGAGAAAGTAACAAAAAACAGACAACAATAAAAGACAGATAAAATAATAGTGATAATAGGCTGAATATTTATCATTCTTTTTCTTTTATATCATTTTTTATGAATAAATTTAACTAGAAATGTAAAAATAATTATTGGCAACATACAAAATTTGTGTTTACATTATTATTTTATACTAAGACGACACAATGGACAAGGTTTTAGTTGTTTTGTGCATGTTGGAGGGTTCCTTTTAAAAAACAACAAAGGGGAAATAGCAACATGAAGACAGGTCCTAACACAAGACCAGTAATAAATAATAAGGATTACTAATTACAAGTAAAATAGCTGGTTACTATAGTTTTAAATCATGTAAATTACGACTTTGAGTACAAGAAGTGCAAGGAAGAGGGAGTGAAATCATTATAAACTTACATCGCCTTCCCTGGGACCAAAACTAGAATTGAAGATAAAGAAAGAATTAATTTTAGCCTTTACATCAATCATTGTATAGAATGTAGAATTCCTTAAAGAATTTATCATTTAATTTTATATCAAACAAAATAAATAAAATATTGTGTATTGACCACAAATTGTCAAAGTCAAGTTTGTCAATGTCATTGTCAAACAGTATTTGATAGTTACAGACTATACTGCAGCGTTGCGTTTTGTTTATCCTAGCAATTGAAAGTAAAATAAAATATGATCAATATGTTAACCTAGGTACTACAATGACACATATTTTTATTAGATTGCACAGAAGTTATAAATTGATTGTGATTTAAAAATATCCTTTTATATGTCGATAGAGAAAAAGGGCCAATTTTTCCTAGTTTCAAGCTCTGTGAGCACTGTAAGCACAGTAACGGAACACGTTACCATGGTTGGGATTGATTGTTATTATTTCAAATTATTTTCATTTTGATTTACTTCTTGTATTGAAGTTTATCTAATAAATTACGTTATCATTTTATTGAGTGTTTTGATTTTAACTTGAATCATGTCGATCCGAAATCCAAGGCTACCGCTTTTGCCGGGATATAGTCCAAATCCGATGGTAAGTAGATACAAACACGGTTCTATTCATTTTTATTCATTCTTATTTCCCAAAGACATTAATAATATTTCCTAAAGATAGGTCGTAGTCCCATTTGTCAAATTTCACCTAAAGCTGTTCTGTTCCACGCGCGCCTCAAGGAGATGTCAGCAAACTGTAGCGGCCCGGCAGGGCCGAAGCCTCTGGGGGGAACACGTGGTATTCCTAAAGGTTGACACCGAGTCCCCCCCAGAACGAAGGCAACGAAGGAACGGGGTAGGGGTTTAGTCAGTAAGAGTCTGACACGCCCTCCCGCTCCGCCCAAGAGCGGGAGAAGTCATTCTGATGATTCCTCTACCAGAAAAAAAAGAAACCTAAAGCTGTTCAGTTATTGAGACGTGACAAACGTCCAAGTATCTAAATAGCTTCTTATTCGTGTTCTTCATTCCTGAAGGTTTTCCTGGAAAGCTATGACAGATTCACTGATGAGTGGCTTCCAGACCACTCTGTTCTGAGCAATATTCTTCTCTTAGGCATTAAGGAAGCTCCGCTTGTGATATAAAATAGAATAGATTTATCCTAAGATGCCAGATTATCCAGAAAGAGACCATACAGATATCAGATTTATCCATAAATACGATTGTATGTGTATGTGTTACTATATTATTTTTCAGATAGGCAAGACGAACTTTGGAGTCCGGCCTCTCTTCACTTCAATCGATAAAGTTAATATGTTGGTCGATAAGGCGGAGGAGGGCAACAGAGTGCCTTCGTTGTATTGCCGCAAACAAGCGCCGGATCTGCCGACTTGGATCATGTATGATAAGCATGTAAGATCTTTGCTTTGACTAAATGATTTAGGACAGATGAAGTGGTGTCTAAAACTGAAAGTAGGGGTGGCTCATCTGGAATTCAGATCAGACTTAAGCGCTGGCCACACAGAAAAGACGTAAGACGCAAAAAGGGCGCGGGCAGGCGCAAAAGTACTAGCGTTGCGCCCGCGCCCTGTCTGTTCTGTATGTTTTGAGTCGCGACGCTTCTGTACATTTTGTATGAAAGAGACGTCTGCGTCTTACGTCCTTAGTTTAATTTGGGAGAAACTTGCGCTGGAATACGCGAGTTTGGGAAAAGACTGGCAAAGATAGAGAGGGCTAAACTTAGTTGCCAGTAGTTGGTGGATGCGGATAATGTATGAGATGAATACTGCATCTCGCAAGTGGACGGTGTACCTAAGTATAGAATAGATACGTTGAAGATATAGATGATGAAATATTGATCAGTTGTGGAGAAGATTAACTACAGGGGATGATAAATTTTATGGAGACCGACTATCATATATTTATTTCTACTTCGTCCTTTAACATTCTCAATATTTTTCGTATGTTTAGATTTTGCGGTTCCAAGGCTTTTTCCAACAAACGTTGCACGAATTCCGTACTGGCGCTAGCATATTGCGGAAGGTGGAGATTTTCTTCTATCTCGAAGATGGCACTATCAAAGTGATAGAACCAAAGACAGATAACAGTGGATTGTCACAAGGTACGTAGGTGACTTTTTTCTTTATATTTCAGATATTCTTGTTGGTGTAGTGGTTATAAGCACTTCGGGTACAGCATATATGGTTCTGGTTTCAGTTCCCAGGTCAGGAGAGGAAATTTCTTCTTAGCAGCCCTAAGCCTAGAGTCCTGGTTTGAGGAATGAGAATTCTGGGATCCTGGAATTAGGGCAAAGATGGAACAGGAGTTGGCTTTAGTCAGTCGAAGTCTGACACGACCTCCCACTCCGCCCAGAGCGGGAGAAGTCAAGTGGATGATCTCCCTTAAAAAAATGCCCAAGGCCGGGAGTTGTGCCCGATTCAGCTCTAAACATAGAGTTGTGCCCGATTCAGTTTATGTGTGTGCAATAGGGCTGATATCCTTAATTTCACGTTTAACCTTTTATTTGACCGCCTACGTCGTCCTATGTATCTGATACATCCATAATTCAAGACAATTTTGGGAATATCTGCGTGATGTGATGTTATGTTGACCCTAAGAAAATAATAATTTGTAATGCAATGGTTTTTTTGTTCAGGGACAATGATCAGTCGTCAAAGAATCCGTCTTCCGTACAGCTATGATCTGTATTACGATGTTTTGGATCTCAATATTGGGAAGGAAGTCACATTCTTTGGGAAAAATTTCAAGGTGAAAACGTTATAATACCTACTTCCTTTCAGTAAGTACCTACAGTACCCGGCCCGCATATCGACGAAAGAGACAATCTGCTAATTTCGGCTTCGTAGAGCGATATATCTGTCGCACGAAATACAAATAGTCCGGTATCTATTAGGAGCTGTTAAAACAATTATTTTTTGCTTCTTTCGATTATTCTTTTTATTCTTTGCATAAAATACAGCAATTTTTCTATAAGGTTGTTGTGCAAAGTTTATCGCTGGGTACTGTAGTAAGATTTAAATGAATCAACCTTTTAAATTATTTAAACTACAATTTGTTTCTATAACGGTTTCTGTTACAGATCGTAAATTGCGATAATTTCACGAGAGTGTTTCTGAATCGCCTGGGTATCAATGTGCCAGATCCTATATCATATCCAGATGCTACTCAAGTAAGTAGTGCCATACCTTCCTATGTATGTACCTAATGATTCAATTAAACCTAATGTACGTAATTTACATAGAAATGTCTATATTTTTAGAGGACTCCGGATCGCAAAAAGCCACCAAAACATAGACCTTTCAAACAATTTTTGGAATTTGACAGACAAGTCTTGAGGTACGTAAAGATAAAAGATGAATTGCTACCCAATACCTGCTTAGGTGTAGGGCTGTGTAAGTATGTTTATTTTTTGCGAAGATAATATAATAAAATAGAAGAAATGAATACCTATAGAATACTTCCATGATTTTTTTTCAATATTCACTCGAAATCCCGCTCCTTTCCCTACCACTTTTAGGAACTCTTTTCTCCACTTTTTATCAAAATATTAAACTAGCTTCAGCCAGCGGTTTCGCCCGTGTGTAGAATTAGTTTAGTCTTAGCGTGATGATATATATCTTATAGCCTTCTCCGATAAATGGGCTATCTAACACTGAAAGTATTTTTCAAATCGGACTAGTAGTTCCTGAGATTAGCGCGTTCAAACAAACAAACTCTTCAGTTTTATAATATTAACTAGCTTTTACCCGCGGCTTCGCTCCCGTCAAATGACTACCCTACATATCCTACGCTACCCTACCCTACCTTTCCTACCTACCCTACACTACCCTACACTCCCCTACACTACCTTACAGTACCCTACACTACACTACGCTACACTACACTACCCTACACTACCCTACACTACCCTACACTATCCTACACTACCCTACACTACCCTACACTACCCTACACTACCCTACACTACCCTACACTACCCTACACTACCCTACACTACCCTACACTACCCTACACTACCCTACACTACCCTACACTACCCTACACTACCCTACAACACTCTACACTACCCTACACTACCCTACAACACTCTACACTATCCTACACTACCCTACACTACCCTACACTACCCTACACTACCCTACACTACCCTACACTACCCTACACTACCCTACACTACCCTACACTACCCTACACTACCCTACACTACCCTACACTACCCTACACTACCCTACACTACCCTACACTACCCTACACTACCCTACACTACCCTACACTACCCTACACTACCCTACACTACCCTACACTACCCTACACTACCCTACACTACCCTACACTACCCTACACTACCCTACACTACCCTACACTACCCTACTTTACCTAACTTTTTTTTTTAGATTTAAACTATCCTATCTCTCAAGTTGGATCGAACTGCACATGGTGTGCGAATTTTATTATAATCGGTTAAGGGCCATGTGCACCGACATAAGTTTAAGATAACCATCTGATTAACGTCAATAACCGACGATAAGGAACAGGAAATATTGCTAAAACAGCCGTTTTAATATTAAAACAGTCGATTTGGTGTCGGTGAACATCGCCCTAAGTGGTTTAGGAGTCCATTGAGGACAAACATTGTGACACGAGATTTATATATATTAAGATATAGATATAGATTTAGATAAATGGGCACCGCTGCTGAATAAAAATTTCCACGTGTGTGAAACCACGTTTTTCAATTAGTACACTAACGAAGAAATAAAATAAGAGAACGAAAAGGCTGTCATTAAAATAAACAGCATGTGCTACTACGCTGAAAATAATTCTGGTGTTTTAATGTTTTTGAATAAATGAAATTTGCAGTTTTTTTTTTATTGCATGGAGAAGAATGTTTAGAAAGACTTGGAGAGGCCTTTGCCCAGCCATGGGACAACAAGGACTAGGGAAATACATTAAAATTGGTAAAAACATTTTTGGTGTTTTTAAATACGAATCCTTTACGATTTTTAAACGCGATTTTCGCCCGTGTCCGCCGCGGTTGGGGGCCCGCAGCTTCTGTAGAATGCAGATACTTATTTATGTAAACATTTCACGACACGTTTTACGCCCGCGGTGTACGCGGTTGTATGCGGATCCCGCTGTACCGGCGGGCAACTAGTAGAATCATCGCCACGGCTGCGGGCGATGATCGCAACCGCGGCGGCTGTGTAACTACGCAAATAACCGTTCTCGTGAGTTTTGAAATAAAACCGCAGTTTCACGACCGCGGCGGTCGCGGGCGTAAATCGCTCCGTGAGTTCTTAGCCTAAGTATTTGAATACTGGCTCAGATTTTAATTGGCTAACCTTAATATCATGCGGTTAGCGACTTTTATAAAATAAGGTTGTTACTCCTTAACCCTGTAGCACACCCCCGCTGCGAAATACGAGTAACGGATCCGCTCGATGAATTCCGCTGCGATCAAGTGTTGTAGCCGGAGCGCGGAAGTGTGGCTGGTGTTCGGAGCAGATCGGCACGGGGAAAGAGAAAGAAATAGTTAAATCTATGTGTAAGAACAGGCAGTTCCGCTAGTATTCCGCCTCTCATACATACGGACAAGACATGGCGAAATTGTTGCGGTTCCGCTGTTATCGTTTCGCAGTGGAGATGTGTTACGGACGTAAATTAAAATTTCACCTTTTTCAGGTTTTACGGTTACTGGGATGATCGTGATACAGAATTTGGTAGATTGCATCACCTGGAGATACACTATTTTTTGGCAGACGATACTATTGAGATTAAAGAATCGTTAGGTTCCAATTCTGGGACGGAACCCGGACCGATGTTTTTAAAAAGAATGCGTCTGCCTCGCGTAAGTTTGTTACATAGGGTTTCGTGGAACCCTATCTGAAATCTTTATTTCTACTATTCTTTTTGTTTTTTTTTACTTCACTTTAAATTAGAGCGTAGAGCGGGAGAACTCTACGTGAAGCAAGTGGGCGTGCCAGATTTTAAGTAAAAACTTAAGTACAAGCGGTGCTCCTTCAGTTGCTCTTTGAATTTCATGGTCGAAGTGACTCTTTCGAACAATTCTGCAGGCCATAGTGATAGTCCTCAGCCTAATTTAGATTTAGGAGAAGGACTTTCGATTTTGGATTTTTTATTTCGAATAGCTTTGATGTAGAGTGAGTTATTTTATTAGTTTAGAATTATTTTTGGGCTGCTTATTTTCTTGTTAATTTTGATGACATTCTAGAAAATACCAACAAAGATAGAAATGACTGGCGGTCCACCGACACCGTCATATACTCCTGCGGACCTGAGCATCGGAGCCATCCTCAATGTGTTCGGGCGCAATGTGGTCCTGACCGACTGTGACCCTTACACTAAGGAGTATTACCGTGTCACCTACGGATTTGGTAAGTAAAAAAATAGACGAAAAACACAGAAAAAAAGAATTGTACTTTTTTATTGGATATACAAAACGGAAATTTTAATTCTAATTTGTAATTTGGTGCACCAAATTGCCAGCTATTTATTGGCGTATTTTATTAATGATGGGTTAATGCCGCCTGAGTAATAGATATATGCAGTACTCTTTAGGAATTTTTGAAGAGAAGTAAAGAGTTGTCTTTCAAAAGTTAATTTCGATTGCATGCACAGTACATTATGAGCAGTGAACATTTCCCCCTTTCCGCTCTAAATGTGTGTAGTTATACTGATTATTACGTAATCAATTAGTACTTAATTACCTACTAGGAGTAGAAATGACGTGAGCAAGTTACCAATACTAACCTAGCCATATTTAACACGTATATTTTCAGACACGTTCACTGAATTGGCGCCGCCCCACGACGACAAAAAGGAATGTATCAGTGCCGAAATGTCTGACCGAGAGCTCCCGCCCTGGAACGGATATGGCAGCTATGAAGACTCGGCTGAAAACTGTCGCACAGTTGAACCTAAGGCACCACACAGAGACTTTATCAAGTTCTTAAATAAGGACAGGTAAAAATTCAGTACAGTCGAACGGGGTCAATAGGAACGCAGGGGTAATAGGAACAAAACAAATAACGGGGTCAATAGGAACAAAAATTTGGAGGGGATTTTCACGTTATTTAAATGTTTTTCCCAGCGTTTAGGTACTTATTCCTATTTATTCATTAATTGTAATAATAATAATTGGTGCTTTATTACAAATCAATAACAAAATTTTGTTCCTTTTGATGATTGATGTTTGACTAACACCTAATACGAAGGTGTATGCGCCTTCGTATCAGGTGTTGCTTGACGACACTTAAAATAGCAATATTTCCGTAAGCCTTCGTATCAGGCATTGCTTGACGTCATCGTTTTCTTAGCGTGTCCATGGCAAACTAGTATTTGTTTTCAAGTTAAATTCCTTACCTGGCTCAGTATTTGGCCTCGGCAATACCGTCCGCTGATTCAGTCGTTAGATCCCTACGTGGAAAGATGGAAGGTGGAACATGGTCTGCGGAGTGACGCCGTACAAACACTGAAGAACAGAACCGTCTATGAATCCTACCTTTGGATTTTCCTTGCTACGTCCAACCTAGCTGTGGAGTCTGTTTAACGCTACCCCCCCACGACAGACTTTTTGTAGGACCGATAAATTGTCACAAATTATAATCCTATAGTATATTCTGACCGACTTTTCGTAGGCCGTGTGCGTTGTACTATTGTTATCAGTGTGTTCTATTTTTCACCTACAAAAAATCGATCAGCGATTGTCGGTCGTGGGCGGGCAGCGTTAAGCTTTCCTGGTTGGCCATGTCCGGTCGAGTCTACACTAAAATTATCAGGTCGTCATTTTAAACGTTCTACGAACGCCCACAGGCTAAGATATGATTTATTAAAGTTTTTTTTTATTATACGGATGCTATTAAAAATGATTAATCAATGACCTAATATTTTCATTTCGCAGAGTTGGGTTTGATTCTCACGTACTGCGTTTTGCAGCTCGAATGATAACGGACAACCCCGACGATCTCCGCCGGTACTTTATCGTCAAATATTATTTGTGTGATGATACTATCGGAGTTGCCGAACTTGGCGAGCGTAATTCTGGATATTTGGTAAGAAATTTAGGTGTTAGTCCATTTTATAGGCGATCACTGTTCTTTGCACAAAGTAGATGTAAACTCCCCATAATCAGGCAGCTTTTACTAGCACTACAGAATTACTCATTATAACTATGACTAGCACCAACGGCTGTCTTTTATGAGCGACGATGGCATCATGTTGCCGCTTCTTTGAGAAAGTTTTATAGTTTCTTTTGCTAGCTTCACGAAGGCCACACCAAGCGTATAATGACGAATACGCGTCTGTGAAGCTACGCATCTGTGGATAATAGACTAGCGCTAACGTCTGATATGCGCCGTTTGAGTACTTTCTACGAACGCCTTTGAGACTGCTACGAGCGCGCTACGAATGCACAGACGAATGGTTCGTGGCGTTTAAACGCCATCCGCGAGCGGTTACGCGGGTTTTACGAGCATGTTGCGACTGCCATACGCTGGTGATTCATGCGCGTGAGATTATACCTACACGGTATTTGGGCACCTACAAAGACCGCCCAAGCGACGGTGCAATGAATGCAACGAACGTTTAGTGCTAGGTCACTATGTGTGTTGACCATGGTCAACACTATAATGAGCTTACGAAACTATTATAAAAGTCGCTAACCGTATACCTAGTTAGTAAAGTAAAACTGATCAAGAATTTAAATAAAATAATACTGAATCTTCTTCTTCCTGCCCTTACTGATAATAATACTGATTGCGAATTCTAAATTCAAATTTTACAATTCAATATTAACTTATGATGTGAGAATCTTTTTTATTTATATGACGAGTTTTATAAAAGGGTCAATTGAATAAAAAATTTTTGCATGTGCATGTGTCGCATTTGCTGCTATTATAACAATACTAATTTGTAAGCGAATCGTGTAATCATAGGCATATTTCAACAGGGTGGCACATTCTTCAGGCGTGAAAAGATGTATCTGCCAGATGTGAACTTCTTTGTGCCTAAAGAGCCTCCAGCGTACACGGACAAGGACATGTGGATCGGTAACGAGCTGGTCATCAACAAGCATAAGTTCCGACTCATCGGCGCTGACGAGTACGCTCTGCGGTATATGGAGCTTAACGCGGCACAGGTGAGCGTGCTCACTCAATATAATATTTTTAAGGACCTTGGAACTAATAGCTTAGCTTAATAAAAAAAAAAATTGTATCGTCCGTGTTCGTCGTACATCTTTGTGATACGACCAAAATTTACAAATTCTATTTTATATATTAAATAGTCATGTCCTTTAGTTAGACCTCAGTAAATGCCAATATTATGCGAGGTTAGATTTTTGAGCATATGTTATCTTTATTTTTGTGCGAGCTACAATAATAAGCCTGCATGTAGTGTCCCAATGAAACTCGATTACTGGCTACTTAATATAACAATTTTCGGCACAAGTGGCAGTCGAATCCTAAGAAATTGTTAAGACTGAAAAAAAAAACGTGTGTAATATAATGATTTTTTATAGTTGGGTCTGGATATGAACAATTAATTTTTCCCAGCGACTTGCTAAAATTTATAAGAATATAATATGTCGATATTGGCGTTTGCTGGAAACTTGGAAAGCCTCGGGTTCGGTCAAACCAACAGCCCTGGCTGTATCGTCGTTGTGTCGAACCTAAGGCCTATTTTGGCCAAAAAATTTGCCAACTTCGGCTAAAATTTTGAGCTGATTTACATAGATAAAGCTTCGGCTTGACTATCGGACGAGTTCATAGGCATGGTCGAAGTGGCCTAAGTGTTGGAACCTACTTGCATAGTATTAGGAAAAAAAAATAACCTCTAGTAATACGGATTACTTGAGGCTATCTTTTTTTGCCCGTGAAAGAGAATAATCTACTTTTTAACCTTATCTTTATGATCATTTTCACTAGTACCCAATGGCGAACATAGCATTGATAATGGACAAAATTCGTCGCATCTTGGCTTCTAAAGAAAATGGCTACAAGAATTTTGTAGCAAAATATATGGAAGCTGTGACACCGGAGCATAAAGACCTTATGTCCGTTAGATGTTTCAAGTAAGTACTGCAATATCGTTATTAAAAAAAAATTGGTAGGCTCGCGTTTGACCACTATCTCACCTGATGGTAAGCGATGATGTGGTCGACGATGGAGCACGTTTGCCAAGAAGTCCTATAACTTGTAGAATTTGGTCTGTTTAATTGAAGAAGGCCTCTTATTCGTAGCAATAGATTATAAGTGAGGGAGCTTGTCCGGGAAAGTACTACCATATGATAGGTACCTATTTCTGCTACCAAACAGCTTTGGTCCTGATATAGTTGGTAGTATTTTACGTCAGGTAGACTCTCGACTTATTTTCTAGATAATTACTTAATAAATGCCTAAACTAAATACAACGAAGCCTCCGATTGGCTTCGTTCTTCTGTCACTGCATGCTGTCATTGACTAGCGGGGTTCATTTTCTCGGCTTACACAAAATTGTTTTCGTGCACGTGAAACCACAAGCGATGGCTAGCTAAGTAGAGATATTTTTTTACAGACAAGCGATGAAAGAGATAATGTGCGAGAAGATGACAGAGCACGAGTTTGTGACTCTGATTCGATTCTTTAGAGGCGACCCTGGGAAGGAACAGTTTCCGCGCAGGGAAATGATCAGGTACGTCGTCATTGTGAAATGTAGGTATTAAAGTCAGTGTCAGGCATATAGTAAACCTCTTTGTGAAGGATTCAGACTGGCCCGGGGAAGTTTTACCACTAACCGGCGTTGCTTAGGCCCTTGAGCGTAATAAAGGACATAAGTGGGTTTTAGTACCTAAGTAAAAGTCTGACATGCCTATCTCATTCCATCCGGGAGAAATCATATAAAGATTTCCAGACTAAAAAAACCTTCGAACGATAGTCGTGACAGTGCAACGTAGCGATGCGCGATGTTGAAATGTATTATTTGAGTATTTCGATTATTTGAACATCTCGATAATTTTGGATGGTTTCGACTTTGACTCGAGTCCGAGTCGCGACTGATGGTAACGCATCTATGATACCCCAGGTATTACAGACCCATATACTCGTATCATCAGCAGATTAAATTGTATTTTTCGTTTTTTTTTTGCCATCCATCAGTAATGAGAACAAAAATGCTTGTTAACCAGGTCCCTTGTGTTCACGGAGCTGACGCGCGGTCTGTGGGACGACCGCGAGCGCCTGCGCGAGGGTCTGATGCACGCCGACGAGACCGGCTCCGGCGTGCTGAGCGCGGACCGCATGCGCCAGCTGCTGCGCGCGCACCGCCTGCCCCTCAACGTCGATCTGTTGGACTGCATGCTGCAAGTGTGAGTCATGTACTAGGTCCCTTGTGTTCACGGAGCTGACGCGCGGTCTGTGGGACGACCGCGAGCGCCTGCGCGAGGGTCTGATGCACGCCGACGAGACCGGCTCCGGCGTGCTGAGCGCGGACCGCATGCGCCAGCTGCTGCGCGCGCACCGCCTGCCCCTCAACGTCGATCTGTTGGACTGCATGCTGCAAGTGTGAGTCATGTACTAGGTCCCTTGTGTTCACGGAGCTGACGCGCGGTCTGTGGGACGACCGCGAGCGCCTGCGCGAGGGTCTGATGCACGCCGACGAGACCGGCTCCGGCGTGCTGAGCGCGGACCGCATGCGCCAGCTGCTGCGCGCGCACCGCCTGCCCCTCAACGTCGATCTGTTGGACTGCATGCTGCAAGTGTGAGTCATGTACTAGGTCCCTTGTGTTCACGGAGCTGACGCGCGGTCTGTGGGACGACCGCGAGCGCCTGCGCGAGGGTCTGATGCACGCCGACGAGACCGGCTCCGGCGTGCTGAGCGCGGACCGCATGCGCCAGCTGCTGCGCGCGCACCGCCTGCCCCTCAACGTCGATCTGTTGGACTGCATGCTGCAAGTGTGAGTCATGTACTTACTCTACTGTTTCGTTAACTGGTACTGGTGATAAAATCGACAGACTTCTGGTTTGGGCGACTGCCCGAAAGATGATTGAGGGCTGTTCTATCGCGCGGACAACTCGTAATTTCGCGATGCAGGATTTCGTAGTTTCATAATATAACCAAAGATGTTTCTGGCAAAAAGCTAGCTTTCGGATAGTACAATGTCTGTCGGGACCACTAGTACTTCCTATATTGTATTAATTTATGCACTAGTTCTAGATGTCTTAAATTTACTTCGATTCGATACTAATTACCCTTCAAAATCAATATGACATTAGAATTCTGTTCTATTTTTGCGGCAGGTTGCATAAAGATGAGCACTGCAACATCCAGTACGAGGACCTGATGAACTTCCTGGACTTCAAGACTCGGCCGGTGTTCAACCTCACCGAGGCTGACTACGACAAGGTCGTACGCCATGCGCCGCCCGTCAAGTTTACTGAGGTAAGGTGTCAAGTTCTATGGATATGGTGTGAAAGGTGAAAGCGATATTCATTGATAAGAGTTCTATTTTCATAATGGTAAATTAAAAAAGCAAAGTTGTATTTTGTTTTAATAAAGAAAATTCGACGAAAAACTATCACCAGGGGTCCAGAATCATGTACTGGATCCATGATATTCGTTTGTGCGTCGATGTTAGACACACCCGATATAGAAATGCAATTCAAACATTCTCTTGAAAAATATTTCTTTTTTGTTCTTGTATTGACAAGAGAAAATTGAGGAGCTCGTGGCTAGATAATAACAGCCGCACGGGTCGATCTTCAAGGTTAAGCAACGCTTGCCAAGGTTGGTCTGTGGATTGGTGCCTCGGAAAGCACATTAAGTCGTTGGTCCCGGCTGTCATTTGTAGATCCTTGGCAGTCGTTACGGATAGTCAGAAGCCAGTAAATCTGACTCCGGTCTTGTCATGATGTACCGTGTTACCCCAGTTGGTTGTGGAGGTCTGGTAGGCAGCCGCTCCTCGTAAAATACTGGTATTCAGCTAAATCCGGCTTGACTGAAAGCCGACCCCAATATAGTTGGGAAAAGGCTAAAATATTAATTGTGCTTTCATATTTTCTAGTGTAAGCTGTGGGGCGAAGCGGAGCTGGAGATTAAAGTGGGCTACGTGAACTGGAGCGCGTTCCTCTGCCAATTGAACCTGGAACACCTCGTCAAGGAACAGGCCTAGACCTGGTTTGGTACCTGAAATATAGTGCTGTAAAATACGTAGCCAAATTCTATTTACTTAGTAAAATTGTATTTTTTAGAGATGTCTAGGATATTTAATAATATGGTACTATCTTCCAGTGGGAATAGACAGATAAATACTTAATATTTTATCATATATTTACATATTGTCTTCTACTCACACGGGTATTTTAATCTGTTTTTTTTTAAAGCAAGTGATTCCATCGGCTAGTCTACGGCAATTATTCCAAAGGTTTCATAAATGACGAAGCCCGAAAAATAAGTATTTGAAAAGAGAGTAACTCTAGTTATTAAAATATCTAAATATACAACGTTTTCGTGAAACCTTAAGCTTAGAATGGTTGAAAACATTGTATAGCCTTTGTAACGTAATGTAGAATCGTTCAAGAAATCAGTTATTACCCTATTATGTGATCGAAGACTTATGTTGAACACCTAATCCTCATAGAGCTTTCACAATTGAGCATTCGAAAAACCCTCTCTTATATGTACCTACAGCTTTTAGCCACGCAATTTACTGTTTTCCGCACTAATGGGGAAAAGTGCGCGAGCTCGTCCCCGCCAAAGTTGATTGTATACATCGTACCAGGCGGGGCAGTAAGCTATCCTTACGAGTTCCGCGTCAACCCCTGTTTATTCTTCGTAAATGTATTGAAAAACGTCGTTTGATACACGTGGAAGGTCACTGTAGCATTCGCCTCTATAACACCCTCGCCTACGGCTTGGTCAAATTTCGCCTGAGTTGCAATGACAAACTCTCTCCACTTGAATCAAAATCTTTATCTATTCCTGATTTGAATTCCTTAATCATAATAGAAAAAATATGTAGTTTGAGCTCTATTATCTTGGGAATAGTACCTACATACATAATAGTTCATTTACTATAGTATTATTAATGAAAGTAGTTAACTTAATTCTGTAAATCCAACATTTCTCTATGTACCTGCCTATTTATTATCATGTGTTTTGTGTCAATTATAGAAAGTTAATAAATGTATTTTGTGGTTTAATATTGCCTTTTTAATCTTAACATGAGGTCGACTTGACTTATTCACAAGTGGATAACTAAGGCTAAGGAATTTAGGGGGAGGGATGCTTGCATATAAAATTCATGGCCCTTTTCACTATTACTAAATGATAACTAAATTTAATTTGTGTAGGGTCGGGTGTCTCACATTGAACCAGGCAGCTACATTGAACCACCGCCGAATCTCGAAAATGCGACATTGCCAAACCGCACTAATATGAGTGAAAGAGAGGTATTTACGTTCCTTTCCTGCCCACTAGTTTGCGTGGCGATCGCGTGCAAAGTGGTTGTGTGAGGAGCATTCAAAAGAAAACTGACTCAAAAAGTAAAAATTTTTTGCCAATTTCATTCTTTTTTAGCTTTTTTCGTTTAAATAATATCAATTTATTTATATATACACTGTTTTCTACGGTTATTTAGCAATTAAAAGCGCTATAATTCGTGATTTTAAGAGATTGATTTGCCGGTAAAATATTGAATTTAGTGATAAAACGTGGTGTGTCTCACATTTAACCACCTGAGGGTGGTACACATTTAACCACGGTTTACTGTGTACACCCCAGTCGTTAAAGGAGTATTTTTTACAATTATTTTAATTTAATTTTCATTTGTTATATTATGGAAGGTACTTTTGTTTTTATAATTAAAAACTGTTACTTTTGTTTTTATTATTAAAATATGATAAGAATTTGATTGAAAAGGTTTTGTGATGTATAAAACTAAGACTCTCGGTTTAATTGCATATGATTTAAAGTGATTTTTATAAATATAAGGCTGATTTGTATTATTACTGTTTATTATTATTATTATTACAAAGTATTTGCCTTATAAATTCAACTAGAAGACATCGTTAATAAGGTTTCTCAATGTGGACGATACCCTGGTTAAATGTGTACCACCGGTGGTACACATTGAACCAAAAATCATTTTTCATAAAAACCTGTTTTACACCGAAACTAAAAGGAATATGAGAAATTAATGTTTTACAAAATTGAAGCTAAATAAATATGCTAACTATACACAAAAAATGAAAGGCATTGATTGAACATCCAGCCCACTATGAGACTTTGAAATTTACCTGGTTCAATGTGGGACAACTTACCATATGTTGTACACTGCTGGATTTTCAACACTGTGAATAACTTCGAGAGTTGAAAATCCAATAGCACAATTACGAGAGCATAACATTTTCTATTCAAGTGTTAGTGAAAATGGACATCTATTGCCCAAATAAATACACAGCGCACGTGTTTCGAATTTGTTTAATTATTTTTTCGATCACAATAAATACGATTTAAATCATTCACTCTGTATTCTCACTATAGTTACAATTAAAATACATATCGTAGGTACAATACACGCTCACTGTTGCGAACATATCCTCGTAACATTGAACGTGGCACGTGATGCGGGTAGTTAGAACTAAAGTGACGTAGAAATAATTGTGATTGTTATACAAATGGCTACACACCACATTCACGCTTCAACTCGAACTGAAAATAAGAAATAAATAACTTAAAACTAAACGTTACAGCTAAATGACTTCGTTCTAGTAATAGAATACCGAATTATTTTTAATTGATTCGATGTCATTTATTTTAATTGATATGTCGCTATTAACCTCTACATTCGTGTCTATGATTGGATTTTTTTTTAATAAATTGAACTCAATGTCATGACAATTTTGAATGTCGAAGCTAAACTTACTGACATGTCAAGTACCTAAGTTTAGCTTCGACATTTAAATATTAAATTTCCTTGATATTTTATCTACTTCCATAAATGTTTACATATTTAACACGTCTTTTCTTGTTTTAGTTACATGGCACAAAGCATTCACTTGTGTCGATGCAGTCATACATTTACTCAACTCATAAATCTTACAAGAGGTACACAACATTATTTCCTAGGCATTTAATTTATGACACTGGACGGATTCGTTATACATAATTTAGATACCTACCTAACTATAATTTACATATTTACAATTTTCTTTTAATTTTAAACAGTATTGTCCATTGGCTTTGTTGTTAGTTGGTTTCCTTTAAAAATATGAAACATGAAGTTTTGAGTCAGGTATTTTAGTTTATTAGTTTTAAAACTTTTTACAAGACGTTTCATATTTTCATAGTAGCCGGTAACCAATTCTTAGGTACAATAAGGGCCCATTTCACTAGTAATGATTAAGTTCCCGTTAACTTACTTGGCAGATATATAGAAATTCTGTTCCATTTTTAAATTTATTCAGGAAGTAGGTAGTGAAACAGGCCCTTATTATGGTAGTTTTACGTATACGGTACATTTGTGAAGTTTCTACATAATTTCCTACGTCTATATCACTAAACAATTTGTTTTAACTCGTGGGTTTGTCTATTCACCGTGTAAGCAGGTCCTTAGAGATCAGTAACTTTAGATGACGTACCGCCAACAACACCTATTATTATTGCGTGTAATCAAATTATGCTATTATTACACTAATCACCACATGTCCTTCACTCGCTCTGCCGCTGGTATTTGAGGACGGTACCTGGAAACCAAAGAGATCGCACGTTTAACATGGTATTCTGTATGTTATTCGCAAATACTCACAAGATAGTAAAATGAAACTGGTTTTTAGGGTTCCGTACCTCAAAAGGAAAAAACGGAACCCTTATAGGATCACTTTGTTGTCCGTCTGTCCGTCCGTCCGTCTGTCAAGACCCTTTTTCTCAGGAACGCGTGAAGGTATCAAGTTGAAATTAAAACCATATATTGAAATCCGCGGTCCCTTGAAGTTGTGCAAAAATCAAACTTGTAAGTTGACGGGAAAAAAAGATACGCCCGTTTATGTTGCAAAAAACGTACATTTCGACACTGTCAAAGGAATCAAAACTCATAGGGTGCTTCCCGTTGACCTAGAATCTTGAAATTTGGCACGAAGCAAGGTATTATAGCACTAATATCGGGAAAAGTCTGAAAACTGAAAATTTTTAGTTACGTCACAAGAAAAAAAAATTGAAAAGTCTTCAAGACTCGATTCGAGAATTAAACTGTTTTTATAGGTAGGTTGGTACGAAACCCTCAGTGCGCGAGTCCGACTCTCACTTGCCCGGTTTTTTTATACTTAAAAAAGGAATGAATTATGGAAAGTCGAGTTCTTTTTTTAACCGTAAATGGTAGCCACACACGTAGCGATCTAATTGCGTATGTTTAGACTTGAACATATACAGTTTCTTGAAATTGAAAAGCAAGTCTCTTCCAACACTCGTGTCAGTATACCTATGCAAGTCTTAATTTGCGCAAGTAATCGCTACGTATGTGGCTACCATTATAATATGACACCTCTATGAATACGTGAAACAAAATGGCGATGCTCTTGATTCTCAATTCTCAACTGGCGATTTTGCAGTTCTGCACCAATACTCACTTTACAAAGAAGTGTCAGCAAGCAGCGGTTACTTAACATAGCGACAAGACTGAGAAGTACTCGTAATGTACCTATGCGCAGGGATGGAGGGCGTGGACGCCGGGAGCGCGCCCTTGGCCAGTGGCGACATCTTGATACCGGAACTGTTACCGTTTATACTTGAGCCCAGGCTTGACGCCGAGTCCGCTCTGAAACATTTTATATTACATTTAATATTGCAAAGGCCAAAAATACTTGAAAACAAAAAACGAAATTTTTGTGCACAGGGCTAGACCATAAAATAGCACACAGGGGGAGTATGTTCCTTTCGAACAATTTTTTACATCCATTGGTATAGTTTCGTTATATTGTGAAGTATAACGAAACTATACTAACGGATTATTAACAGAAGGTGATTTTTCTCCTGTTGTACATATTGTACCCTCTTAATATCGACAGTACTGTGGTATAAGATCAGCAAACTGAAGAAAATAACTTCTAAACAAACTCTAGGACACTCATAGATGCACTTAATAATTATACGACTAGTCTGTACGCCTGTGTCTGTAACTTGCGGATCTGAATTCTTCTTTATCTTTTCGTGTTGATGTAAACCAATTTTTTTCTAACCAGTATTTGGCAACCTGTACAGCTCTGTTATTGGCCTCGGTTGAGTCCTGAAAAGTACACGTGTTTACGCAGGATGGGCGGCATATCTTGTGCAGCGGCTCGGCAGTGTCACTGTATCACAGATGAGTCGAGGGACCGCCTTTCATAATAGATATCCCAGGATCTGAATGATGATTCAGATTTTCCTGTCCATTCCGTGTGATTTACCTGTCAATCTGTCTCCTGAAGAGCGGGTACCTCCACGGTGAGTTGGGTTTCCTCTGCTCGTGCTGGTAGGCAGGGTTGTCCCGACCCCTCTCGTTCTCACTAACCACTGTCATCGAGACCTGCGTCTCCTCACGGGTCTTTGACGACAGTCTTCTGCAATGTTCAGAAGCGCTATGTATTAGGGACAGAAAAATTGGGTTTTTTATGCAGGTAGCGGTGTTTTGTCGTCTACCTACTATCTACATCTATGTAAGACTGGACGTAGCATGTTCAAGATATAATAAGAGTCAGGCTGTATATTCCTTGGGTTGACGTGAGGAGTCTTCCTGATCGAAAAAGTTTCAAATCGAAAGAGTTGTCGAGTTGATAAACCAAGACTTTATGTACGGCAGCCTAAATTGAGGCTATTTAATCATCGAAATGAACAATTAGGTTTCTTGATTTCAAATCCGCCTCCCCCATAAATTCTTCATCTCCGTTTTTTTTTAAAGTTAAATACATTTTTACGAAATTGAAGAAGATTTTTAACATGTCTAAGAAGCCGTGAAAAGCGTTAAAGACACTAATTTAACCCAATAAAAGACTACTGAACAACGAATAACACAATAATTTCTGCAAATCAAGCTTCTTTTAACATTTACGGATCCTGGTGACCTACCTTAGTATCCTAGTAGGTAACGAGGCTTGTATCTGCGGCCTGGCTCGCTGCCGACTGTCGACGATGAGCACGTGTCGGTCGTACGGCGTGTCGTAGTCCACCTCCAGGACTGTGGAGAACCGGTGAGGCCACACCAGGTCCAGGATTGCTATGATCAGGCCCACTGTCACGCATACACAGCCTGGAATGAATTAAATTATGATAAGTGCGTAATCAATGAATTATAATAAAGTGTGCCTACCTAGTATCTGATTTTTCTTTTTGTTGGCTGTTGGCTCGCGTTTGACCACTATCTCATACAATAATGTGGCCGACGAAGGAGCACGCTTGCCTAGAAGTAACCTATTAATTCTTGAGTTAAAGACCCGGATCAGGAAACACAGGCTCCGGCAGGGAATTCCACTCCTTAGCTGTACGCATAATGAATGGGTTCCCAAAACGCTTTGATTCTTCTGATGCAATTATCGGAAGAAGTTGGTATAGATAATTAGTTTTATCAGCATCATTGACACAGTTTTGCTTCGCTAACTCTCGTGTAGTTTATTTATTTAGTTAATTCAAATGATCAGTGGTTTTTTTTGCAATAGTATTGGAAAACGCTCTTACGAAATTACAACACAAGGAACATCTGAAACCTTGAAGATGATGGTATGAGACTTCTACTGACTAAAACCAACTTCTGTTCTTTCTTTGCCTTCATTCCAAGGTCCCAGGGTTCTCTTTCGTTCAACCTAGGACCCCAGTAGGTTTCGACCCTGCTGGGCTCCTACTGTTTACTGACATCTCTTTAGTGGGACCAATAATTTTGAAAATACTTTGGTCGATACAATAATACAGCTTGACAAAGGTTACCTGCTATCAATACAAGCCAGAAGCACCATCCTAGCGAGAAGAACAGCATGGCTCCGTCGAGCCGCACCACGAGAGGCGTGTGCGGCAGCGACGCCCAGTAGCCGCCCGCGGCCGCGCACAGCGTCACGCCCAGCGTGGCCATGGCGTACGCGCCGTAGCGGGGCACCACCACGAGGAGCAGGTTCATCAGTAACCAGAGGGCTAGCGCCGTCCTGGAACGTGATTCGAGCTAGTTAGAATCGGTTTCGTAACCAGAGGAATACAAAGACAGTGGGTCAAATTTAAAATTTTTGAATTGAAGACCAAAATCATTAACATTACGTGACATCTTTTTATTTTAATACTATACAACACAAACAAAGAATGTTTCTGCCTAAAGATATTTTGAATTGAATGGCAATCTTAATTCTTGGGAAGTTTAGCCAGGAGTGTATCTGTATAGTATCAATAGTATGGATAGTACATAAGTATAGTAAAAAACAGACCAACATTACATTACTAGACTTTTGATGAAGGTAAGAAATAGACCAGAAAGTAGCCCAATAATATCCGTACCATAGCAACGTAGATGTGGTATATCCCGCCGCGCGGTACTTGGCGCCCCAGTCGAAGCCCTCATGCTGCACTGCGAAGTGTTCAGCGACGGAGAGCAGCGGGAAGGGCAGGCCGCGCGCCAGCCCGTCGCGGTAGAACTCCTGGATGGCGCCCGCCTCCTCCCAGCGGAACTGCTCGTTGTAGTCCACGCCTGGGTCGCCCACGCTCGTGTTGCCCCAGGACAGGGCTGGAATTATAGAATTACAAACACAATTTAAAAGTTCTTGTAAGAGGACCAATGGTTTACGATCGTTATTTATTTCTAAAAAAATTGCCTCCCATTAACTACAGAGATGGAAAAGAAAACTTTGTAAAATGACGCTAAACGCTACATACACAAACGACTACCTAAGCTATAGAATTGGTTAGCTGCGTTACCCACCGAATCCAGATTATGGATCCCTGTAAATCAGACACAGCGTGAATAGACTTGTCATTTACATGATTATTTTTGCACATGTTACAACTGTTACGCGTCATACCGGTGAGCGTGACGTTGACGTGGCCGAGCCCGACGTGCACCGCCAGCCAGCAGTCCAGGCGCTCGGCGGAGAAGGCACGATACGCGGCGCGGGCCACGCGAGCCCCGGACACGTGCCACGACGACCCATGCTTACAAACTGGAACCAACACAACAAAAACATTGCTCAATAAAAACTACGAGGCTCGATGACAAAGGAACTAATAATAACAGTCTAAAAATAGAAGAAAAAACAGATACTGATCTTTGACCTACAACGCGTAACTTACTGCATGAAAGAACTTATCATATTTCACGATTACAGACAATCGAAACTTTCCAGCTAACATTATTCAGTCTAGTCCCTGTAATGGCAATTGTAAACTTTGCATACAACACGGTTTTGCCTTGTACCGTTATTAAAATTATCGCAGCCGGAATATCAGAACTTGCATTGAATTTATAATGAATTGGTGTCGGTACCTATCGCTTACTCATAAGTAATCTGGAACAGGCGAATTGGCATTTCACTTTGGTACCTAATGGATACTTCAATGAATGTATTCATATGGCAACAGGAGATGAAGACGTGTACGCACGAGGTGCGCAGCTAAAATTGCGTTTGACACACGAAAATCGCGGTCAATGGCAAAAGGCAAGTTGATTTCACCACTCGAGCGGCCACCCGAAACAATGGCAGATTCATTACGAAAAAATTTACAAAATCTTTAGTAAGCAAATCTTAATTTGATTATGGAGAGGAAACAGAATATGAAGAGTTCTGCCAGCATTGAGCTCTATCTGCAGACGTGTTTTCTAACTCATCTAACCTGCGTTCTTTTAATGTTTGCCTTGGAATGTTTTTTCCTCATCCTCATACATCATTAACCTTTTCTCAATGGACTTGTTATGGTCGGCTTCCAGTCAAACCAGATATTGCTTTTCCTGATTCCGTTCTATGATTTACTCTGTTATTATCGTCATTATTATGAAATCTGATATAAGATGTTGAACATTATCATATTTTCAAAATATCACTTTTTATATCTTTTAAAGTCTGACTTGACTTTATGTTCTTAACGCACGTCAAGCATGATTTAGAAATAAGCATCCCAATCTTCTTGTCAATTATTGTAAAGAATCTATCAACAATTATTTTCGTCATCTATAGTAAGTCTCTATAAATCGTACGATAATTTATATTTCCTCACTATTTCGTAGACGTTTGCGAAACATGATTATTAGTTTTTATCTTAGTAAATAAAACTTAGTAAATTTAATAAATAATCTTGTTTCTTGTTGTTTTTAAGCAACGTACTTGCATTTTAATTAAGTGTCCATTAGGATTTTCATGGCAAATGAGAGTAATTAAGTCGTTAAAATCGTTGCCAAGGTTGTTGCGTCTGCTGCAATGACTGACGCTTTAAATGTGCTGTTCAAATTGTAGAGTTGAAGTGCAAAAACTGAGCGGTTACGTCTCACTAATTATGAACAAAGAAAGTGGAAAGTTGTATATTCCATAATGCTTACCTAGAATGACGGTGCCGACGAAAAGACTAAGTGTGACTATCGTGAACGTTGAGAATCTCTGTAACAAACAATGGATAGGTCTTAATGTAGCTGTTATGAGTTATACCTAGTCATTATCGTGATGGCTGCAGACGTTTCGTAAATAACGCACTTCATAGTACAATCAGGTGGAGATAATACTATGTTAGGTGTAATATTAAACAAAACAATGGCCATTACACTGTCAAGAATGTTCATAGATATATATGAGGTAATAAGGTTTTATTATTTTATTGTGTAGCTATAGGTCAACTACCAATGTATTGTACGATGAAAGGTGTAAAAAATGTTAACGAAGCCATCAAGCCATTCTTACATGTTCGACTGTCTATTAGAAAGATTATGAAGTAGAAATAGGTGCTGGACGGATGGAGATTTATTTATGAAGAAGAAATAGGTAGGTACTTATGTTTATAGTGAGCTATATTTTATGAGAGGTAATTAAAACCTGTTTTATTATTGTGTACCTACATGCTAGAATATACGAGTGCCTAATGCCTATACAGTCCGTAGAGCTACACAAACTTTAGTAGTGTCGACAGTGACAACATGTTACTATCGTTTAACTGTATCTAATTACTCAGATACCCGCGAAACGAGACACAATAGTAAAACAATAACAGCGCGGTCTCATAGGACCGGTTGGGGATTCAAACGCTAAAGTGCTATGCTGGTGGGAAAAGACTATCATAATGTCAATCTTTACGAAGGTGAAGGTTTGACATTTCTAGTGTTCATATCTTAGTCTAAAAGCCATAATTAAATATTAGACTGGGCACTGGATGGAGTTGAATGTGCAAAACAAAGTTGGCAGATTATGAAAATAAGGATGTTGCTGAAAAATTTGATTTTTAATTTTTTATGTCCTATCTCTAGGATACTCGTATTAAGCATATCGATTGAACAAATACTTTGGAGCCGTTTTAATGATTATTTTAGTAGCAATATTAATTTTATATCAGGTACTGAAATCACTGAAAAAAAACCAGAGAATTGCAAAACACTTCTTTTTTGTTATTTATATTCTTCAACAATCCTTTGTTGAAGAATTAGAAAAAATATCCATTTAATGACGCTACTGGATGAATTTCAGCATTCTTATCCCCCCCACTGTCCTCGTCGCTGTTGTTATTTAATAAATAATGTAGTAATGAAAATTTAATAGAAATAGCACAAGCTTGTGCTATTTTTATTATAAAAATTACACTAAATGTCGGGCCCGCTACATCGATATCCTTTATGTGACAAATCTGTTGGTAGATTGCGGTCCGCATGTTTTGCATACTCAACTCCATTCAACGCCTGCGTTTTATGTCTAAACGACTGAGTCTATATTATACTCGTATGTATAGCCTTACAGGAACTATGCTTAGTCACAGTCACCTCATAAGGGAAAGGGATCGAGTCTGTAGAAATCAATTGTCTGTTTAGTCGTTAGTGTTTTAAACAGGACCACCCGGTTGTTGACAATTCATCAACTTCAAATTCAGACTCAGAGGTAATATACGAGTATATACTACTTACTTCTTATAGAAAAATTAAACAACAGTTTTTCCAAATCGAACCTAGGGCCTGGCGCCTGGCCTGGACTTAACACACCAGGTAGTCTACGTCAGAACTTGATGTCTATATATATCGACTCGTGGGTATTAGTAAATTCCAGTCAGTCAGTATATCATCAGTATCTTTAGACAAAAATATACTGATGTAATCTACACTAATATAATAAAGAGGTAAAGTTTGTTTTTTTGTTTGTATGAGGAAGGAATAATCTGTGGAAGTACTGGTCCAATTGCTAAAAACTTTTCACCAATAAAAAGCTGCTGTATTCCTGAGTGACATAGGCTATATTTTATGTACGCGAGCGAAGCTGCGGACTAAAGCTAGTGTAACATATGAAGAATACAACCTCTTTCCTGATCCCGGGGAAGACAGCGAGGAAGGCGACGTAGAGCGTGAGCGCCGCGATGAGCAGCGCTAGCGCAGGCACGTCCGCCGCGACGGCCGTGCGGTTGTGGTAGGCGTACAGGGTCGGCCCGCCTTCCTCGCGGAACGCGTCGAACCACCCCTTCATCGCTCACCCAGCCTGGAACAACGGAGGACGAACTTTATTAACCTTTCGAGTACCGTAATTGGAGACATAATAGAAAGACAATAGGTGTGCGCACGCCGGCGTTCGCTCGAGGCTCAACAGATTAATGTGCCTATTGGTAACCATGATAATGATATTTTGGACCGCTTTGGAGTTAAACTAATAAACTGACGTTATGGGGCTGCGTATTCATATTTAATGTTTTGGGAACACATTCATTGTGCGTATAGTTAAGAAGTAGAATTCCCTGCCGGAGTCTATTTTTTTCTGATAGTTAAAACTTAGAGGTCTTTCAAGTCAAGAGTGAATAGGTTATTTTTAGGCAAATGTGCTTCATGATCGACCACATCATCGCTTACCATCAGGTGAGATAGTGGCAAATGTGAGCCCACCCAAAATTAAAACAAGTGTGCCCGTTGGTGAAAAATCATGTTAATGATATTTTGGACTGCTTTAGAATTAAAATAAGAAACTGAAATAGTCGAGTTGCCTATTCATATTTAACGGTTTACTACCTCACAATAGCTATTATGAGGTAAGAGATGAATTAGATCGATTAAGATATACCTATTATTCAACTCTTTTTAAGATAAATTTTATTATATGATTGATTTGATTTGATTTTATAATTTGGCAGATAAGTATTTATGTATCTAATAATGTATTAACAACAAATGTACCTATTATACTGTAATGATACAGATCAATCTGTTCAAGCATTTAGAAGTTATAGTGGAATAAAGAAACTCGCATACATACATGAACCCTGAAAACATAGAAGTACTTTTTTTGGGCAGTCGCGTAAAAAGAGGACAGAGTGGTGAATTGAAATGTTACACAAATCGTGGAAATAGTGAAAACAAGAAGTGGGCTTAGTTTTGTACCTTGTGGGACTCCGACTCAAAACTTTTTCTAAATTTCCATAATATTATTTAAACAAAATCTGTCTTTTGTGAGAACGCTTATTGTATTCGTTTATATACAAAATAGCTTGGAAGCAGTAATAAACTTCTTAGATTTTCATGAGCTTTCAAAACACAGAGAACAGAAATCGAATTCTATTCTAAGCACTCACGATCACTTTCGATGGATTCCTTTAACGATTTAAGTTCCCCTAAATGATTACCCCATATTGTGGGCCTCGTCATCGCGTCGACGTTTTGCAAAACTAACGATGAGAAAGAAGGCAATTAGGTCTTAACTAAATTGCACACACCAGTTTATTATCCTTGGTTTCATGAAATATAAGCAGAGCAACGGTTACACTAGTCATCATAAATATTAAAGTTGCTAAAACTGTTCCGGCTGAGTATTTTTTATTAACGAATTAACGAAATTTGATGAAACCTTAGGAAATACTTAACAAATTCTGAAATATTGTACCTCTTACATCTGCTTCAGAAATATTTTTTGTATTAAAATTTGTTGAGTAATATTGCAGTTTAATTTCAAGACAATACGCTGTCTACGTGACAATTTTTGCCACTATTGAATAGACGTTCTATCTATACTAATGTTATAAAGAGGTAGTTTGTTTTTTTGTTTGTAGGAGGTAATCTCTGAAAGTACTGGTCCGATTGCAAGATTTTTTTACCATTATAATGCTGGCTGCTTTATTCCTGAGCAACGTTGGCGTTTTATGTGTGCGGACAAAGCCGCCGGCAAAAGCTAGTGTACTATAAAATGTAGATATGTATGTAAGAATGTTAGATTAATTGACTTTAAGCTGAAACAAGATGTACTCAGAAAAGCTTTACGATGTACTAAATGTTCTAAGGTAAATTAGATATCCTGTTTTAATTTCTGTAGGTTCTCTAGGCTTATCATATTAATTAAAATTGAAGTTCTCATTAACATTCCAATTTATAAATTGGTTACGCAAATATAAACGGAATTTAAGTAATTAAAATCAAACATAACCTACGAAGCGGGTAATCGAATGGCATAGAACGGCATTTTAGCCAAACATATTAGCTATACATTCCATGTGATCATGAATGTTAATATTATGTAAATATCAGTTGATGCAACTTGAAGACAAGTTAAGGGTGGGTGCGAATTACTTAGTGTCAGGCCTAAATAAGCCACTGCATTCTTGTGTTCAACTTTTTTATTTTAAAATACTAGATACGTATCTATAAATAGATACAGAGGCAGACATATGTCAGCCATTGTACATTAAAGGTCTTCAGAACCTTGAACTTAGTGCGGAGTTGTGTATTCATCAGTTAACTCCTTTCGCCCCGAGTGGAGTGAGAGGTAGTGTCAGATTTTTACTGTTTAAAAGCCAGTTGTGATCCTACAGTTACCCTTTGCGTACTATATGGTAACTCTTTCGAACAATCCCGCAGAATGTCGCATAATTCTCGAAAACTTACTTGTTAAAAATAGCTTTAAATTGAAGTTATAAGTTTTTATTTAGTGAAAAAATATCTAATTACTTCTCTCACTAGGGCAAAGCGATAGGTCGTGTCAGACTTTTGTTGACATACTAACTCCTAGGTTTCTTCTCGATTTTGCGCTCCAGAACTCCAGATTTCTCTTTTAAAAGCAAACCCATGACCCCAGTAGGCACCGGCTCTGCTGGGCAGAGGCCTAAATTCTCACCAAATTCAAATTCGTACAAGGTAGGTGCGTTTGAACCTAACCCACCTTAACGTACCATAGGGACGGTAAGTTAAGGTAGGTGCGAATTATTTAATGTGGGGCCTAAACAAGCCACTGAATACTAAATATTCTATGTTAATAAGACAAGTTCTGTACTTGACACAAATATTTAGGGCAGCAGATTTATGTTATACCACCGTAGACATTTATACTGTAATAGCATTAAAATACGAAAACAAGTTAGGTTTTATGCGTCTCTAATAAAATTATCATTACGACTGTACTAGCCTTAATTGGCTAGACTAGCATCATCACCTCCCTTTTTAGTGATGGGTCTTGCCGCAAGTTTTACGAGATAGATGGCATCCATCTATGTACCACACACCTGTTACAGCTACTGATTAATAAACAGCAGAATGTAGGTAGGTACAATATGAGACTACTAATGTTTTAAACAGGTGTTGTCATTAGGGCCATGGATTTATGTTGCAGGTAACTCTGACCCTTTTTGGAAGGACAGCAGAAGGCAGTTCGAAATAAGCACAGAAATCTTAAAAGAATCTTAAAAGATTTCTGTGGTAATAAGTAATTATCATCATCATTTATAAAAGCCGAAAGACGTTCACTGGTGGACATAAGCGTCTTCATAACGTATAGCCAAGTGTCGCCATAACGAATGGACCTGTGCGTCTAGAAAATGAAAAGTACAACCAATACGTAATAATAAAACAGAAGTAATATTAGCAGATGAACCAAAATTAAATGCTTACATCTAGTAGTTATTTAGAGTGACGGGAACTTCTGAAAGGCACGTATACCGTGACCCTGGAACGTAAAGGGCAATTAAAGGAGACAAGTGGGTTTAATACAGTTAAAATTTACGTGAGCTCTTGCTACACCCTAGAACAGGAAAAGTAATTAGATGAAACCTCACTTTAAAAAAAAATATCTTGTAGATATAGATATGATAAGTTTGTTTTTGGTTAAATTTCAACTATAATTCAAATGCATATTTATGGCAAGCGGCAACAATATTTAAACATCAGTTGTCAGTGACAAAAAACTTAAATAAAACCTTTTTATAATTCAGAAAACAATACAGTGTCGCAAAGAGTATCGTATCTCGGCGTTGTGGCGGCCTGGCGCATAGAGTTGCAACACACTCCCGCGCCTCGTCGCCTTCGGGAAACGGATGTAGTTACTTTACGCCTTATGGTGCACTCAGTACTGCCTCTAATTAAATAATAAACTGCTCGCGATACCCCGAGATTGTGCAGCTTGCGTAACAAACCCACTGAGTGTGAAATACGGAGCAAATCGCGTTTAGTAAAAGCTGCAAGGACTACGATTGTGTGATTCGTATGCAGATAGCCGTTGCAGCAATGTATCTGCATTTTGTTCAACAGTTGCATCAAGTAGACTTTATGTTTGGTTTTTCCTCTGTGTCTACTTACCTGTTTTTTTTTAGGTGGTAAATCAACAAAAGGCTTGTCCTACGCTCGGTTGGAGCGATAGTGCGAAGCGTATCAGACTTACTGGAATTTTGCGTTCTAGGACCATGGCAAGCATTGACATAACGGGACCATTTCAGTTTTGCTGATATCTCGTTGAGGAGTACGTGGAACACTACGCGCTGTCAACTTGGCCTTCGACTTTAACGGACGACCGACAACAGCAGCTTTACCCGTTGTTCGTCGTCCGAAAGACTGTGCCTAGGTAAACCGGGAATTGCCCTACGACTTCCGAAACCCCAAGCGTCTCTTGCGTGCAGATGTCGAGTATCTCATGGTTGCAGCCATCTCCTTCTCTCCCATTAGGTACTGCTTTGCAGAACGATGTAACCGCTTCCCATTTCCTCTCACTCCGAACCATGGCATGAACCATGGCCAGACGCGAAAGGTCGTTTCCACCGAATGCCTGCTTACCTACTGTTGCCAAAATGTATGGCATACTGGATTGACAAGGAGATAAATTATCAGTGACGGTGCCGAGAACTTTAAGAAACTTCTCTAAGACGCATCAATAGGCAATATCTACTCACTACAATCTTAAACCACTATATACCTACGACTGTACTTATTTATGTGTAGTTAAGGTTGTACTTGACTTCGATCAGTATTTCTGTCGAAGCCGGGTTGAATGACATCTTGCGGCTTGATCCTCCTCATTTTACACAGGTCAATGGAACACACACCTACATTCTTTTCTATTTTTAGGTACCAGATACAGTTCTATAAATAGATACGAAGACAGGTATAAGCCAGCCATTGTACTTTAAAGGTCTTCAGAACCTTGAACTCAACGTACGTGTTGAAAAATGATCAAAAACTTAATTAATATTGTATGAAAACAGCTTAAAATTGAATACAATCAATATAACGATCATAACAAATTATTGACCTCTATCGAGATAAAGTTCTTGACATAAATTAAGGCATATGGAATGCTTTGCCGGAAGTGTTAAGATGGCTGACGATAAGAACAAGTCGACAGTGGGCGCGCTACCGGAAGAAATGTCTCCGAAGTATTCCATCGAGGTTGGTTTACTTCTTAAACAGAACATATTTAACCTTCATGGAGGAGAACTGGTTGCGATTAAGGCCCTATTTGCCAACTTCTCCGCTGCATACTTAAGCAATGTGAAATTATATTTGAGTCTACAGAGGCCGCACATGATGACAACAAATTTATTATATTTAAAATTGATTAATGGTCCATCTAGCCATATTCACACATGAATAAACAGACATAGATGTCCGTAGATTGGAACGTTATTTTTAACGGAAAATAAAGAAGTTCAAGTACGAATTTAACACGATACTATTAAGTTCGTGATTTGTGAGTACAGTTGGACTACTATGTGTTATGTTTATTTCTTTTAGAACCATTTGGGAGCCTTCATGCCTGATGAAAAATTATATGGAAAAACAATGCAAATTATATCAGTGTAGCTTACTTTGAAACTAAAAGTTGTCTAGCTACCTATATGTTTGTCATCACTCAGTATGAATTAGTATTCTCAATGACAATTGGATAGCGGAACTCTATTGTTTAATGCTTGCATTATTTATCTATTTGTAACAGTTTATTTTAAAACAAGGACGAATATGAATGATCTATTATGTAGTCTAGTATACCGTGCCATCTAAGTACGAGTATAAGGCCGTGTAAGGAACGTATCAAGTACGGGTAGAAACACGACATCCTATGCTCATTAATTCATGAATCCCCGATCGGTCCTATGAGACCGCGCTGTTATTGTTTTACTATTGTCTCGTTTAGCGGGTATGTGATAGGTTAAAACATATCAACAGCGCGTTAAGTATACCCGTGCAGATCTGTCACCATAAGTATTCTAGTGGGCATCTTCTTATGTGTACTCAAAAAAAAGAATATACATTTTTGCCTAACATTTTCTTAGGAAAGTCATGGTAAAGTACGGTGTATCTTTATTTATAGCACTAATGTAGTACTACAGTTTTATGTTAATTGATTCGTAAAGGATATTTGTAGTTGTAAAATAGAATATCGGTTATAGAAATAGTAATGTTAAAGTATAAAGACAGTAATAGTGAAACAGTCTTTGCATACACAAGATATATATTTTCAGATGAAAAATCTGTAACGAAATAAAGTATTGGATTCACAGGTGGGCTAACTTTTTTTTTGGAAAATCCATGATCGTCACTTCGTCAGCCTGATCATTCATAGAAAATTCCGGTTACATCATACAACATTGACTCGAATATTGCAGTTTTCCCAGACTTAAAAAAAATAAGCACAAGGAACTATACAATATATTATATTATTTATATTGTATTACTGCTTTGTCTGTGCATACCTGTACTAATGTAATGAAGTGGTTTCAAAGATCAAGGGTGAACACTTGAACACTAAATTACATGTATTATTTAGTTTTATTTTAAAATAAATTGTACCTTAATTCTTATTAATTGTCTGTCGACCTATAAATGGGATAATAATATTCTTGTGCTTGTGCTCATATAAAAAAGTTCTTTATCGCTTCGGCATATAATAAAATTGTGCTAAGATTATGCATATTTGTGTGGCTATTTATCGTTACATAGTTCCAAGTTTTACGGCTATTTCTTTAGTGATTAAATACAGCAGTTTGTGTATAATGTGGACTGTTTCGTGGATATTGGCAGAATGATACGTTACCAAGAGTTACGTGTACTGAGGCTTGGCTTTCTCTTTGTGTCGAGTGATGTACGACGTAAACTCGACTACGAGTAGATTGACTCAGTATATCTTACTCCTTATTGTCCATGTTGGCCCATTGTGTGTCCCTGTTGGTCTTTCATGGTGTGACCCCGTTGTTCAATAATTCTAACAAGAAGTTAGCAGGTTTCGCAAAGTTTATTTTATGCTATATGGTTGTTGATGACTTAATTGATTATTTTTGTCTTTATTAATCTTTTAAACGTATTTTTTTCATTTTTTAATATTTACACATAAAAAAATACAAAAACATTTAAAAACGTAAAAAATAGTAGCCCACTGGTATCGGGAAAGGGGATTTTGATTATTATTAAAATAAGATACGCTTTTAGTTTCAGCAATTTATATTTCATTAAGTGTAAATACTTAGTATGATGCCTGCTCAGTTGTAACTTATGTTAATCTGTTTATAATGTTTTTGATTGTTTTCTTCCCACAGTTTCCAATGCGCAGGTTAATTGCTGCAGCGATTATATAATGTCTATTAAGGTAATTTAAAAAATGTCGTAACATTGGTAACCTAAAACTTTAAAAATTATGTCAGCCAAAACAACAACAAAGCTATAGAAATAAAACTAAAACAGTGGTAAAGAGTTCACTTTCATGGTCAAGTTTAAAATTAAAGTTATTTTTGTACCACCTTGGTAATGTTTCGTAAAACATATATTGTGCGGAAAGTAAATAATATTTACCGAAATAGATCTGCAGAGAACTTGGGCCATACTAAAACATTTAAACTCTTTGTATTGAATCTCTCCATTCACATATTATGAGAAACGAACTCTTAATATTTGGATTGGGCAGTAAAAATATTTAAACGAAGATTGAGCGATGGCCGTGCAGACGGTATCTGAAAAGAATATCCATCAAGCTAAATAATAATAATACAGACAAACGTCTAAACTTCGCTTGTCCGCCCACTAGCCGAACAAAGCGAATGGCATCATTAGTAACACCAATTTATTAAGAATTAAGCTTCTACTAAAGAATAAACCTTGCCCTGTACCTCCCGGAAGCCGAACTTGGGTCATTGTGCTCGGAAGAAGGCCGGCCCAGTAACCTTGTCTGTCCATCGGTGATAGCAAGGGCGATCACAACCGTCAGATTACGCGAACGTAGACATTATAACGAATTAGTGACTATAACTAACAATTATTGCATGTATGGAACTACCAATTTGCAAATGTTGCGTTTGTTTTACAGAGCCTATGTTGGTTATCTATCTATATACATATATATAAAAAAGAAACTGTCTGACTGTCATATCAACGCACTGCTAAAACTACTGGGACTAGATAAGTGAAATTTTGCAAAAGGTTTCCTTTTTTGACGTAAGCGAGCACTAAGAGAGGATTTTTCAAAATTCACCCCCTAAATTAATGAAAGAAGCGTCCAAAGTTTGTATGTAGAAACATACTTTTACGCAGCCAGGTGAAGCTGCTGGCAGAAGCTAGTGTAATTAATAAATCTGATTGCGCAGTTTGCAACCAATTGATTTATTTTCAATCGTTAGATCACGGTACCTAATCGTTTTGGAATATTGCGTATTCCTTTAGATACCTGTAAACTTTAACTGTTAATAAACTGGTATTAGATAAACTTTAAGATAAATGGTCTAAGGGAACAGACTCGATTATTTTATTTTTTATTGAACGGCGAGTCGATTGTTGACTCGATGGTTTATTTTTTTTTAACACAGGTGCTCGTAAAGCTGATGTAATTCCACCGGTTTTAAATATGTAAAGCGGGTCATAAAAAACGCGTGTGTTATCAAAGCAAATAGTTAAATTATAGTCCATACAAATTCCATAACAGCATTATTTGCCATTTCGTCACTTTTTGTGGTTTTGTCATTTTTTGTCACTTTTTGTGGTTTTTTGTCAATTTTTGTGATTTTTTGTCATTTTTGTCACTTTTTGTGATTTTTTGTCAACTTTTGTGATTTTTTGTCACTTTTTGTAATTTTTTGTCATAATTGTCACTTTTTGTGTTTTGTTGTCATTTTAGTCATTTTTTGTCACTTTTTGTTACTTTTTGTTACTTTTTGTTACTTTTTGTTACTTTTTGTTACTTTTTGTTACTTTTTGTTACTTTTTGTTACTTTTTGTTACTTTTTGTTACTTTTTGTTACTTTTTGTTACTTTTTGTTACTTTTTGTTACTTTTTGTTACTTTTTGTTACTTTTTGTTACTTTTTGTTACTTTTTGTTACTTTTTGTTACTTTTTGTTACTTTTTGTTACTTTTTGTTACTTTTTGTTACTTTTTGTTACTTTTTGTTACTTTTTGTTACTTTTTGTTACTTTTTGTTACTTTTTGTTACTTTTTGTAATTTTTTGTTACTTTTTGTCATTTTTTGTTACTTTTTGTGATTTATTGTCATTTCAGTCATTTTTTGTCAACTTTTGTGATTTTTTGTCAACTTTTGTGATTTTTTGTCAACTTTTGTGATTTTTTGTCACTTTTTGTGATTTTTTGTGATTTTTGTAATTTTTTGTCATTTTTGTCACTTTTTGTGTTTTGTTGTCATTTTAGTCATTTTTTGTCACTTTGTCACTTTTTGTTACTTTTTGTCATTTTAGTCATTTTTTGTCACTTTTTGTCACTTTTTGTTACTTTTTGTCATTTTTTGTTACTTTGTCATTTTTGTCACTTCTTGTCATTTTTTGTTACTTTTTGTGATTTATTGTCATTTCAGTCGTTTTTAGTCACTTTTTGTGATATTTTGTGATCTTTTGTCACTTTTTGTGATTTTTTGTAATTTTTGTGATTTTTTGTAATTTTGGTCATTTTTTGTCATTTTTGTCACTTTTTGTGATTTGTTGTGATTTTCTGTCATTTTTTGTCACTTTTTGTCATTTTTTGTCACTCTTTGTCATTTCAGTCATTTTTAGTTATTTTCGTCATTTTTTGTAATTTTTGTCATTTTGTCATTTTACCAAACAATATTTGCGTTCGATTTCTTTGGCGCTAAACACTAAGATGTTCCTCACACAATAAGTAAATGTTTTTTTTTTCTGTTTCCTCGCAAATGTGTTAAAAAACGTCGTACGATATACGTGCGTATTGGTTATAACATGCTCGGCTCAGTTACGCCCTCGCCTTCGGCTCGGGCTGAAATTCCGCCTCGCATGTTATAACCATCATTACGCACTAATATCGTAATGTACTATAACGATTCTGATTCGATTATTATAACATCTCAGAATCGCCTATCACTAGTGTTACCTTGATGAATACTGAAATTGTAAGCAGCGGTATATTTGTATAGGTAGCACAAAGCAATTAACAGTGCACTGCCTTTTAAAAGGTTTGTCTGCTAGATATTGCTGTCATCGATAAGACCATTATGACCGTACCATTAATAATATTGTAGAAGAATTGTGTAATAATTTTTGTGTACAATAATATGTAAGTATTTTATCTATAATTATCTACTGTAACATTAGTGAATAAACCAGGGTTGTGGGATTGTTCAAAAGAGTTACCGCGGCCTTGGAACGTAAACGGCAACTGAAAGAATACTCCTTGCTGCACACACCCAGAGCGAAAGAAGTCATTTGATTAATAGTACATTTTGATACAAAGTTTGTCAATGCGACCGAGGCAGAATTTTCACGTGTATCAAAAGATGTTTTTCAATAAACTTATCTACGAAGAAATAAATAAACGCGCGCGGCTGATACGAAAAACGAGTACAATAAATTGTCACGGGGCGAGCTCGCGCATTTTTCATCATCAAAGCGGTAGGGTATAAGGGTTTTCAAGAGTATTGAAAAAGAATTACTCAAAAAACTAACATTCTCCCATTGCTTCAGTCTATCAATTATGCAGTGTTGCTTGTTCTGACACTAAATCAAACCAAGGAACACTACGTGATCACATCAATCTCATGCTCTCGGATCAGGAAAAAGCCTCTTCGTCCATATCAGATGACTTCCAAGTGTGGTCATGGACCTGTCACGGTCGTTCGAAGTCGAGGGCGTCGGGACGAAGCACCTTGTCTCCATCGGTGACTCAGCCTTGCTCCTTTAGAAGTTTATGAGCCCATAGCTGATGCGTGTCACGTATCCTCATATTATTATGTTATAACAAAGGTACAGTAAGACGTAAGTCAAATGTTTCGTTTACAGCCGAACTCAATAACATGTCTATCACATACCTACCGGAGATAGAAAACCAAATGAAACAACAGAAAACATGTATAATTTTTGTATTGTATCATTTGTTTTACTATCTCCAGTATGCCTAAACAGCAGATATCATCTGTCAGTTCAAATTCTTTATTTGAGGTCTAGACGTTCTTGACTGTCAGTTTTTCGGCTGAGGTCTCTTTTATCGGAAATGATCGTGTTAGCCGAATATTGCCGATGGAACTTTTATATTTTTGTCATACCTATGGGCTCAGTTTTGGACCTATTTTGTGTTCGAATGCTGTCGTTGTCTTTCCTTCAGGCCGAAATGATCTTGACTGCCAGTTCTTCGACTGAAGTCGGATTAGATCGGAAATTATCCTGTTTGCCGACTTTGGCAACTTTTTATTTGTCCTACACCTCTATGCTCATTTTTTGTCTTAGTTACTTCCAGGGCATCGCCTCTTCGTACCTTTGTGTCCTACAGCAGTCGTTGACCCTCTTGATGATCGTTTTTTGAGTACCTTAATGCTCACATTAAACACTTTAATGTGTTCTGTCGTACAATTTATTACTGGTTTGCGAAACGTGTGATGTTAGTTATTATTGTGGCAATAAAGGGTAGAGGCGGTCTTACAACTTGCAATCTTTGTGATTTTGACATTTCACGCGGTGTAAAAAGTAGTTCAGCCGGTAAATTAAAGTGCTTTGCACTTTTTCAAAGGCTTTTAAAGTTTATTATTGCACTTGGGTATTCCCATTTTTCAGTTATTTCTTTCAAGAACGTAACATTATTCTTTTTGAAAATGTTTGACATTTACAGATTCCTTTACGTATATATACAGCAACTTAATAGATATCATAAAGAAACATTTAAATAGGTACATAAGTCAAGTTGAGAGCTTCAAGTACCAGTACACAATGTGTAATTATGAGTTTAGAAGTGATAACCTTGCGACAACCCGTGGTACCTTGATTGTACTGGCAGCTAATTGTTATTTACCAATATTCTTTGTAAAACTATAATGGTTAGGCAAATACATAGCTTACACAAGCTCCCATACAAGTGGGCATAGGGACAATTTCGTAACACATTCTTTAGGCTCTTAAATATTTTTTTGTGATAGGTAATGAGCGGTACTTACATTACACTTGAGTATTATTTTGAAATATAATATTTGAAGTATCTATGAATTATGTATAAAATAATATTCAAAGTAGTTTTGAAGAAACAAAGGCCAAGTCGAAAGATTACCAACATGAGCGTCTTCTACGAAAATTTATAGCTTAAGTTTATGTATGGTCAAAAATATCTATGTACATAAAACAAAGTCGTGTTATTACGCCATTATTTTACAACTCAACAACGGCTGGACAGATTTTATGATCTTTGCATTGTTGAAAATAACATCTCCGTCCAGAGTAGCAGAGTGACTATTAAAATATCGAAAAAAATGATGTACTAATAAAAAATTCAAAATATCTATATACATTTATAGAAAAATGACAGCAACTGTCTTAATCAAATCAAATAAAAATAAATCAAATCAATGATCCACTCATTCCACCAGTCAGTCAATTTTATTGACTGTTAGGCGGTACGAAGTTCGACGGGTCAGCTAGTGTAACATAGAATAACCAGTCTTATAATTAATAATATAATTAAAATAATTTTCTTCTGTTGGAACTTAGGACTCTTGAAGAGGGAATGTGCCGTACTCCATCAAACGTACCCAGTGCGTGTTGGTAGGATGTCTCATGTCTTCGATTTATTTTGACTTATTCGATTTACTGTGACTGAAAATCATGGTTGCACGAACAATAAGTTACGATTCGATCATCACTCCATTTTCGTACAATCGTATGCTAATTTGGACAGCTATAATTACTGGAAAATACTGAAGAGATTCTCAGTTTCTTGTACTTATAAGTAACTGAGAATCTCTGAGTACTTACTAAGAGTTCTTTCATTACCATTAACCTGCTTTTAATTAACTACTACTTAGTATAAGAAAATGTACCTCTAGTACCTGGTTCAAGAAAACACGCGATTACCTACCTCCTTTCAGCTTCTAAATGGGCATTGTATTCGAAAGGTCGCCGATCATTATCAGTAGCCAGTTAACATTTCCTATTAGGCAAAACAGTCTGTTGGAACAAAGATGTACCTACTACTAAATTTTAACTTATGCCCGCAGGGGGGTTCGTAACTTTAGCTGGTACCCGACGGGGTTCATAATTGATTCTAGTAAAGATTTTATCCTTATGACCTCCACGTGCAGTCATGTACATAACAAAGTAAGATGTGTCCAGTACGCCACAGTCACGACTACATGACGTCTGTCATACAGTTTAAGGATGAATTCGTTAGATTGCCCGTTTGTGCATGTTTTTGCTTGTTTGACGTGGTGTTAGGATTTGAGATTTAAGTATAGTTGAAGATCTATAGACTTATTTGTGTATCTACAAACGCCGATAATTTAATGCCCTATTGAAACGTTAAGGTCCACCAACAGTTCAGGATTTCAAGTTCTGTAGTTCGAATCGGCTCTTCAGTAACTGTAATGTATGTATACAGTGTAGAGGCTACGGCCTTAAAGTTAACAAAATGTCTCACCGTTTAGTGTGAGTCACAATGTGCGGAGACGCTTGACTACTTGAGACGGTACTTCTACTGTTTAGTACTTCCCACACAAACTACGTGTATCAGAACTATCATACATATCACTGCACCGTTTGTTCGTAGAAATCTGTGGTAGAAACTGACGTGCCGTAAAAAAAATATTTTGATCAGACAATAAAATCTGGTGAACTGTACAAACGAAAATGTACACTAATATAATAAAGAGGTTTTTTTTTTCTGGTAGGGGAATCATCAGAATGACTTCCCCCGCTCTTGGGCGGAGCGGGAGGGCGTGTCAGACTCTTACTGACTAAACCCCTACCCCGTTCCTTCGTTGCCTTCGTTCTGGGGGGGACTCGGTATCAACCGTTAGGAATACCACATGTTCCCCCCAATAATAAAGAGGTAAAGTTTGTTTTTTTGTTTGTATGAGGTAATCTGTGGAAGTACTGATCCGATTGCTAAAATTTTTTCACCAATAGAAAACTGCTGTATTCCTGAGTGACATAGGCTATATTTTAAGTATGCGGGCGAAGCTGCGGGTTAAAGCTAATAAGAAATAAAGAAAGAAGATCAAAAAGATGCTGCTTATTTCAAAAGATATTGATTTTACGTAGACCTGCGACAGGAGAGTTGTGCGAGGAAGTAGACACATGGTGTATAAATAGGTAACATAATTAATTAACAATTTTTTTGCTCTTTAGTTATACATATTATATTTAATTTTTAATTCAGAATTCATTCATCATGGTGTATGTAGATTGTAGACTCATCCTATGAGGGCAAAATGACGCCTCCTCAGGATGGCCTCTACTTGTAAGTGGTATAGACAGGTGACTTTAAAGATTATCGTTTTGCATTACGAGTATTTCTACACTAGGCGGCCTTATGCATGCTGCAGTTAATGGCTGCAGTAATTTGTACTTGCAGCGTAATTATATGTAGTGTTGTCGACATGTTCTCGGCGACTATAAAGGAATCCACCACAATGTACTACCTTAATGTTCGTCCTTGCGAATAAAATATTAACCGGTACAATGAATTGCAGATAATTTTATTGTTGTTTACTGTTGATCTGCCATTTGAAGGTTTTAAATGTTTTAGAATGGAACAACATTTAATGGACTGAATATGCTATACGAAATATTCCGAAAAAACTCGGTTCTTACTAAATAAATGATTTACGGTGGGTTTAAGATCGGTAAGATAGAGTATTTCGGTTGAAACGTACAGGTAAGTAGATAAGTTACAATAGCTATATACAATAGCAGGAAAATGCACAAAACGAAAAACAAAGCCAAACAAAATGATTAAGATCTCAGCTGATCTTACCACGAGATATATTATATGACCATTAGTAGGTTATAGGAGCACTTATTTTGAAACTATAAAAATTTGACGTTATAAATACGGATATATTTCGTAATAACTTAATAGTGATTCTTATTATATTTGATTATCTATTTACGGTTTTTAGCCAAACCGCCGTAGGTGTACGTGAATTAGTCTGTCGGGTACGTGACCGCAGGCTTAGCACGCATGCGTGACTTTTAGCACGCTCGGCAGATCGTGCACGCACGGCCCTTTGATCGGCACTATGACGGCAGGCGGCACATCCTCAAAACGTTTCGTAATACATAGGCATTTATTGGGAGTCATATTGACGACATACCTACATCTGACTGTTATGTTTGGAACGTTAAGGATATAGATCCTTATATGTACGAGTATATATTGCATAAAATTTGAACTGGCGTGATTTTAGTCACGTATGATTTCTCGAATGGAAGGTGAAATAATATAGCTATTTCCTGTATCTAGTAGAAGCAAACTGTGATTTTTATCTCAGCTTCACAATGCAAAGCCTATTTAAGTTATCATTTCCTTCTTTTTTTTGAGGTGGGGAATTATGATGCTCTTGGTATAACAAGATCATGACGACCTGGCGAGGGTCACGGGAATCCGATGGATGCGAGACGCACAGGACCGATCGCTGTGGCGACGCTTGGGGGGGGGGCTATGTCCAGCAATGGACGTCTTTCGGCTGAGATGACGATGATGATGGTATAACAAGAAGGACTGTCAGACTTTTCCTGACTAAAATTGCCCTAACAGTTGCCCCTTGCGTTCTACGGTAATTTTTTCGAACGTTTCTGCAGCATTTAAGACTAGCGTGACGTAGGATTTATATTTTGACGTACCAGCTTGAGGAAGTCTCGTTTGCTAAATCTTCTTCCATGTAGTCACTTTTATGTATACAGCTCTTCACTATTAAACCATTCATAATGTCATCTAATTTAGACTTTACTTAAGCCTTTGAAAACTATTTGCTAAGTAAATACTGACCGTCACGTTCAAGTGTTTTATCCATGAATCGTGGTTCAATCATAGATTTATGAACTTAAGATTTTCAAAAGTCAAAGTCAAGAAATGGATTCTTTGTATGTATCTTTTTGAGCACACTTTATGCAAGTGGCTATTAGTTCTTAACAGAAACGGTTCCTATTTAAAATAAAAGAGCATGACTATAATAATTTATTTATTTAAAATCAGTAAATATTTTTATTCATATTTACTTATAATTCTTTTTTTTCTGATTCACTTGACTCAAAACGTTATTTAATTATTAATTCGTTTTCTCTATAATGCGAATTTTCTCATTTCTAGTGAAATGGATTAGGATAATTAGGATATCTCCGAGGGTGAAAAATTGTTCTTATTCCCATTTGGTCACGATATCAGTGACATTTTTTTATTTCATCTAAACGTACTCGTACTTATGTTATTATGTTATTAAATCAAATAGTCAATAAATATTTTTCTAAAACACTTTTTTGGTTACAACAATTTTTGTTTCAAGTATGATAATGTTTATATTTTACTTCCAATTTTCGCTATTATACTAAATTATATGTTACATAACAGCGGTCTATAGAAAAATGAGCAATCTTTTTTAGTGAGCAAAAAGTTTTGGAATAAACTTGTGCATATTTTTAGTTTTAGTGGTTATAGAAAAAGGTGATATTGTTTTTTGCAATGACTTAACGTCACGCCGGAACTGGTATTAGGAACTTTGATTGATACTGCGGTTTTTAGCAGTTTTTACTCAGTTTTTGCCTTTAACGATAATAAGGCAACCAAATATTACGACATGACAGCTTCAGTGCATGCTATTTCTGGTCTGCTGGAAACCACAAGCAGACATGTTTCTGTGGTTCTTCAGGAACGTGTAATGAGATGTGGCGATGGTTGCTTAGGTATACTTTCAAATATCTAACTACCTAAACGTAACACCATATTTACTTGAAACAAAAGATTTCTCTGCTCTTTCCTTCGTTGTTTTGCCGTGTCTCTTCAGACGAAACAAAACAAACCTCCAAGTTGTTAATTGTTTTAAATTATACCCTTTGTGATCACAACATTATTATTGTTGTCTGTATACACAGTGAACACTCTCACTAAGCATAAAAACAACCGACAAACACCAGTTTTTCTTGATCCTTTATGGGGGCGTCATTTGCAGGGCAACTTAGAAAATTACTGTACATTACAATTAGTTCTTATCTTCTCCGTCTGCCAAGTTATACTGGCCATATTGTGGAAGTTTTTGTGTTTTTTTATTGTCGGTTAAAAGTAGATCAATCAACGGCTGTTAGTAGGTGGGTGTCGGTCGGCCGGTTGTGTTACATAACCCGACGTGTGGCCACTGGCCAGAGCCAAGTGCTCGGAACTTGACCTTGACTTGTTCCACGAACAATTTACTGCCCATCGTTACGATCGACATAGTTGTGGTAACGAGGTTATCAGCTTAAAGCTTCTGTTAGCATCACAGCATGTGTAGTCAACACTTCTGAAGGGGAAAAACGACCAGGGAGCTTTGGTGCTTCTGGAAACACTCTTAAGGTTAGGTTAGCCCCTAAAGGTATCAAACAAACGAGACCTAAGCCTTGTCATTTCGTTCATATATGGCTAAGAAAATAGGAATCTTAATACTAAACCATCTGCCAGCTCAGCAGATTGCACAACCCATCGGTAAACACACGCAAAAGTGTCATCGGTATGTTGTGGAGTCCCAGACCTACTGATCTGTAAAAGTCGATAATTTGAACATCAAATAAATGCAAGATGTTAAAAATTTTGACATTTTCGGAGATAAAGAACCGATGGCTTAGACCGTTTTCACATTATCCGATCCGATATCGGTATCGGACGCCGATACGATATCGGGGTAAGTAAAATGTATGAAATGCTGTGCTCCGATATACGATATCGGGTCGGACAATATGAAAGACAGGTACATATCTCATACATTTACCTTACCCCGATATCGTATCGGCGTCCGATACCGATATCGGATCGGAAAATGTGAAAACGGTCTTAGTTTAGAAGTTGAACCGAAATCGGCGTTTGTGGAATATATTAGTTCGGATGCCAATATTTGACAACCTTGATGACGTGGCGTGAAGCAGATGTTAATTTGCCTCTTGTCTACATTTTAAGTATAACAGAGTACGACGGTATCTGGTTGCTTTGAGACTATTTACCTCTCAATCAGTGTGTTTTCGTTATTTAGCAATTTGCGTAAACGTGACGCAGTTACGATTTAATAGTCAGTTGCAACGTCTGGCGGCCTCCGCCGACATCTAATGCGCGATGCATTATATCGCACGTAGTTAAAAACAAATGCAACAATCATTTATTGTACATGCTGAGTAACAATTCCTTGCTTTTAGTTGTTATCTAGATCAAAGATCAATGCAACATTATAAATTATCAGCTTAGTGCGATCAAAAAATAGTTTCAAGGTGCATGGGCGTTCAAGAGCTGGTGATAAATTATTCGAACAAATATACGAATCCATAATTAATTTTGATTAATTATGTGCGAAGTGCTAAGACATAAATAGTTCATCTACCCGCTGAGAGTAATTTTTCAAGTGACGGGTGCTCGCGCTCGTGGCGTGCATCGAGCGACACCTCGACATGTTTGCATTGAGTGCTGCGCGGCCTGCCCCGGCTCCGGTACAACCTTCTCAAATGACAGCGCCGTATAAAAACAACGGACAGTTGGTATTCGAGCCAAGGTCCTGTAATGAGATATGTTGGTAGATAGCTGTGCTAAGAGAATTAAGACAATTCCGCTCGCGAGCAGATAAAGCTTCGCTGGGTTTAATAATTAATATTGTGCGGCGGGTGTTATTAGCGCGATGCGTGAGTGACGCCGCGTGAACAGCATTGTGTCGGCTGTGGAGCCTCAGACACTACTGCTCATTACAATGAATGGTAAAGGCCGCGGCTTAATGACGGGATTAATATCAGCGCTTTATTATTATAGGTATACCAGTATACCTCTTTGTTTTTGTTGCCACAATAAAAGACTGTTGAATAATGTTTAATTAACCTTTTAGTGGCAGGTATCGTAATGATTGATATCGCTATAAATTGGATATATTAATAGATTAATATTAATTCATTGTATAATTCGAGGTTGATGGTAGTTGTAGATAGGATTACCGGGTGATGTCTGTTCCGAAACAATAAGGGAGGGTGCGCACGAGCAACTTAGAATGCACAGCAACTTCTGGGGAATCATCGAAAGACTTCTCTCCAAATCCCTTTCTAGGACGCAGCGGGAGTGGAAAATCCTAATACAAGGAGTATTAGGCTTTCCCTGAGACCTTTATTGACTAAAACTCACCTATGTTTCATCTTTGCCTTAGTTCCAGGGTTTCTTTCGCACAAACTATGACCCCAGTAGGCTTCGGCCCTGCTAGGCCCCTACATCTTGACATCTCCTTGAGTCGCTTGGAACATTTCGCGCCGCCGACTCGGGCTCAGTCTGGACTGCACAGCAACTTGTTGTTGTTTCTGTCGCACTTCCATACAAAACCGTAACTATCTAGTTACGGTTTTGTACGGTAAGAGATAACTTAGTTGCGGAGACAAAAGTTGCTCGTGTGCACTATCTCTAAAGCGATTGCGACAGTCAGTCGCGGACTGCGGTGCACTCAATTAACGTGGGAAATTATTATTTTTATCTCATCCGTCCATCGCAGGCAGTGAGGCGGCGTGTCCAATGAAACCACGAGGAATAATGTTGCCGACTAATTCCTTTGTTGTTATTTAATTTTATGTAGGAATTATACACTCTTGTTTTACAACCGCGCTCCAATTATGTTTATTACGTTTAGGATACAATCAAATTGTTGAACATGTTGTGTAAATGACTTCTGTTTCCTGAGAGATGTTTTTTTTTTCATATTTTGATATTTCAAGAAAATATTATGACAGCTGGCGTTAATGACCAGTAAAAGCATATTAACATCTTTCTTAAGTCGTTTAAGAAAATTAAGTGCTTACTTCTCAGTAATATGTAGAGGAATGTGGTATTTATAGCTTGCATGTTTAATGTGCGGTGGTTAGAAGAATTTTCCTCTTCCTACTTGGTCAGTTCGCTATGATGCTGCGTCATGCGCCGAGGTCGCGGGGAGGTCGCTGCTTACTTGGTGCTTCACTAAACTATAAAGATTTGCATATCCTACTTAACTGACCATTGTGTTGGAATGCCGTCTTATAAAGGAGTTTTACTAGTTCTTTTTTTTTCTCTATGACATAATCCTCGTAACTGTTATTTCATATTCTCACAATAAATGCATAACGAATAGTTTTATGAAGTAGTTTTTTTTATGTATCCGTTTGTAGTAAATGTTAGTTCTAGTGGGTTACTTATTTTAATGTTCTTGTGTTTTGGCAATGTGTGGGATATCCTGTCATTAAGTAGGTAAATAATGAACACGGTCACTGGACGGGTTTTGTAAGTTACAATTAGATGCCTGAGATCTATGTGGCAAGCGACCTAGGACGGTTTCCGAATTATTATTGTTTTTTAAATATTGCCCTAAGTTTTTCATATATTGTGGATGTTGACTGATAGGCATTATTACTAGTAATTATTTGTAGGTCATGTTTCTGAATACTGTAGTATCGAAAGAGGTTACATGAGATTTTCTTCATTTCTCCGGTTCTGTTAAAAATCCGTTAATACATGATTCAATAGATACATTGGCATAAGTTACGATTATTATGATTATCAGTATTATTTTAATGTATATCAAGCGGGAATTCGATGGATGCGAGATGTACAGGATCGGTCGTTGTGGCGACGCTTGGGGGAGGCCTAAAGTAAGTCCGCATAAAGCCTTTACTTTAATATCACACATATCAGTATTGTTGCTTTATATTTGTGAAAACCAGGAACCATTCGAGCACAGCTATAATAAGCGCTGTAATATTTATTTATGCGTTTAAAATCACTAAAGGGCTTACGGATATTTTACTGTAGCTATTGCAACTAAATGGCACAATTTAGAGTCAATTTGGAATCAAATATATGGAGATAGTAGCCTATACATCTAAATGTAAGTAGACGGTTCTTGTTCAATAAGTATACTATAGATACGTGTTTGACAGCTTAGTGTTAGTGGATTTTTAATTTCAGACTGTGTATGACTGTATGTAGGTATTTAACCTATCACATACCCGCAAAACGAGACACAATAGTAAAACAATAACAGCGCGGTCTCATAGGACCGGTTGGGGATTCATTTTATAAAGTAAAAAAAAATTAAATCCATGATATTCGTTTGCGCGTTGATATCTAACACATGGTGTATATTTTGTCTTTATATAGGGAGAAGTTATTGGAGGAGTTCGTGGCTAGATAATAACAGCCGCACAGATCGATCTTCAAGGTTAAGCAACGCTTGCCTAGGTTGGTCTGTGGATGGGTGACCATCTTAACATAACGAGTTTCCTCCGTGCCTCGGAAAGCACGTTAAGCCGTTGGTCCCGGCTGTCATTTGGAGATCTTTGGCAGTCGTTACGGATAGTCAGAAGCCAGTAAATCTGACTCCAGTCTTGCCATGAAGTACCGTGTTACCCCAGTTAATGGGTTGTGGAGGTCTGGTAGGCAGCCGCTCCTCGTAAAATACTGGTATTCAGCTAAATCCGGCTTGACTGGAAGCCTACCCCAATATAGTTGGGAAAAGGCTAGGCAGATGATGATAGGGAGAAGTTATTGGGAAGGATCGAGGTCTAAATGAAGCGAGAGGGAGTTTCGTGCTTTTTCTGACCAAAACGCACTCATCCATCACACGTCCAAGAGTCAGACAAAGTCACACTCTGCCATACAGTCTGGAAATTGTCTATAGTTATTTAATTTACCAAGCATAAAACAAAGTGCAACTAAGCAAATAAACTTAACTGTATCTAGATACTTGAGTTACAAGCAAGTTAGTAGGTATGTATGTCATATGTACACCTACACAATAGATGAACATCATTTGCAAATTACATAGCAGCACATTATTAACTAAGCCATTGATCACGTCTATAATTGAATACGGACTATGATATGAAGTAGCGATGGGCAATTTCGAGATCTTTTAAGAATCGAAATAATCGGAGTCGTTAAAATCAACTATCGACTCGTCGTTCTCCAAAATAATCGAGATGTTTTTCGAATCTTTCGAGTTACACTGACTCGACCGTTAGTTTTCAATTGTTCGCATCAGTCACCCTTACTCGAAACTCTAAACCATCTAGGAACAACTCATGAAAAAACGCGCCATGCACCAGTCAAAGTAATGAGCCGAGTTGGACTCGAGTCAAAGTAAAAATAATCGAGAATCATCAAGATGTCCAAACATTTGAATAAAACCTCTTGCGCTCGCGCACCGCTAACGTGAAGCTCGTGGAGACGTCTTCTAAGTAAACATCATTTAAACCGGGTTCAATGCTTCTTGCTAATCATCAATTGGGCTCAATTCACGTCGATTTTGCAATCAATAACGATTTTTTCGTCGTGAGGTGATTATTACATCAATCACCATACCTCTTTTATTGCAAGGGCAAAAAATTTACCAGTGTCTTCTCCGAAATAATTTGATCGAGTTAAAATACTTAATTAAGGCTCGACCATTATTTTTATGAGTAAAAAAGTCAATAATGTGTTAGACAAGAAAATGACTCATGAATAAAATATTTCATGTGATATTCCTGGAAATTAGTCATCTTGTATAAATAGCTTTTACGGAACTACACAGAAGTGTGAATTGGAGTTTGATTTGTCAGAAGTTTTTATTTGTAATTTTATGTCGATCTTATAAGAAGCTCGTGGCTAGATAATAACAGCCGCACAGGTCGATCTTCAAGGTTAAGCAACGCTTGCCTAGGTTGGTCTGTGGATGGGTGACCATCTTAACGTAACGAGTTTCCTCCGTGCCTCGGAAAGCACGTTAAGCCGTTGGTCCCGGCTGTCATTTGTAGATCTTTGGCAGTCGTTACGGATAGTCAGAAGCCAGTAAATCTGACTCCAGTCTTGCCATGAAGTACCGTGTTAACCCAGTTAATGGGTTGTGGAGGTCTGGTAGGCAGCCGCTCCTCGTGAAATACTGGTATTCAGCTAAATCCGCTTGACTGGAAGCCGACGCCAATATAGTTGGGAAAAGGCTAGGCAGATGATGATTATGTCGATCTTACATTGAAGTTGTTACTTGGTATTCAATTAAGAATGATATCCGTTTGCGGTGGCGTCAATCATAATAGCAAATGATATAAACGCATTCATCTGAAGGTTCCGGGATCCTCGTCAAGTTTTTTGTTTAATATCATCTATTAATATACTATCGAAGTTTTCCATTATGATTATATTAATTACTGGTTTATTGAGCTGCTTTTTTATTTGTGTTTTATGAATCAATAACGATCGTGATACCTACCAATTTTAGTTTATTTTCTAAACACGTTTTAAAGTTACTTTTTAGACAAAGTTGATTTACGAACATAACTTTTTCAAACCAGTTTTTTAGTAATTAATTTTGAAGAAGATCTTTTCAATAACATACATTTGTTGCTATAAAATTTTAATGGTTTCTTCAATGTTAGTTTATCAGTGTCGAAACTTGCAATAAAGGGAAGTTGATTTCTTCATCCATTAGCCCTTAAGTGAAGTTAAATTAACAGCAAAGTGGAAAAAGTAGCGTTAATTGAGATTTGATCACACGATACCTCCTTGGAATTAGCATAAAACCACGAAATGTAAGACGGTGGCTTGAGTAATTGGGCTTGACGCAATCCCAAGTTCTTTATAATTGTAAGTTCTGTGTGAACTTGATGTACTGGTGGAGTTTTTAGTGCAATTCGAAGGGACTCTCGAATTAGGAAGAGTTGTCGCAACGAGAACAATGCTTGGGAACGGGTTGTGATGTGAGCGGAATGTAGATTACTTGTTACAGATAAATTTATTATGATTGCCGATCTAAATCGTGAATAGGGGACGATAAGAGAAAGTTTTAAGGATGTAGAACTGTTAAATATTGTTTGAGAAATATGAAGTGCTTTGTGGTGTCTTCTGCGTTCGTCCCTACTCCCATCATCTAGGGTCGGGGTAGGGTGGGTTGTGTAAGTTAGTGTTAGTGGGTGAGTGTGTTGTGTGTGATGTGCTGGGTGGTTATGTTTGTGTGTGTTAGTGTTATTATAAATAAATATTACCTAGGTAATCATCCAGTTTTTTGCTCTGGAGAAATAGTACATGACCAGTGAGTATAGAACGTGCTTGTTGCTATGTCATGAACTGCCAATTATAATTGAAAAACAAGTAGGTATATATAATATACGGATTATGTAAAGATAAACACTTCATTATACCAAGTAATGAGTTAACGTAAGTACCTACGGATAATAGTTGTGTAATAATCAATTTGTTTTTTGCATTGATTGAGGTTTTAACATAAATCATACGAGGTGCCGTTGGAGATAATCTATTGGATACAATATTAGTTCTAAGGAAGTGAAGCCGGAAGTCTCCGAACTCCTTCTGGTCTTGAGTAATTCCCTGTATAAACCGGAACTTTTTTATAAGTATCTAATTATCATCTTTATTTGTTTTTATTTTACTATAAAGCTTGTGCCTCAAGGTGGTGATGCCAGTTTGCGCAGCCAAGAAGATGCATGCAGCACTATGGTGTGTACCTCACTTAGCCAGTGTTGGTCACGTAGTCAACCATACATTTTTTTAACGCCGTCACCTGGCTACGTTGTCATAGCGTCCCAGTAAGATATGGTTCTAAGTGATTGAGCTTTGAATAAAATATTATAATAGGTATTGCCGAAAAAGATGAAGGCTCGATCATCTTATGAACAATGTATTTCAAAAATCTACACTTATATAAATTAATTATAATTTGTGTCTGATTGATATTTTGTTTCAAAATATTTTTTCACTAAATGCGTATGTATACAAACACCCGAAGATATTTTTTTTAATTGTTCTCTATTTTTTGTTTCTTTCGGCTAATCTTCTAAATGGTTTGACTGATTCTTACGGGACTCCCACAGTTATATAGTTGATGTTAAAAGAAGTTACTTAGGCTACATTTATAAATATATACCTACTTAAAACAGTCCAAATTAAATATATTCAATTTGGTTATTGGTGTTCGGTTTGGTTGGATCCCAATTACAATTAACCCAACCGATTTACTTTCTCTGAACACAAAGATTTCGTTTGCGTCACCTTTGCGTGGGTCGTCACAAAATTACTCAGATCGGTCACAAATCACAAGATCCGGATAATTGTTCATATTCAGGCTGGTGATTTGTGTCGAACAGTGGGAGTGGTCAGAATGCCTACCCAGGGCAGCCTGCCGTAATAATAGATCGGCGGTTTGGAAACAATCCGGAATTACCGAGAACTTTCATGTTTTACCAACAAACCAGTTATATTTTATAGAAGGCGGTGCAAGTTTATCACAGCAATAACTTAAGTTTGACATTCAAATTGTTAAGTTAATCGATAAGGAAAATAACAAAACAAATCAATTTCATAATTTCGTGAAATCGTCGGAATGTATAAAAACGGTTTAATTCTTTTAGGAAGACCTTCGAAAGAACAGGCACGAGTACAGTATACAGGGGTCACTGCACTAAAATGACATTGGAGATTAGTCTTTGTACGAATAGTCGTAAAGGACAACACTGATATCAGCGAATAATTTTAGACTACATACGCTCAGTTTTGATTATATTTTTATTTAAAAGAAATATCTTGTGATGGAATATTTGGTAAGTTTTTTTTTAATAAGTACGTAGTCTATTGTTCGTAGGACGGATGGTCAAGGGGCCGAAGGGTTCTAAAGTGGCGACCGCGCATCGGAAGACGCAGCGTTAGAAGGCCTCCCACAAGGTGGACCGATAACCTGGTGAGAGTCGCGGGAATGCGATGGACTAGAGACGCACAGGGCCGTTCGATATTCCGAAACTTAGGGGAAAGCCTACATATCGAGCCATTACCGCCGACTTATCGTAACCGACAAAAACTAAATTTTACAGGAGAAGGTTTTATTTAAATATTACTGCTAATAATTGCAAAATTAAAGTGAAACTTAACATATAATAATTATTTATTATTAGCAGTAATATTTAAAACAAACCTTCTCCTGTAAAATTTAGTTTTTGTCGGTTACGATAAGTCGGCGGTAATGGCTCGATATGTCCATCAGTGGACGTCGTGAAATTATGACGGCGATGATTATGTAGTCCTATCAAATAGAATTACTGTGCTAGAATGCAAAAGATACGACCAAAAATTACAAACGTTTAGAAAATCTTACTTAATTATGCTAACTTAATTGTTAACCTTAATAATTCAAACGTTGCGGAATTAAACGATGCGGGTTCAGTAAAGTAAACTAGATTTTGAATGGCTCAATATGTTTACGGACAAAGTGCTAACAATTAAAGCAATTAAGTATTTGCTAACCATTTAGCAAAACTTTGAAATTTATTCAATGTTGTTTTTCCTGAAATGTAGGAGGTGATTAGTAGGTAGTTCAGACAACATTTTGCCACTTAGGTAGGTTCATAGTATGTTTAATTGCCGTGTTAAAAGGGGCAAGTTTAATAATGGAACCGCGGACCGCTTCTGAGAATTTTATTTCTCTTATGGAAAGTCTGGAAAGACTCAACAACACTTAGTCAGTCCTCAAAAACAGACGGAGGACTCTAGACTAGACAACCGCATTTGGGATTTCTAGACAAGAAAAGAACGTTAAGTATATAAAGATGAAGATCAAGTTCATCCTGAGAGTCGAAAGGTTGGAATCAAACTTTAAATCTTGTATGATACAGGGTGTGGACTCACCACGTGGAGACTTTTATGACGAATAAGTTTTGGGAATTTTGGAAGGCTACATGACACAACGAATCATCACAATACTCGTACGTTACTGTATTGACGTAGTTAATAGATTAGTTTTTACGTTTTTTAACATTTATTTAAATTATTTCTTAGTAACATAATTTGGGTTACATGCCTTTGGGCATTAGTTGCCTGATCATAAAAAATCTTTTACCACACAATCAGTTTGCACCTATAACTCACTTGTGGAAATATAAGTAGTCTGAAAAGACAACAGTTCATTCAATATCGTGTCACCATCAAGTAAACATTGACCATAATCACATACACCTCATGTTCCCTCATGAAACATCATAAATCACACGAAGAATAATCTTACGGCTGCTCATTACGAAATTCAAATAGTTGATTAGAGTTACATAATTTATGAAAATATTGTTCGCAGTGATTGATTGCCGTGCGTAGCTAAAGAATTCTGAGTAGCTTGTGAAAACTATTATTGTCATCAATATATATTGTCGTTTCATTGAGTGATAGGGTTGACAACATTTTTTTAAGAAAGAATAATGTCTTTTAGGCCTCAACTCTAGTCGCCTAGAGTCTGTAGTAGTCTGTAGTGTGTCTCTCTCTCCATAGCCCCTAGTTGTCTACTAATAACTAAAAAGGATCATATTAAGAGTACATTGCTAAAAGAAAAGAGTACCCTGGTTGGTTTTACTATTTTCGAAATAAAAATTTCAATGTGTACAAAATAATTGTACCTGTGTATTCTTTTCAGTGAAGCCATGGTTTTCAAAGAAGACAAGAAAGACTTACCATTCCATTATAATATTAAAATGGCAGGATTTCGTTCAGTATAACTCAAATTTTGAATCAAAACACCTAGAGTATTTTAGCGTACTCTATTGCGTTCGTAGATTATATACTTTATATCAGAGTATGGTTGCCAACCCTAGACTGGTTATGAAATAAACAATAGGAACTAAGTAGCTTCGTCTTATATCTTTCGGCACATTTCTAAGTTGGGCCGAAGTTAAATTGTGTTCATGTTTTGTGAAATTTCTTTGTCATTGACCCCCTCGGAATAGTGCCACATGTGGTAATGTTCCACCCTCTGTCGAATGAAACATAGCCTTATTGATAGTGACAGGTGTGTCAGTTTACTGTGGGTGTGTCATAGTATTGTAATCTTCGAAATTCTGGTGTAATGGTTACGTGATGGCATTGAGCTGTACAGGTACATCGGCCTGTGACGAATGCTGAAGAATCTAATAAATATGATCCCTCTCGTACCACCGTTGCCTTTTTAATAAAGCCACATAGTCGTTAGACTTGGTAGTTGTTAGAGGCAAGGCTTGTGCCCTGAAACAATGCGACGGGGTCGCGGCAGACCACGAAGGAGATGGCGCGACGAACTAGACAGATTCCTCCAGAACTGGCTTGAGGAAATTTACCCAGGGGTTTTTTTTTGGAAGGTGAATCATCAGAATGACTTCTCCCGCTCTTGGGTGGAGTGGGAGGGCGGGCGTGTCAGACTCCTGCTGACTAAACCCCACCCCGTTTCTTCGTTGCCTTCGATCTCAGCCTTCTTCCCACCCAGGGGTGGGACAGAAAAGGCTAAGAAAAAAAAGTCATTAGATTTATCTTTGTTAATGCTATGTATGTCTGTTATTCACATGAATACTAGTCTAAGACTTCATAAAATTTCATATCTCCATGTTTGTGTTGTTGATTTGTTGATATTCTATAAATATAGGACAAGAGCCGCATGAAATAAAGGATCAAAATATGTTAATCTTGTCTTTTGTGGTCTAATTTCCGTATTTAGTCCTTGGTGGATCATTGTACGTGATGTGTTAATTCAGAATGATTTTATATCACCTTTTTTACAAAAAGAAAGTGTAGAGAGTATATATTATTCTAAATGCAATTATGCATTGATACTACATTAGTAGACGGTCGCTAACCCGTGTTGCCAGTGTGTGGCTTGTTGAATGATTCAACGAGCTTTGTTTTGTCCTACGATACATCAACTGTACGCTATGTGATCCTGGTACAATGTGCCCGACACGCGATACAATACATAATATACTAGATATTTAATAATAGGAAATATTATTGTTTTAAATTGTTTATAGAAAAGCATTGGGGCAACAATCATTGTAATATTATGAGAGAGTGCAATAGCAGTAAAAAGATGATAGTAATATTATTATACTCCGTTTGTTTAGGTAGTTAACTAAAGGTAAACAGTCTTGGTATGTCTTTTTATATTAAAGAGGTCGTATATAATATACACAAAGATTATTTAAATTTAGCTTATTGGCTAACATCGATTTAGGTAAATACCTATTTGCAAAGATTTTTACATACAATTTATAGACGACTTTTAGATAAAAAGACATGCCAAGATTGTTTACCTTTAGTTAACTACCTAAACCGACGGAGTATAGTAACTATCTATTTACACATATGTATGTATATAGGTACCTAAATAGCTGTGTGTTGTTCAGTGCAAAAAACACGAGATTGGCATGAAAAATTTGGATGAACTTTTCTAAAATAGTTGGTTGAAGTCAGAAAGGATATTTTTTTTTTATTTTAAAAGAAAAATTGCACGCAAAGCGATAAAAAACACAGTTTCCTTTACCAAATTCATATTGTTCCTAGCTGTCAATATAAGGTTAAGCATCGATCGTTGCTATAAACTACTTTGAACCTTATATTTATTCTTTTTACCATAATTATAATGTTTGAACCTAATAGTTAGTGCGTTATTTTCTTGGTTGCTTAAATATTCTTTTCAATTCACTATCATTAATTCTTTCTTTTATTTTCTGTGTGTTTCCATTAATACTTAATTCATAATTCATGCCTCCTATAGTCTCCAGAATTTGATCAAAAAGGAAAAGTAATTAAGTTGGTCAGATCACCGGATCTTTTGACAGAACGACATTTGTCGGGTACGCTGGTTGACAATACAGTATTGAGAAAACAATGTTTCATGTTTTCAAACGAAGGATCGTTTCAGTTTCCGTCAATGCTACAACTTTTGTTCGAACTGAAGTAACGATCGTCTACTTTTGAATTTAGACGTTATTAAAACTATAAACACTTTGTACTACATCTCCAAAAACACAAATAATAATGTCAGAAGTCTGTAATTATGTACATCATGTTATGTGCACGTTGCGGTAATTTTCCAATTGAATAGTCAAGTTAACAGAACATAAAAACTGATTTGTGGTTAAACAATAAATCTTAAGACACCACATTAACTTAACACCAGTCTCATCACTTAAACTAAACTTAGATCTAAGCAAAGATGCAAGTATCACTCACAGCGATAGCACATCTCGCTTCGTAATTACAGATACCCACTCACCTAATACAACTGCACTTGTGAACACAATTAACACCTCCTGATATGGCACAAGGAGCGTTGGCACAAAACATCACAATATACACTATCCGTATACTAGTCGTTTCACTAACAACGGGGGTGCACTGGGGAAGCTTATCACTAGGGTCGAGATCGGGAGAAGTGTCGGAAGAGTTGACACAGATATCGGTCGTGTTGTATCGTTAAAGGCTCGGGCCGGACTGAGCAGTTTATTATTATATCGCGGCAAGGAGCGCGGCTGTATTCAAGGTTCCGGCCGCGGCCGGCGCTGCGCGGGCGCACAGCACGCTGCGACGCTTATCCGCCGTCGCACGACGCGCTCACGACGAGCGAGTCTCGTTACGTTTACGTGTCGAGATGAAATCTTCACTTTGTGGGTAGATACTGTTTTGGCAAACGACTGTTTCGTGACTGGAGATCATAAGCCTCACTATGAGCTCTTAACGCGATCTATTTGACGACTAAAACTGAACTGTTAAAGGAAATAGAATTGGAATTTGGAATGATATAGATTGTATAACTTCATCCCTCTTTCTCGCTCGCATGTTTGTCATTTTAACTCAGCATAGTAAGGCACCTGATTCGATCTGATGGATCGGTGATCTTTATCAACCGCTTTGGATGTACGGATGTAATAAGAATTAAAGCAATGCTTTAATCGTCGTCTTAATCACCAAAGCGTCCGCTTTCATAAACGACTGTTTTTTTTTTTTGTGAAATGTTCTGTAAGTATGTAGTTGATATATTCGAATTTGTGTGTAATTCTTAAACTACTCATGACTCATGCCTGTATTCCCCGAAGGCTTTGTTTAAGTCATCCTTGTAGGTAGCTACTAACAGGCAGCAGACAGCGGGCTTGTAGGCAGGTTACTGAGAAATTCCTAATGGAAAAACTCTCGCTCGACCAGTATTCGAATGAAGGGCCTCATGATCGACAGTCACGCTTACAGCCACTAGACCAGCGAGGTCGTTACATACCTCCATAATAACAAGTCTCAGTAATATCACATCACACTTACAATGTATGTATTAAATCATAGTATAATATTATAAAGGCCAAACATTGTGTGTATTTTTTTACATCTTCACGCTCGAACAGCTGAATGAATTTGATTGAAATTTGGCATAGCAATAGCATATAGAATACTTTTTTTAACCCGGGACTATGTTTTCCTCGGTAAAATTTTGTTTTTTGATGCAGGTAAAGCTACTGGCTGAAACTTACAGATTATTATCGATTGGAGTGCTCTCAAAGGTTAGGAATTTATAACACTATTTTATTGTGATTACTTTATAATAAATCTATCTTTTGAATGTAATACATTACACGTACGTACATACGTACATCAAACAGTATACAGATACGTAAAATAACCTATAGTCTATCATAATATGAAGCAGTTTTATTGTAGGTACAGTATATAACTTCCGTTTATCCAGCTATAAATACATAAAGGTTTCAAAACATGTTATTTTAAATATATGTAAGTTAATCTTTCAATTATGATAAACAAGTCCAAGAATAAATATTTCACCAAAAAACAATATAGCTATGTAAACTAACCGTAGGGATTTCTAGGAACTCTAAAGCATATGGTATACCTATGTACATTCAATTTCTATCCCGATTTCGTAGCACGCCGTAGCACAGGAGCGTAGACACGTGCTACGAAAACATAAGGGTGGCTACGCGGAAATATTATGTTGGCAAAGAAGCATGTAAACACCTACGAGTATTTATATACTTACAAACTTGACAAAAATTACAGTAATACATGTATATCGTGAGTACTCTTACAAAAGGACGTTTAAATTAAATCGACAAACAAACTTACAAACCAATACACAAGTTACTTAGTACAATATTTGCTGTCGCTATGTTCCGTGAATATTTTTTTCTAGATACATTAGATAATATATCATTATTATTGATTTAGCCGTTGAGATAATAAGCCGGTAGTAGAGTTGAGATAGCGAGTATCGGAAATGAATTATAACAGGCTGGTTGACCTTTCTATTTGGCATATTCAATAGCGACTTGTAAGAAGTAAATAGGAATCAGAAATCACTTCCTACTCGCACAAGGTTACTAATATTATTTCCTCTATGTGTTCGTTTGTATTTATTAATAGAACAACAAAATATGTAGATGTGTTCACAGATAATGACGAGAGCTATTAGTGAGAAGTTTGCTGACTATGTTTCGTTTATCTGTTTCAAATGATTCGTAAGTAAAACGAACGCTAATGGAAATGTTAGCAATGTATGTAGGTTGAATTGCAGTGTTAGCAAAAAAACGATTTAGCATGTTTCTTTCATTTAATTTGAAGACTTCTTCAGCATGAATAAATCGGTTCCAATCGCACCGAGTGTAATCAAGGTTACCCGTGGTCTTGGAATGCAAAGTCTAATTATGAAAACTTAGGTGTGATTTTAATTCATGAATCCCCGACCGGTCTCCTTGGACCGCGCTGTTATTGTTTTAGTATTGTGTCTCGTTTCGCGGGTATTGATAGGTTTTAGCCCTTAGCTCTAGAACGGGAGGAGTTATTTGATGATTTTACCCCAAAAAAGGATGCTTCTTTAATTTGTCATGGCACCTTCCTCAGCATTCCACTAATATTATGAAGGTTTGTGAGCGTAAGTTTGTTACTTCTTCATGTTCGAACGGCTGAACGGATTTCTATGAAACTTGGTACACGGGTAGACCACGTTCTGTAATAGCACATAAGATACATGAAATTTTAACCCGGAATTTGTTCCCTTGGGATAATTTTCTACTATCACGTTACTCCAAGAAGACGAAGAAGAAGACGTGGGCAAAGCCGTTATCAGCAGTTAGTCATTTATATTTTGAACAGTAGCAATCGTACTGTGGGTAGTTGATTCCGCTACTATTATGTTGACTGGCGATTGGTTCCAAGATAAGAAGAAGGCCACCAATCATACTTCCAACTAATTCCTGATCAGTCAGTAGGTTACAAGAACAGGGCATTCAATAGAGCACCTTGCCTTACCTCATATTAAATTACTCGCAGTACAATGAAGGCTAAATTAGTATGTAGAAACAGTGATACTAGTGTCATTCGCCGTGTCTTCAAATGAAATTAGACGCGGTATTGTGATGCTAATATTAGAGGTATTCTTTTGAAATTTATATTAACAAACATGCTGACTGCATGCATCGCGAGCTTCTTTGTTAGTCGCTCTTGGTTTTGCATAACATTCCGATGTTTATTGGGTATGGTCGGCAAAATAAATACGTTGGTAATAGAGTTAGGCGTGTACTAGAAATGACGCTATTGTGAGCATAAAGATTAGGAAACTTCTGCTTGAACTGTATTTTACTCGAAACTAATTCCGAAAACATATTATATACAATATTTTGTGTAACATATAATATTTTATGTGAAACTAATTCTGAAAACACTGTGCCTGTGCTTCAATTTTTTTTGATTTTATCAAAATAAACAAGGTAGTCTAATCTTTTATTTTTCAGCTAAGGTTAAAAGGTTAACTTACAATTTCATTGATTTCAGTACAAAAAGGTCATGAACCTTCAATGACAACTTGCATAATAATCTCTTTAGCTGACAATACCTCGTACCAAAAATAGGCTTATACATATAATGCACGAACTAATAGTATTTCGGGCGGTGTCACATCCACCATGTCTAATTTAATTTAGCGGCCCAGTTACGGTGTGAATTGTTACGCGTTCTCCTACTGGTAGAGTGGTAGCACACTGTAAGTAATTGTTGTTATCGATTTCATAATGGCGTGTTTGGCTGATTTTTTTATTATTTGTACAAAACAACAACTTTGAATCGGAAATAGAAAGAATTTTCTAAATCTGTTCAAAATGAAGTAAGTTAGAAACTTTTTAAAACTGGTTGTAGGGGAAACTGTCAAATAGCAAGTAAGGATGCACACATTGAAATGTGACATCACTGCCATTAAGGTGATGGTGAGATGTAGAACATCTCACCATCACCTTAATGGACATACGTCCTCACTCTTCTTCATAACAATATTTGAAATGATATATAGCTGCTTCATTTGATAACAATTAAATGAAGATATTTTTTTTAATATATTATTAATTACATACTGTTTCCAGAAAAACATTTATTATTAGCTTTATTTCTTGTTTGCTATAATATAGTGTATAAAAATAAACATGGAAAAGTACTAAATTTTCTTTAGGCTGTTCACTTTGCTCTCAACATATCTATAGGAAAAGAGACAGTTATTCGTTTTGATTTTCGATCAAACTTACTGAATTCAAACCATCGCAAGACCTACTAACTGCAATCGCAGAATAAAACTCAGACACAAATGGTTTTAGCTATGGTTTTAATATTGAAATCCATAAATATCTTTGAGTGATAAAAAAAACTATAAAATCCTTAGAAATAAAAGCTGGTAGAAACTTAAAAAGCAATGTTTTCTATCCGGAAATACAGTTGTATAATAATAAAGTATCGACATAAATCATCTAAACCACAAAAACCAGAGCGGTCGCTATGCATATTTTAATCGACACATTAAAGTTACGAAAGTTATTTCAACTTTACCGTTAGATGTTGATGTTGCATTTGGTCTTCGGATCCAGTCTGCAGCGGTCCGGTTCTCACCATAAGTGTACTGCGCGTCAACATACTTCGAAGAATGTCAACGTGTCAAGCTGCCGATCCAGATTCCGATTATGTGGAACTGAGATTGAAATAGAATGTGAAGATCGATCATTGTCAATACTGCTCGTAAGTTAACGGAATTTATTGGAATTGTACGTTTTAGACGCACAAACTGTTGCCAGCGGTTTTGTCTGCATTCTAGTAGAAAATAGTCCCAAGGGATCATACTCCGGGGATAAAATGTGTCTTATATGCTATGCCAGGACATAAGACACATTCCGTGTCAAATTTCATTCAAATCTATTCAGCTGTTCGAGCGTGAAGAAGTAATAAACTATGCTCGAATCGCCTCTATCCACTAGCTGCTGCCAGCGGCTTCGCCCGCGTGATTGTAAATAAATATTTCAAGGGAACATACTCCCGAGATAAAAAGTATCCTATATGTTATTCTAGCACACGATCTATTCCTGAGTCAAAATCTACAAACATACAAATTTTTGCCTTTACAATATTAGTGTGATAACCGGATATTGAGTAGAACGTAAACTATGCAGTTTACTCACGGTTAAAAAGGAAATCAAACGTACGCTTCGTAGAATCTCACGGTTATAACAAGTATTTTCTATTCCCAGTCTCACGGTATTAGTAAGTTATTGATTCAAAACAAAACGTTTTAATGAACAATTGGTTTGCAGACCGATAATCGTCTCATCACCGATAGTGCATAAAAAACAGAGGCCAAACTAAACATTAGTCGATACAAATGATATTTTCATTGAATGCATTATGGCTTTAATGGCCTTTAGAAGAGTAAAGTGCATTACAATTATATGAATTAACAATTATAAAATACTTAGTGAATCGTCAAGGTATTCACTTGTCTTTTGTTTTTATTCTGTTCGCGTCGCATGTTGCAGTACCTGCAAGTAATAGACCAATTAGCGTGAAGGATTCCGCGGTACTTTGCTCCGGCGACGAGTACTTTGTACAGTCATTATGTAAGTACCTCCGTAGTAATGGAGGCCTAACTCCATAGTATTGAATCTAACACTCAAACGAGCCATCGAAAAAAAAGATTGAAAATATTGTTTTTGCGTTTTTTAAAGAACATTGCTGTAGCGTTTTGCTTTTTACAAAATAAATTTTATATTTGCTATAAACATTAATAAAATTTGGTATTAGAACTGACCATGGTGCTTATTAAAGGTACCATGGTCAGTGGAGACAGCATAGGAGCTATGGACAGGCTACTCTGCAGAGCCTGCATGGAGGAGGACGAGATAGAAGTTCATCTAGATGCAGATGCTCTGTGCAAAAAGCTACGTACTTCTGAAACCCAGGTATCCTCCGTAAAATGCTAAGTAGCGGCGCAGATGGCCTTCCTTGAGGAGCTAGAGTAGATTAAATGACATATTTGTCTCACCCGTACGCAAAACGCGGTTTACTCGTGGAGTTGCGGAAATTAGCCAAAAATACAAATTAATATGATACAAATTCGGTATTAGATGTTTGTTTTTTTAGTAGCTGTACGAAATTACTGATAAGTTTACCTTAATGTCGCCATTAAAAACAACGCCAATAACTTTTCAATGATCTCATTGTGTCGCCCTTAACACGGAAAACTGACTAAATTTGATTACAATGTCCCGCATATCGGAAGGCGTCGAACAATCGAGTGTTAAGCTGCATGTCGTTACGTTGACTCACTGCAGCGACTGCCGAGGCTGCACTTGCGAAACCTCGCTAAACTCAGCCTCCAGCTAAAAATAAGATAATACGCGAGCATTAAAATATATTGAGTAGCAGTAAATAGCACCTCGTCAACATTGTTCTTATATTGCGTTCAATTTTGATTTTATAGCCTCTTGACTTGGTGCTCGATAATATCTAGGCCGCGGGAGTTTACGAAAGAGATACCGAGGCCCTGGAACGCAAAGGGCAACTAAGGAAACACGGGTGCAGCTTTAATCGGTAAGCGGACACTCCCTCTTGCATCATCCAGACCAGTAGAAGTTACTGGTTGATTTTCCACCAACAAAAATAGTAACTTGAACTGAGTTTTTTCATCCCATAGCTGGGAAAGCCCGTGTCCATCTAGGCCAATTCTTTAACTATACCACTCGGAAAAAAAGGCTGCAAGATTGTTTGAAAAAGTCTGAAACTTCATCGAGAAGTTATTTGGGGATTTCCCCCCTCATAAAAAGTCCTCGATGTCTGACTTGGGCAAAGTGGTAATGGGTTTTTTCCGAGATTATAATCGTGTAAAAGTCCATGTAACTGAGTGGGTTTATTATGTCAATGGGCCACCCACATTTTACCATATCTGTGGATGTTATGTCCGACAGTTTACCATTTCAAGAGTAATCGGCTTGTTTAAAGTTTAATATGCATTAAATACTTTTCACGATATAAAAAATCCTTTAAGCGTAAAATCCTGAGCTATTGTCTACTTACAGTCCTTTCGAAGTTAGTTTGGTCTTCGCCGTATTTATATTATAATACGTTTTTTAATTATAGATAAGGTTTTGATATTTATCGTAGTATTTATCAGTAAACTTTTTAACGCATTGCTTAACTGGTGGTGAATACCTTGTTGCATTAAGTCCGCCTATGTATAACTTCTGTGCATAAAGTTTAAATAAATGAATATCCTTTCAAAGCAAATACTTATTTCACTTAGTAGTTGTATCGTAATGGGAGCTCGTGGCTAGATAATAACAGCCGCACAAGTCAATCTTCAAGGTTAAGCAACGCTTGCCGGGGTTGGTCTGTGGATGGGTGACCATCTTAACATAACGAGTTTCCTCCGTGCCTCGGAAAGCACGTTAAGCCGTAGGTCCCGGCTGTCATTTGTAGATCTGTGGCAGTCGTTACGGATATTCAGAAGCCAGTAAATCTGACTCCAGTCTTGCCATGAAGTACCGTATTACCCCAGTTAATGGGTTGTGGAGGTCTGGTAGGCAGCCGCTCCTCGTAAAATACTGGTATTCAGCTGAATCCGGCTTGACTGGAAGCCGACCTCAATATAGTTGGGAAAAGGCTAGGCAGATGATGATGATTATAGTATTTACCAACCATAGATGTCAACATGATGACATGTCAAGCGTCGATAAAAAATACGAATAAATAATATTATCTAATATTTAAATATTTATAATATTTAAATTATTATTTTTGTGGTTTGAAGGCTGCGTAGTTTTTATGCAAAATAAATAAAATCATCCAAACCGTTGTCAATTGAAAAAGTGCCCTGAAAGAATACCTACTGTTGGTTTTGTTGACCTAAGAAAAGCCCAATATAAAAAATAGAAACTGGAAAAAAACGTACAAACAACCAAGCCGATTTAAATTCAGTAATTGCAGGAAGCAATAAAAAAATAAGTTAGTCTAGTCTGGACGCGACGCCTACGAGCAAGTTACCGAGCAACGGTTGCCAGGGTGCCGCCGCCGAAATGTCTTTTTCGGCGTTGCGGCGCCCCAGGCCGCCAAAGCGACTGCGCCATGGATTGACGTGTGTTGTGTCACAGTTGACATTGTTTTGTGTTTTTGCCTGTTTTTTTTCTAATTTTTCTTTATTGTTTAGTTAATTAAGTGATATATTTATTAATAAGTTTTACTATATAAAATGTTGAGTGGCAGCAGTGTTACGGTGGTAGACAGTGCGTCTCAACTTTCGACATCACAGAATACTCTGGAGAGGTGCCCTCTCTGCACCCAAGCACGGTTTTTCAAAGGTAAGCGGGGTCTGAATGTGCATATTGGTAAGGCACATAAACCCCAAAATGCACTAATTTCAGACCCTGTCCTTACTCCTACATCCCCTACACCAGCTACATTAATTTCTGACCCGCTTTGGAAAACTCTTACAAAATTCAAAAACTCTGTTCCTGTTCTAAAACGAGTTCCCCGTGGTGCAAGGCCTGTAGTAGCACAACATTTAGCAAGCTGTGTGCGCCTTGCCGCCCGGGAGAACTCGTTAAGTGCTTGGGAACAACTTCTCACCTTCCCTTATAGAATATTACATGTTCAAAAGGATTTGGCAACCAAAAAAACTTTGACTTCTCAAATTAAAGAAAATTGTAATCTTTCGGCTTTTAATTTGGACCCAAAATTATCGACACAGAGAGCTACCTCTTCAAGAGGTATATCCCATCTGGTCGAAAGTAAATTAGGGGAAGGTGACATTAGCGGAGCAGCCAGAATTCTCTTCAGTAGTGATGTGCTGGCTCCCTGTTCTCCAGATACGCTAGCGGCTCTGGAAAGTAAACACCCTGCCCCAGCGGATGGTCTTTCCTTTCCTGATCCCCCCGATTCGGATATTCACTCCCTCACCGTTACAGGTCGAGAGGTAGTCACAGCCGTTTGCTCCTTCCGAAGCGGCTCTGCCGGCGGCCTCGATGGCCTTAGTCCTCAGCATTTGAAGGACCTTATCTGTACAGGCGCCGGGGAAGCTGGTGAGTTGCTCTTGAAGGAACTTACGGCTCTGATTAACCTAATGCTCTCGGGCAAGGTAAACGAAGCCGTTATCGATATTTTGTATGGGGCCAATTTATGTGCCCTACGCAAGAGAGATGGCGGCATTCGTCCAATTGCAGTGGGTACTACGTACCGTCGTATGGCAGCCAAGATCTGTTGTAAATTTTATGGTGAGGCTATTTCGGAAAAATTTCAGCCCCTGCAGCTAGGTTACGGCTCCAAGGGGGGCTGCGAGGCTGCCGTGCACGCTTTGTCGACCTATCTAAATTCCAACAAAGGAGAGGTCATCCTGAAAGTTGACATAAAAAATGCATTCAATTCGGTTAATAGGGACACCTTGCTGGCAGAATCTAAAAAAGAAGTATCTCAAATTTTTAGTTTTCTTTGGCAATGTTACAGAAATCCTACTAAATTACTATATCGGGACAACCTTTTGATATCTGCTGTTGGCTGTCAACAAGGTGATCCCCTCGGGCCAGTGATTTTTAGCTTAGCGATTCACCCCATTATCCGGCAGCTAAATTCCAAATTTAATGTATGGTATCTCGATGACGGAACTCTTGGAGGCGAAGTAGAAACAGTTTTGGATGACCTCCTTTTTCTTAAAAATGAACTCCACTCCATAGGTCTGGATCTCAACTTTTCAAAATGTGAACTATTTTTATCTGACAGTACTGACAGACAATTGACTATTTCCAAATTCAAGACAATAGCCCCAGAAATCAAAATTATGGAAAAAAGCTCTCTTCGTCTCCTAGGGTCTCCAATTTTCGAGAATTCCTTTCCCAATTTTGTGGACGAAAAAATTCAAAATTTTAATGATATTTCGGAAAGATTGCTCGAAATTAATATTCATTCGGCCATCACCTTAATTCGTTTCTGCTGTTTTGGCCCAAAATTAACTTATTTTTTGCGTGCTTCTCATTTATGGAAACACCCTCATCTTTTAGAAAAAATGGACAAAATTATCCGTCATACTCTTTCATTAATTTTAAATGTGGCCATGGACGACCGAGCTTGGGCTCAAGCTACCCTTCCTATACGTATGGGAGGCCTCGGCGTCCGCAAAATTACTAGTATCAGTTTACCAGCATTTATATCCTCGGTTCACGGCACTGAGAAATTAACCAGGAATATCTTATCTTCCTCACTGGTTGATTTCAATGTGCCCTGCTTAGCTGAGGCCGTAAATGCCTGGAAGCTCGCTTGCCCGAGTTCTAAACTTCCCGACATCCTTTCTTCCCAAAGGCGGTGGGACGAGCCGCTCTGCAAAGTAGTGCAGGATAACCTGCTTGCAACATCTCCTACTGCTGCGGAGCGTGCGCGCCTGCTTGCCGTGGGGGAGTGGGAGTCGGGTCTCTGGCTTCACGCACTACCGTCGTCGAACATAGGCACCTTGCTCGACGATACTACTTTCCGCCTCGCTGTTTCCCTTCGTCTTGGCGCTCCCTGTTGTTCTCCTCATCGCTGCCGCTGTGGCGAAGTTGTCAACAGCCTCGGACACCACGGTCTCTCATGCAGCCGTAGTGCGGGTCGCATAGCGCGGCATGCGAATATTAATGACATCATCCGACGCGCTCTTGTCACCGTCGGCGTTCCAGCTGTATTAGAACCTCATGGCCTGGCACGCGACGATGGCAAGAGACCGGACGGTATGTCTTTATTTCCTTGGAAGATGGGTAGGCCTTTAGTGTGGGACGCTACTTGCGTCGATACTCTTGCGCCATCTCATGTTCCTAGCTCGTCGTGCTGTGCTGGTGCTGCCGCTGCGTCTGCGGAGAACCTCAAACGGCGAAAATATAATAACTTAGTAGGTAGTTATATATTCGAGCCGTTTGGGGTTGAAACTCTTGGATCGTGGGGTCCGAGCGCCCACCAATTGTTTAAAGACCTATGCAAGCGCCTTGTTGACACTTCGCGTGACCCAAGGGCTGGCTTTTATCTTGGTCAGAGAATAAGCATTGCCATACAGCGTGGCAATGCTGCCAGCCTTTTGGGTACTTTACCAGTCGACAGCGATGGGGAGGAGTTTTTCGACGCCATTCTTTAGGTTAATTTTTAATTTTTAGTTAGTTCGTTAGGGTTTTTTTTTTCTATTTCATTTAGTATAATTTGTAAATAATTTGTAACATATTAAAGTAATAAAATGTCCTGAAACAGTATTTATTAGTTTATCATTTAAGCACAAATGTTGTATGTATAATAATAATAATAAGAAATTTTTTATATTTTTAAATGTTTTTTTTCTTTTTTGTATGTTTTTTGTGAAAAATATTTAAAAATGTAAATAATGTGTGTTGAATAATGAATAAAGGAGATAATAATAATAATAAAACGTTTATTTATCTCCAACCAATTACAACACAGTTCAGTTGACAGTTTGACAAGAGATAGAAGATAATTTGTGGAAGATCTGGAGTCCAAACTAAGCCTAGGCCTGTATTTTAGAGCTCCAGGCCCCCTCATTACATCACAAATTAAAATAGTCAACGTACATGAGTTTATATGCGTGTGTGGGTGTGTGTGTGTTTGGGAGAGTGTGTGTTTGTGTGTGCGTGTATAGTATATAAATACGGTGAGGTGTATAAAGACAGGCTGTATTTTATATATATCATATTAATAAATATCAAGGTAATGAAGGATACATACAGTACATAGATAAATACATGTAGATAATCCTACCTATTATTTTGCTACATCAAGTAATTTTTCTGTTTCCTTATAATTTAAAGTTAGTAAGAATTTAATCACTTTACTTTTACATTCGTTTTTACTACAGTTGTCTATATACCTAATCTTTATGATACTTAATTCGATTTCAAATATTATGTACCAACTGCTGCCAGTGGTTTTGCCAGCTTGAGAATAAAGCACCTGTTTCGAGCGTGAAGAAGTAACAAGGTTTGTTCTTCGTTCGTCCCGAATTTTTGTCCCACATTCCAAAAAATTCCTCGTATGTCCCACATCACTTTTGATGTGGTGTTTCGTCCCACATTCCAAGTTCTTTAAAAGTACAGTCAACTAAAACACGTAAGTACTTATTTGTAATTCTTCATCATCCCTCTTCATTTGTAATTCTCATTTCCCAAATATATTGGGGTCGGCATCCAGTCAAGCTGAATTTAGTTGAATACCAGTATTTTACGAGGAGCTGCTGCCTACCAGGCCTCCACAACCCATTAACTGGGGTAACACAGTAGGTACTTCATGGCAAGACTGGAGCCAGAGTTACTGGTCTACAAATGACACCCGGGACCTACGGCTTACCGTGCTAAGATGGCCACCTATCCACAGATAGACCTTGACAAGCGTTGCTTAACCTCTAAGATCGACCCGTGCGGCTGTTATTATCTAGCCACGAGCTCCTCACAAGCATAAGCCGATTTAAACGAAAAATCAAGTAAATTCACTTATCCTAAAAAGCGGGTATTAAGTATCAAACATTCAAATTCTGTTATACTTGATTTTTAAATCGTAGGTAGTAGCATAAACTCACATAATTTTTAGATGATAAATTTGTTTAAGTATCTTAAACTGTTTGCATCTTCATCTTTTTTGCTTTAGTAAGTAATAATAATAATAACGATTACGTACAAATAAACTTTCATTCAAGTTAAAAAGTCAAAGTCAAAATCTTTTCATTTTACATAGGCCTACATGGGCACTTATAAAACGTTAGAAGCTTTGCAGCATTGTATTAATAACAACTCTTCACATAAAAATATTATCATATTAAAGAAAACCTGGATCAATTCAATTACTTTTGTTTTAAAATTGAGAGTATTATTATATTGCATAATGTAGAAGCACTTTTCAGTTGAAGCTGAATAATAATACTAATGATCAAATTAGTCATTACAAGCAAAAAAACAAAGGACGCAATAAAAAAGGGATTGACCATTAGGGAAGGTAAACTCTTATACACAGATTCCAGTGATGACAGTCGTACTACTTGACTCAAATTCGCCATCTTAATAAACATGCTTCTAAAACTAAAATTTTTAACCTTCTAAATTCATTGAATTATGACAATACGGAACTATTATTTGAATCCACTGCGTAAAAAATCACCAGATACCATTCCACGAAACATACACTCCTTTACACTTATATACGTACGCATGTATACAAACATACATTCATTCATTTACTTCTATACATACACTTCGGTATCATTGCGACCTACATTTATTCAATTTTTTTTTCTAACTTCTACTCCAACTTTTAAAATCACCCACGAATGTTATAAAATTACAGATGAGATATTAAATATTTCATTAAATTTTAATGTATACCTCCGCTATCCGAATGAGGAGCGATTATTTAAATAGTTTATTGACGTTAAATCTTTATTTCTATACTAATATTATAAAGAGAAAAAAAAATGTATTTTGGTAAAAAAAAAACAAATTATTAAGTTGTAATAAAACATAAAACTACAAGACCGGTTTTAAACATTCTTCCACCACTAGATAGCTAGGTAAATATTTGCTATTATCACACGGGCGAAGCCGCTGGTAAGAGCTATAGTAATAATAAAATAGTTAGATATCCGTTTTGTTGACTGTACAAAAACGTCAATTAAGCCTATACAAAAAAAATATGGGACAGATAAGGAATATGAACTGGGTCGAATCGAGAATAAAATAATTAAAATAATAGTTTGGGACAAACGAAGCATATGAGTTGGGACAAACCAGGAATTTTTTATGTGGGACAGAACGCAGTGAGACGAACGAAGAACAAACCAGTAACAAACATACTCTTACACACACCTACCAGTGGGGTTTTTAATGCAAAGCTTAACTGGTGGAGAATGCCTTGTTGCATTAAGTCCGTCTATGTATAACTTCTGTGCATAAAGTTTAAATAAATAAATATCCTTTCAAAACAAAGACTTATTTCATTTAGTAGTTGCATCGTAATGGTAATGAAATAATAGTCTGGTTCATTGTCAGTTGATTCTCTTTCACAAGATTTATTTCATTAGCTTCAAGATTAAATGCTGTCATTTATCATATCAATGAGGTATATTTTGTATTTCTAAGGTACCTAAGTTGCGGATTTCGTTACTCAATTTTTTAAACTACAATACCTACAATGTTCGGTCCTGACACAATGTCTTTAAATAAAATGAATGATTTGTTTGTTGGTAGTGTGCCCAATTTTGTTTCGAGAATGTTGTCTGCGAATTTAAATACAATACAATGTTAATAGTCGATGTAAGCGTCAATCTTAACACTGATTGCCATACTTTTGACACTACCTAACTACACGACACTGTATTCTTGAATCTGTCAATTTCATGACATCAAACACATGACATACATATGTCATGAGATGTCATGATATTAACGTTTGAATCCCCAACCGGTCCTATGAGACCGCGCTGTTATTGTTTTACTATTATTAAACAGAAACTCATGGACATGTGTATTCTCCCAGTGTTGACGTATGGTGCACAGACTTGGTCTTTGACTAACATCCAGAAGTCCAAACTCAAGGTTTGCCAACGAGCAATGGAGCGCAGTATACTAGGTGTTAAATTAACGGATCGAGTTCGAAACACTATACTGCGCTCCAAAACCAAAATAATTGATGTGGCCCAGAAGGCTGCCCAATTGAAATGGGACTGGGCAGGACATGTCTGCCGCATGCCCGACAAACTGTGGGCCAAACTAGCACAAAGTTGGTACCCTGAAACAGTACGACGGGGTCGTGGCAGACCACGAAGGAGATGGCGGGACGAATTGGATAGATTCCACCAGAACTGGCAAAAGGAAGCGCGGGATCGCGAGAGATGGAAGGAGTGGAGGGAGGCCTTTGCCCAGGAGTGGGACAGAACAGGCTAACAAAAAAAAAAAAAAATGTGAGAACGACACTAAATCTATTGGCGGTTTGAATTAATTTTACGTGGTATAGGGTCGGGTGTCTCACATTGAACCAGGCACCTACATTGAACCACCGCCGAATCTCGAAAATGCGACATTGCCAAACCGCACTAATATGAGTGAAAGAGAGGTATTTACGTTCCGTTCCTGCCCACTAGTTTGTGTGGCGATCGCGTGCAAAGTGGTTGTGTGAGGAGTATTCGAAAGCAAACTGACTCAAAAAGTAAATATTTTTTGCCAATTTCATTCTTTTTTAGCTTTTTTCGTTTAAATGATATCAATTAATTTATATGTACACTGTTTTCTACGGTTATTTAGCAATTAAAAGCGCTATAATTCGTGATTTTAAGAGATTGATTTGCCGGTAAAATTTTGAGTTTAGTGATCAAAACGTGGGGTGTCTCACATTGAACCACCTGAGGGTGGTACACATTGAACCACGGTTTACACCCCAGTCGTTAAAGGAGTGTTTTTTACAATTATTTTATTTTAATTTTAATTTGTTATATTATGGAAGGTACTTTTGTTTTTATAATTAAAAACTGTTACTTTTGTTTTTATTATTAAAATATGATAAGAATTTGACTGAAAAGGTTTTGTGATGTATAAGACTAAGACTTTCGGTTTAGTTGCATATGATCTAAAGTGATTTTTATAAATATAAGGCTGATTTTTATTACTACTGTTTATTATTATTATTATTACAAAGTATTTGCCTTATAAATTGAACTAGAAGACATCGTTAATAAGGTGTCTCAATGTGGACGATACCCTGGTTAAATGTGTACCACCTGTGGTACTCATTGAACCAAAAATCATTTTTCATAAAAACCTGTTTTACACTGAAACTAAAAGGAATATGAGAAATTAATGTTTTACAAAATTGAAGCTAAATAAATATGCTAACTATACACAAAAAATTAAAGGCATTGATTGAATATCCAGCCCACTATGAGACTTTGAAATTTACCTGGTTCAATGTGGGACAACTTACCATATATATTTTTGTATATATGGCGTGGTCTATATGGTTTTTAACTACTTTTTTAAACTTTCTGAAAGGTCATTCGGTAAGCTCATGGGCTCACTGCTTAACGTTTGAATCCCCAACCGGTCCTATGAGACCGCGCTGTTATTGTTTTACTATTGTGTCTCGTTTCGCGGGTATCTGAGTAATTAAATGCATTGAACATTTAATTTATTATAAGCTTAACCCCAATTTTGGTATCAGCTACGAAATTATTATTGTGTATAGGACAAAACAATCGACCACTGTAAGTTTGATTATTGTTTATATTTTTGATTACCCATTGTTATTAATTACGTGAATTTTATTATCCATTTTTCTTTCCCTTCATCATCATTCATTCATTTGCCTAGCCTTTTCCCAACTATATTGGGGTCGGCTTCCAGTCAAGCCGGATTTTAGCTGAATATCAGTATTTTACGAGGAGCAGCTGCCTACCAGACCTCCACAACCCATTAACTAGGGTAACACGGTGCTTCACGGCAAGACTGGAGTCAGATTTACTGGCTTCTGACTATCCGTAACGACTACCAAAGATCTACAAATGACAGCCGGGACCTATGGCTTAACGTGCATGGAGGAAGCTCGTTATGTTAAGATGGTCACCCATCCACAGACCAACCTTGGCAAGCGTTGCTTAACCTTGAAGATCGATTGGTGTGGTTGTTATTATCTAGCCACGAGCTCCTCCCTTATGTACTTTATTTAATTGTTATAAAAATAATATCTGAATGTCTTTCAAGATTCAATTTGAAATATTTTCTACATAACAACTATAAAATAAAAACATGTTGGTAAGATATGTTTTTTTCCTTAATTACTAAACGGTTACACAACTGTACATAAAGTAAAAACGTGTTCTAATAGTACCAACTAATTAATATGCAATAAAAAAAGCAGGACATATCGATCGCATATAATGGTCAAGTTGAGATTTTTCTATAATAGTCACACGTATCTAGGTGTAATTATCTCGACGGGCAATTAAAATTCCGCGTCCGGTTGACATTTATAAATTATGCATTATGCACGTGTAATAGAAAACATAAAGGCCATAGGGACGAGAAGTATTGACACATGCCGAGAACTCCCATCGTTTTATGATGACTTGCTGCAAGCTAAAGGTTGCAATACCATGCACATGTGTGACGTAAGGCCCATAACTTACTAAATTGACCATACGACACATGCAACAATGTAACATTTATCTTTGTCAAACTAAAGTCAGATATACTTAGCGTATAGAAGACAGTTTTGTGAGGGCAGATGCTAGCAAATAGGTAATAATGTATTAGATATGTGTTAACCGAGACAAATCTGCTTTCGTAAAATAGAATATCAATACCCCCGTTATTAATAGTGGATACTAAAATTACACTCCTGGTACTTAAGCGATTGTAGCCTAATAGCCTGTCAACTTCAGGGTAGAAGAAGTTATTCGATGAATACTTTAAAAGGCCTGGACGATGAGTTGCACACACTGAATGCATAGTAGGTAATCTAACAGTTCACCAGTTATGTTTAAATTCTATGCAATAGTACTGCCCTGGTGAGGGCTGCAGGAATCCGATGAATGCGAAACGCACAGGACCGGTAGTTATGGCGACGCTTAGGGGAGGCTTATGTCTGATAGTGGATGTCTTTCGGCTGAAAAATATGGATTGATGAGCGTATTACCACAAAAGTATCCTGGTCACGAACTTATGTATGGTCTCAAGTTTCTGTAGTCTACCATGGGTTCGCCATCCCTGTTGTTAGATCGTTTGCCTTGAGTGCGCGGGCGCAGGGCGGCCTCCGCCGTGACCTCACACGCCATAACGTACAGGAAAATGTACGCTTCCGTACACCTGAAACATTTTGTCTAACGACCGTCACTAATGTGTTTAGTCATTTACTTTTCCCTTGACTTTAAATGAGTCCGACTTCTTTGAAAAACGGTTAGTCTACGGTAATATTATGAAAATGGAGATTTTTTTTTAACTATGATTAGGCTTGCGTTTGATCACTACCTCACCTGATGGTAAGTGATGATGTGGCCGACGATGGAGCACGCTTGCCTAGAAGTAACCTAGTAACTAATTTGTTTATTTGAACGTGCTAATGTCAGGTTTGAATTAAAAAAAGAAAACGTTAGATAGCCCTTTTTCTGAGGAAGGTCTATAAGCCGATTGAGGCTATATGACATCGCGCTACAATCCACGGGGGCAGAGCAGTAAGCAAATGGTCTGGAAAAATGTCGGGGAACAGCTATAAAAGAATAAATAAATAATTAATTGGCCTAGTTGGGTATCGTTGCCCAGGTGTACATTTATAGAATTAATTTATGCCGATTTTCTGTGTTTTATGAGTCTTAAAATACCTGCACGTAACGGTAAAACTTCGATCTTTTCCGTTGATTAGCAGTATTTGATTGAAGTCATTAATAAAACTACAATATTAAAACGGTGAAACGTATTTCCTTAAACACTAAAATATAACGGTAACTAAATAACAACCATTATTTCCAATCTGCAAAATGAATCCCTATTTCCCTTGGTCACGTCATCACGCTTGAACGGCGGCACCAATATCGTTAATTTTTTTGATTGTTGTGTTTGTTATTATCAGAAAATGTCAAAAAAATAAGAGAGTTGTGCAAAAAATTAGAAATCCTCAGAAAACTAATATTTTAATTTTCACGCGTTTGAAAGTTCATAACTAAGTCGGGACAACGTCTATTGGGGCAGTTAATCCTAACTAATATTATAAATGTGAAAGTGTGGATATTTGTTACTTAATCATATAAAAACGGCTGAACGGATTTGGATGAAATTTGGCATGCATATGGCCTTTGACATGGAAAAGAACAAAAGCTACCTTTTACCCCGATTTTTTTTTCCTGAAGTCCTCGCAGACGAAGTCGCGGGTAGAGCTAGTATATTTATAATGGAAACTTGAAGCATAAGGCCTCTTTCACACGTCATGTTTTTCGCCGTGTGTAGGCACGGTTGTCACTGTTGTATGGATCACTGGATGAGCTTGATAACATACACGGCGGCGCTAAGGCACACCACCGCCGTGTTTCATCAGCGTTGTACTGCAGTCTATGGCCTCTTGTACAAGAGGCCTAACAGAACAGATGAGGTCTCACAACACATCGATACTGTTCCTAGAATTGTGCAATCTTTATCGAACAGTATAATATATAAATATTACTTTTTATTCGATGCTATTTCATCGAATTCCTGCACCTTCGTCCTTCGCTGTTCGGTCACGCACAATGATATCATACGTCCAATAGTGATGCATTGCCCCGCAGCTGTTAAAGATCTAACTGGTTAATCAATAGTATACTCGTAAAAAGGTGGCATGGTCTGTATGTAGGGAGATTTTTTTTAATTTTGTAAATCATCAAACAGTGTTTCCCGCTCTGGGTGGAGTGACAAGGACGTGTCAAACTTTAATTGACTAAAACTCACCTTTGTTCCTTAAGTTGCATTCTTGTTCTAGGGCCTTTTGAATTTTCCGAACATTCTCCCAGCGGAAAGCAATTTCTACAAGTGCCTATTTTAATAATTAGATTTTTTGCGAATAGATAACTTTACTATCCACGAGGGCCATCATGGGCTTCTTTTTATTCAAGCATTTGCAATGTTTCTCTCGCACAGGGAGCGGAAGTCACAGGAAAAAGCTAGCCACTAATAAGAATATATTTAATATTTTCCTGATTCAAATGCCATGCGTGACTACGATCACGATAGTCAGATGTCTATGAAGAGTTAGAGCCTCAGCAGTGATTGATTACGATGGTGCGTCAGAGTTCGCGATGTCACTGATATCTCGGGGAAAATCATTTGAAAGGACATGGTTCGCCGAGGATATAAACAGAATATGCTCTTTTTGCTATTATATTTTTATTCATAAAATCAGGGGTTTAAAAATCACACACAATTAGACCTCTGGGGTCTGTCTCAGCATGCCACAGCTCAATAAATAAATTGGCCAATATGCTATTAATTGTAAAGGTCCAATTAAATCAATTAGTGCTCCTTCAACCTACACTCAATACTTTATTGCGTCCCATAATGTTACAAAGTTGATATGTTCTTTAAAAGTTTCAATTACCTACGCTTTATGGTTTTACTATAGTAGTAGTAGATATATCTAAAATTCTAAATTCCCTAGTAGCTTATAATTCAGTACATTTGATTTTTTTTATAATTGCAAAACATTATTGAGACTTAAGCAATAAAAAAGTAGAAGCGTAGTACCCAGATATTTGTTGACGAAAAACTTGGGGTTATTGATTCGATCAATCTAAAATTTTCTTAGGGTTTTTTTTCTTTTTTTTTCCGGTACAGAATCATCAGAACGACTTCTCTTTTCTTAGGGTGAAAATTGCATATAATAAGATTATTCGAAACAAGATGATGACATTTTCAAACTGCTTAAAATTACCGAAGTTACTAGAAGATAAGAGATGTACATAATCATTCAGAGATAAAATTAAAATAAATAACCAAAAAACAGGTATTCAAAACCGTCCCTTACGAAATATATTACAGGTTCATAATGTTAAAGGGCGTATTAGGAAAGATTATTTACATATAGTACATATGTCATTCATGGGAGCGTCACTCAAGCTTTCTATTACGACACTTTCAACTTACGACATTGACTTTATTGTGAAATATGGTGGTTTATAGTTTTATCACTCGCGCTGTGTAGTTCATTAAACAGCCATAAATTGTGTCTTGTGATTGATGGGAAAATATTTTATGTTTGTACTTACATAAATTATTTAGTATGAACATAAATAGTCACTTAGATAAAAGGGTAACTTTTAGCTTAGTAAATAATTTAGTACACTATTAATATAATAATCATAATGTTGCTCGTTATTACGTAACTCTTCTATAAAGATATAAATTGAAAATAAAATATTGCAATTTTCTACAGTGCAACGTACGCAATGAATATTGCACGCACATGCACAAGTGCCGCCTGCGACTATCCAGATATGCAAAGACACGATGATCTTTAACCTCCTTCTGCCACAAGCCCAGGTCTTACGTATATGGACAAACTTACATGAGCGTTACGAAAAGGAAAACAAAGATATGAACGATCAAAAATGGATGTGGGAAAATTCAGCTCATTCATGTATAAGTAGATCTATGCTCTAGATAAAATATAGCCAAGTTGTGCTAACTTTATTACTCCAACGATTGTAGATAATAGTCAGTTGTACACAAAATAAGCAGAGCAGTCTTGGCCCAGTGGTAACAGCCCCGACTAACAAGTTGTAGGTCGCGGGTTCAAACCCAGCTAGGTGCGATACTTTGTGTAATTTATTTCATCACCACTGCTTTCAAAACGGTGAAGGAAGACATTGGAAACCAGCAACGTCGAAGACATGTGGTATCCTCCAACACGCAGTGGGCCCGCGTGGTAGATTGCATTGCGAGCATTATAAGGCTGATGCTATACTATGCTATACAAGATAAATAAAAATGTCGTTTCTTAAATAGTTAAAATCTATGCCGTAGGTGAGAAAAGTGCAATATATAGTTATAAAATGCAAAATTCTAAAAGTATCATTGCACACAGGATAGTAATCAAGTACCTACACACAAAGTGCACTTATTTATGACCCGTTGTCCTCTTAATCTTGATCCAAGCTGGTTCCAACAGCGAGCTAACAAGATGTGGCTAGACCTCTGACGGGGAGCAACTGTCATGACCTCCGTAACCTAACAAGAGCGGGAATGCCAATATAATAGACTGCAGCCTTATATAGAATATTAACCGTCTGCATAAAGAAAGTGCAACACAATCGACCGAACGGACTTCGCTTGCGCAAGTACGCGAGTTTCTCCGACCAACGCCAGATTCGCAGACTACCAAGTAATCACGGGGTGTAGTCGTAAATTACTTGTTTGTTCACTAAAGCACTGTATTCAGATCATTTGGTTGCTTACATATAATTTGAATACGTTTTACATAATGTAATGAAAAGGAAGAGTAAAGCGGAAAGAAGGTTGGTCATTTGTACCTCCTAACCCGTCTAAATCGAAATGTGGGTGTATATAGTATCAGTTTCCTCCATGCCTCGAAAAGCATAGGCTGCCTACCAGACCTCCACAACCTAATAACTGGGGTAAAGACTGGAGTCAGATTTACTGACTTCTGACTATCCGTAACGACTGTAAATGACAGCCGGGACCTACGGCTTAGCGTGCTTTCCGAGGCTCGGAGGAAACTCGTTATATTAAGATGGTCACCCATCCACAGACCAACCTTGGCAAGCGTTGCTTAAACCTTGAAGTCGACTTGTGTTCTATTACTTACACTGAGCCACCAAAAAAAGGAGATGGAAAACGGTAGGCCCAAAAGTACGAAGTTGAGATATGATCCAAAAAATTTGTCATATTTTTTTACTTAGGAATATGAAAAACTCACTTCAATTCACATTCTAGAAGCAGAGAAATATGAGAAAGATAGTTTTCGTGAGATATCGATTCAATAATCGATTACACAGTTACGAAAATAAAACTTTTGCACAAAAAAATTAACTCAAAGTGATTAAATGCACTGTATATATGCAATATAGTCTTCGACTTTAACTATGTACTTATCAATAAATCAAATATCAATTATTTACTGAAAAAACAATATTAATAATTATCGATTCAAATCTCTCTTATTTTTCTTCTTATTTTTAGTCTATGTCACTGACAGTTGCCGACTGTTCTTGTTTGCTCACTCGTTTCGTGTTTTGTTGTGTTGTGTGATTCGGCAATGGCTTGCACCTCAGTCTGTAAGTAAATATAACCTCATCAAACCAGCTACCATCCTGGCCGGTTTAAAATACATGTTAGAAGGCCTATAGAGATTGTTCACAGCTATGGCAAAGAATTATTTATTTATCAAAAAATGTTATAATACCCTCATACACAATAGTACATACCCGCGAAACGAGTCACAATAGTAAAACAATAACAGCGCGGTCTCATAAGACCGGTCGGGAATTCATGAATTAGGTAGTGTTTATGTAGCTGAAGATTGATAAAAATGTTCCATTTTTAGGTAAGTACAGTAGTGATTGTATTTGTCACGCGTGCTGGAACTTGGCTCAAAGCGCTAACGCTTACCTAACGCTTGAAGTCGTTGACGTTCATTTATATATTATGATTTTTCAAACATTTTCTAGTAAATATAATATTAGTGCAAAACAACATATTTTGCACTTCAGGAATCAGCTGTTAGTTAAAGATTGTCACATAACTTCACTTTTACTTAATCTCTTATATCTGTGTTCTCAGATTGACAAAATCTGCTGAATTGTCAGTGAACGGTTGATAATATATAAGCTATTAATTGACACCACTTTCATCTTCTTACACCTAGGCCCAAGATTGTATGTAATCGTTTCAGTCTCCTTTACGCAGTGGTATGCATACGACATATAGTATAAGTACCATGTTTAGAATCATCTACTGCTGAATTTATTTCAGTTATTTTTAAGGTAGTTGGGCTATTTAAGGTTTAAAAGAGAGAAACATTTAATCTTGTACGTACTCTAGTTCGATGGTAATGACGTAATAAGCCACAAACCAGTTCAATATTTACGAAATTTCTTCCCAATCGCATTCATGCTGAGTCACATACCAAATATGCATAAGAAAAACTCGTCAAAAATGACTACTAGCTCTGTTATTTTTCGCACATCACCTACACAGCCTACGTACCGTGTTGAAACTTAGTTTGGCATTCTGTCAACTTATTTATCAGGTAAATCTGTGATTAAATCGCTTCTTGAAGGAACAGTGACAGAGAATAACTGTTATTTGTAGGAAATAGGTAAAACCTTGAAACTTAATATGTAAGGAAGATGTCTAAAGGTAAAGGTAAAATATAAGTGGGCACGTGTAACTGCCGGTTATAATATTGCTTTCGTTTGGATCCTTCGCTTTTATAGTGCACATTCTAAACCAGAGTCACGATAGCGTGACCGTTTCAAAATTTTCAGATAAATTGCACTACGTGGATGAGCAGTGAGCACATACACTTACAATATTCGCAACTATGTGAATAGATAGAGAGATATCCGGAGTTTCAAACAACCTATTGTAAAGTATATAAGGAAAAATCGTGACTACACAAGCTCAAGAATATATGATTTCCCAAGAAAACGTTCAATTAACAAGAACTGTGTACATAAGACAAATCAATTATGAAGAGATTGGAACCAATTGGCTTAGCATTTGAAACACAAGATCGATTGCCCACGCGTTGGAATGTGCGTTTTTGATTGTGAGCCGCGATCTTCGCAGGTTAATCGACGTTCAACCTGAACATTAACGCCGGTGTCATGGATTATATAACAAATTGCTATATTTTATACTTTCTATGTGGCTGTACTTGACTTGTAGCGCGCTTGGTAGTAAAAATGGTATTGAGTATTTATGCGTCTGGGAGAAGCTTACGTTTAAAATACTGCGTTTCTTTACTTAATCCTTAGGAGGAAATCGATCTGTGATATTAATACACAAATCTGCGGGATTGTTTCAAAGAGTCAGTATGGCCCTGGAACGGAAAAGGCAACTAAAGGAATACAGGTGAATTTAATTCAGTAAAAGTGGGACACTCTTGCTCCACCCTTCTGAAAGGAAAACCCGGGGTCCCAAAACGCAAGGTAAAGAAGGAACATAGAAGTGGATATTAGTCAGTAAAAGTCTGACACACCCTCCCACTCTACTCTAGAGTAGGATAAATCATTAGACAATTAATCACCTAAAAAAAATAGCTGCAGAAGTTATTTGATGATTTTCGACGCTAAAAAAAGGGGAAATCGTTTATTGCATCAGCTTCACAAGAAAGGAAAGTCTTGGAATATTATAAATGCAATATTGGTTCAAGTTAACTGAGAAAACAAAACAACCAGTCAACGCTGCAGGGAGATAGGTGCTAAGTTTTAATGCACATGTATGCAGTAGTAAGTTGCTTTCTTCTCCCATCCTCGACTGTGTACGATAAGTATTGTAAATGAAGGCGTCATGTAATGTCAGCCGGTATGTGGCCGGTGCCGTACGAGTCGGCACGTTGACAGCACTTTCTTCGTAAATGCTTCATTATATAAACGCGAGCTGCCGGTGGCATTCCGACTTGTGCCGTATGGCCAATACTGAGTGCGTATTATAATTATCTTGGAATGGATTTTTGTGATATTGGAAGCTTGTATTATAGAGAAAGTAACCAAGAATTTATTAATTAAATACATTGTACTTTTGTGTGCAACAGAAGTACAGAGGCGAACTTAATATCTTAGGCATTTTCTAACAGTCAACACAAGACTAACTACGACTATCCTGACACCTCCCTCAGTATTTTTATATCGTGCCATTTTGCCATGTGTTGATCTGATTGTATTAGATCCTTTTATCATCACCACCTTCCTGCCTTTGTCTTATTGGCCTGGATTCGGTGCAACACGTTTTTTTTCCTTCAATTCTCTCCTATCAACCGTCACGCTTTCTTTAATATTACCACTTCTCACACAACTTATTATTAGTTCCTTTGATATACCTAATGAGATATCTCTATTAATGGTTATTCTTTAATTTTATGTTGATTAAAATAACTCTGCCTCATGTTACAGACTCCATACTTAATCATTTATTTAAAGCCAGCCTAATAGTTAATAACATTAGTTTTGAGGATGTCGACGAATTATAATAATGTTGCGTTTACGACATTATAATAAATTACATGTTTGTCAAACTTTGTATGACATTTTGGTGCTGACATTCAAACACGAGAGGTGACCTGCATCTTGGTTTAGAGGCTGAAGGAACTACTCACGAGAGGTTGGGTGTCACCAACAAAAAATATAATCCCTTAGCTAATGGATCTTAGAAGTTAATTCACATACATACAAAACAATTTACGTCTTGAATGTCATTAATGTCTTACGTTACGACATAATCATCAAATGGAATTAACATAGGTAATGTACAACCATCAAGACTTTAGCATTATCGGCCTTGTAATGTTCCCACTGCTGGGACTCTGGCCTCTTCTCTAGAAGAGGGAAGACACCAAGTCTTAATACATCTTAATGTGTCCTATGGTAGTTTTCATTACAGCTAAAATTAAATCTAAACAATAGACCATAAACACATAACCTCAAACGTAATAGGTGTCAGTGATTATGGTGTGGTCGCAGGATGCTCAATTGTGTTGTCTGTGCGTCCGCGTTCACTGATGAATGTTAATGTCAGTAAGCAGCTCGATGATTATCTGTGATTGCTTCCTGCGCGCGGGGCGGCGGCGGCTCACTGCGCATCGAGGCGAACCTTCCAAGGAGGCCGGCTGCGCGCACGCAGCGCCACGGCCGCGCCGCTCGTGTGAAGCACGCCTAATGACCAGTCTTCCGGATCCGGCAGGCAAAACCCAACTAATAACAATAATGAGCCTCATTTCAACCGAAGACGTATCAAATTAGGATGTAATCTGTTCCGTGTAGTTTTTGTGGTGCTTAAGGGACTCGGTTGTATGAGTAAACAGGATACGAAATGAATAGAGGTGGTAAAACCATCTTTGATGTAGTATTTTCCTCTAGTTTATATCGAATGACATTGAATAGACATTGGATATAGTGCGTTCCGTTGAGTGATTAAACCGGTCACGACTGATGTGGGTCTGGTGCGAATCACCGCAAAGTTCACTTTCGAATCGTTATTTCTAACTTTCAGATGATACAGTCAAAATATTATATAACACTATAGTGTTAAAATTGTATGTAAATGAATATCATAGCATTATAAAAGAGCAGAGTACTCAATTGGCTTCGCTGTGAATAAAATATTCTTATTTCTAAATTCATAGTTTGAGGTTGAAGTTAATTTAGTTATGGTCATGACCACTCGGCTGCGGCTCGGCGCAATTCGCAGCAAAAATAAAACAAAGGTGCGTCAACAATGACGACCTTGTCGCGCCGCAGCCGAGCGCCTCCGAGCCGCTCCGAACCACGGCGGCGGCGTCGTCGAGCGGTTGTGCAACACTGCTTCACTAGAAAGCACACTTTCTTTCACGTACACAGCAAGGACTTGTGTCGGCGTTTCCAAAATTGCCTTTAGCATTTTCGATAAAGCTTCAAAAGGTCACGTCTGACTCACTTTGAAAATTCCGACTTTAAACTTCCGCGTCGTGGTCGGTTGGTCGATTAAACTCTTTTGCGAATTCGGTCGTAAATGATCGAATGCTGATCATTAATAACATGTGCAAGCGCAGTAATATGATATGGAGTCAAGAGCTGGCCGTGTCAGGGTTCCGAGGTGGCGGTCCGCGGCTATTTACACTTTCACCTCACTCCGGGCTTTACCAGAATTTACGTCACCGCTGCGCCGGCGCAATTATATCATCACGAAATCAGCTGTGAGTAAGTGGCACAGTGGCACACTGGGCTTTGAACCCAAGTCTCACTTTTTGTATAGTTATTGTATTTTGGAGAGTTGCGACGCTCGTTATCGGTCATTAAGTTTCATAATGAATAGGAAAGCGATTTGCATTTTCAATTACGTTTTCATTCTCACGTTCGTGTGCGCTGTCGAGAAGGGGATTTTATTATGGATACCACACTGTCTTAAAGGAAATTAGATACTTATTTTATACGACACCTATACAGAAATGCCTGAATGAATTAACAATCTGTTTGAAGTTATTTTTGTCTCCATTTTCAGAAGTAGGTAACAAATATCGTTTTATGTAACAAAGTATTTATTTGTCTTCATTCATTGTAATGACCTTTTGCACGCAATTCTTTAATGTTGTTTTGTCGTGTCGATAGACATTTCATTGAAGACAAGCGGAGTAAAATGTCTGACAAACAATTACGCCGTGGTCAAAATCTGTTCTAATATTATATTGTTCATGTCCATAACCTACAACTGTAATGTCTTATGATATGACATTCACGTGGACTGCCTCTTCAATAACCTTACCATTTGCGTTTGTTATTTCAAGTTATTTGCTGGTCGACTTGACATTAGTAATTACAGAACTCCTTAATGGCTGTCCGAAGTATAAACGAATATAATAATTATCAATATTTTATCGTTAATGAATGTTAAATATCCTATTCTTCGTACGGCCGTGAGCGGCACTGGTCACGGTCAGCCTAAAGGGCTTTTAGCATTTGAAAATATTTAAACGATATGCGTAAAACAATAGTAATGCTAGCTGAATATATTTCAATACCGTAATATCTAGTGATTACACATACAGATCTTTGTGTTGCCTGCCACAAAGCCATTGTTTTTTCGCGGTTTCTCTTTACCTAGTCGTGCGTTACTTCTTGTCGTGGACCCGTGGACTATATCGTAAGCTCTGGCTGTTTACGAGCTGTTACGTCACGAATCCATTACGTTATAGGCTCCTAAACAATGTGTGGTTTTGCAATAATTAGATACGCTTCTAACATGAAACATAATAAATTTTGATTCACTGAATATTACGCACATTATTTAATACTGGCTTTTCTTTATTGTCTGGCGGCGGTGTGACCCAGAATATAACAATTAGCTGTAACTTCGACGTAAGTTAATACGAGTTCCTAGTTATAGAGACAGCTTTAGGAATCTGGGTGCTGTAACCTCGTTAATGTTAGAATGATTTAGTGCTGAACTTACCCGAGTTCCGGAATAGTGTTCTTGTACTTTTCTCTTTTCATTTCCACGTGTTTGTTGAGAGTGGGCGCGTCGCACTGTTCATGTCACAACACTCACGGCACTCACTGTACAGTTCATTACATAAACACTGCTTATTATCACTTTGTCAGATCCACTGTTTGCGCCAGTCCCATGACTTCGCGACCTGCAACAGAGATATCGGACATTAGTGACGCGTGAACACATCGCCATTTCGGCTGTGGGAGCCGGCTCGCGAAAGTGCGGGCTGTGAACAAAAGATTTTTGGTAGAACATCCAAAAATTGCGTATTTTATGTTCTCTTCTATTATGTTATTGCTGATAGCGCAACGTATCGCTGTTATAGTTGAAGAGGTTGGGTAATATAGTACTAAAATGGATATCTTAGAGCATTATCTTCTGTTACAAACTCAGAGATAATTCAATAGTTTATACATTTGATTGAGGTAAATGTGATCATCATAAATGCACATCGTAGTTGTAGAATGTTGAATCTAAAAGTTTATATAATGGTCTAATTTCAAAACTGTATGCTTATTGCAGTTTGGGACTATTATTATGTCTGATGACATGTCTCCAATCAACTCGTACACTATCAGAGTGATCGATTGCTCTCAGATAGCAAATTAATCGATTATCTTATTATATTTAGGTATTCGAGAGGTTGTTAACGTAGATCATTGTCGTGCATTTTGCAATGGCTCAGTTTTTCGCAACCGACAACTATTATTTAGAAGGGTGATAAATTGCGAGACTGTCCTGTGTAATTAAGCTTACATTATAAAATCAAATAATAGCTTGGTTCGCCTTTTGTTTTTCTTTTGAAATAAATAGTAATAGTATTAATAATGTAATTATATTTTTCTCTTTCTATGTGTGTACATAACTAACAACATCGATCTGTCTATATATATGTATAAAAGGACGGAGGAAAGAGGATATATAAATGTAAGTTTGTATAGAGAAACCGATTTTTAACGCTGGCGAAACCGCTGGCAGAAGCGAGTCTAATCTAAAAGAAGAAACTGACTGACTAACATTATAACGCACAGACGAAACTAGAAGCGTGAATTTTCGCATAAGGTGTTCTTTTACTAAGCAGGCGAAAATTAAGAGGATTTTCCACAATTCGGATAAAACAAGGTTTAAAAGTTTGTATTTAGGAATCTTCTTTCACGCGAGTGAATCCGTTGGTAGAAGCTATTAAATAAACAAAGACAGGATTTGGTAAATAAATCAAACTAAGATATTTAGAACATCCGATATCTACTTCTGGTAATATTTATTTTATTACCTATTTATATTATAACCTGCCTATTGTTAGTACTGGTAGTTTAGTGCTCAACTGTGTGTATTGGAAGTTTTTATCGATCATTCTAGATCACGACGAGCAAAACACGTCGCGCTGACGTTTGAGACTAGATCGTGAGAAATGTGCGCATGTCGCACTGTTTCACAGGCGACATTCCTTGTAGCTGTAGTTTTACTATCATGCATATTGTAAATAAAGAGAGGTTAAGGCAGTTGATCGAGTTTGTAGAGCTAGTACAGTTTAGCTCTAAGATGCTGAATTTACTTCATAATAGGTATGTGCCATGAGACCTTGCTTTATGCCAAATTTTAGGACTCTAAGTCAACGGGAAGTATTAATTTTGATTCTCTTGAGAGTGTCGAAATAAACGTTTTTTTGCGATATAAACGGCCTCAGGTATTTCCTTATTTCCTTTTTAGGTAATGGAACCCTTAAGGAGCGTGGTTGTCTTCGAATTGTTAGTAATTGTGGGGGTATACAAGAATCCCCATTGCCCGTACAGTTAACAAATCGTCTTTATTGTAAAGACAATGGGGACCATTGTATACTCGTAGTACAAGTCTCCCCTTTGTCATTCCAATTAGGAAATCTTCTCGTAGAATCGCACTTTAAAATAAAATATAAATTAAGTGTTTTACGGCTCATTAAATGAACCTGCAGTATAAAATTACATGTAAAGCCCAGCGATAATTAATAAAATAATTAGCTGAACACAGTATTGTATGTGTTTTACGTTCTAATCCTTGACGAGAACCTAGATATATCCTTTATCCTAATTGCCAGTTATTTATAGCTCAAATGTTATCTGCGGTGTTGCAAGCGGCCTTCGGAGCTTCGGTTCGAGTCCTGCCGTGGACAATCACTCGAAGTCTATAATTACTCATTACGCTAATGGATGTTCGATCGAGGCATTACGTGCTTTGTCACGACTCGATCACACGAGTGAGGCGTCATCGAATCACTGCTCTTGTCTGCGAGTGATTTACTGAGGGAACTTGCGATTGTATGGAATCTTGATTTATTGTGGATTTGTACGTGATATGTAGGGCACGACGATTATGGTGAAAAAATCAAACAGGAAGTTTGACGGTGGTTGAGTGATTGGCTGTAGCACTGCGTTTTCGGGATCCATTCTCGCACGTAAAAAATATTTGTTGGTCCTAAAGATAGCTGTTCTAAGTCTGAGTGTCTTGTGTGTGTGAGTTTACAGGTTAGTGGACGCACACACAATACAATACAATTACAATACAATACAGGGGTTATTCCAATAAGTGCGGCAAAGTTTGGAAAATGTTGTGGTGTTTTCCAAAATTCTGTGCCAGGTGAAGTTCGATAAGCCAGCCCCGCAGAACCCCAGGACAAATCGTTAGTGCACAACCATTAACAATATATATTATGTACTCGTACATCTTACATTGTAAGTAAGTTTGAAACAGTAAGGTCGAAGATTAGACACGTTTACTGACGTTGTAAAACAATTTCCTGTGTTTAAAACCAGTGTAATGAAGGATTGTGCCGCATGTTCGTGAAAAATTCCTTTTGTGACGGTATCCAGTCTTCATTACAGCTGATTCCCTACGTAGCTCAAGTAGCAAAAGCCACGGGCCCTCCGCGTTGGGGGAGCCCGCTTGGACGTAAAAATACAAGTTAAGATAATACCATAATATATGAAATCTATATAATTCCGAAAAATCCATAATATACAATTCCGAGTAATCCGCAATATAAAATTCTGAATGATCAATCAATTTTCATCTCTCAGACTCTCGATTAAATGTGTGAAGTGTTCATAAATATGTTTTCATTAAATTTTTAATGTGTAACTTCAATATAAAGGGCCAAAATTCACGTAAAATTTTGGAGGTTTTTAGTGGATTAGTTTTAACTTTTAGACAAAAAGATTTTGTTTTTATTAGAAATCTAGACAATAACCAAAATAATTACTGCTTTAAAATATCTAGAAAAACATGTGCAATAACATCAAAATCACGTAAGAGCGGTTATATGGGAAGTATCACAGGCTAGGTGGTTTTAATGCGGCAGTGATTACAACCACTAACTAGCTGTCTACTAGGAAAACTCCGTACCACATCCAAATGCTGTAATTTTATGTCTAGAAGAGATCTCCTGCCTGATCACAGCCTTAGCGCCGACTGTAAGTGTGTTGGTAAATGACATTTCTAAATTATATTATGCGAGCCAGTAAATTGCAGTAATGGCTTCAAAATAAATCACTATGTGCCGTCTGTCTGTATGATTAAATGTAGCTCTTTGGATGGTAAATGAGTATAAATATCTTCGTAAGAGTTGGCTGCACTGTGAACTTAATGATGATGTAGAATGTGATGTTGTATTTTAGTTTGATTAGACACCTACAAATGATAATTATGATGAACTTGGATCTGTGGCGGTAACCGCTCCGAAACTCAACAATTTTCATCTATGGGAGGACCGCTGCGGTCCCCTCAGTCTCTGCATTATTTTTTGACTTAAGCTACATATTAAAGCTGTACCTATCTCGCTCAAACTTGCACAGAGTAAGCTAGAAATATGTATATTTAAAATGAACAAACGACGCGTAATTCCGAAATAAAAAGAGGAAATACAAGGAACAAACTAAATGTTAGTTTAAAACAATTTGCTAATACCAAAAACTAATCCTTGACTTACGACTCTTAATCAAATTCTAAGCTTTACACGAGATAAACATTTATGGAGCTGACGACTACGGAATAAATTACGGATCTTTCGAAACAGCAGCCTAACTACATCACATTTTAAGTAGGGTTACTTACTTTAAACACGCTCCGTGTGGAGAAGGACGTTGAAATTAACATGTATTTAATGTAAATACGAGGAAAATGGAAATGCAAACATGGTGACAGTGACATCTGCTGAGCCCGCACTGCGAGATGTTTGCGCAAGAGTAGTGGCAGACATCCATCAGGCGACCTTGCCCGAAATTCTTCTTTGACCATTTGGCGTCACCCTTTCCATTAGGCAGTAGGCTCTATTGAAGTAAAACCACATTCCGTTGAGTACGTAGGTATGTTTATAGTCTCGTCATCAAAGGTTTGTTCAGTAGTTTTGATTTATAAAACATATTAAACGTTAAAACGTTTAAAAAAGCCCTAAGATTTTATTGTTTATTTCCGTATTAAATTGATTGGGTTTGAATTTTTATTGTCAAATAAGAATCGTGCCCTTTCCTTCCCAATAACTTTTAAACGGTTACTTTTTATGAGCCTGAGATTTACCCCTTCATTAATTTGATAACTACTTGGCCATATTTGCAAATATTCGGTTGTTCATTTCCATTGTCACTCGCAAATATTTATTAAATTTCTGCACCGATGTTGATAAAAAGTGTATAATTACGATTGTACTCCATGCATTGAAATTGGTTCGCCCGTTTACGTTACAAACAGACAGATACACATATTGTATAGCAGTCAAACAAACCTATTCACCAAATACACCACTTCTTCTAGGCAAAGGCATATTATAATCAGCCTTATAATGGTCCCACTTCTGGGAGTTAGGCCTGTTTTCTAGGAGAGGGAATGGGCCATAGTACAAAATGGTGGGTGGTCCTCTTCTAGCATCTGGGGTTGAAAAGTAGTCCAGCTTGCCGTGAAATACACAATTCAAAACTTTTAATCTATCTATAGGAGAATTAACTGAGCACTTTGAGTGTACTACTACAATTTAACGAGTTTACCATCGATTCGGAGCTCGTGGCTAGATAATAACAGACGCACGGGTCAATCTTCAAAGTTAAGCAACGCTTACCAAGATTGGTCTGTGGATGAGTGACCATCTAAACATACCAAGACAGGTCCTGGCTGTTATTTGTAGATCTTTGGCAGTCGTTACGGATAGTCAAAAGCCAGTAAATCTGACTCTAGTCTTGCCATGAAGTACCGTGTTACCCCAGTTAATGGGTTGTGGAGGTCTGGTAGGCAGCGCTGCTCGTAAAATACTGGTATTCAGCTAAAGCTGGCTTAACTGGAAGCCGACTCAATTATTGTTGGGAAAAGGTTAGGTAGATGATGACCATCGATTCGAAAAGAAGTAGAAGGAGAATTAATGGTGTAGGGCAAGGATGTAAAACTTGTTTCTAAACCTCTATTAATTCCAGTTAAAGTATTTTAGATATGGGTATCGGAAGTTTTAATATGCGTAGTCTTAAATTACTAAACATTACTAATTCAGAAAATTCGATAACGTCACACATGCTGACGTCGATAGACGATTATTATAATATTCGAAGACGTATGAAAACATCGACTCTGCAAAAATCCGACCTCGACCGACGACATTGCTATTGCATCCTTATTATTATTATTATAAGAACGTGCATGAATATTGTGCATACAAATCTGGTAAAGGTGAAATTCTAATCAAATCGGTTACTAGGTCAAACGTTGTGTATAGTCAAAAACTATATCTGAATCGTAACTGGCGAATGTAACGTTAGGCATAAAATGTGAAGTACTATTTGAAATTTTGCCTAGTTGTGAGATAGTCTTATTTGTGAGAAGATTTACTAAATTTTTTTTTATTTATGATCTGTGAAATAAACTGCTGGGTAAAGACCTCCTTCTATTCCTTCCACTGTTCGCCAATTGCCAATTCTTAATGAAGACATCTAACTCGTCCCGCCAGCAGAGGGGCAGTACCTATAGGCTAGATATATAAACATTTAAGTAGTAACTGGTACAGTGTAGGCCAGATATATGGATATATATATGTATATTAAAAAGAAAAAAGGCGGAGTAGAAAAATAGATTCCTACAGCTTCACTAATGTTACCAGCCTATTGCTCTTTCTTGAAACAAAATGTTATATTACCTATAAGCGCCTCTACAATGTCTGATGTTGATGCAACAGCACATGCCTGTCAAATTACTGTACATAAGTTTTGCCTAAAGTTTCATAACAGCTGAATATTTTGCTAACATTGTGTATAGCGCTAATCAGTTCCGCACACAATCTTTTATTTCATTCGTAGATGTGTGTAATAGTTGGTTTTGATAGGCGACACTTGTTGCAGTGATTCGTGATGATAATGTGGGCACGTGGGCGCATGAAAACAATTGGATTTACGCCACAAGTACATGTAAATGACTCAGGTACCTTCGTAGATATTCGTCGCGAAGCGCGTACGTGTGAAACTGTACCACAATGTGTATAATACTAAGTAGATACGTCTGTCTGTGTGTGTAGAGGTTCTGTGTGAACAGTCTGCGCCCGCGCCTGCACAATAGCTAGCTAGAGTCACGCGCTACTCTCCACACTATTGTTAAGGAGATTTGATCATAAAAACAATTTACAATCAGCTGTCGAGGACGCCTATATATCGTTATAAAGTTAGTGTTGACTTTATAACTGACTGCCTTGCCCCGTGGCTACGTCCGTGTTGTTAAAACATGACCTCCATTTGAGAACTTATTGTTGTATTAGAGCTGAAAAACACCGTTTAAATGACGTGGCATTTAGGTGATTAGTTTACAGCGTGTTTACTATCTTATAACAGAAGTTTTTTCTACACTGACTTATACCCAACTATATAAATAATCCTGTATAAACTAAATTTAAATATAAACTCGTCTTTTGCTTCCTGTTGCGGAGTTGCGTAGCGCAAATCTAAGATTACAAACATTCAAATAAGGAACCATTTATCCGTAGGCTGCACTGCAATACTGGTTCCGTGATAAGATAACGAAACTCCACTCAGAATCCACGCACTGCTCGTCAAGACAAATTGCATTTATTTTTGTTATTAATTCATGAATTCCCGACCGGTCTCATTGGACCGAGCTGTTATTGTCTTACTATTGTGTCTCGTTTCGTGGGTATGGATAGGTTATTAGTGAAAAAAAAACCGAATTTCAGTTTTGAAGGAAATTATTTGGATGCTGTGCCGCCAGAAATTGTGATTGAGGTAGAAGATAATGGCGACAGCCTGCTGCTATTTAAGTTAAAACTAAAATTTATGCAACTTTAGAAAATTTATTTCAGTTGAAAATGAACAAAAATGTGTAGTAATTTTCAGAGAAAGAATTTCTTGGAAGTGTAAATCTTAGTGTGATGCACGTAGAAAATTGTCACTGCAGCACTCGGCTCCTTAACACTATCCCCCTGTGCGGTTTGTGTGAATTTCGTCTTGGTTTCAAACCGAGTTCCTATAACAAAGTTCACTACACTCCTTTTTCACTCCACTTCTCTCTCTTACAACTCATGGTCCCATCAGGCTTCGACCCTTCTGATTACGCGATGCTACCTACATCTTTTGTCAAAGACCTTCACCAAAAAAAATTGGAGGACATCACTAAAACAAAAACGCTTCCATAGGCATCTTGCTAATAGAGACCATTAAAAGAACAAAAAAATGTTGTTCAAAACGTTTTTCTTTAGTACAGCCTCGGACATCAGACAGTAGGCGGACAGCTGATTTGTCAAGTCACCAAAGAGTTTTAAACATGCTTATCTATACATTTAATGTGCGGGCGTTCTTAATGTTACTTATAGAACGATTAGGTTATGAAATCTGTAATGGACCTAGCAGCACTAACGTAGCAATAACCGATTGGTGATGATAAGAAAGGCAAATTGGTGCTTAACCAATATCTAAGTCAGTAACGAACGAATTGGTGGGAACTAAAAAGGTGTTAATATATTAGTCCAGTCAAAATAGACATTCCAGTTTGCATTAATTCCCAACAAGCTGGATTTTTGTGCAGGCCTTGAATACGTAGCCTGGTTCAGACCATGGTAAGGAGGCGGACACCATTTTCTGCGAAGCAGTAATACTAGCAAAGGAGGTGACTGAAACCATGAGGCCGAGATAAACCTCACGCCATGTCATCTGTCGGGAGCCGGCCACAGAAGGCGCGAGTTTGTGGACGACGAGCTATGGGTAACTCTCTGTCTGGCTGCATAGTAAGGATCAAGCTTGGGCGACAGCAAGATGTGTGCCACGCGCGCTTCAAAGAGGTGCCAGCAAAATTCTATTTAATAATTATAAAATAGTTTGACGATAAAACATCTATCTTAAATATCTGTTATTTATTTATTGTGCAGACCTATCATAGTGTTGTCTTTTTAACCCTAAGGTTGACTGGCAGAGAATGTCTTGATGCATTAAGTCCGCCTATGTACCACCACTGTACATGAAGTTTAAATAAATAAATAAAATTGTCTCCATAGAGAAGTCAGCAAAATCTACATAGTTAGGACCGATGCCTGCAAAAGCTGACGAGTATTCGAAGAAGTAGCTATGGCCCTCGCAAAAGGGTAAGTAACTTGAGGAATACTGTGGGTTACAATCAGTAAAAGTCTGACACTTCCTCCTGTTCCACCTAAAGTTATTTGATGATTTCCCTCGTAAGAAAATGTAGGACATGTAGAGAAATTTAAACCATTGAAATTTTATGAGCAAGGGCACTTGTCATAATAATGTGTTCCCTGCTTGTCCCTGCTTACTGTCATGGTTATTTCCTTTATGGCGCCGGACGGTGTGTAGCACATACTAAGCAGGTAGGTACTTAGTCGGTGGAGCTGATCTAATACCTACTGAAACACTAAAACGTGTCGTCCAACATGTTTTAAGTGGTTATATTACTACAAGTTTTATTAACGACCTTTATAATAATGTACTATATCCTTATAGGTAATTCTGACATGTTTAACTGTTTATTTAACTGCGATTTGGCATTTCTAACTTCAAAAAAAAAAAATGCCACACACAAGGAATTATTCCAGTATAGTGGGCGTGTTAACCTACCAAGTAAACTCACGCACACAAGACTCCAAGATCCAAAGCAACTAATTGTAGGCCATACAATTGTTCGTTCCGTGCGGGAACCGAACCTGCAACACGCAGTGCTGCACCAACCGTGCCGTCAAATCAATTCAGTTACATTTGGAAATTCGATCCATAGTTCCTATTTTTTATTCACTCTATGGGTACCAAAATCTAGTTTATTTTGTTTTTAATTACTCAGATACCCGCGAAACGAGACACAATAGTAAAACAATAACAGCGCGGTCTCATAGGACCGGTTGGGGATTCAAACGTTAATTATGATTCTATAAATCATTGTTTTGTTTTTTTTTTTATAATTAATTTTGATGTTAGTTTTGTTTAAAATTTAGATTTGAATCAGATTGATATTTTGTTTATAATATGTATCAAGGCTATCTGAAATAAATAAAATTAATTAATATAAAAACAGTGAAAGACAGCCTCGAGGTTTAAACCATTATACTCGTAGCAGCACTGCGGTGTCTTTAATATCACACCAAAATTGCCTTAGAACCCTCGTAACCACGAATTAAGATTACGATTCTTCCCACGTTTAGATCTCGGTCGGTGATTAATTCATAGAAAGGCTAAAGTTACTAATAGTCACGCTGATTTTCAATTTACTCGTATAGAAAGGTGCACACAGTTAATGATAGCTTAAGATTGACTTTCACACGTTAAAAACTGCTTCAAATGTTTATGAAATATTTAGTAAATCATACTATCTACTTAATATTTGCATAAGAATTTGAACAGAAATGTGAAAGGAATTTTGGTTGTTACCGCAGCCTTATGAAATGGTTTTGAACTCTTTTCAAATTTTAACTTGAGGCGCCTTATGTTATGGATGATTAAGATCCAATATTTGCATATTTTTAATGTAACGTCAATATTTTTCCAAATATTATTTAAAAACTACTAAAATATTGAATTTAATATTTTTTTTATTTAGTATTTTCAACCGAGTTTAAAGAAAGGAGGAGGTTCTCAATGAATTATTGTTAACTTCGAAAGATTGTAATCTTGCCGTCAATTTTATGGAATTTTCTGAAATTATCGAACTTAGGAATTTAAGGCACCCGAAAAGAATGCAAATTTTAGAATAAATAATATTGCATATATTGGCTGATCGTAAAACATTCTATACCTAAACTGCCGTATTATACAGATTACCGGTAACATAATTATATATTTTGGTATAATAATAATAATGTTTCTGTATAATTATGTCAGTAAACCGCGTTGAATAGTTTGCATGTGCTTGTGTGTGTTACTGGATGGTCAAGATTCCTGATTGGGACGGGCAGGATAACGTCTGTTTTGCGTATTAAATAATAGTGGACTCCGCTACTATAATTATTTGCATATCCTTAAAACGCCGTCGTCACATTGCACTGTCGTATTATCATTTTGTGTGTATTTCAACTAATAATTTAATTGTGGAGTTGTTGAGGACTTACTTCACTTATTGATGGACTATGTGCGGTATGAGTCTGCGAGAAATAATTTGTTTAGTCTTGAAGTTGAACAGACTTGAAGTAGGCACATTCAATGGAATTTTGGCTCAACCATATAGCGATGATGCGAGGAGTCTGTTTAGGTTCATGGCCCAGATCTGATTAACATGTACTTAGGGTACGATTGGACTGACATACGCATTGCGATTATAAATGTTCTGTCGTAAAAATATTCCATATACATATTCCGTACGTACACGCGTATGATTTAGAAAACAATGTTTCGTATGTTTTACCAGTGTTTACATTTTATACGTGTCTAGTATCCATTATCCGTCTCAAATATCGTTAGCGTGAGGAAACGCTACGAAAACGGCTCAGTTGCTTCAATAACGGTTTTTGTGTTATTACTGTTACGTGTCGTTATATAATTTTAATATAAATATATACTGTTTGTGCATGCTATGTAAGAGTTATATGAAGCGAACTGTAGTTTAGATGTGTTGAGAACTTTTGAAATCGACTGTGATCGGGTTTGTAATCCTTTAATCTGTTTTGAGGTACATACAAATTTTTGTTTTTAACTTGGGAAATTATCAAAAAACTTTTTCCACTCCGGGTGGAGCGGTAGGGAGTTTCAGATTTTTACTCGCTAATACTCACAGTGATCCTTCAGTTGCCCTTTATTGCGAAGACTGCGGTTACTCCTTCGAACAATTCGCAGCCCAGCAGACGGTGGCCATCACAGGCCCTACCAATTTTGCTGACAGTTCTTTGAAGCGCACGTGGAACAAAATGCGCCGTCAACCTGAGATTGATCCTTACCAGACGGCCGGACCAACCACCGAACACAGAACCTAGGTTTGACATCATCATCATCATCTACCTAGCCTATTCCCAACTATATTGGGGCCGGCTTCTAGTCAAGCCGGATTTAGCTGAATACCAGTATTTTACGAGGAGCGGCTGCCTACCAGACCTCTACAACCCTAGGTTTGACATAACAACTTATACTGTATATTATTATGAATAACAAAATATTAGGCCACGAAATTATTTTTATTGTTAAGTTTTTTGCATTTTGCAGGTCAGTGTCATATTCTATGTTCATTGCTATTTCATAAAAATTAAAAAAAAATAAAATCATTCAATAGGGTTAGTTGAACTGCGAGGGTTTTATTGTTGATTTTAATCATTATAATTCCGTAAATAAATACGAATATGCTCTATACTCGCAACCACAGAACACTTTCAACTGTTCTGTGGTCGCAACTCATATTGAACCTGACTTGTAAAATGCACAATGTTATTGGACAATTTTGAATTTTAAGGGCCAGAGTTCAATCTGCTTAGCCCTTTTCTAAATATGTTGGAGTCGGGTTCTAGGCTAAGGCCTATGACCTTCACAACCCTGTAACTGGGTAACACGGTAAGTACAATGCGATTCAAATAAGAATAGTAACGTCGATGACCTCTATCAGCTGTCTAATGTTAGGTAGGTACTTGAAAAGTACACTATGTAAAGAAAACTTTTTTTGTAGCATGACACTTGTTTTATTTTTGTGCCTATTCAGGTTATACAAAGTATTAATTACGTATCAATAACGGCTTTTTTAATTTGTTTAGCCGAGTCTTAGTTAAATCTAAATGAAGAAAAAACTTTATTGGTTAATCTAAATTGGCTAAATATATTATTTAACTTGAAAAAAAATAAGAAAAAAAACCTGTTTTCTTTCTTATTTTCTTTGTTGGTAACAATTGGCCTTCTTCTTCAAATGGCTACAAATGGCTTCAAAGCCCTGAAACTTAATACAGTGATACAGATGAGCGGATTCGAAGAACTATAAATAATACTGTACAAACTGTTTTTTTATTCATGATTCCGAAATAAATTTAATTTCAAAAATATCTTCTTTTGCTTCTACCTAACCTAAGGCTAAGTCGATCCTATTCTTTGAATCGCATATTACACCTTGGCAATACTAATGTCAGATCTTTGCGGGGAACGTAAAGATCTACATATGACAGTCGGGACCAATGGCTTGATGAGCTAAGGAGGAAACTTAGTTCGGTTCATCCATAGATTGACTTCGGTTAGTGTTGCTTAAACTAGAATCAATCCGTGCTTATTGTTTTCATAAATTGGGAATTTAATTGGGGCCCGATATGATGTTTAATTGGATAAATCGGACTGACTACTTCAAGTCAAAAATAATATAGAAAAAAAACCATTACTTATTAAGATATCGGTAGTCATGCATATATTAATATGCATGGGCTATTAAGCCCGCATATCGTTGGCAACACATACCTATTTTGTTGAACATTAGTTAACTGCATGGTTAGATGCCATTATTTTTACCTATGCTACTGAAACAATGTACTTTATTACGTTGCGAATGTGTTTCACTATATTCACCCTATTTCTATTATTACATTATTGCAGAACATGATCATCATCATATACAGCTGATGACTAATCCACATGGTGATTATGATCAGTCGTTATCATCAGGTTTCGCAAACGGTTTGATGATGGCATTGGCTGATGGAGGATGCTTTGTCTTTCATCATCAGCATTCAGGCGTAAGACGTCCATTGCAAGATTTTATCTGCAATACCTACTTTTTCTTCTAACTTAGTCAATTTCGTTGTCTTTGATGTATCTTTAGTAGTGAAAAGGGTAAAATTTGTAAGCTGCTCTGAAAAATAAAATAATTTGTTCCTTACATTTTGTTAAGTAGACGAATATAGGTACGTGTTTTGTAGTGCAATTATGTATTTGAGTAGTTATGTAGGTATATGTATACATACGTACGTAGTATTTATATATGTATAAATATAGTATATGTTTAAATACTAGGTACGAACGAGCTCTCTGTGTATCTTTTCTCTTTCTCTGAAAAATCTATTCAAAGGTCGTCTGTAAAAAATCGCTTTTATCGATGTGGCCACCCTTAGTTGTACTCTTTTCATTTCAAGCACTTACTGCATTGTTTTATGGTATAAAAAAAGTGAAATATTACAGATTATTTTCCTATTGTCAAAAAAGTTTATAAGTACATTTATAAAATAGGTTAACAAATACAGGCTGTAAAATAAAAGTAGTTAGTAGCAACCGTTTACCTCACTCGCAGTTCAAATATTTAGTATTTATCTAGTAAAAGTATTCTCTCTTATCTAACTTATGACAATATTGAAACTTATGTAAAATATGTGCAGATATTGTCCCAACATATTTTCATGTAGATATTTCCACATCGTTGGTTACGACTGACATTTGTATGTTATCTACAATTAGTTGTTCCAAGGTGCATTGAGTAACCTAATGGGCTTATGAACTTCACTTAATTCTGGAATGTTCTTTATCTTAAATCGTCCCATCATTAGTTAAATTGAATACCATAGTACCTATTTATCTATCCACATCTAAATCACGCTTGTTGTACCTGATGAATAAACATACTTTCAAGTTTCAAGGAGTGTATATTTCTATAACAATACACTCCATGTTTTTAGCAAAGAAACTTGCTACTATTTTTGGAAACATAATGTACCTGCAAATTGTCTAGTTGAGTACCGGAAGACTAACTCGTTTAGCAAACCCAGTAGCAACTATTAAGAAACTAACACAGTTAAGGCTGTGATTCATTCAAAGCCTTCCTTAGTGAAGCTAGCAGCTTAAATTACTACCAATTTCTTTCTTAAACTCGCTGTATTTTGGCAAAAAGTTGAAAATTTAGAGTTGCAAATACTTTAGAGTTTCGTTTGGCGTGGCGCGGTTGATCAATTTTAATAAGTGGACACAGAACATGATATTTAAAGTTGAATATCAACTGTGTGTAAATAATGTAGACATACCTACATACTTGGCTACTACCGGTTGTCCTCGCTTTTTCTAGACAAAATATGTTCTAAGTGACTTTTAAACTAAATCCTTTCCGTGATCTAATCTTAGAGTTTTACAAGCTTTGTTTAACTAATAGGAACTTGTGTGTGTTGTTATTTATGCAGCAGGAAAAATTGTAACGTATTTAGGGAAACAATTATTTTTACAACGCCTTGTAACTTAGCAGTTGTGTATTTAGATATTCATACACAGCAAAATTTTACTATAATTTTAGTAGCAACTTGCCAACTTCAACGTTCTATTTAACAGCTATCTTTGGCTGTCGCAGGTGACGCTTACTCGCATTTCTCCCTGAATTTACCGGTTGCGTATAGTTCAGCCCGTGGGCCCATTACGACAGTGCCGAACTGATAGCATTCTTACAAAACAAACCACTGAGTAGATCTAATCTCGAGTCCGTCGCATAAGTTACAACATTACACTTCGATTAAATCATATTAGCTTCGGTTGCGGTCAGCTCGGACTGACACGGTGCTGATGCGAACTAAATTGGATGTCGCCCCACACCGTGCGCAATCGTGATTGATTTATTTACTTGTATCTACCCTCGCATATCGACATCTGAGACGAATTCAAACACCTTGTCTAAAGTCCCATTACGTGCTTTGCGTAACTTCATTAAAACGTCGATCACACGCTAATTCATATTATTAAAATCGTTATACTTATTTTCTTAGTACTAATAAGGCAGGTCGACCTTAAACAAATATTAAATTCATAGTTATTATAATCTAGAACTTTCCCAATCACCTCGTCTACACGCTAAACGAATGCTCTTAAGCACTTTACAATTACTATAATTATCTCCTTTTATAGATTTTAGTGCAGTGCAATCGTTAAAATAGTAGTAACTTGCTTCAAGTACAAGTAATCGTAAGTTACAAGCTTATTGCCACAATAATATGAATCGAGACAACAATTGTAAAATTCAAACAAGAACTGCCGTAAATTGTTTTAATTGAGGACAAGGATGTCGAGCTGGGCCGAGGCGTGCGACTGCGGTCGCAGGCTCCATCCACCGTTTTAATTGATCGTATTCACCTGCCGAGATCGGCGAACCGATGCCCTTGCGGAGTCTCCCGGTGACGTCACTACGGCACACGTTATGTGGACTTCCGACCGGATTAGTTTAGCACATCACTAGCACTAGGAAATGTGTCGAGTTGCGAAACTTCGGAGGTCGCCGGCAGAGAGCGCCGTCGCCGCGCGATCACTGAAAACTAAACCCGCGCTCACTAGCGCAGCACGCCGCGCCGCGTCGCCCGGCCCGGCGCCGGCGCAACCACGAAAGCGCGTTAGAAAGGGACGAATAGTCATTTCTTTCGTTTTAGTCGCGTATCGATAAATGAATAGCAGCTTTCATATTGATGGCTGATAGCCAATGAGCTGGTGAGCACCTGCAAGCCGGTTTTAAATGTTTATTTAAACTAATATTAAAATTCAGGAAGCTGTTTATTACTAACTTCATTGAAAAATAACAACTTATAAGGTAGCATTTCGCATCCCGAGTTAGAAAGGATTGGATAGCTCTACAAAACGAATTATCTAGGACTTTCCTTCTACACACATTTACTGGAAGCATTAATAACTGAGCAGTAATCAGCAATTTTCAATGAGCTTCCTGGCGAGAGAGTGTATAATCAGGAAGGCGGCGAGGTTTATCAGCGCGGGTGCATGCGCCGGCGCACCCGTGCGGAACACGCCGCTGATTTTCCGCTAACTTTTCACCAAGACGTAACGGGTCGCGGATGTCAGACTTCGGTGCAGTCTGCCGACGTTCTGCCGGTTATGTAAATAAACGATTTAATATGGATTGCGTCATTTTAATCTGTTTGTTTGAATTTTTAATCTAATTTGAATTAAAAAATTGATGTTTTGATTCTATAATCAGTGAGTCTAATGTGAGACCGCTTATCTTTATAAAAAAAAACACAAAAATTATTAAATGTTACATTCACAATATCAACACATACTTAGTAGGATATTTAAATAAGTCATTATCATGAGCAACTTGACAGTGAAATATTAATTACAACAAAATTAAATAATAAATGTGTCTGAAATCATAATTCTTATTCTATCAAAGGTCACAGCAATATCTACTTATTAATTGACCCGTATTAATTTACATAAAACACGAATGAGACTAAATTATGTAAGTTTATAATATGAGGGAAACAGAGCGTGTGTCTTATGAGAAGACACGGACCGTTGACTTTGTTTGAACATTACATTAGCCGAGTAAATTGTACCTCAGACCGATCCCGAGGATAAAAGTGAGGTGATTAACTGACGAATTTATTACTTCGGCATTTTATGCTATACATTGTGAAACGGCAGCAAATCGAGAGCCGTTTTTGGAAAAGTTTGTGTCCGGTTACATTTACCACTGGTCGCACCAAAAACAACAAAAATAAATTTAATTTAATCAACACAAATCTCGCTCGTGTCAAGATTTAATGTATCAATCAAGTTTAAGTGCTTAAAATTCGAATTTAAAGATGTGGCAAAATTCAGACTAAAGAAAACGTGAAAGGAAACCGTTTTTTTCTGCTTTCGTGTCATTTATTATCGTGGTCTTTTATTTGTTTGCTCTTGTTCACTCATGGCGCAACCCGAAGCACATTTACGTGTTCTCTGTATTATTATGATTGATGTGAAACTAGCTTACTCAAACAAATAGTAAAGGTATGTTGGGAAACTGTACTATGGCATTGATATATTAAACCCGACCGTCGGCTTCCTTTGTAAGAAGCAAGAAGAATCGTGGATGTAGCTGTCTCAGCTGTCTCAAATTCGGATGTTCTCGTCAATGTAGGCAGTTCCAATTATTTCCAACATGTTCTGATTCTGTATATAACGAGCACTTTAATAGGTTAGGGGTCAAGCTGTTTATTGTTAAGATCAAGAACCTTGTGTTTGATTAGTTTTATTACTAACCTTTTGTGTGAGAAGCCCGTAGGCTGTGAAAGTATGTTAATTCATGCAACTATGATGGTGGTGGTCATGATAGATGAAGTGGCTGAGCCCCTCTAGGTGTGCTGTAAGGTTTATGGTGCGCTGTGTCAGCAAGGAGGTTAGGTAACTGGTGGCGGTACGTGACTCCGGCCGTAATTAACGACAATTATGTAGATATCGTCTGCATAACGCACCGCTGACAACCTCCTCCGCTATAAATAATGAAGCAATGAGAATGAGATTGTGCATGTCACGTTAACTTACCAAGTTATTTCTATATAATTATTAAAGGAGAAACTGACTAATTGAAATATCAACCCATAACCTACAAGGCCTAGGTGCGTGAAATTTTGTACAAGGTTTCCTGTTGTAGCGCGTAGGCATAATAGTCATAGTTAATCTTAGACACATTAAGTTAAGTTACACTTTAAGTTAAATCCAATGGAGTCAGTCAGTCGTTCAATAAACATCGAACCAAGAACACGTGTATCATTTGCCGCCCCTTCTGCTAACAACCACACACTCACCTTATCGGCAAAGTGGTGACCCGACGTGTACGCGCGCGCCTCTTGTAACTCTCACATACCGTAATCTAACCGCGCGCGATGAACGACCCGCGATATGAAACCGCTGCCCAACCACAGCCTGCATCCATGTCTACAGCTACACCACCGACCTTGGAGCAGCCACAGCAAATGACGGCGGTTACCATCACACCGAGAATACCAGACTTCTGGCAAGACCGACCGAGACTCTGGTTCCACCAATTCAGCGCCATCGTGGACCCTCAAAAGGCAAGTGACCTTCACAAAAGTCAACTTTTAATAGCTAGGCTAAAACAGAGCGAATTAAGTGACATTAGTGACATCCTAGAAAACATGCCCGAATCTAACAAATTCGAAACACTCAAAAATAGGTTAATTTCCGTTTACGAAGAGTCGGAAACTAAACAACTAAACCAACTCTTAAACGAGATAGAGCTCGGGGATCAAAAACCGTCACAACTACTTAGACGAATGCAAACCCTAGGAAAAAACCGAATCCCAGACGAAACCATAAAATTATTGTGGACCGGGCGCCTACCACATTCTATTAGAGCCGTCTTAACAGCATGCGACTCAGGCGAGGTAAAATTAGATAGCTTAGCCAAAATCGCAGATAACATAATGGAAAATACCAAACCGTCTGAGATAGCTCCTGTTTCGAAAACTTCTCAGACATCAGAAAACAATACTTCCGAAATTTTAAGCGAATTAAACAATATGAAAGCGGAAATTTCGGCATTAAATAAAAAATTCAGCGACAGCAATAGAAATAATAATCACGAACCGCGAGGACGAGCCCGACATGCCCCTGGCCCGTCTCGATCGCGTTCCAAAAGTCGCGACACTTCACAAAAAAATAGAGATAAGTTTTTAAACCAGCCCGCGAAACCCGGTGACTCAAATTATCTGTGTTTTTACCACTATAACTACGGCAGTAATGCGCGCAAATGCGGTGATCTCGTCAATTGCCGAAAACATTCAACACAAAATTCGGAAAACTAACTGAGACACCGGCACGCATTAATAACGTCGCCGGTGTCGAACATTCATATCGTTTGTGCATAACAGACATTACAACAGGTGTGCGATATCTAATCGACACAGGTGCTGACGTCTCCGTATTAGCCGCAAATAAGCAAAACGCCTGTAGGACGTCAGACTATGTATTATACGCAGCAAACGGCACAAAAATAAAGACATTCGGTGAAAAAATCATTACGGTTAACTTAGGATTACGCCGTACATTTAAATGGAAATTTATATTAGCCGACGTTCGTAGTTCGATTATAGGCGCTGATTTCCTAGCCGCAAACAAACTCATGGTAGATTTACATGGTAGGAAATTAGTCGACAAAATCACACAGTTATCGCGCACCACAAACGTCATAACCTCCGTCGAACCGAGTATTCGTTCAATAGATATCAATGATGAATACCACCTTATTTTACAGAAGTTTCCTAGCATTACCAAACTAGAAAATTTTATGTTAGACCCTAAACATGACGTACAACACCACATTTATACTACCGGTCCTCCGGTCCATGAAAAAGTACGTCCGCTCACTCCGAAGAAATACAAAATAGCAGAAGCTGAATTCGAACGAATGATGCAATTAGGTATTTGTAGACCTTCTAATAGTCCTTGGGCTAACCCACTTGTATGTGTTACAAAAAAAGATGGGGAAATAAGACCATGCGGAGATTACCGTAGACTCAACGCACAAACTATACCCGACCGTTATCCATTACCGCGACTACTTGATTTCACTTATCTACTCAAAGGGAAAACCATATTTTCTAAAATTGACGTGCGAAAAGCCTATTTTAATATTCGCATGGCACCCGAAGATATTCCCAAGACTGCAGTCATAACTCCATTCGGTTTATTCGAATTCACAAGAATGAACTTTGGATTACGTAACGCAGCACAAGACTTCCAAAGATTAATAAACAAAGCACTGGAAGGCCTAGATTTCGCGTTCCCGTATCTAGATGATATCATTATCGGATCGGAATCAAAACCTATACATTTACAACATCTAGAAACAATATTAAATCGTTTAAATAGCTATGGTTTAACAATTAACACAAATAAGTGCGAATTTGGTAAATCCGAATTAGATTTTCTCGGTTACCATATCGATTCCCATGGCGTAAAACCGAGTGCGGAAAAAACACTACTTATTAATAACTATCCGCAACCAAAAACAATTGAGGAACTTCGACGTTTTCTCGGCATGATGAATTTCTACAGGCAAAGTATCCCAAAAGCCGCAGAGATTCAAGCGCCACTTAACGCGTGTCTACATAACTCAAAAAAACGCGATAAAACTGAGATTACATGGACCGAAAGCGCGTTAAAAGCGTTCAGTCAATGTAAAAAACTCATCAACAATGCAGTCATGCTAGCCCACCCGGATGCAACCGCACCCTTAGTATTAATGACAGACGCTTCTGGTAGTTGTGTAGGCGCAGCTTTAAATCAGAGAGTCGACGGAAAATTACAATCCCTCGGATTTTATTCAAAAAAGCTAACGGATACCCAAACAAGATACAGTACCTACGACAAGGAACTTCTTGCTATATACATGTCAATAAAACATTTCCGTCATATGATAGAAGGTAGAGAACTAACCGTGTTAACTGATCACAAACCATTGACTTTCGCGTTAACAAAAAAAGTTTCACCTTCAGATTCACCAAGGCGTTTGAGGCAATTAGATTTTATCTCCCAATTTTGCGATAATATTAAATATATAGAAGGTGATAAAAATACAGTAGCCGATGCATTATCTAGAATTGAAGAGATTACTATGCCTACTTTATTTGACTATCAAAAATTATCTGAGTTACAAAAAAGCGATGATGAATTAGAAAGTCTACGCAAACATGACAATCTTCAATTTAAATTAATTACTATGCCTAACACCGACATAAAAATAGCTTATGAAACTTCTACGGACAATATGCGCCCTTATCTACCTAAGCAATTCCGAGAACTCGCGATCAAAACATTGCACAACGTAAGCCATCCCGGCGTCGCGACTACAAAACGTTTAGTTAAATCTAGATATTTTTGGAGTAATATGAATACCGATATCAAAAACTTCGTTAAAACGTGTATTCCATGTCAAAAAAGTAAAATTCAACGCCACACAATAACTCCCTTAGGTGAATTTAACACAGGAAACCGTTTTGAACAAGTCCACATTGACATAATAGGACCTTTACCTCCAATTGAGGATTTCAAATATTGCATCACCATCATAGATAGGGTGACGAAATGGCCTGAAGTCATACCAGTAAAGGACATATCAGCTGAAACAGTTGCTAGGGTGTTCGTTGAACATTGGATCGCTCGCTTCGGTTGTCCAATAAGAATAACTTCAGACCAAGGTCGTCAGTTTGAATCAGATTTGTTTCGACAATTATTAAAAATACTCGGTATCGAACGCATCCGTACGACAGCGTACAACCCAAAGGCAAACGGCATGGTCGAACGACTACATCGTACTTTAAAAGCCGCTATTATGGCAAAATGCTTAGATAACAAACTATGGTTACATGAATTACCTATAATACTCTTGGGTTTACGTACAGCGATTAAAATAGACTTAGGATATAGCCCATCACAATTTTTGTATGGTAGTAGTATTAGACTTCCAGGCGATCTATTCCAATCTAAACCTACATCCAATATTAACGATCGCGAATTTATAAAACAATTAACGCAATCTTTGTCATCTGTCCCAAATCTCAGCTTTTCAAGTTCACATAGCAACACAAACAATAATGTATTCATTCACAAAGATTTATCAGCTTGTTCCCACGTATTTATTAGAAACGAAGCAAGGCGAGCCCTAGTACCACCGTATGAAGGGCCCTTCAAAGTCTTATCTCGACATAATAAATTCTACACATTGGACCGTAATGGCAAACAAATCACGGTGTCACTTGATCGCTTAAAACCAGCCTATTTATTAAGGTATGATGATGTGTTGGTCCCACGGCCGGTGAGAACCACTCATAACGACGCGCCACATCCGCCGAGCGATAACACGCCACTCAACACCGGAGCACAGCCGCCAAATGCTACGACGTCATCCAACACCGCAAAGCCCGCCTCACAGCAAGTTACAAGATCTGGTCGAATCATTAAGAAGACCGTAAGATTCAACATGTAAATCGTCACTTCGTCGCCAACCACAGTCCACATCAACTCTTCGCTGCCACACGACAACAAGCACGCATCACCCAAGTAAAAGCATCTCGACTCTACAATGGGCCAACCAACCAGCAAAATGTCCATCGTGGCACAAAACAGCGCAGCTGCGAGCAACAAAGCCAAGCTGGAGGAAGAGAACCTCAGCAACACCTTCAAGATGTCCTCGGCCGCAGTTGTGTTAGTCAGCACTGCCGTGACCCTCTGCGTACTCTACGTGGGATGGCGATACCGCAAACGTCGCATCGATACCGCCGTAGAGACAAGAATCAGCCGCGCTATCACACAGCTACTCTACGTGCGCTGGCAACAACATCGCACCGACCAGCATGCAGACAAACGTCCCGAGCGTCAACTTCAAACCGACATTATAGTGTGGCATAAACAGTGAAAAGTACGCGCTAATAGTGTCCGACAACCGTAGCGTTTAAGTACTTATAACCCCGTGGATATAATATTGTGTATTGTACTTTAGTAATAATTTCGTATTGGGGTTAGTGATTAATTAATAAAAATTTAGCTTCAACTAAGGGGGGAGGACTGTAGCGCGTAGGCATAATAGTCATAGTTAATCTTAGACACATTAAGTTAAGTTACACTTTAAGTTAAATCCAATGGAGTCAGTCAGTCGTTCAATAAACATCGAACCAAGAACACGTGTATCATTTGCCGCCCCTTCTGCTAACAACCACACACTCACCTTATCGGCAAACTGTTATGACATAGGCGAGAGCTACTAAGAGAAGATTTTCCAAAATTGATGAAATAGGGTTCCTAAGTTTGTATAGAGAATCCTACATTCATGTGAGTTAAGCTGCTAGCAAAGCTGGTTCTGTATATGTACTTGAGAATTTGCAAAGAGAAATCTTCGTCCGAAGACCTTTGTGCGTTAAGCTTTGTTTTAAGGGGTAAGAGTCATTTACACTTGCGACAAATGTAGAAAATATTTGCTTAGTGTCCACTTCACCATTAAAAGGATCTTTTTTAGCTTTAACCCAGTTTAAAATCGTTAATCATTTTAAAAAAGTCGTAACATATATTTGTCTTATGTGCAATGTTGGCTTTACAATACCATTAGGTACCAAAGAAGTTGCAAAATCTTAAATTTTAATGTAGAAAAAAACCGAAGTACATTATTTATATTCCTGTATCAAAAGACATGATAATTAAGTACTTCCTGGCAAATTGGACTGCAAATACGGCCATGATGAATTGCTTAAAATTAAACCTGCAGATTACTTACATGGTATTTTGTTACCACACTAGATACTGGTGTTGTAATGGATATCGTAAACTGCCACACTAATATTGTTACGTAATCGATAATTAAATATTGAGATAATACTAGTATTATCCGTAAACACAATAATATGCAAAATGAAAATGCAAATTACATATGTTTTGTTTGAAAATTATAATAATTAATATTTATGTAGGTAAGTACTATTATTAATGAAGAACACGGAAGAGTAATATAATTTGAGACATAAGAGCATTAGCATTATAGGCCTTGTAATGTCCCTGCTGTTGAGACTCATGCCTCCTCTCTCTAGGAGAAGGAACGGGCCGTAATCCACGTGGGCCCATCATTGCAGATTGGTGGATGCAACATGTCTTCGAATTTTTGGTTCTAAGACATACCGGTTTCCTCACAATGTTTTCCTTCACGTTTGAATATACGAGTAAATTAAAATATTCAGACGCACCCGACTGAACCCGGAGGAGGCTTTGTGGTTTCAACCAGTCACACATTTAACTAAAACCGCAAGTAATTTGTATTAAATTAAATTTACTCCAGTCTTTGACATATATCACAGTAGTGCGTTTATTTTCGTTACGAAATATTCAAGTAACTGTGAAACCACAACAGAACAGGTGCAGTTACTATAACTCACGTAAACACAGAACGTATAATCGGGATCCTCAATAGAAGCATTATAAATTATAGTTCAAATAGGTGATGATGATTGCCACTTTATTCTGAAGGCAACAATTTACGTTTAGAACTTTATTCCATTTGCAATAATCTGAGAATTACTTGAACTACTTAATTTTGCTTTTAAGTGAAGTGCAGTCTGCAGCGAATGATGGGGAATGAAGGTTATCGTGCATAGCAGTGGCGTAGGATAAAATTTCGATTAAACAGACTATCAAATGTAGTTGTTATTTGTAGAGTTAGGATATTCATTTTATTTGAAATAGATTTAGAAGATATTATTTAGAAATGTGTTAAGTTAAAGTAATATAATTATTTAAATACGGATTAGGAGTGTCTAGACAGTCACCGATCCCATTGTCAAGCAACGGTTTTTTGGGGCTTAGTCTAAAATGTTACTTAACATTTTTAAATAAAATCTATACATTCTACTACACATACATACTTTACAGGTAGTCAGAGGCTAGGAAATTTTACCATCATTCTATCCAAGTGGTATCGTGTTGCCAGCAATTGGGTTGTGAAGGTCTGATAGGCAGTCATTCCATGCAAAACATGGTTATTCAGAGGCTATCGATTGGAATAGAAACCGACGTCGACCTAGTTGGGAATAGCTTGCCGTCCGGCAATCCGGTAATCATCCAGACCGAGCCAAAGTCGTCGTACTGTTCCACGCGCGCCTCAAAGAGATGTCAGCAAAACCAACAGGATTAAAGCCTCTGGGGCAATGGGTTGGCTTCTGAAAGCAAAACTCTGGACCCTAGACCGAAGGCAAAGAAAAACAAAAGAGTAGGTTTTAGTCAGTAAAAGTCTGACATACCCTCCCTCTCCGTTCAAGATCAGGAGAAGTCATTCTCATGATTTCCACCTAAAAAAAAGCTAGTTGGGAAAAGGTTTAGGAGATGATGAAACAGACTATCATCAAGCACAGTGTGACAATAGCCCTAAATATTTACGCATAGTCACGTCTGGTTTCACAAGAGTGTTAGGACAAAACTGTATCGCGCACATTATAGCTAAAGTCGAGCGTTCAGAATCTGTGCAATATGATACTGTGAGCTAAGTTACGGCCTTAATTGCCGGACCTAGTGATTTGTTCGCACGCGCCATTCCATAACAGAAGACACACAGGCTTGCGTATTGGACAACTTTTAAGGCCAGTGATGGAAACCTGTGGTGTCGTTATAAAACTTTTATAAGCAGTTTTCTAGTAAGAGGGAACTCTGCATGCAAGCATTTCCTAGTATACCTAGTAAAGATGAGACGGCACTTCATAACAGTATTGCAAGTTCAACCGTATATGCTACTACTATTGTCACCTTAGAAATGGATCTGCCAAATACCAACTTGATTTATCAGATCCGATTGAGAAATGAAGTACGAAGATCACGAAAATTTGTCCGTCGAGTCAAAACTACAAAGTTTTTAATATCGACGCCAAGTTGTTAGCTAGTCGGTTTTGTATCGGTTACATTTCGAGGAGTCTGCGACGGAATTGCACAATTTAATGCCGCCAAACCCGTTTCATTATCGGACTATAAGACGATCCTCGATGCGCTATCGGCATTTATATGATGAACGGATGCATCTAAGAATTGGAATTCCTTACCAGTTACAACCTAGACAATCGTACTCCATCGTCGACCTCATCGTCGCCTGAGATAGTGGTCAAACGTGAGTATATCAAAATACTCGGTTATTGATGTTACGCCCGTATCACTCTACTATCGTCAATGTTGCGTTTTGTTTGCTTGTACCCTCTTCGGATATATGTTATTGATCTAATTTCTTTTTAAGTTGGGAAATCTCCAAAATGACTTCTGCCATTCTGGGCGGAGCGGGCGGGCGTGTCAGACTTCTAATGAATAAAACCCACTCCTGTTCCTTTTTTGCCCTAATTCCAGGGTCCTGTGGTTCGTTTTCGTCAACCCAGCCCCAGTAGGCTTCGACCCTGTCGGGCCCTTACGGTATGTTATTGATCTGGTATGGGATCTTTGTGTTATGTTTTAGTTAGGTAAAATTTTGTATTAATGATTATGATGCACGGTAAAACTTTAATGTGTTTATGATTTGCATGATGCAATTTACCTACCTATTACTTGTATAAATGCAGAAATAATGAAATGAAAAATACTTAAAATATCTATATTGATTTAATTTAATATTAGAATTATAAATCTATGTGCAGTTTCCAAATGTGACTTGCTAACAGCAGCAACTATGCACTTTCATTTTTTTGCAACGTCAGACAACATCCAATTTTTTATTCCATATCTGATTTATGCATCAAATGCAGTATCATCATAATCAATCATTAGAAACCTCATTCTATTGTGAGGTCGAAACAGATCAATCAAAAAATTTATTGAAACTACTTCTGAAACACGAAATTAGGTAATCGAAGATGTCAATATAAATTTGATACCGTGTACAGGCTTTATCAAAACTAGTGCACGATCTGTGTTCGGCGCGTTCGTGTGTCACGAGCACGCAAGGCTATTGTCTGCACCTTTTACTTTGAATTAAGAGCGAGGAGCCTCGAATTACAATCCATAAATAATCCAAGAACGACTCTTAAGGTCTGGGAGTAATCATACAGTGGAACTGTTATTAAATATTGTAACGCACTACTGTTCACTCAAGCGTTTATAGAGCGATTCTATGTCAGTTAATGCTTTTCGTATTTCGGATAATTTGTAGTTAGTTAAAAATACAGTAGCTTAGCTGAGATTGCTTAAAGCTTAATTATTGTTTATTAACGGCCGCGGCAGAATCAGAGCACTTTTGTGTTTTCATTGCAAAATCTATCAAGTTGTTGATTAGTGATTTTTTAGAAGTTACTAGTCTTTTTTGTATGATTTTGGTGTAGAAATAATGTCAGCTTTTAAAAGTAAGCAATAAAATGTCTTTACCTGTTGAAAACAGCGTTCAAGTTAAGAATAACAAATATGCTACGAATTCACTAAGTTAAACTTCATGGTTGACAAAGGGAAAGCAAGAAAAAATAAAATGCAATACGAATCTGTATTTAAATATTTATTTACAATCGATTCAACGTAAAAATACAATTATACTAAAGCCAATACAATTTATACATTATTTACAGAACAGCTCTTCGGAGCTCCGTGGTTTAAATAATATACATAGTTCAGATCGCAATGAGTATTATAATTTCTAAAATAACTACTATTTAATGATCTTTTGTACATTGAAATGCGCGATTGATGTTTTTGTACTACATCACTGTTAACTGATTTATAAAAGCATAAAAAACTAAAAAATAAATAAGTTATGTTAATCTAAGTTACACAGGAATGTTAAATTTCCGTATTTGGTAGCATTTCTAAATATCAAATTTGTATTTGAAATCAATAGGAATGCATTTGCGAACACGGATTATGTTTCACAAGCGATTTTGTATTTAACACGATGTAGGATGAAACAGCCAATTTATTGATTGACCAACCCCTGACATAAAAGTATGTCATTAATAAAAATTACATAAATAAATAAACAGTTCAAAATTTTAAAGAAGATAATTTTTCTTTGAAAAATATTTGATAAAATTACGAAATTAAGATATGATCATACGACTTTTTGAAAAACCTTCCAAATAAGTAATGCATGTGACGTTTTGTTAATCAAGGATTTTATAGCGAGCTTTAGCCATATTAATATTCAATAATGCAATTTTTATATTGGTAACTTTTAGCCTAGCTCAGCTGAAATCCTTTCACTTTGGCGCAACAACTACCCCATCACTCATTTAAGTTAAAAATACACTGAAAATAAATAATAACTGACTACTGATAATAATGGATAATAATTATAAAGTCTACTCGTTTGTTCTAGGCTGATACTTACAATTAAATTGCCATTGCGTTGCCTTAGTGCTTGAATGGTCAACTGACCAATTTTAGCAAAATTGACTTTTTATTTTAGATTATAGAAACTTATCTCTACAGTGCTTATAATTGTTAATTATTATTCTGATTTGATAAAGGAATACTCCATGTTTCTATTGTGTGAAAGTTTTTAATTAAATTCTTATAATATCTATAATTTTTATAAAAAAAGTTCTCCTGTAAATTTGCTCACTGTTCTATTGCCCACTTAAGCACTAGGGCAGCGCTTAATATTCTAAATAATTGCCTAGAAATACAATATATTGGTCCATTTCATCCTACATTTACTTGAAAGACTCCAAGTCATCTTCTCACAAAGGTACATGATAATAAACGGTGAAGGCTGTACGTTTATCCGAAGTTCTCGAAGTGGTGTATGAAGTACGGCAGACGTCTCGTCCTGTTCACCTGCTCGCACGCCGACATCACCGACTTGGTGAGGGGGCGAGGACCGCATGAGAACACGCCAATCTTAGACACCTAGTGGAGTAAAGTGTTTATTATAAACAAGCTGATCTAACAGGCGTCATTTTGTCAAAAGGTTTTATAATAGGGAAAATGCATGCAATTTTTTTATGTGCTAAATTAAAATTTAATTAAATTAAATATATTTTTAGCTTTGGTGAACTAATATGGAAGAAATGTCTTTATCAACAATGAAGATATAAAGCTTCAAAGCTGCTAATAAAGAAGATAAGCAAGACATGGTCTGTGACGTCAAAGGCTATGACCACTGTAAGGCCGTCATAGAAAACGGCGTCTTGGCAAGAAATACAGGTTTATTTGTTTATAATTGTTATATGTCGTTGGTTTTTTCTACCAATTTTGATATTGTTTTCAGAGTTATTATTGTTTTTCTATATTTATTAATTAAAAGTTATATTATAGGTTTCAATCGAAAAAATATGGTGATCAATTTACGATCGAAACCTATAATTTAATTTTTAATTAATATCGGACTCTACAGTGAAAATACCATTTCTTTATGCCGTTATTGAATTTGTGGAGTTATATCAGCCGAGAATTTATTTATTTATTTATAAAGTAAATTCAAATTCAAATTCAAATATTTATTTGCAAGAAATACATCGTTTACAAGGAAAGTTCTTATAACCTAAAAGTCACTGTATTCTGCCTGCAAGCAAGCGTGCAAATTATTTATAATTATTTATGTAATTCTCCATGCAATTTTTATTATTATCACAAAAAAAAAAACTGTACAATGGTGGAATGCCTTAGGCATTTTCTCCCGGTCGACCTTAAGGATTCTGTCTCTTATTCAAAACATATTAAGTAAAAGCCAGTCTAACGAGATCTAACGTTACTGATACTCACATAGCTATGTTTCTTCTGCACGAACTTGAGGAAAGAGGACATGTCGGGTCTTCCGAAGTGGTTGACGGCCTTCAGGCCCGTGAACATCGACGTGCGGGAGAGGCGCTGGAAGTGATTCTCGCAGATGTACTGTGGGGGAAAGTTTAGGTTACATTGGCTGTAGATATTACACTCTTGCGAGGTAGAATATGGAAAAAAAATATTTTCGAGATACAATTAGCACTAGATTTTGCCAGCAGTTCCTTCATACAATCTTTGGAACCCTGTTGCATCTCATCCCAGGGGTGAATTTTGAAGAATCCTTCCTTAAATCCTCTTATTATTTGTATACTTCATAAAATGAAGCTTTGTGCAAAATTTTAACATTCTAGGTCCAGGTGTTTGGGTAGACATTGATGAGTTGGTGAGTGAGTCAGCACTTTGCCTTTTATTTATTAAAAATTTCTCCCGAAAACTTTTCACAGATATTAAAAAAAAAACGGTCAAACACCTAATAACCAACCTAGAATAAAATAAGCAATATAAAATGTACGCGCGTAACTAGATTTTTTTAAATCGAATCAACAGATAGATCGGCAATCCGTTTCAGACAAAACCATTTTGCTAACATACCAGCATGGTGGTCCTGAGATCGAACTTGTGGAAGAACTGCGTGATGAAGATGTGTATCTCGAGCACGTTGGTGACGTCCTTGCGCTCCACGTCGCGCAGCACGTCGATGAACCACTCGAAGTGCTTGTGCGACGGGCAGATCCACAGGAAGTATACCTGTGGGATGGTGTAGGAGATTTAGTACTGTTCGAGTTTTAATTTTTGGAGACCTGCCGAACGAACAATGGAGAAATACATGCGATTTTTAATTTCATTCCTCTATTGGTATTTGGCAGGTGTAGATAGTCTCACGACAATAAGATTTGATATGGTAACTTCAAGATAAATTGGTAATAAAATCATCATCATCATTTCAACCAAAATATATCTGCTGTTATTCATAAAGTGTCGCCATAACCACCGTCCTGTGCGTCTCGCATCCATCAGATTCCCGCGACTCAACCAGGTCATCGGTCCATGTTCTAAGAGACACAAGTGTGCATTGACCTTATTCTAATATCTGCGTAGGTATCCGAAAAACAAGCAAACCTGTTTTCGACGAAAGTACGAGTAAGGGATCACGATGGGAGTCGATGCAAGACAGCTTTAAGTCTTTATTTCCACTTTTCATGCCAAATATGCAGATGATAAGTGTCTTATAGTAATTGTGGTTACAGCAGTCCAAATGTTAATTCAGCGAATACTTTCTTTGAAAGGAGGGTGCTTCGTTAGTTTGCGAATGCTTAAAAAGTGAACTAAACAAGCATCCCTAACATTCTAAAATTCCACAGAAAACGATTACTAATTTCGTAATCACTTAATGCAGTTAACATCAAAATGCACTTATGGAAACTCGTCTTGACACTTACATGTTTTGTCAAATGCAGTGCAAGTTACTAGTTCATTTAAAGTGTAGACTTGTGTTGTTTCTAGACCTCAGCAGGTACAACATAAGGTCGATATTGTTAGGCAATTGTTTCGTCACGAAGTATTTATATATTACACAAAAGATACAAATCCCCAGTTAAAGTCATCACTTTACATAAGAACTAAACAACCATTGCAGGTCATTGTAGGTCATTGGTCAATGTTGTAAACGGTAAGCCACATGCTAAGTCACGGTAAATCGTGAGCAAGTGTCAATCGTTCCCAATTCCCAAGAATTATTTTCTACTTGACGAAATCGTGAATTTATTCAATGAAATAATTTCATTTGATATTCATGGTTATTAGAAAGAATGACATGGCTATGAAATGCTCGAACAAAGATTTTATTGTTAAATAAAACAATCTTTTCTCTCTATTTCACGGTTTTAGTGTTGACAAAAGGATTTCGGTGACTGTTGTAATCAAATGGTACCAAAATGACAGAATTGTTCATTTCTTGAAATGCTGGTGGTTAGCAAAGTTTTCTTCCCTAATTTTACGTGCTCTAGTTTTCTCATATCCTTCGTCGAGTAGCAAATCAAATTAGCCACTTATTTCGTACTAAGATGCGGTTAATTGATGCATGGCAGCATCGGCAGCTCAAAGTCGACTGTTGTCATTCGATGTCGACAGACTCAGTCTTTTTCTACATTATTAGGTTTTTTTGGTACAGGATCTTGAATATTACTTATATTTTGCGGCAATCAATATCAATTAGATTACGTCGATTAAAAAAAATCAATAGATTCAATATAAAAAACAGCAATAAAAAGTGCCAAATAACGTAGAAACCAATTACTCGAAACACCGACTATCGAAATGAGAGTTTTTTTTCACGTTTTGGTGTTTTTATAATAGATGTCGATTGAATCTATTTTTACAAAGTTACTCTTCAGATAAACCCAAACAATGCACAAGTTCTATAGTGAGGTACCTACATACCTATAGAATATTTATTTTTTAATACAGTTGCTCAAAAAGTGGCGTATTGCAGGGACGTTTAGCGTTCGGGAAGTGGGCTATTACACACTCGTGCTTTTTCTTTACCATTCCCGAACTCGTGCTTTTTCTTTCCCAACTGTCAAAATAATGTCTATTAAAAAGAAAAAAATCAACCACGAAGTTTTTACTAAAAAGTTTTTAGTGCAAATATTTCTAAAAAGAAGCTACTAATTTGTTTCAATATCAGATTTAATGATTTGATTCAATAAGTGAGGCTAGGTTTCATTTCATATCAATAAAAAAATGTACTGAAGACTTGGCTGTATGGGGCATAGTTCCCTTTGTCTACCCAGAATGGGTGAAGCAAAAAAAAAAAACCGCTTATATTTTTTTACGGTTGGCGCCATTTTGATTAGTCAGTTGAGTTTATTGTGTTTTTATTATTTTATTAAACTGCTTCATTTTTTCGCAACTGTATTAAAAATAGTCGTTCAGTACACGTGCGGAACCGTCATTGCAACTTGTTCCGACTGTCAACCCTCACCTTCGGCTGCGCCTCGGCTCGGGTTAACATTTGTCGAAACTCTTTGCAATGACAGGCTTTCCGCACTTGTAATGAAATATACTATTCCTTTATTGCGTCTCACAGGTGTCCGCGTAAATAATGGTTTCATCATCAGATTTAATTGAGCGAAGACATAAGGTTAAACAAAATATTTAGTTCCGAATAAAAAATAGTTACTGAATTTTACACTAGTTACGATGGTTTTGTTATGATCCTATAAACAGTGCCGTTCCATATCTTCGAGGTTCATTGTTTGATCATGACAATATTTCTAGGAGACTAATCCGAGTGCCTATGAAATCTGAAGAGATTCAAATCGATCCTAATGACTTCCAGTAATCGGGAATCATACATAAAATCTAAAAACGATTTCCACGATTTCAATCCTCCTTCATATTATTGTTGATTAAAAAAGAAGCTGCTGATTATGTAACTGTGATCAATAAAGAAAATGGTTGACTGTAGTTAAAAACAGATTCCTACATATTGATAAACAAACAGAGCTGTACAGGGCGAATAGCAGTACTTATTTCTATTTTACAACAGAACAGGGAATATGCATGAAAAAAATATCTTACAATTTTGTCAATAAACATACAAAAGTAGAATATTAACAGCGAAAAATATTTAAAAATCGGTAGAAAAACAACCATATCTCGGTCGTCTTACAATTTTAAATAAATATATCTGCTTCTATAGTGACCAATATGGGTGTGATAAACGTTGACGTCAAAGTCCACGCAAGTCATTCTTATTAGCAGCGTCGTTGATTAAGTTATTTTAAAAGTTCATATTTGTTTATTAAAGCCTAAAAATTCATTAATGTAGCCACTTTAATAAATAAATAAATTACACGCATACTCCCAATTGTTATATAAGAGTTTTTTTACAAAGTTGATTGCGATGAAGCTAGGATATTACTAACACTCCTTGTCCAAGATGATTGTGCGATGCAGGATTTCGTAGTTCTTTTGTAACGCCATACATGTCGCTACAAGAGTATATATAGTTACGTATAGTAGGGGTCAGGCTTCTTCGTTACCTTCTTGCAGGCGACCCCGGAGTAGCGGTTGGTGGAGGTGCCGAAGACCAGGTCGTTGAGGATGGAGGCGTAGGGCGTGACGCCGATGCCGCCGCCCACCATCACGGCCACCTCGAACTTGTACCAGTCCTGGTTGCCGCCGCCGAACGGGCCCTGGATCCTGAGAGGACGGGGATAATGGGGTTTTAGACTTTGAAACTGCTCTAACAGTGTTTTAAATGATAAATAATATCTGGAAGATGTATTTGATTTTGATGGTAAAATTTAGATCTATTGTACACGGACGCGTCGCTTCATAGACGCATATTCGTCGATATACGCTTTGTACGCTTGCGCGAAGCGTACATACAAAACTATGATACTCTGTCAAGAAGTCGCAACATCATGACACTACGCATCCGTAGATAGAAGGCCTTACTCTAATTCCTATGCGTTGTGCTGTATTGCTGCAGTTTCGTCGACAGAGTTTCATAGTTGTCCGTGGACAGTGGGAATTACGTTTGAAGAACTCGCCAAAATGTAGATACAGAATTGCTGTTTTTTGCGATTCATAGTTGATAATGATGAGTGCAATGACCCATGAAGACGTTTCAGCACTTTCAATTACGTACACTTTGTGCTGTCGGTGGGTCATGGCGCATAGTGCAAAGAAAGATTCAAGACCAAAGATCTCTTCTTTAAATTTTATTTTTAATTTAGATAATATAAATAAATCTTTGATCTTGATTTGACCTGCCAAAATGCAATTAAATGAAAAAATGAAACCTTAGAGCAACATACCTTATCTTAGGCCGATCCTCAGTATTATAATTGCAGGGGTCGAAGTAGTTCCTGAGCTTCCAGGTCCAGGGTCCCTGCGCCTTGATGTGGCACGACAGGAAGTTCTCGTGCGGCGCTGACGTCAGCGTGAACGAGTGGAACTCTTCCTTCTTGAACGCCGTACATGAGAGGCGTACCCATTGACCTGGCAGAAAGGATAAAGATTTTATTGAAGAATTAGTGGCTACCAGCAGCATTGCCTAAATGATAGAAGTGAATTATCCACTATATATATTTATTCACTATATTATTATTACTATTGGGATAAAAAGAGTTCTAAATGCTATTTCAGAACATGGTGGTCCAATTTTTACTGGAATATTTTTAGTCCTTCGTGTGTGCAGAAATAACAAACATACACTGTGTGTGTACACACACACACAAAAACTTTAGGCTTTTTAATATCATATGGCGTGGTGGTGTAATTTCAGTTCATTATTTTTTGCCTTTCCTCAGGAAATTAAAATTGTCTTAACTTTTTGAGTAGAGGATGTAGTTATTATTCCTTTTATTATATGTAATTGTTAATGGGTTTCATAATTACCTGATAAGTATTTTAGATTAGGAGGCCTGTAGAACTTAATTTTGATTACATCCGATGGCAACATTTCCGTTTCCAATACATCCAGCGCTAAATACTTTGTTCGTAGAGACACCACCTGATGGATAACAAACATCAACAAACATTAAAATGTATACCCGTTCTGAACTCATCATAATGAAGATTGTATAATGAGACTAGGCGGAGATCAAAGTATAGAAGGACTACCTATTGTGTAAGGAGTGATATGTAAGAAAAGAGAGATAATGACGGGTGGTAGGACAAAATGGAACAAAAGAAAAAGTTTTGCGCCGACCCCAAGCAACACGGGATGAGGGTAGGAACCTGTGGTAGGAACCTAAACAGAATGATGATCAAGATTAAAATGATGGCAGGCCCTAGTAAGTATATTCAGAACCTGAGCGCCCCGTCACAGTAGTGCATGCAAGGAGTGTGTGCAGCATAACTAACTACGGTTTTGGTTTACAGTTTTTAGTTGAGAAATCATCCAATAAATTCTCCCGGTTTGAGCGGAGTGGGAGGGCGAGTCAGACTTTAACTGACTAAAATCCACTGCTAATCCTTCTCTGCCTTCGTTCGAGGGCTCCGGGGTTCTAACTACGGGTACAAGGCAGTGAATGTGATAAAACAGATCCTCCTAATGCCTTACCTTATCAAGAGTATAAATGATGGCAGGTCCTAGGAAGAAGATCCAGAACCTGGGCGCTCCCGTGAGCCTGGCCAGCCCGTGCACGAGACACAGCGCGTAGAGGAGCACGTGCAGCGAGTGCGCGCGCCAGAACCACGGGTAGGCGCGCTTGCGGATCACCGGGTGCGCGAACACGAAGATTATGCACATTATCACGAACAGAAGGACGCCGCTTACACCTACGGAAATATTATATAGTTAGTTTCTAATTTTTCTTCTATAACGATCTGCTTTTAGTTAAACAGCCATGGTTTTAACCTCTCCGGCTTGAGAGGTTAAGGGGAGACAAAATTCACCACCGCCACGCTAAGGCAAGTAGGTTTTGGTGATGGCGAAACAAATATGTCATTGAATTTTTGGATTTGATTCATAGTCTGTTTAGTACCGATTTTTTACAATTACTGAGTAGTATTTTAAAAACTTGGAGGCTGTTTTTTAACCCAAAAATGGATTTTACCTGTAACAGTCTGGAACACCCAGTACGTGATGCCAGGTCTGAAGTCGGAAGTAAAATGAACCTCCTTAGTGAGACAGCGCAGATTTTCCACAGGCTGCGTCGATACGTGGTAGAAGTTCACCATGTGACCCGCTGTGTGGAGGAGCGAGAAGAACAGTGCGGTGCAGGCCACGATCTTGTGGAACTGAATGCTCGAGTCGAGAGGGATGTATTGTTGGATGCTGAATTCCTGTAAATAAGTGGCAAACGTAAGTTGTGTGAATAAGCTAATGCAAGATTTTAAGTGGTTCCGAAGAAAAACTATGCAGGTCGTTAGGACTCAAATTTATATTGGGAGTGTTACATTTTGAGTATAAAAATGACAATAATTTTAGAATAGATTGGCTTCACCCCTGTGAAAATTACTTTCCAACTTTCAATAAATAATCATTTTTTAACTTTTTTTTTACCCAAGCTTTTTCTTTTTATAGGGTTGTATTATAGTAAACAAAACGAAATAAAAATGATTAAAATCGGTCATATTGTTGTTGAGTATTAGCGAGTCTAACGAAAAGCAAATGAAATAAAAAGACGAATCAAAATCACGATTAATAAAAAGTACTATAAACCGATAAAAGATATAGAAAGATAGAAAAAAAAAATTAGGTCTGTTGAAGAATCAAGAAAAAATATTACTTACTTTTAATTTAGTCAACAAATTCCTCGACATGGTCAACAACAGCAGACTGTAGCAGAAAGACAAAGAAGCAGCGGAGCCCCTGGTGATGGCGATGCCGACGCCCATGATGTGCCGCAAGTCCAGGTGCTCCGAAATGAACGAGTAGTGCGCGAACCTCTCCACGAACAGCCCGATGGTCACCACGTAGAAGACGAACAGGTAGAATATGTTCTGTCTGTTCTCCTCTAGGAAGGTTGTTAGGTAGTCCCATTTTAGTAGGAGGCAGTGCCTGGAAAGGTTAAAAATTATTGTATGGGCAGTCATCAACTGATTTATCCTCTATTCTAAGGTATTTTAATTTGAGAGGGATAGGTATGCAATTGATACAGATGATAGAAATATTAAATCTTTACTGTATGTGTAATTATTATCATTTGACAAGAACAATTATTTATTTATCTTTCATATATATTTTAAATAATTATAAAGATAAAATTTTGTGCAAGGTGATAATATGGTTAGGAAGACGTCCGAACTTAGAAGGTTTAATAAATATAGGTGAAGATCGACATTCAGAGTCACGGCTACATATGTACAAGTCAACATTGGAGATAGTAAAACTGGGTCGTCGGATAGTCGTAGAGGTACTTTATCCCAAGAAAGTAGTAGTTTCTTGCTTGTGACCTTATTATACTTACTATATTTAAGAGACACATACCTGGACTGCTCCATAGAAGGCTCGATATGGAAGCTGGTCATCCTCGCCACATTAGTGGAAGTGTCGAGGAAGTTTTGCTTGGCCCCCTTGCAGTCCAAGCCGATGGCTACAAATTCACCTTTGTACTCCTTCATCATTACTTTGAAGTCTGAGTATGTTAGGTGATCTTTGTGTTGGAGACCGGCATCCTATAAAACAGAGGAAAACCACTTAAGGTGATACTATTATCTTTCAAAGACGGTCAGAGTCTTCAATTTGTTTTTGATTAATTTCGAACTGTTTCTGCGCATTATCATCATCATTATCAATTAGCCGAAAGACGTACAATGTTGGACATAGGCTTCCCCTAAGTGTCACCACAATGACTGGTCCTGTACATCTCGCATCTATCGGATTCCCATAGCTCTCACCAGGTATCTGTTCTCTTTGTGGGCCTTTCAACGTTGACGTCTTCTAATACGTTGTGACTACTCCAGAACTTTTCAGCCCCATCGACTATCTGTTCTGCGAGCAATGTGCTTTGCTCACTGCTACTTAAGTTTGGCGATGGCCACATTGAGGGTTTGCACAATTTTGAAAATTATAACATTTATCGTTGTTGAACGTATAAAACACTGCACATCGGCGATGCGATGAAAAGGTGTAACTCTAAAGGGAGAAGAGGATCCAGTATCCTCTTCCCCCTTTAGAGTTAGATGCAGCTGTTTTTTTAGAAAACATAAATGTGCTCTCACTTGATGCATACAGATACAATTCTATATTTTTAACTCACAGAAAACATTCCATCAATAAGTTCAGTGACATGCTCATCCCTCAGCGAGGTGGTGCGCGCGATCTCGACGAGCGAGCGCAGCATCTCGCTGAGCTCGCCCTTGTCGATGACGCCGTTGCGGTCGTCGTCGCACATGTCGAAGATGATGCGCAGCTTGTCTTCTGTGGCCCCGCGCGAGAATAGGACTACCGTGTCCAAAAATTCCTAGGAGATAAATATAAAATTGAGAAAAGTGATACCTAGTAGACATATGTATACGAGAACTAAAGAGCCTGTTATTAATTGATGGTCTGATTATTATGTCACTGAAAACATTATGACAAGGTTTCAAGAAAATTGATAGCTTAGATATTGAAATAATTCTATTATATACAGAAATAAAGGTCTTTCAACCTTTTCAAGATTGCAACTCGTCTTTTGTAAAAAATATAGCGTCCTCTTGGGACAATAATAATGCAGTGAGCTCACTGCACTAAAGAATTGCTCTTATATTTTAAATTCCACAGTATATGCATGTCGAAAACATAACAAGGTTTCGAAATGAAAAATTGTATTAAAGGCGCAGCCTTACGTTATGCGAACGTGGCTCTTTCGCCACCTCTCTGGGGTCACAACAAACAGATCGAAAAAAACTGAATTAAATTACATCAAAAGCCAATTAAGACTCTACCTGGAAAGAGATTCTACCATCTCCGTCTTTGTCGACAATGTTGAACATTTTCTTTACAAATACAGCATCAGCTTTCATTCCCAGCGCACTTGCGAATTCACTTTTTGATAGTGACGTCCTCATTACAATAGACTGAAAGAATATATTGGTTATTAATTCATTATTCTTTCCAAATTATTTATGTATCTTGTTTTATTGGTGGATTACTTACTTCCGGATCAGCTTCTTCATTCTTCCTATGTCTTTTCTCACCGGGAGCTAGACCAAATGTGATGGCATAAGCTTCTCTGAAGAAATGTTCTAGTTTACGTTGACGACGTTCTCTTGTTTCTGCTGTGGCCAGAATTTGTTCTCGATGACCCTGAAAGAATAGAAACATTTTGAAAATCTATGCTATTAATTAGCTTGTCTTCATCGTCATTATCATTTCAACCAAAAGACGTCTACTGTTCGAAATAAGCCTCTTCCAAGTATCGCTACAAGGACGGGTCCTGTGCGTCTCGCTTCTATAGGATTGCTACAACTCTCACCAGTTTATCGGACAACCTAGTGTTCTTTTCAATCAATTGAATGTTGGGCACAGACAACTCCACTTGAACTGCTAGCAAAACATTTTGCAAATAAAAGTAAATGGTAACTAAAAATCTTACCTGAGTCAGATTAAGTGCTTTTTTATGGTTAGCCAGGAACGTGTCCAATTTGACTAAGAACTTGCGTCGTGACGCAGCCGAGTCCATTTCTAGAACAAGATCGTGTTCTCGGGGCGCTCGAATCAAGACTAGCGGACGCTTGTTTTGTCTGCTTTCCTGAAACGATTAAAGACGTTTTGAAACATTGCCTAGGATTGCGCATAGGAAAAATAACGTGAACTTAGGGAGTCCCACAAGGGACTGTTCTGGTACCGCTGTTATTTATTTTACCAGTAAGTTATTTGCTAAGAGAATTGTGTGTTACCTGACTTTCAAGAACTGTTAATTGATCTGTATGGTCCAGAGGCAGGGTTCTAAGTTTGTCTCCTTTGCGGTCTGTCACATGAAGTGCAGGTTCTGGTCCCAAACGCAGCTTCACCAGACGTTTGTGTGAAGCGTGCACCCATTCGCGACACACCATTTTGTCTACTGAACCTTTAACAGAAACAGAAATGAGTCGGTAATGAAATAAAATATTTTCAATTTATTCTTAGTTTAACTTTGCTTCTCTTCTGTCACCTGATTAGTATTTGTTTTGATCAGTTCCATCAATAGTTGTATTCTAACCTTTGTACTGTGCATTCTTTAGATGCTCCTGTTGAATCTTGAGTTTCCTTCTGCGGCTGTTCTGTAACTTCACCACTCCATAACCTGCGCCCGCGCAAAGTATGGGGACAAAAGCCAGTATCAGGCAGGTGTAGATGTATGCGAATTCATTTCCCTGAAACAAAGAAGAAGTAGGGGTTTTAGATGAGGATAAGAGACAACACTTTTCGAGTGATATGATTAGCTGGAAGTTGGAACATCAAGATCAGGATAAGATTTTAGTCGAAGGTAGGCTACTACCTTTTAAAGAGAAAAATTTCGATAGAAGGCGCTGAACTAAACTTCTGATTTGTTTTATTTTGGTGTATGGGAACATTATTAAGTCAAGGCAAATATGCTAAAATTGTATTTTCTACTTCATTAAACTTAGTCTGATAATTGGCTCAAAATCCTAAAAAAGCTCAAAAAAATATGAATCAACATAAAAGTTGACACTGGCCTGCAAAATCAAAAATATTAAGAAAAATTGAATTTTACTGGTTGTTTTGGAGGATCCCCTGAAGGAACAGTAATAGTCAAGTCATGCTTTCTATACAGTATTTACCTCGAAGTAGTCGTATCCTCTGAGATACTTGCAGGGCGGCAGTTTGGACGCGTTGAGCTGGTAGGGCTGCGGGCACGGGTCGCCGGAGCGCCAGTGGAACACGTCACGCTGAAGGTCACGAGGACCCAGAGATGTACTGTTCACTATGATGTCCCACATTGTGATCTGACGCAGCTCGGCGATCTCTTCTTTAGTGAAAATTCTGGAAGAGAAAAACCTTTTATTAGAACTTCTTTCCTTTGGGTAGTAATAAATTTTGTCAAAAAAGAAATCGAACATTTGAAACAGTTCGGGAATATTTGAAACAGTTACCATGGCCCTGGGACCCAAAGGGCAACTGAAGGACTCAGCTGGGTTTTAGCCAGTAAAAGTCTGAAACGCCCGGCGACTCCGCTCGGACGGGAAGTTATTTGATAATTTTTCTTTTTTTTGTCATTTGTTTTTCCTAACTCAAACAAAGTATCTATCTGTCCATTCAAGACATTACTACCATGGATATTGTTAATAGCTGAACCAAAATGAGATGAGAATTCAATTGCTGATGGTTTAAAATAATAATCGCAAACTTACCCGTTCTGTTCATTTTCAAACCAAAATCTATCTGCGTCTCTTATCCTGGTAAACTGGTCTATTATGATAGCTCTGAATAAATCTCCAGGATGTCCCGTGGATTCCAACATACCGCCTGAAAATACACTGTTAAATTAGTTCATTTTTCATGTTACTCCATTTTCATGTTACTCCATTTTCATAATACACCATTTTCATAATACTCCATTCCATAATTACACTATTTTCATAATAAACCATTTTCATAATAAACTACTTTCAAAATACGCTATGTTGTGGATAAAAAGTTCATACTTTTACTGAACTTACCGATATAAACATCTATGTTGTCAAGTCTTCCATTATAAGCTTGAATCAACTTTTGCAACAGATCTGGATTGTTCTCAAACAGCTCAGGGTTGATTTCATTAAATGTTTTGATTTTCTTCAGTCCAAAATATTCTCTGAAATAAATAACTTTTATCAGTTTATAAACGCCTTAAAACATGTTAAGATTATGAATTTTATATGGTTTAGTGATTCGGTCATATTGAGTACCACTTGATAGTATGAGGTGTTTGGGCGGTCCATTTCTATCTTAGGGATGGGAATGGGATGTAAGAATTGCGTGATCTTTAACATCTTCACAATTATATAATTATGCAAAGCATCATGGCCTCCACGAGGACACTGCGGAGCTCCACCCAAGCGGGCACACCTCCACTCTGTGTTCAATCGTGTCCTTCGGGTGGTCCACACAGGTGTGGCACCTGAATATTTCTCCCGTCAGAATCTGAAACAGGTACCTCCCGTACCTACTTACTATGTCCGATGAGGAAATCAGGCGGAAGGTGAGGACACCAAGACGTCTCTACAGCCACTCCCCAAAGATCTGGTAAAGGCTCCATTTATCTAGTTTTTATTGTATTACCTGGCAGTGTTATAGTCAGGTAAGCCGTTATCCCTTCCTCGCATGATGTTGAGCGCCCCGAGGTCTCTTCGAGAGAACTCCATGGGTCCAAACAAGTTGTCTCGAACATCAGAACAGAGCAGTGCGTCCTCTCTCTCCGACACTTGTGACGCCATTCCTAGAAGGACTTCTTCGATTGGCACTTGAGACATCACGTCCTGAAAATGTAGATTAACATAGTTGAGATTAATTAACTTGGTTTTTGAACAACTTTTAAGGCGCGGCTAAAATCTGCAGGGTTGTTAAAAAAAGTTACAATTCGTGGCTCTAAAACGCCAATGGCAATTCAAGAAGTAGGGTAGGGTAGAAATTTTGTCCGACAATGTACTTTAGCTATCTGGACAGTTCTGTCGATGACCTCGTATAAGTCGTTGAAGGTGCAAGTAGTTGTGCATTTCCTGGCAGGAAAGGAGGTGACGCATATCCTGTTTAGGGGCTCCAAACTGGCACTGTATTCGCGATGAATCAAGGCAATCCATTTGGCCAGATTATATCTGCAGCGACCAATCAGAACTCGCAATCGGTTCAGAGTCTAGATTGGCCTTTGCAGTTCATGTTGCTGTGGCAGATTTTCTGCCGGAGAAATAAAGTTAGGAGGAGTGGGGTATCTTTTTTTTCACACTTCGCGTCTTTGGTCCGAATCGCTATTGTTGTTGTATAACGGGAGGAGTTGTTTGATTATATAAGAATTTAGAAATGGTCATGGCAATTTTAGAGCAATGTTTAGTTTTAGTTGATTTAGATTAGGTTCTTACTCACATTTCCATCCCACCACGTCTGACACAGCCTGATAGCGTCGTGTCCCCCAGGCGCCCGTCCATACTTGCAGTGTCGGTCCCGCAGCAGTATGGCGGGTGGCACGAGCGCGTGCATAAGCTTTAGTTGCCATTGACTTCCTTACGTTACGCATCTTTCTCTTTATCATATCAGTAAAAAATTCTTACTCACATTCCCATCCCACCACGTCTGACACAGCCTGATAGCGTCGTGTCCCCCAGGCGCCCGTCCATACTTGCAGTGTCGGTCCCGCAGCAGTATGGCGGGTGGCACGAGCGCGTGCATAAGCTTTAGTTGCCATTGACTTCCTTACGTTACGCATCTTTCTCTTTATCATATCAGTAAAAAATTCTTACTCACATTCCCATCCCACCACGTCTGACACAGCCTGATAGCGTCGTGTCCCCCAGGCGCCCGTCCATACTTGCAGTGTCGGTCCCGCAGCAGTATGGCGGGTGGCACGAGCGCGTGCATAAGCTTTAGTTGCCATTGACTTCCTTACGTTACGCATCTTTCTCTTTATCATATCAGTAAAAAATTCTTACTCACATTCCCATCCCACCACGTCTGACACAGCCTGATAGCGTCGTGTCCCCCAGGCGCCCGTCCATACTTGCAGTGTCGGTCACGCAGCAGTATGGCGGGCGGCACGAGCGTGTGCATAAGCTTTAGTTGCCATTGACTTCCTTACGTTACGCATCTTTCTCTTTATCATATCAGTAAAAAATTCTTACTCACATTCCCATCCCACCACGTCTGACACAGCGTGATAGCGTCGTGTCCCCCAGGCGCCCGTCCATACTTGCAGTGTCGGTCCCGCAGCAGTATGGCGGGTGGCACGAGCGCGTGCATAAGCTTTAGTTGCCATTGACTTCCTTACGTTACGCATCTTTCTCTTTATCATATCAGTAAAAAATTCTTACTCACATTCCCATCCCACCACGTCTGACACAGCCTGATAGCGTCGTGTCCCCCAGGCGCCCGTCCATACTTGCAGTGTCGGTCCCGCAGCAGTATGGCGGGTGGCACGAGCGCGTGCATAAGCTTTAGTTGCCATTGACTTCCTTACGTTACGCATCTTTCTCTTTATCATATCAGTAAAAAATTCTTACTCACATTCCCATCCCACCACGTCTGACACAGCCTGATAGCGTCGTGTCCCCCAGGCGCCCGTCCATACTTGCAGTGTCGGTCACGCAGCAGTATGGCGGGTGGCACGAGCGTGTGGCCGAAGCGGAAGGCGGCCACCGCGAACGCGTGCGTCACGCCCGGCGCCACGTCCGCGCGGTAGCCGCGGTACGGGGGGAGGGGGATGCCCAGGAACGCTGGGACGTACTCGTTCAGGATTATGTTCTGGGAACAAGGGATTAATTATGTTAAAGGCTGTTCAATTTCAAATATCGATTAAAATTGGTGATAGAGTTAAACTTATCTAGATAAGTAAATAATATTTATCAATTTTTTTATTGGTTTTTACCAACTCTTTTACACGTAAATTTTTTTCTGATGAGCCGGGTTAGAGCTGAATCTACCTATACATATGGTTATAATTAAAACGAAGCAGTAGGATGCCGAACGTCACCATCGCTGGGTTCTGGTTTGTACGAGGGTCTCCACCTGACAGGACACAAGACTCACTTGCAAACTAGCGATGACAATCCTCCTGGCGCGCTGGAACAGCTGCTCGTCGCTCCACTCGGGATGCTGGCGATGCACGCGGGCTGCTACCACGTTGTGCCAGCGAAGCAGTAGGATGCCGAACGTCACCATCGCTGGGTTTTGGTTTGTACGAGGGTCTCCTAGTACTGAGAAAAAATAAATGGAACTAGACTTAGTAACGTGATATAATTTTTTATTTTTTGAGGTGTGAAATCATCCAATGGCTGAAAAACACAACAGGAACAGGGTTCAACTTTCATTGAATAAAACAACGCCTATGTCCTTCAGTTACGCTTTACGTTTTAAGACGGCGTTTTAAGCAACTGAAGGAAAACAGGTTGGTTTTAGTCAGTATAAGTCCAACTGCTGCTTTCGTGTGACCCAGTTTGGAAGATGGATTCTCACATCAAAAAAGGCCTCTTATTGAAGGATTTTCACACATACCAGTTCTCATTGTATTACTACTTGCTTCTCAAACTTTCCAAAACAAAATCAAGTTAAAAAAAAACTTACAAAATAGTCGTTCAGGACTGAGCATCCTCATATAGTGCGGCACGGGGTTGTTGAAGAGAGGTACTCGCTTCGTGTTGCGGAGAGGCATCCCTCCTTCACTCGCCAGGCTTCCGTTCTGTTCGCGAAATTGGTTAAGTTAGTTGAAATGTAGCTTGATAGCAGTTGCATTTGACTGTATTGTTCATTGTTTTGTGTGAGTAATGTGAATATTCAGTTTGATAAGTGTCGTGATTTTATCGTATGACTGTACTAGAGTACTAAAAGTTTTTTCAAAGAGATCTTAGTATGTTGAACAGGGAATAAAAGAGTTAGTAGTGTAGTGTGACTGTGTGAGTAATGTAATTCAATTTGATAAGCTTTATGTTATTGTCATAACGCTTGATAGTTGGACTGTACCAGAGCAGTAATAATTAATTTATAGAGCTCTTAATATGTTGAAGGAGGATAGACGAGTGAATGCTGTAGTGTGTGTGAATCTGGTATGGTTCCAGCTGAATGAAGTAAGTGTATGAGCAAACACAGGTGCACTCTCCATTCCTTTACTCTCATACTCGTAGTCCGATGGGTCGGGCAATATGATACGACCGGAAGGAGATCGAGCGCAGGACAATGGCTTTAGCTTTTCACCGTGTGTCACACCACCAATTTCCAAACTAAGAGTTGTTACAGAGTAATTCTGAATAGAAATACATATCAGCAGTTTTATACCAATATAGTAGGGGTAAAATAAATTTGAAGTAAATAAAACCTTTTCAAGTACCTACTTTCGTAGCTAGCTAAAAGAGATAGGTACAATGAACTATTTTTCATGAGTAGAAAATGTTAAGGAGGTAGGTAGTTGATTCAAGAGAGCTTTATCCCTTTTTTCCGTTTTGACAAATTAAAAATGTCAATAAATGAAGAAGGGTCAATGTACTTTATTAAAAATATATCTAGTATCCACTTTAATTACTAGTTACTTGAATAGGAGATGTTTTTTTTTAAATCGTCAAGGTCAAAAAAGAAAACAATGAATTTACAAGAACGCTAATTAATCAATGAAGCTTAAAATACGAAGCTTAGTATACGTATTACATACATGAGTTACATGACCTTTTGGCACATAGACCCAGTCCGCATATAATGGAGAAACATGACTGATCGCGTACAAATACTTGTTTCAATTATATTAAGCAATAAGATAAATTATTGCTTGCTTTAAAGTTTGATTGATGCAAATGAGGATATACCTGATGGTGATAGGTATATGAATACAAGTGCGTTTGTTAGGCTGATTAAGTGTTTGAAGGAGTCCTTGGTTTTGTTGCCAAGGTATGCGATAGATCGTTGGGTTCTCAGTGCCAACAATGTATTTGACTCCGCTAGTAAATGTTAAGTAGTAATAAGTTTTCGTTAAATACAAAAGAACGGTGGTAGGAAATGGCATAATTTAATCATACCACCGTAAATAGCCAATGTCATAAATTAATCTTAAAACCGTAAAAAATACAAGTATGGTAGTATCTAACTAGTTTGGTAGCTCTTATTAGAGTGCCCAAAGTGTTCCTATGTCTGTACTTTGAAGGACCTAAAAACTCCACTAATGCCGCGTGGCAACCTATTGGGCCCAAAAACTTTAAGGGAAAGAAAACCATTGAAAAAGAGGAAGAAGAATTAGCTTGGTCTTGAATTTATAAACGTTAAGTGTAAACACCGTTCGTTTAGTTCATTAGCTATAGATAATTGTTTCTGTCTGTGAGGCGTCTCGTGTTCCAGCGAAAGTATACGGGCTGATACAGTGAAAGTTGTTGTTGTATAGTATACATAGACATAGATGAGGGTACATGATAGTATATGTAGTTATAGGAAAGTACGTAAAGAGGCAGGCGTGGCTGCTGGGTGGCACCTGAAATGACCTCATTGCATTCACCCACGCCTCGCTCGTGCTGTACACGAAGCTGCCGTCGATCCACGCAGTTATTTGGTTTATCTGCAACAACAAACAAAATGTCATACACTTATGTCATACTCACGGTCAAACGCAGCATGTTTGCATTTTTAGACGTAATCAACTCCGGTCCAAGCAACCAATACAAATTATTTTGTACCAAGTAATTGGGTCAAATGTGTTTACTCTGTCCGAGCCACTTGTCTGGTTTGACATACCGATTATTCAAGTTATTTTAATGAATTGATGTCCAGAGGTATATTGACATATTAATGTGCTAGTACGCATACCTAAATACCTAGGTCCTCTGAATAGTACGATGTCTTATACTTAAAATTCCAGAGAGCTGCATTCATTTGAAGTATAGTACACAGAATTGGCTGTTGAATAATGCAACAAGTATGGGGTTACGGCTAATTTATTCATCGATACATTTTATGGTTCAACTCAAATAGTTCTTATTGGAACCAGGCTTATTTTGTAAGCTAATGCTTAGGGATATCAAGCAGCCTCCACCGAATTATGTTTGTGATTACTTGTGTATGGCTGATCAAGCTTACTGCAATTAAACGCCAATTAACATTCCTATTGCGGCCTGTAGTTTTAAGGTAAGGTTCGCTCGTAGGGACATATTTGTAGGTTGCAGTTGCATTCATGTGATGGGTGTATCTGGGTTATACTACCATTAAGTTTTATTGCCTGGAATTCGGCCTTCGATGAGCACGGCTTGGCGGAGGTTAGGCCGAGTTTACATTACTCGAAAAATATATGGTTTCGTAATTAGAATTTGTTATGCAAACAGTGTAAATGTTTGATTTGAAGACAATGCCTGGAAAGGTGAGCTTAGTTGTTTGTATGCTAATAAATGCGACCGCAGATGTGTTGTCTGGGGTTATTTTTGCAAATTAAAAACAATACAGAATTATCAAGATATTTTTAATTTATTTAGTGAGAAAAATTGCTTTAAAGTATAAGTTTTAAACCCAGTCGTGTGTCAAGAGAAAAATTATAAAATAAAATAAAATATCTCTCTTGGAATTTGGACAAAACGCATTCATCAATTATGATCAATGACTTTAGTATAGTAGGAAGCTTGAACGAAACAAGTCGTGTGTAGGTGGACGAACTCCATCGTAACCATGATGTAGCGATCAATACTATCGATTACCGCTGAATACTAATGGCATAACTGAACAGACTGACATCATGATTTCGGTACATTTAGACAGGTTTTATGTGGTCATCGCTTTGTAACTATTGAATCAACTACTGTTATTCCAATATTACGAGTGGTTTAATAACTAACGCTAGTCTGTCGTCGTAAAATGCATTATAAACCATTCAAACTTAAATTCAAACTCAAAAGTATTTAAATCAAATAAACCAATACAGGCACTTTTGAAGGGTCAAGATTCATGAGTTTTAATTTATCCATATCCATTTTTTTTAGTTTGGAAATAATATAATGCTTCCCCAAGAGCGGGAGAGAGTGTCAGACTTTTAGTAAATGAAACCTGTTCGTATGTTCCTTCTATGCCTTTTCTAGGGCCCCAAGTTTTCTTTTCAGAAGCGAACCCATGTCTCTAGTCGGCTTCAACCCTGCTGGGCCCCTACGGTATCCAAAGCCATTTAAGGATGGTAATTATGGATTCATGGATCCATCAAGATGTTCTTTTTTACAGATGCATTTCGCAGTGTGGGGCAACGTTTAAAAAAACTGATCTAGCTATAATTGGAGCTACATATTTTAAATGCTGTCATGACACAAATTACTTAATCAGGGATCCTAAAAAGGAAGATTGTCACTCATTACACTTTATTTACTAAAAGTAGACAGTGGATTTACAAGTACGTGGCACGTGTACTCAATGTACTTGTATCCTTATGATGTGCATAGGACACACATGTAGGTGCGGCTATCTATAGCCACATAAGCCTCATTTGGCTTAAAATGAAGAAAAAATTGACGATTAAAAGTGTTTTTTTTAATCCTATTTGCTAATTATAAATATCATTCAACAAATTCATTTAGGTTTACCAAATGTTAAGGTTTAAGTCAAGGCTTTGTCTAGCTGCCTACCTTAATAAAAATAGTACCAACAAGAGGAGATTTTATTATTGTGACCGAGACGGAATTCTCCCGAGCCTTGGCAAGGGTGTTATGGAGCCGAGGACTGCAGTGACTTCGCAGGCGCATCGCGCGACGTTTTTAATACACTTACGAAGACATAAATAAATGGGGGTTGAGGCGCAACTTGTGGTCGACGTGCTTATATTACGATAAATGTAATAAAATTGTGACGGGGGTGAGTACGCGTACTTTTGCGCACTAGAGCGAAAAAAAGTTGATTGCGTGCTAAAAGAGGTAATAAGAGCGGGATTTCGAGTAAATAAAAAAAAAAACTTTTGCATTCCCATTTCTATCCAAAGATCGTCTCTTAACAAGTCAATATTTATCTAAAAGTATTAATAACTCATTATGTACCTGTTCTCTCGGACTGTTAGGACTCTGCCCAGTATTCCGATCATACGCCGCCCTAAGGAACGGCATGTATTTGGCACCGTTGCACTCAGGGTCGTACATGTGGTCGCATTTGTCGACTGGTATGCGATGGTGCTCGATTGGGCAGCCTGATTCGGATGCCATCACGATCTCGCCGGTTACGACCTGGCCTGCAACAATTAATCTGATTAAAGATAGAAACCAAGTTTTGACGATGATAGGTAAATTATTATTTATAACGCTTTGGGCTTAGCATTTGATTAGATTGTCATCATCATCATCATTTCAGCCGAAAGCCGCGCATAGTTGGACACAGGCCTGCAACGACCAGTCCCGTACTTTGCGAATACATCGGATTTCCGCGACTGTCACCAGGCCATCAGTCCACCTTACGGGAGACCTTCTACGTCTTCCGGTACGTGGTCGCCACTCCAGAACCTGTCGTCCCCATCGACCATCTGTTCTACGAGCAATGTGCTCTACCACTGCCACTTGATTAGATTTTTTAAATTGCAAATAAATACTGAATTTGGTAGACTTTGTCAATTTTCTCAATTTTCAAGAAGTAAGAAAGTCCTGAGTATATTACCAAAGAAAGCAAGCAAGGCTGTCCTGTTTGCTAGCGAAGGCAGTCCATCTTGTCCCCTCATGAAGAGTTTGGACAGTGTCCTGGCACCAGGCCGGTCCACGCCAGCCATCATGTAGACACCGTCAGCGTATGACGCCGGCGTCTTGCGAGTGAGTCGGCTACCTGTAAATAAAATAATGAATTACTAAAAATGTAAATAACGTATAGATTGACGTCTATACTAATACATACTATGAAGCTTCACAGTTTGAATGTACTAATTTCAGAATCATTTTTTTTTGTTTCGAATTGTAAAATCTTTAAAGTGTTAAATATCTTATTTATCGTAGCCGGCTAAAGGCTAACAAACATCATGATCAATAGGAGACGAGCAGTAACCAAAGACAAGGGTGAAACCGCGTGAGATATTTAGTGGTTGAAATTAATTAGTCCAGTCAAAATAGACTAAATTATTATTCAAGTTTGCATTAATTCCCAACAAGCTGGATTTTTGTGCAGGCCTTGAATACGTCATTACGAATGTTATGTCAAAAGTCCCCATCGATCCCGCTTGTGCGTTGTTTTTTATTCGAGGTCAAAGGTCACAAATTAGCGTTTTTTGCGTATATCTCTGAAACTACGAGAGCTATCGAAAAATGGTTCAGGCAAAGTTTGTAGATCGTAAAATTGTCTACAAAAAAGGTCTAGCACTTTTCCTTCTACGGTGCACTGTTCTCGAATTATGGCTATTTTAAACATAGAAAATACGAATATGCACTCATGCTTAGGTATGATGGGTTCGATGAATATTTGAAGGACAAACCATCTGTAACGATACATAAGCAGTGTCGTAAAGCATACACCCGGAAGAGCAGCATCGCTGCAGCTAAAAGACAGCGTGAGGCGGAGATAGCTACCACATCTGGGATTAGTCCTCTTCATCTGGGATTAGTCCCTCATCTTCGACCAAGAGTCTTTTCTTCTATAAAGCATCGCTTTCGAGATATCGTGACTTTAGACCGCAGAAAAGTCGTATTTTAAGTGTAACAATCACTGTAGTTCTTAGCCTCGGCAGGAACTAAGTCATATTCATACTGAATTCGGGCAATGACACTACTTGCTAGCTCATGAGAACGAGTCTGAGCTTCCTTAAAGATGGTTTTCTTGAAGTCAAGGGTTGAAAGTTGAGGACACTCTTGGTCGAAGATGCTGCGCTTTTTTTTTATTTCAGCCGTTTTATCTGCTTCATTGCCACAGAACAAACAGTATTTCGTCAAAAAGACGATTCATTACCTCGTGCTAGTACGAGGAGGACTAATCCCAGATGTGGTAGCTATCTCCGCCTCACGCTGTCTTTTAGCTGCAGCGATGCTGCTCTTCCGGGTGTATGCTTTACGACACTGCTTATGTATCGTTACAGATGGTTTGTCCTTCAAATATTCATCGAACCCATCATACCTAAGCATGAGTGCATATTCGTATTTTCTATGTTTAAAATAGCCATAATTCGAGAACAGTGCACCGTAGAAGGAAAAGTGCTAGACCTTTTTTGTAGACAATTTTACGATCTACAAACTTTGCCTGAACCATTTTTCGATAGCTCTCGTAGTTTCAGAGATATACGCAAAAAACGCTAATTTGTGACCTTTGACCTCGAATAAAAAACAACGCACAAGCGGAATCGATGGGGACTTTTGACATAACATTCGTAATGACGTATTCAAGGCCTGCACAAAAATCCAGCTTGTTGGGAATTAATGCAAACTGGAATGTCTATTTTGACTGGACTATAATGTGTTGGAAACAGAAATGTAACTGCTGATATTGATAAATACCATTGACAAATGGGATGGGAAGTACTTGACAAACTTGACTAACTTAAACTTAACCTGCGCCTAACCTAAGTTAAGGTACAAATATGCAATTATGATGCCATACAATACCATAATTTCTGAGAACAGTTTTTTTATCAAAAAATTATAGAATTGTACTTGCTCTCAGATTGAGGTTTGTGAAAGAAAATGGCATGTGAGCTCCGTAGATCCTTAGTAGATTGGGATCCTTAGTAGATTTCAGAATTAAAAAGATAGAACTTGAATAACAAGGCACGAGTATTAAATAACAAGCTCATGCACAATCAAGAAAGATGGAAAATGGTACCGATTAAGAGGTAAGCTGTAGTATCTGACTGGTAGTATAAAAATCATCTCACTACTGTGGTTACTCGTAATAACGGCAATTAAGAGTATTTTTATTACATGTGAATAATAAAATCATTAACGAATATGATTGAAGATGCGTGTTGAGCCTATTAGTGGTAAGCTTTTATTTTAGAGATAATATGCGTAGAAAACGATTGATTCTTAATAAAATTTTGTATTAACTTTACTAGTTCACCTTATTTATTTTTATTTATTTATTTAACAGTTCTGTACACACATAAAATAATTATAGATAATAAGAAGGAGACAGAAAATAAGTAATGCTTAATTCTAAAGAAATCTCTTTCAGCATACCGCGAAAGGATAGTTAGAAGAGAAAAGATGTAAACAACAGTGTGTAAAGAGGAAAATAAATACCAAATAAAATACTTATTAACTAAGCACCTAGTTATTGACCACATTCAGCTAAAATTATGTAGGTATTTCACTCGAGCATAATAAATAATATATAAAATTATTCGTTCAAGCAACGTGGTGTCAAAACGAAAGTTGTTTACAATATATCATAATTTTAAACATTCGTGGTGGACATTAATTTATTTATGAACTATGATAGTGCAAAAACAGCAGGTCTCTTATTTGTCAAAAAAGGCAGCGCCCTATTTGTTAGTTGTGAGTTGTACTCATGTGTTATTGATTGCGTGTGTAATTGTAATTAGGTTTTGGATAAATATGAAACAGTCTGCTACTAGTAGATAGACACGAACGTTATTTATCCAATTCCTAAATAGATGGTTACGTTAAAGCAGTGGTTCTCAACCGTTTTCAACCGGAGATTACCATGGCTTTTTTTTTGTTTTTAGCAGAGATCAGAAGTCTAGAAGAAAACTTAAGGATCTTTTACAAAAACCCTTTATCATCATTTAAAAAATTGTAACATATAGATTCTTTAAAAATATAAGTAACTAGCTAAAATCTTAAGTTTATCAGTTAGAAAGTTTAAAATTCTGAATTGTTTTTCGGACCAATTTTAGTCCTTATGGACCACCAGTGCTCCGCGGACCACTATTTGGGAACCACTGCGCTAAAGAATGGAGATTACTTGGAAAGTTACAGCATGGCGGTTTCAGGTAAACTCCATAATTGTACGGACTCATAGCTACCACAAGTGAATGTAACCGTTCACTCTCGAAAATCAAAGCTCTCGGAGAATGCCTAGTATTGGGTAATATCCTCTCGTTTTTATTCCTGTGGACATTCACTGTGGCTGCATTTATCTGGCCTTTCCATTGTTCTTGTACTTAATCTATTGATTCAATCACTACTGTTTCTTAATTTATGGTGGTGGTGATTTAATCTGTCTCGGATTATAGTATCGATATTATGCTTGTTATATGATATTCATTCAAACTTAATGGAGTAAACAACAGTATTGGTCTAACACTCAAGATATCTAATCTTAATAAGGTTTCATACTCTGCCAGTGAACTTAAAACCAACCAAACTTCAGTAGGAAATTAAAAAAAATAATTGACTTTATTGAATTAATAAAGACTGTAAGACTTTAGTTTTTAAGTAACTTTGATCTCCTTTTTAACTTGTTTTAATTTTAGATTCATATTTTATAAATGTTTATATTTCTTTTATGTACCTTCGGTTACAAAAACTCCTCTGGCAAAAAGTAAAAGTTTTTACTCCGGTTCCCAAGATACAGGCGCCGCCTAGTTTGGGGACCACCGTTTATTACATAACTGAATTCAGTATAAAGTTACAAACCTACATGTATTGAGTTAAGTTTATTTAATTAAGGTAATGTTTGTAACAATGGTTCAATAAATTTATTATTATTATTATTTATTATTATTATTAATTATAAAGAATATTGTGAATTTGTGAGTCAACCTCAAGAGGCGTTACACTATCGTAAATTTTTAGAGAATCGTCTTTCCACCAAATTCCATTTTTATTAATTTTCAATTCTCTTGAACTATATGAACAGCGCACGTCATCAACACGCATATCTTTTTCCGAAATAGTTGGTAAACATCATCGTAAGGCTTTAGCTTTGTAGGTAAATATAATTATTTACTAATGTGAAAGACTATGATCATCTGGAATAATGCTACGACGTGAAAGAATTATTTATTATATGTCAAATAGGTCGGTTTAAAATATTTTAACACATTTGAGTTTTATTCAGTAAGTTTGACATTCACTTGCGCTTCACCCAGAACAGGAAAAGTCATTTGACGATCTTTAGGTAAAAAAAGGACACTACATACAACATCTTCATTGACATTTGTAGCAAATTTCCTTGTTTTAATGGCGTCCGTCGCATTTTTAGCATATTAAAATTTACATATTTACAGTCATTATAAACACGTCAACTCATAATTATTTTAAGAGTGCGAATTATATCCGAAGAAGCACGTGTTTATTGAAGCCATTTTATTCAATCAATTATTTTTAGTATGCTAAGAATTTCTATTTTTCGCGGTGTTGATATAGTTTGTCAATGTGTAGGTATTTAGGAAACTACGTACAGTATAATTATTATAAATTGCATGCTTCTGAATCAGGATAAAAAGCATCCTATATCCTGTTCCAGAACATGGTGTACTCGTATCTGTGTGCTAATCAATCTTAATCCGTTCGACAGTTCGTGAAGGAGATACAAACACACACATAAATACAAACTTTTGCTTTTATAATATTGAGTGCCACATAGCCATATATTTATTTTTATTTTTTCAATTTGAAAGTCAATATATTTCACATTTTGGTATCGGTTACAGACTGCATTAATCATTCTGTATATAATGCAGTGTTTATTGGCTTTCCATAGCCGTTAGTTTAACATTATGGTCCAGCTCAATACTGTTATTTGCTACGAATAAGGAGGGACTACCACATTATAGTTTCAAATGCAGTTCATGACAAATTCATGTTGCGAGTTATTATGTGTACACTGTACAGTATTTTTAGTAAAAGGCATATCGAATTTTAAAGATACAACCTTTTTTTAGAAATGTTAAATATATTGGTAGCATTTTAAGAATAAGTTTGGTTTTGCACAGATCCTGATTCTATTTTCATGCTATAGTCTCTCTTTTACAGGCTCGCGTTTGACCACTATGTCACCTGATGGTAAGCGGTGATGTATAGCCGACGGTGGAGCACTCTTGCGTTGATGTAACCTATTCACTGACGTTTATACGATCTAACTCGTGCTTATTTAAGTAGTTGTTCTGGCGTGAAGAACTCTCACCTTTGCCAGGATTCCTAAGTTTTTGGCAGCCAGCTGAGTCTTATTTTAGAGTGTTTATTTAATTGGACTTCTTTTCTACGAATACTTTTTGCTGTTTACTTACCAATTATTGACAGGCACGCGATATTTAAATTAATTAACTTTGCCCAAAATCAAGTGTGTCTTGTTTGACGGGTCATTGAAAACAACGCTTTTAATTTTGCTCTGATTATTTTAATGACATGTCTTTCTGTAGTTAGTAATTTATACATGATTTTAAGTCTCTCCCAAATGTCAACATAAATAATGCATGATCGGTCACAATGTAAGCTTTAATTACGATTGTTGATTCTTTTCTTTTGTACGATATTTTGCGAAATTATTAGAAATATTTTACTACGAAAGAAACATGGCAGAAAAAATATGCTAATGTTTTAAATTTGAAAATGTTAATTAACACAACTGTGGCATAACAAAATTTTGATACAGGAAAATAAGTAAAAAATATGTTTATAAATATTTTTGTATTTCAAAAATATTGAATACACCGATTGAAGACGTGATTGACAAGCTAATCAATATCTTTTCTAACTTTCACGTTACATCATTGCAACAAAGTTAGTTGTTTTGTAGCAATAACAGTTTACAACATGTCAATATGAATTTTGTCACTAATATGTGTTAACGTTTATTGGCAAGACATTAGGATCATATGAGGCGTGAAATTAATAAGAACCTAATTATTATGCGCATGTTAATCATAATTAATTAACGAGTAAATAAATTAGCCTTAGATTACGTAGGTGTCTAGATGTTAGGCGGATATTGAAACAAGTATGTACCTAGCTACAATAACTACACGTGTAAGTTACAGTGTTCAATCAAATCAACGGTTGAAACTAAAACCGAACTTTGGTTTTGGTTTATTTAATTATATTTATTAGTATTACTTAAAGTGATGGGCAAATAGTGGTTTAATGTTTATATTAATATAGGTTCGGATTAATTTCGGTGCAGTTGCCAAAACTGAACCGAAATTAAACCGAATCGGACTAGGTTCGGCTTAGTTAGGAATCCAAAGAAGTTCAAAGTTCTGTCAGACACTAGTTATTTACCATACGAATAATAGTGAAGTTACAAAGACCTACCATTAAGCTAGGTCTCTAACTAGACACCTTTGTAGAATGGTTTAATTCAATACCTTATAAATTACAATTAGAAACTTAGAAAGTAACAAAACAATGGGTACTTTAGTAGTTCATGAAGTACTCGTACAATAAGCTAGGTTTATGATTAATATTTACTAAAGGTCTTGCAAATATCTTTCTCCTCGTGGTTGGTTATAGCAAGTAAGTGAAGGTAAATATATCGGAGAAATCTGAAGAAATCTGATAAGTTATTAAACTTGGTGTGCTTAACACAAAATAACTGAGTATTTTTGACCCGTGATATGTGGGTAAAGAGTTTGCTTATGGTCCTAAAGAAGGTGGTCTTCGGAACCATAAGCAAACTCTGGAAATATGAAATTATACTTAGTATAAAAAGAGAGAAATCCAAGAGATTTCCGCATAAGTGCGCGATTTATTCCAATGCTATATCGTTCGTAGTTACGTTTATTGTTTATATTGATTTCTTAACATTTAATAGCTACCAAGAAGCCTGCGGCTTAATAGGGTAATTAAAATATAATCGTAAAATTAAAAACGCATTAAGTTTATGTCATGATTTACATTAATTTATATAAACTTGCACATACTTTGTAATCGAAAGTGTTTTTAGTTGTTTTATATGACGTTCATCGTCATTAATTTTATATTGTTTAAACAATAATATAAAGCATAAAAACTTAAAGTTTGGTCATACGTTAAATATTATTGTAGCTAAATTATTACGCTACATGTTAAAATAACGGTAAAGATTTATTTTGCAAGGTGAGAACAGTCTTTATATCAGCATATTGGTTTTATCTTAAGGCAGGTTACGAAATTGAGAAAATGAAGTTAAGAATGTGCCATACTTCGATGCACAGATTTTGGGGTTCGAGTATCGTTTGCCAAACAAATACTTTACCTCAGATTCTTACTTCTGAAATCAGCATAACATTTATTTATTTATTTTACAGTTTATATACACACATTATAATAAAAGAGAGAGTGAAACAAAAAATAGGTACAAAGATCACCTTTGCTTATTTTATATAGAAATAAGCATAAGCTTATTACTTACCTATTAATACCTGGGAAGGAAGAGTTAGAAATGACAATATTTGATGTTTTTTCTAACTCTGCGTGTTTGTCTAACTCGGTGTCTGTGCATGGATAAGCATTTATTTTCTCTATTATTATACAAAACAAACGAATAATCACAAAGAACAAAAATGCCTTACCAATGCGTGAAACCAGTCAGACAAGGGATCGAATGCGCGCGTGACGCTGGGTGGCGCAACTTCACGTCTATTTGCATGAGCCACGAATTAGGGACGAGGAGGTTTCGACTCACAAATTACACCGAGCCTTCGTAAACTTTGCTTATCATAGTGATTATATCGTTCGGTAATCGATAGACGGTAATATAAATTGCTCACGATACGGTAAAAAATGGACATCGAGACGGCTATATTATTATTTTTTCAAACTCCTATAATTATATTTTTTTATCACCTGTTAAATTGAAATGAAATTGTTTATAGCCCCGCAATATTTCTCCATATATTTTAAATATATAAGACTTTATTTTATCACGGTAAAACAATGAGTGTTTGTTTTAATAGCAATGATTATGAATATTTATTTAATTAAATTGTATGCACTAGTCAGAAGCATTGTACAATGTCTAATTTTGTGCCATGCATTTTCCACCAATCGACTTTAGGATGGTGCAGAAACCAATCATAGTGTGACTTACATACAAACTTACAATGTTATTTTGAAACCCTTTTTGGACACTTCAAGTTTGGATGAAGAACTTAATAAATCCTGTGATAAATCCTAAGCAACGTGAGGTACAACGTAGTAGACTATTATTGGTAGATCGTAACTTTTTATTATAACCGGAGCGTAGGAATTTAATTCAAAACAAGGAGGCTAGGAAGGCAGTTACAAGCCTTAGCATAAATGTGTAGCTGTTTGTTTTTTTTTCTAAATAGTGGTTTCAAAGAAGGTCTGATTGAAAGAAAGCGTCTGAACAGAGTTAATGTAATCTTTAATCACTGAGTTTGTTATGAAACGTAGACTATTTTTACGTGAAAAGTATTTTGTACATTAGTCACCAAAAGCTGTGTTTTAAACGCGCTTGCATATTATTTTTATTTAAAATCATAGTAGTTGTATAGACAGCAACGTTTCTGCCCTACGGGTATTATAGTCTTGAATCTAGATAGATAGACAGAACAAACGAATAAACTAATCCAGCTAGACATAGAAACAGACGGATAGATTAACGATCTAATTTAATTTATTATCTTGCGACAGACAATTAATTGTAATTGAAATGAAAGGCAATATGTCGTACAATCGATGTCCGATGGAGATAGACGTGAGTGAGTTGAAGTGAGTGAGTCGATGTGTCCTGTCGATAAACATCGCAGTTGCGAAACTTCGGGTGACAAATCAATCAGGCTTGTATGTCTTCATACACGTATATTTATATCACCAATTAAATCTACCTTACCTGTCATACCTAGCAGGTAAAGTAGTTTTAATTAATGGTTAAATATATGCGTCATATTAATCGCGGGAAGTTGGAACAATAGGAAAGTTGGTATGGTTAGGTCTGTAAGTCAAAAAATTCTAAAATAATGTCACGGTCGGTAACTGCATGCTTAATCATACATTCTAGAAGTTAATTGATACTGGGTTATATCATAGTATATTTCATACTATCTTTAGCTCTCTCTTCTTTTTATTGTTATTTATTTCATTACTTATGAGCCAACGGTTTCACTCACGCAGAATAAGTGCTTCATTCGTTCAGGCATTTTAGCGTAAAGGAGTAACAAACAAACAAACATACACAATCAAGTTTTCTTCTTTTGATTACTGGTGTAATATTAATTAAAAGGAAAATAAAACTAACACAAGAAGCCTTTGATCCTAGCAAAATTCGAAATAGTTTATCAAGTGAAAAGTGAAACAGTTTATCTAAAGGGTGTAAAAAGACCCTTAACGAAAACGAAAACCCCATATTCTACACATCACTGGGATACTTTTTTCTTCTAGGACGTACCTGGAAATTCACTGGTTCTGAAGATATTGAAGGTCAAAATCAACACTTATTGTTCCTTTTTTTTCAAAAACGTATTCCAAATATCATTAGTAAACTTTCTTCTGAACAATACAATTGTTAGATATACTTCTGAGTAATTGTGATAATGTATCAAAATTATCAATTTTTCATAACAAATTACGCATTTGAAGTTAGAAAAATGCAACGAAAACTAAACACAACGAGCGCCTCACACACACAAGCCTGCGGTCGGTTCAACGACCAAGCGCGAGCGGCCGAACGCTCAGCTGATAAAAAATATTATTAATTAATTATTTTTTAAAGATGAAAAAAAAAGTTTTTTCCCATCAATAATTTTTGGTCTTTTTTATGTTTTAATTTATGTTTGCATAAGTCGACAAAATGGGTTGTGGAGGTCTGGTAGGCAGCCGCTCCTCGTAAAATACTGGTATTCAGCTAAATCCGGCTTGACTGGAAGCCGACCCCAATATAGTTGGGAAAAGGCTAGGCAGATGATGATGATAAGTCGACAAAATGTACGGGACACCTGAATTTTTTTTCGCGATTTGGTTGGTCCCATACTAAAAGTTATTCGTAATGATGAGCATTGCCAGTGTTTTCATTTATGATCGTATTGTCATCCCCATATTGTATACTAAATCAACAAAAATAAGAGAACTTAAATTAGATAGAACAATTATGACGACCACCAAACTAAGTTTGAGAGGACTTCAAGTAGTAGTTCCGGATTTTACGTTTGAAAGAAAATTTACTTTCGGCTTTTTTGATGTCATTACTGCTGCCTCATAAATATATAACGAAGTGAGAGTGAAAATGTTTAATGTCGTAAACTTTTTAGAGATGAATCATTCGGTCCACAAATACTTCCTTCATTTTTTAGCCTTTAAGTGCATATTCTCTGTTTATAGAATTACCCAAAATATGATGTCATGTTTGATTATGGAATTCACAAACGCGACAAACTTGCTTTTCCGATTGAGCCCACAGTCAATATGAATTCGAAAATTTTAAGTTTTATTATCTTCTCTCAATGTTTCGCTCTTATAGTTAATGTCAACTTTATTTTGCATTTTTTTAATGATAATCATGTATCTTGTCGTTTCATTATTCATTTTAAGATTATTTACAATAAATCTCTTAGCTTGGACGAAGTATGTATACTAGTGAAAACTGTGTCTTGTCAGAACGCATGACTCTCGCAACAGTGGATGACAAATTAATAAGGCCTCTATCGAGCGTTATCGCGGTGTTAGTAGATTTACGAGTTGACCGCGTTACGCAAGAGGTCAGCGCGGCTACTGAGCATCGTGACTATACGCGACCTCTTTTACACTTTCAGTAGGTCAACCACTAAATCTCAACATTTTTCAATCTGTGTAGGATATTTCAAATAATAAAAATAAATACTTAGTTTTAGACTATCATAGCCCGCTCGGATTTTGGGTTACTCAGTACATGAGTAGGTAATTGATTAGCATACAATACAAAAATGTTTTTTTCATGACACATAAGTTTTTTCTGGCATATTTTTTATTGCCTTCTTTTAAATAACAATTGTAGAAAAATATGGATACCTATCTACCGCAATTAAATTTTTAAGTACACAGTATAGTAGCACGCGCTATATTGTGTACTAAATTTTTTTATCGCAACGTGTACGCCTAGGAAAAAATGTGTTCAACATAAATCCATAAAAAAACGCTTAAATTTATGTAGTGTCTTATTATTACATCACCATTATTTTGTTGCTGAAAGTAATAGAAGAGCCAATAATAAAGCAACGTTAATCTCGGCACCAGTCACGACTCCAAGATGACTCGATAAAATGGTTCAATAAATATCGGGATTGATGAAGTAATCTCAGCTCTTGCTGTAAATACATAAAACTATAAGCATACTCGATACTCGTAGTTATTTATATACATTTTGTTAGTATAACACTTAACAAGCGCGCGTTGAAATCTTTTACTAGAGAGCTTTCCACTTCTCCGTAACTAGGGGTAAGGACCCAATTATCAGTACTTTAAGAGTTAGTCTTAACTTAATCCCGTTTATCTCATTTATAAATACTCGTTCACCCGTTATGACGAGTTTGCTAGTTTTAATATTTAATCAGAAAGATGATATTTGAAAAAAAGAAAGGTTTATCTTTATCCAATTTCTTTTTAGATGGGTAAGAGTAAAAAATGACTATTGCACCATTTACTAGCACCATCTCCACCAATTACAAGCATACAGAGAACCAATTAACAGCACTGTGATAGTGGTATTGAAATTATATGTAATAAAAACGATATTTATCAATAATTATAATCTTTTTTATAAATTTTCGTTTGTGTACTTTTTTTCTTTCATTTGGTGTATTTACTTCCTTTGGTTTCATGGTAGGTGGGTCTGAAAAAAGGAAAAATGATGAAATGCTACGTGAACCAAATTATCAGCATGCTTTTGATCCATTATCAGCACTTTGCTGCCAAATTGCAAATGCGGTTTCAGCAGCATGCTAAGATTTGTATTCCGAAGACATATAAACTACCTTTACCAAAAAAATAGTGAATTCTATCTACCTAAGTATAAAATAACACAGATTTAATCAAAAAAATATATGGAACTAGTGTTTACGTAATATTTATCATTTATCAGCTCCAGTGCTGATAATTTAGAATTTGTAAAATATTAGATCCATATATCAGCACCACATTTTTTACCAATATATTACCATAACATCAAACTATTAATTTCAAATTATCCTCATAAACTATCTAAGAAATCAGAGAAATTAAAAGTTTCAGTATAAAGCCCTTAAAAGAACTAAAATATTATAAAATATAAACACGTGAATTTACCTTCGATCACAAGGAACAGGCAAAAATAAGAGCAACTGCTGAACACGAACGTTTCTTCACTAAATTACCGCCAGTTTGAAGTTGGAAAGTATTATTATTTCTAGAAGTAGGATTCTAAAAACATCTACTTATTTATCTATTAAAGTGATAACCCAAATTATTTGATGAAAACCTTCAATTTGTACTATTTATGCGGAGTGCTGATTATTTGGTGCAGTGCTAGCGTTTGGGTTATTTACCCTATTATTGTTAAACCTAAATCAATAAAATAAAAAAAAAATATTTTTTATTTTATTGTAATAAAAATATGTAATAAAATCACTTAGAGTGATTAAATTGAATGTAAAATTAATGTGCAGTTATTTGACCTGTATATTCAATGTAAGGCAATAATAAATCTTACAAAATCTCTATTCAATGTAAAATAAATTGAAAAGATATAATCTGCTCGCTAAGCTCAAAGACGTATTGATTCTTACATTGAATTGATTATGTATGAACATGAACTGGAAAGACGGTGGTCAGATACAATTGGTATTATCCGACAAACAAGTTATTTGATGGATGAATGGTATCTATTTGAATGCTTCGCTGAGCAACTCCAAAAGAAGCTAGCAAATTACTTGTAGCTCTTATACAGTACCTAATTGAGAAAAAATTGTTTTATAATGTTAAAGTATAATATAAATTATATTCTTCAACCTCATTAGTTAATACCACCCAGGGACTATGTTAGCGGGTGATTTACAAACATGTTAATAAATTATATTTTTTATTTTACGTTTAATTAATAAAGCATTCGTCTTGCGTTCCGCCGGACGAGTGGCGTGCTTGTCTGTATATGGGAACTTAAATTAATCAGATTGTGCTTCAGGTATTTCAATTTTGAAGTCCATTTAGGTTTACATCCTTTCAATGGTATTTATTATTTGCAAGACATGCTATAACTCAATCTTTGATGGTGAACTGTTGACGTAAAAAGCAAATAGATTGTTAATTTATTTTGTATCTAGTTAGCTGCAAACACAACTGTGTTTGAACTGTTTGTAGATCGAAGCAAGAGTAATATTTTTGATCAGAAATACCTGTAGTAAGCAAACACGTCAACTGTCTAAAACGAGTTATTTATGGTTTATTATTTAATCTGTTGTAAGTTAAAATGACACCAACGTTAAAAGATAAATATATAAAAAAAATATTTAGGTGACACTTGGCACTACTCAAGGGCTGAATTTTACCTGAGACACAGATTAAGAATAGCCATACATAGTGACAATGCTGCCAGTTTTTTGGGCACTTCCAGTCGACAGCGATGCAGAGGAATTTTTTGACGCCATGTGTTAGTTAAGAGGAAAATATGTAAATATATATATGTTCCACAACTTTCCACACAACGCCATCTAGTCCCAAGCTAAGCAGAGCTTGTGTTATGGGTACTAGACAACTGATAAACATACTTATATATTTCTAAATACATACATATTATAGATAAATTACACCCGGACACAGAACAAATGAACGTGCTCATCACACAAACATTTGTCCTGGGTGGGAATCGAACCCACGACCTACGGCATAGCAGTCAGGGCCACTAACCACTAGACCAACAGGCCAGTCAAAAAATCTTATTGTCTTTAGTGTTTTGTTTAGTTATTGTTTTTAGGTTTTCTTGTGTTACTGCCAATTTCTTCACCAAACGTAACAACCAAAGTAACAGCCAAAGTAACGTCATAAAGTAATAATAACAGTTAAATTCGTTTCTTCACAATTTTAACTGTTAGTTTTGTCCTTAACTTTAACTGCCCATTGAAAGGCTGTTAAATCCAAAGCCACTGTCATTTTGACAAAATTGTATAGGTTTCACTGCGTTTATCCCTACATTTTATTTTAGTCGACTTTTAATTTAGCTGTCACTTGGATGAAAACATTGACACGATGACAGTTGCTATTGACAACAGTAATGGTCAAAGAAAAGTTATTACTTTAGTTTTAGTTTTAGCTTTTTTGAAGAAATTGGCCGTTAGTACTTTAGGTATATATTAAATCAACGTAAGTCATAAAAACACCTAATTCATTCATCATACTAAACTTGCCTCAACTGCGTATTCCAAAAGGTAAGTTGATAAATATTGAAGTCATACTCAACAATACCATTTACGTAATTCTGCTCCATTATTGACACACAAAAAATATAAAGCAGTTCCCACTCACATTGAAGACAAGTTTCCATAAATTGTGTTACAAATATGATCATATCGAAAGTGGCTCAGGGACCACAAAACAGCTACTGTCATCTGATAAACAGTCATTGGCTTATAAATAAATTGGAACATTTACTCATGTAATTGTGGTGAGATTGTTTCGTAATAACTAAGGGAGTCAGGTAACATTAACTTGGATAGTGTTTTTAGATCTAACAGTTACATCAAACTTGAAATTTTTTAGACTCATCTTATCTTTGAATTATCTATGTTTTAATTAACATCATTTCCCGTAATCTTTTCCCAACTAATTTGGGGTCGGCTTCTAGTCTAACCGAGTGCGACCTAATACCCTGGGGTTTACGAGGAGCGATTACCTGTTAGACCTTCCTCCTTCGACGCCAGAAAGTCTAATGATCATACTTTCTGGTGTCTAACTACTTGTAATGACTGTCAAAGATCTACAAATGACTACCAGGAGCAACGGTTTTACGTGTTTTCTGAGGCAAGGGGTGTCAGTAATGTCTTAGATAAACTTAGAAAAGTAGATATGAATAACAGTTGCAGCAAACTTAAAAATCTTCAAGCGAATGATATTATTATCATTGAATTATACCGATTTTCTACTCATTCATTCAATTGTTTTCAAACGAATGTTTAAACTAGGATCATCACCTACTTGATGCAATACCACCCAGGGACATAAGCTTCAATGCGGATGCAATTAAAGATACACATAACATTAAATTTTATGACTACCATTTATTTATAAGGATCATATTTTTTATTCCAGCTTTATCAGTATTATTATATTCATATAAGAATTATACGAAACATTCAGACTTATGATCACTCTGAATAAAAAGCTTCAAGTAATAAAATATGCTTAATACCTGCATTTAAACCAGAGAAACGCGGACTGACACCATAATATGCAATAATAACTATATTTAAGTGGTAAATGAGCACATAGTACATAAATTAAAAGTGTTATAAATATTAAGTGAGAGACCAAGAGATAAGTACTGTTGTTAATTTTAGTATCTGATCGGTGAACTGAAAGCCTCTTAATAGCATTCTGATAAAAACTCTGCTTATCGGTTTCTTAATAATACGGACCGATTAAAGATATGTTGTGAACCAAAACGACAAAGAGTGGATTCTGAATCATATTTGGCACCTACTATTAAGCGTACTAACTACGAAATCAAGTTTAGTCGCAATTAAAATTCAGTACCAGTAAATAAATAAGCCCTAGGGCGTAAGGTTGCTAATATATTCAGTTATTGACAAAAAATCATTATACTTACAGATTTATCTGACAGCATGATTTTTATGTTACTTTATAACTCATATTTATATAAAAGAAGAAACTGACTGACATATCAACGCACAGCTGACACCTGGAGCGTGAAATTGTGCACCAAGTTTCATTTGATGATGTTGGCTAGCAATTCGAGCACAAGTGAGGAATCACCAAAATTCTCCTAACGGTATGTAAAGCGGTTTGTATTGAAAAATCGAGAGAAGCTGCTGGCAGAAGCTAGTATTAAAATGAAAACGAAATTAAAGTAATATTAACACTATGATTTAAAGGTGGGGCTACAAATAACGACAAATTAGCTATGTGGTAGAGAGATTAGAGCAAGGTCAACTCGATAAATCAAACAGCTTAAGCAAACTGTTCTTGATTAACGTCAGTTCGAACAATGACAGCTGACAAAGAGGTCGAATTTGACCGTGTGGATTACTCGATACACCCAGTGTGTTACAACATTACTCGGGTTTCTATGTACACTTGCATGTTTGAATGTAACATTGTTTGATATTTAACTTCAATTTGATTACTGTTTTGTAAGCCTTTTTGTCTGCTGTGAGTGACTTATATAGGTTTTTGATTGAGACAGTTATTATTCTTAAATGAGGAGGTAATTATAGAGTTTTTTCACTGGCGTAATTAGTACATGGGAGTAATTAGCGTTAGCCAAACTCCAACCATCGAACCATTATTGATCTTACGCAATAGTTAGGTCCATAATTATAAATCTTGTTCTAGTAACTTTAATCTAGATGACATCTATATCTCTAGATCTTTAAGCGCTTATTGACTATATCTTATCTTCTGGGTATAAAATCTTTTTAACTTATAATATATACTAGCTGTCCTCCGTGGATTCACCAGCCTCTTTGGTAACTGCTTTCGGAGTTCTTAGCGTGGTGTTATATAATTTAAACTATTTTACATGAATTTAGTTAATGTCTGAAACTAACAATCGGATTATTACGGAACTACTAACCAGATTATTAAGGAACTATCAATCTCTGGAACCAACTGGTAGTTCCAGAGATAAGTGCGTTTAAACAAACAATAAATCGGTTTATTTTCGTAGCTCTGCCTTTAGAGAAAATAAGTGTGGTATTATGTTATTAACGTTTAAATCCCCAACCTGTCCTATGAGACCGCGCTGTTATTGTTTTACTATTGTGTCTCGTTTCGCGGGTATCTGAGTAATTAAACATAGTGGTACTCACCAACCGATCCCCAGTCTGGGTAAGCTCTGTTGTTGAACCAGCCATCGTAGCGCTGCTTCTCGTAGTACACCTCTGAAAGAAGACAAAATATTCGATTAACTTAATTTATGACATACGCAAATATTCAAGTAGTGGAGGTATTTATGACGGCAACGGCACGGACGGATAATGGCAACGTTCTGCCTAGTCCTTATTAGAATTGTTTCAATAAATACGAGGCAATATCGCTGCGAACCAAGACAAAGGTAGCGAGTTTAACGTGGCTTTTACTGGGGAGACTCTTACACAGTAATTGAAGGCAGACGAGTATGAAAATAAGGGAAAGTGAAGCCATTAGTGAAACATACTCGTAGCGGACTAATTAGGTAGGAATCATTTATTCGTTTATTCACACAACGGAACATCTACCTATTACACCATTGAAGCAGAAATTGGTTTAGAATCTGCTACATTGTCGCATATCCTATGCTAGCATGTAGCAGATTCCAATTTGTGCGGTTGAGTTCAATACAAACCTACTTAACATCAACCTGTGTGGCGAACCAATCTCATGTAATGAATGGCGTAGAATGTTTATTGGTAAGCATAGTCAATCAACGCGTTGCGTCAGGTGCGGTACGTGTTTTTGCGGGTAGTGCCGTGCTAGATGCGTGCTCGAGCGTTCCTATCGAGGCCTTGCTCTGTCCGCTAGCCGAGATGCATCGCAATGAGCTCCTCGTTAGCGTTACGCATTTATTGAGCTTAAAAGTTGGAAATATATGTCTGAATATTTGAGTTTGACTTTAATCATATTTTACTGTGTTTGTGGGGTTTAGAATAAATTATACTTATTTATTTTGGCTTTACTTTGTTAAAATAAATTTAGTTTGTATAGTACTTTTGTTCCTCCTCCTCTTCGATTGGTATTCCTCATTATTGAGGTTCATAAAGATTCCGCTGGATTAGCTCTTTACAGATGGTGTCTCGCTATCTGTGACGGTTTTTGGCGTCATGAAGTGCGACACGCAAATGAGCATCCTCTAAAACTGGGCCATTTCGATTTTGGTTTACGATGTGGTTTACGAGATAAAAAAAATATTTTCTCATGCGAAAAACAAGCATGTACGTAAAGTAATACGGTCTATCAAAGATCGTTAATGTTTCTACATAAACAAGCTTCTGTTAGAATTTATTTAAAGATTTAATCGCCTTGATTGTAGACGATCTTGCAATTAATAAATCTAATGGCCCTTATTTATAGACGATATATCACTGTTTCGGAGATGCGGCCCTCACAAGTTATACATAAATCGTGCTATAATAAGTTTTTGATATAGTTAAGTACCTAAAATATGTTAAAATATTTTTTTTATTGATATAAACTAGTAACTAGCACGTTTGCAAAGTTTTTTTGTTTTATTTATAGACTATTAGGTTAAAATTTGGATTGATATACAAATGATTTACATTGATAACAATATTACAAATAAGAGTTTGCTTTTAGAATGACCAACTCTTATGTAATCGGCGGTGGCGAACTCTCGCGACTAGCCTTTGTTCAGGTCATGGTGTGGAGCGAGAGAGAATGGTACGCGGTCGCCTCTTTCTATAAAGCAGTAATACCACCTCTAAAAAAAATCTATACTAATATTATAAAGCTGAAGAGTTTGTTTGTTTGTTTGTTTGTTTGTTTGAACGCGCTAATCTCAGGATCTACTGGTCCGATCTGAAAAATTCTTTTACTGTTAGATAGCCCATTTATTCAGGAAGGTTATAGGCTATATAACATCACGCGAAGACTAATAGGAGCGGAGCAGTAACCAAAAATGCGGGTGAAACCGCGGGGTTCAGCTATAAAATTATAAGTCTTTTCGAAGTAAAATTTTAAAACAGCGCCATCTATCAAACATAGAGAACAACTGCGTGCAATAACTTATTGAACATAGATATTCGATAGATGGCGTTGGCGTGTGACGTCATTTTTCTGAATCGCGGTGTTTCGCTGCCCGCCCGTTAGCACAACCGACAAGTGGTGAACGATTTTTTATAGGTAAAACATAGAACACACTGATATAGTGCAACGCACACGGCCTACGAAAAATCGGTCAGAATATACTATAGGATTATAATTTGTGACGATTATCGGACCTACAAAATGTCTGTCGTGGGCGGGCAGCGTTAAGATGTTCCTTGAAAAAATGACCTTCGCCCATGTCTCCGAATAACGGTTTCTTTTGTAAAATTTTAGGTGCGTTTGTAGTTCTGTCTTTAAAATAGTCCTGACTTAATACTATCGTTTAATTGTTTGATTATTCGTTATTCTAACTTAATAAAAAGGTTTGGTAGGATTCAGTCTATCTTTAAGGGTGTCTTTCCAGTTCTGTTTTTGGAAAGGTCTTGACTTGATAAGATCGTTAAATCTATACTAATATTATAAAGCTGAAGAGTTTGTTTGTTTGTTTGAACGCGCTAATCTCAGAAACTACTGGTTCGAATTGAAAAATTATTTTTGTGTTGAATAGACCATTTATCGAGGAAGGCTTTAGGTTATATAACATCACGCTGCAACTATTAGGAGCGAAGAAATAATGGAAAATGAGAAAAAATAACGGGGAAAATTATTCATCCTTGAGGGCTTCTGTGCGTGCGCTGCGAAAACGGTTGAAGATACCAAAAATATATGTATGAAAGAATGATTCCTCTTGAATTGATCTAAAAAAATGTCTACGACAGTATATGTCTATCTTTTAAGATTAACTCACTAGAACCGTTTTTATGGTAATAAAATTTGGTCGAAATTAATGCATTATTTGTTAAGAGTTGTATCAACGTAATAATATCTGTATCCAAATAAATGTGTTTAATTTAATTGTGAACAAAATTGTCTTTGACATCACTAAATTTTAATGAACATCTTAGAAGATATTACAATTTTAAAATGACACCGATATAAAATTCACCCGCGCCGCATGACTCTGCAAGGAGGAGAGGCGTGGCTTGCCAGCGACGCGGAGAGGGGGGTGTAGCTATACGAGGTACCATGCCACGCGGCTTGCGATATAATATCATTGTGTAATATAATAATACTTTTTAATGTTTGAATCCCCAACCGGTCCTATGAGACCGCGCTGTTATCGTTTTACTATTGTGTCTCGACAGGACCGGTTGGGGATTATACTATTTCATTTTGTTTTAAGGATAATATTTTGTTTCTAATAATTTCACATTTATTAACACTTTTTTAAGTTTTGATGTATATAATATAATACAAAAGGTGTTATCTACATAAATATTCTTATTAGGTTAGGTTTTAGTTCAAGCATACAGTTATCGTTTTACGGTTATTCTTTTGATATAAATATATTTTATCCGATTTGCGTAAGTAGGTACCAAATACAGGTAAAAATAATTAATTTCCTAATTATTTACCTTAAGTTTGTTTTTTTCTTGATTACGAGTTACGGTTTGGATAAGTTTTCATTTCCTACGTTCTTTTTTCGTCACTATATTTTTCGCCGTTACAATTAATAAATCACAGGGGAAAACATTTAAACGCGTACGAATTGATTTACGTCAAGACTGCTTTTCACACGGCCAACTGTATGTCGCGTTGTCAAGATCAGGTTGTGGAGAAAACCAATATCGCGGGTCTCAAACCATAGGGGCGTATAAGCAAAAAAGCGATTTTTCGTTTTTAATGCCATTAGATTCTACTATAACTAATACATTATCTCAATTTTTCTTATAATTTAATATTAATTACTTTTTGTGTAAATTGCAAAATATTATCAGCCGTAACCTAGACAGTCTACAATTATTCACATGCCATACAGCCGTATGATAGACGTAAGAGCAATAGTATTGGTTTTTAAAGCAGTTTCAACGTGCCATACAGACGTATGCACGTACGAATTTAAATTTTGTTATGATCCAAGGAAATAGTTTCAGACCATAGAGGCGTATGCACATACGACCATCAATATCAATACGATCCTGGGGATATTTAGTCATTACTGCAGAAGTATGCACATACGTCTACATATTTATAGTATGGCTGTCTCAAGATTTCGTCAATACGCGGACGTATAGTCATAAACAACACCCAACACAGTCATTCTGCGGCGAGCTGCCATAGCGAGTAGATGTTACTTTAATGCGTGGTAAACTTTGGCGAATTTAGTGTGAATAATTAAGCGTAGAGACAATATCATGCGTTTAGCTCTAAAGCAGTAGCAGTAATACTGTATTTATCAATGACTAGCTTTTGCCTACGGCTTCGCCCGCATGAAAGTCGAATAACTAAGTAAATTCAGAACAAAATATTATGATATCGCAATGTGGGTCCAATCTAAGTCATGACCGTAAGACATAAGTATCACAGATTTCATTCCGTCTTTTAAGGCACCAAGCAACATATTACTGACAGAAAAATGAACTAATAACCAGCCATCTACTTTCCATTCTTTAGGCACGCCATAATTTATGGTGGTAGGTCCCTTTTTTAAGAAGTAGTTAGAAAGTCGTCACTGCCTCCTCACCTTCCTTATGACGCAGACCCTCACCGGGCATGGTAAGTTCTGAGGTTCCTGCACCGGATTCATGCGGAAGAAACGTCCAGGTGTCATCATTGTGTTGATCTTCCGGAGGACACGGTAGAGCTTACGTTAAAGGTGTGACGTTTGACTGCTCCGTCGGTCTAGTGTTCTCAAGGGTGACTACTGCACGTGGGTCCTGGGTTCGATTCCCGGTTCGAGCAAAAGTTGCTATTGGGTTTTCCATTAGGAATTACTCTATGGCTACCCGGAGTTTGGAAGTTGGTGATGCGATATCTCCGTGCCTCGGAAAACATGTAAAGCCGTTGGACCTGCATCTGATCTCTCTCCGGTCGTATCGGATTACTGTCCCATCCGACCATGAAAGTTAAGGAACAGAGACTGCACCTGCGTTTACGCACACATTTGTGCACTTAATATCTTCTATGTACTTGGCTGATTTCTGTTAAGATTGGCCATCGTAATCGAAGTTCGGTCTGGAGGACTATTATTAAAGGTGTGCTCCGTTTGGGCAGCGACTACTCACGCTGGGCCATGGTACAGCCAATGGACCATTGCAAAGTGAAACGAAATGACAGTTGATCGCCGCCTGCGAAACAGTATTGCTGGGGAATGTGGCGGCCGCACGCGTGAGGGAATTACCCTCACGCCGCAGCTGCCGGGATCCCGACCCCGATTTCCAGCCACCGTATGTTTGCGGACAGCGAGCAATAGGTAGTTAGCACGACGCCCGGTCATCCGGTAACCGTCCGGACCAAGCCCAAGTCATCGACGGCGCGTAGTGTTCCACGCGCGCCTCAAGGAGATGTCATCAAATCGTAGGGGCCCAGCAGGGTTGAAGCCTACTGGGGTCATGGGTTACGTGAAAGTGAACCTCGAGGCCCTAAAACGTAGACCAAGAAGGAACAGGAGTGGGTTTTAGTTAGTAAACGTCTGACACTTCCGTCAGTTGTCGTTTGAATTCCAGAATCACGGTTTTTCAATCGGAAGTTAATGCATATTTCCAATAGGCTTCGCTGACATCTCTCCCAGGCACGCGTGGAACACTTCGCGGCATCGACAATTCGAGCTCGGGGACGACTGGATGGCGAACTACCCATTGCTCGTTACCTTGTCTATGATGGCTTGAAGTTGGGGTTCGTTCTCTCGTGCCTGCGGCCGTCCACTTTGCCAACATTACAACGTCGCATAAAGAAGCGTCTGGTACCTATTCTCCCTCGCTGTGGACCACGGCCTACACCAAGGTCCGGTGTGAGAGATCGCCAGTGCCGATCGCCCACACAAAGAAACGTCGGAGCTCTGCCCAAGCGAGACACACCTCCACTGTATGCTCCGCTATGTTCTCCAAGCGGTCCACACAATGGTAACCGTGCGCTTCTTCCATCCGAATCAGGTGCCTGTCCCTCCCGAGCTTACCATGTCCATTGAGGACATGCGTCATGCGGAAGGTGAGGACGCCGTGACGTTTCTCCAGCCACTCTTCAAAGAGGGGCATTTATCTACCACCATGACGTGCCCCAGTAAGAAAGAAGTTAAAACATGCATGGAACATTCTATATACGTTTTTACTTAGAAAACTTTGTGTAATTACTACCATTTTGTATTTTTCTAGATTGTACAACAAAACTGGTTTACTGGTTTACTGGTGTCTTTTTTTTTGTCATACTGTGACCGGCCAACGCTGAAAACCAGCGCTGTGCCCTCGTCGTTTTATGTACGAGGGCATGGCATTTTGCTGAGCGTTCGGCCGTTTTGCGCGGTTTCTGACGCATATTTACCCCTTCTTTTTTATTTTATATTTTTTTTCTCATTATTCTATCATGTATGCGTCTTTCCGCGCGAATAAACCGTTTTTCTTTCTTTCTTTTCTTTCTTTGTTTATACTTCTACTCTGAATTCAACCACGTCGTAATATTAATGGCATGCCATACAGGCGTAAGAAATTTAAAAACACGTAAATAACGTTAATTTTGATAGGTTCTCATTCCTAATTTGCAATATTTAAGATCATCAACTAAGTAAAAATAAATACTGGTAAAAAATATATTAATAATTTAATGAGATGGATTTTACGTCCATAAAATCTATGTATTTTTGGGTGAATTTTTACGGAGTTTTACCGTTTAGTCGTCATGCCAAATAGATGTAACAACCGAAAACAAGTGTTACAGAGGAAATAATTTAAAATCAAACACCCTATATTAACTACAGTGTAAATATATAGCTACATGCAAAAACTCAACAAGCTGGCTTAACCACGAAAAAAGTTTTTAAGTTTTTTGTCGCTCCTGAAAAGTAGGGGTTTTGTGGATACGCCCCTATGGTTTGAGACCCGCGATATGTTCTTCTGCCACTAGAAAATAAACTAAAAATATAATTTACACAGAAGTACTTTAAAATAAATATGTTCTTTTAAAAACTTAAAAACTAAATTGTCTAAAATAAAAACAGAAAATGACGCGGACAAAGTCGTGGGTAACAGCTATAATTTATAAAGGTGAGGAGGTTGTTCGCCAAAATAAATGATGCCCAAAATGACTATTCCACGCGGACGAAGTCGCGGGCACAGCTAGTCTTTAATAAAATGCAACAAGTTATGTTCAGAATTAAAACGTCTTTTTTACATGTTTCCTACAATTAATCTTTTTGTTAAAATAATTAATCAGTGTCGTCTTTATTCTTTTTGTTTATTTCAACAAGCCTGCAGAAAAAAATCACAAAAGCTTAAAATTTTTATAAGGATCTGACTAAGATCAAGCATGATCTAATAACTATTGATAGCTAAAAAAGCCTTATAATGATCCCACTGCAGGGACTTAGGCCTCCTCTATAGAAGAGAGAATAAGACGTAAACCACTACCCGGCCCGGTGCGGATTGGTGGATGTCACACGTTTTCGAATTTTGTTTGGTTCTAGGACTAGGAGTTCCCTCAAGATGTTTTCCTTAACCATTTTGAGAGCAGGGGCCTTGCTAGGTTAGAACCCGCGACTTACAACTCGTAAGTCAGGACTATTACTATTAGGCCATCAATGCTGTGCTAAAGTTGCCGATTATTAAACTGACTACCAACTATGATGTTCTATAAAAACATAAATAAAATTGAAAGGATTTAATGAATTATCGTCGGTTGACACTATAAATAACTGCATGCTGTCGCAAGGAGATACATTATCTTATTAAATCTAGAGCTGTTGCGAGGACATACCGCCATTACACCCACACCTATGAGACATTTAGATAATTAATGGGTAATCCACGAAGATGTAATTACTAATAATCATTTATTTTATTTCAGACTTTAAGATTCGTATTCATTTGTAGACCGTTTAGTTAATTGATTTATATTTGTAAGATGGGTTGTTAAGCTCAAATTATTATCCAGCTATGAAAGTCTGCTTTTCTCAAGAATTGCATTGAAAACTTAAGTGGCAGTGGGCAGGGCACATTGCTTGTAGAAAAGATCGATGGGGACGGAGGGTTCTGGAGTAGTTGGAAGGCCTCCCTTAAGGTGGACAGACGACCTGGCGAGGGTCGCGGGAATCCAATGGATGCGAGACGCACAGGACCGGTCGCTGTGGACGTGGTGACGCTTGGGGGAGGCCTATGTCCAGCAGTGGACGTCTTTAGGCTGAGATGATGATGATGATGAAGTCTGCTTTCAGCTGTTTCAATTGAATAGTTGCGGAAATCTGATAGATACGAGACGCACAGGACCGGTCGTTGTGGTGACAGTTGTGGGAGGCCTATGTCCAACAGTGGACGTATTTCGGCTGAAACGTTGACGATGAAACGATTGGCATATAAGTCTTCAGACTTTAGAGTTTTGTAAGCCTTAAGTTAAGCGTAAGATTTTCCGATTGACTCAGCTATAGCCAATAAATATATAAAATTGTATCTATTTAATGATTACATAATAGAAACGGATACAGTACAGACCGCTTGTTGCCGGGACACCTGCGTGTGCGCATTTTTTACCACATAATATATGTTTCATGAGTAATTACGTTCGCAATAATCGATTGAAAATTGTTATAAAATGTCAATAGAATAACTGTGATATTACTTATTAGTATTGCGACATGACACAGTTTATTGTGAGCTAATAATTCATCACGATTAAAAATGGTGGACCGATTACCTATATCGCGTCGAGAAAAAATAAGTTCAATAATATAACACTTATTTTTATTTGGTTTCCAGGCGTATTAGTAGTTTGGTACCTACGCTTGCATGCACTATAGCATGATATATTAGGCTTCTAATTATCATAAGTTGTTTTGGTATTAACGCAAATTGGAAATGTTTGGTGCTGACATTTGTACTAATGACTCACTGGATGTAGATTTTGTATTCGAAGTTGATTACAAGTTAAAGACAGCCTGTCGCAATAATAAGAGAACTGAGTCGTTAAGAGATTGGGTTTACTTAGTAACTGAACCTTTGTCTACATACTAAAACTGGTAACACTTATAAATTAAACGATTTATTAATAAATGGCTATAAATCAAGAACTGCAACTGTGTTATTCTCTGATTAGATTAGCTAAAGACAAATGAGTGATGAATTGAGATTGATCGAAGTATAAATCTAAAATACAAGGTGCAATAACGTTTTAATTAAACATTATATTTGCCAAGCCAAAAGCGGTGTACCTACCACACATGTGCATGTGGTCATAAAAAATAATTTATAGTCGGTTGCATTCTAATTCGTGCATATAACTTAGTGCTATCAAGCTCAGATCTGGACAGCGAAAGGCTACACAAAAGGGAAGGTAGATAATTAAGATAAAGGTAAACGAGGCTGTCAGTGGCTGTCTGAAAGACTGTGGGTGTGACATGAACATCTGACATCTCTATTTGTACTCGTACGCTCTAGTTTCGTAACATATATCGGGAACGGCGTCACAATCAACCGCTGACAATGTCGACAGTGCTGTCATGTTGAAAACTTTAGAGAGAGTATAGGCAAGTGCAAACAGGGCTGGGCATGTTGCTTTTTTACAGACCGGTTACACGATGACATTGATCGATCAAATATCGAATGATGGAAACAAGTCTTTGATTTTATTAGCGTCGTCGAACAAAATTGATTGTAATCGCAAAACCGAGGTTTCGAAAGTCACCATATGAAATACCAGTAATAGTAAGTATGGTAAAAAAATCTACATACTAACTTCAGTCGTCTGTCACAATTTATAGAAGCAGTTAAATTTGTTACAGATATGAATGAAAGGTCTTGAATATGTTTGTAAATTCTTACTAAAGCAGTATTGCTAGTACGTATTGCACTGTTATTAAGCACTAACCCAACCTATTCAACCTAAACCAGTCTAATCCAGTGGTTTTTGTTCTGAGAAATGTTAATTTACAAACATAAAATATACAGTTGAAATAAGGAGTTTATTCGTAATCATGTGGGACATAATAATTTGCAGTAACAGGCTAGTTTAGCTGGGCTCGACCGCTGACAGCTGATCTAAGTGGGTTAGTTAGGACACACGTGCATATGTTACTGGCAATCTGTGTAATACGGCGTTCTATGGAATGCCAAAACGCTGTATTGTATGTAAAATAAACTGACCGAGTAGTATACAGTAAGAGAAACATAGAGAGTATGATTCCTATTTTTGTTTGCAGGACCTTACACGAAGGGTACGATAGGGGCTAAATAGAGTACATGAACAGAGTGAGCAGATAAAACGTTCGGACCAAACCTGTCTGTTCTGGGGTGCCATAAGTTGCTAATTAGTTGAGGAGTTGCCGAAGTACTTGCTGGTACATCTTTGGTAATATTTAGGAGAGGTACACTCTCCTAAATATGACCAACGATGTCTTATTGGACAATCCGTTTAAATGGGCAAGTTATTTAACGACTAGGGATTTTATATAACACCTGAATTCTAAACTTTACCGGTAACACATATAAATACAAAGTAGGGAATAATAAATAGCTCTAATTTAGTTGTACTAACTAAAATTGATTTCAGGTATTGCCATAAAGTCTATAAGTAAATATTCTCGTGGTATCTTAATCTTTAAGAAACGTTTAAAGAGACCGTGACTCTTACAGTCTCGTGGTTGAAATAATCGTGTGTGAAAAAACCGTGACTTGTTGAATTCATTTAAAACTACTTTTTATTCGTATGCACATATGTATATGCATGTATGTATTACGAACCTCTCAATAATTTCACTGTCTCAAGTGGCTGTGTACCCAATCACGAATATAATACGTAGGTATTTTATCTATACGATGATATGTCAGATCGTAGATATATTTATTACTAACTAAAATTATCTGAAGGGAACATTCTCGCGGGATTAAAATAAGATGATGAACAAATATACACATACTCACAAACTTTCGCATTTATAATATTAATGTGATAATATTTAGAAGAATTTTAAGGAACACAGGAGTCGGTTTTACTCAGTAATTCTGACACACCCTTCCACTCCGACCTAGAGCGGGAAAAGTAATTGGACGTTAGTCCACAAAAAAAAACCACCCTGATTAGTCACATTATTGCTAGCCAACTTATTGAAGAAATTTATTCGAGGCGGCCTAACTAAATATTTTTTCACTAATGTAATTGTTTTATTTGTATGTGGTTTGTACTGTTCGTGTCTTTGCGGTAATTGGTTGACATAACATAACAATAAATTAGCAATTACGTATTCTCTATTTTGTATAATGGTAGGTTATATCCACATAAACATTTGGGCCAGAACAAGTCATTATCTTTTAATGGTTCTATTAGACGATATTAGTACAAAAACTGACAATTTGCGAATCGTGATGACCGCAGGTTCCGCTTGAACATAAAAAGTAAATCCGGTACATAAAGGTAATTAATTTAATAGTTTCATGTGCTAGGTTTTTGCACTAATAAAACTTTTTACAATGAAATGAGATCATGGATCATGGAACACATCAGATCATCAGACTAAGTTAGGTTTTTACAGTCACGTACAGCTAAATAGCATTTCAAATTGAACGGGTTTTTCGGTGTATTTACTTTATTGTTGCACGGTTATTCAGAACCTTAATGTATAAAATACAAAAAAAAAAACTTGTCAATAGAAGCAAGTTATAAATGTAGTTCTAATTCATTTCCATTCAGCTTGTTTCAAGGATGGTGTTTTTGGGCCGTTAAAAATCTTGATCTTAAAAAAAAAGTGTTTAAGTGTTTTTATAACGAGTATCCTCCGTGTCTCGGAAAGCACGTTAAGCCGTTGGTCCCGGCTGTCATTTGGAGACCTTTGGCAGTCGTTACGGATAGTCAGAAGACAGTAAATCTGACTCCAGTCTTGCCATGAAGTACCGTGTTACCCCAAGTAATGGGTTGTGGAGGTCTGGTAGGCAGCCGCTCCTCGTAAAATACTGGTATTCAGCTAAATCCGGCTTGACTGGAAGCCGACCCCAATATAGTTGGGAAAAGGCTAGGCAGATGATGATGATAAAAAAAGTGTGATAGCTTCTTAAAAATTGTAGTACTGATCGTTTTGTAAGCTGAAGAAAAAAAATACAAAAATACTTTTTTACTTATCACAAAAAAAAAAACATACTGTTGTATTGTTACATAATATAACTGCAAATAACAAAAGACGAGGAGCCCAATGTAGGTGGTGGCAGTGGCTAGCCTACGTTTTGGTGACCTCTTCGGAGAAACCAAACCGTTTTGTCTGTGCGATTATGACGAATAAGTACCGTTGACATAAATGAAGGACGGGGTGGTTGATTTGTGTTGGTCATGCAACAGACCGGGTCCGGGTCCGGGTCGAGTCCATTAGGCATATTATCTCTAGCTGTTCTAATCTCTGACTAACGGCAAGTATATGCAGAGCCATAATCAAAAAGTGGGAATTTACTAGGAAATTGCTTTAACATACAAACTTGTGCAGTCTGAGCTACTGTATTACAAATACCATTATACCACCGATTCACCGATTAGTGCGTCGAACAATGATATTTGTTGTCACCATCCCACACGACGAGAATCTCGTGAAAGCTAAGAAAGAGAAACAAATCAAACATCTCGATTTAGCTCACGAAGTTGTCGGCATGTGAAATGTGGACTTGGTCATTGTGCCGATTGTCATTACGGTCTACACCCTGATGTTAAAAGAACCTTGACGACCAAGAGTTTGAATACTGCAGCTTCAGCTAACGACTATTTTTTGGATTTTTATACGTTTTAATATGATAGATTTTTTAAGAATTATTTAACGATGTGGTAGATAAGGTATCATTATCATCATCTCAGCCGAAAGATGTTCACCTCTGGACATAGCCTTCCCCCAATCCTCGCCACAACAATCGGTCCTGTGTGTCTCACATCCGTCTGATGTAAAAATAAAAAAACACATAAGAAACATTATGATATTATACAGAAGACGAGTCAACTAAAAATAGTTTTCTACGCTTCTGTTTACTTAGTTATAACCGGTCAAGTGATGCGACCACTGTTTATGACTATGCCAAGAAATATGACCAGGAAGCAATACACACATTAATTAATAAAATAATCAGCAACAAGTATGAGCACATACCTAGTAATTGCACTAATAACTCGTGTAAATACCATTTCATAATCATTTATTTACCTATAAAGCATGGAATGTTGAACCTTTACTTATTACAAGTATGTAGGATGAGTACATTAACATAGTCCGGTTACAATTCAATGATTACCAAGTTACCAAGTCATTATAATCATGTGTCACTTAAAGGATTACAAAACAAGTGGTTATTTATTATATTTATTCCGCTATTCAAAGATGTTCATCTATTCTCTAACAATACGCCCACTCAGTGGTAGTAGGTAATATTGTGTCCTTTTGTCCACATATCGTTAATTTGACACGATGTATCATAAGTTATTTAAGAATTGTATTTGAGACCTAATAAATGGAATTTTGCTTCCTATTACCGTATTAGGAAGTTAGACTCACGTTAGACTTCAATCTGGTTGATGGTATTAAAGCAAAAACATGGCTGAATTAAAAAATAGCGTATTCAAATATTGAAATACTCATAATGATGTTCGCCGAAGTCAAATGACTTCAGAGATTTTACCTATTTTATCATAATGTGCGGATTCTATAGGCGGATGACCACACAGATTGCATTCAGTTTCTTGCATTTACATATAAGTATGGCAAGTAAACCTCGATTGCATGATGCTTCGCCATTAATAGGCGTTGTCCTCAGGGTCAAATAAACTATTAATGTCATGGTCAAAAATTAATCACGAGGAAGAGATTAATGGGAAAATATGAATGGAATTAGACCTCAAATGTAGTCCAGTTTATTTTATTTATTAAGGAAAATTAACACCATCCATGATTAAAAAAGCTTAAAATCCAGGTATATAAGTGCGTAAGTAGTTAGTTACGTGTTATAAATACAAAATTGTTTGGATTACAATGTGTACGACATGTAACATCCTACCTAACTAATGATATAAATTGTCAAATTTTATTCTTATGTAACTATTTATACTAATATACAGTTATTTTTCTGCATTTTCGATTTTATAAAAGGCTTAGTGTCGAGAAGGAACCAAGTAAAACCGGTACACGAAGATCCTGTTTGATTCTGAGGCAGGTGTAAACTTTGGGGAATTTCGGTTGGGAAATCCTCAATTACAATCCTCGGATTGGAATTCGTTAAATAGCTGTGCGTCCGCCCACTATTGTTTGGAAGTAACTGCCATCGGCTATACCTACGTATTTGTGTCGAAACCCCTCGTGGACTCGTGGTAAGGATTAAGCTTAGTAAGGCCCTTCACATGATTTGCATGTATCAAGCATGACATAACATACGTGAATAATTAGTTGATAGTAAAAGGGAAACTCTTTCTTCCTCATTTAGAATCCTCGTATTGGAATTCGCTAAATAATTGTCGGTTCGCCCACTACTATTTAGAAGCAACCGCTACGTATTTGTGTCGAAACCCCTCGTGGACTCGTGGTAAGGATTAAGCTTAGTAAGGCTCTTCACGTGAATTGCACGCGTGACTGTTATCTTTACTGGTGAATAATTAGTAGATATTAAACAGGAAACTTTTTCTCTCGAGAATTACAATTCTTGTGTTGGAATTCGCTAAATATTTGTTGGTTGGAAGCAACTGCTATCGGCGACGTATTTGTGTCAAAGACCGTTGTGGTAATTTTTAAGCTTAGTAAAGTCACGTCATTTGCATGAAACACGCGTGAACACACTCATGAACACGGAATAATTAGTTAATACTAAACGGGAAACCCTTTCTTCCTTAATTAAAATCGTCGTATTGGAATTCGCAAAATAATTGTTGGTTCGCCACTTCGCCCACTATTGTTTGGAAGTAACCGCCATTGGCTACGTATTTGTGCCGAAACTCCTCTTGGTAAGGCTTAATCCTTCACTTAAATTGTATGTATCACGTGTGACGGTTATCTTTACTAGTGAATAATTAGTTGATAATAAACGGTAAACTCTTTCTTCCTCAAGTACAATCCCTGCATTGAAATTCACTAAATAATAATGTGGGTTCGCCCAGTATTGTTTGGAAGCAACCACCATTCGCTACATATTTGTGTCGAAACCCCTCATGGTAAGGCTTAAGCTTAGTAAGGCCCTTCACATGATTCGCAAGTATCAAGCGTGACAGTTATCTTTACTAGTGAATAATTAGTTGATAGTAAACGGGAAACTCTTTCTTCCTCAATTACAATCCTCGTATTGTAATTCGCTAAATAATTGTGGGTTCGCCCACTACTGTTTGGAAGAAACCGCCATCGGCTACGTATTTGTGTCAAAACTCCTCGTGGTAAGGCCCTTCACATGATTTGCATGCGTGACGGTTATCTTTACTAGTGAATAATTAGTTGATAGTAAACGGGAAACTCTTCGAGCGTGGTTTGCCGTTGTAGAGTGATTTACTCGTATCTAAATAGCGGTTGTTGACGGAGGAGTTACGTTAGTCAGCGGCCTTCAGCTTTCACTATCGCGACATGTAGACGCGACGCGACGCGCGCTGCATGCGCTCGCCGAGTGCGCACGCGCCGCGCTTTACGTGATCTCAACTTAATTTGCACTGGTTTCATCTTTAATTTGATAACAGTCATCCCGATTGTGGGAAATTTGCACTTTCGCAAACCAATAAAGCATCAAATTATTATGTTATGAATTTGGATTAAAAACAATCCAAGCATACGACATTTAGGAGATTCGAGAAAGTTATAAATTCCAAATTATACCACCAGTGCTACGAAGTAACGAAAAACGTATCTTCACTTTCTACATACAGATATTAGCCTTCAAGCACGGCTAGGGCCATTGGTCGTCTTTTAAAGAAGACCCTGGGACGCAAAGGGTAACCGGAGGAACATAGATGTGGTATTAGTCAGCAAAAGTGTGCCATCTCGCTTCACTCTATAGAGCGAAAGAATTCATTAGATGATTTCCCACTTTAAAAAAAGGTCCTTCAGGATTGAGAAACCAGGGTAAAAATTATTATTAGATACTTGAAGCAGGTGTGATGCACGACGAAAATTAATACCAAGAAATCTACCTGTAATTCCCACATGGAAATATCAGCCTTCATATATAGGAAGCTAGGTTATCAATTAATTATTTATCATTACATGAAGCAGTTGTGGTGTGCAATGACATTTAAATGTCAAAAATTGTCCCGGAATTAAACGATTGATGTGTTAGCGAAGCAAGGTTTAAATATCAGGTAATGCGATTTATTCGCATCGGTAATTGTCTTTATTATCCTTTCTCTTTAAGCTTAAGCTTTTACTGCATATTGTTCTACATTTGTCGTCTTTAGAAATAGTGGATTAGTTTCACAACTTAAAGTCATATAATCAATCAATCAATTGTCAATTTAGAGGTATATGTGTTGGTACTCGTATATAGCACTAAATGATATGACTACTACTACTACGTTTTTTTAAACGGAAGTTAGTGTCAGAGAGACGCGTGATAAGATGGAATTAAAGAAAAAAACGTGTTGTTTATGTCGCAAAAAACGTACATTTCGACACTGTCAAGGGAATCAAAATTCATAGGGTATTTCCCGTTGCTCTAGAATCTTGAAATTTGATGTGAAGCAAAGTCATCATAGCACAAATATAGGGAAATGTCTGAAAACTGAAAATTTGTAGTTACTTCATTAGAAAAAATAAATAAAAATCTTCAAGACTCGATTCGAGAATTGAACTATTTTCATAGGTAAGTTGGTACGGAACCCTCAGTGCGCGAGTCCTACTCGCACTTGCCTGGTTTTTTTTTTAAATATATAGCTTTACAAACTTTTACATCATTGAAGAATTAGTTGACACTAAGTATTTTTATACATTGTCTTTCTCTTTTTCAACATTGTCACCCATTGGTGAGGCTACCATTTTGTAAATTTATCTAATTTTAGTATAATTTTTACATTGTAGGTTGTGCAAAAAATAATGGTTTGAGTTCTTTTTGTTTTTAATTTTTGCGCTTTCAATGTGTATGTATTTATATAGGTTCATTTAGCATATTGACATGATCAAGGTCTGTCTAGATTTGGTACTAATCATCTGTATTCACGCAATTCTTTAGACTTTAGAGTGATCAAGATTACACTAGACAGCTTATCTTTAAGTAATTATTAATTTCCTATTAAATAGGTCAATAGATACGACTTTTTATATAATGTAAAACATAATAACTTACTTTCAAATAATACACGGTTTTTTTTCGCATCTGATTGCGGATATAAAAGAAATGATTAAAGCCGTTATACTGATACACGAAAAAATAAAACATTATTAGCTATATTATAGATTAGCAAATTACATGAACTTATCGATATTTAGTTTTTGTTAGGTGATGTAAACTTTTTTTATTCAGGAGCACACGTAAAAAGAGGTATTCTTCCTTAGCATAGTTAGTGTACATAGTTATTTAGGTATGTGTGTGCGGTTAAGTTTTTACGCAAGTTCAGTGTAAGTCAAGGGCCTTAAGTGCAATTATCAAATTATAACTGACGTCAGCTCATAAAGCTAGCCTTAACCTTACCTCTTGGAGGATTCGAAAGCGGTTTCATTAATTGTTTCTATAAAAAATATTAATTTATACATACATTTATTTATTATTTTTTTGGATTTCACTTAAACAAAAAGCTTAGTTATCTTATATTTTATAATATAACATTGTGTAATAATAAAATAACATTGTTCATGTAGGGGCCATAGTCTTAACATAGCCTGGTAACCATGTCACTTAAGTCTTTCAAAACTATAGCCCTATATTTTTGTTTTCAATGTGTCGCAATAGATTTTTCGTCAGTTGGCACCACGAAATTTGTTTATAAGGGCCTCAGCAAGTTGGCTTCAGCATCCAAAGGCCCATGACCGATGATAGGTTCTCAGATATAGGTACCAAGTCATAAAAAAAAATCTTATTTATTTTCTTTTAATATTATGCATCGCCACATTATATTGGGGGAGGCCTATGCCCAGCAGTTGACGTATTTCGGCTGAGATGATGTTGAAAACAAATGCTAAGTACGTAGGAAGTATCAACTCTTTTAATTTATTACGATTACGCCGGCAAGAATTTGGTGTAGTTAAAAATAGATAACATTAACACCAATTGATTGATATGTACGAAACCATCAATTAGAGAAGCAAGAACTTTAAATTAATAAAAATTACGAAACATTCCAATAATTCAATTAACCGTATTACACCGAGAAAACCGTTAATTTTTAACCACGTAAAACGATTGAGCCTTGACCTGTAGGAAACGGAAGTGCAGTCAAGGTCACGGGGAAATGTTGGCCTATGTCAGCGGGTGTCGTGAGTGTTCCGTTGCGCACGCGCCGAAAATGTCAAGACCTCGGCGTCACGAGAATGAGTTCAAGCGCTAATGATCGTGATATCAAAGTGGTTCACTTAAAAGAGCTGGTACAAACGCCTACGTGTGCTCGTGAAACAGGTTGTATTTCCGTGTATTCTTATTGTTTGGTATTTGGTTCGGTTTAATCGTTTTGAGTGAGTGTAAAGTATGAGGATACATTGAGCTTTAGCATTAATAAAAGCTATTTTAATACAAGACTTCCCGGATATGTTGTTATGTGTTTTATTCAAAACTACCTCTTGCCAGCTACTAAGTAGAAACAACGAAGTAGAAAATTATCAAAAAAGAGTAACCGGTAAGCTATTCCAGGATATGAGTCTACCTGCGACCTAAATTTCACCAAGTCCCTTCAACAATTTGAACGATAGAAGTAAGAAACTTACATACTCGTACATACAACAGTTTGCCTTTAAAATATTAGTGTTCTTAATTCACCAACCGTTCATCATCATCATCATCTGCCTAGCCTTTTCCCAATTATATTGAGGTCGGCTTCCAGTCGAGTCAGATTTAGCTGAATACCGGTATTTTACGAGGAGCGGCTGCCTACCAGAACTCCACAACCCATTAACCGGGGTAACACGGTACTTCATGGCAAGGCTGGAGTCAGATTTACTGGCTTCTGACTATTCGTAACGACTGCCAAAGATCTAGAAATGACAGGCGGGACCTACGGCTTAACGTACTTTCCGAGACACGGAGGAAACTCGTTATGTTATGATGGTTACCCAATACCCATCCAGAGAGTAATTCACCAACCATTCAATTATTCAATATTGAATATACATTATATTACGAGCGTACAACGCTCAATTTTATTTAGCTAGGCACACTAGTATTGCATTATTAAAAAGACATATTTATTTTATTTATATTTAAGTCATCTTCGTATTCTGCCGAGGAATAATCCGTGATCCACAAGTACCACACCACAGGGCATCGCGCACGATTGTTGTGAAATGCTTCTCAAGGATCTCTAAGCAAATGATCATTACATTAGCTATTTATCTTATGCTTTGATCAATACGATGTGATTTGAAGAAAAGTTTAACCTATCAATACCCGCGAAACGATACACAATAGTAAGACAATAACAGCGCGGTCCAATGAGACCGGTCGGGCAACTAAAAATGAGTGTAGTATTAGGTCATTTTAGGTATTGTACGGATGAGATGTTACTGCCTGGCTGGCTAAACCTTTACTAAGAACATAACTTTTCTTTCTAATATTATTTTGATTCTAGTTAATTTAATTTCTTTCATCACTAACAACCCTTTTACCTTTTCTTTTTTCGCTCCAATTTAATTGTGCCACTTAAAATTAATGTATTTATAAGCTTTTAAATGCATTTTTGTTTGATTCATATTTGCCAGCAAAATAGGTACTCCCTTTTTCAGTTTAAGTTCTTATAGTCTATTCTAAGGTTGTCTGTTAGTAGATATCACTGTCCGCGATAAGACTGACATTGAGTGTACCCAAATATTTATGGTTCTAAAAATTGATACTATTTTAGTGTTTAATAAAGTTTATGTTGACACTTGTTGACACTTCGCGTGACCCAAGGGCTGGCTTTTATCTTGGTCAGAGAATAAGCATTGCCATACAGCGTGGCAATGCTGCCAGCCTTTTGGGTACTTTACCAGTCGACAGCGATGGGGAGGAGTTTTTCGACGCCATTCTTTAGGTTAATTTTTAATTTTTAGTTAGTTCGTTAGGGTTTTTTTTTTCTATTTCATTTAGTATAATTTGTAAATAATTTGTAACATATTAAAATAAAATACTTCCAATAAAAAAAAAAAAAAAATAAAGTTTATTCTATTATAAGTTTAGACTTTACTCCTTTATATTCTGAGAATCCTGTTCATGTTCTGTGAACATCAACGCTAAAGTATAGAGCTCGTAATCGGAATTCGTGACTGATCCACACGCGGGTTGTACTTGGTGACAATAAAAACACATAGCAACCAGTACACATCCTTGTTTCACACAGATCCACTATTATTCCACCAGATTCCTACCTGTATGGTAATAACGACCCTGAGAGGTTACGTGAAGGCCTAGAATCCTTTGTACAAATGTGACAGATAGGATAAATTGTGTTGCCAACTCTGTGTATGTATGCATGCGTGTTTTACACATCCGCCTATATAGTCTCTTGAGCAATAATATTATCGTTTCCTTCACTGACTGAAATCAATTAAAGTTACGAGTGTATACTTAGTAAACCTACACAATTTTATTTTATTTTATCTACATTTTGCTTGCGGAATCTATTGTTAGGGTTTTTTCAAGCTAAATAAAATATGATAAACTAGCTTCTGCTAGCAGTTTCACTCATGTAAAGTATTATAAAATTACACGTTCTATAAAAAGGATCATAATAAATTATGTTCTATAGGTTTAATTGGACATGGTCTACCAGTGCCAAATTTCATCTTATCCGTTCTTTCGTTTGAGCGTGAAGCACACACATATTTATACAAACTTTCACCTTTATAACGTTAATATAATGTGTCATATACTTTAATCGTATAATCAATTTTAATTTATACCTATATAATACCTATATATAATTAAAATCATTACGACAATCGCAATTTATGTAACATTCGTTAATTTGAATATGAGAATATATTTTTAATTCTTTTTTAAGAATAACTTTATAAATTATCCAGATCCGTAAATAAGATTAATATTCAAAATTCGGTGTATTATGATTGCTCCTAAAATAATTTATCACACACATACAGTGTTATACAGTTATCTATTACCTAATATATCAACTGATTTGACAGATTTAAAGAGGAAAATATACATATTATTTAGTGGTTACTGGGTTTTTATTCCACAAAGATATCGTAAATTTTGCCACAGACGTATATATTGGAAAAATCTTTATTTATTTTATTGTATGCACCTATAAAAATTATGGCTTGTTGATCGAAGCTTAATTACTCAGATACCCGCGAAACGAGACACAATAGTAAAACAATAACAGCGCGGTCTCATAGGACCGGTTGGGGATTCAAACGTTAATAGGTATAAATACAAACTAAAAATAATAAGATGTGTAAACGGGTATAAAAAATAACAGAAAATGAATGCTAAACTTACCAGGATCACAGAGGCCTTGTGTAATAACCTGTAGTACAGGGATCAGTATCAGTAGGAGCAAAGTGCGACTCCGCACAGTATCCGGCGCGGCCATCTCGTTTGCATAGAATCTGAAAGGAAAAGAACACAATTGAAAATTTTGATTTACGCTATACGTAGGTACGAAAAAATCATTTTTATTATGTACGGTGATGGTACTGCATCCCTTCGTAAGATCCGCTCCACAGGCGATAATTATGATGATATGCTAAAAACTTTAAAGCAGAGTATTTATAAACCAATGTGTACGTACAGCTACACAAACAACAAAAAAACAACAACAAACAAACAAAAAAACAAACAATTGGCACTCGCTGCGCTCGGGACTTCTAAAGGGCCTACCACACGCACAAGCTTGACCACAGTTTTGCCTAAGCAGGCCTGTTGGTAAAACTTGTACAGTGTTATATGTTGTTCGAAGTCCAATAAGGCGTGCACATGACATACGGTCGCGTACTATTTGGCAAACCTTAAATGTGCTGGCCATTTAAAAAGAACATTCAGCAGAACCACTGTTTAAAACTATTCAATTTAGTAAAAACTGCGCCATTGAAAACATACACACGGACTGATGAATGACAAACCCAAGTGCCTAAACTATGTTCAACACGTTCCTTAAGATAAGAGTAAGTTAGTAGGTAGTATAATAATGTACCATGTATGTAGCATCTCTTTGTAATCTCGCCGCAGATTTGATCGTTACCTTTCATAAGATGTCGGTGCCCAATATGGTTATACTAAATTGATACAAAATCATCAGTTGTCTTGATGTTACGACCTACGTACTTTATGTTACTGGGCAATACGTAAGTATAGTTTCTTTGTTGTATTAAGGCGGGCGCGACGTTAGAATTATCCATACAAACGTAATACCAAAATCATTTGCAATTTAAGCATATTTACACCATAATATGATGTTATTCGGATTTAGACAATAATTATCTAGGATCCTACATCGTCTTTTTGTTGAAAAACTTACCCCAAACGAAATTTAAGCGAATTTAAATTTGCACATTTTCACAGCGAAAATGTCATGTTTTTATTTTGTTTTTTCTATATTATAAACAACATCATCTGCCGTTTATATATATGTCCGTTTAAATATCTTTTCGTAGGAACACAGATATTATTATCAAGTTATAAATACTCGAAACAATAATGGAAATACATTAATTTTTCATTCATCATTTTTGGTATTACGGAAGCGGAACCTCTCCCAAATTTCCAATAGTTTGTATGGCTATCACAGCAAGCAACTGTCAGTGTGCGGATGATGAGTTGATGACTTTACTCCAGTCGGTGTGTCCAAGAATTGTTTAAACTATCTGGATAGCTTCCATCAACCTCAAAAACGTGTTTTATTTCGTCTCAACTCGAGATAGCGCGCGGTCTCCGCAGGCATCTTAAGAGCCGTATCACGCTAGCGGTTTGCGAGCGGCTGCTGGGTGGGGCGCACGAGCAGCGAATGCGTCGCGGGACGCGCTCCGGCTGTACAGCGAAGACGTCGAGGACGCGTGGCGAATTCGCAACGTTTTCGTCGCGTATTTTTTGGGTGGGGGAATGGGCTGGCGTTTTTACGAGACAGTACTCAATGGTATCTACACTGTTATTCGCGGTGGTCTCACTGCGCGTCCGCAACAAATTCGCTGCGCTTACGCGTCGTCTGCCTTAGGGCGTTATCACACTAGCGGATAGTGAGCGTCATCAAAGCGGAGCGGGTGCGCAACGAATACGTTATGGGTACGCAATGAACACGCCGCACCACTCGCATACCGCTAGTGTGATACGGCCCTAAATGTTAGGCTCTAACAACGGTAGCCTTAAACGAATGCATTTATTAATCACTTCTTTAATCTATCTAAGTAGCTCTTAGAGTTTGATTTATAGACCAACCTTGGCATTTCTTGTCCGTCACGTCAATAGCAGCTTCATATTTAATTTAACGTGATTATTTTTTATTACACGTGTACTCGTAGGTTTATTAAATATTGACTTTCAAAGTTCAATTGTCAAAAAGGCAATCTAATACTTATAAAAACATTTTCTTTTTGTTATGGTTTTGCCAAAGCATTATCTAAGTAAACAGTGTCAAGTTTATAAAGTAAGTATGTCGTTTTTAATTCCGTATATAAGTAGTCACTTTGTTTTCCATTAGAATGCAGATGTAATACGTTTTAATGTTTTTATTGCCAGACAAAACTATGGTAACTCTTAGCTTCATTTTGCCGAAATCGCGTCTGTTTCAACGTTTACTTACTACTACTACGTACTTTAGATACAAAACTACACAAATTTTATAACACAGTATCGTCCAAGAATTAAATTGTGAATAATTAAAACTGCCATTCAATTTCACTCGAAAAAATCCCGCCAAAACATATATTTTTTTTCTCATCCCTTCGACAGGATTTCATGGCTAGCTCAATAAAAAAATAAGATTCTAAATTCAAATTAGGCATAGAGACTATATTCTGTTCAATAATTCCGGAGACTAAAATGACATTTCAACACCAAAGAACTGGCGTCATTCCTATAGAAATTTTGACATTACTTATGTCAATTTAGTCTCCGGGTTTATTGAACAGAATATATAAGAAAAGAACTCTAATTTAAAATTTCGAATTTCTTTTTTGAACGTGCTGGCTGCTTTGAGGGTTGTTCAATAATTGAAAAGAAGGTTTTCAATTTGATAAATAAGGTTTTAAAGAAATAATTGAACCTTTAATACTTATTACAAATTGTAAGTATAACCTTAACCCCGCACCATAACATTTAAAATAAAAGGTCAACGAACTGTTTAAGTCCACGAGGTGTCACTTGCTTTTCGCGGAAGCTCACAGCGAACTCTGTGTCCACTGTAATTTTCTGAGTTAATCATTTTACTGACATTTCTCTCAGTATCAACAATGTCAAAAATGATTAACGTCCTCACAGTTATGTTAAGCTTCGTTGGTGTGAATTTATTAAGATTGTTATTTTATACTTAATATTATTTATTGAATGTTTATAGTGTGGGATTAAGACGTTAAAATATGCCTTATAAGGGTGTTACTAGATGTCCTCGCAGAGGGGATTGGCGATGACGATGTGCGTCCGGTTCTGATTTGGGTCATACTTTGGAGTGAAAGAAACTGGCATGCGGGTACCTCCTGCTAAGTACTAATGCGAGCAAAAGATGACCGCAACCGTGGCGATAAAAAAAAAACCTGGAGAGACTCTGGGTGCTGAGGCTCACTGGGTGATTTGCGGCCATCATAGACGTGGGTTTGCAGATGACGAGCAATATGTAGCTCGACGTCCGGCTATCAGGTAAAGTCAGGTCGCGCCCGAGTCTACGGCGTGTTGTAGTCTACGCGCACCACAAAGGGATGTCAGTAAAGCTAAAAGGGCCTTTTAAACCTGCTGCAATACCTGCTAACCTGCTGTTTGAAAGAGTTACTGTGACCCTAGAATGCAAAGGGAAGTATAAGTATGGCACTTCTTCTCGCTCCACCTCAAAATTATCCAAAATATTAGATAATTCTCAACTTTAAGTTGTAACTTAAGCAATAGCTGTAGTTTATATAGTACTTAAAGTATTACCAGTATAAACCTTGTGTTAAAGATGAAACTAATGTAGGATTGGCGATGTACTAGTAGATAATATTAGCAATAAACAGTTAACCTAATTACAGTACACGAAGTAATATCCCATAAAATGTGGCCTCTATGCGAGATTTACATATGTATCTACAGTTTTGCAAGTTACTTATGTGAATGTAGCAGGGACATGATATCTTAATCTAGATCGAAACCTTATGTTCTGTGAATAAACGACTTATGTACTGCAGTTTGCTTTAAGCCCACATTTAATCATACTATAAAGCTTAGAAATAAATGGTGTTTTTGAAATGGTATTTATGATAGGTGTAGCTTCTTAGGTAACTTAGTTATCTTGGTTTAAGGTAAGTCAGATACCTAAGAAACCCATTGGAACGAAAAATAGCTTTAATTGACTAACGGCCGAAATTAATAATCAATCCATCACATATCGCAGATTGAAAAACAAATGAAACAACAGAAAACATGTAAATTTTTGTATGGTGGCATTTGTTTTTCAATCTCCGATATGTGATGGATTGATTATTAATTTCGGCCGTAAGTGACCGACTTCTTGACAATTCAAAAGATTAGATGACATAAATTGATTTGATGTGCATCCATAATTTAAACTCACTCATCCCTTTTTCCCATCGCGAAAACTAGGAATCACCTTATGCTATGGTCCTTGTATAGTTCTTTGGTTTAATTTACGCTACTAAAATATACGTACTTTTTATGACTTAGGAAATCATCAAAATACTCCTCGAGCATTCAGCGGAGCAAGAGAAAGTGTCCAATTACTGTATTAAAACGGTCCAACTGTGCTCCTTCACTGATCCTTTGCGTCCCAGGGCCAAGGTAACTCTTTCGAAGAGTCCTGCAGCAATGTCAAGTATCGGTCCTAGCGGGAAATTTACGACACTGACAAATAAGAAGACGGTAGGTCAGTGCTTTGGATAGGCCGCTAAAAGATTATTTGTCTACAATACGTAGCAGTGGAAGAAGGTTCTGGAGTGGCGACTGTGCTCCGGAAGACGCCGCGTTCGAAGGCTACCCAGAAAGTGGACCTATGACCGGGTACCTTCTATTTGGCAGAAACTTGATACTCCGAATTTCATTTGGCATAACACACTTGGCATAATCTTCTTTAATCGAATATTTTTAAAGCATACAAAATTATTTAGCATAACTATTGATTGGCAGAATATTTACATGCCCGAATTTGCAACGGCATACTTTTAGCATGGCAGAACTTTACTTGGCATAATAACTATTGCCATAATAATACGGCTTGACTTTAGTTCAGTGTCGCAAAATATGGGGACTAAAAAGGGTCACAGCTGGTAGGGCTTGGGCCCTGATTATAACGATACCACTCTCGTTTCGGTCATTCATTTAATTTCATCCTGATTCATTCCGTTTCTTCTCGGTTACTAGGATAACTTAAGAGGCAAGAGCGAGCGAAGCGAGTTCACGACTTAGGGGCACCCCGACTCGGACAGGTTAGGTTAGAAGGAGGTGGCGGGGTCGTAGTGAGCGAGCGAAGCGAGCGAACACAGACCCCGCCACCTCCTTCGAGGTTATTTTTTTTTAAACCACCCAGAAGTAGGAGCCCCGCGAAGCGGGGCTCCGTTGACTACGCCTTACCTCACGACTTGGGGGCACCCCGACTCGAATATTTTTTCATGCAGCATGCCTGCTGTATGTCACATGCTCAATCAATTAATGCTATTGTCGTAAATTCGTGGCGAAAAAAATATAGTGGTAATAAATATACTGACTGCGAATTTTCTGCGACATGATTGTTCTGCTTTATGGCCATGAAAGTTATGCCTAAAGATGATTCGGACTATCAAAATTATGAGTTTCGAATTTATGGCAAGTGAGTGTATGCCAAACAACTTTCTGCGAAATGAAGATTATGCGATGCGTTGTTATGCAAAATAATATTATGACGAAAAAAGTTCTGCTTTAAAAGGTAGACCCCCTATGACCTGGTGCGGCTCGGAGGGATCGGGGGGCGAGACGGACTTTTGTTGTGGTAACACTTACGAAGAAGTCTTTTGACTGAAATGATGATGATAATGATAAAGTAGTAGTGTATATTTAGCAGCATGTTTTATTGAGTTGGCATGAGGTCGGAACCAAATAATTTGCTTTTTATTCTTAACTTGTAACCTGCTCAATTCTCGGCTTTCTCTACTATAATACGAGTATGTACGTACGTAAACTTACGAATCACTGTGTAATTATATTGGTGAAAAATGCATGATCAGTAGTTTCGAGTTTAGCGTATTCATGTAGACAAACAGCCGCGGTTAGGGGACTTTGTTTTATAATATTTTAAGGAAGCCTGTTTTACAGGTATTACTGCTCTAAAACTTGCTACAATATGTCTATTTATAAAGTATACCTATCGAAAGTTTCGACACCTGTATATACGTGATCACTGCCTACATTATTCCACTTAGGTACACCTACCCAGTCTAATCCTACGCGACTCGTAAATTGTACTTGAAATATAATATACAATGCTTGTTTAGTGATAATAAACAAGGAGTTTTATGAGAACGACCACGCAATGTTTAAAACACTGCGTTTTGACCAGTTTTGCTCGTGATAGTAGAGGTTGTATCTAAGCAGGGACGTTCACTTGCCTCTTGAGACATGAATATTAATGAAACTTGAGGTCGATTCACACCTTGTTGTGAGCACTTATCAAAAACAAACAGCAAAAATGTCAATCTGTACTGTATGTTCTTTTTATAACAGATACTAACTGCTACCAGCGGTTTCACCCTTGTGCGTGAAAGTACAAAATTTTGAGGGAGGGACAAAATTATGAGGAGGGATGAAACGCATCTTTCTAGAAGAGTTCTGAATTTACATGTGGATGGATGGAAAGGGAGAGGGAGACCAAAGAAAAGATGGAAGGCTTGTGTAAGGACCGATATGAAAGAAAAGGGAGTTAGTGATAGTGTGACGGACGACAGGACAAAATGGCAGAAGAAAACGTGTTGCGCCGACCCCAAGTAATGTGGAATAAGGGCAGGAAGAAGAAGACAGTGCAAAATTATCCCAAGAGAAATACTCCCGGGATAAATGCCAAATATAATCCGAATCCATTCAGTCGTTTGTGCGTGAAGAAGTAAAACACATACAAATGTGTATTACACCGGATAAGCGAATAAAAAAAAACCGTAACCGAAACCGATTAAAGAGATTCGGATAGTATCTAAAGGCTATGAGTGTTACGACAGGCTTTGTTGGGTTCGTCCGGCTAAACAAATGGTAATCTAGATTAGAAATGTCATATTTTGCTATTTGTATTTCACTTATAACATTTTAAAATTATTTTTTACACCACCTCCTCGATAATGACCTTATTATGTATCATGTCGTTATCACCTAGGGAGATAATACAGTATGGCCGATCCCTAGGGCATAATGGTTTTTTTTTTTATTTAGAACGTCAAATACGCCTTCAGTCATTTAAAATGTACGTGCATCAAACAAATTTATTCAAAAATGAAACTGGCCACTAACAAAAAAAAGAATAATAAATGTGGTTACATACTGAGGAAAAGGTTAAGGAGGTTCTAAAAAAGAGTAAAGTTATAGAGTAATATTGGAGTATTGAATTTTGTTTTCTTCTAATTTGGAGTTGAGATTAACGTGTAAATAATGTTGCATATTTTTTAATTTATTTATAATTTGTTTTATACGATATATAGTACCTAGCTAATTAATCGTAGTAGACTTGTAATTATCTCACACATGGTGTAAAAAGTAGAGTATCCAACACGGGAGTAAAGCTGTCTTTGTCTTGGGCGGCTTTAATTCCTCACTTCACTCAGGTTTCTCTATTAACTCCCTCGCAATGCTCGGGAGTTAATTATATAAATCCCTCACTAACGTTCGGGATTAAAACTTAGCAACCTTCGTTTTGTTCGGAATTCAACATGCCGCCCTCGCCTTAAAGACACTGCTTTACTCCCTAGTCACATAATCTACTATTTAATCGAAACTACCCGAAACTGACGGATGATCCGAAACAAGTTATCCGTAACCGCATTCGAAATCTGATTTACCTACCTAGTATAATATTATTATTTATATGTATATCCCTAGACATATGTAGCATCCTTGAAGTAGAGACATTCCAACTACTTGCCACCAGGACACGATGTGTATCCGCCTTTATTGCGGATCCATATACTTACCTACATGTGCTATATTATTACATAAATCTATTATAAATAGAACTGGACTAGTGACTATAGACTTTTACACACAGACAGAAGTTATTTGTCATACAACCTTTGACCTTTCCTGCTAATATTTCTCCGCTATCTTAGTACAGTTATTTTCAGACCTCTTGACCGCAATTGTTATACATTATTATTTAGGTAGGTTGTAACGGAAAGGACCACTTTCTTCTTGGAAGTTATAATCGGTTACCAAATTGTGATTTAGATTAGATACTGATAATATTGTTTGGAGAAACAAATTCTTTTTTTTTAAAGTAATCTGGTAACTAATTATAATTATTATAATTTTTTATTAACTATATCATTCTGTCAAATCAAAGGATATTCCTTTCGAAGATTTTCAACTTTTCGGTTCGTAGTAGCTGCGAGATTATTCGGAAGACCTACCATGGCTGTGGAACGTAAAGGGCAACTGAAAGAACACAGACGGGTTTTAGTCAGTCGAAGTCTGACAAGGGAATGTGAATCCACTCAAAGCGGGAGAAGTTACTTGTTGATTTTCTACCTCAAAAATAAAGTTCATAGGATATTGACACGACCAAAATAAAACTATGATGGGCAGTCGGAGTTTGTGAAATAAGAGGTCCCACACCTTTCTGTTCCGTTACGTACTCTATACTTTTATTTAAATTCATAGTTCGAGTCAATCCTGTCAAGTCAAACCTTTACCGACTCAAGTTTTAACTTTGTTGAATTGTGTAGTTAAGTGATCATTGGTGTTAAAAAATGCTGGACATGTGCGTGTTGAGCCACGCACCCGCCTAGCCTTTTTAGGGTTCCGTAGCCAAAATGGCAAAAACGGAACCCTTATAGTTTCGTCATGTCCGTCTGTCCGTCTGTCCGTCTGTCACAGCCGATTTACTCGGAAACTATAAGTACTACAGTGATGAAATTTGATGGGAATATGTGTTGTATGAACCGCTACAAAATTATGACACTAAATAGTTAAAAAAAGAATTGGGGGTGGGGCCCCCCATACATGTAACTGAGGGATGAAAATTTTTTTTTCGATGTACATACCCGTGTGGGGTATCAATGGAAAGGTCTTTTAAAATGATATAAAGTTTTCTAAAAAACATTTTTCTTAAAGTGAACGGTTTTTGAGATATCAGCTCTCAAAGTCGTAAAAAGTATGTCCCCCCCCCTCTATTTTTATAACTACGGGGTATAAAATTCTAAAAAAAATAGAGGTGATGCATGCTAATTAACTCTTTCAACGATTTTTGGTTTGATCAAAGTATCTCTTATAGTTTTTGAGATAGGTTGATTTAACTGTAATTTTGGTTAAGTTATTATATTTGCTGCTACGGAACCCTTTGTGCGCGAGCCCGACTCGCACTTGGCCGGTTTTTTCCCAACTATATTGGGGTCGGCTTCCAGTCAAGCCGGATTTAGCTGAATACCATGTATTTTACGAGGAACGGCTGCCTACCAGTTTTCCACAAGCCACGCACCCGAATACGAGACGGAATAGGCTCGTTAACTCTATTTTTTTTAAATAAGACCTATTTAAATTAATGTTAACTCTATTAGAAAATTTCTAAAACTAAATAGTTTAAAATTGAAACAAAATTACAGTATACGAAATACTGTCAAAAAAGTGGCCAGTTGGACAGTGTGAAGATTCTTTACCGGTACCATGACGTCAACGTTATGTATGACAAACAGAAGCTCCCAAGCAAAACACTTAGCAGTGGGTGGTTTTTTTTAATATGACGTCGACATAGATCATGGCTGATACTGTTTTACCACAACTAAAATGCGTAAAATAAAAAACTTTTTCCAAAAAAAAAAAACAACCTACTTACTTCAATGTTAAAAAAAAACATTAAAAAGTACAAAATAAGTCGAAAGTCGGTGTTAAATAATGAAGAGACAATACTATTATTAAAACACAGACTTGTACTTTTTAGTTTTTTTAATGTTGAAGTCGGTTATGTAATTTTTTTTGTAAAAAGTTTTTTTGCTGTTTATTAAGAACAAATATTTCTTTTATCAATATTTCCCTTTTATCTAAAATTCTGAGGTCAAATAACCCATATTTGAATTACCTATATAGTGGTACATTAGGTTTAAAGACAAAAAAGGTGCATAGCACGAGGAAGTGTCTCACTCACTGCTTATGTCAAGGACTCAATGATGAGGAATTATTTTTTTTTGCATTCGAACTGGTTCTATATTATTATAAAATCAATTTTCCGCTTAGTTATAAGCTTATTTGTATATTAAATATTTACCTACCTATTATTTGCTAATACATAGCGTTACACATTTTTGCACAAGAATAAATAACGTTATTATTATATTTTATAATAACTAAATTAACATAGATAAAATTTATAATAATCCGTAGTTTATTTTTATAAATATTTTAATGAGGTTTATGAAAAAAGAAGAACTCGATGCTCGATCGATACACCATAAGCTTTCATAAAGTATAGATTAAAAACATCAAAGGACTTTAAGTAAATTTATACGTACAACGCAACGATCAGGCGTAGAGTACTCGTATATTCAAACAAATGAAACGATTTTGTACTCACACAATCTATTGAATATATAGAATTTAGAAGGGACAACTTGGCGCCAATTGCCAGGTAAATGATTGAACCAAAAGGCTTTATAGATTGACAAGCTTATACCTACGGGGCTCATTAGCTTTTATAACGACAAGATATCACGAGGACGTCGCCACACAAGCAAAGATGTACGCCAAGATGTCTGGCCTACATTATCATACAGTCTTGTGCAATAGCAGATTCACTCGCATAGTCACCCAGTAACTTAAGTAATGGCACACGAAGGTATTACGTGAAGCATACTTTGTTCAAAGATAAAACACGTCGCGAATGAGAACTAAAAACACAAAATGAAATCGTGAGTGATGATATTTAAGACCTATTACAGAAAGGACGGATGCTACCTGAATACTAAGCGGAAAGGCACGATTAATTAGCATTCCAAGCAGAGCATAGTTTTAGGTACTCCCCAACTTGAAGTTCAAGAGCCAGAGAATATGGCTGCGAACATGATAAAGCTAGACGCAATTTGGTAGCTGACTTTATTAATAGATTAGCTAGGGTCGGGCAACACAACAACATTCCTTAATTACTCAGATACCCGCGAAACGAGACACAATAGTAAAACAATAACAGCGCGGTCTCATAGGACCGGTTGGGGATTCAAACGTTAAATACCTTAACAGTCTGAAATGAAGTATTTTGGACAAGTACGGTAATTACAACAAAAGCCATTACATATCATAGACGTTTTTTCTCATGATGGCCCGATAAGTGTTTGAATTATTAAATAAAATAATGGTCGGTCATGTATAATTGCGCTTGGGCAAGCGGCGCGTGAATTTGACCCATTTGCAGACAAGGCCGACTTGCCAAACCGTCAGGCAGCATTGTGCTTATAATGCAACTATATCTTCTGCCGCATCAGATATCTTTGACGCTCTTTGTGTCTTTGTACGGCCGTTTAGTTCGCAAATTCCTTTAATTGTGACTCAGTTAAGATGACCAATCGAATTCTTTGTCGACTCACGTCAATCAGTAGATTGGCATGGGATTGGCATATTTTCGTTAAGAGTAACCATGGAGTTTTGGGCCGGTTTTCCTCCATAGGAAACGACCAATTGGAACCGTGCTCTAGCTTCTGAAATTTAATACGTGCCCATGTAGGCCTATGTAAAATAACTGCTTGAATATAGGATCTAACTAAAAAAATAAAGAACGCTAATTTGAATGAGGACTGAACGAAATGATATTCAAAATTTAGCCCTTAATAGTTGTAAAGAGCTAAATTTTGAATATTATTTCATAAAGGACTTATCATGGTAACATCACGTCACAGCTAAAGTAGAAGAGCATAAGTAACTAATAAATTGTCAAACTATCATTCCACGATACAACACAATAACTCAGAGTTCTATCAAGAGTACCTATATATAGCATATCATCATAATATTATGTTAAACACTGTTCAAGTTTTATTTTCTTAGAATTTGAGTATGTGGGTCATCAGGCGTAATGTCATGTCACCTTCGTTTCTTCGATCGTCCGCCATAACTCAAATGTGTCACATATCACACAACAAATGCGTGATGTTTACCTTATGAGGCCTTTTCTATCGTAAAACGTATTTTTAACCTTTTAATGTCCATTAATTAGAAATCTAATACCAAATAAGGAGCTTTAATCATTTTTATAGATAACTAACTTGTTTTGCCAAATGTGATATGCAAATCAGAGCTTAACGAACGAATCCACAATTGTTAATAAATAAAAGAGGAAATTAAATAATTTTACAAAATTATTCATTTAAACCATCGGATAAAAGACTAGTATGAAAACGGTAAAAGCATAAAATTAAACAGTATGATAATACCCGATAATAGTCTTGTAATTACCTCTTCAGCATATTACAGCTATAAAAACTTAACAACAAAGATATCACAAAAAAAAACAATGAAAAAGCGTGTCGCTTGAATAATATAAACGTTCGTGTCGACTATGATCTCGTGATTAAATACTGCGAAGTGTGACATAAGACATAACAGTACCTATCGGTGCATTTATTGTTTATGCGTCGACCGACCTCCGGCATCGCATATGGCGATGTATTGTAATAGGTCATTGGCAGGATGTCAAAGAGGATCCTGTCACCTCCGTGATTCACGCGGACTTCAATACGGCGAAGATCGTTGGCGTTCGGGAAACACGAAGGCTCCTCAATGAACTCATGCGGAAACTACACGGATGCTACGTACCTTCTCGATAATTTAACGTAATACTTATGAGTGTTCATTGATAGTTCCGTCTTCATACTGTACTTGTAATCTTAGTTAATAATAATGATTTATTTGTCATGTGGTAAGAAGACAAATGAAGTGAGGAATGAGTGGCGTGCGAGCAAAGTTTTAGTATGATGACTGCAGAGTAGGAGAGAAAGGGTCGCTATTGAGTACACAGAATATATAAACTGAGAAAAGTCAGAAGGATAATAATGATACAGTAAGTTAAATTATATTTTTGTACAGTTGACAGCTGCAATAAGCATTTTCTTACTAGATATTTCGGAAATATTTAAACTAGCAGAACCTTAAGGAGTTACGGTAAGGTAGAAAGGTACCTACTACCGACCTACGATCACACATTCTCAAATTTTAGTGATAATCATCATCTCCCTAGCCTTTTTTCAACTTCCTAAAAGTCGGCTTCCAGCCTAACCGGATGCGGCTGAAAACCTGTGTTTTACATGGAGCGATTGCCTATCAGATCTCCACAACCCAAATAGGGGATAACACGATACTCCTTAAACTTTCTACCTGAGACAAACTGCAACGACTGTTGAAGACCTACGTATGACCACCGGGATCAACTTTAACTGTATTAAGGATTTCGATATAATCACTATAAAAAAATTAGGCAAAGAGGCCTTCATTCATTCATTCAGCACGGGAAGTCAAGCAAAGTTGCACAACTATCACCTTGTACTTGTGACTTACTTACTTGCGATTTGTCACGTACCTTTGTTTCGGCTCGCTGCGAAGCGGAAACACTTTTGGATACACCGCATTAGAACAAACAACCTACGTTCACGAGAATGCTTTATATTTTTGCCATTAAAATTATATTATTTCAATACTATAATTACTCAGCTGATCAGTCATCAAGCTTTAACACAAAGGAGCACTAAACATCAAAGCCTTGAGCAAGTGTGCTAAGTTGCATATATTTAGATAATAATACATTATGCGGTTTGCTTAGCAATTACACAATTTTAACAGGATGCCTCGATTAGTATCAGTTTTATATTCTTTTGTCAGCACAGCTGATCTCTAAATGCCGGCCATACCCAGACGAGCCCATGCTTAACTGTTCATCTATCTAATGTAACTGTTCAAACAAACATAGTAGGTGTGTGGACGTATCGTAAGGAGGACGACTACAACTATTGTTACAAAGCTTTCAATTAATATGCTAATTGTAGTTTCTTTTCTCCTGCGACGAAAAACGTGTATTTCTAGTAGACAAATGAATTAGGACGATGGCCGGTAGACGGTGGCACCGACGTCCAGTCTGGTCGCGTCCTTGCGTTCACTACTCACGTTTGCGCCCATCTTATCATCTAATGTCATCGCATAACGTAGAATGGACCACGTCTAGTAGAAAGGTAACAACACTCACCTCTTAATTACGAAAAAGCATCACTTTGGTGTACAAAACTCGATAGTTTTTGTATCAATCACGACACCTCATGCACTGTCTCCGGTAGGATGTTGTCGATGTGCTAACACAATATAGTTCACACGAAAACTGTTTACGGAGCGAAAGCGGTTTATGTTTGTACGCGGAAGTGTGGGTAGTGGTCGGTGGCGGTGGTCGCGCCAGCGTCGGAGGCGGTCGACTCGCGCGCGGCTGCGTGTGCGACTCGCGGCGACGCTCGTTTCACCGGCAGAGGTGTCGCGAGGAGAAAGTCTCGGCCGTGGTGCGCCCGCGTCGGTTGGCCGGCGGCGCCGCGACGTGGAGGGGTCGTGACGTCGCCTCCACTAAACCAACAGCCACCTGAGCATCACCGCCGATTGCTCCACCACTCACGCAAGTCATTGTTGGTTGCGTTGGGATGAACAGCTAATGAGGTGTATGATGGCAACTATGTTTAATGTTATGAAATCAACCTGTAGAGGTATTGCAGCTTAAAATATCAGCAAATCAATCAATATTTAGGTACCAATAGGCTGATGGAATTTGATAAATACACTGTGATTATTATGAAATATTTGTAACATCAGAACACCACGTTGATAAATTATTTAAATAAATGCAGTGGCCGTTTAGACTTCAAACAGGCGTGCGTGTAAGCTTGCGAACGCATACAGTCATCGTAAAATGAATTTGTAGTCTTTGGTGTCGTCTATTGTTTTTTCATGTGAACTTCGTAACTGTTGTAAATGAATACGAATGAACGCAGCGGTCGACATCTCGTATAATTTAACCAATTAGCCGCTGTTCCCACGGAACTGCTCGCATCCCCTCGAGACGTGAACATACGCGAAACATGTTGAATGAATTGAACGAATAGCTCAATGAGAGAAACGTGAGACATAGGCGGACATAGCCCAATGAGATAGAGGAAAACAATCGATTAATCATGATTTATATGCAAGTACCTACTTAGTAGTGTAATTATTCACTAACAATTCAAAGGGAATTAGAGCGCAGTTCCTATAGCAAGGTAATGATTATTTAGATATGAATGATTACCATCCCGAGGCTTTGAAACACATAACTTGATGTAAAGGTCAATCTCTTGATGAAATCACAAGCATATACTAACATAGACAAAGAGAACATGTCTTGTTCATCATGTGACAAATTAAAGACAAGATTTAGTTGGAGAAATCATCGAGGTCATTAAAAATATTTATTGCGGTAGTTAGCTTAAAGCAACAGACAAAGCTGGGGAGACGCGTTTTACATTCTTGATGACAAGTCACCCATTCGCCACACCAGGGACGAACTGGGTTGGCGGGATTTGCTACTGTTCAATGTAAATACTAACGATATCACACTTTGAGTTATGAGGAAAGTTTTGATTATTTTTGAATGGGATTCACTGTGTGAAAGATGGTATGGCAAGAGAGGAGGCGACTACTGAAATGACATGTTGTGTCGTCTAATAAAATTAATTTAAAAAGGCAACTGATAGAACTCAGGTGGGTTTAGACAGTTTCCTGCCTCAAAAAAGACTGTAAGATGATGATCTCAATGTCAACAGAATTGCTTGATTATTAATTAACATTCTAATACCTACTGCATTATGTTAAATTCCTGTAATTAACCAAATTTCTGTGAGAAAGGCTGCTCTCGCTTAAATTTCACACAGTACAAAATAAAACAAATCAACAAAAAATACACTTTCTCAAGTCCCAAATGCGTCTCTGGAACATCGGCAGCCATCTGTTTATACAATTATCGGTTAAGAGCGCGTCAGTGGCGCGCGCTGTTCTTCCTAAATGATTCCTTCATGAACGATATCCATCGGGATACTTATTAGTAGGCCCCCATACGTCCCCGGATTAGTACGCATCCTGCATCCGAAGTCATACTATCACTGGGGCACGCAAATTAGCGTAGCATTTTTTTCGTGTATAGTATTTTATCGTGGTCAAACGCCAAAGTGTGCTGTATCTTTAGTATAGCTTAGTTAATCTGTAATACGAAGTTTTCTCTGCCTTTTTGTTCTCCAAATGGAGAATTTCCTCAACTACCAGTGTGCTGAAGAAACATGGGAACAACGTATGTTCTCCGTGAGTTCTTACCAACATGCGACTGCGCAGCCAGCGGCGAAGCAAAGGTGCCAGGCCAACGCGCGCGAGAGAGACCGGACGCAAAAGTTAGTATATTGCATGTGGAAGTTATTTCGTTTTACTTGCAAGACTTTTATTATACAAGTATTTGTTACTGTGGTAGTGTGGTTATTTTTATTTTGCAAAAAATAATTTTGTAATATATGGCATATACCTACAAGAAAGAAACTTGTATATGCCATATATTGCAAAGTTATTTTTTTCCAAGAGGTATTTTAGGATTTTTTTTAACGTTATTGACTGAACTAATAATACCTATGTTAATTCAGTATACATATTTACTGTACATAGTACATACTAATTCTGCCAGGAGCTTCGCCCGCGTATATATGTAGGTTGTTCCATTCAAACTTTGGACCCTTATTATATTGTACTATATTTGATCCCCTTATGGGGTAAATTAAAAAAAATATATATAACTGCTACTATTAATACTCGCCTACGGCATAAAAGGAACCCTTGACCAAAACGACTAGTCCCAGTAGTTTCGACTGTAAGTTGATATGTCATTCAGTCAGTTTCTCTTTTAGTAGATAACTGTGTGCTATCTCCAAAAGTGGTATGTGTGCAATGATCCTTTGATTAATCGCTCGATTCGTCAGACTACGATCACTTTCAAATATGAGAACCTAAAATAAATGATGTTATTAAATTGACAAGGTCAAAATGATTACTCAAGTAAGATATCGTTTGTCAAGATAAGATCAAACTCCTCTCGTTTAGCACCTGCACTACTGTGCGCTGAGTGCGAGTTCTTTTTACTTTAACACGATCGAAACGTTTGCTACGTTTGGCAAACGCGTACGCGCGCGTTTGTGGCGTTTGTTTGGGGTCAAGGGCTTGGAGCGGACGCGTTAAGGTAAAACCACAGATTACTAAATAGTTACTACGGTAAAACCAACTCGCACTATGCACTAAAACAGCAACTAAACTGGACTAAAAACTCCTACTGTATTTTGTGACCTAAGATCTGAGTCAGATCATCTGACACACGGCAATTAGTTACATGATTTGCGAGATACGTTTTTGTATTAGTTTATCTTTGTGGTTTGGTTCTTTAACGAGGTTAGGTATGTATCTAACTCCTGTTAGGTACTTACTGTGATATCTGAAGAGATTGCATAAAACACGTAACTTATCGGCATGAACACTGCACTGGTCGATCAAATATACTTTTATAGAGGGTAAGGGTAAGGGTTCTGTATTTAAGAACAAGATTTTAAATTGATAGTGTGACTGTAACTGTATTTTTCGTTGATCTTTACATATTATAAAACGTCCGTCATCGTGTATGTACCTTGCAAATCCGACTCGCACTTGGCCTGTTTTCTATAGAATTGTTATCAAAAGATTTGTGTTTCCAAGCAGCGTGAACATAGCGTTCAACACGCTGCGCCTGCTCATCCCCACGGAGCCGCCCGACAGGAAGCTCAGCAAGATCGAGATCCTCCGCCTGGCTGGCAGCTACATCACGCACCTCGACAATCAACTTTATACCGGTAACGTAAAGTCCACTATCCCCTATCTACTTTAATTCATGAATCCCCGACCGGTTGCATGAGACCGCGCTGTTATTGCTTTACTATTGTGTCTCGTTTCGCGGGAATGTGATAGGTTAAAGGCGATCGGCGGCAGCGACCTCTCACGCCGGGCTCTGGTACAGGTCATGGTTTGGACCGAGAATGAGTGGCAGTTGGTCACCTCCTTTGCAAAGCAGTAATGCTAGGGAACGAGGCGGCCGCATGCGAGGGGGTATGGCCTTCGTCGCGCCCCCGTCTCCGGGATTCCGATCTCGATTTCCAACTAACGAAGGCGCGGGCTTGCGGCCGGCGAGCAATGGGTAGCTTGTCGTCCGGTAGTCTGGTAATCAATCAATTCGTGCCAAAGTCGTTGACGGCACTTACTGTTCCACGCGTACTGACCCAGCAGGGTCAAAGCCTACCGGAGCCATGGGTTAAAAGTATATAAAAATGAATCCCGGGGCTCTAGGACAAAGGCAATTAAAGAAGGAATAAAAGAGTAGGTTTTAGTTAGTAAGAGTCTGATACGCCCTCCCGCTTTGCCCAAGAACGAGAAAAGGTCATTCTGATGATTTCCCAACTAAAAAAGAACAAAATTCCCTATCAACTTGCAGATCCGGCTTTCAAGTACTTCAATATTTTTAAAGTACCTAAGAAATAGGTGGGCCGAGGCTAATTGTAATCTGATGCAATAAGAGCGGCTTGTGTTCAGCCTCAAAGCCAGAATTGATGTGACCTTACTGTGGTATAATATTATGTATGTATAACACATTCCATTATTTGTACTCCATATTAGTCGATTTCCTGGTACGGTATTGATTTGGATCATATTTGTTCTTATACATCATTATCCAATTAAATAGACCGGTACAATTTTCGGTACCGAGTGTAGGTATTCAAATAGGAGGCTTTTTTTTAACTTATCAACCTTGAATTCAATGTCTTTTTCAATATACTAATCGAGAACCTTTTAGGAACGCAATTTACTGTTTTCCACACTAGTGCGGAAAAGTGCGCAAGCTCGACCCTGCCATAATTTATTAAATTTATCGTATCAGGCTAAGCGACCCTTACGAGTCGTGCGTCGACCCCGCGTATTTACATCTTCGTGAGTGTATTGAAAAACGTCGTTTGATACACGTGAAAAATCACTGCTGCACCCGGCTCTATAAAACCCTCGTCTACGAATCGTCTAGGTGAATTCCGCCACGATCTCAATCACAAACTTGTGAATTCCACCTCGGTCGCAACTCGCAATAACAAACTTTCACCACTAGTATCAAAATGTACTAATTTAATAAAATTAACATTATATTTGTTTCATATTTTCAGGAGATCTGGAACAACCCTGTCTACAGAAGAATGACGTAACTGATGAAGATAAATCACTGTGTACTTTTTGTTGGTCGGCCGTTAAAAAAGACGTAAGTGTTTAAACAGATCTCCAGTAAAAAGTTTCATTACTTTTTGTATCAGACATAAAATAAGGATTAAATAAAACCTTTGATTAAATAATTATGATATGGGTAAAAACAAATAACTATATTACAATTTTCTCATAGAATGATTACCTAAGTTACATGACCTGTTTTTTGGTAGGTGACTTAAGTAGAATGTAAGTAATCGTATGATTTTCGAACTGATTCAACTATGATTCATAAAATTGTTTTGGTGGAATGGTCTTATGAATAGTGAAATGAAATTAATAGACCTCCGCACAATTAAAATATGGAGCTGTTTTAGAAAAAATGTACTCACAAAATGTACACATATTTTGATACTCTAAAGTAAATCAAAAGCAATGGGGTAATTAGGTTAGGTATCCTTTAGGTTGTCTCGTTGACGAACCTTGAAGCAAGGTCTAATTAAAGAAAACAATCTGAAAACCGGAAAAATCGGATTTGCAAAAATCTTCTAGATTCGATTCGAACTATTTGTATTTGTACGGAAACCTCGCTGCGTGAGCCCCGACTCGTCTGTTTTTTTTTTAATACAAAATACAGTTCCTTGTTTGCTATTAGAATGCGGATTTAACAAATTCTAATATTTTTTTCGGTATTTAGCAGAAAATGTTTCGAGTCGGCCTTCTCGGCATGCATGACTGTTCTTAGCAATATCTAATAGAAATCAATAAGAACTTCTTTCTTTCTTTTTTTTATTTAATTCTTTTGCTTTTTTTTCAGAAATCGCCCCCGCCTCACGTCAGTTACTTCAAGTCTCCTCGCTGACGCAGCGCTTTCATACCAGACTGAGCCTAGTCCGACAATAATTTAATAGCTTTACATGAAACGCATTTATAACTTATTTTATTGTTATTTCTAAAGCCGTGTACAGACTGCTGTACTTAATATAACATGAAAGGAGCATTTATCATTAGTGTGGACTGCACAGCACGCGCACGAACCGAGCACGTACGTACACATAGTTGAAATGCTTTCTTCGCGCGCGTAGTGCGTACGGTTCGCGCGCGTAAGTAGCGAGGTGTGCGTGCGCAAGCTGTCTATACTATGAGAATTCTATTACATTACATGTTACGTTACCACAATCTGTACCCGGCTCAATACTTTGTAATTAATTTTAGATATGTGAAAGTATATTTATAATATTTATTAATCCGTACGATTTTACTGCCTCTTGAAGAAATAAAATAAACTATATAGGTTTTTTATTAGTACTCATTTTAAGTGTACTTACTCATATTTAACTGCTATTTTATATTGTCTAACGAGGATATTAATAAAACGCATGATTTCTATTGTATCTACTTGCCAAGATGGCATTTTTTCTTGTTTATCTGCTACAAGAAAATCGTTAGTGCATATTGATATAAAACAATATATTAGATAGTTTGATATAATATTATTATTATAGAATCTAGACATATGTATTATATTCTTGTAAATATATAAGTAAATGGTCTAGTCTCGTATCTCGTATAATGTAGTTTTCATCAAACTTTCCCTGACTCTTACATATTAGATATAAATTACAGTTTCAACTTCTTTTGTAAATATTAATATTATCGTACACAGTGCTTTCGCAGAATAAGCCATAGCTCTCTTTTGGCCTTGTTAAACTATGGATTTTTAATAGACTTGTATTTAGTTTTTTAATTAGATTCTACCTGAGTTTGTATCTGTTTGTACTTACAAAACCTATCCCAAATTACTACATGATCACAGGATTGTATAGTGATTTAGGATATATTTTCTGAAATTTTAAATTCCAGAATCTAGAATACGAGTTACTGATTTCGTATCAACGAATAATTTGCTATTTTTGGTCAAAATCAAACAACAAAGTCAAAATGGCACAATTTTATTCAATCTAAAATGTACTATTAAGTAGGTTTGTAGTTCATAACAGAAATAATCACAACCAGTGTTATTTAGGTAGTCGAAATTTTATTAAAAGTATATAAAATACTACGTGATGGTTGGCAGTGTTACTGGGCGATTTTTATAAAAACGTGTAAAAATGTATGCCTCTACTTGCAATAGAAAATTTTGTAAAAAATCTAATGACATGGAAACAATAATATTTACAATATAATACTTATAATTATGAATTCTAGTTGATATAGCAAATTCATTGTAGCACTTTATGCAATAATTCATGCTTGATAATAGTGAAATGTGTGTAAATCATTATATTATAATATAAACTGTAAAAAACTTCATTACATATTTAAGTACCTACCAGGACTTTTCAAAAGTTCTTTTGAACATTTTTCATTAGTTTTAGTGTCCAAAATCATTGTGACCAATTTCACTTATGTAAAGGACAATACATCACTATTCCCTACACATATAAACTATAACATTACAATTTGTGACTAGTGAAAAATCTAGTCAAATTAAGTAGACATTTAAACTATTCATAAATAATAAAAGGCAAGTACGTATTTACAGAAAAGGGGTAATAATAATAGATATACCATCAGAATATATAAACAAACAATCTGAAACATGTTCACATTACGCTAGAGAAATGCAATTACAATAAAAACAATCTATCGTGCGTCAACATCAACAAAACAGAACATAACTTTAGAACATCACATACACACAAATTCCTCTAAGAAGACATCACAGTCAGAGATATTACATACTAAATACTTGTGCACATAAAGTCGTTTTTTATTTACACTGTGGCAGCAGCTTTGGGGCTGTGAAACGTTCCTAATGTTCCTATCACTTGGACTGTGGGAAGTTCGGGCTATCGAACACTGTTCCTATCTCTCCCGATGAAGGGGCTGGCTTCGTGGTTGTTCTTCTCCAGGTTCCCGGAGAGCGTGGGGTCGGGTCTGCTGCGCTTGAAGAAGCCCAGCTTCCATAACGCTATTATTAGCAGGACTAGCACTATAAGCCCCACTATCACTGAGATGATGATCACCCACAGTGGGACTTCGGTTGGCTCGCTTATCTTCAAGTCTGGATATGCGACGGTCTCAACCTGGATGAGAAAAAAATATATTATTATTTATTTCTTAACTAGGATTAAGTGTAGTTCCACTCGGCGAATACATCAAAAATAACCACAAGGACCCCTATGTGTGTTATGATTTATTTTGAATGAGGTACTAAATTTTAATGAAAAGATGAACTAGCTATAACACCTACAACTAGGTGAAGTCGACTTGGTCCAGCCATTCTGATGTCAGAATGGCTGGCCACTTTCCTCGTAATAGTTGTCCCTCTATAGCGACGTACCAATTTATCTGCAGTCATCCTGACCCAGGCGAATCATGATGGACGGATGATTTAGTTACTAGCCCCTTTTTCTCTTGTTATCTGCTAACCGATGTAGACAATGTAAGTATTGCTTTTTTGATGAGAATAGTAGATCGTAAAGTCGTACGTTACGTTTGCCCTGGGGTATATATTTGGCCTAACCTTATTAACTAATGGGAATATGGGGCACTGTGTTAACGTTGTTTCTACACACACACACGAGTATGAAGTTGATCATCCTCCAGAAGAGACAAGTTACGAGACTTCTTAGTGGCCCAAAGACATCACCAGGCATGGTTTACATTCTTCTTCTTGAATTATGTTCATTGACAGTAACCACAGGTTCTGTCATCTAATAGTTAAGAATTGCATCCGATAATAATGAAGTCCACACAAAAATCTGTGGAACTACTTTTTTGGCATAAATTGCGTAAGCACAAAAGAATTTTGCATTAGAAAAGATGTTATTTTATTTCATTTAAACTCACCGTAGTCCTATCATCGATCTGCTTATTCTGATGTATATTGAAGTGTGCCGGTATACTGATATACGCGGTGGAAGCTATATTGACCCTGGCCGCTCTCGCGAACTCTTCCACGAGCGTCACGTTCCACAGACGCGCGCGCACACTTATAGTGCTGGTCTTCATTCGACCCAGCTTGTAGATCACGCATTGGAACTGGATGCATTTTGCTGTTTTTTGTTGGCAGTTCTGAAATTGAATGAAAGGAAATTACTAACAGTATTAGTATCTAATTGTATATTTAAAACCATACGGAACGAATGGACATGGTCAGACACTTGATAAACTGATTGCCACTTTGAGTCGTCATAAAAAGAAAAAATTGGAGTTATATATAATGTGCCCCTGTACCTATACCTTCACCATCAGATTTAATGGACGCCACTGATGCTGCTATTAGTGTGGCCACCGACAGACAAACTATATACGAGTAAGGTTTAATCATCGACGCGAAAACAAGAACTTTTTAGATGAGGCTAATGCCTACGCCGCAATACCAATTTACAGAGTAGATCTCGACCTTCGATTGCAGCGAAAATTCGGCTTTCAGTCATTTATAATAATAATCATAATAAGGGACCTAACCCCGCTCTCCTTGGCTAAGGAGAACTGGTGCAAACCAATAGTACTGGATACTAATGACCGCAGGGAAGTATGGCAGAGTAAGGAGCTTCACGGACGCTTTTACCGGGCCTTACATGGGCCCGAAGTTGATCTATTAACGTCCGTATTCTGGTTACGCTTTGGTGATCTTTTTGGAGAAACCGAAGGTTTTATCTTTGTAATTATGGATGAAGTTATGATGACGAACAACTACCGGAAATACATTGTGAAGGATGGTACGGTTGACATCTGTCGGGCATGCCACCTGCCCGGAGAATCAATCCGACACATAATTTCTGGGTGTTCTCATCTTGCTAACGGAGACTATTTGCATAGACATAACCTCGTAGCCAGGATTATCCACCAGCAACTTGCTCTTAAATACAATCTTGTGGAGTCAGAATTACCGTACTATAGGTATGTGCCCGACCCAGTTCTCGACAATGGCAATATCACGTTGTATTGGGATCGATTTATCATCACTGATAGGACTATTGTTGCCAATAAGCCTGACATAGTGGTGATAGATCGAATAGAGCGTCGCACAATGATTGTTGATATAGCGGTCCCTCATGACGAGAACCTCGTGAAAGCTGAGAAGGAAAAGAAAACTAAGTATCTTGACTTAGCTCGCGAGTTTGTCGACATGTGGGAAGTGGACACAGCAATCATTGTGCCGATAGTCGTGACGGCCAATGGCTTAATAGCCAAGAGCCTCGACGAACACCTGAGGAGGCTCTCGTTAGGCAGCTGGATCAAGGGTTTGATCCAGAAAGCAGCACTCTTGGACACGGCGTGTATTGTCCGGAGGTTCCTCTCTCAGGAGCCCTGACCGCCGGTAGCTTGGACCCTGTTCCCGATACCGGTGGGCCACTATTTTTTATATTTTTAAATGTTTTTTTTAAGTTTTTGTAAAAATATTTAAAAATGTATGAAAATATATCATATAATGAAAAATAAATGAAATCATAATAATAATAATATTCCACAACTTTCACACAACATCATCTAGTCCCAAGCTAAGCAGAGCTTGTGTCATGGGTACTAGACAACTGATAAACATACTTATATATTTCTAAATACATACATATTATAGATAAATTACACCCAGACACAGAACTGCTCATCACATAAACATTTGTCCTGGGTGGGAATCGAACCCACCACCTCTGGCATAGCAGTCAGGGCCACTAACCACTTGACCAACCGGCCAGTAACAAACACAAACCACAAAAAAAAAAAAAAAAAAAAACAAAAAAAAAATTTAAAAAAAAAACAAAAAAAAACTCAAAATCTCTTCTATATACACAACAACACACCACAGACTATAAATTTCGAAAATTGTCACAATAAAAAAATCTCTTTGTATGAACGCACTTACCAAATTAATAACATGTTTCCTGTCAGTATAGGCCTCGGCCTTCACAGCATCTTCATCTCTCTTCCGTCTCACTTTGTTGCTACTACTGCTAAAAGAGCTAGAACTAGAACTGGAGTACTCTGTGTACTTGGTGGACCTCGTTTCATTGTGAGACTTCTCATTCGACATCACGCTGAGTTTGCCCGTCGTTAGGAATGGATTGATTTCCAAGTTCTCTAGAGGTTCCGGAGCTCCTGGTCGAGAGGTCAGGTTTAGTGGGTTGGTCTCTCGGGCGAAACATTCTCCGTTTTGATCTGAAAATTTTGAATATTGTACTTTAATAAATTATTAATCAGCATAACACTCCTGTAATATAATATACGCTAAGTTTACATAGTATCTATTGATGGACTTGCAAATAGGTATCAACATCATTTCAATTAGTTGCATTTCACACAGACAGTGGATCTCAATTTGTAGGTGGCTATATCAAACTAATTTATGGAATTATTACTATTGTAATATATCGCCAGTGGCAAAAGGAGATAAGGATAGAAGTTTGAAAAAAAAAGTCATATCTTAAAAGTCAAATCTTATAAGGGTTCCGTTTTTGACCTTTTGAGGTACCGAACCTTAGAAAGGGCATTAAAGAAGAAAAAGACACTGACCAGCTTCTCCATCTACAGTGGGCACATCTTCTGGATAGAGCAGCCACTTCCCTTGCGAAGTGTCGGACGCGAGCTGATGCGGCCACTGTATCACGACCTGCACTGACGACACGTGCCATGGTCCCTCGTTGAAAACCTGAGAAGATTGAATTGATGAAATGGTTTTCTAATCTTGGTTAAGTTTGTTTTGGAGACAAATGGACTCCATTTGAGATTTTTTATCTAAGCCAACCTTGGATTCAATTGGACGGATATACTCGTAAGATTGTGGATGTTTCTGAAAATATTACAAGTATTTATTCTTTGTCTCTGATCATTGAACGGAAATTGCCAAGAAATGCCCAAGGCACATTAAGTATTGTTATGGTTGATTTTGGTTTCGTGACATCTTCAGATAGATCAACTCCTCAACCAATCTACACTAATATAATAAAGAGGTAAAGTTTGTTTTTTTGGTTTGTATGAGGTAATCTATGGAAGTACTGGTCCAATTACTAAAAATTTTTCACCAATAGAAAGCTGCTGTATTCCTGAGTGACATAGGCGAAGCTGCGGGCTAATGCTAGTTTCTAATATTCTAAATGATCAGTTGAGAAAGCTCATTTAATATAATTCACACAAACTTACTTGATACGTATGCACCACTCTGGTCCCGATATCATCAAAGTACTCCATAGCAGATTCTCCCTTTATTCCACCGCCGTAGAACACTTGTTCTGGGCGCGCCACACTGGAAACATGATATAAGCTTTTGTTAGCACACTTTTTGAATCGAAAATATGTGTTATCAGTAACAGACTTCCTCTGCCGGATATAGGTACACTTTTAAACTAGTTCCAATACAGGACAAATGAACGGAAATCCGATTAGGTCGATACAGACGTAATCGAACATGAATTGAGGATTGCATGTTGGACGGTTTTAAACAACTTTTGCCTACTGGAGGGCAAAGACGGCCGAGGTCGAACTCCTTTGACATGGTGGACCAGTATGATGAAGTTTCTTAACAAGAAAATACTACTTAACCCCACAACTGTGGCCAGGTGTTCTTAAGTCTTGGCGTCGAAATATAAAGAGATCATGTGTGGGAAGAAGAAGATTATTATCAGATTTCTCCTTTGGACTACATTGGATTATCTCTAAGATAACTCTAACTGATGCTTGCGTCCCATCTGCTTGAACTGGCTACGTACAATCTTCAACAGAACGTGGTTTCAAAACTAATATTCTTTCTGTCTAAGAAGATCGACAGCTGTTCAACAAGCAGACAACTATTCTTTTTATTTTAATGTTTTCCTACTATAGAAACTTCTAGGCAATTTCTAATTATCTTTCTTGTTTTTATCCATTAGATCATCTTAATCGTAACCTTATCAATATTATCTTACCCCTTAATCAGCAGCTCAGCATTCTTAATAACCAGCGCCTCAACCTCCACAGGTTTCTTCCCGGCGTGCAGTTCCTTGGACGTGGAGTTAGCCCACACAGTGAACACTACTGATTGGTCGTTGTCTTCCAAGGCGCGCGCGTCGAAACGCATCGTGATTGGCGGAGAGCCGTCCGCTTGCTTTCTGAAGGGATTCTCCAGCATGCACGTTACTGTCGTCTTGTTTAGACTGGTGCAGATTACATGTTTGTCCTGCAATATTAATAAATAATGATACTTTAATTGTTATTTATTTGCTGGTTTATACTGTTTTTCAAGTCAGTTTGGAGGACCTCTACTCAAACCAGTTGCTATATTAAGGAATTCGATATTATATGTGAGCAATCAATGAGGAATATAGCAGTAATTCAATCTTAGTCACTTCTTTTACTCGACTCGGCCTCTTTCCGTAAGATTAACAGTTGAAACTTGAAACTTGCGCCTCAAGAATTGGTTTTCTATGGCCATCTAGTAAATTGGAGGAAAATTTCATCGTTCCTACTAAGAATATGGGTGTTATGAACATTCCTGAGTCAATCACCATTGTCACCAACCATGGGAGGTATACGAGTCTAAGTAGTAACCGCTTGTTAAGATAGATGGCAGCACTTGTTCTGAAACCAGCGTCAACTAACATTACGGCTGATTGTAAAGACTAGAATAACTAGTAACTATTACAATATCTTTATAGCTTTTAGCTAGAAGCTATTATAAGCTGTAACGGTATTATGAAACTTCACACCCAAGCTATTAAAAAATACAGTATGGATCATTAACTATTCTTCGATGTTCGATGATATTTTTTCTTATAAGTTCTTTCAGTTCCTCCAAAGGTTTTTTAGTAGATTTCTTTGTTAGTGGTTAGAAAATAATCATTGTACCCATAGACGTCGTCGTGCTAAAGAGTTGTGCAACTGTTTTGCTAGTTAAGTTTATTCTATGCTACAACTTGTATACTTACGCTAATATTAACTGCAATATAATGCAGACTGGGTGGATGGTTGACAAATAATTGCGCTTCGTAAGCAGACTCGCCGTAGTTGTCGACTGCTATAGAAAGTTTGATTTCTTCCTCCTGTCCCAGAGTTAGTGCGTAAGTTTTGTTGTCTTTAGCTGAAATACCAGAATTATAATATTAGGATATGACTGACAAATAAACATATTATTTATACAAGTTCCTATTTACAAACAAAAATAAAGTAAGTTTACTGACAGTAAAATATCAAGTCTGGTCTCATCTTAATATCTTGTAAATGAAAACCAGTTTTCCTAAGCTTTCGTCTGTTTATAATTATTGTGAACCCAAAAAGAGGCAATAAAGTCATTACTGACTGAGTTTGCATTGATAATTAGATCAATATAGAAGTGGTACAAATGAACCATAATAGTCTCCACAGAGGTAAGTGACAAAATAATTACTACAATACTTACCCAAAGGCAGCAACAGTTTAGGATCCACAACCAGGTCACTGATGCAGATAGCATCAGCTCCGCAGTCATTGAGGAAGTTGGCAGTGAACATAGAACTGGCAGTGGCGTTCAGCACCGGGTACTGGTCTACGTCAGGAAGAGTACCGGAAGGAGAGTATCGAGGCTCTGCATGGACTAGAAGGTAGTTCAGCTGGAACTGTGGATGAAGGTATGATTGATAAAGATATAGATGCAATCAAGATAGATATTTGAAACACTCGATTCAAAACAACAAAATTATTCACAACAATATTTTTACAGCTTGTACTCTACAAGCTGTGAAAACATTTAAGTATTACGAATTTAACATTGACTGTTAAAATTTATGAGAAGAAATCACAGTATTTTAAATCAGAATTCACCATATACAATTATACAAGTAGGCACACACAAAAAATAAAATAAACCAAATTAATTTGAAAGAATCTTTCACTAACAAAATAAAGAAAAATTCAAAATTACCTTAATCGGGGTCTGTATATCCCTCGTATTATTTTTCAAATACACAATATGTTCTCTACAATCCTCAACATCTCTTCCGAGCATAATAGTCTTGTTGACAATATTGCTTTTATCGGAGTCAAAGAAGACCCTGGAATATTTCCTACCACCGGGGAAGGTTTCAGCTTCAATGACGTAATTGAGTCTATGGATAGTGGTCTGACTGGTTTTGACTAAAGACTCAATGGTGCAACAGGCTTGGAAGTGGAAGCATGTGTAGTTGGCACTGGGGTCGCGCTCGCAACCCCGGGTGGTCGGGTCGATGTTGATGATGGTGTTCGATGGTCGGATTGAAGTTTTGATGTCGATGATCGGTCGAGTTCGTATTAAGGCAACGCTGCTCTGGAAGGAGAAACATATAAAAAATTAGTTACCGAAAATACAAAAAAAAAGGAAAATTTTAACTAAACTAGAAGCAAGGGATCATCATTTTCGCTATCAGTTATGACAGAGACACCCAAATAATTTATTAGAATAATTTAGCTAGTTTATTGATTATGTAGAACCTAATAATAAATTGCACCATTAAACAGGGCGATTGACTGCTGCGCTGCAAGGTTTGATTTCCGTTAGGAGTAGACATTTTTATGGACTGGTTGTCGCGTGTACGTGAGTTTACATGTTTGTGAAATGACGCAGGAAGACGTATACCAAAATAGTCAACTTACATTTTCATAAGCACCAACTAACAAATCAGGATAGCCATTAGCATCCAAATCGACTCCTCCGGACAACGCATAACCAAACGTCTTCATCAAAACGGGTAATGCTTCTGCAGTGATCACTTGATCTGGTTTAGTATTCAAACCCTTTTCCCTATCTCCCATATAAATATATACAACTCCATTGCCTTCATAGGGGCTTCCAATTGCTATATCTTGACAGCCATCTTTGTTCAAGTCACCGGCGTTTGCAATGGCAATGCCGAACTGGGATTCTTGCTTGCCCGTCAATTTGACGGTGTATTCTTGGCGTAGACTTGAATTTACGTTTAGATATAAGTAGACTGCTCCGCCCACGTCTCGGGAAAAGTAGAAAGGAGCGCCGACCAATAAATCTGGTAATCTGAAAGTAACAAAGCCATCAGAATAAGAAATAGTAAAGATTTTGTTGATATTTTCATATGGTATGCTTCGGTGTAAAGACATTTTCATCTTATGACTCATCATCTTTTTTATCTTTCATGAGTACTTGCATTTCTCGTTATATTATAATCAAAACTACTTATAAATTCTCTGGAATGTTATACTTCACACGATTGATAATAATAATATCAGCCTATAGTAACTATACCTATGTATGATATAGCATACATATAGTAAAACAAAATTGTGTAGGTAAGTTATAAACTGTCGAATACCATCTTATTTATCTATACTAATATTATAAAGAGGTAAAATTTGTAAGTTTGTAAGTTTGTAGGTTTGTAAGTTTGTATGTAGGGGGTAATCTCTGTAACTACTGGTCCGATTTGAAAAATTCTTACAGTGTTAGATAGCCCATTTATCGAGGAATGCTATAGGCTATATACCATCACGCTACGACCCACGGGAGCGGAGCAATAATGAAAAATGCGGGTGAAACCGCAGGGGACAGCTAGTACTTAATAAGATGTCATGTCAATCTACACTATCATCAAAAAGATCACTAACTCAATCTCCGACATCATCATCAACATTTCATGCAAAACTAGATGGTTAAATGAAATCAACATACCCATCTCCGTTAACATCAGCACTGGCAACTTCATATCCGAAGTTAGAACCGAACTGTTCTCCTTTCAGCAGTAGTGTGAAGTTCAGGATATTCAAGTCAGTCCTGCCCCAGTCCTCAGTGGCGAGTTTGCTGAAGATCACCACTTGGCCTGTACCGTGGGCTCGAGGCGCTCCAGCTACGTAAGAGGCTTTATCGCCTCCGAAGAAATTACCGCTAGATACTGACATGCCTGGAAATGTAAAGATTTGTGGTTAGACTATAGGTTCTGAATAAGATTTTCATTTCTTTAATTACTGCACAGAACTTTAGTGAAACAATAGACAAAACAGTTATTCAAGAGACAATGGAAGAAAAGATCGTGTTAGACCGAACCCAAGTAACCAACTGGGACCAAAGCAAGAAGACGATATTAATATTATGACTATAAAGAGCATTTTAATTCGCATTCAAAGACTACTAGAATTACTATGCATCATAAAATGCAGTTTAATTAAAACAAACAAGTTATAGGAATTTTAAGTAGCTACTGCTTATTTTTATCATGTATGGTTTATTGACACGGGTTCTAATGATAAAAAGCTCTATTCCGATTCAAATGCACACAGATTTTCAGAGAAGTTTACTAAGTAATACTATTTAACTTAATATCATGTTTGAAACCCACCTAAATAACTATATTTCTCAACAGGACTAGCGCCGTCCTGCACAGGCGCCATATACACCACATTGTCTCTCTCCAGGACATCGTCTCTGGTATCCTGGGCGAAGATGGTGCCTCTCCAGGTGTAAGGACCTGGACTGCCCATCAGCAACGTGTCATCGTCTAGTAGAGAACTGCTGGTTCCTACTTGACAGAATCCGTATTCTTCGTGTTCTCTGGAAAGTTACCAAGATTTTTGTCATTTTAACATAGATCAGATAAATATACTAGATGCAGTTTGTGATTTATTGACTATACGAAAAGTTGGCCGAAGTCCGTGTGACGATAAGTTATTGCTTGTCTATAAAATATCTAGGCGAAGATAAATAATAAGAAGATATATCATTCCCAAATATTATAAAGCGTAAATCACTTAGTGATGACTATCGTTTTTAATTACAGTCATAAGGTTAGACCCATTTTCATAAATAACTCTAATTTGATAGTTTAATTTGAAATGCAGCCTGTGAGTATACATATACGCCGTATGTCAGACGCACAAATAAATACCATGGATCCAAAACATGATTCTGGACAGTCTAGTGGCAGAATGTTGCGACGACTTATCCCTGATTTAAAAAAAAATCTACTTTTTAATTGCCTAGGTTGGCCTGTGGATGGGTGGCCATCTTAACATATCGAGTTTCCTCCGTGCCTCGCACGTTAAGCCATAGGTGCCGACTGTCATTTGTAGATCTTTGGCAGTCGTTACGGATAGTCAGAAGCCAGTAAATTTGACTCCAGTCTTGCCATGAAGTACCGTGTTACCCCAGTTAATGGGTTGTGGTGGTCTGGTAGGAAGCTGAATACCAGTATTTTACGAGGAAAATACTGGTATTCAGCTAAATCCGGCTTGATTGGAAGCCGACCCCAACATAGTTGGGAAAAGACTAGGTAGACGACGTAGACGTAGACGACATTTTAATATTTAAACTGTATAAAGTCGTTTGCTCAGTTTTAACCTACGAGTATATCATGGTGACTTGTTGATAGTTATTACCTTACGACAGATCTTCCTCTGCAGGGTTCCATAACATCCACTAACTCTAACTCGTTGCTCAGTGTGTAACATAGTCCTTGACCGAATTGGAGCTCTCCCTGTTTGCGAATATACCTGAAAAAATATAAATGCATTACTGACAAAAAACAGATCGTAAATCACATGAAAATGTGGGAACTAGGTCGCAAAAACTATTTTACATTGAAATCGCTAAAATAAATAAACGTGTTTATTAGCGTTTCTCGCTTGTGTAAGATTATAAATGTAGGATTATTTGTGACACACATTTCAGAAATCTTCCTCTATACAGTTTTTGTCATCATACTTAAATATACAAACAACATTGGAAGGAAATTCAAATAAAATTTGACCACCACCTTTGACCAATTTTCTGGTGTTACCAAATGCTACAAACCTGTGTGCGCAAACAGCTGCCTTCTTCCCAGGACCCTGACTCCTCACGGACACTCCCAGCCATTGCCCCTCCTTGATCTCATCCGAGTAAGGAGCGGTCAGTTGATCAGAATCCAAATCTGCACATTAACATATCATCAGTACGTGTCTCTCAACCAAACGCGGTCAACTGTTAAGAAGCATCAATTTTAAATCATAGCAAAAGTAATTATTCAAAGTAAATTAATCACATATGTTATTTCATATGGATTATGTTTAACTAAGGTGTTTAGCACAAGGTCTCTTTATTTTAAAAGCTCAATTAGACACAAAAACAGAATTAGGGTATAATTTCTTAGTTTCAACGCAATTCTAAAACACCATGTTATGCAACTCAACCCAAAGTAAATTAAAAATGAATCAAAACTGCAAAAGAATATATTTATTAGAGATGCGTTAAACAAATGCAACTTGTTCGAAAGTGATGGCTTGTTGCGTTTGCTTTCAAAACAGAAGTTCACAGTCAATCCCAATAGGAAATTGTATCGGTGATAATCTCGGCAAATGCAAAGCATTGCAACCAGGCGTGTGTAATGCAAGAACATGGTTCTCAACTAACAGCAAAGGAATCTTGCAAATGCATCGGAAAATGATACACTCTGTATCACGTTGCACAAACATCGTGCATTTTATAGAACATAGCATTTTGTATAAACATGCATCCCCTACTTTATAACAGAACCTGATGTATAAGGTCATCAAAATAATTGATAAAACTCTTTATTATGTGATACTTTTTATATCGGTACAAACAAAACCACTTTAAAACGTGCTTTAATTAAAATGATAATAGGGGTACTCTACATACGTTATTTTTAACGTGGACAGACAGTGACTTATTGAGTAATTAGCCGAATTGGTATTATCTATCGTTTAGTGGGTTTAATGTTTTTATCGATATTAAAAGTGTCAGTATAAGTGATCAAGGTGTGTTCGCTAAGGTGACGGATACTCCTGCAACCTGTAATGAATCAAGGTGATAACAACGTGAAGATACGGCTCAAACTTGTGGTCTCGGGTTAATGGACGTTATCGAAGACTACGTATGTTAATTCATTAATTAATATATAAGTTATTTGGCCCAGCGTTACTTTGTAGTCTTTTGTTAAACTTATTATTACTCAAAACCAGACGTAGATTGGTTTTGACCATATTATTAAGAAATTAGAATTTTGTCAGTGCAATGTTTTCCGCACATTGAGTCCGAATGTGTCGTTAATAACTAATTGTTTAGATATTATAGCCAGTCACCTTTAGTTTCATGTTATGAGTTAAGACGATCATGTGAATGTTCACCTAATTAGACTTTCATGAGATTAAATTTAGTACATTAACATTTCAAGGCCTAACATATTAATTACGAAGCCTCTATCTTACACTTCTAACAAGCTCTAAATCTAAGATTTGTCGGAGTCTACACTAAATACGTTTCCGTTTGAGTTTCTTCCATGTTCACTTTATTGAACTGAACTTACTCCAGATAACGATCTGTACTTATGATACGTATAATAGTAAATATATAGGTTGTACTATCTAAAGTGCTGTGTAGCTCAAGCATGTGATTTTGGTGCTGTTGCAAGCAGTTAGTGCTTTATATTATCGTATGGAGGATGCATTTTCTGTCGATGAATTTCTTTAGGAATGACTTAATTACATTGTAGTACCTATACATTTCAACCCCATCCATTTAAATGGAAAGCAGGTATAATATGAAGAATAGTGTTCCACTGTTTTCTTTTACAGAAAATGCTTCCTGAATACGTAAAGACGTGAATATGATGTTTGCAAAATAAAATTCAAACCACTAAGTTAGTGATGTCATGCGTTGCAGTATCATAATGACGGTTCAGCTGGAACTTGAACAAGGGTAGACAATTAGTAAATCAAAAATTACAATACAGCGATTAGTCGATTAGTCGAAGAGCAAATGATTAAGAATAAAAGGAGGTTGAGACCACAGCTCACTTACTCGTGTCTATCTTGCCGTACTTCGCTGTTTGGGGCACCACCGACAAAAGACAACATTTTAATTAAAACTTATATCGATATTTCAATCGATTACATTGATGCTTCGGTATCGATGGACGTTTCCAGCGATTGCTTCGTGTGTTTCTAAATTGTGAGAACACGCTAGATACTACTCAGCTAGTGTTTTGCCCTAACTACAGAACCATCTAGGTCATCTATGTGTGTATTTGACAAATTCATCTAAAGTGATTTTAAAAACAAAACACAGTGTGAAAACTAAAGACTATTGTTTTATCTATCTCACTTAAACTTAATTTAACACTTTATTTGTGAGTAAACATTTATCCTGCCTTTAGTATGTACACATATTCTTTGAAAATTTCTGAAAAAAGGAATAGGTATGATGGAGACCAGATGTCAAATGCTATGAATCAATGACCAGATAGGTGGAAGTTTGACGAGAGGTTCAATGCATAGGTCAAAGGTCTTCTAATGGTTCTCTGCGAAGTGTCCTCCCTACGAATGGGTGTGTTCACGGTTTACTCACTCCTTTTCCCGTCGGTGATGATTTGTATGCAGTCGGTGGGAGCTGAGGTCACGCTACACTTCCATAGCGCGCCCGACTTCGTCGTGTTCGGCTGGAGATTCTGGCCCAGTGGAGCTCCGACCAGCAACCTGTGACAAAGAAAATAAGATTAAATAACTAGCTAAACATTTATCTATAAATGTAAAGAGGAGGCCCGACTCACTGACTCAGCCCAGCCTAAATCATTGGACCTAGAAAGTTGCATTCTTTTAAACGTGTTGTTTTTAAGGATCGTTGGGCTCTTTGGACCGAAACCGTAGTCTTAACCCATAAAAATAATATATTTTTAGTAGTATTTTGGGACCACAAATAAAATAAATACAACTTTTTGGTAACTGTACTTTATTACCCTTTCCTTGTGGTCCCAAAAAAAAGTTATATGTTAGGACCGACTTTAAAAGGAAGGAGGTTATTAAGACATAGGTAGATGCGGAATAACTACGGAATTTTCGAAGTGCAAATCTTAAAGGTGTGAAAAGGGGTTAGAAATGCGAGCAGAGCTGGATGTATCAGCTTAGTAAACTTAGGAAAAATGAGTGTACATAATCGTTTACAGATTACATTATTTCAGTAGAAAAATTACCCTTCAATATCAAGTTCGACAAAAGTGTAGTCTGCTACGCTACGGATTACAACTCGAAGCCACGCGTAGCGTAGCAGCCTTGATCCATAATTAGTAGTGGATAATTACTTCCATAATAATGAAACAATCAATCATATTTGATTATGTAGTGAACCTAGCGGAAATGAATGCACTCATTATAACATTTAATCTACAAAATAAGATAACATCGTTAACCAATTTATGAATTCTACTAATTGCAACGGAATTTTGATACAAGTTATTACAAACAAGCAATAAATAGGTAATCTTAGATAATAACTGGCGGTATCATAACACATAATTTATGTCCCGATTACAAAGTAACGAAGAAACCGATAAAATAAAACCGAAAACTGAACCGATAAATAATTGCCTTCGGTGCATCTTTACTTGGGAGGATGTAATAAAAACGATAATTCAGAATGATGAGTGAACACTATCATTAAATTATCCTCCCATTCACGAATGAAAAGGAATGAATGAATGAAGTTGAAGAACAAAACCGTCACTGTCCATTGAGTAGACATAACGAGGTATGATTGCGGTGCGTTAGAGAGCTTTCATTACGTCATTATGTCCGTAATGACATAGTGATGACGGCCGACGGGGACGACGGTGTCACGGGCCAACAAACGGTGTTCAGAACCTTCCTCCGTAATTATGCGAGATCAGAAATTACCGTGTTTACAAGATCCTCGATAAGGAAGTAACGGGCGGTCACAGTGTGACGTAAGTGACGTAAGTACCTAATTAATGTTCGTAACGTTTATGACGAAGTTGAGTAACGTGAGAAAATGTTCAGTTACAAGAATAGAATCGCTCGTTAAATTAATTGAGCTATAAATTATGTTAAAAAAACTTGTGTCCAAACTTAAGTCATTACCTAGTATTGGGTAAGGCGATTTCTAGCCACCGCAGGCGTGGACTTGCGGACGACGAGCAATGGGTAGTTCATCATCCGGTCATTCGGTAACCGAGCCCAAGTCGTCGATGGAACTAAGCTCCACGCACGCACGTCTCTATGACATGTCAGCAAATCGTAAAGGGTCCAGCAGGGCCTAAGCTTAGAGTTAAATACTTTAATGGCCCCCTTCCATGGGTTATATGAAAATGAACCCCAAGGCCCCGGAAAGAAGGCAAACAACGAACAGAAGTGGGTTTTAATCAGTAAAACTGGCATGGTCTTCCGGCTCACCTAAGAGTAGGGGTAATCGTTGGATAATTTCCCACCAAAACAAAGTCATTATTGTATCTCGGTAAGCAGTTCAATTCGGGACGCGATTAATTGTGCGTGAACATTCAAATACCATTTCGGAGGCAAAACAATCGAGTTTAGTGTTTAAACCAATATTTATTGAACTAATGAACGTTCAACCAGTATTTACTAAACACCGAGAAAGTAAGAGTTCTATTTACTACGAATATCGGTTAACATGACAAAATTGTACATCTTTAATATAAAAGAAGAAACTGACTGGCAGACGTATCAACGCACAGACAAGACTATTGTGACTAGGAGCGTCAAATTTTGCCTCCGATTTCACGCGGATGAAGACACTGGCAGAAGCTAGTATTTAATTATCATGTGGGATCTTGTAAACATCAAACAAATAACTATTGACAACTTTGAATATTAAACCCCATAAAAAGAAACTTCTAACAACAGAATCGCGACAATCAAAATAAAATTAAAATGCATATACTCGTACACTCAACAACCGGCTTGAAAACGCATAAAATAAAGATCGTAAATAAACATGAGATGCTCAGACAAAATTAGCGTAAATAATTACAGGTTTGTTCGGATCCCTCCTGAAGCGAGTCATGGCTTAATTAGAGCCGGCACATTTGCATCGTAATGCCTGCGGAACATTCATTGTTTTCCCGATAAGGCTGGTTAACATTGCAACGGTCCTGCACTCTAATGCATAGTCGAGACGAGACGTTCGATTTCATCACACCGCTAAAATGGTCGGAATACGCATAGCTCAATATTGTTAGAAATTCTGATATAGGCTTTTTTTCTAGACTGAAAATCTTTCGGTTCCGTATGGTGTCTGGAACCGAAGAATTTACACCATCCCATCTCTTCCCGTGGGTGTCGTAAGAGGCGACTAAGGGACACACCAGAAAATGGGCAGCAGCATTCTCTGTGCATTTCAACATCTACACTGCGATCGCCAACCCGCATGCCAAGCGTGGCGATTATGGCAAAAACCCCCCAACAATGCAGACACGCAAAACAAAACGGCCCCTAGTACCCGGCAGCCCGTCTAACCTTGACTACGGTAGCGGTCAAGGCTACGGCGAGGCAAGGGGTGCGAAGAATCTCCGGAGGAGGCTAGGCTACCCCTTACAACTACTCGACCTGGCAACATACAACACGCGTACACTGCGGACCGACGAGAAGATCACCGAACTTGAGGAAGAGTTGAGCGGGGTACGATGGAGTATTGTGGGATTATCCGAAGTCCGAAGACAGGGGGAGGACACGATAATTCTCAAATCCGGTAACCTGCTCTATTTCCGGGAGGGCGACCAGCAGTCCCAGGGTGGTGTCGGGTTTTTCGTCCACAGGTCCCTTGTGAACAATGTGGTGAGGATCGAGAGTGTGTCGACCAGGGTGGCTTACCTTATACTCAGAATATCGGCAAGATATTCGCTGAAGGTCATACAGGTATATGCCCCAACCTCGACACACTCCGACGACGAAGTAGAGACCATGTATGAGGATATATCCAGAGCCATACATGGTTATAAGACTCACTTCACCGTGGTCATGGGGGACTTCAACGCTAAACTGGGCAAACGAGACGGTGATGAGCTGCGAGTGGGGCAATTTGGATTTGGACGGCGGAACCACCGGGGACACCTACTGGCTAGCTTTATGGAGAAGGAGGGCCTCTACATGATGAACTCTTTCTTCAAAAAGCGTGAGCATAGGAGGTGGACCTGGCAAAGCCCCGATGGTGCAACTAAAAATGAGATTGACTTCATCTTGTCGACAAAGAAGCAAATATTCAATGATGTCTCTGTGATCAATGCAGTGAAAACTGGTAGTGATCACCGCATGGTGAGAGGCACATTGAATATCAACATCAAGCTTGAAAGGTCTCGACTGGTGAAGTCTACGCTCCGTCCAGCACAAATCCAGCTCCAAAACCCCGAGAGCTTTCAGCTCGAACTCCACAATCGTTTCGAGTGCCTAGGTAGCTCCGTGGACGAATGTAACGATGGGTTCGTGGAAACTGTCCATACGGTCGGGTCTAAGTTTTTCAAGACCCACCGTACAAATAAGAACAAGAAGCTCTCGGATCCGACTCTCGAGCTCATGAAGAAGAGGCGTGAGATGATTCTGCAGTCTTCAGACGATTTGTGCAGATACCGTCAGCTCAATAGACAGATTTCGAAGTCCTTAAAACGCGATCTTCGCCACTTTAATTCCGAAAGGGTTAAGGACGCGATAGAGCGGAATAAGGGCTCCAAAGTTTTTGCGAGGGATCTGTCTATTGGGCAGAGCCAACTCACGAAACTGAAGACCGACGATGGCAGAGTCATATCCGCTAAATCGGAGCTCCTGGGAGAGATCGAGGCATTCTATGGACAGTTATACACGTCTATCTCTAAACCCACGACAAATCTTGCGAATGATCCAAGAGCTAGATTGACCCGACACTATACCGAAGATATCCCGGACGTCAGCCTGTACGAGATTAGGGTGGCTCTGAAACAACTTAAACACAATAAGGCGCCGGGTGAGGACGGAATTACGGCCGAACTTCTGAAGGCGGGTGGAAAACCGGTCCTTAAGGCCCTTCAGAAGCTATTTAATTCCGTCATACTCGAGGGCAAAACGCCACAGGCATGGGGCAGAGGTGTGGTGGTACTTTTCTTTAAGAAGGGCGACAATGCCCTCCTTAAGAACTACAGGCCCATCTCACTTCTGAGCCATGTCTACAAGTTGTTTTCCAGAGTCATCACGAATCGTCTCGCACGCAGGTTCGACGACTTCCAGCCTCCTGAACAAGCCGGATTCCGAAAAGGCTTTAGCACCGTAGACCACATACATACGCTACGGCAGGTTATACAGAAGACTGAGGAGTATAACCTGCCTCTCTGCTTAGCGTTTGTGGATTACGAGAAAGCCTTCGATTCGATCGAGACTTGGGCTGTACTGCAGTCTCTCCAACGGTGCCAGATTGACTATCGGTACATCGAAGTGCTGAAATGTTTGTACAAAAACGCCACCATGTCAGTCCGACTCCAGGATCAGACCTCGAAACCTATCCTTTTACAGCGGGGTGTGAGACAGGGAGACGTTATCTCTCCGAAACTGTTCACGGCCGCATTGGAGGATGTCTTCAAGGTTCTGGAATGGAGAGGGCGAGGCATCAATATCAACGGCGAGTACATCACTCACCTTCGGTTTGCCGACGACATAGTAGTCATGGCTGAGACTACGGAGGAGCTCAGTACAATGCTCGGTGATCTCAGTAGGGCTTCCGAAAGAGTGGGACTCAAAATGAACATGGACAAAACCAAAGTCATGGTAAACATCCATGTAGCTCCCACTCCTATCAAGATCGGAGACTCTACACTCGAAGTTGTGGACGACTACGTCTACCTGGGACAGACGGTCCAGTTGGGTAGATCTAACTTCGAGAAAGAGATCAATCGTCGAATCCGACTCGGCTGGGCAGCGTTCAGGAAGCTGCACGGTATCTTCTCGTCCAACCTACCGCAGTGTCTCAAGACAAAAGTCTATGACCAGTGTGTGTTGCCAGTGATGACATATGGCTCGGAAACGTGGTCGCTCACAATGGGCCTCATCAGAAGGCTTAAAGTCACCCAAAGAGCAATGGAAAGGGCTATGCTCGGAGTTTCCTTGCGCGATCACATCAGGAATGAAGAGATCCGCAAGAGAACTAAGGTTACCGACATAGCCCGAAGAATCGCCAAACTTAAGTGGCAGTGGGCAGGGCACATTGCTCGTAGAACAGATGGTCGATGGGGACGGAAGGTTCTAGAGTGGCGGCCACGTACCGGAAGACGCAGCGTCGGAAGGCCTCCCACAAGGTGGACCGACGACCTGGCGAGGGTCGCGGGAATCCGATGGATGCGAGACGCGCAGGACCGGTCGCTGTGGCGACGCTTGGGGGAGGCCTATGTCCAGCAGTGGACGTCTTTCGGCTGAGATGATGATGATGATGATGAAAATCTTTCAAAGACGTTCAACTCTTGGGGGGAGCGGGAGGGAGTGTCAGCCTTTGACTAATACTCACTCCTATATTCTTAATTTGCCTTGCGTTCCAGGGCCCTGGGTTCTACTTTCAGAAGCTAACCCATGGCGCCAGTAGACTTCGACTCTGCTGGGCCCCTACGGTTTTGCAGACATCAGGAACACTTCGTTCCGGACGGTGACTAGATGGCCAAATGGCTGGCTACATTTCGCTCGCCGTCCACAAGCACAAAAATCGGTCCCTCCTCCTTCGCTAGCATTATTAATTCTGATAAAACCTACTTATGTCAGTTATTACTTTATGTTTCTATAATTAATCCTCGATTATCAACATGCATTTAAAACGAATAAATACGAAATTATAAATAACTAATGCAGACCAAAACGCAGGCGATCCATCGCCATCGATCATCTCACAACGAATCGATTCGATCGAGCGCCGTGTTCGATCACTCGATAGCAAATAGCCGATTCGTATTCAATTTAACATTGGTCACGGGCAGCGGCCTCTGTGATTATACATACGTAGCTTCGTCTGCCACATGCCCTTATGCATTTAAATAACACATAAATCATTACTAACCTCGTCGCGTGTCGTCCGTCTCTTACTGATCGTATTAACAAGCTACTTTCGTGACTATAAAGGGAATGTCATTTTAATGAATGACTCGAATCGTCTAAAAACGATAATTTAATAATCATTAAGCGTTTAACTTCAACTTAACACGGAACCAGATTTTAAACGTCGTTATTCTTATAGGAAGGTACAAGTAATTCTAAACTCCCAGGTTTTAGAATATAATAACAATCTGTGCATTATTCCACCCACGCGCTGAAGGGTCGACGTACTCATAAGTAAGGAATAAAGGAAAGCTCTCAACAATTAACAGCTTCTTGTTTCGCCTCAAGTTGCGACATTTCCTTATCTAAATATTTCGTTAGGAGCGAGAAAGCCCTGCGTTCTAAATTTGAGTTGAACAAATAGCACTTGGTGCTGCGCCCGCGCCGGTGCGCCCGTGACGTAAAAGCTCCGCAACACTTCCGCGTGGGTATCAAAGAGAAGACGATTAGTTTTTGTTATTGCAAAAGGCGATCGGTCAGACCCTCATGATCAATTTACAGCACAAAGGGCTCATTTATGGTGAAACTGTTCCGCGCCCACATCGCGGCGATCGATCGTGCCCTCATTGGGGTTACCCGCAGAGTGCGCCTACGCTGCGTGTTTATTACTACATACAATTAAATTAAATATAAAGTAAGACAATATGTTTGCGAACTTAACCCGTGGCTTCCATTAACCGTTGAAATGTAAACAACGTTAACGTCTGTCTATCCAAGACCGCTCCTAGTTAGTGTCTCGTGTTTCGTATCCTTGGCCGCGCCCAGCACTGCGAAGGGCGATAAATTCCCATCAACTACGTATCTATCCTTGACATCGACCGATAGTGCCACCATATTGCACAACCATTTAGATAGCTATTACAATAAAAATGCATTCCGTGGGTGGCCATCAATCTTTCTTTGAGAGCTTTACGGTTTCTTGACTTGTAAAGAATGTTTTAATGTCAAGTTGATGATATTTTGGGGGGACGAGATACTAAAATTAACGTTGACGACGAATTTGTAGGTGCGTCCGCGTCACGAAATTGTTTAATACGACTATTTCTGGTCGTTAAAAAAATAAAGAACGACCTCCATGATGCCACAGTTGGCGCAGTGGTTGAGCGATTGATAACTGCGCTACATGTTGCTAGTTCAATTCCTGCACGAAACATATTTGTATGGTCTACAAGTACCAAATCTAAGTGTCTTGTGAGTAATTGAGAGTGATGTGTGCGCTTATATGTTTGTTGAGACACCCATGAAATGATTCCTGAGTGTAAGGCATGCACTAGGAAAAAAAATTGTGTTGAACTTAAACTACCAAAATTAGATTTAAAAAACAATCACTCATTACTAAATCAATAATAATCATGAACCCTGCCAGTCAATTGACCGCTTGACCAAATTAAATCTAAACAGTTGATTGAGAATGTCTTCATGTCTCTAGGGACTCGATAAAACTTTGATCTATAATGTAGTAGTATTCGATTAAGTCAATTGTAGAGATCAAAGGAGCGGCGACCGGGCTCAGATGCTGCGATAGCCCAGCGCTGAATGGAATGCCTACACGCACATTACGAGTGTATGAGATGCCTCTACGTGATCACTTGCGAAAACGGGAAATGTGGACTTGTGTCGTTTCAATGGATTCGAAACTCATTTAGATTGTAGTGTAGCTACCGCAAAATGTCTACGGGCGGTCGTAGGTCTGTTAGTTTGTAGCTATGTAAATTTCACAAAAAATGTTTTGACAAAATATGAGTCTATTCCTAATCTAACTTTCTTAATATTTTTAGAACTTTCTAAAGAGTCCTTAAAGAATTCACATAATTATTTTATTGAATAATTGCTGCATACCATTTAGGTATTTACAATTTTCCATAGCTATTCAAATACCCTTAACTATACTGAAAAAAAAACTTTAACTAATTAAAAACCGTCTGACATACGGCGTCGAAAAACTCTTCCATATCACCGTCGACTATTGATAAATGCCCAAAAGACTGTCATAGCCGTTTTGCCACGCTATATGGCATAAACTCCGTTTTACCCCCACATGAATATTAGAATTTGATATTGTCGTGGTTTAAACGAATCATTAAAAGTGTCCTGGTTATGTGGTTCATGCGGTATGAAACAGGATATATCTTCACATTAAAAATACGTGCCTTCGACCAGACGAAGACGGAGGTAAAAAATAAATGTGGAACCGGAATAAATTGTCTTTTTATTCAATTTAATTGAGCGACTGAATATTATCTTCGCAGTGAATGATAAAAATTCAGGCACATATTTTATTTAAAATCGCTCGAGCATTCTTTCTCCGTTGAAGTTTAATCAACATAGCTCGGTAATACCTTTAAAGATACTGAGTAATTATATGTAAAGGCCTATCATTCTAGCATTTTTGTTTTCAAGGCAAAAAAGGATAAAATTTAGCAAAGGAATGTTAACTTATTTTTCATGCAAAAAAAACTTCTTCAAAAGTATTTCAACAGCGTTTGAGGTGCGTAAATGTATGGATATATTCAATTCCTTTAAGTTTTTTTACTGGAGTTGTTCGTGTAGCTCAAGACACGCGTGGTGACAGGCCCCGAGTGGCCGCCGCCGGTGGTCCACCGCAAACACAGCCCGCCTCCATTGTCCAAACTTTATTGTCATAAGTGCCTACATGAGGTCGCTCCCATATCTCTTGTAAGATCGACCTTTCACAAACAGTAACTTAGTGGCTATTAAAAGCTGTGAAATAATAGAAAGGTGCCACTTTATTTTTTGTTAACATCAATATGTTTTTTTTTTGTTTTGTTTCCTCCAAATATAAAAACATATTCCTTTGATTTATGCGTTTTAAATTGCCAGCAAATATTTTTTGTGGCTAAAAATTACGAGTGTATCTAAAAGAGTGTATGATACACTGTTGTGTGATCGATGTGTTTTTTTTATTTGCAATTCATAGGTATTATAAGACATATAAAGTCAAATCATTCCAAAGTCATTATTTATTCCAAATAAACCGATGCCGACATGCACTTTTGAAAGGTCAAGAGGTCAGTCTGTCAGAAAATGATGCTACGAGTTTACGCACATTCCAAAGCGTAAAACTCTATGTAGAAGAATGTGCAAGAAACTCCATGGACACTCATCAATCATACTATTTATTATATTATAAATATCTCGGTTACACGTTTTCTGTTGCTACTATGTGCAAATTTAACAGAGCTTAAATTTTTTACTCAGAATTTACCGGCTGTTCGGACTTCGAAATTGTTCACAAAAGGAGCGCGCACGCGCCTCGCCGTGTGTGGCGCAAATTGTATGGAAATAAGCAGACAAGTGCTACGAGATTTGTTCACTGACCAACAGACAAACAAATAGCTACACAGACTACAAAGCTATTATCAACCCCAGTATTTACTTTGATGTTGGACTGAGTCCCCAGAGCATTTACAAATATGTTATGCCTGCATTAACAATTAGGGGACGACTCATGGGGGTGATTTTGATAAAATACCAAGTGATCATTAAAATACTTTACACGTACTAAAAAACCGGCCAAGTGCGAGTTGGACTCGTACACAAATGTATACGTAAAATAATGACAACAAATGATGGAAGGTTGGGTTAATGGATGATCGGATGGGCAAAGATGCAGATAAGAAGAAAACAATATTTTAACTGTGCACTTGATTATCCAATTTTTTACAATATACAAATAATGCAGCTTCTCCACTTTAGTGTCTCAAAATCTGGTATGAAGGGCCCCGATTCTAACGAAAGACCTCAGACATTTTACTTGCAACCGTAGGTAACTGACGCCAAATTGCCAACAGACGATCCTTATTGGTCACTATCATCAACATAGCTTCTTTTTATTCGTCCATCAACTCATAACAGACAAAGGAATCATACGACTTTAAAAACAATCGTTTTTATTGTCTGTCTGTAATGTAATGATGTTCGGCGCTTTCGCGATTGTTCGGAGATGTGCCGAGAAATCTCTCAATTAACTAAGGACGTAATTACTTGGCTATGTAAAGACTTGAGCTGTACTTTTATGGCTTGGTGAATGTTGGAGTTGAGAGGTATTGTTACTTATCTTTATAGCGTGTTGATTAAGAAAGTTTGTACCTACTATTTTAGAAATTAAACTGGAAAGTTGCGTTTTTGTTGTGTTTTGTACTCTGAAGTGACTAACATTTGGAATTTGATGCCATAGTAAGTTTTATTCAGCTATTAAAAACTATTAACCTAACAATAAAATTATAATTATTATTATTAGCTGTTATTAAAGGCGTATAAATTAGTGCATGTAGTGCTCTTCTTTAAGTGAGGTACTTAGACTTAAAATAAAATTGTATTTCATTACATTTAGTAAAGTGAGTAGGTATATTACTGTTGCGTTGAAGAACCAAATAAAATAAATAAATAATACAATAATATAATAGAAATGTCATTGTCATTGGTGTGAAAATGACAGCCCCATATCTTGTCTAGGCAATTACTGTCCATTCCAGGTTGCCTGGACGAGATCGCGACATACGATAAGGCACCCCATTCATATGCATGTGTTATAGTATCATTTTTGTTTTGTTTTTGCTGTACCTACAATTAAGTATATGATATACTATAAATTAATAAATAAATATGATATATTATAATAAGAAAAATAATAATAATTCGGTATAATTATAATTATTAATCTATCACATACCCGCGAAACGAGACACAATAGTAAAACAATAACAGCGCGGTCTCATAGGACCGGTCGGGGATTCAAACATTAATAATTTTTTTATGCTGGTCGTATAAAAAATATATTTAACGATTTTTTTTTAAACTAAGTAGGTACATAGTTATACTTCCTTAGTATTGAAAATGAAAACAAAACTGTTACCATAATCCTTGGGCCTCAATTTGTTTGATCGTGCGTGGCTCCAGTGACACCTCGCGGCGCAGAATCCATTATGCATCATCTCCGTTGACATTTAGAATTTATTACCGTTGTCTTGGTGATGGAGGAGGTCTACCTTAGGGCCGTATTACACTAGCGTTTTGCGAGCGACTGCGGGGCGAGGCGGGCGACCAGCGAATACGTCGCGAACACACTGCGGTTGCAGAGGGAAGATGTCGCGAACGCGTTGCAAATTCGCAAAGTTTTAGTCGCGTTTTTGTAGGCATACAGGCTAGTATTTTTACGGGACAGTACACAATGGCTTCCAAGCTGCTATTGCAATTAGTTACTTGGTTTTTTTAATGATTCATGGTGTGACAAATAAACGTGTTTTCTTTCTTTGTTCCTTTCTATTCGCGGCAGTCTCGTTGCGCGTTGCGTAGCGTGTTCGTTATACGCCAGTAACGTATACATTGCGCACCCGCTCCGCTTTGAGGATACCCGCAACTCACTAGTGTGATAAAGCCCTTAGTACCACACGGCTGAGCAACTGTGACGAAACACAAGAAAGTATGAAAGTGCTTAGATTGCAATGTCACGACGCCGACGTAACTCACTGTACGGTAAGCACGTAAACACTGACTTACTTGTTTGTCTTTGTCACTAATTTTGATCGTACTTGTAAGTTTGAAGAGCTTACACACGGTCATAAAATTTTATTTCTTAGCAAAACTTATTTTAGCTTCACTACATATTTACACGTCTACGAAAGCTGTAGTTGATACGTATATCGTAACCACTACAGCTTTTCTTTATTTATGTACGTAGCATTTTTCAACGGATTTGAATGAAATTTTGTGTGCATAGAAACTTATTTCAGAGAGCCCCTGGATGGTTTGAAAATACAATTAGAGACGATTTTTTCTGACAAAAAACCAGCTTTCGGGCAGTTCTATATAGTCTGGCTTTAGAACAGCCTGTTTTTTATACAATGCCAGGTTTATATCTAGAGAAGATGGGCCAAGTTTTAATAAATCGTATTTATTTACTACATAACAGTTTATAAATTATATTTACATATTAACCTAATAAATGACTTAATAGATATATACAAACTAAAGATACAAACCTATATATATACAAAAATAAAAAGGGATTTACTGGGCATCAAAAAACTCATCCACGTCGATGTCAATAGGAATAGTGGTTCAGTTTTAATAAATGAATACAACACATACCGCTCAACTACGCCAATTAAAAAATAATGTCTATTCAATAAAATCAATTAACCAGAGGATGTGAGAGGACATAAAAATAGCATATTTCTTGCGAAGTACGAGTAGTGCTGGCCTGGTCGCCGGGCGTCCGTATCGGCGACGAGATCGCTCATTAACACAGAGCTGTTCCCCGATATTACCCGGCTCGGTTCGTGACTGAGCCATGTTCTTCGTTACCGGCTGCTCCAAGTGTCACGGCCGTGTCTTATAATCGTTCATATATCATGCACGACTCAATGGTAGGCCTTTGACCTGCTTTCTCGTCTTTGCAACGACATGAACTTATTAATTTTCTAAGCAATATTGGTTCAGCTAATAAACGCTCTCTGTTGGACATAGGCCTCCTTCAAGCCTCATATTAGCACAACGACCGTTCCTGTGCGTCTCACAACCACCAGCACTTACCAGGTCATCATTTCAACTTGTGTAAGGTCTACCAATGTTACTTCTTCCGTACGTGTTGTTTTGCACGCTACCAAGAATACGAGTTATGTCAGGTTGACAATTCAGAACAATTACAACATTCACAACCGTTATACAAGTCTATAAAATCAGAGTCCTCTCTGCAGATGAACTTCCATTCAAAAAACAGGAGCCATTAACCACTGGTCCCAACATAACATGGACATAAATTGAAACCTATTAACACATGAAGTTAATGAAGACATCGGAAGCATGCTCACGCGCACGTTCCAGTAAGTCAGCGTATCTGAACATCTACACCCACAGAATAACGAGTAATAGTATAAAGTTAAGGAATAACTTAACACAATAGGAATATTGTAGGGTTACTCACACAATAACCTAGCAATAAGTAGGCAGTCATAACATCATCACCATCATTTCAGCCAAAGGCGTCCAGGGTGGTCGCCACTTCAGAACCCTTTGTGCCCTGCCCACTGCTACTAAGGTTTAGTGATTATTCGGGTCAGCAAATCATAACATACATGAATGTTCCCACTGCTGGGACTAAGGCGTTAGGACAGGGAATGGGCCATAATTCACCACGCGGGCTCAGTGCGGAATTTCGGATGACACACTTCGAATTTCTGGTTCTTGGACATTAATGCCTACAGTAAAGGAAAACTCTTAAAGTTTTCCTTTACTGTAGGCTCTCAAGACAATATTAATCCTGCCAGGACTATGGGAATGTTCAAAAGAGTTCGTAATCTGTAGCTACGGCGTCAACCAACAACTTTTATACACTCGGTGATTTTACTACAAACTTGTACAACCAGCTTTATAACATGCTTGTTCTTTTATTTTAAGGTTTAACTGCATCTTGCATGCCACATTCTTATGTTTATTGGTACAAGTCTTGCAGTATTTTTTTATTGTTTATTCTTGATGGGCTTGGGCTTGGCCACTATCTCACGAGAAGGTAAGTGATGATGTAGTCGTCGCGGCGATGCACGATGGAGCACGTTTGCGTAGAAGTAGAATATTCACTCTTGACTTAAATAACCTTAGATTGTAAACCAGAAAACACACTCCAACATGGGAATTACATTCCCAAGCTATATGCACAATGAACGCAGTTCGCGGTGTCTCTGAATGAGACCTATTATTTTAGTCAAAGAAAACCATACTATACGGATCTTCAATAACTGCTGCAGAAAGCTTCTTATTATTTTCATTGGTCAATTAAGTAGTAGGCCAACATTTGTACATTTCAAGAACATTTCAAATTCAGACCACCCCGTGGAAATTGATGAGATAAACAAGTAAAAATAATTTAAATAAATTAGTCTTCCTAAAAGAAGTAATTAAAAGAACGACTGCAACTTAAGCTGCAACATCACTCTAAGTTATTCAGACGTTTAACATAACGCAGCGCACTTAATGCGCTGTACTAATGGTGAACATAACCATTTGCCTTTCACTAAGCACAGATAAATAATAACAAAGTTGTTCAAAGGGAATTGAAGCAGTTCCCGGTATGCCGCGGGGAAACAAAACAAACATGGTTAGCTGGCCATACACCTGAGGTTATGTGCAATTTGCAGCCTTTGTGGAAGTTGTAGAACCTTTTTTTGTTTTTTGATATATGCTGCTGAAAATGACGTTCGTTTCGGACTATCAGTTTCTTTTAAGTGATGGTGTCGATGTTTTTGGGGGGATTTTTCCGAGTGATGCTCAGTGGCTTCTTTAATTATTCGCGAATTAATTCCTAATGGGTATTGGGATGTTAAATTGATGTAGCTTTCTATCTCAAGTATGGAATTTCTTAATTTGTAGGTGCCATTCCATATCCTATGTGCTATTCCGTAAAATGGTCTACCCTTCTCACAGAACAGTCTTTATATGTTCTGTGACCCTTCTACCAAATTTAATCCAAATATATTCAACCGGTCTAGCGTGAAGGAGTTAGAAACTTACGCATTTTCTAAAAAAGTGTGATTGATTGGTGATCATCGTCCAACTTTTTTTCTTCACTCTGGCGTAATAGAACAGTCAACTGTGGAACGTAACTCAATTAGTCTCCAGGTGCAAGCAACACCCTCCTCATACAATATCTGTCACCGACGGAGATTAATATGGCGATCTATTCTTAGAGCATACGGCATATTACAAAGTGTCACCGGCTCTTGATGAAAGCTCGAATGTTTGGAGCTGTCACTACTTTTTAAGTGAGTTTATTAAATAATCACTTTCAGTTACCTTTTGCGTTCCAAAGTCGCGGTGACTCTTTCAAATAATCCTGGCCCGGAATAAAGAGTGGATACTTAAAGAAATTGTGTGTTTTAAAGATGGATATCCCCAGCTTCTTTATTTAGGGTACACTCTTGCTTTAAGCGTAAGGTTGTTACATTGCTAACAAGCAAGCAGAGTTCCTATCATCATCATCATTTTCGCCGAAGACATGTCTCGCATGTAGCTAATTTCTGCAACTTTCATTAGTCATCATATCATCGGCTACCTTGTCGGTTACTTTCCAACGTGATGCTGCGTCTTTCAGTACGCCATTACCACTTCAGAAACTTGCGGCTCCATCGACCATCTATTTGGCAAGCTATCTACACTATCACTGCTTTCGCGTTGATGATATTAATTATAGGTATGAAGGTAGTTTGAATATTTAGTTTGCAGGCTCTGTAGAATAAGATTTGTAAGGTTTCTAGTGTCCAGTCGGTCGGTGACCGTCTCTTCTATACTTACAACGCTAGCATCGACTTTCGCACGCAACCGTTCGCTATTTATTTACTGGTTTTGTTCGCTTGTTTAACTTTTAGCTTTATGTATTCAAAGAAATGTTACTTAAGATAAATATAAGATATAGACATTATATAATTAAAGAAGATACATAGAAATATACATTTAGGTACTTACATAGTATTATGCAGAAACACGCAATCAATCATACTAAAACGAAAATATAGAACAAACAAAGACATAAAGCTTTAGATTTCTAGACGCAGTGAACGTTCAATAGTTTCATACAAATTCAAGTAGGTGCCAACATAAAGTTTATGGCAGAATGCATAAACTCCTGCACTTCACGAGTCGCCAGGGTTATTAATCTTCAGTTCCCTTGACACGCCGAGCTGGTGGTTCTCGAACAAACAATACTGGATTATCCACGGAACTGCTTCGCGACAGAATTATGTAAAACTATAAATCATGATAGGGTACAAAGCTGCACGCAGAGGCAGCATCGCGCTGATTATCGCGAACCTGTTTACCTTGGAGTAATAAGCAAATGGAGTGAACACTTCATTTCTTTTAAAGGCTGTATCACCGTCAAGGTTTCTAATAGAAATTTTCAAGGAATGTGCCAGTTTAAAACTTAAATTATTGTATTTTTGTGTGTACTTACAATTACATCACTAAAATGGAAATATTTAAAATATCCGATCAATCAATAATCGTCTACTACAATGACGCTCGCCTCGGTCTGAGTCTAGTCCTCCTTTGTTGTCCAGGGGATCTTTCTTTGGAATACGCTGCCCTTGAACATCCGGTTGGTGTCCAGTAAATTATCTTTTAAGGTAAAGGCAGGTGAACATATTTGTAAGAAAATAGTAGAATCATCACAGCGATAATTCGTTGGATTATTGTATTTTGCCAGCTACTAAAGAGGAGACATTCAAAAAGCGAAACGGCTTTACCATTTTGTCTTTTCTCGCCCATCATTCCTCCATTTCTTTCGTACTCCACGTCTTTACCAGACGGAGGGTAAGTAATAGCCGATGGTGTGCATTAGTCACAGGACGTGGGCGGCCGCTGCTCCAGCCCGGTAAATAAGCTGGACTAATCGAACTGGAATTACTGTGCTTTGTACGTTATGTTTGCTTACTTTAAATGACTTTTGCTTCGGGTATTGGACCATAGGATTGTTTGGTCTTTCACTGCGTCAGCAAATAATAAAGAAATCCAGAATTCGAGTGACAATTATTGTGATTAGGCATTGCCGTTATTCTGTGCAGGATTTTGAACCTTTATTTGGGTGGGTAAAACGTTAAATAAATCCCACTCTAAAGCAGAGTGGAGGGCAGGTTTGAGCAGACTTTTACTGACTAAAATCACACCAATGTTCTTTCAGTTGCCCTTTGCATTCTAAGACCACGGGTTACCTTTTCAGAAGTCCTACCATGTCTTAATAGGCATCGGCCCTCCTGGGTCCTGCTTGCGCGCGTGGAACACTACTCGCCGTCGTCGTCGAGATAAAAGCTTTAAAAACTAATTTCTATTTATTTATAGACACGTAGGTTCCGTTCATTTCTTCAGATTTTATTAACCAACCGGAAACCAAAGTTTACAACTATATTTGTTGATTGGTTAACTTTATTTGTCTTATTTGCTAATAAATTATTCTTAGCAATAAAGTTTGTTTAATAATCTTTGTGTGTTTGATTACCTTGTAAAATATATTTATTATAAAATGCAACGATCAACACACACCAGTCGATTGTTTCGCTCACGAGTGGCGTACACGAAACTGGTCGCCATTGTAGAGTGCACAGGGCCCACTAACATTTACACCTACACAGATATAAAATGAACAGAAGACCCGGAACAGACACACATTAATTCAGTTGTACGTTGTACCGAGTCTGGACATTCTATTTGTTTCCAACGAACATTAAAACAAATTAATGTGTAGTAAAATAACATTAAGAAAACTTTGTGGGCAGAGTCGCGGTCTAAAACTGTGTGGGATATCGTAAAACAGAACACGGCTCATATTAAGTGGTATGTTAGAACGGTTAGGAGCCATTTAATATCAACAGCGGACTCGTATTTGTAGTAAATGCGGTAATTTCTCTTTAGTCTTTAAATTATTGTCCGTTATGGAAATAAACGGACTGGCGTCGCCGCCAGTTTATATTCTAACTCCTCTGATATAAGTGTAAAGGTATTCTAATTTAGTAGTCAGACATGAATGTAGCCTTAGATGTGTGACATGTTTGTAGCCTTAAATACATATCTTTTAATAATATCTACGAATTTATTGATCACAAACTTCTGCCAGCAGCTTCACCCGCGATAGATAATTATCCCAAGGGAATATGCCTACTCCCGGGATAAAAAGTATCCTATGTGCTATTAGAGGATATATTTTACAGCTTCATAAAGAAAGCATGATATTGACACACTGTACTGATATTTATTATCTTTTAGCAATGTTAAAAAATATACTAACGTACACCAACGTTGAATAACGGCATAAATATGGCTAAGATTTGATTCTGCACAACCGTGATACAGGTCATTTGCGGTTACCATTTCTAACGTAAAGCTGATCTAAACATAGAAATAGCCAGCAGTTACCACAATAGATGCAATCAGGGCTTGCACGCGCAATTCTCTCCGCACACCGTTTGCGCGAGCATTGGCCGGTCCTCCGCCAAACGGGAGATCTTAGCTTTTGCTAAACGCTATCGATTAGCACTAACACAAGGCACATTTAACGTAATGAAATGTACCGGTGGACTGTGGCCAGTGGGAATCCGTCGCGGTTTGCTGAGACAATATTTACCCAGGCCGTGGCTTTCTCACGGACGCGCCGGTTCGGGACGCAGCGATCAGTAAGAGTCAATAGTCCAAAATATTGTTTATGTAACAATTTCGAGTGTGTGATAATGAGCGGTGGACGCTATGTATCGTTTCTAAGTTTGTTTTCTTTTGAGGTTGGAAGCTAAAGAGGTTATGTCAATGCTCTAACATTATAGCTTCGGTAAGAGGTATAGAAATATTTTATTGTGAACAATGAGATCAGAAATGAGCATTTCTGCAGGAGTTCCAAACAGGATAGCCTAAATTTAATTTGTGCTCGCAAAACATGTAGTTAATGGGTAACTAAAAGGTTTGGAGTAAGGATCACGTACCGAAAGACGTAGTGCTGGAAGACCTCCCACAAAGCGGACCGATGACTTTGTGTGGGTCGCAAAAACCCGATGGATGGAAAACGCACAAAATAAGATATTTTGGCGAAACTTGACGAAGACCTATAATATCTGGCAGTGGACGTCTTCCGACAGAAATGACGATAATGATGAAAGAGTCTGCGACTTGCAATCTCTGACAAGAACAAATTAGATAGTCGTAACTCGTCTCCAGCCTGACATAAATTCGCAATAAAACCATAGTAGATAATTTTAGGTCTCGTACATCTCGAGTGCAGTGACAAAAATACCTCCCTGATCTAACGTCATCCCTCTGAGATATAAATAGAAGGAGTGCACGAGAGCACTCGCGATTCAGGCCGACGCATGCGCACACGACTTGCATTACACGTGCATCGAGCGAGAAACCAAACCATCTGCTTACTTAACAGATTTATATTGATGTTTATTTGAAGCGAGTTTTAAAACATCATCTTTTAGGCAATGTTTTGATCTATTTCAATCAAGGAAATTACTTTAATCCTGCGGCTAAAATGTTGAGTTTAGTACCATTTGCGGTCCTGTCAGTAAATAGGCTGTATGATTAATATGCACTGCGCATAAACCGAGGACTAATATTTATGCAATATAGTCATTTACTATTTTCATCACTATTATGATTCATAAATCACAAGAGCAGCGCAACCTTATAAGTCAAGTCAGACTGACACAAATTAAACGAAACAACTCGGTCAAGATCACAGGCCACAGCCTAGTCAATATAAAAAGTATAGAAATAGGCGGCCTTGTGCAGACAACATTGTCACAAGCAGGAAGAGGCAATTGAACGAATGAGTCGGCGAGCGCGGATCTAAAACGTTCAATGGTCCGATCACATGTGAACTGGGCCAGTGGGTAAGTCAATGACCCCGCTAGATCACGGAGAATGTCATAAGGATATCGATCGCGGTTTTGTAAACATGATGGGAATATTTTCGAGATATGGGAATGGGGACAGGGCCTATGACTGCTTCAATCATTTTGTCCCAAATCCTGATGGACTTGAACTTCATCTTCAGAAGTAGGTGTCAGAGACAGGGGCACAGAGTTTAGAATATATGTATACCAAAGGCGCAAACATAGGTATAATAAATATTAATACATCACTATAAAACTGGAGTACCTACGATTCTTTTTTCATTAGCAATGCCGAGAATTTAATTGTTAGCAACAGCTATATACTTAGCGTGACCTCTAGGCTACGGCTAGCCTATTTTGGCGGGCTGCCGAAGGGTGCGAAAGAATTACAGCAGCCCTGGAACGCAAAGGGAAACTGAAGGATCTCTGGTGGGTTTTAGTCAGTAAAAGTCAGATAGCAGGAGGGGCGTGTTTGAACGTTCAGTTCCACTCTAAGACCGTTTTCACATTATCCGATCCGATATCGGTGTCGGACGCCGATACGATATCGGGGTAAGTAAAATGTATGAAATGCCGTGCTCCGATATCCGATATCGGGCCGGACAATATGAAAGACAGGTACATATTTCATACATTTTACTTACCCCGATATCGTATCGGATTCCGACACCGATATCGGATCGGATAATGTGAAAACGGTCTAAACAGGGACAAGTTAATTGAAGGTTCCCACCTCAAAAAAAAAAGATGTCTAGTCATAACTATCGACATCACAAAAGTACGAGTATACCTAATGTTACAGGTTTGTTCCGATATAAAATTGATGTAATCTACTATTTTTGCGAAAATACAGGATATTTCTAGTTTAGTCAGGTATTAGATATGTGACATAACCAAATATAGGTTCCTTACTTACTCGTACCATATTATATTCTGTTGTGATATCGCATTACTCTCGCAGAAACACCGTTACAGCTTCTGAAAGCTCATCATATCTTACATGCTTATTACCCTTCATAAAAACGATCGGCCCGTAAGATCATCCAGCCTCATTTATCATCTCAGTATGATGACATTTCAGCCAATTAGTGGATGTTTTGTGCACGCCATCGAGATAATACGGCAAGGCGCCTTATATGGCGCATCCTTATTGGGTGAAATTTAAACTGATTGGTGGCCAACGTGACTGGACAATGCACTAAGCACCAACGGACATAAGTAAGGAGTAAGTACGGAATTAACCCTTATGTGCGCACCACTAATTGGGCCCTAACTTGGTTATCGAAGTATTTCGACGAAAGTTCCTAATTAATTACGCCTAAAGTGTAAGTTTGTTGCTTTATCGCCAATGTGTACGTGTGGGAGATACCCGTGACGGAATGCTTATTTAATTATATGTGATAATGATAAGTTTTTGCTGCATATAATATTATAGTCTTCACCAAAAGCCTGACGCTTTATTTTATTACTACTTCTGTCAGAGGCCTATGTCTATCATTGAGGTTCAAGCTGGCTACGTACCAATTTTCATCAAAATCACTTCAGAAGTTCAACAGACAGACAGAGTTACTTTCGCATTTATAATATTAATATGGTTATTGTGTCTTGCTGTGGTATTTAAGATTCAGTATGTCATAGATTTACGAGTCTACTTCAACATTGACTGGAAACTTTGAGTACCTAGTTCTTCATATTCCTTCTCACGAGGTTTACGGCTAATTTTTATGCTGTCTCTACTATAAAACTCTGGAATGTGCTTCCCCTTGACAACAAAAACGCTGAGACAAAAGTTTCCTCAAGCATAAAATTCGAAACTACTACTTAAACTCCTCTAAACCTCAGTCAGGTCTTCTTCATAATTATTATATTTTGAGTTCTCTTATACAATATTAAAATTTATCATAGACTCATACTATTTATTCATTTAGTATTAATAAATAATACTATTTGAAATACCTATTATTTATTGATATAGACAGTTGCACACCTATCACAGTATAGTCAACCTTTTATAGAGGTTGCTTTATTGCATTATGCCCACCTATGTACTACTACTGTGCAGTTTAAATAAAGAAATAAACATTGCCCATTGAGAAGCATAGGAGAACATTGTTCACAAAATTACGGAATTTCTACATCATTTTGAAAAATAGACCCTCATCCATCACCCCGGAAAGTTCAAGGCAAACGTCGGTTACCAAATCTCAGGCAGGGCCTGTCGGTCACGACGCTGCTTACCATAACAATAGCAGGTACATTTTACAAGAAGGCAACATCGCCGACCCTCCTCTATAATTTATGGAAATGACCGCAAACAAAAACACACGACAAAGGTGTCTACTCGAAATTAAATAGATGGGTTGTGTATCGTGTTGTTCGTTGTTTAGCTATTGTTCCCTCGCTTCATAATCGTAAATATCATCCCTTGACCCTCCGCTGTTGCACCGATACGTTTTACGGCTGAAGCTATTAAATGTTACGACGACGTCAAAATGTGACTGGACTGGACACATACACAAAGTGTTGGCTTTTGTGTGTTGGCATTCCGAAGAAAGAAAACAACATAAAAGCGAAAGCGAAAATTTGTTATCGCGTGCATCGTAAATTAAAGTTTGCTTCGTGAAAATGTTTGGAGAAAGAGTTGTTTAATCCGTAAGTTAATAATCATATCGTCGTATTTTTATCGTGATGTATCTGCGTGGCGCGGTATGTGTGGCGGTGGCGCGCGCTAAGTGCCCGGCTTCGCTTTGTCGCGATAACACGGCGCGCTCGCTAATTGGACACGATTTATTAGCTTGCGCGTACGCCACAACTAAATCGGAACTCACCTTTAATTTTAACCGGCAACTGCCACTTTGTTTACCGTCCAACTAACCGCAACATTCCGCTAATTAACTAACTATTATTTTGTTACCTAAACCACGGTTTCAATGCTCCGTTGTTCATGACCGTTCCTCATTTCTTAACCAGATGTCTTTATCTCCCTACGTTAGTTACGAAACGCGTTCGCCCACGTCCGAATTTCGAATCGACTTCGCTATCGAAAAATAGAAAGTCATAAATTACCGAAGGGCCGCTTTCCCACTTAAATCTAGGTTAATGCTGTCGGGGAACTACGGAACTGAACGATACTGGAAGGAACTGGCGATGACTTGGAGCTATTTTTATTTCGTTGAATGAAACATAAAACTTTTGTTCCGGTTCGTATTCAGTCAAAGAATGACTTGGTTATAAAACACAAGACATTCCATTCATGAATAACTCAAATGGAAGCTTCCTGCATTAAATCTATCAAACTTTTTATCGATATACATGGCAAATGATGGCAAACAGTGATGCAATTGTTGACGGTGAGGTGTATCTACTAGTTTATTAAGTAAGAGCCTATTCACTCTAACTTTAAAAACACCTTAATTACAAGTAGACAGGAAGACCGCAACAGGTAAATTGTTCCAGTCTTTCGATGTAGGCATACGCGGTATAAACGACGAGACGAAACGCTTAGTCTAAACCACAGAAATCTCCTTTCTGATATCTATGATCCAAACCGTATAGGTTTCAACACTGTAAGGGTGAATACTCGCCATACGTCGGCTCAGCTTTTCATGCAAAGGAATCTTGCCTGAATTAGCGATCAAATTGCTAATCCCATATCTTCACACAGACCGCAACATAGCCGTTTCCAGTGTAACAAAATCAAAGAGTATCAATAAATAGTGAATGGCTTTGAGTGGCTGTCGGCCATGTAAACAAAGCAGATGCCAGCGCCAGCATGGCCCAGCGTGGCCCACATGAGCGTGCCATCATCTCCACTGACGTAACCACGTAGCGCAGTGTTGCAACCAATCGCCGGGCAGTTTGCATGCTTGTTTATATCTTGCTTAACACGTGCCTAATAGCAAAAGCTCATATTTTTGTAAGAGAACCAGTAAGCCGCTGAAGAATATTTGCTCATTCAACAGAAGTTGTCAAACATGATAAACCATTACCTAAATAAAATTTTCATTTATGAATTTTCAAAATGCATTCCGTGTTTTACTTAGGTTAACGCCAGATGTTTCTACTATAAGGGAAGACCGCACTACTACACTCGCGCCTCTAGGCCGAAATCTATTGGAGCCATGGGTTCGCTTTTGAAAGGAAAACCTGGAGTCCTGGAATGCGAGGCAACGGAGCAACATAGGAGTGGGTTTTAGTCAGAAAAAGTCTGACACACCCTCCCACTCCACCCTAGAGCAGAAGAAGTGGTCAGATGATTTCCCACCTGTAAAAAGGGGAATAATTTCAAGTGTTAGCTCACTTTATTGCGAGTTATCTAACTAGTTATATAGTTGGTACCTCACAGTAACTAATCTGTTATGCAATCCATGGCACCGGCCAGTAAAAACGATGTAACAAAACTGTCGATAAAATAATAATCTTCTTCCTTTTTCCGGATTAATGTTTCTCATAGCATTAACAGCATTCAGACTGGTTTTATATTTAAAGCCCGTTCAGATAAGACAAGCAGTTGACAAGTCGTCCAACACCGAGGAACATGTTTGTGTCTAACGGAAATATTATTTATGGGTCATTCTTGTTTTTACTGACAATCGATTAGTACAAAAAAAGATAGAGGTGTGTTTAGTCCACTCTACCATGCCAATTTAAAAAATAAAGTAATGCATTATTCCAACTAAACTTAATCCCTTGAAAAAATAAAAATGTACGTATGTATTTTACTAATGAATGAATTGAGAAACTTAAGCATATATCAAGTGTAATTCATAGTATTATGATATTTAGGTAGGTACATCAACGATTGTATCACTACCATCCATCATGACCATCAGAGATCGCAGCCAAGTGCTAGTTTATATATTAAAAAGAAAATCTTGAAGCGATTGTCGGTAAAAACAAAATCGACCATTAAATCTGATGAACTTCTATTGACGGTGCAACCTTATTCCAACTTCCAACAGATTCCTATAAGTAGGTACCTAATTTCGTTTATAACAATTATTGTAAACATAATGTTCACTAATGAACGCTGAGCAAGCCCGATTTCTTAATTAGATACTTTAACGTCGTAACTCGTCGCTACCGATTACCGCAACCAGTTATTTTTAGTTAAATGACATCGGAATTAGAACTACTAATTATGAGGAAATCTTCATTTATAAATATTGCTTCACTAACTTCTGCCAGTGGCTTCGTCCGCATGTTAGTAGGTTACTCCATACATTTTGACCCTCGTTTCGCCCCCCTAAGGGGTGAATTTTGGAAAATCCTCTCTAAGTGCTCGCCTACTTCACAATAAGAAGCCTTGTGCAAAATTTCACACTCTTTTTACCAGTAGTTTCGACTTTGCGTTGATGTGTCGGTTAGTCAGTCTCGCCTTATCGTTACGTCTATTTATATAGTTATATAAAAGACGAAACTGACTATATACTCTATATATAGCTAATAATAAATCATGTTCTCAGTTAGTTACTTATAAATAGTTAAAATAACAAAATCTAATGAATTAGTCACAGGAATTTTGTCCAGCTTAGGCAGCAAATAGGTATGACTCAAACTTCAATTTGTATGTACAATGATGACCAAACAGGAAAGTATAGGTTTCCGTTAATTGTTTCAGTGTTCAAAATTCAATATTCAAATGACATGTCAAAAAATAACACAGAGCTTTTAATAGATGAGACCATATATTGGAACATATCAATAATAATGCACACAATATTTGCATACAATCGCGACATTTACGATGTTGTGTGCAGAATTAAACATGGACTTGTTAATATAACACCCTCTAGCGAATATAATTTGTGAAGATGAGAATAAAAAGCCTTTGGTGAAGTTTAAAGGGCTTAACGTTTTGTTTGTTTTATAGAAACAGAAAACAACTGTAAGGAGTAAAGTTAAATAGACTGAATTCAAGAAAAATTAAAATCACAATCTAAAGACATTTTATGAAGATGCTCAAAAGACCGTTGATAATGATTTAATTATTTCTCGATATAAAATGGTAACGAGTTACGAAGCTATAACATAAGCGCAAAGGGCTGCGGGATTAGTAAAGAGTTACCGCAGCCCTGGAATGCAAAGGGCTTCTGAAATAACACACACGCCCATTCACTCCAACCAGAGGCAGGGAGAGATTCGATGATTTCTCACTTCAAAAAAAAAACATTTAAGGCTAAGTTGCATATTCACGGAAGCATGGAAACAATGCTTATATTGAACTTCATTCACAAAGACCGACTCCTGGTGACTCCGACCTTTGATACAAATGCCACGGTGCTATTTAGGAGTATTTAGGGGACTTACCATGAATTCTAATGCCACCTGTGACGGGCAACACTGTTCAAAATGATAGGCATGTAACACGAATTAAGGAAACATTATTTAGTACAAACTATTTCCTGGAACTTAGAACTATGTATGTATCTTTTTTCTGAATCACATTTAAATAACCATATAAATTTTAATTGGTTAACCTCAATTAGTTGGTCGCATTTAGTACAAAACAAAGTTATTTTGGTTAGTTCATGTCAGTAAATCGAATGATTCATGAACAAAAACTATTTTGGTTAGTTTATGTTACTAAGGGCCTGTTTCACAATGTCCGAGTAGGCACTACTCACTGAATAAATTCCAAAATGTGACAGATTTTGTATGAAATTATCTGTCAAGTAAGATACTCGAAACTTAATCATAGGTGGTGAAATAGGCCCTTAATCTAATGATTCATGAAAATGCTGTAAAATTATTCAAACTGACACATTCGATGACTTAAAATAGTCATTTACTGATTTTAGTTAATTTTGGCTTGTTATGCAGAAACTAAAAATTATGTAGAGGTTTTAACGATAACACTATCGGTTTAAATAAATACATTATGCCTGATACGTGTTTGTAAGGTGGAGCACTCAATTTTCTGAATACAGATAGTGTCAAGCGCCCATTCCTTGTTTCAATAAATCTTCCTCGGACGCATCTGTTCCTGCTCAGATTTCATCTACAGATTCAACTTCAACGTTGGCGCAATTTCCATATGCAAAGCCATCTTAATCATCACGCTGAGTTCGAGATTCACCAGCACAGCGATGATCTCATAGAGATTAAGTGCCAATTTGCCTTCGAAGTATAACGGAACTAAATTAGCCATAAAACGTAACAGTGTAAATGCTTCAACATTTTTTATTAGACTTGTTGACTTGAAAGATGAGTTGTGAAGAACGATCATAAAAAATATGATGGCTTAAGAATACAATATTTTCTTCAATGCTAAAATAGTAATCGCCTAACAAAAGATAATGATGAAATAAAAATGAAATCTTATCGAAATTAATGAAGTAAACGACATAATCACGTCGACACATCGCGCCGGGCCTCCAAATGTAATGGATTCGACATTTGAATTGTAAAACTGTTAGATCGTCGGTAGTGGGACGCGTGACCCCCGACCTGCGCCTGCGCCGCCGCGCCGCGCAGCGCCAACCGCGCCGGATTACGATGTACATGCATCTGGTTTACAGATGTTAATCGCGGGCTACTACTCTTTATGGTCGTATTAATACCGCCGCCCGTAACTCTTTGTTTTGATGTCATATAAATAGCTTATTATGGCTGCCATTAGCTCCAGTCATAACACGAATTATGAAGAAAAACTGTGTCAGTTCCGTGTTAAAAATTTTACTCGACCATTCAACCGCTGTCCGCTTCAATTTCCCGTCCGCACATAGTTGTAAGTTTTATGCCTTGTTTAGGACGGAATGCATATTGAGGTCGGGTTGTTTAAAAAATCTTTCAATTGTGGGGCAATTAATCACTTATGCAACGGGTGTTGAGGATCTGTTGACTCACAGTTAAATTAAAAGGAGCATAACAAATAAAGTGAAGTGCTGTGTCGGGTCTCGTTACTTGAATAATGAATCACGATGTGAGAAAAGAGGCAATTACTCTCATTATTGCCGCACATGAGTCATGGCGGGGGAAGCGGTATATCACATGCGCCGCCGAGGGTGGCAAGCCGCTGCGTGCACCGTATAACGCCATACATTACGACTGAGAATTTCAGGGACGTCAAACATACGACGATATATGCGCACAAATGACTTCTAAAATTAAAGCTCTGCTTAGAAAACAAACACTACAGAGTCCCTGGAAATTTCTGGTTTACAACAAATGTAGAAATTCTAACAAAAAGTAATAATAAAGTAGTTAAATTTTATGTACCTATGTGAAAGCTCGTTAGTGCTTAGAAAACATAGACTTTAGTTTTTCTAGATATATTCTGGTTTACAACACACATAGAAATTCTAATAAAAATAGTGTTAAGAACAGTTAAGAATGTAGTTAAATCCTATACCATGAAATCTCGTAGATGTGATCGATTGATCGACATACCTCGTAGATAAAGTTCCAGATGAATGCCTATTTATTAGATAAGCTTTGCATCACCAAATGCCTACTTTTACGTGTTTATCCGATAAGCGATTGAGCGAGAGACCGGGCCCATTTGATTGATTACTAATTAATTTCTTAGCGAAACTCGTTCATGTTGGTTTAATTCATTAAAGGCGCTTAGGTAAGCAGATCAACCGTTCGATATATAATAATTATGGTCTATAGAAGATGACAGATAATTGTATATTCTGCCCAGTGGTCTATTTATAGCTCATACTTATCTTCGTTTCATTTTCACGATGAGAAAAATGTTTTTAATGACAGTGGAAAATTATGTATTATGTGAATATAAATAAGGTTTTATTATAATAGGTATAATACCTTGTTTCTTTTTCAGTTATAGTAGAAAGACAGCCTGAAAATAAAATAACATTGGATACATTTTAACTACATATTTATTAACATACACGAGTATGCATATTGGTCCAAGTGTCAATAGTACTTGTAGGTAATATCGCGGAAATAGTACATTATAATGCAAGTGGAGAAATTTGCAGTTGCGACCGAGATGGAATTCGGCCGAGCCGTAGGTGAGGATGTTATGAAGCCGAATGCTGCAGTGACAAATTTCCTTGTGTAAATGTAAATTTGTTGAAGGATCAATTACTTTTGTACCAAAGTGCTAATAAATATATGACATGTAACTTTTTCGATATATTTTATTGTTCTGAAATACAAATGTTGTACACATTACAAACAAAATAGGTTATTCATGCAGTTCTAATAAAATATTTCAACAAAAAACCGCTTACATCTCACAGACGGTAAGCGTGTGAAACTGTAAACTTATTAGGTCAAGATAATCTCAACAACCACTAGACAAAAAAAAACCATACATTGCTTGCTCCACGAACAAAAAAACAGACAACCAGATTGCATTCAGAGAAAAAAGACGCAATGTACTGAACACGGATGCAAAGACTCATTCCTTTTTTAACTGAGTGGAGGCGCAGTTGTTTCGTGTACTACATTCGAAGTCCAGATTAGAGAGTTCAAATCCACATACATACATACGGAACGGATATGAATAGCGTACGACGAACAAACAGACGGTTCTAATCACAACAGCACACAATGCTATTGTTTATTTCATCCCGTGAACTCGGAAACTGTATCTTGGTACATACTTGGTACTCAAGTGGGTGGTCGATAACCATCGTGATAGAATGCATAGTTGAAGAATTAAATATACCAACAAACAACTTAGTAAGTGTAATTTTAGAGACAGAATAATTTTAGTCCTATCCTCTTCTCTTAATTCTTAGTAGTCAAACGTCTTTGTCGGTAACTATAGATTAAATTGTTGCAACTGGTGCGATTTCTGCCCATTTCTCTAAGACAAGCACATACAAATACTTATGTACTTATGTATTATAATCCGAAGTAAATTCGGGTAAAAAGAGGTAACATTTACTATTAATGAACCAAGTTTCATAGAAATGATTCTATCAATATATTTTTCAGAATACAATATTCTATAGACCGAAGATTTAAAAATCCATATAATAAACTAAATACTTAGATCACTTTAACTGAAACAAGTCTTGGTTTAAGATTACAATACATCTAAATGCAGCTACAACGACTCAATTTAACAAAGGTCAGTTTAAAACTAAACGACAATATCTTGGTATTTAGAAGTCGAAACGTTGATATTTTAACGTTTCTATGCTCCTTGAGCCAAGAGCATGTAGCAACGTAAGTACTTCATTGCTATCCACCGCCATGTCTTTCCAGTTTTCCAGTGATGTCACGAGAGCACAGTTATAATTGCCAACACTAAGAAGGATTGATTTATAAACTATTAAAAAAAAAGTAGAAACTAACTAACTGACATATCAACACATAGTTAAAACTACTGGAACTAGGAGTGTGAAATTAAGTACAAGGTTTCCTTTTGTGACGTAGGCGAGCATAAATTAAGAATTTTCCAACTTCAACCCCTAAAAGGATGCAACAAGGATCTAAACTTTGTATGGAGAGACCTATTTTTATGCGGGCGAAGTCACTGGCAGAACCTAGTCTTACATAAAAATTATCAACAGTCTCTATAAAGTATCATTATCAGCAACCACTTAACTTGTAAATTTTATTCTAGAGTACTATGACCAAGCAAACCTATTTAACAAAAGATCTGTTAGTTCAAAATCTCTATTCATAGAATATACATGAGATTTCAGTGCGGCACTTGACCGGAAGCACTCGAAGTCTGGTAGCCGATACCAATACTACCCCACTTCAGATTACTCCGACACCTCAAATAGATCAGACCAAGTTATTTGATCTTACCACTTGAAACGAATAGCATAAAGGATCTTAAGATGGAACAGGGATAAGGATAAGCCAGATGACCCTACTTACCAAATATTTTTAAATATTTATCATTAGAGACGATAAAGTATATCCTTACAAAGATTAGTCGGGTGTGTTGATAGTGACTTAAATAAAATATTAGTTTAATACATATAGCAGCCAATCTTCTAATGGCTGATGCATTTTCAATAAAGCTAAAAAATATATAGAATAGTACAAAGGTTTTACTTATTTTGAACGAAATTTCTTCCAGCAGACTGCAGCAGGAGAGCTGAGTAAAAAAATAAGAATGGCTAGCTTAAAATTTCTTAGAAACCAGCTTGTAAGCTAGTTAACCTGACTTCGATAAAAATACTGTAAAACAGAGAGTTTTTACAATCCCAGGCGAGTATATTCCCAGTAATAAAGGCTAACTTGATGGATCATGAAATAAATCACGAAATTAACGTGTTTAAACACACAGCAACTAACGGCATACAGATTGCTGAACAGCCTGAACACAAACCTCTTAATAGACCTAACATCGAACACTCGATACTCAGAAATGCAGTAATGAATTGCAAAGAACCGCATGATATGACGCTGGTTGTACAGGCCGCTAATAAATGAGCCCGCCAATCCTGAAAGCAATGGATGACGTGTCCGGCAACACGATCGCAACATGGTGCCCTGTACTCGGTGGCGGTTGCTCGTGTAAAATAACAAGAAGTCGTAAAGTGAACCGCGACGTTTATGGTCCTGTTCTCACACTGATCCGGTATCGGGGCAGTTTTGCACAGAATTTCAATAAGACACAACCATATTCTCAAATCCAATTTAAAGTTATGTACATCTGGAATCAAAGGATCCGGAAACGACCGTACAGTTCCATAACACAATCTTATTGTTTGTCAGAAAACCCCTAAAATCAATGTTTCAGTATGTCTAAGCCAATTATGAGTACAAGTCAAGATATTAAAATTCTTGACTAAATATAGCTCAAGAGCCCTACATGAAGCATATACACGCACAATCTAAAAATAACTTGATTTCATACCGGTCCCAGGTACCATAAATATGTAGAGTATCTCTAGTCAGCAGAACTAATAGCAGATAGCAATAACATGATTCAAGGCTCTGCGGGCATCTCGACTACATACATAAATTATGTTATGCATGCATGTATCTCTAATATCTCATTACGTAGAGATAGACTCCTTAGAAATGTGGCGCCAACGACTAATGATGCACCGAGTTGATGTAAGCTTCACATTACCGCGACGGGTGACGAATCAAGAATGCAATTTGAGATGAAACGCGGATGTAAGACTTCAAATGTGCGGCAAATTGCATTAGAAATTGCGTTTAATCAAATCCAGAACCACAAGATTGGATTAAACTCAGCCAAAGGGTTCTGTTAATGGTGATGTATCAATCTTGTTTGCATTTGTAAGTGAACTTAAGATTTCTGAAGAGACTCATTACAATTCACTGATTAAATAATCCGTTGACTGGTTTACCTTTTCAATTTACCTACGTGAGTACATTATTATCGCTGCATCACAGTTTGATTAAAGATGATCGCTTATTTCCGTGCCTCAGCATTATTTTGGTCAATTTACTATTTTGGGAACGCCTTCACAATCTGTTGCGTTCACGGCAACAATAACTTATTGTGTGCCTTCGAAGAGTGAATTAAGTCTTGCATGACTTGAGGTTTTACAAAATGATGAAGATTACTTTCAAATTCTTCGATTCAGAATGTTTGTGTTGCGTTGCTCTTGATCTTGATACTTGAGCAGTTGTGCAAGCTGTTCGTACGCAACTGCGCCTACGCACATTCCGAACTAAGATCGATTTTTTGATTTTATTTACCTTTGACACCTTTCTAAATTGATACTCGGGATATCGGTTCGGCACTTACCTGAAAAAGAAGAATAAAATTTATAAGAATCTCTACAAATTAAAACACATACAGAAAAAAAAGTTAACCTAACTTATAAAAACTGCAAAAATCAGGAAAATTTGGAGCAAAATAATTTTTGTGTCAAATGATTTTAATGTCCAATAAGAAACATTCCCCCAAACACCTAACAATTACAAGTTGTGATCTATCTAATAAGCAGTTACTTAGCTCTAATTAATTCAACCTTATGATGCACTGCCAATATAGTTAACACAATTGTAGAAATTCTTCGATAAACGAATAATAGGTTTGCGCTAATTAGCAACGAGAGTACCTACAGTCTCTTTATGAGAGTATGCTTGAACAATGCTATTGACCTCGTTGCAATTAGGTTTACTGCCGTTTAATGAAATGTCGTCTCTCGCAATTGTGTCAGAAGGGCTTAGGTTATCGAGATAGTTGGCTACTTGGCTGTCACTCTTTAACTTCGCTTTGTATCTACCTACAGCATTGTCTGACTCACTGTATTGTCTCTACGAGATCGCTGCCTTCATTTCGGCAAGTTCAACTGGGCGCAACTCAGATGTCCAAAAGCTCATTTACAAAGTGTCTTTATTGATAAATACTTCGCAAAACATGACTCCTCATATAAAGTTACAGACGCAATTTAAATTTCTAGCAATATTTTCAATAACACAAAAGAATAGCAGCACCTAAATCAATTTCGTATTTGCGTAGGAGAAGAAAAATATCTGCTGTCTTCACTTAGGCGTTTGATTGACTAAAGCATGTCTTTGGAAGACTAATATCTGTGCGTATAACAAGCCCTTCTATTTTAATCTAAAGTGTTTTACGGCTTATCACGGACCCATTAATTATTTTGAATGATGTCGGACGCCCACAGTACTTAGGTACTAGCAACAACACAAATATAATTATAGTAATTGATTTAAATATCATAATAGTAGGGTTGTCGCGAGATCCAATCTACAGATTTCGAATGTGTGTAAATAGCGTAATTGAAGCGCTTTCACACAAGATGTGTTGTTATAAGCTTCATAAACTATTATACAATCTACACACATCCATCGACGGCGTAGATCCTATCTTGCTTATTATTATTTTTTACGATACTTGTAAACAATGGTTAATATTGAATCGATAAAGAACACATGCTTGTAAATAAAAAGGCGATAATTTATAAAGATAAGTGCTTAATCAAATACATAGTGGTAACTTTACAAGTATCAATTTATTTCAAAAGTTATGTAAGACTTATTATAGCATCTTCATCAACTCCTCTAGCCTTTTCCCAGTTAGCTTCCAGTCTAGTTAGTGCGGTTGAATCCCTGTATTTTGGACAACACGTTACTCCTTGGCTAGATTGAATGTCAGACTTTTTGGCGTCTGAAATCAACGCCTTTCCGATGCACGGGATGTCCATGATAAACTTAGAAAAATAGTTAAATCTTATTAAACACAACAACACAACAACTCGAATGTAATCTATAGTTAAGACAGGTCCTTAATTTCTAATAGGTTAAGAATATAAAAAAAGATAAAAAGATCACAGATAGTTAATGAGAAACCGATTTTAAAGTCGTAACTATTTATCTGCATTTTATGAGTTTTCTCTACAACCATATACCGGTGTTACGTACATAGATACATAGACACTACCTCAGACGCAACGCATTGTCCTGACAGTAATGTCTTGAATTTACGAGATATAAAAACACGTTCGGTTTGTGGTTTCTTTTGGTCGATAATCAAAGTATCAGATTACAGTAGCTCTACGCAGCTTTATTAAATTGTCCTTTAATAACGGAACTTGTTCCTTGCATCCGTCGGTTCTTTTTTTTTCAACTGACTACACGTAAAAGACGTTGTGCCTTGGGTGCATCGGTAATACGGCTAGTAAGATGAAAGACAGCATTGATGATCTCTGAGTGTAGTGTTACTGAAGCTGAGGAGGGTAACACGATGTTGTTTATATTGAAGCTAATTTAAATATTTACCCATTAGATTTAAGCAAATATAAAATGGTTCTACAGACAAAACATGTGTGGGAAATTTCTTGACAAATATTTGACGTGAGAATTAGCATGGACGGTTATACACAAGTTGGTAGGTCGGCTTACAAACGCAAACGCGATAAGGAGAAGGAAATATGAGTAGTATTGGGAACAATGGTGGCTCTCTATTCGGGTATTATCTACTCTTTGGCTTTCATAATGGTGACGGGACTATTTGAATGTAGCCAAAGGTCAAATGACTATGGCGTTGTGCGTTTACGAAATGCAGCGGTTTGGCGATAATAACTAATAAGTTTGACCTGTTGTAAGTTAAATCGTGAATATGACTAATATTATTTGAAAATACAAATAGGAAAATTAATATTTCTGTTACAAATTGTATACAAGTAAGTTAGTATTAATTTTGTCTGGTTTCAAATACAAATGTTGTCCATAGTACGTTGTTCATAAATAAATCGCACAGCGGTACAACTCCACCTGAAATAAGATGAGATGGGGCTGAGTAACACCGGTGACGTCATCGGTCACCGACCTCCCGCCTGTAAAACTTCAGCAACGAAATTCGCAGTCAAAACAAACCGTACCCCATAAAAAGTACTTTATGAAAATAACTCTCATTCCTCAAGATTTAGAGTTCTATTTGGATTCGATGAACTCGACTCCAGACATCATTATTTTGTGTAGTTCCGACTTGCACGCAAACACTCCACGCTTTCCTGTTAGTACAAGCTCTGGACCCACTTTGAGATGTTTATTATTATACAGTGGTTGCTAAATGTTACACAGTATATCATTTGGTCTGTGTATCAGTTTTCTTCATTAGGTAGTATGTAAAGTGTAATCTGTGAAAGTGTACATTACACATGAAAACTGATTTTTGTCTGTCACTTCACAAACTCAGGTCCAGTTGAAAACCAGCGTCAGGCTTTACTCGTTAGACTGGATGTCTTTGTTCTGACCTATTTTGGCGTAGCCGTGAGCTCAGTGAGCTCTAATCTTAGGATATTTCTTCTTGTTTATTCTTTGAAACTTGTTATTATTATATGCCTTGTATGTTTGTGCCAAATACATGTAAGTATATTCTTTCTTTTTTGTCTAAAATTATTCATATTTACTTCTTTTTATGACCATGTTAAGTTCTTAGAACTACTTGATCGTCATTTATCTTGACTTAGTTAATAACGCTGCATTCTCTTTGTAATACAAACATCAATCTATGGAGTACCTCGCCCACTCTCTTTTCTCTCATTTAGCAACTGTCAGAGTTTGGAGTGAGGTCTCTGTCATACCCACGTACGGTAGGAATTAAGTGCACGTAACTTATTATACCCCATTTACTTAGTAGTCAGCTTAATGCCTGACAATTTATTTAAATTAATTAATTCAACGAATATACATTTCCTTTCCACTTATTAAGTCATGATTTCAGTAGAATTGCTATGACTCATGAAGGATATTTCCTGTTAAATCATGTAACGATTAAATTAGGAGATACGCTGTTTAATTTTGCGTCCCAGGACAATACAGCCAGCTTTGTCGCAAGTTAATGATTCGTAGTTCGCAGTAACTGCCAAGCCTAGTCTGGGATTTTAATTACCGAGCTTTCAAAATAACTGCGCGTAACGTATAGCGCTAGACATGTGACACTTTGTGCTGCATATGACATCATAATGAGCAGTTCAGAGGAATAATCTGCAGTTAGACCAGCGCGCTTCGTTTGATTACAGATTATGAACGTTGAGATCGTTAGCAGAACTATCAAGGGCATTAATATTGTAGTTAAGTAATTGTTTTACAGTCCATCTGGACCACCACGACGATGTGCGTAATTATTAACCTAAAATTTTTCTTAAAATGAATAGGTTATTGTTTGCACTTATTACAATCTTCTTAAAAGGTATAGGTTATTACTAGTTATTGGTAGGACTTATTACAGGTTAACGATGATCCTTCAAGCCTTGTAGCCCACGTTTAGAATTGGACATTTACGGGCCAATATGATGAAACTGTTTGCAGTTTAAGATGGAAAGCACCCATAAATTCAAAGTAGGCTCTGCTATGGGTAAAGATTTACGTAGGTTGTAAAACAGGCCGCGTCTATTGAATGGTGTCTATCCGTCTGACTTCGCACTAATCTGATTACAGACGCACAGACAGCATACTCAACCGTGGCCTATTGTTATTCCACGATGATCGTAAGATACGTGAGATCAATATCTTACTTTATAGACGTCATATTGTGACGTTTAAGCTTTATGCTCCTTGCGGTCTCTGAATTCTTGGCTTTTGACCATAAACTTAGATGTTAATCCAGTCTTAAGGATCGACCAACCGTTCACTAAGTAACTAGTAACTGTTTTGAAAATATTAGAACACACGACATTTTGAAATATAAAGGCATTGCTATAATATGTATATTATATGACGAGCTTTGATTGAGCTTTTGTTCAATCAGGCGGCTTCGCCCACTCAATAGTAGATTTTTCATTCAGGTCTTGGACCAGGGGGGCCGTATAGGGGATGAATTTTGGAAAATCCCTTCTTAGTGATCAAAGGAATCCTTGAGCAAACGCTTCTAGTCCCAGTAATTTCGGCTGTGCGTTCATAATTTATGTCCGCCAATAAGTCGTTTGTCTTTTGTATACAAGTATGTATAAATATAGAAGATTAAGTCAGCTTTTTGTCTTGTAGCTAAATAATATTATTACAACTAATTAGGCTAACCGCATTTAGCAGGCTATTTTTGCTTATAAAAGTTACCTCCATGCGGGAAATAATTATTCCCTATCTCGGTCACGAACACTTTAAACGACACAATTGGGAATAAATAACAACGGCTTGCACGTTTGTAACAATTATCCGTATCACGATACAATAAAACATTTAGTGGGAGAGAAATTATTGAATTTAAATTATAGTGCACAGGTTCTGTAAGTACTTATTAATAAAAGGTTAAATGTGTGGGTAAGAGATGTTACGGAGGTTCGCATCCGAAAGTTCCGATTGAGATTGCACCTTCGATTCCGATTTCGGTTCCACGTTCCCCTGATCGTACCCCTTGCTCTTTATTTATACTTATCCAAGATGTTGATTAGTTTTAATAGTGTTTCATTGAAAACTGTAAAACTCGCGAGTGCTTTCTTTTCACAGTTTTACAATGCGCACATGCACTCACGAGTTGACGAATAAGCCGACTCCGCCCCCGATTTCGGTTCCAATTCCGAAAAACATTAAACCTCTGCTTCCGAATTCGGTTCCGTAACCACTTTCGTTACATCCCTAGTGTGGATGTACGTTTACTCAGGTAATTGCAACTGACCACACAAGTAGACGTAATTTCACTGGGCGTGCTTACACCGCCTCAGGTCTCATACTAGCCGCGCCCATTCGTAACGTATGCTTATATTTAAGTATTAATAATATAATAATAAAAGGGCTCCGTTGATTTATTTTAAAACACGACTTAATAAATATGTCAGCAACTTAATATGCATGTGACCAAACCATTTGCGTAGTCAATAAATTTTTGATCGGACAGTCGGTCTTAATTTACACAAGTATTGCTTGGAGCCTTATGCTGACCTTTCATACTGATGCAAATGAAATATCTGTTAATTATTTAAAGCAAGATAATGAAGTAACTGTTGATATTATTTTGTTTGCAACTTTTGAATTTGCACACTTGTTTTGTTATTCTACTCAGTCAAGCTCAAGGAGCTCGTGGCTAGATAATAACAGCTGCACGGGTCGATATTTAAGGTTAAGCAATGCTTGCCAGGGTTGGTCTGTGGATGGGTGACCAAAGGCTAGGTATATGATGTAGTCGATTCAGTCAAGCTCAATAGTAAAAGAAAAAGATAGTCGTGCTGGATTCTACGCTTTTTTAAATTTCCTATTTCACAGCTATTTGAAAAGCTGCGTGCAACGGTGCGTGTCGGCCATTGTAATGCTTAGAGACTGGTGACGGCTGCGCGTGCCTGCGCTTACGCAGCCGAACGCACCATTTCGCGGATCACTGCCCTCAATAATTACAATACCTTTTAGACCTCACAATTTCATACACCTATCCAAGCCACCCATTCATATAAAATAACCTGTTGATACCAAACTCATCAATTGTAATCGATACAATTTGGGCATCGATGATTTATAATTTAATCGAATGCTATTGAACCTTTTAACCTTGAAATCGTAAATTGATGGCACGCAGCCAACCGGTACTGATGGAATTTAACTGCTGGGCTTTGGAAAACTATTTATTATTACATGGTTTTGTCCAATAGGTATTGACTGATTTAATGATAATCAAACAACGTTATTTACTGTTATTAATGTAATTATTCATAAATATATGAAATAGGAAACCTTTGATAGAATCCAAATATATATATATTATTTTTAAGGTGGGACATCATCAAAATGACTTCCCGCTCTGGGTGGAGCGAGAGGACGTATCAAACTTCTACTGACTAAAAAAAAACTTAACTGCTGGGCTTTGGAAAACAATTTATTATTACATGGTTTTGTCCAATAGGTACTGACTGATTTAATGATAATCAAACAACTTTTTGAAATACCATTATAGTATATTGTTATTATACTTATACTGTTATTAATGTAATATTCATAGGCATGTATGAAATAGGAAACCCTTGATAGAATCCAAATATTCGAGTGTTGAAAAATGTAATTACGGTTATCTCATACACAATCTCTACCAAATGTGTTATTTATCATATGTATTAATTACTTTAAATAAAAGTTTATGTGAGAGAGTAAAGTGTCCGGTTTCATTTGTGGGTAAGTTAATTTTATTAAGAGGCATTGTTCTGGTAACAATGGTGTGTAAAGAAGATGGTTCGACGCATGCGTGTCCACACCTGATGTTTAGCAAATAACTGATGCTGGTAAAACGGAGACAGTAGTCTATTACTGTCTTGTTTCCGGACAGTGGCATTTGACCGAAGTTTATTCATTTAAAATTGTATGAGTAAACTTATTAGTTGAGGAACATTGCGCTTCCAGGAACGTTGGCAGTTCATCAGAACCTTTTTAGGGTTTCGTACTCACAGGGTCAAAACAGGACTTTATTACTAAGACTTGGTTGTCCGTCTGTTTGTCTGTCTGCAATGAATCGTGAAAGCCAGACTGTTAAAATGTTCCCAAAGACGATATTATGTATTTCTATTGCCGCTGTATCTACCAACAAATACTAAAAAACAGTTACATTGAATAAAGAATACGATAAATAAATAAATAAGTATGAGTACAACACAAAAAGCTTACTAAAGGAATAAGGTTTTAGACCGTTTTTAAAGCGATACTTAACGGCTACATCTATAAAAATATAATATTATATTTTACCATCAAAGCCCGTACATCTCAGGGTCATCATCAACGCTGTTGGCTACTAGATATTGACCAGTGTAACCTCTCATAGCCTATGTTTATTTGAACAGATTGGCACTCCTTATCATTACGACACAAACTAATGAGGCACGCACGATTTGAAAGTAAGCGTTATTTACTTATATCGTGAGATTCGGAAAACTTCTCACACTAACTAACACTTCAATAAACATGGGTTTTGTTTGAGTACCTACTTGCATATATGCATAACAGTAAAATGAGGTTGTCATGGAAATTCGATGAAAGTCATGCTGGCCGCTAAAACCAAAGGCTACGATGCAAAAAAAGAAAATATCTACTTTTAAAAAAGAATGAATCGTAGAAAATAGTAGGTTAATGACCGCATAACCAACCCCTCTTCTTTTCAATAAAAGTTGACAGAGAGCCAACCCTCTACCACATTACCATAAAGGACAGCAATTTGTTTTAAAGTTGCAGAAAGTTTGTTCGAATAAAGTAATAATTCACTCAAAGCGTGAAATCTTAATGGGCAATAATCTCATCTCAAGAATGCAGATTATACAGATGTTAGTGGCTCGTTTGCGTGTGTAACTACATCTCTGATACCTACCAGAGGCCACTGACCTCACTCATCCGACTAACACATGTGCTCTGACGTTATAATCTGTCCTTTTATTGTCGGTTACACAACACACACAGAACAAATATAGTCATAAATACAAAATTCATGAAGGAAACACAATTCATTCATAATCTTGGTCCATTCTTCAGTTTAATGCGATGCTCGGGCAAGTATCAAGATTTCTTATAAAGCAGTGCAATTTAAAAGTTTAATGTTGGTATCTTTGGTCGGTGTGCAGTCATAAAGTATTGTAATGTTTATTTATTACGTACAAACAATCCTCCTGGGACAGTTGTTGACGGGCACATCCTGCCCACTGACATTGTCGCATCGTTTAAATAATATCAGAAGCTCTCAGAACCAGCTATATCTTATATTAACATCTTCAAGTTATTAAGTTTGTTTACTCTGATAATAAAAAGTGAAGCAAACATCCTGCGAGCTAACTGACAGATGAAATGTGAGTTGACGTCACGTATGACAGTGTAATCTCATTACTAAACCATTTTAATGATCTTCATGACAGAAAAAGCAAAAAGAATAAGATATAAAACGTCAGCAACTCAGCAACGATCCTAATATATAAAACACATTAACCGGCTTAAATGTAAAAAAAGCAAAATAACTTTAATTTCGGAAGTCTACGTTTGGTCGTTATTTTAACGTTTGAATCCCCAACCGGTCCTATGAGACCGCGCTGTTATTGTTTTACTATTGTGTCTCGTTTCGCGGATATCTGAGTAACTACCACCCACTTCCGGAGTTTAAGTAATTTTGCACTTTTTATAAAAAAAATATATTTACTGAGAAATCGATAAATATACATTTAAAGAAAATGAATACAGTCGTACAATAAACCTTTTTGAAGTTGGTTAAAATTGTGTCTACCTATGTTCGTTATAGACTTTGTGTACCAAACCGGTTACATTAGAAAGACCATTATGCAAAGATGATTTCAGACCATTAAAACAATGCATTAAAAATGCAAATTTTCTTTTTTTCCAGCAAATGAACACAGTGTATTTTTCTTTAAACTTAGTAACACAAACCCGGGTATCTGCAGGTGTTAATTTTAAAGCTACATTCCAACATAGACTTAGTATAATTTAACTAAAAACAATTATTGCCTAGGCAACGTGAGTAAATCTGGGCACACCACAAGATGAATAATAAGATAACGCCCCAAGCCACGCTCCGCAATAACTTATCCACGTAAAAGATCACAGAATTACGCAAAGTCCGGACAAATTGCTAGTTTTTGCCTATGAGCAAAACACATAGACCAATAACTATAAATTTTCTAAAGCACAGAACATTAATTTAAAGTTTACTAACTGGACAGGACATTAATTCCTTTAAATTAATTTAAAATACTCTAATGTACACTTGCTTGCACATAAACCATCAAAATACCATAGCTGTACCGACATAAACGTCATTAGTATTACTTCAGAAATGTCTAAACAGGATACCCTAATAAAGCAATCATGTAATCTATCTAATTAAATTCATTTTAGTAAGGGAAATAGCATTTAAAATGAAAATACAGGACACTGGCAAACATTTCAAGTTTTAAATACAAATTATTCCGAATTGGACATGAAATATTTAGCTGTTTTATACTGATAGAACTGTCCCTAGTAGTCCCTAATTACTATATTCATACATAATGGTACGAATTTAAATTCTTTCAAAAAATAAAAAGTTATCATGCGATTTACCATGAAATATTTGGGTCCGTAACGTTACTTCGACAGTGACATGGTCGATTAACGAAATGTCGACTGAATAATTGATCGAATAGAACTTATTGCGAAACAACCTTTTATCGCCAAATGTTACTTCGACTGAACGATACATCGAATATTTTTTAACTATATAACCATTCGAAAGAGCAGTTCATCAATAAAATAATATTCACTGTTAAAATTGTCTCTAGTGGTCCGTTATTACTGGTTATTACTATGTCCATATGCATTATGAATTTAAATTCTTTCAAGAAACAAAGAAACAAACATCATGCTATTTATCACAACGTATTTATTTGCTTTATACTGATAGAGCTGTCCCTAGTGGTCCCTAATTACTGTGTTCACAACATGAATTTAAATTGTATGAAAATAACAAAAACTCATCGTGCTATTTAGCATGAAATATTTAGCTGCTTTATACTGATAAAATTGTCCCTAGTGGTCCCTAATCACCATGTTCACAACATAAAATTTAAATTCTTTCAAAAAACAAAACCTCATCGTGCGATTTACAGCCACATAGCAGTTAATTCGGACTATAAATCAAAAGTAGTATTACGTAGTGGCGTGGCGTTGCGTGCGCCAAGCCTTAGAGTCGCGCCCTGCAGCAGCGTAGAGACGGTTATACAGCCTCGACATGGACGACAAAGGGTGTGCGAATTAGCTACTGGTCCTTGAAACACGCGATTTCATTTGCTGAGTAAAAAGTGTCATATCAGAGGCGATGTAACATCATAAATGTAGTTAATTGTACACACCCTGTATCACTGTCCTTTTTTTAACCTTTCAACCACCTACGTCAGATATATCCGGTAAACACTTCCGTGTTTACTCCGCCACCCCATGTCATGATATACCCCATGTCATCAGCTCTTCTGTCACCTATGACAATTGAAGAGCTAAACGAGATAAAGTACCCAGTCGCAAAGACACGACCCTGGCGAATAGGACACAAAAACACTCGGCGGACCAATCCAACGTAAGCGATTAAATGGTTAACTATCACACAACGCCATCTAGTCCCAAACTAGGCAGAGCTTGTGCTAGATAACTGATAAACACACTTATTTATTTCTAAATACAAACATATCGTTGATAAAGTACACCAAATTATCGTGCTCATCACACATACATTTGTCTTAGGTGGGAATCGAACCCACGACCTCCGGCATGGCAGTCAAGACCACCACCCACCAGACCAACAAGCCAGCCATTCCTTTGTCAGACTTTTATTACTCCGTTTAATAACCAGGATGTGCTCAATCCAATCGCTAATTTTATCGATTATTTTATTAGCACTCATTCTATTTAGAGTCAAGCTATGCAGTTCTATGCGATTGTAACGCATATCTGATTGTACACACTCCGCATTTTAATTAGTGAAAAGGTGAAAACATGACATTACCTGTTCCCATTTTTACAACTTTGAGGTTAATTGAAAAAGCTGTATTTACAAGCTTTTAATGCCGTAAAATGATCATAAATATGTTTATATTCTCGTTTTATTAAGATAATCTACTTTGAAAGCCGTTTATGCATTTACAAAATCGTAAAATTTTCTCTAAATGTAATGTCTACATAAGTAAGTGACCGCATTATACTGTACGTCTTGAGTTCAAGAACAACTTGCAGAAGAGCTTTAGTTTTACGATTTTACCTAACTTTCCAATTTAGTAGATTTTACTTGCCTGTAATGACAATTTAATTCTATTCAAGATTTATTCTGACCTTTTCATACTTGAAAATCTCAACTTTGACTCGCGTTACGCTTATGATGTTTTCCTGTTGTGTGTGTTGTGTTTCCGTGGAGCAAAGATTAAAAAATAGTTTCGACCTCACTAGAAGCGCCCACCAAACTCCTTCTGGGAAGTAAATAAGTTACTTCCACCCCTAAAGAACCATGTACTACTCTGTCAATAACAGAATTTATGTGGTTGACAGCTGATACAACAACACATAAACAAGCGACACAATAATTCTCCTATTAATCGCGAGCTACGCCATACAACCATGAAACTCAATAGCTATTAGTTATTACGCACTTAATAGATCCAATGTCACAAACACTCACATTAACGCACCATATCGCGATACATTATGTACTATATCCGTTGTTTCCTACCTATTGTCGACGCCTAATCATAGCTCGAAAAACAATAATACGATTATTGTTGCTATTCGGAAAACATGTATGAGTAATCTATCAATTTGTCAGTCAGGACTCCATTAATTCTGCCATGCCTGATTGGCCTCTTTCAAATAATTGTTTGAAAGAGTTACCGCAATTAAAAAAAAACAAAGTGCAACTTAAGGAACATAGGCTTAAGTCAGAATAAGTCTGACACTCTCTTTCGTCACACAGAACGGGAAGAGTCATAAGATAATTTTCCACGTCAAGACATACAAAATCTCTATCAATATAGATTTACAGTCAGCAAAAAAGATTTGGACAGAGTGACAGCCTCTTGCGTGTCCTACTACTAATGTCTTTCAGCGTCAATCCCTACTTTTGAATTTGTCAAATTCATCAAAATCGAAAATCAAGGTTGCGCTTTTCGTTTCTACTGTAGATACAAACTAAACCCTTTTTGCTCTCCGTACCAAAACGTGGGACGTTTCACGCCAATCCATGGACCGACAACCAGAGTGTAGGTTACCTCATGAACCTGTTGACTGGCAGTTTAAATTAGCCGGGTGTTAACCAGTGACATTAGCACTCGCCGTAATTACCGACTGACCCACATAGGGCTTAGTTTAATTAATAATTCGCCTTGCAACGAGCGCTGACAAGCGTACCGACCTTATATGGCGAGACCAGTACGCATATCCATTGAAATTGCGACTGGCTTGGAATAGAACAACTTGCTTTGTGTAGACGATAGGCGATTTACTTGTAGATCTTATTTGTTTGTTGGTAGGATTGACCTTCATTTGTTTCTTTTATTATTATTTTTGTTTGGTGGTACACACATTAAACATAGTACAGCTTAAGAGGTGGCGTCTTTAGAATCCCTATCGGTCCCAGGTTCACCTCGTCGTTTGACTAGTGGACTTGTCATACTTGTCGTCACACTTGAGTTGTTGCGGCTTACTGACAATTCCTTTTTTTTATATTAATAGGCTGCAGTTTCTTCATTTTTAACTTCAAGAACCCAGAGGGTTGTAGCTATCATTTTATAGTAACCCTTGTTTTTTAGTAGGAAATCATCAAATACCCTGGTCTCGCTCGGGGGTTCCGGGCTTTTGAAAGTACTAGGCTTTTACTGACTAAAATCTGCCTGTATTCCTTCAGTTGCCCTTTGCAACTGAAGGACGTTCCAAGGCCACGGTAACTGTTTCGAACGATCCCACTGCCCTTGTTACCCTTGACAATCAACTTTATGTGCTACTTATCACTGACTGTAAAATGCTGTGGCAATCTGGCGTCACAGTAAACTGTATCAAGCAGCTTATGATAAGATTTTTACAATTCTTATGATAGTATAAACCTTATCTTATCGTCCAGCCGTAAAAACATACTATGTATCACAAACTTCTCGTAAAAGAGTTGGTACAAAGTTACAAGACGGTATTACTAAGCGTCCTTATAGCTGTATTTATTTACTCGTATTTATTGGAACTTCATGCACAAAAACAATAACAAAGGCGGACTTAATGCCTTCGGTATTTTCTGCCAGTCGACCTTAGGGAGGTTCAGAAACATGGCGTATTAGGTGCAAATTACTCGTAAACAAAGAAATAAAAAAAGTAATAGAATAATAATAAATAAATACTTATATAAATACATACATATTCTTATAACAAAATTATAAGAAACGAATCTGACAAATAAACGCTGTGACGATTCTACCAACTTCTTGCGCATGTGTTCACGTGCCATTACCTTAAAGGAGAGCTGATTGGATACCATCCTGATGTTCAACGCTGTAACTTTTACGCAAGTAATACAATTACTTAGGATCCATTTTATTGTCTAGTAAAGCTAGAAAGTAGTCGGATAGACATCGACTAGACTAGACGGAGCAACGCTAACCAAATTAACTCGCGTCGAATTCTTTCCCGATTGGTTTCGATCGTGACTCCCATTCAGACAGTAGTAGAAGTACCTAACTAATCCTTGCTAATAAGTATTATAAAAGAAAGCGGGTTTGTCCCACTTTCACGGCGCCAAATTCTTAAGGAAGACCTTGAAATTTTGCATAGGTAAACAACCTCTTTATTGCGGGTCGAATAACTTTTCCCTCTTTGTGTAGAGCAAGAGGAGGTGTCAGACTTTTACTGACTAAAACCTATCCATGTTCCTTCAGTTGCCCAAATGGCCTTGGAGCCATAGTGACTATGTCGTACAGTCTCGTACTCGGGTACATAACCACTGAGATGAATTGTTATAGGTACAGTAGGAAAATATCGTGCGTACGAAACCGCTCGAGCTCTCGACACTATGAAGCTAACACGAGCTAGAATAAACCTAGCCTTTGCTAACTAGATAATGTCTTCCGAAAGCAACCAACAATAGACCATAGAGGCGACCCCATGCGACGTCCGGTCACGTTTCTAAAATATTGGCAGCGTGCGAATGGCAATGACAATCAGGCGCCATTTCGCATCGCGCATGCAAATTCAATAGTCGTTTCGGTGACAAATGTTCCGTCGAAAAGCTGTCAACTTTTATAGGCTTGCGTGTAGCGGGAAAATCCAGAAAAGCTTCCCATTGTTTTATCGTGGAATGTCTTTTCGTTTGAACGATTATGTTGTTAATAATAATTTACAGAAATTCTTGGGATTTTCAATAGAAAACGTCAAACGGGAAATTCTGTGATTGATCTGTAGAACCTCAACGATCAATATTAAAAGCCTCTAAGAAAACATGAAACTGAATACTTGATACGTGCTATAAACCATGATATACGGCATGCATTAAGCAATAAAGCTATGAAAGCGCTGTAACAGTAGGCGTCAAGCGCTGCGTGCATTGTTGCCGCTTTATTGCCGCTCCTAAATATCGACCGGGAAGTAGCTGAGTGGTCCACTTCATGTAAAGCGCTGGACGCTCGTAAACTTGCAATTTCCGTAATATAATCCTCAAATGTATTGATACGCTAAAAGGTGCGATCGTAAAGGAAAAGTACCTTTGATATATTTTTTCTTTTGTCATATTTTAATTCATGATCGGTTTTACGAATGCACCGTTATGTATATTCATTAAATTTTAGTTTCCTTTTATGTGTGTACAATAAAGTGTATAATAATAAATAAATAAGTAAATAGTTACTTTGAATTGCATTGTTTACATTTCCATTCATTCACGTTTTCCTCGCAATTAAAAACCCCACTTCGGATGCAAACAATCATTTGACATTATGTATTCATTGAAATAGTGTAGTCGAAGCAATCATAGTCGAATGTTGTGCGTTCACAAAGGCATAGACAAAAGCGTGTAAAACAATAAAGGAACGCGCAATCAAAATTCAAAATTGAGGCGCACACAATTAGAGTGTATTCACGCCCCAACGCTTGTATTCAAATTTCGAACGTTATGATGAGTTCTTTTTTTTCTGCCCTTTGTTTCCATGACTTTATTTTGTTGTCGCCCTGCTCTACACAGGAAACTGTGGCTTCATAGGGCGTTTAGAATATGTCATAATTGCTTGTAGCCCTCATATCTATAGGTGAAAGACGAAAGATTTATGTGTTTTGAAGGGAAAAACAGCCCACATATAGGTAATAGTTCTGTCTCACGAAGGCAGGGTGTTTTTGGATGTTTCGACTCACTTGGACATTAGTTCTATGCGCGTAAGCTGTTATGTATGATAGAGCTCTAAGCTTGCGCAGAAAATAAAAACATGTGTACGTGAACCTACGCACGTATTCAATACCCGCCTTCATGAGATAAAACAACTAGATAGCTTTAAGTATTCTCAATCCATATTCATAACAATACCAAATACATACATATACCTACTCATAATACAAAAATTCAATAAAATATTTTGACTACTCATATTATAGAATAATACGCCACCAAACGACCAATCTCCCATCCCAAAAAGCGTGAAATTAAAAAGTAATCGTCCTGGTGGGTCCGATTACAGACGAATAATAAATAAATCCACCATCAAGAATGACACATAATTTATTTTCTGCGAGCATGAACGCATGTCAATCGCGCGGGCGGGACGCAGGACGGCGAGGTGAGGCTGTCATGTACGAATACAGTGCACATGTCACCGATAGCCGACTATGGCGGAACATCTGCTTTTACTGACTCATAATAGCACGGCTTACACGCACATCGCTGGGATTACCACGTGGATCGAGCTGGTATGTGGATAACTTAAACAATTGTTATACGCATGCAGATGAGGAATCTTCCACGACACAGGGAATCCTAGTGTAGGGTCTAGGGATTATAATAAGGAATATGTTTACTTTTTTTTGGGCACAATATAGTTTTATTAAATTATTAAAAATCATCAAGTACTAGTTTCTGAGCGAGCTGCTTCCACTACTTTGTCACATAAACCTCTTAAAAGTTTTCAGACAAGTGTTATGTTTGTAATCTATGTTAAACTTAAAGTATTGAGCAATAAACCAAAAAGAAAAGTAATAATAATCGGGTATTTTATGATAAAGAAATTAACAATATTGTTAGTAGGTTCGGGCCTTTATAAACTCGCACTGAAAAATGATTTCGAGCAGTCAAAACAATTTCATAAGAACAGGGACAATATAGAAAAAAAATGTGAGTCATTAAGAAGTAGATCATTAAAAAAAAATCTGGACATGGGACACGGTGGCCCATAGGAAACGCCAGGTGTCTGTACCAAATGCCACAGTTACACGGACTTAAAGCAAGCAAGAATCTCCATGGAAGATGAACACTCACCCGCCCACTCATCAACATCCATTTCTGAGTTTAACCTCAAACAGTCCAAGATGTTGTGTTGACATACCGACCTTCAGACAATCAGCTGAGATCACAGGAATCATATATGGCAGCATTCAATACATCGTTACAAAAGGATTGCATTTGAAAAAGGTCTGCACCCGTTGGAGGCAGAACGTCGAAGTGACTTGACGTCTAATTTTGAAGACTGCAAGGCCTCTGCCTCTAATGCCTTCCATTTGTTATTTATTTATTTAAACTTCATGTACAGTGGTGGTACATTAGTGGCGGACTTAATGCATCAAGGCAATCTCTACCAGTCAACCTTAGGGTAGAGACCTCTCGTTACTGTCCTACGGCTCAAGAAACACTTCAGAAGCAAGAATATTCAAGGAGATTGTGTGGTGATAGCTGCTATAGGCATTTTATAAAGGCTAAAATCCCACTCCAATGTTCCTTCTTTGCCTTGCGTTCCAGGATCCCGGGTTTTTGTTTTGGACTACGCAAACACATGGAGTACGTATGCAACTTAATGACAGATATCTGTCGACAAAATGGATACGACTATTGTTCACATTACTAACACTTACGTAATGCCTAAAGACATATGTCAAAGAATGATCTAAGTCATTTTAAAAGGACCTGTCTAACAGTACGGTAAGTAAGCTTTTTCAACATATCACGACTACAGGCTTCGTCTGCTTTCATGAGGAAAATTACCTAGTACCCATTATAGCAATGGAACTTTTCCCGACTCTCGGATCGATTAGACCTCACCTAGACTAATGACAAACTAGTGCAATTAGGACCACTGGGTAATGCATCAACTTTTCAATTAAAATTAATTGAATTAGCTACTGCATTAGCCTGAAAAATGAATATGTCGCATGCAATATTAATGTTTGTTTACGTTAAACTTCAGGGCGCTATCTATCGCAGTGTCGTTCATTCATTCACAGTTTTGTACGGCCGATGCATTGCATATTTTTTACAGCTGTAATTACGTTTGTTGAACGCGTTGACACGCGTTTTATGAAAAATTTGTTTGGGAATTTCGGCTTTACCTAAATAGAAAAAAATGTGGAAAGCGAAACCTATGAACTATATCTACAAATAACAACAAAAATCACTTTCAAAATCTCATAAGGCTCTTAATCGGTGTCATGGAACTGACTTAATGAAATAGGTAGGTACAGAGGCATCTTACCTACTGTAGGTGATGGGTCATGAACAAAATGGTCATGGAAACTGCGTTGGATATGTTTTGTAACATATGTAGACATGTTTGCAGTCACGTTTTCTTAGCATTAATATGTATAATTGTTTATTTATTTACACCCTAAGAAAATCGAAGACTAAATGGAAATTTTAACTGAAATTCACAAGACAGTTCATAGTAGAAGCTTTCCACAATGGCAAGTTCTATCACATCATAAACCGTTTAAACTGATGCCATCAAATTATAATCTGTCGACACAAACGACCATAGTCTATTAAAGCGATCAACAGATGACTATCTAATCTCTATATGAGAATCGTGAGCCTCATTTTCAGGATGTTAAGCGAGCGAGACGGACAAGGAAAATTATGTATGTAACTATGTATTTAATTATTTTGTATGTATTTACTCTCCTTTTACTAGTTACAAACTATGTCTACATCTCTTTTTTCTGCCAACTCTTCTTTCGCAGGTATGCTGGAAGAGATTTCTTTAGAAATAAGCGTACCTTTAAACCAATTTTTCTGTCTCCTTCATCTAATCTAATATTTTGTGTGTATATAAACAGTTAAATAAATAACTATGAATGGGCAGCGCGGCATCACGCGTACCTCGCCGAACCGCGCCTTACTGCGCCGTACCGCGTCGCACCGCGTCGAAACAGATTGAAAATACAAGTTTGTCGTGTTAGGGAGCCGTACATAATGGGCAGGGCCCGCTTTCCTCGGCATCTAGGCCACAATAACAAGAGAGGCGATCGCTAAGTGAAATTAAACACAGCGCCGAACGCCGCGGAAATACAAGACATCGGATAGGTAACGCGATGCGATCAGACTTGGGGACCGTCGACCGGCCCGATCATTGTTTGTACATTATCTACACGTCGTGTTAGTTAACTTCGGTGCTCATCGGCTTACTTCGACATACTTCGGCACCATCATCTCGTGTTTTACATTTGTGAACCTCGCATTAGCATTTGTCTTTATTTTGTACGGTCGCCACATTATCTTCTCACAACTAAGGCTGACTTATAACTGTTAGTAATTTATACATACTTATGGGCAGTCACGTTTCCCTACAGGTGGTACTGTGGATAACGCTAAATATCTCGGTACCGCTGCTGCAATAACTTTTGCTCTTAAAGTCGCATTCGTGTCAAGTTATAAACGTTAGTACGGTCTACTGGCGCCTTGTTACTAATGTTTTAATACAGAGAAATCTTTCAGCGATAAGTTTACAGTTAGATTCTTGGTAACTCACGTTACGTTTCAATAATATACTAAATAGACTGTATAATAGTACGGAAATGTTCTTCCGCAATGCTTCAAAAACAATCCTACACTAACACATTCAATTTGAACTGAAATTCAAAGTACCTAATCAAAAAAATGTTCCCAAAACTTATCACATCTATTTTTACAGAATAAACAGCGATCATTGCCAATAAAAATTAGAACGAGCATTTCAGTTATAAACCGATTTCACATATAAAACACTCTGAAAATCTCCAAAAAGTAAACATAGTACAACTGACCTAAAAGATTCAAAGTGTTTACGTTGTAAACTTCGCGCCATTCCGAAGCTTCCCTATTCGCATTTTTGTGCCGAGATGAAGACACAGCGATGTGCCGACAAGCGGATTTACACACGTTACACACGGTACGCACGGTACACACGCTACACACATTACACACGTAAACGGATGAATGGGTTAAGAAAAACACTGGCCAGCAACGCCGGAGCTTGTGAAACTATATGATGTGCATTAAATTTTATTAATGTTATGTTACACTAGCACTTTGCCCTAGTTCGTTCGCGAGAAGGTTTTCATATTAACTTTACTCTTCTTAAACCGCATTTTGAGGATACTTTTACAAAACTTTACTTTTTTTTTTCATGTGTCAAAGGAGACTGAAACGATTACATACAATCTTGGGCCTAGGTGTAAGAAGATGAAAGTGGTGTCAATTAATAGCTTATATATTATCAACCTTTCACTGACAATTCTACGGATTTTGTCAATCTGAGAACAGAGATATAAGAGATTAAGTAAGAGTGAAGTCATGTGACAATCTTTAACTAACATCTGTTTCCTGAAGTGCAAAATATGTATTTTGCACTTATATTATATTTACTAGAAAATGTTTGAAAAATCATAATATATAAATGAACATCAACGACTTCAAACGTTAGGTAGGAAACAGGTAAGAAATAAGGAAAGGATGTTTAAAAAAAAAAAACAAATCATTTAATATAGTGTTTTATTCGTCTTCAATTATAATTAAAATGTCGTCTGGAAATTGTGCAGGTGGTACTATATGATATGGAACATTTTCATCAATCTTCAGCTACATAAACACTACCTATTTAACTATTGTGTATGAGGGTATTATAACATTGTTTGATAAATAAATAATTCGTTGCCATAACTGTAAACAATCTCTATAGGCCTTCTAACTACGTGTATTTTAAACCTGCCAGGATGGTAGCTGGTTAGATGAGGTTATATTTACTTACAGACTGAGGTGCAAGCCATTGCCGAATCACTGACAGAATTGTTTCATCGTGTAAGGGTCGTCGGCCCAGTGTATTGCAGTGACCAGTGGATATCCCACAATTCACACAACGATCCATAGTTTCAATAATATCCAATCCACAAACCGGCGGTAAAATCCAAAATAACAAATCCAAGTCAAACGTGTGAGCAATCTTCGGTGTCCAAGATGAAAGCAAGGGTCGTACAAGGTAGGCAGGGTCAGAATACGTAAAATACAAAGCAGTGCTCGTGAAAAATGATGAATAATTCGGAAAACACAAGCAAACAAGAACAGCCGGCAACTGTCAGTGACATAGACTAAAAATAAGAGAGATTTGAATCGATTAATCATCAATATTGGTTTTTCAGTAATTAATTGATATTTGATTTATTAATATGTACATAGTTGATCGAAGACTATATTGCATATACAAGTAACTATATACAGTGCATTTAATCACTTTGAGTTAATATTTTAGTGCAATTGTTTTATTTTCGTAACTGTGTAATCGATTACTGAATCGATAATATCACGAAAACTGTCTTTCTCATATTTCTTTGCTTCTAGAATGTTAATTGAAGTGATTTTTCGTATTCTTAGGTAAAAAAATAAGACTAATTTTTTGGATCATATCTCAACTTCCTACTTTTGGGCCTACCGTTTTCCATCTCCTTTATCTTTTATTACTTATGCAGAGAAAAAACATTAAACTTTACTTAGAAAACAAACATTTGTTTTTAATTGTTTTAAACTAGTGCTTGACCGCGATCCTACCTGACGGTAAGCAAGTCCTATTATACTATTCCTCCTCCTATTATATTACATAGAGCCTATTATACAGTTAATTACTAATGCCTGGTTTTCACAGGTCTTGTAGCTGTCAGGCAGTAACTGTCATTCAGTTACCGCCAGCTACTGGGCCTGTGGAAACCAGACTTTAGTTTACTATTTGTGCTAACTTTCAACTATATTGTATTGGTATAGTATGAAATTAGATTTTGGTTTCAATCGAAATCCTCCTTTTCCTTCCCTATAAACCACTTTCTAACCCTAATGGAAGAAAACTTTGTGCAAAATTTCAGGTACCCAGCCAGTCCCAGTAGTTTTGGCTGTGCATTGAGATTACAGTCAGTTTCTACTTTTATATATATATATATATAGATTATTCGAGTACAGCGGGTTATTGCTCTGTGAGTATTCTACTTTATCTATGACATTCTGTGAGTATTTCGAACCAACGTGCTATGTCGCGAGTTTGAACATCGCCGGGTATGAGGCTTAGTTTTAATGTGTTTTCACACGCACTGCTGAAGTTATGGCTCTGTCATAATTACCTGAGGAACCGTTGTTAAGTCGTGATTTCTATACGTTTGTGAATGATTTTCATCAGCCTCTGCTTAACTAAATTCTTTTAAACTAATTTGAACAAGTTCTTCTTTTTAAATCATATAAACTAGTGTTTGAATGCGATCCCACCTGATGTTAAGCAGTGATGGAATCGTAGATGGCAAGGCGCACTAGTTTACTAAGAGCCTTCAAGACACCCAAATTATAATCGGAGGGGAGACCGCAACAGGCAAATTATTCCAGTCCAAATCTATTTCCGATTAACATTAATTCCTTTTATCTTCCCATAACAAATCCAAACCTAAGGAAGGAAGGAATGGAGGGAGGCTTTTGCCCAGCAGTGGGACAATATAGGCTAGATATAATATAATAATAATAAAAACAAATCCAAAATAACATAAAAAACAACCCCAATTAGTAGTAACAAATGCCCTGTAAAACTGTAACTGTGAAATGAACCGTCGATCCAAAAGTCGATCAGACGTTAATATATCTCTCAAGCACCATTTGATACACGCGTCCCTTCAAGTGGCGGCACGTGGTTACAGTCACACATCTGCACTGGAGTGGAAAGTAGGCCGGTTCGGTCCTGGCCGTGTCGAGACGAGAAGTTACGGGGAAGTGCACTGGAGCGGAACAATCTCTTTGCACTTACTGCTAAGCCGATAATATGGCACATTTATTGGAGTTTTGGAAAACTTCGCAGCTCAACTCAAAACATTTATTTCAAGTAACTTTTACAAGCGACTTTGCTCGTATGTGTTTGAGAGTATTACACTCCTTTTTTTGGGGTAATCGTGTAAAATTATAGGTTTGTTTATACCTAGTTCGCAGATTTTCCCGTACCTGCGGAAATCAATTAAGTATACGACGTTATTCATTCGCATCACTTTGGAATTGACAAGAAGTCGGTCGATCAGAAAAAATAAGATCATTGCACATTCCAAAGCGTATCTCCATGGAACGTGCAAGCAATTCCATGGATACTCTCTCTCTTAAAAAAACGTCCTGATTAGGAACATGTACTCGTATTTACATATGTATTTCTAGATTTATCATTATCTTTTATAAAACGCCCTCACTGCTACGAATGAACGGCTTGGGTGCTTATGTGCAGTAAGAGCATAAAGCGTCGAATGGACCGAATTTGAAACTTCAGATTAGTTCGCACTGAAATGCGTTTTGTATTTCAGTCCTACCTACCGTCTCTTTCTACCATAACGATGTGTCATCTTGACGCCTGGTACCGTTCAGGGAAGTGCAATGATGCGGAACCATCTCTTTACACTTACATTATTTTGACGGAGTGATGGCCGATCCACCAATAGGGTCGGAGAAAGTGCCAAAATGTAAGAAAGTTCTTTTTGTGGTGCATTGTTTTTACTTTGAGTGCTGTGATTTTTTGTTTTGATAGGTCTAGACGATTATTTTTTGGTTGCTAAAAAGCTTAGTATCGCTCAGACGAGTATTACTGGCAAGCAATAAATCAGTGCCAGTCTAAACATTTTTTTTTGTCACCCAAGTGCGTTGTAGTCCTTTTTTGGATGGGTACCTAATCATCAAACAACTACCCCCGCTCTGGATGAAGCGAGAGAGTGTGTCAGACTTTTACTGACTGTTTTTAGTCGGTAAAAGTCTAACACTCCGTCTCGTACCCGTGCATTTTCAGTTGTCCTTTGCGTTCCAGGGCCGCGATGACCCTTTTGAACAATCCCATAGGCCACACGCTCTATAGTTTATGTATACACTTCATTTCCGTTTTATACAACAGTTACAGTTTATTGTTACCGAGAATTTGATCATCTATTAGCTAGTATTATTCTTTCTATGGCTGCAATTTGAAGCTTCTTTCCGCACAACAACGCATTGTATTCCGCACATTCTATTCACAATGGCCCAAATGACAATATTCAAGGACTTCCATAGAAATACCAGTATTCAGAGATGTTCGCGAATCTTTTGTGCGATCCCCTACAATTTACATTGAAATAATATAATGGAAGTGGAATTGAATATTTTGCTCCAAATGTAACCTCAGTTTTATGTCCAGGCAATCTCTGTCCATTCCAGGTTGCCTGGAAGAAATCGCCGAGTGCGATAAGACCGCCAATTGTATGTTTTTTAAGGCTCAAATTGACAATTTATGGCCTGCGTGTACAATACAGCGTATAAAAAAAAATGGTTTGACCATCGGGCTTTTCGGTCAGTACCACAAACAATAAGTAACTTGATATTCCAACACGACAGTTGGACACTGAAAGCTGATAAACTTAGTAAACTTTATTTGGAACTTTCTCATATTTTAACGTGAACTTATCGGCTACATAAATAAGTTGAACAGATAAAGTCTGTCCTCATGTTTACTCTACTAATTCGTCTTCCTCTTGACGCGATATATGGCTTCTATTTGTGTATAGGTTTATTTCGTTTTACAGAGCTGTATTTTACGACGTTACTTCGAACTTACCAACGTGTGCGTCTTAGAAAGCGGGTTAATTGTTCTCGATTAAGAACAAGTACCTTAACTTCAATTTCTTTATTGTTCTGAGTAAAACAGGCGCGTTGTTATCGTCACGGTCGTGCCCTTTTTCCGTCTCAATATGGTCATTATGGTCAATCATAAATTCTTAATTTAATGGGTAGGTCAAACGGTCTACTCGAATATGAATAATAAGCCCTTAAATCAAGGTTAAAACCTTAACAGCTGTAGTTACTCAGATACCCGCGAAATGAGACACAATAGTAAAACAATAACAGCGCGGTCTCATAGGACCGGTTGGGGATTCAAACGTTAAGAACAGAAAAAATCGGTCAAGTGCAACTCGGACTCGCACACGAAGGGGTCAGTATATACATAAATACGGCAAAAATACTGCGTTTGTTGTATGGAAACCCCCTAAAATAATATTATATTCTGGTTTTAGTATTTGCTGTTATAGCGGCAACAAAAACACATCATCTGTGAAAATTGCAACTGTCTAACTATCACGTATCATGAGATACAGCCAGACGGAAGCAAAAACTTAGTAATAGGGTGCACTTTACCCTTTGACTACGGAACTCTAATAAAAAAAATCTATTAAGACCACTTAACATCCATCGACCAGGTTTCAAATATCAACCCTCTACTGACCTCAGAGAGGCAGGTGCTAGATGCGATTCTCACAACCAGGAACAAAGCATGCTGTGTTCAGTCGTATAAACAAATCGGAACAACACTGGACTTGTTCCAGACTATGTACCTATCACAGCGTACGGGATAAACATACCGTACTGATATACAGGGCTATTTGGAAAACACTAACAACTTTAAAGGACTGTATTATTCACATCATAAACAGCAACTATTGTTTTTTGATTTTTTACAAAACATATTACATTTACCAAAAATAAACCTTCACGATTTCGTCATTCTAACACATTTCAAGTCTGTATTAGGCCTCCCGCGCACTATTCTCGCCCGTGCTCCCCCCACTATTGTACTATCGCTTGCTTCGCTGACTTCAAAACTTCGTAACATTTAGAACTTTCAATTGAAATAGGTGCTTTTATTTTTGTATGATACTATGATAAACTAAAATAATATGATTACATTTTTAAAAGTCATAGAACAAAAACTGTTGTTTATGGCAAGAGTAACCTCTCAGGACTATCCTGAGAGGTTACCAGTGTTTTTCAAGTAACCCTGTATACGTTCTGTACCTTACTGATATGCGTACCATACTGATATACGTACCATGACTGTATCTTGATCAGATGAATAAATTGTAAGCATGAATATTAATACTCGCCACGTGGGTTGCCAGCTCAAGGATGAATAACTGTTGCATGCAGACAACTTACCTAAAACAAAGGAAATGAACTTTAAATAACAATTCATATAAACACTACTAGCACTTTGCCAGTGACTTCGTTCACAAGAATATTTTCATCTATACTAATAATTATGAAGAGGTAAAATTTGTAAGTTTGTATGTAGGGGGTAATCTCTGGAACTACTGGTCCGATTTGAAAAATTCTTTTAGTGTTAGATAGCCCATTTATCGAGGAATGCTATAGGCTATATACCATCACGCTACGACCCACGTGCGCGGAGCAGTAACGAAAAATGCGGGTGAAACCGCAGGGGACAGCTAGTATTAAATAATTACACCACTTAAATTAAATCGTAGTTTTGAAAAACTAATTGTGACAGTTTTTATTTTTATTTTTTTGATTAGAATTTGTACCAAGTTTCAAGTTTAACCATAGATACAGGTATTCTAATTTGTAAAACCCCTATTGTGAAATGAAATTTAATGAGGTTGAATTTGCAAAAACCCCTTCTTATGGCTCGCCTACATGATAAGAGGGGAGCTTTTGAAAATTTCATGTTTCTAGTCCCAGTAGTTTTGGTTGTGCGTTGATATGTCAGTCAATCAGTTTCTCCTTTTATATATATGTATATATAGACAAACTATACGCTACTTGAATACAGTTTACACAATGAACGTGGCTTAAGCATAAACAAAAAGGTTAAATAGTTTTCGTAATCGAATCCACAGTTGGGGTGAAATGGAATGAAATGATTAAATTCTCTTTCGTTTTCTGTCAGTGTGACGTTAATTTATTTGATGTGGCCACCCCGAAGGACTATTGTGCTGCTCTTCACGCCAGTCATAGGACGTGACTGGGGGAAAGCAATCCGGGGAGACATTGTCCGGCCGGACTGATTTAATGGAGCTTTTGTTATTTATTTGATGGTGAGTATAGTCTTTGATGGCGATATGAAACGGCTTATTTCGAGAAAAATAAGGAAACACATATGGACGTTAGATGATATCAAGATTCATATTCTAAGCATTTTATTTCAAATTAGTTTCAGCCAGCAGCCTCTTTTGCGTGAAAGTAGCTTTCTCCTTAGAAAATTTAGTACATTTCACCCTCATAAAACTTGAATTTCAAAAAATCTCTTCTTAGAGCCCGTCTATGGCATAAAAGGAAGCCTTGTGCAAAATGTCAAGTCCCTAAGCCCAGTAGTTTGTACTTACTGTGCGGTGATTTGTGAGTCTATCAGTTTCTCCTTTTATTTAAATAGAGAACCCTTTTACAGACAGACTTTTCAAGTTTCAAAAAGTCAATCAGAAAAATGATACCAATAGCACATTCGAAAACGTGAAAACTGGTTCTTGCTAAAAAAAACTCTGAGATTTATTCGAGTGCAAAGTTCCTCTAACTCCTCTGTTAAGCCACGACCAAAAGAGAACAACAACACTCAAGCATAAAGCACTCGAAAGAAACTATCGAAACTTCCCCAATAAACATTCATTCGTTACTCAAACTTGAACAAAGTACCGCACCACACCGATGGACCATCAATAAATCTTCTTATCTAAATGAAACTCATAAAGGGCTGCCGTTTCATAGCTTTTAAATCGCTTTATTAAGAACCTTTTACACTAATTAATGATCAAGCGCCGGTATATCTCTGAGAGATTGTCGGATCATTGTAAACCGGGAATAACCCGGGAGTTATTGACGCTTTAGGCACAATGTATTCGTATAGTGTCCGAATCGTCACAATTAATTTCAATATTTATTTACTGACGATTCGGACATTGACAATAAACTGTTTTGTCAGTCAGATAAATAGTTTTGTTTATATAATATTAGTTTAAATGCCTTAAAGCCTTAAAATAGTTTAGATACTTAACGCTTGTTTTGTTCATCTTGTATTTTAAAACTTTGTATTTAACAGTATTAAATAACTTCACTAATTTCATGCCAGTGTTCAAATCGTCAACCAAAAAAATATTGATCCAAGATGTGTTGATTTGGACGCTATGTCCGAAAATATCGTATCAAAATCATCAACAACGCTAACCCGGTCCATTCCTGTGGCCGAACTGAATTAGTGGGACATTCCCGCAGCCGTGACGAGAACAATGACGTCGTAGTCTAAACGAACCCAGACACAAAAACATACGGATAAAAAAACAAACACCTTCTTTGTAAAAGGAATGTGTTTCTACGTAATTCCCTTTAACGAAGCATTCTTTGAGGACTGAACATTCCTTGGCGAAGTCAGAAATAGTTTCGTAGCTTTTTGCTTCGGATAAATGAAACTTATCCGGTCTTCAAGTCTAAATTCCTGATACACTTGCCTCTAGAATGTCGGTGCTCATACATTACGAGACGTATTTAGGTTATATGTAAAGCACGTGCATAAATATTTCAAGAACGTCAAGACATCAAGACTTTGTATCGAATTAGGGAAAGTCGTAAAGCTGACAATAAAATTCTGATGAATCGCACACACGCTAGTGTCTTGCGACATCAAAGTAGTTGTGTAAGTTACGTAACAACGAAGATAGGTGCTAATAAATTACTATTTAGCAATCAAAAATGTAGTAAAATGATAAGTTGTTTTTATTAACGTCGGTTGGCAGAATTATATCCACCAACTGTAAATGTTTATTGATTTATGTAGTAAATATAAAAATCTCGTGTCACAGTTTTTCTATCGAACTCCTCCGAAAAGGCATGACCGTTATTTGCGATTTTTTTATGTAGGTATATATGTTACACCATAACCTGAAAACGACTTTATCCATAATTATTTAAAAAAGTTTTCTGATACTTTGTAGAAATTAGTAAGTATTTATTTAAATAAGAAATAATTGAGCAGAAAATTGGAAACTTAACAACTATCCGCGCACGATTGACAAAATATTCCTGACCTGGTTTAGTCAATGTCAGATTAGTCACTAATAAATAAACAAAACATAACAAAAACAATGGAATGTAACATCGAAATTAAATCTGATTCATCCTTAATTTTAATGCGTCGATTTCGTGTTTAATGTCGAAGGGATCAAAAATACCCGGGATAATAGGATAGCATTAAAACAAGCTTATAAAAAATACAGTCCACAAAACCCAAATAAAGAAAATAATGACGTGATTACAGTGTTCGACAACAAATACAGAGAATAAACATAAGTAAATGTGGCCGCGGCTTCCTCGGCTATTTTAGTACAAGTTCAATTATTTCCCGAGATACATTGTGTCGGGAGGAACATTAAGTCAGTTAATTTACTTTTATATTTAACTCGCCGCGGCCGAGGATATCTCGAATTACTCCTGAAGCTGTTGTTGGTAATGGAAAAACGATAACAGTAAAACCACTTGTGGTTTTAGCCCCAGGGACTATTATGGTCTACCGCTTAATTGTTACAAACTGCCAACCGTTTTGAGTAATTTTGAACAAAAGTTTCAAACTACCAAACATTTCGGGTAACTTTGAGCAGCGGGTCTAAAAAGGCTACATTAGCAGAATCATATTAGGATCAAAATTATGAATCATATTTTTTTCATGTGGCAATATTTACACATGACTCTGCTATGAAATAAATTAAGTACCTATCTAAGATTTGGCTAATTTCTGCAACCCCTTACGAATATAAGAAGAATTGTTTATGCAAGGAAAATCTGCTAGGAATTCGGGATATGATTTGCTCTTAAATGAATCGCTCAATGTGACCTTATTATGCCCGCAGAAGTTACAAACTACCAACCCTTTTGGGTAACTTTGAACAGAAGTTATACAATTTCCATTACACATTACATCGATAAAAATCATAATTTACAATAACTGTTTCTCAAAATCTTTTCTCAGTCCGACATATTGATTTACAATTTAACATCAAAGAAATCAGCATGCATATTGTGATAATATCCTTCAAGACATTGGCATGTCAGACCAAAAACACAGATGTTTAATTATGAATGCGATTCAGCCGTGAATGTTTAATATTATCACCGCGATTGTAATTTTTACGGCTTTTAGTGGGACAAAAAGCTTTACTTATGTACCGAGAGTGATATTTCACATGTTGTTTCAGTAATAAATCGCTGTCTGCAGCTTATTACGGATGGTAATTCTGTAGTGAAGCCCTTATAAGTGCATGATTAATTATCCGATATGGTGGTGCGCGAGCTTCTTCGGCAATCGATTATTTTCAGCCACCATCACGATCGAGGAGCGTCTTAATGGGGATTCCAAAAGCATCGTTGTCACTTTTTGCAGCGAACGTTTAATCATGAAGCGGTACAAGCAACGTAATGGTGGAGATAACACTTTTGGCGAGTTGCTACATGGACGGAATTAATGTTTATGTTGGGGAGTGTTTAAAATCGTTTAAGATGTTTTTTTTTGCGAAATAAGCTGTGTTTTTCTGCTGTAGAGCCTGTTAAACTCATCAGAACGATTACATTCAAGGTGTATAAAAGTTTTATAGAGCCACTAACTAGCTGACCCGTCGAACTTTGTACCTTTGTTGTAGTAGTCAATTAATGTTGTGATACCTTTTAGCTAAACTTACAAAACATAATGCGGTGCCATCTACAGACATTATCAGTACCAGCATAATTCATTTTAAAATGACATTCTACTTAGAGATCGCGTTATTTGATTTGTTGACGGCAATCACCAATAAAACTTTTCCTGGACTATCGCAAATATTTTGCGACTAAAATTTGCCAGATCGGTCAAGCCGTCCTCAAGTTTCAGAGAGACTAATTATCAGCTATGCATTTTCATTTAAATATGTATATTAATTATCGTCACTCCCTTGAGTAGATATGCTACACTTTCCAACAATATAGGTCTGGGGCAATCTACCAAAGCAAACCACACAAGATATCGAATACCACTCCATAGATACAGATATCACGATAATAAAATTTAAACAGAAATCAGTAAATAGAATGATACGATACGATACGTAGGAGGTGCTAAGGCGTGTAATAATCGGTACTGCATTCGATAGTGATTCCCGCAAACGTTGATACGCCCGATTTACGACACGTAATTACAACCAACGGTCAAATCATAGCCGACCGTCTGTAGGCAGACATTACTGCACCTAATAATGCGTGGGATTAATACCATTCATTTTGTATGAACTTTACTCAACGATAATTCTGGCTTTTGTAGAACCCGTCTCGCGGTTTCGCTGCGATTTGAAGACATGATCGATGTCTATATTTTGAAAGTGCACAATGAGGTTTCACTAACACTCATTTCACGCTACATCAAGGTAAGATGAACCTTTATGTATATTTCTGTCTCGAACGACTATAGAATTGGAATTCCCTGCCGGAGTCAGTGTTTCTTGATAGCTTCAACTTAGGAATCTTTAAGTTAAGAGTAAATAGGTTACTTCTAGGCAAGCGTGCTCTATCGTCGGTCACATCATCGCTTACCATCAGATGAGATAGTGGTCAAATTCGAGCCAACGCATAATAAAAAAAAATTGTAAGTCTTGAATTAACGAAATACTTTATTGAAACGTAATGACATTCTTTAAAGAACACCACACGCGCTCATAAAATTAAATGAAAGCATTTTATTCATTTTATTATTTTTTAATTTCAATTTGCATCTGGCCGACTAGAAAAATATCTTGACGGCATCACAACAAAGGTTCGAAGTTATTCAATCGAAAAGAGAAAATTCGAATTTCGAATCGAACGAGGCGTCAGAAAAACATGGCGACGACAGCAAACGGGTATATAAGCCCACGCAAATTCCTGACAGGGCACAGTTTGCAGTGCCGAGGTGCCAAGATGCTGCAGAAATATACACCTGCCCTAATAGCCGGCTTTACGTGCTAACCACACGCGTTTTATCGACACCAATGACGTTTTTATAAGGCATATTACCTTTCTTAGCGCGGAACATGGTGGTACGACACGGTCACTTATCTTGGTAACATTTTACTATGAATTTATAGGGTTCCGTACCTAAAGTGTAAAACGAGAACCTATTACTAAGACTGTTCTCCATCCGTCTGTCTGTGTCCCAGTCTATCACCAGTAGGTTTCTTAGAACCCAGATAATTAAACAGTTTAAATTTTCACAGATGATTTCTGTTGCCGCTATAATAAGCAAATACTAAAAAACCGAATTAAATAAATATTTAAGTTAGATCCCACACAGCAAACGTGGTTTTTTGCCGTTTTTATAGATAAATAGTAATTACGGAACCCTTCGAGCACGAGACCGACTCGCACTTGTTATAAAAATAAATGTGTTTATTCTCCTATCGCTATGTTAAGTAAGAACTTGGAGAGTTTATTTAATATCGTATCGAAGCGAGTGATCCATCAAATTCTGTCCAGTGATTATTGTTGGTCAAGCAAGCCGCGGTGAGCTCGAATCAGACATTGACGAAAGAAATCTCATGTAGATACGATAATATTGTGTCAAAGCAAGTCAAAACATACATGTTTTGGGAGCACAGAAAATTATTTGAAAGTGTATGTTGCGCTTCTGTTTAATAATTCAGTTAAAGTTAATAAAATTAGCACAAACGGATGCACATATTATGATAACAACCTCTTTGCCAACGAAACCCGATAGGTGAAAGCTTGCGTTTAAGAATTTTCTTGAAAAACTTTCGAGAGTGGGCGGAAATGGGCCGCCTATTGTAAAGTTACAAGTAATATTTATTTATATGTTTATATAATGTATAAAACAGTGAGAGCAGTGGTGGCCCAGTGGTAACTGCCCTGACTTACAAGTTGTAGGACGCGGGTTCAAACCCAGCCAGGCGCTTTACTTTGTGTAATTTATTTCATCACCACTGCTCTCAAAACGGTGAAGGAAAACATCGCAAGGAAACCAGCATGTCCTAGAACCAAAAATTCGAAGACATGTGACATCCACCAATCCGCACTGGGCCCGCGTAGTGGATTACTGCCTACTCTCCTAGATAGAAAGCCTGAGTCCCAACAGTGGGAACATTACAAGACCGATAATAATCTAATATATTTATTTTTAGTATAATCTTAAGGTATATATATATTTGTATCTATTACATTAATTTTAAGTTTCTATAAACTTTTCTTTTTCTTGCACACTATCGTCTACATCTCTTATAATCTCTCTTTCGCAGGGCTGCTGGGAGAAATTTCTTTTTGAAATAAGCAGTACCTTTGTACAAAATACGTTTTTATAAACTATGTTTTATAATTTATGTTTCCTTATGTGTATATTTGTGTGTATATGAACTGTAAAATAAATAAATAATACAATAATGTATAAAATAAGTATCATTTCGCTTTACCCCACAGAAGAGACAGTCGTGAGGTCGATATTCAAATCACCTTGCGCCAACCTGACGTGCAACATAATTGAAATGTATTATGCTAAAACATTTATGCACATAAATATAAGCTGACACTTTTGTACCGCGGGGTGAATGAACTCTGATTCATCCACGAATTCGAGATCAGGACAAACATCCCACATTTACTATAATATAAAGTAGATAACGTATACAGAACGGGAGTGCTCACTTCACGTTTTCAGTTTTTCAGTACGCCATAAAAAATATATTATAGGTTAATGTATTACGGAGAAGTAGTGAGTAATGCATGAGGAGCTCGTGGCTATATAATAACAGCCGCACGGGTCGATCTTCAAGGTTAAGCAACGCTTGCCTAGGTTGGTTTGTGGATGGGTGACCATCTTAACATAACGAGTTTCCTCCGTGCCTCGGAAAGCACGTTAAGCCGTTGGTCCCGGCTGTCATTTGGAGATCTTTAGCAGTCGTTACGGATAGTCAGAAGCCAGTTAATCTGACTCCAGTCTTGCCATGAAGTACCGTGTTACCCCAGTTAATGGGTTTTGGAGGTCTGGTAGGCAGCCGCTCCTCGTCAAATACTGGTATTCAGCTAAATCCGGCTTGACTGGAAGCCGACCCCAATATAGTTGGGAAAAGGCTAGGCAGATGATGAGTGAGTAATGCTTATTATACGTGCTCTCTTATACTAGGTACTATGGCTAGAAAAACACTTCAGTATGTATGACACATGACCATAACATGCCTTATCTATAGAACAAATTCTAGTAACCTTGTTGGACGTGAATAAGCTCTGACTATTCAGCAAATAGTTTCAACACTGAGTCTGAAATATCGGAGTAAGCATGTGAAAAACTATAAACCTTTTGAACACGGTTAGAGGTTTATTAGACACCGTAAGTACTAGCTATTTTTTGGCTGAGTGCGGTACGAGGTCAAAGTGACCTCGTCTTTAAGTAGATATTCCCCTCCATTCTGTTTTCATACTTCTTATATTATGCATTCATTTGTTTTCTAAACTAAACGGAATGGCAGTTATGACCTCCGCACAGCAGAGCAAACTAAGTTTCTCTTAATGGCACTGCAAGGAAGACACGTGCGAGACGTTTCAGACCTCGTTCCGCATTGAATGTGTTGATAAGTCATGAGTCAGTAGGTTACTTCTAGTCAAACTTGGGTCGTGGTCGCTTTCCATCATAGGAGATAGAGGTCAAGCGCGAAACTATCAATAATAATTTTAAAAATTATTATTTTATTCCCAAAACATTCAAATAACAAAGTAACCTATAATAAGACCACCCGTGTTCCTTCAGTTGCCCTTTGCGTTCGTGGGCCGCGGTAAACCTTTTTGAACTATCGCGCAGCTAACTTTAAAGGTCTCCAATAATAATTAAATTCCTATCACAATTTAACTACATATTCAATTAACAATTTAATTTAAACTGCTAGTAACAATATTAATTGATCGCCCACTATCAACAATAAACGTTTACAGTATTGCGTTTGAATAATAATTATTTAATTGCAAATAATTTCATTAGCAGTTTCCGTTACTAATGAAAAATAAATGAAAATTCAATTAAGAGGATAATTTAGTTGTAATACAAATGAATCATGCGGAATTAAGATCACTACTGCTGTGATCTCATCTCTATTTCCGTAAGATCTCAGTACTAATCCTCTTTTCTCAGAAATCCTATAATAAAATTCACGTGGAGCCCCAGTAGTGTACTTATTGGTTCTTATAACCAACTAATACATAATGTATGAGTCGAATTTATTGTTATTGAATGATATTAGCTCCCCCTATTGAAGTAAATATCCCAATTCTAATATTATGGGACGGAGTTTTTAACAGAATTGTATATTTTTTTATGCTAATGACTGTTTTTTTATTTTCGTTTATATTTACAGCAAAAAATACGGAAAGACGACGAAATTTCCTTAAGGCTTCTTCCGTTTTTATTTTAGATTGCTTTTTACTATGTTTTTATTGTTTAGGTAAAAGTTGCTGGACGTTTCCCGGCCACTGTAGGCGCGGGATTACGGACGATGAACAATGTTTAGGTCGCCGGCTGGTAAGGACCAAAGACCCGGGTCGATGGCGCATTGAGCTGAGGTTTCCCAGGCTGAAAGCTGAGGCTCTACCCAGAGTGAAAGTGGTTATTTGATGATATCGCACTTTAAAAAATAAAGCTAGCACTGTCTGACGTTATAACCATTACTATAAGCAAAGTCTATGTTTAATTTAAGGATAAATAGCTCCACAGTTTCTTAAGTGATAGTCACAAAAATATATGAAGAATATAACTGACGTCACATTTCCTTATATGAGAGCATTAAAACCTGCAATAACAGATTATTGTCAATAATAAAAGACGTGTAAAGAGTAATGCTGAGGTGTAAACTTTTACTGCACGAAGCTCGTAAAAGATACCAAATGATGGTGAGCATTGTAAAAGATATTATTACCATAATTCTTAAAGTTATGCAAGCGTAACACATGATAGAGTGTTACATTTCTACGCTATATGGGATTATAAAACGGCTGTAGATTACTTTGGGTGAGATGCTACAATAAAAGTGAGAAATACGAAAGTTATAAATTATCATTACTGAAATAGTTTATTGGGGAGATTATTTTTGTAAGTATACCAATTATTATGCTTCATATAACGCGATCTTTATGTAGATCTTCCAGATCTGTTCTAAAGAGTCACCGCATCTCTGGAACGCAGAATGAATAGCAATTGAAAGAACTAGGTTGTGACCAGTACAAGTCTGACACTCCGTCTCCACTTAAAACGAGAGAAGTTATTTGAATGAAGAATATAAATATTATATCCTTCCACATATTTTTTTCTGATGTCATATCGTGCAATCAGTCCTTCAGTCAGACTATGTGCAAATGTGTTGAACGACGATTTCAGGCGGAGCGGTAGTTCTCATTAGAAGCGTCTTTCATGCTAATACAAGAGCTCATAATACTGCCGAGTTCCAGGATTCTGTCTCTTTATTCTGTACACAGTTGCACACGGTATGGTAATGTAAGCTGGTCAGTTTGCTGATGTCGATGTTAGTCTTGTCTAGTTTTATAATTCTCTGGCTCTTATTTATGCCATGCCCTCCAAAAATATAAAAAGAATAATATACATTGTTCTCCCAACTTCCAGACGAACGATAGCCTATTCTTAGTAGTGATGGGAATTAATGCTATTTCGCATAAATTTCATTAGCATGCGAATTCGTAAGTCTTAGCATGTTAATTGCTATTGCTATGCTATTTGCTAATGTAACGATAAATGATAATAAATATTTATATGAATTTTGTTATTATACGAATTAAAAGCGCGTTCGTCAATGGCACACTTGCATTATGTTGTGATTAACATAATGAATTAATGATCATATTATTATAATGAAAAATATTTAACAATTGAAACCTTTTATATCAATAGCATGAAGTTATAAACGAAATACGAAGCAATGAATTCACTTCGCACTTCACAGAATTTCGCATCTACATTTCATTTGCTAAATGCTAAATGAGCATTCGCATGCTAATAATGAATGCTAATGCTAATTAATCCATCACTAATTCTTAGGCTATCTAAGATGCTTATCAAACTACTTTTAAACTTAAACTACAACCAAACATGACCATATCCCACTTTACTAACAACCATAATGAATGAACAAATTCCAAACATGTTCCCTCACAAAGATGGCCAGTGCGCAGTTCGCAAGGTCCTTTGATAAAAACTGCCAAAAATAAAACTGGAGGGTCCAGGATGACGCAAGCAAGGCAACCGGTCTTTTTAATTGCAGCATTCCTTTATGAAGCGTATCCTGGCAATAAATATAAGAGCTGATAGCCTCGGAAAACAAATTTATTTTTGACGGAGCATGGCGCTACGTTGCATGCCTTATGTATTTTAATTTCACGAAAAGGGACAGTGGTGTCGATATAAGGCGCGACTTACGAGCTGGTTATTAATCGTGTTTCCTAAAGTATGTTTAAAGGGCTGATTTTTTGATAGTCAAGTTTTGTCTGAAAAATAAAATATAATACGTTTCATGTCATGTTTAAAAATGCTGGGTTAAAATAAAAGAAAAATAAAAGTTACATTTGATGGGGATTGTGGAGAAAGTATTATCGCGACCCTGTTTTAGTAAGACCTAGTTGGATTTTAGTCTTTAAAAGTCTGACAACCCTTCTCGCCCCACCCATAGCGAGAAAAATTATGATTTCTAAAGTAGATAAGACAGACAGACCTAAAGGAAATTTTAATATTGGAAAACTCCGACAACAACACTCCGACAACAACACTCAGACAATGCGTAATGAAAATCTATGTTTATTTCCTTCGCGGAAACGTGTACCAGTGTCTGGAATTGCAGACGTTGGTAATGGCAACAGAGAACTTTATGTATTATACGAAAACGGTTTCTCATCATAGCAATTTTCTTTTAAAACTTTCTGAAGAAATACCACAAATATACCGTAAACGTCACTAGCTTTTACCAGTTGCTTCGCCGCATGAAAATAGGATTTTTCATTTAAATTTTGGACCCCCGTTTCATCCTCTTAGAGGAAGAATTTTGAAAAATCCTCTCTTAGCCTACTTACGTCATAAAAAGAAATCTTAAACAAAAGTTTCACACTCCCAGTAGCTTCGACTGTGCGATGATGTTTCAGTCAATCAGTTTGTCTTTTATACATAGTATGTATATATTATATGTATTTGTAACTAGCTGACCCGGCAGACTTTGTATTGCCATTTTTTTTCGAATTTTTCTCACCTTTTAAACCTTTCCTAGACCTCCACAAACATTTCAAGACCAAGATAAGATAAATCCGTTCAGCCGTTCTCGAGCTTTAGCGAGACTAACGAACAGTAATTGTAGTTGATTTTTATATATATAGAAGATGTAGGTATACTCGTATATATGAATATATAGGTTTCTATTAACTTTTACCGCTAGAACTGCTCTTCTCCTTACTTACTTAACGCGTATTTGCGTTTCATCAAGTCTGTGCCCATAAAATGATATCATACGCACATCATTATGAGTAACGAGACACACTAATGCATACTAATCTTGCGCGTGCGCCGCCGAACTAATGTTGTAGCTACCTTGGAGCCTTCCATGATTAATTTGATATCGTCATAAACCAACTAAATAATGATCGACCTCCACAAATGATGATGAAACGTTATTCTATGAACTCCGCAGGTAAGAAGTAATTTGTTTGAAGTTTTTTTTTTCTTCCTGACCCGACAAAGGTTGTCCTGTCTTATATTATGATCTCTTATCTTATTATATGAATTAACGGTTGGCGCAGTAGTTGAGCGATAGACTGCTGCAATGCGTGTCGCGGATTCGATTCCCGCACGGAAAATACTTCTATGGCCTAAAAGTATTCTGGTCTTTTAAACATAGCCCTACACTAAACATTACTCCTCTGTAGTAGGTGCGTACATAAACATGTAAACTCACATACACTATAAACCCAGACGCTAAACTGTAGATCATACAAATATTAATTCCATACAGGAATCGAACTCGCGACACGCAGCGCAGCAGTCAATGACTATACCATTACGTCAACCGTTGCGTATCTATAGGTATATACAAAGGTACACATAACCAGATAACAAAGTTAATACATCTTTGGTTATCGCACCAAAGCCTCCACAATCAATGATGAATCAAAAACGATGATAACCAAACAAAAAACCGATCAAAACGTTACGGTACAGCGCAATCTTCATGTTATCCGTACAACATGTGATCAATTATAGATGCGCCCTCGATACCAGCCAGGAAAAACTTAAACCCATTACAGGCACAGTTATATAAAACGAATAACATTGTACAAATGTGGTAAAAACGTTAAAAACTAGTCGAGGTATAACGGATTCACTCGGACCGTCAATGGGTTGGAAAAACTAGTCGGGTTATGCCGACTGATGGGCGATGGCTGCTGTATTCTATATGATGCGATGGGCGGATTACTTTCTAAGTTTTTATTACGTAAATGTGTTTTTGTAAGTCAAGGTGAGCGGACCACCTGTTTCAATAAAGCCCTCACATTGTATGCGATCTTTGTGGGTTATAATGAGGATGTGAAACTAAACAATAGGTTGTGTATGTCTTACTAGACTCTTAGACCAGTATTACCTGATGGCAAGCGATAGTATGGTCAACGTTCATCGTTGCCTAGAAGTACCCAATTCACTCTTGACTGAAATAAAAGACTAAAAAAAGAAAAAATTGTTTTAAGAATTAAAATCCTTCAATGAGGCTATCAAAATTCTAGGGCTGCGGAATTTTTCGAAAGAGTTACTGTGTACCTTCAGTTGCCAAGGCTAACTGAGAGAATACAGAATTTTATAGCCACTAAAAGTCTTTCAACTCTCCCATAGTGAGAACTAGACTATCAACATTCAATAGTCATTTAAACTAACATGCAATCCTATAGTTTCTATTGAATATATTTATGTAGGTATATCAGATACATCATCATCTGCCTAGCCTTTTCCCAACTACATTGGGGTCGGCTTCCAGTCAAGCCGGATTTAGCTGAATACCAGTATTTTACGAGGAGCGGCTGCCTACCAGACCTCCACAACCCATTAACTGGGGTAACACGGTACTTCATGGCAAGACTGGAGTCAGATTTACCGGCCTCTGACTATCCGTAACGACTGCCAAAGATCTCCAAATGACAGCCGGGACCAACGGCTTAACGTGCTTTCCGAGGCACGGAGGAAACTCGTTATGTTAAGATGGTCACCCATCCACAGACCAACCTAGGCAAGCGTTGCTTAACCTTGAAGATCGCTCTGTGCGGCTGTTATTATCATATGTAGGTATATCAGATACAGTTTTAGCATAAAACTTTCAAGCAAACACTCCATAGCTTATAGTGAAACTGCAGTAACAAACATAACATTCAAAGCTAGAGATAGATTCTAAAATATGGTGATAAGGCTAAATCACCTCTCATCTTCCCTTCCTCAATAATGTTATGAAGACGCGTCCTCGTTGATGCGCGGCGCACCGTTAGCGCCACTAACAGTACATAATGTGGACAAGTTATATCGACACCGGTCAGTGCGCACCCGTCCTTACGCCAAATGACAACTTAATAGAATCGCCATAATTTTGCTCAGCACATCAACCTGTATAGGACTTGATAAACATTGTAGGAGATTAGCTATTTACTTGCTAATGTCAAGCGGTTACTTACTGCTTTATGTTATGGTATCTGTTGCCTGGTTTCTATGAGGAATTGATGAGTTATCTAATCAAATTTTATTTATTTATCGCAAGTTTGTTGCAAATGGATATACATACAGTGCTAAGTTTAGATGGTATTATGATCGCTGAAACATACACTTAAGGTGTGTACAATGCCAGGGAGAATGGCAGGTAGTCGCCTCCTTCTGCGAAGGAGACGACGACGGCTGACAGAAAAGTAACGGACATCCTCACGCCTCTGCCGCCACGACTCCGACCCCAACTATCAGCCAAGGCTTGCGAACGACGAGCACTAGGTAGCTCGCCTTCCAAAGTGATGCTCCGGACCAAGCCCAAGTACCGCACGTAGTGTTCCACGCGCTCCTCAAAGAGATGTCAGCAAACCGTAAAGACCCAGTAAGGCCAATGCCCACAAAACCTGTGGTCCTAAGAACGTGCCCGTGAAAGTAGTCCCAAAAGACCAACTAATGAAAAAAAATTGTTGAGACCACAGTCCAAAGATCCCCACGACCCGTTCCAGGATACTCAGAATCACTTCATCAGTTTTCTGAAATGAAGCTGGGGTTTTTGAACAGTCACCCCATTTAATCATAAACCCGTCTTTACAAAGAACAATTAACATCTGGGTTTTCCAAACTGAGAAAGCGATAACCACATCTCTTATCAAGACCAATATAATCAACATTGTTCTACAACTTATACCTAATATTTAACAAAGAGCTAATTAATTAGCGCCCATGACATAATATCGTGGCATGGCCTTCACACTCACAGGTCATCACTTCCCATGGGCGCTGTAAGAGGTGATAAGGAATTATGTCAGGAGGATATGCAGTACCTAGTTACTTATGTAGTTATCACTTCGTAGTATTTTCAGTAAATGCATACATTTGACCCTGAGAAGCTCGTGGCTACGGCGTGTGTGTGGCGTGTACAACGTGCGTCTTATGGACATGTCAGCAAGACCGTAAGGACGCAGCAGATTCGATATCTACTAGTATGACCCCAGAAGGCGAGGACTTTTGAAAAGGTATCTCGTGTGCCTAGAACGCAAAGGGCAACGAAAGAACTGACTAAAACGACCACTATTCGTTTTATTCAGTAACAATCTGACATTCCATCTGCCTTAGAGTTTTATTGGAAAAGTGGGTGACATTCTTACAGTCAAGGTTTTCTGGTATTGGAAGAACCACCATAATCATAGGTTAAGGTTTTTGTAGATTATGTTAGTATCTTGGTGTATAATAAAGTCTTTTCTAAATAGAATAAAATGTAAGTATTCAATTTATACACATCTTAGATACATTGCAACAACCATTACCTTCCTTATCTACCTAACTATTCCAGTTGCATTAACGCATCCACATTAAATTTCTTCATTTGAATTTAATCTAAAAGCAAGCCTCTAAAGCAGCGAACCCGTCAGGCCGTCGCAACCAATCCTAGCCCACGACACACGGTAGGCACATCAGATTACCGGCCCATCCTTGCATTAACTACTGGCCTGCCTCGACTTCGCCTGTCTACTTAACTCCCTGTTCAATTAGACGCGAATCCCGACGTTAAGCTAAACTAGAAGCATTACCGCGATATAACCAGTCCGGTTGCTGACCAAGTCCGACGGCCACAGAAAAACGGGTGCATCTGAATATTTTAAAAGAGTTGTCTAAGTATATTTTTTATCTATGTACTTATGCAAAATTATCCATCCCCGGTTTTTTGAGGTGAAGTTCAGTGACTGTTCACAAATAGATTCCTAGTGGATATTGTGATGTGAAATCGGTGCAGTTTTGTATCTCAACACAGACGCGATCGCGCCTGTTTTCACTGATTTCAAATGGCGCCATCTTGGTTAAATGGAGCTGAGAATTTGATTGTAGTTTTGGCTACATCAACGATGTTGCCGAGAAGGTTTTCTTAATACATTTGCTGCAAAATACTACAAATAAAATAATTTATAAATTATTCATACAAAGACAAGACAAGCCAAAACTTTACCAGAAATGGGCATTGGAAGGACAATGCTCACTAAATGCAGGAAATTATCGAACATGAGCATCTTTACTGACCAGGTGCTCAAGATGAAAAAATAAACTGTTTCGAGAGAGAGGTAGGGTAGTTGAATTAACGCCCTGTGTATGATGGCCACCATGGAGTCTATCATGAACTAAATATAGAAATCGAACTTCATTCGATACAATCAGGGAAACAAGATTCATTTCATCAATCACATATTCTACATGATTTTGAACGAAATAATATTAAACAATCAGATCTATTTTATCTTTTAACTATCTTCTGGTCAGTTGTGGCCATTTTGCTTATGGCATTAGAAGTGTTATTTACCAGTACCCTTGCTACAAGGTATTTTGCCGAGTGACTGCACAAGGGCTCCGCATTGACGTGCTCTTGCGACGTTAGAACACGCGTTTAGGCGCGACGGTAGCGCATTAGAATACTAGTTGGCTCTAGCTAAATGCATTATTAAAGAGAAGTAAACTCTCTCTCTCTGTCAAAATGTTCTGCCTGCAGAGTGTTTATTGCGAGTGTTTTTTTATATTAACGCGACCAACACTATTAAGACTCCTTCAGCGCTCTGATTGGCCCTGTCCAGGCTCTTAACCAATCAGAGAAGTAAACGTTTCGATCGCGTTAACGTAAAAACAACTCGCACTCAGCGCACCGAGGCTCTACCACGAGCTTTTAACGCGATCCATTTTATGACCTAAACTTAACTGTTACCCTCTTCCTCAATAGCACGACTGACATTTGAACACGTCTTTAGGCCCCAGATCATTGTTCATGATGGACATCCGACCCAGAAGAGTTTTTCACGCCTGTTCATCTGTCACTAATGCTCAGGACTTTTCTACGTCTGCTGTCTTTAAAAAATTAACTGTAGTGGTAAAGATTGCGCTTTAATATTCCACGTGTCTATTTTTAACGGTAACTTTGGGTATGAACACTAAACTGGTTTTAGGCGCTCTTAAATCTTCTTAAGAGTGACAAATTAGCGGAACATTTTTTCTTGTTTAGTTTAATATATGAACAAAAACTGGTTCGTAACTAAAAAATGATTTTTCTAGTCTACAAAAGCCGGTTTGGGCAAAAATTGAGATTTCAATATTAGTTTCATATAATAACTTTGCCTTGGTCGGAACTGGATTTCTTATTGGCCACAGGGTCAGACGAAGACTTTGACCTTAGCGAATCATCAGCCTTGAGAAGTATTCTTGGAAAATATCTGAGAGATGTGTCATGTGCGAAAAATTTAACAAGTTTTAATACTTTTTGTATTAAAACTCGTTTCATTTTATTAGAGCTACTGGTAACTGCTTCGTCCGCGTCAATGTTGGTTATTAGTATTACTGACGGATCGAAGTCAAAGACAAATAAAATCCATCCTTAGAGTTCAAGTTTGCTCAGGGCCTGCATGGCTGGAGCCTACTGGGGCCATGGGTTATGCGAAAGAGAATTCCGGGGTCCCAGAACCAAGGCAAAGACGCAACATAGAAGTGTGTTTTAGTCAATAAATTTTTAAAACGACCTCCGCTGTACGCAGCGGAAGAAATCCCACTAACTGACTGGTAGAGAATGCCCTGATGCATTAAGTCCGCCTATGTACCACCACTGTACATGTAGTTTAAATAAATAAATAATAAATTAAAAAAAGTTCAAAGTTCGCATGGCAAAAACGAATGACAAGTACACAATTGTACACCGCAATCTGCAATGCATATCTTAATTACATAAGTAGGTACCTACGAAAAGAATGCCAACAATGTGCAGCACATAACGAACACATGTACGTACATACATAAATAACTGCCATCAAACCAGTCTGTGTTACTAATGGTCTTAGGATCAACATTTATTTAACATAGGATTATTTTAAATTACACTGTTGTACGATCTCGTGGAGTGCGCTTAAGGTCAAGCGCATAATGGATTATTCTGACGCTAACCATGATAAGTCAAGCCTTAAAAGGTTGGGCCGAATAGTCCGTCCAATTACGAGCAAATGTGATGTAGTGAGGGCTCTTGTGTATAAATAAAATCAATAAGATCTTTTACAAGGAGTACTGGAGATCCATATCTTCTTTTTGAATCGAAGGTAAACTCATTAATTCATGAATCCCCGGCCGGTCCTATGAGACCGCGCTGTTATTGTTTTACTATTGTGTCTCGCTTTGCGGGTATGTGATAGGTTAAATTGTTTGGGCCCGTATGTGGCAACGTTAACTGCAGCATAGGTGGCAGTAATTAAATCCTCTTAAAAGCAGGTGTATGGGCACTTTGGGCACTCCAAGGTGTGGCTTATATTTTGTTTTGACTGGAGATGGTATAGCCCATAATTATCCTATCCCCAGTCTACTCAAAGACCGAGCTCCGAAATAAATATTTAGAGCTTGAACCACGCTAACTGAAAATTCGTAAGAATACTCTACAAAGAATGTTCTACAATGACATACAGAATTTACTGATTGTGCTGAAATAAATTTTTGACAAAATATTCACCTACCGTCAGTTTTTTATACCTCAGGGTATATACTAAATTGACACAGGTAATGTGAAAGTTACTATAGGAATTTTGTCAGTTCTTATGTGTTGTAATGTCATTTTAGTCTCAGTGTATAAAAAACAAACCTATTAAGTATTGCTCTCTTCTTGGATATTATTGGATGAATAAGTTTAAGCTATACGTTGATCCAGCAGTCATTCAGGAAAAAGCATATTTTAAGTATAGATTTACTATATTAGCACAAGCCCATTCATCCTCGTCCACGGTCCATCAAAGCTATCTTACGAAAGCAGTCCAGTTACCGACATAACAAGATTTTTAACTTATCTGTGACAACCAGCAAAGACAGCTAATGAATTGACATCCGCCGTTGATCATGTAAGTCGAATAATTGCGGTGCTGATTGACAACTCTCCTTCGATTTATTACCAAGAAACTTAGAAAATTAACGAGGGAAAATTGACTATAGACTTTAAATTGTATGTAGTAAAGCTTAAAATAGGAAAACCTTGAAATGAAAAGCCCTTGACAGTAATAAACTCATTAAACGAGTGAGTAGATACTGATACAGCTTTTATGAGCTAACTTGACTTACAACTCGCAGCTCATAATCGAATAGAAATCAAGAATAATAATGACTTGAAATAACTGAATGAAATCCACATCGTTGTTAATAAGTTGAGGGCAAATGTTGAAAATTATCTGTGTTATAGAGCTATAAGTAGAAGTTGCAACATTGTCTTGTAAACAAGCTTATCAATGAGTCAACGGCGAGAGGAATTATTAACGAAAACTTATAGCAGATGAATAAATAAACGCATCCTCACTTCCTGTGGAATACAAAGAAACACACACAGATATACATGCACACACACATGTACACAGCGCTGGCGTCATCCACAGTGTGGGCAAACACCCATCTTACTTATAGAAGACGTATCTGATTCTTATCTGATTTAGTAACAACTCTAATTCAACTTAACATTACATTATTATTAGACTAGTATATAAATGTAATCTAAATTTTAAAACTTTATTAATTTGCAGCAAACCGCAGTTTTATATTTTAAGTTCTTACAGTCCATCTTAAAGTTGTCTGGTTGATATCGCTGTCAACGATAAGACCGCCATTGTACTCAAAGATAGAGCTACTTAGTGTAAAAATTTTTGTTACTACTCTGATGTACCTACAATGAAGTTTATTATATTCTATTTTATTCTAATTTCCCTTTTTAGATCTAAGTCTATATTTTATAATGCCCTTGCAATCTAATAAACAATAATATATAATTTAAGAGATTGTAAATTCTACGAAGTGATTCAATAAATTTGCAATATGGCGGAATAATTTAGCAGTAAGCCATTCAACAAATTGATTTGTGTTGCTTTTGACTCGGAGACAAAACATTGTCTTGCTGTTGTTGCATTCATTTACTTTGAAGTCTTGTTAAATTATTTGACCGAATAACTAAGGAGTTCTATTAATAGACTATCAGCAAGCAAACTCAACAGCTTTTGTATAATTCGGTTATCTGGTCATTTTTTGCTTTGTCTCTCAGTCACGGTCAACTTGGGTAGTTACATTTTCTCATTTATTGTAATAAACGTTTTTTAGATAAATAACCGTATTTTTTATACTAATTACTTTGTGCGATCTTTTTGCTGATTACTTAATAGTTTACAATCAAGTCAAAATCAGTTTTAGTGATAGTAAAAAATATACAGGGCGCTATTCCAGGACATGGTTTCCCGTCTAGCATGGTTCACGGAAATCCGTTTAACCTTTCGAGCTTGATGCAGTATCAAACATACACACGCTCACAAACTTTCGCCTTTATGATATTATTATGATGATTAGTATGATAAATAAAATAATAGATACATAAGCAACATTTCTCTCTCTGTCTCTGAATCTATAACAACTACTCGACCATGTTTACGATAAGGCTTAGACAAAACTTGAAGAAACTGACTCATCCTTCTAAAACTATCAATACTAGCCACGAACTAACAAACAGAATCCCCCACAAAGCTCTTAATACATTCTCAAGATCGCCGAGGCCTAACAATCGCCACAATAATAATCCCATTGAAATACTAACAACTCTTAGTGGCCGCAATCACGGAGAGGAGGCCTAAGGAGGCCCGGGGCCAACTATTTACCATAACAAGGGGGGCTCACATACAATGGTCGCCCCCGGTAGGAGAAGTGGGCCTAACTAGGTGTAAAATGAGCTGATACGATATGTAAGCCCCTTTGTATCGTGAACTAGAAATCTTATGTTACATTATTTTGGTCTGTCGTTCCGGATTTTATTGTTCTTGATAACGAGTTTGTAATATTTATGATTTTACTTCAAGTTCTGTTTATTTACAAAACAATTCATACCCTACATACTTCTTTATCGAAGCAGCATACACGCTCTCATTAACGTCATAATATATCTAAATTCTTTACATAAATTATTAAACGTCTGAAGTGTTCACAAGTCAATGACCCGTGGCCCAGCCTTGAACTAATACGTATCGAGAGCGAAACAAAAACTCTTGACAATAAAGCAGCGGGTTACTGCTCCTTCAAGTTGTTACAATAACATACTATTGTTTCTAACTCCGTCTGAACCACGAACACAAACCACGAATAACTAACTATTTGATGGAAATAAAATAAAAATTAACAACCAACTTACTCGTAACAAATAAAATAAAAAGGAACTCAATTAATTTATTATCCAGGTATATTTCGAAGAATAGTTACCTACATAGTAAGGTGCTGAAAAACGTAAAAGAATTAAATAACTTCCTCAAAATCTATTATAGGGTATTTTGAATTATAACCCAAAATATACAAAGAACAACACTAAATTCAATGGCTCCGTAAATTCACAATAAGTTATGGCATCCTAACGTTTTCTATCAACGTTTTATAGCATTCCTCTCATATTTTAAATTAAAACACACAGTGGGATAATCATTTCAAATAAGTAAAGAAGATGTGAGATTTTAATATTAAAATACCAATTCGGGAAAACATCTCCGCCAGAAATGACGTATAAATATAATATCGAATAACGACAGACCGGTAATAAAATTGGGGTACTCAATTCGGATAAGTTTTAACATTAAATGTTTATTTAAGTTCGTATAACAATAAATTAAAATAAATGTTACTTTTATGGCTCAGTAAAAATCCAGTTTTATTTCGCGAACGAAGTATGAGAGTCAGCGAAAGTGGTCAGTGTCGGACAGAGGTCCGATACCATACTGGGAGACTGCGCAGACGTCCAATTAGAGGGAATGTGCGCTGCGCCCCTCGGGAGGCAGAGGCACACACAGGGAGTTGCAATTTATGCCGCACTCCCACACTTTATTGCCTAGAGAGGCTCTAACTTGTCCGAGATTATAAGGCTCCGCAGACAGCTATTCTCAAATCACGAATAAGGCATCATCAGACGCGATTTACGCTCATACTTCCTCGATATTACATACACGGATACAAAAATATGTAGTTACATCTACAATTTCGGTCACGTTGCAGTAAGTGGTTCACTCTAGTTGACGTTTAAAATTACAGATAATTTTGTAAATTATAAAATGGTTTTAACAACTTTTTTATATGATTTACCCGATTTCGGTGTCTGTCCATAATTGCAGTGTCGTCAAAAAAGGAAAACTCTACACGAAATAACAGCGATATAAAGTTATCAGCGCTAAGAGTTGTCCGAAAAACGAGTGAGATTAAACGTAAGAATCTGGTTTGAGATCCGCCTGTAGCCGTGCGGCTCTCCTTAAAAGGCGGCTTGTCGACAATAGCCTGGGAACTCAGCTCATTTGAGGAGAAAATATCATGTCGTGTCGCTCGCCTCGCTAAATCGCTTTTTAAATGGGACTTCGTTTGCGACGCGTCATGAACAAATATGAAGTAAAGATGGATCTTCGTAATTAGTTCACAGTTTATTTGGCGAGAAAGAAATGCCAACGTTTTTACAAAAGAAGAGAAGTACTTATTTATAATTTACTACTCATATTATTTAAGGACACAGAATTGTGTGACAAGTTGACAACCAAAAAATATAAAAACGTTTAAACACAGCTAACGTAAATTAAAGAACATGACAAGACCATTTACTCAATTATCTGTTACGAAGGGATTCAAAATTCAAATCGACTTCCTTACGTTCGGTTCTTATAATTACCTACGCTCTTAATTGAATTGGGTAAGTTCGTCATTAACATCTACTATAAAGATTCGTTTACGTTAGCGTAGTAATTATTGCCTTATATTTTTAAATAATTAGGTAGGTAAGTAATATCGCTGTTTTACAATCCGTCCCTAAAGGTTCGCATAGCGTCATAGCTACATTTTACCTTGAGTTAAACAAACAGGGGGCGACCGTGGCTACGCGGTATCAGTGGAATTATCACTACTAATCTCCCTACGATAACAGATAAATTAACGAAAACTCCGCGTTTTTATAACATTATCACTCGTAACTGCTGCGCTGGTTATTAAGATTGAATAAAATTAATAATTCATTGTATAATGAAGCAATAATGCGTGTAGAGCTATCGCCATCGCTTTCTTTGCCCATAAACCTATAAGGTTTTACAAGCTTTTTTATTTTATCGCCTTGTCAATTATTTAATTACTGTAGGACGGGTTTCTGTAACGATCGAGACGAATCAACTGAATTAGTTATGGGTTCTTTTGGGGCATGGGTTGTGTTGGCTACAAAATACTGGTCATGGTCTACAAAAAGATGGTTTAAATGTTGGCTACAAAATTTTACTGGTTGTAGTGTACAAAAAGCTAAAAGGTGTTATATCGAATGAGAGAGCAAATGGCGGTGACCTTGCAGCCGCTAACGAAGGCTACAGGCCGTACAAGGCTGGCTCGACAAAAAGAAACAAACTCGCCGCGTAAAGACCTGCCACAAAAAATAAACTAATAAAAGAGCCCGGCGATGTTCGGAACGTGAGCGTGCCGATGCCGCCCGAAGTATTCCGACTCTAAGTTTTCGCTTTGGAACAAAGAGCTCTGTGTAGTTTGACAAAAACCTTTACTTGTGTTGCTGACAGTTCTGACAGTTATGATGAATTAAACTTAATTATTATAGTCAATCAGTTTAGTTCCACTATTACGGATCCCGTTACAGAAACATTAATTTGATTTGTGGGGAATGTAAGACCTATTTGTTTTTTTTTATTATGAAGGCTTTTGTTCACTAATTTCAAGGCTCAGCATCAATCAATTTGTTATCTAATAAATATTTTAAGTTCGCACTGATCTAGTACCTTCAGCCAACAATTCTTAAGTAGGTATCTACTATTTTTGTTTACCCAAAAAACATCAATAAACTTTTTAGCTCTAGGTAGAGAGAAAACAATACAGGAAAACATATAGCTAGAAGCGCCTTGTTTTCTTGATTTATAGATAGCTATACTCGTATTATGAATTTTGCATACATCCATCAATCTATTTTATATTTGAGGTCTCTAACTCTGGGTTGAAGCGAGTAGACGTGTCAGAATTTAAACTCTACCCGGTATTCTTTCAGTGGCTCTTTACGGTCCAAGGCCATGGTGACTAACTGACTGATAATCCCCCAGCCGTACTTTTCAGTACCATACAACGTTCCACAAATAGGCCTATGCATTAGCAATAACATTTCAGAGATAGTAACATTATATAGTTACATAGTATATAGTATCAGGGCGCTATCTGTCAGAATAGGGACAGATGTGCCCGAATTGGGTTACTTCGATAACGCTATCGAAGTATTGCGCGAATCAGACATTGAATCTGAATCAAACTGTTCACTCAATCCGAAACTGATTTTTTTATGACTTCAATCTGTAACTGCGGATACTAGTATCGTTTTTTGCAGGTTTGTCTGTGGTTTACGTGATAAAATGCAACCTAAAGTAGACTGTTCCAAATAAGACGATTAAAATATTTTAAATTTGCTAAAAGCGCGCATGTTGCATAGTCCAAAATTCATATGAATTTGCCTTGTGTACAAACTTAGACGTTAAAGTATTCCTTCACATCGCTGTCATTTGAGCATGTCGGAAACATGTCTAAAAACTAGCCACGTTTATGGCAATAAACGTGACAAATTATTTGGGCAAAGAATGGACCAGGTCACTGAAAGTGTCGATCAGGGAACGAAACATATTAAATAAAATGTCCTATATCAAAATAACTTCAGTAGAACAAAGCAGTATCACTTCAGAAAGCTCACCGTATCTAAACGACTAGTAACTATCAGTAGGTTGTAAACTAACAGTAATTGTAATGAATGACAGGTCACAGTTCACGTGAATAGGGATCGAGAAGAAATCTATATCGATGGCTTACAGTGAAAACCTCGTATGTGCAATTTTAGGAAAAATAAAAACACTTAACTAATTAAAACTACATCTACACTAACTCTTACTCCAACCTAAAATATGGCGTCAAAATATTCTTCCGCATCGCTGTCGACCGGAAGGGTGCCCAAAAGACTAGCAGCATTGCCACGTTGTATGGCAAAGCTTGATCTCTGACTAAGATAAAAGCTAGCCCTTAGCCAATTTTAGGTCATTTTATTTTATTACATTTCTGAAAAGAACAGCTCGAAACGCTCCATGTAACACGAAAAATTTTGATTGGTTGTTTGTAACGCCGTCTACGATGTTAAATGCATTATCCTTCTCGAGTCACTTTGGTGATAACCTCGCGATGGCGCGTCAATACATGTCGAAAAAAAATAAAAAGTGCTTCCAATAAATCAATTTTTTTAATTATTTGAATAAATCTCATACAAGCATATTTAGATAATAAAGGTCTAATTTCCTCCTGAAAATACATCGTATTACGCAGTTACGAGGTTTTCCCTCTAAGCCATCGATATCGGTCCTCACAATCGACGAGTCAATAATCATAATAGTTTCCGATATCCTGAAAGTAGGGACATTACTTTTGTCTGCGGCTTGACCTCTGTGACCTTATTACGGTTATTTATCAGTTCATTCTTTTGTTATAGTTATGTATGTTGGTTTTTATCTAGTTAAAGGAGCTTTTGGTTGTATTTTAAGACCGTTAGGTGAACTTTTGTGACACATCTATCGCTCTGAAGTAATTCAAGTGCTGACAATAGCTGGCTGCTTGTTTTATTTTTTAGAATTTCAGCTGCAGCAACTGGTTCACAGTTAAACAATTAGACAAGTATTAAGATTAACTATTATTTTATGTAAAGAGTTCTATGGTAAGTAAACACACTCTTTTTTTAACTTACTCTATGTACACACATTACTTAACTATTATCTAACTACTTCCATTATCTATACTAATATTATAAAGAGGTAAAATTTGTAAGTTTGTATGTAGGGGGTAATCTCTGGAACTACTGGTCCGATTTGAAAAATTCTTTCAGTGTTAGATAGCCCATTTATCGAGAAATGCTATAGGCTATATACCATCACGCTACGGTCCACGGAAGCGGAGCGGTAACGAAAAATGCGGGTAAAACCGCAGGGGACAGCTAGTGTTTATATAAAATCAATATTCCTTCATATAGTAGTCGTCAGAAAATTGGCAACATTGCCACGTTGAATGGCAAAGAACAAACCTTTTGCTCACGGAAAGAATCGATCAGTTCGTTCCTTTATCATTGAAACATCATGCTCAATTTTGTATGTGAGAGAGATGCGTATCCATGTGAGTCAAATAAACATGTTTATTTTTCTTCTTTCATTTTATGTCTCAACTTCTAACGAAGTAAGTTATTAAATCAAACACGATGTTACCCTCTCAACGGCACAAAGTAGCTTTATTCATACAGTGTAATAATCGAAGTGATTGATTAATTCAATGGGCCAGCTGCCGTGTGATTGAGTCGCATTCTGCATATCAATTGCTTCCAATGAAGCGCGCACTTTGGCGGCAACTCACTCGCTTGCATCTATGCAATAAAATAACCTTTATATTCATACATCTCCTATATTTAAAACACATAAATCATGACAAATTTATTGCACAAAATATATATTTGCATTCAACCAATGTCGCGTGTTACTCTAGCTACGACATAATTTACTTACGCATTATTTTCAATTCATAACGTGCTGTTTACAATCATAACTACTGCAATCAATTCTAAAGTCAACAGTACAGTTATCTCACAATTAAATTAAATTTTATTATCCACTAACCGGTACTTATAACGCTTCCCGCATGCGCGCTGCGTTAACTTACTTTACTCAAATAAAATATGTCTTAACCATCAATTAAGGTGCACAGGTAGAATGTCAGAGGCGGTTATTACGGCGATAATACCCGTATAGAGTGATAATTAGCTGGAGATTGCGACATTTTGAGACCGGTGATCATTGCTCTAGTTGTGGCTGCTTGAGACTTTCGGAGTCGGCCGTTGACTTGAATAAAGTCGATGTTCGTGTGAGGTTCGAGGACTGGTTGCCGAGAGTACAGTCGTCGGCGGCGCCTACGCAAGGTGGGCGGACGTACCCGCCTGGCCCATGCACTTACTTGATCTTGAATTGTTTACTGCCTATGTCGCGTATTCGTCATTGCGTTTTATAGTCGGCTGTAATGAAACCCTGTCAGACATTCCTTCAGTTTATATTGTTAGGATTAAATCTATGGGGATTTATAAGCGTGAAGAATGTCTTAATTTTATGTTTTCTTAGGCTCTTATTTAAGGTTCGTTAGATTTTATGGTAAGTAATAAGTACCGAATTACGTTCAAATAGAATCCATTTACCAAGCTGAAGATATTGATAATCTTCAGTTTCAGGCGTTCACGTGGTTATCTAAACAGAAAAATATCTATGATTTCTATAAAAGATACTCAATAATCAGGAACTAATCGGAGAACAAATCATTATTCCCCGATCTGGTTCAAACACACAGGCCACTCAACTACTTACACGCCACAGCTACATACACTGATAACCCCTCGGTAAGCACAACACAGGCTGCAATCTCTAATGGAATCTAAATGTTATCTACCATATCTGCTATAAACAATACGAGTCGAATCGCGACTGTATGTGGGCGATCGGCTCACAATGCTCAGAAATAACTCGGTCTAATAACAATGTATGTGCACCGATTTACGTTATATCCGCTGATATCTGAAACATCTGAGCTGGGTTTATCTTTATATCTGCAGCACTAGCTTTTGATGGCGACTTTGTCTATGTTTATTTCGGGTGTAGGCAATATTTGTCAGAGTTAATGGGACGACGTAGGTGGACGCCAAAGAAAACACTGCTTCAAGAATTAAAGAAGTAATTTTTTTTTTTGTTAATCTAGAGCAATAATTTGTTCATTTATTCAAGTCCAAACGAAAATCTTTTTACAAATGCAATTTGTAAGTTCGTTTGAGTTTTAGAACCCACTACCTACTTAGTTTTCTTTTGCTGTATATTACACAGTTCGCTCAGTTACGTATTATTTAGTGAATTAGCAAATCGAATGTTATAGATAATTTTATTAGTTGTTTGGCAGACTAGATTCTCTTTAATAAATGATCTGTCGAAAAGAGCTTTTTAAACAAATAGATAATCAAGTCACAACAGTTAGTATCACTGCGGTTTCTCCTCATGCAACAAACTTCATAGTAACAACTTGAAAACTATTGTTCCAGAGTTGTTTATATTCTTGTAGAGGCATAGGATAAGGGTCTTGATTCTCCCTTTTGTTTCTGAGCCATGGGGCTGCATGTCAAGTGTGATTGTGATCAAGTAGGAAAAGGCTCAGCTCTTCCGCACACGATTGCGAACCTTTGGAGCCGTCACCCTCGTTTTTGAAGTAGACGAATAATTATATGGAGAGATTTATAGCTAAATGTGATTTTTGAGCTTTTGAGAAAACTACTACTAAACATACTTGCATTATTGCAGTTCTGTGTGTCTATAAATTTTATGGAACAAATAACTAAATATTTTAAAATAAAAATACTACAATTTTAAAAGACCTTAGCCAGAGATTAAGCTTTGCAACACGAAATGGAAATACCAACAATCTTTTGGGCATACTTCCAAAAGTACAGGAAGACTTTTTGACGCCATATCAAGGTAGTAAAGAAAGTTCTCTGCATACCTGATTTATGTGTAACCTATAAGCTAACATATTAAAACTAAAGAGTTTATTTAGTTGAACTCGCTAATCTCAGAAAGTCATAGTTTGAAATGACAAACATTTTCATCATTGGATAGCCGAAGAAGGTTGTATTACATTACACAACGTCCAAAGCAGAGACACGGAAGAAACAGCGCAGACCTGCGAGTTTTAAGATATTTCGTTGGGAGATTTGGTGTTAGTCAGTTACATTATGATGTAAATAGGTTTAGTTCAAACCAATAACAACAACAAAGTACAACTAAATTATTATTAACAACTCTACTGATCACAATCTGACCATAACTGAACAAATTAGTGCTCCGTGCACAATAATTATGAATTAGATCTGTCACATTGATAAAGTCTCCGATTCTAACCACCACATTGGCTAACTGGGATTAGCCAATGTGGTGGTTGATAGAAAAGAAGATATTTCGTTGGGAGATTTGGTGTTAGTCAGTTACATTATGATGTAAATAGGTTTAGTTCAAACCAATAACAACAACAAAGTACAACTAAATTATTATTAACAACTCTACTGATCACAATCTGACCATAACTGAACAAATTAGTGCTCCGTGCACAATAATTATGAATTAGATCTGTCACATTGATAAAGTCTCCGATTCTAACCACCACATTGGCTAATCCCAGTTTTAATTGCATTAGATTCAATAATTGTTACCATTGGGTAACAGAGCGGACTGGTGCCAACAATTATCTAACGGTAAGTTATGGAACTATTTAAATATCAATGGGAGTGCACGCCGCGGTATTTATCTAGTGAGCGCTAATTTGCATAGTATGATTACTTGTGGCTAACTAAAATAGAATGCGGTATGTTTTAAAATAGGTGGTATGCGAGCTAGTTAATGTCATATTCTCACGTAATTTTGTGTGAGGCAGATTGAGGAAGAGTTTGTAATGCAATTCTTATTTTTGTCAATGTTATTGATCATAATAATCTTTTCTTAATGTCTTCAGACATACTTTTTAATAACACGGAAACCGAATTTCCACAATGAACAAATATTGGTTTGGCCTACAAGGAAGATGTTCCAGATCTAGCTGGTATATGTATTTACATCACTGTGAACGCACCCACGATATTAGAAGCTGAGTGTGAAAAAATGATGTCTTTTTATAAAAAAGAATATTTCTTAAACATTTTCTATCATCTTCGACAGCCCATTCATACCTTCCTCTCCGCCCTTCATAACGACTTGTTAGTTCTACAAACGTCTCTAGACGCTAACCATCAATGCTTAGTAAAGTTGTGAGAATCGACAGACAAACGGATAGCGATCGTGGTCTCCGGCGACAGAGCAGCGAGTTGTCACTTCACGTTACATTATGAGCTCAAAGCCGACATCTTATTACCGAGCGCACCGCGCGCCGACGCAAACCTGCTGCCTATCCTCACTTCGTATTCTGTCTATCCCGTTACAAGCAACCGTGACGACGCATACATACATAATATTACACAAATACATATTTACATAAGAACAGGATAAAGGATCATCTGCTACACATAAAGATCCTACACACATTTCAAATAGGAACCTAATAAATTCCACACCTGACTCTAGCATGTTTAGACATTTTATTTTTGACAGTCGCCCGGTCGTGCCGGACAGTTTAGTTTACTACTAGTTTATAAATACGTCGGTAAATAAACAAGAACTAGTCGCGTAACTGTTGGCTTCCGATAATTGGAGCAGTTTCTGGAGTTACGGCCAGTTACAGGCTGTTACAGGGACCATTATGAGGATGTTAGAGCTATTATAGATAACGCCATGGACAAATAGTTTACCTTCAACGTCTCGTAAATCATGGGTAAACGCCATAATTGGAGCTTCACGTTGAGTCAAGCTCTCAGACGATAATCAGGAATGTGGAAGCTCCGCCAGTTTTTGTGTAATCGTGCCTATACGCTGTAATAGGTAATAACCAATAACCGTACAAGCGTATTTAACCGTTCAGATCGACCTGACTGAAATAAATCAATCACTTTATTTGCTGCTATAAGTTCGCTTTATATTTTCTTTCTTAAAGTGTCCGCTTCTAAAGTTGAGTGTTTCGCTGTTTATATAAAAATATTATACTAAACAACAAATAACACTAAAAAGAAATCTTTTTTCTGTGAACAGCATCAAAATCGGTTATTAAATGAATTAGCATTTCAAATTTTAGAATGAGGAAAAGAGGGAGCGTGGTGGGAATATCTCCGTATATCCGTTTTCGCTCACGAAAACTAACGACAGTGGTGTCAAAATTCAGTACCTAGACAGTTTGCCCTTCCACCTGAATTGAATGGTTTCTAAAGCACTTAATATTGAACGGATTCGAATAATTCTTTATATTTTCAGTTTTAAATAGAGTTATGTTTTGTTACCAATAATAGATAAATATTCAAGTAGGTACCATCGAAATTATTTTGCAATTTTGCATTTTCAAATAAAATACGACTATTTCATGAAGCGCAACAAGTCCCCCTCAAAGAACTTAAAATTAAAAGACCAACAAAACCGCGTTACTACAAATAAATTTAAATTGTAACAAATCGTTTCAAATATTTATGTTATTGAATTTCCCGCATCGCTCCAAAAGCTCTCATCAGAGTAGCGTCGTTACCTACTCCCCGCTGCGCCCGACGTGTGAACAATTTAATTGGTAGACGGGGGACCAGCCCCACTCGTAGCTAGAGACGGGATTATTGAAACGAGACGCACGTCATTAACCACCATTTACATACAAAATAAAAACTTATTTATTTACACGATAATAAACGTAAATTGAGTATCAAACCAACTTGAAAGTTTTATTACCTTCTCACACTATACAAGTTCACTGTAACAATTTTTCATTCAAATACAATAAAAATCTGTTTCAACATTCAAAGGGTACAAAAACACGTATTTTCATAAACAAACACGGTATCACGTCGAACGGTGAGAAAATGTCTCTATTTGTGTGTAAACTACTAAAGTTACGTATTACTCCCACGTAGGTAGGTACAAGGTATTAGTTCAAAGCTTTGGAAGTCGAGTCCATATTCGATGTACGTGCATTTACATTCTCAACTATAAAGTACAGTGAATAGAACTGAGATGTATTCTTACCTTTATTTATGGTGTTGGCATACATAAAGAGTGATGAATGTGCAAGAATCTTTCATGGAATGTGAGAATACGGGATAGTCAGGGCTTACTATACGTCAATGGTTTCCAACCTTTTTTGGTTTGGGACTACTTTGGTTCTATTGTTGTTGGCACGGACCAGAAGTCCAGAATTAAAATTTTACTATGTTAATCTAAAAAAAATATCATAACTTGAAAACTATAGCGTTTCTATCTATATGTACTTTAAAATAAAAAGTAACAAAGACATTATTTTCAGATAGAAACTTATAACCAGTTACCATGAATGTTACTTCCAGTTAAAAAGTTAGATATTAAAGTTAGATTAGATTAAATAGTGGACTAAATTTTAGTTCTTCCGAACCAAAGTTGAGGACCACTGCTCTATGGAGACCATAAAAATACGACTCGTTAAAGAAAATAATGTCGTAATCGCTCTGTAAACCCTTTTGATAAATCTTTTCAACACTTGTTCATAAAAAAAACAACTCAAGAACAGTTTAATTCAGTCAGTATTATTTCGTATTCATAAAGTTATTGAGAGAACAAGTAATGTACACTAATATAATAAAGAGGTAAAGTTTGTTTTTTTGTTTGTATGGGGTAATCTGTGGAAGTGCTGGTCTGATTGCTAAAATTTTTTCACCAATAAAAAGCTGCTATATTCCTGAGTGACATATGCTATATTTTATGTACGCGGGCGAAGCTGCGGGCTAAAGCTAGTTTATTTGTAAAATAACGGCGCATACGCATGATCTTGTAATGCAGGCTCGATAACGGCCGGTAATACTAACTGTGGCTTAAATTACATAAAAGCCGGGCTTTTAAACTACTGGTTGTGGTTCGTAAGTAACTAAGGTATCTATTTATCCCGGCTTTGCGGAATATATAGCATAGCATAGCATCAGCCTTAACCTATCACATACCCACAAAACGAGACACAATAGTAAAACAATAGCAGCGCGGTCTCATAGGACCGGTCGGGGATTCATGAATTAAAGGTAATGTTCCCACTACTGGGACTCAGGCCCCCTCTCTAGGAGAGTAAATGGGCCGTAATCCACCACACGGGCGCAGTGCAGGTTGGTGGATGTCAAATGTCTTCGAATTTTTGGTTCTAGGACATGCCGGTTTCGTCACAATGTTTTCCTTCACCGTTAGAGTATAATAATATAGTCTAGTATTTACATAGTGTCTTGTATCAGACATTATGATTGCTTTTTACGATCTGGGTATTGACAGAGATGATATTACGTGATCTGATAACTTAATTTATACAACGTGAACGTCTATATCACAGTCTATATTGTAGTGTAAACGCGAGATTGTCAATAAAGTAGATTTCGATAAGAAAATACAAATATTTTGTCGTATACTGCGTTGACTCACGCACGATATGGCTGAAGATACCTACATCAGAAAGTAATATTTTATAGATTTCACAGTCTATAAATAAAAAACAATATTTATGTTTCAAAAAATGGTTGTTTAGATACTACTCCTGAGAATAAAAATATACCTATAATTTAGCTGGTCGCATTGACTTCATCATCCCTAAATTCATTTGTTAAACACATGCATCTGAACAATTCATCTAAGTAATAAAACTAAAAACACATACGATATATTATATTATGTATAATCCTTAATGAATCCTGCATGTGCGTCTCAATTAAAACATTATGTTCCCATAGAACATCGTATAAACATTTTTTGTTCGTTGACATCCGTTAAAAACAAAAACGCCGTCTAAAAAACTATCGCGACGAGATCTTAGAACAATCACACAGATAACGCCAATTGGTAAAACCACGACTCATTTAATTATGTGTCTATAAAACAGTATTCTAACTCCTTGCTACGCTAAATTGAACCTTAAGTCTAAAGTAAAAGAAGATCTCGAATAAAATATTTGGCGAATTCAAGCGCAGTGACATCTCGGTCAGGATATAAATAAAGAGTGGGTCGAGGATATATCGCCAGCGCCACCCGCGGGCCCGGGGATACTTGGATCTCATCCAGCTTCAGACACACTCGAACTAGTCTAGTGAAAACTCAACGAGACTGAAATTGTGACTCATCCTGACTTGCGTTCCTTAATTTCCTTTTCGATAAGATCTGCTCTTGACAAGTTCTTTGAACTGGTCAAGTTGAAACTGAAACTAATCATAATTGACAAAGTAGCCGCATTACATGGCAAAAATGCTCTTTACAATATGAACATTTCACCCATAGATTTAAATTATTGTATATAAACTGTACTGTTACTTTTTGGTGTACAATAAAGTTTATTCTATTCTATTTATTCATACATGCTCACACACAAACATACACACACATTCACATTTTATTTTCATTTTTTCATTATTTGCGTCTAGAGTCAGCAGCAATTTACACTGATGTGTTGAAACAAAAACTTAGGTGAAACTACCGTTAGCTTACTCAGATTGATTACATACCATCGGCACATACACATCAAATACCTATTTTTATTTTATTTATACAGTAGGTACAACTTTCTGATGAGTAATGTGCCAATTCGCCGATATATTTTCATCGCTTTGATTAATGCATGCCTACGTCAGTGATACGGAAATATTTGTACAATGTAGTCTTTGAGTAAATCTCATCCTCTTCCGTCTGGCGCCCCCCTTAGTAGGTCACTATCTGCGAACCGCATTCAATCCATGAACATGTATTTGCGTTAATATTTTCCTTGTCGATTCATCAAAATCGAGTGCCTATGATACATGACGTGTCAGTGCGCTATGAGACGGCAAATTCTAGGAATTTCATTCGTTTAATCTCAATGAATTATTAACTTCCTAACGGAAATGATCATTTGAATAGAAACATTATTGAAACTAAAATTAATAATAGTTAAATAGATAAATAGGACACTCTATAATGTATGGAATAATTTAATCATCTTTATAATGTTCCCACTAATGGTACTTAAGCCTCCTCTCTAGGCCATAATCCACCACATGAACCCGGTACTGGTTGATGGAAGTCTTCGAAGTTTTGTTTCTAGGACATGCCTAACAATGTTTTTCTAAACATTGTTAGGCATGTAATAGAAACTAAATTGTATAAAGACAAGTGCCTGCCTGGGTTTTAATCCGCGATATAACTCATAAACCAGGTCCATTTCCACGGCTCATCAGTGTTCCTCTTACCAGTTTATTAAGTACACCTTTTAAAATACAGAAAATACAGTGAGGCAAAAGGCAGGTTGAAATAAAATATTTCAATGAAAGTAGAATTTTGTATCAATGGCAAATAGTTCACGTAACATAATGCGGCATGACCTGGCTTCATGTGCCAAGTGCATTTCCGTCCTGGCAACTGGAACAATTCCTTTGGCGACGACCCTAATCGCTAGTATGATGACAGCGATGCTTTCGATGCAGACATTTACGAATGAGAGTATTTTCTTGTAAAAGAATATATGTAAAGTTCAAGTGCACGTAGATAAAAAAGAATTTACGAACCAAGGTTACAGTAAAAGATATTTCATGACTGAACTTAAGCACACGCCCCACAAAAAAACATACACACACATACCCCACACACACCCCCTACAAAAAACCATGGTACATTTAACCAGACTCAAAACACCATCATTCCTGTCCAGCTAAGATATTATAAGCCGTTCCTATATTCTATGAGCAGAAGGAAAATTTAAAGAACTGGAAGTCCAAAAGTTTCTAGTGTTTTACTACATACGAATTTAAAAGCATATCACAACAACAGATCAGACTCTCGCTAAATACTGGAAATGTTTACTAAACTTGGTTTGAGCAGAAAGGATCCTATTCCTACCAACGGACTCATTTCAATCACCACTTCCGCCTCCGAGACAATGTAAATGAATTTCGCAATCAATTTTCATTCAAGACATGCCTCGAGACTCCGCTATCTTAGAAACAGAAGCAGTGATGTGACATATCGATCAGTATCAGTGACAGACGCACGTGATGATGCAGAATTAGCTCCGCTTGATGAGTGCAACGCTCGGCCTGGCGCCGCCTCACACTAGGTCACAGCCCTGCTCTCGTATCGAGATGTATTCCGCTCATTCATTATATATTCCGCAGTTCTATATGCATCCATTCATGATGCAGACAGAGAATACGGAAGAACGCACGCTAGTGAAGAAACTTTTTCGGGAATTTATTTCAACTGCCAAAATCATTCACCGTTTTGTAGACGGTACTCTAACTCCTCATGATAAATAAAAACACTACGTGGTGTTTACTCCTTTCTCCCTATATGGTTTATTTAATGAATATGAAAATGTTTTTGGTTGACCCAAACCTCTCAGGTAACTACTTTTTCTGACTCCTTTGAAATGCGCTCTATACGACAGGTAGGGACGAAGCTTGCGCAGGAGACACCTTTTTGTTGATCAGTTCCGCTCAAGACCCTTACAGGATCATTGTACTACTTTCTTTTATAAGAGGCAATTGTCTCAACTTCGTTAAGTACCCTTTGAGTTAAGTGCTTGCAAATAAATCTCTCTCCACGTGATTTATTTCTCAGTCTAGATTGTTTTATAAACAAACTAACTAGTTTCAAGTTACATAAAATGTAACTCATTAAACAAGTTAACATTAGCTGGGCTCAGCGTATAGGCACTGCAAATTACAATGGCATCATAAATACTTGATAAGGAGTTCTGATAATTTTCATATCACACTTGAACATAAGTTTTCGTACACTGCGCTCGAAGAAGTAAGATCAACAGACCGATAGAGCATATGGAAGGCGGCGACCTTCACATATGACATCATATTACTGCAAGTTAAGTTGCGCTTAAAATGATCATCACTCACCAACTCATGTTAGATCCATCTCCGTTGACGGTGAGGTGTTCCGCAACAGAAAATCCAAAATAAGAGCCTGGCTCTCCGAACTTTATCACAGGAATCCTAGGTTCCAGATTAAAACTTGTGACACTGTATAAAATGCACATAAATAAAACACTAGCGCACCTAATTTCAGCCATGGTGTTCACCGTTCGTAATATATTCGTGTAATAAATCGTGTTATCGCTCCAATTCACTGTTTCGCAGTTATTATTTGGCACATCGCGACTTTCGTATAGTTGTGTCGTGCGACGTCGAGACCCCCAGCGCGGTTGCCGTCCGCCGGCCGAGTCAGCAGAGTGTTCCCGCTAAACTCAGTTCGTATCTGTGTCTCTACGTAGTCATAACTTGTTCTACACGGCCCAGCGCTCGCGAGGCGCGCTCGTGGTAGAGGCAACTGAACTCATAAACTATGACAACTTTTTATTGAAACAGCGCCATCTAACGACATACTGCTGAGTTCTCAACACGGGCAGACACTAATACGACACTTGGATTCTCAACTTGTGTTTGTTGGCTGCAGCGCCATCTAGTGTATAGATCATGAACTATGCTGCTTAAACAGAGCCATCTATGGAATCGAATAGCTAACTAACTGCAAGTAGTTCCGTGCAACGCTAAAAGGTGTCTAGGTATCTATCTACTTTCAGAGAATTCATATTTTCTTAACCAAAAGGTTGATGTAAAGCAAATCATTAATTTTTTTAAGATAAGGTTCAGGAATTAGGTTCGAAATTTTGAGTATTTTTGGGAAAGTAAAATAAAGTCGTAAGTTCAATCAAATAGGTTGATTTATTGATTAAAGTATTACAATATTCGAGAAGAAAACAACAAAATAAAATTATGTTCCGATACGGTAAATCATTCTTTATCATTAACTAGTCTTTTACTACTCTCTCCGGTACAAAATTTCAAAATTTCAATTTGATTGTGATAGTATTACAAATTAACAAATTATAAATGAATAAAATTAAAATACTGATCATTTCTTGCTTTTGGAAAGTACTAATAGTAACTTCAATAACCGACACAAATGCCATAGTATTTAGTTGACGGCGGTAGGCTCCACCAAGAAACGTCACTGACGTGTGTCCCATTAGTGATAAGAGCCTATGTTTGTGTCGTTACTATAGCAGTCTTCTCAGCAGCGATGGTGAACCGTGAGCTTGATGACGAGCAGCTCGTTGGTATACTTTCAGCTAGCAGCTGATATGAGTATACAACCGAATCGCAAGCAGCATCGGTCTAACATTCAGACCATTTCTCGGTTGCAGACTCGAGACCATTCGATTGGCATTTGACGAAACCTATGTCGCGCCAGGTAGGTTTTTAGTATTACAATACCACAATGTGAGACGACTATCTTCACAGGTATTGCAACACCATTCAGACCTTATGATGTATTTAGGGCAGGGGATGGAAAGTCAGCTCGGTCTGTGAGTGCGCGAACAGCAGGTTCAACTGTGAGTCCAAACCGACGTTGTAGACCTTTACCAGCTTGGCGACGGCCTGGCCGGGCTCCTTGCGCACCAGGGCCACTCCCGACACCTTCATGAGATGCACTTCAGAATCCACGGACCCACCACCTGTGGTAGCTAGCTTCACGTGGCATGTGACGTCAACATGGACATATTTCTCAACTGCCTTCCCTCGCTTGCCTGGTACATCCACGTATACTGTCTTTTCCTCAGCCTGGGGCAGATCGGCGCGGAATACGCTGGCTTCTCCCAATAGACCCTGAAAAACAAAACAAATAAAGTCAGTATAAATAGAAACGAATCCTAAAACAACCGCCAAGGTTATTTAATCAACTGCCATTTTCTTGGCTTGAAGCCAAAGTAAAATGTAATTAGAAATTGTCCTTCTGCCAAAGTATTTTGAACTTTGACACTAGCAAAAATACAAACACATCAGTCAGAAAGATGTTTTATCGTATGATCTGCACACGTTCACGGTTATCGTGGCCAGTGGCCAAGGGGGTGTTGCCGGCTTTTATTTATTATTCAGCTGTATCTAATACGTATTAGATGAAATGCGACTTGATTGCAACATCACAAAGATCACACCAGAAATTATTTTGAGTCATACGAGATTTAAATCACTTATACTGACCCCATTTCCTGTGATAGAGAATTTCATGCCTGGATGAATGGCACGAGTTTCCACACCGAGGCCCTCCGGGTGAGAGTCCGACCAGAAATAGTTCTCAGGTGCGTTGAGAGTGTCGGGTTTGAAGGTGATGCGCTTTCCATATCCCATGCCGACGGACTGCAGCAACAAGCTGCGGCCCTCAAAGAGATGCCGCCTGCTGCCGGCCGGCTTGACACGGTAGTAGAAACCAGGAATGATGCGAGGATCCACAAAGGTTCCTGTAATAACAAAATAATTAAAATGACATCTTGTAACGAATTACAAAAGATAGTAAATCGGATTAAATAAGGATATAATAATTACCAATAACGGGAAGTTCATATTTCTCTAAGCCAACAATGCAATACTGGCAAGGAATGTCTTTAATTTCACCGCCGTTGACTGTGACTCTTCTGGAGGAGGATTCAATGCCAGGCTTGAGTTCGTAACCCTTCCTGAGCTGTTTGATGCCGATGGCGACGTTAAGCACCCTGGACACGGTGGCATTTCCTCGGGCCTTCTTCAAGATGGCCACACCAGTCACCGGGACCAATTTCACAGCACCGTCATTTTCATACCACTCAACTTTGCAGAGAGTGTTAATTTTTACTTTCTTGTCAATGGATCCGTTTTCGTGAATTTTCTGCTCAATTTCAATTTGACTTTTCTGTAAAAATAAATAAAATTTTCGGTTAGAACAAAGAAATAAAGTAAACACACACTTCTCTAGTTTATTTCGAAAAAAATAATAATAATTACCTGCTGCTGAACTACTTCCAAGATGCCCTGAGGTTCATGGTTAGCGTCGTAGATCGTAAACTTGTCTCCGATGGAAACGGCCTCGATCTCAAACACAAATCCTTCAGGCCTTGAGTCAGTCCAGAAGAAGTTGTCATTCTCATTGAGTTTGGATCCCATAGGCTCGAATGTGAGGCGTCGAGCATATCCACGGCCAATAGATTGCAGGGTAAGGGCCTTGCCTCCGAACAAGTACCTCGGCTTCACCGATAGGGGAAGAGCACCCAGTTCCTGAAAAATTAAGGCCTACGTTACTCATCGTGCTACTAAAGTTTAGTAAAGATTCATAAACTAATATTTAATTAAACTAAATTTTTAAGTATTGATTAGTTAATAAATAAACAAGAAAATTATTTACATGTTGAACTTTTTTAAACTGTTTCATAAATTTATTGCTTCTCAAAATCAAGTCCGTGATCAGTTATGACTATTTTTTCAAATCATCATCATTCTAGCGCTACAAGTGCTGTTATTAAAAATGAATGAAAATTGTGTTATAATGTATGAACCCTCGAATAATTTAATATTTCCCGTATTTGCATTCACAATGAAATGAAAAAATAATCACATCACGACCACCAAAAAGTAAGTTTTTGAAATAGAACATTGATATGATTAACAACGGCGTAACGCCTTTATGAATGATACTTATGGTTTACCTATTATGGACATAACATGCTGCCAGCCAGTATGTCACTTTCGACCTGTCGGGTCTCTGCCGGTTCTTGGAGTTTGTATGTCAACGCCGCACTGGGCTAGGGTCTGAAAAACTGGACGATCCACATACCATCGCCTACAACGGTGCACACAGATAGTGGCAAATCACACGAGTCAACAGTGTTGGTCGTTGATGATATTTCCTGGAAATGTCAGCAACGGACACCGCTACTCACTGAACTAACTCCCCAGCAAACTAATTTTTCCAAATTCCCCTAGACTGCAGAAATCGACTAGCGAATGTTCCAGAATTCAATTTGCTCTAAGATAGGTCGCCAATCAACATTGAAATCCTTCAACAGCTTTATTAGACATGTATAAGGTTGCCATCACAATATTAAACTGCTTTAGAAAATGAAAACATGAATACAAAGACATTTTCATTACAAGTTAAACAGTGTATTTATTTGAATTAACCATTAATAAGAAGAATTTGTCGACCAAAAAAAATTAGAGACGGTATAACTTTGTGTACGAATTCAATCTTTGTGCATCAAAATTATAAAGCATTTTTATGACAACCTTATATATCGCGCTCGAGGAATCCAAAAAATTAATATATAAGATAACTCACTGTATTAATAAGTATCTGTTTATCGATTGTGGTTATGCATAATGGAACTTTGCGAAAATTCTTATTTAAATATAGTTAGTTGTTCATCTTTTAATTATCAATGATATCCTTAAAAAACATATTTAATCAATTTAGTCATCAAGAATTTTCGTTGATTCCATGAACTTTTCTGTAAGACTTGAAGAAACTCACCATCCTCTTGGTTCTGAAAAGGATTATTCTTACAAAAACGTTCTAAACTAACCACAAACGATTTAATTGACAATTTGCAAAATTTAAAGAAACTGTTAAACAAATTAAAAGGAAAGTAGTTAGACTGACATTATTTTAAGCAAAGTAAAATTTGAGCGCGATAGCATGTCTAAAGTCAACTGCTAAGCCTATCCAAAATTTGACACATATAGCATTCTTTCATCGACTTAGTCGTTTCTTTCGCAGTCCAGTTTCAAAGAATTTTGCCCGATTTTATGGATCTTCGTCGTTTTTCTGTTTGTTTCCCAAGGGGAGCTCGATATTGATGTATAAAAGCGATTCCAGATTGATTCACAATTCAGATTTGTCGATGGTTAAGCAACATTCAAAGTGATCATGTGAGGAATGGTCTTCATTTTGTAGTTTGCTTTTTACTTTAGCCTCTTTTTTAAAAGCTACAAAATGTGGAGGATTGCGTGCATTCGGTTAGTCAACGCAATCATCAACACTTCTTTGGTTTAAATGAGACAATTTCCCACAGATCGCAAGTCGAGTATGTATTTGCGACAATGTTTAGACATAAATTAAATTACTGGTCTCACCTGCATGGGTCTGACTTTGTAACGGAAGCCGGTTCTGACGCGGGGGTCGATGTACACGCCAATGACGGGCATCTGATGGGGGGCAGGCTGCGGCACGCGGTACACGGCGGGGACATCGCCCAGCGTGCTCGCGTCCAACAGGACCTCCCTGTTGCACGCACTCTCAGACCAGAGACCCTTGAAGGGGACATCAGCGGCCTCCTACAAAATGGACGACACATTATTACTGCGTTCTGTAACACCTCTTATAAACTATCCGACACATGTCACTTAATTCAACTTATTCGTACATCGGACCAGTCAGGGTCTTCGAAAACTTCTTCAAAACTCTCGCGATCATCGTGAGGTACTTTGACTGCAAGCATTATACCGGTTTATTGATCGATCACAATTATTATACCTAATTGAAATTAGTACAATGACCGACCTACCGACCGGCAGATGGAAGAATAAAGGAATCAAGTCTATACATAAGCTATACCAACCTCTATTTGGCAAAGCTTAGGCGCCCGTGTGATGTTTCATAAACTGTTGCCAATAGTGTGTAATAATGAAAAGTTACGTCGCAGTTGTTGTCTACTTTTATTTCCGACCATGTCAATCAACAATGTTGTTTGGTTGCATAATTTGTAAAATATGAAATATCTAACTCTGAGAAAGCTGCCAGATATAAAGTACGTAAGTCATTGAATAAACAGCTTTTAAATAGATATGGGGATATACATATGTACAGGGATATCTACAACGCTATCTTTGTGTTCCAATTGAACCTCATTGAACGCCATTAGCGCGACATGGGGTGGACAATAGTAACTCATGTTATACAAGTAATGATTTACGTGTCGGCATTCAAGTCAAATTGATTTGTTGATCGCATCTATCAAGTAGGATCAAAGTCCGTTCGTCCGTGAATAGTGAAGAAGTTATTTTTAGACATATTTCCTCTAAGCTATTTTAGCTACTAAGTGATCGCTGCGAATTCCGCTGCGCCCACGCGATTGTTTGATGCAGGAAACGATATAGTTTTTGTTAGAGACTCGCGTCCTATTTTATTCGTAAAGGCTACGACCTCCTAAAATGTTATGTCGTCGGAAACCTAGCAAGTTTATGTGATCGACCTTATCCGCCGCATGAGTAACGAGCCGCTGAAGCGTGACAAATGCCAAATCAATTCGAAGACTCTCAAATGTTTGTCTACGATCTACGACGATGCTTACTCCAAGACATGTTATCAATTACGATTATCTAATTATACCGGTGTCTAGACGCGGGGAAGTCGACGCGAGGTGTGACGTGCCACGAGGTTGATAAAGCGATAAACGTGAGAAAGAAACGTGTGACATACTTTACGAAATTAGTAAACATTGGACTTAACAAATCTGTTGTAAATGACGAAATTCCAAACAGTGTCGTTAGCTTCGCCATCCGTCACTTATTTATCAAACATGAAAGCGTAGACAGAAGCTCATTGACTTGGGTTTCATGAAAACCGAGGCACTATTTATAAATTCGACGTCGTTGTGTTGTAACTTGTACGTAAACTCTTCCGTCAGGCCACGCCCTCAATATTTTGCCAAGTTTTTTTTACCAAACATCACACAGCATTTAGAACAGAATTTGACAAAAAAAAGTAGTAGGTATACTTACAGGAATTTCTAACTCCGGGAAAGCTTCTTCACCATCGCTTTCATAGTCACTTGGAGCAGTAAACGAAGCTTTAGGTGTACCCTCAAACTCCTGAAACAAAATTACATATATCCATATAACACTCCATGCTTCATAACTAGTTTATACAAGATATAGGAAGTTATCTTGAATGAGTTATGAAGAAGAACGTATGTTTGTATATCACTGATAAGAAAAGAGGACAGACAGTAGTAGCCCTTGACTTACTGCGTATATGTACATGACATCGCATATTAACTAGGTACATACATAATCTGTCTATATCATGATTAATTTGTGAGGAAGCTATGATCTAGGAATATTCCATCTTTGAAGTACAGACATTTCTTCGAATTGTTAGGTACATCTGTTTTTATTTATTTTAACACGTAACTTGGACATTATGTCTATAATGAAGTTGTAAAACATTCTATAACACTTGTCCAAGTTCAAAAGTTTAATTAAATTAATCAACTATGATAATTTATTAACTATTGATTTGTATCATATAAACATTTCCATTTTTACAACAGCGATATATTTAAAAGCATTGGATTTTAAATCAGTCTCTTTTATACATTCCGAGTTTAATGCTCGGAATTTCGTTTACCTGAGCTGGTGGTAAAGTTTCTCCAAAAGCTGGTTCCACATCAAGAGCGGTGGATGTTCCAGCCAGACGCGCGCGGGTGAGGTTCCACAGGCGCTGCAGGGCCAGGGGAGTCTCCTCCGATTGCATTTCCATTGCAGGGCTGGCGAGCATCTTCTCTTCTTTCAATTCTTCTCAAAATCTGCCAAAGAATTTTATAAATTATTCATTTGCTTCTCAACAACCTGAATTTCTCACTTTCTTCTTAATTTATGCAGCTATCTTAGAAATCGCGACATTCCTACTGCCATCCTTGACCTAGACGGTCTCAGTTGGTTATTAGAAGCAATAATAACTCATAAATACTCTGATTGTTATTGAATAGTATGCTTTCTTGCCCTCTATTGGTATCATGATATCAATAAAAAGGACACAAAAGGTTCAATTATCGAGCCATGGCCAACCAAAGACCTTCTGTTAAGCAAATCAAACAAGAACGAAATATAACTAATATCCTTATTCATTCAGTCAACTAAATTAGGAAAGAGGATTACACAATACAGTTACATATATTTAAAATTTTACAATTACTAAGTTAACTATAATACAATGGTAAGAAGCATCTGAAGGTTACGAAATAACTGAATTGAAAAAGAACATAATGCAAGAATGCATAAGCAATTTGGACGACTATTACGGTAATTGCTCCATCTTCACACTATATGAGACACATTCTGGAATTCTACAAAGAGATATGTTCGGACAGATTTGGAGACGAAAAACGGTCAAATATTGTATCGGTATGAATTTTGTTACATCGGTTTTCTCATTGTTAATCATAGCAGCGCTTTCCGAGTTTACGATTGTTTCATAACAAACTGCTGCGTTGAGTAACAGATTTGAAAAACGTGCACGTGTTTTGTAAAAACTATTAAACGTCCACAATGTTTTACTACTAGTACTTCTTTCTAGTTGTTTATTTTTAATTTTGTTAGATTTCAATTTTTAGACCTTCCAGATTCGTGAAATTAATCATGATCGCTCCTACACAATTTTTTGCGCAAACAATCCGACAGCGTTGGCCCAGATTCCGCAACTTGATTTATTTCCCGTCCCGCGAGCTATTCTTCTGTTGTGATTTGGTGACCAAATGTTTTAAATCAGAGTTCACATTATTTATGGTTGCTATTTTTGTACCATATGTGTGGTCTATGTCATATTGCTTCCTCGTTTGAACAGCCGTAAGGTAAAGGTCTCGTGACGTTACTATTTGATCAGCTGCTGAATTCGTGAGAACGTCAGAAGGACGGCCAGTTATTTCAATTTGTGGAAATTTTCCATGCAGTTACAGAATGAATGAAAGAAAGGTGATTCACCTATCCTACCGTATTATTAAACAGTGCAAATAACAGGGTGTTCCCCAATATATTAAAATGCAAACATGGTTTCCGTAAAGTTTTAGTTTTTTTAATTTAATTCATGGTTTTCCTGTTGCAGTCATATAAATTATATTTCATAATTTTATTATTCCCGTGTCGTAATGTAGCAATGTTGATAAAAAAACGATCCTTGTTTCGGAGGATAACCTGTTTGTCGTTGACATTGTACAGTTACAAAAAATAACCCTCAGTTCTCAAAAAGGAGCAGGTAAAAGTTAAGAAAAAATCTTTTGAACACCAACTTTAACGACACGATTCAAAGGATCTGTGATTACACGGTCAGGCAAGCGTAACTTTTTTTATACATTCTTCCGTACCCGAGAGAATGAGGTTTTTAATGAAAACGTAGAAATAAACAATTAAAAATCACAAATTACAATAGGATGGGTAATAGCTTTTTCAACTTCAAGGAAGTTGACTTAAATGATTATTTGTTAAAATGCGGTAAATCTGAACTTTAAATGACCAAAACAGAACACACAAATATTTAAGAAAAGAAAGTAAAGTTTAAAAAGAAAACAACTTTTACATAGCAGGCGCCACATACCTAAATAATAGGCGCCACCAAAAGCATTAGAAGTATCATGTAATGGAAAGTGAATTAGTTGAGCCTGACGTAGCGGAGCCAGCGGCCGCGGTCTCGTCGAGAGAGAAAGCGCCGCCGATGAACAAGTCGGCCATTTGCTGTCTTTAACCGTTAGTTAAACCAGAATGTTCTCAGTTCTATGTTATAAACCTCTGCTCCTTATTTGGTAAAAATCCTTTACTTTTCCGCTTTACGTATTCAGCAAAATTCATGCATTCCATAGAATTTTTAACTTACCTAGTCTCAATAAAAATTTCGCAACAGCTGTAGCTAACTTGGACTCAAGGCTTCAATCTAGCTAAGCGCCTCCACAAATCTACAATACAAAAAAGTAGTCACAACAGTTTCGGCGAACGTCACACGGTGCAAGACTTTCAACTGTACAGAAGCGCAGCTTGATCACCACTGAGCGCTAACCCTCGCTACGGTGGTATTTTAAACTTACCGGTGCTCCCCGGCCGCGCCGCGCGCATAGAGGAGGACGCAGATATGTGGTTCAAGCGAGACAGAAAGAGGAGCACGCACCGACCGCGTGCTTCGCCAGACACTTTACACACACATCGACAAACAGTTACGCATGCGTCGAAGCTATCGATACGTCTGAATACGTCGAGGTCGACGTCACTGTCCTCTTTTCAGAAGCAAGTACAGGCGAAGGCGGGGATCCACACCCGCAAAGTTTGGCACTTTATCAACAGGTAGCAACTTTTATCAAACTTTAGAAGAAGGGATTCCGTAAAAAAGAAAATAATGTTGGAATATGTAGTCATAGAAATTTCTAGAAAAAAGTTACAGAATATTATAGAACGTCTAGCGTAGTAAATTTATCAGAAGTATAACAAAAACGTGACGTGCCTCGTTAAGTAACGACCATACCCTAATAATACTTTAAATGAGGCTAAAAGTTTCCTTCAAAACCAATTTAATTTTAACACGATGAAAGCTGAAATCCGACTATCTGATGCACTGATCTAAATCTGTAGTCAGTGTGTGGCCCGTGTGCGATGCGTTAGCGACTGTCTCCGCAAGCACACGAGAAGACGAGGCTATTCTTGTTATGGACAAGGCTATTTTAAACATTCAAATACAAAAAGAACTTCAATGACTTGACAATCAATAAGGTTAGTCCAGTCCAGACCAGATAGATAATTTACAATCTGTTCATTAAACAAATACTCGTAACTAACTCTCAGACAGATAAGAGCAATTTAAACAAATGCTCTGCAATTGCCATGGTCGATTAGGAATTCTTTGAATCGTCGCACATCATCTACCATCAGATTCTCACCATCACATCGACCTTAGATGTTCATTGTTATCGCAAATTATGTAAAACATCTCGTAGTAGTAAACACCATGCAGGTTACATAACCAAAAACCGCCATCAGAAATGAGTTACATACAATGGGTAAAACAAATCAAAAAGAAATCGATAAAAGGCATACGCCGACGTCACCCACTCGAGTTCAAGGTTACTGCAGTTATGAATTCTAATCGATATAGTTTTCCGAGAAGGCATTGTTACTTACTCATGCATTTCTTTACCGGTTCAAACTAATCTATAGAATAAAGCTACGTAGATAAGTTTAATCCAAGCTAGCATTACTAAGAACAGATTGTTTAATTAAAAAACTATTTCACCGTAACAAAATAGTGTTATAAATTAATTATCTTTCGCAGAATCCTTTATTAAATTAGATGAAGCAATTCATACGGAAACAAAGATAAGATAACAATTTAAGTCTACAAAGCTTATCGCTAAAATCCAGACACAGTTTTAGATAGTAACCAAAATAAACAAAGAAGATAAAATCTTGCATTTCACCGCCACGTGCAGTAAGCATTACCTTTGGACTTAACAAATAATATAAAATATTAGACACGGAGACGACTGCAAAGCAAACACGCAAAAGTAATTAAGAAAGCTGTAAAATAATTATATTCTGCCAGACGGAATCGTAAAATATTGTCGACAATGTAAGCCATGTCTATGTAAGTCTTTACCGTCTGCATATTTTACAAAATTCTTTGGTTCCTTAGTCGGTAGATGACTTCCGCCATTTTGTTTCCTGTAGACGTTGCACCAAATCGCATGAATATAGATTGCCTTGGAATGCATCGAGATGCTTGCTTATGAACTCTTAATAATTGATTGCTGTAAATGTTAACGACATATATAATATACTTATATCATCTTGATATATTAAATTTATTGTTATAATTTTAACCTAACAATATTTTTTTTCAATACGAAATATAAAAACAGATATCTATTTTCGCTTCGGCTTTCAGATGTTGAGAGACAGTTGCTCAAACATTTCTCAATTCAATTTGGGTTAGTGTAAACAGTGATCGGGTCCAAAGTGAATAAATTACCTGCTTTTTTTGGTTAAATAGGTACTCATTTAATTCTAGGAGGAGCTCGTGGCTAGATAATAACAGCCGCACAGGTCGATCTTCAAGGTTAAGCAACGCTTGCCTAGGTTGGTCTGTGGATGGGTGACCATCTTAACATAACGAGTTTCCTCCGTGCCTCAGAAAGCACGTTAAGCCGTTGGTCCCGGCTGTCATTTAGAGATCTTTGGCAGTCGTTACGGATAGTCAGAAGCCAGTAAATCTTACTCCAGTCTTGCCATGAAGTACCGTGTTACCCCAGTTAATGGGTTGTGGAGGTCTGGTAGGCAGCCGCTCCTCGTAAAATACTGGTATTCAGCTAAATCCGGCTTGACTGGAAGCCGACCCCAATATAGTTGGGAAAAGGCTAGGCAGATGATGAGGTACTCATTTAATTAAGAAGAAGAGGCATCATACAATCGATGCATCGGCAATTCTCCATAAAGCAAGTTCTAGCTGTAAGCGGTCAAGAAGATTTACTAAACAAAAAACTGCTATAATAGGCTATAATAGTCGTACTTATGACAGTAGTAAATTCAGTTCGCAAGTTAATATTTTGCTTTGGTGGGCCGTCATATATCCTGAGTATCTTGTTACAGACACTGTTGTTGCTATGACCACTGTTCGAATGTTATACTGACACCCATTCGATTCTAAGAAGCAAATGTTTTACAAACATGACTCCCGATACTATACACGAGACGAAACGAAGGTTTTGGTGCCCGATTAACGAATTATTGCAATCGTGAGATCATATTCCTAAAGCGAAAACTGCAGAGTATCTACATATTGTTAATCTGCCAACATTTGTAACTATTGTTAGTCTATCATCATTGTTATCATCAATCTCTTGTCCTTTTCCTAAATTTCTCTCATCTTAGTAAACTCCCTTCTTATAATTTTTAATTTAACACAGAGCTCATCAAGCTTTCGTTTCTAGAAATTTACATGAAATGATCTGTCTGCGTGACAATGTCTGATTTCAAGGAAAATATTGATTTGACTTTAGATTCTCTAGGGGAGGAACATTTTGTTGAAAGATAATTTATTCATTAGATGACCATCAATACACACTGTAGTAGATCTAAATTCATCCCATTTGAGTTAAGACCTTGTTTTCATCTATATTCCTATACATATAAATAATTTGAGTATGTGTTTGGTAAATCAGGACATCTTTTGTTACTAAAGCATTTTCGATACATATAACAAAGTTGCATTTTTTTTTAATTTTTCGTCTGTCTGTTTTTTCGTGCTAATTTCCGAAACGGCTGGCATGGCAAACCAATTTTGACGATACTTTCACAGACAGACGATGTTACAAGGAGTAACTTAGGTTGCTTTTTAATCTTCTTCTGCTGGAACGGAATTTCAAACTACAAAATATGTTTTCGAAATTATTAAATATTTGACGAAACTTTCACTGAGATACAGCTAATATTATTCCCATTAGTACTTACTTAATCTACTTTTTGTTTTTCCGCGGGAACGGACTTATTCGCCAGGAGAGGGGGATATCTTAACTCGTGGGGTAGTGGGGAGGGACATAGCCGAAAAGAATAACATTTTTTCACACGATTCCCTCCAAAAAAAAAGGTTAAGGTTCTTAAACACCATGCGAACGAAATCGCAGGTAACAGCTAGTATAAAATACACACATAGGTACAGTTTGCATCTCGACTGGAATAAACACACCCTATTTAAACGAGTCTGACCCGTGACTATACATATCAGCTCTAACATCGCTAATTGTTAATTTGACATAATCTCCTTGTCATGTAAGATCATTATAGAAAGTCACGTTTTCTACCATTGCACGTGCTGTTCTATGCAGCTCGTTGTTCTAGACTGTATGTTACTATATATGTTACTATGTTAATCGATACATACCCATATTACCTATGTTACTTCTATAGAATTAATTCTCGTGTTCAAACCGGTTTTATGCAGTTATAATATACTCGTACTGTAATTAGTAGGTATGTACTTAATTATTCCAATAGAAATTTGCTTACCTACTTGAATAAATTACACTTACGAGTATAGTTTATAAATGTAATTAATTAGAACAGAATATTACCTACTAATCTAAATATATAAAAGGAAAAACTGTCTGACATGTCATCGTACAGCCAAAACTATTGGGACGAAATTTAGCACAAGGTTACTTTAAAGACATAGGTTACTTTTTAGAGCACAAGAGAGGGATTCCTAAAATTCATCCCCTAAGTAGATGACACGGAGGTCCAAAGTTTGTACATAGAAACCTACTTTCCCACGAACGATGCCGGATAATCTAATAAGTTATAAGTAATATTCTGTTCTAAATTCAAAAGTTTAGGTTTAATATAAGTATATCTTTTCTCCTATTCATCCAAGCTCATTTCCCTTTTCACCAACCAAGTTCTCATCGATAAAAAGGATCCTCTTATCGAGATTTCAAGACGGTTTGACGAGACATTTGACTGGCGTCATCTGACTACTAATACCCATCAAGTAAGACATACCGATATCAAGTTCAGTCTGAATTCTTGTTACTGAGTTATATGAATCTTTGATAACAGCCTTCCTTATGATATATTTAGAAATATAGGTTCTCGTAGATACAGTAGCGTGAGAGAGTAGTCACAGCTGCGAAACCAGGGCTGCGGGTTCAGCGGGTCACCGAACTCGCAGGCTTGCGGACGACAAGCAAAGGGTAGCTCGCCGTCCCCTCATCCTATAAGAACCGAGCCCGAGTCGTCATTGTCAGTAAGCCGCAGGGGCCTACTAGGTGCCTCTTGGGGCCATGGGCCATGGGGTAACGTATAACAGGAAGATCCGTGGCCCACGAACGCAAGGAATACACGGGCGTCGGGCAGGCTTTAGTCAGTAAAAGTCTGACTCTCTGTCTCGCACCACCTAGAGCGGGAAGAGTTATTCACCAGTTTCCAACCTCAAAAAGAAGTCATCATTTCGATGTTTTAAACATTTATTTATTTATTATTTATAAATAAATAAATAGATGTTTTAAACATTAATTATCAATTTAAATTTACGGTGACTAATTAGTTTGGCACGAGACTATGAGGCACATTATTATAATGACTTATTTATCGCTAAACAATCGTTTAAAGTATTTGGTCCATTTTTCTGCGTAGGTACGGGTAAAAGTGATTTGCCTACTGATAGGAATATTCCTCCTTTAAGTATGTATATGTAGTTGGTTATTCAAGTTGACAAAATAATGAATGGGTTTTTCTCTGGTAAAGGAAAAGACGTTAATTATTAATTGACCTATACAGATAAGTTAGTAAACAGTCTGTCCTTCACCGTCTTCCTTATGGACCGTTATTGGACATAATGTGTCATATTGAGGGCGATTTGTTTGGGTTAGAAAACCATCAAAAAGCTTACACACACGTACCACCTATAAAAACAGGTATAAACACAAGGCCGTAGCGCCCGATCAGTGTCATAAAACAGTGACTTTCTGGAGCCTACTCCTCGGCAACGGGTTGGTCTTGGAATAAGTTTGAAAAAAATATGTATATTATAAACTCATACAACAACATTTGCAACATATGATTTTCTAGTATGACTAATAATTTTGCCAAAAAAAAAGCTTTGTACACAAAAAAATACTGGTTAGTTCATGAACCCCCGACCGGTCCTATGAGACCGCGCTGTTATTGTTTTACTATTGTGTCTCGTTTTGCGGGTATGTGATAGGTTAAGTCTTCTTCAGACGTAACATAGCGTACTCGAATTTAAATCCATCAATATTTCGCAGAGGAAATGCATTTAAAGTTCAGGGTCTAATATCGGGTGCTGCTGGCCGGAACTAAATGCATAGATACGCATACAACGTACTGCCGCCTAGGCGGTAGTACGAGTGCATTTGAATCTGGCCAGATGTTCAAAGGAATATGCGCCTTAGCAAAAGTAGTTATATAATGGCTGAAGCAGAGACGCCACTCACCACAACTATCACATACATAATAAACAACGTTCAATAGTTGGTCTGTCTCTAGCAACGCAATAGACAACCAGCACTAGTTACACAGGTGTACATACAACACAATATCATCAATGAGCAAGAAAAGATATCCATTAGCAGATAGACGCCATTAAGCATTTCTAACCTTCATACATTCTCTCCCGCGGTCCCAGTCGCTCTGAGTAGAATGAGAGAACGTGCCAGACATTTTCTGACAAAAATTTACCCATATTCCTTCAATTTTGCTTTGCGTTCCAAGGTTGTAGTGACTACTTCGAACAAACCCATAACCCTGGCAGGAATCGACCCTGGCAATGTGCTATCGACCCGTGTCCGGCCCTTAACGGGGGGCCAGCCAGCTACCCATTGCTCCTCGTCTACAAGCCCGAGAATGGCCCTGTGACTACTGATTGGCCGAACATATTTTGATAATATTGATGGTTGAAACTCTCCTATGTGACATTTGTCTTATTAGCTAGTCTGAGACAGATGTATTACCATCTAATCTAATTTATAATCGCAAAATGAGTTACATTGGCTTCTAACTAATCAAAGAGTCACGTAGTTTGTTCAGTGAGGGAATAAACCGATAGGAAGAAATACTTATAGGCAATGCTAGAATATTAGAGTGGCTTATCTACTAGAAGTCAACAGTGGATACACCCAGGTAGACACACATAACTACCATTGTACTGTACTCCTAGTAGGTATGAACCGTCTGACATTGACTTTAAATAATTAATTCCGTAAAAGGGACAGTCTACTGGAATTATTTATTTAAAGACAAGTAGTACACAGTAATTTTATAATTCTTGGTATCAAAAATTACAGGAGTTATTTTAGTAATTTTCCGTTGCTATGAGTGAATTATGAAAGTTGAACTTGAATATTACTAACAATAGCATGACAAATATCCTTATATAATGTTGTAGGAAAATATACACGCAAAATGTTATGAGGCAAAATATAAACATCCTCTGTTTTAGGCATTCAGTCTGGTTACTTAAATCCCACTACGGTTTATCCTGTAAGGAAATTCTCGTCACAACTACTCATCACCAAACTATAGTATTTGTTGTTGTTATTATTTACAGTATAGTTTATGTAATGACTCAATGTGTATTAGGTACTAAGTACTATAGCTATGTTGTTGAACAATTTGAATTTTATTGTGTTTTTGAAGGCAAAACTAAAACTTGCATTTCAAGAAAGTAATAAATATTGTTTTTTTTTTTCAAGTTTGATGTAAGAAGTTTGGTGGTGTAGCGAAACAAATTGAAAGCCTTCTACGATTAAACTATAACTTGTAAAATTTAATGAACAGAAATATAAAGAAACTAAGCCGACAAGAAGAATTGAAGAGTTTCGAGAATGGCCCCTTTATGCGGGCTAACATAACACTGCAGTATCGGTACTAACAAATATTTTAGGAAAATAAATAAAATATTACGAGTTTACCTGTGGATGGATGGAGGCCAAAGAAAAAATTGACGGATTGTGTGAATTGTGATAATAAAGAAGAGGCAAGAGAAGAGGGAGAACTAGAGAAGTAATACCGTGAAGAGTGACAGGACAGAAAGGAAGAAAAAACGAGACGGGACAAGAGTAGGAAGATGATGATGAAATATAAATAGAACCAAGATATAATATATTATATTCCCGTTAGATCCGGATATCTTATTGATACAACAGTTAATAAAAAGACGATAATTAATAAGTCATAGAAGACGATCGTGTTTAATACATTAACTTCTTGAACAAATCCTTTTACCGACTGATATCGGGTTTACACCGGTGACAGTCTAATGAAAAACCTTCCTCTGTGAGGTGACAAAGAGACATGGTGTTAATAGCGTGATGGCTGCGTGATCCTCGCGTGACAGTTACCTGCAGAGGAGTTGTGAGTCACGACGTCACGACTTAGGTACGGTCTACATCAGGGAAAAGTGCTGATGACATGCACTTGGATTGTACGTGTAATTAGGTGCATCATTTATAACAGTACTCAGAAATGAACAGAACAGAAAACAAAACAAAACAACAAAACAAAACAGGACAACTCCATGTTATTGTGGTTGTCTTCCCCGTCTCTGTAAGCATGTTATGCCGTTGGCCGACAACGCTTATATTATTATTGTTTTAGTGACAGTTTGTGCAGCCTTCATCCTTCATCCATATTTCTATTTGTGTTCCTCATAATCTGCCTAGCCTTTTCCCAATTATATTGGCTTCCAGTAAAGCCGGATTTAGCTGAATACCAGTATTTTACGAGGAGCGGCTGCCTACCACACCTCCACAAGACTGGAGTCAGATTTACTGGCTTCTGACTATACTACTACTATTTGTCTTCCTATGAAACCATAAATCACTAATTACCTTCGTTACATTTCTATCATTCTAGAATGGTAGGTACCGATATCTAAAAGCCACCTTGCCCTGAAAGGCATACAGCAATTGAAGGAATACAAGTGAGTTTTAGTTAGTAAAAGTGAAGACTGACAGTGAGAAGTGTGACTGTCACTCTGAATAAGTATTGTACTTTGACAGTCGTTTCGGGAACCCAGTAACCGACATTTTTTACAGCCAGTCTTACCAAAGGATGGCACTCAGTAACTGGGTTATGGATAGACGTAACAAGTAAAATATTGGTATTCAGCTGCATCTGGTTGGTAATGTTTTTTTTTAAATTGGCGTGCTTGGGCCATCTCGTTCTCCTCAATTTTTTTCATAAAACAACACAGTGGAAAGTTATGTTAGTGTTTTTTTCCTATGGCTAGCAAGCAATTACTGTTCTGTACGTTGATACTAAGTACTCTGTAATCGCAAAACAGACATAGACCATCCAGTGTGATCCAGTTAAATCAATTCGATTGTCTTACAGAATAACTCGGGCAAAGTCAGGCAGGAGATCTATACAGCATGTTTAGGCTTACAGTGAAACGATAGTGTTACACAATGGCCCATTCACGAGCCAGCTAAGCACAAGCATGCTGCACAAATATTAAACATTCACCTCCTTAGTGCAGTGAACAAGATCATAACTCAAAATTTATGAATAACTATCTTCTGCAAGCGGTTTCGCTTGCGTGAAAGTTTAGGAAGAAAGGTTTATCCATACAAACTTTGGATCCCCGTTTTATAACCTTAGGGGTAAAAAAATTTGGAAAGTACTCTCTTAGTGCTCGTCTATGTCATAAAAGGAAACCTTGTGTAAAATGTCACGTCCCTAGACCCAATAGTTTTTTCAGTACGTTGATATGACAGTTTCTCCGTTTATACAATCGTAATTAGTAGAATTTGTTGAAAAATTTAATAAAGCAAAAGAAAAAAAATCGTATCGTCGTTTAATCGTAAGCAAGACTAAGATTTTCCTGTTACAATTCTGATACAAAAACACTTCATTTAACATCCTTTACAGTATCGAACATACATACCTATGTATATAAATAAATTAGAAGGTTCTTCGTTGACCTTTAAAGAGAAGGTTCAAAGCGCAAATTGGTTAGAAAGGGTTGGCGATTCATGTCTTGTAATAATCCCTGATTAAGGAATTTTACTAATTCACAAAAGATGAGAGGCGGAAGAAAAAAGGTTTCGAGAAGTAACAGGAAATATAAAAAACCTGCCAAGTGCGAGTCGGACTCGCGCGATAAGGGTTCCGTACCGTCGTCGCTCAGTAAGAAATGGCAAAAAAATCGCGTTTGTTGTACGGGAGCCCCCTTAAATATTTATTTCATTCTGTTGTTTAGTATTTGTTGTTATAGTGGCAAAGAAATACATCATTAATTTGTGAAAATTTTCAACTGTCTAACAATCATTGTTCTTGAGGTACAGTCTGGTGACAGACTGATAGACGGCTGAACAGTGGAGTCTTGGTTATAATGTACCGTTTTACCCTTTGGGCACGAAACCCTAAAAACCAGATCAGTTTATAAATTATCATTATCACATGTTTATTCATCAGTTTAAAAAAAAACATAGCACCTATATTAAAAGAACATTTAAATTATGTACTACATAATATTAATCAATTCATTTCCTAAACATTTAAAAATATAATGCTATTTCCGCCTACGCTATACATATATTTACATAAACAATGCTAAATTTAGTAGACCTGTGTAAGTTCATAACTTAACGACCGATCGGATTTACGGTCGATAAAGTTTATGACCTATGCTTATGACATTTGTATTTCATGCTAACTGGAAATACTCATGTGCGGTTTCAGCATTTCTTTATTGATTGTAGTCGGTAGTTGTAAGGATAAATGACTTGAAATGGGATATCTTGAATGGGATGGGAAATGGAAAATGGGATAGTTCTCCTGGTCTAGTAGGATCGAGAGGGAGTGTGAGACTTTTACTGACTAAAAGCCACCTGTGTTCCTTCAGTTGCTCTTTGCGTTCCATGGCCACAGTACCTAGCACTTTCAGACTCCCAACAGCTTAACCTATCAATACCCGCGAAACGAGACACAATAGTAAGACAATAACAGGTCCTATGAGACCGGTCGGGGATTCATGAATTAAGGATTAATACCTAACTAATAAGTAGTTCTGGTATAAATATGTCATTCCAAAACGGCACATTATCACACTACCAAAAAACAGAAAATGATCGTCTCTTCAGCCTTCTCCAAGCCATTCACTGTAATAATGACGTACCTTCTACTCTTGTGTTTGACTACAAAGAAGCTACCCGTATTCCCTGTCAATCGGATTTGTTCAAGGAATAATTACCTAGAAAGATACTACATATTTTCGTCCTAGCGTGTGTGGTGCAAGTCCTCATCATAAATCGTGGCAGTCGATGGAGTAAAAGAGGATTAGCCCCATACATACATCATCGACTTCCCGTCATACAAAATAAAACGTGAAAACAACAAAGTTCCATTGCCAACTTCTGAATTTAGAGAAATGGTTGCAATGCCAACACCCACGACTTTCCTTCAGTATTATACGATCGCGAATGTAACATCAACAAGCGATGGATGCAGAATCAAGCACATGCCAAAGAAAATTCACATTACATATCACGTGTGGATCAGATTTATCGTCTTATTTTACAGTCATGAATTCAAATTGTAGCCGTCAGAAACACAGAATAATTTATTTTTAACGAATAACAAAGCACACGGATGGACGGGTGACAAATAGGAATCTAACATATCATACAAAAAAACTAGGCACCATAACAAATCAAATATGTAAGACGGTTTTGTTTTTAAAATAAACACGTGCGGAATAAGCTATTTTTTTTAAACGATACATTATGTACCTGCTTAAGTTTAAAATCCACAAATCACATTTTTCATGTCCTAAGTAACGTTTTAATGTAATACAGTAACATAATCTTATAAAAACTATCACCTGCTCGAAAAAAAATCTGCTTACGATGTATTTTACACATGTATGTACGACTGTACGTATTTTAAAGCTGGCTAACAGAATAAAACGATAATTTTCATAATAAAACCTCTATCAAATATGTTTACTGATCTAGAAAACCAGACTATAGATCTTTCGATAATAATTGGCCACCTAATTACGGCCGCACATTTCCCAATGTAAATATTTATAAAACGCTGAAAGCCGTTATTCAGCAGCATCTATTTAGACTGGAATCTGAGCCAAGCTTTTATCTTCGTCGTGGAATGAATTGAGAGGCTATTTCTTAAAGGGCGGAACTGAAAATGGTTTTCATTCATTAATATCGGCTTCAAATATTTATGTTTTACTAATTCATATAGAGATAGCCCAAATTTGGTCGAAATAGACAGGAAAGATGCAAGAGCTAGCGAAAGGAATTAAAACATTAAAACACCTCGTCGTGGGTACGCGCGGGGGTTTTTAATATAAGGTTTTTTTATGTAGGTATATTTTTAATGAAAACCAGGGGATGCAAATGAACCTTCAAGCGCCCCTTGCCTACCTCGCTTGCTTTATTTGTATCTATACATTTTTATAGAATAAATAGGCTCTTATTAAACTTGTGCAATATCAAACCATTGCATCATTTCTTACCATCGGCTAGGATCGCAGTCAAGCACTAATTTATATTATTAAAAAACCTAGATAGGTAGGTATTTACCTCATAAGAAGAAAATAATTGTTTACTAAGGACAACGTATTGCCTATTGTTTTGTTTTGTTCCAAGGTGTTAGTCATAATGAGTAGGTTTTCCCGCAAAAGTTTAATAAATCCTTGGTCAGCAAGACATTTTAAATTCTTAATTGACACCAATGGCTATAAAATCAACAACAGAAATGATTAACGTAATTAGATATTTAGTAGACGTCAACTAGCGTCTGCCAGCGGCTTCGCGTGAAAGTAGGTTTCTCCATACACACTTTAAACCTCCGTTTCATTCCCTTAGGACCTGAATTTTAGAAAAATCTGTTCTTAGTGCTCGGCTACGTCATAAAAGAAAACCTTGTGCAAAAGTTCACACTGTTAGTCCCAGAAGTTTTGGCTGTGCGTTGATATGTCAGTCAATTTTAATAATTACGTGTAAATAATTTGCCAATAAAAACATATTGTTACACATTTTGTAAAGAAATAACTAAACTCAATCAGCTGTAAGTTTCCGTTGTTTGTACATTTCATTAAGCAGTGCAATACTTTATCAGCCTAAATTAAAGTTACCCGTTACGTTTTTTTGTTATCTCGATAACCTCTGGCTGTTCTAATATTCGTAATGTTTTCCTTAACTGTCGGGTTCCCTCGGCCTCTACTTTTCATGTTTTTTTGTTATTGAGGTAGGAATCTACTAAAGGTTTTGCATATATTCAGATTAATTTACCTAAATTCTAATTAGTTATATTTTTAGCAATCTTTTTTTTATCTAAACACAACAGTGTTACAACAACAGTATATTTTTATTTGTGTATTTCATTTACACATTATTAAAAAACTTTAACAATTATACTATGTAGAGTATGTACCTAAACTTTCCTTACTAACATAATATTAAAATATGGCGTTTAAATCCCATTGGTTACCACATTGTTAAACACATGCCGGAGGACACGTGATCTTGCTCAAATAAGCGAAACCTTACGCAGGAATTAGTTGGAGATTAATCTGTACTAATATGCTATTAATAATTATAATATACTAATGATATTATAACCAACTAATCTCTAATAATATAAAGTATATAGATATTAAGAGGAATGATTTGTATTTATGTATAAACTCAAAAACGAATGGAATGAACCGATTTTTTAAATTTTTTGACTAGTTGTGTGCTATTTTATCACTCAGTGACATGCTATAAATTTTCTACTTAAACATGGGTAAAGCCACTGATAGAAGCTAAACAAAATTAAGCGTTTAGGTACCTGTAATAGTTGAAATACTAAAAGCTGATCAAACCATGCCAAACATTGCAAATTTTAATGAAAAACATACAGATCGATCGATGAAAATTAAAATAGACTTGCGTCTAGCCAGTGAATGAATGAATACTGACTAGAAATAAAAAACTATAATTCAAACATGATATGTATTGGCTGAAAACAAAAAGCCGTTTTATATTCCTTGAAAAAAAAAAATAGACACGATGTCCTTCCCTCGTGCCGCTCATTTGTTTCAGAAATAATTCATGTGTTCCGAGAACCTTCAATAATGTAAAGCAAGGCTACGGGATCGATCGAATGCACCTACCAGTATCTCACATATTAAATCACAATCGATATTATAAAATGCGGCACAATCGACCTCTATTTAAACTTGACTCGTTGTGTTACAGATTAATGTTGAGTAGATATTTTTCCATTAAATGATTTTGCCAAATCATTTTCAATTGGGTTAGGAATGAAGTGACGCATTTATTTATATAAGTCGTTTATGATAAATCTATTTCGTCTCAACTATGTCATCATCTTTCTGTTGTGCATGATGACGTCGATCAATATTTTAGAGAATTAAGTACCTTATCCTTTAAGCAAAGTTTGTGAATCAAAACTGAGTGTTTCTTCATATAATATGTGAGAAAAGCAAAATTTATAAAACACGTACCTACTAGGTACACAAAATTCGAGTTATAAATATTATTTTAAAACATTTATAATGCCGCGGCCAGACTATGCTCCTCGCGCTGCTCATCGCTCTGCTCCTCGCGCTGCCGTGATTTGCCGCGATGTTGCTCTCTCTCTCTCGCGCGCAAAGACCGACAAGATAGGGAGCAGTGGGCAGGACGAGGAGCATGACGAGTGGCATGACGAGTAACGTGGCCACACTATGTCTCTGCCTCCTTTCCTCGTTACTTCCCATGCTACTCGTCGAGTGTGTGGCCGCGGCATAACAATTATTTTTTTAAATATTCAGAGAAGACACGAATTCGGAAATTATGGTTAGGTTTCATTTCAAATCTAGAAAATAGGCTACACAATTTTCATTTAAACAATTGCAACAGCTGAAAACACGTCTCTAGTCATCAAGATTTAAGAAATTAGATACTTATCCTGCTATTAATATAAACTTTACTATGAAAGGTAAAGATAGGATACTAACTTTCACGATTAAACCATTGAACCAATATTTATAAATTTTGTTACCGAATAGGTAAGCTTTAACCGCAAGGAAAAGCATAGGCTATTTATTATCAGGATTTGATTTCAGGCGTCCGTTCTAACAGATGGCAAAAGCTAGTTAATTACTCGTATGTAGCCTACTTTCATTCGCACAGACGCCTTCCTTCGTGTCGGCTCAAGGTATACGAAATTAGCTAATATTCTAGTGAAAGAAATGGATCTTTCAGCAGTTCGTGGGGGGACTTACCCTAGGTACCTATATCTACAAACGTAGCCTGATATGTCAAAAGTATCAGTGGTGAGTGCTGGAATAATTAAGCCCTTTTATTTGCAGCCATAAAGTGAAATGCCGCTATATTTAGGTATAGTCTTAATTAAGCTTCTAATAATAGCTTAGGACTCATCATGTCATAACCCCTATATCAAAAGGTGTAGTACTATCTGCATACTATTTACGTCAATGGCCTCTGAAACAGTTTAATTAGGTAAATGCGGATGTTATCAAGTTCACACGTTACTATTGATAAATTTGTAATTGGTTTACATTTCTTATGTAGTTTGAACCAAACGTTAAGCGTGGGCGGTTTGTAGGTACCTTATCTGAGACTGCTGTACGGCTTCTGAAACGATCGAACCCAACCCATACGAAATTGTGGCGACGATAGTATTATCTAGAAAGTTATTTAGTCTGGAATCTATTGAGGTCAATGAAGGAAAATTCGTGCTGAAAATAATTGGGTCACATTTAGTACAGTGGGTAGATAAATTCGTATACCTAGGTCGATACTAATTTATTAGATAGAGAGATATAGGTACTCTTTATCGTACACCATAAAACCATTACAGTAGAAGTTTATAATTAATAGGTTGTAATAATGAAAGGTCTAATCGCTAAAAGCGATTTTTGTATACAAATTTTGGATAGATTTGGCAGAGAAGAAGAAAAGATACGAGAATCCTTTTAAAGTGGCTACAATACCAACTATTTACGGCAACCGATTCATTTATCATGCGACTAATGCAATAAAAGTTAAAATCGGTTTGAAATATAGGGCCACTTAACCAGTTTTCACTAGTCTCTTAACATGAATTCGAATGGTTATATTATAAAACTAAACAATTGTAAAATAAAAAATCGTTTCAAATCCGCTAATCGCTAGTGAATTAAACCCTTGTATTCTATTAGATAATTTTACTGAAAGCCATTAATTAGCTTTATTACGTTCTAGTTCATACGAATTAATGTGAACTTACTTATGCAACTGCACTCACTGTAGCCATTTGTATACAATAAAGAGAAGTTGGTACTTGTAGCTCAATAATTATTTCAATTTCTAACCTCTTTATACTTACTTATACCTTCTAATAGAGAGGCTACTGATTAATGCTTACACTGACTGGATAGGTCTACTTAAATCCGTGTGGTTCTTTCCTCACCGTACTCCTCACGACCATTACTAAGTCATGGGTCCATCTTGTATGAGTGAACGATGTGTCTTCCGGTTCGCGGTCTCCAGAACCATTCGGCCCCATCGTCCAGATGGACGATGTTCTACAGGCAATATGCACAGCTCTCTACTACTTAAGTTTGGCAATTTTCCAGACCATGTTGACGTCGGTAGTTGATCCTCATGCGGATATCTTCATTTCTGATTCGATTCGAAACTCCAAGCCCTCTTCATTGCTTTTTGAGTGACTTCTGATGAGGCCCATTGTGAACGGCCACTTTTCAGAGCCACAATACGCAATGGTCATAGACTTTCGTCTTGAAACACTTTGGCATTTGAAACGAGAAAACTTGAAGATGGTAATCGTAGGTATCCTATTTGATCTCACGAACACCTGAGTACCTACCCCATTGATGTTTAATCAATGACTTAACCATTATAATTCAACAAAACAAAGCAGCTCATGAATTAACTAACAGAATATTTTGATCTAATTTAAAAGCAGATTTTGTTTTGAATAGATGCCCATTTTACTTTCAGATTTACGGCTCACCGTGTTAAGACAACGTGATCTCAGGAATGGTAAACAACACGGTTCGAAACACGTGCTTTCGTAGGTAGATTACGGCAACCTTGCCTAAAACGGAAGAGTTAGGAACTAAAGTTGAGGATAGAATTTTCGGTTAAAATCTCAGTTTCCATAGGTAGGTTCAGAATTTCTTGATGCAAGGCGAAGAAAGCTTGCAACCGAGAGGATTCATCACCATCATCATTTTAGCCGAAAGCGGAAAGACATTCACTGATGGACATAGGCCTCCACAATTGTCGCCTCATTGAACCATCCTGTACATCTCGCATCCATCGGATTCCCGCAGCCAATACCAATTCATCAGTACCTACGCCTTGAAGGAGGCCTTCTAACGCTGCGTCTTCCGGTACATAATCGTCACTCCAGAACCTTTCGGCCTCCATGGCCATCTGTTCTGTGAGCAATGTGCCATGGGCATTGCCAAGAGGATTGCTGACTGGAAAAATAATAAAGTATTTCGCTTACCCCTCCGCTGTTCTTCTCCAATTAATTTCATTGCGAGATCCAACAATGTGTAATTTCTTGAGTAATTTCTCCAGGACTACACTACATTACTACGGCGTTTTACTGGTGGTTACAACTATAGACTTTGCTTTGAGGATTGGCAGCCGTTAGGGATAGTGGCGTGTTTGTCAGAAAGCTATTTTCTTGTCTATTTCCTGTGTAGTCAGAAGACTTTGACAGTTGGCTCTGTCTCCAGCAAACCATGCATTATGAATCATGTCACGTAGTTTTGCATAGATAGGTCATCGATTTGCCAATAGCGCCAAATATGTAGTTATTTTTACGATTAGGTTTTTTCCCCTACACTGAAATCGTAAACAATTGATAGCTCGTAACTCGTAGATATGTACATGTCAACTATTCCGAAAGGAATCGTCAAAGGAAAATTTATAGGAGCATTTATTTGGCTTTGTCTAAATGTAGTGAAGTAGTAATCATGGGTTTTTGTCTCGTCTCGAATGTGGCGACAGACATACGTTTATTTACTTTCCTGTAACTGGCCTTGGATTTGAAGTGTTTCTTGTAAGTCGAATTTACTGTTACTACCTTCCTACTTAGTACCTAATTATTTTACACACACACTCACACACACACAAACTCACACACACACTCACACACACGCATGTGCACGTGTACACACACATACTCATACAGTCACGGTTATATTTAGTTTTCTTATCAACCCTATTATTTTTATTTTGTTGCTTTCTGTTTTTCTACCTATTCTTGTGGAACAATGTACAGCTATGTGAGAAACAATTACAGGTAGTGCTTGTTTCTTATATAGTGGTGTAAATGTGTGTACTGTATGCTTTAATCGTGGGCGAGTGTCCTGGAGGCCTGAAATACAGGGTTTTCCCTAGTTTAGGCTCCAGTCCACCCTTATAACGATATTAAAATGTACTAAGTGTAATAATCTGTAAAAAATTTTTGTGGTGGAAAAATAAACAAATATTATTATTATATTATTATTATTAATTATATTAAAAAGAGAAAATAAAAGTATTCTTGGATTTTCGTTTGTAATGAATAAACTCAAAACCCTTTGAAAAAATCTTGCATTAGTTTAATGCTATTTAAGCTATAATTTTCTACAATCCCGCGGGCGAAACCGCTCGCAGAAGCGACTAGCAAATATTGCACATATTATTATATCAATCTAAATTCATTTAGATGAAAAATATGAAGTATTTCAAAAAACAAAACAACATAATTTAATTGATTAAATAAAATTTATTTCTCTGTTAAAAATACAAAAAAAAAACAATATAAATAATTTTCTTAATTTATATAAAGCGTACATTTACTGAAATTTGCAGATCATAATAAAAGTAAAGTGAATAATATCTATGATTACAATGTTTATATGGTCGTTATAGAGAAAATGCTTCAATTTTCGTATTATATACGCTGTGTCGTGTGTAACGTAGAAAACAAATTAATGGAATACTATTATCCTAATCACAGGCAATCATTTTTTATTATGCATGGCAAACAGAAGAAATGGCTGACAAACATAGCTATCCAATTTTTTTTATGACTGGTCTGTGCAGGATTTAGCCTGAAACTACAGCGGCCAGCAATTTGCGATAGGACTGGAAGGGCCAATCAAATATCACTAGTAATATTTAGCGTACGGTGTAGCCATAAATGTGAATTCGAACATCGCGGTCTCATGTAGAAAATTTTATGAAGATCGAAAATCTGAAGAGTGTACTGAGTCAAAGACAAACTTCTGCTCAAGTAGGTACTAACATTGCTTGAGTACGAATGTTTGAATATTACGATTGTTACATAACACTAACACTGAAAGGATTTGGGAGCCTCACACCAAGGTCAGATAGAAACGATTTGGTACGATCATTACGCTTTTCTTTTGTTTTTCACATTGTGATTCAAAAATCGATTTTGCTTTTGTTTATTGCGATACGCTTCCGTGTATTAGCAAAATCTATACCAATATTAAAATTCACCATCTGTCTGTTAGTTCTTGAAACCGAAACGGTTTAACGGTTTTGGATGAAACTTGGCACACGGGTAAACCATATACTTAAATAGAAATTAGGAACCTTTTTATACAGAAACTGTTCCCTCGGGATTATTTCTGAATTCACGAGGTCAAAGCTGGTAGAAGATAGTCGAAGATTCACGGTCATTAAAAGACAAATAAATCACATCATATCGCTCTTAGTGTATGTCGTTCTTTACATTTGACCTTGGCATAGAGAGATGGACTTTGTCCTAGATCAACACAATTATTTTTTCATACAGAGAATCTACAAAGTTATCTAAATTGAAGCTCAATAAGGAAATATAAATACATAGTTACGAGACATCGTCTACTACAAAAAAAAATGTCGTCATACTATTTGAACAAAACTGTTCCATTTATTTGTTCCAACTGATAACACGCAGGATTTAATTAGTCTGTACCCGATTACATGTACTTTTCATATTATTAGCACTGGGTTAATAACCAAAAATGGCATAGTTACAAACAATTATTATTCTCAGTCAATTTATTTGTTTGTTACAAAAATAAACCAAGTTCACAGGAGTTATCAATTTTATTTTAATAAACAAGGTGCTACTAAAATTGTGACGCACAAGTATACATAAAAGTAATGTGCAATAATCAAAATAAATTAACATCACTATAATTATTAGTAAGCACATGTCATCTTTGTCAAAAATATTTGAATGCCTTTAAAAAGAGTGCATTACAATTGTGTTTTATTTTTGACTACCATTTTATTTTATGGCAACATCACATTTTTTAAAATTATGTGTTGCCAGTTTCATCATATTTGCAAAAGTGAACTTAGTTTTGTTGTAAAAGTGAGATCTAAATATTGAAAAAAACCTTTACCACTTACTCTTATGCGTTATGTAATAAAATAATTAATCTAGCATTTTGATAACTTAAATCGCATTTTTAGAGGAAAGATCCTGTACTTTCTAGTCACGATACTAAGACAGTAATCTCACTAATTCTTCTTCCCCTTTTCGTGTCGATGCTCTCACTATTTTTTTCTGTCCCGTATTTGGCAACCTGTATGGCTCTGGCATTGGCCTCGTTTAGATCCTCGTAAAGTGCAGGTGGTTGTGCAGGATGGACAGCATAGCAAGTGCCGCATGACCTGGGTCTCACTAGTTAAAACATCTTCACAGAGCTTCCAATTTCCTTGTTTATACATTTTTCTTACCCGTCTGGAAGCTGACAATATAAACGCTTTCAGTAGTAGTCAAGCTCATCCCAATATTATGTGTCTATGTGTGCCATAAAAATATCTTTCTTTCTTTCCTATTCTTTCTTTCAATATGTCTAGGGTATAATATCTACATGTCCCAAATAAATATATCCTGTAACAGGCTCAACGCCTGCATCTGCGTCTCATTATTCGCTGTCAAATCCACTGTGATGTACTTAGCTGCCTGAAGGATCCTCAGACAGGAGGCGTTCTCAGGAGGCAGTTTGTGACAGACCTGTGTGAAGGTGGCCTTAGCGCAGTCGTGGTGGAACACGAGAGGGTCCAGGATGTCTGTTAGGTCCGCTTGGGTTAGCAAGCAACAGAGGTGGGCTAGAGTTACGCATAGCTGGAAAAAAACAAACCGAATGTTAATTACAATCAGAGAACTTTGGAGATTTAGCTCTCAATCTAAACGACATTTACTTCGAAAAGGAGTAATGGCTGCTATAAGATATAGTAATGAAAACACTTTTTTGTTGGTTGGTAACCATCAAATAAGTTTTTCCGCTTAGAGTGAAGCGATAGAATGCGTCAGGGTTTAAAGGTCCTAAAACCACCAGCATTTCTTCAGTAGCTTTTTGCATTCCAGGACCTGGGTAACTCTATAGAATATGCCTTAACAGGCATCAGACTTGATCAGACCTACTTGGCTTCTCCAATTTAGCTGACTGACTGACTAACTGACCTACCGTTGACACGACCTCGAACCGCGCCAGACGACTGGACGGTGGACTAATAATGGATGGTCAGGGTCCATTATAAGCTATACGAGAAACGATTAACAAATAATTTGAAACGATTATCGAGTCAAGCGCGACAGTCTACCTAGGACAGGATGAACGATTAGTACCGCCAGTCAAACAGGGTCATTGCTCTTTTTCTATGAACGAGCTGTAAGCATGTATTTAAATAGTAAAGATAAGGCTATTTAAACGTTTGCTTGTAAACGTGATTTATCTGGTTTTGTATTTGCCAAAGTACACGAGTGCTTCTGAAGATTACCCACCGTTTCCGAAGATGAATAATTGGAGCATTTTTTAAACTAGAAAAATGCTCGAACTATCCTCTCCTTAGTCCTTACCATGTCAGTGGCACTTATTGAACTATACCTGACGCCTATGCAAAGTTTCTACACAGTAAAAAAAAAAATTAAAAAATAGCACCAATATTTTTAAAGTTCAGTAAATCGTATGATGGGGTCGCGGTAGACCAAGAGGGAGAAGGCGGGACGACTTAGATGCCTTAAGAATTGGATGATTGGATGATGAATCGGGAACGATGAAAGGAATGGAGGAAGCTCTTTGCCAGCAGTGGGATAATAAAGGCTAGGTATAATAGTAATAAAATAAAAAATCTTCACCTGTTCAATAAGATTATCCTTATGCTTATACTCGTTGAAGTCATCGACATCTGCCGCGTTTTCCATGGCCGCCAGTATCCCGCGCCACACTAGCGCGTAATGTTCTGCATAGTGCGCACGCGCGGACGGCGCGCGCAACGCTGTGGCCGCGTTTATGCGCACCTTTAGGTTCTTGCACTCTTTGGTTAGTGTGCAGAGGCTGGAGTAGACTTGGTTCTGGGGAAGGAATTACGAAATGTACAAACATGATAATATTGTTCCAAGGGTTTATCATTAAATATATTGTAGTCCTATGAAGCAAGGGAAAGAGTCGAGATTGCGGGTTCGAAACCAAACAAGTACCAATACGAATTTTTCAAATCATATATACTTTTAACGTTTATCTCGAACTTTACTGATACCCCCGGGTATCAGTAAAGTTCGTCCTCGTCGTCCTCGAAAAGCACATAAATCCGTTGGTCCCGGTTATCATTAGCAGATCTTTGACAGTCAGACGCCAGAGAGTCGAACTCGGTGTATCCAAAGAGTATCGTGTTGCCCAGTAACTGGGTGAGGAGACACTGGAGACTACACCCATATAGCCTACAATATCTTCACTTCTTGAACTCAGTTTTGTTAGTGAATGTGACAAGACTTTGGTTCCTTAGCGTATAAATCAGCCTTAAATCTCACCTGCCATCCATTAAAACAAGTGAACAGCTGTTCATTCTTCATAGCATTGCCCATTGCGTAGCAAGCGTTCCACCGCACCTTCATATTGTTCACCTTGCACGCGCAATCCAAAAGCTTCCCTATTGCCGTCTCGCATAAGGTCTTCAATTGTGTGTTCCGCACCAGATTCTCGTTCTTTATCAAGCGCAGAAGATTTCCCAGGCCGCGTGTCGCACTCATTTTTACCTTTTGAACAAAATGGTTATGGTTGTAATGGTTTTAACGACATCTATGGCAGCACATAGAAAAATAAAACTACAAAATCCTGCAATTAGTGTTCTCCGCGCAATTTGAACGTATACAATAGCCTGAAATCATCTATCAAGTTGTTGCACGGATCAGACATAACATCCGTCTGGTCGAAGGATCCTCCCTTTTCAATTGAGGTGTGAGGGACTTGACATCCTGTTTCGCATACCTCGAAATGGTTATTCAAAGAATTGTGAAGGAGATAGATAGATATTGGGAAGATAAAGCAATCTATTGTTAAATATGCTCCTGGAATAACATTAAATGAAAATCATACTGTTTTTTTTTTACGTGGAAGATCATTAAAATTACTTCTCCCGATCTGGGCGGCAGAAGTCATGTATATCCATATTTTAATTTAAACTTCAAACATATTTATGCACAAATTCTACAAACTTCAAGGTTACGCCTCACTTGGTCACAGTAACAGACAATGAACTCAAAGCAATTAACGCCTTCAAGTGGAAAAACTACGTGAAAATTAGACTCATTATGTTCCTTATCGTGTCCAAATTGTTTATTTAGTCATTGAAATGATTTGCACATAAATATCGGAAAAAATACCTAGCAAAAAAAATGTTTTTCAAAACAAATTCATTCGATGCAGGCCATTCACACAAAAAAAGTGCATTATCGCAAAATTCAGTCAGTCGTAAAGTGACTTGCCTACAGTACAGTAGCGATTGGTGATTCCGAGATTTTAACAATCGAAATAATCGGAGTCGTTAAAATAAACCACCGAGTGAATCATCGACTCGTCGTTGTAAAAGACTCTTCATAGGTTTTTTTTTTAATGCACCTACCATGCTTTCTCTTCACCACCCTTGGTTGACTGGTAGAGAATGCCCAAGGCATTAAGTCCGCCTTTGTACCATTATGTGCAAGATGTTTAAATAAATAAATAAATAAATAATAGACATGTTTTTCGATTGTTTCGTATCATCAAAATCGATCGCTAGTTTTTAATTGTAACTCTTTTCAAACTATACATCGAGTAACAACTCGCGAACGAACGCGTCATGCGCCAGTTGAAAATACCAACCGAGTCGGACTCGAGTCAAAGTCGAAAGAATCGGAAATCATCGAGAGGTACGAACAATCGCATAAAACCTCTCGTCATCAGACATCGCTACAGTACACATATAGATTAACATATGGGTGCAACATGCGCCCAACACTGGTATGCCAATCAGTGGCACTTAAAGACGAGTCAGTTTTTACGGGTCACGGTTGGCACCCGCAGTCAGAGGACTATAGCCCAGATACAGGTCACACCGCCTCCATGCAGGAGCGTCGCGATCTCCACTTGACAAAATTTCAACTTTGTAGGATAAGAGAAAGCGGTTCTTATTCATCTTGCAATATTTGACCCGAACAAATAGATTGCTATGCTTGCATAAACCCAAACCGGGCCTCTGGCTCGGGCGACTGACTTCAGATCAGAAGGTTGCGTGTTCATCAGACGTCGGGGTCGCCAGTTCAGCAGAAATATGCGGAACAGGATGTCCCACAAATCTCCGTAGAAATTGGAGGATCTTCCGACCAGACTGGTCTAGTCCGATCCAGGTAATCATCTGGTAGTTGATTTCGGCCTGTTGTATGTCAGCAGAAACATGCGGAATAGAATGTAAAGTCCTTCAAATCTCCGTAGAAATTGGAGGATCTTTCGACTAAACTGATCTGATTCGGTCCAGGCAACCGCCCGGTAGTTGATTTCGAACTCTTGTATATTGGCAGAGATTGTGGGATAGAATGTAAAGTCGCAGAAACCTCCATTGAAATTGGAGGATCCTTCCAGGCTGTGTCTGGTCCAGGAAACCGCCCAGTAGTTGATTTCGGCCTGTTGCATATGTACTAATCGCGCGGAGTACTCTGATACCGCGTTGGAGGCTTTTGAATGTTTAGTTCCTAAACATATACCGGGTAAAACGGGGTGAATAGAAATGCAGGGGTGAATAGGAACAAAACTTTAATTAGGGTTTTTACTTTGGTTACATATTTTATACGGATTTCTATCTCAGCATTGACTTTTTATACAATCAATGAATAAATAAGAGTACTTAAATTCTGGAAAACCCGGTTAAATAACGAGAAAATCCACTTCAAATGTTTGTTTCTATTCACCCTTGAGTTTCTATTCACCCCATTTTACGGTAGTGATCCTTCAAAAGGTCTGATAACACTTGAACCTTGACCGACACATAACTGTATCCATCAGTAATGAATCAGATAAGATAACCTTATCTTTCTATTCAGACTAGAAGTACTCAACCACTACAAAGTACTTGTTGTAGTTAAAACGCATCCTCTACGGATAACGGTCAAGTTAAACTTTCCATAAACTTATAGATAACAAATGTTTTAACATAAGTGGAAGTCACAGTGATAAGGTTTGTCCACGTGCGGAGAACTATGGGCCTCGTGTTGGTTTAGTGACCCGTGCTCCGATTAGCTTGCTAGATTTCCATATTAAAGCATATTTTTAGAATATGTTACTAGAAGCGAGATAGAGTAATCTATTGGATAACCGACTGTATCTGGTTTTGATTTATTTATCGCTTGTTTCATAATTTATGATTAGTAAATCAACCTAGCATTTGCAAGCGATTGCATCCGCGTGGAATTAGTGTTTCAGCTTGTTATAAATTATACCGTAGACGTACAGTCACTTGGTACAGTACGGCCGTTATAAGTTGGCGAGTCAGAAGTTATGCTCTGCGAATTTTGGCGCTTGAAAACTTTTTAACAGCAATAACAACTGCAAATTGCATTTATTTTTTTAAAACCGTTATTTTTGTACGAGTTTTCAAGCGCCAAAATTCGCAGAGCCTAACTTCAGACTCGCCAACTTATAACGGGCGTACTGTGTAAGATTTATACATTGTCACATTTATATCTATCCTAACTTTTGCCTTTCAAGAAATTTGTGTATGACAATTGATTCAAAATTGCATATTTTTGATGGTTAGGTATTTAGAAACCACTTATCGTATACTTACACTTATTTCTTAAAAAGCAGAAGTTAATATATTAACTATTTTATAATTAAGATTCATCAAAATCTATTCCATAGTTTTTGCGTAAAATTGTAAGAAACCTACATACATATCCATCATTTTCTCGTTTATTTTTAAACGAGAAAAAATTAATGTCTACCAAACCGCTCAAACAATTTCAATGAATTTTGATATCTACGCCTACGTATAGAACTGGGTTGGAACTTGGAGAAGGACGCAAGATAGGTACTTTTTATCCAGATATTTCTTTTTTGGTACGTTTCTTAGGGATAATTTTCGACATCTAGGAAACTATTTGAAGGGCTATTTGAGTTCAACATTAACAAAACTCGGCTTGTATCCATCAGTAACATAGGATTGTGTTGCAACCGGGAATAATAACGTCATGATATAAAGAGAAGTGTAATAAGTACCATTGTTTTGTCCCCGGCGATTCATATCATTGTTAGGGATCCGTACCTCAAAGGGAAAAAACGGAACCCTTATAGGATTACTTTGTTGTCCATCTGTCTATTTGTTACGACCCTTGTATCTCCGGAACGCGCGGAGATATCAAATTGAAATTAAAACTATATACTCAGGTTGTTTGCGGCCCTTTAAAGCTGTGAAAAGTCCCGTGTAATTGCTAGAATTGGAACCGTGAACAAGCTTCTGATATTTTATAAGTGCCTATATGAAATAAAATAATTTTTACTTTGAGTTCGAATTACTGAATTTTTGGATTCACCTTTAAGATAATCACATTCATCTTATCAGTATGACCTAGTACTAGCTACATATTCTATGTAAACTAGTGCTCCAGAACAACAATGTAGCTTAACATCGTTACACACGATCCCAGTTCTAAATAACCTTAGTCAACTATCAATCTAATCGCGAACAGATATCGCCAGGAAAAATAAGAAACATTATTATGTAAATAAATATGACCCTTACCCTTACTCAGGTTCATGCCAACATCCCAGCCTAAACAATCATGAATCACTCGCGTGATTTTATGTTTTTTTAACAGTCTATCATTCAAAACATGGATGGGCTATTTTCGTGCGCAAGACAGACGCAACTACGTCATGATTGACCCCAAATATTACGTTGTTAGGTAGGGTGTTTCATTCTTGTTTATAAGTTTTGGGATTTTTAATTATCGTCTGTTTTTTATACCCTGAGACTAAAATGACACAGGTAATATCAAACTTACTATAGAAATGATGTCAGTTCTTTTGTGTTGTAATGTCATATCAGTCTCAGGGTATAAAACACAGACGGTAGTTCGAATTTTTGATACCATTCATGCAAAATGTTCTTAAACCAAAAATCACCATAATCGGTTAATATTTAGAGGTTGCACAACGCCACTAAAAGAACAATGTTCAAAATGTTCGGACACCGTCCCCACTCTTGTAGCACTTTTAAACCTATATCAATCGAACGGCCTTGACCGTCTAATCATTTTATTGTATGACGGCGAAGCTGAAATATGCCTCCGAAAAAAGTTATATCGACATGAAGTAGCCGAAATCAGTCTCAAATTATGTTCCCATCTACTACAATTATTCCTTGTAGCACTATAAAACCTATATCAATCGAACGGCCTTGACCGTCTCATCATTTTACTGCATGACGGCGAAGCTGAAAAATGCGTCCGAAAAAAGTTATACCGACATGAAGTAGCCGAAATCAGTCACAATTATATTCGCTTCTACTACAATTATAATTTATTACAAGTCGGCTAGTTTTTCAATTTAAATATGTTAATAGTCCAAAGAAACTATAGGTGGGCAAGATAGCATAGTAATGAAAAGGGCCGCATGCGCATAACATCGCGCAATATTGTAATTATAGCAGAACTTCTTATAGTTCATATTATAGAGTATACAAATGCCTTGGAGTAGCATCACGAAAAAAGTACTGTACGACAAATGTCATCTCACTTCACTTCACCTTTCAATTATTTTCACTTATCTTGCGATATCCACTTCCTGCATTCCCCTAATGTTCAGGACAGCGACACGCGGGGTTGCAACAGTCGTAGGCAGGATCCAGCAATTGTGACTCGAAGTGGCATTGCACAAGTCCGAGGCCATGTGCTTTCATGGCTCTCGTACCGCGCCACCACCGGGTTGACCGAGCACTTCCAACGTCTGGCTCCCAAACTGCGGGGATCGTTCGGTCCGTGGCCCTTTATGGATGCTGTCGCTGGGTAAGCGACCGGCGGCCAAGCTGAATGCTTGTCAGAGGGTCATGGTCATCCGAATGGTTCAGGGATACCACCGCATGATCTGCCACCGTGGGATCTGGAGGCAATAGTCCTTGCACGCAGGCACGATTTGCACGTGGAGATGCAAGTCGAGGTATGGCGGACAGAGTTCCGGCGGGATCTCAGGGTGGCATGGTGATTGCGACTGTCGCAACTCAGTGCTGGGCACGCTGTCATTGCGGCGGTAAGTCCCCTCTTTGATGTGTGTGGTAGTAGTACCTACTGGTATGGATGCTGTGACTAATCCGTTCAAAGAAGTCGGGGTGGCGTATGCACTATCTTGAAAAGGCTCCCTGAAGGTATTGGGAAGCGCTCCAGCTACTCGGAAGACAGTGAAGACGTGAGGAAGTGATTTATTAAGTGTCATACAGTACTTTTTTCGTGATGCTACTCCAAGGAACTTGTATACTCTATACGAACTAAAAGAAGTTCTGCTATAATTACAATATTGTGCGATGCTCTGCACATGCGGCCCTTACGATTACTATGCTCTTGCTCGCCTATAGTTTTTTTGACTATGAACATATTTAAATTGAAAAACTTGCCTACTTATAATTATAATTGTAGTAGAAGCGAACATAATTGTGACTGATTTCGGCTACTTCATGTCGGTATAACTTTTTTCGGAGGTATATTTCAGCTTCGCCGTCATACAATAAAATGATGAGACAGTCAAGGCCGTTCGATTGATATAGGTTTTATAGTGCTACAAGGCATAATTGTAGTAGATGGGAATATAATTATTGTGACTGATTTCGGCTACTTCATATCGATATAACTTTTTTCGGACGCATATTTCAGCTTCGCTGTCATACAGTAAAATGATGAGACGGTCAAGGCCGTTCGATTGATATAGGTTTTATAGTGCTACAATAGAAAAATGTAGTAGATGGGAACATAATTTGAGACTGATTTCGGCTACTTCATGTCGATATAACTTTTTTCGGAGGCATATTTCAGCTTCGCCGTCATACAATAAAATGATGAGACGGTCAAGGCCGTTCGATTGATATAGGTTTAAAAGTGCTACAAGGGTGGGGACGTTTTGAACATTGTTCTTTTCACACGTCATAAGTGTTAGTTTTATTTTTTATATATATTTTTTACAGTGGAGAGTAGTAAGTGCTACTAGTGTGTTGTCGTATCTAGTAACACTTACCCTCCACAGCAAAAAATAATAATATTAATAATATACCCTACACTAATGAAATACTTATTGGCGTCACGCAATCTCTACTGATTATGGTAAAATTTTACACATATGTATATGAAAATGAGAGTCTAAGGGCCTATTTCACCACCTATGATTAAGTTTCGAGTATCTTACTTGGCAGATAATTTCATACAAATTCTGTTCCATTTTTGAATTTATTCAGTGATTAGTGCCTACTCGGACATTGTGAAACAGGCCCTAACACAACAGTGTGTATATGAACATGAATTCGAGCAAATTCAAATGAAAATCGAAAATTAAAAACAAATGATATACCCTATAGTTAAGGTTACCTTATCGTTGTCGAGTGCGCACTGGATGCTGACCTCTAGTAGACGGACCAGCAGGGCATCATCTATGTCGTCGCATTCTGGATCCTCCCTGTTGCATCAAATATTACTGTTTTAGAACTTTCACGTCGTGTATATGCAGTATATGCAGTGGTGGACGTTTTTCATCCCTGTAAGACTGCTAATATTGAATGTGCCCCGTAGATTGAACACTGCCTGTAGTGAGTTCAATTCTCGCATGGTACATGGGTCTGGGTCTCTTGTGTATGTGAGTTAACATGTTTATGAGTAATTCTTAGTGTATGTGTCCAAAACAAAATGATTACTAACGTGTGTAGACTTTGTAGAGTTTCCCAATCATAATTTTACTATATTTTTTATCAACACTTCAATACCGAAATATGCAACAATAGAATAATAACTCTTCTTGAATTTTGGATATATAATGGTTCAGTATTGTGTTGTTAAATAACTCATGCCAAGCTTTTATTGACTAAATCCCACCACATGGGTGGGATTTAGTCAATAAAAGCTTTCCTTCAATTGCCCTTTGTGTTTTAGGGCCCCGATAACTCTTTCGAACAATCCCTTAGCCCTCAAACAATCCATTAGCCTAACCCACGGAAAATTGCAGTCTATGGGGATGACGTTTGAAGAAAATGTTGATAAACTATCTTAACTTCAGTGTATCTTTAGATGTAATACTTAGCTTTGATTTCAATGAGTTTTCGTCAAACTCAATGTTGGAATTTGTACAAGTGACCCGTATCATTTGTACAAATAAATGATACCAAAAATAGCGTGTAAATATTTTACGTCATGCAAGTATGGATAACTTTACGCTTCGCCCGTATATTTGATCTTTGACATTTATTCGGCGGATTCCACTACGTTGAAAAGAACGTCATTAAATAAAAGTGTAAGAAAAACAAAGGAACATATTTATTTTTATTGAATCCTCTCGTCATTAAAACAAATATCACAAAAAAAAACGATCCATAGAACTTGACTGCGATATTGTTCGAAAGAATTACTGTGGCCCTGGAACGCAAAGGGCAACTGAAGGAACACAGGTAGATTTTAATCAGTAAAAGTCCACCTTAAGCTGCAGATTTTTTTGCCGATTTCCCTCAGAAAAAAAGAAAATCTTTGGCCTCGGATGTCATTTGTAGACTTTGACGGTCGTTTCGGATACTCAGAAGCCTAAAATTCTGACACTCACTCCTACTAGAGCAGGAGAAATTATTTCATAATTTACCGCTTCAAAAAAAAATAACCACATTATTTTAAACCTAAATCGACGTTAAATCTATATATATAAAAATGAAACCCGTTTTCCGTTGTCACGACATAACATGAAAACGGCTTGACCGATTTGGCTGATTTTTTTTTAATGTTCCTTGAAGTTCAATGATGGTTTTTACGGAGAGAAAAATTCTAAAAAAAAAAAAGTTAGGTAAAGTAGGGTAGGTAGGGTAGTGTAGTGTAGTGTATGGTAGTGTAGGGTAGTGTAGGGTAGTGTAGTGTAGGGTAGGTAGGGTAGTGTAGGGGAGGTAGGGAAGGTAGGGTAGGGTAGCGTAGGATATGTAGGGTAGTCATTTGACGGGAGCGAAGCCGCGGGTAAAAGCTAGTAGTACATAATTTACCGAACACGAAAGTTTACAGTTACTCAACAGAGTCTCAGTTTGTATAACTAGTACTTGAGATCTATGTCTTATTGCAATATTGAATGTTATATTTCGTGATCAGCACATCCATTGACCTCTATGCATCCTTTCTATTATTGTAAGGGATAAATTATGGAATGACTCATCCCGCTGTAGGTGGAGCGAGAGGGAGTGTCAGACTTTTACAGACTAAATCCTTTCAAACAAACCCACAAGCTCTGACAGGATTGAATACTTCCAACTAACTAGATCATGACCTATAAAATATTGGTCTTTGAAAGTTTTTTATTAGTAGTGAGGTAAGTTCAGTTTTATCAAAAGAAATCGAGCGTCCGATCTGACTTAAATGAGTAGGTTTCAGGATACTATGATCTTATATAACTTATGATCAGGTTTCTTACATTTACTGGCATTCTTAATTAAAAAAAACTTAAAAAAATATAAAACATTTCTTGGACCCCTCCCTTGCCTCGTTCAACAAAAGTTTAAAGTAAGAGATTATTAAAAATAAAGCTTGATTTTTATCACTTTCTATAAAAATTCACATGATTTTATAATGGTTGCAAAATAAGCTCATAAAAATCGGACTCTGTATTTATAAACATCTACTAAAAAAAACTTACACATTCAACACCAGAGCATCGCAAAGATTGCCTAGAGCCCACGCGGCTTTGGTCCTCACAACCAACATGGGCTCGGCTAAGGCACGCAGTATGTTCTCGCCGCAGTCACTCACAAAACAAATATCCTGAAACAAAAGAAAAACGTCAGTTTTGACAGCTCTTTTTATTGCTGTATCGCATAAGAACTAATGCATCATCGCGCAATTAAAAAGTTATCCGCTAGACTTGAACAGATACGACAGCCCGAAATTATCTATCGGACAGTTGCCCACCAGACATAACACCCATCTGGTCGAAGAATCCTCCCTGTTCAACGGAGATTTGCAGGACTTTACACTCTGTTCTGCATGTCTTTTAAGTAGCTAGCCTGAACACTATCTTACCCGATGAAAAGCGACTGTGTGGTCGACATTAGAGCGCGCTTGCCTTGAAGTAACCTATTCACTCTTGACTTAAATATCCCTAGATTGTAGTCATCAGGAAACACAGACTTCAGCAGGGAATTCTACACCTTAGCTGTACGCACAATGAATGTGTTCTCAAAACGGTTTGTGTGTATAGGTGGGATGTCCACCATGTTCAGCGAATGCATCAAAGCTAACAGAGGAAGTTGTTTGTTTTCTACTTTATTGTATAGTATTAAGGTTCAAAACACGCCGTTCTGCGACGGCCTGTTGCAACTAAGCGGCGAACTTGAAAATAATTAAGCATATTTTACATAGCAGCTACCCAAAAGGCTTAATTTGTTGTCCGTTTCAACGGTGGTATGTGGGACTTTCCACATATCTCCGTTGAAAAGGGAGTATCCTACGACCACACGAGTGATTTGTCTGGTTCGGGCAACTGCCCGATAGATGATTTCGGGCTGTCGTACCTGTCACGCGTAGAACTTTAATTGCGCGATGCAGGATTATTATGTGAAGCCAGAAATATCACTACAAATATATTGTCCATGTCCTGAATTTGATGATTGAAGTATTTCCAGGTAGTATGAGGAACGTGTCACTTAGGAGCTTAGCAGATCAATTGGCCACTTGACCTACTTTACTGATGAATTGTTTGTTCTCGTGATAGGATCACATATTTAACACGGATAACACATTAAGTGCAAGTCAAAGTTATTGATTTTGCCTAAAAAACCAATAACTTTGACACTTTGACTGACAGATTCAATTTAGTTTGTTAGAGTACTACAACGAGTACTACTACTGAGTACTTGTTGTATAGACCACACGTTTGCACAGTAAGAAGCAAAAATACAGGAGAAAACAGACTCTGCTTACTATATTAAACTAGCTTTTACCCGCGGCTTCGCTCCCGTCAAATGACTACCCTACATATCCTACGCTACCCTACCTACCCTACACTACCCTACACTACCCTACACTACTCTACACTACTCTACACTACCCTACACTACCCTACACTACCCTACACTGCCCTACACTACCCTACACTACCCTACACTACCCTACACTACCCTACACTACCCTACACTACCCTACACTACCCTACACTACCCTACACTACCCTACACTACCCTACACTACCCTACACTACCCTACACTACCCTACACAACCCTACTTTACCTAACTTTTTTTTTTTTTGATTTTTTCTCTCCGTAAGAACCATCATTGAACTTCAAGGAACATTTTAAAAAAAGAATCAGCCAAATCGGTCAAGCCGTTTTCATGTGATGTCGTGACAACGAAAAACGGGTTTCATTTTTATATATATAGATAAACTTTTGTAGTATCAACGTTGCTTTAGGAGAAGTTCATTATCATACCAATAGCAACGCGAAGTTCAACGAAGTTTATGCATCACCTTGGCGCCAAACTCCTTCTCATCTACCAGTTTTTTTAAGGTGGGAAATAATCTAATTACTTCTTCCGCTGTTGAACCGAGCAGGAGGGCGTGACAGACTTTTACAGATTAAAACCAAATCTACCTTTCCTTGTTCCTACAGTTATCCTTTGCGTTCTAAGATAGCCTGGGCCAACCCTGGGCCCACCTAACCTAACACATAAAATCCGAACAAAACTAATTTATAATTATATTTGTAGTAGAATCACTTACTTCTCTTAGACTCCGATACATGACGAGCATTGCTAAAGCTCGCACGGCGGCCGCCCGTACCGTGGCTTCTTCGTCACTGCACGAACCAATCAGAAGTGTGCAACAGAGCACCTGGAGATGTCGCTAAAGGAAACACAGAATTAAAATAAGTTTAGACCACGAGTAACTATGATGTGGGTATAGGAAGATCTAATATAACGGTCCTAAACTCCTACAGTTGGACCAGTATCATGATCTGTTTAGCAGAAAACTGCCCAGTGCTGGTTATTAACTTCTCCCAAAACTGATACAAATACTGATAAAAAAAAATATCCCGCAGATTGAGGAGTCCATTGGAGAGGAGCGACAGAAGTATAGTTTTCTTTTCTTTTAAGTTGTTTTTCACGATTCACTCTACTCCAAGATATTGTTACCTTTCATATGATACCAATAATGAATTGTTCCTTTTGAGTTTCTGGGACAGGGTATTCTTTCCAAATTCGCCGATAGAAAATCACGTAGCTGAGTCGAATGCGATTATAACGAATAAGGTTCACAGTTCGCGTGGATCCCTTTTTAATGTCAAATGAATATTGAATGAAGTATTGACTGATTGACTGATTTTATGAGTAGACATTAGGTACTAACATAGTTCTAAGCCTTTTACTAACAATATTATATGGAATTCTGTTCTGACATAAATTATGAAATAAAATAAAAATAAAATATACTTAACATTTTTGATCTTACATATCGTTCCCTTCTTTAATTATTCATAGTAATTCCCCCGGTGTTTAACAGTTATTCCAATAATACCGATGATTTACATAATAACATTATGTTGACATTACAACCGTTCCATATGTCAATTCTACACATTAACATACGATTAATATTTATGTATGTCAATAGTGACTCAAGATAGTGGGATTGTACTACGTTCACTTTGAACCCGGGACATCTGCATATAGCCACTTTTACATAGTTATAGTCCGCTTGGACAAAGTATACTTGATAACGGTATGACTTTATACAAATGAGTCGCGTTCGAAGTCCACTTTCGATTGGTCCATTCAATAATGACGTCTAGGGGCAATTGATGATGACAGTTGTGGCAATAAAAATAGTAACTAAACAAATGAAGAATCATTTGTTTAGTTACTATTTTTATATAGTAATTCAGTTTAAACAGTTGAGTCGTATCGAAGTTCACTTTCGATTGAATTCCAAGGTCTAGAGCTCTTTGACCATATTTACTTCGACTAGGTCTTATAGAACTGGTCAAGTAAATCTGGACAGGTCGACTCAAATCCGTACCTATGGTTCTTTCCTAGAATTGCCTAATCAAGCAAGATAATTTCTGGAATTGTAAGTAAAGAGTTTAAATTGGACATTTGAGGTAGTATATAGGGCCCTCATCTGGTTTTTTATACGAATATAAGCGTTTAATAATATTGATAGAAATATATACATTATTTATCAATAACTCAGAACCGGACATTCATTCTCATTACTAAACAACCACAATACCATCTTGATCAGACTAGCAGTCGTCAAACGTCAGACCTACAGCTAAAAGTCTCGCTTACCGGCAATTCTCTAAAAGACCTCTCTCCTATATTGGCAATGCAGTCACAAACGACGGCCTTAGCGGGCGAGGTGTCGTCGTGGCACTGCAGGACGGTAGACAGTGGCGTTACCAGCTTCCCCCACATGTACACACAGCACGCCACTGGCGGAGCTTGCTCTATTTACTCTATAAAGATCGTCAAACCTACACCTGTAAGAAAGTCACACTTACCGGTAATTCTCTAAAAGACCTCTCTCCTATGTTGGCGATGCAGTCACAAACGACGGCCTTAGCCGGCGAGGTGTCGTGGCATTGCAGGACGGTGGACAGCGGCGTCACCAGCTTCCCCCACATGTACACGCAGCACGCCACTGGCGGAGCTTGCTCTATTTGCTCTATAAAGATCGTCAAACCTACACCTGTAAGAAAGTCACACTTACCGGCAATTCTCTAAAAGACCTCTCTCCTATGTTGGCGATGCAGTCACAAACGACGGCCTTGGCCGGCGAGGTGTCGTGGCATTGCAGGACGGTGGACAGCGGCGTCACCAGCTTCCCCCACATGTACACGCAGCACGCCACTGGCGGAGCTTGCTCTATTTGCTCTATAAAGATCGTCAAACCTACACCTGTAAGAAAGTCACACTTACCGGCAATTCTCTAAAAGACCTCTCTCCTATGTTGGCGATGCAGTCACAAACGACTGCCTTGGCCGGCGATGTGTCGTGGCACTGCAGGACGGTGGACAGTGGCGTCACCAGCTTCCCCCACATGTACACGCAGCACGCCACTGGCGGAGCTTGCTCTATTTGCTCTGTAAAGATAAAAAAGAAGATGGTAGAGGTTTTAAGTTACATGGTGATTGATATTGTATTATTCTCTGCAATGAGGGCAGACTAGATCCTACATTAATGGAGCGAGTTCGAAACATTATACTGCGCTCCAAGACCAGAATACCTGACGTGGTTCAAAAGGCTGCCCAACTGGGTAGGACATATCTGCGATATGTCCTACCCAGGGGGGCCGCCCATACCCAACAAAATGTGGATCAATGCAGGAAGGACTTGGTGCCCTAAGACTGTGAGACGATGTTGCGGCAGACCACGAAAAGGCGGCGGAAATGTCCAACACTCCTTCCTGCTTCACGCAGAGTAAAAGAAGTTATTAAATGGTTTCCCAAGCAAAAAAGGAGCCCCAGTTTTTTTGCCCCAGAGCCGTTAATCACATGACCAACATGTGTCTATGTCATGTATCATCTAATTTCTACATAGGTACCTACCCAGCTTCTGTATGCCGTCTCCAATAATACTGATAGCACTGGCAGTCTGCACCACCACATCTTGATGTTCGTGCTGCAGCATCTCGCACAGGATGTCTCCCAGCAGCGTGATGTGACCGTGCAACAGATCCACTTGTAAAGACTCCAGAATTATCTACGTACCCAGTTTCTGTATCCCGTCTCCAATAATACTGATAGCACTGGCCGTCTGCACCACCACGTCTTGATGTTCATGCTGCAGCATCTCGCTCAGGATGTCTCCCAGCAGCGTGATGTGACCGTGCAAGAGGTCTTGTAGGTGGTGGAACGCCACTGCAGACAACACTTGTAAAGACTCCAGAATTATTGGAATCGCTGATGGCTTGATTCTCTGTAAAAATGAATAGTTGGGTATTTGTCTGTGCTTATTTTTGTACAATATTTTATACTAAACAAGAAGTAACCTTAATAAAATCTTTTCTGAAACCAGCACCAAAATTGGTTAAATGAAGCAGCAATTAGCATTCCAAACATTGGTTTGAGGAAGAGGGGGGCGTGGTGGGAATATCTCCCTATCTCTTTTGAGCACACTTAACCTAATGGCAGTAACGTCACATTTCAGTATGAGCATTCTTATACTGTTTTTTGACAGTTTCCCCTTCCACCAGATATTTTTTCCAGAAGGTTTCTAACTTGATTAATATTAAACGAGTTTGTAAACCTTCTTTCTATTCGCGATTTTGGATGACGTTACTGAAGGAACATGGGCGGGCTTTAATCAGTAAAAGTCTGATACTCCCTCTCGGTCCACCCAGAGCAAAAGAAGTTTTTAATGACTCCCCATCCCAAAAAAAAATGGATCTCGGCAATAAATAATACTCGCCTTCGTTTTTAGAGTATTAGAAGCCTGATTCGCTTCTGAGAAAACCATTGTTTCTTATTATAAGTATGATATAGTCTTTTGACCATAGATGAAAAATGCTGGTATGGTGTATTTGTTTTTTTTTTTTTTTTGTTTGCTGACGTATCGTTTGACGTATGATCGTATAATTTTATATTGAACTAATATTATCTACAACAGAATAATGTGTTGACGAAGCAACCAATTCCCTTTGACGCTGTACAATTTGCAAGGATATCAACAGTTCAATTAAGAGTATTGCGTGTTGAGTAAAGTCCAATAGGAGCTGACGTCGGGCCGCGGTCGGGCCCCCATTACTTGCTCATAAATCAATTGATCGCTTTAAGTGGACCACCGTCACGTAATAATTTACAACACTGTTGTGATCAATTGATGCTATTTTTAGATTATAGGTTTGGTATTGATAAATGCGTATATGAGCATTTTAAATATGGTATAAATTTGTATGTAGGGTATTTTTTTGAGGTAGTAAATCATCTTATGACTTTTCCGGCTCTAAGAGCGAGAAGGCGAGTCAGACTTTTACTGAATAATGTGTTTTTGTTCAGTATCCTATGTTCCTTCAGTGAACTATTCCTGAGAGTTTTGTTTTGTTAGCCTCTTCTGTCCCACTCCTGGGCAAAGGCCTCCCTCCACTCCTTCCATCTCTCGCGAGCCCACGCTTCCTCTTCCCAGTTCTTGTGGAATCTCTCCAATTCGTCCTGCCATCTCCTTCGTGGTCTGCCGCGACCCCATCGCACTGTTTCAGGGTACCAACTTTGTGCTAGCTTGGCCCACAGTTTGTCGGGCATGCGGCAGACATGTCCTGCCCAGTCCCATTTCAGTTGGGCAGCCTTTTGGGCCACATCAATTATTTTGGTTTTGAAACGCAGTACAGTGTTTCGGACTCGATCCGTTAATTTAACACCTAGTATACTGCGCTCCATATAATTCACTTCATAAGTTTTTAATATACTTTTTAATTCTACGCAGGCAACCTATAACACCTATAGGCCTATTTACATATAACATATTCAACTATGAATTTGTTCAAAAGGATCATTCAAGTATTACATAAACATCTTATCTTTACTTGGCCTATTTTGATATGATTATAAATATCTATAAAATGCACACCGCATTAGCAAAATTATTACCTTTCCTGATTTTTTGCAAATTGCATTTAATTATTGATCGACTCGATAACTACTGCTCAATATCGTAAGTGTTTACGTAATCATACATGGAGATATAGGCAATACCTGTGCTTACTTTTGCTAACAAGGGGAAAGGGGGAACAAAAATGACTAAATTTCTGCTTATGTTATACTCAAATGGCCCTAAAAGCCAGTTTCTTCATTTAAATCATGCTAGGCAGAACATATTTGAATATTTTGATATAATTATAATAACCGATATAGCATACATAGATGATGATATAGATCATCTGGATCATATACCTACGTGGTTGTAAACTAAAACCATATTTTTTTAAGTCGATCATTATCTCTTGTACTGATTCCTATTAATATAACATACACGTGAAAATATACAATGAATGAATTAGCAAATTGTTCATGATAAAGTTGTTTTTCATGTTTATGTGACCTTTTTAATTGGTTTGCACACTAAACCACTGTTTTCTTTTTTATATCAGAAAAAAATATTTACAATAACCATGACACGGATATCAAGCCAGTAATATCCGGTGCTCAGATAAAAAGCTATGTATGTAAAAATACCGGATTTACAATGCTAAAATCTGGTTTTAACAAGAGCGTGTTGATAATAAAGTTCAGTTCAACAAAAGTTAACGTTCAAAATTTAGACCAAATAATGTTATCAACGGCTGTTATACTTCCTATTAGGAATCCGAAATACGAATGAAAATCTTATCGGTTATTTTATTTTTAGTACAAAATTGATCAAATCAATAAGACACTATTCCTTCTTTTCATAATTATTATAAAACCAATCCCCCACTGCGTCTGTTTGTCCGTTCGAGATAAACTCAAAAGTACTCAACAGATTTTCATACCATTTTTACCGATAGACCGAGATAAAAACCCTGCGAAGCTGGGACGATTCGCTAGTTTATCTGTTGTTATGAAATAAGATTTCTGAAATTCGTGCGTTTTATTAGTATAACCGGCGGCACGTAACTTGGAAATGCGCAGAAATAGTTTTTTAGATCTATTTGGTGGTCAAGCGGGACGCGGGGTATGAGGTAGCGCCGATCCGGCGCGCGATTGGTGCAGTATTATAATAGTAGTTTATGATTGGTGCGTTAGACGACTTTTGCCTCCGCACTGCGTTACGTCCCGTTCGCTCATTCGCTTTTTTGTGCACCATGCGCGAAACTTGCCAACTTATTTGCCGGGTATTATATGAAAAATGATACGATCAAAGGTTTTATTAATAGAACTAGACTTACCACAACTTCAGTTCCCCTGAAAATCCAACCCATATTCTTGAAACAAATATCCAAAATCCAACTCCTGAAATAATGGCCTTCCTCAATGTTTTTATCACCACTTTCGTGGGTTGGTTGATCAACAGCAGTGAACATTTCATCATCAGAGTAGCCCTCTTCAAAGTCATCACACTCTTCAGCGTCCACTTTGTGGGAAGTATAAACTATTTTCGAAGAACTCATGGATGTAGATATTTTAGAAGGCACTGCATCTTTCTCTATGGCTTTAAGGACTTCGTCCACTTTAGGATCGACGGAAAGAACACATCCCATTGTAATTAAGGCACCTACTTGTAGTGTTACATCTGAAAATTGTTTATGGTACAGTAATGTCAAAAAGGTTTCACTCTTCACGTCCTCATAATGTCAGTCTCAAAAGAAGTACTAGATGTGGGCTCTTTTTAATATTTGCTGCCCTGGTAGAATAGTCACAACCAGTGCAACTGCCATAAAAAAATACATTCTTGCCAGAATTGGGTACTTGTGTGAACTAGACTTGAACAGTTCCTAACTTACTTCATTTTGAACGGATTTGAAAAATTATTTCTATTTGTGAATGTGGACAAAGTTACTCTTTGAAACGAATAGTAAAAAGTAGCACCCAATTCCACAGATTCCCACGACATTCACTAGGGTTAAGACCTACAATAGGTCTACCAGGTCTTTTATCTTTACCTCTATGCACCAAAAACTTCCTAGTGGACATAACCAGCTGACTGATAAGTCCCTCCTTCATCTTATGGTAAGGCGTGGCCTGCACGAGCGCGGCGCAACACTTCAGGGCCACAATGATGACGGCGTGGCTTCGCTCGCTCTCTAGGATACTCGTGAGGACCTTGTGCAGGCAGGTGATCATGTAGCCCAGGGATTCGGAGAACGGGATGAATGATGAGCTCTCTTTTTTACTGTAAATAAAAAGATCGATTTGAATTTGTGATTAGGATTTCTTCACTTTAATGGGTTTGTCATGAACGAAATAAAGTAAATTTAGGAGGTTTTTGATGGTTTTTTTTCACCAAAAACAGAGTGATTCTTATGGAAATTCTACATGCATATTATAGTTGAGAAAAGCTAAGAATTTCAAAGATTTCTAGCACTCGTGCGAAGTGGGGACGGGTCGGTATCGTCGACGAATAAATCAATTTTTTTTTTCAGTTCAATTTTCTAACACAATTTCATACATTTCATCATTTTATAACGAATTTTCGAACGATAACATGAACCGTAAAGTACAAAAAAGGCTTAACACGGCGAATTCCTTTGAACATGAATCCAGTTTGCACACACCACTCACCTAGTCTCTGCCTGGAACAAGTATATCCTAGACCTGGACAGGAGCGCCAGAATGACACTAAGAACACTTGCGCGACTGCTCGCAATAGGATCGGTGACCGCGCAGTAAGCAAGCGTCTTCTTAGCCGACTCCTCGGCTGACCAGTTGGCTGCATCTGGCGAATCCGGCAAAAGGGCCCACCAGTAACCAAATATCTCGCGTTTTTGTTTCACCTGAAAAAATTATGATAGGTAAAATGGCTGTCCTTTGCTTTACACATCGCCACACCGCATACATGGTCACGTAAATCACCGCAATAGAATATCAATTGTTGTTGTTTGTTCCATCGCGCCGCGTCGCTTCGTAATCGCAGAGGGCGACTCGTCATTGTCTCCTGATGACCATGAGACACATACAGCGAGTTGTTATTTATTGAAAAGGCAAGACAATAATATCATAGCTATACACTCGCTCGTGGCGTCCAAAGCCTAAGATAGTACACGAAGGGCAAGGCTAGTGGGGGGTAGGAATTCGGCTAGGCTGCAACTGACTAAAATCTGGTCGAATGCGGCTGGTCTTAAGTCGACCGGCGAAAATCAAACCATACAAATCCTTGAGCTAGTTCTCGGTCTACATCAAGGCCTAAGGATATCTGATACTCACTTTAACCAAAACCAAAAGCAGGTTTGAAGCACTCTGCCTCACTCTGGACTTCAAGGCAATCAGTTTCACCTCTTTACTGTTCTCTACATCAGACATATCAGAATCGCTGGTCAATGCCCAGTAGTTCTTGGCCTTTTGAGGCTCCAAGTAGTTTCTACTAGCCGGCTTGTATGCGGAGTTGTTCTCAAAACTGTCGACGTCTTTCATAAGACTGCGGTCCGATACTGGGATTTCTTTCTTTAAGCTCTCTATTGCGTTGTTTCTTTGTTTTCGTAGTTTTTGTTTCTGAAATTAAAAATAATAAGTAATAAAAATTGTTATCATGGAGTATAGGATTTTGTGTTTTGAGGTGTGAAAGGGAAATCATCCAATGACTTATCCCACACTAGAGTGGTTCGAGAGGCAGTGTTAGTCTTTTACTGACCAAAACCACGTATGTCCATTTTGCTCTTTATTTTTTGCCACGGTTTTTCAAACGTTCCCGTATCCCTAATAGGCATCGGCGCTTTTGGGCCCATTCAGCATTGCTGACATTTGTCGACTCAAACCTAGTCGTCATCGGTCGGGTGGACGAAAAGCTATTCATTGCTCGTCATCCACAAATCCGCGCTTACGGCGGCTGGAAACCGCCCAGAAAGCATCAATTAAACAACTTATAACTAAAAAATCTGCAACAAACAAAAGATACACATAAAAATAATCAATTTACCTTTCCCCCTTTAGGGTTGGGAGTATGCACAACAGGCGTAATGGCTATTGACTGCTGGGCTGGCATAATCTTCTCTGGCCGGCCAGTCTGCGTCACCAGGCCATAGAGAATGCAGTGCCTACAGATACCCATCACTTCAGGCAAAGGTATGTTGATGTTGGGGTCATTGAAGTACAGTTGTGATAGTAGCCTCAGTGCTGATATTATTACCTGTAAAAAAAAGGTATAAAAAGGCTTAATTTCTACAAGCTACTTGTAATGTTTGTATGCATGTTTATAAGCTGTTACCCCTAACCAATTGAGCTGAAATTGTCTACATTTCAGCTCAGTTAGCTAAACAACGACATTCTAAAACCAATATGGAATTCTAGTTATTTTATTTTGCACCCCCATGATACAACTGTCAACTAAAAGATTTTACAGAGAATAGACAAAATAAAAACTTCAACTTCATAATAAATAAGATGTTTTTAGGGTTCCGTACCTCAAAAGGAAAAAACGGAACCCTTATAGGATCACTTTGTTGTCCGTCTGTCCGTCCGTCCGTCTGTCAAGACCCTTTTTCTCAGGAACGCGTGAAGGTATCAAGTTGAAATTAAAACCATATATTGAAATCCGCGGTCCCTTGAAGTTGTGCAAAAATCAAACTTGTAAGTTGACGGGAAAAAAAGATACGCCCGTTTATGTTGCAAAAAACGCACATTTCGACACTGTCAAAGGAATCAAAACTCATAGGGTGCTTCCCGTTGACCTAGAATCTTGAAATTTGGCACGAAGCAAGGTATTATAGCACTAATATCGGGAAAAGTCTGAAAACTGAAAATTTTTAGTTACGTCACAAGAAAAAAAAATTGAAAAGTGTTCAAGACTCGATTCGAGAATTAAACTGTTTTTATAGGTAGGTTGGTACGAAACCCTCAGTGCGCGAGTCCGACTCGCACTTGCCCGGTTTTTTACATTGTTTCATTTGTTTCTACAGTGTGTTTTGTGTTCTACAGGAATTTGCACGAGTTAATTCCACCATCTCCTTTTTACCATCGGACAAACCGTCGTACGACGAGTATCCAATAGTAGGCATCCTTACGTTGTCGATACCTGCACGGTCCGGACAAAGCGCTTTGCCTCGTCGTTTATACCGCGTACATCGAAAGATTGGAACAACTTGCCTGCTGCGGTCTTTCCGTCCAATTGTAATTTGTGTATCTTCAAGACTAAAAGTCTTCTTGGAGATCTTCAAGTGAAGAGGCTCTTAATAAACTAGTGCGCCCCACCATCAATGACTGCATCACTGCTTACCATCAGGTGGGATTGCAGTCAAGGACTAGTTTATGATATATAAAAATACCGGCCAAGAGCGTGTTGGGCCACGCTCAGTGTAGGGTTCCGTAGTTTCCCGTCCATCACAATAAGTGTCCCCAACTTTTCAAAAACGGTTTGTCCCATCAAGTTCAAAATAATTTCTGTCTTTATAAAGCTCTACTTTCCAGATTATTTTCATATTTTCTAAACTTATGGTTCAAAAGTTAGAGGGGGGGGGGACACATTGTTTTTTACTTTTGGAGCGATTATTTCCAAAATTATTGATATTATCAAAAAATGATTTTAGTAAACCTCTATTCATTTTTTAATACCTATCTTATCTTAATATATATAAATCTCGTGTCACAATGTTTGTCCTCAATGGACTCCTAAACCACTTAACCGATTATAATAAAATTCGCACACCATGTGCAGTTCAATCCTACTTTATTTATTATTATTTATACTTTTGCACAACAAGGTACAAAGGCGGACTTAATGCCTTAGGCATTTTCTACCAGTCAACCCTTGGGTAATGCAGAGAATATTAGTGGTAGGTGCAATAAAAGATAGGAAAAATTAATACTGAGAAATATACAAAAAGAATCTAGATACAACACAATATAAATATAAATTATACATAACTCAATAAAATAAATATATATATACATTATACATAGATATAAATACTCCGAAAATAGATCCAAATCGACAACTTGAGAAACATTAACGTTGTGATGAGACTACTGCCAACTTCTTACGAATATGCTCACGAACCTCAACTTTGAATTTTAATCGGTTTGTAACCATCCTGACCTCTTGGGGGAGCGCATTCCACAGCGAAATAGCCTGAATAAAGAAGGAGCAGTGAAGGAAATCAGTGCGATGAGTGGGGCATAGAAGAAGACGGTTATGAGAAGAACGTAGATTTTTATTGTGGTTGGCGCAAATATGGGTCTCCCTTGTTTTACCAAAAAGAAATTGCCAAATTATCACTTCCCAAACAATTTTTCGCATAATTTCATTTGCCAAATTATTACTTAGCAAATAAACTCTTCACAAATAAATGTTACGCAAACCTAATGTTTGGCAAGTTAACGTTTCAGCAATAATTTGCTTACCAACTAGTTCTTTTACCAATTTTTATGTAGTCAAACATTTCAGTTGGTATAACATATTTTACCCAAAATAAAATTAGCCAAATTTTGGTATCTTCAGTTTACTGTTTCTGGTCTTACATATAAAAATATGCTTCTGGCACTCGCCGGCCGCTGCCGCGGCACCGCTCGCTTCGCTCGCTCGGCTCGTGCGTGGTTTGGTCACTACTCTAACCTAACCTAACCTATAGTTCTGGAAGCAGTTCGTTTTTCATTTCGTTCGTCGTTTGTAACCGTCTTTATTTTTTTTCATAGCAGGTAATTTGATAAACTGTTCATTTTCTAAAGATTTTTTGCCGTAATAAATCATTTGATTTAAGCTCAAATGCCTTAATGAAATTATTCTAGGTAATATTCTGCCGAAGTAAAAATTTGACCAAATGAAAATTTTCGAACTAAAGTTTTTCCAAATATTGCATTGGTAAAATAAAAGGTTTCGAAAATTGCTTTGGGTAATGAAAATTTGGCAAATTCTTTTCGGCAAAACGGCAGACTCCCCGCAAATATATTGAAAGTGAGGGGCTAAATAACTAGGGCAATTGGGCGAATTGAGAAATGAAAATAAGGTAGTGAGTGCCCTTTGCTCTCTGCGCTGACGTATAGGCAACCACTTTAGAAGCAGCCGATGTGCAGAGACATGATCATATTTGCGCAGATTGAAAACGAATCGAATGCAGTAATTCAGAAGACGGTCAAGTTTATTGAGGAGATCTGCATTCAGGTCATAGTAACACACATCACCATAATCAATGATAGGAAAAATTAGGGTCTGTACAAGCATTGCCTTCGTGGTCGATGGCAAAAAGTTTTTAAGACGATACAGAGCCCGCAGCACCCCCGTAACCCTCTGACTAACACTACTACCACCACTACCACCAGATCTACCACCACATCCGTCGTACTATCTACTTGAGAGATAGGATAGTTTAAATCTAGAAAAAAAAAAAAGTTAGGTAAAGTAGGGTAGTGTAGGGTAGTGTAGGGTAGTGTAGGGCAGTGTAGGGTAGTGTAGGGTAGTGTAGGGTAGTGCAGAGTAGTGCAGGGTAGTGTAGGGTAGTGTAGGGTAGTGTAGGGTAGTGTAGGGTAGTGTAGGGTAGTGTAGGGTAGTGTAGGGTAGTGTAGGGTAGTGTAGGGTAGTGTAGGGTAGTGTAGGGTAGTGTAGGGTAGTGTAGGGTAGTGTAGGGTAGTGTAGGGTAGTGTAGGGTAGTGTAGTGTAAGGTACTGTAGGGTAGTGTAGGGTAGTGTAGGGTATTGTAGGGTATTGTAGGGTAGTGTAGGGTAGTGTAGGGTAGTGTAGGGTAGGTAGGGTAGTGCAAGGGCGTCGCCAGCTTATGAGAAAGGGGGGGGCAATGGGGCAATATTATGGATGATAAAAAATATGAATGCCGAGAGCATGACGCATTACACTTTGGAAGTCTTTGCCTTGATGACAATTTTTTTTTCAAGTGGGGAATCATCAGAATGTCTTCTCCCTTTTGGGCGGAGCGGGATGGCGTCGCCATGCCACCCTGAGATCCCGCGGATCTCTGTCCGCCATACCGCGACTTGTCGCTGCAGCGGAGTTTCACCCCGGCGTTGCATCTCCACCCGCAAATCGTGCAGGCGTGCAAGGACTGTTGCCTCCAGATCCCGCTCGGCTCGCCGAGGCTCGCCGCTTCGCGGGACAGGTATCCCCGCACCATCCGGATGGCCATGACCCTCTGTCAGTTTGGCCGCCGGTCGCTCACCCAGCAACGGCGCCCAAAACGGCGCTCCGTAAAGGGCCATGGACCGAACGATCCCCGCGTAGAGCCTCCGGTAGGGGGCGTCTGGACCCCTAGGTTAGGCAGGAGCCGCTTCAGAGCAGCCTCAGTCTTGTCCAGTTCGGAAGCCAGACGTCGAAAATGCTCCTCGAAAGTCCACCGGCTGTTGAGGACGAGTCCCAGGTACTTCATCGTCGACCCGACGCCGATGTGGACCACCCCTACCGATCTTTGGGAACCCGGTGGTGGCGCGGTCCGAGGGTCATAAAAGCACATGGCCTCGGGCTTGTGCAATGCCACCTTGAGGACCAGCGTGTCGTCTGCGTAGCAGACCACGCTGACCTCGTCAGGGAGGTCGCCGTGCAACACGTAGTCGTATCCGATGTTCCACAGGGGTGGCTCTAGTACCGATTCCTGCGGAACACCGCACGATATCTCTCACCGTCTCCACTCTCCCCGGTAACCAGGGTAGATGATGAACCTTTCCGATAGATAGGCCTCGATCACGCGACTAGATATACGGGCACCTCATGGTGTCGAAGTGCCGCCTCGATGCTACTCCAGGGACTTCAAGGGAGGTGATAATTGAATCTAAGTATGTTATTACTAAAGATCTCTTCCAGTATTCTGAAGGGCTTTCTGCTGGCGTTGTTTCCCCCGTAATACGCGGCATTGATGTAATGTCTAACTCTAGTCCGACTTTTCCGCAACAGCGGTAGCTTCCTTTGTAATTTCTTGCAGTTTATAATATAGCAGCATAAGTATAATTTCTGCATTTAATAATAGTTAAGGAAGTCAATTGCTCGCACTTTGGTCGCTTTGCGGCTTGCTACATTTGATCTCTAGGGGGGGGCAGCTGCCCCCCCCTGCCACCCCTTGGCGACGCTCTTGGGGTAGTGTAGGGTAGGTAGGGAAGGTAGGGTAGGGTAGCGTAGGATATGTAGGGTAGTCATTTGACGGGAGCGAAGCCGCGGGTAAAAGCTAGTCCAACAATATATAACAAGTTAGGGTTGAAATTTAAAAAAAAAAACGCTTTTTACTTTACATGTAGGGGGGCTACCCTAATAAAACATTTTATTCAAATTTTTATTGTTACACATTGCCGGCGTGATTGACATACATATTAAGCGAGGACGCAGAGATTAAGCGAGGACGAACGGACAGACATGGCGAAACTAGAAGGGTTCCGTTTTTGCCAATTGGCTACGGAACCCTAAAAAAATGGCATTATAGACTTACTGGTTATGAAACTGAACTGTTCATATAACCTTTGTGAACATTTATTAATTACATAAGACTTAAACTCTATATGAGCTTAAAGCTTATACATACCTTACAATACAAAAATTCATCATCACATTTTGAATACCCCTTCATCAGAAACTTCACAACCATTTGAGATATCAACTCTTTCAGTTCAGGAGCCAGATTTGATTCATTTTTACTATCATCTGAAGTGGATACAATACATATGATGCATTTTAAAGCAATTAAATGTATTTGTAAACTGTTTTGTGATTTCTGTGCACTTTTTGTCGAGTCAATATGCCTTATGAGGATTCCTTGGCTGCCGATAAGCTCTTCAGTAAACTGTAATAAATAATATTTTTATTTAGTCATTAAATTATTTATAAGTATTAGTAGTTGTAGATTAGTTGAAGCTGTAATAAGATTGTTGCGTCAGCAGGGAAGATAGAAGACCTAATTGAGTGTTATGAGAATGGAATGTTTTAATTGCTTGGTGACCCATGGTTTTTCCCACAGCTTTTGTCACTGCTCTGCTCTTATAGGCTATATTGTGATATTATAATATAATTATATTTTATATAACTACTAGCAGCCCGTCCCGGCTTCGCACGGGGTAGACAATTATTTATTTTTGAAATTTTTCCCTTCAAATGACTACCCTACATATCCTACGCTACCCTACCCCACCTTCCCTACACTACCCTACACTACACTACACTACACTACCCTACACTACCCTACACTACCCTACACTACCCTGCACTACCCTACTTTAACCAATTTTTTTTTTTTTTTAGATTTAAACTATCCTATCTCTCAAGTTGGATCGAACTGCACACGGTGTGCGAATTTTATTATAATCGGTTAAGTGGTTTAGGAGTCCATTGAGGACAAACATTGGGACACGAGATTTATATATATTAAGATTTATGAATTATATATGCTCACAAAATTTTGCCTTTATGAGTGTGCTATGGGATCAAGAATTAAATTAGTATTAAATTGATAATTGAATTGGTTTAAAATCAGTTTTGATTTACTAATCAGCGTTGATTATATTATATACACTGCACGCAGTTGATCTCTTAGTTTGATAGATGGCGCTATTTTAATATTTTACTTCGAAAAGACTATTATAATTTTTTTATTTTATTATAAGGTATGAGCTGATTACGATGAAGCAAAAAACTTAATATTACTACAATTCGCACAATTTATTGTTATGTATAAAAGTTACGTGAAGTAATGAGACCAAGTACACATAACCCTAATTTTATTACTGGAAAACTTTAAATTCAAATATCTTTTGTTAAACTGAACCGATTGCAATGAAACAAAAACTAAATGTTACTGTAAGTTACGCTCAATCCTTGGGTCTAAAAATTATCTACATTGCTTTCGTAGATTTAACGTGATGCCCGAACAAATAAACAGACAAACAGACAAAAATTCTAAAAATGCTGGAAATGGGTTCTGTTGGTTGTTCTTTAACACCCTAGCTATTTTTTTTAAATTTCTTTTTCATGTACAAAAACCATTTTTCTACAGATTTATTATATGTACTAGCAGCCCGTCCCGGCTTCGCACGGGGTAGACAATTATTTATTTTTGAAATTTTTCCCTTCAAATGACTACCCTACATATCCTACGCTACCCTACCCCACCTTCCCTACACTACCCTACACTACACTACACTACACTACCCTACACTACCCTACACTACCCTACACTACCCTGCACTACCCTACTTTAACCAATTTTTTTTTTTTTTTTAGATTTAAACTATCCTATCTCTCAAGTTGGATCGAACTGCACACGGTGTGCGAATTTTATTATAATCGGTTAAGTGGTTTAGGAGTCCATTGAGGACAAACATTGGGACACGAGATTTATATATATTAAGATTTTTCAATAAATGGGCTATCAACACTAAAATAATTTTCTAATTAGAACCAGTAATTCTGAGGGCCTGTTTCACCACCTATGATTAAGTTGCCAATATCTTACTTGGCAGATAATTTCATACAAATTCTGTTCCATTTTTGAATTTACTCAGGAAGTAGTGGCTACTCGGATATTGTGAAACAGGCCTTGAATCTCAAGAATGACTACCAAACAAACTCTTCAGTTTTATAATATTTTATAATTCTACTGTCAAAGGGCAATGAAAATTTGCCAGATTATTTCACAATATTTTTAAAAAATTCTCAGTATTTTTGTGCTTCTATTTTTTTGGTTAATTGTAGTAAAAATGTACTCTTTCATCAATAATATAAAATAATATTATACCAACATAAAAGTCCAAATTAAAGTTTTGTTACCCCTGCATTCCTATTCACCCCATTTGACGGAAGTATAGAGACCACAACCAAATTAATTAAGTATCACTTGCCTTATAACCTGCTTGAGGATTAGACTGTAGGATACATTGCAGACTGTGTAGAATGTCAGGTAAAACAATATCCGTACACTGCTTTAGGCATTCTATGTGCCATGAGATCACCTTCCACAGATAATCAGCATCAAATTGTAAGTTTTGTTTGGTTAAAATACTATTTATTAAATGTGAGGTTTTCGCCGCCAAGAAGTCATCACCAGGCTTAACATTTAAGCAAAGAGCTGTTATTAGAGGCGCCGCATCCTGTAATATGCATAAAGTATAATATATTTAATATTTCTGTAAGTATGTCACCTGACTCCTTCAAAAGTGTATATTTAATTGGGTCCCAAGATGGATTAGATTAGAACTAAGTAGGTAGATTTTTTGTTCTTATGAAAAGTAATCTCTAGGTAGGCCAACTTCTGTCGGAACAAGTAGTATTATATAAAATAATTAAATTCTTTGAAATATTTTATGACAAAGATAACCTAAAAAGCTTACATGTTTCCGCACAAATAACTCCACTTTATAAGGCTTGGCGTTCAATTCGTCTACTAGTTTGTTAAATTTATCTTTATTGAAATCTTTCAGATAAACTAAATTGCAAAGTTCTCCACTTATTACAGAAAAACTCTGCGAATGTGTATTATTCATTTTCAAGCTAAATTTAACGGAACTTAAAACTTAAGTTATGGACATCACCCAATTAACCACTTAATATTGCTGCACAGTACATAGTTTAACCTAAAAATCAAAGGTTTAGCTACAATCCGCAAAATTGAAAACAGATTTCTGTTTTTATTAAAAAGTAAATAAAGCACCAGCTTGTTCGACGTTGTCAATTTTGACATTGAAAGTAATTTTTTTGCCTACTATATAGGCTAAAGTCTTAAACCATACCGCCTCATCTCCATGTATAAATATCTTTTATGACGAGTTACATTAGACTACAGTACAACATCGGTTTTGCAGTATTTAGCAGTAAATGTATCAAGTTAGCTTTCTTGGAAAATTTTGCTGATGTGTATTTCTCAGTTCCGTTTTAGCGAGATCACACCTGTTTCAATGATCCCCCCTTTCCACATATTGTCCAGTTGCGGAGACACTTTAAATACAAAAGTATAATATCATAATAGATCTTCTTCTTTTTCTTCCTGCCCTTATCCCATATTACTTGGGATCGGGTTGGCGTCGGCACAGATTTAACATCCCAATATTCACTAGAATCAATCTGACTCCAGTCTTGCCATGAAGTACCGTGTTACCCCAGTTAATGGGTTGTGGAGGTCTGGTAGGCAGCCGCTCCTCGTAAAATACTGGTATTCAGCTAAATCCGGCTTGACTGGAAGTCGACCCCAATATAGTTGGGAAAAGGCTAGGCAGATGATGATGATGATTCACTAGAAAACAATTTATGAATATATAAACAGAATAGCCACTGAACTTCAGTCTAAGAAATTCTTAGAGCATTTAACCTATGGAGATGGCAAGGAACGAATTTCTGAACAAATTATTCTGCCACTTTTTGCGGGGGGCGAGGTACACACGTACAGCGTACTAGGAAAATCTGACAGTTACACACAAATGCATGGTTCCTATTGCAATAAACACACACTATAAAAAATAAGCACACAATTGAAAAAACCACACACATCTCAACTCCATGCCCCTGTACTGCGAGTAAACTACCTACGTACCACGACATTTTTCTATCGTAATGGAATAAAGTTTATTTCAACAAGGTACTTAAATAAAACTATGTTGGCGCATCACACATACTTATATGTGATAAGAAACATCATGGTTTCGCAGATTTGTAGTAACAGATCGTTTTTTACAGCTGGAAACTGCACAATTAACCATTTTTGGAGAGAACTTTTTGCGACACAATGCGATACACGATGGCGGCGATCGCGCATTGAACTAGTTTTATATAACGTGTATGGCCATATGGCCAATGTACTTTGGCAGAGGGGTAAGACCTGCTTTGCCGTCTCCATAGGTTAAATGCTGTAAGAAGAAATCCCACCAAAAACTCCCTTGACAGTTTTCACTTTAGGTACTCTGTTTGATACTAAAAAATCGAAATAGAATCGAATACAATTAAAAATGTACCCTAGAACGCCTTGAAATACCTACCTATTTAAAAATAATGAAAAACTTTTATTTTTTTAATCATACATAAACACGAGGCTGATCGAATAATCTAATCAGATAATATACAGGGTGATTGGAAGATCGATGCAAAGCTTTAACCTATCAATACTCGCGAAACGAGACACAATAGTAAAACAATAACAGCGCGGTCCAATGAGACCGGTCGGGGATTCATGAATTAAAGCGAAGATAGTACAGACAATTTAGAACCATTTAAGCCATGATTATGTTCGGCGAAGTCTTATAATTGTTTTGGGTTGCTTAGACATTACTTTAAAAATAAAATAAAAATTAATTCATTTATAATTTAATTTGGCTAAAAATAAGTAGTTTACCAAAAATTTTGGGAATTCAAAAAAAACTTAAAAACAGATTTAACTTTTTTTATAAAACTTTGCCGAACATAATCATGGCTTTAATGGCTTATATGGTTCTAAATTGTCTGTACCTACTATCTTCGCTTTTAAGCTTTGCATCGATCTTCCAAACACCCTGTATTATGTTAATTTATTTTCATTCATCATTTTAAAACTAAATTTTAATCAAAGAGTACTACAATTAAATATAGAAACTGGTCTTAAATGTATAGACAACGAAGCTTTTATTGAGATTAAAAAATAAATTTAAAAAATAATTTCAATCAATCAATTTTTACAAACGACGATGTCGTTTTTTTATCCTGATCCTGAATTTCATCGGAAAGAAAGTAAATGTCCAAAGCACCCATGGGAAAAGATTATAAAAGAAACTTATAGTAAGACATATAAATATGGCCATAATTCTGCGACGAACCCAATTTATCCACCACCCAAGAAAGGCAGAGTTCCTAGCACACGCCGGGTGAAATTCACCGTATACGGGACTAGAACGTCAAAGGAATTTATTTATTGCATGAATCTAGTAAAAGGACTACACAAGTATAGATGGAGATATTTTGACGCTCCAATTATAAAGGGTAAGACCAAATATATTTAATGTCTTTGGGTAAGACTTTAATAATTCAGTTAATGTACAGAGTTGTAATTTTTTACTTTTAGATGGAACAAGTGTCGCATGGCCAAAAACATGGAATGATTTGAAAATTCAGTATGGTGGTGAAGCGTACTGTTTGGACAAGCAAGTCGCTGTCATTATGAATGATAAGTTTCTTGGCGGATACAAAGATTTGAAAAGACTGATCGAAACTAAATACATTTATTATTTGAAACCGAACTATTTTGCAGAGGCTGTAAACCTGTTTTCCGGTTATATCAAGTCAACTGGTGTAAGATTGCTATTTTCTAGTTCACTTATTTATTTAAACTGCATGTACCTACCTATAGAAATGCTTTTCGAGGCGGACTTGCTGCCACAATGGACCCAAATAACCAATTACCTTTAGCTATAGATATCTAAAATTTTGTTCTGGATAGCAGATCTATCAGAAACCTTACCACGAGCTCCATTTAACGACCCAATCTGAGCTATATAGGGTGTAGGTATACTCGTATCTAGGTATATAGTTCGATCCCTCTTTCTCACTCGCACGCTTATTATTTAACACGTCATGGTACAAGACCGCAGAAGTAGGAAGGCCTAGGACCAAAATAATGTTCACAAGCTGTACATAATATATAAAGCTACATTATAGGTACATCACAACGTGAGTCTTGCCTTTGCCGTTTGAACTGTTATTATTTATTTAATTACTCAGATACCCGCGAAACGAGACACAATAGTAAAACAATAACAGCGCGGTCTCATAGGACCGGTTGGGGATTCAAACGTTAATTAGGGACTTCTACAACCGTAATGCGTGTGACAGTCCCACCATACCCTTTCCCTATGAGGAGAAATACTCAAGAATACTCTCCGTCTGGAGAAACCGAAGAGTCAAGTCGTACTCCTACCAACTAAACTCTATAGTTCCTATCGCAGAAGTCGGAGGCCCAGGCTACAGTTAAGTTTCCGCGCACCAGAACTGGTATCAGGCCGTCATTGCTAGCGGGCCCTACCATCTAAAAAACCGCACATATTTCCTTATACGCGCATGGAACAATGCGCGCTGCCTGACACAGGTACAGGCACGGCGAAGCCTGGGTTCATTGAGCGCCCTTTGACGCCTGGCTACACTTTTAGGGTCGTAGCACACATATCAAAACGGAAAGGGATCGTCACCGCCTCGCTTCTCCTTGGCGTCAAACAGTCGTCCACTTTACGGAACCACGTAACGTAACCGGATCAGAAGCTCCGCCCCGTCGACTCGGCTACAGCTAGGCGACGCCGCGCTTACGACTCGCCGACCGCTGGTTGACACGAAGTAACTATTTATTAATCTGTGGCTAGACGTTGTTAGTTCAGTCATTTTTTCAAAGTTATAATTAATATTTTGGTTTAAAATAAAATTAATAACACTTTTTTTACGAGTGTACATGTACAAACGTTCGCAAAGGCTAACTTCACGGTCGCCTCTCTCGTGAATCGTACCTACAGCCCGTGTGGCAACGCAAACCGCGGGCGGAGAGTGGAAGATATGTAAGCTAGCGGACGGAGAGCCGTAAGGCGCAAAATACACAGAAGCGATGAAAGATTCGGATGCGATGCGGATGTGGGACGGATTTGTGTCGCTTCAAATTTTATTCTTACAAAATGTATGAAAGAGATGCGTCGTAAATTACACAGAAAGGATGCGGCGCGGATTTATTACGCATCCTTTCTGTGTAATTTCATTATATATTTCACATCCGCATCGCATCCGAATCGTTCATCGCTTCTGTGTATTTTGCGCCTAAGCGAGGGTACGGAAAGCCGACCGCAAGTCGACCGCGCACTGCACCGCGGTTCGTGGACTTGTCCGAGGCGATGCGATTACATTACGATTCCGATTAGTGTGCGTTGCAGTAAGGAGTTTCGTACAAATAAGGGTCTCAGCACACATATGGGATCGGAAAGGGATCGTAACCGTAACGCCTTTCGCCTCGCTGTCAACCAGGCGTCAACCTACCGTATGCACGTAACGAAAGCGTATCAGCAGCGCCTGTACGTCAACTCGGCTACGGCTAGGCGACACCGCGCTTACGCCTCGCCGCCCCCTGGCTGACCTTAAAATTTTAAATAAAACATACGCGCAACACGAATGAAATACTCCTTGCGAATGGCGGCGTCTTTAACAGGCAAGTCGCGGGAGGGAAAAGGGGAAAGGGTGGACGAAGAGATGTGAGCTCGGGTACGGAGAGACGTAAGCGCGGGGACGGAGAAACGTAAGCGCGGGGACGATGAGCCGTAAGCGCGGGAATTCAAGTTCGGAGCCTGTTCCGAGGCGAGGCGATTACGTTATTATTCCGATTAGTGTGCGTTGCAGTAGGGAGTTTAATACAAACCATTCTGAACGGCTCGAGGCTATACGGTGACGATCCCTTTCCGATCCCATATGTGTGCTGAGACCTTAATACTGAACGGCTTGAGTTGATACGGTGACGATTCCTTTCCGTTTGATATGTGTGCAACGACCCTTAGTTAGGGCTGCCATCCGTCCGGGTTTCCCCGGATTTGTCCTAGTTTAGAGGGCGTCCGGGGAGCGTCCGGGCGGGTTTGTCAAAAAGTGTCCGTGTGAAACCCGGACGCTTTTAGTGTCAAGGGCATTCCCGATTAATTAAAAGATAAGCGATAAATCTAAAAACCAAAAATTATAATTAAATTTTTTAAAATTAAGTACCTCAGAAATAGAAGAGTGTAAAATTTGACTATTTTATTTTTTAAGCTGTAGTTAAAGTTGATTGTGTCAAACATTGTTAAATAACTAGCAAACAAGCTGTTTTTTTTTTCTGGGTGTCCGGGGAAAAAACTGAATTTCATCCAAATGTCCGGGGTTTTTGAAGTTTTTGTCCGGCGTCGGCGATTTAGGTGATGGCAGCCCTACCCTTAGTCCGAGTGGTATGAGAGTTTCGCTCCCTCAAGTGTTAAGGAACTAATGCAATTAGGAGATAAATATTTTTTTGAGGAGGTCTTATAGTTTTATAGCAGTGGGGTAATTTCAGTACTGAGTATAGTAGATAAGAAATCACGGTAACTTAAGGTGGCCGCGACATTAGAATTATCCATACAAACGTAATATCAAAATCATTTTCAGTTTAAGCATATTTACACCATAATATGATGTTATTCGGATTCAGACAATATTTATCTAGGTTCCTACGTCGTCTTTTTTTTGAAAAACTTGCCCCAAACGAAATTTAAGCGAATTTAAATTTGCACATTTTCACAGCGAAAATGTCATGTTATTATTTGTTTTTTTTTTTATATTATAAAAAACAATATTTCAAAATATCTCTCCGTAGGAACACAGATATTATTATCAAATTATAAAATACCTACTCGAAACAATATTGGAAATACATAAATTTTTCATTCATCATTTTTGGTATTACGGAACATCTCCCAAATTTGAAATAATTTGTATTGCTATCACAGCAAGCAACTGTTAGTGTGTGGATGATGATTTCACTCCAGTCAGTGTGACCATAAATTGTTTATACTATCTGGATTGATTCCATCAACCTCAAAAACTTATTTTATTTCGTCTCAACTCTAGATAGCGCGCAGTGTATTATTAGTTGCGCCCTCTGAAGTAAGTATCATCATTTAGGATCGGTAAGGACTGAAACTGACTGTAATTAATATTTTTCAGAGACCTTGTGCATATTTTGAAATAATGATCGATGATAGATATATTGGGATGCTAATATTTATGGTAAGATTACAAATCTATGTAAATGTAAAAATAATTTTGATTAGAATCATCACCTCTTCATTAGACATACCTAGTACCTAGTAGATAACTGGTATAATATTTTATTATGTCATGTGTAATCTACATATATTGTATAAAATATTATGAAAGTGATAGTTTTTTTTTCTGGTATGGGAATCATCTGAATGACTTCTCCCGCTCTTGGGCGGAGCGGGAGGGCGTGTCAGACTCATACTGACTAAACCCCTACCCCGTTCCTTCGTTGCCTATGATCTGAGGGGGACTCGGTGTCAACCTTTCGGAATACCCATGTTCCCCAGAGGCTTCGGCCCTGCCGGGCCCCTACAGTTTGCTGAGTTGCTGACATCTCCTTGAGGCGCGCGTAGAACAGAACGCGCCGTTGACGACTGGGCTTGGTCCAGATTAGACTGCCGGACGGCGGGCTACCCAATGCTCGCCGTCCGCGAACCCGCGCCTACTGTGGTCGGAAATCGGGATCGGGATCTCAACGGCGGCGGCGTGAGGAGCGTTCCCTCACGCGCTCGCGATCAGCAGCCTCCTTCGAAGGAGGCGACCGCATGCCACCCCTCCTCGCTCCGGACCATGGCCTGAACCAGGGCGCATGGAAGTGATAGTGTCACTTGAATACAGGCTCAAGTGGCTTGCAGCTTTTTTTAATACTTAATAGAGAAAAAAAAAATAACAATCAAAATAAAAATATGAGAATATCACGACCGAAACTGGAGCGGGGTCGCTATCGATATATGATTTATGTGCATTATGAAAACACGCACTGGTATTGCAATAGGCGTTACCATGGCCGTCGTGGCCGAAATTCAGTTTCTCAAGACAATAGGGCAGACAGAATTGCGAAATTGTCACTCTGATTTAAATTAACTTCTACTAGTATACAGAGTGTAAAAAGACCGATCACAAAGCCGATAACTACACATTCTCAAAAAACATTGCTGAGAAAAAACTTTATTTTTTCATCTTTAAAAGATAATTAATTAATAATAATTTCGATCAACTGCGCGTTCGGCCGCTCGCGGTTGGTCGTTGAACCGTCCGCACGCTTTTGTGTGTTAGGCGCTCGTTTTGTTTAGTTTTCATTGCATTTTTGTGACTTCAAATGCGTAATTTGTTACGAAAAATTAATCATTTTGATAATGTTTATTCGGAAGAAAATTTACAAATGATATTTGGAATAAGATTTTGAAAAAAAGTATTTCTGTTTCAAATCAATATTTTTAGAACCAGTGAATTCCCAAAACAACTTATTATATTATTCTAGTATTATCTTACCTATAGGTACTAGTCGAGGAGCTAAGCTACTTAAGATACACCGTACCTACACTGTCTACTCGTTTGTCCTATTTATACCCACGCCATGTCGAGACAAGACTACAAGCAAAATAATATAATAATAATAATAATAATCATTTGATTCAGACTCATCTTGCGATTACATCCATATGTGTTAGTACAGTTGAGAACTTAGAAACTAGTGTTAGTAACAAATTCATAAATCACACAAATAAGAGGCAGGCCCGGGTGGACTCCCCGATGATGGTGGCAAATTACTATACGACTGCGTGCAGCCGTATCCAGCGAGCCAGCATCGGTGAGTCTCACCGGTCCGCCAACGCGCGCAAGATGGTGTTGGGACTGTCGCGCGTACGCGATGGCTGCAAAGCCGCCTGTGTCAGCCGCCGCGAACACCGCCGAGGCGCTGCAGTGGCGCGGCAGCCCCATCAACACCCGGAACGCGTCATTGTATTGAACGCGCAGATCGCTGTATGTCCGCTGCGTATAGCTAACCCACAGGCTACAGGTGTAAAAGGACTGACAGTAAGCTTTAAAAAGCGCAACTTTGACAGTCCCAGTGCACCGTGAAAACCTGCGGGCCAACATGTTGCATCGGACAGACAGCGCTCTGCGCTCCCTTTCGATGTCCAAAAATAAGTCTTAATTTTAATTCCAGCTATATTCTGACCTAGTGCCTCTTACTTGTGAGAATTTTCTTCGCCTCTGTAAGGAAACAAAAGGTGGCTATTCCGGAACTCCAATACATCGCATAGTGAAAGACAGCTGGATCCAGTGTGGAGGATATGGCCTCAAAAGCACTGATTTGTGCTGCGAAAACTTTATTGTGCCGCATGATAGACGAGGTGTCCTCGGTATGGCTAATGATGGCAGGTATGACTTTAAACGGGCTTTCATTATTTTACGTACATGCCTCTTAAAGGAAGCATTCGGTTCTTAGCGACCGCAACCGGGTCGCGCGACCCACTGCGGTTCCGACCTGCGGACCGCGACCCGGGGCCTTAGTCTGCTATTACAATTGTATCAGAATGGTCGATCATTTTTGGGTGCAGGCGGGACGGAGCTATGTAAGTTTTATAGCTCCGTCCCTCTTGGACTGCTCAATGATCGACCATTCTGACAGTATTGCACAGTAAATTCGGGCCCCTGGTTGTGCCGACGCGGTGGCCTGGTGTGCTTAGCACTTCATACAAATCCATACCAAGGAGGCATGTGCTGCCCTTTAACCAAAGCAGAAGTTGCAGAAGAATAATACATACGCCGCCGGTTTTTTCTTGCTCCTCAAACCTCAGCCTATGAGGCTATCATTGGCTAATCGGACTTGCTTATGGTAGTCTGCATAAATTAAACCCTCCAGCCAGGAGTTATAAAATCTTAAAACTAAGCAACTATGCGCTAAGGAAACTCCCTTTGGTGTACTCCCTCGGCTTAAGGTTTCGCTGACAGGAGGAAAGAAAGGGACGAGGTGGATGACCCCGTGAAGCACTTTTAAGAGGCAATAATTTCACAATCAATAGAAATGATATTTTGTAAATCACTTCGTACTAATAACATAGCCTTATTTCACTCGATCAGATCAGTCTCCTTCAATTTCCAAACCAGTGTACTACATTTGACACTCGTTCAGTCTTGGAGGCTAGGTGGTTTTCATTCTTGAACTTGTCTGGTCAAGTCGACTAAGTACCTATTTCTGAATAAATATTTCATTCAATAAATTAATAAATGTTCCCTGTTCTATTCAAATTACAATTACACTATCTCACTCTGCATGTTTAATCATCATCACAGTTGGGCTGCGACAAAATTTTCTCGCTTGTTTTGCTCGCTTTTACTTTTTACAATAACTTCTATAACGCAGGTGTGTGTAAATACGTAGGTAAACTCTTAGACACAAAACACCCAGACCCGGAACATCTAAATATCTGTAGACCATACCAACATTTGTTCGATGTGGGAATTGAACTCGTCACACGCAGCGCAGCAAGTACCCAATCGCTCAATCACTACGCCAGTCGTGCCTTAAAGTTGTACTTACCGTCATTGAGCCGAGCCCCTCTGACCATTTAAAATGCAGAATATCCGACCCCAATATAGTTGGGAATAAGGCTAGGCAGATGATGATGATTAATATACAGTTATTCCATTCCAATGATTGAAAAGTTGAAGGGAAATAACTTGCTTTGGTATGGTCATTGTGAAGAAGAGGGGTGAAGCGCATGTTACTAAAAGAGTCATGTAGATGGATGAAGAGGGAGAGGCAGGCCAAAGAAGAGGTTGATGGATTGTGTGATATGAAATAAAATACAGTACCTATCGAGACGCTTGACAGAACAGAACGGAAGAAAAAAAACATGATGAGCCGTACCTACCCAAATAATTTGGAACAAGGGCAGGAAGAAGAAGATTTATTCTGTGATAATAAAATTAAATTATGATAATTTGATCATTTTGGTTAATTTCAGGCATGTTGATTGCTCAACACAGTTCTTTATTGCATTACAACCACAAGACTGGATGGCATACAAATACGTGGCTTTTGGTCAGCTTATCAGCGGAAACCATATCCTGAAAGAAATAGAAAGGGTACCGGTTTGGTACGAGTCGCCGACGAAAAATGTTTACATTGCTAGGGCTGGTATTCTAAACTTGGAATGCCAAAATCTTACTGTTAACAAAGGCACTAATAAATATCTTGAAAGTCACACTGAAAATCTTGTAACCATTGGAGAGTTGTTTTACGAGGTAAGATAATATATCCTATATACTTACAAACAAACAATAATAATAATGGAATAACCTAAAGTCTATTTTTTAAACCCTGAGACTAAATTGGCAAAAAAACTGGCATCATTATTATTGTAAGCTTGACCTTACAATAATAATGATGCCAGTTCTTTTGTGTTGTGACAACCCACGTGCATGTATTTTAGTCTCAGAAATTCAAACAGACTAATTTATTAAAAAAAAATTATTTTGAATACATTTTATACATTCAACAGGTTTCCATAATTAAATTCTTAATTACTTTTCTAAAACATAAAAATATTTCAGGCATTGTTAGAAAAAGTGTTTTTAGAGATTGAATTTAGAGCTTTACAACGAATACAAGATGAAATGATTACGCACGAAAGTGAGATTACCCCAGAGGAAGCTGCTAAAAATATACGTACGACGGCAAGGTTAGTCAAAGCAGGGCAGTATTAGGGTAGTATTCTTTAAGAAAACAGCCTTACGCACAGCGTTGTCGGTAAGGCCTCACCCACATTAGGCGCGCGCGATCTTCGGAGGGTGAGTAGCGCTGGAGCGGCGCGCGCGTCGCGAGCGCGCTGCGTGAGCGTCGCGTGTAGCAGCTGCGTGACGTGTGGCAGCGAGTGCGCGGCGTGCACGTATATGACTACACGCCATCTAGCCATTTGGTTAAATCTGGTGGAACTTTGCTAATATTTGCTCTTCATTGATGCCGTCGTTTTGTGAACGGCCTAGGCGTTCAATTTGCTAAAAATTAAATAAATAAAAATACAGTGATCTTATAGTAGTTTTACAATTCCTCAGATTTATGAGGAAAAAAGAAGAAATAGAAAAACAAATCGAAAGAAGTGAGGCTAGCGCAAAGACAACTTCAGCTGAGCTTATAGAAAAGGGTGAAAACAACGATTTTGACGTGGAAGAGTATGAGTATCAACCCGAAGAGTACTCTTACCAGCAAGCGACTGCGGCGGGGAGCGGGAGCCTAGTCGTCCCGCCGGACAAGCCCTACTATTTGCCTTTCACAGACGTCCCCTTCCCGGGAGAAGTTTCCTCTGAATACGATCTGAAAAGGTTTGTTTTTAATTAGAAGTAGAATAGCGCGCAAGAGCGAATTTAGTCTACGTGTTTTTCTGAAAGTGAATGCATGAAACCAGTGGTCACCCATTGGCATCGGCCTCTACTTACGATTTGTAGGTTGCGGGTTCAAACCCAGCCAGGCGCATTACTTTGTGTATTTTATTTCGTAACCACTGCTCTCAAAACATCGTGAGGAAATTGGCAGTTCTAGAACCAAACATGCGAAGACATGCACCAACCCGCCACATGCGCCCACCAACCCGCACTGGACGCGCGTGGTGGATTACGGCCCATTCCCTCTCCTGAGAGGAGGCCTGAGTCCCAGCTGTGGGGCCATATACTGGTTCAAATCCTTTTATTGCTATACTACAACGTAAAAATTTGACTCGAGGAGTTATTTGTCGTCTGTAGCTTACACATAAAAAATAAATTAAATAATCAATTACTGTAAATGTTGACAATTGGTGTATGGTCCGTGAGTTTGGTGATAGGCGTGGCACGGCGGCGGCGCGTCGATGCTACTATCACCCCGTGTTGTTACTTGCACAAACATAAGAACAGTACCTACGACTAAGTACTTTTCATATGTCTATAAGAACAGTAAGACTAAGTACTTTTCATATGTCTGTGGATAATTACTTAATCATTTCAATTTTCAGGTTGCTCCAAGGAGATTATTGTTTCGAAGACGATATAGACCTAGACGCCCCAGGCAAGAAAAAAGTTGCTGGTAAAAAACAGGTTGATGAAAAACGTTTGTTCCGGGCGGAAGTACTCGAAGCAATGCATAACACACATCCACCTTCTGAATGCTCCTATGGATCATCATGTAATATGTCTTATTAATTTATGTAGCAAATGAGTTCTGTGATTTACTGAGCTTAAAATATTTAGAAACGTGATATTTAATAAATCACTTCCTCACGTCCTCACTGACTTCAGAGTTACTGGAACGCTTCTCAATACCTTCAGGGAGCCTTTTCAAGATAGTGCATATGCCACCGACTTCTTAGAACGAATTAGTCACAGCATCCATACCAGTAATGACTTCAGCGATAAAATTCGACTCCTCCGAAGAGTTTTCTACAAAAACGTAGTTGTCCAAGTTATAGCAAGTTATTTATTTATTTATTGGTTTATCCTCGTCTTGGAACGCCTTTCAGCAAGTTATAGCTATCTTAGGATCCATGTCTCCAGAGGCTTCGGCTCTGCCGCTTGCTGACAACTCCTTCAGGCACACGTGTAACAGAACGCATTGTTGACGACTTGGCTCGGTCCGGGTTATTACCGAACTGCAAGTTACCCATTGCTTGCTGTCCGCAAGCCCGCGCCTACGGTGGTTAAAAATCAGGATCAGAATCCCGGCGGCGGGACCGTGAGAGCCATGCCCTCTTGCGTGCGGCCGCCTACTTCGCTAGCATTACTGCTTCGTAGAAGGATGCGGCCGCCTGCCATTCCTCCTCGCTCTGGACCACGGCCTTTACCGGGGCCCGGTGCGAGAGGTCACTGCCACCAATCGCCACCACGAGGACACGGCGATGCTCGGCCCAAACGGGACATACCTCCGCCGTATGCTCCACCGTGTCCTCCGGGCGGTCATCACAATGGTGATAATACCCGGGCGTTTCTTCAGCACGAATCCGGTGCAGGAATCTCCCGACCTTTCCATGAGCGGTGAGTAACTGCGTCATGCGGAAGGTGAGAACGCCGTGTTGCCGTTCCAGCCACTCCTCAAAGAGGGGACTCACCACCGCAATGACGGTGGGGCCCGAACCCTGACGTCTAAATTAAGATTGTTTTATTATTATTCAAGTGTGAGTAAGAGATGGCGTTAGGCAACCTGTGTAGCTCTGGCTCTTACCCACACTGGAATAAGAATAAAACAATCTACCTTAAATGCCCGGAAGTTCGGGCACTTCGAGCATCTTCCAAAGTGCGGGTGTAGGGGCACTTGGGGCATTCTACTCTATTTTGAACAGGAGCAATACTAATTGATGTCTTTATTTACAGTACTATCTATAGATACATTTGATGAGAGAGCAATCCAGAAATATATGTTGTAAGAAACACTGACTTACTTAATGTAGTATAGCTAGATACTTACTACTTTTTAATTTGATAGACTAATAAGATAAAGTTCAGTATACCTAGCTAGTGTCACTTATGTTTTAAGAATGCGATTTAATAACTAGTTTTTACCAGCATTCGCTCACGTGAAAGTAAAAAATAAACACTCATTGAAATGCGTCAAGTAGTTTTTGAGTTAGTAACATACGAAAAATCAAAGCTTTCTTCTTTATAATATTACTTTAGATATTTGCTTTACAATAAAGTATTACTTTTATCCATATTATCCCCACCGTGTCTGTCTGTTGTCCTTTTATCGATAAACTCAAAAACTTGTGATCGGATTTTCATGCTATTTTCACCTGGATAGGCAGTACGATTCCTGAGAATGGAATCACTCTGTCTATTAGTGAAAATTGATGATAATTTCAAAGATTCGTAACACCCGAGCGTAGCTGAGCCGGGCACTAACTATCTCATCTGATGGTAAGCGATGATATTGTCGACAATGGAGCACGCACTCTTAACTTACAGACTTAAAGGCTATAGTTATCAGGAAACACAAACTTCAGAAGGTAATTTCAGTCTTAACTGTAGCTTTATTCTAAATAAGCTGGGGTCGGTAGTCTCTTCACTTAAAATACTGGTTCAACTGAATCCGGCTTAACTTCCAGTCAAACTAGTAACAAGAAGTCGCGATGAAAAGTCAAACTGGATTAAATTGGGCAACTGTATTTTACGTGGAGAGACTGCCTATCTGTCTTTCACAACACAGTAACTAGCTAACACAAGACTTTTTGGTACGATAGTTGCCAGATTGCAGGAGTTCTGACTAACTTCCGACCACTCGTAACATTACGTGCTTTTGGGCTACAGATTAATGATCTCGATATTTTAATATGATTACCCATTCACGGACCGACTTCTAGAAATTTTGCTTAACCTAGAAGAACATGTCATGCTCTTCTCTCATTTGCAAAAAAGTATTTAGATAATTCTATAACAAAATTTTATATCCTTTTTGCAGTGACAATGCGGATCGTGTGACCTTTGGTGGTCCACAAATAAAGGCTATGGCTGCGAGGGCCAAACAAGATTTGTTTGAGACCCTGAAAACGTAAGATTCTTTGCAAATTATTACATATCATTACCGTGCTAAAGTTTAATAAAGTTATTTAGGAATGTTTTTTTTTTTTCACGGTAGGTAGGTATGTCGTTTATCCGGTGCAAATAAATTAAATTCTTTCTTGTTTTTCCAGGCCTCATGCTCTGATTGTCGACGAGAATCTACGACAATACAGGTAGGTATTTACAAACATTATGTAAATATTAGAGGTAAACTAAAGAATAGGTACCTTGGCATCATTGAAACAAAAATATGTGTATGGCGATAATCATAAGTTAGGTATAGGATAAGGCGACGGAGGAGCCCCGCGCAGCGAGGCTACTATTTCTATCTACAGTTAAGTACGTCCGTTATAAGTTGGCGAATGTGAAGTTAGGCTCTGCGAATTTTGGCGCTTGAAATGTCGTACAAAAATAAAGGTTTTAAAAAATAAACGCAATTTGCAGTTCTTATTGCTGTTAAAAACAGTTATTGGCATATTTTTTTTTTAAATCTTTATTTTTGTACGATATTTCAAACGCCAAAATTCGCAGAGCCTAACTTCACACTCGCCAACTTATAACGAACGTATTGTACAGGATTTATAATAACTTAAGGCTGGCGCGAAGTGTCAATTTTCCATACAAACGTAATACCAAAATCATTTGCAGTTTAAGCATATTTACACCATAATATGATGTTATTCGGATTCAGACAATAATTATCTAGGTTCCTACGTCGACTTTCTGTTGAAAAACTTACCCCAAACGAAATTTAAGCGAATTTAATTTTGCACATTTTTACACCGAAAATGTCATGTTTTTATTTGTTTTTTTCTATATTATAAACAACAATACTTCAAGATATCTCTCCGTAGGAACACAGATATTATTATCAAGTTATAAAGAAACGAAAAGAAATTGGAAAATCATTAATTTTTCATTCATCATTTTTGGTATTACGGTACACATCCAAATTTCTCCCAAATTTTCAATAGTTTTTATTGCTATCGCAGCAGGCAAATGTCAGTGTGTGGGTATGACATTACCTCAGTCAGTGTGTCTCAGAATTATTTATACTATCTGGATTGATTACGTCAACCTCAAAAACGTACTCACAAAAGGGTATCTTATCTCTTTCTACCATGGTGTCCATAGACGAGTACGCGCGCGCGAGACGCACGCTACCTCTTTCTGTGCTCCGTCTTGCTGGGTACATTTTTTTCCATTTTTGCTTGTCAATCAAAAATATGAACTTAATGGCAATGAAAATGAAGTACACTTCAGATTGTGTGATATTACTTCGTAATCATTCCAGGGTACACATAGTCCTTGCGTGTGTGTCGCTCCTACAGGGTTACCTACTTATCATAGGTTCGAAAAATATTTGATCGAAATTCATTTCCTATAAAACTTTTCAACAATTATCGTTTCGTTTTGTACCTCAATGGGCAAAAACGAAACCTTTGTTTGTCAAGACCCTCTATCTCGGGAACTCGTGGAGTTGTCGAGTTCGAGAATAGACCCGCGATCTCTTGAAGCTGTGCACAAATCAAACATATAAGTTATCGAAAAAAAAAGTTACAACCGTTTATATCGCAAAAAACGTACGTTTTGATACTCTCTAAGTAATCAAAATTTATAGGGTACTTCCCAATGACCTAGAATCATGAAATTTGGCATAAAAAAGGTCTTATAGCAAATATAGGGAAAAGTCTGAAAACTGAAAATTTGTAGTTACGCCACTAGAAAATCAGTTCCCCTCCTATAGGCATTCACACTAGCGTAGGGGTCATATCGCACAAGTGGTTTGCGAGCTTTTGTTTCTTATATTATTTAGATTTTAATCACCATAGATTCATTAAGTCGTGATTTATTTTTGTTAGTTACATCTCATGTTAATAGGTTTTTTCTTATATTTATATTCTCTCTTATGGTGTGAATGTGGGAACACTAGACTACGATTTGATTACTACTATTTCGACAGCTTTTTGATAAATATTATTTTTATTGTACTTTTGGTTATCAATCTTAATCTGTCTGTTAATATTGTAATCTATACTTATAATAAATTTGTAGAAGTATAAATTCTGTACATTGAAAATATTAAAAAAAATAATGACACCGGGTGTTACGAGACCGACACCGAACTCATTTTTTTTTTAATTAGGTAGGTACTTAGGTTTACTTTTATAGGGCGCAGACCGTATAGATTTTAATTTCAAGTGTAGGTAGTATATTTGATAGCGTGTAGGTAACGTTGGGTATTTTAGTATTCTTAGGTAAGATTAGTCATTCGTATAATTATGTAGATATTATTTTTTAGGCATTTTGCTTATTTATTGATATACATAGAAGTCCAATCCATAGCCTTAAGGTACTACACTAAAAACTTATTGATAAGTTTTGTCATCCACGCGAACGAAGTCGCGGACACAGCTAGTATGGAAATATTGTAAACTCAATATTTTTTTGAAAAGAGTAACCATGAAGTTTCTTGCCGGTTCTTCTCAATAGGAAACGACGAATTGGAACTACGCACTAGATTCTGACGTTTCATAAGTGTCCATGTAGGCCCACGTAAAATAAAAATATTATTGATTTCCATTCGATAGATTGATCACTACAGAACACTTTTTTGCATTAAATTTATTTTTAGGATAACATTAAAAGTGGCGACCCTATTTCTTCAATGGAGCATAGGTAATCTGGGGGCACGGTAGTGTCCCACCCACCAAGTCACGCAAAAATGTGGCATCCTTTTCTCGAAACATTTCGAGCCATTTGCAACCTCTTATAAATTTGTTGTGGACGAAACTAGATCAAGCAGGCTTCTTAAAAAGACAATATATTTCAAATCTCATTAAATTTTCTTATCAAAGTTTCTAAATTTTGTCACTCACTAACTGAACGAACATAAAAAGTCTAAGGTACTTTTAGCAGACATAGAGACAGAAGTTTCAAATTTTGATTACAATTAGTGTTTACTGTACAAACCAAGGGAAAACTAAAATATTTCGCAATTTCGGCCTAGTTTTCTAGATACACCAACTGCATATATAACTTAGTAATCCCATATAAATGTATAGGATTTCAAAGTTTAATTTTTAAGATTTGACTTGGTAATCGCACTAAACGATTTACTTAATTACTTTTGAGATACATTGTGTTTTCATGCGATTACAAAGCTAAATTCATTTATTTAAAACATACAAGATATTTTGACTTGGTATAACATGGATCTCACATATTTTTACGGTAGAAGAGTAGTGTTGCGAGACTTGAGTTTTTTACAAGCTGTGTTTTTGATGGAATTATTTTGTCAAGTTCAAAACTGTTCCATATTAATATGCTGTGAAGATTGTCCAACTCACACGTACACACACATATGCAATTTCGCATTTGTTTTTGCCAAACAAAGATAGCAATATACTGCGAACGTATTTTATTTTCATCTCAACTCGAAGTAGCGAGCGATCTCCGCTGGATCCTTAACACGAAGAGGATAACGGGTCATCTCTTTCTGCCTAAGTTGCCCCTAGGCATACCTTTTGGACTAGATAGTACAAGAGTTGCCGAGGTCAAGTCAGACCCACTCAATAATAAGTAGGTACACATTCTGAACTACTCAAAACAAAATAGGGCCCACCTCGAATCAGTCACTATTGTCAAAATAAATTTATCTAAGTAGTTGTTGACAAAGTTATAGTACATAAGTTATATAAGCATTGAACCGTCAAGCTGACATGTTTAGGAACCCTTGTCAATGTTTATTTCGACAACATTCATATTGGTTTCAAGAGAGTAGCTTAAAAAGTGAAGTACTCGAAAAAACCGTCGAATGCACAAATTTTCAGTCTACACTAAACAGCGTTGTGGAATACTCACGTTTTTAACAATTTTGTTTGATTCCTGTGTTAGTTGTGATCACTATGCCTGGTCCTCAACGTCATATGGACATAGGAACCGCTGCAAGAGCAGTATCCTTGCTTCAAGAGGGACAGTCTCAGAGGTCTGTGGCTATCCACCTCGGTGTTTCGCGACGAGCAATCCGAAATGTTTGGGAATGGTATCAGGAGACCGGAAGTGTGGCTAGGAGACCTGGCACAAGAAGAGTTAGGGCTACGACTACCCAGAAAGACCGATATCTAAGGTTAACCGCACGACGGGAGCGTACTGTTACCGCTCGGACCTTACAAACTCGACTACGGCAATCCACAGGGACGAGAGTCAGCGACCAAACCATTCGGAATCGGCTTCACAAAGATGGACAACGCTCCAGAGTACGCGCTATTCGACTGAAACTAACGAGAGCTCATCGCGCAGCACGATTAAGGTACGCCCGGGAACATTTGGAATGGACCATGGATAACTGGAGGGATGTGCTTTTTACGGTCGAGTCTAAAGTGAAGTTTTACAGTGATGACAGACGGATACGCGTGTGGAGAAGAGATGGGGAACGTTTTTCTGAACCATGCGTCCATGGAACAGACCGATGGGGGTCCCAGTGTTATGGTATGGGGTGGAATTAGCTTACACGGCAAAACAGAGCTGATAATTCTCAATTAAGGTACCGTAGCCGCCAGTTACATCGAGCGAGTAATCCGGCTACATGTCATCCCGTTTTTCATAAAGAGTGGGCAATAATTTTGTCTTTATGCATGACATTTCTCGCGCACACACAGCCCGCACCACATAAAGAGCCCTTTCTGAATCCTATATCACCGTTTTGCTATGGCCAGCCAGGAGTCCCGACCTCAAGCCAATAGAACATTTATGGGATCAACTCAAAAGAAGTCTGAATGAAAACTACAGTGATGTTAACAGCCAGCAGGAGCTCATTAACGCCCTGAAAGTCTGTTGGGAACAAATTCCGCAAACAAACGTGACTCACTTGATTGAAAGTGTACCTGATAGGCTCAGAGAGTGCATACGGAGCAGAGGAGGACCCTCTCGTTATTAAAAAATAACAACCACCATATTTTTTTTTCTGAAGACGTGTGCCTTACAAGATCATGTTGATCTTTTATTTTGTGCGATTTTTCCTAAAAACTGTTATTTGTGCTTTTATTAAAGGAAATAAACAAATGATTCCATTGTTTATGTTTACACTATTCCTGAATGCCCACTTGATACATTACGGTCATTTTTAAGTTAAGGCAAAAAAACATGGTGGGCCTATTTAGTTTTGAGTAGTTTATATTTAAATAAAAGTTTTTTTTATTTATTGTTGCTAGGTTTGCGCTTGTTGTAACTATTCGTCCTATACTCTACAATACCTTGACGAATTTAGACTGAATACTTTTCTATTGTGTACTTAATGTCTAATTTCATAATTTTTTTGCTTGATAGAGTGGCTGAAAACAACCTCAAACATGGACTTGAGAAGTAAGTTTTTCTTGAAATCTAGTATTAACCATAATGTTTTATTTGACTCTTATTTTTTAATTTATATATATTTTTTTTAAATATATTTTTCCTTTTTTTTTAGAAAAGTTTCAATTAATCTACCTCAAGCGGCTGAAACTCATAAAGAAATAATTAGACGTCAGACTGGTTTCGTACGTCCAGAAGATTTAGCCAGACTCCGCCAATTCGAACGACATAGTAGTGATAGTGAGGATAGCGCTGAACTTGACGATTATCTACCATATACTAGGTAACAGCACGAAATAAAATCGCATCGATAATTTTTTGTCTAAAATTCAGGCTCTACGTCTTATACATTTATTAATATTTGTAATTAAATGTAAAATGTGGGTCTATTTATCAAAAAAACACTAAAAAGTCGTTGAAAAAAATTCCACATGGCATGGCTAGTGTTTAAGGGTTTGAAAGGATAGCAGATGACCCCTCCAGTCGACCAGTTCAATTTGGCACACGATGCACCAAACACCTGTATATAATGGGTGTAAGGGACAGCCCTCCACAAACTTTACAAAATACAAAAGCCTCACCATACAAAATTTTTTATCGGACAGTTTGTATGGAGAGGCTGATTTTTTGTTTCGTTTCCTGAAAAAAAAATTGTGGGAAGATGTTCAGATTCCCTTACTGAGCAAGCCCTTAAAGTTTGTGGAGGGTTGTCCCTTATGCCGCGGCCACACACTCGACGAGTAGCATGGGAAGTAACGAGGGAAGGAGGCAGAGACATAGTGTGGCCACGTTACTCGTCATGCCACTCGTCATGCTCCTCGTCCTGCCCATTGCTTCCTATTTTGTCGGTCTTTGCGCGCGAGTCAAAGGACCGGCAACACGAGCGCGAGTGGCTGGCCACATAATCGCGCTGTCGCAGTCCGCAAAATTGTAAATTATGTCGTCGCCAAGCGTAGAATGGTCAAATGAAAAAGTTTTAATGTTTATTGATTTGTTGTCCACGGATTAGCTATACTAAAAATAGATTAGCTATACTAAAAATGCATAGCGCGCACGATGCCACAGTTTTAACGTCCATCGTCTCACCAAGGCAAATGACAAGTGAGGAGCATCGCGATTAATCGCGCGATTAATTGCGCGAGTAGAGCAGTGTGTGGCCAGAGAGGGCAACATCGCGGCAAATCACGGCAGCGCGAGGAGCAGAGCGATGAGCAGCGCGAGGAGCATAGTCTGGCCGCGGCATTACACCCAGTAAAATAGATAAAAAATAGCCATGTCTTTACATACTTAATTATATTTCAAGCTCGTTCTAATACAATTTTTTTCGGCTTCTTCTTTCGTATCTTGTACTCGGACCGTAAATCAGTATTCCCATGGCATCTTTTGAGCCCTGTATGAAATAGGATCGATAAGCATAATATATTTGTTCTCTGTAATATTCTTCCAAAATTTTTAAATGCAGTTCAGAATATCTTAAAAAGTTATAATAGGTCTTCTTGGAACATTTTTTTGTTTATATCTAAATATAACCGACCCTTACTAACCGGTCTCAAATATCCATCCTGTATTTATCCAAATACAAATTAGTTTAGTTTATGTGCTTATTTCGTTTCCTTTATCAATTTTAGACAAGTATCAATTCAACATCCTCAATCGTTACCTAATATGAAAAAAATGGCACGCCTACGTAAGGAAGCGGAAGCAAAAGAAATAAAACAAGATGAGGAAAACTCATCAAGTGACGTTTCGCGAGCTGAAAGCGATGAAAAGGTTCAAAAGAGGTAATACTTGACTTTTTAAATAGTTGAAGACAAATCGTGGTACTTATTCAACGTGTAACGTTAAATGCGCAAAACCTCAGATACATGATGGCTAGTTTATCTGATATAATTCTATTTGCTGATGACAATTCTCTTATTTTTAAAGTAGACTGAAAAGATACGGATGTCTTGCATGTTAATGAAAGTCTGGCTGTTCTTTCGAAATGGTTCGCAGCTAATAACCTCTTACTAAATGCGAACAAAACTAAATGTATAAAGTTTTCATTACAAATGTCTCTCAAGTTGGCCTTAATTTAATGCTTGACGGCAAAAAACTTGATGCTATTACGGAAACTGTGTTCCTAGGTGTAACTATAGATTCTAAACTGCAGTGGGGTGCTCATATTGGAACACTCTCTGGTAGATTAAGCTCAGCTGCATATGCAGTAAGAAAAACTAGGCAATTGACAGATGTAGCTACAGTTAGATTAGTGTACTATGCCTATTTTCACAATATTATGTCTTATGGCATCTTATTGTGGGGGTCTGCAGCTGATGCGGAATCAATCTTCATATTGCGATAGAGAGCAATCCGGGCTATCTATAAAATGGGTCCTCGCGAGTCCCTTATATTTGGAAAAATTAAATTGTGCTTTTGGGTTCACTATATTGACTGGTCTACACTGTCCTCGCACAACACAGACACATATGTCTGTGTTGTAAATTTGTAATATCGAAGTATTGTAAACCCAATAGTTTTTTGAAAAAAGTAACCATGGAGTTTCTTGCCGGTTCTTCTCCATAGGAATCGACCAATTTGGATCCGTGCACTAGTTTTTGAAGTTTTATAAGTGCCACGAAGGCCTATGTAAAATAAAATAATTTTGAATTTGAATTGAATTTACCCCAAATGATTTTTAATCCAATTGACCTAATAAATTTGAAGGTTTTGTGTGCTGTTTTAGTTTGTTTAAATTCGTATCTGCATCGGAAATAAGTTTGATTATTATTCCGTTTATGAGAAAATCTAAAATTGGACGACAACCATTTGTGTTTGTTTACCTATTTACGCTGATTTATGCTCGTAATGGCTTGATTTATTAATAAATAGACAAGGCAAAATTTTTAGTAGGGGAGGCCACGATGCTAAATGGGGATTTACTCGAGCGTCGTAGAGACCTATTGGGTTGCAAAGCTTAGATGATAAGAAGAAAAAAATGTTCTATGATTATACCTTTTCATCGGTGGGGGAAGCGGCTATAGATTTTTAAATATGTAAAAAAAAACTGTTGCATGGACATCCTCGAGCGCGTCAGATATTGATAGCATCAATGCCCTACGTATTTTTAATAATGTACGTATGTTAATCTGATCGTTTGCATGATGGGGGTGGTTGTATGGAAGGGTTGAAAATGGAAAAAAAAAAAATTTAATCGAGCGCGTCAGATTTTCTAAGGGAGTGTTAAGTGCACCAAAAAAAAAGATCTCATTCACTAATCTGACCATTTTGATGGGACGCAAACTCGTGGCCACTTTCATAATGTGCAAAAAAAATTCGCCATTTTGAAATACTCAAGCGCGTCAGATTAAGATATATATGGTTCATCTTTATGTTCTAAACGTACTGTTTCATAATCTGACGATTATCTAGAGGGATTCGCCTGATCTGACAAAAAAACCCCTGCAACTTCCAGCTAATTCCATTCCTGGGCGCTTAAAATTGTACTTATATCATTTTTGAGCTCGAGATATATTTTATGTGATATTTTGAGCTCGCTAAGTTCAAAGAGATAATATTTGAGCTCTCCCAGCTCGAAAGTCTGATAAAAGTTTCATAGTACACTATTTTTGGAATCTTCAAACCGCAATAACTTTTGAACGGATCAAGTAATTTTCACGCGGTTTGCGGCATTCAACGCAGTTTTATCATCCTCATAAGTTAATATCTAGCTTTAATTTATCGAACAAAAAATTTCGGAGTAATCCCGAAAAATCACTTTTTCGGGTTTCTTTCGTTCACGATATCTCTCGAACGAATCAACCGATTTTGACCAGCTTGGTAGCGGTCGACGTGGTTTTTCAAGCTCAAAGGCGGATTAGTTTTTGAAGTTGATCGATAAAGCCGTTTAAAAGTTATTTAAAAAAAAACCACTTTCAAAATATAAAACGTATTTTTTGGAGATTTTTCAAAATTTCTCAAAATCTAACGGTCCGAATCAGTTCAAATTCCCACGAAATCTAATTTTGAGGGAACTCTTTAGAAAACCGGAGAAGGAAATGTAGCCATCACACAACTGCACGGATTTAACTTTATCGACGATTTTTTGTTATTTCGGCTTGCGGAAATCGTCAGATTATATATTTTTCATTATTCTTGAATTATTTCCTTCAAAATAAAAAAAAAATTAGCTACGCTCGAGAATGTCGAGATGACGTTTTTTTTTACAACTTTGCTGCCCTCCCCTTTCTTTACGTCTCTCTCAAATTGTCAGATTAGTGGAATATACACTTTTTAAGATGTAATTAACTCACCCTACCTTAATCTGACGCGCTCGAGAATGTCTGAGGGTCATTTTTTTTTTACTAATCTGATCCTGTATCCTTCACGGGCGGCTTTATATATGGGCCTCATATTTGGTGGAGGTACTTAACTGGGTGCAAGGTATCCCCCTGTATATTAGTCTGCCGCGCTTTAGTAAATCCCGAAATCCCTTCTGGGGCTCCCCTACTATTTTAAGGTTTTTTTTTTAAATGGTACCTATATTAAAAAGTGGTTTTATTGTTTCTGCTCGTTATTCTGATGTAACTAATTTCAGGTTTTGCGTATTTAATGTTACACGTTGTATATAGGAAAAGTTTTTAACCACTGCGAAATTTTTTTTGGTTCATACACATTTCGAACTTCAAGGTTAAGCAACGCTTGCCAAGGTTGATCTGTGGATGGGTGACCATCTTAACATAACGAGTTTCCTCCGTGCCTCGGAAAGCACGTTAAGCTGTAGGTCCTGGCTGTCATTTATAATCTTTGGCAGCTGTCGTTACGGATAGTCAGAAGCCAGTAAATCTGACTCCAGTCTTGTCATGAAGTAGGTACCCTGTTACCCCAGTTATTGGGTTGTGGAGGTCTGGTAGGCAGCCTATGCTTTCCGAGGCACGAAGAAAACTCGTTATGTTAAGTTGGTCACCCATCCACAGACCAACCTTGGCAAGCGTTGCTTAACCTTGAAGATCGACTTGTGTTCTATTACTTAAACGGAGCCATCAAAAAAATTTACGCAGTGGTTAAAAACTTTTCCTGTATATAAATAGGTAGTCCATTACTGGAAGAATCGAGGCATGAATTTGATTTTTTTTTTTTGAGGCGATATCTATGGTACCTACCCATTGATTGTATATCAATGATGGTACCCAAGTATTTCACAGTTTAGCATAGTTCTGTCAAAAGTCCCAGTAGTAGAGACATCAAATCAAAATATATCTACTGTACATTATGTAGCTACAGTAGTATCCTATTGTTTTAAACATGGGTCACTGGTACCATTTTATTACAATTGCAAAACATGGTTTATATCTCTACGACAAAAACTTGAGGACAATGAAGTTTAAAACGCGTTTTTTTTTTCAACAGGTTTTCCATTTCTACTACATTTTCATAATTTTTTTTTTATTTTTCTTTAGACCACCAGAAAAAATATCTGTAGCTGTAGATGAGAAAATACCAGTAGAGAAGACAAAACGAGAAAGGTGAATTATTTCTTTGGTATTTTGCTATGCCCATATATCAATATTCTCCTGGATGCCACTCGTAGACTTTACGATCTGACATCTATGTCCTGAGTGTGATTTATTTTTACTACGATTATCGTGCTTGGCTCTTTGATTGGCTAAGACCTTGAAGCGGGATTGGAGCGCCGAGCGTTATAAACGCGTCAATTGCGTTAACGTAAAACAAACTCGCACTACGCACTCTAGTCATACTCAGGTACCAAAGATAGAAAGGTAAGTAGTAAGCACTTGTTTCACATAATAATTAAAAAATATTGATCGAATTCTGCTTGGTTGGATTACATTCGGCTTGGTTAGCAATATCTTCTCATCTATTGCCTAGGATTTGTACATCTAATCTTGCTGACTAAATAATAATTTATTTATATACTCTTTATTATACACCTTAAAAATACATTTAAATAATAATTTTTCGCTAACCATAACTTTAACCTACCACGGACCCGAAATGGCTAAAGACGTACCGTAAAATGCTGCAACTTTGCACGGATTTTGACGTTTTTCTTCGATAAATCTTTAATCGTTAAGAAAGTCGTATGTTTTTTCAATTACTGTCCAATATTGGACTTTAAGCTATAGGAATACATTTGCTACTAGCAAAAAAAACACCTATAAAGCACCAAAAAATTGCTTTGAAAACGTAGGCAAAGTTGAGGTAAAGACTACAACGTATTTTGATAACGGATTTGACACCCATATTGCCATGAAGTTCTTTTCCACGTCAGACTTCACTGAATCTTGAATAGCACAAGAATTTTTTTTTACAATGCTAGGCAAAGTTGTGCAGGTTTCTCTAAAACTCCCATACAAAAGTGAGTTCGGTGTAGGGCTGCCCCAAAGGAAATGCAACAATTTTTCTTAATATTCAAATATATTTTTAAGAAATCAAATTGATGTACTTAAACTAATAACATTCAGCATCTCCTGCGAATAATCGGAGTACTGTCTAGCCCCTGGTTTTTTTCTACTCTTGGGTGGGTTGCTCATGTTAAGAATCTGTCGAACAATATGATAACACAGGTACTATAAATGACTTAAAAAAAAATTACATTCGACATCCTTAATTTCTGATGATGATAAATAAAGAAACAATAGTTCTAGTTTCTATAAAACGTTCTTAGATCAATTACAAAAAAAAAACAATTACTCAAGCAAAACCACGGTCGATTAAGAGTTTGTTGAAAAAATTAAAAGTGGCAGCCCTAACCCTAGATAATGTTGTAAATCTAGTAAAAAGTTGCGAAAATCTGACACAACTTTGCCGACCATGATTTAACGGTTTAAATTAAGATATTATACAGAAAAAACAGTTTAAATACATAAAAGAGCATATTTTCTTTGCTATATAACATATTACGCTAGAAAATAAAGCATAAATACCCAGAAAATGAAATTTTCCTGAGAGCCGGTAAAAAGTGAGTATTCCGCACTGACAATAAAACTGTCACTGACTGTTTGTTAACTAAAATTTAGAGTGACGTATGATCGAATGTTGCAATACAGATTGCCGACTTGCTTTTAGTAATATCATAGACAATAAAAAACATTTCGCAGCGGGAATAATTTAACTTTTTTGAATTTAGGCAATGTTGAGCTATAAAGGCAATGTTGCAGCATTTTACGGTATGTGAAAAGTGAAAAAGGGAGTAGCAGGCCGCCTTCACTCAGCTGAGCGACATAATAAGACTAATTAACTGGCCAAAATACATAATATCAATTCACTGTCCAAATAATAACTTACGAGGGCAGTCCGATAAGATGGTACTTACCGTAGGTACTTACTTGCTTTTGTGTCATGTTTTCTTTAAATTTGTTTTTGCCTTCAGATGCGATTAAAAAAAAACTACGATTTTGGTCGGCTAAAATTTTAAAAATAGCTTTCTACATGAATGTACTAAGTACACAATAGTAATTTTTTCTCGCTATAGTGGCGCCACAAGTTAGGCTAAGTACTTATCGTACCGCCCTCGTACTGCTGACTAAACATGAAATAAAAGTTTTACAATACTTTCTATTAAATTATAATTGTATCAACAGTCACGGCGTTGGATTTAAATCAGAGAGCCGTCTTCAAGCTAGCAGAGGCGGCGAATACGGAAGCAGACTTGGCGGGTTCAGCGATCCTACTGAAAGAAAAATGTCTGTCCTCACGCGGCTTATCGATGAAGTGGACCAGGGTCAGGGACCCACCTTGAAGGATTATAGGTAAGTACACTAAACAGTAACCTAACGTAGTAAACTATGGGCCACATCAGTCATCAGAAAGCATAAAGTCACCCAAAGGGCAATGGAAAGATTATGCTCGGAGTCTCCTCATCAGATCAGAAATGAAGATATCCGCAAGAGAACCAAGGTTACTGACATAGCCCGGAGAATCGTAAAACTTCAAGTGGCAGTGGGCAGGTATCATTGCTCGCACAACGAATGGTCGATGGGGAAGGTTTTAGAGTGGCGACTGCGTACCGGAGATGCAGCGTTGGAAGGCCTTCTACAAGGCGGACCGATGACCTGGCGAGAGTTGCGGGAATCCGATGAATGCGAGACGCACAGAACCGGTCGTTGTGGCGACGCTTTGGGGAGGCCTATGTCTAGCAATGGACGTCTTTTGGCGGAGATGATGATGCCACTAAACAGAACTTGCCGTTTTACAAAGGTTAATTATTTGCTAGCTTCTGCCACAGTTAATGGCTTCGCCCGCGTGGTAGTCAAAAATTATGCTAACATACGCCCGAGATAATGTATAATGTCGTAATACATGGCCAAGTTTCATCCCGGTACGTTCAGCCGTTAAGACGTAAAGAGGTAATAAACATACCAAGTTACTTTCGTTTCTATTGTATTATACACAGTGTGTCTAACATCAAAGAGCATAGTAGATACGGCTTAACCAAAGCGGGAGAGCCTACTTTTTTTATTAGCTTAATAAAAAGTACAGAAAACAGTCACTTTGTTTTCTAGAGTTCGGCTGTAAGACATTCTAATGTCTCTGCAGTATCTGGCAGTAAAAGTATCGAGTTAAACTGCACTGAAGTAACTACTTCAGTGCAGTTTATACCTGCTCAGTTTTTACCTATGTCGCGCCTGTTTCAATGATTCCTCTGATGTTCCAATTGTGCAGATACGTGAGATACAATAATACTACCTACACCAATTTTAACTGACCAAAATATCCACTAGGAATCAATTTTCAAATAATTAACCTATCACATACCCACAAAACGAGACACAATAGTAAAACAATAACACCGCGGTCTCATAGGACCGGTCGGGGATTCATGAATTAAAACAGCCATTGTACTTCACTCGAAATAATCACTCCAGAAAAGCACGTATCCACTCAAAATAATTGCAATTTTCTTAATACATTTACAGACCATATTCGGAACAGCGAAAAAACAAATCAGTCTTTCTTCTCACATATTCTCCGGAAAAGTACCAAAACCTAAAAAACCTAAGCGATGATTCCCGTGAAGTATATTTACAACGCCGTCACCCAGTTACTGTGGATTCTTTACCCCAACCCGATGACAAGGCCGACCAAATTCTTTTCTTACAACACGGGAAGAAAGTTTACCGCAAGATATCGACCGATTATGTCAAGACTATCGATCGGATGGAACAAAAGGAAGAGACGTCTTTGAGGAGTTTAGAATATGCGAAGAGGCGACCTGCAATATCAGTGACTGATTACCAAAGGAAAAACAAAGAGTATCAAGAAAACCTGGCAAGAATAATGAAGCCCTCCACTGATTCAATGGCTGGAAAGCAGCCTCTCTGGTAAGTTTTAAAAAGTAACTGGGTACTTGACAATTTTTTTTTATAAGAATGTTACTTTCTCTAAAACAGCAGAATAGAAAGAATTTTAAAAACTTCGATCAGAAATAAGCTACCGTACAGCCACCAAAAAAGGCGAGGTCTTGGCGAGAAAGTTTGCTTTTCTGCTGGTTTAATATACATTTTTGAGATATACTCGTACATGCTGTTTTCAGAAAAATATTTATTTTTAGTTAATTTGTCATTTTGTACAAAAATAAAAGCAAGTACGCAGTTCACATGAAAGCCACGACGGACGGTACCTTAATAGAGTTTATAGAGTTTAATTCAATATATTAAAATAACATTTTAAATAAAAACAGTTTTATTAACACTGAAATAGCACATATAATTTCCCATCACAATTTTAATACTACTTGGTACAGTATAGTTACATCATCACAATGCCAACTTATGTACACCATTAAGTTTGTTCGGTGAGCTAATGCTTGTGCATAATGTACATAGGGTAGAGTTCACGATATTGATACAAAAATTATTTGGTTACAAATGCTCTTCGTGAGCGATCTGTCATGTCCCTTATGTCTAACGCCGTCGAACCAAACAATTGACACTAGAAATCGATATAAATATTCGAATTCACTGATCCACGAACCGACTAGCACCCTGCTTCGTTACTTATACTGCAAATTTAATGTCCATGGCCGTGGCCGAAAGTGCCGCCGTTGGGCTGTTCCGCCGGCGGTGGGGGCTCGTTGTTGTTGTTGTTGTTACCCTCTCCGTTGTTTTCGGTGTTGCGATTCTCCAATTGCTGTTGCCACATTGATGCGTAGACGCCGCCTTGTGCTAGGAGCGCGTCGTGACTGAAAATAGAAATAAACCGCAATTAATCACCAATTATTGACATGTGAAATCGTTACACATTCACACACGTGCATCAATCAGCAGTACTATAGTGCGCGCGGAACTAGTTGGCCGCGCCTTAGGTATGCGAGTGGTGGGACGGGAGGCGGGGGCACTTGCTGTCATTACTCAGGCGCCGCCGTACTTCGCGACGGCAACACGCGTTGAAAGTTCCCGCTAGTTTAGACAAAACGCACTTTGGTTTACTACTTTATCTATTAAATACAATATAATTAGATTTCTAAAAGTTCAATTGTTTTTTATTTATTCTTTTCAATAATTGAACAGTTACTGTTCACGATATATCGAGATTGGTCATCACTGTCTAATCTGATGTGCGTTGCAAACAATAGGCAACCCGCCCCCTCACCCCTGTCGCACCTAAGGCGCGGCCAACTACTTCCGCGTGCACTATAATTACTGCTAAAGATATATTGCTAACTAGCTTCTGTCGGCGGAAAATAGAAAATTACCCCTAGGGGGAACACACTCCTGTGCTAAAAAAATATCTTGTGTACAAAGTATTACTCACTTTCCTCTTTCGATGATTTCTCCTTCCTTCAACACGAGTATTTCATCGGCGTGTATGATAGTAGAGAGCCTGTGAGCGATTATTAATGTAGTCCGATTCGCGCATACCCGCCCCAAAGCCGCCTGAAACATAAACAACAAACTTTTTTTTACACAACATTATCAAGTATAATGATTAAGGGCCTCTTTCACCACCCTCAAGTAAAGTGCTGAGTAGGCTAATCATCAGATAAGGTCACCCGTAACTACACATTCGAGTTTCACAATGTTCGAGGAGCACTAATCATAAGATTAACTGACCCGTAACTTGCTTGCTACGTGGTCTGCCAATTAGGGAGTGTACTTGGCAGTTTACTTCAATAAATATACACAAATGGCAACTGACAATGAATACTGGCGAGTAATTGACGTATTATTGAATGAATGTGATGAATGATTTGTTACGTCATTCGCTTAACCAGTGAGTAGTTACTCGAAGCTTTGTTTTCGCTTGTTAAATCGACATTTACTTGCCAGATAACTTTATTGGGGAAATAACTAATCAACACTTTACTCGGAGATGGTGAACGAGGCCCATAGTATTTTAAATTTACAAATAGGTAAGAAATTCATTATTCAAATGAATAAAATTGAACATGATAAAATTGGGCATGGCTAAGCTGAGTGACGACGATGAGTCACTATTTTCTCACGTGAAAACACTTGCGGGAGGGCGTGTCAGACTCTTACTGACTAAACCCCTCCCCGTTCCTCCATTGCCTTCGATCTGGGGGACACGGGCTTACTTTCGGAATTTCAGTGTTCCCCAAAGGCTTCGGCCGTACCAGGCCCCTACAGCTTGCTGACATCTCCTTGAGGCACGCGTGGAACAGAACGCGCCGTTGACAACTAGGCTCGGTCCAGGTTATTACCAGACTACCGGACGGCGAGCTACCCAGTGCTCATAGTCCGCGAGCCGCGAGTAGTTGGAAATCGGGATCTCAGCGGCGGCGGCGTGAAGGCCATTCATTCCCTCGCGCGCTCCAAACGTGAAAACACTTAACTTTCAGATCTTTTTACCTGTATATTTCTTTCCGTGTTGGTGTCGAGAGCTGATGTGGCTTCGTCTAGAAGTACAATTGCCGGGTCTTTCAGTATTGTCCTTGCGATCGCTATCCTTTGCTTCTCACCCCCGCTGAGGCGTAGACCTCTTTCTCCAACCTATAAATAAAAACACGTATGTATTGTATTTTTAGTGTCACTCGGTGTTTCGGCATGACTTACAAACATCGGTTCATTTTTAGCAGATTTAATAACCTATAAATAAAAACACGTATGTATTGTATTTTTAGTGTCACTCGGTGTTTCGACATTACTATGACAAACTATGAAGTCTATTTTCACCCACATTCAGAATTGTGTTTTAATATACGAATTAACCGTACATACATTATTTCTGTTTCAGTGAAAAAAAAATTAAAGTTCTGTTTAAATGAAGAAAAAAATCCAGAACTTGTTGAATACATAGTAGTCAAGGTAAGAAGTGATTTTTTGCATTTACTAATAGTCCAGTCAAAATAGACATTCTAGTTTGCATTAATTCCCAACAAGCTGGATTTTTGTGCAGGCCTTAAATACGTCATTACGAATGTTATGTCAAAAGTCCCCATCGATCCCGCTTGTGCGTTGTTTTTTATTCGAGGTCAAAGGTCACAAATTAGCATTTTTTGCGTATATCTCTGAAACAACGAGAGCTATCAAAAAATGGTTCAGGCAAAGTTTGAAGATCGTAAAATTGTCTACAAAAAAGATCCAACACTTTTTCTTCTACGATGCACTGTTCTCGAATTATGGCTATTTTAAACATAGAAAATACGAATATGCACTCATGCTAAGGGATGATGGGTTCGATGAATATTTGAAGGACAAACCATCTGTAACGATACATAATCAGTGTCGTAAAGCATACACCCGGAAGAGCAGCATCGCTGCAGCTAAAAGACAGCGTGAGGCGTAGATAGCTACCACATCTGGGATTAGTCCTCCTCGTACTAGCACGAGGTAATGAATCGTCTTTTTGACGAAAACTGTTTGTTCTGTGGCATTGAAGCAGATAAAACGGCTGAAATAAAAAAAAGCGTAGCATCTTCGACCAAGAGTGTCCTAAACTTTCAACCCTTGAGTTCAAGAAAACCATCTTTAAGGAAGCTCAGACTCGTTCTCATGAGCTAGCAAGTAGTGTCATTGCCCGCATTCAGTATGAATATGACTTAGTTGCTGCTGAGGCTAAGTACTACAGAGAGATTGTTACACTTAAAATACGACTTTCCTGCGGTCTAAAGTCACGATATCTCGAAAGCGATGCTTGATAGAAGAAAAGTGTCCACATCTTTTTTGTAGACTATTTTACGATCTAGCAATGACACTACTTGCTAGCTCATGAGAACGAGTCTGAGCTTCCTTAAAGATGGTTTTCTTGAAGTCAAGGGTTGAAAGTTTAGGACACTCTTGGTCGAAGATGCTGCGCTTTTTTTTATTTCAGCCGTTTTATCTGCTTCATTGCCACAGAACAAACAGTATTTCGTCAAAAAGACGATTCATTACCTCGTGCTAGTACGAGGAGGACTAATCCCAGATGTGGTAAGTATCTCCGCCTCACGCTGTATTTTAGCTGCAGCGATGTTGCTCTTCCGGGTGTATGCTTTACGACACTGCTTATGTATCGTTACAGATGGTTTGTCCTTCAAATATTCATCGAACCCATCATCCCTTAGCATGAGTGCATATTCGTATTTTCTATGTTTAAAATAGTCATAATTCGAGAACAGTGCATCGTAGAAGAAAAAGTGTTGGATCTTTTTTGTAGACAATTTTACGATCTTCAAACTTTGCCTGAACCATTTTTCGATAGCTCTCGTTGTTTTAGACATATACGCAAAAAACGCTAATTTGTGACCTTTGACCTCGAATAAAAAACAACGCACAAGCGGGATCGATGGGGACTTTTGACATATCATTCGTAATGACGTATTCAAGACCTGCACAAAAATCCAGCTTGTTGGGAATTAATGCAAACTTGAATAATAATTTAGTCTATTTTGACTGGACTATAAGCCATTTCAGTGAGTGGCATTGAAACAATCTTCATATTGAAAATGACAGATACAGTGGATCGTTAAAAACGCCGAAGTTTGTTAGCGCCTAACGGCCGAACCCAATAACCTATTTATCTCCAGCTTTGGCATACTGGAGATGTTTTCTGTTTCATTTGTTTTTCTATCCCCGGTATGTGATAGATAGGTTATTGGGTTCGGCTGTAAGGCTGCTCGCTCACGTCCGATAGTCGGTGACCAATTTTTTGTAGAAGAAAAATAGAGCACACTGATAGGACTCGTGTCACGCATACGTCCTAAAAAAGTTCGTCAAAATATAATGTGTACACAGATGTAAACAGATTAACGGGCGGCACAGTCATTTTTTGTTCGTTCAGTTTGCTCCCCCTAAACGGTTTAACCTTTTCAAAGACAGTGATTATAATCACTGTCTTTGAAAAATATAAAATATAAAATATAAATATAAACATAAATATAAAATATATTTTATAAGGGAGAATAAGATTTTCTTACCTGTGTATCATAAGCATCTGGGAATGTCAGGATCCTATCGTGAATATCAGCGTTCTTAGCAGCTGATATAACGTCAGCTACCGGTGCTGTTAGTTTTCCATACTGGATGTTATACCTGAAATAAAATTAGACATACCCTACAGCTCAACTTTGGGTCAAAATACAAAACTCCAAGACATATTAAGTCTTCATTCATTACATTAGGAGGCAAAATGTCCCCCAACATGATACGCGTCACGTGAATGCGTTGTAAGTTAAGGCGCTCCCTCACCGGGAGCATTCGCGTGCAATGTAACATATAGATTCGATTTTGAGCATTACATTACAATACTACCTCCCTGACTGACGAGCATTCGCGTATAGTGTAACATAGATTTTAATGGACATAGATTTTTAAAATCTATCAAAATATTACACATTGTATCATTCCCTCTCCAAGAGAGGAGGTCTGAGTCCCAGCAGTGGGAACATTATAAGGCCGCTAATGCTAATGTACAAGGTGCGCGTTGTTATGCTCGGTTCTCCTCCTTCAGTGAAGTAAACTCATTTTGTATTTACAGATAGCTCACTGTAATGTTCGGATATCCTCCCTCACCGATGTAATGCTCGACTCTGTAACATTACATTACACGCGAATGCTCCCGGTGAGGGAGCGCCTTTACGGGATACCTACTGGGCAATGTTGTATCTTCATATTGGGGACATTTTGTCCCCTAAAGTGTATCTGAGGCTTTATATAGTTTTCCACGTTTTTTTTTCTCAAACGTTAAATATTGGGAATTTTCTCGAAACCGTTGAGTATTGGGAATTTTCTCGAACTAGTTTTTAGCAAGATTTTCTTGTAACTTGTTTTAGTTTCTTTGAGAGAAGTTAAAGAGTATTTTTTGTTTTCAGAAATCCCAGTAATGCGATGCAACACCTAACGATTATACCACCATTAGCTGCTTAGTTTTTTTTTTACTTCTTTTATTATTTGGTAATACTACTTTTATTTTTTTATTATTTGTTATTACTACTTTTATTTTATATTATTATTCTTTTATACATATATGTTGAAAATATTCGGTATTACTATTCGTGTTTTAATGACAAATATATTATATCTATTTGGAATATTCTTTTATTGTAGAAAATAAGACTAGGATGTCTTTGTAGGGTTCCGTAGCCAAATGGCAAAAAACCCTTATAGATTCGTCAGTTCAGGTCACATTCACTCTGAGAAGACAAGCTTGTCCCCCAGTGTACCTAGGTGGTAGCCAGCTGCCTCACAGCGAGTCAGTCAAATTTTTAGGAATGCACTTGGACCGTCGATTGACATGGCAAAAACACATCGAATCAAAACGATGTGAGATAAACCTCAAATACAAAGGCCTGTACTGGCTACTGGGCAGAAATTCCAAACTATCTCTGGACAATAAACTCCTAGTATACAAGTGTGCTATAAAACCAGTTTGGACGTACGGAATCCAGTTGTGGGGAGCAACTTGTGACTCTAATAAGAACAAAATCCAAAAAACCCAGAACTACATTCTGAAACAAATTTGTAATGCACCCTGGTTCATCCGAAACTCGGAAGTACACAAGTATACCAACATGCCAACGGTCAAGGAGGAAATAGGAGAATGTGCAGGGAAATAATTATAAAACTAGACTGGAGAAACATCCAAACCAGCTAGCTGTCCAGCTGACACTACCAGACTGTGTGCACAGACTAAAGAGACACAGAGTCATGGAACTAGGCAGTATATGAGCCATTATATTAGAAAGGAGGATACTTCCAATGAGAAATATCACTCCACAAGAATTCGTCATGCCTGTCTGTCTTTCCGTCCGTATGTCACAGTCATTTTTTTCCAAAACTATAAGAGGAATAGATGATTAAGATTTGGCCTATCCAGACCTAAGCGGTATTCGTTACCGTCTGCGGCAGAGAAAACCCAGAGGGTATGCAGTAATATTTCTGATCACACCAAAACGGATTTCGCTATCCTTGTGGGTAGAATAACGCGCGGTAGTCGAGTTACGCTCAGAGAGGTAAGAAATTTTCGGATTTACCCACAGCGGCAGTGAATATCGCTCAGGTCGCTCTAGCCGCGGTACTTGATACTAAATACCTGAGACAAACCCACGCGGTATGTACCTCTACCCACAGCGGCAGCGAATATCGCTCAGGTCGCTCTAGCCGCGGTACTTGATACTAAATACCTGAGACAAACCCACGCGGTATGTACCTCTACCCACAGCGGCAGCGAATATCGCTCAGGTCGCTCTAGCCGCGGTACTTGATACTAAATACCTGAGACAAACCCACGCGGTATGTACCTCTACCCACAGCGGCAGCGAATATCGCTCAGGTCGCTCTAGCCGCGGTACTTGATACTAAATACCTGAGACAAACCCACGCGGTATGTACCTCTACCCACAGCGGCAGCGAATATCGCTCAGGTCGCTCTAGCCGCGGTACTTGATACTAAATACCTGAGACAAACCCACGCGGTATGTACCTCTACCCACAGCGGCAGCGAATATCGCTCAGGTCGCTCTAGCCGCGGTACTTGATACTAAATACCTGAGACAAACCCACGCGGTATGTACCTCTACCCACAGCGGCAGCGAATATCGCTCAGGTCGCTCTAGCCGCGGTACTTGATACTAAATACCTGAGACAAACCCACGCGGTATGTACCTCTACCCACAGCGGCAGCGAATATCGCTCAGGTCGCTCTAGCCGCGGTACTTGATACTAAATACCTGAGACAAACCCACGCGGTATGTACCTCTACCCACAGCGGCAGCGAATATCGCTCAGGTCGCTCTAGCCGCGGTACTTGATACTAAATACCTGAGACAAACCCACGCGGTATGTACCTCTACCCACAGCGGCAGCGAATATCGCTCAGGTCGCTCTAGCCGCGGTACTTGATACTAAATACCTGAGACAAACCCACGCGGTATGTACCTCTACCCACAGCTGTAGCGAATATCGCTCAGGTCGCTCTAGCCGCGGTACTTGATACTAAATACCTGAGACAAACCCACGCGGTATGTACCTCTACCCACAGCGGCAGCGAATATCGCTCAGGTCGCTCTAGCCGCGGTACTTGATACTAAATACCTGAGACAAACCCACGCGGTATGTACCTCTACCCACAGCGGCAGCGAATATCGCTCAGGTCGCTCTAGCCGCGGTACTTGATACTAAATACCTGAGCGAAACCCGCGCGGTATGTACCTCTACCCACAGCTGTAGCGAATATCGCTCAGGTCGCTCTAGCCGCGGTACTTGATACTAAATACCCGAGACAAACCCACGCGGTATGTACCTCTACCCACAGCGGCAGCGAATATCGCTCAGGTCGCTCTAGCCGCGGTACTTGATACTAAATACCTGAGACAAACCCACGCGGTATGTACCTCTACCCACAGCGGCAGCGAATATTGCTCAGGTTTGAATAGGCCTTACGATTTTCACATAAATATAGAAAAAAAAAACTAAAACCGGCCAAGAGCGTGTCTGGCCACGCTTAGTGTAGGGTGCCGTAGTTTCCCGTCTGTCGAACAAGTCTATGGATAGGTCTTCAAAAAAGATAGAGGTTTCTAATATCATTTTTTCTAAACTTCAGTTTGCGAGAGAGACACTTCCAAAGTGGTAAAATATGTGTCCCCTGTAACTTCTTAAAGAAGAGAATGAAAAACTATTAAAAATATATGATGTACATTACATTACTATGCAAACTTCCACCGAAAATTCGTTTGAACGAGATCTAGTAAGTAGTTTTTTAATACGTCATAAATCGTATACCGTATTTAAGTTGATACGGAACCCTCGGTGCGCGAGTCCGACTCGCACTTGCCCGGTTTCTGTTCTCGATTCAATGTTGTTACTTCATTGTCACAATATAGAATAGACATATTGATGTAGTCGAAGCTAGTTCCTAAAAATGTAATGTATATGGAGATTTGGGTCAGTACGCTACTGACCCCCAATACGTAATAATAATAAGTAGCATACTGACCCAAATCATAACGAAATGCATATTAGTATAGAAATGCATATACATTATATGTCAGTCAAGATTGGACATCAAAACATTCAATTTTTTAAGCTTTGAAAAAATCTATATGACATTTTACGTAGGCGTGGCGCTTATTTTATGTTTTGTTTTCTTATTAGTTTTATGATGTCCCGCAAAAGAAAAACTTTTCTCTCTTTCATATTACTTCTACCGCTCCGGGCGGGTTTCAGACTTCTACTGACTAAAACCAACTCCAGTTCTATCTTTGCCTTCATTTCAGGGTCTAGGGGCAATCTTTTGTTCCACCCAGGGCTCAGTACTTTCTAATGCAAATAGAATTTTAGCCAAGCCAGCATCAGTCATATCTCCCGTTCTGCGTCGAGGCAGTAAATTACCCGCGAAACGAGACACAATAGTAAGACAATAACAGCGTGGTCGCATGAGACCGGTCCCCTTCATGAATTAAGGGTGTTCCGCACACCAGCTTTTTTGGCTTACCTGACAGTATTGTTGAAGAGCACAGTGTCCTGCGGCACGACGCCTATGTTGGCGCGCAGCGACGCTTGCGTCACCGTCCTCACGTCCTGCCCGTCGACCAGCACAGCGCCTTCGTTCACGTCGTAGAACCGGAAGAGAAGTCGCATGATTGTTGACTTGCCCGCACCGCTGGGACCCACCTAATGGATAGATTGTTACGTTTTAATATAAGAAACATCATTTATCTAGACAAGGTAAATTTTGAGATAACTGTCGGGAAATTGCAACTACATAATGTAGATTACAGTTTTCATCAGTCGATTATTAAATTTTGAGACCATCAATATTGACTGAACAACTTGGATCGACAACCTAGTAACATATTATTGTAAGTAATTGACTGGCATATTGGTATGGTTGACGCAATAAATGCGGTTGGATTCCCGCACGGAACAAATTATATTTGTACGGCCTACAAGTCTGGTCAAATTTTTTGGTGTATGTATAATATAATATGTATAATTTTTAGGGCCTGTTTCACAATGTCCGAGTAGACACTACTTCCTGAATAAATTCAAAAATGGAACAGAATTTGTATGAAATTATCTGCCAAGTAAGATACTCGAAACTTAATCATAGGTGGTGAAATAGGCCCTAAGTGTTAAAGGAACGTATACAGAAAAAATTAATATAGCCTAAATAACGAGATCCACTCACCAAAGCCACAGTACTGCCCGGCGGCACCTTAAAGCTGATATTGTTCAACACGAGCCTCTCAGGGCCGTATCCAAACGACACGTGCTTGAACTCGACGGCGCCCCTCCTCACCAACAGGTCCGGGGCGCCGATAGCGTCGCGCACGTCGGAGTCCACTCGCATCAGGTCGAACATGTTCTCCATGTCCACGAAGTTCTTTTGGATGGCCCTGCGGAAGATAATATTTAAGTTGAAGGTGAAGAGGAAGGATGAAATTATTGTTCTAGGACCTTGCAACTTTCGTTTTGTAAGCTTCGACCAAATCGCAGTCATTAGCATTATCGGCTTTATAATGTTCCCACTGTTGGGATTCAGGCCTCCTCTCTAGGAGAGGGAGTGGGCAGTAAACCACCACGCGGGCCCAGTGCGGTTAGGTGGGTGTCACATGTTTTCGAAATCAAACCGCGGTCGTACAAAGTAAAAAACTACGGTTTTGATAACAACTATTTGGAACGTACAGTCAGCACCAAAAGTCGATGAACAGAATCAACATAACAAAACACCAGTTGGCAATAAAATATGTTTCATCTGTTCTCAATAAAATGTTTTGTTATGTTAATTCTGTTCATCGACTTTTGATGCTGACTGTACGTGGTGCATTTGTGGTCGAAGCGCAGTCCGGTTGGCTATGTACAGGGCTATGGAAATACTCGAAAGAGTTAGCATGGCTCTGAAACGCAAAAAGCATCTGAAGGAACACAGGTCGGTTGTAGTAGCGAAAATCTGACACGCCCCACCCATAGCCGAAGAAATTATTTGAAGAATGCCTAGGCACCTCAAAAAAAAAGTTTTCTACACATAGTCGTGGCCAGGAAGGCCCCAGACGCAGATATTTATTAATTAAATTAAGAATTAGGTACAAAAAAAAAAAGCTTAGCATAATCAAGTCTTTTGTGTAACTGCCCTTACGGTCGCTAAAACTTTGGTTTCTAGAAAGCAAAGCTGCCACATAAGCCTACTAATGGGCACCGATGCTAAAAATATAATTGATATCGCCTTACGGCCGAAACCAATAACCTATCGATCTCCAGTTTTAGCATACTGGAGATTGTAAAACAAATGATATACAAAAATTATCATGTTTTCTGTTGTTTCATTTGTTTTTCAATTTCCGATATGTGATAGATAGGTTATTGGTTTCGACTGTTGGCTATATCATAAATCAGATTAAGCCAATCTCTATTACTGTATTACTAGTACAACTTCATGTTGCGCACACAAATCTAGCGTATCACTCACGTAGAGTGTTATCGTCGTTAGTACACATATACTATGTAAGTGATAGAGATAAACGAGGAAGATTACTGGTGCAAAGTGATAAATAAAGGTGAATAACTTCTTAATTAAAAATACTTTAAGAGGGAAGCTTAGACGAACTGAGACGGTTGTGTTGGAATGATTTTATTTATTATAAATAATAATATTATAAAGAGGTAAAATTAAACTACCGGTCCGATTTGAAAAATTCTTTCCGTGTTAGATAGCCCATTTATCGAGGAATGCTATAGGTTATATACCATCACGCTACGACCCACGGGATCGGAGTAGTAACGAAAAATGCGGGTGAAACCGCAGGGGGCAGCTAGTTTATTATAATTCGCTAAAAAAATACCGTGTTTCGGTCGTAAATCATATTTTAATCAACACATAACTTGACACTGATCTGCAAAACGCAAAAATCTTATGAAAATTTGAATTTCGCGAGTTACCCTGACGCTTTGACTATAAGGATTAGTAGCTGGGGCCTTACCATGACGTGTTAAAATGTTAAGCGTGCGAGCGAGAGGAGGAGATTTACTCCCATCTAGCTCCATTCCTTGAACAGTTTAGTTTGGGTCGTCATATTGATGCCTAAGTACGATGTACCAAAAGACTATATTAATTTAAAGTGGATTATGACGTGATGATCCACTTAATCGCAAGTGATACAGCGATATGCATTTAGTACATTATATAAAAGTATGCAGTTGGTATCGCAACAATATAATTGGCAAGTATCCTCCAACGTTGGTCAATTCATCTATAATTGTAGCCAACGTTGGGTGGTCAAACGCAAAACTATCAATACTAAAAAAAGCTGTTCATGATTTCTCTTGCCAGTTCTGGCGGAACCTATATTATTCGCCGCGCCATCTCTTTCGTAGTTTACCGCGACCCTGTCGCTTTGTTTTAGGGCACCAACATTATGCTACTTTGACCCACAGTAAGTCAGGTATGCGGCAGACATGTCCTGCCTAGTTCCAAACTATGTCAATACCCCAAAATCTTTGATATTAACCATAAGACACTTCACAAGAGCGTATCAATCGCTTTGTAAACTATTTTTTTTTTATTGTTATAAACTAGTGCTTGACTGCGATCCCACCTGGTGGTAAGCAGTGATGATATGAACCCTTTGTTTACATACCTATAGTAGGTGCCGAACCAGTTGAGCGGCACATACAGCTGCACGATGTAGGACGCGAACAGCACGTAGTCGCCCACAGTCAGCTGGTTGGTCTCCACGACCATCGACACGCACAGCAGGGAACCGGCCAGCAGACCTGAGGACGACACATTTTGTTCAACATTCGCTCATCATCATCATCTCAGCCGAATGACGTCCACACCTGGACATAGACCTTCCCCAAGTGTCGCCACAACGACCAGTCCTGTACTTCTCGCTTCCATCGGATTCCCGCGACCCTCACCAGGTCATCGGTCCACCTTGTAGGCCTTCTAACGCTGCGTCTTCCGGCAATTGATCTCCACTCCAGGTTTTAAGTGTCGCTTACGTAAATTTTCATAAAATTTAATCTATGGGTACTGGGTACACTCACTGGCGGTCTTATCGCTGACAGTGATAACTGCCAGACCACCTTAAGTTGGACTATAAGAACTCCAAACTAAAAAAGGGGTGGTCAGGGTAGTAGAAAAGTAGTTTTTATTCATGAAAGTTTGAAAACCCATTTTTTATTTATGTAAAACTCAAGTTTTAAGCAAAACTCAACTTCGGATGCCTAATTCAAAAGTCGGGATTAGACCTTGTAAAATAAGTGGACAATCGGAATATGTCAACAAAAAAAATGTTTGCTTAAAACATGTCAAAGTGGCATCAGGAACTCACGAATCTCAATTGCTAAACCGATCATGTAAACAAGAACGAATAAATAACATATTTATGTTAATGAAAACAGTTTCTTAGGAAGTCGGACGCTATTACTATTCTAGGAAAACTTTAAATTATACCGTGCTTATCTTGGGTACATATTGGTGTAAACTTATTTAAGTACAGATATTACACAACTATTTTCCCTAAAAATAAAGGTAAAGGGGACAAGGCCACAGAAATTTATGATATCTATCGCCTTGATATTTTTTGGTGGCTATGTTATTTTTATATTTAATTACTAGCTGCTACCAGCGGCATTGTCCGTGTGATATTAGAAAATTAAAAAAATCATGTTAACGTAACGTTAGAGTAACAACATACATACAAGTGTCGCGTTCATAATATTAGTAAGATTAAATGAGGAAAACTTACCAGAACAAATGATGACATTTTGTAGCGTATTCAGCATATTCAGTGTTATCAGAGATTTAAACTCCTCCGTCTGAAAACATAAGCATTGCAATGTTAGGGATATCCGTCCATATACCAGAAAATCACGTCAGTCTAAGGATAGGATACTAAAGATCTAGGACCTCTTTTTTTAAGTAGCAAATCATCAGAATTACTTCCGACTTTTACTCCATAAAACTCTCTATTCCTTCTTTGCCTTTCGCTCCTGTGCCCCCGGATTTTCCTTTCAGAAGCGAACCCAAGGCCAAAGAGGCTTCGACCTTGCTAGGTTCCTACGGTTTTGCTAACATCTTCTTGAGGCACGCGTGGATCTATACGCGCCGTCGATCTAGAATCCTTGGTTTCAAAGACACATAAAAGAAATTTTATAAACTGTCTTACCTGATAATTAACAATAGCCTCTCTATAAGACACCACTTCATACGTCTCAGCGCCATAGTACTTGACGGTCTCATAGTTGAGCAGCGAGTCCACCGAGCGCGCCTTCTGTTCGTTGTCGGCGAGGTTCATACGCCTCTGGAACTTGGTCCGCCATTCTGTTACCGCTATCGTCGCCACTAAAATGGAAATGATAATAGTTTTAATCCAATCTTATAATATTCCAGTTGGTGGCACTATAGCCAGAGTTATTGTTAAATTATGACACGTAAAGCTTCATAACTTTCAGTTCGGTTTTAATCGAAAAGGAATGGGATTTAGAATTCGATTTATGCCAAGACCTTGTGCCAATAAAAACGATCGACAAATCTAAATAATCAAAAAATAATACAATGAGATTAGGCCAATCATTGTTATCAAACACGCGATGAACCGTAATTGATTGTAGGTTTTAAAAATACAAAGGCTTGGATACTGGTGAATAGTTTCGAATACCTATATTTTACAGACAATTACTTGCACGCGACCGTAAAAAAAACGAAAACCGATATATCATACTATCACACGAATATTAAGGATCAGTTCACACTGAGACGCGACGCGACGATGCAGCAATTAACAGGCCATTGACTTCGTGCTGCGCTGTCCTGCGCCGCAAGACGCATCGCAACGTCGCAGGCGCATAGTAAAATTGTTGGCAACACGACGTCATGAAGCGTCGCGAGGCGCAGCGCTGCATGAAGCAACGTATTCTAAATTCTCACAATGAAATGTGTATCTTTTCTCGCAGTTAAGTTCTATTTTGAATCACTCTATTAAAATGTGCGTGCAGCGTCGCGTCGCGTCGCGTCTCGGTGTGAGCTGACCCTAAGTGGGAACTAAGCGACGCACACGTGGGCCCCGCCTGATTTGTACGTAGAAGGACGTCGCGTGGCGTGGATCCAATGTAGCTCTACAAGTTCAGTTTTTCCTACAAATTTGCCCTCGTGTGTGCAATATAGTTCTATAACCTTTAAAGCTGAAAGTTTGTGTGTTTGCATGTTTCTTACTTTATCACGCTCGAACGGCTGAACAGATATCAATGAAATTTGGCACACGGATAGACAATGTCCTAGAATAACCTAGATTTACCCTGGGCGTGTTTTCTTGGGATATTTTTTTACTATCACGCGGGCGAAACCGCAGCCAGCAGCTATTGACAAAAATCACTATTAAAAAGAACGGTGGAATGTGTAAACCGATAAGTATTTATCACTCACAACTTTAAATTCAGATTTCGGTGTTTTGTTTCTTCCTTAATTAATTACGTCGACTTCTGGAATTAACTTCTAGTGTGTAAATTGTCATCATCATCTGCCTAGCCTTTTCCCAACTATATTGGGGTCGGCTTCCAGTCAAGCCGGATTTAGCTGAATACCAGTATTTTACGAGGAGCGGCTGCCTACCAGACCTCCATAACCCATTAACTGGGGTAACACGGTACTTCATGGCAAGACTGGAGTCAGATTTACTGGCTTCTGACTATCCGTAACAACTGCCAAAGATCTCCAAATGGCAGCCGGGACCAACGGCTTAACGTGCTTTCCGAGGCACGGAGGAAACTCGTTATGTTAAGATGGTCACCCATCCACAGACCAACCTAGGCAAGCGTTGCTTAACCTTGAAGATCGACCTGTGCGGCAGTTATTATCTAGCCACGAGCTCCTCCCTAGTGTGTAAATTGTACTATTTATGAATTGACACTTCGAGCATTGTCTGTTATGAACCTATGCTATGCAGCATTTGAAGGGATAGTTTTTATTTTAAAAGTCTGTTCTATTTTTTTGCAAATAATTAATATTCTATTAGCAGCCCAGTTGGCGAAGTGGGTGAGCACTCGCTTGCTATACTGCGTGTCGTACGTTCAATTCTTGCACGGAGCAAACTTTTGTGTGGCCTACAAAGAATTGTTTCGGGTCTGAAAGTTTTATGTATGTGAGTACCTATTTCGTCATGGATACCTTCGTCAACATTTAATTTAAAAAAAAAATGGGGCCAATACAAAAGTAACATCCTACTACTTAATTAAATAAATACTTGTAAATCGGTTCAAACATGATGATCCTTAGAGAAACCGCATTTATTTTGAGTTAATACAATCCAATCACCTTATTTGCAGTCGGCAAAAACACGCGGTAAGCCTAAGAATCGTTACTCCGCAGCTTTTGCGATAACACTTAAAAATAACGACAAAATAAACCGATAAGAATAGGAAATAAGGAAAGAGCATGATTAACTTATTCTTTAAATTACAAGGCCGAAAATTTCGTTGATATGATTGTTTTGCAACTCATATCCATCGCATTTGTATATGTATACACATGAATAAAATATAAGTGTCAAAATAATAACAATTTTTTTACTAAATAAAATACATTTAGGTAATATATTAGTAATATTCGACACTTTGAAACAAATATGCAATTTTTATCTCTATGTCTGTCTGTGTTTATTCCAGCTAATCTCAAAAACGGCTGAACCGATTTAGACCGGACGGGAATGCAAAAGGCAATGGAAGTAACACAAGTGGAAGGATGGGAACAGAGTCTCTTACAGTAAATAAAAGCTCGTCTACTCACGTATATAAAGCACCATAGTCGTAAACACGATGAGTCCGAACCACACGTTGAACTGCGACACAAAGTATATGACAGCGACCACGATGTCAATGAGCGTCGGCGTTATAGAGAACAGTATGTAGGACAGCAGGTTGTCAATGGAGTCCGTTCCCCGGTCCATGACCCTGAGGACCTCGCCCGTCTTCCGCGACAGGTGCCACCGCAGGGGCAGGTCGTGGAGGTGACGGAATAGTTCTAACTGAAACAGATGAATTAAAAAATAGTATTAGGCTGCCTACTTTTTTTAAGAGTAGTCAAAAAGTAACTTTAATTACCCAAAATCGCAAACATGACATTTAATTCAAATCAGAGGAAACGGGCCGTAATCCACCACACGGGGCCAGTGCGGGTTGGTGGATGTTACCTTAGTTTTCCTTCACCATTTTGAAAGCAGTGGTGATGAAATAAATTAAAAAGAGTAATGCGAATGGCTGGATGCATTCACGACATCGTAAGTCGGAGCCGTTACCACTTTTTCACCACTGCTTACTTACTTTTTGGGTAGTTATTGTTTAGTACTACCATGTAAATAAAAATTTTATATAAAAGAATACAAAAACCAGAAAAGTGTAAATCATCGTTGTGCTATCATGAGTCTATGTATCTCAATATAGAACCATAAAAAATGCATATTATATGTGTATAGAGGTTTTATCTCACGAAAGCGGGTAACCCATACTTGTGTGTGTAAGTGTAAATGTACAGTCTTTGGGTGCGTAAGCTCGGGAGCGCTTAGTCGCGGCCGGGTCGCCGGCTGAGTCAGTAGTGCTTCTTGGTTCGCGTCAAAATAATTTATCGAGTACCGTCAGCATGCGAGGTACGAAGAAACGGAGGAAAGTTGTTCGCAGTGCGATAAGGCAACTTAATGTTCATGTTTGTTGTGTGTAATATATGAATGTATTTATTTATTTCAATTACTAGCTATACTTACAGTACACACCAAAACGTATAGCTAGCCAACAACTTACAAACTAGAGATTTTATTATACACAGATATTGATCATTTCTTTACTGCTATATAAAAAAAAAACGAATTTCGATTCCTGAGCAATCAGGGCGTTCAGCCGATTATTTATGTGGCGTAACCAAGGTAACCACAAAAACCATCGAAGGAGCATCGACGCGCGCACCAGCGCCTGTCAGTCCGCTTCGCTCTTACTTTTGCTGTGTTAACTATTTTAATGGTGAGAATAAACTATTTAAAAAGTATCTAGTCCGTTTGATTGTGTTCCACCACCACAACACATCAACATGTTATACGATTTTATAACTGTTTTGTTTATTTTAGGCTCGTCAAATGATTGCAAATATTTATAATTTGTCAAAGAAGAAAATTAATTCACGGAACTTCATCGAGAACCAAATTGTGATTTATCATATTTGCGTAATATTACAAAACGCACTGCAGCAGCGACCGGGGTAAGTGAAAGAACAGTGCAAAAAAACTAATAAAAGAAGGGAGAGATGTCGCAAGTACATCTTCGAATTTTATGTCACCCATGAAAAATCGAAGAAAGAGAGAAAATTAAGGTGGATTTACAGGTGACGTTGTACGGAGCACAATACAAAATTTTCATATCGTACTAAAACAAATTCCAACATTAATATCATCAAATAAAATAAATAAATTGTTTATTTGGTCTCAAAAGGTTACATTACAAGTGTTAATGAAACATCCCCAGTAAGTTATTTTATTATTAATATTTGTGTTGGGGTTATTTCGCTCCTTCCCTTAATTGTATAACATTGGCAAAGCTAAAGTCAGTTTTGAATGAAAAAGTTGGTTTCGATGGATGTCTCGTAACGCTGCGTAAGTTATTAAATAAATTGGGCAACAAGTGGCAACTTTATTATTTTGTTCAATAGCGATGAGCTTGCTAACGCTACCTGTAGTTACGCACACAAGAGCGAGTGTCTATACACGTCACAACTACAAGTATGGCTCACCCGCTTTCGTGAGATAAAACAACTATACGTTTTGATAACAAAACAAATCACATTTCATTGAAAAGTTTGCAAAAAAACAATATATTATGACGTCTTCTAACTCATTGTTTGTGACAGCGTATTAGTCACGATTAGTTTAATTAACAGTAAAGTGTAACACAATACCCATATGACTATGTATGATGAAACTTCTGATTCATACAACAATCATAATTGGATTGTGTCAGTGGGTCAATTAAGTTTAATCTCATTACTTATCAAGCCTCTATTATCCTTGTGTGGTAAAGGTTTTTTTTCAGATAGGTACACAAAAAAATAATTCTCGCGGTCAGGGTGGAAAGAGGGAGTGTCAGACTTTTAATGACTGAAAAAACACTGAGGCAACGAGGTGTTGCCTCAGTTGCCCTTTGTTTTCCAAGACCGCGTTATCTCGTTTGAACATACCCACAACCCTAGCAAATTCCAGTGGATTTCTGCCTGAGTATGAGCTAGGGGCCTAGGTACTAGGCCTGGCTAGCAGCCCCTAGCTAGCTTGGCCTTCACTACCATGTGAAGAGGTGAAAAGAGAGGTTTTCTTTATACCCACCCGCCTTCCACCAAAGGGCTTTCAGCTCTCGTTTTCATACACTGCTGTTCTCTGCCAATTTGCCTTCGTAAATGAAAACACAGTCATTTATCTCGCCCCAAAAACTTCAAAAGTTACTTGATTTCTTATTTATCCGAAGCCCTAAAACTTAGATAAGCTTAAAAGGGCCCTGCCTAAGACGTATATCGTCAACGTGAGCATGGTTTAAAAGCTTGTGGTTTAATCCGACGCTATGTTTGATAAACAGGTAACGCGAAAAAAGAGAGATAACGCCTGTTGGCATTCTGTAATTACGTCCGCGTCATTCAGTCGAATTTTTCACAAAACTTGTTCCAGGAAAGAAGTGTTTATTTTAAAAACCCAACCAAATCTTAATAGTTTATGGAAACGAATTTAGTCATTCTGAATTACGATTAATGGGCGGCAATGGCTTAATTCTGTAGTTATATGTTCTTTTTTTTATGATTGCTCTATGAAAGGCCAGAGGTCTTTACTGGATTAGTTTTATATAAACTTATGATTTGATTTGAATAGAAACCTAGATAATATCCATCACAGCGGCTGCATAAAAATGTATCTCACATGGCCGCTCTTAAGAACATCTTAGTTTACTATGTACATTTTCAATTACTAGTTTCGGACGAGCTTGATTTCTATATTTTCATCTAGAATAACCTATAACCAAATATTTTAATTATCGATGAATATATATCTCGTTGTCATTTACCTGTAATTCCCTAGTGGTGTACTGCTGCACTTTGATCCACAGGAACGACCGGAGGTTGTTGAGGAAGCCCATCCCTCCGGTGCCTCCGCCCTGAAGGAACTTGAAGAACACGTAGATCAGCACCAAGTCCCATCGGAAGTAGAATGGCGGGATGGAGATACTGTCCACTGGAAGAAAGGTAGTTTTATTTAGAAACGAGTTGGTTATTGAGACATTTTTTAAATCATAATTATTATAGAATGGAAGCTGCTTTCTCTCTCTCTTTTCCTATCTTTCTCTCTCTCTCTGGTATCGAACTTGCCTGATAGAAAGATGAATGAAGTCTACAATGGAACTGGCGTGTCAGACGATGCATATTGATTCTAGCACTAAATTAACTTTGCAGACATTGGAAACGTATCAAATATTAAGGTGTTTGCCCTGAAATGCATAGAGCAGATAAAGAACACAGGTGGGTCTTAGGCGCGCCCTCTCACTCCACGCAAGAAGTTATTTGCCGATATTCCACATAATTCACAAACATGTTAACTCAGAAATGCACAAAACACCCGGACCCAAAACACCTATCATACAAATTTTTGTTCCGTGCGGGAATTAAACCCACGAAACCCAACCGTACAGTCATAATCCAAATAAATTTCCTTATTTATCCATTAGACGTATACATAACAATCTACTAACATACTACTAACAAATCGCAAATCTCCGTCCGACCATCCGGGAGTTGTGTCTGTTCCGGGCAACTACCAATCAAGTAGAAAAATCTAATACGCGATGCAGAAGAGAATTCTAGTTTTTAAATGGCGTCATAGATGTTGCTACAATCACTTACCTATTTTTTTGCTATAAATAGGCACGAAAAGGTTCACGGCGCGTCCTGCGATGAGGGCCAGCACACATATGAGCACGTAGACTTGCAGGCACGCACTCTTCCTAGGCCACAGGAAGGGCAGCAGAGTTCGCAGCTTGCCGAACACATTGCGGAATGTCGATCTGTTGTCATCTGGCTACGGAGACAAGATGTGAAGATTATTAATTTATCCTACTTAAGTCAGTCTTAAGACTAGCTTTTGAAAAAAGCAAAATAGACCATTAGTATCGCATATTAGGTATATATAGGTACATATTTTATGAGTTTATTAGTTGTCTAGTACCCATAGCACAAGCTCTGCTTAATTTGGGACTAGATGGCGTTGTGTGAAAATTGAGGAATATTAACCAATTCCACAACTAATAAATTGAAGTGTCTATTTGTAACATCAAAATATATTTTTTTACTAAGTGCAATTTCTATAACAAAAGTTGTAAACTTTTCAAACTTATGTCTGTCTGTTGATTTGTTCTGGCTTATCTCCGAAACAGCTGGACCGATTTTGGGATTTTCCTAGCTAAAAAGGAGTAACTTAGGATTCATAATGCCGCGGGAACCGCGAACGAGAAGGGAAGAACAACTCCGAAATTGATAACAAGTTTTTACACGATTGCTCCAAAACTGCCCACGACCAATTCGTAGACCTACCAAATATACACAAAAAAAACATAAAATCGGTCAAGCTGTTTCGGAGGAGTTCGATAACAAACACTGTGACACGAGATATAAATTAGGTATAAGTACCTAATACAAGGTAAAGAGGTAAATTAATTATTAGTTTATTTATAATGTTTGTAGACCTTCTCCAATGTAGATTTTTTCTACAATCTTCCTGCTACATTTTTTTACTTCCTGTGGGAAAACCGACAAAATAATACTGCGAATAGCGTGTTGTATATTACGCCTTTTTAAAAGTCTGTACACTTGAGATAAAGTTTATTCGGCACGTTACTCTTAGGTCAAGAAGCTCTTTGAACCAACGCAAAAATGTAAGATAAACATAAATAATCTTACAGGGTCGTAGACGTGAAAGTATTTCCCCATTCCCTGCATGTTTGATGAGTAAACCAGTTAAACAGTCTGAAAACAAATCATCTTTTGAAAATACTTACAAGGAGATAAAAATCGGAGTAAAAATAATCAATTACTGAAACAATTCTTATGACTGTAGTGGCAAAAGAGATGGTAGGTATTTTAATTTTTTTATAAGGAGAATATACCCTATAATGTCCCCACTGCTAGGACTCAGGCCTGCTCACTAGGTGAACGAACGAGCCTTATTCCACCTATATTTCTTAGGGGACTGGAGATGAAATAAAAGACATAATGCAGCACAAAAGCGCCTGCCTGTTTATGCCATACATACGACTTACAACTCTTTAAGTTGTAGTCCACTCGGCCACCACTTCATTTTTTCAAAGCTATATTTTATTACAAATAATTCGAAGCTATTTCCATCCCCTACATGACTCTTTACGCGTTTACTTGACTATTTTACTCCGACTTTAAATATTATTCTTATCTTATTTTTTAAATATTATTACTTTTCAGACTGTTTACTTGTAAATACTCACCCTATTGGAAAATATATCATCACGTTATGCCAGTTCTAAAACGTGCAATTATTGTAACGGAGGTCAATACACTTGATAATTTAATCACCTTAACTACTTTAAATGAATCTTTTTCGGCTGTTGAAACAATTAAATGATTTTGATATGGACATGACATCTTAACCTATAAATAAATTACGAAAAAATGAACGAATTGACGTGAATGACAAAAACTATGGATGGGAAAAAAAAGTTTGATTCTCATAAATAAAGTTTGCTACAAAAAGTTTTTATTTGATGGTTGGTTTCACTTTATGTTTTCTTGAAGATTTCATTTCATTTCTAGATTCAGTCACCTTTCAAGCGGGAACAACAATAGACCGATGCACACATGGGCCACGCCTGATTTGAAGTAGAACAGTGTGCGTGAACACGCGCGTGGCGTGGATCTAATGTAGCTCTACAAGTCTAGTTGCCATATAAAATGTACGGCAAACTACATTGTGCACACGTGGGCCATGTACGTCAAACTGGGTACGTCGGTCTCCATACATTTTATATAGCAACTAGACTTACGGCCGAACCTAATAACCTATCTATCTGCAGTGTTTGCATACTGGAGATAGTAAAACAAATGATACAATACAAAAATTATACATACAAAGATATGTGATAGATAGGTTATTGGGTTCGGCTGTTAAAGAGCTACATACATTATAGTATGGGTTTGTATGGCCCTGGTTGCGCGATGGGGTCGCCTGGTTTGTTTAGTACTCCATACAAATCCATAATAAGCAGTGGGTCGCGGACTCACGGTCGCTAAGAACCGAATGCTACTGTTAATCCACTCCACGCGACGCTACGCAATGCCACGCGACTTGCTTCTGCGTATAAATCAGACGTGGCTCACGTGTACGTCGATCTAATGTAGTTTCCACTCTACCACTAAGACATCTCAATGTACAAAATATAGGTTCCACAACTTTTCACACAACGCCATCTAGTCCCAAGCTAAGCAGAGCTTGTGTTATGGATACTAGACAACTGATAAACATATTTATTTATTTCTAAATACATACATATTATAGATAAATTACACACAGACACAGAACAAATGATCGTGCCATCACACAAACATTTGTCCTGGGTGGGAATCGAACCCACGACCGCTGGCTTAGCAGTCAGGGCCACTAACCACTAGACCAACTGGCCAGTCATACATGAAAAATGAAAGAACCTCTTTCCAACCCTGAAAAGAAAAAACACTCACCCGTGGTGGTATATTCCTGCGGTTGTCGTCCTCTCCCTCGAGGAACTCGAACTGGTGCATGATGCCGGGCGCCTTCATGCCGAGCACGAACATGATCATGCACGACACGTAGCGCCCCACGAACAGAGCCATCTCCAGCCGGTCTTGGAGACTACCACACACATAAGATAATGCTTACCCTTGGCGGTATATTCCTGCGGTTGTCGTCCTCTCCCTCGAGGAACTCGAACTGGTGCATGATGCCGGGCGCCTTCATGCCGAGCACGAACATGATCATGCACGACACGTAGCGCCCCACGAACAGAGCCATCTCCAGCCGGTCTTGGAGACTACGACACACATAAAGACTTGATAAGTCGCGAGGAAAAAAGTATTGTTATTATTTAAAACTTTCTTTTGAGTTTCTTAAAAGCGGTAATTATTTGAGTCATTAAAATCAAAACCCTATTGTTATGACTCCGTTGTCCGTCTGCCTGTCACCAGGCTGGATCTCATGAGCCGTAGGTCGGCTGACAGTTAAAATGTGCACAGATGGTGTATTTCTGTACCCACAAAATAAAATCTAAAAACAGAATATAATAAATATTTAAATGGGGTTCCTATACTACTAATCGTGTTTTTGCCGATTTTTACAACGAACGGTACGGATCCCTTACTGAGCGAGTCCGACTCGCACTTGGCCGGTATTTCTTCAGAATTGGCGTTTCAATTACGAAACGTGAAAATCTAGGAATTAAATCTGCAAACCCACCAATAGCAATCTCATTGGTGGGCAGGTTCAACAACTTATTATGCCGATAAACAATACATTACAGCGCAAGAAACAATCTTCTTTTACTTGAACAGAGAAATCTAGAATTCATCTTTAAAACTAATGAAAAAAGAAACGAAAAATGTAGCATAATTATGCATTTAAAAACGACAGGAAAAAAATACTCACTTTTTCAAATGCCACCACCATCCTTCTTTATTAAGATTGAGGAAGGAAAGATTTTCCGACACAAATATCATGGCCCAGAAGACGAGCAGTACAAACCCATGTCCCTTCGGAGGGACAGAGGGCAAGAGGAACCGCCTCTCTAGTACTGCGAGATAGGCCGACAGGGGGAACACAACTAATGTTATCACTAAAGCTAGTATCTGTAACAAAAATATTTACAGTTAGTAAATGAATTAATACAAGAGAACTTTTAAGATTCAAAATACTGATTAAACAGTAGTCAGTAGTATATACAACCCACTTCTGTGTCATATTTTTCAAATTAAATATTTTCTAACAACTAATAATAGTACAATGTGTTTAACCGCATAGGCACATTAAATAAGGGGTGTGAAAGCTTGCCATGTTTTTCCACTAAAACTTTTTGTTTTTGACTTTGATAATGTAAGCAGCAATAATTTCAAGTCCAGGCGCTCTTAGAAATTGAAGCATCTATCTTTTATGAATGACTGGGATTGTAGCGGCTAGCTGTATAAGAGTTGTTCTTGTTGTTGTTATTTAAGTTGAATGGCATTTGATTAAAGAAGCTTTTATAGAGCAGTGGACTGGCTATAATAGTAATGGTCAATTTCTAAACAGACTACTGATAAAATTGTTAATCCATCTTTTGAAGTTTAGCAAAAGTTGTAAAATACATACCATATATCCATAAATTGATCCTCCTTTAAATACAAAAGCCTGTAGCAGGAATCTTATCACAGCCAGCACTGGTACAAACAACGTGAAAAACAACTGCACGGCGAAAAGCCGTGAAGTTCTGACATCCACCACTTCTGTTGCATATCTGAAAAGAAATGGCTTATTACTATTTTTCATGGATATCAATTGAAACTGGCTCACGGTGGACATAACTGTAGTTCAAAGTAATTAGTATTATCTTAAAGAAATTCAAAACTACACAACTGTAGAATAATGAACAAGCCATGCCAAAAGTTTTCCTTGAGTTTAAAAAGTCCACACAGAATACATGGATTAGTCTTTAAGACTCAATTAAAAATAGTTAAAAAACATGTCCATAAAAAAGCTTATGTGGAACTGTTGGTAAGCAAGTCCGACTCACACTTGACTGGTTTTATTCATAAATTTAATAAATGAGTTTCTATAATATGGGTCAACTTAATCTCTTTTTCCAACTGTGTAAGGGTTGATGATGATCCCGTCTTTGTTTTAAATTGATGATAATGCTTCACCACTATATAATCTAACCAAATACAGCTAAATGCCATTGTTTTTGCTAAGAGTACAGCCATGCGGCTTTTAAATTTTATCAACTAGCTATTCCACAAAGATACCATTTGATTTACAGGAATCTTTTCAACTATTTTTAGTTTATTCCCTTTTAAAATATAATACAAAAATAATATTTATCTAATTAAAAAGTTAATCTCTCAGTAATTACCATAACTAACCATTCTTATCAATGCATAAAAATTTAATCAGATTAATTAAAAAATGAACAGCCGTAAAATGTTTTATTAGATCAAATTATGTAATATCAATATTTTATAAATGATGCCGATAACAACAGATAATAAATAAATAGGCATTGTATAAGGTAGCTGATAAGACTTGGGTACTAGTGTTTCCATTATCTGAGAGTAAGAATCCATTACAGTGCAGTCGTTATAAGTTGACGAGTGTGAAGTTAGGCTCTGCGAATTTTGCCGCTTGAAAACTTGGCCGTACTACTGTAATGGCCGTACTGTACTTAGCATATATTACATGACTGGTCAAAAATATCCTTCAAGTTTTCTTTGTTCCCCTCCAACACTATTCCTTGCCAAGCAGAATGTGGTCTTACAAGTTGTAATTTGTGTAAAATTATTGACCCACTACTTTTGAATAAAATTAACATAATTTCCTTTAAAAAATTCTCAGTCAATGTTAACATTTTAGAATATTTTGTTATTTCATGAGCATGAGGATTATAATATTTATATTGTTGACTGGGACAAGGATAATTTAAATATAATTATCTTGAGGGGTCCCAACCAAGAACAGAATCTTATTGAAAAGTAAGAGATGTATTTTTTTTTTAATTATTCACAGAACTTTAAAACCTCCTATAGTAAATCAACACATTTTCATACATGATTTTGTTCTTGGAATCTATAAAAAAGAAAGATTGACTATTCCGTTCAATACATATACTACTTGTATATTTAACGTTTGAATCCCCAACCGGTCCTATGAGACCGCGCTGTTATTGTTTTACTATTGTGTCTCGTTTCGCGGGTATCTGAGTAACTACCAAAGACATGGTCAACACAATCAATTAATCTATGATATATACAGACAGCATAAAATAACCGAAACATAATTATCATTTACATACCTTTTATACATAACAATTTGAATCAGTCCAAATATTAATAGAAATCCACCAATGAAGATAGCGGAGATGGTCTCCATAAAACACTGGGATATTCCATGGTCTACCCATATCTCGCCCAGGGTCACGTTAGGGGGACAATATTCCATCATTTTGCTGCAAATATTTAAAAGTAATTAAAGTAATGTAACTTCAAAAATTGTGAAGTTAAAAACAGACCTGATGGTTGTATATTGGAATTGCAGTTATTAGATTTAAGTATTTTTACAATACATTATCTTAAAGACATTACGCGCATGTTACGCGCAGTAGTGATAGTGCAACAAATAGGTAATTTTTAGAAATTACAACGCAAAAATAATTGTAAAACTTCACGGAGATACATAAAAATAACAATTATACTTACATTGCGGTTAAGTCTACAACGCGGTTTTGACTTGAAATTTCATCAAAATACACTGCCGGCTAACTCATATTGCCTTATCAAAATGCCCTAATCATTTCACTGAAAACTAATAATTAATTTATTTTGACAGCTGATGACAGTTCAATTGACGTTATTTAACTTTTAAATATTTTCATAGCGGCCAAAGTATTAGTAGTAATTCAGCCTATGCTGTCAGTTGTGATAACATAGACAAGAAAACTAAGGCGGTATTTTCAATTTGACCGCTTTATTGTCTCGGCTTTAACACCTGGGGCCATACCATGACGTGTTAAAATGTTAAACGTGCGTCTGAGAAAGAGGGATGGAGCTATACTTACATCCTATATAGCTTTTAACAGTTCTGGAACGCGTTGAGAGTTCGTGGTAGTACCTATATCTCCATAGTGTGCTAGTTTCACATAGGCATGGAAAGGTTTTACCTGCGAAATTATTGCAACTTGTACAGTTTGAGTTGCCCGCTGCAGAGTAGCCTGCAATTATTGTTTATTTATTTTTTATTTTAAGCTGTGTCATCATTTCACATTCACCTCTAAAGTCTGTTTTTCAATCAGTGAGATTAAATTGACACAAGCAAATGTCAAATATACAATAATAATGACAGTCCTTTTGTTTTTACACTTTTAACAAGTTGTTGAAAGTGACACAAAATGACTTAACATGGGTTATCAACCCATGTAATGTCATTTTAGTCTTAGAGATTATAAAACATACTTTAGTCTCCCGTTACAGATCTGTTAAAAGATTTTTTTAAATATCCGACACCTTTTTCCTCTTACATCTACATTTTTCTTCTATCTTCTATAAGTGTCAATCTGTACATGCATAAATAAATGTAAATTAACTAGCGCTCGTCAAACCCCATAATATACCAATAAATTCCATAACGTAATTTTTAAGTAGCATGTTCACTATTATTTCTCTGCTTTTGTTGTACAGATTCATTCACCACAACTTCTACTATAAACTACGTTACCGTTGAAAATCATATCAACTGATCCTGATCAACATTCTGTATTCAAATCGTCAGTGAGTCGTCGGCAACTAAAATTGCTGCGTGTAGACTTAGCATTACTTGATTATGGTCTATGGAACAAAATTTTGAAATTTACGATGGAATGGGTATTTATGATATTTCCCCAGGCATATAGCCTCGAAATTATTAATATTATTGTATAATAAACGAAAATAAAAAAAATAATACGAAATGTATTTTTCACTTGAAAGGTTTCTAGTTTCTGAACGAATAACAGAGACCATCATTGAGTGTGTGTGTGTGGGAAATCGTATATAGTACTTCGTACGTGTTTACAACAAGATGTCATTAGTGTGAGTTCAGAGATCCGGATGTGTGTGTAGTCGCGGAACTCGCGGAGTGACGGGTGTTGGATTAGATTACGTTTTTAGCGATTGTAAATCATTATTTGTTAAAGCTTCTTCCCGTGTAATATTTGCTACAATTAATTGCAAACTTAACGTTTATCTGTAATAATAATTTGCAAATAAGTTACGTGGTCCTATGTTAGTAAAAAAATATTCTGCGAATGTGAATGATCAGCATGTGTCACCACTCATCAACAAATTCTGTGAAACGGTGAACAGTCGCGATGTGAAGAAAGTTATGACTATCAGCTGAAATCAACTTGAGTTAGTTAGTGTTTGTGTTGCGGACCAGTGTTATTTATTTTTTGTCTGGTGAAGGTGATAAATTGAGACTCAAAATGGCGGACCTCGAGGCTGTGCTGGCAGACGTCAGCTACTTGATGGCTATGGAGAAGTCGAAATGCACTCCAGCAGCACGAGCTAGTAAAAAGATAGTTCTGCCAGACCCAAGGTAATGTCCCTAGGCGTTAAACTACGCCATGGCGCCCCGGTCGATGATGTTTACACGATTTTATGAAAGACTTCTGAACTTGTTTACAAAATTGATTTTATCATGATTTAATATGAATTCTATTTAATCTATGGGAGTATTAATGAGATAATCACGTGAAATAACATATCCTTGTACAGATTAGTACAGCAGATCAATTTTAAGTTGCAGAAGTTAGGATAGTCTTATAAAATGAAATACGAGATAATAGAGATAGCTGGAATAATAGGAGTATTTTGACAAAGTTAAAGACCATATTGATGACCAATGTTTTGTTCATTTAATGTTATTAAACAAAACGGAAATAAATCTAGGTCATTAACATCTGTTGAGGTCATTGCACTCAGATCATGTAGTTATGACCTAATGATATCAGTTTCACAAATCTGGTTTTTTATTGGATTGTTTCCCAGCTAATAAGTATAAATTTGAGGTTTTATTAATGTAGCTATGTATTGTAATCCTACTTTTAATTTATATTTGCCTATTGTGATTAAAAGGTATGATGTATTTTTTATAGTTACAAAATGGTAGTAATTATCAGAAATAAGTAATTGTTGATTATTTTAAAATTATAGACTAGGATTTAAATAATGATGCATAATTTAGTGTAATTTAGTTAATTTAGTTAATATATTAAATATATTTTATGGGAATATGGGCAAATCAATGTTAGTCAAGCTCAACACACATTTTTTTTTTGTTTACCTCTTATTAGCTTTGTCATACAACAATGGAGTATTGAAGATAAGAAGTAACTCATCTTTTACTTGAGGAACTGATGATCAATTTAAATCATAAGCTATTAAATAATTAGCTACATAGTTATGTTAAGGAAAAATATCAATAAAAAATATTTTTAAAAATTATTATACTGACATGGCTAGAACATTTTCTTATTTCATATTATTGATTTTAAAGGAGAATGGGCAAAATCGTACGGCACTTGGTCTATCAGCGGCCAGGAACATTTAATTTTTTTTTGGTTTACTATCACCCTACAATTACGGGTTCAAGAAGTTTTATATCTGTAGTGTCATTATTAATGGAACTAAATACATTTTTATTTTAGATATGTAAGCCTGTGATTTAGCGTATTAATTACTAAGATTTAGTCTTAAAAATAAGGAAATAAAATAAAATGACTTGTTTACTTCAATACATTTATTTTACATACATTTACATACATAAACTCACGCCCTTTTCCCATGGGGGTAGGCAGAAACCACAGAACGCCACTTGCTACGATCCTTACATACTCCTTTTGCCTCGTCCACATTCATACATTTAATATACAATAATAGCACTGAGTTCTGATGCCGGTAATAAAATATCCTCGTCTTGATGTCTAGCCCATGCCAGATACCACACTACACACATAACGTGTGCGCAACAACCGATTGTGCGCCGTCCACTCAAACAACTGCAATAATAATGAGCAATTGCTTCTCTATTTTGTCTTTGTCGGTTAATTACAATATAAGAATAATATATTCTGGACCTTACATGTCTAGATTGTATTCGCACACGTAATAACCAAATATCTTCTTCTTCAATAAAATCTCTGAGCTGACTTATTTGTCGCTCCCGGTATACTTCGATATTGTATAAGCCTTCAATTAAGTGTTCAGCGTAGTAGCTGCGAGCCAACTTGATTTGGTATGTGCCAAGTGCAAACAGAATTAGGTCTTCTTCAGAAAAAACCGGAAAGTCTTCAAAAATAGGTTGGTCGCTGCTGAGTCTTTCAAATGATGCCCTCTGTCTATTTATGTTATGACGGATAACATAGTCCGCTAAGAGGTTCGGTGTTTCAAAACGTTCATTAATTATATTTACGAACGATGATGCATGAATACTATCTTGTATTGGTGTTTGGAACGCATTGATGAGTGCCGCTGCGTTTTGGAAGTCCTCAAACATGTGACTTAAGGCGCGATTAAAATATTCTTGCCTAAACAATTTGAAATCTCGCTTGAACCTGCCATTTATAACTTCCACTACCCAGCGGCATAGAGTTACCAGCCTAGTTCTATTGGCCTGTTCAGTAGTAAGCTGGTCTGCACCGCGGTCTTTGGTTTCTGGCATATAGGCACTGTAGTTGCATCGCTCCAAATCGCCACAGACGTCTCTAAACCCACGATATTCCATGTAGTAAACCCATTGTTGAGCTGAGTCTTGTAAACGGTATGCTGACAACGTTTTGAAATACTTTTGAAGACATAAACTAATGTTAATAAGTATTTTATAAAATGGGTTTGCACATTTTCTTGCACTTATTATCTAAGTATTTTACCTATATGTATTTTTTTTTCTAAATGAGCTGCAATGTTACGTTCATAGCAAAAGTTAGTCCTTAGTAATAGTACTTTCATTTAATACCTATTTCGTTGTTGGCCGCTCATAGACCATTTTGCTCTTTCTCCTTTGTATGGTCCATATTTCTTTACCTAATATTTAATTAATTATTTCAGAATATTGTTTGAAATAATTAATTGATTCATTAATTATTTCAAAACATTATCTGAAATAACTAATCGATTAATTAATTACTTGGTTTTATACCCCTATATCAAAATCTGCATATAATGTTGTTTATGTAGTATGAAAATTACCCAGTAATAATGAGAAAGAAAATTACCCAGGATAATTCTCCCAGAAACTTCTTTCCAAAATGGAGTTCTTTACTTGTTGAACTGCCAATATGCAGTTGGCCAGAAGTTTTATGTACCTAATAACTTACATAGTGCTACTTTCAGGCAAGCATGCTCTATCATTGACCTTATCACCAGTATATTATAGACATCCTGCCCATACAAACAAACAGTTTTGGGAACATATTCACTGTGCCTACAGCTAAGGAGTGCAGTGCAGTCCCGAAATCTATGTTAGGGCCTAGGGTGAAGGGGTCTTTAAATCAAAAGTGAATCTAGGTTACTTCTACATAAGGATGCTTCACCGTCTACCATTTTATCGCAAACCCTGCGCTGAGATAGTGGTTGAAGGAGAGCATAAAAAAAATAGAAAATATTCATTAATCAAATTTTAAAAATAAACGTTTAACCTATCACATACCCACAAAACGAGACACAATAGTAAAAAAAATAACAGCGCGGTCTCATAGGACCGGTCGGGGATTCATGAATTAATATGTGTCACAGAATTGATTTTATTGGGCAAAGACCCAATGAAATCAACTTTGTGACACAGTTCAGGAGCCTGGTTTGACCTCTCAATTTTTCAACAGGAAGGAATGTGACAATTGGTCTGTTACTCACAATTCAGTTACCCTATGTAAACAGTCGACATGGCCCCTGATTCATTAAAGTGACTCATTCGTGAATTGGAGCCACCAAACAACAGATGTTTTGGGTCAGCCCAATTAGATTAGGAGTTTAGCTGATAGAGTTTTCTGCTGGTTATCATTTTAAAGCTATTTTAAAGTTTGTTCCTTATTGAATCTTAGGCATTTAAGTATATGCTTTAATTTGCTACTAAAAAATATGGGGGCTTATTAAGAAAATCATATAACCTGTCATGAGCCTAACATTATTTGAGACCATTTTATACTATTGGTAAATGGAAGGAAACTACCAAAATTGTCTTATTTTGAAAGCTTCTATGAAAAAAGGAATCTGTTGAACACAAGTCAACAATAGCTTGATATAACAAAGACTTGAGAGGTGGGTCATGGGCACACATGTCTGTGTCTTGGCACTGAAAATATTTAAAAAAGAAATGTTTTTTTTTTTGTTATAAATGATAACCAGCAACTTATCTCTGGTTGATTATTATCATCCAGATACCATGCAGTACCTTTGTACATATTTCTGTATTTTATTGTTTCCTTCTCTATTTATCTGTGTGTACATAAATTATAAAATAAATAAATAAATAAATAAATCATTGACATTTCTACATTATAGCTGTAACATTGTTTGATTGATCAGATCAGTATCCGCCACAATAATAAAACTTCATTGCAAAGTTAAGGTGAGGTTCCACTTACTTTGAACTTTTTTAAACCTTTGGTAATCCATAAATTTAAAAGAGAACACCATAAAGGGTCTGGCAAAAACAAAAATCTTGAATATAAAATGACTGTTCTAGGACCGCAGTCAACATAGACCCGGGCGGAATAACCACATTTGCAATAACTAGAACCAACTCTTAACAACTCCTATTCCTTCAACTAAATTCTTCTTCTTTTTTCTTACTTGAATGAAATGTTACTTGATATTTTTTTTTTATAACTTGCTTACAATTATGAAGATTTTTACTATACTTTAAATCACAATGTGTTATCAGTTATACAAACATGTGTGCACTCAGATAAAAGTATTATCAACATTATGTTATTAAATGCAGCAAGTCTGTTTGATTACATAAATACAATTTTTATTATTTTGATTGCACTAAATAATAAAACCACAAATCAATTAGCTACATTGAATGGCCCCAACAAGTTATATTCAGTCCAAAAAACGCAGAGCAACTAAGTAAGAAAATCGAAAAAAGTCTCGGAAGTCAGTTCTCAACTCTTCAAATCCTCTCCGAATTCTGGCGTTCGCTATTTGTTCGAAAATGCGAGTACGCAGAGATCGACACAACCACAACGTAAGCTTTATTTTTAGACCTTGTTCATTACTAGACTGATTACAGAAAAAGCTCATATTCAATCGAAAATCGTCACATGATACATGACCATAACAGCTCTAACAATTTTCGCATTACGCTATAATATTGTCGTGTTCAAAAGTGCGTCGTGAATTATAAATTAGAATAGTTAAAACCCGAGTGAAACGACAACGAATTCGAATATTGACATTGAACATTTGAATAGGATTTTTCGATACATTTATGCGTCCTCGCTAACCATCGGAACCAATGCCCCGACTCAGTTGTTTTCTTTGGTTAGTATAATTAGATTGATTAGAGAGACTACCCAGTAATCACGGAAGACTTACCTCCTTATCTTTTCTGAATGACATACCCTAATAATCATAAGATCTACCCATTTTTTAACAAGGCCAGTGTGGAGCCGCTTCACAGGACACCTGCTAAACTGTCCATCCTGTGCTTTTCAGGATCTGTGCGAGGCCAATGACAGAGCCGTGCAGGTTGTCAAATACTGGTCAGTCAGAAGACATTTGATATGAGTACATCGACATGAAAAAACAGAAGAATAGGTAGCTGGCGCGTAAACATGCTTCAATCCAGTCCAGCATAACTAGGGATTGCAATCCAGTGGCGTTTTCAATCCAGCTGGATTCTTGCTGGATTGACCTGAATCCAGCTGGATCCAGCGCGGATCCAGCAAAATGTGGAACGTATATAAAAAGACGATATTTTAAGACTTTTTTTATTAAGCAATTTGTATAATAACTTCTTACGATAATCTATGAAACCTTTCACTAATTTGCTTTTTTTTTTAAGTCATTTATTTGTAGAAATATGAGTATACATATATGGCATGCAGGTGCTGCTTTGGTTTCGTAACCATTTGAGATCAAAAGAAACAACTTAAAATTAAATAACATATACCCTTATTAGCGACATCTGACGTCACAGAATCCTGCATCGCGCAAGCAAAGTTCTTCGCGCGATTTGAATAGATACAACAGCCCGAAATCATTTATCGGGCAGTTGCCATTACACAGTTGTCATCACATATATGACCATTACGGCCGCAATTCGAAACTAAACAATAGAAATAGATACATTTGCGGATCCGCATCGCTGGATCCAGCATTTTATGCTGGATCCAGCATATTTAAAAAGGCGCTGGATCCAGCTGGATTGCTGTATGCTGGATCCAGCAATTGCAATCCGTAAGCATAACTGATTACATTGATACAATTTTTATCCAGTGCCGGATTCCAGTGATGCTGGCTCCAGCTATGGTATCAATGTAAATCAGACGTTGAGGTTTTTTCCCATGAGGCTCACAGTTACAACAAAAAGTCAATTGTTACGATTCTGGAATAAAATCCTTTACTTTCATCCAATGATACACGTCTGGTGATGAACGCATACTGGTTGCGAGTAGGTAACTGTATAGTTTTCAGAAGTTCGAACGTACAAAGAAAGGTACATCGCACACACTAATAATACTATATGAAGAACGGCTGCGTGCCTATAACCTGGCACTGGAGCTACGATGTACCCCTGCTGCTGTCGGTTGTAACTGGGCGATAATACTGTACCGAATTTCATTATAACCACTTGATCAATAAAGTGATTTGAATATGAAACCTCCACGTACTAAACATTCGAATGAAAACGCGTGACCTTCGCCTAACATCGGTGGCCGACTAGTAACGTTCAACCCTAGGCCTCTGCGAGCGTTCTGGTCGTCACCACTCATCATGACCGGTTTCTAATTCACTGACAGCAGGTGTGAAAAGTAGAGTATGGCCGTGGCTCAGTAATTAACATCCGCACGGATCGAGCCTTAAAATTAACAAAAGCCTGCAGAGGTCGGTTTATGGACGCACCCATCCTCTTTGCAAACCCTGTCTCAGAAAGTACGCGAAACCTTTGGTCTTGAGTGTCATTTGTAGATCTTTGACAGTTGTTACGGATAGTTAGAATCTAAAAAATCTGGCGCCACTCTCCTTAAGGATTTACTGGAGTTCAGATCCTCCACGACCCAATAACTAAGTCGAATTATGCAAAATGCTGGTCTGCATCCAGTTTGATTGAAAGTCCACCCATAAGTTAGCTGTACAAGACGGCTAGGCGGCGGGATTGCTCTTTGGGATAAAGTTATTCAAAATAATTCTAGTATTCATTCTCTGGCTTCGCTTGTAAGTTAACCGCTAAACTTCTTCGTACTGCTCAGGAATTAACTCTGAAATCCGTCATTACGTGCGGGTTTCGATATGACACCCGTGTCATAAAACCCTGCTTTCAAATCTCCTATGTGTGTTATACCTAGTACCACCAACTACTAGTCGGAAACCATTAACCAACTGATGGCGACAACAGCTGGTTTACAGCCACGAATGATTGACAATGTGTGTATCCACCGGCTGCTGTAAAGCTTTTGTTTAAAGTTGCGCACACGCAGAGTGCTATTTTGGTCAAAGTTGCATACATACATCGCTAGACGCACCATTTTACACGTGCGTAAAGGGAATAAACTTAAGTACCGGTACTTGAGATAATTATGTTTCATTTCGAACAGTTATCGGAGAATGAAGATATCATTGGTTTGCAAACGAAGGCTCTGTGCGGAGAACAGTGTCGGTGTTTGCATGAAATGAAACGATGCTAATTGCACATTTTGGTATGTGAAATTAGCATAGATCTCTATAGATCATGACGCAGGTCCTCACCGGGCATGATAAGTTTGGGAGGTACCTGCATTGAATTGAGAGGGAAGAAATGCCCAGCTGTCACCATTGTGAGAACCGCCCGGAGACGCGGCGGTGCTTCACCCAAGTGGGGCACCCTTGGGTGAAGCACCGCCGTGTCCTTGTGGAGGAGATCGGTGGTGGAAACCTCTCGCGCCGGCCCTGGTCCGGAGCGAAGAGGAATAGCAGGAGAACGCTTCCTTCCGCTAAGTAGTAATGCTAGCGAAAGAGGCGGTCGCACGCCGGAGAGAACGGGCATTATCAAGCCCCAGCCGCGACCTGGACCCCGAATACCAGATACCTTAAAAAAAATCTTTTGGAGAGCAATATTTGAGAACACTCGTTTTAAATCACGTTTATGGATTACTTACAAATATCTCGGTTACATATTTCTCGTCGGTCCTATTATGTAAATAAACTAAAAAAAGAAAAAACAATTCAATAAAGTAACTGCTTTACAAGCTTCTACTTTGCAAAAGTCCCAACATCGGCATGTAAAGAGCACGTTTCACCTCGGGATGAATATAAGTATTCAAAGAGAATCCCACTCTGCAAGCCGCATAGTAAATTAAAATATGAAATAGGAAAGCTGCGTGTCGGTCTACTAGAGGCAAATCTATTTGCCGTTTCAAGGCACAACGCTGGTTGTCTAGGTTAATAGACTTTCTTATTAACATATCCATTATTCTGTAAGGCCATTCAGTCGAATCATATTTTTATAATCATACTGGCATCTGTTAGCGGCTTTGCCCGCGTGAAAGTAGAATATAATTATGACTGGTAATTAGTGACCTATGCTTAAACATGTGATTGTACTCATGATAACAAACAACTTTTAGTTTGCGACCAAACCTGAAATTGCAATACAAAATCAGTAGTTCAGTACATTTTGACCAGTTAGTGGGCCAACATAAAAGTACTGGACATCAAATATTTTCGCGGAAATGTGAAGCCAAATTGATGACACTCTGTGATAAAGTAGCATTCGACTGGTGATTTTTTTTTTTAATCATTGCGGTAGGTTTTAGGTTTATGGGTTGTGGAGGTCCGGTAGGCAGCCGCTCCTTGTAAAATACTGGTATTCAGCTAAATCCGGTTTGACTGGAAGCCGACCCCAACATAATTGGGAAAACGCTAGGTATGATGATTGCGGTAGGTTTTGAGATTACACCTTGCACCACTCATGACACCCGTCTGGTTGGAGGTCCCTTTTCAAAAATACAAATCACCTCTTTAGAATACTGGCTGCTGACAGCGACTTCGCCCGTGCGATAGTAGGCTCATCATCCAGAAGTATCAAAAGTAGCCTACGATCTATTCTCAGAGTTACCAAGCCTCTCTGAAAACTCGTCTGAAATCAGACGAGCTCGATAACTAACACTGTGACACGAGATTTTTATGTATTAATATTTCAATAAGTACAGAAAAAATATCCATTTTCCTATCACCCCATCCTAATAATACTTATTATTCATTAGAGAGTCTGGATGTTTGTAATCTATCACGCCTCAACGTCTGAAAAGATTTGGACTAGGTCATTTGAATCACTAGAGAGAGCATGACCTGATTTAGGCATAAATACTTTTTACTCCGGTTGCTCGATCCCGTGGGTTCCGACGATTCCGACATTCACGCTGGCAGAGTAGTTAATAAGAGCTAGTAGAATAAACATCATTTGAATAAGAAAATGAAGATTGAAATCAGGATAATATAATCAAAAAAATTACAATATTTTTTCATTTAATTATGGCAATCCACGGACTCTGCAAAGGTTTTCCGCAGTTCATATAATCAATGAATCGTATATTATACGTAAACCTGAATATTGACGAACAAACGTCGTACATGCATCAATTTGATTATTTCTGTTCTCGATGCGTTTACCATACATGGACGAAATGTTTGCTTCATTTTCGTTGTACCAGGAAAATGGAGACGATATTCTTTTGTATAACTTTGCCGATCTCATTTATTGTCATACTAGCTGCTGTCAGCGACTTTGCCCGCGTGATAGTAAGTTTCCCCATACAAACTTTAGACCTCTTAGGGGGTGAAATTTGGAAAATCCTCTCTTAGTGCTGGCCTACGTCATAAAAGGAAACCTTGTACAAACTTTCGCGCTCCTAGGCCCAGTAGTTTCAGTAGTATAATCTGTAGAGTTGTTTTGGTACTGACTTAATTCTACTAGATACCGAAGATGTAAATGCGTACATATATTCAAGCCAACATCACTATGCAAGATACGAACTAAGCACTACTAAGTTTACCGTCGCGTTACAGACGGGCTCGTAAAAAGTTCAAAGGCACGTCTTCTCACGAAAAAAATATGGTGGTCGCGACACGGTAAACAAAACGATAAACTAACATTTTATTTAAGTCGCGACTTCGTATATTTATTTTACATATTATTGGTCAATTTGTGACTTTAGTGCGTCATTATTCAGACAAATATAAAGGTTTAACATGGGCAGACTGTTGTTCTGCAGTCCTACCACGAGTTTTACGATCTAAACTGAACTGATAAAGAAATAGAGCTGTTCAAGGTGTATAGCTCCATGCTTTTTTTTCACTAGCACGCCTTTCATTTTAACACGTCATAGTAAGGCCCCTATGGTCATTATTGAAATGATGATCCCAATAAAATATTTATACATGTAATAGCAATAGCACCCTTGGAAGAATACCGATGTCGTCTTTAAAGATCTTCATAACCAAGAATCGCCATAATCTATATTTTATTTTCTACTAGCTACTAATGAAAACAAAGTTCCTGTAACAGTAGCAGTGTTTTAAAATGCCTTTTTATTTGTTTCAGTGTTCGGAGTGTAATGCACAAATATATGGAAAAGAAGAATGAAGTAAATTTCGACAAAATATTCAATCAAGTCTTAGGTGAGTACAGATGATGAACCAATTGAGAACATTTCGAATTTCTGAAGGCATCATGGCGTATTTTAACCTGGAAAAATGTTACGTAGAGAGGTTGCTTCACGTTCTTATAAAATATAGCGTGCTAAAACCAAGGAAGAAAGATAAATGCCAAGAATGTGCCAATTTCGCCACTTCCTAACTTTATTATAAAATTGATGGGTACTTAAGTCACTAAAGCACAGTCAAAATTTATAGTGTATCTGGAGGTAAATAATTTGTAGGTGAAACAGTAAAAAGATTTCCGATGGAGCAAAAGAAATAAATCGGGCAATTACAGGAAGAATTACGATCATTAGTAAACATACGGATTGGTGTTTGTGACTGTAAAATTGAGAACGAAACTGCACGATTATAATGATCGCATTCATTATGTTTTGATCAACTGTATCCGTTTTCCACGATCGTTGAACGGGTAATTACCCCTCATGCTATTTTGGGTACTATTTTGATTAGTTTAGCTCGCCGTCCCAGCCAGACTAACGGGCACAACTTGAAATGGCACTTCCTAATGTTCGCCGCCGCCTTATCTTGTTTAATGGGTGCAGTATCCTAAAACGTTAATTGTAATGGATGTTAACGCACCATGTTATATTCTAGAATACCAAAATGTATTCTACGGGTTGATGTGTACACGTAGACTGCGGGTTGTGGCAAAGCATTCCGAATCTGAACGTGTTTAGCGTAGCATAAATTAGTACTCCTACTAAACTAGCGTCGTTTTAGTGTCATGCTGATTTGCTCATGCACACATTTCATTCGGGTTTAGGAGGCCTACCTACGTACAGTAACTGAAATGCGCCATTTCATGTATTATTTCTTTCTACATCTACATTTCATGTACTATGCTTGCTGGTACTCTGGTTGCGGATGTGAACGCATCCGAGCATCCGCCTAATATATTCACTGAAAGCTTTACATTATGATAAGCCGATTTCTTTCCAACATTACAATTTTATCGAACGCAAATAGTGCTCTGTATTGTTTAATCTTTCACGTCTCCCAAGTTGTTCGGCAGTTCGGCTTAGATTAGAGACAACATTATTGGTTGGGCGATGCTAAAAGAAACAGTGTTGTGTAAACACGAGGGCCCTTTGAGCCGTTTCTTTTCGAGCGATTTACGTCTGCGCTTTTACAATTGCTTCGTAGATTGAACGAGCACTTATGTCGTCTGATCACACGACCATGTTTGCTATTATTCTACTTTGATGTTTGTTTTGTGTTCCAACTAAAAATAAAAGATTGCTTTTCTCTTAGAAAATTCGTTAGTTAAAATAAATGTAAATTAAAACTGTTTCCAACATTTCGCTGAGTTTGCCTAAATATTCATTATTAATAAATTTCGCCCATGCTTTGTATTCTCGTGCATATTATGTATGTTCTCTGTAAACAATGGTTTCTCACAGTCTACAACAAAGATAAAAATAGTGCAACGTGCATAACGTTTGTTAATCGTATCGGTTTTAACTGGTGTGTACCGCAAACAGGCGTAGTACGCCATTGATTTAAGTATTCCAGACAAGTTTAATTCAAATTCACTTTCGTAACAACTTTCTTGCGGGGATTTGTATCGTAAACAAGATTAAACGTAAGCGAGGCGAGCAGGCCGTCGTTGGTTCCGCACACAGCTACGCACGCCGGATTATTGTCGCTCTGCGTACAATTGCTTTCCTCCTAATGAAGTTGTCTCATGTCGCTAAGGATAATTTTCTTAGGTCTGGACTTTCTTTTGCTGAGTGCCTTTTCTTACTAGCTTAGCTTATCTTGTAGAAATTAAACACTGGATATGAAATCTGTTTCATCAAAATAACATCCAGCCGAAAGCATAGTAATACAGAAGATGATTAGAAATACTGCGGTCTAGTTATTTGGAGCTTGATGAAGGCAGAGTCTGGTGTTGACATAAGTGTCAATCTCTTAGATACAGATTGCACTGCAGCTGTATACTAGGCCCGCTGGGGCGCAAGTACTTCGATATCGAAGATTTCTCTCGAGAAAACACGTAGGTTTATGACACACTTACAGGTCTCGGGCTTTACTTGTATTGCATTTGAACAACTGTGGTAACTTTACATATAATTGGAAAACTAGCCGCCCTAATATGTTCCTATATTAAACTACTAATTATGGTAATGCACAAAGCCATTTACTGGCAGTTAATTGAACACGAAACGTATATTTCTTTCCAAGAACAAAGGAGAAATGTTTTATTTAGCTTCATTTTTAACGATAGAACAAATGATTTAATTTTTTACTGTTTGTAACAGAAATGTGTAACATTTACTTGAATCACAGTCATCAGTATTTGATTAAAACGTTTGTAAGTGTTGTTGCATAGTAAATTACTTGTTTATGAAGGGTGCATTTTCTTTGTATACTGCAAGCCATAAGTTTTCCATCTCGATATTGCCTCTTACAAGTTATTTTCCCAACGAGGAAATTGCTTTTGTAAGCTTGTTAAAACAGCTTCATCGGGTCCGTCAAAGGCTTCTACTACATCTTTGGTACACGTACGCTACAAAATTTCATGTTTTAAACATAAAGTCGTATGATCCTGCGACACCTGCCAATAGTGTAGTTTTCTGTCAGAGAATATTAACTCTCATACGAAGGGTGCCGTACCAGTCGCGTGCGTGTAACCTAGACCCTATGCAAGCCCAAGAAATCTAGACTAACCCTGATGCCATTGATAAGAAAAAAAAAACACGAGTAGGTCGTATAGCCGCGGAGAATCTTAACACCGCGATTCAGGTTAGTGACGTAATAGATCAACGCCATCTATCGAGCAATTAAGAACTAATATTTAATAGAGTCAACTTAAATGTACGGTTGTACTGCCATCTATAGATTTTTTGCGGCAACCTTTGCTTCGCTACAATCGCGGTCATAACAAATTGCATCGTTTGAGCGCCATCTAGTGTAAACTAACTACAAATTATTTACGATATTGATAATATTAGTACTTACAATGTAAACAAGCAGTTTTTCTTCGTTTCTTACCACGAACAGATAACAGAACACACAGAAGGCACATTATAGTTTATTTTGATTTACTTTATAGGTACATGAATTGAAAAAATACTTTTTGAATTCTAGTTCATAGTAGGCACTTATCTTTCTTTAAAAAAAAGTTACATGAGCGTGACGATGAACGTTTTACATCAATTTATCTCTAAAACTTGATAGTATTTATTATGCCAATTAGTAAAGTCGTTACTCAGTCACACAGTTCACACACTTTGATTTGCAAATGTCTTTAAACATTCTTTCACATCGAACATTACACGCGTTTCCGAATTCATTTCATAGATTCATTTCATTTCAAGAAACTTTAGTTAGTTCAAAACCAAGCAATTTACACTTTACAGTAAGTAATAACTAAACACAAAACTTTAAACGACTGAACTTTTAAAATTGAATAAAACAAAACAAACAACCAGCAATTGAAACTACATTGAAGTTAGCAACATTTCAAAAACGTAATTTGCGCAAGTTTACTGCGCATGTCATAGTAGACACTCGTAATTTTCGTGAACTTACAAATTCTCATTCATTAAATATCTGAAGTCAGGCTTATCCGCTAGAACAAATTTAAAAATTTGTACTTGCACACAGTATCAAATTTTACCCACACTCCGTCACATTTTTACGTTTTTATAGAACAGACAGAGATGGAATTTAAGCCATATACGGAAGCCAGTGTGTCGTTTGAGACAGAAACACACTGGTGTCTTGTGGTTGTGATCTCTTTCTAATTTTAAGTGTTAGAGTGAGATGGGAGAGAATGCTCAAGGCGGCAACATTGCATAATTGAATGAATGAATTTCGTATTGGACACGAATTGGCAACTAAGCGTAGCCGCATAGGCGCGCGAAGTTTAAAGTTTTGATTTAGATTGCGCGCGAAGTTTAAAGTTATGATTTTTAATAAATTAATTTATTTGTTGTTTTCTATGCTTTAGGTGTTAGGTATCAATTATTTAGCCATTACAAGCCGGGCTTATTTACATGTATTGGCCTTCCGCCTCTGTGCCGTACGATTTTTGTTATTTTTTGTTATAGCGAGAATAGCAAGATAATAATTAACTTATTACGGTTCGTATAATGCTGTAGGTATCATCGCTAACAAACATACGTATGGACGGACAGCAAAGGCTTAGAAATAGGCCAAAAATACATCTACTCACACTGTTTGACCACCATCTCACCCGATGGTATGTGATGTTTAGATTTAAAGCTTTGAACTTGTCATATTTATTATTTAAGCACCATGCCAGGCCTCCGTCACTCCATGTACTTGCGCGCTATAAGTGCCTACCGCCCAGCCGAGCGGTCTCGGTCCGCTTGCGGATCAAATTCAGTGCGGTTTTCGCAAGCGAAGCGCGCGCACGCCGTTCAATTTAAATAGTGCTGTTCGTTCGTACGCGTATTACGATGCCCTGTGGTGCCTTATGTGCTGTAGATGGGTGTAAATCAAGCAAAAGAAGGGATAAACACCTAACATTATTCCCTTTACCTATCAAAGAACGACGAAACTTATAAAAGAAATATTTTATAAACGATAGAATTTGAGATTTTAAACTGAAATTAATTATAAATAAATTGTAACTATAAGTCAGAACATTCACAGTTCTGAATAACATAAACACAAAAAGTCATGTTAATTTAATTTTATCGAAGAGGCAGCCCTGCGATTGCTGCGGGTTCGCGCGGTGCGAAGCAATCACAATTCTACGCTTGAGCATTTAGGCACATTTTAGCATGCAATGGTTGCTGACGCGACAGAGTAGGCTAATAAAGCAGTAGGTATTGTAATTTTTCTACTGAGTGAAGTATCTGTTACGTAGTAACTATTTAGTAATCTGTGACCATGCTTAAATAATAAATCAATATGCTAAAATAATAAGCTGCATTTACAATATTATAGATAAAGGTATTGTAATCTAAGCTAAATCCTTTTACGTCACACATCTTCCACTTTTTGTTACGCGTCAGCAACTTGAATGTAGGCCAAACAGATTCGCCTTTTTTGAGAGTTTCCAAAGCCTAGGTGATTAGGGGTTACGTTTACGGAGATAGAGCACGGGGATAATACGAGAGGATCCTTATCTGGCCTATATATCAGTGACCCTCAGCGGATCAAAAGACAATACCATTGAGAGGCATTTCTGAAAGCCAGGAGACTATCTAGTCTCCAGACATGGGGTAGCTGTAGCTGCGTTTTGAGTCCACATGCGTTGGGAATAAAGTTGATTGTCCTAGGAAATGTAAGTGACATTGCCTCAGAACACTGTTTAGTTTAGTTTGCTGAACTAGAAGGAAGCTGTATTGACAATTTCACATCCGGCCACATTTCACATTTGAATGTAGGGCTCCTTATTGTGTTTATGACTATTTGTGTCACTGTGGTTGTGGTAGGTAAGTTTATAGGCCATTTTGTGTGGTAGTCTGTTGTCACCGTAGATCATATTTGTGGTGATTTATTATGTCTCATCATAATTACGTTAATTCTGATAATTACTGGGATTATTGTTATGACCCTTTTTTGCGATGGGAAATCATCGAATAACTCCTCACGCTCTAGGTAGGGCGAGTTCGAGTGTCGGATTTTTACTGACTAAAACCTGTGTTCTTATATTTGGCCTTTGCGTTCTAACACCACGGTAACTCTTTCAAACAATGCCGCAACCCAACGTTTTGGGGCATTGCTGGTTCAAATTTATATATGTAAATATTAATGTGTACCAGGTGTACCTATTTCTTTTTACATTCAGGTTTTTTTATCTTCTTGTGAATCTTCATAGACGTGATGACGTACTTCTGCATAATTAAAAGCCGATTTTTCCTTTTGTCGTACTACTATAATGCACGGATAATTTTAAACTTGTCAAACTGAGTAAAATCCTACAACGCAATACAAACATTTTGCCACGAGGCAAACAGACCTAAGCTTGCAAAGAAATTGCCATTTTAAATGTAATTGAAGCGGAAATGATCTCGCCAATTTATTTTTCATTAAGCCCACTTGTCCTAAGGCGCGCTTTTCTAGAAATTGCAGTAATTTCAATGATAGTCTTGATAGTTGGTCGAGAGGGCTTTATTGCAGCGAGGCTCCCGGGAACAAGTTACAAACGCAATTTACGGTGGCCCCACTTCGACTTGCAGTAAATAACTTTATCGGCTGCACTGGACTGGACATTGTAGGGGCACGGCAACGTCGCTCGCCCGTCCTTCCCTTCTAGACAATAGCTGTTTGGCTTTTATGACAATTTAACTGTCTTCTGGTATAATTTGCAAGCTTTCCATACTTAGAACGGAACTGGAGCATTCAAAGCATATAATCCGAGTATATTTTATAGTCCATCTCGAATTTAAAACTAGGTGGTTAAACTGGAGAACTGGGTTTGTGTCCGAATTATAGTTAACGCATTGAAAAAGAATAATAAAGTAAAAAGTTATTACCAAAATTCAGTTAACTCACTAAAAGTAGTTGTGCTTCAAAAAGTAAATCCTTAACTTGATCCTTGTACCTATTCTCTGACGTCATAATGCATCTTCATGTACGGAGCGAGCTCTCAGCTTACAGGATTTTCATTCCAGTTCCACTTAGTACCTAACTCAGTTACAGTGCCTCGAGAAATTACATAATGTGAAGAGCGGTTTACATTCAGCGTTACGTAATCACATGTTCTTTTACGTACTTCCCGTTTTATGAAGTACCCAGCGATACCATTTTGACGCAAAACGTGGACGGCTGTCGTACCAAACGATTATTACATGTTACGCACACCACTTATGACTAAATTAGCAGATGCCACACAATCAATTGACATCATACGTATTAATTTACATACACATGTTAAAAATACGCATGAAGCAACCTTTGAGGTGTACGTAAACGTAAATAAAAACATATTTTTAACGTATTTCTGTATTGTTCCAGGTTATTTATTATTTAAGGAATTTTGTGAACAGACTTCTGATGAACCAGTGCCACAATTAAAATTTTATGAAGAGGTAAATATGAACCGTGTATGGACATTATCATTTGAAATTTGTGTTGTGTGTATTACATGCGTTTTTTCATTGGCAGATTAAATTATACGAAAAGCAAGAATGTATTGAAGAGAGACGGCGGATCGCACGGGATATTTATGACAATTTTATTATGAAAGAACTTCTAGCACATTCACATGTAAGTAAAGGAAAATTATGATCAATGCTAATGTTTAATCTGACTCCTTCTCTATGGTGGAAAGACACATTTGCTGACTGAAACCTACATATTTTCTTTCATTTGCCCTTTGCGTTCTAGGGCCACGATAATTCTTAAACGTTCCTACATGTGTAATCGATCTAACGACGTAATATTCAACAGACAGTTTAGACTAGGTGATATTCTTTTGTCTTCTTGAGCAGACAATGCGCTAGGCGTCTAGGCTGCTGTAGCCAATACAAATTACGTGGCGGCCACAACAGGCACGCCAGTGTCAGATAAACCAAGCCTGTGATACTATAGCTTTGCCCTTTTTGTTGTGCATAATGCATTATGTTTTGCTGCCATACATTATTCTATCCCTGCACTGGTCAGGCGACTTAAAATATCTGAAATCGTTGGTCTTATACCTTTTTTATTTTCATGTTTGATTGATAAGCTACAACTGATTTACCTGATGGTAAACAATGACGTGGATTGACGATAAATCACCTGCGCTTACTCAGAAGTAACCGAGTAAATACCAATCCTTAGCTGTATCATCATCATCTCAGCCGAAAGACGTCCACTGCTGGACATAGGCCTACCCCAAGCGTCGCCACAGCGACCGGTCCTGTCCGACCCTTAGCTCTATGCACAGAATGTATTCCCAAAACATTTTATACGTATGGGTGAGATGTTCACTTACCCGTAGCGCAACACCGTACGTCTAGTGATCCTATGATGGAACAGGCTTGTCGAAATTGAATTGTGCAATTCCGATACACACTCTCAGAAATGTAAACGTAGAAAACCGACAGGCTAGCGACTCGACGTCGATGCTCAAGGCTTTGTAGATTTGATTCAACAACTGCATCATTGCCGATGATCTTCTGGAGTTCTGGACTCATTTCTCAATCTACTCAACCTTACAGACAGGTTTAAGGAAAACTTCTGAGCTCACGCTTTCTGTCCTAGACCACAACCATCGATTTCCATCAGATGAGGTCGTGGTTAAAAGCTGGATTTCGAAATATAGAAATCTTTTACATGAAATATCATGCTAAAATACAGTTGATGAAGCTCCTAAGGACAGTGTTTGTAGAATATCAAAACGAAGCGCAGGAGCTTCGCCCACAGTCTTGTTGCTCGGCGTACGTTCGGTTTTAATTCTTGGGATTATCTCAGTTGTTCTAGGAGATTTGCACTCAGCTTCACTTGCATAACTATCGTTATGTGGATTTATTCCGAAGCTAGAACAAATATTTAGTTCCGTTCAATAGAGGAATAATATAATCCATTTGAACTGCGCGGTTTGAGAATAAATTTTCTATTATATTGCTACTAACTGTATCAAAACAGATGAAAATTCTGAAAGCGCTTTCTGAAAGCCCAAAAATTGTTATTCTTGTCCGTCTTTTAACCCTTAAAACAAACATCGTAACTCTTTACTAACTGAATTGATTTACTTTTCCTGGAGGCTGTGATATTCAGACCAACGAGCAGTCTTTGTAGGCCATATTTCAATTATGTAAAAGCTTCTAACCCAATGAAATGAGAGACTACAAAGTGATACGATCTACGTGGTCCATATAGCGATATGGTCGCGGTTTTCGTTTTCAAATAGTTTCTAATCTAACATCAGCGTATGTTATACACAAGTTGTAGGGTCCCTATAGATCTGCCGACAGCCGCCTTTGTTATTGGACCTTCGTGTTTCCAAACATCGCCGCATATGGCGGTTATGTTTTCCGACATACGTCTGTTTTCTCTTTTTTGTGGCCAAAGTTTTTGATGAAACTATAATGCAGGGTTTAGTGCAAATGAACATAAAAAACAATTTCCATTCAGAAGTTGCAATATGCAAACTATGCTTCCCGCCGTCCAAGCTGCTGTTTGCATTTCAACGAGTTTGTTTACCATTATTATTAAAATAAAATGGTTACAATTCAAAATCTGTATGAAGTTAGTATAGAAATTGCGAAACGAGAGGTCGTAAGCATTGTATCCGGCTAGAACGACTGTTGTTTGTATAATGAGGCTCGTTAGTGGCGTGTTGGCGTGCTGCCCAAGCGCGTGAACCTCCGATAAATAGCTTAACGGTGGCCACTCATTATTAGAAACGGTACCCTTTAACCCCATCACTCGATATCATCTGCATATTGCGAATAATCACTTCCCCTGTCTCTAATGCGGACTTATCTACTTACTATTTTTTTTTTTGTGGAAAATCATCATATAACTTTCCACTCTGGGTAGAGCTAGAGAAAGTGTCGATTTTTCACTGATTAAAACGCACGTTTTTAGTTGACCTTTGCGTTCCTGAGCTGCGGTGACTCTTTAGAACAATTTCCCAAAAAAATATTTCAGCTAAGGACATAATTAGCTTATTTCGTTATATAGTAGCGACTTCTAGCTACTGCTAAAAATAAGCACAGGCAAATACCCAACACCTATAAGAAGAAAAGAAAGCTAAATTGTTTCTGCAACGACTAGAGATCGCATTCTCAGCGGGTGACAATAAAAACAAATAACTAGCATGAGCGTTGGCGTCTCTATTGATTTCTAATCAGACTACTTGAGAAACTGTCTCTACTGCTTCAAAATACACTGGATTTTATCACCTCGCTGTTATAGCTTTAGTAGGTGTACAGACAAAACTGGCCAGGAAACAATAATAATTTTGACTTGCATACAAATCTAAAGTTCTGCGTTTTCATAGTTTTGTTCTGTATCTATAACAGTAAAATATGGATCGTAAAAGTATGCATTTCCATTTTTAGTAACACTGTTCGAGTTTCTCAAACGATCAGTTCTCACATAAAAGATTTGCAGTTTTAGTTTCCTTTCAGTACTTTGAAGACCGTGAAAGTTATTGTGATCGATTCCGTCCAATTATCAAAATATTTGGAAATGTGTAGAAACGTTTATCTGATATTGTTTTGGAGTAAAAGTTGTTCGTAGTGACCGTAATTACAAATCGATGTGACTTTGTGATAGCATTTAAATATACGTGTCCTCACTATTTGTATATTGGGATATCAAAGCTATTAACCCGTCTGTTACTGTAATCTTAATTTACTATATTGACTGAATACCTAATATCGAAACTCGGTTCAAATACGTAGTTATTATATAAGATGTAGGAAAATAGACTGAATACAAAAGTAATAATAATAAAAATCCAGTCCAGTGTTGTTATTTTATGAATAACATTAATTTATACACCTAGGTTTCATACATTACGTTATTCCTCAGCATGCGTGATGTGTACACATTCTCAGTAACATAATTTATTTATATCCAACCTCGATACCGTATTTGTTTATTTTACTTGTAAATCATATGTGTATGTTTTTTTTTTTCAGGATTATTCTAAAGAGTGTGTAGCGCATGTACAAAAATATTTAATGAAGCATGAAGTGCCACCGAATCTATTCGAGGTATGTTCTATCAGACTTTTGTAATAGAGAATTGAGCTTCTTCTATGAAAAACTTAACAATCAATCGTTTTGCAGCCCTACATTGAAGAAATCTTCCAGCATCTTCGAGGGGAGCCATTTAAATTGTTCTTAGAAAGGTAACGAACGTTTTGATTCTCCTAAATGTTCATTGTTAAGTTTTATCACTATTATAACGACTGTATCCTTTGTTGCAGTGACAAATACACAAGATTTTGTCAATGGAAAAACTTAGAATTAAACATTCAGCTCACAATGAACGATTTCAGCGTGCACCGCATCATTGGGCGAGGCGGGTTCGGCGAGGTAAGAGCGGCCATTAAAATATGACCCGTAAATAAATACACTCAATGTACAAAGTTAGTTACGCAAGTCTCAATGTTAGTCCCAAACCTAATATCATTAGCATTCTGGGCTTGCAGCGAGAACGTGTTTACTATATTCATATCCATCTCGACGAACGGAAAGCCGCTACGCTACGTAGGTGTAATAAAGCCGTCCTGCTCCCGCACTGGAATAGTGATGGATTTTAACGCCTGTATTTTAATATTACACTTAAAGTACAATGCGATCATTCAAATATTATGTTGCGTTTTACATAATTTTACATTGTATTAAAATTAGGAGCCGGGTGGGCCGGTTTTTGGGTATCGGTTTGGACGGTTTCTTTGTATTGAAAATGAAGATTTAGGCTTCATTAAAGCAAAAACTATTTTAGAATACTTTTAACTAGATATAACACAAAATATAGTTCAGTTCTTCTAAATATCTTTCGTTGTGGGCTGAGAAAGGTCTACTTTCAGCCGTGCTTGTCTTGGATTTTCATGTAGTACACGTTTCACAAAATATTCTATTATGATTGCGGATACTTGTTTAAAATATTTACTCATACATTGTTGTAAACAGCAAGATTTATCTGATCGACGCGGCGACGTTAGGAATTTACGCTTCACAAACATTGTTATATTCATATTACGAAGAAAAAAGCTAAACGTTTCCTATATTCATTCTTTTCTTACAGTTGGCCAACACGAATGTGTGCTTAAATGATATTTAAAATAAACTGTAGCTTGACGTGTTCGTGTGTTGTACGAATCAATTCGAGCACTTATGTCAGGAAGCGACATGAAGTGCTCGTCATAAATCAGTTCACACGCGACTTCCTATTTCACAGTTCTGCACTTTGCCAAGCTGAATATGTACGTTATTTTTGAGTTTCTTACCCTCATTATAGTCACGCTTTTAAGGGAGTAAAATACAGGGTTTTGGTTTAGGAGGGGACATTCTATGGATTATTGATTGTAATTGTAGATGGTTGTTGTTGCTAGTTAATTACACGGAGAAAACTGCCAATTGCCACGTCTGTCAAATAGCCCTAATTACCCTTTTTATCCCGATTCAGAAGCCAAGCTTCATGATTATCTTGGACGCAATTAGATTTCGCAGCGCTTAAGCAGAGTTAACTTTGCGGATGATATCACAATCCAATGATATAACGAGCAGACATCCCGAACACAACCTTTTAAGAGTATGTACACGTAGGTACAATTTGGCAGCGGCACGTTATGCTCACGGCGCGTACAGATAAATACCTTATTTACATGTATCTTGTATACAGGTCTACGGGTGTCGGAAGGCGGATACGGGTAAAATGTACGCGATGAAGTGCCTCGACAAGAAGCGTATAAAAATGAAACAAGGGGAGACTCTCGCCCTCAACGAGAGGATTATGCTCTCTCTAGTCAGTACTGGGGTAAGTACTTTATTACATTTGTATTTGTTTATGACTTTTGTCGCCATTTCGACGTTATTGCGTGTCGGATGGGTGTATGTTCTTGAAGTTTAGTTGTGTGACGAATATGTTTCGGCAAATTGTTACAACCGCATCTTGTTGTGGGTGGACTGGACTGCCCACCACTTAAATTCTCTTGTAGCTAGGTGTACAGTTACTACAGAAACACGTTTTCCTACCGCTTTTAGGATACGGCGCAGTCGGAAAAAAGAAGAAATAACTGGCTTTCAACAAAGACCTTCCACTAGTTATAGCCATCATCATTTCAGCTGAAAGACGTCCAGTTTTGGACATAGGCCTCCCCCAAATGTTGCCACAACGACACGTACTATGCTTCTCGCATCCATCGGATTCCCGCGACCCTTACCAGGTCATCGATCCACCTTGTAAGAGGCCTACCAACACTACATCTTTCAGTACACGGTCGCTACTCCAGAATATTTCGGTCCGATCGACCATCTGTTCTGTTAAAGATATTAGTTAACCTACCGCTAAAAATATTAAACACTAGTCTTTTTTACATAGCATGGGTTCGGTGACAGCAGGACGAAAATATGCATCTTTAAGATGAGAGAAAAGGATAGATAACATTGTATGAATCTGACAGCTTTCACCGAAACCAACCTATAACAAATTTAGTATAAGGTGATGAGTTTGTTCTTATGACGAAAAAATATTAAGCAGCAATAATATAATGACGACACATGCATAGAACCGCACGAGGAACGGCACTTATTTTGCACAATGTCAACTGTCTCTTCTACGTGTTCCAACAAAGATAAGGATTGTTAAAACTGACACTATACTCATAGTTTATTCAGGTATAGAGGACTTTTGTATGGGGAAAGAGAACCTCATATCCACTAGGTACTATAAAGGATAAATAACATGATAATTCCTATAGATAGACTAACATAGACTGTAAATATGCATTTATGTGATACTGTACAGAGAAACGCCCACTCATAACTACGTCCGACGTTTTTAGATACTCGTATGGAACAAAGTGCATGTTCTACTATTGTGAGATAAGCACAGGTTTATAGAGATATCCGCATCAAAGAGCCATTGTGGCAGAATATACTCTTACTGAAAATAGTCCGGACAAAAATAGGAATGCTAAAAGTGGCGAGTTTATTCGTAAATATAAACTATATTAAATAGCTTCTGCCAGCAACTTTGCCCGCTTCGAAGTAGGTTTCTGCATACAAACTTAAGACATGCCATCCTCTTAAGGGGTGAATTTTGTGCCTTAGTGCTCGCCTACTTCATAAAAGGAACTTTGTGCAAAATTTTACGCTTCTAGTCTTAGTAGTTTCGGCGGTACTTTGATATTTCAGTCAATCTGTTTTTCCTTTTATATACTATACAAAAAACTAGCTTCTGCCCAAGGCTTTACTGTTGAGAAAGTAGAAAATTATCCCAACTGTACATATTCTCGGAATAAAAAGTATCCTACAAGTGCTATTTCAGAACAACATTGGTTTACCCGTGTGCCAAATTTCATACGAATCGGTTTAATAGTTTGAGCCTGAAGAAGTAACAAACAGGCAAACATACACACATACTTACATACAAATATTCGCTTTTATAATATTAGAATGATTAATAACTACGTAATTTGTTATGAAATGCAGATTATTTGTTGTATTACGATCGCTTGACGCCCGTATAAGGAAACCTTGTTATAAAACTGTGTTGTTAGATAGATTACTATAGAATCTAAAGCGTGGACTCTGTCTTTAATTAAATATCGATCAGCCATTGTCACGTAGATGTAGTATTAAAAACACATAGGACGTATCTACTTTGTATTGCTTTTGAAACTTATTTATTAGCTGTTTTTGCCTGGATATTACATTCGTTTATTGCCAACAGGTAATTGAAATTAAAATTTTATGGTTATAAATAGGTAATATCAGTTCTATTTTCGCATCATCATCATCTGCCTAGCCTTTTCCCAACTATATTGGGGTCGGCTTCCAGCAGTCAAGCTGGATTTAGCTGAATACCAGTATTTTTCACATACTCTACCAATAAATAAAGAGGGAGATTGAGATCTCTCTCTCTCTCTCTATTGCAAGCCCAATTGACTTTGACAATTCAAGACAGTGTTCTATGCGCGCTTCAAAGATATGTCAGCAAAACTGTAGGACCGATGCCTGCTAGGGCTACGGGGATGTCCGAAAGAGTTACCGTAACCATGGAACGCAAAGAGTAACTGAAAGAAGACTGTTATATTTAAGTCAGTAAAAGACTGGCACGCCCAATCACTCCACCCAGAGCGAGAGAAGTTATTTGATAATTACACTCTTCAGAGACGTTAAAAAAGAGACTCATTTGGCAAAGGAAAGTGAGAAGACGTGACCCTAATGATTGAAATTAGAGAACGAAGAAGAAGTTTTTCCGCGTACTAAGATAACCCTAGGCCCCAGTTATTCAAACAACGTCTTTAAATGTTAACAGTTTGCTCCACTAACGTCCTATTAACATATTACATGTTCAGTTCTCCCAACGCTTTGTTAGCGGTGAACGCGATTTAACGCGCTCCCGAACTAAACTCAACTTTATAGCCGCTTGTTAACGTCACACCCACAGCTACATGCAATACTTCCGTCTTTTGCGATCGCCCCCGAAATACTCCAAACTCTCGTATCAATTTTAATTAGTTCCAACCCCCCCTCAAGCCGGGTAATTCGGCAAATTTCTTTATTATTGCCTTTCATGCCCACAACACGCAGGCAAAAAATTTGAGGAATTTATTCATTTTAATGAAATAAAACGGTATGGGTCATGGGGTCAGTCCTTTGTTGTAAGGGTGTTGCCCAAATAATGATAACAAAAGTATTTTTTTAAATATATTATCCGAATCTGAAGTTCGAAGCATTTTAAATGATGAATTTATGATCGTATTGCGCATCAAAAGCAATCGACGCGCGTAATGTAATCAATAGATACGAAACGTTTGAATGATTCGGAATTTTCTATTGATCTCACCATCGTTGTTATTATATGAATGGCATGCATAACGATGTTGTTTGTTTCTGTGCGATGCTATACTGCGACGAGAGGTTTGTTCCGTTTTTATGAAATCACTCGACTCGCGACAAAAATACATAATTCTTTGTTTGTTTAGTATCACACCACCGAGTTACTGCACAAACAACACGTTTAAATACTCCGTTATAGCCTGATATGTATTTACAGATTAATGACGTCATAAATAGTTGATTTATGCGCAGATTTATTATTGGATCAACGTTATCAGTGGCTAATGTGTTACAAATTATCAATAAAATGTGATCGACGCCACAAAACGGATGATGCTCTATGTTCTGGATTTTATTACTTGTTCTACCGATAAAATTTAATAACTGAAATAATGACCGTTTACTTCGTTCCCACCGCTCTCGCCTTCTACGAGGAAAATACCACATTACTTACAAACTATTTAAGAAACGAGTCTAAGGGCCAGTTTCACCGGTTACGGATAAAGTCTCTGATAGCCTATTAGGAACTTACTTAACAGATAAACTAACATTTTTGGTTTCACAGGTGTCGGATAGCGATATCTGGTAGATAAACTATTGGTTAAATTATCAGCCGGATCAAGTGGCTGTTAAGGAAGTTATCATCTACATTAAAGTACATTTCAAGTGGGAAAAGTTTGTTATTGCATTTTAGGCGGTTCCATGCACTCGTGTATTGTACGTCGCAGTTACAAGTGTTACAAATATTCAAACATGGACTTATTTGAATTTTTAGAAGACGAATTTGATGAATATTTCGAACGTATAATGCGACCTCGTAGGAATCGAGTGATTAACCCTAGACCTAATTATTTTGAATCAATTCGTACTTTTTTCGCGCTTAGATGACCCACTGACCTGCTTTTGGTTTTCCATTTTAAAAAGGTAAAAATATAAAAACGAAACTTTAATAAACTTTCGCAGCATATTCGAAACAAACAAAAGCGTTCAAAACAAACTACCAAACACAAAACAATTGACACTTGCGTTTCGTTCCTTTAAGCACATTTGGAATTAAAACATACCTACGATTAATCATAGGTATCTTACTAATTTCGGTCTATAATGATAAAATTATAGTACAAAATGTAAAAAAAGGTTGATTTTGATTATTTTTAACAAAAACATATTTCATTAATTAAGTTTTCAAACTTATTTTCAATTGAAAATATTTTACGTAGTTGTATCGAAACGCAAAGAAGCGACGTTGCCATTCCGCTTGTTATTAAGTGGCCGGTAACTTATCTACCAAATAATTTATCAGGAAGTTCGACGGTGAAACAGAAAAAAGTTACAACCAGCCTTTAAGTGGTAGATATTAATAACTACCAAATAAGTAATCGACACTTTATCCGTAACCGGTGAAACTGGCCCTAATAGTTCCGACAACTTTCTCACGGAAATTAAAAGGAGCACATGTTAGCAATACGGAAAACTCGCGAATACATTTAATGATGATGATATCATCCACAAAACACAGTAGGTTACGAGTTTAAAAATACATGGAACAGGTGAAACCGAGCGTCTTGTTTAGATCAACAAATCTGAAACATCTGCTACTACCATTAAACTATCTAATTATTGCAATTGACCGTTTTTTCTTTAGTCTTGTAATTTTGATATACGTCATCTATCTAATGCTTATTCAGTAAAGATAGACTGTCGTTGAGTAAATTTCATTTTTGTTCAAAAGCTTAAACAGCCTCGTCTTTGTTGCGTTTTCTTTTCTAAGGAAATGCTTTTTCACATGACGTTCTAGGACAACTTTCTTGCGCAACTCGCAATTCAATGCTTGGAACTATTCTGTGCCGCCATTGTGTGCGCTGGATAGACATCACAGTGATTTCAATAGTAAGTAATCTCAGAGCGATCTGCTAAGAAAAATAGACGGGATGGTAAGAACGATAATATTCAGAAACAATGGTTTGTATTGCAGAGCAGTTCAAGTATCAAGAATATTTATAAAAGATTGGTGTAACCGGTTATATTCACTTTGATCTTCTTCTTCTTTTCGTATTGATGCTCTCATTAAAGTTTTTTCTGCCCAGTATTTGGCAACCTGTATAGCTTTGGCATTGGCCTCGTTTAGATCCTGCAAAGTACAGGTGGTTGTGCAGGATGGACAGCATAGCAAGTGCCGCGTGTCCTGGGTAGCTGCTCCACACTGGCACTTTGATCTAATATACTATCATACGCACCTGGATCGACTTCCTCACGTACTCACATGTAGTTATGCAAATTATGTTTGCAATTCACGCCGCTACGGAATATCATTACAAACAAGGGCAACACGGCAAAGTATACATTCTTATTTGAAGAGACCGTGGGTTTTATCAGCCGATGAGTTTACGTTCTCTAAGAAATTGAACTTGATTCGTGTGAGGAAACTACTATGTAGAAAATGACTTTTCTGAGTAGACAAACTTGTAAAGCGGAAAACCAACGACTATTATGAATGTAATTAAGTATGTTATCTGTGTGTGTCCGGTTTTGAGATTACTTATTTCTCAAAAGAATATTGCAATATCTCCTTGTCAGAGAAACAACAAATCATAACTATCTTAAATCTAATTGTAACATCACGAACTTACTAACAATCTAAAGCCATTGTGCTTAAAAATATAATTTCTTGATATGAACGTTTCGTTTTCGAGGAGCAGTTTCGACCGTCTCCTGCGAAATAAGTTAAAAACGAAGTGGATTTGCGCAAACTCCGTTGAAAAGTGCCTTCATGTTGCCACCGTGTTGTAGGTTATCCTTACCATCCCTTACTTTGTATGTTACTTGCCTACACACTTCTTATCCGCTTAGTAACACGTGTGACCCCTTCTTTCGACAAGATTTTAAAGTGGCAAAAATACTTTAGAGAACATTGCTTACAGCTTTAAACCTCTGCACGATATTGGCGCACGTTAGTTGAACAAGTTCTAAGATACTTTGCAATGCTCCCGGCTCCACGAATACGAGGGGAGGGAGAAAATACTATTGAATCTATTGATTTGGAAATAAAGGAAAATGCAGTAAATTGTCCTAAACGGGTTATATTGCCTGAAGTGGCATTACATTATGCTATTAGTGACTTTACATTGCTCTCGAGACGGTGTTCAAAATCGTTTAGTGAATTTATTCGTGAGTATCCAGACAAGATATTGCATCGTCAAATATGCACATAATTTTCGCTAAGCACATCTATATCAATGACCATAATATCCGATTGCTTATCGATTGCAAACTGCTTTGATTCGGTGCAATACAGCAGTGATATAGCTACGTTTTATACGTGATATGGTATCGGGGACATAAACGATATCCAGCCAATTGGACTGAAACGAATTGGATCGCCCTCAATTTGTCGTCGTAGTACAATATGCTTCCGCTGCATTTTGTTTCGCCGTTTCATCCCGACGATTAGTGTTTTCCATTTTACATTCAGGGCTGAAGTTGTATACTCACACTTACCTTATGTAACATGTGTACGATTTTATTCTTCGTGACCTAAAAGGCTTCCCCAAAGTTTAACAAGGACGTCGGTTTCCGAAGCAAAGTTTATATAAAACGAGAAACTGTCAGTCGTTCTGTTACAACATTTATATGTAGTCAACTTTCGACATGAATTTTCTTTTACTGTGACCTTGTTTTAAAACTTTATGCTGTGCGGTAATAAAACGTTTTTATTTTATGTTTACGAGTAAGCAAACTCTGGTTTATAGGACGGGACGGTCCGATCTGGATGACAAATTTTATCGATGTTCGATCATACGTGTCCATCTCAGCATCGATTACTTCTTATTTGTAAACTTTACGATAGTTTGCCGTTTTACGTACCGTGAACCGTTCATAATCACTTATAATCCCCCATGGACTGGTACGTGAATGCGATTAAAATAAACGCTTGTGAAATGGCAGATTTGTTTAAATTTTCAGCGCGAACGAAAATATATTTACAATCAAGAGTAGGGCATTCGATAAAATCATGATTCTTCAATATATTCATTTATTTCTCTCCGTACATGTATGTTTCGCGGAGCCAATGAATGTAAGCGAATGAAATGGCGTTCACGTGGAAAAGGCGGCGCACTGTGAAGGCTTTGTTATCCGCTCACTCAGATATAATTATATATTGAGATTTAAACACGCCCCTTTCCGTTTAAGTTACATCGTGACCAGCAACTAGTAAACGTCATTATCACAGTTTACAGAGAGTATTAATTTGATCAATGTATTTGGCACCGTTACGGTTCGCCGGTTGATGTTATAAGTAGATAGATGCTGCTGGCCATTCATCTTCCAGATATAATTCCTGCCCGGCTCTTACGTCAGTTGCGGTAAGTGACGGGTGGTCTGTTCGGCGAGACCACACGGTAATGTTACTTTATACGGGTTAGTTTATCATTTATGAGCGCTCGTCTGGTGTCGGGGCGGCGCCGCCTCGTCTGTCCGTGTCTCACGATCGGTTTCGGAGTTCTGCGGAGCAGGGTTATCGTTGGAAACGCCTCGTCTCGCCCTGTTTCTCTGTAAAAGTAATAAATGGGACCGTTATCACTCGTCGAAACACACCAGAAAAGTCTCCTAACTTTTTTGGTTGTGTTCCAGGAGGATGATATGAAAAGAAAGTATGTTGTAGGTAGACCTTAGAATATGAGGTGATATTTATTATATTTTGAAGCACACACAGACAACTATATTTACTTGTTTACTGGTGAGCAGTGACCGACTTACCAAGATTGTTTTGTACAAAGATAAATCATGTAAAAGAAAATATAGTTACCTCATTTGTTGCCACCAAAGTTACCACTGTAATCAATACGATACTGAACGTTGGAACCGCACAGCCACCGCGCTCCGACCCGGATAAACAAAGGAGTGCATTCATCACAATATGTATGCTTAAATATTTCCGTCTGCCATAATATCGTGGCATTTCCACTGTGGTTTATAGCTTTTAATGCTATTTTACATTCCGTATGACTAACAGTACTAACACCCAGGTTATATTTGTCGCCAGACCTTCAAACGATTATGCCAATTTCCCCTTGCTGTTTATGTTTTGTGTGGGAGCACGTAGGAATAAAAGACATTGACCATCTGTCATGTTCGACCAACTGCTGTCCAAAAAGTGAAAAAGAGGCCTAACTGATTGAAAAATAGTGGTTTATCTAAGTTAACGACTGTAAACTGTTTTTCTCTTTTTTTAATTCCAATTCTTAATTCACATAAGTCTTCAAAAGCAGCCAGAAGTATTTTCTTACAGCAACGAATGTGTGCCTTTTTTGGAAATCTTCCAATGAACTCTCCCGTTCTTGGGTGGAACGGGAAGGAGTTTACGACTTACTGATTAAAACCACACCTGTGTCCTTCAATTGAACTTTGCGGTCTAGTTACCATTTTAAGAAATGAAAAACCAAATTTATTAACCAATTTTTGAAATACAGAACGGGACCATTTAGAAATAATCTCACTTTTGGACAGCATTTGTTCCAAACCAGGTAGATCATATCCTTTACTTAGTTACTGGAATTAATTTTACAAAAGTATGTTTGCTAGTTTCCTGTCCCAGTTATAGTGCATTGCATAATTAATCAACTAGTACGCGGCGTCGCACGCAGCTCATGTTTTTTCGGTATGGTTAAAGGTCATACGATGTTAATGAATACGTCACTACCAATCCTTTGTTGTTCTTTATGTTATAACTAGCCTCTACCAGTGGCTTCGCCCGCATGAAATTAGGAAATAAATAGCCCATGTTACTCAGTAAAGATGTAGCTTTCTAATGATGAAAGAATTTTTGAAATCGGTCAAGTAGTTTTTGAGTTAAATCGTAACAAACAACAAATCAAAACTTTCCTTATTCTCCATAGTAGTTTCATCGTTTCTGCCAAACTTCAAAACCGTTTCCGTCACCTATGGAAAACATCCCATTTCTACGACTGTACGCAAAACAATACATCTCACATACTAGGAGTGTTTAGCAATATATCATTCCTAAATGAAGAGTACAGATGAATAAATCAAACATTACCTCATGGATCTGGATTTGGAAATACCTTCCAGCTTCATTGCTTACCTCACCGGGCCTAATCTTATTGGCACAGCTAACGTTAGAGCTGGTGACGTCATCTGCTTAAATTACCGAATTAAGTCGAAAGTATTACAGTCTCATTCATAAAAATCCTCTAAAATAGGTTTAAAATACTTATTAGTTAAAACGCTCATTAGTACTAATAAGCCTTTTATAAAATTCTCTATTCATAAACGTTCATTAGACCCTTTATAGCTATGTTCTCGTTATAAGACACTTTAGCGTTGTTATGTTGTCGTTCTGATGAATCCATAGATGGAAAGGACAAAACCACTGGTATCCACGGCAAAAAAAACGCCAGAAAAAAATTTAAAACGTCACCTAAGACAATTTTGTTTGTCAATATTGCGATGGGTCCTATGTATAAGGGCCAAACTAACAATTTGGCATTTTTACTTTTTTATGGTAAACGCATCTTTTAAGTATAAATAATTATGTGAGCCATTAAAAAATTAAAAAATCTGCATAGAAACACGATTTTTTATTACAGTATAAAGGCATATCTAACATGAATTGAAACGTAACAGGGCCAAAGAGGTAGTAAGAGACTTATACGTGGGTAGTTCCCGCGCGTTTGTTTCGTAGTTCGAGCCAATCTGCTGATTTGACATTTGGACTTGCTTGATTTATGTAGAAAAAATATTATCCCACTTGCATACCACAGCTGTTAAGAAAATTTAGTAGCATCGAATGACATTGTGCCAATTAATGAAAGCGATAATGAAGAAAATTAATGAAGACTTATCAATAATTTTTAGTAATGTTGATTTTTTATTTTGTTTATACCAGATAGTTATTTTAATTTTGTTATTTTTTGGATTATGTTTAACTGAACACCAGATTTAGTAAAATGTAACCGTAAAAAAATAGCAAATGAACACCAAAAATTAAACAGAATTTTAATACAAAATGAGATTTCAATACCTATGTAACATTGTAACATCTGTTTATCCTATAAAAGTAAATTATCTCCAAATAATTACCTAGTACTTAAAAACAGTAAATAAATTCCAATATTGGTGGAGGATCATCGACTACTTAAAAACAATAACCACGAAGGGGTTTGTGGGGACTGTGTTCGCTCGTTCACTAGACACCACAATCCCCTTCTAACCTAACCTATCCTAGTCGGGGCGCCCCATGTCTCGAAGTAGCATTCCGACGGTGTAGTCAGTTAGAAATATCGTTTGCTCATCAAAATTTGGTGATCATTTACTAAATTTAGGGTTCATAGTACAATTTAAAGTTATAAACTAAAATAAATGATACCATTCTAGTTTTAGTCAAAAGTCTAAAATGATAAATTTTTTGATTATGGTTTGTCTTTTTTATTAATAGGTATATATTTTAGGTAATAGATGTTTGTTGGTCACGAAGTTATTATTGGTGGTCATTATATTTTATTACTTATTTTTTTGTAATTTTATAAAGAGACTAGTTAATAATATGAATAAAAAGAAAATTAATGATGACTTGTTAAGAATTTCTAGTAATGTTGATATTGGTATTTTTATTATTGATTATAGTACAGAGTTTTTTTATGTAGATAGGTTTTTAATTTTGTTTTTTTTTTGTAATTTTGTTATTGAAATAATAATGTAAAGCACATTATTTTGTTAATCAAACTAATATCTGTATTAACAGTTTCCTTCTTAAATATTTTGTCATTTTTATCATAAAAATACCAAAAAGACTCAAAGACCGGGTTCATAAGTGAAGTTTTAAAACTAATTACATTTTTTTTTCAATAAATGAATAGAACTATAGCGTATTTTTTTTATTTTTCAAATGATCTAACTGAAAACTCTGTTCGTAATTTAGCAGATTGTAAAACGTATAAGTGTCAATGTGACATAAATAACTAAATATCGAAATAGCTTATATTCTTATTAATTACATATCATCTACTTCAGTAGTTACTTTATTTTATGGGTACAAAATATGAAAATATATACTGTATGCTAATTTACGTAATACGCGTATAATGGCCAATGTGGCACATGGGCCCATGTACACTGTTTTTAAGAAAAATAATTTAATCGAAAAGTAACGTAGAAGGGTCAATGTGACGTAAAAAAAACATCCATCCTATATATGTATAATTATAATACTATAGTATAAATGAGGAAGATAATTGTCTTAGCAAACAAGCAAAATAATTGTAAAGTTTGGTTTCATCAATCTGAAGTTACTTATAGTAAATTGAAACTTTGAAACGCTCTCCTGTAAAGTTGCAATTTTGCAGTTTGGCCCATGTACATAGGACCCATCGATTGCTTGTTTCGTGTTGCCGGTATTATTCGACTCGAAATTGTATTGTATAAAAACGACTCACAGTTGGTTGAGACAAACCATGGATTTCTCCCCAATCATCTTGAACCTTAAATTTTACAAATATATTTAAAAATGTACGTTAGGTATATTAAAATGCGGGATATTTTAAATACTTGTAAACGTGCTTACTTCACGACGACCCCAACATTTTATAGCGGCTAACACCTGTAACTCTGGTGACGCTCCACAACCTCTGGAGTCCAGTTGCAAGTCTTGCCTGACGAGATTAATTATAAAGACTATGGTGTTTTTGTTGAAACGGTAACATCGTTTGAACTCATTGAGTTATAATGTACTAATGTTTGAACTCTACATCTGGTAAAGAAAACGGATCAAATCTCTTCTGGTAAATCTTTCGACTACGTGAAACATTTTCTACTCGTTCAATAGCATGTTAATGCTTGCAGAGCTTGCATAGCTAACGATTTCACTAAACAATTTTATAAAAAAAATAGCTCTACTTTACACCTCCTTACAACAAACCTCAAAACATACGGTTCGGACGAGAAAGAAAAAGAAAAGAAATCAGCTGTTGCACATTTGTCGGCCATATTTCTCTTTATTAAAGGTTTATAGTAGGTTCGAGCCTGTTATAAGTTACAAAGCCACTATTGAATACTTACAAAGCTTTTTAGCGTTATTGGACGTTTATGAATAATGCTTTTCGGGATTCTCACTATAACAAGCTAATAAACCTATTTTATCTTTTTATGAATAAGACTGTTAGACTATTGAAGAATGTATTAGACTATTTGTACGAAGAAATTTTGACATACAACTTCTGCGGGATCCATTTAATTTTATACTCTGGCTGTCATGCGAGGTTCTGTAATACCCATAGTCATTTTGGTCATAGCGTTTTATAATTTTTAGTAACAACGGCAACGTTGAGTAGAATTATCAATTTGTTACCAGAAGCTAACGCAGAACGTTATCCATTTTTCGGCCTAGACTAAACTGTTGAAGTGATAGAGCTAAATAGTGCACCACCCCTCTTTCTAGCTCACACGCCTGATATTTTAACACGTCACGGTAAGGCCCCTGATCCTCACATATTATAAAACAAAATCCCCCAAAGCAAGGATTTTAATGGGACTTTCACTGTAGGCGGAGTGATTCATGAGGCAGGTTTAGGTGTGTAATATATGCATATCTTATATTCGAGAAAAACCGAGAATTTCAAAGATTTTAAACACCTACATGACGCTGAGGCAGGCCGCTAGTTCATAATAAAATTGTCTGATGAGTAGGCAGCTCTATATAGTTACTGGTACGCGATCACTCGTCACACGTTTTTGGTAGATCCATCCTAATAAAATATATATGAGCCAGAGAAGCCACTGAAATGGGTCAGCCGATCGAGAAACCCGACAACTGTCGCATCCTTGACATAAACCCACTCTTATCGCAAGCTTATTTATGTCCACAGTCCAATTAATATTATTGACGTGTAAATAATTTTATGTATGTGTGCCTTATGTCTGTACTCCCGGAAAGTATATTTTACCATACACTTGGTTTCAGTGTTGTTTAAAGGGGCCTATTTAATGGAAATCCTAGGCTGTTGCGATTGGGCCCTTACTTCTTGATGCATCTCTTTCTTTGCCCTCGCCTCATCCCACTACGTGGGTCGGTTTTTTTAATCATTCGGCGCCATTCATTTCGCAGATAAGCATCGTGCTTGATGCTTATTTTTACAAAAAGTCTTAGACCAAAATCGCAAATAGCAAGAATTTTTCAAATCCATTCATAATTTATAATTTAGAATCTTTTAAATCTGGTGGAAGGGAAATAGGTAACAGAAATGCGATGCACAAACTACAATGTGACGTCACTGCCATTAGGATATGCGCGTACTCTGTACCAAAGACCGAATGCTTTATTTTTCAACCTTGTATCCAACTACAGGGCTAAAAACTCTTGTGGCCTTACCATGAAGTGGTAAAATATCGGAAGTGCGAGCAAGAAAGAGGGAGTGAGCTATACAGGGTGTGTCAGACATCGACGCACAAACGAATACCATAGATGGATCCAGTCCATGGTTCTGGACCCCCCAGTGGTGGAATGTTTCGTCGGCTTAGTTTAAAAACTTCTTACTTTAAAAAAAGAAAAATTTTTACTTTCCATTTTTTACAGTTGCTATAAAAAAGGCTCACGGTGGGATCTCTGCCCTTTATCCATGTTACCTCTATCGCCTATAACAATGTTTCTCTTGTCCCCCAGGTCGACTGCCCATTCATCGTGTGCATGACGTACGCCTTCCACACGCCGGACAAGCTGTGCTTCATCCTGGACCTCATGAACGGCGGGGACCTGCACTATCATCTGTCACAACATGGCGTCTTCAACGAGGCCGAGATGAAGTTCTATGCTGCCGAAGTTATATTAGGTAATTACATCTACGCACCTATTTGTTTTTTTTTATTGTTGTAAACTAGTGCTTAACTGCGATCCCACCTGATGGTAAGCAATGCAATCGTCGATGGTGAGGCGCACTAGTTTATTAAGAGCCTACTCATGGATGGAACCCTAAAAATCGGTTTAGGGTTCCATACCCAAAGGGTAAAACGGGACTATTACTGCGACTCCGCGGCCTACCCGTCTATCACCAGGCTTTATGTGAGTAACCGTGATAGTTAGGCAGTTGCAATTTTCACAGACGATATATTTCTGTTGCTGCTGTAACAACAAACACTAAAACAGAATATGTAACATAGATAGATATATTCAATTGTGGCTCACATGCAAGTAACGTGATTTTTTTGCTACGAATGGAACGGAACCCTTTTTGCGCGAGGACTTGCACTTGGCCGTTCTTTTACTACAAAAACAAAGAAAAAAATCGATCCTTAAAGATTTGGATTTAGTAGAAACAAAAATTAGGTCTTGTATTTATTATGTTAATATGCAAAATGGTAAATACTTCGATGCATAATTAGTTTATTTTTCGAATTTTGATACAGCTGCTTATGGAACTCTAAGCATTCTTATCTTTCGCCTCACTGCACCTTACTTATCCCATTTCCTGAATACGATAAGTATCAATTGAACAGCTGTTATGAATGGTTGTTCTCATTGCAAAATCATAATACGCCACCATTCTTTTTCCGATGAGATAATCGGCTCATCGTATGACCCATTTCTCTGCTACCCTTGCACTGAATAGGGTGAAAACATTGTCGGCGTTTTATCCGCCAACTATAAAGAATTATCACGTCATACTAATATGCAGGGGCGTAGCGTGGACTAATTTAGACGTGGGCAACTAACCAGTACTACCTACAATATTGCATTTAATTTCATATTTTTAAAGTTATAAAGTCAATGTGCTGGCTATCACTGTCGAGTTTATAGTCGTAAAACTTGTTGATTACCTACCTAATATTGCTATGAACACTTATCTACTAGTTGTAATGGAATACGAATCCGTACATCGACGATAGTAATACCTAATGCTTATAATTACCCAAACTACCGGTTAATCGTGTGCCCGAGACGTAGCGTGGACTAAATGTACATCAGCGAGGCCCTTTTATAAATTCGAAAAGAAGACAGCGACGGTCGCAATCCATTGTTCGACTATATCACCGCTTACCATCATGTAAAATAGTGGTCAAACGCAAGCCTATCAATTATGAAAAGATCCCTCGTTCTTAAAGAACCCTGGTGCGATGGCCCTTTGAGTGCTAGGTCGTAGGTCAAACACAAGTTTATCAATTATATAAAGAACCCTCGTCCTTAAAGAACTCTGGCGCAAGGCCCATTTGGGTGCTAGGCCGTGAGTAAAGGCCCACATCGCCCACGCCTAGCTACGCCACTGCTAATATGTAGCTTCAATTGCGAAGCATTACGCTATCCGAAGGCCACCCAAGTGAAACCGGCCAAAGCTACTTGTTAATATTGTTATTGCATTCGTTCATAGATATATGAGTCATAAGACAAACACCTATAAATAATCTCTGCAGTATCATCAGAATATATTTTTGACGCAGTAATATTATTGTATTTAAAATTTGACGCGTCTAAATGAATAAATGACGTAAATAGATAAATTTTGTTTACTTTACGGATGACATAATTGTAATCGTGCGATTAATATACTGCATTATGATGAGTGGTTAATTAGCTATGTCCTTAGTAAACAAGCATTTATCACATAATATCTTTTTATAGTTTTAACAAAGTTAACGAAATAAATTCGTTCCTGCATGTTAATGCAGGAGCGAATAATGCCACTAATGTTATAAAAGCGAGAGTTTATTTGTATGGATGTTTATTACCCTTTCACGCAAAAACTACTAAATAGGTTGTGATTATTCGTTACAATAATACACAGCATAATTAATTTATAAAAAAAAAAATTGCACCCGAGCGAAGCCGAGGCGGGTAGCTGGTATAATAACTGAAGAACTGTCTGTCTGTTCGTGATAAACACAAAAATTTCTGAACGGAATTTCATACGGTTTTCACCAATGGAAGGAAGGAGCGAGAATTTGTAACACCTGGGTGGGGCGGGTCGCATTACTGGCTGAGTAACAGCTAATTTTTAGGGAAAATTAAGACACGCCATTTTTTAGTTTACACTGACATAACTAGGGTTTACAAAAGTAGATACTTCACCGAATATAATATTATATTCATACGACGAAAATAAACTAGGCTACGTAAACATAATCTTGCAGTCAAAATTACCGCCAGCCACGAAGTTACGCATAGCTAATTTTTTTTTTCTTTCCTAAGGTTTGGAACACATGCACAAGCGTCACATAGTGTACAGAGATCTGAAGCCGGCGAACATTCTCCTCGACGAGCATGGACACGTCAGAATATCGGACCTCGGACTCGCTTGTGACTTCTCCAAAAAGAAACCGCACGCTAGTGTGTAAGTATCATCCATCATCTTCCTGCCCGTCCCATATTACTTAGGATCAACACAACACGTATTTTTCTTCCATACTTTCCGTCATGCTGTCCCTTTTCTTCTCTAATATTTTTTAATTCATCCAACGCTAGTTTGTAAGTATACTAATCATTAATAATAATAATACTCCCCCGACCGAATTTCGATCACGGTGCAGCGGTGGCCAATCTCAACAGAGATCAGCCAAGTACGCAGGAGATATTATAGTGCACAAGTGTGTGCGCAAACACAGGTGCACTCTCTGTTCCTTTACTCTCATAGTCCGATGGGACGGCAATCCGACACGACCGGAGAGAGATCAGGCGCAGGACCAACGGCTTTACGTGCTTTCCGAGGCACGGGGGTATCACACCACCAACTTCCAAACTCCGGGCAGCTACAGAGTAATTCCTAATGGAAAAACCCAATAGCACTTTTTGCCCGCCCCGGGAATCGAACCCAGGACCCCTTGCTCAGCAGTCGCACTTGCAACCACTAGACCAACGAGGCAGTTTAAATAATACTAATCATTATTCAGCGGTCTATTACGATGACCATCTATTAGATGTCGAACCACACCGTGTTTTGGAAGGAACGTTAAACCAGTACAGGGTGTCATGACGGCGAGCAATCTCGCCATGCGGACCGAGCCAAAGTTGTCAACGACGGGTGGTTAATTGGTTATACCTCGCACACCTCAAGACGTCAGCAAATCGTAGGGACCTAACAGGGTCGAAGTCTACTGGGGCCATGGGTTGTGTCAAAGTAAACCGCGGCGCACTGGAACGAAGGCAAAGAAGGATCAGGAGTGGGTCTTAGTCAGGTTTTTATAATATCAGATAGACCGTCATAGGTATATAGCATAATCAGCTTTATGATGATCCCACTGTTAGTACTCGGCAACCTCACAGTAAATAAGGCAATTTTTAGTCATTACTACAATATAATGGAATATAAATTTTAAAAAGGTACCATGAGCGGCCCAAATAGACCAATGAATGCGAATAAAATCTATATTTAAACATACAATTTATTATTGAACCAAATATATCCCACGTGATCACTGCACAATATCGATATACATTGAGGATAATATAACTACAGGCATTAATTATAACAACGGTAATGTGCTTGTTTAGGAATCAATTGACGTAATGCACTATGACCATGCTAATTGTTTTAATTGGATCCTTTATGAACACCGGCCGCTCTTGTGTAATCCTATCGTAATTATTCGAATTACCTTGACTTGTAGTTGAATGTTTGTAAATTAATTGCTGATGTTGATCTGTATGTCGGAGACAGACGTGTGTGGAAAAGGGAGAGGAAAGCTTTTACGCAGCAGTGGGACATAACGAGCTAATCTTTACTATCATTACATAGTATAAAAAAAAGTCGTTTCCCGCTTTTTCTGTCTGCCCCCTGTGTATATATGTTTAGATCATTTTTTTTATTGTTATTAACTAGTGCTTGAGTGCGATCCCATCTGATGGTAAGCAGTGATGCAATCGTCGATGGTGAGGCGCACTAGTTTATTACGAGCCTACACACTCTAGTCTTCAAATTATAATCTTTAAAATTACGCGACGGATTATGATGCGGTTTTTTTAATAGATTGAATCATTCGAGAGGAAGGTTTATATGTATAATGCGGAAGAGTACGACAGAAAATTTGCAATTTATGTATAAAAGGAGAAACTGACTGACTGACTTATCAACACAGTCGAAATTAGTGGGACTGAAAGCGTAGAGTTTTGCACAAGGTTATCTATATGACGAGTCTTTAAGGTTTTACCATAATTCATCCCTATGGGGATGTAACGGAGGTCCAAAGTAAGTATGGGGAAACCTATCACGCGGGTGAAGCCGGTGGCAGAGGTTAGTTAAATTTATATGTATAATGAGATTACGCTTTGGAGCGTTCTGTTTCTGATTCAAGCAAATAGCTTGAATGTTGTTCAATACAGGTTTTGATTCATATTTTTTAATAGTGATATTGCATTGGAACATCTCGTGGTTACGTGGGATATGTTTGATTAAAGTTAAAGGCCAAACTGCACCTACGTATGACACGTATTATGACATCTAGACTCTTGAATTAACTTAAAGTTACGTGGGACACGTGTGAGATTTACGTATGCCAAGCATGTTCCTAAGTATAGTAATAGCAACAAATTGACTATGTGTTGTAAATGACTAAAGTTTTATTTGCATTCATTAGTCGTATTTGTCACTGTACAAGGCACTTTAAAAAAAAATCAATCTATAGTTTTTGCGCCTTTTCCCAACCATGCTTTTTTGTGGTGAGAAATCAGCAAATAAATTCTCATGCTCTGAGTGGATCGAGAGAGTTTCTGACTAAAACCCACCTCCCTCCTGTGTGTTCTTTCAGTTGCCTTCTACGTCCCAAGATTTCTGTAACAAGTTCAAACATTCCCGCAGCCCTGTTAAAACGGCTAGTAGTTGAAACCGACCACAATTAAGCAGATTGTGATTCTGTCAATGTTTGTCGTTTTCAGATGGACTTATCATAAGGACCTACTAGGGCGATGACACACTGCGTAGTCTCTGCAAGGGCGCAAACATTTAATATTTAGTGGTTTTTGTTTGTATTGTACTTTTAGGCGCTAGATGTACTTAGATTCTCGCATTGGGCGTAAAAAAGGCTAGTTACGCCACTGACTAGAGGGGCAATCCCCTACTGCCATACCAATCATAGTGACATTATCGTTGGCTCCTTTAGTGGAAGCTGCTAATTCAGTGATAAAATCATTCTGATTATTCAGTGACGTACAGGTTTTGCAATGTTCGTCACATTTTCATTTTCCGCATTTGTTTAGTCGAAGTTTTTTAAGGGACTCCCTCATACCTTATAAATAGTTGACGTAAAACCAAACGGAGAATTGAATACTATTAATAACAGTTTAGTTAATTGTTATTTTGTAACCACGAGATGGAATAAGTTTGTGGTGACAAAGATGAATAAAAATAACTTGCAGACAAAATGTTACTCATCAGGCATCTTTATTCGATTATGACAACTATCGTAATCGGCCTTACAATGTTCCCACGGCTGGGACAAAACCTTCTCGAGAGAACTCAATGCGGGTTGATGAATGTCACATGTTTTCAGATATTTAGCCCAAAGACATGCCAGTTTTCTGACGATGTCTGTGTCACTATTTCAGTCGAAAGACGTCCACAGTGGGACATAGGACCTCCTCCAAACTTCGCCACAACTCATGACTATGTGCGTCTTCTATCCATAGTATTCCCGCGACCTGAAAAAAAAAAACGATGTTACACATAAATAACCGTATTGTCTCCTTATTTCCAGGGGTACTCACGGCTACATGGCGCCCGAGGTTCTCTCCAAAGGCACCGGCTACGATTCCTCCGCCGATTGGTTCAGTTTCGGCTGCATGCTGTACAAGCTGTTGAAGGGACACTCGCCGTTCCGCCAGCACAAGACTAAGGACAAACACGAGATCGATCGCATGACGCTCACCATGGTAAAACTCTTTGGATTTACTTATTTGTATAGAAACACTTGCACAGATCTCAATCTCTCTCTCTGATTTTCCCTCTAATTGCTTATTAAAGGCATTTTTCTTCTGGCGAGTTTATAAGCCTTTTTCTACACCTGAACTATCAATTCTATACTGCTGACACTATTATTTTAAATGTTTCTTTATCAAATTTAGTACTGTTTTTACAGTACTTTTTAAATCTCACTGTATTATTTGAAGCAATCACTAATCAATGTTAAGACATGATTCCATGCTTACAACAAATATTAATGAGCTATTTATTTCTAAACAAGATTTAGAATATGCTTTGGCACTTATAAAAATATAATAGCTCTGAAATATGTAAGCGCAGAATACGCCATGTTACCCCATCTACAATTGGATTTAAATTAACTTACCAAACCAACCAGTGAATTTTGTCAAAATTTCTATGATGAAAGTAAAAGATGGAATCATGTCTGCAATAGAATTACGATGTCTTCCAGAACGTCGAGCTACCGGAGTCGTTCAGCCCCAGCCTCAAGAGCTTGCTCGAAGGACTTCTGCAGAGAGACATAAACAAGCGACTTGGATGCAAGGGACGAGGGTATGTACTCTTCATGTTTCCTACCGTAATATTTACATCCTGAAACCGTTTCGTATAACACAACGTATTACATATTGGCGCGCCGTAATGTAATACGGCGACTTTACGTTCAGCCGGATTGTAGTGGCGATATGTTCTACAAAGTGACGTTTAAAATTTTGCAATTGACAGTAGAAATTATGTTAACCGGTCCAAAGAAGGCGGTTGCATTCATGAACCACTATTTTCTTCACGAGAATAGACTAGAAATCCAAAGCTGCATTTTTGTATGAGACTATACTGTCATAAAAATGTGAGTCGGGCGTTAGTCAGCCATTCTTTTCCTGACCTTTTTTTCTCTGACGCACATTAACTTCTACAGAATTCGAAAAATCTTCGTAAGCTAAGATATGCCATCATCATTGAGGAAGGAAAAAATATTTCGATTACTAATGACGTACGTTGAAGACACTCTACCGTTATATGCGGATTTTTGTAGCAAGATGGAATAACCCAATCAAGTAAATCATTAGCGGAGTTTGTTTAAACTACAAAGTTGCAACATACTTGTAGTTGATATTTAGGATCTCTGTAAAGATTAAAAACTCGCCAAATCTAATAGATATTAGCATCTATGTGTTACACTAATTGTTACTGTTCCCTAGGATGATTTATCGCTGTCTGGTAAAACAGGACTGCGTAAAAGTTATGATTTTAACAATCTATGTCGATGTTGTTTGTCCCATCATGGCATACATATATTGAACCGGTTTTGATGAATGAGGTGTTATTAAATTCACTATTACTAATGTTATTTAATAACCCCTAATGACAGCATCAGTGTATGGTATTGCCGTGGCCGAATACTGGGCCAGACAAAGAATTAAATAATTTTTGCCATCAACATACTATGAAGAAGAAGCATCTTATCTACTTATATTATTTTGCCTTCTAAATCCTTATATATGACCAATGTGTGTTGCCAGTGATGACATGGAACCGAAACGTGGTCGCTCACAATGGACCTCATCAGAACGCTTAAAATCATACAAACTTAAAGAAATCCTCCTATTCCAGCGCGGACGAAGTGAAAGAGCACGTGTTCTTCGCGGGCATCGACTGGCAGCAGGTGTACCACCAGAAGTACACGCCGCCGCTCATCCCGCCGCGCGGCGAGGTCAACGCGGCGGACGCCTTCGACATCGGCAGCTTTGACGAGGAGGACACTAAGGGCATTAAGGTAACTAACAGTCGACTATATTGCAGCAAGCTAATTTGGCTTTTAAACAAGGTCTGTTTTGATTTATGGACCAGCAACATCATCATCTACCTAGCCTTTTCCCAACTATATTAGGGTCGGCTTCCAGTCAAGCCGGATTTAGCTGAATACCAGTATTTTACGAGGAGTGGCTGCCTACCAGACCTCCACAACCAACCCCTTAATTGGGGTAACGGTACTTCATGGCAAAACTGGAGTCGGATTTACTGGCGTAATATCCGTAAGGACTGCTATAGATCTACAAATAATAGCCGGGACCTACGGCTTAACGTGCTTTTTGAGGCACGACTCGGTAAGTTAAGATGGGTCACCCATCCACAGACCTCCACAACCCATTAACTGGGGTATCAAAGGGGCGTCAGATTTATTGGTTTCTGACTATCCGTAACGACTGCCAAAGATCTACAAATGACAGCCGGGACCTACGGCTTAGACATTCAAAAGGTTTTAAGAGGCCTGCGGAGACCGCGCGCTATCTTGAGTTGAGACGAAATAAAATACGTTTTTGAGGTTGATGGAAGCAATTCTGATAGTATAAACAATTCGTGGACACACCGACTGGAGTAAAGTCATCATCCGCACACTGACAGTTGCTTGCTGTGATAGCAATACAAACTATTGGAAATTTGGGAGAGGTTCCGTAATACCAAAAATGATGAATGAAAAATTAATGTATTTCCAATATTGTTTCGAGTATTTATAACTTGATAGTAATATCTGTGTTCCTACGGAAAGTTATTTTGAAATATTGTTGTTTATAATATAGAAAAAACAAAATAAAAACATGACATTTTCGCTGTGAAAATGTGCAAATTTAATTTCGCTTAAATTTCGTTTGGGGTAAGTTTTTCAACAAAAAGACGATGTAGGAACCTAGATAATTATTGTCTGAATCCGAATAACATCATATTATGGTGTAAATATGCTTAAATTGCAAATGATTTTGGTATTACGTTTGTATGGATAATTCTAACGTCGCGCCCACCTTAACATGCTTTCCGAGGCACGAAAGAAACTCGGTATGTTAAGATGGAAGGAACCTAGGCAAGCGTTGCTTAACCTTGAAGGTCGACCCGTGCGGCTGTTATTATCTAGCCACGAGCTCGTCAGTATTATTTAATATGTCAGTAGTATTTAATATGTGTATTCTTCAAAAATAAATACAGCTTAGGCAAATACTCAATTCTTTTTTCACTCTCCAGCTGACGGAAGCTGATCAGATGCAATACAAAGACTTCCCGCTGGTGATATCGGAGCGCTGGCAGTCCGAGGTGGCGGAGACCGTGTTCGAGACCATCAACCAGGAGGCCGACAAGATGGAACAGAAGAAGAAGGCCAAGCAGAAACAGAAGTTCGATGCTGATGAGAAAGGTTCGAAACAGTTACACAGCGTTATGAATTCCCAACATTATTTAAATTCTTGGTATTTTTCGGGCATCATAACCGGATAGCCTAAGCATGTTCTATTCTGCCTTTTCGCGCTAAGGAAATAAAGATTCATCACCATTCGCCATTCATTCACCCATAGATTTAAGTTTCTGTTTCTTTTGGTATACAATAAAGTTTATTCTATTCTAACGGCAAAGTAAAGGCTTATTAATTAATGCTGGGGTAAAAATTAGACTATTAATCAATAAAATACTGTATTGGTAAGCAGAATTCACAACACAGTGTTTTCTAATAATAACATTGAGTAATTATTTTTAAATTTATTCAAAATCGTTGATTGAAACGGATTCCTATTTTACGACAATTTGATTGGTCAAGGAGCATAGCTAAGCTGAATGGCAACGATAAGTCGCAATTTTCTAAATTCGAAAACTAAAAAGTCAATAAGTGTAGTTGTATGTATACTTACACACAACTCATCAGGTAATTATAGAAATAGGTACAAGATGACTGTTTCGTGATGTTATGGGAATCTCGGAAAAAAAATATCAAAATTTGATCAAATTTTGTAGTGTTTGCTAATTGGAAAAACCAAACCTTGATTTTGTGACGAATTTGGAAAATACATGAGAACTAGTAAGTTATCAAGTATCAGTTCGGGTGTTTCCCATTTTTTAATTTAGGTATTTAATTCGTTAATATTTCTGCAAATCATCTCAATCTGCCCTAAATTAACGTTACGCTTATCTTCCAGAATCGGACTGCATACTGCACGGGTACATCAAGAAGCTGGGCGGGCCGTTCGCCAGCGCGTGGCAGACGCGCTACGCCAAGCTGTACCCCAACCGGCTGGAGCTGCACCTGGAGAACAGCGCCAAGCCCGAGATGATCCTGCTGGACTCCGTCGAGGACGTCTCCTCCGACCTCGTGTCCGTCAAGGGCGAGCAGTGCATTGTGCTGCGGACCAGAAACGATACTAAGATCGTGCTCACTAATACTGTAAGGGTTTTTGTTGTATTTTTAATCAATTTCTGGAACAATGCAAATGAATATGGAAATATGAAGGGACACCTAATTCTCGTTACACTTGTTGGATGTTTCAAAACTGTTATTTGTTAAATTGATAAACTTCTGCTACTCATAGTTCCCAATTGTCCATAAATTGATTTTCATAATTTCTAAAAGCTTAATTTGGATTGCAGGATGAAATCGGGCTCAAGGAATGGGCGCTGTCGCTGCGGTCGGCACACAAGTGCTCGCAGGAGCTGCTGGCGTCGATGGCGCGCAAGGCGGGCAAGATCTACGGCACGGACGGCGCCAAGGACGGCATGTCGCTGGTGCGGCCGCCCGCGCCGCAGCCGTCGCCCGCCATGGCGCGCGCGCCCAACGGGGCCAACTAGCATGAGCTTCCCGCGCCCAACAAGGGCGCGAAGATGTTCCGCCGCTCCAAGAGCGCGGCGCAACTCATCAAGTGAGCGGCCGCGCGGCCTGCCCGCCCGCCGCGCGCGCGCTCGCTCCGCTCGGGCCGCTCGCGCCCGCAGCGCTCCCGGCGCTCCCGCACGCACAGTTGACGCGACTCCGCGCGATCCGCCGCGCGCAAGATGAACTCTTAGTGACTCTTTAGGACTGCCAATTATTAATAAAATGAATGCTGATCGCATTTTATTGTTGTACGAATTAATGTGATAGGACCGATCAAATAAAAAATACGATATATAAATATATATTTCGTTTACCTCCAGTGATTTTCGATTGTGGATAAATAGTAACTTTTGTAATCGTTTGCACCGATTGAATTTTGTAATTATTAACGTAACGTTCTGGATGTTGTATTTAACTCTGTGGTAGGTATTGTAAAAATTTAATAACTTATAATTCGAGTAGATAAGCATAGCGACTACCTATATGTGTTTGTGCAATAGATCAAAAATATATTAAATGAAGTAATAAAACGTAACAAGTAATCGGTCGAGTCGGTTAAAATTAAAATTAGTGAAAATCTTGACAATTTTAATGCAATTGGATTGTTCGTTGTGCGTATAATATAGAAGCTTCAAATTAATCGATTTATATCGTAATTAGAAATTCTAGCACTTTGGTTACGACTCTGATAATATATTGCACACAGTGAAGATGTTCTACGAGCTATGTTGTGTTGTCTCCGGTTGCTCTCTTGCTGTCTGAGTTCACTCTTATAAAAAGTTCCTTTAAATATAACGTAACGCGGAACAATTTTTTTATTTATTATAATGGTACTTAAATATAACACTTGTCTGTTGTGTTCGGAACCAACTTTTCATATTAAGTTTCAACATTATTTATATAAATAGAAAAAAAAATGTAAGTAGATCTAATAAAAATCTCTTTTTCATATATAATATTTAGAGGCAATACTTTTCTAACAACATTTAGGTGTGATTAATAACAATAGTTGTAAAGGCAATATTTAGATGAAAAAAATAATTAAAGCATGATCAATGTCCATGAATTTATGTGGGAACCATTTTAGTTAATATTTATTCCATAGACGATTTATTATGGCCTGGCCACAATGACATTTGTATGTTGTGTATGTTTTATAATAATTGTATAGCAATGCAAATTTTAGTTATTAGAGTCTGATGCAGATTTAGTTTATTTTATAATCATGATGGTGTTACATTCGTTGCCATGATTGTTTTATAGGCTTTATATATTGTATCTTATGATTTTCTTTATTCATGATGAGTCAATGATACATTGATACATTGATGTAATTTGAGAAGCTAAGCAATACTTATGATCAGGATTTTTTGAGATGGAATTTATACAATGACTTCTTCCGCTCGGCTCTTGGGAGGGCGTGTCAGAATTTTAATTTTAAAACTACTTCAATACTGAGTTTGTAATCGTTTATTGAGTATTTTTTGAAATAGTATAGTTTGTGAATATTATTATTGTTTAGCATTGCTTTGCTTCTTATTTTTACAATATATTTACACATGCATTGATTCAGCATGCGGGCGATGCATATTTAATCAAATAATCCATGGATAAAATAATATTACATCGTTTTGTTATAGAATTTAGATGCTAGTCAAAATAAATTTTACTACATTTATTGATTTTAATGAAACTAAGTAATTTATAAATATGTATAATGTAATAGCTATTACAGCTAAACAGTATTATAGGTTAGTTGTTTTCTTGATAAAATCTTTCTATTGTGATATGTTTCAAACGTTTGCATAGAATAGATGTATCTGTGACAGTAGTAATCTTCCTCCTGGTATATTTTCTTCACATACGAATATATCTAGTACGAGCTTAGTTGATATTTCTCGCGTAATGAAATACCGCTTTAAAATATTTACTTGCTATAGAAAACAAGCATGAGCTATTGGCTATGAGACGTAGTATTAATTAGCACATAAAAATCCAAAACTTGAGTTGCATTTGCAATATCCTTTATGAATTTGAAGGCCAAAGTAGTCGGGGATAATCAACATTCCGGTATGCCAAATTAGATTATAATGGTGGTAATATGATGCATTTAAAAGTTTTTTATTTATTTACTGCGCACAATATTGTTCGGGCCACTTATTGAGAGCTAATAGATTGCTTCTTTATGCTGACACAGACGTTTAAATTGTAATGTGGATAGGCACCGGCTATGTCTGCATCAGACAAACTGTTACATACCTCTGTTAGAAAATATTTTTATTGTGAACCTACATTATGTGTAGTAAATTGTTTATTTAATCACTTGGATGTTTTAATTCCTGAAAAGGCTATCACTGTCCATCTTTCTGTAGATATATTTTAACCAGTATGGCGCCCTACGTGGGTGTGATTGCCAAGCGATCCATTACGGTTTACGTGAATTTAACGCGACGCGGTGGCTTTGTCCTACGTGCGTTCGAAGGTGCAGCTTCAGCCGCAATTTAAATGAAAATTATCAAACCAAGGCTATTAATATTTTCGTGGGGCAAATTTGTACAGAGATCGCCTCAGATAGAGAGGTTTGAAAGGAGAAAAGGAAGACCTTTACCCAGCATTGGGACACAATGTAGGCTATTAAAAAAAACCTATACACGTACGCTACGCTTCGCTCGTCACCGCACCGACGCGGCGTGTAGTTGGTCACGTAGGCCACTGGAGTCTGGTATCGATTGTTTGTTCAATTCGCGCCACTTCAGTTGTGTTGTCGTAATGTACCTATTTGTGGGTTTTTCTGTAAAAAGCTTCGTTTGCTTATTGCAAACGAAATCTCAAATTATAAGTCCTATTGATAAAGGTCGCATTCGCCGTTTCAGTCATTCAACATGGATGTAATCAACATTACTTACATGAAACCACACACTGAATGCCATATTGTGTCCACAACCTGAAATCTTAATAACTAATTAAGCACAAAACCTTACAATGTACTGAACAAACTAAAGAAAGAATCCACGAAGTCTCTCAAAATGGAACACGTCGTTGATTGACTTTTTGAGGTACTTGGTAAAATTCTGGATCATAAGGGCCGGCGCCCAGTGCCGTCATGGCACGGCATGTCATAGCAAAGGATTTTATTACTAATCAAGTTATTTTGAATCTTATTTCAATGACATTAAAGTTCATGTTACTTTATTTCAATACCACGATGCTGCGACGTGCCGGGGGATGCTGTGGCATGCCACGTCACGCCGCGGCATGCCAAAGCACAACCTGCCATGCCGCGGGATACCGCAGCACAATCCGTTGTGCCATGCCATGCCGGCAGTGGGCGCCGGCCCTAAATCTGGACAACATAGATGGTAAATGCCATACATCTATTAACGCCCTAATAACTCAATCATTCGCTGCAACAAAACAGGATGAACACATCAGAAACCGTTTAAAAATAAAAACTCAACACACTCAACTATTGTCACTGTCATTTAAATTCAACAAAGACATTATATATATCTCTTTAATCTCTTTGAAATTCAATAACAAATAATCAGAAACCAGAAGCACAATCACAAAAATCAAAAATGTTACCTATTAGGCAACGAATAAAATGTTCTCGAACAATGACATAATTTACTATTTATCTCTAATCGCTTGTATTATAACAGGTGAATACTACAAAAACATCGACGATTATGTATCAAAACGCAACTATGGGACGGGCCTCGGCCTAATCGTAACTTGGCTGATATGTGGCTCACATATGAGACACTCGCTTCAAATGGTCTGGGGAAACATTGTTATCATCAAGTGCTGCAATAAAAAGTAAGTATTTATGTACATTACAAATATAATACATAATTATATACTTACACTCATCATCATCAGCTTAGCCTTTTCCCAACTATATTGGGGTCGGCTTCCATTCAAGCCAGATTTAGCTGAATACCAGTATTTTACGAGGAGCGGCTGCCTACCAGACCTCCACACCTCCACAACCCATTAACTGGGGTAACACGGTACTTCATGACTGGAGTCAGATTTACTGGTTTCTGACTATCCGTAACAACTGCCAAGATCTACAAATGACAGCCGGGACCTACGTCGGCTTAACTTGCTTTCCGAGGCACGGAGGACTAACAATATTAAAATGAAACCCTATGAACTAACTAAAAGTAATCTAAAGAATGGCGACACAAACAACTTCTCTGCATCGCTGTCGACTGATATTGTACCCAAAAGGCTGGCAGCATTGCCACGCTATATGGCAATGCGTATTCTCTGCCAAGGTAAAAGCAAACCCTTGTATCACGCTAAAAGTCAACAAGGCGTTTCGAATAGTTCTTATACTTAACAATTTGTGGGCGCTCGAACCCCATGATCCGATATTTTCAACCTCAAAAGTAAATTGGTACCTACAAAGATTAATCTTGTGGACTACGTCAATATTTGTCTAGCCTTTTTCCAAATACATTCTACTCGGCTCCCAGGCTACCCGGATACAACTAAACACTAAGGGCCTGTTTCACCACCTATGATTAAGTTTCGAGTATCTTACTTGACAGATAATTTCATACGAATTCTGTCACATTTTTGAATTTATTCAGTGAGTAGTGTCTACTCGGACATTGTGAAACAGGCCCTAAGCATAAAGGGATTGCCTATAGCTTCCACAACTCAATTAGGCACTGGTTTACACGATACCACCAAGGGTGTCGCCAGCTTATGACAAAGGGGGGGGCAATGGAGCAATATTATGGATGATAAAAAATATGAACGCCGCGGCGCCGAGAGCACTTTGGAAGTCTTTGCCTCGATGACGATTTTTTTTTTCAAGTGGGGATACATTAGAATAACTTCTCCCACTTTTGGGCGGAGCGGGAGGGTGTGTCAGCTCTTACTGACTAAACCCCACCCCGTTCCTTCGTTGCCTTCGATCTGGGAGGACACGGGCTCACCTTTCGGAATTTCTGTGTTCCCCAGAGGCTTTGGCCCTACCTGGCCCCAACAGTTTGCTGACATCTCCCTGAGGCGCGCGTAGAACTGAACTTGTCTTTGACGACTGGGCTTGGTCCGGGTTATTACACGACTGCCGGATAGTGAGCTACCCAGTGCTCGCCGTCCGCAAGTCCGCGCCTACGGTGGTCGGAAACTGGGATCGGGTTCTCGGCGGCGGCGGCGTGAGGGCCGTTCCCTCGCGCTCGGCAGCCTCCTTCGCTAGGATTACTGCTTCGTAGAAGGAGGCGACCGCCAGCCACCCCTTCTCGCTCCGGACCTGGCCTGTACCAGGGCCCGGCGCGAGAAGTCGCCACCGCCGATAGCCTCCACAGGGACACGGCAGTACTCCGCCCAAGTGGGGCACACCTCTACCGTGTCCTCCGGGTGGTCCACACAGTGGCGACACCCGGGCGTACTTTCCTCCTTAAGGCTGGCGCGAAGTGTCAATTTTCCATACAAACGTAATACCAAAATCATTTGCAGTTTAAGCATATTTACACCATAATATGATGTTATTCGGATTCAGACAATAATTATCTAGGTTCCTACGTCGTCTTTTTGTTGAAAAACTTACCCCAAACGTAATTTAAGCGAATTTAATTTTGCGCATTTTCACAGCGAAAATGTCATGTTTTTATATAGTTTTTTCTATATTATAAACAACAATATTTCAAGATATCTCTCCGTAGGAACACAGATATTATTATCAAGATATAAAGAATTGAAAATAAATTGGAAAATCATTAATTTTTCATTCATCATTTTTGGTATTACGGAATACATCCAAATTTCTCCCAAATTTTCAATAGTTTTTATTGCTATTCGCTCCGTGCACGATTACAGCGCCAACTAGCGTCCACAACTTTGTGGGCTCTGTCACATTGACATTTAGGTCGTGTATTTGTGAAAAAATATCGAAATGAAAAAATAACAAATATTTTCGACTCATAAATTGTTGTGATACCACGATTTGGGTGGAAAAAGGGTTTTTAAATCATTTTGGTCATTCAAATCAAATGAGGTAAGTCCAAAAAGTGTGTTTAATTTTGATTGTGTCAGGGTTTGTTTACTTCATTTATACTTAGTTGTAGTTTTACAGTAAAACAAAAAGAAAAAGCTACTTTAATGGTTTCATTATATAACAGTAAATATATTTAAATGTTCCTGTATCGCTAGTAATAAATTAAATATCGTTTTCAGATCGAAATGAGTATTGTTTTGAAGACCGGGTTTGTGAGTGTTACTCACAATATCAAATTCCAACCACAAACCGTATTTAAAGGAAAGTTGTTGGTATCGGCTGGACATGTCCGAGATGTGATGTGTGATGACTAATGAAATTAATTAATGATATTAAAATGTATTATGTAGAATCGCTTTGCCATTGACAGATACATACATCTGATGACAGAGCTTACATTATTTCTACTTTTGACCACCATGAGCGCTGCGATAGATTATGTTACCCCCACCTAGTACTTCGCACCCAGCGAATCGCAGCAAGCAAATGTCAGTATGTGGGTGATGACATCTCCAGTCAGTGTGTCCAAGAATTGTTTATACTATCTGGATTGATTACGTCAACCTCAAAAACGTACCCACAAAAGGGTATGTTATCTCTTTCTACCATGCTGTCCATAGACGAGTAAGAAAGGGACACGCTACCTCTTTGTCTTGCTGGGTACATATTTTCCATTTTTGCTTGTCAATTTAAAATATGAACTTAATGGCAATGAATTTTAAGTACACTTCAGACTGTGTGATATTACTTCGTAATCATTCCAGGGTACACGCAAGGACCTTCCTTGCGTGTGTGTCGCTCCTACAGGGTTACCTACTTATATATCATAGGTTCGAAAAATATTTGATCGAATTTCATTTCCTATAAAACTTTTCAACAATTATCGTTTCGTTTTAAGGATTCCGTACCGCAAAGGGGAAAAACGAAACCTTTATAGGATCACTTTGTTGTCCGTCGGTCTGTTTGTCAAGACCCTTTATCTCGGGAACGCGTGGAGTTATCGAGTTCGAGAATAGGCCCGCGATCCCTTGAAGCTGTGCACAAATCAAATATATAAGTTATCGAAAAAAAAAGATACAGCCGTTTATATCGCAAAAAACGTACGTTTTGATACTCTCTAAGTAATCAAAATTTATAGGGTAAAAAAGGTCTTATAGCAAATATGGGAAAAGTCTGAAAACAGAAAATTTGTAGTTACGCCACTAAGAAAATCGGTTCCCCTCCTACAGGCATTCACACTAGCGTATTGGTCATATTGTACAAGCGGTTTGCGAGCGTTTGTTTCTTATATTATTTAGATCTTAATCACCTTAAATTCATTAAGTCGTGATTTATTTTTGTTAACATCTCATGTTGATAGGTTTGATTACTAGTATTTCGACAGTTTTTTGATAAAAAATATTTTTATTGTACTTTTGGGTACAATATTAATTATCTGTCTGTTAATATAATATTGTAATATATACTTAAAATACATTTGTAGAAGTAAAAATTCTGTATATTGAAAATATCAAAAAAATTATGGCAGAGGGGGTGTTACGAGACCGATACCGAACCCATTTTTTTAAAATTAGGTAGGTACTTAGGTTTACTTTTTTAGGGCGCAGACCGTGTAGATTTTAATTTCAAGTAAGTAGTATATTTGATAGTGTGTAGGGTATTTTTAGTACTCTTAGGTAAGATTAGTCATTCGTATAGATATTAGTTTTTAGGGATTTTGCTTATTTATTGATATACATACAAGAAAAGTTTTTAACCACTGCGTAATTTTTTTTTGGTGGCTCAGTGTAAGTAATAGAACACAAGTCGACTTCAAGGTTAAGCAACCCTTGCCAATAGGTTGGTCTGTGGATGGGTGACCACCTTAAAACATAACAAGTTTCCTCCGTGCCTCGGAAAGCACGCTAAGCCGTAGGTCCCGGCTGTCATTTACAGTCGTTACGGATAGTCAGAAGCCAGTAAATCTGACTCCAGTCTCTACCCCAGTTATTGGGTTGTGGAGGTCTGGTAGTCAGCCTATGCTTTCCGAGGCACGGAGGAAACTCGTTATTAGTGATGCAACGAATACTACTTTTACGAATACGAATAGGAATACGAATATCAAACCTACTATTCGGCGAATACGAATACGAATATCTCGCCATGGTAATCAAAGACTTATTTATTTGAATAATGTTGTTTACTCTTCTAATAATTAAAATTTACAACAGGCAAATTTTTATTTAAAAAACATAAAATTTGTAGATTTTCTGGTTTTAGGCGATTTCTTTTTTCAATCTGGATGTTCCCAGCCGTTGAAAAAGGTCTTTCCGAGGCGACTGTACATGGCTTCAGTGAAAAATATTTTTGGGCGAGCTTTTTCAGACTTGGAAAATGGACATCTTCTCGCCAAAAGGCCAGTGAATCAGCAGTCGGCGATAAATTTGGGAGCTTTAGATAAGCATCTATCTCGTTTTTAGTTTGCGAATCCCAAGAAAATATTGAAATTGGCTCTTCCATTTCAGCCTCTTCAATTATTTCTTGGCATACTTGCCAAATTCCTCTACTTGTCGACGGTTGAGGTTCTTCTGGAGGTCTTGTCGGTCTTACGGCCTCTCTGTTATCAAGAGCAACGTTAAGAACTGATCGAGCGGTTTCAACGACCACTGGTGAGCTGAAAATCCTTGTTTTGAATCGGGGGTCAAGAATCGTTGCTAATAGATAAGTTTCATCACATTCCATAAACGCAAATCTATTCGAAAGTCCACTGAATAGGGAGTTTGCCAGATTTTTCACATCAGGATGAGAAGAAGGATCATTTAAAATTTTATTGAGGCAAGATTTAAGACTTCGTACTATTGGGATTGCTTGAGATAACGTCGTTGATTCTTTGCTCAGCTCTTTAGTAGCTTCTTCAAAATTGGCCAGAATATCAATGATTTGGCTCATAAGACCCCATTGCCTTGCTGTGATTTCATGACGACAATTTGGTAGCGATGGTAAAACATCTTGAATCGCTATGCGTTGTTCATGTAATCTCTTCAACATCTGATATGTTGAGTCCCATCTTGTTTCAACATCTTGAAACAAAACATTTAAATATTCGTATTAGTATTCGCCGAATACGAATATTCGGTAAATGTCTTCTATTCGGCGAATACGAATATTCGTATTCGTATTCGTTGCATCACTACTCGTTATGTTAAGATGGTAATTGGTAACCCATCCAAAGACCAACCGTGGCAAGCGTTGCTTAACTTTGAAGATCGATCTGTGTTTTATTACTTACACTGAGCCACCAATAAAATTTACGCAGTGGTTAAAACTTTTCCTGTATAAGTGTAGATACTACACTAAAAACTTATTGATAAGTTTTGTCATACACGCAACGAAGTCGCGGACACAGCTAGTATGGAAATATTGTAAACCCAATATTTTTTTGAAAAGAGTAACCATAAAGTTTCTTGCCGGTTCTTCTCCATAGGAAACGACGAATTGGAACTACGCACTAGATTCTGACGTTTCATAAGTGTCCATGTAGGCCTACGTAAATTAAAAATATGATTTCAATTCGATAGATTGATCACTACAGAACACTGTCTTTTTTTTGCATTAAATTTATTTTTAGGATAATATTAAAAGTGACGACCCTATTGCTTCAATGGAGCATAGGTAATCTGGGGGCACGGTAGTGTCCCACCCACCAAGTCGCGCAAAAAAGTGCCATCCTTATCTCGAAACATTTCGAGCCATTTTCAACCTCTTATAAATTCGTTGTGGACGAAACTAGATCAAGCAGGCTTCATAAAAAGACGATATATTTCAAATTTCATTAAATTTTCTAAATTTTGTCACTCACTGACTGAACGAACATAAAAAGTCTAAGGCACTTTTAGCAGCCATAGAGACAGAAGTTTCAAATTTTGATTGCAATTAGTGTTTAGTGTACAAACCAAGGGAAAATTAAAATATTTTGAATTTCGGCCTAGTTTTCTAGATACACCAACTGCATATATAACTTAGTAATCCCATATAAATGTATAGGATTACAAAGTTACATTTTTAAGATTTGACTTGGTAATCGCACTAAACGATTTACTTAATTACTTTTGAGATACATTGTGTTTTCATGCGATTACAAAGCTAAATTCATTTATTTAAAACATACAAGATATTTTAACTTGGAATAACATGGATCTCACATATTTTTACGGTAGAAGAGTAGTGTTGCGAGACTTGAGTTTTTTTACAAGCTGTGTTTTTGATGGAATTATTTTGTCAAGTTCAAAACTGTTCTATATTATGCTGTGAAGATTGTCCGACTCACACGTACACACACATACGCAATTTCGCTTTTGTTTTTGCCAAACAAAGATAGCAATATACCGCGAACGTATTTTGTTTTCATCTCAACTCGAAGTAGCGAGCGATCTCCGCAGGATCCTTAATTCATGAATCCCCGACCGGTCCTATAAGACCGCGCTGTTATTGTTTTACAATTGTGTCTCGTTTTGTGGGTATGTGATAGGTTAATCCGATGCAGGACCCACCCGAACTTACCGTGTCCGGTGAGGACCTGCGTCATATGGAACGAGAGGACGCCGTAACCTCTGACGTAAACTTGATATGATTGGTTAGATTGACGAGACCTGAGATTTGTACAACACTAAAAAAAAGTATCACACTAATATTATAAAGGCGAAAGTTGGTTAGCGTGTCTGTTTGTTACTTTTTTAGAGGGCTTAACGGATTACGATGACACTTGGTATACAGGTAGACTATGTCCTGGCAGGGCCGCCGCTAGCTGTTTGGGCGCCCGCGTGCAACACCGGCTAAGGCGCCCCTGTTGTTTTTGATGTGGTAATATATCAATGACTTCTCCCGCTCTAGGGCGGACCGGGAAGGCGTGTAAGAATTTTGCTGACTAAAGCCACACGCATATTCCCTCTTGCTATTCCAAGGTAGGCCTTGCTAGGTCACTAGATTTTTGCTGACATCTCTTTGAAGCGGTCGTGGAACACTATGCGGCGTCCATTACCCGCTAGGCTCGGTCTGACTGGACGGTCTTTGCTCATCGTCTTCAGTGGCTGGAAATCGATTTCCGGGGGCTCAGCGGCTGGGGCAAGAGGATGCGTGTCCCTTACGCGTGCGGTCGCCTCCTTCGTTAGCGTTATTACTTCGCAGAAGGAGACGACCGCCTACACCGTGTCCACTGAGTGATCCACACTAGTCACCTTTGTGTGGAACACTCAATGGCGGGCGTTTCTTCCTCACGAATCAGGTGCAGGGTCCTTCCGTCCGTACCATATCCGATGATGATATGCGTCATGAAAAAGATGAGAACGCTGTGACGTCTTTCTAGCCACTCCTCAAAGAGGGTTATTACTTTCTTAAAGATGGCGTGCCAACCACTGGGTTGCGTCCACAATTTGCATCAGTAGCTGTCATCATTCCACTATGAGATTCCGCAACGCCGGGGCGACACTCCGCTGCAGACAGCGGAGTGTCGCCCCGGCGTTGCATCTCCACGCATAAAATGTGCATGCGTGTAAAGATGTGGTCTCCCGATCCCATGGTGGCAGGCCAGCAAGGAGTTCTGCCGCTTTGCGGGACACCATGCGGTATCCCCGCACCATCTGGATGGCCATGACCCTCTGGAAAATGTTTACCTTGGACGCCGGTCGCTTACGCAGCGACGGCGCCCACACTGGCGCCCCGTGAAGGGCCATGGACCGAACGATCCCCACGTAGAGCCTCCGACAGGAGGCATCTGGACGCCCTAGGTTGGGCTTGAGCCACGATAGGGCAGCCCCAATCCGTTCCAGTTTGGGGCCCAATTTTATACTTTAGTAATGCGAAGCTTCAAACATTTCTGTTTATTTCACGACATAACCACTGACTTGTTTAAATTTTTCGAATTAAGGGGCAACGTGGTCGCTTGTTCAAGTGGTGTTGGGTTTCGTGCGCCAAAGGTACACATATAATGAATCATCTGACATGTAAACATACATTTGAGACCTCATCAGTTTCTCAGACATCAAGCCAGTGTACCTATAATAAAAATATATTAGGCTTGCAAATTATGACACTGTTTCATTTTTGGCGCCCCCTTGATGACGGCGCCCGCGTGCGCCGCACGCTCTGCACGCCCGCACGCGGCGGCCCTGTGTCCTGGAAGCTTTCACTTAGGAAAAGAGTTTGGTTTGGTGGGTTGGTTTGGATCAGGTTAAGTTTGGATTTTGGTTTGGGAGTTTTCTTTATTATCACATAATATATGACTATACTATACTGGTATTCAGCTAAATCCCGCTGGACTGGAAGCCGACCACAATATAGTTGGGAAAAGGCTAGGTAGATGATGATGACTATACGTGATATACCTGGAACACAGGAAGATTGTGACTCATCATCATCATCAGTCTCATCCGTCAGGTCATCGCTGATAGTTCCTGCTTTACTTCTAACATTAAGGCTAAGTACACAAGAGCGCGCGGCACCGCGTGTCGAATGTGAACGTGAGTGTTCACATTCAATGACGAGCGCCAGTTCAAGATCTTGCGTGCGGTACCGCGCGGCCGTGTGTACTTAGCCTAAATCTCGTGTGACATTGTTTGTTATCGAACTCCTCGGATTCGATCATTTATGTGACAGAATAACATTTGCCGGGTCTGCTAGTAGGTAAAGATATTTTATACTTAGATATAACAATTTTATTACCTACTATGATAACTCTTACTACTCTCTTCCAGGTACATTCACCATTTAAGCTTTGCGTACACGTGGCTCTATCTACTGTACATGAACTGTAACACGGATGTTACAACAAACTACTATATACTTTGGATCCACCAAGTGATAGCACTGCGGCTCGTAGGACTAGCATTCGAGGTTTCCACGGCCGAGAAATGGAAATCAAATGCAAAATTAAAAGCGGATTCCAAGCCTTTACTAAAGCCTACGCCTCAGCCTCAAGACACCACGGACACATCTAACCAAAATATTCTGAGTACTAACAAAACTTTAACTTCTGCAAGCTCAATGGTTAGATTCAGTAGCGTTGACTTGACTTACCCACCTTACGAACCTAGCGCTGCAGAAGTGATCTCATATGCTTATTACTATATTGGTTTACACAGAGGTACCTACCTAAAATCTATTTAAACACCTATTTCTAATTAATGTTATATCTAGTTTAACGTATATCAACTTTGCAATGACTCATGATTATATTAGCCAGTTCATCCAGAGAAGTTCATTGTTGGATGTAGGCATCCCCAAGTGTCGCCACAACGAATAATCCTGCGTGTCTCGCATAAATCTAATTCCCGCGATTCACCAGATTTGCGATTTTCGATGCATATTGTGAGAGGCCTACTTACCAATGCTGAGTCTTCCGTTGCATGGTCGCCACTCCACAACCGACATAGAAATTGATATTCCGTTCTATGAGCAATGTGCCCTACGCACTGCCACTTAAGATTGCCGCTTCTTTGGGCTGTGTCGGTGAATTTGGCTTTCCATTGTTTTTTGAGTGACTGTAGTTACTCAGATACCCGCGAAACGAGACACAATAGTAAAACAATAACAGCGCGGTCTCATAGGACCGGTTGGGGATTCAAACGTTAAGCCTCATGAAAAAGCCTATGCAGAATAACTAAAGTCCAAACACAAATAATTAAAACAATTTTTTTATAAAACATGCCATTTAGAAATATCCTTAGGTACCCTACCTATAATACCCTACCCTACTTTATCATTTGTAATTAATTAGATACCGAATGATCAGAATGTAGGTAAGTTATAACCCTTTTCGTAAAGAAAATATTTTTTTGCGTTTCACGGAACATTTTTTTCTTTTTCAGGCCCTTATTACAGGTGGAAAACATTTATTGACCACTTCGATTCTCCCTTTGGCAATCTAGGCAATTGTAGAGCAATAACTGAACACAAATGTAAAAAGGTTGTAGTATTTACCTTAATGTACATGGCGATACGTAAACAGTTTCCTGTTCAGGTATAATACATTAAATTATAAAAAAAATATTATTTCTCGGTACCTTAGGTATTACCGGTCTACTGAAAGTTTTGGAAAGTCCTTTGAAAAGGAGCCTATTTCACTATAAAAGAAAGTAGGTACTCCTGTATCGTGGGAGCGTTCACAAACATGTAAACTTATATACACAAGACAGACAGACCCTGAACAACCATCTGTCATCATCATCATCTACTTACCTAGTCTTTTTTCCAACTGAATTAGGGTCGGCTTCCAGTCAAGCCAGACTTAGCTTAATACCAGTATTTTACGAGGAGCGGCTGCCTACCAGACCTCCACAACCCATTAACTGGGGTAATACGGTACTTCATGTCAAGACTGGAATCAGATTTACTTGGCTTCTGACTATCCGTACCGACTGCTAAAGATCTACAAATGACCGACCGACAACTGCTTAACGTGCTTTCCGAGGCACGGAACTGAACAACAATATGCCATACAAATTCGTGCGAGAATCAAACTCGCAGCGCAGCAGCCAATCGTTCAACTACTGCGCCAAACGTACATTCAAGGGGTTTGTGATTCTCTGTCTATTTCCGCGGCCACACACTCGACGAGTAGCATGGGAAGTAACGAGGAAAGGAGGCAGAGACCTAGTGTGGCCACGTTACTCGTCATGCCACTCGTCATGCTCCTCGTCTTGCCCACTGCTCCCTATTTTGTCGGTCTTTGCGCGCGAGTCAAAGGACCGGCAATACGAGCGCGAGTGGCTGGCCACATAATCGCGCTGTCGCAGTCCGCAAAATTGTAAATTATGTCGTCGCCAAGCGTAGAATGGTCAAATGAAAAAGTTTTAATGTTTATTGATTTGTTGTCCACGGATTAGCTATACTAAAAATAGATTAACTATACTAAAAATGCATAGCGCGCACGCTGCCACAGTTTCCACGTCCATCGTCTTACCAAGGCAAATGACAAGTGAGGAGCGTCGCGATTAATTGCGCGAGTAGAGCAGTGTGTGGACAGAAAGGGCAACATCGCGGCAAATCACGGCAGCGCGAGGAGCAGAGCGATGAGCAGCGCGAGGAGCATACCTAGTCTGGCCGCGGCATATGATCCAAGAATGAACACCACATATACACGTACATATTATTATGTAATGTTTTCTTTCAATATTCCCGTTTTCTATAGTCTAAAGTGTTCTCACAAAATATTACAGGCATATAATGAGACCAGCTTCTACTATAGCCACGGGTCCGACTATCGCTACCTGTACAACGTTCCCTTGATGATGGCATACGTGCTTCAGTACCAAATTGTGATGATGTTGTGCACCAGTGTCTTCACAGAGGCCGGCTTGGGTATTTACCCTACTAAGACGCAGCCATTGCCAGGACACGGACCCACTACGAAATTCAGCTTGCTTAACCTCGCGTAAGTTATATATCCGAATTTTTGTTACTCGTAGACTTCGGTACATTGTTGTTCGAGCTCGTAGACTATTGTTTTGGCTTACGATACAGGGTAGAATAGGTACGTTTTATACCAGTAATTGGTACATGAATCGACAAGTTGCTTGGTCCACGAGGTGGCCCGATGACCTGGTGAGGGTCGTGGGAATCCACTGGATGCGAGATGCACAGGACCGGTCGTTGTGGCGACACTTGAAACTATTTCCAATAGTGGATGTCTTTCGATTGAAATGATGAGTTGACACTGCCAATTGGATAATTTATGAGCAGGCGAAGACACTGTTAAAAGCTAGTTAATTATAATATAAAATCAAATGTGTGAATCTTCGGTGATAAAAATATGATACCTACTTACACACAGGCGCTCACGGTACTAAATTCTACATATTATCATCTTGATTATTATAAACGTGTGCAAAATAATCAAGATAGTGGGACCGACCGTTGGGACAGTAACCCTCTATCTTTTATTAGGTACGATACCTACGAAAACTATTTCCTATTTCCTACTAAAGATAGGAACGAACGAGCCGTAACAGCGATTAAAAAACTAGCCCTTTAATTACTCAGATACCCGCGAAACGAGACACAATAGTAAAACAATAACAGCGCGGTCTCATAGGACCGGTTGGGGATTCAAACGGTAATAAAAATCTAAGTGATGCCTTCAGTGGCGTACCCAGTCCCTAAAGGGTTCCGTATAAATTATAATAAAAAAATGGGGGCCCCTCTTTTATCTGATTGTGGTAAATCCCAGGGCTAGTTGGGTTAGGTATTTCGCAGTAAAGCAATATCTACTATAACATTTTAATTCCTAAATAAAGCCAAATAGCACCTGACAATTCTGTAATTTGTTAAGCCAATAGCTTGAGAGCCTTTCATTAGTAAAAATTTGAATTTTTAGAAGATATGTTATGCTTCAGTACTACAATGGTAGCTACGCCCCTGGGTGCCTTTTTAGATCCTGTGACAAGATTTCATGATTCCTATTTGAACTTTAAAATATTTCAGCGCAACGACGGAAGAAGTGGCCTTAGAACAAGAATACAATTTCGCAATGTTACGGTCTTTTCAAAACGAAACGCTGCTGTTGGGGCCGAGGATGAGAGATACCTTGCGGGCCTGGGACATGCCCACTCGGTACTGGTTCTGGACGCACACCTATAAAAACATGGTCGTCAGGTCGAATAAGGACGTCAGGTGGGTCGGTAGGTAGTGCGAGTTTTCGTGTAGTAAATAAAGTTCTATTTTGAGCCACTCTATAAAATGTGCATGCAGCGTCGCGACGCGTCGTGTCTCGGAGTGAGCTAACCCTTAGTGCGAGTTTTTTACGTAAGTAAATTGCAATTCAATTAAAAATTGGATTGTCAATGACTACTGTCTGTCAAATGTCACTTGAAAAGTACCATGTATGGTTTAGAATGAAAACTTATTTCTGTAAGTATCACTAATGGTTTTTTTTACTTCATTTACTCGAGTGTTAGTTAAATCTAGTTGAAGTAAAGTGTTTTCTTTCTTATTTTCATTGTTGACAATAATTTGCCACTACTCGGACACTTCACGCAGGGAGATAAGCGGAATTAAAGAACTAGATTCTGATCAAACAGTTTTCGCTCATGGTTCGTAATTAAATTCAATTTAAAAAATATTTTATTATGCTCACCCTACTTGATTCGATTTGACAGCTATGACATCACAACATGGTCAACATGGCGCTTAGTCGATCCTATTCTTATTTGAATCGCATAGGTACTTACTCGATCACGTTAAAATAAACGTGTAGTCGGGGTGAGTCAGTTTTATAGAAAGAGGCTTTGTTTACCTAAAACGGTAATATTATTAGAATTAGGAACACAAGTATCACAAATACATTTAACTTTAATAACAAAATCCCCTGTGAGGGTTACCTCGACTTCGTGATAAGATTTACACTGGTTGACGCTAGGGAGACCGCACCAGCACGCTATCTCTCGGCGGAGTCGGTGGACGTTGCGTCCTGTTATATATAATCCTGCGTCATTATTATATTGCTGACTCGATCAGATCCTTCCGATTTTGATTCCCAGCGAATTTGAGTCAGCGGATAGCGACTTGCGACCCCGCGGCATTTTGTAAAACTCAAGTACCTACCTACTTGTAAGATTTTCACGTACCTACCTACCTAACGAACTTTTTTTTTCACTAACGAAAATTTAATCCACATATCAAAAAGCACTAAAACACGTTGGGTGCCAAGGTGTAGTCGGGGTGGTTCAGTTTTATTGAAAGAGCCTTTATTTTGTGGCTTTATAAACAGGAAGAAAAAAATCTAAATTACGTTCACTCAAGAGTGAAGAGACAGAATTCAAATTCTCTTCTAACTGCGTTATACATATGACCAACATTCTAAACAAAAAGTCGTCTAGGTACCAACCTAAGTAACAAATCAGTGACCTTACTGAAATAGGACGGCGTGTGTAAAGTACGTTCGGATACACATTAACGTTTGAATCCCCAACCGGTCCTATGAGACCGCGCTGTTATTATTTTACTATTGTGTCTCGTTTCGCGGGTATCTGAGTAATTAAAGTATATTTGGCTGGAAACTTGCCTCGACTTACGCGATTAGGGAGGCGTTTACTTACAAATGCTATAAACGTTAATTTGTTCTAAAACGATAAGCTGAGTTAGAGTTGTTTTACGCGCATCAGACTAAACTTGCAGTACCTAGGCCGCACAATCTATAAGTGGCAATACAAAAAATCTTTGTTTTTCTTTATTCTGTTTGATATTAGCAAACATTTACGCTTAGAGCATTAGGTTAAATGCTCTAAGAGGTCACGCGATCGAATGAAAAACTCGCACTAGCCCCACTGTACGCTAAGTAGGTATCAAACTATTATATTTAAAACCGAAGACCTTCTGCGCTCCTTTTTTTTAGTTGGTGAATCGTCGGTCAAAAAAGGTTTGCTTACGTTTCGCAACTGAAATTGTACTACCAAAAGTACTGCAGGGTATTTTTTTGTGATTGACTTTTCGCAGGTCAACCTGTGAGGTTGTCATCTGGTTAACTGGATTTTCCTGTGGCGACTAGCCAGCCAGGACTTATAAGAAATCTAACACAAAGCCATTAGTCGCTCTGCGGGAACGTTTCAAATGAAAGAGACTATATGGCCCCAGAGAACAAATGAAGGGCCTCTTGTGGGCTCGCTCGTTTCATCATAGACTTCCTTTACCGCATATTATCAATTTATCAGGGAAGATCGACGTCAAGACCGGGCTCATAAGATGCAAAGAAAAGAAAGTTACTGGGTAGGTAACTATTTATTTTCCAAACATTAAGGTCCCATTCCTAATCGTCAACCTTTTCAGAAGCGCGGTTGCGTTCCTGGCGTGGACAATATGGTGCGGACCCACCATGCAGCAAATGATTATGGGTACTACGCTGTGGGTCCATCTGCGCCTAGAAAAGGAGTATGCCGAAATGTATAGCACTTCAGCGGTAGGTTGAACCTTTTTGTGTAGTTTTGAGAGTTAACTATTCTGTACTATTGGTTCTGCCAGCGGCTTAGTTCGTGTGAATGTGGGGAATTAATCCCAAGGGAAGATATTCCCGGGATCAAAAGTATCCTATGTCCTATTCCAGGGTCCACCCGTACGCTAAAGGAGGATACAAACTGGGTCCACCTTCCAAATAACTAGATAATTGGATAGGTATTTTTTGATGAGATGAGCGTGCGAACGAGAAAGGGATGGAGCTGTACCTACACCCTGCATACGGTAGGGGGGGTCCACATCGGCGTCGGGTCGGCGATGAAGTACCTGGGACTCGTCCTCGACAGCCGGTGGACTTTCGAGGAGCATTTCCGACGTTTGGCCCCCAAACTGGACCGGTCTGGGGCCGCTCTGAAGCGGCTCCTGCCCAACCTAGGGGGTCCAGACGCCCCCTGCCGGAGGCTCTACGCGGGGATCGTTCGGTCCATGGCCCTTTACGGGGCGCCGGTTTGGGCGCCGTCGCTAGGTAAGCGACCGGCGGCCAAGCTGAACGCTTGCCAGAGGGTCATGGCCATCCGGATGGTGCGGGGATACCGCACGATCTCCCGCGAAGCGGCGAGCCTCCTCGCTGGCCTGCCACCGTGGGATCTGGAGGCAACAGTCCTTGCACGCATGCACGATTTGCGCGTGGAGATGCAACGCCGGGGCGAAACTCCGCTGCCGCGACAAGTCGCGGCATGGCGGACAGAGTTCCGGCGGGATCTTAGGGTGGCATGGCGACTGCGACTGTCGCAACCCAGTGCTGGGCACGCCGTCATTGAGGCGGTTAGGCCCCTCTTTGAGGAGTGGTTGGAAAGAGGTCACGGCGTCCTCTCTTTCCGTGTGACGCAGGTCCTCACCGGACACGGTAAGTTCGGGAGGTTCCTGCATCGAATCAAGCAGGAGAGGACGCCCGGGTGTCGCCACTGTGTGGACTAGGGCTTTCAATACCGGTATTACGGGATCCCGTAATACCGTGATCACGGATATATTTTGGCCTTTTTTCAATACCGGTATTGATTCGCCAATACCGTGATTACGGTATTACAATCTTTAATATACAGGATGTTTGAGTGTGCGTCAGAATGGCTGGTTGTATGTGGCGTTGGTCTATGAGAGTTAATTAGCAAATTGCTTCATAGATATAATAAATAATTGCTCTAAACAACATCCTTTATTTAACAAATGTTTGAAGTTACAACTAAATTAGACTAATGAAATAAATATGCAGCAATTATTATTATCATATTATTAAAAAATATGTTGACGCAATACATTTCGGGAAACTCTGTATGTTTGACTTAAAACAAGGAGGTGACCAGCCAACCCAACGTCAGGATTGCTGGTAAAAAAAAAATTGTTTCTAAATACATATCACCAAATTAAAATGGTTGACTGGAAGTGTCATCTGCTATCCTTTCAGGCCCTCTAAACACTACCCATGCCTTGTGAATTTTTTTCATCGACATTTTAATGTTTTTTGAAATATGGACCAACATTTTACATTTAAATTCAAATATTAAAAAATGTATAGGGCGTAGACGTTAATTTTAATTTTATTTAAACGTATATTGTATAAGAGTACTTTAAATCCCTGATGAGTCCCTTAGAAATACTTTCGGAGAAATTGATATACTAACTCTGCCCTCGCTTTACATTCTGGAAAGTATATTGTATGTACGCAAAAACCTAGGACTTTTTAAAATTAGAAGCGATTTACATGACAAAAATACGCGTAGCAAACACCAAATCGTATTACCTAAATGGAGACTAGCTAAGACCAGCAAGTCATTCCTTGTCAATAGTATACGCTTTTATAATAAGTTGCCCAAGTCGGTTATTGAACTTAGCGAGGGAAAGTTCAAAACCCATATTAAGCGTGTCCTAACCAAAAAAGCATATTACAAGGTTAGAGACTATGTCGAAGACGCGCTTGTTTGGAAATAACTGCTTCTGCACATGTGGCCCCCTAGTAACATTATTGTGTAAATTTATCTATTAACTGCTCCATGTTTGTTTTATTTCATAAAATATTATTACTCATAAATTTAGTTTTTACTCAAAACGTTGCTTTTGCAATATTTTTATATTATTTGGATATCAATCACCTTAATTTCATTAAGTCATGATTTCATTTTGATAAAAACTAATTTGTTGAAAGGTTTGTTTTTTTTTCTCTCATATTTATATAGCCTCTCTCTTAAAGTGTGAATGAGAGAACACTGTAGACTACGAATTTTAATTACTACTTAATTCAACCCAGTTTTTGATTGAATCTATTTTTATTTGGGTTACAATTTTGATTGGTCTACACTGTCCTCGCATATGTGTCTGTTTTGTAATGTGAAAATATTGTAAACCCAAACATTTTCTTGAAAAGAGTAACCATGGAGTTTCTTGCCGGTTCTTCTCCATAGGAAACGACCAATTTGGAACCGTGCACTAGCTTCGACTTTTTATAAGTGCCCATGTAGGCCTATGTAAAATAAAAACATTTTTTATTTATTTTATTTTATTTTAAATCCAAAATTAGTAATATTAGTCATCTAGAAATTTTTCGCTAAGTTTCGGACTGAAATTAAAGCCTTTCATGTTACAGCTATTTACATGGCTACAAAAAAAGGACCAAAAGTGACTGGAATCTTCAAACTCTCTCAAAAATTCTCTACTCTATCCTCTTGCTAGTGATGTGCCACATGCTACAAAAATCTTTTTACAACTTTGTGGATTCGCTAGTTTTGTGAATTGAGTTACATAAATTTTATATTCAAAATTTAGAACTTGAAAAAAAATTTTTGCTTAAATGGTACCTGAAACACCTATTTAATCTGTTATATCACTCTTATAAGAGAAAAATCTGTCTCGTATCTCTCTTTTCGTGGGGTTTATTGGAAACAAAAAAATAAAATTGTGTTTTTAACCAATAATTTCATTATTTATTTAAATATTATTATGATTCGAAGAAGAAGAAGCACTAGTTAAAAAAATATACAAAAAACTTGAATTCAATACCGTGATCACGTGATCACGGTATTGAGCTATTCCAATACCGGTATTGAAAAAATCCGGTATTTGAAAGCCCTAGTGTGGACCGCCCGGAGGACACGGTAGAAGTGTGCCCCGCTTGGGCGGAGCACCGCCGTGTCCTTGTGGAGGCTATCGGGAGCGGCGACCTCTCGCACCGGGCCCTGGTTCAGGCCATGGTCCGGAGCGAGGAGGGTTGGCATGCGGTCGCCTCCTTCTGCGAAGCAGTAATGCTCGTGAAGGAGGCTGCTGACCGCGAGCGCGTGAGGGAACGGTCCTCACGCCGCCGCCGCCGAGATCCCGATCCCGATTTCCGACCACCGTAGGCGCGGGTTCGCGGACGGCGAGCACTGGGTAGCTCGCTGTCCGGCAGTCTGGAAATAATCTGGACCGAGCCCAGTCGTCAACGGCGCGTTCTGTTCCACGCGCGCCTCAAGGAGATGTCAGCAAACTGTAGGGGCGAAGCCTCTGGGGGGAACATGTGGTATTCCTAACGGTTGATACCGAGTCCCCCCCAGAATGAAGGCAACGAAGGAACGGGGTAGGGGTTTAGTCAGTAGGTAAGAGTCTGACACGCCCTCCCGCTCCGCCCAAGAGCGGGGGAAGTCATTCTAACAGAAAAAAAAACCTACACCCTACATGTAATCCATCCCTTCAACAGTTCAGTTTAGGTAGTGTAATAAAATCGATTGCGTTAGACCAATCACACATTATTTATTTATTGCAGATAAAAGGGCCGTGGGACATCGGGTTCTCAATTATGCGAGTGTTCTGCCTCATCTACCTCACACCCTGCTTTATTCTGAACGATTCTACCGTCGTGTTTCGCTACTACAACTCCATATATTGGGTGTACCACGTGGTTTTATTGGGTTTAATCTTAGCCGCAATGGTTTTACAGAAACAACGTATCATATCGACACCGACAGCCTTGTAGAAATTATGCCGTGTCTCGAAAGTGATAAGTATTATATTTGTGAAAGTTACTGTGGTTTTTCATTTATCTCCCTTTTTTATCAACTCGCTTGTCCCCTTGAAAAATGTGTCTATCGTATTTTTTTATATATAACATAAACAAGTGTTTGACTGCAATCCCGGCTGATGGTAAGCAGTGATGCAATCGTAGATGGTCTCACCATCCACCCACTAGTTCGAACCTATTCCCTCTAGCCTTGAACCACGCAAATTATAATCGGATGGGAAGACGCGTTATTTTCGCTTGAAATTATTAAATTTCTTTGATTTTAAGTTTATAAGTAAAATTGGTTACCTAAGTATAATATTTTACTCTTTTTCAAATGTCGTGAAAGATTGGACGACATGCGCTTCCGAAACTTTTTGTACATAGGTATGGATTTCCTCTATCTCTCTTTGGTATTTAGCGATTATCGATAAAAGAAAAGCCCCACTTGTCGAAAACAGGATGATTAGTTAATAGTTAGGCATCAATGCTTAACTAATCGATTTTCAATTGTAATTGTTAGTTAACAATGCATTTCAACACACTTATTCGAAAACACTATAATTTGTTACTAAGCAGTATTTATGTTTAAGTTTTTTTTTCAAGTAAGTTTTGTCAAAAAACATCTTTTGATACGCTTTTGCATTTGTTATTGCAGTCTGTCCGCTCCATATTCATTTAAGTATTGTATAGATCGGATCGTCAGGGTGCCTTGTTTTGTAGTTAATAAAGCAGCTGCCGGATGCCGGAAGAAATACTTTATTTATATTCCACCTCGGCTGCTATATGTGGACGGATGGAGAGGAAGAGGGAGGCCAAAGAAACGATGGATGGACTGTGTGAAGACTGATATGAAAGAAAAGGGAGTCAGTGATGTTATAACGGGTGACAGGACAGAATGGAAGAAAAAAACATGTTGCGCCGACCCCAAGTAATATGGGATAAGGGCAGGAAGAAGAAAGAAGGCTGCAATAACAACGTTTGCTCATTTGTATCAAAATGTACTATTTCCTTGTTACCCATGTCATGATTATTTAACAACAAATACTTTTCAATCAATAACATTTATTAATACATCACTAATATACAATTACAAAACACCAGTACAATAAAAAGCACTGCAGTAAGGCAAATAACATTAAAACATTCACGAGTTGTGCTTAGTTAACAAAAACAAAATGATATAACATTATTATTATTATGTGATATCACAGATACCTATGTACCTAAATCTAAAAACTTAATATCACTATGGAAGACATTCGACATTGGTCAAAAACTATACCTTTTTACCCACCTATGTCGGATATATCCGACACTCTCGCGTTTATTCCGCCAGAGTCGCACATTCACTACCAAATACTCTATCTCGTCAGCTTTTCTGTCACCTATGAGAATTGAAGAGCTAAACGAGATGGAGTGCCCAGTCGCAAACACACGACCCTGGCGAATAGAACACGAAAACACTCGTCGGACAAATCCGACGCAAGCGGTTAAAGGGTTAATAACGATATTATATTGCATTGTTTATTTATTTAATTAAATCTTACAGATAACAGAAGAAATCAGTTTCTATACATCCATAATAAAATTATTCTATGTACCTAAGTGATTCATTATGAATTATTTTAACAGTACTATTAAACATTTCTTTGATAATATTAAACATTATATTATTGTCTTTTAAGTAGTTAGGTACACGCGCACATTCATTAAAACATTTGTATAATTAAGCTATGTTTTTGTAAAGGTGAGTCTTGAGTTGATTCCCTTGGCGCAGTTTTTAAATTAAATATTATAGTTTAGCATAATTTTTAGCTGAATTATAAACCCTATAGGCTAAAAATTATGCTAAACTATATTAATTTTGTAAAATAAAATGCGCCAAGGAAATCAACTGAATATTCTCAATCTCAAGATTCACCCATAATAATTACCTAGGTAAATATATAAGCATTATAAGCAATGCATCCTAATTTCCCCCGTTCATATTTTCTTTACAACCTCTAAAGCAGCAATAGTTATCTTTGGATTCTCAATAAGCGTTTTGTTCTGAATTAGTCGGAGCTCTCGCAGTTTTGGAGGAATCTTGCCAGATGGTTGAACAACTGAAAAAAAAACATGTTTATTTAAAAACACGTGTATTTTCTGGTACAAAATTATTCCTAGTATACATAAAAAATAAAAACTAGGATTTGAAGTTGGAAAAATAGGGCAATTCTGTATAATCTATACTAATATTATAAAGAGGAAAGATTTGTACCTATTTTTGTATGTTTGTAATGAATAGGCTCAAAAAGTACTGGGCCGATTTAAAAAATTCTTTCACCAATAGAATGCTACGTTCTTCCAATTTGACATAGGCTACATTTCATTTTGAAAAAATTAGGGATCCTTGGTAAAATTTGAACAACGTAACCAAAGGTGTAGAAAAATGAGTCTTAAAATGTCTTTCGTCGAATGCGCTGCCGAAACTATTAGCGATAGAACAAAATAATGTACAACAATATTGAAGAACATCATAATGTCTACTAAAAAAAGTGTTTTATATCCAAATTTCCAAAAATAAATAATTGTCTACCCCGTGCGAAGCCGGGACTGGCTGCTAGTTCTGTATAAAAACAGGGCGCAGTAATACAGTTGTAATAGTTGAATTAATATGAGATTCAAATAAAGATAATAAGCATATTTTAAATACGACGTTGCAGCGCCTTTGATTATAAACTGTACCGCGAAGACTCGCGAGCCGTAAGGCAGTCCATATTACACGTAAGAATTGTAACTAAGTTCGACTGGGCAGGACAGTGCTTAAAAACTGTTCAGGACATCTCCGGATATTACGAAAACTAAAACATGCTCTGGGAAAACAGGACAGTTGGCAAATCTATAGTAAGACATGCGTGGGATACTTCAGTACCCCTGGTTAAATAACTAAAATAAAATAGTAGTATGTACGTACCTCTAGCTTTCTGATATGTATCTTGCACAATATTCTGAAGCGTCGAAATTGTATTCTCAAGCGTCAATTTCAAATTATTATTAGTTTTATGCCACCACGCCAAGAAAAGCGCGGCAAACAAGTCACCGGTCCCCGTGAATGTGCAGTCCACCTTCGGTATTGTAATCTGGTAACAGGCTCCTGGAAAATAAAAGATAAGAGTATAAGATATTAGGATAATCAGTATACATAAACGTTAGGTATATAGGGAGCAGTAGCTTTGACATAATGATCGCAAACGCGAAACCTGACGGCAGGGTTCGATCCCTCTTTTAAGTTTTGTGTTATAGTTTTGCTCCATTGAAGGAATGGCAGAACTAGTTAAGGGTTGACCAATACTGAATAGTATTTTCCTATTCCTATCTTTTTCTCTCGCTCAGAGAACGGTAGTACACGAGGTTGAATCGACGAGGCGATCGACAACACGCTTTCTTTCGCTCTAGTAGGTAAATGACGGACAAAGATATTAGAAGCTTAAAAAATGGCGATTCGGTGCGGCCAGGTATAGCTCAACCCTATTATACACACCTCTGCTTTCACTATCTGGTGTACGTACTTTCTTAACTTTATGATCATCATCATCATCATCAGCCGGAACACGTCCACTACGTCCTATATTTCCCACGCTTGGCAGGTAGCTTGGGGATCGCAGTGAGGTCACCGAGTTTTGTAGTCAAATGTGTAATGTTAACAGCCGTGTATCTACTGTAGGACCTTACCTGCTGTACTCGCAATACCGATCATATGATTCTCATCTCCCAGATCAGTACTAGATAGAACGACAGTTTTGATACCCTTATCGTGTAGGGCTTGGATGACCTTCAGAGCATCGTCCAGGTTATGGACCTTAAGGCCTGTCATCAGCTCAGCCTCAAACTGGTTCGGGGTCACGACGTCTGCTAAGGGGACGAGGACATCACGGAAGACTGGCAGGATCTCTTCTGGCACGTACATTTTTCCGTTGTCACCCATGACTGGGTCGCATACTGAAAAATAAAAAGACATGGGTTTTATTATTGTTGGTCTTTCTTTGTTACCCATATTTTATTAAGTGCAGCTGCCTATGGAAGTAGGACGAAGGACAGGTTAAGTTGTGGGGCTTTTTTCTGGTGGCTTTGGGTTACTAGCTGGGAAGTTCATGGTAGAATATTTTGGAGTACAAAAGCATAACATCTTCCAGCAATATTTGTGATGCGAAAATTCCGAGTTAAATATCAACTAGTCAATTCAACAACATTTATAAACAGAAGATTTTGATTATGATAGAAAGAGAAGAAAGCATCCAGTTCTTCTAGATTGTTCGAAAGTGTTACTGTGACCCTGGAACGCGAAAGGAAACGTGGGTGGGTTTTCTGTTAATCCTTATTGCTCTACCCAAAGTGATAGAAGTCAGGTAGGTATTTGATGATTTTATACCGAAAGAAAAAATCCGTTAAAAAGCCTAATGTCTGACCATTCCAAAGCATGGAAATTGGAATTGATTGGTTAAGCTTTTAAGTTACGTATGTACATAGAGCATCATTACAGCCAGAGTAGTTTCCGTAATCGAAACCATAATAAAACTAACAACAAGGTACCTAGGTAAGTAATCGAATATATAAGCGGACGTAATTCGATAACTTCTGTTGTTTGAGTATTATCCGTGCTTAATCTGATATCCTACAATTCTGTAAATATAAAATATTTCTATGTTGTTACATTTAGCTTATAAACTGATTCTCTAGGGAAGAATGTTAGTTTTCACGTCTACCTAATGAGTATCGTTTTCGTTTTACAAGCTAAGCGCGATGCGATTTCATACCTACTTGTTTGTAGAAAGGCAGTAAGCATAATGTCATTTTCATGCTTGTAGTCTAGCAGGGCAGTATTTAATCTGCTTTAACCTATCAATACCCGCGAAACGAGACACAATAGTAAAACAATAACAGCGCGGTCCAATGAGACCGGTCGCGGATTCATGAATTAAATAGCGTTATAATTAGTACCTAATGCTCTACTAATTATTATTAGCCATAATTATCGTTAGACATATTATAAACAATTAGCAGAATAATTGAACCCTAATTGCCCAGAGGACATAATGAAGCATACGGTGAAAGTCTGCACCGCTTAGGCCGTGCACCTCGCTCCAGCCGCCATCGCTGGAGACGCCCCGGGCGTCGGAAGCGAAGTGCGGTTTCCGCACAATGAGCAATGGGTGAGGACCAAGCTCGAATATTAACGGCGCATTGGGTTAGTAGAGCTGACCGTGACTTTAGAACGCAAAGGGCAACTGATTAAAACCCAAATATGTTTCTTACGTATGAGTGTTAATCAGATTCTGATACACCCTCTCGCGCTGTATAGAGCGGGAGAACTTATTTGCCAATTTTCCCAAAATGCTGCTTTTCTTAAAGGATTTTTTTGGTTAATTGGTACTGAGAGGTAATATACAGAATTGGCAGAATAACTAACTACATAGTATCTCTTGATTGCGTTGCAAGACAATCATTATTTTAATTGAGCGCACGCTTATCAGTAGATCATAAACTAATCAAGTCATTAAGATCTGAACAAATAGTCTCACGCTCATGTGACGAAATATTTCGTAAAAGAACGTCAGACCTTAAATTGGATTGTTGATTGTTTGTTAACCCATTTTTTTTACAGTGACCTTTATTTTAAACTGTTGCCCGTGACTTCGTCGGCGTCTGTTAACAACATGATGGGTTTTAGCTGTGTCTAAGTTACCTGCTACTGATAACATTAGCTAGGTATCTACCGATGAAAATCCCGTCAAAATTCAATACATTTCAGGGATTGTCCGGAACAATCAGAGAAAAAAATAATGTTTTTCTGTACCTAGGTACCTAGATAATTATGGTAAAAAGGTTTATATGACATGACAAACACATAAACATACAGTCTCATAAGTTCATGACCAAAACCTTGAGACCAAACTTAAATAAGTAGTTTTAGTTCATAACACAATCGTTTTTATCAGTTTCTATTGATAGACTTTATTTCCTTATTTCACAATGAGTTTACAATCTTTTATCAGTGTTATTTTAATATTATGATTGTTGATAAGCACGAGTAACAAATAAGTGATAAATATTAAGATAAATTGTTACTACCTTAATAGTTTATCTAGTCTGATCTTGTATGTCCTTGTTTCCTAACAATAGCATGTCTTGTTCTATATTTACTATAGCTATGAATGATTTTACCTAGTCACACATTTATTAATTTAATCTATCTCTTTTTGCAACTGCATCTGTATGAAAATAGGATTTTTTTCTAAAGGAACAGATTTCTAGGATGAAAGTAGTAGTATATGCTATTCTAGGATATGGTTTACCTGTGTGCCATCATACACATTGGTTCAGCTTTATAGGAATAACAAACTTACATACTTTTGCTTTTTTAAATTTTACTAGGATTCAGCAAACATTATTCTGCCATATAAATTATCAAAGAAAGAAATTGGGCAAATAGCCTATGTTCTGTTCCCAGACATCAAATATCCAATGTTTTACAAAAATTTTTAATAAACACTGTGACACAAGTTTTATATCATAATATGTTTCCTCAAGCATTTAGTCACACAAGGCTGTTTTTTACTCATGTTTCATATTATGTGTATGGATTTCCACTTTGTATAATTGCATAAATTTTCCTCAACTTGTTGACAAGTAACATCTATCTATATAATTACTAGCAGCCCGTCCCGGCTTCGCACGGGGTAGACAATTATTTATTTTTGGAATTTTTCCCGTCAAATGACTACCCTACATATCCTACGCTACCCTACCCTACCTTCCCTACACTACCCTACCTACCCTACACTACACTACGCTACACTACCCTACACTACACTACCCTACACTACCCTACACTACACTACACTACCCTACACTACCCTACACTACACTACGCTACACTACACTACCCTACACTACCCTACACTACACTACACTACCCTACACTACCCTACACTACACTACGCTACACTACACTACCCTACACTACCCTACACTACCCTACACTACCCTACACTACCCTACACTACCCTACTTTACCCAACTTTTTTTTTTTTTTTTTTAGGTTTAAACTATCCTATCTCTCAAGTTGGATCGAACTGCACATGGTGTGCGAATTTTATTATAATCGGTTAAGTGGTTTAGGAGTCCATTGAGGACAAACATTGGGACACGAGATTTATATATATTAAGACTAGCAGCCCGTCCCGGCTTCGCACGGGGTAGACAATTATTTATTTTTGGAATTTTTCCCGTCAAATGACTACCCTACATATCCTACACTACCCTACACTACCTTACACTACCCTACACTACCCTACACTACCCTACACTAACCTACACTACCCTACACTACCCTACACTACCCTACACTACCCTACACTACCCTACTTTACCTAACTTTTTTTTTTTTTTAGATTTAAACTATGTATCCTATCTCTCAAGTTGGATCGAACTGCACATGGTGTGCGAATTTTATTATAATCGGTTAAGTGGTTAAGGAGTCCATTGAGGACAAACATTGGGACACGAGATTTATATATATTAAGATAAAAGGAGATACATTCTGATGGACTATCTAGTTTATCATTTAGTAATAAGAAACCTCAATATCGATTTGGATTAGTCTGTAAGGATTATATCTGGGAATAAAATAAATAAATATATCAGTTAAGAATCTGCTTAACAGATACTACAGTTGAGACTGCACAAGTTTACTTACCATAAGTTAGTTGAGGGTTCTTTTGCCTCAACTTCTTTAAAAGTTCTGCTATCTTTTTCAAAGAGTCTGGGGATCTGGAGTATCCTGTCAGGAAGTGTGTGTAATAGTCCACATCATTAAGTTCTAGCCCTTCTATTAGATCATCCATTTCTTCATTCTTTAATATATTCCCTTTGATATGTTTGTATGCTGTGTGGGTTGAGAACTGTACTGTGTTAATGGAGTCAACTTCAAATCCTAGCACCTGAAAGAATAGATTAGTCATTGAATTGTTTTACGTATCTAATTAGCAGTATAGAATTATTCTAATATATATGAACAAATGTAGATAAAATTCTACTAGGTTAACATTAACAACTGTCAGCAGAACAGGTCCAAAAACAAGGTGAAATGGAAATTAAGGGACATTTGCGCTGCTGTGGTATAGTAAAAACTGTAAATTAATTCATGAATCCCCGACCTGTCGCATGAGACCGCACATTGTTTTACTATTGTGTCTCGTTTCGCGGGTATGTGATAGGTTAATGGTACAGAAGAGGTAGAGATTTTTGACAGGATTCTCAACTTTTTGGCAACTAATTGAACCAAATATTCTTGAAATAAGGGTTGAAATAAAGAGTGGATGGCAGCATTATATCTTTCTAGTGGTACAATAATAGCCTGGCTTTCAGCAGCATTGGACATGATCAAATTATTATTTTAATACTAATAATGAACTACATCATTTACCTTTAACCTATCACATACCCACAAAACAGACACAATAGTAAGACAATAACAGTGCAGTCTCATGCGACCGGTCGGGGATTCATGAATTAAAGATGAAACTTATATAGTTATGTTATCTCTTAAGTATTGCTAAGCAATTAAATAAATTATAAGAATGAGCGCGACAAATAATACTTGAATACAGAAAAATAATAGTAAGTCAAGGTTTTAAAAAGTGACCTTCAAATTCAATATCAAGAGAAACTTAAAAGAATTAAATTATTTTATAATAAGTTAGAAGTTTTGATCAAGAATGAGGAGGGTATAAGAGTTCGAAAAGACCAAAATACCATGAGTAGACTATGTAAAAGGGTGGCTTGATAAGGATTGACAGAAAAATATTAATATTAGAGAATTAGGGAAGAAAAAATATGTAATATTAACTCTAAATAAATTAGGATAGGAGCATGAGAATCATTCAAGACATTCATTTATATTTTAGAACGGCAATTAGAGCTAAGAGCTCAACATTATTACTTGATGTTTACTTGAGACTTATAAAGCATGTTTGTAATAAGATGATAAGGTTACCTGCAGTGGAAAAACAGCACTTTTGTTTCCAACGTAGCCGTGCACCACATGGCTCTGGATAGACAGTACCCTTGGAGTGCTATCTGAAGACATCTTTGAGAATATTCACTAAAAACACTAATTATAAAATTATTGCAAAATGAAGAAACTTATACTGTTTTCCTATAGTAAGCAGAGCACACAACGTAACGCGTCAGAAGACTGAGCGCAACTAAGATATGTTCATAGTCGTTTATATTATAAACAGCACTTATCTCAGTTCAGAATGACATAATTGAATATTGAATGATAAGAAGTCCTCCTTTTATTTTCTGTTCTTATCACGAGTGCGTTCCGAGTAACACAGAATAACACTCAGTTATTATTATGCAAATCTATGCAAATATTATTAAAGCGACTTGCTACGACTACAGCGCCAGCAGGCATTCGGATTCTTCACCTGATATTATTATAATTATGTTCATGTCGTCGTTAGCGATAAAGATGATGACCTACGGTATTTCTAAGTATTCGATAATATCAACAGTGAGTTTGACGTGATTCGGAACGCGGAGCAAGAAACATGACAGAAAAAAACAGACTGACACGTCTAGTCAATGTGACAGCAACCATATGGCATTTTCTGTTATTTTATTACAGTGGCAACATTCATTGGTTGTCATATTTAATCGGGTGCGTTCAATTATTACACTTTTGGTTGGTGAGAAAACTGCAATCCAAATGTCTCGTCAACATTATGGTGAGAGCCGAAGGATACCCACATCATATTATGATAGGGGATTTTTTTAGTTCTACTTTTTTCAACCCACCACTTAACATGTACATGGTTCATAAGTTTATAATAAACTAACTTCTGACAGCGTTGCCGCGTTGTCGCCCGCGTGAAAGCAGGTTTCTCCATAAAAACATTGGACTTCAACGTAGGAAAATCCTTTCTTATTCATCGTATACCTAAATAAAGGAACCTCTGTGCATAATTCCAGTTTGGGAACTGCACATTAATCAAATTAGAAAAAACTATCACAAAATCTAAATTAGATGTTCTAATTGACCCTAAATAAAGTTTTTACTCTTTACCACTTTAGATTTTATGGTTAATCAAATAAGGAGTAACAAACTTCATATTTAAAAATGATTACCACTACTTGTTTCTTATTATTACTTTTTTATTGTTAATTATTACCAGAGATGACTTGAATGGGTATACACAATTAACATTTTATTGAGCATGTAACTTTTAACATGGAACTTTTACATTGAAATAGATGGCTAGGTATTTGTTTCAATAACAGATTGTTTTGCTGTATTTACACTCCGTAAGTACTCCACAACATAAAAAGATGATGTCATAAACATTGTTTTTAGTATCATAAATTACTAATGTCTAAAAACTGACCTTTAACCTAATAATATTTGCATCCACAAACAACTGTAACAGAAACAAAAACAAGAATCACAGTGACTATTACAGGTTTATTGATTACTGGAGCTGCTAGTATTGGTTGGTTGTTCTTGTGTCATTTCATATGCCCTTTCCAATGTATCGGTGACAATCTTCATATCATTTTCAATGCTTCTGGCCCAGTTTTCAACATCTCCAATTTCTTTGAGGGCACTACTGAAGTTTTCAACGAGAGCTAGCCATTGCTGGGTTTGTTTGGCAAAGTTAATAGCTCCCTGGTGTAAGAGTTTTGCTTCAGCATCCAACTTCTTTTGATTTAAATAAGCTTGCGCCACACTGTAAGGATACAATAAAATAATAAGATTTTAAGATCATAATTTAATGAGTATAGTACAATGTCTGTCTTTTAGTCGCCTCGTTGTATTCTGTTGGCAAAGTAGTCATAATCATGCACTGCCTATTTCCATTTTGTTTAAATTGAATTTATGGATTTTATGTGAGCAGCTTACAGCCAATTTCTTGTTAACTATATTTTTTTTTTGTTATCTTTATATAAAGAGGAGAGGTCTACATAGTAATACTTTACCCAACATTGAGGTGGTCAACGAGAGCCTGGGTCAAATCATTAGCCGCTGCAATGCACTCTTTGCGTTTTTGTTCTGAAAGGAGAAAGCATTTTCTCTATTTTATTATTGTTCAAAAGACAATTATTTGATTTGTATCAGACTTTAAATATTAACCTTGTATAACTCTTTTAGAAGCTTGTTTTACTTGGTGCTCCTTTATTAATGATGATAACATAATGATAAATCAATGGAATGTTTTTGTTTCGTTTTCACAGAAATATGTCGGCCTGGGTTTAGCAACTTATAAACCTACTGTATAAATATTCTTCTTAATGTTAATTATAGATCACTTTATTTTCCAGTTATATATAACACTCGTTACTAGTAGCCAAGTATTTAAATCTAAGCTTAACTTTAGACTAACAATAATTAAATACGACGATATTTTCAATATTTTTGTGATTATCGAGTTGTGACAGACAGTGACAACTGTGACAACTGTGACGTTACCGTGACGTTTGGCGTTGACATATTGGTTTCAGAGTTGCTAGATTGAATAAAATTCGTTCAGAAATTGGTTTTCCATAAGGAAATCACAGCGAGGCAATCAAAATTTCTAACGCGCGAAACCAGCTTCTTGTAAAAACTAAAATTATTTGTCCATCGTTCGGGTTATATATAACCCAAAAAATCAATCAACAGATTTTTGTCTAGTAGCAGGCGTTGACGACCCATCCACAGGCCTAGGTTGGTCTGTGGATGGGTGACCATCTTAACATAACGAGTTTCCTCCGTGCCTCGGAAAGCACGTTAAGCCGTTGGCCCCGGCTGTCATTTGGAGATCTTTGGCAGTCGTTACGGATAGTCAGAAGCCAGTAAATCTGACTCCAGACTTGCCATGAAGTACCGTGTTACCCCAGTTAATGGGTTGTGGAGGTTTGGTAGGCAGCCGCTCCTCGTAAAATACTGGTATTCAGCTAAATCCGGCTTGACTGGAAGCCGACCCCAATATAGTTGGGAAAAGGCTAGGCAGATGATGAGCAGGCGTTGACGACGTCAAAATTTCATAGGTCTTACTTTTTGTCTTCACCACACAAGCTGACATTGCTGACAAGCTATTTCTTTTTTGAGGTGGGAAATCATTGGAATGTTTTCTTCCACTTTGGGCGGAGCGAAAGGGCGTCTGAGACTTTTACTGACTAAAACCCACTTTTTTGTTCCTTCTTTGCCTTGACAAGCTGCAAATTAAATGTTCAACAGCCCGACTTCTTGGCATTGATATGAAACTAGGTACAGTCAACAACCTAAGTTTTCAGCAACTTGAGTTGTTGAATGTACCTAGTTTGAAGGATCGCGAAGCATTTGATTTGAAGGATCTGATTTCAGTGGAAATGCTACAACAAATGTTCAGACCAATAAAAAAGGAAGACGGTGCGTCACAACATCAAATTGACGCCCCAAGACTGTCTTCCTACAAGTAAATATACACAGTAACTTGCATACCTACGAAGACGACACGACTAAAACCAGTGGAGTTTAGCCAGTAAACTGCTAAAACCAGTTGGTTTTAGTTAGTACAAAGGAGTGCCTTTGTTCCTTTTTTGTTTTCGTTCAGGTGTTGGTCAGTAAAAGTTTGATTCTGCCTCTCGCTTCTCCTAGAGCGTAAAGAGTTATAATGATAATCCGACTTCTGAAAAAAGGTTTATATGATAGATGACTAGATGACGCAGTGGTTGGGCGAATGGCTGCTGCAGCTCTGTTTGTCGCAGGTTCGATTACCACACGAAGCAAATTCTTTATACCTTTAAAGTGTCAATCTATACTAATAATATAAAGAGGTAAAATTTGTAAGTTTGTAAGTTTGTATGTTTGTAAGTTTGTAAGTTTGTATGTTTGTATGTTTGTAAGTTTGTAAGTTTGTATGTAGGGGGTAATCTCAGGAACTACTGGTCCGATTTGAAAAATTCTTTCAGTGTTAGATAGCCCATTTATCGAGGAATGCTATAGGCTATATACCATCACGCTACGACCCACGGGAGTGGAGCAGTAACGAAAAATGCGGGTGGAACCGCAGGGGACAGCTAGTTGAGTTTATATGTTTGTAAACACACCTACGATACAGGAGTAATGCCTAGTAAGGAGCAATGTTTGTAAAAAAAATGAGAAGCATTATAGGTAATTGTAATTATCGATATGTATGTAAGTATTGAATAAATGTTTATGTAGAAAGAAAAGAATAATGGTATTTATTTTGTTTGAATTGACTTTCGTAGGTAGCTGCCGAAAGAAGGTACCTACTATCTTATAAAAAGTGCCATTTTAGGGTTCCGTACTCAAAGAGTAAAACAGGACCTGTCCGTCCGTCTGCCAGTCTGTCTGTCACTAGATTGCCATGTATTGTGATAGATAGTTAAAATATTCACAGATGACGTCTTATGTATTTCTGTGGCCGCTTTAGCAACAAATACAAAATAAAATAAATATTTAACGTTTGAATCCCCAACCGGTCCTATGAGACCGCGCTGTTATTGTTTTACTATTGTGTCTCGTTTCGCGGGTATCTGAGTAACTACGGGGGCTTCCCATACAAAAAACGTGTATTTTTTTGCCGTTCTTATATGGTAATGATACGGAAACCTTCGTGCACGAGTCCGACTCGCCCTTAGCTGGTTTTTATTTATGTGCGACTTAACACATAAAAACCGCAAGTTCTGTAACAGCTGTTTCACGTGTGATCGGTAATGATGCGGTCAATGTATAATTCACAACTGTCGCCATTGGACTCCTCCAGCAGTAAGCATACGATTGCATTGCATTAATTATACCTCGCTAATGGAAGAGGCCAATATCGATTTTCGCTTATCGCTTACAACGGCGCCAGCTGCGAACCATTGGAAAAAGATTTCATGCTTGTTTCATTTTACTCGTTTCTGTGTATAGCTGATAGGGTCGAGTTTCTATTGTGTTTTATTAATAAGAACAGAATGAAGAGCTTTCTGGCTGAGAGAAGACGGTTTCTTTGTGTTGTGGAAGAAAACTAACTGACTTGGTAATTGTTCTGCCATATAAATTAATTGTAAATCTAGGGAAAAATGGAGCCGCGTGCTTCATCAACTGCCATTTCATCTCTGAACATCCTGATGTTAACACACGCAGACCACTATCGTACCTTTGATATTGGTCCAATGCGAACCTGTGCATTATAAAAAAGCCTACGACCTATTTTCAGAGCTATTATGCCCAAAAATTTCGTCAAAATCAGTCAAGCCGTTTCGAAGGAGTACACCTGACAAACACTGACCCGAGATTTTTACACAAAGAAAAATAAAACAAAAAATTTGAATTTACTCATTTAATAATAATCACATTTGTTTCTTTTTTACATAAATTGCTTATATTAATTCGACGAATTGTAAAATTCTACTACAGTCTTCATTGAAAGTTAATGCGGCGTAGTACATAAATTATGCCTGTGTCCTGTCTTCACTGTGGCTGACCGCGCCATATTTTGCCTTGAGTTTCTCGTTGAACTCAGGGTCGTCCCATCCCCAGAGGTGGTGTGTCCCGTCCCCGGTGCGGTGGGCACGCTGCTTTATAATTTCGGGGGACACGTATTTCAAGTCGTATGCTTGTCCAATCTGTGTTAAAAAAATAATATGTTTTAGATATCCTACTAATATTATAAATGCGAAAGTTTGTGAGGATGGATGTATGTTTGTTACTCTTTCACGCAAAAACGGCTGGACCGATTTGGTTGAAATTTGGTATGTAGATACTTTATACCCTGGATTAACATATAGGCTCCTTTTTTTTTCTACTTTCATTTTTTTTTTCGGGCGAAGCCGCGGGCGGAATCTAGTAGTCCCATATTATAGAAAAAAATACGGTCAGTCGAATATAGGACCTCCTCCTTTTTGAAGTTGGTTAAAAATAGCAAAAGTCAGTTGCGTTTTCATATGACTTCTCCCTGCCCTGGGAGGAGCGGAAAGGTATTTCATACTTTAACTCGATGTTGGTGAATCATACTCAAAAAACTCTGTGATTATACTACTTAGTTATTAAGAGCTTATTCACTTCATATAGGTATCCTTGCTGTATTTGCAACCGTCTGCACGTCAATATTTTTATCTACTTGTTTTAATAACCGAATATATTCACTGACGCAGCATAAGGACGTGTTTTCATGTTACGGTGCCAAAATTTAAACTTCCGTCCATAAAGTCTTATAACAAGTTTTCAGCTGCAAGTTAAAGTTTTGCGAGCAGCACAGTTCAAGGATATAAGTGGCTATTACTAGCGCACAATCAGCTTGGCATTGGGGCTGCCTTACTTTAATGTTCAACTAGTAATTTTTCAAACTTTGTCGTACTCAACGAACTATTAACTTCAATTTTTACTAGCTTCCGTCCGCGGACTCGTCCGAAAAAAAAGTAGCCTATATGTTAATCCAGGGTATAACCTATCTACATACCAAATTTCAACCAAATCGGTCTAGCCGTTTTTACGTGAAAGAGTAACAAACATCTACATTCTACACATCCATTCTCACAAACTTTCACATTTATAAATTAGTAGGATATTTGTTTTTTTTTTTCAAAAACTGGCAACCCTGATCCCAAGCTGACCGCGCAAAAGGTTAGCCTATTTATTTATCCGTTGTACACTTTGTTAAAAGGGGCTGAATGAATGCATACCTTTGCCATGAGCTCGATGAACACGATGGTGGGTGTGAGCATGTTGTAGAGGGGGAGTTCAGTCGCGCGGTAGTCCCACGGGAACGTGTGGTGGTAGTTGTGGAAGCCTTCTACACAGATCATCCACACTCCAATGTTTTCGCGCGGGTTCAGTGACCTGGGAAAAAAACATATTTTTTTACATTTTATTCTGAAGAAGAATGAAGATGCTTTCAGCGATCCATTAGGTCGAAGTCCCGTTCAATGGAATTAGGTTTATAATGATTAGGTAAACGTAGTACTTACCTAATTATAAAGAAAATTAGTAAAAAATAATAGGTGCTTAGTGTTTGTCTACTTATAATTAGTTGGGAATACGCAGATGATAAATTGATAACAGACCTATACAAGTATACCTATGTATCTAGAGGTTTCAATTGTATTTTTTGGATAAGTATATGTACTTAAACATTTTATTTATTTATTTTGGGAAAACAAACAATTACACACAATTTTAATGAATAATTACTGCATAGATCTTATCCAAAATCAAGTCTCGAAACTTTTTAGTACGAAACTAAGCGACTGGGTAATCCGTTGTAAATAATAAATACCTAAGTATATAGGTAGTTACCGATAGTAATATTAGATTCAATTAGGGATTTGAAATGTTGGATCTGATACGGATACGGATAAAGGAAATAATATTAATATACCGGTTTTGGATTGTGGAAACGGTTTTGGACATGAAATTATTTCGGATTATCCGCTAATTTCTCAGGCTTGTACCTCATGAACTGTGATACCTAGACAGTTGAAATTTTCACAGATAATGTTAATTTAATATTGTTCGTTAGTTTTTTTTGGCAGTCAATGTGGTTTTGCTATTATTGTTATAACAACAAAATAAAATTAATATTTAAGTGTGTCCGTGCCTCGGAAAGCACGTTAAGCCGTTGGTCCCGGCTGTCATTTGTAGATCTTTGGCAGTCGTTACGGATAGTCCGAAGCCAGTAAATCTGACTCCAGTCTTGCCATGAAGTACCGTATTACCCCAGTTAATGGGTTGTGGAGGTCTGGTAGGCAGCCGATCCTCGTAAAATACTGGTATTCAGCTAAATCCGGTTTGACTGGAAGCCGACCCCAATATAGTTGGGAAAAGGCTAGGCAGATGATGATTTAAGTGTGTTATAAAAGTGATTCTTTGCCGTATTTGGCTACGGACGCTTGCGCCTCGGTTTTTTTTTAGTCTACACTATAATTTTCGCTGAGCAAAACAAACAAAAACCTATCATAACCTATAATTGAGACTCCGCCTTCATCAGTAATCAGCATCAACTTTATATCAGTTTCGGATACGGTTACAGATATTTTTTTATTTCGGTAACAGACCTCCATAACATCCCTAATACAAATGCTTTCCAAGTTAATCGGCTTACCCAGAATAATAACAATGTAATCAATTACAAGTAGTCTTGGTACTTGATCGCTATGTATAATTCATGATCCATTTATTGCTAGTAATTGGTTCAAGTACCCAACTAATCTGATCACTGGCATTTTTTAGTCTGACCTAGTTTTTGCCGGGGCTAGGGAATAAGGTCATACTTGAGTGCCACCATCCATTATAGCCAATGCAACAATGGATGGTGTGGAAGAAAGTGTTTGCCCAGCTGTGGGACAGTATAGGCTAGATAAAATAGTAATATAATGTTGGAAGAAGAGATTTTTTTGGTGCGAGCTGCTGCGAGCGGCTTCGCTCACGTGATCGTAGAAAATAATTCCAAGTCGACCAACTTCTTGGAAGAAAGCCTTACCCTATATGCTACGGCATCCAAAAGTATCCTATGTACTTACTATTCTAGGAGATGGTCTTATCCGTGTACCAAGTTTAATTGAAATCCGTTCAGCTGTTCGAACGTGACGAATAAACAAACGTACGCATACTAACTTTTAAATTATATAGTTTTTTCGTATCACTTACTTGTCATAAGGCCTGTAGCCAAAGGTGTGCGCGAAGCTGTTGACACTCCAGACCACGTTGATGCCGCACGTGTACCGCAGGATGGTGGGGATGAAGAACGCGTTCGTCCAGGTCTCGCCCCAGAAGTACACTGGTATCACGGTGGGCAGCACGAAACATAGCAGTGGCATCATTTTCATGTAGTGCCTATAGAAAGAAGGAGAGATTAGTAAATTCCTATATCCTACTTTTACGGTCAGAGATAGAAGTACTAATTTAACCTATCACATACCTGCAAAACGAGACACAATAGTAAAACAATAACAGCGCGGTCTCATAGGACCGGTCGGGGATTCATGAATTAAGCATTATTTCAGTCGATAGACGTCCAATGTTTTGCATAGGCCTCCTTTAAGCGTCGCCATATTGACCAGTGGCCCTACTACAATCCATTTGACGACCTAAGTAAATGAATTGTTAAAGGGATGGATGAATAGGGTGTACAGCTCTATCCCTGTTTTTCGTTGGCACGCCTGTCATTTTAACACCTCAGGCTCAGGGCAGGCCTCCGTCACTCCATGTACTTGCGCGCTATAATTGCCTACCGCCAAGCCGAGCGGTCTCGGTCCAATTTTATCGAAGAGGCAGCCCTGCGAATGCTGCGGGTTCGCGCGGTGCGAAGCAATCACAATTGTACGCTTGAGCAGTTAGGCACATTTTAGCATGCAATGGTTGCTGACGCGACGAAGTAGGCTAATAAAGCAGTATTGTAATTTTTCTACTGAGTGAAGTATCTGTTACGTAGTAACTATTTAGTAATCTGTGCTCAGGGTAAGTTCATCTGTACTGTGCGTCTCGCTTTTTTCATATTTCTGTGACTTTCACTAGGTCATCAATTCACTGCGTGCACCGGTAGGTATGTGGGTAGTCATTTCAAAATCTTTTGGCCTGTCGAGTATTCTTTTTACAAGCAACATGCCACATATTATTTTTCTTTGTTACCTAGATTTTCTTATTGTTTATTCAGGGCTTCGTTAGTATTGTAGCCAATTGTAAGCAAAGTCTACTTGAAATATTAGTGTCTAGGACAAAAACAATTAATGGCTAGCTTTTAGAGGGTGTCTAGACGGATAATGCTGGACTCTCTTTTTATAATCAGGGAAAAACGGATACAATTTATCACATTTACTCACTACTAGCCACTTTATATAGGAAAACATACTGTTTACCTACTAATGTTAAGACTAGCTTGTCAGCGGCTTTACCTACGTAAAAGTAGGTTTCGCACTACAAATTATAGACCCACTTTTATCCTCGTAGCTGGGGTTGAATATTGAAAAGTCTTAAGTGTTTGCTTACATCAAAATTAAAGGAAGCCTTGTGCAAAATTTAAGTCATTCATGTATGTCAGTCAGTTCCTTCTTTTACATAAATAAAGATAATATAATGAGTGTGTCACAACACACTCACACTATTAAAACACGCAGCCTACAACCCTCAGATTATCAACATGTCTACATAAAAACAAGTTGGAATTTATGTCGACATCAACTTAGTTTCACACTTCATAATACCCACGGCCCAACGCTTTGAATTAGGGTCCTACCGTCCTACGTGATAAAATGAAAATCTCTAAACCAGAAATAAATGTTACTTAAATTTTCAGTGAACGGGTGAGGGTAGGTGGGTGATACGTCGTGTTTCTTTATTTTATCTCTCCAGTTAAAAGACACAAAGGTCTTAGAAAAATATGTTTTGATTTTCCTTTTAATACAGCACTGGCTTTTGTAAGCGTACGTATAAATACTCGTATATATTGGAGAGAACGACGACAACCACTCGCAGAGACTTATGGTTTCACTTATAACACAGAATTCTGGAGGATATTAGATAATCGTAGAGGGTTATATTTGTAGGGACACTATTTCATATGTAGGATTTCTTTTCTCGGGTTGTAATAGGATTATTTGTTCTGAGAAATACTTTTAGTTGTACTCGGCATGTGTTTGGTCCAAGGACAAGAACGGGCTGGAATCTTACTATGCAATCTAATTTTTAGGAATCTGTATCGGAAGGGTTATCAATGGAACCCTTTTAAGCCTCCGCTAGCTGTCTGTCTGTCTGTCTACCAGAGAGTTGTATCTCATGAACCATTATAGATATTTTATTAATTTTCACAGAGCGTGTTGTTTGTATAGCACCGAATCGTACGCAATCTTTCGTTAGCGAATCAAACTGGCACTTGATCGGTTGTTATGATAATAAAATAATAAAATTTTCCTTATTTTCCGACGGATGCGAAATAGACAGGACCGGTTGTGGCGAGGCTTGGGGGAGGTCAACAGTAGACATCTTTCGGATGATGATTCTACAATATACTTTTGCATTATCATTTAGACGTTTTTGTATTTATTTTAGTCTGTCTGTCCCACTCTGTAGGAAAAGAGACCTATCTTTCTTTCTTTCCAACACTTTATTATTTGTCAGTGTGAATCGCCTATACCTGCCCGAGGCTAAGGTGGAGAGATGAGTTGGATAACTACCAGAGGGATTGGCCTGCAGTGGCTGAAGATAGGCGTGTGTGGAAAAGGGAGAGAGAGGCCTTCACCCAGCAGTGGGACACAACAGGCTAACTAACTAACTAACCGCTTATAGGTTCTAAACTCGTGACGAATTCTTATACTTACTTCTTCTGGAACATAACAACAGGATCAGCATACAAGTCGGTGAGATCAATGCGCTTGCCTCCCTCGATGACCTCCGGGCTCTTCTTGCAGCAGAGCCAGCCCATGTGGGAGAAGAAGAGGCCTCGCTCCGCGTTGTGAGGGTCTGCGTCCGTGTCGGCGTACTTGTGGTGCGTGCGGTGGTCGCGAGCCCACTCGAATATGCAGTCCTGGTACAAGAGAATGAGAACATTTGAGGTTTGTGTTGATTTATTCAATACTAGCTGTCCCCTGCGGTTTCACCCGCATTTTTCGTCACTGCTCCGCTCCCGTGGGTCATAGCGTGATGATATAAAGCCTATAGCATTCCTCGATAAATGGGCTATCTAACACTGAAAGAATTTTTCAAATCGGACCAGTAGTTCCAGAGATTACCCCCTACATACAAATTTTACCTCTTTATAATATTAGTATAGATTATTTAGGGTTCCGTACTCAAAGGATACAATGGGACCCTATTACTTAGACTTCGCTTTTCGTCCGTCACCAGGCTGTATCTCATGAACCGTGATAGCTAGACAATTGAAATTTCCACCGATGATGTATTTCTATTAATAGGCAACAGAAATAGCTATAACAAGAAATACTAATCAAGTACACAAGTTGAGGTCATGACTTTGGGCACACGACCTGGTGGGCGAACTATGTCTGCGGGGGCAATTGATTTTGGTATCGCTAGCGTTATTGTTACCTGTGACGTTTAATTGATTTATATAGCTGACCGGGCAAACGTTGTTCTGCCATAATTATCAAAGAAAGCAATGGAATATCAAAAATAAAAATAGCCTAACCTAACTGTGTGACACGAGATTTTCTATATTATGGCCTAATTTTATAGCACGCTAAAAAATATATCCATTTCTGACTAAATTTTACTGTAAATGTATGCTTTTCTAATAACTAGAAATAGCAGTGTCAATATCACAAAGCTTATATGAAAAGTTAGTTTCGCATTTACGATCTTATTACAATACCTACAACACTGTCCCTAATGATCCTTTAATCGACCCTTTCAGTTCAGGGTCTGCTTCATCAATTTCCACATTAACTAAGTAAACAGTCAAGTTCTTGACATAACAGCGCAGATACTCATCATTAATTGACTTGACGGCAACTGCTAATGATTTAGATAAACGTTCTTGACGTGAGAGGTTGCTTTGACAACACTACCATTAGCATTTACAGTAATAAATAATTATTGTTTATAACTCTACGTCTCTACATTACTATGTAGTTTAGGTTTTCATAGGCATTCTAAATATATACAACACTAGCTTTTGCCCGCGGCTTCGCCCGCGTGAAAGTTTTTCTGAATTTACTTTCACTTCAAACAACTTCAGTTCACTTTTTTACATAAAGTAGGTATAGCCTATAACACTCAGGAAGGAGGCAGCTTTCTATCAATATATACATTTATGTAATCGAACCAGGATCTTCATACATTATTTTATACAAACAAAAAACAAACTTTATCTCTTTATTATATTAGTATAGATGTAATCAGCTGTTCCATACATTTTGACGAAATAAGTAGATGTAGGGGACAGCTGATTATATTTTCTCGATTTTAGGTTTGGTCCCATAGTAAAAGTTTTTCATAATGATGAGTACAATGACCCCCCAAGAGGATGTGCGTTAATTATGTTACATGTTGTACTTCTAAATTCACCTCCTAAGAGGATGAAATGGGGGTCCAAAGTGTGTATGGTGAAACCTAATTTGACGCGGACGAATCCGCTAGTAGAAGCTAGTTAAATATAAAAGAATAACTAACTAAATCCTCTGAAGATTGAAAGAAAAAAATATCTGTACGTGTGACAACTTTAGGAGGTCACGTTCGTTGGTGTCTGTAAAGTTTTAAATAATTAGTTTCACTCCTGTAGACGGTGGCTCACGAAACAAAAAACCTCTACTCAGTCTGCTCACGAATTTATCTATATTATTATATAGAAGAAAATTTTTTGTACTTTTGTTTGTAATGAATACCTAAACTCAAAACGTTAAATCGTTTCAAAAAAATATATATTCGTAAAGGGCTGCTTTATCACAATTATCACTGAATTCACTGATGTCATTTACTGTCTACACTAAGATTATAAATTTAAAAGTAACTGTCTGTCTATTGTGCTTGCACGATCAAACTACTGAACTGAATGATGAAATTTGGAACGGAGTAAGATTGAAACCTAAGGATTCTGGCTTCAACTTCGCGTCCGCAATAACCGATATTCACCTGGACAAAGTTGTGGGTAAAAGTTAGTAGGCTATTTATGTATATTTTGTATAATGGTATCTTGTATTTGATAGATGTTCGACTTTAATTTAATGAAACAGGTAAGATTATGAAAGTGGTAATATGTCAGGTTGGTGCAAGAAGGCACTGCTTTTATATTTATTTATTAGGATCACCAACGCTACAGGCATTAGGACTTTACATACAGGTACAACACTATTTAAGTGCTGCAATAATATATTTATAAAAGTAAGAACAGATAAGATTGTCACGAAAGCAAGCTAGACTAAGAAAGAAGAAGTAGAGGTGTAAAATGCTTACCTGGAAGCCCATAGTTTGCCATAACATGAGCACGACGCGGAGAGGAGTGCGTGCCTTGAAGCACCTGTGTGTCCAGAGCCGATGAGATCCTGCGCCGATTCCGATGGCGCACATTAGGTGGACGGCGAATGCTGGAATACAACTCCGAATTTTAATATATCCGAGATACTAATGGGCGTCGTAGGGCAATTCCCTGTCACTGTAGGCGCAGGTTTGTGGACGATGAGCTCACCTTCCAAACCCGGGTCGACAGCGCTTTGTTTTCCTCGCGCTCTTCAAAGATGTGTCAGCAAGATTTATGGATCCCGTTAGGGCCGATGCCTGCTCCCTAGCAGCGAGCAGGCATTGCGGGGTTGAATGAAAGCGATATAGTAGCCCTTACAAAGGGCGACTAAAGGAACACAAGTGGGGTTTAGTCAGTATATGTCTAAAAACTCCCTCTTACCCGAACTACTATTATTATTATTTATTATTACTCCCTCTTCCCGCGGGTGAAGTTATTTGAAGATATCCCACCTAACTAAAGGAGTATTTTAAAATATTCCATAAGGCATATAAAATGCTATTAGGTTAAAGTACTCCTTTCGATATAATTCCTATAGACTATGACTATAGAGCCTATAGGTATTGTCTATTAGACATAGTATCTATCAATACTTTCGTGAATGTTCTACAAATTCCTAACCTTGGATCAACAAAAGCTTAAATGATGCTTCCAATCCATTAAGTAAACTAGACACTGTATTAATAGTCTAATAAATCAATATAGGTACAATCAGACGGTGACTCACCAAATACATTAGTCTGCCATTTAGCCGAGGTGAAGACGAGATATAACCCATACACTGACGCAATATGCAGGTAGAGGAACCACAGTATGTTGAACCAGACGTACTCGTGTTTCCTGGGGCTGGCGTGTTTCAGTACGGACACGTCTTTAGCGAGCCCCAGGTCTGAGGTCTGTGTGTCTGACTCGAAGACTACCCCGCTGGGGACTGGGTCTACTTGAGGAGGCATGATCTGGAAATAAAACTTATTTATATAGATACTTTTTATGGTATACCATAAACACAATTTTTACTAGGAGCTTGAGATGGTGTTAAATGGGCGGTCTTATAGCTGACAGCTATTTTGTACAGATAACCTATGGATGGATTTGACTGAGAAGGAGAAAAGATACGCAGGTAGTGGAAATGTGTGTTTTGTGATTTCATTCGTAAAATAAAGAAGACTTAAAGAGACTTTGGCCCCTGAGTTAGTTTAGGCGTTTTGCCTCAGGGTAATCAGCAGGAAAACCCCGGTATGAGACCGGTGTTTTCTTGAGAATGAAACGGTCGAAAGAATTAAAAATCTCGCATATACAAGACGCGGAACAACTATAAATAAATAAATAAAAAAAAAAGTATTTGTTCCGTGCCTAAACCGAACCCGTGACACGCAGCGCAGCAGCCAATCGTTCAACTACTACGCCAACCGTATCGTCAATTATATTATGAAGTGTGTTTTATCAATATTGTTATTGCCTATATTAAGAGCTCCTAATGCTCATTACGGGGCCGATAATCTTCATTACAATATCCGAAACTACTTATTCTAACTAATCTGTAAGAAATACAGAGTTTAACATTTCTAGCTTTATCTTCCAGGATTTAATGCTTGACTTAACGATACAAATTAAACAGGCCTTGCCTTGGGAGATGAATTGCATGGAAGTCCAAACTTGTTCAGTCCAATAATTGCACTTGTTAGAACGGCAGATGCATTTGATTACCTCATTAAGAGTTTCGACTCAAGCTTTTGTTAACTTTTCCTGGCTAGTTTGAAAAGTTTCAGGAAATTGAAATGTTTTACCAGGAAAGAAGACCACTTTAAAACGGTTTTCCAATGAAAATAGTGTGAAAATCTGCGAAGTACATCACTTCACAAAACGTTTTAAGTTTGGATAAGGGGACTTAAAATCTTTAATTCATATTCTTTGTGAGTTCTAAGAACGGATAATAATAATAATAAAATCCTTTAATATTTTTATTATTTGGATAAGAATAGGTACCGGTTGATAATTGAAATTCAATATGTATTACAGTGAAAAACTAAGGGCTTCCACACAAAACTGCGATGCGATAAGATACGATGATGCATCGCAATAACCAAGCAAGCAAGCATGCAAGTTTTTTTGCGATGCATCGTGCGATCTCGTAGATTTTCACGATGCAACGTCACATCGCAGTTTTGTGTTTGGGCTATGAACCTGCTCAAGCCTTACCGAAAAAATCACATTTGGTTCTTCTAAATAAATAGTGCGTTGATTCCGATATGATTTCCGATACAAAATGTGCTGATGAAAATGATATGCTTCGAAAAATGTATCCATGATTATTTTGAATACACTGTTCTCTTTTTAAACCGACTTCAAAAAGGAGGAGGTTATAATAATGTTTAACTTTATCTATATTTTTAATTTACTTTTTACGATTATACTCGACATTAGAAAAAAAATGTCTTCAACGAATAAAATAATATCACTATTAATACTGAACTTTTTCACTATGAAAAAAATAAATAAGAACTAAAGAGATCAAGAAACACCTACCTCCTTCGATGTTTTTAACACTGAAATCTAACTTATTCTAACGAATATTTGTCACACACTGATTCCCTATTCCTGTAGTCTCTAGTATATATAGGATACATAGAAAACAAATTTGAATTTCAAATAATGCAAGAAGTAAATCCATATAAAGTAAATAAACTGGGGCGTTAGGTTTCGTAAGAGTTCATTGTATTGTGAAGTAGGTAGGTACCTACAATACATACGATATACATTAAGTATGTAGAGGTTAATCGGTTCAGAATATTGGTTAATTAGTTCGTTGGTTTTTGTTTAGGTATCTGGGTTTTGTCATGTGTTTGTTTAGGTAATTAAGTGGCAGTCGCGTGAACTCTAGTTTGTTTTTCAGTTTTTAAAATCGTTGTCGGTTTTTTTAATTAATTATTTATCTTTGTTTTTATATATATACTGAGTATATTAGGGGAAGTTTGAAACTGGCGCCAGTGACTGAAAAGTTGAAAGGGAATCGTTTGTCTTGGTATGGTCATGTAAAGAGAAGGGATGAAACGCATGTTACTAAAAGAGTTATGAGTATACATATGGATGGATGGAGAGGGAGAGGGAGGCCAAATAAAAGATGGATGGATTGTGTGAGAAGTGATATGGAAGAAAAGGAAGTAAGTGACAGAACAGAATGGAAGAAGAAAACGTGTTGTGCCGACTCCAAATAAAACGGGACAAGGGCAGGAAGATGATGATGATATATTTTTTTAATTATCAGAATAATAATTATTATTAGTGGCTAATATCTAGGCTGCGGTAACGTTCGAAAAAGTGATCATAGAACGAAAATGGCAACTAAAGGAAAACAGATGGGTTTTGTTGGTTTTAGTCAGTAAAAGTCTGACTTTACCTCTCATCCTACCGAAAGCCAAAAAAGTGATTTGATGTAAGTACCTATATGTATCATCCAAATTCGTCCAGCCTTTAAGGTGTAACGGACATACAAACATCTAAACGTATAGACTTCCCATCTTTATTTTTAAAATTTAGATACTTAGGTACTTATCACACTTCACACTAATATTTTATAGGCAAAGGTTTGTCTCTATGTGTGTATGTTTGTTACTCCTTCCCGTTCAAACGGCTGAACAGGTTAGGATGAAATTTGGCACACGGGTTCTTTGCAACAGTAGACATAGAATACGTTTTACTTCAGGAGACTTCAGGATTGGTAGAAGCTAGTCTTAAATAATATTATAAATAGGTAAAGTATGTAAGTTAAACCAACTAGTAGGAAGTAATCTCTGGTACATCTAAACCGATTTTGAAAAGAAAATTACCAGTAGAAAACGCATTATTCCTGGCTTATTTGATTGTGTTTAATAACCATTTTTACGCCAACAATATTTGATACTCAGCTAGTGTGTAGATAAACTGGAAAAGTAAAATGATGTTACTTTAAGAAGAAAGTTCACAAAAAAACCGCATCCTAAACACACATTTATAACAAGAAACACGAAATAAACCTACTTCAATAATCCTCTATGTAAGTAAGCGTGTTAGTCGGACATTTAATAACGTTTCCCATACGATATTTAGAATATATCGCGGTCCGTTACCGTCCATATATCCTGGGTCTTATTGCGTTGCCAACGCGCCGTAGACGGAATCCATCGCGGCTAGTAATTTCCGCAGAGACGGCCAGGCGATACTGCGGACTACAGTTTAGGTGGCAACTGGCAACACCACAGTATTACGTGGACAGATTATTCTATTCTAGATGTAATAAACCAACTTGTTTGTTTATAGGTTAACTTGCTGCAATGAGTTTTAATCAGATGTTAGCAAATAACTATTAGATCTAAGTGATTGTGGCAACATTATCAGGTCCATAGTTTAGTTCACCTACTTACTTTAACGAACTTTTAGTGAATATACTCAACCGTTTCATTTTTCGGGGTGGCAATTCTCATGGATGTCCTCCACTATGAGATGGGTGGAGGGGTCTGTCAGACTTTTACTAACTAAAACCACCGGTGTTCCCTCGTATATTTGTGTCAGGGCTGGCGGTTGCAGTTTGACCTCCGCTACACCGGCAGTGGTGACCCGAACGGGGCCTTGGAATGGCAAAGGCAAAGAAGGAACAAAGGTGTTTAAGTCAGTGAAAATCTGAGCCGCTCCGCCCAGAGCGGTGGTAGGAAATCACCGCTCTAAAATACCATTTCCGGTCCAAATTGATGAACCGACGGATGTCCCCTAATCCGTCAACCCCAAACCTTTCGTCGACCTCAGTTAATAAGATAACGTACAAAACATGAATACAAAACAAACTAAACGGAAGCTGACTTTACAGTTCATCGGATTAGCTGAAACCGTTCGGCGGGCTAATGCGAATTCTGCCCAAACTAATTGAACCTACGGCCAACAAGAATAGGTAGAAACTTACGTAATTTCTCTCAAGAATGTTGGGCCATTCGAATAGATTTCTTTTTATGTTAAGACAATGAGATCGTAAATGAATCGGATTCTGATTACCATTGAAGTTGCTCGATTAGGCCGGGAAAGGGTGGCCGTAAAACGTTTCGTAGTATCGTACTCGTAAAAACAATATCAAAGATTTGGCCGAAGTATCTATTTAGAAATAGAGCTTATCTATAAAATCTATACTATGTCCTTACATAAAAACAAAGTACAAAGGCCCTCAACACGTCTGTCTGTTTACGCGATAAACTTCAATACTTCTAAATAGATTTCCATACGGTTGCACCTATAGAGTGCCTATAGAGTGATTCATGAGGAAGGAATACGTGTATATCTCTCTGCCACACTCTCTTCGCGACAGCTCTTCTTTAGATGTCTTTACGAGGAAATTTAAAGAGTACTTCCTTTCATTATTGACATAATTTTAGTATATATAGTATGCATAATATAAATAAGTAAATATCAAACTTAAATAATAAAATTATATAGGTTTACTTAGTATGTAAGTTTATATTGTGCACTGGATCCTACCCTCGAATATGTTTTCTCTTAGTAACTCAAAGGTTTGCTGGAAGAAAACTCATTGCTGAGTTAAGCTCGCCTGTGTACATGAATAATCTAATCACCATATTTGTAATGTTTATTTTTTTGTGTACAATAAAGAATTAAGAATTATATTATAGTAGAAAAAAAGATATTTAACAAACATATGAAGCTGCGCGGGAGGGTCTATATATTAACATTATAAAGCTGTAGAGTTTGTTTAAACGCGCTATTCTCTGGAGCTACTAATTGAAAAATAGTTTGATAGTTAGATAACCCATTTATCGAGGCAGGTTATAGGTTACACAACATCAGGCTCCGACTCACGGGAGCGGATCAGTAACCAAAGACGCGGATGAAACCACCTGGAACAGTTTCCCTTTACTGTGTCGGAGTTAGATATTCCTTTTTTAAGATACTGCTTTCGAAACGGTGAAGGAAAACATTGTGAGGAAGCATGGCATGGCGTGTCCAGTGCCATGTCCAATAATAAAAAATTCAAAGTCATGTGACATCCACCAACCCGGACTGGGCCCGTGTGGTGGATTATGTTGAATTGCCTTTCCTAGAGAGAAGGCCTGAGTCCCTGTTGCGGGAACATTATAAGGCTGATACTATACTTTGCTAAGATATTAGAGGTACCTTCTCTAAATCATCATCTGCCTAGCCTTTTTCCCAACTGTATTGGGGTCGGCTTCCAGTCAAGCCGGATTTAGCTGAATACCAGTATTTTACGAGGAGCGGCTGCCTACCAGACCTCCACAACCCATTAACTGGGGTAACACGGTACTTTATGGCAAGACTGGAGTCAGATATACCTACTGGCTTCTGACCATCCGTAACGACTGCCAACGATCTCCAAATGACAGCCGGGACCAACAGCTTAACGTGCTTTCCCAGGGCACGGAGGAAACTCGTTATGTTAAGATGGTCACCCATCCACAGACCAACCTAGGCAAGCGTTGCTTAACCTTGAAGATCGACCTGTGCGGCTGTTATTATCTAGCCACGAGCTCCTCTTATAAGGTACCTTCTCTAAATAAACCACACAATTTAACCTTACTTTAAAAAGTCTTTCCACAAGAACTCATTAGATAGAAATCACAGCAAAAAGGGGCACCTATCGGAGTCACGAAAACGAGCTTAGTTAATGAGGGTCGTAAAGAGCTGCGAGTGTCAATAGCCACTTGAGTACCGCGGGCGCACCCCGGCCAGTCTGTCTAGTTCGCTAGCTACCTTGCTCGAGTTTCTAATCTTTTAAACAAGACGTTTGAGTTTTGTGGATGAACGGATTTCGATGAAAATTGGTACACGGGTAGACCGTATCCTGGAAAAGCTCATAGGATACTTTTCTACTATCACACGGGCGAAGCTACTTATAGCAGCTTCTGAGAAATCTAATGCGAGTTTCATCAACTCAAGTATCTATAGAAGTTCAAAACTCGAGTTCCCAGCGCCTCTAGAAATTAATTGAATTGGCAAGGACGCGTGGTCAATCACTTAACGGCATTACGACAATTAGTATCGCAAATGGAATGTCGTAAACCATCTGATGTCTCTCTCTTTATAAAAGCAACGAAGCACCTGAGCCGCAGTTAAAAACACAAACGCATCAGAAAGCACGCTCGAAAACCCATTACCGAAAACCAGAAAAAATGGTCACAGTAACAGTAATAATCTGGCTAAAAGGCGAAGATTGCAGGCGTATCGCAACGCTCGGATACATCCGGATTCGTAGCGTAAACACATGTGAACGGAATGAATGGCGAATCTTCCGGTCGGGTAACTGGGGCGTGAAGCGGAGATTTTATTTTGAGGAGGCCGTGGAACCGAGACCAGCCTGATATTTCCACCTCGACGGTAATTCCGTATCGTGTTCAGTCAATGACAGCTTTCAGCCGATACAGAGATTTCATCTTTTTGCAGCGTATTTATTATTCGATTTACCGCGGGCATGTGCTTTAACTGGTTCGTTCATAAGGGGCTTACGCCTGTAGCTTTATTGTGTGCTGGATTATTCGGAGGTTATCGAGTTTAAAGCTGTGTTGAAGCGTTAGTGTGCCTCTTAATTGGTAATTATGTTTTTGTGTTTACGGAATTGGATTTCATATTTTGGTTTTCGTTTCTTGATTTGATTTCAATTTTTGGTAGGATATACTTACATATGTATTATCCTATATTTACATACTACCTGCTGCCAGCGGCTTCGCTCGCGTGATAGTTGAAAATTATCCCAAGTATTCCATATAATGCTATTTCAGGACATGGTCTACCTGTAAACCAATCAGGTGGGATCGCAATCAAGCACTGGTTTATACCAATAAAAAAAATGTTTCAACGAAATTCAATTTGTAGGCTTTGCCTGAAAAAGTAACAAACATCCATACATCCACACATCCATACATACAAACTTACGCGTTTATAATATTAGTGGGATGTAGCTACCATATTAGGCACATTCTGAAGTTCACATTATGAACTCAGCAGGTATGCATATATACTGGACCACTTGACATTGAACCTCTAATTGCTGGGTCACCTTCCACTTGAATTTCGACCCTAAACGCCAATAAAGTAAGTACCTAAATAAAATAAATCAATTTAAAATATCGCCAGCTCTCCAGTGACCAGTGGCCAAAGAGCGGCTGTGAACGTAATTCCAGAATGGCCACCAGCCGATTACCGGTATTGTGGTTTAAATGGGTTCCGATCTTGAAAAACGATTCGGTTCTGCGGTCCTCAAATTGAAATCCACAATGTTCGGTCATTTCACGCAAAAATTTTGATTGAATTTCACCAGTACAGTTAGGATTCTATTTTTAGAATTTGATCGGTTGTTTAATTGGTTCATCCTAAATCCGATTGGATTGTTGTTAGTTGGACTGTAGAATTGGTCAAATAGCGTTGGGAATTATAATCATCATCATAATTTCAGCCGAAAGACGCGTCTACTGCTGGACATAGGCCTCCCCTCAAGCGTCGCCACAACGACCGGTCCTGTGCGTCTCGCATCCATCGGATTCCCGCGAATTATAAGAACTAATTTTAATTTAAATAATATTTACGTGGAAAGTAATAACATTTAACGTGACTATTCACATTTTCCTGAAAACCTTCAAGATGCGTCCGTAATTCAGCTAGAAAATGGTTTTTGTCAGACAACAATGTACTCTAACGCCAGCAATTCCTCCAGAAAATTAAATTACGTCTAGAATATTCATAGTGAGCGTTGTGTAAGCGCTGCTCCATTACCTATTGGTCGATAACAAAGGGCCACTCTGGGCACGGAATCAATTTGGAGCACAAGAGAGGTCGGCCATTGCGCATACTTCCTTAACTATTTACTGAGCTAGGGAACCACTTCTTTTGAACGCGTCTGATAGATTCGCTTTAATTAATATGTACTTGTGAGGTTGGAGGTAGGTAAATCCGATTTGGTAGGTACGTAGGAAGGTATAATATATTCTCAAGTATGTGTGTGTGTAGAATAATTATGTTATAACAAACAAACACTTGAATGATCTCAAACGTTCACTCACTACTCATACGAACGCGCCATCACACGCACGCACAAATATATATTATACCTAACATACTAGCGACCCGACCCGGCTTTGCATGGGTGCATATTTTCGTCTTTCTCGGTGTAATTAAAAATAAATCTATTAAGAAAGTTTTTCCGATAATTAAAAACACACCAAAAAAGAAATCAGCCGAATCGGCCGATCCGTTTTCAAGAGATGCTCCGTCAATCATGAACCAATTGATTTTTATTTAGATTAATGAAAAACCACTTTCCGATAAAATTACGACTTCTAAAGGACACTTCCACGTTTCGTTAATTATTATTTATTATAACTCAAGTCGTAGTACAAAAGAAGCCAGTCAGATCAAACATCTTAGCCTTCATCATTTCAGGAATTTGTAGCACAAACGTGATTTTCCCAGGTGCTTTATTTACTAAAACGAAAACTTATTTATGAACTAGTTTTTTGTTCACAGTAAAAATTTTAAAAACATACTAAGAACTGACATAATTTCAAAAGATATTTTTAGTTGAACAGTATAATCAAATTAGAAATAAATAAAAACACTGTAAGAAATAAGAGAATTTCAAGTCTGAAATTTCTTGAGCAGTGTAAGTACAGTAATCAAATATACAAATGAGGAGTTAATAGTAACGAGTAGGTACCGAAACTGCGTATTAACATTCCAAATGTAGGTACCTACCTATTTTCAACGCAGCATGTAGCTGTACCTCTCACATACAGACGTATTTGAAATGTGTTTTACCAATAGTTTTGTAAACTAAATCGCACTCATCTTTTGAAAGAACGTGCCAACAATACGAGGATCTGGATCTGAATCCTTTCAGTGCATCTCAATGCTTTTGGATCATATGTAGGAGGTGGGGGGGGAGTATATGTGTATAGGGCTTTTATACCATATGCTGTTGATCTGGAAATAATCCCTCAAACGTCTTTACGATACGAAGGGGATATGTGCATACTGGTGTACATGTTTTCTGTAACTATGTTATTTGTGTTGAAGTTTCTTCCAAGAAGTCACAGGTTCGTGTTTGAAGTTTAGTGGGTATTTCAGCGACTTTATTGCGTATTTCTATACCTACTTACGGCCACACTCAGGGACCTTCATTAACGTTAATCATCACTTAACTTCTAAACGATCTATTAAGAAATTGTCACATTGACAGTTTTACATAGTTTTTCAGTGAAGGTTTGACAATACTTAACTTTAATGGACATTAGAGACGCAAATGAATCATTAGCTGGACTATGCGTTCGGCCGTTAGTCATTCGTGTTAAAGGAAATTAAATTTTTGTATGAAACTTAGGTGATAGTAATGGAAAAAAATAAATTGACGTCATGTATGAACGTAATCGAGTTTTATTTTTTGCGCGGGAAATCATCAAATAAGATATTTTCTCTCACTAGGTAGAGTGAAAGAGTTTGCTCAACGTTTACTGACTAAAACCCGCCCGGATTCCTTCAGTTGCCGTTTACGTACCAGGGCCTCTTAAGTTCTCTTTCGAACAATCCCGTAACTTCGAGTGCTAGCCCTTCAGTCCATCCTTCTGTGGAATGCGCTCCCTCTCGAAATGGACGGCCGAAAGTCCTTATGCATTGAAGTGACAGTCGCGGAATTATTGTCTCCATTAATAGCTAAAATTTGTGTTGCATGTATAAATAAAAAGTAAAACATAAAATATTCATTAACAATATTTAATTTATGTCATGGCCAGATCTACGAATACCATTTAATGAAATGGTTGCATTTCATGATAAAGCCGGCATTTTAAGATCTGGCTACGACATTGGTTTCAATTTAAAGTTTATTTTTAGGGTTCGTAATCATTAATCTTTCTGTATACCAAGTTAGATTCCCAAAGCAGGCTTAGCTTCTTGTTGGTTTTATCAAGGGAACATGCCCGGGTAAATAGCTGTATATAGGCTCGCCCCAATTAATAGGGACTGATAACTGTGTACACATAAATGTAGGCCCAGCAGGTGTGCCATGTTCCTCTTTACCCCATTCTCCTCTGGGAAATACCCTCGTGCTGTTATATAAATACAATACATGAGAAATGTAACGTGGCTGACTAAAAATATATGTATTTATTTGGTAAAAGAAATGTCTAGAAAAGTTATGACTTAATTAACATAAAAATTGGACGCGTGCTTGAGTGTTTCGGTTTATATATTGTGGATATAAATTCATGTTCATTGGTGATATTTTTTTCTTGGGTTATGTACGTGAATGTCATGCATATTAATTTCTTTTTTTCTTGTATTGGCGCGTCTTGGCAGTAAAACTGACTCAGATGGTCGTGGTTATTTTGCTGGGCGTCCTGTGACGGCCAACGTGTTCTTTTTATTTTTACTGGGCACCAAGAGTTCTAGACCGAGTCGGCCTTGGTAGATTAGAGGTAGACGGCAAGTGGCAAAAAATGTAGGCTTGACTTACTTGACTTACTTATTGTCCTATGTCCCCTAGATGGGGCAGAGGGCGTCCACAGTAATCCTCCACCACGGACGGTCTTCAGCTTCACGCTTCACGCTTCAAAAAATGTAGGACAGCGTTATTATTACCAAGACCAATTCAGCCAAAAGCCACTGCTGGACATTGCCCCCCCCCCCCCCAAGAGTCACCACAACGATCGATCCTGTGCGTCTCGCATCCATCGGATTTTCGCGACCACCAGGTCATCGGTCCACCTTGAGGGAGGGCTTCCAACGATGCGTCTTCCGGAACGTAAACGTTTGCTTACGTCAAATTGTAAGGAAAACTAAGGTGTTCTATTATTATCAGCAGATGGCGCGATTTCGTTTTATTACCAACAAATTAAAGTTAACGTTATCACGATCGAGTAAGTTTTAACCTCTTTTAAATGTTCCGTGGCTTTAACACTCGTACTAAGGTCAAGAAGTTGGAAAGTTTATCCTGATAATTTGATGTTTTGAGTTTTTTTTTATTGTTTTTATATATAATGGACAAACTTTCGTTTCACCACTATTTCACCTGATGGTAAGGGATTATGTGGTCGACGATGGAGCATGCTGGCCTAGAAGTATTACTTTTTCACTCTTGATTTAAAAACTAGAAAGCTATTAAGAAATATAAAATCCGGCAGGGAATTCCACTCCTTAGCTGTACGCACTATAGATATGATCCCAAAACGCTTTGTGCGTATGGGTGGAATGTTCACCATGTACCGGTAGTGCAATGCCGTATGTCTAGTGGTCCGATGATGGAACAGATCTGGCAGAATTAATTTGTGCAATTCCAATGCAGTCTCCCCGAAATGTAAACGATAGAAAACCGAGAGGTTTAGTAACTTGCGTCGATGCCCAACACCCTGGAGTTTTGACTCGACCATTGTATCATCATCTACCTAGCCTTTTTCCCAACTATATTGGGGTCGGTTTCCAGTCAAGCCGGATTTAGCTGAATACCAGTATTTTACGAGAAGCGGCTGCCTACCTGACTTCCACAACACACATCCACAATACACATCTAGGGTAATACGGTAATTCATGGTAAGACTGGATTCAGATTTACTTGCTTCTGACTATCCGTAACTACTGCCAAAGATCTACAAATGCCAGCCGGGACCTGCGGCTTAACGTGCTTTCTGAGGCACAGAGGAAACTCATTATATTAAGATGGTCACCTATCCACAGACCAACCTTGGCAAGCGTTGCTTAACCTTGAAGATCGACCTGTGCGGCTGTTATTATCTAGCCACGAACTCCTTTGACTCGACAAGTGTATCGTGAGTAATATTACTTGAAAGTATAGTAAGTATCTAATAATAGTGTCCATAAAGCTTAACTATGTGATTGTTAGTGCCTGTGGAGTAACATAGTAGTCCAGGTGTCGGTCGCAGTAATAGTATCGGGGTCAGGCGCTACTTTGAAACTACTGTTACTTTTGTGGACGTGTATTGAACAGAATCTATCTTTATTTTGTTTATTAGAGTGAATCTATATTAAATATGAAAGATGTATATTTTTATTACGTACCGGAAGACGTAGCGTTGGAAGGCCTCCCACAAGGTGGACCGACGACCAGGCGAGGGTTGAGGGAATCCGATAGATGCGAGACGCACAGGACCGATCGTTATGGTGACGGTTGGGGGAGGCCTATGTCCAGCAGTGGACGTCTTTCGGCTGAAATGATGATGATGATATTTTTATTTGTAACTAAGAAACTCAAAAATTATAAATCTTTCCAATTTAAGAAACTGACTGATTGACGCAAAGCCAAAATTATTAGGAGGACTAGGAGAGTGAAATTTTGCATGTTTCCTAGTATGACGTAGCCGAGAGAGGATTATTCAAAATTATCCTCTACAAGAAAAAAAAAACCTCCTGAGTGGATGAAATGGGAGCCCAAAGATTGTATTAAGAAACCTAGTTTCACTCGGGCGAAGCCGCTGTCAGAAGCTAGTCGTTTATATCTGGCACATCGTGATAAATGAAATAGCTTTAGTGTCTTGTTCGGGTCTAGCCTCAATATTCAGTGTAGTCGGGCTTTAACTCCGACACGTCGCTACCACGCGTGGCACGGCAGCAGTTAGCCTATACTGAGAGGAAAGATTTATTATTTATTTTTGTAATAAATAAGCTCAAATAATATTGGAATAATTTCAATTAAAAACTTGGGTCAACAAAAAACAATCTTTCAGTAGTAAAATGCTTTCTTCAATTCATTCTGTGTTGTCCTTTTACACGTAAATTTACATACATCATCATTTGCCTTTACTAGCCTTTTCCCAACTATATTGGGGTTGGCTTCCGGTCAAGCTGGATTTAGCTGAATACCAGTATTTTACGAGGATCGGCTGCCTACCAGACCTCCACAACCCATTAACTGGGGTAACACGGTACTTCACGGCAAGACTGGAATCAGATTTACTGGCTTCTGACTATCCGTAACGACTGCCAAAGATCTACAAATGACAGCCGGGACCTACGGCTTAACTAAATTTACATACATAGACATAAATAAACAAATATAAGGCCTAGCACAACATAGCTCCATCACTTATATCTAGGACATTGTGATAAATGAAATAGCTTTCGTGTCTTGTTCGGGTCTAGCCTCACTATTCAGTGTAGTCGGGCCTTAACTCCGACACGTCGCTGCCACGCGTGGCACGGCGCCAAACCTGTGTACCGTCAGTAGGCATCGTGTTGTTTTGATTAATATTTTTCTTTAATTACAATTTTTAACTGACTTCAAAAAGAAGACTATATGTATTTTTTTTATAAATGTTCACCGATTTGATAAATGTTTTTTTTTATTGAATGGTTATGCACCGGAATTGGTTCCATAGAAATATTGTTATGATCTGATGACGAACTTTAAAGATATGGATAGAAACTCCTCATAGGATCGTAGTAGAACTGTCGTAAGGAATAAAATTGCTTTGTTTATACGTTAATACTGCCATAATCTGGACAGACAAAAAAATATAGGTCCAAATTAAAAACAAGAAACAGTAACTAGACCATGAAGCAATAGCAAGACGATTCGGGGTTATCAAAGAATTTTCCCTAACAGTTTGAATATTGAAAGAAAACAGGAAACAAATATCTACTTAATGTTTATTTCTGTATGCAAACCGTTCCGGTAAGTATATCGCCCTGTTTATTTACTGTTAAGAGGACCAAAAACCGTAATGGCGAGGAGCACTTTAAAGTTTCCAACAATCAGATTATCAGCTTTGCGTCTCTACTTGCTAATGATTTGGTCCCATTCTCTTACATTCAATGATTAAAGGTAGCGAACAGCTAGCTGAGTTTGTTTACTAAGCTTAATGGGGACCCTGAAAATAAATGTTGATTGTCTTTAAGTAAACATGGGTTTGAGTAGTACGATTATTTTAACATCGTGACGACTGGCATCTCTTATATACAACATGTAACATAATTAACGCACATCCTCTTGGGAGGTCATTGTACTTATCATTATGAACAACTTTTACTATGGGACCAAATCTGAAATCGAGAAAAAATAATCAGCTGTTCCATACATTTTGACGAAATCCTCCTGCTTGCATCGTATTCCTCAATGCTGAGGGTCGTGACCTCCCTGCTTCATCACCTTAGCCCTTATGATGTTCCTCCATCTGTTTCTATCTTCGGCGTTGTGAAGGGCATCGTACATCGTGGAGTTAAGAGCGGCTTTGACGAAATAAGCGAACATAAATGTAGGGATCAGCTGATTATGTTGGACATGTTATATATATAACCAAAAGTTCGAAGATATGTATGTGACATCCATTAACCGGCACAGGGCCCGCTTGGTGGATTACGGACCTCTTTTAGGGAGAAGAAGTCCCAGCAGTGGAATTATTACAATGCTGATTTTGATATGCTGATTTGAATAACCCTACATATTCAAATGGTTTTATGGAACTTGATTTAGAATCAAGTTCTGATTGAATGTTTTCATCGCCAGCCAGGGAATCCAGTACCTACGTATGCTTATTTATTGTGGCTTACGTATACTGTGACTGATGGTAATTGTTTAAATAACTTGAAAGCTCTATAGTTTTAGATGTTGTAGGATCTCACTAGATTACTTAATTGTTAGAAAGACTCACCGCGGCCTCTTTGCTCAAAGGGAAACTGAAGGATCACAAGTCGGTAGTAGTCAGTAACATGCCCACCAAGCTCCGCTCCGCCTAAGCGCAGAAGAAGTCATTAAATGATTTCCCACCTAAAAAATACCAATGACATTAATAAAAATGCAAATAATTTCGCAATAAACATTATAATTACAGCCAACAAGATGAAGATAAATGAGAGGCTGATTGCTCGCAGCGACCAAGCGATTTCGGTATAAAAGCCTTTTTAAATCCCTCTAGTGCCGCGCCGCCGCCCTAATCCTCCCGACGAAGGATTCCCTAGATTGGCCGCATAACTTTTTCAAAACAAATTTACATATTTCCCGGGAAGCTGTGATTGATCGTGTCAACTAACTTGAGGGCTGAGTGTCTCCAGACGTAATAATGTGAGGTTATGTGTAATGGAATGTTTGAAACGCGAACGAAGAATAATGGCGGCTGAAAATGCATTGAGCGTTTGACGGCTAAATACGAGCGTTGTAGTGCATTTTTAATTTTGTTACTTGCTAAGTGAATCGCTAGGATTTAGGTGTGAAGCTTAGGCTGCGGGATAGTTTGTGTTAATAAAGATATACGAGTAACTATATTGGGTGCTAAGTAGGTACGCCGATCTGAGCGCGTCGGTCTCTATACATTTAATATGGCAACTAGAATTATAGTTACATTAGACTCAAGCCACGCGATTCCACGCGACGCGGTTATACGTACAACTCAGACGTCGTTCACGTGAGCGTCGGTCTAATGAAGATCCCGTTTAGCTGTGGCCCTGGAAAGTAGGCAAGGCTACAGAAAAAGCACATGTGGTTTTCAAAGTCTGACACGCCCTCTCGCTCCACCCCAGAGCGGAAAAAGTAACTTGTTATTTCCCTACATAAAAAAATAAGCTTACCACCACTTAACAGTACATTTTCGCACATGACAAGCCCGTATGACCGAGCAAGAACCTCTAGATTTCACTATGAAATCCATCTGTTCTTAATTTAAATTCAGGCTTGAGTAATTTCCTACAGTACGGCACGTAGAAGCCAGCTGTGGGCGTATGACATATAACATGTATCATTCGTTACTATACTGGTTCCAAAAACTAATCAGGTCAAAGGTTCGAGCACAATCACACATCAACTCGTCTCATGTAGTCGATACATCATTATTATTTTTGTGCGTTTGTATCATTTTGTTACTTGCTAAGTGACTCGCTAGGATTTAGGTGCTAAGCTAAGGCTACGGGCGAGAGAGTTACTGCGACCCTGAAATGCAAAGGGCAACTTGAAAAGGGTAGTTTGAGTCAGCGAAAATCTGATACACCTTCCCACTCTATCCCAGTGCGCGAGAAGTAATTTTGATGCTTTCCCACCTAAAAAAAATCCCTTTAACCTGAAATGAAGGCAAAGAAAGAACAGGAGTGAGTTTTAGTCAATGAAAGTCCGACACGCCATCACCGAAAAGGATCCATAAATTTTTTGACACCTGGCTACCTTCCTACCGCCTCCATCGCGTCTCCGTGAGGTACAACCCTAACATTGACCTTGAATAGAGAGGTAGCAGGTAAACAAACCACGCGTGATCCCTCTTACAGCACCATTATAACGTACTGTGTACAGCGCTCAACCACAGATTAAATATGTAGGCCAGGCCAGACCATTGCCATGGGTAATGGCAACCTGAGACGAAATGCTAATTTCCGTATTGAGGTTTTGTGGGTGGTTTTTGGGGTGTATGGGGTCCATTAACATCTGAAGGACCCAAGCCAACCTTACCTGCTAGCGGTGCACCCTGCTGTTCAACGGACAAGGCTCTGGCAAACCTGGTTTCCCTCTCGTAGGGTTGTGGGGGTCAGACGGCTGGTCGCCTCACGTAAAACCAACCTCAGTCAAATATTTATGGATAGGAATATATATTTGGGTACTCGTGCTAGGGCGTCGCCGCATAACGACGCGCAGGCACATCGCCCTAAACCTGTGACAAGTGGGTTAGGGCTACCGTGTCAAGTACGGGCACGGTTAAAGAGGTTAGTACCCAAAAGGAAGTTCCGCTTTGCCACCTGGAACATTGGCTCTCTAACCGGACGTTGCAGGGAACTCGCGGACGTACTTGCGAAGCGTCGGGTCCAGTGCGCCTTCCTTCAGGAGACGCGCTGGAAGGGGAATAAGTCCCGTGACATCGGGCAGGGCTACCGGCTAGTGTACGCCGGATCACCATCGGGACGGAACGGAGTGGCCGTAGTGCTGTCTGAGGACCTTCAGGATGGCCTTCTTGAAGTAGACCGATACAGCGACCGGTTGATGCGAGTTAGGGTGCTGATCGAAGGATCAGTTACGAACCTAATCAGTGCCTACGCTCCTCAAACTGGTTGCTGTGAGTCTGAAAAGGAGGCCTTCTGGAATGAGTTCGAAAACGTATTACGCGCTATTCCGAATTCCGAAGATGTTTTGGTTGGGGGGGACCTCAACGGTCACGTAGGTCAGTTTGCTGGAGAGCACGGACGTGTTCACGGTGGTTTTGGATACGGCCAACTAAATGCAGAGGGAGTCAGTATACTCAGGACCTGCGCCGTATCGGACCTTGCCATCGCGAATACGTTCTTTCAGAAGAAGCCCTACCATCTTATTACGTACTGTAGTGGTGCCTACTCAACCCAGATAGATTACCTGTTGGTGCGACGGTGCCACATTGGCAAGGTTACCAACTGCAAAGTCATCCCTGGCGAAAGCCTAACGGCTCAACACCGCCTCCTTGTCCTGGACTTTGCGGTCGTGCCAAGGAAGAAAGTTGTTGAGAAACGCGAACCCCGCACTAAGTGGTGGTTGCTTAATGGCTCTAAACAGTCGGACTTCATCGCGGAGGTCGAGCATCTTGAGGTGAGTGCTCCGCATGAGTCCGTTCAAGAGATCTGGAGTAGGATCCATTCAGCAATCACCACTGCGGGTAAGCGCGTCCTTGGCACTTCTCGTGGTGGCCGCGTCATAGACAAGGAAACGTGGTGGTGGGATGACGGGGTTCAGGAGGCGACTCGGAAGAAGAGGGGTTTATTTAAACAGTGGCAAGGGACCAACTCTCCGGAAGACAGGGAGGCATATGGAGCGGCTAAGCGCGCTTGTAAAAAAGCTGTAGCCAGAGCCCGCAGCAAAAGTCTGTCGCCCTTGTACGACAAGCTGGAAACTGCGGAGGGGCAGAAGCTTATCTTTAAGCTGGCGCGTGCCCGGGAAAAAGCTACACGGGACATTAGCAAATGTCTTTGTGTAAGGGACGCCCAGGGTAAGCTGCTCTATGATGCTCCTTCTGTTAAGGAGAGATGGTGTACATACTTCTCGGAGCTGTCTAATAAACAGCATCCCCACAACCTTCCTCCCGAACCGCCTCCTAACCTCGGACTTATTTCCCCTATTTCCCCCGACGAAACCCGCATTGCTCTTCGCCACATGAAGAATCGGAAATCGATTGGGCCTGACAATGTGCCAATTGAGGTGTGGAAGGCGATGGGCTCACATGGTGTGGACCTTCTTACTGATCTTTATAACCGCATCCTGACCACCAAGGAGATGCCAAACCAGTGGCGACTAAGCCTGATTATCCCGGTCCACAAAGGCAAAGGTAGCGTACAGGATTGCAGTAACTACCGCGGTATCAAGATCATGTGCCACACCATGAAGCTCTTCGAGCGCATCATTGACACAAGGCTCCGTAGCGAGTGCACTATCTCTGAGTGTCAATATGGCTTCCGGGCGGGTAACAGCACCATGGATGCAGTGTTCGCCTTACGGACTCTGTCTGAGGCTTACAGAGAGAGAAGGAGAGCTCTGCATATGACCTTTTTAGACCTGCAGAAGGCCTTCGACTGTATACCTCGGCAGGCTATCTGGTGGGCACTCCGCTTCAAGGGTGTTCCCGAGGCCTATATTGACATTATCAGAGATATGTACCGCGATTCCGTGTCCTTTGTCCAGACCGCTGTTGGCGAATCCAATGTCTTTCCAATATCTGTTGGCGTTCACCAAGGTTCGGCTCTAAGCCCGTTCTTGTTTAACGTTGTGCTTGATGTAGTTACGGCAAACATCCAGGATCAGCCTCCATGGCTAATGATGTATGCCGATGACATCGCCCTCGTTAACCAGAACAAAGCCCATCTTGAGCGCAGGGTCAACATTTGGAAAGACACGCTGGAAAACGGCGGTCTGAGACTAAACGTGGCGAAGACTGAGTACATGTCCTGTGGTGGCACGGATTCAAGTACTATCCGGATAGGGTCGGATTTGATCACTAAGTCTGATAAGTTCCGGTACCTTGGATCCGTGCTGCACGAGTCTGGCAGCGTGGATGACGATGTCCAAGCACGTATAGGCGCGGCATGGGCAAAATGGCGCGAGGTAACGGGCGTTTTATGTGACCGTAAAATGCCTCCGAGGCTCAAAGGGCAGATATATAAATGCATCATACGGCCTGTCCTCCTGTACGGTGGCGAATGTTGGCCAGCACTAAGCAGACACACCCAGGAGCTTCGCGTCACGGAGATGAAGATGCTGAGGTGGATGAGCAGCGTAACGCGATCGGATCGCATACGCAACTCATTCATCCGAGGTAGTCTTGGTGTCCGTGACGTGGGGGAAAAACTGCAAGAGTGTCGTCTGCGATGGTATGGCCACATCATGCGCCGCCCTAGGGAGTACGTTGGTCGGAGATGCATGGATATGGCTGTCCTTGGGGCTAGGTACCGTGGTCGCCCTCGCAAGCGCTGGCTGGACGTCGTCAAGTCCGACATGAGAGCCAATGGCCTCACTGAGAAGGATGTTAAAGATCAGGCAAAGTGGACAAAACTTAGTCGGAAGGCGGACCCTGGCAATGGCCGGGATTAACGCCAGGCAGAAGAAGAAGAAGAAAGCATCAAAATTACTTCTCCCGCTCTGGGCGGAGTGGGAGGGCGTGCCAGACTTTTACTGATTAAAACCCACTTCTGTTCCTTCTTTGCCCTAATTACGGGTGCCCAGGGATCTCTTTTATCAACCCGGGCCCCAGAAGGTTAAAGGGATTAATTTTCAAATAACGGGTTGTAGATAGATATAGTGACTCAAGTAAGCTTCGTTCCTACGATGTGCTGAAACCATTAGGGCGCGCGCATTACGCACGGAGGACGACTTGGTCTCAGTCCCAACGGTTACTGGACGGCCGGATGGCGAGCAATTCATTGCCCGTCGTCCGCAAGCCTACGCCTACGGTAACTGGAAATCCAATGTATGGTTGAGTGTGTGATCACCAGTAGTCAGGTGAGGGACAAATCATAGAGCTGCATGCATTTTCTTGACTGTACAAATTGGTAGTTCCGATACGGCGCGGCGGCGCGACGCCGCGGCGTCTCAGTGAGGCACAGGCCTTAGGTGTAGGGAGCGCTTCACTTAAGTTTTAATCACATTATCTTTAAGAACATGCTAGTTTATTTTATATTTTGGCAAAATAATAGAATAATTTTTTTTTTTTTGGGTTCACAGGTTGTAGTATAGTTGAAGTCTGAACATCTGAAAGTCTGAGTTGCTTACGATTCATTTCTCTAGAGACTTTCTTGATGAGGCTTTGAATCTATTGTGTGTTTTCTTTGACTGCATTATTTTTAAGTTAACAAGCTAATGCTATCTGGTAAAGTAGTAGTAACAAAGTATTCCACGATGTTACAATTTTTTTAATTGGCTTAAAGTACCTACCTGTGATAAAATGATACTAATATTAAAAAGGAATAAGTTTGTGTCTATGTGTACTCGTATGTTTGTTACTCCTTTACGCTCAAATGTCTGAACGGACACGGATATGGATATCTGCACAAGTATACTATAGGGCATAGAATACTTTTCATCCTAAGGAATTTTTAAACAAAATTTCATCCTAATCCGTAGGAAAATCTGCTAGTAAAAACTAGTAATAAAAAAAATACTTATAAATCAATGAAAACTCTTACACAGATATCTTTTATTATGAATAATCCATTTCAGAACCAATTACGTCATACTATAGATACAAAACGGAGCTACACGACTGGATTTAGAGCTTTCAGTACACACTAGTGTGGAAATGGGGGCGATCCATCCCGATATTACATCCTGACCGGCCCCAGGGATTGAGGGCTCAACTCCAGCCCAACAGAGAAATTGAAAAAAGGAGACGGCTATGCTTTTCAAATCAAATTGATTTTCTATTTGTGTCGTTAGTTTTTGTTTTACAGAAGATCTTAGTTATACTTAGGTACCTTTTTTTTAACTATGAATTTAATTTATTAGTAAAAAAAAACATGAAAAAGAAAAACACTTAACTGATTAAAACTACATATACACTAAGGGCCTATTTCACCACCTATGATTAAGTTTCGAGTATCTTACTTGGCAGATAATTTCATACAAATTCTGTCAAATTCTTGAATTTATTCAGTGGGTAGTGCCTACTCGGACATTGTGAAACAGGCCCTTAATCTTACTCTAAACTAAAATAAGGGTACTACTTAGGTACCTATATGAAATTAAACGATAAGCGAAAGTTTGTAGCTTGTAGCGCAAGGGGCAATTGAAGGTCACAGAAGGGTTTGGTCAGTAAAAGTCTGACACACTCTCTCGCTTCATTCTAGAGTGGGAGAAGCCATTTGGTGATTTCCTAATAAAAAAAATATGTGCCTGTATTATCCTAAAATGTAGATACAGGTTTTATATTTATTCCATTGTATTTTTTAGTTCCAAAACAGCAATTACAAGTTTTCAAATGTGATTCCTATACTTGTACCTACACGTCAAGTTCTCAGCGCTCGAGTTAGCGAGGTGTTAATTTATTCATGTAACTTCTGAAATTTATTTTATATAGAAATAAGAATAAGAATTTGTTATGTAGAAAAAAAAACATTCAAAAGTAATATTTAACTTTATTTCCAAAGTGAATAAAACACAACTTGATAGTAAGACCCTATTCCAGAGGTCTGAAAGAGTACAAAGAAAATTGCGAAAGGTTTAAAATGTCTAACTTTCCAACTGAAAAGTATTGATGCTAAGTAATTAGAAGTTTCTATCAGAAATTGAGTTTCTTATGACAATAGGGAGCATAAGTTCAACTTTGAGAGCAGTGGTGGCCCAGTAGTAACGGCCTTGACTTACGAGTAGAGTTGCGGGTTCAAACCCAGCTAGGCACGTATTACTTTGTGTAATTTATTTAATCATCAGTGTTCGCAAAACTTCGAAGGAAAACTTCGTCAGGAAACCGGCATGTCCGAGAACCAAAAATTTGAAGACATTACATTCACAAACCTGCACTAGGCTTGCGTGGTTGATTACAGCCCATTCCTACTCCTAGACAAGAGGCCTGCGTCGCAGCAGTGGCAACATTGAAAGGCTTCTTTAATGTTCAACTTTATTTTGGACTTCTTTGTCCTCAACAACAAAGAATCCAAAATGGATCCCGGTCGAAAAAAGGTTAGGGACCATACCCTATTCAAATGAACATAAGTACTGGACGCTATTCCTCTGACAATTAGCGGGAGAATTTTTCAAACGGACCGTCTGAATTAATGACAATTAGTCTTTAAACACGAAACTTGCATTAACGCTTGAGAATAATTAAACATTTGTGCCCCAACTGTACGTTCTCTTCAATGAAAGGTTAAAGAGAGTGAAGTAGGTAAATAAAACAAGTCGTAGAAAATGATACTTTACGAAAATGGTGGATGCAGTATGCTTGAATAAATTAAGAAAGGAGTAACGTGAATGAGAGAAATGTCTAACTTCGTTATAATCTGAAATCATAATTAGTAGAGTACCTAAATAACCCTTAAATTCGTAGAAGTAAGTAGCATAGAATGAATAGTATCTCCTACTATAAAATCCTGGAATCTTCAACATTACGATTAAAAGGTGGAATAAGTATATGAAATTGCAAATTGTTTACTGAACGTCTAAATCCGTTTAGTTATTCGAACGTGAAGCAAACGCACCCAATTACAAACTTTTATCTTTATAATATTAGTTAGTATTAAGATGTGATAATATAGAGAAGAGATTTGAATTTTTATTTGTAATGAATAAACTCAAAAACTTCACAGATTTTAAAAATCCTTTCGCCTATAGAATCCTATTTTATCACTGAGTAACATAGGTTAATGTCTCGCACTTGCATGCGGGTGAAATTACTGGCATAAGCTAGTTACAGATATGAATAGGGAAAACACAACATCACAGCTTAAAACATGTGCTAGAAAACACAACTTCCGTCGTTAGAGAAAATCAAACAAAAACTCATAGCAGAGGAAATTTAAATTCAATAGCAACGCAATTAAGCAAACACAATGTATGGCATATAGACGAGTGTTTAACTCACATAACTCTGCTTACCCTTAACAACATAACACGCTAACATTGTTTGCGCAGAGTTCACGCGTTCCGTTATGCTAATATCCCTTATATCTTCAGCTATCCGTTCTCAGTATCCCAAAACAGAATTTGCATACTTCCAAGATGTGTTTACAGTTATAATAAGGTTTTAGTAATCGTTTTTGTTTGAAAGTTTCTAGCTAAAAATACCTGGTCTTTTTTGAAAATCTATCTAAAAATGCTTCACATGTCATTGAATGAAAATCGACAGGAATTTGTCGGATTGGACAGCACGGCCCAATCCGACAAAATTCTGTCGATTTTTCGGATTCTTCGGTTTAAATTTTAGAATTCACACTTAAAAGGTTCCATTTACTCGTACCGGTGCTTTAAAATTTTTTCCAATCCTTGTCTACATGGAATTTAACACATATCTAACCTATCATGGCAGACAGCCTCTGTTTTTTTATTGATCATAGATTTCTTGACTAACGAACGTCCTCGCGTCTACTTCGAGGTAGGATAAAGTAGGCGAATATATTGTTGCTTACTAATTTTGATATGTAAGTAGGTTTTTTGAGGGTAGGAACCTGTGGTAGGAACCAATCAAATTATTTTTCTCCAGAGCGAGTGAAGTTATGTGATTATTTTGTAGAGAGAGGGAGTGTCAGACTATTACTGACTAAATCCGTGTTCCTTTATATTCAGGACCCGGCAGGACATTTTCTGGCAATCCTATATCCCTAGAACTACCTATTCTGCAGCCATGAACAATTTATTATAGAGTAGCATCTAAGAGTCGTTCAACCATGTGAGAACATCAATACATTTTTAATTTTTGGTACATACAGAGCGTAGTCGGTAAGCTTCATTACATATTTATATACAGTTGTTTTTATTTTTGTTAGCAACTTGTATAAAATTCAGATGTTATATCTACATACATATGTTTTATTTAAATAAATGTCCCCGTCTGCCATCTTTCAGACATTCCCGTCTCGTCACATACTCGCTCGTCAGGTGTTCCTAACTCTAGGTTTTATATTAAACTAGACCCTGGTTTTTCTTGTGCAGAAAATTCTTCGTAATTTTCATTTTTATCTTGACGGATAAATCGCATATGTATGTAGCTACTAACATATTCCGATCAGCCTCTTTCACGTGAATTCACACTAGCATTATTTAGTTTTGCTCACATCAATATTAATTTTGATGCCTAAATAAAATGTTCGTCTGACGCGATGCGACATTTCGATAACGATATTGTGACTGTCAATTTTCATAGAAATGGTTCTAAGGTTGGTTAAATACTAACTTTTACCAGCGGCTTCGCCCGCGTGAAGGTAGGTTTTTTCCATACAAACTTTGGACCCTCATTTTATCCCCTTAGGGGGTAAATTTTGGAAAATACTCTTTTAATGCTCTCTTACATCATTAAAGGAAGCCTTGTGCAAAATTTTTCGCTAGTATGCCCTGTAGTTACAGAGTAGATATATCAGTCAGTTTCTCCTTTTTTATATACAATGTTTCTAGTAATGGTTAATGGCCTTAATACATAATTTTTAATGCTACCAAAACTGGCCTTGCAAAATTTAATGTACTAACCAATCTTATTGTGAGAACATAACAAGAAATCTCCGGAGTTTTCCAGTAATTTTCACAAAATAATGTAGAAATAAGAACAAATGAAAAAACTCGGCAAATAAATCTTGTTGAGTGTTGCGAGCGTTTCCTTAGGATGTCGATTTATCAACTAAGAATGGGAACGGAGAGTAAACGAGCCTTACCTAACATACAAAAATTGAGATAAACGTTCTTACCGAGAGTTCAACTGAATTATTTTTAATTGGGAGAAAAGTATACCTACACAATTATAACTGCAGACGAGCTATAGTTGGGTTTGAAGGCGAGCAATGGGGTAGCTTGCCGTCCCGCAGTTCGATAATCGGCTGATCATAGTCCGGTAATCGGCTGATTACTGGACCGAGCCCAAGTCGTCACTTGGGATCGAGCCCAATTCGTCAACGGCGTGTACTGTTCCACGTGCTCCTCAAAGAGATGTAGCAAAACCGTAGGGGCCCAGTAAGGCCAAAGCATCTTGGGGCCATATAGGTTCGCTTCTGAAAGGAAAACCCAGGGCCTTGAAACGAAGGTAAAGAAGAAACAAAGAAGTGGGTTTTAGTCAGTAAAAGTCATTCTGAAGATTTCCTACTTAAAAATAATGACGAGCTATAGTTATGTAACATAATATAGTTTTGTTCGTCGTTAAAAATCTTTTGTTTGTACCTACTTAGCGAAGTAGGCTAATTTATCTTCACCGGTGCTCCTTAGTTCTTTACTTTCCCCTTTAAACAGTCACAGAGCGCTAGTAAGTAATTCCCCAGACGAATCTATTACAACTTTACCTCTACTTTCAAACTTCAGGTTCCAGAATAATATAATTATCTATATATATATATAAAAGGGCTGACTGACTTACATATTAACGCACAGCCGAAAATATTGAGACTAGGAGCGTGAAATATTGCAAGTTTTCCGATTATGATGTAGGAGAGCACTAAGAGAGGATTTTCCGAAATTCACCGCCTAAGAGGTCTAAAGTTTTATAGGTATATCATTTTTCACGCGGGCGAAGCCACTGGTAGAAGCTAGCGCACTTATATTTAGGTAACAAACAGAAAAATAAGCTTATATTTTAGAAGAATAATACGACAAACACGGGCAGCCACAAAGTCGTACCTAATTGGACTTTCAAAACCGTATTCCACAAAGATTTCGTGTTTCGGCACGTCTTTGTTTCGGGGGAACGTACAGAAAAGCCCTCAGTATGAGGTAACAGAGAAAAATTAAATTAGCCGAGACGAGAGGGCTTCGTATCAGTATGTTCACAATAGGGGAGTATTCGCCATTTTTCTTTTAGTTACACATCCGTTTACTTGGGGTGCAAAAGTTTTCGGTCCAAATTGCCAATTGTCGTTCGTAAAGGGGACCAAAATTTTGGGAATCAGTAAGAATAGTTAATCTTCTAATGAAAGATAAATCTTGCTCTACGTGTATTTACTTTTGAGGATTTTAGGGGAAGAAAGTATTCCCTGGTTAGTGTCCATTTATCCAATGAGAGAGAGATCTCTCATTTTAGTAAGTAGCTACGGGAGGAGGTACATCATATTTCACTGTAATAATTAAAGAAAAAAAGAAAATAGATGTGTCTGGCGCGACAGAAGTTACATCAACAAAAGTTACGTAAAAACGGAATTAAAAGAAGCAAAAATAAAACAGTATGCCTCACGCTTGCGTCAGAATAGATCCAGTTCAGCATAAATACCAGAAAATTAGTTTCTGAAGATGGTTTTCAATTGAACTTGAGATTGTGTGTTTATGGACGGAAATCAGTTTTGAAGTGTAATGTATAACGGTGATGTGTACTTAAATAATGCAATACACTAGCAGCCGCCAGCGACTCCACCCACGTGAAAATAGAAAATTGACTCAAGGGAACATACCCCCGCGACAAAAAGTATCATAAGTGCTATTCCAGGACATAGTCAACCTATGTGCCCAATTTCATCCAAATCCGTACAGCCGTAAGCGTCAAGAAGTAACACACACTCATAAACTTTCGCCATTTGTATTATAATAAGTATGATAAAAATAATTCAACGTATCACAACACATTACGGAATAAAATCCCTGTAAGATTAAATATTTCTGAAGCCAAATTGTTTTATGCAGGTAAAGCGATAATAATAGATCATGTAACTAACATAAATCTTTTCTTGCCACGCCGCGGTAAACCATGCATGTAATCCATATAATGTAGAACAGCCTACGTGCTTAGTATGTGCGTGTGTAGGTAACTGTGTGTTGTTGAGTGAGTGTGTGTGTGTGTGTGTGTAATCAGTGTTCAGTGGTGTACATAGCTCCATCGGCTACCGCAAACTTTCATGTTTAATAACCAAACTATTGAAGAGTTTTATAGCAGAAGATTGCGGATGAGTTCCTTTCCATCCCGCCCTAGTTACCTAATAACTATTGATTTATTTTCAGTTTAGCATGGTGAAGGAAAACTTTGTGAGGTAATCTGGACTTAATTTTGAACACTAGTACACCGAAAGCGTTCACGTTTTTTTTCATTCGAAAACGATGCTTTGTAGAAGAAAAGTGTTGAGATATTTTTTGTAGACAATTTTACGATCTACAAACTTTGTCTGAACCATTTCTCGATAGCTCTCGTATTTTCAGAGATATGCGCAAAAAACGCAAATTTGTGACCTTTGACCTCGAATAAAAAACAACGCACAAGCGGGATCGATGGGGACTTTTGACATATCATTTGTAATGACGTACTCAAGGCGTGCACAAAAATTCAGCTTGTTGGGAATTAATGCAAACTTGAATGTCTATTTTGACTGGACTATATATACGATTATATACTCGTAAAAGGAGCTCGTGGCTAAATAATAACAGCCGCACAGGTCGATCTCCAAGGTGAAGCAACGCTTGCCTAGGTTGGTCTGTGGATGGGTGACCATCTTAACATAACGAGTTTCCTCCGTGCCTCGGAAAGCACGTTAAGCCGTTGGTCCCGACTGTCATTTGTAGATCTTTGGCAGTCGTTACGGATAGTCAGAAGCCAGTAAATCTGACTCCAGTCTTGCCATGAAGTACGGTACTTAATTACCCCAGTTAATGGGTTGTGGAGGTCTGGTAGGCAGCCGCTCCTCGTAAAATACTGGTATTCAGCTAAATCCGGCTTGACTGGAAGCCGACCCCAATATAGTTGGGAAAAAGGCTAGGGAGATGATGATGATACTCGTAAAAGGAGAAACTGACTGACTGACACACAGCTAAAACTGATGGTACTAGAAGTTTGACTAAAACTAGAGAAACAGACTGACTTATATATTAACAAACAGCCAAAACTAGTAGGACTAGTAACTGAAATTTTGCACATGGGTTCCTTTTATGATGTAAGCGAGCACTAGAAGAGGATTTTCCAAAATTGGGGTGAATTTTGGAAAATTCTGTCCTAGTGCTCGCTAAGGGCATGAAATGGGGGTCCAAAGTTTGTATGGGAAAACCTACTTTTACGCGAGCCAAGCCGCCGGTAAGAAACTAGTTTTGCATAATAATATAGTGTTTGTTTATTTCATTTCAGAAAAGTCTGCAGTCTGGCGAAGTGTGTTGGATAATAACTTCTATATAAAATGCAAGTGAGCACTAAGAGTAGTGCAGTCTCTACGAAGGGTAACAATGTATGAAGTAGGTATTAAGTAATGAGGGTTTTAAGGAAAATTCACACCTCCAGTTGGCGCCGCTTAACCCAGAGGTCTTCTACTTTAAAAATCTAACTAATGTCTAACTAATGACTGAACTTCTCCCGGTCTGACCAAAATCCACCTGTATTCCTTTAGTTACTCTTTGCATTCAAGTTGTATGGTAACTATTTTAAACAATCCCGCAGCCCTAATAAGCATCTGTACTACTGCGGTCTTGAAAATCGAAATTTTCTCGATCAAGAAAACACGTTATCGATTTGTAGCATCGCCATAATCTGTCTTCAAGAGCCTTTAAAGTTACACACTTTCGTTATAATTGATACTCATTGTATAAACTGACTTGCAAACATCATGACTACTACATTCACCTCTCACTATTTTCCCACTACATCAACATAAAAAAAAACAAACACAGCCGGCGGTCCTATTCTACATGTACGTTGGGGAAAGAAGTCGGAAGGCGACGTCATTGAGATGGTATCGTGGGTCGGAAGAGCGGCTGATTTACGTGCCCCCTAATGATCTGCCGAGCAATTGATGAGCAATTGTGCCGTAGAGAAATGTCGAGTGATTCCAGAATAGGAACCTCATCAAAAGTAGTTGGGAAAGAAAATTGGCGTTATTATGAAGTTGAATGTAGCAAAAATGGATGTAGTTATTGCACGTCATGATTATTTTTTTTGAATTAGTGTTGTTTCTTCCTTGAAACATAAGAAAGTGAACATGACTTTGTTTGGTCGTGTAATATTTTTACAGTTTATTTGTATTAGGGCGCGTTTGGACAGTGCGAGGTCGACCCTTATAGCGAGATCGACGAGCGTAGGTATGAAAAGTGAAGCATATACATGAGATTGACTTCTGTACCTATATGTTTTATACTTGAAGTGAGAGCTTGCATCAGGATGAATCCAATAATTTGATAGATGATTGGTGAAGTACATAATAAACGCACATCTTGAAAGTAGTCTGTTCAGAATGGGCTTCTAAATTGATATCAACTGTTTTTAAAACAAGTAATTTTAATATTACCATTTTTATAAATTAAAAATAAATCTTAATTGCGTAACATAATTTCCTAAATCTAGATTCTATCATAGGATTGAATCTAGATTTACTAGACCGATTAACATGTTGTATAATTAAGGTACATTATATTAACCTACACAAAACTTTCATTACCTTCCCCAATTCTATCCTCCTCCACATAAACACAGCCGCTACTATCGGCACCAATACAACATGCTCAATATACAGTCAAAAGTTAATACAGCGGCATCGGTTAAGGAACCGCGCCGGGTATTACGGCTATAAATCACGGCCACAGCAAATTGTTATCGAATGAGACAGCCGGCCGGCTCAGCACTGGGACACTGACAGGGCCCTACACTTCCCCGGGATAACACAGGGATATGAGCAGAAGGCCCACTTTGTACAAATTGTTATCGAATGAGACAGCCGGCCGGCTCAGCACTGGAGCACTGACAGGGCCCTACACTTCCCCGGGGTAACACATGGATATGAGGAGAAGGCCCACTTTGTACAAATTGTTATCGAATGAGACAGCCGGCCGGCTCAGCACTGGGGCACTGACAGGGCCCTACACTTCCCCGGGGTAACACAGGGATATGAGGAGAAGGCCCACTTTGTACAAATTGTTATCGAATGAGACAGCCGGCCGGCTCAGCACTGGAGCACTGACAGGGCCCTACACTTCCCCGGGATAACACAGGGATATGAGCAGAAGGCCCACTTTGCACAAATTGTTATCGAATGAGACAGCCGGCCGGCTCAGCACTGGGGCACTGACAGGGTCCTACACTTCCCCGGGATAACACAGGGATATGAGGAGAAGGCCCACTTTGTACAAATTGTTATCGAATGAGACAGCCGGCCGGCTCAGCACTGGGGCACTAACAGGGCCCTACACTTCCCCGGGATAACACAGGGATATGAGGAGAAGGCACACTTCGTACAAATTGTTATCGAATGAGACAGCCGGCCGGCTCAGCACTGGGGCACTGACAGGGCCCTACACTTCCCCGGGATAACACAGGGATATGAGGAGAAGGTCTGCTTTGTACAAATTGTTATCGAATGAGACAGCCGGCTGGCTCAGCACTGGGGCACTGACAGGGCCCTACACTTCCCCGGGATAACACAGGGATATGAGGAGAAGACTCACTTTGTACAAATTGTTATCGAATGAGACAGCCGGCCGGCTCAGCACTGGGGGCACTGACAGGGCCCTACACTTCCCCGGGATAACACAGGGATATGAGGAGAAGGTCTGCTTTGTACAAATTGTTATCGAATGAGACAGCCGGCTGGCTCAGCACTGGGGCACTGACAGGGCCCTACACTTCCCCGGGATAACACAGGGATATGAGGAGAAGACTCACTTTGTACAAATTGTTATCGAATGAGACAGCCGGCCGGCTCAGCACTGGGGGCACTGACAGGGCCCTACACTTCCCCGGGATAACACAGGGATATGAGGAGAAGGTCTGCTTTGTACAAATTGTTATCGAATGAGACAGCCGGCTGGCTCAGCACTGGGGGCACTGACAGGGCCCTACACTTCCCCGGGATAACACAGGGATATGAGGAGAAGGCCCACTTTGTACAAATTGTTATCGAATGAGAGCTTCACTTAGTACAAATTGTTATCGAATGAGACAGCCGGCCGGCTCAGCACTGGGGCACTGACAGGACCCTACACTTCCCCGGGATAACACAGGGATATGAGGAGAAGGCCCACTTTGTACAAATTGTTATCGAATGAGAGCTTCACTTAGTACAAATTGTTATCGAATGAGACAGCCGGCCGGCTCAGCACTGGGGCACTGACAGGGCCCTACACTTCCCCGGGATAACACAGGGATATGAGGAGAAGGCTAACCAAATGTGTAATTCTTGATAGATGTTAGTTATCTATATAAAAATGAACGGTCTCGAAACGATACATACCGCAAGAGAAACAGATTACAAATAATAGTGAAATTAAAAATAAATACAAGTGGAAAACGAAATTCCCGTCCTTTCCTCTAGCAAAGCGAATTGTGCTGTGCTCGTGGTGGTTGGAATTTACGCATACTTAACCATTTTTTCCATTTGTTTGAACTTTACATCTGTTAGGTTTTTAATTTTGCTCCAGTTTTGTCTAGGAATTATGTCGCAGGTTTCAAGCATGTAAACTCATAAACACAAGAAACTCCGACCCGGAACAACTATCTGGAGGCCATACAAATGTTTGTTCCTTGGGGTAATCGAACCTGCGACACTCTTGACATCAGCAAGACGCTCAACCACTGCTCTAACCGAGGAGTCATTAAAAAAGAATAAAAATCTACTTCTTTCACTCAACGCTAACCAGTCCCAAATTAAGCCGAATACATCTATATACAATTATACATACAGTTGTGACAAGTTAACCTTCTGCTCACTCTCAACTTTTCTTTGTCCTGTAGGTACCCAAGAATTTTAAACATGAACCCCAATTCCTGACTGTGTCTCTATAATGGCGATTGGTGACTAAGAAAACTAAATAATGGCTGCTCCGAGGAGGGAATATGACAAGAGTTATTGAACCAATTTAGTATTTACCGTTATTGATGCTAGTAATATCGCAGATTTTCTCAGGAGAAATTAACGTGAATGTTGGTGAGGTAATCTAGTCTGAGAGAGTTTTGCGAAAACCATTTTCTAAAAGTTTTACTTGTAACTAGTTGCTGTTTACGGCTTCGCCTGCATGATAGTAGTAACTTATCACAAACCTACGTGCTATTCCAGGAAGTGGTCTACTCGTATACTACGTTTCATCGAAATCTATTCAAACGTTCGAGTCTACAGTAGTAACAAACATACTCGTACTGTATAATTTCGCCCTGAAACTTCATTGCAGTTTTGTAGATTTTTGGGCCATCATCATCTGCCATAATTTATTCAAATGCAAATTGAACAAAAATCGCTTGTTTGATACCTAAAAATTATGTTTTTATGCTACTGAGCATAAAAAATATAATTTTTAGGAATCAAGTACTATGTCTTCGTCTTCAGTCTGCAGCAGTTTTTTTGAAGTGTTTTGTACTGTGGTTTTGTATATCATCATTAGCTTTTTTCTATGTTGCTTAAGGTTTTTATGGTGGTTAGAGTTTCACAGTTTTTTTTTTCCACTATGGGTCGTTAAGGTATCATCATATCATCATTGTTACAACCCGACTTCACCTACTGCTGGGCATAGGCTTCTATTTTCTTGTGCCCGATCCTCACGTTTCTATACCACCCACCCGCATCGGCAACAGTACCGTCTCTTCATCTCGATGCCGGATAACTAACATTCCTTCTACCAGTCTTTGGAAGTCACTCGGTTACTGCCTCCATCTCCTGTCACCGCTCCTTATAATGAGCCCTGCTCAGGGCCCGTAAGCCGTTTTCCGATATCGAATCCTTCGTAGTCTTTGGATCTGAACGTCCGGAACTCGCTCTAGCCAGGCATATCATGGCATCTCCATGCTTCTGAGTGCCACTCTCAGCCTGTACAAAGCCTCCTTCCTCCTCCAATCTTTACGCTATCATTTAATCACATTTATTAAGACTACCTAAATGATCATCTCAAAAAATAATAGATGACTCTAAAGCAATATACCAGCGCCAGTCATTATGTAAATTACGTATAATAATAAGAGAGAATAAAAATGTAAAAGGAGAAGAAAAAAGATAAACAAGGTGATTTAAATGAGTCCGGGCACACAAAGCAACGATGAGCCGAAAAATATACGGATCATGCTGCGGGGGAGTAATTTTACTTGTTGTTCGAAGTGGCTTTTGACTAGACAATTGAGGTTTCAAGGTTTTTAGGATAAAAACATAAATCTAATTGTCTGAAGAGTTTCTTAAATTCATATTATCTTGTTGACGTAAATAGCTGGAAATGGCGCACAATGGTTGCTTTGGTGGACTGTTTTTATGTTTTAGAAAGAAAGAGCTATACTTAATCAGTTGCTTCGACAAAGATATTGATTTAGTTTTATTGTCATGTGGTTTGCAATTTTCTTAATTACGAGTATATGTAGTTTTTTTTTGAGATGGGAAATCTTGATTTCTCCCGCCCTTGGGTGATTTTGAGAGACTTTTACTGACTCGAATCCACCTATGTTTCTGCGTTTGTCCTTCGTATTTCTAGGAACACAGGTTTGCTTTTAAAATATAGGAAGAATCACAGTATAACGCGAATCAAGCTCAAAATTAACGTTTAATCAAAATTCATAGATTCTCAAACTAGCAAAGAGTCCAGGTTTTCTGAGAAAAAAACCCACTTCTTCAAAAAGTTACCTACCCTTTATAACATCAAAGTCATATTTTTATGACAAATAATTTCCGCGGCGTGTCGTCGTAAAAGTCAGTTTTTTTTCATCTTCATTTATGTTCTATGAAAATATCATCTGCCTTAAACATATTTTCCTTAAAAGAAATGTCTTTGAATGCAGGTATGTTTTTTATTTTATCATGACAAAGTTTGTGGGCAATGTTGTAAAGAAATACGCTGTTTGTTTATGTTTTCCCCTGGGTGATTCCACTTTTGTTTTCTTTTAATGACATCCCTACCTTTTGAGATTAAAATTAAGAGTGTTTTCAGCGGACATACGACACCTTTGAAGTTTTTCTGTGTGTTAAATTAATTATTGAGTCATTACTATGGGTTGAAGGGAACTCTGGGGTCCTGGAACACTGGTTTTAGTCAGTAAAAGACATACGCCCTTCTGTTCCGCTGTAGAGCACGAGAAGTCCTCATATGTGACCTTAAATAAAAAAAACTATTGGTTTAGAAAAAGTGTCTTTCCATGGCTACTAAGAAGAGGGCTTTAAATTACCTCTTTTTTGCGTAGTAAATCATCATAATATTGTTTTGAACTATATTTACGGCTACGCTAGCACTTCCAAACAAACCGCAGTCTTAGCAGGCATTGGCTCTGTTTGTGTGTTATATAGTAGATATCCAAAGAATAGTGAGAGTAGTCAATGTACAACGTGCTTTACGAAATATATACCCAGAGATAACTCAAATTAGATACAAAAAAATATATTGAGTGCGTCTAATGAAAGCCCGACCTGAAGTTTTTTTTAAATTTAATTGGCAACATTATTCAGCCGCAATTGCAGGACATAAAAAAAATTGTGAAGTGTCAAAACATGATTCTCCTACGAGTTAGTAATACCACATACAAAAATTTTGGATTTAACCTCTTTTTCTCAGGTCGCGCTTTCATTAGACGGACTCTAGTACGTATGTAAATATTTATATTAAGACAGATGCTGGATGGTTAATGATTGGATGCCTAAACCAACCAATCTCAACCGTTGACATGAGATTTGACAACCAATTAAACTGAATACTTGAATGGCTTTCAGAACTGGGTAGAGTTCCATCAGCCTTTGATATCGTGAGCTTGGTTATTGAGCCGGATTCGAAACCTGACCTTAATTTAGATTGATAAATCAAAGCGGCAAATACTTCTGGTCTAAATTGTATGTGCTTGTAATAATTACACTTTCTTCAAACACTCCTGTACGAGTGTTGTTAGTAGTAATTTCACGTATTCTAATTAAGCTTAAAAAGTTTATAAAGCTACTACTACTAAAGGTACTATCTATACATATACTCAAAATTCGTGTCTGTTTGTATTTTCTAAATGACATTAATAATATTTTTGTGCTAAATGCATACAAATATTCCACAAATTTCAATCTATGTGCCTCAAGGAGATATCAGCAACACCGCAAGAGCCAAGCAGGGTCGATGCCTACTGGGGTTATGGTTTCGTTTCTGAAAGGAAAACTCTGGGTCCTGTAACTCAAGGCAAAGAAGGAATACGAGTAGATTACAATCAGTAAAAGCCTGACATACCCTCCCAATCCGTCTTAGATCTTGAGAAGTAATTAGAAGATCTCCCACCTGAAACGTAAATAAAAAAACTTTTATGTAGGTGACCACCGAACGTGCGGAACCAAAAAATACAAAACCTTCTAACCCCGCAGTTATTACGGCAACCTATTATCATGATTATCACTACCCCCGTCCCAGTTAGGTAATCTCAACCCAGGTCAGATTAAAACAAATACAAAAAAATGAAGCAAATATTTACCAATAAACCCCATTTATTCCTACCCAGCTTTACACTAACCGGCGTTTGATAATGGACTTACTTAGGACAAGGAAACAACGTAAATTCTACGTTGAAAAAACCTTCCGCAAAAGTCTGTAATTTACAGGAAAATGGGACGGAGCAGCGAGCAAGGAGGTTTCTTTTGTAAAGGTCAAGAAATAAGTTCAAATCGTTTACAAATAACTTCATAGAAAGACGGGCACATTATGAACAAATTCAACTAAATTATTACACATAGGCTTACACTTAACATGGGCACTTACAAAACGTCAGAAGCTAGTGTACGGTTCCAATTGATCGCTTTTTATGGAGAAGCTTCCTACAATATTTTCATATTAGAATGTTAAGTATGTGTTACATATGAGAGGATAATGTAGACCCGTCAGCTTTGGACCCAAAAATACAAAGACAAGGTTGCCCAAACCGCACCAAAACATTTACAAAATGCCTCAGCATTGGGGCATCTAGTTGTTCAGAGCACTAATGACCTTGTTCGATGTTTAATTGACCGTCGAAGCTATTAATTTCGTTGCTTATATATTTTTGGTCCATTTTGGCGCAACAGCGGCATTCCGATGTGTCGGTGGGTAATTTGCGGGGTCGTCGGGAGGTCACCGATAAATCTTCATTAGAGTCGCGGATAGCCGTCATGTCCGAACCTCGGAGAGATTCCGGGCATATCGTCAGATGCTATGCTCTTGATTGATGTTTTCAATCAGGTTGGTGGTTAATGTGTCTCTTCCTGCTTTGTTAGCTATTCATTTAAGTTAATGACGCGTGATATTTCTGTTGCAAATAGTTATTTTTGTGAGTTAAACTCTTTTTATTGTTTTGTACAATAAATAATATGATTATGAACACTTTTACAGTTTACACGTCAATTTACTAGATGTGGCCAGTGTTTCCTAGCTGGCTACTCTGAGAAGAAATACCGAAACACACTCAGAGGTCACAGTCTCTTTTAAAGTCTATTCCTACAGTAAAATGTGTAATAGTTAAATCAATATGAGATACCGTTGTAACTGTACTTAATGTTGCTGAGATGGTCTATTGAGGAAAAAATCATACAAATTCGACTGGACTTGGCTCGTCAATGCAAGCATTTATCAGTATTCATGTAGCTCAACTAAGGGGCTCAAAGACTTGCCGAACAATGCGAATGAAAGGACATTTGGGTAGGCCGCATAAAGTACACAAAACTGCTAGACATTTAGAAGATACTTAACATTAATGTCGAACCAATAGCTCGATTAAATATCATCGTTATTAGTAGATACTGAAATGTATTTTTGATAACTAAATGTTTCCACTTTTAAGATTGTGAATAACAGAACAGTGCAAAATGTTGCACTATTCTGAATATTCCAATATTGAAAACCTAAACGTTGTAGCTCGTGAAGACTATGACAACGACTGCATTTTTAAAGTAGCTAAATCTACAAGTAGCTGATTTGTCTCACAGTTTATGTAAAATAGAAGAATTCGTAGGGATTGCAGTAATAATTTAAATTCCTAATACCTTTTTGGAAATTTAGGGTTGTGCTACAGCACAATCCCATTACAATGGTCACTACCAGCCAAACCCCAACTATGCTTCTATCCATTTCTGTTACTTCAAACCTTCATTTACCAGAGCTACGAAGAGAGTGGGAGTACAATCACATGCACCGGAATCGATGAGGAGGTCAGTAACATGCCCCTAGCTAGGAAACCTCATCATCATCATCCTATCCTCTTCTCAACTAGCATCACATACAACTGGAATCCAACTTCTAGACTAACTAGTCTAGAAGTTGATTTGGGATCAAAGTTAACCGACAGACTAACTAGAAGCGACTGGATACCGGTGTTTTACTTGGAACGACTTCCCCTTCCTAGGAAATGTATAGGGTGTATAAATCCTTATACCATCTAAGTATATTTTCGAATGTAAGAATCTCCGTCTATGCCTCAATTTTCGTAACTGACATAATAGTAAGATATGGGTATGCAGTTCAGAATTGAGACAGTCGACTAACCTTACTAAAACACGTAATTAAAATAGCTAATATTAGAAAACAGCCGACATATTGGATTGGGTATATTTAAAGCTACTAGCATACATTTCGAGGTTTGCCAGCGTGAAATGGAGCGTGGTTCTCAGGTGTTCAATTAACGGATATACAGTTCGGGACTAGTGTGCACTCACAATACAAATCACTGACCTAGCTGCGGAGGTCACCGCTGGAGCGAGGTCGGCTATCACTCTACATATCGTAAGACGTGCATTGATTAGTGTTTTCTGTGAAAATATACTAAATGTGTGTAGAAAATGCACTATTGCGGGAATTACAATACACTAAAACAGATTTATACGTAGATAGAAGATTTCTACGTAGAACGAAGTCTCGTGGCATCGCGTGGCGTGGATCTAATGTAGTTCCACAAGTCTGGTTGCCTTATGAAATGTATGGAGACCGATGCATTCAGATCCGAGTACGTGGCTCACGTGTAGCCCAATGTAGGTAGTATACCTTTTTGCGTGTATTCTCTGAGCTGAGAGTTGGGGGATTTTTCGTAATAGTATTACCGTTGCCCAAAAAGCAAAACGCGTTGGAGGAACACATTTGGTTTTAGTCAGTAAAAGTCTGATACTCCCTCTCGCTCGTGAGCGGGAGGAGTTATTTAATGATTTCTCACCTAAAACAAAAGGGTGGTCGAAAAATTGTCGACGCGACTGACAAGTCCAGAAATGCAATCGATGGATAAAATTAATTCAGCTGATCACAGCACCTAACTGCCGCGTTTTAATTTTATCTTATTAATGAACCAATAATAATTTCTGTTCCAGGAACTGGACCGTGTTCTTTTGATTTGAGGAAGCAACAAATATGTCTCTCAGTTGCACTAAAATAGGTCTAAAGTACCCGTCACGAGAAGCTATAAATTATGTAAACAAACACCTTTTACTAAGTAAACATTTTATACTGCGAGATAATAATAAATTGACCAAATTCAATCGACATGAAATATAGACGGGTTATATGAACCTATTTAATTTAGTCGGATCATATTTTAACGACTCATAGCGCTATCGTTTGTGTTTCTTGGTACCGGAACGCGTCCGTCACAGGGATAGTAAACTATCGGGACGCCATTTTGAAATAAACGCGTTCGAGTTTCGAATGCTAGTTTTATTAGGGTAGCCCCCCTACATGTAAAGTGGAAAGTGTTTTTTTTTTTAATTTTCACCCTAACGTGTGATATATTGTTGGATAGGTATTCAAAAATGAATAGGAGTTTACTACAATCACTTTTTGATAATATCAATAATTTCGGAAATAATCGCTCCAGAAGTAAAAAAAGCAATGTGTGTAATTTTTGAACCACTAGTGTAGAAAATATGAAAAAAATCTGAAAAGTAGAGCTTTATAGAGACTTTCTAGGAAAATTATTTCGAACTTGGGACGAACAGTTTTTGAAAAATTGGGGATACTTATTGGGACAGACGGGAAACTACGGAACCCTACACTGAGCGTGGCCCGACACGCTCTTGGCCGGTTTTTATTGTTGTTACTTTAATTGTTGCGTAATTAATTTTATTTGTTATTACGTATAATGGAGCCAGTAGCCAGTACATCTAAGGAAATAAATTCGCCACTAAACTTAATAATTTATTAAATCTTAAACAAATTCATTTTTTTTGTTGGTCCAAATGTTGTGAACTCCTGAACACTTGTTTACAAAATTTATAGCTTCTCATGACGTTTACTTTAGTTCAGCATAAACGCCAAAAAAATTTAGTTATGAATCTGGTTTTCAACTGGACCTGAGTTGTGACGTGACGGACGGAGAAATAGTTATGCTGAGATACCTACTTCTCCGAACTACGGCTTTAGAGTGTCGTGTACCTACGATACTATAAAGGCGTAGTTCGGAGAAGTAGGTATGTCAGTATAGCTATTTCTATCTTCAAACAATACTGGGAAAGGTCTTCATTAGTGTCGGGATATGATGGTAAGTAATTATATACTACCTTCATCCAGCGGCGTCGCCCATGCCGAAAGAAATATATTTCTGTAATAAAAAGTGTCCTATGTGCTTTTCCAGAACATAGTCTACTCGTGTTCGCGTTTAGGTACCTCGACTCGTGTTCACTCGTTTGAGTGTGAGAGGGTAATTAACGTACACTCATTTTTTAATTTGTAAATCTACTGTATGTGTGTTTTTCATTTAACTCCTTCTAAATGGCTTGACCGATTTGAATGTGTGTATGTGTCAGTGGGTCCCCGGATGCATTAAACATACAATTAATGCCGGTGGCGCTGCAAACGGGTTCTCAATTTTTTTTGTTACTATTAGCTAGCTTTCGGATAGGAAAATACTCGTAAACTTTCGCCTTTATAATATTAGTGTAATGTGATTTCAAAACTAACTTATCTTGCATGGTTTAAGGTATGCAAATAAGAACATAGAACCATCCATAATCGCTGACCTGGATAGCGGCGCATAAATATGGTACCGTAGAGTATCTGATGCTCCGAAATAAACGTCCATTTTTGAGGGATTCGCTTCAGTCATGCGATCCTGGTGCAGGTTCAGACATATTTCACCTTGCCTTTGTCTGTTCGTGTCAGAAATTGTGAGGAAAAAGTAAACTAGCGGAAATAATACTGTAATGGTTTGTAATGGTGAACGATTTAAAGTTGAAAAACTTTGAAATTCAATTTTAAACATCTGTCTTTGACTAAAAAATTGAAATATAAAAGCCTGTTCACACAGACGTGATACGTTGTTTTATTTTGAGAGAGATTTGTGTTTTTGTTTGGAAAATTCATCTGTGTTCCTTCAATTATTTTTTAGACCGACACACTAATTTTAATTTAATTGTATGTAGAACAGCGTCGCGTGGCGTGGGTCTATTGTAGCTCTACAAGTCTAGTTGCCATATAAAATGTATGGACATCGACGTGCCCAAGTCGGTGTACGTAGCCCACGTAGGCCCAATGTAGTTCTACCTTAACTCTGCCGAATTTTCCCGCAGTGATACACTCGTCATGTCATATTTTCGTCACTGATTAATATAATAAGATACGTAATATAATAATACGTACAGATATCTAGTATCCATATACATGAAGAGTAATGTAATTATATCCTCTTCCAGCCCACATGACACGTATTCCTTTACAAGCGCACTACAGCTTAACTAGTGTACGCTCTAATTCAAATATCTTTTAAGTGTATGTCTGTAAAGCTTTGACTACGACTGCCGTGTCTTTGACTACGACTGCCGTGTCTTTGAGACTGCAGCCAACTGACAGTTTTTAATGAGTTCCCCTCACGATCGGACTGTTTTGGCTTTCTTGATACACATCGTAAATAGACTTAGCTAGTTTCTAGCGTTTAATGTTTCCTTTTGATTTTTTAATGAGTTTCAGTTTTGTTGGATTTGGTTATTTGTTTAATAATATGTTAAAAAAAACTGTTCATTTCTTGAATCGAATCTCGAACATTTATCAGAACTACAGGGTTTTTTTGACGTAGCTAAAAATTTACAGTTTTCAGATTTTTCCTTTATTTGAGCTATGAGACCTTGTTTCATGCCAAATTGTAGGACTCTAGATCATAGGGAACCCTTTGAATTTTGATACCCTTGAGAGTGTCGAAATATACTTTTTTACAAAAAAATCCATATTTTTTTTTTCGTACACTTAAAAGTTTAATTTTTGCACAGCTTCAAGGGTCTTAGTATAGGACTTAGTATATGGTTTTAATTTCCACTCGATACCTCCACGCGTTCTCAAGATAAAAGGTTATGACAGACAGACACAACAAAGTGATTCTATAGGGGTTTCCTTTTGAGGTAGGGAACCCTAAAACACGAATGTATCACTAAAATACAATTCAATTCATAATATTTTATGTTCACTCAGAATAGAAATATCAGAATTTTATCAAGTGCAATAGTAGAGTTAGTTCGGTCGAGGTGGACCCACTTAGTTATGTTATCATGTTGTAGAAAGTTTTCAGAAACAGATAGTAAAACGAGGTATTCCTGAATGTGAACATGTTTGAAACTGTAATATCATACAAAAGTTTGGGAGCATTCCATGAAGTTTTCATGTTACGGACTAAACTAGTGTAAATATTTGTGCCTTCCATTTCAGATGAAATAGACAGAAAGCTGTGAAATTGAATACGTTCTGGTATTGACTTTCAGATGTAATATCGCCTGGCCTGTTGGTCTAGTGGTTAGTGGCCCTTAATGCTATGCCAGAGGTTGTGGATTTGATTCCCACTCAGGACATATATATTATTATATTATACAATACTACAGGCGTGCTAGCCAGAAAGACGGCAGGATCTGTAAAGAAGAACCGGTATAAAACTCTATGGTAACTCTTAAAAAAAGATTGAATCTACAATATTTCTATACTTGAAGGATTTGTCTTCTATTCCTTATATATGTTACTGTAAAAGCCCGAACCACGGTATATCTCAGGTTTTACCAGTAAATCTTAGGTTTTACCAACACGAATTGGTAAATGTAAGAATATGTGAAAAAGAAACGATTTAATCGGGCTTTTACCATTAGAATTTGGTACATGCTAGGTTTTACCAGTGAGGGTTGGTAAATGTTGGTAATTGATAAAGTGTGAGCAGCTGTTCCGGTGTGAAGTACTGTCTCACCTTTGCAAGGATTCCTAGCTTTTTAGCAGCCAGTTGAGCCTTTGCTTCAATATATGGAGCAAAGTTAAAAGTCGACGTCAACGTAACACCAAGAAGATCAAGATGGTCAGTTATCGGCACGGTTGCACCCAGGAAAGTAGGAGAACTGAATTGTCTTCTTTTAGCGCAAAATTGGCATTGCCCCATTCAGTGACCGCCTCCAAGGACCAATTCAAGTGCTCAACCATAGCTACTTGGAGAGACTGGATCTGTGACCCACTAGATCGTATATTGGATATGTATCTTTCAGTAACAGTACTGTCTGCATACCCAAAGGTACCAGACTTAAGCAGATTGTTAATATGCAGCAAGAACAAAGTTGCCGAGAGCACTGACCCTTGAGGGACCCCGGCATTAATTAATGGCTATTTGATCGGACGAGCTGCCATCGATGGCCACTCAAATGGATCGGTCACTCAGGAAGTCTGCGATCCAAGCACTCAATCCAGCAGGTAAACCAAAAGAAGGAAGCTTACTAACAAGGATTTCGTGCCAGACCCTATCGAAAGCCTTCGAGATGTCGAGAGAGACGCCAAGCGTTTCGCCATGCTTCTCGATGGCCTCATTTCAGAAACGGATTAGTAGTTAACCAATTTCGGCGAAAGCCGTATTGACGGTCACTTAGGATGTCTGTGTTTGTCTAACATTTACCGTGTCTTTGAGGTAAATCCTAAGATTTACCAAGTGAATGGTAGTAAAAGTCCGAAATAAACGATGATTATAGAACAGTTCGGACTTTTACCATTAAGAGTTGGTAAATCTTAGGATTTACTGGAAAATCTTAGGATATACCGTAGTTCTGGCCTTTACAGTAACATATATACATTAAGTATTTAGGTAGTACAAGATTTAATTAACAACAACCAATGAATGATAAAATTCACCGTTGTTTGCATACAAGACTTCCATTTATTGTAAAGTAATCCATCAATGATATAATTGATGTCCGTCTGCAGAAGCCATTAGGATTAAATTCATGCAACTGTGCATAACGTGCATATCTACATATGTGCACGTGGTGATAGACGGGTGGTTACACAAACTCCAGTATTATTAATAGTATCGACATGTTAAAGCTCTCGCAGACATGCGGGATGTGACATTGCGACTATACATTATTATAGTAATTGTTTTATTTATATTATAGTAATTGTTATATTTTTTTGGTTTTGAAGTCTTTCAAAGCAAAATAATTCTTATAGGTACATGTGCGAAGTACCTCAGAAATTATAGAAGCATAATAATAAATAAATAAATAAAACTAGCGTTCCTTATTATGTGACACCAGGAATTTATCTTGTATCGCGGTTACTTTAACAAACATATAACCCCTTATACCTACACAATAAACCATCTGTAAGGCATAGTTACAAATATTTGTTCAACTTCTGCCGCCCATGAGGCATCTTCTCTGGGAGGTGAATCGTGTTTATGCGGGAATTGAACTGACGACACACAGCACAGTAGTCGATCGCTTATGTGATAAGCTTACGGTCAAAAATAAAGAGATTAATACAGTTTTACAGGTACTTGCTTTTTTTTTGTTTCACAACACATTCATTTAAAGTTTGTATTTTATGTCTTGTGCTGTACTAATTAAAATATTTTTCTTTCTTTCTTTATTTCTAACTTAAATAAAAAAGAAATAACAAAATAATAAAAATACTAAATTCTTAAGCTAACTGCAGACTACCGACACCAGTCCTCCGATTTTTGTGTCGCACAGTAATGCGAACACAGCGTCTATTGTTACGAATAAACAGACCATTATCAGCACAATCCTAACATAAATCGCTAACAGAATCATTAAAATGCTGCATAAAACGTTACACCATATTACGGTTCCCATTTTAAACTTCCCAAAATCTGATCGCGGTTGTTTTTACCACGTTTTTACTAACATATAAACCCAAATATGCAACAAACCTGGACCCGTAACAGCAATCTGAAGTCCATAAAAATGTTTATTTTGTGCGGGAATCGAACTAATGACACGCAGTACCCAATTGCTTAGCCACTGCGATGAGGGTACGGTGAAAAACTTAAATTCTTAAGCTTACTACAGACTACCGACATCAGCGCTCCGATTTTTGTGTCGCACAATAATGCGAACACAGCATCTATTGTTACGAATAAACACACCATTATCAGCACAATCCAAACATAAATCACTAACAGAATCATTAAAACGCTGCATAAAACGTTACACCATATTACGGTTCCCATTTTAATCTTCCCAAAATCTGATTCATTGTATCGCGGTTGTTTTTACCACGTTTTTACTAACATATGAACCCACCCACATATGCAACAAACCTGGACCCGTAACAGCAAACTAAAGTCCATAAAAAATATTATTTTGTGCGGGAATCGAACTAAATAGTAGCCAATCGCTTAGCCACTGTGATAAGGGTACGGCGAAAAAATATTTAAACAGCGAAATATTTCCAACTTAAATTCTTAAGCTTACTACAGACTACCGACATCCGCGCTCCGATTTTTGTGTCGCACAATAATGCGAACACAGCATCTATTGTAACGAATAAACACACCATTATCAGCACAATCCTAACATAAATCGCTAACAGAATCATTAAAATGCTGCATAAAACGTTACACCATATTACGGTTCCCATTTTAATCTTCCCAAAATCTGATTCATTGTACCAGTTGACGAGACTTAGCATTAATAAGGGCGGTGACAAACAGTTGATACAATGCGTCGGTGACGAGGCGAGTTGGGGACGGTATCACGCGATCACTGGCGTATTTCTGTTAATAGTCCCCAATCTTGTACGAGGTCCCCAGCGTAGGAGCTAGCGGATGGGGTAGTAGTCATGATTAATGTGTTTCTGATGTCGCTTTTATATATCGTTTGAGTAGTTATTGATTGCGTGATGGGATGCATGTGTAATAAAAATTTGAAGACTTTATAGTCGGATAAATCGTTTAAGTAGTTGATTTTTTAAATGCAGTTTTCAAGTTATCAAGAAGAAAAGTTTGCAAAATGCGTTCAGTCACCTTTCTGTTGGTTAATTAACATTTCTGGTATCGATATTTCTTGAATGGCAGAAGTGACAGTGTATTTATATAAATATATCTTATTCCTCGTGACTGTCTATTGAGCGCTATGAATGTAAAAAAACGCACACAGAAGAAAAGTGTATGTGAACCCACACACATAGCAAAGACTCAACGTCTTCGTAAAAGAACAACTATACTTGGTTTAACAAAAGTCGTGAGTATGTGGTCAGCCTAAACATGACCCATCACTAAGTCGAGGCACGAGTAGGACAATACTTTACTATTTTCTTTAACGAATTTTCTTCCTCATGAGAGAAATATTCATGATATAACCTTTCTTTTCATTTCTATTATATTTGAATGAAAAGATATACTGTCGAGAAATATAATGTCGTTCGTTCTAATAGATTTCGTAATATTCTGTTACACAAAGCAGCTTAAATGCTATTCTTATTTTCTCGTGATTCCCGTCCTTGTGTAATAGTTTTGAATAAATTTTTCATTAATCATGACAACGTTCCTTTAAGGACGCAATTTAGGCTTTCCAATAAAGCCTAAATAGCGCGTTTAGAAAACGCTTTTAGAGGGGCAATCTTTGTTTTTAGAAACTAACGATCCACCCCAGCGACACAGGGGTATGAGAAATATTTGAAATTCTTGGGTTTTCTCTACTATAACATGAATGTCTTGTAAACTTAAATCTTCCTAATGAATCACTCTGTCTATTGGTGGAAACTGCATGAAGATTCGTTCTGTAGTTTTTGAGTTTATTGCTTTCATACAGCCAGACGCGATGAAGGACTTTGTTTTATAATGTGTAAGAATAAAGATTATCTACCCAAAAATTTTCATTCAATGATAGTAAAAACATTAATGATAAATGATATTTATTTTGCAAATAGGTTTCACGAAACACTTTTACACGTCAATTTTTTTTTTGTCATAATTTTTAATCTAGATAAGGCCGGTGTTTCCTATCTGACTACCCTGAGAAGAAACACCGAAACAAACTCAGGGGTCACACATTGACTACCATAGTGAACCCTTACTTATTTCAAAATGAATTCATAACATCGAACAATAAAACTTTCAATACGCGCCACACATCATTCAACAAAAAAACCAAACAAAAGAACGCCCAATAAAACTAAAAAAAAGCAAAAACAAAATCGTTTTATGACGTAAGTAGTTCACTTGCACCGCGCCCCCGGGAGGGTCAGTGTAACAGCGGGGGTCCGACGACAACCCCAACAGAAAGGGCTCTCACAGAAAACGTCGTCCCTTCTATATGACCATCATAGAATTCCGCTCAGATGCGCGCCGACACCATACATTGCTTCACTCACACTCGCCTCTCAAACTCTCCACATTTCGCTACAGTTATTTTATTTTCTCTTGTTTCTGGCCATTACGCGGATGAAAGATCTTATAGAAGTTGTACGAGGTTTGTAAAAGCAAGATTTGTGTGTCTGTTGAGGAGTAATGCTCTTATTTTGTTGGTTTAATAAACGTACTAAGATACGCTTTTGTGTGTCCGCGTGTTTACGAGGAAGCGACGCGTTCTGGTCGCGTTCTAAAGGTCTCTTAGAAATGGTGTGCCACAAATGTGCTAGTATTTCATTGCTAGTTTCATATAATAACAGTATACTCGTATGTACGTATAATGTAGATAACGCATTATACAATCTAAGAAGAGTAGTATAATCATTTATATAACACTTTTTGATTTGTGTATGTTTTACCTATGTATGTTTGTTGCTCCTCGCTCAAACGGCTGAATTAATTTGGTAACTTGGTAAACAGGTAGACCTAGATTAAGTCATCAGGATATTTTTATTCCGATAGTAAATTTCCTGGGGATAAAACGATTTTACTCGGGCCACGTCGTGGGCTGATGCTAGTCTACTACGCATTTAACTGTTCGTAAATAATTGAGCCTATCTAAGCCTCATTGTAAATTAAAATTATACTTTCTACATCATAATAGTAAGAAAACTTTTACACAAATTAAAATCTATGGATAGTTACAATGTCAGACAGGCTTATTGTTGACAGCAATATTTACCAGACAACCTTGAGATGGACTGTAAGAACTAACAACAAAAAAGGGATATTAAATAAAATAATCACTCTGAATGCTATCTCAATTTGTTTAAACAAAATTTGGGATTGAAATTTAACTGAGTTATCTACACTAATATAATAAAGAGGTAAAGTTTGTTTTTTGTTTGTATGAGGTAATCTGTGGACGTACTGGTCCGATTGCTAAAATTTTTTCACCAATAGAAAGCTGCTGTATTCCTGAGTGACATAGGCTATTATTTTATGTACGCGGGCGAAGCTGCGGGCTAAATCTAGTTCTTAATATTACTGAATGAAATGCTAGAATAAAGTATCCAATCCGTCAATCAATACGTCAGTCATAGACACCACATGACAGCGAGGCCACTTGTACGGCGACTGTGGGAGCGAGCGGCTGTGTCTGACAGGATAAATGCAACGCTCCTTAACACCTGTGCACTTAAATATAGATCTATAACACATTTATAACGGGGAAGGAAGGAGGTGTAATAATAGTCCGGTCAACTTAGACATTTAAGGGTACAAAAATTCGCACCCAGATGAAAGTTGGTGGGATTGGTCTAAGGTCACAAAAACCCAGTTTGTGATCTTTGATCCCGAGTAAGTTTTTTTAAAGGTGTCGGATCGATGAGGACTTTTTAGTTTTCATTTATAACGGCGTTTTTGAACAATCCTATTTATTTTCAGCTGGGTGCGAATTAATATAGCTTCACTTCTACGTTTTGGTTAATTTAACGGGACTATAAGCACGTATTTCATTTAAGTACTTATACCTCTTTTTTGAAATTAATGTTTTCAAATCGTTTAATCAAAGTATGAATATTTTATACTCACAAGATCTTGGCACACCATTACCAAAAAGCCATTAGGTACATAACATTACGCCTGTGTTCTCTGAAGGATTGGGAACGTGTGGTCTGTTTAGGTGTCATTATTTAAGCTTAAAAACAGTTTTCGTGCTGCCAATGCAAAGTTCCAGATGGGAAATCCCAATAGAAAGCAAAAAAGATAGAAAGAAAGGAAGAAAACACATTTAATGGCAGGCAACGCTTTGTTCGACCCGGACCTTGAACCTTAAACCTCGGGCTCAATAACTCTAGATCCATGAAGTAGTTACTTCTTAGTAAATAAATATTCGGGTAAAGTGTATTTCGATTGAAGACACACAACTTGATCGATTGCTAAGATATTTTTTTTTTTTGAGGGTTACTTCAAATCACTTCTCCTGCCCTAAGTAGAGAACCTCTCTAAGATTAAAAACCCAGATTCCTTTCTTCAGTTGCCCTTTTTGATCCAGTAGTATCTCTTTAGAGCAATCCCACTGTTTTGGGTTTTACAAATATTTACACTAATATAATAAAGAGGTAAAGATTGTTTTTTTGTTTGTATGAAGTAATCTGTGGAAGTATTGGACCGATTGCTAAAAAAAATTCACCAATAGAAAGCCGCTGTATTCCTGTGTGACATAGGCTATATTTTGTGTACGCAGGCGAAGCTGCGGGCTACAGCTAGTCTTAAATACAAGTTTATCGCATCATCATCATCTTTACTCCAACCGAAAGATGGCCACTGTTGGACATGGGCCTCCCCCAAATATCACCTTAACAGTCGGTCCTGTGCGTCTCACATCCATCGGATTCCCGCGACCCTCACCAGGTCAACGGTCCACCTTGTGGGAAGACAAGTTTATATATTTAGACAGAATCTGATCAACGTTATTCCCTATTTTAGATTGCTTGAACAACTTTTAATGTAATATACTTCCTCAAACGATATGTACTTACGTTACACGGGGGAAACATATCAGAATATTCAAAGAACTTACAAGTTCTTAACAAGGTTACATAGAACTTTGACATTCAGACAAGTCAAGAGGGATCAAGTTTGTGAGTACCTGTCATCTGAAATGCGAAGTAAATAAACTATCTAGACCTATAGAAATGTCGTGTGTGTTGTTTCATTCATGAATTAAATCTATTATTCATTTACGTTTATAAAAGGAGAAGGAGAAACTGTCTGACTGAGATATCAAAACACAGTGAAAACTATTGGGATTAGAAGTGTGAAATTGTACACAAGGCTTATTCTTTTATGTCGTAGGCGAGCACTGATAGAGGATTTTCCAAAATTGACCTCCTAAAGGCATCCCTGGGTTGTATGAAAGAGAACAGGAGTGGGTTTTAGTCAGAAAAAGTCTGGCATCGCATCGCATCTCCCGCTCCACCCAGAACGGGAGAAGACATAATATTAATGATTTCCCACCTAAAAAACCCAAAAAGAAAGACCAACCCAAATTTGTATGGAAACTGCACTCACGCGGGCGAAGCCGCTGGTAGAAGCTAGTAATATCCTAATTTCAACGTAGAAGAAGCATTTGTTTATGTACGAAATAATTAATTCCGTCAATATATTTTTCCATTGCATTTTTTCTTCAGCAGCATTCTATCACGTTGGTCGTGTGTCGGGCAGTGATGTATGGTGCCGGCGGTTCGCGCCGCGGTCCCGCTCCGTGTGGGGCGCGGGGGGCGCGGCGAGCGCGCGGGCGGCGGCGCGGGGCGGGGGGGGGGGGGAGCGCTGACGTCACGCGCGCCTGCGCAACGCGCGCCTCCTTGCTGCACAGAGTAGCCAACCAACACAGATGCTTGCAAACTTGCTAAATTATTCCGCGGTCGGAGAACGTGAAATATTTTATCGCGTTCGCGGTTATGATTATGGACTAAAAATAGAACAATACGGTGGGATTGTATTTTTAAATATTGTTATTTATTTAAGAATGGATACAGCAGAATGTATTATGCATTGTTTATGAGGCAAATATGTATTCAGTTCTACTATTCATTACTTTTTTGTCGATGAACCAAAGAAATGTCACAGTAATGCATAAAGTAAAAATAATAAAGGTTCAAATCTATCAATGAAATCATCTCCGAACATCGATTTAATCCATAAATTACCATTCCATAATTACCAAGAATAAAATCCCCTTGCACCTTGCATATCATAACACACAATTAACATTATACCAACTACTCATAACAAAACTTAATTCAAAACCAACACCGAACTATCAAACTAACCTACCATACTGCCGTACGGCAAAGGAAAATTTATCTCTAGACCGTAAGTACCCTGTGTACGGCAATCCGTGTGCGCGGCACAGGCGGGCGGCAGTCGAGTGTCTCGCGCGCGGTGCTACGACCGGGCTACGCGCTACGAAACGTAGCACTCGCGACTACGAAGCTACGAAAATTATTTAGCAGTGACGTGCAAGGATACTCAATTAAAACATAATTATTTAGTGCAATCCAGTTCTGTGCTACTGTTACTGAAATAGCTGCGCTGAATAATTACGGAGCCCAACACTATAAGGTGAGTGAATATTGAATAACGAGATATGAATAGGTATTGAGAGGTCGGATGCGAGTGGTTTGTTGTAATGTCAAGGACACGGATATTGATCAAGTTCCAGATGCTAAGACCACTTTGTTTACTCTCAGTGTTTGTTTTACTAGTTATGTAGTATTTACCAACGAACACGTTTCTCGCAACTTGGAAATTTATCACTTTCAGCGTTTATTTATTCTGTTTCCTAGAAATGTTTATGTCAAAGGTACTGAACAAAAAGAGTGCGGGGCTTAAATATATGAAAGTCTTTGAAAAGGCCGTTAAAAGTAATACGCAACAAAGGGATGGGATCCGGAGTGGGCTCGAGAATAATTTATAAGGATAGGTGCCACCTTGCGTTACAAGTTTCATGAATTAAAAATGTTGAGAATGCTTGGAAAAATGTTATACAATTCCTTTTTATAAAAAAAGTTATTGAATTGGTAAGTAGTGTATGAGACATTAGTTCTGACCTTTAAGTAATTGATTACAAAAGGTCGTTGGCCTTTGTGAAGGAATATGACAGAGTTGTTTAGGTATTAAACAGGTAAATGAACTATTCTATACATTAAATTCCAATAAACTAAATACCAGACATTCAGCTTAGACATTAATAAAGGCACAATTTAAACTTCTTGATTTTGCGGTTGAAGAAAGTTTGGAACTGTTTCGGCTCGTATTTTAATACGAATAAGTTGATATCGGTTTCTTTGTTCCTTTACCATTAAATTAATTGCTTAATGTTAAACTTTATTGAGGACGTGATAAATTGTATGTTCTTTATTGTGGTCACAAGCGTACAAAGCGAGTGGAAATTGAAATAAATTAAGATACAATACGCTTTCTTTACATTCGCCCGTATCAAGCAATGTATTTCAAATATGCATTGTTTGCGTGTCGATCGTTCTTTGAGTTTAATCTATCTATTTAATAATTTTTTTCTAATAAATATGGCTATCAAGTACAGTCACCTCATTTTCTAATACATCTTACTATAATGGTTATACGTTTCTCATAGTTATTAGTCGTTTATTTATTTACTAGCTTCTGCCAGCGGCTTCACCCATTTGAAAGTAGGTTTCTCCATACAAACTTCCCAAAGAAACTGGGATAAGGGTTTTCAACGGACCCCATTGCTTCCATACCCCTTAGGGATGGAATTTCGAAAAATCCTTTTCTAAGTGCTCGCCTACGTTATAAAGGAAAACCCTGTGCAAAATGATACGCTCCTAGTCCCAGTAGTTTCGGCTGTGCGTTGATATGTCAGTCAGTCAGTTTCTCTTTTTATTTAAAGACTTGCTTCTGCCAGCGGCTTCGCCCGCATGTAGAGTTAGTTTAATCTTAGCGTGATGATATATAGCATGTAGCCTTCTTCGATAAATGGGCTATCTAACACAAATTTTCAAATTGGACCTTCGGTTCCTGAGATTAGCGCGTTCAAACAAACTAACTCTTCAGCTTTATAATAATAATATACATAAAATTTTCATGCCACACAAAGGTACAAAGGCGGACTTACTGTCTGTTTATTAGCAAAGCTATATCACATTTCGCAATTTATAAATTGTCTTGAGAATTTCATTTCAAATATCAAGTTTTTCTAATTCGCCAGAGCTCGTGATGTTTGAAATAAAGATAGATTATATTATAAATGTCAATGAAATTCATCATTTTGTTGTGTCATTAAATTCGAATATTTGTTATGCTGGAAGCTCTGAAACAAACATCAATCAATGGTTAATGACAGGCTTGTCTAGTTGCTAATTATTATTTATGAGAGAGCTTCGAAAAAATACTGGAACAATTCAAGGAGTTATGATTTTAGGACTTTGTATAGCATCAAAGGATTTGTTTATCTCGTTTTTAGGCTACATTAATAATAGGTTTCTTTCATCATTTTGAATGACACTAGCGAAATATTTTGCTATAGGTTGGGTTAGTCTCTGAGTTATGAAAAAACAATCCATTTAGAACTATTCTGTTCTAACCACTACCTTCTGCCTGCGGTTTCACCCGCTTGACTTTGGACCCCCGTTTTATCTTCTTATGAGGTGAATTTTGAAAAAATCTTCGCTTAATGTTCGACTACGTCATAAAAGGAAACCTTGCGCATAATTTCGCCCTCCTAGTCCCAGTAGTTTCGGCTGTACGTTGATATGTCAGTCAGTCAGTTTCTCCTGTATATATAGATTAGGGGTTTGAAAAAACTCACAGCATGCTCTTTGTTTATAGGTATAGTATTTTAGGCTACATTAATAACTAGTTTCTTCCCTAATTTTGAAAGATACCAATGAAACATTTTTGCAATAGGTTCGGTAAGACCCATCGTGTCTCTGTGTTATGTTATATGAAGAAAGAATACTACTATGTAGAACGGAATATGTAACCATTCGAATAATAAACTATCATTAATCAAAGATACAGAAAACAAATTAGGAATAAGAATAACAAACGACTTATACTTTCAACCAATGCTTTCTACATAGACTTGCCAAGACCAATCTCAACATAACATTATCTAACTCCGATAGCACGCTTCACTAAGCTTGCCTTCAATAGATAAAGACTCAATTTCACGACCTCGTATTCTAGAGACCGATGACATAAACTTGTAGATGCACACTAGTATATAATGTTGTGTAGTAAAGGAAATGTAGCGGCGAGGTCGCCCCGGCCATGCATCAGTGGTCGATCTGCATGACGTCACATTTGCATACCGCTTCAAGACACCTTTATACAGTCTACATCTTCACTTTGCTGTGAAATTTACGGGTGAATTTTATTAACTTTTATAAGACTGTTTAATAGTGTGGTTAAAGTTTTTAATCAAGACTAGGATTAAACGTGAAAAGTGATGTTCTTTAGGCTACGTATCATAAATAAACTAAAGTACAACTTTTATATTATCTTTATATATAAAAGGAGAAACTGGTTGACTGCATATCAGTGGTAACTATATGGGCCTAGGAGTGTGACATTTTGCATAAGACTACCTTTTATGACGTAGGTAAGCACTAAGAGAGAATTTTCCAAAATTGTGTCACCCTAGGGATTAAATTTACTGTAAACGGGGGTTCAAAGTTTTTGTATGGAGAAACCTACCTTCACACGGGTAAAGCCGCTGCCAGAAGTTAGTCAACTAATATTGTATACTTGCAGAAATATAATACCAAAAAAACTAATTTCCTGTAACACCATAAATATGTTTCTAGCCCCAACGACATAACTCAACAAAAATATGAGTAGCAACATTAAAATTCTCTTTCTAGATCATATATTACTGGACACCTACTAACATTAAGCATGCTCCGAATTCTGATGGAAACGCCGGAATGTTCCGCCGGGGGTGTTGGGCAATATTTCATTCAGTGAATTATTGTTACGGCTATACACCTCACCTCCACTTTATTCCTGAATTTTCTAATACCACGAACCTTAAGAAAAATTGTGGGTATCAATTTCTGAATTGAGCTACGTTTAAGAAAGATTTTTCGCTACAAAGTGAATAGGTAAATCTGTGAGCCTTTACTTTTCTTACGTAGATTTTTTCGAAGATAAATAACCTGCTTTGTTCTCTTTGTTTATTCAAAGTTCGTTCTTTTATAGACTTTGTCGACATGTGTCGACTAGACCATTACATTTAGACAATTTTACTTATTCATTCTAAACAGAAGTGCCGAAATAAATTACAGTTTTTTACATAGACAGAACATAAAAGACAGAACAATAAAATACAAATCTAAAACAATACATCATGAAAAATATAGAACTATATGTGATTAAAAACAGACTTACTTTCCACAAGCCACCTTTAGGGTTCTTTATACTTTTTATTTGTGAATATGCTTTGTCAACAATAAATTCAGAAACTTTTTCTGCACTATAATGACATGCAACCGTAGCTAGCTAGAACTGGTGCCAGCCTTTCTAAGAAGCTTTAAAAAATCTAGATTAGCGCCGACACTTGACCTAATGCTTACATTCCAACTTAAGTAAATAGGCCACACAATCTTCTAAAAAATCTTGTTCGTTGAAAACATTTTGTACATAAAACGGTTATATAATTTACTTGTAACAGTACGTTCAAGCAATACCAGTATTTAATCACATTTCTTTTTCGTGAACTTACGTACTCAAAAGAGAAAGCCCGAGGTAAAAAGATAAAAACACCGCTTTTCCATTGAGCGAAGGCGGAAGGATTTTATGTGGGCCTTTTTCTTATAATGATGATTGCATATGTATTACGTAAACGGTATCATGTAATGAGGAGGGATTAAAAGAATAATATATTATGTGAATGTAGTTTTAAAAGCATTAAATATTTATTTTGTACGTTTAATTATAATACCCTCAAAGCTACAGCTTACTCAATTTTTATTTTAAAACAAAACACAGCTCACGCAAAAATCTAAATTAAGAATTCTTTATTTCGCATCCAGCCAGGATTACTCGTTTTGTTTTACGCTCGTTTGTCATAACTACTAATTCCATGCGTTTTGCACGGCATTAGTAGGTACGTACTTAGGTGTGGTATGACGTAAACAGATGTCGGGACGTGAATGCAAGTCGTTAGGCTGAGTGCACATTACAGCTGCCCTAGTACTCAGCACGCCCTAGTGGCCCCAAGAGCAAGGCTTCATTGTCTACATTTTCAAGCAACAGGCTTGTTGTTTCTTTAACGATTTCATAACTTTACTGGATTTTGCTTGCGGTTTCAACCTCATAAATCTTGTATTACTGCACAAATGCCAATACTACTACTCGTGTAAACTAATCAGTCTATGTTTACGATTCAATCTGAAAGGTTTATTTTACTTTCACATAAACGGCTTAAGATCAAAACGCTATTATATTCGGTAAATATGTATTATGACCGTTAACGAAGCAGAAGGAGAGAGTATTAAGGGTTGTAGTTAAAAAGTGGATAAAGTTACTTAATAACAATAACGTTGCATAATTTTTGTGTTCGCTGAGTTGGTAGGCTTGCTTTCGGCAGCTATACCGTACAAAGAGTCAGAAATGGTGACGCGGAAGCCGACGTTCAGTTGGTTCATGTGAGAAGCCACTGGTCTAGAGGTTGACAACTGCAGCGTTCAGTGATTGTCCATGCGATTTGTGTCCTTTATAGTCTTTGCATATAAGCAACTTATTTTTGTTACTTAAACCCATTTTTAATTGATGTTACTAACTTAATTTTTTAAGATTTTGTACTATTAACAAAATATGGACGTCTGTCCGAAATAAACGTTATTATTATTATTATTATTTGCAAAGCCTTCACTCACAAAGCAATGCTCTTGTGAGTCTGTCAGCCTTATAATTTCTCCACCGCCGGGAATCAGGCCTCTTTAGCAAAGGGAATGGGCCATTGGTGGATGTCACACGCTTTCGAATTTTCAGTTCTGGGACATGTCGGTTTTCTTACGATGTTTTTTCCTTCACTATTTTGAGAAAGGTCGTCGAAGGAATTACACAAAGTAACGTAGTCCAGTCAAAATAGACATTCTAGTTTGCATTAATTCCCAACAAGCTGGATTTTTGTGCAGGCCTTAAATATGTCATTACGAATGTTATGTCAAAAGTCCCCATCGATCCCGCTTGTGCGTTGTTTTTTATTCGAGGTCAAAGGTCACAAATTAGCGTTTTTTGCGTATATCTCTGAAACAACGAGAGCTATCGAAAAATGGTTCAGGCAAAGTTTGTAGATCGTAAAATTGTCTACAAAAAGATCCAACACTTTTTCTTCTACGATGCACTGTTCTCGAATTATGGCTATTTTAAACATAGAAAATACGAATATGCACTCATGCTAAGGGATGATGAGTTCGATGAATATTTGAAGAACAAACCATCTGTAACGATACATAAGCAGTGTCGTAAAGCATACACCTGGAAGAGCAGCATCGCTGCAGCTAAAAGACAGTGTGAGGCGGAGATAGCTACCACATCTGGGATTAGTCCTCCTCGTACTAGCACGAGGTAATGAATCGTCTTTTTGACGAAATACTGTTTGTTCTGTGGCAATGAAGCAGATAAAACAGCTGAAATAAAAAAAAAATCTGCTGAGGCTAAGTACTACAGTGATAAGTTACACTTAAAATACGACTTTCCTGCGGTCTAAAGTCACGATATCTCGAAAGCGATGCTTTATAGAAGAAAAGTGTCCAGATCTTTTTTGTAGACAATTTTACGATCTAGCAATGACACTACTTGCTAGCTCATGAGAACGAGTCTGAGCTTCCTTAAAGATGGTTTTCTTGAAGTCAAGGGTTGAAAGTTTAGGACACTCTAGGTCGAAGATGCTGCGCTTTTTTTTATTTCAGCCGTTTTATTTGCTTCATTGCCACTGAACAAACAGTATTTCGTCAAAAAGACGATTCATTTCCTCGTGCTAGTACGAGGAGGACTAATCCCAGATGTGGAAGCTATCTCCGCCTCACGCTGTCTTTTAGCTGCAGCGATGCTGCTCTTCTGGGTGTATGCTTTACGACACTGCTTATGTATCGTTACAGATGGTTGGTTCTTCAAATATTCATCGAACCCATAACCCCTTAGCATGAGTGCATATTCGTATTTTCTATGTTTAAAATAGCCATAATTCGAGAACAGTGCATCGTAGAAGAAAAAGTGTTGGATCTTTTTGTAGACAATTTTACGATCTACAAACTTTGCCTGAACCATTTTTCGATAGGTCTCGTTGTTTCAGAGATATACGCAAAAAACGCTAATTTGTGACCTTTGACCTCGAATAAAAAACAACGCACAAGCGGGATCGATGGGGACTTTTGACATATCATTCGTAATGACGTATTCAAGGCCTGCACAAAAATCCAGCTTGTTGGGAATTAATGCAAACTTGAATAATAATTTAGTCTATTTTGACTGGACTAACGCGCCTGGCTGGGTTAGTAGAACTGATGACCTACAACTCGTAAGTCGGTGCAGTTACCACTGGCCTACTACTATGCTTATGGCCAACTATGCACTTAACCCCAAAAATTAAATTAAAAATTAATGGGTGTAGCTTATAATCTCTGTTGTCTTTAGTAGTGTATAAGTACTTTATACACTATTAAAGAACGACAAAAAACCAATAACAAAAATGTTAAATTAAGAAAATGGTAAAAGCCGTTTCATTATTATTTAAGAAAAGCCATTGTACTTATACAAAACGTAACTATAGAAAATGTGTTGACGGTAGCTGGGTCAAACTAGCTGTAAAGTATCGGACTATACAGGCCCCACACCCACACAGCAAACAGCGTGATAATTTACAGCCCAAATGTTGACTTAGACCAATAAGGATTATTTATTATGCAAGATTTTAATAGAATAAGTTGAATAGTTTCTGGGGCTTTTGAAAACATTGCTACACAACTTTACTGTTTTATTATGCAATGATGTTCTCATTGCTAGAATTCAGTCCTCCTCTCAAAGAATGGGTCGAAATAAAACACGCTGCCCCATTTTTTTTTAGTTAGAATATCATCCAATGACTTCTCCTGCGCTAGGGCGGAGCAGGAGAGTGTGTCTTTACTGATTAAAACCCACTTCTCTTCCTTCTTTGCTATCGTTTTAGTCCCCAGGGTTCACTTTCACATAATCCACCATGGCTTCAATCCAGTTGGGTTACAGTGCTTCTTATTGAACTCATTCGAAACGATTAGACCGATTTTTATGAAATATTATATTTTTATGAGTACATTTGGTAGGTTTTTTAATCGCGATATTTCTTGGATAAATCTATATAGCAGAAAAACGTTTGCCAAGTTAGCAAGTAGATTATTATAAGTTTTATGTGTTAGAATAGATAAATAAATGTTAGGCAGGTAAGTCGGGACATAACTTAGGTTAGTTCAAAAAACTAAGTATTATGCAGACTGATTTATTGGTCTGCAAAGTTAAGAACAGTCCTTTTAGACCCATGGTTAGGCGTGGGTAGTGGTGGCTAGAAGATATGTTTTTACAAAAAGTTAGTAAACTAGTTGGTGTTATCGATAATAGTACCTAAATATTTTGCTACTAGCAGCCCGTCCCGGCTTCGCACGGGGTAGACAATTATTTATTTTTGGAAATTTTTCTACACCTTCGGTTACATTATTCAAATTTTACCAAGGATCCCTAATTTTTTTCAAAATGAAATGTAGCCTATGTCAAATTGGAAGAATGTAGCATTCTATTGGTGAAAGAATTTTTTAAATCGGCCCAGTACTTTTTGAGCCTATTCATTACAAACATACAAAAATAGGTACAAATCTTTCCTCTTTATAATATTAGTATAGATAAACACTATGGATTTCTGAGATGGCACAGTAAAAGCAGATACGTTTACTATTGTAGCAGCAAAAAAAGATATTAGAAGGCTATCTATGATCTTTTTTTGCAAGAAAATAGGTATTCTTCAACTTGCCAATTCACATTGTATTATCTTTCTTTATCCTCTTTGTTTCCATTATAGGGGGTCAGGTTTCCTAACTATTTGGCGCGGTGGCGCCAAGATAATCTATCCTAAGTTGAGGCTCTGGCAATTGGGCTACCTTGACTTTATCAAACCATATATTATTTATCTGTATTGATTACTTACTTATAATAATCGTTGATAATTAGGAAATTTAAAGAAAAATACATGATGCAATGATAAACGATGATAGTTGCTAATGTTTAAATTGTGGTGCATCAAATATCTGTATGACTTATGTCACTTATTTATTTTAAATCCTCAAAATAATAACATAGTCAAAATAATGACGATAACTGACCCTATACCTAACTAAATGCGGTCTCAGACATTTGGGGTTTGGGCTGAATATGCAGTTTTGGTTTTAAAATACATATTAATCTGTAAGTACTAATATAAAAATATGAAATTAGCTTAGTCTATCTGCTAAATTTTCACAGGTAAACTATTCAGTCCATTTCGACGATATTTGGCACTAGGTAAGTTTAACTCGAAAGACATAGGCTTTTTATCTAGCTTCCACTTCGCGTCTACAATATCCGACATTTACGCAAACAAAGTCGTGAGCAAAAACTAGTATAACATAAACCGTATTTAAACAAACTATTCAAATAACTGGATTTAGTCCAACTATTTGAATAGTTTGTTTAAATATAAACGTAACTTGTTATAAAACATGCAACTTGGTATAAAACATACTTTTTAACTGACAACATAGCTTTTGAAATAGTTTAAAGTACGTTTTACAGCTGTTGCCGGGAGATCAAGTCGTTAGGCAGAGTGCACATTACAGCGTCACCCGAATGCAGCATCCGCCCTAGTGGCCCCGACTCGGCTTACATTGTGTCGCTTGTTCGGCTAGGCTTTCAATTCTTTAGTAGTACTACCAACTGAAAAAGTAATTAGACCGTAAATCTATCTTATATAGAAAGAATTTTGTAGAAATGGGTCGAATAACGATGGCATTGTTACCTATATTAAGAAACACTGGAATGAACAAGTTAAGATCTAAATTTGAAATTTATTTAAACTTCATGTGCTGTTGTAGGGGTACATAGGCGGACTTTTTGCAAGAAGGCATTCTCTACCAGGCAACCTTTGGGTTGAAAAAGACAACACTGTGGTAGGTATGCACGATAAATAAATAATAGATATTACAAACAGAATGGAGTATATGTTAAAATTATAAAATAAATAATACTGTAATAAATTTTGAATGTATTTTAGACTGCGTAGCCATTTATTTCTAGAAGCAGCAAGTAGAAAACGGCAGCAGCATTTGGCTTCGCTCATGTGAAAGTAGACTGGGAACAAGTATCCTATGTGCTATTCCGGAACATGAATGGATGAACATACGGGTAGACCCGTATGTTCATCAAAATCCGTTTAGTCGTTTAAGCATGAAGTAGTAACAAACATAATACACAAACTATCGCCTTTATTAATGTGATATTGTTTTAAAATTCATTATTATTATTATTTGATGCGTGTTTCTTCAAACCAAGTTACTGAAATAAATGTTAATCCTCCTATACACAATGTAAAATATTTTCATACAAGAGTATCTGTAATTCTAATGAAATAAACGGTGTTCGAACAAAAGTGTTGAGTGGAACACGTAGGTAATATTATTCAATAATACAAGTTGTAACAGTAAACGTTTCTAATTGCCTAATGCCCTGGTTTCTCTCACATAAAATAGATTAATTATTATCTGTTACTTTCTATGTAGGTTTTCTTCGTACATATAATACGTGTGGGTGGATTATTATGACTGATAGCTTCTTAATGTGAACCCACGAATTTTCTCTTTACATAAATAACTTTTTGCCAGTGTCTGTAATATGAAATATTGGCTAGATTATCTTAATTTATGATTGCCTACGATATCAAAACGGAGTTCAACCTTGCTCCGGACTAAATTTCATGATAATGATGGGGAAAGTAAATGTCCACAATTCTATGTAGTTCTTACCCGACGATATTGATGTGATAATGTATTTTCGAGAAAAATGGCTTAACACAAATCAATGATTCATGGAAAGGGAATTTCACTTAATACTCTGAATACATACAAAACCTTAAACTAATTTACACAAATAACTACAAGATGTGATAAGAGGATTTGACATTGTTTGGAAAATTTATTTCCCAAAATTTTCTTTGTGTATTTATAGCAAATGTCATGCGCCATTTCTGCGAATTGAGTAGCTTCTCGTTCCATATAATATTAATTTTACCAACATTGGTATTTCTGATTATTATCATTTTTACCAAGAATTCATTTGTACAAAAATCGTATTTCAAGCTTTGAATTCGTACAAGTCTTTTGTATATCCTGTCATGCCAAAATTCTGCGTGTTTTCTGAGATGTAATCAAGTTCATTTTGTTGTTGTTATTGTGTACGAAATATAATAAGAGGAAGAATCCATTAGCGCAGAATGGGGTCGCTCGTAAAAATGTTGATAACGGTAATAAATGCTGTGATTGGTGTCCTTTCGATACACGACTGACAGTTATTTTTTGGGATCATTTATCGTGATATTTGAGCATATTTTCTCATCATATACCTACACCTACCTACTATTTGTATTCCTGATTATTATTTTTATCTATTCGGCGCTGTTCCTAATTTGAAAGAGTTACCACGGTTCTAGAAAAGCAAGGGCAATCTGGGAGCATCTTGAGGAACACAGGTCAGTAAAAGTGTGACAATTTTACTCCATCCAGAGCGAGAGAAGTTACATGATGATAGAGTAAATTTCATTTTGGACAATGATTTTGAATGTAATCATGCGCAACAAATATATCTGTCTGCAGTGTTGTGTCAAACATAAGCTTAGGTCAACGTTCAGAAAATAAATAATAATATTATAGACACGTAAGTAAGTTTGTGTGTAAACACTTCTCTTACTCTATTTTTATTATATATTTCTTCACGCTAAATCGGATGTCGATAGAAGGTTACAAAGTAGCTTATATCTTGGTGTATCACATAGGTTTTAATTTATAAAGATGGTAAGTAGGTACTACATAATTTCATGTAGGCAAGCCGGTAACTAGTAGTACAAAACATTTTTGTGCATAGAGCGCTAAATAAATGAAAATACTGGGCCATAGCAGTTACCTTCAGTAAATGGGTCATTTATACTGGCCCATGGCAATCAAGTTAATGGCCCATTTACATTAATAAACCTTTGTGAGTTTGTGCAAATAAAATGTGTACGCTCTGAAAAATTTAATAATGAGTTTTCTGCGATAGAAATAATAGTAGGGGAGGCCACGATGCTAAATGGGGATTTACTCGAGCGTCGTAGAGACCTATTGGGTTGCAAAGCTTAGATGATAAGAAGAAAAAAATGTTCTATGATTATACCTTTTCATCGGTGGGGGAAGCGGCTATAGATTTTTAAATATGTAAAAAAAAACTGTTGCATGGACATCCTCGAGCGCGTCAGATATTGATAGCATCAATGCCCTACGTATTTTTAATAATGTACGTATATTAATCTGATCGTTTGCATGATGGAGGTGGTTGTATGGAAGGGTTGAAAATGGAAAAAAAAATAATTTAATCGAGCGCGTCAGATTTTCTAAGGGAGTGTTAAGTGCACCAAAAAAAAAGCTCTCATTCACTAATCTGACGATTTCGATGGGACGCAAACTTGCGGCCATCTTCATAAAGTGCAAAAAAAATTCGCCATTTTGAAATACTCGAGCGCGTCAGATTAAGATACATTTGGTTCATCTTTATGTTCTAAACGTACTGTCTCATAATCTGACAATTATCTAGAGGGATTCGCCTGATCTGACAAAAAACTCCTGTAACTTCCCGCTAATTCCATTCCTGGGCGCTTAAAATTGTACTTATATCATTTTTGAGCTCAAAATATATTTTATGTGATATTTTGAGCTCGCTGAGTTCAAAGAGATAATATTTGAGCTCTCCCAGCTCGAAATTCTAATAAAAGTTTCATAGAACACTATTTTTGGAATCTTCAAACCGCAATAACTTCTGAATGGATCAAGTAATTTTCACGCGGTTTACGGCATTCAACGCAGTTTTATCATCCTCATAAGTTATTTTCTAGTTTTAATTTATCGAACCAAAAATTTCGGAGTAATCCCGAAAAATCACTTTTTCGAGTTTCTTTCGTTCACGATGTCTCTCGAACGAATCAACCGATTTTGACCAGCTTAGTAGCGATCGACGTGGTTTTTCAAGCTCAAAGGCGAATTAGTTTTTGAAGTTGATCGATAAAGCCGTTTAAAAGTTATTTAAAAAAAACCACTTTCATAATAAAACACTTTTTTTTTTAATTTTTCAAAATTTCTCGAAATGTAACGGTCCGAATCAAAAACCAGTTCAAATTCCCAGGAAATATAATTTTGAGGGAACTCTTTAGAACACTGGAGAAGGAAATGTAAGCATCACGCAGCTGCACGCATTTAACTTTATCGACGATTTTTTGTTATTTCGGCTTGCGGAAATCGTCAGATTATATATTTTTCATTATTTTTGAATTATTTCCTTTAAAATAAAAAAGAAATTAGCTACGCTCGAGAATGTCGAGACGACGTTTTTTTTTTACAACTTTGCTGCCCTCCCCTTTCTTTACGGCACTCTCAAATCGTCAGATTAGTGGAATATACACTTTTTAAGATGTAATTAACTCACCCTACCTTAATCTGACGCGCTCGAGAATGTCTGAGGGTCATTTTTTTTTTACTAATCTGATCCTGCATCCTTCACGGGCGGCTTTATATATGGGCCTCATATTTGGTGGAGGTACTTAACTGGGTGCAAGGTATCCCCTTGTATATTAATCTGCCGCGCTTTAGTAAATCCCGAAATCCCTTCTGGGGCTCCCCTACTATAAGGTCTGCGTCAACTAGACGATTTTCCGGGTTTTCAGTAGTCTGATGAGATGGCGCTTGGCGAAATTAAACTCTGGAGTTTCGATGCACCACAATACCCGTAATGTAAACGATAGAAAACCGACAAGCTAGAAACTCGGCATCGATTATCCAGACTATGGAGTTTTGACTCCACGAGTGCATTAGTATCGATAATCTTCTTGACATATTTCTCAATCGACTCGTATCAAGCTGGTATTTAGTAGATAGGATCCATCCATACACAGCTAAAAGTGTCTATATTGTTTTATTATGTGAAATCAAGTCACAGGTGCCATGTTGAATTCCGAACGAAAACGAAGGTTGCTAAGTTTTAATTCCGAGCGCCAAGTGAAGAATTTATATAATTCCCATATACCATTATACTTACGACAATTAATATAGAAACCTGAGTGAAGTGAGGAATTCAAGCCACCCAAGACAAATACAGGTTTATCTCCGTGTTGGATACTCTACTTTTTACATCATCTATGAGATAATTAAAAGACAATGTACTGAAACAAATTATACATTAGAGAAATGTATTATCTATAAGTTAATGTTAACATTTGATCTCTATTCATACAATTCAAATAATCGTACCTACATAAAAATCATAAAAAATAGACAGCCACACAACTTTTTCCACGCAGAATAATTGAAAATGGCATTGTTTTGCCGCGAATATTAATAAATGCAATGGTTATCCAATATTCAGGCCAAATATTTGAACAAAACGAATGTGAAATGTTTTTATTTTGTACTTAATTAAAACGTTTTGCGTTTGTTTGCTTTCCATTGTGTTGATAGTCAGACGTGCTCGTTTTAGGAAACATTGTTCGACAATTGTATTATTTGATGTATATACCGAGTATGTACATTCGTATTCATGTATTGGATTCATATGTTCGTATTCATGTATTGGGAGTGTGTTTTGAATACTACAGCTTCTGTGAATAGTCAAAAAATTTAAAGTAATATTATACATTCGGAAGTTTTTTTTATTTATTTATTACATACTACATTGTATTTAGAACATGATACATAACAAAGAAGAACTTAGATCAAAAATCAGTACAATGGGCGACCTTATTGCATTGCGCGATTTCTTCCAAGCAACCTGGAATGGATAGTAATTGTCAGAACATGATATGAGGCTGTCATTAGTTTGACAAAACAGCACCAATTATTACGAGATTCAAACATTTTTTGATATTATAGACACACAAATTTTTTTCATACATACAATGTCACTATCTGTCTGTCCCCAATAAACTCAAAAACTACTGAGCGGATTTCCATAATGTTTTATTCTTTCAATAGAGAGAGTGATTCAGAACGAATATATGACTGTGTAAATAATATATGCGTATTACTGTAGAAAAAAACCGTGAAACAGTAAAGAAAACAACACATTAATTTAGATCTTATTATTCAATCACTAAGAACTAAGTCTTTATTGTTTGCTACACTGACATGTTTATAGGTTCCATTTTCAGTACCTACTATCATAGAGAATAAGTACGTATTTATATCAAATGTAATATGTAAGCACGTAATTCACTATGTGGGTCCGGTGCGTGTTGGTGGATGTAACATGTCTTCGATTTTTTGGTTCTAAAACATGCCAGTTTCTTCACAATGTTTCCCTCTAACTATTGAGAATATTGGTGACGAATAAATTTCACAAAATAAATTCCTACCTGGATTTGAACACAAGACGCACAGTCAGTGTTAAAAGTACCATTGAGCAATAAATTGTAGATAAGTAGGTATAATGCAAACTCAACCAATGATAAAGTATCAAGAAATTCCTGTGTAGTAGAGGTTCAAAGGTCAACGACTGGTTTATTCAATACTTTCGATTCTATGCTACAAATTATATCAAACATAAACCATTGACCTTCTATAAAGAAATTTTCATGTCACTGGGCCACCACTACAGACTGTTTCTACATAATAAAAATAAGTCTACGTTAGTCTAAGCCTAAGTAAGAAACCTACTCGTAAATTACTTACTTGATTAGATATAGTATATCAAATCAAGTATTTTAGGTTTCTATAATAATTATGATCGATGGTTGCTATAGGTAGAGACATATAGCAACCATCAAATCTTCCCTGACCTTTTTCCAACTGTCTTGTGGTCGGCTTCCAGTAGTAACCAGATGTGGCTGAATACCAGTATTATGTAGGTATGGGCGACAGCCTATTATTAGTCCTCTTAAACTCAGTAACTGGGTAACACGATACTCCTTGGTTGAAACTGATAGTCTGATTTTCTGACATCTGCCTACCTGTAAAAACTGTCAAAGCCAGACACAATCTAATGCACGGAGTAATAATAGTAATGTCCTAGATAAACTTAGAAAAGTACAAATGAATTGTAAAATTCATATTAGTTCTTGGCTGGTTTCGAACCCACAACTGAATGCAAGAGAGGCGGATACCTTAACCTCTAGGCTATCACGAAAATTCTAATTAAGTACCTACAGCAATCAGAAACAGTAATTACAGACGTCTACTTTTCCAACCAATTCACTTTCATCAAACTCAGCAATCAATATCACAATCCTACGTCATGCTACATAGGTAGACGTCCTCATCTCGATGTAGACCGACCTTATTAACCGAAATGACCTTTAACCTCTAACCCGTTCTCAGTTTCAACTAAATCACAACACTAATATTATTACTGTGGCCTTATGAGTTTACGTTTCCCTATTTACATCTAACATTTGAATTTAAACTTTATAAGATCGAAATAAGGTTTCAATTTCAATGTGATGGAAATGCAATAGGTTGGAGTAAAAAACCGTAATGCATTACCATAGTCGATGGGTTGAAAGTAAGGCGGTGTGCAGATAGGGTGCGTCGTCACGGGGTGACACGCTTGGTAAACAGGGGGTTGTTCCGCTCGCCCGGTATTAGCCTTTGTGCACATGGCAGGCGCGTCATGAGATAAAATTTTGGGAGCGTTTCATAGCCCACAGTGTGCTGTAATTGAATGGTTGTTGGGAGCAATAGATCACTTTGAATAAACGTTTTACCTGTACTCGGAAGCACGTATGTTTTTGAGATAGATTTGTTGGTTCAATTTAATTCAGTTTTGTTTTTTAGTTAGTAATAATGTGCCAACGTAGAAGATGTTCCAGGGCGATTTTCGGCTACCGCAGGCACAGGTTGGTGGATGTCGAGCAATGGGTTGCTCACCGTCCGCTCGTTAAGTAAGAACCGATGCCTGCTAAGATTGTAGGATTGTTCGAAACAGTTGCTGAGGAAGGAAAACAGGTGGTTTTAATCAGTAAAAGTCTGACATACCACACTGTACACAGAAAGGTAGAAGTAATTTGATGATTCCTCGCAAAAAGTTAGTTGGTATCGTCTCTTTTTTAAACCCTGAGACTAAAATGATATTTCAACACAAAAGAACTGGCGTCATTCCTATAGCAAATTTGACATTACTTGTGTCAATTTAATCTCAGGGTATAAAAAACAGACGATAGTAATTTATTGAAAACGAGTAGATTAGACAACATTAATCCAATGGTAAATAATAACATAGATAACAAATATTTGATCAATATCTCAAAATAAGGTTACAAAAATGTTTCGACTGACAAAGTAACTATGTACTCGTACTATGTATTTAGGATAAGTATACACTCGAACATGTACTTTTCAAGACACTATTCTATTCTCTAGAGAATTAAAAGTAATAGTCTTTTCACGACCAACCCTTTTCAGCCAGATTTAAAAGTCTTATTTGGGCTCTATCGACCGGCGCTTTTGTTATTTGATGAAAGCCTTTGTTTAATTTGCAATATATATTACTAGCTTCTACCAGCGGCTTCGCTCGCGTGTAGAGTTAGTTTAGTCTTAGCGTGATGATATATAGCCTATAGCCTTCCTCGATAAATGGGCTATCTAACACTGAAAGAATTTTTCAAATCGGACTAGTGTTTCCTGAGATTAGCGCGTTCAAACAAACAAACTCTTCAGTTTTATAACAATAATAATAATATAGATAATACACCTATACTTTTATGTGGGAAGGCACCCAATGACTTCATACGCTCTAGGGTGAAGCGGGTACGCGTGTCAGACTTTTACTGACTAAAACCATACTTTTGTCCTTCTGTTTCCCTTTGCGTTCTAGGACCACAGGTTTCCTTTTCAGATATGTTCCGATGCCTAGCGGGCATGTGATTTACTGGGCACCTGCGGTGTTGCTGACTTCTCTTTGAGGCCTGGTCCGGGCGGTTACCTCGGTTACAAATGTTTGTATGTTTGTCTAAGGCAAATCTTGCAAATGGACTTTGAAACAGATAAGCCTAACCGATTGAATTGAAATTCTGTGTACCTGTGTGTTCAGTATGCCTGTGTGTGTGTCTGTATGTTTGTCATTACTGTGATATCATATATACCTATTCGTAGAGCTGGTGTGATGATGGAGGCAGATAGTTGTCATAGGAACTATTGAGCACAACAAAATAACCCAATCATGTTATTTTCAATGAAAACCTATTTTCCTTGCAGTGTGCTTATTATTTTTTTCAAGTGGGGTGTCATCAGATTGACTGCTCCCGCTCTTTGGTGGAGCGGGAGGCCGTGACAGACTTTTACTCACTAAAACCCACCCCATTCCTTCGTTACCTTTGTTCTGGGGTCACGAGCGTAAATTTTATTGGCAACATTATTCAGCCGCAATTGTAGGAAATAAAAAAAATGTGAACTGTCAAGATAATATGATTTTCCTGTAATACCACATACAACATTTTTGTATTTAACCTCTTTTTCTCAAGTCGCGATTTCATTAGACGGACTATTAATATCTTTCCTACTTAACACTCAGTAAATAAACCGCGTATTTCTATTCACCTAGGTAGTCTTATATTTTCCTTAGGTATTGAGCTGAGCAGACTTTTACGAGTGGAGGAGGTTGGAATCAAGAGACACTTTACTGCTCAAGGCACTCTGGGGAGTAGGTCTGAGGGTACCGCCGCGCGCGACGTACAGACGTATATTCTCGATTTAGGACATTAAGATATTGGCAGAGTTTTACGGAAACCGATTTGGTTATTCGGTTTTTCGTTTGTGTGATTTGTTAGTTTTTTTAAGGTGGGAAATCATCGATATTGTATAGAACTTCCTGTTCCTTCTTTGCCTTAATTTTGGGTCCCTCGATCCTAATTCAGGATAATAGGTTAGTAGTGTTTGACATTAAAGTATTTTTTTTGTTGCATTGGTATTGTCTATTAGTGTTAGCGGTTGATTTTTACATAGACTTGTGTTAGTTGACGACTAAATATAATAATATTATTCCACCGCTATAACACAAAGCCATCTAGTCCCAAACTAAGCAGAATTTATGCTATACCAGTAAGTACTAGACAGTTGATAAACACACTTACACACTTCTAAATACATACATATGTATTATAGATAGGTAAATTACACCCAGAAACAGAACTAAGATCGAGCTCATGACACAAACATTTGTCTTGAGTGGGAATCGGCCCCACGACCTACGGCATAGCATTCAGGAACACTAACCAGGCCAGTCAATGCAATATGCAGTGGTATATTCTTTATCTTAGCCTTAGAATGGACCATACAGAAAATCCAATTTAATCCTGTAGATAAGCCCGATGGGTCACTCACATCCCATGTTGCCTTCAGGTTGTAGTGTTGTGCAACTCCCCTCTAAACGCTCGGGCGAAAACCATAAATGTTTTCATAGTACCTCCACAAAGATAGGCAACGTTGTAAACATTTTGCCACCCAAAATGATGAAACGAAAAAACATTCAAGCGATGCTAAAAGTCAGAAAAGCAATTAAAAGAAATAAATAACATGTTAGACGACAAAGGAACTCGTTTTCATGTTTTATTACTTCATTTACTGCCACACACGTTGCGGAAGAATTTAATAGCATTCATAATAACGTGAAACCAATCTGTAGGATACCGTATAAGTTTTAAATTAAAAGAGTAAGAGTGAGAGAGAAAGAGGGTGAACAGAACTTGTAAATAATATTTATTATTATTTATTTATTTAAAGTTCATGTACAGTGGTGGTACATTAGACGGACTTAATGCATCAAGGCATTCTCTACTTACCAGTCAACCTTAGGTTTAACAAGACAGCACTGTGGTAGGTCTGCACAATAAATAAATACATGTAAAAAAATGGTTGTTTAAAATATTCGTATTAAACAAAGTCGCTTTTCGGTGTCCGTCCCTATGTATGCTTAGATCTTTAAAACTACGGATTTTGATGCCGTTTTTATAGATAAAGTGATTGAAGAGGAAGATTTATATGTAATACATGCGTAATATAGTAGAGATACACTAATAATTTTGCGTCCGTGCGAAGCCGGGATGGGTCACTAGTAAATAATATTTATGAAAAGGTAAAAGACAAAAAATCTGGACAATAAGATTCAAAAAATAAACAAAGCACTTAAAAGTAACAAGACTTATTATACAGAAAAGATTCTGAACAATATTTTGGTGTGTAAAAGTCGTCAAGTCGAGATTTGAATGGAAATTGAAAAACTTTTATCCCTGGTGGACATAACAGCCGTTTTAAACGGATTCAAAGATTTATCTGTTCCGGATTATGCGTCCGGTTATTTGGTAGGAAAAGTGAAACGAATTATGGACGATTACGTAAAAGTTAAAGTTGAGTTGATTTATTTCATTCTAATACCACTGGTATTTGTTTAAACTCATGTTTTTAAATATGTTTTAAGATTTGAGATACAGTCAGTAAAAATGCTTGGTGTGTAACTGTAGGACCTTTAATTTAAAAAAAAAAACAGAAAGTTAAAACATAAAAAGAAATCGATTAGGTTTGACTGAACTGACTGTATTATGTTCAAGTTTTAGTATTCGTTAGGAATGGAAAATTAATATGATTTCAAACAAATATTAATTAGTAGGTATTAGTTTTTGTTATTATAAGGAAATAAATCATTGAGTATTTGATTTATAAAAATAGTTTCTAAGTTTGTTTATGCCTAAACCTCACTCAAGTAGCTTTAGTTAATGTAATTATAATACCTACGTCAGTTGGAAAAACAACAATAAAAAAAAACATACTGTAGGTACACAATAATCGACATCAAAAAACCCAATTGATGTAAAAGTGAAATAAAATTACGTTGAGTGGTTTCTCCAACACTCAATAACACTTTGTATTGACAAATATTTCACTGTCGATTTCAATAAGGAAATTCTCAGTTAAAAAGGGTGCCTACAATAAATAAAAAAGTATTGCTTATATCGTTTCTGACACCAACGAATTAAAAGCCCACAAAGATCGTCCTTTTTCAATTAAATAATAATTTCTATTATTTGGACACAGACGAGGCAGGCAGGGGTGCTCTTCAGTTTGAGAGCACAACAGGTACAATCGATATTTCCGGGCGCCCGAGGGGAGGCTCGCCAAACAGACGGACGAATGCTTAGACGCGACACTCTGCCTTTTCAATTATGCGCCCCTGGTACGTCACCGTGTAACTAAACGCTATCTAAACATCTATGTAGGTGAGAAATAAAATGAACTCTGTACGTTGGAAATAAAGCCTATATATTTTGTGACTGTACCCTTTATTCGATTTTTAGTTCTTCCTGGGTCGGCTGAAGTAATCGCCCAAATAGGTCAACTCGGTGCGCCCAAATATCGACAAGCAATTACTTTGGCGGCGACAACTTGCCGCTACCTGTTGATAGTTTCGTGGGAAGCCCCAATCAGAAAGATAGATAATCCGGCGATGATACAATATGATTCAATCCTATTACCCTAATAGCCTCTTGCAGTTGCTAGCTCTGTCGTTCGTCCGCTGGCTGTAATCCGTCTACACAGAGAGTAGGAATTGAAGAGCCCCAGGAAAAATACGCTTATGTACCCTTCTGTTAAGGGTTCATAACTCGTAGGGACAAGGGTAACGTTTACTTATCGACGTGGAAAAGGTTCCATAATACATTTCGTCGCGTTTCGCTTTTCGTAGGAAGGGCGAACTTTTTATTTGCCCCGCAGACGTGCCGCGGCAAGCGGTGCACTCGTCATTGTAAATTTTGTGGAAACAATTTTTCGGTTGGAATTTCGTAATTGGTATATTGTGCGAGTATATGGCGGGCGCGTCTTCAGCCATGTATTTACAATAGTAAATGTGATACGTGACACATAAGGAACGTTTTTAAGAGAAAGTCTTGAGCTTTAAACGGTTCAGTATTTACATAGGTACCTTATTTTTCCCTTATAATGGAAATGGGAACATGAATAGCAAATTAAGGTACGCACTCGATTTTCATATCGTCTGCGTAAGTAGGTCGTTTGAGGGCATTCAAATTAAAATCAACAATATACAAAATACGTTTTGTGGTGAAGTACTGGCACTCAATAACAATATTGGCAATTATAGCACATCCGAGTGAGTGATCACAGGTAATTTAAATTTACATTGAAGTTAGCAAATTGGTTTCGTATATTTCGCTCCTAAATTAGAGGAACCACTTACTCGTATTTAACTAATATTATAGGGGCATCGCTAGGCGTTTGGATTTACTTGGGAAATACTCGATAACATGAAATTCTGACGGTTAATTAGTCGGCTAATTTGTTCAGAATGTTATCTTTTACATAAATAAGAGGGATCGAAAAGGTACTTAAAATCGGGGGAATCTTTTGATTAATGGCGAACAAAATTGTTAGATTTATTGTTTTAACATTTAAAACCGTTTTATGGGTATAATGTTGCTTTAGAGATAGAAGGGGGAGGTGGGGAAGGAAAGAAAACAAAGGCTTCTGGCGGAAAGAGGAAAGTAATTACCGATACACCTGTTTAAAAAGGATCTTGTTAACGGTATGTTGTTGTGTCATGTATCTTGGGGAGATAACTAAGTATGCGCATGTATTTTTGTTTTAGCTGATATTGTCGGTCGTATGTTTTTCTTCCATTTGTGGGAAAGGCGATGAGGGCCATAAAGTATTATTTATTTTTAGGCAACCGTAAGTTGTGTGATGGATGTGAGACGCACAGTGCCGTAAATTGTGGCTACACTTGGGGAAAAGCCTATGCTCAACAATGAACATCTTTCAGCTGAAATGATGATGAACCATAAGCTAGAGTTGCATTTGTTTCTATAGAAACTTCAGCTTTGGAGTGAAAAATTGCTAGCATTGTTATTATATGCGCTAAATAAAAATTTTGGTGACAATTTAGGAACCACATATCGTACATTAGTGGTCACTCATTTGTTGGTTTTATAGGATTATTATTTCATCATACGTTTCATCGTACGTAGGGTATGTGTAATATATTTGTTACTCCTTTACATTTCAACGGCTGAATGCATTTACATGTACTAAATTTGGTACCAGGATAATTTAAAACCTGGAAGCGGTATTCCCGTCTGATTACAATTTGGGTGTCTTCAAGGCTAGAGTGAATAGGTTATTAATCTTATTAATAAACTAGTGCGCCTCAGCATCGACGATTGCATCACTGCTTACCATCAGGTTAGATCGCAGTCAAGAACTAGTTAATATTATTTAGAAAAAATAATATTTCAGTCTATGTGTTAACATAGGCTATAAATAACAAAGGTGGGATGTACTAATAACACGCAGGCGGATTCGCCAGCGGCAGCTAATCTATACTAATATTATAAGGCTGAAGAGTTTGTTTGTTTGAACGCGCTAATCTCAGGAACTACTGGTCCGATATAAAAAAAATATTTCAGTGTTAGATAGCCCTTTTATTGAGAAATGCTATAAGCTTATATTATCACGCTAAGACCAATGGGAGCGGATCACCTCACCTATATAAAAGAATTGCGGGTTAAAGTTCGCGTTAGCCCAAAGTAACAATTCCACGCGGACGAAGTTGCGGGCAGAAGCTAGTATAATATAATTACGTCCGAAATACACAATCATGCCCTGCATGCACTGGGCCTCAAGTCTGCTATTATATTATATAATAGCTATTGTATTATACATATAATAGTATCAGAATGGTCGATCATTGGCTTCATAATATTGACGATTTTGACAGGTTTGTTAGTCTACTAAATGTAAGACCGTTTTCACATTTTCCGATCCGATATCGGGTCGGACAATATGAAAGACAGATACATATCTCAAACATTTACCTTACCCCGATATCGTATCGGCGTCCGATACCGATATCGGATCGGAAAATGTGAAAACGGTCTTAGCAGACTACCCTATGCTGTACCTAAATACCCTACTATGATCGACAAATCTGATGCCATTCTAATAGCAGACTTGAGGCCCTGGACTTAGAGCCTTGATCTTCATATCATGTGACGATTCACGAGACGAAGACAACACATCGACAATTGCCCAATAACCTTCTACATTGCTCGTTAATAATACTTCCTGAACGAATCTTCTGTCACTCCATCCGCGATGTATGGCACATCACATTTGGTATCGTGTTGCAACTAGAGATGTGCCGTTGCCGGGAATATTGCCCGAAGTGGAAATATTTGGGAATATTGGTTAATTATATGTCAAATTAAGAAGGGGAAACTATTTACAATACTTAAAATTAGCGTTTGAAGACCATAATCTACATTATATACAATAAAATATTGTTTTGAGTAAAATTGCCAAAATTGTCAGCATTTTTGGCATTATTTCCGGTAATTTACCGGCAATTTTGCCAAAGTTGCCGCACACGATAGTGACCAAAAGAAATAATACATACACTTCTCATCAGAAAAATCGAAGCACTTTGCAAGTTTATGTTTTGATTATCAGAAAAATGTGTAAAGGCCAAACTGCCAACACATATACAATTATGTATTTTTTAAAAATTAGGACATAAACCATAAAAACGGAAGTGTTTCGATTTTTCTGCAGTAATAATAAAAAAATATTTGACAGGCAACATTGGGAATATTGCCAATGTTGCTGGCAATATTGGTATTTTACCGGCAGTGGCAAAATTGGGAATATTCCCGGCAATGGCAAAATTGCTTCAGGCACATCACTAGTTGCAACCGCATCCACAGGGCTGTCATCTCCTCATGACGTCATGCGTCAACGAACAGGGCTACCGCGACCGACAGATGCAATGAATGAAATACTCAAACATTTAATTTTCATTTCGTTGTGAGCTGTTAGACGGATGAAAGAAAACCTCAAATTACTATGAAAGTCCAATTTCCTTGCAATGGAGATATTGTTAAAATGATAGAACATCAAGCCGGATTTTCAAAATTGGAAACTTTCTATACTTATTTTTATACAATCTTTAGTTATAGATTTGTGATGTAGTGATGTATTATGTTACATAAAGTAATGTATCTGAATATGTTGGGTACGACCGACACGACACGACAAGTCGGGGCCATTACCACTGGGCCATCACTGTTCTCATGCCATAAGATTTCTTAATCCTATTCCTATTAAACATCATGATAGGAAAAAATAACCAAATACAAGTTGTATTTGAACTTGCAACACATTCAGAGACCGCAACCGTCGTCGCCATGACACTCACCAACAAATAGGATTACCGCAATCAGCGCTAATGTTTCAAACGATACACAGCGACAGCTACGATAGCTGTATCTGTTCTATAATTAAACCAATCAAGCACATATTCATACCGGATTGTATTAGATTAGTGGAGATACATGTACGGATATATCTCAATACATACATACAGGTGTATTATTTACAGGATTAGAAATGAATTATGTGTGGTTTCCGTATAATCATTCAGTAGACCTTTCATAAGTCAATCTAGAAGTTTGTTGGCTGCTTAAGATAAATGCTCTAGGGCAATCCATAAAATTGGTCAAGATCAGTTCTTCTTCTTTCTGCCCTTATCCCATATTGCTTGGGGTCAGTGCAACACGTTTTCTTCTTCCATTCTGTCCTGTTGTTCGTCACACTATCACTAACTCCCTTTTCTTTCATATCAGGCCTTACACAATCCATCCATCTTTTCTTTGGCCTCCCTCTCCCTCTCCATCAATCCCTTTCAATCATGGTTAAGATCAGTTCTATGATCATTAAAATATAATTTGCAACAACCATACATATTGTATTAGAATAGAGGAGATGCATGTACAGGTACTTCTCTATAGTTATAGATGTTTTACTCAGAGGATTGGAAATCTATGAAGCTGGTTAGTTACCTCAAAGATGTGTGGTTACCGTATAATTATTAGTGTAGACATGTAGACCGCAAGTCAATCTAGAAGTTTGTCGGCTGCTTAGGGTAAATGCTCCAGGATTTATTTTATGAGTTTTTGTTTATTAAAATATGATTTGACTATAGTTCGTTCACGTTAAGAATGCTGCGATTTATAAGAGCAACTGCAAGATAAAAGTAGATTATGATACAAGTGTGTAATGTGGGTCATTATCGTCGCGGTGATATTAAGACCCGAGCCATGGCGAGGGTCTTAGAGAGCCAAGAACGATAATGACTAATTACTCACGTGTATCATTCGAAGTTTTTCGACACACTTATGAAGAAAATAAAAATGAAAAATCAGCTTTATTTAGTAGGTACCTATATGAAAAGTTGATTTAGAGAAACAGTTCGTAAAGGTTCAGTCAGTAAAGCTACAATTAACTATTTTTGACGGTATAGCGGTCCCATGACATAGATTTTCTACTGAGGCGTACAGCACAAATCATGTTCCTCATAAATAGTTGTCGTAGACATTTTTGTAAAATCTGTATTTTATTTTTAAATATGGCGGCAAAAAATTGACTTTTCTTAAACGCACGCATGCGCGAAAAGTGGCGGCCATAGACTAGCGACTCTAGCTCTTGATTTAGAAAAAATAAGAATGAGGTTGCTTATAAACAGAAAATACAAATTTGATGAAAGATTTAATTAATTAAATATGATAAAAACTAACTCTAAACTAATTAAAACTAACTTAAAACAAATTAGAATATGGCGTCAAAAAACTCCTCCACATCGCTGTCGACTGGTAAAGTTCCCAAAAGACTGGCAGCATTGCCACGCTGAATGGCAATGCTTATTTTCTAGGTCTTTCTACGTCTAGGGGCTCCCTGTTGTTCTCCTCATCGCTGCCACTGTGGCGAAGTTGTCAACAGCCTCGGACACCACGGTCTATCATGCAGCCGAAGTGCGGGTCGCATAGCACGGCACGCGAATATCAACGACATAATCAGACGCGCTCTTGTCACCGTCGGCGTTCCAGCTGTATTAGAACCTCATGGCCTGGCACGCGACGATGGCAAGAGACCGGACGGTATGTCGTTATTCCCTTAGAAGATGGGTAGGCCTTTAGTATGGGATGCTACTTGTGTCGATACTCTTGCGCCATCCCATCTTCCAAGCTCGTCGTGTTGTGCTGGTTCCGCCGCTGCGGCTGCGGAGAACCTCAAGCGGCGGAAATATAATAACCTTGTGGGAAGTTATATTTTCGAACCGTTTGGGGTTGAAACTCTTGGTTCGTGGGGTCCGAGTGCTCACAAATTGTATAAAGATCTTTCGAAGCGCCTAGTTGACACTTCGCGTGACCCAAAGGCTGGCTTTTACTTTGGACAGAAAATAAGCATTGCCATTCAGCGTGGCAATGCTGCCAGTCTTTTGGGCACTTTACCAGTCGACAGCGATGTGGAGGAGTTTTTTGACGCCATATTCTAATTTGTTTTAAGTTAGTTTTAATTAGTTTAGAGTTAGTTTTTATTATACTGTAAATACCTTGTACCTATTGTCATATCTAAAAAATAAAACTTATAATTATTGCTTAAATGTTCACTTGCCAAACATTAGGTTTGCGTAACAATTATTTGTGAAGAGTTTATTAAATATGTAAAATTTTAAACAGTTTATTTAAACACGAAATTGCATGAAATAAGTAAGTATAACCCTAATTTATGCTATTGAACGCAATAACAAATGTTTTTTTTTGTCTTAAAACTCTTTTTGACAAAAAAGGGGTTAAACAAAAAGGTTTTAATTACATTACCGCACTTGTGCATAATAATAATCAAAATGTCACAGTTTGGTAACGAATCCCTTTATATACCTAAGTGCAGTGCAATAACAGCCACTTTATGAGTAAGTGTGTCGAAAAGGTGTATTTACAGTGGTGTTAAATCCAAACAAATTATATTTTAAAATATTAAGTTTAATGAATTTATATTGTTTAGGGGGCGGGGCTAGGCCGGCGGACAATGATGACTTTACTGCATTCTTAACACGAATGAACTATATAAGTTATAGTTATAGTTTTATAAGTTTAAACCTCACCAAAGGATGATGCAGATAGGAATGCAACACAGAATAAGCATAAAAATTGGTCTTACGATTTGTAGTAACTGTTACATTTCCTGCACAACACATGGTTCTGCTTTTCCACAAGAGCTAAGTTATCTACCGATAAATTGTTCGGCAAATCACTAGTCTGTTCCAGATATTTGATGGTCGTTAGTTTCAGCCGCCTAGGCGCTGCGTCTAGTTGAGACTGACGTTGAATGACGCCTAACCTGAATTCTGTAGCTTCAACCTTCAGGTTTTGTTTATTTTTCATAAGTTACTTCTAGTGCTTTAAGGTCGACGTCATTATCGCTTAGTTTTAGGTGAAATAGTGGTCAAATGCGAATCTATTCAGTTATATGAAAATGTCAAGTAAATACAACGTCGTAAAAACACAGTATGTTCTAGAGTCATAGTGACATCCACCAAGAAGTGAACTTATGGTGGATTACAATTACAACCCATTCTCTCTACTAGAGAGGAGGTCTGAGATCCTAAATTGGGAACATTAAAAGGCTGTTTAAAGATTAAGATTATTCTATCTATATGAATATGACCAAAAGAAACCTGATTAGTATTCAGATTTGTTTTTATATCATTACTAGCTTTCGCCCGCGGCTTCGCTCCCGTCAAATTACTACCCTACATATCCTACGCTACCCTACCCGACCTTCCCTACCTACCCTACACTACACTACCCTACACAACCCTACACTACCCTACACTAACCTACACTAACCTACACTACCCTACACTACCCTACACTACCCTACACTACCCTACACCAACCTACACTACCCTACACTACCCTACACTACCCTACACTACCCTACACTACCCTACACAACCCTACACTACCCTACACTACCCTAAACTACCCTACACTACCCTACACTACCCTACACTACCCTACACTACCCTACACTACCCTACACTACCCTACACTACCCTACACTACCCTACACTACCCTACACTACCCTACACTACCCTACACTACCCTACACTACCCTACACTACCCTACACTACCCTACACTACCCTACTTTACCTAACATTTTTTTTTTTAAATTTTTCTCTCCGTAAGAACCATCACTGAACTTAAAGGAACATTTAAAAAATAAAATCAGCTAAATCGGTCAAGCCGTTTTCATGTGATGTCGTGACAACGAAAAACGGTTTTCATTTTTATATATATAGATTAATTCATGAATCACAATCTACGAGTATTATGACATTACGATTAATTAACACAAAAATACTGAGTCGTTCACCATCGCCATTTGAATGTTACTTTATCACTAAGTAATATAGGCATGTATTTTCACGCGCGGGAAAATTCGCTAGCAGAAGCTAGAACACGGTATGAAATGAATAAGTATGTCAGGTGACGTAATTGCAAACAACACAGGCTGAAGGACCACAAATCCTGAGTGATGCTGAATGCGTCGCTCGTGCTGCCGCCTGGCTGCGACCTGCGAGTCAACCACATTTACTGCGACCGCAAACAGTGACGCCGAGTGACGGAATACAGCTAATGCAGGTTTATTTGTAATGAGACAAGCGAATTAAGGCTAACACCTGGGTAGGTGTTAGCGTCGAGATAGAGTCGGGTGGTGTAAATATCATAGAATGAAGGTCCATTTCAAGTTGTTTCCTCCATCCGACTATATCTCAACTCAAGCTCAATCAATGTTATAGGCAACCTGTAAAGGTGACATAAAATAGAAAATTATAAAACTTGACAAGCGTAGGTCAATATGATATTTACTTACATTATTTTTTAAGAGAGCAAGTGCTTGTCAGTAAAAAAAATGTTGCAGATGGTTAAACAGGTCCTAACAAATCGTGAGAATAAAAAGTTAGAAATAACTCCAACTTAAACGCAAAATACGCAAATAGTCCACCTGTGTTCTTCGAATTGCATGAATATTAAATAAATAAACAAATAAGCAAGTTATTCCGACCACTATTCTCAAACTTCAAACTATGTCTGATTTAGGTACGTCGGTAGATCGCAAGGTTGTAGAAAACGTCGGCAGCCTGCTGATTCATCGCTTAAAAGCACTATTAAAAGTTCCCTGTTGCCGTAAAGTTTCCAAACTTGGTCGGTGTTATAAGCTACGAACACACTGTGTATGTTCCTTTATTCACCCTTCTCTAGACGTATGCTCGCGTTCCCACTATGTCGTTACGGTTAATTTATCGTCAGAAGATTGTCGTATATAGTTGTTCTCATTATAACAACTGTTTGTAATAGCCACGACAAGTAGTCGCAAAAAACATGATTTACCGTCACCGTTTATTTGCGTCAATTTTTTTATAGTTTTACGACTACAGTGCTTACTATTAAAAGTTCCCTATTGCCGTAAAGTTTCCAAACTTGGTCGGTGTTATAAGCTACGAACACACTGTGTATGTTCCTTTATTCGCCCTTCGCGTACGTATGGCCGCGGTCCCACTATGTCGTAGCGGTTAATTTATCGTTGGATGACTATCGTCTTTAGCTGTTCTCATTATAAAAACTGTCTGTCGTGGTTACGTTAGATAGTTGCTGCAAGGACACATAACTTACCGCCACGGTTTAGTTGTGACTTTTATCGTTAAACGACTATCGTGCTAGTCGTTCCCACTGTCATAACAATCTGTTGTCACTGCAAAAAATTTCGTAGACGACAGTCAATCGTGTCGTCCTATTGAACTCTATTTAGCCACGACAATTAACACTACGCGATTTAATTCTTCTAATAAGTCCTACTAAAAAGCTTTTACTGACGTGTTTTTCAGATTTGTACAATTCGATTCTTTTCGAGTTTTTTAAACTAAACTAAAAGAAGTAAAACCCGGACTTTTACACGAGTAGTCTCAAAACTTAGCTGACACGTGCCTTAAGCGAACACTTGCGTAAGTTTACTGTGACATAAACAGTATAAAAAACTTTCGGATTTCGGTTTTTGCTGGAATAGATTTTTCTTCCAAAATTAAAAAGTATTTGTTTTATTACTAGCTTCTGAGAGCTGCTTCGCCCGCGTTTAGGTTTCTCGAACAAATTAAAAAAAAATGTTGTCATTATTATTATGTAGTTGGTTTCATTTAAATTCGTTTATAAAAAGCTCTCGTCCATATCTGTTCCGAGTACACTGCCACTGTATCAGTACTTATTCTTCTTCCTGTCCTTGTCCAATATCTCTTGGGGTTGGCGCAACCAGTTTTTTTCTTCCATTCTGTTTTGTCAAGTGCCGCACAGGTCGATTTTCAAGGTTAAGCAACGCTTGCCTAGGTTGGAGTGTAGATAGGTGACCATCTTAACATAACGAGTTTCCTCCGTGCCTCGGAAACCACGTTAAGCCGTTGGTCCCGGCTGTCATTTGGAGATCTTTGGCAGTCGTTACGGATAGTCAGAAGCCAGTAAATCTGACTCCAGTCTTGCCATGAAGTACCGTGTTACCCCAGTTAATGGGTTGTGGAGGTCTGGTAGGCAGCCGCTCCTCGTAAAATACTGGTATTCAGCTAAATCGGGCTTGACTGGAAGCCGACCCCAATATAGTAGGGAAAAGGCTAGGCAGATGATGATTCTGTTTTGTCAACCTTTATAAACACTATCACTAACTCCTTTTCTTTCATATTACTTTTCACACAATCCATCCATCTCTTCTTTGGCCTCCCGTGGAGCATTTAGATTGATGGAAATGAAGACTTCCATCCATCTACATTCTTACTCAGAACTCTTTCAGTAACATACGTTTCATCCCCCCTCTTCACATGACCATATCACGACCAACCGATTCTCTTTCAACTTTCCAGCCACTTACAAAGCAACATAATCCATCGATGTCCAGCACATCCCTAACTCCAATATAGTTGTCGTTTGATTCATTAGAAGCCGGCCAGTGGACAGTTGACTCGACTGTGTACAGCTGTAGTAGGTATGTAGGGACAGGACGATACGCTGGACGAATGGCCGCGGCGCCACTCGCTCTGATTGACGCACCTGATTTGCGTGGCTTATCTGTTTATTTATTGCCAGACAGAACGTGTAGGTAGGTTACGAAATTTTGGTACGCGTTTACATGATGTATATCTCTTGGTTAAATTCTGAAAAGGAAATCTGTTGTTATAGAATCAAAGGGAACTGATCAGTTAGTAGGTAGTTTAGTTTAGTCAGTAAAAGTCTGACACGCTCTGGGAGCTTCAACCCGGAGCGGGAGAAGTTATTTGATTACTTTTCACCCTCGAAGAAAAGGATTGATCATGTGACATATCACTTGACCATCATACAGGCTTTACCACCCGGAGTTCAAGTTTTTTGTGTTTTATAGGATTTCGTTCGTCCTTTGTTAGATGGTACATTGAACTCGCAAGCTGCGGCCGTCCGATAACCGTCCGAACCGCGCCTGAGTCGTCGACAGTGCGTAGTGAGCCACGTGCGCTCACTCAAAGAAACTTCAGAAAAACCGTAGCGGCCCAGCAGGGTCGAAGCCAACTGGAACCGTGGCACAGTGTGGTATTAGGCCCTAAAACTTGGTCAAAACTATTTTATGACTCGAACGATGATTTTTAGAGTATATAAGTTAAAATAAGTAATAAAAGACTTACTACAGTTAGAAATATATACAGGGTGTGGCGTAAATAGTGGTCCACCGTTAAGGATTAGATTTACCAGATAATTTACTATAACCTACTAAAATTTTATCCATTTTTACCCAAGGGTTCCGGAGATATATATTTTTTTTCTTTTTTTAATAAAATTTCTACCTTTTGTTATAAATTTGGTTGTATTAATAAAAAGAAACATCTTTTTCTTGTTCTGATTTCTGTTAATAATCGTGATGCGGGTTTTCTATCTGCCAACTATGCAGGTTGTACAAATTCAAATAACCATCTTGCGAATGGGGGCCATTTTAAACACTATGTGTAATTTTAATATTGTTTAACCATGTTTAAGATATCAATAAATAATGACAAGTATGAAATGTTTTATTTTGCTTAGGCCAAAAAGGTTGGGTGCATTGTATCAGTTTGCAACAATAGTGAAAAAAATGTTATTGGCATTGCAGTGTAATCATTTTTTAATGAAAATCGTAAGTAATAACGTAACTAAAACTAAAAATGTATTTTAATGAAAATCTTCCTTTCTTAGATTAAAATTGAATATCTTTCCGTTCACCAATAGGATCTGTTATTATGATACCTTTTTATAATCGGTATTTAATAGGCATATTTTATAATTCATGGGCACTGAGTGTATAGTACATTTATTTACAGAAATCGCTCTTGAACTTGCAGATAATGTAAAAAAATTGGATTAAAAATAGAGAAGAATTGCTTTTTCTTCAAATTCTCGAAATGTACTTAAAAAAAGACAATTATTCACGTTAGCTCTAGTATTCAGCAGTTAATAACAGAAATCAGAACAAGAAAAAGATGTTTCTTTTTATTAATACAACCAAATTTATAACAAAATGTAGAAATTTTATTAAAAAAAGAAAAAAAAAAATATCTCCGGAACCCTTAGGTAAAAACGGTTAAAATTTTAGTAGGTTATAGTAAATTATCTGGTAAATCGAATCCTTAACGGTGGACCACTATTTACGCCACACCCTGTATTTATTCGTCACTATTATATACATTTTCATTGGTCAGGTCACTCTCATTAAGGAAATTGAATACGTCTCTACGCAATCTTTCTATTTTTCTTAAAATATAGATTCCGCAGCTTCTTCAGAAAGTTTACCTATTGGAAAAATTGCGTGTTATATCACTTAGCACCTTTACAAAGTACTTTATGCAGTGTTGAAGACACAGCGTAATACCCATTTAAAGCCACATACATCTAACCAGTTTTATCGCAGTATTTCTGGGTAACGAATGTAACGATATTGATCCGGATAGGCACTCTACGTTATTTTCTTCGAATCTTCCTTGGTTTAATTTTTTAGGGTTCCGTACCTAAGAGGAAAAAACAGAACCTCAACAAAGGAACAAGATCCTTTATCTCGAGAACGTGTTGAGGTATCGAGTTGAAATTAAAACTATATACTTAGGTCCACGGTCCCTTGAGGCAATGCAAAAATAAAACTTGTAAGTTAACGAAAAAAAGATACAGCCGTTTATATCGCAAAAAAAACTTACATTTTGACACTCTCTAAGGAATCAACACTAAGGGTACTTCCCGTGAACTTAGAATCCTGAAATTTGGCATAAAGCAAGGTTTTATAGCACTAATATAGGGAAAAGTCTGAAAACTAAAAAAATTCTAATTATGTCACTTGAAAAAAAATATTATTGGTTCGAGAATTGAACTTCTTTCATAGGTAAGTCGGTACGGCACCCTAGGTGCGCAAGTCCGACTCGCACTTGACCGATTGTGTTTTTTAAATGGTTAGCAGTACAATAGCTACTTGAAATTGCGTTATATATTAGCGATTTTTTGCTTTATATCATGAATTCTTATATCATCATAACAGTAGGATCTTAGCAGTCGCTGTTTCAGAAATGTCAATTTTCCGTCAAATTTTGACTCATCAGAACCTTGCACAGCATACAACTCAATCCAAGTCATAAACCTCAATTCCGAAGTCCCTGTAACAAAATAAGACTAAATCTTATGAACGAATATTTATACAAGATTGTTAGGTCCAAACGAAAAAAAATCTCAAAAAAAAAGGGGGCGGGTACGGGCGGCTGAATTTTTTATAAATCTGTTCTGGACTGTCTACTCTACAAGAAACAATAGCATTTGTGCTTAAAGAGTGCTAAATAATATAACAAAAATTCTCTTAAACATAGAAAAGTAAGAATTTTTGCAATAATTTATGACAACTTACTTTTGGACCTATATATTAAAATCGATCGAGACTTTTCTAAAAAAAAAACATTTTCCATATAGTTCCATACCTGGCTGAAAGGAATCCATCACAAAATCCACCATAAAACCGTTTGTTTCTAAAATATTACGTTTTAAAAACAAGTAAAATTTGAGCGCATCGAACAATCACACGATCACTTACGCGAACGGTAACTTCCGACTGAGCTAGCGGCTCGGGATGATAAGCTAGCACGGAGTTCTTTGGCCATTTTGTAGACCAACTACTTAACTTTCGAAGGATCGACAGTATGAAATAGTTTACCAAAAATAAAAAAAAGTCATTTTTGGCCAACTTTTAGGGCCCAATACCACATAGTGGTGGGTTGGCTTCAAAGTAAAGAAGCGTAGTCCTAGGAGTGGGTTTAAGTCTGATACTATCTCATCAAGTCGAGGAGCTTGTGGCTAGATAATAACAGCCGCTCAAGGTTAAGCAACGCTTGCCTAGGTTGGTCTGTGGATGTGTGACCATCTTAACATAACGAGTTTCCTCCGTGCCTCGGAAAGCACGTTAAGCCGTAGGTCCCGGCTGTCATTTGTAGATCTTTGGCAGTCGTTACGGATAAAAGCCAGTAAATCTGACTCCAGTCTTGCCATGAAGTAACGTGTTACCCCAGTTAATGGGTTATGGAGGTCTGGTAGGCAGCCGCTCCTCGTAAAATACTAGTATTCAGCTAAATCCGGCCTGACTGGAAGCCGACCCCAATATAGTTGGGAAAAGGCTAGGCAGATGACTATCTCATCAAGTCATTGGAAGACTTGCAATTGGAAGACTATGTTAAAAAAATACCTCTCCAGCGAAATATGAATGTAATTTTCACTTCCACCCTTTCCAGGAAAACAGGCGTGTTATGATGAGATTTGTATCTATTAAAATACTTTCTTCCCCGCGAAATAAGATTTCTTGTTGCTCTCCCTTGGGTGTCGTTATTGAGTGATTGATTACGGAGAATTTTCATAAAGATAGCAGAGCTGCTACTTTAATTACTAAAACATATAGACATATTGCGACTTGGATTTCATTATCCACCAAATGCCATCCATAATTGTGATTGATCATGACTCAGTTTTTTTTGTTTAGGTGGTAAATTTCATCAGAATGACTTCTCCCGCTCTTGGGTGGAGTGAGAGGACGAGTCAGAATTTTACTGACTATAACTCACTCCTTTGTTTCTTCTTTGCCTTCGTACCAGGGCACTGGGTTTTAATTTCAGAAGAGAAACCATGGCCCAGAGACAAGGGCGTCGCCAGCTTATGACAAAGGGGGGGGGGCAATGGAGCAATATTATGGATATTAAAAAATATGTACGCCGAGAGCGTGAAGCATTACACTTTGGAAGTCTTTGCCTCGATGACGATTTTTTTTCAAGTTGGTCATCATCAGATTGACTTTTCCCGCTCTTGGGCGGAGCGGGAGGGCGTGTCAGACTCTTACTGACTAAACCCCACTCCGTTCCTTCGTTGCCTTTGATCTGGGAGGACACGGGCTCACTTTTCGGAATTTCCGTGTTCCCCAGAGGCTTCGGCCCTACCGGGCCCCTACAGTTTGCTGATATCTCCATGAGGCGCGCGTAGAACAGAACACGCCTTCGACGACTGGGCTTGGTCCGGGTTATTACCGGACTGCCGGATGGCGAGCTACCCAGTGCTCGCCGTCCGCAAGCCCGCGCCTACGGTGGTCGGAAACTGGGATCGGGCTCTCGGCGGCGGCGGCGTGAGGGCCGATCCCTCGCGCGCTCGCGGTCGGAGCCACTTCAGAGCAGCCCCAGTCCTGTCCAGTTTGGGAGCCAGACGTCGAAAATGCTCCTCGAAAGTTTACCGGCAGTCGAGGACGAGTCCCAGGTACTTCATCGTCGACCCGACGCCGATCTGGACCCCATATTTTGGACCAGGACCAGCGTGTCGTCTGCATAGCAAATCACGCAGACCCCGTCAGCGAGGTCACGTAGTCGTATCCGATCAAAGAGAATTATAGTCATTGTATCCGATGTTCCACAGGGGCGGTCCTAGTACCGATTCCTGGGGAACACCGCACGACAGCTCTCGCCGTCTCCACGTGACCGAGGTAGATGATGAACCTATCCGACAATTTAGGATTCGATCACGCGACGTAGGTAGGCGGGCACCTCATGGTGCCGAAGTGCCGCCTCGATGCTACTCCAGGGACTTCAAGGGAGTTGTGTTTACTAAAGATCTCTTCCAGTATTCTGAAGGGCTTTCTGCTGAATGATTGTTTCTATGACGTTGTCTCCCCGTAATACGCGACATTGATGTCATGTCCAACTCCAGTCCGTCTTTCTCCGCAACAGCATGTAGCTTCCTTTATAATTTCTTGCAGTTTATAATATAGCAGCATTAAGTATAATTTCTGCATTTATTAATATTGCATTTTGGTCGCTTTGCGGCTAGCTACATTTGATCTCTAGGGGGGGGCAGCTGCCCCCCCCCTGCCCCACCCTTGGCGACGCCCTTGCCCAGAGATAATGATTCTGATGAAATTTCTAAATGAATAATAAAATGAAGCGTCACTTTTAAAATCACATTCTTGTTTGTATGAATTTGTTTGTCATGCATAATGCAATTTGTCAAAATCAAAACATGAACATCAAATGCATTAAAATTAAGATTGACATACCCCTATTCGGAGAACACATAAAAACGGCCAAGTGGGAGTCGGACTCGCGTACGAAGTATTCTGTAAAGTAATTGTTGTTGTAGTGGTAACAGAAATACGTCATTAGTGAAAATTTCAAGCGTCTAGCTATCACGGTTCAAGAAATATGAGTATAGCCTAATATCGGACAAACGAACAGCGGAGCCTTATGAATAAGGTTCCGTTTTTACCGTTTCAGTACGAACCCTAAAAAGTAACCAAAAATAAAATGCATTCTCATATTTCTCATACTTTATGCTAAACATAACCTACATGTGTAGAACACAAAAAAAAAAACACAATCGATGTATAGACAACAAAAAATGCGTGTCGGATCTAACCCCGTTGTGCTGCGAGATAAAACAATTTGAGCTGCGTGATATCAGAGTACCCTCTCGACGCCCCTAGAAGTGTCTACAACTGCATACATGCGTTCCAAATAAGAATAGTAAAGTCAATAACCTCGGCCTGCCAAATGTTGATTGAAAAGTACGATTGGCAAAGAAAACAGGACTTCCGTTTTTATCGTTTGCGTATGGAATCCTAAAAATTATTGCGCAATCAAAATGGAACTAAAGATAAAATAAATGTGCTGTCATACTTTATGCTAAACATAGTCTACATGAGTAGAACAAAAAAAATACGTGTCGAATCTAACCCTCTTGTGCTGCGAGATAAAACAATTTGAGCTGCGTGATATCGAAGTACCCTCTCGATGCCCCTAGATGTGTCTACAACTGCATACATGCGTTCCAAATAAGAATAGGAAAGTCAATAACCTCGGCCTGTCAAATGTTGATTGAAAAAGTACAGTTGTAAAAAAAACTTACTACCGTAATAATAAGACTTTTTTGCTTTGTTTTTCTGAGTCTTAGTGAAATATAGGTGAAGTAAAAATGTTATTGTTTAACGTTTGAATCCCCAACCGGTCCTATGAGACCGCGCTGTTATTGTTTTACTATTGTGTCTCGTTTCGCGGGTATCTGAGTAATTAATCTAAATAAGCTACCTAAACGTATTATTTAAAAGTCATAATTAGTCATTGCTACGAACAAAAACAAATTCGCCTTGTTCTTCCATTTGCCACTACTCAGACATTTCTCACAGTGACGCAGAGATTAACAAAATTGTCAATTGGATTCTGATTTAACTACATAATTATGTTTTGCGCACCCTACCCAATTCCTTCGATTTGACAGCTATGACGCCACACCATGGCAAAAAATCGATCCTATTCATATTTGGAACGCATTCTACATGCAATCGCCGCGGTTGTTGCCATCGTGCATCGACGCGTGCGCTTGACAGGGAAAGTGCTTTGTGTACCCTCAAAGAATTTAGGGGTTAGTTTTGTATTTTATTGTAATAAAATTGATGCAGTCGTAGCTTTGTCTTGGGTTCTTCTCCTTTTTATAGGAGTTGAAATGTAACATCGTTATAAATAATGTTGATCTTCAAATAAGAGAAAAAACACTTGGGCAACCGACTTTATCCCCCCGAGTCTTATTAGATTTTGTAAAAAATTCTAGAGAGATAGGTTACTATCACATACCCACAAAACGAGACACAATAGTAAAACAATAACAGCGCGGGCTCATAGGACCGGTCGGGGATTCATGAATGAATAATCGTTCCGAATGATTTTCAATCATGGTGGCAAATCTCAATAGCAAAATACGGAGGAGATATTATAGTATACTATATACACAGATACACAAACTATTCCTTTGCTCTTATAGTCCGATGAGAAAGTAATCTGACACGACTGGAGAGAGATCAGGCGCTGGACTAGGCGACTTTCTGTGTGTTTTCCGAGGCACTTCAATGTTCCAGGCAGCAACACAGTAATTCCTATTGGAAAAACTCAATAACACTTTTTTCCTAACCCCGGAATAGAACCCAAAGCCCCATGTTCAAACGAGACAGTCAAAGAGCTACTGAACAGTGAAATAATAAATAAACACTCGTACTTATAAGTTTACAAAGAACAAACTAAAGTTCACAATAACATACAAAACATATTGAAAGTCAAATATTTTAAAACAATGATCTCGGTCGCCAAGTCTAACGATACAAATGTAACGAAAGGGTGGGTTTCGGAGTGCAGAGAGTAATATTGTGTAGTGTCGAGGGCGCGGGTGGGGTCGCCAATCGATACGCACCCCTGTGCCGGCCTAATGCACCCCTAACGCGGTACTCGCCGTACAGCCCAGCAACGCAACGGCTTCGAAACCATACTCTCTGTGTCCCCAGCTTAAAACCGGGTCATTTGCATAGTCAGCAACCAGCCACCAAGCTACTTACTTTAAAAACACACGCAGAGAAACAGTTTGTGCAGTAAAAAATGTTTAAATATTAACTAGCCTCTTAAACACGCCTCCCAAAGCTTTGAATGTAAAATAAGCCACTATTGCATCGGAGACGTCCCTATGCGGCCCCAACGCGCCCGCTACTCCGAAATGATTTATATTTTATAAAACGGTTTTATAAAATAGCTGATACGGTTTTGCCGGGATGAAATGTATTCCAATTTCGTCCAGTTAGAAAATTGCATTCATATTTTTTACAGCCGACTTTCGGGGTTTATATTTATTAGTGAAAAATGCAGGCGAAAATATTTTTGGGTTGATACCTCAGCGGGATAGGCGTGGCGGTGATATTTTGGCTTGGTAACGTGTTCTGAAACAAAATGAATATTGTAATGTAAGTTATTTTTTCTGCTGTGATATCGGTTTTCTTATTTGTAGAGCCTGAGTGTAGTGTCCGTGCTTGTACTGTATACATCATTATGCTCCACAAAGAGCGCTTGGCAAGTTGCTGCACAAATGGACTCAATTGAAATTCTTTCCAAAGGCTTCGGTTGCCACTGACCTAAAAACAAATTCCTGCATTGTTAAGACTTTCTGCTTTCAAAACACAAAGGGGTTGGTATCGGAACGGTTCCCATGCACATAAAAAGATAAATTTTTGTAACACGAAGAAGCAGTTATTAAAACATTCCTCATTTTTCTTTCATTACTTCCCCTTTGAAGTGCCTTCAGCGCTTCGCTGAAAAATTTGAGCTTTCCAAGGAAATTTATAAGAGCGATAAAAGGTGGTGTTATATTAGTGTTTGAGATGTGTTTGTCTTGACGTAATATACGTTTAATTTTGCCTTTCATTATTTAAAGTGAAAGTTACGGGCCTGAGCGTTGGTGTCGTTAAACGGAACGTTTTTAATTTAGTTTTGATTTTAGTGTATTGGAGAATTATTAAGGGCGTCCCATCCCGATATAATTTTTTTATATTTTTTATACAACCGTTCTTATGTGACTATGACATTATTACACATTTTCTCGAGATATTTTGGTAATACAGATATTTTACGAAAATTATCTAAGTTTCTAATGAAAATAAAATCGTTGTGTTAAACGAATTCAGTATAGACCTCTGAAAATCTGCTATTTGCGTGAACTTTGGCCATTAACAACAAAAAACTTGCACATTTCATCGATGTTTTGTTTATAACTAACTATATTGCTTAAGTATAGCGTTATACGTAAGCTCTATAGCTAGGATCATAACTTTAACATGAGCAGTTTTATTATTTCCCTATAATATGATCCTGCGAGACGATTGGCTCTTTCAAAGACATTGTATTCTATTGCGGGTGATAGTGATCGCGGTCCCTACAGTATCGTCGACGACGCCGCCGTTATAATCTATTAGAGTCTCGGTCGCGATGTGTGCCGCTTTAGTAATGTGATTTTTAAAACATATAGCTTTTTTATGGGAAGTACGTAGTACCTTATCTATAACTCCGTCGGTTTAGGTAGTTAACTAAATGTAAACAATCTTGGCATGTCCTTTTATCTAAAAGCTGTCTATAAATTGTATGTAAAAATCTTTGCAACTAGGTATTAACCTAAATCGATGTTAGCTAATAAACTAAATTTAAATAATCTTTTGTGTATTATATACGACCTCTTTAATATAAAAAGACATACCAAGATTGTTTACCTTTAGTTAACCACCTAAACCGATAGACCATAGTTTAAAGTTTAAACTGACGATTTTTTTTTACTGTGCTCTTGGGTATAATGTTGACAGGTCTACACTGTTAATTCAAATTGTAATATGGAAATATTGTAAAATCAATCTTTTTTTTCAAGAGGTTCTTCTTCATAGGAAACAAAATAAATATAATTTATCATTATCATTCAAATGTTCTTTTCTGGTACCTATTATGTTGACAGTCTATATCTATTCTGCCCTCTCAAACCTATTAGTAATATAATATGGAAATATTGCAAAAACCAATATTATTTCTTAAAACATTAGCCGTATAACATCTTGCCGGTTCATCTCCATAGGAAACAACCAATTGGAAGCATGCACTAACTTTTGTCGTTTTATAAGTGCCCATGTATGACTATGTGGACATACTCGAAAATTGGCCCACCTTCATCGGTCTTACATCGTTGGATAGGTATTTTTGAGCTGAATAGTATAATAAGTTACCAAGTTCCTAATCTTAGTACCTGTCAAGTAGTTCTTAGTTTAAAATGTTAGTGTACTAATAACCAAGTAATGGTACCCAATGATGATATACATAGCTTTTGGAAGGTGGGCCCAGATTTAAAAGACACCCTGGCCATATTCTTTTCCTTCTATGAATGGCGCAAAAGGGTGGTCTAACCCCTCCCCCCTTCACAGGATATGCGTCATCTCCTTTTCTGCCCAGCATGCCCAACCACCTGCACCTTCAACGACCTATGCGAGGCCAACGATAGAGCTGTCCACGTGGCTAGATATTGGTCGGGCAAAATTTGAGTTGAATCGATACGAGAAGATGAAGAACTCCATTTGTGTTCCTTCCGTGGTTATTGTATTCCAAGACCACGGTAACCCTTTTAACCCTTGTAACCATCCTGCAGAACTGTATGGCTACTAGGATATTACAGTTGCGTGTGTTCTTAACAAACGGGAATGACTAAACGAAAGGCACAGTAGTACACGACGCCGTGTAATTAAAATGTATGGCGCGGTAACTTGTTAAGAATTATAGTTAGGAAAAAGTGTACTTAAATGAAGTTATGAGTTTATTGTTGGACTTAATTGCAATAGCCGTCTACGTAACATTCAGATTTAAGTTTTATTTTGTGATTTCGCTACAGGAATAGTTAATTTTTAAGAGGTTTTTTTTAGTTTATAAAAAACGTTACTATACGCACGCACACTAAGACATTCTTCCTGTATCGTGGGTGCGTTTACAAACACGAATATCTCACACACACAAATACCTGGACTCGAAACAAATATCTGTGGGTCACACCAATATTTGTTCCGTTCGGGAGTCAAACCCGCGACACGCAGCGCAGCAGCCAATCACTTAGCCACTGCGCCAACCGTGTCTTCATGATGTCAGGTTAAGATTAGCCAGTTTATTTTTGAGGAAGAAAATCATCCTGTGTGTTGTCCTGGTCTAGGGGACTTTTGGTTCAGTATATACTACTTAAGGTTAAGGTTAAGGTTTGTGTTTGTTACATCTTCACACTCGAACAGCTTTTGAAACTTGGTATACAGGTTGACTATGTTCTGTTATAGCACATAGTATACTTTTTAATCCATAACCGTCGCATTAAAAAAAAATATGTCGCATTTTTAAAGAATTGTGTGTAGGCATTATGTGTAAACATTATTTTACAATACACACATATATCCAAACGTTCGCTTAAGTATTAAATATCAAGTCAGGTGTCAATAATATTTATATTAATAAGCTAGCAATCACTAACTCGCATCAGAGCAATCTCCGACGCGAGCGCCCTCTACATAGACGTACAATGAAGCAGGTCGTATTACATCGAAGTGTTCTCCTTGACTGCCTCCGTAACGGGGTCTGATTGCATTTGTTATGATACTCGATCTAACTGATATTACACTTTAATATATGTAGTTAGTTTGCAAGATTATTTTTGTTTTATTAGATTTTGTGAAAACAAGAGCAATTCTCGTAGTAGCTCAATAGTAAAGTGGCGGATTCAAGCTCTGCCAGGCGCATCATCGTCGTCATCATCATAATTTCAGCCGAAGGATGTCTACAGCTGGACATAGACCTCTCCCAAGTGTCGCCACAACGAATGATCCTGTGCATCGCGCATCCATCGCATTCTTGAAATTTAACAAGTAAAGGCATAATAAGTGTAGGCATAATGTTACACAAACATTATTTTACAATACACACATACATCCAAACGTTCGCTTAAGTATTAAATATCAAGTCAGGTGTCAATAATATTTATATTAATAAACTAGCAATCGCTAACTCGCATCAGAGCAATCTCCGACGCGAGCGCCCTCTACACAGACGTACAATGAAGCAGGTCGTATTACATCGAAGTGTTCTCCTTGACTGCCTCCGTAACGGGGTCTGATTGCATTTGTTATGATACTCGATCTAACTGATATTACACTTTAATATAGTTACGCGGAATATTATTTTTGTTTTATTTGATTTTGTGAAAATAAGTACAATATTGGCACAAGGTAATTTAGTAACAAGGTGTAGTTGTAGGAACAAACCCCGCTAGGTGAATTATCGTCATCATCATCATTTCAGCCGAAGGATGTCCACGGCTGGACATAGGCCTCCCCTAAGTGTCGCCACAACGAACTGTCCTATGCGTCTCGCATCTATCTCATTCCCACGACTCTCACCTGATGATCGGTCCACTTTTAGGGCTTCCAACGGTGCATCTTGCGGTGTGTGTTCGAACCAGCAAGGCGCATGACTTGTATTTTCAGAGCAGTGGTTATTCACTGCTCTAAAAACAGTGAAGGAAAACATCGAGAGGAAACTGGCATGCGCTAGAACAGTAAAAGTCACACACATCCTCCCGCTCTGTCCTAGGACGGAAGAAGTCATTAGATGATATCCCACCGCAAAAAAAGCAGTGCGTACATGATATTATTACTAGCGGTCCCGACAGACGTTGTCTTGCCCGAAAGCAGAATTATGTATGTAAAGATAAAGCCGACTATGCTATGTGAAAATATTATATAAGTACCACCTTGTCTCCGTGACTTTTCTCGAGGTCCTTTTTCCGTTATAAAAAATTGTTTCTCATCGCTTCAGTATTGTAAGGATCGGAGATATTAAAATGGCTTATTCGCGTATGAATATAGGATTTATGTCTACGAAATTACCTTTTTACATGATTATAAATAAATCACTCGCGCCTAACGGTCTGACAGCCGCCCCCGAAATCCCTCTCTGACAATGCAATCTTTTTCATTTTAAAATTCGAATGAGTATTTTCTAACTAGATTCTGCCAGCGAATTCGTATGAAAAATATGCCTACGTCACTCAGTGATAAAGTAGGTCTAGTTTAGAAGTTCTACCGGTGAAAGAATGTTTTAAATCTTCTCAGTTTTTGAGTTTATTGATTACAAAAAAAATCGAAACTGCAAATCGTATCTAATAAGTATATAAAAATTTTATGTCTCAATGTTTATTATTGAACTCCTCTGAAATAGCTAGACCGATTTTTATTAAATGTTTAGTGTATATTTTAAGTCTGAGAATAACTTGTTTATAATTTTTGTGTGATGGTGGAACCACTACATATGTATATTATGGCAGAATAACGTTAGCAGAGTCAGCTATTATATTATAGTATCAGTAAACAGTATAAAATACATGTGCCATTAGGTTTAAACCCTCCAAAGCGGTCCTAATGTAAGTCACAGAACCTACTACCAGAAAAACAACCATTTTCTTTTAAAACTTTTTGTTAGCTAACATTTGACCTTAAAATTTGATTTTCAGGTAAAGTGATCCCGTACGGTAATCGACTCTGAAATGGACCTAGTATAGACACACACGTGCGCGCTACGAGCACACACCCTGGTTTCACGTAAGTAATCTGTGAACTTTGATCATGATGACATATAAAAGGATGTAAAGAGAAGGCAGTTTTGTAACTTTTTGATGATTTTTTTTGACATAAATATAGGAAAGGCGTAGTTCTTGTAGGTCCGTATATTCACGACTGATGAAAAAATTACTTGACGGATCGCGGCCGTCTCTATGCTCACATGCATACATCGTACATCTAGCATACGTCACGCGATCATATTTCATGTCTTACGATGTGTCCCTACAATATGTATAATATATTATGTATAATAATCCACATTCCACAAAACAAGACAAAACCAAAATGAAAGGTATCGCTCTATTTTTGTAGGATCAGTAAAATAAAATTTACCATGTTATTGAAATACGATATTTTATAGTCTATCAGAATTTCCAAACAAAAATTCCTATATTATTTTGAATGTCAACTGCATTTCATCTTTGCAACACATACGATCACGTGAAAAATGTCGAAAGTTTAAGTGGTGCCAATAAAAATAAGATAAAAAAGCTTGTTCAATTGGAGCGTGCAACCGGCGTCAACGTCGATTCTACGGAAAACTGATTTCCTGAACGTCTAGACACGTTCCCCTCATGCTAAAATTTGTTGCAGGATGTGGATCATATTGTTTTTTGAATATTACTTTTAGTGAAATTAACTAGAATGATTATAAACTGTCAAACTAATGTATGTTTTGTTTTAGTGCGAAAGAAAATGTACAGTATATAGAAAAGTTTTTTTAAAATTATTGTTGACCATTATCTCACCTGAAGAGATGATGTGGTCGACGATGGTGTACGTTTACCTAGAAGTAACCTATTCACTCTTGGCTTAAAGACCGCCGATTGTAGGTATCGACAAAATAAATACTCGAGCAGAAAAAGAGACGGGTATTTCTGGACCCAAATGTAATAAGTTGAGATACGAAAACTTTATAAGTAGGTGCTTTCTAAACTTGACATTGGTTAAATGCAGAAAACGTGCGAAGTCAAAATAAAAAAATCTTGCATGAAACATACCTGCTGAATTCAATGCCCAGGCAGCAAGATATAGCTATAGGTATACACACACAGGGTAGACATTATTATATTATAGTACAAAAACTTGGTTTCTAATTACTTCAAAGTACATGAGTCGAAGTAAACGTAAATGATTATCCTGTGGGACGCCGACAGAGGTTACGGTGACAAACACAGTTACTACCATTAAAAAATATAAAAATTGTGAGTGAATGAACCATTTAGTTCGATTAAATGCAGGACGCGTTGAACGTGCAAAAAAATTTCAAATGTAGACAGAGACCAATGGTAACCGATCAATTGTGATCCAACGGTGCTCCGCTGACAGTTTGTGCGTTTTCTAAAGCGAGCTCCGTGTGCTCAATTGACATTTGGGAGATTATTATACCTTTAACCTGTCAATACCCGCGAAACGAGACACAATAGTAAAACAATAACAGCGCGGTCCAATGAGACCGGCCGGGGATTCATGAATTAATGTATAAGTTTCTATTACAAATATACACATAACTATCAGTTACACAAGTTCAAAATTAGCTTGCCATTCATTGAAATCTAACCCGATTTAGATATTAATGAAGCTATTCAGATCACATTTAAAATGTCGTCAATCATTAAACACATTTAGCGAACGTATCTACATAACAAAGATAGGTATGCCAAATAAAACAGTGGCAGTGAATAGAAACGGTTTTCAATTTCATAGCAACATTAATTATTATCATTCGCCATCAAACAGAATTGTTAGTGCCTCCTGAATTTAGTTATTAGTTTGACTTTGTCGTTAAATAATTCAAAATGGCGCTAGGCAACTGACAATGACCGAAAATAAACAATACAAATCAGTAAACAGAGAGTAGCTTTCATTTTGGGTTGGGATATCATCAAATAACTTTTCCCGTTTTGGGTGGAGCGAGGTATTGTCAGACTCATTATTTATGTTAACATGTAATGTGCGCTTATATTATTATTAGGATTCCGTAACCACTGGGTAAAAACAGGACCCTATTACTAAGACTAGGTACACTGTCCGTTTATCTGTCACCAGGCTGTATCTCATGAACCGTCATAAACGGCTGAAGTTATCACAGATGATTTAAGTTGCCACTACAGTTGCCCCTGTATCAACAAATACTAAAAATAGAATAAAATAAATATTTAAGTGGGCTACCTTGAATGCATACTTACGCCCTTTAGCCCACCAATGTTGAATGACTGCTTAAGGTAAAATCGCAGTCGTTTATGTCATTAAAAAAACCAAAATCTATCCATGATCCCGAGTTGCCCTTTGTGGTCGGAGGCTGCGGATGAATCTTTGAACTACGTTACAGCCCTGACAGAGAGAGCATCAGGTTCATAGAGGGAAAGTAAGATATTTAATTAGATATTCGTACCTAACTTTGACTATGTTTCAGTACAAAGGGTAGTCGTTCTCGGTTTTATTACTGTTTTATATGGAAGGCAAAATATTTTTGATGTGCCCTATTCGTCATCCGTGTAATAGGGAATACGAATGAAAAAAAAATTGTTATTATACCAGTATATCAATAAATCAGTCCAGACGGTTTGTATAAATACCTGTACGTATTTATAGTAGCTTTGTTTTCACATCGTTCTAGTAGGTATTCAGGATGTAAACTCATTGTTTGTTTCATTGGGCGTCCTGAATGTTACTGTGAGATAGCTATGTAGCTAGCTGAACATACATGTGTATGTTTATCAAAAATTAGCTTCTGCCAGCGTCTTGCCTGTGGGATAGTATTTATCCTGAGGGAACATATTCCCAGGATATAATGTATTCGATATACTATTCTAAGACATGGTCTACTCATTTTCCTATCAAAATCTCACCTACAAACTTACGCCTTTATACATAACGATTACAGTGATTTGTATTATTTTCTTGACAAGCAACGTTATGATATATGTTAAAAGAAATATGTCGTAAAAAATCACTATAGTAACAGAAAACCTATCACAAATACGGAAGACTGATATATTGAATAGAATATACAACGAACAATACCACTGCATGAAACCTACATACACGCCAATCGCCTCGAAAAACCAATACGAATGGAATACGAAAAACTATTTTTGCAAGGCAGACAGAATAGCGGTCGGTTCATTTCATGCACATTTCACTGCGCGTATTCCAAGACCCGTGGTCAGAACACGACAATAGCTCACAATACGACATTGAATGCATAAAACCAGTTGTATGACGCACACACACATCGGCTGCTCTGCAGGCAGGACGGCCATTGAGTGACATTACAAAAGGTATTGTGTACGCCGGGACTAGTTTATCTCGCGGCCATTCGCTGAGACTGTTCCGCGCTGATAACGCTCTAAACGTCTGTCATTTGTACCCACCGCATCACTGATAACACGCAGCTAAACAACTCAACACCAATCTCGCCTGATTTATGATATTCTTATGTATCGGCACGATGCTGAGTCGATGTGAAAAGGTTTAAAGTATCTAGGAATGCCATTCAGATTGTGGCGTCCACTCCTTGATAAAGCAAGATAATATGAACTACATACCAATAATATGGTATGTATGTGGAAGCAAACAATAAGATGATGTTTTCTTCATTTAGTTCCTGTAATTTATCTTATAGATAACGACGATTGACAGTTTTACTATTGATTGTGAAAGAATAAGATAACTTGTGATATATCAGTAGTCAACAGGCCGTGAAATCTCGATGGTCAGTTCAAGTTATCGGTGCTTATAAAATTAAATTTATAGTGAAATCAGTGAACTATGCCACGTAAGAAAATATCACGGTGTCAAGAAGACCTTGTAGAACTAATTTATAAAACAGCAGAACTTAGTAACATACAACTAACAGACTATATCGTTGAGCTAGGTTGTGAAGAAGTCGACAGTTTTCTGACTGGCATTTTCAATGTGCAATTGAGAGGAATATTCGATGGACAAAAGATAAGAAGAAATTTATTGATAAAATGGCATCCAGAATCAAAAATGCGAGCGTGCTTCAGAGAATCGTACAAACGAGAATTCATCTTTTACGAACAGATCCTGCCGAAATTACTGGAAGTCCAAAATAAAATTAAAAACGCTGAAGGATTGAAAATCAAATTCCCGAACTGCATTTTGGCTTGTGCTGAATATGACAAAGAAAGCATCGCTGTGCAGGGATTGAAAGAAGATGGATTTAAGCTACGTGACAGACTTTTCAAGGCGAATTTGGATTACGTTTCACTCGTGATGAAAAATTTAGCGAAATTGCATGCGCTGTCCTTTGTGCTAGAGAAAACGAATCCGGGGGAATTTGAGGAGATAGCTCGTTTGTGCCATGAGGATGTGCAGTATAGTAAACCTGGGCCCGCACCGAAGAGCATGAGCTCGTATTACGAAGCCTCTGTGAGTGCAGTGTTGGATGAAGTCGCGAAAGACAAGTTAGACCGGCTCACTCCTGACATACTGAACGTTTTATACAAATGCACTCGGCCTGATTCCTACAGCACAATTTGTCACGGTGACTGTTGGAACAACAACATACTTTACAAAGTTATGGTAAGAACTTAAAAATAAACTGAACTGTTTCGTTGAACATTTGATGTATGCAAATTCAGTACCGGGTAAAACGGGGTGAATAGGAACGCAGGGGTGAATAGGAACGAAAGTTTGATTTTAATTTTTACTTTGGTTAAATATTTTATCTTCATTTCTGTATAAGCATCGCCTTTTATTACAATTAATGGATAAATAGGAGTAATTAAATGCTGGAAAAACCTGTTAAATAACGTTAAAATCCAGTAACCATTTTCGTTCCTATTCACCCCTGCGTTTCTATTCACCCCATTTTACGGTATCACTTGGATAGACTTTATACAACAGTCATTTATTTTAGCATTAAATAATTCCACTGACAAATGTTTAGCCTCAATAGATTGTTCAGGTACCTACCTACATCAATATCTATTTCTTGCAGGGTCGGAAGCCGGTCGAAGTGATATTTGTAGACTACCAGCTGGTACGACTCGCCTCGCCCGTCACAGACATAGCCTATTTCTTGTACATGTCCACCGATGGGGAATTCCTCAGCAAACACTACGATCAAGTCCTCGACATTTACTACGGGACATTGACAGCAGTCCTTCGACATTGCAATATGGACGTTGAAAACGTATACCCAAGGAGTATTTTTCAAAAACATCTAAAAGAATATTCAGTCCTCGGGTTAATAGAGGCTCTGGTCTCAATGATGATAATAACGGCTCCATATGAGGACGCCCTCAAAATGACTGAAATGAAATATGAACATTTTGATGAAGACGTTTGCGAAGATGAGAGCAAGGATAACTCATTGTTCGTAGAAAGAGTAAACGGTATTGTGAACGACTTTTTTCAAAGAAACTACTCTTTAGATGCAATATTAGAAAAATAAAGATACCTAAAACAATTAAATATTCTGTAGTTACATTTTATTAATACCTAGTAGAATTTTATAACAATACTAGGTTGAAAGCACAGTAAACTATATTCTGCAAAATGAGGAACTCATTCGCAAATTAGGTGTTAGTCGGTGCGAAATAACTGAGATAATCCTTATTTTCATACTGATGCGTCCATTCCGCGGCGCGAACCGTGTCGACCGCGAACTGAATTACACTAATATCGACCTTACCTAGTCCTCGGTACAGAGTTTAATTAAGTATTATGTTTTTTATGTTCCCACAAAAGAAATATTAAGAATCCTTGTTCGGTCCCGACCGAGCCGGGCCCTGGAAGGAATTAATTCCTCGACGCTGCAGTTAATTGTCTGTTACAAAGGTTTTTTCTTTGAATCTCGGTCGGAACGAACGAGAATCTTTGTTGGAATGAAAATAATGGCTCCTAGAACAGATGGCGATATTTAACAGCCCATACTCTGATGGTATTATAAGCATTTTTGAGACAATTAAATAGCTACTTTCAATGGATTTATTATTAAATCGTTAATAATGGCATTCTGCTGCTAGGAAAACGTTTTGTTTAGATGTTTAACATTATTGACTGTAATTTACATTTATTTATATCCTTCTTAAAAATGTGTTCAATGGAATAGATAGATACCACCTACGTATATCGTCGTAAGGCAAAACGTCTATTTTTTCAAGAGAGTTCGTTTCCGTAATTGCTAATGATATAAGTAATTTGTGAAACACTTTTAACCAATGTTTTTGCAATGCGTTATGTAATTAATAAACAGTTTAAGATCACAGTACCCGACGCTGGATGTAATAAGAAATCTATACTAATATTATAAAGAGGTAAAATTTGTAAGTTTGTATGTAGGGGGTAATCTCTGGAACTACTGGTCCGATTTGAAAAATTCTTTCAGTGTTAGATAGCCCATTTATCGAGGAATGCTATAGGTTATATACTATCACGCTACGACCCACGGGAGCGGAGCAGTACCTAACGAAAAATGCTGGTGGGTCCGCAGGGGACAGCTAGTACTTAATTATTTTTTTTAATTTCTTCTTTATAATATGTTACCATTTTACGCGTGAAAGGTATCGAGATAGAATACCCAACAATAATAATTTCCGGTGTACTAAATATTATCAATTTCTCTGTCCTTTACGTATTTTCACGCCACCAAATTAATCAGTAATCATCATCATCATCATCATCTGCCTAGCCTTTTCCCAACTATATTGGGGTCGGCTTCCAGTCAAGCCGGATTTAGCTGAATACCAGTATTTTACGAGGAGCGGCTGCCTACCAGACCTCCACAACCCATTAACTGGGGTAATACGGTACTTCATGGCAAGACTGGAGTCAGATTTACTGGCTTCTGACTATCCGTAACGACTGCCAAAGATCTACAAATGACAGCCGGGACCAACGGCTTAACGTGCTTTCCGAGGCACGGAGGAAACTCGTTATGTAAAGATGGTCACCCATCCACAGACCAACCTAGGCAAGCGTTGCTTAACCTTGAAGATCGACCTGTGCGGCTGTTATTATTTAGCCACGAGCTCCTCTTAACCAAATTAATCAGTAATCTATCCCAATATTAGAGCATGGATAATTGAATACACTTTAGTGACGGTCGATTTTAGCTAATTCGGCGGTAACAATTAATTTAATTATGTGTGTGCTACCACAGATATCGGTAACATTGAGCAGTCACCTGTAACGTCAAGTGTAATAATATTCCGATAGAGCTTGTGATATAAGTACTGTACAACTGATAAACGCTACCTGCGTTTATCAGTTATAATATAAGTAACTGTCTGTCTTATAATATAAGTAACTGTCTGTCTTATATCATTGTCATCAAGTGCCTTGTATCTATATATACGAGTAATTTAAATGAGAAAGTGACTGACCTATCATCGCATAACCAAAATTACTTGGAGCGAGAAATTTTGCACAAAACTTCCTTTGAATTTGCAGAATTTGCCGAGGTCATACCTAGGCAAATTCTAAGAGAGAATTTTCAAAACACTTAATAATAGGTACGAGTAAGTATAATCAAATCAAAATCTTACCTTTTTTAAATAAATATTAGTTTGAAGTATTAATATGTATTTAGTTTACACACTTATAAATAGTATAGTATAGTAAACTTCACCTGTATTCCTACAGTTATCTTTTGCGAGCCTTAAGATAACTTTCTCAAACAATCACGCTACCCCGACAGATAGGTATGTTAAACATTATGGTTACCTAAAACTTCATATTACGTCATTCTCAAGTTAAAAAAAAACGTTTCATGCTAAGTGAAATTGTTTAGTCAGTTCCTCCGGCAATATTAAATCTTACTTTGTGGTTGTATTACGGAGGGAACTTTATTTTCGTGTATGAAAACTAATTTTCAATGCAAACACCTGACGTGTAAGTTTGGTGAGTTATGGCGAGTATATTTCGTGGTATTCTGAATCAAAATATATTATACGAACTGCTTGGTCTATAGTTTTAGAGTAAATGGAAGGCCTTTGAAACCTAAATATTGTGTGTGGTAAAATGTAAGGACTGATGAGTCTACAGTCTTTGTGTTTTTAGGCTTTTGTCTTCTCAAAAGGAAATAACGGAATTCTTACATGATAACTTTGTTGGCCGTCTGTTCTTCAAGACCCTTTATCTGGGGAATGCGTGGAGGGATCGAGTTGAAATTAAAGCCATATTATTATACACAGGTCTACGTCCCTTGAAGCTGTGCAAAAATCAAACTTGTAAGTTAACGAAAAAAGAGTCACAAAAAACGTAGAAAAGGAATAAAAATTCATAGGGTACTTCCTGTTGACCTAGAATCCTAGAGACATAAAGCAAGGTCTCATGGCACAAATATAGGAAAAAGTCTGAAAACTTGTAGTTACGTCAAAAGAAAAAAACAGGGAACCACAATCTTCGGGAATTGATTTGATTTCGTTTATGTAAGTTGGTACGGAACCAACGGTTGGTACGGTGTATGTGAGTCCGACTCTCACTATCAAACATAAATCATTTGGCCATTACTCCGACTTTTATAAAAATATCACCGTTTGACTGATATTGGATACAGCTGACCTATTTTAGCAGAGGTCAACCTCTAAATCATTGACCGATATTATAGTACTTACGATGAAAGAATCTTTCTTTGATAGTTCCACGTCATAGCGTGCATAACATTACCATAACAAAAGAGGTTTAACCGCGTCTTCACGCCAAATAGTCTCTGGCAGGGGTGTTCAACTGTTCAGCCAAGGGATGTCTATACCACGTGCAACGCGCGTAAAAGTACGGTCAACAGCTAAGATAGTAACAGGTCGAACTACGAAAAACGCCCTTATTGCTGCTACGAAATAAAATTTCTTCCATGTCATAAATATGCGGTTGTCTGTACGCCTGTACCACGTTGCACAAACAAAGCCTTTACAAATTGAAATTGGGGGCATTTTTATTGTTTCCACGAGTGAAGAGAGGGGCGATAAGAAAATATTTATTTTTGAATATTTGAACTGTGGGGAGAAACTTGTACGTCGTGGTGTTTTTATGGGTTCGGAGTGTAATGAGAGTGTTTCTCAAGAATGGTATTGTTTGAGCTGACGCTTATAGGTACTGTTCTCTACCATTTTAGATTTTGCTTTCGGTATAACCTGGTTCCTTACAATTTTTTTTGAGTTGGGAAATCACCAAATTATATCTCCCGCTCTTAATGGACCGAGAAGATGTCTAAGACTTTTACTGACTAACATCCGCCTGTGTTTCTTCAGAACACTTTCTCGAGTCTTAAAGAACGGCTATAATTAAGTCATCCAATAGCGTTACCTGATTGGAGGTTATATATTGATGATTTGATTTCGTAAATATACGTGTTATGATCACAAATCAACTAATACAAACACTGACCTGACCTGCTTACTTGATGGTAAGTGTTACAATCGTTGATGGTGAAGCGTACTAGTTTATGAAGAGCCTATTTACTCTAGCATGGAAGACACCTAAATTATGATTATATCATTATTTTTATTATTATTTTACCGCTGCAGGCAAATTGTTACAATCCTTCGATGAGCTCAGTATATATGACGAGGTGAAACGCTTAGTCCGGACTATAGAGGTGTCAACGACGTAAGAGTGGACACTCGTCATACGTCAGGATGTTCTGTGATAGAAAGGTGATGGCGGAATCAATTATGTATCGCAAAACCATTCTTTTAAATATTTTTGGAAGTATAATAATTAAATAAATGATATCACATAGACAAAACTATGAATTTTACATCATTATCTCAGCCGAAAGACGTCCACGGCTGGACATAGTAGCTCCCCCAAGCGTCGCCACAACGACCGGTTCTGACTTTTACATACCTACGAACCTGATATTGTTGTTTTTGGTGGTACACCTCATTTTAATGAAAACCAGAGGAAATTCATGAAGCCTTCAGCGTTAATTGATTGACACCCGCGTTGTCACATGTGCGAGAGAATGAATGAATTATTGATTCCCGGCTTGAAATGGCCCGACATTGCCGGTACTTATAATTTATACATTTAAGTAGATACGTTGGCATTTGCATGCAATATCAGTTTAAACTGTAACATAGCGTATTGTAGATTCAATCAGTCACATTGTGGGGGTTTTTATCTTCGTACTGATATGTAATTTTATGTTTTTACTTCACATTATATATAACAATTATATGTTATTATTTTAAAAATGAGTGTTTATTATTGTTTCTCTTAATTTTCGTCATCATCGTGCAACTGAAGAGATACTTTTTAACTGTCTCGAAAGACCGCTCTTACCCCTTCCACGTTTAGGTATGCAGTATGGTGTATTCGCACTAGTGTAGAATACCGCGGTGGCTAACCCCAGCTACAATTAATCATATTTAATAAAAAAATTGTGATTAGATTAAATCTATCACTTTCTATTTTTTATTTATTTTTTAGCTCGGTTAATGGTTTTTCGTCGATATATGTATATGGAGATTGTAATGCGAAGATCAATTTAATATATGCCAAATTATAAATAATAGTTTAGTAGTAGTCTCTACCAAGGCAGATGAAAAAAAACTTTGTTAATCATTTCACACAAAAATTTGTTATTTTTACATCTTTTTATATTTAGCTCGGCGTGTACTTCGCCTTACCTGCAATAAAAACTTAGCCAATTTGTATTGTAGTCACATCTATGACGCCAAATAAAATTACTAAAATTAAAAAATCCGGTCTCTTTCTCCGGTCAGCGGCCATCTTCTTTTCTCGCATTATTCTTCTCACAGACTTGAACAGAGGGTTTTAGTCAGTAATCATCTGCCTAGCCTTTTCCCAACTACATTGGGGTCGGCTTCCAGTCAAGCCGGATTTAGCTGAATACCAGTATTTTACGAGGAGCGGGTGCCTACTAGACCTCCACAACCCATTGACTGGGGTAACACGGTACTTCATGGCAAGACTGGAGTCAGATTTACAGTAATATTAGTATAAAAATCTGAAACAGCCTGTCGCTCCATCAAGAACGGTAGGAATTAAGGTAAAACGTTATTGGGCTCACGTATGCCACGTATGTGAATGTGGGCGCGTCGGTTTACATACATTGGCAATTAGACATGTAGAGCTACGTACATTAGAATCACGCCACGCGATGCCAAGCGATGCGGTTCTACGTAGAACTCAGGTTTCACCCACGCGTGGGGCGGTCTACAGTAGTTCCCGTTTTATCTGATGATTTATCACCTCAAAAAATAAAATATAAAGGTAGACAACGTTGAAATAATATCCTCCCTAGTAATAAAAGTTGCCATCAAGTTTCCATCATTATTATTGGAAAATTCGGTTTCATAAAATGGTTTTCAGCATAATTTAAACTTGAATACTGAAAGGAAAATAAGCGTAGTTCATTTTAATATGCCTGTAAATTATGCACTTCCAAAAATGATTTACTATTTACTGTATCCACCTAAGAGTGATGCTTTCAGACGGATTATATGGAGCACATACATAAGTACGTACGAGTATTTATTGGAAATGGAGGTAGGTATACTCCTACGATTTCCTATAAGTAGATACTTACGTTCGTATATAATGTACTCGTGGAATAAATGTTGATATACGTATCGAATTGATGGTGCTCTTGAAATAATATTTATTGTATTGTATTGTTTATATGGATAACAGGTTCTTTCGTTCGAAAGAAGGAAATGTATTAATTTTTATTTATAACTAGCTTCCGCCCGCGGCTTTGCTCGCATGAAAGTAACTTTTTTTACACATAATATAGCCTATATCACTCAGGAAGAAAGCAGCTTTCTATCAATATATGTATACATTTATGTAATCGAATCAGGATCTTCAGAGATTATCCCATACAAACAAAAAAAAAAACTTTACCTCTTTATTATATTAGTATAGATAATGCAATGTAGAACCATCATAAATAAAGTGTGTTGCTAAGCGCAAAAACTCATAACTTACTGCATTAATTTGGATGCCCTTTATTAAATTTGTCAAGGCCATGTCCATGTACATAAGTAAGATTTTTTTATTCCGAAAGTATTTTCCCTTAGGACAATTTTCTACTAACCCACAGGCGAAGTTGCTGACAGTAGCTAGTTCACAGTAAAAGGAATAGCTATATATAAACACAGGTAGGCTGAAAATAATTGAAGACAGAGTCGTAATCTAAACATTGAATAGGAGCTACGTGCGAGACCTTCGGTAATTTCTGAGAAAGTTCAATCGGCGCACGTCCCTAACAAGGAAAACATTTCTTCGGTGGAGGCATTTTATTTAGACATGTCCTTTTCTTTATATATTTATGTACTAGCTTCGTTTCCGTGAAATTAGTTCTTCCTATCTTTCAATCTGGTGCCTACCTAGATTGAAAGATAGGAAGTAGGTACTCATTTAAATATCTACTAACTTCCACCCGCGGCCTCGACCGCGTGGTGTGTTGATAAAAAGCAGCCTATAGCAAAAATAACAAAATCGAAGAATAAAAAAGTAGCCTATATGTTAATTCAGGGTATATCCTATCTACATACCAAATTTCAACCAAATCGGTCCAGCCGTTTGTGCGTGAAAGAGTAACAAACATCCACACATCCATTCTCACAAACTTTCATATTTATAATATTAGTAGGATATAAAAGGCAAAAATAGGAGTTAGTGATAGCGTAACGACAGGCAGGAAAGAACGGAAGAAAAAAACGATTTGCGCTGACCCTAAATATAACAGGACATGGGCAGGAAGATGAAGATGATGAAAGGAGAAACTGACATATCAACGCAGAGTCTTACTGGAACTAGGATTAGGTACGTGAATTTTTTTACAAAGTTTCTTTTTATGACGTAAGCGAGCATTAAGAAAAGCTTTTCCAAAATTCAACTCCTGAGGATTCGAAACGGGGGTTGAAAGTTTGTACAGAGGCATACTTTCACGCGGATGAAACCGCTACCAAAAGTTAGTCAATTATAAATTTTTCAACTGTTATTTTTCTATTTATTTTTGGTTTTAAAGTACGCCCTTTTTAAAACGAAGAAAACAAAATAAAAATGATTAAAATCGGACAAACCGTTTCTATAGTTTTAACGAGAGTAATGGACAGTAGTTTATTTTTATGTCTTTGTGTTTTTGTCTTCTTCTTCCTGCCTATAAGAAGTTTATTTTATTTTACCATATAGTTCTTTCTGGTTAACTAGAATACTAGTATTAATGCCTAAAGAAATAAAGGAACCACCAGCACGTTTTGGTTTAGAATTCTTCATCAAATAGCAGTTACCGCTTTACCATGCGATACGAAAACGATTCGTTTTCCTACATAGGAACCGAGAAAAGCCAATAAACCGTTCAGTCATAACTACATAAGTGTGCTCATAAAACATTATGTATTCTTCCGTATTTTTCCATTAAGTCCGGCCTCCGTTATAAATAGTCGGTTCCCGACGCACCCATGTCAATATCGACGTGTAGGCACAGTCTTCGAAGTGGCTGCGAAGCTCAGGTAAACACGAACAGCTTGGTCTGTGGTTCCTAAACTTTTTAGGTGGAACCACTTTCGACTTTTTTGAAAACCAACCACTTCAATTTCAGAAAAGAAATTAACTATCTATAAATATATTATTTATTAAAAAAAATGTATCATTATATAAATTCAAAACTGGTAGCAAGTTCGGCCTCCGCGTTATAAATAGTCGGCACCCGACGCACCCTTGTCAATATCGACGTGTAGGCAGAGCCTTCGAAGTGGCTGCGAAGAACAGGTAAACACGACCAGTTAGGGCAGTGGTTCCTAAACTTTTTTTGAACAGGGACCACTTTTGATTGTTTGGCGTTAGCAGGGAACTGATTTCAGAAAAAAACGTAAATATTTATCAAAAAAAAACTTTGTAGTATTGTAAATTTAAAACTAACAACAAATCTATGTATCGTTTAAATTATTAAATGATGTATTCTTCCGTATTTTTTCCATTAAGTCCGGCCTCCGTTATAAAGAGTCGGTTCCTCGACGCACCCATGTCAATATCGCCATGTAGGCAGCGCCTTCGAAGTGACTGCGAAGAACAGGTAAACACGACCAGCTAGGGTAGTGGTTCCCAACGTTTTATGACTGTCCCAGTCATAAAACGTTGGGAACCACTTTTGATTGTTTGGCGATAGTAGGGACCTAGATTTCAGAAAAAAAAATACGTTTATAAAAAAAATAAACGTATAGGATCGTAAATTCAAAACTTATAGCAAACCTATGTATCCTTTAAATGATTGAATTGTGTATTCTTCCGTATTTTTTCCATTAAGTCCGGCTTCCGTTATAAATAGTCGGTTCCGCGACGCACCCATGTCAATATCGACGTGTAGGCAGAGCCTTCGAAGTGGCTGCTAAGCTCAGGTAAACACGACTAGCTAGGGCATTGGTCCTCAAAGTTTTTTTAACCTGGGACCATTTTCGATTCTTTGTCGTTAGCAGGGACTTGAATCTCAGAAAGAAAAAAATAAACTGCGCAAACATGAAATCGCGAAAAAAGTCAGCAGTTCAGTACATTTTGTCCAGGGGAGCATAAATGTACTGAACAGCAAATTTTTTTTGCTGTCCTAGGATTGGTCCCATAGTAAAAGTGGTTTGATATCATCAAGTTCCCGATACGATAATAAACCAAATACCAGTCACTCTATATATTGATCTAAACAAAAACTTATATTTTAAATTCGAAACTTGTAGAAAACCTGTGTATTCTTCAAATTCTTTCAATCAAAAGTAATGAGCATGATAAGACTTAAAATTCAGTTCACATCAACATTACTTTTTACTCTTTTTAGTAAGAAAATTCAAAATTTTCACTCTTTCGCGGAGCATATTAAAAGTCTTGCGGGGACCACCAGTGGTCCGTGGACCAAAGGTTGGGAATTGCTGAGCTAGGTAAACGAAACAAAATTATCCCCCGGAGGGATTCGATAATTGAAATCTGCTGCTAAGAAGCTAGCCTTATTTTAAGGGTTAATATTTGGAGTCCATGGAATAGTGAGCGTTTTTATGAAGGCGTCAGTTCTCAAGGGTATGCTCAGCTCAAGCCAACGTTTGATTAGGATCTTTGTACGCAATGTTTTTAGGAAGGCAGCTGCAATTTTGTTGATATCATGGGCAGATAAGTTTGTGTTTACGTGATTTTAGGATAAGCAACGTTTCGTAACTTATTTTTTATTTTGGGTATATAAAGAGTAAATCAGTCTGGGCTGCAGGTTCCTTGATTCTGATCTATCTATAAGAATCTGAAAACTGTTTCTAAAGAGAAGAGAAGAACTATCTGTCTTCGACTTTGATTTTGCGTCCACAACAATCAACATTCTCGCGCACGAAGTCGCTAGTAGAAACTAGCTTTCTATTAACACGCGAGCGAAGCTGGTAGTATTTAGTTTATAATATACTCGTTTTTGAGTTTATTACAAACAAAACTAAACTACAAACCTTTCCTCTTTTAACAATAGTATAGATTAAAGAGTCGCAATAAAAATAACCAGCAATTTTTTTTTGTGATCGTGGATGTCCATGGGGGGCAGTAAGGACAAGGTATCTTACTACAGATCTGTAGTATGTTGTGGAACTTTCTCTAATGAGACTGTACTATTAACGGATATCATTAACTAGCTGACAGTCTCCTCAAACTTGAAAACCGGGCGAGTTTAGAGAGAGAGAAAACGAGTGCAAATCGGACTCGCGCACTGAGGGTTCCGTACCAACTTACCTATGAAAACAGTTCAATTCTTTTTCTTTTTACTTTTTATCTTTTTTAGGGTTCCGTAGCCAATTGGCAAAAACGGAACCCTTATAGTTTCGCCATGTCTGTCCGTCCGTCCTCGCTTAATCGCTGTGACCGTTAGCTCTAGAAAGCTGAAATTTGGTAACAATATGTATGTCAATCACGCCGACAAAGTGCAAAAATAAAAATTGGAAAAAAATGTTTTATTAGGGTAGCCCCCCTACATGTAAAGTAAAAAGCGATTTTTTTTTAATTTCAACCCTAACGTGTGATATATTGTTGGATAGGTATTCAAAAATGAATAGGGGTTTACTAAAATCATTTTTTGAGAATATCAATAATTTCGGTAATAATCACTCCAAAAGTAAAAAACAATGGTTCCCCCCCCCTCTAACTTTTGAACCATAAGTTTAGAAAATATGAAAAAAAATCTGGAAATTAGAACTTTATAAAGACTTTCTAGAAAAATTATTTTGAACTTGATGGGACGAACAGTTTTTGAAAAGTTGGGAACACTTATTGTGACGGACGGGAAACTACGGAACCCTACACTGAGCGTGGCCCGACACGCTCTTGGCCGGTTTTTTTCCGTTAACTTACTAGTATGATGTTTGCACAGCTTCAAGGGACCGCAGACTCAGGTATATGGTTTTAATTTCAATTCGATAACTTTAAGCGTTTCCAAGATAAATAATAGGAAGAAAGGACAGAAAGACGGACAAAAAAGTGATCCGAGAAGAGTTCTGTTTTTTATTTTTTTATGGAACCCTAAAAACGATATTAAACACCCCGATCCGAAGCCCAGAGATCAAATGAATATAGACACTTCCTACTAATACATAAGATTGCAAATCGATGAGCTAGTACACACAATTAGACAGGCACTCGAAAGCCCTTTATGGGTGATTCCGTCGTTTCGTGCAAATTGCGACGATCCGCGGAATAAAAAAAAAATGTTAGATTTAACATATTTATTTTTTTAATTCGAGTTAAAAACGTCGTCACATTCATAAAAAGTGGAAGGCACTTCTTTATATTATTTACTTACAGTTGAAAATCAGTAACAGGATGGTGATGAAAACTGTCTGGATTGTAATGAACTAGGGTAACTGTATGTAACTTACTAACTAATTAATAATTAATTCGAAGTACATATATACTAAAAATCGAATCGTCATGTTTCGCAGTGACATAAGGAACCCGAAAAAACATGTCTCATATAGATAATACACTATACATACTGGAACACATTCATTAAAAAAAAAATCTTCATTCCCTTCCAAAATTATTCATTACCTTCCCGCAAAAAAATGGACGGAACGGATGGTAATGCAGAGGAGATGAATGAAAAATTTCACCTTTTTTATTGATAACTTCGTTGCACAAAACATTAAATATTTTATCTTAAAACAGGTCTAATATGACTTTAAGAAATATACATATTACGTATTTATAATAATTTATTTATTACTGTACCTTGAGAAATCGAAGGAGCTGATTTACTGACGAAACACCGGTTACAATTAGAGGATCGTAAATATTTTTTTCCACAGTGCGCGCAACATCCACTCGTCTCTGTTACCAGGGCCGACTAACTAGTATAAACGCGTTTTGACGTGAATCGTAACGGAGAACGTCTCATATTCTCTTAAATTAAGAAGTTTGTGTGTACGGATGGTGATGTTTTTTTTTTAATGACAATTCGAAAATGGAGTTTTTTACGTATATAGATTGCAATAAATTGAAAACTAAATTACATAAATTGTAGTTCAGTCCTTTAGCTTTAATATTGGGTTTTATTTAAAGTCATAATTTCGAATTTAGATAAGTAAACATCGAAAGAACTGCCGAAGTCCCTAGTTGGAAACGGAGAGGAATGATTTTACAGGCAGTTTTAGATTTTTTTTTAAATGTTTAATAAAAAAATATGTAATATTAGCGATATTACTTTTAAAATTATTATATCTTTATTCTCTAACCAAAAATCAGTTCAGTTTTTCTAATAAATACATGGGTATTTTCGTCTGGAATTGCTTTTTGCACAAAACCACGGAATGACCCTTATCCTTAACGAATGTATGTTGGTAGTAGGCGCTAAGTTCATTGTTACAGCCTATCGCCCCGGACGGCTGAGGGATTAGTCGCCGCCTCATCTTACAGGTCAATGCGCAGCAGACATTACGCGCACGGGAAGGGTTGGATTACAATCGAACTAAGAAATTGTTCTGTGTCATCGGGAATTTTATCCCTTCCACTTTCTTTTCTTCTTTATTTTTCTTTCTTTAAGTCAAAAATGAAAAGGTAACTACTAAGCAAGCTTGCTCTATCCTCGACTACATCATCACTTGCCATCAGGTGAGATAGTGGTCAAACGTGAGTCTATTCATAATAATAAAAAAGCATCATCTACCTAGCCTTTTCCCAACTACATTGACCAGACCTCCACAACCTTTTAACTGGGGAAACACGGTACTTCATGGCAAGACTGGAGTCAGATTTACTGGCTTCTGACTATCCGTAACAACTGCCAAAGTTCTACAAATATATAATTGGTAAAAAAAAACATAATAATAAAAAGCATATCCGACTAATTATTATTATAAATTGTATAAAGCTACCAATCCACACCAAACTAATTCTTTAAACGCTCACACAAAATCTATATTACTGTACTCAAGTATTAATCTCTCGATGGCCGTCTCAAAGTGGCCGAGACGAAGCCATTGAGTATAAAAGCTATTAGATTCAATGAAAGAAATGGCGACGGCTATATTTACAATGGGCAAACTTTACAGCCAGTGCGATACTAGTGCTCTTTCTATACAGTATAAGGAGCTTATTACATTTTCACTGTGATTTTTGCTTATAAAGTCCAACTTTGCCGGTTTAGTTCAGAGAAATTGAGTGTTTTGATAACTTTGACTTATTGAATGGTGAAGAATAGTTATTAATATAGTTAATAGCGGCCTCGATTTTGGTATATTCTTTTTTGATCTCACAACCATAGAAATGTGCACGAAGGGTACCGTACCGTCAAAATTATGGTCTACCAACTGCAAAAATGCTACTTTAATGTAAGCGTCGGGCGTTCGAACTTTGGATCTAAGGATTGTCCTTAGAGTTAGAGTATAGATTATTGCAACTTTGAGATAGGGATTAATCTTTCCTTTGTTTACTAAAAGGCAAAATTAGTAAGAGACCGAAGCAATTTTGGTCTTTGTGCAACATGTTCACGTAATTTTTTTTATTTTTTTTATTAAACATTGTACAAAGGCGGACTTAATGCCTTAGGCATTTTCTACCAGTCGACCTTAGGGTGGTGCAGAAACATGGCGTAGTAGGTGCAACTGACAGTTAAACAAACAAAAACTAATATTAAATAAAATATATACTATAATACAATAAAATATAAAATAATATTAAATAAATTATATAATAAATAAAATATATAAATACATACATACATATAACCAAAATTAATAAGAGAAACGAATCCGATAAATCAGCGCTGTAATGATTCTGCCAACTTCTTGCGAATGTGTTCACGTGCCATAACCTTAAAGGAGAGCCGACTAGATGCCATCCTGATGTTCAAAGGGAGCGCGTTCCAAAGAAAGATCGCCTGTACAAAGAAGGAAGACTTGATAAACCCACATCAATTTTGCGAGTATTTACAAATTATAATGTTAAATAGGCACGTGTAAAGTAATTTACACCCAGAACTCCTGAAAACAAATAACTTCTGAACAAAAGAAAAGCTACACAAAGAAACGCGTCCTTATTTATAACTTAATCCATACACCAACCCCCTGACTACGTACAATAGTACCTAAGTACATACACATACGTTAATCCATTCACACATGTATACAATTACCAGCATTTTCATACAAAACATCGCATTCATACGAAAATAGTCACGCAATTTCCACGCGTTAATTCTTAAAAGGAAAAAAAAACACGATCGCTTTTATAAAACAACGTGTTGTACTGAAAGCGGGGGAAATATTGTTCGACATACGTTGTACGTTCACAGGGTTAAGAGCTGCGACGTTTAAACTTAACCCTTTTTAGTTAGAGAACAAAGAGTGGGCCGTAAACACCCCGCTTCGCCCACCCGTCACCCTATTATTGCGTAAATGTTAATTTGGCACCAAAATTGTTTTCTTTGCACCTACAAATTCAATTATGCAGTCCGACTAGGAGTTTAAGTAAAATAAATTGCGCTGTACGCTCGTGGACGCAGACTCATGTAATTTGAGGATTACAGAATTTTTCCCGTGGTCGCTCACTCTCAGAACTTTTTTAATCATGCTTTTAAATTACACACGACGTCAAGCAGACGTTGTAATGTAAATTATTTGGCGTTTTCATAATAATAACAAAGATTTTCAACCATTTAAGTTTGCTCATAAAATATGTAGACATTTTTATTTTCCTCTACAATACAAAGCTTACAAAAGCAAATAGCACGTATCTATAACAAGCCAATATTAACAAAAACAGTTGTTCATATCACCACTGGAGGCTACTGGGCTATTCAGCAGAACAATACCGGTCAATATAAAAAAAAACAAGCAAACATCGAAGTCCGCTTCCCTAGTTTCAACTTAAGAATATATCATCTCCATTTTATGCGGCCAAGAGTAAATATAGAATGGTTAACCTATTGAGAAGGATCTACAAGCTGCTAAATATTGCTATTTAACACCCCCCCCCCCTAGTGGGGCTACAAAACAGAAAAATAGAATACCTATAAAAAAACCAATCAGAGTCAGCTTTCCTAGTTTCAAATTAAGAATATACCATAGAGAAAATATAGAATGGATAAACTGTTGGGGAGGATCTACAAGCTAAAAGGGACATAGACGTGTGGGTAGCTAGGTAGCCCCTCTCCGACGCTGCAGTGTCGGGGTTAAATCTAATTTTTCCCCCGCTAATGCCGCCTGCCAGCCCTCCCCGCTCAAGGTTGAGTGGGCGCGAAAATTGTAACTTCACCGCTCGCTGGAATCCTCCGTACTTTTGAAGTTTTGACTACACATACATCCAATGGTTAACTTTAGCTATTTGTTATTGATTATTTTTTAGTTTGAGTTTTAGTTTGAATACTTTCTGGCGAATTTTTTTACGAAAGATCAATTTTAAAGCAATACATTTATAGGCTTACTTGGAATACAATAATTTATATTTCCACACAGTGGTACCCCAGTTGTAACGGGCTAGAGTGGTCCAAACCCAGGGCAGTCAGGTGCATTACTTTGTGTAATTTTTGTCATCGCCACTGCTCTCAAGGTGCAACCGGCATGTCCTAGATATAAAAATTCAAAGACATGTGTTATTCACCAATTCGCACTGGGCCTAGAGCCCATCCCCCCTCCTGGAGAGGAGGCCTGAGTCCCAGCATCAGTGCAGCAGCAGTGGGAATATTATAAGGCTGATTATGTTATTCAATTCAAATTATGTTATGTTATGCATGTATATTTCTACTACATAAGTTCCTGAGTTAAATGATGTTCGTTTAAACCGTCTGAAAATATATTGAAACCTTTCGAGCAACGACGGACGTTTGAACAAGAACATTGAATCAAACTTATGTAAAAACTCATTATACGAAAACGTCTTTAAGTAGTTCGTATGTGGTCGTAAAAGTCCCATCAAAAACTCGATAGATGTGAGTTTAAAACAATATAACAACGACAGCGCTTACTGTTCTCCTGGACAAGAATACAGATTTTGATATGTTTGGGGAAGAACGGAAAACGATACTGTCGGAATGTATGAAATTTTGAGAGGTAAATGTATGAATGTGTATTATATTTTAAACAGGTAACAAAAAGTCATGCGTGACTTATGACGTGCATATTTTTAATTTTTGTTTTATATTTGCTTCGGCCATTCTGTATTAAATCAAAATTAAATTTAAAAAATCAGTTAAGATATTATGACGATACGAAGAAACACAACGAAACCATTTTCATCGGGGGAAGGGAAATCTCGACATGTTTCATTCGGCTGGGTGATAAAATATGCATGCTTCAGGCTCGCCCTTTAACCTCTAAATAACTCGTGCTGTAAACATGTCTACAGATAGTGTGTGGGATGTCTGTAAATGTCTCAATATTTGGTTTGTAAAAGGTTTTCGGCGATGCCCTTTTTATTTTGGATTATTGTGATATAAACGAGATGCATTCGTTTTCTTCAAATTTTATAAAAAAAATTATAAGTAAGTAATAATTATGTTTTAGCAATAGTCCATAAAAATAGTAAATGGTTTAGTCAATACACAACAGGACGTAAAGTAATTCTAAGAACACAAAACACCCATGATGTTGGCATGCACTACCACTACATGGCATAGTCAATCCTAAATATTTCGGTTTTTGACAATCGTTAGCGCCGATCAAATATCAGCTTTTTGTACAGGGCACGTACGTAGGCACGGTTAATTTGCCGTGTGTAGGCATGGTTGTCAGTGATGTATGGATCACTAGGGGAGCTTGTTGTTGTTGTGCATACATGGCACTGCTACAGCACGGCACGGCCACCGTGTTTTATCAGCCTCTTGTACAGGGTATGTTTTATTAACCGTGCTTACACACGGCGATAAAGGTGCGTGTGATAGCAGTTATGGTAACTAACCACAATACCAACAGGCCAGTTCCTGTTACATGTTCTGATGCTACGGACACATTCGTGGTTTAGTACAAACTAAATTAAAATAAATACGAGTAAAAACGAATTTCACAAAAAGCTGTGAATTTATTTAAATATGAATATTTAAGGATGAACGTGATTTCTCAATGCTATAACTTCTGCTTCCATGTCATGTAGACTTTTACATCAGCAACCATTTGATCAGGTGGTCCGATGGTGAATAGCAGATCAGCTCGGGTCCTCACTATCATTGATGCATACGTGAACGGTATCGCAGGCAGTCTCTCGACGTTGCTTATTATGTTCCTAAATACACTTCGTCCCTGAAATAAGTAAATTATATACAGCTCTTATTGACAATGTGTAGGTAAAGCCACTTTAGAAACAATAACATAATGTGCACAAAAAAATTATCAAGATTACGACGCTAACTTGCTAATACTTTTCAAGCTTAATAAGTGAAATAAACTAAAAAGTATTTTTTTTTAGGTGTGCTCCACAATAGGAATAAATTATTCTTCGTTCGTGAATGAATTCAAATGATACCCAGATCCGGTAGATCTGTAGGCCATACAAACATGGTTTCGTTGTGGGAATCGAACCGCTGATTTTGTTAAGTATTTTTTTACTTGTTTTCTTTTTGACTGCTGAGTTTTGTTCCTATTTGTGGTGTACAATAAAGTTTATTCTATTCTATTTTGTTAAAAAAAAACTCTATTAAGAAACTCACAGGAGGAAAAGGACAGGACCAATTTCCACGCAGTTGCTTTGCGTACATCTGACCAATATATGGATCATTGTACAAGAAGTCACAAAGTCTATATTCAAATTGTACCGGTACCGGCACGAAACGACCACTTATAAATTCGTATAAGCTCCATTTAATCTGAAATAAAAAAAATACTAGTGTCATAAAAATAAAGAAAGAAAAAAGAAAACATATTTATTCCGCCCTAAATGGACGCACACTAAAATATACATTAAAAATATAATTAAAATATAAAATAACGCACACTAAAAAATATATCTAAACTGTCGGGTAAGTGTGGACCGGAACAAAGTCGGGACAGTACCTATTGATTCTGTGTGAAAATAAATCTATTGACTGGCCAATCTAGTGACTGTTGGTCTATTGGTTAATGGTACTGACTGCTATGCTGGAGATCGTAGGTTCGATATCCACCCATGACATGTTTGTGTGATGAGTCGTTTGTTCTATGTCTAGGTATTTATCAATTGTTCTACTTAGTTAGATGGCGTTGTGGATATTATTGATAAATTGACTCGTGGCTTGATTTGGCAAAAATCTGTCTTCTTATGCTAGCCAGCCAATCCTGTCTATCATCATCAGGGGAACCCTGCTGGATCAGTGACCATCATTGACATTATGATGCATTAGCATTATCGGCCTTGTAATGTTCCCACTGTTGGGACTCAGGCCTCCTCTCTAGGAAAGGGAATGGGATGTAATCCACCACGCAGGCCCAGTGCGGATTGGTGAATGTCACACGTCTTCGAATTTTTGGTTCTAGGACATGGCGGTTTCCTCACGATGTTTTCCTTCACCGTTTTGAGAGCAGTGGTGATGAAATAAATTACACAAAGCAATGCGCCTGGCTGGGTTTGAGCCCGCGACTTACAACTCGTAAGTTGGGGCCGTTACCACAGGGCCACCACTGCTCCATTATGATGAGTTTTATATAATTTGATAGCAAGACCTGATTCGAATGGTACCTACCGTCAAGTTATTGCCATATCCAGTTGTTGCATTGAAATCAAAATCTATGTAATATGGACTGTGTCGGCTTCGCTTTCTGAACGTAAAATGGATATCGTGCAAGGAACTGTTCCCAGATACTGTCTCTACCCTCTCAGGAACCATTTCTGTTGGCCGAATTGAACATACCTGAAAATAGTATAATGCAATTGGTTGAATGAGGGTTCAGATTTTGGGCACTTTATTGGTGGTAGTTATTCTTATATTCTTTATTATAACCAACATTCTTCTTCTTCATCTTCCTGCCCTCATCCAATATCACTTGGGGTCGGCGCAACACGTGTTTTTCTTCCGTTCTGTCCTGTCACCCGTCATAACATCACTAGCTCCCTTTTCTTTCATATCTGTCCCACAGTCTATCTATCTTTTCTTTGGCCTCTCTCTCTCTCCTCTCCCCATCCGTCTTATAATAACCAACATTGATTCTGATAAACATAGGACAGCTGATGTACGCAGGCGAGCTTAACCCAAAATTGGATTTTCTTACAGCAAACCTTAGGTTTATACATAAGTAAAAAAAAATATACATGACAATAACTCATACATAAAAATGCACAATTAAACTTTAATCATACTTAAAACTAAATGAATTAACTAAGTCTATGTGCGCAGCACACAATACATAAAAATACTACATTTTACAATAATAGTACTATATGCAATAGTAGTAAATTCGAAAAAAAAAATACTTACCGGAATAAATCGTAAAGCAAAAAATAATAAAAATAACAACTCCATCAGTTTTGAACCTTTCAAATCAACAGTAACGATGTAATAGCACTAAAAATAAGTTAAATGGGAGTGTAAAATAAAAATAGCATACGATGTAATCAAACTAATGACCGTTGCATTTCTTTGTAATCAATGATTTTAATTTATTAATAACTAGAAGTAGTGTATTTTGTTACAGATCTACGAACTTAATCCGTACGCAACTAACTCATAAAGGTAATATGGATTTAACAATACAAATAAATCGACTTGATATATCCATTGATAACATTTTTGTCCAACGACCTAGGGGGATTATTATGTTGTTTAAATAGCATCATGATTGCGATAATAAAATGGGTTTTGCGAAAAAATTAACCATACACAAAAACAGTTCAAAGGGCAAAATAATTTTAATTTCGGAAGTCGATATTTATTTGGTTTAGCACGAGTAAGTTTTTAGGGTTTCGTACCTCCAAAGGAAAAACTGGAGCCCTTTTAGGATTACTTTTTTGTTTGTCTGTCTTTCAAAACCCTTTATCTCGAGAACGCGCGGAGGTCTGCAGTCCCTTGAAGCTGTGACAAAAATAAACTTCTAAAGTGAACAAAAAAAAGATATGACCCTTTATATCGCAAAAATCGGACATTTCGATGCTCTCAAGGAAATCAAAATTCATAGGGTACTTGCCATTGACCAAGAACTATGAATTTTGGCAAATATTATCGTAACGTCTTATGTACCTATGAATTTGTACGGAACCCTCGGACAGGTGCGAGTTGAACTCGCCCTGTCCAACTCGCACTTGTCCGTTTTTCTCATATGAAAAAAGATTGTATTTTTTTGGAAAAATGATTTATTTTCTACTTTTTAGTTGTAGTATCCCACAGCAAATACTGATGTAGGATACACTGTTGTATACCGCAGTTCCGGGGCCTTCCTTCCTGTTTCCTAATTGATTAATTCGATTATACCTTATAGACAAAGTGCATCTCATGACAATTCTAATTAGCCCATATACTCGTAGGTACGTCTGGGTTGTTTTATTACTGAGTTCGAGTGCCTACTTTCCGGCTAAAAGTTTCCACCATTCACTGGTTTTTGTTTTTCTATAAGTGAACGTTGCAGCCTGCCCGACCGAATTTAACTTTTGGCGTATACGCCCCATAAAATTGATTAAAGCTTTAAAGCTTAAAAAAATCACAGTCTCGTACCGAGGGGTTACGTATAAACTTACCTAAATAGTTCGATTTCTGAATCGAGTCTTGAAGATTTTTCTGAACCGCATTTTTTATGTAAGTAACAACAATTTTACGGTTTTCGTATTTTTCCATTACTTCCGCCACCTTGTTCTTCTTTCTTTCATCAACAAGAAATCCCTTTTTGGTTTTTATTCCCTAGCGAGCATTAAAATGTGCGCCATAATTTCGCGAGGTTCCTTTACTGGACTGGTGCAGAAGAAACGCCTGGAACACCAATCACCAAAACACCTAAAGTGGCGAAGTGCCTTCATTAGGCCGTTCGGGAGCTATGACCTCTCGCGCAGGGCCCAGGTACAGGACATGGTCCGTAGTCATGTCAGTAAAACCGTAAGGGCCCAGCAGGGCCGAAGCCTATTGAGGCCAAGGGTTCACTTCCCAACGGGAAAATCGGGGTCCTGGAACGCAAGTCAAAGAAGTAATATAAGAGTGGGTTTCAGTCACAAAAAATCTGACGCGATCTGCCACTCCACCCTAGAGCGAGAGAAGTCATTGCGATACTGGATGATTAACCACACAAAAAAAAAACAGCTTACTTATCTTTAGATTGCAGCGACTTAGTCTAAATGATAAATCTTTCATTAATTTCCTCGGCTGCGTAATTTTACATCCCGTCACCCGACGAATGTTTATTTCTTATTAAAACTTTACTTAATTCCATACAATAAAACACTCGCCCAAGTACTGCGAACTTGTAGGGCTTCGCAATAGTTTAGGTTTAGTGTTAACAACTGAAAAGCTTTAGGGGCCGTTTGGACTTGTTCATTGTTTTACTTAAGCTGATTAGCGCTGGTGTTGACTTTAAGCGGATCACATTAAAACATAGTAATTTAACTTGCTTTTAGATTCATATTTTCGCTTCGGTTTACTTTTGTGTTTAGTGTAGAGGTTAATTAATTTTACATCATTAAAATTAATTAGTGTATATTTTTTTGTAGTTGTACTTTTTTCAAGGTGAAAAATCATCCAAATCTTCCAGTCTAGAGTAAAGCAAAAGAGCGTATCAGACTTTTACTGACTAAAACCTACCTATGTTCTCTTCATTTGCCCTTTGCGTTCTTGGTAACTCTTTCAAACAGTAGAAGCTAGGCATTTAGTAAAAAAAAAACATCGGAAAAAAACTGGCAATCATCGAATAAAAAAAAAACGAACACATGTCACATACATTCACCACCCTGCAGAAGCCCGCGTAGTGGATTGCAACCCATTCCGTCTTCTAGAAAGATGGCTGCATTCTCAGCAGTGGGAACAATATAAGGCTAACTATGTTACTCGTATATTATACAGGTACAAAGTTATCGAACCGACATATCAGTAACATAACCATGGTTCAGAATCAATATTCCACTCAAATACCAAGTTTACGCGTCAAATAAAGACGGAAAAGGAAAGCTTTCGCATGTTGCAATATAGTTCGGCTATTTATAGGTTGGCCGAACTGTGCCGATCGGAATACGCCATCAAAGAGTGGAGAGTCAATAATGTTTCTATGGATCGCCCGTAACCAGCCTCCCCATATAATTACGGTTAGCGTCGACCCCGGCTCGAATATTTCATAAGATTATTATGATGAGAACCCGGATACAGTTTCTTTTTTGTGGTGGGAAGTCATCTAATGATTTCTCCCATTCTAGAGTGGAGCGGGAGAACGTATCAGACTTTTCCTGACTAAAACCACGCCTGTGTCTTTCAGTTGAACTAAGCGTGCTAAGACCACTGGTTTCCTGTGTCTTGGCGGGCATCGGCCTTGATTAGGCCCCTACGGTTTTGCTGACTTCTTTTTGAGGCGAGTGTTGAATATGGCGACCGTTAGGCTCTCTACTCCGGGCTGTCTGCACAATGGTGGCACCCAGGCGTTTTTCCCACCTGGATTCGAAACAGGAACCTCCCAACCTTGCCATGACCACTGTCACTGACAGGACCTGCGTCATGTGAAAGGCGAGGACGCCGTGGCACCTCTCTCGCCACTCTTCAAAGAGGGTACTCTACTTACCGATTGCGGCGTGCCCAAACCCGGATACGGTCCAATGAGAAAAAGAACGGTGTACCAATTAAATGTAGGTGGTACTGCTTCAGTAACACGGTCATTGGCACAATTTGTTTTACACAGAATTGTCCAAAAGAATTTTTATTCGTTTTCAATTGGTACTGCGTAAAGTATTTTCACAATAGCATTTATTAATATAATTAATTCACACTAGCGAGTGAAAAGTGTAGCGTTTATTCGGAATTTAACGTGCAGTTTATTAAAACCTTAAAACTGTGAATTTAACTTATACAAATAGTGAGTTGCAAAATGGTCTGGTTGATATTTGTGCAATTCTTTAAATCGTTAATTCATTTATTTATTTTTGTCATGTGTGTCCAAGCCGTCCGGACACACATGACGAAAATTTGCGTATGAAAAATATGAGGTATTTGCATAGGGTTCTTAAATAATAATAATAAATGTTTTATTTTACTTTTTTAAGTTCTTGTAAAAATATTTAACAATGTAAAGAATATGTTTGTAAAATGAATAAAGGGAATAATAATAATATTTATTGCATAAGTTTGAACCAACAACACTATTTACAACTATGATTTATGACGAAAGATACTTTGAGAGCAGTTTTGGCCTAGTGGTAGCGGTCCCAGCTTACGAGTTGTATTTACATTGTAGGTCCAAACTTAAGCAGCCACTTTCAAAACTTAATCACTGCTGCTATCAAAATGGTGAAGAAAAACGTTGTACGCAAACCGGCATGACATAAAACCAAAAATTAGAAGACATATTACAACCATCGACCCGCACTGAGTTCGCTTGGTAGATTACAGCCCATTTCAATTTCCTAGAGAGGAAAGTTAAGTGGCATCAGTGGGAACATTATAAGTAAGTCTGATTATGTTTAGGCTTTGTATACCAAATCCCCTTTTTACCATCGGACAAACCGTCGTACTGCGAGTAACCTTAATTACTCAGATACCCGCGAAACGAGACACAATAGTAAAACAATAACAGCGCGGTCTCATAGGACCGGTTGGGGATTCAAACGTTAAGTTGTTCAAACCTCTACGATCCGGACTAAGCGCTTCGCTTCGTAGTTCATACCGCGTACATCGAAAGACTGGAATAATTTGCCTGCTGCGGTCTTCCCGTCCGATTATAATTTGGGTGTCTTCAAGGCTAGAGTGAATAGGCTCTTCATAAACTAGTGCGCCTCACCATCTACGATTGTATCACTGCTTACCATCAGGCGGGATCGCAGTCAAGCACTAGTTTATATAAATAAAAAAAATGCAACTGGAATAATGCACATCCTTACACACCCCAATTACAAAATAAAGTTACAATCAAAATACAAGCACTGAAATTTTACTTAAATGCTTATGTTTACACTTTTCAAGAAATTAATTATCTAAATTGCAGACAAATAATATGGGCATTGACATACTACATTGGTAGTGCATCGGTTTTGATATATTCGTAGGCAAACAAAGAAATTATTAGTATTAGTACAAAAAAATTGGATTTGTTTTCGTCTTAAAATCATTTTTTATTATTTTAGGGTAAAAACCATTTTTTTTAAATAGCTGAAATCGTTTCTTCGTAGATAGAAAGGCACATATTAAATCCAAAAAGTTTATTTGTGCTAATATTTTTCGTCTTTTAACGCCTTTATTTTTGTAATCCCCTATTCATGTTCAAGTACCATTGTGTGGCGCCGTTATATAATTTGCAAAGCAATTAATGTGCAATTAGTGCGATGTGTAGACAAGGACGGCGTTTCAACTAGCCACCTATGTGTCTACTGCCTTATAGTTAGGTTGCTGGGTATTGAATGCGATCATTATTTCATATCACGTTCACAGAGAGACTACGGGGCAGTATTGATTTTGGGCCAGCCGGTCAATTAGATGCGGTGTCGCGTGGTTGAAGGATTGACGGGATCACCGATAGTTGTTGGTATTTTTTAACGTTCTTCTCGTCGAAAATCATCATTGATGATGGTGAATCTCTATCACTTAAAGGTTTGCTGGGAGAAAACTCATTGTTGAGTTAAGAATAGATTAAAATTAACTTTATTGTACACCAAAAAAAGTAACAAGCAGGCAAGTAGTTTTCCTTTGTATACGCATTGTGAAATCTTATTGTATTTTATGATAATTTTTGTACACAATAAAGAATTAAGGTGAATCTATTCTCGTTAAACCAAACATCCATCTCAAAATTCTCATTGTTGCACTACATGCAATCTTTGTTTATCAGTCTTTTGCAGAGCCCTATATTCTGATCCATACAGTATGACAGGCTTTATGACGGTCTTATAGATTTTAGCTTATCTGACCTCTATAATTCAGGAGTTGGGTAGTACAATATCTCCTGACAAGATTAGTGTCTGATTTTCCGATTTTGAACTTCCCGTAACGACTGTTAAAGATACGTCTTTAACAGTCGTCGAAAATGAAGCTTCTCCAGTGGCAGTAGTAGCGAGGACACTGGAACAGCTTTGTCTGTTTTTTAAAGCTCGAGAGGACTCACAAGAAAGACATCCACGATCCGGTCTCAGCGAGCGTACGGCTATTCTTCCAGCGCAATTTTATGTAGAATACATAAATATTCAGTGCCCATTAATCTAGGATCCAATTGGCACCGGAACGTTTGCCTTCTACGGGAAACGTATTCGATCTACGCGTCAGGTCAAACATTGGTACCGACAAGATGTTTGTTTGTTTTAAGCTGTCCATGCTCCTGATTTGTGCTCGGCAAGGCACTTTGGAAATCCATTGTTTTCGTGACAGTCCGAAGTGTTTATGTATACGGATGTTTTGCGTTTAGTAACGGCATAAAGAAATATACGATCGCATTTTGCGTAAAATGTCGAGTATTCGGAAATATTGTGAGCGTTTTCACACAAGTGATCCATTTCTCTTATCACAAAACGCTGTAATATTCATTCAGACATCCGATCGATCTTGCGAGCCTAGTCAATCGACTCCCAAGTCACATAGACTTTCGCCAATAAACCATGGTTGGGAGGAATAAAGTCGGTTATGTGGACAATCGATCACGGCTCACTCATAAACATCGCGTGCCACAGTGCCGTCAGTGTCTAAATATTAGCAATATATCGGCTGCGGCAGAAAGCCTTCCGAAGGTATCAGCCTATCTCGACACATTCTACTAAGAAGTATCACTTTATCATATTTTGGGAAATATTCCGAACGAATCTGATTTTCCTTTGTGTTGTGTTACACAAAGAATACGAGGAAGAATTTACGTACCAATTTTTTGCGTTTATTGACACAAATTAAAAAAAAACTCGAACCTATTGGGATCCATACTGAATAATGAAACGGCTATAGTTAAAAATTAAAAGGCTGGGAAGTATTGTAAATGCTTGCTATGTTAATTGTTTTAACTTCGTAAAGCCGAATATGGATGAATTGTTCAGCATCAAAACAAAAATTAAAACTGGAGGATATTCTGTAATTTGGCGTGACTTTTGGCATAACCCTGCACTCACTCTATCATGCTTTGTCTTTAGTAATTGTAGTCCAGTAAGTTCGAATATCGTCCACCCATCATGATTTTTGCCGGCCTTGTTTTCTCGTCCCGTCTCATCTCCATTTTATATCGAATCATGTCCATCCAGACCCGTTTTAGACGGTCTATACGTGCTAGTACTTTGGTTTTACTTTTTATTTCTGAGTTTAAGATTTTCTCCTTTAGTTTGATTTCTAACATGCTTCTCTCCATCTGTCGATTTTCTAATTTGTTTCTCTGAGAATTGAGAAGTGTATAGTGGTTTAAAAAAAATATTACAAATTTGTATCCGTTGTCACTCCTTTTTCTACGCTCAGACATTTCCACAGTAAATTATTCAGTAGCTTCTCTGATGCTAACCTTGCATTAAAATGGGTACAGTTGTGTTGGCTGTCTCAAATCAGTCTGTATTAGTGCTTGCTTTGTTTTCGGGGGACGATATGGGTTGTTAGTTTTTTGGCTGTTCTGATAGTGTAGTGGTTTTTCCACGGTCGACATTTTTGAGTACACCAGGTTTTAGTAGGTACTTCTTTTGTTGTTGGCTTGGCAGCCTAACTTTTTGAACAATTCTATCAATTGTTTGCTTTTGCGTCGAAAAAATAGCCAAACCCTGCTCCTCTCTTTTCGTTTTAGTTTTGTCATTACGATTACTATGGCGTTTTTATTGAAAGTTTATCGTATTTTAAAAGAAAACATAATATAGGTACCCTTTCTTTTTCTCTTTACCAACAAGCAGCTGTAGTTTCTTACTGTTTTTCCCATATGTTTTTAGGGAAATCTTCTTTGATATATAGAGGATCAAGAAAGGCTAGCCTTGCTTGTTATGATTCAATATTTTTCCATGTAGATATTAAGGAAACTTCCACAGGACTATTTATAAGGCTAGAGATCCACTACCCGACTATGTACACATGTTGTAGTTTATTACTATCTACATATACATATGTGCCTATACGCATGTTTGATATTATTTCTTTCGTATAATTCAAGAGTTCACCTTCCGTTTTTCCTGGTTCCTCTGTCCCAAAAAATATGAAGTTATCATTCTTTCTATAGGGTAGAATTTCTGTTCCAGTATATTATAGTAAATTATTTTCCTCTGCAATATTTTTCATTTTCTGATTTAATAATTCCAGCACATTTTCGATTACAGACGTCATTAGTTCAGCTTTTTTCGAGTTTTGACAATAACGTCTTCATATTTTTATGTAAGTACCTATAGCTTTTTGTGTTGCCTAATTTTTCAAAGTTTTTGCTGGTTGTTTCCTACATTTTGACTGTTAATAGTCCAGTCATTTAAGCTTAATTAAGGTAAGAATCTCGGAATTCGAGATACCCAGCTGTAAGTCTGTAAATAGTTGTATATTGACACTCTAAAAGTAGTCTCAAAACCTACATATGGTAGGGTGTACGCAACTATTAAATTTCAAGGTCAAAGGTCACAAAAATCGGTTTTTTGCGCGTTTTTTTGTAAATATCTCATTTTCTGTAGGTTTTTTGCTATTTGTATATTTAACAATATTATAGAATATAAAATTCTCTACAATTTTTGTACAGAAAACGTTTTCCTACGGTGAACCGTTTTCGAGATATAGGGCGGAGACCGCGCGGTCACAGCATCACTTTAGGTCAACTGGTGCCTCCGGTCGAAATCGCGCCATATATAGTTAATGAACTATCGATAAATCAATGATTATAAATATTTGTCTGAATAGTCGTGACTATTCGGAGAAAAATACATAAAAAAATATCACAGAATTATTTTTTAAGTAATAAGTGAAATAACACAAATAAATTCTTTTAAAATTTAGATCTGTTGTGATATTTTCTTCTACCATTACCACAGTTGTTTAAATATTGCTGTTCTTTTTTTTGTAGCGACAACCTGAATAAAACTGCTATCTGCTGCTATTCTTAAAAAATCCAGAATTCCTCTAGATTTTTCACAAAAATGAATGAAACTTATGTGATTACCCAAATTTATTGAAGGTTTTTACTTTTAGCCAACTTTAGCTTGTCCTGGTGTAAAAAAAGTATGAACACTACTATGGCAAGATCTTTTAAAAATTGGTGCAACTAATCAAGATTCCAAAATGGTATACTACTTTATTAAAACCAGCCACAAAAAAATAATATCCATACAAGTTCAAAACAAGAAACTAATTTCTTAAATTATTGTTAACAGTAATCACTTTTACTACGTGCCCAAAATAGGTTCTTGCTACAATTTCTATTAATGAATGACATACCCTAGTTATTTACTTTGAAAATTAAAGAAAGATAGAGATATTTAAGTTAAAAAAAGCATAGCATAGTAAGAGAAACTAATTATTCTCAGTAAGTGAGTTCAGTTCAGTACGCACTGCTCCTTTCCATCGTACATCTGTTCACAAGCCCATGCTGGCGACGGCGGACGGCGAGCAATGCGTAGATCGCCGTCCTGTCGTCCAATTACCATCCGGATTGCGCTAAATCGTCGACGACGCATAATGATCTATGCGTACTTCAAGAACATTTCAGAAAATCGTAGGGGCCCAGCAGGGTCGAAATCCACTGGGGCCATGGGGTATGTGAAAGGGTACACTGACTGGGGCCCTAGAACAAAGGCAAAGAAGGAACAGGAGTGGGCTTTAGTCAGTTAACGTCTGACACGCCAGGTAAGTGTTGTTAAATAAATGAATACTGAATAAAAAGTGGATAGGTTAGGAAAAAAATCATAAAATATAATATAATAGTTAAAAAAATTGACAAATATTTATAATCATTGATTTATCGATAGTATCAACTTATATGGCGCGTTTTCGACCAGAGGAACCAGTTGACCTGAAGTGATGCTGTGACCGTGCGCTCTCCGCCCTCTATCTCGAAAACGGTTCACCGTAGTAAAAAGTTTTTTGTAAAAAAATTGTAGAGAATTATATATTCTACAATATTGTTAAATATAAAAATAGCAAAAAACCTTTAGGAAATGAGATATTTACAAAAAAAGCGCAAAAAAAACGATTTTTGGGCCTTGAAATTTCATAGTTGCGTACACCCTACCATATGTAGGTTTTGAGACAACTTTTAGGGTGTCAATATACAAGTATTTACAGACTTACAGCTGGGTATCTCGAATTCCGAGGTGAAAGTACTATAATGACTGGACTATAATGTCACTTAACATTCATTGTTAATGTTAAACTTTATTTGCACTTTTTCACGTAAAACTTCAACTTTCACTGTATTTTTTCAACAAAATATCTGTAATGCAGATGTTTTAACGTATTCTTGACAGAATATGTCAAGCTCACTTAAAAGCCATTATCAGTTAGTTATGAACCATTATCAGTATATTTTCACGTTATTGACGTGTTTAGGTATGTCAGGTTAACTAGTACATCGAAATCGAACAAATACATATGTTTGAACTTATCCACAACATCAATTTCCAACTGTCTACTACACAAACGCATTCCAATCGATCTACTTTCAAGGACATTTTCTTTAATATAAAACTCCACAGACAGTCAAGTACGTACCTACCTACTGCTCTTTATAAAGGTAACTGAAAGTTCACCGTGTCTCTATTTAAATAGGCACTCGCGCATAAAATAATAATGAGATATTGAAGAGCCACCTCAGGCTCTTGAAACGAGAAGTAATTAACAAAATGATTAGGTACCGGTGCTCGCAACCCTTGCGTGGATAATATTATGTAAGGATGTAACTTGGGGTGAAACTCAATTGCGTGGCATTATGTCATATTAGTCTGTAGACTTCTAAAGATTCTCCGTTCCGGTATTCTTAACTACTGACGTCGTCTTTGTAAAGTGAAAATTTGAAAGTAGGTTTTCGATGTTGCCCGAAGAATTGCTAAAATTAACCATTTAGTAGGACCCATTTCTCGCAGAACGGATGGTCGATGGGGACGAAAGTTTTTGGAGTGGCGACTATAATGTCAGAACACGCAGCGTTGGGAGACATCCAACAGGGTAGACCGATGACCTTGATTATCTGTTAGATGCGAGACACACAGGACTGGTCGTTGTGGCGACGCTTGGGGAAAGCAGGGGGACACATAGGCGTATGTTCAGCAGAGGACATCTTGTAGAAATAATGATGATTTCGATGTTGTTCTTAATTCTTTATGGTTGATTAAAACAAGGTATAATATAATATTGGTAATGGAATTCATGTGCATAGGCAAGCTTAACTCAAAGTAAAGAGTGATCACAAAAGAGCGTAGGATACAGTATTATTTTATAATTACAAATAATACAAACATTTTCCTTCATACACATAATATATTGTGTTACGTCATAGTGAAAAGGAAATGCTCTTTAATTTTCCTCTTGAATGCATCCAGAGAAGGGTTGTCGCGTAGTCTGTGCGTAGCGTGTAGTTTTTTGAATATGTTAGATAAGGACTTTTATCTTGCTCAAGATATGGGTAAAATAACATTACATAAATAAAACTTGTACATTTCGAAAGTAGGGTTTTACCCATAATACAACTAGCTTTCGAAACTTTACTTTTAAAATTAAAATAAACACGTATTTTAGAACAAGCTTTGTAGAATATTCGAGTAACGGAGTTCTAGCGTTATCTCTGTTTTTCACGTTACTTCTTTATCAAACAGTGCGTTCGATTGCGTTGGATGAAACAGCAAACTTTTAACCATCCAGGGGCGTAGCTACCGCTGTATCAACCGTATCAAATATACGGGGCCTCCAGGATTCAGGGGCCCCGGTTGGAAGCATAATATTACTACTCAAAAACTTAAATTCTTATTAATGAGAGGCTCTCAGGTTGGCTTGGCGAATTGCCGAATTGTCCACTTGTTCAGTGCTATTTGAGTTTATTTCGTAATAAAAACAATATAAAAGGGATATGGTTTTTATTACGAAATACCTAAATCCAACTTGCACTGGGCTTAACCGCAGTCAGATAAAAAAGAGGGGCCCCCATTTTCATTATTGTAGGGGGCCCCTTGGGGACTAGCTACGCCACTGTAACCATCCCATAACCATGCTCACGTTGACGATAGATGGCTCGGAAAGAGCACTCTTACGTACAATGTACATAATTATTACGCATCTGCCTACTCCTAAAAAAATTCTACCATTCCTTTTTCAAATTTTGACATCCACAGAGAAGATAATGGCGGCCTTTCTGTCCCATAAACAACATGTTTTTCTTCATTAAGGTAGGTTTTTCAACATTTTATCTTAAAAACAAAAACAGATGGTACACTTTAATAGAGCACAATATAATGTTCTGTAATTAATTATTATAACGTTGGACGGGCATGTCACCTTTTATTAAAAAACTGTGCGATGTTCGTGATGATAAATAATTTAATTAGTGTCGTTTGTGTAGTGTAAATAAATAGAAGATTGGAACGAACCGTCTCTGAGAGATTGCAGGCTTGTGTGTTTGTGACTTTTCTTCTTCTATTTCATTAATTAGTGGCCTTTTTTTAATGTTCCCACTATTGAGACTCAGGCCTCCTCTCTAGGAGAGGGGATCGGCCATAATCCACCACGCGGGCCCAGTGCGAATTGGTAGATGTCACATGTCTTCGAATTTTTGGTTCTAGGACATGCCGGTACCCCCGCCCCCTGATGTTTTCCTTCACCGTTTTGAGAGCAGTGGTGATGAAATAAATTACACAAATTAATGCGCCAGGCTGGGATTGAATCCGCGACTTACAACTTATAAGTCGGGGCAGTTACCACTCGGCTACCATTGCTCTCTTCTTCTATTTAAATGATATTAAACATTAATGCTGCAACTTTTTCTTAATGTTTTTTTTATAAATAAAAAAGATTTCCTACACTAGGAGTGTAATCTCACTAACGCAAGACAACCAAGCCAGGAATAACTTTGCGTTGGCCATATAAATATTTGTTCCGTGTGGGAATCAAAACCGCAAAACGCAGCGCAGCTCCTATTTCTTATTTAATTTATAGTTCTACACTTGTATTTGTTTCTTCAATGCGCTACATTCGTATATTCGCTTTCTATCCTTTTTTCTTTCTTTATTTATTTCTTTCAACTATAGAATAATATGTTAATTGTGCGATTGTAATTTAAGATGACCAGAAAGATTGACGGTCAATTTATAATAATAAAAGCATTAACTCTTTTATAATAATAAAAGCAATAACAAAATAAATAACGTGTCTGATATGATATACAAAATAAGGTAGATCCTATATGATGATCTCGCCTTGTCAGATACCTGATACCGTAATCGAATAACCATAATGAAGGAAAATCCCCTCGCAACCCTTTAAGGATGACACGTGTCCGAGATATTAGCCGATAAAGGCCTATTACACCACTCGTTCTTACGAACGGTCTTAGTCTACGTCGCGTAGTGTAATAAGGGTAAGACGGTCTTACTTGTACGTAGTCACAACGACAGTCTACGTAGACCGGTCGTAAAGACGGGTGGTGTAATAGGTCTTATACCGTGTGTACACGTGTAGCTTTATTCAAACAAAAGTTGGAACAACACGAATCAAAAATGACAGGACGAGACCATTATCTATGTAGAAAAATCAAACGTTTTATTGGTACAACATCATTAACCGTCCCCAATGATAAAGAAGGTCAAAAAGCCCATTAATTATTAATTTATTATAAAACCGTCAAGGCTCCTAATTTAACACACCCTGTATTCAGCCCATGTACTGCGCACGCTGTATAAGCCTTGTACAGAAATATTTGGGTTAATTACTTTTCCCGATGACTTGTAAAACTCATCGTTTCTAATTGTTCCACGAAATAGTCGTTTCCTTAAATGCGCTGTTGACCTCGTTTCAAACGGAAGAAAAAAATTCTGCTTGTGAGATAGGGTTGTACGAATAATATTTAAGTCGTATCAAATAAAAATATGAAATCCACCAATCCGCACTGGGCCCGCGTAGTGGATTGCAGCGCATTTCCTCCCCAAGAGAGGAGGCCTGAGTCCCAAGAGTGGGAACATTACAAGGCCATGCTAAAATATAAACATTATAGGATTAGATTGCCTGCCTTCATTTGCCTGCTGCGGTCTTTCCGTCCGATTATACTTTGATTATCTTCAAGACTAGAGTGAATAGGCTCTTAATAAACTAGTGCGCTTCACCATCAACGATTGCATCACTGCTTACCATCAAGTGGGATTGCAGTCAAGCACTAGTTTGTTATATAAAAAAAAATCTTCTTGTTCGTCCGTTCCTGCTCCCATCATCTGTGGTCGGGTCTCCTCACATTTCTACGCCACATACATTACACACACATATACACACTGTCCTTTATGCTAGATTTTTTGGTATGAAATAAAAATTATTATTTGATATAGGTAAGCAGAACAAACATGAAATGAAATATTTATTGAACACGTAGGTATGTTATAAAAAGAGAATTTGACATATCAACGCACAGCCGAAAATACTGGGTCTAGGAGCGTGAAATTTTGCACAAGCTTTCCTTTTATGACGTACGCGAGCACTAAGAGAGGATTTTTCATAGTTCACCGCCTAAAGTGATGAAACACAGAGGTCAAAAATTTGAAAGAAGAAACTACTATTATAAACTAATTGAACTAACTAAAGTATTTTATGTTACCAGTAATGTTACCGGTCGACAGCGATGTGGAAGAGTTTTTAGCTGCCATACTTTAGTTAGTTCAATTAGTTTAGATTTTTTTTAATACTGTAAATAAATACTGTAAAGTTAGATGTAAGATAAAAACTACTATTATATAATAATATACTTTTCCGTGGTTGAACCCGCCAGCAGAAGCTAGTAACAAATGTAAACGATATTGGAAGACCTAAAAAGCGCTCACTGTCGAGTCGAATTAAATGGGATGAGATATTCGATAACAACACTAGGAGTACCAGTTTGTTACATAACATAAAACATGGTATTGTATTACTAAAAAACAATTATTTTTTTATAAAAAAAATCCAGCTGTCCAAAATATAAAAATCACAAAATAATGTTGGAAGCCGGTGTTTCTGGTTTTGTTTCTTATTTTTGTGAGAAGTTGAAGTTATTTTACAACTTTATGTAGTTACTAGCTTCTGCCAGCGGCTTCGCCCGCATGTAGAGTTAGTTTAGTTTGAGCATGATGATATAACCTTCCTCGGTAAATGGGCTATCTAACACTGAAAGAATTTTTCAATTTTTTTCGGACTAGTAGTTCTTGAGATTAGCACGTTCAAACAAACAAACTCTTCAGCTTTATAATATTATAATATAAAATATAGATAGTATTTCGGATGTCAGTTGTATTTTATTCGGCCAGATAACCAGTCCCTTTATACATTGATGCTGTTTGTGAAACAAGAGTGCATTTGAGAGAGCTGTATCTGCATATCCTTTCAGAGCACACTGGCTCCAAACTAGTTGGAACAGGCTAGAGAGATGATCATGATTTATCTATACTAATATTATAAAACTGAAGAGTTTGTTTGTTTGAACACGCTAATCTCAGGAACTACTAGTCCGATTTGCAGTGTTAGATAGCCCATTTATCGAGGAAGGCTATAGGCAATATATCATCACGTTAAGACCAATAAAAGCGGAACACCAATGAAGAATGTTTCAAAATCGTGATTTCACGCGGACGAAGTCGCAGGCGGAAGCTAGTATATTATATACGTGTGACCTATTATTTATTGAAGTATCATGCCATTACCATTCCATCATAGTTCCTCTTCAAATCAGCTCATACTTGACGAATATACATAAGCATTCAGATATTTAGTAATTCCTCTTAGGATAGCTATTCCATGTAATATCGTTGGTGTGTTAAATTTCAATGGGATAGGAATTCAATCTAACCTCTTGTGACGAAATCTTAGACTGTATTGATCGCAGTAACATCTACCGACCTTTTTCTTCAACAAACACATATTCCAAGATATTATAAATGAATGAACTACTTGTACAAGCCGTAGCTTTTTTTTAGGTGCGAAATCATCAGAATGACTGACGAGAGGTCGTTCTTGGGCAAGGCGGACCGGTAGGACGTGTCAGACTTTTACTGACTAAAACCCACTCATTTGTTTCTACTTTGCCTTCGTTACAAAATCCTGGGTTTTACCTTTCATAAACAATTGTAGCTGGTCTACGCTATTCCGAGACAGAAAGCTTTACAAAGTGTGTTTTGAAAGCCCAAGATGTACCTATTTCCATGTTTGAACAGTGCTAGTTATTGTCAATATCAAAGCCTATACCTTACGCCCCTCCGACCCCAGTCTTACGTAGACCCATGGGACTCCACCGGCCAGCCCATATTGGGACAAAGGGACCAATCCTTGACCAACACCCTGGGGCATTAGCATTTGTTATGTCCCAAGCCCCACTAGCCCCCATTGATCCACAAGCTTTAGAAAGGAAACAAAACTGAATCACTACATACTCGTAGTATAAAACAAAGTCGCTTTCTCTGTCCCTATATCTCTATGTATGCTTAAATCTTTAAAACTACGTAACGGATTTTGATGCGGTTTTTTTAATAGATAGAGTGATTCAAGAGGAAGGTTTAAATGTATAATACATGTAAAGGGTCATCCAAAAAACGCACCTACATGTTTCTTTGAAATAAAACACAAACTATTTGCATTTTTTTCAAGCTGTTTTTTTTTATTAAAAGTATGATCCATTACAATTATAAGTGGAATAGAATATCATTCAAATGTCCACCATGACTGCGTCTGCAGGCATCAATCCGAATACGAAATTTTCAATGACTTTTCGACATGTTGCTGGTGTTATTTCACGAATTGCAACTAGAATGTTGATCTTTAGATCATTAATTGTTTGTGGCTTGTTAGCATACGCCCGATTTTTCAAAAAACCCCACAAAAAAAATCTAATGGTGTTAGATTTCATGACCTTGGAGGCCAATTGAAATCCGCATTTCGTGAAATTACACGTTGAGGAAATTTTGATCGCAAAAACGTAATGTTTTCTCGAGTTGTGTGACATGTAGCACCGTCTTGCTGGAAATAGACGTCAGACACATCAATATGACTCAGCTGTGTCCATAAAGTCTCTCAACATTGATTGGTATCGCTCAGCATTCACAGTAACAGCATTTCCAGCATCATCTTCGAAGAAAAATGGCCCAATGATTCCATTTGCCCAAAATGCACACCAAACAGTAACTTTTTGTGGGTGTAGAGATTTTTCATGAATAACACGAGGATTTTCATCACCCCAGATACGACAATTTTGCTTATTGACGAATCCATCCATCGTGAAATAAGCTTCGTCACTAAACAAAAAATCACAAATTTTGCGATGGGTATTTTTCAAAGAACGCCCATTTTCATAATAACTTTGAATGATGTAAACGCGTTGTTGCAATGTGTACCTGTCCATGGTTAAAATTGTACTACCTTCTAATAAAAAAAATGGCTTATGTCATTTGAAAAGCTGTCACGTGTAAAAATTATATAGTATTTACATCAAGGCGTCACATTTGGATGACCCAATATAACACAGATAAATTTGCACTCGTGCGAATTTCAGCCAAGGCGGGTCGCTAGTATAGAATAGAATAAAGAAGGTTAATTGAAGAACACACGAGAAATTCAGTGTGAGCCAAAGATGTAAAAAACAAAATTACGTCATTAAAAGGTCTCACGGGTACCCAGTGCTCCAACTAAAATACATTACATTTCTGCTTACCGGACGATCCAATTTAAATAAAGTTAACCCCTATTATCCCGCAATAGTTCTACAGAACTTGTTTTATTATTCAAGTCTTATTTCGCAGCTGAATATTTTATTTCAGTTGAAACAAAAAAAAAAACCGCTCAGTAAGTAATGAAAAGGGAGAAATATGCGAGGAAGTATTAACGAAATGCGTGGAATCATGTCGAGGGGCATCTTAAGAGGGCGACTCTAATTAAATTTCAGTAAATACGGCTGCATGGAAAATTTTCGTTTACTTTTGGAATTTGTTTGTCGACTGCATTTCTGAGACGAGAAAAAGTGGCCGTTTTTAAACATAGCACCCTCCCCTCAGTCAGGCATCCCTACCGGAGCGTGCCGAGATTGCTTTGATTTATTTTTACTGGAGACTGTTCTTCTGAAAAAAGAATGTTTGGAAGAGTGTGGGGATCTTTAAATCATATTTTAATACTAGTTGCTGCCCGCGGCTACGCCTTCTTTGGGCTCCTGTTTCATGCTTTTAGGGGGTGAATTTTGAAAAATTCTTTTTTAGGTCTTGCTCATGTCATATAAGGAAACCTTAAGCAAAATTTCATGCACTTAGTCTCAGCAGTTTTGACAGCGCGTTGACAATGCTAGGAGGTCTTCCTTCTTTAGATGAAAAATGACACAATGACTTTTGCTGCTCAAGGGCGGAGCTGGAGGGCGTGACAGAATTTAACTGACGAAAACCCACTACTATGATCCTTCTTTTTCATTTTCGAATAAACCATGGCCCCAGCAACAGTGATAGTTGGACTCATTCTTCTGACTATTTGTTTAAAAATCACTCAAAAAACATAAAACAATAAAGTACTCTTTACTAAAAATACCTAGAAGGTAAGTAAGATGTGTTTTAAAAGCGTAAGTAGACAGACATTTTCCGTTAAGTGCTTTCTTATCCTTGTCTAAATGAAAGACACTTTAAAATCTTCGTTAAGTTAAAAGACTTTCAGTAACACTGTTATTATCCCGACTTAAGAGATGCAACCATCGCCTCTCATTTAGTAATCCTGGTTGAGAGACGCAGTGTTCTGCCCCGCGTCGTCGCTCGTTACTCGACCTGACCTTATACAACCTCATAACATAATTACTGCTGAGTGCTTCCTTAAATAAATAAAGTCTTTTGTTTCGCGAAATACTCGCGAAGGTTGGCGTGACCGAGATTTGTTTGCGCTCCGTATTGTAGAACTGTGTTCACAATGTTTACATTATCTCTTAATGGACTTAGCCGTGTTTTAGGTCTCGTTAATTTACATATTTATATTCAATTCAGGTACACAGAAATCAGTGTTAAAATAATGTTTTTTAATCCTTGAGACTAAATTGACACAGGCAAATGTCAAACTTACAATAATAATGATGCCAGTTCTTTTGTCTTGTGCAGTGTGACAATCCACTTTATGTCATTTTAGTCTCAGAGATTAAAAAACACTTTTCTGCCTTTAAACTGTGATTTTTTTAATAACGTAAACTAGTGTTTGTCTGCAATCCCATCTGATGGTAAGCAGTAATGCAATTGTTGATATTGAGGTGCACTAGTTTATCAAGAGCATAAGCTCTCTCTAGAGTGAATAATTACTCTAATCTTGAAGGCACCCAAATCTACATCATTTTTTTCTACCGGGGAGTCAACAGAATGACTTCTCCCGCTCTTGGGCGGAGTGAGAGGGCTTGTTAGACTTTTACTGACTAAACCCCACCCTGTTTCTTCGTTGACTTCGTTCTGGGGTCACGAGCTTCCCTTTCAGAATCCAATCCATGGCTCCAGAAATCTACACCGTAAAATATGTTTTTCTTCAACTGGTGAAATTAAATTGCGATCTCTATTCCCTAGTACAGTTGCCCCCCGGTTATAATTTAATGTACGGACAAGAGAGAAATCCATAAAATCTAATGGGAAAATTCCACGATGCGATGAGGCTTTTAAGATTTATCTTATACTACCGAGTGCGGTACTGCCTGTTTAAGCGTTATTACATTTCGCGATATTGAATTTTATGAAATCTTAACATGCAATATTTATTTAAGCTTCTCATGTAAAAGGGTGGGATTCATTTGGACGATATTATTGGGAAAAGAGCAGTTATATTAAGATGTTGGTTTTTGTAATGACAAATATTTGTTTAACATGCATATTTTAACATATATAAGGCCTCTGTTAGTTTTGTTTATTTTAATTTCTTTTAATATTTGTTTTCAATTCAATATTATGTGCGTGCACCTGTGGAATAATTTATAAGTTTTGCTTTTTTTGATATCACATTTTCTGCTGAGACAGGAGTCTTTTTGGTTTCGAAAAAAGTATTAAATTTTTGTTTCATTTCTGATCTGTATTTTTTAGTTTCAATAAGTTGTGTGAGGCACAAATAAATATATATTCCTTTATTTTATTTCTCTCTTTAATTTAACTTTACATCAGACTTTTTGGGCTGATGTATGTATTGTATTGGGTATGCGGTTAGTCTGTTATAGAACAAAGAAAAACGGATTTCATATTTAAGTACAGAACCACAAAAATATTCATGTAAAAAATGTAACCCAAAAAAAAAAACAAACCAGTAACTTTACCCCGAAAACACGAACTTTGACTTAGCCGATTTTTCCCACATATTTTAATAAGTGAGTCGGTAAGCTATTACATAATATTTGCCAAGTTCCGGTTGACTGCACGGCGGCGGCGTTTGATGGGCACATAAAACGTAACGGGACCCGCCACTCCCCCTCCTTGCACTATACTGAACACGCCTGTTTAGGGCGCGCCGATATTTTTAAATGCAGCCAATTGTTGAAAAAAGCTTTCTTGAAATTGATAGGTTTTTACTTTGTTAGTCCGTCACATATTGTAGCTTTTAGAGTTAATGTTTTTTGTTATTTACACGGGTGATTCGAAGACATTTGTGACATCCACCAATCCGCTCTAGGCCTGCGTGGTGAATTACCCTTTAGCCTTTGAATATCCTAGAAAATAGGTCTGAGTTCAAACTGTAGGAACATTACAAGGACGATAATGCTTAAATGCTGATATATGGATAATATACATTTTAATAATAACAAATTATAATTAAAATATAATTAAAAAATCTTAAACTACAACAAAATAAAAACAAACTAAAATCTGACTGTTATTTTACCCAAAAAACTGGGAGCAGTTTTTTGCATTTTAAGGCAATGCTTATCCTCTGTCCGAGGTAAATGCCAGCCCTGAGGTGGAATTTAAAATAATTTGTTTCTTTCTAGATTTCTCTTTTATCTTCTTTCCTGAACAAAGCACATCAATAAAATGAAAACTGCCTGAAAGTATTTTGATGGAAATCTTCGTGATGAGGGTACTTTGAATAAGATCTGTAATTTCAATTTTCAAGTATCCATCTCCCGCCTTCTAGCTGTTAATTAAGATGTCTACAACTTTAGAAAATTGAGATTGATAGAAATATTAAATAGTTGAGAGTTTATAATGGAAAAGTTTCTTGTAATGAAACTCCTTCGTTATTAGAAACTTTTTCACAAATTTTAGGCAAATATAGACAAAGTATCATGAAAGTAGATCTCGTCTTTAAGTTATTAATTACTTAATTATATTAAACTGATAACACCTTATACATATTTTTCTTAATCGATGCAATGATAGGCATTTGAAAAAAAGGAAAGGAGTGGAATTCTTTGCCGGAGTCTATGTTTCCTGATAGCTACAACTCAGGAATCTAAGTCAAGAGTGAATAGGTCGACCGCATTGTCGTTTTCCATCAGGTGAGATAGCGGTCAAGCGCGAACCTATCAACAATAAAAAAAATCAAATGCCAGAGACATCTATGGCGTCACATAAGAACTATTAATCCTGCATCACGCAATTAAAGTTCTCCGCGTCCGGTCGGAGGATACTCCCATTTCAACGGACGTACTACCTTCTTCTATCGGTCCTGAATACCTCCAAACAATATTTCTCACCACAATAATATATTATGCAAAGAAATAAACAGATTTTATTATTAATAAAGTTGTTTAACGAAAATCAGAGCGCTGTAAACTTTACGACACAGATTTTATAGCAGCATACACAAAATTGTAAGTGGTAGATAAATCTAGGGAACTTTCAAGTAGCTGCAGTAAATCTCTCCAGATATGCAAACTTCTAGCTAATTAGTGTTAGAACTCAAATTGCGTTAATTTATCTTCTTTGTTTTAGACTTCGGCTGGCCTAGTTTAATATAACCGTCTGCCTAGATTTCTGAAGTTTCTTGGAGTTGGTTTCACGCCTTGGCAGACAATTTTTAATTAGTGTTTGATGGTATTTAAACTCTTCGTGATGACTTCTTCTTCTTGTTTCTGCCATCATCCCAATGTTTGATGCTATTTGAGATCTTTCACATCATTTGATTTCTTCTTCTTGCTGGCTTTGTTCCATATTAATTGGGGTTGGCGCATCACGTCTTTTTTCTTCTTGTCTGTTGTATCATTCGTCATGTTATCATCCACTACTTCCTTTACTTTCTTATAATTTCTCACACTATCCATCCATTATTTCTTTGGTTTCCCTCTTCCTCTCCATCCTTCTACATGTATACTCATAACTTTCAGCTAATGAGTGTTAGAACTCAAATTGCGTTAATTTATCTTCTTTGTTTTAGACTTTTGCTGGCCTAGTTTAATATAACCGTCTGCCTAGATTTCTGAAGTTTCTTGGAGGCGGTTTCACGCCTTGGCAGACAATTTTTAATTAGTGTTTGATGGTATTTAAACTCTTCGTGATGACTTCTTCTTCTTGTTTCTGCCATCATCCCAATGTTTGATGCTATTTGAGATCTTTCACATCATTTGATTTCTTCTTCTTGCTGGCTTTGTTCCATATTAATTGGGGTTGGCGCAACACTTCTATGCTTTTATTCTGTCCGGTTATCCGTCATGTTTTCACCGACTCCCTTTTCTTTCATAATCGTGCCTCACACAATCCAACCATCTATTTTTTGGACTCCCTCTCCCTCTCCATCCTTCTACATGTATACTCATAACTTCCAGCTAATTAGTGTTAGAACTCAAATTGCGTTAATTTATCTTCTTTGTTTTAGACTCCTGCTGGCCTAGTTTAATATAACCGTCTGCCTAGATTTCTGAAGTTTGTTGGAGTCGGTTTCACGCCTTGGCAGACAATTTTTAATTAGTGTTTGATGGTATTTAAACTCTTCGTGATGACTTCTTCTTCTTGTTTCTGCCATCATCCCAATGTTTGATGCTATTTGAGATCTTTCACATCATTTGATTTCTTCTTCTTGCTGGCTTTGTTCCATATTAATTGGGGTTGGCGCATCACGTCTTTTTTCTTCTTGTCTGTCCTTTCTCACACTATCCATCCATTATTTCTTTGGTTTCCCTCTCCCTCTCCATCCTTCTAGATGTATACTCATAACTTCGAGCTAATTAGTGTTAGAACTCAAATTGCGTTAATTTATCTTCTTTGTTTTAGACTTCTGGTGGCCTAGTTTAATATAACCGTCTGCCTAGATTTCTGAAGTTTGTTGGAGTCGGTTTCACGCCTTGGCAGACAATTTTTAATTAGTGTTTGATGGTAGTTAAACTTTTCGTGATGACTTCTTGTTTCTGCTCTCGTCCCAATGTTTGATGCTATTTGAGATCTTTCACATCATTTGATTTCTTCTTTTTGCTGGCTTTGTTCCATATTAATTGGGGTTGGCGCATCACGTCTTTTTTCTTCTTGTCTGTCCTATCACTCGTCATGTTATCACTCACTACTTCCTTTACTTTCTTATAATTTCTCACACTATCCATCCATTTTTTCTTTGATTTACCTCTTCCTCTCCATCCTTCTACATGTATACTCATATCTTCCAGCTAATTAGTGTTAGAACTCAATTTTTTTAGACTTCTGCTGGCCTAGTTTAATATATCCGTCTGCCTAGATTTTAGAAGTTTATTGGAGGCGAGTTCACGCCTTGGCAGATATTTTTTAATTAGAGTTTGATGGTATTTAAACTCTTCGTTATGACTTCTTCTTCGTGTTTCTGCCCTTCATCATCATCTAGGCGGACGATTATTATAGAATTTTACGAGGAGCGGCTGCCTACCATACGTCCACAACCCATTAACTGGGATAACACGATACTTCATGGCAAGACTGGAGTCAGATTTACTGGCTTCTGACTATCCGTAACGACTGCCAAAGATCTACTCCTTACTTAGCTCTCTGGTTTCTGCTCTTGTTCCATATTATTTAGGGTAGGAACATCGCGACTTTTTCTTCCGTTCTATCTTGTTATCCGTCACGCTAGTTCCAACTCCCTTTTCTTTCATATCAGACCTCACACCATCCGTCCATATTTTCTTTGGCTCCCATCCCTTCTCTCTCCATCTATCTACTTGTATACTCATAAATCTTTTTCATAATTTGATAAGTTTAATTAATTTATATTTTTTAGGGCTCCGTAGTTAGTCGGTAACAACGGAACCTTTATAGGACCATTATGTTGTCTGTCTTTCCAACTGTCTAGACCCTTTTTCACGAACCAAGGCTATAAGGTTGAAATTAATATTAAATACTTGGGGCTGCTTGAAGCAGTGAAAAATCAAACTTCTAAGTCAAAACAATGTAAAGATAAAGCCGTTTATACTCCGTTTAGGCGCTTATTTTTTACTTCCAGCGCATTTGTTTGATCTCTAACTATATAGTAATAAGTTTCAAAATTCTACATACACGTAAGATTTGAGAATAAATGGCCCAAGATAACAAAAGAAGGTTATGGTTTCTCAACATTAGTCGAGTAGGAGACAGTTTCACAGTCGCAGGTATCAAATGGAACCGGTACGTGACCATCCTTAACAGATATTTGAAGGCAAGGCACGATTCCTATCGCGTATGACATTTTGCATTTTCACATTTCCAATTATCTGCTACTTGACGTTTTTCCTTTTTCACTTCGTTAAATGTATGCTAAAAAGGGAAGATTTATTTAGGTTTATGATGATATGATTCTATTACCATGAAAACGGGATTTATATGATTTATTTTGTGAAATAAAATCTTTTGGGGTATTAGTCATTTTGCAATTTAGGATTACATGAAAGATTTTTGCCCTTTGCGAAGCAGTAAACTGGGCGAAGGAGGTAGTGAAAAATTTGACGAAGAGGCAATCTTCATGTTCCAGCTGCCGCAAGAGACATCCTGGAGGTTTCCAGCAGCGTGTTGTTTTCCATGCGTGCCTCAAATAGACTAGGGCTCTTTAGTAGGGCCGATACGTGTTAGGGCTTATTTTGAGGTTACAAGTGTGCCTCCGTGACAGTACGAGTGATAGGGCTCGCTAGGGTCGGTGCGTGCGAGGGCTGTGAGATTGTGTTAACGCAAAATAGAACTGCAGGAACTCGAAAGGGTTCTAGGCACTAAAAGTCTGACACTCCCTCTTGCAGCCACAGAAGTTTTTTAATGGTTTCCCACCCCAAAAAAGTATAACATGCAACAGTAAACTTTCCAGCATTCTCATGTAAAAAATTAAATGTCACTGATTTTTCCAGTTTTACTTGTGACGCACCCCTTATAATATTATACTCTCGGTTTTTCCTGTTAAATCTGGGCCACAGACAGAGCCCACATAATATGACAAGGTCGCAAGTCAAAGTTATCAAGTGAAATTACTTACAATCCCCCATAAGATTGGGTATTTCCTCAACAAACCTACTTCCCCCAAAGTAGGAGCTTTCGAAACAATTAACTAAGTAGGCTAAAAGGATTCTTAATTGAAAATTTTGTATTAATCTAATTTGTGCTCCCGTTCTTTATAAAGTATCTTATACTTAAAAGTTTAATAGAACATCAGTTTTTGCCTTCGGCAGTTTGGGAGCTAAATGCTCGTCATTCTTACTTCCAGATTATTTAGTTTTGCCTTCGGATTCACTCGACAGTTTAGGACTTAAAATCTTAGTCCTACAATCTTCAGTTTTACCTTTAGATTCACTCGATAGTTTAACAAAGCAATGATCGCGACATTCTTACTACTTCTGGAGTCTAGCTTCAAAATTGGCTGGTCTGGGTTATATTATTATGCTTTTCAACTTAGGTTTTGTAAGAAACTGAGAGTAAATTCTGAGTGAACACTTTGAGTAAACATCTTGTTTTCATTAGCTATTCATTCATAGAATAACAAGATTGATTTACTAAATACTATTTGTCTTTGCCATTATACAAGACTTCGTGACTTGTAGAATAAATACAGTGTACTAAAACAAGATCACAATTTCACAAAAATGTGTACATATTTCAAAATACATGCAACGTCTACATTCCTACATGCATTTGTTTTACCGAAACATAATTTTTTCGTCGTTGTAAATTACAACTTAAGTTAGCATTCGGCTCTTAGTAACCACGACCCGCGACCACGACTGGGTCGCATGGCCCACTGATTTTCATACATTATCGGCCTTGTAATGTTCCCACTGTTGGGACTCAGGCCTCCTCTCTAGTAAAGGGGATGGGCTGTAATCCACCACGCGGGTACAGTGCGGATTTGTGGATGTCACATGTCATTGAATTTTTAGTTCTAAGACATGCCGGTTTCCTCACGATGTCTCCTTCACCCTTTTTGAGAGCCCATTCATTATTTTATGGGATTGTATGTAGTATTAAATAAGCGAGGCGACTTCGTCGTGCGACCGAGCCATACAAATCCACGTTAAAGCAGTGGGTAACGTGACCTGGTCACAGTCGCGCGTCGCGGACGCTAAGAACCGAATGCGACCCTTACAATTTATTTCTTGTCAGAAAACTATTTATTATAACAAAAAAACGCATAACATTCTTGTAGTTTAGTTTTTAATCATTAATAATAATTGCATATCACGCCGTTTCGTCTAAACAAACAAATATTTATAGTGTAGCCTGAAATGAGAGGATTGCGTGCTAAGGTGAAACTAATGCCCGCCTATAGTGAAGGCCCGTCGGCGAGTCTAGACTATGAGTACGTGTGTTTAGCCATATGGTATAGGTATCTCCTTTGTAATGTACTTCTAACACATGATTGGTTGATGTGGCTACGCTTGGAGTAGACTGATGATCAATATTGGAAGTTATTCAGCTGAAATACATAAACCTGTACCTACATTTTCGGTCATCCTATTTTCGTCCCTTATTCCATATAGAGCATAGTTGCCTAATCCGTAAGTAACGTTTGGGATAGATGACCCGCCAAGAAACACATCTATTAGAATGTAGAGACTAGACGGTAATTATCATTCACGAAACTAGAGTAATTACATTCTGGACCCCATCATCATCTGCCTAGCCTTTTCCCAACTATATTGGGGTCGGCTTCCAGTCAAGCCGGATTTAGCTGAATACCAGTATTTTACGAGGAGCGGCTGCCTACCAGACCTCCACAACCCATTAATTGGGGTAACACGATACTTCATGGCAAGACTGGAGTCAGATTTACTGGCTTCTGACTATCCCTAACGACTGCCAAAGATCTCCAAATGACAGCCGGGACCAACGGCTTAACGTGCTTTCCGAGGCACGGAGGAAACTCGTTATGTTAAGATGGTCACCCATCCACAGACCAACCTAGGCAAGCGTTGCTTAACCTTGAAGATCGACCTGTGCGGCTGTTATTATCTAGCCACGAGCTCCTCATACATTCTGGACCCCATACTCTTATATATAGGTGGGAAAACATCCAATGGCTTCTCCCACTCGTGCAGAGCGGGAGGTGGTGTCAGACTTTTACTGACTAAACCTACTCCTATTTTCTTTCTTTGCTTTCATTCCAGGGCCCTGGGACTCTGGCGCACCATACTCTTGGAGCATCTATCCCAATTTACCTGTACATCCTATATTTGCTATCATAAATGCCATTATAAATAAATTGTCTAAATGGTAGCTAGGAATATTACTAGTAAGTAGTACTCCTGTTACTAAAGGGCTATTACTAACAGCTGTTCAAGCTGTTCAAGCTGTTCAAGGAAAGTGGATCAAATTACAAAGGTAAAGCCACTTTCTTTGTGTCCAAGTTTTCCGTTTTGTTTTTATTGATATTTTTATATAATTTTTCTGTACCTGCTTGTGTTTGTAACCTAACTCCTAAACGGTTTGACTGATTTGAATGAAATTTTGTATGTATAATTGAGCAGGTCCCTGAATGATTTGGAAACACAATTGATCCCGGTTGGTGGCGCTGTAATTGGGTTCTTAATTTTTTTTTGCGGCGGAAAGCCTACGGACAGGACAACGGGACCGCTAGTTAATTATAAAATTGTTTTCATTGTCATGATGTTCTGCTTTAAATCTTTATTAAAAGATACGTTTTATTTGTGAGGTAATCGGCATATAACTCTTCCCGCTCTGGACGGTGCGAGAAGGATTGTTTGATTTTTACTGCGGTGCTATTGTCTAACATGGCGACGAGCTCGGCGTCGAAACAGCCATCAAACAGCGAACTCAAATGTATAAAGAACTGTCATTGTCAACTCAGTCGCAATTGACAATGACAGTTCTTTTGTTTGACGGCTGTCTCGACGACGAGCTCGTCGACATGAAAATGACTTTCAGAGAATAGCATAGCTGGTTAAAACCCATCTGTGTCCCTTTGCCTTCCAGAGCCATGGTAACTCTTTCAAACAATCCTGAAGTCCTAAAAGTCATGTTGAATTTGGAACAAAAGATTAATTCATGAATCCTCAACTGGTCCTATGAGACCACGCTGTTATTGTTTTACTATTGTGTCTCATTTTGTGGGTATGTGATAGGTTAATAGTCGTAGTTTTTGTCACAAAATAATAACGAATGAAATGTAACGAACCAAAATACGCACAAATTAATCATTTAGGACAGCTACAGGCCAAACTACAATCATTGCATTATGTTCGGCTGATGTAATCTAACAATGAATAATTATAATATTTCAACATTTAATTTTAACCACCAGATGATACATTACATAACTAATTGTTTGGTTGCTTTCTGATCCCTATTAAATAGAAAATAATGGCTACTGGTTATTTATACTGTGAGAATATTTATTTATGATGTGTGAGGTTTTAAGCTCCATGATCACTTTTATGGGTTTTTACTGTAATGTAAATCACATTTTTTATTGAATTAATATTTGTTAATAAATATTTGTTTTTTTGTTTGTCTTGGTGTTTCCTCAGGGTAATTAGCTAAGAAACACCGGCTTCATCAAGTTTAAACTTTAAAAAAAGAATCGGGCAAGTGATAATCGGACTCGCGTACGAAGTTACATACGAAAACAGTTCAACTCTAGAATCGAGTCTTGAAGATTTTTCCGAATCGCAAAAAACCTCTCGTGACGTATCTACTAAAACTCTCAGTTTTCAGACGTTTTCCAATATTTCTGCAAGTATTTAAGTTAGGTTTCAATTTCAACTCGATACCTCCACGCGTCCCCGAGATAAAGGGCCTTGACAGACAGACAGACGAACAAGAAAGTGATCCTATAAGGGTATATACAGGTTCCGTCTTTTCCTTTTGAGGCAGGAAACGGTAAAAATTACATGTAAAAGTATTTTTTTTTAACCTATTTGCAAAATAAATATCATTTATCATTAAATCACCCGAACAAAGGGGAATCGCTACACGATTAATCTAGACTGTCAGCTTTTAAGTGCTTCAAGAATAAAAGAGCATTAACTAAATAAAATATCATTAAACACAGGTTACCTTAGGTATATCGAGGGTGCGGGATTGTTCGAAAGAATTACCGCAGCCCTGAAACGCCAAGGGCAACTGAAGGACAGAGGTGTATTTTTGTCTGTAAAAGACAAAAATACACCCTATACACCATAAGTACACTCTATACACCATACACCTAGATTGGGAGAAGACAATTGTTGATTTCTCACCAAAACAGACGAACGTACTCGATTGCGTTAACGTAAACGTTTACTTATGGCAAATCGTATAGAAAACATACGTTTTTCTGTTATGGGACTCATCAGTTGGCGCTTAGTTTCAGAATAAATTGCGTTTACTTACCTGCTATCAAGTACGTCAAAAAGTTTTCACAAGGCCACTGTATTTATGGGAATGGAAAGCGGCCAGCTACTTCTGCGAAGCAGTAATACCAGCAAAGGTGATGGATGCTTGGTAAGGATAAGGTCCAAGTCGATCGCAGCTTCGCGTAGTATATCCGCAGCTTAAAGAGATACCAACAAAACCAAAGTGGCCCAGTAAAGCCGATGCCTGTTAGGGCTGCGGGAACTTTTGAAGATTAGATCGTGATTCTAGAACGTAAATGGCAAAGAATACAATAGTCAATAAATAGTCAGAAGCCAGTATATCTGACTCCAGACTTGCCATGAAGTAACGTATGCCTCAGTTAATGGGTTGTGGAGGTCTGGTAGGTAGCCGCTCCTCGTAAAATACTGGTATTCAGCTAAATTGGGCTTAACTGGAAGCCGACCCCAATATAGTTGGGAAAAGGCTAGGCAGATGATGATAGTCAAATAAAAATGTGACGCCCACCCTTGTTCCACCCTATTATGGGAGGAATCATATGATGATTTCCTACATCAAAAAAAAAACTATGATATACGAGTAGGTGTACAACTCAGCTATTTCGTTACTTTAGTTACAGTTCCATTGAAAAGTTCTTGAAGCGAGTTCGAATCCGTCGCTTCACTGGTCCGACGAGCCATCGGACTCCTGTCACCTTTGTGACCTACGTCACATACCTATGTGTTTTATATACAGAGGGCATTGAACTTTACACGGACTGTCTGTTTATCTATCGCTAGGGTTGCGAATTATATTAATGTTCTCAAATTTTCAAAAGCTTTTAATAGTTTTGGAAGCTTATTGTTATTTGTTGTAATAGTCCTAATCTTGAAGCAAACTAAGCACCTATTCATCGCATCTGCCTGTTTACGATGAATGAAAAAAATACTGCATGAATTTTCATACGGTTTTCATCAATATACAGAGTGATTCATGAGAAGTGTATAGGTATGTGTATATAACACATGCATATTACAGTAAAGTCGAGATTTGAAACAATTTGTGACCCTCGTACGAAGCTAGGGTGAGTCGCTTTAATTACTCAGATACCCGCGAAACGAGACACAATAGTAAAACAATAACTGCGCGGTCTCATTGGACCGGTTGGGGATTCAAACGTTAAAATAGCAATAAAATTAAGTTTGACGACTTTTTTACGATTGTTTACACAAAAATAAAAGATGTGTAATCTCACATTCATCAGGTTTTAACCAATTCTATGATTTTGACACCCTGGTTTTCTTAATAGGTAATCTTCTCTAATCTTTTCTTTATGCACATGATATGTTATCTCATCACCATCTTTGGTTAAATGGTGGAGAATGCCTAATTCTTCTTTTGTGATTTGACTTGAACTCCAAGTCAAATCACAGAAAGGCACAGAATTTCTTAAAAAGATCTGCACTGTACGCTTCATAGAAAAAGTACACTGAAAAATTAAGAAAGAAAAGAATCTGGTACTTAGTTTTAAATCCGTAACAAATCAAGGGAATAACTTCACCAGCTTAATTTACAGCATAGCTTTACTGTTCAAAAGTACTTCTGATCAAATCTAGCGGTTAAAAGTAACTTTGACCAGAAGCTTTAGTCAAAACCAGTTTTGACCGCAGAACCGTCAAAAGCACTATTAACCGATCATTTTCAGGCAAAATTACTATTGACTAACTAATACTCATTACGAATTTTGACTGTGACATATACTTATATATTCTGTGAGTAAATTGGATATGTGTGGCGTATCATGAAACGAAATTGGCCAATTTAGACCATAATTTGGGTATTATGTGACATGTTCATCGGTTTGAATCTAAATCATGTGTGTGTTGACTTGTTATTTAACTGTATATAGTAAGTATTCTGTTTCCAGGTACATAATTTACTTAGCGTTGATGGGCCCATTGTCCATGGATTCGCTTCTGAAAGGAAAATCCGGGGTTCTGGAATGGTAGGGGAAGAAGGAACACAGGAGTGGGTTTTAGTTAGTAAAAGTCTGACACTCCTCCGCCTCTGCCACACAAAGATATTGGGTGATTCCCCACCTAAAAAAGACGTTGATGTTAAAAATCTTATATTTTATAATTATTATTTTTTTACCACGGCCCAGTTCTTGGTCCCGGCAATGCCATTCACCAATGCTGTCCTTAGATCCCTACGTGAACCGGTCTCAGGGCACGTGACGCAAGATGTAAGGTGGAATATAATCTGATAGACGCAGCACAAACCCTGGAAGTTGGAACCGGCCGAGAACCCCCACCTGTGGAAATTTATGGTATTTGCTGTGTCCGACCTGGTTAATAGTGGTATAAAGTTTTTGAGGCAAACATACATATAAATTGCAATATTACCAATAATTGCATTTGGGTATCCATACGGAATAATAACTTATTCCACATGATTTGATTAAGCCGTTGTAATAAATATTTGTTAATGCATGATTTATGACCAAATTAATTTCCAATTATCATCGTAATTAATTGAGGTTTTTCTTTTTTTTCAGGTCAGTATCATAGTACGCCACAGGCACTAGTGTGTACGAGTAGGTAAGCTGTGTAGGTTACCCGGAATCAAAGTTGTCAAAATATAAAAGGCCGTTTTGACATTTGAGAAAGGCTCTAGAATGAAACTTGGAACGAAACTGAAAGAAACAATAAAATAATAAGTACAAGTTAGTTCATTACAAGTTTAAAAAAATACATATACTTTTTTTTGACGCGTTAATTAATATGATGTCATATTTATTGCGACTATTTTTTGTGCTACTTTTATAGTAGGACGTCGCGATGACAGATGTCAAAACGGGCCATTTATTTTTTGTCAACTTTACGTACTTTTCCATCTTATTTTGAACGTTCTTCTCAGTTTTCTATACATATTCAGATCGTCCGTCGAAAAGTATCGGTCAGATACGTTTATCCTCCATATTAGCATACAAGGCTTAGCATGACGTGACCAAAATGAAAATCCTTTTCAGCATTTTAAAATTTCGCTACAAAATTCAAGCTCCTACACATGACAAGGGTTGTCACGTTGTAACGCGAAAATAGAGCTTTCATCAAGCATTATGTTATTATTTTGTAAGGGGTTGTTAAATAAATGCCTCCCTGAGAGTTAGGGCATTTGATGATTTTCTTAGAATTAAGTTTGCTACTAAAATTGTTTATTTAAACTAAAAAAATTGAATATTCTAATTTCGTATAAAAGAGATGTCAGCAAAACCATAGGGGCCTAGCAGGGCCGAAACCTACAAAGGCCATGGGCTAAATGAAAATGAACTTCGGGGCCCTAGAAAAAAGACAAAGATGGAACAGTCGTGGGTTTTAGCCGGTACAAATCTGATACGCCCAAGGGTGGAAGAAGTCACGATTTTCCGCATTAAAAAAAAAACTAATTCGATTTTTGAATTAAAATAAAGTTTCTTCGCTACACTCGCCGATGTCAAACCTGCCAGTGCCAGCCCTATTGTCGCCGTCGCACGATATTTGAACGAGTTACTAAACTGTTCACTGAAATATTATGTCCCAACAGCGGAGTCGTTCAGTGAGCGATGAGATTTTCTAGTTTGAGTTGTGTGACTACCTGTACCGCCGCACTCGCGCATAAACTCTGTGCAAACATGTATGTGTACACTCGCGAACAAACTGCATTAGAAATTGTGCAGTAACATTAGTTTTATACTTTGGTAAATAAACATGTTATTATGTAACCGTAATGTAAAAAGTTGTAACAGTGTTCATATGTGAATTATTTGGTGTAAAATGTTTCCTACGTACTTAGCTGTTCTTGGAAATATCCACATGATATTAATTTAGGGAGCCCGTCCACGACCGACTTTTTGTAGGTCCAATAATCGGCACGTATTATAATCCTATAGTATATTCTGGCCGACTTTTTGTAGGTCGTGTGCGTTGCACTATAGCTATCAGTGTGTTCTATTTTTCACCTACCAAAAATTGTTCACCGATTGTCGGTCGTGGGCGGGCACCCTTAATGAAAAGACATAGAGAAATTCTCCTAACAGGAAGTTGTATTTATGTTGCTCAAAAGCTTTGGAATCATTACTGAAGCATTGAATAAAAATAAAGACGCGAACAGAAATATCTAGTTGTTAAGTTTTGACCTTAGCTAACTTACTTTGTGTACTTAAATAAAGTCAAATCAATACAGTACCGAAAATAGCAATCTAGGTATCAAATAACTATTTTCGATTTCAACAAAAGAGCAAATTCTAAAACTGAAGAGTAATTGCTTTGCTTAATCATTTAGAAAGGGCTGGTTAGTTAACCTTTGCTTAAATAATGTTATTTCATTGGTATTTAAGATAGGCCCCAATTAATTACGAACAAGCACTCACAGACTAATTAAAGTTATCTGGAATACAAGAAACAATCATGGTTAGTTTATTCTTAGCTTATTTTGGCTAAGAAAGAAAAAACTAAGCAGCGGAGCTTTCTAGCTCGAATTTCAACTCAATAAAAGTAGATTTCGGTTTTTAGCGACCGCGACGCGCAACCGCGCCCCACTGATAGTATGGCACCGGTCGCAAGTCGCGTTCACACGGTTTGTTTAGTACTCTATACAAATCCATACAAAACAGTGGGTCGCGCGATTGCGGTCGCGGGTCGCAGTCGCGAGTCGTGGTCGCACGTCACGGTCGCCAAGAACCAAACTGCTATCGTCTGTTTTTTATACCCTGAGACTAAATTGACACAGGTAATCTCAAAATTACTATAGGAATGATGCCAGTTCTTTTGTGTTGTAATGTCATTTTATTCTCAGGCTAAAAAAAACAGACGGTACTTTTAAATAAAATGAAAAAAAATAATAGGTTATTCACCTTCACCATATCCTCCAAGCTATCTTGAAACCGTCACATCGATAAGCAAGTCGTATGTAAACAGGGCATAACGAGTAGCGAGTACGGAGGAGGCACACAGTCCGCACCCTCAGGCGCCTCGTGTTGCTGGCACGAACCCGCCCACATATGAACTGAGGAGACCGGGCCTCATTGAATATTTCCACTAAAACTTTTAAAGTGCTTGTTGAATACTGAAAAGGGTGAGTTGGGCTATTTGGGAGTACCGTTTTTTGTTCGACTTGTTTTGAAACGGGTTGCTCCTTGGCCCGCGAGATAAAAACATTCGCTGTAAACGTTTGCGAGCCAGTGATTTGTTTTGGATAGTTGGTTGGTACGTGTTACTGCTGGATGTTGTGGAGAGCCCTTTTAAATACATAATAAACGTCTGTAGGTATGGTAACGATTGGCTATTAGTACCTTTTTAGAAATAAAATGGTCTCTTTTTAGTAGGAGTGTATGTGTGACTCTGACAGAGGAGTGGAGTCTAACATTAACATGCCAACCAGAAGCGAGGAGAACAGGCCAGAGTTTTCCAACATACGTGTATATTATCCTATCTATCAGGGCAGGGATAAATGGAATGACGGGTGAAGAATGTAGATTCATATCAGCTTTCTGTGTAATACAAAATAGCTTACGCACATAGATATAATATGTAAGTGAATCTACACAGCACACACACACAACCATCAATCCGCCGTCGTTAGCTAAAACAAGTATACCTAATACCTTTTTCTTTTAGGTGGGAAAACATCATGTAACTTCTCCCGTTCTGGGTAGAGCGAGAGGGCGTGTCAGACCAAAACCTACCTGTGTCTGTGGCATTTTGTTGGGCAAAAAGCCCAAGTAAGTGTCATTATTATTCAAACGATATCAAAATTATAAAATTAATTACTATAACTTTCACACTATTTACCTCACGCCATGTTGGAAATAGAAAGATAATAATTTCACGAACTTCAAAACAAAGCGTGTTTGTTTTCGTATTTCAGAAAATAGTTTTGCAAAGGTGAAGTCTTACCCTTCAGACCCTCAGAGTTCAGGTAGCCTATCGACCTCCGCGGAGAACAAAGAGTGGTATCAATTAAAAACTTTTTTATTAACGTAAAACAAACAAGAAAACAGAACAGACGTTCGAAGGTCTTTGATTAAAAATGACACCGAGACTAAGCGAACTTGATCCTTATTTCAAAAGCAATAAGAGTCAGATGAAAGGATCTTTTGTCGTGGATTTTTGAATTAAATCTGTTGTGATGAAGAGGAAGGTATCTGTAGAAACTTGGGTTCACAAAATAGTCCCAGTTAACACAATGACATGGATGAATAGGGATGTTTTTTTACTCCAGTCTAACACTACGTGAGCATTGAAGCCTCTGGGGCCTTGGGATTGCTTCTGAAAGGAAAACCGGGTGCCTGGAACGAAAGGCAAAGAATCACACGCCCTCCCGATCCACCCAACATCGGGAGAAGTAATTCTGATGATTTCCCACCTATTACGTATGACCTTCAATTGAGAATCGAAAGCGAAACGCTGTCAAAGGCGTTTGACAAAAATCATACATGAAGATTTAAACATTGGTGATGAGGAATTTAATAACAAAATTACCTACTATAGTATATCGTCATGTACAGAAAAGCCTACACAAAATCGTAGCTAACGTAGCTTAATTCGCTAAAATTGAGATAGGTTAGTAAGGAGGTTTTATAAATAAACAATTTTTTTAAAACCACTAAACAGTGTACATATGTCCAGTTCTGAAAAGTTTAAATTTTTGAAATTTATGCACGTTTTTCCTATGTGAAAAACGTCAAATGTGTTAACTCATTCTGGGCAGAGCAAGTGGGAGTGTCAGACTTTTACTACAAACGTTTGTTAAAACTTAAGCGACGATACGGATATTAATGAAAGCACCTTCTAAAAGGGTTGCCACTGTAAATATTTATTCATAACGCTTTGCTTTAATTATTTACAAGTAATTTAAAAGTTCAATGATTGATTGATTGAAGGCGACCATTACTTGATTAACTGAAACAGTAAACAATTTTAATTGTAGTCATTTTCATTAAGTCCGACAAACAAAATGTCTGATAGACAGGAAAATAATTGAAAAGGAATATTCCGAGAAATACAAAGTCTTGGAAGTTGTTCGCCTTGATCCTCATTGTTACATCAATTATAAATTCAGTTTGAATAGGTGTTTATGAAAGTTTTATGTACTCTCGAATCTGAAGGGTTGGCCTACTTAAACATATTGCTTTCATTTATAATTTACGTGCCGCGCAACTTTCCGTAACTTGCTCGCAGATCTGAATTTGAGAGAGACAAGTTAATACAGAATGCGCTCAGAGTTCGGCATAAAATTTTAAGATGAGAGAATTTGAATAGGCTTGAAGCCGAAATTCGTTGCCTTAAAGTATTTCATCGTCATTAATTTTTAATTGAGAGAGATCTCATCTTGCCATAAACCATTTCCTTTTTTGTAATCTGTCAAACCCGTGTTGTAAGGACCCCAGTTTCAAATCTAATCTGCCTCGTACTCAACAGAACGATCCTGCCAAAAGCGGTTTCTAAATTAGCTGCCAGCAAAGCAGACGAAAATCACAATACAACACCTTGTATACGACACAAAATGCTATTCGCCTGTCTTATGAAATTGTACGCTTAGAGCCTCAGAAATCTCATTTAGCCTCGAGACGAGAGAAACGGTATCTTATACTGTCAACGGATTATTGATGCTGTGAAACCATATACCGAGTTCCACATAGATTGCGCCCCCGATTTAATTCCCCTTTAATTATTATTTAGGAGAATGTCTGCTGTTATTTAACCGGTTCTCTTGCACTGTTTGAACTAACTGATTGGTATTAGTATACGGAACCCAGCCAGGCAATATTGAACGCAGATTAAGCCTTGTTTCGTCTCGCAGCTTCAGTTTTGTTGCTTACTAGTTTTCTTTCTGTCTAATTTTGTTTTCGTAAACTAGAATTATTTAAAATTGAGATTGACTGTTTGTACATATTTTAAAGTTAGATTAGCTTAGATAAATTACGATTTGGTTTATGTTTTGTAGGCTCGCGTTTGACCACTATCTCACCTGATGGTAAGCGATGATGTGATGGAGCACGCTTGCCTAGAAGTAACTTATTCACTCTTTAATTAAAAATCTTCTGTGTTTCCTGATAGCTATGATGACTTAGGGGTCATCATAGCTATCAGGAAACACAGACTTCAGCAAGGATATCCACTCTTAAGCTGTACTCATAATAAATGTGTTCCCGAAACGCTTTGTACGTATTTTACAAAGGTAAACAAAAAACGGTTCAGTTTTAGCCTTGTAAAGATAAGCTTCGTATGTTTGATCGACGAAATGGTCTGGCGGTCACGCATAGGAAGACAAATGAAGTGCGTAAGCCCCGGTTCAGTTCGGCCAACATCTAGATAATAAAGTGGTAGACCGACAGCTGTTATTTCTTTGGTTAGGGGAAAATCGCTCAAGCTCGTGTCCAAGAGGACTCAATTATGTGCTACTTGTCTATATAATTATATAAAAGGAGAAACTGATTGATATAAGGACACAAGGAGTGCACTTTTTGCACTAGGTTTTTTTTTATAAGGTGGGCAAGTACTATGAGAGGTATTTTGAAAATTAATGCGTATTTACTCCCACCACCCATATTTTTACTCTACGAAGTCGCTGGCAGAAGCTTGTATTTTATGTATAACTATATGAATATATAGTATATGTAAATGTCATCGGGCTAAAATCACGGAGAAACTTAGATTGAATAATTTGCGTAGAACGTAAATGTTAAGTTAGGTATGCTCCCAATTTAAGTTCGTTTATATCTTGAATCAAGAATTCCTTTCCTACGCACCTAATTCACTGGCATTATTATTACTCCAGAGGCCATTTTTCCTCATTTCAGAAGAGAATTCTCGTAATTTAAAAAGGTTTTTTTATGTTATTAGGAAGCGTAGTCCGTAATCATTACTTGTCTGGCGAGGGAGGATGAAAAAGCACGTTTATTTATAAACGAATCGAGTGTTAGCGGTTTTTCACTTTGCACCTAGGTACGTAGGCATATTTTCAGCTATGCTATAGATTAATTATTTTAAGGGCATTATATGATTTGAGTAATGAATCTGGGTCTCTTTTAAGTTGCTCCAAATCGAGTTAAAATATACATATATTCTGTGTAACACTGAAGTTATTGTAAACTGTCCCACGGCTGGGCAAAGGCCTTCTCCAAGTCCCGTTTTCGTGCTGTAGATAATTTATTCCAGATTTGAACTATACTTATCCACTCTCTTTACGCCCAGGATGCTGCACTCCATCTCTCTGTGGCAAATTCCGTGATGAGACTTTAGGAGCTCAGTGAGCCACCAGGTTTGAGCGTCGTAGTTTATGACAGCCAGCATACCTGGTTAATTTATCTTTGTGTATAAATTACATTTATTGTGTAAATAGGTTTAAAAAAAAGCACTTTTACACGTCAACCTTTTTGTCAATTTAACCTATCAATACCCGCGAAACGAGACACAATAGTAAGACAATAACAGCGCGGTCCTATGAGAGCGGTCGGGGATTCATGAATTATTTAGATAGAAAAAATTATTTAGAGAAGAAACACCGAAACAATCTCAGGGGTCAAAGTTTATTTTAGTCCATACAGCTTTGTAATGGGCAAATCAGATGAGAAGGTCAATGAGTATGATCTTCAATATCACCCTTCATTAGCATCTTTATGAATGGTAGCTTTTCCAAACATTTCCATGTTTTTGTGGTCTGAAGAATAGTTTGAGATTGTAAACCAAAAATCATTGAATTGAAATGTATATAGAGCCTACATAACACACTAAAATTTAAACAAAAGTAGTTAAAGCTTTCGGTATTAATAATATCAAAAGCATTTCGTAGTAATAACTAATTAATTACATTTTGTAACCACGCTAATAATTGGAAATAATGATTTGATTGAAAATTAATTAGTTGAGCATTAATTTATTATTCAGACGAGCATTGAACTAATTTGAACATAAAGGACGTCATATGTAAATATGTACTTGAATCGAGAGGTCACAATAAAATTATAATATGATATGGTTCATTATTTCTGACTCAGTTATCTAAAAACCACGAAGTGTTTAACTAAAAGTATTCTAAATTACATAAGTGAGTAATGTATTTATTTTCATAAATAATACATTAACTTATGTTAAATCACACTTAATAATTATAAGTATTGTTTCACATTATCCGATCCGATATCGGTGTCGGACGCCGATACGATATCGGAGTAAGTAAAATGTATGAAATTCTGTGCTCCGATATCCGATATCGGATCGGACAATATGAAAGACAGGTACATATGTCATACATTTACCTTAGACCGTTTTCACATTTTCCGATCCGATATCGGTATCGGACGCCGATACGATATCGGGGTAAGGTAAATGTATGAGATATGTACCTGTCTTTCATATTGTCCGACCCAATATCGGATATCGGAGCACAGCATTTCATACATTTTACCTACCCCGATATCGTATCGGCGTCCGATACCGATATCGGATCGGATAATGCGGAAACGCTCTTACCCCGATATCGTATCGGCGTCCGATACCGATATCGGATCGGATAATGTGAAACAATACTTATAATTATTAAGTGTGATTTAACATAAGTTAATGTATTATTTTTGAAAATAAATACATTACTCACTTATGTAATTTAGAATACTTTTAGTTAAACACTTCGTGGTTTTTAGATAACTGAGTCAGAAATAATGAACCATATAATATTATAATTTTAAAAAAGGTGACAGTGAGTTTGTGTGTGTGTGTGTGTATATCTGAATGTTTGTAACTTCTTCACGTTCGATTGACTGGACGAGGCCGCGAGGGTCGATGAAATTTGGTACACTGGTAGACTATATTCTGGAATAGGATACATTTTATCCCGGTAGTATGTTCTTTTGAGATAATTTTCTACTATCATACGGGCGAAGCCACTGGCAGCAGCTAGTTAAATTTTTTGCTGTACTTTCGCAACATAAAGAAAACAAGAAATCAGGTGTTACACAACTAAATTAAAAATAGGGTGAATACGAAACCAATCTAATGTGTTTTGCACAGTCTCATCTTGCATGATACAGAGTAAAATAATAATGCAAACTGTACTGCCGCTGATGAAAGAGTAGAGTAGATGGTTATTTATGCACATATTAACATAAGCTGACTCATTTCCTTTACTAAAATAAAATAGATAGACACATGACACATTATGCTATGTTAGCATGTGAAAATGTTACATAACATAACATAGCATAATCTGCCTTATAATGTTCCCACTGACGGGAGTCAGACCTCCTTTTTAGGAGAGGGAATGGGCCGTAATCCAGCACGCAGGCCCAGTGCGGATTGGTAGATGTCACATATCTTCGAATTTTTGGTTCTAGGACATTCCGGTTTCCTCACGATGTTTTCCTTGATCGATTTGAGAGTAGTCGTGATGAAATAATTACACATACCCTTTATTAAAATGAAATAGACACATTATCCTATGACAGCAAGTGAAAATGGTACACTGAAGTGTTATATTACGAAACACCTACTCTATACTAATGTAACGGCTCGAGAAGGGGGTTCTTGATTGACAAAAGTTCCCAAAAAGCTTTATTGTTCCCCGAGACTTGATATAGGTGTAATATAACTTTTGGGTCGCCGAGTTTTCTTGTTGATTTCTCCGAACAAAAGTTGTATCGTTGTACTTAACTACGACGAATTCAAATTTGTATTGACAAGGAAAAGGGGGGAAAAGTTGAATGTAGGCGTTAGCAGTTGGAAAAATACGAGCACGTAGCCTCACCTCGCTATTTTATTAAATAAAGGGGTAAACGTGTCTTTTGAGACTAAAATAAACCTTTTTTGTGTGTAGGAGTCTGGATGTAGAAACATGTGTTATGTTTTAAAAATGTAGCAGGTAGCAACCACCTCTGACATTTTTATTTACGAAAGATTAGACTCAAATAGAATAAGCTTTATTGAACACCAAAATAGTAACAAAACTGTTACACAACTTAAATCTGTAGATACAATGACAGTCTTATCGCCGAGAGCGAGTGTTAGACACAAGACAAACTTAAGATGGACTGTAGGAGCTTAAAGTAAAAAGAGAGTAGTCTGCGGTGTACCCGTAGCAATTTTTTTTTTGTTTTATACAGGAAGATAATGGCGGTGACAGGCTGTCTCAAGTTATTTCGATGTACGAACGTTTTGATTTTGATAAGTCTGGTCTTAGGTATTTATGATTTTGATTTCACGAAAGTAGCCTCACAATTTTTGTTGAAATCCTAACTAATATCATGAATGCAAAAGTAAGGTTGTTTCATCGTTACCGTATTATCCTTAAACCTCTGAACTGGTAATTATGCTTATTGTATGTATATGATATTAGGGGTACAGAAAAGGACATAATAAAAGTACTTTTGCCGAGGGAAACAACGATAACTTTCGACAATCACAATTGCTTTAGGACGATAAATAACACTATGTGGTTTTCGAAGCAGGACTGAATTTTACCAATACTTCCAATATCAAGTTCTGACTACAAAACCATTTAGACCGACTCCAAATAACACGAGAGAAAGGCAGGAAGGTGATGACTTCTAATATTGGCTAGCAACCTTCATTGATTTTTATGTATAATCTAAAATAGTCCGGTAAACGACCGTACCGAGTCCAAGTCATCGATAGTCCAGTGATCCATGCGCTCCTCACAGAGATGTCAGCAATTCGTTGTGACCCAGCAGGGCCGTGGCCATTAGGATTTTTCTGAAAATGAAACCCGTAGTCCTTGATTGCAAAGGGTGACTGAAAGGCACAGGTTTGGTATTAGTTAGCAAAAGTCTAACACGCTCTCACAAGTCATAGGATAATTTCCGACCTTAAAAAAAGGTATAATCTAAAACGAATCCTGGGCCAAAAGTAGTAGTAACAAATTGAGTGTTACAAAACTAAGGTTACAAAGGTCATCAGATAGATGTTCAACCTGACAGTCAGACAGTAGAATCTAAGATTTATAATACAAGTTTTCTGTCGAAGCGTACCCGTTTTTCTCTTTGTGAGATCCTTCCGGAAGTGTTTTACAGGCGGTGGATACAAAACTTCGTTCTTGTTGGTTTGACAAGAGCTTTATAGATTATAGTTTTCTTTGCTATCAAAGCTAAGGAAATAGGTTTTGTTGCGATATCTTGCGCTCAGGCAACTATCAAAATGTGATCTTTTTTTAATCGACTTAAAAATAAGATGGAGGGATGATTTTTTTTGTTGTTCAGACATTTCGTCGTCAAAATGTTAATCGAATTCGATGTTCCCTTTTGTGATTAAAAGAGGTGTTGAGTAAGGTTATGACTCTATAGTAGTTCAATTACTTTAATTTGCCAATACTAAAGCAATGTGTAAATTAAGTAATTATAAGTATTTTTGTTCAATCCTATAAGTACCTACTCGTAATTGTTAGTTGTATTGTTTTTATTTCAGTTGATATTGATAAATTGTAAGGTTATTGAGCAAGCACGGTTATTTTTCTGGCAGAAAAAGGTTTCTTGTTTCAGTAAGTACCTAAGTATCCGGCTTATGTCTGAAATGATATAATAAACATTTAATTCAGCACAAAATGTCATGAATGTAAGCGTATATAGTAAGCAGGTTCCGTTTAAGTACGTTCCTCAAGTTGGTATCCGATTTTCTCGCAACTTAACAGTTAGTTTGTTTTGGCAGTTCTCCCAATCCGCACCAGATGGCGTTGGAACTCGAACTAAAACTTCTCTTAAGCATCTACTTTTTCGTGTTCGAATTACATGAGAAGGTGTTAAAAAGTACTAGGTGCCAATTTGTTGAAGTTACAGTTATTTACTAGGTCTTTAATATGGCACGTCGTGTTTTAATATTCCGTCCTTCCAAGTTTTTACTTAGAAATAGCTATTACTTACATACATTTATGAGTCAGGACGAGCAAAGGAAAGGGTTATGCTCGGAGTTTCTTGCGTGATAAAATTAAGGTAGGAAATCATCCCATGAGTTTTCCCGCTCTGGGTCTGTGTCCTTCAGTTGCCTATTGTGTTTTAGGACTACGGGTTTCCTTTTCAGAAAATCTCCTCGTTCCAAGTTGGCATCGGCCCTGTTAGGCCTCTACGGTTTTCTGACAACTTGCTCCTCGACCAGCTCCTTGAGTAGCGCGTAGGACACTACACGCTGTCGATGACTTAAGCTCGCTCCAGCTGTCAGATAATCAAACCCGACACATTGCTCGACGTCCGCAAGCCCGCATCAAACATGTTTCGTAGTCGAGGATGTGAAGTCGGAATGCTAGAGAATCTGGATGAAAATCCAGATTCTCTAGCATTCCGGGAGCTTCTTCCGCTAAAATTCGATGCCGAGACCTCCCAAACTTACCTAGTCCTGTGAGGACGCCCTGATACCTCTCCAACTCTCCTCAAAGAAGGGACTTACCACCATGATTATTGCGTGCCGTATTAGTTTTCAGCTGATACTTTTTAGTTTGCATGGCCCTGTGACGTAAAATCATGACGTCTACTGTTTCGTTTATTCAAAAACAGATAAAAAAAATAATAGGAACATAAAAAAATGTAGCCTCTCTGAATTGTGTACTTTTACATTTTTCCTCATACATAGTGAAATACGTTATAATTTACCTGTATATCAATTCCCTAAGCAGTTTATCGGTATATATTCCCCAACAAGGATTCACAACAATTATTATCCATGCGTAAAATCATATTGCCTTCATTTAAATATCACGATTGATTTATTCAGTTGCTTTAACTTTCGGGCGAGGCCGTTCATGTAGCAAATATTCCACGGTAAATATTGTTATTGTTAATTACGCCTATAATTATTGCCATTGCAAATAATTATTGCATCATAAGCGTCATTGTACACCCTTTTATTATAATACTAGGTTTGGTCAGTAATGTCAATGTGTATTATGTTACGAAATTATTTCGTTTGTGGTTGTGGTTTAAGTACCTAATTAAGTATAATAAAAATTTACGAATTGAAAAAAATTGTGTACACGTTGTGTGTATGTTGCGAATTATTAGTTTTTTTCTTTGTTGTTGTTGTTTGACATTGTGGGTATTTGTTGTCTTGAAAAACTTATAAATTAATGGCTGTGTCATCAAAATAAAAATAAAAATGGTAGTTTTGATTTCATTTACAGAAAAAAAACTGAAAGAAATATATTAATAACTACGTAATTTTGAAATGAGATTAATTTGCCTCAAATACAATGTTTATTTGAACTTGTAGCTTCAAATAGATCTGTAGATATTACAGTTCTAGATGAGGAATTTCATAAAGTGATTATATTATACACACCCAAAGATTTTGAGAAAGAAATTGGAATAAATATCTACTTATTACGAATAAATAAACCAAATATTTCATTAGACTAGAAATTTCATAGTTCTGTTATATTTATGAATATCTTATTACTCGTAAAAGAGCAAGTTATTTAATTTCGGAGAAAATACGATCTCTAAAAGGACGTTTTTGAGTCGAGTCTCTTGACCTTGCTTGATAAAGAAGGTTAAATTCATTTAACTTGAATGTCACACCTTGTGTAGACTCTACCTACCTTAAATAAAATGTCCTAGCGGATTACAGCCTGCTTCCTACTTAATTCTTAGAAGCATTTTCACAATGTTGGGGTGAAAACCTTCAGACGAAAATCTTTAGAGCCTTTAAGGCAGCCCACCGAACTAACCCGTATTAAACTTTTATTCTGTATACCCACGATGGGTTAAGTTGTGATAGTCTACACCTCTCACGCAAAAGGTCGTTAGGTACAAAGTGCATTTTTTAATTGTATTTCTAGGACCATTGACAATTGGCCCTTTTTTTCCCTGATGAGCAACGTGTGGTCGACGAAGGAACATTTTTCAAAGGGTTAGTCGTGACACTAGAGCAAATAGGGCAACAGAAACGGGTGGGTTAAACTTCCTTTTTTCATCCAGAGCGGGGAACAGTTGCTTCATAAAATTTCCCCTAACCAAAAAAAAAAGGTACTTTATGTGAGAGGGGAAATTCTAGACGGATAACCCCAACAGCACTTACGTAGGATATCATGTTCACTAGAAATACTTTAGCTAAATAGACTAACCAAGCAATCGAAAAGAAAATCCATCACCACATGACTCACTAGCTTTTGCCAGCAGCTTCGCCCACGTGAAAATAGAAAATATATAGCTATACCTATGTTACGGTCTAGTATTTCTTTAGTTTATTTCACGTTTATTCATTACAAACAAAAATAAATAAAAACGACAAAATATTTTGTCTTGACCTATGTAATTGCCGCTTTTTGAAATGGGATTTGAATTTTGAAAACTTTATATTAAAGGTACTTTATTCTATTTTTTAATAAATATAAATAAGATTCTTCGGGTTTCACATTTTCTTTAATATCGATGTATGTAACCAAGATAGGTTGTAAATACATTTATGAAATCTCAGAAAAGTTGCATTATTTTGAAATATGCGTTCTACCGTGGTTATAATGTATCTCAGACGGTACGTGATATTAATAACATATACGGACTTAGAACTGCTAATGAATGGGATCTGTATTTTTGGATGCCTTTCAAAGGTTTCAGAACCTCAGGGTTACCCATAATTTATTTATTAACACGTTTAATTCCACCAATAATCACGGAACAACAGACCTGTAATTTCGCTTGTAAACCTCGTTAATCCAATTGTAAGAAAATTCCTTTAAAAGCCGGCGAAGTGGGACGCTCGGTTCGATTCGGTTCAATTGTCTTAGCAGCCGACAGGTTTATAGTGGCCCAGATTATAGTAATGAATCCGTGGTGGTACGTTTGGATTTTCCACTTTGGACCTGATATTTTAAGGTTGTAATCTTTTGTAGTATTTTTTACATAATATACAGGCTAATACCATGGATTTAGTAAATGAACATGAAACTGTATAAAATCAAAACGATCTCATATTATATACAGTTACAATTCAAAAAGTACATTTTATTTTAATTAGGAAAGTGCCGTCGAAAAATTCCAATACTAAACTTCATATACTGGATCCCTGGTATTCGTTTGTACGATTGTTGTTGTGTTTAACTGCGATCCCATGTGATGGTAAGCAGTGATGCAATCGTTGATGGTAAAGCGTAACACTTGAATACGAAGCCTAGAGCTTACATAGCCTTGAAGACAGCTAAATTATAATCGGATGAGAAGACCGCAGCAGATAAATTGAAAGTTACAGCAATATTGTACGCCCGCCCCGGCTTCGCACTGGTGCAAAATAAAATACATAAACCTTTCTCGTTTATTGCTTTTTTTATTAGTGAAAACAGCATCGAAATCCGTTGCGTGGTTTAGAAGGAATTAGCTAGGATTGATGCTGAAAGCGACTTTGTTTTATATTTACTATGTAAAGGTTTTTGTGAAATGGGACGAGGCATTAAGTCCGCCTTTGTACCTATAGTTTTGTAGTGCATAAAGCTATAAATAAATAATTTGTGTACCTTTGAATTTTATTAATATTCAATTATGCATGTGATTTTTTTTTGGGGAGCTCGTGGCTATAAAATAACAGCCGCACAGGCGATCTTCAAGGTTAAGCAACGCTTGCAAAGGTTGGTCTGTGAATGGGTAACCATCTTAACATAAAGAGTTTCTTCTGTGTCACGGAAAGCACATTAAGCCGTAGGTCCCGACTATCATTTGTAGATCTTTGGCAGTCGTTACGGATAGATGCATGCAAGTGAATTTTTTATCGGGCGTGATAATGTTTTATAAAAAGTTTAATAACCTTCCTATAAACGAAGTAGATACTTAGGTACTATGTGTACATATATGATGCTATTAAGCGTAAGTGTGGGTAGATACTTAATCACCCGTTAATAATGGCACTTACACCCATGGAAAGGTGCGCAGTCTATTTTTAGCGGAGAAAATCTTTACAGGGTTATAGCCACGTGCAAGTACATTTTGTTCAGATTTTTCCATGTGTGGTGGGGTTGGCTTTCAGTTCAATTAAATGCTGAAGAATAATAATATCAATAGAAGAATAATATCAGTATTTTACATGAAGTGATTGTCGATCTGGCCTCCAAAACCTAGTAATAGGATAACATGATACTTCTTGGCAAGATTTAGTATAAAATCTGGCTCTTCTATCTTAAATCTACAAATGACAGCTAAAACCAACGGCTAAACGTGCCAGGCGCAGAGGAATCTCGATATGTTGAGATGTACCTACAGACCGACCTCGGCAAGCAGAGCTTAACTTTGGAGATCGAACCCTCTGACTTTTTAATTACTGCTCCACGAGCTTCTCTAGGTTTAGAACTACCTACACTTTGTCCTATCCTAGTAATTAACTTTCAAACGCGCAGTATTAAATAGTTATAGTAGTTTTCTGAAATTTCCTAATTTTCTACGCAACTCTCTTAGAAAAACCTTCTTATACTCGTAAAAACACAACAAAAAAAAAATAGAGAAATTGGTCCAGCTGTTCATGCGTGATGACGGGACCAATAATGAAATCCATTGACATGACCGATTCATTTTTATATATTTAAATAGATTATGAAGCATGGCAACTGAAAATACTAACTGAATCGTTAAACAATTTTAGTGATATAAAATGTAAAAGGTTCTGGAAAATACGTTCGAGGGATTATTTACTATTTGAATATGTACATTTGTGAGCAGAAAAGCTTTTTCTGCAAATACTAAATGCATAAACGTACCGCTCTAGTAGCGTTTTAATTTAAAGTAAAAGGTTTTGCGAAACAACTTGGGTGACTCGTGGGTACACTAATGGGCTAAACTTGAAATCAAATGAATATTCTATTAGCTTAACTATGTTATTTATATGTTTGTGAATTCTACAACAGGGTATAGTACAACTAAAATATATGATAGTAAGTGCAGTACAGGGTAAATACGAATATTATTAAGCGCAGTACAGAGCAAATAATAATGTTAGTAAGCGAAGTACAGGGAAAATAAAACTGTTTAGTGAGCGCATTTCGAGGTAAATAAAAATGTTAGTAAGCGCAGTATAGGGCAAATAAAAATGCTCCTCAACTCTTCTACAACCTGTCTCTGTCCAGAATGGCAAGAGATCTATCTGTGTTAAAATAATTCAGCTCATCCTGCCAAGATGAAAATCCTCGGTCTGCTATAATTCGCGTTAATTTATAAAGAATAATCTAACCATTTGAAGTTTAAATACCGACTAAAGTCTGTTTTTTATGCCCTGAGACTGAATTGACACAGGCAAATGTTTTTTGTTGTGACAAGTGTGGCAACCCACGTAATGTCATAATAGTAACACACTTTTTCTGTAGAGAATATGAATTTAAAATCTTCAAATTATTAGTTCTATGGGGACTACTCGGGCTGTTCAGTAAAACGCTCGTTTTGGGAATGGAGATGAATTTATTTCCCAAATTAATATTTTTATGTTCAGTTTTTTCAGTAAGTCAGTTTGGCATTACTTGTGTCAATTGTCTCTGACTCCCACAGTTCTTTATTATGTATTTTTCAGATTTGAAATACCTTGTAATCTTTATAACTAAGCTGTAGATATATTTAGGTCATCAATTCTGGACCATGCTCCAGATTTAACCATGACTCATGTTCTTCAAAAACAAATGGCATTCAGACCTGGAACAAAATGTATTTCAATCGCCATTCCGTTCCCAAAAATGATTTACTTGCACGAGTTTATAAATCTGGAACATTGTGCTCTACACAGACTTCAACACCTACGCAGTTTCATAAACCTTTTTTTTTATCGTTATGATCGCTTACATAACCGCTTTTAAGCTATAAATCGCAGATGTTGCCTAGAACTTATGGCTTGCCTACTATATTTTCTAGTTGTCAGCACATATATAAAACAAATGACAACTTAAAAAATATTGGTGTTTCGCTGCTTCTAGGAAATTGTATTGGAGATATTTCCTCTTTTTGTAGTTTTTTATTTCTCTCTTCAGTAGTCTTTTATTTTGGTTGAATACAACTGAATGGGTTGAATTTTGTGACAATTTTGGCGCAGAATTATATGTAAAATTTTATTCTTGGTTTAATTTATTATGCACTAGCTGTTGCCAGTGGCTTTGCTCGTGTGTAACTAGAAAATCTCCCAAGGGAACACACTCCCGGGATGAAAAGTACCCTATGTGCTATTCCAGGACAAATGTGTGTCAAATGTCATCCAAATCCCTCGAGTAGTTTCAGCGTGAAGGAGTGACACACAGTATACACCACAGGTATACACCCATAATCTTTCACCTTTACTCGTATGTTTGTATCAAACAACATCTTCTTTTCTAAACTGGTTTTTTGAAACTAAGTTAAGGCAAAGATACTAAAATAACATTTCAACACAAAAGAACTGGCGTCATTCCTATAGTAAATTTGACATTACTTGAGTCAATTTAGTCTCAGGATATAAAAAACAGACGATAAATGATAGCTTAAAGTGAGAAGCAGTGGTGGCCAAATTCTACGGGCCTCAAATTACTACTTGTAGTAAGTGTGGGTCATGGGTTCAAACTCAGTCAGGTGAACAACTTAATTCGAAGACATGTGACATCTACTAAACCGCACTGGACCCGCGTGATGGATTACGATCTGTTCCCTCTCCTAGAGAGGAGATCTGAGCCCTTTTAGTAAAATTAGAAAATTATCACGGACGAAAATATTCCCGGAACAAATAATATCCTTATCTGCTGTAAGGAGGTTGTTGGAAAGTAGCAGATTCAGTCGTGACTTGTGCTCCATTGGTGTAATTGCCGCAAGGCGTTCCATTGTGAGGATAAACTAATAAATAAATAAATCCTAGGACAAGGTTTACCCGGGTGCCAAAGGATAATGGGCAAATTGTCCCAAGTGTTGTAGCACTTTGTGTGATATATCAATTTGTAGATATCGTTTAGAGGAACAAATTGTTGTATGACCACGAAGCTGGATTCCGCGTCAGAAAAAACTTACAGGTGTTTAACGTTTCTTTAAATATTATTAAAAGTTAGCGTTATTTATGTTATTTCATAAGAGAGATAGAAGAAGAGCTCAGCATATGGCCTTTTTAGACCTGCAGAAGGCCTTCGACTGTATACCATGGCAGTCCATGTGGTGGGCACTCTGCTTCAAGGGCGTTCCCGAGACCTATATTGACAATATCAGACATATGTACCGCGATTCCGTGTAATCTATCCAGACCCCTGTTGGTGAATCCAATGTTTTCCCAATATCTGTTGGCGTTCATCAAGGTTCAATTCTTAGCCCTTTCTTGTTTAATGTTGAGCTCGATGTAGTTACGACTAACATCCAAGATCAGCCTCCATGGCTAATGATAGGTATATGCCGATGACATCGCCTTCGTTAATCAGAACAAAGCCCATCTTGAGCGCAAATACAACATTTGGAAAGACACGCTGGAAAACGGGCGGTCAGGGACTAAATGTGGCGAAAAACGAGTACATGTCCTGTGGCAGCACGGATTTAAACATTATTCGAATAGGTTCAGATTTGATCACAAAGTCCGATACGTTACGGTACCTTGGATCCGTGCTGCACAAGTCTGGTAACGTGGATGACAATGTCCAAGTACGTATAGGCGCAGCTTGGGCAAAATGGCGAGAGGTAACGGTCGTTCTATGTGACCGCGAAATGCCTCCGAAGCTCAATGGGCAGATATATAAATGCATCATGCGGCCTGTCCTCCTATACGGTGGCGATTGTTGACCAGCATTAAGCAGACACACTCAGGAGCTTTGTGTCATGGAGATGAAGATGCTGAGGTGGATGAGCGGCGTAATCCAATCCGATCGCATACGCAACTCATTCATCCGGGTAGTCTTGGTGTCCGTGACGTGGGGGAAAATCTGCAACAGTGTCGTCTGCGTTGGTATGGCCAGATCATGCGCCGTCCTATGGAGTACGTTGGTCGAAGATGCATGAATATGGCTGTCCTTGAGGCTAGTTTCCGTGGTCGCCCTCGCAAGCGCTGGCTGGACGTCGTCAAGTCCGACATGAGAACCAATGGCCTGACTGAAAAGGATATATTAGTAAAAACCAACTTGACAGGTAGAAACGATTTGCCACAGTTTTACTGTTCATGTTTGACAGGTAATCGCACCATCTTAACTTGTGCATACATTATGAGTATTATTTGGTTTCTGGGATTTGTGAGGCACCAGGCTGAAGATTTTTGGGTGATGTAATTCCGATTGATCGTAACGAATAAATAAGATAATCCATTTTGTAGGTTAATGTAAATTGTGAAAAGTGTGTGTAATTATGACAGATAGTAAAGTTAGTAAAAATGGTTGTCTCATTTTTTATGCTTTACCGTAATACATATAAAACACTAGCATAGCCATAAAGATGTAGGACAAACATCGTACTAAAAGCGGATGGTTTTTTTTAGCTTGTTTTCAAAAATATTTTTTCCTTACTTGGACATCACTTAAAGTAAAAAAAAGTGTATATATATAATAAGGGGAACACGTACAACATTTGACTACATGTCATATATTGCTACAACGGTTGGGACAAACTCCATACAAATCTGCCCATCATCCTTTCATTCAAAACAGTTCGAACGTTTTGTTTGTTCGTGAAGAACTAACAAACATACACATACATACAAACAGACCTCTAAAGAAACTTTCGCCTTGATAATATTGGTATGATTAATAGAGTAAACAGCTAAATAGAACAAGGTCTGTATAATATAGGCTTTCTTTTGTCTATAGTGACTTTGCCTCTACACAGCTCAGCCATAGTATTTTATTCAATCATGGCGAGCTATACAGCGTTGGCAGCTGGCCAACCGCTGTCAGAACGAACAGCAACGTTGCCAGTAGCTTGACGCGTAAAATTAAAACTAAAGAACTTTCTAGAAAAACACTACACTAAAAGAAAATAAGAAGGTTTCTACATTAGATGCGAGTAACAGACAGACGGAGACAAACATCTTTAATGCAAATGTACGCTGAAGTCTTGTCTTGTATATTTTTGAGATGAAGATTACGTTTGTTTTAAAATGGAATATACAAATGGGAATGTATATTATTTTCAGAGAATAAGTACTTTTTTAATCTTGAATCTCCTTAATTATCTCTGTAACCTCAGATTGTATTATCATAAAAAGTCTCTGTTCTACGCAAAGTGGGAACTTGGTGATGTGTAACATAGGCATGTTTTGCCTAACTTAGACTCCGGCCCCCCCACTGCCAATTAAACAAGCAATTTACATTTAAAACTAGAATATGGTAGTCACTTTGATGATGAGAAATAAATAATGTGTTACTATTGTTGTTACTGGTTCTGGAAAATAAAAGTATTTCTTTTTAAATCTATAAAACTTTTTGAAAAAAATAATAACTTCCAAGGTTTTTATGAATACACATTTTCTTTAACATTTTAATTAAATGTACTAAAAGTTCACGCAAAAATACAAGATTTTCAGAGGTCTTTTAATGGATTGTTTTAAGCAAAAATATTTTGATTTCAATAAAAACTTAGATAAAATCTACAAGATATGTGTTTCGAAAATATCTAAAGATTTTTTTTTAATATCACGCCATAATCACATAAGAGCGATTTTATGGAAATGTATCTCGGGTTAAGTGCTGTTAATATAGATTTACAATCCAAAACAACATCAGCAAAAATAATTATCCGCATAAAAAAGGTGCGTATCGCACGCGTTTTCCCCTTAGGTGCTCTTAAAGCACCCCTCCGAATGTTATGGCAATAGGTATAAATATAATTTGTCCGACAGACCCACTCGTTTCGCTTGGAAGTTAATCGAAAAACGTTAATCTTATGAAATATTCGATGGGCTCAGCAATCCTGATGACTTTATTAAATTAGATCGCTTAAAACGTCAAATACTTATGGATATCCTTCGTTATGTAATTAGTTACAGGTTATTACATTTTGAGATCAGTTACCGTTTAGATAATCATGTTAATGTAAGAAGGATTTTGTGTAGACTGGCTCAAATATAAGTGAAGTGACGTGAATTAATATGGCGAGTAATGTAATACAAAATTATATTTTGCTTGAATTAATTTGACACAGACTCATGCATTTTTGGACAACTAATTTTAATTGTTCTGACTTTTACTGGCTAAAACTCATTTATATTTAGCCCTTCACGTTCTGGAACGCCCTGGGGCCGCGTTGCCCTGGCAGGTTTCAGCCCTAGCTTGCCCCGTCAATTTTGCTAACAATTTTTAAGGTGCGCGTGGAACACAACACGTCCTCGACCTGAGCCTGTGTCATTCTTATCGAACGGCGAACTTCCCATTACTCGCTGTCCGCAAGTCCAAGCCTGCGGTGACCGAGAATCGCCTGGTACGAGTACGTGGTGGGCATGCCACCACGTACATTTTGGAAATACATTTAATGTGCATACAGCAATGGAGTGGAATTCTCTGCCGGAGTCTATGTTTGAACCTAGGGGTTTTTAAATCAATAGTGAAAAGGTTATTTATTGAAACTTTATGCACTAGTAAACACTGTACAAAGGCGGACTTTAATGTATGCTAGTATGTACATACGTATGAATATGTTTATATCAATGTTGTTGTTCAATAAAAAAATAAAATAAAAATGCCTTAGGCATTTTCTACAAGTCGATCTTAGGGTGGTGCAAAAACATAACATGGTAGATGGTGCAACTTAATGGTAAAACCACAAATAGAAAACTAGTACAGTTACTTTTTGGTGAGCGTGCTTCATCGTCGACAACATCATCGCTTACCATCAAGTGCGATAGTGGTCAAACACAAGCCTATCCATAACAAAAAAAAATTACTACACTATACCACTACAACACCAGCAAAACACAAACAAATTCTCCAATACCAAAACACTGGCCGCCTCCATCATCATAAAACAAGGTCCGTATTCAAAAGGTTAGGAGGCAAAGTGATAAATCTGTGCGGCAGGCGACGCGCTGCACCCGGGTGCCGCTTCCATCTTAATTTATCTCGTGAAGGCCTCGCACTGAATAGTAGAGTGTTTGTTGTGCCACACACAGGTTAACCGGGGCTAACCGCTTTAATGCTGCGCTCTAAAGTGACCGGTTTTTGCTGGGTTGAAGTAGTGGTGTAGTGCAAGGTGTTTTGTGTGACTTTTGACAGAATAAAGGTGGCTAAACATGTATGTAATATGTTGTGTAGGGAAGTTTCATTACATTTACTCGTATGTTTCTAAGAAGGTTGGATTATTTGTAGTTTCAGAAGTAATTCAATCTTAATTTATCTCTTGAAGGCCTCGCACTGAATAGTAGTGTTTGTTGTGCCACACACAGGTTAACCGGGGCTAAGCGCTTTAATGCTGCGCTCTAAAGTGACCGGTTTTTGCTGGGTTGAAGTGGTGGTGTAGTGCAAGGTGTTTTGTTTGTCTGTTGACAGAATAAAGGTGGTATATAATGTATGCAATATGTTAGTTATAGTAGGGATGTGATGTGGGATACGTGGTTTCAGAAGTAGCTATAGAGTTTAAATGCCTTAGTGACCAACTACGACAGCAATGAATTTATCCTTTGGAGGCCTTGGAGTAAATAGTATTTGTTGTGCCATATACGGGTTAACCTGGGCTAATCGCTTTAATGCTGCGCTCTAAAGTGACCGGTTTTTGCTGGGTTCAAGTAGTGGTGAGGTAAAATGTGCTGGCAAATTGTATGAAAATAAAGGTGGTTAAAAACATATGCAATATGTTGTAGGAATGTTTTCATACATTTATCTTCTTCTTCTCGTTTCGATGGTTTTTCTTTCTTTATAGTTCTTAGGCCTAATCAGTCGCCATATTTATTGGGACGTCAATGGCATTTTTTAGGTCCCATAAAATTGTATAGAGTTCAAATATCTTAGGTTCTGACTATACAGTTTAACCATGAATTTATCTCTCGGAGGCCTCAAAGTAAACATTGCAGTGTTTGCTGTTCCACCAACGGGTTAATCGGGGTTGACCGTTTAAATGCTTCGATCTAAATTGACCGACAGTTTACGAGTTAGGACAGTGGATAGTATTCAGAGAACCGGTTCTGTCTGTCTGTTTGTTTTCTCGTGCTTGACTTTGTGATATATCAGAGCTCCATGAGGAGCTAAGAAATGCAATCGCTGAGGCCAAAACCAGCTAGATGGATTCATCATCAGAGCTAAAAAGTTTTTTCGTTCCAGCTTCAATGTAACAATGAATTTTATGAATATTAGCTGAGAATTCTGTTCTAATAAGAACGAGAAAAAGCGGAATGATAATTAATCTCTCTAATTCCAGCAGTGACAAAGCGTAAGCGGGTTGAAACGAACTTATCGCTGTTAAAACAATGAAGGCTATCGTTTTTGTGCTCGCCAGTTGGCGCCACTGACGAGAAAGGTCCTTTAGCTTAGCTTTTAAAACTGGTGTGTTTGAATGAAAAATATTTCTAATGATTTAAAAATGCGATTAAATGCAAGGTAAATCGAGTTAATTGCAAAGTAGTACAGTTTGAAAAAAAAAAGAGAAAATAAGTTTCTGACAGACAAAACTCTTCTACTGCAGTTGGTATAACCGCATCTTCATTTGGGAGCCACAGTTAATCAGTAATTGTAAAATATTCATAACAATGATATGAGTCGAACTCGCGGTTCGAGTGTTCCATCTAAATATTTAATACTAGCTGCGCCCCGCGGTTTCACCCGCGTAAGTTTCGATTCCGTGGAAATATCGGGATAAAAAGTAATAGCTGTTGACCGATTGCGATGAAACTTGATGGGTAGGTACATAGATGTTACCTTTTTAGGTGACAGTTGTGGGTAAAAAGGGTAAAAAAGAAAGAAAATAAAAATTTAATGTAAATACCTATAAAGAATCATTGCAAGGCTTCTCTGTAAACTATATTAGACGTGCTATTCGTCTGAAGCAAAATATATTGATTTTCCACGCGAGACAGGCTAACGTATAGTTGCCCATGAGAGAAGCACTCTTTTCTTAAGTCGATGCCGACCAGTGAAAATGTTTGTCCCTGGGACTTATTAATTGTTAAAGCAAATGATACTTTAACCGGAAACTGAAGCCTCTTAAATGATATTGGCAAATCTGTCGGTATCATTGGAATACGCGGAATGTGTGCGAGCTGTCCGGCTGCGGGCCCGGTGATGATGGTGCCATTCACAGTTTTCAAATCCTGGAATGAAGTTGGACCTCGGATATGGTGCAGCAGTATTCTTAAATAAAAGCACTCTGACTGAGAAGGATGAATACCGTACACTCTTCCCAATGCTGAATCTCTTTTTATACCAGGGTGTCCGTCCACATCTTGTCCCCGCCTTCTTCTCGAAAATTTGTTGTTCGACCATGTGTAATAGTGAGGTACTTCGTGATATAGTAAAGTTTTAGCGAATTCGTCATTATTACACAGGTAAAAAAATGCTGTTAGTGTTGTTTTTGGCGGGTTATCGACTATCCGTTGTACATTTTCAGCTGAAAAGTAGACACGTTGTCCATTTTCTAAATGTCATTTTTATACTTGTTATAACTTCGAAATTAAATGTCCGATTCGAATGAATTAAAAAGTATTTTACTGCTACATAAATGCCCTTGATTATAAAACTATTTATTTGAATAAGAATTAATACTACGATACGAATGTAACCAACTTTTGTTTCTACCGGCGATTTAATTAAATTTTAGAACACAAAAGCTGCTATTGTGACTTAACTATGGTAGTTAGATATATTCCATCGCAGACTTTTATGTAGGTAATAATGAGTACTTTAATCATGTAGTACATAATTTTTATGTATCATCAATAGTTTTCTCAGCGCACGCCAAATAATGAATTTCATAGGCAAAATTTTGCTACTCTGGGATTCATTATTGCAATTTTCTTAAGGATCTCTAATTTTTTTTAACATAAATTATAGCCTATGTTACTTCCTGACAATTTAGCTTTCTATTGGTGAAAAAACGGTTGAAATCGGTCCAGTAGTTTCGGAGCCTATTCGGTACAAACAAACAAACAAACAAACAAAAAAATCTTTCCTCTTTATAATATTAGTATAGAAAAGAGAACAAAATTTATCTATCTGTGCAAGTAGCCTTATCCTTCGCCCGTGTGAATGTCTAAAATCATCCTTTAAGCACATAGTCCCAGTCTGTCGCAGGATAAAAATATCCCATGACTTATTTCAGAACACATGCCTACTACACTGCACACGGTGTGCTTAATTTCATCCAAATCCATTCCACTGTTTGAGCGTGAAGAAGTGACGAACACATCCATACATAGGTACTCACAAACTTTCGGCTTTATAATATTAGGTTGATCTTCACTGTTCACTGGTAGCAATTTGTAACTCTCACTGTCTTATACTTGACTTGTTCTTGAGTCCGCCTCGGCTTCGCGTTTATTAGCTAGCTGCCATTAAAACTTTGAAAAACCTTGTCAAAAGCGCGCCCAAACATACGTGGCCCTTATGGCATTTTGTTTAATTTATATACCACTCTCATCACCCAACATTTAAGGGCCTTCGCTCACGGCGAATTTTTGTAGCGAAAGTAGCGATGCTATCGCGCGTTTTGTAAACTCAAGAAATAGAAGTTGTTAGAATAGTCGCTATATTTTTTTGTCGCTTGACAGATAATTTAAGCCAAGATCTAGCAAAAAAGTCTACCTAAGTCTTCACTAGCTCTTACGTCGACCGACAATGCGTTGACGGAAACGGAATAGACGCTGTACGCTCGACGCACTAACGTATCATCGGTTGAGTGTGAACGGTCAAGTGTTTTTCTATACATTTGTCTGTTCTGGCATTACGCGACCGATAATAGGCGACGCATGTTCCGTCAGATATGAACCTTCCCTAACGCGCACCTAGCATTCGCAACGCGGTACAGAAGTGATGCTAACGCGCTACAGCAATGCGACTATGTCACTGCAAACGCGCGACCTTGTCGTACGACATCAAGGAGAAAACGGAGGGAGAGTGGCACGTGAATGAAACTTTTCTCATACAAAAACTTCATTTTTGTGACATTACTGAACTTGCGACCTCATCGCGACTGTATCGATGTGAACGCAAAATAGAATGGACCCTGGAATTAGGGCAAAAAAGGAACTGGAGTGGGTTTTCGTCAGTAGAAGTCTGACACACCCTCCCGATCCGCCCAGAGCGGGAGAAGTGATTTTGATGATGTCCCACCTTAAAAAAAAACTGCATCGCTACAAAAAGTCGGCGTGGGCGAAGGACCTTGAGTTTTCGTACTTATACCATTCTTTTTATTAATATAATTTTCTTTTGAAGAAAAATAAGGCATCCCCAGAGTAATTGTGGCTTGTGTATTCGACCTTTTTAGATCTCATTAATTCCGCGAATGTCTCTTGTTGGTGGAAACATTCCATCTAGGTATTTATTTTACTAAAACGGTTTAATGGAAAACATTAAAATGAAAACAGTTTGTGTTTTGAACAAAAATATTAATTGATGGACGAAACAATGTTTGTGCACTTAACGTTTGGTTGCACAAATTGTTCAAATTGAACTCATACCAAGCATATTATTAATGTAATGTGAGAATTTCAAACAATTTATAGCATGCAGTATCATTTGGAGTTTGTATTTGTTATCCATTTTCATTTGCTTTGTGTATTCGTATATAATATTAACACGTAGCATAATAAACGCACATCCTGAAAATAGTATATTCAGGATCTAAGGCTACTAAATCGATTTCACCTATTTTAAAATAGGATTTTTTGTTATAAAATAGTCGATGAAATAAAATCCTAGTGATGTTTGTGTAAGCGATAGATATTAATCCGATAGACTAGATATAAGGGAGTTGAGACCCATATTATTTGCCTACAATTAAAATAATTAATATTAAAAAATAAATATTTGCAATATAAAATTTAAAATTTCAGTGCTTATATAGTGATCAAAGCTTAATTTTTCTAATTGGGATTACATTATGTATTCATATAATTTTGTAACATACACAATGTTTGTACATTGTGTATGTTTCATTACGGATTACAACAATTACGTTCAGAATAAAAACAAAATCTGCGTTAGGATGTGAATGTCGTCAGATGCTTATAACAAGTAGCACTTCGTGTTAATTGATACAAACAGATTCGTAATTTCCTCGGGCACAATTATTACCAATGTAAAATGTTTAGGAGCGTTAATTAAATCCTGCGCGGCGAAGGACCCACTGATTAAAAAGGAAATGTTCCCGTTGCCTCTGCCGGTATTATAGAAATTACGTCACGCCTCTGTTTTTGTGACCAATTAACGTCGAGCTAATTAAAGTATAGCTTTCTTTTTATTACTCTTCCTTGGAACGAGCTGGACATTAAAAATTCAATTTGTCACTTTGACATTCCGTGAGGGTTAGCTCAGTGTCACTTAGCGTCAAGTCTAAAGGATCAAAGAATTACTAGAATGTTTTCATCCTCCACATAACTGAAGTAATCTATTTAATAACAAGATTCCTGTAACATAATTTTGTAACACATCTCTCGAGAATTACTAATTTCGTAAGAAGCCTCCACATTCCGAGGTGCGATTACATAAATTCTGGAGCAAATAATTTTACTTGAACATAACTTCCGCGATATTAGAGGTATTCACACGTTGCTCCTTTCTCCTTTTATGGGCACAAAGAATGTTCGAAGTGAGTTTAACTGTGACGCGCGGTGCCGGCCCTAAAAGCGTTTTTGTGTGGAAGCCTCGCATCACCGTACCTCTATTCAATAGGGAAATAAATTGAATTTACGAGCCGTTATTCTGAAACATTAAAGAGTTTTGTTTGATTTTTATTTTTGCCAAATTCGACCGGTTTTAACAAAGAAGATTATAAGCAGGTTGTATGTTTCAATGGAAAGATTTTCTTTATATTGAAAAGCTTATACTGTTTCCTCAAAATACATTGAAATTAAGACACATAATACTTCTCTGAAACTGTGCTCAGTTAGGGGAGGATTTTTCTATTTTCTTTTACCTCAAGGTACATCATTTATCATAAGTACGAACATTTGTAGTCTCCTTTACACATCCCCATTAAAACACACGGTTTGTACCTTTATTTTTGTCCCTCCCACAGTCGTGCACCTTGCAATTTATTATATTCGCGTTTGCTTTTACACACTGGCTGCAAGTCATGCTTCAGATACAGATTACTACCCTTAACACAACAGTACGGTAGGCAAGTAAGCGAGTGCTCGAGTCGAGTACTGGCTGCCAGTACGTGGGGAGCGGTGTTGTGATGCCCTATTACCGGCCACTTGAACGTTGAGCTTTTTAATTAATCTCTATGGTTAACGCGGAGAACGCGATTGTTTGTGCGTTCTGTAATTAATTTTTATCTTGTGATGTAAGCGCGAATTACGGTTTAAGTGGGTATTAACAACACAATAACTGAGCAACTAGTTATCGTGTTGTAACGAACCTAGTGGATTACGGTGCCCGCAAACTTTGGTAATATAACAAAACTGAACACACGCAAAACAAACGCTACCGTTTACGTAACTCTTTGGGAATTAAGCCGTCTAGGCTTAGTCCCGAAAAGTAAAATAGAAGAGTTATTCAATCACTTACTGTACAGAATTGAATTAGAAATACGTCCGCTAGGCCAAGGCCTCCTCTAAGCGTTGCCACATCGATCGCCAGGTAGTCCTACGTAACTTGCATCAATCGGATTCCCAAGACCACGTCGAGTCATCTTTCCACTTTTTGCTAGGACTTCTAACTCTGCTTCTTCTGGTACGCCGTTGCTACTCGAGAACCTTTCGACTCCATCGGCCATCTGTTCTGCGAGCAATGTGCTCACTTAATCAAATCAGCAAATCTACTTGGTACACCTAATATGTTCTCTATGTCTAAATTCTATAGAATTTTCTATTCTTTTTTTAGTTTTGCTCTTAATAAACTAGTGCGCCTCACCATCGACGATTGCATCACTGCTTACCATTAGGTGGAGTCGCAGTCAAGTACTAGTTTATAACAATTAAAAAAATTGTTTCTTTATGGGAAGATCATCGTAAGCGGCGTTTTACGTTTTTGGAAAATATTCAACGCAAACTCGCATTCTGGCAGCAACATAGTTTACAGTATTATGAAAACTAGCACACACTTTTATTCAGTGTTACGGAGAATGTGCAGTAAATAAATAGTATTCCAATACTATCAACTTAGTTTCCATCGCATTATAGACGTGCATACTCGTATTCTCAACATTTAGTTATTCAGAGCCATAGTAAAATATTCCAATAACTATGCTAAACGCAGTCTATATTCTCTACATCTGCGGTTGATGAGATAGAACTGTTGTTATAACGAGGCTGGGATGCAATATCGAATAGGCATTATTAATCTATTGGGATTCCAGGCTGTTTCTGCAGTAAATCGTATTGAAATGCAGTCGGTTTGAGAGTCGACAGCAGTTGTTGGTCTATGGTAAATTACAAATATGTAAGGGCGCCAAGATATCTATCCCTTGGTTGACTGGTAGAGAATGCCTAAGGCATTAAGTCCGTTTTTGTAGCATTATGCTGCATGAAGTTTAAATAAACAAATAAATATCTGTGGCAGTGTGCCAGGGGCAACATTATCACCATCTCCTCTATTGAAATAAGAGTCAGTTGAAGAATCAACAGCAGTAGTTGCTTCATGTTAAATGGCCCTGAGTTACGAGTTGTATGTCGTCGTTTCAAACACTGGCAATCGCTTTTGAAACGACGATTTGTGTAGATAACGTTAGAGTAAAAAGTCGATGAATAAGCGCTTCCCTAGTGTCGTTGCCCAGCACTATCATCTTTGACAGTCGATCAGAGAATTGCGCGCCTTTTTCATGGTGTAGTTAAGAAGTTCATTCATAGATCATTAATAGTAATTAATTTTATTACCAACGTGCTCTCAAAAACGGCGGACTGAAAACATCTTGTTTTCATTTAAGTTCACTCAGAATAAATAATCTCTCTATAATATAATTAATTTGTTTCTGTATTGTATACATTATAGTGAAATGGTTGCTGAATATAATATATTTTTAGTAAAAACAAAGGCGTTTTTCGAATTACATAAATGAAACAGTCTAACAATGGAAAGTTTTCCCAAACTGTTTGTTTACGCGATGTCAGGAAAGTTTCGTTTTGAAGTAACGTAACGAAGTTAGCGAGAACAAAACAGAAATAATATTATAAATAAACTACAGTAGAAAATGTTCCTAAAACTAGCTGTCCCCCGCGGATTTGCCCACGTCTTTAACTACTAGGTACTTCATTCCTAGTGGTCATAGCGTGATGTTGTAAAGCTTATAACTTTCTTCAATAATCGGACTATCCAACACCATTTTTTTTTTATTTGCACGTATAGTAACTGATTATAGCGAGCTCAAACAAACAAACTCTGTAGCTTTATAATATTACCTTAAATACGATTTTATTCCTCCCACAACGCGTAGCACTTTGCTACGAAAGTGCTACGAACCGGTCTACGCATCGATCAATGTAGCAATTATCACAAATTATGTAAATGAGTACTTATCCACCTGCTATTATGATAATAAGTCTAGTCTTACGACTCCCAAGGGGGTCCTTCATTTAAACTTGGAAATTCAGGCCTGCATACTAATAGTGAGACGTAAAATAAGTAATTATTGGTCATTTCATAATAATGTACCATCGATTGTGAAAGGGTTTTTTCCCTAAAGACTTTTATGTATTTTCCAAAAGTTCTTAAAACCTGAAAGTTTGAAAATGAATAAGAACCGAAAAGTTGTGTTTTATTACCAGACAAACGCGTCCCTTCCATTTTCCCCCTTTTCTCTGTCTTTAGCTATATTTTAGGTCAATACTTTAGGTAAGAGTACAACTCAACAGAGAGAGTTTGAGATCCAGTCAGTGGATACTTTCCTACCAGAAATACCTACCACTAATTTCTTTTGAAGCAAGAATAATTTCACATTTGTTTTTACCGCATAAATAACGGGAAATGTTCTTTTAGTTTCCTTTTCTGTGTCACACAGGTCAAAGTCAACCTTTGAGAAAACATATATACGCATAATCTTCGGATGAGCCAAAGCGTATGTCACACTTGACCGACTTCACTTTCATCTTGAACGATTCTGCTCAACTTTTCCATATATCTTTATGAGTGACCCGACATATTGGGGAACGTTTACCTTTGTACGTGTACGTCTTTGGTATAGGCTGGTAGGTTTGGTGTAATGTCATGTTCTAGTTATTTTTTCGTCTAATTTAAGGCTAGTTTAGTTTTGTTTCTATTTTTGCTCCTAGTCTCACATTAGGATCTCCTATATCGTTCATATTATGTGAACAAACAATTTACATAGGTATAAGTGTTATATGTAAAACTGGCATAAACAAGACACCTTTACCCGGAACTACTATCTGTCGGCCACACAAACATTAGTTCTTGGGAGCATCGAGAGTGCGATTCAATCACTCAACGACTGCGTTAGCCATACCGTCATATTTTTGCAGGGCTTGTTCCCACATTTTTGTTTTAGTTTAATTCCATGGAAGATTTGGCCTAGTTTGGGAACCAAGTTCCTCTTCTTTGTCCAAAACCCATCTGAATTAGGGCAGGCAGTTTGGCCCTCACGCCCCAGCCCCGAGTCGAACCCCGGATTGGATCCCAACCCCAATTTCTGAGTGGGCTTGCGGACGGTGAGCAATGGTTAGCTCGCTGTCCAGTCGTTTGGTAACTGTCTGGACGGAACTCACGTCTTTGACGACGCGTAGGGTTCCACGCGCGCCTTAAGATGTCAGCAAATCTTAGAGGCCTAGCAGGGTCGAAGCCTAGTAGAGGCATGGGCTAAGTAAAAATGAAGCCTGGAACGCAAAGCCAAGAAGGAACATAGGAGTAGGTTTTAGTCAGTAAAAGTCTGACACCCTAGCTTCCTGCTCCACCTCTGATCGACTTTCCGCACCGCTCAAGGCCGAGAGAAGTAATGTGATGATTTCCTACCTTTAAAAAAAGGCCTACACGTGTAAGTCAGGCCTGTCTACCTCATTTGATGATGTTACGTAACTTTCCACCAGTTTTCCCCAAAGAGGTGCGCAGAGACGGTTAGTACACCGAATTTTTCCAGTAATAGTCCCACGTGGGTACCTATTCCTTTTTAGATTACCAAGAGTTGTTTTTATAACGTTAGAAACCTTTTAAAATGAAAAGATAATTAAATAGTACCGTCTATGTTTAGTAAAGTAATGTTGTATTTCTTCGTAGGAGTATCATAATATTGGTATAAACAACGGAAAGGTTAGAAGATGTGGGTGAAAGCGTTGGCGGGAACAACCGTAGATCTTGCTTTCAAAAGCTTAGCAACATTTTCATTCCTTCTCAATTATTATATAAATAGAAGTCTTTGTGATTCGAAACAAAGAACGTCTCTATTGATACAGATTTTGTTATTGAACTTGAAAAGAAATATTAGAAGTGGTTCTCAATATTTAAGTATTTAATTAGCATAAGAATGCTTGAAACTGAATGCGTAATAATATTATTCTTTTTCCTTGACCTTTTCGGTACGGGTTGTATATATATATTGTTATGCCTTAATAATTGTGTAACCAAACAATGGCGTACAATATATTGTTATAGCCATGTTGGTAAATTACCCAATAAAAATCTGAAAATACTTTATATTTTTCTGCCTACTTTTGTTTCATGCGCCTCGGATACATTTATTTATTTAATTTTCATACAACATAAACTACAAAAGCAGACTTAATGCTTTAGGTATTCTCTACACTGGTAGAGAACCTGATTGAGTGCAATCTAGGGTGGTGAAGAGACAATATGTGCTTTGTAAACATCCCACCGTGTGTACTCGTACAGATAAGTTGTGCAATTCTCTTCCTGAGTCTGTATTTTCTGGTAGCTACAATCTGGGGGGGGCTTCAAATTGAGAGTGAATAGGTTACTTTTAGGCAAGTGTCTTCCATCGTAGGTCTTATCATCACTTACCATTAGGCAAGATTATTGACTAACTTGAGCTTATCAAAAATTATAAAAAGCAATTGTGGGTTAAGCTCGCCTGTGGACATCACCTGTCGTATTTTTATTTAACTAAAGATTTTGTATACAATAAAGAATAAAGAACTTAACGTTTGAATCCCCAACCGGTCCTATGAGACCGCGCTGTTATTGTTTTACTATTGTGTCTCGTTTCGCGAGTATCTGAGTAACTACATGGTTTACTTTTATTATTGCTCGTGGAAGAGATCAAATGGAACTGTTTCATTAACAGCAATCGTTTTCCTTAGTCCCATAAATCATAAAATAATTGAAGCCATTTTACTGACATAAAATATGATTAGAAGTAATAGAGGAAAAAATATATATTAAATATTTCGTTCTTATCTTAATACATATAAATCTCGTGTCCCAATGTTTGTCCTCAATGGACTCCTTAACCACTTAACCGATTATAATAAAATTCGCACACTATGTGCAGTTCGATCCAACTTGAGAGATAGGATAGTTTAAATCTAAAAAAAAAAAAAAGTTATGTAAAGTAGGGTAGTGTAGGGTAGTGTAGGGTAGTGTAGGGTAGTGTAGGGTAGTGTAGGGTAGTGTAGGGTAGTGTAGGGTAGTGTAGGGTAGTGTAGGGTAGTGTAGGGTAGTGTAGGGTAGTGTAGGGTAGTGTAGGGTAGTGTAGGGTAGTGTAGGGTAGTGTAGGGTAGTGTAGGGTAGTGTAGGGTAGTGTAAGGTAGTGTAGGGTAGTGTAGGGTAGTGTAGGGTAGTGTAGGGTAGTGTAGGGTAGTGTAGGGTAGTGTAGGGTAGTGTAGGGTAGTGTAGGGTAGTGTAGTATAGGGTAGTGTAGGGGAGGTAGGGTAGGGTAGCGTAGGATATGTAGGGTAGTCATTTGACGGGAAAAATTCCAAAAATAAATAATTGTCTACCCTGTGCGAAGCCGGGACGGGCTGCTAGTTCAAATATAATTTTTGCGACTACAATAAACTGTATGAGTTTTCTTTATGAAACATGTTATGTATAGTCTATTGATTGCCAATAAAAAAAAACAAATATGCCTAAAACAGGGTTATAGCGTGGATCGACGCAATAAAGTTTCATTTGATACTAGTTTTGCAATAATTCGGATACATGTTTGTAGCCTATCATATTACTATAAATTCTTATGAGATTTTCATAACATATTTCTTTTTATTTGTATTTATACATCTTAAGACCCTGAGATAAAATACCTGTACCTAGAAGGCGTATGAGGGGCCATAAACAATTTGCATAAGTCTCGGTATTTACTGGTGTTTATTAACGACGACTAAGATTGTAAATCTATTGATTTCTTAATGAAATTTGACCCATCATTATTTGCCAATAAATTAAAAACGTAAAACATATATTTAGGTATAGAAATCTTGAACATTTAATCAAGGTTCTGAATGACGTAAAATTTTGCCTAAACATTTGTAGTTTCAAAAAAAAACACGTTTTATAGTTGCCTAAAAGTTTACTGAAATATTCGATTAAATCCCAGAATTACCGAATCCCAAAAGAGTATTTAAGCGTTATATTTCTTTTTCTGCGTTGCCTCTTTATCAAACATTGCGTTAGATTGCAGTAAATGAAACAACAAGCAATGAAACAACAAACCATGCTCTGGTTGAGTAGGAAAGTTTTTTCTTTTGTTATGCAACATAAACTAGTGAGTGCCCGCTATCCCACCTGATACTAAGCAGTGATGAAAACGTTGATGGTGAGTCGCACTAGTTTATTAAGAGCCCATTCACGTTAGCCTTGAATGCTCCTAAATTATAAAGTACCCTCTTACTAGCTACCAAGAAACACAGACTCCGACAGGATGCTTAAAAAGAGGAAAAAGAGAAGAAGATAACAGTAATAAAGAGCAAGTTTCATTATTCTCATAACACATGAAAAATTCTACAAAATTACCCACTTTTTCCAACAGCGTGTAACAAATCGTAAATCAACTTTTTACGTGCAAAGACTCATGTTTCCCATTCCAATTGTTTTCCGATGGCGCTTGTTAGAGAGATGATTTTACCCCATTTTCCCCTATTTACCCCCATTTTCCCCCAATTCCCCCCACCGCGTGGGTTCACTATCACAAGCAGTGTGTTTATTCCAGCCCCTACTCCTAACGACCCTGATGCACGACACTGGAGATACCGGAGTCGGTATTCGAGTGATATTCGCTGTTTATCGGCAGTTCCACTAAGTTTATATTCGTACAAGGAAAATTGTGTTCTGGTGTTTTTATTGGGTTAAGGTGTTTTAATAGGTTAATTGATATTGTTTGGTTATTAGTTTTGTGTTTATTGTAATGCAATAATTTAGTAAATAACCTTTAGGATAATATGATTTTAGAACTTGTGCAATATTGGTTTCTACTCCTGTGTAAAATTTACTAGGAAAACTCTCTCTATCAATTTTAATTTAAATCCTCTATTATCGAATCACGTTTTTCTTTCGATTCTCTTCCCGAAATGTGCAGTACATATGTACATAATTATGTATCTATAATGTGTACTATATGGGTGCATAGTACATACGTATCATATATTTAATTATACTGCATTCGCGCTTATGATTATGACTTCGCCAGACTGAAAGTAAAAAATTATTCTAAGGGAAGAAAAAGTATTCTAAATCGTATTCCAGGACGTGTGCCAAACATCCAAATACGTACAGCCGTTTGAGCGTGAAGGACGAATAAAAACACATATATGTACATATACATGGCGTTCAACTTTTTCTCTTTATAATAGGGGATTTCACAAGTTATGAATTAACAGTATAACTTGATTTTCAGATTTTTTTACAATATTTTAATTATACATTTCTCACATAAGTGACTCTACAATTTCTCAGTGACATAAAAATCACCGGCAATTGCAGATATGATGATTCTGTGTAATTGGAATTAATCTTGAAAAAAAATCGACAGATTTCTATAAATTCATTAGCCACCAACATAACCATGTCTTATGTAGAAAAAAACAGTTTACAGTTTTCATTATATTTTACCATCTTACTGAGTTTGTAATTTTTTTATTTTTAATGTAGGCAGCCGCTCCTCGTAAAATACTGGTATTCAGCTAAATCTGGCTTGACTGGAAGCCGACCCCAATATAGTTGGGAAAAGGCTAAGCAGGCAGACTGCGTTTGTAATTTTCCAGTGACATACAAACACATACATATTACATATAATCAAAACCTTAAGCTATATACGCTCAGATGTGACCCACCACACCAGAAAACCCCATTGTAGATAATTTCACACAATTCAAACGAAATTCTAAAAGCACGTGTAAATACGTCAGTTACTCCTGATACGCTGAAACGCCACATACGCTTAATTCAATATTGATGCGGGTTTGAAGCACACGTATTCACACACACACATATACACATACATGTGTGTGCACGTACATCACAGTCACCTGGGTGTCGTCCCCAAGGAAATTAATGTTTTGTATTACAATAAAAGTTTACTGCGAACGCGACAACGTATTAAAAATGCGTGACAACCTTTTTTTGATATGTCTGCTTTGTTGCGCGTTTGTGATTTGTACCTACCTACTCGTACTTGCTGTAGGTATCTCATCAGCTTTTATGGTCCTATTAACAATGTTCATATAGATACATATATATTATATTTCTAGATATTTGAGAGAAGGAATTCTTCTTTTTCTTTTCGAATCGATGGTAAACTCGCTAAATAGGCTTATGTAATGTACTCGTACCATCTACAATTCATTATTTTCACTTAGTACAAAACAAAGTCGCTTCCCGTTGTCTGTCTGTCCCTATTGTGTGATAATGGATTTTGATGCAATTTTTTTGAATAGATTTATTGGTTCAAGAGGGAGGGTTATTACATGCATAATATATAGCACCCGTGCGTAGCGAGGGCTTCTGCTACAGGTATTGAAAGAAGACCTCTACGAAACGATTAAGACGAATACACACATTGCCATTAACTACGAAATAAATTATTATGAAGCTCGCCATTGAAAATCTAAAAATTAATTGACAAAACTTTCCTAATAGAAAAGCTCATTACCACTTAACCCGACCGGGAATTGAATCCAGCACTTATCGTTTGGAAGCGGTATTCTGCCCCGCCGCACTGCCAAGACGGGCAGTAAATGTTTATCGTCCAAGTAATTGTAAGTTCTAAACTTTGACAGTTAAACTATTATTACCGATGTGGTGTCGCGTAATACGGGATCCACTTCATACATATAATTTAAGTTTTAATTGAAGTATATGCCTAGCCTTGCCTAGCAAGGTCATTAAAGTTTGGGTTTTGTATCATTAGCAAAGGGTAAGTATAAGTTACATGAGTAAAACAATAGTTTACTTTGGAAATGTTAGACACAACAAATCGTATGTTGTAGTAAAGTGGGAGGTAGAATTATTCGTAGACATATTCTAATGTTTGTTGACTGAATAGTATAAGACCTGTCATTTGACGCCGTTGTTATTGTTTAACTTAAGTTATATGAAGGTTAACTTATTACTATTGTGTAACTTTTCTAGGTGGGAAATCATCCAATGACTTCTCCCGCTCTTTGGTCGAAAGGGGGGGCGTGTCAGACTTTTACTGTCTAAACCCACTCCTGTTTCTTCTTTGCCTTTTTTTCCAGAGCCTCGGTATTCACATTTACATAACTCATAACCCCGGTAGTAGCTTCGACCCTGCTGGGCCCCTAACTATTGGGTACCTAATATTCACTCCCATCCCACCTATTTCATTATAGTCTATACCACGCATTTTTCGGTAGTAAAAATTAGCCTGTAGTGACTTATAGGCTACTTACCATGAGGCAGCAATTTTGGAGATCTACTACAATATTATAAACGTGGAAGTGTGGTAAAGTGTGTATGGATGTTTGTTACCGTTTCGTGCAAAAACTACTGAATAGATTTCGATGAATCTTGGTACACGGGTAGACCTTGTCATGAACAGCACATAGAGTTTTTTTTATGCTGGAAGTATGTTCCCTTGGGATCATTTTCTACCATCACGCGGATGAAGCCCCCAGCAGCAGCTAGTTGCATTATACTATTTAACTCTTTTTGATCATACCTTAGTTAGAAAATATTATATATATGTCGTGCCCAGTAGCAGAAAGCCAGGTAAATGACATGGGTCGATAAAGTTTAATTACACCTACGCTTCGTCATTTATACCGCATACATTGAAGGACTAGAACAATTTGCCTGCTGCGGTCTTCCCGACCAATTATAATTTAAGTGTCTTCAAGGCTAGAGTGAATAGGTTCTTAATAACCAGTTCGCCTTGCCATCAGTGATTGCATCACTGCTTACCACCAGGTGGGAACGTAGTCAAGCACAAATGCCTACGTAGAAATTTAAAAGAAGTTGTGTAGCAAGTGTTAAAAAAAAACTTTAATATACTTATTCGAAAATCCGTTTCTATCCCACCACTTTAAGGCACGGACTGGACTGTTTTTCGTACAAGTGCGGAAAATTTATCGTATCAGGCTAGGTTCGAGTCGATTCATACGAGTCGCGCGTCAAGCACCTTTATTAACTCGTATGAATTCGTAAGTGTATTGAAAAACGACGTTGTCGTCAATCGACCGCCTCGGTTTCAATGACAAACTTTCTCCACTTGTATCCAAATGTACTATTTTGTAATCAATACAAGCAAAGTAGGAATAATAATAAAATAATAATCTTTCAACACTATTAAAACGTCATGAAAGGAAACTAAGAATTAATTAAACTTCAACCATTACAAGAAACACGTTTTAGATTTTTATCACAACTTAACTCAGTAAATAAATGCTTAGTTGCAACGTAGGGAGTAACGAACGGCAAAGCCGCACTAACAGCGCTGTGAGAAGGTAACAACTCTATCACTAAGAGATTATTTAATAGTAATTGTAAGTTCTAAACTTTGACAGATAAACTATTATTACCGATGTGGTGTCACGTTAGGCTGCCTACCAGACATCCACAACCCATTAACTGGGGTAACACGGTATTATTTCATGGCAAGACTGAAGTCAGATGTACTGGTTTCTGACTATCTGTAACGACTGCCAAAGATCTACAAATGACAGCCGGAACCTACGGGTTAGCGTGCTTTCCGAGGCACGGAGGAAACTCGGTATGTTATGATGGTCACCCATCCACCGACCAACCTTGGCGAGCAAGAAACTAATACCTATGATTTCTCCAAAATTTTGACTTATTGAAAATTTTATTAACAATTTAACAAAATTGAAATACTTTTAAAAGCTGAAAAAAGGAAACCAACAATTAATTAAACTTCCATCATTACACTAACCAAGTTTTAGATTTTTATCACAACTTAACTCAGTAAATAAATGCTTAGTTGCAACGTAGGGAGTAACGAACGTCAAAGCCTTACTAACAACGCTCTGAGAAGGTAACAACTCCATCACAAGAGATTATTTACTTTGTTCAATCACAACATTGTTTATTTCGTAAGCTCTCGCCAATCTACTTCTAAAGTGTTGGTAGGATTAATTAGTGGATTCACTGGAAATTCGTTAAAATATCTCTACAAGTTTATATAAACCTTCGGGTTCTGTTAATTGGATATGTAGAGGTACTGTCAACGGTGTTTGATAGTTTCATGTTAGAGACAAGGAATCCAGTCCAATTGATGGGAATAACCCGTCAATTGGAAGGGACTCTGGAGTAACTGGACGGCGAGGAACGGGTAGCTCGTCACTTGCCTGGCCAGTAAGGACTGGTCAGAGTCGACGGCGCGTTGCTTTCTACGCGCGCCTTAAAGAGATGTCAGTAAATATACGGGACCCAGATGAAATGATGCCGGGCTGCGGGAAAAAGTTAGGTACCGCGGCCCTGAAGCGCAAAGGATAACTGAAGAACACAAGGTTTTAGTCAGTAACATTCTGACACACCTAGCTCCACCCAGAACGGGAGAAGTTGTTTGATGATTTCCCATCTCAAAAAACGTAGGTACTGTCTTCATAAGCAACTGTTTATTGCTGTTTTGCTAAACCTCAAAAGGCTTACTTTTATAACTTTCGTACAATAATTAATTGACAGATATATTCACAGAATTAATTCCATAGTTCCAACTCTCCGTTATACCTCTAATTTTTAAGGAATTATTAAATCTACATGAAAATCGAGTTATTTATTAGATTTGTGGATATCAAACGCATCTATAGTAACAGTAGTAGTAGCAGTAGTAGTAGCATAGCACATATCTGGTGAAAATGCACCAAAAAGGTTCAGTAATGTTCGTAAAGGAGGTGGGTGTACGTGCGAGGGAACTGCCCTTCTCTGCCCGATTTCCAGCCAGGGGGGGGGGGGGTCGCGGATGGCGAACAATGAACAGCTCGTCGTCCGTCTGTCCGGTAAGGACCAGGCTCGAGTCGATGGCGCGTAGTATTGCACGCAAGCCTCAAGGAGATGTCAGCAAATCGTAGGAGCCCAGCAGGATCGCACCCTACCATAGGTTATAGAAAAAGGTCATCAAATTCAAAAAACAAAAGCGAGAAACTACATCACCTACATATATCAGGAATATGGCTGTATTTAACTTGAAATTATTTACGTTCGTGTGAAATGTAACATACATTGTGGTACATTAAAGCGTTAGTAACATCAACGGAAAAGGTGTGCGCTCGTTAAAATAAACTTTATCACCTGAGCTTACTGTAATATTGTGATCTACCTGTTGTCTTTACTACCTGTTTTCTTTGTTACAGTGTTTTATTAGAAGGTAAATTAGTTTTTAATGTACATGTACTTAAATTTGCCGTAGTCTATTTTTTATTAGGGGACTCTTTTTACTACCGTTTTGTTGGATGAGAAACTAGCACCATTTTTAATTGACTAAAAAAACGAGGTTACTTCTGAACTCTGTCATTTATGAACCGATTTGGAAAATTCTGTAAACGTCAATATTGCTGTTAACAACAATAGCTGCTACGATATTAACTTTTTTTTTAATTTAAATAAAATATACAAGATATTTTGTCAGCACGTCACCACATCACATAATAATTTTACAATTCCATCTTACGCAGGCCCGTGCTTCCTCTTGCCAGTTCTAGTGAAATCTGTCCAGTTGCTACCACCCGCCACCTCCTTCGTGGTCTACCGCGATCCCGAACTTTGTGCTACTTTGGCTCACGTAATATCATAAAAGTTTGTAAATTTGTGTGTGTTTATTACTCCAAAAACTTATATTCCGGATCATCACATACCTACATAGACTGCAGTTTATAAAAACAGCATACTCTCATTTTACGCGGGTGGAGGCCCACGGGGCAGCATATATTTTTATTTATTAATTTAATTATTCATTTATACACATAAAATAAAAGACCAGAAGAAGGGAACAGAAAAATAAGTACAAAGTTGACTTATATTTCTATAGAATATCTCTTTCAGCATACCTGTAAAAGGATACTTGAAAAATAGAGATGTAGACACCGTGTGCTTACACACGGTGTGTAAGTAATAGGAAAATAACAACAAAACAAAGTAACAGCAAAACAGTTATCTACGAAATATAATAACATACGATAAAAGAGTTTGAATGGCACAGCATTCTCCAATAAACCATCGCCATCCCTGACCTAACACAATATATATTCATCCACCCATCTCATTAGGTACGAACGCCAACGTCATGTTTCTAGTTTCTACAATCTTATCTGAGTTACATCTCTCAATATTGTTCCACAGGTCGACCACCCCAGGTCGTGAACCCCAGCGCACCGGGACCGCTTTACATATGCAATTAACATTTTGACATCATCATTCCAGGGTTATCGCCCTGTTAAGCATACACTCTGGATTTCTTTAAATTTTAACCCGTCATACGCCGTCTTAAGTTTGTGTTACACGAAATTTTGTAGAAGATTAAAATGGTTAAATTTTACGCTCCAGGTTTTATTTTTATACTAGCTGGTACCCGTGCGTTCGTATCCACATCACACTCATAAAACATTCATTGATAGAAAAAAACGTGTTGCGCCGATCCCAAGTAATATAGGACAAGGTCAATGAGCATCAAAATTATAACAAAAATGTGTCTCTGGTGAATAAGTAGGTGTAGGCTATTCCAAATAAAACTTTAAAATAAATCGAATGTACTCGTATATTCGATTATCCGATCTCTACTGATCATACTCGTACTCCAATTTGAAATAGAAGCATAATTTTTTTAAAACAAAATTCTCCGGTAACGGCCAAATTGAAGCAAATTCAGTTAAAAGTTAAAAGGCCCCAAACTTAATTATGGCGCTGTTAACATTTTAATCGATAATCGACTAATTCGATTATTGATGAATCGAATTGGTAGACACTAGTTGGACCGGTTTTCCAATATTTATTGGAGTACTAGCTTCTGCTAGCAGCTTCACCTTCGTGATAGTAGGTTTCTCCATACAAACTTTGGACCCCTATTTGTTCTGATGGCGCAGGCATCTATCGCCTCCGTGGATGACGTTGGTCCGCCCAAGCACAGCAAAGCTCCATCATATTCTGTGAGCAGTCCGCTCAACGGTGTCAACGCTGACCCGGGCGTTTCTTCCACCTGAATCCGAAAATGAATCTCCCGAACTTACTATGCCTAGTAAGGACCTGCGTCTTGCAGAAGGTGGGGACATCATGGCGCTTCTCCAGCCATTTTTCAAAGAATTAACTTACCGCCTTGATAGTGGCGTGTTCAAAAATAAATATATTTATGCCACAATAAATCTCAGTTAAAAAACTGTCATAAAACTAATTCTAACAAGCTTCATAGTACACAATTCATATCAATTTATTGTTATAAAAACTACTGTAAAACCCACTATAAAGTAATCAGCCGTTTAAATTCCAGATATTACTAAACGGCATGCAACATTTTAATTAGCAGCCGCTCAAACATATTAGTGGCCAGTCGTCGGGCGGTTAGCAACCTATTACTTTGTAAAGAGGTCCAGTGTTACCCACTTAAAAAAGGATCCAGGATTATTTTAAACCTTTACGGTAATGCTAAAGGTTACAAAATAAGTTAAACATCGTGTTTTTCAGGTGAACGTTAATTTTGTTGGGGATTAACAATTTCGGTAGACGCTATTTATTTTATTAAGTCGGTTATAGAGTGGGTTTCTGTTTTTTGTTTTTTTTTTTGAAAACGTGCCTTTTGAGGTATTTATTATTTTATTTGGCTCTACAGTGAGTACACTAATACATGTAAAGGAAAACATTTTGATCTTAAGTCTAAAGAAGAGCACTGCATGCATCATTTTAAACGCCTTAACGGCTAATAAGAAATTAAACATCAGAAAAAGAATAACAGTAAAAACTACATCTGAAACTTTTTTTAAACAAATGTATTTTCTTAGGTCACAAACTCTTACGAATATTAAATACAACATTACAACTACAGTTGTAATCTTTAGTCTGAAATATATACCTCAATTTTCCACAATTTATTCACGTGTTTTGGATAGATTGTCTCTTTTATTCAAACCTTTGTTTAATTACGATAATGTGCTTTCTTATAACAATAAAGATGTAAATTATCACTTATCAACCACTTGCAGAACTAAGAATCTATAATATAACTAAATTAAATATCTATAGAAGCCAAAATTAATTTATATTCTAAACAATTATCTATTTAACCTATTAAGATATTTTTTAGAAACCTATTACTTTCTTTTCAATACCCAATAAAATAAATATTAAATGAAATATTCACTGAAAACATTTCCCCGATAACATTTAAAACAAGAATCATTAACTGAATTAACTCCATAGCTCAAACTTTCCGTAATACCTCTCATTTAAAACGCTTTATTAAATAAACATGAAAATGGAAGTCATTCATTGGAAATTTTCCTATTTTTCAAGTTTTATTGGGTTTTATGATCGTTAGTATAAACGGTGTTTTTACTCAGGGCGGAATAAACAACTCAACTTGGAAGGTTTTTTTTTGTATTGTAACGGATATTCCAGGTATTTTTCTGTAATTCTATTATTCAGGCTTCACAATTTTTATTCTTCTACAAAACTAAATCTAGCTAGCTGTTTGGCGTATATTTCATCTGTTCATTTTAGGGGTTTTGTTGGTTTAGACGATGCGCGATGGGCATTTTTCTAACGATAGAAGCATATGGCACATGTTTTTACTTCGCATAGGCTTATAGACCACAATCTTTTTTTTGGGTTGGTAAATCATCTAGTGACTTTTTCCACTTCTAGAAGAAATTTCTGAAAAGGAAGCCCGTGGTCTTATAAGAAATTTTCCGGTCCTGGCCCTGCTGGGTCTGTACGATATTGCTGATAACTTATTGAGGCGCACGTGGAATACTACGCACCATCGATGACGTGGGCTGGTGGTTACCCGATGGCCTAACGGTAAGCTACTTATGCTCGTCGTTTGCAATTCTGCATCTACTTGGCCGGTAGTCGGGGTTAGCGTCACACCTCCACTATATGTATCACCATGTCCTCCAGGCCGTCCCTATAATGGTGACTCACGGCCATTTCTTCCGCCTATATCTGGTACAGGAACCTCCCAAGCTAAACATGCATGGTGAGGACACCATGACTTCTCTCCAGCCAAACCTCAAAGAATTACACCTTGATTATGGCGTGCCCAATAGTCTCGTATCTCTTTAAACTTATGTCTTCATTATCAGTACTAATGCTGTTACTTCCAAGAGTTCATAAATGAATATTATAACTACTAAACAACAACTGTCAGTAACATTCTCTCACTTAACTCAATTCAAAAACTAAGCTCCGTCCTCAGTAATGAAAAGCAACATTATTTTGATTGTCTATACGTATAATTGTGTTGCCGCGGCGGCCAGTGCAATATCTGCTTCGAGCACCTGTACTCAAAGCGCTTTCACCGAGGTTTGCATAGGAAATTAACATCTTCATCTACTCCAGTACCCTTGCTTTATACAGCAAACTAAGCGTGCTTTTATATAAACTTAAGTTATGTAACCACGCTGTATTTAATTTCGGTTTTATATAATAGTATATTATGATACAAATGTGTGATGCTGGTGATTACCGTCGAGGCGGTATTAAGACCCGAGCCGTGGCGAGGGTCTTACGAGAACTAAGAACAGAAACAACAATTTTTATTTGAATGGACGTATGTACAAATTAAATGGTCAAAATTGCGTGAAATAAGCAAGTAAGACACTAATTCATACTATGCAAAAACTAAAGTTACGTCACTATACCGTACTGAATATCGGTTTTATACAAACTAAAGTTATATCACTACAGCGTGTTTAATATCGGTTTTAAGGGAACTTAAGTGGATTAGTATATCAAAGACTGCTCCTGTCATAAGTTAGTAAGCCTCTGCGGATATTAATTTCAATCTGTTTCATATTGCTAGCTACAAAGTACGCGGGCTTTGGGAAATGGCTACTTTAAGTTATCGTCGTGATTAAGTAAAACTAATGGATTAAGTTGAAGTCGTTTATCTAGTGAAGTAAATTTAACTCTTCATCGTATGTGTTGAGACCACAGAACATATATTATATGTTCTGTGGTTGAGACGGTTAGGGATGTGCCTGCCAGGGGCTGCGGACTTTTTGAAGAGTTACTCGCGCAAAAGAACAATGCATCTTTTGGTGCGTTTTAGTCACTAAAAGTCTCAAACTCCTTGTTGCTCCGTCCGGAGAGGTAAAAGTGATGTGATGATCTTCCAAGTAGAAAAAGAGGAGCTCGTGGCTAAAATAAAACCTACCAACCGGAGAGGTCGATCTTTTGAGTTACACCTTAGGTGATGGGTTATAGATATGAGTTAGGCAATCGTATCCTGTAAAATACTGATTAAATGGAAGCCGACATTAACGTAGTTCAGAAAAGGCTAGGCAGATACCGTATAAATATTTTTATAGAGTGATTAAACGAATTTATGTACATTGATAAAATTGAAACGTGTAGTTACAGTAGGTACCAATCGATTAAAATATAGCAGATTGCCACTACATTTTAATGGGAGTACCGTAAAAAAACTTTCACAGCATTTTATGAAAATATTTTCCATAAACTGAATTAAATATCAACAGACGCGGGTATTTCGCTAAAATCCTCGTCTAAATAAAAATACGTTGGAGTAGTACGGATGATGTGATCACGCTCCAACTTTATTGGATTATTGCGAGATCCACCTGACATTTCAATTATCTCACACAAGCGTCACAGCGACGTATAAGAACGATTATATTACAGTTATCCGCTCTTAGAGGGCTCATTTACATGGTCGTGTGTGGCGGGCCTTATTACATGCCTGTAACGATGGCGGATCACTCGAGTGTAAAAAGGATTTTGGTGCGTAACGGAGTTTGTTCACTTGTTATTTTTATTGCAGAAGTTTGGATAATGAGAAATGTAGCTTTTAATGTTCATTGGGTTATGAAGTAAATGTAGCCATTAGTAAAGTTTTATCATAAGTAGCGAAATGGGGTTAAAATACAGATCAACACGGTCAATATATTCAATTCAATTATTCAATTGATTTTTGGTGTTCTATCACTGATTTTACTAATAAGCTTATCTTTTTTGCGCAATCATTGATTACTTACTTCTAACATAGGCTTGATCTTTGTCCAAAATTATAATTACCTAAATGAGTTTTTCTCTTTGGCTCTTAAACATTACATCAGAAGATATTTTCAGTGCCAGCTTCACAGCATTCCTATTTCATAGGGGAAAAGACACCCCTATATACTTAACAGTGAGATGGGTTAATATGACAAAATACACCATCATTATTAGTAAGAACAAAGAGCTGTATTTTGTCAGAATAACTACGTTACACAAGTGACTTGCTGATTTAGAATAGTCGATAAACATTCAGGTGTTAAAAGCATGGGGAACAAATTACACATAATATGTAGGTTTTTATTTATTTGGTTTTGCACGGTTTGGGTGTTTCCTAGCCAGTACCAAGTTTAAAAAGTATTTAGCTATTTATGCAGAATATAGTCACTTTGTTTTGTATTATTGTGGGGTTGAATAATGTATGTAATGTTTATACAATACTAATTTGGTGGCAAATCTTTCAAATTGGCCGTCTCGGTGAACTTCGCATAAGTAGTCTGTACAATAACATTTTCAGCTCCATTTTGCTGTAAATGCGTCTTTTTAAAATGATTCCACATAATTGCCTATTTATTTTACATTAGCTATTTAAACACGTCTTACAAAATTACACCAATTTTACATCACAATATCCACTAAAAATCAAATTGCAAATAATTAAATGCCTATTTTACTGTACTTCATTCGATAAAATCCCGCTAAAATACACAGAATACACCCATTAATATTATTATTAAAAGAAAACAGTCTTAATACCCAAAGGTGTATCTTACTAAATGTAGGAACATGTAAATCTAGATACCTTTTGATTCATAAATTACAATTCACGATATTCGTTCATGTGTGTAAATATTATTTTAGTCGCGCCAAACGACGAGAATTGTCAGTGTTTCATAAAATACTGCTTTTGTTTTACAAACCCGTCAGTTGTTTTTATTTGCTGAAAATTATTGTGGCTGTGTAACATTTGAATTGAATTATTTGTGGATTGTAATCAGGCAGTCCTATAATATTTTATTTTTAGTAGTGTCCTATATTTTATTTTTTAGATGGGAAATTATCCAATGACTTCTCCCGCTCTTTTTAAAATTGCAAACCCATTTTTTTTTAAGAATCTCTGTTGAGTTTCTTGCTGGTTCTTCTTCATAGAAAACGAGCAATCTTCGAACAATCAGTCTTCGATAGTGTTCTTTATACGACTCCTTTTTTGGACGCTCTATGATACTCGTAGCTACTGATGATGATGATGAAAGCAATTATAAAGAACAGAACTTTTTTTTGAGATGGGAAATCATAAAATAACTTTTCTCGCTCTGAGTAGAGAGAGCGTAGACTAAAACTTATCTATAGATGTTCCTTTAGTAGCCTTTTCCGCACTAGGGCCACATTAACAACAATTGCGGTACATAAGTAAATGACAATAAGCCATAGCATGTTGAATCGCGGTAAGCGCGACCCATGTGGCCCATCCAGATAAATTACTATTTCCTAACTCATGTCTAAATTACGACTGCTTCCATTACAGCAATCTATTAATGCAATATGGGGTTACACTAATAGGCGTATTTGTTACTATGGATTAACGTCGTAACTGTAACAGCATGTGCGTCGAGCCCTGGTATAGGCCACGGTCTACAGCGAGGAGGCATGGCAGACGATTGTTTTCTTCTGCGAAGCAGTAATGCTAGCGAAAGAGGCGACCGCAAGAGAATAGCCCTCACGCCCTAGACGACGGTGAGCGATGGGTAGCTCACTGTCCAGCTGTCAGCTAACCGTCCGGACCGAGCCCAAGTCGTCGACGGTCCGTAGAGTAATACACGCGTGCGGCTAAGAGATATCAGCAAACTGTAGAGGCCCGGCAGGGTCGAAACATACATCGACGGGTCGAAACATACGGGGCCATGCATTGTAGGTAAGAGAACCCTGGGGCTCTGGAACGAAGGCAAAGAAGAAACAGGAGTGGGTTTTAGTAAGTAAAAGTCTGAAGCCCTCCCGCTCGGGCTATAACGGGAGAAGTCATTAGATGATTTACCGCTCTTCGAAACTCGTTGTTAAGTTACGTATCTCCAATTCCGATAGTTGACATAGCCAGTTTACTCAACAAATCAAGCGGGCACCACGGAATTACGTCATATTTATTTATATCAACTAGGAAGGACTTCGAGACAAGCCCCTATCTAGTTAGTGAGTTTGTGTTAGTGGAACTTGCGGGTCTGTCGACGTCGGCTCCTAAGGGAACTTGCACCAACTTTTCCCGCTGACGCGTCTGAACCGCGCATTATTACAGGCACCCACGGCGCCTGGCACACTTTATAAATTCTTGCGTCAAACTGTCAGGAAAGTTATTTTTCGTTGCCGGGTTGTACCTGGTAGGTATGTGGTGGAATTCAGGCTTCAAGTGTGTTTGTTATTGAAAGTTTTTGGGCATTGGAATGAAAAGGCAGTTTCTGCTGTTTATTTCTACATAGTTATATATTTTCTATGTTATAATTATATTATCTATCAATGATGGACTATTTTCCAATATAAACAATTGTTTAGATAGATTTGACGCTTGCCTTGTTCGGCAATCACAACACTACCAGCGGGTACAAAGTTGATTTCTAAGCTCTTGAAAGTCAAACCATACGTAACGCGACAAGTACAAAAGTTTCCTACACCGTAAACTATAAAGCATTGTGGCTTTGTTTATGCAGTTTTCCAATTTAAAAGCAACAAGAAAAGTCGAATCGACATCGGAAAACCCAGCGATGTGCGTCGAACGTGCTCGTCGATTAAAACGAAAACATTTTACATAGGCTTGTGCAAACCGCACAACGCGACATTCAGAGATGAAGTTGGTTACACTATTCGAAATTCGAATAGAATATTCGTCGGGAGAACTTTTACATCTTTTTTTTAAAGTTGGCGCCGTTTTTATATTGATATCCTTCTGCTTTTTATTGTCTATGAAGTGAATGTTCCAACTTCAAAAATTGAAGTATAGAGGTATTCTTTATTTTTATTTTTGGTTAAATTTTTAGTGTGACTGCAACTGTTACAAGCGAAATTCGTTCGCGTAGATTGTAAAAAGACTTAATTTTAATAGCATCAGGTATTTGCCTCTAAAAATTTGCATTGCTTTCTAAATTTTTAAGTCTGACAAAATTTACAAGCGTCTGGTTTTGTGTTAGATGATTCTATTCGTTTGATCACGTGGTCAATAAAGAAGCGAATGGCTTGATTTATAATTTCTCATATCAAAGAGAAAATGTTCATCATCATTTTCTAGACAAACCAGATGCAGACGCCTGAATACCAATACTCAATCATTTCATTGATCAATTACTAAACTGTCTTTCAGAACCCAATTATAAAAGTGTAGGTAATTTCAAGGCCCGATAGGTTATGATGCAATCTCAACCACGCCTAAACTGCTATTCAGCGCAAACTTCCATGATTCTAGATTTATATTAATAACCAACTGGTGGATAGGTACTGCTATACATCCTAGAACTGTAGTTTATAACGCACGGGGGAGACACTGCCTCCGTAGACCGACTTTGCGACTCCCTAGAGTAGATAGTTTATTCAATGTTGAAACCATATGGCAGTTTATGTGTTTTGCGAGTTAACTATATTTTATTTAGTACGTGATATTAATAGAGAGAGTACTTACAAAGTTACATAGGGGTAAGGACCCAATTATCAGCACTTTAAGAGTTAGTCTTAATTTAATCCCGTTTATCTCATTTATAAATACTCGTTCACCCGTTATGACGAGTTTGCTAGTTTTAATATTTAATCAGAAAGATGATATTTGAAAAAAAGAAAGGTTTATCTTTATCCAATTTCTTTTTAGATGGGTAAGAGTAAAAAATGACTATTGCACCATTTACTAGCACCATCACCACCAATTACAAGCATACAGAGAACCAATTAACAGCACTGTGATAGTGGTATTGAAATTATATGAAATAAAAACGATATTTATCAATAATTATAATCTTTTTATAAATTTTCGTTTGTGTACTTTTTTTCTTTCATTTGGTGTATTTACTTATTTTGGTTTCATGGTAGGTGGGTCTGAAAAAAGGAAAAATGATGAAATGCTACGTGAACCAAATTATCAGCATGCTTTTGATCCATTATCAGCACTTTGCTGCCAAATTGCAAATGCGGTTTCAGCAGCATGCTAAGATTTGTATTCCGAAGACATATAAACTACCTTTACCAAAAAAATAGTGAATTCTATCTACCTAAGTATAAAATAACACAGTTTTTAATCAAAAAAATATATGGAACTAGTGTTTACGTAATATTTATCATTTATCAGCTCCAGTGCTGATAATTTAGAATTTGTAAAATATTAGATCCATATATCAGCACCACATTTTTTACCAATATATTACCATAACATCAAACTATTAATTTCAAATTATCCTCATAAACTATCTAAGAAATCAGAGAAATCAAAAGTTTCAGTATAAAGCCCTTAAAAGAACTAAAATATTATAAAATATAAACACGTGAATTTACCTTCGATCACAAGGAACAGGCAAAAATAAGAGCAACTGCTGAACACGAACGTTTCTTCACTAAATTACCGCCAGTTTGAAGTTGGAAAGTATTATTATTTCTAGAAGTAGGATTCTAAAAACATCTACTTATTTATCTATTAAAGTGATAACCCAAATTATTTGATGAAAACCTTACAATTGTACTATTTATGCGGAGTGCTGATTATTTGGTGCAGTGCTAGCGTTTGGGTTATTTACCCTAATTATTTGTATTTCGTTTTCAAATATCTCATCGTGATACTAGGAAAACCTAAATTGAAGCAGCAAAATCAAATTATTTCAACTTGTCCATTAAACTAAACTGCAAACTGTCTGATTCAACAATCCAGATTGCTTTACGAGGAAGCAATGTACCAGGTAGTTAGGAGATTCGAGAGGTATCCGTAGGGTACGTCTCTCGTGGTCAACGGTACACCGTTGACCTAAAAATATTAAAAAAGAGTATTAAAAACCGTTTAAAAAGTTATATAAATACTTTATTTGCTTTTCAAATATCTAATCCTGATACTAAGACATCATAAATTAGAGTGGCAATCTCAAATTGTTTCAACTTGTCCAGTAAAATAAACTGCAAACTGTCTAATTAAACAAACCAGATAGCTTTATGAGGAAGCAAATGTACCAGGCAGTTAGGACATTCAAGAGGTATTCGAAGGACACGTCTCTCGCGGTCAACGGTGCTCGTGATAGATCAAGAGAGTACTAACAAAGTTACATAATAGTAGATTTTTGCATCGAGCACAAAGTAATTTATTATTGCACCGAGTGCCTAATTTAGAGCCCGAGCGTCAGCGAGGGCTCTAATCTAACAGGCACGAGGTCAATATAAATTACTTAAGGCGAGGTGCATAATCTGCTTTCAACTATTACCTATAGGAATAGTAGATAAAAGAAACTCATATCAAACAGTTAAAATAGAAGTTTCTATAACACTGTCGGCTTCATTTAGAATGTTTTCAGGAGTTAATTTGTCACTAGATGATTCCATTTTAATTCGAAGCCAAAGTATTTAAAATCAAATTGTATCACACTTTATCGTTTCTAAAAATATTGTCAAAACAAAATTAACAAAGTTCCCGCCAAATCACTTTTTTAAATTTCTTTCATTATTAATCAGAGTTACAGATCGTCCGTTATAAGTTGGCGAGTGTGAAGTTAGGCTCTGCGAATTTTGGCGCTTGAAATATCGTACAAAAATAAAGGTTTTAAAAAAATAAAATGCCAATAACTGTTTTTAACAGCAATAACAACTGCAAATTACATTTATTTTTTGAAAACCTTAATTTTTGTACGATATTTCAAGTGCCAAAATTCGCAGAGTCTAACTTCACACTCGCCAATTTATAACGGACGAACTGTAGCAGCAATCATTTTTTAAATTTGGAACAAGTAGGATAGAAACGAATATTTCGTACGTAAAAAAAAATATTGATATCGGCTGGCTGAATAGAGCTAATCAGCTAATCCATTGAGATTGGCGCCTTTTGGTGCGATAAAAAAAAAACTGTGCAATAATGAAATTTCATACATTTTTATTGCTCTAGAGCAATAAAGACTCGCTTTGTACTGAGTTTTTAGTGTGATTGTGATGATATTAAAGCATAGTTGGAAGAAATAGTTATTTGTGCAACAAGAGAGCAAAGTTGGTTTTGGCCGCGAGTGTTGATTTTGAATCCCGAGTAAGCGAAGGATTCTATATTTGAATCACGAGCGTAGCGACTGATTCTAGGTTAGAATCCTGAGTGCAGCGAGGGATTCAAAGACACGAGATGCAAATAACTTTGGTCTCGTGTAGCACATACAACTTTTCACTTCAGCAGCGAGAACAAATAAATTTTTTACATACTGCTTCAATTCTTCCGGTGTTAAATCGCAGACATCATCATTGGATTCACTCATATTTATTTATTATTATTTTAATAATATCTAACGTGTATCGCACTTTGTAGCTAGCGAACAGAAGAAGAAAACAATAAAAAATTAAAGCCCGCTATTTTTTAAAGATGCGTTCGGAAATTGAACATAAACACAATCAATCTTTATTGTCACAATAAAGATTGTTAAAACTTTAAATAATTATGTAGATACATGATAAACTTCGTATTTTTTAACTCAATATCTCTTTATTTGATCATAATAAAATATAATTCGATTATTAAGAGAAAAGTATAATAATTACATTTAAACCTTGATTTGAAATTTTATAGGTGACGTGTTTCCGAACGTTTTATTGTTGGTTTCTTTTTTGAGCCTATTATATATGGAATTTGAAAATCGAACTTTGAATCGACTTGTTTCTATCTCTCGCTCTTTTCGTATCGAAGTGAAAGTGACGGAACAAAGTGAAGTTCAAATCTTTCGAATGTTGTGAGTAGACCCAGCACTGACTCGGCATTTAAAAAAAATAATTAAAAAGTTACTTTGTCTCACGCTCGCAGCAAAATCGAATTTTGCTCACTGTCTTTAAACTGCAAAACATACTTGTTTGAGGTGCTGAGGTGAAATAGTTATTTGTGCAACAAGAGAGCAAAGTTGGTTTTTGCCGCGAGTGTTGATTTTGAATCCCGAGTAAGCGAAGGATTCTATATTTGAATCACGAGCGCAGCGAGTGATTCTAGGTTAGAATCCTGAGTGCAGCGAGGGATTCAAAGACACGAGATGCAAATAAGTACTTTGGTCTCGTGTAGCACATACAACTTTTCACTTCAGCAGCGAGAACAAATAATGTAAGGGAATAAAAAATACAACTTGGTAATATTTAAACCACATGTATATTTGTAAAAATTAAAAGTAAAATTATTGCAGTTTTGCAAATTAAAAGTAACAGTTTTATTATTATATTTACCTGTACGTTTCGGGATCTATGCGAGGCCAATGATAGAGCTGTACGTGTTGCTAAATACTGGTCGGAAAAAATTTAGTTTAAGACATCGACACGATAAGAAGAAGAAGAAGAAGATCACAGACATCATCACTGGATTCACTCATATTTTTTATTTATTATTATTTTAATAATATCCAACGTGTATCGCACTTTGTAGCTAGCGAACAGAAGAAGAAAACAATAAAAAATTAAAGCCCGCTATTTTTTAAAGATGCGTTCGGAAATTGCACTATTACTAAATTATTCTGTCACAATAAAGATTGTTAAAACTTTAAATAATTATGTAGATACATGATAAACTTCATATTTTTTAATTCAACATCTCTTTATTTGATCATAAAAAAATATAATTCGATTATTTAGAGAAAAGTATAATAATTACATTTAAACCTTGATTTGAAATTTTATAGGTGACGTGTTTCCGAACGTTTTATTGTTGGTTTCTTTTTTGAGCCTATTATATATGGAATTTGAAAATCGAACTTTGAATCGACTTGTTTCTATCTCTCGCTCTTTTCGTATCGAAGTGAAAGTGACAGAACAAAGTGAAGTTCAAATCTTTCGAATGTTGTGACTCGGCATTTTAAAAAAATAATTAAAAAGTTACTTTGTCTCACGTTCGCAGCAAAATCGAATTTTGCTCACTGTCTTTAAACTGCAAAACATACTTGTTTGAGGTGCTGAGGTGAAATAGTTATTTGTGCAACAAGAGAGCAAAGTTGGTTTTTGCCGCGAGTATTGATTTTGAATCCCGAGTAAGCGAAGGATTCTATATTTGAATCACGAGCGTAGCGAGTGATTCTAGGTTAGAATCCTGAGTGCAGCGAGGGATTCAAAGACACGAGATGCAAATAACTTTGGTCTCGTGTAGCACATACAACTTTTCACTTCAGCAGCGAGAACAAATAATATAAAGGTAATAAAAAATACAACTTGGTAATATTTAAACCACATGTGTATTTGTAAAAATTGAAAGTTAAAAGTAAAATTATTGCAGTTTTGCAAATTAAAAGTAACAGTGTTATTAACAAAAATATCATAAGCTTTAAGATATTTTTCGCGAGACTTTTCAGGCAGGAAACTTAAATCTGCATTTTTTACATACTGCTTCAATTCTTCCGGTGTTAAATCGCAGACATCATCTCTGGATTCACTCATATTTATTTATTATTATTTTAATAATATCCAACGTGTATCGCACTTTGTAGCTTCTTCTGTGCTGGGTCTACTCACAACATTCGAAAGATTTGAACTTCACTTTGTTCTGTCACTTTCACTTCGATACGAAAAGAGCGAGAGATAGAAACAAGTCGATTCAAAGTTCGATTTTCAAATTCCATATATAATAGGCTCAAAAAAGAAACCAACAATAAAACGTTCGGAAACACGTCACCTATAAAATTTCAAATCAAGGTTTAAATCTAATTATTATACTTTTCTCTTAATAATCGAATTGTATTTTTTTATGATCAAATAAAGAGATGTTGAATTAAAAAATACGAAGTTTATCATGTATCTACATAATTATTTAAAATTTTAACAATCTTTATTGTGACAGAATAATTTAGTAATGTAATAGTGCAATTTCCGAACGCATCTTTAAAAAATAGCGGGCTTTAATTTTTTATTGTTTTCTTCTTCTGTCCGCTAGCTACAAAGTGCGATACACGTTGGATATTATTAAAATAATAATAAATAAATATGAGTGAATCCAGTGATGATGTCTGCGATTTAACACCGGAAGAATTGAAGCAGTAAGTATGTAAAAAATGCAGAATTAAGTTTCCTGCCTGAAAAGTCTCGCGAAAAATATCTTAAAGCTTATGATATTTTTAATCAATGGAATAATGTATATAATATATTATAAAACTGCAATAATTTTACTTTTAACTTTTATTTTTTACAAATATACATGTGGTTTAAATATTACCAAGTTGTATTTTTTATTACCTTTACATTATTTGTTCTCGCTGCTGAAGTGAAAAATTGTATGTGCTACACGAGACCAAAGTTATTTGCATCTCGTGTCTTTGAATCCCTCGCTGCACTCAGGATTCTAACCTAGAATCACTCGCTACGCTCGTGATTCAAATATAGAATCCTTCGCTTACTCGGGATTCAAAATCAACACTCGCGGCAAAAACCAACTTTGCTCTCTTGTTGCACAAATAACTTTTTTCACCTCAGCACCTCAAACAAGTATGTTTTGCAGTTTAAAGACAGTGAGCAAAATTCGATTTTGCTGCGAGCGTGAGACAAAGTAACTTTTTAATTATTTTTTTTAAATGCCGAGTCAGTGCTGGGTCTACTCACAACATTCGAAAGATTTGAACTTCACTTTGTTCTGTCACTTTCACTTCAATACGAAAAGAGCGAGAGATAGAAACAAGTCGATTCAAAGTTCGATTTTCAAATTCCATATATAATAGGCTCAAAAAAGAAACCAACAATAAAACGTTCGGAAACACGTCACCTATAAAATTTCAAATCAAGGTTTAAATGTAATTATTATACTTTTCTCATAATAATCGAATTATATTTTTTTATGATCAAATAAAGAGATGTTGAATTAAAAAATACGAAGTTTATCATGTATCTACATAATTATTTAAAGTTTTAACAATCTTTATTGTGACAGAATAATTTAGTAATAGTGCAATTTCCGAACGCATCTTTAAAAATTGCGGGCTTTAATTTTTTATTGTTTTCTTCTTCTGTTCGCTAGCTACAAAGTGCGATACACGTTGGATATTATTAAAATAATAATAAATAAATATGAGTGAATCCAGTGATGATGTCTGCGATTTAACACCGGAAGAATTGAAGCAGTATGTAAAAAATGCAGAATTAAGTTTCCTGCCTGAAAAGTCTCGCGAAAAATATCTTAAAGCTTATGATATTTTTAATCAATGGAATAATGTATATAATATATTATAAAACTGCAATAATTTTACTTTTAACTTTTAATTTTTACAAATATACATGTGGTTTAAATATTACCAAGTTGTATTTTTTATTACCTTTACATTATTTGTTCTCGCTGCTGAAGTGAAAAGTTGTATGTGCTACACGAGACCAAAGTTATTTGCATCTCGTGTCTTTGAATCCCTCGCTGCACTCAGGATTCTAACCTAGAATCACTCGCTACGCTCGTGATTCAAATATAGAATCCTTCGCTTACTCGGGATTCAAAATCAACACTCGCGGCAAAAACCAACTTTGCTCTCTTGTTGCACAAATAACTATTTTTTATTTCAAATATTTCATTATGATCCTAGGACATCCTAAATTGAAGCAGCAAAATCAAATTGTTTCAACTTGTCTATTAAACTAAACTGCAAACTGTCTAATCAAACAATCCAGATAGCTTTACGAGGAAGCAAATGTACCAGGCAGTTAGGAGATTCAAGAGGTATTCGTAGGGTACGTCACTCGCGGTCAACGCTTGGTCTTACCCGTCAGGCCATCCGTATGCGAGATACGAGCACGCCTGGTTAGCGACCGCCAAACGGATTAAGTCGGCGACTTCGGCTTTCGCTAGCTTAGCACTACATGCTCGTAGTGTCTCGCAAATGTCTCCACTAAAGTTTTAAGTGATTAGCTTCTGTGGAGAAATGTGGCGCCTACTTTATGTAGATTAGATATTGTGAACGTTGAATTTATGGCGTATCTTAAACGCAAATTGTTACAAACTTATGATTGTAATCAGGTCTGTATTTCTCATTTCGTTACTTTCTTTTGACACCTTTTTCTTTGATGTTGAAATAGTTTATCCCAGAACCAACTGTCTTTATAAAAATATTTTCCGTTCATATAAACGTCGAGTGTCGGGAGACGAGAAAAGTGTAAATAAAGACGCTGCTCCATTTACCCGACCTCGGACACAAGGACGCGCATACCGCAGCGCAAATTATAATTATTTTCTTTTATTGTTTATGTGACCAGCTTGTCTCTTATGTTTATTTGCTTACATATTAGTATTCCGACGTCGCACGCACATATCTTCATTACAGAAACAATGGAGGAGGTCGCCTCGTGCCGCGGCATTTCCACAAAATGAATATATAACAGACCATATTATGCGCACTAAAGAGTTTATTTAATACATAACTAGATTGTATTATTAATGGCTTGTTTAATGCTGTTCGCATTGTTGGTCGAAGCCTTAGGGCGGTTCGCGCGTAATTGGGCGGGACCTTTAAAGCTTTATGCGGCTTCGAAAATTTTGAATTGAATGGCTGCCTGTACATAATGTTGGTCTATTGTTGGTAAACACCTGTAGATTACTGGTAATGTTACGTAATACTTACTGCATTAGGATGAATTACAATATTTAATGTCAAAATTGAAAGCAGCGTTTTGATCATAACATAAATAAGTATTTATTCAAATCATGTTGCTTATTAAAATAAGACTGGCACATTAATGTGAAAAAAATTGTGAATAACCATTAGAGACTTGTAGAAAAAGAAAAAAAACTATTTTTTTTAAAGCTCTGTTTTTTTCTCGAAAAACAGCCAGTAATTAATTGATTATAATACCTACGTAGTGGATGTAATACAGGCTGAATTTAAAAAAAAATAATTGTTGGGCTCTATTTTAATAAAAACCTCCATCAAAAATAGCCTTTTGAAGGACCGAATTTTAATTGAATACATAAATTAACCTAAAACATTAATTGAACTAATATTAGGAAAGATTATAATAGAATAGTTCAGAGTTGAAATTTAAACTTGGGCTATTTATAGATCTATTATAATGGAACAGTTGGAGGCTCGTCGTGTAAGTTTCGCCGTAAATATAGTCTCGGCGCGGTCCCTGCTATTTTGGACCATTCCCATCACCTGTGCTCGGGTCGTCTTCTTGGAAAAAAGCCTAATATTCATAAATTATTTTATAAATTTTAATTTAAGAACATCAAGTTAAATTAAGAACCCTTGGCGCATTTCACAGAAATTATTAATAAAGAAATCGAAGCTTGTGCTTACTATTATAAATATAATTTTATGAAAATTTAAACTTTTTATTAACAAGTGAGCATTAAGCTGTACGAATATTACCTCTGCCTATTTTTTTTAAAACACTCAAAGTTATTAATCCGCACGAAAACATGGCTTAAAGAACTCAGTATCCATATTAAAAAAAATAATAAAAAAAATTAAAAAGAGGTTGGCGGGATTTAGAACTATGTGTTCTAAAGATTTAAAATAGAAAGTGAAGAAAGTAATTTGGATTTATTTTTAAGTCACAATTCACTCATCTTTTAGAAATCTAGAATACTAATTAATGAAATGAAACGGTAAAGACAAACCTACATTATAATAGGTAATTAAAATATACTTCCCCACGTACTTACTTATCGTCTGTTTTTTAAACCCAGAGACTAAAATAACAACACAAAAGAAAAGAACTGGCATCATTCCTATAGTAAGTTTGACATAACTTGTGTCTATTTAGTCTCAGGGTATAGAAAACAGACAATAGTACCTATAATTTTGTACTGTTTTTTTATAAATCTTGTACTCTCATTGAAATTCACAAGACCACGTATCACTAACCTCAAATGCTTGTTGGCATATGAGTCTAAAAACCAAATCCCGCTGACTACGTTTTAATTAAAGTATAAAGTATGCAAGGGCTGTAATAACGAGGCTCAGTGCTCCACTCTGTAGAATTATGGCTAGGAATATAGTTAGGCTGTAGTTTAGGTTGAATAACGGCTAGGCTGGAAATGCGGCGCCTAGTATGGAGCGGGACCGACCACGCCAATTTTGCGGTTTGAGCTCGTGGGCTTACGAAACTATTTTTATATTACACTTTAGAATTTATTGCGGGATTATATTAATAATATTGTTTATTAATATTTTCCCACTAATCACAAAATACAGATGCTGTTTTATAATATAAATTAACTATCTTCTGCCAGCCGATTCGCATAAGTGAAAGAAGGTTTCTTCATACAAATTTGGAAACCCTGCTTCATCCCCTTAGGGGATGAATTTTAGAAAATCCTCTCTTAATGTTCGTCTATGTCATTAAAGACAACCTTGCGCAAAATTTCAAGCTCCAGTAGTGTCTTAGTAGTTTCGGCTGTGTGTACAAATACAGAAATTATGTAGATTAATAAAAGATTTTTTTAACAGTTAATCATTTTTCAGCCGTGCCCAGAGTCTCATAGAAGATTGTTTAGGAACCGAGCCGTCTAGTTATCTCATACAATCCAAAACATTCCTTCTAAATATTAATTAACCTATTCCCAAAACATTACAAACGAAAAACCCGCCGCAAAACAAAGTTTAGAACAAAGAACATAACGTGTTTTCACAACAGCACGTACAACTTGTACATAACTGGAGTTCTTTGAGCCCTCGCCCGCATCCTCCCGGATTGTTTGTACCGAGTGGCTTGTTTATCGAATTAAACAAAACATGAGTAACTGGCTTATCAAATGTGATGAGAACATGGTTTGTGCAGTGGTTGAGCGATTGGGTGTTACGCTGCGTGTCACGGGTTCGTTTCTAATAATTGTACGGCCTACGCGTGGAGCACGCTTGCCTAGAAATAACCTACCCCACCTATCTCGTTACTTCTAGAAGGCGTGCTCCATCGATGGTCATATCATCGCTTATCATCAAGTTAGACAGTGGTCAATAATTAAATAAAAAAATGATGTTTCAGGTTTGGGTGTCTTGTGTACGTGACGTATACATGTGTGTGAATGCACTCACAATACAGGAGTGTCCGGATTTCCTGAATTCCTAGTGAGAGGCAACGTTAAAAAAAGGTTTTAACGTTACCAATTAATTAGATGGAGCTTTCCACAAATTGGTTTTTAGCAAAAAATCAATGGAGTAGGTAAACAGGCATTGAAAAAGGGCTTTTCAAATGAATAAGTAAAAAAAGTCTATTGAAACCTGTTCAAACGGAATGAATTTTACTGGAAATGTCATTCCATTTATTTATTGAAAGCAGATCAATTCAAACATTCTCGATGACCGACGCAATTCACTGTGAAAACTGCTAAGCTTTCATGTTATTCTGAACTGTCACTATAAATTCTTTGGCATCTCCGTTTACGGGCGCTGCTCTTCAAAACGTGACGTTTTTTAGAAGTAAGTGACATTTAAAAAATTGGTTTAATGTCAAGTCGAGGGGCGGGCTCGCCGGCGGGCCGGGAGACCTTCTTATGCAAATCTTGAAGGATGTGCCAGGACTCTTAATGAAACAGCGCAATTACTTTGATGAATACTGCATCCGTGACGTGACGACCCTTGCGAGAATGGGGGAACGGTAAATTTAAACGTCAGGTAGGTACCTATATTGATTTCAATTAGAGGATCATCGAATCCTTTAAACAAATACTGCTGTGAGCTGAATTAAGAATCGATGTAGTGTTTTTTTTGTGTCACTCAAAATGTAGTTTTGAGGTGACTTACAAAATCATCAAGTTAATAAGTATTACTTATCGCTTAGATAATGTTATAGCTGTCTCAAAGTAGTCATAATATTTATTCCTACCTGCTCACGACCCACAGTAAATCTAAAATGTTCATTAAAGGAAGCACTCAGGCACGCTTTTATTCGTACTGAATTAAAACATAAAAAACACAAGCGGCGGGCGCTAGGTACGTACTTTACGATGTTTATTTCCATCACCGAGCACCTCAATCTCTCTCCTGAAGCCTCGACTTAAGGCGCACGAACTGATTGCTTCGCAGAATCAAATGGTCAAACACGAATAGAAACTTACTAAAACAGTCTTCAGTGAGCGCAATCTAATAAAAAAGTAGATGAGACTCCCTTACGCAGCTGGAATTTTAATCAATTTTGTGGCCAATAACTGGAGTAGGCGGGCTCAACGAGCCGCACTTCGCAAATTACCGCCTTAAAGCGTTTACTTGGACTATATTCATCAGGCTAAAGCTCCTAAATTAAAAAAAAAACTGAGTTCTTTCTTCAAATTTGCATAACAGACTAGATTACATTTAAAAAAATGTTTCACGTTTGCAATAGCGGGCTGTGTTTGTGTAATTGCGTCAGTCGACAGTAACAACGACAGCAGCTGTTCCGGTGTTCAATAAACAACAGCTTTTTATTGTGGCATCGACTATTTCTCGCTGGCGACTTTATTTCAGTGAGCAGAAACACTTTTCTTTTAGTGCCGGCGGCGCGGGCGACGCGGCGTGAGGAGGCATTGACAAAAAGAATCAGATGCTGACGTCAAAGACGAGGGCCGCTAGTACCGCACGAGACGCCGGCGTCGACCTGAATAATGAGTTTCACAAGTATTTTGACGGAACTTTATTACGGTTCGTACTTAGCAGGCAATTAAGAGCCCTTTAGTATTTTTCTTGGTAGACGTTGTAATTAGTTCGCACGATGATTCAAAAGGCTTCCGTGGCAGAAAAATGTTTTTCATTTTATACAAACTTCCACTCGGACTTTGTGGGAACTCGCTAATAGAAATACTGAGAAGAACTGCGAATAAGTTAAATGAAACTGAATATTGCTGTAGGTAACTGAAATATTTACGTAGCTCCAACTTAGCCGTCTTGCAATATGCTGACCTAACGTAACTACAACACAATTATGAAGACGAGGAAGTTAATTCAGTAACAAGTGTGCCGCTCTATCATGAAGTTAACAATGAAATATGTTTGTTTCAGATAATTCCGGGGGAGCGTCCTCATTCCGGGTTGTCATCGGCGCGCTGAGACAAAGGGTGGCGCTCGGCAAAGTGGAATAGTTTCAATTTGTATTGAAAGTTCAGTGGTGAATAGGAAGTGTAAGGAGCGCGTGGCAGGTGTGACGCGGGGACGATGAGGCGGCGCAGCGGGGGAGGGTAGCATGCCAGCGCCTGCCCCGGCCGCCTGATGGCGCTAGTGCGCCGCATACTAGGCGACGCCCAGGTGAGCCCACCACAGCACCACGCCGCGCCACGCGCGATTAGCGCACGCCAGCCCGCCACACTTCGACAAGCCATTGTTAGAGCGTTTAACGGGAAACTCTTGACAACATCCTGCTACATGACATGCGGGTGGCGTGCGCAACACAACCTAGTCATGTAGCTGCACACGCCACTGCCTGTTTGTATCGTAAATTGAATGGAAATAAGTAGTTACAATCATCGCATGTTGGCAAAAAGTTTATAATTATGTAGTTACAAATTAGGATATTTGAAAACAACCTTTGTGGACCCGAATAGCAGCAACACATTTTACTGGTGATGTAAACCTAAATTACGAATAATTTTCAGTTTAATACTCTATAGCTTTGAAGTTATAGATAAATGATATCTATAGCTTCATTAAAATGCGAGTATTATCACTAATGGCGCGACGTCGCTATGGTTTAGTTTCGCCCCCGCGCCGGGCCCGCACGCCACAGCGAGCAGACTTAAACGACTATTACATCAAACGGTAGCAGGTGAATTAACTAAGCGAGAGGGTCTGCTCAGATTAATAGCTACAGATATGGCGTCGAGGATGGCCGAAATATATCGCTGTTGTTCTCAAACATGTTGATAAATAAACCGGATTACTACAACTTTACAGTCATTCATTATGAAGTTGAAAGCCAGGACTGAATAATGACAGTGTAGCACATAGTTGTGGTGAGATGTAAATGTTGAATGATTGAAGCTCACGTCAATCAATTAATTTAACCAATTAACGAGACAATTGATAGGTAAGTTGATTGTTATGCAGTGCTTCAACTGTGTTTGAGTGTGGTAGTACACGTGCGACCAGTAATGTGTACGTGGGAGAAGGAAAGTTACTAATAGCCTCTGTATATAGATAGGTCCTTTTGTTTGTATAGGATATCACCAGGGGCAGCTTTATTCGTTTTGATCTCAAACACGCACTCATTATTTAGGCATTCCGAAATTTCAATGTTAAAGCCAAAATAACAGGTTCACTACCTTTGTAAAGTACAAAGGCACTCGTGTGTAATACCTATAATTATAATACATAGGTACCTGCGAAAATAAATAAGAGGAAATTTTTGCTAAAATTTTTTAGTGTTAAGCTATATTAGACAAACAGTTTAGTTTGGCAACTGGCATTATTTATAAGACAGTCTGTGGTCTTCTACACAGGCGATAAAATGTACCTTGACCAAATCCATCCAGGCGAAACTCCGCAAGATGGTGGACGAGCAAGTGTCAGTGAGCTCCCGGGTCGATGCCGACCCCGAGCCGGAGCCGGCGGACCCGCTGATCACGCCAGCCAGCTCGGCTCTCGAACGGCCGGAACTGGACCGGCCCATACCGCCCGAGCGACGCTTGTTGATCGGCACGCTGGACAAACGCAATGGGGGCCTGAGCGTCGGCGAGGGCACGCTCAACAGGACCACTAGGCTGTCAATACGAAATGGGAAGGATAATCCTTTTATCGGTAAGTGTTAAAACGTAATTTGGTTAGACTTATTTCCATCTTAGGGTTAGAATGACGCTACGGCTGTGGAATTGATAGGAAAGTGTCACCGTGCCTTTGAACGTAAAGGGTAATTAAAAAACCACGGATGGGTTTCAGTCAATAAAAATTTAACACTTCCTCTCGCTACACACAAAACAGACTCAAAAAATTTGGTAGATCAGTGACATTCCCCCAAAGATAACAAGTGTCAAATAGTTCAAGTTTTAAAATGCTAATGTGCCAACAATGGCATCATATTGCAATACGTAATCAGGTACCTAGGTACCGAGGGGAATAATCATCCGATCACCAGTCAATAAAAAGTGTAGAAACTACCTTATTCTGGTAAAAAAAAGTCTCCAAAAAGTCCCATAACCAACAATAAAGACACATCCGACCAAATAATCCGGATGTCGCGACCAAACGTGGAAAATGTAGATCAAAAAGTATGCAGAGTTCGGCAGAAAATACCTCTTATATTCTGACTCGTATTCCCAAAGCATAACAGTGACTGTTTCACAGACAATTTATTATGATCAGGTAGTCAACCCAACCGGACAATTCCATATATTTTACCGTTGTGAATTTTGTGTCCGTGACCTCCTTTGCTGACCTTTTTGTTGGAAAACTCGTGAATGAGGTTCTTATAGCGATTGCGATCATATTTTGCCGGCTTCATGATAACAAAGCTCTCTTAGTATCCCAAACATATTTATTTAGTTCCCTACCGTGTCTGTCTGTCATTCTGTTCTCGATAAACTCAAAAACCATAGAAAAGTTTTCCATGCAGCTTTCCTTTCACCGATAGGCCAGAGTCATTTATGAGAAATATTTTTAGTGTACGTATCTATGTATGCGTACATCTACAAGTATACTATCTTCACTAATATTAAAAAAGGCAAGATTTGTATTTATCTTTTTTGTATTATTGTTTGCAATTAATAATTTCAAAAATTACTAGACTCATTTAAAAACTTCTTGCACCAATAGAATGCTACTTTATCACTGAGTAAGTTTGTACTTTCAAGCAGGCAAAGCCGTTCGCAGAAGCTAGAATAGTAAAGAAAAGCCGACACCTAATTCCAATAATAGCTAAATAAATTCATTATTTCTTTCGTAGACGATGACAATAAAGAGAATCAAGCAAACGGCAAGCTCGAGTCCCCAGTGAAATGGTCAACACAAAACGGTAGCGACAGTGGAACATACGCTGAGATTGGCAATGGAGGCAACAGTCACACCAGCGAGAGGAACATTCTGGACCCTGCCGACAGTTCCGAGGAGGAGGTGCCTCTACCAGACGCTACGTCACCGGGGAGAAGTAGCGATGGACCTGAACCTAGGGCTGATATCACTGCCACACTCGAAGGAGGTATGAAAAACATAATATTATTTTATTAATTGGCAGGCTTAAATTTGACCGCTATATCACCTAATAGTAATCGATGATGGTGTGATGCCATTTATTTAAACGCTGCCATCATTTATTTATTTTAGTTCCCGCTTTTTTATAACATAATTCCGCAGCCAGCGCAAACAGTTTATTGTTAAACATTTGTGGGCAGTGGTATTTGTCATATTGTCACTCGATGTCAAACATTGTAAACCCGGATATTTCAGGCCACCAAACTTCGTATAAATAAAAGCTCCAACAAATTCACGTCTATCAACATTTACCTCAATTATTTATGAAATAAAACAAAGCGAGCTGTGGAAAAGGTAAACTTGGCAGCTAGAGTTTGTCTTAAGAGTCTGTAATCCAAGAGATAATAGTTCGTAACTAGTCGAGACGGCATGTTTGTTTTCTTGATGAAGTTAGTTACAGTTAGTTTGAAATTCTTCATAGGTGCTGCTACAAGCTGAGAATGTTATGAGCGTCGTTCAACTCTGTCTTAGACTACACACGCTGAATACAATTACGGAGTCCTTACTTCATAATAGACGACACAAAACACGTTCACATTGACGTCGTGTCGTGGTTTAGGAAAATGTTATTAAACTGTCGATAAAATAAATGGTACTTACGAAAAAGTTTTAGTTCTAAACTGCATTTGAATTTTGTTGGAAAATACCCTTAAAAATGAATTTACAAACAAAATTTATCGGACGCCACGATCCCAGTTTTAGTAAACAGAAAACAACGACTGTATACGTTCTCTTTGTGCGAAGTCTGAAAGCTTTTCTGTAAATTTTCGTTTGAGTCAAGTTATTAAAAGCTACTAAGCGCGATTGCAACTAAATTAATATTATTCTCGTAGCGAGCGAGGAGGTGACACGAACTATGTGTTGGTAAAACATCCATATATTGTGCGGGCCGTTCTCTGCAGAATATCCTCGCTGCTAATGAGCGCGCAGCCCTGGGGAATAAGCTCATTTGCCGACTAACTGCACAGCCAGCCAACTCCACCAGAAAGAAACTTTCCGCCTGATGTTGCAATTTGTCATTTAATTCCTTTCTCAGTGCTTTAATTAGTAAGTTGTTATTAAAGTTACTATTTGCAGACGTTTTCTTTTACAATTATGACTTTAACAATTCTGTCTTAAGTTACTGCAGTCCATAACTTAGTCTGTAACATAGCCGGGTATACAGGGTAACTTGCGCATTTAGCCGTAACAATTGGTCCCGGAGACAATTGTGCAATGCTTCACCGTATTGACTTATCAGAGCAAGCAGGATAATAGGATCATTGGGACAATGTGCGCCCGAGCATAATTTATCTGCAATCTGTCTGTATTTGTTCACGATGGAGCGGCGCTCAGCGACCAATTTGCTGCTGCTCCATTTGTTACTAATCCTACAGCTTATTATTTCTTTTTCTTCGCATCCGAGTGCGGAGCTCGTACGTTTATTAATGTGAGGCAGTAGATCTCGGGCGCCTGCTCATTCTATTTGTTCCGTGGTATTAGAGGTTGTCTGGAGGAGAATAATTACACGTTGTCGGGAAAGCGTTATTTTCCCGAAGTCAATACGTCACTTGGAGAGCGATGGCACAATAAAGTAGGCGTCGCGCACACCTGCCGCTGCCTGGCTGGCGTGCGCCCGTGACGCGTGTTACATGCAACCAATCGATTTGTCTGGACCGGCCAGAGCCGCGGCTTTCGTGACTCGGGAAACTTTCACGATATTACAACGTTTACGTCGCCATAACCAATTCCGTTTATATGACTGCGGCAGCACCGTACTTTACAAAAGTTTTCATATTATAGTACGACAGCTAATAATGAGGGTTACGACGCGAGCCCTTGAACGCTAAACAAGGATTCAACTTCGTGGAAGTAGAGCTATAAACATGGCAATGATACCGAACAAACGAGGATCGAATTAGGACGCCGACTTGACACAATAAAAAACAATGCCAATTATTTTTATTTTGGTACGTGTACTTTCAGTTACAATACTTATAATTCCTATACTTTTAAGTACGTACGTACCCATGCATGTAATAAAAAAGGTTTTCACGTAAAATAATAAGTTAGAGCACAAACAATCGGGTGTTAATTAACTGGCTTCCGGCGGTAAATCCGTGTAAAGCAATATATTGCTCATAAAAGGCACGAAATCATTTTAAATTAAATGGCGATGTCATATCGGCAATTAAGTTTGACATTGTGTGACGGTAAAAACAAACATAAACTTTTAAACTAATGGTTATTATATATTTGAGCTTGTATATGTATGAATGTTGGGTAAGTGTACGCAACCCTACGTCTCCTCAATGAAAGGCAATAGCGCCTTGTTGTTACTGACTAGATCTTTGAGTTTATAGTAAAGGCGACATTTACAATCATTCTAGGTTTTGTTTTCACCTGTTCTCCTTTCCAATGAAATATCAAACTGAACAAATATGTTTTTCAAGAAAAGGAAAATAAAATAACGTAGACTTATCAGACACACAACAACGAGATGACATTTATATAATTTGCTTTTCTTTTGTTTCCTTGTATGTATAACACAATTTTCTTGCACGTTCCCGCCTACAGCAAATGTGATGTTCATTCAAATGGTATAATTGGTGGTTTAGACGCGGCGTCCCCCGGCGGCCGCTCCGACCGGTCGCGGCAAGAGGAGATCCCCGCGTCTCCAGGGATGCTCACCGCCGCACAAGTGGCCAGGAGACTGCGGATGGAAAATGAAAGATTACAGGTAGAGGTATAATAAGCTTATACACCAACCAATTTTGGGCTATCGGCTCAGTATTTTGACGATTGATTAGATTTGCCGTAGCGGCTTTTGAGCTTACGGTTTTGGCTTTCTTGGTTCAATTATTGACTTATATTTTGTGTAACAGATACATTATGCAGACAGATAAAAAATTAATTAATTGAACATTTGATTTTTAGTCCAAGCCTCATCCAAACTAGTGGTCTCGAGTGTCAAATGCGAAATTGGTGATTCACCAAATGAAATAAAAAAAATAGATATTATAGGATATACAATAATTATACATAGGATTAGTAATTATTAATTGATAGGGTGATTGTTAGGGTTATTTGGACCGTGAGATATTCGGAACCAATATAATATAAACTAATCTCTTTAATAAAAAACTTATTTTGCACTTGTCTTTAAAATTAATATACCGAAAAATCGGTAGATTCGAGACCAAAAAGACAAACGCATAGTTGACGCTTCGTGTAACCCAAGGGCTGGTTAAAACCACGACGTGATGTGTTTGTGGTTAAACAGAGGTTAAACCTTGCCATATCAAAGGGCAATGCTATTTCAGCTTCTAGTTGTAAGCGATGCGAAGGAATTGTTTATGCCGTATTTTGGTTAGGAGTTTTTTTTAAGTGTATAAAGTTAAGTTTTAATAATATTCAGTAGTAGGTAGATTGTAGACAAATTAAAACTTAACATTTTAGTCAAGTGTATGTATAGTTAGTTAAGTGTTAGTATTGTTTGATAGTATATTGTAGTTATATTCTGTTCCAAATAAAAACTTAACATTTTTGCGCACCATTTAGTACCTATTTCGTCTACGCCGTTCGTTTTTACCTTCCTCAATAAAGATACCTCAAAGCTCTAGAAACGTGATGTTCCTAAAATTCCAAATTACAAAACTAGCGGAAAAGGTAGGCAGTTCCATGAAGGTATATCTCCAATAAACTGTCATTAGTGATTCTCCCAGCGTTCACGAATCAATTTTTTACTTAACCTTTTTTCCACTCGGCCGGACTTAGGCTGATGTTAAATAAGATACTGCGGGTTTATTACTCTCTCGATGGACCTTTGGGAAGTCGATTACGTTAATACATAACTATTTCATGATATTCGTCTGTCCATATAGAATACGTGAGATGAGAACATATTTTTGGTGGCTTTATTGGTTTCTGATAGTGGGGCGTTATATTTTGTGGTACGATATTATATTTCTAATGAGTCATTTGGCTTTGGATAGACTTTATATAAAAATAATTAATTGTTATTTACTATTTTTTATGTTGTAGGGGATTCCAAATAAAACCAGCGTTTCTTGAGCAATTTTGATTCACAAAGCAGCCTTGATAAGACCGGATACGATGTGACTTCCCAAAGAGATCCTTACCTAGGGATATTTTTACAAGTAATTTTCACTTTGATCATTGAAGTTTTTGTACTCTGATTCTCTGATTGGTCTCGATTTCTATATGAATATTCCACTAGGATTCAAGTGTATTTGAATTTTAAGTTAAATGAATTTTCAACAAGTTATTCAAATTATGTTGCTAATGATAACACATTATGCGAAAACAAAATTATATTTACAATCGATTTGGCAACCTATGTCTAGGTTAAGCCTCTTTATAAAACCAGTGAGTAAAGTTTACAAACTAATCAACATTTAATTACAATTATCGATAGATAGATACCATACTACATTTACTATCGGGGTAATTAGGGTTAACAATTAGCTCCAATTTACAGTATCAAATATACCTACCTCAAATTGCTCATTAACACACGCATGTACAAAATTATCGTATGTCTGTGTTTCTTATCTCGATTTTCGATTGGCTACCATCGCTTTGGATTTCGATTTTGGTAATCGTAGAAATCAATTTTTCGATTACCGACATTATTACCCGGACAATAAGTTGGTAATCGAAAAACTGATTTCTGTGATTACCGACTTATTTCCCGGAGATGTAGATTGGACTTGGCAAAATAGTAGGTATAGCATTACACTATATTTCGTCCAATACATGGTGTTTACTAAAAATCTCCGAACATTATCAACAAGGTTATCTAAACGATTCTTCCTATATTATTCGAAGTACATATCACAAACCTTTTAAACTTTACTGATACTGCAGAAAAAATAACATAAACTTTACCTGCCTCGCATAAGAAAATACCATCAAAACTTTATCGTATTTAATCAGCATCCCAGAGTACCTACTTACTGCGAGATAAGCTTCTTGACTCCGGAATCACGAAAAAAAAGATTGAGTCTTACAAAACAAATCTTTTTTCCTTGCACACCTTTTAAGCTTCAGTAAAAATTATTTAAGAATGAGAATCAAGATTACCGACATAGGCCGATGAATCCTTAAAATAAAGTGACAGTGGGCAGGGTACGTTATTCGTAGAACAGATGATCGATGGGACGGAAAGGTTCTGAAGTGGGGAAGGCATATCAGAAGACACATTGCTGGAAGGTCGACCACAGGGTAGACTGATGAACTGGTGATGGTCGCGTTAATCCGATGGATACGGACCGTCATTGTTACGGCATTTGGGAGAGGCCTTTGTCTAGCAGTGAACGTTTTTCGTCTGAAATAGAATATAATAGAATAGATTAGAATAGAAAAAGATTTATTCGACGCAGGCAATACAATAGGCACAAAATATTTAAAAAAGAGTATAGAAATCTAATAGTATGTATATGATAAATAATGAAATCTTTTCATGTTCAGGCGGAGTTAACCAGAGTGCGCCGTCTACTGGTAGCAGCGGCTGAAAGGGGAGAAGCCGGCAGCGCATTGCTGGAACGAGCCAAGTCTGACAACCAGGATGGACCACAACTGGACCCTCAGCAACTTGAGAAGGAACTGCTGCTGGCCAGAGAAGCTGTGAACTGTAAGTGCTATATCTTTTTGGCTATAGTCCGTCTAATGAAAGCGCGACCTGAGAAAAAAAGGTAAAATAAAAAAAAAAGTGGTATTACTAATTAGTAGGAGAATCATGTCTTGACACTTCACAATTTTTTAATTACCTACAATTGCTGAATAATGTTGCCAATTAAATTAAAAACAAACTCCATGTCGCGCTTTCATTAGATGCATTCTATATTTTTTATTACAGTTCAAGGATTTTGGTGAATTTGTCAGATTGTAATTGATGAATTTGGTTGAGTGAACGCACCGTCAGGCAAATTCTAGTTGCCTGGTTTTTTGTTGAATTGTACCTACATATTTGGCGCAGTCGGGAGGCACACAATGTTACTATTTCACTATTAGATTTTTTACCTAACGTTGTGTGTGCTGAATAAACATGTTTTCTTTCTTTATTTCTTTTTGACGAAAACATTACCTAAGTTTTCGTAGGTAATTCGCAAGACAAGCAAGAAAGACACGTAATGTGTTGTTATATTGCATTAGGCAACTTCTATATACTTATCAATTACATAATATTATTGTACTAGGATTTTTTCTTGAACAGAGCAACTAATTTGGAGATTAGAGATAATTAGACGGCTTATTCGTGTAGATATTGTTTTACATATAATTTCTTACGAAATTACTCGTTTACATAAATATAAAATAAAAATCAGGTAGATCCTGACAGCCTTCCTAAAATCCCCTCTAACAATATTTTCGTTTCAAAAATCGAATTATTATTTGTCTTAATTATTATAATGGAAAATTTATTCTAAACTGTGTAAAGACGCACATATGGAAAAGACATACTCGTACAGTGTAATATAGCTAACTAATCTTCAAGAAAAAATCAAAATAGTCCATAAAGTAAAACTACAAAACATAAACCAGCAGCCGTTACAATAGCGCTTCCAGTTAACAAAACATGCTATTAACAATATACTGTCCTGTTACATCCAACCATTATCGCAGAGACAACATTCCTAAACATATATCAAACTAGATCTTACCCAAAAACATAATGGTCGGGTTTATGTCGGGTATTACTTTGCTAAAGAAATTAATGGCGACATTACACTACCCATTATATTTTTATGGCATTAGTTTCGTAAAGGCATTAATACTAGCCTTAAACTTAGCTATTACAGTCAAAAGTGAAGTTTGATATCGAATTATTATGGATTAGTCAGATTAAAAAAGTCACTTTGTGTAAAGTTATGAAAAGTTATAACAATGATAGATCTATTCAATTTTATTCGCTGAATTTTAAATCTTTTCGTGGAATATGTCGAATCATGAAAGCTTACGGGACATCCATTCACGTTTAAACTGATACCTAAGTCTGCTTAAGGATGCATTAGTCGAAAGTTCGAATCTGTTGATGGGCGTGGTTAAAGTGCATACTATGTTATTCAAAATCTTATGCGAAAGATATAAACGCTTTTATGAACAATAAATACATAGCCTGTCAAAATCAAAACCCTCCTTTGGCTTTGTCGAAATGGGGTAAAAAGCTAGTGTCGGTGCACACTAGTTTTTTACCCCATTTCGACTATACTCACTCCCGTAATATGAACGATTATTATTTATGATTAAGAGCATCATCATCTGCCTAGCCTTTTCCCAACTATATTGAAGTCGGCTTCCATTCAAGCCGGATTTAGCAGAATACCAGTATTTTACGAGGAGCGGCTGCCTACCAGACCTCCACAACCCATTAACTTGGGTAACACGGTACTTCATGGCAAGACTGGAGTCAGATTTACTGGCTTCTGACTATCCGTAACGACTGCCAAAGATCTACAAATGACTGCCGGGGCCTACGGCTTAACGTGCTTTCCGACGCATGGCGGAAACTCGTTATGTTAAGATGGTCACCCATCCACAGACCAAGCTTGGCAAGCGTTGCTTAACCTTAAATATCGACCCGTGCGGCTGTTTTTTTTATAAACAGATCTTTGGGCATATGAATATTAAGACTGAACTGAACTGATATCGCATGAGGTCATGACGAAGAATACTGTTTTTTATATTATAAACGTAGCTACATCGTCAAACAGTGGACTAATCGCCACGTTTCACGTTTGTATTGAAGAATTACTGACTAGAGAGCCTTTAATATCATACGTGAATAAAACTGACTTATGTCTCTGCGTAAGTTAGTTTATCTACTAACAAATTAATACAGCAAATTCTCTCTAAAAACCCTCCGAAGTTGTTTGAGTATACGTAAGGGCACTAAATAAACATAACTTACGTACGTCTTTTACAATATTCACCCAAGCAAAAATAGATTCAGGCAAGTTTTATTCAGAATACCTTTGAAATGAACATTCTAATAAATAGAGAACTTACACCTACAGTGGCTTTATCTCAATAATCCGATTCGATCCCACAAAAGTGGGCAATTTGTTGAGTGCCGCCCGATGCCGGAGAAGCGTGAGTAAGCCGACATTTTGATAAACTATGCTCATAATATCTCGCGAGGTACACTGCCTTACAGACCCAAATCAGCAAGCGGGTCACGTCCCTTTAAGGGCGTGTGCTTCTGTAACTTGGACTGACATTTTCACAAATGTCATTATACTGACGAACGCTGTCAGAAATATGTCGGCTGTGTATGTTTCTGCAGATGGTACCATGTGTTGATTCGATATTCATTATATTTAAGTGGTCTGCGGGTAATGGATTATATGGAAAAGGATAGTTGCTTTGTTTATGTATCATGTGTTAAATAAGGATAAATAATTTGTGCCATTTGTTGAGAAAATAATTCCAGTTTTTGTAACATTGTCTCATCCATCATTTTTCACAAATACGGCGTAACATGAATTCACCAATTAAGTACCATGACTAAAACTTTACATAATAAAGTTTTTCACACCGTATGCTAAAAGATTTTGAAAGTAAATATGACTCTGAAGTTTGAAACTATTTTACTGAAAATAGCTTTAAATAAGCCATTTGAGAAGTTTTTAACAAGCCACACAGAAACTTCGCCAATTTATCTAAGTTAGAGCACAGTTTTGAATTTTATTCGTTTTATATTCTCCCATATTGAATTTCCATTAGCCTCATTTCACATAGCCATAATCTGAGAAGTAGGTCACTCTACCAATCATCTTTAGCCTTACGTTGGCTGCAATGGTTGTAAAACCGATGAAGTAAAAAATGTTTTACAACGTCGTAGTTCTTGCAAACAATGTCAAATAATAGTTGTAACGTAGTTACTCAGATACCCGCGAAACGAGACACAATAGTAAAACAATAACAGCGCGGTCTCATAGGACCGGTTGGGGATTCAAACGTTAATGGAAGCAATTTCAGTAAGTCATATAACTACTTTGATGTTTTTTGATGTCTAAAATCTTCTAATAACGTTTCCCGCCTTGGGGTTAGCGAGAAAGTATAGCCAACAAAATCAGTCTTATAATGTTCTCACAACTGGGACTCAGGCACCCCCTCTCAAGGAGAGGGAATGAACTGTTGGTTGTTATCCACACCGCGAACGCAGTGCGGAGTGGATAACAACCAGTTTTCCTCACGATGTTTCCCCTCATCTTTTTTAGAGCAGTCTTGATGAAATAAATTACAGCTAGTGAATCATGAATGCGTGTGAATGGGTTTGAACCCGTGGTCAATTACTACTACTGGGCCACCACTGCTCTGAATGAGAGAGAGTCAGACTTTTACTAACTAAAACTTCTGTTCCGCCAGTTACCTTTGCGGTGCACGGCCATGGTAACTTTTTCGAACGATCCCTTTGCTTTGACAGGCATCGGTTCTAGATACAATTTTTTTTTGTTTTTTGCCTTTGCTCAGCAGTGGGACAAAAACTAGGCTAATTATAACTGGATTGATCAAAATTTGAAACGTCATGCCAAATTAGATGTCCTACTTAGCTCAGTTGCATATCGTTGAGCCTTCCATTCGTGGTCAGTGGAAAGTAAGCGAGCTAGTAATGAAGTCACGTTCAGTGGGTGTATCAAGTAAATAAGCTGTACACTTCGATGTGGCACTGGTCGCAAACTTCTTTCATTATCGTATAGGTACTGGAGTCAACTTCTATTTGGACGAAGTAATTTTCTCTGATGGTAGTTTTTCTGTTGGATTTTATATTTTTAAAGTAGTTTTGTTAATTTCGTTAGTAAGTTTTTAAGATACGAAAAATGAAATATTTTCTTTATCTATCGAATGTTTTTGGATACATCATCATCTGTCGAGCCCTTTCCCAACTATATTGGGGTCGGCTTCCAGTCAAGCCGGATTTTAGCTGAATACCAGTATTTTACGAGGAGCGGCTGCCTACCAGACCTCCACAACCCATTAACTGGGGTAACACGGTACTTCATGGCAAGACTGGAGTCAGATTTACTGGCTTCTGACTATCCGTAACGACTGCCAAAGATCTCCAAATGACAGCCGGGACCAACGGCTTAACGTGCTTTCCGAGGCACGGAGGAAACTCGTTATGTTAAGATGGTCACCCATCCACAGACCAACCTAGGCAAGCGTTGCTTAACCTTGAAGATCGACCTGTGCTTCTGTTATTATCTAGCCACGAGCTCCTCCTAAAGTTTTTGGGATACGAGCTATCTAATTCGACGTTGCGTAGTATTTCACGCGCACCTCAAAGTGCTGTCAGCAATACCGTAGAAGCCTAGCAAGGCCAAAACCTACTGGGGCCATGACTTCTGAAAAGGAACACTGGTCCTGGAACACAAGGCAAAGTAGGAACATAGAAGTGGGTTTTACTCAGTAACACCTGACATATTCTCCTGCTGTGGGGAGGAACGGAGGGGAGGCCTAGGATGCTGTCTGCTAAAAAAAAACAATAATTGTAATAATTTTAATGCTTGAAAAATTAGATCACGTCATATTACTTTGTTTGATGGATTTAATTTACGAAAGCAAAACAAAGTGGCCATACATAAGTAAACAAACACATAAGGAGAACAAACGGCCGCATATTTGAGTTGCCCCTACATACAACGCTATACCTAATATGTTTACCTTATGTAACTGTTTCACGTGATCGATGGAACCACAATCAAAGGGCTTGTTGCCTTCCTACGCACAAACCACACTAATCCACTAACTAAGTTTAGGAACACACACATACCTACCTACCAAACCATTATTATTACGTCAGCCGTCAATCGAATGTCAGAGTATTCGAAAGTGATTGTCGAAGCTTTGACTAATACCCGGAAGTGCAAAAACCCAAAAATTCATGAACTTTATGATTGCCAATAAAATCTGAACCCGGAACCGAAATCCAATTTCGAAACTTCAAAAGTGATGGCAATCGTCAAAACGATCGACAGTCTCTAGGATGGAATCGTTTGCAAAAACAGTAAAATGTAGATCAATCTTGGATGCGTTTTATTTTCGTATCAAACGTTGGGAACGTACAAATGTCCGAGTTGAGGGGATCTGCATAGAGAGCGAGCGACAAAGGACACAGGTTTCCAAAGCGAGCAGCTTGGCTCAAAGAGCTTGAATCACCCGGGATTCAGGCCCGGCTCTCGTCGTGTATCTCCACATACAAGCTTGTCTATCGCTTACTCTACTACATCTACCATTCAATTCATACTTTTGTATTGCAAAACAACCGTATATGTTTTATTCTGAAAGATAACTCAGCTTACAGAAAATATTTTCACAAAATCCTTGTTCTTTTTTTTACATTAAGCTTTAGAACACGTAAAATTACTCAAATATTGACTTTATATAAAGCATAAACATTTTGTTTCAGCTTTAAAGGCAGACAAAAAGCGGTTGAAAGCAGAGAAATTTGATTTACTAAATCAAATGAAACAGCTCTACGCCACGCTTGAAGACAAAGAGAAAGAGCTGCGAGACTTCATAAGAAACTATGAACAGGTTAAATTTAATAATTTTGTATTATGAAAGCGAATATTAGCATAACCAGTAATCCAATAATGTTGTCGGATGGTGCGAGGGAAATGCGTCGTCACGTAAAAGGGTTTGTTACCTCCGGCGCAGGGTTACAAAATTAAAAAATAGATGGGTAGGCCTTTTGTTCCGAAATATTCCAGGATCATTAACAAAGTCATTACTGTGTGAAGCCAACATTGTGGTCACTCAATTTATTACACCATATCTTTTGATCTAGCAACGTTTGCAAGGCTCATTATACTCGGATAGGATCTAGGTCACACAGAACTTCCCCAGTTGTTTCACAGCTTATAGAATTTTACACACACAGAAACTTCTCGGCGAATGCTCTCATATCATAAGTTATTCGCCTACATTATTCTCAGTCTGGTAGCCTTTTTCCTTTGTAAGTTCCAACTTTTAATAATTATTCATGGAGTCTTGACTTTAATAAACTCTTCAAAAACGCATCAAGTCTAACTACGGTCTTAATATTCTTACCGAACATTTCTCCTTTCTGAATGAGAATTACGGACAATTTATGTGATTTATTTATGACTTTTTAATCTAATTATTTTGCAGATAATATTTGCGAAAAGTATGATGTAACATCTCCTTTACTGTTTTCGTTATAGTATAGTACCACATTTGTACAGATGCGCTCTCGAGGTGGGGCGTCGTCGGCGTTAGGTGCAGAGCGAGCTGAGCGAGAGCGGGAGCGAGCGGCGCTGCTCCGCCACGCTCGCGACGAAGCAGAGCGGTCGCTGCAGCTCGCCGCCGCGCTCAGCGCCAGAGACACACAGCTCAGACATGCCAGGGAACAACTGTTTGAGGTAGGCTTATAGCACTAATGAAATGGCGTGTCTTTGAAACTGTTGTATGCCTGGATGAAACATTTTCAGGAGCTGAAAACAGATTAAACGGCACAATAATGAATGAAATTTACATTTAACTTTGAGATACTTATTGAATATGTTTGTTTGAACTGCGAATATGTAAATGAACTCGCATTCAATAATATACTCTTTAATCTACAGTGAAATCACCAAACCATTTACGAGATAATTCATTCAGTACCTGTCCGTTCTGCCACGGTACTACGTCGATATTATACGAAATTGTTTCCGATGAACAAATACTGTGATGAAGTACTTCCTACTCGTGTTGGTTTTAGCGTGGTTGGTTTCAGCTTAAGCTATTTCAGTTTTGTTGATAGCCAAAAGAGCTGTGTCGTGTACATGTCACTTTGTAATTTTAATGCCCCGTTTGTGACTCCTCCCTTACAGTTTTAAACGGTTTTTCTGATTATGTACACCTCATACGTTAAAGTGATGAAGTGCTTAAACCAATAATAAATAAACTTTTATCGACAGCTCAGTACTATGATGAATAGGTGGCGTGATGTGCGCTCGAACCGAGACCATCCATCACTCGCTTGTGTTAATTACCATTTCAAATTGCTCCGTCTGATCTAAATTGCAGGGAAAATTAAACGCAACTGTTTCCTTAGTAATAAGTACGGTTGTTATTACACGATTTTCCTTTACGCATAATCCGGATATTAACCTGTGACCGCGGAACATTCGATGCCATTACGTTGATGCGGGCTCGCTACGGCATGTCCCATTCGAGCGGACAAATCCTGTCCAAATTAAAGCCCCAATCGAAATTAATTGAAGCATTAAAAGGGTGTTTCGATGAAGGTATAACTATAATCGTGTTTGGGATGTGATGTTGGATCGTATCGCGGTGTAACCCACGAGTGCTGTAAAAGATGATTGAGGGATTACATTTGGTTGTCGGAGCGTTCACCTGTATGCTAACGTTATGCTTTGGGCTTGCTAATCGTTGTTGGAAATACTGGCCAAATGTTTGAAGATGCCGTTTACTGCCGTTCATTTTGCAGTAAATATTCACGAGCTATTCTGATGCTGTGTTGATAATGGAGCAAAAGATGTTACACCCGGTCTTTGTTTTCGTTGGAAACAATATTTTGTCACAATAAGTTGGAAAGGTGAAAGTTTTTGAGAATGTGTAGGTTTGTTGTTTCTTCACGCTCGAACGATCGAATGGATTTCGAGTACACTTGGTACAGGGTTAGAACATGTCCTGAAATAGCATATGGGATACCTTTTCTTCCTAAAGAATGTCTCCTTGGATGGGATTATATTTGGATGTTTGCTAACTACATTATGCTGTTGGCTTGCTAAGCGTTTTCTTTCGATTTTCGAAATTCTGACCCAATGTTTGAAGATGCCGTTTACTGCCGTTTATGTGGCATATACGGCAGTAAATATTTACGGGCTATAACATGGTGTGGATAACTCTGCTGCTATGCTGATAATGGAGCGAAAGATGTTACACCCGGTCTTTGTTTTCGGTGGAAACAACATTTCGTCACAATAAGTGCCTATAGTACGTGAGAATGTGAATGGATGTAGGTTTGTTACTTCTTTACACTAGAACGGCTGAACATGATCATGTCTTGCAATAGCACATGGGATACTTTTTATCCCGGAAGTATATTTTCTTGACATAATTTTCTTTTACACACTTAGCATCAGCAGATAGTACACCATTATTTTCCGTATTATAGACTAGTCTACTTGCAATGTGGCGATTCCACAATTATCTCATGATACATATTTTGAAGGTGTGAGGAGCTCGTGGCTAGATAATAACAGCTGCATAGGTCGATCTTCAAGGTTAAGCAACGCTTGCCTAGGTTGGTCTGTGGATGGGTGACCATCTTAACATAACGAGTTTCCTCCGTGCCTCGGAAAGCAGCGTTAAGCTGTAGGTCCCGGCTGTCATTTGTAGATCTTTGGCAGTCGTTACGGATAGTCAGAAGCCAGTAAAAATCTGACGCCAGTCTTGCCATGAAGTACCGTGTTACCCCAGTTAATGGGTTGTGGAGGTCTGGTAGGCATCCGCTCCTCGTAAAATACTGGTATTCAGCTAAATCCGGCTTGACTGAAAGCCGACCCCAATATAGTTGGGAAAAAGGCTAGGCAGATGATGATGATGACACACAGCATCAGCAGATAGTACGCCATTATTTTCCGTATTATAGACTGGTCAACTTACAATGTCTTCGTTATCAGTTAGACAGTGATTGTACAATTATCTCATGATACACATTTTGAGGGTGACTTCGATTGGCTGTACCGACGCTATAGAAATATTTATCCGTCCCTTTTTAACATTGTAACCCTTCCTAAATTTTGAGCATCCCAAATAGAATAATAGCCGATATTTTTCTATCACATGATAGGCTCGAAGACAGCTACAAGCAGCGGGCTGCCTATCAGAAGGTGAGAGTGTGGCATCGCTCGGCATGGGGCCCCCGATGATGCTGGGGGGCCCCTCTGGCTTGATTGGCGACAGGGGCAGTTGCAGTGCCGACTCCGGCGTTAGAGGTATGTACTGTAGTTGTATTTCACCGTTTTGTTACGTATCATGGAGTATCAACCTGATTCATCAGAAAGAAAAATAAATATTCTACTTCTAATCTAATTTTTTGGGGTGAGTGTGCAAGTCTTTTAGATATAATAATCAAGGTTTTTGACATAGATACCCGAAAATATCGTCCCTTAGTTTACAACACTGTTTAAGTCGAAAATTGATGGGTTTCATCTTTTTCATCGGCCTTTAGATGGAGCTGGTCATTGCGCGTCTAACCGTTGGTCATCGCTTATACATATATTTCAGCCAAATCAGAAGCCGAAATTCCAAAAGTAGTGATAGTGCACAAGTCAGTTGGTCTCTCAACACCGTATAGATTTTTCGTGTCCTGTAAAGTTGGTAAAAATGTCGTAAGCTGTGTTTTTAGCTAAGGGACGATATGTAAAAATATAAAATCTTATGGATTGTTTCTTTACCTCCAGATAAGTGTCATTTTAGATCTGACTAGTATATTACATACACAATTGTGATCTATTTTTTCTGGAGGCTTTGAAACAGGCGCTTAAGCCTTGAACTATTCGACCCTATTCTCTAGCATTCATTCAAGCAAACCTAGGTAACGTTGTCTCCATGGCTTCGGTGACAGGTAGCAGCGATGGTGGCGCCACCTCTGTGTGTGGCGGCAACCTGTCTGACTCCACAGCCGAAGGGGCACCACCCACGCTTGACCCTTATGATACCGACGCAGCTTCTCTCGTCTCATCCGCACATCATATCTATCAACGTAAGTATATTTGTGTCATTGTCGACTGACCTGTTAGTGTAGTGGTTAGTGACTGCTATGCCGGAGGTCGTGGTTTCGATTTCCACTCAGGACAAATATTTGCGTGATGACCATGATCATTTGTTCTGTGTCTCGGTGTAGTATTTATGTATTTAGTAATATATAAGTATGTTTATTAGTTGTCAAGTACCCATAACACAAGCTCTGCTTGTTTAGGATTAGAGGGCGTTGTGTGAAAAAGTTGTGGAATACATATATAAGTACGAGTATATATATAATTGAATCCATAATGTGTCTCTGGTCTCAACTCCTGCTGTGCCTCAATCTGTCAGATACACAACCGAGACCCAAAACAATAATAAAAGTATTTCACACAATAGTCCGATTATTTACTCTACCACAATACAATTTTCTCGTTATGTATCGACAATTTTGGTCTACGTTGCGGCCCCATAATTTAATAGTTAAAAATTAAGTACAAAATCACGTTCATTAATCTGAATATCGAGTTTCCGTCGTTAATTTTTGATGAATTTAACTTGGACGAATCCTTTATAACATTGTTACATCCTCGCCATTGTTGTTATGAAGTAAAATATGATTTCCATGATTCAGCTGGAAAATAAAGCGGATTGCAACCCGCTCATGTTGAAAACAAGTATAATGATATCTGTCGCTGGTTGTAGGGAACGGGCTTTTACGTTCTGAATAATATTTTATTATGAAATCAGTCACTTATTTGAGGTTTATTGTAGTAAACATTAAAAGAAATCTAATTTATGCACCTATGTCAACAAAAAATTGCAGACTCCGTATGATTAATAAATCTTTGTTAGATTTATCTTTAATAATTTAAATTTTATTGACAACGATAACACCTGATTTCTCGATATATTACGAAAGAATCATTTTGTATACAATAAATCACATCCAGACTCATAACATAGATTTCAAAATAACCATGTCATATTGAGAAAAAATTGTTTAAACATTTCTCACGATGGTTTTACAATCTTACGGCATTTGCAATTTTCCAGTGACATAAACATTACGAAGTTGACCATCTTATTCTTATCGACGACTATTTTAACGCGAAAAATTGAAACAGTAAAATTTTAGCTGTTGGAGCGAGAATTTTATTACTGAGTCAAGTTTTACAACGACGAAATCAAATTTTCTCGTACAGTTGTGCGACCAAACCATAATAAATAACGATCGAAAAGATACTTTCTTTGTATTGCTACTTGTTGTATTCAGTCAGACTAACCTATATTCAGTTCTGTATACTTATGGGAAACTTGTTCAGATTTTGTAACTTAGTAACTTAAATACAATACCTTGTAGATCCTTTCTTACCTGATACCTACCTATATATTTCAATCAGCAATGTCCTTAAAATAAGAGAATTCTTCGACTGTTTCATTAGTCCAACGAAAAATTATATTCAAAGCTACACAATAATGCTATGTAATTCCAAGTTTCATTTTGTTAAAAGCAATATGCAAAATGGACCTTTTTCGAGCTTTCATTTATTATTAAATCAGCTGTTTGCGGTTATTGTTTAACAAAAACGGCTGCGAATTGAAACATTGTTAAATGCAAATGATGGAACTCCACAGTATGCTAAATAACAATTTGCAACGCATTCTGCATTCTAAATTGTGCACAGTTTAACAACTAAAATTGCTGGAGGCAGCAGTCAATATTATACTGTTTTACGAAACATGCTCAGCGTACATCAAACAATAAAACTCCTACGTTAGTATTACAAAACGACTGGTCCGAAATTCAGAACTTCATTCCATTTGAATTCACCATGTTTTTGTTTCATTCTTTTCATATAACCGGAACAAATTCATTGAGTTTTTATTTTGCAAATATTGGAGTGCGCTTTTACACAATATGCTTTTGTAATATCTAAAGTGATTTTCTTTTGTAAATATCTGCAAATGGATAACAGCAATTGGCAATATCATCAATAGAATCTGTGCTTATGGACAGTAATGGATTTGGGAATGTAGAGTGTATCTGAAGGAGATAAATGTAATACTATTAACATTAAGCTACATTTATCCTTGTCTAACCAAATCCGATCCACTTACATTTAAATCATGAAAGTGATTTATACAACAAAATAAAATATTGATATTGTAATATTACAAATACATTCTGGTAACATTCACTGTCTTTACTCTTGCGTAAACCTTCACAATCCAACCGTAGGAAATGAATATTGTTCGTAAAAGATGTCGGAGTCTGCAGCTTGATATTTTACAATCTGTAAGCCGTTATATTACATAACTTCATGTGCTATCAAAAGATTTCCCAGTACAATATTTGGCATACATCAAAGCTCTATCTTAGAGGAAATAATTTAATAACGTGCATATTTCTGTTGATGCTCAGAATAATCGGAGCGGAAGTCGAGTTTCCATTTAAACGCGTCCAAATTACAGTACAGTGAGGAAAAAAGAGATACAAATACTGGTTCCACGCCTCAGTACTTTGCGCCGAACACATTTTTCTTACACGAGCCGTCGATAAATGCATCGGTACGTTTTATCCGCCGGAGGATATAAGCTTGAGTAATATAAAGTAGTTTGTGAACCTCGCCTATTTTACATATACGTATAACATTGGGTTAAGTATGCGATGGCGACAATATACTGCGTGGTTCAATACGGAGAGGATCGTGAACCGCATTTTCAGTTTCCATTTTCCCTCACACGGTTTGGAAATGGGATTTATAAGTGTCTTGTAAACCTACAAATTGTTGGTTGGAGTATATTTACGTGAAGGAAAGCTGTTTCCATTGTTAGTTTTTAGGATCTCTGTTTAGGGCAAAAACATATTTATTTATTAAATGTTTTATGGAGACAAAAGTACAGAGGCCTTATACTTTTTCTACCAGTCCAGTACCAATACGAGTTGTAATGAAACAGAGAGAGAAGGCAAATACAAGAATAGATTCACTAATAAACCATATAAACAATAATTATAATTTATTATTACTCAATTATCTAACTCTGTTAATGAACGACAACGTTACTGAATTTGTTTTGTTTCCTTAGTGAGCACACCTCGTGACTGCAGTCCGACTTTGTCACCGCACAACAGTGCATCGCCCTTCACACGCTCCATCGATGCGGGATCACTATCAAGGTTTGTATAATCCATATTATTTATATCCTTTCTTTCAGTTTTAGCATTTTCAGAATAAATCACATAAAAAAAATTATGATTCATTACCTCATTTTCATTATCAGTATATTTTGTTTTTATTATGGATGTGACTTTCACAAGGCTTCCTGCTTAAAGAACACCGAAGCGACAAGGGAGCCAAACAATATTAGTATTCAACAGAGCAGCTGTTCATTACCACGATCTAATTCTACATCTTACCCTCAAGCCATACTGTGAAGATCCTTTTAGGTGTTAATTTCGGCAGAAAAATGGCGTTAATCCGGTTAATAGCTGCGAAAAGTTTCTTCAACCGAACTTCCTTGTTACTGAGAGTTCAAGGGCACTTTCTAAGACACCTCATCATATTAAAGGAAAATCCCTGCAAAAACTTACTTCCCTGCAAATGAGGTCCTATCTTTATTTGCTGACATTAGCACAATCTTGCAAATAGCCTGGCGGTCTATTAGGCTTGATAGCGGAAATTTAGAAGCCAATAAGAAACGAAGCGATAAAATTCTATTACACTCAACGCGTACTTTATTACTAAAGGCGATAATATCGAATTTTGACGGTGAAATTTATCGAGTATTTCTCGATTTGGGTCGCGATTCAGCAATAGTTGCTACAAATTACGTTTTGGTCCAACTTAATTCTTTTCCCTTGCCTCTAGCAATGTCTTCTTTTTAATGTATTTCATCTACTCTTGCAATATTTACGTTGTAACATCCAACTACACGGAAAATTTGTCTGCGATGCCGAATCGAATTCTGACAAGTTGATGTAATTATAGACCGCTCACCTGATGCATATAACAGCCCTCGAAAAGTTAATAGGAAATGGACCGATAACGTTCAGCTTTCTATTACTTTTACGGGCTACTTTATTTCTAGAGGCGATATTATCGAATTTTGACAGTAAAATTTATCGAGCATTACGCGATTCGGTCCACGATTCAGCAATAGTTGCTCGAAATTACATTTTCTTCCGGCTTAATTCTTTTTCATTTTCCACAACTGTTCGCTCTGGCTACCTTTTATATCTTTCATCGTGCAATATTTTAAGAGCAGGAACAACGGATTCTGGTTGAAAGGCAGCGTACAGATTGAGTGTCAAATCTAAATTCCGCGTTTGAGTTATTATAGAGATCGTACACCTGATGCAAACGAATAGCTGTTGTAGTGTTCACACTGTTGAAAATTTAAGGATAACGTGCTTTCATTAATTCCTTAGTTTGTGACGATCATTTGGTTATAGCGTCTACTTTGCTATTTACCGCTAAATTTGGCCAAATCTGAAAACATTTGAATACAAAAGTATTTTTTGATAAAGTAAAACGTAAGTAGGTAGGTACAGTTGTAGTAAACGTACTACCTACGTTTAAAAGAAATCACAACAAACAACGTTCGTGAGGAGCTCGTGGCTAGATAATAACAGCCGCACAGATCGATCTTCAAGGTTAAGCAACGCTTGCCTAGGTTGGTCTGTGGATGGGTGACCATCTTAACATAACGAGTTTCCTCCGTGCCTCGGAAAGCACGTTAAGCCGTTGGTCCCGGCTGTCATTTGGAGATCTTTGGAAGTCGTTACGGATAGTCAGAAGCCAGTAAATCTGACTCCGGTCTTGCCATGAAGTACCGTGTTACCCCAGTTAATGGGTTGTGGAGGTCTGGTAGGCAGCCGCTCCTCGTAAAATACTGGTATTCAGCTAAATCCGGCTTGACTGGAAGCCGACCCCAATATAGTTGGGAAAAGGCTAGGCAGATGACAACAAACAACGTTCTGTACCCATAATAATCAATTGCAATTATGGACAACGTGTTGACAATCAATATAGGAAAAGGAATTTATGGCAGGATTTTTTCGAATGAAGTTCAGGGGCTGTTTTAATTATTCGCAAATTGATTTCTAGTGGATATAGTAATGTAAAATTGGTGCGGTGTTTTTATCTCAAGTCGAAATTGTTTGTCTACACAACTAGATTTATGAAATCATTGAAACAGATGCAATCTCGCGCAAACTACAGCTGAATTTAATTGTAACATTTATAGGCTGCTACATGTTAGGCGCCAGTTATAGGGGTGGTGTGTAAGCGGAATGAAAGTCACAGGTTGCACTTCAACAGACGTATAATCAATATACAACGCAGGTGATCGTAAACACAAAAAGTACAATAACGATTACTTTTATCGATCGCGGTCGAGGCGGCGCGCGGTCACGCGTGCGCACGTCTGTGCCGGTCGGGCTCTCCTTCCTCCTCAAACCTCTATCCTCAAACCTCTATCCTTCCATCAGGTCAGTGGAACAGCTATCAAGCCCAGGTGAGTGTGAGGCGGCATTACTAGGCGGAGTGCGCGGCCGTTCAGGGGCCGGCAGCAAGGGGGCCCGGGGACGCGGCTCGGCGTGGGGCTCCATATCTCGCGTGTTCGCGCGCTCGCGGCACCGCACCAAGTCCGGCAGTGCGGCCATCAGTGGCCATGAGAGTGGTGAGTATAAAACCCTTGCGCAAACCTTGTCAAAATTCCACTGTTTCCCTAATCAAAATTATGCTGATTTGCTAAACTTCTGAACTGTCAAACTGCATGCCTGCTGCAAAGGTTCTTTTTTAGGCGGGAAATCATCTAACGACTTCTTCCCCCCTTGAGTGGAGCGGGAGAAGAACTGTTGAGTCAGACTTTTACTAACTAAAACCAACTCGTATATTCCTTCCTTCCTTCCGCAAAGGTTGTCATTTGGATACAGTTTGATTTAACTGATTTGAAACCGATAATCAATTATGATGTGCTTTCAGCTGGCGTACAGTTTGTGTGTAGTTTAATCGAAGTAACTTGCTCCCTAATAAATAGATGTCCTTTATTTCCTGTATGGTTAACGGTACTTCAACGGTGTTTACACTTTAAAAATGAAATTGTCATAGCTACTGTATCTTCGGTACGTTCACAAAAATGTAAACTTACATATGGTAAGTTGTCCCACATTGAACCAGGTAAATTTCGAAGTCTCATAGTGGGCTGGATGTTCCATCAATGCCTTTAATATTTCGTGTATAGTTAGCATATTTATTTAGCTTCAATTTTGTAAAACATTAATTTTTCATATTCCTTTTAGTTTCGGTGTAAAACAGATTTTTATGAAAAATGATTTTTGGTTAAATGTGTACCACAGGTGGTACACATTTAACCAGGGTATCGTCCACATAGAGACACCTTATTAACGATGTCTTCTAGTTCAATTTATAAGGCAAATACTTTGTAATAATAATAATAAAAAGCAGTAATAATAAAAATCTGCCTTATATTTATTAAAATCACTTTAAATCATATGCAATTAAACCGAGAGTCTTAGTTTTATACATCACAAAACTTTTTCAGTCAAATTCTAATCATATTTTAATAATAAAATCAAAAGTAACAGTTTTTCATTATAAAAACAAAAGTACCTTCCATACTATGACAAATTAAAATTAAATTAAAATAATTGTAAAAAACACTCCTTTAACGACTGGGGTGTACACAGTAAACCGTGGTTTAATGTGTAACACCCTCAGGTGGTTCAATGTGAGACACACCACGTTTTGATCACTAAACTCAAAATTTTACCGGCAAATCAATCTCTTAAAATCACGAATTATAGCGCTTTTAATTGCTAAATAACCGTAGAAAACAGTGTACATATAAATAAATTGATATTATTTAAACGAAAAAAGCTAAAAAAGAATGAAATTGGCAAAAAATATTTACTTTTTGAGTCAGTTTGCTTTCGAATACTTCTCACACAACCACTTTGCACGCGATCGCCACGCAAACTAGTGGGCAGGAACGGAACGTAAATACCTCTCTTTCACTCATATTAGTGCGGTTTGGCAATGTCGCATTTTCGAGATTCGGCGGTGGTTCAATGTAGCTGCCTGGTTCAATGTGAGACACCCGACCCTACTCGTAATACACAAGAAAGTAGAAAGAAAAACTTTTTATTTATGGGACAATGACAAGTTGACAATTATAAGTAACTGTACTAATAAACAACAAGACAAACATACAACTATCTGTAGGCTATCCGAATATTGGTTTCGAAAACTTCGAAACTGCTGCACGTAGCACAACAGTCAATCACTCAAGCATTGCTCCAACCGAACTACTAGTATATTTGACTGACGTTCCGTTACCTATACATCTACGGCTATCCTTTACTCACTGATTGAAATTGGCAATTCTGTTTCTTTAACCCTACCGTTTATCCCAAATCTTATTTTTAAAGGTCACCAACAACATCAGGTTACCTACGGGTGACCTGTTTGGGTCACAAATCAATATGTTTCAATGTTTCTCAATATAGCTTGTTGTTCAGAGCCGATCTACTCGGGTACTGGTAGCACACGCGCTTGGTCGCCTTTGGGCAGTGAGGCAGCGTTGCGGGAGGCAGCGTCCCTGCCACTTTCAAGATGGAGGGCGCCTGCGATCATTGCCTGGCTTGAGCTAGCGCTTGGGATGCCACAGTATGCTGCTGCAGTTGCTGATAATGTCAAGAGTGGCAAGGTATGTACAAAAAACCCGTTCATAGATTTAGATAGTAACGATATGGTCTTTTGTGCGCTGATTGATTAAGAATTTGGAGCCGGTCAATCGGAGCGCCCAAACGTAGAACCAATTCGCACTAGGCACTCTGAACGCTTGCTTATTCACATTTTTAATGTCCCACGAATACAACTGCCGAAGATTGTCGACCAGTCCTTAAGTTTGCGGACCTATTACGGGTCAATTTGTGGTGCGCCCTGCCCTTACTAAATCAATGAACCGTCACTGTTTGTAGCTAGGAAGTATCGTGCTCCCACGAACATAGCATGGCTTGAGCTACCACCAGACGATGTCACGGTGTGTTTGACAGAAATGTCAAAAGTATTCCGTAGTACAGTATGAACGAGTATCACTCTGAGTAGTCAATACTCAATCTATAATACGTCTTACACATCACTTGTACTAATTAATCGTTAGAAAACCACACCACTTGAATAAGAACCGATGTAGCAAAATCATTAATGGTAAAGCTAATGAAGTTTCATGTAGGCACTTTAGAAATAACGTGCACACAACTCACACATGTACGATCATAATAACGTTACACATATTACTAGCATAATAAGAAATATGCATGCAAAATTTTTGTTGGCTGAATTAAATAATTTTTAGCTTTATTAAATAAATATGAAAGAATTTTTAAAAAACCTTCATCTACAACGAAATTTTAAAGCTCTAAAGCTATTATTTAGAAAGAAATGCCCGACGTGAACTGTGACGTCAAAGTTCATCACACATATAATGCCGCTATAGAAATCGGAATTCCGACAAGAGACACGATATATTTATTCAAAATTGTTATATGTCATTCGTTTTTCTACCAGTTTTGATATCATTGTGTTGTATTGCACTGTTGATATTCTATTTTTGTATATTTATTGATAAACTGGTTAAATTAGATATATTTTTATCAAGAAACTAATTATTCACACTTAAAATAATTCACACTGTATCTACAGAGTCTGCAACCATTTGGTAAATAATATGGTATGCCCAGTAAAATAGCACATATTGAATTGATACTTTATAATTTACACCACGTACACATTATACCTATGTGCAGCAATAAATTACATTTTACTTTGACGAATGTATCCAGAACCGGTGTAAAACACATAACATTTTCAGCAGGTGAGACAAACGTAAATCTAGAACACTGTAAAGACTTACATAGTAACTCACAAGTTATCATAAACTTAGTGTCCGCAGATGTGAGCGAAACGAGGTTACTTTATGCTCTATTGCATCCAACGGTATGAGGCTTCAAGCAGCATTAACAATAATCGTATTAACCACTTAGTACTCCATTTATTTAACCAGGTAGAAAGACCTCAATACTATAATAATTATATATTATGTAAAGTTTAACAATGTGCATCGTTGAAATTCAAATAATGAAATGGTTATTTTCAGCATGATTCACGTGAGGACTAAAATCAATATTTACATTTTCCGCCGGTCATAACTCTCGATAAAAACGAGGATTATATATTCGTATGTAACGAACGGAATAAAAAAACCATTTTCATTACCCGTAAATCCATTCATTATTCGGAATGCGCTCATTTTATTAGATCTGTATGGAAATCGGGGACCGATACACCGCCCCCAGATAAATTCATGGGAGAATTAGCTTATTTATATGTTGATATCAGACTTTTCAGTAGGCGATTCAATCTTGTAACATGAAAGGGAAATCGCGAACGTCAAAGTTATTCATACCGTGATAAATTCATAAGAAACATTATTTGGTATGGAGTGTTTAGGTATGTAGTAGAGCGAGAGACGCGCATTAAGCGTCAAATATTGTGTTCTGGTTGGTTCTAGATCCGTGCTTTGAATGGGCAGGTTCTGCTCGAGCTGTCTGACGCGGACCTGGAGGTGGGGCTGGGCATCTCGCAGCCGATGCACCGCAAGAAGCTGCGCCTGGCCATCGAGGAGCGCAGGAGACCAGACCTCGTGAGGAACCCCAGTATAGGGCAGTTGACGCACGCTTGGGTCGCTGCTGAGTGGCTGCCGGATTTGGGGCTGTCACAGGTAAAAAAAACATGTGAATGAGGTTGAAATAATGATAATTGAGCCATGTATTACGTAATTATAGTTGAAATAACAAAAAAATCATGAAAAAGTAAACCACATTTAATTTTAATCTAAGATCTTTCAATCAAATTATTTTGCCAACAGTATGCAGAGTCGTTCCTCGCAAACTTGGTGGACGCTCGCATGTTGGACACCATCAGCAAGAAGGAATTGGAGAAGTACCTCGGAGTTACGAGGAAGTTCCACCAGGCTTCCATCGTGCACGGCATACATCTGCTTAGAATAATGAAGTATGATCGACAGGTCAGTAGAAAAATGGCAAGAAGATCAAAAGTAGCAAAGAAAAGACGGAATTAGGATATATTAGGGATGACAATGACATAAATTACACTCTTCATCTCATTTACAAATTGCGTGGTTCGAAATAAGAAAAGCTTTCCACGTCCCTTCCGATAAGTGGGGTGAGATAACGAAAAGCAAATGAGCGATTATCCAATGAGCTGGAACAAAATGTTCCGTCTCGCATTGCCGTGCCCCGTAATGTACACCCATTAATCATCGTGCACTCCGCGCTTGCTACCTCGACAGTTAGCTAAAAACCTGTTACATCACGTTTATTATTTCCCTTCTTATTCTCAACGTTATAAATTACCCCAGCTGATCAATCATCGTTAAGTTTTTCCAACATCTTTGTTTGTTGTAGGCGCTGGCTGTCAGGCGGCACCAGTGCGAGAACGTGGACGCCGACCCCCTCGTCTGGACCAATCAGAGGTTCATGCGATGGGCTCATAATATTGATTTAGGTGAATTTGCAGATAATCTGAAAGGTATGTTTGTTCTCCCGGCTTGTTACTGTCTATTGGCTAATGGCATCCGCGCCAGGGCAGCGGGTCACGTAGTTGATAATCTTGTTACCACAGACAGTGGCGTGCACGGCGGCCTCGTCGTACTCGAGCCGTCGTTCACCGGAGAGACAATGGCGACCGCACTCGGTATTCCTCCTTCTAAGAGCATTATCAGAAGACATTTGGTCGCCGAATTCGACGCTCTCGTCATACCAGCGAGGTGAGTCATGCACACACTCATTTATATGCCAAGACAAGAAAATATAATATTTGCTTCAGACACCAATCCTGTAATATTTATATGTATGAGATCTATCACATCAATCAAATTGCGAGTCAATGTGTTTCGCACCACTTGTATAATGTATCTATGTAAATGTTATATTTTCTTATTATGTTACATGATATGAATGAATGATGTATTTACACTATTATATATCTGAATATATCTAGCAGTTTGTTTGGTGACGATGAGCACATTATATTATTATATATTCATAACCAAGTTCTTAGATTGTTTGTCCCATAAGTGCATTGTTAATTGAGTCCAAGAAGTATGTGAGTGGCGAGGAGTGTGGTGATGTGGTGAGCCGCATAGTGCATGTCCAGTTGTTTGCGTGCTCAGTAGCGTAGTGCACCGGCACTGCTGCGAGTGCGACCCCGTACGTGCGCATCTGTAGTTGATTATAATGTGAGGTGCAATCCTGCAGGTATACGATATTTTGCCAGGTGGAAGAACTGCAAGTGGAGGCTGCCCGAGCATCCATGTTGTCCACAAAACAAAGATAAACCAACGAAAATCAAAAAACTCTCGTTTAAAAAATAAATTATCGCTTCGGTGCCCAAACCTGTATCTATGTAAAATTTCCTGTATCAAAATGTTTGTAAATTCGCTATTTTTACACAGTATATTTTCTTTGCGAAAGAAAATTTTGTATCTACCTACCGTCAAACTTGCTCGTTTTTTGAAACTTTTTTGATGGAAAACTTTACGAGCGGTGAAGACTGATAAGTTATCGTAGGGATCGTGGTTTGTAAGTAAAGGATATCAAGAAGTTGGAGCGATCGGACACACTCACAGTCATTTTATTTTGTACTTCGCCTTCGTCAGTGTTAGATTCAATGTTGGACATTGTGACCCCCTAGAGTCCCGATCTTGACGTAGATTAGATTCGTCACGTTAATGTTAATTCGAGATTGATCAATTTGGTAAACTAGTAAATGTATACAACTTAGTTGATATTATAAAGATATAAGCATGAAATGCTTCGTATTATTCATAGGGGGTAACTCATATCCCATTACCTGCATTCACTTAACTTATTGAAAAGGATTCATTTCAATTTAAAAACAGTTTTGAAATAAATGTAATAATAATAAAAGATTTTAAACAATCTTTACAATTGAATATTCATAGGTGTAAAGACAGAACCATCACCATAGCTTTAGGATTATAACAATAATAGCATTTACTAATACTGTAAGATAACTATGTTTTTGACTTGTATACATTCATACTGTAAAGTTGACAACATTGTATATTAGGTTCACCTGTAACGATATCGATTGAACTATAAATGTGAATAAATCCTGATAAAAGATACACCTAAGGGACATCGAGTCAGTTTCTTTTTATTATCCATCACCCTAAACTTGGCGATCCTTGCATCGAGACAGAACGGTAACGATCATTTTATCGATACATCATGAATGCCTCTCTGTCATCATCATTAGACCGCACTACATAATAATCAGACTCTGTCCACATTTTCTCCTTCCATGTAACGTTCCATTTTATTTTGTAAAGATTTCCAACACGTTGACATTTCGTGCTTGACGGATTTAGTTGTGACATTTTGATTAAATTGTTGTTGTTATTTTAATCTAGCAAACAAGGAAGAGTACTGCCTGTTTCAAACACAATGCAATCTCACTATTTGCTAACCGTTTCAATATTGATCCAGTACTTTTCGTTGTCATCCAATTCATTAATATTTACTCGTGTTGTTTCCTTTTATTTATTTCCATATATTCGTACACAATCAGCATGATTCGTATCATTTTCAGCAAAGTGCATCATGCTTTTGATGTCTATGCAAAATATTATTGAATTACATTCACTTTTTATTAACTGTCTCTTGTAGCTTCCAGTGAACATAAATCTGTGAATATGAAAAATGTTTGCGTTATTTTATCCTGCTAGGAATAAAAAATGCAGTATTGAGGTCCAACGTTGCGACTGTAAAATATAAAATTAACGAGAATTTGCATGTGAGCTTTTTGTGTTAGCAGATATTAAACACAAATGAGTGCAAATTTGAGAGATTAAAGCGACCATAACTAACGCAAACTATGCTCTGCCTGGCTTATATATGTGGTCTCAAATTTGTACCGCTTCTGTTGTGTAGTGAAATCAAATTATGATTGGTTTTCAGAAACTTGTTTGGTCACCAAATCAGGATGTTGGGTAGACCGTTCTCAAGGTCGGTTGCTACTGGGTTACCAGGCATTGATCTTAGCGGGGATTCTAGGAGACATAGTTTGAGGGTAAGAAGACAAACAAATGCTAATCAAAACATTTTTTTTTAAATCACATACTTCTAACACCAAATTTTTTCAGGGCTCGATAACCCGAGCACTAGGGGTCCTAAAACCGAAGCACGAGCGGACATCTCCGTCAAGTTCAAGCGAGAGCTCCAGCGTGTTGAGCCTAACGCAGCCGTACCAGATATCGTACTCGCCGCCGATAGCCGTGCGAACGCTATCTCAACTGAGCATGACGTACGCGCCGCCGCCCACGCTGCAGGAGTATGAGCCGATATACACGCCGCTGAGTCTGTACTCGCAGTCCAGTGTGTCGACGAGGGATAGCTTGACGAGACTCAACGATATCAAGGAGAATTCTAGTATTACTCATAGGTAAGTGATATATAAGTATAATTAATACGAATTCTAATCTTATTTCAGAGTTTAAAAGAAAGTCGCCTACCGCACCCTTGGTTTTCACTAATAGAAAGAACAATAAATGATAATGATTTATTTGTAAAATTACTACACGCGCAAAACCGGGACGGGTCACTAATTCGTACGAAATATTTAGATGTAATTTTGTTTGCATATTTGAGTGGGATTATAAAATGGCATTATGCTATTTTAATCAGTCCGATGCGGACGAAGTCCCGTGACTTCGTCCGCAGTGCACTAGGCAGTGTCCGTACACTGCCTAGTGAGAAACAATATAAAACGACCAAAATTAAGGTCTCAGATACCTACCCTAATTGTTCAAATTACATGAAGTCCGTGTTTTATACAATTTAACCGTCGTCAAAGAAAAAGTTTTCCTTATTTAGTCTTTCATAAACAAAATTATTCAACAGGCCACATTTCTATAGATTGCATAAACTTTAAGCGAAAGAAATCGCGGAAATTCAATAGAGGGTTTTCCTTTGTTTTATTTTCTTTAGATATACAGCTCGTGTTGTAAAGCCAACAGAATTGGATGACCTAATTAGGTTTACACGAGTGAGAGACAAAGGTTTGCTGTTTCCCGACGTACAAACCGTGCGCGTTAAAATGGCACCTGGCTCGAATGAATGACGTATAAAGAACTTATTGTAATTTAAAAACATATCGCTTGAAAGGCAAGAACATCTAAGCTACATATTTATGACATACCTAACTACCGAAAATGAGTTATATATACTAACGCAATCGTCATTTTTTCCTGCGTCATTTAGTAGTTGCTTAGATATTTATGTCTTTCAAGCGTCAATATACATATAATTTTTTTTAAATATCAACATTTGTCTTGCGCTTGAGGGTTTCTCTTTGTTTTATTTTCTTTAGATACAGCTCGTGTTTTAAAGCCAACAGAATTAGATGACCTAATTAGGTTTACACGAATGCGAGACAAAGGTTTGCTGTTTCCCGACGTACAAACCGTGCGCGTTAACGTGGCACCTGGCTCGAATGAATGACGTATAATGAACTTCTAGTAATTAAAAAAACATATATCGACGCTTGAAAGGCAAGAACATCTAAACTACATAATTATAACATACCTAACTACCAAAAATGAGTTATATATACTAATGCAATCGTTATTTTTTCCTGCGTCGTTTAGTAGTCGCTTAGATAGTTATGCCTTTCAAGCGTTGATATACATATTATTTTTTTTTAATATCAACATTTATCTAGCGCTAGAGGGTTTCATTTTGTTATATTTTGTTTAGATATAGCTCGTGTTTTAAAGCCAACAGAATTGGATGACCTAATTAGGTTTACACGAATGCGAGACAAAGGTTTGCTGTTTCTCTACGTACAAACCGTGCGCGTTAAAATGGCACCTGGCTCAAACGAATGACGTATAAAGAACCGAATGTAATTTCAAAAAAATATATATTTTAGTTTTTTTATCAACATTTATTTTGCGCTAAGTAGTTTCTCTGATAAGATATCCGAAAGAGAACCAAGTTTACCGACATAGCCCGAAGAATCGCCAAACTAACACGCAATGTGTGCCCACTGCCGCTTAGGCAGTGACCACGCACTGGAAGACGTAGCGTCGGAAGACCTGCCACAAGGTGAACCGACGACCTGGCCGAGGGTCACGGGACTCCGAATCCTTAACTCCTGGTTGCGAGACGCGGAGACCGGTCGTTGTGGCGACTCTTGGGCTAGGCATATGACCAGCAGTGGACGTCTTTCGGCGGAGATGATGATGATGAAGTAGTTATCTTCTTATTAGTATGAATTAGTCTCATAACGTACTACTTTACAATGCTTTAAACATGACAATACAAACTCGGCTATTCACTGTAGCTACTGTTTTCGAGCCAGGTGCCACGTTAACGCGCACGGGCTGTAATCTAACTTCAAATGTGGCTCAGTCTATGTTCGCGTAGGTGTCAGAATATACGCCCACTTCAATTTGTTGGGATAACCTTGTTAGGCGCACGAAATTTGCATTTTGGATGAGGCTTAATAAAATAAGTTTGACTTGTTGTTTTGTCTTATTTAAGGTGGAATTATAAGTTTATGTAACAGAAAGTCTGAAATATACTTACGTGGAAAATAAATAATAAGCCAAAGCTGAAAATCTGGCAGAATTGAGCCCATAGATTGAGCCTGTATGGGCTGCTCTCTCATGAAAATACGGCAGGCTCACGCTTTTTCCCTAGATATTTTTGAATGTGTAATTGCGTTTTTCTGTTCCTACCTATTCGTTGTTTTTTGAGGCGAAAAATCACCAAATAACTAAGCGAGAGTTTAGTGAATTTCATTCCAGAACATTTCAGCAGCTCCTCTTATTTGTCCGTAGCTTTTATTCAAACTAATCTTACCATAAATGCGAGACCGTTCGTTGTGGCGGCACTTGGGGAGGCCTATGTCAAACAAAAGACGTCTTTCCACTAAAATGATGATGCGGATGGAGAAATTTTGTTTTCAAATTAAAATTTTTAATCTTTCGTAAAGGTACGGACAGAAAGCGGACCAAGCTCACCGAGTGAGCTCACCTCTGCCGGCCAAGTCGGCAGACGACGCGTTGCTAAAGCAGAAGCGACACCGGCGCGTCAAGAGCATCGGCGACATCAACGCCTGCACCAAGGCACCCGTGTAAACATACCTTTACGTCAATTGTGTTTAGGACTTTGTCATTTAAGCGGTCTTTGAGACGTCGAGAAAGGAGGTCCAAAAACAATAGGGAATATGCATGAAAAAATATATTATGTTTTATCTATCCATTTTTTGTCTCTAAATATACATAAATAGAATACTAACTTTGAAATCAAAATCGAAATTAGTAAAAACGCAAACAAGATTTATTGCCATTTCAAACAAATATATTTTTAATATATTATATAGATATTTTTAATATATTTGTCCCTCTCGCTAAAATGCCATTTTCTATGGCAGTCGAACGCGCGTAATGTAATATGACGTCACATTACATTCGGAGCGGACTTTTCTTTCTTACAGCAGCCTTGAAGCTTTACAACTTCATTCTCGATAAAGATATTTAAAAAATCTTTCATATTTATTCACTATAGCTGAGAGTATATTAAATTAGCAAATAAAAGAATTGCTTGCATATTCCCTATTGACTAATGTGTATCTCGTGAAAGGCGGTTTTAAAACAAATTGACTAAAGACTTATGACAAGGGCTGGAATACATTCCCGGCCCTAGTCATAAGTCCTTAGTCCTTCATTTTATCTTTCCTGACATAATGCAGATATATTGTCTCGTTTGAGTTATGAAGATCTGACCTGAAATATTACCTGAGCTTAGGCAAAGTGTCGTCACCAGTCCTCAGACATCGCTTGTATGACAAGGCTCTAAATATCCTTTACCCTAAATGTTATTTTGGTTAGAGCATATTCCTTTCTTGAAATGTAAATCCCATTGTCCTTATCTCAAATCCTCCTTCTGTATATCCAATTGTACTACAACATATTTGAATAGAAAATTGGTTAAAATGTCGTGACCCTTTGAATAGTTGAAGAGAACAATGTAAAGAAAATGTTTTAGAAAATCATATAGGAAATTGGACCATCGTGTATCTCTAGATCCGAATAAAGGAACTATTTAATTGACTCTAGTAAAAAAATACTTAGTCATTGTAAAAGTATCACTGATAGTGGAGACAAGTTATTTTGTAGAGACAGAGAGAGATGTAGTAAATGTAACATATTTAAAGGCTTGAATATAAAATCCAGTTTCAATCATAGCAAATGGTGAGCATAAACCAAACCGACATTTTGATTATGTCAATCAATCATGGAACTCGCAGCAGACCCGTGTTTTGGTAGCTTTAACCACAACAACGTTTACAGAAAGGGAATAAACCTACGTCAATATTGAACCCAGAGTTTGCGAGATCGCAAATATCATTTTGTACAAAGTCGCATATCAAAAACTTTCAAATGAATTTGTGGAAGCAAATAGACTGAGTTTTAATAATATAGTTAAAAATTTTGATTGTCTTATGATATTCAGTATTACATTATACAGGATACTAGTTTATTACGTGTAACTTTTAATGTTTTCGAATAAGTTTTCACAACAACCATTTTACTTCTGAAAGTTTCAGTAATCTAACTAGGCAATTTAAATGTTTTGTAAGCGGTCTAGTATCGTTTGATATACCAAATTTTAGATAGTAGTACTTATTATAAAAACTTTGATAAGTAAAATGGGTAATATAGTAACAGTTCACTACCACGCTGTATTTACTTGCCGAACACTGTGATAACGCAATACTCTCACGCATTGAATAAACCCAGAGCTTTTAACTTCAATATTTTATACCAAAGTCATATTAAACGATTATACAAGTACATAAACACTTAGGAATTACGTAATACATTCCCATCGAGCTTGAATCCTATACTTTTGATATTGATGTGTATTCAATTTTGTTATTTTTTATTGTTTTTGAAATATTTATTTTTTACTTTTTAATGTGATTTTCATTTTGTGATATTTGAGTTACCAATTAGTTATAATTCGTAAAAACTTTTAAAATAAAGAATATGTGAAATTGACTTGGCGAGTTTTATTTTCACCTGTCGAAGTTTGCTTGAATAAATTGGATAGTGAATCTATTTATGGAATACAAAGGATGTGATGAGGGTCCCAGTCAAAATATCTGAAGAAATATATTCGAAGGAACCCGATTTATTTTTCAATTGCGTACATTGTTGGCGATGGAGGAAGGTCGTGTTCTTTTATTCGGTGCGGTAAGGGCCTCTAGCTATTTATTTAATAGCTCATTCCGAAGGATCTACAAAAGAGGCTGATAAAAGAAACTGCCCAAGTTTTCAGGAATACCGATGGCGGAAACACGCGGGTCTTTACTTTTGAAGTTTTCGGGTAGTAAATTTTTTAGTTGGAACTTTCTTGGATTTATGATACAACGTGAAAGATAACAATGAAAATACCTATACCATATTTGTAAAAGAAAAGTCTAGAAAACGAATATCGCTCAAGAGACCTTTCTAATTTACCTAGGTATGTAGCACAGGTATATGCATATACAACAACTACGTTTATACACACATCCGAATAATTTACTCTCTCATAAAATATTGAAATGTAAATTACCTACAGACGAAACAGTTCGAGCGCCGGCAAATATTCAGGAACACTTAAACGATTCCTCTTCCGATAATATAGTGCAGGAGCTATCATCTGGAGTCGCCAGAAAAGTTAGCTGTTCAATTATTTATAGAAGTTGTCGGCTCTCGGGCCGAGTAAGTTTCTTATGGCGTAGTCTTGACGTAACGCGTAGTGTTTCGCTCGTACGAAGCTCTTAAATGTTTGTGAAGTGGTCCTGTAAGAGCCAATGAGTTTGTATGTAGGTGTGTATATACTGTTTTTAGTAAGGAGGACAGGTATGCGGAAAATAAGGGGTTGAAGTTTATCTTTATTACTTTAGACAATCATTACAATTAATTAACGTAAAACACTTATAAACGATTCGACTCTAACGAATTCTACGTTTTTAATATACATTTTTTTTAAACAAAGAATAAGACCCATTGGCTTCTGTTCACTAAGGGCCCAGAAATAAAACTGTGATGCAATGTCGCATCGTAAAAATCTATGAGAGTGTAACAACGCATCGCAGTAACTTGCGAATTGTTTTGCATTTGCACATTGTATAGTAACACGAACCAACATTTGATACACCGCAGTTGTCTGCGACGCGGCATCGTATCGCATAGCATTGCAGTTTTGTGTGGTCTGCCAGACGTTTATTCCCACAAACAGGATATATACGACAAAAGCAGCTATCAATATCTGTGGCAGTATACAGCAGTGGTTGGAGGTGTAAGCAGGGTTGTGGCGAGTTGGCAGTCTCGTCACGCGCAGCGCCGAGGGACATTCTATCATTACGCCGCCGCCGTGGCCACCGCGGTAATGCGGTGCTGTGTACTCTATACTACATAGCCAGTAGCCAGTGCCTGCTCTGTTACGATTCTGGAATGATAGCGTCTTCCTTCATTTGAGTTGTGGAGGTCAAACAAATAAGTATTTTAGCGATATCCAGTCCTTACTTACGTTTCTATCTACTCGTATATTACTCGTATTTAGTTATTGTATAAACTGTACTGTTGCTTTTTGGTGTAGGTACAATCAAGTTTATTTTATTCTATTCAATATTTTATGATTGGTAAGTTTTGCAATGGAATGCTCGGAGTTTCCTTCTGTGATTGAATCAGGAATGTAGATAGCCACAGGAGAATCATCGTTGAAAGGCCTTCTACAAGGTAGACCTGGTAAGTATTGCAGGAATTTGATGGATGCGAGACGCACAGGACCGTTAATTGTGGCGACACTTAGAGGAGACCTATGTCCAGCACAGGACATCTTTCGGTTGAAATGTTAAGCGTTCTTTAAAGTTATTTTATTTATTCAAAAATATACCTACATATCTACTGCCTATGCCAATGGTTTCCAATATTGGCATAGTATGAAAAAAGTATACCTAATGCTATCGACCACTTTAGAATCTTTGTTGTTAGCAAGGACCAGAATTCCAGAAAAAAATCCACTACTATAGCACACTAACATATTTTAAAGAATATAATAAGTATTAAATCATGCGGCCCGTCACTAGGCCGCGGACCACAAGTTAGAAACCACTTTCATTGTTATTTACAACTACTGTGCCTTTTGTTTTAATACCTAAATGTTATCCTTGAATCATTGGATGATAATGATGGATAAATAATCCATGATGATGAATAATATTTATATCTAGGTTAATACGAATCTACTATAAATAACTGCTGATTGTTGTTTTGGTGCTTGATTATATCTTTTAATATAAATTATACATCACCGATAAAACTAAAAGTATCTAAACATTACACTACATTTTCCCACTAAGCACTAAACTTTAAAAGCAAATTCCATTTCAGAAGCAAGACAACATCGTTAACCTAGACTTTTTCTAAAAATAATCTTATAAGAGGAAGTCATTTCTAAATGGCGGGCTCTTTACCGATTGGCGCAAACTTTCCGTTTATGAACTGGGCAAAGTTGTGCGGAGCCTTCTCGTCTCGAATGAGGTTCAGCAACAAGGTGTCGTTAGTGGTAGCGCAGGCGCCGCCGGGGCGCGGGGCGCGTGCGGAGCTCGCCAACTCTCGCCAACTAACCACGCTTAGTTAACAAACTGTACTTTTCTTTTCAATTTCACAAAACGACCGTAAGAACCACAACAGCTTTGCAGATTCAAAATAAATTCAGACAACTTCTTTAAATGCGTACAATAAAAGTATTGAGTACCACAAAAGTAGGTTGATAAAATCGATCAATAAAATCCAAGAGCGCACTTATTGATAAAGCCACTCTTCACACGAATCCTGTAACGACCCAATAATGATAACCCTTATCCATTTTAGGCAGAATAAAGACGAAATAATATTTTCTTGAGTCACGTAACTATTGGGGAACGCATCATTAAGTTTCAATATCGCTGAGAAAGCCGCTTGCCGCACTCGAGTGGGCGAGACATGGAATCCACGCATTTTGTACCATCAGCGAAAATTCAATCTAGAAACTGGAGTAAATGTACGCTTCGTGATAGCAGGAAATATGCAAAAATATTCCTATGGGCTCGGCAATGAAGTTGAAGCATGGTTATATTCACGCAACGAATAAAAATCTACTTGTCCAATTTGCAATGAAAATCGTACGCACCGTGTATACAGGTATCTACTCGCACTCGTACAACTAACTTGGTATAACCCCGAATTGTGGAAACGCAATTTCACATGCTGAAATCTTGTCGTGTAAGCGACTACGTGTAAATTACTGGTAAAAGTTACCATGTACTAACTTTTGCCTGTAACTTTGTTGGCGTGAATATCGAAGTCGAAGTCAGAATATATTAGCCTAGGTCCTTTCGTAAGGTCAAGTTTACTCCGCAATAAATATATAGTTAGACCGTGGAAACGTAACAGATTAATAGAGTATCATTATAATATTGGTAAGTATGGATTAAAAGAGAGTTTTGTTGGCTCTTAGGTTCAAACCAGCCAGGCGTGATGCGTTCGTTTATTTTTTAGAAAAAAAAAGGATATAAAAATACTACTAACTACATTTAAACATGTTTGGACTAAATTTAGAAACCTAAACTATTAATAAAACCCTAGGTAAAGTAATACAATAAATTGGAAATATCCATCTATCATTTCTAACAATATACTCCGCGTACTAAATCAAGTTTTTCTAGTTCAATTTTCCGGATATTCTATTACAATGGACAACGGTGTAATCGATCACGCCATAAATTTAATAATACGAACTCTTGGCTATTTTGTATTCATTGCAAAAACGCGATAAAATATTTGAATGGGCCATTTTTTTCAATGGGGACATTTCATCAGAACACTTGAAGACACCCAAAAGGCAATGGAAATGGCTGTGCTCGGGGTTTCCATGTGTGATCGCATCAGGAATGTAGATATTCGCAGGAGAACCAAAGTTGCCGGCATAGCCCTGTAGAATCGCCAAACTTGAGCGGCAGTGGGTAGCACAGATGGTCGATGGGACCGAAAGGTTTTATAGTGGCGAGCGCGCACCGGAAGACTCAGTGTTGAGAGGCCTCTCACAACATAACCGATGACTTGGGAAAAAGCACGAGAATCCGATAGATGTGACATTTACAGAACCGTCCTTTGTGGCGATTCTTGGTGCTTGGTCTTTATCCAACAATGGAGGTGTTTCGACTGATGCAATGATAATGATGATTAGCCATTTTAAAATGACAACCGTCACCATAAGTGAGCATGACACTCTCAACTTTCAGGGCCCATTCAAATCTTTACAAGTTACAACCATTCTTACCCACATGAACCACACTTCAGCTGTCATATTCGTAGATAGATAGAGAGACACCGGGCAAACCACGGGGGCAAACCACAGCAATGTCTAATCACCCGATATAGAAACACAGTTACCGATATAAACCTGACAGTAATAATTAAATATAGAAATACAAACATATTATTATAAATGATTATTAAAACAATGGTAGGTATTAGCGGTCTCCATTATCTAACTCAGTATCAGTGTTGTGGCTGAACGTGGCACGTGCTAACAGAGGTAAATAACACATTGATTTATCTATATTCATTTATTTAACGTAATAATCGTACAGTCAGCATCAAAAGTCGATGAACAGAATCAACATTACAAAACACCTGTTCACAATAAAATGCCATAAGTTATAGTCGCAACTAGGAAACAAAATAGCCTACACCAGAAATTTACAAAAGTCGTTAAACACGAGTATTTCAAAAGTACATGTGCACTAGTATTTCTAAAGTCGCTGTACACCATCAATCCAAATGTCGCTGAACATCATTGTATCAAAGTCACTAAACAGCTAATTTCACCTGATTATACTAACTACTACTAAATATAGAAACTGCTGATATTGTTATTATAGAACAACATCATTGTATCAAAAGTCACTAAACAGCAGTAAAGACAAAATTAGGTTAACAAAATATATTTTTAATGTTGCCGTGTTTTAATATACTTTTGACGCTCATGTTGTTCAGCTACTTTTGGGACAGTGCTTACTTGATCTTAATAATGTATGTTAACACGTTAGTATCTATTTCAATACTTATTTACAAAGCAATTATATTTTATTGTCAGTAATCATACCAATCTATAATATGAAATAACATAAACATAACTCTAATGATTTACGAAGCGATTATTGTGACGGTACTTGTAATTTACTTTGCGCAAATCTTACAAAGCTTACCTTCCTTTAATTTTTACTTTATTATTTCTATTCACATGACTTGTGATAATTTTAGTCTAGCGTATGATTGTCGTAGTCTGAAGTAATTGAAACGTCGTCTAAGTGCATAATTGTTTATTTATATTATTGAGATACATCAATCGATAAATATCACAATAGTGCCGTATAATGTGCATATTACGGAGCATGAACGTCACAAAATTGTTCTCTTGAGAGAACAAGGATACAGTGTATCAGAAACTGCTGCAGAATTAGGAGTTTCGGTATGTAATACAACGTATAATATTATATCATATTTGTATTCATGTTTCACAATAATTGTATCAGTCATTGGATCAGATCAGTGGATCAACCTAGTGTCAAAAATTGACAGATTTTTGGCACTAGGTTGAACGTATGTATTTCGACTCTTTATAAGTACAATATTGAGATAATTCTGTCACCTATTTACATACTTGCGAAACTTCTCTCCATCGATCAATTTTTTTTAAAGTCATAGCCAGTCAGTCAGTCAGTTTTTTTTTTAATAATTCCTGGTAAACTAAGCATATTCGAATCTTGATAATATTTTATTTATTAATTTAAACAGTATAAAACTAAAAAAACAAATACAGATAGAAGAGTAGAAAGGTGCACTTACTACTTAATTTTAAAAGAAATTACTTCTAGGAATGTTGAATTTTAAAATATTGACGCACTATGTCCCCCCCGCGCGCGCCGCCATCGCGTACACACGTACTTTCATACATCTCCGCGTTTTATAATTATATACCAAGTAAATAGTGCACAACTTTTAATAAAAACGCTCGTTAATGAACTTATAAGTGTGTGTACTGGTTTTTTTGCACAAACTGTGGTGAACTTCTAACTCAAAGTGCAAATGATCACAGTTTTACATCACAAAATTTTACTACTGTGTACTCGCTACTGTGTAAATAGTGCAGACTGTTTTACCTAACACAGGATTCGAACTACAAGTGCTTGTGAACCTAACGTGCACGAATCTCAGTGAATAAAAACATTGAAACTTAGTGTAAACCGTTTTTATATCAAACTAACTATAAAAATTTAAACCTGCAATTTATTTGGACTTTGAACCCATTCGCGTCAACAAAGAGATTTGAATATTTGATATTCAGTACGACGTAGTAACTAGTTGCTAATTTCGACCTCGCTTATTAGCGTTGGCTTGGCTCAGTTCGTCACCACCTTATAACTGTGCGCCAGAAGATCCGAGTTCGAGCCCAGGTCGTCTACTGCTGCAACTTTTCTTTTTGTGTTTTTGCACGCATTTTTTTTGCTGACTATTCTTTATTATGGCCACTACTCAGAGAACCCCACCTGAAAAATCCACCCAAACACTGTTGAAACCGACTTTATTGACACAAGAATCTGATACAGCGTCGGATTGCATCGGTTCGGAAACTGAATGTGTTGGCCAACGAAACATTACACGACGTTATAAACGTGGATATGATGAGTCTATGCTGAACGAATTGAAGGATATGCTAGCCGATGTACAGCTTCAGCAGAAGAGTCAAGCGTCGAAATTCAATGAGGAAATGCAAAAACTGATGCAACAAAATGCCAAAATTACTGAGTCCATTCAATACATGTCGGACAAATATGATGAAGTCTTACGACAACTTCAACAGACTAAATCTGAAAATTCTGCCTTTAAGACTCAAATTAAAACGCTGGAACAAAAACTTGAGACCTTCGAACGTAATTCAAAGGCGTCGACACTAGAACTAAGAAATGTACCAGAATCAAATTCGGAAGACAAGTCTGCGTTAATCGAGTTGGTTAGAAGTGTCGGTGACGTCCTGAACGTCAAAGTACTTGACACAGATATAAGAACCATTTACAGAACCAAAAAAATTCCAAATAAATCAGCGCCCATAATAGTGGAATTTTCTTCTAACTCAATTAAAGAAAATATAATTATGTCTTCTAAAAAATACAACAAGGACAAGAATAATGAAAAACTTAATTCAACTCATTTAAAACTAATTGGCGAAAAGAAACCTATCTTTATAGCAGAGTCCCTCACCACCTGCGGTCGAAAATTGTACTATATGGCCCGTCAATACGTCAAAAATCATAGGGGTGCAAGTTGCTGGACCGCATATGGAAGGGTTTACATACGCCAGAAAGAAGGTGGCCCGTCTATACTGATATCACGAGAGGAAGACTTTTTTGAGCTGAAAACGCAATGACTAGTATCTTCGTCATACTCTGCATGTTTTTCCACCTATATTTATTCTAATCATTTTTATTTTTATGGAACAACAAGTTATAAATCACTTTTTATTGTTATTCCAATTAGCATGAGAATGTTTACGAAATTTCTGTATAAAACTTACCATGTAATCACTCGGAATTTTGAACCACTTTACACAACATTACCTTTAAAATATAATCATTTACATAACTACACTTTCACATTAATCACTGCCACATCAAGTCACTATCCTAAATTACATAATCAAATATATATATATGCAATATATACATACAATACTTTATACATACTAACAAGATATAATTATTTACCGACGTTCATATCTATAATTTTTAGTAAAACATATAGTTTGGTTTCTCAACAATACATTAAAGTACATCATTATACAATTCACACACATAATATTCTAAACAAAGTCACAAAAAAACACGCTACTATCCAACGAAAACCTAAAACTGATGTTATTATCTCCATCGTATCGGACCATAGACTACAACAAAATATAATTTCTACTCCTACCTTATATAATGTCATCACGTCTACATTTTTTCACAAATACCCTACAAACAGTTACATTCGATGCCACAAGTAACTTAATAAGGGATATTGATCAATTTGATATTTCTGTCCCTGTAACATGTGACCCTGAGCAATGCCACTCATATCTTAAAGACCCTACACACTACTTAAAAATACTACAGCAAAATATTCGTAGCCTAAATTGTAACTTTCAAGAATTACATGTTTTACTTAAAAGATTGGCATTAGCGTGTGATATTATTGTGCTTTCCGAATGTTGGTTATCGCGTGTCGTTAACTTACCATTACTCCAAGGTTATAATTCATACAAAAGCAATGATAATTACAACCAAAATGACGGTGTAGTTGTCTACACAAACATTAATCTCGAATGCAGTGTGGATGAACCTCACCTATCAGAAGCAAATTGCTTGACTATAAAAATTAAAAATGAAACAATAATAATTGCAATCTATAGACCCCCTAGTTTTAAATCACCTGATACTTTTCTTGATTCATTGCATAACTTACTGGCGAACGTGTCTTCTTTTAAAAATATTATCATAGTCGGTGATATAAATATTGACCTTATCGGAGCCGGTCACGTGACTACCGCGTACCTAGATACCATTGCTTTCCATGGACTACTCCCAGCAATAAATACTACCACAAGAGGAAAAACATGTTTGGACCATGTTATACTGAAAACAAAACAAAAAGCGTTCACGTTTTCCTTGGGTACCACTATTACCGACCATGAGTCAGTATTATTCTGTATAAAAACCCATTTGACTAAACCGAATTCAATGACATCAAAAATAAATTATAAAATTGACATAGACAAATTAAAATCTGAATGTAATAACTTAAGTTTTGACACAGTGTATCAGGAAGAAAATCTAAACACCGCTATGAATAATTTCATACACACAATACAACAATTGATTGCGAATAATTCCATGAAACGACTTATCCCTAGAAATAAAGTTATAATTAAGCCTTGGATAACTACCGGTGTGTTACGCTGCATACGGACCAGAGACAGGATGCACAAAAAATTAAAATCAAATGGCAATGACGCCATATTAAAAATTTCGTATCTACGATATCGGAATTATTGCAATAACCTTTTAAAAAAACTCAAAAGACAATACGAGAGAGACCAACTTACAAAGACAAAAAATAATTCTAAAAAACTATGGTCCACGATCAAAACCATCACTAACCGCAATAATACAAAGCAATTGCCGCTACAACTATTAGCAACAGATAAAACCCCTAAAGAATCGGTAAATAAAATGAATGAATACTTCTCAAATATCGGTAAACGGTTGTCAGACAAGATTCCTTCACATATACCATCCTTTCCAAGAGTCACTAAGACACCAGCAAACTCGTTTGTACTCCTTCCCACTGATGTTGAAGAAGTTGAAAGGACGATTCAATCATTAAAAAGTGACTGCGCACCTGGTTGGGACCAGATCAGTGCTGATGTACTGAAGAAAATTTCCGGTACAATAACACCTGTGCTTACCGACTTAATAAATCGTTGCTTTCTGTCTGGAGTATTTCCTCTTGCGTTAAAAAGAGCTGTGGTGCACCCTATATATAAGGTGGGGGACAGAGGCAGCGTCAGTAACTATAGGCCGATTGCGATTCTTACAACTTTGTCAAAAATATTTGAACGCATAATCAACAGAAGATTAACAAAATATCTTGAACAATATAACTTGTTTTCTGACGCGCAATACGGTTTTAGAGCTAACCGCTCAACTGACAATGCAGTACTTGACCTTGTAACATTTTTAGTACATAAATTAGATAATAAGGACAAATGCTTGACTATATTTCTTGACCTAGCAAAAGCCTTTGATACTGTCTCTGTTCCACGCCTTGTGCAAAAACTAGAAGATCTTGGTATTAGAGGTGTTCCACTTGCGTTACTATCTGATTACCTAAAAAACCGAACGCAATCAGTAAGGGTTGGCGAACACATTAGTGACGAACTTCCAGTGGTTTTTGGTGTGCCACAGGGTAGTATATTGGGTCCTACTCTCTTTCTCTGCTATATAAATGAGCTATGCTCCCTTAAAATAAAAAATTGCCGCATATCTGCATATGCTGATGACACTGCCTTAACTTTTTTCGCAGACTCGTGGGATGAACTTTTGAATATTGCCCAGAAAGGATTTAACACGGTGTGTCACTGGCTAACATCTAATTCTCTCACGTTAAATGATGACAAAACTAAATTTATTTTATTTTCTATTCGAAATCGAAGGGAAGTCTCTAACCTCACTAGTTATAATATCCGAGCACATAAATGTAACTTTCCTCCAACTACTAGCTGTAATTGTCCCAGTATTAATCCCGTTAAATGCCTTAAGTATCTAGGAATTAACATCGACTCTAATTTAACTTTTGGGAACCATATTGACACTCTGTCTAAAAGAATCCGTAAGCTCACATACATTTTTAAAGAACTTCGGGGTGTAGCAGAACAACAAATGATGAGGATGGTATACGAAACCCTGGTGCAATCAATCATTAGTTACTGCATCACCACATGGGGTGGAGCATGTAAATCGAATCTGGTGATTGTTGAAAGAGCCCAAAGGATGATACTGAAAGTCAGCTTATACAAACCGCGTCTTTTCTCCACCACTACACTTTACGAAGAAGCCCAAGTTCTAACTGTTCGTCAACTTTATGTTTTGCTTACTGTACTTCTTCAACACTCCAACCTACCCGAAGAACGGAGAAAACGCATAGCACACTCTAGAAGGAACTATGCAGTGTGTAGGACAACTGCGGTTAATACTTCATTCGCGCAAAAATATTTCCCTTTTCGTGGTGGCGAATTATACAATAAGTTAAATAAAATCGCTCATATAGACAACTGTAGTAAAAACGAATGTAAAAGTAAAGTGACTAAATTCTTACTAACTTTAAATTATAAGGAAACAGAAAAATTACTTGATGTAGCAAAATAATAGGTAGGATTATCTACATGTATTTATCTATGTACTGTATGTATCCTTCATAACCTTGATATTTATTAATATCATATATATAAAATACAGCCTGTCTTTATACACCTCACCGTATTTATATACTATACACGCACACGCAATCACACACTCTCCCATACACACACACACCCAACACGCATATACACTCATGTACGTTGACTATTTTAATTTGTGATATAATGAGGGGGCCTGGAGCTCTAAAATACAGGCCTAGGCTTAGTTTGGACTCCAGATCTTCCACAAATTACCTTCTATCTCTTGTCAAACTGTCAACTGAACTGTGTTGTAATTTGTTGGAGATAAATAAACGTTTTATTATTTATTATTATTTTATTATTATTATTATGTATAGATTACAAAACTTAAAGTAGACTAAAATAACTATATCATACATAATTAAAATGTTAAGTTACAGTAAAGAAAGTGCTGAATGTATGATTAGAATAGCTGGCGAGAAATCCTATTACCTAATATTATAAACGGGAAAGTTTGTATGTATATTATGGATGTTTGTTACAATTTCACGCAAAAATTGCTGAGTGGATTTCGATGAAACTTGTTAAATGGGTAGATTATGTCCTAGAATACCACATAGGAACTTTTTATTGCGGGAGTTAGTTCCCTTGGGATAATTGTCTACTATCACGAGGCCCGCTAGCAGCAGCTAGTACGATAATAAAAATGTATAATATATTTCAGAATATCTTCTCAAACTGCCTGCAATGCGAGCCCTATCACTCCTGATGATCATCACAGTAGCTTCAGCTGAAATAAATGGCGACGGAGGACAAACACCCAGCACTATGAAGATAGAACCGAAAAAAGACTGGTGGGGAAACATCATACTCAAATCAGTGCCAAGGACGACAATCCCTGAAAACCTCAGAATGAGTTTGTACCAAGTACTGAGCCGATATCCACAGTTCATTATGTTCAATAAGGAAACAGGAGAAAAACAGAGCATTCCGATTTTAGCCACAATTATTGGTAGAAGATTTGGCCTCAGAAAATTTGGAGCCACTGATGAGACCAGCCAAAATGATGATCATGCGGTAAAAACTAGAGCTTTATTCATCACGTTCCAGTGCCCTTCAGACACTGTAAATATATTTGGATCATGCAAGCCAAAAAAAGAATCTAATGACCCTGATTATGATTATACACAGTTTTTGAATGAATAGAAATATACTATCAGTATTATGTGGTATTGTTGAATTATTTTCCTGTTTTGATCAAAAATCACTAGTTATCGGAATCGCACTAATCGATGATCCCTATTCATACATATCATAATAATATCTGACTACATATATTAGTAGTCGGTTAACAAAATTACAAAGGCTGTCTATTTGTTATTTCCCTAAAATACCATCACAAATACTAATCTACATAGTTCTTCGTACGAATATGACTTGATCATAACATATTTGCTAGACTTTAAAGATACTTTGACTTCTGAGTTTGATTCAGTGTTTGCGGAACAGAGTGTAATCTCACATATTTCCCTGAAAAGGGAGGATTCTCCGACCAGAGAGAGGGTGTCATGTCCGATGTCTGCCCGATATATGATTTCGGGCTGTTGGAAATGCTGAAATCGCGCGGAGAACTTTAATTGGGCAGTATTTTGTAGTTCATATGGGGTGCCTTAGATGTTGCTACAACTGTTCTCGGTCGCTGAGAAACACCGGTCTCAATAGATGTTTTTTTTTTTTTAACTTATTTTCAAAATAAATAAACGAGTAATTTATTCACATTTCCTACAGGTATTCTAAACATCTGTGTGCGTCAAACTAAAAGTTATTACGCATAACTCCATAACTCGTATCGACCAGGGGACCAGGAATTCTAGGAGCACGTGCATATTGAATACCCACGTAGGAATATTATATGATGTATCGGAGGATAGTATCCGGTGCATCGCCGTGTGCAGCTAGCAGCTATGCCGGCGGGACCTAACTTTAGCGCGATGTAGGTACTTGCCTGACATTTCAGTACATTAACTATATTAACCAGTTCCAAGATACAGCGCACGTTCCAATATCTGCGGGAATGCGCTAAAAAAGTCACCGTGGTCCTAGAACGTAAAGGAACACGGATAGATTTTACTCAGTAAAAGTCTGATACTGATACACTCCAATATAAATTGTACATTTAGGTATGCATTTAACGATTTAGGTTCTTATCAATCACATGCCTGCTACGATTTTACCGTCTGATTATAATTTGGATGTCTTCAAGGCTAGAGTGAATAGGCTCTTAATAAACTTGTGTGCCTCAACAACAACGATTGCATCACTGCTTACCGCGTGGGATCGCAGTCAAGCACATTTTTTTTTCCACCGGTACAATTTACGTGTTACAAGTAGTGTATGCCTTTATTAACTTTGTGTTCTGTCATAGCAAATAAGTGAAATACAAATGTTAGTAGAATGAGTACCTATAAGTAGATACATTTATCAGTAATGTTTACTGAACAATATTTAGATAGATACACATTTAATTTAGTACAAACACGCTAATTTTCATATCTACATATATGTACATAGTACACATTACATATTGCGTAATTAATGCTTCATCGTGAGAGCAGTGATGGCCCAGTGATAATTGTCACGAAAGTTGTAAGATTTGAACCCTGCCAGGCCCATTACTTTGTGAAATTTATTTTATCATCACTGTTCTTAAAATGGTGAAGGTAAACACCGACATCTCCTAGAACTATAAATATTCCAAGATACTCGTATGTGACATCCACCAACCCACACTGGGCCCGCGTGGTGGATTACCGCCCATTTTGTCTCCTTGAGAAGAGGCCTGAGTCCCAGCAGTGGGAAAATTAAGAGGCTGATTATACTATGCTAATATTAGGTGTGAAATTTAAATAGCTAACCGGTCTCTCCAGATTTTTTTTACAACAATTAATTAATCAATAACAAGAAAATAAAGAAGAGAAAATTGAAAAAAGAAGAACCTAACGATTTCTCAAATTGAAACGGAACATTCTGTAAAATAAAATCGTCTCTATCTACATAATATCCATTACATCAGACATTAAGGCAGTTGACTGCTGTGGTATTAAAACTAGGTATCTACTTTCATAGTCTCTTATAAAAACACATGAATAAGTAATGAAATGCCAAGTAGCACTTTAAAGTAACTGAAAAACCGAACGTTTGTAGGGATACAGTGCGGGAGTAAATATTGAAAATTCTATTTGCATCGTACTCTAGTTGTTTAGCTCTTTACTAGTCTTGAGTTGTGCTACACGAATACAGACAAAACGCTTGCACTGACTGAAAAAAGAAAGAAAAAACGGTTAATCGTACCTGACACAATCGTATCAATTTAGAAATATCTACATGTATGCAAAACGTAAATTAAAATCTGTGCGAGGTCATAAAGACACCTAACTCAGCATAATATGTTTCGATAGTTAAATCCATAAATAACGTAGCACTGGTATTCTGGACTGGACAGTTCCATAAAAATCTATATTGTGGTTTTTTTCTCTAAAGAGTTTCCCAGACAGTAATGTCACAACAAAACATAAAGCAGACATTAATCATTAATGATGTGTGATTAATGTCATATTATTTGATCATTACATGTTTTCTGTCTGTAGAGAAATTTGAAAGAATTATCGTGGCCCTAGATCGCGAAGGGCTTTCTTTTTGTCTATCATACCCTTTCACTCAACTTTAGTCATTTGAGAACTTACCATCCCAAAAAAAATGTTTACTTTATGGACTTTAAAAGACATATTGACCTCTTACTTTGTTTCTTCTTAGTGTAGTCGGCTCAGAAACACCGACCTCATCTAGTTAAACTAACGTGTAAAAGTGTTATTTGTAACCAACATGCAAAATAACTAACATTTGTTTATGAGGAGCCCGCAGACACAGCTTATTACAGATATACAAGCAGTTGTCACAAGTCCGCCGACTGCGGACTACACAAAGTCGAGTTCTGCCGCGTTTAACCTAACTTTGTCGAACGCATGGAATAGTTTATTTGTTGAAATCCCTTTTGTTGGTTAGCGTCGGTTCGTTCAGTTATCGCAAACAATACGCTGCATTTACGTTGTCCCCTCATTATGAGCCGGGTCCAACACCACAGTTGGACAAAAGTCCCCGTGATTGGATCATTGTGTCGGTTTAGCGTGTCACTACAATCGAATGACTGTGATTGTTACTGAAATCGGTTTAATTTACGAAAATTAGACTAAATGTTTACAATTGAGGGCAAACTAATCGAATGGATTAGTGTAAATGGATCGCTAAAACTGATATTGGAATAGATAAAGTGGGATGTTTTATTACAGTTTCAGTGATGGTTTTAAAAGGGTAAACAAAAGCAAAAATTGTTGTAATGTACATATCTACCTAACTTTAATCATATTTAGAAGTATGTTATAACTACGAGAGCTTCAAACTACATTAACAGCAGAACTATGGTTATCTCTTGAATTATTGCAGGTGATGCATTAACTCACTTGTAATAATAATTCTCCTGACCGAATAACGATCACGGTGGCCAATCTCAAAGGAAATTGGCCATATACGCAGGAATATAGAATATATTCTACATAGCTTAAACGTATGCAAACACATGTGCACTCTCTTATCATGAGAAGTCGGTTGAAAACCAGTCCAATGGATTGGTAATTTGACATGACGAGAGATCAGGTGCCAAAGGCTTTACTTGCTTACCGAGGTGCATTGGTTACTCGTACCAACTCACGCAACCAACTTCCAAACTTCGGGCAGCTGCAGAGAAAAACCCAAAAGCACATTTTGCTCGACCTAGGTATCGAATCTAGAACCGTGTTGACCTCGCACATAACATACTTCTCTAGTTTAGACTACTAGATTGCATTCCGACTCCCAAGCGACTAGTGAAAGAACATTCCGAGCATGATCACCTCTTTGAGAGGATTCGACTTCCTTGCTAAGCGACAAACATATCAGTATATACGGGGCTCCAACATTTGCATGGCAATTAGAACTGGAGCGGAGCCACATTACCATTTCAATTGTGGGGAATGAACGAACTGAGGAGCGAACGAACTGAGGAACGAACGTTGCATTCAAGTAACACCTCTGAATGAATGGACTCGGTTGGTTGATTTTTAAGCTTTCCGTGGCACTCGGCACTCAAAGCGCTGGTTTGTAAGCCGTCGCGAATTAGCTCCTTCGCTCGCTACTTTGTTTGTTCTTATTGTGAGCGAACAATGAATATCATCCTGTTCGCAACTTTGTTGGCAGCACCTGTGCAGCAAGCGATGGATTATCATATTTCAATTCTGAATTTAACTTTGACTTGAGTTTGAGGAAACATGTTCTAAGTTTGCGGGTTATGGGGTCAATTGATTTTTGTATAATTTCAAACTTACGTACGTTGAAAATGATTAAGAATTATGTCAGAAAGGAAGATCGTACACTCTTGATATGTGTTCTTCTCCTATTAAAAGCATTTTCAATTTAAAAAAAAACATTGAGTCAAATTCTTAAAGCTTCAGCTTAATACATAATAAATAATAAAAATAATTAATAAATAATAAAGCATAGAAGAAAATGATCAACAGTTTCCGTCTAACTATCAAGCAAGCTGTATTCGAGGGAGACGACAATTTACTACAAAAGTTTCCAGCCATGTTCTGAATCACAACAACGGCAGCGCCAAATAGCCAACAAAATCGATCACTCAACTCAGTGTAATTGTGTCAAAGTTAGTTACATTTCGACCAGGAAGTTTACGCCTAAAGGTTTCGGGAACAGGACCCCTGGGGTCCCCTGGGCATCGTGAGAGATTATGCCAGGGGAGTGGGCAGGACCCACCTGTGAGCTAATAACATCCTGCCGCGATCGGGGCCCCCTGCCGTGCCAGCTCATTACTGAAATATCCCTCATTTTGGGGAACGTAAGTCCAAGAGTTGATGAGAGGTAGCTGACATGATAACGACTCCATTACTAAGTCAGTAGCCTTCATTCTACACTTATTATAAACGCGAAAGTTTGTATGTATGGATGTTTGTTACTCTTTCATGCATAAACTACTAAATGAATTTCGATGGAACTAGCTACACGGGTTTGACAATTTCCTGGAATAGCATAAGTACAGGAAACTTTTTACTATTTGGATATTTTTTTACCATCACGCGGGTGAAGTCACTGGCAGCAGTTAGTATTACAATAAACTTTTTGACATTCTTATGTATATTGAGGAAAAATATTATATAGCTTGGATAGGCTGATTCTTTTGAGGATCTGGAAGCCTTTGCACCTAATTTCGTACCTTTGTTCGAAAGCCGATGAATCGATTTCTATTGAGCTTCCTCCTTTGTTTGACGTAGCGACCTAATTTTACTTCGGATTCTACCTTTTCCTTTAATTTTGGATTCGTCAGCTTTGTTTATCGACATTTCGTAATAGTACTTTGCATATTTGTGAGTAGATAGGTATATTGTGAGGACACGCCTTGCTGATCCCTAAAGAGTATATGTATATTAATGCTTTGGTTGCGAAACCTAACATGTGTATTCTTCTAAGTGCTTAATATAAGTTGTCAGTATGGTACATTATAATTGCTGATTAATAAAAAGGCCGTTGCAACGAATAGTTGTTGTTCAAACTGCCACCTATCCTCATGAATAAGAAAGTTTAAATAAATGCAAGCAAGGAAGAAAGCAAAGAAGAATTGAACCGAGTTAAGTTCGTTCAATGAAGATTTAGCTACCCAAGATACGGGCTTTTCTCAGTTTAGGAGTCATTGTCTCACTTTGTGAACTATCTATCATATAATTATGTAATATGATGTCATTTTATCAGTGTGTATTATTTTTTTAGGAAGAGAAGAATTTGAAGACTTATTATTATTATTTCGTTCGATTACATTTTACGTACAGGAAAAAAATACAATAAAAATCTGAATATGCAAGAATAATTACGTTCACAAAAATGGCTGAAACCCAGCCACCGCAGAATATGCACAACTGTTTGTCGATGGGGATTCTGTCCGAATCGAAAAGTAACGATTTTACGTGCTCCCGATGTGCCGGGGGAGAACTGCAAACAGTGCACGTGCCTTAATCCGATTATCTACCTGTTTCACATATCTACCCGCACGGCAAACTACTGTATTTCAGCCATTGTACTGTAAACCAGGTTGGCTGTTATTATCATCAAATATTTCGGACTGCAAAGTCGGCTAAAAATGTGTTGTGAGGGCTATTTTGTTTATTGGGATATTGGATATTAGGCCTATTTTACACGGACGCGTAGTCTGTGTGAAGCTTGCATACAAAACTATGAAATTCTGTCGTCGAATCGGCAACGTCATGCCGTCATCGTATCACGCGGACACCTTATAATGACGAATATGTGTCTGTGAAGCCTTGCGTCTGTAGATAATAATTATTAGGCCTTAGACTCTGCAGCCCTAAAATGTAAATGATTAACACTACACAAAGACTAAATGAATACAGGTGACTAAAAGTCTGCAAAAGTTTAACACGGGAAGCAGTGTTAAACTTTTGCTGACTAAGGGACTACACACACTTATTCAGCTTATTCGCGTTTCGCTGAACGATTTTGGTCACACTTATTCAGTTCTACTTCTATCAGCGGCGTACAGCGGCGTAAGAGTGTTATATCTCCGCTAAAATGCTTCTATCTACTACGTACGGCGCTGAATATGCTGCGAAGACGATCAGCTACTCAATTAGTATTGAGATGTTATTTTTTCTCTGTTGATCGCTATAATGTGCCGGACTAATATCGTACAAGCAAGAATATTTTTGCACTAGAAATATAAGTTTCTCTTCGTCCATTATTTTATTTCAAAAAAATAAAGGAGGTAATTAGAATTACTTTAAAACACGTCCGAACTCTCGATCCTTGCGTGCATAATGATTACGTAATAATAAATCATATCTATCCAGGAGCTATGCAGGTTGCAACTTGTCGACAAGGAGTTGAGAACCATACGTGTGCAGCGCTGTTCCGCCCCATTCAGCGTCGAACGCGGCAGAACAGCGCTGAATGCGGCAGATCAGCGCTGATCTCTATCTAAAGCACTCGCATGATAAAAACACATTTGTTCTCATTTTATACTTGTTTGCTGCGAAAGCTGAATAAACGCGGAAAGCTGAATGGATGCGTACGCGTCTCCATACAAAATCGTTGTTTTCTATGGACATAAGCTGAATAGAGCTGAATAAGTGTGTGTAGTCCCTAAAACCACTTCAGGAACCAAGACATGTTGCTGCCAACTCTTTGAGGTGCGCATAACGCGCTGTCGACTTGGGCTTACTGAACTTTTCTACCCTAAACAGGTTTTATCTATTTTTAGTCAGTTCTCTCAAAATTAAAATGCCGAACTTTTGTTTATACACCTCATTATCTTTAAAGCCAAACAGTAAAAATGAAAGCTACTTCCAGAAAAAAATATGGATCAAATTTCAGCCGCTCAGGTGAATTTATCATTTTAATACGAACCCTATTTATATGTAAAACATACGTGGTCACATAATTCAGGCCGGGCAATATTTTAAATAATATATTCATAAGATTCTGGTAAAAGCACAGTTTCGTCGTGGTCATCGTGACGAACCAACACCCTCGTGGGTTCTTCCACTTACAATATTCATGTCCTTTGAGAAACATGGATTTATTTACAAATTGTAGCAAAAGAATCGATTAAGATGCTAATTTGTTGTTATTTAGCTTCTGCCAGCCCTAGGGCCAAGAGTGTAATAATGTCCTATTCAAACATGGTCTACCTAAACTTGCCACACGAAGTTTAATCCAAATGTGTTCAGCTGTTTAAGCGTAAACGCGTAAAAAACATACTCCGACGAGTATATTTTACATCTATGTACATCCACATATAAATTTTAGCCTTAAGGGGGATGTTCCAGCTTAGCCCGCGAAATTCAAATTTTCTTACGTTTTTTGCAATTTGAAAGCCAGTGATAAGTTGTATAAAGTTAAAAATACTTAAGCGGCTGTAAAACGTAACTAGTTACATAATTATAAACATAAAAATCATTAATACAAGCCTACAAGCCCACCTAAGTGTAGGAACGATTTTTTCGAGGTCAAAAACGTTCTTGCAACTAAGTGAGCTTGGAGGCTTGTATGGATGATTTTTATTTTTATAATTATGTAACTAATTACGTTTTACAACCGCTTAAGTATTATTAACTTCATACAACCTACCACTGGCTTGCAAATTGCAAAAAACGTAAGAAGATTTGAATTTCGCGGGCTAGCTGAAGCATTCACCTTAATAATTTTAATGTAAAGTACAATTACTTTTACCGTACTGTCCGTATCCCTTACGTAGTGGACCTAATATAAATGAAAAACCCCTCTACTCTCAGCGTCTAGTTTAATGACCTGCAACAAGTTCTAAGATCAAGAACGATTTGTTCAGGTTAAGCATAGAATCAAAGGTACCATTATTTCAAATCAGACATATCTCACTAGGAACGATGCCTGCTAGGGCTGCAGAAACGTTCGAAAGAGTTACCGCGGCCGCGAACGCAAAGATCTACCTACTAAAGGTTTACAGGTAGGCCTCCTCTCGCACCACCTAAAGTGTGAGAAGTTTTGTAACTGTGTCTTTGGAAACCTGTCCCACACTTTCTTCGCGACAGCCCATCCTGTATTTCCTTAAAAGAAATATTAAAGGGAGAAAAATTTTGATTGTCATAACTGTACACACAAATGTGTAGGTTTTTATTGTACACTGGATCCTATTATCAAATGTGATCTCTTTCTGTCACTCAAAGTTTTGCCGAGAGAAACTCCTAGTTAAACTAAGCTCAATTTTGTACTTGAATTGTCAAAGCACTGTGTAAAACATGATAACTTTTTGTGTCCAATAAAAAAGACAAAAGCGTAAGTACATGTTTTCCAAATGGATAGTCTCCATGTTAACACAGAATCAAGACTATGGCATGTTTTGCTTAAATACAACAAAGTCCTATCTTATTTGTGACGAAATAATACTCGTTCAGCAGAGAGTTGAACTGATAACAAGTTACAGGTCTTCAGCAAAAGATATCTACCTAAAAAAACAACTGTGAAAATCCACGTAGGCAAGGTAAATTAACGGAAGCTCGAAAAAGCTCCGAGAGAACGTCTCAGTCATAAAGGTTGGTGCAACTTGCCTCTCTCTTGAAATAGCTCCCAAAAGTATTTTATTCCTTTTGACGTTCATAAAGGATCTTAGTATACAAAGGTTAGTAGGAACACGGATCTTCGCTTCGTTTCACACTTTCAGTAAAAAACTTGAAAGCTTCGCCTTTAGTGACTTAACTCTTTAAGGTTTTTTCGAAAGTTGTCGATAAATAAATACCTGAATAGAGAGGATCTTTTGAAGTTTAAATAAATATAAAAACGGCAGTCAACGAGCCGTGCAATGTTAATGATGCAAATCGGAGACAACTTTTTACTTGTAAAACTCTTTTTATAGTTTTCAAGTCGCGACCGGGTGATATCGAATTGTAGCACAGTGACATCTCTGTCGCCACAGAAACTACAAATCAACAATCCTGCATCTCGGGATCACGGTTCTCAGCGCGTTTAGAACACATACAACAGTCTAATATTAGAGCACTTGATGGATCAGACACAACACTCTATCTCTTTTCATTCTGTCCTTCCTAAGGTTGACTGTAAAAGATTGCCCTGAGCGATAAGACCACTTCATTGTGCACTGAGTTTTCGCTATTGTCCACTGGTAACACTCGTCCTGTCTGAATAAGAACCCTTTTCAATATTCGTTTTAGTGATGTTACACGCTGTTGTTCCACATTCCTCTAAAGAATGGATGCTAAAAGCTGAATCCCTTGTTTACAGTAACATCTAACATCCCTCATTGGAATAATCAGGCAGGTCCATTCCGGTTAAGTTGTCGCGTCAAAAGCCGGGCGCGGCCGCCGCCGGTCCCCTGTCACGGCCCGGACGCATGGGCTCGCAATCAGCTTAAACGTACCGCTCAACGATTACCTAGTCCTACATATATCTCCACATGTAAAAGGGCCATTTCCTAATGAGTTTTGACACATCACGCTTAAGCCTCCGCAATAATAGGACTGTCGCCAACAATTATAATAATTCAACTCAGCTTTATAAAAAACAATATTATACCTATAATTCAGCATAATACACAATTTGTGTTTTGTTAAAATATTTACTTGGATATCCGTCAGATTCTGACAATCGCATGTCTGTAATAAATTCAAATTATACGATACGAAACTTCCAATACTGTAGTAGGCACTTTACACACGAAACAGGAATTTTCATTATTTGCAAATCTGTTTTTAGCAACTAAATTCACAGAATTTCTATATTTAGTAGTTCGATATTTGCCATCACATAAAATAAACTGTGTGGATAAATAAGTGTATAAGCTTGATCGTTTGCAGGTTCCTACTTTTATATGAGATGGAAAATCATCTAATCACTTCTCCCACTCTAGGGCTAAGTGGGAGGGCGTTCAGACTTTTACTGACTAAAACTACACCTAAGTAACCTTCAGTTGCTTTGCGTCCCAAGACCTTGAGTAACCCTTAAAGACAAGTCATGGCTTCAGTATGGCTTCGGTCTTGCTGGGCCCCTACAGTTTTGCTGACATCTTTAAGACTCACTTGGAACATTAAGCGCCGTTGACGACTTAAGCTCGGTCCGGTTGCTTATTGTTTTCGGAGTCCCGGTGGCTGGAACATGAGGATTTCTGTTTCATCACGCATGCGGCTGTCTCCTTCGTAAAAAGAGGCCTCCGCCACCCATTTCCCCTAGCGTCGGACCAGGGCCAATGTGGCCCATGACCAGGGCCCGGGGCGATACGTCAACGCCGCCGATCGCACCCACGAGGACACGGCGATGCTTCGCTCAATAATCCCTTGGAATAATTTTGTGCTTTCACACAGGCAAAGCCAGAAGACAGAAGCTATTATATAAGTAAATAGAGATTCTATACGGGGCTATACAGCTCGCTTCAAATGAATAGATTTCATAAACAACAAATAAGCCAGATGCCAAATAATTTACATAAAAGTAAAGGACTACGATTTTCTCCGAAGGGTATAGGCATATAATACTCTACAACCAGATTTCGCCAGTATTCGTATAATTTCCATCAAATATCCCCAGAGCTTTTTGCCGCTACCGTAAATAATTAGATTTTAATTTATTGAAAACTAGCGACCCGACCTAGTTTCGCACGGGTGTTACAAACCTTTGAAATTCTCAGCGTTTCTCTACCATAATATGCGATATTGCGACTAGACAGATACGGTGAGGGACTCTATTTTGTAATAAATATTATATGTAAGATACTATATACTTATACTATATGTAAGAATAAGGATGTAAGGTAATCCCAGAATGCTGCATTTAAAAAACACTGATAATTACCCATACTGTCACCTACGGTACCGTGCTACGCCGTGCCGTATCAATTTACTAAGCCTGAAAACCGTAGCAATATCATTGAGCATGTAAACTTAAAAAAAATCACTATTCCAGAATGTACGATTTCATGCCAAATTATAACAGACCTTTGCAGACCAGGGTAGCGACTGCCCAAAACAAATAATACCTAACTGAAAACATCCCATGAATATTAGTAAACAAACCAAAATTCCATGCTAAGTTACTTGTTCGTTTTGCATAAATAGTTGTGGAATGATCGCCGGCAATAAAGTGCGGCGGTCGCTGCAGCCTCCGGCCGCACATTTGGAAAGCCTAGTGGAAATCCAATCTCTGAATCATGTTATAATAGATTTTGTACAAGGGTGGTTCTGTTTGAAAGAATTACCTTGGGCCTTGACAAGGATAACTGCAGGCATACAGGGTTTAAGTCAGTAAACGTCTGATAGTCCCCCTGGTTTGGCTCAGTGCAGGCATTTATGATTTTCCACGCAAAAAAAAAGGTTTGTACCAAAATCTTTTATAAAATTTGCTGTCACACCAAATGGGCATGATTTTTAATATGGTTAAGTAAGTATTCCTGTGAGAGGCCTTCCGGTACGTGGTCGCCACTGTAGAACCTTTCGGTACCAATGGCCTTACTGCCATTAAAATTTGGCGATTTTTCGGGCTATGTCGGTAACCTTGGTTCTCCAGATGCTCTCTTCATTCTTGATGAGATCACGCAAGGAAACTCCGAACTTAGTTCTTTCCTTCTGATGACGCCCATTGTCAGTGACCACGTTGAAGGACCATATGTCATCACTGGGAACATTCACAGATTATGGATGGGTCGTCTTATCCATCACTCCGTGATAGATAGCCTAGCTATCTTCTATCTATTCACCTAGCTTTGTTGGTTTTGTTTTCTTCTGGAAAATATCAACCCCAGTATCACACAATTCCAAGGTTTTATCGGAACTAGGTTTGATAAACACGCTACCGGGGTAAATATGAGCATGAAATCTTTCCCCGGGGCACACACCATGGTTAATTAACTCCGCATGAGGCTGCGCAGAAATAACTGTCAAGCATACATTGTCTACCAATTAAGAGTTTAATATAGATTTGGTGCTAACTCGTGAATAGGTAATGACTTTTAAGTTTCTCTGTTTATTTATAGGCGATTAACGTTCGAATTGATTAAAAAAAGTGGTTTTTGGGGTTCCGTAACTTAAAACGAAAAACGGAACCCTTATAGGATCACTTTGCTGTCTGTCAGTCTGTCTGTCGAGACCCTTTATATCGAGAACGCATGGTACGCAAAAAAAGGGTACACTCTGTTACTTATTTCGCGTAGCACCCCCACACTAACGTAATAAATGTGTGTGTGTAAACGCAAGCGCGTGAAACACAACAGGTATTATCGTTGTGTGCTACAAATTAACTCGTCTGCGCATCGTCATCCCAGCGAGCGGCTACGATTGGTCGGCCCAGAGGGGAAGTGCGGGGCTTAGTTCCGTTTTCTTACGCGCGCGCCGCCACTGTCATTCCGCCGTGGCGCAATGCGTATGATACATGTCTGACGAGTAAGAGGTCCCAAGTTCGATTCCTATCGTCTGATGTAATAGAAAGATTGCTTGTTTTTGTTTTCTATTTGATTTACCCGTTTTTTAATAGTAATGTTATAGTTACTCCCATAATAATTAATTATCTGTTATTTTCTTTTTGTTTTACTCATGCTTTTTTTTAATAGTAATGTTATGGTTACTCTCTTGTAATAATTAAAATATTCGAAATATAATTTTGTAATTTTATACATATAAACTATGTATATTTACGAAATTAATTAACGAAATTTTTGTATATAACTTGTAATATAAATAATTTTATAATATATATATAATACATATATTATTTACGTAATATAATAATAGATACGTTATTATTATAATTATTGTTAGTTGACAATACTTTCATTGTCAACTTTTTTTTTATTTTCGCAAACATTCACTTATGAAATTATTATAGTTATTTAAAATAACATCAAACACTTACACCCTCCTCCCGCATACCGCGTACATCGAGGGACTGGAACAATCTGCCTGCTGCGGTTTTTCCGTCCGATTATGATTTGGGTGTCTTCAAGGCTAGAGTGAATAGGCTTTTAATAAGCTAGTGCGCCTCACCATCGACGATTGCATCACTGCTTACCATCAGGTGGGATCGCAGTCAAGTACTAGTTTATAACGACTAAAAAAAAAAAAAAAAAAAACTTAATCTTTGGAAAGTATATTTTTATGATATGGGTAGGTAATCAGTAATAATGTTCACAATAATCAAGTAGCTGTGGGTATAAATCAAAAATAAAGTAAAACCATACCACCAACCAATTCACCTATTCAAGTAATATTATGTAGCCAGCTCAACTCGTAAACAAATAAAACTCGTTTACTACTCGATATACACACACACATATATATGTGTTTGCTACGAATCAGATAAACAAATTCGCTTCATTCATTAGATGGTAATTTAGCACTGATTATTAAGTGCTTGCTTGCCGTTAAAGGTGTATCGAGTTCGATCCTTGCCATTGACAAAACATTTTTTTTCTACTTTATTGTAGTATAATGATAACGAAGTTTAATAAAACTAAAACTTAGAATATTTGCTTTAGCGTTTGAATCCCCAACCGGTCCTATGAGACCGCGCTGTTATTGTTATACTATCGTGTCTCGTTTCGCGGGTATCTGAGTAATTAAAAACTAAGTGTATGAATATTATCATCTACCCACTTTATTAGTTATTTACTAAGAAATGAGTCGGATAATAAGTTAACCTGGCATAACGCTTTTGCCTATCACGATCGTGTGTTCTACAACTTACTCCGAGACAAAAAATAATTAATCGTTGTGGAAAGTGATACTTTTTACAAATAATAAACAACATGTTTCATTATTTTGTCTACACTTTTGAGGGCTGATATAATAGTATTACATAAACAAAATGTATCCATAAGTGAAATTTCGAGGAGATTAATGCTACCGGTAAGTAACAAATCCAAACTTAACATAGGTAATGCAAAATAATTTAACATTGTTGATATTTGTTAGGTTTTAACGTAATTTTGTGATTGTTTACAGAGGAAGACTGTGCAGTTTTGGGTGCATAGATATGCAGCTGAAGGGACAATCGATGCGAAACGTCCGGGTCCAAAAGCAATTGCATATACGGATGCCAACCCACTGCATCGAAATATTGTTGCTACGTATAGCGCTGACGGCTTTGCTACAACAAGAAACACTGCAATTATGCACGACGTGTCTATGACAATTGTTCGGCGCCACTTACTTAAAATTAAATGTCGCAAGCCCGCGAAAAAAATTTTACTGACGGCGTTGCATAAGGAAGAAAGGATGCGGTTTGCAAGAAAATTTATAGATTTCGATTGGTGCAATAACATAGTTATATTTAGTGATGAAAAGTGTTTTAAGTCAGATAAGGATGGGCGTAAAATATTATGCAGAAAAAATGGAGAACGTTACCATCACAAAAATATTCTCCCATGCAGGTCTAGTGGTCGCATTACGTTAGGTTATTGGGGCTGGATGTCATCGATGGGTCCCGGTGAGTTAGTGGAGGTAGGGGGTCGCAATACCAGTCAAGGTTACTTGGACATCAAGAGTTACGATACCTATCATAGTTCATTTTTTAAAACATGTTGATTGATAACTTTGATAAGTAAAAAAAAAGACTAAGAAGTAAGCTGTAGGTAATTATACTGTTGTTGTATTATGTGACATGATGTTATTGTTATTGAGATCAAGAGTTGCGATATCTATCATAATTCATTCTTGATAACATGTTGATTTATGTCACTAATAAAAAACTTAAAAAAAAGTGACGTCCATCCTTGTCTGACTAACGGCCCGACTCAGGGACATTCATTAACGTTAATCATCACTTAAGAAATTGTCACATTGACAGTTTTACACAGTTTTTCAGTGAAGGTTTGACAATACTTAACTTTAATGGACGCTAATGAACCATTAGCCGGACTATGCGTTCGGCCGTTAGAATATTTTCACTTTATATATTGTATTAAGGATAATCATGAACAGATTCGTTAATTGTGACCATTCCGTTTAATGTATGTAATTAATAAGTTGTAATAAACATAATTGGATCGTTATCGCAGTTTTCTTTGTCACAATATTTTCAAAATATTTTAATTATTATGAGAGTAACTATAACATTACTATTAAAAAAAAAGGTCAAATAGAAAATAAAAACAAGCAAACTTTCTGTTACACCAGACGATTGGAATCGAACTTGGGACCTCTTACTCGTCAGTCACGTATCATACGCATTGCGCCAGGGGGCCGATAACAGCAGTAGCCAATTCTTGCTGTAGGTACTTTCATAGTGGTGTACGGCTACTAATTGCTTTTTGCAAGAGTGTGAGTGTAGAAACGACGAGTTACTTTGTAGCACACAACGATAATACCTGTTGTGTTTCACGCGGTACACGGCGCACACATTTATAACCTGCTACGCAATCTCCGCCGCCGTGTGTACGTACGGAATCAAAAATCATAAGGTATTTCCCGTTGACCTAGAATCCTGAAATGAATAAAGCAAAGTTTCGAGACACAAATACAGGAAAAAGTTTGAAAACTGATTTGAAGTTACGTCACAAGAAAAAAAACATGAAGACTCGATTCGGGAATTAAACTGTTTTCATAGGTAAGTCGGTAGAGAACCTTCAGTGCGCGAGTCCGACTCGCACTTGCCCAGTTTTTATTTTATAAAATGAAACATTAGTCGCTTTAATTTTCGCTGTAAATGAAAATTTAAAAACAAGCGTGAAAATCTTAAATGAAATAACAGATGACTTCTCTAATTCCTAAAACTCTAATCTAATTTTGTGATATCAAGTTTAGTTTCAAGGAACACAACATGGCACACCAAAACTAAGATCACACATACAGTGGCTATTCTTAAGTGGAATTAGGTCGGACATATCTGCTGCATTCTAGATTAGCTGTGGGCTAAAACAGTCACTTATTGGGAACCTTTACCTAAATGCTAGACGACATAACGACAGACCAAGACGAAGGTAACGAGATCAACTACTATTATTGGTCTGATCGCCCCGCAATAGTCAGCTATAGGCAGACAGAAGTGTGTAGTAAAGAGAGGCCTTTACACAGCAGTGGGACACATTAGGCTAATTAGATATCTAGATAGATTCTCTTACCAATGAATAACATAAAATATGTAGAAAAATACAGTTGACAGTAATATAAAAACAAAAGACAAACGGAAACGTAGACTACAGCTACATCAATAACAACAATAATAAAGGAACGTCGAAATATTCTACCAGAAAACAATAACAGGAAATAATTCCGAAACCTTAACGTAACTTCGGAACCAACCATTTATTTCCCGCACATTTTCCCTCAAATCCTGCTCGCTCAATTAACCAAAAGCACCTCAGTTCTAAATAGCTTAACAACATAAGCAGCTCAGCTGTACGCAGCTGTAGCAGCTTGCAAGCCATCGCCATCTTGCAACCTATTACTTGTTTTTTATTCACCCCAGCTTGAAACGAATCCCCTGTTTAATGGGCCGTGAAGCCCACGGCTTATTTAAGAAGGCTTTTGAGGAACCTGACGAACAACTTGTATGAAACTTTGGAAGAATTACCGACTCTTATAGACCGGTTACACTAGGTAAGCTACTGGGTTTGTAGATAAATATAATGATAATTATTTTGCAAATAGGTTTTACAATTACAATTTTTGTCAGTTTGGCCGGTGGAGGCTGGTGTTTCCTAGCTGACTAGCCTGAGTACAAACACTGAAACAAATTCAGTCTCTTTTATAGCACATATTATGTTATGGTTTAATCATAATTATAAAAAACTATGCAAGAGAACTATGTCTGAAATGGTCATCTGAGGAAAGATCCACAAAGATTTGAGTGGAACTTTCCAGTAGTGCAAGCATTTGTCAGTCTTCGGTCTTCTCAACTCAGAACAAATAAGGAGCTCAACGATTTTGACGAATAATAACGGATTTGGAATGGGGATGTCAAGTTGATTCATGTCAATATTTGGTACAATGCCTAAACTTGCATTATGACGAACCACGCACAGTGATCTCGTGTAATGCTGTTACATTTCGCCGAAGAATACCTACTATTCCACCAAAGCTTTGCGAGGATCTTGTACGTTGCAAGGATATACCTATAACTGAACAGTGAACCAGTGTATGGCTGAGCGGTGCGAGGATGCGTAGTGTATTCTGTTCAGCTATAGGTAGAAGAAAGCGTTGCCTCACTCGTGTTCCTCGCATATGTTCCTAGCTCGCTACAATCCAAACTTCGCCCAGTGAATCTCGTAGATTAATATTGACTAGTAGTCTCGCCTAGCTAGTCTCTCCATAGTCAACCAGTTATCGTGTAAACTCTCTACTCCAATTCAAAACGAATTTGAAGTTCGGTAAGTGTCTAAGGTGTAATTATGGAGTTAACAGTGTGCCTCTGAAGAAACCGGGAAGTTTTGTAACTTCACCGGGCGTATAATTTAGATGTTCAGTACGTTCGCTCTTGTTTCTCGCACTGTGGCTCAGGTACGAACTACTTACTTTTACTTTGGAAGTTCATTTCAGATATTATGTGAACAGGTACTGGTAGAAATTGTTTTATCTATCTCTACAACATAATTTGGTTTTTGATTGTATATTGTCACTGATGCGGAAGAATATTTTTGAGCGTATGCCCAATTTCCTACCACTTTATTTTTTATACCTTTAGTTACATAAGTTTATCGGAGGCGGTAACCTTTCGCATCTGGCCCTATCCATCTGGTCCGTGCGCTCTAGATTAGTCCAGAGCGCACGGATACCCCTATGCGTCAGTTGCTGCCGTACTTAATAAACGCCCCAGGCTTCGAATATCGAGCGGCGATTCAGGATCACCATGGGCGCGGATTTGCCGACAATGAGCAACGAGTACATCGCCGTCCGATCGCCTGGTAAGGACCAACCCAAATATTCACATGCGTTTTGCTTAAAATATCGTATGTTGTAGCTAACAGAAAATCACCGCCATCTTCAAAAAGAAAAGTACCATAATTTTGTATTAATAATGAACAATTTTTTAATACATAAAAGATATTTTTTTTTAATTTAGAATACAGTTCTTTAGCACTTAACTCAGACTTCTTATGTTCAAAATGTTTTGTTTCGAATAGAGTAAATTATATTGTGAATTCAAAGTTTCCAAGAAAGATAATTTCAGCCAGCACCACAACGTAGGTTTAATATACCGTCTAAACCCTAGTTCACAACAACATCAAACAGTTAATGACGTAAATACCATAGACACACACATAGAGCGTTCGAATTACAAAATTCCATCATGGAACCACGCGGGAGTTGCGGTTCGAGTACGATAAGCTTCAAAATCAATTTCGGCGTGTTTACAGAGGAGGCGGCCGTCAAATAGACCGGTTAGGTATTTGTGGAGCACACCAGATACGCTCCGAGCCCGAATATTTAGTGCGAGGCTTTGATTGGTGGACTGATCACTTGGAAATTGTACATGACCCAGTATGTGGTGATTAAAACGCGTTCAGTTGTTGATTTGGTTAGATAGATTCTCACCTAAATCTAAATTTGCTCGCTATAATTTATTTCAGATAACTGGAGCAAAATATTGCTTTAATTTAGGTCATTCTAACAATGCGTTAGATTCATAATTGATAAATTAATTATCAATTAGCATGGATAGCTCGCGCTCCCACAGCGTATCGTTTCGTTTAAATATTTTGTAAGCTAAATTCGTTACTTCTTAGGATTATCTCTTATATCGAAGGTACTTATAGAAACATTTAAACTCACATACACGAGAGACTGGTAGTCTGTAAGCCATACAAATATTTGTTTGGTTATGAATCACACTTCAAGAGGTGTCACACTATTAAACAAGCAATTATGCCATTTACTCAGCAGAGCTCAAATTATTTACCACTGCACTAAATCTGTTTCCCCCTGAGAAAGTAGGTCAAGTACAATCAACACAAAAAAAGACTAAAGTACAACACTTAACACATATGCACAAATGTTTTCCCTGTAGTGAGAGTCGCAAAGGGAAGTATATAGTTGCAATAGCAGCCACCACTAAGGCATACATGCAATAAACCCGAGCCGCTCCCTGGCATCAAGTCCTCGAGTCTCTTGGGGCGCTGTCGTTCTGCGGGAAATACGTCCCTGTAAGCTAGCGGCACACTTAAACCTCTTATTAGATACTAGCTGTCCCCTGCGGTTTCACCCGTATTTTTCGTTACTGCTCCGCTCCCGTGGGTCGTAGCGTGATGGTATATAGCCTATAGCATTCCTCGATAAATGGGCTATCTAACACTGAAATAATTTTTCAAATCGGACCAGTAGTTCCAGAGATTACCCCCTACATACAAACTTACAAACATACAAACTTTACCTCTTTATAATATTAGTATAGATTTATTCAAGTTCTAAGTCTCTGGTGCAGTATCTAAATACTTATAATAATATGGCCTGTAAGTTTCTGAGCAACAATGCACGAGATAAAAGCAAAAGTATTGGTTAAGATGATTGCAAAAGTATTTAAGTTGTTGCCCAATTTCGCCAGAAGAAAGGAGTTTCAAATGTATGTAGGTATATTGTCTTCAATTGCGCACTACTAAACAAGCAACTCTGCCACTCACTCAGCAGAGCCAAAAGCAGGCCAAGTACAAACCACACAAAAAAACTAAAGCACAACACTTAACACGTATGCACAAATGTTTTCTCGTAACTGAGAGACGCAAAGGGAAGTATATAGTTGCAACAGCAGCCACCACTAAGGCATACATGCAATAAACCCGAGCCGCTCCCTGGCATCAAGTCCTCGAGTCTCTTGGGGCGCTCTCGTTCTGCGGGAAATACGTCCCTGTAAGCTAGCGGCACACTTAAACCTCTTATTAGATATTTATTCAAGTTCTAAGTCCCTGATGCAGTATCTAAATACTTATATGCCTTGTAGGCTTCTGAGCATCAATGCATAAGATGATAGCAAAAGTATTTAAGTTTTTGCCCAATTTAGCCAGAAGAAGGGTGTTTTCAAATCTGTGAATAATGTCTTCATTTGCGCACTACTAAACAAGCAATTCTGCCACTTACTCAGCAGAGCTCATATCAAATTTCTTTTCCTTCCTGCAAAAGCAGACCACGTAGGTACAATCCGCATAAAAAACAATAAAGCACACTTAACACATTTATATACACAAATGTTTTCAATACTATTCAGAAATGAGAGTCGCAAAGGGAAGTATATAGTTGCAATAGCAGCCACCACTAAGGCATACACGCAATAAACCCGAGTCGCTCCCTGGCATCAAGTCCTTGTAAGCTAGCGGCACACATAAACCTCTTATTAGATATTTATTCAAGTTCTAGTTGCAGTAAGTACTAAATATTTATATGTCCTATAGGCTTCTGAGTATTAATGTACAATATGATAGCAAATGTATTTAAGTTTTTGCCCAATTTAGCCAAAAGAAGGGTGTTTTCAAATCTGTGAATAATGTCTTCATTTGCGCACTACTAAACAAGCAATTCTGCCACTTACTCAGCAGAGCTCATATCAAATCTCTTTTCCTCCCTACAAAAGCAAGTCAAGTACAACCCACACAAAAAAATTAAAGCAACACTTAACACACATGCACAAATGTTTTCCCTTTAGTGAGAGTCGCAAAGGGAAGTATATAGCTGCAATAGCAGCCACCACTAAGGCATACATGCAATAAACCCGAGCCGCGCCCTGGCATCAAGTCCTCGAGTCTCTTGGGGCGCTCTCGTTCTGCGAGAAATACGTCCCTGTAAGCTAGCGCCACACTTAAACCTCCTATTAGATATTTATTCAAGTTCTAAGTCCCTGGTGCAGTATCTAAATACTTAAGTATATGTTCTGTAGGTTTCTGGCTTCTGAGCATCAATGCACAAGTTAGCAAAATTTAAGTTTACACTGTTTTTTAACCGTCTTTGCCAGAAGAAAGGTTCGGATTTTTCAAATGTATGTATATTTCTTCATTTGCCATCACATTAAATCTCTTTTCCTCACTTCAAAAGCAGCCCACGTACAATCTACACAAAAAAAAAATAAAGCAACACTTACAAATGTTTTCCCTGTAGTGAGAGTCGCAAAGGGAAGTATATAGCAGCAACAGCAGCCACCACTAAGGCATACATGCAATAAACCCGAGCCGCGCCCTGGCATCAAGTCCTTGAGTCTCTTGGGGCGCTCTCGTTCTGCGGGAAATACGTCCCTGTAAGCTAGCGACACACTTAAACCTCTTATTAGATATTTATTCAAGTTCTAGTTGCAGTAAGTACTAAATATTTATATGTCCTGTAGGCTTCTGAGTATCAATGTACAATATGATAGCAAATGTATTTAAGTTTTTGCCCAATTCCGCCAGAAGAAGGGTGTTTTTCAAATTTGTGAAATGTTTTCATTTTCGCACTACTAAACAAGCAATTCTACCACTTTCTCAGCAGAGCTCATATCAAACCTCTTTTCCTCCCTAAAGAAGCAGGCCAAATACAATCAACACAAAAAAAGACTAAAGTGCAACACTTAACACATGCACAAATGTTTTCCCTGTAGTGAGAGTCGCAAAGGGAAGTATATAGCTGCAATAGCAGCCACCACTAAGGCATACATGCAATAAACCCGAGCCGCGCCCTGGCATCAAGTCCTTGAGTCTCTTGGGGCGCTCTCGTTCTGCGGGAAATACGTCCCTGTAAGCTAGCGGCACACTTAAACCTCTTATTAGATATTTATTCAAGTTCTAAGTCCCCGGTGCAGTATCTAAATACTTATAATATGTTCTGTAGGCTTCTCAGCATAAATGCAAAAATGCAAAAGGTGATAGCAAGTGTATTCAGTTTTTACTACTTTTTAACCATCTTTGTCCGAAGAAGGTTTCTGTTTTTCAAATGTAAATATTTTTCTTTGGTACGCCCTAGAACCTTGATAGGTGTCGTTTTTGCGTAGTTATAAAGTATCCAAATAATGAGCTCGAGGAGACGATTTCAAACATAGAAAATAAAAAGTTTTCCGGTATTACAAATACAGTTTTATAATATGGAATTAAAATTACATTATTTATCTTAAGAATTACAAATAATTAAAATGCATTGTGATGAGTCACATCAAGCTGTAAAACGAATTCTACTAATTGCATCAGCCTGCTGAAAATAACCTTTTTCGAACTTTTTATACTTACAAACGAAAATTAAAATCACGAAAGTAAAATGTTTTTTCATGAAATTGCAATCGAAGCGTAAAAGCCAGTAAATACTGTACAAAAACATAACGTTACGTGCTGCTCTGCAGGCAGTTAAATGAATCAGCCGCCTGTTTACTTATTTCAATATCCGGAACTCCGGGTCCGGGCAACCGAAGCGGATTACAGACTCTTCAGATTCCAGCCACAAAAGAGATAGGTACAGAAGGCAACCTTCATACAAAGTGCACTCGAGCATAGATCACATTGACACCGCGCACCGCTCACAGACACGATGTCTCGGACCATACGCGCTTGGACTGAGCTCGGACTGAGCTGTCGGCGCCCACCCTAGCGCGATAGCTGAGCGTAAGTCTGAAAAGTAAAATACATACAACTCGGTCACATTAACTTGACGTTTGGCATCGATGTATAATGTCCAAAAACAATATAACAACTACAGAGAACTGGGCAAAAATTTTCGAGCGCGTATTGGTAACAAAGATGCTTGACACTTGCTGGGCGAGCTAAGGGAATTCGGGGGCTAACAGGGGGAAAGCTCGCATTCCAGAGATGCGTCAAGTTAATGTGATCGGATTGCACATGAGATTGCCTTCTTCTTCTTTTTTCTTTTTCTCTTTTGTGTTCCAGCCAACAGCCCACCTCACCGTTTTCGGCGCACCGACTCTCCGACCACATTACATCTCGAACAATAGTCAAGCCAGTACCAAAAATTCTATACACTCAATCTCCAGGTAAACTTTCTTTCATTTGGAAGCCAAAAGTTCGTGAACGTGGCAAAAGTTCAGTCATTATTACAGTCTCCATTCGACAGGTAATCGTTTCGACAGCGCCGTGATCAGGGTTCACCGGATGAGTAGGGGCGACGTGGTTCTCACTCAAACTGTTAAGCCCCCAGAATCTGTTTGCCTTCGTTCCAATCCCAAAATACCAGATTCTAAAATATAAGGGAAGAGTGAATAGATTATTTCTTGGTAAGCATATCCTTTCGGCTCAGATGAGGACAAGGATGATGAAACATATCTTACCACGGACAACATCATCACTTACTATTAGGCAAGATAGCGTTGTTCACTAGCGCGAGCAATTCACTAATAAAAAGCATGCCAAGTGCGAGTCAGACTTGCACATGAACTTATGTATTTAAGTTTAATTATTTATTTTTAAAGTGAATATAGACAACTGAATATTGTAAGTATTTCAAGCAACAGGTAGACATATCGCCTTTATTAATAAAGGCGATATGTCAAAAACTGGCAAAAAATCGCTTTTGTTTTATTAAAGCCGTATATTATAACCGTATGTGTTGTCTATACTTAATACTTAATACTTAATAATATTATAAAGAGGTAAAATTTGTAAGTTTGTAAGTTTGTATGTAGGGGGTAATCTCTAGAACTACTGGTCCGATTTGAAAAATTCTTTCAGCGTTAGATAGCCCATTTATCGAGGAATGTTATAGGCTATATACCATCACGGTACGACCTACGGGAGTGGAGCAGTAACTAAAAATGCGGGTGAAACCGCAGGGGACAGCTAGTTGTAAAATAAAAATAAATCAACTGAGAAAATTTCAACACTACGCTAACACGGTTCATGAGAGTCAGCCTGGTGACAGACAGACGGATATCAAACTCCTAGCAATTGCGTTCCGTTTTTACCCTTTGGGTACGGAACCCTAATAATAAAAATATTGGCCAGATATTTTAGAGAATGAGACATTTTCGAGAACAAAATAATTTTCGATTTATTACGCCATAAGATTGAATCTGTAATTACAGCTCCGAACAGAACTCAAGTTCCTAACTAGCAAAACTTTCAAATGAGCTTCCTATTACAAGCAGTATACATCGTTAAATATTCATAAGCTCTAACAGCAATGATAGGAAAAGTTGTAGAGTGCTATAAACATTGATGAAGTATGAACAGCGGCCAGCGGCGGTGACCACCGACGTGCTGTATCGTGGATCTGTAGCTCCATGTAACAGCAAGAGTTAAGTGAACGAATAGTTTGATACGATACTGTTTACAAGAATTTCTGATACGCTCTTAATCCAACGCAGACGATCGACATTTCTTAAGAAAGCTGTTTGCGGAAAATACAATCAACCACAGTAATTTCTGACATGAATCGTTCACATCTCAATTTTTTTAAAGTGAAAAATCATTAAACGTCCTCTCCCGCTCTGGTTGGAGCGTGAGAGAGAGAGTGTCGGAACTTTACTGGCTAAAAACCACTAGTTTTCCTTCCATTGCCCTTTGCGTTCATTCATAAGCTCTAACATCAATGATAGGAAAAGTTGTAGAGTGTTATAAACATTGATGAAGTATGAACAGTGTCCAACAGCGGTGACCACAGACGTGCTGTATCGTGGATCTGAGACGCATGTAATAGCAAGTTAAGTGAATAGTTCGGTACGATACTGTTTACAAGAATTTCTCTTACACTCTTAATCGGATGTAGACGACCGATATTTGGTAAAAAGGTTTTCGCAGAAAGTATACAGCTTGAATAAAAATAACCTACCTCAGTTTCTGAAATGAATCATTCACTTCTCGACCATTTTCTTTGTTTTGGTTGAAACGTCACAGAGATTAACCGCGGATTGACAGACAGACAGACATGGCAATACTATAAGGTTTCCTAGTTGACTACGGAACGATAAAAACACACAATTCTGCAATGGATCTTTCGCTTTTCGTGAATAATCATTACATGGATTAAGTTTGAACAGCGGCCACCGGCGGTGACCACACACGTGCTGTATCGTGGATCTGTAGCTCCATGTAACAGCAAGTTAAGTGAACGAATAGTTCGGTGCGATACTGTTTACAAGAATTCCTGTTACGCTTTTAATCGGATGTAGACGACCGACATTTGGTAGAAAGGTTTTCGCGGAAAATACACAAAATGAATAAAAACAACTAACCCTATTTTCTGCAATGAGTCGTTCATTTTTCATCTCTTCTTTGGTTGAAACATCATTCCCTATCTGGTTGGAGAAAAAGGGAGACTAAAATCCAGCTGTGTCCTTCGATTGCCCTTTGCGTTTATTCATAGCTCTAATAGCAATGATAGGAAAAGTTGTAGAGTGGTAATGGTATGGTAAAACAATCTGGTATCCGCCACTCCACGACTAAAGCGCGTATTTTGCATAAAGATAGTCATAGAGGGTTATAAACATTGATGAAGTATGAACAGTGTCCACCGGCGGTGACCACAGACGTGCTGTATCGTGGATCTGTAGCTCCATGTAACAGCAAGAGTTAAGTGAACGAATAGTTCGGTGCGATACTGTTTACAAGAATTTCTTTTACGCTCTTAACCTATCACAAACCCGCAAAACGAGACACAATAGTAAAACAATAACACCACGATCTCATAGGACCGGTCGGAGATTCATAAATTAATCGGACGCAGACGACCGACAGCTTGAATAAAAATAACCAACCTCAGCTTCTGCAATGAATCGTTCACTTTTCATCTCTTCTTTGATTTGGTTCTCATCATTAAATAACTTCTCCAGCTCTGGTAGAAGCGAGAAGGACTATCAAAATTTTACTGACTATAACATGGCCATGTCGCTCGAATGCACCCGGACAGATGGGCGAAGATTGTCACTCACTGGATGCCTGAGGGAGGTCGACGCCGTCGAGGGCGACCGCGGCGAAGGTGGTGTGACGATCTAATCGTGTTCGCGGGGCAAACTTGGCCAGAGATGGCCCAAGACAGAGAGATGTGGAAGGAGAAAGGGGAGGCCTTTGCCCAGCAGTGGGACACATACTAGGCTATTAAAAAAAAAAAAAAAAATAACATGAGCCTTCGATTGCCATTTTCGTTCCAGGGCTACGGTAACTCTGGAACAAACCGTTTATATAAAAACCCTTTTTGCTGACAAAAAAATAATCAATGAAAGAATGAATCAATAAAAAGTCGTTCGTCTATAGAGTGCCTACCTTGCCGTCCTTCCCCTAGCGATTTCTTAAGCCGAGGTATGTACCCCTCAGGGGTACTTGCTTAGTTTTCAATTTAGTTTTAGGTCTTTTTTTAAGTTCTGCCTGGTGGCTTAAATTTTATTAACCAGCGTTAGGCACTAGTCTTGTATTCATCCTGAAATGAACCTATTTAAATGGCTTTTGTTTCTCTTTCATTTGTACCTTGAAATTTGTTACATAGCATAATCAGCCTTTTTAATGTTTTCATAGCTGGGACTCAGACCTCCTCTTAGGACAAGGAATGGACCGAAATCCACTACTCGGCCGAAATTTGTGTTTTGCCAAAAAAACATATCTTCTTTCATTCTTTCTAAGATCTCCACGGGCAATTCCAGTTAAGCCAGTAATAACTTCATAGATTTGAAACACGTGAAACCGCACATTAAAAAAATCGTGTGTCTGAACGTCAAATGGTTTTTGCGGACAGTTATTATTCTGTAAACGTGCCAACGTAAGTATGTTTTTATTAACGGCAGGGGAACTACAAGAACTGTGTTATGACATTTATGGTAGGGGGGGCATTTAGAGAGACAGTTTTGTGTCGCATCATATGTTTCATAATATCTGTTATTTAGGTATTAAAATAAGCTACTAAGTAAATACGAAACGTGTCAATTTATTAAAGTAGTTAGATATTTATTTTAATTATTCTATGATTTTTATAAAAGACTGATTCGTTCAGGTTTATACTGTACTATGTTTATGTGTATATTTATGACAGTATATCTTAAAATTGTATATTTCAATGATAAATGTTTTGTTTGTAGTTTTCTCTTTTTCCTATCAATTTTACACACAATTTTTCGCAGGTATGCTGGACGGGATTGCAGTAAAAATAAGCATCACCTTACTTTTTCATTTTTCTCTTTTAAAATATTAAAAAATGTGTGTATAATGTATATGTGTGTGTGTGTGTGAGTACAATGTATTATGTGTACCTATTAACATATGTTTATGAACTATAACATAAATAAAATAGGAACCAGTTTTAATATCGCAATAAACACTACTCGCAAAATTCAACTGATAATTACTTGAAAATCTACAAGGTCGCACTTTAAAACGTACTTGAGTCTTAATCCGGCGCGGTTCGGAGTCTCAATCAGAGTATTGATAAGATGATCCGCCCTGAAGCCTTCCAATAAGATTCCAATCATACTTAAGTGCTCAAGGCTTTGCAGAATCATTCGAGAAATTACTAAATAACTTTGACGAAAATTTCTCGATACAAACTTGAAATCTTAAGTATTTTGGAACACCTTCATTCTTTTACGTTTTAGCTTGTAAAGAAAAGATATTATAATGTCGTAAACTTACATAAGGTTTGCAAAGAAAGACGGAAAGCTTAGTCCTTCCAAAACAAAGTTCTGCGCTAATTTCGTAAGCAAAACTTTAGGACTAAACAAAAAGAAGCCTTAATTTTTTTGTAGAAAGAAAACCCGGCCAAGTGCTGACTCACGCACAAAGGGTACCGTACCTTTATCTATAGAAACAGCAGGAAAAAAACACGTTTGCTATGGAAGCCCCCTTAAAATATTTCTTTTATTATTTTTATTATTTGTTGTTATGTCGGCAACAGAAATAGGTACATTATCTGTGAAATAATAAACTGTCTTAGGGCCTGTTTCACAATGTCCAAGTAGGCACTACTCACTGAATAAATTCAAAAATTTGACAGAATTTGTATGAAATTATCTGCCAAGTAAGATACTCGAAACTTAATCATAGGTGGTGAAATAGGCCCTTACTATCATAGTTCATGAAACACAGCCTGATAACAGACGGATGGACAGCAGTCTTAGGGCCGAGTAGGCACTACTCACTGAATAAATTTAAAAATGGAACAGAATTTGTATGAAATTATCTCCCAAGTAAGATACTCGAAACTTAATCATAGGTGGTGAAACAGGCCCTTAGTAATAGGGGCCCGTTTTACCCTTCGGTTAGGTACGGAACCATAAAAACTAAAATAATGTCCTATTGTATTACACAAGAAGTACGACTAGCCACGGAATATGATCAACAAGTTTTTTTTTATAAAATACTGGCCGTTGTCGCCGCCTTTGATTGGATCTGTGGTGATTTGTTTGTCGAAATGGAATTCATTTTGGCGCGGAAAAAAATATCCGACGTGACATGAAAATCCGATGATAGAAATTTTGTTTTCTTTGTGTACGCCGCGTTTGAAAGGGCGCGTCTCTTTGGCGGTCCCTTTTCAATGGTGAACGCTGTGATGTCTTTGTTCGATCTTGCTTGAATCACAAATTATATTATTAGGTGTGTTTTAATTCTGTCGAGTGGTTTTTGTTTACTGTATTTAGTTAGAGAAGGGAAAAAATACGATAGTCTTTTTGTTTGTGACAGCACCTTTTAGGCAAAGATTTTCCGCATTTACCTACAATCATAACATATATCTACGAAAGTGTTTATTGCAAATGAATGTGATAGAGGTCCTTTATTTCTCTGGTGTGTAAGTACCTCCATAGTCGAGACAAGTTTTCAATGAAAATCATTATACAATGAATATAATACAATTAATACCCAGCAAGACCATTTCAAAAAAGCTCAAACACGGTTGGGTTTATCTGAGTTCCTATGGCTACCTTCCGGTTCTATCATCAGATTAGGTCCATGACATAATAAGTTAGCACTGTCATTAGATTTACACATGCGGTATCCGGGAAGTGAATCAAATTTAATTTGCAAGATTTGAGACTGACAAACATCGAGACAGATGAAACTAAATATAAGTTTTAAATGCGATCAAAGTAAACTAACATCAGAATGCAGAGTACTAAAGTCCTTTGCCCTCTCCAACATCATCAACAAAGTCCCACCTGCACGCACAACCATACCTTGCTACAGCAACTTGTTACACGTGCAACGCTCGCGGAACACGTTACGCAGTAAAGACGTCGTCTGGCGATATCAAACGTAATAAATGCCGCAGTTTACGACTGGCAGCCGAGGGAGCGCGTCATTCCGAGGGAAAATATTTTACGCGCCGGCCGCGTTAGCTTCACAGACGTTGCTGTAATAAAGTTAGCTCAAAACCAGGTGTTAGACGTTTCATTTCGTCTTGCCTGCTAGTGTGTCTGTTTACTTTATAATATATGAGGTCCTATGAAGTTGACATTTTTTTTTAGAACGGTTGGTTTTTCATTTTAATCTTCGGATTTACGTGGAATTATTAAATTTTATATAAAAGGTTTTGAAAGTCGCGGGTTCAAACCCAGCCAGGCGTATAACACTTTGTGTATTTTATTTCATTATCACTGCTTTCAATACGGTGAAGGAAAACATCCACTAACCCGCGCTGGGACCGCGTGTTGGATTACAGCCCATTCCCTCACCTAGATGGAGCAGGTCTGAGTTCCACCGAGTTTTCAGCCACCCAAAGAAGAAAAGTTATTCCTGAAGTATGATTCCCAAGCGAAATCGATTGAAACAAAAATACACTTCCCATTCATTAGCAATTCTAAGTCCGAATAATTATGTTATCAATATTGCATACCGTATGAAACACTTTGTTTCCACGGCAGACCTCTTAATAATTAATCTATATCAACCATAACTCACCTTTAATGCATAATATAAGGTTTTTTGTACTTTTAATTCCAAGTCGATCCAAAGATATCACAGTTCAAAGTAACCCGTTTTAAAATGCCAATTTTATAAGTAATAAAATAATTATATTTACCCCAGTCTAACAAATGTTATTGTAAGTTTATTTACGTTCAGAAATGTTGTGATTAGGTTTAGACAATACAATTAAAAGGCGGTCCCAAAGGATTGGCAATTTGCTAATGGATCAGCGGGATTTGTTTTGTAAATATAATTCATAAACCTGTATTATTTATCTCAGTCAAATAATAAAAGCTAACACCGCCATCGTGATTTGAAATCAAATCGTCTGCTGTGTTATTTGAAAAACTGCTTTTTAGGTTGGGTACAGAACCCTATTGATAAAACTCCGCTGTCCGTCTGTTTGTCAACAGGCCTTATCTCATGAACCGCTTGAGCTAGACAGTTGAAATTTTCACACATGATAGGTATAATTACATATTAAAGTGAGGCTCTCATAAAACAAACTAGGACCCCATTGGGGTCTTACTATGACGTGTTAAATTTTCGAGCGTGTGAGCGAGAAAAGAGGAGAGAACTTTACACCCTATGTTACTCTATCCCATCTCTATCCCTTTAACAGTTTAGTTTAAGTCGTTAAATGTATCGCGTTAAGAGCTCATGGTAGCGCAGTATTGAAATGATAAGTGTGATAGCCTATCTACCGAAGAAGGCTTTATAACATCACGCTTCGACCAATAGGAGCCCAATAGTAACCAAAGACGCGGGTGAAACCGCGTGACATAGCTAAAGTGACTATAAAGGCAAACTACATTGGGTCCACGCGGGCCCCGTTCGCCGATCTGGGCGACTAGACTTGTAGAGCTATATAAGACCCACACCACGCGACGCAGTTCTACGTACAGCTCAGGTGTCATCCACTTGCCGTCGTAGTTCCCGCTTAAACCTTCTGTAAACAAAATGCTCTCTTTTAAACTGAACCGCGCTTCACTACCCTCTACTCAAGTTAACTGCTAAAATTAAATCCAACGGACTCCGTAAAAGTGAAACACAGGCGATACACTTACACGTTAAGTACCTCGGTAAGATGTGTACATGTAGCCATTACAATTTGTGTTCAAGCGGTAGCTGTACAGGTGTGTATTATGTTATAGTAAACTGGATAAAATAAATTATTTTGTTCGAGCTAGTACTTTTAAACGGTTTTGTTTTCATAGATACATACGTACAGGTAATCAGCCTTATTTATGTTCTCAGGCTTTCTCTCTAAAAGAGAAAATGGGCCGTCATCCACCACGTGGGGTCGTTGTGGACGATTGGTTCTAGGACATGTCAATTTCCTCACGATATTTTCCTACACCATTGCAACTTAATACTTTTAATAATTCATAACAGTTTAGGTCGACAAATAGATCGCGTTGATAGGTCATATTATAGCCTCTGATACCTATACTTAATTCTAAAGCCATCTAAAGAAACTGAACATATATTTCGGAGAATGTTCGAAAGAGTTACCATGACCCTGAAATACAAAAGGCAACTGTAGGTACACGGGTTGGTTTTAGCCAGAAAAAGTCAGATACCTTACTCCACCTTACAGCGGAAGATGGTTTTCCACCAAAAAAATAAAAATAAAAACGAAGCCCATATTTAGAGCCTTAATTGGTCCATAATTTCCAAGCAATCTCACATCAGAGAACCTTTCAAAATCGGGAACATTCATAGTCATTTATCCGACAACATTTCCTCTAACGTCGGAAACAATCTGGGCGAAGGAGTAGGCAACATTCGGTCGGCCTCATTAAGTTTAACTATTCGCTAAGGGTTCGGCAGCTTCCGACGAAGCCAACGAAGATGCGGCAAACTGGACGGAAACTATGACGTTCATGCGAGAGGAAATACTGAGGAAGTTTTATTAAAAGGACTTTTTAAAATAGTAGATTGACTAGAGAATAAAGTGTGTGCATATTGAATTCTGAACGAAACGAAGGTTGCTAAGTTTTAATCCTGAACGCTAGTGAGGGAGGTATATAATTAACTCTGTGAAATAATTAAATAAAATTGTTTGAAGATTTTCGACGTTCCAAATTCAAATCTCATTATTCCCTAGGGATGGACCATTCTACATTATCTCCATGTGAACAAAATGACGTGCTGTAAGTGATGGTTGTATGAGATTTATGAAGAGCATTATCGAGCAGGTGGTGTAAAAAGAAATCTTCTTCAGGTACCTACCAAACAAACTATATGCCCGTAACAAATATTAGCATAAAAAAATCAGTAACCAATGAACAATTAGTTTTAATAAAGTTTATTCCAACGTCGATGGCCTTTAACTGAAGCTGACAAGTTTATAATTGCAACCCTCGGCTTTGTCTTGCAATTATCTGCATGTTATTTGCGCTTCATACACATTTCATAATAATATCATGCACATTCTAGAACTACACTTGTATTTGCAATTTTTAATTGGTTTAGTAAATAACTTGGTGTCAGAATCAGTAGAATAGAAAAAACCGTGAAATATATTATGTTAAATAGAAAAAACTTGTACGGTCAAACGGGGTTAATAGGAACACGCAGGGGTAAATAGAAACAAAACTTTGATTAGGATTTTTACTTTGGTTAAATATTAATATAAGCATCGCCTTTTATTACAATTAATGAATAAATAGATGTACTTAAATGCTGGGAATACCTGTTAAATAACGTGAAAATCCACTTCAAACTTTTGTTCCTATTTACCCCTGCGTTTCTATTAACCCCGATTGACGGTACACCAAAATAGTAAGAATTATCCAGAATCTTAAATCTATGAGTACAATGGTGGTCTTATCGCTGACAGCAATATCTAACAGACAACCTTTGGATGGACTTATAAGAACTTATATTTGCTCCAATTCCAAATCCAAAATAAAAAAATAATTTGCGATGATTTTTTTATTGGATTCAAAATTTAAAAAAACACGATACGTAGATGAAAATTTATACCTATACAATCAATTTAATTTTAAACAGACCAAATTTAGAGTCGTTAAACTCACTGTCCCAATAAAAATGTAATAGGAAGGAAAAATAGGACATAATTGAAACCAGAATCACATCAATCACTGGGGCCGAGCAGCGAGCCCTTCTAGGTGGACGTATCCGCGTCGCCTCAAGTTTACGGTCAATTAAACGAAAGAACTTATCCCAACTTTGATGTACCGCCGACCTGGAACTAATTAGAATTAGGCGAAAATGGCCTCACCACCACAAGCCAGTCCGGGTCACCACTTATTGAGAAACTTATGCTCCAACAGGCTGAGAAAATTTAAAGGAAATCGGGCCCAAAGAGGATTATATAAAAAGTTTAATTAATCATTGGGCAAAGTTCTTGAGCTCCGTTTATGCATTGCTGGCGGCTACAATGACTTTGATATATGGACGCCTTTACAGCGCTTGATTAAAACTCTGTAGCGCAGTTAATACTTTATATTCATTAAAAATTTGAAAAAGATACACAAAGAAGATGCTGTAATTAATGTTGTAAAAGCTTTTAGCCTTAGGCCTGAAAATTTATTACAAATTGTGAAGTCACCCTATTGTCTGTAGGGCTGCGAGATTATTCTGAACAGTCACCGCGACTCTGGAATAGGGAACTAAGGGAACACGTGTTAGTTTGAGTATGGACAATTCTGACCCTAATCCCAAAAGAAACCCCTTATAACTTTATTTTTGAGTACACAAATAAAATGAAAGCTTTGTACATCCCTATTTTTTTATTAAAAACCGCCCATTCTCCTCATTGCAACACAATAGAAAAGCGAAAGAAATCTAGGAACAAACCGAAAGGAAAGTATCAAAATATTTATAGTCCAGGAGCGTAGACCATGACAACGAATGCCTTGCAATCTAGAGCATCGAACGTGCGGGGAGAGCCGACCCCGATTCACCCGCAGCCTGCAACATGCTTGTCATCCCTGACATTGTGTTCCACTCCGTCTTCGTGTACTCTCCGAGCTACATTCCAGGAAGTGTTGGGATTAATCATTCACCAATACAATATGCTAGTGAACTAGAATTGTATTGATGTATGTACATTGTGTAAGATACAATTAAGTTGGTTCTCTGAATTCTATATGATAATAAGTATGGTAAGTTGTCCCACATTGAACCAGGTAAATTTCAAAGTCTCATAGTGGGCTGGATGTTCAATCAATGCCTTTAATTTTTTGTGTATAGTTAGCATATTTATTTAGCTTCAATTTTGTAAAACATTAATTTCTCATATTCCTTTTAGTTTCGGTGTAAAAAAGGTTTTTATGAAAAACGATTTTTGGTTAAATGTGTACCACCGGTGGTACACATTTAACCAGGGTATCGTCCACATTGAGACACCTTATTAACGATGTCTTCTAGTTCAATTTATAAGGCAAATACTTTGTAATAATAATAATAATAAACAGTAATAATAAAAATCAGCCTTATATTTATAAAAATCACTTTAAATCATATGCAATTAAACCGAGAGTCTTAGTTTTATACATCACAAAACCTTTTCAGTCAAATTCTTATCATATTTAAATTATAAAAACAAAAGTAACAGTTTTTAATTATAAAAACAAAAGTACCTTCCATAATATAACAAATTAAAATTAAACTAAAATAATTGTAAAAAACACTCCTTTAACGACTGGGGTGTACATAGTAAACCGTGGTTCAATGTGTAACACCCTCAGGTGGTTTAATGTGAGACACACCACGTTTTATCACTAAACTCAAAATTTTACCGGCAAATCAATCTCTTAAAATTACGAATTCTAGTGCTTTTAATTGCTAAATAACCGTAGAAAACAGTATACATATAAATAAATTGATATTATTTAAAAGAAAAAAGCTAAAAAAGAATGAAATTGGCAAAAAATATTTACTTTTTGAGTCAGTTTGTTTTCGAATACTCCTCACACAACAACTTTGCACGCGATCGCCACGCAAACTAGTGGGCAGGAACGGAACGTAAATACCTCTCTTTCACTCATATTAGTGCGGTTTGGCAATGTCGCATTTTCGAGATTCGGCGGTGGTTCAATGTAGCTGCCTGGTTCAATGTGAGACACCCGACCCTACTTGAAATACTAAATTAATATTTCTTAGAATATGGTAGGACATTATGGGATTGTCCGAAAGAGTTAACTCCACTCAAAGCGGGACAAGTTATTGAAAGATTTTCCTCCAAAAAAAAAGATTATCAAAAGCTGGTGATTAGTACAAGCCATCATTAATGTAAGTTATAACAGTCACGTTAATAGTTTTTGAAGGATCTAAATTAAACAAAAATAGTCTAAACGTACGTACGGTAAGTAATTTTATTATTTGCGAAGACTGTATTTCACAATACGAGTACATGTGATTTCCAAAGAAATCTTAAAATAAAAGAAGGCCTATTTCATTACTTCCACAAATATGTAATTCTAGACGCAAACAATGAATTTAGGATCGTATAAAAGAATTTAAGCCAAATATTTGATATGTAATCACTAAACGAACCACTTAAACAACCTTCGAAGCTCCTTTATACATAAATCTCACAATATTCGCTATTTCTATAAGATTTTCATCAAGATTTTATTAACAGTTCTAGGAAATAGCGTTCAAAGATGTGACTTCAATGCTCTAAGAAGACGAATTACTTATACCTAAGGCCGCATACCCATTTTGTCGCGACGACGACAGAAATCGTGTAATTTAAAGTGTCATGGCATCTTATCGTACATATTTAAATGGAGGTGTGCACATATATGATGACAGGCGTAACTGTCGTCTACGACTTTTTTGCGGTGACCATGACAATGGGAACTGCTAGTACGATAGTCGTAAAACGATTTAAAAAATGTCAGCTGTGTGTTGTATAGCTTGCTACTGATGTGCAAAGAACAAAACGACTACCGTGAAACGATAAAATATCGTCGCGATCCGATAGGAACAGGATAGGAACTGGATATGATAGTCGCTAAATTATTAAAAAAAAATTAACGACAAACAGTCATTATAATGAGAACTGCTAGACACGATAGTCATCTGAGGATAAATTAACCGTTACAATATAGTGGGAACGCGGCCCAAGATGTACCTGGATTTTTGTCAAGGTATTTTGATGTTGTGTGATTTTTTTAATTAGTTGCAAATTGTTACCCAGTAGCAGTATTGTAATGGAAAATCTATTATAGTTTTGGACTATATGTGGAATCATTGAAACAGGCGTGATTTCGGTGAAATGGAGCTGAAATTATTGTAGTATTGACAACCTCAGCGAAGCTTGCCGAAAAGGTGGTCAAATATTGCAAAAACGTTAGGATCTGTTGAAATTGACACTGACTAAATGCACAAACCGTGTGAAGCTTTGAAAAATAAACGTCCCTCGAACTACCGACTGGTATTTGCTCGTAAAAGAAATGGCAAATGCCATCTCAGGTGCGTTTTAAAAACGGCTGCTAGATGGTTCGTCTTTTTTGCATCGTTTGATTTTAATGATCGTCTGTCTGGGGAACGTTTTATGACAAGTACGGCATAAATCGTAAAACTAGAAGACTGTTAGTAAAGGAAACGGCTTTTCATTAACATCGAACTACCTGCGGGCTAATTAGAAATGAATATAAATTACCTAGGTAACCCACAATTAATTCTGTTCAGAGTTTTTTTTTGATGATGGGTAATCTTTTAATGACTTCTACCGTCCTGGGGTGGAGCGGGAGGGTGCATAAGATAAAACTAAAACCCACATGTGTCATTCGATGAAGTGTTAAAAAAACACCTATAGTTCAACTCCTCAGACATAATTCCTACACTCACTATCAACTCCGAACTAAAAGAAGAATTCTAAAAACTATTCATGCGTTCAGTCATCCACACCGCCGACCCAAAAACAAATAGCCCCTAGATAAATCGCGTTATGGCTGTCTAGCAGCAAATTGCGATGTCGCAGGCCCTCCTGCCCAAACCTCTGACAGTCAGTGGCCGACAAACGCACAATCAAGCGCTGGACACGGCACGGATTCCGGATTCCAATCTCGATGTTGAATGACATTACGGCGGCCTAACTGGACGGGAGTGAGATGTCATCTGTATCGTTTTGTTAGGTTAGGTTTTTGGTAAATGTAAGTTTAGGTGTGTTAACAGCAGGTTTCTTGAAGATGCCTTTTTTTAATAATGGTTTTGCGAAACTGATTTACGAGGACACATAAAAAATAAGTCTTAACAAAATATTTTTGGTTGACTAAATAATAAGTATGTGTTAAAAAAACAATGTGTTAAAAAATCTTTCAAATAAAGTTAATGGAAAAAATAAAATAAAAATAATAATTAACTATGTAAGTATTATTAAATTAATGTTTTTTTAGAGGCACCCGATGTTAATTTAAATCAATTTGTAAGGATCATGAATTTTAGCAAGGAAATCTGCTGGCCTCATTTTATATCCACTTCCGATTTCCTCTTGTTCCTCATCAGAAATTTCATCGAAAGGCGTCCACAGTTAGGCATAGGATCTCACCCAGCGCCGCCACAACGACCAGTCCAATGGTCTATCGGTTTAGGTAGTTAACTAAAGGTAAACAATCTTGGTATGTCTTTTTATATTAAAGAGGTCGTATATAATATACACAAAGATTATTTAAATTTACTTTATTAGCTAACATCGATTTAGGTAAATACCTAGTCGCAAAGATTTTTATACACAATTTATAGACAACTTTTAGATAAAAAGACATGCCAAGATTGTTTACATTTAGTTAACTATCTAAACCGACGGAGTATAGGTGTCTCTTATCCATGGGATTCTCGCGACCCTAGGGTCCAATGCTTTATCTTCCGTTACGTGGTCGTCACTCCAGGACCTCTTCCGCGAGAAATCTTTCCAGCCCACAGCCACTTCCTTAGGTTTTGGTAATTTTTCGGGTTGTGTCGGTAATTTTGGTTCTCCTACGGATATCGATACCAGAAGGATCAAATAATGTAAAGGTCATTTACCAAAACTGTAAAAGTGTACCTTACGACGATGGACGTAAGGGCTTTTTACTCAAAATGCCCTCACGTTAATTGATACTTCTGGTATCGATATCTTAATCGCAAATTATATACAAGCCCAACCAGTAGGATGAGAGGCCCAGTACAAACGTTTTGGTTTTTTCTTTGTTTTAAAACCACGTATGGCAACAAGCACTAGTGTAGAGTTTCGTCTTGAGACACTATAGGTATGTCGGACGACAAAATATCGGTAGCTTCCTGAACGCTGGCCAGCCGAGTCGAATTTAACGATTGACCTCTTTCTTAATGTTAGACCTACCTACCTAACTGGACCGTCTGTCCCAGGCAAATGTAATCAGCTTTGAGTGCAGAGTCTCCGATCTTGATAGAAATGGGTACTACAAAGTACAAGGGTATTTACGGTGACCTTGACTTTGTCCATGTTCATTTGAAGAGTCACTCTTTCGAAAGCTCTACTGTAGTTATCGAGCATTGTGCTGAGTTTCTCTATAGTCTAAGCCTATACTTGAATCATATATTATATATAAGTATTATCTAAAGACTAAGAAATAGAGGCACAAAAATTTAAACTATTTAGTTCCTGTTACACCTTATACGTGTTTTATTCAATGAAGGGATAATAATAGTTACCTTCATCAGATGCAATGATCGGCTATAAAACTATTATAGGTACCATCATTGAATAAAACGTTGTAAATCCTGTGAACATGATGATGAATAGTCTGGCTGACGTAAATGCGTATTAGCATAACTAGAAGCCATTACTTCCACACGCATTACCTATATGTAATAGCAGCCCCGCCGGGCCGCCCGCGCCGCAGCCGGGAGCCGCGCGACACAATTTATGCTGATTTTATCACCCGCCCATGTGCGAATGTACTCCCAAGGAGGATATATCTACGCACTCGACGACTCGTAAAACGTCTACCTCACTTCTACCTATCTTAATCTATGTAACAGCTATTCGATGAACTTCACTTCCTTTGCTACTAAAAACTTCTGCGAAAAGACATCCACTTTACTTAGAATTTTCTACAAACTGTGTTTATACAGAAACCAGACAGATTTAGTTAAAGCTGAGCAGGTGATTCACCGCGTTTTATGAGTTTTCTAACATACGCCCGCCGCTACATAGAAGTAAACTACCGACACTGCACACTTTATGTGCTCCGTAATAGCTTCACTACTTAAACTTAATTAAGGTTCGAGCGAACAAACGAAATCTTTCTGGCGTTTAACACCGCGGAGTTGTCTCGTTACTTTAAGCTTGTGGCGAAAACAAAATACCTACATCTGAAGTGAGCGGTAAAGAAACTCTTTGATGCGACGAATCCTTTGATATAAATTATCAGATGGAGGGTCATGTCCAGCGAAGCGAACTAAATGAAATCAAAGACTATCTCAGTGTCGTCCACTTAAAGTTTCTATCAGAAGGTTGTAGCAGCAGCTGTGTCATAACCCAAAGCCTTATGAATTATTTAGAGGGGAATCGTCCTCCGGCAGCCATTTGAATTATTTTGAAGGCCTTGCTTGTGCATAATGAAGTGTCGTGGATGTTCCCGAAACTCTTTCACACGGGCCGCGGGAGCAATTGGCTGAGCGCTAATTTATTTGTGAACTTGTTTGGCGGCCTAGTTCAAAGTTGTTACGTGGGAGCAGGCGCTGGCCTACATGTGTGTAGTAATAAGCCTAATATGAACAACGTAGGGAATTGTAATGAAGTTATTCTTCAAAACACTGTGTGCTTGATACAGAAAATTGTGGGAGTCGGAGAATTTAAAGTTGTTTGAAATTCGATTCTTTCTCAACTCGTAATATCTGAAGCTGACGGGCAAATACAAACATTTAAATTACAGAACTTTATAGCAACGCTCTGCAATTTCCTGTTCAGTTGATTACTGGTTGACATCAGATGAAGTCGCGCATTTGCTATTAATTTTGTTGTAATGTTCTTGGTAAAACGTTCACCGCTTTTTGTTACCTAGTGCTGTTTTCTTTACTGGAACTTTTTGTACAGGCTCTCTGGTTCAGCTCATAATCCAAGCACATTCATTGTTGTTCACCAAACTGCTTCTTTTAGATACTTCCCCAGACGTCTTGCGATGGCTCTCCACGTGCAAGCCCACTTCGCTTGCCATCTGTCCTACATATCCGCATACTAAATCTAAAGTAGTCGCTTACATACATAAGGATTTTCTCAAGTTAAAACTTTAAATATTCTCGTAAATCTCCTTAAGTCGGACCTGAGCGCTTTAACTCGTACTACTTTGGCCGACTTAAGATGAATTGCACGCAATACATTTATTCCACTATTTCCGAGGCGAGAAGGGATCATTTCCTCAGATTCCTTTGTCTCAATCAAGCCTCGCTAGGGAAATTAACCTCAGTGTGATTGTACTGGGTTTTATCATAATTCACCGAGAAATAGTCGATGGAGTAATGCGATATGAACGTAAAACGATGATGGAATATTATCCAGTTTACTGAGTAAAGAAGTCTGGATTGTGTTCAACTTCATTTTAGGCACCTATTTAAGATGATGCGCATTGAATTGTTATTTTTTGCGATTTCATAGTTATTAATTTAGTCTTCATGCCACTCAATGACTTGACAAAGGCGGACTTAATGCCATAGGCATTCTCTACCAGTCAACCTAGACAGTTATTAGTCAGATATTTTATAAAAATCAATCTTACGAGTAATGAATAATAATAATGGTAGGCAGCCGCTCCTCGTAAAATACTAGTATTCAGCTTAATCCGGCTTGACTGGAAGCTGCAAGCCGGCCAATATAGTCGTGTAGTGTAGCCAATATAGTTGGGAAAAGGCTAGGTAGATGATGATGATGAATCTTACGAGTAATAAATTGGTAATTTGGTATGTCAGTATGTAACATTTTTAAAACACTACTGCAGCGTCACAGTTGTTTCACGTTACTGCACAAAAAAATAAACTGCATTTTTAAAGCATGACAATGGACATTTATGATAAGCTCACTCACATGGTCGGCTTGTTTCGCTTATATTTTTATTGTAAGCGCTGACAAGTGATAGGGCTTTTAGAGAAGCTGATGCGTATTGTGTATGAATATAATTTACTGTTTCCCAGTATTGGGCATGTGACACACACACTGAGGAGAGGTTTTAGTCAGTAAAAGTCTGAAACGCTCGCCCGCTCCGCCCAAGATGATATCCCACCTAAAAAAAAGACTAACTTGAGAACACTGAAATTACAGCTGGCTTTTTGAGATTAACTCGGTATCCAGATACAAACCAACTATTCGATTCCAATTTATTAAAAAACTAAAAAAAGTTGAAAACGCATCCAATTCCAATAACATCCAATATATACCAATGTTTTTAAAAGGACACGCTCCATAAATATTTTCAAACTAAACGAACATAGATAAGACTGACTGGTAACATCAATGAAAACCAGTGTCTATTTGTGAAAAAAAAAATCTAATCTATCGTTTGTAGAGCTGCGCATCGGTCGGTCGGACATGACGAACGACGAAATTAAAAACGAACGCTAGCAACGATGCATATCGATTTATTTCCCCCATTCATGGACACAAGCGGTAGCGAGAGCGACGCGCGACGGCGGGAGCGATTACAACCCACGCCTAAACATGGCGCCGACAACACCGCCCCGGGGTATTTCTGTTAGCCAAAAATTCAGGAACAACTAACATACAACCACCTAGCCATTTAATTGGACCGAATTTTTGCCACGGAATATTCGTAACGGTTCTTTTAGCTTCAACTTGTTTTATAGTTGGGAAGTTTTAATATCAGTTTGTGTTATTCTTTATAATCATTTTGTATTCCGCTTCTGCGTAAAGTAGATCCTTCACTTGTTTATATGCTTGAACAAATAAATAAGGTTTGAGTGTTTACGAATGTGAAAGGTTACTAGCAATATTACGCACTTGTCAGATTACGCACTTGTCAGAGCAAGCTAGGATGTAACGCTGTCGTCTGGTGTCTGTATGAAGCCAGATATAATATCATGCTGGAGAGGGAACCAAATAAATTCGTCACAGGTATGCCTGTCTGGAAAACCCTAAAACAATTGCATAATGCACTTATGCTTTCACTGTTTTATTACAACTGTAATATGTATATGAGGTGAGTGCAAGATCTCTGCTACTCCTTACCTCAAGTAGGTATCCCACCATGTCCAGAATAAATAATCAAAAGTAGTTGCCGAAACATATAGTAATGAGATCCTCATAATGAGGCAATTTGGTAGTATTAAGTAGGTACAGATATAGGTGACGAGCAAATTGTAGTTTTTGTTGAAAAGACAACATAGTTTTTAAAATTAATTTTTAAATATATAAAGGTAGCATACATTACGCAAAATGATAAACACCTTAGCATAGCGTAATTTATTTAGATATTTAAATACACGATTATTTAAATCTCTAAATAAATAATTTATTTCGCAAACAGCTCGCAGGCTTCTGAAACAAATATTTTTATACAATTAATTTTCTCGTATAATAAGATATTAATTTCGGCAGGGAATGCCGAAAATTTATTGTATCGTCAAAAGTATTATTAAACAACGTAATAATTACTTAGAAGTTCTTAAGATTCAAAGAATCCTTAAATACTTGAGAAAATGTTGAAGTTGAAACATATTGAGATTTTCCTGGAAACAGCCAATAAAGTTGGTAGATAGATCCAGTACTTATATTGCGCACGATATTTTTCTTTTCGGAGTAATGGTGTTTTAGTCAATACGAAAGGACTGCAGCAAGCTTCAGAGTTTCTGATATGCCGTACATAGCTAGAATTTTATAAGGACAAAACTTTTGAGTTATCCTGAAGATTTTGAGGAAAGGTTTGGACCCTTTCGAACTATTGGTATATCTGGCATACCTACTTACAATCATATGCTTCTCAAGCATTATGAACAAAAAAAAAATACTTTTTAAACCCATAAAATGCTTAGTGAAATTAATTATGATATTTCAGTTAAAATTGTTCTATGAAAACCAAATAAATTAAAGACAAAGCCCTTCCATATTCAACAAAAAATAATAAATCCATATTGTTTAAGGTTTTACGTCTTACATCCAAAACTTAATGCAAAATAGTTCCAAGTTTAGTCAGCTCAACGAAAACAATAGCTGCATCCATACTACAACACAAGGAAAATAGCTACGAATAAATAGGTAAAATCAAAAGAACCTTCTCCATGCAGTTTCCTTAAACGGATTCCCAAAATAGTGGTCCTAGTACACACGGCGACCCACTTACCGACTTAGCCAAGCAAGCAATGAGTTCTGGAGACGATTCCAATACGTCTTGTGTCAGGAGAACTGCTCCGATTGATTTGCAGTTCAGCTGCTGGAATATATTCTGCAATCTTAGATTATTTTGCTGTTTTAGATCGATGTGATCTCGGGTTCAATTCTCGCATTGCAATGTTTGCTGCATTTCCACTTATTCTTGAAATTCTAAATTTGGGCCACGTTTCGATGGGTTGTCTGAAAGGGAACCACGGGGCCTTAACCAAATGTTCCTACATAAGATTGGTTGACTGCTAGAAAATGCCTAAGGCATTAAGTCCGCCTTTGTACCTTTTTGTGCATAAAGTATAAATAAATAAATGAATAGGGCTTTAATCTGTAAAAGTCTGCCACGCCCTCCCGCTCCATCCTAAAACGGGAAAAGTCATTGGAAGATTTCCCACCTTGAAAATAATTTACTGTTAGGTTTTTGAATGGTTTACTGACGCGGCTGCTGCGCTGTGTATTGCGAGTTCGATTGCCGCACGGAGAAAATATTTGTATAGCAACAGTTATTCCGGGTCTGTATGTCTTGACTACGTGAACGCACCTACTATAAGATAAAAAAAGTCTTGGAAACAGTTGTATAGACACGACCTACAAAACCATGAAGTACTAATTGTGACGGAATTGCATGGAAGATTCTAAACCAAAATCGTTTGCACAGGGTTTCATCGTCTTAACCTATCACATACCCGCAAAACGAGACACAATAATGTCAACTGTTCTGTGGCCTTAATAATATGTCTTTTATGACATAGATGGCGCTAGTATAGTAGTAGGATTGGAAAATATAGGTACATATCTCTTTAAAGAACATTACTTTGTTTTTTGCTATTTACAAAATTACTTAATCTTAACACAAAGTCTCCTACGACATTACAAACCTTATAAAGCAAAGCACGTAATAACTGGGATTCGAACTCGGTGGCATAAAATTTACCGATTCCATTAGCCACTAGACCATCGAGTCATTACGCAATGAGTTGAAATTATCCTACTCTTTATTATATTGAAGTTGTTTAGCGACTTTAGCCCGTATCATAAATCTCAAAAGAATTGAGGGTAGTTTAATATTAACTGTATAAAAATTAAATCTTTTTGTTCAATCATAACGTTCATTAAAATCTTTGAGTGAGTTTAGTTACGATTGCGTTTAACAAGTTTTTAACATTTATTTTATCATGAGTTCGCGATCATATATTGATATGGCTACGAGGGCCCAAATAATACCATTGCATAATCAAGACTTAAACGTAAGTAATATTTTAAAGTCACGGTTCGTTATTTATTTTATTATCCACGATTAACGATACACGAAAATAATAAATAATATATTATTATTTCCTTTATAGGTAAAGACTGTCACTTTTGGATAAAGCGGTTTCAAGAAGAGGGTTCGTTGGAACATCGTAGTAGATCTGGTAGAAGACGCCATATTGACTCAGACCAGCGTCAGGTTATGGTGCAAGGTTATGAGGGAAATGGCTTTACACCAAACAGATATTACGCAGAGTTGTTTGATACATCTTTGTGGACGGTGTATCGTGCTCTTTATAGTGAAGGGCTTCATTATCATCGACATGCTACTAAGCCATTGCTAACCGAAGCTCATAAAAGAGCACGATTGGAGTTCGCTAAATACAGAAATTTCGACTAGAGCAACGTCATCTTCAGTGATGAAATACTTTCAAATCCAGCACGGGCAAGTTAGGTTGTGGCGTAGGAATAAAACGCGTTATGACAGTGATCACGTTGTGCCTACCTCTGGATCCGGTCGTGTAACAGTGAACATGTGGAAAATGGATGAGTGCTGACCAGGAGAACTTACTATAATACTCAGTCGTGCAAATAGTGCAAACTACATAGATGTGCTGAATGACGTCATGCTGCCAACCGTGCGGAATTTTTTTTCCTGTAGAAGAAATGCCTGTAGTGATAACGTTCGTGCAAGACCATAAAATTGTCCTATACACCGTTCCATAATTGTGCAAGAGTGTGTAATGTTCAGGGTTCCTGTTAAACCGAATAAAAGACGAACACGGTCAGTACAACCATTTATGCACAAACTCTCAACTAGATTAAGTTTAACAATCAATCCGCATAAAATAAACAAAGAAGCGCAATTCTTGTAACAAAAAGGTTATGTCCGTATGAGTCCGGATCGAACCAGCGGCATGTGTCCGCCAGACCACCGGCTGTGCCTCGAAACCAATCGCTCCGTTATAACTGCGGCGATTATGACGATGACTAGTTTGACAGACGGACATCAAATCTGTTTAGCCAGCAATCGGATATACGGATCATTCCTTGGCCTGTGAGATTACCAGATTTAGGGTCCGTTCACACAGACCGGCTCGGAGACGAGAGCAGATTTTTTGTCAAGTTGAAAATAAAGTTTTAAGTATTTGTAGTAAGGTTTATTTTTGCATGTGCACTGCGCGTTCAAGCATTCTTTATGACAAAACAGTGCACATGCAAAAATAAACCTTACTACAAATAGTTAAAACTCAGTTTTCAACGTGATAAAAAATCTGCTCTCCTGTCCGAGCCGGTCTGTGTGAACAGACCCTTAAACCCCATTGAAAGTTTATGGGGCGTTATAGTTCAAAGGTAGGACAATAGGAACGAAAGGACTTAGGAATCACTGACTTTACGGGGTCAAAGCTTATATGAATAATTAATAAACGGCGGACACACGAAATATTAAAAAGAGAATATAAAGTGTTGACTATTGGATTGAGTAATAACAAAGACCGGGGTAGCTATAATTTATTTGATAAATTACAGTGATCAAACTTAGTGTAAGTGGGATTTTAATCACTACTTTATAACAACAAAATGTTATTACACTAATGATTTTGATTTCTTATATAATATAAGAAATTAAAATAAAAACAATATAATCTATATTTATATTGTATTCCTTTCCAATATAAAAAAAAATATTTATTAAAAATATATTTTATATTATACAAATCAAATAAAAAAACAAGTTAAATTAATAATAAAGAAAGTCTACTCAAACAACAATAAATATGAAATAAATCAAATTATTAAACAAAACAAAATCAAAATTATATGCACAAATAATAAACCGAAACAGTTGTATTAAATCGCTTATATTCTGCACTGTGGCGTAGGCCTTACAGGCACGCAGTAATCATTCAATTGCATCCTACCCTCATAAGTCAAATTGTTTTGCGGTTCCTTGTGTGAAACCTACCTTCTTATTTTTGGGAAATAAATACCTTAACCGTAAGTAGAAAACTAGTTAAATACACACGCACGCACACACCACGCATACACTATACATAAATTATTATGCACACCATACTTTTAATGCACAAACCTTCGCGCTAAGAGGCAAATTAGCGTTTAGATACTAAATTAATATCTTGCCACAACAATTTTTTTGTTTTTAAATACATGTTATTTATATTCCTCGTTATGTTATACCTGATTCCGTGGGGTGAGGACCTGGTGATCTGTAATACAGGTTTACACCTATAATAGACACCAGCTCCGCACACTAGACTGAATTTGTTTTGTTATGTTAGTTAATTTTAATCATGTAAGTCTTGTTTTTGTGGGTGAAATAATGATATTATTATAAACTACTCGATCCCAAAATTACAGCTATAACCCGGTCTTACAATTTATTATTGTTATTGATTTGAGGTCAAGCTTCAATTTCTTCCTCGTTCTGGAACGAATACTTAAGCTATGAACCTTAGTCATAACATAATGCACAAATCAATCATTATAGTCAATACCACTAACCATAATCATGCAAAACGTAATATTTTTATAATTTATGAGTGGGTAAGATATTTACAGAACTACCGTCTAATGACATTACAACACAAAAGAACTGGCATCATTCCTATAGTAAGTTTGACACTAATGTGTCAATTTAGTCTCAGGGTATAAACAACAGACGATAAGGTTGCATATTTATGGGGAAGGGTATTGTAACATTATGAATCAAACTAAATAAAAGGAGAATGGCACAATACAGTTTTCATTTAGAATACTTATAATATCTACTACTAGTTTTATTTTTTTAATGTCTTCCATTTTGTAATAGAGTTATTCAGTTATAAATTTTGCTTGTATTTCTCATAACAAGTGAATTAAATAATTGTTAATTGGGTGTAAAACTGTTAAGTTAGGTTATACACTGTATAAATAAGAAAGAAGTAAAAATTGTATTCTTCTTTGAGAATTAAATGTCTTAAACTATAATATCACTAAAATAGTTTCATTTCTTATCCTTTACTAATTCTCGTAACTTAGTAAATCTTAATCTGTAAGAAAACTATTACTAATAATGCTAATACTTACCAATATTTATGAAAGTAATTTATGTATATATATTTATATAGTGTTAATATATAGTAGTATATGTATACTTGTGTATTATGCCTTTATTACATCTTATACCTCATATTTTTATATTATTTATAACAAAAAATAAAATAAAAAACGTTTAAAAATATAAAAAAGAGAATATAAATTATATTATACAATAATTACATTTTAAAAAAGTCGACTTAGAACTGGGATTTGAACCTGTGCCCTGAGGAACTAGCTATGATATTCTGCCATGCTAATCCACCTGAGCTACCGATCTAATTATTAGAATATGCGAAAATGAGAGCTACTTTGTGAATGTAGGGATTTTATTATTTATGATCTACGCCATCTGTTGTCGAATTAAATAATATACCAATTGGCTTTTTTGCTTTAGTATAGATGGCGCTGTATTAAGTACTCGGAAATAAGAAAATAAAATCATTTATGTTTGTTTTTTATTATATTATTATTACTTAGTAATTATTTTAGGTATTAAAAACCATATTAAGTGCCACTGCGTAATAAGATTTTTAAGCTATGCTGTGTTTTTTAAATGTTTGAACAGCGCCATCTAGCCGTCTCATGAAAATCATGAAAGGTTTTGCAAAACCTCACAGTCAAATGTCGACCTAAGGTCTGCCATGCAGCTTTGTCAATGTTAGTACTTATGATAATAAGGGGCAGCTTTTATCCAGCATTGGAATGATCACTAAAATCAGGCACGCCTTTAAATAAAAACAAATGAAGAAAGAATACCTACTTTCCCACCAATTCACCACATACAAAGCTCATGCCAAAGCACCTGTAGATCATCTTGACAAGACCCTAAATTCAGGCGCCACGCAATCACTTCACGCAATAAAATAATAAGTAGAAGAACTCAACATACATAAGTCAAAGCCACCATTACCTCAGATCATGCTACCAACATTAAACCATTACTGAATATTGAAGCAAACACACGGTCTAACCGTACATGTTATGTTCGCGGAGAAAGAGCTTTACCTACATTCTCCCGTACTTCCCATACTCGAGTTCTTTGTAAGACTTATGAATAAATAAAACAAGAAATTTCTTGCTCCAACCGCTCGGGGGATGCAAGAGGTAGTTATTTCATTTTAAATAGATCACGGTAGCGTACAAGCCAACACCGCTGTTTTAATTAAGCCTTATTATGAATTGCCGGCGGTATGAGGGAATTCTAGCCGTATCATTTATTTTGTACTAGTGACTTTGTAATTAGTAGTGTTGTTTAGAGGTATATGGAAGTAAAGTGTCAATGTGTAAGGTGTATTGGCTTGCTGAGTGGATAGTCGTTTGGGGCTCAAAGATTTGGAATGGCGTTGTATAACCTCCCACAAAACAGACCGATTTTTTTAATGAGATGGGTAATCAATAACTTCTCCAGATCTAAATCTACTATCTATAATCTACTCCAGAGGTAGTGACCATATAAAGGCCGCAAGGATCTGCTGAATACGAGTCACAATAAACCAGAAGATTTTTGGCGGCACCTGGACTAAGTCCATTTTTTTAAAGATGAGAAATAATCTCATAACTTCTCCTACTCTAGGCGGAGTGTCAAAATTTTACTGACTACAGCCTAGCGGTGTTCCTTCAATTGTCTTTTGCGTTCCAGGGCTGCAGTAACTCTTTCAAACAATATCGCAATCTTGAGGCATCAGCAAGGTTGATGATCGTGATGACATTTGACAATACAGCCATGTGCCCATATAACATTCCTACCCAAACCACTGCTGGGTATTACTACGTACTATTTCCTCCTTTGAGACATACCAAAGTGAATCATTATTCACTCTGTTCATCTTGTTTTAAGTCAGCCATTAAGCCTCGTAACGGCCTACACTATTTAGATTATCATCATTTTAACAGCCTATAAATCGTTCTATGAACACTGGCTGGTTTTAGTTTTCAGTTACCAACTTCCTTACCAAAATAACCATTAAAACAACGTGTTAGAATTTACACTTTACGGTTTTATTATTTCCACCAAACTTCATTTTTTATGGTTTCAAGGAAAAGTTTCAGAGCCAAAATATGAAATATAAACCTCACAAAATGGACTTCGGAAAAACAAAGCAAAAACACGGTAACTGCTACTTGTCTATCACGGGTAAAACCCATAAAACGACGGGTAAAAACCAGATAGAACGGCTATGTTGAGAGGAAAAACGGGAAACAATTTTTCGACGTTTCTATCCGTATTTACTAAAAACTTTTACAGTAGACTCTAGTTTTTGACTTTATAGTATCTTTTTAACGTGTTTTATTCTGGCTTTCTAACTAGTATTTTGTACTAAAACTGAGGAGGTATTTACAAAACTGGGATTTGGAAGTTGCATTTATTTATAAGCATGAGTGTTTACCGCCCTCTACAGGACAGCTTTCGAAGCGTCGTGCATGAAAGGCGCGCTGTGTACGAGTACACCTCACGGCATTATAAGGGTTGGGACTGCTTTAATTCTGCACACGTCCGCAAGATGTCGCTTTTGTTCAAAACAGTTTTTTTATCTTGAAGTAGATGATAACACACTGATTAAGATATCTTCCCACAAAAAGAAATAGAATATCTTCTTAAAAGTTTAAACAGTAGCTTAAAATTCATAAATATTAACTACGAGTCAAGCCATGTAGGCAAAAAGAAATTAGGTGAGAAATCATCCAATGACTTCTTCCGCTCTTGGGTGGAGCGGGAGCCCTCCTGCTCGCTTAAACTTTTCGTATGAAAATTAACATGGTGTATAAAATGTGAATTATTTAAAATTACCCATCTTTTTGAGTAGAATTAAATAAAATGCAAAAAGTACTCATCTCCATCCCTTTAGGGAGTGAAAATCCTCTCTCTCTCTCTCACATTTCACACTATTAGTCCCAATAGTTTCGGCTGTGCCTTGCTGTCAGTCAGTCAGTTTCTCCTTTTATATATTATGTAATAGATTACCCAATGTCCTATTCCAAATCAATCATCACTATTACATATTATTCTGTATTATATAAATGTAGGTAGCGTAGATTCCTATTAGACACATCTATTGACAACCAAATACAGGTGCGCTCCGGTCCAATTTAATTATAATTACAGCTCTAGTGTTCAACTAACGCTTCATTGGAGAGAGCTAATTGCCCATTGTGTAGTTACATCTCTATTAATTTGTCCCTTACCATTGCTTACAGCCTCGTATACTAAGGGAATTTTAGAAGATTCGTGTAAATTAGTTCAGTTCATCTATTTAGACGTGACATACCACTACGTATTAGTTTTAATAATAATAATTTAACATTTAATTCAGACAATATTAATGTTAGCAGGTACATAGTTTTACCAACAGTTTTGCCTACCCATTATCCATATAAATGTTAAATATAATATATGTTACAATAAACAATACCGATTGTATATAAGAGCTGTGTGAGCGGGAATCCGATAGATGCAGACCTATATCAAACTGTGGAGGTCTTTCGGCAATCATCAAGTGACTCCCCCCGCTCTACGTGGAGGAATAGGGGGTGACAGACTTTTATTGACTAAAACCCGCCTGTATTCAGTTGGCCTTTGGGGTCCAGGGAAACACTATAACTCGTTTCAATTATTGAAACGAGTTATAGCCAGCAGCCCTAGACCAAATAATATCCTTCCATACCTAATAATTTCGTGTCCTTACTTATTGCAGTCTTTATTTCTACCTCAAAACTTTATTCCACATCTTGGCAGTGCAATTCAAAACGTTTAATTAAAAAAATAAAACTCTAAAACAACATAAAGATGAATCCATCGCAGACTAGTTAAACATCAACCCTTCAAAAAATAAACCATTCAAAAGACGAAAGCTCACAAAGAAACGCAATTACAAATATGATAAATAAATATATTAAACACAATAAAGAGACAAAATGGCTGCCACGCTGTTCACCTTTATGATATGCGTGTGACGTAAAGAAGACAGGATGAAATTATTGTAATGCGATCTGTAATGCACAAATCAAAGTGGGTGCTGTATGAGATGGAGAGTCCAAAGGTAATTGAGCTGTCAGATGAAATTAATGCTATTGCTTTGTGGACTGCAGCCCGATTCACGTAGTCAAAACCGTAACGATATCGTTGCGACTTACAGCCGAAACCAATAACCTATCTATCACATATCGGAGATTGAACAAACAAATGATACAATACAAAAATTATCATGTTTTCTGTTGTTTCATTTGTTTTTCTATCTCCGATATGTGACAGATAGTTTATCGGTTTCGGCTGTTAGTCGTTTAGATCATTATCGTATTCACATATGTACATCAATCAAGCTCGAACAACACCGATTTTGAAGTCGTTTCACTGAAGTGTCGTTAATGCGTATTCAGCTAAGTCAAATTCCAAAACCCCCATTCATTATCATCATCTCAGCCGAAAGACGTCCACTGCTAGACATAGGCCTCCCCCAAGCGATGCCACAACGACCGGTCCTGTGCATCTCGCATTCATTGCGTTCCCGTGATCCTCGTCAGGTCGTCGGTCCTTGTGGCCTTCTAACCTCTGCGTCTCCCGGTACGAGGCCGTGGAAGCCAATCCTGGTAGAAAGCATGATAATGTTACTAGCAATAAGCTGTTTGTCGTTTTAAATCGAATCCCGTTTAAAAAACACGTGAATACCTACCGATTTTGGGGTGGGACTTCGATCGAACGACTATAAAACTGCAACGATATTCGACTTTTTTAATTTTACGTGAATCAGACGACTGGTCGAGAGATAAGCACGGCTTGTGCGCATCAAGTGTTCGTGCTCGGTGAGGTGTGCCCTCGTTATGCGCGCGAAAGTTCGCGCCTACGCACTATGGGCTTTTGTTTTTTTTTCTATTGGCCTTGGAGAAGGGCGAAGATGTCTTTAGGCTTATTATTTATCGTAAGCCAACGGCCACACAGAAAGGACGTAAGACGCGGACGGGGCGCGGGCATTTGTCTCTACCGCGTCTCTTTCATACAAAATGTATAGAAGCGTCGCGACTCAAAACATACAGAACAGACAGGGCGCGGGCGCAACGCTGGTACTTTTGCGCTTGCCCGCGCCCCGTCTGCGTCTTACGTCTTTTCTGTGTGGCCAGCGCTTTAGAACTATATATGAGTAGGTAAAACTATGATAAATGAGTCAACTTATTTTTGAATTTGTTCGTAGAAGGCAATTTCTGGAAATATATATTTTTCATTTCGAATTTAGACTGCTTATCTTTAAGTGTTAACTTTTATCCCGCCGCAGTGCAGTTATTATAAGATACAGCACAGGAAGCGAAACCGTGGGAAAAATCTTATAATTTGAATACCAACACTGAGTCTGAGTTCAGTTACAGGCGTAATAGTTATTTTACTTCCAGTACCCTTTTACTTTTGTACCTACTTATCATTTTTATGTAGGTGTGGTTACTGATTGCTTGGTCATTTGTCGAGCGATTGTGAATAAAATAATGTTTGATTAGGTAAGTGTGTACGCTTGAGGACCCGTTTCAATTTAGTGATTTGACAAACTTTTGAGATTGCCAATGGATCTTTTCAAGTTATTATAACAAAGCTTCCGGAATTTCTGCATTTGCATTATATCTGCTTAGCGTTTGAATCCCCAACCGGTCCTATGAGACCGCGCTGTTATTGTTTTACTATTGTGTCTCGTTTCGCGGGTATCTGAGTAATTAGTGTTTACATCATTGCATAACACAAAATCATGCTTGATGCCTACATCCTCATTTAATCAAATTCCATATTATTGGACCTATCAGTCCTACTTAGCTTTATAACATTACTACGTCGTATTTACTGTAGGGTACATCTACTTACAAAGAAGTAAAAAATAAAGTTTTTTATAAAAAAAAAACTACTACCTTTTTTTTAATTTCATGCGTGTTTTTATTTTGATAGTCTTTTTTGTTTTTTATTATCCTGAAACATTACTTTTATTAAGTGTATTTTCTATTACAGTGATAGGCATAACGCCAATAAAAAATCATAAATCTACTGTATTTCAAAAAAATAATCATACATTTTACCGCTTTTAACAGGAAAATACCCACATAAATACAAAATAATATCATACCCATTAATAAAACACGTTAATAAATAAATAACACTTTACATAATATGTTAATAATAGTCACTTATGACCATAACTATTACAAAACGAGTAACAAGTGTCCCTACACATGTTATTTATATCTAATTAAACTCGCAAATGCACTGCCTGAAGGGATACTCTGCTACATAGTCACTGTTCGCTACTAGACCATATTTTTATGTTATGTCGTAATAAGTATCAGTTCTTCCTTTATGGAGGCCGGTATTGAGGTATCTAAACGTTTGATCTTATGGGGTCGGTTCACAATAAAGGCAGATGCAGCGCGGATGTTTGTACGTCCTACAGTATTTTTCTTTTTTTGGGGGTGCGACAGCAAGTAACTTCTCCTGCCCTGGGAAAAGTGGAAGGTAGTGTTTAAAATTTAACTGTGTTCCTTCAAATGCACTTTGTGTTACAGGGCCGTGGTAACTCATTCGAACAATCAAATCTTGCAGCCGTGACAGATGTGCTATATAGCACCATCCATTTAACAGTTCCCTTAGGTCGTAAAATAGATCGCATTAACGTTTGAATCCCCAACCGGTCCTATGAGACCGCGCTGTTATTGTTTTACTATTGTGTCTCGTTTCGCGGGTATCTGAGTAATTAATAGCTCGTGATAGGGCCTCAGGGAGCCTTGGCGAGACAAAACCACAAAACCTTTCAGTTGTAATGTTTAGAAAACATCAAATAACATCTCCTGCTCTGGGTGAAATGAGAGGAACAAACTTTCATTGATTTAAACCCATCTGTGTTAGTTGTCTATTGCATTCCAGTGTCGTAGTAACTTTTTCGAACAATCCCCTAGCCCATACAAGCTACGCCTACACAGCGCTCTAAAGATACTGCATTCAGTGTGCCCCGCCCTTAAATCCTGGCGACTATCCGTCACTGCGCAGATTATATCTAATAGGACAAGAGATACAGGCCTCACAATCCGACGGCAGTTAGGCCAGGAGACGAATGGGTACTTATGGCTCGCTAGACAATAATGACCATCATTAGGAGACCTGCAAATCTTTGAAATAATACCTTTATTATCCTTTGTACTGCAGCCGGCTTGCAGCTCCAATCTAATGGAAATTCCATTTATTAGTAAGCCGTAATAAGCCTTTGATACTTATGATGATGTACCTAAAAACCGGCTTAGAGCGTGTCGGGTCACGCTCAGAAGGTTCCGTAGTTTCCCGTCCGTCACAATAAGTTAAAAAATCTAAACAGTGCGAAGTAGCCTAAAGTGCCTACAGCGCCATCTCTCGAGAAATTGGTTACAAATTTATACATACTACATAGGTTTATGTATGTTGGGTTTTCGGTGGTAATTTTGGATTGCATGAAATTATTTTAGTAATTGTTTTTTTATTTGAAAGAAGATACGTTTAAGATACTAAAGTCATGACACATGGCGAAACTATAAGGGTTTCTAGTTGACTACGGAACCCTAATAAAAAACAATATGAGTATAATTTTCAATTTCGTTCATTATCTGATTGTAAGATCATCTGATATTCAAGATGGAATAAAAAGCGTGCAGCCTCTCTCTCGAGACGTTTTGAAAAGGTTTTAGTAAGACTTATATTTATTTCTAAAGTATCCCTTGCAATAGCATTCAAACGATTACGAATTGAATAAGGTTACCTTTGCATGAATTCAGAGATTCACTTTCATGCTGACTCTGGGATCTTGTTGATCCTAACTTAAAGTATACGAAGCGTATCCGTCTTGTCATCTTGTGCAATTTGTAAGAATTGAATGGATCTGTTCAAGACCTCTTATTGAGGAGCTCGTGGCTAGATAATAAAAAGCCGCACAGGTCGATCTTCAAGGTTAAGCAACGCTTGCCTAGGTTGGTCTGTGGATGGGTGACCATCTTAACATAACGAGTTTCCTCCGTGCCTCGGAAAGCACGTTAAGCCGTTGGTCCCGGCTGTCATTTGGAGATCTTTGGCAGTCGTTACGGATAGTCAGAAGCCAGTAAATCTGACTCCAGTCTTGCCATGAAGTACCGTGTTACCCCAGTTAATGGGTTGTGGAGGTCTGGTAGGCAGCCGCTCCTCGTAAAATACTGGTATTCAGCTAAATCCGGCTTGACTGGAAGCCGACCCCAATATAGTTGGGAAAAGGCTAGGCAGATGATGTTCAAGACCTCTTATTATTTAATTTAACATTAAACTGATTAAGACGAAGGCGTACAGACAAAATTGACTCTATCCGGAGGGAGTGGCTCGTATTGGCTGTAGACAGAAGTGAAAAAGGGAGAATGAGACCCGAAGGTCCCAATATGTCCCACTGTCGGGCAAACCCAACAGTGGGACTTATTGGGCTAGTTAAATTAGATTTGATTACATTGTAAAGACCGCTTTCTCCGTCAATGCGGAATCACGCTAATATTATGAAGACGAAAGTTTGTGACTATATTTGTTACTTCTTCATCTCAATCGTCTACGGCTACACCTTGACATGGAATAGAAGTATGTTCCCTTGGGATAATATTCTACTAACACGCGGGCGAAACCACTGGCAACAGCTAGTCGTCCATACAATAATAATCTTATTACATCATAATTCTCACGTCGTCGCGTCGTGGTTATGCCACAAGCCGCGGAGGTCAAGCAACACACGTGTTTTATACCAGGAAACTGTCCAGATATTTCCATAAAGAAAGCATGACCGTAACTAAAGGTCGAGAAGGTCAATTCTTTAAAAGTTACTGCACTCACGGACATGGTGAAATGGCGATAACAGCAGTAGTAACCCAGTGCTGGGCACACCATAATTGTGGCCACTTTTGGGAAATGCCAGACGACGGACACCGGACTGCCAACAATGAGTAGCTCGCTATTCGGCTGTCCGGTAAGCGTCCAGACCGAGCCCAAGTCGTTGACGGCGCGAAGTGTTCCTGTGTAGAGGTTGAAGTTTGCTGCTTCAATCTTGCTGGGCCATGGGTTATATGGAAGTGAACCCCAGGGCTCTGGAACGAGAGCAAAAACGGAAGAGGAGTGAGTTTTAGTCAGTAGAAGTCTGACAGGCCATTCCACTCCGCCGCCGCACTATGGGAAAATCGCGTATGTTTCGTCTCAAAACTCCGTATCTCAGTTATTTCAAAACTAAATGATCTGTAATTTTGCACACATATACGTGAAAGTATAAGGTTTAATAGAAAAAATAATAATTTTGAAAATTATGTTTAATTTTTTTATTAAAAAATAAATCTATTTTTAATATCTCGCAATATGTTTTGGCACCGTGTCAGAAAAGGCGCAAGTATGCGCAACTTCTTTTTCACCTCAGCACCTCAAACAAGTATGTTTTGCAGTTTAAAGACAGTGAGCAAATATCGATTTTGCTGCGAGCGTGAGACAAAGTAACTTTTTAATTATTTTTTTAGAATGCCGAGTCAGTGCTGGGTCTACTCACAACATTCGAAAGATTTGAACTTTACTTTGTTCTGTCACTTTCACTTCGATACGAAAAGAGCGAGAGATAGAAACAAGTCGATTCAAAGTTCGATTTTCAAATTCCATATATAATAGGCTCAAAAAAGAAACCAACAATAAAACGTTCGGAAACACGTCACCTATAAAATTTCAAATCAAGGTTTAAATGTAATTATTATACTTTTCTCTTAATAATCGAATTATATTTTTTTATGATCAAATAAAGAGATGTTGAATTAAAAAATACGAAGTTTATCATGTATCTACATAATTATTTAAAGTTTTAACAATCTTTATTGTGACAGAATAATTTAGTAATAGTGCAATTTCCGAACGCATCTTTAAAAAATAGCGGGCTTTAATTTTTTATTGTTTTCTTCTTCTGTTCGCTAGCTGCAAAGTGCGATACACGTTGGATATTATTAAAATAATAATAAATAAATGTGATGATGTCTGCGATTTAACACCGGAAGAATTGAAGCAGTATGTAAAAAATGCAGAATTAAGTTTCCTGCCTGAAAAGTCTCGCGAAAAATATCTTAAAGCTTATGATAATAATTTTACTTTTAACTTTTAATTTTTACAAATATACATGTGGTTTAAATATTACCAAGTGGTATTTTTTATTACCTTTACATTATTTGTTCTCGCTGCTGAAGTGAAAAGTTGTAAGTATGTGCTACACGAGACCAAAGTTATTTGCATCTCGTGTCTTTGAATCCCTCGCTGCACTCAGGATTCTAACCTAGAATCACTCGCTACGCTCGTGATTCAAATATAGAATCCTTCGCTTACTCGGGATTTAAAATCAACACTCGCGGCAAAAACCAACTTTGCTCTCTTGTTGCACAAATAACTATTTTCTCCTTGTATAAACCAATATATAAAGATCGTAATATAACAAATATCTCGACAGCGGCAAACAGCGGTAACGGGTAACAGTCTCGTTAAAAAAAAGTATCCCGAAAATTATACCATCTTAAACAATGTAGGTATATTTTAATTAATTTATTTATTATACATAATATTATTTAAGAAACGTTATGAAGAGATTATAAGCATTTCAAAAATGTATAACACTTATACATTTATATCAAAAACTTTCGAGTGATGTGGCGTTGAATTGTAGTAATGTATTGTGCCAAAATCACATCATTGAACATGAGTTAGCTTTGATGCCTTTTTATATGTATACATTATGGGCAGCAAAAATAATTTAAAAAATATAGAAAAGAAAGCTTATTTATAAGACTAAATTAATTAATTAGTTTTACTCCATAACAACGACTTTCACGTGAAACGGTTTTGAGACGGCCTTGTATGAGGCTTTCCCATAGTGCGCCGCAAGAGCGGGAGAAGTCATTGGCTGAATTCACACCAAAAAGAAAACTGCACTCACAAATCTTATACCAATATTTAAATCAAGCTAACCCCTCGAAGCGCAGTAAAATTAAAATAATAACTCTGATTCTTACCTCATTAATCATTAAGTAGCGTGCAGCCAACGCCTTAATAAAAGGCTTGACTATCATATATCATGCTCAGCCTATAAATCTTAAATATCCCCTCGGTTCATTGAGAATAAGTGCCGGATCCCAGAATGACAATACACGGGTTCTCTGATTTATTCCCGGTTGAGGAATCGAGAGATTAAGTCTACAATGCGATGCTATGCCCCTACATCAGGTGAGTGTCAGAAATATATTTTATTGCAGTCTGCCTGTACTCATATTTCTTCCTCAAAGCGTTATGATATCGCACTTGACCTTTGTGGTCGATTTAAATCTTGGCTTAGACTGTGGACACACTGAGGGCAAAATAGTTAAGTCTGTTGTGGGCAGAACAGTTTTGTTTAGTAACAAAACAGATTTCTCATAACTTATCTGTTACACTAGTTTTTTTTCCAGTGTGCACGACTTTGTTATTTTTATAGAGCAAAAGTGCGCCTACATACAGTTTTGTCTCTTGTCTGTCTACAGCTTTACTTCTCCGTAAGCTAAATCCTACTGGAGAGCGATGTAGGGATGGGACGCTCTGTAGTGTCGTTTTGTACGAAGATATCTTTAAAGAATATCAGATAAGTAGTCATAGTTTATGGTACTTATCGAAGATTTTGTGTGATTAAAAAGGGAAAGGACGTTTTTACGATAGTCTGTGAAATCTTTTCAGCCCAGTATGGCGTATGCTGTTAAGTTTAAATAATGTTAGAGTATTCTTTCTTTTACGCACTGACTTTAGTTTTCTTACAAAAGGTAGATTATCTGCTTAAAGTATATTTTTCTGTTTATTTCTCCTCTCAGGCACCATTTTATTTGCGGATTGTTTGAAAGAGTTATCGTGGTCCTGGATCACAAAGGACACCTAAAGGAACAAAGGTAGGTTTTAGTCGGTAAAAATCTGTTTACTCCACCCCGAGCGGATGAAGTTATTTGATGATATGCTACCTAAAATAGTAATAGTATTCCAACGCTTTTTTGAGCTCCTGTTTTGATATTCAACAGGCACTTATAACCGGCAAAGGAAATCGTAAAAAACGTAATTTTATAGGTTTAACCAAAACTTAAAATTACTTTTTTTTCGCCCAGTCCTTCACGGGCACTTATAAAACTTTAGAAGCTAGTGCACGGTTCCAATTAGTCGTTTCTCTATACCTACAGAAGATCCAGCAGTTTCTTGCGTGGTGTGGTAGTGGTTAGTCTTAAAAAAATCAATTTCTACAATTTTCCCATAATACCTACTCGTACAATATTTAAAAAGCTGTTGGAATCATTTTACTTACAACACTTAGATAAAATAATTCCAACAGCTTTTTTAGCTCCTGTTTCTATATTCAACAGGCAGTTCTAACCGCCAAAGGAAATCCTCATAAAAACTCGCTCTTCATTAATTAATTCTAAACTGGTAACACTGGTGTGCCATATGGCTGCAGTATGCGCCTAGTATGATAATTACTATCTCTGCGACAAATGCCTATTCTATTGTATGTGTCCAACAAAAAATATAAGGGTTCTCGTTCTGAGAAGTTTAGACTGAACTAATCATGCGAACCATTGCATGTAAAAAAATATTCATCTTAGAAATACATAGCCATATGGTGCGGGTACTTGGGTTGTGGAGGTCTAGTAGGCAGCCGCTCCTCGTAAAATACTGGTATTCAGCTAAATCCAGCTTGACTGGAAGCTGACTCCAATATAGTTGCGAAAAGGCTAGGCAGATGATGATGAAGGTGCTTGTACTAGTAGACTTACAAGCCAGTAGACTGTACATGCATAAAACTTTTTTTGTACTAGCTGACCACCTTATAAACGACTTCTGACAGAAGTCGTTTATAAGGTTCCGTGCCCATAGGGCAAAACCGGACCCTATTCCTAAGACTCTGCTGTCCTGCCGTATATCTGTACCCAGCCCGTATCTTATGAACCGTGAAAGCCAAACAGTTGAATTTTTTACTGTACCCATTTCTGTTGCCACTATAACAACAAATACTAAAAACAGAATAAAATAAATAAGCATTAAAGTAGAGCTCCTATACAAAAAACGTGAATCATTTGCTTGGAAACCTTTAGGGCGAGTCCGACTCGTACTTGCGCCATTTTTTAAATATCATAACACCCTCCTTGTTTATAACAAGGCAGATGGCACTAAAAACGAACAAAAGTGAATTTCTTTGTTAAAAAACCACGCACCTAATTGGTTTAGTGTGTTACAAGCAATCCGCGCTACGTGCGTGACACCGCCGCGCGCCGCTGCGGTACGGTGCGCAAAAACAGCGCTCGTGAAAGCTGCGCAGACGCAATTACTGACAGGATCGCCTCCGTTTTTGTGGCCGCGTAATATATAGGTCTTCGAAAACTGTACCACTGGGTCTTACTCTCGAACACAATCATTAGAATACCTTGTATAACCATTAGCTGCATACTGAGTTCTAATTATACTCGCTCGTTATAGTTATTTCACGGCAAAATGCATCAAATTAACCCATTACTTCTGCCGCTTCGCACACTACAGTCAACTTTTTTGCTAAAAAGTAAGCTCCGTCTCACTTGTTCATTTTTATCGTGAAACTAAACGATTTACGTAAAAAATATCTTTTTTAAACATTATTTTTAATGAGAACAGATTCACACGTTGTTGTTAAGTGGATTCGTAATCTGAAAACTGTTTAAAGGCATTAAAAGATAAACAGCTAAGATCGTGGAGGATACGTGTTATTACGTAGATTGGAAGCTTTCAATATGAAGAGATAATACTTGGTTATTTGGTCAAGCTTGAGATATTTATTTTAACCAACTTATCTATTTTTGAGGAAGGCGTTGATGTCTGTCACACAGGTTTACTTTATGCGGAGTAGTTACTACCGAAATCTCTTTCCTTTGACATTGATCGTCGAGTCGTAGAGCTCCTTAGTAGTCCTGAGATGAGATGCATTGACTGGACAGATCCACACAAATCTGTGTGGTTCTTTCCTCAAAAAACCGTCTCAAACTCCAATCTGCATAGTTACCATATGATTACTTATGACCATTAATTATGTATTTACCGAGTTTGTTTCAGTGTTTCTTCTCAGGATATTCAGCTAGGTAAAATCGGCCTCATCAAGTTAAAATAAATATCATTTACAGTTAATACTACAATCGCACTTTTACTCAATATTTTCAATGAAAACGTAATTTAATATGTTGTATTTTGATTAGAATAGAAAAAATGTACTAGACACCGTCTTGTTAAAAAAAAATTATTCACAGAATCACAGGTCCTCATGCAATTAATTCAACAGCTTAAACTCATTCATCCGTTTTCCAACACGTCTTTAATTTGTTAAACTCTAAGAAAAAAATAAATGAGGCAAATTAGAACATGCCTGGTTAAATCTAGTGCTTCCTTTCTCACTTAGCAAATAATAGTGCTAAGCCTAGCCGCGTATGTAAACATTTTCACTGTAATCATTCACTCCAGCCTACGTAGTCATTATCCGCAATAGAATTAATAGCATTTAAATGCTCAAATTGCACCCATTTTGAAGCAAGGAATAAAAAATACATCACTCTAATATAAGAGTGAATTTCCAATCATTATCATGATCATAGGTACTTACTTTGATAGGTTCAATAATTGTTATACATTTTTAGATTTTGGATGAGCTTTAGGTAGCTTTTCCATCAGAGACTTTTTTTAACCATGCAATAATAACCTCTGCCTCTCTTAAGTGGAGTGGAAGGGCATGTCAAACTATTACTGACTAAATAAAACCCACTCCTGTTCCTTTTTTGGCATCGTTCTAGGATCCTGGGTTCTTCTTCGCACAACGGTTTGGTTCGACTTCGGCCCTGCTTGCCCACGCGGCTGTGTAGACGACTCCCAGAGGCGCGCGTGCAATACTACGCGCCACCGACGTCTCGTACTCGGTCTGGACAGTTACCGGACGGCGAATGGGTAGCTACCTATTGCTCACCGTCCATAAGCCCTCGCCTACGGTGGGGGTTCAAGCGCTCTTAAGTTTTTAACAAGCTTTTATTAAACTTGCAATCTTTGTGCCTATGTATTATATAATTATGTTTGATTAGGACAAATCTTACAAATAGATTTTGAACTCTAATAGAATAAAAACATAATTTAAATATATAAATGATTATTCCTTTTTTCCCACAGATGTACAGGATGCATCTGTTCAGGAAAAAAATGAGTAGATAATAATTTTCCCCGTACATGACTGTTAATGACGTACCAACAAATTAAGTTTTTATTGCAGCGTTTCAAATGGCATATATGATATAATTTAATAGGCTGTGCATTTGTGCAACAGCGTCCATCATACTAGAGTGTCCATTGGCCGTTTGTGATTCAGCTTGCGTTTTGCCAACCAGTCTTTACTGCTTTGGGCGCTCACTATGAGCAAACCTCGTTCTAAACTAACCAATTAGTCTTTGGACATGTTTCGCATAATTACAATTTCTCGTAAAAAATCACTCCCACCTCAATAACAAAACCAACACTCTCAACGTTAACATATGCGCACATTACACTCGTAATTAACTCCCATTATCATACGCCATCTATTTCCCAGCGGATTCTAATCAGAATACAGGTTCCTACCTCCCTCAGCATATGTCGGTTCATTAGCAACTCCATCCATATTTACATTTATCATGTCGTGTCAACAATGACGATTTATGACGTGCAATTATTGCCGCAGCCGGGCAAAAACAGGGTGATTGACGGCCGATCGGAGCCGACCCCGGCCAAGCCCCCCCGACAGCGAGAACCAACAATGTTTAAGAAATCTGGTGCATTATTAATGAAGTGGACGGAGACATAAGATATGTAAAGTTCCATTAACTTTATGCATAAAACGAAGGAGTATCGGACAAAGGACGTGCCGATACCCGTTTGTTGTGTGCTATGAGGGATTCTGGAGCTAATATTTCAGTTGAGTGGACAAATATGCGCATATTGCTTTGAAAGAGATAATGATTTTCATCGCCTATACATTTACAGCCGACGTACTTTGACGATAATGTAGAAAATGACTACTAATTTGGAGTAGGTGGAAAATTCACAACAATAAAATGTATTTATTGTGTTGCAATTTAGCAGTAGTTTAGTACTATGTTGTAACTGTTTATGTTGTAACTTCATAAACAAAAATAAATCTGTTATTTCCTTATTCGGATAATGTTCTACCATCACGCGGGCAAGGCCACTAGTAGCAGCTAGTCTAAAATATTTCATAAACCAGTTGTTAACACGTTTTTAAGAAAAAATAGATTTTCACCTCCAGCACGATAAGTATATAGGTTACTTAGATTAGATTAGCATTTCCCATACAATCTCGTACCTCTATAATTGGAAGCCCTTACATAGTGTGCCTTCCATTGTCTCGCTACAACAACATACAAATATAGGGCCTCAAAGTAACGGTCCTCCGTGGTTGCCCTGGAACAATACGGTGACCCGCACCGGGGGTCAGACAGTGCAGTGCTGCATTATTTGCGTTCTGTTCGCTATCATTGTTCTGTAAATAATACGTAGGAGCTGATAATGTGCGTTAAAACTTGAAGTCACGTATCTATACAAGGCGCTAGATAAACTTGGAATAACGGGCAATAAATGTAGAAGGGGTTTTAGGGATCCGTAGCCAAATGGCAAAAAACGGAACCCTTATAAAAAAAATTCCGTAACTATAAGAGCTATATTGATGAACCTTGGGTTTTTTGCACATAAGTAGAAAAAAAACAATAAATTTTAAGGTTCCCCATACTTAGAACTGAAATTTATATTTTTTTTCATAAAACCCATTTGTGTGGGGTATCTATGGATAGGTCATCTAAAATTATATGAGGTTTCTAATATATTTTTTTTCTAAACTGAATAGTTTGCGCGAGAGACACTTCCAAAGTGGTAAAATGTTGTTCCCCCCCCCCCCCATGTAATTTCTAAAATAAGAGAATGAAAAATCTAAAAAAAATATATGATGTAGACTACTGTGCAAACTTTCGCCAAAAATTGATTTGAACGAGTTCTAATTAGTAGTTTTTTTTTTAATAATTCGTAAATCTTAAAACGTAATTAAGTTGGCACGGAACCCTCGGTGCGTGAATCCGGCTCGCACTTGCCCGGTTTTTTTTAAGTGGGAATTATCGATATGACTTCTCCTGCTCTGGGCAGAGTGGGAGGGCGGGTCAGACTTCTACTGACTAAAACCCACTCCTATTCCTGCTTTGCCTTCATTCCAGGGTCTCGGGTTTCTCTTTCATTCAACCAAGAGCCCCAGTAGCCTTCGACCCTACAGGGGCCTAATTTAGGAGGATTACTCCTACATTTATTGATTGACATTCCAAATTTCAAAAAACGGAAATAATGACATATAAAGCTGTCTTAAATCGACCTTTACATTTTCTAATAATGAAAAACAGTTCATTGTTTGTTTTTCTGGTACCTACCTATGCTGAAATATTAGGCAAAGGTCAATGTACTTTATTCCAAGCTTTTTTGGTGCCTTGTTTAGGTAGTTAGGCGTACAGAGTTCAAAGATTACGACTATTCTGACAATTGAACGTGGTGGTAAGAACTCAAGGTGTTAAAACTTAGTCCCCGGAACCCCTTCAAGTCACGTTGTGTAACATTTTCTTCGTAAACTTAAATGTAATTTGTAATGTGCGTTAGAGTTGGTCGGAGTCACGTATCTAGGTAGTATAGCGTGCATAGTTCAACAAAGATTACAACTATTTTGAATACAGTAACAATTGAACTCGAGGGTAAGAACTCAAGGTGTTAAAACTTAACCCCCGTAACCCCCCTTCAAGTAACGTTGTGTAACAGTTTCTTGGTAATTTTAAATATGATTTATGTGCTTTAGAACTTTTGACTCTCAGAGTCACGTATCTAGGTAGAATAGCGTACACGGTTCAACAAAAATTACGACTATTCTGATATTACAGTAACAATTGAACGCGAGGGTAAGAACTCAAGTTGTTAAAATGTGTACCACCGTAGCCCCTTCAAGTAACGTTGTGTAAGTTTCTTGGTAAACTTAAATGTAATTTATAACTTGCAGGAAAAACATTTACACAAAAAAGGAGAAAACATTTAAGTACTGTTTATTGTTCTCACTTTGCACACACTTATGTACACATGCAGTAAGCTATAATTATATTCCAATATTTGACGTGACCATAATTTTTTTAAGGGCGGCAGACATCGAATGACTTCTCCCGTTCTAGGAGCGGGAGGGCGTGTACAGACTTTTACTGATTAAAATCCCACCTATGTTCCTTCATTGACCTTGCGGATCACGTCACCTACTATGCTGCCTGTGGCATAGGTAGGAGTGCCCTTCTAGGATTTATACAAGGCGAGACTAATGATACTAGTCAAGGAAAAATGAATCCAAGTTCGTCGAAATGAAAAGACAACTTCAGCACTTAACAGTTTTATCACTCTGCTTACATAAGACGCCAAAAAATGGAACTTAAAGAAAAGAGTACTTTGAGAACTATTGAAAGAGCTAATTGCTCTACCAACAATTGTAGAGAAAATGTATTTGCACTGTACACAACGACTAAAAGAAAAACTTTGTGAACAAGGAGAATGGAAATACTTTTTACTTTATGTTTTTTTTAATGATATAATCTAGTGCTTGACCCTTGATCCCACCTGATGGTAAGCAGTGATGCAATCGTTGATGGTGAAACGCACTAGTTTATTAAGAGCCTGTACATATTAACTCTAGCCTTGAAGACATCTTATCACCTAAAATTACTTCTTTGTTCTAACACGTTTAATCTGTCTACAGTGACTGCATGGCCTATCAGGTATGTAAACAATCAGGTATGTACGAGTATACTCGTAATATGAACTTGGAAGTCTGGCACAGAATGCTTAGCAAATAATGACCATATTAAAAGTTTAGCTTTGAGCCTATCTACTGCTCAAAGCTGAACTTCCAATAATGGTCATTATTCGCTTTTATTCTCGAAAAAAACACTTGAAGTGAATACCTACATCAAAGAAAGACCCAATTACATTTATCGAGTTTGTTGAAATACGAAAAAAACTTCAATTCGATTCAAATAGCTAAAGTCCAAGAAATAAAAATAGGTTCACAAAACCGCCTAGAGCGAGCCAATCACGGGCAATCAATAAATGATTATTTCGTGCTTGTCCCAATAAAAACAAATGAGGGTTGCGCGGCAGTCTTGTGATTTCGATAAATATAATCCTGCCCTTCAAGGATCAATCATGACTGTGGTCTTTGTGGCCGCCGTCCTGGGTGGTACGCTAACTAAAATATTTATTCAGCCAGCGCCTCACAATGGCACCGTATTTCAATGACGGACGTATGCGCCGCCAGACTCTTAGCCTAAAGCACTGCGCGGGCGCACGCCCTCGCCTCCTTACGAAAATATACTAAATGTTCGTGTTGAAATAATTGTATTCTTTTTTGGATTTTTGTTTGGTTTTTTAGTTCAGTTTAATTTATATGTCAATTTGTTGGTTAAGGCATTTTATTTAATAAACTGAAGATCTTTTGAGGTGTCGATATGATTATTTATATTTTGATTCAAAGATTTAACTAATTTATGTATTTTTATATTTATAAACAGATTATTTTCTTTATTTTACTATTTAATCATTTTTTCGTTTCTTTTTTTGGAAACTAAAGTTTGTTTACCTTAAGTTCAGTAATTACAAAAAACTTCATTCTTCAACTACTTCGGCTATATAATTTCTTATTTTGCTCGTCATTACCTATTGCAAAACATATAGGCCATTGTTCTAAACACAACATTTTTCAATACAAATATCAATTTTTTCTTACTCACGTTTTTACAAACAAAATATTCTTTATAAAGTTCTATGATAAAATACGAAGACGAGACGAGACGAGAGAAATTCTATTATTATCATTAGACTTTCAAAGTTCGCCACTATCATAGAATAAAAAGCAAGTTTCATCAATAGTCCAAGTTTTTATTCGACAAGAAAGAAACATCAACATAATATATATACCGCAGTTACCTATAGGTACATATAAGCAAGCTATCTCAACCTTCATTCCTAATTCTAATTTTAATCAATATTAAATACAATTTCTTTACATAATTTATACGAAGATAAACCATACGCGCTCAGTATTGCGAATATTAATTTTATTATCGGAATTTACCTCCCGGACGGACCGTCTTGCTTGCCGAGTTTTTTTTTAATCCCTCTTAGGGCCGGCGTGACGACTGTATATTAATGCAAGAACTAAATATAAAACTAAACACTTTCAAGGAAAAAACACTATATTAAATCCCTGTATAAAAGCTATAGAGGTCAATATTGCCTGTAGAGTTTTATCACTAGAATATGTGACTAGGAACAGGTTGAGCTATGTATTAGGAGAAAAACTTGCCCTTGTTCAAGTTACGCAAGATGGGGACTATATAAAAAGTGGCCACCCTTCCAAGGGTTAGATGGTTCAATACTCGGTCTATAAAACAGTTGGCAGTGCATCACGATGCAGCAGATGTTACTTGAATAAAGCCTTAACAGGAATCATAACTTTAGTTTAAAACTAGCTTCTGTCTGTAACTTTGCCTGCGTAATAGTAGAAAATACCAAGGGATAAAAAGTATCCTATATGCAGGTAGTTCTGGATATGGTGTAGGGTAGATACATTAAAAGGTAGGCGTGCTGAATTTCATGCAAAACCCGTTGATCCATTGAACGATTTAATCCCATCTCGACACCTATGAATTTATTTATACCACTAGCTAGTGCCAGCGGCTTCGCCCCGGGTTAAAAAATAACCTTTATTCGCTGTTAGTCGCTAGTCCAGGACATGGTCTACCCGTATACCAAAATTTAATTGAAATCCGTTCAGCAGTTTGAGCGCGAAAAAGTAACAAACATACACCCAGACACGCACACACAATTTTACACCTTTATAATATTAGTTAACCTACGTAAAATTAACATCTTGGCAGCAATTCCTAGATACTTAATCGAAGGTTTAGTCCCATTTCAGAGGGAGTGACAAACATACACAAATACTTACAAACTTTTGCCTTTATAACATTGTGATGTAATTAATTCAGTGTATCGCATTGAGAGTTGCGCAAATAAGGTGTTAAGAATCGTGAGAAATACGAATATGGCTATATTTACAACAGCCTTGTAAATGTGGAACGATATGAAAAAGCAGTTTATATTAATTAGTCTTTTTGCTCTTATATTATATAGAAGACCAGCCGCTGTCAGCGACTGCATCCACGTGATACTAGAAAATTATCCCAAGGGAACATATCCCTGGGATAAAAAGTATCCTATGTGCTATTTCATGATATGGTCCACCCGTGTACCAAGTTTCGTCGAAATCCATCCAGTAATATTTGCGTGAAAGAGTAACAAACATCCATCCATACATACAAACTTCCGAGTTTATACTAGTTACATTTGGAGGATAAATGCCCAGCGTGTCACTAGCTCGAGGAAAAATAGTCTATTTGGACCAAGTGGTGACTATATAAAAGGCCGGATGAAAAGTCCCCGGTCTGACCCATAGATGGCGTTACTAGATTTTTTTCCATATGATTTTCATTTAGTACCAACCTTCAAACGATACGTGTCAAAATTTGACAGCAATCGGACAATTAGTTCGTGAGTTATAGCGATTTGAGTGAAGCTTGTGTTTGTGAAGTTGTATGTTGTTGTTGTATGTATGTATGTTGAAGTTATAAGTATAAGTATTGAAGTTATAAGTATTGAAATGTTATAAGTATGTTGAAGTTGATGATTCGGAGCAGTGTTTGGAGATGTTTAAGCGCAATAAAGCAGAATTTTTCCGTCGATATGTGACAATGGATGAAACATGGCTCCATCACTACACTCCAGAGTCCAATCGGCAATCATCTGAATGGACAGCAAGCGACGAACCCAATCCAAAGCGTGGAAAAACGCAACAGTCGGCTGGAAAGGTTATGGCGTCTGTTTTTTGGGATGCGCATGGAATAATATTCATCGACTATCTCCAGAAGGGACAGACAATCAACAGCGACTATTACATTGCTTTATTGGAGCGGTTGAAAGCCGAAATCGCAAAGAAACGGCCGCATTTGAAGAAGAAAAAACTGCTGTTCCACCAAGACAATGCACCGTGTCACAAGTCTGGAAAAACGATGGCTAAAATTTATGAATTGGGCTACGAATTGCTTCCTCATCCACCGTATTCTCCAGATCTGGCCCCCAGCGACTATTTCCTGTTTGCAGACCTTAAAAGAATGCTCGCTGGCAAGAAATTTAAGACCGATGATGAAGTGATTGCTGAAACTGAGGCCTATTTTGAGGATAAACCGAAAGAGTACTACAGAAGTGGCATCGAAAAGTTGGAAAATCGCTATAATCGCTGTATCGCCTTCGAAGGCAACTATGTTGAATAATAAAATTGAATTTTGCAAAAAAAATGTTTTTTACTATGGTAAACCGGGGACTTTTCATCCGACCTAATAGGTATACATTAACCGCAGCATCGGTGGCACTCATTAAGTCCTCCAAAGTGCAAGTCAATGGGCACTTTGGGCACTTTAATGTGTTACTCATGTTCGGGAAACGCGGCGGGTACCAAACTCATATTGCAAAGCGACACCGCTGTGAAATGACTGTACTCAGTCATTCAATAATTAGGTATATTAAAGTTATCGAATTATTTTAGTTTCTCTGGTTACCTAAGTACGCAAAAGTTTTCGATAATTCGATGCAAAAATCACGAAAGAAACGTATAAGGCTCTTAACTGCTTTATCTCATGATTAATTAACATTCATCACCTATACCTATAAGAAATGTTAACACAATACAATGTCAATAAAACAATCGAGTGAAGAATCGCTACAGAAATAATTGATTGTGCGCTGTACATGGCGATATCTCGAATGGATACATCTCTAGTTTTTATGCCAATAGAAGGAATCAATGTCCCATAAACGGGTTCAATGAAGACAAAGTTAGGATCTGATCTTTAATTTCTTTTTCCCGGCCTTTTATATGCAAATCGGGAACAATTTATCAGTGCGAGACATTTGAATAGGCGAGTCTCCATACCACTCGGTAAATAAATGGTTCTGTCTCGAGCGTGCGCCACCATCACTCCGATTGATGCGCGCTGATGCATGTGATTGTAAACTGACAAGATACACAAAAGATTTCCAACCGGATTCCGATACGAATTGTCCTTATTATCATTCCCGTATAACCTTTTACAGTAAAACGTCGTCACTGTCGCCCCGCGGCCCACTCTCATAACTTTCAGCGAAAAACAAACAAAATCCTTAAGCCTCGTGAGTCAGGGAGATAAGTTTAAAAAAAGACAGCTCGGCACGTGCCGGTGGGCGACTAGCAACTTTCTATGCGGGACTGGTTTGAGTCCCTAATGAGTTCTGACTTTTATATTGAACCGTTGTGAATTCTACACACGAAAAAGTCTGCGAGAGTTCACAGAGCTGTAATTTATCCGACGTAATTAAACTATTTATTTAAAAAACAAATCGCTACTCAGACCAAATGAAGATTTATAAGGCATCGTTTCCACCCAGGGCTTCTTATCTTTTATCTCTTATTAATTGCTCGAATATATCGCATATCAAAGTGGCGCTCAGAATCAAAACTTTATGATCCGCAAACGCGGTTTACAATTAAAAAAACAATGCATTTCATTAAACGTTGCTTTTATGGGCGCCGCAAAAATACGAGCGTTGGAAACAATTAAGATTTTAATATACCGGCTGGAGTGTCGGCGCGACGTTATGAATAGAATAAACTAAATAAGTAAGTTCGATGTCAAGTAAATCATGTATGGATGCTGGGTGCTCTCGGGTTTCTTAATTTATTGTAGCAGGGCTTGTGTGGCGATCGCGGCGGTGGTAGGTGAGATAGGTCGCGGCGGACCCGCGGGACACCACCCGCGGACAATCACGACTCTTTCAATTTGCAATGTGATTCCACATCGTGCAATGCAGTCTAAATACTATGAATGGACGACGGACGGTAATGGCGACTATTATTTTACAACATTATTGCTCCCTTACGACGTAAACACTATAAAGTTAAGTTATGATGTCCATTGAGTGTATTCGCGACAGGATATTTTATTCTATTTTTGTTGGATTTAATTTTATCTCGCTACTTTGCGCGTGGGTGTCTGTTAGAAGATGTTATTGCAAATAATGTGAAATGTTTGTGTAATTTGACAGCACGGTTGGCACAGTGGTTGAAGAATGGCTATTGCGTTCCGTGTTGTGAGTTCGATTTTCGCAAAGAAAGGAAAACCGGGTCTAGATGCCTTAAGTATGTGAGTTTATATGAGTGTGAACTCGATACATTGGGCATGCCATAGTCATGGCGGTAAGTCCCCTATTTAAAGAGTGGCTGGAGAGGCAACACAAGTCTTTACCTTCCACATGACGCAACTTACAGTACGGCCATTATAAGTTGGCGAGTCTGAAGTTAGGCTCTGCGAATTTTGGCGCTTGAAAACTCGTACAAAAATAAAGGTTTAAAAAAATTAAATGCCTATAACAGTTTTTAACAGCAATAACAACTAGACTCGCCAACTTATAACGGCCGTACTGTAACGTCGAAATTATTTCATACCTTGAAACCTCTAGAGGGTTCCGCACAAACTTACCTAAGGAAACAGTTCCATTCTCGAATCAATTTTCAAAGATTTTTCCGAATAGCAAGAAAGATTTTTTTGTGACGTATCTACTTTACAATTTTCAATATTTTTCCTATAGTGGTGCCAGTTGTGCTATGAGACCTTGCGTCATGCCAAACAGGATTCTAGTTCAACATAAAGTACCCAATGAATTTTGATTCTTCTGAGAGTGTCGAAATCTAAGTTTTTTGCTTTATGTCGCAAACTAGTTTCCGCCCGCGGCTTCGCCCGCGTGGTGTGTTGATAAAAAGCAGCCTATAGCAAAAATAACAAAACCGAAAAAAAAAATTAATTAAATAAGTATGAGTAAAAGTAGCCTATATGTTAATCCAAGGTATAAACTATCTAAATACCAAATTTCAACCAGATCGGTCCAGCCGTTTTTTCGTGAAAGACTAACAAACATACATCCATCCTCACAAACTTTCGCATTTATAATATTAGTAGGATTATACGTTTTTTGCTTTACATAATCGTATCTTTTTTTTCGTTAACTTGAAGTTTGATTTTTTCTCAGCTTCGAGGAACTGCAGACCTGAGTATATGGTTTTAATTTTAATTCGAAACTTCCACGCATTCCGGAGATAAAGGATCTTGACAGACAGACTGACAGACGGATATCAAAGTGATCCTATAAGGGTACCGATATTTTTGTTTTTTTTTAAATTTATATAAACTAGTACAGTTAAGCACTAGTTAAATATCGATTGAAAAACATGCTGTAGAAACTACATCAAATTAAATACTATTGACTTATTCCAGACTTCTTTACTCAGTAAACCGTACAATAGTCCATCATCATACTAAGTTCATATCGTATTACTCTATCGACTACTTCTCGGTGAATTATGATAAAACCCAGTACAATCACACCGAGGTTAATTTCCCTAGCGAGGCTTGATTGAGACAAAGGAATCTGAGGAAATGATCCCTTCTCGCCTCGGAAATAGTGGAATAAATGTATTGCGTGCAATTCATCTTAAGTCGGCCAAAGTAGTACGAGTTAAAGCGCTCAGGTCCGACTTAAGGAGATTAACGAGAATATTTAAAGTTTTAACTTGAGAAAATCCTTATGTATGTAAGTGATTTGAAAAGTATGAAGCTACTTGAGATTTAGTATGCGGATATACAGAACAGATGGCATGCGAAGCGGAGGGGGGCTTGTGCATGGAGAGCCCGTGCAAGGCGTATGAGGAAATGTCGACCAGTAGCAGTTTGATGAACAACGATGAAAGAGAGTGGATTATTTGCCGGATCAGAGCCCAAACGGATTGCAATAGGTAATAGGAAGCTAATCTTCAAATCCATAGTATCAAGTATTGTAAGCCCTTTGACTACCTTTAGACGGCACGATTGTCACGGTGACTGAGTGATTGGCTGCAACACTGCGTGTAGTTCGATTCCCGTACGGAAAAAAATATTTGTGTGGCCTATAGATAGTTGCTCCGAGTCTAAATATCACGTATAAGTGAATGTCCATGATTTTGAATGCACATCGACGTTAAATAATAAAATGAAGTTTGTACTCAAAAAGAAAAACTAAAAATAAGAGACATGCTCAATGCAATAGTTTTATTAAATAATATTAAAACCAACACAAAACAAAACCAACGTAGCATTATAATATTACTGTTTACAATCGACAGCACACTGTCAAAGTATTTAATATTTTATCTATAATCATAAATAGTTAAAATAATTGCAGATTGCTAGAGAGAAAGAAAAGGGATTCAATTACTGCGCAGACAAATAAAAATAAATATTGCAACCTTTCTTAATCTAGACATGAATGGCCAAGACCAGAAGCTAACTTTAAGTTAGGTAAAGGCTTTCGCAAACAGGCGCATGACTTTACCACAACGCGTTTTTATGGAAATTGTTCCACAAATTAGAACAATTTCCCATTCAAAACACTTTCCTGGGACAGATATATTTTTTTTACTACTGATAGGCACACGCAGATGAAATAGAGAGGTCCACCACTACTTCATCTGATAGTAAGCGGAGACGGGGTCAACGATGGAGCAGGTGGGGTGAATAGGCTACTTCTAAGTACCTACGCTTACCTAGAAGCAACCTATTTACTCTCGACTTAAAGACCTCCAGGTTGTACGGATAACTATCAGGAAACACTGACTCCAGTAGGGAATTCCACTCTTTAACTATGTATCTTCTTGTTCTATTTATCTTTAGCAATGAATGTGTTTCCAAAACATTCAGTAAGGAAAGACAAGCCTCGCAAAAGATGTTCGTAATAATGGTTCAACGCTCCAACATACATGACATCCATTTGCTTTTAAACCAGCACGTGGGCGACACAATACAATTGCAAATGTCAGGAGATAAAGTTACATTAAATCCGACAACTCGAAAATAAAATGTTAAGCTCCAAAATGAATGAAATATTACCTACAAGTCTGTAAAGTACCTCGATTGCGGCGTGGGAGAGATGCTTATCTTAATAATGCTTGTGCGCATAATTTACCCTTTTTAAGCATATGTACGAAAATGCAGCCTCAAAATACATTATATTCGTTACTGTTATGCTGTGTTAAGTCTGTTTTATGATGATTCGCATGACAGATCCGTAGAAGAACCTTCTACGCTTTTTACTTGGTTTACAGCGTGAAATCAATATACTTGACAATTAGTTCTGGGAAAAACGTCCATCCCTTCCATATGTGAGTCAATCTGTTTGGTTTTTGTCTGTCGCAGACTCGTAGGGTCCACGTCTCAGCGGCGTATACAAATATGGGGAATACTAATCGATGGTCCCTAAGTAAAGTATCGAATCAATAAAATAGCAATTTTTATTATGACTGTTTTGAGCTCTTTTTAAAGGATGTTTTTTAATACCACTTCAAATATCGGGAAACTTAAGAGTTTTCCTAATTTTTGAAGTTGTATTAAAAAAACATCCTTTTAAAATGAGCTCAAAACAGTCATAATAAAAAGTTGCTATTTTTTTGATTCGATACTTAGGGACCATCGTAATGTTTTAACGAGACTGATCTTTGTGACTTTCGTTACTTTTCTGTTTCTCTATATGTTTTTGAGCTAGTGCCGTCCTGGGCTGAGAAGTCCACTCACTAAATTTCATAAACGGATTGACCGATTTGATTTCTTTTTGTTTTGTTGGCTACATATTTAAAAAACTGGAGAGTTTAAAAAAATTGGTAACTCTTTATGGGAAATGTGGGAAGAATTCATTTCAGTCAAAAAGAAAAGTTGCGATTCAATGATAAAAATACATTTTCCTTTAAAAACATTCAAATAATCTTGATGAATTAACAACAAACTAGCTTTTATTTATTCACGTAACAGGTTCAAGTTTGGCTTATAGTGTGTAGTTAATGAGCAGAGTGACGGACAGACATCCGAGTCATCCCTCGTTCCATTTGATGAGTTCCGTAACCGAAGGGTTACCAACGGAGTCCTATCACCTCTTTTTCTTTTCAAATTAATCTTTGCCCCACACTAGTAATTATTACTGTATTGTGATGTATTCACAAACTTGCAAACTCACATACACAAGACATTCAGATAGCCATACAATAAATATTTCTTCCGTACGGGAATCGAAACCGCGACACGCAATACAGCCGCCAATTGCTCAACCTCTACGTCAATCGTGCCGTCAAACCTAATTAGCGTCCGCTGTCCGTCCGTCTGTCTGTCAGCGTATTGTATCTCATAAACTATACGTATAGTTGACATTTTCACAGTGTGTATTTTTTTGGCCGTTATTACAACAAATAAAAACAATCCTACAGAACCTTTCGTAACCAACTCAAACTCGTACTTACCCAGTTCAACCATTGGTTCTTTTAACCCTAATAATCATAGTAAATATAAAAATGGTGACAAAAAAGCCACTCTAAATAAAAAATGATAATATACTTAATCTAAAACCACTCACGTTATTACTGGGCAGCGCAAATTGCGATCGTAGGCTCTGATTAGAGCCGGCAATTTGTTGTGACGTGTACTTAGCAGGAGTACCAACCCGCAGTGGCGTAGCTGCCTAGGGGCTAGGCGGGGCAGTGCCCCAGGGCCCTTATGCTCAGGGGGCCCTCGAATTTTTCGAAAATCACATCAAGCCTGGATTTAAACGAAGTCATTGATACTTTTGGGAAAACTAAAACTAGGAAAAAATTGTAAATATAGTTGTTATTTCGTTTTATTAACCAAACCTACACCAAGTAGGTATTAATTGTAATTTATGTTGTTACTGTTTAATATTTTTTTTACCTGCCCTACAATACACCAAAAACAGCTTAGCATTTTTAAAGTATTTGTTTATTTCATATATTTATTTGATAAAACCTAATCATACATAGCAGTGGGGCCCCATTTTTTAATTTGCCCCAGGGCCCTTGGTTACCTAGCTACGCCACTGCCAACCCGACGGTTATTAATTGAAGTGTGAATGAGATATTGATTTAATATACTAACGATTGATTACCACTACTTTATACGTATAACAGCCTCACATTTGCACACTGGTTTAGTAATAAGTCTATGTCTTTTGGACTGTAATTAAAAATTATATTAACATTATAAAATGAATGCTGGATGTCGTTTTTTTGAACGTGTTTTATAACTTTTTCGACGTTCAATTACTCGGACCACATCGAGTAATTGAACGTAGAATTTAATGTATTTATTTAAACTTCATGTACAGTAGTGGTAAATAGGCGGTCTTAATGCAAAAAGGCATGGTCTATCTGTCAACTTTTGGGTTAATAAAACTGCAGTGCACGATAAATAATAGATATTTTAAAGAAATTAGGTGCTCATAAACGAAAAAGTACTATGATATAAAACCGGCATTGTATTAACAAGAATTGAAAATTGAAGACCTGTGACATCCGCAAAACCGCACTCGATCTGGTGGTCTGCGTCTGATTATATTTTTTTAGAATGGTCCATCATCATCTTTTGCAGCCTTAAAACGTCCACTGTTGGACATACGACTCCCCGAGTGTCGCCACAACGAACAGTCCTGTGCGTCTCGCATCCATCGGATTCCCGCGACTCTCACCAGGTCATCGGTCCATCGCTTCATCGTAACTGGCATGGTTGACAGCAAACGGCAAAGGGGCCGCAGCCTAAAAAGTGGGAAGATCACTTCTGCTACACACTAGTCTCCCAATTGCACGTCGAATTTTATACGCCAAGAACCGACACAGTCGGCGAAACACCATCAGTAATCAGCTACCTGTGCTTCCGGATGGCTACAACCTAGGTATCTTTAAATCAAGAGAGAATAGGTTAGTCCTAGGTAAAAGCGCTCTCGTCGGTCATCGTCAATCTTATCGTCGCTTTCCATCAGATGAGCTAGCGGTCAAGCGCAAGCCTACAAATAAAAAAAAGCTTATCCAAAAAACTTCACGATCCTCAGCAATGAGGACTACGACGCGAGGAGGAGGATGCGTATTCAATCATAATACTAAATCAATTACTTAGATCTTATCACGGACCTAGCCCAAGATTCAGCCATTGTGGTTTTCCCCAAAATTATAAACTCAATTTCAGCAAACCCCTGGTTTCCCTTCCAAAACAATTTAGACCATCGAAGCCAATAGTCAATTACAAAACCGAGAAACCAATTTGGTGTTGGATCAATAACCTCAAAAATTATTTACCAATGCGAACCTTTTTTGTAAGGTTGGTAATACGTTATGTTCTCACAGCATCCATCAAGATCATATCTAATTACGTTAACGTATTTCAAATTACCTTTTGTTTTTGCACGCTATATTAAAATGTCGTAAAACTGTGTAATGTTAATATGGGCACGCGAAAATGTTAAATTACCTGGGTGAGTAATTATTATCTTTATTTTAGTGTGTGTAGCTAAAAGCTCTGTCTTTCCATAGAGCACATTAGAGTGTCCATGAGGTGAGTGATTTGCCGCTGCAAGTGAAGTGAGTGTGGTAGGTTTTTTTGAGGTGGGAAATTATCTAATGACTTCTCCTACTTTAAGGTAGAGCAAGAGGTCGTGTTAAAACTCTATTTTAACTTACTAAAATCCAATTTTGTACCTAGAGCTACCCTTAGTTTTTCAGGGCCTGGTAACTCTTTTGAACACTTATATCAACTAGCTTCTGCCAGTCGCGTCACCCGCGTGAAAGTAGGTTTCGCCATACTAACTCGGGACCCCCTTTCATACCATTAGAGGGTAAATTTTGGAAAACCCTCTCTTAGTGCTAGCCGCTTATGACGTAATAAAAGTAAACCATTCGGCTGTGTGTTTAGTCTCCTTTTACGAGTATGCATAAAAAAATTTACAGTAACGAAAACCACGTTATTTTTACACACAAATATTTCATAGGAAAACACAATACCGATTGTAAAAAGACAGTCAATACAGTTACATAACATCATAGAGTGATAAATAGAGCCATCCAATCCCACATTCCACAAAAGACCATAAAATTTGTTCGTACACAAGCATCACAATTGCCTCTCCTCAAACAGTTAAATGTTCACACATTGTTTAGTAAAATGGCGGGCTGCGTGAAGCACTAACTGTGCGAGTAACCCACAATGTAACAATGGCGACAGTTATGATCCCACGCGTATGTCCACACGCTCTAATATTTACTTTACCCGTGCATTCTTCTTACTACGAGTATCATACACGCGGAAAATTACTTCCTCACTTACCCAACCTATTCATTAAGACTCATTTCCCACTCAAATCGTAACATTATTCTCTTACCAACGTTTACCGCCTTTTGATGTTCGTAAATACTCCTACAATCATCTTCACAAAAGTGATACACTCAGATATTTATCTTTATCGCGTAAAAAGTATCATGTATGATCATTTAGTCACACTGTAACGTATAAAGTTGGAACTTTGTGGATATCGTCACGAGTACGGAGCGTAATAACCGTTTATTACGCAATATATTTTTACTATTGTCCTTAAATTCAATGGTAAATAATATAAAGGAATCTGGAACGCAGCCGTATTTTAGAGGTATGAGCACGCTTTTTGAAGATATACAATTTAATAAATATGTATTTTCTTATCGAAATATATTTAAACGATCGAAAAATATAAACAGAGAAGTCTAGATATAGATATACCGTGGAAGTCTTGAAAAGAAACAGCGAGAGTGGTCTCAAATGAAGTAAATAACAAGTTAAGTCCTTAGATGGTCGGGACGTGGTCCTGTAGCAAGCCGGGGACAGCCGAAACAAAAGCCTATAAGTAACGTCACAGTGCGGCAGTGCCGGGACCCGTCGCAAATTGGTTTATTGAGATTGCAACTGCGATGCGCGCAAAAAGCTACGCCCCGCTTTGAACCTCACCTCACATCCTTTTTTTCTTTCTACTCCGAATTATATGTCCTGTAATCAAGTCGTAATCGTTAAATAGAAAAACGCTTCGGTAACATTCGTTCCGTGGGCATTTTTATGGGTAGCAACATAGTCCGCTTGTTTCTACAACCAATGTAAGCCAATCACCGTGATGAGCAAAAAGTTTCCCTTTGATGCTGATGTACGCCTAACAACTTAATAACAGCACAGATTTCTGATTCGTGTTCAATATTTCTGCAGTTTTTGTTAAAAATTTTGCACTCCGTTATGTGGAGATAATAAAATATTTTCATGGAAACTGCTTCGCTGGAATTTAATAAAATTTTATCTAGATTGTACAGGCAGTAAAAATGGCATAAATTCCGGAAAATTCGAAGAGTTTCCTTTTAATTTGGGGTTGTAATTTGTTAGTACGGAGCGGAGTATTGTTAAAAAGGTTTCCAAGTGAATGTGCCCCTACATATCACCGTAACGACCACTCAATACCGCATTGTAGATTCAATTTATATTGACCACAGGGCATTTTCTCTCTTAACGCCGGTAACTCCGACATAATGTTGCGCTGCACACTATTTACGAAGCTATTTATTTCTGAATTGCGTGCAAATAACTATGCTGTGTTTCGGTCCCCTGTGTTTTAACACAACTTTTATTTTTGTTCAGTAAATTGAAAGTCGACACTCTTACTAATAATTATGTTGGTGAGTAACAAATAGAGAAAGATATTTTAGTTTCTGTTCGAGCAAATTGCAATGGTAATTAAAAAAGAAGGAATAGGATTTCGTCGATTGTCTCGTCCAGTTGTTGAACGAATGTCTCCGGTAATCTGCGGGTGTACAATTATACACCTTGCCTTGTTACTGCAGTGTTACACGTATTCAAAATGACTGTGGTTTGTAAGTACAATTAAGTTATCCCAAGCTGTCAATACTCACAGACACACTTCAGCATGCCCTTAAAAAGTTTTAAGTCAATTTATATATTATTGACACACTGGTTTAGCAAATAGCTGCTGCGGGTTCGATTCCCTCATGGAACAACTAAATAATTGTATAGATTTCTGTGATCCTTTCCAGATCATCGGTGCATTTTGTTTGAGACCATCCAACGCCATCTGTTCCGCGAGCAATGTGTCCTGACCCATGCCACTTAAGTTTGGCGAATCTTCGGGGTATGAAAGTAACCTTAGTTCTTCTGCAAATATCTTCATTCCTGAAGCGATCACGCTAGGAAACTCCGAGCATAGCCTTTAGCCTTGCGGTTTTGGGTAACAATAAGCCTTCTGAAGAGGCCTATTGTAAGGGGATCACGACGAGAATCATTAATCACAGTGTATTGTACAAATATAATGCAAAGGCTCTTAATAAACTAGTTCGCCTCACCATCAGGTCTGATCGAAGTGAAGCACAAGTTATGTAATATAAAACCATGAGGCTATGTCCAACAGTCTTTTGGCTGAAATGATGATGATGATGATTGTAAGCGAACTCGACGAGAAATATCTATCCTAGTGTATTATACAAATATACAGTAGTAGCGAATTTGAATAAACAAGAATATTAAACGTCTAGCTAGGTTTTTTTCTGTAGAAGCCATGTTAGGCAAATGTCATTAGTTATGCATGCGCTATTGTAATCTAAAACCGAATGTAATGAGTGTAGCAATTGTATAATTAAGTAGGCACTACTTAACTATGAGCTTTCTAGTAATATAGTGTGTATAAAGTTATAATTAGCTATCTCGAACATCGTGACGATCTTGTAAGATATTTGAATAATGACATTTTATCTTTTTAGCGATAATGGCCAAAAGTTGACACGAAAATGTTGCAGGTTGTAAATTACCTATATTTTGTTTTTAGGGTTCCATCTTAGTAGTTTGAAATAAAGCCCTTATAGGAACACTTTGTTGTCGGTCGATGAAGACGCTTTTTCTCAGGAATGCATGCTTAGAGAGAATACATAGAGAGAATGCATCGAAAGAAAGCTTAGAGAGAATGCATTAGAGAATTTTTCTCAGGATTACATAGAAATGAATAATTCAAATACTCTGATTAGCTATCCTTTGAAACAGTGAAAAAATCATTGATACAACTTGTGACAAACTAAATGTCATCTATAGATAAGGCCACAAAAGTACATATTTTAACACTTGCAAGGAAGTCGAAATCTGTTATAGACTTCTTGTTGACTTAAATTTATGAAATTTGACAACATGCAATGCCATATAGCACAAACAAAGAAAAAAATACGAATATCGTTATTTTTCTAATAGGCTTAAATTATGGAACCCTCGGTGCGCCAGTCCGATTCTCACTTTATCAATTTTATTATATTATTTATAGACGCTATACTATTATCTCACCTGATGGTAAACGATGATGTGGTCGACAATGGAGATCAATTAATTGTTTTTCTGATAGAATGTCCCTGTGTCTAGTACCTTAGAACTTTTTATTAAATAAGGTTTAATACCGTGGGGTAAAACTATTGACCATATTTTTTATTTCTCCTGTTTAGGGCGTCGGAAGAGGAACTGTCAGACTTATAATGACTAAAAACCCACCTGTGTTAATTCAGTAACCTTTTGCGTTCTGGGGTCCCGATATCTCTTTCTCGAAGAGTCATGTAGAAACCAGTGTTTAAATTTTATAACCAGTAAACAGGCCAACAAACATAACTGTTGTGACAGTATTTTATTCATTAAACAAAACTACCAAAATACTGGTTGCCGAAAGCTTACATACTCATCCCATCCCTAACATCAACGCCAAAACTTTAACCAACACGCAAAATGACGAGTTGCCAATTAAACAAGCTCCACACACCGTGGGAAACTGAGCAAAAAATAACGATTACATATATTTTTTTCTGCGCCTAAAGCTTCCAATTAAAGTGTCAGAGTGATAACCGCGCGGAGCCGGGGTGTCGGGCTAGTGTTAGAACGTGAGTATGGCCACATTCCCACCACGCGCTTACAATTTGCAACACACGACGCCAATTAAATACATTTTTAACAATGAAACGGAGAGCCACGACTCTGACCCTCGCCTCTAGGGCTGAGCGTAATCTTATGCTGGCCACTCACCATCATGCCGCTTGATCCAGGGGCTTGATCAAGCCGAACTACGTTGGAAGAGCATGCCAAAATACTGGATTAGTTTGACTTGATCAAGTCTATTTGATTAAGCCTTTGTATCAAGCGGCATGATGGTGAGTGGCCAGATTATCTTAGGTCAGATATTGAAAAAAAAGATAATGTGCATATCACAATCAAATTTACTGTTTAAGACAGTCCAGTATTTTTTTAAATTAATTATTCGTGTAATTAAATAAAAATAGCAGTAAACCCAACCGGTAAAAAAAATGTAAATATTGAAATATAGTTTGCATGTTGTCTTTTTGGTAATTAAGTTTTTTTTTATAATAAAAGCGGAAGCCGCCTCCGTAAAACATAACTGGCGAAAAGTATGCGATTTTTACGTTCATTATAGCTTTTATTTAACTTGAAATATTTTTATGTACAAGAATGTTTGTTTAAAGGAAATCTTGCAAATGAATTTCGGAATAGTTACTCCTAACTGGTTTATCTGACAATATATTGATATGACACCAAGGAGCTGATCGGATGATGAAGACAAATAAAAGCCATAAAAACTACGAAACGTGACAAGATAACCCAATCGCGTTTGAGCTTTTTGGAAAGCTCTTGATGTACCAGGTATATATAGATATATACTACATGAGGCTTGTTATGAAATAATATTTTAAATTGAATACTTTTTAGCTATTAAGTTTTTATTTTTTCAAGAAATTAACCAGAAGTAATCTTCAAGAATTATCAATTTGTTTGCTTCATAAATCTGTGTGAAATGTTTTATCATAACTAGTGAACGTATTTAATTTAATGTTCATATAAAAGAGGCCGAAACTATAATAATAATAATAATAATAATTGTGACCGCCAATGGCCTGATGGCCAAAAGCTTCGACGACCACCTGTCGAAGCTGTCGTTGCGCGGTTGGATCAAGGGCCTGATACAGAAGGCAGTACTCCTGGATACGGCTCGTATCGTGAGGAGGTTCCTGTCTCTGGAGCCCTAACCACCGGTAGCTTGGACCCTGCTCCCGCTAACGGTGGCATTCTATTTTTTATATTTTTAAATGTTTTTTTTATTATTTTTGTAAGAAATATTTAAAAATATATTTAATATGTTTTAAAAAAGTAAATAAAGAAATAATAATAATAATAAAAAAATATTATTATTATTTCTTTATTTACTTTTTAAATACATATTAAATATATTTTTACATTTTTTTGTTATTAGTTTTTGTAAGAAATATTTAAAAATATATTTAATATGTATTTAAAAAGTATATAAAGAAATAATAATAATAAATTTTATTGAACCATTGTTACAAACATTACCTTAATTAAATAAACTTAAATAAACTACTTAACTTAACTTATTATTATAAATTTATTCATAATAATAAACTGTTTAACTGTGCACGGCCTTTCGATCGCGAGTGTCCATCAAGGTGTAAATAAAGGTTCGATCTGAAAGGATTCCCTCGTAAAACGCGCCAATAGACAGGTAATGCTTAGGAAACTTTGTATAGCGTTTTATTCGCCTATTTATATTTTATAGTCTAGTTAACATCTAATAGACTTAATACGCTTCTGAAGGAGAGAGCTATTAACTTTCTTTAGAATTATATTGACTTAAGCGTGTTTTGGAATGTTTTAGCATCATATTGTACAATGTGGTTGCTTATAAGCATAGAGATTGATGATTCGTAAAAGTCTTATCATATTTTTAACTAGCTTTAGCCCGCAGCTTCGCCCGCGTACATAAAATATATCTATGTCACTCAGGAATACAGCAGCTTTCTATTGGTGAAAATTTTAGCAATCGGGCCAGTACTTCCACAGATTACCGCATACAAACAAAAAAACAAACTTTACCTCTTTATTATGTTAGTATAGATTACTAATTTAGGCACTGTCAACATTGTACTAGTTCATATTTTTATTGTACTTTATAAAAGTCTTTGCTGAATGGTCAGGTTTTTAACTAGTTTTGCCATCGATACGCTAAGAAGAAGAAGGGTCTTTGCCACAGTACTGACTATATGACTTCATCACTAGCAAGTTTAGTTATTTTTTATGACTATGATAACATTTTGAAAAGAGTTTTAGCCTCGTTCGACAGTAAATTTAAACTTTTTTATTGTCACTTAAAGCTAAATCTTCGAGCCTGAATAGAGTACAAATGTAAAACGAAAAGTTTAGTACTTACTACAGACACGTAAAATGTTTAGCATACCAAACCTTGGTTCACACGTAGCACTAAAGACTGGAACACTAATGAGAAATTCTCATTATAAGTCGCATGTTAAAGTTCGTCGAGCATTTGCAAGTGAAATAAAAGTGGGAACAGGAGAGCTGGTTATTGGCTCTCTAACACCGATAGTGGGTTCAATAGTCGGGCTCGGGACGGCTAGGCTAGGCTAACGAAGAGATGCGCTCTCGCCGATAAAGGCCGCATTTCAATAGTGCATGCGTTGTGCTCGCTGCGCCTGCGACACTCGCACTCAACATCGTGCAGCCTTCATATTTATTGCGATTGTGTAAGATATTGTGCTGTGTTAGAAAATGAGGAGCTTTGTACAGGCTTTTTTTTTGTTTGATTTTTATTGTTCTCGATAATCTCTCTGAATAGAAAATAAGAATACAAATACATATTTTTATGCGGAACAGACAGCACAATGGTTACAAACATAAAGTAAGTCCTCTGCGTATCTGAATCCTAGTTTTAGTGTTAATTTTAACGAATTTCTATCTTTCGACACCTCAGTAACTATTAAATTACACACGATTATTGAAGACTATTATAAAAATCATAAAAAGCTGGTATGGTAGAAAAAAGAAAGGCGGAGAACTCATTTGGCATAAAAAAAAATATAAAAAAGTAAAATGCAACCTGCGTCGACACCCTTGCGCCATCCCATGTTCCTAGTTCGGCGGGCTGTGCCGGCGCTGCCGCCGCGGCTGCTGAGTCCCTCAAACGGCGCAAATACTGTAATCTTATTGGTAATTACAGTTTTGAGCCGTTTGGGGTTGAAACTCTTGGGTCATGGAGTCCGAGTGCGCGTCTTCTTTTTAAAGAGATTTCACGCCGACTGATCGACACTTTGCAGGACCAGAGGCCTGGCTCGTTCTTCACCCAACGAATTAGCATTGCACAGCGATGTGGAGGAGTAGGTACTTCGACGCCTGAGGGTATATTATATTTATATTATCTGTATATAGCTTTAAGGTTAAACTTAAGTTTTTAGTATATTAATTTATCTAGTATTACTTTATTAATTTATATTATATTTTTATTGTTTAATACAAAAATATAATACTAAATTGAAAAAAGTAAAATGTATGATTTACTGTACATAATAATAATAACATAGTGGTCATCATCATCATCATCATCATCATCAACATAGTGGTAATTCTAAAATATCGATTATTTATATCCTGCCTTGCTGGCCATACAATAGTACATTATGATACAAGTGTGTAATGTGGGTCATTATCGTCGCGGTGGTATTAAGACCCGAGCCATGGCGAGGGTCTTAAGAGAACCAAGAACGATAATGACCGATTACTCTCGTGTATCATACGACGTTTTTCGACACACTTGTGAAGAAAATAAATTAAAAAATCAACTTTATTTAGTAGGTATATGAAAAGTTTATCTATAGAAACAGTTCGTAAATGTGCAGTCAGTAAAGTTATTATTAACTATTTTGACTGTATAGTGACATAGATATTCTTGCGTACAGCACAAATCATTTTCCTCATAAATAGTTGTTGTAGACATATTTATAAAATCTGTATTTTATTTTTCAATATGGCGGCTAAAAAATTGACTTTTCTTAAACGCGCGCATGCGCGAAAAAATGGCGGCCATAGACTAGCTACTCTAGCTGTTGGTTTAGAAAAAATAAGAATGAGGTTGCATATAAACAGAAAATACAAATTTGATAAAAGATTTAATTAATTAAATATGTAAAATTTTAAATAGTTTATTTAAACACGAAATGCATGAAATAAGTAAGTAAAACACTAATTTATACTATTGAACGCAATAACAAATTTTATTATTTTTTGTCTTAAAACTTTTTTTGACAAAAAAGAGGTTAAACAAAAAGGTTCTAACTACATTACCGCACATGTGCATAATAGTAATCAAAATGTCACAGTTTGGTAACGAGCCCCTTTATATACCTAAGTTCAGTGCAATAACAGCCACTTTATGAGCAAGTGTGTCGAAAATTTGTATTTTCTGTTTATATGCAACCTCATTCATATTTTTTCTAAACCAAGAGCTAGAGTAGCTAGTCTATGGCCGCCATAATTCGCGCATGCGCGCGTTTAAGAAAAGTCAATTTTTTTGCCGCCATATTTAAAAATAAAATACAGATTTTACAAAAATGTCTACAACAACTATTTATGAGGAAAATAATTAATGCTGTACGCCTTCAAGTAGAAAATCTACGTCACGGGACCACTATACAGTCAAAATAGTTAATTATAACTTTACTGACTACACATTTACGAACTGATTCTTTAAATAAACTTTTCATATACCTACTAAATGAAGTTGATTTTTAATTTATTTTCTTCACAAGTGTGTCGAAAAACGTCGTATGATACACGAGAGTAATTACTCATTATCGTTCTTGGCATTCTTAAGACCCTCGCCATGGCTCGGGTCTTAATACCACCGCGACGATAATGACCCACATTACACACTTGTATCATAATGTACTATTATCAAATGGTTTTAGACTGTGTAGGAAAGAACAAGTACAGCTAAGGTTCAATGTGAAAATTGCTCAAGAGGCTGGCAGTTTTGCCACATTGAATGGCAAACTCTCCATAAACCAAGATTCTGTTACTTGTACTTTACATTCCAAAGAGTTTAAACTGTATAAGGTTCCCTTACTATATGATCATTACAACAGTTCAACCGATGTCAAGATGCAGCATCAATCACGTTGCGAAGCTTGAGAAATTACTTGTCTTTATAAAGATATAAAAAAAATAAAAACAACTACACGACGTTAAGGATATTACTGCCTTTATTTACCTTCCACCATCAGGCTACTTACTTTACTAACACATAATTATTTCTTCGAACTTATATTGGTTTATTTTACACCTGGATTGAAACCGCAAATTGTAAAATTAACCTTTTTTTAAAGCACAATAGACCGCTCGTTGCGGGAACATAAGTTGTTCTTTGCCACTGCACAGGAAATCGTTTTATGCTTCGCTTGATTACACTCAAAGGGTAACTTTAGAAGCATCCTTCAATCCCACTTACACTCATAAAATATATATTGCACTAGTGCAATAAAAGCAGCTGGGGATAGCGTGTTGTTACGCAGTCATCTAAAAGCAAACGGATGAATTAATTTCCAATAGAATAACAGTAATAACAAATGGAATTGACTCCCTTGTTATACGAAGATTTCCATTATTGTAAACAAGAAGCAAAACTTTACTTGTACCAACTACCAAGCATGTTATTAAATAAAACAACGAATGGTATCTCTATTTGTCCAAGTGGACGCCATAATAATTTTCTTGAAAGTCAAACAGAGCGGATGACAACAAATGATTTCGTAATACTCGTTAATTGCCGGTTTAGCGACGACGGCGCGGTATAAATACGATCAGCAATTACAATGAGGCACAGGAGCTGCAGCACTTGTCAAATTAATACTGCAGATGTAATCAGAAGCTATTGAAGAAGCGTTTAAAACATGATGTGTTTATTAAATTGTCGTAAGTTATTTACGACTTTTACGAGCGAGCAAGAAGTCGCGTCGCGTATAATTATTGAGAACACGCTCCTTCTTACTGTAACTTAAGTTTGCTTTTATTCGTAGCAATCAGAAAAAATGTTAACAAATGTGTCGCTTGTTTTATTCTATATTGAACAAGCAAACTAATGTTGTCTAATAATGTCTCCGCTGTTGTCCGCGCGCAATTAACTGCGGGTAAACGCAATAAAATAATACACAGGTTTAGTTTTACGACCTCGTGATATTACAGGTTATTCTTACACTGGTATATAAATAGAATAATATTGTAATATTTATTCAAGCTCTGGTTTCTATCGGTGCTATTATTCAAATGATGCTGAGTGAAGTTGAGTGAACTTGGCCGCGACATCCGTGTAAACTGCAGTCGCACGAACACATAAGTCAATCCGTGATTACAGAGCCTGCCGTGTATAATCGATCTAACGTAATTAAACAAATGGCTGGAGGGAACGAGTCTCGTCCCTTGAGTTGCCATAAAATATCTTGTTCCGCGTGAGATTGTCCACAATCTCATCTTTTTATAGCAAAACTAGTCGCGTTTAGAAGTGCGTTCACGTTGCGTATTTGCAAAAGAAAAATCGCAAGTTAAAAACTGGTATAGAAAACTAGATTTTCCACGTCGGGGCGTTTAGAACGATTAGCCGGCAGGGACGCATTGTTGATACACTATCAGCTGATAGCGCGCAGTCCGGCATGGTAGCGCGGCCAGAGCGCATGCGCGCGCGCACCACGCGACCACGCACGCGCACCGACGAGCCTCCGACGCTTCATGAATGAGACTCTTTTATCAATTATCGTAATGGCATAATTAGTAGGATGCCAGTGACCGGGCGGAAGTTCGCGCGTGTAGTGAAGTTGCTGGTGGCGGGCGTGACGGTGAGCTGTGCCAGCTGGCTGGCGGTGCTGAGCGAGTGGCCGGCGGGCCCGGCGCCGCGCGCGCCGCCCACCATGCGCACCATCGTCGCCTACTCCGAGGGCAAGCAGGCCGAGCTGGACCGCCCCACGCCGCTCACCTGCAACCGCCTGCCAGTCTTCCCGAAGATACCCCACACTGTTAGTCCTCACTCAAAACTATTCCATCTATTTTCATTTATGCCATCCATAACGTTAATGCACACTTAATATTTATTAATTCCATAATGGCTGAATCAAGATATTCCGAATATAAAACAGCAAGTCGTAAAATTCTAGATATTCGCTTTAATAGCAAAAAATATATGCATGATCCGAGTAAAAAAACCGAAGAAAAATATAAATTAACAGATATTTAATATTTTATGAGGCGCACCTGGAGATAAACCACATTTTAATGATGATTTTTATGATCGTAATTTCGTGAAATATGGTAAGCGAACGAACTTTATAGAACATTGTTTTTTTTTGTTAACTGAATATCTATCTACAAATAAATTATACAGACAATATTATGTAAATTAACATACTGCTAGAATATAAACAAGATATATTTCGATAAAATACCACCAAATCGCAACAAACTCACAAATAAAGTAATAAATAATATTTATGTGACATCCAATACGGCGTATTAGCTGCTTATCTATTATATAGATTTCGATAGGAATTTAATTTTTTCCCGTATTTTCTAAGGATTTTTTCAAAAACACAATAAGTAAGAAATTAAATTCTAATTATAATGTGTAACAATAAATTTTAAAAAGAATATTAAAAAAAAACTAAATATAATATTACGCAAGAATGAATTCCATCGAGTATGATCCAATTTCAGAAACTATTAATGCTACATAACGACAGTGAAGTTATAACAGTGCGTAATTCAATAAGCGCTATTTTATAGAAAGTAAAATAACAACAATAATAAATTATGTGTTATCTAACATTAAAACATACTCGTGTATTTTTAGAAGAAATATTGGTTAGCTTTTTGCCTTCCGATTGGTTGAAATGAAGCGTCGAATGCAATCCTTTTTAAATCCGTCAATAGTAAAACAATAATATTAAGCTTCATACCACCGAAAATGACTTTACGCAATGTTAGAACCGCACTGCCGTTAAAGTAAACAGCACTTCACGCCGCCGCCGCCTCATCATATCGCGTATGCAAATATCTCAGACAATAATGGATGAGAAAACATCTCCAAGAAAACACGATGCATTGTCGCATCTGCTTTATATGCAACAACATTTCCTGTTCCCGCACTCACACTACACTATTTTTAGAATTTACCGTAAACAGTACAGCACTCAACTTTATTTATATTTAATGAGCAATCTGATATCTTTATTCCTTAAAAGGTATTTTAAAACCTGCGCTGAACTTCAAAAGAAAACCTCTCCTCCGCTAATAATGTAAAAAGTTGACAAAACCATCAAATATTTCGAAACGTCTACTGGGACGTCAGGTAATAAGCGAAGTGCTTACCCTGCTCATGCGTTAACTGCACAGCTTTTCTTATTTATTAATACAGTGGAACAAAAGTGAAAGATACAAAAGAGCTTGCGTCCACCTACAGACAGATAGACATAAAAACATATCGTTTCTTATTTCTCACGTCATCTAAACAAAATGATTGCTATAAACAAATTGTCGGCGATAAGAATCGAGTGGTATCGCACAACTGGCGATAGCCTCCGCGCGGCGAGCGAGCACGCTGGTTTTATTTCAACTCGTTTTGTGTAGCGATAATCTATTCCGATGCCGGTCACGAATGGAAAATAAATCGAAATCAATATCCTCTACGGGCATTTCTAATAGTATGCCGCCACCGGCACGCTGGCCTGCCCGCTGCTCCATATACTATGGCAGATATTATAGCCGATAGCCGGCCAGATACCGACATACTTGCATAGTTCCGATACAGTAACCAGACATATTTGCATGCATAAATAGAAATAGAAACCCATTTCCGGCAAATCGCTCGGGGTCGGTAACTCTTGACTTGCCTTATAGGCAGGATCTCCGCGTGCTCGTGCATGCATCATTTCATACCGGGAATATTTTACAAAGCATAAATCTGCATATCGAGAGATATGGCATGCAGGCAAAAATTGCTAACGGAAACGTGAAAATTTACTAGCTCGTAGAAAAGATATATAAAACTTATAGTGTTAGAACGGTACAAAGTTTATGAGACATATTATTAGGTTTTATTATCTATGTATACTCATCACCATAGTTGCAAACAACAAATAGGCGAGCCTCAACGAAGTTCATGAAAGTAAACGTAACAACAGTTTAGCAAATCTTTTTTTTTCGCTAACAATGAAAAATGTTATTCGTGTGCACAATAGGATGAATTCCATTTATAAACAATTCGTTTCATTCTTTCACCACACGCAAAAAAAAAAGCACAATAATCTATGCGCTGTGAGCACTGGCCGCTAAGATAACAGATGGCATATTTTGGATTAAAAAATGCGCAAAGGTACTTCACAGTCACCAGCCGATTAATGTTAGAGTAATCCACTTGGCGCTTTGGTTAGCCGCATTAACATCGGCCATTAATAAGTGCCGCCGCGTCCAGAGCCAAATGATCAGATTAATCTAATCTAATGATAAGCAACGTTATTGCAATTACTAAACGTGTTTCATAATTAACCGGGTTGGTGTCGTTTACAAGTTCTGATGCAGTTTATGCAACTTTTAGTCTGGATTTTTATACGTAATGCAAACATCACTTCAACAAAACTAGACTATTCTTAAAATAGAAACTAGCTCTCCCTGTCCTTTTCAACTAAATGGTGTTAAAAACTTTGTAAACTTTTCTGTTCAAAATCTGGAATATTTGGATGTCACATTCTTCCAATATGTGTTAATAGAGAGAATACACAGAATACGTGTGCCTTAAAACCCGGTTAGTTTCGTTTTTTTAAGGCGGTGTTCAATTTTTGAATTCTTACAAAAAAATACGTTGTATGTGATGATCCAGATGTGCTGCTTTCTTTTAAAAAGTCTGACTGTGTTGAGAGTTATAATTCTACAAAATCTACGACTGCACAATAATATCACCACGCCGTATCTCCCACGACCTAGACAGAAAAGTAATGACTGCACAAGCTTTATTAGTGCTACGGCAGACGATCTTTAATAAAGATTATAATTATCTTCCTAAGCATTTCTGTCACGAAAATGTCTGTCTAGAACAAAATTGATATTTAATACTGCAAAAAATGTAATAGTCCATGACTTTGGTTCGTTATAAAAATGTGATTTACACATCGCACCTCGGACTTATTTCTCGGTATACTGTGTGGGTGAAGAACTGAATTGATTACATATTATTAGTGTTAAAGGTACAATAAGATTGTACAGATGCGGTCGATATTTGGTCCGTGTGAAATAAGGCCACGTATTTTGTTCGGTGTATTATTACATTTTATTGACGTGATTATCTTTTTATGGCGTCTCTTTGTTTCATTTGTCGTTATAACACCAATGAAGTTTAATGTTCGTACTAATGTATGTACCAGCCGCAACAATAAAACTAGGATTGTTATAAATTACATTTGTATCTATTCAAGATTCTGAACTGTTTATGAGTTAATTTAAGAGATAAAATGGCTATACCTAGAATTTAAAACTCGTTGCTCATTTATTGAAATCATTGAGGTGTAATGAACCCTTGATAATTACAAATTAAAATTTCGAGACCACAAACTTGTAATAAAATTTTGTTCTAAAAATCTTCTTCCTTCTGCCCTTATCTCATATTACTTGGGATCGTCGCAACATGTTTTTTTCTTTCATTCTAATCCAATTTTTTTTATACCACATAAACCAGTGCTTGACTGCAATCCCACCTGATGGTAAGCAGTGATGCAGTCATTGATGGTTAGGCGCACTAGTTTATTAAGAGCCTATTTACTCTAGTCTTGAAGACACCCAAATTGTAATCGGGCGGAAAGACCGCAGCAGGCATTTGTCCTGAAATATTCAAAGAAAATACGTACCTACGTATTTTACGTATTCAAGAAAAGAAGCAGCCACAGAGCAACTCCTTATCAAACAGGACTTGATGTACGCAACATACAATTACGATGATAGGAGCCCATCAGCCCACACCTTCAAGTCCAGAAGCGTGACGAGACGTGTCTGTGTAATTACGCAAATACACAGCAATATACAAACATTTTCTAATACAACACGTAAATTCCCATTTCCTATCATAAACCAATGATTATTAAAACCATGGCGGTAGACTGTACAAAACTGTTTGTAACTACCTACCTTCTATAAAACTATGTATTAACATTGTAAGCCCAAGTTGCTACTCATGGACGACAAAAATGTACCTTATTATTTAATTTTAAGTATTTATTTCTGTACAAGTGATTTGTAATCTTTAGAAATAAATGAATTCAAACCGTAAATCATCGGGGCATAACGTGTACTGCTTGAATTTCTGCCATAATGATCCTACTACAAAGTATTCTGTGATCCTACACTTGAAAGCTTTTTTTTTATTGGAATTATCCAATTCTTCGTATCATCACAATGACTTCTACCGCTCTTGAGCGGAGCGGGTGGACGTGTCAGACTTTTACTGACAAAACCCGTTCCTTCTTTGCCTTCGTTCTGGGGTCACGAGCTTCCCTTTCGGAATCCAATCCATGGCCCCAGAGGCTTTGACCCTGCTGGGCCCCTACAGTTTTCTGACATCTCCTCGAGGGGTACAACACGTGAAAGCTCAAATTGTGATTAATTTCCACTCAGACAGTAGACTGACATCACTTAATTCATCCCTACCTAAGTAATACTAAAAAGATCTGAGTTCTTGTGATAATTAGTCCTATCTCTGGTTGATGGAAATAGTCCCCAAAAACATAAACGAATAACAAAAACATATAAGAATCCATTGTTTAGTCCAAAGCTACCTAATCACGTAAGCATGGAAGCTCGGATGCTTTAAAGCGGTATCACAGAATTATAAAACAAATAGTTTTTTTTATCGATCACAAAAGGTTAAAACTTTCTGGAAAACCTGCGACTTTAACAAAATATAGTAATACCTATCTTAATTTATAAGTACGAAAATAACTGTTAATTTGTTGAAAGTACGCCTAAGCGTAATAAAATTTAACATATCTAAATATAGCATCGAATCTAGGGAAAGACTTAAGATACTACAACAACATTTTACGATATACAGGCGAAGACGCGGGTAGGAGCTATTTTGAAATAAGGAAGTCATTTTTCTACAAAACCCCTGTTTTCCCAAAATTTACTTTTATTGAGTTATTTTCGGTTCTTGGCTTTCAAAGGCAGTATAGTATGTAATAGTACGTGACGCAAAACGGTGCTGTCGTGATATGAAATACAGCTATACATCACAATACAACTTTTTACTGACACTTTCTCTGATTGTTAGACGATGAAAAGATCGGCCTATATTTAAAACCATTTTATTTGTTCACTCATTCAGTAGAGCATGCACAGATTTAAATATAGCTCTACGATTTCAATTTACTTGTAAATGGGTATGGTGTTATTATATTTATTTTTGTTTTTTAACAGTCGAGAGGCCGACAGCTAAACCAAGATGATTTTCTTTCATAAACTTGTAAAATAATTGAATTTATTATTTCTATTAAAATCGCAATTTTTATTACTTTTCAAAACGATCATTTCGTTCAGCAATTTTTTGCTTCAAATCATTAAATCTTTTATAGTCCACCATGAGCGCTAAAAGGAAGATCTAAAATTACCATAAAAAATGTTTTTATATAGAGGTATAAAAATATTTTACGTACAGATAGATGTTCCTTCGTAACTATGCGCTTCTAAAATGGACTTACACCTCGCATCGTTAGTGGAAATAGTAATATTTCTTTTTTGAGCGTCGAAAGCTCGGGAGAGTTCCAATCTGGTTGGCGTAGCATTCCCCTTATAAATCAGCGCGGGTAGTAAAGCGAGGCGTCGGTCGTGGGACGCAGCTAGCTTAGACTTATGCAAATTAAACCGACGGATACATAGGCCTCAGCGTCAAATTGCAGCAAACCTTAAATCAGCTTTATGGCTTATTATAATTTAGCGCTTACTTCTGCGCGATAGTTTATTCGCTATAGACTGGCCGGAGAGCCGTCCGCGCAGTATTTATGCACGATTGTGCCGGCGTCGGGCGCACGTGTCTCTGAATAGTGCGCTGGCGTTTAGTGCCGCTCTTTACATTTCGTTCAGTAAGGTTTACCTCATGCACCGAGCCACACATTTGCGTACAGTTATCTGTATCGTAAATTGTTATGACTTTACTGTATTTCCATATTCCTGTCTGAATATTAACTATTGAAAACGTATGTTTTGTCAATATTATATTTACTGTAACGTAATATACTTTATTAGAGACTAACTGACCTGACAGTCATTATCCTGTCTTAGCTATGAACTGCGAAGAATAACTCATAAGCATCGAAGTTTTCTGAAATTCCCCACATTTCCGTGCAACTTTTTTATTTTTTCTTTCGTAATAACCTTCTCCTAACAAACGCAACAAAAAGAATATTGGCGAAATTGGTCCAGCCGTTCACAGGCGTTGACGTGACCAAGGGAAATAGGGATTCATTATTATACACCGTAAAGTCAGGTTACTTTAACCCTAAGGTATAAATTCGATTCAAGTTCCAAGGGCAATAAAAACACAGTTCCTCGTGTTCTTACGTGTTGATAAGCTTGTGCCAACCCCAGGCCCAAAATAACCCCAGTTTACTCGGTATTTAAATTGTCTTGTAAGTTATTCCGATACCTGTAGGTCCTTCACTAATGAACCGTGAAGTCATACCAAAAATCGAGTAATTACCAAAAATCGCGTCTATGAGTTTTCCACAAACACATCGCAGTTGGGGAAAGCATTAATTATGATACAAATCGAAAGCAAACGTTTTGTTTAATGTTAGCAAATCAATGTTCCACGAAGAGGTTTATAGCTAAAACCATAATAATAAACGCAGTCGTAAAGATACTGTTAGTGTTTTTTCATGTCTTCTTTAATTTGAAAATCGACTCTAATAGAAATAATGCAATTTATTTAGCTATGCTTTTTTAGGTGGGAAACCATCCAATGAATTCTCCCACTCAGACTTTTAATGAACTAAACCCAGTCCTATGTTTTCTCACGTTCTAGGACCTCGAGTTTTCCTTTCAGAAGCGAACCTGAGGCTTCGACCCTGCTGGACCCCTACAGTTTGCTGATATCTCTATTAAGGCACGCATAAAACCGTACGCGTCGTCGACGATTTGGGCTCGGTTGGGATGATTACTGGACTGACAGACGGAAACCTACCCATTATTCGCTATTCTACCCTACGGTGGCTGGAAATCAGGGTTTGGATTCCAGCTACTTAAGAGGAAACCCGTGAAGGAACGGACATCCTAAGTCTGTTCCCTCACGAGTGCGACCGCCTCCTACGCTAGCATTACTGCTTCGCAGAAAGAGGCGACTATTAGCTTCCCACAGAACCAGGCAATAATAAAGAGCTTACAAAAGCCAGTTATAAACGCGGTAAAAATAATAAAATATGTAACCGAACTAAACAATTTTAATTGATTAAAATATGGATATTATAAAAATTTTACTGTGATAATTTTATAACAATTTCAATGATCTAAAAACTGGTACTATTAACTTTTATGTGTCGGTTTCAAATGCTCTTATAAAATAAAGTGTATTCAGTGAACCAGCCTATGCGCATACGGGCCGATTTTATTGCCTTGTTCACACCGACAATCCACAAATAATAGTAGGCGATGTGAGAATTTAATTCAGCACCGATTTATTTAACTTTACTTTGCGAAGATCTGGCGATAAGCGCGCTGTTTACACTTTAACTTGCACATAAATAGTGCAACAAAATAAAATTTGATGATCTTCTTATCTAAACAACTGTTTGGTTTATAGTCTACCTCTTCTTGGGTGGCATGACCAGGATGAGTATTTTCGTTACCTATCTGTGAAAATTCTCATCGTTGTGTTGCTAAAGAATAGATCCTATCTAGTTAGATAGGATGACAAACGTGAATTTTCAAAACAAATGGCATTTTGATTTTATTCATCACTAGCTACTGACAGTGATTTCGCCCGTGTGAAAGTAGAAGAATTGCGCCAAAAGAACAGACTACTAGGATAAAAAAGTATCCTTTATGCTATTCCTTTACATGATCTAGCCGTGTGCCGAATTTCTTCTTAAACCGTTTAACCGTTCGAGCACAATACATTACAAACTTTCGCCTCTATAATACTCGTATATGTATGAAAACCTCATATCAAACTACATGTCAACCTAGATGTCTTTAAGTCAAGAGTGAATAGGTTACTTCTAAGCAAGCGTGCTTCATCACTGACCACATCGTCGCTTACGATCAGGTGAGATAGTGGTCAACGCGAGCCAAACCATGATAATATTTTTTATAATCTGTACGACTACGAACTAAGGATTAAATAATGTTCAGATTAATCCGATAAGTATTGAAACTAATGGCTAATAGATAATGCAGACAGATAAATAATTATCCTTGATTAGCTAGAATTCGCCACACTCTGCACCTTTCAGCCCACCTGCATTAGACATCAACGCGCTCGGGTAACCAATCATAAATTTTTCTTCGAACTAATCCGACCAATCAAACGCCTACTGGATAGCTAATTCAACCAATCAGAAACGTCCCAGCAAACTAATTACGATTAGCAACGCTGCTTCAAGGAACACCGTGGAGAATCCTTAATATCCGGTCACCCAGCAACTAATGGGGCTCATTGATCTACAGTATCAAACATAGCTAATTATCTAATTTAAATCATGGCCAGAAAGTACGGTGGGAATATGTAATAACATGGTATAAAAAAGTAATTGGATAACCGTTCGTAGAAGTGAGTATTAGTCGTATTTAATTATTGTGTCGAACTTTGTACAACAGCCATTATTAACCCATAGGTGTTTCGTTTTAGCGGTCGTTGTCTTGTCAACACAACCGTTATTACAAAAACGAAAATTAAAAAACAAATAAAGCTCGACAAAGTCCTTCATTATCAAGTCATTAATTCAAATCTAACTATAATATTATTACCATTAATATTGTTTTTTAGTCGTCTTCACTGGATATATTTCATCCATTTGATTGATAGCCATATAATTCATGGAGAGTAACACAAAAAATCAACTAGTCCGCCATTTTTATCAGTCCGCCATATTATATTTAGATTGAAGTCACTAAGCTAAGTATGCATTGTATCCCAAACTAAACATGTCTACATTTCATCACAATCGGTCAGAGGTAACTTCAAAATTGATCTGCAAGATTTGCGTAATCAACATACAAACATTGCAAGTTAGATAAAAAAAAAACATAAAACACTAATAATACTGCAAAAAAACAAATAGCAACTTTAAAAAAAAAAATTGTTTAGACACTCACAGCAACGTTAAAAAAATATTACACTTGTTTGTAAATATTAAAAACAATTAACAAAAGTCTAGTTAAGAAAATCTAATTAAATTTGTATCCATATCATCAGTAAATCGTCCCACACTCATATAATTAGAATACTAGTAAAACCGCTCATTCGTAATGTAAGTACGAGTATCGTACGCGAACCTCCCTAACAGTATCATTTTATAGAGCCGCCATTTATATTAGACCCATTAATGTGAACTAACTGGGTTATTAGGAATACTCGGACGATAACACTTGTGCAAACATTCACGACTATTCACGAACATCTGTAAGTTTATTTTACACTTACGCAAGCTTCCAAAGTTATTTTCTCCGAAAGTAAATACTGTTATTGGATACTTGACAAAGTATTTATTAACAGAACAGAATATTACTAAAGTTGCCAAACAATAAAAAACCCATTGTAACATTTCAGAAGGGCTTTTCTGAAATGTCAAAACGGGCCTTTTATTTATTGATAACTTTATAATTACCGCCATATTTTGAAGTATTTGGTAAGATTTTTTCATTTTATATGTATGCAGATGCATAGTTTCATATAGTTAGTTTAGTTTTCAAGAATGTACAGTTTAAAACTTATGTAGACCTTTTTGATAAGATGATTGAATTTAATCTGTCAATTAGATTACCAAAAAAATATTTGACAAATGTATTTTCTTTTTTCATGATATATTTCAATATGCGAAATACACAACACACACACACATAGGTTTTGAGATGGGAAATCATCAAACGCCCTCTCCTGCTCTAGAGTGAAGCAAGAGAGGGTGTCAGACTTTTAATGACTAACGAAGTTTACAGAACAATGAACTGTATATAAGACACATGTACCTACCTGCCATATTTACATGCATCTAACATTATAAATATTAACGAAGCGCGCGTGAGTCGCGAGTGGGTCACAGTGTCACATGAATTACTGGCCTCTGAATACCTAATGTTTAATTACAATAATTGTACCGTCATCCTATCTTGAGGCCTAAATAAACAATACGTATGCTGGTGACGGTATAAGAAATTAACTTTACGCTATACCTGTGAGCTCCAGGCCTGCGGGTAACAGCCCTGGAGCCCTCAAAGCAATTTAATAGACGGCCTTGGAACACAAAGAGCATCTCTGGGAACACAGGTGGGTGTGCTTTAAACTGTGGAATGGAACTCCCTGCCAACGTCTGTGTTTCTTGATAGCTTCAACCTAGGGGTCTTAAGTCATAAGTGAATAGATTACTTCTAAGCAAGCATGCTCCATCCTCGGTCATATCATCACTTACCATCAGGTAAGTTAGTGGTCAAACGCGAGCTTATCGATAGTAAAAAAGGTGGGTAATCAAGGCTGACTGTAAGGAGTTTTTTAATGATATACAACCTCATAATATATAAAGGCTCAGACAGGTGCGACACGTTGGTGCAGTGACACGATGATGAAGAACACGCGATTGCTAAGAAAAATGGTGTTCGCATATCGGTATTACTTTGTCATGTTGTGCTTATCAGGCTTATCAGTAGGGCCTTAACCTTGCAGGTCTTAGTATCTTAAACATTTATACTAAGAATACAAGCGAAACCATCCTGTTGAAAAGAAAACTTACTAATGCTGTAGGGACTGGAGATGATAAAAAGGTTTATGCACGATAAAATAGGATTTATTCCTATAAAATCTTGATTCCTATAGCTCTTGCTTGCGTCCGTCGTTGCCCAATCTTATCTGACTATATTGTCTTCTAAAACTCGAATTAGGGTTTATCTCTTATTTGTTGCACATAAACTGCAGAAGCCAATCTTTGCAGACCCCGGTTAGCTGCTACTAACACAATATCAATTATGATAAATGATAAATGATATTTATTTTGCAAATAGGTTTCACGAAACACTTTTACACGTCAATATTATTGTTTATATCGCTTATATTAATTATAGTTTATATCGCTGTCATACTTATAAACTAACCAGATCGGCTCAAATAAGTACCAGATTTTATATACGTGTCTTAGTTTTGCAAGTGGGGCATATTTGGCTGGTTTACGAGTACCATATTCTTACACACACACACCTTATATTATCTTACCATACCGCTCTTCCGGGAGTTCATGCTAATATTCCGTTTAGCATAAAACATGTAACATTGTTTCAGGACCGCAGCTGGCGCGGAGAGCGGCGTAGTGCGCAGGAGTGGCAGCACGTCGACGGTACGCGCGTTTCGCTGTACGCCGCGTATTACGATGACAGGGCGCCGCAACGCTACGTGCGTATTCTCGCCACGTTTCACGGTACGCAGAACAAAAATTGCTAATTTCTACCCATCGTCGCGCCACCTCGATCTAGGCCGTCTTGTTTATGAATTGGATAGAAGAAACGAAAAATTGTGATAGTTTTTTTTTTTTTCCGGTAGGGGAATCATCAGAATGACTTCTCCCACTCTTGGGCAGAGCGGGAGGGCGATAGTTGGAACGAATGAAGGAAGCAGCAGTGAGATAATAATAGTAGCCCCATCACCATATACGTTAACGTTATGCTTGCGTGCTACAATGAATTCTGGGACTGTTCTTTTTTAGGTGACGCCACATAAGACAAGAATATGAGATGACATTTATACTGCATAACTAGTAAAATTTGGTAAAAGGTATATGGAACAGAAACCTATGATAACCAAAATTGATAAACTAATTGGTCATACACTCATCGTAAGTAGAAACGTAAATATAGCAATTGTCGTGACGCGTAACGCCATCTATCGAGCCCGATGTTTAACTAATCTTTTCTTTATAACATTTTACCATAAAAAAGCTACTGTAATTCTATCAAAGTTTTGTTCCTATTCACCCCTGCGTTTCTATTTACCCCGTTTGACTGTACCTATAAGATCTAGTTGCAACAAACAGAACTAGGTATGTATAACACTACTTGAGTAACTACTTGACGGATATGAGGAAACTAAATTAATATACACAACTAACCCACCCCTATACTTAGCCACTAGATCGGCAACTTATATAATAACCGCTACCACTTAAGTAATAAGATGCAAAGTGTACTTCTATTACTTGAAACAAAGTTTACTTATATGGTGCATCCAATTTGCGCAAGTCTTCCTGCAACATTGTACGACCGCAGCAAAGCATTAGCGCCTTCATAATTGACGAGACATCGTCACATGCACAGGGTTACTGACACCTAATTAAAAGTTACGTACGTTATATGAATTATTCAAGTTCTACACGACGCCATTTTTTCGCAATTAGTCTCCATAATCGTAGTAAACAAAACTGGTTTAGTAACTCGTAATCAAGCCCACATGCTATGCTTAGCAGTTTATGATATTAGATACGTAAATGCAAACACAAATAAACTCAAAAGAATTCTAAATAAAAGAGCAGGCAAACCACTTATGATATCAAATGTGTTCTAACCATATTTGTTGAGTTGGTGCTTTTCCATCAGATTTTGCATTCCTTCTCGTTTACAAGATGTTATCTGGTTTCGCCCCACGCAAGCGCATCGTGAACTTCATGCTTTCCAAAGTTTTAATTTTATACAGAAACTTAATCAGCAATTAAGTTATATTTGTTTGTGCGCTCGCACGCGCGTCGCCGCGAGCGCTGCCGTCCTGCCGGCGCGCGGCGAGCCTGCCCGCGCCAGCCCGCGCAGACGCGTGTAATTATATTCTTCCTTCTCATACGTCCCTCCCAAACGATTCAAGACGATTATATAAATTTACCCTAAACACACATCGAAATATGCAAACAACTCTAGTTTCATGGGAATCAATTTAAAAATAAAATTATCTACATAAAATTTTATGACATAAACATGCATGCGCGAATGTAGCGGACAATGCAGAATTTATTTAACACGCCCCATAATTTCACACCCTGGGCGTTTTTTACTTCTTTAGTTCTTATTCTGTTTTACAAACCACATTTTACAAGCTTAAGCTGTCCCCTATAATCCACATTTATGTGTAAAGTATCAAAATCCACCGAGTAACTCTCAAGATTAGCTCCAACAGACAGCGTACAAAAGATTTTACTGCCTCGCCCACTTTTACAGAAAAAATAAATAAAGCCAGGTAAACAAAATAATCTCGGTCAATAAAGACATCAGGGAAATCTCAAGTACTGATAAACCAACGCCATAATTACCGGAGTCTGTGATAGCCGATCGCCACTCCTTATTTTCTGTGCACACAAAACAAAAAGTGGCAACGTTCGCAACTTAATCAAGGGAGGAGATTTTTATTTTAAGATGTGTGCTACCAATAAGTCACGTAGGATGTCTCATTAAAGTGGTGCTAGTAATAGTTTGTAGAAGTATTTTTGTAACACATTAAAGGATTTAAAGTAACAAAACCTGGATAGAAAGTGGTGGGCCGGCGAGTGGCGACAGAGCGCGCCCGATAAGCTCACACTCATTTGTCACTGGAGCGAGCGTACGCGTCGTGTAAATTCCTTCCCGGCCGAGATAAACCCACCCAACTCCTATGTTGTGGTGAGGAATGAGAGACGGATTAAACACTGCCCTTCCCGCTGCCTTTCGCTTTTACGTTTTGTATTTGGTTTGGTAAGATTGTTTGTCGATTTTATAGCTCCCTTTTGCGGTTGAAAATAAACGTGCCTATTGAATTCAGTGGTTGGCTTTCAACTCTCCTGTTATTTAACCGTTTTATTTTAAATTGCATGGCAATATTGAACTTTTATTTAGTTCAGGTATTTGTGTGATGTTTTTTAACAAAATTCGTTTCATTGGATAAGTCTGTCTCTTTAAATTGCAATCCTACATCATAAGGCCGTTGAAGATAAATAACTGTAAATCCCAGCCACCTATAAAAACGACGTTAGTTTCTACAACAAAAAGGGAATTGCTTTCGTCGCCGCCTTCACTAGGAAGGCGTACCATCCTGATCAGGCAAGCCTGTAATTGAAGCACCGTTTTAATGACAGTTCCTCGCAAAGCACCGCAAGAGTACCCGAGGAAATCATTTCAACAAATTACTATTATATAAGTCCAAGTAATGGAGTTCCTCTATATAAATTATGAGCGTCGGGAAGATGGTAGAAACGGTGCCGCGTACTTTCCGTTCACTCACATCTCACTTAACTGTAGGAACCATTTTATTTTCTCATAATAATTGTAATATTTATCTCCGTTTGCTCTCTATCCTTAGAATCAATTCTAGACGTCCGCGTCGATTTAATACGAGATGTTTTCTAGTTATTTTTACATATTTTACTCATATTTGTATTTCTTTCACAGGACGCAATTATTCAACGGAAGACACACTGTTCTGTCAAACACGTTCGAGAAACGGAGATTTAATTGAAGATACAGTCGAAGTTGTCGCAGCGAAGCCTTTGGAAATATGGTGGCATAAGTGGGACATTACGTTATCAGAAGTTGATACCCCGTTGCTACTGTCGTGCCCTCTAACTGAACCTCTGTATGGGCCGGCAATAGTATCAGTAGTAACAGAACCTTGTAATGATCCTACAAATGCTTTCCGATTGGAACCCGATCTAGAAAAAAATAAAAGATCAAGAATGTTCACAATTTGTGTCAAAGACATGTATTTTGATAAAGATATTTCACAAAGCTTAGTTGAATGGCTTGAAATCAATAAGATACTCGGTGTAGATTTGATAGATATGTATGTAGATGAAGTCACAGAGAAGACAAAGAGAGTTCTACTTCACTATCAAGATAAGGGTCTCGTCAGACTATTCCATGTTCCTATTAAGCATAAGTCGGAAAGATCTCTTTGGCAACGAAGAAGGGATCATATTGTAACTTATAATGATTGTTTATATAGAAATATAAAAGAATCTGAGTATATCGTACCATTAGACATTGACGAAGTAATCTTGCCAAAAATTGCAGATACGTGGCCAGAATTACTGAACCGTCTAAATATATTAGGTTGGAAGTCTTCAGAACGTTCCTCCATAATGATACAAAATGTATTTTTCTTTGATTTCATGCAAGATCTTGATAAGTACAGCAAGGACAGCAGAGGAGTCAAGAGCAAAATTTACGTTAAAAGAGACGACGTACGGATTAAAAAATCTATTGATTTAGAAGTAGATGAAATAGAATTAATAGTCGATTCAAATAATTTAAGCAATGAAGTCATAGATGATAATGAAGAAGAAGTGCTATATGAGAAGTACAAATCTAGATGTGGTGTTGAATTGCCAACTCCTAAATTAGTCAAACACGTAGTAAGTTCTGCGGTGATCAGTCCTATAGGGTACTACAGCAAGAGCTGGATGTTGACTAGAAAGGTTTTAACAGCGTTCAACCATTACCCTTTGAAGAGCCTCGGGGCGTCAGGGTCTGTTGGCTGGTCAGCGCCCTTTAGTGAAGTGCAACTCAATCATTACAAGGTGAGAACTGAAATTAAGTTCTATTTTATTACCTTTGTCTATGCCTAGTGAAGTAGTGAGTAATTGCCGTGCTAATTACTACACACGTTAGAAAAGCTATTTATCCGAAACAAAAACCCTACTATCTTTACGTATCTTAATTAGTACTTTGCCAACGACTTTTTCCGCGTATTTCCCATAAAAATGTAAAGTAATATCGTAAGAAGGGAACTTGTTTGCTTCTGTTTGTAAAAGGTACATTTATAAATCTTTGGAAGTATTGATTTGTGCAATAGCTTCTAACTTTTTATATTACACACGTTTTATATTTTTTATTTTGATTCCCAAATAATTTTATTGATCACTGATCTGGCAAAATCAGCGAGTGCTACCGGCACTATATTCATCCTGGACAAATACAGTGTTGAACTGTTATTACCTTACCTTATTATCTATATATTAGCTGCGGGAACGAGGCAACGGGAAAGAAGCTAGTAAACAATAATTCAAATCTGTTCAGTCGAAGACTTGTACATTTTCCTAACTATGTTAGAACAACAGATGAACACAACTTTGTATTACCAATGAATTCCTCCGCATCCACAAATAACAGTACTGCTAATACCGAGGGATACTTAGCTCACGTTTTCAAATATTTCTCTAATAAATAAGGGCATGTTGTGAGGTTATAATCACGTTCGCAGGAGTCGTGCAACACGACGGTGGTGGTCGAGTGCGCGCGGTACGGGCGGCGCGCGCGCGTCGACCGCGCCGCGCTGCGCCTGCGCCGGCGACTCACGCGCAGCCTCGCCGCAGCCATCTGCACCGGAATAAATGCTATCTGAGAAATTGTCGTTTCCTTTTAGTATTAAATCTTTAGTCATAATCATGATAGGCACTATACATAGTTGGCAACTGATGAATTTTGTTTTTATGTGAGTGAACTTTAGAGAGACAAAAATCTCTGCTGCTACTAAATACAGAATAAATTAGTTAACTATTTAAAGTTTTCCTAGTTTTTTACTCACATACTTAAAAATTCAATTCATAATAATAATTTTATTGCCTGGATCTACTTTACTTTTAATATACATTACGTTTCGCTAGAATTACAGATATGCATCTTAAAGCTCCACAATTTTCCACATCCTAATCTCAACATAAAAATTCAATTCAATATCCTTAAAATTCCATTTGTATGCAAACACATAAAATCAGTATAAATACTACAACACATAGATGTGTACATAAACAAGCATAGGCACTAAGCTGCACACGATCAAACGCATGTATTATGCAAAACGCTGGACATTCCCAATATGGAAGGATAACAGATATTTAAAATATAGACCTGCACGCCTAGTGGCACGTGGGAGTATTCCCGTTTAGGCACCCAGATTTTCGGCACCCAAGCTATTCCCGCTTCGGTAACAATAGGTATTTTCGATTGACATTACTTCGGTATAGGTTACTACCATCAAAAATCCAGAAACCAATAAGTCTGACTCCAGCCATGAAGTACCATGTTACCCCAGTTAATGGGTTGTGGAGGTCTGGTAGGCAGCTGCTCCTCGTAAAATACTGTTATTCAGCTAAATCCGGCTTGACTGGTAGCCAACCCCAGTATATCTATTTGGGAAAAGGCTAGGTAGATGATGATGATGACTACCATCCAAAATACTTACTAGTGCCGAAACGGGAATAGCTTGGGTGCCAAAAATTTTGGTGCCGAAAATCTAGGTGCCAAAACGGGAATACACCGGCACGTGCACCAAAGCACATGCAAAAAACTGTATTTCGTAAATATTTATGAAGAGAATATAAAGGCATCCGTCAGACGTAAAACACGATTGATGGCATTGTTCAACGGATTGACCATAAATGGATCCGTGGCTTTGATTTAGATACAAATTTTATGGCATGTTGAATGTGGACGTCAAATATTCAGGAAACTTCTGTCTAAGCCAAGTTTTAATTTAAATCGTGTTCGATTCAAACTTAATGGGAGTTCCGGGGAGTCGCTGCGCAATAGCAAATTTATGTGACAGCGTAGTTGAGAGGTCCTGCATAGCCACTATTAAGTTCAAAGCCCAGATGGAACTGTACTCACTCAACAATCGTCACGTTTAAACGGAACCAGAGTATATAAATGAACAAAATCACAGAAGAAGTTGTGGAATTATTCAAAATAGTTACCACAACCTTGGAGTGCAAATGGTAACTGAAGGAACGCGGTTGGGTTTTAGTCAGTAAAAGTCTAACACTCCCATCTGCTTCATCCCGAAGGATAGGAGCCATTCGATGATTTGGATTTCCCACGTAAAAAAGGACTTTAGAGAAGCAAACCTTGAAGAGGATATTTTGATTCAGTACCACATTATTGGTTCCCAATACTGGAAGCCTCAGAAATAATTCACTTTATTTAAGAAAAAAAAACGTCCCTGTCCTTAAAGTATCGTTATTTTTTTTCTTACATATAAATAAATTTAAAAACTGAAGCTTACTTTTGTATTAATGATGGTCTCGCGTTTAATAACATGAAGATCCCCTTCAAAACTTTGTTTTTATTTCTCTCCGCTAGTATGATTCATCCCATGTTACCGTGCTGCCATATAGTAATAAAATTCAGTTACCTTTTACGGTATACGGATGCAGTGGATGTGGTCTAACAATATTGCACGGAAATTGCCAGCCTAAGCGCTCGGAGGCACGTAACTTTAATTTGTTAGCAGTAAATGAAAAGCCATAGGGTTGGATGCCTGGCTATGCCTCTAGGTCCGGACGCTAAATCGCTGAGTATAATCTTAAAAATCGCTTGAGGAAAGACAGACAGACACCGCATCTAATAGCATAAAATATAATATATAAGGAAACTAGCTTCTGCCAGTGGTTCAAAACCCAGCTTAAGAGGCCTGCGGAGACCGCGCGCTATCTCGAGTTGAGACGCAAAAAAATACGTTTTTGAGGTTGATGGAAGCAATCCAGATAGTATAAACAATTCTTGGACACACTGGAGTACAGTCATCATCCGCACACTGACAGTTGCTTGCTGTGATAGCAATACAAACTATTGGAAATTTGGGAGAGGTTCCGTAATACCAAAAATGATGAATGAAAAATTAATGTATTTCCAATATTGTTTCGAGTATTTATAACTTGATAATAATATCTGTGTTCCTACGGAAAGATATTTTGAAATATTGTTGTTTATAATATAGAAAAAACCAAATAAAAACATGACATTTTCGCTGTCAAAATGTGCAAATTTAAATTCGCTTAAATTTCGTTTGGGGTAAGTTTTTCAACAAAAAGACGATGTAGGAACCTAGATAATTATTGTCTGAATCCGAATAACATCATATTATGGTGTAAATATGCTTAAATTTCAAATGATTTCGGTATTACGTTTGTATGGATAATTCTAACGTCGCGCCCACCTTAAATCGTTGGGCATAGAAAGTAGAATTTTAGAGGAATAAAATCGAATTCAGTGTATAACTTAGTTACTGATAAGGTTACAGTATATTATAAAGAGTCATTTTTTTTTGTTTGTAATATCTTTAGGTACTGCCTCGATTACGAAAATTCACTAATGAATACACTGACACATGATAAACCAGTTTTCTTTTCAACCCCTAAAAAGTTCACAGTTCCAGCAGGATGATAGCTTTTTATAATTAAAAAGCTGAAAAGGAAAGGTTAGTGAGAAGGATAAACTCCATCCCCGATCCTCGATCAATCCAGGAATCGTTAGATCGTCCCCGTCTAACGATTCCTGTCTCTACAACTAAGTTAAATCACATTATTTTACGTAAATGTTTATGATGGCTCACACTGCGTAGCGTGTTCAGTCAGGCAAAAAAATACTGTCGGGGAGTAGTCGTGTGTGACGAAATAAATCGGTAATGTGGCTGTAATGACGTGTCCTCACACTCGCCGCATTATCTAGATGGTACGTGACGCCACGGTCTGCCACACACCCACTCATAGATTAGGGAACTATTCTCTGAAACATCGCAATGTAAATGGCCACCGAAAGCTACATTCGGATCCCAATCAAAATTAGGGTCTGTTCACAAAAAGTCTACACCGAAATGCATATCTTTTTTTAAACCTTTTATGTTTGCTGAATTATTCCTCGTTCTTGTTTTGTTCCATTTTATGTGTACACAATTTTGAATTCAAGGAAAAGCAAACATTGAATAAAAGTTCTTCGTGCTTTTATTTTTCCATATCTAATCGTAAACAGTACGTCGTTGTGCGGATACACGCGCCCGCGCCGGCCGCGTCGCGTAATGCCCTCGTATCTGTCTCGAAGATTACACTTTACGCACCTCAGTCGCGCTCTATGCCCGACGAACAAACACTCTCACACCAGCTACACGTTATTACCATGTTCGCCTCCAGAATGTAAAATAACACTAAAAATCACAATAATCAACATAAAAAGCGTTCCACTCGAAGTGCGATTTAAATGTCACTTAAAACTCCAGGCATTTATTGAGGCTTTACGAGCACTATCTTTGCATACGGTGTAAAAACATAATTTATTTTACTTAATTAAGGCGTTAAAGTATTTAGGGAAACATTAACGTTTTATAGGCTCGTTCGACAAACTGGACCATGCATTATGCAACAGTAAGAAATTCATAACATCACATACACGGAGGTGAATAAATCTCGATCCCTTTGAAGCAGTACAAAAGAAACATCGGAATTACTAAGTACACATTATTCAACTACTCAGTGATTCGTAACGACCGTTCATGCAACTGGATACGAAATATATTCATGCAAAGGTCAGAAATAAAGTCGAGCGGAACAATAAGATGGACTGGCCGCTCGTAGTATTGTAGCGAGTAGAGCCGTCACCTCGTCCCTCGTCTAGGGTTGCGAGCTCAGCTGAACTGATTCATTTACAAGGACAGATAACATCACCTAGTTTATTGGACATTGTGCGTACGTTCCGATGGAGCGATAAGCTGATACCGTGTTCGCCGCGGTAATCAATTACTACCGCCTACCGACGCGGTACGCGCTCCCATTCAATAGCGAAACGTTTTTATTGCCGCTCCCGACGCCGTGAAAATTAAACACTCGTTACTTTTGCAGATGCACGATAAAAGTACGATTGAATTTAAAATATTATATTCAATTTACTTTGTTTATTTAAGACTGAACTGAGAGTTAATTTATACCCTTTTGTATTGCAGACTTTAATGCGTCTTGAGTCTTGACGCCGTCGCTTAAATGTTTCATGAGGACCGCACAAAATAAGTGAACAAGAGAGTAAATAACAGTCGGTGGGCTAGCTTAGGTGTCGTTTGCTTGGAAGTTATCAATCATAGAGGCACAACTGGTGTAATCAGCATCACAGCCATCATCAAACTACATCCGAACGGTATTTATGGAATTGAAACGTGTTTCGTTCGACACCCGTCAATCATGCGACTCAAATGGTTGGTTAGACGCTGAGATCTTACATAAATTAGATGTCAGAGATGAACGCAGTCGATGGACTACCATTTGGAATTACGAAAATAGCATTCAAGTACTTTAACTGAGGCAATCATTTGATGGACTATTCATTTTCTTTGTATCGATCGAGTAAGTTAATGATGAATAAGAATGTGAACCTGTCGATGGTCAGAAACACATATAAATAAATGATAAGATCGATATGTGAAACAATACTAGCAGTATATCGATAATGAAAGAGCCGGTAGTGATGTGGCTCATTGTCCAGCAGTCGATAGGATCAGTCCACTTACTGTGCGCGATGGCAGATAGTGCGGTGTCAGTGGTGGCCATTACAATTACGATACATCGCATTTTAGTGATGTCATTTCGGTGCATTAGCATGAACAAGGTTCTTGTGTGCCGACGCATGCGCCCACTTAAGGCTAGGATGCAAGTAGCCGTGATTCACAATCAACTTACAGATGCAATCGCCTCACTCACGTACGTACCGAATGGCAATAAGCGCCGTTCCTTGACGCATACGAGGATTTACTTGGACTTAACAAGAATACTTTGACGACTAAAAACTATAGATATAACTGCAAAAAGCATGCCTTATTGTCAATAGAACATTAAATGAAAATTAATGTTGACTATGAAGATGTATAGTCCCTTTCTGCCTTATTTGTTGATAACAAGCACGACACAGTCATCCTGATAGCTATTACATCTAAAATGGTATAAGAAAATTGATGGTCCTACGTCGCAGCATTAATAACAAGCTAATCATTCATGGAGTTTGATCTGGGCATCATTAAAATAGTTATGGCTGTGCGGGAAAGCCTGGGGTAAGTACATTAATGGCGTGTCAGTCATAGTTGATGTATGCTTGGCAATCCCTGTATCGACGTGCTGCGGTATAGGTGGCCCGTCTATTACCAGGAGCTAGTTTTTAATTCGATTTGTAAAGGTTTTGTTGCATTTTTTTTGTTTGCTTTTGGCTATCGTAAGTATTCTTTAAAAAAAATCACATTAGTTCTGCAAAAATCTAGTCTCAAAATATAGTTCAGAAGTTATAGCTACAACTTAGGAGTCTTCAAGTCAAGAGTGAATAGGTTACTTCTAGGCAAGCGTGCTCCATCGTCGGCCACATCATCGCTTACAGGTGAGATAGTGGTCAAACGCGAGCCTATGTATAATAAAAAAAAAAAAGTTTTTTCGTGAATTTTGTGTATGTCTCTAACGACTAATCTGTTTACAACTAACTAAATCAAATGAAATTTGGCGTACAAGTAGTGCAGTCATGTCACTTAAATGCAACTAAAAATACTCATCGGGCCCTGGAATTAAGGCAAAGGAACAGGAGTGGAAAATTTTTTCGCAAAGCTGATGTTTTTTGTTCTAATCGATGCCCTATAGCTAAAAAACTCTTTTGAACACCCCAAATGGACCACCCTAATTGTACAAACCGGCTGATATTTGTAGTATGGAGCCGTTCAATCTTTGATTTGCTTATTTTCATGACCTGGGGGGCGAAGATACATCGTGATGACAATAGCAATAATTTTACATTCCATTTTCTGATTTTCTGCTAAATTGAACTAAATTCGTTATAAATGTTTACGTAAACTTAGACCATCCTACAGTGAGCAAAACTTATACCCCCTAGCTTTGATTACTTTTACTGAAAAGATGGTGAAGGGAGTTACTAAAGTTCAGTTTGGTAATACTTAATTAATACTTACTCTTTATTTATTTATTTTATTTCAATTACTAGCTATACTTACAGTATACACCAAAGCGTATAGCTAGCCAACAACTTACAAACTACAGAATTTTATACAAATATTGATCATATCTTATATCATATCTCATATCTCTTATTATAACAAAGGAATAATACTTATACGCATGAATCTACAGGTGTTGCCTATACTCATTAGGAAACAGGATTATTTTTAGAAGCGTTTAAAAAGTCCCATCGTGTCTAAGTTTGCTCTAAACAAGAAAACGTAAGAATAAACTAAAATAAGGCTAAATATTTAAAACTTCATCGGACTTTTGTCATTTACATACCAAACTTACTTCCTTAGAACACGTTGTTTCCAATGGTCACGTAAAATGTCATCATCAAAATTATAATAGGCTGCTTTCTCTATGATACATCACATGCATATTATATCCTGTATTACGTATGCAAGTAACAGTACAAAAGTGAGTAGGACCTACTATATCATTCTCATACATCTATGATTGATTTATGTCGCAGCCATGAGTCATGGTTTCGCGCTGAATAACAAGTAACTCTACAAGTACTAAATTATCCTCCTTACCTTTATTGACAGATACCTATTAATATTTCTCAAGACATATTTTGAGAAGGAAGTCTCCATTCAAATTTGAATCTTCAACTTACAAAATAAAGTTGAGTTTTAAGTGATGGAACTTCGGTATGACAAACATCGAATTTGCAGTTTCCATCTTTCAAGTGGCAGAGTAGTAAATTATAAGTAAATGACATACGAGACAAGACCTGTAAGACTGGATGCAATCTCAGCTACTACAGGCTTCTTCGAAGATAAACTACTTACATGATAAAATGAACTCTCGATATTGAACTGAACTGAAACTGATTTTTTTATGGAATTATCTTAAGAATCTAGAGAGAGAGAGTATTGTAGTCAATTTTGAAAAATCTTTAAAAGAAAAGAACTTTCGCATTCGATTAAAAAAAAATTAAAACATTTATCCAGTCGAAGAAGAAGAGGTTATATACCTCCTCCTGTTTGAAGTCGGTGAAAAACACGACAAATTACAGGTCGTAACTTGGTTTAGTCTCATCTCAACACCCAGGAATTTATTTTTCATGCTCAGGCAACAAAATGGTGAAAAGTCAGCCGCTTTTCACGGTTATTTACCACATACTCGTAATGTTACAAATTTTATATAGTTATAGAAAAAAATATTTGGTAATTTTTGTGTAATAAAGATATTGTAAAATTAAAAGTTTGATCGTTGGATTTGGACATTCTGTAGTTTGTACCTCTATGGTCATACGAATATTTGCTTTATAACAATGGAATGACAAGAATTTTTACTGAAATGAGAAGATTTTACTGCATAATGCTCCATTTCGCATAAGTGTTGTGGCAACAAAATGTTAGGCCTGTCGTTGAAGTCAATTTGAAAATAACTTTGTTTCAAGCTTTAATAAGACCGGGCACATTTATTTGCATAATTCATATTTAATTTGGCTGAAGTACAGAACACATCATGCAGTTAATTCAGGCAAAAACGCTAATGAGCGACGTGGCACGTCCCGCGCCCTGCGCCGGTGCAGGCGACGAGACGTGCGCCCGCGCCGCGCGCGCACCCGGCCAGCCAGCGAACGTCTCTCCAGATATTACTCAGAAGTTCACCCTCACAGCTCCGTAATTCCACATAATAACATAATTACATTGTTGTCGGCAGTTCCTTCAACATTTAACAAGTTTTGTGTAAAATGCAAATTAAATTCGTCATAATTACCAAGGGCCCTTCGAAGCATGTTCAATATTCGTATTTTTCCAGCTTTATATTTTTATAACAATTTGCTTAAACAACAAAGGACTGCCAACTTGAGTGCAACTCAAAAAAGAGTTGCTTGAAGTCCATCAAAAGTTAACAACCAATAAGAAATAATAAAACCAGCTGGACCATCATCATCCCCAGACATTTCCAATTTGTCATACTATAAAAGATCATAAAACAGTCGAAAAGAAACAAAAATAAAGGACATGTCTTCTTATTATAATAACTACGAATTGGCGTCGAGTTATATTAGCCCTCGCATTTAGAGTCGTCATTAAACTTAATTTTATTATAGCAGACAACCGCCGTAAATGTCGTTGTTAGACAACGCTTTTAACTACACGCCACAAAAAAAGCCAGCCCAGTTTACAATAGTGCACTAACAATCACTGTAATGACGCAGAAGGTATGTGCGCACATAAGTGGCGGACACCCGGCAGAGCTGCCCTCACCAGAGCCTTGCATATAGGACATTAAAATTGCGAAACAGCCAGTTTACAACTTGACATGAGTCTATTGGTCGCCATAAAACGAGGGTAGTTACTTTCACAAGTCATACAGGATCGTATAATTCAACTAGGACCTTTAAACTAAAGCTTATTAAACAATTAGCTTTTAGCATCCTAGTAAACATTGCCCATTCGTGTAGGTATACTAATTACAATTATGTAGGTTTGCACAATAACTTAACTTCGCTCTTTGTAGTAGAGTGTACAGGCTGAGACGTCATTTACAGCGACTGTATAAACACATCAAAGTTCCAATGACACGACGCTAATGGTCAAGTCATGGTTGATTGCGTTCCAGAGGCTGAGAATTGCGATCTTGCTTCAGACTGCCAGTATTTACAACGTCATCTTCGGACCTCACCGACGAAGCAAAAGGAAAAGTTTTTACGTAACGCAGATTGTTTCAACGTTTGAGAAAGACTCCAATAAAAAGTAAGAGCCTTTTGTAATTTTACAGAATGAAACTTTCCTTACTTCTGATTAATCCAAGATTCAAGACAATTTCGCAATAAAAATAAATTCTCAACAAAAAAGTCCTTCAAACATTCAGATTACACATTAATGAATATGATTTTGCGTAGCAGTGGCTGTCTATCCAGACTGGACCGGGTACATGCAGTCAATGCACTATTGAAATTTATCGTATCCTGCGAATCTACCGCCTCCGAGGCTAGGAAGGGTCGTCGACCTAGGAACGGCGTTAGGATACCTAGGTCGGTAGGTACAGTTTAGGTGCGCGGGCTGGATAGCACGACGAACCCGGATGCCTTGCATTTATTATACTACAACATTTACTATTGAACGGAACGAGCCACATACGCGCTTCTCGTAAACAATGTTAGTGGCTTGATGAGATTGTTTGCTCGACGATAATAGTTTTATCATAGTTAAGTAAACTAAGATAAAGTTTAATGACTGTATACAAAGTAAAAGTGGCAGTGGGTAGGACACATTACTCGCTGAATGGATGGTTGATGGTCTAAAATTGTGACTGTGTACCGGAAATCGCAGCATTGGAAGGTCTTCTAAGTGAAATGATGACCTGATCAGGGTCACGTTAATCCAATGAATTGGGGCGAAACCTGGGAGAAGCTTATATTCAATAATGGATACCTTTTGGCTGAAATATTAGTTCATGAATCCCCGACCGGTCCTATGAGACCGCGGTGCTATTGTGTCTCGTTTTGTGGGTATGTGATAGGTTAATGATAATAAATGGTGCCTTTTTTTAGCTGGGAAATCAATAATATTATTTTTACTGACTAAACCCTCACTTTGTTACGGGGTTCACTATCACATAACCCATGGCCCCAGAAGGCTTCGACCCTGCGGGGCCCTAACGATATGTGATTTATCTTTTTGTCTGTGAGTGTTGCCTGTGTTTAGTAACAACTAAAGTAACACTAACGATATATTTTTCTCGCCTGTATAATATACTATTATTGAAGGAAACACGTAGTCTCGCACGGACAGGAGACTGGCAGTTGAACCACAGTACAATTGATTTCGTCTCAGTCCAACAGCACTTCTAACAACCGGCAATGCAAGCGAAACTATACGATACACGTACGAATGCACTCATTAGGACGGCACAATTGACTGAACCAAGGCCCTTTGAGTTCCTTCCTCTGTTGCAAATATCTGACTTCACGCGAAGCCACACTCTGTTCCGCATACCTTCAAACAGTTATTCCGTTTGGAGGTATGTTAAGTTCCACAAACCTTTTTTTTTGTTTTTTTTTTATTGTATAAGCTAGTGCTTGACTACGATCCCACCAGATGGTAAGCAGAGATGCAATCGTTGATGGTGAGGCGCATTAGTTTATTAAGAGCCTTGAAGAAATCGCGCGGAAAACTATTCGTATGATTTTTTTTGTAGTTCGCCGGCGCCAAAGATGTCGCTACAATCGTGTAACTATGAAGGTAAAGGATTAAGAGGACTACAGGACCTAAAACGCGGTCACTCTCAGACTGCATACAAAAAAAAGAAATGCGCAAAGACACAATGCTTGAAAAATATGAAGCATTTTAACAATTTACTAAAAGTCTTTAGCTTTGCTTTTAGAATAATCTGACAAACAATCAAAATTATTGTATGTATTTACAGTCATCTTTAGAAGCATCTTCGTGATTTTTTTCAGTCGTACTAAATTAGTTGTATAAGGTTTTGAACACACTGACATTTATCCTGAAGAATAACGTATATTTTTTTCTGATTCTTTTCACTGCAGAGGAATTATGCGTATTATAAAATAGTCCTCTTAAGGAAAAGTTGTAAGTAGATATTTTAATTGTACGGAAGCAAAGTTTTATAGAAAACTTTACTATTGAAGCTAACGCAAGGTCCTGGATTGTCCGGTATTTCCTGATGCAGTAGTTTGATATAAGTAACCTTGGATACCGGTTCTAACTACCTACATCTATACACAGGAATGGCTAAGTGATTCTAGAACATGGTAACAACCCACATGATACCCAATACTGCCAGTTTTTACCTACAAAAACAAAATTGGTGAGCTCACCGCAGTAAATTCATTGAAAATTTTAGGAATCGAATTATGTCAGCTGTGTAGGACTGATCAATTTTCTGATCTGCATAAGATCTATAAATATCCGCTAGAGAACCAAGGTTGCCGACATGGCCCGAAGAATCGCCAAACTTAAGTGCACTGGGCAGGGTACATTGCTCATGCTCATGGAATGGAAGTTAGGTGAAGCCGTAAGGTTCTAAAGTTTGACCGCACACCGGAAGACGCAACAGACGTCAGAAGAAAGACCGAAGAAGAGAGAGAAAGTGGACCGATGACCTGGTGAGAGTCGCGATACGAGACGAACAGGACCATTTCTTTTGGTAACGTTATCGTAATTGGAACGGCCTATGTCCAATAGTGGATATCCTCGTTTAAAATTATGATGATGATGATAATATTGAATGTGAAGATCGCATGTTTATGAGTTGAATTCATCTACTGAAAATGCTACATTAATCAAACGTTCTCCTGATTTTATATCTTCCTTATTATAATCTCGATTATCCCGTCCTGTCTTCCTAGCCCGGCCATTGCACCTCTCAATAGGAAGTAAATTAAACTCCTTGGAAGTCAATATGCCATAACAATATATCACGGAGCATGAGGCATTAATGTAATGATGGTAATTCCGCGTTAGACCATAAAATGCCAAGCTATGGCCAAAGAAATTCAATGTAAGGATTTTTACAAGTAAGCCGGTGTGCATAAGGAGCTAGGTAGGCGTGTGAACTCGCGCAGTAAAGTCTGGGTTATTGGTACAGTCAAGGTTCAAAAGTGATGTTACATTCTATCAAAAGAATAATACTTACCTAAGATTTCGCACAAACAATTAAATAATGTTCTGCAACCAATTTAATTTACAGCTTAGAATCTAAAGTAGGTAATAAATCTAGTTACCTCACTAAAAAATTGTTACCCTTAGTTAGTAGAGAAGTTTAGTTAACCAAATCTAATTTAACTGTTCGAATTTGTTTTCAGATTTTGTTGTTAGACTTAGCTAAGAGAAATACAACTCGTATTAATCCCGTAGTGCTAAATACTAATGTTTATATGCAGAAGCCTTAACATTCTTCTTTTACTTACATAACTGCTCAATTATCTTTAATGTTAGCTAGTTTATTTAGAACTAAAAGAATATTCTACAACTCTCACTAAAAGTAGCGTCCCGCAAAAATCTTACTTTGTACTATTTACATTTTTATTCGCAGCTAAATAAAACATTTATTCAGAAACAACGCGATCGCAAATTGCTCATTTTAAAACAAAGACAGCAAGATTTTATTCTACCACTCATTATACTTTGTAAATAATCTGCTTCTATAATATTATCTGTATAATCGACGGAGCCAACCTCAATGCATCATTGGTTAATGTTCTTATACAGAGCATTTCCATAAACGCCGCATTTAGGGACAAGCCCTCGTTTTACATAATAATGGGTTCCATTTCGCTCTCTCTCGATAATAACTGAAAATTGTTTTATTACTGCACATCTCATACATCATAGCAGGCATTATGCTGCAACATTTGTGCTAAAAGTACACGAGAAAGTAATGCCTCTGTTTTACATAACATGCCAAAGTACCTCTGATATGACTCAAGTCTTAGATTTAACATAACTAGTCTTGGTAAGGCGTTTTATTTACAGCCATTAAATGCCTGCGAAAGTTTAATGGTTAGGCAATACGCTATCATCATCAAAATGTTAGAAATAGACATCGCAAGTGACATCTCTATTGTAAATTATTATGGAGGTATACAAGTACGAGTATAATCAGGTTTTGAAAAAATGTATTAGTAGGTTAAAAGTATAGCTATTGTAATTTCTGTTACAAATAAAATTTTAAGTAATAATACCTCATGTTAGTATTTATTTGTTATCTATACTAATATTATAAAGAGGTAAAATTTGTAAGTTTGTATGTAGGGGGTATGTAGGGGGTAATCTCTGGAACTACTCGTCCGATTTGAAAAATGCTTTCAGTGTTAGATAGCCCATTTATCGAGGAATGCTATAGGCTATATACCATCACGCTACGACCCACGGGAGCGGAGCAGTAACGAAAAATGCGGGTGAAACCGCAGGGGACAGCTAGTTATTAATACAAATACATTTTAGACATAATTCGTATGATTTCACCAAAGTACCAATTCAATAGCACGCATCATATACAGTCAGGGTAATTTTATTTTTCGTGTTCCTAATTCGGTTCATAGAGGAAGCGGCTCATAGACAAAAAATAAAAATATCAAGTTCTAACTAAATTCACACACTTCAATTTACTTTTGCAATGCAAGAGTAAATTACTTACAGTTGGGAATCTGCTCATTTCCAATTGTATTTTACCTCGTAATTTATTTGTTTTGTTTTTATTTTAAACTTAATTCTATCTGCTGATACAGAAAGCGAAAAAGTAATAGTACGAGTATAAACCCCATTCTTTAGCCCGCGCTATTTGAGTGTAGTAATAAAATAACATTAAAGCTTCATCATGATTGTATTCGATTCAGTGGTGGGCTCCGTCGCGCCATCTATAGGCAGTTCTTGTACTACGTCTATTGGAGTGCTAACTATACGGTTTTATAATTGTATTTACAGTGATTGATTGCTGGGTCCAGGATGGGAATCCTCACTCGTGAGTTTGAGCTGCTTCTCATCCATTCAATTTAGAGTAAGTTTTTGTATTGGTTACTATACAATTAAGTTAGTTACCTGATTACAATGAACTAGAAAACTGGCCAATTAGCTGAAGCTACGATATAAAAAAACACGCACCGAGGGTTCCGTACAAACTTACACGTGTATATAATCGCCGAAGATTTTTTGTTACCTAAATATAAATTTACAGTTTTCAATTTAGGTACTTTTTCCTACACTTGAACTAAGAGACCTTGCTTCATGCCTAATTTCTAGGTCAACGGAAGTACCTACCCTGTAGGTTTTGATTTCCTAGCGAGTGTCAAAGTGTGCACCTAAATGGTATGAAAGGCCTTATCTTTAGATTGCGTGGACTTAGAGGTATAATTTTTTTCACGGCTCCTTGGAGTAGCAGACTTGAATATTTGATAATAATTTCAGCTTCACGCGATCTTGAGAAAAAGGGTCTCGACAGACAGACCTCAAAGTGATCCTATGAGGATTCTGTTTTTGCCGACTTAGGTACGAAATCCTAAAAAGAAGCTCATTTCCTTTCTATTTAGACTCCGGATTTCACAAAAGATTTTTTAAAAACTTTGTCTTAAAAATACGAGTTAAACATAATTCTCGTCTGTATTCGCAAGCATGTAAAGGACAATGGGCAAAAATGTATGGGACGTGGTACCCGCTCCAATAGTCATTATTAATATATAATTGAAAAGACATTTTGATGCACAAAAACGTCTACCATGGCGCTTGTCGCTATTCACGTTTGGAAAGCAGTAATCTCGCTAAGTTTTATAAATGAGAATTTCCTAAAAAATATTTATATTAGTAAAAGAAAGCTAGGATAAGATTGACTTAAACGATGATATAACACACATAGAATTCTATTATTAAAAGAAATAAGAAAACAAGCGTTCTTCAAATAAAAATCATATATTTTAGCAATAAGTAAGTAAGTAGATTTAAAACATTACATATCGCCATCAACTATAACAGCATTAAGGAAAGATTCCCGTATGCCTCGCATAGCATAGGTAACATACGATGGACACTATGTGTGCACAAGTGCCCATCGTACGACGCCCGGTTAAAAATGTGCAATATTGTTGGACAATAGTATTTGCACTATTGATCAATATGTAACAAAAGTATGTTTTTGCACGGATATGTCGTGACTGGATTGGTCCACGCAAAAACCAGGCATCTTCGTGTATACCATAGTCTGGCAGATCTTCAAGTGCTCCCTCTCTGTACGTTTCAATTATATACAGATCATTTGATAAATGCTCGGCACAGTAAGATCTTGCCAGCTTGAGTTGGAATGTACCTAGCACTAGTAGAATTATATCCTCCTCCGTCATTGAAGGGAATTTTTCTATCTGGCTCGCTTCTATCCTCTGAAAATCTACTCTTCTGTGATTAAGACGTTTTCTCTCTACATAAATATGCAGAAGATTCGAGGTATCTATTTTCTGCCTTATAATATTGACAAATTCGTCTGCGTGTATGCTATCCACGATGGGTTGGTGGAAGTGGTTCGTCATAGCTACGGCTATCTTAAAATCGGTGAACATATTGGGCAGTGACTTATTAAAATATTTTTGCCGCAAGAGCTTAAAATCACGCTTAAACCGGCCGTTTACCACTTCCACAACCCACCGGCATAGCGTTACCGATCGAGCTTCGTTGGATTGTTTAGTGGTTCAGTGGTAAAATCGAGTTATGAAAGCACAAAAGAAACTCAAACAGCAGCTAAACGTCGTCACAAGCGTAATACGAACGATCGACTGACGCGGACACCGACGCCTCCCTCACTGTTCCTGCGCACACCCCGCGCTCAGGAGCAGCGGGGCTCGAGTTAAAAGGAGGTCGGGTGCATGGTGAAGTCTTACGTAAAAGCATTATTAATAGAAAACATGAACGGAAAAATGCAGAAAATATTACCTTGGTACCTACTCATTTTTTTAAGTAGAGTAAGTGGTACCTAATATACTCGTATATGTATGTTTATCGCCGGGGGCATGGGACTGTCTAAACAGGTTACCCGGGAACGCAAATGGCAACCGAAGGAATAGGGTTTTTATTAGTTAGTAAGACTGTCGTTTATCTCCAAACGCAATCATATTTGAGACTGGCGGCTTTAGTAAATATTGTTCCTCTTGGTAAGACCTTTTAAACGACACTACAACCATATCTATTGGAGCCGGGTACCATTTTGCTCATTCTCCTTTACATCCATAAGACACCAGACAAGGCATACATTTGTAACGAAAATAAGACACGGTAAGGCATACATGCAAATGCATAGCGTGTATTCGATTTTTTTTTGCTCGGAGAAGCATAAAATGCTGCTTCGTGGTTGCTCCCATCTATTGCGCATTGGCCTATGATAGATAACATGATCCTGCGCCAAGGAGGTCCATGTTCTCCTGGGACCACTGTGCGGCTGGTAATTTCCTGGTAAAAATATATCTAGAGTAGCATTTCCCGCGACTTCATTTGCGATTGCGAGACGGTTTTCATAAAAACTGACACCGCTTAAGCCACCATTTTGAGAGTAGTTTTGAAATAATAATAATGACAGTCTTTATTATTCATTTTGAATAGAATTTGTGCCAAGTTTCAAGTTTTATTGACCCAAGGAATAAATTTCTCCTATACAAACTTTAACATCAGTTTGTAGGGGTAGTTTTAAAAATCGAATATTGTAAACCTTTTTTATTAACTTGGTTTATTATTTATGCTAAGTTTCAAGTAGATTGAACCAAGAATTCACGTTGTCCCATACAAACTTTGTTTTTTTTTGTTTGAATTTCAAAAAATCTTTTCTGATTGGATGCTTACATCAAACAAAGAACATGTCCTCCAAGTTTCAGGTCTTTACTTTACTTTTTCTTAAACAGCGTTTTAAGGTGTTTGTTAACCGCCAGTCAGTCATTCAGGACAAAGCATTTCATAAGTAAGAATAGATAGTATCAAGCTAGTGTTTTCTACAGCCTTTTATGCTAACCCTACTCATCAACACACAATACATCAACAAATTATACGTACCCACGTAGGTATATTTGGTACTGTGTGAGAGAACTGCACAATGTATCCTGCAAGCGAGTGGGCGGACCGCGCTAAGTGAAATAGGAGTTGACGCCTCTGAACGTCGGCCTTAGTACTTTATTTCATTAGGCTCCATGTTTATGCGCCGACCCTTCCTACACACTCTAAGGGCCGTAGCACACTAGCGGTTCGCGAGCGGCTGCGGGGTGGGGCGGGTGAGCAGCGAATGCGTCGCAAACACGCTGCGGTTGCACAGGGAAGACGCGGGCGCGTGGCGAATTCGTTCGTCACAATACATCAAGGACAACTTACGTAGGTATATTGGGTACGGTGTGAGAGAACTGCATAATGTATCCTGCAAGCGAGTTTGCGGACCGCGCTAAGTGAAATAGGAGTTGACGCCTCTGAAGTCTGAACGTCAGCCTTAGTACTTTATTTCCTACACGCTCTAAAGGTTGTATCACACTAGCGGTTTGCGAGCGGCTGCGAGAATGCGGTGCGAACACGCTGCGGCTGCACAGCGAAGACGTCGCGAGCGCGTGGCGAATTTGCAACGTTATCTTCATGTGTTTGTAGGTGGGTGGAACAAGCTGGCGTTTTTAAGAGACAGTACACAATGGCGTCCACGCTACTGTAAGGAGTTATTACTAAACCTTTTTAGAATTAAAGTGCTGGCTAAATTAATTACTCAGATACCCGCGAAACGAGACACAATAGTAAAACAATAACAGCGCGGTCTCATAGGACCGGTTGGGGATTCAAACGTTAAAAACATGATTATTCAAATATTCATATACAGATTCGGTTTTGAAGTCTAGAATGTGTCATAGTGAAAGAAATCTTATAAAAATATAATTATTATTGATTCTGCCCGCGTCCATGTAACTACTTCGCCTAATAAACGTACCTTAAGTACCGAAGCCCTATCGTTTCAGTCTTCGTCCCCCTTCACACTACCTACTATTATTCGCGACGGTCTCACTGCGTGTCCGCAACAAATTCGCTGCGCTTGCGTGGCATGTTCGTTGCGCGCCCGTAACGTATTCGTTGCATACCTACCCGCTTTGCTTTGAGTACGCTCGCAATCCGCTTGTGTGATAAAGCCCTAAAGGGTTAGCCAGACGATGGACAGACAGATTTATGGTGTTTAAAAACAGCTACATTATTTAAGAATGGCTACACGTATATAACTTTTCAAGACAATGCGAAAAGATTAACTAAAAGGAATAAGACATCCCTAGTTTTTTATGTGGGGAACTCATCAAATGATGATACGATTGGTGCAGTGTAAAGTAATTGAGCGGCCGGCTGCTGCGCTGCGTGTCGCGTTTTCTATTTCCGCATGGAACAAATATTTGTATGGCCTCAGTAGCTTTACTTGTTTGTGAACGCACCCACAACACATGACTAAAAAACCATTCTTCCTACTCTGCGTGATTAGACTTTTACATAGTAAAACCCACCGTGTTCCTTCCCTAGTTACCCTTTGTGTTCCAAGGCTGATAACTCTATGAAACACTCTGGCATACCTACTTCGACTAACGGAGCTCCGTTTAAATGAATTAAAAAAGGTGAACTTAAAGAAATGTGACACCTCTAGAAAATCCCATACTTAGATTTCATCGAAATTATTCCTAATTTCATCGGTGGTTAACTTCCAAACTTTAACGAAATATTTTTAAAGTGGGAATTCGTCCAATGACTTCTCCCCCTCTGATTGGACCGATAGGGCGTTAGAATTTTACTGACTAAACCAACACCTGTCTCCGTAAGTTGCCCTTTGCGTTCTAAGACAGTTGCCCTTTCTATCCTAAGACAAACTTTTATTTATTTAAACTTCATGTACAGTGGTGGTACATAGGCGGATTTAATGCATCAGGGCATTCTCTACCAGTCAACCTTAGGGTTAAAAAGACAACACTGTGGTAGGTCTGCACAATAAATGAATAAGCGATAATTCAAAAAGAGGTTTTGTCGATAAAGTTTGTTTATAATTATAAAATACGTATAGAGTGCGTCTAATTAAAGCGCGACCTGGAGTTTTTCTTTTTAATTTAATTGGCAACATTATTCAGCTGCAATTTTGGGGAATAAAAAAATTGTGAATTGTCAAGACATGATTGTCTTACTAGTTAGTAATACCACATACAACATTTATGGATTTAACCTCTTTTTCTCAGGTCGTGCTTTCATTAGACGGACTATTTAATTATGTTAATATTATAAACTACATAATACGAACAATATAAATAAGAGAACTTTAGTATGCGTCGGACTAATTCATTAGAGTATTCACAGAAGTCGAAGATTCGGAAGTGCATACTGCAGTCGCTGACGACTCGACCTCTGTGGCATACACATAAGGTTGTTTACTTTAATGAACGCCGTTTGTATTCCTTACCACACTGCATTCACTCGTTCGTTAGACTCTCTTAGAATAGTGAGATATGTAATACAATAATGTTGCGATAACAGCACATATATGTACAGAAAACATTGAGCCTTGACATGACATGAATTTAAAATAATTATTGCTAACTATTTATGTATTTTAGATACAATGATCATTAAGTTATTCTATAACGCAAGAAAAGACTAAATTATACATACTTAAAATTATATCATATTATCTATATAAAAATTACATGAAATTAAATCAAATTTTATAAAATGATATTAAATTACTCGTCTCACAGAAGTCCTACAAAGTGAGGACCAGACTTTGTCCGCTAGTCTTTAAGATTTCATTTCGGTTGCAATCAAGAGATATGAATCACAAATTAAAACTTAAAAAAAAACATAGTAAAACAAAACAGCCAAACATATTGTTTAAAACACTTTTTTATAAGAAAAACTAAGTGGGCCTTATTACAAATATAATCACACATGCTAATGAATTTATCTAGGTATGACACACGCATTGCGAATAACATCCAGTTTGGAGCAGCATGGGCCAGTGTGTGTACAGTTACAATACACGCTAATACTACCCACACGATGTGCAATGTTGCCGGAAACATTTAACTATCCCTCTTAAGGTAAATGTCTATCCTTTCAGTCAGCGAACGAGGCTTGTTTATGTTGATACTAAACAGGGGCGTAGCTACCGACGTAACAGCCGTGCCAATCATGCGGGCCCCCCAAACCCAGTTGGAAGCATAATTGTACGGGGTCCCGAAACTTCAGAGGTCCCAGTTGGAAACAAGAAATCAGTATCCAAAAACTAAATTTCCTACTAATGAGAGGCTCTCAAGCTATTGATCTATCGAATTGCCTAATTGTCATGTGCTATTTGGGTTTATTTCGTAATAAAAACAATATAAATGATATTTATTTTGCAAGTTGGTTTCTACTAACTCTTTACACTTTTTTTTTCGTCGGTTTATACAAGATGAGGTCATTTATAAAAGGGATGTAGTTTTTATTACTATACACCTAAACCCAATTAGCACTAGGCTTTACCTCAATCAGATAAAAATAGGGGTCCCCATTTGCGGGGCCCCTTAGAGACTAGCTACGCCACTGAAACTAAATGTCGTAGATATCTCTACTTAGTTGTGTAACCGTGGCTACTGCTATCGCTCCTTGATACTAAGTTACAACGTATTTCAATTTTGCTAGATCCAGAGATAGTGCGGTTGATCGATTAATTAAACTGAGTGCACGCTATCCATCCATGTTAGTTGTGAATGGATTACAACGCCCTCAACGATGAATTTATTTTAAAACTTGTTTGCTCGCGTGAAGGTAGAAAATTATTTTATGTGCTGTTCCAGAACATGTTTTATATTGTGTCAAATTTTATCCAAATCCCTTCAGACGTTTGAGCGTGTAGGAGTAGCACACACATACAAACAAATTTTTGTCTTTACAATATTAATGTGATAATGACGAGTACCTACCAATGAAAAGAGTCCGAAACCGTATGAAAAATTAATACACAACCTACAAACTAGTATTAGTACATATCCCTCTGTAAATTTATAATAAATTCAAGAACTATGTTAAAGTTAATACAATTCATCGGTTGAGCTCCGAGCGGACGCCTACTTATTTGTTTCTAAATAGGTACATACATATTAACACCCAGACACGTAACAATTTATTGTTTTGGAGGGCATACACCGCCTTGAAGTCCTAATCAATCCGTAGACTACAAGTTTCGAAAGATGGTAGTAACTTTAAAAGTTGTTTACAACTCGAGTAAACCAACTTAAACTTTGACATTATAACTACAAAAACAATAAAAAACAAGAAACTTGCAGTCACAACACGTAACCTGCATGTCAACGACTAGCGCATTAACATTATGATCCACATTACCGATAACACACCACATCTCAGGCATTCCGTTACTAAATATGACAACAAGAACTTTATACATAGTAGATGCATTATAACGGGTTGGTAATGACAGCTGCTCTGTAGTCTATGCATTCTATACGTTCTATGGGCTATGGACCAGAAGTATGCAAAGCACTAGAGGCTGTCGAGTGACAGCAGACCGCAAGGTGGCGCCCCGTTATCTAATGTTACTAAATAGACAGTTTGAGGACGTTCGTGTCTGAATAGGTGCAGGCTTTTTTTTTTTTTTTTTTTTCCGGTAGGGGAATCATCAGAATGACTTCTCCCACTCTTGGGCGGAGCGGGAGGGCGTGTCAGACTCTTACTGACTAAACCCCTACCCCGTTCCTTCGTTGCCATCGATCTGGGGGACACGGTGACAACCTTTCGGATACCGTGTTCCCCAGAGGCTTCGGCCCTGCCGGGCCCCTACAGTTTGCTGACATCTCCTTGAGGCGCGCGTGGAACAGAACGCGCCGTCGACGACTAGGCTCGGTCCAGATTATTACCAGACTGCCGGACGGCGAGCTACCCAGTGCTCGCCGTCCGCGAGCCCGCGCCTACGGTGGTCGGAAATCGGGATCGGGATCTCGGCGGCGACGGCGTGAGTTCCGTTGCCTCACGCGGTCGGCAGCCTCCTTCGCTAACATTACTGCTTCGCAGAAGGAGGCGACTGCCTGCCACCCCTCCTCGCTCCGGACCATGGCCTGTACCAGGGCCCGGCGCGAGAGGTCACCGCCGCCGATAGCCTCCACAAGGACACGGCGGTGCTCCGCCCAAGCGGGGCACACCTCTACCGTGTGCTCCACCGTGTCCTCCGGGCGGTCCACACAGTGGCGACACCCGGGCGTCCTTTCCTCCTTGATCCGATGCAGGAACCTCCCGAACTTACCGTGTCCGGTGAGGACCTGCGTCATACGGAACGAGAGGACGCCGTGACCTCTTTCAAACCACTCCTCAAAGAGGGGACTTACCGCCGCAATGACGGCATGCCCAGCACTGGGTTGCGACAGTCGCAGTCGCCATGCCACCCTGAGATCCCGCCGGAACTCTGTCCGCCATACCGCGACTTGTCGTGGCAGCGGAGTTTCGCCCCGGCGTTGCATCTCCACGCGCAAATCGTGCATGCGTGCAAGGACTGTTGCCTCCAAATCCCACGGTGGCAGGCCAGCAAGGAGGCTCGCCGCTTCGCGGGAGATCGTGCGGTATCCCCGCACCATCCGGATGGCCATGACCTTCTGGGAAGCGTTCAGTTTGGCCGCTGGTCGCTTACCTAGCGATGGCGCCCAAACTGGCGCCCCGTAAAGAGCCATGGACCGAACGATCCCCGCGTAGAGCCTCCGGCAGGGGGCGTCTGGACCCCCCAGGTTGGGCAGGAGCCGCTTCAGAGCGGCACCAGTCCTGTCCAGTTTGGGGGCCAAACGTCGGAAATGCTCCTCGAAAGTCCACCGGCTGTCGAGGACGAGTCCCAGGTACTTCATCGTCGACCCGACGCCGATGTGAACCCCCCCTACCGTTATTTGGGAACCCGGTGGTGGCGCGGTCCGAAGGCCATGAAAGCACATAGCCTCGGACTTGTGCAATGCCACCTTGAGTCCCAGTTGCTGGATCCTCTCCACGACTGTCGCAACCCCGCGTGTCGCTGTTTCGGCCGCCACCTGGTACGACTCTCCCCGCGCCAGGACCAGCGTGTCGTCTGCGTAGCAGACCACGCTGACCCCGTCGGGGAGGTCGCCGCGCAGCACGTAGTCGTATCCGATGTTCCACAGGGGCGGTCCTAGTACCGATCCCTGCGGAACACCGCACGACATCTCTCGCCGTCTCCACTCTCCCTGGTGACCGGGATAGATGATGAACCTATCCGACAGGTAGGCCTCGATCACACGACGGAGGTAGGCGGGCACCTCATGGTACTGAAGTGCCGCCTCGATGCTACTCCAGGGCAGGGAGTTGAAGGCATTGGCGATGTCCAAAGACACCGCCAAGACAACCCTGCCCCGAGTCACCGCATCCCCCGTCGTGAGGGCTCTCACGCGCATGATGGCGTCCACGGTGGAGCGCCCCCTGCGAAAGCCGAACTGGCCGTCAGCAAGATCCGGCCCCACCCGTGATAGATGCCCGACGAGGCGGTCTGCAATTACTCTTTCAAAGAGCTTGCCCACCTCGTCGAGCAGCACGATGGGCCGGTACGCGGATGGAGAGTCCGCGGGGCGCCCCGGCTTCGCGATGAGGACCAGTTTCCCAGTCTTCCAGCGAAGGGGGAACTGGCCTCTCTCCATGCATGCGCTAAAGAGCCCCCGTAATCGAGACCCGAGAGCCTCCATGGCCAGGACCCAAGCCCTTCCAGGCACGCCGTCGGGTCCTGGGGCGGTGTTCTTGACACTAAGTCTTCGTACCACCGCCCTCATCTCCACCTCGGTCACCTCTTGAGTATCGTCGTTGTCGTCGCTGGTGTGGTCCGCTACGGGCACCGCAGATGGCGGAGCCATGAGCGGGGGAGAGTGTTCCCCTCGCTCAGGGAACAGATTGGCCACCACACCCTCCACAAGCTGAGGCCGGAGACTCTGAGTTAGCGGGGGAGCCCATGGGCGGAGCTTGTCCCGCACCACCTGGTAAGGGCGTCCCCATGGGTCCCTGTTCAGAATCTCCAGCCACACATTGCGGGCCTCCAACTTGGCCCGCTTTATTTCCGTTCGGAGGGTGCGCCTTGCCGCTCTGTACCCCTCGTACAGCTCCGCCTCTCTGGCCTCCGCATCCGGCGGACGAATGCGGCGCCTGCGGTACCTGGTGTACCGGCGCCGCGCGGCGTTGCACGCTTCGCGCAGAGCCTCAATCTCCGGCGACCACCAGTACACCTGGCGCCGAGCACGTCCTGGATGGACTCGGGGCATCGCCTCGTCGCAAATTTGCGACATTGCCTCCTGGAACCACTCTGCTTCGAGGTCGATGTCGACAGGTCTGTCCGGTGCTTGCACCCAGGCCTGTACCCTCGCGGCTTCCAGGAAAGCGTCCCGGTCCATCTGCCTCAGCGCCCACCGCGGACCACACGGGGTCTGCTCCCTGACCGGCGCGGTCGAGGTCCGGGCGGAGACGTCAAACCGGATGTACCGGTGGTCGGAATACGTCTCCACCCCCTCCATTACGCGCCAGTCGACGACACGCGGCGACAGAGCGGGGCTGGCGAACGAAATGTCCACCACCGACTCTCCCCGCATCCGCACGCACGTGGGGACAGAACCCCGGTTGAGGACGACCAGGCCTGTCTCCAGAGCCCAGTCCTCCACCATCCGACCCCGTTGGTTCGTGAGCCGGGAACCCCAAGCCAGATTCCAGGCATTGAAGTCCCCGCAAACGACCACGGGGAGGGATCCGAACCCAGCGACGACGGCATTCAGCTCCATGAGGGAGTTGTGGAGATCGGCGAGAGTTCGGTTCGGGGACAGGTAGACGCCTACCACTGCAATGTCCCCGACCCGTGCTGCCACGCAGCCCCGCCTTCTCGTGACGGCCTCGAGAGGCGGGGGTACCGGCGGCGGCCGACGAAATTAGGGTCACCGAGCCGCTCAGGTCCTGGACCCAGTCTTCCCTGGGCAGGACAAAGAATAGGTGCAGGCTGGCTTTTTATTAAACTCAAGTTTAACGTTTGAATATTACTATTGTGTCTCGTTTCGCGGGTATCTGAGTAATTAATTATGATTATGAGACCATAAAAGCAATTTATAAAAAACACCATAAAATTAGAAAAATCCTGAAAGGATTATATTGGAACTGATCATAAATAAACAGCTTAGTAGTTGCTATTTATGATTATGCTATGTAATCTTTAGTAATTATAGTGCAATTTTTAACTACAAATATTTAGTGGCCAGGACTTAAAATTGGTTAGGTACTTCAAGATGAGACCGACTATTTCATGAAATGGTTGCATTTCATGATATAGCCAGCCGGAACTACCACATCGTTTTAGTGTAATTTATGCCTAGTTCGCACTCAGCTAGTAATTTAGTTTAGTAACGAGTAATTTAGTAGCTATTTAGTTTCTTTATTAAACTAGTCGACTAAATTTTTGGTGTTCAGACGCGTTTAGCTACTAAATTACTCGTTACTAAACTAAATTACTAGCTGAGTGCGAACTAGGCATTACGTTTAATGATGTGTTAATCCACTTTGATATGTATTATTCTTGTAAGATTAAATTATTTTTTTAATATTAAAGTAATAAACAGTTAAAATGTAAATAATAAATTCCCTACTATGTAAAAAACTTTATTAATAATCCATCACTTTTCTGTTAATACAAATACATATATCATTTCTTTTTTGCTGTAATTTCTCTTATCTAACCTACCGTACCTAACCGAACGCCGATGCGCCTACTGTAAAATACATGTAGATGTCGAACTGTGAATCAAATAAGATATTATGTGTAGGCACAATTAAATCTTTTAATAGAGGAAGCTATTCTAGGAAATAGCTACATTCTACCTTGACAAGGCTAAAGTTCCTCTTGGGGGCTACATAACCACCGGTTATGTTCTATCATATCGATTATTTACTTAATATAATTATAAGGTCCCTATATCAACTCGTGTTTAACACTGATACGCCTGTGCACCGACCTTGCTACGACTACGCTACGATTACTCTACGATACTGCTACGAATATGCTACGACTGAGCTACGATTGCTCTACGACAGTGCTACGATAGGTCTACGATTGCGCAACGACAGTGCTACGACGCCGCTACGACGTCGCTTCGTGGTAAGTATAAGAAATTCGTACTTATTAGGCTTTTCGCACATGGGTCGTAGGCGTAGTTGTCTCGTGCGCGTATCGTATTTACGCTATGCGCACGAGACGCGGAGTGTTCTACAAACGAATCGTTGCGTAGACGTATAGTTTTGTAAAATATCAGTTGAAATCATGGCGCTGTACGTACCAGATGTGTTTGGGGAATTTATTGATGACCTTACCTTCTCTTCAGACGAAGAGGATTTCTTGTTATTTGATTTCGTTAGAACTAGAAAATACAAATAAAAAGCGACGTGCTTATTGGATCCATCCATACAGTCAGAAATGATAATAAATTCCGCATTTTTAACGATATTTTTGCCCAAGCTTTCTCCATTACATCTTTCCTAATCACTTAATGAATAATTATTAAGGCAAGGAAATATTTCGATTAGGCTCACAAATTCTATACTTTTGCATTAGGCTTTTCGCACATGGGTCGTAGGCGTAGTTGTCTCGTGCGCGTATCGTAACTACGCTATGCGCACGACACGCGGAGTGTTCTACAAACGAATCGTCGCGTAGACGTATCGTTTTGTAATATCTCAGTTAAAATCATGGCGTCCAGCGTACCAGATGTGTTTGGGGAATTTATAGATGACTTTACCTTTTCTTCAGACGAAGAGGATTTCTTGTTATTTGATTTCGTTAGAAGTAGAAAGCGACGTGCTTATTGGATCCATCCATACATCACAAATAATTACAAGAAAAGATTGTTTGTTGCTGCACGTGAACTGTCAGAGAATGATAATAAATTCCGCATTTTTGACGATATTAATTCTGCCCAAGCTTTCTCCGTTACATCTTTCCTAGAGTAATCCTAATCACTTAATAAATAATTACTTATATAGGCAAGGAAATATTTCGATTAGGCTCACAAATTCTATAACTTTTGCATTATTCATTATAATGTTTTTTTTTACGCCAGTACGCTTCTTTTTTTACGCCAGTACGCTACGACTATCGTAATGACAATGAACACCTCATACGATACGCTGCAACACCGCCTCGTGTGCGGACTTGTTTGAACATGTTCCTGCTCGTATTGCTCTCGTACTACGCGCGTTCTACGATACGCTTACGATACGACGCCGTGTGCGAAAAGCCTTACTTATTCATTATAATGTTTTTTTACGCCAGTACGCTTCCTTTTTTACGCGCGGCAAGGGCGTCGCCAGCTTATGACAAAGGGGGGGGCAATGGGGCAATATTATGGATGTTAAAAAATATGAACGCCGAGAGCATAAAGTATTACACTTCGGAAGTCTTTGCCTCGATGACGATTTTTTTTTAAAGTCGTCTGAATGACTTCTTCCGCTTTTGGGCGGAGCAGAAGGGCGTGTCAGACTATTACTGACTAAACCCCATTCCGTTCCTTCGTTTCCTTCGATCTGGGAGGACACGGGCTCACCTTTCGGAATTTGCGTGTTCCCCAGCTTCGGCCCTACAGTTTGCTGACATCTCCCTGAGGAGCGCGTAGAACAGAACGCGCCTTTGACGACTGGGCTTGGTCTGGGTTATTACCGGAATGCCGGACGGCGAGCTACCCAGTACTCGCCGTACGCAAGTCCGCGCCTACGGTGGTCGGAAACTGGGATCGGGATCTCGGCGGCGGCGGCGTGAGGGCCGTTCCTTTCCTCCTTCGCTAGCATTACTGCTTCGCAGAAGGAGACGACCGCCCGTCACCCCTCCTCGCTCTGGACCAAGACCTGTACCAGGGCCCGGCGCAAGAAGTCGCCACCGCCGATAGCCTCCACGGGGACACGGCGGTAGTCCGCCCAAGTGTCCACCTCTACCCTGTGCTCCACCGTGTCCTCCGGGCGATCCACACTGTGGCAACACCCGGCCGTACTTTCCTCCTTGATCCGATGCAGGAACCTCCCGAACTTACCGTGTCCGGTGAGGACCTGCGTCATACGGAACGAGAGGACGCCGTAACCTCTTTCCAACCACTCCTCAAAGAGGGGACTTACCGCCGCAATGACGGCGTGCCCAGCACTGGGTTGCGATACTTCCTTTATATGTTCTGTGGTTGCGATAGTCGCAGTCGCCATGCCACCCTGAGATCCCGCCGGAACTCTGTCTGCCATACCGCGACTTGTCGCGGCAGCAGAGTTTGGCCCGGCGTTGCATGTCCACGCGCAAATCATGCATGCGTGCAAGGACTATCTGGACTGCCTCCAGATTCCACGGTGGCTGGCCAGCAAGAGGCTCGCCACATCGCGATAGATCATGCGGTATCCCCGCACCATCCGGATGGCCATGACCCTCTCTGGCAAGCAGTCAGTTTGGCCGCCGGTCGCTTGCCCAGCGACGGCGCCCAAACCGGCGCTCCGTAAAGGGCCATGAACCGAACGATCCCCGCGTAGAGCCTTCGGCAGGGCGCGTCTAGACCCCCTAAATTAAGCAGAAGCCGCTTCAGAGCAGCCTCAGTCCTGTCCTGCTTGGGGGCCAGACGTCGAAAATGCTTCTCGAAAGTCCACCGGCTGTCGAGGACGAGTCCCAGATACTTCATCGTCGACCCGACGCCGATGTGGACCCCCCCTATCGATCTTTGGGAACCCGGTGGTGGCGCGGTCCGAGGGCCATAAAAGCACATGGCTTTGGACTTGTGCAATGCCACTTTGAGTCCCAATTGCTGGATCCTGTCTACGACTGTCGCAACCCCGCGTGTTGCTGTTTCGGCCGCAGCCTGACTACGACTGTCCCCGCGCCAGGACCACTCGTCAGGGAGGTCTCCGCGCAACACGTAGTCGTATCCGATGTTCCACAGGGGCGGTCTTAGAACCGATTTCTGCGGAACACCGCACGACATCTCTCGCCGTCTCCACTCTCCCCAGTGACCAGAGTAGATGGTTAACCTATCCGACAGGTAGGCCTCGACCACGCGACTTAGGTAGGCGGGCACCTCATGGTGCCGAAGTGCCGCCTCGATGCTACTCCAGGGAGTTCAAGGAAGGTGATAATTGAATCTAAGTATGGTATTACTAAAGATCTCTTCCAGTAATCTGAAGGGCTTTCTGCTGAATGATCGTTTCTATGACGTTGTTTCCCCCGTAATACGCGGCACTGATATAATGTCCAACACCAGTCCGACTTTTTCCGCAATAGCAGTAGCTTCCTTTATAATTGCTTGCAGTTTATAGCAGCATAAGTATAATTTCTGCATTTATTAATAGTTAAGGAAGCTTGCACTTTGATCGCTTTGCGGCGGCTAGCTACATTTGATCTCTAGGGGGGGGCAGCTGCCCCCCCCGCCCCCCCTTGGCGACGCCCTTGCAGTACGCTACGACTATCGTAATGACAATGAAAACCTCATACGATACGCTGCAACACCGCCTCGTGTGCGGACTTGTTTGAACATGTTCCTGCTCGTATTGCTCTCGTACTACGCGCGTTCTACGATACGCTTACGATACGACGCCATGTGCGAAAAGCCCTAGTCTTTTATACGCCCGGTGCCGTAGTAACTATTTAGTAATCTGTGCCGGTGCGAGCTTCTATAACTGCGCCCCTCGAAAGAAGTTCAATACAAACAAAAAGAGCTAAAGATATGACATTTTTGCGCCCCTTCAGAGTCTGCGCCCTGTGCCTGGGCACCGCTAGCACCGCCCTAGTTACGGCACTGATTGCTCCACGATACTGCTACGACTGCGCTACGATTGCTCTACGACAGTGCTACGACACTGCTACTATAGGTCTACGATTGCGCAACGACAGTGCTACGACACCGCTACGACGTCGCTTCGTGGTACAACAAATTCGTACTTATTAACCTTATAAACGTATACCTAGATAAGAAGTAAATCTAATCTACACTTAATTATTATCAGATCCACTTTCATAAACATCGTAAGTAACTCCTATCAATATTAATTACATTACATAGTAGCAAAGTGCACTGGAAACTAGAATTTCCTCATAAAAACTAGACGAACGGTTTACCTATTTGTTATTCGTAGCAAATAAGTAAACCGTAAACCAATTTATTAGAAGAAACATACCAACTATTGCCAAGTAATTTATTTCTAAAGAGGATAAAAATTTGTAGTGGTGGTCAGTTAAGGCCTTAAGGGGGATGTTCCAGGTTGGCCCGCGAAATTCAAATTTTCTTACGTTTTTTGCAATTTGAAAGCCAATGGTAAGTTGTATGAAGTAAAAAATACTTAAGCGGCTGTGAAACGTAACTAGTTACATAATTATAAACATAAAAATCATCAATACAAGCCTCCAAGCTCACCTAAGTGTAGGAGCGATTTTTTCGAGGTCAAAAACGTTCCTGCAACTAAGTGAGCTTGGAGGCTTGTATTGATGATTTTTATGGTTATGATTATGTAACTATTTACGTTTTACAGTTGCTAAAGTATTTTTAACTTCATACAACCTACCGCTGGCTTGCAAATTGCAAAAAACGTAAGAATAATATTTGAATTTCGCGGGCTACCTGAAACATTTACCTTAAGGTGACGTACGCGGTGGGAATAGGTACTACCTCGTACTTACTAGCGATGCGTGATCCGAGAAGTTTTATTCGAATGATTGAAGTATTGAACATCTCGATGGTTTCGACATTGACTTGAATCCGAATCTGTTATTACAACTGGCACATAGCGTGTCTATTCGCGAGTTGTCCCTCGATAGTTTAGAGTTTCGAGTGAGAGTGACTGATTCCTACCAACGAAAACTAGCCATCGATTCCGCTGACATCATTCAACCGTTGACAGCAATCGAAAAACATCTCGATTATTTAGGGCCATGTGCACCGACATAAGTTTAAGATAACCATCTGATTAACGTCAATAACCGACGATAAGGAACAGGAAATATTGCTAAAACAGCCGTTTTAATATTAAAACAGTCGATTTGGTGTCGGTTAACATCGCCCTTAGGGCCAAGTTTAAGATAACCATCTGATTAACGTCAATAACCGACGATAAGGAACAGGAAATCTTGCTAAAACAGCCGTTTTAATATTAAAACAGTCGATTTGGTGTCGGTGAACATCGCCCTTAGTAGAACAGCGAATCGATTGTATATTTTAACGATTCCAATTCCTTCGATTGTTAAAACATCTCGGACTCGTCCATCGCTACTCCTTACTAATTCTACGTAATGACATAACTGTACTAGCTAATGAACGAGTGCCCAGGCTAGGTTATAACACTTTTTATTTCCCTGGATTGTTAGGAACAGTTTCTAAGTATCAGTCAAGAACCTCCAGCCTCTACCGTTAGACATCTCACCCCACAGGTTTTTCTCTGTGCCGTCATTCGTCCTTACTAATAGATTTCCTATACATAGTATGGCTGGTTATAAAAAGTAACTTTTACATTTACAGTTGACTTACAAATCGGTACGAGTTAGATACCTTGTTTAAGTTGCGGAGTCATCAAATGACTTTTCTTACTTTAGGATGGAGTAGGAGGTCATGCCAGACTTTTAATAAGAAAAAAAAGGGAATACATTTATTTGTGACTTGCATAGAACAAATAACAATAAAATAAAAATTAACTAATCTACATATATATTTATATATGTAGATTTTATATAATATATATTTATATACATATATATTAGTAGGTATAGTTAAAAAAAAAACTACATTAAAAGATTAAGAAAACGCTTGGGCAAGGCCAAAATGGCTCCTATCTCAGCATTATTCTGCGATTTGTAAACAAAAAAGTTAATATTATGATAAGACTTAAGGCGGGCGCGACGTTAGAATTATCCATACAAACGTAATACCAAAATCATTTGCAGTTTAAGCATATTTACACCATAATATGATGTTATTCGGATTCAGACAATAATTATCTAGGTTCCTACATCGTCTTTTTAACCGACTTCAAAAAAAGGAGGAGGTTCTCAATTCGACTGTATTTTTTTTTTTTTTTTTTTTTTTATGTTTGTTACCTCATAACTTGCGACTGGGTGAACCGATTTTCATGATTCTTTTTTTATTTGAAAGCTGGTGCTTCCCGTGTGGTCCCATTGTCACCATTTTAATATCTGATGATGGGATCTTGTAGAAATCGAGGGAACTCTTCAATAAATAACAGCAGATTAACCGCGATTGTTGCTATAGCATATCTAAGCATTGTTTACGCCATCACACAACATAATATCACGTCTGTACTCACTACAAAGGTTATAAAAACTATTTCAAAAAAAAATATGTTTAAGGGCACTTCAACGTTTTACGAAAAACGCAATACTGAAACTAAAATAAACATAATTAGATGTTTGTTCTGATGAGATATTATTCTTCAAATTTCATGCGTCCTAATTACGTTAGCTGGTCCTTGATCGCACTACTGTCCCTGGGTAACCGTGACCCTGGAACTTAAAGGGCTATTGAAGGAACACTGTGGGTGAGTATGACAGTAGTGTGACTGTCAGTACAAGTTTGACAGTCCCTCCCGCTCCACTCAGGGTGGGAGGAGTTATTGGATGATTTTGCCTCGTAAAAAAAGGTGTATTATGACTTAGGTACTTATGTGTGACCTTCATTATCGGAAGACAGATTTCGTAGTCTTTTTTTTTGTCATTTCCTGCAATGATCTATCGTCGTGTGGTTTATTTAACAATTTGTTGGCGTCCAAATCCGATAAAACTATGCTTGCCAAACTTTTGACACGACTTAGTGCAATATATATTTGCCCTTTAGCAATTTTTTTGCCAAGGTCAATTACAGCTCTTTCAAGGGTGGTAACCTGGAGTTTGTGAACTGTAACCGCCCAGCTTAATTTTAGATGCAACATACGGCGCTCCACATCTCCGTAACCTCTCAATGCCTGAAACGTAGTACTAGATGGAGGTATGGGTATCCAACCATTATTGTTAATTAAGTCTAAGCCCAATAGACTCGTCATCAAATTTAATATATACGGCATCTGGTAGCTCGCCATCCTCCAGTTGGTCTCTCCACAAGGCTGGCCATTTGATTTTTTTTATAATATCCATAGCTCCATTCACTAGTCCTTCTGATACGGCGATGTTGCGTCTCAACATCACTCGGTATTCGAGGCCAATTTTTATTGATGAGAGAAAACCACACCACAGCTGTTGACGTCCTTGGGAATCACGTTCTCTGGTAGTGTTCTACCATATGTTGCTACTTCACGCGACTGAAATTGTCCTTGAGTTAAGTTTCCTTTTTTCAAATAGGTGATTCTCCCTGTCTTCCTTTGTTTCATTTAAACGGCGCGGTATCTATGAGCAGCGCGTTTAGTAGGTCTACCCATACTCAAATAAGTAATTAGTGTCTTTCAGATTCACTAAAAATCAAGAAATAAAAAACAATTTTAACAAAAAAAAACACCGACTTCAAAAAATAAAAATTCCAAAACAAATTAATATGCACTAAAAAGTAAAAAAGTAATTGCGTATTTTTGTAAGCAGGTACAATTATTTTTATTTTTGGAGTCGGTGTCAGCCAAGGAAACGCCAACAACCTAGCAATAATAATATGAACTTACTAACATTTAAGTACAGCTACTTACACAACTGGTGTAAAACTGTGATGTTTTGTAGTGATAATAAATAACAAACCTATCTAGTTGGCTGACACCGACTCCAAAAATAAAAAAATTTGTACCTGCTTACAAAAATACGCAATTATTTTTTTACTTTTTAGTGCATATTAATTTGTTTTGGAATTTTTATTTTTTGAAGTCGGTGTTTTTTTTTGTTAAAATTGTTTTTTTTTCTATATTATAAACAACAATATTTCAAAATATCTCTTCGTAGGAACACAGATATTATTATCAAGTTATAAATACTTGAAACAATATTGGAAATACATTAATTTTTCATTCATCATTTTTGGTATTACGGAACATCTCCCAAATTTCCAATAGTTTGTATTGCTATCACAGCAAGCAACTGTCAGTGTGTGGATGATGACTTAACTCCAGTCAGTGTGTCCAAGAATTGTTTATACTATCTGGATTGATTCCATCAACCTCAAAAACGTATTTTATTTCGTCTCAACTCGAAATAGCGCGCGGTGTCCGCAGGCCACTTAAATTACTAATCCTACGTTCCTTCATTTACCCTTTACGTTCTAGGGCCACGGTAACTATCTCAAACGTCCTTGCAAACAAGTTAACTACTAAACCAGTACCTACTAAATAAGCCTTTATATTTCTGTACCTATCACATGTGATATGAGGATGTGTTGATAGAAGTTTATTTACAGATACAGGAAAAATAAAACCACGATTATTGTATTGTATCTAAACGAATAAAATCTATTACATTTTGTTTCTAAATTGTAATATTGTCTAAAAATAATAAGTAAATAAAAAATAAATAATATCCTTGTTTGTTAACACCTAAGAGTGATAAAAAAGTCGTTACTCCAATTTTTATCTAACTTGACGGCACGGTTGGCGCAGTGATTGAACGATTGATTGCTGTGCTGCGTATCGCGGGTTCGATTCCCACTCAGAATAAATATTTATATAACGTACATATTATAGTTGTTCCAATTCTGGATGTCTTGTGTATATGAGTTACGTGTTTGTGGTTCAGACCATAGTCCGGAGCGAAGGGGTATAGACGGCGGCGGTCCCCGCTTACTGCGACGCAGTAAGGGCTCAAACACATAAACACGATACGACGTCGCGTCGTGGAAATCTACGGTGAGCATCGTAACAAAACACGACATCGTAACGTAATGTGCCACGCACGATGCCATCGGTACAGTGGGGTGGTGTTTTAGTTCATTTCGAAAAATGGACCGCTCTAGAAGCATTCTGCTTCTGCTGTTAATAAGAAGTCGAATAAAGAAAAGACATACTCAGAAGATATTGGATCCACCCATTTTGTGCATCGATACGTTACGACGTCGTATCGTGGCGCGTCGTGGAAATCTACCACGACGCGACGCTAACGCCACATAGTTGTACGACGCGACGTCATGTGTGGGAGCCCTAAGGGCTCAAACACAAATACCTAAACACGTTACGACGACGCAACGTGCGACGGCACGGCACAATGACGTGATGTAAAATCTCAAAGTGCTCTCTGACAACTGTGCCACATTTTGTTAGTCAATATTGAAAGACGACGAACGACTTTGAAGTTAATCACTATAATAATCTATCCTTAATAACCGCGTAGTCTAGTGCGGTTAACTGCGGCAATTCTTCAAATGCCTGCGACTTCAATACGATGTCATTCAACGTGGCACGTTGCATTATTGTAACGTAAATTAATTATTCACGTCGTGACGTGGATTTATACGTTGCTCGATGTCGATTTCCACGTCACAGCGCTATGCCGAGGTACTTTACGTCGTCGTGTAACGTGTTTATGTATTTTAGCCCTTATTTAATAAAAGAAAACACCATATGTCTTCCTTTAAAAAGAAACCTGAATAAAAACCAATAAAGCGCAACTCCATTTCACCTCAACTTCAAGCCTTTTATTGCGCGCATCTCTAATTCTTTTTCTAAAGCAAAAGTTACTCCTTAAAACATCAGTTATAAATTATAATGCCATTGAAAGTTCCGTCAAAATCGGTCCAGCCGTTTCGGAGATTAGCTGGAACAAACAGCCTGACCAATACACAGAGGGACGATAAAGTTGTGTATTTGTTATAGGGATAAGTATCGAATTATACCTCATATTGTACGCATTTAGTAAAATAAATTTTATTTATGTAAATATGTATTTATACCATATACAATAACCTACATGTGTAATTGTGTATATGTAGGTACCTATGTAGGTAGGTATAGGATACGTATAAATTTAGGCACCTATATATTTGTTCAATAATAGCGCCTGAATCAGTGTTTTAGATGAAATCACAAGTAAATTAGATTATTCTATATCATTGTTATTTTTACATTAGCTAGAAATAATTTTCTATTGTAGCTTTAATTATAGTTACTGCGGAGCGCTAGCAGAATCACATATGATGGAGACAAAAATAGAACCTAAAAATAGATGCCAAGTGTCATCTCAATACACTGTGGTTCTTGTTAATAATAGAATCCAAGGTAGCTGCAGTTTGTATATACACGTCTACCTACTCTGCAAAATTCAGTGTAGAAGATACCAAACCCTAATTTCGTCGCAGTTGCCAGCGGTTCCATGGTGTAATGGTTAGCACTCTGGACTCTGAATCCAGCGATCCGAGTTCAAATCTCGGTGGGACCTGCATTTTACTGCAGCATCTACGTACAAACATAAATAAGTGTGCGATAATTTGTTATTAATTAGCAATCTAATAGTTAATTGACAACAAATTAATGTACAACATTTTTTGAATGACAAAAGTTAAGATTTTAAGTACCTATAGTAATGTGACAATTGTTGCTCATGACTGTGGTATGTAGTTAGTATCTATTTATTTTCTATTAGTGTACCTACTCATATTGATAAAGTGGGTACCCACTTATTTTATGTTTTAATTTGGCTCACCATTATCATTTTTAAGAAAGTAGAAATTTTTGGAGACAAGCGGCTACCTTTTTGCCTATATAGGTATATGACAGTACCTGTACACCAATAGGTACTACCTCTACATTACAACTGCTTACACACATAAAATAAAGGTCACCATCAATGACTACAGTTTCAATTAACCAGGAACATTATTTCGTAGACAATCGATTTTAGAAACAAAAAATAAATACTTACATATAAACGCTACAAAAAAAAAACAAAAAAAAATTAGTACCTATGGATTCGAATCACATAACAGTAAAGTATTTAATTAAAACATAGCATCGTTGCGTAGAGGTCTACGCAACGATGCCATGTTGCCTAGTTACGTATTGATAAACACAACAATGTCAGTGAATGCTTAGCACATGGTGTTCCTTACTTGCTTGACTGTAAAATCGTAAGACGAGGTAAACAATAGTACAGAATTTAAAGAAAAAAAGTGGTATTTTCTCTTAGTGAAATGCAGCCAAACAAATTAAAGATTTTAATGATTGGACCTTCAGAGGTACGTACCACCTAAATAATAACTTCATCGACAGTAGTAGCTATAGGTATTGCTTCACATGAAGGCACTATCTATACCCAAACTCCATATTATGTGGAAGGGAAAACCTGCATAAGCAATTCTGCCATACCTACCTTATGTACCTACCTAAGCATATGCAGCAGTGAGTAATACATAGGTGTTTTGTTTCAGAGTGGTAAAACGAGAATAGCAAATTTCATATCAGATTCAATAAATATCGAAGAAGCTGAAGCTCCTCGACCCACACAAGGGGTCAGAATTGTAGAATTCGAACTTCCCAATCTAAACATTAATGGGAAAACTACAAGCATTGATATTGAACTTTGGGACAGTAGTGGCGACCACAGGTGAGAATTATCATATAACATTCAACCCTAGCTTCGGTGCCTATAGAAATAATAAGACGGTGAATCCATCTTATACGAAAACCTTATAAAAGCGCCATCCATCGAAAGAAAGCTTCAACTGATCTATGGATCAACAAGTTGTTAATTTATTAGCCAAGTTGTTTTGTATACTTAAGTTATACATAAGATGGCAGCCGGCCGGAACTCCCGACCTTTCACTTCACTCGTTTGGATCTTGTACCTACTTAAAATCCTAATTGGGCAGGTACCTACGTAGGCACCTGATTTTCCTGCACAACTTCCAATACCATTTTGACAAGTCTCCTACAGAAAATAATGAAATTCGAATAGCTAGGTATGGTTTTCTTGTTCCCAAGAATGTGTGTGTAGTACCTACGAGTAGATTGAAGTCTAAAAACTTGTAACTGCCTATCTTTATTTCCAGGTTTGAATCATGCTGGCCAGCTCTAAGGGTTGGGGTACAAGGAGTCATATTGGTATGCTCTCCTAACACAGCCCAAGCAGCGGCAAGAGAAATGGAACTTCTATATAACTACTTTGTGTCGCAGCCTAAGCTATCGGCAAAACAGTGCGTTCTGTTTTACAACTGCACTGACGATCAAGATGAAATGGATTCTTTAAATCTTTGTAAGTTTTTGATAATCCAGTCAGATTTTTGTATAGATACCCTTTCTTTGTTTGATGTTACATGTACTTACCACCTACTTTCTTTCAGCTCCCACATTTTCGAAGGTCTCACAAGTTGCAATCAATTTAAAAACAGGTGGCAGTCGTTTGAAAATTGACTTTGCGAGCTATATCACTTCAGTTTTACAATCAATGAATAAAGACAGTTCGTAATCTTATCTCCTCGAAGACTTTGATTTCTCTCCACTCCATGCATACTTACGTCATCCAACACTCGCCGATGATAACATAACTGGAATACATTAAATTCATCATTGGACGACCTCATTTCACCTTCTCTAAAAAGAAATGCATAGGGTACCTAAATAAGGAAACATACAGTAAAGCCAGGGTTTCTGAAAGGCATGTTTTTCTGTTGTGAAAAAGATGTGTACCTAGTATAAAAGTCAAGTGACAAATATTTTGCTATAAGATAGAATGATAATGTCAGTAATGTGGGTTTCACTTATAAGATAGACAATGTTAGCTTTGTTCCTCAATTAGCGTTGACTAATTACGAAACAAAGCTAACACAATTACGCTGCTCATAGCAATTAGTGTGTAATGTTAGTGTTAACGTGTCCCTATCTATACTTAGATATAGTTCAAAGTATGGTGATCGAATTCACGACCCCGCTCTCGAAGTCATGACATCATCACTCATGAACTCATGACTCATGTCATTTGATCAACAAACTAAGGGCCTGTTTCACAATGTCCGAGTAGCCACTACTTCCCGAATAAATTCAAAAATGGAACAGAAGTTGTATGAAATTATCTCCCAAGTAAGATATTGGCAACTTAATCATAGGTGGTGAAATAGGCCCTAAGTGATTAAACAACCGATTTACTTGACAAGGAATTTGATCAGCTTCTAAAAAAGAGGGTTTGAGTAAAAGTACGTAGTAATTTATACCGTAAATTCCTTGCAAGATCTATTCATATTGAATGTGTGTTAGGAATGTGAACGTATGTACTATTTAGAAAATCAAAATTGGCAAGTAAATGTAAAGTCCTAACCTAAGTTTAAAGCCTAACCAATTGAGATGTCGCATTATTATAATGGGTATTAGGCAGAGTTATCTTTAAAGTCGGTACTGTCTATCGTATTTCCATCTTACCCAATATAGACGTACCTTTATTATTATCTTCAAAAATGTATTTGTGTGTACCTAAATGTATCTCTAGGCCATATCTATCAACTAAATGTATTTTTAGACTTGCGGTGACATTTTGTAAAGTTAATATGAAGTCTAATAATACATTTAAATGATAGATATGGCCTAGAGATACATTTAGGTACAAATTAATTAATTTTAGAAGATAATAAATTGTATTACAGTTAATAAAATATAACAAATTATCAGTATTATTAAATTCATTTAAACATGACAAATAATTAATTATTATCAATAATAAGTTGCAATCGAGAAAAAAAAGAATCATTTTATATCGATAGCTAACGTCAGTTCCGCTAGTTTATTTAATTAGACCCTGTATCATTAAATTATATCTAGAATGCAAATACAAAGAGCAATGGAAACAACTGAAAATCAATTACCTCCAACTTTTAGTCTACGATTTTTACAATAAGAATTCAACCCAGATTTCTCGAGTAAATTCTTCAAAATTTTCAGAACTGATTTTACTGTGTTACGATTTCAGGGTTCCAGTATATAAAATATATATAAAGATAACAGTTCCTTTTCAGTTATTTCAACTACACCTTTTGTATCAAACGAAACAAGATCGTCTTCGCCTCGTCTTTTCGAAAGACCAGCCGAATGCTTTCAAGATGTTATAGATATTTGTGTGCTGGAGTATAATACACAAATAATTATAATATTGAACGAAAAGGTATAAAAATCAAGACATTGATAAAATATAAACATGAATTTATTTTAAAGTTGAGTAGGCCCGTCTTTATGATTTTTGTTACAATATTTACCTAACAACCAATATTATTTAATAGTTCAACAATCTAGAGGTATATTATTATTGCTTGTCCACTATGACCGTTCACAGTATCTCTCATCACACTTGATTAATACAATACTTACAGCTTGTGTTGATTGCTATTAATGAATCGAAACAATAATGCATTATGAAAAAAAAACATATAAATCTCGACGCACGCACTCAGTCTTAAAACATTTGGCTCTTATAATGAGTTATTTTCAATAAACTTAATTCAGTATTTCAAATAATTATTTTACATAAATGATACTGAAATTGATCAATTACCTGCTACTTAAAACGTATTTACAATATATAAACGACCTTGGACATTAAACTAGACACGTAACTTTACCTATACTATTAAAATACAAAGTACTTCTAAAAAAGTCTGTCATTAATAATATTATCACCTTGATCACATTTTGCTGCATGTGGAAGGAGTTCCCTAAGTTAGCTAAAATAATTTATTACGTTAACTTTATGTAATAAAGCATCAAGAGACCTATAATACAAAACTTAATTTCTATCATTCTTCCAATTTCCACGATCATTAAAGTTTTTTCGATCTCTATGTCCTCTACCAGAACCGCCGCGATTCCATCGGTCGTTGCCGCGCCCTCGATGACCTCCTCGATTCGGGAACCTTGGGTAATTTTGATCACTATCCATAAAGTTAAAGTCATTACCGGGGCCCGGACCGTTAAATGGCATGTTCCCAAAATTATTAGGTCCACCAAACTTATTAAAATTATGCGGAATATTTGGAGCTATTCCTAGTAGTCCAGGCGTCGGACCACCCCGTGGATCTGGCATCGATTGATTATATCCGTGCATGTTACCTAAATTCATATTATTCATACCTGCCATCCCCATTGGTGGAATATTCATCATATTCATGTTCCCGCCATCCATTGCGCCTGGTGGCATATTGCTGTTCATACCGAATGCAGTTTGATTAAAATTAACAGGTGTTTTGAGTAAGGCTTCTTTGTGTTTTGGTAAATAGGAATACTCACCATTTTCGCCTAATGAAATTCCCAAATTGTTGAATATATTGCACAATACACTATTACCTTGAATGGGAGCTAGATCGAACTTCTTTCCAGGTATCTTTTCTTGTTGATACTGTTTAATCATTTGCGTTACGGGTGCTAAATTTTGATTCACAAATATTTTTTGAGTCGAACTCATTTCCTTGTACCAATTTGAGTTTTGGAGTATTGTTTGCAAATCCAATGAACTTGACTTTTGATCTTGCACAATAGTTTCAACAGGGTCTTTAGGTTTCCTTCGAGGGTCGACTCTAGGGCCAGTAGGAGTCGTTGTCGTGGTGGTCTTAGTAGACTTTTCACTATCACTATTAGACTCGTCAACAGATAGTCTAAAAACTTTTCTTAGTCTAGGATCTACTAATGCCTGTGACTTAGCAGTACTATTTCTAATATCAGTGTAGTCTGGCCGAGGTATGTCGATTAACACTACTTTATAAGGTATAGGAGGATGGCTGTTGATTGATCCATTTATCTCTGATGCAGGTGTGTAATTTGGTAGAGGCTTGAAAGGCAAACCTAAACGAAAATCAATATCTCCACTACTAGTTTGTCGTAAATCAGTATCGCCAAAAGTAGGAAGACTAAAGTCTGATTTCCGCAAATCAACATCAGCTCGTCGCCTGCCGTCTGTAGGTTCACCGTCTATACACTCGTAAATCGATATTCTAGGCTTTTTAGCAGTAGTCTTAATAGGATCACTTACTTTTTCTGGAGATCGTCTAGCTCGTGGATCCCTTGGTCTACTTTGTGGTGACGCTGCACCCTCAGAAGTATTTCCAACTTTATTTTCTTGTAAATTATTTTTCATTGTATTCAGTAACTTTGTTACCTCTTCACTGATATCTATTTTAGAAAGATCGCCAAGCCTACTTAAGACTGCAGAAGGTTCTATAATCTGAGGTGTCAGTGGTGTGGATGCCTGCGGAGAAGGCGACTTGTGTATCGGCGATGAAGCCGGAGATTTCCTTTTCGTTCCTTTTTCTTCGTCACTTGAATACCATTTTTCGTCTATTAATAAATTGTTGTCCTCATCATCTGTAGTCGATCGACGATGTCTCTTTTCGGGATTTTTAAACAACGGTTCCGGCTGAAGAAATCTTATATCTGTATCACATTCTTTCATCACGAGATTGTCATCAGCGGCAGTATGAAGAATCCTGGGACCATCATCCGAGAAAGGAAGCACCCTGTGATCTACGTCTTTCGATTCATTTGCTATAACAGGTTTTTCAGCGTCATACGACTCGTTAGAAATATCAATATTTTCCTTATCTTTAGAGGCGAATTTTAGAGCATCTTTTGTATATTGATCTATATCTATCATATCCTTACTCGTCTGTGGTTCCTTTTGACTACCCTTACTGGTAGAGGTATCATCAGGTACAGGAAGCATTACAGGCGGCTGGAAACGCATGTCAATATCTTTTCCAGGTAAATCAGACGGTGCCGTGACATTAGTAGGAACAGGTACGGGCACAGGCGGCACTCTCAAATCCAAATCTTTACTACCAGTTGTTTGGCCCATGAACTGTTGCGGTTCATTGTTTATGAGACCTAACTTTTGTATGTTCATTGTATTTAACTGGATTTCAGTTATTTGTTTTAAAGATAATCCAATACTGTTTAGTTGAAGTACAGTCATTTGCCCTAGTTGATCTAAATTATCTATACCCATTTTCGTAAGCTCTATAATTTGCCGAGGTGTCAGTACTCCCGTTAGATTCTTAATGCTAAGTACATTACTTGTATTTGTATTATTACTTGGCGGTGAGTGAACGTTGAAATTTTGGTTATTTGATAAATCATTTTGCCACCTCGATTGTCGCACTTTTGGTGATATTTTATTTTGCCTATCATTCAAATTGTATTGATTTCCTTGTAATGAGTCACCTGTGCTTTGAGGGTTTGGTATATTTAATTCAAAAAGTGATGGAATGTTCGTTTCATTACCCTCTGGTGTATCAGAATATTGTTGTATTAATTTTGCTTGAGTCGTTTGTAACATTTTTAATGCCCCTTCTCTGTTGAGTCTTGGGAAATCACCTAAAATTTCTTTTGGAGCCGATTCTATGTGTTTTAAAAGTATGTTCTTTAAAGCATCGGTTAATGGTTTACCATGCGCGAATTTACATTCATCTTTGTAGATACACTGAAGCCCAGTATGATAATATTTACATGGAAAATCAGCATGCATGTATAGACATTTATCTCTCTTTGCACAACAATCCATTAAATAAAACTTGCACAGTTCCATTTTCCTTGGAGGTTGTGCATCATGTGAATAACTACAGTCATCACCTTTATGGCATTTGCCTTGCATATAATATAAACAAACACCGTCAGGGTCTTGCATGGGATGATTACTTCTTCTCCTATCGTTCTTATTGTGTTTGTTACGCTCACGCTGTCTGTTATTCCTTTGCTGCCGATGGTGTTGCTGCTGTCCCCGAGACTCCTGGCTACTATCAGACGCATATGAATCTCTATCATCATCAGCATAACCATCAACAGGAGACTGCCTATGAACTGGAGAAGCACCTCTTACACACATCATTTCGCTTTCATCCATCTCATCCGAAAATTCTTGTTTCTTACGTTTTTTACCAGGTCCATCTTTACTTTCGTATTTCTTCCGTTTTTTAGGTTTACGACGTTCATCAACGTCTTCTTCATTTTGGCCATCTATACAATCATTTTTGTTCATAGCTTTTCTGATAGCTTTTTCAATGTTACCAGCGAAATCATCTTCTGTAGGACTAGAATATTTTCGATTCTTTTTACTTTTATCCTTAAATTTTTGTTCCTTATTAGACTTTGATTTCTTTTTCTTACCTGATTTTGAATAATAAAAATCTTGTGACTCAGATTTTTCTAGCGGTACTTTATCGTCGATAGTCGGCACAGTTTCTATACCTTTCTCTTCAGTTGTTACTTCAGCTGTTTCTTCACCTTCACTCTCAATCTCTCCATCCTCTAAGTCTTCTACCTCTGCGTTCATTACTGCTTCAGTCATCTTAAAAGTGTCACTGAAATGAGATAAAATTGCAATGTCAATAATTGTTTCTCGTTCTGTTATCTTCAGATATCGTTACCTATTATTTATTAATTTGGATCATTATTAACTTCGTATTATGTGCAATAAGTTGAAGTGACCATCTCTTGTAAAACCTTACAAGTACCTACTTAAAAATTTCTGCGATAATACTGATCCTTATAATAACTGTTTACATACTACTTAGTGCGATAAGGTTAAAACGATAATAATAACATGGAAAAACAATTTTGAGTGGCAATCGAAACCTTAATATTTTGTACGTATTAATAACTCCTCTAATAAAATTGTATTATTAATCATAATTATAATCTATTTTGCATCTCGAAAAAGATTAATTTGCCCAGCCAGTTCCGAATACTCTGATAGTTGCCTTAAAGAGAAAATAGATGGCGCTTGAACACATTTCAAAGGGCGATGGAAATGTTTGTAGGTGTGTTAACCGCGCTAATAATGTCAACATGAGTAGGCAAGTGTGTCTACTACCACGAATCCATTTTTCCTAAAATCTATAACATAAAAATAGAAAAAAGGGCATGCAATATTAAAAACAAGATAAAAAACTAAGCAAATTAAAGACTTAGTTAAATAAGGTAACCTAATGTTAAAATAAAACTACCTATTATTTATACCTAATGGTAGAGGCTCCATACAACTAGTGCTTTATGTCAATAAATAACACAAAATTTAGAAAAGTCATGAAAACAGGACTATCGCGGTCTCACTGACTGTGTGTGTCAGTGACTAATTTCAATTAATGTTAGTCTTTGTACCTAACAAGAATAAATTTGTTACTTATATACTTTGGAACAAGCAACGTAAATATCACTTAAAATCGTGTCGCCATAATGATTCATATAAGACGTCACAAAGTGATAAAAGATTTGAAAACTTTTTTTTAGCAAGTCGTGTTATTAATATGGATAGGTATATGAGTAATATGCATAGCTGGAAAATTCTAATTCTCTGTAAAATTCAGGAGTCATGATCAAATCCGCATTACCTGAATTCCTGCCTCAACTACGTTGCATTTTTAGCATGTTGCGTGATAGCCTACAGACTTTTATAGCTCGTGAGAAAGAAGGATAGCAACAGTGTTGAAAATACTAACAAGTCTGAGTGAAACGGCAAATACGTCATGCAAGGAAAATCTACAATGTCATACTCGCCATTATTACGGTAGGTATTAAGCGACCAAATTAAAGAGACATTTAGCTTGAATAATGTTAGCAATTTAGGGGACAAAACACGTCACAGGATTTAAGAGTGAATAAAATTTGACCTAAACTCTCAGAAAAAAATAGGTATCGGAAGCAAAAAATCTTACAGAAGAAACTCACACTATGACATTCACATCGCACGTAGAAATGCTTAACACGCCCTTTGTGACTGAGCAAAATTAAAAATATACAAATGTTGAGTAATAGTTTGCTAGTTAATAAGTGTAATAATCTTCTAATCCACGAGAATAAATCTCGAATTTCTTTCAAATACTATACCTAATATTCGTCGGAACAATTAGCATTGGGAATGTTTCTCCAAGAATCACAAAATTACTAAGTGTTGCGCAGTTTGAAATTCAACATGTATGGCAGAAGTCAGTACAATAACTGTTCTTAGCCACTACTTTCAAGAGTAATTTAGGTAGATACAGCCACGCCAAGCAAGCAGTGGGTGGCCGTTCACATTTCACAATATCTAGCTGCGCGCTGCGCTCTCGCTACGAATTGAATGACGTCAGCCTTCTAGAACGGCAAGATTATCTGTCCTTCCTTTCATCGAGGTCACGAGGCGTATAACGCTCACACACACTAGCACAATTTCGTAGTGGTCGATACCTACTTGTAAATATGGCGAGTAACCTACATACACTACCTAAACCGTCATCTTAATTTAGTAGCATTATATTGATTAAAAATTTGAACGTGGAATGCAAATTAAATTTACAAAAAAAAACATGTTCTGTGCAAGAAATGAGCAGAATTTATGAAAATTAAACATTACCGACACCAAATAACCCCTATAAGGCATAAATAATAATTTACAAAGATACACAAATAGGTACATTCGATAAAATATTAGGTACGGTACGGCTGGACCGAAAGTAAATAAGTAATATCATGCACAAAATTAAAGTTATTTCAGGAATAAGATATTTTAAATCTTATTTCTGTACTTGTATATACGGTCATGGCTGCCAAGCAGAAGACTTATCGCTTTATTAGAGCCGCCATTTTGGACCAGGCAATATTATTAGATTGATCAATAACGAGTGATACGATTACCGATTTGCAAAATACTATGCATTTTTCCTTCAAACGCGTTTTTAACAAAAATGTGTAACGTAGATGGATGTTGCACGTGTATGGTAATTCCTTTAGCTGACCAAGCACTTAGTAAAAGGGGACACGCATTCATAAAATGGCCTATCGAGTAAATAATATTAATTGTTACCAATCTTACATTAATGAACGAATCACTATAAGCGACTACTAAACGCCATATAAAATGTAAATTTCTCGGTCATGTCCTGCATAAAGACGTAACAATTCGAGTACGTTATATTGATATCGAACGACGACTGTAGCTGAACAAAGGGGCGACCAAAATTTATTTAGTTTCATATTTTAACACTCTGGATATGGAAGCGCTAGTGATGAACATTAACACGCCCTCTGTGGTCCTAAAAATAAGTAACAGTTCCGCTCAATAGTACACTTCATTAATGTTTTTACACAGTTCACGCATTTTTCTCCTTCAATAAGTAATTATAAATTACTATTTCTATTTAAAATTATGCTTTATGTAACTTAATTTTTCGTTGAAGGTTCATATTTTAATGCAAAAGTTAACAGTAGCTAAATCCATTATTATAGTGTTGCAATAATTAAAATATCCTTTAAACTTCTTACAAGATGAAAAATTTAAATAACCATAATTTTGTAGAACAATATCTAATGTAAAATGATAATATTTATCAAAAAAAAGATATCTATTTTACTGAGTAAACTATCCAAAAAAATAATAAAATATTTTTGTAAAACATCTGAAAGCTGTTGCTAGCTGTATTTCAAAACCGAATGTAAATGTCATCATGATCATCGAATTCGTACTGTCATTTTTATTATCAATTTTGTGATAAGTCAGCATTTCACGAAAATACAAAATTTTGATATTCGTACAGTTGTTATCCTCTCGAATTATTTCTCATTAATACATAACTAGTTCTCTGTGAACAAAATGTTATTAGACGCTGAATGTGACTGTGTATTAAGCAAATTTTAATAAATAAGTTGATATTGTTAGTGATCATCAAATTACATAGAAACTTTTAGGATGTCCGAACCAAATAATCCATTTGCTGGTCTGTTAGGAGCATCTGAAGTATCATCTGCAGTTGAATCACCTCGTGCTGACGACAATGCTGTGTTTCAAACTACCTCCAAAATATCGCCAGGTGCCGAAGAAACACAAACAATAAATAACATAGTGGAGAACGTTTTCCACTTCACAATAAATCCCGATGCTGGGGAAGGCTTCCCAGCAGGAGATAGACAATTAGTCTTTTTAGAAGAATTGGCTGAAGCCACTAAACCTCAAGTGTTTTTAGATTTAGAAGCTTTAGAGCAGGCTTTGTTTGAACGGTTACTTCTTACAGATGTTGAAAAATATGTTATACCGAAAACAAGTAGAGTTTTCAGGGAACATGTTGTCCAAAGGCAAATCTTCCCATACTTGTTCAGTTCTATCCAGAATCTACAAAGTTATGAGCAAGTATCGGCCCCTGTTGTCCAGACTGCTGTGCAAAGGATGAAGGAGCTTATATTCCGGAATGCAGTAACGGCTCTAAAACAGCCAGCATTGTTTGAAGAACAAGACTTTTCAGTACAACTCGTGGAACTTTTACAAGATGTAGACCCACAATGCCACACGTTTTTTATAGATATAGTGAAAGCATTTATGTCTGATGGTGAGCTACTTTTATATTCCTTCTAATCAATGACTTTTCGAGTAAACTAAATATTGATTGATTGAATTTAATGATAATATATTTTACCCTTTTTAGAGGACCCCAGCTGCCAAGATCAGTTGCGAGACACAATGATTCCTGTTTTGAAAAAAATCCACACAGATGTCAACAAAGCTAATTTAATCAATTTACCTATTTATGTGCTGCCGAGTTTACAACTCTTTGCAAGTAAGTGGCAGATTTTCTATTTTATTAAACTGCAACCGTAAACATAATATGCCTATATCCCCAAATGGTTAAGCAAATATTTTTTTAATGTAATTCGTAAAAAATAAAGTAGCCTAATATTACTCTTTATAACATCAGATCTATTAGTAATATTAGTGTTTTATTAACATTTAATTAATTCATTAATCCCCAAGCAGTAACCGGCGACTGCACTGTTATTGTCTTACTATTGTGTCTCATTTTGCGAGTATCTGATTGGATAAATATGTAATTTCTATCTACTTTTAGGCAATCAGTGGTTAGCCCCAATTTTATTGGAGGCATGTGAACCTAAGAATGAGACCAATGGTAGATTCTACCAGGATTCAGTCATTGGAGCATTACTGAGTCTCTCAGTTCTTCCCAGGAATGCATCATTACCACATGACTTCTTTGACAATCCTATGGATCAGGTAAAGATGAATAATTTCAATATATGGTTTTGCTAAAGGTGCTAGTTACATGTCACTTGTTATGAAAACTAAAACAAAACTTATTAATTCATGAATCCCCGACCAGTCCTATGAGACCGCGCTGTTATTGTTTTACTATTGTGTCTTGTTTTGCGGGTATGTAATAGGTGATGACTTGACAACCTTCTGTTTTTTTTTAAATTGGTTTAAAAATAATAAATTTGAGTAGCTTAGTAACTACACAATGTCTAAGAGTCAATCATATTCTGTACAAAAATAAAATACCATCAAAATATAATTGACATAAATATAAGCAAAAACTCAATTATTACAGGCAGCAACATCAATGATAGAGACTTCAGTTTGGAACGCCTCCTCTCACCTCACAAACAACTTGCACAGAATATTCCTAAGTATTCTCAAGGGTGGACCACATTTGAGGAACCGTTTACTGTCTTGGATCGGAAAGTGCTTGAAGTCAAATGTTAGCCGAGGAAAACTATGGAATGTGCAGGTCAGTATTGCTTGCTTTGACTTAGCATAGCATAGCATCAGCATTATAATGTTCCCACTGCTGGGACTCAGGCCTCCTCTATAGCAGAAGGAGGGAATAGACTGTAATACACCTCATGAGCCCAGTGCAGTTTGGCATATGTCACCTGTCTTTGAATTTTTGGTTCTTTGACTTGTAAAAGGCTAAGGGCCTATTTCACCACCTCTGATTAAGTTTCCGATATCTTACTGGGCAGATAATTTCATAGAAATTCTGTTCCATTTTGAATTTTGTTCAGAAAGTAGTTTCTACTCGGATATTGTAAAACAGGCCCTTAGTGTACTTGTTAAACATGCTACAGTTTGATCTAACATAACCATGTCTAATTTTATGGCCAAAACATAACTAGAAATCCTACTAATATTATAAACTGGTTTGTATGTATGGATGTTTGTTACTTTTTAACGCAAAAACTATTGAATGGATTATGATGAAACTTGATATAAAGGGAGACCATGTCCTGGAATAGCATATAGGTATGATACTTTTTATCCTAGGAGTATGTTACGATAATTTTCTACTATCGCACGAACAAAGCCGCTGGCGACAACCAGTGAATCCATGAACTTTTATGTTACCTCAATGTAATTTTAATTTTAGCTGTCTTTTGTTAAACTGAGTTTTTTTCCTTTCTTATAATTTCTGGCTTTTATCCAACAAACTCATCCTTACATTACTTGCATAAAATAACAAAGTTCCTTTGTCTCAATTCCAGCATGGCGAGGTCAGCGCGGCAACTCTGAGTACAGTGTCAGATGGTTTTATGCTAAACTTGGGAGCTGTGCTACTGCAGCTTTGCCAACCGTTCTGTAACTTAGCTGATGATCCTAAGGCACTCAAAATAGATCCTACTTATGGAGCTGTACTGGTATGTGATGTTTAATTATGAGCATGGTTAGCACAGTGATGGAGCGATTGGACAGGAACAAATATTTGTACGGTCTACAGATAGGTGTTCTGGTCTGGATGTCTTGTTGCATGTGACTTTACATGTTTCTGTACATCAAATAATCCTGACCAAGTCTGACATTAGACTGACGCACACGTGGGCGAGTACGTAGAAAAGCATGGCGTGGCATGGATCTAATATAGCTCTGCAAGTCTAGTTGCTGTAAAAATGTATGGGAGTCGACGCGCAATTAGGTTTTTACAAACTCTTTTGCACGTAATTTTTTTTTTTCGTAATATACTAGATGAGGCCGGTGGCCGGCATGCCAAAATGTAGTTCTACTTTCAATTGCTTTTTTTATTTTTATTCCAGCCTCAAGAGTGCGCAGCGAAATCAGTGCATTTAGACTGCCTACACAATGAGACTTGTTTACTGCCACCGAGGGTGACTGAAGATGACCAGTCAGTCAAGCGGCCCACAGCTGAGACTTACAACTTTGTCACCGAGTGCTTCTTCATGACACAGAAGTGTATTGACTTGGGTGAGTGACAATATCTTGCAAGCATTAAAGGGAAAATAGTGTATTTTTGGCTCTAAGTTTAACATTGTGTTGAAACCTCATTTAAAATAACTTGTAGTGCCATCTATTACGTCACAAAAGAACTAAAATTCAAAATCCTTAAACGCAGTATTAGTTCTCCGCGTGATTGGAACATGTACAACAGCTCGAAATCATCTATCCGGCAGTTGCCCGGACCAGAAAAAAGACCCGTCGGGTTGGAAAATCCTTTTTACACGGAGGTTTGCGGGGTTTTACAATCTGTTCTGCATATCCTATAAAAGAGCAAGATGTAACTGAAACAACGCAATTACTGAAAAGGGGTCATTGTCGCAATTATTTTATTTTACGATTTCGTGGTTGGTTGCGTAGTAAAAATTTTTCATAATCATGAACATAATAGGAGCTCGTGGCTATATAATAACAGCCGCACGGGTCGATCTTCAAGGTTAAGCAACGCTTGCCAAGGTTGGTCTGTGGATGGGTGACCATCTTAACATTATAACGAGTTTCCTCCGTGCCTCGGAAAGCACGTTAAGCCATGGGTCCCGGGAGGCTGTCATTTGTAGATCTTTGGCAGTCTTTACGGATAGTCAGAAGCCAGTAAATCTGACTCCAGTCTTGCCATGAAGTACCGTGTTACCCCAGTTAATGGGTTATGGAGGTCTGGTAGGCAGCCGCCTCGTAAAATACTTTTATTCAGCTAAATCCGGCTTGACTGGAAGCCGACCCCAATATAGTTGGGAAAAGGCTAGGCAGATGAATCATGAACATAATATACACTGATCCCTTTTCATCAGTTGCATTGTTTCTGTTACACCCTGTATCTATTTAGCAAGCAACCAGTGTCCGTCATAAACAGACTATTAAAATAATTACATTAGTTTCCATTAGACAGCTGCAAAAAATGTAAGTAGCGATGTTTTCTTTTATCAAGGTCTTACTCTTGACAGTACCTTGTTAATTTTTTGGTACTGCATTCGGATAAAAGACATTTAATTGGTTGTTTCTTAAATAAAATAAACTATTTCTTTTTTATCAAAGTTTCTGTAAGCGACAAATAATGATTTTGATTTTTCCAGATAGGAATAGAAAATTAAATAGATTTTACTTCTATTTTGAACTTACCACATTCCTTCACTTATGTTGTTCTTTTTTTAAGACGTGGATATTACAGTGGGTTACATAATTGTGTATGTGTATCCTTAAAATTAGAAAGCTTTAAGGATTTCCTGTGTTTACTCTAACATTTTTTAAAGGTCACCAATAAGTGACTTTTAAGCTGCTTTTATCGCCGAGAACGTAATATCCTTCTTCCGCTCCAGGGCGGAACGAGATGGCGTCTCAGACTTTTACTACCTAACTAAAACCCTTTACTCCTTCAGTTGCCCTTAGCCTATCATTTTCGTACTATTCCCCATAATTTCTCTAGCTAACTATTTTTCGTCTCCAATAAATAAAAAAAAACAATTAACCATGCTGTGTCCGTAACTGCAGGTGTCCGCGTATGCGCCGAGAAGCTATGGCGGTGCGGGCAGGAGCTCGGGCAGGCCCAGCGCGCCCTCGCCGACGTCTCGGCCGGCGCACACCACCTCGTCGAGCCCATGAGGCAGAGGGCACACCATCTCATGGCTAAGTAACTATTCACTACTTTAAATATTCTATACTATAAATAATATAAAGATTCACTACTATAAAGAAGAGAAGAAAGAGATACTATAGAGAAGAGAAAATATAGAGTACCTAATAGTTTGAGACATATATTGCACAGTAGGTTATCTGGAGTGGAAGCCGAGACTTGTGCTGAAAAAATCCGAAAAAAAGAGAATAAAATCCGGAGTCTATTATTTTTCCCTTATTACTTATTGCCACAGTTGTCATTATATCTAGGCTTTAAATCTAATTTTAAGAATATTAGGTAGAGGAACGCAAACTCAAAAACAGGGACCGGCCGGATACTCGTTGAATGGGTTTTTGAAGGGGTTTTTTTAAGCGCTTCAAAAATAAACCCTTTGATACGAGTTACATCTTCGAACGAGTCAAAACAACCCGTTACGAAGGGGGTTACCCTTTCAAAACCCTGTAACACGGTAACAAGGTAAGCCATTCCATCTCATGACATTGTAATATGCACTCTTTACAATCGACATTAGCTTGAAAATTGCATAACCAAAACCGCACGTGACATCACACCACCGGCGGTCGGCGCCATTCTTGCGAGTATCGACTTGTCGAGTGACTTGTAGGTAAGCATGGAATAGTAACTATTGACTATAATATGATCTTATAGTTCAATTTTGCTCGTAGCACAAAACATTTACACATGCTAAATATGCATTTTAATATTATTATTTTTTTATGTCTACTGGTTTATTGGGGATTGTTCGTCAACTGACTACTGCAAAACTCGCGAGCCGCTTGCGAGTTTGAACCTTTCGATGTCAGGGCGTGGACCCATGTCTACGGTGCGGCGCCGTTTGCCGTGCAACGGTACGGCACCGCCGCCGGCGGACGGCGCGGCGCCGTGCTGCACCATGGTACCGCGAACGGTGCGCCATCTATTGCTTCTTTCAGTCGATATTTCGCTTTTGATTCGATCGACTGAGGGGCAATGGATGCCGCGCCGTCCGCCGGCGGCGGTGCCGTACCGTTGCACGGCAAACGGCGCCGCACCGTAGACATGGGTCCACGCCCTCACCTACTTTTTTTTCGTCAACCCTCGCGCACGTATAAAGTACAGTCAAATAATAAGTAACAGATTGAAAACCATAACTATAAATAACTAGCTATTGCCCGAGGTTTTGTTCATGCTGACTGTACTGGCTATCTACTTAGGTTTCTGAATATATTAAAGTGAGAAAATGAAGCGAGTAGGATGCGGCCAATGGTGCATAACCAAGTTATTTAAAAAAAAGTTATTTCAAAATCATTTGACATTACGTACTTTTGACTTTCTCTTGTTAAAATCTCCATATATTACGACTGAAAATGTTACATTTAAACAAAAAAATGTTGTTGCACATGATTTTATGACACATAATGACATACAGGTACTGCTTATTCAGTCATTATTCGTCATCATCATCATTTCAGCCGAAAGACGTCCACAGCTGGACATAGGCCTCTCCCAAGCGTCACCACAACAACTCGCCCTGAGCGACTCTCGTCGATCGGATTCCCGCGACCTTAGCCGGGTCATCGGTCTACCTTGTGGGAGGCCTTCTAGTGCTGCGTCTTCCAGTACGTGGCCACCACTCCAGAACCTTTCGTCCCCATAGACTATTCGTTCTACGAACAATGCGCCCTGCCCATTGCCACTTAAGTTTGGCGATTCTTCTGGCTATGTCGGTAACCTTAGTTCTCTTGCGGATATCTTCATTTCTGATATGATCACGCAAAGAAAATCCGAGCATCAGAAGGCTAATTATCACCAAAAGGGCTATCCCTTTTGGTGATAATTAGCCTTCTGATGAGGCCCATTGTGAGCGACCACGTTACTGTTCCGTAAGTCATCGCTGGCAACACACACTTGTCATGAGACACAGTGGTATGTTGGACGAGAAAATACCGTGCAGCTTCCCGAACGCCGCCCAGCCGAGTCGTATTCGAGGATTGACCTCTTTCTCAAAGTTAGACCTAACCAACTGGACCGCTTGTCTAGCACGTTAGCTGCGGCACCAATTTTTGCATACTTTCCGTTCCTGCGGCACGAGGTATAATCGGCCCGTACCGTGACCAGACGTTAGGGCGACACGCGGTCTATTAGACCCCACCTCCTTTTACAGACTAAAATCCATTTTCTGGCGCGAAATCAAAGATAAATGAGAATTTTGGTCCTTATTGATATGGACAGTGAATTGATGAACCCTAATCCACCGTCGCCCCGGGATCTGATGGCTAGTTTAGGAATTATTAGCAAAACAAAATATGGGATCTTATACACCTCGTAACGCACTGAAATAGGGCAAATTTTCGCTGCGATTAGTGATGGGAAAAATAATATCGACGTTTTTAAACTGTCTTAACTACGCAACGACTTGACCGATTTTGATCAATTATATCTCATTAGATCGTTTTAAGGGCAAAACCTGGCAAAACAACACAAAGCTATCAAAGGATACATTTTTTTTTAAATAATCTAAATTGTGCTTGAAGGCGCCATAAAGAAAAAAAAACCGGCCAAGTGCGAGTCGGACTCGCGCACTAAGCGTTCCATTCTATACCATTAAGAGGCACCTATTACAGACTTATTATTGGAAAATAATGGATTACGGTTTATGCATAAGGTTTATCTTTCTATTTGTATATGAAAATCTTAATGCGGTTCACAGAATAGAAAAAAAAGGTTACATCGTTTAGACATGTTCGGCGCTGTAAAAGGACGTGCTCTCCAATCGACGTGATGCACAACACTGGTCGCGGGAAGCTCGCGTTGAGTGCGGTACGAGGTCAGGGGGGATATGGGACGTTTTAGCCTCGTTCCGCACTGCATTAAAATTATATTAATTCAGTGCGGCACGAGGCCTAAGACATCCGGTACCAAGGTAGGTACACCACCGAGTCCGGAACCATTAGTGATCTCAAATATATATTTATCTCTTTCCTACACTGGACCAAACCAAAGCTATACCATTCGCACGACAGCGAAATTCACTTTTTTGCTTGCCGCACCACAGGGAAGTTGCATCAGGGGCAGGGGTGATTTAGGCCTCGCTTCGCACTTAACGTGCTAGACGCAATCGTCCATAACTTCGAGTGTGAGTGTGTGAGAGAGTGATAGGAGCGGGTGCTACATGGATGTTTACCATGACTTTGGTTTTATCCATGTTCATTTTAAGTCCCACTCTTTCGAAAGCTCTACTGAGATCACTGAGCATTGTCCTGAGCTCCTCCCTAGTCTCAGCCATAACTACTATATCGTCGGCCACTGAAGGTGAGTGATATACTCGCCGTTGACATTAATGCCACGCCCACTCCATTCCATAATCTTGAAGACATCCTCCAATGCGGCCGTGAACAGTTTCGGAGAAATAACGTCTCCCTGCCCCACACCCCGCTGTAAGAGGATAGGTTTCGAGGTCTGGTCCTGAAATCGGATTGACATAGTGGCGTTTTCGTACAAACATTTCAGCACTTCGATGTACCGATAGTCAATCTGGCACCGTTGGAGAGACTGCAGTACAGCCCAAGTCTCGATCGAATCAAAGGCTTTCTCGTAGTCCACAAACGCTAAGCAGAGAGGCAGGTTATACTCCTCAGTCTTCCGCAGCGTATGTATGAGGTCCACGGTGCTGAAACCTTTTCGGCAACCGGCTTGTTCGGGAGGCTGGAAGTCATCGAACCTGCTCGCGAGACGATTCTTGATGACTCTGGAAAACAACTTGTCGACACGGCTCAGAAGTGAGATAGGCCTGTAGTTCTTAAGTAGGGCATTGTCGCCATTCTTAAAGAAAAGTTCACCACACCTTTGCTCCATGTCTGTGGCGTTTCCCCCTCGAGTATCATGGAATCAAATAGCTTCTGAAGGGCCTTAAGGACCGGTTTTCCACCCGCCTTCAGAAGTTCGGCCGTAATTCTGTCCTCACCCGGCGCCTTGTTCTTACGCTGCTTCAGAGCCATCCTAATCTCGTACAGGCTGACGTCCGGGATATCTTTGATAGTGTCGGGTCAATCTAGCTCTTGAGTCGTTTGCTAGATATACCGAGGGTTTAGAGATAGACGTGTATCCTAATTGTCCATAGAACGCCTCGATCTTTCCGAAGAGCTCCAATTTAGTGGATATGACTGCCACCGTCAGTCTTCAGTTCCGTGAGCTGACTCTGCCCAATAGACAGATCTCTTATAAAAACTTTGGAGCCCTCATTCCGCTCAATTACGTCCTTAATCCTTTCGGTATCATAGTGACGAAGATCGCGTTTTAAGGACTTCGATATCCTCTATTGAGCTGCCGGTATCTGCACGCATTGTGTTATCAGTGCAGAATCATCTCACACCTCTTCTTCATAAGCTCGAGAGTTTGATCAGGGAGCTTCTTGTTGTTATTTATACGGTGTGTCTTCAAAAACCTGATCGTATGCACAGTTTTCAACGACCCTCGTTATACTCTTCCACGGTCCACGGATCTATCTAGGCAGTCGAAACGATTGTGCAGTTCAAGCTGAAAGCTCTCGAAGTTTTGGAGCTGGATTTTTTTTATATACCTACCATAAACTAGTGCTTGACTGCAATCCCACCTGATGGTAATCAGTGATGCAATCGTTGCGGGTGAGGCGCACTAGTTTATTATGAGCCTATTCACTCTAGTCTTGAAGATACCCAAATTATAATCGGACGGAAAGACCGCGGCAGGCAAATTGTTCCATTCCTTCGATGTACGCGGTATAAACGACGAGGCAAAGCGCTTTGTCCGGACCGTGCAGGTTTCAACAACGTAAGGATGGATACTTGCCGTACGACGGTTTGTCCGTGCGGATCCGTCCGTGGTGGATCTTCACCAGTCGAGATCTTTCAAGCTTGATGTTGATATTCAATGTCTTTTACGATGAGCTGATGACTACCAGTTGTCACCGCATTGATCACAGAGACATCATTGAATATTTGCTGATGAAGAGTGAATGACAAGATGAAGTCAATCTTGTTTTTAATTGCACCACCGGGGCTTTACCAGGTCAACTTCCTATGCTCACGCTTTTTGAAGAAGGAGTTCATCATGTAGAGGCCCTCCTTCTCCATTCAGCTAGCCAGTAGGTGTTCCCGGTGGTTCCGAACATCCAAATCCAAACCGATGTAATGTCACCGTCTCGTTTGCCCAGTTTAGCGTTAAAGTTCCACATGACCACGGTGAAATGACTTTTATAACATGTACAGCTCTGGATCGGCGTCCGAGTGTGTCAAGGTTGGGACATAAACCTGTATAACCTTCAGCGAATATCTTGATGATATTCTGAGTATAAGGTAAGCCACCCTGGTCGACACACTCTCGATCTTCATAAGGGACTTGTGGACGAAAAACCCGACATCACTCTGGGATTGCTGGTCACCCTCCCGGAAATAGGGCAGGTCACCACATTTGAGAATTATCGTGTCCCCCCTTTCTTCCGACTTCGGATAATCCCAGAATACTCCATCGTAACCTACTCAATTCCTCCTTGAGTTCGATGATCTTCTCGTCAGTCCGAAGTGTACACGTGTTTAGTGTTGCCAGGTCAAGTCGTTTTTTATTAAGAGTCGTTTCTTATTCAGTAGTATTTCTAAATCTTCCATTCCGCTTATTGAAACGCATGTTAAATAGTTTTTTAGTTTGATCATAAACATTAATCTCTGTTCTGCAACTTTGTTTGTACGGAATTCAATTTGGTACATTCATTTCGTGGATAGTGATAGATTGATTTGTTCGTGTCGTTATTGACTCTTGTGTGTGCAATTTTCGATTCTTTGCAAACCTGCAAAATTCGAACTAACTGATAAGCCAGAACTCTTCTTAGTTTTTATGTAGGTAATTTAGAGCTAAATAAAAGTATTAGAACAAGCCGTTTACGGCTTGGTCGTTATCTCGCTACTGTAAAACTCGCGAGCGCTCGCAAGTCGGCACCTTCAGATTTCATCTACTTTTTCTGTCGTCAACTCGCTCGAACGTAAAAATGTGACGTGTTTTTGTACAGTCAACTACAAAAACTTCTTATAAAATGTATATGATGTATGTCCTGTAGCTATAATGTAGGTACCCACTATAAATGTCAAAACCACAAAAAAAGACCGGCCAAGAGCGTGGGCACGCTCAGTGTAGGGTTCCGTAGTTTTCCGTCCGTCACAATAAGTGTCCCCAACTTTTCAAAAACTGGTTGTCCAATCAAGTTCAAAACAATTCTCCTAGAAAGTCTGTATAAAGCTCTACTTTCCAGATTTTTTTCATATTTTCTAAACTTATGAGTTATGGTTCAAAAGTTAGAGGGGACACACACACATTGTTTTTTGCTTTTGGAGCGATTATTTCCAAAATTATTGATATTATCAAAAAATTATTTCACTAAACCCGTATTCATTTTTAATTCATGAATCCCCGACCGGTCTCATAGGACCGGGCTGTTATTGTCTTACTATTGTGTCTCGTTTCGCGGGTATTGATAGGTTAAATACCTATCCAACAATATATCACACGTTAGGGTTGAAATAAAAAAAAACACTTTCCACTTTACATGTAGGGCGGCTACCCTAATAAAACAGTTTTTTCCAATTTTTATTTTAGGTACTACTTGGTCGTCGTGATTGATATACATATTGGTACCAAATTTTGCTTTCTAGTGCTAATGGTCACAGAGATTAAGCGAGGACGGATGGACGGACAGACATGGCGAAACTATAAGGCGGAACCCTTATAGTTTCACCATGTCTGTCCGTCATTTCATTCATCACGTTTTTGCCATTTGGCTACGGAACCCTAAAAAATTGTATGCCTAATGACTAAATTTCAATTTCGCGGCCTACCTTATAGCATCTGTTTGTGTTTATCTACCAAATGTAAAATATCATGCTAGATTGATAGTTATACTCTAATTTAGCACTACATTATATAAAAACTAAGAAGAGTTTTGGCTTCTTAGTTAGTTCAAGTTTCACAGGTTTCCAAAGAATCGAAAACTGCACACACAAGTCGATAACGAAACGAACAAACTAATCAATGCACTATCCACGAAATGAATTTAACAAATTATATTGCATCCAAATAAAGTTGAAAAAAAAATGATTAATGTTAACTCGCTTAAATAAACGCGTCACTTGTTATCAATTTCGTACGTAATAACTAAATAAAAATAGTAAAGCAATGAGGCGCCGCACGGGTGCAAGCACCCCCACCTACACGCAGCTCAAGTTTATTAGGTAATTCAGGTTAACACGAAAAGAAGCTTTTCAAGAAGGTAACCTCTTGAAAGGCTTAAGTCATCGAAGGGGTTAACCCCTTCACGCGGTTACCTTATTAAAAGTGTTAACCCTTTCGCTGGGTTCCGAGAGTGTAACTCGAACAAAAGGTAACACTGCGATATGAGTTACCTCATGAACGGGTTACCCAGTCCAAAGGCTTAACTCTTAAGCGGGGTTGTCCGGTCCCTGCTCAAAAATAAGGAAAGTGCAGAAACAAGGATATTTAAGTGAGAATATTTTCGTAAAAAAAGCGCAAAAATTTTTGGTTGCAGTGGAATTTTATCCTCATAAACAGTCTATTCCAAATTCAAATATAATTTTTAAATAGTTTTTGGTTTAGATACTAAGGGCCTATTTCACCACCTATGAGTAAGTTGCCAATATCTTACTTGGCAGATAATTTCATACAAATTCTGTCACATTTTTGAATTTATTCGGGAAGTAGTGGCTACTCGGACATTGTGAAACAGGCCCTTAATGACTTCATATGGAGTAAGTTCAGTTATAATGCGGATGTAATATACTAATGATTTTACAGAATTTAGCAGCAAATGTATCAAGTCAGCCTTCTCGGCAACCTTCGCTGTAGCTTCGTGTTCGGTAGTCAATACTACAATAAAATTCTCAGCACCTTGCGGACATCACGCCTGTTTCAATGATTATTCTTATTGTCCTGTTGTCGAAATACTTGAGATAAAAAACCACACCAATTTCACATCACAATATCCACTACGAATCAATTTGAAAAAAACAAATTAACAACACAACCACTAAACTTTACTCGAAAAATCCCCGCAAAAACTTTCAACTGTCACTTTTAAAACCTCCACAGATTCGTAAGTCTCCGCTGCGCCTTACTAGAGAAGGAGATGCTGACGAACTTGAACCGTCTGCAAGCGACGACGTGCACGTGGCTAGTGCAGGTGGCCGTCCGGCCGGACCCGGACACGCCGCAGGCCTGCTACGCGCCTATGACCATGGTGCCCGTACAGATGCCCGTTACTACGCCCCCACCGGACACTTTGAGGTTTGAACTTTTATTTTGTAATTGATACAAACTAGTGCTTGTATACTTGCATAAGTTCGTATCAGACAAATTGAAACCCAATTTTACTCAATTTGCAAACGGCCACTTGCTTGTGGCCATCAGATCTATACTCTAATTACCAATAGGAATATACCTCCAAGAATTTTACCTTTTTTCCCTTTCTGACGACATTATTACCTATAAAAAACACTATAAACACACATTTCTGACTTGTTACATTCTAGTTAGCATTCTTGTTCAACAAATCACATGTTCGATTTAGTATGTTGAGGATAACCTCACGAAAAAGAAAAAACCGGCCAAGAGCGTGTTGGGCCACGCTCAGTGTAGGGTTCCATAGTTTCCCGTCCGTCATAATAAGTATCCCCAATTTTTCAAAAACTGTTCGTCCCATCAAGTTCAAAATAATTTTCCTAGAAAGTCTTTATAAAGCTCTACTTTCCAGAATTTTTTCATATTTTCTAAACTTATCAAAAGGCTGGTTGGTTCAAAAGTTAGAGGGGGGGACACATTGTTTTTTACTTTTGGAGCGATTATTTCCGAAAATATTGATATTATCAAAAAATGATTTCAGTAAACCCTTATTCATTTTTGAATACCTATCCAATAAAATATCACACATAAGGGTTGAATTAAGAAAAAAAAACACTTTCCACTTTACATGTACTACCCTAATAAAACATTTTTCTCCAATTTTAATTTTACTACTTTGTCGGCGTGATTGATATACATATTGGTACCAAATTTCAGCTTTCTAGTGCTAACGGTCACAGAGATTAAGCGAGGACGGACGGACAGACATGGCGAAACTATAAGGGTTCCGTTTTTGCCATTTGGCTACGGAACCCTAAAAAACCACTTAAAACAACACACCGCTGACCACCGCCATTGTTAATTGTAACGAATGAAGCCAATCTGCATTGTCATTTTACTCTCAAGGCCTTCTAAGGCTAACACGATACTCCTGATCCCCATGATACAGAATGTCTAGTTTGGGAATACTCAATTTTTAATAAACTTATTATTATATCTACCTAGCTTATTTCCCAACTATATTGGGGTCGGCTTCCAGTCAGGCTGGATTTAGCTGAATACCAGTATTTTACGAGGAGCAGCTGCCTAACAGACCTCCACAACCCATTAACTGGGGTAACACAGTACTTCATGGCAAGACTGGAGTCAGATTTACTGGCTTCTGACTATCCGTAACGACTACCAAAGATCTACAAATCACAGCCGGGACCTACGGCTTAACGTGCTTTCCGAGGCACGGAGGAAACTCGTTATGTTAAGATGGTCACTCATTCACAGACCAACCTTGGCAAGTGTTGCTTAACCTTGAAGATCGACCCGTGCGGCTGTTATTATTTAGCCACGAGCTCCTCCTAATCCATAAACTTATTATTAACTTGCCCATTTTCATTACCACCCATAGATGCGTCCCCGAGTTCGTGCTGGAGAACGTGGTGGTGCTGATAACGATGGCGCGCCGCACGGTGGGCGCCATCACCGAGGAGGCCGACATCGCCAGCGTGCTGCGACCCGCCCTCACGCTCGTACTCACCTTCATGGGGGACTCGTCACGCACTTACAACCCACATCTCAGGTATTAAAGACCTCAAGTTCGTGCGACGGTTAGCTACACATAGTTACCATGGCCCTGGAACGGAAACGGCAACGAAAGGAACACATCTGAATATTAATAACTAAAAATCATGAGTCTCCTTTGCCGTAGTCCCTCTCGCTCAGAGCGTTTATTTAATGGTTTCCCTAAAAAAAGCTGTAACTCTCCGACCTATAAACTACCTATGCAAAAATCATGTTCATCTATAGCCCGTTGCCGAGTCAAAGTAAGACCGAAAAGTCGTTCGCGACTCTTGCTCTTTTTCAACAAGTTATTGGGTAAGGCGATCACTGAAGACACACTGCCGACAACACCACCGTATTCAACGTACGCTTATATACTCGCAAAGGATTATTTGAGTTATCCAGAAAATGGATACATATGTGCCAAAATTTCATTTCGACACAGTACAAAACAAAGACGTTTTTCGCGTCCATCCGGTAACTCCTAAAATACGCAATGAATTCTGATGCGAGAGAAAAACAATTTATTTTCGAGAAATGACGCATTCTTTAGACTAGGTAACTATTATTCTACTAGTGACCTGCCCTGGCTTCGCACGGGACATGTATTATTTATTATACATATAAACCTTCCTCTTGAATCACTATCTATTCAAAAACCGCATCAAAATCTGTTACGTAGTTTTAAAGCTCTATCCATACAAGGATAGTTAGACAGACAGTGGGAAGCGACTTTGTGTATACTATGTAGTGATATGGAAATTATGCGGCACATTTACGCAAAACGCTCAACATAGTGCCGTGATCACATACATGATGTGACAAGTCCACAGCGCTTTGTAAGAGACGGGTGCCTGATATAAGTTTTTGAAAAAAACCTGTGTTACAGGCCACCAGCAAGTTACTATTAATATCCTATCTAATCAGTAGGATGGTGTGTTTTGTCGTCGCCTTATCTCAACAAATATCGTGTCTTACATGTATAAGCCACGAGATAATACGGGCACACCTCATGATACTGACTGATAACAAGTCATAATAATTATTAATTAATAACAAATATTTTATTTATTTAGCCACGAGCTCCTCCTAATCCATAAATTTATTATTAACTTGCCCATTTTCATTACCACCCATAGATGCGTCCCCGAGTTCGTTCTCCGTGGCGACGCTTGGGGGAGACCTATGTCCAGCAGTGGACGTCTTTCGGCTGAGATGATGATGATGATGATGATGAATAACAAATTACTAACTTGTATTAGAAATGTGACAGTTTGGATATTTGTTATTCAATCATGCTGAACGGAATTGGATGAAAATTGGCTAGACGATGATCTAGATTAGGATATAAAATTTGGCGATGTGATTCTTTTAAAAAATTACTGCGGTTACTAAACGCAGGTGGATTTTATTTCGTAAAAGTCTGACACACCCAGAGCAAGAGAAGTTGTTGCCTTTAGACTACTCTAAAGGCAACAACTAGAATATAGGATACTATGTTCCTGTAGAATAATTTTCGCCATTATTTTTTGTTGTTGATAGGCTCACGCTTGGCCACTATCTCACCTGATGGAAAGCAACGATTTAGTTGACGATGGTGAACGCTTGCCTAGAAGTAACCTGTGAATTTATAAGTTTCATTGATTGTAGCTATGAGGAAACACAGACTCCGTCAAGAATTCTACTCCTTAGCGCACAATGAATATGTTTCCAAAACGATAATGCATGTGAAGCTGTTGATAAATAGCATAGCATCAGCCTTATAATGTTCCCACTGCTGGGGCTCAGGCCTCCTCTCTAGAATCCATCACGCGGGCCCAGTGCGTATTGGTGGATGTCACTTGTTTTCGAATTTTGAGTTCTAAGACATTGCGGTGATGAAATAAATTACACAAAGTAATGCGCCTGGCTGGGTTTGAACCCGCGACCTACATACAACTCGTTAGTCGGGGGCACCACTGCTTACAATACATGCTAGTGATTAAGGGGGATGTTCCAGCTTAGCCCGCGAAATTCAAATTTTCTTACGTTTTTTGCAATTTGAAAGCCAGTGATAAGTTGTATACAGTTAAATATACTTAAGCGGCTGTAAAACGTAACTAGTTACATAATTATAAACATAAAAATTATTAATACAAGCCTCCAAGCTCACCTAAGTGTAGGAACGATTTTTTCGCGGTCAAAAACGTTCTTGCAACTAAGTGAGTTTGGAAGCTTGTATTGATGATTTTTATGTTTATAATTATGTAACTAGTTACGTTTTACAACCGCTTAAGTATTTTTAACTTCATACAACCTACCACTGGCTTGCAAATTACAAAAAACGTAAGAAAATTTGAATTTCGCGGGCTACCTGAAGCATTCACCTTAATAAAAACGTCTTGTATTTCAGAGCTCGACTAGCAGAATGTCTCGAAGCCATGCTACCGAACCACCCTGATGACCAGCAACCACTGAGCAGCTTAGCGTCCTTCTACAGGGAACAATTGTTCAAGGAACATCCACATCGATTGCAGGTATGTTACGAAAACTATTCTATCAAAAACAGGTTTGGTGTCCTGACACATCGACATAGGGCCGTGGCAGACCACGAAGGAGTAAGCGGGATGATCTGGATGTCTTCCTTTAGAATTGTAAAGTAGAAGCGAAAAATTGTGATATTTTTAAGGAATGAAGGGAAGCAGTTGTTCAACAGTTCCCACTTAAGCAAATGCCTCAATCCGGACTAGTAATCAGGGCTTGGAAACCGGAAAAAATTTCGAACCGGTTAACGCCTAAGTACGTAGAGAACTTATGCTTTCGGTTTCGTTCTAACCTTAACCAAAATTAAACGGTTTGAAGCTAAAAACGTTCGTAAATAGGTTTTGTTCAATTTACCGGTTTTAAACGGTTTTTAATGCCTACCTCCAATGCGCAGACGTGCTGAACTATTAGAACGCCGCGCGTCACTCGGCTTTTGCGGATTAAACCGGTTAATAAGGGTTCTCAATAACGTTCTTTTAACGTTTCGACTCCGAACGAAATAAAAGGCAAAACCGATTAATAACGTTTAATAACCCGTTATTTTTAAACCGGTCCCAAGCCTTGCTAGTAATAATAATGCTTGAAGTTTGGCATAGGCGAGTTATCCTTTACAATTTTTTCTCATTATAAAATGAATACATTACAAAAAAGCATTAGGTGAATTAGGGGTGCATATATGTATGTGCGTTTTTTATCCCCGGATTATATTCCCTTGGGATAATTTTCGAAGTTGCTGGCAAATGTCAGCAACTGTCAAATCAGATGACACTGCCAAATACATTGGTCCCAATCATTCCATCCTTCGGTCAATCATTCAATCATCAATATCATTCGGTCTTTCCAAGATTGACAACACAGAAGAAATGCGAAATCGATGAGGTGATCCAAACAATTTTTTTTTTTACTAATATTGGATTTTAATTATTCTTTTTTTTTTTGTTCACCAGAATGCAGTGAAGGTTTAAAACCAAAAACAGGGTAGGTAGGTAGGGTGAGGAGGTAGAGTAGGTAGGATAGGTATAGTAAGGTATGTAGGTAGGTTAGGCATAGGGTAGGTATTAATATTTTTACTTTTCAGCTGCCATTAGAATAGAATAAACTTTATTGTACACCAAAACGTAACGGTACAGTTTATACAATAACTTAAATCTATGGGTACAACGGCGGTTTTATCACTGACAGCGATATCTACCAGACAACCTTAGGATGGATCGTAAGAACTTAAAATAGTACAAACAGGGGGTAGTCTGTATTACATTACACACATTTTTAAAATACCACCATTACACTCGCACAATTGTCGCCACTCTTATTAAGTCAAGCTTATTTTGTTTGTTAAACTTCCAGCTAGTTCCTTGTCTTCTGGACGTGTTTGTCGGCATCGAGATGACCGGCCAGAGCGTGCAGTTCGAGCAGAAGTTCAACTACCGGCGCCCCATGTACCTCGTCATGGACTTCTTGTGGGAGATGGAGGAACACAGAGATGCTTTTACGTAAGTTACGGTTTAGACAGATGAATTTAGAAACATTGTCGTCTTTCTGCCGTTGTCCTATTTTAGTTGGGTTCGGTAATTTTTCAACGGTTATCCTATCTGTGACTCCCTTTTCTTCCATCCCAAACACCATCGCTCTACTACTATATAACCATAAGTGAAGCTCTAAGCTGATTTATTGATGCTTGCGTGCTGTTTGGGATATTACTTCTCACATTATCCATTCATCTTTCTTTGGGCCTCCCTCTTCCTCTCCATCCATCTATCTAGATGTATACTTTTTGAGTACTTTGGTGTATTGTCAGCTCTTCTGTAACCTACAAGACAAGAAAAAAAATTTTTTTTTATACAAACTTGGTCACACACTAGGGCTTATTCCTGTATTGTGGGTGCGTCAGACACCCAGAACCGGAAAAAATATCTCAATTACTCCGAAGTAAGCTGTTAAAGTGGTATATAATGTTTTATTGCTATAATTTCATTGTAACTTGCAGACGGCTAGCAAAGGAAGCTGAGTCCAACATGGAGGCGGTGCACCCGCCGATATTCCTGCGCTTCGTGAACCTGCTCATGAACGACGCCATCTTCTTGCTGGACGAGGCGCTCGGCAACATGGCGCAAATACGCACCATGCAGGCTGCACAGTATGTAGTGTCTTCATTTTTCATATTTATCCTACCTACCTATTGTATTATTAGATACTGTCAATCAAATCGATCTACAATCAATATAAGAAATGTATCTACGTAGGTACTTTGCTTGTATTGATACACGTGTAAGAAACGCATCTTTACTTATTGGCTCACTGCACTCACAAAAGCATTTTTATTAAGTAAATATTGGCATCGCCAGTGCATGATATTCTTTCAATACTATAATAAAAAGAACAATAATGACTAAATATCTTTTTTATTTATCAAATTTTACGATATTATAACGACCTTCCTTTCCTTTAAACTTGGACTTTTATTTGGTGGATTAATATCTACAACCTTGTTTTCGGCTCGGATGTATATTCCACCTCGACTGCAATAATAATGATTTGATCTCTTGTATCAAAATGTTTATGTAAAAACTATGTACGTAAAAGGCACATCTGATCTCACACAAACCCTCCAATGTCCACAGAGAATCCGGCACATGGGCGAGCCTCCCCCCCCACGAGCGCACGCAGAACCTGTCGAACCTGTCGCACGTGGGCATGCTGGCGCGCTTCGACAACATCCTGGGCCGCGACACGGTGCGCACGCTGGTGCGCCTCACCGCGCACGCGCCCTACGTCTTCTGCCACCCCACGCTCGTCGAGCGCATCGCCTCCATGCTCAACTACTTCCTCATACATCTCGTTGGGCCTAATAAGAAGAATTTTAAGGTGAGTCTTCACTTTTTTATTTTTATTATTGATAGGATCGTGTTTAGGGAGTTTTTCAAAGTCAAAGTCTTTTTATTTCACATAGACCTACATGGGCACTTATAAAACGTTAGAAGCTATACTCCGTTGGTTTAGGTAGTTAACAAAAGGTAAACAGTCTTGGTATGTCTTTTTATATTAAAGAGGTCGTATATAATATACACAAAGATTATTTAAATTTAGTTTATTAGCTAACATCGATTTAGGTAAATACCTATGTGCAAAGATTTTTACATACAATTTTTAGACAACTTTTACATAAAAAGACATACCAAGATTGTTTACCTTTAGTTAACTACCTAAACCGACGGAGTATAGTGCACGGTTCCAATTGGTCATTTAGTTTTAGTTAGTGATAGTGTGACGGATGACAGAACAGAATGAAAGAAAAAAACGTGTTGCGCCGACCCTAAGTAATATGAGATAGGGGCAGGAAGAAGAATAAGAAGAGACTTGTGTTTGACCGCCGTCTCACCTGATGGTAAGCGATGATGTGGTCGACGACGGAGACTACACTTGCCTTGAAGTAACGTTTTCACTCTTGGCATAAAGACAAATAATTAAAAGTTTGGTCTTCAAAAAACATATACGCAAAAATATTGGTACATAGAAACTTGACTGCTACTGCTAAAAAGCTTTTTTTTGTTTATTTTTAATTTATGGGTACATAATGAAGGGTCAAGGTTGACGCAAAATAGCAGATTTTCAGAGATATAGGTGGTACTGAATTAACTTTACACAATATTTGTTTTTATTGTTTTAGGTTTATCCATATATTATATCATAACCATATATTATTTAGTAACATTTATTTAACATTTTTAAGTTACATTAAATTAGTGTATTGTTTAACATTATTTTTACCATTAGACCATTAACATTTTTTCATTTCACTATTCTATAACATTCAACATTATAATTATGTAAAGGTTTCTAAAATTAAAACCATAATTCATAACTAATGACTCATATCATATTCTGACAATTACTATCCATTCCAGGTTGCTTGGAAGAGATCGCAGAATGCGATAACGACACCCATTGTATGTGTTTCAGATATAATTTTTACTGGCTGTCTTATGTATCGTGTTGTATGTACAAAAAAGTTTATAAAAAAACGGCAAATGTTTGTCTTGGCATGGTTAACACGATGTTGTACTCGTATATCAGTAATTATGTTCAGTGTATTTTGCATATGTACGACTATTTTGGAATTCAACCAGAATCCTTTATTACGACTTTCTAAAATTTTGTGGATTCTCATTTATCTAAAGGTGCAGCATTAAAAGTTACGGTCTCTTTATGGCCTTGTTTTTAGCGTTTTTGGAGCATTATTAAGTCAAAGAAATGGTGCCTACTCGCGGAAATTGGATGTTCCACTTTATTAGACTTAGGTTCAGTTCAAACCGAGACCCGATGCGATGCGACGATACTGGAAAAAGCCAGTAATTTCGCACGACGACGTCGCGCGCCTCTTGACGCCTCGAGGAGCAGCGCTTTATGTGGCAACATAATTCAAAATTCTCTCAATGAAATATATATCTTCTCATGTAGTAAATAGAGTTATATTTTGTGTGCGCACTATCGCGTCGCATCTCAGTGTGCACTGAGCCTTTCTCAAACTACTGCTTCAAAATCAACCTTACTCGCTAAATGTAAATAAACTAACAACATATTCGTAACTATATTGTCTCGTTTACATATACAGTACGTCCGTTATAAGTTGGCGAGTGTTAAATTAGGCTCTGCGTATTTTGGCATTTTTTTTTAAACCTTTATTTTTGTTCGATATTTCAAGCGCCAAAATTCGCAGAGCCTAACTTCACACTCGCCAACTTATAACGGACGTATTTTACGTAAGCGAGTATTTTAAAATACCTACGTTCACTTATGACTAGTAATGACACTCCAGTTTGACATGTCTATACTTATATTTTTTTTTTCTCTGCAGGTAAAAGACATGAAAGAGTACGAGTTCGAACCAGCCAGCACGGTGCTGGACATCTGTCGCATGTACGTGGAACTGGGCAACAACGAGCGCTTCTGTGCCGCCGTGTCGGACGACGGACGCTCGTACTCGCCGCAGTTGTTCACACTGGCTGAAGCTGTGTTAGGTAGGTCACTTTAAGGTACCAAGCGGTGAGGAGCTTAGGTACATGTGAAATGTAACATTAACATAAAACCACAGTTTGCGTCTACACTGAAGTGAGTACGACGGAATCTTTACCCGCCATGATGGAGTAGGGTAGTCGGAACAAAGAATAAAGTCCCGTATACCACCGTTGAAAATGGAGGATCCTCCGAGCAGACAGGTGTTATGTCTGATAAACAACTGCCCGATAGATATTTTCGTATTTTTGTATGGTCAAGTCGCATGAAGAACTTTAATTGTGCGATGCAAGATTAGTTCTTATGTGACGCCATAGATGTCGATACAATATGATTGATGATTAGAATACATTTACATCATCATCATCTACCTAGCCTTTTCCCAACTATATTGGGTGTCGGCTCCCAGTCAAGCTGGATTTAGCTGAATACGAGTATTTTACGAGGAGCGGCTGCCTACCAGATCTCCATAAACCATTAACTGGCGTAACACGGTACTTCATGGCAAGACTGGAGTCAGATTTACTGGCTTCTGACTATCCGTAACGACTGCCAAAGATCTACAAATGACAGCCAGGACCTACGGCTAGGATACATTTACATAATTATTCTAAATTAAATGTATTTAAAACTTTATTTCCCAGCGCGAATCGGAGGTGGTGGCCTAATAGGGTCGCTACGAGAGGTGGCGACATGCGTGGAAAGGTTCGCAGTGCAGCGCCAACGGGACGAGGAGATCCTGGCGAACGCGCCCGAGGAGTTCCTCGACCCCATCATGAGCACGCTGATGATGGACCCCGTCATACTGCCCAGTTCGCGCACCACTGTAGACAGGACTACCATCGCACGGTAAAATACATTCCTACTAGAGTGCGTCTAATGAAAGCGCGACCTGGAGTTTTTTTTTAATTTGATTGGCAACATTATTCAGCCGCAATTATAGGAAATAAAAAAAAATATGGAGACATGATTCTCCTATTAGTTAGTAATACCACATACAAAATTTTTGCATTTAACCTCTTTTTCTCAGGTCGCGCTTTCATTCGACGGACTATAGTAACTTTGTTTTTAGGTAGGAAGTCATCCAATGATATCTGTAGGTTTTTCTGTCTTAAAACCTACTTCTATGTTCCTTCTTTGTCTTTTCCCGGACCCTGGAACTCTCTTTCGGGTAAACCATGAGACAAATTCTGCCTTCGTATGTCTGTCCAAATATGTTTTTTGAGTTCCGCACAAAAAACCGTAAAATTACGTACTTATAAATTAGGGACTTTAACGGCGATTTTAATAATTTATGTTGCTACAACTGTTTGGTACTTGGTTTAAATATTGATGTTAGAAAAATGCTGCCTTAGGGAGATCGATATAGAATTTTTAGCGCCTAAAAACAAAAGCCCGCCAAATCTATACTAATACATATTATAAAGAGGAAAGATTTGTACCTATTTTTGTATGTTTGTAATGAATAGACTCAAAAAGTAATGGGCCGATTTAAAAATTCTTTCACCAATAGAATGCTACGTTCTTCCAATTTGACACATTTCATTTTGAAAAAATTAGGGATTCTTGGTAAAATTTGAACAATGTAACCGAAGGTGTAGAAAACTAACACTAAAAAAAGTGTTTTATATCCAAATTTCCAAAAATAAATAATTGTCTACCCCGTGCGAAGCCGGGACCGGCTGCTAGTGTAATATAACGGCATTTTAGATTACGACGGCAGCATTAGGTACGAGTAATCATTCTTATCCAAGTAAGAAGAAAATGAATAAAGTAGAATATAAATCCTTTTTTATTTTGTTTCAGACATCTGTTGAGTGATCAATCGGATCCGTTCAACCGCTCGCCACTGTCCATGGACCAAGTGAAGTCCAACACGGAACTCAAAGAAAGGATCCAAGCGTGGATCACTCAGCAGAAGAACATTGCTCAAAACCCGACCAGTAACGAATAAAAGACAAATATAAATAGGATTTTGTATATTTTACTAGGCAAGCTAGTAATACTTTAGGTTAGTTTAGACAGTAGATTTCGTATTGAATGCAATACTATACATATTGTGTAAGGGCGCTTGATAAATGGGAAGTTTGTGTGATTTGTGTCAAGTGTAAACAGTGTTATTTGTATCATATTTTTATTAGTTATTTTTCAATGATTATTTGTAAATTTTAGTTAGTTATCCAAGTTTCGGTACATATCAGTTGCAGTGATATCTTGTTTATTCTTTATTTATGTTTACTGTTTGTATTTATTTCAGTTGAACCGTTCAATTTAATTTTATCGATGTTTATTCGAATGATTTAATTGGGTGCATTTCATTTCTTGGATAGGTACCTACTAATTTGATAGTAAAGTTCGTACCATCCATTTATATTGTGATAAATTACTATTTTTCTTTAATTTAGTGTAATAAAAGCAATTAGACTTAATTAATATATTTCTTGAACTCGGTATCTTTTTCTTTATTTATATTATCCAAATTAATTATAAAAAAAATAAGAAAACTGGTTTAAAAAATGATGATGATCTCATGAGGTAATATAACACACAGCACACTGTCTTCTTGATAGTATAATAAGGCATGATAATTGAAATAATTTGTACTATTACATCCTATTTCGCAATAAATTATGTCCATATTTTACTAAAATACCAAATCCTATCCTACCAACTCACTTGGACCATTTCCTCCAATATTTATGAAAGCACGAATAGCGCAGTGTTTGAGCGATTGACTTCTGCGCTGCTTATCGCGGATTCGATTCCCGCATGGAGTAAATATTGGTACTTATCACCTATCTAGACAGTTATTCCAGATATGGGTATAATAAGCATATGATTTTAAATTAGAACGTACCAGTAACCACAAATATACTGGTACATACAATACAAGAGTACTACCTTATTTGCAGCGACGAATGTGTTAATTATAGAAGCAACCAATAATATCCACTATTTATGGTTGCCTCCTTGAAACGGGTTATAACTAGAGCTAATTTACGACAATTTAACCGCAGTGACTGTCCAATTTAGGTTATTTTCGAGTAGAAATGTAGGAGACAGGCCCAGGAAGAGTTTGTTAAGACGCGCATGGAGACTGACTAAAACTGTTGTGTCGCGGACATAAAATTAAAATTCGCGCCACTATAGTAGCAAGGAGCGTACAGCGTACATAGAGGCTTTTATTTTTACAATATTGGGCACATGAATTTTAATAAATAGGTCTATAGTTAACCATTCATTGGCACGCTACAATCGTGACGTCCTCACTTTCCGTTTCCGCCCGACACAGGTCTTGTGACTTGTGGTAGTAGTCGGCGACGGGGACCTCTCTTTTTAAACAATACATAAAGCCATGGTACGAAGCGAGAGGGCATGGGAAGCAGTCATCTTCTTTAATGAAGCAATAATGCGAGCGAAGGAGTAATGGAAAGGCAATCCTAACGTCCAGCCACCACAGCAGATGACCCGGGTGACAGCAGTATTGGACCATTTACGGAAACCTTATATGCGCGCTAGTGGACGTAACTCGCCATCGGCAGAAGGCTCGAGTCAACGATGCGTTCTACGTGCGCTACAAAGGGATGTCAGTATGAGAGGTGGCCCTCATTGGCCAATACCTGTCAAGTCTGCGCGATTGTTCAACTAGGCTACTGTGGCCCTGGAACGCAAGGGGCAACTGCAGGTCATGAATGGATTTTAGTTCCACTCCATTCAGAACGCGAGGAATTATTTAAAAAGGAATTAAATAAAAAGGGTTTAACTATTCGACCCAGTCCAACTTCAAGTTCAATGGGCGTGGATCCTTGACCTTGATTTCGATATTATTTTGGTGCATATGGTACCTAAATAAAGAGTTATACAACATCATGACTAATAGGTATATAATTTCTTAATTTATTCAAATGTTTTAAATAACATCACACTTTACAAGAACTTTTGTAAAAGCTTTTCACTTTTATTTCGTGAAACGAGGAGGAGGCCATAACAATCTCCAACAGCGAGCATAGACAACCTAGTTGACATGGCGGAATAATCAGCTGTTAATTGCAATGCTAACGATTAAGTGGAATAATTCTCATAGGTAATAATTAGTTTAGTATTTTGTCGAGTTTTAACTCATTCTAGTTTCCAATAATGCAAGTCATATATATTTTTGATCGCGTAATTTAAAATTTCTTATAAGAAAAAAGGAATGGCGCGATGTCCCTTGTCATCTGTCAGCTTCATTCATTCATCCATTGTGCAGAAAAAATGTGACTTGTTCGCTTTGTAATTTTGTTTTTATGTAATAAGTGCTAGTTGAATATTAGATCCACCCGTTATTACATCCTATTACATTAACGAAAGTGTTGATTACCGTATTGCATAATAAGAACAGTCGTAGTAACACAACGGCCTGCTTTACTGTGGCCCAAGATTATTCCCTCTACAAAGAGCTTGGTGCGGCGTCGGCGAATGAAATACTTATTTTTCTTGCGCAGTGAGTTGTTGAGTGTGTCATTTGATGAAGAAATAGGGGTGTTTATAAAATAGTGAAGTGTGAAAGGAAGCCAGGATGTCAGGCCGGGTAAGGAAGCAGTCGGACTGTCCTGTGGGCAAGCAGGGCCCGATGCGGGCGACGCTGCCGGTGTCGTCTGTCATGAAGAGTGGCGGGCTCAAGAAGAACGCCAGCAACAGCCCGACTCTGTCGCCCACGAATGCGTGGCGCCGGATATCACCAGATCACGCCCTGTCTGGACAGCGAAGCCCTGGAGCTGTCAATTACAAAGGTATCACATAACTACGAATCATTTATTAACTTACAGTGTACCATAACTGCTCTTTAACATAAATGAATTTATGTAAAAATAGCAGTTATCATTATAAACTAGCCCAAGAAACAAAAAAGTAGTTAATGTAAACATGAATACCGATCTTCTTACAGTGGCCAATAGTGCACATTAGTAACTGATGTAGGCTAACAGTAATGTTGTTAATTAAACACATGAATCACAATGTGTATGTGATTTGCTAACCCATGGTAACAAGTAATCTGTAACATGTAAAGTTTGTTGCAACTTAGATGCTTTGTTTCCGAAGGCCTCCACTTTCTGAGTTATGATTTTGTAGTCAAGTGTTTGTTAAACTCTAGCCTAAAAACCTGTTAAACTTTGTCAATAAAGTTGGGTTTAACATACTCTTTACTCCAATTACTTAACCCACTCTCAGTTATGAACCTATAATGGTAGTCTATGTCTAGATATTACTGTAGTAAAATCTCATTACTTAGAATAACAGGTTTTATACCACTCACAATCATTTATTATTATAAAAGTTATGTGGTAGCAGGAATGTTGAATGAAAAATTCTTAATGTTTGATTTATTTTCCTTGTATTGATTTAACCTATCACATACACGAAATGAGACACAATAGTAAAACAATAACAGCGCGGTCTCATGTGACCGGTCAGGGATTCATGAATTAAAATAGAAAACCAACATTGAAATGGCCAAATAATATTATACTTCTTATTCTTCTATTTGTTTATGGTAATTCCAGCATGCCTTACTTCTTTTTTCTTTTTCTGTTAGGGTGTTTGTGGAGTCACTCATATTCCTTTCATATTCTTGTCTTATTATAAAAAAAGGTGAAGGGTTCTATATAAATTATCCTTCAAACTGCATGTAAACCCTTCGCATTTATCTCAGTACTCTGCTTACTTCCGGCTTTTGCATAAAACTAAACCCAATCCCATTTCAAAGCTATGTTTAAATTTAATAAGAAAATCAACATCCATCAGTCTATTTGGGGCTGCTAAAGCAAATCTTCCATAACATCTACTAGCCGCTTTGAAGGTTTTAATCCATTTCTGTCACTACATCTTTTATAGAATCTATCCTTTATTGTATTTATGTCTTCATACTAAGAATGAGATTGTAAATTAATGTAATGTACCAGTATTTATATAGTGTATGTATTTTCTAGGCAAGGGCAGGTTTGGTGCCAGTGTGATCAGGCGCACGGCTTCACTTGACACACTCTATCACAAAGGACAGTGGTCCAGGGACTACTATCTACACGCTGGCCAGTTGCAAGTTGATAAATCTACACAAGTACGTAACTATTTTTATACTGAAGTTATCAATGGTTTGATGATTATGAAATTCCTATTTTTACATAGTTGTTGCATGATAAAATGTTTTTGTAGTTGTTATTATAGCAGCTATTTTATCTGTTTGACTTTTCCAAACAATGAATTAAACATTTAGCTTACAATAAGTTTTAGTCAGTACCAAAAACAAAATAAATTAGGCTGATTCTAGTAGTGAACAAAAATTAACTGAGTAGCTGTAAAATTAATAGTAATTAAATATTTTCTGTGAAAAAAGTAATAGTAGAAAAGTAAAATGTGATTCAGAGTATGGTAAGCTGTATAGTAATTTTACTAATATTTTTTTTTATTATTTTTGTTTATTTCTTCTGAAAATATGTATAATCTGGTAGATATCCTAGGTAGTGTATGAATTTGTTGATGATGTAGTGAGATAAGCCAATGTAACTGTGTTGCTATTTTTAACCTAATATAAAGGGATTGACAGACATTACCCTTTAAAACTGACCTATCCTTTAAATTTACAGTTATAGAAAGTTCTGCAAAGCAAATTTGTAATAAATTTTGCTTTTAGTTATGTATTTCCTAGTTATGTGCACCACATAAGGCTGGTTGTTTTTTTTACAGCTGACAAAAATATATGTTGCTGTCAAAATAACTTATTAGATGATCTTGCTGCTGGATTATTTGTTAAAAAAAACTTTATTTATTCTAAAACAAGATTGGGAGACAGGATTTTACTGAATACCAGTAATGTAGGAATCACTGCTTGGTCTCTAAAACTCAATAATTAGGTAACACAATAAGCTAACTAAGGGGGAACTGGTGTCACATTTTCTGGATTCTTAGTACCCATAAAAATTTACTGTAAAAGTATGGAAATTATATTTAGTTAGGACCACCAGAGGAGCCTCCGCTTGTAATGGATGGTTTCCCATCCAAGGATAGATCTTGGCAATCATGGTTAGTCACATTGGCTTTTATTACTGAGCCAAAAACTCCATCCAGAAAGAAAAAGAAGAAACTCCATCAATAAAAGCTCTAAAAATAAAACATCTTTCAAAAGAAACCAGTATTTAATTTTTGAATTGTTTTTCGAACAGACCGATGACGGAGGCGGAACATCAGGCCGCTCCTCCCGTAGTTCTGAGGATGACAAACTTGACCGTTTCCTGCGCAGTCGCCTTCAACGACCACACAAACCAGCTGCATCTGGAGACTACTCAAATAATTCTATGAACACTGCTATTTGTGAGTATTTTTTAATAGAATTCATTGTTCAAAAATATTTCTCTCGTAATTTTTACTGTATAAATATAATATATAAATAAAAACTTGGCCAATTAAACTCAATATTCTGTTGAAGACACACAGAATTTAACAAAAATAAAAATGATATTTTAGTAGAACCATGGTAGAACCCAACCCACTTTTTTTTATAAACCAATCACAAGTAACTAAAATAAGTAATTAAACTCCAGGGTCCCGTTTTGGAGGCAGCAGTGTTCCACTGAGACCAGCACGGTCGTCAGTTGAGGGTCTCAACCAGGAGATAGAGAGACTTGTGCTGTATCCAGCCAGTGGCACACAAACTCCGCATCTGGACCGGCTAAGAGATAAAGTATGTACTAATTAATGCTTTCCTTATTGCTATTTTCTTCGTTATAGAGAATTAAATTCAAGAAGATACTTTGAAATTAAAATTATAAATTCGGTGCATGAAAATAGCCTTAACTACTATTACTTTATTGTAGCGATAGGCGACTCCTAGATGTTGTTACAACCGAAAGAATCGGACGCGTTAAAATAAACCATCGAGTTAACTATCGACTCAAAGTTTCAGAAATATAATCGAGATATTTTTCGATTCTTACGAATCAACAAGTCCTCTTGTTTTCGTTTGTTCGAATCAGTGACTCGCTCGAAACTCTAAACCACCGAGGAACAACTCGCGAATGAACTCGCCATGACTAGCGCATAACAGAGCGAGTCGGAATCGAAAAAAAGTCGAAACAATCGATAATCATCGAGATGTTCGAACGATCGAAACTATCGATTAAAACCTCTCACCATCGCGTACGTACATACACACGGAAGCTTGCTTTGTACAGTATTAGCTGCCTGCTTTTTCCACAACAATTCAAACTTCTTTTCTTGAGTGTAGGTTTGTAATTGTAATAACAAAAATGTTATTTTGAACATTTTTGTAATAAATGCATATGAAAATACTTATGATAGATTAGATACGCAAGTCTTAAAATTGTTGTCTGTTTGTCTGTTTACATATTTGTTTCGGCTAATCTCCGAAACGGCTGGACCGATTTTGACGGGACTGTTACTGGTAGATAGAAGAGATAGATGGTATAAGTACTAAAACGTAACAAAAAGTAACGAAATAATTAGGGTTCAGCGCAAAAAAAACACTTCTCCAAATGGCATTTCAGTCTAATTCTGCTTCTGTTCTATTTTTACAGGATAATATTATAATTGTTTGTACCTAGTTGTACAATAGTCAGGAATAGCAACATCTTAATGCGCCATTTGTACAACAATGTAACCTTTGTTTGTACAATAACATCCTCATCTCTTCTATACATAGTCTCCAAAATGTGTTTACAAGAAACTTATTAACATTGTACATGTATTTATTTCTTAATGTTTATTATAATTTAATTTTGTAACCAGTTATCCCCCACGTCGTTGGTTACTGCGCTGCCTCCGTGGGTCGTAGCGTGATGATATGTGTAGCCCAAACGCTTCTTTAACAAATGAGGGTGTTTTGTTACTAAATATATTTTGGTAAATACCATTACATACTATACTTGTATATTTTATCTAATGGTGTGAGATAACTCCGAGAGATAATGTTTTCAATCTGGTTATGTCCATATCTGACATGTATGTTAAGCACAGGGGAGTGAAGAAGAAATCAAAATCAAAAACTTTTATAATAATAATAAATCGTTTATTTGTGCAGATTCTGCCTTTAATTTCGGCGTGCAAATCATAGTAGTTTAAATAAATTATTGACTAAAGAAACATAATTTTTAAATGAAAAATCATGCACTCATAATACTTATTATTTCCATCCAATATTTTTTTTATTATATTTTATTTCACATAGGCCTACATGGGGTCTTCTAAAACGTCAGAAGCTAGTGCACAGTTCCAATTGGTTGTTTCCTATGGAGTAGAACCGGCAAGAAACTTCATGGTTACTCTTTTAAAATAAAAACTATTGATTTTTCAATATTTTCATATTACAATATTAATAGATAGATACAAGAGGACAGTGTAGACCAGTCAACAGTGTACCTAAAAACACAATAAAAATAATCATAATCAATAAAAGACTTCTATAGCTCTATTCCATTGTTTTCTTCCAGGTAACTCCAGAAGGGCATCGCGCGCCGCTCGCAGAACTCCTTCGGCGTTCCGTCAACACACAGACTCCACACGATCTGTGTCACACTGCTCATTCATCAGGTAATATCCACCTTCCAATAAAAAAAAACTTTTACTTAAAAAAAAAACTTTGAATTGATGTTTTAAATTTTCTAATTTTCGGCCCTGACTGCAAATAATATGTTTTAATGTTACTCTTTTTACTAATGCAGGATATTATATTTATTTATTTATATTATTTTTTTTTCTAAACCAGTTCAATGCAAACTTTTTATTATTTAGAGGGAATAAATTTAGTTGGAAATTAAATATTTCTAATATTCAATAATATGTCTTACATAATTGGGTATTTGCCTGTTTATTTATATAAATCTTTTTCTGAAAACAGCATCATAATTGGTTAAAAGTAGCATCAATGTGAGTGTAAGAAACATTAACAGTGGGTATATCTCACTATTTCTTTTACGTAACATAATTGCGGTGATGTTCAGTGTGTGCATCTTTTTTGTTACTAGACAGACAGTTTACCCTTCCAACTGATTTGATAGGTTTCTAACACACTGAAACGGATTTGAAAAATTATTGCTATCTACGATTTTGAAGTTTTTGATACAAATAATTTTCAAAAAGTTGAGTCAACTACCCAATTATGTTTGTGGCTAACTATGAGTGTATTCCAAGTATCTAAACAATACATTGTGGGCATAGATCCACCGTCGCGGGGGTCTCTCTCAAGCGGTGGGTCCGCAGAGCTACTGGCCGCAGGTCTATAACTAACTATAGCTTTTAGACAACCCCTCCCGCAATTAATAGTTGAAATGCACCAAACAACAGAATAGTTTGATAGTCCTCAAGCATGTGGTTTTTATAATATACTTTGCTTATTTGCTTCTATAGGAATTATTCAGTTTTGTAGAAGATACAATAGTTGTAGACAGAATAAACTGAAACTAGTTATTATAATTTTCTTGGATTTGCTTTTCAGAACATTGAATGATTAGTTCCAAAAAAATTTTGATGGTGTACGGATTTCTGTTTCAAATAACTGTAATGTGTTTCAGGCGGCAGTGTATGCTCGTCACCAGATCTTGATGGCTCTAAACTGGGCACATCGCCTCAAATCAATCGCTTCTTAGCTCGTGAACCTCCCGATGGTTGTGAAAAGGTTAGTTATAGTTAACATTCTTTTTGGTACAATTGTTAAAAACAGCGTCATTACTTGTATTACTTTTATTTATATTGTGGTTAATTAATATTATTTGCTACAGAACTGTCTCTCTAAATCTCCAAACAGAGTTTTCTTGAAAGTCACTTAGTTTTTATATTCGTATTACAGGTGAACCTGAAAGCAGGCGAAGGAGCATTCTCAGAATCCGTGTCGGTGATGAAGCCGACGATACCGGGCTTCACGCTGCGGCCGTCGCTGGGCTCGGCCTTCCAGCCGCTGCAGCCCGCGCAGCCGCCGTCCCCGCCCGCCTCCAGCTCGCACTGATCCCGCGCAGTGCACCGCCGCCCGCACCCCACCAGTGCCCACTCCACGGACTAGAGGGTTCCTCATCCACCAAACTCGACATTTTATTAACATTGCGTTCAACTAACCCTCTTATTAAACGTCGTATGTTCGTCGAAGTTGAAAGTTACGAACTATTTTCAATTTCACGTTAGTTTGACCCTGCTATTGTATTTTGTGGCATACAAATCAATCACTTATGATTATATGACTGTATGTTGAAGTTGTGGAGCTAGTGGTTTATTTGTACCATAGCAAAGTAATGAAAGTTTCCCATAACACTGCAGTAATGCTATTACTTTATTACAGGAAATAAAACGTGTTAGTGGCATCCAAAGTTTTATCACTTTTACATTTAATACACGTCTTTAATTAATATGTTGTGACAATAATAACATTCTTTAAATTTATTGTGACTAAATATCAATGTCTTTTGATACACAGAGTATTGAATGTTTGTCAATTTCCATCAAATTTCGAGCGAGAGTAAGAAATAGGAATGTCCCCGTGTAAATTGATCCATTTTAGATTTGCAATTACTTTGCACAAATTACTACTTTGACAAACAGAGCAACCAAAGCAATTTAATCACAGCATTAGATTCACTAACGAAGCCAAACAAATGGCAAAAATATTTCATAAATACGAGTACCTATATATTATGTATTAGTTTGCCCTGATATTATTTTAATGAATTACATTAGGTAATGAGGGAGCTATTTTTTCTAAAATGTTTATTTAGGTATTTTAGCACTCACTGCTCCAGCTTAATTTGTTTACATGACTGGATATATATTTGATCTCATTTTATGTATTATTTTAAAATTATGTACATAACACTACATGTTGCAAGCATAGAATTTTAAAGTGTTATAGTATGATAAGTCATTTATTATTTTCAACATACATAAGTTTTTGTTAATTTATAATTGAAGATAAATCACTTCGGACCAAATTTCTGAAAGGGCCAGATCGTCTTATTTGTGGTAATGGATATATCGGTTGCTAGAACAATTTTCCAATGCAAAAGAGCTTTAACTTGTGGGATTTGATAAAAGAAAATGTAAGTAAGAAAATAGACTGAATTTTTAAACTTTACTCATACTTTGATACAGGTAACTTGACTTTATTTGTTACGTAGTGTAGAGTACTATAAAGTGCCTATTATGGACATGCTTACTTGTTTGTTTACTCTCCAATTAATAAAATTAACTCACTAGTTCGTTATTTTGTTTCTGAAATTCGATCTTCGTTATGTTTCGTCAGTATCTGTATCAGGTACATGAGGCATTTGTTCGTGTAACGTTCGATTAGGGAAGTTTGGACCGCACTCGTTGGATTTCTCATTTTGGCCAAAATGCATTTTTATCATCGAGACTGATAATGTAGTATGTTTGACAACTTACACATAAACATAGTTAGATCTGCTTTTGGACATACGCAATTATTTTTTAAACCTTTTTTAAAATTCGACGGCAAATACATATATATTTTGGATGGCTCACCTTTGGGAATATATAGTATAAATCTTATCATTGCTCAAACAAAATTTTTATTAAGAGCCACACGAAATGTAACTTAGTGATTATAATATTTCCAGTTGCTGATGTAAATTAGTACCTATTGATTATATTGGTTATTCAATAAACAAATGTGATAATGTAAGAGAAACGGTCGAATCTGAATGTTGATCGTGGCTTGACAACTTTCGATACTGGCGTGTACTAGTGCTGCTTTCATGTTTTAACATGCTGCACAAAATTACAGTATCCATAAGTTGTGAAGAATATCGAAGGTGCTGCGTAGTGACTATAAGTGTGTACAGACTAACCGACTTGTGACAAAGGAGCAGGGTGTTTGGGATGCGATTATATTGTGTAAGCAACCGCACTTGACGGCAGAAATCATTTTCGAATTGACTGCGAATGTGACAAACAAAAGCCTGTATCTGACGCTATGAAGGAAAACATTTTGGAAGTGTACAAAAAGTATTATCATCATTCATTTGAACACATAACGATTGTGTGTATGTTTAAGGATTATAATATGTTGTATAAAATGCCACTACAGTCTGTAATGATTCGACATTTTTAATAGTGAATAAATATATTGTGCAAAAACATGAGCATGGAAGAAGAGCCGAGCCAATATTTAAAATCCGGATTTCTGTGTAAAATGTTTCTGAAATAAGTGCAATATATAGCTGTAATTCGAATAAATATACAAGCAAACAATTTACGATATAAATTTGGAGGGTTATGTATTTTTGTTATTGTCTTGATGCCTTCATTGACCCACACTTTCAGTTGCTCGACTGTTGTTTGTGGAAACACATGTTCTGTAAAGTAAGCTTTATGATTATGTTTGCATTGCTTCCTAACAGCTTCCATGTCGCTTCTAGACTCCCCACACTTGGAATCCAAAACAATATTATGCTTTACTAATAATAGACTTATGTCACAGGTCCAGGTTGTAATTTAGGATTTATATAAGCCTCTCCCAATGTCGTTACCTAATTTAAGGTTTAGTAAGTTTTAGTAAAGGACCCGAAAAATTATTAGCTGTTAAATGTGTGCTATAAAACGGTCCCCTTACTGTTTAATTTAAAGTAACCACTAGGATGTGGACATAAGTTCATAAATAAAGATGTTTGCATTGCCACCATTATTATTTTAGACTGCTGATTTGAGCACAGTATTCCAAAAAACATCTTTATTTAAGGACTTGAAATGTTTTGAAAGTACATAAAGATATTTTTATATGTTCAGGGTAGGAGAAGGGTGAGTTGTACCATAAAAGTAACTTGGCTAGGACCTTAGATTTGATAGTTCTTTTATAGATGGTTAATATTATTTTAAAGTTTGCTTTTAGATGAATGATAAGTTTGTAATTTTTATTAATACAATATTAGATTAAATACTAACATTTAAACTAAACCAAAAGTGCCCATTGAGATAAGTTTATAATTCAAGCAAGCCTTTTGTTCGGCATTTTGTTAAAAAATAATGTTTAGGCAACAAAATTAGAAATTAAGAAAAATTATCGAAGGATTGTTGAGTTTTAAGTTATCTAAAATTGTTGAGGTTTATTGATAAAAAATTCCTTTAGTTTTTTTACATGATAATGTTCAACAAAGGGCTTGTTTAGTTAGAGGCATTAATTAACATCAATATTAATAGTATCTACTTTTAAGTAATAATAAGAATGGTTTTATTATAGTTTTGTTTCAGAGAAGAAATTCTAATTACTATTTTTGTTTCCAATATTTTATCACTTTTATCTGTTTTCACTGTAATGTATCTTGCTGTATTGCAGACATATCCAATATACAGACTGATTTAAACTACCGTTTTATTTATTACCCCTCAAGGTTGATTGATATTTTGAGTTAAAATAATGAGATGAAGGTAATGCTTTGAAGGAAAATAGTAGTCCTAATCATCAATCGATGTCAGCACCAGCTGACAGCTGATTGTACCAACAATGCAGATAAATATTTGGGTGATGATTTCATTCCACTGAAGTCTTTATTTTTGTAACCCACTCCAAGACAGCCTGGCCATGCTTCTATACTGTTACGCCGTGAAACTTGAGTACGCTATATCTTCGACGGAACCAAGGGTAGCATCAAATAATTAAAACGCATTGCTGGGCGAAGCTTCGAGAATAGGAGTTCATACTCAGGCCTGGCAAATTCCAGAAAAGTCCGACAACCACTATTATTATTACATAAGATTCAGTAGGTAGTTATGTGGGTGGATAAGGGAATTTGTACCTTCCGGTATTAGCAATAGAGTCGAAATTCGCATGTAAGGTGGTAGATAAGTACCTGCTTACGAGAGTAATAATAATGATTTATGGCCTCCCGATGCGACTATTTTGTGCTAGAATGTCCTTGAAACGTCGGTATCGAGAAATTTCGGTGGCTTCGCATATAAATACGGGTCTCCGGCTAGAAGCAGTTCAGTTTGATTTCGTCAGCGATACAGAGCGAGCTACCTAAGTGTGTGAAGTGATACCTAGCGACCTAAGCGATACTAAACGGAACTCTGAGTGTTTATAGTGATTGGTTATTTGTTGATTGGACTAATTTGTCATTGTTTTGTGGTGAATAAAGTTGTCTGCTAGTAAACCGGCATTTAATTACTCACGTTCGTAACAACTGGTGTCAGAAGTGAGATGCCATTACTACAGAGGGACGACGAACAGGGACCACGAACAAGGAGGCAAGTGGAGATGGATGCTGCACGTCAACGTCTGGAAGCGGAAGATCGGGCTGGTATGGGAGCAACGGCAGCTGCTGAGGCGCCAACAGGGCCATCCTCGGAAATGAACCTCGCCGCAGTGTTGGCCGCCATGCAAGCTAGTATGGAGGCTAACCAGCGTAAGCTCCAGGGTCTAATCGCGGCTAACCAGGAAGCTGCCCGCCGCGAACAGGAGGCTAACCAACGTAAGCTACAGGACTTAATCGCGGCTAACCAGGAAGAAGCCCGCCGCGAACAGGAAGCTGCCCGCCGCGAAAAGGAGGAAGCCCGTCGGGATCAAGAGGCTAAGCAGAACCTGATCCTCGAAAAAATCGATCACGGCCTCGTCACGTTGGGCGGGAAAGTGAAAAATCTCACCTTAGAGGTCAAGGAGGTTTCCGCCCGAGCTGATAGCCTCGAAACCAGAATTGTCAAGCTCGAAGCACGCGAACCGTCCGTTGCTGTTAGCGCACCATCGCACACCCATTGTGCATCAGCCGCAAAATTTGATATGCCGCGTTTTGATGGCACGTCGTCCTGGACGGCTTTTAAGTACCAATTCCAAACACTGGTCAAGACGAACCGCTGGGATGATGACCAGTCTTTCGCAGCGTTAACTTTGGCCCTACGAGGGGACGCTCTGCTGGTCCTAGAGAACCTTCCTCCAGACGGCAGGACGTTGGAGCGTCTAATGGAGGGACTAGACACTCGCTATGGTGACAAGCACCTCGAACATGTTTTCCGCGCGCAACTTCGCGAGAGAACGCAGAGGTCGAACGAGAGCCTTCAGCAGTGGGGAGTAGAGGTTGAACGGCTGGTCCGGCGGGCATACATGTCGATGACACCGGAGATGGTGGAAGTAAATCTGGTGCAAGCATTCATCGACGGTCTACGGGATACTGAAGTCAGGGCTACGGTGCGACTCGGACACCACCAAACTCTGAAGAGTGCGATGGCCCACGCTTTGGAAGTGGAAGCCGTACGACAAGACTCACGTACGCACAGAGTTCGGGAAGTGGTGGTCTCACCTTCAGTGCAACCACGTCACCGAGAAGTGGCTCCGTCGGCAAAGTCCCGCTATATTCCGACGTGTTATGGATGTGGAGAAAAAGGGCACATTCGAACCGATTGCCCCAAGAGGAAGAGGGGAAGTGTGGACTCCGGAACTCAAGTTAACGAGGAGTCGTTAAACTAAATGTCGCCAGGGCCGCGGGGCGGGTGCTGGCTGGTCAACTGAAGGCCCCAACCATCACCATCAATCAAGTCCACAACGGAAATAGTTTGATCATCGAGGGAACGCTGAATCAACGTGCCTGCAATTTCACCGTTGACACCGGGGCGTCACGGACTATTATAAGACCTGAGTTGCTGAAACGCACCATCTTGTGGAAAACAGAAACCCCAGCCTACCGACTTCAGACAGCCACCGGTCAGCCAGTCTCCGTCCTCGGTGATACAGAAATCGAGTTTAAAATCGGTGATCAAGTGTACACCCATTCAGCGTTAATCGCGAATATTACCGACGATTGCATACTGGGTCTCGACTTCCTGCGGAATTACCGATGTGTTTTAGATATCGATAAAGGAGTATTGAAATTCCCAGACCAAGAAGTCTTCCTGCAAGGAATTAACACATGCAACCTCTATTGCTTAAAGGATACCACATTGGCTCCAAGAACGGAAACCTTAGTCGAAGTTAAATTTCCTAAGAAAATTAGGCAACGCAGATGTGTTATGGTTGAAGACATTGGCCGGCACCCGGAACTTATCACCGCAAGGACATTAGTTATGACGAAAGGAAGATCCAAGGTTAGGATTGTAAATCTTGGGAAAAAGGAGATCCAGTTGAAGAAAAACAGTGTTGTTGGAAGATGTGAAGAAGTGAAGTATCTCCGTCAAATCAACACATCTTCAGTAAAACAAGACGCAATAAAAGGTGAACCTGATCACATCCAGCCACTTCTGGAAAATTCTAAGAGCAATTTATCAGTTTCAGAACTACAGCAAGCCAACGAATTTCTGCTACGGTTCCGGGATATCTTTGCAACGGGAAAAGATTGCGGAAGAACAGGTCTCGTCAAGCATGAGATAGATACAGGTGATGCTAGACCAATTAAACAGAGACCGCGCCGCATACCCTGGGCTAAAGAAACTGAGGTAGCAGAAATGGTAAAGGATATGGCTGATAGCGGAATAATTGAACCTTCTACGAGCCCATGGTCTTCGCCTGTCGTTCTGGTGAAGAAGAAGGACGGCAGTACCAGATTCTGTGTAGACTACAGAATGCTGAATGATGTAACGAAGAAGGACAGTTATCCCTTGCCTAGGATAGACGACACACTGGATATGCTCAGTGGTATGAAGTGGTTTTCAACCATTGACTTGAAAAGTGGCTACTGGCAAGTGGAAATTAGCGAGAAAGATAAGGAAAAGACAGCGTTCAGTACAGGAATTGGCAACGGCCTGTGGCAATTTAACGTCATGCCTTTTGGGTTGTGCAACGCTCCAGCGACGTTTGAACGCCTCATGGATAGAGTCATGGTGGGCCTTCTTGGTGACGTCTGTCTGGTATATTTGGATGACGTCATTATAATGGGCCGCACTTTTATGGAACACCTGAGGAATATGGAGAAAGTATTCACCAGGATACGGGGGGCTAACCTAAAACTAAGCCCAAAGAAGTGTGCCCTGTTCAAGAAGGAGGTCAGCTACCTAGGACATGTCATCTGCGCCGATGGAGTGAGAACCGATCCTGAGAAGATAAAGGCTGTCCAACAGTGGCCGGCTCCAAAGAACAAAACAGAAGTACGTGCATTTCTAGGGTTGTGCACATACTACAGACGGTTTGTTATGGGTTTTTCGGACATTGCAAAACCTTTACATCAGCTGACTGAGGATAAACGAGATTTTATCTGGGACAAGAACTGTGAGTCAGCATTCAACGAACTAAAGCAACGGCTATGTGAAGCGCCTATACTGGGGTATCCGAGCAGAGATGGAAGATTTGTCGTCGATACCGACGCCAGCAACACAGGAATTGGTGGAGTGCTGTCGCAGGTGCAAGAAGATAGGCAAGTCGTGATCGCTTACTTCAGTAAGGCACTTTCAAAACCAGAACGGAACTACTGCGTGACTCGACGAGAACTACTGGCTGTTGTAAAAACTTTGCAACATTTCCACAAGTACCTCATAGGGAGACAGTTTACGTTGAGGACGGACCACGCTGCATTGAAATGGCTTCTACAATTCAAAAACCCTGAGGGTCAAGTTGCAAGATGGCTAGAGCAGCTGCAGGAGTTCAACTTTGTGACGGAACATCGTAGTGGAAAAGGGCATAACAATGCTGACGCCCTGTCGCGACGTCCATGTAATGAGGACTGTAGACATTGCCAGCAAAATGAAGCCCGGGAACACGTGAACTTAATTAGGGCTGAAGGCAACTTTAAGAGGTCCCAGGAAGAAGATGACGATATTCGACCTATACTGGACTGGAAGCGTAGTGGAACTAGGCTTCAGTGGAATGAAGTATCGTCACATAGTCCTGTCACAAAGAGCTACTGGGCACAGTGGGACAGTTTAATCCTAGAAAATGACGTGCTTTGTAGGAAATGGGAATCGAACGATGGCAAGGAGGTGACCACACAAGTGATAGTACCACGACGTGAAGTGGTCCCCCTGCTTCAGGAGATACACGATGGCGCTTCTGGTGGACACCTGGGAATCAAGAAAACTCTACTGAAAGTGAGACAGCGGTATTACTGGCTCAATTGTAGAGAAGACATAGAGCAATGGTGTCGGAAATGTACAGCGTGCGCATCCGTGAAAGGACCACAGACTAGGAGCAGGGGCAAGCTTCAGCTGTACAATGTAGGAGCCCCATGGGAACGCATTGCCATCGACGTTGCTGGACCTTTCCCAGTGACAGATGACGGAAACAAATACATATTGGTGATACAGGACTATTTCACAAAGTGGCCTGAAGTTTTCGCCATACCCAATCAGGAAGCGACGACAGTGGCGAAAAAGGTGGTCGAAGAAGTAGTATGTCGGTATGGCGCACCTTTGGAGATCCATTCCGATCAAGGCCGCAACTTCGAATCTGCGCTGTTCCAGGAAATGTGCACTCTTCTGGGGATTTACAAGACACGCACAACACCTGCGCACCCACAGTCGGACGGAATGGTGGAGAGGTTTAACCAGACCCTGGAGAATCACCTGGCTAAGGTTGTCGATGACCATCAGAAAGATTGGGACCGGTATATTCCACTATTTCTGATGTCTTATCGATCAGCAGTGCATGATAGCACGGGCCATACCCCAGCAAGAGTGAATTTCGGCAGGGAGATGAGACTTCCAGTCGATACCATAACCGGCGTGCCACCTGACAAGACTAAGCCAGTTACGGACTTCGTAAGTGACCTCCAAGATCAATTGGATGAAGTGCATAAACGAGTGCGTGAGAATAGCCTGCACACCAGCGCTAAAATGAAAACTAGATACGACCGCAATGCCAACGCCAAGGGATTTGAGGAAGGTGCACTGGTTTGGCTCCACAACCCACTTCGACGAAAAGGAAAGTCGCCGAAACTGCAAGCTCGATGGGAGGGACCCTACACCGTGATAAAAAGGATCAACGACGTTACCTACCGCATCAAGAAAGGGTTACGAGGGAAACCTAAGGTAGTCCACGTGGATAGATTGGCGCCATATCACGGATCTAATAATGCTCGGGACGAGCATGACTAAGAGGGGGGCACTGTTACGCCGTGAAACTTGAGTACGCTATATCTTCGACGGAACCAAGGGTAGCATCAAATAATTAAAACGCATTGCTGGGCGAAGCTTCGAGAATAGGAGTTCATACTCAGGCCTGGCAAATTCCAGAAAAGTCCGACAACCACTATTATTATTACATAAGATTCAGTAGGTAGTTATGTGGGTGGATAAGGGAATTTGTACCTTCCGGTATTAGCAATAGAGTCGAAATTCGCATGTAAGGTGGTAGATAAGTACCTGCTTACGAGAGTAATAATAATGATTTATGGCCTCCCGATGCGACTATTTTGTGCTAGAATGTCCTTGAAACGTCGGTATCGAGAAATTTCGGTGGCTTCGCATATAAATACGGGTCTCCGGCTAGAAGCAGTTCAGTTTGATTTCGTCAGCGATACAGAGCGAGCTACCTAAGTGTGTGAAGTGATACCTAGCGACCTAAGCGATACTAAACGGAACTCTGAGTGTTTATAGTGATTGGTTATTTGTTGATTGGACTAATTTGTCATTGTTTTGTGGTGAATAAAGTTGTCTGCTAGTAAACCGGCATTTAATTACTCACGTTCGTAACAATACGATAGAGCCAGAGCACACATTACAAACCTGAATAGACTGTCACCATGAAGGCATAGTAATGCTGGGAGTATTTCAATCCATGAGGCTCAACACTGACTCCTTAACCTCTCGAATGCTGTCTGTCCTTGCATCATGGTTGTCACATATTAGAATGTTATTTGTTACATTATCTATTTACTTCTGCTGTTGACTGGTAGATATTGCCTAAGGCGGTAAGTTCCGTGGCGGTGTTTAAAGAGCGGCCAGTTGTGGCCCAGGGCGGGCCCGACTTACGAGTTTTAGGTCCCGCGCTGAACCCATCAGCCAGGCGCATTACTTTGTGTAATTTATTTCAACTCCATTGCTCATAAGTTGGAAGGAAAACATTGTGAGCAAAGTAGTAGTCCAGGATTATGACCATTGATAAAAAAATAATCATCAAATTGGCATGTGGTGTTTACCTATAAGTGGTTGTCACACTGAAATTTAATTTTATGTGTGTTATATTGCTGTATGCAATATGAACAATTGTTAATAAACCTAATTTAATAAATAAATAAACATATTATATCCTTACTATCTCTATTAGCTACTGAGAGTTTCATACCAGAAATTGTTGTGTGTCTCATCAAAAAATCTCAACCCTGGATCCTGGACTATGATATGTCCTATACTCCGTTTGTTTAGGTAGTTAACTAAAGGTAAACAGTCTTGGTATGTCTTTTTATGTTAAAGAGGTCGTATATAATATACACAAAGATTATTTAAATTTAGTTTATTAGCTAACATCGATTTAGGTAAATACCTATTTGCAAAGATTTTTACATACAATTTATAGACATCTTTTAGATAAAAAGACATGCCAAGATTGTTTACCTTTAGTTAACTACCTAAACCGACGGAGTATAGTACCAAAATTCTAAGATGTAACATCTACCAATCCGCATTGGGCGCACATGGTGATTTCAGCTCTTTCCTTATCCTAGAGAGAAGGGCTGAATCAACATAGGGAACATTATGAGTGAATTTTTGTATAATAGTAAGTTTCAAGTCTATGTCATAATTAATGAAAATGTGCACTGTGTCATAAGTTAATTACTCAGATACCCGCGAAACGAGGCACAATAGTAAAACAATAACAGCGCGGTCTCATAGGACCGGTTGGGGATTCAAACGTTAAGTAGTGATCTGAACCTAAATAATAACAAAATCATAGTTATGCACAACAGAGTAAGTGTGATAATAATGTATCACTGCTATTACTTGGTAAAAATAAAAAGAAAGGTTACCAAATCTAAAATTGTATTAAATTCAGTCTTAGCATTATACAATAGACTTATAATGGAATAATAAAATTATTTTAAAATTACTAGTACTGCAAACTTCTTTTAGTTTGTATGTCATCCAACAATATTCTAAGTTCTTCGTCTTCAAACCTTCCTTCTAGTGATGGTATTAATGCCTTGGCTTCTTCAGGCGTCTCTGGGCAGAGGTTTGCCAGGCTTGCCACTTCAAATTTATGTAGCTTTTTGGATTGAAGGAGACTGAAACAAATTTTCAATAAGTTTTAGTACTTATCATTATAAATTTAGAGCTTCATAAGTCTTCTATGAAATTGAAAATTTAACCATATATTCCAAACACTTACTTTCTAACAGCTGCTATAGTTTCTTTGTTTTTAAACTTCTTGAACATGTTGGTGTAAGTGAGGGTTTTCATGAACACCTCCGAGAATTCTTGTTCCTCCTCCGCAGATTCATTCTGTGCTTTCCTATGTTCCAGCAACATGTCAACTTCAGATATCAACAAAGTTTCGGCATTTTCAAACTCTGTAAAGAAAAGTTAAGATTTTTACTCAATTTACTATCGATTATGTTATGCATTACTAGGTAATAATAATAATAATAATGCTGCTGACGTGAAGCGATCGTTGAAGGAGCGCTTCTTTGGCCGCCTGAATAAAGTACTGAATAGTCTTTTATCAGGCGGAAACAAGGTGCGCGCCTTCAACGGTTGGGTCATGCCGGTATTGATGTACTCTTTCGGCATACTTAAATGGACTCAGACGGAACTCGACGCCCTGGATAGGAGGGTCCGTTCACTACTTACTGTAAACCGGATGCATCACCCACGGTCATCGGTGATGAGGCTGTATATCCCGCGGAAGTGTGGAGGTCGTGGCTTTTTAAATGCCAAGACCCTGCATAACCGCGAGATATGCAGTCTCAGGGAATATTTCCTGGCTGTGGACGTGGGTATGCATCGCGCTGTAGTGGCGGTGGACAAGGGCCTAACCCCGCTCTCCTTGGCTAAGGAGAACTGGTGCAAACCAATAGTACTGGATACTAATGACCGCAGGGAAGTATGGCAGAGTAAGGAGCTTCACGGACGCTTTTACCGGGCCTTACATGGGCCCGATGTTGATCTATTAGCGTCCGTATCCTGGTTACGCTTTGGTGATCTTTTTGGAGAAACCGAAGGTTTTGTCTTTGCAATTATGGATGAAGTTATGATGACGAACAACTACCGGAAATACATTGTGAAGGATGGTACGGTTGACATCTGTCGGGCATGCCACCTGCCCGGAGAATCAATCCGACACATAATTTCTGGGTGTTCTCATCTTGCTAACGGAGACTATTTGCATAGACACAACCTCGTGGCCAGGATTATCCACCAGCAACTTGCTCTTAAATACAATCTTGTGGAGTCAGAAGTACCGTACTATAGGTATGTGCCCGACCCAGTTCTCGACAATGGCAATATCACGTTGTATTGGGATCGATCTATCATCACTGATAGGACTATTGTTGCCAATAAGCCCGACATAGTGGTGATAGATCGATTAGAGCGTCGCACAATGATTGTTGATATAGCGGTCCCACATGTCGACAACCTCGTGAAAGCTGAGAAAGAAAAGCAAACTAAGTATCTTGACTTAGCTCGCGAGGTTGTCGACATGTGGGAAGTGGACACGGCAATCATTGTGCCGATAGTCGTGACGGCCAATGGCTTAATAGCCAAGAGCCTCGACGAACACCTGAGGAGGCTCTCGTTAGGCAGCTGGATCAAGGGTTTGATCCAGAAAGCAGCACTCTTGGACACGGCGCGTATTGTCCGGAGGTTCCTCTCTCAGGAGCCCTGACCGCCGGTAACTTGGACCCTGTTCCCGATGCCGGTGGGCCACTATTTTTTATATTTTTAAATGTTTTTTTTTAAGTTTTTGTAAAAATATTTAAAAATGTATAAAATATGTTCTAATGAAAAATAAATGAAATAATAATAATAATTTACTCTTTATTGTACACCAAAGAAATACATTTTTAACAAAGAGCTTAAGATTAGTAGGGGTGGTACAATGGGCGGTCTTATCGCTAACAGCGATTTTTTACAGACAACCTTTGGATGGAATTGACTTAAGAGAATAGATACGCAGGTAGTTTCTGGTGTACTATTTACATGTATACAATACATACTAAATAATGAAAAACAAAAAAATAAATATTATATAATACATAATATATACCATGAATTTATATATACAATAAAATTATGTTATGTTTATACATATATACAACATAAATATGAAAGAGGAGATTATTGTATTTAACGACGATAATCAAGAGGAGAGGTAATGATTCTTGACCATATGTTTAAAAGTAGTTAAAGTTTCGGCTTTCCTGACCGATATGGGCAAAGCATTCCAGAGCCGCACTCCTTGAACTGTGAATGACTTGTCATAAAAGTTTGTGGAGTGGCTTGGCATCTCCAGTCTCAGGTTTTCCGACGACCTAAGATATCTATTATGTGTGTCATGAAGGAACTTGAAACGTTCTTTAAGATAAGCAGGGGTTTTGTATATTTACAAGGTATTATATATAGGTTAGGTACATCTTTCAGTCAAAAAGTTTTAGTCTACCAGGTTTAATATAAAATAATAGTTCTTACCTTTGGGAAACTGTAAATCCGCTGCATCTTCCTCTACAACGTCTTGAATAGGTCCAGCCATTATGTTATAGACACCTCAAACGGGAAACTTATTTATTTCACAGCAGATAAATCTGAAGATTCAATTCTCTTGAGTCGATAAAACTATAAGCTTTACGGTCAGGTACAACTATATCCAATTACTTTTCAGTGAAGATCTTATGAAATTTCCTGAATTTCACTTATAGATTTAGCTAGAAAATACCACTTGTTTTGCAACGCGCTTGCATTTCATTCTCTGAAACTTCTTTTATGACGTTCGTTGACGTTACGTTGTTTGACACTGACAGACTGAATACACTGCGTAGTGCGTTCCGTATCACGACAAAATCATATTAGTGCGTCAGAAGTGGTGCGGAGTATATAACTGTAAACAATGATAATATATTGTTCTTATACCCAGCATTATATTTTTTTGACATCATGTGCACCACGTTGTCTTATCACAAACTTAACTCAAATAGCTTCAAGTTTTTATTACTGTGTGGGCCGCTATTACGACAAACAACATTTCTTAAATAATTGTTTTGTTTCTATCAACATTAAAAACACTCATTTTAGACAACGTTCACCATCAACAGTTCATGGTTATTCGGTTTGCCTTGATGCCAACAATCAACATACTAAAAACTTTCAAAATTGCTATAGCATTGGCGACACGAACACGACAGAATGTTATTTACTAAATAATATTCTGCTTGGTTCAGCGCTAAATAATATTTAGCGCTGTGACTGCTAGACTATTTGTTGGCAACACTGAACCAGTTGACAGTAGATGAGTTCCGCGTTCCGAATTACGATATCGTCGATATTAGCAGGTTAACAAATCTGCTGATGTACACGTTACGAATTTTCGGAACCATCGTTGGCGCGTTAACATCGTATTTTGGGACACAGGGCCAATCAACGTCGCGCGACTTACAGCAAACTCGTACACCAGCCTGGTGTTACCAGGTAAATTGTTGACGCGCTAAGAGCTAACAGCGATGATATTGTAATTCGGAACGCAGGGCAAAATGAAAGAACTGTCAAAACAAATTAAAAAAAATTCTAATAAAATTGAGTTTATTTTCCTCCGTATGGTAAAGTACTGAAAAAAATGTCTACGGTGGAGTCGCCAATTGTTAAACCCGAAGACTCGCTTCATAAGTTCACACCTAGAGGTAACATGAGGACTAAATATACCAAAAGCAGCAACCACCTGTTTCAAATAATATTTTAAACAGGTTGTTGTTGTTAATTTGCTTTCGATATTTCAAAAATATTCAAATCAAATTAATATACACCCTAATTTCTTATTTTAGAAACAAGTAAAGTTCAGCAACATGAATTATCGAAGACAGTGTACTCCCACATCACAAACCTGCACAGTTTATTATCTGAGTGGAGTAATAACCGAGCCAAAGGATTTCGAGTAGCAAAACTAGTACGGAACTTAAATTTGCCCGAATGTGAGGAGGATTACTTTCCCAGTCAGATGGGCCCATTGACGGATACCTTGTTGGATACTTTGAATGTACTGAAGAATATTGTGAAAGGTAAATAGTATTTCAATATTTTATGTCAACAACAACAGCTTTAGGTTAGTTTTATATAGTATTATTCTTGAAGCATAATTAGCAAAAGCATGGGCATGCAGGACAAAATCCAAAATCCATGTTATGGATAAAAAAAAATTACTCCAAGTATTTCAAATAGTTGTGTCACAGCACCTTAGTTGATTAGTCAAATTTGTCAAAAATCTATTTATTAATGACTTGACGATAAACAAGCTTCTATTTCATGATATCAACAATTCAAAATTATGTACAACTGTGTTTCTCATTATTACAAATTATTACAGACATAAAACTGGTGAATACTCAACTACAAGCTCTAGCTAAACTGCAACGGTCTGATGAGCCCGTGCTTGTAACATGGTCTGTTAAACTAATCTCAGAAAAAGTTATAGTTATGTATGAAATGGCAAACAAAGAATTGGAATTGCTAGAGAAAGCAACGGGTATGTACTGTTTCTTTGATACTCATTTATTTTGCAATTAATTCATGAATCCCCAACCAGTTGCATGTGACCACGCTGTCATTGTCTTACTATTGTGTCACGTTTTGCGGGTATCTGATATGTTAAAGGCCTCGGCTTCCAGCAGTATGATTATGCTTCCTGGTTGATGAAACAGAACCTCGGGACCTTGGAATTAGGGCAACAAAGGAACAGTAGTGGGTTTTAGTAGTAGTAGAAGTCTGACGATTTAATAAAAGTTTCACTTTAACTATTCAGTGAGATGAGGAGTAAGTTAGACGGAAAGTTAGAAGGAATTAGTCCAAACAAGAAAATTTGTGTTTTTAAAATGGCAGAAAATAAAAATTCTGTTTCAATAAAATGGCAATTATTATCCTGAACATTTTTTACTATTACAACAATAGCATTCTACCTACAGCAACTATTACAACAATAGCATTTTACCTACAGCATTATTCAACTTTCAGTACAAAATAACATTATTTTGATATCCTCAAATATAAAAGAAATCCCAGTGTTCCAAGCTTCCAACAACAAAAAGAAATATTATAACTTCTAAACAACATGACATCCTTCTAGCGTAATATAAATGTATGAATAAAAAATTTCAAAATGATCAAATATTAAATTTTCGAAAATATTTTGGTTTCAGAAAACATAGGACATTGCCGAGACGCCCATTTGCTAGCAGTTTATGCAGAATCATGGAGGCCTGGCACTTATGTCTGTTCTGACCATTATTCATATCTGTTTTCGGAAGCTGGTTTACCCCCTGTGTCATGTCCTGCTTAACTTATTTTAAGATATAGAATATTTATTTTAAGTAACTTATAAGTCAAATATTAATTATTTAATAAACAATGTTGTTAAACAGATATTTTTTCATTTTATATTGTAGGCTGTAGATACTTTTCCTTCATTTCTATAACTATATAAATAAATGTATTTAGATAAACATTGTTAATACTATTTAGGAATTTTATATTCAGGCAAAGATAAAATTCCCAAATTATTAATTATTATTTAACAAGCCTAAAACATGTTTTTTTGGATTGCTTATACATTACTTTAATAAAATAAAATAAAAGTTGATTCATTTTGAGGAGCTCGTGGCTAGATAATAACAGCCGCACAGGTCGATCTTCAAGGTTAAGCAACGCTTGCCTAGGTTGGTCTGTGGATGGGTGACCATCTTAACTTAACGAGTTTTCTCCGTGCCTCGGAAAGCACGTTAAGCCGTAGGTCCCGGCTGTCATTTGTAGATCTTTGGCAGTCGTTACGGATAGTCAGAAGCCAGTAAATCTGACTCCAGTCTTGCTATGAAGTGCCGTGTTACCCCAGTTAATGGGTTGTGGAGGTCTGATAGGCAGCCGCTCCTCGTAAAATACTGGTACTCAGCTAAATCCGGCTTGACTGGAGGCCGACCCCAATATAGTTGGGAAAAAGCTAGGCAGATGATGAAAAGTTAATTCATTTATCATTTAATTTGGCTAAAAATAAGCAGTTTACTTAAAATTTTGGAAATTTTTTTTTTTTTTTTTTTTTTTTTTGTATTTTATTTATTTACTACAATCTGTCTCCTTCATGGGACATTCAGAAGTATGTCGGTTTGTGCTATCGCAGACTCGCTCGGTATGTGACCTGTGCCACATCCTCATTGTTTAAACAGTAGTTATATTTACTGTGATTGGATTAGGTCTTGAGGTATTTTGCGCTTTAATCGTCGCGCTTTGTTATGATTTTCCATTAGTGATCGAGCCAGAGTATTTGGGTGTTGTTGGATTCGTTCTTTATAGGACTTGGTATGGCGTACAATTTCCTGCTTGACAGTGGGCATTCGTAGGTCATGGTGTAGTAGTTCGTTAGGTACAAACCAGGGCGCGTTGGTTATCATACGCAGAGCTTTATTTTGAAACCTCTGTATGATTTCTATGTTTGAGTGAGATGCGGTGCCCCATAATTGGATCCCGTATGTCCAGATGGGCTTCAGTATTGCCTTGTACAAGAGTATTTTGTTTTCCAGAGACAGTTGAGACTTTCTTCCTATGAGCCAGTAAAGTTTTCGTGTTTGGATACCAAGTTGCTTCCTCTTAGTGAAAATGTGTTTTTGCCAGGTAAGTCTTTTGTCTAAATGTAATCCAAGATATCTCACATGGTTTGCTTGTGGGACTTCAATGTTGTTTAGTGTGACTGGAGGACAGGATCCTCTTCTTAAAGTAAACGTAACATTGACTGATTTTTTTTCGTTGGCTTTTAACCGCCACTTTTTAAGCCAGTCTGATATGACATTTAGTCCTTCCTGGAGTATTTGTGAGGCAATTTTTGGGTCTCTATGTGCAGCTAGTATGGCAGTATCGTCAGCAAAGGTCCCAGTAGTTAGTGATTCGGATGTCGGCAAGTCTGCAGTGAACAGTAAGTAGAGTATGGGACCCAGTACGCTACCTTGTGGCACTCCTGCCTGTATGGGACAAAGATCAGACAGTGCTTCCCCACTTTGTACCATGAAGTGACGCTGTTGTAGAAATGATTTCAGTATTCCATACAGGTGGTCTGGTAGGGCGTTTTTTAGTTTAAAAAGCAGACCTGCATGCCAGACGCGGTCAAACGCTTGAGATATATCCAAAAATGCACTGGTACAGTAAGACTTTGCCTCCAGTGATTCCATGATCTTATTTGTTAGTCTATGCACTTGGTCGATAGTGGCATGTTTGTTGCGGAACCCAAACTGATGGTCAGGAATTAGTCTCTTTTCCTTGAGAATAGGTAGAATTTTTTGCAGCAGTAGAGATTCATATATTTTGGATGGGATGGGTAGCAGGCTTATGGGTCTATATGATTTTGCTTCTTCTGGTTGTTTGTCTGGTTTCAGTAGCATTATAATTTGCGCAACCTTCCACTCCAGGGGAAAGAACTGCAGTCTTGTCATGGCATTGAATAATGACGTCAGAAAGGTTATGCCAGATTCTGGTAGTTCTTGTAATATGCGGTTTGTAATAAGGTCGTATCCGGGTGACTTTTTTGGGTCCGATTTTTTTATGATTCGGGCAACTTCTGTCTTTGTAAATTTTAAGGGCATTTCCTCCGTGTCTTTAGGAATATTCAAATAGTCAGTGATTTCTGCGGCATCTACTGGAGAGCCTTCATATGGATGAGGAGTAAAGACTTCTGAGAGATGTTCTGAAAAAGTTTCAGCTTTCTCTTGGTCCGTCCGTGCCCAGGAACCATCAGATTTTCTTATAGGAGGAGAAACACTAACAGGCCGTTTCAGTCTTCTGGTGGCTTTCCATAATGAGTAATCTGAGGAAGCGGTAGCATCCAGGCCAGCGAGATAGTTATGAAATCCGTCATTACGATCCTTGTCTAAAATGTGTTTCAGCTGTCTGTTGATGAGATTAAGTTGTTTTTTTACACCAGGGTCTCTGCTTTGCTGCCAATGCTTCCTTATTCTCCTTTTTTGGGTTATTTTATCTAGTATATGTTTCGCTACGTAGTTGTCCGTGCTTCTATGTGGTAGCGGTGGGGTTGAGGACCAGGCTGCATCCTGCACACTGTTGGTGAAGTACAGAACAGCTTCTGTTATTTCGTCTTCAGTTTTTAGACTAACTGGTTCCTGGAATGCTTTGTCGATGAGCTCTCGAAATAGGGGCCAGTTAGTTTTTTTGTTATGCAGAACGCATTTTTTGGCGCGTACTTGGGCGGTCGTGTGTAATTCTACTATGATTGGAGAGTGGTCTGAGGACAGATCCCAGCAACTCCGACACGATATATTGCTATTTATGATTCCTTTGCTGACACAAAAATCGATAACATCCGGGATTTTACTTTTGTCTGTTGGCCAGTACGTGGGTTGGCCAGACGAAATCACGTTCATATTTCTTGTTTGGATGCATTTAAAGAGTTCTCTCCCTCTAGGTAGAATAAGCCTAGAACCCCAAAACGTATGCTTGGCATTATAGTCACCTCCCGCAATAAATCTGTCTCCAAGGGATTGAAAAAAGTCATTAAACTCCGTTTCCTTAATAGTAAATCTCGGCGGACAGTAGAGGGCCGATACTGTAATGTCACTGATCCAGTCCGTTATTACGACGTTTGTTGCTTGGATGTAGTTTTTACAGTACTCTTGTAGTACATGATGCTTGATGTTCGACCTGATGAGCACAGCAGAACCTCCATGCGCTTTGTTGTCTGGGTGGTTAGTGTGGTACATATTGTATCCAGGTATCCTGAAGTAGCTTTTGGATGTGAAGTGAGTTTCTGAGATTAGTAAAACATCTATGTGGTGAATTTTGAGGAATATTTTTAACTCTTCCGAGTGTTTTGACAAGCCATTAGCATTCCATACACCTATTTTTAGTGCTGTGAATGTAAAGACATTTTTGAGATTAGATCGGTTAACGTTTGGGTCATAATTAGCATCTGGTTCATTAGGGCAACAAGTGTCTCTGTAATGGCTTTGAGTTCGTTGGTTTTTTGGTTGTCATCTTCGTTGTTAACCGTTTGCGTTGTAGGTTTTTTGGGGAGTTCTTTTGTGGCTGATGCATACGATTTTCCGTTATTCGTTGATTTATTTGTTGGTGCTTGTTCAACACTCGTAAGTCTTCTTTTGTGTTGGGTGGTTGGGGGGGGATATCGGACTTTCAACAGCTCCTTGTAGACTGTACAGCCTTTGTAGTTAGCTGGGTGGTTTCCCTCGCAGAGGACGCATTTAACTTGGTTTGATCTTTCTTTCCGTGGGCAGTGTGAAGTGTGATGCGAGCCTGCACATTTGACGCATCTGGGCTTTCTATTGCAGAACTTTTGTGTGTGATTATAATCTTGGCAATTGGTGCATTGAGGGATTACTCGCTTAGGTCTGGGTGCTTCAAACAATATGCGACAGTGTAATAGAGATTTTACGCTATATATGTCTTTATTGTTTTCACGGGTTTCTAGTTCGATGTTCCACATTGATGTTGCCTGTTTTGTTCTTGAGTTTTGGATGTTCCAGACATTTGTTACTTTATGGCCAAGTTCCTCAATAGCTATTTTTATTTCTTCTTTATCTGTTGATGCGTGTAAATTTTTGAGCACCACTCTAAAGCTGCGATCTTGTTTAGGTTGGTAACTAAAGAATTCTGTGTCTTTAGCTTTAAGTTCTTTGTAAATAATGGAGTATGATTCTGCTGTTTTTGATTGTATTTTAACTCTGTCGCTTCTTAGTACTTTAATATCGTACTTCCCTTTTGCAACTTCTTCTAACAAGTTTTGTAAAGGTTGGATATTTTTGACGCCGTCAATAAATAGTGGTGGGGGTCTTATAGATTTTGGTGCTTGTGTTTCAGGTTTGTCTGCTTGCTCTATGTCCTCGAGCGCTGTGAAACTGTTGGATGTTGGCACTGCTGGTGCTGCTAGCCAGTAACTCAATTTTGCTTGTTTTTGGCTACGTATTGTTGGGTCTGGACTGGATCTCAGCCTTTTTCCATAGTGCACTTCTGTGAACTGTTGATCTTCGGGTTCTCCAACTGTTTCATCTGATAGATCAATGGTCACTTTGTCTTGGTTAGTTGTTCCGCTAAAGGAATTTGATCTTGGCCGATTTATAAACATTCCCTTGTGGAAGAGTTGTTGTGTCAACGTTTTTGAGTTATTCTTATCTAATTTTGGCATATTTTCAGAGGTATTTAAACTGTTCATTCTGTTCCCACGAGTGAGGACGATTTAAAGGTCGCTGCCTGGGGTGACGCCTATTCCCAGGAGAAGGCAAATACAACAGTGGTTGCCCGTTCCACTGAGGTTGGCGTTAGAGACTGATTTCCCATCAGTCATACATCCTCTCAGCACGTTGCCCACCTTAGGATTGGGGTTATTTTTTATTTAATTTTTCTTTGTAGTGAGGTTTTCTTCCTCAGAGGCCAGACAATTAAGCCAAGCCTCGTAGGTGTTTCGAAATTCAAAGGCCTTCTTGCCTATGACTGGTTGAGTGTTCGAGTTAGTTGTCCGCCCCTCGATACTCGGTGTTGTTGCTCGTTTAGCACCACCCGGGGGACACGTGTAGGGTGGGTCAGGAAAGATGGTAATTCCTACGGACGCGAGCAACTTCATCCCCCGAAATTTTTGAAAAAAAAAAACTTAAAAGTAGGTTTAATTTTTTTTTTATAAAACTTTGCCGATCATAATCATGGCTTATATATGGTTCTAAATTGTCTGTAATATCTTCGCTTTAAAGCTTTGCATCATGGCCCATTCTCTCTCCTAGAGAGGAGGCCTGAATCCTAAAGTCCTAACAGCTTGAACGTTATGTGGCCGATAATGCTAAAATACATGTTATAAATAAATTACACCTAGACAAAGAACACATGATCATGCTCGTCATTAACATTTTTTCTGGGTGGGAATCGAACCCACGACCTCCGGCATAACAATCAGAGCCACTGACCATTAGACCAACAGGCCAATCACCGTAAATCAGTTACGTAATTTGTTTTCATAGAAAACTATCGTAATAACCTACTTTTGGCGTAGATAAATAAATAGAACAATGGTGTATAAAAGAAACTATTTCTTATCAATAATAATGACTATATTTTATGTACACTATACTGTTTGTGAGTGTGATCACACTGATCACTGAGTAAGATCTTCTGAAATACTAATGGTCCTAGTAGTGATCTATCTATCTATATAAATAAAAATGAATTGATGTTCGTTAGTCTGATTAAAACTCGAGAACGGCTGAACGGATTTATCTTATCATGGTCTTGAAATGTTCGTGGAGGTCTAGGGAAGGTTTAAAAGGTGAGAAGAAATCGAAAAAAAAAATTATACAAAACTTTAGGTCTTCTATTTATCGATTAGTGTACGGTGGGTAGGGTAGTGTAGGGTAGGTAGGGTAGTGTAGGGTAGGTAGGGTAGTGTAGGGTAGTTTACGGTAGTGTAGGGTAGTGTAAGGTAGTGTAGGGTAGTGTAGTGTAGTATAGGGTAGTGTAGGGTAGGTAGGGTAGGTAGGGAAGGTAGGGTAGGGTAGGATAGGGAGGGTAGTCATTTGACGGGAGCGAAGCCGCGGGTAAAAGCTATTAGAAATAAATAAATGAATCTAAACAACTGTCTCATCATCATCATCTCAGCCGAAAGACATCCACAGTTGGACATAGGCCTCCCCCAAGCGTCGCCACAGCGACCGGTCCTGTGCGTTTCGTATACATCGGATTCCCGCGACCCTCGTCGTCGGTCCACCTTGTGGGAGGCCTTCCAACGCTGTGTTTTCCGGTAGGTACGTGGCCGCCACACTAGATCCCTCCGTCCCTATCGACCATCTGTTCTACGAGCAATGTGCCCTGCCCACTGCCATTTTAGTTTGACGATTCTTCGGGCTAAGTCGGTAACCTTGGTTCTCTTGCGGATATCTACATTTCTGATGTGATAGCGCAAGGAAACTCCGAGCATAGCCCTTTCCATTGCTCTTTGGGTTACTTTAAGCCTTCTGATGAGGCCCATTGTGAGCGACCACGTTTCCGAGCCATATGTCATCACTGGCAACACACACTGGTCATAGACTTTTGTCTTGAGCAAACAAATAAATAAAACAACTGCCTCATAATTCTCTAAAACGAGACGAAAATATCTGCATAGGCCCCTCCTATTATATCGATCGAATCCTGTATTAGGTACCTACAGTATATACCCTTTCAGAAACGATTTGCAATGGTTTAATAGCAGATGACCTCGGCATTACCATTAATTTACATAAAGCTATTTGTTTTGAGATGCGATAGCGCGATGAGGCGCGTTGTTATGGCAACTTTTACCAAACAAACACTGGACGAATGGACGCTAAACACAATTAGCCTCTTATATCTATGATTAAACATCATCATCATAACTTTAAACTGAAAGACTGAATAGGCTGTTAATAAACTATTGGGCTTCACGATTAACGATTACATCACTGCTCACCATCAAGTGGGATCGCAGTCAAGCACTACTAAAAATAGGCATCTACTGCCTGGGCATAGGCCTCTTCCAAGTGTCGCCACAACGACCGGTCCTGTACCTACTTACTTCTCGCATCCATCGGATTCCCGCGACATTCACCAGGTCATAAGTAGCTCCAGGTTTTAGGAGGCCCCCCAACGCTGCGCCTTCTGGTACGCGGTCACCACTCCAGAATATTTTGGCCTCATCGAACATTGCTCTGCGAGCAATGTGCCCACCACTGTCACATAAGTTTGGCGATTCTTTGGGCTACCTCGGTACTGTAAGTAATGTTGCAGATTGAAGGTTTGTCTTTAGGTCCACAACTTACCCGGATTCTATCAAGAGCGGATCCAACCGATCAGTTCAACGTTTGCACGTACCCAAAATATTTATTGAATGAAATGGAATGAAAATAGTAGCAAAGTTGGATATTTGTCAATCAATCTTGCCTCAAAGGCTGAACAGATTAAGATTAAACTTAACATACGGGTAGACTATGATCTGTATGGACCTACGATACCTACTCTATATCCCGTTGTTCCTTTCTGTTCAATTTTTTTTAAACTAGGTATGTGTCTTGGTAGTTTCTCTTCATTCTTCAGCATCTCAAAGTCAAATTTAAAGGCAACTGATATGAAAAGCCGGCGCACACTTGCCTTATGGAGCAGTGTTCAATGCTATGCTATGAATATTCTCGTTACCTAGGTAGACACCTACCTACTTATCGAACGACACGCCAAGAGAACATGTCACAGTCAAAATGTGGCTTCACAAATTGTGACGGCATGCATACCTACCTATTCTCCGAAGCCCGATAAGTGCAGCCTAGCTTGGATTAGCAGACTAGTATCAAACACCTATTAATCATTTCGAATCAATAGGTTTACAAGAATTTATGAAAAGAGTTTTATGATAAATTCAACGTTGACAATACTTCTATATATCTACTTTATGTTTATGCCATCATTAGCTTCAGGAAATGCCAGTGGTAAAGGTAATTGGATTTGACGTTATGAACCATTTCAAGAATCTATGTAAGTAGGTACAATTGTAAGTAGATGAGTTATCTTACGTAATTTAGGTAGATTTTTAGGTAGGTAGGAAATCATCTAATAACTTTTTCTGCTCTAGGCGGAGCGGGAATGCGTATCAGAATGTTACTAACTAAAATCCAATCCTGTTCCTTCTTTGCTTTCGTTCCATTCCAGGGCTCACTTTCGTTTTCCACAAAAGAGCTATCGTTGAGGAATCTGTCTCTTGTCAATCTTCATAAGATAGGCAGTAGGTAGGTACGTTACGATCGACATTTGAGTAGGTAAGCAAAACTGTCGCGGATACGGATAGGTATCATATGCGTACAATAAAATTTTTTTACACCACCTGCTCGATAATGACCTTATTATGTGTCATGTAACCTGCACTTAAAGCAACTCGTTATCACCTAGGGAGATAATACAGTATGGCCGATCCCTAGGGCATAATGGTTTTTTTTTAATTTAGAACGTCAAATACGCCTTCAGTAATTTAAAATATACGTGCATCAAACAAATTTATTCAAAAATGAAACTGGCCACTAACAAAAAAAAGAATAATAAATGTAGTTAGATACTGAGGAAAATGTTAAGGAGGTTCTAAAAAAGAGTAAAGTTATAGAGTTAATTAATATTGAAGTAGTGAATTTTGTTTGTTTCTAATTTCGAGTTGTGATTAACTTGTAAATAATGCTGTATAATTTTTAATTTATTTATAATTTGTTTTATACTATAATTATATAGTACCTAGTTAATTAATCGTAGTAGACTTGTAATTATTTCACAGATGGTGTAAAAAGTAGAGTATCCAACACGGGAATAAAGCTGTCTTTGTCTTAGGCGGCTTGAATTCCTCACTTCACTCAGGTTTCTCTATTAACTCCCTCGCAATGCTCGGGAGTTAATTTTATAAATCCCTCACTGACGTTCGGGATTAAAACTTAGCAACCTTCGTTTTGTTCGGAATTCAACATGCCGCCCTCGCCTTAAAGACACTGCTTTACTCCCTAGTCACATAATCTACTATTATATCGTCCTAAAATATGCAAGTCGTAACTTTACGCAACAACCTGACAAGCTGCGTATATCGGCGTGCATATTTATTATTATAACACCTATTTCGGTTTACGTCTAACAGATATAAATAGAACGCGGAAGGAAGGGCCCGGATACCGTGTCCCTGCTTCTGACGAAAATTGACCCAAATTCGTGAAGCAAGGCGTTACCAGCTCCCCGGCTGTCATTTCACGCTCAATTTACTTTCTGCTAAGCACATTTCCGAAACGATATATTCGAAAATTTAACATTTATCTATTTGTACCTACTTAGGAAGAATTTTGAAGGAAATAGAGGTAAATACAGTGTCAGAAGGTTTTATTAGAGGTTTTCTAATACTTTTACATAGGTAGGTACTTCAATTTTGCAAAGATTATTTAAAGTTCTCCAAATTTATTGTAATTGTAGGCATCTGGAAAACTTTACAGGACCAATTCATTGAGTCTTCAATAATTTAAGAAACTACGAAACATTAATTTGCCCTGCGCTTCTAAATTCACAAAAGTGTTCAAATCCAACCAGAACTAACGCGCTTCAATTTCAGTTATCTAACTAATACACTTGTTGGGCCCAAAACAGAACTGAATGATTATTTATTAAGAAAAAACATATTACAGAGACACCTCTAATATTTTGGCTCATGACACGAATGCAAGAATATCTGAAAATCATTTAAAAAATCTAGAGTGGAAAATGAATACGAGTTCAGTTGCGGTAACCCAGGCATCATCCATCTATAACGGATTCTAGTAAGATATGCTATCAGAAGCCTGAAGGAAGCATTGTCATTGTCACAGCATTGTACCTACCAAGTTAGGATGGTATACCTACTTTGCTCTGATTGAATCTGGGCTCAGAATGATAGAGTATATACTGCGTTTTCGAACAGCAGTTACAAGTACAATATCCACTCGGCATTTGTAACAAATAATGGCCTTGAGGACAATGCACCGCTTGACAATCACGGAACTGTGCAGGCACCATTTCATTTGATGTTGCTCCTCTATATTCTGGTGTTGCTAATCAATTTTATCAAGAATCTGCACAAATTTGACACTGATGAGCCAAGACGAGCTAGCCGTAGCACTCGCAGGAAATCATTGCCTAATATAGTTCAACCGAAATTGAATGTTATTTATTCATCACCTTCAGATATTTATCTATCAGTCTTTTTTATATACCTAATAAGTGGCCTTTTGACTGGATTTAAAAATGTCAATAGTACCTACAAATTTATTTAAAGAAAAAAATAAATACACACTTATTGAGACAGGACTATTATATTAGATATCAATGAGTTTCTTGATGACAAAGGACAGCCGAATATTCTAATCTGTGAATACTGTGTGATTGAGTAGAGTAGGTATACTTAAGTATTAACTTTCGATTGCTACTGTTTTTTTTTTTTATGGTAGGGGAATCATCAGAATGGCTTCCCCCGCTCTTGGGCGGAGCGGGAGGGCGTGTCAGACTTTTACTGACTAAACCCCTACCCCGTTTCTTCGTTGCCTTCGTTCTGGGGGGGACTCGGTGTCAACCTTTAGGAATACCACGTGTTCCCCCCAGAGGCTTCGGCCCTGCCAGGCCCCTACAGTTTGCTGACATCTCCTTGAGGCGCGCGTGGAACAGAACGCGCCGTTGACGACTGAGCTCGGTCCAGATTATTTCCAGACTGCCGGACGGCGAGCTACCCAGTGCTCGCCGTCCGCGAACCCGCGCGATTGCTACTGTTGTTATTTGATTTTACTATTTTGTTCATTATTGTTCTTTTTATATAAATGATTGAGTTTTTATTGTTAACGTTCACAGATATACTTAGCATAGCATCAGCTTTATAATGTTCCCACTGTTGGGACTCAGGAGAGGGAATGGGTCGTAGTAATGCACTACTCGGGCTCAGTGCGGGTTGATATAATATCCAAACTACATAAAGAACAGCAATCACATGCTAGAAAGCCTAAGTATATTTAACATTTATAAACAATAGCACAAGTTTGGTGTCTATTACAATATTTGTTTTGTCGTTTTGGCAAGGTACAAACAAGGTTGTTCGGTTGAATTTATCATAAATGTAAATAGTGGAACATTTTTATTTTCTAAGATATCGCTAAGGGAACAGTCATGTCCTCATTGATTCTGGTCTACCAAATAAGCTATCTGAATATGAAAGACATATACATATACTAGTACATCTTCTAAAGTTGGTGCCTAATAATTTCAGGACTTTTTGTTCAAAATTGAAATATTTTTTTTTAATTTGTTCGATATCGTAACATTATAACGTCATGCTTGACTGCATTTTCCGAAGGATATGGCGGAGATCTATCGCTTTGCAGGATAGTTAAACGTAGCCTTGAAACGCAAACAGCAACTGGAGAAACACGGATGGGTCTTTTGCAGGTGTCACACGAGGGCAGAACAGAGAGGAGTAGAACTGAACAATGGGTACTGTTCTGTACATTCAAAAAGTAGCAGTACTGTGCTGCCCACTACTCTGCCTCACAGTTTAGCCCTCTTTTGGAACCAACCTTAGCAAAAGTTTGACATTCCCTTAGAGAAGATATTTGATGATTTCCCACACCAAAAAAACTAGGTTGTTTACAGTACATACCTACAACACAAAACAACAGTTGTTACGTTGTTACTACCTACAAATAAAAAGTTACGTAGGTAATACAGTTATCAATTGAGACATTAGAGGACAGTAATGTTTTTATACAGGTACCCTTTTATTTTAAGACGCCGACCTTGGGGGAGTCCTAAGATAATAAATATATATTACTGGTTGTAAATGTTAGAGATACATAGTGTGTGCTTAAGCCGCCGGTTCAAGTGACGAGCTGAGCGTTTTATTATTATCTCTTTATGCATCATATACATATTCGTTGTATGTATTTTTAAATATTATTATTATTTATTATATTCTTTATTGTACACCATACGTAAAAAGGAACTAAATCTAAAACACCTAAGTACAGTAAAAACAGGTACAGGTTCACTGTTAACAGGTACTTACCTAAAGAAGTATTGTACTAATTTTGGAGGTGGCTTATTTATTCATAAAGGAACACAAAGCGAAAACAAAAAGAAGACGTTATTTATGATTATTTAAAAGCTTAGCATTTTCACAAGAGATTTAAAATGTTCATGAGTGTTCAGTTACATATGATATTTATCATAACATTTTTGTTATAAGTACAGTGTTTTGTGGAAATTCTCCATGATCTTATTGTAGGTAAAGGAGATTACGCGTCCCTTGGGTATAGAGAATGAAAAGAAAACTTGAAATGAAAGATTAAGACATTTATTGAAGACTCGCACTTCATCGAATCTGATCGAATCAATTAAAAATGTATATTACATCAAAAATTACAATTAAAAATTACATAAAAAGTCTCCTAGCTCAGCATGTTATGCTGCGAAGCTGTAAAACTGCTGTGTAGAATGCAAGGATCTGAAAACAAAACACATTGAAACTGAATAACGCGTTCTGGTTAAAGTAATCACATGTATTCCACAATTTCTACCCAAAAAGCTTTTGTCCCCGTAACATTCTACTTTTAATCCATGTTATCTATTCTAAATCTTCTTTAACCTAATACCCGCGATACGAGACACAATAGTAAGACAATAACAGCGCGGTCCTATGAGACCGGTCGGGGATTCATGAATTAAACACGGATTCAAGTCATTGCTAATTCCATTCATGGGAAAATCCGAAAATCCTCGCATTTGGTTAGTACGTAGGTAGTTAGATTTTCGTTGATTGATTTCAGTAGCATTTTTCGCTCGCTATAGCTGTCACTGATATCTCGGAGTAGCAGTGTTTGCCTGCGCGGCTCGGCTGCGTGCGCGCATGCTAGATAGCTTCATTGTTCCCTTGCTTATGTCAACAGCTGACGACGCCACCACGGAACGACAGCTACCGTGGAATCGGCCATGTTGGTTTTTGTTTTTGAATAGGATTTCTCAAAATAATATAAATATTTTGATCACGTTGTTTATTTTATGGGGACATGTCGGATGATATTAAACATTAATTTAACTTATGATTATTTAGGATGCTTTTAAATATGCGGTTTATAAATGATTTATCAAGATGTAAAATAAAAGGGTACAAGAAAAATTTGACAACACCTTTATGCATTAGGTATGCATACCTCCATGTTTTATGTATGAAATATGATCATGATTGTTTTCAGGATAGGCATTTTAAAAGACAATTTTTCATGGTTTTTTATCTTCTAGAGAGGAATTTAGTTTTAAAAAAATGGATATAGAATAGGTTATATATTTTTTTTTAATTTATTTATTTAAGGAACTTTTAACAAAATGTTATACCAGTTCCATCGTGATAATAGGTTATATGCAGAAGATATATTAACAAGAAAAAAATTACTTGCCATGCCAAAGACAAAATACTGAAGTTGTTTATACAATGTGTAGCTACTCCACTATCTTCGCTGTTCGATATCTTAGCTCAACCTATAATTTCGGTTAGCGCTCAGTTTACATCATTTGTAGAGTGGTGACGCTTCTAACTACATTCATTGGCTTTCTTCTGTTACGAAAGCGAATTAATCTAATTTGTTATTAGAGATGTAGCCGTTTATCGTTTCCACCGACTCGCGCGGTAATCTTTTTACCTAGATTATAGATTTGTTTCTTTTTTGTCTTTTCTAAAACTTCATTAAAGCGTGTTTATTGTGTAGTTAGTAATATTAGATGTAAAGATTCATTTATTTTTGCACACTCTACCATTTGCACAAAGTCAGCATCGTAAGCTAATCTTCAAGTATCAAGAATGGGTCACCTCTTGAGGAGTGCCTACGTGCTCGGCATGGGGAAGGATGACGAAGGTAAGGATTTTTTTAAATATAGCATACAACTAGTGCTTGACTGCGATCCCATCTGATGGTAAGCAGTGATGCAATCGTTGATGGTGAGGCGCACTAGTTTATAGAGTCTATTCACTCTAGCCTTCAAGACATCTTTATAATCAAATGGGAAGACCGCAGCAGGCAGATTGATATTATTTTAAATTTAATTTTGGTTGGATATTATATAAATACTCGTTTCCTTGTTACTGTGTTCGTAACTAATTAACGTAGCTGTGTGTATTGGAGCTCAATTTGATGTGTTTGTTACTTTAGTGGACGTAGTGGGTGATGGATCGATCGAGTTAAACGTTTTATTTTGTTTACCTTTGCAATGAGTTTTTTTTTCAAGTAGGGAATCATCAGAATGACTTCTCCCGCTCTTGGCCGGAGCGGGAGGATGTGTCAGACTTTTACTGACTTAACCCCACCCCATTTCTTCGTTCTGGGGTCACAAGCTTAACCCTTTCAGAATCTGATCCATGGTCCCAACCTTTTTAATGGGTGCGCTCGTTTATGCGAAGCATGTTTTTTATTAACACAATGTAGAAATATCATATTATCATCCATAAAACTCGTATTAGTAGCACTATGAGTGCAATATGCTGTCACGCAAAAACGTGCACGAACAGTTTTGGAAAGGCTTCAGTGTCGTTGGCAGGCTGTCAGTTCTAATGTCACAGCTGTTGTCTCCGGAAATAGCACATGCTGCGGTGCTGCCTCCCCTCTGAGTGACGTCACGTGTCGCGTCACTCATGTGCTTAATAAAAATATATGGCATCGGTTAAGTGCAGGTGACAAACTGACTGACTGATTATTATTAACGCACAGACAAAATTTTTGGGCCTAATTATATTAGTAGCGTGAAATTTTGCACAAACGCGATCGGCGGTGGCGGTCTCTCGCGCCGGACCAGGGGAATATGTTCAGGAAAAATATGGGTATCTTCGTTAGTGAACCTATTGGAAAAGTCGTTTGATACACGTAGTTTGTCACTACAGTACTCGGCTCCTTAAAACTCTCACCTGCGGCTCGTGCAAATTCCGCCTCGGTCGCAATGATACCTAAACATTCTCCACTTACTACTACTACTACTACTATACTATTACTACTACGAGGTACTATTTTGGTTTGAAAGAGTATATTTCCCAGGTGATCATAGGATTAGTAACTATATAGTTATCAGGTCTGAATCCAATGACGGGATCCTGGAGAAATCAAGAGAATTCTTAAAATTTTTATACGTGCACTTGCAATGTTTACCTATATTGTATACCTGTATTTCATAAAATACATGTTAAATGTTGGTACTTGTACACTATTTACACCTAAACACAACAACAACAAACAAAACAACACAACAACAACTAAAAAGCGTAAAATAAAAATCATCGATACAACAAAAAAACTCGAAAGAGCAAAATATAGTGCTTAGTCGGTGTTAAAACGAAGAAACAAAATCAGACGAACACGTTTTTGATTTTGAATTCGTATTTCTTTTTGTAAAAGTTTTTATCTTATCGCGAACCTATAGGCTACTATTATTAAAAGTAGACAATTAACTAGTCAATATTACACCTAAAATACTCATTAAATTGCCAGTAAACGTAGCTAAATATTAGCAGTATTCCCCGCGTGACCACAATTACTTGGACTTACTTTTATTCGTATCGTAAACGCCAATCTCGGTGCAGACCGAGGTCAGGGTCAGGTAAATTTAATGGCCACTAATTTAGCACTTTCGTTCTCATGGTCGCGACAGTGACCGTTTATCAGATTAAGATTAACAATACGGATTCTGTAGACCTTGCTTGCTGTGACAAAGATGTGGCATGATCGTGTGGAGGGAGATGCGATGATGGTATGACACGTTTTGGTTTACCAACACCGTACCCAAAGTTCCGTAGGAACTATAATGTGGTCTGCGATACAACATTTCAGAGATTTCAACCAATAAGTAATATTGTTGTGAAATGATTTTTTAATTTCTGTCAGAAATGTTGTGTTTTCTATGTGGTTTTCTATGATAGTGCTGGTTACTTTTTTTTCTAAAGAATATGTGGTAGTTATTGTGGTGCCGTAGTTTTGAATTAATGATATGTTTTTTTTAACAAACTAAATAATAATATATCTTATGGATTTTGATCTCTTTTACAAACAAAGCAAAATGATTCCCTGATTTGGAGTTTTGGAAAGAATATGTTTGGAAAATACTGGTTTACACTATCCAGTTTTGCTTATCAAAACACGAGTACATACCTTCAAAAGAGGCAAGTATACCTTCCTATCTAAGGTACGTATACTTGGCTCTTTTAAAGGTTAATTCTTGTATTTAAAAAAACCGGCCAAGTGCGAGTCGGGCTCGCGCACAAAGGGTTCCGTAGCAGCAAATATAATTATAAGGTTCAGCCATCGTTTTCAGTGTAAGCACAATAACTTAACCAAAATTACAGTTTTTTTTTTTTTTTTTTTTTTTTTTATTAAAAAGGCTCACCAACAATTGACTACACTTAAACAAAGATATGACAAACATTCAATAAACTTATATACTAGTATAGCAATCTCTTACAGGTAAGCACAACATGCATAACTACACACAGTTAAATCAACCTATCTCAAAAACTATAAGAGATACTTTGATCAAACCAAAAATCGTTGAAAGAGTTAATTAGCATGCATCACCTCTATTTTTTTTAGAATTTTATACCCCGTAGTTATAAAAATAGAGGGGGGGGGACATACTTTTTACGACTTTGAGAGCTGATATCTCAAAAACCGTTCACTTTAAGAAAAATGTTTTTTAGAAAACTTTATATCATTTTAAAAGACCTTTCCATTGATACCCCACACGGGTATGTACATCGAAAAAAAAAATTTTCATCCCTCAGTTACATGTATGGGGGGCCCCACCCCCAATTCTTTTTTTTACTATTTAGTGTCATAATTTTGTAGCGGTTCATACAACACATATTCCCATCAAATTTCATCACTGTAGTACTTATAGTTTCCGAGTAAATCGGCTGTGACAGACGGACAGACGGACAGACGGACAGACGGACATGACGAAACTATAAGGGTTCCGTTTTTGCCATTTTGGCTACGGAACCCTAAAAACGATCAAGTCATGAAAGTCGCAGTCTCATCGCGATGACGGTGACAATCAATGTCGAGAGCTTGTCAAGTTGTAAGGAAATTGGGGGAGATTTTGTCAAATTGAGACAGATTAGAATGCGAACGTCGCGTTGTCGCTCTTCTGTCAGATTTGTCAGATTGCGAGTTTGTGTACGATGACGATTTTTTGGAGTGAAGTCCAGTAGCTCTTATTGTTAATTATTTGCAAACTGATTCCTAGTTAATTGTACCTAATGTAAAATTGGTGGTTTTGTATCTCAAGTGGCCGCACAACATATGTAACAGTGTAGTCATTGTAACAAGACCGTGTTAATTATAGGTGCATTCTAATTGAAAAAGGTTTTCAGTATCAAAAACTAAATACCTTCCTACTTCCTAAACTTAACACTGCTTTGATTGGCTAAGCTATTAAAATGCAAATTAGGTACACAAACCTTCCTCGTTTACTCACTCTGTAATAGTGAAAATTTGAATTCGTTGCGTGGTTCAGGAGCTCACGGATAAGCAGGCAGATATACCTATGTAGACATAGCGACTTTGTTTTGTATATAGGTATATCTCTTAGTTTTTTTTTAAGGTGAGGAATCATCAGAATGACTTCTACTGCTCTTGGGCGGATCTGTAGGGTGTGTCACGTGTCAGACTTTTACTGACTAAACACTACCCCGTTCATTCTTTGCCTTCGTTACACGGTCCCGGGTATCCCTTTCAGGAGCTAGCCCAGCCCCAGATACTACCTATCTACTAGTGGATACTCGTTGTGATTATTAAAACTTGTTGAAAAAAAGGAAATTTTCATTTTTTGGGGTTCCTTACCCAAAGGATAAAAACGGGACCCTATTGCTATGACTTCGCTGTCCGCCTGTCTGTCATCAAGCTGTATCGTATGAACCATGAAACTAGGCAGTTGAAATTTTCACAGGTGATGTATTTCTGTTGCTCCTATAACAACAAATATCTATGCCGAGGTAAAACCGAATAAAATAAATATTTAAGTGGGGCTTCCATACAACAAATGTGTTTTTTTCTACCATTTTTTGCCGCGGACGAATCAACCTGCTTACTGATGCGGCTGATTTGACCAACATCAGTGGCCCTGAAACGTTGGAACTGTAGGAACACAGATGAGTTTTAGTCAGTAACAATCTGATCCTCTCTTTCGCTTAGCCTAAAGCAGGAGGAGCTTTAATAATTCCCCTCCTCAGAAAAGGGTCGTCACTTACTTTATCTCTTTTTCAATTGGGCAAAATGATAACCAAGTTTGTTACAATTAGATAGGACTTACCTATTTGTACAATTTATAAAATCTCTTCAACAGTAGTGTACCTACTAGGTATATTAATAGAATGATAAGAATTTTGTCTCTATACGGAGACGGGTAAAAACATAAAGATCAATCTGAATGCCATCACGATAAAGGTCAGTGAACTGAGTCTGGGGAAATGTTGACTCTCATCTATTTGTTACCACTTTTGGTAATGTTTGTACCTAGATAGATATGTAGAAAGATATTTATCTGAAGTTCGCCATCTATAAACGATCGACAGGGGGTTCGTTTGACCGAAAACTAATTCGAAAAGTGTTTTTTTTTTGTTATTATTGGCAAACTCGCGTTTATTTATTATTTACTTTATTGAACTTAGAATTTAGTTGTGTAAGTACCTTACTTACTGAAAAAAAAACTGATATCTAAAACACATACCTACTGGCTTTATCGTATTCTGCGTTTGACCGTTATCTCACCTTACGGTAACGAAGATCTGGTCAACGATTCACTTTTGACTTAAAGACTCCTAGTTATAGGTATCAGGAAATACAAGCTCAGGCAGGAAACTAAAACAAGAAAAAACGGAGAGCCATTTCTTTATTCCTTATACCAAAACCCGTTTTGTTTATTAAAATTTTCTTTTAGTCATCAGTTGAGGGGATGTTAGGCTTTCTTTGATTAAAATTCTCTGCTTGATTTGAACATATACAATAATACAACAGGCCGAAATCATCTCTCGGGCAGTTGCCCACATCAGACAAAACATCCGTCAGGTCTGAGGATCCTCCCTTTTCAACGGAGGTTGGCTGGACTTCACAGTCTGTTCCCCCATACCTATAAAGCATTATGCCCTTTTCACAACAGAATCACGATAGGACCTAAAGGTTTCGGCACCCAAGCTATTTCTGTTTCGGCACCAATAGGTATTTTTATTGGTACTAACCATTACAAAATACCAATCCAAAATACTAACTAATACAAAACACTAATCGAAAATACCTATTGGTGCCGAAACGGAAATAGCTTGGGTGCCGAAACAAGAATACTTCCACGATGACACTGAAACGTAGTAGACAGTCAAATATTATTATTATAAGTCTGTTGGTCCCCCTGCAGGGCAAAGGCCTCTCTCCCCTCTTTCAGACAGATGCGTTTTTTTTTAAATTTCAAATTAAGGGATATTACACACAGATGCAGGACTTTCTTCTTTTTTACCAACAATTGCCTGTCAAGGAGAGGGAATTTAATTTTAATATCGTATTTTCGTTTGAATTTTTAAAGTTATAAGGTTACGTTAATAAATCGATAGGTACCGTTATTCTAGGGTTTTAAATAGGATTATACCGTATACGCGTCTTTTACATTATTGTGCTTTTTTTGGTGGGAAATCAACAGATCGACTTCTCCCTCTTTTGGGTGGAGTGGGAGGGCGTGTCAGACTTTTACTGACTAAACTCCACTCCTTTGTTCCTTCTTTGCCTTCGTTTCCCGAAGAGGGTCCCGGGTTCTCCTTTCAGAAGCCAGCCCATGGCCCCAGAGGCTTCCACCCTGTTGGTCCCCTACGGTTTTGTTGGATGTTGCCTGTAGAAAAGACGAATATCCTGTGTAAGTCTGAGGACTCACGTCACTTTCTCGTCATCACACGATGATGCAGGTGTAAATGGGGCAATCTTACGTGATTGGCTGGAAACCTTAACACGAATTGGCCCAGCCATGCGTGACCGGTATGATAATGTGCACTCGGCCTTACTATTAACGTTTACCTACATGGTTTTCCTTTAAGAATAGGTGCATTACTTGATTTGTGTCTGTTGTTGATATGTAAAAATAATTTCTTTATTCTATTTTATATGCATTAACAATAATTCTTTTATTTAAGGCTAACCGAGGGCGACATTACGAAAATTTTATCAATTTTTGTAGATAAAATGTGATTTAAATCGTAATAGTGATTTCAATTTTTTTTTTTAAGAAAATATTCTCAGTTTTTTTATATGAAAATAAATGTAACTTGTAGTAGTTGTTTTACAACTTTTTTTTAAGTTTTAATAATGAGGAAATTATCCATGGGAAACAGAGTTCTAAACTCTGTTTCCCATGGATAATTAGAGTTTAGACATACTCGTAACTAGCTACCTTCTGCGCTGCCTTGCCTTGGCTACTGCTCTGATCCTGAGGGTCGTAGCGCGATGTTATTTTGTCTATAACCTTCCTCAATAATTGGGCTATTCAACACTAAAATATTTTTTCAATTCGAACCAGTAGTTCCTGAGATTAGCACTTCAATAAGCTATTTCGTGCGTGGCATGGTTGACGCAGTAGTCGAGCCGTCGTCGGCGGCTGCGCTGTGTATAGCGGGTTCGATTCCCACACTAAACCAATATTTGTTTGGCCCACCTATCTATGTTCCCGTTTAAATGTTTTGTGTATATGAGTTTTCATGTCTATGAACGCACTCAAGATTCAGGAGTACGTCCAAGTGAGGCAACGTTTAAAAAATAAAGATTTAAGGAACTTTAGAGACTACTACAATCAATCAAACAAAGTCAGCTTTATTATTTATGTAGCGTGGCGTAAACATATCGGCATGGTATCCTATCTTCGGCGATGTGAAGGACGTTGCAGACTGTGATCTCCTCGGATTTGGTCTGACCAACGTATCGGACTCTTGCCTATGGGTCTTTTCCCATCTACTTTTCCTGTCAGCAGCTACTTTTCCAGGTTATCAACTCTCTTTGTGGCAATGGGTCCAAAGAAAACAAACATTCTTCTTTGGCATATGGTGGTGAGTCTCATGAGTGACTTGCGTTCGGCTAAAATAGAGTCGGTGGTCCAATGCTCTGGATTCCGAGCATTTTCCTCCAAGACCACATTTTGCATGTGGCTGCATAGTGCATATTATCATTATTTGAACAAACTTGAACTTGTTGCAAATAGCTGAATAAGTACCTAACTGCATGTGTTTTTCAGCCATTTTCCTTCGACAATAAGCGTAACTAGATAACTTATCTGCATTAATTGTTTCTCTTATCACGTTTACTGTTGTATTTAAGATCAAATACTTATAAACTTATATTCCGCTATATATTCGCTAAGTCTTTAGTATATAATGTGACGCAAAAAATAATTCCATTGCGCTTTGCGTGCCTTGATAAAATGTAAGGTAAATACGCAAAACAATCACTTGTCTTAGATTTAATGAGGTTGCTGAAATCTAGTTTAGTTAGGTATGTTTTTTATGATAGCTACATATCTCATTGTACGCACATGACACACACACTGTCAACTGAGATGTGATAAATGTTGTCAGCTGCGATAAAGGAGATGTTTTTTGTAGAATAAGCAATGGAGAATCTTTTTCTTTGTTAGCAAGTTTGTTGGTTGATTTGATATGCACCGGATGTAAAGTATCGTTACTCGTGGAGACTAGAATTGCATATAATTATAAAGCATAAATCGGCTAGACGTAGCTAAGGACAGACTGGGACACAACATGCTCATAAGAAATTATTATTATGAGCCTTATGAGGCCGATTCGAATCGGCCTCATAAGGTTTATCGGCTCATTAAAAAAACAAATAAAAAAGTCAACTTTTCCTGTATTACTCGTATATAGGGAAAATTTTAAGATATCAGAAAAACATTACATCCCTTTAAAGCCGAGCATAGTATAACATAATCAGCCTTATAATGTTCTCACTATTGGGACTCAGGCACCTCTCTAGGAGAGGGAATGTGTCGTAATCCAATACGCGGGTGATGAAGGCCCATTGCGGGTTGATGGATGTCACATAGCCTCAAATGTTTTGGTTCTAGGACATAGGTTCCTCACGGAAAACATCGTGAACTTTTCACAGTTGTGAGAGCAGTGGTGATGAAATAAATTACACACAATGAAGCACCTGCCCGGGATTGAACCTGATACAACGCGTAAAGCACTAGGCCAACACTGCCCTCAATTGCAATTATCAGGTTTCAAATTACAGTGTTTTTTTTGCTAACTCATCATCTACCTAGCCTTTTCCCAAGTAATCAATATTGTTCAAGTAGGTAATATAAATGTCAACGTGTTAGAGATTCATAAATTATACAATTACTGCGCAAATTTGCGGTAATGACTACATAATAATATTTGCATATAGTAATAAATGACTACAAGTTTGCTAGATGACTGACTAAAGTCAGTCATTCGCGAGTGTATTCTGATAAAATTCGCACATTGCATGCGGAACTCTATTGAGGAGCTCGTGGCTAGATAATAACAGCCGCACAGGTCGATCTTCAAGGTTAAGCAACGCTTGCCTAGGTTGGTCTGTGGATGGGTGACCATCTTAACATAACGAGTTTCCTCCGTGCCTCAGAAAGTACGTTAAGCCGTTGGTCCCGGCTGTCATTTGGAGATCTTTGGCAGTCGTTACGGATAGTCAGAAGCCAGTAAATCTGACTCCAGTCTTGCCATAAAGTACCGTGTTACCCCAGTTAACGGGTTGTGGAGGTCTGGTAGGCAGCCGCTCCTCGTAAAATACTGGTATTCAGCTAAATCCGGCTTGACTGGAAGCTGACCCCAATATACCTAGTTGGGAAAAGGCTAGGCAGATGATGCATGCGGAACTCTATTCGCAGTTCACACCTGTGTGACGCCAGTCACGAGGAGTCAATAAGGGTGTTTTTATTAAGCATTAGGTGTTTGATGACAGTTTGTGCACACGTTAGTAATGATATCGGTAAACTAGCGTCACTTCGCCAATTTGCGATCGAATGTTACTATCAAATAAAGCGCGTAGCACATTTTTTTTTTGTAATATTGGATATCTTGTTAAATATTATTGTTTGTATTGCTTTGAGTAAATCGACAAGAATATTTTCTTGTTGAAGATATTCTTGTATATAATACCTAGCCAATATTTTTTCAGTTATTTATAAGTAAAAATACATTTGGGCGTGTGAAACTCGCTATTTCTCTAGAGTCGTTTCTAGTTGACAATTTCTTGTTCTCATCTGGAGCCAGCTAGCGCATGTAAGCGCATCATCATATTATGCTGAAAATATATAATTTCCCTACAGAAGAAAAACATATCGTAGGTATCGTATCGGAAACAAGAATTAAATGAAACTAAGTATTTATCGTGCCAGAATTAAAAGAGAAATTAAAAATAAAATAACATTTAAAAAAAAAAAACCGGGCAAGTGCGAATCGGACTCGCGCACTGAGGGTTTCGTACCAACCTACCTATAAAAACAGTTTAATTCTCGAATCGGGTCTTGAAGACTTTTCAATTTTTTTTTCTTGTGACGTAACTAAAAATTTTCAGTTTTCAGACTTTTCCCGATATTAGTGCTATAATACCTTGCTTCGTGCCAAATTTCAAGATTCTAGGTCAACGGGAAGTACCCTATGAGTTTTGATTCCTTTGACAGTGTCGAAATGTACGTTTTTTGCAAAATAAACGGGCGTATCTTTTTTTCCCGTCAACTTACAATTTTGATTTTTGCACAACTTCAAGGGACCGCGGATTTCAATATATGGTTTTAATTTCAACTTGATAACTTCACGCGTTCCTGAGAAAAAGGGTCTTGACAGACGGACGGACGGACAGACGGACAACAAAGTGATCCTATAAGGGTTCCGTTTTTTCCTTTTGAGGTACGGAACCCTAAAAAACAAGTAAAACCGGCTGGTATCAAATTTGAAACAAAACATTTGCCATTACCGTGAATTTAAGTTTATATTGCTTATCAATATGGAATTAGGCACTTAACGTGTCTCGTTCGCTGTCCTCAGTCCGCGAAAATTTGTCAGTTGTGCGAAACGAAACACGGTCGCTAGTCCGTCGCGGACGACCGTCGAGACTTCGAGCGATACTTTAGTACTTTACTAACTCACTTTTAATGCCGACTCCACTATAGTAGACAAACACGAACCGAACAAACGCTTGGTATTACCCGCGAGATAGAGATCGGTGTGATAGTGTAACGCGTCTTCGGTAATATGTATGGAGTTTGTAGGAATGCCATCGTGAGTACTATGTTTTATGATGCTTGGGTTAACGCATGATTAGAACGCATAGAAGCCAGTGTAACTAATTTTCATTTCCGTTTATTCGTGAATAATAATAGATTGGTAGGTGAAGATATAAAAACTTAATTGTGAACTCTACTTACTTACACTTTTTCGTGAACTTTAGAACAAAAACATACTTGTTACATAGCTATTATCTTTCAACTCTTTCCTGAATTCAAAAAATTTAGCTGCGTTAACTTTTAAAAACGTTTTTATAATCTTATACTTCAATGAATAATTTCTGTAAGTTTTTCGGAGCTTTTTCTTACTCATCTTCAGATTGAGAAAATGAAACACGATCAATCAATTCAATTCATTAATATCTATATCTACACTTGCAAATATTTAATTGGTTAGTTACTAACTTAATTCTATTGTTCTTTCTTCTTGGTAACATTAGCATAACTCTGTAAATTAAACAATTTACTTGCAAAATATGTGCCATTTCTAACAAATACCTGGTTTAAAAATAAATCGATGCTTCTAGCAAATAGTTTAAAAGTCGGTACTTTAATTACAAAAATGCATCTAAAACAACTGCGTACCGCGATAGCAGCCCCTATAATTCTCGAATACTTAGAAAAGGACCTCGATAACTTAGTTTTTAATAAATTATGCTGTAAACTGTTCGACACCATTGCGCTATTGAGGTTTCTGGGACCGGTCGCCCTTAGCCACGTATGTATAATTTAACCAACGGAGTTTAACCTTAAAGGTAGATCAACTTTACTTAGTGGCTACTAGTTGATTAATTCATCGAAGCCTAGATTCAATGTGGAACAAACTTTTTTTGTTGGTACGAGTATTTTTGAATAAAATAGTCGCTGTCCTTAACATTAGCCACCTGCTTTAAACAGATGTTTTCTGTAGGTGGGAAACCGCCTATGACCCAATGACTTCTCTGCTCTAGGGTGTAGCGACAGGGCGTATCAGATTTTTGCTGACTCAAACCCACCTGTGTCCTTCAGCGGCTCTTTGAGTTCTAGGATCACAATATCTTCTTCTTCTACCTGGCGTTAGTCCCGGCTTTTGCCAGGGTCCGCCTTCCGGCTTAGCTTGCTCCACTTTGCCCGATCTTCTACATCCTTGACAGTAAGACCATTGGCTCTCATGTCGGACTTGACTTTGTTCTAGGATCACAATATCATTTTCAGAATTACCGTGGTTTAGCGGGCATTGACCCTACTGGGCTCCTACGGTTTTGTTGACATCTTACACGCGCGCGTGTAATCAGTAATCAATCTTTTGCGTCAAATTATTGGAATTACTTACCTACTACGGTTCCTTACCTACTTATTATGTTTGAGTTTTAGATATTCACGTCTTCCAATAAAATCCCCTTTTTATCTTGAGGTTAATAAATTAAATTGGTGACCGTTCCGCTCTGGGTGGATTGAGAAGGAGTGTCAGAGGTATACTGACTATAACTCACTCATGTTCGAAGGACTGCAACTGAAGAGTTACTCTTTTTATAGCCACTGGGGGCCACGGTAAATTATTCGAGCAACCGCGCTTCAGCCCTCCAAAGAAATCCCTAACGATATTAACTTAAATAATTTTACTGTAATATTAATCGAGTTAATGAATACCTTATAACTCATATTTATAAGAACAGTGACAGTGAAACAATACAAAAGGCACAATCTCGTTACTACGGCCATCTGACTCGTTAAGATGAAATAAAGTATTAATAAACCATTTTATTTTTAATTTATGTGCCATTAATATATTTAATTATGTGTATAGGTACAATATTAATCGTGCCTTAACAACGTTTGCCGCCAAAGTTCAGACGGATAAGAGTAACTAGTAGATGGGTATTTAGAGGTTACGTACAAATTATAAACATCGATAAACAAGTTACGATCTTTCGAGAACATATCATTCTGAGTCAACACGCTGTGATTTATTATCCAGGAATTAATTGATTAAATGTAACCACAAAAAACGTCATTGTTATCAGTGATAACGGTAACTTGCTTACTTGCTACGTAGCTGAATTTTATGACAATAAATAATTGCAGTTCATTATGTACAGACGCAGACAATGAATCAAGTACTTAAGTTTGTAAATAGTTGTAAAACTGCGTCTGTTTATTTATTTATGTACACACAAACATATAAAATTAAAAGAACAAAAATACAGATAGAAGAGCACAAAGGTGCTGCTTATTATTATTATTATTTTGTTATCTAAATTCAATCTTAAAATACATAAATTTATATCAATAATAAAACACATAAGTAGGTAGATTACATAAATTAGATTATAAAAATACATATCTATATTAATATTATAAAGAGGTAAAATTTGTAAGTTTGTATGTAGGGGGCAATCTCTGGAACTACTGGTCCGATTTGAAAAATTCTTTCAGTGTTAGATAGCCCATTTATCGAGGAATGCTATAGGCTATATACCATCATGCTATGACCCACGGGACCGGAGCAGTAACGAAAAGTGCGGGTGAAACCGCAGGGGACAGCTAGTCTATAATAATATTAATTCTACAAAAAGGTACAGAGGTAATTTTCTTTAAGTAGGTTTTTGAAAACAGATAAGTATTTTAAGCGTAGCGGATCTTATCCGGAAGTTAGTTACACAGTCGTACCGGATGAATAGAACAGGAATAGTAGGTAATGATAGAGAGGAAAGAAGGAAGGAATAGGAATAGATATGATAGACTTGGAATTGGTTTTATGGGATAGAAAGTGGACATAGCATTTAAGATGGGATCTGTATTTTTAGCGAGTGACCATTTAGTTGAACTTCTATGATCCTTGCACGTTTTTGTTTAACAGTTATTTACCCTGGTTGGTTGAACGAACCATTTTACAAACAAGGAAAGGTTGACAAAGGTGACGAGCACCTGCCATATTAGTCAGAAAATATTGTTTTTCCATAAAAATCCACACGTCATAGTGTCACCCCTGTGATGTATGAGAACAATGACTAACATTCCTGTTTATGAGCATAATGACTGAGCTTTAAAATGGCTTTAAATGAAATGTTGAATATTTGAAGACTTACAGCCGAACCTATCTTTCACATACTGGAGATAGAAAAACAAATGAAACAACAGAAAACCTCTATAATTTTTGTATTGTATCATTTGTTTTACTATCTCCAGTATGCCAAAACTGGAGTTAGATCGGTTATTGGTTTTTGCTGTTAATCGATTTCAAGCGTACCATTCTTTTTGTTACTAACGTTTACAAAAACAGTACTTACCTTCTAATTTAAATAAGTTAGATACTAACGAAAGGAAATTGACCGGCTAACTAGGTACTCTTAATTTTAGAATAGAATGCAGACAGCCATTGTTAAAAACGAAACTCAATTTTTTGAGATGTAAAAAAGTGTTTTAAGTGATTTAACAGTTTTAGGCATTAGATTATGTAAGCAAAATTGTGTAAATGGTTATTTATCAATCATCTTTATTGCGTAAAAGATTAAAAATGAAATCTAAGTAGATACTAACTAAATAATATATAATTGTGTTAGTTAATCGGATTTACTGGTATTTATGATCAAATTACATAAATTCTTTCACCGATAGAATGGGTACTAGATAGGATTAATAAAATATGCTGAGTGTATATGATATAATAATAAATACTCGTACATACGATTTATTTTAAATCAAAGTAAGTTTTCTGAAAAAATTGATTGAAAAATAGCTGTAGGATCTCTATGATAGTTTTCAATAGCAATAATAAGCTGGAAAACTCAATATGAAGGCGGTAAACAGGTACAAATATGAGCAAGCATGTTTCGCTAAGTATTGGCATGCATGTATAATTATAATAGAAACAGAATTAGGTATCTACCTTTTTATAGCATTCGTTTGCAAGACAACAGTTGAAATTACGTCGGAATCGGCAGCTCATATACCTTAGTAGGTATGTCAACATAATGTTCAAGCACACGTATTATTTATTAGCATAATGCTGTCAATAGTACCTACGATGCGTCTCTAAAGTGATAAGTGTCGTGTCCCGCCACAATACCTCCGCAAATAGAATGAAAATATGTAACGTTGGAGTAAACTGTAATCTAGTTTACCTATCGCTTTATATTATTAGTTAGTATTTAAAGACATGTAACATCCACCGACCCGCACTGGGCCCGCGTGGTGGATGACGGTCCATTCCCTCTCCTAGAGAGGAGGCCTGAGTCCCAGCAGTGGGAACATTATAAGGCTGATGCTATGCTATAATATTAGTTTGGTTCACATTTAACTGAGTCGCAGTTAGTAGCCGATACCTAGCCACCTTAGTACAAAATCGAGTGTGCAATAAATATAAATTTATTAGCATAATGCTATCAATAACGTTGCTGCGTCTGTAAAGTGTTAAGTGGCGTGTCCCGCCATAATAGCTTCGTAAATAGAATGAAAATAACGAACGTTGCCGTAAACCGTACTCGGTAGCAACGTAATCAATTTCAGAAAGTACTTAGTTCTGACGTTTGTTCTACTTTCGTTTCAGTCCGATAGGTTCTTGATCTTTCATGGTTGGTAATCGAAATAATACTAACAACATGCTTAACTTTTGTTTTACTTTGCATTTATTTGCGTTCGTACATTTTTCGTAGGAATTAAATGGGTTCATTTTGGTTAATTGTATCTGAAATATAACCTTCTACAATAAAATTAGAGATTTTAAACAAAGCTGGTAAAAAACGAATTCATTTGTTCAGATAGCTGGATTTGATGTCCTATTTCGGTGGATAGAAAGAAAGAAAAATATTTTATTCGGCATATAATCATAGATATCTACAAATATACTGAAGAAACAAAATATAGAAACTTATGATTAAAAGAACACTGGCACTATGTGTCTCACGACTACATAAAAAACTCAACTAACCTGTGATAAATAAATAAACTCCAGTTCAGTGCAATAGGATAGTTAATTATGTAAATTCAGGACTTATGGTTACTCCTGATACCTTCCTAATTAGGCATTTACGTAGTTAGCGTGAATTTTAATTTTAGCACTAACACTGCTGTTGTTGAGGAGCTCGTGGCTAAATAATAACAGCCGCACAGGTCGATCTTTAAGGTTAAGCAACGCTTGCCTAGGTTGGTCTGTGGATGGGTGACCATCATAACATAACGAGTTTCCTCCGTGCCTCGGAAAGCACGTTAAGCCGTATGTCCCGGCTGTCATTTGCAGATCTTTGGCAGTCGTTACGGATAGTCAGAAGCCAGTAAATCTGACTCCAGTCTTGCCATGAAGTACCGTGTTACCCCAGTTAATGGGTTGTGGAGGTCTGGTAGGCAGCCGCTCCTCGTAAAATACTGGTATTTAGCTAAATCCGGTTTGACTGGAAGCCGACCCCAATATAGTTGGGAAAAAGGCTCGGCAGACTGCTGTTGTTACACCACACCATCATGTAAAACATCTGCTTTAACCGTAGCCTAACCGCCCAAAGAGTCAGTAATATTATCGTTATTCGCGAGGTCTTCTATTTGCATAAAAGGAGTCACTGACTGACTGACTTATCATCGCACAGCCGAAACTCCTGTCACTAGGAGCGGGAAATTTCGCACAATGTTTACTTTTATGACGTAGGCAAGCACTAAGAAAGGATTTTTCAAAATTCACCCCCTAAGAAGATGAAAAGGGGGCTGAAAGTTTGTTTGGAGAAACGTACTTTATCGCAGGCGAAGCTGCTGACTGATTTTCAATTAAAATGTCAAATTGGTGCAACGCGTATTTTGCTTAATCTGAGATATTACAGAAAGTAGATGATCCATTGCGGTTACCGTTAAAGTTAATTGGTGCACCTAACTCTTCAATAAGGTTGCACCAAGAAGTAAGTTACAGTTTTTGTCAGTTTTTTAGTAAGTTAATTATTATAATTTTATTATTAACAATGGGCATTTATCTAACAATGAACATTTTGCCACCTGCTGTTGCACGATCATGTAAAACCTAATAGTTTTGTAAAAAAAACGTCATTGCTTGTCATTTTTTAGATGGTAACTTCAGCCCTTAATCGCCGTTCGTGCGGATAATTTTAAGATATTTTTGACGTAATTTTAACCAATTGTTTAATTCAGGGCAACCCGTATTTGGTTTAACCAACGATTCGGCGTCTGATGAGGCTCAATTACTTTTTGGTAGGTATAACGTAAATGCTACTTGAATACTCGTGAAACGAATGATAATTGGGTTTATTCTTAATTCGTCGTTCGTCAGATAACGGCCAAAACAATAAAAAAATATTTTTAAGTAATATACGTCAAAACTTCCATATTTTGATACTGATTACGCATCTTTAGGCATACAAAAATTTAACTTATAAATAAGAATATTTCAAAATAGTTTCCATACAGGGAAAGAGTTATGTATTCAAAAATTAAATGAATGTAACTTCAAACAGATAAATTCAGCAGGTTTATCATAAAATCTACATGCCCAAAGCTCTGTTCTTACAATTTTACGCGCTCTATCGTTAAAAATCAACGTGTATAACAGGAGAGTGAGTATTCGTGACTGCTCTATCTTCTTATTGCTTATCATAGCATTTTTATCCGTCGCACTGGATATTGGATGAGATAGAATGCATTTTAACGTCTCCTATCAACGATTTTGAGCTCCTGACTAGTGCAAACTTAAACCGTGTACCGACTACTGTAACGCAACATGCCAGAAAAATTGAAAGGAGCATTTGATAAGTGTGGAAGCACCGTACGCGCATGAAGCGAACACGTACCTACTCATATACATTGATATATGCTCTGTTTGCGCGTGTAGTGTGCAACGTTCGTGCGCGTAGTGTGCGCTGTTCGCTCGCGCAAGGCGACCCGGCGAGGATTGGGATGTGGGAATTCTGTTACATTGCATGTTACGTTACAGCAATCTGTACGCGGCTTTAAGTATCGAACACGATACACGACTGACGACGAGATTTACCCAAGTGTACATGAGAATTAGAACTTCTACTTAAATAAAATTTAAGAAGTCATTTTCCCTTATCAATTTTCTTGATGCGTGACAGATTTTCGTGTGACAATTAAGGTCGAGTAAGCTAAGCTAACATAAGATAAACTGCTAACCCAATTAAAAAGTGTAACACATTCAATCAGGTCTTAGAACACCTAGCTAGCAAGTGTAGGTACGAACACTTATAAAAACATTTAAAAAATATTTCCGAGAATTCAGTAAAACGCAAACGCAATAAGTATTCGCATTCAATAAAGCAGCGAGAATAGAGGCAATCTCAAATCTGCTTTCCTTGTGTTTGAGCAAGTGGCTGGTATTTGTTTACCGACGGTTGTGCACGTCAGGAACAAACAGCAGCCGCCACAGAAGGTGGGCCGAGACAACGGCGAGGCGAGCGCTATCACGAACGCACGACGCGCCGCGACAAATGAGCGACTTACCGTACTATTGTCAATAATAATGACCCTATGTGTTATTATTCAGCGTCAATCGTTTATCTCATTTGTGTCTGGTCGCGAAGACTTAATAACAAATCAGTATCGCATAAGCGTTTAAAGTGGCGTGGTGTTCGTGAATGCCTACAGTGTCTGTGTAATTAAAATTCCGCAAAAGAAAGTAGTGTTTACATAGACGAAAGTGTTTAAAATGGAGTTTCAATATTACGGGAACTTCGACCGTTCGCCGACGCGCAGGATTCTAGATCAGCCGTGGTGGGATGAAGAGGACACTCTGTCTGACAGACGAATCAACGGTAAGAGCCGCTACTAACTGTTTATGTGCCTTGTTCGTATAGAAACAGCTGCCATTTACGGCTGTTTGCATTAAATAAAGTTAACAAAACATAGTTCAGTAATTACAAAGTTAATCATATTTAATACTAGCATATGGAACGAGTTTTGTTTACTGTTTCTTATCTCTCTGAAATTGGGGCATAATGAGGTTATTTATCATGCTATCACACGAGAAAATATGGTACAGGTATGTAAACACGGAACGGGTGTACAGTCTGTTGCGTTAATTTCACGCAGTAGTTATAGATGGCGTGAAAAGTGTAGTATTAGCGTGTAGGTATGCACACGTCTGTCTAGACGGCACGGGAAGTGCGGCTGTATCGATTGGGCGTCGGGATAATTTTAGAAAAGGTCCTGCTTTTGGAGGAAAGCCGCAGCCATGTGCACGGGTTCACAACGGGTCCTGTTCACTGTGTTCACCCCGTAGAACCTTAAAATATAAAGCTGCAAACATCTCACTCCGCTCCTAATTGAAATCGGATATTTTGTCTTAATTGCTTTTGTGTTTTTTTTTCTGCTAAACATTTGGTAACATATTTACTTTGACTTTGTGATGCGAATTGTTTTTGAATTTGAGAATTCATGCCAAATGTGAATTGTTAACCACTAATCCTGATTTAAAATATTAAAAGTAATTTAAAATCAATTAATTCATTAAAAAATATATACCTAGTCTGAAAAAAAAAAGATTTTGTTTATGTAGAACTTTATTTGGCAAACTATGCATAGTGTATGCATTTTTACCTTTCACGTATGGTTAAATATTAGGTTTATAGACGATTGTTCTAAACACAAAATCTTTCATTACTGAACCGATTAGTGCTTACTCATGTTTTGTAAATAAAGGATATTCGAACCAGGCTAAGATCCAGTACTTTTTGGGCGTCAAAGTTACATAAAGACAGCCCCAAAATGTCAGCCCGTCACCACTGCCTAGTTTTTAGCTGGGACATTACTTATTCTGTGGGACCAAGAAGTAGCGCAACAAACTCTCTATCAGCATTTCTGTCTGTATAGTTTGAGAACTTGAATTTTTATAAAGACTTATTTTTTTGTGGGTATTGAGAGACTAAGCCGTCACGCTCGGCTTTGTAACGCTCGTTCGGATAATGTCGGCTGACTTTACCTCCCGATTAAGATTTGGTATTATTAATCTCGATTTGATGAAGTTTTCACTTCTGTCGAGTGGTCCTAAGCATACAGCGTTTTTTTATTTTATTGGGAAACGGAGTAAGTTGGTATTCGGTGGACGATATGCAGGTCTTAAATATCATTGGAATCTAGCTTAGGCTGAGATGTACTGTTAAGTACTGATAGAAATATAAGCACTCTTTAACCATAATTTAGGAAGAATACCTGATGACGATAGTTCTGCCTTATAGCTAATAAGGTAGAACTATCGTCATCGACTTCTAAAAAAGGGGGAGGTTTTCAATTCAGATGTTTGTATTTATTTTTTACGACTAATTTCTGACTCAAGTATAAATAACACAAAGACCTAGACAATAAGTAACGATGATGATACATAGATAATGTATGGGATGACACATCCTCTACATAAACTGTCATATCACGAAATAACAAGTTTAAGTAAAAAAATCATAAATCACATTGTTCTGGCGCTTAATTTGTTTTTGTTTTACTTTTTATGTTCCTGTTAGTTTAGTAATGTCGTGGCTTTATTTGACAACTATTAACACTATAGTTATGGCGGTTTTATGGATCTATATTTTTCAGCGTTTTTCTGTTTATTTGATAACAATATCAGGAATAATCTCAGGAACTACTGGTTCGAATTGAAACATTATTTTAAATTTGGATAGCCCATTAATCGAGAAAAGCTTTAACATCACACTGTTACCAATAGTAGCGGAGCAGTAACCCAAGACGCGGGAAAAACCGCGGGGGATCGCTAGCCGGTAGATAACATAATCAAAATCCATTTTTAATTATACTGCATTTTTATCTTAATGCCCACTTATAAAGTGTTATGACAGTTTACTAGATGAGGGGCGGTGTGTTTTTACCTCTTTCGTCATTAATTACTACAGTTAGTCAAGTTCGTCAAGTTCGTCATTAGTCGGTTGTGGAGTCAGTTGGTAAAACGTCTGCGGTAGGTATTTTTCATTTCCGCGCCTCCATCTTCATTTTTATCAGTTTATAATGGAATGCCTGGCGGTTCGTCGATGTTATCTGTGAATGTTGACTTAAAAACATAATAAAGTGCTAAATTGGGTACTTGGTGTCTGTTATAATGGTACGTACTTTTAAAGTAATCAGTTCCAAACATTGAGAAAGTATAATCATTTTTGGAACAAATATAGCTGTTTTTTTTTGACCTTTTAAATTGATTCCCTACTCCCACAAGAGAGTTCTGAAACTGATTACATATCTACAGTATGTAGGTGTTCTTTCTGTCGTTGATTAAAACGTGAAAATAATTATTAAATAACTCTGCCCATTCACCATTCCCTTTGTCAATTCGTGATATTATTATCTCTAGCCTATACCGTCCCACTGTTGCTTTGGGGCTAAGGTCTCCCTTTATACCATCCTTTGTTTTCAACACTAATGCACGTCTTACCATATCCTGAGGAACACATCTAAGTCGTCCCGCAATCTCCTTTTTGGTCTACACTGTCGTGCGTTGTCTAATCGTGAACCTGCTCTAGAAAAAATAATAATAAATTGTTGGACTAAAACATCTCATACTTGAAGCAAACACTTAAATATCATAAAGATATATTAGAGAGTAACAATAGTTAGCGACAGAAGTATTTGTAATACCTAAATTCTAGTATCCAAGGAAAAACTTAATTTGTTTACCAGGATTTTTACAAGCAGTTGTTATTTTACAACAATTTAGCATATAGTATGATAAATTGTTGTAAAATGAGGTCGCTTTATCTAGACTAAGAATACAGGCTATTGAATAGGTAATCTAAGTTTCCTTTCTGTGTTAGCATATTTGAAGAGAAACTAGCGTTTCTTCTAACCCGGATAATTTGTTAAATTAAACCAATACAAGTCCCCCAATAACTTCGCTCCAATAATCGTAACCGCTGTAGTATTGAAGGACGAAAGGCTCCAATGAACCCCCGAAGGCCCGACAGTCGCGTCGAATCTATTCAGGTCAGTACGTTACCCCCGACCGACGTAGGGTTGAGCTGCGAGGGTTGACTCCAATCAATCCTCGCCCCGACTAACGACTTTCTTCTTATGCCTCACCAATATTACCTTTTACTTCTTATCATACTTTTACCTACACAATTTTCCCAAAACATTTTCTTTTACAAATTTCAAAAGGAATGTTGTATTTTTTCTCTTACGTAAAATTTCTTATCGCAAAATCAAAACCATTTCTGTTTAGGGTTGGAAAATCGGACATTTGTAAACATTACATAGAAATACAACTGCTAAAGATTTTCCGGAATCGAACAAAGTTATTTCGGCATTTTGTTGTAATATTCGTATCATTCTGGTGCGAATAACGTTTCTAAGGTTGTATGATTTTTGCTCCTCTAATTTTATAGATAACTGATTTCTGCTTGCGGTTTCGCCAGAGTGAAAGTAAATACTCTCAGGATAAAAAAGTAAAAAAACTTTGTACTCCCGTCCCGTCCTTAGGGGGTGAATTTTGGGAAAACTTTTCTTAGCACATCTTTTGACATAAAAAACTGTATTCATGCGGTTGCTTTTTGTAATTATGTAATTAAAAATCATAGATATTAAAGCAATAATATGCAACGTCTTATAATGCACATGTGCTTCTTCAGTTCTCACATACCACTCCTATGAGTCACGGAGAAATTGGTAACAATTACCATGCTTAGTAGGCAAGTACATACAACAAAGAATACTGAAGTAATTTAGAACTGTTCCACTGCGCTGCAACTATGAGTTCCCGTTCCAACACCTGGCGTTCGTCGCACATTTACAATCTATTATTCAAACTATGGATTTCCAATCATTTCCTTTGTTACGGCCGGTAATTCCGAATAGTGAAGAACAAAGACCGTTCCGTTTTCTTTTGATATTTCTGACCGCAAGCACGTCACAGTTTCGGTTCAATGACTCACTAAATTTTCAGAAAATTACCTTTAAAAATTTGTAGCCACTGTTTACCGTAGACGATCTATATCTGGTATACCTACTCGTAACTGTTGTTTGGTTTACACGTTCACACATTTTTTATTGGTATTTTCTGTCCTACTACTGGGCAAAGGGTCTTATACCTTTTCTTATCGATGTTTTTTGCGCTTTGTTTTATCTGGCCAATCTGTTAAGCACTAAATCAAGTCGTCACGCCATCATTTTCTGCATGTTTTCTGGACCTACATTCCTATTAATCAACAATTCCACACACTCATTCACATTTCATTTCCGCAGTCCGCAGATCACCATGTCAAAACCTTTCCTAGTCAACTCATAGCTTACACTTATAGGATATTACTTTTACGAACGATATATGTATATAACTTTGGGAGATATCGCAGTTTTCTTATATGGTCAGTTATTACTCCAGTGTGGTGTATCAGGGCTTGACGCATGAGTTTACATAGTTATATCGTCAGCGTATTCCACGGTAAATATGACTTTATCGCGACGTCGTATTTTGACGAACTTATGTGCGACGAGGTTCCATAGTAGTGGTGAGAGGACACTCCCTTGGGAACAGCCCTTTGCCACTGTGGCCCTTGTTGTGTTATTTATGGTACCTTGTACAGCTCTTAGTTTAAACATGTTAGTGATCCAGCCACTCAGGGTGGAGTTCACACTATGTCTCTCGAGGAATGTGCTAATACTTTGTAACATGCCCACTAGCAGGCTGTCTTCATTGGCACAGCCTGCCTGTTTACATATCCAGGTTGGCGTTCTCGCTGTGTTGGACCAAATCATTTCTTTCAGTAGGCAGTTGTCGCCTGGCATGAAAGCCGACGCTGGAAAAAGTCTGGTACATCATTATGAATCAGGGAACTATCCAAGGATCAGGCGCCTGATTCGATTCAGGAGGAACCGGAGCCCTGTCTCTGGAACAGATCCTCCTGAAATATCACAGGTGATGTACCTACAACACAGGCGAGCTTAACCCACTATTATGTTTGGCCATTGAATCAAACAGCTAGGCAAATTATTTCGATCGATTTCGTTCCTTTTTCTACCCAGAGTGGGAGAAGTTATTTGATGATTTTCCATCTCAAACAAAAAGCGGATGTTGTCATGCCTTTCGGGCTTTTACATCAAAACATCCAGGAACCCACTCAAATATACACACCAACTGTTATCCAAAGCAGTAAAGCCGTTTAGGAGCAAGTAACACGTGCCGAAGAATTGTACGTAGTTAATTATAAAGAAAGTTGATCGATTTTAATAGTGAGATTTCAATAAAGTTGTCAGTTGACAGTTCCCTAGTGAGGCGATTTAATTTATTCCTTTGTGAGGCGAGCGATGCGGGCCGTGCCGTGGACGGGTCAAGCAATATCCATCGCTGGCACGGCGCTTTTAATTGAAAAATGTCTGCTCAAACAAAGCGGATTGAATTTCTATCGCACTCGCCAGCTATGTCCGCTTTCATAAATAAAAGGTACAGTGAATGCTTAGCAATAAATTAAATTAATTTCAGGACATTTACACATCTCCCTCTTGCTCTACCTTAAAGTGGGAGAAGTTACTAAACGATTTCCTGCAACGAAAAAAAAAGGTTATTTACACAACAGTTTAGGCTATGTTAATTTTTAGGGTTCCGTACCTCAAAAGAAAAAAAGGAACCCCATAGGATCACTTTATTTTCTGTCAAGACCTTTTATCTTGGAAACGCGTGGAGATATCAAGTTGAAATTAAAACCAACTTCAAAGTTAACGAAAACAAAAGATACGGCCGTCTATATCGCATAAAACGTACATTTCCAAACTCTCAAAGGAATTAAAATTCATAGGGTACTTCCCGTTAACCTAGGATCCTGAAATTTGGCGCTTCGATTTGACAAGATAAACTTCTCCGGTCGCCCTCTTGGCTCGTTTTTCAATAGAGTCAAACACTTCAAGCTAGTATCTTACAGATGAGGACAAATGAATGATGCATGACGTGAGATTTTTAAGTTTTATTATTCATTTATTTCCAATAACAAAACACTTATTTTCGGTCCTGCATCATAAACATAATACACCAATTAAATCAAAATTATTTCAGGCAAATAAATCCACTAACAACGTATCTAGATATATTAAATTATACAAAATTGAAATTACGAGTATTTAAATTAAATTACTACTAACTATTTATTAACCTAATTATTTATCTATTATTATATTTATTACCAACGAGGGTTACTAAATAATAAACCTTGCTGAAATATTTTTAATTATGTACACCTAACCTTATCGTACAAGGCACTCACAAATTTAGAGAACGACAGCTTATGCATAACAGAGCGTACACGGCTCTAAACGATATCTAATATATATCTATTAATAATGTAAACTACTTATTAAATAAAATAAAAATAATGGGCAGGCGATATGACATCATCATCATCATCATCTGCCTAGCCTTTTCCAAACTATATTGGGTTCGGCTTCCAGTCAAGCAGGATTTAGCTGAATACCAGTATTTTGCGAGGAACAGCTGCTTACTAGACCTCCACAACCCATTAACTGGGGTAACACGGCTTGCGATATTACATAAAGAAAAAGAAAATTAAACAATATTGAAGGCAAATAATATTAAATGTAACGTCGAAAATTAAAAATTAAATTTTACTACTTTAATATAAAGTGTACCTGTATGACTTATAAAAATCTCTTACCACTAAAATACTAACTGTGAACTCTACTGAAACCCGACAACATGATATTGAATAACCTATTAATTAATACAAATTAATCTTTGTTATGTAAGCTCAGTTCATTTGAAAATGCTCGATGTTTATTTAACTCCCATGCACATACATAGGGGTTATCTTTTTAACTAAGTAATGTTACAACTGCATTCGAGTTGTGGACATCCGTGTAGATACTATATACTTATATAGATATATATACGTAGATACTTATACGTTATCTAAGATGAAACTATGATCACTACTGTAGCATCGACGCATCATGACCATCCTATCTTAATGGCATTTGATTACGTTTTAATTTTTATTTCATTGCCTTCGAGAAATAGCCATTAATCTAAATAATTGTGCCTATTAGAGTACGATACGTTGATTGGTGTTAGGCCTCACATGCACGAGCGCTTTCGATAGAAGTTTTATTTTTTTCCTTTAATTTTCATAAACATTAACGTGGGAAACTCTAATGACTTTAGATCTTTATTGTTACACTGTTGTTTAATAATTAAAGTAATAAAACAAGAGAAATAAATCACTTAACTGATTTAAACTATACAAATACACTAAAGATCCTTCTAGCTAAAATATGACGTTAAAAGTGACGTTGGAAGTGTGTCCAGAAGACTAGCTCGAAATGATTCATCACCATCATTTCAGCTGAAAAACGTCCACAGTTTGAAATAGGTCTCTTCATAACATCCGATCCTGCGTCTTGCATACGTCGGATTCCCGCGACCCTCACAATAGGTCATCAGTCCATCGGTCTAATTTTTCATCGTCAAGTCTAGGTACAACTGCAATAATGCAATCTTATTCTAAAATTAGCACTAATTTTATCAATCTAGCTCGTAATATTCTTGACCTAGTCCCAGCAAGCACTTAAGGGACCTATTAAGATAAATGGCTGTTATGTTTTTATTTCATGAAATATCAGACTCGTTTCAAAACTTAAGTATTGAACTCGACACTAATATCAAGCAGATACGATACTCCTATAAGTTTATGAGTTCAACTATCTACAAACTGTCTATTTAGAGACTGAGTCAAGGTTTCCGTTTGCAGTCGGTCCGTTGAACACATCGTCTAACCCGGCTTTATAAATAAACAACATTCCCCGTTAACTGATACGTATTTTAGCTGTTACTAGGAAACTACGCGAAAACACCATGTGGAGATACTCGTGGATACTAGATAATTATAATGGGTATTTTATGACTTGGGTTTTTTCTTCTGAGATTTTTGTAATTTCTACGAACAGTCGTGTGTAAGTACGTCATACTTAGACTTTCCTGCTTATGCGTCTCATATCACGTAGCCCATAGCATCATACTAATAGTCTTTTAATAACTATCTTTTATAATAATAGAAAGTAATACAATCCAGGGAAGGATTTATGTCGTCTTTATTTAGCCGACCGGAGGCGTAAAATCTTTTCTTGATACGCCTTTACCATCTTTATTGAAAATCTTCTTCTTTTTGAAGCAATGAAAAATTCTGTAAGGTGAAAGCGTCAGGGTCAACTAATTACATAATTATAACTATAAAAAACATCAATACATCCCTCTTAGTTCATATAAGTCGAGGAACGATTTTTTCCAGGTCACAAACGTTCATAGACTTAAGTGAGCTTGATGATTTTTATGGTTATAATTATGTAACTAGTTATGTTTTACAGTCGCAAAAGATATTTTTAACTTCATACAACCTACCACTGGCTTGCAAATTGCAAAAGATGTAAGAAAATTTGAATTTCACGGGCTACCCTGACGCTTCCCCCTTAAACTGTCTAGTAGGTTGACAACTGAAATGTAGCATCAGTAACACTCATTAAGTCCTCCAAATTGCAAGTGAATGGGCACTTGAGGTAGTCCAACGTGTCACTCGTGTTCTGAACAGGGGTACCGCACTCACGTTGAGTATCCGACGGGACTATAAAACCTCATTTCACTAAGTTGTGTTTGCTGCGGCCTACCTGAGTGCGTATATACGAGTTTAAGCCACTGCAATTCATGTCCAGGTGGCTTAAACATATTAGGTTAAGCTTTTTTACATCTTGAGTTAGCCTCTCTCGTCACCCGGAAGAAGTGGAAGGGCATGTCAGACTTTTACTGACTACACTTATGCCCTTCAGTTGCCCTTTTGCGTTCTTGGACTATACAGGTTTCCTTTTCAGAAAATCCCCGCGTTCCTAATTTCTTAAGTGCCTACGTATCTATCTTTTAGTATTTTATGATACACACAATAATAAGACTTTATTTATCCTTAATTGTTAAGTAGAAAAACCTTGTTAGATTGATTGTTTTTAATTATGAAAAAAAGGTAACTAGGTAAACTTAAACGTGAAATTAAATAACTCAGTTCATTGTCTAACGTAGGTAATAAATTTAATTAGCAGCGGTAAAGTATCGTTTTTAATCGTTTCCAATTAATTTATGTCATTTTCTATTACTAGTGCTGGTTAGGGAGGACCTCAGTCAGAGTGCCTAGTGCGAGTTTATTTTACGTTTACGCGATCGGCACGTTTACTGCGTTAAGCCTTCTGATTGGTTAAGAGGCTGGAGTGGGCCAATCATAAGCGTGTTGATTGCATTAATATAAAACATTTCCCACTGATAATTTAAATTGTCACTTACGGGATATCTTCCGTGATTTTTTATCATTTTGAGTTCTCGATATTTCGACGCTGTTGCAAGCGCCATGATCGCGCGATGAATATCGGGAACCCAAAATAATAAAAAATCACGGAAGATATCCCGTAAGTGGCAATTTAAATTGTGAAACAAACCGTGATAGCCTAAAACAGTGTTCATTTCCCACTGTCAAGTAACTAAGCTAGGTTACCAAAATCTGGGCACAAGAAAAGAGCTCGTATTAAAAATTACGTTAAGACAATCTATTGTAGGACTATTCCTTAGTTTTGTTCGTAGTAGTTCCGGAGAGGACAAAATAGATCAACTTTGACTGCACGCGGTTAACTATTTGCAGTAGTAACAGTTGAAAGTTAAATCCAGAGCAGGGTTTGTTAGACGTCTACTGCAATGTTAAAGATTAAGTTGTAGGACAAGAATAATTTGCAACTGCAGACACTGTTTTGCTTGTATTTGGAAACTTGTTGCTGCCAGAGGCTTCGCCGCGTGATAATACAAAATTATCCCAAGGGAAGAACATAATTACTCTCGGGATAAAAGTGTCTTATGTGATATTTCTATAATCAATGACATGGTGTAATCGTGTATTAAGTTTCATTGGAATCCGTTCAGCCGTTAGACTTTGAAAAAATAACAAATTATACATAAATTCACAAACTTTCGCCTTTAAAATATTAGTGCGATTTTTTGGGTGCTGTTGTGTGTGCGAGCATTAATAATAAAAAAAAATATTGTATCCACAAAATAATACAAGACCTTAACATTATAGTAGAACATGGTTGAATTTGCACACTTAGTTAAAGCTAGTGAACTAGATAAAAAATCTGTATTTCAGGCATCAACGCCTGAAATACAGATTTTTTACGAAATATAATAACAACAGATAAAATACGAAATAAAAAAATGTAATCGGTACCTACACCAATAGAATAGCGTGAATTATTGAAACTATTATTACATTTTTACAAAGTCTTTTATTAATACAATACTGTATATTAATGGTATAATTGCCTATCTACTTACATAGTTTACAAAAATCAATAGTGCGTCATGAAGACAAGACGTAAATACTTAAAAATCAATTAAAAATCTAGAAATCACGCCATGTTTTACGACTGACACACCACCGTCACGAGAACCCATTGAAAACAATACTTACATCATGATTCAAAGAAAACTGCGTCCTCCGCACTGGCACCGTTTATTTATTGCATGATGGAATTTACACGTTTCTATCTAAACTAATAATATAAAGCTGAAGATTTTGTTTGTTTGTTTGAACTCGCTAAATTCAGGAACTACTGGTTCAAATTGAAAAAATCTTTTGGGGTTGGAAGGTTCATTTCAACAAGGGCTTTTCTTGCTCGGAGTTTCCTTGCGGGATCATAATAGAAATGAAAATATCCGCAAGAGAATCAAGGTTACCGAAACAGCCCGAACAATCACCAAACTTAAATAGCAGTGGATAGGGAACATTGCTCGTAGAACCGATGGTCGATGGGGATGAAAAGTTCTGGAGTGTCGTCCACGTACCGGAAGACGTAGAAGGCCTCCTACAAGGTGGACCGATGTCCTGGTAAGAATGCGGGAATCCGATGGATACAAGACGCACAGGACCCGTGGTTATAGCGACGCTTGGGGGAGGCCTATATCTAGCAGTGGACGTCATTTGGCTGAAGTAATGATGATGATCTCATTTATTGAAAAAGGCTATAAGCTATACAATATCACGCTACGACGCATAGGAGCGGAGTTGTTAGTAAAGACGCATGTGAAACCATGGGAGACAGCTAGTGGTATTTGCACAAAAGGCTAGCGTTAGGTAATTGCACCACCATTATTATGTTGAAGAGCATGCTCTCATTACACATTGCTGTAGTAATTGTTATCGAACACTGGAATAACGGTCAGGTGTTGTGTTATCTCTCCGCGGTATTTCATGACAGCCCACTGTCTATGTGGGAAACATATGAATTGATTTAAAACAGATAAATACCTAACCGTAGGTATGAATAAAGGCAAATTATAATCCTTCCCTAGCCAAGAAGGAATACAGCACGATACATTAATTTCAAGTCCTTAAAAGAATACTCTTTTTCAATCAGTAAAAAAATACGATGGAGGCGTATCTCATTCAAACGATAATAGTTATTGTAAAAGAAAATTCAAAGTAAAATATTGTAATACAGTTTAAATTACTTGAATGATATGAATTATTCCTCTGTGATTAACTGATAATAATATACGAATTTTACTATTAAATTAAAACTACTATTTAATTAATATTTAATCTTGAACTTTATTGCACATCAAAAAAGTAACGTAACTGAATGGAAATCTTAAAATCTTTCAAGAGTAAATACGATATTTACATTAAATATATATTTACATTTTTCCAGGAGACAAGACATCGATAGAAAGAAGGAACATCCTTATAACATCTGACACCTCTAATTCTTGATAAGCTGAGTAGTTCGCCCCATAATCTTTAGCACTTATTATATACACACGAAGACAATGTGACACATCATTCTGAATAAAACCAGTTTAAGCTAATCTCGCATTATATACTTACAGTCTCATTCATAAAAATCCTCTAAAATAGGTTTAAAATACTTATTAGTTAAAACGCTCATTAGTACTAATAAGCCTTTTATGAAATTCTCTATTCATAAACGTTCAATAAACCCTTTATAGCTATGTTCTCGTTACAAGACACTTTAGCGTTGTTATGTTGTCGTTCTGATGAATCCATAGATGGAAAGGACAAAACTACTGGTATCCATGGCAAAAAAAACGCCAGAAAAAAATTTAAAACGTCACCTAAGACATAATTTTGTTTGTCAATATTGCGATGGGTCCTATGTATAAGGGCCAAACTAACAATTTGGCATTTTTACTTTTTTATGGTAAACGCATCTTTTAAGTATAAATAATTATATGAGCCATTAAAAAATTAAAAAATCTGCATAGAAACACGATTTTTTATTACAGTATAAAGGCATATCTAACATGAATTGAAACGTAACAGGGCCAAAGAGGTAGTAAGAGACTTATACGTGGGTAGTTCCCGCGCGTTTGTTTCGTAGTTCGAGCCAATCTGCTGATTTGACATTTGGACTTGCTTGATTTATGTAGAAAAAATATTATCCCACTTGCATACCACAGCTGTTAAGAAAATTTAGTAGCATCGAATGACATTGTGCCAATTAATGAAAGCGATAATGAAGAAAATTAATGAAGACTTATCAATAATTTTTAGTAATGTTGATTTTTTATTTTGTTTATACCAGATAGTTATTTTAATTTTGTTATTTTTTGGATTATGTTTAACTGAACACCAGCTTTAGTAAAATGTAACCGTAAAAAAATAGCAAATGAACACCAAAAATTAAACAGAATTTTAATACAAAATGAGATTTCAATACCTATGTAACATTGTAACATCTGTTTATCCTATAAAAGTAAATTATCTCCAAATAAATACCTAGTACTTAAAAACAGTAAATAAATTCCAATATTGGTGGAGGACCATCGACTACTTAAAAACAATAACCACGAAGGGGTTTGTGGGGACTGTTTTCGCTCGTTCACTAGACACCACAATCCCCTTCTAACCTAACCTATCCTAGTCGGGGCGCCCCATGTCTCGAAGTAGCATTCCGACGGTGTAGTCAGAAATATTGTTTGCTCATCAAAATTTGGTGATCATTTACTAAATTTAGGGTTCATAGTACAATGTAATGTGCAGTTATAAACTAAAATAAATGAGACCATTCTAGTTTTAGTCAAAAATCTAAAATGATAAATTTTTTGATTATGGTTTATCTTTTTTGTTAATAGGTATATATTATTTTAGGTAATAGATGTTTGTTGGTCACGAAGTTATTATTGGTGGTCATTATATTTTATTACTTATTTTTTTGTAATTTTATAAAGAGACTAGTTAATAATATGAATAAAAAGAAAATTAATGATGACTTGTTAAGAATTTCTAGTAATCTTGATATTGGTATTTTTATTATTGATTATAGTACAGAGTTTTTTTATGTAGATAGGTTTTTAATTTTGTTTTTTTTGTAATTTTGTTATTGAAATAATAATGTAAAGCACATTATTTTGTTGTAGTTTTTTTATGTAGATAGGTTTTTAATTTTGTTTTTTTTTTGTAATTTTGTTATTGAAATAATAATGTAAAGCACATTATTTTGTTAATCAAACTAAGATCTGTATTAACAGTTTCCTTCTTAAATATTTTGTCATTTTTATCATAAAAATACCAAAAAGACGCAAAGACCGGGTTCATAAGTGAAGTTTTAAAACGAATTAAATTTTTTTTTTCAATAAATGAATAGAACTATAGCGTATTTTTTTTATTTTTCAAATGATCTAACTGAAAACTCTGTTCGTAATTTAGCAGATTGTAAAACGTATAAGTGTCAATGTGACATAAATAACTAAATATCGAAATAGCTTATATTCTTATTAATTACATATCATCTACTTCAGTAGTTACTTTATTTTATGGGTACAAAATATGAAAATATATACTGTATGCTAATTTACGTAATACGCGTATAATGGCCAATGTGGCACATGGGCCCATGTACACTGTTTTTTAAGAAAAATAATTTAATCGAAAAGTAACGTAGAAGGGTCAATGTGACGTAAAAAAACATCCATCCTATATATGTATATATAAAATACTATAGTATAAATGAGGAAGATAATTGTCTTAGCAAACAAGCAAAATAATTGTAAAGTTTGGTTTCATCAATCTGAAGTTACTTATAGTAAATTGAAACTTTGAAACGCTCTCCTGTAAAGTTGCAATTTTGCAGTTTGGCCCATATACATAGGACCCATCGATTGCTTGTTTCGTGTTGCCGGTATTATTCGACTCGAAATTGTATTGTATAAAAACGACTCACAGTTGGTTGAGACAAACCATGGATTTCTCCCCAATCATCTTGAACCTTAAATTTTACAAATATATTTAAAAATGTACGTTAGGTATATTAAAATGCGGGATATTTTAAATACTTGTAAACGTGCTTACTTCACGACGACCCCAACATTTTATAGCGGCTAACACCTGTAACTCTGGTGACGCTCCACAACCTCTGGAGTCCAGTTGCAAGTCTTGCCTGACGAGATCAATTATAAAGACTATGGTGTTTTTGTTGAAACGGTATCATCGTTTGAACTCATTGAGTTATAATGTACTAATGTTTGAACCTGTGGTTTGAACTCTACATCTGGTTAAGAAAACGGATCAAATCTCTTCTGGTAAATCTTTCGACGACGTGAAACATTTTCTACTCGGTCAATAGCATGTTAATGCTTGCAGAGCTTGCATAGCTAACGATTTCACTAAACAATTTTATAAAAAAAATAGCTCTACTTTACACCTCCTTACAACAAACCTCAAAACATACGGTTCGGACGAGAAAGAAAAAGAAAAGAAATCAGCTGTTGCACATTTGTCGGCCATATTTCTCTTTATTAAAGGTTTATAGTAGGGTCGAGCCTGTTATAAGTTACAAAGCCACTATTGAATACTTACAAAGCTTTTTAGCGTTATTGGACGTTTATGAATAATGCTTTTCGGGATTCTCACTATAACAAGCTAATAAACCTATTTTATCTTTTTATGAATAAGACCGTTAGACTTTTCGTACATTAAGCTAATACTGGATATGATTAGTTTTTCGTGTCGTATTTAACACTTGGTTACCTCGTTAAAATCATAGCCCAAGTCCTAACTGTTCAGGAAATATAAGTGTAGGGTCGGGTGTCTCACATTGAACCAGGCAGCTACATTGAACCACCGCCGAATCTCGAAAATGCGACATTGCCAAACCGCACTAATATGAGTGAAAGAGAGGTATTTACGTTTCTTTCCTGCCCACTAGTTTGCGTGGCGATCGCGTGCAAAGTGGTTGTGTGAGGAGCATTCAAAAGAAAACTGACTCAAAAAGTAAAATTTTTTTGCCAATTTCATTCTTTTTTAGCTTTTTTCGTTTAAATAATATCAATTTATTTATATATACACTGTTTTCTACGGTTATTTAGCAATTAAAAGCGCTATAATTCGTGATTTTAAGAGATTGATTTGCCGGTAAAATATTGAATTTAGTGATAAAACGTGGTGTGTCTCACATTTAACCACCTGAGGGTGGTACACATTTAACCACGGTTTACTGTGTACGCCCCAGTCGTTAAAGGAGTATTTTTTACAATTATTTTAATTTAATTTAAATTTGTTATATTATGGAAGGTATTTTTGTTTTTATAATTAAAAACTGTTACTTTTGTTTTTATTATTAAAATATGATAAGAATTTGATTGAAAAGGTTTTGTGATGTATAAAACTAAGACTCTCGGTTTAATTGCATATGATTTAAAGTGATTTTTATAAATATAAGGCTGATTTTTATTATTACTGTTTATTATTATTATTATTACAAAGTATTTGCCTTATAAATTCAACTAGAAGACATCGTTAATAAGGTTTCTCAATGTGGACGATACCCTGGTTAAATGTGTACCACCGGTGGTACACATTGAACCAAAAATCATTTTTCATAAAAACCTGTTTTACACCGAAACTAAAAGGAATATGAGAAATTAATGTTTTACAAAATTGAAGCTAAATAAATATGCTAACTATACACAAAAAATGAAAGGCATTGATTGAACATCCAGCCCACTATGAGACTTTGAAATTTACCTGGTTCAATGTGGGACAACTTACCATATACAATAAAATAAGGTTATAATAATTCTTCTAAACTTTATTTTTTTACGATATTTTTCTTGGTTTTTGATAAGCCCATGTTAACGTGGCACAAAAACCACTAGAACTGGATAACTTTTTAATTAGATGTACATCTGATTAAGCAACTGGATACCCATTTGGGAGTTCTTGATTGGACGATATTTATTATTACATGACTTGTATACCCGTACATCAGCGGTCTAGACAATAATCACTTCGTTTTCGTTTGTTGAAGAGGAAGGTCAAAATCGGAGCTTTTTACAGCATCATTGTGAATACTGGTTCTTATAAAATAAAAGATAGAAAACACGTAAGATTAGTCAGTAATAAATATAGGATTAGTTAGTATTTAGTGAATAGGTAATAATTGTGGAAGTGTGTTAATGTGTGTAATAATGTTGGTGTGTTCGTGAGCTAGTCATATTATGAAAGTTATTGTGGAATCAAATCAGATTCTTCTATATAATAATGGATACCGGAATGGGTGAGTACGAGTATTGCCGTCAAGTCTGACATATCCCGAAAAGCTCAAACAAACAACAACGTGTTACAATTTATGCTAAAAATCCTTTTAGTAGAGGAGGACCCGTCGTTAGTCCATGATTGATTTATGAGAGTGAACGATGCATAGAAGGAAACATTATAATTACATGCAAAACGTGTTATGAATTTTAATGCAATGAATAAACAGCTACTTGTTTGAACGGCAAAAGAGCTTACTATAAATACCCATATTTTTGTTACACAGCGTGTCTTAACATACTGCTGAGTAGGCAAAAATCTCACCCCTGAACGGAGCAGACAGTCAAGGACCTCTTGAAGGCTTCTTCGAGTAAAAACTTAAGATGTCGCCCTAGTAACCGATCACTCAGATAATAATACAAATCTTTATCACCTTTTCCTTCTACTAAATATGTTTTTGGAAGCAGTTTTAAAATCAATTCAAACGTGACTGAATCTCGGAACATGCGAACACGGCCGGGGCATTAGTACGTCACATTTGTTAAAAATAAATAAACTAGTTTACATTTGTAAAGGTGCGTTTACGCTTACGAGCCGAGCACGAATGGCGCCGCTCTGCTCGTCGTTGCTCGTGGCTCATGTGAACGTGCAACGGGCCTCCAACGATCACTGTCCTTGAACGTGATGTGAATCTGTTTGAGTTCTTCAAAAACCGATGACTGGTGGAGAACCGTCGAACACGAGCCGAACGCTCGATGCTCGTTCGAGGCTCGTAAGTCACAGTTCACACTACACGAATTTGTGCTCGACTCGAAAGCGTAAACGCACCTTTATGATGCTTCTAGATTTGGCGATCGACCTTGACCAGTCACCTCCTCATAATATAACATTATCGTAGGTTGTAAACATATTCTGGCGCCATGTAGTGTACTAGATCGATTTCAACGGCCGATGTTATAGATGGATATCATTCTAGTCTTGTTGCACTTATTCTAACTTATCTGCCTACTACTTTAGGATATATGTGTAACATATCACCTTACAGTTCATTTACCTACAGGGTGAAACGTGAGCGGATAGCCAAATCCGACACCCCTCACGCCCGTTTTCAATAACCTACCGCAGTTCATAGATAGATAGCTATCCCCGATAAATAGTAAGATTCTATATATCAATCCACAACTTTTGGTAGGAAATGCTATCCGTCCGTAGGTTATAGGAAAGCAAGTGAGGGCAAAAGGATAGATTTTTTTTATCTTTAGTAGCTGCAACTTTAGATAGATAGCTTATTGAAAACGGCCGTAAGACGCCCCACTGTGAGCGAAACTATTTTTTTCATCCATATTAACAGAAGACGAAAGACTTATTGTGGCCCAAGAACGCATAGACACGCCTTTATCCGAGCCTGCTTTATCCGAGTGCAGGAGAGGTCATTTGATTTCCTAATTCCAAAAATAAAATGATCTTTTACGGATAATTAGCGAATTCAATCTAGATGTCATACTAACTCAAACAGAACTTACCAAGGGTGGTTTTATTAATCGTGTCCTTATTTCCTTGTTCCAGGTAAGTGATGCGAGTTGGCGACGCAGATCGGGTAGTCAGGACACTGTCCACGGTGAGGCCATGGCGGCCACACCACACTTCCACGTCTGCCAGCTAGGTATGTACCATAAAAGCATAAATAGTCCCTAAATTAGGGACTCATCATTATCTTATCATATTAGGGACTCATCATCTAGGCAGATGTCTCGGCAGATGATGAGTCCCTAAAACACCACCAAAATAATAATTAGTCTTCCAGACAGCTGCACTCTCTGTTCCCTCTCTCATAGTTCGATAGGACGACAACTCGACACACCGAATTGAGATCAGGCTTAGGACAATAGGCTTGACAAATCACGTCTAACTTCTAAACTAGACAGCCCGGAGTTTTAGAAATTCTTAAAGGAAAAGCACAATTACACGGCACAAATAAAACCCGGGTGCTACTCTGTAATATTTCAAATAATCCACAACTTTCACAAAATGCCATCTAGTCCCAAGCAGAAGCAGAGCTTGTGCTATGGTTACTAGTCAACTAATAAATTTCTAAATACTCGTACATACATATTATAGTTAAAATTACTCCCAGATACAGAACAAATGATTGAGTTCTTCACATAAACATTTGTCCTGGGTGAGAATCGAAATGTCACGAAAGAAGTTAGGGCCACTAACCTCTAGACCAACAGGCCAGTCACCATGCAGGCCATCCAATCTAGAACTAAGAAGCTATCGCACTTGTTCCTTTGCTGCCAACCAAACCAGAACAACATCTCAGCCGGAAAATATCGTATCAGCAAGTCGAGTTGTGAATGTGAAGGTCATTTTTTGTCAGAGGCGCGATCTATACGACAATAGTTTATGTAATAGACTAGTATTTAACTAAGCTAGTGCGAAAGGGAAGTAGTACAGTGCACTGACTCTGTAAAATGCGCCTGTCTTTGATTAAAGATCTTTAGACGAGGATGCTCTTTTAGTCCAGGAATATTAGGGTTTTCACCTCGGATTAAGAAACAACAGTTGGCTCTATATAAACTTGCATAAACATTTATTTTTGCACCCTAAAACTTGTCTTGAATCACGAGATTCTAGCTCTAATGGGACTAATTTTACTAGACTATTTCTAACAGCAAAGGCGGAGAAGTAGTTTGACAGTGCATTGGCGCAGTGGTTGCTGCGTATCACCAGTTCGATTTTCTCACGGAACTAATATTCATATTTGGCCTCCAGATTTTCATTACCGGGTCTGTGGGGTCTTGTATATGTGCATATTCGTGAACGCACCTACGATAGAAGAGATAATTCTCTATGGCAAAATGTTTTTTTTTATAACAATAAGTGAAACTGCTCTTGATCTAAATAATTTTGCCGTGAACTACGCTCACAATTATAATTGATTTAGTAGAATCTTCACTCATACCTCACAATAAAATATCCATAAGTCTTACTTACTCAATATTTTAGTTAGTCATAAAATAGTGTATTAAAATTATATGACACATGGATTGACGTAGTTTATTCATCCAAAACAGACGTCACAAAAACATCATCAGGCTCCGTGATTATACACTAATGAGCTTAAATATCAGGAAAATGAAAAACGCAATCAACACGACACAAAATCAATACTAAGGAAAAACACTTCGGCTATTGTTAGAAACAGTTAAATATGTACCAGTCATTAGAGAGATGATATCATTTTTAGTTTATTTACGGAAAATCAACTTCAAAACCGACTCTGTTTGTTGCCATTTTATCGTTTCCTGATCATTGATCCTCGTTTTTTATCGCTTACGTATTTTAGACGTATGTAGCGACATCTATGACGCCATATAGGAAGTAAAGTTCAAAATCCTGTATCGCGGTAGCATTGTTCTCCGCGTGATTAGAACACATACAACAGCCCGAAAACTATCAGGTACTTGCCCAGACCACCCAGTTGACCAGGTACAACACCGACCTGGTTGGAGAATCTTCCCTTTTAAAATGAGGGGTTTGTGGGACTTTACACCTTTTCCCGCATATCTGTAAACGTAGAATAAATCTGTCTGACTTACACGATGGCACAGACAGCTGCATCAAATCAATTTTTAAGTTATTATAATGTCAGAGGGGTGGATCTCACATTGAAATAACTTAGAAACGAGATTAACCAGTTGATAACCCTGTCTGTACCTCGTCTCAATGATCCTATAGACTTCCCATTTGATTTTAGCAATAATCGGCAGAGGAAAGTTACCTAATCAGTGAAGGTTAAGTATTGCCGTTTGATTTTAAAAATCACTGCAAGTTTAAGTTATCAGTTGTCCTTACTTTTGAATATGTGAAATTATAAAATAACTTCTCCCACTCTGGGAGCAACAGGAGAAGTCTGATCAGGAGAAGTTACCCTGTGCGTTCACGAGGCACAGTACCTCTTTCGAACAAACTCGCAACCCTGAACATTTATGGCCTTACATATCAATTTCCTAGTCCAATATTGTCAGCTAGGCAACTCAATTAACTGACCATTACCTATGATGTCATTTGGCTATGAGTAGTTGTGTTTTAGTGGTAATTTAATAAGCAAGTTTAAGTAAACCCACTGAACATATAGACGCGATAATTTTAGAACATAAATATACTTAATTAATGCACGTTAGAGAAGTTTCTCGATCTTTTCTTTCTCGTTTTAAAGATTGTATTCGAATGGGAAAATGTTATTTTTTCTCCATAATTTAAGAACATTGCCCCACACTAGGAATGACTCCTGTATCGTGAGTGCGTTCACAAACTTGTAAACTCACATACACAAGACACCCAGACCCGGAACAACTAATTTTATAATAAGAAGGCTTGCTCGTTTTTTGCCATTCAACGTGGCAATGCTGGCAGTCTTCTGGGTACATTTTCGGATGACAGCGATGTGGAGTACTTTGACCCCTGAGTGTATTTAATTAAGTATTTGTTAATATTCAAGTTTCATATGTACAATAAATCATTTACACACCCAAAATTAATAAGATGAAAATAAAATAACATAGATCAAAAGAAAATCGTACAGTGTAAAAGATCTGGATCACAGAAAAACAAGTTAAAATAACTGGTTAAACGAATCAGCTTCAAAAACAAAGATACAGAATAAATGTTTCATCAAAGTCCGCTTGAAATAAATAAAATAACGTGTTATTTATTTTGAGTTGCTATAAAATGTATATCCTGTTTACAATGTGTGTTGGTTTCATTGAAAATTCAAAAATATAAACGTCGATACGTAATATATAAGATACTAAATTGTAACACTCCGTTTTGATTACGCGCTTTGAATCTATCCTGGACGTCTGCTCTCTTTTTCCGAAATACAAAGTTTCGACCGAAATTTCGCGTGTTTCGAATGAACGAAAATGGTTCAACACTTCGATTCTCTAAACCTACTCTACATAATTCGTAATGTTCCGCAAAAAAATATGATTTTGACAGATTAAGATTAATTTCGGCCGAAACTTCGTATTTCGGATAAATAGAGTTTCTAGTCGTCCAGAATATATAAACATCGAGGTCGTGGGTGACTGTGTAGCTATAACCTGACTTAGTTCGATTACCAGCAGTTCAAAGTAAACTACAAAAGAGCTGGTTTTACGAAGAAAAAGTAGCCTATAAAAAAACCTATTATAATAACTAGATTGTAATAAATTATTGAGGAGTATGGAACAAATAACTAACATTAAATAAAATAAAAAGGACGTTACAATATGAATGATTTAAATTAAAAAATTATCAACCACTTTTGTGTCTCAGTGCACTGTAACTGCGTGTATGTACAGTACAGAAACAAAAGTTGCTGATCTTTTTTCTCAGTCACTCAGTCGTAGTGTCAGAGCATCTTCGCTCTCTACACAGTCCCAGACTTACTACAGTCTCACTATATCAGAATGCTAGCAGAGCTCTTACGCTCTTTGCGCAGTCCCTTGCTATTATAATGTAAAGTACTAAACGTACATAATCGCCTGTGTACGAAATTTCGAAGGGGTGTTAGACTGAAGCGTCCTTAATCCTAAGGTTATTAGTGGTATTAACATTTCAGATCGCATTTCATAGTCTTCATAGCCTTTTGTTTACTATACAGGCTAGACAACACTAAACATGTTTATGAGAGAGAGACAAACACTTTATTTTGCGTCTTCTAAGTCAAGCCTGTGGGGTCAACCTTTACACACAGCGGGTGCTTTTAGACTAGTGTGGGGACGAATGGCGTACAGAAATAACTGTTAATGTCAAACGACTATTATTGTCTCTTCCCACATTCCTGATATAGGCTTATCTCCGAAGCCGGGGTTGTCTCCGGCTTTCTAGATATCGATACGATTGTAGTACACAACATTTTATATGACGACAATGAACCTCTATATCAAGAGGTTATCGCTAACGACACCAAGGTGGTCGCTGAGGCCTGAGCTCTTAGGATTTCTTCGTTAATATACCACGAGAGAAGATATCACGAATTTTTAACATGATATGGGTAAAACAAGGAAAAATTCTTTATGGGAAAAAGGTCTTGATACGATAATATAAGTTGTTTAACCTTTTAATAACGGGTTCCGACCCAGCCAGACCTTACAAATTAAGTGTAAAGTATTTTTTTATTAAATGACCATCATTACTTGACCTTGGCAGGGCGACCGATTATTGTTTTTTTCTTTTTGTTAAGTATGTTGTGTTGTTGCTTAAGATAAATGCGTAGGACGGTGTGTTATTCCAATTACAGATACAGTTCTATACTTGTAACAGTCGTAACTGGTTTCATTCACGATATCACGGCATTCGACCGTTAATATGGATATGAATAAAACATATATATTTATATACGATCTTGTCTCCGAAGATTCAACATTGTATCAATGCAAACAAGTAAACTGGATTGTTGAATAGCTAATTCGAAGAATTTAATTAAATTTTAATTAGGCATCAGTCTGTATAGGGTATTTTTCTTGGGTAGCATTGTATATCCACGTGTTTTGAATGGATACTCGTATATCCTTTTCCAAAATATTTAATCCACTACATTTGACTCTTCTTCTTCTTCTTCTACTAGGCGTTAGTCCCGGCTTTTGCCAGGGTCCGCCTTCTGGCTTAGCTTGCTCCACCTTGCCCGGTCTTCTACATCCCTGACAGTAAGGCCATTGGCTCTCATGTCGGACTTGACGACGTCCAGCCAGCGCTTGCGAGGGCGACCACGAGACCTACCGCCAAGGACAGCCATATTCATGCATCTCCGGCCCACGTACTCCATAGGGCGACGCATGATGTGGCCATACCATCGCAGACGACACTCCTGCAGTTTTTCCCCCACGTCACGGACACCAAGACTACCTCGGATGAACGAGTTGCGTATGCGATCGGATCGCGTTACGCCGCTCATCCACCTCAGCATCTTCATCTCCGTGACGCGAAGCTCCTGGGTGTGTCTGCCTAGTGCTGGCCAACACTCGCCGCCGTACAGGAGGACAGGACGTATGATGCATTTATATATCTGTCCCTTAAGCTTTGGAGGCATTTTGCGGTCGCATACAACGCCCGTTACCTCTCGCCATTTTGCCCAAGCCGCGCCTATACGTGCTTGGACATCGTCGTCCACGTTGCCAGACTCGTGCAGCACAGATCCAAGGTACCTGAACGTATCGGAGCTTGTGATCCGGTCCGAACCTATTCGGATGGTATTTGAATCCGCGCTGCCACAGGATATGTACTCAGTCTTCGCCACATTTAGTCTCAGACCGCCGTTTTCCAGCGTGTCCTTCCAAATGCTGACCTTCCGCTCAAGTTGGGCTCTGTTCTGGCTAACGAGGGCGATGTCATCGGCATACATCATTAGCCATGGAGGCTGATCTTGGATGTATGCCGTAACTACATCGAGCACAACGTTAAACAAGAACGGGCTAAGAGCCGATCCTTGGTGAACGCCAACAGATATTGGAAAGACTTTGGATTCGCCAACCGCGGTCTGGACAGAGCACACGGAATCGCGATACATGTCTCTGATAATGTCAATATAGGCCTCGGGCACACCCTTGAAGCGAAGTGCCCACCAGATGGACTGCCGAGGAATACAGTCGAAGGCCTTCTGCAGGTCTAAAAAGGCCATATGCAGAGCTCTCCTTCTCTCTCTGTAAGCCTCAGTCAGAGTCCGCAAGGCGAACACTACGTCCATGGTGCTGTTACCCGCCCGAAAGCCATATTGACACTCAGAGACAGTACACTCGCTACGGAGCCGTGTGTCAATGATCCGCTCGAAGAGCTTCATGGTGTGGCACATGATCTTAATACCGCGGTAGTTACTACAATCCTGTACGCTACCTTTGCCTTTGTAAATAGGGATAATGAGGCTTGATCGCCACTGGTTCGGCATTTCCTTGGTGGTCAGGATGCGGTTAAATAGATCCGTCAGAAGGTCCACACCATGTGAGCCCATGGCCTTCCACACTTCGATTGGCACATTGTCAGGCCCGACCGATTTCCGGTTCTTCATGTGGCGAAGAGCAATGCGAGTTTCGTCGGGGGAAATAGGGGAAATAAGACCAAGGTTAGGAGGCGGTTCGGGAGGAAGGTTATGGGGATGCTGTTTGTTAGACAGCTCCTCGAAGTATGTGCACCATCTCTCCTTAACAGAGGGGGCATCATAGAGCAGCTTACCCTGGGCGTCCCTTACACAGAGGCATTTGCTAATGTCCCGTGTAGCTTTTTCCCGGGCACGCGCCAGCTTAAAAATAAGCTTTTGCCCCTCCGCAGTTTCCAGCTTGTCGTACAAGGGCGCCAAACTTTTGCTGCGGGCTCTGGCTACTGCTTTTTTGCAAGCGCGCTTAGCCGCTCCATATGCCTCCCTGTCCTCCGGAGAGTTGGACCCCTGCCACTTTTTAAATTGTATATCCACGTGTTTTGAATGGATACTCGTATATCCTTTTCCAAAATATTTAATCCACTACATTTGACTCTATTTAAATAAAAAATCACCAATTATTCGATTGTTCAATTTCATATATGAGTAGAGCTGCTACTCCATAGCACAAGAAATACTGTAACATAACGAATTAACCTATCACATACCCACAAAACGAGACACAATAGTAAAACAATAACAGCGCGGTCTCATGGGACCGGTCGGGGATTCATGAATTAAAGGTATTAAGAATAAATTCCTTAATAATAAAGTACTAAGCATAAGGATATATAAACTCATTCATTAGCTATATTTGTCAGGCTTATTAACAGTTTTAAAGTGGTCTGTTACGAGACTCGTAAAACACTACGTCATCACAAATCACTTCCCGATTTCTATAAGAGACCAAATGGCCTTCAATCTCGATACAAACGCATACGTAGGCTTACTGACTGTATTTGATATATTCTATAACTTGTCAAAATGATTTAGAACGCACATTAAATATGTGGTTAGCAAGTGTTAATTAAATCTTAATAATTCAGCTAAATTCCCTGGCGATTTTGTGACTTGAGCCATCGGATTATTTGAATATGTTGAGCGGATGACAAATGAGTAGTTCACACGATTTATTTAGGAGTTTCTTTGTAAACATATTTGGGTCTAGCCTCTATGGAATTCCCCATTTATTATTGTGTTTTATAAGAGGGCAACATTTTTTAAATATTTTTTGCTGAAGTATATTTGGGGACATAATATTTTTTTGCAGTAAAGTTTATTTATTTTGGGGGCATAAAAAAGGTTTGCCTGGCTCTAGACATGTATCATAAATTATTTCACAAAACCGTACCACGGAAGAACCAACGCCACTAATTTGTATTTAATAGTAAGACATAAAGTCTAAATCAAAAGGCTTCCGTAATAATAATTATATTATTTAATAATTATTTATTCATTATTTGTAGAATTTTTCCTCAAGAGAAGAGAGAAAACGCTGATAAGTAGCTACTAATAAAATTACACTTAAACAATCTTTTGCACATTTTGACGGTTCATATTAAGACGCCAATCGTGAGCACTCGTTCGTAACGTGCGAGTCGGGACCGCCTAAGTTAATTTAGAGAAAAATCGTTTAGCATAGTCAAGACGTTTTATACCCGCGAAGCCTTGCAACTACTGACACGTGAATCTTTAATACCATATTATAATCTGTACCCGTTCCAAGTAAGACTTTTATATGTGAAAATTTAAAAGAAAAACAATAGTGGCGTTATTGAAACTGGCTCAGCCGCCATGTAGTACTCTCCGCCGTTTTTATCTGTGGACCAGAATCACATCTGATACATCGATCGGACCGGATCGATATTAAACTCACATACCTCATTAGAACAATCGTTCAGCTATATGTGCTTTTGACACCTAAATACCCAAATAGACTAAAATTTACTATTATTTTTTATCTCAAAACGGAACTTGTGTGCGAGACATGTGTTTATTTGCCAGTATATGCCAGTTATTAGATTAACAATTAAAAACGTAACTATTAAATATTATTTATTTATAAATAGTGTAACTTAATATTAGTGTTCAATATAATTATATTCATATTGATCAATGATTATAAACAATTTGTAAAAAAAAATCAATTAACAGCTGTATTATGGCAAATTTCCTCTTCCGCATATGTCAGACGAGCTCCATAATTTAAAATGTTCGTGCGGTTTTGGAAAATTAGACATTTTACACCTCGGACCTTTGTTGACCGGGACAACGGGGCAAGTGACAGAGAAAAAGACAGTCCCATTCAAAACGGAAAGTATGGTCACTTTTTAGTATACTTCATTCCGTAGTCCAAAAATCCGCGCTCGGAGTCTCCCCGAAAGGGAGACTCCGAGCGCTGATTTTTGTCGATTCGTGACAGAAATGTTAGAGGTTCCCAAATAAGAGCCGGGAATAGCGAAATGAGAAAAGGCAAATAGTTGTCCTATAGTAGAATAGCTTAATAATGGCTTATTATATATTTATAATCACTATTACAAATGTGATATATAACGGCAAGTTTAACAAATAGCCTAGCCTCTAGCAACTGCCCGTATTAATTGCTAGTTTTACCTCAGTTCAACTAAATACTTGTAATTATAACTTAAACATAGGTCACACAAAATTACCTATATTCAACTCGAGTAAATTACTGACATACATAGTGAGAACTGAGTCATACTGTCGTGTTGTATGAGATAACTTTTTTGATTTATTCATTCACGAAAGATTAATACGACAATCATGTTCGAGTCAGTTATTAAATGTAAAAAATACGGAAGCCTTTTGATTTAGGCTTTATGTCTTACTATTAAATACAAATTAGTGGCGTTGGTTCTTCCGTAGTTTGGTTTTGTGAAATAATTTAAGTTAGGAAAAATGTTGGTTATGTGCGTTACAAAACATCTTTGTTTATACTTTTTTTCTTTCCTTCACGGTTGTGCCCTGTGCATATTAATATAAGTAGAAACCTTACGTTTGTAATCAAGGTAAACAGGTGCGTACTACTGCGGACATATACGTAGCTCTCTCATTTTACAAGACATTATATACAACTAATCGCAAGAACAATAAGACTGTCAAGCAAGTTTACATAACAATGATTCAGTATCAGTGAAAAACATTTTCTACGAATCGGTGATTAGGAAAAAGTCAGTAGATATGTATCATCTGTTTTCATCCCACACATACAGTCATCCGAATGAATGGAACATCAGAGTGTTGGTAAACAATCGCAAGCTGATGCCACCTGGTTGGTACGTACCACTGAGAACAGACATGACGGCATAGGTGACGTAGTAGTTTTGTGATTAGATACTCCGTTACGAGTTTGGAGTCTGCTACGCATGATGTGTGATGAGCATGATCACTTGTTCTGTGTCTGGGTGTAATTTATCTAAAATATGTATGTATTTAGAATATATAAGTATGTTTATCAGTTATCTATAGTGTGGCCATTAGTGCTGTGCACTCCCTGAGGTATGCGCGGCGAGGTGGGAGACGAAGAAAAAAGTGCATGAGTTCACATGAGATCGATACATGTCGGACAGATCTTACGATTTCAGTGTGCATTTCTAAAGCAAGACTTGGGGCGGGACGACGGTCGGAGGCTATCTGTAATATATTATACTTACTTAGTTGATTAAAATATAACCCAAATATACTCCTATTTTATTAAAAATGTGCAGGTGACAAATAAGAACTAAACTTATAATTCAAAGCAGGACTTTTTTATATTAACAAACAATTATATAAACACAAGCGTGTCTGTTCACCGCTAAAAGGAGCCCGTTCACCTTGGCTCCTACTTTCCGGGATGTATCCCTGGACTGCACCGATCGCCTTCAGCTCTTGGGAGTTGAAATTTCCTCCGACCTGAACTTTGGGCGGTTCATTGAGTCCAAAGCTAAAGTAGCTGCTAGGAAACTCGGCGTTCTTGCAAAGGTCCGGCAGTACTTCACACCGGGACAGCTTCTTATGTTATACAAAGCACAGGTCCGATCGTGTGTGGAGTACTGCAGCCACATATGGGCTGGAGCTGCAAAATGTCACCTGGCAACTTTGGACTCAAAGGAAAGGCGTGCGAAGAGGCTAATTGGAGATCCAGATCTAGTTAACTCCAACCTACAAAGCCTTGCGCACAGGCGTAGGGTAGCCAGCCTTTCGGTATTATACAGGATGCATTTCGGAGAGTGTGCGCAGGAATTACACGAATTGATTCCGCCATCCCGTTTTTTCCATCGGACAAGCCGTCGTACGGCGAATGTCCATCCTTTTGTTGTGGAAACCTCTACGGTCCGGACTAAGCGCTTCGCTTCGTCGTTTATACCGCGTACATCGAAGGACTGGAATAGTTTGCCTGCTGCGGTCTTCCCGTCCAATTATAATTTGGGTGTCTTCAAGGCTAGAGTGAATAGGCTCTTAATAAACTAGTGCGCCTCACCATCTAAGATTGCATCACTGCTTACCATCAGGTGGGATCGCAGTCAAGCACTTGCTTATACAATTTAAAAAAAAAAAAAATATATATTCTAACGAAAGTTATTCTGACATAGATTCCGTTTCAACTTCATCTTCGATTTCGTCATCATCTTCATCTTCCACTTCGCCACCGGAACTTGAATCAGAGTCTTGCAAATTTATTATGAATGAATCGATAACATTATCGAACCTACTATCGCGACTCCAGTAATCGTTTTCATTTTTCTGGACAAGATCGTCGCATCTCTGCCATTTTTCGTGAATTCCGAAAACAATTTATCCAATAAGATTATTTTTTCGTCTAGAGAAGAATTAATATAGTTTTGGGCTATGTTGTTTTTAATATCAGCCTTTCCCAATATCAGCATGAATTCCGGGTTCTGACGATGATTGCCAACATTTGCTGGCATGGTGACCGGCGTTGATGTATGTTTCATCAAGAAAATATATGTTGCGGTTTTGCGTTCTGTAATTTCTGATTTGTGTTAGATATTTTTTCCGCCACACTGTAATATTAGGCTGCTCTATAAGAAGAAGTCTCTTTGATTTGCATTTTTTGAAACGGTAGCCCATTTTGTGTAAAAGCTGTCTTAAATATTCCCGTCCACAAGTCAATATGCCATCCTTTCTCAAACTTGTTACTATCAAGTTACGGACACTTGGTATTTTTTTGTTAACTTCGTAAAACTGATGAATTTTTCTTCTGATAACTCCAAGGTCAAAATCATCCACAACGTGTTTTTTCTTTAGAACTTTTGGTTTTTTTGGCGATTGAAATTTTAATTGGCTTGAATTTTCAATTGATAAATAACCCGCAGAAATCACATTATGCACGGTTCTTTTGCTGTACCCCGTAGCCTCCGCAACGATTTTGGCAATATTCACATCATTATTAAATTCAAAGCTTTCTTTGTCTGCTTTTCTTTTCATAAAATATTCAGCCACCTTAAAAATGGCAGTCTTTATATCACGAGATAACGCACGACCCATCTTTGAATATTTATCCCATGTGCGTCTGACATAGACAGTCCGATACAGATAACACTACCTGCCGCCACGAGCGTTGACGGCGCACTGACAGAGCGCAGCAGCCAATTCTCCCCCCCCGTCTCGCCGCGCACATACCTCAGGCAGTGCACAGCACTAATGGCCACACTATAGTACCCATAACACAAGCTCTGCTTAGCTTGGGACACTAGATGGCGTTGTGTGAAAAGTTGTGGAACATATATATTGTGGAACATATATAAACGATTCCAGCTACGAAATACAATCGTTTATACGTAGCACGCTACAGCTCTGCTACGCGTAGAATGCTACAGGTGTACTACATGAAGTACATCAAGGGTTTATTACCTACACGATACCAGCTTCGAAATACAGTCGTTCACACGTAAGTAGCGCGCTACAGGTCTGCTACGCGTAGCATGCTACAGGTCTGCTACGCGAAGTACATCAAGGGTTTATTGCCTACCTACGTGATACCGGCTACGAATTACAATCGTTCTCGCGTAGCACTCTACCGGTCTGCTACGCGTAGCATGCTACAGGTTTGCTACGCGAAGTACATTAAGGGTTTATTGCCTACTTAAATGATACCGGCTACGAATTACAATCGTTCTCGCGTAGCACGCTACAGGTCTGCTACGCGTAGTACGCTACGGGTCTGCTAAGCTTAGTGAGTTACGGGATTGCTACGCGATTCATGCTACGATCGTCTACTAGTAGCACACAATGCACCTGTTTTGACCACATATTAAGCTACGGGTTTGTTGAACGATACTCGCCACGATCGGCTTTGCGTAGTACGCTACAGGTCTATTATATTTTATTATTACCTATATGCGATGCTATTGTCTACACGTAGTGCGCAGTATACCTACTTCGCGCAAAACGCTACGGGTATGCTACATGATATGCGCTACGACCGGCTATATACGTTACAGTCTGATACACGTTGCGTGTCACGCTACTCACTATGCATATTGCACTGCTACGTAAACCATGATAACAGTAAAGAAGAAGGTTTATATGACGAGATTGTGCCCTTTGTTGGATTGTTTGAGCGGTTTGAACAATCGTCAAATTCAATTCAATTCAAAAATATTTATATTACATAATGGCCATGGTCATTCATACCTCATCATCATTCAGACGGTTAGTTATGCGGCGCCAGTTAGTAAAAAGGCTAGGCTGTTAATTGAATGTCTAATTAAGTAAGTTATATACTCGTAAATATTAACCTCTACTGTTTTAAAAAAAAACATAGCCCCATACTAATTACACCTGTATCATGGGTGCATTTACAAACATGTAAACTCATATACAGAACACACGTTGACCCGGAAAAAATATCTATAGGCCATTCAAACATTTATTTTGTATGGGAATCAAACCCGCCACACAAAGTGCGGCAGCCAATCACTCAACCATTGCGCCAACCGTGTTATCATCGGCCACCTTTATTGCTTTAGATTGCTGATAGAAGCCAAGAAAACAGTAGAAATTACACGTGCACCCGTGAGAGAAATGCACAATGGACATATGTTTTTAAACATCTAGAATAATTTAATAACATTATGTTATATCCGAAGATTACTCAGAGTGGATCTAATCGTAAATACTCGTATAACTATAATAAAGGAGATAATTTCTTTTGTTTGGGGAATAGGCCCACTACAAATTGTGGCGTATAGCAATAAAATGCACGTTAGTTTATTGCTTATAATCTATAGATTACAGTGGTAATATTAGCAAAACTTTATGAAACCGGAATACAGTGAAATACGACAGTCAAAACATGACTCTCATAATAACTTAAAATCTCACAAGAGCTATTGTCTTATGAGTGGATAGGTCTCCTTGGTATTTTAAGCCAAAATACTGCACTTTTCAATAATATATAGCATAAAACAAAGTCACGTCTGTACTACTTGACAGATTTTGATGTGATTTATTTTTCTTCCTACACGACTTGAAAGATTTATTCATGAAAATGGATTAGATGATGAGATTCATTTCGAAATAGCGCGGTTTTTGCCGGCCAATACTGTAAATCTAAAATAATAAGGTGATGTGTTATAAGCTGGTTGGGAAAAAAACACATTATAGGTACATCACAAGAAATATTATTACTGTTTATCTCTTAAAAGCAGTATTTCATCTAAAAAACCGGGCAAGTACGAGTCGGACACGCGCACTGAGGGTTCCGTACTAACTTACCTATGAAAACAATTCAATTCTCGAATCGAGTCTTGAAGATTTTTCAAAAAAAAATCTTGTGACGTAAATACACATTTTCAGTTTTCAGACTTTATTCTATATTTGTGCTAAAATTACCATGCTTCGTACCATAATTTCAAGATTCTAGGTCAACGGGAAGTACCTTATGAATTTTGATTCCTTTGACAGTGTCGAAATGTACGTTTTTTTGCAACATAAACGGGCGTATCTTCTTTTCCCGTCAACTTACAAGTTTGATATTTACGCAGTTTCAAGGGAATGCGGACTTGAGTATATAGTTTTAATTTCAACTTGATACCTTTACGCGTTCTCGAGATAAAGGGTCTTGACAGACAGACAGACATACGGACGGACAACAAAGTGATCCTATAAGGGTTCCGTTTTTTCTTTTTGAGGTACGGAACCCCAAAAAGATGCAGGTGGCTCGTCCTCACCTTGACGCCGTGCTCAAGATAAATACCACACTATACACATCACATGTGCACAGCAACCAACAGCGCGTCTGCCCACTTAACAATTACAACAGTATCCAGCAAGAGCAGCTCTATTGTTAGTAATTGATGGAGTGCAGAGTGGTGTCAACTAATATATAAATATAATAAGTTTTCCTACTTGTGTGCCTTGATTGTATCCTATCTTGTAGGAGATAATTATTTGGACCTTAATCATGGACAGGTACCTCGATTTTAAATTGTCCGGAGGCCCTGACATGCTCTCCATAGTATAAACGAGATTGTTTGATTTGATAAATTCCTAGAGAAAATAGAGTTAGGTCCTGGAATGACAATTGAGGAAAATCATCCAGCTCTGGAAGGTTGAAGGCTGCTGCTGGGTGTGGAAACTGGACCACAGAGTATCTGCAACGGGCTATTAATTACGTTTTGTTCCACGGTGATTTTGAAAATAAACCTAAAAACGCTCCTAACAAGCATTTTTTGCCGTAATACTATTTTACTATTATTTCATTATTCCGGTTACGTATCGATATAATTTTTGATCAGTTAATTATAACAAGATGAACACTTTTTTCATGTGCAATATCATTAATAAACGTTACCGTTTAACAGGGGGCCCAAAAAAAATTGTCTCCTTTACTCGACCTCGCTCCCATGGCCTATTATAGAAAAATAACTATTTTTTCTGGAAAGTCCTCCTCCTCCTTGCGTCGTATTCCTCAATGCTGAGGGTCGTGACCTCCCTGTTTCATCACTTTAACCTAGCCTGTGAGAAATAGTTTCGTAATAAAAATAATATAAATAAACATCGTAAAGTTTTAATATTAATATAGACAAATTCATCATCATCATCTCAGCCGAAACACCTCTGCTGTTGGACATAGCCTCCTACAAGTCCTGTGCGTTTCGTATCCGTCGGATTCTCGCGACCCTCACTAGGTCACTCCACACTGTGGGAGGTCTTCCAACGCAAGACAAATTAGAAGTCTTGATCAAAAACATATTTAAATAACTCCAATTGATGGTAGTATTTGTCTTTCTTTTAAAAGAATTGTACGTTAACCTGCGTAGGGAAGTACGCCATGATCTGTGTTAGTATAGACGTTCAGATAAAAAACCGAGTCGATGAAGAGCGGATCTGGAGGTTAGGAGAACCAGGTTACTATATTTAGTAAAAATTATTTTATGGAGGTAGCGAAGATTGTCTACCTTTTTAGGTGGGAAATTATCAAATAACTTTTCCTGCCCTATATACAGACTGTCAAACTTATACTGCTTCTGTTGCCCTATACGTTCCAGGGCCACAGTAACCCCTTCGAACATTACCCATTACATTAATGTTATATTTACAGAACTAATTTAAATTTAAATGAATATTATATAATTCACGTTCGTCTTTCCTTATTTCAATTATCGTAGCCATGGCAACACATTTCCGTGCCTACTCTGTATTTTCATTTCCCCATTTCGGTACGGCATTTTTGATATGAGCATTATTAAATGTTGAAGGTAAATAGGTATGTGAAGAATGTTGAAATAAAAACCCAATATTCAATAATGTACCGGAGCCTATATTAGGCATTGTGATCACGCTTCCGGACTCACGTACGGCCGTAGACATTCGTAGAGCGTTGAACTCTTTTGTACCACAATATTCTGACTAGATTTTATTTTTCTCGTAATTTATGATATTGCTTGTTTACATTCACTATTTATTATACCTAACATACCGACACCTAAAATAAAATGATCTAAAAAATATTTTATTTCATTGCTCGATTTTTTACGATGGGTGAACTAGACGGTCTTCACAAACTGATACAGAATCAATTTGTATGAAAAATTAGTAACTAGCTTAGAAAAGGAAATGATTTATGTAAATCATCTCTGGAGGCAAGTTGTTCCGCATTTTTCAGCGCCTTTGGTTTCGTCGATTCCGTCAATCAGCGCTAATAATCACATCGTTGCTCGCGAAATCCGCGCATTTCCTCGGTTTTATAATATCGTTCGTGTTGGTGTCGGCGAGGCTGGGCCGCGGGCGCGTGCACTCGGGCGGCAGTCGCACGAGGGCGCCCGCACCGGCCGCACGTCGCGACACTCCGCCGCACGATGTCCGCCGCGGCCCCGACCGCGCGCGCTGGCTCTCTCCGCAACGGTACACAGGCGCGCGTCTGAGCCGCTAGCTGACATGTTTACACCGCCGCTGTTTACTATTACATGAATAAAGTTTTTCTCAGCTGTCCACATTAACGCGATCGTGTGAATGCGCACCGGCTGAAGGATTGCGAAACTGTACAAGTGAAGTTTAAAAATACATTGGCACTAGTGCGAAGTGACGTACATCGAGATGTGTGCGTGCAGCAAGTTTTGCGACTTCTGGAAGAACTCATGCGGAGCAGGTGAGATCCTCGGCACTTTCTAACGCCTGCCGCTCGTGTGCACGCGCCCTATTCCTTTCTAAACGGACGCTCTTGGCAAAAACTTTACTAAACTTGTTTGACAATATAAAGTGAAATCGTATCCACAAACGCTGACCAGATACCGTCGTTAGTTTAAAAGAAACGATCTCAAACTGATTGAATCTCAAAGATTGTCTGAATTAAGAGACGCGTCAACGTCCTTAGAGTATCAGAAACTAATTGGGTCCGTGCCCATACATAAATTGGCTTTATTAGCTTCGGTTATATGACGAGATTGACTTTAAGGAAACAACAAGGCAGGCTTGAATTATAATATGCTAACTATGTACTTAATGAAGGAAATAATTAGCAGCTGACATGACTGTGGGTGGTTTTTATTATATTTCTAGTTGTTGCTGTTGTTTTGTTCTGTACCCGATATTTTACAGAAGTCGGTAACGGCAGCCATTTGAACAGAACTCATTTATGATTAATTTGCATCTAAAACATTTCCAATACGGATGATATCGAAAAATGTAAACAAGCGATCCGCCAAGGTAATGAGCGATGAGGGCATCAGTTTGCCTGGCGTCTAACTAAACAACAACAGAGGAACTATGTCTGAATGATAATGTGAGCATATCTCGCGCGTGAAGGCTTTAATGACATTTGCTACTTAATATTCTGTGACACAACCTTGTCATTTTTAAAGACAAAGTTCTTTAGGGTTTAGCAAAGATCAACTGCCATGGTAAAGTACTGTATTCCTATTTAAATTTTCATATTATAACCAAAAATATTCTAATGTTTCCATAATCTTATCGCACCCTCTGCAAGCACCGAATTTCGGACCAAGCATATGGTTGCCGCGCCTCCAACCACTCGGCCACACGTGCTAGTTGCATATACATACATATAATTATCCGATACAAAGATAAGAGCAAACCATTCTAATGTCAAATCGTGAACCAAAAACTACATTCACATACATTTCACAACACGAACTAGAGTCACGTCACGATTGATCACTATCGCCATTATAATAATACCAACTATATGTATGTTTGTACGTCCGGGTCTGCCTGCCTTCGGAAGGATTTGGTGAAGTGAATGTACTCTCAAGGTCTGTGACGTCACGAGTTTCTGGCTGGTCGGAAGGGAAGTTCTGCGTTGACGTAGCAACTACTACCTCTGGAAAGCTCGGTGTCCCCAGATTGAAGCCAACGAAGGAACGGGGTGCGTTTAGTCAGTAAAAGTCTGACATGCTCTCTCGCTTCACCCAAGAGCGGGAGAAGTCATTCTGATGATTGCCCACCTGAAAAAACACTTCTAGGTAGGTTGTGGACAGGTTTATCATCAGACCTTACCCGCTGCATCACGTTACACCTTGACACTGTTGCCGGCGGTAATCCAATATGAATGCGATATTCTATTTCCCACATCGACGGTCTGTTTCGCAGACGAACAATGACGTTGGAAGACATTGAAGCATTTAGATTATTCGCAGTATGACAGGAGATAACTTTTTTTTTAATTTGTACAGAGTTTCGTACAGCTTTTCAGGTTTAGTATAGTTTTGGATAAAGCTTCTTCAGTTATTTTTTCGTGGTGAGTTACTATCAAATTAATCCTCGCGCTCTGGGTGGAGCGAGAAAAAGAGTTCCTTTAGTTGCCTTTTGCGTCTAGGCCCGCGTTAACTCTTTCGTGCAATCCTGCAGCCCAAGTAAATCTTCCTCGTATTATCTTTTTTTAAAGTTTTCCTCTTACGACAAGTTTCTGAAAACCTGTTGAACGGTGAATTCGACCTATCGGTGCAGGTGCCATTTTATTTAGTATTAGTTCAATACCTATTAGATTTTTCATCTATAATCTCCAAAACTCGAAAGTATAATCTGCAATGATGTACCTAATACTTTAGAAATAAGGAAGATTTAGCAGATTAAGCTCGCTACCGGTTTTGTTTTATCTTTTAGTTTGGTCTTGCCGGTATGCGGCTATCCTGTAGCATTCTAGATCACATTAACATTAAAGCAATATACTAAAACTGTAAATCTACTTTTCTAATTTATTCAAGACGGTTTTACGCGTGGGAATTATAAATGTATGCCGTATAAACATCGTTAGACGAAAATAGTACGTTATTCAATCAAATAAAACATTTTTGATTTCCTAATACTCTGAGTGTCGAACTATTACTTGTAATAGTGTTGGGTTCTTCGTTGCCATAGAAATGTATGTTAATTTTGTTTCTTTCATGTCACGATAGTAAGGTCAAAATAAGTTGAACGGTCTTCTGTAGACTAGATTTGGCCGCGGTTTCGCTTGGCCGGCCAACGGAAACGAGAGCATTTGGCTATCACGGTTAAGGAACGATGCATGGCCTTATAATGTTTTTTTTTTAGATATAAGTGCCATTATTGTAATAAATGTTCGGTATCTTAGATCGCTGAAAGCTTTATTTCACACAACTTCTTACAAATATAAATGGTAATTTAGAGTTAAGTTAACCTATTGTTTAACGAGGTTTGCTTGTACAGAATGTGACACAATGATAGAAGATTTGGAATGATAGAGTTATTCACTTGTTTTTTGAGTTTAATCTACTTTATACAAACGCTGTGAACAGATTGACTGCACAGTTAGTAACTCGCATGCTACTAACACATTTAGTTATAACGGTAAGCGTTATAATAAGACTCTGATGACCTTCAAAATATAACATTGCAGTCGCGGTCAGTTCTCATAAACGCGAATATTTTTTTTAAACAATGGCTCTTGTTTTCTAGTTCTACAGTTGTTTTAATTAATTGTTAGTAATACTACTAACATCGCATCACTCTATCTTGACATTATTATAACAGCTATTAGTTATTTCCTTCGTAATAAAGAAAATATGATATTTGTAATTGCAGAAAGTTTAATTAAGAAGAATAGCCTCAAAAACCAATTAGTCGGGTAGAAGAACAATAATAAACTTGTGCTCTGAAAAATGTGACTGCAAAAGCCACTTACCTACTTTATTCGCTTTCGTAATAAAATATTACATTTACAGAGATTGGCAACCATTCTTTTTTGATGTGCGAAATCGTGAAAAAATCTTTTTTCGCATTAGATGGAACGAGAGGGCCAGAGAGCTTAGACTTTTAAAACCCACCTGAGTTACTTCAGTTGCCCTTTGCGTTCTAGAACCACGGTTACTCTTTCGAATAACCCGACAGTCTGAGATTAGCAACGGTTAGGACACATGTATGTAACCTCAAACGTATATAACCACATATAAAGTAGTGAGCGAGCCAGATTACATCTTAATTAGTGCTGAACGACAGTGTGCTAACCTGTAACCCGCAAACAATATAAAACCCAGTCGACGCGAGACGGTCGCGGGGTGATAGATGTGCCTCATGCCTCGTTTGGACGCGCCACTCCACTTGCGTGACACTGGGACACTGGGAACACGCGGGTGGATGTTTGTTATTAAAATAAAACACGTTAATATTACATCTTCTAAAGAGTACGTATTTACCTATATTATGGAAAAAGTACTAATGTTGTGTTGTATTTTCTCTTTATAACTCAAAGGTTTGCCGGAAGAAAACTCATTGCTGAGTTAAGCGCGCCTTTGTACATAAACTGTCTGTATCAATATGATTTATGTTATATTTTTGTGTACAGTAAGAATTAAGGAAATGTATATTAAAACTTATATAATTTAAAACTTTATGTAATAAAATCATATTATATTATTATACTTTATCCTTCATCCAACTTTTCATGGTTACTCTGTGGCTGTAATCAAGAACATGATTTATTATATTATTACTTCTTCCTTCTGTACAAGAAACGTTTACTCTGTAGTAAGATTCCCTCACATATTTAACCCTTATCGATAAGCACGATTAATGTGCATGCATACGAGTACGTTACTGCTGCCATTGTCATACCTTGACATTGACTGAGATAGTGACACTACTCGTAGAACAGAAAGTTTTCCGTAACCAAACATACCTACAAGAAGTATCTCTTTAAACGTTGCATAATCATATAGATTGCTCACAGAATACTAGAAAATGGTTGAAAATTACTGAGATTTCCCCCAAAACTCTTCGTTCACAACTAATTCGCATGACCCAGCTTTCGACTTACACTTATATAAGTCGTTCAGAAACACAAGTCCTGTTGATGATGTGCTAATGCAGCACAATTTATCAGCCGCGCTCGAGGTGGGCCGACTCTTCCCTGTCAGAAAGTGGGCCGTTGACGTAACGTGGGCAATTATTTCCCGAAGCTAATCTGCATGTAGAAGGAGCTTTGTTTATAGTGTGCGGTAACATTGAGGCTTGTTCGGCACATTATGGACTGTGGGACAATGCCGCCGACACAGGACGTGCTCAGAATCGATTAACTTTAATAGTTTCTCAGATTTTCAATAAAAAATAACTCCGGCTGCAAAAATAATATAAAACCTAGGTTTTTTTTTCAATTTACGAATAAATTTCGTTTCCAAATATTTGTAAAGGATATACGAGTAGTGTCGTGATAAGGTTATAGTGTCGTGACGTGGAACAACAAAAACCTACCGACATTTTCGATATATTGCAGTATTGACAAAAAAACAGAAGGTTATTGAAATCAACAAGCAGCATTCAAGGTGACGATAACCTACTAATCGTTAATTACTTCACAGCGACCTTTTTGTTTTTACCTGACGGAATAAATAGCGGAAAGTGTACGTACCGGGCTAGCCAGTGTTTCGACAACAGGGCTGAAGTGCGCGCCGATCCCTGCGATTTCTCTTACTTTGATATCGTGCCAACATTTCCAAATATTTGTGACATTTGTAGTGTAAATAATTCTGCATTCGTATAATTCTTTCGCATCCTCTACGCTACATTGCTACCTAATTATGTAGATGGCATTTACCAGTTTTCATTTTACATTTGTGTTATACCTACACTTCTTATGGACTAAATGTCACAGTAACTCCCAATGTTACTTAGGAATAAATGTACATTGTAGTATGTAAGCAACTACGAGATTATTTAGCGGAAAATCTTTATCAGCCACGCTTCTTTGTTGTCTACTAACCGACATTAGTGAAGCGTAACGAATATTCGCACATTCTTTGACATTCGCATTCATATTTGTAAGAAATATACAATCCTACGAATGTTTGGCGAATATTTTTGACAAACAAAAAGGAAATATATTGATTGAATGGATATAGAATGACAATACAAATGGTATAATTTTACAATTTAATATTTAGTTTAATATTTTTCTATTACACAAATTGCATTGCAACTTTTCAGTGTCAAATTGTGAAATAGTTATTTTTTAGTTAGCGAAGTTTGGAGTTACAGTCAAGTTTTTATATCACTTAATTTTAACAAATACAATAATACTAACTAATCTTTTCGAATTAATTTAACGTGATTAGCTTCGTTCAATTAGCTCTGCTATGTCGGTTCAAATTTGGCTGACACGAAATGTCAAACCTGTACGACATTTTGCGCGCACTTTGTTTGAAAGTCAACATTTGCATTTGCATTCGTGAATGTGAGAAATCTCATTCGTTACATCACTAATCGACATATCAAAGTATTATTCTTTCCCACTTGTTGTGTTTCGTGAAAAACTTTTGACCCACTGTCAATTATTGTATAAATATTTATAAATATTCATTCTTTTGTTATTTAATCAAAATATTTTGTGCTATATAAAACACTTAATATTAAAATTATACATCGATTAGAATTTATTTTTTCCGCTTCAATATCAGGGCGGAAAAAGGTGTAAAAAATTATAGGGAAATTCCATACTTAAAAATTTGTAAAATCAAAATTGGTAATTTTTGTATGGAAATCGTCTTTTAAAGATGAGACTAAGATCACGGATGACGGAGACGGAACACGGCGTCAGCTAGAACAGGATAAATAGTAATGACGACATTTCGTTATGCTAATATACGTAATTGTTCTTCCATAAAACAATGGTAAATGATAACAGATGTTTAAATATTTGATGAAGAATTAAAACAGATAATATCTACTTTTTCTTTCGTAATAAACCTTGTTTTAATAATAAAAACCATTTTTCATCAATTAAACTGTAAATTATTGACGGTTGCGTAAATATGAAATACTAAAGTCGTCATTCTTATCGCAAACATCATAGCTATTAATGTTTCCAGATATTGTAATGTAGCAAGATGGCTATTATAATGCATGATGATTAGTATGCATTCAATATAATCTTATCGACATTTTTTGACTGAGGAAAATCGTTAAAAATTAAAATAAATGTTTGTATAATATAGTATTAAAATCAAATCAGTAGGAGTGTTTCCTACGTAAGTATATTATTATTTTTAGAGGTGGAGAATTATCAAATAAAACCGGAGTGAGAGGGAGTATTATTGACAGCCCACTTGTATTCCTTCAGCTGCCCTGTGTGTTCCAGGACCTTTTTAACTCTTTCGACTAAAGGTGCACCGCTAGTCTATATTCAATGGTGTTACTAAACGTTATGAAAATTATTAGCATTAATTTCCAAAACATAGTATAAATGCGAAACTAATTATTAAAACTATAAAAAAGAGTCGAGATGTAACAAAATGACAAAGGGATTAATTACAATTTATTGACCTAGCCAAAAGTCAAGGTTTCAATGTAGCAGTCCGCAGTGCGTGGTGGACTGGCGACTCTATGCTTAGTGTTACTTATTGCATTACTTGACATTGAGCACCTTATCCGATACAGACTGCAATGCCATTGTGTGTAGGGATGCCCCTTTTGCTTTAAGATACTTCTATGTTCAATAAATTCGATATTATAAAATCTCTGATACCTTGTTAAGAGAAATAATTGGAATTAGGTAATCTACTAACAAGAGTCAGACATTTTCAATTGAAATTTATTTACCTACAAAAGTTTTCACAAAAAAAAACAATGGTGAATAGATTTCTTCATTTTTAACCTGTTTTTTTTGTGTGCCACTCAATAAATTGTCTACTTATTTATCGACAGACACAAATGAGAAAATTGCATTTGAAACACTAGCACTATTTCTATTTTAAAACTTAATAATAGCATTGAAGATGCCAATCTCGCGTATGAGGAAGCCTTTCAAATAAGATCCTGTTGGAATAATATCCGCGCCGTGCAATATTCATTCCATTTCTCACGAGAATAGATCTTTTCTAGAACCAAGTGTAAGTACTTAGCACACGATAGTAAAGATAAAAGTCGTAACGTTAGGAATAGCAATTAGCTTAATTGCAGTTGTAACCCGGATTAGGAACCCCTGTGAGCCATAAAATGGTGTCATTGATATTAGAAAACCTTGGGTTTTCACTTGTATCACATGACTTTTTGTCAGCATTATGATGCATTTAGATCTTTGTCATTTACTGTGGGTAAATATTACAGTTTCTAGTATCATCTTTATTAGATACATGTGTAGAAGTTGATAAGAAACATGAGTCTTGCTTTCTAAAAGTACTTTGTCTTGTTTTGTTGCATTAAAATCGTGTTGTATAAATGACACACCACCATAAATTAGAATTAACGTCTACGTATATAGTCGTAATTGTGGGGTCCCCAACCGATCATAATACGTGGCACCCCATACAACGTAAAGTGACCTTTCGTGTCGCCCGTAATTAACGACTTTACACGAGTTGCGCTTCAAGCGCTGATTTTCTACAACTCTTTCAGCGCTACAAACAATGTCGTCATCAGAGTTATTATTTCTGATCAGGTGCAATCGGTCACAGACGATCGGTTCGTTCGAAATCGTCACCACGTCGGATTCATTGGTCACAGTGAGTGCTCGTGACTGCGTCTGCACAGTCCAACCGTCTCGAACTTTGCTATGCGTTTTGTTACTCGGCATTTTGATACGTCAGCTATAGGTCGACATCTTGGGGTCGGCTTCCAGTCAAGCCGGATTTTAGCTAAATACATATAAAAAATAAAAAAAACACCGTTGGTCTCCTTATTGCAAGCGAGTCTGTTAAGCGTGGGGTCTTTTTCTTTAATCTGGGCCACAGTATTTCTTTCTTTAAAAATCCCCGAATGGACCGCGTCGATCTCGCTGACAGCTATGTTATGCTACTATGTGTGCTCCACGCGCCGTCGACCTGCGCTTAGTCCCTATAGTGCGGGCAGGCCCCTATGGTGGCCGGGAACGGTCCTACTATTCACGACAAAAACAATAAGTGGTTAAAAAAAATCTGTTTATAATACTCTGTAGCAGTTCCCAGTTTGGAAGTAGGTGGTGTGATGCCCTCGTGCTTCAGAAAATACATTAAGCGAAGCGCCAGATCTCTCTCCAGTCGTGTTGGATTGCCGTCTCTTTCCATCAGACAACGAGAGAGTTTGCGCGCATACTTATGCACTATAATATCGTCTGCATACTTGACTAATCTCTGTTGAAATCGATCACTAAACGTCGGGAGGATTATATTATGTAAAATGGCCACAACTATACAACCTGGGTTGACAATCTCCTCTTTAGGGTCACCTAAATCAGACGAAGTCTACCTACAAAAAAATAAAAGCTTATCTTAGATATTCTCGCAAAAACTTGTGGAACCGGTTCTGCAATATCGTGAGTATCGAGACAATGTGATACAATACAATTTTAAGATGACCATAAATGCAGAATGACGAGCCGAACACGTCTCAGGAAGCGAATTTCAAGGTTCTGATCGATGTGTTAAATGCAAATCGCGATTAATGTAATGATTGTCAATGTTTTGATACAAGCAACTTGTTTAACGAACTATGTTGAATATTAATTTGAATTCATTTTTTTTTTATTTGTTAATAAAATTATTCCAACATGGCGGGAGTGTGTTTAGTCCTGTTATGTTCTGTCCCAGGACTTGGTCTACACGTCTGCCAAATTTCATCCAAATCCGATTCACTAAGAGAGAATTTTCCAAAATTTAATTTCACCTGGGCGGATGAAGCAGGCGTTTACAGTTTGGTTGAAGAGTCCTACTTTCATGCGAGCGAAGCCGCTGGCAGAAGCTAGTTATTTAATAAAAACTGCACCAAAACCTTTCGTTTTGTGCCAAGAGCACCAGCAATAACGCTAAATGCCACACAACTGGCATGTTGAATACTGAACAACATACAGGAAAATTTCGAACGACCGATCACACTAATAAATAAATTGTAGCCACATGAAGCGGCGATCATTCAAATGGTTGATATTGATTGTACAAATGATGCCTATGCCGCATTGATAACACAAAACAATACTTTGTTTGTACTAGTGGACTCGCGGAGAATGTCTGAGGTTGTTTCAGCGGTCTGTCCTATGTAATCATAGAGTTAATGGAGCATTTTGATTGTTATGTAAGTTCTAACTATCTGATTTATGTCAATGTCCCGTGGTCGAGACGGGTAATTGAGAGGTCGGTACATGCGGAACAAACAAGTGTAAGTGCAATATTGGTGCAAAACATTTAGTAGCCTGTTGGTGACCAAACATTTTGGCGATTGGACGCTTCATTCCTGAAGAGCGTCATTTTTGTTATTTGCAAAATGAGCAGCATTCCAATGATTGGCGCGTTGGGCCAACCTGTAGAGGCACTCACGTTGGCCAATTTTGCCGAGCTGTATGAAATCAAGTTTGTAAATGACACGAGCGTGTGAAGGTGAGCGACGCCTGCCCAGTCTAGTTCCGCGACCAGTTGGAGACGACCAGATGACACGAGACTTATAAATATAACTATAAGTGTATCCTCACAAAATAGATTCTCTACCATTTTAGAAAACAGATACATACATTAATAGTATAGTTTATTGGTATATTTCCCCACTGAACATTATGCATAACTGATAACATTATTGAACAAGGCTGTTCCTACAAAGTCTAACTCCGTCATTTAACTATTTTATCTACGCATTTGCAAGTGAGCCTACGTAAAGCTAGAACAGTTTTAATTCGGATATATTTTCTTATATTGTCCCCATTATTGGGCCTCTTCTCTAGGAAAGGTTGTATGGGCCATAATCCACCACGCGGGCCCAGTACAGATTGATGAATCTGTGGTCTTGTTATGATTCATATTATGTGTTCAAATTTTTGATTCTAGAATAAATTACCTTACGATATTTTCCTTCACCGTTTTGAGAACATAATTTTAATGTAATTTTCACAAAAACAGGTAAAAAAAGACAGAAAATATGTACATTTATTTGGCATACCATTAAAGCAAAGCAAAGTGCCTGACTGGGTTTGAACTTGCGACCTACAACTCCGCTACTACTAGGCCACCATGACTGATCCCAATTAATTAATTCACATAACACAATATAATAGCTACATTGCTTGTCCCACATGTGTTGTCCCCATGCTCTGCCCGTTGCATCTGTCTGGCCTATGACCCATTAGTCTAAACTGCATTAAATTGTTCTAATGAGCCCGAGAGCCGTCTCCAGACCACCAGCGACTCAATAAGAGTCAAGGAGAACAACTTTCATTTAATTGTAAACTAGAACAATGCTTTGCAAAAACTTCGCTTTATGAAAACCATTTAAATGAACAAATTGATCGTCAATTATACTGATAATAGAATTTATCTACTGAAACGTTGTTCGTCTAGGTTGTATAGTCAGCTTTAATTGGGTACTTACCTTTCTCACAATAAAATAACTTAGAAAAGGGAGGTTACCAAATGATGAGGCTGTTTGTACCTGTTTGGGCTGCGAAATTCTTCAAAATTGGTACCGTGGCCCTGGAAAGCAAAAGGCAACTGAAAGAATACAGGTGGGTTATAGTAGGTAAAGGTCTAAGACTCCGTCTCGCTCCACACAGAAGTTGAGGTGAAATATAAGAAAGTCTCTCACCTCAAAAAAGATATCTATTTTTTGTGAATTCGCTTGATGGTTTTAAATGAACTCTACCAAGTATTCCCCGTTATATTATAACTGCACAGTGAAGTAACCCAGCCACTATATAAATAGGTCATGGGCAAAAACGTTGATTGATTGAGGCCGAATTAAGAAATATCGTGGCTCTTATAAACTTGCAACGGTTCTATCATAAATCTCTAGTCTCTATTATTATTATAACACAGTTTAGAAAACGAGTTTCAACTACACTTTGGATTTAATTCACCTTTACAGTACGTCGGTAAATATTGCGAGAATATCTTAACGGTGAAAAACGATGGAAAACGGTGATTAACATTTCTTCGGCTTAATCTGTTGACTACAACTTTGTATGTCATATCCCGCCATACACCACTTTAATTACATAGTGGTCAAGCAAAAACTTCAAATGAAAAATCATAGTTCAATAAACTCGTCTGTTCTTTGAAACGGTACAAGGTTCTTTCAAACAAAACTCTAGTAGGCCTTTAATTGTAATGAAATTATAGTTAAGACACATTCTAGATAATTACTTTTATTCGGAATTAAAATAATTAACGCCGACTAAAGTACCGCCCTAGCGCCGTTGTTGCTACACACGAATATGTACAAAGAAAGGTCATTTGTAGTGAATAATTAATTCAAAGAAACAACGGCCTATTATAAAGGATATATTAAGTTTACCTGTGTATGTATGTGGTCCTGATTTCCAATGACGTGACACGGCGTGATGGACGAGCTGGTTCCATCAATCGTCCATAATGGCCCACGTCCCACCACGATGGCACACTTGGCGTAAATGACTTTCCATGTATTTTTTCTGACACTTCATTGTCATCTAAACTAATATTTGAGATTGATACAGAAGTTTATTTTCATCTCATCTTTATTAACAGTTTTCATAAATACAGTATTCTTACCAAACATTCCGACTTACTTTATTTACACAACGTATTTCAAAATCTAAAATTACACTCAACAATTTGGTTTTCGACATCTGCTCATTAGTACGAGCTAAAAATATTTCTTTTCACAAGGTACTGTTAATTGTAACGTAAAATTTGATCTGCCTATAATATAATCCGCTTTGCATTCGCCTGTATCTTTCCTACAACTTTGCTTAACGGAGATGTTAATTTATAATATCTATATAATTCTCTAGATCCTTTAGTTGGTTGCTAACTGCCGCAAAAGATCTCTGAGTACCAGCTCATTTAGATTTCTCCCATTAAAGGCGTACGGATAGAGTTGAGATCGACTTACCAACGGCACGGCATTTTTTTTTTCTGGTAGAGAATGCCTTGATGCATTTAGTCCGCCTATATCCACTGCTGTAATGATCTTTAAATAAATTTCTTTGTTTTGCCATCTGGTTTTTTCAATTTCTGCGTATTAAAATCACTGACCGCTGCATAATCAATTCTTTAAATTCAAATACTTCGCGCTTAGTAATCTTTCAGTTTTAAGTAAAAAAGAAACCAACAGTGACATAAAAAGTATTTTCTAATACCAGTGTTATCTATGCCAAGGAGAATCGGAAAATTTTCATTAAACAAGGTAGCAACTATTTAATTAAAGGAGAACCCGTGAATTTGATGATTTGTAGGAATTAACCACTTTCACTTACGGTTTCTCTTTTTAAAATTGACGGCAATTTAGTTTTATATTTATATTACAACTTAGATTGGTTCGTATTTTATTTATCATCAGATGTAACTACTTTTTTATTATTAATAATAGGCCCGCGCTTGACCACTATCTCCCCTGATGGTAAGCGATGATATGGTCGACGATGGAGCACGTTTGCCTAGAAGTATCCTAATATTCACTTACTATCTTAATATCAATTTCTTTTTTGTATGCACCTGTTGACTGGTAGAGAATGCCTAAGGCATTACGTCCGCCTGTGTATGTTGCATGAAGTTTAAATAAATAAATAAATTCACTCTTGACAGCAAGACCCATCAGTTGTAACTATCAGGAAACACATATATACTATGATTCCGTATAACTACTTAGGTCGATCGAAGATGGACCTAAGTAGTTACCATTTGGAGAGATCAAAGAACAAGTTTCTCAAATGTAGTCTGTGAAATGTATTTACAAAACCACGCGTTTATAAATTAGCAGAGGAGTATGGATTAGACATTTTCAGAATCTAAATTTAATCCTTTAAACCTAAATAACACCTACTTTTTAAGGCTAACTGTTGTGCAAAGAAAAACATAACAATAAAACATGCGTAGTAAAGAAGTTAGCATTTCGATTGTCCATTGTTACAATCGGTTTGTTTTATCAGCAATAATAGTGTATTTATACCTGGCTAGGGTCATACCCACGACCTACTCAACTAGGCATCCACTGCTCTCAACGGTGACGGAAAACATCGTGAGGAAATCAAAGTCCTAAAGCAAAAAAACACGTCACAACCGCATTGGGCTTTTTTTGGAAGGGGTATCATCAGAATGACTTCTACCGCTCTTGGGCGGAGCGGGAGGGCGTGTCAGACTCTTACTGACTAAACTCCACCCCGTTCCTTCGTTGCCTTCGATCTGGGGGACACGGTGACAACCTGGCGTCGTGGTTTACGGCCTCTTCTAATGGGAAGAGTCCCAGCAGTAAGAACATTATAAGGCAGATTATAATTACATATTTATCTGATCTCCACAACGTAGTTGATGGACAACACGATACCTACCCTTTTGTTACGACCGTTTGTCAGAGTTCCAACCTTCGCCAATGGTTTTCACGTGCTCTCAAAGGCACAGAAGGGTGTTGATGTTAAATGGGCGGTGACCCATGCATGGATCAATCACTTCAAACGCTGCTTAACTTTGAGCGATCCATCTGTACGGTTTACATCTAGTTCTACAGTTCTTACTGCATTTAAGTACTAAGGTAGTCGCCATATTTTAGAATAAAGTTTGTTATCTCTAGGAGGGTCAACATCAACATACTTTATTTCAAAATTTCCCTTGAGTCCATATGTTGACATTCTTAATTTCAAAAACCGACAAAAAGACATAAAGCTGTCCATTTTATAGTAACGAAAAACATATATTTGTTTATTTATTTTCGGTTTCCTACGCAGAGACGTTAAGAAAAGGTCAATGTACGTTAGTTAAAATTTATCTAGCGCTGAATATAGTAACATTATGAAAGCAAAAGCGTATGCTTACGTTAGCTAACAGCTAATTGATTGTGATCAGCCACAACACTACATGAAGCCATCCGAAGACTGCACATTACGTGAGCATCCGTCGAAGCCGTGTTTTATCCCAGAATTAAATTAAGCTGAAGGATTTATCCACCGACATAATATACGAAGCGAGGTATCGAACTCAGAAGTCGCATAGTACGGAAAATCAGTTCCAATTTCAGGTTATTCACTACGAAATACTTATTGTCTGAGTACATACACCCACTTTTCTTTGTTTGTTGACGAAAATGTGAATACATTACCGTGGAAATATTTAACCTCTTTTTGATGATCGTAGGTGTAAGTGCACTAGAAGACAGTTGAGAGTACGGAACCAACTGTTTCCGGGTTATAGTATTTATTTATTTATCTTCTGTGCCCCACGTTTATGATTACTACTCCGTCCCGTGGGTTGTAGCGTGGGTTATATAAACCAAAAACCATTTTTCAATTTTTACCACTACATCCTAAATAAGTTGTACAAATAATTTCGGCCTTTATAATCTAAACCTAAATCCAAAAAAAAATTGTACACAATATGTCGCTAAATATGCTAATTTTTACCCACCCCAATATTTTCTCAGAACAACGTTCACCGGCTCAGCTAGTATTAGTATAGATTTCAGCTGTCCAGTGTCTGTCTGTAATGAAACCTTGCAAGTTAAATTTGACCTACTTCCCTGTTTCTCATTGAGCAGAAATTTTACATGCATATGTAAAACAACAATACAATACAATACAATATGTAAGACAACGAAGGAACGGGGTGGGGTTTAGTCAGTAAGAATCTGACACGCCCTCCCGCTCCGCCCAAGAGCGGGAGAAGACATTCTGATGACTCCACTCCAAAAAAAAAACAGCCTGGTAACAGGCAGATGAACGAACGGACATTTAATTGTTATAAACGTCGATATTAAAGAAAATAAACGAAACCCAATGAAACCTATAAATAAATAATTATTAGATGCCGAAAATCGACAAAGCAATATTATTAATGTTACTACATAACGTAACACCTACTGCTATTGTTTAAACGTTTATTCGTGGAAAAAACTTACTAAATCGGAATGATGGATACATCAGTCAGTGCAGAGTAATGTATTTACTCATAAATAATGAACTAGTCCCTAGGGAAGTTTAAAAAATGTCCGGTTCGCGTGATCGGGGTCGTCCCTTGTTGAAACCATATGCCATGTTTGCGGACAACCAGTTGATCGTACCCTTTTAGAATAATGTCACGAATATCATCCTAAATTTGAACCATCCGTGCCGACCTGGAAAAACTGAATTGGATCTTTCTATAGTCTGCTATAAATAGCCCTATAAGTAAATAGAATAAAGTTATTTTTAAGATTTAATAAAGAGACCTCAATTTTTGATACCAAAATATCAAATCACCTGCGATTGCTACGTCAACGTACTGTTTACAAAATTAAACAAAAATTAAATGTTGTGTGGGAAAGATCAGCACCGTTATTTTTTCATTATTTTTGTTTTTTCATATTAATCGTAAGTTTTTACTTACGAGGTAAATTTGTTTTTGTTTTATAGTTAAGATTTTTATCTTAGCTATAAAACTAAAAACAATTAATTTCGTTTATAATAAAAACTTATCGCAGAATAAAAGCAGAAAATGTTTTAATGAATAATCCGGACATAATTAAGTGTGAACAATTAACATTACAAAAGCAAAAAGCTTAGATTAACGTAAATTCTGGGTACAGCGAGACGGCGTGTCAGAATTTTACTGACTCAACCCACCTACGTTCTTTCAGTTTCCCTTTGCGGTAAAAATGCATATACCTACATAGCAATAACTATTATACCATATTAAAATCAAGAAAAAAATGACATTTAATCATAATCACGATTGTTGTATGGGAGCCCCTCTTATATATTTAATTTTATTCTGCTTTTAGTACCTATTTGATTTTTTAGAGAAATACATCATCTGTGAAAAGTTCAATTGACTAGCTATAACGTATCAACACAGACAGACAGATGGATAGTGGAGTCTTATTAATAGGAATGTTTCCCCTTTCGGTACGGAACCTACAATCCGTTTAAAATTAATAGTTTATTTGTCATTACGTTCTATTTTTCCAAATAAAAATAACACTAGATACAAAACCCTGTAATTATTTTCATAATATCACTACATCAACCCCGACAACAAAAATCTATTAATTACTCAGATACCCGCGAAACGAGACACAATAGTAAAACAATAACAGCGCGGTCTCATAGGACCGGTTGGGGATTCAAACGTTAATAAGTTATAAGTACCTTTTTATTTCTCCAAACCTTCGTAGCTTCGGGTTAATTACCCACCACCCTAACCAAAAAGGGTTTATGTCCGATGTCTGACTTCATAATTTGGAGTTAAGAACTTGTCAAACCCTACTTTAATGATAAAGTTTGACAGGTTTGCAGACTTAATTAGAGCTTGACAAATACCTACTGAACTTCTAATAAATTATTAACGCAATAACTGGGAGTTGGCGTAGGTATTATAAGTAAATTAAGATATGTCATTTTATGTAGTGACTTCAGCCAGCAGCTTCGACTGCATGAAAATAGGAAATAAAAAGACTATGTTACTCAGTGAAGATGTAGCTTTCTAATGGGGAAAAACTTTTGTAATTGGTCAAGTAGTTTTTGTGTTCAATCGTAACATACAGAAATAGAAAAAATCGAATCTTTCCTCTTTATAATATTTGTATAGGCTACCTTCATGAAACTAGTGTTTTCAATACAAACTTTGGACCCCGTTTCCTCACTTTAATTTTGCAAAATCCTTTCTTCCTCACAATAACTTTCTCTATGCCAAACCGATCAGTGTTTTGAAATGCTTTTTAATGAATCAGTCACTCTGTAATGGTTATCTTAATCTATCACATACCCGCGAAACGAGACACAATCGTAAAACAATAACAGCGCGGTCTCATAGGACCGGTTGGGGATTCAAACATTAATACCTTTTATATAATACATTTACCTATACTATATCGACTTCAGTAGGTACATTTATATCATCATTTCAGCCTAAAAACGTCCATTGCTGGACACACACCTCTCTAAGCGTCGCCACCGGTCCTGTGCAACTTACATCCATCTGATTCCCGTGACCCCCACCGGTCATCGGTCCCACCTTGTGGGAGGCCTTCCAACACTACAACATTAATTTATGCCAATGATATTATAGCTGTTATTTATCAAATAACCCCATCAAGCCTGATTATGAATATTAAAAAAGTTGGCGTGTTTCAGTTGCTTTTATCGTTTATCGAACTATAAAGTGGTCACGTAGGTATAACTTTTGTTGAAACAATTACATTTATCTAGATGTGTAGTTAGACATAGTACCTACTGTTAATTGTACTCAATTATGTACCTACGAGTATATTATAATGTAGTTGTCACTATAGATATAGTTTCGATACGGTACAGTGAGGAATAAAAATATACGCAGTTTAGCGACATAGTCCGAAGAATCACCAAACTTAAGTGACAGTAGGCAGGGCACATTGATCGCAAAACAGATGGTCGAAGAAGCCGAAAGGTTCTGACATAACGGCGTTGGAAGGCCTCCCACTAGGTGGAGTGACGACCTGATGATAGTCACAGAAATCCGATCGATGCGAGACGTACAAGACCGTTCGTTGTGGCGAGACCGTCTTTCGGCTGAAATGAGATGATTATAATATAAATGGCAGTAAGATTTATGCGAACAATGACCAATCATCATTATCTCCCTGTCCTCGTCCTAAGATACAGGGGATCAGTGCAAAACGGAACCCTTTTTTTCAATTCATTTGTCATACTATCACTAATTTCCTTTTCTTTCATGTCACTCCTCACACAATCCATCTATTGTCCCTCCCTCCCCATCCATCCATCCATCGAGCCACCACGAATATGACCGGCTAATGCCTAGCGTCGGCTTTGGACTCCAACAAGTGATCGATGAATTACCTCCCCCACATACATTTTTAATGAGACACGCCATTATGGATTGACCTGCCGTCTAGCATTAAACCATTCACATAAACATGGGACATTAACTAAATAACAGCAATATTATAAAGGCGAAAGTTTGAGTAGGTATATGTTTGTTACTACTTCAAGCTCGAACGGCTGAACGGATTTTATTGAAATTCAGAACCACCAGTAGACCATATCCATAGGTTACCTTTTATCCTATGAAATATGTGGGTGGAGTAAGAGCATGAGATATACACTGACTAAATCCACTTGTGCCCCTTTAGTTGCAGTTTGCATTTCAGGGTTAAGATATGCTTACAAACACATTTCTGCAGCTGCAAGTATATCTCTGGGCTACATTTCTTCTCCTACGCGGGAGAAGCCACTGATAAAAACTAGTGCAGTAAACGTTGTGCCATAGAGTCGAACAAATAACTCGACTATTTTAAAAATGCTGGGTACGCCAAGTTATGGTTATAATTTGAAGGTCAAAACATTATACTTACCTAAAATTAACTTTAGGTGTTGTCATAGAACTAAATTCAGGGGTTGATAATTTAAAATTATAAATCTACAGGTGCTCCGCCTTTGTACAATGTTTTTTATAACTAGTGAATAAAGTTTAAATTATAAATAGGTACATTTTCGATACTGCGTCTGCGCACGGAAATAAAAAACTTTCTTCGAGGAAGTCAAAGTAGGTAAATTTAAAAAAAAAACTTTCTTTACACAATTATCATTATCTTATCAAAATTAGTATGGGAAGTTTTATTTAGGCAATGACTTTCTTGAAGAAAGTTTCATCATTTCTGTAGGCAGAAGCAGTATTTAAATTATTACCATCTATATCTTTTACACTTTGTATAAAACTAAATTATAGCGACCGCGACTAGATAGTCAGAAGCCAGTAAATCTGACTCCAGTCTTGCCATGAAGTACCGTGTTACCCCAGTTAATGGGTTGTGGAGGTCTGGTAGGCAGCCGCTCCTCGTAAAATACTGGTATTCAGCTAAATCCGGCTTGACTGGAAGCCGACCCCAATATAGTTGGGGAAAGGCTAGGCGGATGATGAGACAGCGACCGCGACCAGATAAGCATTTGGAGGAGGTTCACGTCAGGCTGCCAGCTGCCAACGAGCTCGATATGCTGTCTTGTACAATACCTAGGTTCCTATACAGTCGTTTTTGACATAGTATGTAAGGATAACGTCACTAACTAGTCTTTTATTTTTTTAAATTATCTATAGGCTCGCGTTTGACCACTATCTGACCTGGTGGTAAGCGATGATATGGCCGACGATGGAACACGCTTGCCTAGAAGTAACCTATAACCTAATGCGTGAAGCGTACCCATTTGAAGACGTTAACTGTACCTAAGATCGAATCGTTCGTTTTGAAGAAAGTTACGTGCTAACTCTAACCTCAGACGTTTGACCCAAGCAGTGAAGGTCAATGTTGTTAATAATTTAATAAATGCTGCTCGCTACCTCAATGGAGTCGTTCACACTCTTCATGTGTCGGTAATTACCGAGGTTGTGTCCTCAATCTTCTGAATGGTGTGAGGTACTCTACATTGCCGGTATTCTATTCTACATACCTTTTCGACTTGCTGCGGCCGAGTTTATCCGGTCAGGAGTTCAGATTCATGTATGTACTCGTATGTGTATATACATACATGATATTAATTTGTCTACTTGTTCCTAAATGTGCCTTTCCGTTTATTTTTTCTCTGTACTATTCGAAAGAGTTACACAAAATGTAACTGAAGGAATTACAAAAGTAGGTTTTAGTCAGCGAAAGTCTGACTCTCGTTGTAGTCAGAGCGGAAGAAGTTAATTGAAGATTTTTTACCCAAAATAAAATAAAAAAGAAGCAGCTTTTGGCTACGTCAGTTCCGTTAATTAATTAAAACTGGCAACAAGGATTTCTTCATGAGCGTCAACACTAATAAACTTCTTAAAAGCTTAGCTGTGTAGTGAGAACGACAACGGTTTTATAAAATGACGAACTGGGTCACCGGAACAGGCTATAAACTAACAATGCTGTATTCATTCACATGATCGTTCGCGAAATGCCCACCTGTCTCTATTCTCTACCCATTTCCATTAACACCAATACGAAGCAAAGTGATACTGCACTGAACTCAAACGAAACGCAATTAGGACGGCCGAGGTGAAGCTAATGTTTAGCTTTTGTTTACATTGACTTTGACAACCACGCAGCCGCTAATTTGTGCGGGGCTTTAACCTCTTTAACTGCAATACGTGAAAATACAGAAAACATCATAAAAATCTATAATAGAATGACCTAAATGTCAACTGGCGAGTGTATCTGTATGGAGTCATTAACTCCGGGCAGAAATAGAGCTGAGCCCGAGTTGTGAGTGATGCACCGCGAGTCCGCGTCCACGCACCGCGCCGTAGCTGTGATTCACTTACGTAGATACTAAGGAGTCTTCCCACTATGCCGTATCGTACCATGACCGTCTTAGGAATGTAATAAGCACGTAAAGGCACGCAACGATAACAGTCGGTGGCAGAACGGTCTAGTGTGCATACTTTGCAATACAAAGATTATATTTTTGTAATAAATTTAAGTGCAAGTATTCACCGCATGCCAACTATTCTCGCACCCATCACTGGCAGCCAACTAATTATTTATTAAGCATTCTAAATATACATCTCTATTGACGCTAATTGTGCCGACAGACAACAGTGCTCGATCAACAAAAGAATACACTGCAATGCTATGTCACTTTCATACGTTTATATTTGTGTATTCTTTAATGGGTTGTTTACTTTGAGACAGTGTATATACCTAAATCTATTTCAATTTCTAATAATGTATACGTATTCTACCGGAGACTCTATAGCGCGTTTTGCGTCCGCGCACTAGAGTCGTCCAAAGTATTTTTTTTTTGACAAATATGGTATTTAAAGATATGCAAATTAGCAAGTCTATTTTTGAAGTTTTTAATACGAAATATAAAACTTATTTATTAGCATATAGCAGGTAAAAAGCCCGTTTTTGGTGTCTGAGAATTAACACATTTCGTCTTAATATAAATCTGTAGCAAAATTTCCGTTGTGACTTGCGAGTCAAAGTATCTAGATACAATTATATCATGTAACGATTAAGTGGACGACATTAACAAGTATGTAACTATCTACAACCTGACTCAGATTGCAGTTTGTGTTATCATCATAATAACGTCTTGTTTTTGTCTCTTACTCTTAATTCCACGTCGTAATGGTTTCTATTTCTGCGTGGAGCTAAAAACAAACATTTTTATGTCAATAATGTTGTGTACGGATCGAGATTTCTTCTAGTAAATGTTCACGGTTTACTACGCCTGATAAAACTTGCCAGTTTAATACGTGTAAGCACACAGTGGGATGGCAACACAGACTCTCGTAAAATGACGTCAGATTCTCGGAAATTCTTCTCGAGTTCCTTTGAAATTGCTTTGACACGTTGAGAGGAAAACTGTGGGAATAACTTTCAATTAACGCTATACATACATTTTCAGATCAGTGCAAAACTTTTTATATGAAATCCCGTATCTTTGTTTTATGACGTTATGATTGCGGAAAATTGCTAAGATAATAAACAGGTAATAAAAGTCGTTAAAACCCGCAGGTAACAACATGCGCAGGAAAACAACACAACATGTATAATATCTAGATTACCTGTTCTATAGATAAGCCTTAGATCTGATCATATAAAGGATCTAAACCTAAATAAATATCTAAATACTTATTTTTCTTCTTTTCGAGTCAATGGGAAAGTTGAATGGTTTGGATCTACTAAGTTGCTGCGGGATCGGTGGCGTTCATAAGTCTTTCAAAGTATAGGTCTATGGGCACCTGGGTTGCGCCTCATAGAGATGTCAGCAAACTGTAGGTGCCCAGCAGGGCCGAAGCCTCTGGAGCCAGGGGTTGGCTTCTGAAAGTAAAACCCCCACCCTGGAACGAAGGCAAAGAAAGAACGGTGTGGGGTTTAGTCAGTAAAAGTTTGATACGCCCTCACATTCCGCCCAAGAACGGGAGAAGTCATTCTAATGATCCCACTTTAAAAAAGGCGTCTGGGTTACTCCAATCTAAAGTCTGAAACTTGGAGAATCCAATTACTTAATATACCTTGTATGATTGTTTAGGTATTAAGCACGGTTCTACATACGTGACTCAAGCCATGAAGATCATATGCTACAAGGGAATTACGGTTAATCATAATTCCTCTTAAATAGATACGAAGATAATAAAACTGCTTATGTCATACACTTACGTAAATAGATATGTTTTTAATTAATGTTTAACTAGTGATTATTTTAATTAGGTGGGTCGTAAGAAAGATGTCAAATTCGTCAGTGGCGGTTTACAAAACATCATAAACTGGCTTATTATTCTGAAAAAGTCTGAAATTCCGGTATTAAACGTAAAAAATACTATTAAAAATAAAATACCTAAAATAGGTGTATGTACATAATTATATTAAATCCGCACAAACGTCATATATCTACAATATGAGAATAATAAGTTTAGCATAAGACGACTGGAACGAACGTTGTTATTTGCCAGTCTGCGGCCTCTCGCAAAAAAAATAACCACTGAATCTATTAAAATCCGGTCTTTATATAATTAAATATCAGAAATATTCGTCTAGGAATATAGTCATAACTCATACGTAAAGGTCAGTTGACCCAGAAGTGGTACGTTAGGACCGGCGACTTGGTCGTGACGTAACTTGGTGAAACTTGGGGGTGTTTGGTGGCGGCGTCACGCGTGACGTCACAACATGGCGCCGACGCCGGCTGTCAGCTGGCGAGCCTCGACGCGCCATACAAATGTGGTGGAGCCCGCCACACGCCTCCATACGTACCTCGCACCTCGTCACAGCCGCTCGCTGACTCGCTAGCTCGCTCTCAATGTCTAGTGCTCCTTATCATCACAATTAACTGATAACTAACAAAACATAAGTGTTCTCTGACGTCACAATACTCGTTATTAATTGTTTCGTTATTTTAGAGAAGTGACATACTGCTGTGTTTAGTGCTCTTATTTGGATTGTGAGAAGATATTTTTCAAAATTAGCCAGTATTTGGTATCAGCCTTCGGACAGTCAACAGGTACAATACCCAAATACTTTTATCACACCAGTGTTTTTATTTAATTAGAACAGGTTTTAGTTTTAAACTATTTTATAACGACTTAAAAGTTTAAAACCCAATTGTGGGTTAAGCTCGTCTGTGTACCTATATCAGCTGTCCTATTTTTATTCTTCTCTAATTTATGTGTATATACTTAGTTAGCTTCTTAGCAAGGTATACGAGTATATTTTTCAACCTAATAACTGAACAGATTTTCCTCATACATACATTTTATTTTTGTTTTATTATACTACCACAAAATTGATTCTCAAAGCTTCGCAGTTTTGAATATTAAACATCTAAAAATCGAAATAAATAAAAATAACACGTTTAAGCATACCTACAATACCTCTACATATACGAGTTTACCGGTTACTCTCATCTTAATTCCCCGAATTTAAATGTGAATAATCATCAGCATCATACAGACACAAAAAAACGACAGTTACGTACGGATAGTTTTTCATGTTGTTCAAATAACGGTCACTTTGCGAACATTACCTGTGGATTAAGGTTATGACAGAATTGCGCAATGTCGCATCATTATAGCAATTTGGCCACATGCTTGATTTTCCGCATTTTCTCTTTGATTACTTGATGATGATGATAAAGTCATCTCAATACCCTTAATCCGCTCCTTGAATATTCTTACGATTTTAAGCCATGAAATCTATTCTTATTATTCAAACAAACATACAATTGTAATCAACAATGCTTCGTTTGGTGTCATGAGAAAATCTTGCGGACTGCGATGTGTATGACTAAGTCGAGGCACTTTCTACTCTGCTTTAACTTTCGCACGACTGTAATTTACTTCAAAAAGCAACTGAAACAAGTAGATGAAATATAAGAGGATGTATAAACTATCATTGTATACACGTTACACAAAATAAAATAAAGACCCTAAAGAACTAATTAAAAGTAAAGTATGGCGTCAATAACTCCTTCGTACAGCTGTTTACTGGTAATGTATGAAACCGGCGATATTGTCACGCTGCACGGCAATACTTAAGTATCCTCTGTCCAAGAGGATGTACTTGACATCATATCTATCTTAGATACGAACATAAGCGGCAAACTTTACAATTAACATCTATACGACAAGATACTTTGATAAAACCATTGTCACCTTTGTCTTTGTCAATACCGAAAAAACAGAAGGCTGCACAAATTTTCACACAACTTTTGTTAACAACCTTCCAACACAAAATATGGTTTCAATCAATTTGATACTTGGACACACGCTATTGGTGACTTTGGACGCTCATTTCATTTCAAGCGTCGCAAAAAATAAAACAAAATGACTTGTTACGCAATGCTTGCTTACCATTTATTGTTAACACGCTTATGTAACAAATCGAACCTAAATTGTATACACATGTGCAACGATAAAGCACGGTACAGCACAGAAGTAAGCTACTTAAACAATAGAGTCTGTTATACTAAATAATCACAATTCGGTACCGATAATTGCAAAACTTAAAACTCTTTGCTTTTCAGCAACGGTCTTAATAAACATAGAACCTACTTACTGCAAAACAGTAGAATCGCAAAACGAAAATGTAGAATTTAAATAAGAGATTTACAGAACCATGCAATGCGCAAGTTTCTTAAGACCTTGCATATTGGAGGTTGCGTAGTGAACGAACAAAACGATGATTAAGATTAAGGCGAACAGATGACTGGGCTCGGGATTTTCTCGAATGAAAACGTTTATAAAAACAACAAACACTATTAATTTTGGCACTCTCCCAAACGTGCGTGGTCTGCAAAGAGTTCGATTTGTTTTGCATTTTATCAGTTCCATTCATTTATTTCAAGGATGCTACCATTATATTAATGTTTTAATGGATTACGAGTAGATAATGTCGACATATGGTTGATGGAAAGTTCTCCTTGGGCCGTAGCCGGAAATATGGGCGTGCGGCGCGCGTGCGCCTGTTCGTCCTAATGCAACGACCTGTTAAAGTCAAACATCGCCTTAAACGTGCACCTTGATATTCATGCGAATTACAGTACGGCCGTTATAAGTTGGCGAGTCTGAAGTTAGGCTCCGCGAATTTTAGCGTTTGAAAACTCATACAAAAATAAAGGTTTAAAACAAATAAATGCCAATAACAGTTTTTAACAGCATATTGCATTTATTTTTTTAAAACCTATATTTTTGAATGAGTTTTCAAGCGCCTAAATTCGCAGAGCCTAACTTCAGACTCGCCAACTTATAACGGCCGTACTGTAGCACGCATTTTAGTCAAACAATGGCGTTTTTCTCTTATTTATCGGCTTATAATCCGATCATATTCACACCGGAACGTTTCGGGTTATTCAGGTACAAAAACTACGAATCAACTTTTTTCTATCATTAGTCATCAAAAGTAGCTTGTAAAGTTACACAATATTTCGTAAGTAAGAGTAGCTTAAGTGCAAAACTAAATCCTGTTTTTAAAATGAAAAATTGCTATAGTTTTATTAGACTATAAATGTATAATATGTATTTTAAAACCTATATTTCTCTGAGCAATATTTTTTATTTACTATTTTTCATTCCACATTTTATTAGATGCTTACGTTGATATATGTTCTATATTTTTATATTTTAAATATGCTTCAGGAAAACTGGAGATTATTTAAAACAGTATATGAATGATTACGTGAATTCTCATGAATAGTAAAACCAGTCATACAACTAATAAGTACCAACTAATTGACTTATTGACACTTACTTTTCCTTCGCATGTTTTCTGCTTCATAAAGTTTTTCCTGAGGGAAAACCGATACACGAACAACAATCCCTAAGCCTTATTTTCCTATTAAATGTTCGAGTTCGTGTTTTGTTGGTGTAATCAAAGTTAATTTTTCTCCGCCACCTCTCTTTCTGTCAAGGTGATTTTGTTTACCTTCAATCTAATCGAATCAACGGCAAAAACTGCCACACGGCAGGTTTAATCTATTTTTACAGCATCTCGTACTGAAAAGCAAAGTTTTTTTTATGTTTTAATCGCAGTGATCACAGTTTTTGTGGAGACACTGAAATCATTAGACGAAATACTTGTGTTAACTATAGCTCACTTACTTATTGAAAGCAAAAAAACTAAATTCAACTTAGAAAAGAGTTCAGTTTTCAAGGTTCAATACGAATTTGTCAGTTTATGCTGTTGTAAAAGAGATTTCTACTGCAACTAAAATATACCATTTAGAATCACTCAACGAAAAGTTACAGTTTTGACAGCCATATAAGTACGTGTTTCTATACAGCCCACTAACCCGAATACACGTGAACTTCACGCACTTTGTCTAGTATATTTAACTTATTTGTAACTTTGTCGTGACAACGCATCCTTAAAAGGAGGACATCATAATTCAAGTGAAAGTGGGAGACCCCATTTATGGCGGCGAGACGCGTGCAGAAGACTAAATCCATTATGCTTATGATGCCATTGATATTCTCAGCGGCCACTGGAGGCGGAGTGCCCCTGGCCATTATAAGATAAATGGTCGCGTTACCGCACTTGAGTGCAAAGTTTCCCGACTCCTTAGATGATGTAGTACACACCGCGGCGCACCGGGCTCCCGGTGTAGAAAGTAACTCGGTAACAACAACACATGTGTTAGTAACTTAGTACAGAGTAAACTTGGTTTCCTAAGTAAACTTAGCGAATAGCCCATTGACTGGGTGCACTCAAAACAATTTGTTATTTAAGTACGTGTAAGAATGTTTACGCATCGTTCTGTGCTCGGAAGCACGTTCTGTTTTGCGTCTTACGTTCAAAATGTACGTGTTGAGCACAACTGGGCGTGCGCAGCGTGCTCGTTGCACGCTGCAGTAAAAGGTTCACCGCCGGAGCTTGGGCCTGACCAGCACGGCGAAGGTTAAGGCAACATATCGCTTCCGGGTCGAAAGGTCAACGGCTTGGCGTACGCCTTCAAGCCGTTGAAGTGGTTAAACACGTCATAAGTCAATGATTAATATTTTTTACGTTTTAAGAGTTAATACATAATTTCCGTCCCCTTCATCGAATTCATTAATTATATTCGTAGAAAATAATACTGCAGGCACATTCACACCGTGACTTATTGGCATTATTTCTCTGTTACGTAATGCAAATATTTATATAATAATGTGCAGAATATTATTTATATACCTAATATTCTGCACCTTTTTTTGGGAATCATTAAATGTTTTCTCCAGCTCTGGATGGAGTGTGAGAGCGTGGCAGACTTTTACTGACTAAAATTCCCAGTGTTTCTTCAATTGTCCTTTTCGAGGGCCACAGTAACTCTTTGGACCAATCCGCAATCCAAGCAGGTAACTCTTAGCCTTTGCGACGAAGGTCCTCGAATTTCTAAGTTTAAATAATTCAATAACACACCAAATAATGGCGAGTACCGGTGTAAAGTCATTGCTTTACGACATCTATGCAAAATTAGAAGGTCACGAGCACAAAAACAGCTGAACAAACACAACTTATAATAAACTGAACAAGAAAGACTTTAATTTATCACCCTTTGTTAACATCGGACGTACCCCTTATTGTCATGAAAATCAATAACACATGTATATTTTATATCATGTTTATTATTTTCATATCATGTTTATTTTCACTGAAGAAATGGCAATTTACCGTTGCTTATCTGATATCATAGCAAATCTTATTATAGGTATACTTTTCGTATTACATATTTTATGAAGAAACTACTCGAACGATGATGAAACATCATTTCGAGTGGTAGTACACGGTACTTAACACGTTATTCAACCATTCTACTCGAAGATAGCTAGTTTTACAAAGATAGGCGAGTATATAACTCTGTATCTTACTAAAGACTGGAAATGTTAGTATTGTAGGTACTAATTTAATTACACAAACTCATTGAACTAATTGGTAGTTACTTGAATAACATAAACAAGTCACATAACAACAAATAACATTATACTGATTGGTTTTCTTACTTTGTTTTCAAGAAAACAAATACAATTTTAATGTCTCCTGACTACAATATTACGTGATCGATTTAATGTTTTATTTCAAAACAAATACAATTTAATGTCCTGTGTGATTTGTTTAAAGTGTTTTTGTGTGATTTGTCTTTTTCTTTTGTCGTACTATCATCTGCCTAGCCTTTTCCCAACTATATATTGGGGTCGGCTTCCAGTCAAGCCGGATTTAGCTGAATACCAGTATTTTACGAGGAGCGGCTGCCTACCAGACCTCCACAACCCATTAACTGGGGTAACACGGTACTTCATGGGAAGACTGGAGTCAGATTTACTGGCTTCTGACTAACCGTAACGACTGCCAAAGATTTACAAATGACAGCCGGGACCTACGGCTTAACGTGCTATCCGAGGCACGGAGGAAACTCGTTATGTTTCTTTTATCGTACTATGCACAGAACTTTATCCGTAACAAAGCATCATCGCTTTCCATCAGGTGCGAACCTATGAACAATAAAAAATAACGTCATTACCAGCGCATCCTTTTTACTACTCCGTACCTTTACCTTATGGCGAAATAAAAAACCTTACCTACTTCCTATAATGATACCTGCAGCACCAATTATATTCAGAGACTCACTCAAGTCTAAGTGGCAGGTAATTATGTTCCTACAAGACCGCAACAAAGCGCGCCATTTTTTATTAACAATGCGTAATTTAATCATCGTTAAAATTTCAAATAGCTACTAAATACAAACCTATTTACACTTTCTTCGGGCTAACTGTCATTCCCTAAATATCTGGATAGTAGCGTGTAACAGGTAACTTCATTCTAAAAGTAAAATAATATAATTGTACAGATAGGCATCAGAAGCTTTTAGAATCACAATAATAGAGTCACGGAGGATGCTCAGGCGCAGAGCACCGCTACAGTTTCACGGCGCGTGCGCCCACCGGCGGAACAATCCCTAGCGACCCCACACAAATTGCCCTGCGCCATTGTCCGGAGCAAGATGGCGTAACCACCGTTTTAATAGTAATACCACCTCCTTTGTTACAAAACTCATGTGTAACCTGACGAAATATTAATGTGTCTGTTCTTTTGTTTCAGGTAAGATATGCCTATGTGCAATGAAGCGAGGTGGACCGGACGTGGACGTACGGGGGTATTGCGATATCTATCATCTCATTACATTACTTGTATACGTATAGTATCCATATAGATGAACACAGTAACTTTCATTCTTAAGTCATCTGCCAGAGGTTGAAAGTTCTCAGGAATATACGAGTAAATAACTTTTACCAATAGCCTAACACTTAAACCTGAATCAGTGCAAAAAATACATCTTTTCCGCAACTTATATCATATCGAGTTATCAACCTCATCATTTCAACCAAAAGTCGTCCACTGCTAGACATAGGCCTCCCCAAGCGCCGTAAAAACGACCAGTCGAGTACGTGTCGAATCCATCGGATTATTATCGAGTAATGTAAATAAATTTCATATGAGTTTAAAGTCACCCAGTTTATTAATAGGCTGTTGGAAAGTGGTCGGAAGCCCGCAGCCCACACTCTGATGGATATCGGGAACATTGTATTATACAAAAAGCTTTCTGGTCGCTATAATGCATCTTTGTAATTAAACATTATTAATTCAGTGTCGTATATGTAGCAAATTATTTGGAATAAGGAGTAGATGACCTTTTATGCATGATTTAAAAACCTACCTATAAAGGATTTTCCTTAAACAATTCAAATGCAAAATACCCAAAGCGAACAAGTTATAAGAATTCAAAGAAATAATTCTGTCATCCGTATTTAGGAATTCGTTTATTTTAGATTATTCTGTAAGAGTAAATTTGCATACTCATACGTAGGTGTTCAAGTCATAAGAGAACCTGAAAAGACAGTTTTGCCTAACACTAAAAGGATATAATTAAACAAACAAATAATTTCAGACAACCAAAACTGGTAGTATTAAGCCTAATCTCAGAATAGAATAACTTCCGCGTTTGAGCTACACGCATAAAATGTTTTTTGCGTTGTTCTGACATTTGCGCAAACGCAGTCATACGCAAATGATCTCCTTATTCAGTAGACACCCACATCTGATATGGCACGCATGACCATAAAAAGTGCGAGACAAAACATCTATCAAATGACAGCGATAAGTAATTACCTACAAGTTGTAAAAGATACAGAAATAATCGATATACTAATATACATTCAAGATAATATATTATTATGAATTTAGCAGGTTTTAATAATGTTGATAATATAATAAACGATATCCACGTTAATCCCTTAGCTCCCAAATTAGGTCAATATCACTCGGCTATCCGCGTAGCAAACCTTATCGGTATCTCGTAGACCGCCTACGGGAAAAGATAAGTGTCCTAATTTTTGTAGACTTGACGGCGCCTACGCTGCTCTATTTCGTAGACCCTGCTACGAGGATTTAGTTCCGGGTGTTCATAATAGTAACTCATCAATATTCTATACATTCATTAAGTACGCATAGTACACAAAAAACTTTATTCAAAAAATGACAAATTATAATTAATCGACGACATTAGCGTCTGCATGAAAAATGACAGTAACGCCGAACAAAAAAAAAATAGAAAGTAAGAAAGCTACAAATTATTTAATGCTTCGTGAATAGAACAGGAATAGGCTTGGCAAATTAACGTTAACCATTATTACATAACCCATTCATTCATAAAAAGTACATCCGTAAACGAACAAAAACGTTGGGTACCATAGTCTTCATGGAAATAGAAAAAAAATACTTGAAAATATTTCGTAGGATCCTCGAATAAGGGCTCGGAACAAGACAAATAAAGGTTCTTGTGTTGGCGCCAACCCGTGCAAGGTTTAAATGTTAAGAGGCGCTCGTCAACCGTCCCCTGTCCCTCACTCCCGCTCGGGAGCGGTCAAAGCCCCGGCTAGGGGAGGCCCCACTTAGATACCGATTTCAATGAGACCGTGAATAAAAGGTTATCGCTACAAAACAATGTAACGGTGTCAAGTGCCAAGCTTTCCGGTATCAGCTCGCTACTGAATTTAGATATTGGTCGGTAGGTATTATTGCCTACAAATAATACCTATATTATTACATCGGCAGTTACAATACCTATATTGTGACTGCCGATGTGTGTTTAGGTCATTGTTTTACCTTATGTATACGTGACTCAGGTAGTTTGAAGGGAGTATTGAAAAACTTGCTGTCCCTCGTGGTTTTACCCCCGTCTTAGGTCACTGCTTCGCATATTGGTCGTAGCTTGATGTCACGTAGCCTATAGATTTCCTCGATCAAAGAACTATTCAATATTTTAAAGTTGGTGCCTACATATTGGTACCAATTAAAAAAAAACTTGCTAAGATTACCACGTGCATCCAAACAAACAAACTCTTCAGCTTTATAATATTAGTAGGTATAGATAATGAAAATATACATATTTAAACAATGTATTAGAAAAAATAATAATAATAATATTTGAAAAAAAAAGGATAACGTTACAGTCAGGTTTCAGATTATATTGGTCTAATTTAAACATTTATCTTCATTGTGAAGTAATGACGAACCTTTGATTGTATACATACGTCATACATATGTATATAATTAAAGTGTAGAACATAAGTTATCGAATAGGTATAGGTACGTCGTCATCTAGTACTTATTGACACGTACTTAGAGGTATTTTACAATTATACAATAACAAAAACTCCGATGTAAACATATTATGTAAGATACGAGATGACATAACATCATGTAGCATATTATAATATATGCTGATGGAAATTTTATTTGATTATCATAATTTAAACAAAATACTCAATAAGAAGGACGTTTATACTATTTGTTAGTCATATTTCTCGAAAGACCTAGACCGATTTCAAGGAAAAATATATTTACTCAGACTGAACCTGCTTATAGTGGTAAAGGATTCTAAATATTTATTTTCTAGTCTCACTAATTATTATAAATCCAAAAGTTTGTGTATTGCAGTGTGTTTGTATAGCTTCTTTACGTTCAAACGACGGTATGACGGGGCATCCAGTCAAGCCGGATTTAGCTGAATACCAGTATTTTACGAGGAGCGGCTGCCTACCAGACCTCCACAACCCATCAAATGGGGTAACACTGTACTTCATGGCAAGACTGGAGTCAGATTTACTGGCTAAATAATGTACAATACGCATTCCTAATTATCTAAAAGTATACCTTACCTAAATTGTTAGTATGTTCACTGCACTTTTCGACTAATCAATCTTTTTAAGTAACAAATTACTAGAACGCTCATAGTAATATAAATAATACGTTAGCTTCGGTATTGACGGTAATATCCGTAAAACAAAAGAAAGTAAATAATGTTTTTAACAAACGTATAGCTACTGCATTACCGGATCATATCCTCATTTACCTACCTAGGTAGCGGTATATTGTAGTACACAAGGTATACTGTCCTCAGAAGCGTAGCGACCGCCATATCAATTATATGGAGCCCTCAGGCTTCAGGGGTCCCGATTAAAAACTACTAATTCCTGAACTACTGTCCCAAACTACTACTGTCAAACTACTGTCCCAAAACTCAAATTCTTACTAATTCCTGAGAGCCGAAGCCCAAAAGTCTAAATTACCGAATTGACCGTTGCTATTTGGGATTATTTCTTATTTAAAAAAAAACAATCTAAAAGGCATATTGTTATTATTACCAAAATACTTAAACCTAACTAGCACTGGACATTTACCGCCAGATAAAAGTGGGGCCTCCATTTTCTTACTATACGGAGCCCCTTAGGGACTTAGCTACGCCACTGACTGTCCTGCTGCGGTTTCGCTCAACCACCGTATACTATACGAGTAGTTCCTATACATACTACTATGTATAATGAGTCAGAGACCACACGTCGCCGGCTCGACTGTAATGCGGTATGCTGTGGCATGCCCGGGCTTGTGGAAATCTTGTCCACTAGTGGCTATACATAGTATTAGTAGGTAGTAGTTGTAGCTGTATAGCTACCGATACTATGTGTCTAGGCGGTGTCTGTCTACACGTACCTACTCTTGTAGGCTATTCTAACTAGGATTTACTAAAGCTTCTGTGCATCATATAGCTTCGTCCCATGCATGTTTGTTTTAGTTAGGTAATGCTTAAAATAAGGCTTTATAAAGTATATGGTAGATTGAAAAGAAAAAAAAATTGATCAAATGATGACGAATTTTTAGCTATAACCATACTATAATTAAGTACATCGAACAGAAAGTGACAAATTTTCCGGAAAATACTATACCTACATAGACATGACTCAAAATTAACTTCTATAGGTACCAATGACCCTAAGTTCAGCGACTTTTGAACTAAACTTACTCAGCACAAACATAAATGCTTGTAGAACAATGATAAGTGTAAACATAATTATAAATGTATTAGACAAAATAATGATAAACATACTTATTATGTGAACAGAGATATCTCAGACACGAGAAAAATTTAATCACATCTATTTATACCGTTCTTTAACATATCTGCATAAAAACATCGGCCTACGTCAGATATTCAAATAAAATATTATCTTTTATACATATTATTGCGATATTTTTATCAAGATAAACCCGAATTGATGGAAATACACACGAAAGTTTCCACTGACGTTCGGCACGGTTTATTGTTTATCCAGACTTCTTTAATTAGTCTGTTTTTACTGGACCTAGCCGCTAGCCGCATTCCGGAGTTTCAATTTTAAATCAGCGAAAAAAGGATGAATTGAAAGAATAACTAGGCCATCAAATACCAAAACCCTTACTTCATTGTTTTCCTGAATCCACAACGCTGAAGGTTATCAAAACAAATGCAAACGCAGATATTTCAAGAATTGTTTTTTGAGCTCCGAGCCAAAAGTGAAGTAAATAACTAGGTAGGTAGGTATCGTGGTTGTGTTTTAAAATAGTCCACTTTTTACGTGTTGGTTCACTGAACTTATCGGTCACTGCCGATCACCGACATGGTTTCAGATAATTGTCACAGAACACTAAAAACTTCTTTAAAATAAATCAATCACATCATTGTGGTTCTTCTTACTGGCCAAAAAATATTCAATATTTTTTTTCCTCTAAATTCAATGGTTTGGCGCCAAAAACCGACCCGGAATCTTGTTAGTCGAATAGATACTCGTATCTGTCTATTCGGGAAATGATTCCGTATTTTAATGTAAATAAAACAAGCGTTCTTGGCATTGGAAAGTTATTTCGAATCCTAGTCAGCTGTTTTGACCGTGAGCTGTCAGTGTGTCATGTCTTTTAGTTTAGTTTTAACAGTAATTATGCATAATCAAGTGTTATTTCTGACAGAGCAGGATCAGAGCGATACTTATATGTATAATAACTATCAGAGTGATATAATTATAATAACTACCTATCTTATCGAGCCTATTATGAATCTATTTTTATCTCAATATAAATACTTATTAAGCAGTAGTTGTAGCTTTATAAGTGGGCTAAGAACTCAAACTCAAAACATTTTCAATAAATTAATTATTAGCATTTATAAATTTATCAAGAAGTTGGTCAGTCTGAAAAATGAAGCGGCAAAGCACATTCCATAATGTAGATCTCTATGTAGAATATAACGTGCCAGAAACTCCATGGGCACTGTTCAAACAGGGGTTCTTGCTCAAATATATTACAAAAATCCTGGTTACATATTCCTCATCACTTTTCTATCATGTATTTTCAAATTTTAACTTCAAATCAAATCCATTTAATTTGTTTAATGTTCTTTGGCTGATGAACAAGCAACCATGTCGGTTTATAAAAAATCTGAAGGACACGGCATTAGAAAATAATAAGTTTTACCTATACAATGATGAAACTTGATTGACAAGTTACTATTCTAACAAAAATAGCATTAACCTGAATACAGAAATAACAACTTCGACAGGTTTTATTCGGTCCAACGAAAATAACCGATCATCATGAAAGCGTGTCTATTAATACATTAACTATAGATAGATACATTTATTCATATAATAACAACATTTTGTGATAGACATACGGACGAGCAGACGTGATGAAGCTTTAATGTGAGCTGAAATTCGTATTAGAGTTTCACAGTTCATTAAATATTTTTTTACAGCTGAATTCTAAATCAGACTAAGGCAAGTTTTACTATAAATTCGACAAAAACTTGTATTTGATTTCATAGATTCTTAAAAAAACGTTAAAATTGTAATCTAAACTATCTACTACAACATTTAACCATTCACGGGTCACTTGTTTTCTACCAACAATCGCCTGTCTTTCGAAAAAGAATGTAAATATCGTAGGTATTTACGCTTGAAATGTTTCAGTTTCTCAATTTGATTTAAGCTTCAAATTGGATAGTAAATATTTCACTTTTTTCTAATTTTGCGTGACACCGTGAACGAAGCGCATCTCTGTCACACTTTTTTGTACTGAATCGATTGTTGAAAGTAGAACGTCCCTCATATCAATTGCACGTAGGCAATTTTGCAGCACATATCTAAATAGATGACAAAGCATTTCGCGAAACTATGCAGGCGGTCGATAACTGTGTCATGTCATGTCATTGGATAGACAGTCGTGGGAATTAAAAAATCACAATCAGCCAGATAGCCTTATTTTGCATAATTGATACCTATACTTAGCTTTTTGCTGACCGCTTTATGCTACTTAGGTATTTGAGCGATTGTCTAACGGCATTTCTGAGTAGGTTATATAATAGACCGATCATCATTTCAGTCGAATGACATCCTCTGTTGAACATAGCCTAAGTATGGCCACAACGACCGGTTCATCCATCAGATTCTCACAACTCTCAGGTCCAACCAGGTCATCGATCCACCTTATGAAGGTCTTCCAACGCTGCACCTTCCTATGCGTGTTCGCTACTCCAAAACTTTTCGGGCCCAACGACCATCTGCTCTGCGAGTAATGTGCCCTGCCCACTGACTTAAGTTTGGCGATTATTCGGGCTACGTCGGTAACTTTGGTTTTACGGATATCTTCCACGAAAGAAACCTGCAAGCTCTAGCTCTTTCCGTTGCCTTTTGTTTGAATGACATTAAGCCTTCTGATGAGACCCATTGTGAGCATTTATGAGCAACTGCGTTTTAAAGCCATATGGCATCACAGGCAACACGCACTGGTTATTGTAGACTTTCGTCTTGAAACATAATGGTGTGTCGGACGAGAAAATACCGCGCACTTTCCGAACACTGCCGAGCTATTTTCTGTGGCCGAGCCGATGACCACAAAGAAACGAATACTTTGTCTTTGTGTTAACTGCTGTGATTTATCGACCGAAAAACAAGAACCAATCAAATCAATTGACAAGACACTTGAAAGAGAAAATCGATTTTATATTACGCTTTCAGAAACAAAATAGTAGGTAAATAGTACTTAGGTACACAGTTCAATGAAACCGTAAATAAATACAACCTTTAATAGCCGTAAAGGCTCTCTGAGAGTCATGGAATTAGTAAAAAAATGACCTCATATTTCATAACTATTTCAAATGTCGTGCAAGCAGATTAGTAGGAAGCTAATCTCTAGACATGCAGACAGAAAACAAACACAATCTCGCGAGTGGACAACCCACACAACACAATAAACAAAGAAAGATTGGGATTTCCCAAAGATAACTTGAAACTACGTGACATAGCGTAGAAAGCATCGATTTTATTTATAGCCACCACTATAATGGTAGTCCATGTTGACCTAATCAATAGGCGATAATATTGTCATTACGAGTAACTAAAACAAACATCGGTACGAGGTCGAAATAAATGGATTACCGCACGTAGGTAAATTATACCGTTTTCAAACAAAAAATCTCTTAAGATTTATTTGATTCTAATCTCAAATAATTTAAATGCTCACGGTGAAGGTCGGTCTCGCAGCAGCGGGAAACTTTTTTTGTTGAAGTGTACGAGTTGTTAACAGGCTTTTAAGTACTTATTAAAGTAATAGAGCATGAGTAGTCCTTGAAATATAGTTTACTTGCAATGCAACCGTGTGCTGACAAAAAAAACTCAATGGAAACCAGAAACGAATCCGAACCGATCGTTAATTGCGTGTGCTTGAAATGCGGAGACCCTGCTAAGCAATGTATGAATACGTAAAATTAGACGCCGTGCATATTGTAACAATTTTTGCCAGCTAGTCTTCTATTTAGTTTATGCATTCAAGGGATACGAAACATTTATATTGATAAGATAACCAAGGATTGACGATGATTTATATAGACACGACGCCACAGTCTATCGAACAAATATTTCACTAATACGCTCAACGATAATATTGGAACTTTGTTTTTCTACGCTATCTTGTAAGAAATGTAGATACCAGCAACAGTAGAACGTACGAGTGAATGGTGCCATTTCTATGATTAAAAAATAACAATAGTAGGAACAGCGTTATTCAACTATTGTGTAGGTTTAATCCATTTAACGAATATTATCGCTTTAACGAAACGGCGCGGCCGCGACGCCGAAGCCCTACCGCGTTCGAGTGGGCGAAAAGACCGCTTACAAGTGTTACTGTGCTGCAGTGGCCCGATACTTTAAATCTGACAATAATTATCATAATCGGAAACCCATCAACCTTGGGGTATTAGGGTTATCCTCACTTTGACATTGTCAAAGGTATTAAATGGTTGCGTCCCTCACTAAATAGCTTTGACTTTCGCTCCATAATAATGATGATACTCATCAGTAGGTATCGTTACCGCCTGAAAGACCAATGGCCGAAATATTTCAGTGTCATGTTGGTGACCTATAATCATATCGGCGAGATCTAGCCGGCGTCGCATAACCGATAAGATTACACCTTACTCTTACTGATTTTTGTTCAGTAATATCTGATAAACGAGATGAAGTGTACATTTGCATATAAAAAATAGTTACCTTTTTGTAAAACGATTATGTCGTCACATTGATAGTGCGCAAAAAGAATATTTTATTTAATATTGAGTAATTAGTTGATTTAACGAATTGATATTACTGAGCCAGTTAAATACCATTAAAAATAGGTATGGCTTTGGGAACGATATATCCGTACGGACTCTACGACGCCGAAATTCGAGGGAGAGGACACCCAGTAATTTGTGAGTAAATTGATCTAGATAAACAACTCATCTTCTAGGAAAAGGGACTCCGTAATTCCTAGTAATTATTTCCCAATAAATATTTAAAAAATACCTTTTTACTATATTTTCTTTATTTGTCTCTATTCCAGTTTTCTTTTTGTTTTTACGTTGCTACACTAATAATTAGGTAGGTACTCGGAAAAACTATCTGTGGGCCATACAAATATTTTTTGCTTGCGGGAATCGAACTCGCGACACGAACTGCTGCAGCCAGTCCTTCAATATTGCGCCATCAGTAGGTACCGTTCGTATAGACGTTCACTCGTTCCAGCCAAATCTCATCATAACCTATAGAATATCTTAATCACAGAGTAAAAGTCATGACTTACTTATCAAATGCACGTTTGAAGACATGATTCACGCTCATTCGACCATTAATATACGATAGTTACACCGTGTAAAAAGTATGAGGGTACGGTTTTGATAATTGAGAACGCAATAACATAATAGCAATCAACGTTATCGCCTGCAGTTAGCACGACTGCAACACTCACGTCACACACGATTAGGCTTCTTGAACACACACTTTTTTTTGCCGTGAAAATCCGTCGGTTAATTCGCCGTATGTAGGCATGGTCGTTAGTATTGTATAGATCATTGGGGGAGCTTGTTGACGTACCTACACAGCGGCGCTACGGCACGGCACTGCCACCGTATTTCATCAGTGTTGTATCGCAGTCTATGGCAGCTAACGCGCCATACGGTTAATAAAACGTACCGTGTACAAGAGACCTTAGGAGGCGATTACTGCTCGTATTGCTACGTTATTATCATGTAGTCAAAAGCCATAAAAACATTCCATGTATGACAATGATATCGCTTTTTTTAACAGAACACTTAGTATCCAATGATTGGCTCTCGTATCGTCATTACACCATCGCAATTTGGCATACTTCTGTTTTGTATCTCTATTTATTTTTCTTTGTTCTATCTGACTTACAATTAGAAACTTGCTTCCGCTTCGTGAACAACACTAATGAAATAAATAACGTCATGTCTCTGCAGAAATTGACACAGAGCACGAACGATTTAAGGAGAGAAAACATTGTCTTATTCTTTAAATCTTCATTTCAGTAGTTTTGATTCACTGGACTTTAACTGTTTAATTTGGATCCTTATGTCAAATTTTATTTATCTGTCTTTGTACAATAAAGACCCCAATAACAATTTATAGGCGTCTAAATTAATTGATGTGTTTGTACGCGTGTCATCTCGCTGACTGGGCGACGCGTGACTCGGCGCCACTCCAGTGCGTCGCGAACTTGGCCCACTTCCCCGAGAGACCATTGTCTCCACGCTAACCTCGATCATCGACGCTCGAGCACCTCGGAATTATACCTCATAAAGTATTCCTCGCCACCTCGCCTTCCACGACCTTTCCATAATCACGGATCTTTGCACAAGCCCCGTTTACTCTATACAACAATCCATTACCCACGTTTCGTGTCATCTAATTGTGAACTTTCCCAACTTTCGTTTCGATCACCGGTTCGTGAATATAGAATCCCGTTATTACGCCGTGTCATTGCCCCAGTAAACTACATGCCATACACTTTCCACGATTTGATGAGTTAACAGTTTTGAGCTTCCGGAACTACCTACTTCCTGTGACCGGCGGCGAAATGTCGCTAAATGAAACAAAAGCGAAAGTTATTCATTGTCCACTGTCTTAGCAACAAGAGTCATAAACAATGTAGACTGTCATCGATCATCGTTATCATATTTATTGCACTTTTGGAGTCCAATGTCCAACGCAGGTCTTTGATTGCAGGATACCGAGCTTAATCCCGACCTTCTACTTTAAAATGTACTAACTTCCAATGTTTTATGTTTCCAGGCATGTCCCTAGACGAAGGCAGACAGTCACAGAGGCCGTACAGGTACGGCATGGTGTTGCTGTGCGCCGGCGCGCTCATCAACTGGCTCGGCCTGGCCGAGGACTACGCGGAGCCCGTGCGCTACGTGGGCGTGGCCTGCATCGTGGCAGGAGCGCTGCTCATCTGCGCAGCCATGTGCTGCTGGCTGCAGTCGCCCGCGAGGCAGCCACAGGCCGACCGTGCGTCGCCTGACACACATCAAGTAAGTTTTGAATTTTGCATCACTATTTTAATATTTAAAGAATATGAACAGCTATTTGTATGTTCAATCACACTCACAGTTTATCTCAGAAAATAGCCGAAAAGCCCTTAAATCAGAATCATTTTATAACGCAAAACTAATAAATAAGTCACGGGCGGTGGTACGTAGGACACCGCATAGGCCTGCGTAGCGCTGCATAGCGCCGCGTAGCTCTGCGTAGCACCACGTAGCTCTGCGTAGCACCGCGTAGCAACTTGTAATAATATCACTAAGTTAAAACTATGCACTATGTATTTCAAATAACTAGGTAGGTTAGGTTAGTTAGTTTGAAGATACCTAATCCCAGTTTTGGTAAATTAGATTAACAGAAATAAAATAAACTCTTGCAACACTTTTTAATTGTTGTTTATGTTAATTTCAGATTGACGACCCCATCCACGTGATATCGATGCCGGATGAGGAGACGATGCAGCAGAAGCCGCCGGACTACGACACGGTGGCGGGCGCGCCGCCCACCTACGACGACGCCATCAAGCTGAACCCGGCGCGCCTGCTGCCGGCCGGCAGCTCGCGGCCCGACCTGCCCGACGCCGTCATCCCCGGCCAGCCCGACGCGGTCCCCGTGCACCGCGCGCCGCTGCCGCGCGCGCCCGTGCCCAAGACGCCGCCGCCGCCCTACAACCCCACACACGCCATCAGATGAAAGCCCGGCCGGAACACTTTGTTACTTTAAATCGACTGCTGTTTCATGTGATGAGACTCGTATATAGCGATTAGTCCACGTTGTTGACGTCCCAACAACGTCATGGTATTATATTTATATTGTACGTACATATCCTAACATGAAACTATTGTTTTTATTTAACGTAGATGGTCGAGTAAGAGCGTTGCGTACTTATGTGATAATAGGGAAGTTATTATTAGTTACTTATTTCCTGCTCTGTACATAATTATGAAATTTTGTAAAATAGCGTTTTGTTATGTACCTATAGTTAGGCAGTTAAGTGAAAAATCTTCCAATAATTATTTTATAAATTGTGTTCCAAACAGAGCACCTCTGTGGTTCCAAATAATTGTAAAGTAGGATAAGTCACCGGAACGCCGCCGCGAGCGGTTTGGCCAGTCGACGAGAAGCGCCCGAACATATCTGTTAATGATCAATTATTAGTACCGACACAAGCAGTAGTAGTGTCCTACGTCACTGTGCCATTTATTCAAGCCCTCTGGATGTTCTCACTGGTGTGGAGTGCACATCAGTATTATCGAATACAGCTGTTTCCTTAGCTCATAGTTTGCTCACGAGCCTGTAGATATAAGACACTGCTATCACCGTTAGATGCAAGAGAATGTACCGACACGAACACCATCAGACAGGTGAACCTACCGCATGTGACGAATTACAAATGTTGTTCGAACAATGTTGTTAAGTAATAAACGAGTAGATTTGATATGTCATTGTTAGCTTGTCGTTGTGATATGACCGTTAGTATCATCGTTTTAGTTGACTATCGCGTTTATAATCTTAGAGGAGGTATTATTGTTTCCTGTTCCGATTTGTCTATTCTAGTCTTCAAATTAAAGCATATTTACTTAAATATTCTGTTAGATCATCCAGTCAAGCATAATAATTTGTAATGTGTACATATTCTGATTGCACAACTTGAAGATTTCAAACAAACTGACGCTCATTATAAGTGCTCATCGAATTGAAATAAGGAGACACATGCATCGGTCATCGAATCTTTACATTGGGGCATGTGCTAGTCAAAATGCCCAATGCAACTTCTCAAATTCATACTGTATAATTATATTGACAATTGGCATGTTAATTGCAGTTGATTTGAAGTTAATAATGCAGTAAATATACAAAATGGTAACCAATTTGATCGGATACTAACGAGTTGATAGTCGATTAGGAATATAAAATTTAAAGACTCGAGAATCTTCATACCGGACCTCGTGGCCTAACCACTTTAGGAATAGAATTGCATACTAAGAAAAATACATTAATATCATCATTGACGTTATACACAGCCGTGTGCTTTCGAATGATAAAAAATGGGACCAATACTGTTAATAAATAATACTTAAATCGTGTGCTTATACTAATTGATTCAAATAGCGCGTGCCTGCAAGTCTTTACGAGGATTTTACAATGCTGAAGTTGTGCATTTATTATTTGTACATTGTACAAAGTTCGGAAGATAAGAGTGTATATAAACAAAAAAATAAATGTTGTTGAGAGAAAATTTTGTTTTATTTTTTGTTATTTCGTACGCGCGCCTTGAGCTATGCTATGCATCGTCAGTAGGGAAAGCGTGCCTACCACAGGTTCTCTGCTCTGAACTACCATCCATAGCATCTGTAGCAAACTTCCATAGCACATATCCATCCATAAAAAAAAATTTAGTTTAGTTGAACTCGTTTCCTTTAGCGCTAAGCTGCACAGCCTAGCCTTTTCCCAACTATATTGGGGTCGGCTTCCAGTCGAACCGGATTTAGCTGAATACCAGTATTTTACGAGGAGCGGCTGCCTACCAGACCTCCACAACCCATTAACTGGGGTAACACGGTACTTCATGGCAAGACTGGAGTCAGATTTACTGGCTTCTGACTATCCGTAACGACTGCCAAAGATCTCCAAATGACAGCCGGGACCAACGGCTTAACGTGCTTTCCGAGGCACGGAGGAAACTCGTTATGTTAAGATGGTCACCCATCCACAGACCAACCTAGGCAAGCGTTGCTTAACCTTGAAGATCGTCCGGTGCGGCTGTTATTATCTAGTCACGAGCTCCTCAATCTAGCCACGAGCTCCTCAGCTGCACAGATATGATTGATGATTATTATGAAACGCATCGAAAAAACAACCTAATGGCTGCAATATGCCTTACGCAGGTAGAGTTTAGAAAAGATATATACTAACGAGCAACTAAACCCAACTCGACACCTCCATACAGCAGTGGAGCTACCAATCATCTTCGCAGTACCTAATCAATTTTAAAAACTAGTCATAATGTATGGGGAAATTCCCAGATGCTTTCGATTAATTGCGACGGCCATGGGAATGTGTGAACGTTGTCAAGCACGTAGGTATAGTAAAGTCAAATGCATCAGTACAATTAACAACGAACGGGCTAACTTAAGAAAACAAAGGCTATGCAGGACGCCAGAAGCCGCTCCTAGCTACCTGCCGTTTTTCTTTTCGACAAAGCTTGCCTGAAACACTCCTAAACATTCAAGCCCGTTGCATCGTATGACGTTATACAGTATTGTTGATGAACCGATCAGCTGCCAGCCACCCATTTCGTTCTCCCCCTAGGACGGAAACGTACTTAGGTAACGGTAAAACGGGGTAAATAGGAATGCAGGGGTTAATAGGAACAAAAATGTGAAATATATTTTCTCGTTACTTAACCGGTTTTCCCAGAATTTAAGTACTCTTATATATTCATTAATTATAATAAAAGACGATGTTAAGATAGAAATCCGTATAAAATATTTAACCAAAGTAAAAATCCTAATCAAAGTTTTGTTCCAATTCACCCTTACATTCCAATTTACCCCATTTTACGGTACTTCTTTATTTTTAATACTTTTTTTTCAATGAAGTCCTTAAGGGCGCTATTACAATTTTTCTTAAATTTGAGCGTTTTGACAGAAATGCCATTACAACACAAAAGAACTGGCATCATCTTATACTTAGTAATTTTGACATTTCCTGTGTCAATATAGTCTTAGGGTATAAAAAACAGACGATAGGTAAATTAAACGACGGGCGGCAGCAGTCGCGCTCGATTTTTGCATTGCATACAAAAATTATTTAAAAATATTATTTAACTTTTAAATAGCCCAATTTATTTTTTTTCAAGATAAATAGAAATACCACCTTAGTTAGTTAATTTTTTTTATTTGAGTTTGGATTATAATTTCGTAGATAAAAATTGTAGTTTCGTACGGAAAACTGTCAGTAGATCTTGGTTTTACAGAATTATTTTTAGTGTATTACTGTATGAATAGTAATAAAGTGGTTTCAGCACTCCAATGTAGAAGATACAGTTGTATCATAGACCTTTTTATAAATGATTAAACTTTAATATCTTCGGTGTACCAAGGCGTCAAAAGATACCCAAAAGCAACATTTTATAAAACATCCTTTGCGGAGACAAGGATTTTACTGATGTAGGTAAACAAATTCAAATATTTATTTAAAGCACTCCCAAGATAAGTTATCAAACTTTCTTATCCATATTTTTGTTTTTTTTTTATGGCTATATCTAAAGAATCGTCACACGTCAAAAATCGGATAAAACGCTGAAATTCATCAAAAATTGTGACAGCCCTCGTAGTTACTCAGATACCCGCGAAACGAGACACAATAGTAAAACAATAACAGCGCGGTCTCATAGGACCGGTTGGGGATTCAAACGTTAATAGAATAAAAATTATTAAACGACAACCAATCATATAATTTTTTTTTAAATGATCTAACATTTAAACTTTTAAAATCACTTGTCGTAACAGAAAGAAAAGTTATTGTTTTTTTTAACGTTATTCTTCACCCTCAATAAGTAGACCGGCTTACTTTCTTGTGGCGTAAGTGTCGTAACTAAAAGATTATATAGACACATAACTTTTACGTACCTTACCGGTACTTTGAAAACTACAATGTACGAGTATGTGTGTGTGTGTGTGTACTGTGTAACTCTGTAAAACGGCTGTCAGTCACAAATATTTGACCTAATGGCAAACAAAACCGTGATCACGCATAAATTAAAGCTCAGCCACTGTACCAATAAAAATATAGACAAGCAGGATTAAATATTACACTTTCGATAAAGTAGTAAAGCTTTACTTACTATTTGATCACTACGAATATATCGTTGGGGGGCAATATAGGACGAGGTCCATAGCAGGCGCGCAAGCACCACTTGACTATGTATAACTAATCATTGTTCAGTGAAAACGTTTTTGAACAGACATTTTTTGAATTTCCTATTCCTACTTGGTTTAAAGATCGTTTTTTCGTAAGCTTCGCACTGTTTATGCATTTTACCACTGTTAGGTAAATAAAGTATAAATATTATAAATTTAATAACAGCAAATGTATCGAGCCAGCCTTCTCGGCAAGCTTCGCTGGCGTAGCTAACCATAATATTCTTAGATCCAGTTTGCCGGAATCGCGTCTGTTTCAATGATATCACGTAAGCTATCCAGCTTTGTAGACACTTGACATACAAAACTACACCAATTTTACACCTCGACATCCACTAGGAATCAATTTACGAATAATTTAAAAACAGCCACTGAACTTAATTCGAAAAAATCCCGCCAAAAATTCATAGATTTTATTATCTGGATTGATTACGTCAATCTCAAAAACGCACCGAAAATTATGATGCGAAAGGGTATTTTATCTCTTTCTATTAAGGTGTCCTGCCCCATACACTAGTAAGAAAGATACAAACTACCTCTTTCTTTGTTGTTTTGCTGGGTATATTTTTTCCCTTAGGCTTGTCAATAAAAGATAAAAAGACAATAATATGAACTTAACACCAATGAAAATAAAGTAAACTACTGAATGTATATTACTTCGTAACTAATCCAGTCTGTAGGATATAGAAAATCCTTGGGTTTTATGGGTCATAGACAATGTGTAAATTAGTTTCATATTCTAGTTAGTCTTATCGATTCCAATTTGAATTCTTTTAACCATAAACTTTGCTTGACAGTATTGACAATAAATAGTCTGAAATAGTCGCTGACATTGACATACACTGACATATGACATGACATTTGACATACGACAACAATGGGAACACCTCTTGGTAAAAAGTAATCATATATATTTATTAAAAACGTGAATTATAGGAATAAAACCTATATAACTATAAATTTCCAAAATAATCATCATCTATGAAAAACATGCCGGTAGAGATAAACAGTCTGATAGAGGGATGGCTGGAATTAGAGAGCGACCCAGGATTGTTTACCCTATTGTTAGAGGATTTTGGTGTAAAAGGTGTTCAGGTAGAAGAGATTTATGACTTACATAAACCCTTGGAAAGTCCAGTCTATGGGTTTATCTTCTTATTTAGATGGATAGAAGAGCGACGCTCCCGCAGGAAGTTCGTAGAACAGATTGAAAGTTTCGTTCGTGATGAGGAGACTATTAACAACATATTTTTTGCGCAACAAATGGTTCCAAACAGTTGTGCTACTCATGCTTTGCTATCCATATTATTGAACTATCCTAATCTGCATTTAGGAGAAACACTGAGCAGATTAAAGGTAAATAATACTTGTTTTTGTTAAACAATACAAAGTGTTTGTTGTAATTGCTGCCATAAAATGTAACTTAATCCTTTTTCTTGTCCCTTCGACAAACAGCACCATACTCTGGGAATGAATCCTGAGAACAAAGGCTGGGCCATTGGGAACACACCAGAGTTGGCCTGTGCCCACAACTCCCACGCAATACCTCAGGCTCGTAAAAAGGCTGATAAGAATGCTGGAGTGTCCACTGGACGCTTCACAGGTGTGTACAGGTTTTAATGGTTACTAACAGGTAACCGGTGTGTGCAGCTTCTGAGCCAAAAAAATACATTATTTATGATTGAAAAGAGAGTGCCTTGCATTTTTTCATACATTTTTTTAATAGTTTAAAACCTTTTTCACATTATTCCCTTTCCCTTACCCATCCAAACATTATGTCTCAAACCTTATTAGGTTTGAGACATAATGTTTGGATGGGTTTTAAAGTCTATAATGGAAACAGTTTTTGTGTTTTATGTTAATTGTTATAATTTTTAATTAAAAAGAAATGAGGCATTTAGGCAAATTATATATATTTTTTGCTTTCTCTCAACTTTGGTACTCTGTACTTCTAAACATGGGTGATAAAAATAGTCACAGTTGGTAGTAGGTTGTAATCTCATTCCCTTTACTGTCAACAACTTCTAATTCCTCTCATCAACCTCTGCCCTGGTCCTTACCATGTTGTCTTAAAATATCAGCCGTGTGACCAAGAAAGAGGAATGGAGCTATACACTTTATATGGGTTCATCTCTTTAACAGTTCAGTTTTGGTCATAAAATGAATTGCGTTATGAGCTTTTGGTAGGGCCTTAGATCATTAAGCCATTTTTCTTTATTTTAAATGAATGATGTTATTTTTTTTTCATGTTTTTTCATTTTATTTTAGTTAATGTTATAAGTTTATTTTGTTACTGTTGTTGTGTACAATGTGTGTTTGTGTACAATAAACTTTATTCTATCCTTGCCACCCTTCCAGGTGAAGCATATCACTTTGTCTGTTTTGTGCCCATCAACGGGCATTTGTTTGAGTTGGATGGCCTTAAACCATATCCCACTGATCATGGACCGTGGGCATCTGATGAAGACTGGACTGATAAGTTTAGGAGAGTCATGGCAGAGCGACTTGGAAGAGATGCTGGAGAACAAGTTCATGATATCAGGTATATTGGAAAAATCATAAATACTCATAATTGTAGTTAACATTTCATGCATATGTTTACCTTTATATAATAAGTACTCTTCAAAAGAAAACTATTATTTTCAATCCACACTAATATTTTAATTCTTAGTGGATTTGATTGAAACTTAGTACATAGGATACTTTTTATCCTGGAATTTTGGTTCTATTACTATAGTTTTCATTTTTCACATAGATGTGTAGCCAGAAGAATAACTTTAACTGAACTTTACGCATAATTTTTATGATAAACAAGATTATGTTTTGATAATTTTTTTAATATTTATTTATCTACTTATTGAGATGAATGATGAGTCCATAAAAGTTTAAATTAAGTACAACAGTGGGTAAAAATACTATACAAAGGCAGACTTAATGCCTTAGGCATTTTGTTCCAGTCATCCTTAGGGTGGAGCAGAAACATGACAAGGCAGGTGCAAATTGATAGAAAACAAATTCATATAATTCATTCATTCGTATATTAATTACATACTTAGACACACACAAACATATAAATATCTAAATATCTTTCTAATATTACAGGTTCAATTTGATGGCAGTTGTGCCGGACAGAAGGTTAGCCCTGACTCAAAGGCTGAATGCACTTGAACTAAATCAGAAAAGGTTAAAGGAAGCAATCTCAAAAATCGGAAAACACATGCGACATTTATTATCTAAACGCAGGGAAATTAATGGTATAAATTCTTTTGCATTTGCACGATTTTTCTCATAAAGGTATGTGCCCCACATCTAAATCTTAAAATTCATCATTTTCCTGCCCCATGTTACTTGAGGTTGGTGAAACACGTTTTTTTTTGTCTTCTATCGCATCCTGTCAGTCTCTTTTATATACTCTTTTATTCTCCTCATGCAAACCATCTTTTTTTTGGCATCTCTCTCTCACCCTCCAAATTTAAATATTCTTATTTGAATGTTTCATAATATGAATAAGAGGAAAAGGTAAACTATTGAAATGCACAAACGCGCAGAAGATATAAAAATGCAGTTGGGGAAACTATGCAAAAATAAATATAAAATTTTACAGAACATGGTGAATTGTTATCGGAAGGCAGTAACGAAAATTCCCTCAACGAAAACATCGTGCAAATCAGTGAGGAGACAATATTGACTGCTCTAGAATCGTCACAGTTACAACTGTACGATGTGGACTACACTCGACCTATCACTATAGAGATTGGAGCTAATGATCGTCCACAGCAAGACAGCAGTATTATTTTAGGTAAGGAAAATAAGACGCATGAAAATTATACAGTTTTAGTTAGCATCAGCTTGAAGCAATATACTATGATCGAGACTGAATTTAGCCACAGGAAAGCGACGCCACTAAAGAACTTAATTGAGCCTACATGGGCCAGGTACGCCGATCTGGGTACGTCAGTCTCTATACATTTTATATGGCTACTAACTAAACTTGTATTACAATACCGACGTTATAAGTTGAAACTGAGTCTGAAGTTAGGCTCTGCGAATATCGGCACTAACTTGAAATATCGTACAAAATAATAATAAAGGTTTTAAAAAAATTAATACCAATAACTGTTTTTAACGGCAATAACAACTGCAAATTGCATTTATGTTTATATTTATACGATAAACCTTTATTTTTATACGATATTTCAAGCGCCAAAATTCGCAGAGCCTAACTTCACACTCGCCAACTTATAACGGCCGTACTGTACATTAGACCTATGCCACGCGACGCGGTTCTACGTACAAATCAGGCGTCGCCCACGTCTGCGTTGATCTAATGATCCCAAATTACGACTTTTTCAACGTTATTGTCAACATATCAATAAGATTTACCAAATCACCTTTTATGAAACAAAACAATAAGCAATACAAACATGTATTCTTTCCAGTTGATCCTGTAGAGCAGGGCGCAGTTGTAAAGTTCGTAACAATCAACAGAGACAATCAAATAGTAGGAGATGTAAGTTTTTCAGTTATTTTTCTACTAAATTAACTGTGTGGTCTTCATTTATTCTTCATCTTTTTGTTTCACCTTGTGTCAATCAAAGAGTTGGTTTACAGTGAAGTATTTCCAAAAATCGTCATCGACAGTTCAATTTCTTTAGTAATACTTTACGAATAACTAATAATAATTTTAAGTATTTATCACAAACTTAGTTTTAAGTTTTCCCTTTCATATCTTTCAGTTCAATCTTGAGTTTCATCATTAGAAAGGTATTCTTTAAAGTTTATTTTTCAGCTGTACCCCACATCAATCACAGCCCTAGTGAAAAGCAACGATTCCCCCATCCTGGTTTGTTGTGAGACAGAGCCTGATCAACCGATCAAACTGAGGAAGTTGCTACTGACGCACTCTGAACTGAACGCTTTGATGAGCAGCATCGTGAACGAGGTGCAGCAGTGCCAGCAGGCACTCAACGATGAGAATGATAAAAGAGATATGTATAAGGTGAGAAAGAATAAAGAAATAACAAACCTTATTTAAAAATTATGCGATTCGAATTTGCTATAAACTAAAAAAAAATTGGCAACTCTAATATAAATTGCATACCTTTGCTATAACTCTCCTATACTTTTTCTCTTTATACGACTAACTATCTAGCCGATAGCCAATAGTAGACACTCATTTAAAACTCCAAACAAAATTATAAATAATCATTTTTGTTTTTTAATAAAGTGTATGCAAGGCACCTGTGTAACCCCTAGTATGAAGATGTCCTTGAGCGGCGTTGATTACTTATCATTAGGTAGCCGTTTTGTTTGCCATACATAAAAAATTATCAAAACCAACCTTCGGTGAATGTGAACCTTTACGTTTCATCAGGTGGACGACTGTCGCCGCACGCACAACTACGACGAGTTCATCTGCACGTTCCTATCCATGCTGGCAGAACGCGGTGCTCTAGGAGAGCTAGTGGCGGCGCAGCTGGAGCGAGGCCGGTCCTCGCGCGCCCGCCGCCGGAGGCCTAGGCCCCGCCCGCGGGCCAGGCCGAGACCTAGGCCACGAGCGAGGAAGTAACACCCTGGCGAAGATGCCCGAAACTATATATTGGAAATGTAGTAGTGCAGCTAAAAAGCATGGGTTGGATGGACGGAGACGCAATTAGCGCTGTTATGCGGTCATTCCCCAATTAAAAAAATATTAAAAAAACTTGAAAAATAATTGAATGCTGAAAATTGAATTCGTATCTTTGATTTGATTTATATTTTAATGTGTTTATTTGAAATCAGTCAATAACCAAAAAATGGGGTATGTTATTTAGGCAAAGAACGCCGTAATTGGATAATGACTGTATAAAGTTCAAGAAACATTATTCTGCTTAGCCGCAAGTTATATTCGTAAGTAATCAACTTAGACAATACAAGTCCCTCTATTTCTGGTCGTCTTAAAATCTCGTTCTATCTGAAGACTTGTCCTGAGCTTCATGGAGTACTCATATAAGTACAATCTTTATTTTTATTTTTAGTGGTATTCATTTACGGTTTACCATCTCGATGAATGTATTTATTTATTAAGGTTGTCATGTAAAGGGTCAGCTAAAAAAATATTTGGCCAGCTCCAAAATGTATTTTGTCAACAGAAAAAGAGAATTGAGCTGCTTCTAGTGGTCAGCAGAAAATAATAAATGGTCAATAGCATATCTGATAAGTGTTTAAATGAATATCCTAGGAAGTTGAATAAATCTGCGGCAGTAGCAGTAAATATTGCAATTCGGGTTTACAAAATTAAAACTCGAAATGGAATTTTCAGAAAATTATATCTTGGCATTCTATACAATACTGGTTGTTCAGCATGCAATATGCTAACGACAGTTGTAAGTGACCTAATATGACGGGGATGACGGAGCTTTGTGCGCTCCCTCATTCCAACCCCCAACATCCCCTTCATACTTTACCTTGTTGCCCTAAGTTCCTTAATGATTGATATCATGCTGACCAAATATTAGTTTTCCGGTGGCTAAAACATTTTCTACTGACCAAATAATAATTTTCTGCTGGCCTAATATTAGAACGAAAAATATTTATTAACATACAATGTATTCGTGAGTACCGCAAGGCCACGATCGCCAATCGCTACCAAATTTTGCAAAATAGCAACAAAAAAAAATAGTACCTTATTAAATTTAGAAAATAATGTTTTTATAGATGAAGTCTTGTCTTGTAAGGTACTAATATTTTGTTTAGGTTTATGCCTAGAGTTGTTTTTCTCTAAAATGTAAAGGGATTATCTTTGGTTCTTTCTGATAACTAATTATTCTAATTAATAATACCCACTAATTATTATTTACTATTTGCTACCCACCCCTTCTTTTCGTAGTTTTTTTTCCTCATGAATCTGTGTATTGGTGAAAACCTTATGAAATTCCGTTCAGTCGTTTTTTATCGTGTTCATACAGACAGATGCGGTAGGGAACTTCATTTTTATAATATGTAAGGAATTGGCGATATTGGACCTACAGTAGTCACGGACATACTTACAAAAAGTAGCAGGACTACTATAACTTCGATTATGGTCATATCTTGCAGTATTTCGTTTAACATGCGTGTATGTGTAAGGATATAAGTAAATAAAATGAAGTCTTTTTAAAAACGATTTTTATTTATCATACTACGAACAGCGCCGTATTTACATGGTCATCATATTGTTAAAGAAATGTAACAACAACGATTGATTATTGTTTGCTTAGGCACGTACTTCATCGAACAACATTCTTATATATTTAGCTAACGAGCACAGTACGATGTGCGTATCGATGATAATCGTCTCTCCATGTGCTGATAACACACCATTCAAGCGACGTATCGACTAGTTCATTGTAATCCAACGAACATATTCCACACATATTGATAAAAATATATGCAAGTGATGTGAAATGACTCAATGTCACAAATATCTCAAACGGGCATGACTGACGATGGATGTTCTGGCTTGGGGAACGACTTGATCGATACGCATTAACGTGCAATCTATTACTATAAAAGTGAGTGGTAACAGTATATGTTTGACATACACAAAGTATGGCTTGAAATATTTAACATACAGATGTATAGTAACCTACATGACAGAATTGACTCAAAAGCACAATCTATGAAACCCATAAGTTACGCTATTAGATTAGGTTATTACAACAACATGAAAAATGAACCACGATTATTGCCAACAGTTACTGACATCTTTTATTGTAATTGTTGACTATAAATTTCACGATAAATCATTATGTTCAACACAAATAAAACATCTATGATTATTGAAAACTTATGTTTCGATGCTTAAGTGACAACGATTAACGACTAACTGATTTCGAAAGGCAAAGTACTCATAAAATACATATTTCCCAAAAAACATTCATTCATAAACATTTGTTCATTTGGCGTCACTGACAAGATATCAATACCGTTATAAGAATAGATGATTTATATTATTATAGAAGTATAACATGAATACGCCGTAGCTACGCGTTTCTTCCACAAGGCTAGTATATATTACATTACCTATATCGATGACAATTTATTAATAGTATCATTATTCATTATATTACACTCGCTAATTTATGCCTTGTTGATTAGATCTTATTTTCGTACCAAACAGACTTGGAAGCCGAAATAATATTGCCAGTTACAATTTCATTATTATTGCATAAAAAGGCAAGTCACTCGATGATAAACATGCTATATCACAGACTAACGAAAATCATTATACAAACTTACATGCACTACATTCATATTATGGCACTAACAACTAAACCTGAAACTAAAATGTAAACATTTAAGGCAGTGTTTGTAAAAATCATGCGAAACTCATTCGAGCTATTCTTTATGAACTAATCCAATTTGCATGCAGTTTTCCAAGGACATTGACTGGTTCATTTCAGAGCTCCGAGTCACAGACCCGGACCATTCAAGTTCTGTTACATTTCAATCACAATATAACTGAATGTCTACTGCTACAGGTGTTTAAACAATATACTCCCGTACTAGTTAAAAAATAATAATAATACTCGACAATAACAATTCATAAAACCATTAAAATATTCAAGGTGAACTTACAAGTGGGCGTGGATGACCAAATTCATTCTTAGAGCGAAAAATAATTGTGTCTCGGTGATGATGATGATAATGACGATGTAGTTTTAGTTTTCATCAAAATCGAATCATTTTAATGAAAACTAAAAAAGTATTTAACACAGCAGGTGATTTTCTTTCCAAAATCAACGTGTTCAATTGCTAGTTGGGAAGACTGATTTATCAAAAATCCAATGATGCAATCTTATTTTTCATCAATATCAAGTCCGAGAATTATTTGAGCATTTTGCGCTTTTCCTTATTGTTTCATATTTCGTCATCCAGCACCGGCACTTGAAGAGCCCACCTGTATACGAAGGACAAATTGGCAGTAGCACCAGTTACCATAACAGCGACGCACTCGGTCTCAGGATCACAACCAAAACTTATTGCTATTATCACTACTTGAAATTGCACTACTTTGGGTGTAGATAAAATTGTGAATCCCAAACGGAAGCGTAAAATTAAAACTAGATCTGCGTGATTTGAGCGAAATGTACGCACATGCATCAACTACCGCACTCCGCGAGAATTCATTCCAAATAACACTTAATTATTTGATCAAAATAATATCCTCAAAATTTACTAACAAAAAAATCTACATCAAACCTTAGCACTCTATTCACTACCGCATACATTCATAGATAAGGAACAATATCATCAATCAATAATTATATTAAAGTAACAATGTATATAGTTAAATGTCCAATATGAGTGGAACATGCGGCGCTTGGGCGGAGCTGCGCGCTCAACTCTCCGCGTCGCGCACCTCGCCGCCCAGCGAGCCCAGCGCGCCGGGGATGGGCAGCTCCTTCAGCTGTCTCTTCTCGATCTCTGCCTTGAACTGCTCGATGTCTTGCGGACTGCAACATTGTTTTATATTGTCAATTGATCTAAGTAAAAAAAAATGGTGGGCACAGAATTCAGTCGAGGTTAATAATATACAAAATGGGAATCGTTCGAATAAGGTTGGCCGACTCGATCCCAGACGAGCGTTACATAGCCGAGCGTGACGGGTCAATCTGTTCAGAAGCCATAAAATAAAAGTGTTCAGTGATCAATAAGCTTTCACTTAAAAAAACACATTGGTTAATATCAACAATTAATTAATTGCTTTTTTGGAGGATTTCGCTTGAGGTAATCGGCAAAAACACAAATGTTCAAAAAGATGTTCCGTTTCTTAAAGTTGGGTTCTTCGCAGTTCTGTGAAAGAAGTGGAAGAAGGCCTTATGGAGCAGTGGGTCAGTAGAGAGACGTACCTGATCTGCACAAAGAGTATGCCGTTGATGAGGTTGAGCATGTCGATGACGGAGGCCATGCCGGGCGGCTGGATGTGCAGCGGCGGCGGCGCGGGCGCGGCGTGCGGCGCGCGCGCGTAGGCCTCGGCCAGGCGCTTCTGCAGCACCACCGCCTGCTGCGTCAGGTGCCGCAGGCACTCCGACGACTCGCGCGTCTTCTCGTGCTTCTCGCCGAGCTAAGGGCACATTCATTCATTTGAATGGAAACTTGTGAAGATATCACGATACCTAATTAGGTTCCACATTGGTATTAGTTTAGCCAAGACAGAGAATTATTGATGTACCTTTCATCACAGATAAGCGACTTATCGCGTGCAACCGTAAATCTCATTTCGAATTTAATTCCAATTGTCATGTTGTTTATTTCCAATAATTCTGTAATAAGACAATAATTGCTCACACAGTTTGCAGTCTGAACTGGTTGTAAGCTTACCATTTGGATGAAACGAGGTCTACTATATCTTTAAGGAAGAATACGAAGCCTCGTGAGTGATACAAAAATAAATAATTTTGGGGTGGAGTATTTAGAGTTAAGAAGTGAAATGATGTCGTACCAGCTGCTTGTATATGGAGTAGGTCTCCTTCTCGTGCTGCAGCGCGGCGCGGAAGTCGCCGAGGCAGGACAGCGTGCGCGCCAGCAGGTGGCGCGCCACGGCCGCCTTCAGCGAGCGCGCGCCGTGCGTAGCGCTCGTCACGGCCAGCGCGCGCTCCGCGAAGCGCAGCGACAGCTCGTACTCGCCCACCGCGTGCAGGATCAGCGCGATGTTGCTCTGCGTGTACAAAAACAATTTAGAGCCTCACTAAGTTTTTTAAGTTACGCTACAATCGCGCGTCAACGGCGCGCTTAAAAAACGTGGTGTGTACAGGCCCTTAGTGTCTGCTGCACAAAGCTTTCACTGACTTTTACACATAATCGATAGCGTTAACCAAAACATTCGCTTATGTCAATAGTATAGTCACCAGAAACCACAACCAAATTAGCACTTGGCTAGTATCTTTTTGAATAATTATATGACGCCTCTTGTAAAACAAAAATTCAGACACGTAAACTATGCGAAAATGAAATGCATATTGTACGTTTTGCCAGGTAACAGATGGCTTATAGAAATTTTTTAGATGTCCACTTTGGTGCACGCACTATCATACTATCCCCATCTTCTTCATCATTCTTCTTTCTGTCTTAGTTGATGAAGTTTGTACAATAGGTTTTAACTTCCTGCCAAAAAGTGGTAATAGCTACTTGATAAACATTAGTTTTATAAACTTACATCAAGTAACGCCATCTCTGGATGATTCTCGCCGCAGACGAGTAGCGCTAGGTAGCGCGCGCGGTACAACAACTTTAGCGCTGTGCTCACTTGGCCGTTCGCGAAGCAATACAACGCTAAATGGGACTGAAAACAAAATAATAGTTATATTAATTTACAGTCAGACAACACTACAATATGGTCAAAATATATTGGACACTCTGAAGTTAGTCATCATACTTAAAAAAATATGGATTCGCTATTAATTCTCAAAAAGAATTCCTGCGTAGATTGTTCGAACTTCGAAGTTCGGAGCGATCAACCCTTATCCCCTTAAATATACCTACCTACCTCTCATTGGGTATCTTTGTTATATTTGTGAATGATCTCTAATTTTAAAAACCCTCACATTTTTGTACCTCGGGACATAAAACATAGTTGAAATAACATCAAAATTATGTACACAAAAAGAATGAAATCTACAAATAAATAAACAAACTTACATATTCAGTAATCGTATAAGGATGATCAATTCCATTGACCCTCTCAGACATTAGCACAGCTTTCTGCTGGTACGCCATGGCGTCCCTGTGTTCTCCGGTGACGTAGCACAGACGCGCCACCATGCGCAGACACTGCGCGATCTCGCCGTGCATGGCTCCATACACATTGTTGAGCAGGTTCAGTGCTTCGGCGATGAGCTCATGACCTTCGGATACGGCGCCCGCCTGTATCTTATTCTGGCCGGTAGTGTAGAAGTTGTATGCATCTGAGGCCTGCAAGAAAACAATAGTGTTATAGCGAGTTTTTAAATGTGCGTCACATAAGAATTACGAAATCCTGCGTCACGTAAAGTATTTCGCGAAATTTGAACTTATAGAACAGCCCAAAATCATCTAGGACAGTTGCCCACCAGACATCATCCATTTGGTCGGAGGATCCTTCCTTTCCAATGGAGGTGTATGCGGGACTTTAAACTCTGTTTCGCATTAGGTATGCCATAACACTGGAGCTCCAAAGTGTAATTAATTAATTGTCAGCCTCAGAAATCATATTATTACTGAATTTAAAAATCTAGTGCAATGTATTTTTTTGTTTTCAAATTTTCTTAACGTTTTACTTACTCGTGGGTTGATATGTTTGACGACTGGGAAAATATTCATAATATCGCTCGCAGTAAATGGTGCCTTATTCTTGCTGTCAAAGTCATATTCGCGTAACATCAACTGAAGGCCTACTTTGAGCGCAAACGATCTGTAAGAAAATAAAGATTTATCGTTATATAGCTTAAAACAATGTGGGAACAAGCATAGGATGAAAAGAAAACAAAAGTAAATTACCTGAGCAGTGAAATTTTCTGTAAACCATGTTTATCTATGACGGAATCCATGCTGTCCGCGTTAAGTTCATAGCCCCAGTATGCCTGTAAAAAAGGTTTCGATGAGTTCTAAAATAGTAAAATGGGTTGTAGCCAGGAGCAAAAGGCAGGATCCTATAAATGGCTTCCATGTAATTTGGTACGATAATTCAGAAAGGTGTCTTTGCCTATAATAGTGTTTGGTTTAAAATATTACGCAATTTATTTTTAACTGGCAGCGTTTACAATAACTCTATAGGCATTGGTAAACTTCTAATAGAGTGAAAAGTTTTGTATAATAGTGATGAAGAATGAGAAGGAACGAATGAACGATGGAAGAATGAGTAGGTACCTTGAGCTCGTGCTTGATCTGCGAGAAGAGCAGCTTGGGCGTGAGGTTGTGCCAGTCGGGGTGCGGGTCGGGCGGCGGCGCGTTGTGGTGGCGGCGCGCGCGGCGTCCGCGGCCCCCGCGAGCGCCCCCGCGCGCCGCGCCTAGTGCGCCCGCGCCCACGCTCGGCGCGGCCACCAGCCCCACCAGGCAGTTCAGGAAGTGCGCTACGGCAGCGCCGATGCACATTGCCTCGCAACCCTGCATCAAAACCAAAATATTAACATACTCCTTTACTTGACTATGTTAAAAAAAATGGCTAATATTTAAGAGGTGTTACACAGCCTACTGTGGCGCAATATGGCCTAAGGTGGCGCTACCAATAAAAATAAATTATAAACATAATCAAAAATGAAAATTGCGGCTCACAAAAAAATAGAAAAGGCAAAATTCACACTACAATTACACAATTAGTGTGAACTCAGCCAGACGGTGCTTAAGCCTTAAATTTTTCAAGTAGCATTGGGATTAATAGTAGTATTGAATTTATGATGATGATGTATTGCATTTATGAATGATCTCGCTTAATTAAAATGTGAAGCTGTGTATTTTTGTGCTCACACCATTAATACCATATTTTAAGGCCTATACGTGAGGACTTGTAATTGGCTTCCTAATGTTTATGGTTTCTTTTTTTCTGGTTTCATTAGCTGTAAGTCTTCCATGCACTAAATAAATAAATAAATAAAATGAAAAATATGTGTGTATGTGTCACAATTGTTTTTGTTTTAATTGGCAGCACTATTAGGCTATGAACGTCGTCAAATCGTAAATTAAACTGATATAACTCTACGGACCTGCAGGTAGGCAGTATAGATGTGCTTGGCGGCACGCAGCAGCAGCTCGCCGACGGCGATGGCGTGCAGGTAGGAGAGGTGCGCGTGCGGCTTGAGCGCGGCGGCCACGCGGCCCAGGTAGCGCACGTTGATGCCGCGCGCGTGCAGCGCCTCCGTCAGCCCCGCGCCGTCCATCCAACACCACACTCATGTACTAACCTGCAGGTAGGCAGTATAGATGTGCTTGGCGGCACGCAGCAGCAGCTCGCCGACGGCGATGGCGTGCAGGTAGGAGAGGTGCGCGTGCGGCTTGAGCGCGGCGGCCACGCGGCCCAGGTAGCGCACGTTGATGCCGCGCGCGTGCAGCGCCTCCGTCAGCCCCGCGCCGTCCATCCAACACCACACTCATGTACTAACCTGCAGGTAGGCAGTATAGATGTGCTTGGCGGCACGCAGCAGCAGCTCGCCGACGGCGATGGCGTGCAGGTAGGAGAGGTGCGCGTGCGGCTTGAGCGCGGCGGCCACGCGGCCCAGGTAGCGCACGTTGATGCCGCGCGCGTGCAGCGCCTCCGTCAGCCCCGCGCCGTCCATCCAACACCACACTCATGTACTAACCTGCAGGTAGGCAGTATAGATGTGCTTGGCGGCACGCAGCAGCAGCTCGCCGACGGCGATGGCGTGCAGGTAGGAGAGGTGCGCGTGCGGCTTGAGCGCGGCGGCCACGCGGCCCAGGTAGCGCACGTTGATGCCGCGCGCGTGCAGCGCCTCTGTAAGGCCGGCACCGTCCATCGGCGCCGATGTGTGCTCTAAACATTCTCGCACCTAGAAAAAAAATAAAATTTAAGATATTTCGGTTGGAATCAATAAAACTGTAGACATAATATGAACAAACGACTTTGTACGAAAAAAAACAAGAGACGAAAAGAAAAAATGTTACCAACATGGTGCAGCTAAAATTGACAATGTAGACAACATGAAAACTGCGTTTTCATTTACTAACAAAAATCCTGACGATCAGAAAAAGATATTATGTAAGTATAGTCTATTCGCGTTAAGAAAATAGTGACGTCATCGTTGTCACTCTGCTAAGACACCAACAACTTAACCAATTAGATCATTGTAAATTAGCAACTCATATTTGATCAGTTGAAGTAAAAATGGATACCTCACCCAAAATCAATATTCCTGGTTAATGCAGAGAAAAAAACATGTAGAACTTAGACAATGTTATGGAACTCGCGAGATAGGATTCTTTTATGAAAGTTTTGTCGATTCGAAACTCACAAAGGCGGGTATCTGCGTGGTAAGCAAGAAGGCGGCGGCCTCCTTGACGAGGTGCCTCTGCTTGGCCAGCTGCTCGGGCTCGGCGGCGTGCTTGATGCCGGCCGAGTACACGTCGGGGTTGAAGCGCACGTCGAACTCCGACTCCTTCAGCGACGCCACCGCGCGCGCCGCCGCCGCCACCACCGCGCGGGAACGTTCCCCTGCTGCGGGTAACAGGATACTTGCTATTTTCGTGTTCTATAACTTGACCTTTCTAAAACTACCCTCGGGCTTTCGGATTCGTTAGGTACGTTGCTATACAGGGTGTAAAAAGACCGATCACAAAGCCCATAACTACACATTCTGTACGTGTAATTAAGTAACTTGGACCAAAAAATATTGCAGGGAAAAAACTTTTTTTTTTTTTCATTTTAAAAAAATTATTAATTAATAATAATTCCAATCAGCTGCGCGTTCGGCCGCTCGCGCTTGGTCGTTGAACCGACCGCACGCTTGTGTGTGTGAGGCACTCGTTGTGTTTAGTTTTCAATGCATTTTAGTAACTTCAAATGCGTAATTGGCTATGAAAAATTGATAATTTTGATAACGTTTGTTCGGAAGAAAGTTTACTAATGATACTTGGAATACGATTTTGAAAAAAAAAACGAAAAAAATGTTGACTTTGACCTTCAATATCTCCAGAACCAGTGAATTCCCAGATATGGTCTAGAAGAAAAAAAGTATCCTAGTGATGAGTAGAATATGGGGTTTTCGTTAAGGGTCTTTTTACACCCTTTATAAGTATGAAATAAGATAATGCTTTATGTCAAAAGCCATAGTATGACGTATTGAAATCCATTATGAGACAGAGATGTATAGCTCTATATCTGACCTTCAATGGATTTAATCTATCACACCCGCGAAACGAGACACAATAGTAAAACAATAACAGCGCGGTCGCATGAGACCGGTCGGGGATTCATGAATGAAATACGACATCACAAATATAACTCTAAATCAAAAAAGAGATAGTAAATAACACTTCTTCCAGTAACAATGGAAGTTCCTCAGATTGTCTCATATTGCGCTCATTCTAGATAGTTACTCGAAAGTTATTCGAGAATATTATTACAGTGAACATCAAGGACATTTTCTAACAACAAAGAATATCGATGCCTCAGTTCCAAAATCCCAAGTGCTAAACGAGTTTAGTATGAAAATTTTTTCTCTAAACAATTACAAACTATTTCCAAGGAGTAATTTAGTTGATAAGAGAGAGATGAATAGATTTTCATAAATCAACAATAATTCATACTCGAGTTATTATTCCTTTTGAAACTGAAAATGTTTTCATTGTAATTGTAAAAGCAGTTTTAAACAGTGTCGGCAATATTGTGATACCTATTTGGTTGACATTTTTATTTTGCCACATCACTTAAGTTATCCGTAGTCTTCCGCAGTTAAGGCTGGCGCGAAGTGTCAATTTTCCATACAAACGTAATACCAAAATCATTTGCAGTTTAAGCATATTTACACCATAATATGATGTTATTCGGATTCAGACAATAATTATCTAGGTTCCTACGTCGTCTTTCTGTTGAAAAACTTACCCCAAACGAAATTTAAGCGAATTTAATTTTGCACATTTTTACACCGAAAATGTCATGTTTTTATTTGTTTTTTTCTATATTATAAACAACAATACTTCAAGATATCTCTCCGTAGGAACACAGATATTATTATCAAGTTATAAAGAAAAGAAAAGAAATTGGAAAATAATTAATTTTTCATTCATCATTTTTGGTATTACGGTACACATCCAAATTTCTCCCAAATTTTCAATAGTTTTTATTGCTATCGCAGCAGGCAAATGTCAGTGTGTGGGTATGACATTACCTCAGTCAGTGTGTCTCAGAATTATTTGTACTATCTGGATTGATTACGTCAACCTCAAAATCGTACTCACAAAAGGGTATCTTATCTCTTTCTACCATGGTGTCCATAGACGAGTAAGAAAGGGACACGCTACCTCTTTCTATGCTCCGTCTTGCTGGGTACATTTTTTCCATTTTTGCTTGTCAATCAAAAATATGAACTTAATGGCAATGAAAATGAAGTACACTTCAGATTGTGTGATATTACTTCGTAATCATTCCAGGGTACACAAAGTCCTTGCGTGTGTGTCGCTCCTACAGGGTTACCTACTTATCATAGGTTCGAAAAATATTTGATCGAAATTCATTTCCTATAAAATTTTTAAACAATTATCGTTTCGTTTTAAGGGTTCCGTACCTCAACGGGGAAAAACGAAACCTTTGTTTGTCAAGACCCTCTATCTCGGGAACACGTGGAGTTGTCGAGTTCGAGAATAGGCCCGCGATCTCTTGAAGCTGTGCACAAATCAAACATATAAGTTATCGAAAAAAAAAGTTACAACCGTTTATATCGCAAAAAACGTACGTTTTGATACTCTCTAAGTAATCAAAATTTATAGGGTACTTCCCGATGACCTAGAATCATGAAATTTGGCATAAAAAAGGTCTTATAGCAAATATAGGGAAAAGTCTGAAAATTGAAAATTTGTAGTTACGCCTCTAGAAAATCGGTTCCCCTCCTATAGGCATTCACACTAGCGTAGGGGTCATATCGCACAAGCGGTTTGCGAGCGTTTGTTCCTTATGTTATTTAGATTTTAATCACCATAGATTCATTAAGTCGTGATTTATTTTTGTTAGTTACATCTCATGTTAATAGGTTTGTTCTTTTTTCTTATATTTATATTCTCTCTTATGGTGTGAATGTGGGAACACTAGACTACGATTTGATTACTACTATTTCGACAGCTTTTTGATAAATATTATTTTTATTGTACTTTTGGTTATCAATCTTAACGTTTGAATCCCCGACCGGTCTCATGAGACCGCGCTTTGAATCCCCGACCGGTCTCATGAGACCGCGCTGTCATTGTCTTACTATTGTGTCTCGTTTTGCGGGTATGTGATAGGTTAATCTGTCTGGTAGTATTGTAATCTATACTTACATATAATAAATTTGTAGAAGTATAAATTCTGTACATTGAAAATGTCAAAAAAAATAATGGCAGGGGGTGTTACGAGACCGACACCGAACTCATTTTTTTTTAATTAGGTAGGTACTTAGGTTTACTTTTATAGGGCGCAGACCGTATAGATTTTAATTTCAAGTGTAGGTAGTATATTTGATAGTGTGTAAGTAACGTAGGGTATTTTAGTATTCTTAGGTAAGATTAGTCATTCGTATAATTATGTAGATATTATTTTTTAGGCATTTTGCTTATTTATTGATAAACATAGAAGTGAAGGTACTACACTAAAAACTTATTGATAAGTTTTGTCATCCACGCGAACGAAGTCGCGGACACAGCTAGTATGGAAATATTGTAAACCCAATATTTTTTTGAAAAGAGTAACCATCCCACACCGATCCCACCGCGGTGATCAGGAGACAACTCGGTTATTTGACCACCTCAGTATGGCCGCCGATACGGCCCTGCATCGGCACCCTGATGCGCAGTTCGTCGCTCTGGGGGACTTTAACGCCTGTCATCAAGACTGGCTTTTCCCATACCAGAGGACTGACCACGCTGGGAGAGAAACGCGAAACTTTGCAGTTTCAATGGGGCTCTCTCAGTTGGTAAAGCAAGCGACAAGGGTGCCTGATATTGCTGGTCATACTGCCAATTGTCTGGACCTTCTGCTGACAACCGATCCAGACAGATGTATCGTAACAGTTTCCTCACCACTCGGAACTTCAGATCACTGTCTGGTGAAATCTGTAACGTCCTTCTCGCCACCTGACTGCGACTCACGCGGTGAACGGCGAGTGTGGCGTTACAAGTCAGCAGATTGGGATGAGATGCGGCACTTCTTTGCGTCTTATCCTTGGCAGCAGGTCTGCTTCTCTTCGGAAAATCCGTCGAGCTGTGCGGAGGCAATTTCCGATGTGGTGCGTCAAGCTATGGAGTATTACATCCCACATGGTGACGTACCCGTCGGTAGCTCAGCCCACCCATGGTTCAACGCCGGCTGTGCTGAAGCTGAAAAGCGAAAGCACTCGGCGTTTCTTTCCTGGGTGGATGCTCGTGACCGCAAAGCTCCGGACCTGAGCTCAAAGAAGAGAGCCTTCAACCATGCTGCCAAGTCCTACAAAAAGGCACTAAGGAAGGCTCGCTTCGATCGCATTTCCCACATTGGCCAGAAGCTCTCTGCGCAACCGTCCGGTAGCAGAGCATTCTGGTCCCTTGCCAAGTCGGTCGAAGCGAACTTCTGTCGGCCCACATTGCCTCCGCTGGTTCGGCCAGATGGAACACTAGCTCATACGGCGAGAGAGAAAGCGGGTCTCTTTGCATCTCTCTTCGCCCATAATTCTCGTCTTGACACTAGCAGTGCTACTCCACCGACTCTGCCTCACTGTGGCACCTCGATGCCCGAAGTCCGTATAAGGAACAAAGAGGTTCTGAGAGCACTGTGTCGTCTAGACGTGAATAAGGCTAGTGGACCAGATGGTATTCCAGCGATTGTTCTCAAGGCATGTGCGCCCGAGTTGTCTCCTGTTCTGACACGCTTGTTTCGCCTCTCATATAGGACTGGTATAATGCCGAAGTCCTGGAAGCTTGCCAACGTGCAGCCCGTGCCCAAAAAGGGCAGTCGTGCCGATCCTACCAACTATCGGCCGATTTCAATAACCTCCATACTCTGCAAGATTATGGAGCGTGTATTGAACTCGCGCCTCATGGCATACCTGGAAGGTAACGATCTCCTCAGTGACCGACAGTACGGGTTTCGTCGCAATCGGTCTACTGGGGACCTACTAGTGTATGCCACTCACTTGTGGGGCGAGGCCCTCGAGAAGAATGGGGAAGGACTTGCAGTCTCCTTAGACGTCTCGAAGGCCTTCGATAGGGTATGGCACGCTAGCCTTTTGAGTAAGCTTCCAGCGTACGGCATCTCTCCTGGCCTGATTAACTGGATAAAAGACTTCCTGAGTGAACGGTCCCTCCGAGTTGTTGTCGACGGATGCTCATCAGAGCCCATGATAACTAATGCCGGAGTTCCTCAGGGGTCTGTTCTCTCTGCAACTCTCTTCCTGCTCCATATCAACGATCTGCTGCTGCCCGGTATCTATGGGTATGCAGATGATAGCACAGTTGTAGAGAGATACATGCCGAGTACTCAGGCTAGTAGGGAGCTAATCCAGTCTGAAAGAGAGGCTATGGTAGAGCGTACGAATGACTCACTTCAGGCAGTCTCCAAGTGGGGCGAAGCCAATTTGGTGGGATTCAACGCCACCAAAACACAAGCGTGTCTATTCACCGCAAAAAGGAGCCCGTTCACCTTGGCTCCTGCTTTCCGGAATGTATCCCTGGAATGCACCGACCGCCTTCAGCTCTTGGGAGTTGAAATTTCCTCCGATCTGAACTTTGGGCGGTTCATTGAGTCCAAGGCCAAGATAGCTGCTAGGAAACTCGGCGTTTTGGCAAAGGTCCGGCAGTACTTCACACCGGGACAGCTTTTAATGTTATACAAAGCACAGGTCCGATCGTGTGTGGAGTACTGCAGCCACATATGGGCTGGAGCTGCAAAATGCCACCTGGCAGCTTTGGACTCAGTGGAAAGGCGTGCAAAGAGGTTAATTGGGGATCCAGATTTGGCTAACTCCAATCTACAAAGCCTTGAGCACAGGCGCAGGGTAGCCAGCCTTTCGGTTTTTTACAGGATGCATTTCGGAGAGTGTGCGCAGGAATTGCATGAATTGATTCCGCCATCCCCTTTCCACCATCGGACAAGCCGTCGTACGGCGGGTATCCACCCTTACGTTGTCCAAACCTCTACGGTCCGGACTAAGCGTTTCGCCTCGTCCTTCATACCGCGTACATCGAGGGACTGGAACAATCTGCCTGCTGCGGTTTTTCCGTCCGATTACGATTTGGGTGTCTTCAAGGCTAGAGTGAATAGGCTTTTAATAAACTAGTGCGCCTCACCATCGACGATCGCATCACTGCTTACCATCAGGTGGGATCGCAGTCAAGCACTAGTTTATAACGACTAAAAAAAAAAAAAAAAAAACCATGAAGTTTCTTGCCAGTTCTTCTCAATAGGAAACGACGAATTGGAACTATAACTAATATGTAGGCCCACGTAAAATAAAAATATTATTGATTTCCATTCGATAGATTGATCACTACAGAACACTTTTTTTGCATTAAATTTATTTTTAGGATAACATTAAAAGTGACGACCCTATTTCTTCAATGGAGCATAGGTAATCTGGGGGCACGGTAGGGTCCCACCCACCAAGTCACGCAAAAATGTGGCATCCTTTTCTCGAACATTTCGAGCCATTTTCAACCTCTTATAAATTTGTTGTGGACGAAACTAGATCAAGCAGGCTTCTTAAAAAGACGATATATTTCAAATCTCATTCAATTTTCTTATCAAAGTTTCTAAATTTTGTCATTCACTGACTGAACGAACATAAAAAGTCTAAGGTACTTTTAGCAGACATAGAGACAGAAGTTTCAAATTTTGATTACAATTAGTGTTTACTGTACAAACCAAGGGAAAACTAAAATATTTTGCAATTTCGGCCTAGTTTTCTAGATACACCAACTGCATATATAACTTAGTAATCCCATATAAATGTATAGGATTACAAAGTTACATTTTTAAGATTTGACTTGGTAATCGCACTAAACGATTTACTTAATTACTTTTGAGATACATTGTGTTTTCATGCGATTACAAAGCTAAATTCATTTATTTAAAACATACAAGATATTTTGACTTGGTATAACATGGATCTCACATATTTTTACGGTAGAAGAGTAGTGTTGCGAGACTTGAGTTTTTTACAAGCTGTGTTTTTGATGGAATTATTTTGTCAAGTTCAAAACTGTTCCATATTATGCTGTGAAGATTGTCCAACTCACACGTACACACACATATGCAATTTCGCATTTGTTTTTGCCAAACAGAGATAGCAATATACCGCGAACGTATTTTATTTTCATCTCAACTCGAAGTAGCGAGCGATCTACGCAGGATCCTTAATGTTCTATTTAATGCTGCCACTTGTCTTTCCATTAGATTATCTAATGATTTATTGAAATAAGGATAGTTTTACATGCATAATAAAATGTTTTGAACGTAGAACTACCCGAATTAGGAAACTAGTCGATAAATAATGACGAGGGCGATAATTCTTGTCGCTTATTCTTATTCTTTCTTTTCCAGTATATTTTAACACTTTCTATGTAAATAATGTTTATCTCTATCTTTAATATTAAACTATTCTTTTAGAATAGTCATAGACGAGGTATGAGGCTCGTTCGGAATACTATTATTTTTAGGGTCTATTAAGATGTACCAAATATAATCAACATTTTTGGTTATTTCAACATTTTTGTCCATGTGATTGATAGGTGAAGTTAGTTGGAGGAGTAAATAAGCTTTTTTTCAATTCCGGCTAGTAGTTTCTAAGATAGTTCAGTAAACTCCGTTTTTTAAATCTCTGAGACTAAAATGACGCAACACAAAAGAACTGGCATCATTATTAATGCAAGTTTGACATTTGCCTGTGTCAATTTAGTCTCAGGTCTAGTAGTTTTTATTAGCAATACTTACAATCACTTTCTTGTTTATCTCCTCCACTGCAAATAGAATCAGTTATACTTTCTACAATCTTCTTAGCAACATCAGTGTCAATCTCAGAGTAATTCTCATTCAGAAGCAGCTCTTCATCTTTCTTATCTCCCTTCGCTGCTTTATCATCTTCTACAACTTCCTTTGTTTCTTTTGCTGCTTCTTTTGCTGTTTCTTTTTTGGCACTTTCTTTTTCTTTCTTTTCTTCTTTCTTTTGTTTTTTGTCCTTGACCTCTTTTTCCTGGCTCTTGGTGTCTCGCTTCACCTCTTTAGTTTCAGTCTCATTGGCAGCCTCCTTAGTGTCAGTCTCCTTGGCTTCTATAGATTTTTGTGCGGCATTGTCGCGCTGACGCTTGGCGCTCAGCTGTTGTAGATGGAAGGCGGCGTAGCGGATAAACATGAAATAACGAGCCCTGAAACAGATGTGTTGTTAGAGCTTGTTCTGAACATCAATATTTACGATCTTATAGTAGGTATAATAATACTTACTCGACAAAACTATCAACTAATTCCTGTCTGAGGCAACATAGTTTGTGCTTGTGGATGATTGGGAAGCCCATTGTTTTGATGTCCTCCCTCAGTTCGTCATCTTCCACTGAAATTAAACATAATACGTTACGATGGCCTACATTCATACTACTGACGACTGTGAAAATAGCGAATTCTTCATAAGAATAATAAGTTATCTCGTGACACATACATTTACGTCTGTAATTCTTTATTAATTTACATGTCTCATAACTCGCATTTTGAAGTAACACATTGCCGTGTCTTACGACATTGATGCGTCATTCTTGACAAACCTTTTTTTTTCTTTAAGTACTTATTTATTTTTAGATTTTTAAACCATAGAAATATGATAAAACTAAGTATACTCAAGATATTCATCATTTCTACTTACACTGCAGGAAGTTGACATCAGGCGGGAAGGTGCGCAACAGATCCAGAATGTAGTGTCTGCCATCATTGCCAATGATGCCCTTACACTCGACACTGGAGCACAGCTCCACAGTGTCCCCGTTGGCGCTGATCACTGAGTGCGGCATTATCTTTAACTGCTGACCCGCCTTACTTAGCTGGTGAGAGTCAATTTTAATCATATTAGTGACTAGGCATGCGGCATCGCTCGCGGGAAAGTAAAAAAATATCCCAAGGGAACATACTCCAAAAGTATTTATGTGCTATTCCAAAATACGGTCTACCCCTGCGCCAAATTTCATTAAAATCCATTTAATAGTTCCATCGTGAAAGAATAACAAACATACAAATAAAATATACACACATACTTACAAACTCTTAAGTCTTTATAATATTAGTGAGATAGTATTGCCAAGACTGAAAATTGTTATCAGGTAGCAATTATTATCTTAGCTTTCTACTACTGATAAGTGGAAGATAGGTATCCACAAGACTGCTTAACACCCTTTAATAATACCGCTTTTCAAAGCTTATGGACTCTATAAGAACGAGGGTTTTATTTATAATTGAAAACCTATCGTTTGACAACTATTTCATCTGGGCAGCAGTTGCTGTCTCATTTTCGAACCTATGAACGAAAAAGACCTCGCTGATGCACCATCGCCCACGTCCACTCTACGCTACTGTTTGATGGCAGTTGAGGGAATCAAAAAAAGCTCTACAAGAGAAGTGCAGTTGGGTACTTCAGATATATAATTGCTATAGTCTGTCTAATGAAAGCGTGACCTGAGAAAAAGGGTTTAAATCCAAAAAAATTGTATGTGGTATCACTAACTAGTATGAGAATGATGTCTTGACACTTCAATTTTTTTTTTAATTTCCTACAATTGCGGCTGAATAATATTGCCAATTAAATTTAAACATAAACTCCAGGTCGCGCTTTCATTAGACGCACTCTATTCTGTTTTACTAAATAGCATTCATAGTATAAACTCACCAGCTCCATATACTTGGGGTGCGAGAGCACGGTGGTGCCGAAGTCGATGCTGCCGTATACGACGCTCTGTTCCTGCTCCTTCTCCAGGATGCCGGGGATGATGGACTGCGCCGTGACGCGGTAGCCGCGGTAGTCGACCACCACTGTTCCCAGGGTGTGCAGCCCGGCGGTGTCCACCGCGCTGTATACGCGGACGCCTTGCAGATCGTTGCGCTGTTTAAAAGGAGTTTGAATTCATTACTGACTCTGTTATAATAATAATAATAAATATTTTTATTTTACATAGCACTTATAAAAAGTCGAAGCTTAGTGATCAAAGATGTAAAAAATATAATTAAATTATTTCACATAAATCATGTGAATTGTGGGCGATACTTTGCGCTTAGGGCCTTTTATTTTAAGGTTTTTTTTAGGTTCATCAAAATGACTTCTCCTGCTCTAGGCGGAGCGAGAGAGCGTGTCAGACTGCTACTAACTAAAACCCATTAGAAGTCTGACACGGCCTCCCGCTACGTTGCGCTTACGGCTGCGAGAATGTTTGAAAGTGTTAACATAGCCCTAGAATGCAACGAGTACCTGAAGGACACAGGTCGATTTTAGTTAGTAAATCTTGTAGATCACGGCTTGTAGCCCCACCCTAAAGTAGGAGAACTCATTTCAAAATTTAGCAACCAAAAAAATTTGCTGTTGTGGTAGCTAAAAGATTGTCCCGAAAATATGACTTTTGATTCTTCTGTGATCTTTTACAAATTAAAACAAATAGAAAACGTTTCTAGATATAAAGTGAAACTTCACGCAAACGGCGCAAATATGCATTACTTATAAACCTCAAAATGTATTCGTTCTTGACACAGAAGTAACCGCACACTATATCTTCACAATATGTGTGGTTGTATCAATGATTACCATATTTTGTATAAGTAATAATACCGCGGTAGAATTTTACATTGCATTTAAATTCAACATGGTTGCTAAGGTCACCTTCATTTTGCATTACAAGCGATTAAGAAGTGGTTTATGATCTTTTTTGCCCTGCTACTGCTATTTCCTCTACATTACAATTGCAAAATAGGTTCTACGCTTCAATATATACAAATAACTTAAAGGTGTTCTTAAAGTAAGGGGCCAAATTGAGGCTTTTGTGTGTTGCATTGTATAGTTGTCTCAAAATATGTTTGACAATATAGTTATAATGCAAATATTTATGTGTTTATTGTTAAGAGGTTATCTCTTCCTTATGCACGATTTGCCTCAAAACTCTGATCTATGCAGTGCCGTAACTAGCCTTTTATGCACCCGGTGCGAGCTTTCAAAACAGCGCCCCTGAAAAATGCTCTAACTAGGCTTAGTCTGGTCATTTCTGCGCCCCTCCAGGGTCTGCGCCCTGTGCCTGGGCACTGCTCGCACCGCCCTAGTTACGGCACTGGATCTATGATTTTTAAACCTATGAAGTTTTTAACCAAATAGTGCGTAAAGGGTGGTAAACGCTCTTCGATTTGTACGAGTGTTTGAACCCAATACGTTTTGTCTTACGACTCTAGGATGTCAATTTAACACTTACATTTTACCAAAAGCTATTTATGCAAGAGGTCTTTGCCCTGTAGTATATTATAGTAGGAATGTAACAGGTTGTTTTTTTTTATTTATGTAAAATCGATTGATAGTTGGTAGAAAAAGAGGGTCTGTAAAAATGTGGAAAATACTTTTACCAGCACGGAGGATATAAACTTACCGGTGCAACAAAAGCGGCAGCATCACCGCCTAGGTCCTTGTAGTGGTCGCGAACGTCGAAGCCGAGAGAGAAGAATATGTTGTTCCAGATGAACATCTGCATCTTGGGCTCCTCGCCAGGGTTGATGGCCATCACGTTGCCGTCGACCACGGCCATCGCGCCGCGGGTCGCGGCCGCTACGAAGTCGCTGTGCACCTATGTTATTGAAGATTATTAGACCCATGCCATTTAGTATACATAATTATAGAGCTTTGAGTATAAAGTTTCTACTCAAAACAGAGAGAATTTTGAACTTAGACCATTTAAATGCACATACAACACATTTAATGTGTTTAAGTAATTAGCTAATATATGTATAAGCGCAAATTAGAACAATTCCGTTGATATTTGTTTTTTGTTTTGTGTTGAATCATATATCTGTCAATAACGTTGAGACAAATTTTGATTATATATTTGATACAAAGCGACGTCCCAGAGCAATATAATTCTGTAATCGCAGGAATCAGTTCGATTTTTTTTCGATTACCACCTTTTTTACCAGGACAATAAGTCGGTAATCGAAAAACTGCGATTACCGACTTATTGTGCGAGGACGTCGATAGGTACTTAATATATTGGGTTAGAGCATAACCTAAATATAAAATGAATACTGAATCTAAGTTGAAAGGTTAAACATACACAACGGCACAATACACACATCTTTGCGTGTTGAACCAATATAAATATAACTGTAAACTAAACAGCGCACTCGTCATTAATAATGAATCTGTCAATGAAAGTTACTTAACAAGTTGCGTGCGATGCTCGCGTGTGGAAACAATGTGTGTATGTAGAACTAACCTTGAAGATGGACTCGTGTAACAACGACACTATTTTAAACTTTAAAATTAAGGATATTAGGTTTAAATTACTTATTAGTTTTCTGGCTTTGTAACTAATTTAAGGGCTTGTTTCTTATTAATTACGGACATAAAAAAAAAACGAAGCGTCGGAACGCTTCCTACAATTTGGACCAATGACCTGGTTAGAGTCGCGGAAATCCGATGAAAGCGAGTAGCACAAGTCCAAACATTATGGCGACGCTTGGGGGAGACCTATGTCCAGCAGTGGACGTCTTTCGGCTGAAATGATGATGATGATGATGAAAAAAAACTAACCTTGAAGATGGCTCGCTCGCGCAGCAAGCGTTCGGGCAGAGTGGAGCGAGGCAGCTCGCGTGTCGTCTGCAACTCCTCGTTCCAGTCACGGGTCTGGCCGGGGATGTGTTCCTCGTAACCCAACTTTGACGAGAATGCTGTAGGACAATGGAAAATCAACAATCGGGTGACGTTCTACATATTTATGTGAGGATCTTCGCCAGTGCGTTGACGGTGCGGTTGCTTTAAATAAGCTAAGCTAGTTGCATCGCAATTACGCTCATACACAAGGCATAGAAAACGCAAGTTTTAGGCCTAAGACTTTGAGCACGTGGATTGCACACAGCCATTACGCAATGGTCTACTTTAGCAAAAGTTGGAAGTCATGAAAAGACCATTGCCGGCTGTTAGATGACGAAATGTGTCAGAAATTCCAATGTCTGTTTAGAGAGTAAACAACGTGAAATCTAAAACATTTCTTAAAAACGAGCACTTATAACATTATTGATAGGCTTTTTGGCAGATACAAACTTATTACCATAAGCTTCAAAAGTACTGACTGGCCTTTAAACTTTCCTACGAAATAAGAGGGCATTAAACTTAATCACCTTCAGCTACAATACTGTGAATAAATCTTATATGTGTGAGAGCTAGAAAATGTATAAAAACACAATTGAAAAATATGCAATAAAGCACTTATTATAATTTAAATTTTTGTCCATGACATGTCATATTGAATAGAACACAAACAAATTCCTAATTGGAACTCTGCCTTTTGAACAGAGGACACAACATGCAATTATGCTGCATACCAATAAGAATGCATAGAAACTCAACCGAACAAAGTTCATGTAAATATGTGTGCTATTCTATTCATTACAATGTCATTTTCATTACGGAAATTAGTGGCGTCCGTTTATGCATGACGGGTGTATTTGGCTTTCAAATGATTTCCCCATAGTGTTTTGTAATTATGTAAAATTATACGTTTTTTGTTACTGTTCTCCTGGCTCGTAAGAATGTGCGAAGATATTTGAAATTCAAAACTGAGCATATTTTCTGACGCTCGATGTTTCTGAGGTGTATATTTTATGGAGTATGCTTTCCTGGGAATAGCCCTGAGGCAGAAATATTCCCGATAGATAACACAGCATTGAATCAGTTTGTTGTGTAACGAGTATATTTGCTACAGGAAAACACCCAGTAGGTAGGATAGATAAACATGTGAGTAAATCTAAGTATTATTACTTGTCCATTCAAAATTTTACGGGACTTGGGGAAGGAAAATTAGGCATTAATTTACGTATTATTTTCCTTATACAAGCAAAAACATTAAATACCTGATTGATCTCACTTTTTATTACTTTTACTAAAAGTAATAATAATATACAATTTCCATTTTAATTATTCGTGTAAAAATTGTCTCAACTGATTAACTTGTAATTTTCATGCCCATGTCCTGAATTAACACATAGGATACGTTTAATACATCAGAGTCATCAGAGACTTCTAAATAATTACAGTAATTAGTATTGTAATTTTCAAATTTCACGCGGATCAAAAGTCACTAACTTTCATAAATAAAACTTACTGTCTTCAGCACGGATGGCATCGACGGTGTGGTCAAGCATGGGGGAGGCCCACTGGTACACCTGGTAGGGCGTGGCCACCCGCTCGAAGGGGTGCTTCTGCATGCGCTTCTTCTGCACCAGCGCGAAGTTGCGCTTGAACGCCGGAGACACTATGCTGAGCAGCTCGATCAGCGAGTGGCACAGCAGCGACGGGGTCGCCGGACGGGGGTTGAACACTTCTTCTGTAGACCTGAACATTCATTGTGATGTTACTTGTGTTCTCAGAATATGTCAGTCATACGCAATTGTTTAAGATGACATAGGTTAGTACAATGGTGCCGTCGACCTAAGGGCTTACGTTTAATTTATAGTAGTCTGATGACCAGCAGAATATATTATGTTGATATCATGCGCAAAACTATAGCCCAAAATAAAGTTTCCTATAATGAAGGTCAACTTCCTAGACTTGCGCAGTCTAGGAAGGTAACCAGATTAATATGTTTGTAAATATTAATCAATAAGGACCACGCAACACGTCACTTTTAGTAACGGCGATCGCACAATAGAATGAAATCGCCAAAAAGCAATGCAATGATGCAGTACCAAAATTATTCATGTTACCCTAATTCTTAGTTAGATAGTGCCATGCATACCGGTAACATTTTTAACTTCAATTGACGCATTGTCATGACGCAGCCATAAAAATTATCTACTTTAATTTAATGAGTCACTCCATGGGATTATTTAGATAACCACAGACAAATTATGACATCTACATGGAATTTGACCAGTGTTGTGTTATCTTCAGTTTTACAACGGACAAATATTGAGATTCAGACGTGTATAATATGGATGAATAAATTGAGAGTCAACGTGCGCTATATTCTATTATTTGAAAATATTCAGAGGTAACATGTGCTTCATCAAAAATGGGGAAAATTTGAAATAGAATCCATAAATGAATAGCAAATTCTTATCATGTTACCATCCACTTGAACCATGTAAAGAAAAATCACGTGTTTATTAGTGAAGAAAATTGAACAATTACTGGTTAAGGTAGAATCCTCTGGGACAGGCCGTGATGTGGAAGTGGCGGTCTTCCAGCGTCACCACATGCAGGTAGAGCAGGTCTCCGCACATCTTGCGCGGCCCCGGCGGCGGGTTCCAGCCCGACGTGGTTAGGACCTGCCAGCAAATGGCATCCAGTTAACAACAGTTCAGTCTGTATCATACTTTCAGTTCGAAACTCTCGGCTATGTTAGTTTGATAAGTTTCCACCTAAGAAACGTCTGAGAAAAAGTGCAATTTATTCAAGTTTTGGTTATATTTTGAAAATTATTTCTTAGTAAATTTATCAGTTCATTGTGTCATGGGTCATTCCTAATTCAAAAATTTACCTTCAAGCATTGTGGAGCCTTATTCTCTTTGGTGAGTCCTGGATGCAGCGGCAGTAATGGCCGCTCGGTACTACCCGGCATTATGTAGTCTGGAGGAGTGCAATCTACACTCTCAGGACGGGACTTCTTCTTTTCTATAACATAACAAAATTACCAACATAGTATACTCTGACATAATGGCTTGCTTCATATCAACAGACAATGCATTATATTTCATACGCAAGGTTTGTTTATGCGGCGTGACAAATGCTCAGTTAACAATATTAACTCATTCGTTCGTAAACGTATTACGAGTAGTGATAAAGATGTTGTATTATGTGCTAATACTAGCTTGTCCATTATATTCGCACGAGGACCTACTGTTAAATATGAATTAAAACCAGTTCTGAAATATGCAAATAGGTGTATCTTCAAGTCAGTTTCAAGTTTACCTAAAATGTCTCCTTGTGTGATGACGTTGAGGAAAGCTAAGGAACTGCATTCTTGACCGGCGTAGGCATCTGTGTAGTCTATGGACTTGAGGAGGTCGCGCACATGACGGACGTGGATGCGAGCCTCGCGCATTGTGTATGGTTCTTCTACCACCTACAAAAAATATTAGGTTAGGTTCTAGAAACAATATAGCCAAAAATAACCAATATAGGTAAATTTTAAGGAGTGTTTTGACTGCCAAAATACACTGCAAGCTGAGTCTTCTTCACGCAATCAACCACATCTTAAATCCTTAGCTTCCTAAAAACTAGGACACGGTAGAAAGTTGTCTTCTTCTTCTTTTCGTATCGATGCTCTCATCAAACTTTTTCTGCCCAGTATTTGGCAACCTGTATGGCTTTGGCATTGGCCTCGTTTAGATCCTGCAAAGTACAGGTGGTTGTGCAGCATGGACAGCATAGCAAGTGCCGCATGTCCTGGGTAGCTCCATAGGTAGAAAGTTGTAAAATTAATAAAATAAATAAAAAGATTACTACTCACTTTTATGACGGATCCCTCTTTCAAGCCTTCGATGTTCTTGAGTTCCGCAAAGTTGTCCAAAGTGACGCCATCCAATTGTAAGGAGAAGCAAGTCCTGTGACACGAGTCTTCGCGGTCCATCAACACTTGATGGATTTCTTGTACAAGCTCCATACTTGAAACCTATTAAAATATTGTTATCATTGTTGCAAAAAGTAAATTCACTTATGTTTTTATCTGTAATTAAATAAGATCTCACCTGAATATCTAACGGCTCGGCTCCAGGGCTCACAATCTTCACAGTGAAGCCCATATCCTGAATGAACACAACTTCGGCATCTCTCTTCTTCTCATCTCCGTCTTCGCTCGGAGAAGACTCTCTGTCTCCATCTCCATTCAAAGCTTTACTACTCTCACCGTTGACTTTATCAGTACCGTCAACTTTATACACAGTGCTATCATCTTTCGTATCTTTTTTCTTTTCGGTATTCTTTTCTTTCGCAGGTTCCTTTTTCTTTTCCGAATCACTCGTTTTATCTGTCATTTTTGTCTTTTTATCTTTCTTGTTTTCTGACGCCTGTTTTGCTTCAGGCTTATTGGGACACGAAACCTTTATTACTTCAGATTTTTCTTCAGACTTATTCGTTTTGGGATCATCGGTGTCACTGTTAATTCCATTAGAAACTACTTTAGTATTATCACTACTACTAATATCACAATCTAATTCTTTTTTTGGGTCACCGTTGACAATGGTGTCAGTTTTGTCTGTGCCGTTTAATATTGGTTCTTTGGTTCCTATTTTATCATCTTTACTATCATTACTGCTGGGTATTAGACCTTCTCCGTTTACTTTCATTGTACAATGTCCAGATTTCTGTTGTGATAACTTCTCACCATTAGCTTTTATCTTCTGTGAATCTGTAAAGTATTAAACATGGTGAAGTAAAGCAAGAAGTCAAGATAAATCATTTGCTTATGCTAATATAATCATGCAATGCCCTCAGGTATTAAATGACACATCGAACGGGAATGAATTGTCAAGTGTGATAGTAACCTGTACTAGGGGGGAAAGGCGCGGGTGTGTTGTTGATTAGTGGCGAAGGTGGTTTGCGCGCCGCAGCCGCATACGACACACGTGGTGACGCCGCACTGCCGCCATCGCCCTCGTCTTCTGTTCGCCCGTTGGGCGTACTCGCGTGCCCATTACTACATACCACCGGCTTTACGCAAACTTCCTTCTTATCATTCTTCATTTTTGCCGATTGTTTATCTTGTTTTTCAGCTACAACAAGGAAATATTGTTACCTTGGTAATAATCTTTCAAATTAAAATAAGTTATTTAGCATCGTGTAGTGATCTATGCTAATCATAATTATTATCCATTGAAAATATCTAGGCAGCCTGGCTTATAAGCAATGGCATGTAGAGCAAAAATTTGAATTTGTACTTGTAATTTCTTTGTATAATTATAGTTGCCGAGGTTCATTTGTAAAAACAGGCATCGAAACAGGTTTTTAGGCTAACAGCGGTAGTAAGCGCACACGGGAGCGAGACGTGCGCGCAGGGGGCGCGCTGGTTGGACTCAAACGCGCATGTCTCGTCCCGTGACGGGCACACACGTGGTCTGCGCTGGCGCACCGCCAACTATCTCCAGCGTCGAGTCAATAATAGATGGCAACGGGATGCCGCCAACAATAGACGCCATCGATGTTGTCCATACGCAACACCAACTTACGCGCAAACTCAGTTTGACCGCGTATTTGTTTTTATCTATCTCTTCAACGAGACCGATATATTACAGTAAATATTCGTATGTTCTCTCTAATGCATTGCAAGAATAAATGCTATGAATTTTACAGAACCAAGCATTGAGCAAATAGGTAAGTGATAGGTACGAGGCGCTTAGAAAAACGATTTAGTTCCGCATAAATCATGTTAAATACAATGCCGTTAACCCACCTCCTACGTTGCGTATGAATTTATATTTAATTTAACAACATCCTCTTGTACTAACGTATATTTCATACAAGCGCACGTAGCAGGTAGGTACTTAGTATACAACTAGCTTGACCTAAAAACACTTATTTTGTGACACAGTTATTCATATGACGATGATAACACAACCACAATTAATGTAATTAAGAAGATAACACTGCTAGTATCAAAAAAACAATCATTTCAAATTCCTGTATGCAAAAATATAACTTGGTATGCACTGCACTTAATTGCGTTAATAACACAATCACTTTAATCCCCAAAAGACTTAAAACAGAAAATATTATAAGACCGCGACATATTATTCAGACGAAAATGGGAAGATATTATTATATTTTATCAACGAAATTATGTTATCTTCCATACCTTTACCAAACAAGATAGCAACGGAGCGCCTGGGATTCAAGATAAGCAGCAAATCAAAATTTTAGATATGTGCCGTTGACACCATTTCTTTGGCTTGCTATCGTTCAACAAACATGTGTGCGTAACATCCTACGCATGTCATGAGGTGATCAAGTGTCTAAGTTAACTAAAATACAATATGAATATTTCGAACGAATACTAAATGTTTAATAGCGTATTCAAACATATTCCTGTGTTAATTTCAGCGGTCATAAGCTCGTGTTACAGTAATTACTACGTAAGTACTACTAGAATGGATTGCGGGAATGTTCGAATGAGTTACCTTAGCCCTGGAACTCAAAGGGCAACTGAAAGTATAGAAATGGGTTTTAGTCAGAAAAAGTCTGAAACGTTCCCTGCACCCAGAGCAGGAGAAGTTATTTGATGATATCCCACATCAAAATAAAAATTTACTACTAGAATGTCTAATAGAATGACAGAATAGCGAGTACTACTAGCGTTTGCATCCGTCTATTTGTTACTTCATAGCTAACCATACTAATGATTAATCGGGCGAAAATTAGTCATCAGTCTAGTCTATATTAATTTTAAATAGTGTGAACAGCTCAAAATCTTTGTAACCTTTGTGACTTCAAATATTCAAAATAGATGCGTAAATCTTGCACATTTTATAGGCCTGGATCGACACTGATAAGTCAGTGTCGAGCAGACAGACCTTTAAGCAGTTATCTAGCTAAATATACAAGATCTAATCTATCCGTGGTGCTAGATAATACTTACGGCACTCTTATTGAAAGTGCGAAAGGCTTGAGGCTAAATAATACGCATGAACCAATCTCATTTAAGTCATCAAGCTTAGTAACACGAGAGTTTGATCCATACATATATTTTTTTTTTTCTTGGGTCTGTTTTTTTATATTCGATCCGTGGGTGAGACCATCTATTACAGACCGGCAGTCATGGAGGGGTCCATGGTCCATGACTCAAGATGCACGATAAGCAGCTGGGCCCCACTATAATTTTGTACAACTTTGAGATTCATTACGTGGAAATAGAAGCCCGAAAAGTCTGAACCAGTCTTGCCAGACTGTATCTAGCAGTATTGTGTTACCCAGTAACTGATTTTAGGACGGATAAAGTGTCGCAATGTATGCTTAGTTGGGGAAACGATAAGCAGATAATGATGTACAAGTTTTACGTCAAAGCGTATGGACGGATATGTGATTTAAAATTCAGATAAACACCGCGTCTGTTGCCTACGGTTCGAGCAGCAACTGCACTGAATCGATCAATGAATTATGCAAACAGAGACAAGCTCGTCAGTGCTGGCGACGATCGCCGTATATTTAACCTTAGATCATCGATTATTTTGTGTTCTCGTGCTCTCATTCCTTGACCTTACCTTTGTATTCTATAACTCACCTACACTAGTAAGAGACGATCTCTACGTACGCTATACGGCGCGAATTTTGCAAAATTTACTTCATAACTATGTATTAAATATAAATATTTTTCTTTTCAGAATTTCTGATAATAATTTGACATGTACATGACATAATATTTGAAGTTTTCAAAAATTTTCAATAATTCTTTCTCTACAAAAAAGGTAGAGCTCATGGAGCTCGACTCGTATCAATTTCCCGTTATCTAAGATTACAAAACTACGAATCCCTTTGGATTCTGAAAGGTTGAATGAACTTCGTTACCATGTGTTTGAAACTATTAATAGTAACTTGGTTTGTCTTGTACAAACAGTAAAGGAACCACGTTGTATTTGTGGCAGGTTCATTTTTACCACGTCCTTATATTGTTAAAGTGCAAGAAGTGCATATGTTTTATGCTTCAGAATGGAACGTTAGTCCCCAGCCCTCAGTAGTCGCCTTCGTATTACTATGAATTTATAATGAATTCCATGTTCTTTGTGTGGTGGACGTGAACTGTAAGTAAGGCGTGCAGGTTTGTTAAATTATGCTTCAATAAAGGATCAATAAATGGAAAAGGGACAGGGAATGTGGGTTCCTATTCATGAATATAAATCACTTAAATACAATTGTTTTGTCGATATTTTTTGTATGGCTGTATACGTCGAAAAGGTTTCGCTATGTAAAATATGGCTAATCCTTACTCGACCTCTTGCTCCATTTCATGAGCATTCAAGTATTTCCGGCCATTCTTTAATAGCGGAAACAGTTCAATTTTAACTGTTAACTTACTAAACGCCATTGAGTTGTTCATGGAGTTCCTGTAGTCAAAAAAACTGCATTATATTCTTTTATGTATTTTTTTTTCAATAGGCTCACATTTGACCACTATCTCACCTGATAGTAAGCGATAATGTGGCCGACGATGGAGCACGCATACCTAGAAGCTATCAGGAAATACAGATTCCGGCAAGGAATTCCACTCCTTAGCTATACGCACGATAAATGTGTTCCCTAAACGCATTGTACGTATAGGTAGTCGTATAGGATGTCTACCATGTATCGGTGTCGAAACGCCGTACATCTAGTGGCAAGATGATGGAACGGACATGGCGGAATTAGATTGTGCAATTCCAGTGCACACTCCCCGAAATGTAAACGATATAAACCGAAATATATTCTTCTATTTGAATTTGAACCATAGCTTCGGTGCTTCCAATTATTTACTACGTGTACCAACCACGATAGATCATTTGTTCAAGAAGATAGGAGAATTTGACCCCGAAATATCAGAAGATGGAATATTTTTAAACGAATACGAACAACTTTCTTGTCAAGAATACTGCAAGAAGGCTATGCTATTATTGAGCAACATGTTACCTACCTCAAATTGGGAGCTCACGACATTCATGGCAACAAACAAATTCCGTAACCGGACACGAATTATCACTAAACGGTCACCACTACCAGCGAAGAGCTTTGTAGTTACTCAGATACCCGCGAAACGAGACACAATAGTAAAACAATAACAGCGCGGTCTCATAGGACCGGTTGGAGATTCAAACGTTAAATCTCGTCCGTCGTGCAGGTTTTATGGTTTGACATCTACACAGAGACACTGTTTTGAACAATGTGCATCTGTTTGGAACAGAAATATTCATGGGAAGCATTGTGTTTTAAAATAACTAAGCGCATGAGTATCGTGATTATTAATGATTATGCAGTTTGCTATCTAAGAATATTAATGAATTACATACTGACATAAATGATAAGTGACTTACAGAACACGTTGCGTAATAAACTTAGCTTTGCATCAAATCTATCAGCCGATGCCTAATAGTCATTCTTATCACATCACATAAAACCTTATCAATCAGTCCGTTTGTATACCTACCTACAGTAGATCAATCTTAGCTACATTTGCCAGACCTGATTTTTTACGTCATTACTGTTCAAAATAAAGCAACAAGTATATGTAACGATAAGGTTATATTATGACAGACGCTTTTTTAACCTCTTAACCCTATAGAAACTACGCAAGAATAAATGGTTGGCGAGCATACTGTTCATAAATTCAGTAATCGATACGAGTAGTCTATCATCAGATATGTACCTAGGTTCATGTGGCATGTGTACGTTAAGCTTGAAGGGTGGATAGATAATTACACTTCGGATACCGTTTCCAAGCGTCCGGATAAAGACAGACTTTTACGTTTCGGGTCCAACCAGACATGCTGTCTTGACTTTTATTAGGCTTTTTAATTTTTTATATGTAACCCTTTTTTACATTTTTCATGTGTATTAGCTCTTTATCATCAGCTCAAGTTAGCGGACTAGCAATAGTACCTAGTTACTGATAACGATTATTGAAATTAATACTGTGATGAATATATTTTAATCATTAAAATGATTATAAAGAAGATTTTATTAATCAAATTCAAGGAGATATAATTTTATTATTAAGAGCGTTTGTCCGCGATTTCGCGCCGGAAACCAGATAAAAATTAACCTAAACCCTATCCCGGAGGTGTTCAGCTTACTCAGTATCCATCAAAATTTGTTCGGTAGTTTAACCGTGAAAGCGTAACAGAGTTACATGTACTTACACGGCTTTAAAACCTGGCTACCCTACCTGTCACGTTAACAGACAGCACATGATACACACATGATTCATGCTTTCGAACCGTCGCAAGTGTTTCACCGTATGGTTACCCATTTTCTAAAGACAAAAAATGACATAATGACAGACGGCTCCCGTGGAGGGCATCCAGTCATCTTTCTGTAGCTACAGTTAAAAAAAACTGTGGTCGTAAATATATCAATTATATCAGTTAAGACTTCAACAAGGGTTCCCTTTATCGTTTTATTATATTGCGTTGCGGGTAGACTAATATTTTTGGACTTATAATTAATTTACGTACTAAAACATCGGGGTACCATAAATATTCAAATTGAGATTAAAAAAAAAAAAACTATAGATAGTTACTGGACTATGAAGAAAATTGTTTTAGGGCGCAGTCCGAATTCAAAAGTCTAAACAATCGTGCATTTCTCTCGTCTAGAGCGCAAAAAAGGGACTGCTAACACAATGTGAACTGAAAGAATTGCGCTGAACTGAGTCACATTTTTTTTAACTAATACTTAGTCATTCATTGGTTGTTGCTCAGATTTGCGTATCTAATATACAACAATTAAAGTCAGTCGACCACAGCTACTTTCAGACTGCCGTGAGCTGTGACCGTCGACTGATTTGATCCACCGACCACGACAGCCTAACGCGCTCTTTAACGCTCCATTTGCCAATGCTCAGTCTTTAGTGGTTTACTATTAATCTTTCTTTTACAGATTTTGAAGGCTAGCCTGATTCTGCAGATTTTAGCACATTGTGCTGGGTAGGCGATCTCTCTAACTTAGATTGACGCTACTAGTATTTGACCGCGTTGATTCTTAGCTTCAAAGGAACAACACCTCATTTCGTGAAAGGCATTCTTACGCATTGTCATGACAACAAACTACTGTCATGCGAAATGCTGGCTAGCCAAGTAGCCAAAAATCTTCTATTGATTTCCCTTTCGACATTGTATATTTTCCGTGACGTAAGTGCACATATGCATTTACATGCTATTTCATCAGGGCAAAATGGCTTTACTTACAGATTTTTTTTGCTAGCAGGGGCTTTTTTAGAATTATAAAACCCATAATGTTTTAGGTATTCGTTCATTAAGCGTCTAGCTATATGGAATGAATCTTGCCTGCTGGGAAGTCCCTGCCGGTGTCTGATTTTCCCGGGTCGATAACTTAAACCGAGACTTTCGAGTTTCGAGCCTTGAGTGCATGAATAAGTAACTGTCCTATTTAAAGCAAGCACCATCGTCGATATTGGTCATTGTTCTGTCGCAAGTAGAAAAAATATGAAAAACAACAAAAAGCAACCGGCAACGTGACTTTTAAACGACCGTTTGTTATATTTACGAGTAAGCTGCTAGTTCGCTTGTCAAGGTGTGCCTGACGCAACAAAATTATTATCTAGAGTTTTTTTTTCTTGGATTTATCGGTCGCTTAATACGAACTAGTTTAGCCTATTGAATATAATTATCGATTGGGCCGTAACGCCCGGAGTTTAGATAGGTACTTTTAATGTAAGTGCAGACTTCAGAATTAGAGCCTGAAAATACGCGACGCAATGTAACATTTGTATAGCTGTTCTTTTATATATAACTTCGGTACCACGAATAACAATTTCTAGATGAGCGTTATATATCCACCTAAGAGGGCGCTGGAAAGTGTCAACCTTTTTATTGTTAAGTAAATATAGTGATAATATCTTTCCAATGTTCTCTGTCAACATTTGTGATAAAAGTTATCTAAATGTAGATAACTTTTACAAGCAGAAAAATACTGAATAGAAAAACAGGTCTATACTGATGTCCAAAATTGTACTTCCCTCATCGACATGACGATATCGCGTATCTCGATAATACGTTAACACCACACCCTAATTATTTTTTACGTAGTATTATTCCTTACATCAATTAGGGCAATCAAGATCACGCTAACATAGGGCTTCCCCAATTGAATGTTGATTGATGAACAAGAACACTGTTCTATTTATCGCAAATAGAATTCTCTTCAATACATTATTGTTTAGTTATTCTTTTGTTATTTGACTGTTTTATAATGAGAATGTTTAAAAAACATATATTTAAAAAGGACTTTATAATCTTTGATGTGTGCAAACTAAAATTTCGAATGAAGTTTGGGGATTCCTTGAGACCAGAGATTTTTTAATACTGAAAGGATGTAGAAGGGGTTAGTTAGGGTGCTAGAAATAAAAATATTATTTTAAATTAAATTAGCACATAGACCATTTGGTATCTAAAAAAATCACAAGCACAGCTATTATGATATGAATAGAATGTCAACATGTTTTCAAAATTCTACAGCCAATGACAATAAAATTTACAAGTAGTTTAATGTGTTTTAAAACATTTAGGTATCAAAGACAACAGAAGCTATTTAAATTATGCATGCCTGAGCTAGATCTTAGTGTTTACACTAAACAAAATGTTTGTGCATCTCAAGAAACTAGGTCAAATTAGATGAAGATTCTATCTGCAGTACATACTACTACATCCATCACATATAAAGTAAAACATACATGCAGTGTGATAACAGGATACTTGCGAAAAGAAAATCTACATATATATAATGAACTTTTGTAAAAGAAGAATAAGTCACAGTCAAAACTGTAAATTGGTTGTAACCAGTTTTAACTGCAAAAATGGAAGTACTTTTGACCAGTTAAAATTACTAACATTTACTGAAAAACCTGTGTTGGTAGGATTTTATGTGATCATCTTAAAATCAAGTTTTGTAGTGGTTCTACATATATGTAGATAAGGAAACATTTCATACGTTTTTAAATAATGAAACAAGCATTTTAAATATTAAATTAAAATCATGTCAGTTATGACTGAAGTCAGTCTCGTAACTAGTTTTAATTAATTGATAGTTACAATAAACCCTTTTCTCAGTATTTGATGAATAACTGAGGATAAATAAACTAAGGCATGTGTAAGAAACTTGCCCTTATAGCAATGAACATAACGCAATGTGATAACCCAGTGTCTTCTCGAGAACTAGGTGAGGTCAGTAACTGTATATGTATATAGTATTATCTACGTAGTAGTTAGAAAAATATTATTATCAGATATAGACTTTACATTTAACTTACATTCACTGTCAATTAAATAAATTATGAAAAAAATATTTTTTTTTAAATTTATATTAGGCTTTTCTATCATCTTTTAGTTGATTATTTTTCTTATGCTTAGCCCACATAAAAAAGAGTGTTCATTAAATGGTTTAATTGCACGAAACCATCACTAATAAGTTTCTTATTTGTTTTTAGTAATTCATGTATTTAATTTCAGTAAAATTTTATGAATTTCGCAAGTGAAAAGTTAAATTAATTTCCTGAACAATAAACAATTAGAGAATTGAGATGTGTTGAATTAAAAATATTAATGAACATGTCACACACACTACCAACATTAATAAATAATAGTGTACTGGAGGTCATTATAGGTCACAAAGAATGTATTGTTAAGAATAATGCCATTATAAATATTTATGGTTTAAAGCTGAATAATATAACATAACACAATCTTGTTCTAACTACTAATATCAATGAACCTATCTAAAACATTAATAAGTATATTTGCTTTTCCAATAACTAGCTGATAACAAGACACATTTTGAATGACAATATTGAATAGGGTAAGTGGACTTACAACACAAACTTACATAGTTTGTATGAACATGTAACCTAATGAGAAGTTGTGTAATAATTTACATTTCAAATAAGTGCACCAAGGTCTCGTGTACTATAATCTCTATGGCCAAAAGCAACAGCATAGATTTATTGAAAATTTTATGCATTCAATTAAATGGTATTACAGTAGTACGCATGTCATGAAAATGCATAGCGTTTTCGTAAAAATCAATGGATCACATGATTTATCGAATGAAGTCACATGACCAAAATGCACATATTAGGAGCAAGCAATTATTTTAACATGGAAAACTGATAGTAGCTCTAAAAACCGTTCTCAATGTTACATAACTGAGGGCATGACCATTTAATACTTACCATTGTTACCATTACCACTGCCACTCTTGTCGCTCACGGTATTATTCGCTGGACATTTTTTCACTTTTTGAGGAGCATTTTTCGTGGAGTTATCATTCACTTCACTACCGAGAGCCATCACAACACGAGGAATCAATCCGGTTCAGATTGACCGCAACGAACACGGCTCCACTCAGCTGAAAGAACACATGCGGTAGACTTAAGGTTCAATTTGGACTAACAAGATTTCGAAATTCAGTATAACCCGTCAAAATATATAGTACACAGCTTCTTAACATAACTTCAGATAATGTTGTGCCTACACAATATAATAGGTTTATAGCACAGTTGTACCCGAGGATAAACGTCATTTCCATTATGAGTGAATTGACCTGCGTGCATGTTTCATTGCTGTCTCTGACAATAAAATTAGTTGACGTTACGTTGGATATACAGCAAGCTATATCAAACAATTCGTTTGAACGTTCTATGTTCGTACTATTTTCTTTCCTCTTCTACAAAAGAGACATCTAGCGACAAGAAATCGGATTTTTAAATCAATGACGTCTATTTAATGACATTTCCATAGCTTTTTTTTTTGTTACGTTTTGGATTCGCACTGTTTGAGCATTTAGCCAGTGTCAAGTTATGAACGTACCTAAGAGTTCCATTACAATACGGGTGTAACATATTCTAATGTGTCTACAGAGACTTTCTGGTTAAACCCCGGCCCCTGTCGTCACCTAATATAGATATAAAATGAGAAGATATTCTTTTAAACATTCAACCGTGCCGTGCCGACACCGGATATTATTCCCTCTCGCTCCAGACTATAGTTGAACCAGGGTCCTACGTGAGAGACAGAATAGCCGCCGTACTCTCGTGAAAGCAATAGCCTTCACGAGAGTGCGGAGGCGGTCAGCCCAAGCGGGGCACACCTACACCGTATTATCTACCGTGTTCTCCGGGTGGTAGCCACAATGATAACAACTGGGCGTTTCTTTCGCTAACTCCGAAACAGGAACCTCCCAAATTTGCCATATTTAGTGAGGACCTGCGTAATGTGCGCCTTTGCAGTCACTTTTCAAAAAAGGGAGCAGTATATACAGGGTGTCCCAAAACTCAACGATAATCCGGGACCGGATGAAAGGCCAAGCTACACTAGTCCTGGGAAAAATAAGAAATAAAATCCATATCACTCAGTTCAGCGATAATCGTCATTTTTAAAAAAAAGTTGAAATTCGACACCCTCGGTCACATTTTCAAGGTTTGTGATCACCAATGTCACAATTTCGCTGTGATTTTTTTAATTTCGTGATCTTCATTAACGATGCTATTCATCGCAACTACAAATTATTGTAAAAAACATTGTTAATTTAATAAAATAAGTTAAGTTTTAGTGAGTCATGGTTCACAAAAATATTGTTAGTTAACTTCGACACTTCATTTTGAAAAAAAATTGTACTACACTACCCTTGGCAAGTTATTTCAAAAGATGGCGCATTTAATCAAGATTTCAAAATGGTGCAACACTTGCCACTTTTCTTGCCACTAAAAAAAATATTTCTTATTTTTTTCAAATTAAACTCATTTTGAACAACTCAACATTAGGATTTTTTGTTACTAAAAGGAGATTGACAGGGTGTGGACCAAGTGCATTTTGTTCTTTAGCCCAATACAATCAGTAAACCGAAATTCTTCAAAATCTGCTCCAGGAGTCAAAAGAAAAAAAGATTTTTTCCAACCTAACCTAACCTAAGTTAGAAATCGTTTTAAGGAAGTTTGACCAAGTGCTGCCCAGTATGAACATCTAGTGCATTTCATTGCTCAGACCAATACTAATCAGCAACCAAAGCGCTTCAAAATCTGGTCCAGGAGTCAAGAGAAAAAAAGAGTTTTTCCAACCTAACCTAACCTAAGTTAAAAATCGTTTTGAGGAAGTTTGACCAAGTGCTGCCCAGAATGAACACCTAGTGCATTTTGTTCCTGAGACCAATACTAAGAAGCAAACCTAAGCGCTTTGTAATCTGTTCCAGGAATAAAAAAAAAATATTTTTTTCAACCTAACCTAACCTAAGTTAGAAATCTTTTTAAGGAATTTTGACCAAATGTTGCCAAGAATGAACACCTAATGCATTTCATACCTCAGACCAATACTAATCAGCAAACCAAAGCGCTTCAAAATCTGGTCCAGGAGTCAAGAGAAAAAAAGAGTTTTTCCAACCTAACCTAACCTAAGTTAGAAATCGTTTTGAGGAAGTTTGACCAAGTGCTGCCCAGAATGAACACCTAGTGCATTTTGTTCCTCAGACCAATACTAAGAAGCAAACCGAAGCGCTTTGTAATCTGTTCCAGGAATAAAAAAAAAAGATTTTTTTCAACCTAACCTAACCTAAGTTAGAAATCTTTTTAAGGAATTTTGACCAAATGTTGCCTAGAATGAACACCTAATGCATTTCATACCTCAGACCAATACTAATCAGCAAACCAAAGCGCTTCAAAATCTGGTCCAGGAGTCAAGAGAAAAAAAGAGTTTTTCCAACCTAACCTAACCTAAGTTAGAAATCGTTTTAAGGAAGTTTGACCAAGTGCTGCCTAGAATGAACACCTAGTGCATTTTGATCCTCAAGCCAATACTAATAAGGAAACCGAAGCACTTTGTAATCTGTTCCAGGACTCAAGAAAAAAAAACTTTTTCCAACCCAACCTAACCTAAGTTAGAAATCTTTTTAAGGAATTTTAACCAAGTGTTGCCTATAATGAACACCTAATGCATTTTGTTCCTCAGGCCAGTACTAATCAGCAAACCTAAGCGCTTCGAAATCTGCTCCAGGAGTCAAGAGAAAAAAAGAGATTTTGCAACCTAACTTAACCTAGGCCAATACTAATCAGTAAAATATCAATTAGTATTGGCCTGAGGAACAAAATGCACTAGGTGTTCATTCTGGGCAGCACTTGGTCAAAATTCCTAAAAAAGATTTCTAACTTAGGTTAGGTTAGGTTAGGTTGCAAAAAGTCTTTTTTCCTCTTGACTCCTGGACCAGATTTTGAAGCGCTTCGGTTTACTGATTAGTAGTGGCCTGAGAAAAAACGAAATAGGTGTTCATTCTAGGCAGCACTCGGTCAAAATTCCTTAAAAAGATTTCTAACTTAGGTTAGGTTAGGTTGGAAAAAAAATTTTTTTTTTTGACTCCTGGAGCAGATTTCAAAATGCTTCAGTTTGCTTCTTAGTATTGGTCTGAGGAACAAAATGCAGTAGGTGTTCACTCTGGGCAGCACTTGGTCAAACTTCCTTAAAACGATTTCTAACTTAGGTTAGGTTAGGTTGGAAAAACTCTTTTTTTCTCTTGACTCCTGTACCAGATTTTGAAGCGCTTTGGTTTGCTGATTAGTATTGGTCTGAGGTATGAAATGCACTAGATGTTCATACTGGGCAGCACTTGGTCAAACTTCCTTAAAACGATTTCTAACTTAGGTTAGGTTAGGTTGGAAAAACTCTTTTTTTCTCTTAATTCCTGGACCAGATTTTGAAGCGCTTTGGTTTGCTGATTAGTATTGGTCTGAGGTATGAAATGCACTAGATGTTCATACTGGGCAGCACTTGGTCAAACTTCCTTAAAACGATTTCTAACTTAGGTTAGGTTAGGTTGGAAAAAATCTATTTTTCTTTTGACTCCTGGAGCAGATTTTGAAGAATTTCGGTTTACTGATTGTATTGGGCTAAGGAACAAAATGCACTTGGTCCACACCCTGTCAATCTCCTTTTAGTAACAAAAAATTCTAATGTTGAGTTGTTCGAAATGAGTTTAATTTGAAAAAAATAAGAAATATTTTTTTAATGGCAAGAAAAGTGGCAAGTGTTGCACCATTTTGAAATCTTGATTAAATGCGCCATCTTTTGAAATAACTTGCCAAGGGTAGTGTAGTACAATTTTTTTTCAAAATGAAGTGTCGAAGTTAACTAACAATATTTTTGTGAACCATGACTCATTAAAACTAAACTTATTTTATTAAATTAACAATGGTTTTTACAATAATTTATAGTTGCGATTAATAGTATCGTTAATAAAGATCACGAAATTAAAAAAATCACAGCGAAATTGTGAAATTGGTGTTCACAAACCTTGAAAATGCGACCAAGGGTGTCGAATTTCAACTTTTTTTTTAAAATGACCATTGTCGCTGAACTGAGTGATATGGATTTTATTTCTTATTTTTCCCAGGACCAGTGTAGCTTGGCCTTTCATCCAGTCCCAGATTATCGTTGAGTTTTGGGACACCCTGTATATTGGCGCGAGTGAAACCGCGTGTGATCACATTGTCATCATCTGCCTAGCCTTTTCCCAATTATATTGGGGTCGGCTTCCAGTCAAGCCGGATTTAGCTGAATACCAGTATTTTACGAAGAGCAGCTGCCTACCAGACCTGCATAACCCATTGAATGGGGTAATACGGTACTTCATGGCAAGACTGGAGTCAGATTTACTGGCTTCTGACTATCCGTAACGACTGCCAAAGATCTACAAATGACAACCGGGACCTACGGCTTAACGTGCTTTCCGAAGCACGGAGGAAACTCGTTATGTTAAGATAGTCACCCATCCACAGACCAAGCTTGGCAAGCGTAGCTTTGTTAGAATAAAAAGAGAGTTTACTTTTGATACCGATCTTTTTGTTCTATGTAAGTTTATTTTTCTACTTGTCTATTTTATATACCTGTCATTGTGTCTGTCTAAAATAAACCGTAAGAGATTCTGGTGAATTTTACTCAGCTACCAGTAAACTATTTCCCATTCATTCTACTGGCACGTTAGTGGGATCAAAGCTGTCCTACTAACAGTAGCTTTACTAACAGGTTATGGGATTCGCACTTTGGGAAAATGTCGTCTGGTAACGGGAGTTCACAACGAGAGCAGAAGACAACGATGGCACAAATGGAAGGTAGTTCAGGCAGTAGTGGCTTATCTATGGAGAAATTAGATGGTAGTAGCAACTATACCACTTGGAAATTTCTCATGGAGCTGCATCTAATACATGATGACTTGTGGGAGTATACAAGCGTTACGCCTGAAGCAACCGACACACAAGGTACGAGAAAAGACCAGAAAGCTAGAGCAAGAATTTGTTTGATGGTCAAACCCCAATGCTTGGTGCATGTACGCAAATCTAAGACCGCGAAAGATGCTTGGGAAGCATTAAGAGATGCGTTTGAGGATAAAGGTTTGAATAACCGTTGTCGTTTACTGTCGAAATTAGTAAGCATGAAGCTGGAACAATTCCCAACGGTTAGGGAATATGTGACATCTGTAATGATGGTATCCCAGGAACTACAAGACCTAGGAAAAGAAGTTGATGATGAACTGTTGGCTGCTTTACTACTTCAAGGGCTTACGGCAGAGTTTCAACCGATGAGATTGTCACTAGAAAACAGCAATGCGGTACTAACTACGGATTATGTAAAGATGAAGCTCTTTCAAATGGAAGATAACTATACGGCAAGCTCGAGTGCAAGCCAACCAATATCAGCATTACTGTCAAATAAGCATAAGAGCAAGAGCAAACCTAAGGTCAAAGGAAAGATCAAATGCTTTATTTGTGATGGACCACATAAGGCGAATGAGTGTCCAGATAATCCTAGACGGAAGAAAGAAGCTTTACAAGCTTACGCTTTTGGTACGCCGACACCGCAAGTAGGAGACTGGATCATCGATTCTGGCGCGTCGACGCACATGACGAATCGCAAGGCTTGGTTTAAAGGAAACTTGAAGGATACCTCTAAGGCTTTGAGAGTGATCTGTGCAGATGGTAATGAAGTGTATGGTGAAGGTGAAGGTACGGTTGAATGTGAGTCAGCAGGATTAACAATCAACAATGTGACGTATGTACCTAAGTTAGCTTCTAATTTATTAAGTGTGAATGCGATTGCGAGAAAGGGTCACGTGATAGTATTTACAGAAAAAGGATGCGACATCTACAAGAAGAATGAGTGCAAGGTGCGTGGTAAGGTTGTTGTGAAAGGTGTGGAAGAACGAGGCATTTATAAGATTAAGTGCTGTTCACAGGGGTCTGCACTGGCAACAGCGGATTGCGACCAGCAGAGGCTGTGGCATCGGAGGATGGGACATCTTGGTATACACAACCTCAAACTTCTTAGAGATAAGATGGCTATTGGGTTGAGTTTTCCTAATACTTCTTCTAAACTGGAGTGTGTATCTTGTATTATGGGGAAACAAACCAAACAACCGTTTCGCAAGGGAGTTGCGACGAGAGCTAAGGAAGCATTGGGTTTAGTGCATTCTGATTTATGCGGACCTATGCATATTCCTTCCATTAGCGGGTATAGATATTTTTTGACATTTATTGACGATTTTACACGAAAAACGTTTGTTTATTTTTTGAAACAAAAGAGTGAAGTTTTCGAAAAATTTACAAATTTTAAGGTTTTTGCTGAGAATCAATGCGGCAAGAAAATTAAGATCCTGCGCACTGACAACGGAACCGAGTTCGTCAATAAACAGATGGATAATTTTATGAGAAAGAATGGAATCCAACATCAAGTCACGATAGACTATACACCGGAGCAAAATGGAGTGGCCGAGAGAGCAAATAGGACTATTGTCGAGAAGGCAAGAAGCATGCTCGAAGAAGGAAATTTATCGAAGGCTTATTGGGCGGAAGCAGTGCATACATCTGTTTTCTTGAAAAATAGATCACCGACCATTGCCGTTAGAGAAAAAACGCCAGAGGAGGCGTGGTCAGGCAAGAAAGTTGATCTCAGTTTTGTAAGAGTTTTTGGGAGCAAGGCATATATGCACATTCCAAGCCAAAAGAGGAAGAAGTTGGATGCAAAGAGCATAGAGTTAACGCTAGTAGGATATTGCGAGAATTCAAAAGACTATCGACTAGTGGATTCAAAAACGCATCGGATTTATAAGGCTAGAGATGTCGTATTTATTGAAGCTCAAGAAAAAGAGAGAGATAAAAGGATGGAGAAACAGTCTGAACAGGAAGTATTGATTCCACAGGTGGAACAAACTTACGCTCCTGAAGAAGTTTGTGTTCCTCAAGTTCTCGAGCCTGATATGACCGTGGATGATCAGCCTCAAGACTTAGAACAAATAGATACTCATGAAACGACGAGTACTCCTCCAGTCCCTGAATCAGAGTCAACTAACGAGGATCAAACTCAAGAAGACATAGAGTTTCTAGACTGTGAGTCGGACACAACTGTCGATGATCAACCTCAAGAGGTGGAACGGAGGTATCCACTTAGAGCTAGGAAAAATAAAGAGTTTCCGGATTATGTGCTGTATAAAGCTGCAGAATCAGAACTGGACCCCACTACAGTTCAAGATGCACTATCAAGGTCTGATAGTAGAGAGTGGAGAGTAGCCATTCAGGAGGAGATTGATGCTTTAAAGAAGAACAACACATGGATTTTGGTGAAACCTGAACAAGCGAGCAACGTCGTAGATTCAAAATGGTTATTTCGAATCAAAGAAGACCCGGGAAATAGACGAAGATACAAAGCTCGACTTGTTGCCAGAGGTTTTAGCCAGAGATGTGGTATTGATTATGACGAGACATTCTCTCCGGTGGTGAGACACAGCTCATTAAGAGTTCTTCTGGCAATAGCAGCACAAATGGACTTAAATATAGACCAAATGGACGTGAAAACAGCGTTCTTGAATGGATATTTAAAGGAAAAAGTCTATATGAAGCAACCAGAAGGTTTTCTTGAAAAGGGGAAAGAAGATTACGTTTGTTTACTTAAACGGTCGCTTTACGGGTTAAAGCAAGCCCCTAGAGCATGGAACAATAAACTGAACGATGAGTTGTTACAGTTGTCGTTTAAACGATGTAAATATGAGCCATGCATATACACGAGATCCCAGAGTAACAAAATCATCATCTTAGCAGTATACGTGGATGACATGCTGATATTTTGGAATGACGTAGAAGAGCTGCGCAAAGTCAAAAGGGACCTCATGACAAAATTTGAGATGAAAGATCTTGGGAAGGCAGAGGATATTCTGGGAATGCACATAACGCAGAACAATATTGGAGTCAAAGTTGACCAAGAGAAGTATGTCAACAAGATTTTGAAGGTTTTTGGGATGGCTGACTGCAAAGTTGCATCAACACCATCAGTTCCTGGTCAAAAGCTAGAGAAACCTGGACCGGAACAGAAACCTGATCCGACGATTCCATATCAGAATTTAATTGGTTCACTGATGTACTTATCTGTTTGCACGAGGCCAGATATTGCTCATTCAGTCAATTATCTTAGCCAATTCAACACCTGCTATGCTGAGGAACATTGGATAGCAGCTAAACGAGTGCTGAGATATTTGAAGGGTACAAAAAGTCTTGGACTACAGTACAAGAGGACAGGAATGAGTAAAGTGCAGGGTTACGCAGATGCAAGTCATGCCAGCTGTTATGACAGGAGGTCATATTCGGGTATGGTGTTTCTGAATATGGGAGCTGCAATTTCTTGGGAAAGCAGAAAGCAAAGGACGGTTGCTCTATCCACAGCGGAAGCTGAATACGTTGCAATGTCTGAAGCTGCTAGAGAGGCAATATTTCTGAAGAGGTTGTATTCAGATGTCACTGGCCAAGCTGAGGCGCCAATGAAAATACTCAGTGACAGCCAATCTGCTGTCGCTATTGCGCAAAACCCTGTACACCATCAACGCACAAAGCACATAGACGTGCGACATCATTTTATAAGGGAGGCTGTCGAGCATGGCCATATTATTCTTGAGTATGTAGAGACTGCTCATATGGTTGCAGATGCTTTGACGAAACCTTTGTTGAAAGGGAAGTTTAAGTGGTGTGCGCTGAATATGGGTGTAGTGTGATTGTGTGATGGATAAAAGTAGAGAAATGAACTTAAGGAGGAGTGTTAGAATAAAAAGAGAGTTTACTTTTGATACCGATCTTTTTGTTCTATGTAAGTTTATTTTTCTACTTGTCTATTTTATATACCTGTCATTGTGTCTGTCTAAAATAAACCGTAAGAGATTCTGGTGAATTTTACTCAGCTACCAGTAAACTATTTCCCATTCATTCTACTGGCACGTTAGTGGGATCAAAGCTGTCCTACTAACAGTAGCTTTACTAACAAGCTTAACCTTGAAGATCGACTCGTGCGGCTGTTATGATTTAGCCACGAGCTCCTCTCCGCGTGTGATCGAAGCCTGTAGCAGGTTTTTTGAATTTTCCTGCATCAATAGATTTCGTGTAAACGGGTAGGGCGATTTTCCTGTGTGGTTTATTTCTGGCTGGCTTGGCTGTGAACCGCGTCTCACCAACTGGATGGTTATCACAGATGTGTAACTTAAGCTTTAAAGTTTTGTCATATACGTCAAACTCAAAACACAATAATGTTCATTATTTAGTTTCGTAGACGTTTTCAGACGTTTAATCTGTATTTTCAAATACTGGCAACCTCTATGAAAATGTCAAACAAAGCAACAGCCAAACGTAACCAAAAACATTTCTTGAAAAAACAATTTTGTAAGGAAAATAAACTATTTTCTTAGGTGTTTACTACAGTTTTTATACTGGCGTCCGAAAATTATTCTAAGGTTGTATTACTGGGCTGTTTTAAAATAATCAGTCATTTGTATTGGATATATTTGTTTGTTTTCTAGATAGAAAGCAACATATCCGCCTGATGTGAATAATAATTGCACTGAAATAATGATTTTAATTCAGCAATTAAGACTTGAAGTAAGGATTACCAGCATAGTATTAACAGCTTGTATTTTATTAAACGTGTCTGAATGATTTTGATTACAGAAAATGCTAGACGGGTGGTACTGCCGCTCTATAGCAAACATGCAAGCAAGCGAGGCGAGTGTGAGCAATAACGCTCCAGCGGAGCCCCCGCAGGCGCGTGAATCTCATAAGGAATATTCTAGTGACAGCAGCAGTGAGCCTGAACCAGAACCTAATTACAGGGCTCAGTATATGGCATTAAAAAAGAAACTCAAGTATCTCATTTATGTAAGCTCAGTTACACAATTTTTTTTATCATGGAAAGAAAGAAAAATGGTTTATTCGCACGAAACGACAAATATAAAAATAATAATAATGAAAAAAAAATAAAAAAGGGCAAATACTTAACTAATTATTGTTAACTTGGTTTTTTATTGCATCAACATCCTAACTTATGAGTAACATTACAATATATGTTCAAGAATTTAAAATAACTTGAGTCATTCTATTCAAACACCATTGATATTTACTCCAATAACTCATCACCAATATTGTATCTTTTCAGGAGAATGAATGCTTTCAAGATGCCCTAAGGTGTAGTCAAAAAAGACTGTTGAAGGTATCAAGGGACCGCAGTTTTCTTCTTGACCGTCTGTTGCAGTATGAGAAACCAGAAAGTACCACATCCGAGAGTGATGACACAGAATCTTCTGATGATCCTGAATACTATCGCATGGATGTCAAAAGGTAAAAATAATAGTCTATTAGTACTAGGTAGGCATTGATAAATATTCAATGTGCTAGTATTATACCTTATCAATTTGAAGAAAAAGTGCAGCTTGAATTTACAACTTAAATCTACATTTAAAATACTTTATTTCTGATTTACATGTTAGTATACTACCAGAAAATGCCACATAGAATTAACTGTGGGAACCAGATTCCAAGTCTTAAATTCATAAATAGTGAGTTATTATATTTTATTTCTTATTTTTGCAGAAAGAAAATGGAAGCCAATACTGCTAATCAGAACATGTCAACAAGCTCTTCAGTTAAGGGTTCAAGTGCAATAAAGAGAAAAAGGGCAACTGTTCCAAAGAAGCCACCTAATGCTAGTCATCTTGTAAGTGCTGTGTCATTTTATTATTTTAAATTGTTTTAAGCAGTCAAGTTGTACTTGTGGGGTAAAATAGAGTCATCGGCAATAAATGTGGCTCAAGCCCTAAATGGTTGCTTGTAGATATACAATGTGGATATGACAATACAACAATATCCTCATATCCATTGTCATATCCTCATTGTATACAGACTAGTGCTTGACTGCAATCAGCCCAGATCTGATGGTAAGCTAACCATTGAAGGTAGATAGCACTGGTCTATTATGAGCCTATTCACTGTTTGGCAAGCTATAATTATGGCGTTAAGTCTGCTCTTAGTAGTGGCTGGATAGACGTCATGGCATCCTCACCTTCCGTATTACGTAAGTCCTTACTGGAGATAGTAAGTTCAGGAGGTTTCGTCATATTATTCCGCGCACACTCTCCAAAACGCATTGTATAGAAGATCGAAGGGCTGACTACCCTACGCGTGTGCTCTAAGTCTTGTAGATTGGTTTTAAAGAAATCCTCTCCTCTGAATCCTTGCTTGCTTGAGGAAATTCAATTCCTAAGAGCTGAAGGCGGTCAGTGCCCTCCAAAGATACATTTTGAAAAGCAGGAGCCAAAATGACCGATCTCGTTTTGGCGGTGAACAGATACGCTCGTGTTTTGGTAGTGTTAAATTCCACTAGATTACCTTCGCCTCTTTTGGAAGCTACCTGAAGCGAGACATTCGTTCGCTCTACCATAGCCTCTCTTTCGGAGTAGATTAGCTCCTCACTAGCCCAAACACTTGGAAGGTATCTCTTCTCTATAACTGTGCTGTCATCTGCATACACGCGTACATATCATAAAATAAATAATAACAAGAAGAAAGTTGCAGAGAGAACAGGCCCCTGAGAAACCGCGATAACAGTCGGCACGGGCTCAGATAGGCAAGCATCTGTCGGTTCCAGGGTAGTTTGGCTAGTTAAACCAGGGGAAATGCCGTTCCCCTGATTTAAGTAGCCCAACATACTAGGGGAAATGCCGTATAGCATAGCATCAGCCTTATAATGTTCCCACTGCTGGAACTCAGGCCTACTCGCTAGGAGAGGGAATAGGCGTAATCTACCATCGGTTCCAGTGTGGGTTGGTAGATGTCATATGTCTTCGAATTTTTGGGACCGGTTTCCTCACGATTTTTTGGTTCACCGTTTCTAGAGCAGTGGTGATGAAAAAAATTATACAAAGTAATGCGCCTGGCTGGGTTTGAACTCGCGACGTACAAAAGTCAGAACCGTTACCACTGGGCCCCCAAAATGCCGTATCGTCGCTGTCATATCAAAATGTCGTATGTTTTTTTATTGTTTTTTTGTAGTTACTCAGATACCCGCGAAACGAGACACAATAGTAAAACAATAACAGCGCGGTCTCATAGGACCGCTTGGGGATTCAAACGTTAATAGCTGTGATGCGTTGTTTGAAACATAATCTTCAATGTGTCAAAATATCATAATATGATATAAAAAAACATACGACATTTTGATATGACAGCGACGGTATGCTTGAAGGTTACTCATAACGCTAGAATGTCATTGGATCGTTTGACAACGACAAAAACCTCCGTCAGAAGGTTTTCGAGACGTCTAAGGTAACGGCAATCGTTTCTTCATTCTTCTCGAAGGCCTCATCCACCACAGTAGGTCCTCTGTAGACTGATTGCGGCGAAACCCGTACTGTCGACCACTGAAAAGGCCGGTACATTCTACGTATGCCATGGGGCGCGGTTTCAACTCACTCTCTATAATTTTGCTAAGTACAGAGGTTACTGAAATCGGCCAATAGGCGTCAGGATCGGCATGACTGCCATTTTTGGGCACGGGTTACACATTGGCAAGCTTCCAAGATTTGGACACTTTACAAGGCCTAAATAAGAGGTGATACAAGTGTGTCAATACAGGAGCCAACTCGGACGAACAGGAGAACATTGCTGGTATACATTCCGGTCCACTAGTTTAATTCACGTCTAGATGAAACAATGTTCTTAAAACCTCTCTCTCTGTTCTTTCCTCGAGCATCGTGGTGTCGCATTGAGGCAAAATCGTCGAAATAGCACTGCTAGTATTAAGACGTGAATTATGGGCGAAGAGGGATGCAATGAGACCTGTTTTTCTTTAGTACCTTTTCTTAGGACTTGGCAGCAGAAGGCTCTCTTGTTTGAGCTCAGATTCGATGATCCGAAGCTTTGCGGCCACGAGCGTCATCCAGGTGAGAAAGCCGAATGCTTTCGCTCTTCAGCTTGAGTGTAATTGGAGTTGAACCATAGGCGAGTTGAGGTACGACATGCGATATAGCATCCGCAAAGCTCGACGGATTTTGAGAAGCAGACCTGCTGCCTAGTAATGGGTGATTCATTCGGAGTTACTTTTTCTAAAACTAAAAAAAATATGAATAAAACAAATTTATCGGGTAATCTTTATTATAATACAAAAGAACCATTCCTTACATTTACTTTTTAAAGATTATTTCTTTCAAATGTTGTCCGTAACTGCGATTAAGGTGGTCCCTTCTGGAGTTCCAGTTTTCGATGACCCGACCGAGCATTTCCACTGGTATTTGGCGAATAACGCGAGTAATGTTGGCTTCCAGTTGATCAATCGTACGCGGCTTATCCATATAAACTTTGGACTTTACATAACCCCACAGAAAAAAGTCTAAGGGTGTGATATCACAGGACCTAGGCGGCCAACTGACTGGTCCGAAACGCGAAATTAACTATTCACCAAATTTTTCTCGCAACAAAGCCATGGTTTCAAGTTTTGAAGATCTTCAAAACTTTTGGTACCAACAAGACGGCGCCACTTGCCACACAGCATTACTCGCGTTATTCGCCAAATACCAGTGGAAATGCTCGATCGGGTCATCGAAAACTGGAACTCCAGAAGGGACCACCTTAATCGCAGTTACGGACAACATTTGAAAGAAATAATCTTTAAAAAGTAAATGTAAGGAATGGTTCTTTTGTATTATAATAAAGATTACCCAATAAATTTGTTTTATTCATATTTTTTTTAGTTTTAGAAAAAGTAACTCCAAATGAATCACCCATTATAAGATGCAAAGAAGTGCCGCATCTCATTCTCATCTGCTAACTTGTAACGCCATATTCGCCGTTCACAGCGAATAGCAAGGTAACGGAGATGCTGGCAGCAGATATCATTGCTGACGTACACCTACTCCGACTCGCTGCAGGAAATGGTGCTCCAAAGAGTCTTCTGGGTAGTCGTGGTACGCCGGCTATCTGACAGACATTTAGTCTGGATCTCCGTCAAGAAAAGCAAGTGAGGCTTGTCAGCCTCAAGATGGTGTTGGACTGCATCGAGATTTGAGTGCAACCCTCTAATATTGGAGATGTGCACTTGGAACCGGAGGATGTTTCCACTGTAAAAACTAAAAACTTAAAAGTGTTCTTCTCATTACCTTTCATTTTTTTAACCATAAATAGAGGAGGGCAGATTGATGGAAGATGGTAGTTGAACAAGGTGATGCGATGTTTAACTCAACTACATGACCAGAGTTGCTACCCCGTTGCCAACTGGCACGATGGGGCCAACCTGGGATATTTCGCAGTTGTCAGGACAGCCTTTCGTGTGTGGCTAGTACACTACTTCGCCCCCAACTACCTGCGGTCGGCCAGCGGAGCACCGTGCTTCGGATCCCGCTACCCTCCACGATCAAAAATCTGACACAACAACAACTGGTGCATCATACATACATTGCTACACAACTGCTCAAGACCCATCTTCCACCATTATAATATGAGAGGGTGGGGTTTAATAAAGATTCCAAACACCTTTTTACTTGTTTTACACTCATGGCATAAAATAAATACAATAAAAAATAATAAGTTAAGACAAAATACCTAAAAAAAACGCCTAAGGCATTAAATCCGCCTTTGTACTTCTATGTGCATAAAGCATTTAATAAATAAAATAGTAACCATAAAACCTGTTTTGATTTTTTCCAGCACCAATCCAGTGGTTCAATGCTGTCCAAAGTATCACCGGCGCTGGGTTTCGGACTGTCCGCTGGTGATGGCCATATGACTCCTGAGGAAGTAGAGCGCCACCTGCAGTCCCGACAGTCATACATGGAGCTGTTACCTGAGCGGGCGCCGCCTACTGTGCCGACTGAGATGTTTAGCAATGATCCATCACTTGACAGGTAATTCGAAACTTTGCTGTCAAAACATGGAGGTGTAATAAAAAAAAACTTCTGATGAACGTCAAACGCTAGGCAAGGAAGGAACATAAGAGTGGGTTTGCTCTGCCTTAGAGCGAGAGAAGTCATTAGATGATTCGAAAATCAAAAATAAGCTTCCATTTGATGTTATTGTCGGTGCAGATTAAGGTGATATTAAAACAACTAGCTAACAAAAGAGTTATAAAAATAATGCTTATGAAGTTAATGTGTCTGAATTAAAGTTACTTCTAAACACACATTTTTATACATTCTTGGAAACTAAATTACAAAAACAAGACCACGCTCGGACCGCTTGATTTTGGCATTGTATATTTTTATTATTATATTACTAGCCAAGTATTCGTAGGCGGCCGACAACAGACAGCAAAAAACGACGGTGTCCTATACATCATTGTGTAAAGGCGCAGTAGCTACGGAGTGACGCCATCGCCATCGCCATAGTGACACGTAGAGTGCCTATACGAAACGAGCTTGGTGTTAATTGCAACTGGGTACAGACTATTGATCTACTTGCATATAGACAAAATAATATGGGTAGTACCTACTTAGCCAAAAATATGGCTTACTACTTCTTTGAACTAACAAAAAGACAGGTGATTTTAGGCAATCGATTAGTAGGTAAAGTCATATAAAACAAGTTTGTTAAAAACTGCAACCCAGAGATTACGTTCAACAATTATTTGTTGCAATAAAGATAAGCAAGATCACATGACCAACCCATTAATATACTTTTTTATTTTACATTTTTAAATATTTTCAAAACGGTTATAAAAAAACTTTTATAATGACTAACATTATTTTTATTATTGTTTCAGTGAATCAAATGATGTATTGGAGAATTCGCCACATGTGGAAGAATGGTTTGACTAGAAAAAAGTTACTATTATTTTAAGTGTACTCCTATTTGTTTTTGAATATAAGTAAATAATTATTATTTGATGTTTACATTGAAAACTGCTTGGACTTTTAAATACTTATTAAAATAAAAATGCACAAAATACGTATTGGATAAATATTTTATTTAAGAGTTACAATAATGGGTTTTGAAGCGCAAGAACAAACATCTATCTGTTTCAGAATCACACCCACTTTGTGATATATTACATTTTTGATAAACACACATATATACGAAGTGTACATGTATCAAATAAGCATATACATTCTTTTAAATTTCATAATATACATACAATGTTATGGGTACCACATTCTTAACAAGATTAATAAAAACGTTTATAATGATATATTAATTTATTATTAATGTTCTCTTAACAAACCTACCATGCAAAGAAAACTTAGCATGCTTGCTACTAATAAATTTATAACAACATTTTATGTCCATAATACTAAAGTCCCTATATCTAATCTCTATTTTGTGGTACATATGAAAATAAAATCTTCTAGGTTTGTGAGATTCCTACTATCGACTCAAAACAATATGGTACTCAAGACACATCAACACATTTTATTAATCTCTAACAAACAAGTACATTCAAGATGTCATGAGTATGAAGCTGATATACTAACACACAATTTGCAGCATTGGTTTTTGCACTGAGAAACTGGTACCGTTAAAATAATCATTGGGATATTAGAAAAATAAATTAATTATATTGTAGAAGATTGAAGCCATTATCACAATGACTAAAAAAATACCATTACTTTAAAACAATAAAAATAGGCCTATTATATAGGAATGTCTGTGAAGTAGGTATGTTATAATATTTTTAAAACTTTGAGAAGCACCAGTCATGATGGCATTGTTGATTACAGATGACTATTGTATTCAGGACAATGCTACTGAAGTTCTTGAAACAATTTTCTGAGTGTTGAATAGTGTGTAAATAGGAAAGATTAAATATAAATAATCTTCAAGGGGTTTGATACTTTAGTATTTATATGTACAATAAAAAAGAGTAATGCCTGGTTAATATACCTAATAAAGGAACCCCAGGCTTTCAGGAAATATTTAAGATGAAGGAATGAAAATGGATATTATTAACAAAGTTAATACTGTATATCAGCTTCCATTTGGAGATATTTATTATTGCCATTTATATAATTAACTACGAGTTAACAGGAACATTAAAGGAAAAATAAAGGGATCTGTATTACAATAGCAATGAATATAATAGTGTACCAATGAAGGCTAAATACTACATACAAGTCTAACTGGAAACAATATTATATCTCATAATATTTGATACGAGTTATATTTGATAATTTTACATATAGAAATATTATACTCATCAGTGTTAGTTGATATTCATTGAATAAGCGTGTTTTTACATTTTTTGTAATCCAGCAAAGCTACTGATGAGTATAATACTAAATGAACCAATCGAAATTTTGATACATGATGACATTAACAGCCAAATAGTTACTTTGGTATGAATTATAATTTTCTACATTATACCATAAATACACTTGAATATACCTAGAAATATGCGAGACAACAGTATAATCTGTGACACTAAATAGCTACCTATTCATCGCCCAAACAAGACACTATCAACCATAATGAGAATCTCATTTATCCTCTATATTTACAAATCAAGCAGCATTTGGTGCAGATGTTGAGCCATACACAAAATATCATGTAAACATAATTGTTAAATCCATCAAGCATGCTGCAGACTGCTGATCATGATAAACATTAACAGATGACAAATAACATCTATTTTTTTAAACTACTACTAATATCAAATTAGATTTTACGAATTGAAGTGTATTGGTTTACAAAACGCGATGAATGAGGTAAATAAATTCTTAGCATATTATAATATTGAATATATTAATGTTATAACATGAAAGTAAGTATTCCTTGTCTTTTGAACATTTTATCAAATCTTATAAATCGCAGTTTAAATTTTAACTAAAATAAATCTCGGTTTACAAAACACCTAACTCTATATTAGCAATAAAATAAATCCAAAATTGTACACAAGAGATTTCATTTCATTTCATTCTAAGTTCAGTGCAAAGTTCACAAGTGTTTTGCTTCATATATTTTCCAAATTGTACGCATTATTATTTTATCAACTCTACATGTAAAGTGACTGTGAACTTCTAGGCGATTATAACACCAACTCCATTGTCTAACAATGTTGTTCATATTTCATGGTTCCTTGTAAAAACTTAAAATTGATCCGCTAGCAGATTGCAAATTTCATGTGAGACTGTTTCCTTGCTAGATCTTACAGTCAGTCTAAACATTTGAGCTTGTTTGTTTGGTTCCAATCTCATAAGACATCCTACTTGCTGCACTCTGGTGTGAACAATACCAGCACACACAAAGTTATCGGGATTAGGATCAATTCCATCTAACAACTGCATACCAAACCCAGCCAGTTTGGTACGGGTTGCAGGTATATCAATAGAACCTGAAGCTTTGAATATTTTTTGTGCTCGCTGTTGCTCCCCTCCTAAGTTTTTCCATCTGGCAAAGAATGATTCACCATTCATTTCAGTTGGTTCAAAAAATTTGTTCAATGTAAGTGGTAGCTTCATAGTAATTTTTTGTGGTACATTATTGTACACAAAAGAAACAGACATACTTGGAGCATCAATGAAATCTTCAATGCACTCAGCAGTAAGCATTTGCTGAATCTGAGCACCTGCTTCTAATACCGGTTCCATGGGCTTCATCTGCACATTCAGCTTGTGCAAATCAGTCCAGTGCAGTTCAGGACGGACAGTCTGAATGGGAAACTGTGTTTTATTGCCATAAAATAAACCAATCCTTCCTAAATTCTGTCTGAATTCACTTTTGACTCCAATCTGGATAAGGTCATTTTCAAAGAGAACTCCATTATTCTTGAATAAGAATTTTTTGATGTTGTTTTGTTGAACAGTACTAGGACTGATTTTTGGGGCTGTATACAAATCTCCAAGTACATCAAGCAATCCATTTCCAGTTGCTGGAGCTGAAGACCCTGGAGGTGTAGACAGTCCAAGCAAATCAGCACTTGAACTGTTTGTATTATTTGTGGAGTTAATGATTGCAGTGGGGGCTGCTGTAGGCTGGGGACTCTTTGATTCTCTTACATCATCTGGTATGCGACCTGGTTTTTTCTTCTTTAAAACAGCCAGAATAGAAGATTCCCTCTCTGGGAAGGCAGGCATTTCTTCCAGTACTGTTGCTAACACATCAGCACTGGCTACAATACTTAATTGTAGATATTCAGAAGCCCTTTGTTGTAATTCAACATCTGAGGACCGTAAGTTGGAGTCTGCACGAAATACTTCTTGAACGCGATTTTTTATTTCAGGGAAGAGATTAACAAGTTTGATGTATGTAGACAACAGAAGTGCTCTTGTAGCTGCTGAACATAAATGGTATTTTGAGTGTAGCAACTCAAACTGAACTTGAGGAGAGGATCTAGTATCTCCAGCAATTAAATTACCAAATTCTCCAAGTATATATCCACCAACCTTAACCATATTTTCATGACAAGTGGGTGCTTGAAGTGCTTCAAAAACAGTTTTTGCAGCATAACCTTGAACTTCTTCTCTGTTGATTACAATCTGAATGACTCTGTACCAAACTTCTTCAGAAACATAATCTCCAGCAATTCTTATAAGATTAAGAATCACATCAACATACCAGGTAAAATCTGTAGCATATTTTTCAGCCAGAATGGCCACTTTCAATACCATTTCTTCCCTTATGGAATAGTCAGCAGTTTCTAAGTAAGCTAACATTTCTTGGACAATTTCTTCAGCATTTGTCTTATCACACATTGCATATAGCAAGTCCACTGCTTGCTGTCGGACTGAGACATCCTTTTCCATTTTCATGGATAGAATAACAACTTCTTGATGTTTTTTGACAGCCTCATGAGAAAATTCTGATGTAGCAAGATGACACATGGACTCAAGGGCCAAGTATCTTAGATTTGTCTCACGGTTGCTAAGGAATTGGCCAAGTTGGTTGCATGCACGAACAAGCAAATTAGGTTCACTATCATTGTGTATAATTAGGCTTATGGCCTCAAACAATACTGCATTCTTAGCATTTGAATGTTGTACTTTTTTAGATTTAGGAGGTTCTTGGGCCTTATTGAAAATGGTTTCCAAACACTCGGACAGGCGACCTCTGACACCAGGCTCTTCAGATGGTGGAGTATAGTTCTGAAGCAGACGCAGCAATTTGACTGAAAGCCAAGGTGCTGGCACAAAGTAATATGTATAGTCTTGAAGATCAGTATAACTAGCGGTAACAATCCTACTTAGTCTAGCAACAGCCAGTGTTACGCAACCTTTGTACTCTTCTGGATTCTTTTTAACGAGGGCATCAATTAGAGATGTTGCTGCTGTTACAACGCCCATGTGTGGGTCATTCAAAAGGTGTATGATTCGTGAAGTCCACTCACCTCCTGGGATTATTTCAGGGGACTTTCTGAACAGTCGTAACAAACATAGAGCAGCAGATTGCTTGACCACATCCATAGTGTCTCCTGAGACAAGAAGTTTAGGGATTTCTGTGCCAAATGCTTCAGCCATGTCTTTGCTGCCAATGTTGGCGATACATTGCAGAGCCAAGTTTACGTGTATGGGATTACGTGACTGCAGGTCATTTTTAATGCTCTGGATGATGAGCTTAATTAGATCACTGTTGGTGTTGACCAGTACTGATATGAACAAATAGCCTATTTGTTTTTCAGAATACTTGTTGGATGAAAGTAAGTTGACTGCTTCCATATGACCAAAGTCGATATCATGACCCAGCAAAAAGATAAATAACAGTTTGCATACATATTTCTTTTTTTGATATCCATCAAGGGTTTTGTCACCTTTGAACTTACTTCTTATATTGGCCAGTTCTTTATTGATCCTCTTTATTTCCGCTTCCTTGCTTTTACAATTTCTTATGTCTGATATGAAGACTGCGAGCCCTCGCATTCCATCTCCCCTGACGGCAGGCATATTGCCAAGTGACTTATCGAACACCAGTTTTATGCCTTTTCTTTACACTTTTAATCGAAATATTGTCTCCAAAATACTAACACTAACGTATGAGACGATAAAATTGTAGATCGGCGTCGAATTACAACTAATCAATTAGCGGCCGTCATTACAATTAATCGGAAAAGATGAGATTTCTTCTGCTGGTTCTACAACGCCTTCCTTTTCCATAGATCCATTTGAAACGTCAGACTAAGCTTATTGTTTATGGATCAATATTGTACGCCAATCAAAGGACGCCCAGGCGTTTCTAGTCACTTTGTTCATAGGAATAAAGTTTACATTGGATTATATTAACTTTTGACATGAAATAAGGTCGGTAATATATCGACGTGTTGTATAACTGAATTGCATTAGCTAATCTTTACTATATTTTATGACTTGAAATAGAAAATTAAACTTAAAATGTTCATAGTATAACGGAAAGAACCAGGAAAGCGCAAGTACACAAAATACTAAATGCCTGAACTTGTAAAAGTTGCCATCGTATTAAATGTGTCGAAGTAGTCTGTGAAGTAGTCTACAGTTCGTCCACTATAAGTTGGCGAGTGTGAAGTTAGGCTCTGCGAATTTCGGCGCTTGAAATATCGTACAAAAATAAAGGTTTTAAAAAAATAAATGCAATTTGCAGTTCTTATTGCTGTTAAAAACAGTTATTGGCATTAAATTTTTTTAAAACCTTTAGTTTTGTACGATATTTCAAGCGCCAAAATTCGCAGAGCCTAACTTCACACTCGCCAACTTATAGTGGACGAATTGTATATCGAAGTTTTCTCAAAGAACGTGTTTAGATAGTATATATCTTACTAAATCCATGCCCTATCTAAAAAGAGGTAAAATTTATCTCTTTATTATTTATTCTTATTTTTGGTCTATCTCTATACCTAATTGTTCTTTACTCTATGGTTTGTCTATAGATGTCTGTCCAATGTTCATGTTCGTTCATCAGTCACGAGACAAATGTAATAAAAACTAAAATACGTCTTTAATGTACAAAACTTAATTTTAAATTTGTGTTGTAGATAAATATGACTTTTAAGTGTTGTAGTTCTCTAAAAATGTTTTCGTTAGTTTCATCTGATCTCTTGTGAAAGGCTGGTGTCAAAGTACGACTCAACTAATGAATGATGCAGTCTATTTTCTGGACAGGGAGACTGCTATCACGTGCTTTACGAAATGGACTTTCGAATTTCTCTAGTGCTACTGAATTAAACGTTTCGACAAAAAAACACCCATATTTGGTATCGGTTGTGTGTGGTTTTCCCAAAGACATTGCTAATGGTAGAACGCGCAAAGGACAGTTCGGTGACGACGCATGGTTCTCCACCAATTCCAGCAACGCGGATGTTATTGGTAAGACGATTAAGTTTTAATACGTTGTTTATGTAATTATTATCATAGCTTTATCTATTTTTGTCCAGTTTCATGACGCTTAATCACGGTCTAAAAACGTACTACGTTTTAATTGTTCATTTTTCTAACCATCAATTTTCCATCAAACCATCAATTACATATTTATTTCCTATAATATGTATTACTAATACGCCCCTAAGACGACCTACTGACCATAATTTGACCTAAAACACTCGAAAAAGAATTACGAACAAAGCAATAAAATCTATGTAAATGTTGTTTATTGTACCAACAATCAAAATTCAAAAAATCAATTGCATTGCGTACCATTTAAAAAAAACCTTAGTGAATTTTTTAATTCTTACTAGATTATCATCATTGTCATCTACCTAGCCTTTTCCCAACTATATTGGGGTTGGTTCCCAGTCAAGCCAAATTTAGCTGAATACCAGTGTTACCAATTCTTACTAGATTATCGTACATACATTATCATGTATATATGGTGCAAAAGCTTAATTTTCCATTCAGTTAACAGCCTACCCTGATAACTAAATGGCCTCATTAATTTAGTACCCTAGATGATGAGGACAAAAAACGCAAGGCACCCCCTGACATACAGATTAGGGTCAAAAAGGTCTGTAGGGTTTTTGTTTGCTCACTCGCTCTTACCCTTGTCATCTCCTTCTTGTTAGGTTTCTTTAATTACTCAGATACCCGCGAAACGAGACACAATAGTAAAACAATAACAGTGCGGTCTCATAGGACCAGTTGGGGATTCAAACGTTAATTCATGAATCCTCCACCGGTCGCATGAGACCGCGCTGTTATTGTCTTGCAATAAAATTGTGTCTTGTTTTGCGGGTATGTGATAGGTTAAGTCTTGCAGACAGAAAGGAACCATTGATTTATTTTACTTACAAAGGTTTGATTGCATAAAAAATCTTTAAGACTGGCCATGGTTTCTCAAATATTTTTTATCTGTTTCACTTTTATAAGAAATATAAAAATATGGTATAATAATGTTAATTTCCTGTAAGGAAGAAGTTATTGGATATTTTTATTTTCATTAAACTTACGATCACAGTTTTTGCTAACCCATATTGTCCATCCAGTGTGGAATTGTGATAGTTGGTAACATGACACAGTTGCCAACTATCACAATTCCACACTTTCTCTTTCCAATTCTCAAGGAAGACATGCACGCAATTTATTAGTTATTATATCTGATATTAAAAATTGATCTTACAATCTTATCAAAGCTCAGCAATAACTATTCCAATAGTACTTACTCAAAGTGTAATGTCAACATGTCTATGGTATTCTTGTTTTATTTTTGCATCATGGGATAAGGGGAGGAAGATAAAGAGTGATATTAAATTGTAAATAACAAAAGCTTCATTTAAGCTGTGCAATAATGCAGAATTATAAGTAAACAAATTGTACTATTTCTCATAGAAAATTTCTTATAAGAAAAAATAAAATAATGTTTTGGTTTTTGCTAAAGTTGAGGCCATGTATCTTCTGATCTTAGTTTTGTGGTATTTTTTTTCATCAGGATATTACAAAAATACAAACTAATTGTGACTTTCACTGTAGAGCACAGACCTCTTCTCTGTTAGGGAAGAACAGAAGTGTATTTCAGTATCTATAATATTTTGTATTTTATTGCATTTGAAAATCTGGGTGAAGTAAGAGGATGTGACAGACTTTTACTGTCTAAAACCTGCCTGGTTTTCTTCATTTGCACTTTGCGTTCCTGGAGAAACGTAAACACTGGTGTGAAACAAAATGCCTTTTGCAGTTCAGTTTATATATTTTAGATTACAGGGTCAGCGAAATAAAAAATCTGTAGAAAATTCACTTCAATGATAAAAACCTCTTGTCTCAGAACCACCATCAAAGTCATAATTTAACAGATGACAAATAGACAATTACCATTGTCTATGTCTACAAATGCTAACAATCACCTTTATTTGTTTGTCAATGTGAATATTTCTATAGTATATTGTTGTTACCAACATTTTTGTTAATTTGCATGAGTCATAATATGTAACTGTAGAGATTAGCTAGCTAATTTAGTTGACAACATTATATGCATGGGACAGAAATTTTTATATTGCAGTGGTGACTGACAATATACTTGATAAAGCCACTCAACACCATCACCATTTCCCTAATAAATATTGTACCTTAATTTATATCATTATCTAAAAGGAAAAACTGACTGACTGACATATTAATGCATAGCCTAAACTACAGAGAATAGGAGTGTGAAATTTTGCACAGTTTCCATTTATGATGTAGGTGAGAAATAATAGAGGATTTACCTTCTAAGGGGTTGAAACTACATTCTAAAATTTGTATGGAGAAACCTATTTTCATCCGGGCAAAGCTGCTGGCAAAATCTAATTACAATTAAAATTATGTTCTAAACTAAACATTTCGATATGTTAGGTTCACCTACGAATCCTACAAAATATCTAATATAACTAAATGGTTAAAGTCTTGAAAAAGTCTACTTATTTGTATGATTTTGTTTATTTAAGAGCCTAATGATTGGACTAAATTGGTGTGGAAAAGTTACTTAATTCAAATTTTTTTGTTTTCAAAAAAACAATCACTAAATAGTTATGTTTAACAGGTGTGGCAGATGGTGTAGGAGGATGGCGTGCTTACGGCATCGACCCCGGCGAGTTCTCGTCATACCTCATGAGGACATGCGAAAGGCTTGTTCAGATGGGGCACTTCAAGATGTCTGAGCCAGGGGACCTGCTGGCAAAGTCCTATTATGAGTTATTGGAACATAAGAAACCAATACTAGGTATGTAAAAATTTATATAGAAATATAGATGTATAGAAACATCCACTTCATGATTCATCTACTACACCTTTTAGGAATGATTGGTCCAATGTGTTTGCAATGAGTTTTTTTAACAAAAGATTATAAATAAATATAATACAACATGACACAACAATGTGTTCTTTTTGTTCAGTTTTGGAAATACTTTGTATTGGCCAATCACACCTAAAGTGTACACACAATAACCATTATATGACTACAAAGTTGTGTGTTTTATAGCTATGTCTTAATTTAATATGGCTTCTTAACTTAGATTAATGTTAATTACTCTAATTTAGATGAGTAGTGAGATATCTGTACTGTCTGGGACTCTGGGTATGCAACATAAGAAATTATTAACATCATAGATAGTGGAAAAAATTATATTTCGTTTGATATTTTACTGACATATAAACAGTAGCATCTCTAGCTATCTTCCACCCGACATATATTAATTAGAAGCACATCTTTACTCTGTAATAATCTTTATATGTGAGTGAGAGAAGTAACTAATCTGAGTCTTATCAAAAGTTGACATGACACTCTTATTTTTCTTCTATCTCTTTTTTATCATCTCTGCTAGCCATGCATAACAAATGGCTCACCTTGACCAAATGAGATAAAGATAAGACTATACTAAAATAGTGTCATTACGGTATTTAATTGACCAGATGTATTCAAGACTACATTCAATATATTGCAGACAACTCTCAATTGAACAATACAAAGTCCTCTTTTATTTTCCTTGAGGCAAGTAGCAAACAATGATCTATGGCAGTACCAGTACGAGAAAATAAATAACTGATAAATACTGTTTGTAATGTGTCTGCTAAAAGCTGCTTTATAATGTTTTTTATTCATATTGTGACTTCCTGTTTTGTTTTTATTTCACTTGTCTTAATATATATAAATCTCGTGTCCCAATGTTTGTCCTCAATGGACTCCTAAACCACTTAACCGATTATAATAAAATTCGCACAACATGTGCAGTTCGATCCAACTTGAGAGATAGGATAGTTTAAATCTAAAAAAAAAAAAAAAATTGGGTAAAGTAGGGTAGTGTAGGGTAGTGTAGTGTAGGGTAGTGTAGGGTAGTGTAGGGTAGTGTAGGGTAGTGTAGGGTAGTGTAGTGTAGTGTAGTGTAGGGTAGTGTAGGGTAGTGTAGTGTAGCGTAGTGTAGTGTAGGGTAATGTAGGGTAGTGTAGGGTAGTGTAGTGTAGGGTAGTGTAGTGTAGCGTTGTGTAGTGTAGGGTACTGTAGGGTAGTGTAGGGTAGGTAGTGTAGTGTAGGGAAGGTAGGGTACGGTAGCGTAGGATATGTAGGGTAGTCATTTGACGGGAAAAATTCAAAAAATAAATAATTGTCTACCCCGTGCGAAGCCGGGACGGGCTGCTAGTTATTTCTATAATTTTATAATTAAGTTGTTTACAGAAGTACCAAATGTTTTTATAGTTAGGTACTCCATGACAAGGCTATATTTGGAAGGATTTGAATAAAATAGATTTGTCAATGACATAAAACAAAATTTGAACATTTAAATATTCAAATTTTCTTTAAATATGAGAAAATAACACCAATACCGAAATAAAACTAAATATCAAATAGATAAACTGGCATATAGGTAATGTTTTAGTTTCATATGGACACTTTCTGTTATAGGAAGCAGCACGGCATGTGTGATGATCCTAGACCGGACGGAGAGCGTGATGCGCGCCGCCAACATCGGCGACAGCGGCTACATGGTGGTGCGCGGCGGCCGCGTGGTGCACCGCTCGCACGAGCAGCAGCACTACTTCAACACGCCCTACCAGCTCAGTCTACCGCCACCCGGACACGACCGGAATGTGCTAAGTGACAGGTACAGTCTTCTAACATTTCAGCTACTTTCCCATTAAGAAATTATATTTGAAAGTTGAGGAAAAGTCTTCTGAAAACATGAAAGTGAAAAGTGAGAAAGCACTTTCCACTTTGACGTTGTCACGAGGTACACATTAGGATTTCGACCTTCAGTTTGTTGTAGTTCTTACTACAATATTATGTAAATGTTTTCATAACAATATTCTTGTTGGCACATTTTCACAAATCCTAAAAGTTAATACAATATTTGAGGTAAACTACGCGAGTGATATGAAATCAAGATAATTTTAAAATGACATTGTACTGACTGTCCAGGGATTGTTATTTATGTGTTTATCTCGCGTCTACTTATTTGATAAAAGAAGTAGAGTGCGTCATAATTTTCTTGATGATAAAATCAGAATTAGAGCGAAAGGTTACTTCAATACCGATAATAGTGTAAATAAATACTATGAAAGACTTGAATGTCTCATATGGGTAGCTCTAAACATATTCACTGAAAGTATCCCTCTTCTTTCTCCATACGATTTGAAACTATGCTTATTTTTGCGATAAGAATGTCGGGCACTTTACGATAGTTTGGGCGGAAATTCTTAGTTTCGTATTGTTGACAGTTTTCATTTGGTGTTGTGCCAAATTCATTTTTATAAATGTCCCGTTATATTTAAAAAACGCTGCAGCTTTTGTACATAAATTTGTTTGGCTGTACTCGTCCTCCCACCACGACAATTGGCATCATTATTGTATCAGCCTGGATCTCTACCCATCTGCAATGAAGCGCTACAAACCAGAAATTCGGCTTCTTGGTACCTATCTGGCACCGAGCGGTTAAATGTAATTTAGCAACATTGTGAGCTCAGTCTAGCTCAGCTCACTACAAAATGGTACAGTAATGACAGACACTCTTTAGAATCGTGAAGTAATGTGTTATGTAAATATCAGTCTTTTCTTAAACACATATCGAGCATCATATCATTTGATCCTAAAGATTTTGCTAAGTACTTTGAATGAAACATAACAAGCGCAATGAAGCGTAACAAAGACGCTTGGCGACAAATTGATTAATGATTATCTTAGATCTCGACCAAGTGATACTGAGCTTATACTCATTATCCTTTATTTTTAGCAACCGGAGCTTTACAAGTACTTACTGTTATGGTAGCCAACGTAAACATTAACAATAACAAAATTACGTAACCATCTTAATCAGGCTCATTAAAAATAAAGTGCTGATTAATGAACTTTTATGACCTTGTACTATCATGCGTTGAATATCTTCTGACCCTCGACTCAGAAGATAGGTATTCAAATGTCGAACAGTACCGCAATAAAATTCTTCTTAATTAGTTGATTAACAATGCGGTGTCCCTTATCACTAGAATTAGCAGTGAGGAAACATAGACAATACGTTTCATTTAATCTCATCCGGATTTAGTCTAGGCAGTCATAAGACTCATTATGCTTCCACCACGAGACTAGTAGTCATGTGCTCATTCCACATACAGCTCTTGTATTTCTGTATGCACTAATATTAGAATTTTTAGCTCATTGGATGTTTGCCAGATCTTTAAACTCGCGCGTTCTCTTCAAATTTATGGAATTGTGTTTACTTGTTTATTATTGGCACGATTAATGAAAGAATTTGTTAAATGCTTATATTCAAAATAAATTCTAAATGTGTGATAAGATCACGGTAATTGTTGTGACGTCACAATGTAAGAATGGAATAACTGCGAGGTTGTTGACACTATTATTTAATTACATCATTGACATCAAATAAACGACACACTGTCGTCACTATTTATAGACTTCAAATGTCATTATAGTACTTACGTATATACCTATATACGTCGGTACATCTTAGGACTGAGTGGTTACGTCTTGGCGCCCCAATTACGTGCTACGCTATACGCTATTATGTAGATAACTGAACCGAGAATAAAGTCCAATGTTTTTTCGCTCGTGAATCTGTGCTATGTTGTTCTTCTCATTATTGTTTATTTATGTCCACTTATTTTAAATTGCGTCGTTTTAGTATTATTATGTTGTTACAATAGGATGTAGCGTAGTTGTTATAGTTTCCATGATAATATTGTTCACCTGTAGAAGCTGGAGATAGCTCAATTGCACAGATGCAGCATGACTTTTAGTACTGAACATCACACCAGATCATAAATGTTGCACCCATTGTTTCCTAACTACAATTATTAAACAAAAACATCTCTGTCTGTCCGTCTATTCACGATAAACTCAAAAACAACTGAACCAAAATCAACGTGCTCTGATCGGATTTTAATGCTGTTTTCACCAATTGACAGAGCCCCGATTTCTGATTTAAGCATATAAAATGGTGTATTTCTCGAACTCTAGCTTAAAAATGTCTCAAAATTTGACATTCAAATAGGGTTTTGAGACGTGCATAACTTGAAATACTCAATTCAGAAACTTGCCCATATTGGCATGCGTATTATAAGCACAGAAAAGCTAAGAAACAGAAGAAGCTAAACAATGCCGACAGTAAAACCGGCGAAAGTGTTTTATTGTCATGTAATATTAACCTAACGAAGACTACATAAGCGATAGAAAACCAGAGCGTAATCACCAATCACGCTATGATGATTGAAATAGGTATTGACACTTTCCGCGTAAAATAATGTGCATTCAACATCATACCATTTTATCATAGCATTCACAGCGCGTTGTTTACATAGTGATCAAGTGATCATGAATACATTACTGCGTGGATGGATCGCACCACTTTTACTCTTATTTATAGAGGGTTAAAAGGTATCTCTTAATGGTTCCCGCCATCTTTCATTATCATTACTTTGTCATGCTCAAACGCCATGCAAGCCGCAAGGATAGAAGGAAAACTTAATATGTCTACCTTTCTGCAGTAGCATTACATTCGACATTCTGGGGTTTTCGCAATTGTAACGAAATATTTACAAAAGTAGTATAAGGAAAACGAACGAGTTGACCCTGACTACAATACATTAATTTGTAAGCGCCAAACCAGACTACATTTTTTAAACAGACCGAAGAAAGTTTGTCTTTTTTGCTTGTCATAAAAAGAAGAGCTATGACGAAATAATAATACAAGAACGAAATCTTTTTGAAAAATAAGACGAAATGTATTTTATCATGTATTCAATACGAATACATATTAAGTATGTTCTAAAAATACATACTAAAAACTATATTGCACTATTTTTTGTTTATTATTCTTTTACTTATTGAAATAACCAATCGAAAGCTATGTTATATTATTTACACAGAGCTTTAAAACATATACGTACCGTAAATGGCACCCATCGTATTAGATCTTTTGTGCCACTGGATTATGGACAGTTAAATAATAAGCATCCATCATCTTAATTTTTAGGCCAGAATCAGCGGAGACATCAGAGTTCTCAGTGGAGTGCGGCGATGTGATCCTGGTGGCGACGGACGGAGTGTTCGACAACGTGCCCGAGCCGGTGCTGGTGGCGGAGATGCGGCGCGCGCAGAGCTTCGCCGGCGACACCAAGCGCCTGCAGGCCGTGGCCAACTCCATCGCCTGGATGGCGCGCAACCTCTCCTTCGACGGCTGCTACATGTCGCCTTTCGCTAAGAGCGCACGACAGAACGGCATTGATGCCATCGGTGAGTTATCAAACCATAGTATAACATAGCAACAGCCTTATAATGTTCCCACTGCTAGGACTCAGGTCTCCTCTCTAGGAGAAGGAATGAGCCGTAATCCACCACGCGGCCGCATAGCGGGTTGGTGGATGTCACATGTCTTCGAATTTTTGGTTCTAGGACATGCTGGTTTCCTCACGCTGTTTTCTTCACCGTTTTGAGAACAGTATCAAACCATCCTACTACAACAATCAATTTCGAATAAAGCAAACAATTTCGATTTAATAAACATTATTTAGGTAAAAAAAATAAAAAGTGTTTTTTTTTATTTCTAAAGGATATATAATAGATAAGATAGATAAGATGTAAAAAGTAATATTAGCGCGAATTATAGTTATTTCATATCTGAATTAATTTTCTCTCGTTACTTCATCATAATATTATGAATGCTGCGTCATGTACTCATGTCTAATTTTATATTTTGTTTGCAGGGGGAAAACCAGACGACATAACGGTGCTACTTGCTATCGTAGCGCTATGAAAATGTCCCCATGTGATTTATGTAGCTAGATTCTAGATACATTTTTTGTTCAAGATTACTACAAAATTTAGTTAAATAATAGTGATAAACAACGAAGCCAAAAAAATGAAGATTGGACCCTTTTTTAAATTGATCTGTTATATTTTGGTTCAAAGTAAGGGAGGTGCCCACTTTATTTGATTCATTGCGATTTATTATGAAACAGATTTTTTCTAAAAATCTGTTTTGTATGTATATTTGTTGTTTAATTATAACATTGTGCATAGTAATGTGTAAATACTTTTTGTACTATATGACTTCAGTTTTTGTTACACCAGATATTTCTGTATGATCTCAAAAGTTGCTGTATGCTTTTTGTAATGTAAAGGGCCAGGCCATGTAGACGTCAATAGGTCACCTCCTAAGCTTGATTCTGTCTACCGTGTTAGTTGTCAAATAGAATTGTTTATTCAGTGATATCACGCTGTGACGCCACGATCTGACCGTTGTGCTTCTAAATTATTGTGATTTACATGAAGCTGTTTGATGTTGTTGTAATGCTGAAAATAAAATGCTTGCTGTAAGATTTGAGACAAATATTGGGTCAATGAAAGTGATCCGTGACCGAAATTCATTTATCTTTGAAACAACAGACCTACTTATATTATCAGGTGTTTTATAAGTTTACATAAACTTACCACAGATTGATAGAACACCCAAGTACAGTAGACTTTTTGGTTGTCTTATAAAAGTGATGTTTGTGATCTGCGCTACACTGCTTTAATCGATAATATTGAAGTCAATTAAATATATTTATTCATGCGAGTGCTAAATGGCTCGAGAGCAATGTGAATACTAATTTTAAATGTCGTTGATGTCAATAAAACAGTGTAAGCAGTATAAGAGCACTGAAAAGTAAGCTAGTACGGGTCAATAAATATTGTGATGTTATTTTCCAGAACAAACTGTATTTAACTTGAAAGAGTATGCGGCTAATGTATGATTACGCCGCCTTTTTAATAATTTTAATTTTGTTGGCCCACTTGTAAAATAGTAGAATATAGTTTTATAATTGTGTGATTACGAAGTTGATGAGTATGTCCTTCTTAAATATTTGATTTTACAATCAACTGTGTTTTGGAATTGAGTGCGAGTTTGAATGAAGACTGAATACAACTAGATATACTGTTCTTGTTGTTACTAGTAGTTTTAATAATGTTACGAAACTATATTTGAAACGATCACAACTAACGGTTCTATAATAAGACACTATGTTCTTTTATAAATTTTTATGTAAATTATATGTGTAATGATTGTATGTCCCTATATTTTTTTTCTTCAAACGATGATTGATACGTTTATCGCAGCTTTTATCATTTAATTTGACTCACACTCACACTTTGGATGTAAGTTCTCGCTATAATTAGAAATCATACCTAAGTAATACCTTGTTACTTAGTTATTAGCTGCAATCATTATGTAAAGTGCATTTGAAGTTTATTTTAATAAATTGAAATTACGTTACAGGTAAAACGAAACGTATATAGCTCGCTCATTGCTCTGTAAATGGTTTATCGCTAGCTGAGTAATTCTAATAATGGCAGAAATGATGGAGCAGTCATAGCGAAATTTATTTACACACCATAAACATAAAACAGGATGAGTTTTATCCAATTGACTTGTTAATTCCATGCATTGTAGTTTTGGGCTCTGTAAGTTTCGTTTTAGTCGTGACCTTCCTATTCAGATGTCGCGTTAACCAATTTAGTGAGAGTTACTCGACATACCAAATTGGCCAGCCAGATTAGCCGTGGCTTACAATTTGTAAATAGAAATCAGTAGCAAATGATATCTTGAAATTAGATTATCACGCTTCTAATAAAAGTATGTCAAGGTATTGGCTGTAAGTAGTAATTGATCAAACGCTTATCGACTTGGACTTATCAACTGTAACCGTGTTTTAAAATTCACCATGATATTGCGTGAATATAGAATAAACAATTCTGATTACGATACAATCTTTGACTACTTATCACCTGATTAAAACTATCCCTGGGGTAAAAAAACAGCCTGAAAAAATTTTATCTCAAAACCTAGCAGGAACGACGAATACCATAGGAATCGACGTCTCCGGTCAAAAAGTCGGTAATAGCAGGATCAGTTTTTTGATTACCACCTTTATTGTCAGGACAATAGGTCGGTAATCGGAAAACAGATCCCTGCGATTACAGACTTATTAACAAGGAGATCATATTAAATCAAGTATAGTTTGTCCAATTATCAGCAAAGTAATCAGTGCTGTATCTAGTGGTAAGCAAAAAATATTTTATCGGGCAGCTTTAAAATTAAAGTCATACGAAATTAAGTACATCTGTAGAAATAGCTAATTACGAGAAATATATAATTTGAATTATAGGTACTTTTGACTAGATTTTTTTTTAATTTAGTACTACGTTTGTCGGCAATCTGTACAATCTTTTACTGCTTCTCACGCAGTGTGAAGTGAGAGTATGGCAGATTTTTGTTGTCTAAAACCTGCTGTGATCCTTTAGTTGCCCAGGACTCGGTGACTCTTGAACATTCCTGCAGCTCTAGCCGGTATCGGCCCCCTGAGTCTCGTCCGTTTTGTTTAAATATCTTAGAGGTGCGCATACGCGGAATAAACGCAGCAGGGGCTCGGCCTGGATCCTGACCGGTTTCGGCCACCTCCTTGGCTTGCATTGCTAAAGGAGGTGACTTCTTCCCATACCCTCTCGCTCCGGGCCATGGTTTGAACTAGTTCCGGAAGCGAAAGGTCGCCGCCACAGAACACCAGAAACGGTAATGCTCCACCCAAGTGGAGCAGACTTAGATACCTTATGCTCAACCGCGTGCTCCGGGCGATCCGCACATTAGTGAAACCTGGGCGTTTGTTTCCGACAAATCTGTAATAGGTACCACTCGCAATATCCTTGTCAGGTGAAGACTTGCATCAGGTGGAAAGTGAGGACGCCGTGACGCCTCTGTTGCCATTTCTCAATGTAGGGATCTCGACAAAGCTCTATACACAGTGCGGCAATTTGTCACCGGGCCACTGTGGGCGTGGCTCCCCATAAAGAGCCGTGGCTTCAAAGGATTTGTCGCGACAATATTCGCTTGAGTGGCCACACACGTCACTTTAGTGTCGTACATACTTTGAAGCAGGACTGACACGCCAGTTTACCGACAGTGCCCCGATGCAACATCGTCTGCGCGCATTAACATCGCGTTGCAACGATGTACCCGGCCACATACATCGCCGTAGCCCGCTAATGTAGCCCTACCATAATGCGCGATGGCGAGAAGTTTTAATTGATTGTTCGAACATCTCGATGGTTTTGTGTTTGACTCGAGTCCGATTAGGTCTGTTATTGTGACTGGCGTGTTTATTCGCCAGTTGTTCGTCGATGGTTTAGAGTTTCAAGTGACAGATTCGATTAATCGAAAACTAGATGAATCGATCCGTTGACTCGAAACAATCGAAAGACAATTCGATTATTTTGTAGAACGGAGAGTCGATAGTTTATTTAGACCCTTTCGAAATCGCCCATTGCTAGCCGATGTGAACCCTAATAATTAATAATTGGCGTAGGTACATAATAGTGATACTGATAATGCAGGTAGGTAATGCCGTTGAGTGCAAACATTCGACTTAGCGCTGAAACTTTAGATTCTTTTTTTTAAGCATGTATCAATCCTTACTTTAATACCTAAGTTTGACAGGTTTTCAGAATATAGTGGAGTTAAAAATGTTCAAATTCAGCCTTTATGGTTAACATTGTGTACAATACAAACAGTTAATTATAAACTACTAGCTGTCCGCTGCGGTTTCACCCGCATTTTTCGTTACTGCTCCGCTCCCGTAGCGTGATGGTATATAGCCTATAGCATTCCTCGATAATTGGGCTATCTAACACTGAAAGAATTTTTCAAATCGGACCAGTAGTTCCAGAGATTACCCCTACATACAAACCTACAAACTTACAAATTTTACCTCTTGTATAGATTTTATGTTATAAATAAACATAATGCAGATTTATGGGTTTTCATGATATAGCAATTGAGCTCTATACAATAAAACGATTAGTATTTCATAATAATTTGTATTCACAATTAACAGACCCTTATCAATAAACTTTTTACACAAAATACATTAAAATCTACTCAATGCTAGTGACGTAATCGTTATCACTTCGGCATTTGATTTGTACAAATATTCATACTCTAATGTCTTCACTGCATAATCCATTACCCAAGTGAAAACATATTGCTTGGCATATTTATAAATGAAATGTCTATTTTACTAGTTACTTTAAAAATGTTTAGATTTTACAGAGGATAGAGACAGACACGATTATATTGTAAAGGACAAAGAAAAAAGGGGCATAGAAACCTTAGGCTATGGTCAAAAGAATGGAGTAGTTTGAATTCATAGAGGAAAATAACACTAAGAGCAATGCATAAAAATATAGTAGAAATCATAGAGATATTCTTATTAGGTGTTTTGGCTTTGAAATTATATCATATTTAATGTACAGCAGTAACTAATAGAGCAAGCCTATCTAGCATCCTCGTCATCATTATCATGGCGGCGCCAGTCGAAGCCTCCTGGTCGTACATTGCCCAGTTCTGGGAGTGGATCATAATCTGGTTCAGGGGCTGGATCAAATAACTTTTTTCTGAAAATAAATAGTTATGCATGAAAATATATAAAATACTTTTTTAAACATATTCAAACAGCAATCAGTGAACATTAACCTTTCACATACCCGCAAAACGAGACACAATAGTAAGACAATGACAGCGCGGTCTCATGAGACCGGTCGGAGATTCAAACGTTAAGAATGATAATAAATATTTGTGAAACATAAAAGTTCTAAAATAAGAATGAATACTTACAAGAACTTTGGTGTTTTCAGTATTTTCTGGCCTCCATTCTGTCTTGGTAGTACATCCTCCATAAAGAAGTATATATGGCCAATAGCCATGCCCACTAAATCTACTGATATAGCATTGCCAAGTAGTACTGAAAAACCCAATAACACCCAGGGAAGGTATGGAGCCTGTAAAAATAATAATATAATTAATGCATCTATACTACAAAAACTACTATGAGATTTGCTTGTGGAAGAAGGTGGGATGGTCGGAGTAAAGTCTAGCTGGGCCATGATAGCCTTTGTTCGAACTACCCAATATGGTCTACCTAGACTAAGTAGGGAAACCAGACTGCAAAAGATAGATGGACTACTATGAGACTTGATGTATGTATGATGCAGGTAGTTATTACTTTTTCTACCAATAAAAACCAAGTACCTACATAATTAATAACTGTTTTGATTTCTTGGAAAAAGAAGGATAGAGGATTAGAATGATGTAGCTAAGTACAGCAACCTTACCTGAAAGTTCATGAGGCCAAAGAAGTTCATCCTCACAAAGACATTTCTCCGAGACCATACATACACTATCATTATAGTAAATGCTTGTCCTAAAAATAGTAAATTCACAAAGAAAGCACACAGCTGTTATAAACATTGTTAAGGAAATTTAAGAATAATTGGCAGACCTTTATTTCTAATTGGCAATGATGATACTAGCTTGAGCCAACTTTTACGATTATGAAATTTTAACTTACTAACAACTATTGTAAATCTTTGTACAACAAACTTTGTATTTCACTTGCAATGTAAACCAATTGTGTTATCGTCTGGGATTTTCCAGCATTTCAGTCTTGTTAAAATTACTTAAATAGATAAATGTTCTTTGAATTGGTTTAAAAAGGATACAATCATCAGGACACCTCCAAACACAAACATTACAACAAAATCAGCTGTTCTTCCTCGAAATGAGCCCTCTTCTAGCATTCTACAATATCTGTAGGTGAATATCATATTGAAGAAAAAGTTGAACCCTAAATTCCCAAAAAACAGGAATGTGCTTATTAGCCTCCATAATTGGTATTTCCTTAGTATTAAATTAGGATTAAAATATAATTGAAATGGTGATACTAGGTCCAGTTGCTGAAACAGAGAAATATAAATTGTTATGATATCAATTGTTTCATCAAAGCTATCATTTACTAAAGGTTCATGCAAAAAATATATAATGACTCAGCAAATGACACGTATAATTAAATAAACAAATAAGAAAACACGTACAACAGCTAGCGTAGTAACAACACAAGCCGTAGTGTATGCCCTGGTCACGGGAGGTATGAGCATGTATTCCTGGAGAAGCGTCTGATATGCCATTTTCCCGTTTAGTTATATTTTCGTTTTACACTTGAACGTTCTATAGAAAATTAGCTAAGATAACAAAGTTACAGTTCGACTCGACATGATTGGGCCACATCAGAATTCAATTGTTCACAATAGCAACAATCATGATTATGATTACAGGAAATTAAACTGTGCAGAAATGAATCTTCTCTAAGCTCCCAAATAAATTTATTTCAATACAGTAAATGTTACTTAAAGTTTACAATCACTTTTGTTAAATAATTCGAAAAGTACTCAAAATCTTGAATATTCTCAAAATCTACAACAGAAAATTGTCAAAGATGTCATCATGATAATTTTCATAGACAAACTCCTAACTTTTATTTTTATTCTGGCAATCCTAAAGATAGTGCATCGTTTGACTCTGAATCTTCGTGAAGATAAGAAAAATAATTCTATCGTCTCCTTATCAATAAATAATAAATCATTATGCTAACGTTTTGAGGATCCTTTTATCGGTTCAAAATCTTAACAAAAAAAAAATCTTTTTGGTGACACTGTCTTTCTGCCACAAGGAAATGCCGGGGTATTTCCTATCTCTGTTGATAGCTCAAAAATTATGATCAATAAAAGTGATATACAGCTAATCTGAGCATAGTCGCAATTATTTCTCAACAGACATTATATTTTGTTCGTGATCATTTTTGGTCGGATTCACGATATAGGTAATCACTTTTACTCAGATACCCGCGAAACGAGACACAATAGTAAAACAATAACAGCGCGGTCTCATAGGATCGGTTGGGGATTCAAACGTTAATAGCAATATTCGGAACGCTGTGGGTATAAGAGATACACAGGCCCAACGTGTAAACGGTAGACAGAGTATTCGACTGTGTAGAAAAAACATCATACTCTGTCTACGGTTAACGCTGCCCGTCCACAACAGACTTTTTGTAGGTCCGATAATCGTCACAAATTATAATCCTCTATAGTAAGTATATCCGGCTTTTTATAGGCCATGTGCGTTGCACTATTACTATCACTGTGTTCTATTTATCACCTACAAAAAATCGTTCACCGATTGTCGGTCGTGGGCGGGCAGCGTTAGGTACACGTTGGGCCTGCGTTCATGCTTCGCAAGCGTGTAAACGGTGGTTTTTTGCATGACTGGTGTAAGAATATTTTTTACTCAACTACCCCCATTTTTTTCATTAATTATTTATGTAATCTGACACGCCCTCCCGCTCCACCCAGAGCGGGAGAAGTCATTAGATAATCACCACATCAAAAAAACCTCATTTTTTCTGAGTCAGCTAGTAATATAATAAATTAGAAGTTGAAATAAAGTGGGGCGTCATAAAAGGTCACTTATACAACATGTAACATAATTAACGCACACCCTCTTGTGGGGTCATTGTACTCGTCATTATGAACAACTTTTAGTATGGGACCAAAACTAAAATCGAGAAAAAATTATCAGCTGTTCCATAGATTTTGACGAAATAAGTGAACATAAATGTATGGAACAGCTGATTATTTTTTCTCGTTGTATAGATGTCGTCTATGTTGTATAGATAGAAAAGTGAAGAGCATATAGAGCTTCGTCGTTGATATAATATATCAATGACGAAGTTATAGACTTGATATTAAAAAGAGAAGTCAGACGACTAACATCATCAAAGTGTATCACGCCCACATTATAATTAGGTATGACTTTAAAAAACGGTTGAAATCTTGTTTAATTTTTGATTACTTTTAATTAAATTTTTCGGTTAATACCTTGTTTTGGATGTTTATTCATAAATTGATTGGACAACTTTATTCAAATTATGAAACCTTTCAAATCTGATGGTAGGGGAAACTGTCAAGTAAAAATCTTGTACAAAAATATTTTGGTATTCAGCTAAATCTGGCTTGACTAGAAGCCAACCCCAATGTAGTTGGGAAAAAGTGCCCATGTATGATTGTTACAAATAGGTCACACTATCATGTCTTGCTGGAAGTATGTTGCGTTACCAGTAATCTTTTTCCAACTATGATGAGGTGCTGACCTCATCATAGTTAGGAAATGGATACTGATCCAGCATATAAAGAACACATAATGTTATATAAAAATAAAAGAATTACTCAATATAACAGATATTTATTATGACATAATTTTAGTTTTTTTTTATTTTACATAATTACACTTAATATACAAAAACAGATGCCAAATCATCATAATCATAAGTTCTCTTCAAGAATAAATCCAATAAAGATACTCCAGATATATTACAAAGACCTGTATTTATTGGCAGAGCTGTTAAATTGATGTTGAAAGATTGGCCAGGTTCCAATGGCCCAAGTTTCTTGTTTGAAATGCCACACCAAAGGAGACTAGAATCCTGAAGTGAACGTAATTTTAGAATTAAGTCTAGGGTCCTCTCACTGGCATTGACTATTTTGCATTGGAAATCAAAAGGCTCCTCCACAGACACTTTACTAGGCAACTTTTCAAATGTGAGCCTGATATCTCCATAATCAGGTGTCATTCTCTGCAGTTGACTAGTTTGCAACCGCCCCTTTTCTCCCAGGTTAGACCTCCATACAATATCCAGTTTTCCTATATTTTTAGCTGCAGCCAATAGTTTTATTTCCTTTGAAATGTTTTCTCTTGGTGTCAAACAATAGAGATATTGACAGCTTTCTTGTGGTTGAAGTAAAGTAACATCTCCAAAAACAGAAATTCCATCATCAACTTCATTTAATGATTTCACATTGAACTGTTGTGAGCTTTCCAAAGACACTTGCTCTAATATAATGGGCCCAGATGTTATGTTTTGCACTTGAGCTTCCAGATAGACATCATCAGACTCAGCATTGTAAAACTTAGTCTTCACATCCAATGGTTTCATAACTTCAAACTTAAAGAATTTTCTGAATGATGCAAGTGTGTTATAGTTGGACATATATGTGACTTCACAGACAAGAATGTGTGTGCCAAGGTCCTTGACTTCATGGTGTATGACATCACTTAGTGTTTCGTCTACGTCAAGCATAGTAGGGGAGAGGTTCTGCTGAGTTGTAAGTAATATTCTCTGGGAGTTAGTTTGCAAATCAGCTTTTATGGACACACTTTGTACAGGATTATTTGTTTCATTATGAACGCAAACATAACAGGAAAAGGTTTCACCAAGATAAATATTACCGAAACTTTGTGGAAGTAATAGGAATTGACCTGCAGAAAGGGTTTCCATTTGTGTGACAGAAGTAGCATCGTCTTTGAGGTAATTGTTTAATATATTACCTGGCAAGTCTTTAGAATCGCAAGTTACGATTTTTGGGCTTATTAGAGCAGGTTTCGTCAACCTCATCACTTTCAGTGCGACTAGATGTTCTATTACTTCCTTTGGATCCATTTTTATATAAACAGTACTCAACAGCTAATTAACACAACAATGTGGTGCTAGCGTAGCGCATCAGCTGCTATAATGGGACTTCCTTCTATTTAGCAGTTCTAATCGGAAAAATAGTCTTATAAGTTTTATATTTTCTATTATCGATTTTGGTAATTTACAATTCACTGATTCCACCTTTGTTGTCGTTCGTCATCAGCCAGTTAACTGTCACTGTCAATGTCAACCATGCAGGCAATAAATGGCAATATTATATTTTTTGGAATGAAATGACCTGGCTACTGAGGGCTTTATTTCGAATCTTTAATTTTTTACAATTAAAAAAACAACTTTATTTGCATTACCAATCGTGCAGCAAATACATTCGTGTATAATATCGAGTCTATCTTCGCGACAATCTTGGCTGTAATAGTCAATACTACAATGAAATCCTACAATGAAATAGCTACGATCAATGACTCCTTATGTTGTTCAGTTATTCCTTATATTGTTCAGTTGCGCAGATAATATTATCTACTACTATTGCGGTGCGTGTGCTCATTTGATGATAATACTTTCTGCCTCTTCGTTGCCACTACGGTGAAACTATCAACAGCTGTCCGTGGACGCACATACCGCTTCGATATATTTATAAGCGGTATATACCTATATTTTTTAAGTGTAATACGTAGACCATAGTCGTTCGCTCGGGGCTCAACAGATTAATTGAAAGTGTGTCCGATTTATTTATTTCTTCTCGAATCGATGGTTTAGTTTACCCTCAAAGAGTTAAGCCCAAAATCTAACTCCAGTCTTGCCATCAAGTATCGTGTTACCCCAGTTAATGGGTTGTGGAGGTCTGGTAAGTAGCCGCTCCTCGTAAAATACTGGTATTCAGCTAAATTCGGCTTGACTGGAAGCCGACCCCAATATAGTTGGGAAAGGGCTAGGCAGATGATGATGACGTAGACCATAGTCATAAAAAAATGACTAACTGTCAAATAAATTGTCAAGTCAACTGTCAATCATTCATTTTATGTCATTGTCAATTGACATTCAAGATAGAACTATCGTGATTATTGAAATATTAATTTTATGAAATTTTGAGAATTCGTGCGCTAGTGCGATTGCTGATCATTGAATCTGCTAACGAAATAGTGCTTTTTATTAGATCGAATTAAGAAGATGGTGTTAACAAAGGAATTTAGGATTTGTATGCCGATGACAGTCGAGGAGGTATTTATTCACTTTGATTGTGCTTTTGATTTGTATGCAGGATTTATATTTTATTACAGAAACTATGTGTACTTTTGTATAAATTTCAAAACCGTAACTAAATATGCCTGATAGAGTATTACATGGGTTCAATGGTGTAATATTACATTTGTGTGTATTAGTTTGTATTGACGACAGAAACGGCCTTGGAAAGATTAGTATTTGATTTGATAGTTTTATAGCTATAACATGCTTATGTATGGCTGCAGATTGATGTCTGCAGTGCGTATTAGATTTCTGTTCGTACTGTCTCTTATGATTCACTAGACATTAACTGCAGGGCACAGCTATCAGTTCAACCTTTTATCATTTTAATTGATCTCATCTTATCTCAAATGGCAGACATGAAAGTTAGGCTTAAAGTTCATACTTACAAGTTATGTAAACAGTCTGGTCCCACAAAGAGAATTATCAGAAACATGTGTATGATTGTTATGCTTTATTTCAGTACCGCATAGGTCAGCTGTATATGATAGCGCGGCATAGCTTTGAGCAGTCCAGCAATGGAGAAGGAGTGGAAGTAGTGGCTAATGAACAGGTCACTGATGAAATCAATGGAGTGGGTCAATATACTGAAAAGAGAATACATCTGTCTAGGTGTGTAGTTTATGTTGAATTAGATGTACAGTCTTTGTTATTGTGACCATGATGTACAATTGTAATGTTTAAATTTATTATAATATTTAATTTTTCCCTCTGGCCCTCTACTGAATTTTGTAAACCCATATAAGGTGTGGCCATAGGTATCCCGGAAATTCATATTTACAATTTATTATCTAATCCTGAATGGATAAGATAATCTTTTTACGAATTTGTTGTTGTGGTATGACACATATTTGTATTAATGATAAAAATGTGAGTAAATAAGAGGATAGTTACTTTTAGTAAATGGTTAAAAAGGGAAGTTCCTGTATTATATAATGATTATATTTGCTTTTTCCTTGTTTTACAGTCACTTACCATATTGGGTCCAGTCCCTGATACCAAAAATATTTTATGTCACTGAAAAGGCATGGAATTATTACCCATACACTATAACAGGTAAATCATAATTCTTAATATTTTATTTGCCCCATATTAAAATAGACATAAAAAGAAAAATAAATGTAAGATTTAGTACACATTGTTTCCTTCTATTACAAGTTGTTATCTTTTATTGAATAAATGTTAGTAGCTATATTTAAATTTATAGTTTCTAGTTATAGTTTATAGTTTCAACTTGCCTATTGAAATAGCTGATCAGCTGGTACATTATTTTTCCTTTTTTTGATATCCTTAATGAGTTTATGGTCCTTTAGAATGGAAGATAAGTCTTGAACTGAATGTTGTCTATGAGAATCCTTTTAAAAATATAATCTTATACCTTATATTTTTCTGAAAATTACTCAAGTATTACTAATTACTATGCAGTCTTATGAATAACAAATATTTCTTTTTTTAATTTTTCATGTTGCTGAATCTTCACAGAATATACAGTAAGTATTTTATTTTCAATATCTTTACATGTAAACACTATTTAAGTTTACATTCATTAGAGGAAAAAAGTATCCCTAATTGCAGCTTAGCAATCATTTTTTGTTATGCCTACTAACACATGTTTTATTTTCCAGTGCTCCTTCATTCCAAAGTTTGCTATCTCAATTCAAACAAGATATGAAGATAATAATGGGACTACAGAAAATGTGAGTAATATATTTTAACAGATAAAAATATTTAGATAAAAACTGACTGACTCAGCAAACATTGTTCTGCCAAAGTAAAAGCTACCAAAGTCAGCAGTGGAACAGCATAGGCTAGGTATAATCCTAACTAATATTATAAATGTGAAAGTGTGGATGTTTGATACTTAATCACAATAATCACGCAAAAACGGCTGAGCGGATTTGAATGAAATTTGGCATGCATAATTGCATATGGCCTTTGTCATGGAAAAGAACCTAGGCTACCTTTTATACCGATTCTTGAACACGCGGACGAAGACGCGGGCGGAAGCTAGTATAATATAATAATAATAAAATGTACAACAATTTATAGACACAAATGGTTAGATGTGATAGATAATGTATCAATATAAAATATTGAAATATTCAGAACCTGTATTTCCGTTTTCAGTAAACAATTCCTTCCAGGCACATACAGGAAAATTAAACACACCCTAAACCCTCCTAAAACCTATCCTATCTTCCTATGGTCCTATTTAAAACTGTAATTCTAGATAAATTACAAAACATGATCATTTGGAATAGAATTGTTTGTGTTTAAGATTATGTCACACTGTGTTGTGCAGTGTGATCTTTTGTTGATCTGCACCATTAGTTATAACAAACAAGCTTTTGTTATCAAAGCACTGACAAGTGATTCATATTTATTTCTAGTGTCTGGGCATGAGTCCAGAAGAGTTAGAACAAAGGGAAGTAGACTTCCTAGACATCGCTTACGATGAGATAAAGCCACATCATTACAAAGAGGCAGAGGATCCCAAGTTCTTCAAATCGGAGAAAACTGGTCGAGGTCCTCTCGTGGAGGGTTGGCGGGACACCCACCAGCCCATCATGTGCTGTTACAAGGCCGTTAGCGTCAAGTTCGAGGTGTGGGGTCTGCAGACCAGGGTTGAGGAGTATGTTCAAGCAGTAAGTCCATTTTAGTTTTTATTATTAACTTCCTAAGCCAAACTACCTTTAATTGTTTGGTTCTAAATATGGTACCGTTGATAAACGAAGAGGCGCGTGACTCTCGTACATAAACAAGTCACAAAATTGCGGCGCGTCACTATTTTATTTTTGTACACACCCATTTAGGCAACTTATACGTATAAGTCTACAGAAATATCAAGTAGGTACTGCTTATTGTTATAGAAATCGAAAAATAATTTAAGGAGCATTTCAGCCGAATGACGTCCACTATCGGACAAAGGCCTCCCCAAGCGTCGCCACAATGACCGGTTCTATGCTTCTCGTAGCCATCGAATTCCCGTGACCCTCCTCAGGTTATCAGTCCACCTTGTGGGCTTTCGAACGCTGCGTCTTCCAGCACGTGGTTTCCATTTCCAGAACTTTTGGTCCCCATCGACCATCTGTTCTACGAGCAATGTGACCACTGACTGCCACATTATTATTTATTGGAAATGGCAAATCGTACTTGTTCTTATTTATTTGTGTGTATTGCTTACTAGTTGTCCCCTGCGGTTTCACCCGCATTTTTCATACTGCTCCGCTCCCGTGGGTCGTAGCGTGATAGTATATAGCCTATAGCATTCCTCGATAAATGGGCTATCTAACACTGAAAGATTTTTTCAAATTGGACCAGTAGTTCCAGAGATTACCCCCTACATACAAACTTACAAACCTACAAACTTACAAATTTTACCTCACATAATATTAGTATAGATAAATCATAATTATGTTGTTTCTAGGCGATTCGAGAAATTCTCTTACTGGGTCATCGCCAGGCGTTTGCCTGGATGGACGACTGGTTCAACATGACGTTAGAAGACGTAAGGGACTACGAACGCGAAATGCAGGCGAAAACTAATATGAAGGTATGTTAACAGGTCGAAAAGACTTGTTTTTTTTTAAAGCCACTCTCCTCTAGTTGGGGCCCGACTCATCTTCCTATTACATCAGTTGTTTTCCCCTACTCCGTTTCCCTTACTGGAGTACGAATCTGTTACTATTTTGCTCTACTATTAATTATTTCTCGTCACAGCTATAGCATAGGTACTAAATATGGTTTATTATACATATTACAAGAGATATTTCATTGTTACAATAGCAATATTGTTATAATAAAAACTAAGCGGCGTGGCTGCGAAAAGAACGAAGTCAATACAATACAATTGTTACTTATGTTTTTTGTATGATCTACCTGCTGAAATAAGCGTGTCAGTTTATCCGATGAAGCGTACGACGTTTTATCGGATCGCGATAGTTGCCTGAAACAGTTAGATTTAAGTATCTATTTATTCTCGCCAATTTAACTTAGTGTTTTTTTTTCTTACGCTTCTGGTTTTTATATAACACACCAGTACTAAGGAATAACTCCTTTTGCCAATAACTGTATGATGAATTCTTATTGGGTAAACTTGGAAATAAACTTTGTAAATCAAACGACATGCTCAGCCAGTATTAGAGCAGCAGCAGAGTTTAACTCTCGATCAAATATACCCCCATTGCCTATCTCTGTTGATAGCTCAAAATATGATGATCACTCGTTATACCCAGCGTTCCGAATCGAAAAGCGAAAAAACGTGATTATATCATTGTAAGAGCTCATATACACGAGCGGCATGTTGCCAACGGCAGAGGTAACTACAGCTGACGACAAGGGGCGGCGGCAGCTGTCGACGCGGCAGCCATCGACGCGTCAGCAGCAGCCGTCGATGCGTCAGCAGCAGCCGTCGACCTACAGTGACACTTGACATACACGACGGCGGCCGCTGATCTTCGAAGTTGAAATGTCGACGGCTGCCGTTGACGTGCGTCGACGGCTGCAGTTACCTCTGCCGTTGGGAACATGCCGCTCGTGTGTAAGCGCTCTAACGTTGCGCGTTGGTCGGATTAGCGATATCATCACAACTATTACCCCCACAGATCAATTAAAGCATACTTTATAACTTCAAAACTTATTTTACAGCTGAAATCGACTACAGAGGCCGTCGAAGCATCTAACGAGGACAAAAACTCTGACTCTTCCAAACCACAGACCCCGAAGACTCCCAAATCCCCGAAGAGCACGAGCAGCACTCCTTCTGCCGAAGGTCGGACGTGGTTCACCTGGTCTTAAGCCGCTCGTCCACTAGGAAGGGCTTGGAACACTCCTCACTTATGTAGATCTCTGTTTAGTTAATTGCTATCTCTTATGCTTGTTCGCGATACTCTTGATGAGTCCACACAGCCAGTGCCGGATTAAGATAGCGTGGGGCCTGTAGCAAGTTCGACCAAGGGGGGCTTCTTAATTTTCACAAAATATGTAGTTAGTAAACCGAACTATATATTTGGCGAAAATTACAATTGATACCAGTAATCCTGTGGATTTTAAGATGAATTTTGCGGGAAACAACATTAGAGAACGTGCGGGTCGCCCATAATTGTGCGGGGCCCTTGCTACACGCCTAATCCGCCTCTGGACATAGCTCTAGAGTTTGTAGAACAATATAATTTAATATTTATAGACTTATAGTTTACCCTGCGTCCGTTAGGTAAGCACGAGACTGGTTTCAAGCCCTTCAGAATAATGTTGATTTTGATCTCATCTTGCTATCACGACAAGGTTTGATTTTGTCGACTTGATGTGTTCACCTATTGCCTTCGAAGTTTTCTTCCAATACGGTTTTCCTTTATTATTTCACAATTAATTAGATACAATTTTGTTCCTAGTTGTTTTTTTTTACGTGTAAGTTATACTCATGTTCAAAATGGTGTTAGTTAGACAATATTATTTAGTAAACCCTAAGGGATACCTTATTCTAGGGAATTGTAAAACCCTGCTTTATGTAATAAAGATATGTAGTACATAGCAGTGGTAAATGAGTGCGTGAAAGTAAACAGTGTTCAAAGAAAAGAGATAGGCGATAAGGTGTCTTTTTAAACCCCATTAACTGTCTCCCCTGAGAAAGTTATTTTCATATGTAGGTAAGTGCTAACTTTAAATATCTCGAATACTTTTCAAAACCTGTTTCCTATATCATATTGAACTGTTTCGTATGTATATATTATAGATGTATACTGAATACTGATGTCATATTAAAGGCACCTTAGATAAGTAGTCAAGTAAAAAACATAATAATTGATGTAGTGGTGTATTTTTTGAGATTGACTTTGAGAGAGGGAAATTGTTCTCAATATGTAGCCGTATAACTATATAAGTATATAATTGTTTTTTCATTCAAGATTATCGAACTAAGACTTCAGCCACAAGTATATTGAAATATTTTGACGGTGTTTACACTGCTATTGACATTACTTCTATCTAAATCTGACTGCGTGCTCCCCTAGGGGAGCTCTATTCCTATATTACATTCTTTACTTAACTTTTCATATATATGTTAGTTAATGTATGTTTTAGATGACTTTATGTTAGATGTTGTTAGGGGCCATTCATAAATTACGTCACGGGAATTTAATATTAGAACGAAAAATAATTTAAATAGATAGACTTGAAATATTTAGAGGTTTTGTGTTGACTCTTCCACTCCTTGTCGACCTCCTCTTGACGAGTGACGTGATGTATGTATATCCCCCTAGTTTGTTGTATTTATGGTGTGTTAACTAGTAACCTTTCAACAAGGCCTTTACTTAGAAAATGGTTGTATTTAAATAATGTCGAATTATCTACTGAATTTTGTAATAAGTAAGAAGTAAACGGGTATGTCGAATAAGCTGGACAAATGTCATAGTTCCATGTTAGGAAATGATTTCAGTGAAAAACTAAGTGTTGTAAGATGTAGTTATATGCGTGTTAAGTGTGCAATATACGGTTTAATGTTCTAGAAAATATAAATGACCAAAGTTCTCTAAAAGATGCTGGTTTCTATGTTAGATGGCTATATGACTTGATGTAATAATAGTTATATTTAATACAAATTGAGCTTGACCCTTGAATACATATTTATTATTGGAATTGCTTGCTTGCTGTGATTGGTTGAGTTATACTCTAACGATATTAAGTATGAAATAAGTTATCATCTTTGTGAGCCAGCCAATGTACGCGTGTTTATGGTTTCAATCGAATAAAATAGGTGTAACAAAGTGTAGTAGTATTGAAGTAATAGATACCAAGGGACATTTTTCTTGTATTTGCAGAGAGAGAGACAAATGGGTACTTTGCTGTTTGTATTTATTATTAATTACTTATTTATGCAATATTTTATACTAAACTACAAATAACACTTAAAATAAATCTCTGACTGAAAACCGCATTAAAATTGGTTACAGGTGTGGTGGAAGCATCGCGCTATCCCTATTGTACTCGATAAACGTAATGACAGTGAGTTCCCATTTTAGTATGTGTTTGATAAGAAAAAATCTGTAAAATTTTTGATGAAGATTATTTAAAAAAATGAGTCGATTATCCAATTGCCGTAATCCCGACGATTGTGTATCGTGTAAGGAGGATGTTTTCTACATGTTGGCATTGGCTGGCCAATGTATATGTCGAGTTTGTTTGAATGTTAGGCCTCCATTAGTGCAATGCGTTCCGCTTGATAGCTCGGTTTTAGATTTATATTTTGTACTGTCAATTCTTATGAACGTTTTTTTAAGCCTCAAAAACTGTATTGAAATTATGGCGTCCGCAAAAAGTAGTGTTATCGTTATTATTGTACATAATTGGAATTATTAGGTCACAAAAACGGCTATAAATACTAATTACTTTCGCGAGTTATGTTTCAAATGTAACTTCTCGCTTAATATTTAATGTACGGTAACTTATGTGTTGTCGATCAAATATAATGATTGTTTATGAATGATCTTGGTATTATTTAACTTCCATTTTATGATTAAAGACTGCAATCATGTCATCAAATCGAGGTCCTTATTAGTAAAAATGTATCTGGTGAAACGACTATTGGACTATAAGTTGAATCGTCAACAGCGGTTACGCAAATTATCCAATCTTGTGTCGTAGACCAAGAACGCCATAGGCGCGCCATAATTATGTCGGTAACTCCCTTCTTTGTGGAGTGGTTAGAAAGACGTCACGGCATCATCACCTTCCGTATGATGCAGGTCCTCACCGGACATGGTAAGTTCGGGAGGTTCCTGCATCGGATTCAGGCGGACGACACGCCAGAGTGTCACCACTGTATGGATCGCCTGGAGGACGCGGTGAAGCATACGTTAGAGGTGTGTCCCACTCGGGAGGAGGACCGCCGTGTCGTCGTGAAGGTGATCGGCGGTAGAGACCTCTCGCGCCAGACCCTGGTATAGGCCATTGTCCGGAGTCCTTCTGCGTAGAAGTAATGCTACCGAAGGACGCGGCCACACGCGAGAGGGTATGGCCCTCACGCCCTCGCGGCCGGAATTCCGATAAAAAGTTAAAACGTTGGACCGCTACTGTTATTTTCCTAAAAAAAACTTTTTTTACGTTGGCAATCATCATAATTATGACAACTCTTGCTCTGGGTAGAGCAAGCGGGTGTGTCTGACTTTTACCGACTAAAACCAACCTTCTTTAATTAAGTACTTTGGGATATTTATTAGGCGGGTAGGGGCAGGGGCTGGAGAAAAGATTTCAGAGGTATGTTATAAAAGTAACAAACGGCTTTTATTAAAAAAAAATAACAAGACAAATACCTATTCATTTGTCTCGTATTATCTCCCGTATCCATGGTAAGTGCGCTCCGATGCTAGCGTAGACCCCTGGAAGACCTGGCACTGCGCAGCTCGTGCCAAAACTACTCACTGCCTGGATGACACCGGAACAAATGAGCGGGCTTCCCGAATCGCCCTGGAATAAGACGAGTAAAAGGTTACTTATAAAATATTATTGCTGAAAAACAAGACTTATCATTACACCTGTGTGTCTCGGTGGGTTAGGCAGATGTGCGTTTTTAGTTGATCATCCATAAATTACATTACATAGGTTGATACTTCAAACGTTAAAGCGAGGGGAGGGGCAGGGGCCGAAGCTTTCGACTGTTCTGTGGGCCGAAGTATGACATTGTGTGACTGGGAAGAGTCATAAGTTTTCTCATGTTACATAAGTATTTGGAAATGTAGGCAGGTATATCATGAAACGCAATTTTCAACTCCTCGAGTCTATGATATTATTACTACCTACACGATCTTCGATTCGGCTCATTTAAATGATTTCTAAGCAAGCGGGTGGGGTGTAAAAAATGGACCAATAAACCTAGGTACTGGCAATATCTGTCGAATCATAATCTGCATACTTCTCCGAGTTCAAAATTGTACACAGAATGCAGTACTACGCGGTACGCGTATGCGGTATTGTAAGTTAATAAAAAATAATGTAGCATCACACCCCCGCTGTGATATCGGACGAGGGTGGGGGAATTATAAAATTCATGTGACGTAATTTACGGATGGCCCATACGTCCCTTATATTTTTAAGTTCCATGAAATAGGGGCGAGTCATAATATTGTCATTATCCAGGCAGAAATCTACACTCCGGATTGTTGCTGAAATTCCAGATGAAAAATTCTAATCCCCGATCCTTACCCGGGAATCGAAACCAAGACCCCATGCTCAGCGGTAGTTCTTGCGATCACGATCAACAAGACGAATGCAACCTATTCTATCTTTTTCTGTCACGTATTCAGAAAACAAGAAACGAACTCTTTTTATTTTTCGGTACCTACTAGAAAATGTTAATTATCACGATAGATGTCTTATGTCATTGGTTTGTAGAGCACACAAATTCCTTGACACCTAGGTAAGTATTTAGTTTTTTAAATTAAAAATGACAATAAATAAGGTCAATGAACTTTATGGCGAACTGGCGCCTACCTTATTATCTATATTGCACTTATGCAACGAGTAGGCACCTACCTAGATCCTAATTACGAAACGATGTAACGCGTTAACAATGCATTAGAAACAAGATGTACGAGCAAAAACGCCTAAACTAAAAACAGATTTCGATAAAGTGTAAAACAAATGACTTTGAACCCGCAATTCTGACTTGAGCTTCGAAACTGGCTAATCCCGCCGTCGCAGTCGTTTCGATTGTTCCATTCGCAAATAAAGGCCAAATTTACTGGTTCTAGTCAGTAACGCCACAATGTAACAGAAGTGTTTATACCTACTTCTGATCTTATAAGTTTAACAATACATGTAGGTACAGTTTAATTTTTTTAGGTAGGTACCTTTTATCTGACTAAGAGTGTGTGAATTTATTTGTATCCAGGGATTTTGTTTTAGATGGGATATCATCCAATAAAAAACTATAGGGTGGTGGTGTAGCCCTCCAGGGCGTTTCAGACTTTTACTGACTTAAACCTACTCATATATTCCTTGTTTGCTGTCGTTCCAGGACTCCGGGGTTCTCTTTCGCACAACCCATAATCACAGTAGGCTTAAGCCACAGATAATTTAATATTGGCATAGCTTAAGCTCAGCTGGGCCCTTACGGTTTTGCTAACATCTACTAGAGGAGCGCGAGGGACACTACACGACGTTGACGACTTAGGTTCAGTCCGGACGGCGAGCTATCTATTGCCCGCCGTCAGCAAGCCCAATTGTATCCAGGGTTACAGTTGGAACTATTAGATTTTGTTGTAGGAGTCTGACACACCTACCTCTAGATTCTCCCCAGGCAAAGAGGATCAAAAATTATTTCCCTACATAAAAAAATATAGGCCTTTAACCCGACTTATCAATACGTTAATGTCGTTTCGTCGCCGTTCCCGACGGAAAGGGAAAGAACTTGGCATAGTCTAGACGTATCAATCTGCTATTGTAGGTATAAAGCTTTGTAGGCACACACACAGGATTATTTTTTAAGACCATAATCCCACAAACGGCCAGCTATCTACGGTACGATACGATCGTTTAAATCTTACTTTGCGGGTTAATGACGTCCTCGTTACGCACGCAAAGTGCCTATACCTACCCAGTTTGCGTAGCGAGTGTAGCTGCCGTAGCCGGTAGATAAATTTTGTGTAATCTTCTTACGTAAGTAAATAAATACGTCATGTTCATTCTCCAAAAAATAATCATTAATTATAATAAGATACTGTACTAGTACAGGGGATTACATTAATATATTTAGAAGCAAGTACCTAATGAAGATATAGTGAGTTAATTAGTTTGCGTGACAGTACCTGGCAGGCGTCGACACCGTCGCCAACAGCGCACATCACGCCACTGTCTGGCTGCGGCGCCCGGTGCGGGCCCAGGGCTCTCAGGCACTCGTCCATCGACACTATCCTCAAAGTCCCCGCCAACAGCCGCTCCGAAGTCTCCTTCGTATCCACATCTTTATATCCGTACCCGTAAATTGTACATTCACCTGAAACGTCGACGGCCTCCAATAAAGGACTTGAATAATATCTGAACTAGACGATCTAAATATTAATGTGACCTTACCCTACCCTAATAACTGCAGATGTGTTTTATATTTAAATATGCAATGCAGAGTGGAATAAATTTTAGATTTTTACTAGGTAAAAGCTTATTTAAATATTATAAATTTTACAAAATCTTTTTGGGATGAAATATCTGAAGTCTAAACCGAAGAGATCTTCAAAGCTAAAGATTGAATAAAATATAAGTTACACTGTATAATTAAAACAAAATGTGTGTTGAGTGAAATGAATTAGAAACGTGAACAGATTTTCAATTCGGACCTACATATGTTCCCTTACACCTACGTCCCTACGCTATCAGACAATTACCTGATAACCCGAACGAGGATGTAGGCAGGAGCGAGTGGTTAAGCCAGGTGACGTCACGGAGATGTAGGGCGAGCCGCAACAAAGCCACGTCATGCGCTCTCGTGATCCTGAAACCATACAACGTGACTGAACGTGGTACAGCAGCGCTGACGCGGATTTACTTCCACCGTAATCCCTGCGCGAGCGGTCCCGTTTGTTACCCTTGCACTTTTTTATTAGACTTGTTTTGTGCCATGTAAGGCGATTTAGAAATTGATTTGATTTGCTGCTGCACTGCTGTTGTTGATGTACTTGCTACATACTCTTACAGCCTTGGTTAAAAGTATTGGATTCCTTATTCTAAGTAATGTTTAGGGTGTCTGATACTTTTGGCCAAGGCTGTAAAGGGCGTAGCACGCTGCGTAGCAAGGGCTTGCTCAGGCTATTTTCGTACGCTTTATATTATACCTATATCATTAAGCCATTTTACTATAAAGATTGCTAACATTGCTTCTGTTATAACGTATTTTATGTAGTTTAAACAACCGGCAACTGGCAAACTACTACGGCTAACATTTGATTGATTTTTAGGGTTCCGTACCTCAAAAGGAAAAAACGGAACCCTTATAGGATCACTTTGTTGTCCGTCTGTCCGTCCGTCTGTCAAGACCCTTTTTCTCAGGAACGCGTAGAGGTATGAAGCTGAAAATTATATCAATTACTCAGGTCTACTGTCCCTTGAAGCTGTGAAAAAATCAAACTTCTAAGCCAACGCAATCAAAAGATACAGCCGTTTATGCCGCAAATTTTCGACACTTGCAAGGGAATCAAAACCTACAGGGTACTTCCCGTGAACTCAGAATCTTGAAATTTGGTACGAAGCAACGTCTTATAGCATAGATAAAGGAAAAATTACGAAAACCATAAATTTTTAGTTACATCACATAATATATTTTTTTTTAATAATTTTAAACTTACTACCCATTTCCTCATAAACGCGTAGAGGTATTAAATTGAAATTCGTACCAAATACTCAGGTCTACAATACCTTTAAGCTGTAACAAAATCAAACTTCTATGTCAACGCAATCAAAAGAAACAGCAATTTAAGCTGCATATTTTGAAACTCGCAAGTACTCGCAAGGGAATCAAAACCTAAAGGGTACTTCCAGTCGACCTAGAATCTTGAAATTTGGCATGAAGCAACGTTTTATAGCACTCATATAGGGAAAAGTCTGAAAACTGAAAATTTATTGTTACGTCACAAGAATTATTTTTTTGAAAAATCTTCAACGCTCGATTCGAGAATAGAACTTTATTCATAGGTAAGTTAGAGGTATTGAGTTGAAATATAATTGGGCCCGTGGTCCCTTGAAGCTGTGCAAAAATCAATTTTCAATTCAATTGGTAAAGTGACGGGAAAAAAAGATTCGTCCGTTTATACTGCAAAAAACGTACATTTCGAGACTGTCGAATTGTTCGATTGGACTGTTTTTATAGGTAAGTTACTACGGAACCCTCAGTGCGCGAGTCCGACTCGCACTTGCCCGGTTTTTTTTCAGTTTTATACGTAGTTTTCAAAGTGCGATTTATTAGTTGGATTTTATTTTTTAATTTCAATTCATATATTTGAGGGAACTTATAAGAAATTGTGTGTAATAATGAAGTATCACACTTCATTATTACTTTAGTTCCTCTGATAAGTACCATAACTCATTTGTCAAATTATGTTAAGTATTTTAGAAGTTATGAAGGAACAGATGAATATACATAGACATATTTATACGAGGCGTATGAACCTTATGATTTTTAATCCGTACACGGATACACACATATACTCGTACGGATTAAAATCATAACCCCCTTTTTGGCTTTACGGTAAAGCCGGATAAAAAGTGACTTACGGATCATACGACGGGTGTTTGATAATCTCAACTACTTCAGCTCTTGGAATCGGTTCCTCTCCTTCAACGCAGTAGTTGTTCAGCAGCAATACGTACTGATCTTCAGCTTTGAGCACACAGTGAGCCGCCGTCACGGCGAAGGTAGGAGAAATAAGCGCGGCCCCACATAAGTGGTTTAAGTTAGTTGAATTTCGTATAGATGCAACGCGGGGCTGTGTGCCTAGGATAAAGAAAATAACTTACTTAAAAAATACAAACATGAAAAAAATAACTGACTTCAAAAATAGAATTAATAATAATATGGGAAGTCGGTGGTATGTCTGGTTTTGTTTCTTCGTTATTTGAGCCCATTATTGAAGTTGGCTGTACTTTGTAAAAAGTTCTACATCCATCAGTTATTGAAACCTAAATAGATAGTGTTCAAGATCTATTGTAATAGATACCTACAGAATATAACCATTACAAGTATAAAATCTAAAGAGTACCCTCGATTTCTCCAGGACTCTGTCATTAAATCCTGACCACATAAGAAATATACCTAGGTTATAGTATATCCGTGTCTCGGTAATAAGTACACGTCATGGGCTGGGGGAAATATAGGTAGAATTTTCCAAAGGTAGTCGTTTTCGACTAATTGGAGAACGTACCAACATAAAAAATAAAAGATTTAGACGAAACCTCTCCATTATTTTTTGATGTCGATCAAAAATACTTAATTTTTTTTATTATCGGTAAGTCTGTGTGTTTACTAGCTTTTCCTACGGTTTCGTTTTCCTAACCTATTCCACAAGAACCTAACACTCACTGAAAGAATTTTGTAAACACTAACAAAATACAATCTTAACTAACACCAGTTAAGATTATTTGTTAGTTTGATTTATTATCATTTCAGTTTTTTCCGTCTAATTACGAAGTCGAGCAGGGCAGTCATAAACGAGCTTGATCACGCGACCGAGTTCAAAAGACTGTAAACATGAAAATGTCTCACGAAAATTATAATAATTTGATTTTATGTGATCTTCAGCATATTTTCAGAGGTCGTCGTAAATGAGACTATAATTTAGATTAGTAACAATTTGTGATTTTAGTTTTACGATGTAATTATCGTGAATTTGAATCATTTGTTGGCGTGACTTTCATAAGACCTTGTAGATTTTAGCTATTCTACGAAAATCAGATGTGTTTATAGATAATGCACACGAGATTCCGGAACAACAATCTACATCCAGAAATATTTTATTTCGTGTGGGATGGGAATCGAAGCTGCGATTCGTAGAAACAGAATCCAATCGCATAGGCTTAAAAAGAACTATGAATATGCAGCCGATTGAAAGAATAGCTCAAAATGCACGAAAACTTAAGTGAAAAATCGTCAAACAAAAAACGCTGGAGGAACGCGTATCTACTGTTGGTTGATTTGGTCGGTCGTAGTAAATCTCACGCAAACTTTATTACATGTTGTCGAGTTGTTTTTGACATAATGAATCATGATTTAAGAATCATGATTCATATCCCTGAAAAATCTTGTCAAATGCGTTTGCTTTTCTAAAAACTAAACTACAGTAAAATTGCATGGTAAGTACCTAATTTACTCGTACGTTACATTTTACCTACACGGGTATGGGAATAGCCAATACTGAATACACAACTGGATAGTTACAAAGAGCATGCTAATGACAGAAAAATATCGATAAAGGGAATAATGACAAAATCATCAATGATTTTGTTATGATTGAAGTGACATGAAGGTGTTACTTTCATTATGAGTATTGAGTGAACGATCGCGAAACGGTTTAGTGAAATTATCATTAGGTTATAATATAGGTACCTACCTGTATTATAACCTATACCGACCTGCTAGCGACAATTTCATCAGAGTTACTCTACTATATTATGCTTGTATTATACATATACACCTTCCACTTGAATCACTATTTATTAAAAAACCACATCAAAATCCGTTGCGTAGTTTTAAAGATTTAAGCATACATAGGGATATAGGGACAGAGAAAGCGACTTTGTTTTGTAGTTACTCAGATACCCGCGAAACGAGACACAATAGTAAAACAATAACAGCGCGGTCTCATAGGACCGGTTGGGGATTCAAACGATACTATGTAGTGATATATACAGTTATTTAGTAAACTCGGGTCGTATTTAAAAGTCGTAGTGCCAAGTCTTCCGTTCCGCTTCTAAGTTACGAAGTATCATACGTAGTAGGTTCCTACCTAGTACGGTCTCGGAACTTCGGAAGTCGCAGCGCCAGAAACGGCCCTTTCCACTGAAGTTCACTTTCATTTCATCCGACTAATGCATTGCTTATTTCATCAATGTTATTGCGTGATGAAATGTATTTTAAATATCGATGATTTTTACATGTGATATCAGACTTAACTGTTTTTTTTTTAATTACTATAAACTAGTGCTTGAGTCAAGCACTAGTAGGTATAGCAGTGATAGAGTCGTTGAGTGTGAGTTGCACTATTTTGATAAGGGTCTATTCACGCGAGCTTTGAAGACACCGTTAACTCTATTTTTCTCGTTCCTAAAATTCCTACAGTACCGTACCTTAGTTTTAAAAGTCCTATTTATTCATTGTATTTAAAAACCGCAGGTCGAGATGCTATACCCTCTGATACTGCGGCTTTTTGATAAACGTTCTGTGTTTACCGCCTGACCTCTGCACTCCTCAGGGAAATCATTTTTGTTCAATATAGTTTTATTATCAGTGCAAGGGATGTAGATTGTAGGTAAGTAAAATAAACGGTTACGTCCCTTGGTGTAAACGAAGCACATAATGGCCAGTCAAATGTGATAAATGCGACAGGCTAAAGAAGAAAAACATTCTAATTTTAATACCTGTTATTCTCGTTCCGCCCAAGAGCGGGAGAAGTTATTGGATGATTTCCCACTTATAAAAAATCCCTAAAAGTACTAGCACTTGGCCAGCGACTTCGTTTTGACTGCATAAATACTTGAAACAATTTACTACGGGTAGTTTTGAAAAATTATTCATGACACTGTTAACACATTAGGGGCCTGTTTCACAATGTCCGAGTAGGCACTACTCACTGAATAAATTCAAAAATTTGACAGAATTTGTATGAAATTATCTGTCAAGTAAGATACTCGAAACTTAATCATAGGTGGTGAAATAGGCCTTAATTTTGAGTAGAATTAGTTTGTAGTTTATTAATCCAAGAAATAAAAATCCTCAATACAAAATTTAAACCCACCAATAAAACCAATTATGGTTCTATTGGGTTTATTTCTAAAAACTAACAATGACTTTATTAATTACTTAGGTTCCTTTTGTGCTAACTTCCATGTATTGTACTGGTTCCGGGAATGAGATTTTGCGTATTCAATTCCCGCTTTTGACCCCTTTAAATTTCCGGGAACCCTTTCATAGTGCTCACCTATAAGCCTAATGCAAAATTTCACGCTACTAGTCACATTGTTTCGGCTGTGCGTTGATATGTCAGTTAGTCAGATTCCCCTTTATAACCGAATTCGGCTGTGTGTATATTTTTTATGTGTGTTTAGCGATTTTTATATAAAATAGTAACCCATATTATGTCGGCGCAGGATGCCGTTCGTGCTGAAGCTTCCGTACCATTTGACTTTACCGACATAGATATATTGGGTTTTAATAGTCATTGGTTTTACCTTATGAAATTACCGTTTTATTATAAGGATCACTTTGGGCTGCAGTTACACTTGGAAATCTAGGACAGGTTTTCAGGCTAAAGAGTTTGAGAAATACTCAACATCAAATGCTTACCTAAATCAGAAATCAGGGGTTAATTAAATCCACTTATGTTCCTTCGATTCCCCTTTGCGTTGCAGGCTCGCGGTAACTCTAACAAAAAATCCCGCCACCCAGATACTAGGTATATAAATACTTGTTTAAGGAAAATGTAATGTAAATGCTATACCGCAGTCGACATCTCTACCTCCAACCACTCTCTTGACTCTCCCACATTGCGCCAACAGAGAAACACTTAAAACTATTTCCACGACTGCAATAAAACCTAACGTATTTTTACCGCACATTCTACAAAACATAATGATTATATACGAAGAGGTATTTAGATAATAGGTATCCTACGTACGAACTACAAAGTAACACGACTAAAACTGTTTAAACAATTAACAAATATTCAAAATTGATTATAAATTGTTGAGTGTATGTATGTAGACTGTTAAAGTGATAATAAAAACTATTGTGGAAAGTCGTGACGACATGAAACATTACTGGAGTATGTAGACAGGTGTTTAACCGAGCATTTACGGCAGTCTGCTTGGAAATCAAATATTTTTGAATGAAGTGTTTGTTTATCTTGAAGAGTATGATAAATCACTTGGACAAGAGTGTGGTTTCAAAGAGTTTAATGCTATAAAGCTAATTCTGTTTCCTCTTTGATTCCGTAGACATTGTCTTGGCTGTTTTTTGCTAGCACTTTGCTTTGATTTTACTCAAGTCAACAGATCGGTTCAACCCTTTCTATATTATACAAGCGGTCTCCCGTGGTTTCACCAGGATTTTTGGTAATTATGTATCGTGATCCTCGATAAATGAGCTATCCAACAATAAAATATTTTTTAATTCGAACCAGACGAAGAAGATAACCTCCACAACCCAGTTAATGGGTTGTGGTGGTCTGGTAGGCAGCTGCTCCTCCTCGTAAAATACTGGTATTCAGCTAAATCCGGCTTGACTGGAAGCCGACCCCAATATAGCTGGGAAAAAAGGCTAGGTGGATGACTATGAACCAGCAAGACAAGTCAGTTCAACCTAACAAACTGAACAGCTTTATATTGTTAAAAAGTGTAGATTTTAATAGAATACAATAAAAAAAACCAGGTAAGTGCGAGTCGGACTCGCGCACTGAGGGTGCCGTACCAACTTATAGCTATGAAAACAGTTGTATTTCCGAATCGAGTCTTGAAGGTTTTTCCATATCGCATTTTTTTTCTTGTTACGTTAATTTTTCAGTTTTTAGACGTTTTCCTCTATTTGGGCATTTAAATCAAATTTCAGGATTCTAGGTCAACGGGAAGCACCCTATGAATTTTGATTCCCTTGAGAGTATCGAAATGTACGTATCTATTTACTTTTTCGTTAACTTACAAGTTCGCTTCAGGGGATCGCAGACCTCACTATTTGGTTTTAATTTCAAATTGATACCTTCACGCGTTCTCGAGATAAAGAGACAGACAGACCAACTAATAATAAAGTGATCTTATAAGGACTCCGTTTTTTCCTTTTGAGGCTCGGAACCCTAAAAAACAATGGTTTTATAATTAAAACTACAGAAAAGAATAGATATATACTTACTTAATTTTACTTTTTAATATAAAAACCCTGAAAGTAAAATCCAATCCAATCACATTACACATAAATTGTTACTTTTAACTTAGCTACATTATTTCATGACCTCTTATAATACGAGTGAGTTAACTACACCAATGAGGCGGCATAATTTATCAATAAAATAAAACGAAAGCAGTTTTCATTGTGTTCAAAGGCTGATTAAAATTAAGGGTAGCGGTCGAAGGCCACCCTAATGTTATTGTTATGTTCTTTATCACGGCTGCAGCGCTAGGGAATACACGATAGCAATTTTTCGACGAAGGCCCCAGCTTATATTCGTTTTCCTTTGTAGGCACATTGTCAAGGTCTCGTATAATATTTTATATAACCTTATCTACAGTGTACTCGATGCTTGTATCAGTTTCCAAGAAAGTCTTTTAATTAAACAGGCATAAGGTGCTTAAAAGTACCTAGATGTAACCTTTCTAGATACCTACTGTTTCTCGTGTTACTAAGAGTTCATTACTCATTTTACGTTCGATAAGGTAATTACAATTTCGGCGTAAAAGAAAGCGGTTTCAGGCCAAATTCAAATGTTCGGTCGTACACAGGTCACCCTTGACAAGTCATTACTCATTATGAACCCACGCAGGTAGGCTACACCTACCTCCCTACCTAACTACAACACCCATATCATGTAAGTACTAACCAATCTAGAGTAGCCTTGGTTTATTGTCTATGAAACACCGAAATGAATGGGAGTGGAAGTGATTCGAATCGTAACGTGTAAATCAAAGAATAACATCACTATCCTAGTCAGTTCTCGTGTCTGTTTAAAATCAAATGCTATGTTAAGATAAAGTGCTACAAATTAGTCTGAGTCGGCGTTGAGTGAGCTTAAAATAGTATTTCTATAATTATTTAGTGTTATTGTTGTGGTTCGCATGTGATGCCAAAACGTAGCGACAACAGACAGGTGGGAGCGGGCAGCGGGCAGCGGGCAAGCCGAGGTTTATGTAACGCTCGGCGCGCGAGCTCGGCGCGTTAGTGCACGGCGGCGCTCGGCAGGCAGGCGCAGGCAGGCGGAGTCCGCGCACGCCACTCATGGACCGGGCGAGCGGCAGCCCGCCGCCCAGCCCGCCCGCCACCGGCTTCAGCGCCTTCTGCTCCGCGCTCTCCGACACGCTCTCGGTACGTACCCACCACCACGCGCCGCCACTACCGACACCCACACACTCACACTCATCTATTCTTTATGACACCCCGCCGTCGTCCAAAACGCATTTTGGCGCCGATTCGTTTAATCCGTTCTCGATAAATTACGAGAATCGAAAAAGAGTGTCGCGTTGCGGTTTATTTCGAGGCGCACGTGGTGCCCGAGGTCGGGGAGCGAGGCCTCGGCTTCCGCCGCTGGACATCAGTGAGGAATCAGAATAAAAGTCATGGAGGGAATAAAAAAATGTAAACAAGTTTATTATTAGAGTGCTCGTTGAGGCCGGGTCGCACGGTCGCGATTTGTCCGATGGCTGTGATCTACAGAAATACCCGCGCATTAAACGCCCGCCTGGTGCGACGTACAAAGGCCGCGCGACACCGGCCGTGCTGCTCAGCGCTCAGCGACCCTGCGGCCACCACCGACGCCGCTCGTGCCAGCACTCTCCGCGCCCGCTCCGCCGCACCAGCCGCGCCGCCGGCACCGCATCCATAGGTACTCAACTAATCCAGCACCCGCTACTCTAACCGATGGCATTTCCGTATTTACAACTAAACTGCACAAATAACAAACAAACTGGTTGATCTTTCAAAGTGTTGGTGTTTTATTGAAGTCTTGTGTTGTGATACAGTGACACTTAGAAGCATCGGAGTTAACGAAAGTTTTGAGGAATAGTTGAGAAGATATTGTGTTGAGGTAGTGGCCTAACTGCAATAAGTGCGGTTTGTTTATGATATCGTGTGCGGCGCCCGGCGAGCCGGTGTCCGTGCCGGTTGACCGGAGATATTTCAAATAGTAAAGGTTATTATTGGTTTTCGATTTTAATAATTAGTTATTAAAATATAATTCAGTTGCATTAAGGCTGAAGCGTCCAAGCTTACACGATAAACAAAACATAACAAACATCGGGAAAAGTTTAAACTTTGTCGTACGTTGCGTTACTCCGACCTATTTACCTAGTTGGAAATTAGGCTCACAATACAAAAGATGAGCGTCTCAGACACAAAATTAGTGAATAAGGGACAGTCATTTTGATTAGGTAATGTAAGTAAATAACTTTCCATAGAGTTGTATCAAAGAGGTCTTAATTATAATGAGCACGTGTAACTGTGTGAGTAAGCCGTAGGTAACCTCTAGGTACGTACCTATGTGTCAGTATACGAAGGTGTATTTATGTGTTTGATCGTGGTGCAAGGTTGGTCCACTGCTTTGACCTTATCGATCGATGACGTGGCTCGCTGCTGCCACGCGCTTTCTTCAATCAACATTAAGAACTTCCGATAAAACCTTAAACTTGCCGCCGACGTTACCAAGACTCATGTAAATTATAACATTTTATAAAAAGGTTCATTTTATCGAGTATTCGCTAAGTGCGGCAGTTTGTATGCTAATAGAAGTTGCATAAAAGTTGTTCACAATATTACTGTTTAGAAACAAATTTTCTGTTTACACAGTGTTCTGTAGTTATCGATCCTGTCTTGCTGTGTCATATAATATTCGGAAATAGTGAAGGTTGTGTTAAACTTGGTTATGTTTTTGATGTTGCCGCCAAATGCAGTCTCTCGCAAGGTATTTTGAACGCAATAATTATTATGTATTTTTCAATTACCTATACTAGACGTATTCATAATAATTATATGAACAGATAAATTTGATAATAGAGCTAAGCGAATTTCATCAAAGTTTACCTACTTCAACTGCACACAAAATATAAAGAATCATCTTATAATAAAAGCTGTAAGAATACTTTGATTGCCATAAAATTATCTCTATTTATGTTAGTCATATTATATGGTTGTTAGGGGTGATTATAGGCCTATTCAATTAATGAATCAGCCTCATTGTAGCAAGATCTTTGTAAAAGTTTTTCTTGTGAAAGTCTTACCTGTTTACTTATTTCATACCAATATAATATTTAGTAGTTATATTCATTCAGTTTAGAAGAATCAACCGCAGCCGTAGATTATAATACTCTGAATATTTTATCAGCTATAATGTCATCATGCAATTCGGACTACTGCAGGTTATTTCTATGTTTATACAAATGAAGCGCCGCTAACAACCATGTAAGCCTAAGCAGAGACCTGTTTTTTGGCTGATAAAGTATTCTCACAGCTTTTATTACAAGATGATTCTTTATATTTTGTGGGCAGTTAACGTAGGTATATTTTGATGACTTTCGCTTAGCTCCTTTATCAAATGTTACCTGTTTATTGTTTTTGTTTTTTTACTGTACAAGCACATTTTATTCCATTATCAACAATAAACATGAAGCGCTTGCTACATCACGTTCAAGTAAAAACATCTAAAATTATTTATTAAAGCAATCTGCAGGCGTAGCCCGTATTGCGTAGCACATGTCGTAGCAGATACAAGGGACATTAAGTTCTACGAAAAGGGCTATCGCTACGAGACCACTAGTTGGTTAGTTTTCAAGGTCATTCTGATACTGGAACGTTCTCTTCAATTCTAAGTCTTATATAAAAGAACAGAAGAGAAAGTGGCAAAAAGTCGTAATGTCTTGTTCACCCGCATTCCTTTACGATGTCTCAAAACATTAAAGCGTTCTAAAATCAAAGTGATTTATGTTGCGGAATCCCGCACATTAGTTTTTAGGGTTTCGTGCAAAGAATGTAGAAACCCAATTACGAAACCCGGTTTCGCCTAAAGGCCAATTCTCGTGCTTAAAAAACGTTCAAATTCTGTTCACAATGTTATTTCGGCGTCAATCAATGTTGAAAAAAACTTGTCAAAATGTAGGTAAACTAGAAGTTTTTTTGACTGAATGGAAACTTTCCTCATTAAATGCGTGAGAAATTCACATATATCGTTGTCAGTTTACAGTAGTTACATATAGTGTTATAAATGCCACTTTACAGTATTTAAAAATAGAGTAGGTAACAATTAATTATTGTTATTGATGAGTATGATTAAAGATAAGATTAAACTTTAATTGCTTAACATCGCGCATACGTGTTCCTACATTTAATTAGCTATGTAGTCTACCGTACCCTTCTACGGCGTAGGCCCTCTACGTCGTAGACCCACTACGGCGTAGTCCCTCTACGTCGTAGACCCTCTGCGGCATAGTACAGGGTCTCGTCCAGTGCGTCTACGCTGCGGATTCACAGTGCGGATATTTAATTCGCACTTGACGGTTATTTTTTGTGGCAATACTCGAACGTGTGTGGCATCTGTTTAGTATTTAAATTATGATTTCAGATAATGTGAAGAATTTTTCATTTGGCCTCACTACGTACGTTGTGGATGAACCTTTTTAAAAATGCGTAGGATTTGTTATGTTGAGCCGAATCCAAATTGGTCGCATGAGAAAGAAAGACGCGTCTCTGTAAAACTGAAGATAAATAACTTGTATTAGTAAGTCGTTACCGGTTGTGCAGTGGAATAGCATTTGGACAGTGTTTCGTATCAGCCGGTACACTTCGAACATTATAAATAGAAAATAGAGAACACAATCGGGGAACTCGGCCACTGCTCCTGCTATTTCTGATCGGAACTTGTCCCGAAATCAAGAACACGGCCAGGTTAACGGGAACTAGTTGACGATGAATGTGCGCTGTCACTGGGGGCACGTCATGTTCCGGAACATACGTGTCGGCTTACAGAGATTCGCGAATTGTGTAAGTCTTTCCACTCACATTTTCTTTTACAAAAATAAAGCATTTTCGGCTTATATTTTCTGAAGCTTATGCATGAAAATTTGCTCTATCTCTATCATAAAAAATATTACAATAAACGTACTTAAAATTCATAAGGTATTGTGATAAGTAATCTTGGTGCGGGTAAAAGTTCAAAAACCTTTAGAATATCAATGACGGCCATAACTTCGATCAATTAGGAGGCTGCTGCTTACCTGAATAACAATGATCCCCGTGTGATAACCTTGACCTAGACAGAGAAGGTCATTGACATCCGCCTGTGGGAAGTACCTGTATCTGCTAATATTAGCACGAGTAACGCTATTTTAATGATCAGAAATATGTTTGCCGTGTTCCGGCTCACGAGAATAACTTCTGAACAATAACGTTTAAGTGGAAACTGATGCAACCTCTGAGCGAACTTGGTATTATGCGAGTTTAAGTACTTTATAAAAATAAACTATATCATAGACAAGCATTTTGAGTTTTACGTGCAATAAATCAGAAATCTCACAAACACTGAAACACCAGCGTTGCTATAGGTACACGAATAGCGCATTTTATATTATCTTCCAAACTTTATTTTGGAAAAAGGCCAATTTATAAAGTAAGGTGGGTACCATGAATTATATCACGGTAGGATATTATTTACATAGCTTGAGTAGCCATGAAAATATTTTCGTCCAAAAACTTCCGGAGTCGTTTATGGCGAGATATTTCCTCACTAATGAATTGTGTCATAACAGTGGCGTATTTTACAACGTTGCCTTAAGTAATCAGATTTTACATAACGGAAACTATTTTTAGATTTGGTCTCCGCAATTTAGAAAACGATTAATCATTTTAATTAACCTGTATGTGTCTAAGTAATATCTAGCAAAATGGCTGTTTAATATTTTAAAAGCTTTCTCGTGATATGGCGCAGAATGTTCAGAAACATTAGTGAACAATATCTGCCAGGTGGGTCGTATATTTGAAAGGGACTTTTTATTAGCTGAATAACTCGAAATAAAGCATTTAGTGTCACTTGAATTACGATAATAGTAGTTCGAAAAGCAATTTCACTGTCATCAACACATTAAATTCATTTATTTGTGTGTACATAGTTAAAAGTGATCGTTAAACACTAAATATGTTTGTTTAATCTTGATATTAATGTTAGAATACCCATTGTCTCATAATGTTGCATAAACAGTTTTTCAGTTAACATAATAGTGTTTTTAATTTTATCAAAAGAAAACACTTTTGATTAAAAGCATGTTCTGATTACAAAGAGTTTCCAGGAAAGTGTTTTTAATAAAGTAATATCGAGAAAAATACGATATATAGACAGAAGCTTTCCTGAAAATTTCCCAGAATGCAACGTTTCCGAGAATTAATGATATTGGAAAATTTGATATCACGAATGCTCGTAAGCTACGAACGTATAAAATCACTTCACTGGAAATTAAAGTGGTTCAAAGAGTTTGTAATCAAGTCCACGTTTTGTAATTACACAAGTAAGTGACTGGCGAGCCATTAGGACAGTTACTCACCCACTCATTTTGGTTGATAAGGACAGGTGTAATTCCAGTAATGATTGTAAGTTCTGAGAATGTGACACTTTGCCAGAGTAGTTAAGTGTGGTGGTCGCTCCACGGTTCCGTCAAGACAAACTCTGAGCTTTAATTAATTTGTCAGAAGTTTCTCAGTGTAAAGTGAGAATATTTGTTTCAAGAATAGGCAAAAGAACTTCGTTTTTTAATGAGAATTATTTTATGTTAATATCGTTATTTCTGTCTTTACAGGGTATGGCTACTACGTCGAGAAGCAGAAGAAAAGTAAGTTTTACTTTGATTTATATTAAGTTACTTTATTTTTCATAATCTTTTCACAAATGTAATAAACGCAAAGCAAATGACAGAATTAATAAGGAACATAGACAACGCTTCTTATTAATTGGTTAATATGTATTTACTAATGGGTTTAAATATCACATCTCTGAAATGATACGTATGAAAGTGTTTGTTTGTCATACTACAACATATAACAACTGGCTACTCTGCACTGCATTTGTGTTAGGTTAGGTAAAGCTTTAGCGACGGCCTTTCACTGCTCTGTATCGTAAATAAGAACAAATTAAACTGGCTTCGTCATTGAGAGCCGTGTTTTAATGTTCTGTGCGGTTTCGCCAAGAATCCCTGGAGGACATACCTATGACATTTGTCTGTTGCCCTGAAATGTTGAGAATCTTTCAAAGCGTCGCTCAGCACCGCGCTGAGGGTCGGCAAGTATGCAGCGTATGTTGGTGAACATTTCACAACTATGTAATTTGAAACATTCCGCGCCGGCTTTGGTCATTTATTTGAAGGTTTTGAGCAGCTCAGCGCTCGCCTTGTTACAAAGGGTCAGACGTAACATGTAACTGGAACTAGGTGCTACGAACTGGCAGACTTGGGCTTAACCTTTACTTCATTTGTCCTAGATGTACCTATCCATGGTCAGTGTCCGCGAAAAGGTCGACAATGCAACGTTTTACATCAACATATAATACAATTATTATATTCGAAGCATGTCATAAACGGTGTATTCATATAGCTGTCAAGCTCGTCGTTTAATTTAGCAAACGTATAATGGAGTGCCGCCGTCCACTGAATGCCAAATCAAATAAGAATTCTCATTATCAGAAAGCTCCAGCACTCAAGGCGCATTGTCTGTTTGTTGTGAAGTCGCACAATTGGGTCAGTGCGGCTCGATATCTCATTGTATAATTATTCATGAACAATTATTTTCGTGCGTAATCTAGCATCTGTGGCGTAGCTACCGAGGGGCTAGACGGGACAGTGCTCCGGAGTTCCCATGCTCGGGGGATTCATAGTTTATACGTGATAAACAAACCACTTATTGAACTAGTGAAAAATTCTCGTTTTGTATAATTCTTACACTCCCCTCTTGCTGTATCTAGAATAAAGAAATAAATTGATGATTTCTCACGTAAAAAAAAAGAGTCCAACTTTTTCTACTCCAGGGTCGTCGGTCATTTACGCCAATGTCTGTAACAGTTTCGGAAAAACAGTTTTAATTTTAGGATCGCCTTGTTTGATGCGAGTGTTGTCTAACAATGAAACGCGTTGATTTAACGTGTTCTTTGAAGCGGCGTCTACTCGTCTTCGTGCCCGATACATCGCAGCTTCGTTTATTTACCTACAGAGAGTTGGGCATGTCACATTTTTTCACAAAGCGGGAGGTGTTTACTGGCGAGCGCGTCGCGAGTTGACGCCGTGCCAAGCTCGACACGAGCTATTTCAATGCGAACTCCACTCGGTCACACTTGCACCCCACCATGCTTTATGCTTCTAATCTCTCTATCAATGATTACGCATTCACTTTTATTTAGAATGTTACCTTTATGAAAAAACTAATTTCATGAATCGCATGTATATACAAATTTGGGTCAATGTTAGTGAGCTTTCCTATAAAGCTGTGCTATTTGTATTCGTTATTATGATTTACGATTAATATTATCTGCTCATAAATAATTTTAATGCCGTTATTTCCGTATGAAAATAAAATATAACGAAGAGCGCAGTTTCTCAAACGGTGTTAGTTTGTTTACTAAAGCATATATTCTCGTTGATTATGAGTACGTTGTACTTATATTTAATGAGGTCGTCACAACTCACTTACTACGATTTGGCATGGCTCGGTATCAGCCAATATGAACAAATTGGCATCGGGCGCAGTGATCACGCGCGAGCTATGTCAAGGTCACATGGAATGCCTAATTCTAATTTATTATAAATAGTTCATTAATGTAAATATACGAGTAATGTACTAAATGAAAATTAAACGGAAAATACCACACAACACAATAGTAAACACAAACGTGCTTGTATTTTCATCAAACTATGTTAGCTGTGAGTTCCTACCGGAGGGAAGTGTTCTGATTATCTATCCTTTATTACATATTGTAGTAGACATTTGCTCTGTGAAGATAATAAAACAAATATTCAATATATTATGTAGGAATGGTATGGTTATGGTAGTATGGTAATAGGACAGAGATCGTAGTTGTCCTAAACATTAGATGTGTAGGTGTAGTTTTAATGTCAATTTGATGTTAGTACATACCTTAGTCGACTACATAATATACTGGAATAACCACAACAATGCACTATTCGATCGTAAAGCATGGCAGCTTGCATTAGTTTTAGTACCTACTTCTGACTTTATAGTTTCACAGTAATTTATGTATATCTACTAAATATTTCGGAAACAAAACAGTCTTTCATTCGCACTTTGTTAAGGCGGAAAGATTTCACGTATTCATGGGCAAATGTTTTGCTCTAAGGAAAGTCTATTTAACTTTAGTAGTTATCATCAATTTGAGAGATGTTTTCTGAAGGCAAGCTTCGTTCGTTATTTTTCGTTTGATCACGTTATAATGGGAATAGTTTGGAGAGACATGACACAATTTACACTAATAGATACCTAGTAGGTATGGCGAGAATCTTTTGGAAACTGGTAAAAAGAAATTATAATGTATCAATTTAACCAATTAATAACTACCAATGTTTGTGAAAATATATACATGTACCTAGCTACCTAGGTAATAGCATAAGCGATAGATATACGAGTAAAGCATATGTCTATTATGTACACTCGCCAAGGTACCGGAAGCGCCGCTCTCTCCCAGACTCCAGCACTTTATGTAAAACTTGCGAAGGTTCCGCAGAACTTAGGCCGAGGTCACCTGCATACTTCATGGATAGTTCCAGGAGTTACATGAAAAACATAGTAGTACACAAACTTTAAGTACATAAGTCCTACGTAATCTCATGGACTAAACGTGATCTTGTTGAGAACAACTTTTTGGAAGTTTGCTTAATTGTACTAGTTGTGTGTTTAGTAACCAACTATGGACGTTGTCTGAACTATAAGATTTTTATTTCATATTATTTATTTCAGTGTTACCACAGTTAATGGGTTGTGGAGGTCTGGTAGGCAGCCGCTCCTCGTAAACTACTGGTATTCAGCTAAATCCGGCTTGACTGGAAGCCGACCCCAATATAGTTGGGAAAAGGCTAGGCAGATGATGATTATTTATTTAATTACTGCTAAAAAAAATTCAAAAGTGTCTGCTATCTAAAGCAGACCTCCAGTATAGTTTGTAGGAGTGTTTAATGTTCGCTTTCATGATTTCGACGAAAGGTAATACGCTAATGTTGCAATCATTTGGCACAACATGTGCAATAAATAAAATGTCATGTTTTGTCTGTTGGGTAATTAGGTATGTATTAAAATTTCCTCGCAGCAATTTGTTTTGAAAATCATGAAACTCTTGAACATAATTTAGACCTCTAGTTGAGAAGGCGTGACACATCTATTAACATTGTATGTAGGAAGCATACCTGTATTGTAGGTAGGCAGGTATTATTAGGTGGGCGGGTAGACATGCCAAATGCAGTTGTAACGTTACATTTAGAGATCACAATGGTAATGACATGTTCTTATAAATAGTGTAACGTCTGCGGCCGCCAGAACAGTCCATTTCTCTACGTCGGCTACATCCAGAACGACGGTCCATCATCACCCTCACAACTATGAGTCACGTACGTCCCTTCATCATCACCATCATCACTCATTCTACACCATGACTGCGTAGACAAACTTATTATTATTTTCACTAGATAAGCACGCTTTATTGATCAGACAATAGTGCGATAAAACGAATGACAAGATTGATAACACCAGCAAATTGATAAAAAAAAATCAGTATCAGTTAGCATTTATTTTCTTACATTACTTGTTAATAAACACTGCGCGCTGCCAGTGTTTGCCAGATTGTGTGGAGCATATTTGTTGAATAGTGTAAATATTCGTGTGTATGTCTGATAACAGTGCACTGTTTGATTCACAGCAGGAAGATGAGAAAAAGAATAAGAAGAAACAGTCGCCAGTGGACGAGCGGCCCGTAGTCCCGGCGCCGAGCGAAGCGATGCTCAACAGTGAGTGTTTACACATACATTTTACATACTAACTTACTTTTTAAAATTTAGTTCTTTACCAATATATCATATCACCTACTTGTGAAGTTTCAACGGAGACTCGGGCAAGACAGAACTCTGTAAATAACGATCATTACTCAAAAGTTTGGATATTATTCAAAAGTAAAAGTTCCCATTTTTCAAATGAATTTATTTTCATTTTACAATTTTCTCTTAGTCGCAATGACATTTCTTGAAGATAAATTCTTTAAAATATTTTTACCGTTTTAGTTTGGAGTGACAGTGAAAATGATATGTCTCCTATATTTTATATGTTTAGTGGTTGATATTAGAAGCTCGTCATAACTTGATATTTTAATTGATGTTTACATTTTGTCGCGTCATGGATTGACCTGGAAAATGTGGGTTTGGGCTAATTGTATGATCGATGATCCACCCACGCCGGCTGGCAGGACGGTGGCAGCGTGTGCCACTGCTGGGTGTTGTTTACCTCTGTGTTTGTTTGACATCAATCAGAACGATTGTCGTTACTTCCATGAACGTCCTTTGTATTGGTTACATTTAACTTCTTTGTTTGTCTGTTTGCTTTCTTTATAAAAGGTGGCTTTGTAATGTTCCTGCTTAATTACGTATAGTAGTCCTCCTTCTGCATCAACATAGTAGGTAAAACGTTTTAAACTAACTTAACATATTTATGTGATATGGCATCACATAAATATGTATGTGTGCAAAATATAAAGATATGATTTTCGAAACTAAAAATGTAATAAGTTTCGAACATCTTTTTATTTTCGTTGCATCCGTTTTTACTATTCGATAAAAGCGATGACACGGTGAGCATCAAATCTTATCGTGTTGCAGAACTAGGAGGAAGAATGACGCACAACACATTTTTAGACACTTACGAGCTTGTTATCTTTTGTTTGTTGAAATATTCAATGACTTTATAGAGAGATCTCATCAACAATGAACAGATAGGCTGATCATGACAGTGTTTAATTGCTGTGTCGTTTGGACACGAACGGCATTACGTACCAAGACACCAGTCGTCACTGCAGATATTTTATTTATAGCAATCAATGATTAACTAAACTGATTAATGGATATCGAGTGGGCGGGCAATTTAATGTGAAAGATATTAATTTCGACAAGGATTGATTTAATAAATTATTACTTACTTAATCACGCTATGAAATAAAGTTCAAATCAAAATGCTACATTAAATAATGAACCTGAAATTGAGTTCTTATGAACTTTTTATATAAAAAATAATATACAATGAAATCGGAGTCGTGCAGACGTGCAGTTTACGTGTAACAAAGTACCTAACATATAACATATCAGTGCATGTTAAAACGCAATTTCGATTTATAACACTTTAATCGTAGCTACTTGAACTAAATATAACAATAATATGCTACTCCAGACTTGAGTACTGTGTTTGTAGACGAATTATAACTCAAGGGTTTTTCAAAACTGTTTTCACTGTGTAACTTTCTAGTGTCGAAGATTCTACTGGCTGCTTCTTTTATATTCTTTTAACGCTTGGTATCACAGACGCTGACACAAAGTGAGACTTTGCAACTGGAAAAGTTTCTCAAAGATGAAACTTTCCAGCGGTAATCGAGTTGCCAATTATAGTTCTGTCTTCGTAACTATGGACATGTCTTTGAATCACCTGCGGGTTTTCATGTCGTAGAAACATTCACTCGTTTCATTTTTTTATTCGTTATGAACTAACATTATTTGAACCTGTAGTGTAGTTAGTTTTATTGTAACAAGTAATGAGTATATTGACAACAAATGCATTGTGAGCGTATTGTAACTTCTAACGTCAGCTAGAACAAATGACCGATGTATTTAATTTATTTTTGGTCTGAAATTTACTATTTCAGCTCACAGTGCGCTTACTGTTCATAGATACATTTTATTCTTTATCTATCAGCACCTCCGTTAAGATTGTTGACGCGTTGAGTAATTGACTTTACTAAATCTTCGTCAACTTGCTTTGTTGGTCCGAAAACTACCGTCACGATATTTTTTACAAAAGTAGTACTTACGTAGTGTCAAAAGAATTTACAATTTTGCATTTACTTCACCCGTAGGTACAAATAGAATAGTCATATCTGTATGCCCGTAATAATGTACTGATTCTTCACCATGGCTTTTGTAGGAAATTTTCCCCTTGTTTATTTCTACATATCCAAACTGTTGGGCTGCCAGTGTATAATTATAATCCATTACCTCCTTGTTTACATGTAACGCAGTATTTATACGATAACAATACTAAAACGTTGCTCTATGTAAACATGATCCACGTCAACTGTTAAACTGTACTGACACGGTACCAAAGTCTTCTTCCTTGAGAATACCATCAATCACCATGATATCTGCAAGTAAACATGGTATGTCGTACTAACGTTATGGTCTACTTGCTATTTTTATTGCCAGACTAATCCTGGCTTTAGAGAACAGACAGAACACATGACCAGGCCTCTGATTAGTAAATCCGCTGCTAAATCTCATTTGTTGGTACATGAGATTGTACAGCACCATTTATCAAGCTGTGAATTTATCAGTCACTACACTAGTGTTCCCAATGACTGGGTTGTGGAGGTCAGACAGACTTAACGGAATATTGGTGTCTAGTTGCATCACGTTAGTCTGAAATCTGACCGCAAAATATTTGTAAAAATGCTGGGCAGAATTTTAGTATTCCAATACATTGAATTTCTCAGCTGCAGTTCGGAGATTCCGAATTCTAGATATAATGTGTTCGGATGATGGCACTCATCTTCTATTCAATGGGACTCAAAAATAGCCATTTGAAAGTCGTAGAAGAAGGCTACCCCCTGTCGCTATAGCAACCGGTCCTGAGCGCATTCATCGGATTCCGTGACTTAAAAAAAATTGGCGAGAGATTTTTGACTTATGTTAAAAATTAGACAGACCCAATCGAACGGAATTAGACCTGTGTATAATTTCTTATAGCATACTGAGATAATATACATTATGGGTTGGTAACTAATTCATATGATTTGGCTGGTTTTAATGCCGGTCCCCTATCGTAGAGAGGAGGCCTGAGACCCAACAGTGGGAACATTAAAATAGGCTGATTATGACACGTTTATGCATACGTTATGGGTTAGTCTCTCATATAGCCAGGATTTTCCTGTTTATAATAGGTTCCTCGAAATCACGATCTTTTGCCACATCAAATGTATCTAATTATAAGTAAACCGTATTACGTACGACTGTTAAAAAACTGTTATTGTTCTTCGTCATCTCTATCTCTCGAACAACACAGTGAGCACTAGCATCTGCAGTACTAGGAACTTTAAAAATAATCAAGTAAATCAAAGAAAATGAGTCGTAGTCGCGAAAAAACTCGTTTCTCAGAACATCGTATAGGTGGGTGATATTTGTGGAACAGGCGATACGCCGGGAATAATACAGTGTTTAGAGTTAGCTGGTCATTATCACCAAACATTCCTGCATAATGTGTTCTAATTTAACGAGTTGCTATGCGGCAACAGATTATTGACTTTTACTGGTGATGCTTTTTTCTTCTTTTGTGTCGATTTGATACAAAAGATCGACCCCAATATTTTGCCACCTGGAAAGCTTTGTTGTTAGCCTCCTTTAAATCGTGGAAGGTGCAAGTTCTGCTTGGCCGAGGAAGAAGGAAAGTAACCTTATCCTGTGAAGCTCTATACTGGCACTTTGTTTGTAAAAGGTCAAGTAAATTTGGGGTATCTTTTGGTTAGATTGCTTCTGCAGCGACCAACCTGAACCGGCAATCAGACCAGAGGAGAGGCAGTACTTGTCAAGTTGGCAGATGTTTTGCCGGAAAGTTGAAATTTAGAGGAGTAGGATGTCTGCCTCCACAGTCTACATATTTGGTCCGTAGCGCGTTTCTCCAGAGAACGTCTCAGGAAAGTCTTACGACTCTTTAAGTGCGTAGGTAGGATATGGTGCCCATACCGAAGATACGATGCTCTTAATTTTCAGTTTGTGCGTTTGTGCAAATTGCATTGCATTAAGAGAATTACAAGGGAGGAGCTCGTGACTAGATAATAACAGCCGCACAGGTCGATCTTCAAGGTTAAGCAACGCTTGCTTAGGTTGGCCTGTGGATGGGTGACCATCTTAATATAACGAGTTTCCTCCGTGCCTCGGAAAGCACGTTAAGCCGTTGGTCCCGGCTGTCATTTGGAGATCTTTTGGCAGTCGTTACGGATAGTCAGAAGCCAGTAAATCTGACTCCAGTCTTGCCATGAAGTACCGTGTTATCCCAGTTAATGGGTTGTGGAGATCTAGGAGGCAGCCGCTCCTCGTAAAATACTGGTATTCTGCTAAATCCGGCTTGACTGGAAGCCGACCCCAACATAGTTGGGAAAAGGCTAGGCAGATGATGAAGAGCATTACAAGGGAAACACATAGCGCTTGAGAATTTCTGATACATTCGCCGTCTTCCTAAAGATTAGGTCAACATCACAATTAAGTTTTCATCTTCGTTGTAGTTTAGGAACATTAAAATGAAGAGTCTGATAGATGTCTCCGCTAAATATAAGCGTAGAATTCGGAAATGACGTCATAAGACGACCGCTCGTAATCTGAATGTTACATAAAGAGCATCAGACGGACCGACGAACGATGGAACGGTCAAGTTTAGACGCAGACGCATTATGTGCCGGGTGGAGATTTAATTTGATTTTAACTAACAGTGAATTTGAATAACGGGGAGATCAAGTCATTTCTTGATGAAGCGGACCTATTTTAGTGCAGCCATAGGACACACAACTGTATTTTAATGCTTCTTTTTATTTCATTGGCTTTGTGTTTACTTTTAAAACTGTTGCGTGTGCCTTGTGTTGTGCCAAATAAAATAATTTTCATTATTTTTTTCTAAGTAACCTATTTCTTTTTCACTTACCTACCCTATATAGGGCTATTTTTTAAGTACACAATTCCCTAAGTAGCTAAGTTTTATGGGACGTTGTCTCATTTACAGAGGGTCCCGCGAATAAATTCGATTGATTGCAAATTAACGTGTCACAATCTGTCCGGAGAACGTATACTTATTTTATTCGTTATCGAAGGCGTTTAAGAGACTAGGTACCATTTACAAACATAAATAAAGAAACAAATAATTTCTACTCTATTAAATATTTGAAAGCGGGATAATTTGTATTTTTCTTTGTAATAAGGAATACACAAAAACTACTGAACCGATTTTAAAATATTATTTCTTCAGTAGTATGCTATTATATCACTGAGTGACAGGCACATAATTATTTTCTACATACACGTGGGAGAAGCCACTGTATAAAAAACTGTAAACATGTACGAGTAAATAAACTGCAACAGAATATATGTTAAATTAATAATCAATTATCTAACTTGCTGAAACTATTGAACTAAAAAGTCTCAAGTGTATAAAGTTAGAAGGTAGGAAACATAAGGTTTATTAATATCACTAACAGAGGTATTTATTAATGCCTTGGCCTGCCACAATCGGCCTAACACAAGGTGATAAATGGCGTCCTCACTTTCCATCTGACGTAGGTCCTCACCGTACACGGAAGAGTTCCTGTATTGACGGGAAGAAATAGGGAATAGAAATAGTCTGCTTCTTCTGCTATGCAATATTTCGAACAAAGAAGGGAGCGGAAAACGTGAGGAGAAAACAATCCTCATGCCCTGGCCCCACCAGTAAATACCTTCGGCTTAGGGACAGTGGGCGACTCCCAGCCACTATTAGTGCGGGCGTGTGAGCGTCGAGCAATGGGTAGTTCGCCGTCTAATACGGACCAGGCCAGCGTCAAAGAGCTGTCAGCATGAGTCGGCCAAGGGCCGTTGCCTGAGGGCTGCAAGATTGTTCGAAAGAGTTACTACTCATTATAATTATCAGTAGCAGAGGGGCATAACTAGGCTTCACTGTTATTAAGGTAACTATCAATAACAAGTCACTAGGAATTTTTATCATATCTAATCTTATAAAACATAAAAAATACATATTATGAAGAACAATAGCACATGTTTGTTTATTTCTTGATTGCGTTATCTTTGGAAGTAAAGCCCCGAAACCACTAAAAGAGAGAGTCATTGTTGATTCGTAATAAATTTTTGTCCCAGAAAAATTTATTGTTTCTTTGAGATAAGTTAGGGGAGAGGTGCCATGGGAAAAGCTAGTTTACTAAGTAGTAGTAGGTTGCATAAAAACCGGTCCACACTTGGCCAGAACCAAAACTCTCCCAGGCCTACGGGATTGTTTAAAAGAACCATCGTCGTGCCCTTGAACGCAAAAGGCAACTATAACAAGGGTTTAGTCAGTAAAAGAACATTCTCCCGCTCCGAGTAGAGCGGGTGGCAATATCAGATATAGCCACCCGCTCTACCCGGAGCGGGGGAATGTTCTTAATGGTATGAGACCCTTAAAAAAAGGTGATTTGAAGAAAATCATGAAAACAATGTCACATCAAAAAGTGTTATTTTCAAATGGTTATGAATATGAACATAATTGTAATGTTGTTCATTTTCTTTTAAAGTTTCTGCAACTACGCTGTTGTTTCATTGTTCGAGTCCAAGGCCGAATAATACTATCAATCTTTCAGCAATACACCTAAATGTTTTCAACGTCAAAAGTTTCTGCAGTCAACGAAGCCATTCCGCAGTAAATGCACTTTTACAAATATATGAGATATTTCTCGCCTCGTATTTTTCAGTCCTGACATTTTCATGTTTTGTTTCAAGAGTTTTCTTCCAAACTTTAATTCTGTATGTGTAAGTGCCAGTCGAACGTCTGTTGGTGTTTTCTTTTCTGAAGCCTTATCTAGATAGCAATGGCTCAAAATAATTTAGTGCTGAGATAAAACAGGTACACGCCACAATGTTAATCTTTTGTCAATATTGTCGGGTATGTATACGACGAGACGAGACGACGATTTTAGTGAAAACATGTCGTAGATAGCGGCAGGGCACATCTAGATAAAAGTGGTGATAAACGTAAGAAGTGCCCAAATTACGCGGAAAATATAACGAACTTGAATATTAATACTGATTAATAATTTGTAAGTGTGATGGCTTTGAATAGGGGCAATGATTTCTGTAAGTACCTGATGATTTTATCCTCGTTCTTTTTATGTGACGTTTCTTCGTATTTGATACATTACACATGTTGGCTCTTGTGTTATCACGTGTCGTGCACGTATTTGTATACACATGTGGAATCTACCTCGAAGGTACTTTTAACTTTTTATGTACCATGTTTACCGCCAGTCTAAACGTAACGTTTTTATTTTCGCAACCTCTCTGAAAATTCTGGATTAATCTCAAACGTTGTCTACGAGAAGACTCGTAACTCTGAAGGAATATAATTTCAGGTGCATATTAAATAGCTTGGTTGCGTTTCGTTGCGATTTTCTTCGACCTTCTGGTACTTTACATTGTTTACGCCGCTCTGGACTTAATTGCTACTTGAAATATTATACTCTTAACTTTACATTTAACATTGTTCAAGTGTAGCTCGTATTATGGAAACGTAGGTAAAGGTCGTGCTACGCCGTAGCCATCTCCGTAGCAGTATTTTGTAACTTAAAAAAAAGTGAAGGGAATTTTCCTAAGCCGTAGCAGCTGTGTTTGTGCATTCTTTGATTGCATGCAAAGTAAGTTCTAGAATGCCAAGGCCCTAATTTGATACTTTGGTCGGAAGCTCATAAAGTTTTTAGTACCAGTTATATTTTCAGTTGTTGCGTTCAATTTCGCCAAAACTGTTCGACGTTACGCGGAAAAAGTAACAAGGGGCTGTGACATAATAGCTGCGAGCTACCATATTTTTACATGGGTGTTCCATTTTCCTGTTTCTGTTACGAAACACTTACATCATAGAATCCGTTACTTGTTTGTGCTATTGAGCCATACTTTGAAAACTTGACTGTTTTTATGCAATTGAATAACTGTACGAACGCTTATAATAAATATAAGAAAATAGAAATAAGCTACAGTTTCGTAAGTTTGTTTTCTGTTCCTTTCTTTTTTTCTTTTATTATAATGTGTCTGTGTATGAACTGTTAATTAAATAATAAATAATAGCGTGGTCGCCAATAGTTCGAAGGATTAAATAAGTCTTTAGCCCGAGCCGGCCCGAGGCTAACATTGTGTTTTTCATTGCGAATACAAGGAAAGTAAATAATATTGTCTGTTAATTGTATCTTTCCTCTACTTAGTCTACTGTAATCTATTTTTTTATTTCCTGATGATAAATGATATTTAAATGATAAATTATATTTATTTTGTAAGTAGGTTTTAACAAACTCTTTTACACGTCAATTTTTTTAGACCCGAAATCACCTAACAGCCTAGTTATTGGTCAGGATGGATTCATAACTGGATGCGATGTACGTACTGCATCTAGCTAATCATTAGTTCACAGAAGAAAGCCCGTTACCTTAACGTTTTTGGCGGTTAAAATAACGTGCCGTGTACAAGAAGTCTGCGATACAACACTGATAAACACGGCGGCGCGGCGGTGCCATGCCGTAGCGCCGCCATTTCTGTCAACAAGCTCTCCATCCATAAAACACTAACAACCGTGCCTACTCACGGCGAATTAACCGTGCCTTCACACGGCGAAAACACTTGCCGTGTACCGGTTTAAGTTTGTAACGTTGAATGCGTTGTTCCAGACCTGCGCACGGCGTTCGGTCTGCTGGACCGCGACAGCGACGGGCACGTCACACCCGCCGAGCTGCAGTTCATGCTGCGCAACCTCGGCATCACGGTCAACGACGACCTCATCGCCGAACTCATCAAGGACGCCAGTAAAACTGGTCTGTACCACTTCTTTCATACACTTTTAGCACGTCACACCAGGAAAGTGAAGGTCTAGTATAGCAAGGTTATTGTATAGCAGCGTATATGATACTATTGTCTTGCCAAGGGGAAAATAAGAGATATCTCCTTTTTGTTACCTTTAAAAGGGTAAACATATGATCATAGAGAGATCACATCAATTTTTATAAAGGCGTTTGTGAGCGTGTTTATATTTCTTGCTTCTTCACTCTGAGACTGTTGAAGGGATTTTGATGAAATTTGGCACACGGGTAGACCATGTCCTGGAATATAGCACATTGGATATATATTTTATCCCGAGAATTTTCTTGGGATAATTTTCTACTTTCACGCGGGTGAAGTCGCTGGCAGAAACTAGCACAGCAATAATAGATGACATATTCTGCGCATAAAACGGTACCTATTTGTCTTATTGAAGCGTTTGTGACTAATCTATAATCCAGTCTGAAATTATTTTGTTCTCAACACCCTACGGGAGAGATAACAACAAAAACATACGCCAGTCGCGTGCCCATCCTTGACAGTAAACCTGATGCTAATCTTTTAACCGCGACATTGAATGAGCTATTCTCATAACTAAGTCATAACCAGTGCAAAAGTGGAATTCCGTCAATAAATCTTGTACAATGCTGACATTGTCAAGGCGCACAGTTTGTTTCTATTCTAACGTGCTATTCCGTTGGCTAGCCAACGCAGCTTACGTCACGAAAAATACGGCCCACGCTCCGCTCGCATGCAAGAAGTCCATCAAACTTGGTAATGGAGCGATGGGCGTAAATCGGAGCCGTTTGCTCGCAAATGACACGGCACCGACCGCCCTGTCGATCATAGCAGGCAGGGTCGCCATTATCTTCTCTATAATATACTAAATCACCTTATTCTGACGATGTTTAGACCGTTTATCTGTCTGTGCCTATATAGTCCACCGCATTAAGGTACCGCAATAAAGTCAGTGATTGTTTTTAATTACATAGTTACGGTTAGGGTATTTCAACCCTAACCGTAGTAAGAAAAACTTTATCAAACAGTCAATAAGAATCTGATAGGCACGAGTACCTACAGCTAGTAAGCTGAAGGTTTTTACTATAGGTAGGTAAAGTAACAACAAACAAAATTGTTTTCTTTAACAAGTTGATTTGACTTTATCCGCTAAAATAAATATTTATGTGCGATCGTCGTGTTTTATGACTCAATATCGTTTGGGAGGCACGCACGCTCCATATATATTATGTACTTATGTTGAGGTTACGGAAGCTTACATATGAAAATTCGAGACGATAATGTCATTTATCTAGACACAATTTCCTTCGCTTAGCCTTGGAACGAATTCATGACGCAGTAGAAATTACTAAACGAACAGCTTTACAAGACCTCCGGACGAGGGTTGGATAAGTATTTTTAGGAAAAACCCGTTTTTACGACCTCATTAGTGGTGATCTCGATACTGCGTATAAACAAACCGTAAAGTGTCCACATCTCAGTGCATGGATCTAAATTAACTACGTATTTTGACTAAAATATCTATTTTTTACTTTGAATTTCTGCCAACATAGCACATGTTTTTGACACATAATAAACTCACAGAGATATTGCACTGTTTTATGTCAGCTAATGTACTGTGACTACAAGTTGCTGCGAGATAGCTACAGTTATAAACTTTATAGAGAATTAAAAGTTAAATTTGTAGGTACATTACGTTGATGTATAGCGTAATATTCAGTAATTGCTGAAAGAATGTTGGCGTAGAAATATTCAGGGACTATGAAACTTTCGGTATCTACTTATAGCCTCATTAGAATACTGCGTGAGGCAGTAAGTTTTATAGTACAGCATGAATAAACAAAGGCTGATTAAATCGATGAGGCAGTTAATTTAGAGGGTTATTGTAAGATGGCGTGCGCGCGTGAGGTAGGGGCTTCCGGCGCGCGCGGCCCTCGCCCTGCCGGTGGTTACTTACAGTTACCTGCGCTTTTCCAAGTCGTCGTGACGTAATTGATAAAGTTCCACTTGATCACTCACCACTGGAGTGCCTAATTGGCTATATAACTTGCTTCATTACTTTGCGTGCCCTCAGATATACTCTGTAACTTTTAGTGTTGCAGACTTGCGTCGTAAGCTAAAGTGATTGACGGCTTTATGGTGGCTAACAAACTTATAAATAAACCATGTCCTGGCTTTATTGCTACTAAACACCGTCATATTTACTTTCTATTTATTTTTTATGTACCAAACTGTACCTATTGAAATAAAACAATTGAAATTGTAGTTACGAGCATGTATTATCTCGACGGTGAATGATCGATTATTTAGATCAATATATTAAGCTTACCAAATGTATGAACTTACTTATCCATTTGGGTACCTGCATTATAGTATTTCTACCTTTCTACTAATAAAATAGCAGCTGTTGTATTGCTCCTTTTTGCAAAAAGATTGTAGTAATGTAGTGTTCGAATGCAATTCTGGAAATTCCGTACATATTTCCTGAGATTAGCGGTCGCCTTATCAGTTAAACAAAGATAAGAATGGAAACACAGAACAAAACATATTAAATTACTTTAAGACAGTTCAGGGCCTGGTGGGCGCACCGCGGCGCGGCGGCGGTGGGGCTGCCGCACCCGCTCGGTTTAGCATCGCGCCCTGATAATCTCTTGATCCAATCAGATCGTATCCAAGCCTCTACGAGGTTAACATTCTGAACGCGGTACAAAAACTGTCCATTAATGCTATAAGTCACGTTCTGAACTGTGATTTATACATAATACTAAATTCTGCTAGCGGCTTCGTCGAAAAACTTCTACATGTTCTTACACTCAAGAGACTTCAAGAGAGTAAGAACTCTTTGCTTTTCGAAGGACATAATGTATCTGTGTGCCAAATATACAAATCTGTTCAGCCATTGGAGCGTGAAGGAGTTACTATCCTACGAGTATACACACACCATACTTTCGTATTTATAGTATGCGTAAAAGGATGACAATAGTTAAACTGAACTGAAGGTAAAAATTCAAGCCTTTATGTATAATATGCAAGCTAAGAAGATAATCCAAGCCACTTTAAATAAAGCAAGAGATCTACCTGGGTAGGTAGGTAGAGGTACTTTAAATAAAAAGGTTTCGTCGGAAGACAATAAAGGTGCAGCGTAGCCACAGGTGGTGCTAAATTCCCTCGTTCTTGTCTACGTAAGCCTCGCTGCCTTTAAAACTGCTTGCACATCTGGTACGCTTTGTATAAATTTAAATAAATTTACCACAGTGTACACGACTTCTAAATGAACCCCAAATAAAATGCAGAAATAATTATTTTAAATTTATTAGCACGAATGGACTGTAATGAAAGTAAGTAACATAAAAATATATTAGCAACGTAAGACTGGCTGCAATAATAAAGTTTATGAATGACGAGCTCTGACTTTATGGCTAAACATTGATAATGACTGTTATAATTAACTGAGCTAATGCTGTGCGGGGTCGTCGTGAACTGCTGACGTCACGACTTTAACGACTTTTCCTGCCACCGCGTTAATTAAGATTTAACGACTTAAAGCCCTTTTGTTAATTGTCACATAACATTTTGTTACATATTATTTGGGCACGATTTAATATTATTTTAATGATATGGTGGTAGCTGGAAGCCACGTTTATTTTCTCGTAAATCTTTATCTGTGACCCCAAAAAGGTTTCTGTAGGAAGGTAACATTCGGGGTATGTCGAAAAACATTAGGAAAGAAAGTCGTTAAAACGTGTCACTGTTTATGTTTTGTAGGGCTTTACAGCGGGGGAACACGGCACGCTTTTTGTTTCTTATTCATTTTGTACTAGCTGTTACAAAATGAACAAGAAACCTGTTCGACGCGTGACAAGAAGTCTATGAACTTTTGGTACTCTCGTTTATTGGGGCAAAATATTAATTCTTATAACATAGCGCTTTTAAGCTTCCTGTTAGTGAAACTCCCTTCAGAACCTGTTTCGGTAGGTACCTATTTATTTCAGAGATACGAGTATGTCTGAAAATAAAAAAGTTGCTTAAGTTATTCATAACATTAGCTATACCTACCTACTATATCTCAGTGAAAGTCCCGTCAAATTTGTTCAACCCTTTGAAGACGTATTCTGGAGTTTGAAATCAAGTTCCCACGAGCACGCATTGTAAGATCAGCTATTCGTCAGTGAAAATCCCGTCAAAATCCATCCAGCCATTCAAGTATCTAATATACTTTTACATGCATTTAGTATAAAATGTTATTTTGATATTACAGACACTTCAATTTTATTTATGTATCTATGTATGTATAAACGATGTAAGCATGTTATGCAACAGGATACAAATCTAGTCACGTGCAGAGGCGGATGAAAATTGCATCTTCGCAGCGTTTTAGGTTTAATATACTCAAAACAAAATCCGCAATGAACTCTTGAGACCTCTTTGCCTACTGTTAGAGGCCCTATAAGTAGGTATATGTATGTAAATACGTTTTGAGCTTCCTTCAGCTGCAGTTCTTTATTATTATGGCTGATAATATCCTCTTCCGTGTTAGGTATTCGCGTAGCATTTTTCCCGAAACCAGGGCTCGTTGCGTACTTGCAAATGTTGGTAGAGTAGAATTTCCTACACATGTTAGTATTATTTTTTTATTAATTTAATCTGTAAGTTTTCGTGTCGCTGAGTCATGATAAGAAAAAGTAGTAGAATAAAGGCCTATGCAAACCGGAACGGCATAGCAAAGGCTTTTGCCGTCTGTCGGCGCAGACTTAGCCGTTTAGATACCGCGCGGTTCTGTAGTATCTTGCCACGCCATATCGCGTCACTTCAAACTACTCGTAGGGTAAGAAGATTTGGGGTTGATAAATTTATGGAAAGATAGAGAAAGGGTGAAATCAATCATTCACTTAGATAAGATAGGATGTGCAAAAATTTATAAATAATCTTTCAATACCGTGTGACGATATCGCCATGGCCGTCCCGGTCTGCGTTGGTTAAAACGTATTCAACTTTGTAGGCCAAACCCATTTGCTTTCACGTGGACAACTTTTATTAAGCTAATTTATAAAAAACCTAGATTTAGGTCCGTTACCTTCAGTTTGTAATACAATAACATTATTTACCACTATGCTTTACGACAAAGAAAGAGCTTTCAATGAACCCAATGTAACTAAGCTTTAGTAACTTGTGTTTAGAGCGTTGGCGTCCTCAATCCATTATTTGAACAGCACAATATATGGATATTGTTGAAAAACTCAATTGTACTTTACAATACACAAACTTCAATTACTCTGTAGCAGACCGGAGTTTGGAAGTTTTGTGGCGTGACTCGGAAAGTATGTAGCGCCCTGTCGATTTTTTTTCGGTTGTAAAGGTACAGAGAGCAGTTGCACTCTCGTGTTTACGCACGCACTTGTGCACTATAATCTCCTGCGTAGATACCTACTTGTCTAATCTTTGTTGAGATTAGCCATCATTATCTGAATTGGATCGGGAGGATTATATAAATAATCCTTTATACTATATTTTTAATTGTTAATACGACCTTCCTACTTATTTAATTTAATATGTTTACAGTACTTATAGGTATTATTTTTGCATTGCAGGAAACGGTCTAATAGATGAGAACGACTTCATGCAGTGGGTGACGAAGATACAAGCAATACAAGGCATGGACGTGACGACGAGCGGCGGCGACTCTGAGGAGGAGATCACACAGGATCTACTCGCAGCATTTAAGTGAGCTCCTCTTTATCTATACATATACTAGCTGACTCGGCAAACGTTGTTCTGCCATATAAATTATATGTAGGTAACATGATTACTTACACCTTGTTGGGTTTTTCGGACGAAAAACCCAAATATCTTACGGAACCTAATTTTTTTCCAATTAATATATTTTTTTTCTAAATTTAGCCTATGTTACTCGTGGATAATGTAGCTTTCGAATGGTGAAAGAATTTTTTAAAAAGTTCCAGTAGTTTTTAAGCCTATTCATTACAACCAAACAAACAAAGTTTTCCTCTTTATAATATTAGTGTAGATTAAGGAAAACCTGAAAACCATTGTGCGGTTTCCCGAATTTTGATTCGAGAGCTGATTAAACTCTGGTGTAAAAGCCGCTGCCAACTTTGGCAGTAACATAAACTGTCCTGATTACGGACTAGAAAAATAGAGGTTTTTCACTCTTTTTCAATCCGCCGTGTCGCCTATAGCTGTAGGGGTTGCGGTTGCTAAACTCCAAATACTTACTTAATCAGGAAACGGGGGTTAAACTACATGACGGAAATTATACGAAAGATTAAAGAAGTGATATGTTACTACTTCCTGCCGTGTCTGTATCGAATCGATGATAGAAATGTGTGGGTAGAGCCAACGCCATGTATCTACCTAGTAGATACCTACTTAATTACTGACATTGATAGATAGCATCATTGATAAATGGAATAGTTGAACGGATAACCTAATGCCTTCTGGCCTTTCCGTAAAGTCTAGGTAGGTACTCACTATTAATTATGTACCCTAATCGTAGCTTGCGAAGTTGCAATCGGATAGCAGCAAACAGATCATCAAAATGATTTCAGAATGTTCTTTTTTTGAGGATGCAAATCATCAAATGACATCTTCCACTATGGGCTCAGCGGTCCCGCTCAGGGCTCAGCGTGTCAGACTTTTACTGACGAAAACCACACCTGTGTCCTTCATATGTCCCTTACTAACTAATTAGTTCGATATTAAAGACCCGAGCCATTTTCGAAATGAAATCCATAAAATAAGAAATATTTCCTGAGGGTTTATAATGTCGTGAAATTGACGGATAGACCTTGTGACCCGCCTATCAAACCGAAGAAGTCCATTTCTAAGAAACGTTTCTTCGCCTCAATGCTCATCTAGCTAAATGATTGCATGTCTATTCCAGGGTGTTCGACCGCGACGACAATGGGTACATCACGCGGGACGAGCTCCGGTCAGCCCTGGAGATGATCGGCGAGCCTGTGACCGACGCGCAGCTCAACCAGGTGCTGGCCCTTGGAGACATCGACCACGACGGCAGGATTGACTATGAAGGTAGGTACACTTTCGCAGCATGATTTATGTACTAAAGATCCTATGTCCCCTTGCTGGGGCAGAGGGCGTCAACAGCAGTCATCCATCGAGACCGATCTTGCGCTTTACGCTTGGACCTCGCTCCACGTCAGTCCAATGACTTTCGCTTCTATACGGTGCGTCGCCAGGTCTGCCAAGGACGGACACCCTTCCTTTTTCCTTGGTGATTACAGGACAGTGTCTGTTTAGGTATGTGATCGGGATCTCTCCTAAGCGTGTGACGAATCCAACTCCACCTGTGACGTTTGATCTGGTAGTCGATTGGGATTCCGTGGCATTTCTCCAACAGCTCTACGTTAGAGATGGTCTAGGGCCACAGCGGAGCTGAAGTCAAATACAGAACTGTTGAGCAGTGGAGGCTCAGTGGTAACGGCCCCAACTTGCAAATTGTAAGTCGTGAGTTCAAATTCAAACCCAGGCAGGCGGTGAAGGAAAACATCGTGAGGAAACCGGCCGGCATGTCCTAGAGCCAAAAGATTCGAAGACATGTGACATCCACCAATCCGCACTGGGCCCACATGGTGGATTACGGCCAATGGGCCGTTCCCTCTCCCAGAGATCAGGCTTCAGTCCCAACAGTGGGAACATAGGCTGATAATGGTAAAAAAGCAGAACTGTAAACAAACCCATAGTACTTAATACTTATGATAGATTAAACCTAAAGTTAATAACCAGAAAAAAAATTGAAATGAAGAACAAGGTATAATTTTTACTTACTCAATTTTTTATATTTTATCATTTCAGAGTTTGTGAAGATGCTGTTGTAACGTGTACCTCGTTGAACAAGACCTCACTAGATATAATGGTAGTGTTAATGAAGAGCGGTCGGCGCCGAGTGGTCTTGATCTGATCGTGAGGGTCGGCGGTGACGGCAGCCTCGCGGTCGCGACGCCAGGGGGCGGCCCCGTCACGTGGCGCACCCGAGAGGACTTCTACAAGGTCCCGGATCCAGTGGAAGTACCCAGCAGTCGACAACTGTTAAAATTGTTGTACATAGGAGTAATTTTGTAATTAATAAAATAACAAATATTTAATGTAGTTATACCTACTAATTTAGGATATCAAAGTTATGTATAATTAAATATTTATATACCTATAAATAATAATCATATATTTTGCATACGTAATTTGTTTTTCGAATATATCTAATGAAACTGGCCTAAGTAAACTCGATCAGTAATTTTATAATAAAAGACATTAGGTACAACTGGCAGAGTGCTATTTTATGTAATAAACGTATTTGATTCAATGATAACTTAAAGAAAATAACGGTACAAATATTTCTATTTATTTACCTAACTGCTAAATTAAATATATTTGTGAAGCATGCTACCTATCTATTTATCTATAATTACCTACTTACTCTTAGCGTTAAGGCCCTAGCAAATTAGCACATTAGACAGATCGTTTTTGTTAATAAAATAAATCCATGGTCTCCAATTCCATAAATAAAAAAAATATTTTCATAGACCGAAGTCACCAATATAAAGTCTTACGTGGAATGCAAAGTGTTTACTCTTCTTACAATAATAATAACATGAAATAAAAATGAAATTTTATGGTTGTGAATGATAAGTTACACCAGAATTGTTATACTTATGAATTAAACTGGTATGAGTACCTACCTACTGATATATTTATTTTTAAATCAAAAATTTACGAAGTTTGCACACCATCAGGCATTCAGGCCCACTGAGAATTACAAGTGGAACCTAGGCACATCTCCATACAATTTGGTCTCATACCTACTGCAGAGATGATGGTGTGAAAAATCGTTGTATTTAACTTAAATATTGCATACTGAAACAAATCACCTGGAAACCGTAGATAATTAATTATTGATTTTATAAATAGCAAAGTATTGTTTACGCATACCTCCAAGTATGTTTTCAACTACCTATTCGTATCTCCCTATTGTTACCAGCTGGCTTGGTTATAAATATCTTTAAATTCGTGTAAAAAAACCTTAATATTCACAGTTTAACGAAAATGGGTGGTCATATTTTAAATACTTACTGTTTGTAATTCGCCCATGAAACTGAAATAAAAGTACGCTATGGTTACCTACACCTTATTAATTTTAAGCTCCTACTGTACCTGAATCTTTTATGGTACAATAAAGCTATCTATCGATTTTAATCAGCTGATGATAATTCGATAAAATAAAATAAAAAAAAATCTTCTTTCTTTTTCTGTACGGTAGAAGAAGTAGGTATCTACTTACCTATCTAATCTATTTATAATAATGACCACCCGTTTCAGTTACACCCTGTATAATGCCTATAAAACCATTAATTTATGAGCCTTCGAAAGGCATGTGATGTGGAATGAGTGATTAATAAATCTTGAATTTGTTACTTGTTTATTTGTAATTTATTAATATATATTTTTATGAATTCTATTCATTCTACGCCGGCGAAAAACTTGGAAAGAAAGTCGCCCGGCTTAGGATCTAGGGCTGGATTCCAGTGCCTCATCATATGATGCTTCTGCTGCCACGATTGGGTTATTTCTTTAAGCTCGATGTAACCCTGGAAAACACCAGTTTTTAACAACAGGTCTTTTTTTTTAAACCTAAATCTTGACTGGCTGTACGCCTTGCTTGGATAGGATGTGGTAACCCTCACAGTATCATTACCATCATTTTGCTAGAAAAGTACATACCTAGTTAGAAAATGACTACTACTCAAACTACCGATTAATCATGAGGTTTCGGGTTCGAATCCCGGAAAAATCTGAATTACATTCCCGCTGCTGCTGGGATATTGGCGTCATCTTTGTGTGAGAGAGAGTGGTCACCAAGCCAAGTTTGACGAAGGGCGGTTCAGTCGAAACGTTGATACAAGAGGTGGAGGTTCGAACCGTCCATGTCGCTGCAAAATGTGCGAAACTTACCGCAGCAACCTTAGCTGTCATACAACGACCAGACGGTAACAATGGTTCATTTGATGCAGTCATAAGTCTTCGTGTCAATGAGGAGCTCGTGGCTAGATAATAACAGCCGCACGGATCGATCTTCAAGGTAAAGCAACGCTTGCCTGGGTTGGTCTGTGGATGGGTGACCATCTTAACATAACGAGTTTCCTCCGTGCCTCGGAAAGCACGTTAAGCCGTAGGTCCCGGCTGTCATTTGTAGATCTTTGGCAGTCGTTACGGATAGTCAGAAGCCAGTAAATCTGACTCCAGTCTTGCCATGAAGTACCGTGTTCGTCACCGGACAGTGTTATGTCCGGTCGGAGTATCCTCCTTTTCAACGGAGGTATGTGGGACTTTACTCTGTACTACCTCCAAACTGGTGACCCACGGCAAAGAACGTCAGCGCAGCCTTCGTACAGCAACTACGTCATGACGTCGTCATCACTTCCTCAAGTCCTCAAGCTTTCGAGCAGCCAGCACGGCACTGAGGGTGCCGTAACATACTTTACATTTCTTGTCTTAAAATCAACTACTAGGTATACTTACTTAATACTTATTATTACGTTAAAGCTCATTTCACAAGACGTGTGAAATATAATCGCATATAGTTCATAGCACAACATCATAGCGTAATGTGAAATAAGTTTTAGACATTTTGATACCGGGTGCATTTCTAGGTACCTACCTAGGTGATACATACCTATCTTTCACATACAAATAAAACTAGTACAATTTTAGGAAATTATTCTTAAAGTCTTACCTTGATTACCAGTAAATCTATGATTCGAACGTCGGTGATACAAGAGTTCTTATAAAATAACTCTCTTAGCTTCCACCGGCAGTCTTCTTCGTTTTTCGGAATATCGAAGTATTGAACTAAAAGTTATAGGTTACTTTTTAAAAAGTGAATATTGAAAGCTGTACATATTCGGTTATGGTTTATTTTTTTGGGAGATCATCAAATTGACTTCTCCCGCTCTGGGCGGTGCGGAAGGGCGTGTCAGACTTCTACTGACTAAAACCCACTCCTGTTCCTTCTTAGCCCTAATTCTGGGGTCCCGGGGTTCTCTTTCGTCAACCCAGGCCACATTAGGCTTCGACCCTGTCGGGCCCTACTGTTTGCTGACATCTCTTTGACGCGCACGTGGAACAATACGCGCCGTCGACGACATGGGCTTGGTCCGAACTGTTACCGGACGTCCGGACGGCATTCGGTCATGGCGCTATGAGAATCTTTCTGCGCTGCAGAATGCGATAAGTACCTATCCGTCATTAAGATTCGATTCGTGGATTCAATATTCCTACTACTGAGAATTGAGGGAGAGGGCATGGGCTGTAATCCACCAAGCGGGACCAATGCGCAATGGTGGATTTAATTGCTAAAATTGTAATTGTACCGTCGTTGGTTCTAGGACATGCTCGTTTCATTAAGATGCTTTACTTCACCGTTTGAAGAGCAGGAGTTTACACAAAATGAAGCACCTACCTGGGCTTGAACTAGGGACGTAAACTAAGTGAATAATTTGAACCGATTCAGAACTACTTTTAAAGGTTTGTAGGAATCGGAACCGGATTCCGCGGCAAAAGGGCCAAATTAAACACTACCAAAACAAACTCGATAAAAATGAGAATAATAGGTGCATAATCAATCGACCGAACTATCGGAATTGGAATAGAACCTCTGTAACATCTCTGGTTTGAACCACTGGGTTATCGGCCACCACTGCTTATTTCGATCCTTACTTAGATTCCTACTTTCTTATTGTTGCATTTTTAAAAAACCATGTATTTAAAGTGGGAAATCAACCAATGCCGACCGATGCCTTGTCCCGCACAATTTGTGGAACAGGAGGGGATGTCAGAATTTTACTGACCAAAACTCATTCCTAAGTTTCTTCTTTGCACACAACCCATGGATTGTAGGTGAAGACGTCTTTCGCCATAGTCATAGTCTATCGCGACCTCGGATGAGAGTATGATTTCAGAGTAATGATCTATTTATACATAGGTATATGTTCATCCCCTCTCCAAGAGAGGAGGCCTGAGTCCCAGCAGTGGGAACATTATAAGGCCGATAATGCTAATAATATGTTCATCACAATTTTTGTTTTCATAACTACACTATGGTAATGGAATTCTAACACATTACATGCATTTATGGATAGTAATTATTGGTCAATAGAAAAATGACAGCAAGAATGGATTTTTTTCTCTTACTGTAATTATTTTCCTCCACAGAAAAACGATTGTTCAGTGGTGTCATTGACAATAGACACAGGAACAATAGAACACAGAAGATAAAAGTATTTAATACTTACTGATGTACGGAATATATCTATAAAAAGCCCTGTATAATCCCAGTGCCCGTCTACGAGCATCAGTGAATTCCTTGGACATCAAAGGCCTCACACATCTTGTTGCCATTTTGATATTACTTTACTCTTTGTTTAAGATTTTTCTGATTGAGGTGAATTTTGTAGCCTTGTCAAATTTGACACATTGAAAAAGACATTTGCTGACATAATTATATAATTTTTAATCAAGTTGATTTTCCTAAAAACCTTTGTGGTTTCCTCTCCCAATCAATGTTCCTCCCCGCCTTACATATCCCTGTCTAGAACTGCTTGTGGTGTAGATGGGTTTTTTTGTTTGTTACAGTCCAGTGCTAATCCATCAAGCGCTATATCAAGATTTTTATATATATGTACAGTTACTATGTTTTTACTCTTAACTTTGGCAGAATAGTAGACATTGGTTCCATTTTTCATCAATAAAAAATAGAATAGAATACAACCTTTGTGGATCTCACAGTAATTTTTTTCTAATACAGAAACAAATAAGCAATCTAATTAATGAACTGTATTAAAACTGCAACAATGATGATTTTATTTCTCTATTTTTGTAACATATTGTTATAACTTAATGTATGTTTGACTATTTACATATTTCCATATTCATTTATTCATTTCCATTGAAGAATTTCGATAGGAAATCTTTGGGTTTGGGTTCCTCTGTGGGCTTGAAGTAGTTCATAACGTGACCCTTCTGTTTCCACATGTTCACTGTCTCCTTAAGCTCCATTTGACCCTGAAAATTAAATACATTTAGTTATTTAAAATATAAATTAGAAAAACCATTTGTTTACTTAGCACACAGATATACATTGTAAAATCAAATATGCAGAAACAAACATTTAAAACCAATAATATTGCGGACCTTTGCCCTGCAGAGGAAAAGTATAGCCTCACGGCAGCACTACATAGTTTATCTAAATGCCAAACAACTACAAACTTGATTCCTAGCAGGGGATTTAACCTATCACATACCCGCGAAACGAGACACAATAGTAAGACATTAACAGAGCGGTTGCATGAGACCAGTTGGAGAATCATGAATTAAACTGAACCTGTGACAGTCTACACCTGCTTATAGTCTGGAATATCTGATCATTGACAGATAAGAAAAAACAAAAAAAAAATTGCCAAACAAGTTAAACAAATACAGTTAAAAAGGGTGAGTAAAAACCTATTCACTCAACAAATCAGCTGAAAAGAATTCTTTTCACTGAGTTTAATTCATGATTCCCTGACCGGTTGCATGAGACCGTGCTGTTATTATTTACTATTGTGCCTCGTTTCGCATTCATCAAAAGTAGAGTTAACAAAGCTAACTATAGTATTTTTTTATTAGTTACAAATACATATAACCCAGAAGAAAAAAGTGGGGATATAAACTGAGGCAAAATCCTTTTTTTGTAATTAAATAAAATAAAGATTACCTTGATAACAAGCATATCAATAACCCTGATGTCGGTCACGTCTTTGTTTTTTATGAACATTTCCTTTAGCTTGGCACGGCATGCATCTTCTGTCTTTGGAATATCATAGTCCATCACTGAAATGGAACATACAAAGATATTAAAAGTGCAATATTATCTAAATGCACAATACTGCTTGAACTGTTTGTTCACCCAATCTTCAAACAGCTCTTGTTTCGCATCTTTTGAAGAATTTAGTATTCTGGAATCACAATTTGTGTTTATTGTATTGAAATAATATTTCAGTAAGGTTCATTATTGAATGCTTCAGTCACTGCCCCCTCGATAAAAGAGGGGTTTCATAAATTTTAGCAAGAGTTACAAGCATTATAACTCTCGTATGAGCGAGTATACAATAAAAACAAAAAGTAAACAATAAGAAGCTCCAAGAATTACAGTTGTAGGCAAAACTATGAAGCAGGCAAGAACAGCATCGATGACATAACAGGCTACTAACCCAAGTACGGGATCTGGCGATACCAGGCCTTGTACAGATTCAATACTCTCATTTTTGCCTCCGCACGGTTAAGGGAGAGTACGGGCCTTACGGTCTTTGACCCTACTTGTATAGCTTGCCTCGCCGACATTTTTGTAACTTAAATGTAACACTCGCGTCGCAAATCCGAAATGTTTTGATTTTGACAATGTGAATGACCAACAATGACAACTTACAATATGACATTGACTCAAGATGTAAAGGTATTGCTAGCCTTTAAAAAGATTTAATATGTTTTTGGCTTGGATATTAAGTTTTTTAAGCATGTCTTCGTAGGAATTTATTATTTTATTATAATAATAATTTTATTAGAATAATATTATAGTATTTAGCAGCAAATAAATCAAAGTTGACTTGATTTATTTACTGCTAAATACTACATAAATTCTCGGCAAACTTCTGTGATCAGTGGTGAGTTGGTGACCTAATAAGAGCGGTGGTGGCCCAGTTGTGCCAAGTGGGGCAATTACCTCGACTTGCAAGTTATACGTCGCAGGTTCAAACCCAGCTCGGCGCATTACTCTGTGTAATTTATTTCATCACCACTGCTCTCAAAGATGTGAAGGGAAACATCGTGAGGGGAGGTAACCGGCATGTCCTTGATGATGTAATCCAATGATTAAACTATACTTAAACTGTTTCTAAAGAGCAGTTCATCGTTTAAAGGATATTCGATGAAACGTTCAGTCGAAGTTGCGTTTGGCGATAAAAGGTTGTTTTGCAATAAATTCTATTCGATCAATCGTTCAGTCGACTTTACGTTAATCCACCATGTGACTCTCGAAGTAACGTTACGGACCCGTAGATAGGGTCCGTAAACTCTTTCGAAAGAGCAGTTCATCGTTTAAAAGATATTCGATGAAACGTTCAGTCGAAGTAGCGTTTGGCGATAAAAGGTTGCTTGATATAGCTTTTAGTATGTCGTAGCATCTACAAGGTACGCGTAGCACTTACGTTGAACTACAAGCTACGCACAGCACCCACTATTAGATATATTATCTAATGGATTGTGCTGTTTTAATGATAAATAAAAACCAACATTGAATTTGTTACTTGAAAAATTATATTTTTCTTTAAAAGGATTTTACTGAAGTGACATACAAAGACATGACAGGTCTAATTTTCTTTTTCTAACACTGCCCCTTACTCGACGCATTAAGCAATAAAACAAAACATACAACAAAACAAATTGCGAGAGTACAACAACAGAAAAGAAAAAAAAAAATTAACTAAATTAAACCTAAACATTTAACAAACAAATTGTGTTTGACCTTTGGCAAAGATTTGGTGAAAAGGTCGGCCTCCAATTCAGCCGAGGGCTTGTAGCATAATCTTACCAACTTATTATCAACACATTCTTGTATAAAATGATGTTGAACATCTATGTGTTTGGTTCTACTGTACTTTTGACTTTCCACCATCTTAAGTGTACTCTTATTATCATTAAGTATTGTGATGGTATCACATGGCAAGTTAAATGAATTAAGTTCAATCATAAAATTCCTTAAAAACTTAGCCTCTTTTACAGAAGTACCAAGAGCATAATACTCGGCCTCTGTGCTCGAACAAGCTACATTTTGCTGTTTGTGGCTGTGCCAGTTGATCAAGTTAAATCCAAACTTACTCACAAAACCCGAATAAGATTTTCGATCGTTTATATCCCCCGCCCAATCTGCGTCGGATAAAATTTCAATTTTCTTACTACCTCTCCTAAAATTTAGTCCGTAGTCAGTTGTCCCAGATAAGTAACGCAGAACACGTTTAGCAGCGAGCCAATGCATTTCATTATAGCACGTGTTATATTGGCTAAGCTTACTGCACACAAATGCAATATCGGGACGTGTGGAAACGGCGAGATACATAAGGCTGCCAATAAGTTCCTGGTATGGCAACTTTGGGTCTATTACTTCAGCCTTTGGAGGGTTAAAGTTGACTTCCATGGGAGTTGCTACCTTGCGGCAGTCATCCATACCAAACTTTGTCAAGAGGTTTTTTACATATTCCGATTGACTTAATTATAATGTTCCGTGCTCCCTGTTTCTGTCGACTTTCATTCCCAATGCTTGTGTAACAGGTCCGAGTAATTTAATATTAAACTTGGAATTGAGCAATTCATAAAGCATTTTCTTTTGATGTTCATTGGAACTAAATATGAAGAAGTCGTCAACATAAAGCGCTATTATTATATTGTCTTTATAAAAAACACATTTCTCAGTTTTTAACTGAGTATAGCCATTATTTACTAAAACCTTGTGAACTTTTTCATTCCATGCTCTACTAGCTTGTTTAAGTCCATATAAACTTTTCTTGAGTAAGCATACTTTATTCTGCCCCTCAATCGCAAATCCAGTAGGTTGTTCCATGTAAATTTGCTCATGCAAATCTCCATTAAGGAATGCTGTATTCACGTCAATATGTTCAATGTCCATATCATTTTCTACTCCAATCGCAAATAGTAGTCGTAGAGTACTATGTCTCACAACAGGTGCAAAGGTGGCTTCATAGTCAACACCATATCGTTGCGTAAAACCTTTTGCTACCAATCGAGCTTTAAATTTTTCAAAATTTCCGCTTGGATCCACTTTTTCTTTAAATATCCATTTATTTTTAATGATGTTTCCATTTTTCGGGCGATCCACAAGTTCCCAAACACCATGTAGCATAAGAGAGTTATACTCTTCTTGCATTGCTTCCAACCACTCTTTAGACTTATCACATTTAATAGCTTCATTATAAGTCCTAGGTTCGTTGCGTCCCATAAACGCCAGCTCAGTGAAATAATTCACTTCATAATCCTTGAACCAAATAGGAGGATGCTTATTACGTGTTGGTCAACTAAACATTCAAACTGAACATTCTATTCAGCAATTTCAGCATCAGAATTTGAAACATTCTGCTCTGCAACTTGTGAGTCTTGTTGAATGTCATGTAACGAAGCACCTACCTCTTCAGAGGATATGACTTCTTGAACATGAATTTCATTAAAAGAAGAATCCTGAACGTCAATATCATTAGAAGAAACATCTGGAGTGGCAAACTCATCAACGTCAGATTCATGTGTATATCCAGGTGAAGTATCACAATGATAATCTATAACTTCGACAGTATTCAACATATTTTGAGAGTTTTCATTAGTCTCTGTCCTGCAAGAACCTTTAATTCCTTTAACAGTTTCAATAAATTGAACGGAACGAGCTTTGATTAATTTTGTGCCATCAACTAGATCACCAAGTCTATAACCTTTAGTGTGTTCACAATAACCTAACATAATGTATGGTTTTGATTTGGGATCAAGTTTTGTGCGATGTTGTTCTGGAGTCAAAGCATAAGCAACACTACCAAAAACGCGAAGGTGACTTAGATCCACTTTTGATCCGGTCCATAATTCTTCAGGAGTAGCATTTTTCAAAGCTGCAGTTGGGCTGCGATTCTTCAAATAGCAAGCAGTATTAACAGCTTCTGCCCAATATTTTTTGTCCAAATCAGCATCTTGCAACATAGCTCTGGATTTCTCCATTAAAGTCCTATTCAAACGTTCAGCTACACCATTTTGTTGGGGTGTATATGGAACAGTAGTTTCGTGAATAATTCCGCATTGCGTAAAATGATTCGCAAAACTCCTATTACAAAATTCTGAGCCATTATCGCTCCGAACCCGCTTGATCTTAAGATCAGTTTGGTTTTCTACCAAATTCTTGAATTCGATAAACGTATTCAAAACAGTTGTTTGATCTTTACGCTTCAGAAAATATACAAACGATTTACGCGTAAAATCATCAGTGAATGTTATAAAATAACGACAATCACTCCAACTAATAACCGGCATTGGTCCACATATGTCCGTATGAATCAAATCAAGTTTAGTAGTGCTTCTATGAGCCTGACCAAGGGGAAATGATTTGCTCTTTTGCTTTCCTTCAAAACAAGAAGTGCAAGGAGACAAACCGTTATTGGTAAACGCAATGCCACACGCTAATGAATCCCGAAGGTTTAACATACCTGCCAAATTTAAGTGCCCGAGGCGGCGATGCCATAGCTCCAAAGAATTAGTATTGGCCACGAAAGTATTACCTCCAGTGCGAGTATTAGGCTCTTGGTTTTCCATACATACATAACAATCCCGTTTATTATCTAATTTGTAAATACCATCCACATTTGTAGCAGTCACATCACAAGAACCAGTCACATTGATGTTATCCTTCCTGTAAACAGAACATTTATTAGTATCAAATACTAATACATAACCATCGGCTGCCATTTTGCTTACAGACAAAAGATTAGCTGCTACTTTTGGTACATACAAAGCATCAGATATAACCTTTTTGACATCATTACCTATTGTTATTTTGACATTACCTACGCCATCACTATAAATCTTTTCATTATTGGCAGTAGTTATTTCAGATTTAACATTAGGAGAAAAGTTGTCTATCCAATCTTTTCGATTAGTCATATGACTAGAACAACCTGAATCTAAAATCCAGCTATCTTTATCACAAAGTCCACTAGCTAAAACAGTGTCTTTTGGAAAAATAACTAAATTTGCAGTACTTCCCTTCTTTGTAGATGAAGCTGGTCCTGCTGTCAAGTTTTTATTATGGTCCCTTTTAAAATTTTTCTTCAATCTAGGACATCTGGGTTTGATATGCCCCTTTTCTTGACAGTTGTGACACGTTGGAATAAATTTATCCTTTGCAACAAGGATTTTCTCGGATTGTGGAGATGGAAGATTACAATTTCTTTTAAATTCACATTGAATTAGTTGACATTTCACAAAGTCTGAATTCAGTTTTGTATTTGTAGCTTCCATTGCCATTATCAGAGAGTCATACTCTACTGGCAATCCTATTAGCATTAATTCAGCTAATTCTTCGTCTTCAATAACACATCCTACGTCGGCCAGTTCTTGTGTCACTGATATTATGCTCCCAATGTAGTGGTCCATTGAGTTATAATCATTATATTTAATTTGTGACAATTTTCTTTTTAGTCCCAAGCGCCGACTGATCCCTGTGTTTTCGTATGCAGATTTCAAATTACTCCATGCTTCTAAGGCAGTTTTGGATTTTTTGACATGTGGGTAGCATATAGGTTGAACATTAAGACATATCTTGGCGTATGCTCGTTGGTCTTTAATAGGTTCGTCTATTGCTGGTACTTTGCCAGATGGCAAATCCCATAAGCCATGATCAATTAGTAGAAGTTGCATTTGAAATTTCCATTCTTGGTAATTCGAAACACCCTCAAGTTTCTTTATTGAAATGTGTGAGGTACTCACAGTAGTTAATGGTTGAGAAGAAGACGAAGGAGAAATATTTTCCATTTTTTTAAATGTCACTTTTGCAGTAAAATATAATATATTTTAGATGTTCAATTGTTCAATAAAACATAATAACACAATCACCTGGATCCTGAAATCATGGGATCCTGGGCCCATAACCTATTAGATATATTATCTAATGGATTGTGCTGTTTTAATGATAAATAAAAACCAACATTGAATTTGTTACTTGAAAAATTATATTTTTCTTTAAAAGGATTTTACTGAAGTGACATACAAAGACATGACAGGTCTAATTTTCTTTTTCTAACACCCACGGCAACGTCGTGCTACAAGCTACGTCGTACTACAAATTACGCGCAGCACTTACGTCGTATTACAAGCTACGGCGTAGCACCTACGTCGTACTACAAATTACGCGTAGCACTTACGTCATACTACAAGCTACGCGTAGCACCTACGTCGTAGCACGATAGACTACTCGGCTACGCTAAAAACGGTAGCCAATAGCACGACTACACGATGGACGAACATTCGATGGGAAGCGCACTCTACTCGGCTAAGTCGTAGCACGTAGTACGTACGACGCATCTCGCTACGCGGTTACGTCATGGCTAGTAGTCAGACGCTCGACGCACTACTCAGTTATACTATACGCCGTATACAATAAGAGTACTCATTTATACTAGCTATGTGGCAAACAAAACTCCTCTGATCTCCCATTCATTCAAATAAATCTGGCAGCATATAAATATGGACAATAGACATGACATAGCTTGGACCCGTAGACTAACCAAGCCAGTTTTGGATTATTTTTCATGATTATCAAAATTTTTATGCAAAATTTTAAATTTTAGTAGTATGTGTTAGTTAAGTTTTTGGAATTTATAAATTGTTAGTTATAAAATTTACGATGGGGAAGTTTGTAATGCAACCAGTTCAGAAAATTCTCGAGACTAAGGTAACTACTTTTCAGCTCTGTTTTCAGCATTGATTACTAAGATTCAGCCTTCTTCTCTGCCTATTTCATGCTAAACTACATACATAATAGACTTATAGTGGTGTTAAATGAATGCAAATGAACTAAGTTGTGTTTGGTCAGCGGTCATGTTACCTACTTGCAAGTATATTTAAATATGCGAATATAGCTTGACTACGGCAACATGCCGCTCCTGTCTTTGGGCTCTAACATGTTTGATGAATTTTTGATAGTGTCGATCGATCGATTTGAAGTTAGATCTCGTAAATACTGCAGAACACAAACACAACACGATTTTTTTTCATTATTTGTGTGTATCTAAGTATGTTCATTCATATTATTTCTTTTCTGTTTGTCTGCCACGTTATATTTCTATGCACCACCCTAAGGTCGGCTGGAAAAAAATGTTTAAGGCATTAAGTCCGTCTAAAGTGTGATTCACTTCTGCATACATTTTTTAATAAATAACGTAACGAAATCCTACGCTGACATGGCTTTTTAACAATTTTTTTTATGTGGTTTTCCTTTATAGCACTATCAGTAATAGTGCTTTATTGATATCTTGAATTTTAGTACATCTTCGGACCCAAAAAAGATCCGGTATGGGTTTATCTAGAAAGAGAAATGCAAAAAAACTCTGACAAAAAGCCATACAACGAAAAAGTGGGAAAATGGCTCCGATTTCTTAAGGATCTTAAATACCACTACTATGTTGAAGGTTAGTTTGCGTTTTTACTAGACTACGGCGACAACTTTTTTATAAATGGTTGGTTCTCGCTTGATCACTATCTCACTTAATAGTAAGCAAAGATGTGGTCGACGATGAAGCACGCTTGCCTTGAAGTAACCTATTCACTCTGGACTTCTGGAGTTATTAGCAAATAATGACTACCTACGTCAGCGAATTTCACGAACAATGAATGTGTTCCCAAAACGTTTAGTTTGTGTGGGATGTCCACCATGTACCTACATTACAGGTGTGGCGCGTTGGCGCCAAGCTAAAAGTAGAAAGAATTAGGATTTTTGTTTGATGTAGATAAAACAAATAAGTAGAATGTGTTTTTTTCATATATATATTTTCTGTCGCATTTCTAGCTAAAAAAAAGGAAAGAAGGCTAGACAGGGAAGTTGGCCCTAGATGGTACGTCGAACTTTCCACTCAGCAAAAGAAAGTTCTAGGTAGTGTGAGAGGCGACATCCAGCAAGACTTGCTAGAGGGTTTCCCTAGTCGCATGCGACAGAACTTATCTGATCTCGGAGTAACGCTTCGAATTCCGAGGAAAGTGTTGTTGGAAGCGATGAATGAGTGCGTCGGGGATCCCGGCGTTTTCTTTTGGAAACTCTACCGAGCAGTTTACAAGAAGTCCCCGAGTGAATTACAACCGTGTACGTTTATTAAATGCTTAGAAAAACCTTCATTAATATTTAAATAGATTGCTTTCTGCCGTGTAGCAGCAGCCCGAGAGCTGTTCTTGTACAGTGCCCTCGACAAAATGACGCATACTCAGTTAAGAAAATATTCCTGCACAGGCTCGGCTAATAACAAAAAAAACGATCGACCCATATTGTCAGTTATTGTCCTTAAGGTAGTGGTCCGACCGCCGGCGAAAAAATAACTAACGGCGATTTTCTCTCTCAAGAAACGCACAATAAAGCCAAGGATACACTAGGGGACAAATGGAGCAACATGTTGCGGAACATGTTGCTCAACAACTACGTGGAACATGCATACTGACGCGGGACTCGTGCGCTCGCTCTCGAGGCGGGAGCAAGCAACATGCCCCGCGTCACGTACTATGTTGCGGGGCATGTTGCAGGACAAAATGCAACGTTGCAGCGTCACGTAAATTTAGTGTTGCGCGTCGTGTTTCGGGACAAAATGTTCCCTAGTGTATCCCAGGCTTTAATGTTCATTCCGCGTAAACGAAAAAGATGCATATATTAAAAGTTGCTCTCTTACTGTTCGCACTGCCGGCGATGACTCGCTTTACTAGTTTTGTCGCTGACCGACAAGCTTTCAAAAATAAACTCGCTCAGCAATACTCGTTCAGCGATGCTCGCTCGCTTGATATTTTATTTACAGTGCGGCATTGAAAGATCGTGTAAAACGCGCGTGCAGGTTTGCACAGGACTGAGCGACCGCGGGAGAGTGGCGCGAATAATCGCTCGTCGCACTTGCACACCTGCTTATAGCCCGGACAAAACTATCGAAACTACACACTCGCTTCCCGCTGATCGCCAACTCTTTTATAGTTTCTAGTTCTACTCGTTTCTCGTTCATCGTCGGCGGTCGGACCACTGCCTTAGGAGAGCTTGCGGAACTTTGGCAGATCGTACCTAGTCAATAGTATAAGTTTTGGAATGCTACTAAAAAGTTTAATTTTAAACAGAGTCTACCAGTCTCTGTCGACGAATTACAGGCTACATCACGTATGAGAATAGCGAACTTATTTGTAAGTAAATTTAAAGTAGACCCCTAACATGCGGATTACCAGCTCAGCACTGATACTATCGCCACTGAGTCTATGCTAATATTTATGCAAGAAGATGTAATCTCTGCTGTGCGAAATATGAAGCGTGGTAAGTCACCAGGACACAATGGGCTCAGTGTTGAGCACCTAATCTGGGGTACTGGCAAGTTATATCACCATTTGACGGTTCGCCTGAATTTTTGATGAAGACTGTGGTTGTCCCCGTTGTGAAAAACAGGACAGGAGATTTGAGTGCATCAAGCAACTACAGACCAATCTCGCTCGGTACTGTTATACGTAAAGTGCTGGAACGTCTCATACAGCCCGAATTGCAGAGGCACATTCAAATTGACGATGCTCAGTTTAGTTTCCGATCCGGGCTTTCAACAGACTCTGCAATAACAAGCCTAAAGAGCACAATAGCATACTACACCAGCAGAAAAACTTCCGTATACGCTTGCTTTGTAGACCTTAGCAGAGCCTAGTAAATTATAATATCAAACAAACTAAAAAGGTAACAAGTATCAAATCAACTTGTAGATCTGTTGAGATACTGGTACGGAAGCCAAACCAATCAAGTAAAATGGGGTGACGCTTTATCTACAACAATATGTAACTATAGGCTAGATTGTGGTGTTCGCCAAGGCCAAGTTAACCCCAACTTCTCCGGACCTCTTCAACCCGTACGTGAAGGATCTGATTGCGGAACTCAGGGGAACCAGAGTTGGCTGGTCATCTAGGCAAGTGCTGTGTAAATAGCTTAAGCTACAGCTGCTTAGGTAAGCAGATCACATGGTTCTTCGGAGTCCCTCGATTAAAGAGTTGAGAAGGGGGGTTGGGTGGGATTATGACCTGATTGCTAAGTATAAGTGCTGATTAATTTTAGCATACGATATGGATGCCAGGATCCTCTTATCTTGCCTAGTTTTTGTTGACATGGACGAGTGCATAGAAACGCTGAACCGTATTACTCAATACGACGTATCCACGACTGTAGAACGTGACAAAAGTGAGTAAAACTGTTTTTTCGTTTATTTAGGTAATGCTCGACTCTGTAACATTACATTACCCGCAAATGCTCCCGGTGAGGGAGCGCCTTTAGGTTTGCGGATTTCATCACGCATACTGGATTGCTCCGTATGCAAAAAAAAACACGATGCACAGAGAGAGACATGCGGCTGTGTGTTGTGGTTGTGTACAATGGACTACTACGTGGGGGCCCCCACAGGGGCTGCTGCCTAAGGCCTCTTGTACACGACACGGTTTCTACGGTCCGTAAGCCCGGCGCTCACTGTTGTATGGATCACTGAGAGAGCTTGTAGACACAAACGGCGACGCTACGGAACGGCGCCGCAGCCGTGTGTCATCAAAGTAGTTCTGAAGTGTATGGCCACTTGGGCACGGTAAACATTACGAAAAATGGGGCAATCCCGCAACGTGATCAAAACCGCACGATATTAAAAACACCCTGAACCAAACACCTGTACTTAAAGGTATCAAAGTTTCTACTGACAAATGATTTATTTGTAGAAAAAACGAAATATTATCAACCGAAGGTGAAATATGGGGAATATTTACAGAAGATGTACGTTCCATTTTACACCAGCCATAAACCTAAGAAGGAGAAAAAACCATTGCCTCTTGGCTATAGGTTGAAACTTAGGAGCGAAGCAGTAAGTTTTTTACGCATAATTTGTTGGTTCAATAGAAGTTTTCTTTTTCGGGTCGATCATCCTATTTAGGTAGATATAATAGGTCTCTATGAAATTGCCGTAAATTGAAACTTTATGCGGCAGCTGAGGACGCCGTAATGGATTTCCCGCACCTCCTCAAAGTAGTTTCGTCCCCGTTGCGCCTCCACGCGCAAATCATGCATGCGTGCAGGGACTGTTGCCTCCAGATCCCATGGTGACTAATGAATGAGACGAGTGTTTTTGTTGCGTTTACATATTACGTCACGAATAACTTTTATTCTCCGGGCTAGTATAGTATATTATCTGTATCCAGGTGGACACAGGACAAAATTTCCAAAAGCTATTAGGTATACCAAGGACAGAGAGTTTCTTTGATGTTATAATAAAGTCGTAGGTAGACGTCGTTGATATTGCTTGTCCTTAAAAATGCATAGTAGTTACTATTTTGGAACTTCTCTATTATGAAAAATATGATTTTTTTACTACATTTCACGATTTAAGTTTATTTTTGACACACTAGCTCATAAAGTGGCTATTATTGCACTGCACTTAGGTATATAATTGTAGATTATGATACAAGTGTGTAATGTCGGTGATTACCGTCGCGGTGGTATTAGGGTGATTCCACAAAAGTTGGGTAACTTTCGTCCAAATTTTGCCACACGTGTTTTTATGTACTAAATGAAAAACTTTTTAGTAAAGACAGTGCATATATTAATATACTTTTAGTATCTAAAGGGGCCAGTCACTTTATTAAGTATTTAAAGAGAAATTTGAGTTTTCCTGAAATCTCTCCAACCACTCCTCAAAGAGGGGAATCACCGCCGCAATGACGGCGTGCCCAGAACTGCTGCCCTTTTTCCTTTTTTCTCAGGTATTTTAATCTTTCTTTCTTCTTGAACTTTGCTAGCATAACGGGTAATTTTTTTTGCCTGTTTTAACTATTTTTTGCTTTTTCTTCTTTGGACAACAGTACTTTTCTTCGCGGTGGCATATTCTACAACAACAAAAAAGTTTCTGAATGACGAATCTATGTAAAAGAGTCTCTAGTCACATTAACAGCCAGGGCCTGATGGTCTAGGGACTGACGAATCAGAACAAAATCAGTCATAGTTCACTTTTAAAAAGAAATACCGAGATTTGTAGATAACAACAACATCAGAACAAACAAATCACATGTACACACAAACAAGAAAAAAATAACAACTTATTAATTTTACATAAAATCACTCACCTAGGTCCTGAGCAATTGACTGGCACAGCACATGTATCCTAGCATCGACGCCGATTTCACTAATGTCAAGATGACCAACGCGGAACGGCCCCCGCTAATGGCTACCTTCACATGGTCATTTTAACGCGTTCAATTTAAAATGGCTGCTTATTTCGATTACCATGTATTTTTTAATTTACTGAGTGGCTAGGGCCTGACTATAATTATCGATGACACTACTTTTCTTATAAAATAAATATGAAAATAATTAATTTTAAATACTTAATAGATCCAATGAACAAGGTAATGTAATTGTTAGTGTGTTTAAGTTACATAAAGTTCAAATATCATCAAGGCGTACTAAAATCAGTCGAACGAAAACATTATTTTGGAAATGTGACATGGCTAGGGACTGATATTGAGGGTATAAAAGGCCATTTTTCTTATAGAAAAAAATAAACTATTGTAGTAAAAGTGAGTGACATAGCAAAAAAATGATTATTTCATATGGTAAAATGTTTATCACTGGTTATTTAATAAAAGAATGTATAAAATAACACTGGAACACAAAGTTAACCAACTTTTGTGGAATCACCCATTAACGTTTGAATCCCCAACCGGTCCTATGAGACCGCGCTGTTATTGTTTTACTATTGTGTCTCGTTTCGCGGGTATCTGAGTAACTACGAGAACCACAGAACAGTTGAAAGAAGTTAGAATGGCCTTGTAGGCGGGGCAGGCGTGCCTCAATGTACGACAATTTGTCATAGTTCAATTTTGGTTCAACCGAAATTTGATTGACACCGGTCGTCAATCGCGATCTTACTGTTATTGTGTATGAAGCTCCGTGAAAAATATCAGTTATGCCGACTTGCGCTATCGCAACGCGTCGTAAAAAATACCAAGTGTGTAGTGTAGCCCAAGAAGGGATTTCTTTTCACCGGTTAGTCTAAAAACCTTTAAATACAATTGATATTTATAATTATAATGATAATATTATGGAATTTGTACATTATAACGATAAAATCGCAATGACATGCAAAATTATACATTGTGTGCAATTCATTGGTACAATCTTGTACTGAGTAAACAAGCGCGCAATGTAATGTGTTCATTGCGATATCACGTGTGGAGAACTATGTCTTGAATTTGACAACTTCACTCCATGGACATAGTGTTGTACCAAGTTGTAACTGTAACCATTATCGATCTATTAAAATAACTTGGTTTCTTGTAGCAGTTATTATATTTTAAATATTTTATTATTAGTGTAATTAAAACGGTTTTGTTTCACCTATTCGTCCTCGAACAGTTTTAACACTAATCAATAGGTTATTTTTCATTCAATAGTATAAATTAGTGTCTTATTTGCAATTTTTCATGCAATTTCGTCCAGTTTAATGCAAATAAAATTTGTTTTACTTTGTGGTCTATGGTCGCCATTTAAGAATGCCCGTGATTTTTGGCGTGATATATTTGAGCGAAGTTTGGCGGCTGTACTAATTAAATAGAATTATATACAACAAAAAACTAGTGCGCCTCACCATCAACGATTGCATCACTGCTTACCATCAGGTGGGATAGCAGTCAAGCACTAGTTTATGGTATGTAAAAAAAAAATACATAGAAAATGTTACGATTTTATTCTATTGTCACTCTGAAAGACGTTAGGTATCATATAAACTTTTTACGCAAGTATTAACGTAAGACTAGGTAATATAATCAAAATACTATATCTTAATTTTGATGTACGCATAAGAAAACAAATTTCATTTTTACCGCTATGTTACAATTATTTATACTAGTTTTACTGTTGTGTAAAGTAATAGTTAGATAAATTGTTTTTTCTCACAAATGTTTTGAAAATCGTCGTATGATACATGTGAGTAATTGGTGTTGGCCGTTCTTGGCTCTCTTGTGGTAATCAACAGTATTGTATTCAACACACTTGTATTTTTAGCAAAAAATATGTTTATCGGTTAATATACTACCTATAGGCTACAACTTGTTTGACATAAAAAAAGGCATAGTAATTGAGAGTTTGTTATGTTCACTCAAATATCTCGGAGAGTGACTGGATCATTCCATTGCTTTAAAAAGGTTGAACAGAGTGTGCCTGAGCATGCGTCTTTTACTTTTTTTTAATTATTTATTTACATAATAAAAACCACAAAAGAGAGTAACCGAGATTACGGAGATACGGAGTTCTTGCACGTTCTTCTCCATAGAAATCTACGCTTTGGAATATGTAATTAGCATCACTTCTCTGACTGAACAATTTTTTGATAAATATATAATTCAAAAGTGCCTGTAAGAGGTTTTTCGGAACCAAATGTTTTAATTTTATAGTTTTGTTTTATTTTATTTTTTGTTCTTAATATAACATTTATATTACTTTTTTAAAAATCCATCGTATTGGTACACCACCTTAAATTATAACGATAACTAGTCGACAATATTATCCGTTATTTTTAAATTTCATCGATATGAATTATCGACCTTTTAGTCGCCCTAAATTGCTTTTTTGCATGTGTGATACAACCAATAGCAAACTTGCGATCTAAGTGTGCGTTGTCTACTAGTGTGCGTAATACGCGTCCGTATAGGTTTCTTGCCTGTAGTGGAGTTAAAGAGTGGTAGACAAACGGCGACACGCGTTCCGATACAAATCAGGAACTTTTTCCTTTCTAACTTCGTTTATATGTTCTGTGAAGAGAACCAAGAAAGGTAATCACCGATTACTCACGTGTATCATACGATGTTTTTCGACACACTTGTGAAGAAAATAAATGAAAATACAGCTTTATTTAGTAGGTATATGAAAAGTTTATTTAGAGAAACAGTTCGTAAATTTGCAGTCAGTAAAGTTATAGTTAACTATTTTTGACGGTATTGCGGTCCCATGACATAGATTTTCTACTTGAAGGCGTACAGCACAAATCATTTTCCTCATATACCTATAGTAATTGTTGTAAAAATTGTTGTAAAATCTGTATTTTATTTTTAAATATGGCGGCTAAAATTTGACTTTTCTTAAACGCGCGAGTTAAGTGTGCTGAACCCAACAATATCAGCTTTGTCAGCACATCTGTCCCCACCAAATGCTCTCAATAAACTTATTGATAACTTAGCATTTAATTATTATAAATACCAATGTAAACCTAATTCTAATCGATTACTATTTTTATTTATAATCATACTGTTACTCTGTAGTAATTAAATAAAGTATTTTTTTACTTAAATCCGAGATCAATCACTTAATTGGCGCAGCCGGTAGGATCTCTGCAGTCATCCTGTACCGTATCCAGATCTACAAGGGCAGTTTGACGTCTGTTCCTACAGTTTAGCAGAGATAGCCGAACAAATAAATTTATTAAGTAAAAACTCGGGAGGTTGGCTCAGTGTGTGTAGTAATCCAGCAAGGAGATGGGAGAAGCTACGGGACTGTGAGTAAAACTTTTCACTATCCTTTCAGTTTTCCTTTATTCATCCTCTTTGTTTAAATATTTGTGTATGTGTGTTATTAGGGATTAGAAAACGCTTTGATAACATTTGATTTTATTACGATATACTTTTCGTGGTAAGATACTTTAGGATATAATTTTTATTGTTGTAGTATATTGTGTGTTTTATGTATACTTAGAATGGAGCAGATCATTAGGGTTCCGTCTGAAATCGTAAAAATTATTCCAATATTTAGTGGAGAAGCCAGACAGCTCCCACTATTTATTAAGAAATGCGAATATGTTTTAAGTAACTTCCAGGGTAGCGACGCACAAAATGAGTATCTGTTTCATGTAATTACCAGTAGACTCACAGGTGAAGCAGCTAACTTAGTAGGGGAAAGAGAACAAATCAATACTTGGCATGAGTTAAAAACGCTAATATCAGAACATTTTGGGGACCCGAGAACAGAAGAGTGTTTAGTATTAGAATTAGAATCATTAAAAATCAAATTTAAGGAAAGTTATTTAGATTTTTGCCGAAAGGTGAGTATAAACTACAACATTTACTTGTAACAGAACAACGAGCCGCTCTATGATATGTTCTAGTGTATCATCCTTTTACGAACTACACATCGAGCACGCTCGCCTCTTTGTTACTAACCAACGAGCATATTGGTGTAACATTTCGTCGAGCGTATTGGTGTAACATTTCGTCGAAGGAATTATAAAAAGAATGAACGCAAGGTACCACGAAATGTTGGTAGATGAGCATTGTGCATTGTGAGCATTTACCTGTAACATAACGCCGAGCATTCGCAGGAACGTTACATTACATGAAAATGCTTTGGAGACTGAGCTTTTGCCTGTATTGTACCATTCGTAAGAATGTTACATTACAGAGAAATGCTCCACAAAATGTTGTAGTGTATACTCACCTATAGAATCCAAAACATTCGCAGTATACTGATCGCGAAGGTAAACGAAACAATAAACGATCCCACTTTACGTCAAGCCAAACAACATATTTACAATAATTCGTCACTAAATGTTTTCTTATATAATTTACCGGCCTATTTAGTTAGATTAGTACGTTTGAGAAATGTTAATTCTTTAGAAGGTGCTTTGAGAACTGTGTTGGAGGAAGAAAACTTCCAAACAGTTTATGACTTAAAAAACCCATCTAGGAAGTCGCCCCATAACAACCCAGTACGACAGAACGGGCAACCGAGACCGTTATCCGGTACACATGCACCTAATAAGCCCACAGTAAGCGATAATCAATTGAATTCACAAACCGATTCAAGTCATAATTCGCGTAATAACTCGTCGCAATTCAGAAATAATAATTTTAGACATAATTCAACAAATAGTGTGAATCATGGGCCGCATGAAACTAGGTCAGCGCAGTGGCGGAGTCAGCACATTCCGCCGCCTCCGTCACCGGCGCATAACGCACAGTTTGCAAAGACAGGGGCAAATACCGATGTCACAATGCGTACTGCGAGTTCTAGACGCGTTAATTATACAAATAATGACCCATATATTACGTATAATAATAATGAAGTCGATTCGGAACCACAACCGTGTACTTCTAGCGAGTCTAGTTCGGTACAAAATTTTTTCATTCAGGCCTCAAGCATAGAGAAAAAATAATTTTAAATTATAGTAATTGTCGCTCGTTACCGCATATAGTAATACCTGAACTAGGTAACGCAGTGTTTATGATAGACTCAGGTAGCACTAGATCTTTTATTAACCCGTGTTTGGCTAGAAAATACTATAAGAATAACGTATATAAAGAACCCTTCGAGGTAGTAAGTACTCATGGGAATAGCGTACATTCAGAGGTGGTAGTGGCCCCCTTACCCAATATTTTTAACTGTAATGAGACGCATAAGTTTTATATTTATACGGTAGCTAGTAATTATGACGGTTTAATAGGTAGTAATTTATTAAAACAATTGGATGCCAGGATCGATTACAAATCATTGATCTTGCATACCAAATGTGGTAGTATACCGTTTGTTTACACGTTAGGAAAAAAGGATACGTATATTTTACCGCCTAGGAGCGAATTAAAAGTTAAATTACCGGTAAGCCTAAAAAACGGTGATGCCGTATTAGAATATAAGGAGTTAACCGAGGGAGTTAGGATGCCATGTGCCTTAGTTAACTGCGTTAATGATTATGCATATACAGTTATTCAAAATTGTAGAGATGAGGAAATGACTTTGAAAGTCACGAGTCCATTTAAGGTTGAACCTTATGTCCCAGCCGAATTATTGGTTCATCATATGAGTTCTGACGCAAATAGGTTAGACAAATTATTATCGGATAATTTAAACAAGTTAAGATTGGATCATATGAATGAGGAAGAAAGAAAGGTGATTTGGGATATCTGTAACGAATATAAGGATATTTTTTATTGTGAGGACATACCGTTATCATTCACTAACGAAGTGAAACACAGGATTAGAACGACCAATGAGGATCCAATTAATGTTAAGGCCTATAGGTTACCGCCAGCTCAAACAGAAGAGATTAGGCGTCAGGTAGACAAGCTATTAAGGGACGATGTAATCCGAGAATCTCACTCTCCTTGGAGTGCACCGGTCCATTTAGTAGCAAAGAAGCTGGATGCATCTGGGAAACAGAAATGGCGAATGGTTGTCGATTATAGGCGTCTAAATGAAATCACTATTGACGACAAGTACCCCTTGCCCAACATCAATGACCTTTTTGATAAGCTAGGCAAAAGTATGTACTTTTCTACGCTGGATCTGGCATCTGGATATCATCAGGTACAGGTACAGAAAGAGGATAGGCAGAAAACCGCATTCGCAACACCATTTGGGTTATATGAATTCAATAGGATGCCCTTTGGATTAAAGACAGCTCCAGCAACTTTTCAAAGAGCAATGGATAACGTTCTAAGAGGTCTACAGGGCTTACATTGTCTCGTATATCTTGATGACATCATAATCTATTCAACTAGCCTCCAAGAACACGTAAGCAAACTTAGAGAAATTTTTGATCGTTTAAGAAAAACTAATCTAAAAGTCCAATTAGATAAGTCCGAATTTTTGCGTAAAGAAGTAATGTACTTAGGTCATACAATTACTAAAGATGGCCTCAAGCCTAACAACGATAAAATAGACGCAATTCTAAAGTATCCGTTGCCCAAAACAGTCACCGAAATCAAAAGTTTCCTAGGATTAATAGGTTATTATCGAAAGTTTATAAAGGATTTCGCTAAGATTACGGCTCCTTTAACAGCATGTTTGAAGAAGGGTAAAAGAATTGTGATAGACGAAGCCTATAAGAAAAGTTTTGAGACTTGCAAAGAGTTGCTAACAAACGCACCTTTGCTACAGTTTCCTGATTTTAATAAACCCTTCATCCTGACAACTGATGCATCAAATTTTGCAATCGGTGCGGTTTTATCGCAAGGCGTTGTAGGATCAGATAAACCAGTGGCATATGCCAGTAGAAAATTAAGTGATACAGAGTCTAGATACAGTACCATAGAAAAAGAACTTCTAGCTATAGTTTGGGCAGTAAAATACTTCAGACCCTACTTATATGGCAGAAAATTCACAATCTATACTGATCATAGGCCCTTAGCGTGGTTAAACTCACTAAAAGAACCTAATAGCAAATTAACCCGATGGAGGTTAAGATTACAAGACTATCAATTTGATATTCAATACAAAAAAGGCAACCAGAACACTAACGCCGATGCTCTATCACGCGTTAAAATCAATGCTTTAGACGAAGATCTCGAATCAGTGGTAGTAAATGTAGACGAAAAAGAGCAACAATTGCAAGAACATTTAAGAGATTTAGAGAACGAAATTACTAGACTAAGTAAGAAAGAACCTGAGATAGAAACTATCGAAGTATCTGACTCTGAATGCAGTGGTGCTACCGCAAATTCTATATCTAACAGGGAGCACGAAGGTATACCTATCCTCAACGAAGCGATAGATACCAAACCTAGACAAATTCATGTTTTTATGTGGTTTAAAGATGATTTATGTGTAAAAGATATCTCAAACTCAAAACAAAAAATATTAGAAGTACATATACCTTTAAACAATAGTGAATTAGTAAAACGTTTTCTTAAGGAATTTATAGATTATAAGAATAAATATTTTATTTACTTTGAGGACCATGCTTTTAGATCAACCTTTGCAAATGTCATAACTTCATTGTATAAAAAAGGAACTCAAAACTTTGTTGAATGTACTGAAAGAGTGGTGAATGTTACGGATGAACATGATCAGAAAGAATTAGTTATAAAATATCATCAAGGAAAAACCTGTCATAGAGGAATCAGAGAGACACTCACGAAACTTAGAAGAAACTACTGGTGGAATAACATGAAAGAAACGATTAGTGCTATAATTAACGCATGTGAGGAATGTCGTAAGATGAAGTATGACAGAAAACCCATAAAACCATTAATTCAGTTAACGCAAACTCCAGACAGCCCGCTACAAGAAGTTTTTATAGACCTCTTATATATTGCAGTCTCTCCAACGGTGCCAGATTGACTATCGGTACATCGAAGTGCTGAAATGTTTGTACAAAAACGCCACCATGTCAGTCCGACTCCAGGATCAGACCTCGAAACCTATCCTTTTACAGCGGGGTGTGAGACAGGGAGACGTTATCTCTCCGAAACTGTTCACGGCCGCATTGGAGGATGTCTTCAAGGTTCTGGAATGGAGAGGGCGAGGCATCAATATCAACGGCGAGTACATCACTCACCTTCGGTTTGCCGACGACATAGTAGTCATGGCTGAGACTACGGAGGAGCTCAGTACAATGCTCGGTGATCTCAGTAGGGCTTCCGAAAGAGTGGGACTCAAAATGAACATGGACAAAACCAAAGTCATAGTAAACATCCATGTAGCTCCCACTCCTATCAAGATCGGAGACTCTACACTCGAAGTTGTGGACGACTACGTCTACCTGGGACAGACGGTCCAGTTGGGTAGATCTAACTTCGAGAAAGAGATCAATCGTCGAATCCGACTCGGCTGGGCAGCGTTCAGGAAGCTGCACGGTATCTTCTCGTCCAACCTACCGCAGTGTCTCAAGACAAAAGTCTATGACCAGTGTGTGTTGCCAGTGATGACATATGGCTCGGAAACGTGGTCGCTCACAATGGGCCTCATCAGAAGGCTTAAAGTCACCCAAAGAGCAATGGAAAGGGCTATGCTCGGAGTTTCCTTGCGCGATCACATCAGGAATGAAGAGATCCGCAAGAGAACTAAGGTTACCGACATAGCCCGAAGAATCGCCAAACTTAAGTGGCAGTGGGCAGGGCATATTGCTCGTAGAACAGATGGTCGATGGGGACGGAAGGTTCTAGAGTGGCGGCCACGTACCGGAAGACGCAGCGTCGGAAGGCCTCCCACAAGGTGGACCGACGACCTGGCGAGGGTCGCGGGAATCCGATGGATGCGAGACGCGCAGGACCGGTCGCTGTGGCGACGCTTGGGGGAGGCCTATGTCCAGCAGTGGACGTCTTTCGGCTGAGATGATGATGATGATGATGATATTGAAAAGAACCAGTACTTAACTGTGGTAGATTCATTCAGTAAAATAGGTCAAGCAATACATATTCCCAACAAAAGTACACCAGAAGTAATAAGAGCTTTGATTAAGTATTTCAGTATGTACGGAATACCAAAGAAAATAAGTAGCGACTCAGGAACAGAGTTTAACAACGAACTAATAAAGGAACTGTTAAGTTTATATAAAATAGAACAACATATAGGAACTCCCAATAACCCCAACTCAATGGCAATAGTAGAACGGTTCCATTCGACAATAATCGAAATCTATAGACTGGCAAAGTATGAACAAAGTAATTTAGATGCAGCTTCAGTAATGACGTATGCAATTTTAGGCTATAATAATACTATCCATAGTGCCACAAACTTTACACCGTTTGAGGTTGTTTTCGGACACACAGAATCGGGGAATGCATTCGATATAGATAGGGACAAGAACTTGATGCAGAAAATTTTACAGGATCATCGCAAACGCCTGACAACTCTTTACGAACATTTGAGCTCTCAAATGATAAGTAATAAGTCACAAGTTAGGGAAAAGAAAGGTGGGGAGGAACCCCCGTCAATAAAACAAGGTGAAACAGTCTTTATGAAGAACACTAGGACTAGAAAAGCTAAGGAATTACCACGTTATGAGAAAGCTGAAGTAATAGGCAACGTAAATAGGAATATTGTTCCAGTAAAGCTAAAAAATAGAAACACCAGGGTGGCAATAAAAAACGTAAAACGCCCTCCACAGATGGTGGTTGATCCTGCTCGTCCTAGCGGATCAAGGGACAACTTTGAACATCCAGAGGATCGATCGGAATCCTGGGATAGCTCCGATGAAGATTGGAACGGCTCTGATGAAGAGTAGTCACTGGAGTATTATCAAGACCATAGATTTAAATTCATTAATCTTACAGATAGATAACAATATAGAAGAGTATAATAAGTTAAAGTTAATTAGTAATAGTAATAGTGAAACTTATAGGGAACTAATGGGATTATCGACTCAAATAGAATCATTTATAGAACTAACTAGAGATAGATTACATCAAATAATACCAACAATTAGAGTTAAAAGAGGTATCCTTTAGGATCGGTTATTAAGGTAATTACGGGAAACTTAGACGCAGAAGATGCTAGAAAATATGACTTAGAAATAAGTAAATTAAATAATAGAGAACATTCAGTTGAACGAAAAGTTTCTTTAATGCAAAGAGCTTTTGATAAACTAGTTAACGTATCAGACGATATTAATTTTAATACTAAACATTTAAACTATAAAGTGAAACAATTACAGTTACTTATTCAGAATCAAACCAAGTATTCGAATTTGATTTCGATAATGAATAGTTTAAATCAAGTGTTTAACAATTTTCGTACTATTTATACAATAACATATGAAATTGAAACTGCTATAGCTTTTAGTAAAATGCATATATTACACCAATCCATAGTAAATACAACAGAACTTTTTGATATTTTAAAAGAAGTTGAGAAGCATAGTAAATTAATATATCCAGTAAATATTAATAATTTAGTAAAATTAGAAGGTACCATAGAAATAAAAGGGTATATAGATAGTAATAAAGTAGTTTTTATATTAGAAGTCCCTTTAGTACACAATAACACATATATTTACTACAAAGTTGTTCCAATTCCAATATACAACCCTTCCAGACATAAGACTTTTGCCATAATTCCTAAATACCCATACCTTATAGTGAACAGAACGAAATACAGGTCCGTAGTAGACACCTGCAAAGAAATAGATGACCTCCAATATCTATGTTCAGAGGAGAATATAGTACAGTACCACACTGAAATTTGCATCGAACAATTAATGTTGTTAAAAGGAAACTTCAGCGAATGCCAACAATATGAGGTGCAGATTGAGGAAACCAAGGTGCAGCCCGTGACAAGCAACCATTGGCTGATCTATTCCGAGAAGGAAATCACAGCAACGGAGTACTGCAACGACGAGACTCGAAAGTACAACCTGCAAGGAACATATATTTTATTGCCAAACCAGCATTGTTCATTGCAGATTAGCGACACATATATCACTACACCCACCAACAGCAGCTCAGTATTCTTCAGCCTACCGCCAGTACAGCTGCCTGAACTACACGAGGACACTGTCATACCAGCCAAGCAGATGGACCTTCGGGGAGTGGATCTCGGTGACATCAGAGACTTGTTAACAAGAGCGAAATATAGTGCAAGTGTTAGTGAACAACAAAGTTACATTGTGTCTGAACAGATCAGTGTATGGACTCTAGCAATTTACATAATGTTAATAGTTTTAATGATAGGACTTATTCTATATAAATGTGGTTTTCATACCAAGGTAATTTGTACTCGAAATTCTCTAGAGTCAACACAGCTGCCTCTAGATAATTTCTCACCTAGGGAGGGAGAAGTTAAGTGTGCTGAACCCAACAATATCAGCTTTGTCAGCACATCTGTCCCCACCAAATGCTCTCAATAAACTTATTGATAACTTAGCATTTAATTATTATAAATACCAATGTAAACCTAATTCTAATCGATTACTATTTTTATTTATAATCATACTGTTACTCTGTAGTAATTAAATAAAGTATTTTTTTACTTAAATCCGAGATCAATCACTTAATTCGCGCATGCCTGAAAAATGGCAGCCATAGACTAGCTACTCTAGCTCTTGCTTTAGAAAAAATAAGAATGAGTTTGCTTATAAACAGAAAACACAAAGATCAAAGATTTAATTAATTAAATATGTACCTTACATTTAAAAAAAAATATTAAACACGAAATAGCATGAAATAAGTTAGTAAAACACTAATTTATGCTATTGAACGCAGTAACAAATGTATTTTTTTTTGTCTTATAACTCTTTTAGACAAAAAAGAGGTTAAACAAAAAGGTTCTAACTAGGTACATTACCGCACTAGTGCATAATAGTAATCAAAATGTCGCAATTTGGTAATAGCCCCTTTATATACCTAAGTGCAGTGCAATAACAGCCACTTTATGAGCAAGTGTGTCGAAAATAATGATTACCAAAAAAAGAAATAAAGTACCTTTAACATAAAGTTTATTTGAACTTACAATGCAAAGTCAATCCCAATATATCACAATTCAAAGTATCCCGTTTCAAAAAACGGCAGTTTCATAGGTAGACCTATTATTTTACTTATGCGTCGACTAGTAATTCAGCTACTATGTAGGAATGCTAATTTCATGATAGCACGGAGATGAGATAATCAAAACAGTTTTTACACGCCATCATAGAAAATATTGGTAAAGTACCTAGATATACACCTGCAGGTATCTAGGGTATTCCGGGAAGTATCTTTGGTGCTTCTATACATCTTCGCTAAACAATCTAACTTTTTTACAGAGCTATGAAGCATTACGAAATAGTAAAGAATTCGTAAGTATGTACTTAAAAGTGTAAGTTACCTATACTTAGCAGGACTTAGCTAATACAATTTATTATTCGTTAATAAATATAATTAAAAAATCCGCCCTTTTTACATTATTAAATTATTATCTCTTTATTAGTTGGAAAAACGTCAAGAAAGAAATAAAAAGGCAAAACTAACTGATAGAATTTGTAAATATAAATTTTGGGAACCACCAAGTACTTTGCGTAAGTGATTTTTTATAAACATCATAATGGCGGGACCAACTTGAATGATTATACCACGTATATTTCGTACGAATTTGTGCCCTTTCTGAAATATTTGTGTGTCATACGGCTGAAACGGAATTTCACGATAACCGTGGTCAGAAACCATAATATATTTCTGATCAAACTAAAATTTTGTACGATTTCGTACCACAAAAAACCAAAGACTACGTGTCGGAATTCGGAAATACATGTAGATTATTTTTATAAAACATATTATACATATACATTCAATTCATTGGTCCCGCCATTATGATGTTAATGATTTTTTACTAGTGATAGATACGAGTATAATAACTGATAAAACATTTGAGTCTTGGACTACTATTAGAACGTAATTCTTTTTAGCTACTATTAATACTACTACTATTATTATACTAATTACTATTTAAATAGTAGCTGAAAAGAATTACGGCGAGCAATGGGTAGCTTACCGTCCGGCAGTCCGCCGTCCGGTAATCATCCGGACCGAGCTCAAGTCGTCGACGACGCGTAGGTAATAATCCACGCGCGCCTCAAAGAGATGTCGGCAAAACTGTAGGGGCTCAGCAGGGTCGAAGCCTACTGGGGCCAAGCGTTATATGAAAATGAACCCTGGAGTTCTGGATAAAAAGTAAAGAAGGAACAACGGAGTGGGTTTTGGTCAGCAAAAGTTTGACATGCCCTTCCGCTCCGCCCTAAAGCGGGAGAAGTCATTTTAATGATTTTTTTTAGCTTTTATTTTCTAATGAAAAAAAATTAATTACATAAATATGTGATTACATTTTTTCAGGTAATACTGACCCAAAAATGTGTGCGTATGTGACTCAACTGCGCATGCTGAAGATGAGAGCCAAGCCTCAGTACCACGCCCCTTACGAGAACGCCCAGTACCTGATCTCGGGCGTCGTTTTCCTTGGAGGGAAGCCACGATACTTGCTTGCCAGTTAGTATTCCTTCACCCCCAATAGAGTTATAGGTCACTGTGCCTCCCAAGTCCCATAGATATGAGATATTAAGAAAGTTCGTGACCCTGGAACGAAGGCAAAGAAAGACCGGGGTGGGATTTAGTCAGTAAAAGTCTCCCGCTCTGCCCAAGAGCGGGAGAACTCATTCTGATGATTACCTGATGATTACGACCTCCGGCATAGCAGTCAGGGCCACTAACCACTAGACCAACAGGCCAGTCAGTTCGTTCGTTTGATGTGTTTAGACGTTGCTGTAATTCCAACTGGTTACATCGCTATTAACGAAGGCATAGCTATCCGTAACGGAGACCCCGTCACGTGTGTAGAAGGCATGTGGAGATACCCGAGAGAAGCAGTGGACGAATGTGAAGATACATGCGACTGTATGACCAAATGGTAAGGTTGTAGCCAAACAAGGTTGTTTTCTTCATAAATGACAGATTGTATGTTGCGTCTGTTTTTAGGCCAGGCGCGCACTAGCGGCCAGGCTGCAGGCGGCCAGGTGAAACAAATGAAACCGACATAGAGCGTGCGCTTCTGTCCGCACGCGGCCAGCGGCCGCAGGTGCGCGCGCTCTATGGCGGTTTCATAGTAATGTATGTATCTCGATGGCCGCCGCGTCCTGGCCGCTGGCCGCTAGTGCGCTATGGGGCTTATACCCTGAGACTAAAATGACATTAAAACACAAAAGAACGGGCATAATTCCTATAGTATGTTTGATATTACCTGTGTCAATTCTGTCTCAGGATATAAAAAGCAGACGATAGATAGGTATAGTCCGTCTAATGAAAGCGCGACCTGAGAAAAAGAGGTCAAATCCAAAAATTTTGTATGTGGTATTACTAACTAGTAGGAGAATCATGTCTTCACACTTCACAATTTTTTTTATTTCCTACAATTGCGTCTGAATAATGTTGCTAATTAAATTAAATAAAAAAAAACTCCAGGTCGCGCTTTCATTAGATGCACTCTACTAAAGAAAACTAAACAAGTCACATGACATGTACCTCTGATTTAAAAATGGCCAACTCTCCCCAAAACTATTACTCGTACTCATTCAGTGACTATACCAAGGTTCAAGTGGGAGTGGTGGTGGAGACTTGACTCCTTTGTCATTATTAGGATTCCGTACCTCAAAAGAAAATAACTTTGTTGTCCGTCTGTCTGTCTGTTTGTCAATACCCTTTATCTCGGGAACGCCTGAAGGTATCGAGTTGAAATTAAAACTATGTACCTACTTAGGTCTGCGATCCCTTGAAGCTGTTATAAAAAACAACTTCCAAGTTAACGAAAAAAAAAGATAGCAAAAAACATATATTTCGAGATTCTCAAGGGTATCAAAATTTTCTTTAAACTTCCTTTGCCTTCGAATCCTGTAATTTGGCCTATATATAAACGATTCTTTCTTTGTGAACAAGAAATTATGACATTTTAAAAAGTGGTTCAACTCTCCCGGGCTTTCCTAATACCTTGTATATAGCTTTCACAAAATTAGAACCGTCTCAGCTGCGCTAGACTCTAACGAATCCGGATAACTGGTTGATTCTCTATTCATCATCATCATCTCAGTCGAAAGACGTCCACTGCTGGACATAGGCCTCCCCCAAGCGTCGCCACAGCGACCAGTCCTGTGCGTTTCGCATCAATCGAATTCCCGTGACCCTCGCCAGGTCGTCGGTCCACCTTGTAGGAGGCCTTCCAACGCTGCGTCTTCCGGTACGTGGCCGCCATTCTAGAACCTTCAGTCCCCATCGAGCATCTGTTCTTCGGGCAATGTACCCTGCCCACTGCCACTTAAGTTTGGCGATTCTTCGGACTATGTCGGTAACCTTAGTTCTCTTGCGAATATCTTCATTTCTGATGTGATCGCGCAAGGACACTCCGAGCCGAGCATAGCCCCTTCCCATTGCTCTTTGGGTGACTTTAAGCTTTCTGATGATGCCCATTGTGAGCGACCACGTTTCCGAGCCATATGTCATCACTGGCTTTTGTCTTGAGACACTGCGGTTAGTTCTCTATTGCTCCAACAATATAAAAATACTCAAATGCTCAATTTTTTTTTTAAATATTATTTGAGCATTTGAGCCTTTACAATTTTGTAAAGGCTCAGTTTTTAAACATTCACCTCCCCGTCTATAACCCTTTATATTTAAATCAAACAGGATATTAAAAATACATCTTTTAATTTATAGGGAGCCCGCTGTAATGGAGTTTTTGCAAAAATCCAAATGTAAATGTGGCCATTTATACGATTTTTACAACGAGAATCTACTAAGCAACAGGGAGAAGTATTTCTATCCGCCCACGAGACATGGACCGCTGTGGTTCGACCACGCTAAAGTTTTTCAAATGGACCCCAAGGAAGATTTCATCAAGGATACTATTGCTATGGATCTTAAATCAGCTGGAACATCGGTGAGAACTTTCAAGGTGTAAAAAGATTCTTAAACTTCTAAGTACGATTTATCTTCACTTTAACCTTTGATTTACAGTCAATAACATCAGCACCCACTCTATATGCAAGTGGATTGAAAAAAAGTGAACTTCTGTCGGTACTATGACTTTTTATCTACTTAAGCCGCGTACAGATTTGCAAAACGTAACCCTTGTAGGTATGCAATGTAACATGAAAGGAGCATTTCATAAGTGTGGACGCAGAGCGCGCACGAACCGACCATGACGTGCTCAGCATCTGTTTCCAGAAAGCGCGCGGCGAACATAACTCCCGAGTCCCGATATATTACTTTACTCCATGCATAGCTCAGTCACAGATTACTAAATAGTTACTACGTAAGCTCAGTACAAACACACAAAACCCGCCCACACTGACGCGATGCTCCGTTGCGCTCCGCTCCGATTGATGCGCGCGCAAGGCGATGTACTATGGGAATTTTGTTACATTGCATGATACGTTGCGACAATGTGAACGGCAAATTCTTTCATTGCGTGTTACATTTCATGTTACATTTCGTAAGTTTGTACGTGGCTCATTTTTAATTCGATTTTTTTGCATTTTATTTACATTGCATAAATATAATTCAAGGCATTTTTGGCTGATCTTTCGGACACACCACTTTTGATTCCTCACTTACCTCAAGCTAATCAGCTGAACAATCTTCAGGAATGGGCCAGACGCCGAGTGAGGGGCGAATTGAAACCAAAGCAGCACAGTTAGTTCAATATCTGTAACTGTAACTATGACATTTCTAAGATATTAGTAAATTTGAATTAGGGACTGGAATTCCTTGCCAGGGTCTGTGTTTCCTGTTATCTGTTGCTACGTAGGGGTCTTTAAGTCCACCATAGATACGAGTAGGTTACGTCTAGGAAAGCGTGCTCACTCCTTCTTTTTAGCGCTCCGTACCCAAAGGTTAAAACGGAACTCTATTACTAAGGGCCTATTTCACCACCTATGATTAAGTTTCGAGTATCTTACTTGACAGATAATTTCATACAAATTCTGTCAAATTTTTGAATTTATTCAGTGAGTAGTGCCTACTCGGACATTGTGAAACAGGCCCTAGGACTCGCCTATCCGTTCGCTTGTCTGTCCGTTTGTCACCAGGCCGTGTCTATGCTCTCATGAACCGTGTTAGCTAGACAGTTGAAACACACACACAGTTGATGATGATGATGGTTTCGAGATTTTTTTGAGATGTGTGATTTCTGTTGCCGCTATAACAATAAATACTAAAAACAGAATAAAATAAATATTTAAGTGTTCCCATACAAACGTATTTTTTTTACCTAGGACGGTATGGAACCCATCGTGCACGAGTCCAACTCGCATTTTTTTTTATTGCCTTCCATTCCCAGCAATATTAGTAGTATTCACGTCAAAAAAAAATGTACACATGAAGGTAGAGTCTGAAAACATTACCGTAATCTCATTTACCTAACAAAAGCTAGCTTTTCTAACACACCAACTCTGGTTTCTTGCATTTCCAGTGTTTCATAATTCTCTCGCTTAATTTTGAAAAATCCAAATCCGTATAGATATTAATTGATTCTTGTTTTCCTACAGAAAAGTTGATGCTACATTCGAACCGGCGATGGCTCGAGTTGAAGCACATAGACTTTAGAGCACGAGCGTTCAGAATACCGTTCACTCTAAAGCAGTTGAAAAATATTAACTGGTCACACCGAAAACATATACAGAAATTGGTAAGGTACTTTCGTTCTTGAATAGGCACGGGTGCGTAGGTTCCAAAACGCACAACCTCCTGCAATGTGGTATTCCACGAAGCACAACCAGACGAAGTTGTGCTTCGTGGAATACTTTAGTTGCGCTTCGTCTGGTTGTGCTTCGTGGAATATCTCACTGCGATGCAACCATGCAACCTAGCATCGTAAAATCCGGTCTGCAAATCTAATTACCATTAAAAAATACACAATTAAGAGATAACGAAAACATACCTAAATGCCAATACTTTATTTTCAGTTTAAAATTTTGTTGCATGATTTTGTAACGAGAAATAGACAGAAGCAAATGGAACAAACGCGCCTGTGGTGGCCTACAACTAAATATGACTATTATCCTAACAAACCGTTCTTGTAAGTCAAACCATTTCTTTAAATTTCAAACTCTTTAGACACTTTCACACTTTGTTTCCAGTTTGTAATGACTAGCTTTGTCGTTTTGTTACCACGAAAGTTACCAGACTTTAAAAATAAGGAGTTTTAATTACGTAACCTCATCGATATGTGTTACTGGAAAAACCCAATTTTAGGATGAACTAGTTTCGCCTAGGCCAAACCAGTTTTCCCTACACGCGCGGAGTTTCTTAAGGCCCCTATTCCTGGATAGTTACAAAAAAATAACTACGAAGGCCAAACCAAACCTGCAGGCTGGCTAAGGGCGTGGACCCATGTCTACGGTGCGGCGCCGTTTGCCGTGCAACGGTACGGCATCGGCGCCGGCGGATGGCACAGCGCCGTGTGGGGCACGGTACCGCGAACGGTGCGCCGTCTATTGCCCCTCAGTCGATCGAATCAAAAGCGAAATATCGACTGAAAGAGGCAATGGATGGCGCACCGTTCGCGGTACCGTGGTGCGGCACGGCGCCGCGCCATCCGCCGCCGGCGGCGGTGCCGCACCGTTGCACGGCAAACGGCGCCACACCGTAGACATGTGTCCACGCCCTTACCTAACCTGTCCGTGTGGAATGCCCTAAAATTGTACTACTAATACTAACCGACTACTATCGCGGGATCGGACTAAGCGAAACTAGTTTATCCTAAAATCTGTTTTGGCTGTTAACATAATATATTATGTGTTTAAAATACACGTCAAAGGGCACCCTAGTGTGTATAAAAAAAGGGAATATTATTATTATAATATACCTAGAATATTTATATTCAAACTACCACGTAGTTCCGTAACGAAACTATAGGTACCTACTATAACCAAGAAGCGGTACTAAAACACGGATCTATGGTCTATCGGTTTAGGTACCTAATTAACTAAATGTAAACAATCTTGGCATGTCTTTTTATCTACAAGTTGTCTAAAAATTGTATGTAAAAATCTTTGCAATTAGGTATTTACCTAAATCGATGTTAACTTATAAACTAAACTTACATTAATCTTTGTGTATATTTAATACGACCTCTTTAATATAAAAAGACATACCAAGATTGTTTACCTTTAGTTAATCACCTAAACTGATAGACCATAGGAATAATATAAAGTAGGTAATAGGTACATACCAGTTTATATATCTAAGTTAATTTTATTGTTTCAGAGATATATTCTTCACTTATATGACTGGTAGATCTAAAGATGTCTACTTGGTCAACCCCTATAGTTCAGAGCTAACTGCCAAATGGGGAGCTAAAACGTGTCCTTTAAGTTAGTAAGCTAAGCTCAGTCTTCAAATAAAAAAAAGGGAAAAGAAGAGGAGAATAAAATATTCACATTCGCGCCTGAGTGGTGGTCGTCTGTTTTGATTAGGTTTTAAATTATTGATAGGCTCGCGCTTGACCACTACGATTTATGAGAATTTTTGGTTAGTTTTAACTTCATTGGCAGTACAATAAGTAGTTGGTCTTAACTTAGCCCAATTTAAAAAATCCATGATACATATTATTATATTGCTTCTATGTGCCTATAAAGCACAAAATTATTGAGAATCTTGTCGTCAGGTCTAGCAAGTAGTAGTACTAGTAGTTTCGTGGGCAAAAATCTAAATTATCTACGTATGTATCCAAATAAATTAGGAATGTTAAATTGTTTATTATTACTTTAGGTATTATTTTTGTCATCCTACTTTTATTCGGAGTGATAAAGTTTTGCTGAAAATTGTAACTGTAAGTATACCTACGGGTTAAATGTAAATAATAAAAATACAGTTAAGAATAAGTACCAAATCTTCTTTTATTTGTATGCTGTCCCCTGCGGATTCACCCGCATTTTTCGTTACTGCTCCGCTCCCGTGGGTCGTAGCGTGATTGTATATAGCCTATAGCATTCCTCGATAAATGGGAATCGGACCAGATGTCCGTAAGGATTGAGGAGCCACATCAGATTTTTTAAATCTGATCTCACCATTATTTAGCAGCAGTGTAGATTATTTTGCAGCACGAATTCTAGATTTAGCAGCAAAATATATCACTAGTTATTTTAATGCAAAGGTGGCTCCTCAATCTAAACGTCTGGATTGAGGAGCCACCTGAAAACTCGTTAAGTAATAGATGCACATTTATGAAAATTTTGCAGCATTTAGCAGCTATTTAGCACATAACCGTCTAAAAATTTCGCTTCTGTAGCACTAAAATGAAAGAAAATACAATACTTTTAATATGGCTCCTCAATCTAAACGTCTGGATTGAGGAGCCACCTGAAAACTCGTTAAGTAATGGATGCACATTTATGAAAATTTAGCAGCATTTAGCAGCTATTTAGCACATAACCGTCTAAAAATTTCGCTTCTGTAGCACTAAAATGAAAGAAAATACAATACTTTTAATATGGCTCCTCAATCCTGACGTTCTAATTATATATGTTTGACTGTAGCCACCTGAAATCTCAAGGTAATCTAAAGCCAGATATACTAACATTTAGCAGAAATTTCTGCTAAATATACCAGTACAATTCAGCAATGTATATGCTTTAGATTCTGAAAAAACCATCATTACCTATTTTCTTGTAAATTCAGTGTGTAGGGTGACCACATTTTGGGGGTACCTACAAATTAATATTTCACTTACGTACGTGCATACACACAATAATATTTATTTAGTAAAGGTTCGGGTCGCGGGAATCCGATGGATGCGAGACGCGCAGGACCGGTCGCTGTGGCGACGCTTGGGGGAGGCCTATGTCCAGCAGTGGACGTCTTTCGGCTGAGATGATGATGATGATGAGTAAAGGTTGACAGGATATAATGGAACAATAAAATGCGTTTGTTTCACCGCAGTGCTTGCTCCGTGAATGCGTTTATTCCACCGTACGGTAGAATATACGCACCACATTCCACCAAAAGTGCTAGGCCCAATTCTTTTTCGCAGCCTATGTACTCCTTATAACATATCAGCTGTTTCCATCAACATCAGTCCAGCCGTTTCGGAAATAAGCTGGAACAGGCGGAGACTTTCATATTACAAAGACGCTGCATTTAATTCTTCAGACGTTTTATTTATATGTAGATAAACAAATTTAAAGAAAACCATTAAAATCCTTAAAATATTTAAACCGGTAAGTTAATATTTGCAACTTGAACAAAAAAGAAAGTACTTTCGATAAAAAATAATAATTAAAACTCTGTTCTAAGTTTTATAAATTACATCGTCTAGTAATAGTAGATTATGATACAAGTGTGTAATGTGAGGGATTACCGTCGAGGTGGTATTAAGAGCCGAGCCTTGGCGAGGCTCTTAAGAGAACCAAGAACGGTAATCCCTAATTACTCACATGTATCATACGACGTTTTTCAATACACTTGTGAAGAAAAATAATATAACTATCACCACAATAATACCTAAAGCTAGAAAAAAAATGTGTCATGGCGGTAAAAATTCAATGTTTTTTTTGTACCTTAGAGGGGAAGGCTAACGTATTTTGATCATATTGCCTAGTCTTATGTTTATGTTATACTGCGTCAATTATTTTACAATAAGTAATGTCTTTCGTAGTGACAATAGAATGTGGATGTAACATAAAATTAAATACTACAAAGTATTTAATTTTATTACATTAATACAGCCCCTTAACTTCACTCGAAAATATTACGTCTAAAACCGCGCGCATCTCAAAATGGCGGCCATAGACCACTAGCAAAAAAAAAACAAATTTATTTTAATTATTGATTTATTTATTAAATATTATTTAAATAAATCGTTAAAATGGTCCGTAATTGCATGAAAATAAGCAAGTAAGACACTAATTTATACTATTGAAAAAAATAATGGAATGAATTTTTATCCTGTTATAACTCTTTTTGAGAACAAAATGGCTTAACAAAAAGGTTTTAATTACATTACAGCACTAGTGTATAATGGTAATCAAAATGTCACAGTTTGGTAATAGACGCCTTTATATGCCTAAGTGCAGTGCGATAATAGTCACTTTATGAGCAAGTGTATTGAAATAGTACATTACGATATTAGTGCGTAATGATGGTTATAACATGCGAGGCGGAATTTCAGCCCGAGCCGAAGGCGAGGGCGTAACTGAGCCGAGCATGTTATAACCAATACGCACGTATATCGTACGACGTTTTTTAACACATTTGCGAGGAAACAGAAAAAAAAGAAACATTTGACCTCACACAATAAGTACGCAGCAATTTTATTGTGTGAGGAACATCTTAGTGTTTAGCGCCAAAGAAATCGAACGCAAATATTGTTTGGTAAATGACAAAATTACAAAAAATGACGAAAATGACGAAAATGACTAAAAATGACTGAAATGACAAAGAGTGACAAAAAATTATAAAAAGTTACAGAAAATCACAACAAATCACAAAAAGTGACAAAAAGTGACAAAAATGACAAAAAGTGACAAAAATGACAAAAATGACAAAAAGTGACAAAAATGACAAAAAGTGACAAAAATGACAAAAAATTACAAAAAATGACAAAAAGTAAAAAAAAATGACAAAAAATGACAGAAAATCACAACAAATCCCAAAAAATAACAAAAGGTGACAAAAATGACAAAAGATGACAAAAAGTAATACAAAATGACAAAAAGTGACAAAAAATGACTGAAATGACAATAAATCACAAAAAGTGACAAAAAATGACAGAAATGACAATAAATGACAATAAATGACAAAAAATGACAGAAAGTGAAAAAAAATGACAAAGAGTGACAAAAAATGACAAAAAGTGACAAAAAATGACAAAAAATAACAAAAAATGACAAAAAGTGACAAAAAATGACTGAAATGACAATAAATCACAAAAAGTGACAAAAAATGACAAAAAATGACAAAAAGTGACAAAAAGTGACAAAAAGTGACAAAAAAGACAATAAATGACAAAAAATGACAAAAAATGACAAAAAATAACAAAAAATGACAAAAAATGACAAAAAATGACAAAAAAGACATAAAATGACAAAAAATGATAAAATGATGAGGCTATTCAAATTTCGAACTAATCGCCGCGCGCGAAATTGCTTAAAACCTGCTTACCATCAGGTGGGATCGCAGTCAAGCGCTAGTTTATAACCATAAAAAAAAAATGGCAAATAATGCTGTTATGGAATTTGTATGGACTATAACTTAACTATTTGCTTTGGTATAACACACGCGTTTTTTATGACCCGCTTTACGTATTTAAAACCGGTGGAATTACATCAGCTTTACGAGCAACTGTGTTAAAAAAAAATATAAACAAACTAACACAAAGTTGGTACCCTGAAACATGAGTGCGACAGAACAGGCTAACAAAAAAACCGGCCAAGTGCGAGTCGGGCTCGCGCACAAAGGGTTCCGTAGCAGCAAATATAATAAACTTATTATGTCAATTTATACACCTGGTGAAATATAAGAAAATTACAGTTAAATCAACCTATCTCAAAAACTATAAGAGATACTTTGATCAAACCAAAAATCGTTGAAAGAGTTAATTAGCATGCATCACCTCTATTTTTTTTAGAATTTTATACCCCGTAGTTATAAAAATAGAGGGGGGGGGACATACTTTTTACGACTTTGAGAGCTGATATCTCAAAAACCGTTCACTTTAAGAAAAATGTTTTTTAGAAAACTTTATATCATTTTAAAAGACCTTTCCATTGATACCCCACACGGGTATGTACATCGAAAAAAAAATTTTCATCCCTCAGTTACATGTATGGGGGGCCCCACCCCCAATTCTTTTTTTTACTATTTAGTGTCATAATTTTGTAGCGGTTCAAACAACACATATTCCCATCAAATTTCATCACTGTAGTACTTATAGTTTCCGAGTAAATCGGCTGTGACAGACGGACAGACGGACAGACGGACAGACGGACATGACGAAACTATAAGGGTTCCGTTTTTGCCATTTTGGCTACGGAACCCTAAAAAACACCATTGTTGACATTTTATTTTAAACCTTATTACATACAATTAGATTTAATTTTGGAATAAATAATTTTGAACACATTTAAAAATGAGGTTTGAATTTCGAATGTCATTTTTAAATTGAATGATTCTACTTACTATTTAAATATAAAAGGTCTTAAATACAAATATAACGCAAACGATATTAAAGTTTATAATTGTTCCATAAGATTTATAATTAAGTAACAGAAGAAGTATTGTTATTTTATAACTTTTTTTTTATATAGGTAAATATGTTTACGTTTAGCATTTTGGTCCATATATGCGACATGGTTTTGTTCTCAATCCTTAATGTACGAAATAAATAATTAACTTGGATTTCTTATATTATAAAGTTAATCATCATATTTCTGTCATCATAATTAAATTGTGGGGATAATAATATCGTGCAGTGACTGATAATTAAGTGCAGTTTGATAGAGTGCGATTAATGAAAGCGCGACCTGGAGTTTTTTTTTCAATTTAATTGGCAACATTATTCAGCCGCTTTTGGCGGATTGACTTTGGTTTTGTGTCAGATTTGAAATATTATTGTGTGTATGCACGTACGTAAGTGAAATATTAATTTGTAGGTACCCCCAAAATGTGGTCACCCTACACACTGAATTTACAAGAAAATAGTTAATGATGATTTTTTCAGAATCTAAAGCATATACATTGCTGAATTGTACTGGTATATTTAGCAGAAATTTCTGCTAAATGTTAGTATATCTGGCTTTAGATTACCTTGAGATTTCAGGTGGCTACAGTCAAACATATATAATTAGAACGTCAGGATTGAGGAGCCATATTAAAAGTATTGTATTTTCTTTCATTTTAGTGCTACAGAAGCGAAATTTTTAGACGGTTATGTGCTAAATAGCTGCTAAATGCTGCTAAATTTTCATAAATGTGCATCCATTACTTAAAGAGTTTTCAGGTGGCTCCTCAATCCAGACGTTTAGATTGAGGAGCCATATTAAAAGTAGCAGCGTTTTACCTTCAAATAAAACGCATGTTGTGTCCGGAGACTCATTCGGGGTCATATAAACAATATTTGAGTCTAGCATCTTCCGTTTCCGTGTCACATCTATATGGGTATATGCTACAATCTCCCACCATCATGACGTATTTCCGCTTTCGTTCACCAGGTGGCTGCAGCGCGCCAACTCGTTCATTGTGGCCTCAAAATCCTACAACTTAAGAAGTAATCGAACCAGGCAGTTTTTAAAAGTATGACCCCGAATGAGTCTCCGGACACAACATGCGTTTTATTTGAAGGTAAAACGCTGCTATTGTGTCCTTCGGCCTCATTCGGGGTCATATAAACAATATTTGAGGCTTTGTTTGTTATCGCCTGGTGAACGGGACGCCAATGTGTTATAAATGATACAAATTAAATTAGATGAATAACCGTTATGGAATAAATATACAAAACATCAATATAGATTATAACATGTATATTTAAAAGAAAGATAATAATTACAAGATAATTACAGTCGTAACCCATGATTACAAAATAAACAAAAACATTCATACATACCGTATAAAATATCCTTAATAATTTTAATTGTATTTGAATTAACTTACCATAATCATCATATTTTATACTTGTTTCAATTAATCTTAAATAATTAATTAATTGGCTGAAAAAGATGAACCAAAGAGCTTCCCTGTGGTGGGATCACCTCTCTCCTATAATGTTTTTTAAAAGTATTACTAGATTTCCAATTAGCACGTGCCATTATCTCATCGAGAGGCTCATTATCCAACCAGCTTCGTGAAGCTACTGCTGAACGGAAACTACCTGGAGTAGCTTCAATTCCCGCTTCCTTCAAAATAGATTTAACCCAACCTGCCAAAATAGTTCTAGTAGCTGGTTTAGCTTTTCCACATGCAGTAATAAATAATCTATCACTAGAACAAAGTAACCGACGCTGTTTTCCAGTGTCTATAAGTTTTTTAAGCCAGAACACTGGATCAAGAGCTGCCTTTTCAAGATTACCTAACAACTTCCAACCTGACTGTACATGTGTTTCGGAATCAGTCTTCGAACCAAAATGCGGCCAAAACATAATGCTATTCTCAGTTATTATACATCTCTCTGGGGACACGCTAAGTAATGTCAAGTCGTGTACCATTCGCCCTGAACACAACAACAGTAGCACAGCACAAACCCTTGAGATTTCGAATAGACCTTGACTTTGAACAGACCTACTGCCCAACCAACCTATCAAAGATTGCGGGTCCCAGACAGAGGGTGGACATTTCTTAGGGTGATGCAATGCTATAGCTTTCATCATTTGTTTTACCAAAATATTTGAACTTAAACGGGCCTCGCTCTTTGTATTGCACAAAGTAGATACAACAGATTTATGAAGAAGAATTGTACGATAAGCCAACTTTTCTTTTAAATGTAAATCTGCCAAATATCGAGCCAATTCACTACCTGTAGGATCTGAAAAATTTACCCCAAACCTGGAACACCAATTCAACCATCTCTGCCATGCTGGTCTATATGTATTCAAAGTAGACGCCCTCCAACCTTCTTTGAGTAAAGACTTTTGTTCTTCAGACCAGTCTCCTAAAGATTCAGACCACCCCCACATTTCCATACTTCTAGATACAGTTCCTTCGCTCGTGATGGTGGCTGCCCGGTCCTCGTGTCTACGAGTACCTTCGATAACCTGTGAATTGTGAATGGAGGCGCTATCGCTCTTGTCTTCAAATCTGCTCTCCAAAATGCTCGAGACCACCTCGGTGCGACTATCAGAAATACGCCTCGAGCCTGATTTAGATGCATCAGTACACGAGGTATTAAACTTGGAGGAGGAAAGACCCAAGCTAGACGAAAATCCCATTTGAATGCGAACGCGTTGTGCCTCCATGCTCGCTGATCCCTTTGATCTAGAGTTACGTAACAAGGTACTACGTGAGCTGTGCTGGACGCAAACAGATCTACCTGGGGAACACCCCACTTCGCAAAGACAATGCTGGTGAACTCGGGGAGCAGATGCCATTCCTGTAACCTCGAATGGCGTGACAGACCATCCGCCACGTTGTTGTACCTGCCTGGAATGTGATGGGGAACTACCTGTAAGTATATCGTACTCTTGAAGAATCTGAAAAATCTGATATATTAACTTCATCAAGATCTGCGACTTGTTTCCCCCCTCGTTCCTTAAGTACGCTACTACCGCCTTGTTGTCGCACTGTAAAAGAAGTGAGGTGTGACTCAGAGACGGAGCGAATTCTAACAAACATTTCAGAATAGTTAACATTTCTTTGTGATTCGAGTGAAGCCGCTCTTCTTCTTCTGTCCAGGTGCCCGAAATGTGAAGACCGTTCAACTCCGCTCCCCAACCTGTATCTGCTGCGTCTGTGGTTAAAAAGTTTTTGCTTGTAGAGGATGAAGCCTGGACTTCTCCACACAGTGAACTTTCCACCATCTCAGTTCTGTTAACACCTCCGCAGGCAAGGGATAAGTTGACTGATATGGCATTTTCAGGACTAGGTTGCAATAAGCCAGGAGATGACGAAAATTTAAGCGACCCATTGGAACTACCAGACGAGCAAAATTCAGAACGCCTATAATACTCTGCATTTCTCGAAGAGACGCCTTCTGTCGTCGAAGCGACTTCGTCAACACAGTCTGTATATTTCGAATCTTGCTTTCTGGTAAACCTTTTTGATTTGTCCAGGGACTCCATATCAAACCCAAATATTCTATTATTTTTTGAGGGACTAGAATCGACTTCTCCCTGTTTACCTGCCAACCCAACCGGCTCAGAATTTGGAGAACGACTTTGACGTGTTTTATAAGCGTCGCTCTGTCCTGTGCTACTAGAAGATAATCGTCGAGAAAAACCACTACACGAATGCCTAGATTCCTGAAAATCTCGGCTGTCCAGTTTGTCAGCGATGCAAATACCTTGGGCGCTGTCGCAAGGCCAAATGGCAAACAAGTCATTTGCAGTAATCGGTTTCGATATATTAGACGTAAAAAGCAACGATGAGCAGGTGCTACACTTACATGGTTGTAAGCTTGCCGAAGGTCTATTTTGACCATCCAATCCCTTTCCTGTATGAAATCTGGAATTCGATTTACCGAAATCAAACGAAATTTGTTTATTATCAGATAATTGTTTAAACTTTTTAAATTGAAAATAGGACGGTAGGTTCCGTCGTTTTTGCGAATTAGAAAGAAATTTGATACAAAACTCGGGGTTATGGGGGCATGTTCTAAAATTTTCTGTTCTAACAGATTTTGAATTACTATGTCCATCTCTGGAGATGGGACAGTGAGACAATTTAAATTGTCACTTACGGGATATCTTCCGTGGTTTTTATTTATTTTGAGTTCCCGATATTTCGACGCTGTTGCAAGCGCCATGATCGCGGGATGATGATCGGGAACTCAAAATAAATAAAAACCACGGAAGATATCCCGTAAGTGACAATTTAAATTGTGAAACAAACCGTGATAGCCTAAAACAGTGTTGGGACAGTGAGATTGCAACGTTTCACCTGCCTTGGTGGGACCAGAGGCGGTTTCTTTCGAAATGGAATTCGATACCCCTTTACTATTTTTATTAATGGTTCTGGTGCTCTCAAACCTATCCATTCCGTAACATGATTTTGTATGCAACCCCCCCAAAATACCTGATCCGAGTCAGAACTTTCTATTAAATTTACTCGAGCCCCTACCTCGTACGTTGTTTTGCGGTTCATTTCTCCGAAAACTAGAGGGCTGGTAAGGGCGTTGACCAGCCAGCTGTCCTCTTGTTTGGGGACGAAAAAATTTTTGATTCATCGCATGATAATTATAAAAAGGTTCTACACTCTGGGGAAGAGGAAATCTATAATTCATCGTCAGTGCCGACGGGCGACTGGACGATCTATATCCACTAGGTCCAGGGTACGCCGCCTGGGGTCTAGGGGTTTTCTTTTCTTGCGCAGAAAAATTTACTTTATTTGTATAAAAAATTTTGTTGACACCGCCATTATTCTTAACAAATTCACTAAAAGGTACTTTATCAAACAAAAATTCACTTGACGGCGGTATCTTTTTCAAACATGGCTTAAATGATTTCTCTTTCAATTGTTTAATGAACACTTCGCGCCTTTGTTCTACTATATCGGCTCTACGGCCGCACACCAATTGTAAACAATCACGTGAAATCTTATGATAATCACCAGAGAAAACTTCTTTTAATTTTAATGCCAACTGGTCTGGCTCCACGCTGCCGGAAACCCTGGCCCAGTCAACAATCTGCCTAAACCCCTGCTGCATAGCATCACTTTGCATTACCAGTGCGCGAGTTACAGCGCCTAGAAATCTATCAGCTGAAGGTAGATGACAAACTTTTTCTAAAGACTTGATTTCATCGTTTACTTCAAGGTCAACATATCCAGGACGAGCATTATAAACTTTTTGTGATTCCATATATCTAACATTATTCCAATTATCATTATTGAAATATTGAATAGAATTTAACAACTCCAACTGATTTGAAGGAGTAGTCGTAACAGCTGGCTCCTTTAATTGCGTTGCCAAATCAAAATCAAATGATTGAAACTGTGCAGGATCTGGCCCTGGTTCCAAGTGCCCTTCCGGAACTGGTTGTTCCTGCATCGATTCAAACGTATCATCACCATCCGTTGGGTTATCGCATTCATAATTTTCATAATACGGATGTTGAGGGTAGTAATATAAATTTTTCAAATCACTGACCTGTTTTGCAAGTTTTTTGATTACCTTGCTTTGTCCTCGGCTACGCTTACTTTTCTTCTTCTTACTTGCCTTCTTCCTCTTACGGGATCTTTCCACCTGTTCCGTCTCCAACTCAGACTGTGATGACTCCGAGGAACTTGAACTCGACGAATCCAATGAGGAATCGGATTCGTTGCGGTTACGTACACTATCCGCCATTGTAAGAAAATCTAACTTCTAAACTGTGTTTAACGAACACTTTTCAAAAAGTAATTTTATTTTATTTTATACTTTATATTTTTAGCAAATACCGAATGTTATTTTATAAAGTATCGAACGTTAACAACGTTAAACTTTAAAGATGTGAACCGTCCGAAAAACAGGACGCCAATGAACGAGTTGGCGCGCTGCAGCCACCTGGTGAACGAAAGCGGAAATACGTCATGATGGTGGGAGATTGTAGCATATACCCATATAGATGTGACACGGAAACGGAAGATGCTAGACTCAAATATTGTTTATATGACCCCGAATGAGGCCGAAGGACACAATATTGTATTTTCTTTCATTTTAGTGCTACAGAAGCGAAATTTTTAGACGGTTATGTGCTAAATAGCTGCTAAATGCTGCAAAATTTTCATAAATGTGCATCCATTACTTAACGAGTTTTCAGGTGGCTCCTCAATCCAGACGTTTAGATTGAGGAGCCACCTTTGCATTAAAATAACTAGTGATATATTTTGCTGCTAAATCTAGAATTCGTGCTGCAAAATAATCTACACTGCTGCTAAATAATGGTGAGATCAGATTTAAAAAATCTGATGTGGCTCCTCAATCCTTACGGACATCGGACCAGTAGTTCCAGAGATTACCCCCTACATACAAACCTACAAACTTCAAATTTTACCTCTTTATAATATTAGTATAGATATATAGATTTTGTGGACTCTGCAGTCGGGTCAATTTACAAGGGAAGTGCTCGATCCAACGGAGATGTGCTATGCAGCTATAGGTACATACGCTGCGAGGACGAAAAAAGATACAAAATTACATGTGCATCTGGATTGAGGACCCATTTTTTAAATTATTACGAAACGAAACCAGATTTACAGAAAATTTAGTAAAAAAATAGTAAAAGTTAGAGCAATGATCCATAAACTAAAACCGTATATATACCTACTATACATAGAGCTTATAGGGACCTGGGTTTTATGCTTCGTACAGTCCTTCACTTCATGTGGGGGTGCATTTATCGCATTGAGGGTTAAAAAAAGCCTGTAAAAATAGATATAAGATAAAAGGGCCTGTTTCACAATGTCCGAGTAGGCACTACTCACTGATTAAATTAAAAAATGGAACAGAATTTGTATGAAATTATCTGCCAAGTAAGATACTCGAAACTTAATCATAGGTGCTGAGACAGGCCCAAAGACAAATAAATAATATCTATGGCCAAAAGAGTACCAGAGATGTCAAAAATAAAGTTTGGATAAAAAATGTTTTGAAAAGCGCGGGAAACTTCCAACTTGGCGGGCGCGTATTTTTTAGTTTAAAATTCAAAACAAATTTTTATATAATATTTATTGAGAAAAAGTTTACAATTATATATAAGATTAGTAGTAGTAGTAGTTAGAGTTAAAATTTAGTTTTGTACACTCTTCGGTAGTGGTAAGTTTCTTCTTATTTAGTTTTTAACGTTAAGGATGAAAGATCCGCCCGACCCGGGGGACTTTGTTCCCCCGGCCGGCGTTTTTGTCACAGTTCAATCCAATAATGAATCGGGAATGGACACTGATGGATCGTCTTCTGCTCGGAATTTAAAAAGAAGTCGCATGCATGTCTGTAAGCACTGTAATAAGCGTCGTCGTACCCGTAAACACCACGGCGGTTCCGAGTCTTCGGGTTGTGGTTGTATGGAGTCACAAGCTGCTCAAGCTGTGGAATCTGCACCCATCCATTCTGAAAATGTATCTAATGTATTGCCTAATGATATTCCTGCTCCTTCCATGGTTATTCCCACTCAGATTGGTAGAAAAACCTACGATAAAACGGATAGCGCGCCTTTTGTAATACATGTACAAAAAATAATAACTTCACCAGATGATGGTACGACATTGCACCCAATCACATTTGGGAAGTTTTTAAAACACAACGACTTCCAAAATATAATAAATGGTAGCGTCAAAAAAATCGGACGCAATAAGATTTCATTATCTTTTTCTAGTTCCCTAGACGCGAATTCTTTTATTACACATAATAGTCTGGAAAAACACAACTTTAAAGCTTTTATACCTACTTTTAACGTTACTAGGATGGGATTAGTACGCGGTGTTCCTGCAGAATGGTCTCCGGAGGAAGTTACAGATAATATAACAGTACCAATTGGTTGTGGTCCAATTTTAAAAGTAAGACGTCTTAATTTTAAAACCATTGTTGATGGTTCAACTATTTGGAAACCCTCCCAATCCATAGTTGTTACATTTGATGGGCAGATCTTACCAAAAAGAGTTTTTATGTGCTATAATGCTTTACCTGTAGAGTTATATATTTTTCCTACCATACAGTGCTTCAATTGTTGTAGGTTTGGCCACACTAGAATTCAGTGCAGGTCTAAACCCCGTTGCTATAAATGTGGTCAAGGCCATACTGGGGACAGTTGCGATAGAGAACAAGAAAGTACATATTGCTGCCTTTGCTCTGGGGTCCATTTTGCTATTAATAAATCTTGCCCAGAATTCTGTAGGCAAAAATTAATTAAAACTTACATGGCACAAAGTTCTGTTTCATATGCTGAAGCTGCAAAAGTTCATCCCCCAGTTACAAAATCATATGCTAATGCACTTTTATCCTCTCCCTCCAAAAACTTTGCTAATATTCCTCCAGTCCCTTCACCTAATAATACACCTGTTCCAAGTAGCTATAAAAAGACTGTCTTTCTCAAACCTCGTTCCCCTCCTAAATCTATACAAGGCTATAATAAAGAGGCTCATAATGCCATCATTAAAGATTGGAATATTCCCCAGCCATCAAATGGTTGTGCTATTTCTAACAATCATAATAATGACTTCAAAGACACAAATTTTTCTGTAAATGATTTTCTTTCCGCACTACATAATCTTCTCTCTCAGTTTAATTTCTCACCGTCCAACGCAGCCCCATCTTGCAATACATCTCAATCAATTCATAATGGACAACACCAAAATAATCCAGTGGAACTGCCGCAGTCTCATTAACAAAAAAAGTGAAGTTATACATCTTCTAAACAAATATGATCCATTTGTCTTTGCCTTAGCAGAGACTTGGCTCAAATCAAGTAACATTTTTAAATTAAATGGTTATTTAACCATTAGAGAGGACAGATCTGATGGGTATGGTGGAGTAGCTATACTTATCAAGAATTCTATCCCATTTTCTAATATTAGATTGCCTCCTCACAGTGAGGAAATTTCAATTGTAGCCATTAAACTTCAACATATATGCCTTGTTTCCATTTATGTTCCTCACCCTTCTACTCCAGTTCTGCAAGAGATAAAAGATCTGTTTTCCTTTCTTCCAAAACCATTTTTAATATTAGGCGATCTTAATTGCCATCACCAATCATGGGGTTGTTCAACTTCTACTTGTTATGGATATGAATTACTAGATATAATAGATTTACATAATTTATGCATCTTAAACACAGGAGCTGCTACACGTCGCTGTGGTCCCAATCAGAACCAAAGTGCAATTGATCTATCTATCTGTTCACCAAGCTTAGCCTCTTTATTGACTTGGGATATTCTAACCTCCACATATGGTAGTGATCATTTCCCAATAGTTATATCTTATCCTTTTTCCAATGCAAAGGCACCAATAAGGAGATCAAACTTAAAACATAAACTTCCTGATAGAAATAATAATGACTGGGACAAATTTAGAAACATTGTCGATAGTAAACTTTGCTCCTTGCCTGTTATTTCTGATGGTAATGAAAATAGTTGTGCTGAAGCTTTAGCACACATATTAATTGCAGCGGCGAATGATGCTTTCCCTGTAAAAAATAACAACAGGAGCACAATTCCTTCGCCTCCATGGTGGGACTCTGAGTGCACAGAATTGATTAAAAAACGTAGAGAGGCTGAACTCAGTTATAACCTTGATATGTCGGATATTAATTTTGTAACCCTTACTAACTTAAATAAGGAAATTTCTAAAGTATTTAAGAAGAAAAAATTTGAATCCTGGCGTAACTTTTGCTCAGCAATTTCACCGAATACTCATCCTACGATTGTCTGGCGTAATATTCGTAGATTTAGGTCCATTTATCATAATTCTTCTCCTATTCCTGACTCATTAGCCAGCGAATTTTTAGACAAATTGGCTCCTCCTTGGGTTCCTGAGGCTATTAACTTTAACCTGTCTCCCTTAACCAATAACCAAGTCACTTCAGACACACATACGACGCTAGATCTCCCATTCTCTCTCACTGAATTAAAGGGTGTTATTCATAGAACAAAGGATTCTGCGCCAGGCATTGATGGTATCCCGTATTCCTTTTTTGCTAATTTAAATGACAATGTTCTCAATTATTATTTAGACCTCATTAATTCTATTATGAAAACAGGAAACATCCCTGTTGAATGGAAACATCAAATGGTGTTGCCATTCCTTAAGGGGGATGTTCCAGCTTAGCCCGCGAAATTCAAATTTTCTTACGTTTTTTTTTAGCGGTTGTAAAACGTAACTAGTTATATAATTATAAACATAACAATCATTAATACAAGCCTCCAAGCTCACTTAGTTGCAAGAACGTTTTTTACCTCGAAAAAATCGTTCCTACACTTAGGTGAGCTTGGAGGCTTGTATTAATGATTGTTATGTTTATAATTATATAACTAGTTACGTTTTACAACCGCTTAAGTATTTTTAACTTCATACAACCTACCACTGGCTTGCAAATTGCAAAAAACGTAAGAAAATTTGAATTTCGCGGGCTACCTGAAGCATTCACCTTAAACCAAATAAAACTCCATCTGATGCTTCCTCGTACCGGCCCATAGTTTTGTCTTCAATTCTGATGAAACTAGCTGAACACCTAATAAAGAATCGGCTAGAATGGTATGTTGAAAGTAAGGGTCTTTTGGCGGAATCACAATATGGCTTTAGAAAGGGTAAAAGCACCACTGACTGCTTAAGTATTTTTTCATCCGATATTCGGTTATCCTTTTCTAATAACCAATCCACCATTGCAGTTTTTCTTGATATTAATGCAGCTTATGATAATGTCGTATTATCAGTTTTACAAAATAAATTAAAAGCCTTAGAGGTTCCCTTGAATTTAACTAATTTCATTATTAACATCCTGACTGAACGCTCTGTTAACATGTTAATAGGAGATCATGATGTCTCTCATCTTGTATGGAGAGGTCTGCCACAGGGTTCTGTACTCAGTCCCCTTCTGTACAATATTTACACTTTTGATTTGGACTCTTCTTTAACTAATCATGTCAAGGTTCTTCAATACGCTGACGATTTATTATTATATTTTTCAAGTCAATCTATTGAACAAGCTAGCGATGTTATTAATTCTGCTTTGACTACTTTAGAGTCATGGTTATATTTAAACGGTTTGGACCTGTCTGCGTCTAAAAGTGCGGCTGTTTTATTCACCAGGAAGAGAAATATTCCCTTAGTTAACCTATTCTACAAAGGAACACTTATTCCAGTTGAAGATAAATTCAAATATCTAGGTGTAATATTTGACTCAAAATTAAGCTGTGTTCCTCATTGCGACTATATTGTTAATAAATGTGAAAATCACTTAAACATGCTCAGATGCCTCTCAGGTGTGTGGTGGGGTGCACATCCCTTTTCATTGAAACTCATTTACAACGCAATCATCAGAAGCACCCTGGACTATGGATTGTTCGTTTTAGAACCTGGTAGTGTTATGGCTTTTAAAAAATTGAATCTGATCCAGTCAAAAGCATTGCGCATTATTTCGGGTGCCATGAAATCTAGTCCTATTAATGCACTGCAAGTCGAATGCGGGGAAGCTCCTTTAAGCCTTAGAAGACAATTCCTGTCTGACAAATATTTATTCCGGATTCTTCAGTTCTCAAATCACCCTCTCATTCCTAAACTGGAATCTTTAATGTTACAAATTGAATCTTCAGTTTACTGGTCCCATAAACGTGCTCCATGTTTGGTTGAAAGCTATAAAAAATTCCTCTCGCTTTCTTCGCCTATTCACCGTTCAAATAAATTGCCCCTTTTTAATAATAGTTATGAGAGTTTACTGTTCAATCCCAATATTGAATTTAATTGTGTAAGTAAATCAGATCCCGATTGTCATTTAAGTTTTAATATATTTCTGATTGAACATTCAGACTTCCACCATATTTTTACGGATGCTGCCAAGCGTACCCCGACGGGTTGTGTTGGTATTGGTACCTACCATACTCAATACAACATCGTTCAAAAAATAAAACTGCCTCCGGAGACTTCCGTTTTTACGGGCGAATGTTTTGGAATTCTAAAAGCTTTAGAGTATGCACGTGTTTTTAAGCTCAAAAAATGTTTAATTTTTACCGATTCACAGAGTGCTCTTCTAGCCATAGGTAAATCCCCTTTCAGACACAAAGTACAGTCTCCTATAATTTATGCAATAAGAGAATTGGCGTTCAGAACAATCTCTGAGGGTAACACACTGCAATTTGCATGGATTCCGGGCCATTCTGGAATCCATGGCAATGTTGTAGCTGATGCACTCGCTGGTGATGCGGTGCAATGCGGGGACCTAGTTCCTTATACGAACTTTGGCTATGACCTTGAGACGTTGCCAAGGAATTTTCTTCGGGATACTTGGAAGGTAGCTTGGGATATCAGCAGCAAATCCAAGGGCCGTTACTTTTCTTTTATTCAGCCTGAGATTCCGGAAAAACCGTGGTTTGGCAAGGCAAAGTTTGGTAAGGTGGAGACCTCTATTTTAATACGGTTGAGACTGGGCCATGTTTGCTCTCCAGTCCATCTTGCCAAACTACACATCATAGACGACCCCAATTGCTCGTGTGGCACAGACCTTGGTGACTTAAACCACATATTTTTCTCCTGTCCTTTACTTGACCGTTCCTCCTTTCTCTGTAACCTCTTGTCCCTTCGTATTCCTTTTCCTACCTCAATACTTTCTTTACTTTGTACTAATAGCTTTCCAGTGTATAAATGTATAGTCTCATTCATCATCTTAAATAATATTAAACTGTAATTTTCATCATTGTAATTTGCTCATTATTTACATGTTATTATCACCGTTAAAACTAATCCTATATATCCTTTCCTAAATTCCGCTCAATTTAATATTCTTATTTTTATATTTTGGTTTCCCTACCTTTGATTGATTGATACTAAATATTACGAAATACATCTTGACGTGACATTGGCTGAATGCACAAACCGTGCGAAGCCAAAGAAGAAGAAAAAAAAAAAAAATGTTTTTTTTTGAACTGATCAGTAGATATAGATATGCACCCACGTACAATCCTCAGTATAAATATTCCTAGGTATAGGATGTTCAAAACATTATGGTCACAGTACAAGACATCTTCCTATATATACCCTAATTGAAAATCAATTTTCTCTTAAAGTACAGCACTTAGAAGAACGGACGATACGTTAAAATTTAGTTAACATATAGTAAAAAATCTAAGGGCCTGTTTCACAATGTCCGAGTAGGCACTAATCACTGAATAAATTCAAAAAGTTTGGCAGTATTTGTATGAAATTATCTGTCAAGAAAGATACTCGAAACTTATGAAATAGAGTTTGCGTTTATATATGAAGTACCTAAGTCTAGTCAAAAAGCCAAATCTTGGGCCCTCGGTTCAGACGTTTCGGTAAAATTCAACTATTATTTACTTTTTATCGATTAACTTTTGGGTCACTATTTATTTTTTACTATTTCAGAAAGGTATCTAAGGTATCTAACTAACATATATTAACCTATCAATACCCGCGAAACGAGACACAATTATATGACAATAACGGCGCGGTCCTTTGAGACCGGTCGGGGATTCATGAATTAAAGTCGTAGATTAGAGTCACATGGTCGATTAACGTAAAGTCGACTGAGCGATTGATCGAATACAATTTATTGCTAAACAACTAGTACGATTAGCACTTACGTCGTACTAAAAGGTACACGTAGCACCTACGTCGTACTAAAAGCTACGGAAGCTACGGAATAACAAGTGAAATACAGTGTGTATCTTAATGGAAGACATGGCGGGCGGAGTTAGGGCCGGCGTCCAGCATGCCGTGGCATCACTCGACATGCCGTGGCATTCCGCCTAACCGCTGCGCAAGTTTCAACCATATTTCAACAATCTTAGCAATCATAATTCCTCACTTAGACAAAATGATCCATTACGCTCTCTATAATTTACTGTACTCTGTGCCATTACGTCTCGCGGGTTGGAACGGCGCGCCGCGGCATGCCGTGGAATGCCATAATTATGGCGATTCCCTCTTTGAGGAGTGTTTGGAAATCTTCACCTGATTCTTGCGGAAGGAAACGTCCCCGGGCCTCACCATTTTGTGGATCGCCCGGAGAACAAAGTTGAGCATACGGTAGAGCTGATTCTCGTGAGGATCATCGGCGGCAGCGACCTCTCGCGCCGGGCCCGGTAGGTACAGAGCGAGGAGTGGCAGGCGCTTCTGCGAAGCAGTAATGCTAGCAAAGATGGCGGGCGCACGCGCGAGGGAATGGCCCTCACACTGGGCTAGGTGTGGGCCAGCGGACGTCGAGCAATGGGTAGCTTGCCTTCCGAAATCATTGGATGATTACCCACATTAAAAAAAAGTGTATAGTGGACATCTGAAACATCCCTTTCTGAGTGAAGATCTTTTTTTATCTTATTTTATTTAGGGGCTTTTACCTGAGTATGACAGCCCCATCGTATCCTTTTACATTTATTTTGCTAACTGCTTAGTTCTAGTGATTACAAAATTAATCTAAGTATGCAAGTTATGATAATGGTACGTACATAAGATGGATTGTATTATGCCTATATCTAGTTGATTTAATTTAAATCCTACTAATATTATAAATGCGAAAGTTTGTGAGGATGGATGTATGTTTGTTACTCTTTCACGAAAAAACGGCTGGACCGATCTGGTTGAAATTTGGTATTTAGATAGTTTATAAGTACCTTGGATTAACATATAGGCTACTTTTAGTCATACTTTTTTTTATTTTTTTTTCGATTTTGTTATTTTTGCTATAGGCTGCTTTTTATCAACACACCACGCGGGCGAAGCCACGGGCGGAAACTAGTACATTTATAAATAGCTCTCGTTCATTTCTGTTCTGGGTACACTCTGAGTGAAGATCTTTTTGAGAAATATTCAAATAGAACAAATATATGATGTCTGTTATCTCCATAGTCAAAACAAGCTACTGATTATACTAATAGCTAAAACTTGTAAAAGTATAGTCTGCTTTGCCTTTTATTTAATTTGGTTGGTAGCTCAGTAATTTCATCCAATAGTCAATATTGTAATAACTTCAAACATATCTGACTTGCAGACTGGTCTTCTGGGCTCCATCTTTAGCGGAATGATGCTAATCCGGATTAGGAGTATCTTTAAAGGTAGCATTCTGTTTGTAGCGACTATGACCCGCTGCAAATACTAAGCAGTGGCTCACACAACCTGATTGCAATAACTTGGTCCTTAACAATTATTGTTAAGGACCAAGTGCTACCTTTACAGACTACTGCTAATAAATCTATATATATAAAAATGAAACCCGTTTTTCGTTGTCACAACATAACATGAAAACGGCTTGACCGATTTGGCTGTTTTTTTTTTTTTAAATGTTCCTTGAAGTTCAATGATGGTTCTTACGGAGAGAAAAATTAAAAAAAAAAAAAGTTAGGTAAAGTAGGGTAGGTAGAGTAGTGTAGGGTAGTGTAGTAGTATAGGGTAGTGTAGGGTAGTGTTCATTTGATGGGAGTGAAGCCGTGGGTAAAAGCTAGTTAATTATAAATAACACTTGAACTAGTGTAGGAATAAGACTCGGAAGAAGTTTTGGTTCAATTATTTTTTAATTTATATATTATTACACTTATTCCTTAACATTTAGGTGAAGTATCCTTTTCATCTATGATTTTTGAGGGGCCCGGAGTACTTTTGATATGTGTATTTTTAGTTTTTTCTAATATTTCTTTATATGGTGGATCTATAGGACTTTGAACTGGCTCTTTGTATTTATATGAGGTTTGACCTTCCAGTAACAGTGGATATGATGTATCAGAATCATAGGCACTCAAATCTCCACACGCATTAAATGGTACTATGAACCGGTTGGGTCCTGTGAATTGATTGAAATCACAATATTGGTGATCTAATAGTGGATTCACCATGTTTGGGACATATCCTTCTGGCGGCTGATAGTTTTGGCAAACAACAAATGCTTCTATGCTGGAATTCCTTGAACTTCTTGGTTTAGAAACTGTTACATATTCAAAAAATTGCTTCAATTGTGAATATAAAAGAGAAACATCTTCCCCTCTGAATATCTTCGCCACAAACACACCACCTGTTTTTAAAACATGTGTTGTTATGTTGAGTGCTGCTAATAACAGTTGCGATTGCACATATTCATCAATGTCGTGAAGTCCTGTTACATCTGGGGCGCCGTCACAGACTACTAAATCAGCTTTGAGTCCTTCAAATTCTTGAATTATAGCATTTGCAGTGGAAAGTTTAGTAATATCTCCCTGTATCTGTATAACTCCAGGTAAAGCCGCCATGGCTTGCAAGTCGACAGCAACAATTTTGACATCATCAACACTACTGGCATTTTGTCGCAATTTCTTTGTCAACACCTGGCTCCAACTACCAGGAGCCGCGCAGAGATCCACAGCGCGCGTTACACCATTGAATATATTATGTTCTTCATTAATTTGTAACAGTTTAAAAGCACTTCGGGCACGCCAGCCTTCTTCTTTAGCTAACCTATAATATATATCCCTTTTATCTTTAGATGTTTTTCCCATGGTTGTGTAGTTTAATAATATCGTGGATATTATGGTAATTTAGATTTGCAATTTGTATCCAATGTATTTAGTAAATAGGTTTCCCTCGTTCCTTCTTTTCACAATTTCACATACGATACTGTACTGTTGACACTTTCAGTGACAGTCTGACAAATAGATGACAGAAAGTGCCTGGTGCTGGCAGTCCATCAAGCAGTCAAAAAATCTTACTATCTCAAAAAAAAAAAAATCTTACTTCTTTTCGTACTGTTGTATACCCTATGCTCTACACCTTAGAGCAGAGGCAGTCCATTTTTTATTTATTTTTATTCCTTTTGGCTTTGCACTTTGTGTTCACATCATACTGTTCTTCTGTTTCGTAGTACTTATTACTTCCACTTACATTTTTTCTTTCGGGCAATAAGTGCCCATTTTCTTTGACACATAAAATGACAACTATGATCAGTGTTACCAATTTAGCGACTATGTTGCAAAAACTGGCGACTTTTGCTCAGAGATGATTGATGACTAATGATTCAAATATTCAATCATAATGAGACAAATAACTAAAAAATTCAATCATTAGTCATCGGTCATGAGTAAATTGACCACGACTAATTTTATGTTTGTTTACCGGCAATTAAAAAAATATTGAAATACCATCGTTTATTAAGCTGTTGTTTTTGTTTATTGAGCTAAGATTGAGCTGTTATTAGGTATTGACTTTTTTTGATTATTGTTATTAGACCATCTAATTTCAAACCAATTGAATTTTCGTTCTATCGAATCCCGTTCAAGGTACGCATGAATAACGACTTTCGGTAGAACTTTGTTCGAACGACTATAAAACTTCAACGATATCGGACTTGTTTGCTTTTACGTAAATCAGGCTGATAGAATCAGTTAGCGACTTTTGAAATTGATTTTAGCGACTTCCAACATTTGGAGTTAGCAACATTTCATATGACAGATTAGTGGAAAAATTTGAATGAACCACTTTAGCAACACTTTAGTTTTTGTTTGGTTGTGCTTACTCCTGCTCAGTGTAATTATTTTTGTCTTGTTCTTGTATTCTTGCTAAAGAGCCATATTCGACTCCTATAGCAATTCGTAACAAAATTGTGTTCTATAAACCTAAATCAATCGTATGTAACTTTTAAGTCATGGAATACTTCAGCGGTTCGAAGAAGCTGTTATTATTTATTTTAGAAGACTGGAAATTGCTTCTATTTCTAACCGTTTTATTCGCATTGTATTTTTACTATACAAGCACATTCGACTTTTTCGAAAAGAAAGGTGTTCCTTATAGGAAACCAGTGATATTTTTGGGGAATTTGGGACCCAGATTAAGAGCTACCAAATCATTTCATGAATTTCAATTAGAAGTATACAGCGAATTTAAAGGAAATGGATATGGAGGTATGTTTTGAACTTCAGTTTGAAATATTTCTTTAACAAAATATATATAAATAAGTACTTTTATCAGTTTATGAATTGACAAAAATTTTGATTGTTTTGTTAAATTATCTAACAGCTTTCGCTATGTTTATATGCAGGATTATTTGAAGGAAGAAGGCCTGTCTTAAATATAATGGATCCAGATATAATCAAGGCTATAACAATACGTGATTTTGACCACTTCACTGACAGAAACTCGTTGAACTCCAAAGAGCCCAAATTCTTGAGTCGTTCGCTTCTCAACTTAAAGGTACTTAGTATGATTCATCATAGTTTTTGTTACCCATTCAAACTTGACTAGCAATTAACTTTGAAAAAATTATATGATGAACTTTGTTTTGTTCACCTACAATTAAATACCTAGTCATGTTATGTAATCTAGCAGCTAATAACTTGTTTCCTGTGTTGAGATCTGTTATTTAGTGTCTAATTTATGTCATAAACACTGACACAATTTAGATAGCAGGCTTTTAAGTTTGAAATTTTAATAAAATGCAAGACTATATTGACCCAGTGGGATATGATTTGTGTCCATAAAAACAATGCATTGTTTTTTCAGGGATCAGAATGGAAAGGTATTCGAAGCACATTGACCCCAGTTTTCAGTTCAGCACGCCTAAGACACATGCTTCCTCTCATACAACTATGTTCAAAGCAAATGGTTGGTTTTTTGGAGCAATATGGTAAGTTCAGAATTATAAAACCACAAACAGGTAAACCTAGTTTAAATCCCACTGCTAGGCAAATGTTTCGCCTTTTTCTTCCAAACTTCTCTCTAATACAATAACAGTTTATTTAATTCACCCATATTCCATAACACTTTACATAATATAACATTTAAATTAAAATAATAAATAAATCAAAATCAATCAATTTTAATGTGTGATGTGTGTGTGTCATCTTTTTTATTGTTTTATAAAGTCAGACCAAGTTTGACCTGGCGTGTAAGTTCAGAGTTTCTTTCTCTATACTTGGATGTAATAAACTGGGTAATAAGGTCAAAAGTCTATAGTTGAGCTAGTGACTAGCAGTTTTATACATATGGCATGTTTAGCTAATAATATAAAAGTGAAAGTCTATGAAGATGTTTGTGACTCTAACATACATTTAAACTGGTAGAATTTGAATCGAATTTATTTTTAATACAGGACTCAGAAATTAATCATTTATTTTACAAATTGTTATTTATATCTTAGAAGATAATATAATTACATTGAGAGTAGCAGCACACAAAAGTTATATACAAATATTAATTTACAAAAATTTGGTCATTATTATTGACAAAAAATGGATAAAGAGTCAAGTCATTTTAATTTTTGAATCAGAATAAACAGTAAAAATGGTTTTGTCCCTATAAAAATAAATTACATTATTTTCTAGCACTTGTTTTTCCCTTTCCATCTGGTAGAGTCTCAAGCCTAGCAGTGTGTTGGCATTGCAGGCCTATGCTCAGCAGTGGGACATAATAGACTAACTACTACTTTTACTACTTGATGTTTGAAAAATAACACATTGTATAACACTTAAAGTAGGTATGCTCAAGTATTTAAATGAGATTGCACAATGTTGTTATCTTGTGTACTTTTGCTATAACTAGAAACATATATATTACAATTATAATTATTTACTTTATTAACAAAACAACAATTTTCATAGGTAATGAAGTAGAAAGCTAAATTTTAAAGATAAAACAAATCAACAATCTTTATGCTAGACTAGCTTTTACCCGCGGCTTCGCTCCCGTCAAATGACTACCCTACATATCCTACGCTACCCTACCCTACCTTCCCTACCTACCCTACACTAGCCTACCTACCCTACACTACACTACCCTTCACTACCCTACCTACCCTACTTTACCTAACTTTTTTTTTTTAGAATTTTTCTCTCTGTAAAAACCATCATTGAACATCAAGGAACATTTAAAAAAAAAAACAGCCAAATTGGTCAAACCGTTTTCATGTTATGTCGTAACAACGGAAAACGGGTTTCATTTTTATATATATAGATGTATGAGTAGAATACATAATTACGTTATGCTTAAATATTAACTATGTATTCATAATATTTTCTGCTTTATATTATATATCTGTTATCATATTAACTAAACAACATCATTGTGTTTTGAAACTTTCAGATAAGAAAGATGTAGAGATGAAGAAAACAATAGGACACTTTACATTAGAAGTAATTGGAGCATGTGCCTTTGGGATCAAGTGTGATGCTCTAACAGATGAGAATGCTCACTTCTTTAATGTAAGTAAACATGAAGATTATACCTTTGTATTTAGGTACATACAACAACTGATTATATAAGGCAAAAATTCGTGGCGTATCTCGTAAATATTTATGTCCCTAATATCAGGAAAATGACTATTAAGTAAATAGTTATTTTCCTGGTTTCCATCACATAATTAAGGAAAACGACGAATTCTCATTTTTGGGTTCTATACTTTCTACAAGAAAGCCTTAATGATTTGCCATGGCCATCTGTTCATTCTTCGGCCCCCTTTTAAATCCACAAATCTAAGTTCACCTTTATAATATTAGTGTGATATCGTTAGCCTGATTCAAATAAAATATGTCAAATATCATTGAAATTTTATGGTCTTTTGATCAAAGTCCTACCCAAAATCGGTACTCACGTGTTCCTTGAACGGGATTCGATAGAACATAGCTTGAAACTAAAATTATATCAACGGAGTATTGTCAGTTACATTATTATTTGTATGCTACCAGGATAATGACTGACATAGCTGAATACGCGACAGCGACACTTCGATCGAACGACTTTAAAATCGGTGTCGTTCAAGCTCGGCTGATGGATAATGGTCTAAACGACTAAGTCGCTACGATATCGTTACGGTTTTGATTATAGTGTGGCCATTAGTGCTGTGCACTCCCTGAGGTATGTGCGCGGCGAGACGGGGGGGGAGAATTGGCTGCTGCGCTCTGTCAGTGCGCCGTCAACGCTCGTGGCGGCAGGTAGTGTTATCTGTATCGGACTGTCTATGTCAGACGCACATGGGATAAATATTCAAAGATGGGTCGTGCGTTATCTCGTGATATAAAGACTGCCATTTTTAAGGTGGCTGAATATTTTATGAAAAGAAAAGCAGACAAAGAAAGCTTTGAATTTAAAAATGATGTGAATATTGCCAAAATCGTTGCGGAGGCTACGGGGTACAGCAAAAGAACCGTGCATAATGTGATTTCTGCGGGTTATTTATCAATTGAAAATTCAAGCCAATTAAAATTTCAATTTCCAAAAAAACCAAAAGTTCTAAAGAAAAAACACGTTGTGGATGATTTTGACCTTGGAGTTATCAGAAGAAAAATTCATCAGTTTTACGAAGTTGACAAAAAAATACCAAGTGTCCGTAAGTTACTATCAAGTTTGAGAAAGGATGGCATATTGACTTGTGGACGGGAATATTTAAGACAGCTTTTACACAAAATGGGCTACCGTTTCAAAAAATGCAAATCAAAGAGACTTCTTCTTATAGAGCAGCCTAATATTACAGTGTGGCGGAAAAAATATCTAACACAAATCAGAAATTACAGAACGCAAAACCGCAACATATATTTTCTTGATGAAACATACATCAACGCCGGTCACCATGCCAGCAAATGTTGGCAATCATCGTCAGAACCCGGAATTCATGCTGATATTGGGAAAGGACGGCGATTGGTAATTCTTCACGCTGGTTGTCGAAATGGCTTATTGGATGATGCATTGACTATATTCAAATCAGATGCTAGAACCGGTGACTATCATGGAGATATGAGCGGACCTACTTTTTATAAGTGGGTAGATGAAAAGTTAAAAGATAAGTTGCTGCCGAATTCTGTAGTTGTAATGGACAACGCGTCTTACCACAGCGTTCAGGTTGAGAAGAAACCAACTATATCAAGCCTCAAAAGTGAAATGCAGAACTGGTTGCTACGCCATAATGTAGAATTTTCAGGAACCATGACAAAGGCTCAACTGCTACTTCTTATCAAAAATACACAAAAAGAACCCGTGTATAGAATTGACGAACTCCTGAAAGCCAGTGGACACACTGTTCTGCGTTTACCTCCGTACCATCCGGATTTAAATCCAATTGAGTTGGTCTGGGCTGATATTAAAAACAACATAGCCCAAAACTATATTAATTCTTCTCTAGACGAAAAAATAATCTTATTGGATAAATTGTTTTCGGAATTCACGGCGGAAAAATGGCAGAGATGCGACGATCATGTCCAGAAAAATGAAAACGATTACTGGAGTCGCGATAGTAGGTTCGATAATGTTATCGATTCATTCATAATAAATTTGCAAGACTCTGATTCAAGTTCCGGTGGCGAAGTGGAAGATGAAGATGATGACGAAATCGAAGATGAAGTTGAAACGGAATCTATGTCAGAATAACTTTCGTTAGAATATATAATTGTTTGTTAATATAAAAAAGTCCTGCTTTGAATTATAAGTTTAGTTCTTATTTGTCACCTGCACATTTTTAATAAAATAGGAGTATATTTGGGTTATATTTTAATCAACTAAGTAAGTATAATATATTACAGATAGCCTCCGACCGTCGTCCCGCCCCAAGTCTTGCTTTAGAAATGCACACTGAAATCGTAAGATCTGTCCGACATGTATCGATCTCATGTGAACTCATGCACTTTTTTCTTCATCTCCCACCTCACCGCGCATACCTCAGGGAGTGCACAGCACTAATGGCCACACTATACGTACATCAGGCTACTGATAGGTTGATTTGGAAATTTGTGCGATGATAAAAAAAAATTGTTCTAGGTGGCTGAGAAGTTTGACTACATGCCTGTATATAAAAGACTGATGTTATTCTTCTTTTTAATATTTATGCCGCAAATGATCAGGCTTTTAAACTTCTCATTTCTTAATTTGCAATCTACAAATGAGTTAGTAAGGATATTGAAGGTAGCAAAAGCTGAACGACGTCAATCTGGAGTTAAGTAAGTTATCTTGTATTTTATGTGCATCTATAAAACTATAAAATAAGTAGCTGTAGTTATTTTAATTATACAATGGAAGGTAGGTGGGTACATACACGCCTTCCTCGGCGGCGGTGATCTCTCACGTCTTGCCCTAGTTCGGGTCATGATCCAGAAAGAGAAGGAAAGCGATGCGGACACTTTCTTCTGCGAAGCAGTAATATCAGCGAAGACTATGGCCGCAACCGTGAGGAACCGATCATCCTTACGCCCCACCGCCCCAGATTCAAGAGATGCCTTGGGCAGTGCAAGGCGATTCCCGGCCACCGTGGCTCCACGCGCGCCCCATAGAGGAAAATGGAACTGGGCCCCCAGTAGGACTGATCCATGCTAGCGGACTGCAAAGATTCGATAGAGCTACTGTGGCTTTGAAACCCAAAAGGCAAATGAAAGAATATAGGTTTTGGTCAGTAAAAGTTTGACACGTACTCTTGCTCCTCCCTAGAGCGGAAACTGGCATTTGATGACTGCAAAAAAAGGTAGCTGCTGAATGGTAAATTATTACTTTTTTTATTTCTTTTCAGGAAAAGTGATTTCCTGCAAATCTTGATTGATTTTGCTGATAAAGAAAAAGCTGAATCCGAAAAAACAAAACCTGATATTCGTAAGTATTTTTTTATATTTTTAAACTAACATCTACATAATACGCAAAGTTAAACTATTAATTAATTTCTGTTACATATCATTATAATGATCTACATTAGGTACCTATTAAATGTGTCATTTGCATTGTCTAGTCTAGTCTATTGTAAATATCGTGTTTCGTCATATTTAAGTAGTTGCAGTATTTGTAAAGTATGTCACCATTTCCAAACACACGATAATACATCATTACGAGTTCTGATAAGGAACAATGTAACTATAACTAATTAACTATTTTCAGTACCGTAAAACGGGGTGACATTGATTAATTTTAAATAGACGATACGCTTGCAACTCCAACGATAAAAATGTAAAAAAAAACCATTACGTAAATTAATTTTTGTGACAACTTACTTAATTTACGTAACTTTCTTGCCCACTATTTTATTTATTCCATCAAAGACACCCCGATATACTTAAAACTGTTACAACAGTCACATACACCGGCTATAAAAAAATTAAGAAAAAAAAAATTCTATTGCTTCTTCCATTGCCTCCAATGTGTCATTTTTTGCGGGTATCGTCGGTCTTTTTGTAGTCGCGAACCAAGAGGCAATTAAAAAAACAACAAATGGGGTTAAATTGATAATTTGTACATTACTCTTGTAAGTTTGGGTACCACAACCAATGGGGTGAAATTGATATAATATACCTAAGTATCAAAGTCGCCTCGTATGTCCTGTCAATGTAGCCCTGATGACCTTAAAACGTTTTTGCAAAATAAAATGGCGACCGTAACCAAAAATGCAAACATGGTCTAAATCTTAAAGAAACGTTTAATTAAATCAGTGAAAAACTACAAATCAAACAATAATAGTTTCGCCTGCGCCACTGAAGTTATTCAGACCATTTTTTTTGCAGCCTTTCTGAGACTAAAACTTAACAAATAATTTCACACAGTTCCGGCAGCAAATACTCGTCACGCTTTGTCAAAATATGGCCGATTTGTCAGTCTGGCCAACACAATTTACAAAATTTTGACTGCGATTGGTATCACACAATAAATCCGAAAAAACATACTACCAAGTTTTGTTATCATCAAAGTTAGGTACCCCAGCTCTCAAAAAAACCCCGTTTTACCCGGTACGAAACTTCAGAGAATTTTGTCCTACTATAGGGGATTGCTTAGATAGGATTTAGGGGTGGGGAAAACTAAAACAGTATAATTTTATAATAATTGTCACCCCTAACCTTATCTCAAATAGCTTGGGTCGGCTTCCCATGAAACTGAATACGCCTGAATATCCGTGACAATTCCCTTAAGTCGCGACGAGTTTTAACCACGCATAAGCCACAATTAAAGTAAATTCAACCACCAAATAAGTCCGACAAGAAACAATAAATAAGCAACAACAAGCATGTCGTAGCAAGATTTCTTATTACAATATAATAATATAAAGTCCAGAAATTATTATTGTTAAATAAATTGTTATAGTACGTAAGTTATGTAAAACACTTAGGTAGTTATAAGCCTTGTAATTTTTTATTTAAGTTGTATTTTTTATAACTGTCTTTATAAATACATTATGTTAATAATTCAAGAACATTAATGTTCAATTGTTGATTATGCAAATAACAATAAAAGTCAAAGGTATTATGTTGAATTTTTGTATCTTGAAATCGTAGTTGTCGACAGCATAGGTACTATTTCGACAAGTGGTATCATGTAATTTTTACTAGAAAACTATCCTTCATTTTATGGGTTCCAATAACATACATTTTAAATATTCAATTTGAAAATCCAGTATCTAATAATGGAGAATGTGACTGGGTATGCGAAGTTGATTGTAACTTTGTCACAGTAAAGGCTACGTGAATATAAATACACAATTTATTGTTATATGCCAAAATATCAATCATTTAAAAATCCCGTTAATTTACAATCGCCTGTTAGTGTGACGTCACAGATCGTAGACCTCCTTTTAACTTTTCCGGTGGTTTGGTGGTAGTACTCAAAGAGTATGTAAAGGTGGATCCACACATTGCGAGCATGCGCTCCGCACGGCGCACAACGCATGCCTCGGCTTGAGGCATGCGTTTTGACAAATTATACCAACGTATGCTCGGGTCGAGCCATCGCGTGCGAAGCAAATGCTCGAGGCAAGCAGGCGCGCAGACTTGGCAAGGCATGCGCTCCGCACGGCGCACAACGCACAGCGCGTGTGCGCCGCACACGCGCCATTCGCTGTGCGCCGTGTGGCGGCCGGCTCATTGCAAGCAGTGCGTTGCGTTTGGATGGTTGTGTCCGCCTCGCTGCGGATGTACGCGCGCATTATGAACGATAAAGAAATGTTAAGCAGTTTTATTATACGAAAGTAATAGATTATTATGGGATCCAAAACATAATCATTATTTTAATAAAAATAAAAGGGAAGACGTATGGCGTATAATCGCGAACGAAGTAAATGTAACCGTCGCTGAGTTGAAAAAAAAAAATATCTTCTAGGATCTTATAGAAGGGAAAAATGTCGAGAAAGTAAAAGCAAGGTAACTGGATCAGGTATATACAGGGTGTCCCAAAACTCAACGATAATCCGGGACCGGATGAAAGGCCAAGCTATACCAGTTCTGGGAAAAATAAAAAATAAAATCCATATCACTCAGTTCAGCGATAATAGACATTTTTTAAAAAAAGTTGATTTCGACACCCTTGGTCGCATTTTCAAGGATTGTGATCACCAATGTCACAATTTCGCTGTGATTTTTTTAATTTCGTGATCTTCATTAACGATGCTATTAATCGCAACTACAAATTATTGCAAAATACATTGTTAATTTAATAAAATAAGTTAAGTTTTAGTGAGTCATGGTTTACAAAAATATTGTTCGTTAACTTTAACACTTCATTTTGAAAAAAAAATGTACTACACTACCCTTGGCAAGTTATTTCAAAAGATGGCGCATTTAATCAAGATTTCAAAATGGTGCAACACTTGCCACTTTTCTTGCCATTAAAAAAAATATTTCTTATTTTTTTCACATTGAGCTCAATTTTGAACAACTCAACATTAGGAATTTTTGTTTCTACAAGGAGATTGACAGGGTGTGGACCAAGTGCATTTTGTTCCTCAGCCTAATACTAACTAACTCTTCAAAATCTGCTCCAGGAGTCAAGAGAAAAAAAGAGTTTTTCCAACCTAACCTAACCTAAGTTAGAAATCGTTTTAAGGAAGTTTGACCAAGTGCTACCCAGAATGAACATCTAGTGCATTTCATACCTCAGACCAATACTAATCAGCGAACCAAAGTGCTTCAAAATCTGCTCCAGGAGTCAGGAAAAACAAAGACTTTTTCCAACCTAACCTAACCTAAGTAAGAAATCTTTTTAAGGAATTTTGACAAAGTGCTGCCCAGAATGAACACCTATTTCCTTTTTTTCTCAGGCCAATACTAATCAGTAAACCGTAGCGCTTCGAAATCTGCTCCAGGAGTCAAGAGAAAAAAAGAGTTTTTGCAACCTAACCTAACCTAAGTTAGAAATCGTTTTACGGAAGTTTGACCAAGTGCTGCCCAGAATGAACATCTAGTGCATTTCATACCTCAGACCAATACTAATCAGCGAACCAAAGTGCTTCAAAATCTGCTCCAGGAGTCAAGAGAAAAAAAAGACTTTTTCCAACCTAACCTAAGTAAGAAATCTTTTCAAGGAATTTTGACAAAGAGCTGCCCAGAATGAACAACTATTTCCTTTTTTTCTCAGGCCAATACTAATCAGTAAACCGCTTCAAAATCTGCTCCAGGAGTCAAGAGATAAAAGAGCTTTTCCAACCTAACCTAACCTAAGTTAAAAATTGTTTTAAGGAATTTTGACCAAATGCTACCCTGAATGAACACCAAGTGCATTTTGTTCCTCAGGCCAATACTAATAAGTACCCGAAGCCCTTTGAAATATGCTCCAAGAGTCAAGAAAAAAATGAATTTTTCCAACCTAACCTAACCCAAGTTAGAAATCTTTTTGAAGAAGTTTGACCAAGTGCTGCCCAGAATGAACATCTAGTGTATTTTGTTCCTCAGGCCAATACTAAGAAGCAAACCGAAGCGCTTTGAAATCTGCTTCAGAAGTCAAGAAAAAAAAAAAGACTTTTTCCAACCTCACCTAACCTAAGTTAGAAATCTTTTTAAGGAATTTTGACCAAGTGCTGCTCAGAATGAACACATTAGTGCATTTTATTTACCTGTTAGAAAACTTTTTTGAGAAGTTTTGATTAGTATTGGCCTAGGTTAGGTTAGGTTGCAAAAACTCTTGTTTTCTGTTGACTCCTGGAGCAGATTTTGAAGCGCTTTGGTTTGCTGTTTAGTATTGGTCTGAGGTATGAAATGCACTAGATGTTCATTCTGGGCAGCACTTGGTCAAACTTCCTTAAAACGATTTCTAACTTAGGTTAGGTTAGGTTGCAAAAACTCTTTTTTTCTCTTGACTCCTGGAGCAGATTTCGAAGCGCTACGGTTTACTGATTAGTATTGGCCTGAGAAAAAAAGGAAATAGGTGTTCATTCTGGGCAGCACTTGGTCAAACTTCCTTAAAACGATTTCTAACTTAGGTTAGGTTAGGTTGCAAAAACTCTTTTTTTCTCGTGACTCCTGGAGCAGATTTCGAAGCGCTACGGTTTACTGATTAGTATTGGCCTGAGAAAAAAAAGAAATAGGTGTTCATTCTGGGCAGCACTTTGTCAAAATTCCTTAAAAAGATTTCTTACTTAGGTTAGGTTAGGTTGGAAAAAGTCTTTTTTTTCTCTTGACTCCTGGAGCAGATTTTGAAGCACTTTGGTTCGCTGATTAGTATTGGTCTGAGGTATGAAATGCACTAGATGTTCATTCTGGGCAGCACTTGGTCAAACTTCCTTAAAACGATTTCTAACTTAGGTTAGGTTAGGTTGCAAAAACTCTTTTTTTCTCTTGACTCCTGGAGCAGATTTCGAAGCGCTACGGTTTACTGATTAGTATTGGCCTGAGAAAAAAAGGAAATAGGTGTTCATTCTGGGCAGCACTTGGTCAAACTTCCTTAAAACGATTTCTAACTTAGGTTAGGTTAGGTTGCAAAAACTCTTTTTTTCTCGTGACTCCTGGAGCAGATTTCGAAGCGCTACGGTTTACTGATTAGTATTGGCCTGAGAAAAAAAAGAAATAGGTGTTCATTCTGGGCAGCACTTTGTCAAAATTCCTTAAAAAGATTTCTTACTTAGGTTAGGTTAGGTTGGAAAAAGTCTTTTTTCTCTTGACTCCTGGAGCAGATTTTGAAGCACTTTGGTTCACTGATTAGTATTGGTCTGAGGTATGAAATGCACTAGATGTTCATTCTGGGTAGCACTTGGTCAAACTTTCTTAAAAGGATTTCTAATTTAGGTTAGGTTAGGTTGGAAAAACTCTTTTTTTCTCTTGACTTCTGGAGCAGATTTTGAAGAGTTAATTAGTATTGGGCTGAGGAACAAAATGCACTTGGTCCACACCCTGTCAATCTCCTTCTAGAAACAAAAATTCCTAATGTTGAGTTGTTCAAAATTGAGCTCAATGTGAAAAAAATAAGAAATATTTTTTTTAATGGCAAGAAAAGTGGCAAGTGTTGCACCATTTTGAAATCTTGATTAAATGCGCCATCTTTTGAAATAACTTGCCAAGGGTAGTGTAGTACATTTTTTTTTCAAAATGAAGTGTTAAAGTTAACGAACAATATTTTTGTAAACCATGACTCACTAAAACTTAACTTATTTTATTAAATTAACAATGTTTTTTGCAATAATTTGTAGTTGCGATTAATAGCATCGTTAATGAAGATCACGAAATTAAAAAAATCACAGCGAAATTGTGACATTGGTGATCACAATCCTTGAAAATGCGACCAAGGGTGTCGAAATCAACTTTTTTTTTTAAATGTCTATTATCGCTGAACTGAGTGATATGGATTTTATTTTTTATTTTTCCCAGAACTGGTATAGCTTGGCCTTTCATCCGGTCCCGGATTATCGTTGAGTTTTGGGACACCCTGTATAATCAATTATTTCTGAACTACCTACTACTATCAGGCCTCCTTCACTAGGCCGTACTTGCAGCGGTAAATACCTATTACCTAGACTTTCGCGTGGTGCCGTCGTAATCGCTGCTAGCTGGTTTAGGCATTGCTCATTTCAATTACTTGACAGAAAACTTCGATATTTTTTTATTGAATTATACCTACATAGTTTAAAATACCTACATATATTTAACGTTTGATAAGATGGTTTTAAATGAATCGTACACGCTTCATACATAATATTGGATAATTACGAGAGCAACTTGAAAATGATTTTTTTTTTGTTTGTTGAGATATCTTAACGAGTTTGGTGTCAAATGAAAAGTCTAGGTCTAAAACCGTTTTATCCGTTTAAATCATGTAAATCAGTCCATCCGTTAATGAGATAATAAGTAGTAGGTATACTTACTTAGTGAAATTGTAAACAACCAGAATTTTAATAATTGAATTAATAATTATAAAAGCAGCAGCGGATACGCACACGCGATGCAAAGGTGCCATCTTGACTGCTGCTGTGTGGGTTGGATCGGCCCGACCATGCGTTGCGCGCTGTGTGGCCCGAGCAAACGCAGTTTCATTTTCGCAGTCGAGGCGTGCGTTGATATTGTACGCGGCACATGCCTCGAACGTGCATGCGCGGCTACGTCCACACATAACGTAATGCTCGCACTGAGGCACTTTGATCTTGAAGCATTTGCCGCCATACGTTGGCTCGCCCTCGCGCGTGCGGAGCGCATGCCTCGCCACGAATATACAGGTCCACACTTAGCGAGGCATGCGTTGTGCGCGTGTGCATTCGCGCAGCGGAATTTTGTTGAATTTAAAGATTTTAAGTATGCAGATATTTAGTGTATGACGTCGTGTAATTGTGTATGGTAAAAAAAAATTTGTGCACGCAGCCATTGTGGAGAAATTAACCAAAAACTGATTCCGCTGGGCGAACGTTGTCCTGGCGGAACTTTTTTTAATCCATGGACTTTAGAAGAAAAGAGATGTGTCCAAAAATTAGTGTGTATTTGTGTGTAATTGTGTATGTATGAATAAAAGTAGTGCATGCATAGACTTCGGAGAAATTCAAGTTTCCGCTACGCGAACGTTTGGCCATTAGCTAGTTTTCATATAAAGCGCTTACATAGAGAGCTGTAGATTTTTACATACATTGTTTTGAATTTGTTTATATTTGTTTAAAAAACAGATTTAGAAAAAATCGTAGGGCTTAAAAGATAAAAATATAAACGTAAAATACGCTTATTAGGTCTTAGTTCTTAAAGTATGCACTTTGGGGTCTAGATTTTCACGTTTATACAAACCTTGTAAGTGTCTGTAACATGTTGCCAAGTATCAATGATGTTCTGTTAGTAATTAAAGAGTTATAGGACAATTTACCATGAATAGATCACTGTTTACAAAGCAGTCAAATATCACGACGTTCTAAAGGAATTGCATGGTAAAATGTATGTCAATAATTAGTGTATTCATTCAACTATTCGTATGCAAAATTTCATGTCATTAAATTCAGTAATTAAAGAAAAACAATTATAATACTGACGAAGCATCGAAAACCTACATAACCCGACCAAGTTTGGATAGCTACAAAAAAGCGGCCGTGCAATATATGTAACATTCCAAAATTTACACTATAATACCGGTATTGAATTGGTACAGGTGATAACACAATTGTTGTTTCGATATAATTTATAGGTCAGTTATTTTCGTACACCTACTTTTTTAAATGTATTTGAGTATGGCAGAAAGTAGGTACTATTTACGTAGGTACTTTATTTAAGTATGCACTTGAGACTTGAGATATAATCTAGATATATTATTTAAGACAAATAAAATTTATACAGCTAATTTCTATTGAAGATTTCACGGATCAGGATTCTAACTATAGACCCCTTAGGGAAATTAAATAATTACCACATATAAGTACTACTGTTTAGATAAATATTTATCATATTGTAGCTTATTACACTATTTAACCAATAGACTAGGCATGCACGAGCGTTCCCCTTTGCAACTTTAGTGTAATATAGAAGTACTTGTTAATTGAGGATTTATTTTATCGTAGGTAGTGGCGTTATTATTAATAAAATATTGTTAATTCAAGAAATGCAATCGTTTTATTTTGTCCTAACGCTTGTGTACGCAACTTTACTATATTAATAAATATTATATTGGAAGGTTAAGAACGTTTCTTAGATATATGGCACGGCCGCTTTTTTGTAGCCATCCGAACTTGGTCGGGTTATGTAGGATTTCGATGCTTCGTCAGTATTATAATTGTTTTTCTTTAATTACTGAATTTAATGACATGAAATTTTGCATACGAATAGTTGAATGAATACACTAATTATTGACATACATTTTACCATGCAATTCCTTTAGAACGTCGTGATATTTGACTGCTTTGTAAACAGTGATCTATTCATGGTAAATTGTCCTATAACTATTTAATTACTAATGGAACATCATTGATACTTGGCAACATGTTACAGACACTTACAAGGTTTGTATAAACGTGAAAATCTAGACCCCAAAGTGCATACTTTAAGAACTAAGACCTAATAAGCGTATTTTACGTTTATATTTTTATCTTTTAAGCCCTACGATTTTTTCTAAATCTGTTTTTTAAACAAATATAAACAAATTCAAAACAATGTATGTAAAAATCTACAGCTCTCTATGTAAGCGCTTTATATGAAAACTAGCTAATGGCCAAACGTTCGCGTAGCGGAAACTTGAATTTCTCCGAAGTTTATGCATGCACTACTTTTATTCATACATACACAATTACACACAAATACACACTAATTTTTGGACACATCTCTTTTCTTCTAAAGTCCATGGATTAAAAAAAGTTCCGCCAGGACAACGTTCGCCCAGCGGAATCAGTTTTTGGTTAATTTCTCCACAATGGCTGCGTGCACAAATTTTTTTTTACCATACACAATTACACGACGTCATACACTAAATATCTGCATACTTAAAATCTTTAAATTCAACAAAATTCCGCTGCGCGAATGCACACGTTGTGCGCCGTCACAGATTACTAAATAGTTACTACGTAACAGATACTTCACTCAGTAGAAAAATTACAATACCTACTGCTTTATTAGCCTACACCGTCACGTTAGCAACCGCTGCATGCTAAAATGTGCCTAAATGCTCAAGCGTACAATTGTGATTGCTTCGCACCGCGCGAACCCGCAGCAATCGCAGGGCTGCCTCTTCGATAAAATTAAATTAACATGACTTTTTGTGTTTATGTTATTCAGAACTGTGAATGTTCTGACTTATAGTTACAATTTATTTATAATTAATTACAGTTTAAAATCTTAAATTCTATCGTTTATAAAATATTTATTTTATAAGTTTCGTCGTTCTTTGACAGGTAAAGGGAATAATGTTAGGTGTTTATCCCTTCTTTTGCTTGATTTACACCCATCTACAGCACATAAGGCACCACACGGCATCGTAATACGCGTACGAACGAACATCACTATTAAAATTGAACGGCGTGCGCGCGCTTCGCTTGCGAAAACCGCACTGAATTTGATCCGCAAGCGGACCGAGACCGCTCGGCTGGGCGGTAGGCACTTATAGCGCGCAAGTACATGGAGTGACGGAGGCCTGGCGCCGTGCGGAGCGCATGCCTCGCAATGTGTGGATCCACCTTAATCACTACGTTCTAGTAGTACTTTTACATTTTGGCACTACACATGATTTTCTTGTATTTGAATTCGACATTTCGAATAACATTTGCGTTATTTCGTAGTAAACCGTACTGGAGCGCGCATCGTACGCGCCGTAAAGAAATGTTAGCAAAACCGCAGGGGCCCAGTAGGGTCGAAGCCCTGGTAAGCCGAAGTTACTGGGGCCATGGGTTGCCGATATTGAAATGCATGGTCCTGGAGGACAAAGGCAAAGAAGGAACTTATATGTATATGGTTTTAGTCCGTAAAAGTCTGACACGCCCTCCCGTTCCGCCATAGAGCGGGAGAAGTCATTGGATGATTTCCCACATTAAAAAAAATTGCTCAGTATTGTAATTGTAATAGACATTGCAATTCACGAGCGCAACACAAGTGGCTTCTATGATCATTGACATAAGGTTTTTTTTACAATGATGCTTCTCAGATCCGATAATCTCTACTGTTCATTTCCAGATCTAGACGAAGACACAGTAGACGCGCAGTTATTGCTGTTCCTCATCGCTGGCTACGAGACCTCGAGTACCTTACTGTCCTTCGCCATCCACGTACTGGCCACTAAACCTGACCTACAGGACAAACTACGAGCCCATGTCAAGGAAATGACGGAAGGAAAGGAATTGGACTATGATCTTATTGCGCAGTTGCACTACCTCGATGGATTTTTGTTGGGTAAATATCAAAATAATGTTTCTATCCTTGACGGCAATGACGTGTTGCAGTATAAACAATGTTAGTTCACACGCGCTAATTATAACATCATAGGGTACAAAGTCTTTCAGATAATTGAAACTCATGCAACTTATTTAATTTGGTACCTATTATTAAGTTTGAGTTTTATTATATCAGGCCTTGAAATAAATTCAGAAAATGATTTTTTCACATATACATAGCATAGAGGACAAAGGTTACCATACATAGGTATTGGTGACCTTTGTCCTCTAGAAAAAAATCCTCTTATAGTGCTTGCCTACGACGGATTTTTTTTTTGCAAAATTACATGCTCCTAGTCCCAGTAGTTTCGGCTGTTCGTTGATATGTCAGTCAGTTTCTAGTAATAAGGTCTGGATTATAAGATTATCTTTGTGGTGTGGAGGTCTGGTAGGCAGCCGCTCCTCGTAAAATACTGATATTCAGCTAAATCCGGCTTGACTGGAAGCCAACCCCAATATAGTTGGGAAAAGGCTAGGCAGATGATGATGATAAGATTATCTTTCGGATTTTTGTAGTATTATGTATTATATTTCAACAATAGGAATCTTATGAAAGTTTATTTATTTAAACTTCATGTACAGTGGTGGTACACAGGAGGACTTAATGCATCATGGTATTCTCTATCAGTCGATCTTTGAGTTAGAAAAGACAACACTGTGTGTGGTGTGTAGTTTATTTGTAGTATTTTGTTTTTTTTTTAAGCTGAATACTAACTGACATCGAGACGAGAAATGTCTTTTTGTGTAGTAAATAAAGTCTATGTACTCGTATATTTTACACTATTTTAAAAACTACGTACATGTCGTGCGTTCTGTTGTCAAGATCCTAGCTATAATAAACCTGTGTTTATTTTTCAGAAACATTACGCGTGTTTCCCCCAGTAGCCAGAGTGGATAGAGTATGCACAAAAGCCTACACCGTCCCTGGAACATCTATACAGCTGCAGCCTGGTAATGTAGTTGCCATACCGCTGTACGGCATTCACATGGACCCGGAATATTACCCAGAACCGAAAGAATTCAGGCCAGAACGATTCATGAATGAGAACAAGAAAGAGAGAGCGTCTCATTTATATCTAGCTTTTGGTGCCGGTCCTAGAAATTGTATAGGTAAGCATAACAACAAGATAATGTAAAAAAAAAGCTTTTAAAATTGTTCGCCATTTTGGATTTAGAATGATGTTACTTAAACGATGTTTTAACACGTCATGTAAAGCCCTTACTCTCAACAAATACATATACATACAAACAATGCGAGTGACTGGATAGAATGGAAAAAAAAATGTTGCGACAACCTCAATTATAATAGGAAAGGGACACGAAGCTTGTTTAGTCACACTCGAAAACAATCATCATCATTTTGTGCCAGCCATTGAAAATAGTCATAATAAATTTTTTCGCGCAAGATATCTACAGTGGCGACATAATTGCGTCTCGCCGCGCATGCTAGGTCATCGACTGCGTTACCTAATTAAAATACATAATGTTTACATTATTTTCTTATCACATTGTTACAGGTCTGAGATTCGCGATGTTATCAGCCAAACTGGCGATGGTTGAGCTCATAAAGAACTTTAAGTTCTCCGCGTGCGAGAAGACGGTCGACCCCATTCAGTTTGATAAGCGCGCTCTTTTGCTAAAGGCGCAGGGAGGCTTGTGGGTGCGCATCGAGAAATTGTAAAGTTTTTTACTAAAGTTAACTCATCATCTCAGCCGAAAGACGTACACTGCTGGACATAGGCCTCCCCAAGAGTTGCAAAAAGACCGATCATGTGCGTCTTGTATACCGTCGAAAGTTAACTCAGTTTGCGCAATTTTAATACGAATATTTTATATTATGCCGTTAGTAGGTGTAGGATGCATTTTAAAAAGATGATTCAATTAAGTACAAAAACTCAATACGCAAAAAGACAGTCGTTCCTATAATGTTCAACTACCTTCCTCGATAATCGGCGTGATTATCGAGGATAGATATTTATTTATACAAGTTGGCTGTAATGAAAATAGTGCATTTTAAATCAAATCGTTTTAGGTTAATAATTTCACATCGTCGTTAAAAATGTTTTCATAATTTAGTCTAATTACGTAAATACTCCTGCAATGTTTTATGAGAAAATAAGTTACCAGAAGAAAAAACAAATATTTACATTTTACCTACTATTAACATTAACATAGATTAACGTGATATCAGAAAATGTACCTTTTTTGAATACTACAGTATTAATATTAATGTTATTTTTTTGTTTATTTTACAATCATGGGTACAAATAGAGTAGGTTAGTAGAATACTTAGGTGTAGTAAAATCTTGCTTGAATACAAAGTACTCATATCTTCACTTGAGGTACAGCTTTTAGTTAAAAGACATTTTTAAGTTTTATATGTTTATTTTGGTTATGGTATTTTTATAAATGCTGCTATAAAGAAACCTATTGAATCCATGTAAATAGGTTCCACTGATCTGAGTTCATCTTTTTCTGGACCAAATCTTTGCACCAGTAATCTGAAATTAAAAACCAATTAATGCAATCTATGTCATCTGAAATTAAAATAGAATTATGTAAATATAAGTCGAATAAATGTGATAGTAGTACAAAAAAAACAACAACCAAATTGAGAACCTCTTTTTAAAGTTGGTTGAAAAGACATTGCACCTAAATTATTGTTGTAATTAATTAAAAATATACTCATACACAAAAGATTCTTGCCAGTAATGTTAAGAAAATAATATTTATATGTTTTAAAATAAAGATGTTATTAACAAACCTTTGTTCATCATTAAGACCTTTGTTAGGTAACCCTGGACCTCCAAGGATTGGTTCTGCAGCTACAAGTTGTAAACAGGGGAACTTCTCAAGGGCCCATGCAACCATGCCTTCGTTTTCTTCTACTGTAATAGTGCATGTACTGTACACCAATTTACCACCCACTTTCAGAACTTTGACAGCCTAAGAAGTAAGATAAACCAATTAAAACCTTATTTTTATATTTGTCTGGAGTGATCTTGTTTTAAAATTGTTCACTTACTTCTGCCAATAATTTCCTTTGTAGAAACTTATAAGAACCTATCATTTTTGGTGTCATTTTATTTATTAGTTGTGGCCTTTGACCCAATCCACTACAAGGGCCATCTAATAGTACTTTATCAAAACTATTTGGTGGAAAAGGAGGTCCACTGTTGATTCCTTTGCTGTCTTCTGAGCAACATTTTGTGGAGTCATATGCATATGCAGTAACAGAAGTTACTCCTTGTATATCACAGCTTTCCTTGATTTTTGTAGCTTTTTGTGCTGTTTTGTCTAATGCTATTATAAATGCCTGAAACACAATATATGATAAATGTATAGTCTGTCTAAAAAGTCAACCAGCTTGAATAATTATTAGGGCACAATAAAATTTAATATAGGCAACACTGGTTGAATAATCAAGGTTGATTATAAGGTCCTGATCATTGTTAATTTTTTTTTATTTCAGCTAGTCAAAAAGTTTCTACTTGTGGACATGTCCTCTTTTATTTTAATTCCTTACTTGATCATTTGACATTTCAGCCAAATGTGTTGTCTTGTTGCCTGGAGCTGCACACATATCCAGAATATACTCATTGGGCTGAGCATCCATAACCCAACCACAGACAATGGAGGGCAGATTCTGCAGAAGCACCTCTCCTTTAGGATAAATTGTTTCATTCACCACTGGCAATTTTGATTCTGGTAATATGGTATGAACTGCTATACCACTAAAAAGAATGAAAGAAGAAACACATTAAAAATATTGAGCATTTTTGATACTTGCATAAAATCAGATAACATATTATATGTATAGTGGCGAAGAATACTCAGTTTTTGTGACTATTGAAGGGTATGTTTAAGACTGAACACAATTTCTTACAAACTTAAAATATCTGTACCTGGGTTGAACACCATTATCAAATAAATCAGCTCGTAACATTTTCAGATATCCTGTTCCCACACACAGCTTTTTGCCTTCATATTGTACTTTGAGGCCTCTTTTACAGTGACCTTCTAAGTCTCCATAGATATCAACTCTATCTCCTAGCTGGCAGTCTGAAATAATCAACACATTTAATGCTAACATTACATTGTTGCAAACTTTGTTTTAAAAGCAAACACCTTGTTTAGTGTGATATCATTTGAAGATTCAACATTCCCTTATTTTGCTATAAGTCCTTTAAAAAACGAGTATAACATCTAATTAGTATTTTTCTTAGATAAGCTGGCAAGAGGCGCTACCATGAGCTCTTAACTCTATCCCTTTGACAACCTAAACTGAAGTGTTAGTATAGTAAAACGGGCTGGTATCCGCAACTCCACGACTAAAGCGCGTATTTTGCATATGGGTGGGATAAATGTGTCATTCGATCCACCCCAGCTCCTCAATAAAGGCCAGAAGTGCCTTGGTATTACTGACCATATCCCGGAGGGTACCTGGGTCACCGAAGTACTTTGCCCTGTAACCTGGACTGAAGTGTTATATCAAGGGTGTATAGCCCCATCAAACACTTCACATTTTAACACATCACGGTAAGGCCCCTGATTATCTACTGAATTTTCTGTTCATCTTAACATTATATTGCTGTCACACATTCCATATCTTAGTACAATAAATTACTCACTAACAGGTAAGCCCATGACCCCAGGTGCAAAGACGTGTGCTCCTCTCAACACAGCTGCTGCACACAGGGCATCTACTATTACTTCCTTCCCAGTCTTTTCCAGAGTAACTTCATCTGGCCATTGCCTCAGTATAAGACAATCTGGCCTTATAAGAGCAAATTCAGGTATACGAGTTGTATTAAGTTCTTTGCTTTGCTGTAAAAAATAACAATAATCGTTTTGTACTTATATACCTTTAAAGTCAGCTAGAATAAACTCATACCAGCTCGAAGCATGACAGTTACTATGGTGCGTGTGAACTGGTGCTTTGAATTTTAAAAAATAAATTTTGTAATATTAGTGCTTTAGTAAACTTACAGCTAACAAAAAAGTCTCAAGAACACTAGAGTCAAACTTCTTTAATTTATTTATCCTAAATGTTGTGTATTTTGGGGACTGCAATAACCATGCTTTCATTTCAATATCCTCTAAAATTTCCATAATAATATATTATCGACTCCGATCGTAAAAGATTAAATTTTTACTTTGATTTCTTATTTTTAGTATAATGATAAAAAAAACAAGATGTGCTATCCTCTTCTTTTTTGTAATTTGTTTCAATTGAACACAAAAACTATGCATAATATTTCATTTTAGGGACGCAGGGCACGTTTCGTTTGTTATTGTTGTGTCCGCTGTCACTGTCAATCAAAGTGTCAACTTCGTGGCTGTGATCTTTACTGGCAGTTGTCAAAGTATGTTCCGATTCACGCTAACATTACTGTCAGCACGTTAACAAATCGTTGCGCGGCAAGTCTAAAAGACCACTGTTGGCTTGGCAATGCCAAAAAGTAAACCAATGAGACAGACTCGTTCCGAGTCAAGTAATTATTTATTGGATAATATGGGTAGATTTAAGTGGTACAATATGGATACACAAATGTGAGGTTAATGTTAACAAATTACGTTTTTTTTCAGTTTTCCAGAGACCGAGATATTATTATAAGTCTAGAGACATACGGCACTCGGCTTTTTTAGCCATCAGTAGTACTTTTTACTTCCATAGTATGATTCTCTCTCCATAGACCACGGAAGTAGTAAGTACTATAAATATTTTCTATCAAAGTTTTATTGGCACAATTGGCTGCAACTGATGTTAGTTCTGGTTCTTTGAAGAATGGATGTTTTCGAGCTCGCGGACGGCGAGCACTGGGTAGCTCGCCGTCCGGCAAACTGGTAGTAACTAGTACCGAGCCTAGTCATCAACGGCGCATTCTGTTCCACGCGCGCCTCAAGGAGATGTTAGCAAACTGTAGGGGCCCGGCAGGGCCGAAGTAGCTGATAGTCTGTATAAAAACAAAAACACTTTCTAAAAAATAATAAATGGTCGTGTATTAAATTTTTTTAAACTTGTATCTTAGTACGATACCTAAAATTATTAAGGGTAAGGTACGATCTTGCATTCGTCGTTTCTATCCCGAATCTCAGGATCGAAGGACGCAAACCATCCTGTCTAGAAACAGTGTCAATGGGCTACTTGCCGCTCTGCTTCCTTTCACTCATATTGATTACAGCATGTATGGTGGGCAAATTAATAAATAAAATATAATACAGTTCCTAACTAATTCTTAGGCAGTCAAACTAAATAAGAGATCACACGGCCACCACGACAAAACCTATAGGTACCTAATTCGAGTAACATCCATATTATATTTAGGTATTCAACTTACAACTGTAATAGGTACCTACTTATATCTATTTTGATACAAGTTAGAGATGCATTATAATCTTTGAAAAACATCACCTAATGGGTGTGTTATAACCCCCGCTAAAGTTTGGAGCTGGGGCTAATGTAGGAGTTGAGGTTGGCGGATTATAGAAGTCCATAGCTGTTTGACGAAAGCGTGGAAGCCATTGACGTGCGCTTCTGCAAATATACCTAATGTACTGCAGTAATGGGGTAGTCCTAGCAATATTTTATACCCGTTATTATAATAAACCTATTTATAAGCCCTTTAAACGAGACGCATTCGCTTTCATAATGATTTCAAAAAGGAGTTTCCGTGACACGTTGCATAAAATACGTATATGAAAGTGATACTCTTAAGGATGATGGTGGAAATGCTTTGTCTCCGAGCCACGTCATTGCTCGCCACCGCATCCCGAGAGTAGAGTACTATTTATAAAAGGTTCAAAAAAGTTTCTTCCAGTCAGCTACGCAACCGCAAAAGTTATAAAGCTGTGTTGTTGTAGTGCTTAGACTGGTTCACCTGGGTCCTCCTCATATAATAGTGTTTACCGTCTAACTGCAGGTGAGAACGACGCAATATATTCAAACAAAACCTTTAATAATACTAATAAAACTGAAACTTTTAAATTCAATAATAAAATAATTTGTATTGTTAATTTATGTAATGAACAAAATATGTTTCACATAAAGTGATTTTTCAAGAGATGTGAAGTTTACATAGTTATTTTTTTATTGTCACTGGCCACTTTTTTCCAATACGTGGCATAGGCACGAACAACTTCCACGTTCGCCGCCATTTTGACATCGAGCGAATTGTATAGAATCTACTGATTTAAAGCTTTTTTTCTTGATTGTGTTGAAATTGGCATCTGAAAATGTAAGTATTTCATCTGTTAATGCTTATTTACTGATATTTATGTTGGATTATCCTGAAAAAGCCGTACATTGCGTTTTGTATACTTTACAAACCGAGGGTGGTGACCGTACGAGAGACCAACAGCGGTGTCGGTCAATCTTTGTTATAAATCATCCCTACTGGATATCCTATTTATCGCTAGTGTTAATTGTATAGTCGTAATTGTTTTGTTGCATTATTTACTTGTTAAGTTTTGTCGTTGTAAGTAACGAGGATAGAAAACATTCTACGTCAAATTTCAGTAAGGACCTGCCATGTCATTATCATTGATTGAAATAACGTGCAGACTTGACGGATGACTCAGTATGGATAAAATGTTGAATTTCTAATATTATTTTGTTATTTCAGACTAAACGCAAAGCTTCAAAATGGGGAATATGTTTGCGAATTTATTTAAAGGCCTATTTGGCAAAAAGGAAATGAGAATATTGATGGTCGGTTTGGATGCTGCTGGTAAAACCACAATCCTATACAAACTTAAATTAGGCGAAATTGTTACGACTATTCCCACGATTGGTGAGTATTTCACGATTCAGTTACATTCACATTATACTTTACTTCATTTTTAATTAGATTTAAAAGTTATAATGCCTTTGTTGATTCATTTCATCATCATCAGAGATATGACACATAAATGAGTTTCTTTAGGATTTTACTATTCCTTGTGCTCATATGTTTTAGATTTATAAATACAATGAAGTGCTATAAAAATAATTCACATAAAATTTTAGCTATGTTGGCAGTACAATATGGCTAATTGATTTTGTATTGATTTTTATCTTGTAAAATTTTACCTAACACTGTCATAATTCAAGATAACTAATTGCTTAACACTGTGTTAATATTGAGGTATCTGGTTATAAGAAGGAAATTAAAGTTTTTTTTATGAACAGTGTTCATGTGAAGATTTCAAATATAGATTACCTATACATACTAATAAGATATTTTATGGTGGTGAACTGTTTTTGGCCCGATTAAACACCATATCCGACACTTGTCAGTATAGATCATTTTAGTGTTTTGTGGCATAGCCTTTTCTTAACTGAGTCGGGGCTGGTTTCCAGTCTCACATTCTTTATATAAATGTAATATTTTCAATTGCTAAACTGTATTATTCTTCCAAAGATGATTCATAATAATTTGTTACACCACATAACTGGAACAGTTTATAAAAGAGAATTATGTTAGGAATGCTTGTCACAAAATTGTTTTAGTCAAAATGAATACATGACGTGATGTGATGTTGTACACTGTAACATTAATTCGAATAAAAAATTGCATTACAATCAATAAAATCTTTATGGAATTATCAAAAACCATGAACAATGTAATATGTTGTTGCATAATAATGATTTTACAATACATTATAATGTTAAATTACTCATACAGGAACTTCTTTTACTTTTCCCCATTGTGTGGTCAATGACCGGGATTTCATCATCTGTTTTGTACCTTTCCAGGATTTAACGTGGAAACTGTAGAATACAAAAACATCAGTTTCACTGTGTGGGATGTCGGTGGTCAAGACAAAATTAGGCCACTGTGGAGGCATTACTTTCAGAACACACAGGTCAGTGCCATGATTATTCACATTTTTTTTTGTATGTAAACAATATGCATTTGGTTTTTTAAACATTTTTTGAGGTGGTATATTTTACTTTTTTGTTCCGATTTGTCACATAATATGTCCATAATTAACCAACATGGGTTATTAAAATTCACACTTCATATATAAACTGTGAATTGCTGGAGTATAAACGGAATAAGGACAAATAATTTAATTTATTAATGTTTGTTTATATGTAACATGTTGAACAAAGGCCAGTTGCTTTGTTGGATCCCTCAGGATTATAATATGTTTCATATTAAAATGGATACATTTGGTTTTTTCACTTATTAATTTGTCATTATTCTAAGAAATTATAGATAATACTATGAGAGTACCTTTTGAGTACATTTGTGAAAGTAGGCCATTGATTCTAACTTGAGCTTACAGCTTTTGGTGATTTCACTTTAGGATTTTTCTAACTAAGAGAAAGCAGCAGAGATCATAGCTGTCTTATAGTTTGTATAATTTTAATGTACAGTAGTGGTACTTAGGTGGACTAAATACAACAAAGCATTCTCTACCAGTCAACCTTTGGGTTAAAAAAGAGAACACTGTCTTTGGTGTGTCCAATTAATAATTAATAGATATTTAGTTTAGAATGAGGTATCATTAAAATTAGACATTACTTATAATATGCCCTAAATGTTTACCCTAGAAAATGTGCATTTTACAGTGTGATTTTCTTTATAAGTTAATAATTGCTACTTTTCTTTGCTATTTATTTTAATGTACACACTAATTAATTACTCTATAGATTTTCATCTCTAATTGAGTTTTGTACTGAGAAAAAGGTTAGATCAGTAAACTATCTATAATTTAGGTGACTCATCAGTTTGAACAGACTGATACCAAGTGTTTTCATGTCCTATTGACATTAAAAACAATTTAATTAATTGTTTATGTCAACTTGCAGTTACACTAGATATTTATTAAAAATTACGAGTTTAGTAACGGATGCGTATTACGCAGATTATAATTAACATAGTAGAGTTGATAGGACGAATATAAAGTCGTCTAATATATTAGTCGACGTGTTAACCTTGGCGTTTATTGTTTTGATAATAATTATTCATAGGATTATAACGTGAATGCGATATTTAGGTGATAAGAATCGCCTGCACAGTCACGTTTAATGTTTTAAGAGTTTGTCTGTTAAATAGAAATTGATTAAGGTGCCTGACAATTTTTTCATATGTTACACTTACTTTCGGAAGTAATAGTGTGATTTAAATTTGAATGAATAAACTTGCTTTGAATATACAAATTAGACAGATATAGGTAACCTCTCCGCCTTTCATTCGCCTGCGTCGGACATATCCGACAAATATCCGCGTATATTCCGCCAGGGTAGAAAATCTACGACAAAATACTCGTATCTCGTCAGCTTCTTTGTCACCTATGGGGATTGAAGTGCAATACGAGATGAAGTTTTCGGTCGCAAACACACGACCCTGGCGAATAGGACGCAAAATAACTCGTCGGAGCAGTCCGATGCAGGCGGCGGTTAAAGAGTTAAATAGTAATTTAATGTCTGTTTCTATACCCTGAGACAGAATTGACACAAGTAATGTCAAATTTACTATAGGAATGATGCCAATTCCTTTGTGTTTCAATGTCATTTTAGTCTCAGGGTTTAAAAAACACCATAGAGATACATATTTTTTTTACTGATTATTTTGATTAGGAACAATAACTTTTTTAAGATCTCAATTTCATTTTACATATGTTGAGATGTAGGAGGGTGTGGGTATCAAATTCTTAATCAACATAGAATCTTGTTTAGCATTTATATGCGCAGGCGATGCGAACGACGAAGCAAATGTGTGGTTGTTACGCTTACCATCGGCCGGATAGCTTACTTACTAGCTTCAATGTTTATACATTCGTATTACAAGAATGTGTCGCCCGCGATTACAGTTGTGAAAACTTTGTCTTGTTTTTGTCACTCAAAATAGTTTTGAATGTTTTTTTGTTTTTATTCCAGGGTCTCATCTTTGTAGTAGACAGTAATGATCGAGAGCGTATCGGCGAGGCACGTGAGGAGCTCATGCGAATGTTAAGTGAAGACGAGCTACGAGATGCTGTACTTCTGATCTTTGCAAACAAACAGGTATGTTATTACCCTGTTGTGTCCCACTGCAAGACAAAGGCCACTCTTCCATTGTTCCTCATTTTCTGTCCATAGCTATATCTGGCCAACTTTTTAGGTAGAAGTTCAACTCGACACGTCACCAAGGAAATGGCTTAACTTCCTCAAAATATTTTCTGCAGGTTTCATTTTCAAAGGGTTTTTAAAACCTTTTAAAAATACCTTTACTGTCCCACTCTTAGGCATCTTTCCACTCCGTCTTTCGTGGCGAAAGAATAAAGCATTTACAAACAAAGTATTTATCTATATATTTCTGTTTTCGTAAATCAGTACCTGAATCAAAGTGTTTATTCCTATTAGCCTGCGTGCCAATAAGATGCTAAATATGACGTGAACTAATATAAGCTTGTGTTGTTAGGATCTGCCAAACGCAATGAACGCAGCTGAGATAACAGACAAGCTGGGCCTGCACTCGTTGCGCAACCGCAACTGGTACATCCAGGCGACGTGCGCCACCTCCGGCGACGGCCTGTACGAGGGCCTGGACTGGCTCTCCAACCAACTCAAGAACGCCAACCGCTAACCGCATGTGCGCCATCAACTCACAGACAAATCTGATTACTGAAAGAGACTATGGTTTAAGATATGTTAACTTTATTTGCTATTGAATATTGAATACAATGTATTATGTGAGTTAACCTGCGAATGCATTACTGATATGCGTCACCCGGTGACCGATCGAGCATCGCATTCACTCCGAACCACTTGCGTTCATTCAACGTTTAAAATTAATTTTGGTATTGGGTGGTAAGTGTACAAATAAACCACGCTACTTAGCAATGTGGTGTTAGGGTCCACATTATTAGAATGCGCTGTTTGATCGATCCCTGACGACGTTGAACAAAAAAAAAAATAGTGTGTAAAGACGATACAAAATTATTGCAGATTTGTTTTCAATATAAATATTCGAAGGAGCAAAACGGTGGTACCTAGACTCGCTGAATGATCGTGCATTGTGATGTGGATAGGTTTGTAGCTGACTCGTGATAAAGTGAATCACATCATAACATGTTTTATATGTATACTATGTGGAATAAGTTGTCGCAATAAAGTATTTAAAGTTAATTCACAATTGATGACTTTAATTGTTTAGTTTATGATAGTGTCCTACAGATTACGTTGCGTAGGTAGGTACAGTAGAAGCAGTATTCGGAGGCGTAGGCTCTGTCGGTCACCGGGACGCGAGGCGGGCGTGCGCGGCGGCCGCTCGGCACTGCGCACGCGTCCTATACACATCGCTTTGTGACTTTGGGCTCTTGATAACCCAAGTTCTTTCTGTTTGTCACCAATTTTGTGCATTATTATCACCTGACCTATTATAACGACGGTAGTTTATTTTTATGGAAGTTATCTAGGTAGTTTAAGCTGTTATGTATTTTACATCCAAAACCATTTCGTACAATTCTCGCTTATTCAAACGGCTCGTTGTGATTGACCTGCATTTACAGTCAACAGCTTCTCATGACGAACCGAGATTAATTTGTAATTTAGGTATAAATATGTATTAGATAAACGGTGTCATTTTGAGAAGTGTTTCCGCCTACAGGGAACAGTGCTCAGAATTCTCAGTGGTACATGCTCTACACAATTAATTGTAACTTAGCATTTTTATAATAATTTAGAAAAAAATGTTGAAACACAGTAACTTTGTGGAAAGTGTGATGGAAGGAGGTTCTTTTTTTATTTTTATGAAAAACAAGAAATAATGAAAATGCGAATTGTGACATTCCGGTTTATCTTATGCTGTATTATGGAATAAAATTTATCCTCACGAATGTTTCATTTTTTGATTTACTACATTTTGAATTTTTAACATGCTTTAAACTGCAGAAGTGAGCTAACACACCTAAATATAATTATCGAATTCGTATATGCTGCCAATAGATTGTAGCAGATTATAAAATAAATTGGTTCTGTATCGTAGTTGGCAGGAAGATGCAATTCAGTAACAGTCAGCAACAATAAAAAACAATCATAAATAAGTACATAACTAAAAAATCAGATTTTGTGAAATAATAAAAAACATCATGGCATCCCGAATTTATCCGCTACTGAACATTCTCTAATCTTACATTCAACACCTTACACATACAGTTAAAAATATAAATATCAATACAAGTCAAGTTGCTAAACTTATCATGAAAAATTTCTTTCTCATCCTAGTTTACAGCGAAAGAAGCGCCGACGAAAGCTGTTCGGAGAAGAAGGTAGGTTGAAAAGTTACTGGATTTCAAAAAAACAATTTTGGAAGTGAAGTATCGAATATGATGCATCAAAATAGAATTATGCCCAGTAGTCCCTGTTGTTTTCTTCCCAGTTGTCAATTGTGCCGACTGTTCCCTTTGAAAACTGACTAGAGGGGAAAATAGGGAGTTTGTACCGGGGGGGGGGGGGTGACATTAGCTATGATTCCTTCCCAGAAAAAAAAATGTAATTAAGTACCATAGATTTCAGCTTTTTTATTTCTTATGCTACATACTTACATAGAATCAAAAAAAATAACAATGTCAACACGCTTACGACATTAGAAAAAAACCGCATGGGTCGATCTTCAAGATTGGTCTGTGGATGGGTGACCATCTTAACATACTGAGTTACCTTCGTGCCTCGGAAAACACGTCAAGCCGTAGGTCCCGGCTGTCATTTGTAGATCTTTGGCAGTCGTTACGGATAGTCAAAAGTCGGTAAATCTGACTCCAATCTTGCCGTGAAGTACAGTGTTACCCCAGTTAATGGGTTGTGGAAGATAAAATAATGGTGATTTTTTTTAAATTCGATTCTATGTAACTTTATTGACTCCGCTGTTCGTCCGTCAGTCAACAGGTTGTATCTCGTGAACAGTGATATTTTTTTTTATATTTTGGCTAATTTTGATTTAAAGCAACTACTTTATTATCTACACCGGTAGACGGATCAACCGGCGTGCATGGTGATCTGTAATTTTAGTTACACATACCTACCTACTTGTGAAAACAAGAAGCACGGTTTATGTGTAGGTACCCGTACCTGTGCATATGGCTTCTATGAGATTTTGCTATATCCGTAAGAGTAGGCGTTAAGGTACCCATATACTGGATGTGGGTATCTTAAAGCGCCTACTCTTACGGTTTATCTTTAATCCACAAGAAGTGGTTGAGCAATTTGCTACTGCGCTGTGTCGCCGGATCGATTCCCACACTGAATAAGGGGGCGGTACGTCTGTCTTGTGTAGTTTTTAAAGTGAGAAATCATCCTGAGTCTTTTCCCGCTCTATAGTGGAGCGGGAGGACGTGTCAGACAGGGAGGTTTTTTTAGTTAGTAAAAACTAACTAAAAAAACCACACCAGAACCACAGCTTTCCTTTTCAAAAAAAGCCTGCGGCCCTAGAGTGCATCGGTCCTACTGGCCCCTTACGGTTTTGTTGATACCTCTTTTATTTCTTCAAGGCTTGGACTTGGTCTGGACGACCTAGCTCGTCCGCAGGCCCGCGACAACCGTGGCTGGTTGTCTAGGTAGGGGTCAAGCAGCTTGGCTTTGAGGATGCTCGTTCCCTCACGCGTTGGATGATGGCCTGAACCAAGGCCTGGCATGAGAAGTCGCCGTGGTATTCAGGTATGAGGACACAGCAGTGCTCTACCCAAGCGGGGTACATCTCCGCCGAATGCTCCATTGTGTTTTCTGGACAACCTGCACAATGGTGGTGAGGACCTGTGAGGACACCATGACGCCTTTCTCGATGATGATTATAGCGTGCCCAAACACAAGGTTGATAAAAATTTAAGTAGGTAGTAAGTAAATTTTAATGCAATGATAAACTTTTTCCTCTTTTCGACTCGACTCGAAAACTCGCTTTTAGACGGGCAATTTACTGTTTTCCTCACTAGTGTGGAAAGTGCACGAGCTCGCTTCCCCTAAAGGTTAGGTACTGTAATTATATCAGGCTGGGCACTAAGCAACCTCCACGAGTCGCTGGTTATTTATTTCTTCGCAAGTGTAAATAATTATTATTTGATATTTCACATTATTGCAGCACTCTGCATTAACTGCATATTACAAATCCAAACAAATATTTGGTGTTGAATGCTACATACCTAATTATGAGCTGCTGCCACCAGCTGCGCCCGCGTGAAAGTAGAAAATGGCCAAACGTGGAACATACTTCCGTAAGTAATAAAAAGTATCCTATGTATTATTCTAGAACATGATCTTTCCGTATACAAATTTTATCGAAACACTTAGCCGATTGTGAGGAGCTCGTAGCTAGATAATAACAGCCGCACGGTCGAACCGTTAAGCAATGCTTGCCAAGGCTGGTCTGTGGATGGGTGTCGTTACAGATAGTCAGAAAGAAGCCAGTAAATCTGACTCCAGTCTTGCCATGAAGTACCGTGTTACCTCAGTTAATGGATTATGGAGGTCTGGTAGGCAGTATTCTGCTAAAACCGGAAGTAGGTAACAAATATGCACACAGCAAACACACATATCCACTTACAAACTTTCGTCTTTATAGGTAATATTTGTGTAGTTACTTTACTTCTAATCTCAACGTAACCTGGACCGCTACCGGAGTCAAGAGTAAATAATTATGCTGCTGGGCACTAGGAACAGAACTTTTTTGTTGTGGCTATAATTTATTTCAGGTTCCGATCATCAGCAGAATATCTTTCATATCGTCCTTAAAGAGGTTTGCCATAATATCCAGCCTTGGCAAGCGGGTTGGTGATGGCTTGGTTGTTACAATAATAATAAACAAATATTAATAATTGCGATGGATGCGAGACGCACAGGACCGGTCCTGTCCGTTGTCCGTTGTGGCGACGCTTGGGGGAGGCCTATGTCCAGCAGTGGACGTCTTTCGGCTGAGATGATGATAATTAATCATTTTATTTTCAAAAAATACTACTCTAGTAGATTTAATTTGGTAATATATTTATAAACTAACTAGGCAAAGCCTATATTTCAGTTATCAGTGCGAGATCCCCTTGTTTTAGAGTAGCCAACAATAAAAATGTGGAATAATTGCATCTACGATGACTTAAAGAATTCTTACAGAAATCTAAGTTAATCTATACTAATATATAATAGTTTGTTTGTATGAGGTAATCTGTGAAAGTACTGGTCCGATTGCTAAACTTTTTTCACCAATAGAAAGCTGCTGTATTCTTGAGTGACATAGGCTATATTTTATGTAGGTACCTACGCGGGCGAAGCTGCGGGTTAAAGCTAGTAATTTAAAAAGTATTAAGTAGTAGAAATGTATTTATTTTAAAAGCTTTATGCACTATTAATAATAGTACAAAGGCGGATTTAAAGCCTTAGGCATTTTCTCCCAGTCGATCTTAGGAATGGACAGATAAGTCAGCAGCATTCTCTGGTCAGTTCCACACCCACGGGAAGTACCTAGGTATAGAGATGTTTCTTCACGTGCAACACTATTATCTACGGTACTTTTACGTCTGACATCATACGGTATTATGCTACTATACATGTTTGTACATACGTGAACTCTATTATCACTGTGAGTTATGACTTGTTTTGTAATTTGTATTTTGTTTGCAATAAATATGGATGAATAAATAAATTATGACTTAATAAAAAATGTGAATTCAAAATTAAATACTGTCATTAATGAAATAACAAAACAGTAGATACAATATTTAAATGAAAATTGAGCAGCTGATCAAAAGTGTGTTACATTTGAATATGATTGATTGATTGATATATGTATATATATACTTTATTGTACACCATAAAAATAATTATATGGAACCTCATTTAAAACAGTTGTGTGAAAACTTCGACCGCGGCACCACTTGCGGTGGCCAGTCATCTCGCCTCACGGCTTGCTTTCATAGTCTCACAGTAGGTGTGAAAGTTAACTATGATCCTGGAGGATACAAATATTTAAATTTGGACTAGTATTAATGATTGAATCCCTTGCTGCAGGCAGGATTCTATTTCGATTTCTATTCGATTCTAGTATACCTACTTTGTAATACTTTTTCAATTCCTGAGTTGAGCTTTGCGAATAATGACAAATGCTTGCACTGACTGGACAGGTCCACTCAAATTTGCATGGTTCTTTCTTCAAAAGGCCATCTCGGACACTAATCTGCATGGTTCGCATATGACTTACTTAGGTACATGTTGTATGGACTTTAAAAGAGACTGTGACCCCTGAGTTTGTTTCGGTGTTTCTTCTCAGGGTAGTCAGTTAGGAAACACCGGCCTCATCTAGTAACAAAAAAAAAAAAAAGTCAAATAAAAAAGAAATTGACGTGTAAAAGAGTTTGAAAAAACCTATTTGCAGAATAAATATCATTTATCATTTATCAATACACTTACCTACTCGAAAACTGCTCTTAACCCCTCCGCTTTTAAGCACGCAATTGGCTGTTTTCTGTACTTTTTTTTTTTTTTTTTTTTTTTTTTGATTTTTCTGCTTCATGGCAATCTGTTTTCCAACAATAAGCCACTTCTTTGTTTGATTTCTCAGTTTATGTTTTCCTCAAGAGCCATACTTGTGTGAAACTTTTCACACGACTCTCTTGATGTCAAGTGCTGAATCTTTTATGTAGGCTCGGTATGTCACTTCTTTTTAGCCGGGTGTGTTGAAGAGCTCCTTCTCCGCTCAGAGCGTGTGCCAGTTTGTTTACATGGACGCACAGTTTCTCCTGGTATTTCAGGCTGTTTTGAGCTATTTCCTGTCGAACTGTTTTTAGGCCGAGGTCGAGGTATATGTATCTATTACTTATACAGTGAGGGATGCCAAACATTGTTCTCAGGGCTTTGGTCTGGAATCTCTCCAGGATGTCAATATTACTGTTGCTGGCTGTTCCCCAGAGTTGTATTCCGTAAGTCCATATTGGTTTTATAGTGGTTTTGTACACTAGCATCTTGCTGTTAGGATTTAGTTGTGATTGGCGTCCCAATAACCAGTTCAGTGACCGCATTTTTCCATCTAGTTGTTTGCGTTTTGTCCAAATATGTTTTTGCCAAGTAAGTTTCCTGTCTAGGTGCATGCCCAAATATTTTGCGTTATTTTCTTGAGGAATAACTTTGCAGTTCAACGTTACCGGTGGACATGTTTCTCTCCTAAGTGTGAACGTTACATGTACCGATTTGCTCTCATTGGCTTTTATTCTCCAAAGCTTCAGCCACATTTCAACCTCTGACAGGTGGTTTTGCAACTGTGATGATGCCGTTTCTGGGTTGCTATGAGCCGACAGAAGCGCCGTATCATCAGCGTATGTCGCAGCCATGGTGTAGTCAGTTGTTGGGATATCTGCTGTAAAAATGAGGTATAGTATAGGGCCCAATATACTGCCCTGAGGGACACCTGATTTTAATTCGTGTACTTCTGAGAGATCATCGCCGTACTTCACTTGGTAGCATCTTTTATCTAAGTAGGATTTAAGTATTAGGAATAGACAGTGCGGGAGATGTTTCTTTAGCTTGAACAGGAGGCCGTCATGCCATACCTTATCAAACGCTTGGCTGATATCCAAAAAGACTGCAGAGCAATATAATTTGTTTTCAAGGCATCTGCTAATGGTGTCAACTATACGATGCACCTGTTCAATTGTCCCGTGTTTTTCCCGGAAACCAAATTGATGGTTCGGTAATACTGTACTTAGATGTTCTTTCATTCTATTAAGCAATATCCTCTCAAACAGTTTGCCAATAACCGGTAGCAGACTGATAGGTCTGTATGAAGTTGTTTCGTGTGGTGGTTTTCTGGGTTTCGGCACCATGACTACATGTGCAATTTTCCATTGCCCAGGGAAATGTTCAAGTCTTAAACAGGCATTAAAAATGTTAACTAATTTCATTATACCTTTATGAGGCAGGTTTTTAAGCAATGTTGCATCAATAAGGTCGTAGCCGGGTGCTTTACCATCCTTAAGGTTTCTTATTTCTTTCACTATTTCTTTTGGGCTGGTACTTTTTAGTGGCAAACACATTTGATTCGCTGATTCGAGGTATTCCTTGATTTCCATTGTATGTTCGGGATTGTTTTCAGGGAGTGGTTGGAATACTGTTTTCAGATGTTCCGCAAAGATTGCTGCCTTTTCTTTGTCTGATCTAGCCCATCCTCCTTTTCCATCATTGATAGGTGATATGTGGATTTTCGGGCGCTTTAGATTCTTGGTAGCCTTCCAGAGCGAGTAGTTTGTGTCTCTCGTTGGATCTAGATTTGAGAGATATCGTTGAATATTATCATTTTCTAGGGTGGTGATAAGAGCTTTGAGTTCATTTGAGTAACTATTGAATGCAGTTTTATCACTTGGATATCCCGTAGTATGCCAGGTTTTTCTCAAACGTCGGCGCTCTTGTATTTTCTCTTTAATATCCTTTGGATAGGAGTTGTTTTTCAGAGGTTGTCCTTTACCTTTCCTTTTTGGAGTTGCAGAATTGGCAGCAATGTGGATAATCTTGTTAAGTTGTTCCAGTTGTCTTTCAAGTTCTTCTATTGTATTATTTTACTGTACTAGCGCAGAAAATTGCGCGAGTTCGCTCCTGCCACAATTTCAACTCAATTCTTGGGACTCTATCCCAAGTCGCTCGGCCCCCTCAAGTCACGAGTCGCTTTTCCACATCCATATTAGTAAATGTATTGTAAAACGTCGTTGGATACACGTAGTTTGTTACTACGGCATTGCAACTCGGCTCCATAGCAGAATTCCGCCATTGGCGCCATTTATATCAAACTATCATGGCCTTTAAATAATAATAAAAAAATATTATAAACAGGCGTTTTAATTTTATTTATGTGGACTTGTCTCGTATTTGTATGGAATAGTTATAAATTTGGGAGCCTGCCGTTTTGCCGAAAAGATTTTGACAAAATTTCGTTACCCAAACCAATTTTCGAAATGCTCTATTATACCAATGTACTATTTGGAATAATTTTAGTTCGATAATTTTCATTTGGTCAAATTTTTATATCGGCAGAATATTACCTAGGATTAAGGCATTTGGTCTTTAACCAAATGATTTATTACGGCAAACAATCTTAAGACAATGAACATAGTCGAATAATTCGTTATGAAAAAAATAAGTCAAATTTATGGTTACGAATGACGCGGCGACGAATGAAAATCGAAATGCTACCAGAACTGTAGGTTGCCTCTGTAGGTTGCATCCTCTCTTTCTCTCTACTCGTAATACCTATTACCTACACGTAGATCATTCCGATCAACGTTACATTAACTGAAACGCTAAGGAGAAAGCAAGTTCGAACAACAAAACGATTAGTCATCTACACGAGCCCTAAATGTAACAACAATATTATATTATATCACAGTTATGACGTCATAAACAATTACAACTTTGTGTAAAGTGAGATAACAGAATCTCAAATAGATAAACACTAGGCAGACTGGTTGGTAAATATCTCATTCAGTATAAAATTTCCATTTATATCTTTATACGTCAGAAGTCGTAATACGATATATTGAGTTGTAGAAACCTTGTGTGGGTGTTACTACTGATACTAGTGTCCGCTCACTTAACAATAGGCAACATTTAAATCATTGATGGGCACTGAAATAGTACAGAAGATAAGTAGTTCATAGTGTATCGCGTAGCTTACAGTGTAGCGTTGTAGCTCGTGGTGTAGCGTTACGTAGGTCATTGTGCGTATCGTAGCGCTCGTAGCTCACAGCTTGCAGCGTAGCACCGTAGCTCATAGTTAAGTGTCGAGCGTAGCATATATTGTAGCGTTGCGTAGATCAAAGAACGTAGCTTATAGTGCGTATCGTAGCGCTTGAAGTTCATAGTTTGCAACGAAGCGTTTGTGTAACACCGTAACATGTAGTTTGGAGCGTAGCTAACTAGCTAGCAACATTGGACGGCTACCCTAGGCATAATAATTATTCTGTGTATATTTAACCAAAATATTACCAACAGTGTAAGTTTATAATACCTAAATCGTAATTTATTTAGACTTCTGTGATCGTAATATTATAAAATCTATAAGACACGAATATATTGTAAATTATCTTTGGGTGGGATCTATTTTTTTAATAGTTCAGTCGATACTTTGAGAGTTTATAAGCCTGTTAGATTTATTACAAAGTTAAGGTAAGTATTTACAATAATCCGGAAACATACACAAGCAATGGCAAAACCTAATCGAGAGAAATAATTAAAGTTAATATTTTATTCTGTGCTAATACTCTTAACTCCAACATTATTAACTATTTTTTTTTGTATTAAAGATTAAATTCTTCAATACTTAATGATTCATCTCAATCTTGCCTAAATCATACATTATAGATGATCTTAAAACTAAAAACAGTGTCCTTTTACACAAGTCCATAAGACTTGTTAAGAGTCTGATATTGATAAAACATTACACTGCATTTATCACTATTATACACACAGACTATTTACATAAATATAATCTACATATAAAATAAATATAAAATAGTCAGCCTTTTGATGTTCCCACAGTTGGGGCTCAGGCCTTCTCTCTAGGTAAGGAAATGGGCCATAGTCCTCTATGCGGGTCCAATGCGGGTTGGTGGATGTCACATGTCTTCGAATTCTTGGTTCTATTACATGCCGGCTTTCTCACGATGTTTTCCGTCACCGTTTTTATTACTTACACAGATTAATGCACCTGGCTAGGTTTGACATATTTATTTTATCATTTATTTTGGAGCTGATGTATCTACTATTTAGGGGTAAGTACATATATTTCCGCTCCAAAATCTAATGAATTGAGATTTAATGCGAATAAAAAATAAAGAATACGATTTTACACTATTAGTAATTATGTGAATTAACTCTTTTATTACTTATCGATAGGTATATAGTTTGTTGGTTCTAAACAAATAAACTGTGTATCGATTTGATTTTGAACTTCGAAATTCTCTTATCTCAGCTCTTAACTTAAGTACACCTACTTAGCTTTTTATAACGTTGCTCCATACTAGGAATTATTCAGCCAAGGAGTGGATGTCCCTGACGGAGTCTATGTTTCCTGATAGCTGCAACCCGAGAATCTTTATTTCTAGAGTGAATAGGTTCTAGGTAAGCACGCTCCATCACCGACTGCATCGTCGCTTTCCAAAACTCTTGTATCGTAGGCATTTGCAAACATGTAAATTCATATACCAAAACTAAAAATTCATAATTTTTCTATTATAAAGACGAAAGTTTATGAGTATGTGTGTATATGTTTGTTACTTCTTCACGCTCAAATGGTTGAATTTACTTTAATAAAACTTGGTATATGGGTACACCATATCCTGAAATAGCACATAAGATACTTATTATTCGGAGTGAATCCTTTCGTATAATTTCCTACTAGCCAAAGCCGCTGGCAGTAGCTAACGCATAAAAATAAATCGAGTAGAAATCGAATCCTTCTAAGCTAACCCTTTATTTGCAACAATTGTTTAAACAAACTTCCGTATTTACGAGCTCATAATTCATTCTAGGATTTATTTAATATCGTAGAATTTATTGCAATATCTGGTGGTGATCTACGGGTTTATCTGGCTGGGCCAATAATCAGGCATTACCAGTAAAGTGCACTTTCGTTTGCAGTGAGTCACTACCGCAGGGCTTCGCTAAAGACAATACGCGCTGGACGCACATTACTTGACTACTACTTCACTATTTACGGTTAACAAACAGTCATTAGGTAGGTAACTGTACTTTTAAGGCTGTCTTTTCTTATTCTGTATAGAAAATATAGAAATTACAACTTTTTCTTGGCTGAATTTATTGCAAAATATGAAACTTTTTTCGATTTAATCAAATTCTAAAGAAATTGTAGAGTTAAAAAATTCAAAAAAAATTGCATGATTCGCAATTGTTTTTAATTTATTTTATCAATTTAAGTCCGCTACTGATACAAGAAAAAAAATTAGAAGTACCTACCTAATTAATTTTGAGAATGATTGTTTTCCTAAACGTATTTCGGAAACTAAAAATTCTTAAACCAAAAACGAGTTATCAAAAGCGTAGTCGAATTTAACACACCTTTATTTCCCTAGCATCAAATTAAGTTGATAAGTATCTATAATAATATTTTTTTTACAAAGTTATCCATTTTTGAGTATTGTAAATTACAGCCTCTTAATGTTACCTGCCAAAATGCGGAACAAGTTTGAATAAGAGCAAGTAAGTTATAACTGAAACACTAAACGCTATTAATGTTAATGTTTATGAGATAGTTGAAGGGATAAGATTTAATTTATATCAAATAATAGAACACAGACAGCTATTTTGAAACATAATATAATTAATAGCTTAACTATTCTTTATTTACCTGTTTCCACGTCTAGTTGTACAATATCGCTGGAGTCAGTACGGTATGACAGTAACAGTTTTATAGCTATTCCCAAGCGTTGTACTAGGTATTGATATTCCCGTTTATATTCTAAAGATATGAAATATTTATGATACGACTAGTTGGGCCTCTTGCCAAATACAGTTCTGCACCAAATATATGTAAGTAATTCTGTAAATTCTTATGAATGTGTTCAACATGTCTGAATTCGACGCACATCGCAGCGGCGAGACAAAGCAATAACAATTTGTGTTTTTTTTTATGACAGCCGTTAAATCTGTGGACTCGTAAAATCGGGGATAACTCAATACCACAGTAAATTCAAACAGAAACAAAACATTCGTTTAGAAGCCCTTAAACTTTCTATAAATCTTAGACTTTATGTTGTATTTATATCTACTATTTTGTAGACGGCAGTAGCTAAGGGCTATTACAACTATTAATAAATGTTTCTTTTTAATATAACGACCGATGTTTATGTTGATGACAAAAAATATTCGCTCTATAAAAATGCTTATAAAAATCGTAAAATTATTACGAAAATACTTCACAAAATAAATTCTCGCAAATTTTAACTACATTTATTTGTAAAGATTGCCTAATGTTTGTTTTGGTTCACGATGATTAAAGATAACGCAATGAAAAAATCTTTGGAACATTGTATCATTAATGTCTAATGTGTATTTGAATATCCCGACAAGACTCGCGAAACATATTGTTTTGGCTTCTACTCATTCTTCACTGTAGACACATTTTTTAGATGTCTCGAATGCACAGACACATTTTTACGAAATTCATACGTAGTTTTTGCACGTAGTTAGCTATAAATTAAGAATTTTATAAGTGATGGCTCTACTTCAAAACTATTGTTAGCATTAAAAACTAGTTTAATAGAGATCTTGTCTATGAGTATTGAGAGAAACTCTATGTGCATCTATACTTTTAAACTGGTGGCATTTTAGTCGATAATGTTCAGTGTGATTTTTTAACATAAATCTTAGAATATAAAAACAGTGGTAGGGATTAAGTTGTTATAATGATCGGCACTTAATAATGGTATTGGTGCTGGTGGGGCGGGCGGCCGGCGGGCGGGGCGGGGCGGCGGGGCGGGCGGATGACAGCGCTGCATTTTCCCCGCCCGCACCGCGCGATTGCCGCGTTTTCCACGAGGGGCGCGCCGGCCCCCTCGCCGCATCAGCCGGGAAATCGCGCGGCGCTCGGCTCAGTCCGGCTCAGCCGTCGCGCTACGACGACGCCTCCGAGTCGCGCGCCACGCGAACCTGCGCTCGCTGCACTTCGCACGACTAGCGCGCGCGCCGAAATAGTGAGCTCGTGGCCGGGAGCGGTCCCGCCGTGCCCTACAGGACAGTGAGCGCCATGCTGCGCGCCGTGCTGCGCGCGCTGCTGCTGCTGGCGCTGGCGGCGGGCCCGGCCAGCGCGCGCCGCCACGCGCCCGACCTGCGCGAGGACGAGCCCGCGCGCCGCACCACGCGCCCCGCCGGTGAGTGCATCACAGCATCACCCGCGCACGCCGCACAGCGCCTGCCAACGATGCCGGCCGACGTAATTAAATGCACATCGATCTTGTTCATCTGCCCAGCGTCAGCGCGCCGCCGCCGCCGCTCAGCGGGCGCTCGCTCGCATAGGGAAACAGTGGACGGCTATAGGCACGTGTGTTTATGTAAATAATTACATTCCGAGGTTTCCGCACCGGTCCGCGGCTACTAGATCAATTAAAACGCACGTACGCATTAGTCTCAGGCAGTTGACTAGCGGCCGCTTGTGCTTTAAATTGTTTATCGATGCTCATATCGTTATCAGTGAAGCCGATACCTGCTCCGGTACTCAGGGATAATAAAAACAATACCACGTGAGAGCCGCTGACTCTGTCTCAACAATATCAACAAACCGAGAGAATTGTCGAGAGCTTCTATTTTCGGAGAATGATACAATAACTAATCTGTTATCGGACAAAGACTTTTCAATGGTAATCTCGTAAATATGTATTTATTATTTTATCAATTTCTGTCAATGAATCGCTCCGAAACGTTTTCGCGGTTTTTGGAACTCCATATTACAATTCGTAAATAGGCAAATGCATTAAGTAAAATCTTTCATAATTTTAATTAGTATGCAATTGCATTAATATTGTCCAGTATTGTTCATGTACAAACAATTGATTGTGTGAGGCAATATTTATATGGGAAACAAGTTTCAAACTGAACTTAATTTCTAGAAATAACTACATAATAAGTTTGAAAAGTAGAAAGATAAGCGGCTTATCTCTAATTAGCACAAAGTGGAAAATGCTGCCGGTTGGTTATACTCTTACACTAATGAGGTAATTATTACAACTTGATTAAAAATGCTCTACAAATCATCAACGATGTTTCTAACAAAAAATGAGATGACATTGATGATACAGAAATCTATTTTTTATGTCTCAGTAGGTAGGTCACTCTTATTGATGAATTAAACCCAAATCTGATAAGATTTTAGTAGGTACGAGTAATATCAAAATATTATCACAAGGTCGAAAGTGAAAAATAAAATCGCATCGAGCATGATTTCATAAAGTTGTGTTGTCTTTCTGTTGTTATATCATCATCAGATACATTGAGCACATGTACGGACGCGAATATCAATGTCGTATGATTTCACAATCTTATCGTATTGTGTTGTGACGATTGCCTCAAACGCACATAAGATTTTATGTACATATTATGTTAGCTTAGGCTTTTTACTTTATTACTTATTCATATGTCCTATTAATGCCATATTGATCACGCAGTCGAAGGAGGCATTCTGTTGTAAAAAGTTATTTTAAAATACCAAAAATAAACGTTTTCCAGCTGAAGGTTATAGTGCTATCTTAATTTTTATCATTGCACTGTAAATAGTTTTATCACATCTATACAGTTAAGTTTACAGCTTCATCGTTGCGTTGTGAGTAATGTCATTGCTTTTATGAGTGGAGCAGGCTATCTAAGCCCTGCTCGGCCGAGCTGCCGACGTGACTCACGGCGACAGCTTTCATTCATTTTCCGGACGTGATAAAAGTTACAAATGTTTGCCAAGATTGTATTAACAAGTCTGCCAAAAATTGTATTACCGAGAAGAGAAAAAAGTTGTGTTCGTCTGTGATGTCTAGACAGGCGACCGAGACAAGAGGTGACGTGACGAGAAATTTTCGAGCCATTGTCGACGTCTTGACGACCTTTTTGGCTCGTTTTATATAACTGCCAGGTTCCGGGTGAACTCTTAAAACATTCTCAAACAAACGTAGTTTTTAGTCTTGTAAGTTATAAGTACGTAAGTACATAGAGAGCGTTGTCGCGTTTTCGTGACGTGCGATAGCAGTGGGTGTCGGCTGAAAGGGCGCGCTAATTTCAGGTGGAGGCTTGCGTAACTGTAGTACAAACGAAAACAACGCGGAACGGCAGTATGGCCGCTCGTCACCTGACAGCTTCGAATGTCACTTTTCTGATTGATTGTGATGATGTTATCAACTCAGTTATTATCGATCGATTCACTTGTATTTCCATTCTAAATTATGGCAGCTTTGTAAATATATGCACTGCAAAAAAAAAATACAGCTCAATAAGTGAATTCTTTCAACAAAATTGGCAAATTAAATCAACGATTGATATGCTACCAATAGCCTCTCGTGTTCCCAGAAGGGGTATTCGGACAATAGGCCCAATTTATGATGCAGATGGATATAATTTTCCTAATCATTATTTATGATAGAGGCGAAGGTGGCAGTTATAAAAACCTTGCCACAAACTAGCCTATTTCAGTAGCAATAAATTCTCAGATTAGGTAGCTCCTTAACATTTATTTACAACTAGGTATTACTACCTGCGTCCTAACAGACGTTGTACAGGGGGAGTTCCAAAGTAACGGGGCTCCCTTCCATGTGCTGATGGTGATCACTGGGGCCCCACACTTTCTAGTCTTTTCGCCAAAAGTCCAGCTCGCGCGTGAAGGTTTCCTCCCGATAAAAAACAGATATACCTACTTTGGTACATAGTAATTATGTACATATTTATGCAATTCAGATTGTATAGGTACCAATACCAATAGATAAGAGTCCCTGTAAAAATATTTACCTACTTCTTTAAATTCATTCCAACTTAATAAAAAAGCGTAAACAGTGATAGTTATATTGTTCCCACTGCTGAGAATCAGGCCTCCTCTCTAGGAGTGAGAATGGGCCGTAATCTCCTACGCGAGCCCAGTGCAGGGTATTGAGATATCACATATTTTCCGAAAACGCGCCTGTTTTCCTCACGATATTTTCCTTCATCGTTTTGTGAGTTTTTTGAGTTCCTCTAGAATAGAATTTATTTGACGCAGGCAATGCAATACAAAGGCAATACAAAATGATAAAGAAGCACACAAATACAATATAGTTTCGCTAACCTAACCTAACTGGTCGTCAACTCAGCAATAGCAGGGCGTCAGACACCCGACTCTGGTTTTGAACTTGCACCTGCAAGTTCTGCGATAGAATAGAGTTAGAATAGAAAACAAAATCAACTGATCTTAAGCCATTGTTTGGTACTAAATAAATAACAAGAGCAGCAGGAAGTGCCGACCAAAACATTCACGGATCGTTAATAAACACGAAAACAAAAGTACACTTTGCGCATTGTTATTTTTAACACTATGATCGAGCCTTATCGGGCTGATCTCTTAACCCGAAGGCGGCGTGCCATCAGAAATACTTTTTATACTCTTGATAGTGGATAGGTATTCGAAATTTGTTGTTCCATTGACTTTTAGTCCGTGCCGGTGATTGCTTTGGGTTCTGATGTCATTTATATTTTTGTGTTACATGTCTAGCAAGCCCCCGATCCGAAACTTTTGATAAAGCCGACTCCTTATTGTGTTGGCTTCGCTGTTGTTACTTCTTCTCTGTAACATGCCGAATTTAATCTCGTTTGTTCTTAGTAGGATTGTTTGAAAGAGTTACCGCCGCTTTAGGTAAAGTAAAGTTTAGACAATTTCTCGCTCTTCACCCAGAATTGGAGAAGTTATTTGATGATAGGTAGGTATCCCGAAAAAGAAAAATCTATTCTAACAATAATTAACTTGCCTGTAATGTTACCTACATTGCTGAACAAAGATATTCGTCTCCCTTTTCTACATGATGCTGTCTCTTGCTAGATTGATTTCTGTTTATGATTGAAGTCAACTAGTGCGGATTTAATCATTCAAAGATAGAGTATTCTTCTTGCAGTATTTCTCAAATGGAAGTATGATCGTTAGCTCTACTTATCTTTCTAAGGTTTCCGCCACAGAAACGCTTTTCTGTCGCACTATTGGCTTCGACGCCACGGTTGGGGAGTAGTTGAGCGATAGGCACCGCGTATCGCGGGTTCGATTCCTGTACGATACCAATATTTGTGTGGCATACATATAGTTTTTCTAGGACTGGGTGTCTTGTGTATGTGGATTTACACGTTTGTGAATGCACCCAAAATTCACACGTGATTTCTGATATCTCCCAGCGTATTGCCTTGCTCCTATGGTTTACTGATTAATAATGTAATTATTGTAATCACTATAACTAACACACATACTATAATAATTCTGACACTTCATATATCTATAGAGCGTGACAACGAGTATACGATATGTCTGATTTTATATTATGTTTGTTTTATGCATTCCAAGATCTATGTATAATAAACATTACATTCATCAGAATGAGATCCAGTCCCAATAATGCTCCTCGCTCCAGGATCCATCAAGTTTTTGTTACTCTAATCTTTACGGTCGATAGAGTCACGTTGAGTCTTCATAAATATAATAATATGCTTCGTTTTAGAACTTTTCCGTGACGTTCTGGGTGACCAACATAGCGGTCAAGAAATGAAATGTCAGATAAAGGAGTTCTTTGTTTACTTTTGGTATTAATCACATTTTTTGTCCCGCGACTAAAATAATGACCATATGAAGTCAAGCGACTCATATCGTAATTAAGATTAAAATTATTATCCTATTCAGTGTTACGTGTGAAAACTACCTACTTAAGTTATAAATCCACACAATTAAACAATAAAATACGCAATTAGCCATGTTTTGGACGTTAGGAGCCATATGCACAAGCTTTGCGCTAGATAAGAATCTCGGCTCTCAAACGCTGAATGTAAAGTTGTAAAGTATGCGAGTTATTAGCGGATACCCAACCCTTATTTGTGGAATGTTTTAAATGCGCATTTATACGCAAATATTATATAAGATTGTTTGCGTGCACGCAGTCGCATCGCGCGCGGAATGAAAATGTACTCGCGCTTGATTGCGCCTCATTGTAGCACCGCCGCCGCGCCGCGCCGCGCCTCCGCCGCGCTCCGATATCATTCACTAATTGTCGCTTTACCTACTCGTATTATTTTACAATCGCCTTCTCCTATATCGGAATTCTACCGGTAGGTCATTTGAATAAACTATTTATACATATACATTACTCTATCGGATCTAGATAGGATATAAAAACTGACATACCAAGCAAGTAGTTAAGTACATGTGTGCCGCGCTGCACATTACTTAATGCGTCTTCCATATATTATTACCTCGTATATATGCGCATCAAACGCAATTGATAGATTTATAGACTATCATCACCATTAGGACTGCTCGCTCATAGCCATATGTGAATGTTGCCGGCTGGCCGTACTTTGTCGGAGTAAAGTTAATTTAGCAAGTTACAATCATATTGCATGGCGTCACTCGTAATGTCGTAAATCGTGGTTGGGTTGCGTTATGTCCGCGGCGCGGGCGCAGCGTCGCAGGACACTTACGTCCAATTCAGTCGCTGGTTCATTGCCCCTCGGCGTAACAAACGACCCGCTGACTGACGTCACATCATTACCATTGCACTCAAATTGCATTACCCGAGGGCTACATACATACGTACATACGTGCACACAGTACCATACCGTATGGCCGCATCATTCTAGTACACAGCCACATTAAGTTTTACTACGTGCAAAAGCAAAACCGGAATAAAACCATAAAATTTTATCTGATGATAAAAGATGCCAACGCAAAATTCATAGAAGTTAAAGTAATTAGCGTGCGAAATGTGAGGTTCCTTGACATGTGGGGGTTTGTGTGCGCGCATAAACTTGGTAAATACGTTTATTTTTGTTGGTTTATAGTCTTACTAACCTATTGGGAGTTAAGTTAGACCTGTGTCGTGGCCTGTTGCTGCAGTATGATGTGCCGAGCCTGAAGAAAGCTCTCACATTAGAAGTGATGTACAATTACAAAGAGCATGGTGTCCGAGTGCAGCGCGTCCTGCGCACAAACATTAGCGCACTTAATTAACGCCCGACGAACTCACTTCCACGAAATTAATTGGGGTCAAAGAATTTGAGTGCATACATCTCAATTAAACGCGACGCTACACCGGGAGTCATCGCCACTTCGCAACAACAAATAATTCAATATATTCTAATCGCGGCGGACTTACTCATGTGTCCTCTGGAAATAAATAACAGCATGTTGTTCCTAATCCCTGACGCCTCCTGCCAGCATCCGCAGACAATAGACATTAATTTTCAAAGGCGCGAGATAGGAATGTCGTCCGCGCAGGTAGAATTTTTGGCACCTTTATGATCAGATCCTGACGTGTCATAAGCCACCCACGGCCCTCATTAAGCCGGTAGCCTACAAAGGCGCCGGGTCGCCCATAATGCTGTCGGATTATACGCAGCGAGCGACGGGCGGGTCGTCGGCCTGCGCTGCCCTCGCGTGCTACAATTGCACACAACGTGCCCCGTGCGACCCGCCGACCAAAAAGTTAGAAAAGTATCGCACGCGGGTGGGACGCTGCCGCGCCGCGCCGCGCCGATACCATCTCGGCGCCACGCCGCCGCCGCGCCACCTACACCTTGTCCCGATCCTTAAATTCGATCATTTTGTAGCTGTCGGGGCCCCTAAGGAGCACGTCCGGTGTCGGAGATGCCACCGCCGGCATTTAATTAGAAGTTTATTCTTAAGAACCCGTGAAATATTGCGCACCTTGGAGAATTTAAAGCGTCCGAGATTGAATACGGAGAAACGATAAATGCAATTCGGAACTTTGAGCGATCCGATTTATTTTATGGACATTTTCGGCGTGGAGCGTTCGGATCCCGCAAACGACTCTGTTTATCTTTATCGATAATAAAAGTTTTGGATAATGCGACGTGGCGAGTGCGGGGCGCGGGTGTGGCGGCCGACTTACGGAGCTCCTCCCACGTACGGGTCTCGTTATGAACTTGAATTAAATGAATGACGCAGTTGTATGAATGGCGCGGGAATGAATGTGAGTCGGAAGTGCAAGCCGCGCTTCAGCACGCTAGCCCATTGCGCGCGCACGTGCATCCGCCGCGCGCCCGCGCCCGCGCCCGCGCCTCTAGGCCGCAGCCTTACACCAGCGCGCTTGTCAATCTCACCATCGACTTAGGATACTAAATCATAATTCATAATTATAATCTAACTTCTCTGAGCTTCCTGACTGGCACTTTGAACGTAACCAAAGTCAATAATGTCCGTGGCTTTACGTCCCGCGCTCGCGACAAGGGTATAAAATTTCATCAACGCGAAGATAAGAACAGTTGTCGTAATAATTAACATGATACAAATTACATATAACACTCGTGTACGAGTAAGTAATTTGCATGCGATTGTCTCGTAAACATCAGAGTTCACTGCGCAATATTTTAATTATTCATACTGGGGAATGAATAACGAGACCCTTAGTGTTTGAGTTAATACTAACGTTCCGTGTATAAATGTGCGTAGTGCTCTCAAGTTAATTAGGACACTGAGTACCGGGCCTAGGTCATGTAGGACATTTCTAATACTAGCTGAACAATAGCTTCGATAGAGTTGATCGTTGAGCAATAGTTGAGTGTATAACTTAAATGTGTGATCACAGGTGTGACAAGAAGTCGTCAGTTGTTTACCACATACACACGCATAAATTAGCAATTAATTTATTATAATGCTAAAGTGTTCTTATCATCGTGTTTATGTGTGAATAGGACTGCAGTAGCAAGTCTTAGTAAACTGCAGATTTACTCTAGTACTTTTGCTTATTCAGTAGTCTCTAGTTAGCGTAATCTCTATCACTTGTTTTGACATCTATTTATGCAATGTTATTCGTCTTTCCACGACTCCATCTACGTCACAAACTGCTCTTTAGTTGTATGAATATTTTTTGTGTGTAGATATAGTTTAAAGAAATATAGTCTCAATTAATTAGTTAAAAAGCTCTAGAATAAAATAAAGCTTTCACTTTGAATCGTGACGTGTTATCATTTTATTTTCTTCTTCGTGTTTAGCGTAGACTAAACAATTTGAAGTCTAATTTCGTAGACGCTGCGTAGCCGCTACGCAACTCAACCGCTACGCTCCTTAGACGCTACGCAGTCGCTGCGTGTGCTACGCCAGCGTAGCACTGTCGAAGCTCTAATTCTATATTTTCGTTCGATGTAAATAATACAATTTCCTATACGAAATAAAAGAAATTGTTGATCTATAAAAATATGTATTTTGAAGAATATTTTTAGTAGAGATCTATATTGATATAGATTCTTTAGTTTTAATCAACTTCCATCTCAGTTTTAATCAACTTCCATTTTTTCACTGATTCAGGTTCATTGACTCATTTCAACCTTTAATAGTTTTATTCAATTAATAAACTTTTGTATTTCACATTACAATAAAAAAATGCCATATTTAAAAACGTATTATGTAAATGAATGCGAATAAAAATTCCAACGAATACTTTTTGTATGCATCAATGCTGTTCTCATTGCGGAGGTACTTATCACCTTGAAAATAAGAAGAAGTAGGAACTGGAACCTGTCAGACGTGCCTATCATAAAGTTTCCTCGTTTCTTACAAATATGCTCGTATCACAGTTGACTAACTGGTGGCTGACAAACAGACAGACATTGCAAATAAAAGCCGACAGGATGTGGCTATTCGAGTGTTGATTGTTTGTTTAGAAGTTCATTTTCTTTACAGTACCAATTGGCATGAGAACCGTTTGCGTTTGCTTGGAAAACAAAAGATGAGCACTTTATTATTTGTATATCTGTCTGTTGGTACACATTCGCTGGCTTTATTAGTTGTACGTTTTCATAATCAGGCTTTGTCGACGTGCCGGTATGCGGCATGTCTGGTGTCGGTATTTGTGTTCAAGTAAAGTACACATTCATAGCTTAATCAACTACCATTATGGTTGATTATTGAAATAAAACAATTTAACAATCGAACCGGGTCTTAAACTTCCTTATGGTTTTCCTTTGTGGTGTCCCACATGCTTTCATTAACTAGTATTGTCATCTGTATTTACATAATTGTTCTTTGTCTCCAAGTAGGACAACAACGATTTCATATGAACGGTAACATTTGTACAAAACCGTTGCCGATGAGTATTTCGAAATAAAGTTCAAACACGCTACCATTTATGAATCCAGACTCGATAAATATTTAGCCGCGCTCAGTTCGCGCCAAATGGTGCACTCACAATCACTCACAGAGCTCCTTTTGGCGCCGAATGTCAATTTCCTAGAGATTGGCCATTGCCGGAGCTGTTCGAGCGTCGACAACAAACACGACTGTGTGACCGCGCTCCCGCGAACCTCGCACTTATTGCAGATGCACTAATGGCCATAATCGAGCGCCGACAGTTTGTTTATTCACGCAGTACGTAATGGATCCGAGCACTCTTCTCAATCGGTCGGGAAACGTGTTTGGATAAATGCTAGTGTGACTTTCATATCCAAGCTCTTGAGCGCAAAGCCTGTGAGTGCCTATGTGTGTAAACTATGTCCTTATGCGTGAGTATTTTAAGTTATGTTGTCAAACGACTTGGAGCTGTTACACAAAGTATGCGTTACGTTATTACCTTTCCTGACAGCAATGACACTTGCGAGTATGTGTTCACTTTGATACAAAGTAACGTTTTATAGAGCTTATCTGTCGGCGGAGCAGGTACGAGTAACTAACTGAATTTTGAATGGTTTTTCATCTGCAGTTAGAAACTCTCACGGTTCCTCTACTCGATATTTTCCGGTTAGGCTGTGTTTTCAGGAAAACTGTTTATTTAGACGATGCACTTTAAATTACTTACATCTATTTCGTAAAGTTGTATCAATATTGATCAACTCTACAACAATGTACATAGGTGTGTCTGTAACGCCTACAAAAAACATCGAGAACAATCCGTCCTAGATATTTAATTGAAATAACCAAAGATCATCCTTCCATTGTTTAGAAATATGTAAATGTAACATAGTTTACAATCAGGATAGTGTTTAGTGACTTGGACCGCAGCTAATACAGTCGTGGCACGGCTATTTATAATAGTGTCCGAGTACATAACATAACAGTGTGTGCACGTGTGTAGTGTAGTTAGAATCAGGAGCGATTGATTGCGGTGTAGAGTATCAGCGGCCGTCCCGCAGTCTGCGCGCCGCGGCGAGGGCATTCTTCACTAATCCTATATTGTGGAGATAATTGCCGTCGCCGCGCACTGCGCTCGCCCGACGCTCCCAGGCTACTTAGCGAAAAAACTGGAACATGTGTAGTAGTGCGTTTGGCGTGCGATACATACATATCGTACATAACGCACGTAATGACAGTGCGATGACCTCGCGACGGGGGCGCTTGAGCACAGCCTCGCGCTTGATGAATGTTTTCCTGCTATGCCATTGTTTTACAGTGTTCATGTTCGATGTTCCAGAAAGAATACAATGTAGACATGCTTTATGAGACTGAAAACAAATCATTGAGCGTGAAGTACTTATGTGCCTATCGAGTTGCACTGGGACACTGAATTCAATGCCTTTGTATTTGTGCGGTAAAACTGGGAAACGGCTAAATCAAATACGATAATATTGATGATTGAGTCGCTATTGGTACATGGTTTAGGCTGATTTAGGATACATAATCAGAATAAGATTCGAAATTATATAATAAGTACTACGAGTACTTTCATTCCGTCATTCTTGCCCTGGAACGTCAAAGGATTCCTTCATTCTAGAAGTTGGGTGGGTTTGAGTCAGTAAAAATCTGACACTTCCTTTCGTTCCACTTAGAGTGAGAGAAGTTATTTGATGATTTCCCACCCAAATGACTTAGTTATCAGTAAATTGCCTAGTCTACACTTGACGTTCTATGTGCTGAAGTCGAGCTGCCACCGCTTCAACTAAACATTAGTTAATAAGTTGTATCAACAACATTGATTAAAACCAATCTTTATGCTAATCATAGCTGCAGTTGACCGTGCTAGTAAAGTTTAAATTTTATGAATATAGTCACTATTTGAAAGTTGCCAATACAATGTTACAGATGTAGTTACTTAGAAAAGCCTCAATAACATAATTTGTTTTGCTATTCATTGGCAATTTATAATTATTGATAATTTTCGCGTTAAGTTGGCTAAGACGAGAGCCTGTGGCTAAGATGTCAAGTCAAAATTACGGGCTGATCAGTCTAAATAGGGACAGTCGGTCCGGTTGTACAGTTGCGCTCCTTAGATGGGCACCGGCGGCGCCCGTTTCTCTCGGCGGCGCGGGCGCAGCGCCGCGCTCGCCGAGCGGCTCCGCGCAGATAAAGGGCACGCCTACTCTGACGACACTGCATGCGCCGCCGACACCAGCATGTGGCGAAACGCACAAAAACTTTCATCTCTATTCTAACCTACGCTCATTCTAGTAGGCCCGAAATAACAATACTCGCTCACATTAATAGCCGCATCAAAATAGATCCTAAAGCAGAATCCGATGAATCACTATTACAAAACGCTAAGAAAATAAAAACTAATGATAAAAGTGTCGCGCGCTGTTCGCGGCGACCGGCTCTTAACTAAAGCTCCTAGACCGCGCACTGTCAAAATATTGTCAAAGTGAATTCCACGCGTCCAATATATTAGGTATAATGATTTTCCACTTGGCAATAATCCTAGCGATTTATTTCGATCTCAGTAGATATTAACCGCATACCGCATATATCTAGACGAGGCGTCATTCGTGTTCGGCTAGGTTGTTGAACCTCCTTTTATTAAGGCTGACAAAGGCGGGCGAATAGAGAAGTTTAGCACTTTCAGTTTTAGGCAATTATCGCGCGGCGGCCGGCGGCGAAGTGTCTCATTGTCACGCGATATATTTAGTGGTGAGGCGTCGCGGCGTCACGCGACGCGGCGGATGCGTCTGTCCGCGGCCGCACGCGCCCCGCGCCCGCCGCGTCTGCTGCACCCCACGGCGACCAGCGCCTGCACCAACAATTGGCAAGGTCCCGACTCTCCAAGCTTAATGAGTGCGAGTCGCGTTTCCGCTGGACCTCGTAAACGTAATCTATTTCACGAGGTTGCCTCGCGATGTACGTCAAACTGTTCCAACCGACAAACAATGACGTAAACAGCCTAGGTACCTACAGTTTTCTTAATTACTTTTGAACCTGACTTTTATTAACTATGCTCGGTGACAGTGCTCATTACTTTTTATGATAGCTTGATCTTCTACCATTTGAAACCATCGAGCACTTTCTAAACAGCTACCTAGTGTCTTTGATATGAGAATCTGATTTGCTTAACGTTGATAAACGAGCGAGATATAAGACCGGGCCCAGCGACGGCCACGCTGCTCGCAGACTCAGCCCAGAACTTGATGCTCTATTTTTTATGTAAAAATATTTAGAGAATGATTCATGAAAACACCTATTTTATACCTCATAATTTATGTGTAACATAAAAGTGTTTCAAAGATTTACATTTCATTTACTTTTTTTTTTAGATAACACATTTCTCGGAACTATTAGTGCTAGAGATAAATTTTCCCGCCGCGATAACGTCTCGGAGTAAATAGATAAGTACATTTCCACCGTTTGACACCTGAATGTCGTGTCGTTGCATAACAATGATAAATGTGTCGAGTCATTGACCTCTAGTTATCGCGGCGGAAGGCCGCCCCCGCCCAAGGCGCACCGCCTAACTATTAACCTGCCCAACGCGCGATATTAACTGTGCGTTCATATCAAATCCATTATAATAAGCGTTTTTTTTTCTAGCAAAAGGAATGACTATAATATTTATTTTGGGTCAAGAAAAGACTATTTCTTATTTAACTTTATTTATTAATTTTATTAATATCTTTGGCAGGGAAAAGGTATTTGCAAATGATTTATTTTACTATCGCTGAAATATTTATTATTGTCCTAAAACAAGACTTCAGTAACCAAGTGTGTTGTTATGTTGTGTACAGGTTTGAAGGGACCCAAGCTTTGAATTCTGGTGTTAGGTTTCATTATTGTGAGATTTTTATTATTATTCTTGGTAGTCTGAAATAAAGAATTATTATTATTATTATTTGTAATTTTTACATTTTATTCAAGAGTGCAATGTGTAACACTTGCCAGTCTTAGTTTTTATAAATTCAACGGGGTTCTTCGAAAGAGTTGACGCAGTTCTAGCACGCATAGGAAAACTGAAGAAACACGTTGGCTTTTAGTCAGTAAAAGCCATACACACCCTCTGGTTCCATCCATATCGGCTGAAATTATTTGATAATTTCTCACTTTAAGGTATTGCAGTTGTTATGCTGGTCTCGGTAGACACTCATCACTAAAGAATGTGCTGTAGAGAATGACTGTCACTTGTCGCGCTCAATCTCTCAGCTGACATGTCACCTCCACGGCTTCAGCTGACTTCAGCACTATCGCGGCGCTGTCAAATTGTTGGTAAATAACGATATCGATAAGTGTGCATGTGTGATTCGTTACAATGATTGAGCCGTCGACGTGTCGGCACTTCGGCAGCTGTAGTGTAGCAGCGCAAGTGAAGCCGCAGTGAGTCACCCGCGCCGCGCGACTGTGGCGCGACAGTCGCGCGGCTGTGGCGCGGCGCGGCGCAGCGGCGGTGGCCCCGCCATATTTTTATTTGTCGATATCTGTGATCGGCGCCTGCTCCATTAGTCATGTGACAGTATCGACACGAGATCGGCTCTCTCGACCCTCTTTAATTCCAGTCGACGCCCGCGAGACTGCACTCGTGGTCGTATGCAAATTTACACGTTTGCGGCCAGCTGATGAATGATGTACTGACACGATCCTGTCCGTCTGTTGCTGCGGCCGGCGCGATAAGCCGCCGATATTGTGCCCTAGACGAGCGTTTGGGAAACGTTTCGTGACTCACGATACAATTCGTAGTGCCGTGGACATAATAAATAGGCAAACGTTTTTTCGAAGGTCGGCTAAACTAATTTTGTTTACGAGAGTACGTAGACCTTTGATGAGATCATTTATAACAATTGTACATAAATAGTGTCGATGGGTGTCAGCGCCGGTCGTGATGCAGCGCTTGTTGGCACCGGCGCCGGGTCAACGAGGAACTTGTTTTCAGAGGATCGCGCTGATTATGATTGACACTAATTGTGATTTTTGAAAGTTAGCTAATGTTTCGAAATGAAGCAATGTAGTGCATGGCAGCCCAGGAATAGTATGCGTCGGCGGGTGAGCGCGGGTCATTGAGCCCGCTGAGCTGTGAGTCACCGCGGGCGACATACGTAGTCTCTATCACATTAATACTTTCTTATAAGGTTGTCGCGTTTAAATAATGCATGTTATGCAACTGGTTGCAATTTGTGCTCTCTTGCGCCGCGGTAAATTGTTCCACGGTCTCACGCCTCCCGCACATACGAGTTACTATAGATGCGAACATTACGTACATATTAAACAGTTTTATTTAGGTCGTTAGCATTTTATGTAAAAGAATTGTACGATATTCAGAAACTTGCGTTGAAATGCAGTTTTAAATGCAAGGTTTCTTAAGTTTTTGTACACAAGAATTTGCCTTACTTTTTGTGTCGTCCTCGGTCGGTCCCTGCTCACTCTCCTTGACTTTAGTATTTTCCTCACATCTGACACCAACCGAATTCCATTCACTTACTGTATTTTTTCCTAGAAGCTTTTGTTTACGGTTATTTATCCTACTGTACATATGCATTTGTTCGTTTGATGTCTCTTAGAGATGCATTGATTTCTCAAGTAACGATTGAAAAATAACAACTTGTATATCGTTGTGGAGTTATGCATATCTCATTGCAGAATACGAAGAAAAATCAATGTTTGAGTGTTGCCGAAGCGCCGAAGGGCGTGAAGGCACGCGGCACCTTGCACCTCACTCATATCAATTCCATCTTAAACGAGCGGCTGTGTCGCATACCGAGCGAGGGACCTTAGGATTTATGTGCCGCACCGCCAACAAATCTAATGACCCGCCGACGTATGACGGTATTTCGAGTAAATTCACGTTCATTGGGCCCCATACCGTTCGCGCATGTAAGTTATGGTACACGTGTGGAGCGATAATTATTTTGGTGAGTCCACAAGACAGAATGTAATGTTCAGAGCCGACACAAGACCAGCATTAAAGACATTATCGTGTTATCGATCAGCGTCCTTAAAGCGGTTTGCAATTAGTGTTACGTTAAGCGACGCGAGTGCGGACCTCCCGCGCGCGACGCGCTGCGCCGGCGACGCGCCGCTTTATGAAATTATCACTAAATTGAGAGATAAAACTCGCTCTTTCTGACGCGATAATAGCCGCCCCCGGCAGCTGCGTTTTCCTATTTACGTCTCGTTTAACGTACATTCTGATCAAGCTTTTGATGGAAATGTTAAGTTTACTCATTCAGGTATTTATTCTGCTATAACAACATATTTAGAGATTATTGTTCTTATTTTTTTTCACATCACTGCGTTTTATTTAGTAAAAATATGTATGTTTACTCCACCTATGTCTGGATATAGGTTTGTGGATCTACTCCTCAATTTATTTCAGTAACTAACAGCTTGCCCTGTAGGACATTGATAACACAGTATATTTTAAAGGAAAATTGCTATTTCCAGTAAAATAAAACTGTTGAGTCGATAACAAAACGGTTTTATTTATTAGTTTTTCGCTCGAATTTTCCATGAAAGCACACATTACAGTAGTAAACCTAGAAACCCCAGGATACATAAGTAGGTAGGTTAGGTGCCTACATTTCTTATAATAACTTGAACAAAATTTAGTTACATATAAGAGCCGCATGCGGCATAAATGGTCAGTCGGTATCGCATAGGGCGTTGGGCTGCCTTAAAAGGCACTGTCACTTACAAGAGACCTTTCATAACACTTAATAAGATGCAGTGCGAGTGTAAAATTTCGTGATGGATCCGTGAGAGCAGTCACGAGGCGCCCGGGGCCGTGGGACATGGCGACTTTGTTTTATTTTCATTGGCTTATGTAGTGCCGGCTGCTAATTACACGCCGGGTTGCTTTTTAACGAGCACTCATTCAGCTTAACGGCACGCGCACGCGCGCCCGCGCCCGCGCCTGCGCCGGCGCCGCCCGCAACGCGTTTCACGTCACGTTATAAATATGACCATGCTTTTTAATACCCACTCGCATTAGCGAAATTCGCTTTGCTGACTGCCGACCCAAAGTACGATTCGCATGAAATTGCGGGCACGCACGCATTTAATTGCTGCGAATATCAACCGAGCTGAGACCATTCATGTTTACTCGGGAGGCGTTCCCTCCTAGCGGCGATGTAGCCAGTTGTAGCCGACGCTAATAAAATATCCTCTGGTAATGTCAGCGGAAACTAGACTGTAATTAACGACTATTAGCGAGCAGGACAGCCATTTCTAATATTGGAGCGGTAACTTGATTCACAGAGTCTATATTTTAATTAAAACCTCCTGTCATCAAATTAATATACGATTTTGTAAACAAACAAAACTTTAGGAAAACATATTTCGTGAGACTTCAGACGTTCCAGGCAGATCAAAACTTGAGGAAAACAGGCGGGACATTAGATTACTGTCTTTAATTTCAACACAATATAAATTGTCTTGAAATTTCTGTGATTTTTAACGACTTAATGTATGTTGGTCCATAAATTTCCTAGCACATTTTACGTGAATGCTCAGACATTTTACGAGGTATTTGATAATAGAACAGAATGCGTTGAAAACTGTTGGACGGTGTAATTCGGTCACAGCGAAATAGTGCTACGCTGATATACAGGTATGAGTCCCCCATAAATTAGCGTTACTCATACTGAACATACAGTTTAAGAGATAACGCAGAAACAGGCCCACTTCAGCCGACGTGATGGGTGGCCGCCCTGAGCGACAAACATACTAATAGTTTTACACATTATCATCATGTCCTTTTAATTTTACAACTACAAACAGAGATAGTAAATAATGACCGACCTTGCAAATTCGCTCGAGCGCTTGACTCACTCGCTTTTAATTTGATAAGACAGTTGATAAGGTTCGGTCCCCAATGTAATCTAGGGATATGGTTAATCATGATAAATCTAAAATTATCAATCATACAAATTATTATCATGATCTCGTAGACTCGAACACTAAACTGATTGCTCCACGTTTCCTTAGAAACAGACCTTTCATGGATACTAGAGTTAGTATTATAGTTATATATTATGTCTACATATACTTATAGTTTGTATACAGATAGTATATAATATTATTGGAAGTGTAAAGTCGTGCTACTTATTGTTAGCAAAGGTGCAAAATTGACATTCGTGATTGTATATTTACAATGTCCTGAGATCATCCGCTCGCGTGTACAAAGCTGTGCTAACGTAATACGTCTGTTACGGTTTCCTGTACTATATTATATCTAATACATAATATAACAGTCAAATAATTTACACTTATATTTGTTTTATGTAGTTGTTAACTGGATTGAGCTCTTACTTCGAATTTAGGTTACGATTATCGATTGTTTTAAGAGCACATAAATATTTCTGAGTTAAATTGAAACAATCTCGAGCGCGAGGGCAATATATTATTTACGGCAAAGTGTACGTTTGTGGATGATGTGGTGGTGTAATGTAAAATAACGATAAAGGAGGTTGCGCGAGAGTGACGGCTCGCTGACGGGTGGCGTCGCAGCGCGCGGCCGCTCGATATCGATCTCGACTCGAAACGCAGCCTTCCAAATAGGGAGTCCTCTGCTCCCAAATAGGCGCTGGCCGGCCGACGCCGCCGCTGCCGCCGCGCAGCTATCGAGGACGCAACACCGACCCCTCGCCTCCTTTCATTGTCTACGAGTTTTTTTGCCCGCTTTATTACCAATATTGTACCATGGCCGCTGTCCACATAGAGCATTCTCAGTACGGAACGTCTAGGTGCCGAGCGAGCATTGCGTCACTGTAGATAATTGTCCAAGCTAAAGGTCGATTGGTCATCAGTTCCTTTGTTATTTGACGTCGGCAGTCGAAATAAACACTGTAGTATGTTCCACTATGATGCAAATTACATACGCATAAGCAAAGTCTTATTGCGTACATTAACAAGACATAATAACGCTTGTAATGTCAGGGTTCAGCCGCTCAGGATGAGCTTCTCCAGCAAGATGAACGGCGCGCGCACAGGGAGGCGAGTGGGCTCGCTGAAGTCGGCGCTGGCGTCCGTAGTGACACCCACAGTCGCCACTCGCGCCGAGCTAATATTTCAAACTTTATTCAACAGGGAGTTTATCTTCATTTCAGACATGTTTATGCGGGCATTTCTCTTAACGAGTAACTGCGGTTACCGAGACTTTACTGTCATATACGGTCTGCGCAAACAGACGCAGTCGTGGTGACAACACAGCCTTGAATGTAATCCTTAGGCCGCAATAAAAAACGAGAGAGGAGTCAATAACTCCAAGCTGCAGCCGACGTTCGACCGGCACTATTAATTGCAAATGGACTACAAATGGAGGTCAATTGGAACAAAAAGCATTCGTGTGGGTGTATGTCAGCGTATTGTTCAGAGATTCGTAGATGTAGCCATCAGTCTTGCGGAGAATGTGGCAGATTTTAAATAAACTGCAAAGGATTATGCATGCGTGCACGCGGGCGGCCCTGAGGTATCGCGGCATTGTATTCAAATCCGGGCGCGTCACCCGCACCAGCGGCGCAGGCGCAGCCGGCCGGCAAGAGACGCGAAGCGCCCAAGTCGCCTATTACTCAAATCCACCGACACGCCCTTCGCCCTCCATTTGTTATCACCTTTTTTCTTTTAAATCGAGCTACAAACTAATTATAGAAAGCGTGGTTGTAACAGGAGTTTTTCACTTGCGGTCGTAGGAGCTGGAAAGGGAAACGTGTCCGTGTGTATTTGACGGGAACTGAAAGCGACTTGATGTGGTGTCAGTGCTTGTGTAGTGGTGCCAGGCTTGTAGTCGATGCGAGCGGACGGGCCCGCGCACTCCGCTGCACCGACGCCCGCTGACGTATCATGCGCTAGGACATCTATTGAAACGTGAGCCCGACATGAGATACTCCACACAACGCCATGGCTAGGGCTGCTGCCGACAGCTTATTGCAATTATGTGCAAGCTTACACAAAATTTGTAATATGATTATGTTAAAATGTGGCTATTTATTGTTGTATTACTACAACCTATTGTATCTAGGTATGGGAACTACCTTTTAATACATGAGTATTTTAGGTGTTCACCTCTGAAATTGTCGTTTTATGAAACTGCATACTGTGACTTCAGATTGGCTTCGTATTATAAATCATCACCGTCATTTCAGCCGAAAAACGTCCGCTGCTGGACCTAAGCCTCCTCCAAGTTTTGCCACAATGACCGGTCTTGTGAGTCTAGCATCCATCAGATACCCGCGACCCTCGCCTTCCCATACCGTCGGTCCACCTTGTGTGAGGCCTTCTAATGCTGCATTTTCTGGTCTGTTTAATGTAAAAAAAGTTGAATTAAATTAAAAAAAGTTAAATTCTTGTATCCATAACTGAAATAATTTTTCGGATAAAGTTTTTATTCACTAATAGTCCGGTCAAAATAGACTAATTAATTGGGGTGAGGTTACAATAATTCGCACTTGGCTGAAAATTGGTAGGTTTGTTCAATACACTATTATAAAGGAAATGTGAAAAGTCCTCATCGATCCGGCACGTGCAAAAAAATATACACGCGGTCAAAGGTCACAAAAATGGGTTTTTCGCGTTATTAAGCAAAATGGTAAGTTTTATCATAAAATTAGCTCAGACAAAAATTATAGATCAGACAATTATCTATAAATATGTCTAAATACTTTTTTCCTAAGAGCCACCGTTTTTGAGATATAACGATTCAAAATATTGAAAGAGTTGTAATCGTCAAAATATGAATAAGTACACCACGTATATACTCGTACATCACTGAAGCCGTAATACAAGCAAAAATATCGTTCTATCGGTCAGTGTGACTAACACATATAAAATATGAAAATTTGGGGTAAAAAAAAACCCATTCCCTTATCTTCTACGCCAGTGTAACCTTCAGCAACATCTGCCTCCCATTCAATTGTCTGCGTGGCTAGGGTCGTATACCTGCTTTATTTTACTATGCCGAATACATTCAATGCTATTAGAGTCCGTCTAATGATAGAACGACCTGGAGTTTTTGATTTAATGCCACATTATTCAGCCACAATTGGACGTAGTTAAGCAGAAAGGACTCAATCCACACTTTGGCCAAAATTGAGTTAAGTATGCCATCGTACTCCCGAGGGTCGAATCTATCATATAATGAAAACCCTAGCTTTAAAATGTACATTCAAACTAGTTTTTTCACTACTCCGACTCAACCCACATGTATGAAGAGCATACAAAATGTATTTGCTGAATTAACTCAGTCCGCTTGAATTGTTTTTGAGTAATGAGATTGCTATGAATGTGTTCCTAAGGTCGATAAAACAGAATAAACTCAAACAGTTTGAATCCTTTCTAGGAATTAGTTTTGATTAGAAATATAATTTTACCAAATAACTGAAACGACTCAAACAGATTGGGTCGGTTCCGATTGGGTCGTAAAATATACCTTTTGGTTTATCAGAAATGACTCAAGCAGAATGAGTCGTTAGTAAGAAATAGATGTTAGACTGATAATCATTAAGATTATTGAATTGAAACGACTTAAAATATTTATGTATACGTTGAAGTAGTAGTAATATTTAATTAATCAAAGTTATTACGTTTGCGTTGTTAATAAAAGACATGGATGTAATAAAACTATAAGTATTACTTTCCTGAAATTTTTACAGTGGCAATATTTTGTTGATAGGTGGAACTCTAAAAAACTGGCAACTCTGCCATTTTTTCGCACACTGACTAGTAAAACGCGTGTTTTTAATTAGTTCATTCATCAAAAGAGAGCGGAAGATCTTCGTAATCAAATTTCTCAAGACTTGGCGCGTGCCAAGATCCCAAATTTGAATGTGTTACCTACAATCTCGAAAAATCTCTACCTTTGCCCCGTATACCTACTAACATAGTTTTTTTATAAACGTCAGTTATGGCTTTAAAATGCTGGGATTCATGTTGGCCCTAACGATCAAGGACGATGCTATGTCTGGGTTGAAGGAGAAGCCGGAAGAGGAGCCCAAGAAGTTGGCTCGTGCCTCACGAGCAAATTTACACCGCAGAAGAATACATGAACATCATGAAAATCTCCAAAAAGAAAAAACCCCTTCACGTTCTTCTTCTTCTACCTGGCGTTAATCCCGGCCATTGCGAGGATCCGCCTTTCTACTAAACTTTCTCCACTTTGCCCGATCTTCAACATCCTTCCCAGTAACGCCATTGGCTCTCATGTCAGACTTGACGACGTCCAGCCAGCGCTTGCCAGGGTGACCACAAGACCTAGCCTCAAGGACAGCCATATCCATGCATCTCCAACGTACTCCCTAGGGCGGCGCATGATGTGGCCATATCATCGCAGACGACACTCTTGCAGTTTTTCTCCCACGTCACGGACACCCAAGACTATCTCGGATGAATGAGTTGCTTATGCGATCAGATCGCGTTACGCCGCTCATCCACCTCAGCATCTTCATCTCCGTGACGCGAAGCTCCGGGGTGTGTCTGCGCCATACAGAAGGAGAGGCCGTATGATGGATTTATATATCTGCCCCTTGAGCTTCGGAGGCATTTTGCGGTCCCATACAACGCCTGTTACCTCACACCTCTTCGCCCAAGCAGCGCCTATACGTGCTTGGACATCGTCGTCCACGTTGCCAGACTCGTGCAACACGGATCCAAGGTACGTGAACTTATCCGGATGATGTTTGGATCCACACTTCAATTGGCACGTTATCCGTGCGTTTCCGGTTCTTCATGTGGCGAAGAGCAATGCGGGTTTCGTCGGGGGAAATAAGGGAAATAAGTCCAAGATTTGGAGGCGGTTCGGGAGGAAGGTTCTTCTTCACGTTAATAAAATGAAAACAAGATTTTTTAAGTACGAAAAAAATAGAAAAAAAAAAGTTAATCGCAAAACATGTACAATGAATAAAGATAAAGTGAACTGGCTAAAACTAAACAAATTTTATTGAAAAAAAAAGATCCTTACCTAATAACGATGACTTCAGAGAGTAGAGTTATATACAAAAGCTGGATTTGTCGAAAAGAAACAAAGATGTTTTAATCCAATCTTCAAAAGAAGAATATGAAGTTCTTTGGCCTCAGGGAAAACAAATCCCTCAAGCTAAGCTCCAAGATCTTAGATCTATGTTTAATTTAATACCTGAAGACTGTCATCCATTTTACAGTACCCTTAAGAGAGACTGCAATTTCAACGAGGACTCTTGACTTCGACTCGACAAGGATGAGAGAAATTAATAGAGTGCGTCTAATGAGAGCGCGACCTGGAGGTTTTTTTTTCAATTTAATAGGCAACATTATTTTGCTGCAATTGTAGGAAATAAAAAAAATTGTGAAGTGTCAAGAGATGATTGTCCTACTGGTTAGTAATATCACATACAAAATTTTTGGATTTAACCTCTTTCTCTCAGGTCGCACTTTTATTAGACGGACTAGTGCGTCTAATGAAAGCGTGACCTGGAGTTTATTTTAAAATTTAATTGGCAACATTATTCAGCCGTAATTTTATTGTAGGAAATAAAAAAAAGTGGGGTGTCAAAATATGATTCTCCTATTAGTTAGTAATAACACATACAAAATTTTTGGATATAAACTCTTTTTCTCTGGTCGCGCTTTCATTAGACGGACTTATATGCGTGACCATCTATGCGCTATTTCTACTTTTTTTGTATGTCAATCATGGCATTTTTATGTGATTTTGCTAGCTTTATGTTTATTGACAATAAATATATAACTTTTTAATCGTTTTCGTTATAATTATTTTTTTATTAGTAGATTTTCTAGTCGAAGGGTAGTTTTGAGTCCATTCTGAGAAAGTAAAAAAAAATACCTGTCTTAACAAACTTAAGTTTAATTGTAAGGACTCAACCCACATTTCAGTTAATATCTCGAAATCTATTGCAAAATATATGATTATATTTGATTGATAAATAAAATATAAACTATTATTTTAATTAGGGAGCAAAATTTAAAACAAATGTGTCTTTGTTTTAGAGAAATTACAGCTGAAACTTCAAACGCCCATAACTCAAAAGTGACTTTTTGTGGATTGAGTCCTTTCTGCTTAACTACGTCCAATTGTCCGAAATAAAAAAAGTTGTGAAGTGTCAAGACATGAAGAATCATGTCTTGACACTTCACAACTACTAGTTAGTAATACCACATACAAAATTTTTGGATTCAACCTCTTTTTCTCAGGTTGCGCTTGCTACTGTTTCAACTTTTTGAATCGTTATATCTCAAAAACGGTGGCTCTTAGAAAAAAAAGTAGTTAGACATTTTTATAGATAATTGTCCGATCTACAATTTTTGTCTGAGCTAATTTTATGATAAAACTTACCATTTTGCTGAAAATCGCGAAAAACTCATTTTTGTGACCTTTGACCACGTGTATTTTTTTTTGCACGTGCCGGATCGATGAGGACTTTTCACATTTCCTTTATAATAGTGTATTGAACAATCCTACCAATTTTCAGCCAAGTGCGAATTATTGTAACCTTGGATGTCTAAATTGACCGGACTATAAATGTTACGCTAAAATCTTTTTCATTGAAAATTTATCCCAATAATCATAGCACCATAATCTTATTTAGGTTCTGCGTTAAATATTTTATCAAGATAGCATCAGCGTTGCAGTGACAGTATTAGGGTATAAACCTAAATTAATCCTAAAGTCGGGTTTAAATTTAAATTAGGGCGGCCGCAGAGGCGCCTTGTCTCCAAACACATATAAATAACGCTTTTAGCTCGCCGCTACAGACTCTTTCGCCACATACTCAAATAATAACTTCTCATAATTATTATAAAAGCAACACGATTCTCGAAACTCGTATAAATATAAATCATTCGGTTAATAATAACAATAATTAGTAATCTTATAATTCAGTAGATATTGTTTCCAGTGATTATATTGTTATTGATCTTTCCTTCCTTATATCAGAATGGTTCTTATCAGGATACTACACTGATAGGAGTTTCGCGAAAAGTGGCGAGCGTGGTACCCACTATTGCTTTTCTGATTATCTCAACTGATTAATGAGTTTACCAAATTTTGATATCTACTATCGTTATTAAGATTATGCATAGTGATTAGACGTCTAGTAAATTGAGGATTACTAATCGACTAAAATAAAACTGCCAGCGATTGAAATGTACGCTCGTTCGTAGACCTGCGTGAATTTCAGCAGAGATTTGAGAAAGAATTTCACGTCATTTAAATATTGTATGCAGCATATAGTTTTTTAAACTAAACTCCCTTAGGAACCAATAATATAAAAAGTAATGGTATCGTTATCAATAAAAATAAAAATGTCGGTGATTGAAAACTACGTTTGGGGTCTACGAATCACACAAATTCGTAGATCTGAGTGTATATTTCATCAGAGATTTGAGAACGAATTTTAAGATACTTAAACATCGTATGCAGCAGTATCTTACCCCGACTTATTTATTAACTGTAACGTCAACCAAAAACGATGCTATGTTCGAAACCTATTTTTATTATAGAATAATCGAAATGGTGCAGTGGTGAAAATCCTAATCAAAACTTTGTTTCTATTCACCTCTGCATTTCACGCCTTATGTATGTAGCTACCCCAATTAAGGGTATCTTTTCTAGTAGTTAATCATGACTCCTATAAAGAAAGAAAACCTAGTTAAATATATTAGCAACAACTAAGGGACTATGCTACTACGCCGCTACGAGATTCATTTTTTGTAGCAGTTTCCCAAAAAGGTTTTCTTAAAAACGAAGGTAGATTGTTAAGACGGGTTATGATCCGTTGTAGTTACAGGAAATCGTTCCTAGGAGACCATTCACAACTTTTTTAAACACTCTGAACTACATTCATAGATTTTGAAAAAAAATGCTTTCAGCAAAAAAAAAATGTTAAAACAAAAGGGATGGGATATAGGGATCAAAAGACCCTGCCCTTACTAACTCGTCTCCAAAAGCCATCCTGTAGGTATGTGTCTTTATGTTATAACCTGTCCTCTATTTTCATTAAGTTTTCTTCAAGAGCCGTGTATTTGAGTGGCCCTAACTCTCATGCTAGAAAATATATATAACCACGGAATTAAGTACACGGTTCAATCAAATGTATTTCTAAGTGCAAATAACAGTTTCTCTTTAGATAATTTAATCTGCATAGTCCAATGTATATTATTGTTAACACTCAAGACGCAGGCGTACTGCGTAGTGCTAACACAAGTGGCGAGTTCTCTGGGGAAAGTCGCCACGCAGCGCATTATCCAATTCAAATGTAAATACTGAATAAACTGCCGTTTCTATTCCTTTTAGCGTAGCGCCAGCTCTAGCCGTCACAAAGTCTTTATTGCTTTAATTTTATGATAATATTTGAGTGGAAATATGAAAACAAAATCGATAAGATAATCGAATTAAAGTTGTGTCGCTCGGCGACTCGATTACTTGAGATGTAAATGACATGGTGGGCAACTATGCATCGGATATGTGCACAGGCCCACCCGCGTAGCCTGCGTACAGTCGCCTCCATCATTACCAGGCCAGCATGCCGTCATTTAACCCTGTTTTTGACTTAATACTTTAATAAGACGTCATACTATTTGCTTGTAATTATAGGTACTCCTAGAATCGATGATGTTCCAATTTAAAGTACACGGCCAATAAATTACCAAGGATTAAATTCTGATCGGTTTTCTTAGTCATAGTTTACCCGAAAGCGTTAAGTGCGATTTATGTGACATTTATAGTGGCGAATTAAACTACTAATGCAGTCTAATAAAATCGATGTTGTTTTGGTTGATGTTTTCTTAGAACGCAAGTTTCTGGGAGCGATAATATTCAATAAAGTTTTTATTATACCCGTAACAGCAAGTGTCGCTGAATTTTATTATTACTAACCTTACGCCAATTGCATTTTGTTTACTTCATACGATATCGGCAAGTTGGAAGCTACCGCGGCGTGGCGTGGCGCGGTGTGACGCGCGCTTCCTAGTCTGCGCTTTACTATGTTACTGTTTATTAACGCGAACGCTGGCGTCTCCGCCCGCCCATTAATCTCCATATAATTAAATGATCAAGTAAAATTATATTTAGACCAGGAAATGGGGTCAAGCCCACGCCACGCGGCGCTATGTCTCGAGTCTCGCCCTGTGGGACTGCGCTTGTAACCTCGTGAAAGTTCAAACATACGTTTCGTAATGCTGCTAACAGTACCTTATCTTACATCCAACTAGTTGACACGAGCTTTAAAGGAAAAGTGACACATACAATCTGTAGCACTGTAGCTTTCAGTACCTAGGAACGTGCCGGTTACTCTGTATCTCTCTTGTACAACCTACGCGTTTAATTGAGCGTAATCTTGAAATTCAATTCAAATTAGAAGTAATAACATGACAACAATTTATTAACAAGATTAAATTAGAATTAAATTATGAAAGAAATTAAATATATTTTATACAGTGATATCTGTCTACCAACTTACCTACTTCAAAATATTATATGGTCATGTCGGGTTCTTAGGCGCCGGAATTTATGAGTTAGGCACATTCGTTGTTATTAGGGTCTTAATAAGACCCTGAATTAATTTCAGCATTAAATCAAATACACGTTTCGGTCTAACAACGTTCTGTGCGCTGGTTTTACATAATTTTTGCAAGCATGCGCAAGAGTGGAGGTCTGCATAATTACTCAGAGATTATTATGAGGCTTTCTACTAGGTCTGATAACGGTGCCACAAAACCATTAATGAGTGTACTCGCCTGGTGAAATCGCCGAGGAAAAATCTCAAGTCTTATTAACATAGTAGTAGAGCTAGTTTATTCATAATTGGCGGTTGTGCCCTCCCCGCGTGCGTGCGTGCGGGTCCGCCCCGCGCATGCGCCTCGGCGTCGTGCGAATAAATTGCGATCATAATATCGCGCGACGCACACCCAGCCCCGGCCACAATTAAAATTTGCATTCCTGCGTCTGATTGATAAATCTGTTGAGTAAGTGAGGCGGTATTTGATTTTGGTAGGCGTAGCCAGAGGTAGGCACAACTATTTGCCATTCAATCTTATTTGCGGCCATGCCCATTGCCCATGCGCAGGTTTTTAAATCATGGGTTGACACTCCTTAATGTAATAGACAGGGTTTCTTTAGCGAATGATTGTAATAAATAAATAGTGATGTGTCTATCCCGCAATAGCTTTTAAAGTAAAATGACGAACCGAAAGGTTAGGGACGAAGTCGGATACAGGCGGCGCATTTGCACTGCAATTATTGTGTAAGAAAAAGGATACAACAAAGACAGATTTAACTTAAAGATCCAAAGACCAAGTAGACCGAGATGGTTACACGTAGATACACAGTTATAGCTACATAAATCGCGATGTATCTCCATCCGCACGGCGCTATTTCGATAAGGATTACTCACAACTTCGTTAGGTGACCTTACTACACATAAAGGACGAGACGTTTTATTTCGACAGAAAGTAATGTCCCGTCATTTGTTTTCTCTGTGAAAAGTATTCCGAAATGACAGATATATAATTTTCCGTGAGAAATATAATATGCATCGCCGGCTAAATCCGTGGTTCGATGGCGACACATGTTCGCAAAATATTTTTTAAGTTTGTTTTTATGAGGTGCAACTGTAAGACGCGTTCACTCTCCAAGCATCCGTAGAATGATACCCAATAAATTATATACGATATTTTTGTTGAGTAAGTTGGCTCACGTCCACTGTTCGCTCCTGGACATTTTTGTTATCATATTCAATAACAAGCCATAGTAGCCAACGTGTTGACGAGCTTCGCACGGCGTGCATATGTGCGGCTGAACTCTGAAACTCGAAGCTCGCGCGCATCCCGATATGGTGTCCAGCATCGCATTAACAGCACCTTGTACTACTTAAGCTGTCTACACCTCGTAAAACTGTCGCAATATAATAGTGTTCCAAAAATTATCAGAGAATAAAGATCACGCCGCCGGACAACGCGAGGCGCTCAATAAGGAAGGAGAATGATTTGTATGATTTTTATGGTTCCTACTAATTGGTTCGACAATGTAAACGGCCTTTACGTCGCCTTCTTGCATTTTAATCAGGATACACTGGAAATAAACATATATAAGTTGAATTATGGACATATGGAACGAGAAGAACCAGTCACAATTGCGACAAGCAGGCGCCAAGCCCCGTCAATGAAGTCTACAATAATAAATAAAAGTTGAGGGAAACGAGACTCTATTAATACAGACACAATTTATTCTCTGCGATACCGACTGATGAACGTTACTACCGTCGTGTTTTGTTTTTAATGAATTATAATGTTTTAAATATCTGTTTAATTGAAAAGTTTATCTAAATGATCAGCATCAAACACATGAGTATATTTCACACATCACAACTAAATAAGAAATGTTGAAAGATATAATTTATTTTTGGTGTTGGACGTAACCGAGGCGTCGAGAAATATGTGGTGCTATCAATAACTAGCAGGCTCGATATGAGAGGAGCATATTTATGTGCCCTTTAATTTAAATAGGATAAAGTCGGTTATGAATCGTTAAGGACCACCGGCGAGAAGTTAAGGAGGGCTGTCAGTAAAGGGAATGGATATGTCTGTGGGAGCAGGAAGGCGGCCGCGCCGATGTCGTCAACCTTGCAATGCATATTCCATGTACATAATGTAAGCGAGGACGATTACACTCGAGCACAACTATAAAGCGGCCTATTGCCATGATAACATCTCCGCAGATTTAGCGAGACGCTGACGCCTCGGTGTCGCCATTCGCAGCGCCGTCATACCGATCGCAATGCTCCACGAATTACCTTAAGTAAAACTGCCAATTAGTATTTTATTAATGAAATCGAGATTCCTTTAGAAACGGTTTATCCAATACCGATATCGATCGATAAATTGCTTCTACTATGTAAATATTATATTCTACCCTTTTACTGTAAATGTTATATCATCTGGTTAGCATCTATTAATAGCAATTATGCACGGCTGGTTTGTTTTTCTTGCATCGCGTTCAAATGTTTTTATAAAAATAATTTATTGTTAGCCGGGAGCAACAACGATGACACATGTAGAGCATATAACTACGCGAAATCTATGGCATTTTTTATTATTGAATTTATTAAGCATTTATCATTCAGCACTGTCAGTTATGCATGCAGTAGTTTCGAGAAAACATCTAAAAGTAGATGAAAGTTTGGTTGTTGTTAACTGTTTGGCATGACGTTTTTTTTATTACGTAATAAAATTAATAGCAAAACAAATGTCTTTATTTTTGCGAATGTTTTTCGCGCTAGTCTGAGAATAACATTAAAATAGGTATGTAATAGTTGCTTTCTTGTTGTTGTTCGCAAGTTATGACGATTTTATAAAGGTTTAATCGAGGACAGGCGTCGCGTCGCGTCGCGTCGGCTTGTCGAGTCGGAGCTGTCTGACTCGTGCTTGGATAAATAAAGTGCATGTAATAATTTTATTAAACACTACACAGACTGATTGAAAGTCCCAGCTTCTTATTGCGATTTATCAAAGGAGAAGCTTAAATTAAATCGTTTTAAAAGAACTCGTGTTGATTTTTGTTTTTAAAACTTTTAAGTACCTACCGCACCAATACCAATATTTCGGTAACTGCAATTTTGGGTCGCAGTTTCCGTGAACATGTTTTGAGTTTTGAGTTTGCTTCTAAATTAATTAAATTATTCACGCAATAATTGCATTCCATATTTTTGTGTTTAGCTATCCCGTCTCCCCGACTATCATCCATATCTTCAGCAGCTATGCAGGAGATGACATCATTAACAATTTTTATTGCACCAATTATTTCCTCTCGTTTTTAAATGGCGCTAATTAATTTAGTTCACACGTTTAATAATTAAAAAAACCATTTTACTGGTTTATTTGCACGACACGAGGAATTCGTGAGCATGATAATTTTGCAATTTTCTAAGAAATTCCGACTTGTATCGCGACTTTGTGTAACATACTGGAACAATACGTTTGATGTGGAAGAATTTTATCGAAGTCGGCTTCGCGAAGTGATTGTGATGTCGCACAATGTCGCATCTTCTCGTTTCCTTTCAAAATGCCTGTACTATCAGATTGCATTGTTAGAAGGTTATTGTTTTTCCCTTATACCGTTTAACTTGAACATAGTGTTGTCCTTTACGAAAAAGGGTAAACTATTTTTTAAGTTATGTGATTTAGGTAACTAATAAATTCAGATGTAATTGAAATTGAATAACGTTTAAGTTAATACAACTATTGAAATGATGGACCAATTAATATTAATTTATGAATGTAATCTGAGAACTTAGCTGCAGGTGTTGGAGACAAAGTGAACAAATAATAATCGTGCAGCTCGCCGCCTCGTCTGGCGAATTTAAAGTAAACTAACAATAATTAATGTGTGATGATGTCATTATTTTACGCGTCAATATTCATAATTTTTCATTTCAAGTTGTTTTTTTCTATACCAGCTGTCGATGTAAGCTTATGTAAAGTGTCAGTTTTAAGATAATAATAATTTATCGGAGTATGTTTCTCCTTTAATCAATTTTCGTGAGGCCACCCAAGTACAACTGAATAAGGTTGCAACTATCTAGCATTTTGTAGAGAACTATTTTGTGGGTTTTAGGAATATTAGTTTCGCTTGTATTTATGATGTGGTGGATATTGTATGACCGCAAAATTTACAAATGTTTGCCAAATCCTATAAGACGGGTAATAAATAGTTCGTGCCTGGATTTTCTTTATAAGATTAATGACAAACACTGCCTTATTTGTTATCTGCGGGGCGAACTTTCGCGCCAGGCCCAGATACAGGCCATGGTCCAGAGCTAGATGGAATGGGATGCGGTCGCCTCCTTCTGTGAAGCATTAATGGCAGCTAAGGAGGCAGCCGTACGCGAGAAGGAAGTACGGATACGCGTGAAGGAGTCACAGAACGACTATGGCCACCGTAGTGTTCCACGCGCATTTCAAAGATATGTCGGCAAAAGCGTAGAGGCCCGTTACGGTATACCCAATCTCGGAAAAGGAAGCTTGCTGTTCTAGACAGCACCGGGTAGCACTTAGTAAAATTCGGACACGTCCTCCCGTTTCACTCCAGAGCTGAAGAAGTCATTGGATAATTCCCCAACCAAAAAAAATTGCTGGTTATAATTAGTCAGTAATTAGTAGGTATATAATTATAATATTTATAACCCATTGTTCGTCGATTGCTGAGAAACTCAAGAATAAGTCTGTGCAATCTCGAATATCGACTAAAAATAAAAATATGCGTACAGACTGCTATTCGTACTATGATGTTAACATACAGCCTGGCGCCGCAGCCTTTTTGCACATTTTATCAACCGTTTTTGTATTATTTGTGCAGTTCACCTCGTTATACAAAAATAGTGTGAAACCAAGTATGTAGCTATCTACATTCAATTAATTTAGTAAGGAGTTCGCCGACAGTCCATTTAATTAGTTCTATAAGCCGCCGACAAAAAACCGCGTAGTTCTAATACTGTACGGATTTAGAGCTAGTAAAGAACATGGCGTAGTTTATAGTTTTTTAAATAACGCGGTCCATTATAACACCATAAAGCTATTTGTTGCACCGGAGGACGCAGCGCCGCCGCCGCCGCTCGGCAGCGCACGCGTGACCGCCGCCGGTTCGTACAGATTACTGATGTGTTTATTAAACGCGTAATGGCAGTGTTACACTTGATTCATTAGAGCGAGTGATCAGATCAATGCGCCACAGTAATTCTTATTAGCGGCGGTAGACACCTGTCGACGACACTCGATACTCCGCGCTTTATATAATACCCGCCTCGCCGCAGCCGCGCGCCGCCGCCCGCTCAACACCTGAGGACACCCAGCCCACCTGCCGACCACCGCGACCGGACTACCGAATCACACCACACACACTATTTTTACAGACGTGACTAGCACTTGTATGGGAGTGTCAGCAACCATGCATGTGACGATGTCAGCCGACCCACAGAAATAATCTACCTAAAGCAATGCCGAGCTAAAATGGGACAGTCTATTTTTGTACATTTCAATATGGACGTAAAATAAAATGTCTCATTGACTTCTGAAAAAGGAATACAGGTAATACGCTCCGAGGACTTTGCTCATGTTATTTGACTAATACAGGCAACATTGAAATGAATCGCCCAGTCGTTTAAGGTAACAAACAGTTTCACTTTATTGTTGATACCAAATAAGCTTATGTCTCAGTTTGGCGCAAAATAAAGAACGTCAAGAAAAGTATGGAGCTATAGCATAGTGCAGCTATAGTTAGCAGCCGTGGGCTGGTATGATAGCGTCACAACCCAAGTGTACGTAATATTAAGTGCACGCCAAGGGGCGGCACAATGAGCAATCATTCAGCGTGTGGGTGTGTGTTTCTAATCATACACTGATACTCTGATCAAAGTAAATTAACTGATCGGCGGCGAGTCGCCTACACCGCGCCGCGTCTGCGACCGTACAGTGTACGTGCTTCCATACCGAACCGCGTTCTGTACGATAATACTATAAAATAAAAGCAAGTCAAGTCCAGCTCGTTAACAGAAACAGCGATGCGAAGGATGTTGTTGAATTTATTAGTGATGATGAATGGTAATCTGTGCGGCGGTATCGTCTCGTGAAGTATTTCCACCGCCGAGTGCGAGTGTAAACTAGTCAGCGTGTCGGCAGAGCGAATGTCAAAATATCCTGCTTAAGGCTAATTCAGAACGAACAATTTATGCGCTGCCCACGCGCGCTGAAATACGGCGTACGCCTCTTTCAACCCTTTTATGTAGAGAATTTATTGAAGCGACTTGCGCACACTTCAATGAGCCGACCATATTCTTCTGGTTTGACATGCAGCTCATACTTATCGTGATCTATGCGATGCTACGAGTGTGACACAATGCGCTAACCCTGAACCGGCCCAAGCCGCCGAGCGTGCCACGCTCTGGAGATTACAAATTGCACCCAGACCTGTGTGGACACATACAGGCGATGGAAATTATTGACAAAATATGGAGATATGTTTATACTCGTATGATGAATTTTATTCTTGTGGTGCATTATCACTCATATAAATCTGATGTAAATATTTACAAAAGGAAGATGCTTCGCCTGCCTGCAACTGGTTGAGGTATAGGGTGGTAGCATCATAAGTGTGAAATCGTGAAAATTTCCAATATGCGGACGATAAATTCAAAATAAACAGCGGATCGTATCGAGTACATTCCATAAACAGATCGTGAAAGAAGCATAAGACGGGCGTCGCCAATACTTCATTTCCCTGGCGAAGCGTTTCTGGCTCATCGCCAACGTTTCCGAGAAAACGAAAGGAAGGTTACGCGATGTCTCGCCTCACTTTATATGCCTAAATCATGTCAGAGATAATATTTTATATACATACATTGAAAAGTCCAGAAACACGCGCGGCTTATAAAATAGGTGGTGTGTGAACGCGTCGCGCTCGGTGTCGGCAGCGACGGCGGCGCGACGCGGTGCGGCGTTAACGATCGAGTAGGTGTGACGGTAAATAATGCTTTTTTGGCACTCCACGAACATGAAAGGAAAAAATAATAAACAAGTACTTTCTTCTCGAGCTGCATTCATAATTTGCAATTTTAATGAAATTGACGTCCTTGTGCAAATTCTGTAATAAAATATGGAGATAATGACGGGCGTATCGCGGCGCGCGTCGGTAACGCAATACGTATTGATCGCTGCATCCTGAATATGGGTCGCCGGCGCATCAGCGGCGTCACCCCTTCTTCCTCATTACGCAACGTGCTCAGCCACACTATGATCATCGTCTATCTCCGTTATTGCCTTGTCGGTCGTCCACCAGTTTTTGTTATCCGCGTGGTTACACCACATATTATATTTTTATTGTAAAATGTGGCGCATGTCAGTCTGTCCACGGTTGTCAGAGTTTGTAACGTTTTAAAAGCTTTGTTAGAATTTTAAAATCTGTGTGGATGAGCGACTGTTAGCGTAGCTACTTGTAAATGGGCAGCAGGAGCAATATGTTCTCACGCAACATGTCCCAGTCGTTATCAGTGCACTCGCAGTGAGGTTAATTAAATAGTTACGAGAGGAAGATAATAGTGACGCCTGTAGAGGCCGGCACCTTATCGACCCGACGCATCTGATAGTGAATCTATCTGCGACACCTAATCGCTTGCTGTCGCTTTGCAGCGAGATAAACTTACATAACTATTAAATCTATTGAAATTTTAGTGCGATGATAGTCACTTTGATTTGAGATTTTTAAGTCAATAGTGTGTAGGTTACTTCTAGACAAGCGCTCTCTATCGTCGACCACATAGACGCTTTCCATTAGGTAAGATATTGGTCAAGGGCGAGTTTCTCAACAATAAAAATAAAACTTCTTTCAAATTTTGTGAAGTTTATCGGTCTTCAAACTTAAATTAGACAGATGCCTGGTGGATCTGATGTTCTAGTTTGTTCGTAATTGTCGGTGTAAGCTCCTACGACGCCATACAAGTGACATAAAAGAGGCGGGGTCGGCGGACTACCACATCAGCACCAGCTTGTAGAATTAGCCAGTTTATGGAATACTCTATATTAATATACGCTTGATTACACAACTTCCAATAACCATTTACATTTAATTCATATTTTTCTACTTGCTTCACATCAGGTGTATTAAGAAGTTTTATATATTTGTTCCGAGCGAAAACCGAATTAACCTGCGACACGGAGCCAATAACTCAACATACTCGTAGAATGTGAGTGCTACTGCACTCCAAGTCGTCAAAATGTATTATAAAAATTATTAATAAATATCAACTCTAAGTAGTGTAGTCCAACATCCTAGCATAATCAGCCTTATCCCCGACTGGGAGTTGGTATGTTTCTCTAGGAGTGGGAATGGACAGTAATCCAGTGCGAATTGGCGGATATCACAATGTTTTAGAATTTTTGGTACTAGATCATACGGGCGGGCGGGTTTCCTCATGATGTTTTCCATTTACGATTTAACACCACTGATAATTAAATTAATTACCCAAAGTATTGCCAAGCTGGGTTCAAACCCACGATCTTAAAACAGACAGCAGACCAATGTCAATGACTGCTGAGCCAATCTTTCCCCGCTTAGACACAAGACCGTCATTTCGGATGCCGCAAATAAACTTACATTAATTTTAACACTACGATGCAACTTTTATTTTAAGATGTTCGCTCACGAGTTCGGTATGTAAATGCAACTTGTTAACCCGTGCTTGCAGGCTCAGCTGCTAACTTGTAAATCAAATAATATAAAGTAGAATTAACGACGGACAAACCCGCGAAAATATTAGCGAATAGATGTGAATCGGGGAGCTTGTTAGAATGCTACGAAAGTTTTAATTCCGCAGGCAAAGTGCAGTAATCCAGAAGATAATAATTCAATTTTAATACATCATCATCATTAGCATTATCAGCCTTGTAATGTTCCCGCTGTTGGGACTAAGACCTCCTCTTTATCACCATTCTTATCTCATCATTATTTTAGCTGAAATATTACTGTTGGATATAGGCGTCCCCCAAACGTCCCACAACGACCCCGGTCCAATGCGTCACGCATCTATCGAATTCCCGCGACCTTCACCAGGTCATCGGTCCACCTTGTGGGAGACCTTTCAATGCTGTATCTTCCGGCTTGTGCTCGCTACTCCAGAACCTTCCGGTCCTATCGACCATCTGTTCTATGAGAAATGTGCCCAGCCCTCTGCTACTTAAATTTGGCGCTTATAGCTATGTTGGTAACCTTGGTTTTTTATGTATATCTTCAAGTCCGATACCATTATGCAAGGAAACTTCGAGCAAGTACGCACACAAGAATGTATCTTATATTAAATACGGCCAATTTGCCCAAAATATATATACCTTTTCGCTACTAGTCTGTCTTCTGCCATCGCGGGTCAATCTTTCCAGTAAGAGACTAGTTTATCTCTCCTATGTTTTAGCGTTTAATGGGAACTAGTAAGTGGTTATTTTAGGCCATAGGGCATCTGACATGCAGCAGATATCTTTGAGCCACTTAAGAATAGCAGCTTTCCGAGTAATATCTGTAACTTTTTACTATTACCACTGCTCTCAAAACGGTGAAGGAAAACATCGTGAGGATACCGGCATGTCCTAGAACCAAAAATTCGAAGACATGTGACATCCGCCAATCCACACTGGGCCCGTGCGGTGCATTATGGCCCATTCCCTCTCCTAGAGAGGAGTCCTGAGTCCCAGCTGTGGGAACATTATAAGGCCGATAATAATATAATATATAATTACTATTACTCCTATCGTGCCCCTATCTAACCATGTGCTAAGAATATTTAGACACTAACCGGTAACCTTACAATATCATCAATGCGTCACACAAATCTGTGCAAAAATAATATCTGTCGGACGATAAAACTTGTATGGTTTAGCTGCAAATCATTATTTACATGTGAGATAAACGGTAATACTTCGCATGTACCTATATTTGCGTAGAGTTTATAGAAAGCTAAATAATCATGTCCGTTCACTGTTTACTCATACTGTTTTCTTTAGCGCAGTATATTCTCAGTGTTGCATCGTTTTCTAATCTATGAAATTTGATATGTTCAGCAATATTATTGAAAGTTGTGTTGTTTTGCTAATGTTTTCAATTTGCGGAGATTTTCTTAACTATTGAAATACTATTCTCGGGTTACTTTACGACTATTTTCTCTGTGTATTTTGAGATTGTGCAGTGCTTAGATTTGTACATCTAGATTTCGTTATTTTAATAATAAGCAACTTATTTTTTGTACTTATGTGGTGCTTTTCCCTTTGTTACAGAATGTTTATTCGGCAAACAAGCGATGGAGCTCGGCTCCAAGTGGTTTGCGGACCTGGGCCCGCCGTTTGGCGTCATGTACTGCATCAAATGTGAGTGTGTTGCGGTACGTATTCCCAAAACACTGCACCAACTATACTATGATCATTTTAAGATGATTGTTGTGACATTTCACGAAGAAGAACAATAAATAAAACTACATAGATAAGTTCAGTTTGAACTCGAAATCATTCTTAAATTATTTCGTTAAAAGGATTCGATTTTCGATTGATCTTATACCGAACCTCGAAAAGAACAAATAAAATAGCATGTGTCATATCGATCATTACAAAATGGACGAAGTATAAACAATATGACGTTCAAGAATACTTAACTTTTGACACGAGTGATGTGTTACAGGTCCAAAAGAAAAGGCGAGTGGTAGCTAAAGTGCACTGCCGGAACATCAAGAACGAGTGTCCTGAACCTTCGTGTGACACTCCAGTTCTGCTGCCCGGCAGGTGCTGCAAGACGTGTCCTGGAGACTTGAACTGTAAGTGCTTTTGATTTACTATTGTTTGAACATAAAAGTGCTTTTAGTTCGTGTTCGATGAATTTGTTTAGAATTAACTCAAGGATTTTTAGAAAGATTTAATTGACAGCCAGGATCAACGGCTTAACTTGTCTTGAGACACGGATGGGTGTCGATACTTGATGGGTTTTCTCACCCATTTGGCAACCAATTTATCTTGACTAGCAATACTTAAGTTAATACTTGGATCCTTTTTACTTGAATAAGATTACGAAGACCATATGACGATCCGAAAAGTCCTGATAAAGCATTTTGCATTCGCAATACGAAAAAAGTGCCAACATTTTTGACTATCGATATTATAAAAGTGAATGTTTGTTTGTATGTAAAGAGGCTTGTTATTCTTCCACGCAAAAACTACTGAATGGATTTCAAAGAAACTTGGTATACAGGTAGACAGACCATGTTCTGATATACGTAAACGTCTGACGGTCTGATATACAACCATACTTTTTTTTGTCCTGGAAGTATGTTTCCTTGGAATAATTTTCTACTGTAACTTCTCTGGTAGCAGCTAGTTCCTTGATAAAAGGTAACATTTGACTAGGCTTATCCGAGGAAAAAATGACGATATGTATTTTCGTCTGACTTAACCCGCCTTGACGACAGACAGCCATAGATAACAATAACCACGACAGACCTTGAAGTAATAACCTCTGTTTTTTCACTCTAGTGGGAATTGCTCATTATAATGACATTGCATATTTTTCAATAGCACTCCTAATTTGTAGAGTCAAAAAGTCACTCGTTTGACGTGATGTTCCTCGTTGTACTCTCAGTAGTTAAGACCCAATCTTCTCTAGATTGGGTCACTGCTAAAAATGATCCCCTCACAACTGTAATTATTCTTGAGTAGTACGATCTATGAAGTTTTTTTATATACCATAAACTAGTGCTTGACTACAATCCCACCTAATGGTAAGCAGTGATGCAATCGTTGATGGTGAGGCGCACTAATTTATTACTAGTTTTCTTGGAAATGCAAGGTTTTTTCTTAATTTATACTTACCTGCCCAAAGATTTTGTGCGATATTATGTCTTAATCTTAATGACAAATAATTAACTAAAAAAATTGGCCAAGTGCGAGTAACTAGCGGACGAAAGATTCCGTACCGTTCGTAGCAAAAAATGGCAAAAAAGTATCGTTTGTTCTATGGGAATCTCGTTTAAATATTTATTTTATTCGGATTTTAGTATTTTTTATTATAGCAGCAAAAAAAAAATACGTCATCTATGAAAATTTTAACTGTCTAGCTATGAGTTGAGATGAGATGTAGACAGACTGCGGAGCCTAAGGAACTCTAAAAATAATTATATTTATTATTTACTTTAAATAAAAAGGTGCCATGCACTAATTTCTTCTGCCACTACCACCGTAAAAAGTCAGCTAAGATTTTTTTTTGTATTCAGAACTTGTTTAATTGCGACTATTAATTCTGATAGGAAGATACATACGTTGAAAGTCAGTATCGATCGCATTGTAGCTCCCGTGAAAGAGCATCGTGATAGCAATAGGTCTGCGTTGACTTGGACAATATTAATGACGCGAGCGCAGTTCGGGCGGCGACTGTTTAATTAGGCGCAGTCGTCACGGGAGCGCGAGATACCCACAGATAATGTATCGTGAACATGATAATGAAATAAGAGATAGGTAAAGCCTGGCCTGTTGGTTGTAGTGTGACTGCTGTGCTGGAGGTCGTGCGTTCGATTCCCAACCAGGACAAATATTTGTGTGTTGAGTACGAACATTTGTTCTGTGTCTGGATGTAATTTATCTACAATGTATAAGTGTTTTTATCAGTTGTCTAGTACTTATAGCGAAGGCTCTGCTTAGTTTGGGACTAGACTAGATGGAGTTGTGTGAAAGTTGTGGAATAAAAAAAAAGGTTTGCGGCAATCTAGACGGTGATTTTGGACAATATTTATGACGCGAGCGCAGTTCGGGCGGCGAGGGTTTAATTAGGCGCAGTCGTCACGGGAGCGCGAGATACCCACAGATAACATATCGTGAACATGATAATGAAATAAGGGTTAGGTAAGGCCTGGCCTGTTGGTTGTGGTGTGACAGTTATGCTGGAGGTCGTGGGTTCGATTCCCACCCAGGACAAATGTTTGTGTGATGAGCACGATCATTTGTTCTGTCTGGGTGTAATTTATCAACAATTATCTCAGAATTTAAAAAAGTATGTTTATCAGTTGTCTAGTACTTATAGCATAAGCTCTCCTTAATTTAGGATTAGATGGCTTTGTGTGAAAGTTGTGGAATTGTGTTGATTTAAGTGATTTGGACAATATCAATGACGCGAGCGCAGTTCGGGCGGCGACTGTTTAATTAGGCGCAGTCGTCACGGGAGCGCGAGATACCCACAGATAATGTATCGTGAACATGATAATGAAATAAGAGATAGCTAAGGTCTGGCCTGCTGGTTTAGTGGTTAGTGGCCCTTACGGCTATGCTGGAGGTCGTGGGTTCGATACCCACCCAGGACAAACGTTTGTGTGATGAGCACGATCATTGGTTCTGTGTTTGGGTGTAATTTAACTACAATATATGTGTTTTTATCAGTTGTCTAGTACTTATACCACAAGCTTTGCTTAGTTTGGGACTAGGTGACATTGTTTAAAAGTTGTGGAATAAAAAAAGATAGGTCTGCGGCAATCTAGATGGGGTGTTTTGGGCGGCGAGTGTTTAATTAGGCGATAGGCGCAGTCGTCACGGGAGCGCGCCGATACCCACAGATAACATATCGTGAACATGATAATGAAATAAGAGATAGGTAAGGTCTGCCCTGTTGGTCTAGTGGCTAGTGGCCCTGGCTGCTGTACCGGAGGCCGTGGGTTCGATTCCCACCTAGGAAAAAAGTTTGAGTGATAGGCAACGATCATTTGTTCTGTGTATGCGTGTAATTTATCTACAATATTTAGAAATATATAAATATGGTTTATCCCCTAGCACAAACTCTGCTTAGTTTGGGACTAGATGGCGATGTAAGAAAGTTGTGGAATAAAAAACATAGGTCTGCGTCAATCTAGACGGTGATTTGGACAATATTAATGACGCGAGCGCAGTTCGGGCGGCGAGGGTTTAATTAGGCGCAGTCGTCACGGGAGAGCGCAGATACCAACAGATAACTTATCATGAACATGATAATGAAACAAGAGATAAGTGAGCTGATCGCCTCACACCTTCGCGCTTGAACCAGCCTGCACCGGTACAATGAACATGTTCTTACTGCGACCAGCGGGCCTAAAAGGCCTTTCTTCTTTTTCGTCGATATCTCTCTTGACACGGTGGTTGTGGTTATCACTTCAGGTGTTGGTAGCAAGCTTCACAACACGTCGCCACTCTTATCTGATGGTCGCCTTCCTTGTACATTCGTGTAGTGTGATGCTGTCAAAAGTGCAATCACTGGCCTTTTAGGCCAGTTTTGACATTTGAGAAAAAGACCCTAGAATGTAACTTGGACAAAAACTAAAAGAAACAATTAAATAATATCTAATAATATAAAGTGTTTAACAAAACCCTTTTGGCGCGTTAAATAATATTTTTAAATAATATTGTGAGTATTCTAGTATTCTATTTCTTAATTAGTTATATACGTCGCGATGACAAATGCCAAAACAGGCTATTTATTTTTGTAAACTTTAGTAGATTCTGATATGAAACGAATTGAGTTGATTTTTTTTTACTTAAACTGAGACTGTGATCCCACCTGATGATATGTACGATCTGCTAGAAATTCGGGATAATAATATGATTTGCTTTCAGATCATCATCATCATCTACCTAGCCTTTTTCCCAACAATATTGGGGTTGGCTATATGATTTGCTTTTAGATGAATTGCTCAAAATGAGTTTTAGGCCCGCATATTTCTCGACACGATTTGCATGCTAAACAACCGCATCTCGAAAGGTTAAACAATAATGGATATACGCCTCTCATTAGCCTCACGATGACGTCATCACAGTGATTTGGACAATTTCATTTCCTAGTTATATATGATGTCATTTTTTACAACCGCGGTCATAGTAACACGGCGCTGATGTCATGCCTTACACTAGACATTTGATATTTATCCTAAACTTTATCAAACAGGAGCGGTCGTTTAATAGCTAATAAAGTCTTTAATTTTGTCTTAATGGACGTGTTTCGTTTGTTTTTTCATCTAATATTAGTGTAAAATGATTTATAAATATTGTCATCTCGATTACGTTGGAAACGTATCGAGCGGCAACAGGTTCGTGAGTCATGGGCCATCTGTCGCGAAAACTATCCACACATGTGGAAATCGACTGGACGACATATAACTTTATGGACCTTTTTGCAAGTGTAGCCTCTTTGATGGCCGCTATTAATATGCCATTTTGGTGTGACCTGCTTCGCGTTTGTAACTCGACACTTTCACGATTTTAGGTTATTCAACACGTCGGTGTAGCTAAGAGTTAATTAATTATTTTATTATGATTATATTATCATATCTAATTTTTGATATCTAAAGTTAATATCAACCTTATTTTAGTTTGTTTAAAGAAATAAAACCTATCAAGCTATAGTGTGTACACATTAAAAGTACATTATGACATTTAAGTCATTACCGTCTTTGTAATGTCGCCCTGAACGCAACGGTCGGGTGTAATTCTTGATTGTCGCCGCTCATTATCCCATTAAGTACATTTTTAATGCAATCGGCAAATTTGCCGACTTTAAAGGTAATTGCAGAAAATAAGAAAGTATGCGTATGCGCAGTGACAGGAACTGGCGATGACAAATGACAGCGCAGCGGCGAGCGCGCGCTCCCACGAGCGCACTCATCAATATACATTAGGCAGCACACATGGACGCGACGCCTCATGCCCGCACCCGGCACCGTTCATCATCATCTTCCACTTACTTGTAAATTCGTAATCAATTCGATAAAACATAAATAATTCTGTCAAATGATTGGCACGGCGCTATCTGGGATCTTCCGCAGCCAGTGGCGACAGGTCGTGATTGACGAGGTGGGTGGTGCGGAGGCTGGCGTGGCGGCGGCGGCGGGCTCAGCCGCAGCGGCGACGCCGCCGACGCCGCGTCTGCCCGCCCGCGTCCTCTCATTACGACTATATCGAGAGCATTACAATGGCATTACTCAGATGCACTGGGCGCTGGTGCACAAATGGCACGCGCTGGGCCCCCCTGCGCCCGCGCCGAGCCCCCCTGCGCCCGCGCTGCTGCGAATATAGCTGCTGCTGCTGGTTATTCCGGGCGCGGCCGTCGACCCGTCGCCGCGACGCCGTCTGCTCGCCTTTTTAGCGAACACAACGTACAACACACATTTTTTGCGAACAAATATCGCCGATGTCAACGTACGCGCTCTTTTACTATATTTACTAAGTCATATTCCAAGAAAAAAGGTGATATATTCGGTCCAATAAATGTCTCGCCAGTGTTTTTACTTTCATCGTTAAATAGGTTCCCGTGGTCGAGATTCATTTAGCATACGGCGTGATATGTAAACAAAAGTGGCCGTTCTATTAGGAACGATTAGAGTTTAGAAGAATTTACTGCGTCTATTTCCTTCTCGTTGTGGTTGCACAATGTCTAGTGAATTCAAGCGACCACTACTGGCACAATGAATTAATTGTGGTTCCGATATGGTTTATAAGCAGTTAAAGCTTGGCATGGCGGAACTGTAAGCCGGCCGTAAACTCTATCTGAGGCTCGTAACTATAAAACGCATCAAATCTGATTCACAGTTGCCTTTGTGAGAGCTCCAGTTGGCGGTCTGCCGGCTGCCGTAATAATATAGTTTATCGTGCTTTTAATAAATCCTCAGTACCTTACGAACACAGTAAAAACGGATAATTTTTAATTAAAACCGAGCCAGGTGTTGGCGTAATAAACTAAATGAATTTCATGCCTTTAGCAGGGGAATCGTTCGCGATGTCAGTGAAGTGAGAGTTATTCTGGGCTAATATATGTTTCAAAGAAATTGTGTTGATTTATTTGTTTCCACAATTGTATAACCACGATTTGACGGTGTCGTGTTGGCGTTGAGAAGATAATTTTATGTTGCTAAATACATGAACATGTTTGCCCAAGAATAGCTTATTTACAGACGCTAATAAAGTACTCAGTAGATGCGCCTACAGAATAACTTGACTATTCGTATTAAGAATATAGAGAACGAAAAAAAAAAATTTCATAAAACTTGGCGGTTTCTGCATGAGGGCTTTATCCTTAAATGTGCAAAACTTTCTAATTTGCTGTCGTATGTTGGTACAACTGCTGTGTGAACGGTAAACGGCACATATGCGGGTAGAATTGCATTATGCTTAAAAACATATGAAAGAACGTTGTTATACGATTGGGTGGTGATTATATGCAAAATTGTTCGAAAGAATTACCCCAGCACTGGATTGCAAAGGGGAACTGAAAGAATACTGGCGGGTTTTTGATTTCAGTTAAAAACTAACACTTCCACTCACTACAGGCGGAACTAAAGACGTAAAGCCGTCCTAAAACCGGGAGAAGTTCATCATCCGATAGACGTCCAATGTTGGACATAGGCCTTCCCAAAGTGTCGCCGCAGTCGCGAGCAGTCCTGTGAACCTCGCATTCGTAAATTTCTCTGAATCCATTACCAGGTGATCGGTCTATCTTGTGGAGACTATCCAACGCTACTGTCTTCCTTTTATTCCCATCGAACATCTGTTCTGTAAGCAATGTGCCCTGCTCACTGCAGCCACTGCCACTTAATCTTGATAATCTTGGTTCTCCAGCGGATGTCTTCATTTTCTATGCGATCATGTAAGGAAACCCCGGGCATAGCCCTTTCCATTGCTAGTGATTGATTCGAGTAGTTATTTGAAGATTTCTCATTTAAAAAAAGTAGTGTTGTATAATCTCAGAAGAAATGGTAATTCATATAATCTCTATCATTTGTCATTTTCTCTGTATTCCTTATTTTTACCTCGTTTTTATTTTCAGCAACGTGTCGACTGACACATTGCTGATGAAACGCGCGTACTGTGAATGACTGATGACATGTAACTATTTACTGAATGTACGACTATTAGCTACTGTTTCATAACAATCTTGCATCGATTGTAATAACTTTATCTTGTGTTTAATTTTAAATGTTGTACCTACTCTATATTAAATTGATATTGCGGTAAAACGACCTAATTAATCAGAGTTACAAGCAAAGGGCAAGTGTCACATTATCGTAAATAATGTCAAGTCTATTTATACTTAGGAAAAGAAACTGTATGTGGAGATAACCTGGGAGTATGTAATACGGCTGAAAGCTTGCGCTCGTGACGTCACCGCGGCGGCGGCGGCGTGCACAGCGCGCGGTGTCGCACGCGGCGTGCACGGCGCCGCGCGCACGCGTTCACGGTTCAGCGCGCGGCGCGCCCCTCACCACTCGATCACGAGTGTATCTAATTCAGTGTACAGCAAGTGCCTCCGAGGAATTTGTTTTGTGCACGCCGATGCACGGTGCCCAGCACAATCGACGTTTTATTTTTGTGAAATCGGTGTCTCTCGCTGCAACACATTCCTCGGCGCATAATTTTGTTTGAGCCTTTTTCGCCGTTTACTGCGCAAAACGCTTTGATGTCAGAGTGCTCTCTTTTATTAAGAGCGCCACTGATGCACGAACGTCGAGCGTAGACGTGAGTGGACACGGATGATCGTTAATTTGAAATATGTGTGTGCCGCCACCGCGAGCCCGCCTCAATGATATGATTACTTTTGTAGCGCACTCAACATTCAGGCGGACGTTATCGTAAACGCTTTGAATGGGGATACTTGTTGGCTGTAGGCCGCAAGCACACCCGTTATTATTTTAATGTCAGCTAATGAGGCAGTGTTAGGTGAATGCGGTTTGTGGGCACGGGGCAGGCTCACCATGAGTAATAGCGAGTGGTTAGTGGTGCGAACTGTGCGTGACTCGGCGTGCCCACCGACGAGCGCGCTGCTGTGGCGCCAGGCCCTTTCTGATTACCTTAAACATTAATCTTTTGATTAAACTGGGTCGTTTACTTCTTTATGTATACCTAAGCGACAGTTGAATATCTAGTTATCGAATTACTGGCCACGCTCCCTCGCCGATCCGTTCTGAACTGTTTGCGCAGTAACATTTCTCCCACCTCGCTACGCTAAAAGGATGGCTAAGGTCGGAGTCGTAAAACAGAAACGTAAGTAGTATCGGATATTCGCTGACGTCATGATTTTCGTAATTTGGTACGTGTTTGTTGAAATAATGCGAAAACGTACTTGCGTAAATAGAGAACATACGCGATGTGCAAACAAGGCGGGCGGCGTCGCGACGCCCGGCGCCAGCGCCGGCGCCGGCCGCGCCGCGAGGACACGCGATCTACGACGCGAATACTTATTTCATTACACTAATTACAATATTTTGAGTGGCCTCCAACCTCTGGCGACAAACATCATCTATAATCTGATCACATACTTGACGCGTACTACTTGCCTCTCATGAAAGATTTCCTCAAGTTTTACACTGTCGTTCAGAGCTTGTGTAGACATTTAAAATGACAGTTTTTGTGTTTCGATAGCAAGCGCTATGTCTGCTTCAACTGTAACAATCGAGATGCGATGCGGTCAAGATTTGGTTTAAATGAAATCAAAGCAGGCACTTGAAGCTGCACAAACAGACAACAGTGCGCACGCGTTCATTCGTAACTTATAGTTAATTGGCTGTTACAAGATAATTTTAGAACATTAATAATTTTGTCAAGACGCAACATTAGTGATGCGCCGTGATGTCAACGCGTACGATAAATCCTTTTATCTAATCATTATTGTTATTGTTATTACTAAGTAGATAGGTACAATGGAAACAGTGACGGATAGTGGCGCCAGCAATATGCGGGTTAATGTGACCACGACTCTTGATTTTATTTCGCACAATACGACACGAGCGACACTGCGCAGGTTTACGCAGTAAATCAACTTGATAGAATATTAGAATTCCGAACGTGCCATGCCCGTCGTTTTTACAGTAAGTTACTGTCTTTGTGATTGGTTGTTCAGCTGGCAGGTTTAAGTGTTTAATTTGTTCAAAACAAGCAGTCATTGTATTGAATAGCAACTATTAATCACTATAAGAATCATTTAAAGCTGAGTAATGGTGCTTGTTTCACTCGATGTTTTTGAAAGATCTTTTAGTGTTCATTTGTCAATTGGTTTTGCTTCTGAGGCAACCTTGCTAGTAAATTCAGCATTCGACTCATTTCCTTTGGGAGTTTCTTAAAATAAAGATTATTTTGGAAACTAAACATCGAAACTGTGTCGGGTTTTCACAATATATCACATAAACAATGCCTAGTCGTTGTATTGTTGATTGATTGTGTGTGACTTCGGGCTGTTTATTACTGGGCATTATGGGGAGGCGGGGTATGTTTGACTAGCTGTCCAGGTCGGACTGTGGGCGGTCTACGGGTGGTTATCTTAGCAGTGAAATCGCTGGCGTCTGCATTTATCGGCACTTGTGCGACACTCTATGATATGAGTGTGGTGCGAGAGCTCACATCACTTAGAGGTGTTATTAATAAAGACTGCGATAGGCGTGTTCTAGATTTTTTATGTTTATTACAATGAATGAGGATGAATGAATGAGGTTAACTTGAATGAATAATGTTGAGGTACCAAAGTATAGGTACTCTCCCTGGTTCATTAAGTGACATGTTGAGTAGCGCGCAACTTTAGACTTTGGTTTAGCATCGGTCATCACATGTTTAGACTGTTTACCCTAAAACTTTTGCGAAAGAGGACATTGATACAATGAAAATGAAATAAAGTAACAGTTTGCGTTTTGTAGAATTTAATTCAAGAGTCATATTAAACAATCTGTGGAGATTTACAACCCCATAATATGTTGATTTGACATAAATGTAGGACAGTAAGTAGTATTAACTGTGAAATGAATTTGTTCAAGATTGTAGGAAAATTATCTACATTATGTATGACCTTTTATATTTTAATTCGATGGTCATGATCAACATTTTAGCCATAAGAATATCTGTTGAACATAGGCCACCCCGAAGTGTCGTCACAATGAACGGTCTTCGTATTCATCGGATTCCCGCAACCCTTACCGGGTCATCGGTCCACCTTGTAGGAGGTCTTCCAACGCTGCATCTTCCAGTACGCAGTCACCGCTCTAGAACCTTTCGGTCCCAACAGCCTTCCGTTATGCGAAGAATGTGGCCTGCCCAAGTTTAGTGAATTCGAGGGTGCCTAAGAGTAATAATAATAGTGGTAAAATTAAGAAAATTCTCAGATTTTTTTCCTATAATACTGTATTACTTTGAAAATGAAACTTCGAACTTATCTCTGTCTCGACAAAATGCAAATTAAAATAATATTTTAAATACATAAATGACAGATTAAGCGCGAGCCATAAAAATGGACCGTTTAATGTAATATTGATAATTTAATATTAATTTAATTCATATTATTTAAATTTATTCGTTATTAATGCTGTATTTATACTGTTTTTAAGGTTTGGTCGGCATTCACTCATGTGCGGTGTCGTCGAACCAATATCGTTATCATGTTGGACTGTGGAGGCACATTGTAGTATTGAATCATATTATGTAGCTAAAGGCCCTTTGTAATGACCTCTATTACGGCATCACTTTATACTTGTAAATAGAGAAAGTTAGCAATTAATGTTTAATGTATAATACAAGCTGCACAATAATAGTTTTCGTAAATCATCAAATTACTTCTTCTGCTCTAGGTAAAGGGAGGGAGTGTAAGACTTTTACTGGCCTAAACCTAGCAGTGTACCTTCATTTACCCAACACTTTAAACAACCTCGCAGCACTAGTAGGCATTGAACAGTACTGCTATACGTTTCTCCACTACTCTAGGTTGACTGGTAGAGAAATTAGTGAACTTAATGCCAGAGCATTAACTTCACCATGGTACCTTTAGTTGCATGAATATTAAATAAATAAATACTAAATAAACACTACAAAGAAATAATAAAAACTCGGAAATTATAAGATTCTAAATCCTCTTTTATTTCAAGGCGGATTTTCCCTGGAAGCCCGCGATATTGCTTTTTGTAGATCAGTAGGTAAGTTGCTGTATGTTGAATAAAAAATGATTGGTAACCGTAATATGTATTTATTTACTAAATTATAAATATTAAAATCTATTAACCTATTGATTTTTTTTAATTTCTATGTGAGGGTAGACGAAAAACGGCAAACGTCGAAGTTGTGCCATAGCTGTCCTTTTTCACGTAAATCGCACATAAATCGTAAATTCTGGACAAATATTTAAATGTCAATATAGTACTAATGGACTTAGGTTTACTCTAGAGACCTAATGTAATGTAATTACGGTAGCAGACACTAACGCAATAGTAGCTTTGACTTACACGTGGAAAGCTGACGCCGCAATTAAGGAGAAGGACCATTACCTCCTCTGGTGTCCTTTTCGTGACACTCCTTCTACCTATAATCATCATCTCAGCTGAAAGACATCCATAGTTTAGACGCGATATAGACTTTCCCGCGGCTCTTACCAGGTCATCGGTCCACCTTGTTCGAACGTTGCTTCTTCAGTAGGTACGTGATGGCCACTCCAAAACTTTCCGTCCCCATCGACCATCTGTTCTACGAGCAATGTGCCCTGCCCACTGCCACTTAAGTTTGGCGATTCTTCGGACTATGACCTTTGGTTCTCTTGTAGATATCTTCATTTCTGATGTGATCACGCAAGGAAACTCTGAACATAGGCCTTTACATACCCTTTGGGTGACTTTAAAGCCTACCTGTGATAAATTCATCATATTGTATGTATCATGAGAGTGAGAGGAAGTGTCATACTTTTACTGGTTAAAACCTACCCGTGTCTCTTCAGTGGCCCTTTAGTTCATGAATCCCCGACCGGTCCTATGAGACCGCGCTGTATGTGATAGGTTAAGCTCAAGGGCTGCGGAGGCTCTTAGAATAATCCCATTCTACAAGAACATTTCCACTCTTATCGCGTGCAGTACTCTGTAGAACTCAGACAGAGAGTGTTATTACAAAAGCGTATTTCCGAGAATTGCCAATCATCGACTGAATGGCACTTCAATTGAATATATTGGCTGATCATTGATTAGCCCACATACGAGCTGCCTGCACTTCGGACTAACTTATGACTGACATTACGCGCCCACATCGAAGCAATCACGCCATTCAAATTGTTTAATTTTGTATTATGTGTGGTTTCATGATGTAGGTAGGTCTACTAAAAAATTATTCAGTTCGCCATTACCATCACACCAAGCATAAGTTTTTTGTATATTTTTTAGTGGTTTATTAAATGTTCATTATGTCTCACTGCTAGGCTTCTGTCTTCTGCCATCGTAGGCTAGTCCCTCCGGTAACAGTCAAGTTCATTTTTCCACCTTCTTCTTGATCTGCCGTGATGTCGCCTTGCGTTTAATGGTACTAAATAAATGGCTTTTTGACAAATGTGGTCCAAACTTACTTAAGAATAGCTGTTCATAATTTTAGTATTAACGCGCAGTGTTGTGTTCTTACCTACATGATTCGATTCGAGGTCCCAGGATCCTGCGAAGAAAATAAATAAGCCCTAAAAAGTATCGGTATAGCAATTAACATTGAACTTTTTCATAAATCACAATAACTCTATTCTTATGTATGTTCCAGACAGTAATTTCTTAAAATTCTTTTAATTTTTTTTTTAAAGTTATTTTAAATTTTCAATAAAAAAATATAAATACAATGTACGTATAGCGCCACTGTGGAATCGCTCTTAGCTTCTCTGTATATTTTATCGCTTTAAGTCGTGATTAGTTTACGAGCTAGGAGTGGACCACCGGCTCGTAAGGCGTGTATAACGTGCGTAAAAGGTCACAAGCGAGACGCGAAGGCTATTCGGAAAGTGGAGTGGCGCCGGCGCCAGCTCTAAGCAAATTCGGTGGATTGCACGCGCGCGCCGCACAGCTCTAAAAGGAAAGTAAGGATTGGCGAGTTTCTTATTTTCACAATACTTTGTTTCTATCACTTGGAAAGAATGTCGTAGGCTGGGATTTGAGATGTTTGTTGGAAATGGAGATGACTGCTTTGGTTGCAGAGTTCCGCTTTTGACAATTCGCTATTTTTTTGTCTACATTGGTTATTTAGTCTATGATTCCTTATAGGATAATGTAGCTTTTTTTATAGGTCTCGTAACGTTGCTATACCAACTCTAGTTGCAGGGCTTTTGGTTTTATTTACTTATTTAATATTTTATGCACATAAAGGTACAACAGCGGACTTTCTAACAGCCAACCTTTACGTAATGCAGAGAAGATTATTGGTGATTATTGTTTTATGTAGGTACCTAGAGAATAGGTACCACTCTACCTAAGATAAAAGCTCTCCTTCATATTGTTTTGCTAAGCTTTTCTGTCCCTCAGCAAAGCAAGGGCTTACTTTCACTCCTCCCATTCTTCCCCTTCATTATTTACTGAAAATAATTAGGGAAATTCAATAATTGTGAAAAGCAAAGCAAAATGATCATCATTTTTGCTGTATATACATACAGCAGAAACATTGACAAACTTCCCAAGTAAACCCTGAGTCTGTTCTATGACTTACAAGTTTGGATTACTTGATTTTAATTATATTTACTTAACATGTTTCAAATATAATCAATAGAGTGGTTCGGCTAAGCATAATATCTAAGTATAACAAGTTAGTAATTACCTCTCAATAAAGCCAGCCGTTAACATATTGATTCATAGATTTCGATTAAAATTTCATAATCCATTTAATGAAATAATCGTTAAAATGCAGTTAACACAGTTGAAACCGAATTAAATTTAACTTAAGTGTTCTGCATTAATGTAAGCAGGCGCAATAATACTACTAGTTTGTACTGTCCCATTGCTGGGAAAAGGCCTCCCACCATTCCTAACAACAGTCATATTTATTTAAAGATAGCTATAAAAGACGGCTCTACCTATACGAAAGTAGAAAATGTTGTCACTCAGTGAGTGATTAAAATGCATTCTACTGGTGAAAGAATTAAAATCGGTTCTGCGGTTTTTGAGTTTATTCAGCTCACCCTAATGGCATGTTTGAAGGCAAACGACCAAGAAGCTGCAGCCTTGAAAGATGGGGGCCGATCAGGGTCCTCTCCACACTGGATCCTATATTACAAGTCGCCAAAAACCGACATAGATGGCGACACACCATCAGTAAGAAGTTTACCCTACATTAACTTCACGACCCTCAGTAAGACGCGAAGACAAAGATTACTATTGTCTGTTTTTTAAACCCTGAGACTAAAGTGACATTTCAACAAAAGAACTGGCGTCATTCTTATAGTAAATTTGACATGACTTGTGTCAATTTAGTCTCAGGATATAAAAAATAGACGATAACAAAAATACAAATCTTTTCTCGCTATAATATTAGTATAGAAATCAAACTAACCTTCACCAGCACAGGTGCGACTAGAAACAAAAGCAACAGAAAGCTTGGTCATTACCCAAGTCCCAAGGACGTCACACAATCGGGCGAGCTCATAAACGCAGTGTAAACGTTAATACATGCAGTTTTATGGCAAGCGCGTGCGCCGCTTATGATGGAGCTAGGCGCCATTTCCATAGCATTTCATTGTTCATAGAAATGTGGCGCCTGAGCAGTCACTTGTTCATATGCCGTTTTATAAACTGTCGCGTCGTTTGCGAGTGTGGCGCACTGTTCTCTCTGCATTTTAAGGGCCACTTTAAGGCGACCCTCTCTTTTTTTGTATGTGTGAAATTATTGAATAACTTGTCCTGTTTTGGATGGAGGGAAAGGAAATGTTAGACTTGTATTGATTGACCAATTTTTTCTTCCTCCATTTACCATTTGAACAAAACGCGACATCCGCTAACTGTGTACTAATTTCACATTTCTTCAGCATTTGTTTACGTGCTCCGAATTCTTCTCCTGAATATTCTTAAATACGAGAGGCTTTCGGCTGTTATTCTTTGTAGAAGCCGAATCGACAGAATCAATAAACATTGCATTACTCAATCATATTTACGGTAAGTGCACCATCCGATCAGGAACAACTGACTCATGAGCCATTTTTGAATGTGAATTAGGTCGCATCGAGATTTAAGTAGATGCGGTAATGTGTTTTTAAAATATTCCAGAGGGAATGTGCTTAGTTACCTGAGTATGATAAACATGTGGGGCGCTGAGCATTCGTTTAGCGTGTCAAATTAAACTTGAAACATTAGATGTAAAGTAAGACAGAAGCGACGGCATGTATGTTTATTGAACTATGTTAGTGCGAAAGGCCGATGAGTGGAATTTATAAACATTTAAACATTGTGCCTTGAATACTACACGAGTCGGTCTATGGCGCGGCGGCGATGAGAGATTTATCCATAAAACTTACCGAACGGTATCTCGAGCATCGATTGACTTGTACGTTCCGAGAATTGATGTCTTTACAATGTTGCATACAATGCTAATGTGTTTTTTTAAGAGAGATTCTACATAATGTTGACTACGCTACTAGACTACCTAATTAATGACTACGTCAAACAAATATTTATATCTTAAAAAAATCATTAACGAAACTAAATATCCCATAAAAAGAAAGATAATAATTAATTTATCTTACTAATAAATCTGATTTGAACTTAAATCAATAAAAAATAAGGTTATCTGAACGAGCACAAAACTCCACAGTTCAAGATCCGTACTGTATATAAATGTTATATTTAAAACTGAATCAGAGCCGCGCGGGCATGTAATACACGTCTTGACAGTGTTATTTAAATAAAAAGGATTAAACACAACCGTGACTGCTAATACTAACAAATAGGTCACAATGTCTCACCAGATTTATAGCCCCGACAGGGTTCTAGGCGGTCACACGATCAGATTTCAATAGATAACGACTATAATAGGATTACTATCTGACAGTTACTGTAACGTTATATAAATTCACGACCGTAATCCGGACGGAGATGATCGATTTAATATCCTGGGGAACCCTAATCAGTTTTCATGGTACAGTCACGCACTTTTTTTTATCTTGGCTTCGTTTATTTGCTATTAGTTGACTATGATGATATTTGTGAAGTGTGCTGTGTGTGTGGCCCAGTGAGCCTCCTAGCGAAGACAGCTTCTTAATGGAGATGACTAAACTGGCATCCTGAGACCAGTCTCAGGATCACGTGCTGTTTCAAGCAGGTTTCATGCCTGGTACGTTAACTGGAAGTAAATGCGTTTGACTTCGACTTTTGACTTTTGAATGCTGGATCATCAAGATAATTTGCTAGCATCTTCTTGTAAGTTTCAACGCACTTGGCTGAGAATATAGTGTATGTGACAATTTATTATACACGTTTACATTCGTCTCCCACTATGTGTCTTATTTTCTCTTTAAAATCTTTTGATGTGAACAAGAACACAAAACAAGAAATACTGTCGTAAGTATTATTAGTACATAAATTCCTCCAAGTTAATTCGCAGGGACGCAAAGAAGCCCTGAATAGCTGTTTCTAGTTAATTACAAGATAAATGGCAACGAGTTATTAATTTCAAAATCATAGCCAGATATTGGAATTCTTGATGCCGATATTTAGTCGCCACTGAAGATACGTATCTAGGTATTTAATTCCACGTTATGAAGTGGCTATTAGTAGCAATCTCGACGGCGCATGGTATTAAGAATTGCAACGAGACTTAAATCGTCAACTATCTGACCAAAATATCAGTCGCTCTATTTTGTGCTCAGCCGATAAGCATATTTCTAGTTGGATACATATTTAGATAAATATTAAGCTTGCAGTCACCGACCTAGCGTCAATTGTCTTTGCGTTGCAACATTGTTGCTGCATAGAGTTGCACAACGACGTCTAAGTACCTAATTGACGGATCGTTGTCATAATAAACATCATAATCATTATGGTAATCATTTACACAAGTTTAACAACGTTTCTGTCAGTTAGTTCCCTTCACATTTAACCCAACGATCAGATCAATAAATAGGCAAATATAATTGAAGCGATAAATTCATGTGCATCGTTGTAATATTAAGCCGGACAATTAATTTTCATGGTAATCAATTGATTCTCGCAATTACAGGATTAACCTGTGCCCTGAGAAACTAATACAAGCGTATTTTGAAAGAGGTGCGTTCAACACGAAAATACAATTTATCTATTCAACAGAATTGATTAATAATAATATAATTATAATCAATGTGATATTAAAGGTTGTTCACACTCTGTTAATCTTTTTGAGGGATTAATTTTATATTTGCTGTAGGCCTTAGCGTGATAGTAGAAAAAACATAATGATCAATGGTTTGTATCAGGGATGTCATGGAGCTCCGAAACTATCGGATATTCGAAATTAAAAACCCGTAATCATAACCGAAATGTATATAAAAGTTTCGGATAAAGGCGGAGTCGAAAAGACAGACGACAGGTTCTTATTTGTTTAGGTTATTTGTATTTTACTTTTACAATTTTGAAATTCTAATAATATCTGTAATCGAATCTATCCGGTTAATCCGAAATAAGTTTATATCCGTACCCATACCCGAAACCGGTATGATATTATTCCTATATCTAGTAGCTTAGTATTGCCATTAACGAGAAATGTCTTCATAAATCGCGTCCACTTGAGCTACACTAGTTACGATATAATCGTATCGCGTATAAAGTGAGAATAGTATAATTCTACTACATATTTATTATTGCTATTATCGTTGAGGAGATCATGATCAATAGATTCTGACGGCTATAGTATAAATATTTTTAGTTACTATGTACGAATAAAATCTTGGCCAAGTTCGTGTAGTACGTTATTGCGAGTAGTATACTAGTATCTAATGCTTACATTACGTGAAGTTTTTATAGTAGTAATGGAACATAATTGTTGTTTATTTCTTGTTTATCTTTTAAAGTGAATATAATTTAGTTAACATCGGTATTTTTTTCATACTTGTGATATATGAAATGAAATTAAAATTCCAATTGAATCATTTGGTAAGTTGGGTTTTTAATGTGGTCCTTTTTTGGAAAATGATAAGAGTAAAACAGGTCTAACAGGACGTGATTAAGTAACAAAATATTACATTTTTATCTGTTACGTTAATTGAAAAGTTTTCCTTGATGATGAAAATAGTAGTAAGTACCTAGAAACACAATCATACGATATGACGCGTTATAATAACTCACATGTACGTCAAGTCATAAAAAATAACGGGTAAAGTAGAATGGATATTTCATTGAGGAACTTTCCAAAGAGTTTATTTAAGTTTTCCAATCGTATTTTCTCATTGATCATGGTTCCTCGGTCAGGTAATGGCAGCCATGTCATTGAGCGCAGAAACTGTTTAGTGTAAGTTTATTTATTTAATTAGAATAATGTTTTTTAATCGTGCATCAGCAATGTTTCCTATCCCAAGCTTTCACAAGTAACCAATACACTTTGGCATTATCTACGCAGTAGGTACAGCGTTTTCTCTTAAAGTAAACAACACCATATTAGGCCTGACAATGGTGACGACATTAATGATTATTTCACGTGATTACCTACATGATGTGATGAACGGACACCGCTTAATAAATTATAAGTATATAAATAGTAAATACTCATATAACATTATTTACTGCGGTAATAAAATACAGTAGTATTTTATAATGGCAGTCGTTAATTTATTCGTTGTCGCTTCTTCGTAAGAGACAATATCTAGGAATGGCGATGAGGTGGATTGTAATGGAGGTCACGGAGGTGTTGGCCGGTGCTGGCCGGCTCATGGCCACGCTGGCGCCAGCGCGCCGTGCAGCCGGGAAGCGCGGGCGCAGGCACAACGGAAGCCATTCAGGAACCAACCCACTGCCGCTATTATTGTAATGTGTTCGAACTCCGTCAAGATCAAGGCTGATTGTTCAGTTGACGATCCCACTTTCAAACTAACGGTTCAACTCGCTGTAGCTGTATTCAGTTACTTGAAGAGTTTCTTAGGCATTTTATATTCTTTCAAAGCTTACATGTGCAAGAGTAATAAAACAATATTTTATAAAGAATTCTCGAATAGGCATTTATGAAGTCACTGATAATATCCTATGAGTAAGCTTTCATTTGCAACATTCAATTTCTTTTGCAACATACTTTGTAAACGCATTATTTTATACTTTTAATGTCTCAATTTGAATGTAGAGAAGCAAAGCTGTATGAAGGCTCGACATTGTTACAAACGGGTATCGGCACATTTATTTATAATTAGGTTCTGAATGAACAATACATCTGCAACGGACTCATCTTGACGAGCCGTAACAAAGTCCATTGTGTGTTTTCCAATCATTGTTTTGTTGATATGACCCGGCGGTGTTTTTAATCTCAGTTGACCTTTGTCTATGTTCGTGTCTCACATTTGCGTACCTACGCAATGATTCAGTGATTTGTTAAATCACTGCTCTGCATGGGCGGTGTCAGGGTTGCCAGCCACGGAATTTAGGAGCCGCAAATGAAACCGCAAACGGCTTGTTATTATCCAATAAAAGTTATGTAAAAGTACTGTGTGCTACAAATAGGTGTGATTATATCTTTTACCTAATCTTTAATAGTCTTCACTTTATCTACTTACATTAATATTATTTGCCAATTTGTGTAAACGTAATATGTCTTACATAATTTAGTTTTAAAATAAATACCCAAAATAGTTACACATCATTCATTGTAAATATTATAATTATCTTTTTTTCAATAAATCCAATTTACTGTCATTTTCTATTTAAATTTTTGTTTTTAATGTAAATTGATTACTTTAAATACAGGTTTTCATAAACCTAGATCGCAGGTAGATCTACATTAAAGTTATAGTAAAATTTTCCTCTTTTTACAAATAAATTTTATTTTTAAATTGAAAATATAGGGCAACAAATTCCCTCATCAACAAAGCCTCATAGGGAAACCCCTAGCCTACGGCAACATCAATTAACTGTATGTGTTCATCAACAATTAAAGTGTATCTAGATGGTAAATCACGCCATTGATGTCTGCGCCGAGCCACGACCTTGGCCGTGGGAAGGTCATGGTCATCTGACTAAGAGGATCCTTATTTGTAACGTTTTATTTTTTAACTCGACAATACCGATGCAAAAAGGAAGGCTTAGCTCCTTTGAAGTATGACTTGGCGCCCTGCGTGATAAATGATGCGACGAATGACAGATACGATTTGATAAATTAGCTAAAAAGATTATAGTTTTTTAGTAATCAACTTGGTATTTATATAAATAAAGGAGATTTAAGATTTTTTACAAGGTGGCAACAACATTAGAAGTTATTTATAGACGAGACGCATACAACTTTATAAAAGTGGATAGAACATGTAGTTGGCTTAAGGATCAGGATTCTTTTCTCGGGTCACGCAAAGAGTTATTGAGTTTTTCGATCTAGAATTTCTTAGTAGCAATCCGGATCTGGATAACGCGGTTTATGATAGAAGGCTTACCCCCAAAGGCCTTGGGTGCACAACAGGTACAGAGCTTATGCATAATCAGCCTTATATTGTTCCCACTGGATGGACTTAAGCACCTTCTTTAAGAGAAGGAATCGGTGGTAATCCTGCATAAGGACGTTTTTTTAGGTGGGAAATTCAATGACTTCTTCCGCTCTAGGCTGGAGCGGGAGGGCCAGTAAGATATTTACTGAGCAAAACCCACTCCTATGTTCATTCTTTGCTTTCGTTCTAGGCCCCGGGGTTCTCTTTCGCACAACCTATGGCCCCAGAAGGTTTCGGCCCCGATGTCATATGTGTTCAAAATTTTTGTTAGATTGATTTTCGTTGCGAGGTTTTTCTTTTCCGATCTGAGAGCAGTGGTAATGAAATTAATTCGTCGTCCAACGGTATTGTCACAAATGAGTCAAAACGTACTCGTGTTATACGCCTCGCCTAGGGTAGGGCAGTACGATGTACTGCTCGAGCTGCCGGGCGTTTTTTGAAGCGTCTATGAAGCGAGGTGTCCGTGGACACTGGCCACCTGGCCTAAGCTGAGGCCGCTAGGTAACCGCTGCTCTGCAGGTCACCTCTGCTAACCTATGTAATATTACTAAAATATTTTGAAGTGAGAATCTTACGTTTAGTTTAGGCTGAGCAAATAAATTAGTCCAGACTTAGTCAGGCATAACAAGTGTTGGTCCATTCTAAAATAAACACGCTAATGAAGACGAATGACTTAGACCACGTGTGCTCATTAGCTTTAGCGGGGGCTTGCTCAACAAACACTGCACTTAATTAATGTTTATTAATTATTAGCGTTTTAGTCGCCATATACGGACTTTCTGCTGTGTGAACATGTTGCTAAACAACTTTATTTGATGTCTGTTTGTTCTGTAATTCTATTAGCTGTATATGGGGAAGTACTATACAGTTCCTTTAGATTATACTCTGCCCGTGTTAGACTAGGTGCAGACTGAAAACGGGTACTAACACAAACTATCGCTTAATAGATTGGTAAACAAATAAATATGTGAATTTGCTCAAAATACATACTTACATATGAATTGGGTTGGGCAGCGTTCGGAAAACTGCGCGGTATCCTCTCGTCAACATACCTATCTACCAATTTGTCTCAAGACAAAAGTCTGTGACCGTGTTGCCAATGGGCCTCATCAGAAGGTCACCCAAAAGGCAATGGCCCTCTAGCTATGCTCGATCCTTCCTTGCGTGATTGCATCAGAGAAGCAAGAGCACCAAAGTTACCTACCGACATAGCCCAAACAATCGCCAATCTTAAGTAGCAGTCTGTAGGAGGCAGCTGACCGCGACCGCGTGAGAGAACGGTCCTTACGCCGACGCCGAGATCCCGATCCCGATTTCCGACCACCGTAGGCGCGGGTTCGCGGATGACAAGCACTGGGTAGCTCACCGTCCGGCAGTCTGGAAATAATCTGGACCGAGCCCAGTCGTCAACGGCGCGTTCTGTTCCACGTGCGCCTCAAGCAGATGGCAGCAATCTGTAGGGGCCCGGTAGGGCCGAAGTCTCTGGTGAACATGGGTAATCCGAAAGGTTGTCACCGTGTCCCCCAGATCGAAGGCAACGAAGGAACAGGGTAGGAGTTTAGTCAGTAAAAGTCTGACACACCCTCCCGCTCCGCCCAAGAGTGGGAGAAGTCATTCTGATGATTCCCCTACCATAAAAAAAAGTAGCAGTCTGTGGGGTGGGCACATTTCTCGCAGAACACTCCCGCACACACACAAACCATCGTCAATGGGGTGAAAGGTACAAATAAGACCGATGAAGTGAGGATGCTTATGTCCAGCAGTGGACGGTTTTCGGCTGAAATGAAGATGGTGCTGATGACATAAGAATTGTGAATGAAAGTAGATTTTGAAACGTCTAACTCCATGATATTTTAATGTTTAAGTTGACATATAGATTCTTGTTAAGTTTCTATAGAAAACATGATACCTACAACTTGGATTGCATGAAGAAACAATAAAATTAGCCGGATATCGCCATTTTATTAGTATTATTGTAATATTTGATCGTAACTGTTATAATAACGTAAACAATTAGTTATTTATGTTGCAACAGGATAATAATAGTCTCACTTAACGATTTGCAATAAAAATAAATGGATTTATAAGTCTTAATGTGCAACTAACGTTGAAAATGTGATATATTTAGTATTTTAATCGCTGATTTGATTGCAAATTAATGAAATAATTGATGGCAATCGTGATCTTTTAGTGAGTACTTAGTTTTCATTGTTCTTCTAAGATAACTTCCTATAAACTGTTCAAGATTGTCGATGGCAAACAATGATACAAACCGGTGTTTTGACTATGGACTTTATTGTTTTTATTGGACTAGATCGGTCCATGCCCGGTCTAGATACCGGTGTTAATTTATTTCTGATGGAGGAACTTTATATTGAACCAAGAATTGTTTTCAGATCTTATCATAATCAACTTTATAATGTACCCACGGCTGAGACTCAGGCCTCCTCTCTAAGGAAAGAAATGGGCCATATATGGGTTGGTGTGTGTCACATCATCTAATATTTTTTTCTTGGACGTGCCAGTTTGCTTACGGTGTTTTCCTTCCCCGTTTTAAGAGCAGTACTGTTGAAATAATTTACCCAAAATATATCGCCTCCCTGGGTACGCCGGTGTACCTACCTACTACTATCTTAAACCTTAGTATTATTTGTATTTTCTTCATCTAAAATAAAATTAACACTGCATCATGACTACAACCATACATACAACCAACCTTCAAATAAACAATAACAAAAAAAAAAGACCGCGAGCATAACTCTTCGTTTTGTGCAAACGACAGTGAAATACGTACCCACATGGCGCAAAGCTCTAACCGAAGCTCTTACTACATGTGTAGTTCTACGCGTAGCAGTGAAACGAGCACAGCTTTTCGCGTAGCACCTACTACGCAGGTAGTTCTACGCGTAAAATGTAAGCGAGTGCAGTTCTCAGCGTAGCACTTACCTACTACGCTCGTAGTTCTACGCGTAGCAACTAAATGCAAGCAGCTCTTTGCGTAACACCTGATACGCACGTAGTTTTTTTGCCTATAGCAATTTCAGTTATGAATGTACGAAAAACCCCAAAATTTTGCAAGAAATCGAATGTTATCGGATAGTTATAGTAACAAAAGTCACCCGAAACTAGATGCGCGTAATAGGATATGGATTGAAAATATTACAGATTAAATCAGTAAGTATTATCTTTGCTTAAGCATAAGGTACAAAGTACTGTTAGAAAATCACAGCGATACGTTGCGATGTGCATGTCCTCACGTATTAGCCTAGTTTATCAGTTCATTGTACCATACTTGTGTCTGTTATGCCATTTAGCACAAGAATAACGATGATCTTATATGTGTGCGGACTACGACCTTCAGAAGAAAAAAAATACGATTTAGTGAAGACACACAGAAATTGGGAAGGTTACTACTGACATATAACTCGAAAATCATACTAATATTATAAACGCGAAATTTTGTATATTTGTGGTTTTGTTACTCTTTCACGTAAAAACTACTGAATGAATTTCGATGAAACTTGGTGCACGTCCGAGACCATGTCTCGGAATAGCGCATAATATACTTTTTGTCCTACGAATACGTTTCTTTGGGATAATTGTCCACTATCATATGGGCGAAGTCGCTGGCAGCAGTTAGCATTCAAAAAGCTTTTAAACTATTCTCATTTGTTTTGATTTCCATCTTTTGTTTTGTATATGAACGAGAGTAATGTATTATTTACGTAAGCTACATGTTTTCAAAGTAAGGAACATATTATTCATTAAACATCATTCAAGTCACCTAAGGATAAAAATAACATTATTATCGTGCATTTTATATTGTAAAGTAATATTATTACGTCGTCTTAGAGTCTGCAGTGTTAATGATGTGATTATAATTTAAAATATGTCGTATGTGGAGTTAATTACGACGATATTATGAAGCCTGGAAGTCTGCGTCGCAGGATACTCTGGCGACGACGGCTTCCACTTAAGAATTACGCCAGTAGGAATTACCCAAGTTACGAGTATGACAAATAAATTGATAAAGAAGTAGGCATGAACGCAGAATTAAACGATGTTTTGCACTGTCCCTACTCAGTATTGCAGGTCGTGTACCCGACCTAAGGTACTTCGCTCGGGGAAAATCTCACGCGAATTCCTTTAGTACTTCAAAGTAGGGCTGTCAATACTATGAATGGAGATCACGATTTTGACAGATGGTATCAATGACTGGTTAACATATGGTTCTCGTAATTAACGATGCACGGTGGTATATTTTTTATAACTTGTATATTCAGAGCGGATCGTGCGCCGCGGCCTTGCGCCGCCGATACTGCGATGATAGATACGCCGTCATTCGCCAATCAGCACTCGTCCGCCTCATTTCTAATTAATTCCATCAACGAGACCATCGCCCGCCATTACACTGCACTTCATAATTTGAATGTAAGCTGTGTAGCGTATAGAAGTGCACTTCCTTCTAAATCTGTCCGCGCCGTACGCGCGCTAATACTTCATATATTAAATATAATGCCTTCAATATTTTATCCGGCGCGACGCTTGAAAATTATGATGTACTAAAATATTTAGAACGTATATAAAAATCTAAAAGTAACTATAGGAAACTCGCGCCGATGTGTCGCGGGTGTTCGAGTGTCTGCGTGTTTGTACAGTTAAAAGAACAAACAATTTTATGGGTGCTTAACTTAAAATGTGACGGAGAAAACGTAAAGAGGTGTCTGTTTCCGATATTTGTTTACATCTTATTATCTTTGAGTGCGAGTTAACGAGCGATTAACTGGCCGCGCAAGCAGCTAGGCAGGAAGCAATTGACATTGGGAAACAGTAGCCGCTCTTAGTTTGTCGTTATCGACTGCGTTTTATTTTTGCTGGAGATAACGCATGTATTGATTCATTATTATTCTAGCTATGTGTTAAGTAAGTTGAGATAGAGAGAAATGCAAAACACTGCTGTCTCTGGCGGCGAGGCTGTAGGCGTAAAATGCAAATCGCTGGCGTTTCACCGCAGCGCGCAGGACAATGCGCCGGAGTGTTGCGCGTCGTGTAAACAGCGCGGACGTGGTCTGTTGTTCTACTTTTTTGGGTAAACGGTTGTCCGTAAACGGTGGTGCATAAGCCGCCGCAGAAATACCGCGGTCAGTACAATGGCTCGTTCGCCGCCGTACATGGGACGCGCGGGCGTGAACGCACCGATTCTCCTTGTTCAATGTTTCCCAAACTACCTACCCATTTCACTTACTGAGGAGAATCACGCAGTTTTCGTTTTATGAAAACACTGCTCGGCCTGTTTACCAGTGGGTGTAAGTTTGGAACAAATATTTGTTATGCATTCGGATGTAGAGCACGTCACTAGCATTAATTTTCGCAATTCGAGCAACTAATGTATGTAGCGGCGCGCGCGTCGGAACATTCACATCGAGATGCATCCAGAGCGCCGAGGCGAAATTATATTTTATGGAAATGGATGTTGAATCGAAGCCAACGCTCGTTGCATTCTTACAGCGCGACAGTTATGCGGGCGTGTGTGCGGCGCGGCGGCGGCGGCCGCTCCACGCGGCGCGGCGTGCCTATCGGAAACAATAAGACCGCGCCTTGTGCCATAAACATTCTTTGCCACAATCATTACGAATATAACCTATAAATTAGCACAAAGCCGACTGCGAACAACTCGCTCGCCGTCGCGGGAATTTGCAATGAGGGCCGTGCGCCCGGAGTACCGCAGGCGCGGTGCAGCAGTGCCGCGCGAGGCCCGCGCCGCAGCCGCCCCGTGTCGCGCGACATCCTCACCACTCCTTCAAATATTACAACCGCATTATGGATTAGTCATCGAGCTTACGCCTTCGATTCAATTTATAGAGCCTTAAATTATGCTTACATTCTTTTGTTATAGGCAACTAACTCGTTTGCTCCACCTTAAAGTGCTTTGATTTCAATACCGCTTCAATCACTCTACCGCGTTTGTATCTATATTTACAGTTATGTAATGCTATACCAACAATCACAAGCCAATTATTATCGTAGAGAATTAAGATGAGATTGAATATGAAGAAATAATTGATATAATATAATTAGCGGTGCTATTTTGATTCGCATTAGATATCTTAGTACAACTCTTGATAAGAGGATCGCGCATACAGCAGTTATAACAATGGCACGCGTGACGTGATATATCAATGTTATCTACGAGCTTGTGTGACAAACATTTAGGTTAATGGTTAATTAGGTCGAGTACTTAGTGTAAGATTGAGAAGTAGTATTGATTCTATGAGATTAACGCGCCGATATAAATCCGTATGTTATCGTCGGGGAAAATAATGAAGAATAAAGTTTCTGGCATAGTTACAAGTAGTGACAGGTACGTGGTTTAGATGTCGAGGTGACATGAGCGACGGTGTTTTCAGTGGAGCGTCGAGCGTGACGTCACCAGACGCGTCGTCACTTTGTTCAGAATAGTTCCGGCGCGGGCGGCGCGACCCCACACGGCAAATGAAGTTTTTCAGTAGTCGAGGTCAAGGTATGCGCGGACGCGCCTCGACGTTCAATGCTACGTTCGTGTAACTTGTAAATATTTAACATAGCGCTGCATTCGATAAATCGATTTTGATGAATGATTCGCCCGTGTAGCTGTCATAGCGTAATGCATAATAAATCGATTTGCGGACACTTGATATGTGTTCGACAGGAACCGAATTACACTTGCGTATGCAAAGTATTTGTATAATTTATCTAATCCGCTCTTAAACGTCACATAAATATGCGCGGCGCTTACTTAGGAAGTACGAAACATGGAGCTGTCTCGAGACGCGTATATATAGCTGGCATTGATTGTGCAATGCTTGTTAGAGCTGGCGCGCAGCAGTACCAGCGCGGTGTCAGCTCCGCGATCCGTCTGCTGGTGACGGAACTCGCCTCGTTACGACACCACGCGGCGCCTGAACACTTCATCATTATTTCTGCAGAACAATTGTTCAAAACTTTTTCATAACATTACTATTTTCAAGAATCTTATTTATTTCAAAGCATTCTTATCCTAGACATCATAAAAAAATTAAGACGGTCTAACGAGTGATGTATCGCACATCAAAAATATAAAAGATTTTTGTGATCACCTATACGCTTGTTAGAATACGTCTTAATTAATGACAGATAGTCATATAGCAGCACGAGTGTGCGGCGGCCGGCCGGCAGTGATATCTGGCAGCCGTCGCACAATTTGAATCGTTTGTGTGATATGACATCGAATGAGTTTTATATCTGGCCCCTTTGAACCGATTTAGTGGCGTCGTGCGCTTCTGTGCAGAGTGCTGCGCCCGCGGCGACGCGGCGCCAGGTTACATCACGCTATTGGAAAACTCGGCGCGCCGCGGAGGACTAAACGATAGGCCGCGACCAGACTAGAAATGAAGCGATCACGGCTCTAGTCGCGGCACGTCGCGGCTTCGAGGTTGCTTTTAAAAGTTTAAATTTACGTTAAACGACAGTAATGAGTGGTATTGGCTGAAACGCTACGTGTCGCTCTGTCCGCGCTGCGCTGAGCGCAGTGCGCTATGCAAGTGCATAAATATTCATACGGGCACAGCGCGACGAGTGAGCCAAGCTTGGCCGAGTCAAAGGTGTCCGACGACGATCGCACACTCTCTACTAGGGCTGGCCACTAGCCGCATTCTTGTAGCGCAGCATTATTATTCAAGTTCACTAGATCAATGAGGAGATTTACAGGAAAACTCTGTCCAATACGGAACTAAGCACCGGAGGGCGACTTAACCGTGAAGCTATTGATTTACAAATGACAGTTTTGTACATCAGGAATAATAGGAATACCTGGTTTCAAAGAAAATAAGGCAACTTCTCTACACGAAGAGCAGAAAACACAAGATGAGCATGAGCAAATAAACAATACAAGACAGAAACGTCTACGGGTGTGCTACTATGCCGCTAGTGCTGGTATTTGTCACTGCTAATGCATTTTAATGGCCAGCAGCATATTTTACTGCATTTATTCATACTTCATGCTCAGATATAACACGTTGGTAATATTCTAACTAATAGTATAAATATCAGAGTGGAATGTTTGTTATTTGATTACACAATCACTAAGGCTGCGATTAACGTGATTTGGTTGGTATATGTTGCGTTGAATCGAATTTATTCGAGATATAAATTTAGGGTGAAAAATTGCATATAGAGCGAGTTGTAGCACTTTAGGATGAAGAATAAAAGTCGAAAATACGTAAACAATCAAGTGATGGTACGAGTACGTGGAGCCTGGTATTGTCACGTGTGGCATTAACAGAGACACAGGTAACGACTGGCCGTCGGCAGTTCGGCACAACACAGCAAGTGTAACGCGTCCGATAAACATGTCGTCAGCCCTGTGTATCGGCGGCACATTCCCGCGCCGCCATCTCTCCGAGCGCTACTCTTTGTTGTGCTTGCAAATATCCTAGAGCTACTCATCGCCGCCTTGGCGCCATTTGCAAATAAATTTAGGGCTGTCTCGGATATGTAATGAATTTACAGAGTGAATTATGAACGGCGCCGGAGCGTGCCTGATCACAATCTGGCCGCGTATTCTCGGTATATACTTCGCTATATACGTGTAGCAGTAAACAGGTCCCTCATCACTATGTTTACTGGTCACTATATACTTGTTTATCATGTCATTCCCCTGTCCACTACCAATGATCAGATAACACGATTTATTAGTCTAACTTACTACATATACAACTATACGTAATGCGCTTAAACATAGATATTGACAAGTCGCAATATAATTATGCCATTATTGATATTATATTACAATGTGACATTTACATGTTTATTAAGACCGGGAGCACTTATTCTATTAAAGTAATTACTTCTAAAGACAGGTAGTTATTGAAAATTGACATTTAAAATTAATGGAAAAATATTGGAAAATGTAAAGTGTTTGTCGTTAGTTATTATACAGGTATTGTGCATTATGTTAATGTGGTGCTTATTAATTTTGAATTATTTATTGATAGCACTACTCTACAAGATTTCACAACAGAGGAACTGCATATATTTTCTGTCTAGTTAAACATTACTGATAACGAATATAATCACCAAAAGTCTCCTACACGTCAGGTTTTTTTTTTATTGATTAAAATGTAAACATGTGATATACGCCCAAATTAAATACCATTCGACCCATTTTAGTTTCTTATTGAGGGTAGGTACTAAAATAAATGTCGATAAATCGTCTATTACGATTGTCACTTGTCATTTAACTCGCTTTCGTGAGCTTTTCTTGCTGAATTCGAGTAGCTTTTTACTTTTTTTAGTTCAAAATGGCTAAAATCGCTAAACGTACTTGTGATAATTCTGCAGATTCATTTTGTCTTATATGTGGCTCGTTTACAACTTGTACACATAGCCCCAACAGCACGGTTTTCTTAAAAACCGATCGACCACTACCAACCTACTGTCTTTTGTCGACTTCACTACTTCCTGTATGGACGATGGAGGTCAGGTGGACTGTATTTTTACAGACTACAGTAAATGTTTTGACCGTATTGACCACAATATACTCTTACAGAAGATTTTTGGTGCAGGTATTCATGGAAACTTATACCGGTGGATAACATCTTACATAAAAAATCGTTCTCAGGCTGTTGTGGTCAATGGTGTTGTGTCAAAGCGGCATGTAGTCCCTTCAGGAGTTCCCCAGGGATCGCTTCTTGGGCCCTTGTTATTTAATATCTTCATTAACGACATTTACACATGCTTTCATAATTCATCATTCCTACTTTACGCAGATGACATGAAGATTTTCAAACGTATAAATAATATCGGAGACTGCTACTCTTTGCAACAAGACCTCGAAAGGCTAGAAAAGTATTGTCAGTTGAATAATCTGGAACTCAACGTATCTAAATGTTACACAATTACATTTACTCGCAAAACAAAGAGTATATCCCATACATACTTTTTAAAGAAAGACCAACTGAAACGAGTAGATTACGTACGAGATTTAGGTGTGATACATGATTCCAAACTTACCTATGAGAAGCACGTAGATCACATAGTGAACAAAGCTAACAAAGCCATGGGGTTCTTAAAAAGATCTTGTTCCCAGTTTACAGACCCCAAAATTATCAAAATATTGTACTGTTCCTTCGTCCGTAGCTCACTTGAATACTGTTCGCAGGTTTGGAATCCCATGTATGACATCTATATCTCAAGATTGGAATCCGTCCAGCGAAATTTTACGCGATACCTACAGTATAAGTGTAAGACCCGCGATCATAATTACGAGTCGAGATGCAAAAGGTACCATTTATTACCACTCAGGGAAAGAAGGAGTATATCGGATGTCTCTTTCCTCGTTAAGTTAGTTCAATCTTACATCGACGCCCCGCAACTACTGTCCAAGATTAATTTACGTGCCCCCACTAGATCTGCTAGAATACCCTTTCTTCTTCTTAACATTCCCCGTTGCTACACAAATTACAGACAGAATTCGTTTTTTATAAGATGCGCAAAGTCCTACAATAATTTGGTTGACTTTTCTGAACTTGACTTATTTACTTCGAAGCCGCAGGTATTCAATCGAATACTTACGAAACATTGGTTCGAGAACTGTGTTAGTTTGTCCTAAAATAGCTAATATCGTGACTGTTTTATGACACAAAGTTATGTTATTTTGTTAAAGTACAATTTAAGTTCTTATTTTTAAGTACTTCTTTCTCTTTCAAGCATGCTCTATATATATAGATATTTAAATGTGAAAACATATAATTGGTTAATAGTTGCATAATTTGTTGTTTGTTTGTTTTTTAATACTGTTTGTTTTCCGTTTGAAATAAAATAAAAAATAAAATAAAATAAAATAGAAGCGTAATCAGTGAAAATGTTAAGATGTTATACGAGAGTTATTTTGGTTTTTACTGTGGGTCACCAAGACAAAGAATGGGCACCTCTCCCTTGTTGCGTTACGTGTATTGCAAATTTAAGTAACTGGATGAATGGAAAGCGTTCCTCAATGCCATTTGCTGTCCCAATGATCTGGCGTGAGCCATGATATGTACTGTTACTTCTGCTTGACAAATGTCGTGGGCTTTTCAAGAAAAAACAAAGGTAACATTGTTTATCCCAACACTTCTTCAGCTACAAGACCGCTTCCACATAGCGAAGGGTTACCGATACCAGTTCCTCCAGTGGCAATGGAAATCGTTTCTGAGGCATCTTTAGATACAGCTTCGTCGTTTTTTCCATCTTATGATGATAGAAGTAGAGAGCCTCATTTGATAGAACAGCCTGAACTAAACGACTTAGTCCGAGATCTTAAGCATTAAGCTTGGACTCGTTAAAATTTTTGTAAAAGCTCTCAATAAGGAAGGCCCAGCTTTTCAATATTTAAAAACAATTTTTCCAAAACTAAGCGACGTCAAATTAAAGGAAGGTATTTTTGTGGGCCCACAAATACGCAAACTTATGAAAGATACAGATTTTGAAAAAACACTCAACGACATTGAATTAAATGCTTGGAACTCAGTGAAATGTATCATAAAGCAATTTTTTGGGAAACATAAAATTAGAAAATTATGAACGAATCGTTACAGACTTATTAAAAAATGACCAAAAAATGGGCTGCAGAATGTCGTTAAAAATGCATTTCCTGCATTCTCATTTGGACTTTTTCCTGCAAAACTTTGGCTTAGCTGTAAGTGATGAACAGGGTGAAAGGTTCCATCAGGACATCCTTACTATGGAACCACGATACCAAGGTCGATGGGATCCAGGGATGTTGGGAGATCATTGTTGGTTCCTCATGAGAGAAACTGACCTTGATTATAAAAGAAAATCGCCCTAGGCAAAGAAAAAGTCCACCAGATTTTTTGGTTTTTGCTTTTTACTATAGATTTTGTCAGGTTTATTGTAATTAATTAATAAATATTCGTAATTTATTTTATTTTTTTACTTTTTACATTACCAAACCACCAAAAAATCGTAAAAAAAAGAATGTACTTTAACAGAAAATCCTGACGTGATGGAAAAATTTGGGCATCAGATTTGGCTTTAGCGATATCGGTTTAACCAAAATATAGTACTCAGCTCTCTGTTGCGCTCCATACCAATTTTTTTGTAGAGTAGTGTAGTCGTTAGGTAGGTGTCTCGAGTGTACACCTGTACTGTTCTCTTAGCTTATAACCTACTTACAGTGAGTAGCTTTTCCATGATTTTCTGTTTTCCATTTCCGCTATCTTTAAGTAGGAAAATCATTTTCAATGGATTTTCGATAAGAGTTTTACAATGGGACTGTTGACCGTCTGCATTCAAACTATTTGAAACATTTCTTGTTTTAGATCTTGTATTTGGGAAAAGATTAAGTTTGCTATTTTTTTTATTAATACCTTCAAGGAGGTGCTGTAAAAGTCTTGTGGCCTATTGAAGTATCTACTAGATAGGAAAAGCGTATTTAGATACTATAAGAATAGAATTAATTCCTCTTATGAATGAATTAGCTGTAGGAAGGGGCTTCGCTCGCGTGTTTGTGAATCTTCCACAGCCCTAACCGCTACCTGGAAGGTAAGTTTACCTTCCAGATAGCGGATGTGACTAATTAACAAAAATAACCCTTCAAATTCGAACAAGCCATTTCGGAGATTATGCGGCATAAACAAACAGACAAAATTATAAAAATAATGTTTACCTACATAATTTATATTGCCATGACAAATAGACTCTTGGATTTTATTACTACTGAATATTCCACTAACGTTTTAGCTTTTCAAAAAGGCTAGTTCATCAACACTACAGCGGTACTTGTAGCCAATCTAACCGTGAATAGGTTAGTTTTAAGGCCACAATAAAACGTTAACTTTGATAATGAAGCTTTATTTGATATCCCGATCTGATAAAGAATTTGAAGAATATCAAGAAAGAGAACTTATTGAAGAAATTCTGCTACTTTTTCTTGAAATACCGCTCAAACTATTTGAAGTTGTGTTTGAGGCATCGTTAACTGCAAAGACTCCTCTTCAGAAAATGCTCTATTATGGGTTCTAGGAAATTTATTCCAACTGTGACTACATCGGTAGTACATAAAGCGAAAAACAGTTTTAGAGGTATGCGGGACAGAGTGTTCTGCAAACCTCCCTTAAGAGGTGGAGAAGAAGGATCAAAATACAAATTTTCCCTTTTACCTTATTTAATAAATAAGGAGCAACATAACATATCTCATTGCAACACGAAACCTCTCTTGTTCGACCAAATTTTCAGTTCGGTTTCGTTTTCGCCTGTAGTTCTGCCGACACTAGGCCGAAGCCGAACGTTTGGTCGTACACTATTAGCTCTTAACAAAACAAGCAAATTCCAGCGTAGCACCGGTTTAGCTTAATAACCTCAGTTACTTTGAAACTACAAGTCTCGCGAACACTAAAACTATTAAATCAGGCCTTACATAACATAAAACCAAACTTGATAATAACGCGTAATGTATGCACTCAGTTCTAGTTAGGGCAACACAATAAATATGTTAGTACAATACGCAGCCGATGCATTTGGGTTTACGATCATTTAACGAGCGTACATCGACAAATCGGGTACCAATCAAAGTGTCGCACGAAATGTCAGTGCTCCCTCTATTTCTGTCCATAGCAGACCCAACAAGAAAGCTATGCAAAACGCAAATTCTACCGTCGCCGTCTAGACGCCCGCGCCGATCCTGTTACGATTGAATAACATTTGATCCAATCAACCCGAATGGAGGGGTCGGGGAGGTCTTGCGAACAGGCCTGCGCCGCCGACGCACTCGCCATCAATTGATCCAACTTAGAGCTCTCATGAGCAGCGGCGACCGGAGAAACTACTCATGCCAATAGGGAAACATTAACTTCTACTTAAAATAACATTTCCTTCCGCCTAGATTTCACACGATTATGATTACCTATAAATGTAAATTTTATTTGTTTTTATAAGGCAATAACTCCGTTTATAGAATACGTCCTAAGCACCTTTCACCGCTTACTTGGAAAGTAATTTTATCGAATCGATATCAACCATCAGATTTTAGTACACTATTGCATTTCATTAAGTCGGTGTTGTTTTTTTAAACGTAGGAAAAGCCTTATTCTGCGTGAGTTTAGCCTGTAGCTAAATTTTAGGATCTAGTGTACCTTCGTTAACTACCTACAGATAAGCCCCTCATATATTATTTTTTTATATATATTTTCTGTTGTTTCAGCTCCTGATATCGTCCAAGAGGATAGTCCCGTCGTCATTACGACTGAAGAAGATGAAAAAAACATGAAATGTAAGTTCTCTACTCAATTTTTTAAACTAATCTCTGAAATTACTGTAACTAATGCAGAAAAACATTCTATGGTGTAGATTTCGCATCGTTTCTGACTGGGCGGTCTCCGCTGTGCGTGCGGCGAGACGACATGTCCGGTGTGCCAGTGGCGTCGGGGGTGGCCACCGCGCGCTTCACGTTCCGGCGCCGCCACCTCTACTGGTCCGTGCTGCTGAGCCCGTCGATGCAGAACCAGCCCCGAGCCGTCGCCTTCCTCGACCGCGAGGGGCGCGTGCTGCTCGAACAGCCGCTCAAGAAAATACCCGGCATTCACGCAACCTATGAAGAAAAAACTGATAAGGTAAAGTAATTATTGATACTGTCACGACTGATTCCATGAAATATTGAAGTAGATACTCGTTAAATACTTGTTATAAGTTGTGAACGTAGGATTTGGTGTTGTTTGTAGTTGTGTGGCGTGTGGCGCCGCGTGCCGCGCCAGTACAAGACGCTGCTGCGCGACGGCGACCTTCACGTGGCGCTGCTGTGGGGCGACGCGCGCAACAACTCCATCGACAGCGCGCTCAGCGGCCGAATCGACAGGTAGGTAAGGAATAGGAATTTTAAATGAACACCAACTTTGTAAATGCCGCTGCCTTAACTTTTATTCGATACCTTATGAGTAATCTCCGACAGTCTATAAAATCGATGTAATAAATATCATTGCAATTAATTATTCCCGGGAATCTATGAATGGCAGTACTGTTCGCCTTGGATTGTAAATTTAATTAGACGCGTGATTAACGACGGAAATCTTTAAGTTTACTATTAGAAATAATTCTGGGAAAAAACCTAGACACATGTTTTATAACAGGCTATAATGCTGTTAGTGGTACTCAATTGATTCGTACTAGTAATTGCTTTAGCGCTATCGAGATATTTGAGATAGAGTCGCTGCAACGAGCACATGTACTGTTGATATTTTGAAATATAGTAGATAGAGGAGATTAGATTGTATTTCTCGGAAAACGACGCTAATTATTTTGACCTTCTTTTCAAATAATTAATCTTACTTAGAAAGAGATTGAGGAAAATAATTATCAGTTTACTGCTAAGTCGAAATGTTTACTAGGTCAGTTTCGAAGAAAATAAACATGCAATTTTTCGGGATGACAGATTGGATTTTCCCCAATCACGTGTTTGGATTGGGAATGTAGTAGATGTTCTATTTTAGGTATCCTGCACTATCATCAGAGATGTTCACTACACTCTTGGAACCAGAACACCCTCCGACTTCCATCGGCGAGGGTGCCTGTCGAGACTACCCCGCGAATGAGTACGAGGATGGCTGGTGGGGGGGCACCGCCGTCATCACGGCGGTCGCTGGAGCCACGCCCAGCCTCTACCTGGCGCTGGTCTTCAATGGAGTCTTCCCCAAAACTGCTGTTACATCGCATCTCGTCAGAGTAGTGCTCACACTGCCAGAAAAAAATCAGACCATCATTGATCAGGTATATTCATATTTATTTACAAAACACAGTATCAAGGTATGTAAAGTACCATCTCGCAATGTAACCAAATTGTAACACAAAACAATTCGGCCGGCTTCTGTTAATGAGGTTCTTAAGTGGCTAATTACTGCCAATAAACGTAAATTAAGTCCAACGTATTAAATAAGAGCTCATGAAATTTGTTCGTGTTTACTTTTGCATGTCCTCGTCTCAACCATATTGTTGTTTATTTTCGGGATATTAGTACGAGTATAATTTAGAAGCCGGGACCTACCGTTTAAAAACTGAATTGTTTTTTATAGTAATAAAGAATGCAGGTCTTAGATAAATTAATGTATTTTTCCAGGTGCAGAGGGTAAGCAAACCCCATTATGACTTCAATGTCCTGGAGGTGTCCACTCCAGTATCGGCAGCAGAACTGCGGTTTTTGGCAAGAGGTCGATTACTTCTCAGTGTGGAAGCTGTGGGTACTCCTGAACGGAGGATCGTGGGGAGTGTGAGGCAGAAGGCAGCTTGTGAAGTGTACAACGCGCCGCTGGTGTCTGAGCGGTTGTCGGCCACACCAGCACCTGAAGGACTCGCCTTGCTTTACATCGACAAAGAGGGATCGCTCGTCTATGATATACAGGTAAGGCGACACAGATTCTCACACACATAAACAGATTTCTGAAATCATCATTATCTCCCTAGCCTTTTCCCAATTAGCTTGGAATCGAGTTCTACTCTAACCGGAGGCGGCTGAATACCCGTTTTGACATAGAGCGACTACCTACGTATTAAATCTTCACAACCCGGTTACTGGGCAACACGATACTCTTCGGTTCTCTTTACTGTTGATCAGACTTTCTGGGGTTTCATTACCAGCAACGACTGTCAAAGATGACAATCGGGATCAACGGCTTTACGAGCTTTCTTGGGCACGGGGTGTTAGTAATGTCCTAGATAAACTTAGAGAAGTGCATATAAATTGAAAAACATTGAATTCACATTGGCACTTGCCTAGTTTTAAAACCGCGACCTCCTGCTTGAGAAGACGGGCACACACATGACTTTATGAATGATGCGAATAAGAAAATGTGTAAAACAGTAAGTTCAAATCACGGTGCTCAACTCGAGAGATACCGTTTTCCAATTAGCATTCAATGAAAGTCCTCAACCCACACATGCGCAGATAAATTACAACTAATTACAAGAGAATCCAAGAGTCTTGTGTTACTACTGGTTATGATAATGAATGATTGTTAATTCAGTGTTCATTTCTTAACGAAACCTTTACAACTTGTGTAAGCGCCACTGCGTGTGTCACAAAGCCATTAAGAATAGATGTTGACGCATGATGTGACATCTACCAATCCGCACTGGGTCCGCGTGGTGGATTATGGTCCATTCCCTCTCCTTGAAAAGAGGCCTGAGTCCCAACAGTGGGAATAACGACATTCTCGTCAATTCTTCTGCTGACATAAGCGCCGTCCACCATTTTTTCCACTCAACATTATCTCTCAATTAAAAAAATATGTCATTATGCCAATGGCCTAACTCGTTTAAATTAGAGGTATTTAAATGGTTCTGATGATATTTATCATTTAAATCCAAATTGTCTAAAGAGGCTCCTTAATCGGTTACTTGAGGTCGTTAAGACGCACAATTTATTAGACTTGTATTGGACATAAGTGTTAATGGTTCTTCTTTATTTTGTTTGACTTAAGTTTCTACTCAAAAAGGTGGTTTTAAAAAGCAGTTGGAATCATATTTTGTTTTTTAATTTAGCGTAAGTACACTTTCCCATAGCTGGGTATTTACCCTGCTATGGGAAAGTGCTTGTCGCTAATTACTTCGAAACAGTCCTTGCAATGAATACCCTTGGAAGGCGCGTAGGTCGTCTCGACCCCAATTATTATGATCACCCTATTTAAATCGTTGTTGATGTTGTACTTTTAACTGTTAGGGTTCCGTGCACAAAGTGGCTCAACAGAGCGCAATTGTTCTCGAGCAATCATTCATCGCTATTACACTGGACTCTTGTGGCTAAACTTTAAATTGAAAAAATATAAGTATTGGATAGTCCATTTATTGAGGAAGGCTGTGGGCTTAAAACATCATGCTGCAACCAATAGGAGTGGAGCAGTAACCAAAGATGAGGATGAAACTCCGGAAGATGCCCAGTTACTTATATTCATTAATCATTTTGTAGAATGATCTGTATTCTTTTCTCCAGGTTGACAATTTGGGTATAACGGATCCCAAGATAACGTTGGTGGAGGAGCAAGGCAAACGCCACTCTCAGGTGGAGATTCTGGACACCCGTATAGGAGTGCTGGCCAGACCAAGCGCGAGGATCTTCCAGCCGTTGTATGAAGAACAACTTGCTGTGCACATCAGCGCTGATACTGGTAAGGCTTTCTTATTTTCTTCTATTTGTGTGTACCTCTAGGTGGTCTGAGGCAAAAACGTAGATATATTAGTGAAAAATACGAGCAACCAGAGATTGCGGTATGGTCGATTAAGAGTTAGGCAGAAAGTATTTTCACCCCAATCCCAGATAGCTGATGTTGTATTTGGAGTTAGTAACTACCCGGAAACTGAATTCATGGTCAGTTAACCGATCATATCGCCTATGACAATGGTATTGAACAGAATTAATAAAACGATTACGTGAGTAAGCTTTCATAAAATACAAGGTGCTCAGAAGATACTCGTATCTCGCACAAGCGAGAACGCAAAAAGTGCAATCACTGTTCCCTTACTCTTAAAGTCCTATGGAACGACACGACTGCAGATAGAATAGAGACGCAGGACCAACAGCTCTACGCGTTTTCCGAGGCATGGGAGTGTTTCATCACTAACTTCCAAACTCAGGGGTGATACAGAGTATTTTTAACCGAGTTAATTTTAAAGAAAATCTCAATAGCATTTAATCAGACCCTGGAATCATACCCAAGAACAAGGTCACCTCTCGCACTTGCGACCAAAAGTGAAAACCAACGACGCAGTAAAACACATGTTACATTGACGTAAGATGAAACAAAGACAAGATAATTAAAATGAATGTTGAGCTGAGTAGTTTGTCGGGCACTCAATTGAAATGAATGCCTGATCGAGTTTGTCCCTATTAAGATGTGCCTCGGCTTTGTTAAGCAAATAGTCTGAATTAATAACGTAGGTACAGAGATTTGAGTGAGATACAAATCTATCAAGGAGATTTAGAATGATTAATAATGGCTCTTGAAGTTTTCCGGAGTCAATTAGTGGAACTATTCCATTTTTCACGCTCATACAGCTGCTTAATTATCTTGATCATGTATGGAGTTCTGCTCTTATCTTTGGGCTGGTTCGACCAGATAGGTTGATGATAGTAATTAGCGTTTGAGTCAATTAGGAAACGAGCAAAAACATCATCGGCAATAATGATGCACAATTGCGCATGTTGTGTCAAAACTCCAAAGTTTAGAGAGTATCTATACCTAATTGCTAGTTTGTGAGTTTTATATTTCATCTTAATCGTTTATCGTTGTGCGTCAGAATTACATAACTTAATTCTGTCAAATCCATTTTGATGTAGAAGTCCTAGACACACTGCTAAGCGCCACCGGTACACGGTGGCGCTTAGAACACGTAGAATTTAACCGGAGTCTTCGATCACTGATTTAGTGGTCGAAGACCGGAGTCAATATTTCCTGTTAGCTACAAACTAGTATTGTAGTGACATCTATGCTGTCACATAGGAACTAAAATAATAAGTAATACAACAGTCCAAAATCAACTTTTGGGTTCATAAGGGTAGGTAAGGAAGGATCAGAAGAATAGGTTTTTAGTCAGTAAAAGTCCTTCCACTCCACCCTAAAGCGGGAGAAGTCATTGGATGATAAGGGTAGGATAGGTTTAAGCGTAAGGTTTTTACAGAATCGTCTAATATATGAACATTATTTTTACGTTTCCAGGACCTCCCATCCTGAGAGGACGCCTAACATCTCGGATGCTGCCTGATGCTGCAGGGTCCGGTCCCGCGCTACTGCGCAGAACGGGACAAGTCCGCCTACCAGCCAACATGGCTGGACTGGCTTGGCTGTCCGTTGATTCACTCTGTGGATTGTATTATGAGGTTAGTGATGGTAGGACGGGAGACAGGACAGAATGGAAGAAAAAAACGTGTTGCACCGACCCGAAGTAATAAAAAGGGGAGGGAAATGGGCAGGAAGAAGAAAAAGAAAAGTAGGTTATGAAAACGTAACCTTCTGATTTTTTATTGGATTATATATATTAATAATACCGTAAATTTTTCAAAAGATTCTTAGAGCTCATTTACCTATCTTAGATAGTTATAGTGCTACTTGCTCCTTCTTTCAAGGTTGTGGTAAATATGCCTTCAAATTGGTACTAAACTGATCAGACCTGTTTAGTTATCAGTGAAGGTATAGGACCGTGGGGATTTTCTGAAAAAGAAACCCGTAGTCCTAGAATGCAAAGGGCAATTGAAAGGCCCAAGTGTGGTTTTAGTCAGTTAAAGTCTGTCACGCCCTTCGCTCTGTCCAGAGAAAATTCCAAAAAAATAAAAGTAAAAGTGAATGATTGAATGAACGATTTCCATGTTTAGCATATGCTAATATTTTTCTACAAAAGCTAACTTTTACGTCCTCAGACGGTGGTAACAGGCGGCAACGCTCGCTCCTGGTCATCCTGGTGGCTGGAGTCCCACGCAGGCGCCGAGGGTGGGGCGAGAGAGCTGGGGGGTGAAGAGGGGTGGGTGTTGGAGCCGACGGCCGCTGAGCTGGTCGCGCTGCACGTGGGCGCCTCGTATCTGGAGCTGCGCGCGCACGACAACGTCACTGTCATCCTGCGCACGCGAGTACCACAGGTGAGTGTTTAAATAAAATTGGACCTTATGTTTGGTGTGGAGAATTCAGTTTACAATAGTCGAACCACCAGCCGCAAAGTAGAAATAGTTCATTAAAAATGAATTCATGTAGCAAAAACATTTGGTTTTTCTAATAGTCCTAGTATAAGCTAAACCTTAATTTCCTAAAAAATCATTAAATTGATTAACACACTTTGCTGATGTATATTTAATTGGTCTTTAAATTTGTTTGTGCTGCACCAGATTGGAATAGTAATCGGTGAGTGGATGAAATACTAACACCCCCTATATTTTAAGTGCTTCCTCCTCTTGACTCAGCCTTCCTCAATGTATAGCTAGTACTTTATTGACATAATCGAGCTGCTTTTGCAATTGTCATGTCGACTCAGTCGAGTTAAGGGGAACAAGCAGAAAATATAGATATTGTACGACGTATACGAGGTTTGCACCTAAAAGACAGTAAACTAAAAAAAAATCTGTGTTTTCAGATAAGCGTGCCACCATCGTGCTTGCCAGCGGTCCCAGGCACTTCGGACAACGAGCTCAGTGCCAAGTACACTCCAGGGCCTCTCGAGGACCAGATCACGGACTACTCGCTGTTCCGGCTCAACGTCAACTACTGTACGCAGAGAGATAAGTTCTACAAGTTGGGCGAGACTTGGACAGATACTGAGGTAAGCAACTCACTGATAGCAATGAATGTCTTTTATTGTCGTTAAAAGTTTTTTTTTTATCGCATTATGGGTACTTAAAAGCAAGGGAATTCAACACTAGTTATTCAAAGTGGTTGTTGTTTTACTCAATTATTTTGTGGGAAGGTCAGATAGACAGTCACTCAGACACATATTTCTTAACAGTAATTGGAATAAAGTAGTAAGAAATAAAAACAATATTCCTGAAAGAATTGTTGTATGGTTTCAGACTTGTTCAAAATGCTGGTGCGTACTGGGCATACCAAAGTGCGAGGCAGTACAGTGTCCGCCCGTCAACTGCCTCGTGCCCACCATCAAGCCGCCCGGACAGTGCTGCCCTATCTGTACCAGTAAGTATACTGGATTTGTTACTCAGAAAGCAAGAAAAATATTTATTTGGCACACAGACACACACGTTGTAGAAATTACAAACAACTTAAAATTAAAAAGAAAACTAGCACTGTGTGCGTCGCGGCTGCGCCAAATAGGTCCGTCCAGTTCAGCAAAAATGCTACTTTGTCCTGGAATTCTGTAACAGCTTAGATAAGATCTTGCCATTATCGTAGTCTAAGATTTAGAAAATATGAAGGATCAAAGAATACAAACTTCCTATGAAAGGCGAACTATTTCTCCATTTTTTGCAAAAATCGGCTAATTTTAATTAACTTGACTTTCTTTTACAGACTCCACGACAGCAGTATGGTCAGAGAACGGTAGCTGCGTCCTTGCTGGCCAGAGCTACGCGCCTGGCTCGTCGTGGCACCCCTACCTGGTGCCCGGCGGTTACGACACTTGCGCCATCTGTACGTGCAACTTCGCCACCCGCCAGATCCAGTGCCCCCGGGTGAAGTGCCCACCACTGCGCTGCAGCGAGAAGGAGGCCTACAGGCCTGATAAGAAGGCCTGCTGTCGCGTATGTCCAGAGGTGTGTTTGGAACTTATTTTGAAGATAGATAGATATTTTTTTATAAGGCTGATGATCAGACCATTGCTAAACAGCCTAATATGCTCTGCAGTGAAATATTACACCAAGACGATTAATACAATCCTCAATATCTATTACAGTAGCTACTTAGAGGCATCCTGCCAAGATTGTCACAGTTTTTCACAATAGAATTGTTTTTCATCAGGTGAAAGCAAAGAAGCCAGACGAAGAGACTCCAAAAGACCAGGGAGCGCCGCGCACTGCCGAGGAGATCCTGGCGGAAGGCGGCTGCAAGTTCCCTGATGGGCCCCTGCCCAACGGCAAGGAGGTGCACCCCTCCATCCACTCGCACGGCGAGCAGCGCTGCGTCACGTGCCGGTGCAAGGTAAATACCAACCAACTTAGTAGAGAAAATGATAAACTAAAGTGCCATATGATTCAAAGGCAGAGATTGACAAACATTTGTTTTCTTTTTTTAGAGGTTGGAAATTTTGAGGGCCTCAGGGCCCTCAGGTTTGGGGCTGAAAGATTGAGTTGTGTGCTAAAAGTATTTTCTTGTGTTTTCCAGGATGGGGAGGTGACATGCATCCGCAAGCGCTGCGGGCGCGCGGCGTGCGCGCGGCGGCGGCGCGTGGACGCGTGCTGCGCGTGCACGCGGCACCGGCGGCAGCGCGCGCCGCGCCCCGAGCGCCCGGCGCCGCCGCCCCCCAGCTGAGCACGCCCCGCCCCTCCCCCGGACACAGTATTACTGCGCCCGACCACCCCGTCTATACCCCAGACTGCTCGTAGGCTAAGTGAGTGAGCGCGTAGCTCTATAGACTGACATATTTTTATGTACTCGTGCGATTCGAATGTGTCTCTAGTTTTAGATTGCGTCATCGGTGGCGCGCCGTCACCGCACCGAACGACTGCGATGCGACTCATACGAAACGCTGACTGAAAGTTTCCCTTGTGCTGCAACAAGGTGCGACTCTTGTTTGCACGAGTATGAAATGTACAGAATATAATGTTCTCTGATACCCGAACGAGAACGGAGTAAATTCGATTGTATAATTAAAAATACGAGGCTTGGCCAATTAGAGGTTATTGTCACCATCGGAGTGTTGTGGACTGGGTGCGTCGGGTCGCGAGCGCGGTGGGCGGCGCGCGGTGCAGCGGTAGACGGTCGGCCGCGCGAGGCTCGGAGTCGATCGACGACGGACGGTAGCTTTACTGTGTATTATTTTAACGGCGTTGAATATTTACTTACCCACCGGTATTTTAATTGGTATTATGGTAACCCGAAATTTAGGCGCATTACATGATCCGATACTGATTCGTATTATTTTAGTGGTAGGGCTCGATCGCTCGGTCGTTAGACAAGGATTGCGAGCGCGGTCGATAACAGATGTGCCATATTTTCTTAAATGTAAATATAAATTATAATACTACTTATGTGCATATTTATTTACGTCTCTATTGTATATGATACGAGATAACCGCACGTTTAGGTAATCATGTATGAACCATCACAAATGCTATCTTATTGGTCGCCTTGTTTGTGCATTTGCTTTTAGTTTTGTATATCTATATTTAATACCACGCGTAATGATCGGTACTTCTATTACCTACGTTATTTTATCTAGTTGTAGTGAACAGGAGAGGAGTATTTAATGTTATTTTATAGACATAACAATCGACATATTGGAATTGATGTTGTTTCAAGATATTATTACGTAATGAGCTGTAATCCCAGTGGTTGACGCAGTAGAACATGCTTTCAGAAACAATATAATCACTGTTTGAATGACGTATAATTTTAACTTGTGGAAATAAGAAGTTTTAATACTTATACTTATTACTTACTTATCAATAGACTATTTTACGTTTGTCTAATAAAATTTTGTAAATATTAATATGATTGTAGTCTACATTTCAATATGTACTGTATACACAGATACCTATCACGTATTGTACCGATATAAAACAATATAAGTAAGGTGTAGTTTACGCAAATTTCGTGACTAGTTTTGTTTAATTACTAGGTTAACGATTTAGTTACGTAATTAAGGAAGCTAGTCCAAATGTTTCGATGTGATGGATATGGATGCCATGTAGCTAGCGATACGTCTGTTTTCAATACTGATTACGATAGGAATTTATTACTCTTAAGTTGTATCTGAGGCCTCATAGTCACTAGGTGTAAAAACATTAGCGTTAAGTAGGTATGTTCACGAGTTAGGGAATGAGACGCCTTTATAAATGTTTGCGCGGGCGCTTGAAGGCAGCTTTCTTCAAATTGACATTGGATTAATAAAAAGCGCTGCGGTTTTTACATCACGTGGAAATGAGACCTGAAGTTAATATTGTGCCGAGAGAGCACGTTTTTAGCAATTTGATTTTTTTTTTGAGAGAGAGTCCATTTGCCAAAAATATCTTGTAAATTAAATTTTTCACATTTCGTTGTGGGTTCTAGTCCAGTCAAAATTTTTGAGGAGTTGTTGTATTATTTTAATGTTACATTGGCTATTATTTTATTTTTATTTGACATACGAGAATATCACTCGAGTAAGCACAAGAGTTATCTTGGTTCTAATATATTTTTTGTATAATCTAACAATAGAAAAGTAGTCACCTATGGCTTGCGAATAACATAACTAATAGCCATAAAGAATACTATGAACTCGCTTGTATTGCATTGTTTTTCTATTTAATAAATCACTGCATTCAATACCGATGTAATGGTAATATAACGGGATGATATTCATTTTATTTTTATTTATAAATCTTTAGATTGAATTCGAAAATGTTAACTTCTTTGAAAAATTAAATTATTTGTGATATATTGTAATATCACACAGTTTGGGTTGTCTAGGTGCATCCAGTCAATAGTTTGTAAACCGTCATACATTGATATGAAATAAATGACCTGTGAACAATAAATGTCTTTAAATTTTCCCATCTAGTCGTTTACTTGACCATGAGCAGCCCCCAGTGCTTCGCCTGCGTAACAAACTCCTTAAATTTTCTTCAAATCCGTTCAGACGTTTGAACGTTCAGGAGTAACAAACAAACAACAAACTTATACACACACATACATTGCTTTTAGTATCAGTCAATCTGGAAATCTATTAACCGATTGCGGACCCAGGTTGGCCTCTGTAAAAACAACATGGCCAAATGGGGCTTCCTCGACTCATCCTTAACGCAGTGCCAGTGTGGAGCAGCTACCCAGGACACGCGGCACTTGCTATACTGTCCATCCACACGACTACTTGTACTTTGCAGGATCTAAACGAGGCCAATGCCAAAGCCATACAGGTTGCCAATTACTGGGCAGAAAAAGTTTAGAGAGAGCGTCGATACGAAAAGATGAAGAAGAAATCAATCAATTAAAGCGTTTACGAGTATTTGAAATAAACCGTTTCAGGCACTTTTGGACGGTCAAGAAGTCAATTAAAGCTAATTTCACAATCTAAACTATAGATTACTATGAAAAAGAACGTGCAAGAAACTTCATAGTATGATTGTCTCTATTCCTCAAGATACATATAGAAAAAAGAAACAATTGGATCTTGGAAGTGGCTGGCACTACTAATTTTTCAGACCGGTTTGATCTAACCAGAATCTCGGCAATCAAACAAGGATTTATGTTACATCCAAAATATATTGTTTAATAATCTTATCAACTAGTTATTACATCAAATTAGCCGTTTGAGTGATACATTGTAAATTATGTCGGTAGATACTTATATATTTCTTTGGCTACAGTTAGGAACTGTTCAAAGCGTGGATATTCGCTGCAGAGCTGAATGAAACATTGCCTTTAGCTCTAGAGGCCTTACCCTGGGCTCTTAACGCGATCCATTTGACGAACAAAACTGGAATGTTACAGTGATGGAGCTATATGGGGTGTATAGCTCCATCCCCCTTTCTCGCTCGCAAGCCTGTCATTTTAAAACATCACGGTAAGGCCCGGTTTCGGTCTGTTTTTTTTTATTCTTCTAAAGTGAGGACTTCTTGAGTGCCCGCAGAGTGTCTGCCATAGCTTCAGCTACTGAGTCTGCGACCTGTATGGTAGAGTTGACGCCCATGATGCCGATGCGAAGAGCCTTGCCCACTGTTGGGCCCAGACCCGCGAATATCAGAATGTTGTGCCTGTTGGAAGTAAAAAATATTAATTAGTGTAATGACTTGATTTTCAAAATTCGTTTTAGTGGCAGAAATCTAGATTAGGTTTAAGGGATCGCTGTTGAATATGTATTATAGTCTAGTCGCCTTCCACACTAAAGTCACGGGTAGCAGTGAGTCAAGGTTTGAAAGAAGGTTTAGTTCTGTGCTTGAGCTATAGGCTGCTGTGCTACATGCATGTGCGGATTCGAGTCCCGCACGGATCAAATACTTGCATGTCCTACAGATAGTTTTTCTGGGTCTGTTTTACATGTTTGTGAAAGCACCCACAATACAGGAGTGATATATAAACTGGGGTAACATTAAAAATTATAGAAATAATAAGATGAAAATGCTAATATTGCTCTTCGATGAAGCGTAGTGGACCGGTGAAGATTTTGAACAAAAGCAAATATTTCGAGCTTTACGCTCAAATGAATGCGTACCTAAGCGTGAGAATTAAATTTCTATTTATAATAATTATAGTCACCAAAGCTAATAATGTAAAGCAAATCAAATCGCCTTGATTTACTTTGATTGTAACTATGCGTAAATAAGTCGTGTCACCAAAAAACTATATCAATTTTAGATAATCGGATAAAACCCTCATTACTCAATCCTAACAATAAATCTATATTTATAACAGTGACATAATTTTTGTCTGAAATAAAGTTATCCGGTAATCTCAATTATAGGATAGTTTTGATAAAAAAGTATTAGTTCCTTGAATAGTGACTTTAGATTTGAATCAAGCGAAGTGAACGTTGTCTTTAGGTATATTAATAAAAAACCCAACTTTAAATATTTGGTCAGAACCTTCGGTTTGAGCCGGGTCGACGGTTCTACGAGTCGGTTTGAATATTCGGTATTCGGAGTGCTGCTCTTTTTTGTGGGAAATCATTAAATGATTCCTCCCGGTCTGGTTGGAAAGAGTAGCACACTTTTACTGACTGAATTGCGTTCTAGGGCCGAGGTAATTTTTTCGAACAATCCTGCAATCCTGGCAGGCATCGCAGGCCCTGTCAATTTTGCTGACATCTCCTTGAGGCACGCATAGAAAATGACCCACCATTGAACCTGTTCTTATCGGACGGCTAGCTAACCACTGCTCGCCGTCCGCACGACCGCAATATGTTAGTAGCTGCGAGAAGGTGTATAACTGTATATAACTACTAAACCACTTACTTTGCTCTCATATATTTCACGAACTCCTGATAATCATATCCCTTGGGCAGCTTCACAGTGGTGACTGTAGCCAGACGGTCCTCAGGCTTCGGGATCAGGAACTCGAAGGAATACTCCCGGAGACGCTCGTGGAAGCGAGCGGTGGTGGCAGCGTGGCGGGCCCAGGACACTGGCAGGGTTTCCTTGGCGATCTCCTGGAGACAGCACCGGAGAGCCCAGAACAGTGGTGGACTGAGAGTGTGGTGGTACCTGAACAAATTAATTAGTTAAAGACAGGAAAACAATTTTTTTTTTCGCGAAATGGGGTTATCTTAAAACTAGTTAACAATCGTAACCATTATAGTTAATAATTTAGGGAAAATATGCGTGATATAATTTGCAAAACGCGACGAGACCACAGCGCTGGTGTTCAGCGTGGACGTTTTAAAGTAGTTTACGTTTTTCTTTTTTACTTTTGATATTCAAGTGTGAGCTTGATTGCTATCTCGTCTGATGGAAAGTAACGACGTGGTCCTCGATGGAGCACGCTTACGTAGAAGTAACTTATTCACTCGTGATTTAAAGATCCCCAGGTTGTACTTATCAAGAAACACAGGCTTTGGCAGGGATTTCCACTCCTTAGCTGTACGCATAATTAATATGTTCCTAAAACACGTATCTCAAGATACGAACTTGTTGGAATCTTAGAGTGTGGTGGAGTAGGACTGAACTCTGTACACAGACTGGGATGCGGTATCCTACCGCTTGGCCGCTGATGAACATTAAGGCTATTTTTTGAGTTTTATCTAAAGACTTTGTCTTCAACATTTGTACGCCTTTACGGCAAAACATAGCGCTCATATTTTAAATTTAAGACCTGTATGTACTCATAAATACCTATGTTTTACAAATAAATATTCTGATTCTGATTTTGAGAAGGTTTATGTGATTTTTTTTACCGAATCGGTGACCTACATTCGTCAATATAGGTCACCGTTTCGGTTAAATTATTTTTCAATACACTTGCTCATAAAGTGACTATTATCGCACGGAACTTAGGCATATAAAGGCGTCTGTTACCAAACTGTGACATTTTGATTACCATTATACACTAGTGCTGTAATGTAATTAAAACCTTTTTGTTAAGCCATTTTGCTCTCAAAAAGAGTTTTTACAGGATAAAAATTCATTACTTTATTGCTTTCAATAGTAAAAATTAGTGTCTTACTTGCTTATTTTCATGCAATTACTGTCCATTTTAATGATTTATTTAAATAATATTTAATTAATAAATCAATCATTAAAATAAATTTGTTTTTTTTTTGTTTGTGGTCTATGGCCGCCATTTTAAGATGCGCGCGGTTTTAGACGTAATTTTTTCGAGTGAAGTTAGGTAAGGGGCTGTAATAATGTAATACAATTAAATACTTTGTAGTATTTAATTAATTTGTAGTATTTAAATAAAATTAAATACTTTGTAGTATTTAATTTTATGTTACATCCGCATTCTATTGTTACTACGAAAAACATTACTCGTAAAAAACAATTGGCGCAGGATAACATAAACATAAGACTAGGCAATATGATCAAAATACGTTAGCCTTCCCCTCTAAGGCATAAAAAAAACCATTGAATTTTTACCGCCATGACACATTTTTGAGTTTTGTTTTAGGTATTATTGTGGTGATAGTTATATTATTTTTCTTCACAAGTGTATTGAAAAACGTCGTATGATACATGTGAGTAATTAGGGATTACCGTTCTTGGTTCTCTTAAGACCCTCGCCAAGGCTCGGGTCTTAATACCACCTCGACGGTAATCCCCCACATTACACACTTGTATCATAATGTACTATTACAAAGCTGTAAATAGAGTTAACGTTTAAATGATAGAAAAAAACTTGCGTTCTAGTGCTTCCATAGCAGTTCCATTGTGGTGCTAAGAGCTTCATGTCAAAGTAGAAAGGTGGGTCGTGCTTCCTGCTCTTTATCTTTGCTCTGTAAGGAAAAGCAATTAATGGTATCTGGGTATTGTTTTATTCAATAATTGGGTTATGGTTGATAGATATGACGTCACTCCTTGTAAAATATTGGTATTCTTTTATGTTATGTGAAAAAAATGGAAGCTGGTCCTAACATACCAGGGACAACAATCGATAGATTGATAATGTACATATTACATCTATGTACGTAGTATATGTATGTTGTGGCTAGATCTTACAATTTATCACTTCATGATATGAGCAGCCGTTCGTGACGTAATGTGGCGGCAGCCATTCTTTTATTAAAAGTGAACAAAAGTTTTTAAATGGAATATAAAAGTGTAATCAAATATGGTTACTATACAAAGCTGGATTATTTGACATGATTCAAGCAATCTGCAGTCAATCAGCAAAAAATGCAGCTTTGGTACAGTTATGCCAACGACATTATATGCGATTTTAATTGGGGTATTATTTAACTGCTCAACTTATTTCTGTTTTCTACTACAAAATATGCTTTTTCTCCATCAAAAGTAATTGTGCAATTAAGTATTTATACTCTTATGGATGAAAAAGAAAACTATGTAGTGTTGTCATGAAGTTTCATCTAACATGTTCTGTAAGAGCCGGGGTGCCCTAACGTCCTGTAAAAACTCCATTAATCTTTGGTGTACAATCTGCATTTTAGCGGGAATAAGTCTCAGTCAAATCATGAAGTCATCAATTCTAAGATCTGGCCATAACATAATAAAAATGTATGCTTAAAACGCCCGTAAAAAAAGTGTGATCATCTTACTCGGCCCGAGCGCTGAAAGCCACAGGAGATATTCCAGCCGGTCCACTGAAAACCTTCTGAGTAGACGTGTAGACCCCATCGATTCCCCACTCGTCCATGAAGAACGGAACTCCTGCCAGAGATACCACGGTGTCCACCAGAAGTAAGGTTCCGTACCTGGAGATAAAGAAAAGGAATGGGTACCTATAGATAGATATACTCTTTATTGTAAACCAAAAATAAAATAACAATAGGAACTTAAAATTAATAGGGTGTCATGTCATAATGGGCGGTCTTGTCGATAAAAGATTTTTTTTTACAGACTTTTGGATGGATTTGACTGAGAAGAAGCAAAATATGGTACGCAAGTAGTTCGTGGTGTACTATTTACAATATATATATTGCAGGTTTTTCATAAAATTAGGTTTTTGATGAAAAACCGGAAGATGACACATATTAAACTCAATTTCATCATAAACCTGCATCAATCCAGATTTTTGATCAAAAACCTGAACTAGTTTGGGTTTATGATAAAGTTCCTCTTCCGTAATAAGTTTTTCTTATAAGTCTGTTGGAATGTGTGTTTTCAGTCCTATTTTAGACTCTGTGCCAAACAAAGCCTTATATGGTGTTCTTTGAATGGTCCTATGAAAGGAAGTTTTTTTTTTAAAATTGGACACAGTAACATCCCATGGACCATTTTTGATAAATAAATAATTGTTTTCTTTCTACTAAGTTGCAAATGATGATGGATTGTTTTATTTATTTCATTTAAATTGATTTATTTGTCATAAAACAAAGCTAAACCGTGGTTTTGACAACAACTCTATCATAAACCCAAACTAGTTCAGGTTATTGATCAAAAATCTGGATTGATGCAGGTTTATGACGAAATTGAGTTTAATATGTGTCATCTTCCGGTTTTTCATCAAAAACCTAATTTGATGAAAAACCTGCGACATATACAATATATTAATAATAAAATATATATAATACGAACATATAAGTTATAATTACCGAGATAAGAACATTAATGAATCTCAAAGGACATTTTGCATAAGAAGCAGAACTAGAAAGTAAGTCAAGTCGAGAGAATCGCTTAAAGAACTACGGAAAATGTTCGAATATTCGTTTGGAATCGCCGAAAACTTTTTATCTTAACTTTTACCGCGCGGTATTTTCCACTGCATGCTAATTGCAGACTCCTTCACAGGATGCAATTAAAGAGTTTTCAACTCGAACGTTATTCCGAGAGACCTAGATCTAAGTAAAAAGCCAAGTCAGGAATGAAAGAGACAACGAGTGTAATTAAATTGTCCCTCAGTGTTCCTCGGGCAATCAAATAGTTTTTCTGCTAAAGTTCGCTGCTTTTTTAATTTGGAAGTGAAAGGACGACAGGAGGAATGGCTTCAGCTCAGATTGGATAAAGCCCGGATTGTGGTTTTTACAACAGTTCGTTAAGCTGACAGACAGGGGCCAAAGATGGCAGGAATAGATAACTAGCGTACGTTGGAGTTTAGTGATCTTTTGATTTGGGTGATGTGTGTTCAGACTTCAGAGTGAGTGCGAGTTTGTTTTACGTTAACGCGATCGCGAGACGCGTTTATGACGTTTAGCGCTACAATTGGCCCCTTCTAAGCTTTTAACCTATCAGAAAATCAAAAGTAAAAACAATTCACACGCAGCACACAGTTCTAAGTTTTTCTCAGTTTTGCACGTAAACTTATGGCTGTTAAAATGATTAAATGAAATCGCCTTGAAATGTGGGTATGGATTACTTATATACAGTTCGTCCGTTATAAGTTGGCGAGTGTGAAGTTAGGCTCTGCGAATATTGGCGCTTGAAATATCATACAAAAATAAATGTTTAAAAAAAATTAATGCCAATAACTGTTTTTAACAGCAATAAGAACTGCAAATTGCATTTTTTTTTAACTTATAGCGGACGAACTGTAAGTAAGGTAAACTTAATCAGCTTCATAAATTTCCCACTGCATAGAAGTCTGATTCAAATCAGACTTCTATTTCCATGCGAGCGAATCTACAGATAATATATTAAACAATGCTGGTTTCCTTACGTAGTTTCTCCCCACCGTTTTGAAAGCGGTGGTGATCAAGTGAAGACGAAGAAAGTAAAGCACCTTTCTGGATTTGAACTCATGAAATATAACTCTAAAGTCAGGACCGTTACCATTGTACCACCACTGCTGTACTTAGGGTTGCCAGATCTTCAAACCGAAAAGTCGGACAAACCAGCCCGTTTAGCCAGACATTTGATTAAAAAGACTTTCAATTTTTTTTTTGATGAACGATGCATGGAAGTTTTTCTTTTTACATTCTAATGAAATAATAAGTCATTGCTGGTCTGCAAACGCTTGCAATTGCAAAATCACATGAAAATCAAAATAATTACCAAAAAAAAGCTGGACTTCGCCTAATTTGCAAAAAGCCTACTACTATTACTGTACTACTAATAACAGAAAGAAAATAAAAGAAGAAGAGAAATGTAAAATATCAGTTGTGTACATATGCATAGCGTATTTTCTCTCTAGGCCGTCGGTGTACCCACCTGTATAATCCGGGACGCGCCGTCCGAGCCTAGCTTTAACTCAATAACCACGTGCCACCTACTAAACCTATTGTATTAGTACCTACTATTATCCTTTCTCCGTCTAGACTGATTAGGTGTTGTCGGTGATTCTATTACCCCTTATTTGCCAGTTCAAATAACAGAGTTGCGTTTTTGAGATGTGTTCTTTGTTTTTCACGTTGAGAGAATTTTGATTAGTTTTCTTTTTTTATTTGTTTGTATTATTGATAGGCTCGTGTCTGATACTAAACAGAAGGTTTAAAAGTCTTAAGTAAGCCTCAAGTAAGTATTAATACAATCTCAAAAAAATAACTTCTAATAACAGACTAATTTGTAGGTGTACACACGTGTAACATGTGAACTTCGATTCGAATTTCAAATACCAATATTTGAAATTCGAGTCGAAATTAATTTGTCTTTGTCCTAAATAAAAAAAAATTAAATGTCGACTCATGAAACCTTCGATCAAAAATGTACCATGAAACGGTCAAAGAAATTGCAAGCAATCATCAAAATAATTGACTGCATGATATAAGAAAAAAAATTGGACTTATTATTCTCATTTATAAAACCTCCTTCCTTATATTCCTTAATGCTAACTGGCCATTCGTGCCCAAAATAATTATGTGACGCTATTAACGTTTTCTTTTTTTTTACTAATTTCTTCTAATTATTTAATGGCTCGGCTTTTTTATTTTTCTTCGTAACCGGCCAGTATTTTTAAAAAGTCATTTGTTGACGAACCTTATTGTTGCAAAAGTAAGTTTAAATAACAAAGAGGTGCGTGTGCATGACTTGAATTTCTTATAAAGTTGTAAGGGGTTTTGTTGGGCTTTTTGCGACTGAAGTTCAGTGACTCTTTAATTATTCGCAAATTCGTTCCTAGTGGATGTTTTGTATCTCAAGTGTCTTTACAACTAGACGGCGAAGAGGAAACTGGCGTTATATCGGTAAAATGCAGCTGAGAATTTTATAATACTGATAACTATCCTAGTGATAGTTATCAGTATGAAATCCGCATTTAAATGAAAAACAATGTGAATGTGCATATTCTGTATCACAAACGAAATAAATACGTTTAAACTTGACTGTGGGTGGGTAAATGCACAAACCGCGTACGAAGTCAAAGGTTTTTTTTTTGGATTTTCGAAGCGTTGGAAAGTATAAAAAATAGTTCAAAAAGAACTCGATATTAACTTACTTGTGACAAAGATCACCCAAGCCCTGAAGATTCTGTACTGTGCCTGTTGAAGAGTCACCATGGGTGATGAAGAGTGCGGTTGGACGCAATTTCTTTAGTTTAGGCTCCAGTTGTTCAGGACTGAAGGTGACGTCCAGTGGAACACTGACCACCTCAGTTTTGATACCTGGAAGAAATATCAAAATGGCATGTTGAACGATTAAGAAGCCTTGGAGGAAGTTTAATCTTGTTTAAAAATTATTGGGATAATAATAGACAGCCACACAGACAGACAGGGAAATTTTAGCTCAATCGATTTGAGGTGATTGTTTAAAGCCTCAAATACATTACGGGACAAAATGTCTGGCAACATAACACGCAACGCTCAATCTACGTGACGCCCAGCAACGTGCCCCCATCATTTTACAACACATTCATGTGGTGTGGGAAACTAGTTGGATAATTTAACAGCGTTTCTCGTCAAATTAGGGGACATTTTCCCCTAATGTATCCGAGACTTAAGATTCATTAGTAAGATATACATAAACAAACACACTGATCATAAATAAAAACATTGTAAAGCCACTTAAAAGTTTGTACCAATAGTGGAATTTCGATACAAGTATTAAAATAATACATTACCATATCTATTAGCTATAATAAAGGCGCGCTGATCCCATATCCCCCTGGAGGCGATGAGCAGGGTTTCTCCAGGCCCCACCAGGTTGCTGATCACGGCCTCCATGCCGGAGTGGCCAGACCCACTCATAGCCAACACCAGCTTGCTACGAGTCTGGAAGACGTACTGCAAACCAGCACGAATGTCATCCAGGACCTGAAAAGATGATAAATTGAAAATTATGATAAAGATAATGTTATTTTGTAAATATGGATAACAGTGAAAGATGACAGATGAATATAGCTAACAGGTTCAGCCATATTGTACCATGCAAGCAAGACATATTTATCATACTAAATTACATATCACACTAAATACAATTTCAAAATAATACACCCTGTAGTAAAAAACATCAAAACTAACTTTTTAGGGTTCCGTACCTCAAAAGGAAAAAACGGAACCCTTATAGGATCACTTTGTTGTCCGTCTGTCTGTCCGTCCGTCTGTCAAGACCCTTTTTCTCAGGAACGCGTGAAGGTATCAAGTTGAAATTAAAACCATATATTGAAATCCGCGGTCCCTTGAAGTTGTGCAAAAATCAAACTTGTAAGTTGACGGGAAAAAAAGATACGCCCGTTTATGTTGCAAAAAACGTACATTTCGACACTGTCAAAGGAATCAAAACTCATAGGGTGCTTCCCGTTGACCTAGAATCTTGAAATTTGGCACGAAGCAAGGTATTATAGCACTAATATCGGAAAAAGTCTGAAAACTGAAAATTTTTAGTTACGTCACAAGAAAAAAAATTTGAAAAGTCTTCAAGACTCGATTCGAGAATTAAACTGTTTTTATAGGTAGGTTGGTACGAAACCCTCAGTGCGCGAGTCCGACTCGCACTTGCCCGGTTTTTTTTTATTGAGGTACTTCCCTATATTATAATATACTAGCTTTAGCCCGCAGCTTCGCTCGCGTACATAAAATATAGCCTAATGTCACTCAGGAATACAGCAGCTTTCTATTGGTGAAAAAATTTAGGAATCGGACCAGTACTTCCACAGATTACCTCATACAAACAAACTTTACCTCTTTATTATATTAGTGTAGATTAAAAAACTCCATAGTTTTTTTTAATGCTTTTTTAAATTTAAAGCTGAATGAATATATAAAAAAGCCATTCTTGGCTTCAGTAACTTCAAAAATTTTATTTCATTCTGTTTGTGTAAGTAACAATGTCCGTAATAATTGTAAGTAAAAAATAATAATAGGTACCGCATTCAATGCAAATAAATGGCTTTGACTTTGATTTTCGACTTTAAAAAATACTAAAATCCGAGCCAAGTCAAGGCAGCTAATAATACGCTCTCAATTACGGTGATTAAAGGACATGTCTGCGAAAGTCCCATAAAATTATCTTTCACTTTGTATACAATAAAGTAGTGGCTTCTCTGGGATTAAATTTAATTTCCTATCAAAAAATATTTATTTTGATTTTATCAATAACCACAACTTGATTATTGATGAAATTTACTCCTAGACACTGTTTAAATTTTTTTTAAGTATGCATTTTTTTAAAGTAGCTATGAATTATGAAAGGGTATCGAGATACTACTAGATAGGAATATCTAATTTGTGTGATGAATGAAATGAATGAATTCATATTTGTACGATGTATACGAGATGGGGGGACCTATTTACGATTTTAAGCTCTATTAGAACTTCACAAATGAAATGCTAATTAGAATTCAATGTTCGTAAGTGCCAATTTGCCAATAAAGCAGCAACTTCTAAAATATAAAAGAAATATTAAAGCCTTCTTATTCAGAATCACATTCAAATACGTATTCAACGCAAGAAGGCTTCATTAAGTTCGAATACAAAATATGAAAAGAAAACTTCAACTCTTATTTGAGCTTACTCTTGAGATGACAAGGGCTGACCTTGGTCGACCGTGTGTTTGCAATCCCTTATATAATGGGAACAAACTCAAAAAGGTTGTTTACCCCTCAAAACACTCAGGAGTATTGCGGTGAACAGGATTCTTGTTACTCATGAGCGAGACCTTACTTTATTATTCATGTAATTTCACCTGAATACATAAGAAACCAAGGTTTTGTTTTTACATAACAGCCGCGTATTGTCGTTCCTAAGTACAGAACTGTGACGTCACAGCATTTTCGCAGGTCTCCAAGCCAAATAAAAATTGGGAAGCCAAATTAGTACGCGTTTGGTGACAATTCGGGTTTCCACGTTTTGGTTGGTGAAAAAGGTTAATTTAATAAGAAGGCTGTAATAGGGAGCGCCGAATTCTGATTACAAAATAAGAACTGGGTAGAAAAATATATAAAGCTTAAGGGACCTTGCGTGATCACATCGGAAATGTTGATATCCGCAAGTGAACCAAGGTTACTAATATAGTCCGAAGAATCGCCAAACTTAAGTGGTAGAGGGGATGGGGACAGGCAGGTTGGGGACCTGCGGATTATTCGAAAAAGTTACCACAGCCCTGGAACGCCAAGGGCAACTGAATAAACACAAGTGGACTTTAGTCAGTAAAAGTCTGACACTCTCACTCGTTCCAAATTAAGCGGAAGGAGAAAATGACGATTTCCCACCGATACATATCACATACCTACTTAGTCATATGAGACCCATCTAATTTACAGTAAACGATGAATTCAACCACTAATGTGAACGATCCACTCAACCGTTCATCACACATCAAACTATCATACAAAGGAAAAAAAAAATCTACTCACGTTAAAGAACTCATCACAGATGGGTGACAGTACAGGCTTGCTGAGCACCTTCTCGACGGAAGGGTGGTAGTCGCAGGGTCCAGGTCCACACAGCAGTGGCTTCACTATCTCCCGGTCCACTATCCTCGGAGGAGGCACTATGAACTTGTTTGACGACATGTTGAGAGATCTCGCTGGAAGAAAATATCGTGGTTATGATGCAGAAACGATTATATTAACGTTTGTGTGGGTTAGGTTTGGTTTTTGTTGTGGTCAATGTGTGGTTTAATCTTAAGGAAACTACAGACTTATTTTTAAAATACCTACTTTGGATAGACACTTTAATGATATTTTATGCACGTAGTTCACTGTCTCACACCATACAAAGTTGTGATGCAGATAATTTTATACTCCGACTTTTATCATTCTGGTATGGTGTTGTTTAGTGTCATTAAAGAGATAACATTAGTAATCTCAATAGGTACGAAGTGGAACATAGTGGTGTAAGACTGGTGTCGAGTTATCGACCACTTTTAATTTTCCGTCTCATTTGCATTCAAATGTAGGTTCAATTACTTGCACACTTGCCAGAAACGAGCGTGTCTCGAGTGAAACTACGAGTATCTCGCACTCAGTGACCGATATTCGGCGCAAGTATTCGTGAAGTTTGGTTACCGGAATCGGGTTAATGTTTAGATTTAGTGCTAATAGGGTGGTTGTAAATTTGCTACAATGTTCTGGCGCTATCGGATGGCACATTTGGCAAGTGCGCGGCGCCCGGGGCGCGCACCGCTTGCCAGCCTCATATTTGTTCCACATGCTATCGTTGCTAGCCTGCGGTTTAACAATTGTTTTTATATCCCAATTTACCATTCATTCACAGTATGTTCGTTTAAAAAAATAACAAACACGAATGTATTTTAACGTTTAAACGTGCCATAGATAAGGGAGGTCAAGAGTGCATTTGGCAGCGCGCTTATTGACATGATAGTTGGTCGTTTCCGAGCTGGGAGCGAGGTTACATAAGACTGAGACGTGGGATGAAGATCGAACGAGCGCAATGTTGTCTCGACAAATTGATTCGATTCCCATCGCGACTGTCGAAGCGATCCCGGCTTCCCGGCGGGACCGAGCGAGCGAAAGACGAACGACCGCCGCCGGGACGTTCACGCGCGCAAACAGCGGGGCCGGCAGGAGTCTCAGCGTCTTGTTAGAGTGCAGCGCGAAATGTGACGCGAATATTTGTTTGTTTATAAAACTTATATTACTAAACTTGTAAGTAAACACATGATGTGATTGGCATGCTTCTCCCAAAGAGCATTGCCATTCAACATTACCACATGCTGCCAGTTTTCTGTGCACATTTCCGGACGACAGCGATACTCGTACTTAGACGCCGAGTGTAATTTGTGTTTTTGTATTATAATGTAACAAGTTAGATTTAGTATAAACATTCAGTTAAGTTAATACATAGCTTTCTTAGATATCTAGGTAGATTTAACAAAAATAATTATTAAAATTGACATGCTTTAAATTTACCTGATAAAATATTAAAGGACCAAAAATTACTTACCTTACTTTAAGGTCACACTCACTTTAAAACCACTGATTGTTAAATTACTTCTGTTCAGTTAGTTTCTAGTCATAATGAGAACTGTGGCTCTGTCCCTCACCGCTGGCTAACGAGAACTGACGATAAACACTGGTCATTAGTTTATGACGATAAAATTGTAATGATAACAGTTCACAGTTAAGTTTTACTTACTCATGACATAGATAATGATGAGAGAACAAGACATTAGTGTCATTATTACACATAAACATCATTATAAACCGGCTCTGCATAGTCGAATAAATATTCTCTTTTGTTCATATGAAATTCGCCCTTATTAGGAACTTAGGTAGCTACTCCAGTACTGTGTATATTTTTTGAAGAGGGAATTCGTCCAAAGATTTCTCCCGCTCTATGATGAAGCGTGATGTCGGACTAAAACAACACCTATGTTCCTACTTTGCCCTAGCAAAGAAGGAACATAGGTGTGGTTCCTGGTACCACAGGAACTGGTGGTGGTAGGTGTGGTTAGACAAGTTCCTGTAACGCCAAAGGTGAGTCCTGAATCATCTTTGGCGTTTCAGGAACTTGAGTTTCAGTTTGGCGTTCCAGGCAAAAAAAAGTATTTGGAAAAGAGGTTAGGTGGATTGATTGGTGTCTTCTGCAGACAAAAATAATTACAAAATGTTCTATCTCAATGATTTATTAGTTGTAGATATTTATTAAGATAATAATTATGGACACAATACTTGCGACTAGTTCCTCTCACAGGAACTAGTCGCGAGTTTTATGATGTGTAAAAGAATCAGAAAAACATATCCTATTTTTCAAGATATAGAGAAAGATAGGATAAATAGTGGGTTAAAAAAATACAGCTAATTTAGTACAATTGAAAAAAAATCAAGAAGATTCCTCTAAACATTTATCGTTTAAAAACCGAACTAATATACATGCAATCATTCTCATCGATTTGAAACGTTAGGTACTTGTAGAATGATAATGAAACAAGATTATTCTACAAGTAACGTTTTACCATTAAGGGCCTGTTTCACCACCTATGATTAAGTTTCGAGTATCTTACTTGGCAGATAATTTCATACAAATTCTGTCAAATTTTTGAATTTATTCAGTGAGTAGTGCTTACTCGGACATTGTGAAACAGGCCCTTAGTATAGTGTTTAATTTTATAACCAAATATTTAGATTTTTAATACATCGCTTTAATGCTTTTTGTTGGCGTTGTATCTTAGCGCATCTCTTTATTCTTTTGTATGCAGTTCGAGATTGACCGCGCTTTAGGTATAGTGTTCTTAAGGCTAAATTCACCAATTAAACTAATCCCGATCAAACTAAACTCAGTTTGAGCATCTAATCTAGACTAGAGCTTCATTTTGCGTTTAAAGTAACAATACAAACGAAATGTATAAGTTTATAATGGGTATCACATAGTTATGTAAATAGGTATCTAATTCATGTACCTATTAGCATTTATTTATATTTAAATCATTTTTTAGGATGAATGGCTCGGAGAGTATCCGCCATGGCGTCTGCCAATATGTCTGCTACTGCGGTTCTAGCGTTGACTCCCATGATGCCCACGCGTAATGCTTTGCCCACCGTGGGGCCACGGCCTTCTAGGACGAGAATATTGTGCCTGTAGATATCAAAATAGTTATGTTAGTGTATATGAAAGACAAGTAAAAACTCCATGCTAAGGGCCTATTTCACCACCTATGATTAAGTTTCGAGTATCTTACTTGACAGATAATTTCATACAAATTCTGTCAAATTTTTGAATTTATTCAGTGAGTAGTGCCTACTCGGACATTGTGAAACAGGCCCTAAGACGAGGAAAGTGGCAGGATATACAAGAAACTTAACAGTTTGCTACTTTAAAAGAAAACAAGAATGGGCCCACGTGGGCCACGTACGCCGATCTAGGTGCCTCGGTGTTCATACGGCAAAAAGACTTGTAAAGCTATATTAGACCCACGCCACGCGACGCTACATGACGCCATGCTACGCGGCGCTTCGTAAATCTCGGGCGTAGTAGTAAGTAGTTACCGCTTTACTTTATCTTAATGTGACTAAATAACAATGATATTTATTAACAAAAACAAAAATCATTTATCATTTAACAAAGATGACTGCAAAAACCAATAGTTGGTACTTCATTTAAAAGGATAAGTAATTAAGCCAAAAAGTGTATTCCACTACAGTTACTTAAAATTATTGGGCCACTCGATCCATTTATTAGTTGCAAAGATTCATTGTCTCACGTATCTTTGACCAAATGCCTCAAATTTTCCACCAGCAATAATTACAAATGTAGCAATGCTAACTTCTCAGCAGTGCCTCAAGACCAAAAAGTATAGAAAAATTTAAGAGAGGCTTTTGTCCTGCAGTGAGACACAACGGGCTTATAATAATAATAATGCTTACTTCTCCCTCAAGTAAGCAGTGAACTCCAAGTGATCAACTCCTGGTGGAAGCACCACAGTAGTGACAGTAGACAGCCTGTCTTCAGGCTTCGGGACGAAGAACTCGAACTTATGCTCCTGAAGACGCTTGTGGAAGTGTGCTGTGCTGGCGGCGTGGCGGGCCCAGGATACTGGCAGGGTCTCGTTGCAGATGGACTGGAGGCAGGCCCGGAGAGCCCACAGCATTGGGGGACTCATTGTGTGGTGGTATCTGAGGAAATATGATGACGTAGAATACGATACTAAAGTAGTGGTTGTAAAACCTCTGATTATGCTAATTGTGATTATAAGTAGGTATTATACCTGTTATTGGTATACTATACAATTTCAAGTATATGCTGCAATTTCAAGTTCAAATCGACTAACGTAAGACTGGCGCTATATTCGTATAATATTTACCAGTACTAGTAACATTATTTAATAATTACTTTGGCATGAATCGTTAGACGGTGTTGTACCGTTTTCTTTTTTACAGTATTAAGATTCTCCGGCCACGCTATATATAACTCCTATGTAACTGTGAAAATATACAGTTTTATCAAGTTAACTATCTTTTAATTTTGTGGGAATCCCTGATTCCATCCAAAGCTCTGTGTGGACCCTGGCTAGTTACCAACAGGTGGAACAATTGGTCTCAGTGGTAATATGAATATGGTAAGTTGTCCCACATTGAACCAGGTAAATTTCAAAGTCTCATAGTGGGCTGGATGTTCAATCAATGCCTTTAATTTTTTGTGTATAGTTAGCATATTTATTTAGCTTCAATTTTGTAAAACATTAATTTCTCATATTCCTTTTAGTTTCGGTGTAAAACAGGTTTTTATGAAAAATGATTTTTGGTTCAATGAGTACCACAGGTGGTACACATTTAACCAGGGTATCGTCCACATTGAGACACCTTATTAACGATGTCTTCTAGTTCAATTTATAAGGCAAATACTTTGTAATAATAATAATAATAAACAGTAATAATAAAAATCAGCCTTATATTTATAAAAATCACTTTAAATCATATGTAATTAAACCGAGAGTCTTAGTCTTATACATCACAAAACCTTTTCAGTCAAATTCTTATCATATTTTAATAATAAAAACAAAAGTAACAGTTTTTAATTATAAAAACAAAAGTACCTTCCATAATATAACAAATTAAAATTAAACTAAAATAATTGTAAAAAACACTCCTTTAACGACTGGTGTGTACACAGTAAACCGTGGTTCAATGTGTAGCACCCTCAGGTGGTTCAATGTGAGACACACCACGTTTTGATCACTAAACTCAAAATTTTACCGGCAAATCAATCTCTTAAAATCACGAATTATAGCGCTTTTAATTGCTAAATAACCGTAGAAAACAGTGTACATATAAATAAATTGATATTATTTAAACGAAAAAAGCTAAAAAAGAATGAAATTGGCAAAAAATATTTACTTTTTGAGTCAGTTTGCTTTCGAATACTCCTCACACAACCACTTTGCACGCGATCGCCACGCAAACTAGTGGGCAGGAACGGAACGTAAATACCTCTCGTTCACTCATATTAGTGCGGTTTGGCAATGTCGCATTTTCGAGATTCGGCGGTGGTTCAATGTAACTGCCTGGTTCAATGTGAGACACCCGACCCTACAGCTCTTCTTCAAAAGATTCGTAATCCTACTCAAATTCATGTTTTAACCATTTCTAGTAATAATAGGACTGGTAACACTTACTGCCTCGTGTCTCCGTAGCAGTTCCACTGATTAGCCAACAATTTGACATCGAAGTAAAAAGGGGGTTCATGGGTCCTGTTGTTTATCTTTTTTCTGAAAGGAAAAATAACAAATCATCAAAATTTACAAACTTGTGTTCTCTAAATTAAAAGTCTGTTGCCATAATATTATGGATGGATTCTACTAGGTCTGAAATAAATATATTTTTTTAAATTTTAATTTGTTAATTTTTAGGTATTTTTCTAAAATAATAATTCTTACTCAGCGCGGCTACTAAATGCTACAGGAGCTATTCCAGCGGGTCCGCTGAACGCCTTCTGAGTAGACGAGAACACCCCGTCTACTCCCCACTCGTCCATCAGGAAGGGGACTCCAATGAGAGACACCACGGTGTCTACCAGGAGTAGGGCTCCATATCTGAAAAGATCAGGATTTTAGAAATATTGCTTACAAGGTACTACACTATTTCCCTTAGGCAAATGGAGGTCCGTGCAGGGGTTTTACTACCCTGTGTGTACTCCAGCTTCTGTTAGATTTTTTTGTATAACTGAATAGTTTTATACCTAGGTCAGTCTCGAGCACAGAAATCTAATTGACTTATTGTTTAGATTTCTGTGGTCTCGACATAGTTAACGATCTTGTAACTACCGAATTCAATGTCTTAGATATTAATGTTACGACAAGACAAACTTAAACTTAACTCTTAACTTGAGAGTTAAGTTAACAAGAAGAAACGGTGACATAATTCAAAATAATTTTCTATAAAAAATAAAGTTTTTGAAATGATAAGATTTAGGCCGTCTCTGTACCTATATTTATGCTTTTTTTCATGCTCTTAATTTTTTTTTCATTGGAAAATAGGTATTTATACTATAACAAAAATACCGTTATCAGGTATTTTTTTTTCCATCTCGATATTCACAAGGTTGACTAACTTGTGACAAAGTTCGCCCAAGCCCTGCATTTTCTGGACGGTTCCAGTTGAGGAGTCTCCATGGGTGATGAACAGGGCAGCTGGACGCAATCTCTTCAGTTCAGGCTCCAGTTGATCCAGGGTAAAGGTAGAGTTCATTGGAGTTTTGGTCACTTCAGTTTTGATTCCTGATAATATTTAGATAGTTACAGTTCATGTTATGATTGGTTTAGCTGCTGGGTGTTAGTGGGTAGTCAAAAAAATGATAATGCGAATTTGGTAAAACCGCGAGAAAAATAAATTTTTCTTTAGCTCTTTGAAAGAAAGGAAAAATTGTTTTTTTTAATGCATTGTCTGAATGGTTTAACACCTTCTTCGCATTATTACCCTTTTAATAAAACTATTTCAAAGTTTATAATATAAAGGTCATAGTACCACTTTGGTGTTTTTTTTTTGTTTCTTTTGTGATGATTTAATTCGCGATCAAGTACATACGTTAAAAACTCGTAATAAAACAATAGGTGGATATAAAGCCAAATGTAGAAAATTACCTAATCTTTGGGCAATAATTTCCGCGCGCTGATCCCAGACACCCCTGGCCGCTATCAGCAGGGTTTCACCGGGAGCCACCAGGTTACTGATCACTGACTCCATGCCAGCATGGCCAGCGCCGCTCATGGCCAACACCAGCTTGCTCTGGGTTTGGAACACATATTGCAAGCCTGCTCGAATGTCGTCCAGAACCTGTAGATAAATGATAAAGTTTTTGTGTTATTGGTACTTGGTGAAGTCAATAGTACGGAAGTGTGGGCGAAGTCAATAGTACGGAAGCTAGCTAGCTAGACTGTTTGGCATACTGGAGATAGTAAAACAAATGATACAATACAAAAATTATACATGTTTTCTGTTGTTTCATTTGTTTTTCTATCTCCGGTATGTGATAGATAGGTTATTGGTTTCGGCTGTTAGTTAAGTTCACGTAAGCCGAGCAGTTAAAAGTAGAAACCGGACAGACAGGGTCCCCTTTCATCCGCGTTCTGTTCTAAAAACTGTCTCATCGTTGTGAAGTGAATACCTAAAGCCTACATCATAATAAAACACTTGCGTAGTCTGAAAATGTTTGTTTCTAGCTCGTTATCCACGAGTATACATACGTTATAAAATTCATCGCAGTTTGGTGTGATGATCTGCCTGCTGAGAGCCTCCACGACGGCAGGCCAGTAGTCACAGGGTCCCGGGCCACACAGCAGAGGTTTCACAAACTGCCTGTCCACTATTTTCGGAGAAGACACCCTTAAGTTCTCGCAAGACATGGCTTGGAATCTAGAACATAAATAAATACGGTCCATAAAGATGTACAGTATGAGATACAGCGGTATGAGAAGAAAAGTTCTATTCGAACTTTTCTTCTCATACCGCCGTGTGATCCCACTGCTGGGACTCAGGCTGCCTCTCTAGGAGAGGGAATGGGCCACAATCCACCGCACTTGCCCATTGCAGATTGGTGGATTTCACATGTCTTCGAATTTCGGTTCTAGGACATTTCCTTCACCGTTTTGAGAACAAGATTTGGTGATGAAATAAATTGCATAAAATTATGCGCCTGACTGGGTTTGAACCCCCGACCTACAACACAAAATACAAAGTCGGGGCAGTTGCCACTGGGCCACCACTTCTCAACTATACTACACTACTATGTACATTGGTATCATTTTATTAATTCAATCGTGAGTATATTGTTAAAACTCGCCCCAACTTAGTACGGCGGACCAAACCAAATCTCTCTCCTACTAGGCGATTAGATCGAACCATTACTTTTTGACGAGTATTAGTATAAATTACACCGATACACAGAACAAATGATAGTGTTCAAGTTCATCATATAAACATTTTTCCTGGCTGGGAATCGAACCCTTGACTCCGGAATGGCAGTTAGGGCCACTAATCACTAGATCAACAGGCCAGATATAAATGTGTTTTAAGGAATAAGGCACTGTAGAACGTCTTTCATCAGAACAGTTATAGGGATCTAGGGTCATGGATTTACTTCAGAAAGGGAAACTCTTCTCCTGGAACGCTGAAGCAAAGAAGAAACAGTAGTAATAGTTAGACACGTCCCTCCCGTTTCGCTCTAGAGCAGGAAAAGTCATTAGATGATTTCCCATCTTAACAAAAAAATTGAGATTAGATTATTATAAAAGACCTAAAACACTAATTGGAGTTTTAAAATGGCAAAAAAATGTTAGAACAATTTTAGAAAGGTGGTTAGGTTAACAGGTGCGAGTGTTTTTTTTATAATAATGTAAAAGAGTAATTTTCTGGGAATGAATACTATACTAATATTAGAAAATACCTTTTTACACCACCTGCTCGATAATGACCCTATTATGTGTCATGTAACCTGCACTTAAAGCAACTCGTTATCACCTAGGGAGATAATACAGTATGGCCGATCCCTAGGGCATAATGGTTTTTTTTTAATTTAGAGTACATCAAATACGCCTTCAGTCATTTAAAATGTACGTGCATCAAACAAATTTATTCAAAAATGAAACTGGCCACTAACAAAAAAAAAAGAATAATAAATGTTTACATACTGAGGAAAAGGTTAAGGAGGTTCTAAAAAAGAGTAAAGTTATAGAGTAATATTGAAGTATTGAATTTTGTTTGTTTCTTTGGAGTTGAGATTAACGTGTAAATAATGTAGCATATTTTTTAATTTATTTATAATTTGTTTTATACGATATATAGTACCTAGTTAATTAATCGTAGTAGACTTGTAATTATCTCACACATGGTGTAAAAAGTAGAGTATCCAACACGGGAATAAAGCTGTCTTTGTCTTGGGCGGCTTTAATTCCTCACTTCACTCAGGTTTCTCTATTAACTCCCTCGCCCCCAATGCTCGGGAGTTAATTATATAAATCCCTCACTAACGTTCGGGATTAAAACTTAGCAACCTTCGTTGTGTTCGGAATTCAACATGCCGCCCTCGCCTTAAAGACACTGCTTTACTCCCTAGTCACATAATCTACTATTTTATTTTATTATACTATTCCGATCCCTACAAAATGCATGTACGATTCCAACATTTTTTCAGTATCATCAATAGCTACTGAAGAAAATTTATTAGCCAATACTTTTCACCCACTTTTCTATTAGCTAAAAGTATTCCATTTACTTACTAAGGTACTGCAACTCGTAAATCGATGCCAAATTACACTTTAACACAACACAAGCTACGGAAAAAAACTCTTTAAAATTACAATTAAAAAAAATAAAGTGTTTCAAAAATCGAATACTCTTTTAACGTCAGTGTAATCAACCACTCCTGCTGAAGTGTACCACACAGCTGCCTACCTACTCCTAGATGATAGTAATGATAATAAGTAATTACAATTTTATATTATATACCCGTAGCCATCGTATCAACTAATCGGTGTATAATTATGTAGATTACTACGTAAATAATGACAATACTGTTTTATAAACAATGACTGATAGAACAATAAATTTTATTGTGCACTAAAATACTCGTGGTAACATTAGTTTTTGATGGAGTAATGCTAGCAGGGACAATCGGGCCCACCCCGTACGTCGAGAATTTAAGGGCGATCTGGTCTTCAGATCCCATGGTGGCAGGCCAGCACGGAGTCCCGCCGCTTTGAGGGAGACCGTGCGGTATCACCGCACCATCTGGATAGCCATGACCCTCTGGCAAATGTTTAGCTTGGTCGCCGGTTGCTTACGCAGCGACGGCGCCCATACTGGTGCCCCGTGAAGGGCCATGGACCGAACGATCCCCACGTAGAGCCTCCGGCAGGAGGCGTCTGGACCCCCAAGGTTGCGCTGGAGCCGCGATAGGGCAGCCCTAATCCGGTCCAGTTTGGGACCTAGACCAGTCGTTAAAAATGCTCCTCGGTTCAAATTTTAGTAATGCGTAATCCTCAAACATTTCTGTTTATTTCACGACATAACCGCTGACTTGTTTAAATTTTTCGAGTTTAGGGGCACCATGGTGGCTTGTTCAAGTGGTGTTGGGTTTCGCGCGCCAAAGGTACACATATAAAGAATCATCTGACATGTAAACACACATTTGAGACCTCATCAGTTCCTTAGATATCAAGCCAGTGTATAATAAAAATATATTAGGCATACAAATTATGACACTGTTTAATTTTTGGCGCCCCCTTGATGATGGCGCCCGCGTGCACCGCACGCTTTGCACGCCCGCACGCGGCGGCCCTGCCTATACTGCAACGTGCAACTGAAGGTCGTGGAAGGAAGGAGGAGTCTGGTTTTTGTTAGTACAATTCTGACACTCCTCCCGCTGCACCCTAGAGCGGAAAAAGTCATTGGATGCTTTTCCATCTGTTTGACTGTTTTGCATCATTGGCATCAGCAAGGTTAAACCTTGTTGTGTTTCGTTGTAGCGTTTACACATTTATTATTACGCTGGATATCATCAAATGGTTTGTAACGCTCTAGGTAGAGCGAGTGCTAGACTTTTGCTGACTGAAACCAACCTGTGTTTCTACAGTCGCCCTTTCTTTTTCAGGGTCGCGGTAACTCTTTCGAACAATACCGTAACCCTAGCAGGCATCGGCCCTGAAGTCCCCCTTAGCTACCCCGACAGCTCTTTGAGGTGCACCTGGATCACAGTGCGCCGTCACCTGGGTTTTGCCCTTATGGGACGGCAAGCTATAGATTTCTCACCACCCGCACCCACAGCCCGCGCCTGAGCTGTGGATTGTGTGATTGGTGTATGGTCGTTGTGTGATTGTGAGACAGTGTGGCACTGAGAATCGTCCTGCGACTCCCGACCGAAGCGTCGTCTGCAGGTAATGTCTACACCTGAGTGAAAACAATAGAGAATTGCTTTTGATGTGTGTGACTATGTGCTTTTAATTTTGATAACATACACATAGGTAGTATGATATTTTTGTATACTTATTGATAAACTTGTTAGATTGGGCATCGCATTGGGCCCGCGTGGTAGATTACGGTCTATTACCTCTCCTAGAGAGGAGGCCTGAGTCCCAACACTGGGAACATTACAAGGCCATTAATGCTAATGTTAAACTTGTTATTGCTTTTTCTGAAGAAATACAACCCTGTGCAAATATTTATCATCAATGAGTGAACGCTTTAATTTACTACTGTAAGTTTAGGAGGCAGGTATGTATAGTCAGGTGAAAAAGTGCCGTTTCTAGAGGAAATGAAACCGTACAGTAAGGATAGGTTAATTTCTTTCTATTTATATTAATAAGGATATAATATATGATGTTTATTATATTGCACCATATTCCACCATGATTGCGTGTTCTGATCATCAATAGTGCGCCCCCATGACCTGTGACCCGTAAATACTGCTTGTCACTTAGTTTATAGAAAATATTACACCATATTATTACCATAATTTAATGTGAATGTCAACACTTGCGAGTAGCATTATGATAAGATAACAAACAACAATACTGCTTATGACATAGTTTTCAGTACTATTTTCTTTTGATTGCAATTTCGAGATTTGGGTTTGCAGAAGATTTTTTCTGCAATTTTCGTTACTATGAGTTTATTCTTTCCTTAATTTTATATATTTATTTTAAGGTGGGATATCATCAAAATGACGTCATACAATGATGTGCAGCATATTAATTCAGTTTCCGTTTGACAATAATAATTAGATCTCTAATACAAGTAGTTAGTCACCGAAATCTCCATGGCTGCGCAATCCTCCACGTCAAGTTTGTGCGGTAAACTTAAGTTCTATAACTTCTTCATTTCTACTTAGACGATTTTTTGTTTTATAGTATTCTTAAGATATAAACGAATTCGAATAATTTATTTGGCGAAGTGGTTTCTGTTTGGATAATTTGGCAGAGCAATTGTAACGCATACTGTTCCTTCAGTTGCCTTTGTGTTCGAGTGCCCCTTTCGAATAATCCCACAGATTATCGTAATCCTAACACATGGCTCTTTTACTTTTCATTGATCATTTGACTTAGCAACCTCTAGTAGTCTTTATATGTTCTCAATAGATTAATTTTTAGAGTGCGTCTAATGAAAGCACGACCTGGACTTTTTTTTTAAATTTAATTGGCAACATTATTCAGCCGCAATTGTAGGAAATAAATAAAATTGTGAAGTGTAAAGACATGATTCTCCTACTAGTCAGTAATACCACATACAATTTCTTTGGATTTAACCTCTTTTTCTCAGGTCGCGCTTTCATTAGATGGACTATATCTATTTATATTAATAAGAGTATGATGTCAATTATATTGCACGATATTCCACCATGATTGTGTCAGCTTATCACCCCATGACCTGTGACCCGCAAAACTCCTCGTCATTTAGTTTATAGAAAACAGCACACCATATTATCACCATAATTTAATGTGAATGTCAACACTTGCGGGCAACATTAAGATAAGATAACAAACAACAATACTGTCTCACGCCATAGTAACTATACAACTACAATACAACTGTTGTATTCTTTTTTCTTTAAGAAATATTTACTTAATTGGAAATTGGTCGAATCACAAAATTTGGTTTGCTTAAAGTTATTTTTCTGCGATTTGCTTTACTACCAATTATTTCTTTTCTTAAATTGGATATTAGATATGTTTTATAAATATATATAATTAGAGGAAGTTTGAGTGGCGCTAGTGACTTACACTTGTACACGTAATACCTACAACAGGACTTTTTCCGATAATTTTTAATTCAGTCTTCATTTGACGAAGAGAACTAAATCTCTTATACAGGGAGCCGAAAGCTCTATGGCTGCAGATTCCTCCACGTCACATTTGAGTAGTTTAATAAGGGTATAATGTAAATTATATTGCACGATATTCCACCATGATTGCGTCCTTATCATTAAAAGTGCGGCCCCATGACCTGTGACCCGCAAATACTGCTTGTCATTTAGTTTATAGAAAATGTCACACCACGACTGTGTTTGAGTATCACTTGAGGTTTACATAAAGATAAGACTGCGATAAATATATTTTGATTTAGTAACTAAAATATTTATCGTACGCTAATTTTTTTTGCCTGAATATGTAATTTTTGTTATCAACATCACGCTTAAGATTCCTGAAGGATTTATGCAGAGTTGTACATAGATATACACAGATTTCACAATATTTTTATGTGACAATTGTTAATAGAGAGCGCAACTGAAGAAAGGACTGAAAGTCACAGACTGACACTGCCTCTCGCTCCACCTTGAGCGGGAGAAGTTATTTGATAGTTTCCCAAGTAAAAAAGGGTAACAAAGAGCCGGCTCTTGCCATTATCCTCCCACGGATCTAGGACAACCTGTTTCATCAAAATTTCTCGTTGTACAATACAGTATTATTAGTACCTGATTCGGTAATCGAACTCAAAGCATAATCTTTAGTTAGCATTAGCATTATCGGCCGTGTAATGTTCCCACTGTTGGGACACAGGCCTCCTCTCTAGGAGAGGCAATGGGATGTAATCCACCACGCAGGCGCAGTGCGGATTGGTGGATGTCACATGTCTTCGAATTTTTGGTTCTAGGACATGCCGGTTTCCTCACGATGTTTTCCTTCACCGTTTTGAGAGCAGAGGTGATGAAATAAATTATACTGCTGCTGGATGTGGTTTGAACCCACGACCTACAACTCGTAAGTCGGGGCCGTTACCGCTGGGCCACCACTGCTCTCAATGTTTAGTTGCTTTTAACTAACTAAGCACTGCAAAGCTGTTTTTTTTAATTATAAGATGTGCCTAATTTTTCCTCTGCTTTTTATATTAGGATTGACTTCCAGTCCAACCGGATACAGCTGAACGCAACTATTTCTTTTACTACATAGAGCGACTGTGTGCGTATGTTTGAGCAAATTGAAATAGGTACATTATTTTTTAAATAAAATATTTTTATCTTATAATTTGCCTTTTTTATATTACATAAACCAGTGCTTGACTGCAATCCCACCTGATGGTAAGCAGTGATGCAGTCGTTGATGGCGAGGCGCACTAGTTAATTAAGAGCCTATTCAGCCTTGCTGTTTTGTTAATTTATCTATAAGTAACCTTTAGTTATTATAATTATTGTCTTCACGTTCAATAACTTGCCATATGGGTATATGGCAAGTTATTTCACCATGATTACACGCACTTATCACTAAAGGTCATGGCATTTGATAGAAGTTGGACGTGTCATTTGCTTCAGATAAACCATAGTGTCACCTTGATGCTCTCGTGTTCCTCCAAGATTTGTAAAAAAATGTTTATGGCCCAGCTGGTTAGATTGTGGAACGCAATGATACCAATGAGGCAAGCCCAATTAAAATCTTCTTTCAAAGATCTTAGATCATTTACCCTGACACAATTAAAAAAAAAAATTAAAGAGAATTCCGTAAATACTTATACAAATTGTATTTTTTTATATATAGTTTTTGGGTTCATTTGAACTAACTTCGCAGGGTTTACGTCCTGTGCTTTATTGTTACATAATAACCTTTAAAAGTTCTCGTCAAAAACATCTACGAGTAATATTTTCTTGAAACATTAGCAATGTCGATCAAGAACATGTCACTGGCAAAGACTTACTCTAATGGTTGCTTTCATCTAAAATTCTAAACAAATATAATAAAAATTGTCGCATTTTGGTAATATTACAACGACTAAGGAAAAAATAGTTGACTTAAATTGTCGCTACGACGTAGCCTACGTTAATTACGTCACGGCTACGCCTGCTACGTCGTAGCACACTATAGTGTGCTTATTCTGGCCCCCGTGCTATAGCACGGGGGCCAGAATAAGTAATTTACGCAACTCAAAGTGAGTCACTGAAATTCGGTGCATATTCACAATATTATGATTTGTTACTCGAATAATTTTGAGCGACCTTCGTAATTACGTTTGTTTAATCTCGCATTGATTGGCTCTTCAATCTGATTCAAGTGAAAATTATATTAATACTGCGTTATTCGATTACTTTTATTCCAAACTTTACATTCCAAAAGATTATTCCAGATTACCAAAACAATCTCATTTTCTAAACTACTAATCGCATTAATAGAAGTTGGTAATAAGTTGTTGAGTGCGGGCGACCGTAAGTACAGTTACATGGAACAGTGCAGCTTCTGATTAATAAAGGGGATTTATTAACTCTGTGCTGCCAGAACTTCGTAACGCTGGCTTCTGACGGGAACTACGACAGTTTTATGATCCTCAGAGTGTTGAGAGCTTATTTTGTCGTCTGTAGTTATGAAATGGAAAGATATTTATCTATTATCGTCTTATTTAACGTTTGAATCCCCAACCGGTCCTATGAGACCGCGCTGTTATTGTTTTACTATTGTGTCTCGTTTCGTGGGTATCTGAGTAATTAAAAAGGTCCATAATGTATTTCTTGATTTGGTAAACAGACATTTACTTAGCGCATGAAGTGAATTAAAAAAAAAAACAAAATTAGTAGCTAAAGAAAACAAGTTAAAAGACAGCAAATGAATCACAACAGCTTTATTGAAATGTTTAAAATATTTCCGAAAGTAACGTTTCAATATTTACACCTAGAAAAACAAAATACTCGTAACTTCTCAAAAAGAATCCCCATAAATTATTTAACTTTGAGCGCAACCTTTCATTTCGTTGCCTTTTAAGGAACGAATATTTTAAACAGCCGTCACTGAAAGCATTTTACGTCGAGCTCCGGGAAGTACCCGGAAAGTACTTATTCATCTTTCTATAAACAAATATAAGGTACGAAACAAATTTTAAATTAAATCCCTTTCTCGTCGAGTTAATGTCCCGCGAGAGTTTTCTCTGGTTTTAATTTCCGGAGTGTTTTCAGTGAGGAAATAGTTGGTTGGGCAAACACTGCCCACCTCTCTGCGGGCCGCGACAAAGGGCAGCATTAAACGCGGCTATACTAAGCTATCCTTGTCACTTGTAATGTATGTAGTTTACGGGGTTTATGTTTATTTAAACACACATATTTATTTTGCACCTTATTATTACTTTTTAATGACAGGTCATTATTGGTCTTTGTCTAAGTTACAGTGGTTTAAACATATTAGCTTCGATTGAGATTACCCTCTATAATAAATCTAAATTGTCACTTCTGAGTCAAGTCCTCTGCTCAAACAGAGATAGTTTGGGCGTTAATCACCACGCTTACTCAAGGCGATGTGGCAAGCGGTTGAAGACTATTATATATTATAAACTAGCTACACCTGCGTTTTATTAACTACACCTTTACAAAAGAAGTGTATGTTACGTTAATCAGGATTTAAACTATTTAATTATATTGATTAAGTAAAAATTTTGTGCAAATACTTCATTTGTATTACGTAATCAATGATCAGTTTAAGATCACAGTTTTGTGTTTATTAAATATTTATACCTAATACAAGGACTTTATGCGTTGAAAGCATCAAAACTTTCGCCTTTATAGAATTGAGTGAAGACAAACTATACAAAACCACGAATAAATTCTCACAAAATTCCAGACTTCTGTACTTGAAACTGCTGCCAAAAAATAGCTACAATAAGGCACAGCAACAAAAGATCATTAAGCTGGTTACACGTCGATGCTCAACGTTTGCTGGTGAAATATGGCGAGGCAGTCAGGGTAGCTGAGTGCATTAGTCGATGTAAGACGCGCATTACTGTGTGCCCATTATTTTCACACTTCGTTTGGCAGCCGTCGCCCTGGCCTGCTGTTGCCGCAATTTTCAGTTAGTCGACTAACTCCTGGTCGTGTCGTGAGCCGGTAATGTACTGGTTAATAGTTCGCAGCAGGTTTTACGACTATGTCAGCTTCTCAGCTTCTACCAAACAACTCATCATTTTCACGATGTGGACGTCAATTAGGTTCGTGTCTTATCTTTTGTTTCAGTGTTCTGTTACTTTGGATGTTAGATTTGTTTGTTTTGTAGCTAAAGGGAAAGCTATTTTATTCCTAACTTTGCAAAGTGGAGTGCTAATCATTCCCTGCTAGAAATAAGGTAGGATTAATTTAAGTTAGTAGAATTTTTGTCCACAGGTTCTATACGTGCTAATATTATTCGTGTGGAAGTCTGTCCATCTATTTGTTTGTTATGTTTTATAGTATTAAGTATAGCGTCAAACGACAATTAACCACCAAATCAAAATGCCAAATTTTGTCTTTTATTAATAAATTATTATTATTTTACTACGACAATACCTTGAGTTCATTCCCGACCATCATGCGGGCGAAGCCTTTGACAGAAGCTATGTAAGCTATCGAGATCATATTCTGGCCACAAAACACTATTACAATACACAAATGCATCTAATATTCTATCTAGAACTGAATAGCTATCGAATAGCAACGGTTATTATATTGCAAATTGTAGTATTGAACAAGAGTATTGAGTATCTCGTCTATGTTTGGAATTGCAATTCCATTTGGCAGGTCGGCTTGCTAGCTTCTGTAATTAATAATAATGTCAATATTCCAGATGGTTGTAAACACTCCAAACGCTAAACTACTAAGTTACAGGTACGTAGAGATACGTGTCTACATACACATACACATACATTGCATTACGTGTGTGTGTTCAGGAATTTTCCACCAATTAGAGCGTTGCGGTATTGCACTGTAATTGGTAGTGATTAGATGATTAGATTGTGTGTAGTAATAATATTGATAAAAACTGCATAATGTAGGCTTTGTTACATTGTAAGAGTGCTAGTTAAAATAAAAATAGAGCTGAAGTGTATCTCAGGGTCTAGTGCAAGATATATACTTCCTCAACTACGTTAACGTAAAAGTTCGCGTTTAAGAAACTGTTAGGGCCTGTTTCACCACCTATGATTAAGTTTCGAGTATCTTACTTGGCACATCATTTCATACAAAATCTGTCACATTTTTGAATTTATTCAGTGAGTAGTGCCTACTCAGACATTGTGAAATAGGCCCTAAGAGTAAAAGTAGTTTTCTAATTTTGTTACGAGACGGTGTTTATTCAGTTTTAGTACGAATTTAGGTTTACGTTGACGCGTAGGTACATACGAGTAGGTAAGTTTAAAAAGAAAACTCACACTAAGGGCCTGTTTCACAATGTCCGAGTAGGCACTACTCACTGAATAAATTCAAAAATGTGACAGAATTCGTATGAAATTATCTGTCAAGTAAGATACTCGAAACTTAATCATAGGTGGTGAAATAGGCCCTAAGGCTAACGAAGTTAATTTTTCTGAAAAATAATTTCTGTAACATTTGGTTAGATACGTGACGTCGTCTTTTACGTGAGAAATCACCAAATGACTCCCTCCCCCTCTGGGTTGGGATGGAGGGAGTTTCAGACTTTTACTAACTAAAAGCCTCCTGTGTTCCTTCACCTGTAATAATAATATTCCACAATATTCCACAACTTTCACACAACATCATCTAGTCCCAAACTAAGCAGAGCTTGTATTATGGGTACTAGACAACTGATAAACATACTTATATATTTGTAAATACATACATATTATAGATAAATTACACCCAGACACAGAACAAGTGATACATTTGTCCTGGGTGGAAATCGAACCCACGACCTCCGGTATAGCAGTCAGGGTCACTAACCACTAGACCAACAGGCCAGTCATTCCTGTGTTCCGCATTTGCGGGGATCACGGTAACTCTTTCGAACAATGAACAATTTATTAAGATCCTTACTGCTTAACCAGAAGGATTGACCTACAATGGCTGATGACAGACGTGTGTGGAAAAGGGAGAGGGAGGCTTTAGCCCAGCAGTGGGACATAATAGACTAACTTACTGTTTTTCTAATTCCGACTTACACAACGAGGGGTTCAGCTTACATTATACGGGGTGCCCACTTCACGTACACTTTCTTTTCATAATGATATTACAGTGTAGGTAGGTGGACTCCCCCCAGCCACCTGCAAGTAATGCGCCTCATCACACGCGCGGCGTATCTTAATTCCTAAGTGACACAATTATCCCCGCTCCACTCATTTACATAATATACAGATTTAGCCAATTTGTGATTGCACTCACAAATAAGTTCTATTTAAAATGCAAGTCTACTAAGAATGAGATCGCGACTCGCATGCGAACTCTACTTTGATATTCTTAGGATAGGTAATTGAGCTAAATTAACATTAATTATAATAAAGTCGATACATGTTTGTTTTAAAAAATTGTGTAGCTAAAGTTTATAAACTCCCCCTCTCTTGGTTTCACACTTTTACTGATCAAGACCTGTCCCTTTTTGCTTTAGTTAGGTACTCGTTGCATTCAAAAGCCACGGTGACTCTTTCGAGTTTAACAAAGTACATTGTTAAATTTTAAATATAGTGCTTCCAAACCAATAAAAATACAATACAAACCAATAATGCACGAATAATCCACATACAATTACAATATTTATATAAACGGCACGGTTGCCGCAGTGACTGAGCGATTGGCTGCTGTGCTGCCGGTCACAGGTTCGACAGGTTCCCCGTACGGAACAAATATTTGTAAAGCCTACAAATAAGTGTTCCGGGTCTGGGTGTCTTGAATAAATATGTTTGTGAGCGCAACCACGATACCTAGCGGAGAAACTTTTAGTGTGGGGCAACGTTTAAAAAAAATATCTGGGGCGACAGCGAATCAATGTCAAGGCGGAAAAAATAGAGATGTCCCATAACCATTTAGCTTTTACAAACCATTTTCAAATGGATTAATAAAAAGAAACCACTTCAAATTTACACAACTCGTTTGAAAAATTAGCTTCTTGTACTTCTTGTATCAAAACAAAAGAGCATCTCGCAGTACACGTTTGCTAGTTACGCATGTTAATTTTAGTTAAAAACTAATTGAATCTTACGCCAGTCTCAAGAAACCGGAGACTTGTAAAACGTAACTGCAGTATGAAAACTACAGTTAACTTACATTAGAGTTATCAAGTACGGTGCTAGTTTAGAATTTCTATTATGAGACTTCGTAAAGGAATAATAAAGTCGAAAGATTCTACGAGTTTCCGTGTTTGTTTTCCTAGTTCTTAGTTTTATTGTTGGTGATATCTATGTTATGTATATAAAGGAAGAACTGACTGACTGACATAGCAACGCACAGCTGAAATTACTTGGACTAGGAACGTGAAATTTTACTCAAGGTTTAATTTTATGACGTAGGCGAGCTGTAAGAATTTTTTTTTGGAAATTCGACCTGCAAGGGGATGAATAGGGGGTAATTTCCTTTGTATGAAAAAAAATATTGCACGCAAATATACATGAAAATTGGCACAAACAGTAACCAAAGTAAATAATAAAGGTGTCATTGTTTGTTTTTCAACTTCGATAAAACGTTTTGGAGGATGTTACAGATTGTATGAACAATTTCTACTTCTTGGGTTAATAAAGATGAAAATTCGCACAAAATATCCTAAACTAAATAAATAATTTTACTCTCGAGAACGAAGTCGCAGGCCAAGTGCTAGTACGATGTAGTAAGTATAACTAGTGATGAGTATGATTTTTCATTCATCTTCTGGATTACTTCGACGCACCAGTTGGCTCAGTGGTTAAGCGATTGGCTGCTGCTCTGCGTGTACCAGGTTCGACTCTCGCTAGGTACAAATATTTGCATGACCTACATTTCGGTGTTCCGGGTCTGTGTATCTTGTGTGTGTGAGTTTTACATGTTTTTAACGCATCCACGATACAGTAGTTTCCTAGTTCAATTAATTCATGAATCCCCGACCGGTCCTATGAGACCGCGTTGTTATTGTTTTACTATTGTGTCTCGTTTTGTGGGTATGTGATAGGTTAAACAAAAAAAAAAAAAATGTACTTGCCCTTGAGCTAGCTTTCTACTTTCAACTGGGTGAGATCGTCGTTGAAAACTAGTATATTATAATCGATAGATATGATGTATTAAAATAGCACCTAATTTAACACCCTATTTAGACAAATAGCCATCTTTATTTACTACCCAAAATACAGTGTGTAACGTCGCCGGTATAATCGCGTGAAGTGTAGTTAAAACTTCTACACTTGTTACTTAACAAACGTAGGTATAATATAAGTTGGAGCCAAGTTTCGCAGCTATGTCGTCCGCGTCTGCGACAAAGATTTCAGGCTTAGTTTTATAAGTTACATGTAACAGTTTTAATTAAATAACTCCCGTGATTACTGATGAAACAATTTACTGAGCTGCTGTAAACCCCGTTTGTCTGGCACGCCGGGAATTTGTTTAGATTAGATAGACTATGTTGCCAGAACAAAGACGATTTCTTCAAATAAACAACCGTTACTTCGTATAACTCGACATCTAATTTCTCACGAAGATATCTGGTGTTTCAAGCGCTCTCAGTTTTTTTCCGTGAAATCGAGGAATGTTAGACAATAAACCGGCGATCGGCCCCCAGGGCGCGGGCGCTTGAGTACAAATCCAATTATTTCCCGTGGCGCCGCCTGCCGGTGTGTAATTGATTTATTTGCTCATTTCTTGCACACACAACCTATCTTCGGAATACAGACACCGGATTATTCTTTGCTCTACCGGTATATCGGTAAACGATAAATTTAACTTGGTTTCAGACAAACTTGGGTCAAATTCGAGTACAAAACTTTACGAAAGGGGTTTAGGTAACAAACTTCAACAAGTCATAAAGATTGTGTAAATAGAATGTAGCTAGAGTCCTACATAATATTTGCTCACGTAACCTTTTACGTGAAGGAAATGAAATATACGAACTAAGTTTGAAGTGATCCTTATAATATTTGATATAGGATGTTTTGTGCCGAGGAGTAGTTTCTGTACATACTCAATGCTGAATTGGAAATAATATTGAAGAGATTCGAAGACTGGCCACGAAAAGGAAGCCTTAAAATCACAGAGAAAAAATAAATGGCGTCGTCCCGCTATAATCCGTACGTGAAAACAGGCGAGCCATAGGTTTTATAGGGAAGGATGTTATCGATCGCGGAGACCATCCGAGTGGACAGAGCGTGGGCGTGGGCTAACCGTGGGCAAGCCTGGGCGCCCGCGGCCTGCCGTATTTAAGAACGCATTTAAGGGGCTTTAGTCCGGACATTGACGGATTGCCGCCACTCCAGCTTAGGTCCCGCCGACCCGACCGCACCGCACTGTCCAATTGACGTTATAAATTGATTCCTGCGATCCTATGTAACATTTTTAAAAGTTGTTCCGCCTTTTTTCACTTAATTTAGTTTAAGATGGCTCGTTTTTGTGTTGATTCTCTTGTTTACTAGCTAAACTGAAATTGGAGTAAAGTTTTCTTCAACTAACAAAGAGTGCAGAAAATTGCAGCTTTGTGATAGTTTAGAGACGTTACATTAGCCTAAATACTGTTTAACAAGGTAACGTACGTAGAGATTGGAAACAATAATAAGTTTTCAATGAATACCTAACAATTGTATTGTAATGTGGAAATATTGTAAACCCATTCATTTTTTTTTTAAAGAGTTACCATGGAGTTTTTTGCCGGTTCTTCTCCATAAGAAACGACCAATTGGAACCGTGCATTAGCTTCGACTTTTTATAAGTGCCCATGTACTTAGGCCTATGTAAAATAAAAACATTTATTATTATTATTATTAATTTTTGTGATATACTTTTATCATGCATATCGAGAACATGCCAAGAGCTCAAACATGATGGGAATGTCTATCTTGTTGCACTTAGTAGATCTTATTGTCTACTGACCCATACGGGATACTTCCCACTTCACTATCTCACTGGCACATAACATAAGTACCTATACCAAATTTCCGGTCAATCGGTTTAGGGTAACTGTTTCAAAATACATTTGCAAGATTTGCCATAAACAGATATACCTTCAAGCCAATAATGAAATTTAAATAAATTCTATCAATAGGACTTATATGCGTTTGGATGTAGTAGATGAGAGAAATATTTCAATTTTAATAAAAGTTTATAAATGGGACTTATATTCGTAAAACCAAACGCAATAGACTAGAGAAATCTACACTAATATAATAAAGAGGTAAAGTTTGTTTTTTTGTTTGTATGAGGTAATCTGTGGAAGTACTGGTCCGATTGCTAAAACTTTTTCACCAATAGAAAGCTGCTGTATTCCTGAGTGACATAGGCTATACTTTATGTACGCGGGCGAAGCTGTGGGCTAAAGCTAGTAAATAATATTTCTATAAAAGAATGATGCCAGGGTTTCATTGAAATGTGGGCCTACCTTCCAATAAGTATATGTGTTAAATCGTTGGATAGGTATATAAGTATAAAAAATTTGGTGCCATATAAGCTTTTCGACAGCAGACGTCTTTTCACGAAGATGGCTATGGGATTTATAAATGTTTGCATGCCGAATGGCAAAATGTGGTTGAGCTGTTATGTATTATTGAGAACTCTTGTGTGGACCCATGTTTGCAAAATAAAAATTCAATTCTAATCTACTTTATTCTATGGCAACAAAATCATTACTACGAGTATATGGGAAGTAGGTATATCGAAGAGAGATATCGTTTCAATAGTACTCTAAATAGATAAGTAATACATATTTAAGTGGGATTAATAGTTCCGATATGATAACAGTGAGCGGGAATGATTTCAAGTGTTTATTTACAATGTCATCATGATATAAGCCGCTATAGATAAATGATAAAAGCATTTCTATTGCTGAGTGTTATAGCAAATAAATTTAAACCAGGCCTTGTACTCGTACGGCAAGAGAGCCTCCTTCTTTTGAAGTGGGAAATCGTTACATGACTTCTACCGCTCCGAATGGTGCGAAAAGGAGTGTCAAGCTCTTGTTGACTAAAACTTACCTATGTCCCTTCATTCTTCTGTTCTTTGCATTCCAGGGCGGTAATAACTCTTTCAAACTATCTCGTAGTAGATATAGAACCTCCTTATAAAAACGCGGTATACTAAGTTACGCGGCGATTAAACGCGCGAAAATAACAAATATTATTGATATTTTATTGTTGTAGTATATGTAGCTAGCTGGTGCGGTGCGGTGCGGCGAGAAGCGAAGCGAAGCGGTTTAGTGGGTTTGATGTTTTCACGCGAACTCTTGTGGTGCGGTGACTTGTTTAATGCCGCGGCCACACACTCGACGAGTAGCATGGGAAGTAACGAGGAAAGGAGGCAGAGACATAGTGTGGCCACGTTACTCGTCATGCCACTCGCCATGCTCCTCGTCCTGCCCACTGCTCCCTATTTTGTCGATCTTTGCGCGCGAGTCAAAGGACCGGCAATATGAGCGCGGCCACATAATCGCGCGGCCGCAGTCCGCAAAATTGTAAATTATGTCGTCGCCAAGCGTAGAATGGTCAAATGAAAAAGTTTTAATGTTTATTGATTTGTTGTCCACGGATTAGCTATACCAAAAATAGATTAGCTATACTAAAAATGCATAGCGCGCACGCTGCCACAGTTTCAACGTCCATCGTCTCACCAAGGCAAATGACAAGTGAGGAGCGTCGCGATTAATTGCGCGAGTAGAGCAGTGTGTGGACAGAGAGGGCAACATCGCGGCAAATCACGGCAGCGCGAGGAGCAGAGCCATGAGCAGCGCGAGGAGCATAGTCTGGCCGCGGCATTATATATGGCGGCTGAAGCGGCGGCATCACGCGCGCGTCCCATTTAATTCGCGTGAACCACATCGGACGACTAGATCACGATCACGTTGCAAAAAAAAAACAGAAATTTCAAAAATCAATGGGATACCGCTTTTTGACTTCCGAGGGTAGCAACTTTATACAAATTCTGATACAGGTCCGAGTCAGGATTAATTTGGTTGATAGCGGATGATAATATAGCTTGGACTGTAAAATCAGCCTCTGCTGAAACGACCAGGACCTTTACTCTCTTTCTCCAAAATACTGAGTTTCAACTGAAACGCGAGTACCTTGGATCCGAAATTTTGAATGAACGAAAATGTTTCGACGTTTCGAATCCCTAAACCTCCAATTCGTAAAGTCCCGATAAAGAAAAGAAAGGTTTTAAGCAGATAGATTATTCGGAATTTTAACGTGACGCGTGACGAAACACGTGAAATTTCGGCCGCAACTTCGTATTTCGGAGAAAGAAAATAGACTTCTAGGGTATCGAAGAAATAATACATTTCTGAGTCGAGACCTCAATAACAACACCTCAACAAGCTCTTGTTAGGCTGGATCAAGAGCTTAAACCAGAAAGCGGTACCAGCCTGGACACGGCTCGTATTGAAAATATAAATATAATATGTTAAAGATGTTAGTAATTAACGAAAATTACTCAGCCTACATTCAAAATTCGTGGACAGCAAGATGAGATTGACAACTATAATATTTTTAGGCTTTCAAAAATACATTTCAGCTATATTTTACACATACAATATTTTACTAAAACTCATTCATTTAGCCACATACGTTTCATACGTTTAAATCTTTCACCCGTTTCCAGTTTGCGGGTTGAACTCGGTTTTAATTTAGTGTATTGCGTTGCAATTTCATTTAATATCGTCTATGAATGAAAGCAACATTGTAAAGGACTGCATTGTCCACCAGACCGTACATACGTGCTTATATTATATAAGTGCTGTACATCAGCATTATGTACGGCAATGCTTTGTCATGTTTCATGTAACGTGTCACCCTTTGAAAGTTGTCGCGTCAAAATAATTGTTTTCCATAATATGAACTCTGCAGTCTGATGAAATTGTCTGGCGCTTTTAATTAATATGCTGTTGGTGTGTAATATTTTGAATTAATTTTGCTATAAATTCATATAGAAGATGTTAAACAAAAAGATTTCTGCTATTGTCTGGTCTAAAACGATTGCAATGAAGACTATTTGTCTGTCAGAGTATTATAGATTCAATTTGCGATATTTTTTAGAGTTCTGCCCGCTTGAAAACTGATCTAAGCTTAAAAACAATCGCAAATTGTATGCCCCAATCAAGACCATATTTTATCTGTAGGCCAGGTGTCATCAAAATGAAAATGCACAATTTTTTTAATATATCATACTTTACTTTTCTTACATTACAGTCCCGAACACACTCCCACAGTGAGGACTTGTGTCATGCGGAAGGTGAAGATGCCGTGACGTTTCTCAAGCCCATTCTCAAAGAGAGGCCCTACCGTCATGGGCTGGTTTTAGTTAGTAAAAGTTTAATATTATCTCTTACTTTGCCCAAAGCCAGAAGTTATTATGATGATTTCCTACCTCAAGAAAATCTAGCCGTAATGTGTTTTACTTAAATAGTTCACCTATTTATCTATGTAGATACTGTTACTCGTGAATAGCCGAGACCGTATCAAGGTAACGCAGCAGTGTTTACGTTCATTTGCAGTAGTTACGTAGTCCTAGCTATGTTGTTCATGCCTGCAGGGTACAGGCTAACAAGCTGCTGTCAATCTCAGCGTAGTTCTGTAACTGACTGTGAAAGCTGCTACAATGGTAGGCAAGAAAGTTATTACGTTGTGTAGGTGAAGTGGGAAAAAACTAAGCGTTTGTTTTTGCTATATCTGTATTTATAGTATACTATATGTTGGCCTGTTGGCCTAGTGGTTAGTGGCCCTGACTGCTATGCCAGAGGTCGTGGGTTCGATTCCCACCCAGGACAAATGTTTGTGTGATGAGCACGATCATTTGTTCTGTGTCTGGGTATAATTTATCTATAATATGTATGTATTTAGAAATATATAAGTATGTTTATCAGTTGTCTAGTACCCATAACACAAGCTCTGCTTAGCTTGGTTCTAGATAGCGTTGTGTGAAAGTTGTGGAATATTATTATTTTATATTATAGAAATGAACACCTATTTCACGTGGTCACGTCAAAACACATGAACGGTCGGACCAATTTTGTTTTTTTTCTTTGTTTGTTGTATTTATTACTGTCAAGAGATGGTTTATAAGGAAAGAAGAATTAAGAAATTTGGAAAAGTAAGTCTATTTAATCTTTGAACGTTTAATAGTTCATTGATACTACGACGGGACAATGTGTCTGTGAGGTTAGTTAGTAAATTATAATTATTGTATTTTTGAACTAACTTTTTTTTTATTATTGATAGGCTTGCGCTTGACCACATCTCACCTGATGGTAAGCGATCATGTGGTCGACGATGTAGCACGCTTGCCTAAAAGCAACCTGTAAAAGTTGACCAATTTTTATCTCGAAACGGGTTTAACCGATTGTTTTGTGTATAGGTATTTGGTAGGTCTGAGAATAGGTCGTAGGCTATATTTTTACCATCTTACCTGGGGGCACCTGTTTCTTTGATAAAAAAAATATAGGATAGAACAACATTTAACGAGTCAGTTAGTAATTTAGTTCATGAATCCTCGACCGGTCCTATGAGACCGCGCTGTTATTGTTTTACTATTGTGGCTCGTTTTGCGGGTATGTGATAGGTTAAATAAACACCTTGAAATTATATTTTCACGTTTTGAATCGTTATCGTAATAAATAATGGCTCAACTGGATCATCAAACATTGTTTATATATCAGAAAGAATAAATCTTCACCATTTACCAACACTTTAGTGCACAATTTTTCCTGTGCTCAACGGGGACTCACAAAGCAGGCTCGTCGGCGGCTCGTTCAATACACGTAGAGTCGATCGGGGATCACCGGCGGCCTATGAGGTTACGGGGAGACTGGGGATTTGTAACCTGTCGCCTTATGGGCTATATACTCAACCTTATTGATATGTAGTCAAGTGTTTTGTTTTTGTTATTGGGTTGTAGTTTAACAGCCGAACCCAATAACCTATCTATCACATATCGGAGATAGAAAAACAAATGAAACAACAGAAAACATGTATAATTTTTGTATTGTATCATTTGTTTTACTATCTCCAGTATGCAAAACTGGAGATAAATAGGTTATTGGGTTGGGCCGTTAATTAAGCAGGAAGAGAAGATATTTGGCTATTGTATACCAAAAACTTGGATTCCTGATAAGTTTTTACCTATTTAAATACAAATAGAGTCGATCGGAGATCACAGCGGTTTATGAGGTTACGGGGAGGCTGGGGATTTGTAACCTGTCGCCTTATGGCCTATATACTCAACCTTATTGATACGTAGTCAAGTGTATTATTTGTGTTATTGAGGTGTAGTTTTGTTTAAATCAAGCAGCTATTTGGCTATTGTGTATCGAAAACTTGGATTCTTGATAAGGTTTTACCTATCAATTTATTTAAGTAGGAAAAGAAGGCGGATCAGATTTATTTTTGAGCTTTGAAGTCATCAAATTACTCTGGTTGGAACGAAAAGGGGTGTGAGATTTTTACTGACTAAAACCCACTCCTATGTTTCTTCTTTGCCTTGCGTTGAAGGGTCACGGTAATTCTTTCGGATATCCCGAAAAGATTGAGACAGTTGATTATTTAAGTTGGATATGATGGTGGACCAAAGAGTATAATTCTGTTAAAAAATTATGTATTGACATATATATACTCTCATTATGATCACCAAGTAAACTGCTAAGTTCAACTACTAAACGCAGACGTGACCTCATCAATTGTTAAATAAAATCCTTCTGAAACCAGTCAATATCATTTTATCGTTCAAAACTGTGATTGTAGTGGTGTTATATGTATATGCTATTAAAGTCTAATCGAATAAAAATAACAAGGAAACAAAAGGATGTATATCATATAACTTATCTTTCTTCCATTATTTCCTATTCTTCCGCCAGATTGTCAGATACTAGTAGTTAATAATTCATCAGGCGATCCCGTGACCCCGTGTGTGCGGACAAATTAATAAATTATCGCTGTAAGGGACTCCGATGCAATTTCCCGTACAAACCAAGTCGCCGAAGATCCCAAGGGAATATAATACTCGTATGATTTATTCCTTTACATGTGAGCTATATTTCCCTCTGAAAGCTCGTACAAAATGAGCCTTAAATGAGGCCGACATATTGTTAATGCTGTGAAAGCAATATCTAATAATATTTGCTGATAAAATTAATTTCACTACATAGTTTATAACAAAATCGCTTCGCTCTTACTGTCTGTCTGTCTCTATACTTAGATCTTAAAAAAATACGCCACGGATTTTGATGCAGTTTTTTTTAATAGATTGAGTGATTCAAGAGGAAGGTTTATATGTATAATACAGGCAGAATATAGTAGAGAAATACAGTATTGCACCCGTGTGAAGCCGGGGCGGGTCGCTAGTTGAAATATAAAATTGAAATAATCGACTAACATTAGGAAAGTGGCCATCTGTTGTAATTACTATGAGGGTTTGGATTGAGTTGAGTGAAATTGTAATTGATTCAAATTTATAATGAGACACTACATTAATTTTATAATTATAGTTGAAGTTAATTCAAAAAGGGGAGCTAAGTAAAATAGTCTTGTGAATAAACATGACGTGAAACATGTATTAAGTTGAAATCATATGAATTTTATTGAAATACTTTTGTGACGTATGTTTTGCTAGTTTTTATCCTGCAATCTGGCTCAAGTGGGTTATCCGTGGCATTTTTCCGGGATAAGAAGTTGGAAGGGTACACTGTTTCCGAGTGTTATGACACTTTACCTGTATCCATGACGAAATGTTCATGATAGGATCTACGATCAAAGATTCAAGAGTTATTTAGATTTATTGCTTTCTTCAGAGCATCAAGTAGAAACACGTGTCAGACGCCAGACGCCTAAATACTTGAGACGAGTTTATGAGATGGATAAGTCTTTGCGCGTTCAGCCACAAACCTAATTCAGTATATAAGTTTCATCCCTGTATCTTGCGGCGATGGCTAGTGTGTGAAGCTGTTCAATCCTTCACGGTTGCGGCTATCTCCTTGGTTGAGCATTACTGCTTCGCAGAAGAAGATGATTTTACATTTCTTTTTTTTTTCGGACCATGGTTTGAACCAGGGCCGGAAGCTACCGGTAACTCCGATCTGCAGCTTCAGGGAAAGATTTTAATGTACACGTAACGTATTTGTACAAAGACTGGTCCTGTTAGTGCCGTCGGGTGACAATAAGCTTTTAATGAACTAGTGAGCATCACCATCAACCATTGCATCACTGCTTACTATTAGATGAGATCATAGTCCATATACCCATACATTTAAGTTTCTGTACCATTTATAACTTCTTTTGGTGTTCAATAAAGTTTATTCTATTCTATTCTATAGCCAAGTACTAGTTAAAATTACCATTTTTTTTTATAACATAAACTAGTGCCTAACTGCAATTCCGCCTGATGGTAACTTGGTAAGTAGTGCTGCAATCGTTGATGGTGAGGCGCACTAGTTTATTAAAAGCCTATTCACTCTAGCCTTGAAAACACCAAGAAATAACTAAAAACAATTTTTCCTATACTATAAAAGTATTATTTAACTTGCTAGAATTCGTTAAAAAAATACGCACTAGGCCCTCAGCAAATACGGGCCCAGCAACACAGCATGTACGAGTATACCATGACTCCATGAGCGGGTGTGTGGAAGCACACGCTGACAGAAACGCGATGTCGCGTGCTCGCCTCGGTCGCAACTCGTATCAACCTGGTTCAGAACCATGTTCCATTTATCATTAGTTTTAAACTGCTCCAACTTATGTGTTGAAAGTCATGTACCTATTATGTGAACGCAAAAAACATTATGTTGTAAATACATGTTGCAAGGAATAAGGGTTTGGATTTGAATTTTCCATCAGACTACATGGAAATATGAGAAGACTTATGACAGACATGGAAATAAGAGAACTTATATTCTATAGTTTGCTGTAGGCCCAAGATACAATTTAATTCGATGAGTTGCAGGAACGTTATGATGTGGGAACGTTTGAAGAGTTACTGGGTTTGTAAGGACTAATGAAGGAACGTAAGTGGATTTTAGTCAAAAATAAGTCTGACATGTCCTCTCGTTTCACCCTAGAACGGGAGCTGACATTGACAATTTATCACTTCAAAAAACAAACCTCAGACTAGGCCGCCATCGATAGAAGGCTCCATCGCCTACTGACACGGATCCACCGACCGCACATACTCCCAAGATTTCAAATTACACTAGCTCTATTAGGTTTTAGCGAAAATCCGAGCACAAAATTGTCTTCAAGTTCAGTTAGTGTGGGTATACAAAGGCAGTAATATATGTACAGTTAATAAAGGAGACTAGTAAGCAGGGTCGTCAGATATATTATGTAGTTAAAGTTTTCATGGGAACCTTGTGGAAGGATATGAATGAATTTTAATATAATGAGTTGTTAGTTGTTGTTCAGCGCCTCGAAACGAAAGTCTATGACCAGTATTGCCAGTGAATACACATGGTTGTCTGTACTGGGCCATATCAGGCGGCTTAATTAAAAGGCTTCCCATAAGGTGGACCGATGATCTGGTGGGAGACGTGGGAATGCGTTGGCTGCGAGACGCACAGGATCAACAACAGACGTCCTCTGGCTAAAGTGATAATGATTTGAAGAATGAGTGGTTTATTTACTACGAATTCAACTATCAGCCGAAACCAATAACCTATCTATCACATATCGGAGATTGAAAAACAAATGAAACAACAGAAAACATGATATTTTTTGTATTGTATCATTTGTTTTACAATCTCCAGTATGCCAAAACTCCTTTGTGAGGTGCGATCCACCTTTATGAGTGGCTAAATGAACGATATTTATGGATACCGTGGGATATTACGCGCTTTGTCTTATTATGTTATGATTCGTATATTATAATAAATACGTGTTGCCAGTAATAACATATGGCACTGAAAAGTAATCGCTTACAATGGACCTCATCAGAAAGTAAAAACTCATCCAAAGGCCCGAAGAACCGTCATGCTCGTAGAACAGATGGACGATAGGGCAGAAAGGTTCTAGAGTGCGAAGATGTGAGCGGCACAGGACTGTTCGTAATGGTGACATTGTAAGGAGGCCTAAGTCGTCTATCGGACGTCTATCGGACGTCTATCGGCTGACAATAAAGATGATGTGATGAATGCGTGGTTTATTTATTTATTTAGAAACTTAACAGCTTATTAATTGAGTCATATGATTTAAGAATACCCAGCCCACTATCAGTAGGACTAACAGCCAATGCAGTTGCTTCAATTTATTATGAATTTAACTATTTTTCATTCAACGGTTTCCATGAAAACTTCACCTACATCCGACGACCTTGGTTACCTATGTTCTTTGCTAACTATACATACGTAGTAATATTAAACAGCGCTTTGATTACGCCACGGTTAATATCCCGCCTGTAATGAGCTGCTCTTTGTGTAATTAGCCGCTATGGACGCCACTAGAAGATCCTTTGTGAGGTGCGATCCACCTTTATGAGTGGCTAAATGAACGATATTTATGGATACCCTGGGATATTACGCGACTGCGCGTGTCTTATTAATGTACAATAGCAAGAAGTAGTGGTAGCCCCGTCGTTCATCGCAGGTTGTAACCCAATAGCCCGGTCAATTTAGACATTCAAGGTTACAATCATCCGCACCCAGTTGAAAGTTGGTAAGATCACCATCATAAATGAAACCTAAAAAGTCCTCATCGATCCGACGCCTGGAAAAAAAATTATTTAGGGTCAAAGGTCACAAAAAGCAGTTATTCGCGATTTTCAGTAAAACGGTAAGTTTTATCATAAAATTAGCTCAGCCAAAAATTGTAGATCAGATATCAAAAATGTCTAAATACTTTTTCCTAAGTATCACCGTTTATAAGTAAACCACGTACAAGTTTAAACAGTCATACCAATTTTCAGCTGGGTGGGTATTATTGTAACCTTACCCCTAGTTTTTGCTGCCGTAGGTCCCGGCTGTCATTTGTAGATCTTTGGCAGTCGTTACGGATAGTCAGAAGCCAGTATATCTGACTCCAGTCTTGCCATGAAGTACCGTGTTACCCTAGTTAATGGATTGTGGAGGTCTGGTAGGCAGCCGCTCCTCGTAAAATACTGGTATCCGGCCTGACTGGAAGCCGACTCCAACATGGTTGGGAAAAAGGCTAGGTAGATGATGACCCCTATTTTTTTGTCTAATTTGACCAGGCTACAAGCAGGCGCAGGCATTTTATCGCTACTGCTATCAAAACGGTGAAGGAAAAAACGTGAAAATAGCCTCTAGTAAATACCAGTGCAATTATTGGTTTATCATAAAATCGTCCTTACGCGTTTACTACTAATTTGGGGGTGTGATTATAATGATTCTTTTACCAGCGGACTTGACAAATCTTGTTCTGAAATTAAAATTATCAAAAAATAATAGGGGGTTGAGGTAGGAGGGTGAAAAGTCAACGTAGTCTCGGGCCTACTAAATATGTATCATAAAAATCGGTTAAGCCGTTTCAGAGGAATTTGATAACAAAACACTGTAACGAGATTTTTATATCTTAGAAGATGTACAACTATACTCGAGGAGCTCGTGGCTAGATAATAACAGACGCACAGGTCGATCTACAAGGTTAAGTAACGCTCGCCAAGGTTGGTCTGTGGACCATCTTAACACACCGAGTTTCCTCCGTGCCTTGGAAAGCACGTTAAGCCGTAGGTCTCGGCTGTCATTTGTGGATCTTTAGTAGTCGTTACGGATAGTCAGAAGCTAGTAAAACTGAAGCCAGTCTTGCCATGAAGTACCGTGTTACCCCAGTTAATGGTTTGTGGAGGTCTGGTAGGCAGCCGCTCCTCGTAAAATACTGGTATTCAGCTAAATTCGGCTTGACTGGGAGCCGACCCCAGCGTAGTTGGGAAAAGGCTAGGTAGATGATAGATGATGTACAACTATACGTATTACGAGTATAAGTGCTTATTCGTATTAGATCTGTTGTAGGCTGTGGTTGTAGGTATAAATACCGAGGGTGGTCTAGCTGTTATTCACAGGAAATGATTCCAATACAACATAATATGCGATCAATGTATATCATATACGAGGACAGATGGGTCACTATGTAATTACAAATGTACTATGTGGCCTACGTATACGTACATAAATGTGCTGTGGATTACTGTATGATATTAGTAAAGTACATAATTATGTAAATGGGTCGTATCAGGACTCCAAGAGTGTTCGAAAGAGTTACTGCGCGCATCGAACACAAGCGGCAACTGATGATAGGTACAGATATCACGAGCTCTTTACGCGATCCATTTCACAACCTAAACTAAAATGTTAAGGGAATTGAGCTATATGAGATGTCCAGCTTCATCCCTCTTTGACATTTCTACATGTAATGGTAAGGCCCCTGTTCCTTTTACTCAGCCCAGAGCAGGAGAAAATGTTTGGGGACTTCCCGCCTCAAAAACAAAAGATTATGTCTTCATCATCATCATCATCTCAGCCGAAAGACGTCCACCACTTGACATAGGCCTCCCCCAAGCGTCGCCACAATGATGGGTCCTTTTTTTTTCAAGCTTGGAATCATCAGAATGACTTCTCCCGCTCTTAGGCGGAGTGGGAGGGGTTGTCAGACTTTTACATACCAAACCCCACCCCGTTCCTTCTTTGCCTTCGTTCTGAGTTCACGAAATTCACAATGACGGGTCCAGCGTCTTGCATCCATCCGATTCCCGCGACCCTCACCTTTGAGATTATGTTATTGTAAACAAGGAAAGATCTTCAGACAACTTTACGTTTTCAATATTTACTTCTACGAGTACATGTGTACAAATGATAAGTCATAATTGTTAATAGATTTGTAAGTCATTATTATTATTAGCTACCGACTGCTGTAGATAAGGATAACATATAATGATTAAATTATAGTAGCGACTTCTGGTTTATTCCACCATAGACATAATCATAATGAGGACCTCGTGGCTGAAATAATGACAGCCGCAAGGTTCGACTGAGGTCAATGTTAAGCAACGGTTGTCGAGGTCAGTCTGTAGATGGATGACCATTCTAACATAACGAAATTGTTCTCTGCTTCGGAAAGCATGTTAAGCCACTGGTCATAGTTGTGATCTTTGACAGTCGTTACGGAAAGTCAGAAGCCAGAAAATCTGTCACCAGTCTTTTAACCAAAGGGTATCGTATTACCCAGTAACTTTAATCTATCACATACCCGCGAAACAAGACACAATAGTAAAACAATAACAGCGCGGTCTCATAGGACCGGTTGGGGATTCAAACATTAATTATTGTGGATGTCAGTTAGGTAGTCGCTCTATGTAAAATACTGGTATTCAGCTGCGACCGGCTAGACTGATAGCCCAACCTAACATAGTTGGAAAAGGCTCGGTAGATCTAAGTGGATTTCGAAACATACCTACATAATATTTATTATATTTCAATGATTTCCAGTAGATACGACAAGAATGGTTGCTCTACAGTTAATTTAATTCATGCATTCCTTCAAGTGATGATTTGTGTGTGTTTTATTAGTTGTGTTGTGGTTTTCGATCGTTTTTAAAAAACCTGGTTTTAGAAATTATTTTTTTTAATTAAGCAGAAATGCAAGTAATTAATTATAGATTGTTAGTTGATCAAACTATATTAAAGGGGTCTATGGGTATACCAAAGCCATAACCAACGACAAAAGGATAATTATAATATTTATTTTGACTAAACAAATAATTTTTAGGGTTCCCAAGTTAAAATGGAAAAAGAAAGCTAAATGATACGAAGATACCTCTATCTTTATTGTACTTAACCAAAACATACCACATTCACTACAAACAACAGAAACACACAAAACATTTACAACAGAAACAACTGCAGCCATCCAACTTCAGAAAAATAAAGTTAACTGCGTAACAAATAAAATAATACTTTTATGCTCGAGTGCCTTACCCGCGCGGTTTGTTATCAGACGTCTGGAGCGCCGCATAACGACCACCAAAGACAATGTCCCCCTTTGTATTCCACTCCACATGTACCGTAAAATGGGGTGAATAGAAACGCAGGGGTGAATAGGAACGAAAATGGTTACTGGATTTTAACGTTATTTAACAGGTTTTTCCAGCATTTAATTACTCCTATTTATCCATTAATTGTAATAAAAGGCGATGCTTATACAGAAATGAAGATAAAATATTTAACCAAAGTAAAAATTAAAATCAAACTTTCGTTCCTATTCACCCCTGCGTTCCTATTCACCCCATTTTACCCGGTACTCGAAATAACAAGGGCTCTATTTTCAATTCCTTCACCATGTTCACAACCAACTCCGTGGTTAAGGCAGCATTTGGTTCTTAGCAACCGCGACCCGCGACCGCAACCGTCGCGCGACCCTTTGCTTAGTACGGATTCGTATGGCATCGGTTGCGTAATGCGGTCGCCTGGTTTGTTTAACACTCCATGCAAATTCATACTAAGATGTGGTCGGAGTAGCTGATCGCAGTCGCACGTCGCGGTCGCTAAGAACCAGATGCTACGTTTATGGAGAGCCCTTGAAATGCATAAAGACTTTTTGCATACGCGAGCAATTTCTCTTTTTCTGTTTTCCTCACGTAAGTATGAACGGAATGAATTCCAAATTGAATATTGAGATTTCATTTGAAATTTAAACACGTAGGGAACGGTTTGTAATGTGCATCTGATGGAAATCCGGTCTCTGGTATCAATTTCCTGATACTGAATGTGTACATTAAAATCTGAATTCAAATCAGACTGATTGTGTTACATATTTCAATTTGAAAAGTGGTAGGTATGCATCACAGAAATCTAAATAAAGATTTCTGTGGTATGCATAGATCCAATCACAGACCGTGGAGACGCTTCGGTGGCGCTGTCAGCAATTCTATGCTGTGTGGGACCGTTCTATTTTTCTACAAATAATATCGATGTTTAAAGATATGGTACGTTTCTCATAAAATTACGAATAGTAGATGATACGATTAAGAACGACTTTCAGTCCTCTGTTTATTGGATTAAAAGTATTTTATATCTTTTATAATAATATATTAAATAATATGTCGCGGGTAAATAAATCCTGGCCTAGCAAGTTTGACATGATCCTACCCAACTTAGCTATTCTACTATGTATTCACAATGAAAATACATACATATAAACAGGTACAGTACTATCAACGTCAGATATGAGCGTTTTATGTAAAGGTAATGGATAAGCGTTTAGTTGAATCTTTTGACAAATTGCAGCATCGTCGGTGGCGTCATAAAACAAAGCAGGGAATCGCGGCGCTTACAACAATCGTCAAGTTAACGAGCGAGGTGTATACTGCTGCCACGGAGTATAGAACCGTGCAGAAGCCGAACCAGAATAGTCAGAATTATTAGCCGAGTACCATGACTTAAATATAAAACAAAATATACACACTGGCCTTTATCAAATTTTTTACCGGCCTTTCTTGCTCTTGTTATAAATCAAATTGAAAAATATAATGGTCAAAAAGGGCTGAACAGACAGGCGGGACTTTGGCCTATAGTATCACGGATGTGTATTTTCAGAGACGTATATTTGTCATTATACGCTTGGTGTACACGTGCATGAAGCTTACATATAAAGCTATGAAACTGTGTCGAGGAGTCGGCATCGCGTCGTTGCCACTTCATTGACACAGTTTGTTGTGAAATTACGCATCAGTGGACAGTAGGCCTTAAGTTTTGCGCCTATTCGAACTACGGTGGGACACAACACAAAGCATTTTCGCTAAAAAAATCAGCCGAGTGCGGTCTACCAGTATTTTACAAGGGCTTTGTACAAAATTACGAAAATGATATAAGACGATCTTGCTAGACGGTCGACAAAAGCCCGTGTCGTATTTAAGAGTAGCTCAAAACAACATCACTGCGGCTTCTGGTGTGTTCTTTATTGCGAGATCATCGCCTAACAGCCAGCGGTTTCATCATGACAGATTCATTAGATATTCCACTGCAGCCACTGTTCTAACGTTCCGTTTACACGATTATATTAGCGCTACTAAAACTAGAAATGGTGATTGGATTTATCTGGAAAGATATACAGAATATAATAAAGGTATAACGATTGTAAATATTGTATTATTAGAGTAACCTGTCAACTGTTTTTTCGCAATAATTAGCTTTTCGTATGGTTAATAAATTGTGGGCTAAGTGTGGATTGTGTGAAAGAGACATCTGAATGAAAGCAGGTGGGTTTCAGTCAGTAAAAGTCCAGTACTCCCTCACGCATCACCCAAAGTTTTAGATAATAGTTATTTGATAATACGTAATTGCAAAACAATCGTGTGACTTTCTTTTAGGTCTTGAATATGTGTGCGTGAGTAGGTTTACGTACCTATACTTTTTTTAGGTGCACTTACTCAGAAACAAAGTACACGTGGGCGTAGATACACGTGCACATTGCTCATACATATTTAAGACTAACCTGCCTTCACGAAATACAGTGTCTGTATATAGGTACCCCTTATTTACCTTACCATAATAAATGTAGAACTTTAGAGAGAGTTTAAAGGGCTCACGCATGAACTTTTGGTTTAAATAAAAATTATTGTGTAATTAGGACTTTCCTATAAATGAATAAATTTTACCTACAATAACAGTATAACAACAATCTCACACATTAAAACTTAAGACGATGTTCGGCTAATAAGCTCTCCATTTTTATTCCCCGATGAGCAAAGAAATCTTATTAAGAGCAGAAAACTAGCGCCGTCCCAGTTAAATCAGCTGTAATTCTTCCGGCGAATGTTCGCCAAGCTTAAACAACGTTTATAAATAATAGTGAAGACGTGTCCTAACTTGTAACTACATTGTGTGGCTCGCCCGCCCTGCTCGGCGGGTGTGGCCAGCCTGGACGTTCACCAAAAGAGTTCCAACTACGTACGTTCACATCATAGACATCGCTTTTATAACTATAATTTTCCTCCACTGCATGCAAAATGATACTCCCGCTAACTACGCGTAAACAAAAGTAAACAAAGCTATTACCTTCTATAATAAGTTTGCACAACTTTATGAGCCATAAGAATTATTGTACAGGCTTACAGAAAGCCAGCAATGGCAGAATATTGTACGCACACACGTGAACGCGTTATTACCGTTCTTATACAAATACCTCCCAGCAATAATGTTTCTGGCATTCATAAACTTCTATAATTATATCCGACATTCGGCAAAAGCAGATTAAGTGTCGAAAAACGATGAAAACTGGTGAAATTTTGTCGAATCTTTACGATTTCTGTAATTGGGCCCATTGTGCGAGTCGATTCCTAGCGACCTTCTCGCATTGAGCGGAGAAGTTGAAAGTAATAAACTTGTTCTTTGGATCAATTGCCTTATTCAGAAGTTAATCACAAGAGAGTGAGCTGGCTTCGACGGCCGATAGAGGTCGCCACTCGACGTATTATGTTATTATGTGACGTCACTAGTTGTCGTTACCCGGACAACTGACGTACAGATAGCGGACAGGCGGTGATATTAAACCGCGCTCAAATGGCCAATAATTAACGTCGGTAAACAAGACATTGTAAAACTCGGACACATTCCCCAAGTAAACAATAACACGCATTACTGTTATTTGTTTTGTGAATTGGTAATATGTTTATATGTCGAAGGTATGCTCCATTAAAAAATTATAGCTACTGAACTTTGGAGTGACCAGATAGTTTCTCAGTATATTTTTATCTATTTTATATTACAAAATCAAAGCAATATTTTAATTGATTTTTTCTTATTAGTCCGTTCGTATTTTATGTAATTATCTTAGTTACAAAAGGAGTTAGTTACCTAGTTTTAGCTATAAATTATTATAAAGCAATTTATCTGTAAACTATTTTGTGTATCGTTGTGGGTTACCTTAATAAAATAAAATAGTGAAATTCTGTCGGCGATATGAATCAAAATATTATAAAGAACATGAGATATTTCTGTAGCTTATGTGAATAATTTATGTAGATATATTTCTGAATTTATGACAATTTATTGAACTTGATAGAAAGTTACTTTGTCAAGCTCTTCTTTTAGTTAGTTAGAGTTAGGTATTAATGTCCGCATTACTACTGATTTGCATACTTCAAAAGGTAAGCTAATCTATCTTTGACTAGCCTTTTAGTTTAGTGGTTAGTGACCCTGACTGCTAATAATACCGGTCGTGGGTTCGATTCCCACTTAAGACAAAATAATGTTTGTATGATGAACACGATCATTTATTCTGTGTCTGAGTGTTATTTTAGACATATTAATAAATGTATGTAGGTAGAAATTATATAAGTATGTTTATCAATTATCTAGTACATACTCGTAGCACAAGCTCTGCTTAGTTTAGGACTAGATGACGTTGTGCAAGAGTTGTGGAATATTATTATTATATTTTACAGGAAACACAAAAATAATTTCAGCATTAACCATTGATGTTACGATTGCTATTTCGGGTAAGAGTAAAATCGACCGACATGCGACACGATCAGTTATAGAATTTTATGAATAGTGCCAAATTGTACCTAACCAGTGCCAAACACGGTTTTTGACGTTGCTTTAGTAGCCAATCGGAAATCTATTATTATAATTAGTATGAGAACCCTTTTGATGCTAAAGCTTTTCATAATATTAAAGGTTAACAGTAAATGTTAATATGTAATAATAATAATTAGAAATCTATAGATTTATAATTATAAGTAAGTATAAGATAGTTTATAAATACAAGTAATTTGTGTTAATTTTCCATTATGTTTTTTTAACTCAGAACTCCGTCATTTTTAAACCTATAATTTTATTTAAATAAAATTATTTCTGATTGTTCCCATTTCTATAAAAAAATTGTACTATAGAGTACAAAATCAAATGTGGAGTAGAGAAACAAAACCAAATCCGGTGTATTTGGTTTTGTTTCTCTGCTACCGAAATTAAAGTTATTTGTATTCTTTTGAGATTCTTTTGTAAAAGGCCTAAATACACTACCCGTTTTTTCGACCGGTCTACCCTTATTACACTACGCGACATAGACTAAGACCGTTCGTAAAAACGAGTGGTGTAATAGGACTTTAAATATTTTTTATTTTTCTCTATACAGTGCTTTTAAAATTAATTTATTAAGTACTTACAAAACCAGTTACGGTTACTTAACAATATTGTTTTGCTCAATCTACTGAAGTATTAAAATTATGAAAAAGTTCAGGATTTTTTGATCTAGGCTTTTACTTTTACAAATTTCTATTAATTTTCGTCTAATAACTTTCTTTAATCCTGACTGACAAACGTTGTTTTGTTCATATCTATGATAAACAAAGGGAAAGTTCCATAGATCAATGTTTGTAGAACAAACACACATCCCCAACTGTTTTTATAAATAACGAGAATGGAAGATATATCAGTTTGTCGTATAAAAATACAGTAGATATTCATTTATTATTTTCAGATATAACAAATGGTATTTGTATAAGTAATATAAGAGGGAAAATCAATTGTTTTATATCCTTTGCGCATGTTTTTATGTTCATTATTTCTTCAAGAATAAGTAGGTATTCCGTTGGTCGTTTATTGTTTGATTAATATAAGAAAAGTGAAAAGGTACTTTGTTATTTTTATTACACGTTCCGAAAATTTACTAGTGATGAAAGAGTGGCTAGATTACTAAAATAAACTATTTAGGTGGTCAGATAAAAATTACAATAAAATAAAAAAGAAGATAAAAAACGTTCCTATGTTGTGTGACATCTTCACTTACCTAACACCTTTTTTTAGTTGGAAATCTCTCGTTTTGGGTGGGGCGAATACTTTTAACTCACCTGTGCTTCTTCAGTTGCCCTTTTGGGTTCAGGACCATGGTAAATCTTTCTAACAACATCACAGCGAGTCAAGACCCCATTCTTCAATTTTGATGCATTCTCTCTTTGTCAGTTTCTACTGATTTGAATCTTCTTCAATTCATTTTCAGGATTTATACCAAGCAATGGACAGAGGACCTGACTGAGTAAGTACAGGTTACAAATGAGTGAATTTCAACAACTATGATTTGTTACCTAATTTTGGTGGAAAAGTTTGTTTCAGATTTTTTTAATAATCTAAGATGTTGATAAGCAAGAGATACGTATTCAGGTACATAAAATGTAAGAGAAATTTATTTATTCCTGAAAGCTTCTAATATATTGTCGACACCAGAATTGGTACGACACCAAAATTGATATCTGACACCAAAATTAGAAATATTGACGCCAGCTTCTCTTTCTTTTCTTCTTAACTTCTTAACTCCTCTAGTTTAACGGGATCATTCCTAATTCTTCCTTTTCTCTTTCTTTCTGCCATCCTTTTCCTCTCCAAGCACTCTGCGTGTGTCAACTTTGAATTTCTTTTCATTGTCATGCTGGAAGACAAATAATAATTATCTAAATTAATTATTAACAAGGAAGGAACTCTGTCCGGCGGGATCATCATGTCATCTCATGCCTCAACTTGGTGCGTCAGAGGCGTTTCGCCCCAGTAGTGCATCTTCACGCGCAGATCGTACATGCGAGAAAAGGACTTTTACCTCCAAATCCCACGGTGGCAGGTCAGCAAGGAGGCTCGCCGCTTCGCGGGAAACCGTGTCACATCTCCGCAACATTCGGATGGCCATGACCTTCTGGCTTGCGTTCAGCTTGGCTGCTGGTCGCTTTGACCGAACGATTTTATGACCAAACGATCTTATTATGATTCGTTTTCGTTTGTCTTTGAATTACCTACCTATGTAACTCTAAAAACTAATTTTAGTGTAACTAAGCAATTTTGGTGATTGGTATAACACCACCAAAATCACCAAAATTGCACCACCAAAATTAGAATCTTGTTGAATATGTTTATTTAAAAAAAAACTACTAAAATTTTACTCTTTATATTTGTATACTTTTGAAAACATACCTTAACTTTTTTATTATAAATTTAAATTACAACACCGACCTAACCATAAAACGTTTTCAAAACATTACACCAAAATTGCAGGTTTTTTGTCCGATTACTAAGAAAAGACTTAATTACGTTTTTGGCGGGAAATCACAGCTGGATGGCACAAGTCTATCACTGCTGCGCGTGAGTGCCTGACTTAATGAAGTTTACGTTGGGAGCGTTGTCCGTCTAGGTTTATTCTATACGAGTCAATTAATGATTAGATTACTCCCACTAAAATTTAAAATTTCCTGCGGACAGTCTTTTTTGATTTTCACTAGGATAAAGTGATGCCCTAAATATAAAAATAAAACTGTAATTAGATAGAAAAAATAATGCTGAATACAAATAAAATTAGTAATTTCTAATAAACTAGTGTAGTTTCGTTCAAGCGGTGGTCATCCCCAAAAAAACAGATTGTGGACGTGCCACCAAACTTAGAATTATGCTAAATAATTATTTTTTTATTTTACTACAAAAATGTTATCTACTAAAATATTGACGGCCTGATCAAGATAAGTACGTCTTCTTTCTATAGAAAAAATAACTTTGTTGTACGTTTACTTTAAGATATGATTTTCAGCTGCACCGCTTAAATATTATGCTTGAGAAATTCACTCAAATACCGGTCAGAAAAAAAAATACGTGAGTTCATCGACTCAAAAAGGGGATACCCGTAAATGTAATGAGGCGAATATGATTATTGTTTTTTTGACCAGGAAATATCTTTATTTAGGCCAATCCATACGAGTTTTCACATACCTACGTAGTTTGTAACTTCGTACCTAAGGTATTTAATCTATTACTATGTTCTAGATCAAATCGCTACTTCGACTAAAGAAAGCATCTAATAGAGAATATCCAGAACCACAATATTTTAAGTAGGCCACATACACAATAACGTTATTCAGTACAAGAGTCAATAACATTACTATCATGAGATATTAGTGCAAGGTAATTGAACTGTCACGCTTCGTACAAATTGAGCTCTCATTGTGGTTACGCTGACCACTATAATTAGGTATCCTATTGACTGGAATAAACATGTTTATGAGGTCAAAACCTACGTCATTACAAATTACCTTGTTTTATTTTTATTTTCGCAAAGTTGTGCATTTTGTCAGTAACTAGGTATCATCCATGGTGGTACCCCGTTTTCCAGCCCCAGCAGGGTCGTAGCCTGGGGTTGTGCGAAAGAAAACCCTGGAGTCCTAGAACGAACGAAAGGATTTAGTCAGTAAAAGTCTGACCTCCCGTTTCACCCTAGACCGGGAGGAGTCATTGGACGATTACCCAAAAACGAGTGTGTTTCACATAATCTTTTTGTCTTCCATTTAAATGCAGATGTCAAACCAAATCAGTTAAAAAAACATTCACTTCAAATAAACCTCTAAAAGTCACTTTCGATTTATCAAAGCTGCCGGTCAGACAAAAAAGTGAAGCTAAATTGCACATTTCAAAGGACTCTATTGAGAAGAAAGTACAAGAAACTCCAAACTCTTTTATGTAGTATTTGCGGCTAATTTCAGCCTTCTCAGCAATTTACGCTGATGTAGTTAATAGATATTCAATTTAGCTCCATTTTACCGAGATCAAAACTAACTACATCAATTTTACATTACAATATCTACTTAGAATCGATTTGCGAATATTCACTTGAAAAAATATCGCTGAAAACCCCGACATATTGCTTGCAACCCTTCCGACAAAATTTCAAAGGTATTCTAAGAATTGTCCACCTATCGTAAATCTACTGGATTATTGGAAGCCAGGACATTTTGAAAAGTGACCACACCCTAACCGCAGCGCTATCGTCATTTGAAAGTTATTGCTCAAAGAAAGGTGTCTCCTTTTCAAGGAAAACATAACTAACTAACAATCTTATGTCTTGTTTTGTTACAGTCGTGTTGTGATCCTTAACTCTGAAAATGTATTAATAAAAACGAAGATGATCGTTTAATCCGATATGAACTGAGATTCTGGGTAAAGATTAAGATATTAAAAGTGTATTAAACCTAAGTTTGAGTGTTTATAACAGATTGAATGGATACTTTCTCCAGGATATTAAGTTTTTTTTTTTTTTTTCTTTATTTGGTCTATCAACAATTGTTTACACAAAAACTTAAAAAAAGAACAAAAAATAAATCTCTGCAATTGTGCCACATAACAGATTTTAGATATTTTTTTTGACTGGTAGAGAATGCTTTGATGTATTAAGTCTGCCTATGTACCACCACTGTACATGAAGTTTAAATAAATGACACCACAGAACAGAGATTACAGTTACATCACCAAATAAATTTAGTTCCCAATGTATTTGTTTTATTGTTACCTAATGTAAATGATTATTCAGTAGTCCTGAATAAAACACATAGGACAATGTGTAAATATTTCCGTCTGGTCTCTATCTTCGCTTGTTATCTTGATTTGTAGTCCGCAGGGGCACTTGCTATAAAAATAACAGGCAGTATCCCTTATAATATGTTATCCTAGTAGCGACAGCGAGCTCGAATGGTGTGGCTCGTGCTTTATAACGACACACACGTGGCTCTAATGTGGGGGTAAAGCTGAAGGTTTTTTAACGTTGATGGTAACAACAAGCAACCGCTGTTTTAGTTAGCTGGGGAGTTTTCCTCAGATAATTGAGTAGGGTTTCTTATATTTTGACTGATGATTATTTGTTCTTTAAACTAAGTAGTTGACTTTTAATTATATACAACAAATCACAGAAAAAACAAAGAAATATTTTAATAATAGATACAATTAACGAAAAAATATGTTTCCGTTACTAAAACGCATTATATAAATCGTACCTACGTATGATTGCGTTATCCTTGATTAATATTTTTAATATGATTAATTATTTTAATAGATATCCGAATATTGCGATAAATATATAAAGAGAAAGTAGTATTTATCAAGTAATTTACGTGATTTTTCTCAACAGCTCGACTATTTCTTAAGAATTATCGTTTCGAGAAATCCCTTCCGAACTTCGATAGTTATTGCTAGTATTAAATATATATGTTACTGTAAAAGCCAGAACTACGGTAAATCCTAAGATTTTCCAGTAAATCCTAAGATTTACCAACTCTTAATGGTAAAAGTCCGAACTGTTCTATAATCATCGTTTATTTCGGACTTCTACTACCATTCACTTGGTAAATCTTAGGATTTACCTCAAAGACACGGTAAATGTTAAGATAAACATTACCAAAAGATAGGTAACGATTTGACTCATTAGTAGTACAATTAGTGTTTAATAATTATGCATTGTTCTGTAAGACTATGGACCGTGTACTCAACACTAAGCTCCTGGCATACCTACCTAGAAATTTATGACATCCTAAGTGACCGTCAATACGGCCTGGTTGGTTTACCTGCTGGATTGAGTGCTTGGATCGCAGACTTCCTGAGTGACCGATCCATTCGAGTGGTCATCGATGGCAGCTCGTCCGGACAAATGGCCATTAATTAATGCCGGAGTCCCTCAAGGGTCAGTGCTCTCGGCAACTTTGTTCTTGCTGCACATTAACAATCTGCTTAAGCCTGGTACCTTTGGGTATGCAGATTGCAGACAGTAGGTACTGTTACTGAAAGATACATATCCAATACACGAACTAGTGGGTCACAGATCCAGTCACTCCAAGTGGCTATGGTTGAACACTTGAATTGGTCCTTGGAGGCGGTCACTGAATGGGGCAATGCCAATTTTCCGCTAAAAGAATACAATTCAGTTCTCCTACTTTCCTGGGTGCAACCGTGCCGATAACCTCTTCTCTTTATCTTGATCTTCTTGGTGTTACGTTGACGTCGACTTTTAACTTTGCTCCATATATTGAAGCAAAGGCTCAACTGGCTGCTAAAAAGCTAGGAATCCTTGCAAAGGTGAGACAGTACTTCACACCGGAACAGCTGCTCACACTTTATCAAGCGCAAGTTCGATCATGTATGGAGTACTCCTCTCATCTTTGGGATGGATCTGCCCGATATCAGCTTGAAGTGCACACCGAGTCGCTAGCCTGTCAGGTTTGTACCGGTTGCATTTTGAGGAGTGTGCGTCGGAATTGCATAACTAAATAATTCCTCCTAGCCCGTTCCATCATCGGACCATCAGGCGTACGGCGATGCGCCATCGGTACATGGTAGATATCCCGCTTATACGCGCAAAACGTTTTGGGAACACATTTATTGTACGTACAGCCGACGAGTAGAAATCCCTGCCGGAGTCTATGTTTCCTGATAGCTACAACCCTGGAATCTTTAAGTCAAAAGTGAATAGATTAGTTACTTCTTGGTAAACGCGCTCCATCGTCGAAAATACAAAACCAACATTTACCAACCCTCACTGGTAAAACCTAGCATGTACACGCGGCGGCGGAGATTGGGTAGCAGGTCATAAATGTGTGCGAGAACGCTACCGCGTGAAACACAACAGGTATTATCGTTGTGTGCTACAAAGTAACTCGTCGTTTCTACACTCACACTCTTGCAAAAAAGCAAGCCGTACACAACTATGAAAGTACAGCAAAAATTGACTACTGCTGTTATCGGCGCCATGGCGCAATGCGTATGATACGTGACTGACAAGTAAGAGGTCCCAAGTTCGATTCCAATCGTCTGGTGTAACAGAAAGTTTGCTTGTTTTTATTTTCTATTTGACCCTGTTTTTTAATAGTAATGTTATAGTAAGGGCCTCGTTCACCATCTCCGAGTAGGCACTACTCACTGAATAAATTCAAAAATGTGACAGATTTTGTATGAAATTATCTGCCAAGTAAGATACTCGAAACTTAATCATAGGTGGTGAAATAGGCCCTTACTCTCATAATAATTAAAATATTTTGAAAATATTGTGACAAATAAAACTGCGATAACGATCCAACTATGTTTATTACAGCTTATTAATTACATATATTAAACGGAATGGTCACAATTAACGAATCTGTTCATGATTATCCTTAATACAATATATAAAGTGAAAATATTCTAAGGGCCTGTTTCACAATGTCCGAGTAGGCACTACTCACTGAATAAATTCAAAAATGTGACAGAATTTGTATGAAATTATCTGTCAAGTAAGATACTCGAAACTTAATCATAGGTGGTGAAATAGGCCCTAAGTCAGACAAGGATGGACGTCACTGATTTTTAAGTTTTTTATTAGTGACATAAATCAACATGTTATCAAGAATGAATTATGATAGATATCGCAACTCTTGATCTCAATAACAATAACATCATGTCACATAATAACAACAACAGTATAATTACCTACAGCTTACTTCTTAGTCTTTTTTTTACTTATCAAAGTTATCAATCAGCATGTTTTAAAAAATGAACTATGATAGGTATCGTAACTCTTGATTTCAAAAACAATAGGTAACATCATAAAAACAACAACAAGAAGAACAAAATACAGTAATACAGCTTTTTAAAAATATTTGTAATTGGATTCAATTTAAATCAAAATTAATATCTAATTGGTGCACCTTCATTGTCGATTACTTCTTGTAACCTCGTTCTCATGCTAGCCACCAAATTTTCACACAGGTCAGTGCCGCGAAACGATTCCCACATGGATAACACTAAATTATCTAAATTACGTTTAGATCTCACATCAGATGAATCCCAGTTGAGCACCATGTGACCCCATAGGTTTTCTATGGGGTTCAAATCGGGACTTTTAGAGGGCCATTCAATAACAGTCAAGTTTTCTTGGACACTTAACCAGTCTTGCACCATTCGTGCGCAGTGCACCGAGCAGTTATCGTGCACGAAGTAAATATGCTCGTCCGGGTATGCCACGCGCACGGTAGGCAACATAACATTTTGCAAAATGTCCAAGTAACCTTGACTGGTATTGCGACCCCCTACCTCCACTAACTCACCGGGACCCATCGATGACATCCAGCCCCAATAACCTAACGTAATGCGACCACTAGACCTGCATGGGAGAATATTTTTGTGATGGTAACGTTCGCCATCTTTTCTCCATAATATTTTACGCCCATCCTTATCTGACTTAAAACACTTTTCATCACTAAATATAACTATGTTATTGCACCAATCGAAATCTATAAATTTTCTTGCAAACCGCATCCTTTCTTCCTTATGCAACGCCGTCAGTAAAATTTTTTTCGCGGGCTTGCGACATTTTATTTTAGCTGCTCGTAAGTGGCGTCGAACAATTGTCATAGACACGTCGTGCATAATTGCAGTGTTTCTTGTTGTAGCAAAGCCGTCAGCGCTATACGTAGCAACAATATTTCGATGCAGTGGGTTGGCATCCGTATATGTAATTGCTTTTGGACCCGGACGTTTGGCATAGATTGTCCCTTCAGCTGCATATCTATGCACCCAAAACTGCACAGTTTTCCTCTGTAAACAATCACAAAATTACGTTAAAACCTAACAAAAATCAACAATGTTAAATTATTTTGCATTACCTATGTTAAGTTTGGATTTGTTACTTACCGGTAGCATTAATCTCCTCGAAATTTCACTTATGGATACATTTTGTTTATGTAATACTATTATCTCAGCCCTCAAAAGTGTAGACAAATGAGACATGTTGTTTATTATTTATAAAAAGTATCACTTTCCACAACGATTAATTATTTTTTGTCTCGGAGTAAGTTGTAGAACTCACGATCGTGATAGGCAAAAGCGTTATGCCAGGTTAACTTATTATCCGACTCATTTCTTAGTAAATAACTAATAAAGTGGGTAGATGATAATATTCATACACTTAGTTTTTAATTACTCAGATACCCGCGAAACGAGACACAATAGTATAACAATAACAGCGCGGTCTCATAGGACCGGTTGGGGATTCAAACGCTAAAGCAAATATTCTAAGTTTTAGATTTATTAAACTTCGTTATCATTATATATACTACAATAAAGTAGAAAAAAAACGTTTTGTCAATGGCAAGGATCGAACTCGATACACCTTTAACGGCAAGCAAGCACTTGATAATCAGTGCTAAATTACCATCTAACGAATGAAGCGAATTTATTTATCTGATTCGTAGCAAACACATATACAAATATGTGTGTGTGTATATCGAGTAGTAAACGAGTTTTGTTTGCGAGTTGAGCAGGCTGGAGACATAATATTACTTGAATACGTGAATTATTGTCAGATGATACTTTATGTTTGTTTTATACCCACAGCTACTTGATTATTGTGAACATTATTACTGATTACCTACCCATATCATAAAAATATACTTTCCAAAGATTAAGTGTAAGTGTTCGATGTTATTTTAAATAACTATAATAATTTCATAAGTGAATGTTTGCGAAAATAAAAAAAAAGTTGACAATGAAAGTATTGTCAACTAACAATAATTATAATAATAACGTATCTATTATTATATTACGTAAATAATATATGTATTATATATATCGCACCTTCGGTAGAACAAGGGCACAATTGTCAAAAATTGCAAAAATGAGTTAAGTATACAGAAATGCCTTAAAAATGCTATTTGAACTGGAGGAACAAAGACAGTCATTTAGCAAAAACTGCAATTATGCCCTTGTTCTACCGAAGGTGCGATATATTATAAAATTATTTATATTACAAGTTATATACAATAATTTTGTTAATTAATTTCGTAAATATACATAGTTTATATGTATAAAATTACAAAATTATATTTATCAGACGATAGGAATCGAACTTGGGACCTCTTACTCGTCAGACATGTATCATACGCATTGCGCCACGACGCCGTTAACAACAGGGGCCAATTTCGTCTACTGTTTTGGAGATGAATAAAATACTTCTTCGATAGAATTTAGGCGTATAATCATGAGAATATAGTTTTTACAAAATTGCGTGTGCGTTTCGTTTACCGGTATAATGGCGGAATGACAGTGGCGGCGCGCGCGTAAGAAAACGGAACTAAGCCCCGCACTTCCCCTCTGGGCCGACCAATCGTAGCGGCTTGCTGGGATGACGATGCGCAGACGAGTTAATTTGTAGCACACAACGATAATACCTGTTGTGTTTCACGCGGTAGCGTTTATGCACACATTTATAATTTTTGTGTGCGGTGCTACGCGAATTTAGTAAGAGAGTGTACCAAATTCTAATGGTAAAAGCCCGATTAAATCGTTTCTTTTTCACATATTCTTACATTTACCAACTCGTGTTGGTAAAACCTAAGATTTACTGGTAAAACCTGAGATATACCGTGGTTCGGGCTTTTACAGTAACATATACACCTCTTACCTTATATCCTACACGTTATCCTGCGCATATATCTACTGTAGCCTAGGTAATATAATATGCTTGCTACTGAGAATTAATATATGTACTACTGAGAATATGTAACCTGGAAAACGTTGTTATGTCACATTAATTACTATCAAAGAAATTTATTCTTTGGAGGCTAGGATAGGAGCGTAAAAATAGCCTACTATCAAACATACACAACAAAATTCGTTTGAAATTGGTATATATACCTACATATACTAGATAAAAGATTTGCATTTTTCTAGAGCAGACAATTTTTAGGTAGAATGGAAAGAAGGCTTAGAGTGGCAAACACTATCTGTCCTATCGAACAGAAAATCGTGAGAGAAGGATGATTTCCTGTTCGTCTCCTTGTCATACCGAACGATAAAAAGCGAAAATGGTAAATCAAAGTTATTACACAGGTTTTGGCATGTCTGCTAGACAAAAACTCGAACTGCTGCCAACATCGACTCAGGCAAGAATGATAGTGCAAAAACTGCTTTGAAAAGTGCACTAGCGTAGAAACGATTTTTAAATCTAGGTAATCCTGAAACTACGAAAATTATGACAGAGAAAATTGTTTGATAGAGAATAATCTCTATGCTTTATTTAGGTACCTATATGATGATTTTTCAGCACACAGACGCTTATCACAATATAATAAGTTTAAACAGTACGGGTTATCTTAGGTAAGACTTCTTTTTTATTTATTTTTTCTACAGTGCATCTAAGAGTTCTATAGAGATAAAAAGGTAGACATGTTTTACGGAAAAATATCAGTAGTGAAAAATGAAACAGCAATAGTATTTCAAGTATTGGTATGAGTAAGTTGAGCGAGTAGGGGCGTAGTGTGGTCACATGATAGTTTGTGCATCCTTTTTCTGTCACTAGACTATTTCCTCTTCTTCCAGATTTAAAACTATTTTGAACTAAATTAAGTAGAAAGTATTGAAAAAAATTATTACGAGTATTTTACAATTTTGGTTAGAGTTTTTGATAAGTAATAAAAATTTAGTTAATTACTCTATTTTGGTTGTTTCTCGTCATCATATCCTGGTAGTGTTACTCTATTTTGTTTGTTTCTCATCATCATATCGTCATATTCTCCAGGAAGGTTGTTAATACTAGTGCTGTGATATACTGTCGAAACATTTAGGAGGCGTTGAAACACCAATCCGAAGACCTCATAAATGTTGGTTGGAAACAGAATTGGAGTGCACAGACTGCGCCAATGAAGGCAAGCCAATCACAGCTGGAAAAGCACCGTACGAACGGTACTCGACCAATATTCCCAAAACTTACCGCATCACATAGATAAAAGCAAGAGCAAGTGTCCGTTGCTAACTTGGCAATTTATTGCATCACTTGCATATGTAATCAGTGTTAGGTTTGGTAGTACGAGCGGCTCTGTGGAATATGCAAAGCTTAATCCACAGAATGCGTGTCGGGGTATAACGTACAGTGACGGGCAAAGCGGATAAATGTGCTTCCAGAATTTAGTAGTTGCTTGGAACACTTCATTTGTCGAGTCTACTGCGGTATTGTGTTAATATCTTTGTGTGGTTCCTTTGGTACTGTGTTTGAAGTTTAATTTTAGGGTTTGTTGTTTTACTGATACGGAAATTATTCTCGTGTTTATATGACAGTTAAAAGTGATATATGACAATGAAATAATATGCTCCGCGTATCTATATTTGAAGTTTTTAACGATCGTGTTATTTGGGGTAGCGGAAAGATACTTTTTTCCATTCTGTCCTATCAACCGTTACACTATCACTGATACTTTTTTCTTCTGTATCATTCCTCACACAATCCATCCATTTCTCTCCATCCACATGTCAGATTCCTACTCATAATTCTATTAGTAATATGCAATAGATCTCTCCTCTTCACATACATGACACTAATGACCAATATTGTAATTAAATGAAGTAGTAAGTAGTCGAAATTTATTGAAACGAAGAAGAAGATCTAATCTGATTAGTTGTGGAAATCACTATATTGATTAATTGATGTTGATAATATAAACAGGAAAAAAACCGGGCAAGTGCGAGTCGGACTCGCGCACTGAGGGTTTCGTACCAACCTACCTATAAAAACAGTTTAATTCTCGAATCGAGTCTTGAAGACTTTTCAATTTTTTTTTCTTGTGACTTAACTAAAAATTTTCAGTTTTCAGACTTTTCCCGATATTAGTGCTATAATACCTTGCTTCGTGCCAAATTTCAAGATTCTAGGTCAACGGGAAGCACCCTATGAGTTTTGATTCCTTTGACAGTGTCGAAATGAACGTTTTTTGCAACATAAACGGGCGTATCTTTTTTTCCCGTCAACTTACAAGTTTGATTTTTGCACAACTTCAAGGGACCGCGGATTTCAATATATGGTTTTAATTTCAACTTGATACCTTCACGCGTTCCTGAGAAAAAGGGTCTTGACAGACGGACGGACAGATGGACAACAAAGTGATCCTATAAGGGTTCCGTTTTTTCCTTTTGAGGTACGGAACCCTAAAAAACGGAATTTCATTGCGTGATCACGAAAGAAATGAAGATATCTGCAGGAGGACCAAGGTTACTGATATGACCCGAAGAATTACCAAACTTAAATGGCAGTACGAGCAATGTACCCTACATTGCTCGTAGAACGTCATAGGAATTCGATGGATGCGAGATGCACAGAACCGGTCGTTGTGACACTTGTGGGACATAATTATGCCTTTATGCCCAGCAATGGGCATCTTTTGGTTAATAGACAAGAAATTGAATTAAAAGTCTTGATGTTTAACTTCCTTCAACATCTATTTACACCACAAATCTGTTACAACAATCTGAAAAACCTCTTCACAAACCATAATATAATTAAGTCTTCATTAATTAAGAATTTCATCGTCCAGAACGTACAAACATATCATAAAGGATCCTTAATCTAGATTAACACAAACAATGGTGAGATAGGTATTGTTACCATCTGCCTAGCAGATAAGTAGGTGCCTACCGAAACAGATCCAATACTCTTAATGGAACTAATACTTGATTGTGTTTTGTATTAGACAAAGATAAATCTAATATTTGTTGTTAATTTAACGTAAGTGATATAGGGATTGTAGTTAAGGCTTGGACATAGACTTGGAGATTTGACCCCTGAGTTTGTTTCGGTGTTTCTTCTCAGGGTAGTCAGTTAGGAAACACCGGCCTCACCTAGTAACAAAAAAAAAAAGTCCATAAAAAAAATTTGACGTGTAAAAGAGTTTGAAAAAACCTATTTGCAAAATAAATATCATTTATCATTTATAGGCTCCTTTTTTAACGTGGTAAATTACTACTCTCGCTCTGTAGACTTTTACTGAGTAAAACCACACCTGTGTTCAGTTGTTGTTGTGTTTCTAGTTGGCATTGGCCCTACTAGCCACTCACTGTCGAATGTAGTCTTTTGGGTTAATGAAGATAAACTCCGAATACAATATTCCAATCTACTCGTTTAGATATTTCTCTATCTCAAATATGTATTATAAAGAAGAAATATTTGTATTTTTGTATGATTATAATTTGTAATGATTATTCATCTTCTCAACGAATAACGGATTGATTAAAAAAAAAATTATACCTGTAGAATACCTACTACTTTATCACTGTTGTTTTCTACTTTCACACGGGTAAAGCCGCTGACAGCAGTTATACTTTATATTTGACGAACTCCTGTTACAAGGTCTTATAAAAACTGACAAATCAATTCTATTATTTTCTCATTCTAAATTTGCATAATCCTTTCCAAGAATATATTCGTCCGACCAGCCTGCATGTCAACAAGGTACGTTTCTCATGTCATTTCCATATCATAGTATATTCCGTTACTATGAGATACTTTCAAAAGATATTAAAAATAGAATTGTAAGGAAAATTGAAAAATGTACTATAATTTACCATGCTTATATTTGTTCCAATTTTCTAAATTATTCTATTTGCCCAGTGTTAGTTACTCCCGATTCAAGGGGTCTATAAAGGAAGATGCTTGCATAGGCTGTGGGATTGTTCGAAAAAGTTATCGTGGCCCTAGACCACAAACTGAAGGTACTCAAGTAATCAAGCTTTCGGGCAGAACACATCTGCCAGGACCGCTAGTTTAATAAGAGAAACTAGCAAAACAAAACTACATGAATTTTAAAAACTAGGAAGTTTATTAACACTAGTTTAAAGTAACCGAGTCAATAAACAACAGCAGATATGTCAAATTAACCAAACTTTTCCCTAAATGGAGCAATTACCTACATTTAACCACAAAATACTTCACCGTTGCCTAAGTGCATACACGCAAATTCATTACCTCATTGAATTTTACATGAAAATTTAACAATACTTAAAAGATTAGAGCAGCTAGGAACAAAGGGAGGTGACCATTACGCTTCACAAATGGCCGATAAAAGAAAGCATTAAAGTTTTTGCGGTCACCGTGGCTTGACGACATTGTCGTGTAACAGTTTTTACACCGCCTCCCTAGTTTTTGCCCTGTTATATCAGATTTTATTAGAACTATAAGCACTTGTGATACTTGCGTCGTAACTTGCCATTATTACTCGTATTGTGAACCACTCAATACCACTACACCGCGTATCCTAAAAAGTAACTTTTAGGATTCCGTCATCTCATCATCTGCCTAGCCTTTTCCCAACTATATTGGGGTCGGCTTCTAGTCAAGCCGGATTTAGCTGCATACCAGTATTTTACGAGGAGCGGCTGCCTACCAGACCTCCACAACCCATTAACTGGGGTAACACGGTACTTTATGGCAAGATTGGAGTCAGATTTACTGGCTTCTGACTATCCGTAACGACTGCCAAAGATCTCCAAATAACAGCCGGGACCAACGGCTTAACGTGCTTTCCGAGGCACGGAGGAAACTCGTTATGTTAAGATGGTCACCCATCCACAGACCAACCTAGGCAAGCGTTGCTTAACCTTGAAGATCGACCTGTGTGGCTGTTATTATTTAGCCACGAGCTCCTCTTAGGATTCCGTAGCCAAAGTAAAAAAAGAATGTCTGAACGCTCTGTTAGAGTTCGGTAATTCCATCAATTATTCGATATTTCACAAAACTGGTTCCAAGAAATCCTTAAAAGTGCTTGGAAAAAATTTCGTCGTTCAGAATCTCTATTTCATGTGGTTGTTTTATGGAAATCACTGAAAATGTATCTCGGGTCGACGCTTTTGTAAAGTATCGCGGAGTCACAAAACTGGGCAAGTGCGAGTCAGACTTGCGCACTGAGGGTTCCGTACCAACTTACCTATGGAAACAGTTCAATTCTCGAATCGAATCTAAAAGTTTTTTTTATCATAAATTTTGGTTTTCATGTGACGTCACTAAAAATTTTCAGTTTTCAGAGCTTTTCCTGTATTTGTGACATGAGACCTTGCTTTATGTGAAATTTCAGGGTTCTAAGACAACGTGAAGTAGGTACCTTATGAATTTTGATTTCCTTGAGAGCGTCGAAATGTACGTTTCTTGCAACATCCATCCAAATCTTTTTTGGCGTTATCTTACAAACTTACTTTTGCACAGCTTCAAGGGACCGCAGTCTAGAGTATATGGTTTTAATTTTAACTCGATATCTTCACGCGTCTTCGAAATAAAGGGTCTTGGCAGACAGACAGGCGGACAACAAAGTGATCCTAAAAGGCTTCCGTTTTTTAGGGTTCCGTAGCCAAATGGCAAAAACGGAACCCTTATAGTTTCGCTATGTCTGTCCGTCCGTCCTCGCTTAATCTCTGTGACCGTTAGCACTAGAAAGCTGTTTGGTACCAATATGTATATCAATCACGCCAACAAAGTAGTAAAATAAAAATTTGAAAAAAATGTTTTATTAGTGGGACTCCCCTACATGTAAAGTGCAAAGTGATTTTGTTTTTAATTTCAACCCTAACGTGTGATATATTGTTGGATAGGTATTTAAAAATGAATAGGGATTTACCACAATAATTTTTTGATAATATCAATAATTTCGGAAATAATCACTCCAAAAGTAAAAAACAATTTGTCCCCCCCCCCCTCTAACTTTTGAACCATAAGTTTAGAAAATATGAAAAAAGTCTGCGAAGTAGAACTTTATGAAGACTTTCTAGGAAAGTTATTTTGAACTTGATGGGCCGAACATTTTTTGAAAAATTAGGGACACTTATTGTGACGGACCGGAAACTACGGAACCCTACACTGAGCGTGGCCTGACACGCTCTTGGCCGGTTTTTTTCCTTATTAGGTACGGAACCCTAAAAAAAGTTATTTGCTATAATTCGACATTCTACTTCATCGAAATTAGTCAAATTGTTGCCTCAAAATCTACCTTACTCTGACTATTCACGTTTCTAACAAAAGTGTATAAGGTAAACCGTAATATAATAACTAATTTCATTTACAAAGCTCTGCTGTTATAACTTGATACTCTTCATTTAAAGCAGAAGAGATTTCATAACAACACCAACCCTCTCGCAGTTTGTAAGAAAAACTATTCCGGTTTTCTTTGAATAATGTAAAAACTGACTTTACATAAACAGGTGCAGTTTTGCAAAGCATTATACCTAATGTAAGTTTTTTATTAAAATGCAAAGTAACAAGAATATTATTTCAATTGTAAGTGGCTAAGTATTGTTTTAGTTTGTTGGCAAGTTTATCGCGAAATCACTTAAAAGAGCTTCCAAGTGCAGGTAAGAGAGCTCAATTTAATTAAAAGTAGTTCTGTCGGGATTCGAACTTACACTTTCTGGGAGTATTGGATTGTCTGCACTTTCTTTGGCTATACACACCTTTATGTTCTTGAGTTTTTTGTTCTCCAAAAGAGTTGTGCCGATTTTGGTAGAATTTTGTGTGTTTGAGTTGGTTCTTAGGGGAAAAAAGAAAGAAAGAAAATTGCGTTTCTAAAAAAGCAATCACCATAAAATTAAACAAAAAGTACACTGAATGACACCGATTTTCTGTCGTAGCCTATGAGTGACAAATACTTGAAAACAGAGTCTACAAAAAAAATATATTTTAATGATTCTTTCCTTTAAATATTCATCCAGGGACAATGTCTAACGGGAGCGATGACGCGGTTATTAAGTACAAAGTCTGTACTAGTTAACTACTGGTTTGTGAAAGTAAGATAGGTATTAACTCCATATAAAATACTGATATTCTACGGCCTCTGATTTGACTGACAGCTGACCCTAAAGCAGATGGACAGTCTGTTATGATTTTGGCTGTGTTTTCAATCATTTCCGTTATTGAGTTGTGCAGAATTGTTTACAAATACTCGTAGGATTGTTAAAAGGGTTGCTTTAGACAAAAGGTCCTACATAAAGGTCAAGAGGACCAAAAACGTAAAGTGGCATACCTTATTTTCAAGTAGAAGTTGAAAAAAGTTGGATATTTTGGTGTTGCTATTTTTGCTAGGTAATTTTAAAACCCAGCTGATTAGTGATGCGTGATCAGTGAAAGGTTTTATTTGATTATTCGATCAGTCATCTCCATGGTTCTCGATTGTTTCGACTCCGACTCGGTCTGCTATTGCGACTGGCGCATAGCGCGTGCATTCGCTAGTTGATCCTCGATGATTTAGAGTTTCGAGTGAGTGTGACTGATTCGAATAATGAAAAACTAGTCGATTCCGTTGACTCGAAACAATCGAAAAACACCTCGATTATTTTTAAGAACAGCAAATTGCTGGTTTACTTTAATGACTCCGATTCTTTCCATTGCTAAAACATTGCGGAATTGCCCATCGCTACAGCTGATGCAATTGAAGGAATGCGACTCTATGTATAGCTGACCTGATGCAGTATCTATCTGTGGAGATGTCGGAGGCTGTGGTAACATTACTAATTGACAGCAGTGCAGACAGCTGCTGCGAACGGTCAACACGGCTGAGAGAGCCACGCCAATCAGGCGCCGAGGGATTAACTTAGTTCAAGTGATGTCACTAATTCTCTCTATTTTTGAGTCTACGGATTCGACTAACAATTAACTGAGCAGAAAGAGTGTATTTCTGTTTTTCACGTGTCTAACATGCTCACGATTTTTCTGAAAAATTACATTTATTTTGTAAATTGGCTTTAATTACATATTATTCCTGTTACGGACGTCGCCGCTTCGTGACGTAATAATATAAATAAGCCATGTAAATATAAATAAATCATGTAAATAAAGTTAAATATGACCCAAATGAAAACCTAAATATAGGTACTTAATATGTAAACTGATTCTAATTAGATTATAAGGATAACATAAATAAAGATCATTTGATAGTAGGGAATGTTTATTGTTATCGGTAAGGCTTGTTTTATTATCCTCTAGTTAGATAAGAACGTAAACATGACGATGTGCGGTGGTCGCGAGTACGCCCAGACAGGTCCGAACATGTCGAAACCTGTCTGGACCCCAACACGAGGCGAACTCTGACAAAGCCTTTTCATTCGATTAAATGGCCGTGTTGTACTCGCCCTCCACCCACGACTTGCACCCTGCAAAAATACTATGTAATCAGGGCGGTTTGTTGCGAGGCTGGTAGTTCAAGCAAGTTCCCGTACGTCGTTCAAGAAATCAAGCAGTAGTGTTCTCTCAAGATAGCCCGAAGCAACAAACCGACCCTGAAGAACGAATCAACCATTGTAGAAGAAAGAAAATACATTCAACTCGTTACCAATTCAGCGTTTTATTCCTATGAAAATACAGTCCACATCAACAGTTTGGTCCTACGCTCGCCAGATTTTATTGGATCATCGATCGTCTGAAGAGTTGAAGAAAATAGTGCAGCGTTCCTGAAAATGAAGACCAGAAGCGTTACGGCCAGGGACAGCGAAGCGGAGTCAGGATACGACAGCAGGCGTCCACATACGTTTGAAGACCCGCCGAGATCGCCGTCGACCGTCATGTCTACGTTGCCGCGCGCCCAGTACGAAGTGCCCGCGAGTGAAATCGACAGTGCCGCGCCCGCCGCCGCCGCGTCAGTGTTCGCAGCCCCCGTCACCGCCGCGACGGGAAGAGTTGTGCCGCCGTCGGATGGTGCGTCCGCCGCGCTCACCGCACCCGCTCCTCGCCGCGTACCGAGTCGAGCAGCCGCGATCGCGAGTGTGTCAGTGCGGGAAGATGAAGTCGCCGCTCCAAGCACGTCGTTCCAACGAAGAAATCAGGACCCTGCCCGGACAATGGCTACGAATGTATCGGTGAGAGACACTGCGAGCACAATAAGGTCAAGAAGATCCTACAACAGTGACGTGGCAAGGATGAAGCTAGCAGAGTACGAGGCACAGAGGAGGATTGCTGCAATTAGGAACGAGCAATTGGAAATTGAGAAGGCTCTAGTGAACAAGCGATTCGAGTATGAAGTCTCGGCGATCGAAGCGGAAGCGGAGGCTCGTGAAGAGGGCTCCAGACATAGGAGTGAAGACAGGGTGGATGAGTGGCTGCAAAGTATGGACCGTGGCCACCCACCAGTCACCGATGAGAGGACGCAGCCGCCGCACCCCGCCGCCCATCGAATCGCAGCAGAGTCGATCAATTGTGCCGACGCTACGACACCTGCCATGCCACGTGGGAGACACCGTTCGACCTCACGTTCGCCCACAAGAGGGGAACGTAGAGTAGGAAGAGGAATCGAACAGTTGGCCGACACGCTGGACAAAATGATGCGTGTCCGCCCGCCGCCGCGACAAGTGACCGAACTACCCTTGTTCAGCGGAGCGGCCATGGAATGGTTGCCATTCAAGGCGGCCTATGAGGATTCATCAAGTGTCTACAGGTTCACAGCGGTGGAGAACTTAGCAAGACTGAGGAACTGCATCAGAGGTCCAGCAAGAGAAGTAGTCTCCGCGCTACTGTACACTGCGTCTGACCCACGGACGATAATGAAGACGCTGGAGCAGTACTATGGACGACCGGAGATACTCATGGATCAGGTGATGGAAGATTTGAAAAGGTTACCTCGGCTTACTAGTGTGGCAAGTGAACTGAACACATTCGCAGTGAAGCTACAAAACATTGTGTGTGTGTTATCAAACGTAGACAGTCGCGGTTACTTGTGGAATCCTATGTTAGTGCGTGAAGTCGTGGACAAGCTGAGCCCGCACGTGAAATCCAGGTGGTGCGACTACGCTTCAGAGGCAATGGAAACGTCACGTGAGCCTGAAATTATTATATTATCTCGGTTCCTGATGAGGGAGGCTGACCGTGCCATGAGGTACGCCTTCACAAACTCGACGCCCATGCCCGCACCGAGGAGAGAACCAAAGAATGTGGTGCAAGCTAGTGCAAAGAGGAAAGCGGGCCGAGAAGTCATATACGCCACGACCGAGAAGAATGAGGAAAGCAAACAGGTATGTTTATGTTGTGCCGGGGATCATGAAGTACCTAAGTGCGCTAAGTTTTTGAAAATGAGTGTCGACGACAGATGGGAATGGGCACGAAAGGAGAAGGTGTGCTTTAAATGTGTAAACAACCGCCATCGACGAGAGCACTGCCGAGCCAAGCGATGCGCCAAGGAGAGATGCGCCCGCCCACATCACACGCTGCTCCACAGAGAGATGTCGCCGCAGGACGTAAAAGAGAAGGCGATGGACGTCGAACCGGTAGCAGAGGCGGTGATGGCCGTATCGGTGAATGGCGACGCACCGCGCCGCGTGCTCCTCAAGATGTGCCCCGTCGTGTTGAAAGGTCCAGGAGGTCAAGTAAGTACGTTTGCATTAATGGACGAGGGGTCAACGACCTCACTGATAGATAAAGATTTGGCACACCGCATCCAAGTAAGAGGTCCAGTGTCGACACTCAGGATCCAGGGAGTGACCTCTCAGCCGCACGAGGAGAGCAGTCAAGAGGTCAAGCTACAGATCCGTGGTCATAGCGGTGAATTTAAAATGTTGCGCGCACGTACTATGAAAGATTTACGACTTCATGGCCAAACAGTGGATAGGTCGACATTAACTAAATATCCACATCTCCGAGACATACGTAAGGACGCATTCTTCAATGAAGCCACGCCCAAGGTATTGATAGGTGCGGACAATTGGCACCTGATAGTGACACGAAGACTACGTGTGGGCAAAAGGGATGAGCCTGCGGCCTCGTACACCCAACTAGGCTGGGTGATTCATGGGACGGCGCCGCGCTCAGCGCTGACTCAAGAGGAGGGTCAGCTGGTGCTCCACACCTACGACGTGTCTGCGAGCAAGCAAACAGATGACATACGGCGCGTCGAGGAAATGGTGAAGTCACATTTCAGGATTGATGCCCTAGGAGTCTCCATGGCGAGGAAAGTCAGACCTGAGGATCAAAAAGCGATCGACGTGGTCCAGCAAACCATGAGGAAGGTTGGTGAACACTTCGAAGTAGGTCTGCCATGGAGAAACGAAGACGCTCCGATGCCCAACAACTACTGCTGTGCCGTGAAGAGGTTGAAGATGATTGAGAGGAAGATGGACTCCTCGTCGGACTTCGCAGCCCAGTATCGCACTCAGGTAAGAAACCTACTAGATAAAGGCTACGCCCAGGAGTGCGATGGACAGGAGGATCGGAGCAGGAAGGTGTGGTATCTGCCACATTTCCCGGTTGTGAACCCAAACAAACCGGGGAAGATGCGGCTGGTCTTCGACGCGGCGCACCGGTACAGCGGAGTGTGCCTTAATGACCAGCTACTGGAGGGACCTGATCTCTTGAGACCGTTGCCAGGAATATTGTTCAGGTTCAGGGAACGCCAGGTGGCCGTGACAGCAGACATCCAAGAGATGTTCCTCCAGGTAAAGATACGACCACAAGACCAAGCAGCTCAGATGTTTCTCTGGCGAGATGGGCAGCGTGACGAGCCACCGAAGAAGTACAAGATGGTGTCAATGATATTCGGGGCGTCGTGCTCGCCGTTCATCGCACACTCGGTAAGAGACGCCAACGCGCAGCTATACGCACAGGAATACCCTGACGCTGTGCGAGCCATAACGACGAGCCACTACATGGACGACTACGTCGATAGCTTTGACACTGAGGAGGAAGCTATACGGACGGCACGTGAGGTCATGGAGGTACATAAGAACGCACACTTCAACCTCCGTGGATGGTGCTCAAATAGGCCTAATGTGGTGGACAACGTGGCAAGGGAGCAGCGGGTGCTCAACGCCGAGGTGAAGCTGGGCCAGAGAGAAGAGAACTCCGACAAGACACTCGGCTTGCTCTGGCATACGGAGCGAGATGAGCTGGGCTTCAACACAGGGCTGAGCCGTCTCGCACCCGAAGTAAAGATGAGGGACAGAGCGCCGACGAAGAGAGAAGCCCTCGGAGCAGTGATGGCAGTCTATGATCCCCTCGGTCTCATCAGCCACTTCACCATCACTGGTAAGATTATCCTTCAGAATCTATGGAGACATGGAGTGGGATGGGATGAGCCAATTCCTGAGGAAGATGCACAACACTTCGAGGAGTGGCTACGAAGTCTGAATGTGGCCACCAAGCTACGAATCCCAAGGTACTATGGGAAGAGCTCTGAGGACGAGATAGAGCTCCATGTCTTTTGCGACGCAAGTGAAAAGGCGTACGCGGCGACCGCCTACTGGAGGATCCTGAAGCCAAATGGAAGGGTGACTGTGAGCCTGGTTGCGGCGAAGGCAAGGGTCGCGCCATTAAAACCAGTAACAGTCCCTCGACTCGAACTCCAAGCGGCAGTGGTCGGCGCACGGTTGGCAGAGACGATCATACGAGAACATCGAGTCAAGCCCAGGAGCGTGACGTATTGGACGGACTCACAAACCGTCCTACGTTGGATCGAAAAAGACGCTATCAGGTACACACCATTCGTTGCACACCGCCTGGGCGAGATAGCGGAGCTGACTGACGTCAACCGATGGAGATGGGTGCCCACGGATCTTAACGTGGCAGACGACGCGACGCGCCCTAACTACAGACTCCAAATGAAACCGGAAGACAGATGGTTCGTCGGACCTGAGTTCCTGTATGATGCTGAAGACCTATGGCCAAAGGAGAAGACCAAGAACGAAGACCCAGAGGAAGAGGTGACCTACGTACTCACCGAAATAAAGAAGGAACGCGCTTCTCATCTGCCCGATATAAGCAGATTCTCTTCATATGAGAAGCTGATACGAACTACCGCGTTACTCTTTCTCTTCAGGGAAAAATGTAGGAATCGAGCCAGCCAGATGACCGTCGACCTGATGGAGAGGGCCGAGAAGACATGGGTGAAACAGGCGCAGCTCGACGACTACGTGGAAGAGATGCGACTGCTGGAAAAGGGGAGGCCAGTACCCAAGTCCAGTAGCCTATACAAGCTGGACCCTTATGTAGAAGACCAGGTTCTCAAGGTAAGAGGGAGGATCAGACACGCTGCAGTTCCCGATGCGAAGAAGACGCCAGTCATCTTGCATGGTAAGCACCCGTTTACCAGACTGCTAGTAGATGACGCCCATCGAAGAGCCGGCCATGCGAACAACGAACGCGTGGTCAATGACCTGAGGCAGAAGTACTGGGTAGTCAATCTGCGTCCCACAGTACGAGCCACGGCGCAGCGATGTCAGCTTTGTCGCGTCAGAAGAGCGACACCGGTGAAACCAGTCACAGGGGACCTACCAATGGAACGACTGGTGGAGACGCAGCGACCCTTCACTCACTGTGGAGTCGACTATTTTGGGCCTATGACAGTGGTCGTGGGACGAAGACACGAGAAGCGCTGGGGGGCGCTGTTCACCTGCCTTGTGACCAGGGCAGTACATCTGGAGCTGGTGGCGAGTCTGTCCACTGACTCGGCCATAATGGCCATAAGAAGAATGGCAGCACGACGAGGTTGGCCCCAGGTGATGCACTCTGACAACGGCACCAACTTCCGGGGGGCAGACACCGAGCTACGCGCGGCCTATGAAGAGTGGGCCAAAGAGTTCGTCCACTTCGGGCTCTCGCATCGAATGAGGTGGAAGTTCATACCACCAGGGGCGCCGCATATGGGGGGAGCATGGGAGCGATTAGTGCGCTCCGTCAAGGCGGCGCTGGGGGCAACACTACATCAGCGGGCACTAAAGGAAGAAGTGCTGCTGACCCTGCTGACAGAGGCCGAGCACTCTATAAACTCTCGGCCTCTCACTCACGTTTCCGTTGATCCTAAGGATCCGGAGGCGTTAACTCCGAACCACTTCCTCATCGGGACCTCCTCAGGCCTTCCCCACACTGGGCCTTGCGAGGAGGTCAGCCGAAAGCATTGGAGGGCCGCCCAAGCGCTCGCCGACCATTTCTGGCGGCGCTGGGTGACCGAGTACCTGCCGACGCTGGTGCCCAGGGGGGCATCCGACGACCAACGACAGCCTCTACGTGTCGGTGACCTGGTTGTCGTCATCGACCCTACACTGCCACGAGCGACGTGGCCCCGAGGCGTCGTGGAGACTACGTACGTCGGGCCAGACGGCAAGGTGCGGTCGGCCGACGTCAGGACTACAGCGGGCATCCTTCGGCGACCAACTACGAAGCTCGCCGTCCTCTGCGTGGAAGATAAGGCTACGGTAGCCCTGCGCCGGGGGGAGGATGTTACGGACGTCGCCGCTTCGTGACGTAATAATATAAATAAGCCATGTAAATATAAATAAATCATGTAAATAAAGTTAAATATGACCCAAATGAAAACCTAAATATAGGTACTTAATATGTAAACTGATTCTAATTAGATTATAAGGATAACATAAATAAAGATCATTTGATAGTAGGGAATGTTTATTGTTATCGGTAAGGCTTGTTTTATTATCCTCTAGTTAGATAAGAACGTAAACATGACGATGTGCGGTGGTCGCGAGTACGCCCAGACAGGTCCGAACATGTCGAAACCTGTCTGGACCCCAACACGAGGCGAACTCTGACAAAGCCTTTTCATTCGATTAAATGGCCGTGTTGTACTCGCCCTCCACCCACGACTTGCACCCTGCAAAAATACTATGTAATCAGGGCGGTTTGTTGCGAGGCTGGTAGTTCAAGCAAGTTCCCGTACGTCGTTCAAGAAATCAAGCAGTAGTGTTCTCTCAAGATAGCCCGAAGCAACAAACCGACCCTGAAGAACGAATCAACCATTGTAGAAGAAAGAAAATACATTCAACTCGTTACCAATTCAGCGTTTTATTCCTATGAAAATACAGTCCACAATTCCTAAATTTAAAATAGATCAATTGATAAAATGTACTTAATATATTTCTCGTGTGACAGCGTTTGTAACAAAACTTATCCGAAACATTCTTATGAAATTTTGTTTGTAAGTATATTCAGTAGGTCTGAGAATAGGACGAAAACCATTTTAAATCACCCTATCCCCACCTCCATTTTTTTATTGATAGAATTAATGAAATTATAGACATACTGATAAAATTAATGAAATGATGATGATTATACCTACACCATCGCTGGCTACATGAAGATTTTCCCGTTGGAAATCAAATACCTTCCTACTTATGAGGTATCAATCTGAATAAATTAATTTTCTTTTGAAGTCCATATAGTAAGCATATAATGATCAAAACGCATGAAAACCATGCATGCCGATTAGTGTCTAAGATGGTCTCTTATGGAAAGAAGCACACAGATTTTAGTGAACCAGAGGCTGCGCCTTTTTCAGTATTCGTGTAACTAAATACAGGACTAGTAAAAAAGAGGTCACCGATTTTAGGTATATACGTAGAGTAAAACCCGTATTGATGCCCCGGGGGCATAGATGCTATGATTGCAATTACTCCAGTTTCACGGGTGAATCTTTTGCTATTTTATTTAGGTATCGAAAAACTTTTCAACAGTAATGTGACCGTGTGAGACCGTGTCCTCATCTGTCTATGAATTTGTATGCTTGCGGGTAAAGACAAGGTGGAAAATTCTTGTGGGTTAAATGTGCCCCTTTGGCGGGTTATATCCTTTGAGATAGATTATACGGATTAAGTATATATCTCTTACTTGGGATTGATGTTTCAAAATTTAGACGTCAGCAATCGCTAATACCTACTCTAGAAATATCAGATTATTTTTCTACTTTTCATTTTGTAGAGAGACAAGGGTGAATTTTGAGATTAAGCATATTCAGGCGCATTTTTTTTTACTAATTATAGTTTAGCATGGTTTTAAGCCGAATTACTCGTACAAACACTTTTATCAAGTAGGGGTAAAGCAGATGCCAGTTTTAAAAATAAAACATTTTGCTTATTGTACTAATAGATATAAAGTGATTACAAATAGTGTGGTAACTACCACGATCTTCCCCTAGTTATGATCCATATTCCCCATCTAACAAGAATTTCTGGGAATATCTCCTTATACTCAAAGATAGGAAACCACTTCGCGTAATGAAAATGTATCCCTTAAAACGATGTTCATTAATTTTAAACCCACCAATCCTCTTACTAATGCATCAGTTTTGTTAAAGGACGAATAATTTAGGTTAATGATAGTTGGGATTATCCTTTACTAGCTGTTTACAGCGGCTTCGTCCGTCTAAATGTAAAAAAATATCCTAAAGGAACTTAGTCCTGGGACAAAAATTACTGTACGTGCTATTCCAGGACAATAAATCTGACTCCAGTCTTGCCATGAAGTACCGTGTTACCCTAGTCAATGGGTTGTGGAGGTCTGGTAGGCAGCCGCTCCTCGTAAAATACTGGTATTCAGCTATATACGGCTTGACTGGAAGCCGACACCAATATAGTTGGGAAAAGGCTAGGTAGATGATGTGCTATTCCAGGACAAGGTCTACCAGTGCTCAAGTTGTATTGAAATCCACTAGAGTTTGAAGAAGAAACAAACATACACACTCACAAACTTTCGCTTTTATAATATTAACGTGACTAGCTTATGTAAACAGTTTCCGGAAATATTTCAAGTATAATCAGCCTCGTAATGTTCCCACTGCTGGGATTCAGGCCTCCTCTCTAAGAGAGGAAATGGCGGGCCCAGTGCGGTTAGTGGATGTCATATGTGATTGATGATTTTTTTGGTTCTAGGGCAAGCCGGTTGCCTCAAGATGTTTTACTAAAACGTAACCGCGTCCTTGGGAAGTAGAAGACAACTGAAGGAACACAGGTAGATTTTAATCATTAGCCAGTAAAAGACTCACACTGTTTCTCGCTTCATCCAGACTGGCAGAAGGAATTTGATAATTTTAACAACAAAAAATGTTAAAAAAATGCTTGCTTAATAAATAGGTACCTATAATACAATATTCAAAGGAAGTCTGTAAGAAAATTAAAAAAAAATATGAAACAGAAAAGAGCACTTTGCTGCAGAGCACGGTAGTAAATACATTGATATTCAATTTAGTTGGCAGCCAACGTGTAGACGCGGCTCCCGCCATCAATCACCATGATTCAATAAAAGAACTATTTATTCTGTGTATGCGGGCAATATTTTCTCAACACCTGAATGGCTGAACGAGAAAACGTATGTGCCAGGAAATCAATCACAAATCTTGTTTCAACCCGCATATTTGACGGAAACCACATTTGTTGAGAGTCAATATTTTTCGAAGGCTTGTTGACTTCTCTATGTTTCGAATATATGCATCGCCTTTTATTTCCACACCTTTAACGCCAATTTGAAAAGGTTAAAGGAGTAAATATGGTATGATGAAATGTTTTATTCGTACCTTTTTCACATTTTTTCCGGCCATGCCTCATCATGCTTTATGTACCATCTATAACTGAATAAAAATAAGATAAACTTGTGTGTTAACTATAGTCGATTATGATATAGTCAATAATTAGGTCTTTGGTCAATTTTATTCCGTTATTATTTGAGTAAAGTTCAGTTTGTTCTATTTTAATTTGCAAATTGATTCCTGGTGGATACTATGTTGTAAAATTTGAGTAAATAGTTTTGTATCTCAAGTGTCTACACAACCGGGCAATATCTTGAAACCATTGAAACGGGCGTAGTCTCGGTAAAACGGTGCTAAAATTTTTATGTAGTTTCTATTGACTACCTCGGCGAAGTTTACTGAGACGACTGACTTTACTGCAAAATATTTAGAATGTGAAACATCCGCATTCTAATGAAAACCAAGTGACTTTATTCCATATTAAAAGACTAAACCCTTTCTAATCCTGACACTGGTCAAATACCTACAAATAATGTACCTAAAGCAAAAAAAAACTGAAGACAAACTTAGTCACGTATTTTTTTATAGCTGTTCAATACCCATAGCATTTAATACTTCACTTTATTAATCAGATTTAATTTTAACTTTATCGGAGATGAGTTTGACGAGTGATTATTCGAAAAGCAATAAATGCGAGTTGACAAGCGACTCATAAAACAGAGCCGAGGTTCGCAATGGGCCATAAAACGCCATTAAACGATTTGCGGTATCCCTGCTCCGCTGTTAAAACAACAATGTTACTGCTACTCCGAGATACCGATCGAAAACACTACCTACCCACATGCCTTCTAAGTCTCCATAAAGCTATTTTTTACAGTCACTGCCAAGTAAATACTATCCTAAGAGATAAAATTCCTAATCCTCCCTCACAACTTTCAGCGAAAAGTAGTAGATAATCCAAATATATTGCTGTAGGATTCTACGCTCTATGAACTGTGGAAATAGCTATGATTGTATGAAATAGAAAATATAAAGCGTAACCGTTTCACAGATAATACGGTTTAATTTTATCCGTCGTAATAGGAGATTGGGGTTGTTATACACATTTCGACAGATATAAAACTTACTATGAAATCAAATGAGTTCCTAGCGTTGGAGGGAAAGTAGAAATTTCCACGCTGACTTGCCATATTAGAGCGCAGTATAACGTGCTAAAAGCCCATGTAACAAGAGTATTATGTTCAGCCATTCCTTTACCGAGACAGCTATTGTTCCAGTAGATACGCCAATCTTATGCGAGATTACGGCCAAGCGAAATATTCTTTCGTCTATACAAAGTGGGGAAAATATCTAGTTTACAATTTAAGTGTCTAACAAATTAGGTCGATTCTGTATAGTGCAAACAGTATTCTTTAGCTGGAGTAGCGGTATTGTTTGAAAGAGTTACCATAGCTCTGGAATGGAAAAGGCAACAAAAGAAACAAACAGGATTTTTTTGTCATTCAAAAGTCTAACACACATTTTCCCTCCACCCAGAATTGGAGGAGTTAGGTACTTCAAATCATCTGAGCGAATGACACAATGCTTCGTGCTTGTTACATGAGATGTCCAACAGATGTAGCAATAAATTGCCAGCCATCCACAGGCCAGTTGACGACAAATAGGCAGATGAAGATGTCTGACACAATTTTCCGTACAATTTACAAATTCATCATCATTGAGGCGTCGATAAACGAGTTGCGAGCAAAGGCCTAATGTCCCATATGCGATGTCGTGTGCGAAGCTATTTCTTTAGTTCTCTTATGTTTACGACGTTAATGCCAGCGGTGGATTTCCGCCCTTGCTGGATCCGGAAACTGACGGAGCGAAGCGCATCCGGAACGTCAGCTTGTTTGCTACCATCTTATCTCTGATGTAAGCCTCACGTGTTTATTTGCCTTTCTGATCCTACTTGTTTGTGTTGCACAGAATTCTGAAGCGAGTATCTTCAGGTAGAGGCGGGGTAGGCGTGCCTGACAACCATTAACCCGTGAGCAAACAACCATACATCACTCGCGTAGTTTATGACTATGTGCGTCTTCAAACTAAGTATGCCCGATTTCATTGTCTTTATACGAAGGATTAACGCTTACCCTATTTTCCTGTCTAGACGTTTCTACATCGTGGCAGTTAGGTTTACCTCTCCCTAACGAATCTCGAGGCTTACTTTGTTATTAATTCTCCCTTTCAGGCTGTCCTAACAAACACCAGACGGCTCTCATAAAGTTGTAACGCACTTATTTTCGCTCGCTTCGTACTTATACCTACTCAATAATCATAGATCTTCCCCCTTGTTATAGGGAAACTTAAACCCACTACGACGAAGTTAATGAGGTGAATAAAAAAAATCCCGCTTATTTGTTCCCAACTTCTCACTTGAAAGTTGGGAAGTGGATCGAGATTCGGGGCAGTCAACACCATAAGATCGTAACTCAACGCAGACATTCGGCGAACTCGTCGTGTAATCTCATTTGACGAAACAAACAAACTTTCCTCAAGTGTCCAATATGACTTGATAGATGATCAGAGTATTCAATAAATACCACTATTGCTATCGGGAAAATCGTAATAAGTAATGTAGGAGTATTTCATTGACACAGATTCAGTATTGGAGGCTCGGTGAGCCAACATCACGTATCTACGATAAATTGATTTGGTAGCAGATGTGCACGCCGCTTCTACACGACCAGATACACCACTTTCTTGACATTATTATTTTTAAGGTTTATTTTGTACGCGTAAAACGGATACGTGAGGTAAGTTGCTGGGAGTCTTTATCCACTGTGGCAGTTTTATATAGTCCTAATCTAGTTATTAGCGTGATATTGTTTGAATCAATGTAGTATTTGTAAACTCACTTATTCCCTAAATCGTCTACGGTAGGATCCAACATTCTAAGTGAACAAAATGAAGCTGTTGATGAGCAGCTGACAATGACTAGTCTCTTCCCCATTCTTTGTTCATTTATTTCAAGCCTTGTCACGAATAAAGCCCCTTCAGTATTGCACTGACATTGCATTGGCTATATGAAAACCTATTAGGCTTAATGAAGATGATCAGCAGAACTAACGTTATGAAGTATCTAGACTTCGTGACTTTCATTATTCGCTTTGAAGGAACTTTATCTTGCGAGGTAAATTAAGAACAACCTTTTTCTCAATCGCCTGTAAAACCAATCCTGATGCTGAAAAAGCTCTATCGGAACATAGACAGAGCCGTAATTTATTAGTGTTGAAGTTTTTTAGAACAACTTAATAGTTTGTGTGCGATGACTTAGCGGTTCGCGGTGCGGGTAGCTCGCTGGTGGTCGGCGGTGCTCGGCGGCGGCGGTGATGGATGACGCCACGTCCCTCCAGCCCGGCTTAGGACTCATTGAGGGGGGATTATATCGGGACGTTGACGAATTGCTACTACTTCACACACAGATAGCACTATTCAATCGATTTAAAACTTCACTCGCTGACCAGTCGGGACATTTGTCGTAGGATTAAATCGTTCTACACGTCATTCAGTAGACGTTTCCCCTAAATAATGTCGCAAATTCTATTCGATTCTGCATTGAACATTCAGTATTTGAAATACAATAATGCTCTCGTAGATCAATTTGATGAGTTATGAGAATAACAACAAAAGTCATTTTCATAAATCAAACATTCGGGATCGCAATAAAAATATCGTTTCAATGTAATTTTCCTTTTTTCAGTACAATATATGTTTCGGCAGAGGTACAATAACATACAAATAGTGGCTGCCATTATAGTTATTCAAGTCCAAACGAGGCGGCGATAAGGCGCTAGGCGGCAAGAATTAAATTTCATTTTGGGGCTTATGAATTTATGTGAATTGTTGGTAGTCTAGTAAATGTTGTAACTTTCGTTTCGGCTCGACCTAAAGGCGGGAACTTTGTTACAAAACAAAATTACAATGGGAGGCAGTTTATAGCAGAGTTCCGTCGGGACCGTGCACCGATCAAAATGTAAACGGTATTTTCGCTTCGCGCCGAAATCCTGAAAGTTTAACAAAATCCAAACGATTATTGATAATAATTTATTGCGAGGCCGACCTTTCGCGAAGGAAGGCGATATGGAAAACAATGTTAAGGTCATTCGGGAGCTGAACGAGCCACGGATGGCCGGAGAACGTGACTTTTAGCTGGTATTGCCCGTTTATTCGGGTATTACTCAAGTAATTCTGTTGGCCATTTACTTAGCGATTTGATAAACGTTGAATATTTTTGCTGCGCTGTTCCCTTTTATACGCAATCAGGTTTCAAGTGGGTACTTGAGTGGAAATTGATCGTATTATACCTACTCTAGCTGATAAAGCCAGTTCGATACAGAACTGAAAGAAATGTAGGTAGATACTTACCCGCTGTAACATTTTAATTTTAGCAACAAGCAGTTACGTTTTCCTTAATAAAATTAAGGTTTCTTGAACTTTCGCACTGTTGCTTATTTAAATGGCTTACCTACAAAAAAAACGGCCAAGTGTGATTTGGACTCGCGCACGAAGGGTTCCTTACCATTATTCTTAAAACAACCAAGTTTGCTGTATGGAAGCATCCTTAAATGTTTATTCTGTTATGCTTTTAAGTTCTTCAATCATCTGTGAAAATTGCAACTGTCTATGTATCACGGTTCATGAGATACAACCTGGTAACAGACAGATATTAGGACAGACGGATATACAGCGTTTAATAATAGAGTCCCGATTTACGTACTTGGTACGGAACCCTAAAAAACTGTTTGTTTCAGAAACTCTTTCGTAATTTCGTAAATATCGTTATTATGAAGATGTTGTAGTTTGAATTTGGATTCGTATTTTTTATTTCTGTACCAAGTGGAAGTTTTTTACGAGTTTTCCTATAAATTCTGGTGTTTCTTTTATTGTAAAACGTTAATATTCGTGTGTTAGAATAATAAAAGGTAGGTAGTAGAGACTATGAAAACTGTTAGCTGGTATAAAAGTCGAGCTCATAAAGTGAAAAGGGAACGTTTGAGGCATGACACGCGACTAGTGGGGGACGTGTAACTTGCAACATTTTGCACATGATATCAAAAATAAAAGTAGTTGTGATGCAGGTGTATACCTAATTTCTACTGGTTTTAAGTTAAAATTATTTGAAATATGTGACACATAATAGGTACTCGTAGATACACAGTTTAACTTGTGTAAGATTTTGAACATGATTGCGTTCTTTATAAAACTTTAACTTTGAGGTTTTAATTGCGTAGTAAGGACTGACACTTTTAATTGAAAGACATAATTCTTTGAAATTTTCTGGCAAAGAAAAGATACTTAATTATTATTATTAGAAATAGTTTAATAGTTACAGGGTAATTGATTAAATTGTAAAAGTTCTGTGTTTTCTTACATTAGGTATATATATATTTTCAAAGGTCTATTATCATCATAGGCATTATCATCATTTTTCTTTCCATAAACTTACCTAACGCTCAAGCGGTAAAACCTACAATAAAAACTAACTGATATGAAACTGTTATCGCTTGCCTAGAAATTATAAAATTTATTCAAACTCGTGTTATTGAGGTCACAGGTAGTTCTAGACTCGTAGCTTTTATTTCTCAACGCGGCGTCATAACGCCTTACGGCCGACAGTTTACGATGCAATACGCACCGCTGCCGCACTTTGCTTGTAATTGAATCGCAGGCGCTTGCTATAAATGTGGATTTGCCGGAGTTCTAACACCAACAAACAATGCCGTGATCCGCCCTACAAAGTTTAAAAGTAAACTGAATGTTTTCGTTCAAGTTTTCTGGCAGTTTACACATTTTGTACACTGGATGTTTCAAAAGCGGTATCTTCGTCGTTTTATCCTGAAATATCGTATCCCTGACGTAATCTTATAAGGTACTAAATAATCCTCTATGTTTCCTTTACTAAGCTCTTTTAAAACTTTCCCTATTTCAAGGAAATCCTTCTGTATAAATATGTAGTTACACATTGAATATCATAAAAACTTTTCAGAGTTAACACGACTATAGTAGCGAGATAGGTACCAAACTTAGTTCTCGTTTCAAAATGTTTTACAAAGCGCACTTTCCTTTTAACATTTAACAAATTAAGTGCTTAAAAAGTTTATAAAATCCGGCACAAACGCATTGCATAATGGGTCAGAGAGTAAGTCGCCGGGCTAGTTAGCCATTTGCGGCAGAAGCTAGCCACGGCTCAACCCGCCGGTATTATTTAGCCAACGTTCTAAAGGTTCACTTACCACGGACTTGGGTAAATGTTTACTAGATTACCGTCTGACCAAAGAGTTTTATTTAGAAATCTATATATAACTGATAAATTCATTAATTTATATTAGTTAGGTCCTTAGAGATGCCTGATACCTATAAGTTGCCTACTCTCACGTAAATTAAATATTTAGTTGCTTGTAATCTAGGTCGTCTGCCTAATTTTGGATAGGTATCTAATGTCTAGGTCTTACGTAAGTTTTCATCTACCTATATTTATTAGGAAAGATACCGCATAATATAAACATATTATATAGCTAGTGTCTAAATTAATCTTAACCAAATTAATAGGAAATTCGCAATAAATATGAGCAAAAATAGATTCAACCTCTTCTTATTGTCTGTTAATATACCCAGTAAAAGTTATAGAAAGTTTATCTCGGTTCTTATGTACGCCAAAGTAGCTTTTCTCATGTTTTATGACGTTAATTAAGCACTAGATACCTACACAACCGATTATCTTTCGTTTTGGTGTAGTCTACAGTTTTTCTCGATGTAGGTAAGTAGGTAACATAAAAGTAAAACTTTTAAGGGACTAATGCCTGTTTTCACCAATAGCCCCTAAAATTTAAGTGTCTCTTAAGCATATATAATCACGGTTTTTGCATATTATTAAGTTATTTTTCTGAATTCAAGTATGAAATCGAACACATAAGTTTAAAGATTTCATATTTTAAATCAGAAGAATAACTTAATTATATGCAAAAACCGTGATTATATTGGCTTAAGTGACACTTAAATTTTAGGGTCTGTTGGTGAAAACGGGCATAATTATATCAAAAATCTGGTTCTGCAAGTGGCTTCACCCACGCCTACATATAAAATATGTTGGTATAAGTAGGCTTTCAGTGAAAAACTAAAAAAAATATGTAAGTAAGTAACAAGACACAAGTGAACACAAGTGTCGAGATACGTATAATTATTTCTTAATTATGGGTCCAGCTTTTTTGGGTTTACTCATTACAAACAAAAATACCAATCTTATGTTTTTATAACGTTTTTGATTAATATGTAAAGAAATAATACGCATAGATAACAAATCCAAAGTTGTTCGAATAACCTACATGGGTGGATGATATTCTTACTAACAATAATAATTCTAAATAGGTATAGAATAAAATAAATATTCACTTACATAAATACATATTCGTGGTAATATTATCTTTGCCAGACGTTGATATAATCTAGTACATATATCATATTTTGTATGTCTAAGAAATTCTACTATACTCCGTTTGTTTAGGTAGTTAACTAAAGGTAAACAGTCTTGGTATGTCTTTTTATATTAAAAAGGTCGTATAAAATATACACAAAGTTTATTTAAATTTAGTTTATTAGCTAACATCGATTTAGGTTAATACCTATTTGCAAAGATTTTTACATACAATTTATAGACAACTTTTAGATAAAAAGACATACCAAGATTGTTTACCTTTAGTTAACTACCTAAACCGACGGAGTATAGCTAATATTTAGTAGGTTAATTACACACAAAATCTGAGATAGAGCTACAGAATTCCTAGAACGAATTTTCCGCGGGATTTTTCCGAGTAAAGTTCAGTAATTATTGTACACCAAGTTACAATTACATATAGTTAAATACCTGTGGGAAGAGAGGCAGGTCACTGAGTAGTACCTACTCAGGAAACAGATGTACTTATCCATACTTCCTAACTATAATAATAATAATAATTATAAATGTGGATGTGAATGTGAACTCTGTCTGTTACTCTTCTACGGTTAAATTTCTAAACCGATTTTGATGAAATTTGGTACGGAGCTAGTTTGAACCTCAACAATGGACATGGCTGCTTTTTGTCTGCCTTCGACTACGATTTTGCATCCGCTATAACCATCATTCACGTGGCCGAAGTCGCTGGCAGAAGCTAGTAGGAAAATATCATTATAATGCGGGACTTTACACTCTTTTCCACACGTGTGTGTATGCTTTTTCCTTATTCTCGTTAAAAATACTATGGGTCGAATGTGGTCGAGGTACACGCTTAGATTATGTCCTCTAATAGAACATAGGACCTATTCCCGGGAGCATGTTCTTCTGGGATTTTTTTACTATTTTTATACGGCTGTTTCGAGAGTGGTTTACTAAGAGAAACCATTTATTTAGTATTCTACAAAAAAAAATTGATCTTGTTATTTTACTAAATCCACTAGAAGGGTAAACTTTAATAAATAAATCTATTATGAAAAGTAGCACCAATCGGGTGTGTATGGTAATGTTTGTTTAGTTAGATCCTATCCTCAAGTAAATATTTCTGTAGGTACTATTTGCCACTAATAAGAAAATTATTGTCAAAGGACTTACAAAAGTCACATAATTATCGTTCTGACAGCATATTTCTAGTAGTAAATTGTTTTGTTGGTTTTCATACAGCTTTTATTTTGTTGCGAAAAGCTAAAAATGCACGAACTTTACACTGACATTTATACGTTTGACCCCTAATTTCAAATGCGAAACCCCCGGTACAAAGGTCTGCAATGCATGCATGACACGAACCCTGTTTAACCCTATCAATAAGTGCAGGTATATACCTACGCATACGTACGTACCTCTGTATTTTCTGTAGCCCTCGTTAATGTACGGGCTGATATTAACGAGGTGTATTGGGACACCAACTCATGTGCACCCTCCCTTTCATGTTAGGACGTCAAACGGGGGCGTATCAGAGCGCGCACAAAACATCCGATAGTGTTCTTTACGCATACAGAAGAAGCTAATTTTGCTTAAGTGGGCTACTCTGAGCGCACCGCGGTAGGGGCCCGCCTCCCCGAGCGACGTGGCCTGTGTTTGACTCCCGGGCAACGCTAAAATGGAGCTACGAAACTGCAATTAGTCAATCTTCTCATTCTGACGAGGTGTTTTAATATGTTTTCGTAATTTTTTTTTTAAGGGAATTTTGGATTTTGTTTTTTCTTTCGATATCAGGTTTCGTCAAACTTATAGAGATTCTGTGTGTCTGATGTCTTGAACAGTGCTCTGAGTGCGAGTTGTTTTTACGTCAATGCAAAACGAAAACGTTTACCGCGTTTGGCTCTATGATTGGTTAAGATCTTGGAGCGGACTAGATTAGCCATTCAGAATCTGATTGAAAATAGCTAGGGTCTCTTATAGAGCGTGCTGTGCTTTCCACAACATTTTCTTAAAGCAGCTAAATATTCCACAAAAACCAAGGTTAGATTTGTAATGTATGGGGTGTAACTAAGAATGACTGAGGCATTAAGGCTAAGAACTCACGGAGCGATTTTCGCCCGCAGCCGCCGCGGTTGCGGGCCCGCAACTTCTATAGAATGCAGATACATATGTAAAAAATTAAAGCACAACTCACGAAGCGTTTTACAGTATGCCTGTGTACCTTTATTTTGCATAAAGTTTTAATTAATAAATAACTCTGGGTAGCCATATGCCTAAGTGATCTTAGAAGAAGGTGCGTCTACCAGTAAAATGGTGTCAGAATTTTCATTTCACCAAAATTAACCATTAACAAAACTATGCGGTAGTCTGCCAGCGCCATATTATCGGCGCGAACACTTGAGCTGGCAGCGATGACGCGCATTGTTTAGAAGTAAGCACGCATGTGCGCTTTGTTCGCGTGTGCAATACTTATGAATTTCCTAGGGGAAGGCGTATTGTACTGCCTACGATAACAACTCAACTATATAGTTTTAATACGAGTATATGCCTTTGAGTGATAGGCACTCGGGTGGTACTGCGTGACTGTTTTATGAAGGGAAATTAAAAATATTGGGTGGTTTATAGTTTTTTATATCACACTATAATAAACATTTAAATAACTAATGTGTAGGTTATAAAGTGTCAGGTAATACATATTTAGACGACTTTATTAATATTTCTGTGATTTAAACGTATGTAGGAGGTTGTAAAGTCCACTCCTTTGAAAAGGGAGGATCCTCTGACCTGATAGGTGTTTTGCCTGGACCGGGCAATTGCCCGATAGTTGATTTCGGATGACCATATACAACAGTCATTCAGTCACGCGGAGAACTCTAAAAGCGCGATGCAATTTTTTTTGATTTAGTTAACTTAATACAAACAAAAAAAAAATACTACACCGCCTAGTAAATATTCACAACGCAGCTCACAATTCCATTGATGCCGAACAAATAAAATAAATCACAGTCTCCTGGTACACCGTCACAGTTTCTGAAGATAAAGACAAAGCTCTTAGAGCTGAGGTTGAAACGTTCGCCGTCCCACCGGGCCCACAACCGAGAGTTTACTACAAACTAGTGCACTACTAGGCTATACGTTCCCACTTGCACGTTGCTAATGTTCAGGAAAACTGCCACAGCGAGATGAATTGGAATGATTTTAACACATAGGTAGGTACGTGTTGGGCTCATTGATTGAAGAGGTCTTGGACGGACGACGAGCAATGAATAGCTCGTCATCCACCCGATAACAACAAGAAAAACATGTCGTCGACGGCGCGTAGTGCAAAACCGTAGGGTCAATGTTTGTTAAAGCGGCAGGGAATTTCTGAAAAGAAAAGTCGTGGTCCTAGAACGCAAAGGGCAATTGAAGACACAGGTGTGATTTATCTGGGTTCTATCCAGTTATTAAAAGTTCGCCGTCCCACCGGGCCCACAACCGAGACTTTACTACAAACTAGTGCACTACTAGGCTACACGTTCTCACTTGCACGTTGCTAATGTTCAGGAAAACCACCACAGCGAGATGAATTGGAGAGGTTTTAAGACATAGGTAGGTACTTGTTGGGCTCATCAATTGAAGAAGTCTTGGACGGACGACGAGCAATAAATAGCTCGTCATCCACCCAATAACTACAAGAATAACATGTCGTCGACGGCGTGTAGTGCAAAACCGTAGGGTCAATGTTTGTTAAAGTGGCAGGGAATTTCTGAAAAGACTCGCGGTCCTAGAGCGCAGAGGGCAATTGAAGACACAGGTGTGATTTATCTGGGTTTCATCCAGTTATTAAACGTTCGCCGTCCCACCGGGCACACAAGTTCTCACTTGTGCACGTTGCTAATGTTCAGGGAAATAGCCACAGCGAGATGAATTGGAGAGGTTTTAACATATAGGTTTTCTAGTAGGGCTCAACGGCCGAAGAGGTCTAAAAAGGTAGCTCGTCCTCCACCTTGGTAGCCGTTACAACCACAGAAATCTTAGAACCGACCTCTAGTCGTCGATAGTGCGTGATATTGCATGTGCGCCTCAAAGAGATGTCAGCAAAACTGTAGGGGCCGATGCTCGCTAGGGCCGCGGGGGAAATCTGAAAAGGACACTCTCAGCCCTAGAACGCAAAAGGCAATTGAAAGAAACAGGTGTGATTTTAGATGGATTTTATCCAGTTAGGAAAAATCGGAAACGCCCTCCGCTCCGGTCTAAAGCGGGAAAAGTTAGTGATTGATTTCCCACCTCGAAAAAAGGCCAAAGACTTATTTCAAATTATTTCAACTTCGGGCCCCATGGCTGAAACGTAATCAGGTTCGCCAGCCAAGATATTTTCAAACTCGTTACTGAGAACTTTTCAGGTGATTTCTGTGTCCAAAATTCTTCAAGTTTCCAAAAGTAAGTTTTCACGCGGCCAGATATTTCAGGCCCATAACCTTAAATGTTTTCAGGTCCCAACATTTCAGGATCGCTAACATTTTAAAGCGACGCGTAAATATGCAGATTTTACTCTGTTACTCAAGCCAGTTTTGTTCGGATTACCGCTAACTTTATGAGACCTAATAAAAGAATACTTACGGTTTTTGCTGACTTATTTAGTGTTGCGAATTTTCCGCTGAAGAGAAAATAAGTTTGCTGGAGTGGGAATTTGAATTAAAAATTGTTTAAAAATATGATTAGTGCTGTTTTAACTGGAAATTGTGTAGGTTCTTTGATATTTAGGGGTTTGTAGTTCAGTTGGCATAAGCGGAGCCCTTATAAAGTTAGTTTTTTTTAGGTTTGGTTTTAAAAAACAGACTTAAATGCTATGGCCAAATCCATTCAAAGACTGTCTTTAAAAGATCTATTTAAGCTGAACGACCACCCATCGTGTCACTCAATGAAATACAGGAAGTGCTTATTTCTTAAAAAAAAATAAAAAAAAACACTACAAATTATTCCTTTATTATGAGTACCTACGTGAAGTTCACAAACAAATACAACTAACACAGTCGCACATAAGACACCCAGAACCCGAAATACTTATACTGTGCGCTAATCGAACCCGTGACACGCAACGCAGCTGCAGCCAATCACCCACTGTACCAACCGGGCCGTCAATTGTATTTTCCGGATATTGGCTGACTAACATATCAACACATAGCTGAAACTACAAGTCCTAAAAGAGTAACTTTTATGACATAAGCGAGTATTAAGTAAGGATTTTCCAAAATTTCACCCCCTAAGGCGATGTCATATCGCCTTACGGGGTAAATTTTGGAAAATCCTGGAGTTCCAAAGTTTATATGGAGAAACCTACTATCAAGCAGGCGAAGCCGCTGGCAAAAGGCTGGTAGTAGTGTAATATAAGTTTTTTAACTATTCTTTCTCACTTAAATCTCTCAACTGTTCTATCCTTCTTACTAAAATCTCCCTGAAAACTATTACTCTCATTTTGTGTCTCTCTAGAAGGAGCCGTTTCCAGCCGTGACAGGTATAGCTACCAAATATTTTCCGATTAACTAAAGAACGTTTACATTACCCGAGATAGTAGCACTATTTGAAATTTATTGCCCCGTTATAGTGGCAAGTGCATCCCGGCTGCCTTTAGGCTACTCCCGTTAATGATCTTTTAATTTAATTATTTTGTTTTTCACCTTTTTTTGCAATTGTTGATAGGTTCACTGGTTTTTTTTATTGATAACATTTGACTACTATCTCACTATGCTAAGCGACGATATTGTCGATGATAGAGCAAGCTTGCCTAGAAGTAACCTATTCACTCTTGACTTGAAGACCTTTAGGATGTAGTTTACAGGAAACGAGAGCCCAGCAGGGAATTCCAGTCCTCAGTAGTATATCAGTAATCATTTACCTATCCTTTTCCCAACTATATTGGGGTTGGCTTCCAGTCAAGCCGGATTTAGCTGAATATCAGTATTTTACGAGGAGCGGGTGCCTACCACGCCTTCACAACCCATTGTCTGGGGTAACATAATTTATGGTACTTCATGGCAAGACTGGAGTCAGATTTACTTACTTCTGACTATCCGTAACGACTACCAAACATCTACAAATGACAGCCGGGACCTATGGCTTTGATCTAATTATATAATCTAATTATAAATTAATATGACAATTCAATAATGTGTTTCCAAAACAATTTGTATTTTGGTTTGTTAAATAACAAGAAGAACAAATTTATAGCTGGTTATATTATTACATATCAGATAATATTAACAGATACCATTATCATACTATTGAGATATTAGTTTCTGTCAGGGGTTTCGTCCACACGAAAATAGTTTTCTCCATACATACTTTGGACCCCGTTTCATCCCCTTAGGATCCTTTCTTATACTTTGTATATGTTACTGTAAAAGCCAGAACTACGGTAAATCCTAAGATTTTCCAGTAAATCCTAAGATTTAACAACTCTTAATGGTAAAAGTCCGAACTGTTCTATAATCATCGTTTATTTCGGACTTTTACTACCATTCACTTGGTAAATCTTAGGATTTACCTCAAAGACACGGTAAATGTTAAGATAAACATTACCAAAAGATAGGTAACGATTTGAGTGATTAGTAGTACAATTAGTGTTTAATAATTATGCATTGTTCTGTAAGACTATGGACCGTGTACTCAACACTAAGCTCCTGGCATACCTACCTAGAAACTTATGACATCCTAAGTGACCGTCAATACGGCCTTCGCCGAAATTGGTTAACTAGTGATCTTCTAGCGTATGCCATCCGTATCTGAAATGAGGCCATCGAGAAGCATGGGGAAACGCTTGGCGTCTCTCTCGACATCTCGAAGGCTTTCGATAGGGTCTGGCACGAAATCCTTGTTAGTAAGCTTCCTTCTTTTGGTTTACCTGTTGGATTGAGTGCTTGGATCGCAGACTTCCTGAGTGACCGATATTTCTTGGTGTTACGTTGACGTCGACTTTTAACTTTGCTCCATATATTGAAGCAAAGGCTCAACTGGCTGATAAAATGCTCGGAATCCTTGCAAAGGTGAGACAGTACTTCACACCGGAACAGCTGCTCACACTTTATCAAGCGCAAGTTCGATCGTGTATGGAGTACTCCTCTCATCTTTGGGATGGATCTGCCCGATATCAGCTTGAAGCGCTTGAAGCTATTGAAACGAGAGCCAAGAAGATCATTGGTAATGATGCACTCGTTTAGTCGAGGTTTCAAAATTTTGAGCATCAACACCGAGTCGCTAGCCTGTCAGGTTTCTACCGATTACATTTTGAGGAGTGTGCGTCGGAATTGCATAACTAAATAATTCCTCCTAGCCCGTTCCATCATCGGACCATCAGGCGTACGGCGATGCGCCACCGGTACATGATAGACATCCCTCCTATACGCACAAAACGTTTTGAGAACACATTTATTGTACACGGTACAGGCAACGAGTTGAAATCCCTGCGGGGGTCTATGTTTCCTGATAGCTACCTTCAACCCAGGAATCTTTAAGTCAAGAGTGAGTTACTTTTTGGTAAACGCGCTCCATCGTCCAAAATACAAAACCAACATTTACCAACCCTCACTGGTAAAACCTAGCATGTACCAAATTCTAATGGTAAAAGCCCGATTAAATCGTTTCTTTTTCACATATTCTTACATTTACCAATTCGTGTTGGTAAAACCTAAGATTTACTGGTAAAACTTGAGATATACCGTGGTTCGGGCTTTTACAGTAACATATACATTATAAAAGGAACCTCTGTGGAAACATCGTTTTGTTTATTTGGTCTGGACCCTGATGAGTCAGGGAGTTATTTTTTAAATGTCAAAATGGCTTCTCTCACTTTGGGTGTAGCGGAAGGGCGTGTCAGACTTCTACTGACTAAAACCCACTCCTGTTCCTTCTTTGCCCTAATTTCAGGGTCCCGGGGATCTCTTTCAATGAGTCAGTGAGTGAGACAGGATTTTATCTATACTAATATAATAATAAAGAGGTAAAGTTTGTTTTTTTGTTTGTATGAGGTAATCTGTGGAAGTACTGGTCCGATTGCTAAAATTTTTTCACCAATAAAAAGCTGCTGTATTTCTGAGTGACATAGGCTATACTTTATGTACGCGGGCGAAGCTGCGGGCTAAAGCTAGTCTTTTATAAGAACTCACTCAATTTGGTTCTCATTCATGAAACCCGCACAAATGTTCACTGTAGCACGGACAATTTCCACAGGTGGGGGTTTTTCAATGTTTGTGCGGCGTCTTTCTGTAAACTATGACCCACCTTCCATCTTACACCACGTCTTACGTCATGTACCTTTTTAAGTAGGGATCTAATGACAGCGTCAGCGGACGGAATTGCCGAGGTCGAATATTGGGCCAGACCAGGTATTTTATTCGAAAAATATTTTTTTTTGTTATCGGCAGGTTAAAAAGAAAAAAATCGGTATAAACTATTTTTTTTTAGAAGCAGGTATAAATAGTTTTACAAAATAACCAATGCCAATTCATTCCCAACTGTGTTGGGGCCGGCTTCTAGTCCATCTGAATGCAGCTGGATACCAGTATATTACATGGACTGTCTATCTACGTACACAACCTAAAAACGATGGAAATAAATTTGGCACCCTTTGGCAAGACCAGCGTCAGATCTCCTTGCTTATAACAATTTGTAACGATTGTCAAAGAATGGATTATCGAGCTTTTCGGGGCACAGAGGAATATCGATATGTTAAGACGGTCACCCATCCATAGACCGACCACGACAAAATTTGCTTAACCTTTGAGAAAAACCCGTCTTTCTATTATTATATTAGCCATTCACTAAAAACGTACCAAGCAAAATAAAAATTCTTGTCAAAAAGTAAAGCCGATCACGTAAACCTGTAACCACGTTACTGAATATATTCCAGTACATCCGAGCATCGAATACGGCGACATTAAGTGGAGTAGTCGACATACTGTCGAGAAGGGAGTTCAGCCTGACGCGAAATTGATTCAGTGCGAAACGTGAGCCGCCTTCACAACAGCGCGATTCAAATGTAAGTCAGCGGACGCTGGCAGACGGAACGAAACTTTATGTTGACACCTAACAAATTTAATTAGACACCCCGCTTTAATGCCTTCTCCTGTACGTGGAAGAAAATGTTTCTTGCTCACGATTAGCTATTTTGTTAGAAATGGTTTTTTTTTTTTAATAAAAAAACGGTTTTTTAATGGTAGCCTTAATCGTTTCATTAAAGTGTTCATAGGTTTTGTTTATTTACTAGCTCAGTTCCTAACGGTTTTTCTCGTATTTTTGGTTACTGCTCTACTCCCAAGAGGTGCAGCGCAGTGAAATACACAGACATTTTAGTTTTTGTCAATAACTGGGCTATTCTACACTAAAATAATTTTTAAATTCGAACTAAAACTTTTTGAGTTTTGCGCGTTCAAACAATCAAATAAATCGTCAGCTTTATAATATTAGTAGAGAAAAATATTATAATCTATAAGTGTAGATTTATTATAGGTATAGGTACTTTATTGTACACCATTACAACACAAAGAGGAAATTAAAAACTAAAACATATCTTTTACAACTTGGAGTGCATATAGTCATACTAATGTCATAATGACGAAAGTTTGTATGTTTGTTACTTCTTCCCGCTCGAATGGCTGAACGGATTTAATGACATTTGGTTAGACTATCAGCTAAACCTCATCCTGAAAAACCACATGGGAATATTTTTTTATCTCGGGAATATGTTCCCTTGGGCTAAATTTCACACTAACATGCAGGTGAAGCCGCTGGCAGAAAGAAGTTATTAATGAAAATTGGTCTACTCGTATTTGCCGCGGACAGACGCACAAACACGTGAAACTTATGAAACCCCTTTTTGACCAATAGGTTAAAAATATGTAAATTGTTTCACAATAGGTTACGTACTTTCTTGTGACAAACCGGTGTAAAAGGTCTCTAACATACGAATACGTGAGTCATCGCGTCTGTAAAGTTATATAAACATCATTATCGGAAAAATATTGAACGGAAAACCATCGTCAGCTTTATATTGTTTTCTAAATCGGAATCAGTAGTGCCTGTCGCTTCCGGCGATTCAGCTTGTTTTGCGAGAAAATCCACTTTTTCTTCTCTCTGATTCTTTCATTCCTTTTTTATGCCATCATTGTTCCGTTCTTGGGGTGAAATGTAGTCATTTATATTTTCAGTGGAAATAGCATGTATCTAATGGGCATTTCATTTGTTATTATTGCTAACATAAACGATCTGTTTCAGATAATAATATCGGATTGTTATTTAATCCCCTGATCCTAAGCGGCCAACGATCTTAGTAGATACTCGATTGGAATTTGTAAGCAGACAAGCTTCGGGCATTTTTGTTCCGAAAGCTGATTAGGAATTTTCCATTTTTATCAAGGAAAATCTTTGCTTTATATTGTATTACTTAAATATTGATTCGAATACAATTTTTATAATGAAGTCAAACTGTTTTGCCTTCACAAATATTTATAACAATCTTGCTTACTCGTGTATAAATCGCAACAAGATTATCTTGCGTCGCGTCGCGCGGAATCGTCGCGTGAAATCGTCGCGTATAGTCTAGAGATATAGCTATATCATAGCTGTCGAAGTGTTTATGGGTTCTAATGTTATTTTTGAGGCAGACTTGGGGGAGCGATGGGGCACACACTCGTCGGCTGATTGCCGTCGCGGCGCGCACGGGGGCCATGGAGGTAGCACTGCGAGTGCCCCACTTGAAGTAAATTACAGTCTACTGTGCGCACTATCGGATGTTTTGTGCGAGTCGCGAGCTGCATCGCGGCGGGGTGTGCATCACACGAACGTAATCTAGCCGCCTTGGGGCGCGAGTCCCGCGCAAATATCGAGGTATTTCGATGGCATTCAACGCATTCATTCGCGTCGTGTCGCTAATGCATGCTGTATGTTTATGCATGTGTGAATCGTTAGTTGCCAAGTGGCTTCTATACATGGTAACTTTAGCGCTTGTTATGTAGCTGTTTAATGTACTTAATTGGCTCGGGATATTCATGGGTCTGCGTTATTCTCTGCTTGTTGCTATGAGCACTGTTTTTATGCTTCGTTATGACTTACGTTCTTTCATGTGGTCAAGACAAAAGGTACCATCTTATTACTTAGGTATTTGGTATGTGTTGAAAACCTCAAAATATTTTCTTTCGCAGCGATACTGACCTTCATTTTAGACGCTTATTTTAAGAAACCGACCTTCACCATATGATGGATGGTTTTAGGGTCGCTTGTTTCTAGACAAAAAATTACAGAGATAAATATTATATTGTAGTGAAACTCCTTAGGGAGAAACATATATATTATGTAGTACATATATAGTTAGCTTAATTTTACACTACCTACAACATATTCTAGAACGTAAATTAAGGCAAATATTAAACTCAATTTTACCCTCCTCATAGATGAGAAATTCAATTTGAAGTTCGCAGAAATGATAAGCAGCTTTAAAGTAGTGTGAAATGAAGATGCTTGTTATATTTCATACTCTTCATTTTACCGGTGTGTGAAGTACTAGGTCATACCTACCAGTGACCCAGTTCATACGCTTGCAATTATGAAACTGGGTTAATTTGTACGTGCCAAACGTAATCTGAGTCTATTTATTTATTTATTTAAGCATCACTAACGAGTGTTACAAAATATTAAATTTTACAGAAAAAATGATAATTTTATTCTATATTGCACACACAGATATATTAGGTTACAACAGTGCATGCATAGCCAAGTTTACGCAGCTCTAAATAATTAATATGAAATATTAAATATTACCTAATAAAAGTACCAAATGTCAAAATTAAAATGAATCAAAATTAGCATCTCAACACTAAAACAAATTATACTAGAATTGAAATATGAATTTATTATAAAATGTCCTGAATGAAATTACCTACATAAAATATATTATCAAAATTGAAACCCTAGGTCAAATTAGATTTGTATTTTTCTTTTTGATAAATAAATTAGATTATATTATTATATATCAAAACCAGAGTCCATAAAGAATTATTTATTTATTTATTAAATGTTTTATGCACAAAAAAATACAGAGGCGGGCTTAATGCCTTAGGCAAATTACTAAAGGTAAAACAACATTGCGCACACGTAGGCCACGTACGCCAATTTGGGCGCGTCGGGCTCCATACATTTTATATGGCAACTAGACTTGTAGAGCTACATTAGATCCACGCCACATGACATCGTTCTACATACAAATCAGGCGTGGCACACAAATGTGCGTCGGTTTAATGTAGTTCCCGTTTAATTTGCGACGATTGATTCATATTAACAAGCCCGATGTCCACCGACTACCGCAAAACTGAACAAGTCAAACGATAAAGTACGTCTTCATCTATAATTCCTAGTTTTGTAAGTTGTCTCGGGTTTGGTATGAAACTTTCTCTGAAGTGTGACTGCTGACCCAGATATAGAAGTTGTCCGTGAAGTTCCTGATCTATTATGCAATTGAACACTTGATTTATAAATGCTCTGATTTCTATAAGTTGTTCTGTGTTTTAAATCATGATAGTATAAAGCATAGGCATTATCAGCCCTATGATGTTCCCACTGCTGGGAGTTAGGTATCCTCTCTAGGAGAGGGTATAGGTCGTATCATGTGCGCCCAGTGGTTTAATTCTCTTTGGCCCAGATACATGTCATACTCATATGTTTACGAATTTTTGGTTCTAGGATATGCTCGTTTCATAACGATGTTTTTTTTTACATTACATAACCTACTGCTTGACTGCGATCTCACCTGATGGTAAGCAGTGATGCAATCGTTGATTGTATTAAGAGCCTATTCACTCTAGCCTTGAAGATATACGGGAAGAGGTAGCAGGTAACTTGTTCCAGATGTGTTCTTTTACTGTTTTTATGCATTTTATTTTGTGTTTCAATTCCTTACCGCTATTAAGAATTAAAACACAAAATAAAAGACCTGCCTGGGTTCGAACCTATAAGGTAGAACTCGTCAGTAGGCTTCTTTTCACTGGGCTACCTTTACCCTAGCGTGATAAACACATTCACTATCTATTTAAAGTCAAATCCAAAAAGACTAACGTAAAACATCAGTAGGTACACTTCCAGCCGATCGGTCACGTCCATCTCACACGATCTTCCAACACATATTTCTTTCCAAATAATCGACGAAGAATACCGAATAAAATTTTAAAATTCGCTACACCACGTCCGGGAAAAGCGGAGAGAAAATCGCATGAGCCGGCCCGTTTCGCACCCATCGGCGATACAGAAATATTTTCCGTTTAACTAACACCGACCGTGTCACAGGGTACTAACATGATTTGAAATTTATTTCCCGGCCCCGACTCGCAACGCGATTGCACCTACACTGGAGATCACAGCGAATAAAATGGCATCTAATAATCGTTTTCACCACTTTACCGGAATAAGGATGTGTCTACACGATAGAGGTGGCGTGGCAAACGTTTATGGCGTTCTATATGTTGCCCACTTAAGTAGTGCAGTGTTCGCTGATAATGTAGACACGTTTCGTTTTGAACCGAAGATGGGCGCTTGTTTGTTTAAATATGGAATGCTTTTGTTCTTTTTGAAATGGAAAATCATCAAATAACTTCTTCTGTGCAAAAGTCTAGCACAGACCGTCTAAAGCCCAAATATGACCTTCAGTTGCCTTTTAGGGTCATGGTAACTCTCTCGAACATTCCCGTAGTCCTAGCAGAATAACAAGGACTGTATTTGTAAAGACACTAATGATGGTGAAATTGAAAAGTGACCGCCTACCGGAAGTCGCAGCGTTAGTAGGCCTCCCACAAGAAGGACCGATGAATTAGTGTGGGTTGCGACAACCTGATGGTTACAAGGCGCACAGGACCGGTTGTTATGGTGACGCTTGGGGGAGGCCTATGTCAAGCAGTCGACGTCATACGGCTGAAATGATGTTAATGATGAATTAAAACTGTAATCTATTTCTCTATACCTTGAAATAACGAGAATTGAAACAGGTCTACGGATTTTTGTTTAAGTGTGTATGTAATTTGGTGCTGTATGCGCTCCACATTTTTTTTATAATGCGTTGGCTTGCAATCGACCACTATTTTATTTGATGATAAGCGATGTTGTGGCATGTTTGTCCAGAAGTATATATTCACTTGTGACTTAAAGACCTCTAGGTAGTAGTTACTATAGTCCTATATGTAAGGCGAGTTGTCGTAAAACAAATTAATTGTAGTAGTAGCAGTATTTCTCTACCGTCAGGCGGTAACTTGTTGTTTAAAGTTTATTAGTATCTACTGCATACTGTTAGGTACTATTTACCTATATAGTAGTTCTAAAGTACCTAACTAATGGTGCAGATTGGTAATGTTTAGTTAAACCTCGTAAGTTATTATTTCATTCATTCTTATACAAACTTGAGTCAAATCTGAAAAAAATATGTGAGTGTGACACTTAAGGCGAGAATAAATAAAAATGATTTTATTGTATTTTTTGTAAAAAGTATTTTTATATTATAAGTGTTTTTTGTAAAAAGATTGATTGCTGGAGGCGTCTACTAACGCACTAACGTTTCTGTTTCAAAGCACAAAGCCTCTAGTCGATTGTGCAACAGCCAATTTTTAAGATATTTGGATATATTATCCGCAACGAAAGCTCCTTAGACCGTTTAGTGGTACAGGGAAGAGTAGGGGCCCAATGATCTTGCGGCCGATCGCCTACGAGAAGGACAGACCTCATTAAGTCGTCTTCGAAGTGTTCCCTCATCGAATGCACATAAAGTGCCATGAACAGAGAGAGATATGGAGAAGTCTCGCAAAAGCCGCAACCAGCCTAACAGACGACCCATGACCAAGATCACTCCGCTAGGAGTGTACGACTGAGAAGAAGAAGAATTTTATATTACATCGTTTGTTGTGGTTATCCCTCAGCTTAACCTTAATACTGTGTAAGTTCTTTTAATAAAGCTATAGAATGTAACCATTAGGCTACAAGTGTGCCTATAAAGAAGAGTACCCTCGGTTTCTCTACGATCCCATCATAAGACCCAAAGCTGCTCGCCAGTTGGTCCCATACCAACTGGAAGATTAATAGGTACAAACCTGCCACATAAAACTCTAAAATTATCCAAATCATTCGAGTAAAGGGAAAATACCTACATTAAGAAAATAAAGATTCGGACGAGTCGAAAACCTCAATTTTTTAGTAATCGGATAATGAAAAGTATCCGAATCCTGTTGTTCTGCCGAAAGCTTCAAATACCTACTTATAATTATTCGAGTGAGTTGCAAGTTCCCCGTCAGAAGCCTCACATGGTGTGGAAATAGGAGCCCGTCCGTTGTGCATACAGATGTACTTACGTATGAATATGTAACAAGCAGCTGAAAGTGTGCATCACGTTGGATATTTTAGTGCTCGATTGATAGACTCAATTTAAATGGTTAAATTATTGGCGAGACGAGTGCTTTAGTGCATTACCGTGTTCGCACACACCAGGCAAACTTCAAAAGCAAATTGCACAAGCACGGTACATTTATCTCCGCTGGTTGAACGATGAAAGCTTCCATTACGAACGGTATCGGAATGGATATATGCTCTTAAGGTTGTCTTTAGTTCGTCAGCGTAGCGGTGTTGTGCGATCGATTTCGTGTTTTACGTCGTCGGGCGCGGAGATTGTCGTGTGTCGGCGGCCTGCGATGACAATGTACCAATGCCTTATCAACGTAATGAGCCCACAAGGCGATAACGTGGGGCATCTCACGGCGCTGATGACGATGCGGTCACATACCGGATGACTTAATCTTTATCTAACATCGCTTTAGATTCTTGTCGCGTTATCTATGTATCCGTGTCCTACAATGTGTTATTTCTGCGGTGAATAAGTTTGATCTACGGGTCACAGTGTCTTACCTTACAGATTTATAATTTTCTGCTTTTGTGTATGTTTTGTTGTGTGGCAAATAAATGCTTTATTTATCTATCTTACGATTGGTGGCATTACCATACAGCGGCAGCGTGGCAATGCAGCCAGTCTTATGAGCACATTATCAGTCGACAGCGATGTGAAAGAGTTTTTTAACGCCTCTACTGTGATAATAGTTATTTAAGTATTTTTAAATTATCTGTGTAAATAAATAAAATTAGTTGTACTATTTTACAATCTGGATTCTTATGTTTGAGTTAGTTTGACCTCCTTAATTGTGAATGCTTTGTACTTCATACTCCAATTAATGTTGACAGTTCAGCTTTGATAATTACAAGTAATTACGACTTGTTTTGTTCCCAAAAGAGATGTTTCCTTAATGCATAAAGTGAAGTAATTATGTTTTTCACAAGTCGTTAAACTGTAGTTGTCTATGATGATGATGGTTTTGTCTATGAAAACAGAGTTAGTATCCTACGTTGTTATCCTGCATTGATGTTGTTTCAAAGCCTCCCACAAGGTGAACCGATGACCTGATTAGATTCGCGGGAATGCGATGGATGCGAGGTGCACAGGACGGATCATTGTGTCAATACTTGGGGTAGGCCAATGTCCAGCAATTAATGTCATACGGCTGAAATGATAATGATGATGATCGCAGCCTCGCAAGCTCTGGCTAGACGTCATCAAGTCCGACATGAGAACCAATGGCCTTACTGGAAAGGATGTTGAAGATCGGGAAAAGTGGAGAAAGCTAAGTCGGAAGGTGGACCCTGGCAAAAGCCGGGATTAACGCCAGGTAGAAGAAGAAGAAGAAGACTTTTTACTAGTACCTACTAGTAAAGTAGTAGCAAATTTCAGTTACAGTTCGAAGTCTCAATAATTACAACTTAATGTTTTTGATAAACTTTTCAAAATAATATAAGCTCCGTACCCCAAAAACAAAACACTATAACTTAATTTAGTTGATGTTAACAATAGAGTCGCGACAAATTTAAACTTTCCGCCATTTCTAGGGTTGTGCTAAGTGAATCCATTTGTTGTCGCTAGTGATGGACGGGCACGCATGACAGCATAATGTTGTGTCATAAATATTTTTATGTTTGTTACTTTTTTTTTTGCAAAACTATGACGACAACGAACTACTGTTGACTGCGAGTACGGCTTCAAAAAAGAAGGTTCTGTATTCGGACATGCACATTTGCCGATATGCCGATTTTTGATTAAATTGAAATTGTATGTAATATATATAATTATAAACTTTATACGAATTATCTATTGAAGGTACCTATGATATTCTTTTTTTGGTAATAATTATTGGTTTCTTTGGGTTTCGTATTATTTTTAATATCGATCTAATTATAAACTTTTTGTAAAATAGATTAGAAAATAGACTTTTTATTTATAAAATAATATGCAAAAAAGTTTTGTAGGCTATTTAGGTATATCAACCGGATTCCATAAAAAAAGACTCGTAAAATGGTAGAAGCTTTTTGACGATTAATTGTATTGTATGCTCAAAAACGTTATTTGTATATTATATGGTATGATGTTTTTTTATTAAAAGTCGTTTAAGTGTTAAAAGACGAAAATCGCCACGATCACTGAGTTGTGTTTTGGACATTCAGATGTATCAATGCTTTTTTAGTGCGGTTTTCCATTTACATACTTTTTCTGTTAATCGTAAATATGAACATTCAGTTATGCCAGTACAACATGTAGATGGATGGAGGGATTCAGAGAGGCCAATGAAAAGATGGATTGATTGTACGGGAGTGATATGAAAGAAAAGGGAGTTAGTGATAGTATGAAGGGTGATAGGACAGAATGGAAGAAAAAAACGTGTTACGCCGACCCCAAGTTGTTACTTGGAACAAGAACAAGAAGATGACGAGTTCTGTCAATACTTTTTATTTATTTCTGTTAAAATTTGTTCGTCATTTTATGTAAATTTATTTACGGTATCTAGTTTCTGTTCCAAAAGTGCTTGATGCATATGACGTAAAATACCTAAGAGACTTAAACAAATACCCTCACCATGAACATAATGCATCGAGAGGTGACTGGTGTGAAACTAATGAGACTTCCTCCGGCACATACAGGGTGTTAGTTATCAAAGTTAATTTTCTAGTTCCCCCTCTTAGTTTACTTCGTCAATCAAGGTTGAAAACTTGTAACCATCTTATTAAGACAACGTCGAATTGGAAATTTTAAGTGGATATTATTTTGGAATAGGTTCTGTAGACGAATACCAGTCGTTATCAAACTTAATCCAATTTGTCTTTGTGGCGAATTGAATTACTTTAGTTAATTGTGAATTTTATTGTAGGTAAAGTTTGTAGAGCCGTGTCGTCGGCGGCGAATTGTAAATGTTGGGGAACGGACAGCGTTTAGATTGTTTGTTTTGGTTAATTCGACGAAGATTGTTTTTGGAATAGAAATTCTAGCTAGGTATTGTACTCAGTGTTTCTATTTAAACATACGACTTTATTATTGTTTAGTTTTGAATTGTTGGGCTATGTGGTATGGTTAAATAAAATATTTGAGATCTTAACAAAATAATGATTGATTGATATAGGTAGGTACTCTTATTTTATCTTATATTGTCTTTATGATTATGTTTCTTCGTTCTGCTTGTCTTAGGTGGGTTCTACCATAACGCCACACTTGGAAAGCGGCTTGGAGATGGATGCAAAACGCATAGGACCAATAGTTGTGGCGATATTTGAGGGTTACTATATTCAATAGTGGATGTCCTTTGAATCAAATGATTATGATGGTGAATACGTATTGTTCCATAGGATAGAAAGACATTATTTCACCGAAAATCTAGTTGAAACTAATGGTAGTCACGTTTCAACTCACTGTAATGTAGGCAAAACAAGTAGACAAGTGGTCACCTGTGTCTATGCCGCGAGCGCTACAAAACAAAACAACCACAAATTCCTCAATTTCTGCCAGTTTGTACAGAAAAAAAAAACAGGCTTCCTTTCTGCAATTTCCTAAGTATTACAAAATCAGTAAATGGTCCAGTATGCTGCCAGTAAATATCTTTTTCTGAGTTTTTTTTTTTTTTTATGGTAGGGGAATCATCAGAATGACTTCCCCCGCTCTTGGGCGGAGCGGGAGGGCGTGTCAGACTCTTACTGACTAAACCCCTACCTCGTTCCTTCGTTGCCTTCGTTCTGGGGGGGACTCGGTATCAACCGTTAGGAATACCACATGTTCCCCCCAGAGGCTTCGGCCCTACCGGGCCCCTACAGTTTGCTGACATCTCCTTGAGGCGCGCGTGGAACAGAACGCGCCGTTGACGACTGGGCTCGGTCCAGATTATTTCCAGACTGCCGGACGGCGAGCTACCCAGTGCTCGCCGTCCGCGAACCCGCGCCTACGGTGGTCGGAAATCGGGATCGGGATCTCGGCGGCGGCGGCGTGAGGACCGTTCCCTCACGCGCTCGCGGTCAGCAGCCTCCTTCACGAGCATCACTGCTTCGCAGAAGGAGGCGACCGCATGCCAACCCTCCTCGCTCCGGACCATGGCCTGAACCAGGGCCCGGCGCGAGAGGTCGCCGCTCCCGATAGTCTCCACGAGGACACGGCGGTGCTCCGCCCAAGCGGGGCACACTTCTACCGTGTGCTCCACCGTGTCCTCCGGGCGGTCTACACAGTGGCGACACCCGGGCGTCCTCTCCTGCTTGATTCGATGCAGGAACCTCCCGAACTTACCGTGTCCGGTGAGGACCTGCGTCACACGGAAAGAGAGGACGCCGTGACCTCTTTCCAACCACTCCTCAAAGAGGGGCCTAACCGCCTCAATGACGGCGTGCCCAGCACTGGGTTGCGACAGTCGCAGTCGCTAAGATCCCGCCGGAACTCTGTCCGCCATGCCGCGACTTGTCGCGGCAGCGGAGTTTCGCCCCGGCGTTGCATCTCCACGCGCAAATCGTGCATGCGTGCAAGGACTGTTGCCTCCAGATCCCATCTTTTTCTGAGTGAGAAATGGAAGTAAATAAAATAAACCTCACAGAATATTCACTAACATAAGCAAAAGCATAATCAGACTTATAATGTTCTCATAACTAGGACTTACGCCTCCTTTTTAGTAGGAGAAATGAGCCGTAATCCACCACGCGGACCCGTGAATGCCACATGTCTTCGATTTTTTGTTTGTGGGACACGCCATTTTCCTCACAATGTTTTCCTTCCCCGTTTTGAGAACAGGTGTGTTGCACCTAGCTGGGTTTAAACCTGGGACCTACAACTTGTAAATCGAGGCCGCTACAACTAGGCCACCACTGCTCTCCACAATTTCGAAATAAAATTAAAAAATCTGCTGAAATCCAATTCCTACTGACTACTACATAAATATTAATAAAAAAATATTTATGTACATCACGAAATGATTTTACAAATTTTATAACGAAACATCACAAATTGGGTCGCATTCGTTAAACAAGAATGAATCCAGCCTTCATTGATTTTGATGTCAAGTGGAGCTTGCCGCGTACAATGGCGTACAATTTATTACTTGATTGAATGGCACACAGATGGTGTTTACACGGTAATTAAGAACAATATGCAGTGCAGCACCACGGCTCGGGTAAGCCCGGATATGAGGTCGGTTATCCATCATGTTGGTACTACAACATTCTCGCGTCTATATTGTGGGCCAAGTATGTAGGAGTACATTGGCATAATACAATAGGTACCGTTATTTGTTCTTAGACGATCTAAAATGGCAGGTACATATAAAGTAATAAAGAAAAATTTAAGTGGACAAAGAAACTGTCATTAAAGCTGTGTTTGGATGTGCCACTGTATCTGAAAATGAAACGAATACGGCTTGTATACGGAGAATACTGAATGAATGACTGTTAACCCATCAATGCCCGCGAAACGAGATAGTAAAACAATAACAGCGCGGTCCAATGAGACCGGTCGGGGATTCATGAATTAATAGATATTCCAGGAAGAAAGAAGACATGTTGTTCCAATACCGGAAAATTAGGAATTTAAATCAAGCCTGTGGCACTATCACCAACCTCTGAAACTGATAAAAACTCCTTAATAAGATATTCTTTTTCTAGGTTGTTTTGCTCATGACAGAGTTCTCCACATCACTAATTTACCTCACAATGTCTCTCCACAAGGGCGTCGCCAAGGGGGGGCAGGGGGGGGCAGCTGCCCCCCCCTAGAGATCAAATGTAGCTAGACGTAAAGCGACCAAAGTGCGAGCAATTGACTTCCTTAACTTTTAATAAATGCAGAAATGATACTTATGCTGCTATATTTTCAACTGCAAGAAATTATAAAGGAAGCTACCACTGTTGCGGAGAAAGTCGGACTGGAGTTGGACATACATCAATGCCGCGTATTACGGGGGAAACAACGTCATAGAAACAATCATTCAGCAGAAAGCCCTTCAGAATACTGCAAGAGATCTTTAGTAATACACGCTGGTATTGGCGCGGGGAGAGTCGTACCAGGCGGCGGCCGAAACAGCGACACGCGGGGTTGCGACAGTCGTAGGCAGGATCCAGCAAATGGGACTCAAGGTGGCATTGCACAAGTCCGTGGCCATTTGCTTTCATGGCCCTCGGACCGCGCCACCACCGGGTTTAAAAAGGTCGGTGGGGGGGAGGTCCACATCGGCGTCGGGTCGACGATGGAGTACCTGGGATGCGTCCTCGACAGCCGGTGGACTTTCGAGGAGCATTTTCGACGTCTGGCTCCCAAACTGGACAAGACTGGGTCTGCTCTGAAGCGGCTCCTGCCTAACCTAGGGGGTCCCCTGTCGGAAGATAAACGCGTAGACACGCGGGTATCGTTCGGTCCATGGCTCTTTACGGAGCGCTGGTATAGGCGCCGTCGCTGGGTAAGCGACTGGCGGCCAAACTGAACGCTTGCCAAGGGGTCATGGCCATCCAAATGGTGCGGGGATACCGCACGACCTCCCGCAAAGCGGCGAGCCTCCTTGCTGGCCTGCCACCGTGGGATCTGGAGGCAACAGTCCTTGCACGCACGCACGATTTGCGCGTGGAGATGCAACGCCGTGGCGAAACTCCACTGCCGCGACAAGTTGCGGTATGGCGGACAGAGTTCCGGCAAGATCTCGGGGTGGCATGGCGACTGCAACTGTCGCAACTCAGTGCTGGGCACGTTCATTTAGTCTGCATCGGATCAAGGAGGAAAGGATGCCCGAGTGTCGCCACTGTGTTGACACGGTGGAGCACAGGGTAGAGGTGTGCCCCACTTGGGCGGAGTACTGCCGTGTCCCCTTGGAGGCTATCGGTGGTGGCGACTTCTCGCGCCGGGCCCTGGTTCAGGCCATGGTCCGGAGCGAAGAGGGTGGCAGGCGGTAGTCTCCTTCTGCGAAGCAGTAATGCTAGCGAAGGAAGGTGCCAACTGCGGGCTCGCGAAGGAACGACCCTCACGCCGCCACCGCCCGACCACCGTAGGCGCGGGCTTGCGGACGTCGAGCATTGGGTAGCTCGCCATCCGGCTGTCTGGTAATGACCCGCACCAAGCCCAATCGTCAAAGGCGCGTTCTGTTCTACGCGCGCCTTAAGAAGATGTCAGCAAACTGTAGGGGCCAGGTAGGGCCGAAGCATCTGAGGAACACGGAAATTCCGAAAGGTGAGCCCGTGTCCTCCCAGATTGATGGCAACGAAGGATCGGGGTGGGGTTTAGTCAGTAAGAGTCTGACACGCCCTCCCGCTCCACCCAAAAGCGGGAGAAGTCATTCTGATGATTCCCCATATGAAAAAAAAATCGTCATCGAGTCAAAGACTTCCAAAGTGTAATGCTTCATGCTCTCGGCATTCATTTTTTTTATCATCCATAATATTGCCCCATTGCCCCCCCCTTTGTCATAAGCTGGCGACGCCCTTGTCTCTCCATCTGGTTTTGTTTGATAATAGATCTGACCCATTAATAAATAGGACCATCAACAGCGTTTTTGAATTTGATTGTTTCACCTCGTTGGAGACCTATACGTTTTACCCTTGGGATAGGAGTAGAATAATGATGACAACTAAAGTGATGATGACAATAAGATTACATACCTGGTTTACTGCAGCAATCTTCAGATACCGGGAAGGGCAAGCTTCAAAAGGTATTACTAAAGTTCTGACGTTATAATATGTAACATGTAACTGGGATCATACACACCTTTCCTACCTACAACTCAATTAGAAAATAAAGTTACAATCATAATTCAAACACTAAAATGTTCCTTAAATTCACTTAGATTGTGTTAATTTATTAAGAAACTAGTTCTCCTATTTTCGTATTACATGTTACGTCTTGATAGAACCAACTCATAAAACAGTGTAGCCATATTGAGACCAGGAAACGACTCATACAAAAATAAACTGCAAGGACACTTTATCGTTGAGATGAAAACTGATTGAGATGAGATGATTGCTCCATTTCAAATAGAAGAAGAGAATTTTCCATCATGACCTTACGTGTGAGAATTATTACACTAATTTTACAAAGGTGATAGTTTGAGAATATGAGTGTTTGTTTGTTACTTCTTCACTTTCGAATGGCTAAACGAATTTCGATGAAATTTGTCACACGGGTAGTTCATTTCCTATGAAGTTGAATTTTTATACCGGGATTGTGTTATTTTACGATATATTTTTTTGCGTAGGCGAAGCCGCTAGCATCTGCTAGTACATATAAAAGAAAGATTAAACCCATTTTCCTTTTGAAATACGCTCCTTCGTTGAATATATGAATATTAACACGGTTTAATTATTTCTATGTAATATGCTTAACCTTCAAAATAAGTGTCTGGCTTCATAATTCGTTGTAATAAACACCTCAGGGTATGTTGTTACTCTGTCTACGCCCAAAATTGAAGAAACGAGAAACCTTTGGGGAAATTAGTCGAAACGATCCCTTTATAAAACGATTTCAAGTAAAAAGAATCGAGACTTTAGTTTCACTTGTTTTGTGAAAATAATAGGTTTTTCTTTTAATTTGGTAAGATTGATGAAGAAACAACGAGTTTCATTTATTATAATTGATATCACAGTAAGATTTTGAGATGTTTAGTTGGGATTATATTGAATTTAGTTATGTGTATTTTCTGATTCAATTTTATTCAATGATTGCGTTTTTTATTATTTTTCAATTAATTTAAGACTAACGAGTTAAATTTGTAGTGCCTATTATCCTAATATGCATACATAATTATGTATGTAAATAATTCTTTTGTACGTGCGACTGTCACCAAACTTCTTAACCAATTTGGATAAGATTTTGTGTATATTTGAGTGAAAGGTTTGAAAATACAATGGAACCCAAAAGATGGCGCTACAAACTGTGACTCAATTTTTTGTTTAATGAAAAGACAGCGGTGCTATTCTCTAAAATGGGCACGAGCTCGTCGTCGAGACAGCCGTCGAACAGCGAACGCCAATGTATGAAGAACTGTCATTGGCAATTGCAACTGTAAGTGAGAATAGTACCGCAGCTATCGGGCAGAACATCGTCTATAGGGACCTCCAGTAGTCTATAAAATTCGAAAGAAATAAACAGAAACATGTTGTGTCGACCTCAAACGAATGGTAGGCTCGCTCTTGAGTACTCTTGACCACTATATCACCTAGATGACTGTAAAGAGGTCATCATCTGCCTAGCCTTTTCCCAACTATATTGGGGTCGGCTTCCAGTCAAGCCGGATTCAGCTGAATACCAGTATTTTACGAGGAGCGGCTGCCTACCAGACCTCCACAACCCATTAACTGGGGTAACACGGTACTTCATGGCAAGACTGGAGTCAGATTTACTGGCTTCCGACTATCCGTAACGACTGCCAAAGATCTCCAAATGACAGCCGGGACCAACGGCTTAACGTGCTTTCCGAGGCACGGAGGAAACTCGTTATGTTAAGATGGTCACCCATCCACAGACCAACCTAGGCAAGCGTTGCTTAACCTTGAAGATCGACCTGTGCGGCTGTTATTATCTAGCCACGAGCTCCTCCCGTAAAGAGGTATATAGGATATTTCCTAGATGTCACCTATTTATTCACTGATGCCTTAAATACCAGGATATATAGTTATCAGAAAACACAGACTACGTCAGGAAACTCCGCTCCTATGATAAACTTAGGTAAGCAAAAATGTGTCATGAATTCATGAATCCTCATAGAGTGAAAAGTTCACATATGGTTTACGTTATAATATTTACGTCAGCGCGAGGTTACCTTATTCGTTTGTGAGTTATGTGTCTACAAACTTTTCATTTGTTTGAGTTCATGATCAAAAATAACTTTGCCCGTATATTTTAGAGATTAAACGCTTATGAATATCCATTTTAGTTCATTCAATTTGTATTATAAGTAAGTTGTTACTGCCAGTGGCTTTGCTTGAGTGTAAATAGAAAATATATAGCCTTAACTTTATCACTAAGTGGTAATAAAGTAACTTTCAACAGGGGTTTAAAAATCGGTCTAGTAGTTTTTGAGTTTATTTATTTCAAAAACAATAATAAAAATACAAATCTTTCGTTTTTATAATAATAATATTTTAATAATAATAATATCTCGACTTGGCACACGAGGTTGTCGACATGTGGAATGTGGACTCGGCTGTCATTGTGCCGATTGTTGTGACCGCCAATGGCCTGATGGCCAAAAGCTTCGACGACCACCTGTCGAAGCTGTCGTTGCGCGGTTGGATCAAGGGCCTGATACAGAAGGCAGTACTCCTGGATACGGCTCGTATCGTGAGGAGGTTCCTGTCTCTGGAGCCCTAACCACCGGTAGCTTGGACCCTGCTCCCGCTATCGGTGGCATTCTATTTTTTATATTTTTAAATGTTTTTGTTTTTTTGTGAACTTTTGTAAAATATTTAAAAATGTAATTGATATGATTAAAAGATAAATAAAGAAGATAATATTTTAATACAAATAAAGGGTGTAAAAAGACCCTTAACGAAAACGAAAACCCCATATTCTACTCATCACTAGGATACTTTTTTTCTTCTAGACCATACCTGGGAATGCACTGGTTCTGGAGATATTGAAGGTCAAAGTCAAGATTTCTTTTTCGTTTTTTTTTCCAAAATCGTATTCCAAGTATCATTAGTAAACTTTCTTCCGAACAAACATTATCAAAATTATATATTTTTCATAGTCAATTACGCATTTGAAGTTACTAAAATGCATTGAAAACTAAACACAACGAGCGCCTCACACACACAAGCGTGCGGTCGGTTCAACGACCAAGCGCGAGCGGCCGAACGCGCAGCTGATCGGAATTATTATTAATTAATTATTTTTTAAAGATGAAAACAAAAGTTTTTTCCCAGCAATATTTTTTGGTCCAAGTGACTTAATTACACGTACAGAATATGTAGTTATCGGCTTTGTGATTGGTCTTTTTACATCCTGTATATGTACATTTTATGTACAGATAAAAAAGGTAACGTCGTTTAATGAAAATAAAAAAATCTTAAAAACGGCTTTCACTATCTATGCTGTTAAAAGAACTTTTTTTATATTAAAATGGAATAGTCCTTTATAACTCGCGCGCTTTTATTATTTTATTTACTTTTTTTAGTTATTTTATTCAATAAACATTTAGTTTTTTAAAGTTGATCGATATACAAGGATACCACGATGTCGGGACGAACTAGACATATTTTACTAGAACTAGAAAGAGGAAGTGTGGGACTGTGACAGATGAAAGGAGGCCTTTGTCCAGGAGTTAACAAGTCAACAAAAAAAGTAGATAAACAATTTATAAAAGTGTAATATGGATCTTTTTGGGTCGTAAATCTCGTGAACACCAGTGCAACTGATTTTTTTGCCAGAAAATTAACTATCGAATAACTTTTCCCATTCTGGGTAGAGCAAGAGGCAGTGTGAGCATTATTACTAACGAAACATCGGTACGTGTACTAAACGTAAGTTACGAGAAGTGACTAGTTATTTATTCCGTTCTGATACCAAAAAACTATAACCATTGGTATAATTTGTTTGAATTCACCTTTATTTTCTATTTCAAACGGATATCGCTCTAAACAATCATTTGACGTGCAAACGAATAGGTACTTCAATTTCATGTCGTTAGCTCAACCAAATCTTAGTTATTATATGTATGCTACCAAACACTTAAGTTAAGTATAAAGAAGAAGAAGAAGCGATCTCAAACGGTTACAATTTATTCCAAACTCCTTTGATATTGTAAAGGAGAATTCATAAGGAAAATATGCACAATGCATCTTGGGTACTATCTCTACTGTATCCAGAATTTTGTAGTTTCCATATTTACATCTGCTTGGTCAGGTACATTCATGTAAGTACTTTAAGCTTGGTTAGGTATTTTCTAACCAAGTAGACTATTTGAGTGATGAATTTGATTTCCAATCCCAGAAAAAACTTTGTTTACATGAAAAAGACTTCTAGAATGTCCAGAAAAATATTTTATAGGTACCTACCCTAGATTGAGACTTATGCCTGAATTCCTGACAAAAAATGGCACTGTTACACACATAATTAGTAGGTTTCTTCGTTTCTATTTAGGGCAGGTTTCGGACGGCTAGACAGGGAGCTACCCATTGTTTGTCGTCCGTAAACCCACGCTTACGCTGGCTGGAAATTGGGATCAGGTTTCAGTGGCTATGGCATGTCTGTTTGTCCGTCATTTACGCAGCCTAGCTAACTTCAGCTGTCATTTTCATTTAATGAATGCCAATACAGCTGTACCCATTGTACGTTTTCTAAGGACCCGTTCATTCGTCGTGGCTATTCCACAGTTAAACAATGTTATCTTGAAGACTTAACAAATTTCCAAGTGCGAGTAAAAGCGTTTCTATTTAATTAAAAGTTGTACCGTAGGGAACCAATCGCCTCGCCTTCTGCTTTGTGCCAAATGATGAATGGAAAACCTTATTGAGAAGTATCTTTGTTTACAAAATGCTGGATATTTTGAATAGAATTACAGATGTTACCTGTGTTGTTATGGGGAGAAGGTTTGTTTATATAAATAAAGCATAATAGTTAGTATATACTGGCTTCTGTTAGTGGCTTTGCCCGCGTGGGTTTTTCTTTAGGAGCCCAGACGGGTCGAACACTACTGGGGCCATGGGTTGTAGATCAGATACAAAAGAGAAACCCGGGGCTCTGAAACAAAGGCAAAGAAGGAACAGGAGTGGCTTTTAGTCAATAAGAGTCTAAAACGCCCTCACACTCAAATGTCAACAAGGTCTATGATAATTTTAAGTTTTGTATTTTTTTTGGGAGACAATAAAATTTATTATTATTATTATTACACTCCACCCAGAACAGAAAAAGTCATTAAGATGATCTTCCATCTAAAAAATAATAATAACGGAAAATAATCTTTGTTTTTTCCTGAAGGTACAAATATCGAATCAATGTAGCTAATCCAATTGATTTGCGTCACCATCCGAAAATATATGAAGCCGAGATTATTATTGAGGACCAAGGAAATTAAGTGTTTTATTTGATCGGTAAACAGTGCCTACAGGCATTTGTTGCTAAGGTTTACACGTGTCTAGCTTAATTCTATATTTTACCTAAGCAAGCAAGTATCCTCGACCTTTTTTGGGGTGGGAAGATATCAAATATTTTTTCCCCCTTTGGGTGGAACGAGGAAACATTACCTGAAGCACTGTCATACTAAAGTAAATAAGTACCAATGGACAGGGCATATAGCTTGTAGGTACAATAGATAGTTGATTGGGTCGTAAGGTTCTGACTGCGTATCAGAAAACGCATCTTTGAAAGTCCTCTCACAACCGAAGACCTGGGGAGGATCGCGATATTCCGATGTATGCGAGACGTTTAGGAAGGGTCCATGCGGCGATGCTCGGGGGAGAACTATCTATATCCAGCAGTGGAACGGCCTCTTTCCGCCGAAATAATAATGATGATGACGTATGCTAATTTTAACTGAGATTTCACGTATCAGCTAATACTAGGCTAGCTTATGTCAGCGGCTTCACTCACGTGAAAGTAGGTGTCTCCATTCAAACTTTGAACTCCTGTTTCCACCTTATTTAGGGTGAATTTTGGAAAATCTTATCTTAGTGCTCGCCTACGTCATAAAAGAAAACCTGGTACAAAAATTCACGCTCCTAGTCTCAGTAGTTTAGGCTGTGCGTTGATGCATCAGACAGTCAATTTCTCTTTTATATAATGACATAAAAATCACTGAACAACATGGATTAGGTATATAAGAAGTATTCGTATGTGTGTCTAAGTAGTTACCTTCTTACATTTTAAACTCTTTTGTAGCCTACACAATGTCTGCCTCCATGAAAATCCTATCGTACTTGTATGTCTCATACACATTACGATATGCAGACGACATTAAAGCGGTGCTCAGCTATCTCCGGGCTACCATAAAGTGCTGTGTCGCGGAAACTATGGGCGAAACGATTGCCATGGCGATCAGGAACTGTCTACATGTAAACGGTGTACTTGTACTAACTACTGGAAAGGAATACTACGATGCTTTGAGGTAAGTTTTGAGACTTGGGACCACATTTAGGAAATTGTTTGAGTTTTTTGCGGCAAGATAAAAATAGGTTTTTTGGTGTTTATCTTTTTTAAGTTACTAATCACTACATAGTATAAAACAAAGTTGGTTTCCTGCTGTATGTCTGTCTGTCCCTATGTATGCTTAAATCTTTAAAACTTTTTCGGATTATGATACGGTTTTCTTTAATAGATACATTCTTCTATATATACTGCACTCACTTCACTCACTAACTTCACTCTATATATTGTCTATTATCATATAATAGACAATATATAGAGTGATTCAAGAGGAAGGTTTATATGTATAATACACTAGCAGCCCGTCCCGGCTTCGCACGGGGTAGACAATTATTTATTTTTGGAAATTTTTCTACACCTTCGGTTACATTATTCAAATTTTACCAAGGATCCCAAATTTTTTTCAAAATAAAATGCAGCCTATGTCAAATTGGAAGAATGTAGCATTCTATTGGTAAAAGAATTTTTTAAATCGGCCCAGTACTTTTTGAGCCTATTCATTACAAACATACGAAAATAGGTACAAATCTTTCCTCTTTATAATATTAGTATAGATTGTACGGTAGAGACTAGAGAGACACTGATAATATAATTATGTATCCGTGTGAAACCTGGGCGGATCGTTAGTGTATAATAAACAGTAGTATTAAAGAATACTGATGCAAAAAAAGTTTAGAATAAATTGCAATTTTACGAGTAGGTATGATGTAAAGTTTTGAAGGTCAGTGTATACAGAGGAATACAAAACTAATATTCATAGAAAGACAAAAACATTTAGATTCAACGAATCATTTACGTTTATCGTTTCCATAAATGAAGAAAACCCATCAAAGATATAATAAAAGCTTTACAGTAACACCAAAACATCTGACAAGGACACGTAAATAAGACCTTTTCGCGTCCTAATCTTAAACGAAGGCCGCAATTTGCAGGAAATATAAAAAACCGGTAATATTCGATAGGAAAGTTCCATTTCGATGGCTTAGAATGAAAATCTTGTATTTGCAATTTTGGATAATTTTATTTTATTACATTTCTGGAAAGAAGAGCTCGAAACGCACCGTCTTGTATCACAAAAAAATTTGATTGGTAATTTGTAACGCCGTCTACGATGTTAAATGCATATCCTTCTCAAGTCAGTTTGGTGTGTGATAAAAAAAGAAAAAACGAGGAATTGGTGAATATATATTTTTAAATATATGAATAAATCATATTATTATAGCACATTAAAATTAAATGATAATAAAGGTTTAATTTGGGTTTTTTGTGCCTCCTGAAACTATACGTATTTCGCAGTTACAAGGTTTTCACTCTAAGGCATCGATTTGTAAATAATCCTATGAATGTATGTGTGTGCCATACAATAACAAATTGTTTATAGTGTATTATTGTCTGTTGGTTAGTGGCCGTTGGAAATGGCGGGAGGGGTCGAACCTCCCCTTTTATGGGGCTATAGCGGATCAAATGCCCTGGAAGTGATACAACCCGTGATCGTTTACCCTTTATTACGCTCTATGAGTATAGGTACGCACCACAATGATATGGATTTAAATTCTTAAAAACTACTTGGAATTGATAAAGAACAATTCTAAGTAGTTTTTTTTTGGAGAACTTTACACTTCAAAGTTCTTTTGTCAGTCTTTTTCCATCTATTTTAAAAGTTGTATCTAGTATTTTTATAGATATTGAATTTGAAAGAATGAAATAATGACAAATCAGATAATACCTTTTTATAAATCAGAAAATCGAAGAATTTTTAGATTCTTAGTTTGTAATTTAGTTTTGTAATCTGAGATCAATCACTTCTAATATCTTTTACACTCAGTCAAGTTGAAACTTACACAGGATGGGTGACCAAATCTGATGTACTTACATGTACAATTTTAGTTTTTTTTTTATTTATGATAAATTCTCATATACATAGACTTTGAAATTGCTAAATAACGTCTGCCAAATTATGCGATAACTTTTTATCGTGTTTGTTATCAAATTCGCATCCTGTTATTAGCCGTCCCACTAACAAAAATATAAATCATATAAAGTTTTAGTGTTTATAATTGACTTCAAATGGTTCTTTTAACTTCACAGAAAAAAACAGGATTTATTAAACTTTATAACATTGATGGATTCCATAAAAAAACTGATCGCTCTTTACTAACTTCAGAATACAATAACCAAAGCTAATGTAGTACTTGTGGCCTTAAAAACTTATCCAAAACCAAATGTAGCTCTTTAACTAAACAAAATAGAATAAACTAAAATAAACTAAAAAACTAAAATAGAATACAAAAAATTACAACATTTGACTACAAATCGAAATGCTGTCTTTACAATGTTGTAGACATTTGATTTGGTCACCCTATATTGTAGTTTTAGATAAAATAAGAACAAATATTCTCAGTGATCGGTCAATGCCATTTCATATAAGAGTCTGCGTCACAAAATCTAAATTACGTAGGATAACAAAAGTGCCTTTCATCACAGTCAAATATATGAATGTTTACCCGATATCTACTCGCAAGAGCGTCGGGCGTCTTGACCGGCCGAATAAATTTAAAGGAAAGTATATATTATTCATATTCACTCAACGACGCCAATCTCCTCGCCCTTTTCAATGAAACGGGTTTTACATAAAAGGAAGAGTCACATAACTTGTATATGCAATGGAATACACGGCATTCTGAGGACACTTCAAAGACCCAGTAAAGTATATTATCAGGCACTACGTCCTTGAGATTGTTGAATTGCCTTCAATTTCCTTTCGCAAGTGCCTCTTACACTGCCCCAATAATATTGTCATGCAATAACGCATTCAGCTCACAGAGAATAAAGTGCATCTACTTTTATTTTATTTTTATAAAGTGGAGGCTTCCGTTTTTGCCTAGAAATTGGTTTAGAGGAGGCAATGTAATTCGTCTCGTCACGTTCGCGCTCAGGTTTGATAACTGAGATTTAATTTGCGGGACGTGCCGAACTAGGCTCAATGAACATAAAAGCTGAAACTGAACTGTTTGCTTTGCTAAACAATTTTGAACTTTGCGCCAATATATAATTCATATCTTTCATAACCATAAGTAGAAAAAAAGGCAAAGCGTCTTCGTGTACGACGCAACACTAAATAACGATGACAGAAATTAAAAATAACGCGCCACTGCGATCCCTTTCAAATTATTTGGGGAAGAAAGTGAAATAAAAAAGATAGATAAGAAAATTATTCGTCTGACGCGAACAGTTTCCGGTGGCTGGCCGCAATTTATTCCTCTCACAAACACGAACCGTGCTGATTCAATATTGACACTGGCTGGAGCCTCGCGTACCTAGCCTATTCCCCAGTGCTGCAGATAGAATCTAACTTCGAAGATACGACTTTGTAGCCGCTTTTTAAGTTGCAAGCATACAGGGTATCCCTTCGAATACAGTTTCTCTCCCTATTTGTTTATCTTGCGATTGCTACCGAGACGCAGGCGGTGCGTGCGGCGGGGTGTCGCTGTGTTTGTTTTCAACTTCTTTTGTTTCCTAGAAACTCTGAAACTGGTATGTTTATGAAATAAACAGTCACACATCCGTTGTTCTTTCATTTTTATCTTTATCTTTTCGCAGAAATCCCTGAGGAGTAAATTAGTATTCTAGTCGGGGTAACCGTTATTAATTACACGGTGTTAAAGGAATCTGAATAGTAATTGATTAGCGCGTTGTTCTATCTGATCGTCGCCGTTCTCAAATAGATGCGATCGCTCAAAGTCAACGTTAATCCTCTCTTAATGAGTTCAAAAGCAGCAATTGTTGAGAGCGGCTTACGTTCTGTGACCGACCCTCGGCGGGAGCACTGCTTCAGCCATCTTCGGCCGGATTGAATCGCATTACACAAATCCGAAATAGTACGTCAATTTTGCATTTGTTTAGTTCGTATTCCTGACGGTACAATCGTGCGTTTTAGTTTTCAATACTCAATTATGCTTATAGCTAACAACAATAAATCCACGTCATCCAGTAATTTAGTGTGTGTCTAACAGGGACAGTAAGTAACAAAGTTGTTTACGACTAACATTCACAAACCTCAGTGACATTTAAGTTTCGTGGAAACAGCTCGAGCCCGAAACTGTGTGGTGATTGTGCTCAGTGCTCAGTGCACACACTTGTGTTATGTTGTCAGACAAACGTGCCGCGCGTTCGGGAGCGGAGCGATGTCGGCGACACGCGAAAACTGCATCAATCATAAGGAGGGAAGGACAATGGAGCTTTTTTATCGGGAATCCCGTTCCAGAGGGAATCGTCTGTGACTCCATTTCACATTTGTCACATTACCTACCCACAAAATCTGTCGTTTTCGCCTTTTTTGGGCTCGTTAGAGATTTGATGTCAAAAGTTTCACCCAAATGAACACGCATTGTGGTGACGCAGCGGGTTATTTTCTTTGTAATTTGGTTTCCTTTTCATAGGGGACAAAATAAATGAGGATATTAATTTGCGCAATAAAAACTGAAGCTAATGAATATGATTAAGTACTTTAAATTAAAATTAACTAATGTAGTTTTAAACACCATATTAAACTCTATAGTACTTGATATCTGCTCATAAATTTTGCTATTCCCAAATCGTAGGTTATAAAAAGAGGAAACTCACATTTTGTTTATTCAAACCAAAACAAAGACAGAAAGTAAGTCATCAGATACGGCTGTAGGCTTTGGAAAGGATTTCTGTACATTGTTTATCTCAAGTCCTAAGGGACAGTTGGGAGGGCAGAGGGACATCTCAGACTAAGCCTCCGTGATTTACCAACCCATGCTGTGCCCATACAGAGGCACTTGCGTGATCTTTTTTGTGTTATAGTAAAAAGATTTGAGAAATAAAACGTTACAAGTTGCGGTGGATTGGCTTATCGGCTTCTTGTATCAAATTCTGGGTTGAAAACAGGATATTTGGTGTTAAAATTTTTAAATAACGGGATAAGTATCCGTCAGCATTTTACCGAGGCGAAAATGGTAGAAGTTCTTCCCGCCATTTAGCGCTATTCCTAGCGAAAGCATTGAATTAAACAGACTAGATTTGAGAACAAAATGATAAGGAAAAGGCAGAAAACGGCCTTAATCTATTTTTTCGTTTTACTCGTATTATTATTATTATAAAAAAACCGACCAAAAGTTTACCAATGGAATATGGGCTAAATACCGTTTACTATTTAAACCAAAAGTAACGTTTAACAGTTAAATATGACAGACTTATGGAGTTGCTGTGTAGGAAACCACTCGAAGTAAGAGGCAGTATGCAGCAGTCAACAAAATCAAACACAATGGTTAAGTACAAATTGACACAATAGTGCCTATACTTATGTTAATATTTTGCAGTAAGACAGCTAAACTAGCCGATTTAAATAAATAATCATTGTTATCTATCCAAATAGCTTTGGAAACCGTCGTGTTCGCAGTTGACACTTAAGGTTTGCTCATTATAAATCACCTTCTTGGCGTACGGCTAGATTTGCTAGCCGAACGGTGAGAACTGGGACAGTAACTTGTCTGCCACTATAATACCAGCCTGTATTTTAGAAATTTAAATTTCGAATGCAATATTTGAACAATGAAGTCTAGATCTTTCGATTGTTATGACATTGTTTGTATTCTGTTTTTTTTTCTTAATTCATTATACAATCAGCCCTTCCAAATATGGCCCTAGGTAGGTTTTACGAAAGAGAAAGCCAGGGCTCTGGAATGAAGGCAAATAAGGAATAGGAGCGGGTTTTAGTCAGTTAAAGTCTAAAACGCCCTCCCAATTCGTCCAGAGCGGTAGAATTCATATTGTTGAAATTTCACTTAAAAAATAATTCCTTCCGAATATGATGCAGATGAGTTGAACAAAGAATTTAGAAGGAATGATATTTCTCAGTAGAAGTATTTTCCATAATATTAAGACTGCTGAGTTCCAAGATTCTGTTTTTCTTAAGTCTGTGCACAGTCTTTTAATATCAGTTGGACAGCTAACTGATTGGAATATTTTTCTAGTCTAGTTTTGATATGGTATGATTCTGGATATGAAAAAATATTTTCATGTTTTTTTAGCATGTCTCTAATAAAATACTCTGGTCTGCAAAAATAACAGGTCATATCTAGAGCAACTGCCATATCTTTCATAATTATGTATATAGACCGCTTGTATAAATAATAATATGTTAAAATAAGTATGGTTTATTACAAATCTCAAAAGAGATTTCATTTGTAGGTACTCATACGAAAGTTAAACTTTTAAAAGTTATCTGAATCATGAATTTTTTTTTATATATATCTAGATAGCATTTTGTTCTGCTTTTGATTTAAAACGAGTTATAATAAAACAATGTCTATTTTTTTTAAATAAAACTTTGCCCTCCTAGAAATTACTCTTGTAGGTACCGTGGGTGCGTTCACAAACCTGTAAACTCACACACACAGGACTCCCGGAAAAAGTATCTGTAGGCGATACAAATATTTGTTCTGCGCGAAAAACAAACCCGCGACACGCAGTGCAGCAGCCAATCGCTCAATTACTGCAACTTGAGAACCTTCTTTTTATTTAGAAGTCCAATAAAATAATACCAAATCTTTTGACAAGCGAGTTCCTTCTAGCATTACATGACCATATCATCATCATCATCATTTCAGCCGAAAGACGTCCACTGCTGGACATAGGCCTCCCCCAAGCGTCGCCACAACGACCAGTCCTGTGCGTCTCGCATTCATCGGATTCCCGCAACCCTCGCTCCACCTTGTTGGAGGCCTTCCAACGCTGCGTCTTCCGGTACATGGCCGCCACTCCAGAACTACCATATTGGTCATCTATTACCTGTCATCGTGTTCAGTACTTAATAAAACCATTACAAAGCAGTTTCATGAAGGATCGGCGGCAATAGAAGAGTGCTGAGTACAGTGAGAGCTAGTATGTGGACTCGAGTACTGAGAGGGGAAACTTTTACCGTTATTCATGCCATGGAACAACACTTGAGTTGCTTTACATCACGTGATTGATATGTTCTGTTATATTTTTAAAGCCACCGAGGATTTTAAAATTCATGGCTACCAGATATTTTGTTTGAGTTACATGAAAAGAGGTTTTGGTGATACCGGGAGATTTTTAAAAGTGTAGAGGAGTCTTTAAGGCTGATAATGGCCAGTCTGACACATCCTTTCGCTTCACTTTATAGCGAGAGAAGTCATTGAAGACCCACCTCAAAATAATTTAATGACTGTTTAATATTAAGAATTTAAAATATTTTATATGTGACTTTAAGGGTCGATGGTCCTTTTACACTAGTTACAATATAGTTATTATAAAAAAAAACTTGTCTAGTATCTACTCATATACTTTTTTACTTTTTTTAAGTATTCAGATAGATAAAACATTTCAGTGTGTAAAACATGAAAAGAAAACACAACACACAAAAGCGCGCTTACTTCAAATGTAGGAACAAAATAAAGATATGTGTATCTTTTATTACAAAATACGAAAGTACACAAAAAAAAAATACATTTATGGCACATATAGAAGCGACTAAAAAATTTAACCATAGAACAACCAACGTGCGGTGTGAGTTCTACTGAGGAAGTTAACTGGCAACATGGGAGTAAATTAACAACGTGTTCGAAATCGTAACACAGCGTTTTTCTGCGAATCAATAAGGAACTACTCGTAGCAGTCGCTTTTGTAAAGGTAAAGTCAAACGGAGTGAAGATGAAAATTTAAAGGCGATTTTTACGTTGCCGTGTATTCATTAAACGTAATAAAAGTCATTTTTTTAATAGAAATCTAAAATATAATAAATATAAGAAAAAAGAACATCTTAATCAAAGTTTTGTTTCTATTCGCCCCTTTTCTTAATGAGAGAAATCACCTAAATGCCTTCTCTCGCTCTTGGGCGATCCGAGAGATAATGCCAGACTTCGAATTGACTAAAACCTGAGTGGGTTTTCTCCTGTTCCTTCTTTGCTTTAATCCCAGGGCCCCGGGGTTCTTTTTCGTTCAAACCTGGGTTTCTATTCACCCCAGCGTTCCTATTCACCCCGTTTGATAGTACCATATGTTTTAAGAAGATTACAAATGGCAAAACTCACAAATAACTTGAAATTAAAAGATAGTATCGTAACTGCATGTCTAATGAGCAGTCACAATATTACAGTCAGGTAGGTAGGTGTAAGGGCGGGCTTGCGGATACGAAGGGCCTGCTATACCTCGCCACGCCGCGCCAACTATTTATGAGTCCAGATTTTAATTTAATGTAATAAAAGTGGATGCTTTGTTAGAATTCAAAAATAGAACTAATAAGTACCAAAATGAAAATCCTAATCAAAGTTTCGTTCCTATTCATTCACCCCTGCGTTCCTATTCACCCCGTTTGACGGTACAATATGTTTTAAGAAGATTACAAGCAGCAAAACTCACAAATAACAAATTAAAAGATAGTATCGTAACTGCATGTCTAATGAGCAGTCACAATATTACAGTCAGGTAGGTAGGTGTAAGTCAGGGCGATTAGAGCAGGCTTGCGGTTACGAAGGGCCTGCTATACCGCGCCGCGCCGCGCCAACTATTTATGAGTCCAGATTAGGGTCCCCCACAAACCGACACAATTACTTTTGCACTGCGTTAAATTAGTTAAACTGACGATTATTCCACTGATAATTGCTTTAGCTTTTAGTGTGTAGTTATCTTTACGTCAGATCTAGTGAAACTAAGCGCTGTTTGCCACGATTTCTGCGCAGGAAAGGGCGTAGAAATATACCTAGGTACGCGTCGGTTTGAGACTAAATCATGTATACTGCTGTACCTAATATATGAAATTCATGTTTCTAGATAACTGAACTGGAAATATTACTAGTTCAAACATCTGGAAACATAATTTTCATATTTGTGTTTGATTTGCCTGTAATTAGATAATCAATTTAGTACGCACTGGTTAATACTAATTTTCGGAAGAGATATTGTGGTCCTGGAATGGATATGGTAAGTAATTGATAGACACAGGTATGGTCAGTAAAACTCTAACACGCCCTCTTGCTCTACCCTAAGACCCATAGCGCACTAGCGGCCAGCGGCCAGGTCGCGGCGGGCAACGAGATACATATATTAGTACGAAACCGCCATAGAGCGCGCGCACCTGTCCGCACGCGGCCAGTGGCCACAAGTGCGCGCGCTCTATGGCGGTTTCATACTAATGTATGTATCTCGATGGCCGCCGCGTCCTGGCCGCTAGTGCGCGCCTGGCCTAAAGCACGATTCAGGTCATGGGTCCATCTTGTGGGAAGCCTTCCCAAAGCTGCGTCTTCCAGAACGCTTTCGCAACTTCAGAACCTTTAGGTCCTAACGGCCATCTTGTTTTGCGAGAAATATGCCCTACCTACTACCACAATTCTTCGGGTAGGATCATAGTGACAAGTAATGTTCCTTTCATTAACTACTTTATTAGTAAATACCACAATGTAGCCGCATAGTTGCAAATGGTACAACAAAACTCGAGAGCTAAATCCCTAGCTCGAAATCAAATGCCAAATTGCCTCAAAGACATTCGTAACAGCACTGATTTCCTCACTACAAACAAATGGATCCGCATTTTAATCCAATGGCAGTGCGACTCGGTGTCCCGCAGTTAGCGTGTTTCTCCAGTTATGTCGGTGCTAACATTTACCATGTAAATCTAAGTGTTGGAGGGGCTGCCAAGAGATCGCGTGCATACGCCGCCGCGCGACGACGTCTGTCTTCCGCACGTTCACCGAATTTGTAAATTATGCCGCTAGAATATGTTGTTAGGAATTTCGGTTGAAGACATTTTTGGAAGTTTAGGTTTTTGTTTATCGTTTGTCCAGAAACTTCCAACCAGTTGAGTGAACCTGGGCGAAAGTTTGTATGGATATCTGTTTTTTTAACCTAACCTAAACCTATACAGGAAAAGTTTTTTAACAACTGCGTAAAATTTTTTTGGTGGCTCAGTGTAAATAATAGAACACAAGTCGATCTTCAAGGATAAGCAACGCTTGCCAAGGTTGGTCTGTGGATGGGTGACCATCTTAACATAACGAGTTTCCTCTGTGCCTCGGAAAGCACGTTAAGCCGTAGGTCCCGGCTGTCATTTATAGATCTTTGGCAGCCGTTACGGATAGTCAGAAGCCAGTAAATCTGACTCTAGTCTTGCCATGAACCTGTTACCCCAGTTATTGGGTGGTGGAGGTCTGGTAGGCAGCCTATGCTTTCCGAGGCACGGAGGAAACTCGTTATGTCGCCCATCCACAGACCAACCTTGGCAAGCGTTGCTTAACCTTGAAGCGAAACCTGTGTTCTATTACTTCCACTGAGCCACCAAAAAAATAATTACGCAGTGGGTAAAAACTTTTCCAGTATATGGATCTTCTTTGCCTTGCGTTCCAGGAGTTCGGGTTTCCCTTGTATGAATGCGTGTGTGTACCTATATTGTTTGTTACTTCTTCACGCGTGAACGGATTTTGATGAAACTTTTTAACCAGGTAGACCATGTCTTGGAATAGGACACAAGATACTTTTTATTCCGGTAGCACATTCCTTCAGGATATTGTTCTACTATCACGCGGGGGAAGCATTCAGAAGCCAGTAGCTAATAAACTCTGACTATGACTAAGGTTTATATTTCGTTTCAATGGTTTTATATAGAATACAATTTGTTCCAATACTATGTATCCAAAACCGTAAAATTTGTGACAGTAGTTGCTAGATCATATGCATATAGTTACACAACATCCATTAATTGCTTTCTAGGGTAAAATACCTGCCCCTCAAAGGGAAGTTTCCAATGAATCCAGTTCCCGTACACCTAGACGGATACAACGAACTAGCCCGAGCAACGCAGCTATGATCACACACTTCGTTAGCAGATTGGTCGCTGTATCATGGTATTAGTAGTCAAAGCAAATTTTGAAGGCCTGTAGTCACTATAATCACCGGTCCGGAGTGGAGGATATTCGTGCATGTAGGTTACCTACTCGTTGCGTTTGGTGCTGAAATATGAACACACATGTTTTAGCTGACACTCTTGTGTGGACTTTCATTACTTTTTTACCGACTTCTAAAAGGAAGAGGTTCTATGTTCGTCTGTATGTATGTGTTGTTTATGTATATTCACAGATTTCTTCGTCAATTGTGGACCGATTTTGAATAGTTTTTTTTTACGTTTACGAATCTCAATCGGCAGCACGTGAAACATGGTTTCCTTGTCGTTCGTCGGCCTGTACGTCTTTCAAGACCCGTATTCTCAAGAACATATGGAATTATCAAACTCAAATGAATATCAAATACACAAGTTTTCTACCTCTTCAAGCAGTGAAAAACTGAAACTTCTAAGTCTACGCAATCTAAGGAAAAGGCTGTTTATACTTCGCTTATTGCGTATGTTTGAATGAAAACCTAAAGGAAACTTCCTGTTGACCTAGAATATTAAAGTTTAGCAAGTAGTAATGGCACGTGGCACAAGTAAAGGAAAAATCTGAACACGTAACACGTTACAATAATATCATTATTTTTGAGACCAGGAAAAAATTACGAGAGTTTCTTCGAAAACTTCCTTCCTCGAGTCTGACTTGACCTTCGACTGGATTTTTAGAATAAATAGCTTATGAGTAAGTATCATGTAATTACCCAGTAATCTTATTAGTAAATGCTACATCACCTGACCTCATCTTGAATCCCTAATCCCACGCTTTTTGGCAAATATTTCGAAGAGTGTTTTGTTACGTCACACAGACGAAACAGCTCAAAGGTTCTCGAGTACCAGGCACTCAGGCCATCAAAGGATTTCCCAGGAGCGTATTTAAGGAACAAAATATGGAGTATCCTAGTAAACAAAACAAAAAATAAGGGCGATCGTTTTAAAATCGCGACTTAATGATACTCATGACGATAGAGAGAGGCCACTCGAAAAATTCGATGTAGCAGAGTACACGCAGCGAAGTTTTTCCAAGGAAATTTTAGACATAAATTACGTCACATACGTTCTTATCCCCCATTATTTGGTTTCGCTGAAGTTTCCTGCTGCGTACATTTTTACAATGTTTTGGAAGCTGTGTAATTTGTCTTGACATCTCGAGGCATTTTGATGCGGTTGCGTGTTATTTTAATGTGTGTTAGTTAAATGTATATAGTAGGTATTGTGCGTTCATTTGTAAAATAAACTTATTTTCTTTCTTCTTTTTCTTTTAGTGTTGTGGAGACAATAAGAAAGAAATAATTGGCAATTTTTTACTTAAATTTTGTTTTGTGACTGATTTGGACATGTGGTAATTTTCTTCTGCAAGTCCAGGTATTTTTTTTAGGTTAGGTTATCATCCGATGCTTTTCCCGCTATATAGCAGAGCGGGAGAGCATGTCATAACGATATAAAGTTATTAATTCAGTTTTGATGAGTGGTTCAGTGTGTTTTAGAAATCCACTCACACGGATTACCTACCTACTCTTGATATCGATAGTTAGTAGATAAAGTTGCACAAAATAGAATTGGGTTACTGCAACTATTTTCCGTTCTTTATTTGAACATTTTTCGTCACATGTTAGCGGATTAACCGGAGCTCCTTAGTAAAGCAAGCACGTAAGTACTAGATCTAGGTTTCAGCTTAGAACCCTGAGAGGATAAAATACTTCTTAGATACTAAGACCTAATTAAAGAAGTTCTTACACTTACAATCTTAAACAGAATAATCTGCCCATCATTAAACGTAGTACCAGGCCTAGCGAACTTACAACCATTTCGTGTGAAATCTCGCGATAAAAAAAACTATATTATACATACATATTTATATTTTATGATAATATATATATGTAGTTGCTATATATTACCATAAAACTACAGTAAGCAGTGATGAACATTGTAGAAACGATTTCGTTTCACTCTTTCATTTTGAACTATGTGAACTTGGCTAAAAAAAATCTATTGATTTCTTCTGACCATGTGACTTACCGTCAAGAAGAGACGTTCTTATAGCGTTAATGATTGTAGATTATCAACTTGGCTAAGCCTGCTGAACTACAGTTATCAACATAGCTGCCATAATTCGTCTACTACTAGATAAGGGCCTCTCCTAAATGTGAGGTCAAACAAATGCAATTTTGTGAGTGAGTTGCGTATTTTACGTTCACCTTAAATTGAGCCTTAAATGCTTCATTAATTTGTTTTATTTCGTCGAGTAGCACAAACAGGACATAGGTATAAAAAGACCAGCCAAATATGAGTTTATCTCGCGCACAAAGGGATTTCGTACCGTCTGTATTAAAAAAAGGCAAAAAAACACGTTAGTTATAGGGGAGCACACTTAAATATTTATTTTAATCAGTTTTTAGTTGTTATAGCAACATTAATACATCATCTGAGAAAATTTTAACTGTTTCCAGCCTGGTGACCAACAGAGTCTTAGCAATAAGGTCCCGTTTTTACCCTTTGCAAACCCTAAAAAAGGCTGCAGCGTAAATTACGCGATTCAAAAAACGCCATTAACAAAATCACTAGTGTTTCACTAAAAACCACTTCGCTGCCATTATTATAATATATAACTTATTTACCCATAAATTATTATAACATAACTGTATCGACGCAGTAATGTACATTTCTAGTCACAGTTCCCATACATCTACGATACACACCGGAACTTTTACTAACCTATACGGAAATTTTATTGGGTCAAGTTTCCTGCTGTGAATTTACAAGAACAACACGGATATACCATGCTGCGAATATTTCCTATATAAATCCTTTTATGAAAGGAGCGCATAAAACTTCAATAGGGATGTTCGAGCAATCGATTAGTCGTTTGAACTGATTCCGCGACGGCTTTTGTCGACTAAAAGACAAATTAATCGAGTTTGCGATTTGATTGAGTTATGCTATGTACACAGACGAGTAAACTGCAAAGTAATGACAGATCGATAGTGGAATGGGGACATCTGTTGGGATAGATGGTTGGGACGTGTGTGTGCTAAATTAGAATGTGGGTTTTTTTTTCAAACATCGTGATTGAAACGTTCCGATATCTATGTTTGTTTGTTTGTAATCAAAATAGATTTTATATGAAGTTTGATTGATCTTTCTATTTCACAGCTTTAAATTCACACACAAATACACTTACATTGCACTAATATTCTATGCATCTTCTATATTTTTAGTCTACATCTTGTCTTTAACTATTCGAATCTGCTACGCTTTACGCTCATAATCTGCTCATCCACTAGTTATGCAAATACACTGCCTCTTAAGATACAGGATTCAAATGTTAAATTGACTATTGTGTGACAATTTTTTGGTATTTATCAAGTGTCAAATTTGTAATTTTGCTTATAAATTATTATTATAAATTGTGGGCTAGTTTAACCACTAGCCCATTTATTTAACTGACCCACGAGCTTCATTTTCAATCAACTCTCGAATTTCAATCACATTAATCGACTATAGATACATTACTGCGATTTACTTGCCTATCATTCAATACATCGTTACATCACTGCGAAATGAGCCTCAGATCAGAAGGGATCAGGCGAATAACTATAATATAGAACGTTAAAATGATTACCAAACTCTTTTTTCCGGGTCGTCTCCCCGCAATAAAATGAGGTCGGTACATTTTATTGACAAGTTTAGTTCGCCTCTAGTTAGGTAAAGCTAAGCGCTTGGGGCGGTTCCGAACCTATTCCGGGTCATGGACTTAACATTTATCGACAGATTTATTTCGTTTTTCTGCTAAAATTATATGAGAAAATGTTTTGTTTTGTTTGTTAACGATTTCTGTGAAAAGAATTACGGTTTTATTCAGAATTCTGTGTTCTTATTTTCTTATCTATGAAAAGATAGTGCTTTGGTAGTAGTCAAGTCCAATCGAGTCTTGCCAAGGGGTATATGGGGGCGAGATTGGCAATCGCTCCACATAAAATACTGATTATCCAGCAACATCCAGTTGGATTGGAAGCTGAGTCCAACACAGTTGGGAAAAGATTAGATAGGTAGATTTTTTTAGTATTGGTAAAGTAGGTTTTTTAGCCTACGGGTGTGTCCCACAGCTGGACAAAAGCCTCCTCTTTATCTTTCGAAACGTCTATCGTCCCGCCTAGGGCGATCTATGGTCAAGTGTTTCCCCTTCGCCGCGGTCGACCTCGACGGCGTCATTTCCCTCAGGCGTCCAGTGATTGACTGATAATCCTCATACCATATATACGGGCGCATTCGTGCGACTTGGCCTGCCCACTCCCATTTCAGCCTGACTGTTTTTCTCCAGCATCTGTTACTTGAGTTAAAGAGCGCAGCGTGGCAATTCAGTAAAGTACTAGCACAAATAAACGCAAACCTAGCATCCAAGGTACAAAAACTTTGACCTACACAAAGAGCTGTGAAAGCTTTTAAAAATAATCTTTAAAAGGAAACCTTAAAAATACCAAGTTATCCCACGCCAATTGTACGTAGCAAGGAGATACAATGTCACGTCCTCTCAGAATATCTCCTATAAAAATACAATTCCCTGAGCTAGCAGCACATGGTCACGTGGAGGTTAAACAACTCAAGTATTTCTCTACATCTAATACTAACTGAATTGTCTATACTATAAAATCTCGTGCAACAACACACCTCGAGGGCCGCCGGAGCCTAAACGAGGAAATAGTGGTCGTAAATCACGGGAAATTCGTTCTTATTGAATTTCCTTTTGTCGGCGAACGGAAGCGCCGCCTAGGTTTTTGCTCCTAATGGACGCTTCGAGACATGGACGCTTTTTTGACCCGAACGCCTACAGGTCTAGCCCACCAGGTTTATTAATAGAACAAATAGAATTATACAACCATTCCTGTATTTCTAATAATGGCTGCACTAATAATAGCATATTTCCAGTTTCCCGCCCGCAATATTCTATTCAGCGCCGATGCTTCATTAATTCTACAGTTGAAACAATTTCTTAGAAATGATGTGTTATGTTACGGGTTTACGAATAGTTTAAATTTACATTAACTTGTGCGAAATGTGGGTTTATGATATTCGTAAAACAAGGCTAATTAATTTCTCGGAATAATCAATAATGCTAACTTAATAATACCCCTTTTCAGTATTTTCCAGGAACATGTCCGAATTATGAAAATTATCTTGACACCAAACTGAAAGGCTAAATAAAAAAAAAACATTTATGAATCCTACTAATTCGATAAACGCGAAAGTTTGTATAGATGTTTGTTACTCTTTCACACAAAAACTTTTGAATGGATTTTGGTGTGGTACACGGGTAGACCATAGTAATAATAGTTTTTATTTCGAGAGTATGTTCCCTTGGGATATTTTTTTCTTATTTATTTATTGTTATGCACTTAAAAGTACAAAGGCGGACTTCATGCCTTAGGCATTTTCCACCAGTCAACCGCTTAGAACTTTTAGTCTTCTAGCTAGTGTTTTATAAAATACGTAATTCAAAGTTATAAATAACCCAGTTCTTACGTCTACAAAGATGTTATTGAGTCGTACTACTTAGTTTCACCAAAGAAACTTTACAGCATTGAAAAATTAGGTCATCTGTGCCGAAGCGAAGATCTTTATTCGAAAACTTCTCAACTTTTATCGACTTTTATTCGTATCTTCGATCTAACCTTAAAGTACTTCACTCTATTGAAGCTATTGTAGCTAATTTTTACTCGACTGTGCCAGAAAAAGGGTGACGTTTTTCGGTAGAATAGAGTAAACTTTATTGTATATCAAAATCGGAACTATTTTACAGAAAGGGAACTTAAATCTATAGGTACAATGGCGGTTTTATCGCTGACAGTGATATCTACCAGATAACATTGTGTATGTATATTTTTTAGAGGTGTCGTAAGATTCGTCTTACTTATAAAGATTGAAGCCAGTTTGATGCTCTTGGTTGAATTTATTTTGTGATGATGGTGTTGGGCAGTTCTCATAGTCTTAACCTTCGTGCTTCCAAAAATGTGCTTCTCCATATTCCTTCTCATCGTACTGGCTTTATGTCCAATTCTTTCGTTGTCTCCACCATTAAACTCTGGAATTTGCTTCCCCTTGACATCAAAAAAGCTGAAAGTAAATTTTCCTTCAAGCGCAAAATTCGGAACTTCTACTTGCAGTCCTTTCAACCTTAGTTTGGTCTTCGTCATAATTACATTTAAAGTTCTCTTTATGATTAATATTTATTATAGTATTTATTAGTTTATAATTTTTAGCGTATATATGTATTTTATTATTTTAATCTACTTATTTATTCTAGTTGTTATTTGTTTATTATGCAAACCTACCACATGTTGTTTTTTTTAACCCAAAGGTTGACTGGTAGAGAATGCCTTGTTGCATTAAGTCCGCCTATGTACCACCACTGTACATGAAGCTTAAATAAATAAATAAATAAATAAAAATGATGCTGTTGTAAGCGTTAAATCTGTGATTGAACATCATAGATTTGACTGCTTAAAGTGAGTTGTTTCGAACTTATCAGACAATTTTTGAAGTCAGGGTAAAAATGCGCCGTTTTGGCCTTGCACTGATTAAAACATATTTTTTTTCTTTTTTATATGATTGTGTGACACGAAAAAATGTTTTTTTCAATCTTTCTTTCTTTACATTGCCAACGTTTTTCTATCTAGTAAACCAGTCAGTATTAGTTTCAGAATCTCGCAGTTTATATACATCCAAGTTACGCCTTGCAAATCTTCGTAAGTGTAACGGGAGCCACCGATTTCACTGAAGTTTACCAAACTTATCCGGTTTTGAAAATCTCAGAGTTTTCAGACGAAGGAAACTAATTACTATTCTAGAAAGTTTCAGTCTCAATCAGGCTCTTTTTAGGAGTTTCATAACAGTGGCGAATTCTGTAAAACTTGGCCTGTTTTACGTTCGGCCCGCATAGAAATAGGGTTTAATTTAATGCTGCTAGGTACAGGTAAAGTCATACCGTTATTTTCGTTTTAATTTTTTTTTTGAGTGTTGTGACTTTTGCTCAATGTGCGAGTGTTACTTTTTAAATTATTAGATGATAATTAGAACCCGTAAAAAAATATTATCAACTTAGTTTGCCACTACAATCTATATATCTTATACTATATACGAGTATATAGTAATAAAATAAATAATAATTGAAGTGTGTTTGTAATATCAAAATATATTTTTTTAAATGCATTCTATAGCTATTACAAAAAACAGCCTTACTGCGTTAATTCTGCCATCTACAACTACTGTGACATAAAGTTTAAAAAAAAAAAATTACAATCTTCGAAAGTTTTATCTGTCGGGATGTCTGTCTGTTTTCCGTCTGTATTTTATAGTTAATCTCCAAATTGACTGAACCGATTTTGACGTTACTTTTATAAGTAGATATCCAATTTTGACGTTACTTTTAATGATAGATACATAGTTTAAGTTATAAAGAGTAACTTAGGCTAATTTTATTTTACAAAAATAATAGAGTTCCACGAAAAAAACTTCTTGAAATTGTAGCTTAATGGTATTATGTTGTTTTAGGAGTCATATACGAAATTACGGGCTCTAGCTGTCGTTTGTAAATAAATCTTATGCGAAATGTAACATTTATGAGAGTAAATTCATAATTTATGCTTTCACACACGTTATAACTCGGCAAAGTTATTAAACTACTCCTGAAAGTCGTAAGATTAAAAAAACCCTTTGGGAAGCGTAAAACACATTCCACAAAACGAAGCACACGTGCAAATCTTAATTGCACGCGCCTGAGCCGCACTAGTCCAACGAAACGTTTACACTTGACGTTTAAAAATATTACTTTTGCATTTTAATAATATTTATTTAGAAAGAAACGGACTCGAAGCGAAATAATGAGGCGACGCGTGAATTTGCCGAGAGCTCGTCGTCGAGTTGCGGAATAGTTGAATCGGCGCGGCGCTTGCGCTCGCCTTTTGTGCTCGCTCGACCGTGCCGCAGCTCCAGGAGGCAGTAAACGAAATGTTATGATACCGTCACCTCGCCGAGTGCCGCTCGGCACGTCACCCGCCACCAAACGAGCGGACAAATTAAAAAACTTTCCCGAATTTAAAACCACACACACCAACTTTCCGTTTGAAATATATCAGCCTTTCCCCCGTAGCTCTATAATCGCTTCCCTTGCATATTTCCGTGTTTTTAAATCATTTAAAACTTTCCTACTATTCAATTCAATGTGCTCGCCACGATCGCCTGGCAGGTTTAGTGATTGAAATATGGCTCGCAGCTTTGTGTTACCGAATACGTCAAAATTCTTCAAACGGAAAATACTGTACAAAGCCAAACCAACGAGAAACCAAATATTTGTTGTTAAGTTCTTTAAAATTTTGAAAATAAATCAGAGAACTTCCCGAACTGTTGTATAGAAGTCTGAATCGGTAGTTGGTATAGAACGGGCATTCGGCGCGTCGTGTTGGGAAGGGAGTGTGACAGAATTTCAGTAGTAAATCTTTGGCGGAGCGGGCGACGCGAGGCGAGGCGAGGCGGCGCGGCCGAACGCGACGGCACGCTATCTGTTGCGACATATTTGGCAAGCGCGCCGGACTCGCAGCCAACTGTGACAATGCCTCCGTAGGTAAGACCCGGCAACTTATCTGATCGGCTGGCTTTTCAGATTAATACCTACTTACGATTCGGCATTTATTTTTGTATAAGAACATTTCACATTGGCATGTTAACTTTGCGAGGTTTTAGAGCGCGTGCAGTTCTCGTTCCATCGAATTTTCGAAGTTTTGTTTTACAACTTTTAGCTCCGAAGTTCGTTGGTTTTCGTTGTTTGAATCCTTCCTTCCTGCTACACCGGTCTTCGAGTTACAAACTTGGGCACCCATCCACATACTTTTGCGTACATTTATCGCAATTAATATCTTACCTACGTACTTATAACTATATTGTAAAAAATAAGGATAGTTAAAGGATGACAGCGCAATTTGCTATGGACATTAGAAACAGCGACTTGTAACATTAAGTCTTTTAAGAAAATCTGATGTCAGTAATTGGTTAAAAATTGTCCAAATTTTGTACCTATAACATACGCTACACATAGAGTAATTTAATGGTAGTCTTTCGTAAGACATTAAAACACAATTGAAGCAACAAATTGAAATTTTAAGCGTTAGGTTAGGTTATGCTTAATTTTTTTTACTTTTACTTACTATTATCGTATGCTTTTCAGTTTAAAGATAGAACTAAAACAATAAAAAAAAACGGTCAAGAGCGTGTCGGGCCACGCTCAGTGTAGGGTTCCGTAGTTTCCCGTCCGTCACAATAAGTGTCCCCAATTTTTCAAAAACTGTTCGTCCCATCAAGTTCAAAATAATTTTCCTAAAAAGTCTTTATAAAGCTCTACATTCCAGATTTTTTTCATATTTTCTAAACTTATGGTTCAAAAGTTAGAGGGGGGGGGACACATTGTTTTTTGCTTTTGGAGCGATTATTTCCGAAATTATTGATATTATCAAAAAGATATTTCACTAAACCCCTATTCATTTTTGAATACCTATCCAACAACATATCATACGTTAGGGTTAAAATTAAAAAAAAATCACTTTCAACTTTACATGTATGGGGGTTACCCTAATAAAACATTTTTTTCCAATTTTTATTTTACTACTTTGTCGGCGTGATTGATATACGTATTGGTACCAAATTTCAGCTTTCTAGTGCTAATGGTCACAGAGATTAAGCGAGGACGGACGGACAGACATGGCGAAACTATAAGGGTTCCGTTTTTGCCATTTGGCTACGGAACCCTAAAAACGTTCGTAAGTCTTCATTAAACATTTATAAACAAAAGTGCACGTGTGAATACGCCTCGTGGGTTAAAAATAACATGAGAGCGGTATCACAATCTAAGAGTCTGTATTATAAATCAGTGATATTAATCTTACGACTGTCACCGCATTGTCTAATTGAATAATAAACTCGCTATACATCATATAACAAACGCAGCGTTGAAAAGAATAGAGGCAGTGGTCACGAACACCATTATTCCATATTGTGAGTATATTTCTATATTATTTATGCATCTGTAGTTCATTTCGATCGTTCATTTCGTACAGATAACCGGTCGTTTTTGTGAGGCCACGAAACTATCAGAGTTGCTCACGCGAACGGGCAATCATGGCCCCTGAAGTACTGAATGAATGAATGCAACAAATCGAAATGGTTTAGGTGGGAAATATAAGCCTACGAGATAGGCGATCGCGTCATTAGTTTTCGCTTTCTCGGAACTATTGTGTTGCGGTTTGTTTGCGGAGGAAAAGTAAATTTTTTGTTGGTGTATCGTAGTTATGGGTGCGTATGCTTTTAAAAACTTGTCGTTCCCATCGACCATCTGTTCTGCGAGCGATGTGCCCTGCGCTCTGTCTGTGCCACTTATTTTTGGCGATTCTACGAGCTATGTCGGTAACCTTAGTTCCAGTGAATGAGTGGTTTGATACCGCAAGGCGAAGCATTAGAAGGCCTCCCACAAGTTGGAAAAGGGAACGCAAAGGAAACCTGTGGCAAAGGGAAAAGAAGGAACATAGGTGTAGTTTTAGTCACTAAAAGTCTGACACACCCTCCCGCTCCGCCCAAGAGTGCGAGAAGTCATTGCATGATTACCCACTTCAAAACACCCCCTCGTTTATGAAACTTAAGCTTAAACTTTATAAAAAAACACCAGTGAAAAAAGTTCTTTATTGAAACATTACAGGGAAACCTATAAAAGTCGTTCTTTATTTTTAAACCATTTTAAAACAATATTATTTTCTGTCCGTAACCCTTTACATGCAAGTGTGTGATGTTTATTGTCGCCTTTTTAATTGCTGTTTCTTTTACTTTATTAGTCGTAAAGCTTTTACCGTATAAATCGAAAGCTTTTTAATAACAAAGCTTGTTGCGATGCCCATAAATCATAATAAAATTTTTGTATACCTATTCACATAAGAAAACAATAGGTATAAAATAGTACCTAGTCCTGTTAATAGTCAGGAATATAAAACACCATTCTCAATAAAACATGTCGAATATTCGCCACAGTGTTTTCGTAAATTTTGTTTTGCCCCGCGCTATTCTAATTTCGGTTATCGAGGTCAAGCAAAACAATAAGTACCCTCCGGCCAAAAGTTTCCTTATTTCTTTGTTTGTTTATTAAAACTGTGAGAAAAGCACTAAACTTTGTATAACTTGACGTTTTCGTTTATTTGCAATTTCATTTAGTGGCTCCTTCACTTGTTTATGTCTGTTGACTACAACTTTGACGAAAATAATATTTGATTGGTGACTACTAACTGACTATTGTATGAAATATGAGTTTCTGTTTGTAAATATACTCGTATATAAGCCATTATTACAAATCATGCTGGTGGATACAGTAATAATCTTGTTGCCAACTAAAGGCAACAATAAATGTCAGAACTAAAGTAGGAACACAAATATTGGAACTATTAATTTGATTAGTATTGCTGGGACATCGAAATATAGGATATTATTAATTTTAGTGGCTTAAGTATAATGGAAAAGACGCTTATACTTATTTTTCTTGACAAAAAAAATGTTGACGTCAAACTAAATATGAATCCCAATTTTATTTTTATATTCTTATTTGTTATTATTAATACTAAAACAAGTTAATTCTTTCACTTTATTTTCTCTTAAAACCACACAATATCATCTTCCATTCATCATGCCGATATCTTCACGACGTTTTCCTTCACAGATTTAGAAGCAGTGATGGTACAAATTCAACAAATCTACAAAGTTAAGTGTCCACCAGGGATTTAACCCACGACGTAATACTCGTAAGTCGAAGCCATTACCACTGGGCCCCCACAGTTCATATTGTAATAAATTATTCGGAACAAATAATTAACACAACTTCGCATGCAAGTCTGCGTCACATGTTATGCTACCTATAGGTATATGGTTACTTCCAAGTTTCTCAACCCTGTCTCCAATTTGAAATCAAGCGTCAATCTTCATATTTCAAGTTTAGAGCCTTCAGACACTTGCCAACTCTCGTCGGCAGTAAATAATTTCAATCTAGCTTTAAATCTTGACTGACATATTAAGCTCTTTACGTGAAATCGGTCTTCAAGCATTTCGTCCCGACTTGCTTGAATTCCTGCACACAATACTAGCTCCTTCTAATATAGAACCTTTAGAAATAGAAAAGTGAATAGGATAAACTTTATAAACATATATTTAAATATTCAACTCTATCAGACCTATGAAAAGGAGTATCATAATACATTTCTTTACAAGTCTGCCTGTCCATATCACTTGGTTTGCGACTGTGGTCTCATTACACATTCTTACGATTTCATTTGCGTACATGATTCGTCCATCTTGAGTCTTTTATTTTTGTGACATGTTCTCTCATTTACATTTATACGCTTTATGAATGGTAGTGAATATCGTCTTTATAGATATTTTTCGCTCAGTTGATGTGATTATGAGGCCGTAAGACTATTGTACAGACTTACTTATATTCGTATAAGATGTGTGTGATTACTGATTTGTAATAACTTTTGGATTGTGATGACTATTTGGGTCTTATTGGTGATGATCCTTATTGGATTCGAGTCGTGGATCATGACTTTATCTATCCATGGACATTAATTGGTGTAATTTACTTCATAACACCTGTTCTCAAAAAAAAATTGTTTAGGAAAACATCGTGAAGAAACCGTCTTTCATACCCTAGAACCAAAACTTCGGAGACTTGTGACATCTACCAATCCGCGCTGGGTCCGGATGGTGGATTGCGGCATATTTCCTCTTCTATAGGTAAATTCTGAGTCCCAGTAGGGGAAACACTATAAAGCTGATTGCGCTCATTGTTGTGACGATTTTAACCTAATATTATCATGATGCTTTTAAATTCTCATAAAGCCCTAACCAGTAAAAAAATCAATAACAATTCCTCAACTACTGAAAAACGGCCGTCTAAGGCAAACCTAAAACCGAGCATTAGTAGTGAAACTGTTAAAAGTTCGATATTTTATTCTGTTTGTTTTTTTTACTGTGCATTACACCACACCATAGGTTTTTTTGTATTCCAAAGAATGACTGCCATATTGCACAAACGCCCGTTTTCAATAAATTACCGCAGGTCATAGATAGACAGCTATCCCCGATAAACAGTAAGATTCTATCTATCAATCCACAACTTTTGGTAGGAAATGCTAACCGTCGGTAGGTTATAGGAAAGCAAGTAAGGGCAAAGGGAAAGATTTGTTTATCTTTAGTAGCTGCAACTTTAGATAAATAGCTTATTGAAAACGGCCGTAAGTCCGTCAATGAACCACGACAGTGCATTAGTGCACATGAAGATTAAATAAATAAATATACATTAATTCTGAGCCCCACAAAACAACTAGCAGTAATGGAAATAATATTTCAAGATGCTTCAATTCACTAATAAGCAAAGTTTTACTTATGTGAACCCTTCAGTCGTAGGGTTCGCGTCCCCTGAGCACGTCCCCTTCCCACAGATAAAAATAATAATGGTGACATTTATCAAGAGACATTTGAATATGGCGTCTTCTCGATATGTTTTATGGGGAAAATAACGGTCGGAAGAGTTCCTCTAACACAAACGAAGTTAGCAATTATTTTGTTTTTTTTTCCGGTAAAAGCAGAAAGAAACTACAGCCGTGGGTTTTTCCAATGACTTTTTTCCGTTTTAGACTGTTATTATATAGCGAGCCTATGTCACTCGAGAATAAAGCAGCTTTCTAAGTGACAAATTTTGGAAATCGGACTTGTACTTTTATAGATTACCTCCTACAACTAAAAAAAACAAACTTTACCTCTTTATAAATTAGTTAAGAAGTGTATAAAACCACGGCAGTTTCCTTTTGTCATTTGCTTTCTAAGACCACAAGTTTCCTTGCCAAAAAATCCATAAGGTCCTAGAGGGCATCGAACTTGCTGGCCAAAAACAGTCTCTAGCTCGTAGTTTTCCGCGTAAAATCGTCGTCTAAAACAAAAATATACAGTTCTAACCCTCAAATACCTCGTAGCAGCCGTTAGTATTGTAGCTATTTACCTATAGACGGCAGTAATAAAGTAATTTAGCTGACGCGGCGGCGACGGAGGCACGGGCCAGCGTCCCGGCATGAATATCAACAAGGGAGCCCGTCGTCATCGTCTCCTTTATACCAGAACTTGGGCAGACCCTCGCCATTCACACTGTTAGTGATAAACAAAAAGCCTATAATTGAACGTAAATATTCTGTTTCTATGTTCTACATTAATTGTCGGTTTAAATGTGTGTTTGGGAACGGGGTAACACGCGTTGAGCTTCCGTTACGCCTGTTTTCAGGATAACTGGATTGAAAAGATAAAAATCTATGGAAATGTTTACTTGTGTACTAGCTTTTATCAGCGACTTCGCCTGCGTGAAAGTAGAAAATGATTCCCCCATTTATCAAGGAATCATAACAAATAATGCTTATTATTATTAATATAACTTATTTCCGAAATAGGGCATTCTTTAGTCTACTCCCACATTCTTTATGCTATTTGAGTGTGAAGGAGTAACAAACCTACACACTCCCCCTTACACACATGCATAACACACACTTGCATACACACACACATACATAATATTAGAGTGATTTGCACGTTACAAAAGGCCAAATCGACGTAACGTTAGTTCGCCATTTCAGTTGGCTTTTTCATATACGATGGGCTTTTGCATAGCTATGAAGTGCCATATTCCGACATTCGAAATCTAGTTTGTTAATTTCTTTAAAGGCTTTCAAATCGGATTTGTCCATTCGTTTGCGTCATGAAAGCTCTATAGAGAGATTTGTAGTTTTGAATCTGAGCGCTTCGTCAAAGGGATCTTGGATTTTATTATTTGATGGATGTAATCAGTCTAATGGGAAAAAATGCTTGTGGCGTACAGGATTAGTGTGATTGTAATAGTAGTTAATTAATAGAATGAGAATGAATTTTCTGATAATGCTAAAGCTATGGATTTTTTTTTGTTTAATTTATTTGATCTTTGACATTTATATATCTTGTGTCAGACATCGACGCACAAGCGATTACTGAAGTTCCAGTACATGGTTCTGGACTTCCCAGTGGTGGAATTTATCGTTGTCTGACACACGGTCAGTGACTGCCATATCAACCCACAGTCAAAACTGCTGCGTCTAGAAGCGTGAAATTTTACACAAGTTTTGCTTTTATGAACACGAAATACGAGATAGCTCAAGAAAAGGATACCTGAGAGAAATTGGAGGAGACCTTTGACCAGCGGTAGAGAATAGAGAAAGTATAGGGTATCTTAAAAAAAATGCATCTATTATTTATAACATGAATGCACGAAATAAATAAATAAAGAGTTATTTAACCAAAACCTTTATTGGTAGAGAATGCCTAATTGCATGAAATTCCCTAATTGAATAAATAACTTTGTATTGTTTCAAATACAAAATAATATATAACAGTATCACTTCTTGTATCGCATGATACCTCACACGGTTATACTCCATCCTAAAGTACGTGATTAGACTCCCCAAATATAAACCTTTTCATAGACTGAATATTGGTGAAAACACCATCAAAAATCATTTTGTTTGCGCAACGGATTTTAATGGGATTTCCAGTGTTCCGCCCCGTAATACTGCGGTAATCAAATAAGCTATAAAATCATCATGTCGAGGAGGGGTGGGTTTTTTATCAATCAAGCAGGTTGCGTACCATCTATACAGAGATATATAGTAAGTATCTATCGGTATGTAGGTATAGCTCTTTGTGTGAGAAAATTGTGCTTTTCACTGTGTATGCGTATTTTCAGGTGTCGGAGAAAAAATATTAAGGTTTTTAAGTATCTTCCATATGACGGGCTATTGTTTTTTTTTATTGAGGAATTATCCTATGATTTCTGCCGCTCTAGGTTGGAAGGCTGAGCCAGGCTATGAGTTTTTTGTTGAGGCGAGAAATTATCCTATGATTTCTCCCGCTCTAGTTTAGAAGGGTGAGCCAGGCTATAACTGACTAAAACTCATCTGTGACCTCCAGTTTTTTTTTTTCAATTGATATCAATTCATTAACAGTTATAAATTCCCGTGGCTCTATTCAATCTCTACGGTTTTGCTGACATAAATGTATAATTCATAGCTTTCTAAGGCACGTGTAGAACATTACTGGCCGTAATTAATTCAAGCATTTATTCCTTATAGTGAACAGTTGTACAGACACTTAAGATACAAAAGTACATCAATTTTATATTACAATATCCATTAGGAATCAATTTGTGAATAATTAAAACGGCCATTGAACTTTATTCGAGTCGATATCTTGGATGTCTTAAAGCAAGTACGTTGAATTTGATGGATACAATCCATGGTCAATAAAAATATATTCTTACAGCATTTTTTATCAGTGTTAATCGGATAATGTAACTCCTTATAAAGAAGTTAACTCTCCAGCGTTTATCTAAAACGCTTCACACATCCAGAAATACCATACTATCCTGTTTTACCAGTTTAAAAGGGTACTTAACGATGGCATTTGAGGCCATGTTCAACACCAACTAATCTAGCCTACAAGAAAACTGCAGTATTCAAATGTAATTCAATTATGTAGATAATAAGGCTTTGGACAGAGTGAGTGACTTCCGCGGGTGCCGAGGGGCGCGATGTATCAAACTTGTGACCTTAGCGTTCTTTTTTACCGTGAAGAAACATAGCAATACTAGAATCCATTCCGTATACTAATCATAGTATAGCAGTCATTATCTGTGACAAAGTTCTAATTCCATTGCGACTCTTTTTAAAAAGCCAAAATCTACTTAAATTACACGAAGTTAACGTTGATATTGGAGTTTATAGCGACAGATTGGAATCTAAAATATCCAGAGAACAGGAACGACTTAGCGCCATGTTTTGATGTCACAACTGTCAAATCGAATCAGTAGGGTTCTTTTTAAGTAATTGTGTGTGTTTAAATAATATAGTTAGGCAATTTAGATTAAATCACAGCGTTTTTACTTCTCTAAGACTCCTCGAAACAACTAAAAAGAAACCGTTATTGATACGAAAATATTTTTTCTAAGCAAACCGTATTTTTCAAGTGACATTTGACAGATAAAGGTCATTGACGTTCATATTTTTATTTGAATTGCATTGTACTGTACCACCTACCGCGCCCGCCACCGCTCTCAAACCCGCTTTACTTACCCCACTCTGCGCAAGTCCTAACGCAGGTTTATTTTTGCAGCAAGCTCGTTTGGTGCTAACTAATGAGGTTCTATCCAGTAACACTACTTAATTCACACCTCAGTAGACCTTACAGGATTTATACAGGAAATGGCCTCGGGGAATTGCTCTTTTCACACTTTATTAGTGTATGAGTTATTTTGTTTGTGCGAGCACTACGCTCGCACTTACCTATCTGTTTTGTAAAATACTAATTGAAGATGGTTTTTATTTCATTTCAGAGTTTTTCTGAATACAATGGAACATTGTGCCTGAGAATAAATGGAAAAGTATTATTTTGCTGCTTACTTTATTCTACGCCAATTATATTAGATTTTAATTGATTTTCATAACAAAGAGCAAGTAAGCGATGCAATTTACGATATTTTAGTACTGTTTATTTTGTGCCCATTGTATCTATGTATTTGTTTGAATCCAAAGGTTGATAAGTAGAGAATAATGTGTTGTATTAAATTCATCTATTTCTCTAATCGATATAAATATTATATACAAGCTTTTGCTAGCTGCTTCGCACGTGTTCTATGTGGTCTATACCACTCAGTGATCAAGAAAAGACAGAAATAAAAGAAAAATCGTTGATCATGATGATGATCTTCCATTCTATCCAAAAATTTATCGTATAAACTAAAAATACACAATGAAAAAAACCTGTTAAATTGGCATTCTACTGTTGAAAGAGTTTTTAAAATCGAAACAGTAGTTTTTGAGTTTATTCGTTACAAACAAAGTACAAATCTTCTATTTCTATTCAAGTATTGAAATACATATATGAAAAGTACCTAACTGTCAGTCTGTTACACGGTTAAACTACTGCTTATACCGATTTTGATGTTTGATACAAAGTAAGCTTTAGTGCAAAGGAAGGGAATTGGCTACTTTTATCTGGCTTCGACTTCGCAACAGCTATAACTGACATTCACGCAGACGAAGCCATTGGCAGAAGCTAGTATCGTAATTATATTCTTAACTAATACCCACCTTCTATCATTAATATTCTTTTCACCACAGACTTAAGTAACTTTCAAAGTTTTAAATAGTAATTCGGTCCTAAAACTTTATTTTCGTTTAAATGAATAAAAGCTTTAATTAAAACTAAAGAAGTTCTTAACTTCTTTCAAAGTAGATCGTAAATATATTAGGATTTTGAAACAAAACACATGTTTTGGTTCTTAAACTTTGGTTAACTTAATCTACACTTCAGCTGTGTCTTTGTTCTTAAGTTTATGTTGTAGGACTTCTAGGAGAAGATAAATCGATAATTGCTTTCTTAGAAGTAAGTAGCGAGGTATATACAAACATAAGCATACGAGTATAGTTACAAACATAGGCATATCCGTACTAACCTAGGCATATAATTACCAACTTATGCATATTGCTAATAACATACGCATACACTTACTAGCATAGGCACTTAGTTACTAACATAAGCATAATACAGTAACATAGGCGTCTAGTTGACAACATCCACACATACTTAACAACATTAATATACTCGTATGTGTACTTTACCAACATAGGCACATCGATAAAAATCGGGTTTTTTTATTTATTTGTTTCTGTGACGAAGCCGCTACGCCTGCATGAAAGTAGAAAATTATTGTAAAGGAACATCCTCGAGATAAATTTCTATTTCAGAATACGATCTGTCTGGGTGCCAAATTTCATCTAAACCCATTCAGACGTTTCAGAGTGAAGAAGGAACTAATATACATACAAATTTTCGCCTCTATAATGTTAGTGTGATTGGCTACAATTACTTTGCCATGTCCAGTTAATTTCAAACCTCAGTGTACTTCAGTACTGAATGAGGTGATAACTATAACACGTTACAAGAACTAGTTATTACCGTCATTTGTCGTTGACGTTAATATATGCAATCATTATTGATATCTGCCAATAAAATTTAACTATAAAGTAGAGCTCATAAAATTCTATACCTTACTATAATGACTATTATTTATGAATTTAATAGATATGTTATCTCAAACTGTTGTTTTTAATACTAGAGTGGAGAGATAGAGAGAAATTTATTATGAATTGAATGCCTTTATTTGGCTTATTAACAGTATTATTCTTGAATTAATTTTGATGAATTAATTGAAAATGTTGATGTATTTATCAGACGTTCATAATTGCTGGCACAAGTGCGTCTGCAAGCCAAGCTTGGCGACTTGAATATGATTTAATACAAAAGCAGTGCTTATGTGTATAATGTTGCAGTTTGTAAGTTGAGAGTCTGCACTTCATATAAAATGTGAAGCTTTACGAGAGGACTGTGGCATTTTTATTTACATAAACAATAAACTTCACTGCTTTTTCTGCAGCTAGGTGTAGGGTAAATCTACCTTTTTTAAAGAGGGTAGTCATTACTATATAACTTCTAACTGACTTCATAACTTGGGTGGAAAGAGAGGGAGTGTTAAACTCAACGTCTTCCTTCTACCTTCCAGAAAGTTGCCGGATTCGTCATCCCTATTTTTAATTATGTGGAAAATCACCCAGTGTTTTCTCCCGCTCTAGGGTGGAGTGGGAGGGAGTGTCGGACCTTTACTGATCAAAATCTACCTGTGTCTGTCTACTGCCGTTTGCATACCTAGTCGTTCCAATTCCATAGCCCTGGTAGTATATTCCACCCAGCACTGTTATTCGCAACAGGCTTTTTACGTACCCCATATATTTTGTAGCTGTCCACCATCCAACATACATATTACCCAGTTGAAGTTGTGTACAATAATTACACACTTGACCGAGGGACCGGACGGGAACAGTGCACAAGTAGTAATAATTTACGGCTTGCTGGTAGTTACGGGCCCAGGACCATAATAACCACTTAGATGCTACAACTTCTTCTATCCTGGTACCTATAACGAATTTCTTACAACTTTGTGTACTGTGTTGTCATGTGTACCGTTCATTAGCGGCCATGTTTGTGCACACAGACTACACAGTACACAGATCTCCATTACGATAATCAGAAAAGCTCTTCCTGTAAAACTAATTTGTTAGTTTAATTTTGGAGATACTGATTCTATTTTACTGTTCTGCTTTATTGTAGACGAAATTTTGCGGTAACTGTATTCAAATTCCACAAAGGTAATTCATAAAACATTGTACTGTGCAGTTTTTGAATTTTTTACACGGCTTTTAACCTTCTAAAACCCCGAAATATACGGACTAAAAGCAAAGTTAAGTGAAAAATTAATAAGAACGGAAATGGAAAAATAAAGGCGATAGCTATGTAAAAGTGGTGGAGGCGGCGCGTCGCTTAGTCAGCTGTTAATGGCATTTGTGTTTACGTGCAACCAGACGATGCCGACTGTACGCGGAAAATTTTGGAAAAGACTATGTTGGATGCGACGAACGGAGAGGTCAAAAGAAAATAATACTTATTAGCCTAACTAAAGGTAGGAATTTGGTGGTCTAGCTGGTGAGTCCGTTTTGTGGCAAGAATTTTCACAAAGTACAAGTGGTTCTTTTTTTCACGTAACGTGGTTTTTAATTTTTAATTAAGAACTTACATTACTATACTTACATTATCTAGAGTTTAAACGAGTTTTATACAATGTGTTCCGTAACTTTTTTAGAATATAATGAGTTTTTGAACTATACCACTTAAAATAGCCATGACGCTTTTTTTGTTTGTTTATTTTATATAACAACTGGTTATTACCAGCAGCTTCAACAGCACCAATATAGAAAATTATCCTTATCGAAAATTCTACCGAAATAACAGTATTCTGTGTGTGACATTGGTCTACAAGTGTGCAAAATTTCATCTAAATCAGCTAAGCGTTTGAGCGTAAACGAATTCGACTATGCATACATATAAACATTTGTGAATATGAGGGGCCTCAAATGTTATATTCCCACGAGTAAACTCTTGATTTCTCAATATATCATTCATATATTCTAAATCAACAAGTTTCTAAATTGAGATAGGTTTAATTATATATAGCTTTATTTGTGTATCCTTATAAGTTCTAATAAGTAAAAAGAATGCTAAAGAAAAACTAACCCAGTTAAGTATGTCTATTTTCAAATTGAGAGCAAGAAGGCTATTGATTTGATTCTTATAGGTTCTGATTCGCTGAAACCAAATTTGTTCACAGATTAAATCTGTCGCATCCAGTTCTTGGAATATTGCTATTTAAATAACTGGTATTGACATATTATATACATAATTATGTAAAGACTTACACAAGTACTCAATACTCAACCAAATACTTTTCAGTTACTAACTGCTGTCAGTGACTTCGCCCAGCTGATAGTAGAAAATTATCTTAAGGGAACATATCCCTGGGATAAAACTATCAAGTTCGTTCTACCTGGGTCTGCCGTGTTACCATGATGTCAAAACGTATACGTAAATACCTACTGGAATTAAAAAAAAAAAACTCAAAAAAGATGTCACATACATATGTATAAGATTTCTAGTTTTTTTTTGCCACAATAAAAGATACGACCTTTAGTTAGGCCTATATTTATACGTGGGAATTACATGAAACTTGACGTGCTACACAAATTATTACTAGATACAAGTATGATAATTTCCTGTGATCAAAACGAATTCCAGCAACGAGGTCCACATAAACATACTTTTGCTCTTGTAATTAGACTGGCCATGGATATCTTCTTATCCAGGTATTATTTGTTCTGCAATAACCACTCGTAGTCGTACAAAGGTAATGCATCACTTAAATAAAACATAAATACTTCCAGTTAATTTATACCTACCTTTGATAAATTAAAAAGACATATTGCTACCGTACGGAATATCCATATATAAACAGCAGAGTGCGCTTTTAGCTTAGTTATCAAGTCGGCACACGCAATCCCACAATCAGCTTGAGACCACGATGAATGCATATCGAAACTACGTTTTAGCACCTCAACAATACATTCATAATGCCTTTTCGTGATTTTACGAAACTTTCAAAAGAAGGAATTGCTTTCTTTTATGTTTAAAATCGAATTTAGGTCAACGTTTATTTAGTCTTTGTTATTATAATCGTGCTCGTTAGCGAGTTTCTCTCTATTGTCAATTTATACGAATTTTCCTTTTTAATAAAAATAAATTGTTTACTGAAAAGCAAAAATAAAATGGTTTATCTCTCTCTGTCTCGGAAAATTGGATGCTTGATGAAAACCCGTAAATTCGCTGAAAGAGTCAGAAGTATCTGGAATTGTGCTGATTACCTTAGTAGGGAGCTGTACAAAGTTCCTTTTAAAGATCGGGAAATAAAATATTCCTGACAAATAAAAGCTAAGGATTACAGCAATTGTGTGAAAGTTGTGGAATATTGTTTTATATTCGAGGCGTAGTGTTTTAATTATTGAGCTCGTTCCGTTGCTTGTGCATCCCTCTTATTGTGTTGTCAAATTCTACCTCTGCATGAGCCGATAATGCTGAATGATGATGATGTACTTTGCCTTGGCCACCAGCAGAACTAATTCTGCCGGTGGCTCTAAATTCCTATTTTGGGCCACCTATTCTTTAATCATTTATAGAATAGGTTAGTAATATTTTTATAATACTGTGAAATTATTTTTCGTTTCCTGAAAAATATTTTTGTGGGAGGATGTTCAGATTCGTCTACTGAGCAAGCCCTTAAAGTTAGTGGAGGGCTGTCCATTACACCCAGTACAGTAAGTAATAAGTATGTATAATATAATTATATATAGACTTGGTTATGTAGCTTGGTTGTGATGATGATGATGGTGATGTAGCTTGGTTGTGCTTGGTTGTATTGTGGAATGGATTCGACCCTCAAATATTTTCTCTCTTTATAACTCATAGGTTTGCTGAAAGAAAAGTAATTGCTGAGTCATATAGGCATATGAACTGCCTGTATCATCATGTACAAGTATAATGTTATGATTTTTGCGTAGTATAATTAACAATTAAAGAATGAATTAAGGAAGGCAAATTCATTTAAAAAATCATTAATTCCTGTAAATGTAAGTCTTATGAAGTCAACAATATACAGTCATAAAGTTTTATTCACGTGACCTTAGTAGGTACCCGATGTTACTAAAAACCGTTTTGAAGAGATAGAAGTGAATTTCGAAACGGGAACACGTCACAGCCCTCAGGGCCAACCTGAATAGGCATCTTTTAGGCAAGCGCCATATCGTGGCTCACAGACGACTCTAATCAAAGCCTATGCAGCACAAGAGATACACACAACAAACGGAAAAGGTTCTCGAATGGGAACACCCAAATACACTGAAATATTTTGTTCCGAATTTCGATTTTCAAAAGTCCGAATTTCATAATACCTACACATTGTAATTGTCTGTTTTATTTGACGTTGAAATAAATCTAATTTGTAAGTCATAAATCCGATTTGTTTGCTTTCCGATTTTCATAAGTTTGAAGTATCTGCTCGATGGGTTCTCAGTAGTGGTAATGAAACTCAGCATTTCACGAATAGTAATCATAAACGTTAGGAATATTAAAATTATAAAAAAGATGAATGATGAATTGGAATTGTTATATTAGAAATTTTCAACCATTCTGAATAAAGAAAATTCGTAATTGTGATTGTCGTGATAAAGTTTTTTACATTTATGCTGTATACCCTTAATCGAATTGCCTCATTGGTACTTAAAGTATATATAATAATAAGTATAATAAAAATTCAATAAATATAATTTATATGAATTTAGTGAAAATAAAGAACTATAATAATAGAATAACAATATAAGTATGTATAATAGAAATAAGTGTTGCGGGATTGTTCGAAAAAGTTACCGTGTTCCTAGAATGGAAAAGGTTATTGATACTCCCTCTTACTCCACCAAAGGCGGAACAAGTTATTTAATGATTTCCCACCTTAAAAACAACACAGAAATCAAACGACACAGAAGTGACAAAATCTAACGTACTAATAGAAATTTCTCACTCCGAATTCACATGTGGGTGTATTTAATATCTATTAAAATGCAAATAGAATATAAATGTTTACAGTGCGAGCATTAATTAAACCTTTCTCATCATTAGCATTTAATAAATATTCAAGCAATGTAATTTTTATTGACATTAAACGTCACACTACGAATACGCCCAGTGAGAAACTTAATATTGCAATCTATTTGATTTAAACACGGTATCTGTTACGTCAATAATAAAAGGGTTTCAATAAAAACGATGAGATACTGACTAATATAGTCAATAACTCGATACTTGATTTTAAACATTCATAAGTATTTATTACACACTGTTTTTGGATTTTTTGTTTGATCATCAAATAACTTCTCCCTTTCTAGTTGAAGCGAGAGAGAGAGAGTATCAGATTTTTACAACCTGAAACCTATCCTGAAACACGGTTGGGTTGCACTAATTGCCTTTTGCATTTCAGGTCCGCGGTAGCTGTTTTTAAACAGCCCAGGAAATATTTATAACACTTGATATCGATTTAACTAAAGCTTAAACAGAGGCTCGCTTTATTTTTATATACAATACAAAAATGGTAACGTTATTTTGATAAAATTGTTAAACAAAAAGCTACAAAATTTAATTTCGCATCACTATTACGCTTCGCCATAGTTCGCTAATGACATAAAAGACGAAAGCATGGCGGCCGCCGAACGAACGCGGACGATTGACGGTGCACATGGGAACCGTATGCTAATTCACTCGGTCGTATTTCGGCGCACTGTCAACGGGTAACACAGCCTTCTGTACCTGTCCTACGGCCACTAGGTACTCGTACGTGGATGAAATGCAAAAACTACGGACAATCGGATGTTTACTCACGAGCTTCGGCAAAAAAACTGCTATTTTAGTTGTGTGAGAACCGTTCGGTATGTAGTGTATAATGCGAGTAGGGACCGTGTGTGTGTGACGTGTCTTTTTAAGCTTTTGTTGTTTTATCTAATTTCGATTCTATGTTCTTTTTAATATCTAAAAATTGCAAGAGAACCATGGTTGCCGACATTACCCGACGAATAACCAAACTTAAGTGGCAGTACGAGCACATTGCTCGCAGGACAGTTCGAGTTGATAGTGCCGAAAGGTTCTGGAGCGGTGAGCACGTACCGGAAGACGAAGTGTTAGAAGGACTCCCACGAGGTGGACCGACGACCTGGTGAGGGTCGCGGGAATCCAATGGATACGAGACGCACAGGGCCGGTTATTATAAGGACACTTGGAGGACGCCTACATATGTTTAAGAGTAGACATCTTTCGGCTGAAATAATGTTCTAAATATGCAAAGTATATAACAAATTATTCAAGGATATTTTCGTATATTTGATGGCAAGGTTGGTAAAGTAGGTGAGCGATCGGCTGATGCGCTGCAGGTTAGGGATGTGATTCCCACCCGGAACAAATATTTGTATGGCCTACAGATAGTCGTTCCGGGTCTGGGTATCGTGTGTATGCGAGTTTACATACGAGTATTTGTGAATGAACCCACGATACAGAAGTAAGTCTTAGTGAGGGACAATAATTTATTTTATTACTAAACACCATATACGATATTTTTAAAGCTATGTTTTTTTTAAGTTATAAGCTAAAGAATACAGATATTATTGAAATAAGGTGGCAAAGTATCTATAAAAACAAAATATACATAATATAATAAATATGCATATACATATATACGTATTTATACAAAAAAAGAACCACAATAATTCCAATATTATTAAGCAATAACTAATTTTCTATGAGAATAATTTAAAAAAAATGTTAATCAAAGAATTGTTAGCCAATTTGTGGGGCTGGATAATTATTTCTACAGTTGGCTTACACTGCACACACAGGCACAGGTATCGCAGATAGTTTCTTGACCTTTTTTCTAATTAGCTCTTAAACTTAAGAACAATATCCGTAGACTAAAAAATAACTCTATCCTCTTAATTACAAACAAGTCTGTCAATCAGTCGTTGAACTAAAATAAAAAGTAATAGCCGTGCTAATGGCTGTCCAAGCGCTAAGCAATAAATAATTTATTCCGGCTACATTTCCCCACTCATTTTTTATGAAGCAACTAAAAGCTCGAAATAAACCGACAAAGAATAAGTTCATAAAGAGATTTCCTCATAAATTATAAAATTGTTTACGGAGAGAATCTAAAGCATTTTACTTCAGTACTAATTTCATAATGAAAAGTCTTTTCTCGGTTGAAAAGAGTCGGCGGTAAAGTAGTTTCATGTAATCCCTTTTACTAACAAACAAGTACGGTGGAGCTGATATTAAAACATAATTCTAAACTTGTGTGAGCCGCGTAAGAGGTAAGCGGTAATTAAAACAAACTACAGGTACAGTTTACCAATCATTGTTCGGTGGAAGTTCACAAGCAACTAACATTGAGATTGATGAACAGTTGCTGTTAGATTAAAGTGTTTTGAACGAGGATTAATAATCTCTCGCTTTGAACACGAATGTCGAGGAAGCTACGCACAAAGCCGACATGGAAAGGGTATTAAACTGTGGCTTCAATAAACGGCCCAATAAGTTATGTAAAGTGCGGGTGCATCGCGTTACATTACAACCCCTACATGGGTCCGGGGTTGGGACGCATGCGCTCGCACCGCCGGCCGCGCACGGCATATGCGGAATATTAAAGGAGGAAAGAGAAAAAAATTAACTTGTGAAGCCATTTTCGTCTATCGGCGGCCCCCGCGCGCGCCGTAGGGTTTCTGTGATGCAGGCAGAGAGGCTCGCGCGGCCGCCGCGACTCCACGCCTGACGCCCGAGCGCCACTCGCCGCGCCGACCGCTCCGCCGCTCCGTCACTACTCCGGCTCCGAGTGCGACACATTATAATTGTGCAGTGTTTTCCGAACTTTTGAGAAGCTTTCCCCACCTGGACACAGTGCTAATATCCCACTAACTTATACCTTACTTCTAAGTGAGTTTAACTTAACTGTGAGTGTAAGTTTTTGAGAAGTTTATTTTTTATCTTACCTAGTGATACGTCTTGTAAAGTGAACTTAACTATATTGTATAGTCGTGTTTCATGTGCCGCGTCTGTTTACTTGACAAGTTTAATGCGAAGTAGCATACTCAGTTATTTGGTAAAGTTGAAACTTTGACAACTTACTCTACGTTTGTCTTCGTGTATATTTTGTGTGTTTCGTCTGATTCAAGTTCAACAACTTATGATCGCACCCTCTAAGGTATTGTATTTACTATTCAATTTATATGTATTTGTATGTATTACTTAAATGTTAAGTATTTAGAATTTAAATTAGTTTTATTTATTTTTGGCTGCACGATTTTTTCCAAAAAGATGCAGAAGCGCTTGGTCTACTATTTTAATGTACTTATTTGTAATGTAAGCTATATCTTTCGCATGCACATTTTTATTTTTTGTTTGAGCTCTTATTAGTGATAAAATGTTTCACCTGTTCGCGCATCAGCTGTCCCTCGGAACCGGCTGCGAATTGTATTTGAAGTCCTCGAATATTTACATAAAACTTTAGACACTATAAGGGAACACCAAAATGGATAAAACAGACATAACACGCAAGAAACTATGACACGACCTCTCAAAAAGTTTTAATAGCATTCTAAGGATATAGTAAATCAAATGTTTTATTTATGAAGTAATAACAGCGCGACAGAGTGCACTCTAAAATAGACGTGTATAATAAAAAATCCATACTCCTCCCAATAAATTATCGGAAGACGTTCTTTTTATTGGAGTAACGAATGGTGAGATGAGTAATGGCGTAAGTTTGTCCAATAAATCATGCTTGCCGAAACTGTGAGGAGCTTCCGACGTTGGGGTAGTATTTGGCAAGAGCAACCCTCACTTGTTAGTTTTATATCATACACTTATCAGGACTACAATCAATGATGTAGAAAAAAGTATTGCTATTATTTCTGTAGACAATTCTCAGACTATAGAAGTATATGAGAAGCTTATACATGAGAAATCGATCAATAGCGATAAAAGCCTCAAATTACCAAAGCAGAAATAGCACGGAGGCAATATTGTAAATGGTACTTGAAGCCCGTTTACATGAATGAAATTGAAGTCCACTTACGCCACGCAATTTGTCATTGTTGGTCATGAAACTCGATGGATAATAATAATGCTAATAGAACATGAGCAACAACATGATTTAGAGTTAAAATGGTATTGTTAAAGGGTAGTAAAACTGGTAATTGTAGAGGGCCGATTCTCTACAAGAAAATGGAAGTGCTAAATGGTACAACGGCCGATGGTCCGTGAAACGACACGTCGAGTGAACCGATAGCATTTGATGAACTATTGTTTAAGAATGTAGCGCTGGGCGGAGGCGGATTGGACTCGCACTTAGATTTTGTGTAGACAGACGCTCAAAACATGAATCGGAATTTAGTTAGGAAGTTCTTTTGTTACAGTTTATCTCGTAGAATAGATACAATAGGAATTCTTATAAGATCGAATGAACACTGATTTGCTGATGATATCAGAATTTTATAACTATGTATGTTTAAGGGAAAATTAAAATTAAGTAATGAGACGTTTAGACTGAAGCTACGAGATATCTGAAGCTACACATACAAGCTTTATTTCAATGTCTCGCTCGTTCACTTCCACTCATATACTTAATCAGGCAGATATACGATATATTATTAGATATCTATATCAAATTGATTGGACCCGATCACTATTACGGCAGGGGTGGATTATGAATATCGGGTATCAGACTAGAAATTATCGATAGCCATAAAAAGGCGTTCCCACGTTGCCGGAAGCAAGCACTGGATCGCCACGCTTCGGTACTTCGCTCTTTCACTATTGTCCCTTTGTCCGTACTTAGCTCCGTCAGCCCGTCAAAAGAGCGCCTCTTTATTCCATGGATCTAGTTTGCCGCACTTAATTCGTATTGCATCATTCGTTCCACACCATTTTCTTTTTTTAACATCGATCGCTCCGATAACTCCCCCAATGTCGTGTCGTGCATTCGTAACAAAATTCTCTACACCACTTACTTTATCACATTTTTCAATCGGCGATTTGCTAGCTTATAATTATATACCCGTACCACAATAGTTTGTAACGTATAATTTAAAGCCTTATTATGGAGCTCTTAATTAGTAATTTCCTAGCCGGGCTTATGGTTAGCCGCCTTCATTTAGTTGCAACAGAGTTCAAGAACATAGCGGCCAGCAACACTAGTGAAATTTGCATTCTTGCTTCGCTCAGCCGACATAGCCTAAGGACCACCCGCGTTGAACTGCCTCCGATTCAATACCAACTTTATAACATCGAGATAGAATTTGAAATCAAGATTCTCGTTTCTCATCATACCTATCGCTTGCAATAAGACGCTCTACAATCTACTCGCGTCTACTCGCGCAAATTTCAGTATGCGTAGCGGGTGAATATTTTATGTCGGTTTGCCCATCTTTCATTTCATCTGCTAAGAAACAAAATCAGCATTACGTAAACAAAAAGCAAAACGAAGGGCTTTAATTTGCGGTAAACATCTTTTCTCCTGCAATACCGTAAATAGAAACTCTCAGCAGGATTTTTTTAATCTTCGTCCAACATCTCGAATAATACAGCTGCAGCATTCGAATCTCATTAGCAAGTGAAACAAGAGAAAAAACTCAGAGCAATAAATTTTAGCAAGGCTCAAGTGGAAACGTTTACGGTTCCTTTTAATTTGGTTGGCATTGTCGAGGCGTCCCGCTGCGCGCCGCCCGTTGGATTTCTTGCTAGAATTCCAGCTGTTCCAAACATTAGTTACTTCTTATTAGTTGATTACGAAAACGAATTAAATGTTACATTTCATGATTAGACTTTATGGGGTTGTAATTCTAATAAATTTACATTAATTAGATATCAATGTAACCACACGTGTAGACAAATATATCCGAACTCAACCAACAAGTTTCGATTTCCTGCAAATAAAAAAACACCGGCAGATGCAAACGCGACTGAGACTGAGGATAGCGGAGTGTATCATAAATCAAAGTGGATTTTATGATGGTATGATGGGACCAATAGCTACCTCTCTCGACACATTTCGAGGAAGGCGTGTTTATTTTAAATGATTGAAGTAATTCCAAGGGTCGGAGGAGCCGCAGCTGAGTATGAGATCGATGACGCTGCGCTTTCTGCCGCGCCGTCTGCGAGCCCAGAGCCCACAGATAATATTAATACTAGCCAGCTATCGATGGCGGCGATAAACTTGTTTGAGTGTGGAAAGATACTATACTACTACATCAATCATTCGGTAGTAATTGAAAACATGCAGCTGCGGCTTTACGATAAAACAATAAATAACCTTCACGACCCGAGCACCGTAGAAAATGTTCATTTCATTATCGTTATTCAGAAATATGTTCTTTATTCCGGCGTTAAAGCAAGCGTTAGTAGACATTTTATGAGCGCGGCGACACGTGTTTTGCAAGAATCCTCAGCAACTGCGGCCCAGCTGTGAGGAGCAGAACGTGCCGTTCTGGGTGCACATTAAAATTCCCACACATAAAATTCAATGATAAAAAAAGGTTCGCCCGATGGCCCCTTTCCTACTCACAACAAACAAGCAGGTAAGCGAATCTTTACGAGCCCAACAAAGTGAAATATGCGCAATCCGGTGAAGGATTTTACATCTTATTACTGCTGCGTAAAGAGTCAGTTTATACAAGAGAAATGTAACAATGATCTCTCGCAACATTTGGAAAGAATAAAAACCTTGTTTTCTTTTCTATTCTCCGACAAATATGGTGCTATGAAGTAAAAAGCTCCATTGGTTTTGATAGGGCTTTTGGAGGTCTTCGGTTGGCAACCCCATTATTGCGGTTGATTGTACCTTATACGGTTTGCTTCCTCGATGCGTCCGTTGCATTTAGTGTTTTGATTACATAATGGGAACTAATGAAAATGAATGAGTCGGGTTGGTTGGGACTCGCATCCGCTCCGGGAAACAAAACGGAATAATGCATTACTTGTGTAACGACCATGTATAATAAGTCATTGATTCTGAGACCACTGTTTGCTCTACAACCAGATATTTGAAGGTCAATGACAATGCACATGTCAGAATTGATATTCGTGGGTATATGCATCGCAACATATTCCGGGTCCCCTGTATCGATTCTCATCAATAATAGTTCGTGACTGGATTTCGGCTAATCATCGTAAGAGCTTAAACCGGCTGTGACAGCGTACTTGTAATACATTCCATTGTCGCGCCGCCGCATCTGATACGGCGAGGTGGTCGCCCAATCAAAACAGACTAATGTGATCAACTGTTACGCAAGGACCACTTAACCTCTACAAAGGTAATTCTAAGGTCGTTTCAGAGGTTAATCAACGCATTTGCGTGGACAAAAAAAGGTCAAATCTTTCCTTTCTCCTTACCTAACTAACAATGAACTTTTGTAGTTCTAAAGAAAAATGATAAAAGATATCTCCGATTGATTTTCGGTGAAACGCGTTTGAAGATACCAATTACTTTTTTATATCTACTGTTCACAGTGGATTGGCATTGTTAAGAAACTGTGGAGCTTTCTAATAAAGCTGTTGTCCCTTCGCTGCACGACGCGCGACGGAACGGACTTTAGGTGTGAGCTTTTTATTCCGTCTTAAAAGCAGATGCATATATTATCGTAACTATGTTATCTAACAACAAACAGTATAAAGTACACGTTTGTTGGTGTGAATTAATTTGTTCAAACACAACTCCGTTATAAAGAATGTTTAATGCAAAGTAAACAGAATTCTAACAAGTTCTCCGTCAGTAAGAGTTGTTGCTTTAGTTATGCTATATTATAGGTGTTTTGTTTACACTATTTTTAAATTTCAAATAAGTTTGATGGCGGGGTGTCTGAGCAACGTCAGTAACTGGTTATTGAGAGCCACGTAGCCACGTTGGCTGCGCTCACTCGTCCAGCGCTGGGCGAGCAATCAAAACAATAATGTTATGATAGGCGGCAGTGGCGGACTGTTTACTTTAAACATTGCCCGCCAGCCGCGGTAAGATTATATTCCTTGTAATGCTTTACCTAAGGGCTGTGTGCTTTACCTCCGTCCCATTGTTTAACGGCCCCGCACTTTGTTTACACAAATTACTTTAAACAATTCGGTAAACATCAGCCATTTCATAACAGGTAGTTGTCTGCGATAATAAACTATTAATCTTCCGTTCCACCGACGCAAGCGCAACATTCTAAACGGTACCGTGTTGTGTTCGGTTATAAATAACTGAAATGTTATTAATATCTCTTAATATGGAATAATAGTCGTTGAGGAGTTGTCATTAAATAATTTTTACGATTAAACGAGACGCAACGACGCTGTAAGTAATACTCTCGTTAACCAGATCGTTCAATGACTGCGACTAGTTTCATATAATTCTAAACGGGTTGTCTCAGAACCGTTTTTTGAGCAAACGGCTCAGTCATTTCTATTTAAAATGAGATAACATTCACTTCGGAATTTAATGTCGTACATAAAAATCGACGTAAAATGTTTATAGCGTGACATAAATAATTATTTTGTTATTTAACAACAAACATCGTAAATAGTAATTCTAGAAGGTACTTTATTACATTCTTGACAAAGATATTGATTCGAACTCAATCAAGTCGTAAACTGTACGTGTTAATGGCATAATCAAAACTTCCTAAGTAACACGAAAGCCGACTCCACGAGGAGACATACTCGAATGTAATTAAATTGTTTACATTGAAAATCGATTATTGAGTTGAGTTCGGGGTGTGTGTTAGTTAGGTGGCTATAACTCTGAATTTCGTGCAGTTGACTTCCGAGCCCCGACGTGCCAGGGAATCGAACTTTACTGCCTATAAACTCTTTATTACCCATTGTCGACGATTATTACTTAACCCTCATGACTTATGAACTAATAAATTCGATCTTTTCATGCCGATCGTGCTTCGATTTCACTCGTACGAGCTTTCGGAGTAAATAAAGAGCGCCATTTTGAAGTTTCATCGTTATCAAGTGAAATAAAGATAGGTGCTGGGGTGCTCGGGCAATGATTAATGCGGCCCTGCCTTATTCGGTACCGAGTCGGAATACCGATTGGATTAAATAAGAACATTAAAAGCGTGCAATGCCGCGTGCGTGAATCAATAGATTAGATGGAAATAAGCTTAAAATATCTCCGTATGGTCTGGCTGTAAATAACTTGTTTGTAATTGCAGAGCCGCGATTGTCTGCTACTATAAGGAGGGCGGCGCGCTGTTTGATAGCAATCTCGCCAGTGCCAGCCACCAGCGCGGCTCCCCTTCCTACCATTTGCGTATCGGAGTGCTGTTTGCGTGTTACCGTTTTCGGTCATTGCTTTAGTAATACACTGTCAGTGCGCACAATATGTCATTGTAATAGACTACATAAATATTCTCAACTAAGTTACTATTAAACCTTTTAAGCGCGGTAATATTATCATGAGGGCACAATAACATTGCATTATTGCACAAAGGATATGAACAAGAGAGTATAACATCTAAGAAGGACCATTGGCTTTATTGAAAGCAGTGCTTGCTTTATACTGTCCCCCGCTTTCTGAGGCATAAAGTTATTTTCACAACAAAGCACGCGGAGCCTGTGAGCTCCTTATATTGGACCTCTCTTGAGCCGACCCATTGTAATCTTAATGCCGTATTATATTAATGCGATAAACATCTCCGAGATCTCTGTGCTCATTTTTTTTCCGTGAATTATAGTGAGTTTAATATTGGCAGGGTACAGTTTGTTAGACGAGACGTTTCTCTGGTTACGAGGTCTTATCTTCAATCGATCCGAGGGGATCGGATTCTATGAGCAGTACCTACTTTACGATTTCTGCGGTTTAATTTCTTTAACGGGCTCTATTGAAGAGGAATTTATTTAATAACTCATCGAATTCAAGTAAGGCTTGGAGCTGCTCTGAATAGCATAAATAATGGAGATACCGACGTCATCTCATCAATGTCACATGCTATTAAATATGTATAATACGGAGCGCATTAAAACACTTATGTCGGATGACAAGGCATGAAAATCCGAATTTACTGAGCATATTACTATGGAGCGAGAGAACACGGCGAGCCACGCACAATGTAACTTTGTGCCTTCCCTGAATAATTGCCGTATTTAACTGTGGAGATTTAGTGTCCCATCTTGCATCACAATGGAGTATTTAGTCCGTGAAAGAAACTAAAAACTATTGTTTGTCACTTCTGAGACAAAATAATCGCGAACATTTATTATGAAATTCCTACATAATGTAACTCTTAACAACAAATGTATTGGAAGACCAAAAAGCTGAGCGATTTGATTGGTTTGACTTGAACATACGTGAGCGGAATAAGATTGAATAGCTTTTTGGGCGATTGCAATGGACTTGGGGAGGAAAAGGCATTATTAGCATCCACGTTCACTCAGAGCCTGTTTAGCTAATTGAATTAAGGAACTTTGGAAATCCTTGATCGATAGACGCATTTTTGGAAACAAGGTTTAAAGGGAGAGAACTACATTACACGTGGGCCACGTACGCCAATATGAGCGCGTCGTGTTCCACACATTTTTTATGGCAACTAGACTTGTAAGCTACATTAGATCCACGCCACGCGATGCAACGCGATGTGGTTTTACGTATAAATCAAGTGTGACACACGAGTGCGTCAGTCTAATCTAGTTGCCTCTTAAAATCTACGGAGCTCCATTAAATCCACCAGTTTGTTATCATTAAAGATTTAGCTGCTAGATGTAAACGTGATTTAATACCACAGTAATAACTACAATGCTATATTGCCAGAAATATTTCATACATCAATTTTAATACGACTAGCCAACATTAATTTCAAATAAAACTGTGTTTCTCACAAAAACTGTTAAATTAGCGTTCATAAATCATAATACGCTTACGAAAACTTGGTTCTCAGCCAAGATCAAATGTTTTCGTTCAGACGTACAATGGAACATTGAAATCATGACTGTATGGTGTCACACCATATTTATTTTAATGGGGATGGTCATTACATTTTGTACTTTCGAGTGGCCTGTTGCAGGGTTGGCGCTTCAACTTTAAAATATACAAAATAATATTAGTCTATCTTATATCTATATGCATAAGCATAATTATCAACCTATTAATATTTCTACTGGTGGGACTCAGTTAGTCTCTTTAATAGAGGGAACGGGCCATAGGCCAAATCCACCTCGCGGGCCCAGTCACATAATAATATCTGCGAATTTAAATTATGCAAAGTAATGCGCCTGGCTTAAAACTCGAAAGTCGTATCAATTATAAATATGCCACCATTACAACACTAAATTTTATCCTAATTCCTATTTTCATTAAATTATTCCGTACATATTTCGGTACCTACTTGATCTATACAAACACCAAAATCGTTACCATTGAAAAAACCATTTCGCCATCCCGGGGCGCCTTGGAAACTGGGCCAAATCCTAAGAAATGCATATTGATGGCAACCCTTAACCAGTACAACGCCGCTTTGTCCCGTTGAGTAATCGTCACAACTTAGCTCCTCGAATTTATGTCCCATTTATACTTCAACCATAATGGAATATTTAGGGGTGCGCGAAAACTTTTGCACTGTACGACCATATTTTATTTACAGTGACATGTGAATGTTATGTTTTTTGTCCCGAGCCACACCCGCTGAAGGTTCACCGGTGGATATTGTTGCTAGTTTTGGATACACCTGGGTTTATGCAGGGTAAAGTTTTGAAGGTTGCGGCGTTGTTCAAAAGAGTTATCGTGGCCCAGGAATGTAAGGGCATTTGAAGTAGCACAGGTGGATTTCAATCAGTGAAATTCTAAAGAGCAAGCGCTATACTCAGATCGGGATTTCTCATATCAAAAAAGAGAAAAATCAAAAATAGGATTCGGAAATCATTCTGACTGGCCAGGATTTTTTTCGACAAATGTTTATTTTTTATTGCGTCGTACTACGAATATTATATTATGTGGTTAATTATTATCGAATATACATTTTTTGCATCATAATATGTTACAAATCATACTAAATAAAATAAAAAACCTTAACGAACTAACTAAAAACTTAAACTTCTGTAGTTAATTATTACTGTAAATTAGATTTTAAACCAGTACTTACGTAGTATAGTCTGTTTTTTTTAAATAACAACCACTAAACCCGAAGCCATAATTCTCAAACAAAAAGCGAGCGTTCAACTTTAAACGCGGGTTAGGATACTGACCGCTCTTCAGTAAATTCTACCCGCAAAATGAGTGAAGACAAAGTGTAGTTTGTAACACCAGATGTTATGCTAATACCAACAGATACTCAAAAAGCTAGAGGATTTGAGTTTCAACTCTGAGTAGTTTTTAATGTACCACCAACGTTCTAAATATGTAAATTCTTAATCTCATTTCATAGAGATAAGATTCCATAGATTAACTTTTTAAAAAACGAACGCGTAAGCTTTAAGTCTTGACAGATCTATGCGACGCCTTTTATGATGATTTTATTTTTATTATTGGTAGCGTTGACTTTAATTTATTTCTGCCATTTATCAAAAATGTAGACACTGCGTTTTATTTCGTAAAACATTTTCATAGTCGAAAATGTATAATATAGAGTCATAAATAAGTTATGAATACATTTCTGTATTAACGATATCGGATAACTGGTCATCTGTTTCTCATTAAAGTGTCTACTGGTTTACGTCTTCTTTTCTCGTGTAGATGAACTAAAATGATACTTCGCTTTAAAAATATTTAGATACGAGATATTTAGTACCTGAGCAGATCTATCAGAATCTTTAAGAATTCACAATATTCTATAGCTAGTTTCGTCAATTAAAATTATGTGGAACGGGTTAAACACTCGCAGTTTAAAAGAAGCTTTGATCGTTTTTGCTGCGTCTGTAGAGTCAATATTTTTTAACAGGGTTTTGGCATAGACTCGTCATAAAACCAACATAAGATAAAGGAAATCCGCCATTAGATAAAGTTTTTTTTATTAAATATACATATTTGTATAATAAATAAATATTTCTTTGTAAAAGTACTCCACCGTAGTTCCAAGTGAGATAATTTCCCACCTAACAATAAAAAAGCGGCGCCAGAATTTTTCCTATAATATTTTAACTAAGTAACTATTTTCAAAATAAACAATATCAACCATTATCAGTTAAAGCACAAAAATCTAGTAAGCTCACGTAATTAATCTTGCAGAAAAACAAAAGTGTTACAAAAACAAAACTACATAAACTAGCAAAGAAAGATTGCACACATTCGACTGAATTTATAGCACTCTCAAGAACTTATGAAGTGAACTTTTGTGAAAGAGTATAAGGGCGTTATATGAGAAGAATACCTATACTGAAAGTACCAAGTTTGCTCTGAAGGTCGTTCTAATACAGCCTTTGACATTCTGTCCTTTGTGTAAAGTACGTACTTCTTTCTACAAAAGTACTTAAGCAATCTACATATTTCATGACTTCTGTACGTAGTATGTTCACTTTTGATATTAACGAAACAACGGTCAAAGTTTTGGTAGACAGTACTATTCATCTTGTTCTAGGCAGTTGGACTTGACAGGACATTAGACTAAGTATCAAGCGAATGTTTGTGCGCTACCGTCTTTTTTGGGCTTGAGAAATCATTGAATAATTTCTCAGAGGAAATGTCGGAATTTTACTAACTAAAACCTACCCGAGTTTCTTCAGCCGCCTTTTGCGTTCCATTGCCGATGTGACTCTTTCACATTCTGAAACTCATAGGCAACTATCTGGAAATTATGCTTGGTAAGTTCTTTTTGTACCATGGCTACCGAAATATCCTGACCAATCGTTAACTTAAGTGCCGTAGCCAGGGCATACCTATTGCTCGCAGACCAGATAACCCCATCTTGAAAGCTGAAAGCTTCTGAAGTAGCGACCGAGTACGGCAAGACGCAGCCTTAGAAAGCCTCCTATAAGGTGGTCCGATGACCTGGTGAGGGTCGCGAGAATCCAATTGATGCTAGACACATTGACGCTTGAGATAGACCTATGTTCCGTGGTTGACATCTTTCAAAGACGATGTTTTTTGTTTACAGTCTACCACCATCAAATTGAAGGATTACAAAATTAACTAATTTATTAAATACCTAGGTAGTACCTACTTTATTAAATAGTCTTACGTTTCAAAAGATAATGTTGCATATAGATAGATATGAAAGTTATTTAACCTTCTACCACCGGTCTTTGTTTCATATCAAAACAATGAATCATAATTATCTTCGAATCTGAACAAAGAGTCTTCGTTGGATTGATCAGAATTCGTTATCGGGAAGTAATTATTGCTGAAAAGCGCTTCCCACGGTTCTAAGAACATTGGCATAAAAGTCTTTTATCGAACTAATAAACAGGCGATATTCAGGCGTCCTTATTATTTTACTGCTGCAATATTAACTTTTTAGATAAAAAATCAGATGAAATAGGATTATTTTTTTACTAACGGTGCACAAGTTATTTTTAAATGTATTGTAGTTTTTGTCATTTTTCGCTAAGTATTGATGTTCAGTTAAAATTGTTGTTTTATGTCTTTATGACCTTTAGTTTGCATGTTTATATATGTTACATATTGTGATTCTACTTTGTATATCTTAGTAAATATTACTTCCTAGCTAGAAAAGTATTCTAAGTTAATATATAACCTTAGCAGTTTGCAAATAAATTATTTGAAATCTGTTTAATAAAAATGCTTAGGCAAAGGAGAACCGGATACGATACATAACACAATAAACTATAACAATAAAGACACACAGCAATGTAATTCTGATCATTACCATGACAGAACGGTCTTGCTCAGTTCGATGTACGGCCACGTTATTAAATCATAGTGTGAAGTTTCCCCACTTAAGTCCCCAACCACAATGTACTGAGGTTTCTCCTTGAATAAATAATGAGTGGAGCCACGTTAAGCCCCTCGTCCACCAGTCAACACTTGACAAACTTGTCTTTAACATATCTAATGTTGTGGAACAAACTTTGATGTTATGATTCCGTTTTGCGGACTATTTCTTAACTGGAGACCAATCTAATTAGCTGGGCTAGATTTTGGCTTATAGTTTACAGAGTAATATTACTTGCCGGTATTGGTATGAATGATTCATTGTTCGTGGTTATGATAATGATTATGATAGCTTTTATTGACAAAATAAGATTATACATCTACGAGTATAATTATTATACTCGTAGATGTATAATCTTATTTCTTCATAGTATTACAAAGTTCTTTTATATAAAAAATCTCGGGCAAGGGCGAGTCGGACTCGCGCACTGAGGGTTTCGTACTAACTTACCTGTAAAAACAGTTCAATTATCGAATCGCGTCTTGAAGATTTTTAAAAAACAAATTTTCTTGCGACGTAACTACATATTTTCAGTTTTTAGACTTTTCCCTAAATTTATGCTATAATACCTCTCTTCGTGCAAAATTTCAAAAATAATGAGTGGAGCCACGTTAAGCCCCTCGTCCACCAGTCAACACTTGACAAACTTGTCTTTAACATATCTAATGTTGTGGAACTAACTTTGATGTTATGATTCCGTTTTGCGGACTATTTCTTAACTGGATACCAATCTAATTAGCTGGGCTAGATTTTCAGTTATAGTTTTCGCAGTAATATTACTTGCTATTATTTATTTATGATTCATTTGGTATGAATGATTCATTGTTCTTGGTTATGATAATGATTATAATAGCTTTTTTGACAATCTTAGATGTACATAATATCTTATTTCTACTTAGAATTACTAAGTTGTTCGAAGTAGTACATAAAAAACAATGTTTTCATATTAGTTATCGGTTTCTTGACTGTCTTTTAATTTTTAGCATAGATTTGACACTTATGTTTTTAATCTTTCTCTTATATTTTTTTTTTACTCAAGTCGTTCCAAACATTTTTTTGATGTCATCTTCCCATCTACGACCTTTACTTCTTTTTTATATTTAGGGAACCAACCTTTTGGGCCCACATTTTTCTATTAAGCGTTATGTAAGTTGGAATAAATATTATATTATTATTTTATTTATATAAATTAAATTGCATTGTTTTATTTTTATTCTTTGCTAAACCAATAATTACCCTTAGATTTTATATTTGTTGTTTTAAATTACCTTTTTAAAATAAGTAATCAATATAAAATTAATTAACACTACTAATTAAACAATAATCCTTCTCAAATGACCCACCACTGGTTGCTCACGGTGTATATGTAGGTACTCATATTAATATTTTTTAGTTTAAATTATAAACATCAGTTTATAAAGATTGCTAACAATTTATTTTATCATCCAAAAATATCAAAACCTTCAGCCGGATTTTCGCAAGGTGTCAAATACGACTCTATATCAACATTTCAGTACACTTAGCTTAATTACACACAGGGCTACATTACACCCAATTCATTCCAATAAAACTTTTCACCTGCTTCAATAAAAACGTAATAAAACGCTGTCAACACTCAGACAGGAATGTTCAATGTTATTTTATATAGCTTTTTAATTAAGATATAATAAGAAACTTGAGTAGTACGTACAATTGAATACGCCGTAGGTTGGAATGTCAAGCAAATTATGTTGGATAAGATGTGTCACTTGTTTTCGAATGGCCAGTGGAATCTGCAGATTGTTATCCGTTTATTAAGTTATATTGTCAATTCTTGCATTTCATATAAATGTATTACTTAATTTTGTTTGAGGTAGGGATTCATGGAATGTGTCTTGCTGTAGGGTGGCGCGAAGGGAAAATATCAAACTTTCGTCTCGTGTTCCTTCAGTGTTTTTTTTTTAAATGTTATAAACTAGTGCTTGGCTGCGATCCCACCTGATGGTAAGCAGTGATGCAATCGTTGATGGTGAGGCGCACTAGTTTATTAAGAGCCAGTGGTCTTTTGCGTTTTAGGGTCTATGTGACTTTTTCGAACAATCTCAATATAGACACGGTGTTACTGCGCCTAGGTACATCTCCATTGTACGCTACCGTGTCCCCCGCGTGATTCGCACTATGGTGAAACCTAGGCCTTTCTTCCACCTAAATCTGGTGCAGGAACCTTCTGAACTTACCATGTCTGGTGAGTACCTGCGTCAAGCAAAAGATGAGGATGCCTGATGCCTGTCCAACCACTCCTCAACGAGAGGACTAACCGCCATAATTACGGCGTGCCCAATTCCTGCAGCCCTGGCAAGTAAATTTGAACGTGGGCAATTATAATTTAAGTGTCATCAAGGCTAAAGTGAATCTTCACCATCAACGATTGCATCACAGCTTACCATCAGATGGGATCACGGTCAAGCACTAGTTTATATCAATTAAAACAAAAATTACAGCATAAAGACATCATAACTTTTATAGTTATGGAGCACTTTATGCTTCTTGATTCCTAGCGTGACGTATGTTATGTAAATTTTATATCAGTACAGTGTATCATTATATCTACATGAACGGAAGTATGGCGGCGAGTGCTAAACTGTGGTCGACCTGATGGATTTATAGTGAGCGGCGTGACAAGACTACCGACTTATAGTGTCTAGGCACTGGGTTATTGTGTAACACGATAATGCTTTAGCTGCTAAGCAAATGTGGGAGAACCCCTATTGTACCTCACTGCTTTATAAGAAGGATCGTGGGTATGGGGTCTTCATTTGCCATGGACATGTCTTTAAGGCCAGACGCTTTCAACAAGGGCGACAATTAAAAATGATGTCACAAATTCACAATGCTCGTGGAATTAGAGATAAGAAGAGAGTAAGAAACTGCTCACACACGAAAACGAGTTATACCATGAACACAGAATGATGCAGAGAGCTCGAAGAAGCGTGAAAGTTATTGCACATAAATAATAAATTGCGTTCAGAAAGCAATACTGCAATAATAAAACCTATCAAACATTTCATAGAATTTAATGCCCACAATATCATATTATGGCATTTCACAATTGAAAATAAATACGCTTTTTACGTGTTAAAGTAACATCGTAGCATGTGACGGCCAGTTATTGTTTGCGATCAGGCGTGGTCCGTGGTAGCGTGGTCCGTTTAATTGGCCGACAGCGCACGCTGCAACGTGGCGTGTAAGATAACACCAGGGAATATAACACGCTCCAAGAGTGTGCACTATGCCTCCTCTCTATATCCACGCTTAAAGGCTATTTTTAACTCAGCCCGGTTATACCACAGTCTACCATCCACTTGCCGAATCATGGCGACAATTATTAAACGATAACAGTTCGGATATGGCTTTCCTGTGCCTGGGTCGTGGGCATTAAAGATAAATTATGACAATCGCTCGGAATTTTAGATGCGATAAGGTGAAATGTGAATGGGAGATAGGTATTGATAGAACTTATTAAGCTCAGTCAATGTACTCTGTATCGGCGAGCGTTATATTCAGATTTTAATAACCAATATTGATTTTCTTCTCGCATTCGATATTCTTTTTAATTTGACATAAGTACAATAAGGTATCGAGGTTATTAAATTTGAAAAATTCAATCTCGATGTGTCGCATTTTATATGAAAAATATGGCGTGTATTATAAATAATGTTTTATAAAATCGAAATGAAATTGAAATTAAAAACAGCCACAATTTTCTTAAAGACGAAACTACAGAGTTCTGGTGAGGTAATTGTAGCGAAATAGTAGTGGCGGAGCTTGAAGACTGCAGACGGAATAATTTGAATTTGCATAAGTTTGAATAAAACATTAATTATATTTAACTATTATTCAAACAGATGAAACAGTTGCGCGGCAGAGTCGATACAGAGGGAGTTATGGAGTTGCAGTTTAACTTTAGTTTTATATGTTCAGTCCATACTTCGTGCGCTTGGAGACTTACCAACGTGGAAGGTGTTTTAGTGTTAATATATTCTCCAGTTTAATACCCTGCATTATGAGGATCGTATATCAAGTTTATATTTCCGTAAATATAGCATCTGTCTGCAGAATGTTCGTTCTGACCTTTGATAATCAAACCGTCGCGACATAAATCAGTTCATCGGATCTTGTCGTATCAGACAAAGCCCCTAAAAAGTCGACAACGTTACACGAGTGAGCGTCACGTCAAAGCTCTCTTTGTTCTTTTCGAGCAAGACGTTGAAGATAACCCGTGTTCCTGTTTGAGTGGCATGTCTGGTCGCTCGCGTGCTGAGCTCAGATCCATTAATGTAGTCAGCCGTGTGCTGCCGCCAACAAACAAATTACTGATGCAAACACGTCGCAACACGCGAGCCAGCCTTGAAAGCCTTTTGCTTGCTTTGTCAATTTTGTTCCTCGTTCTCGTTCCTCCCTCCTCGTCGTATCGCCTTCGAGTTACTCGCCCGAATAATTTGATAAATGTTATTGTTATTGGTAGTGCCAACAAAGGTAATTGTTTTAGAGTTTGCTCACGCTACTCTGTGTACACATTCGGGGAATCATTTCTGAATACGCGCCTGTTTGTTGTGCACTTAGTTTGTGAACGGATCGGACGCTGTCAATGATTAGGTTTCAATTTATTCAACCGTATTTGTATTTACTTTTGTTTCTGTTTAGATTCTTTCAGATATTTTTTTTTATATTATTCATAACCTCACGCTTGACCTCTATTTCACCTGATTTTAAGCGATGATGTAGATAAAGATAAAACACGCTTACCTAGAAGTAACCATTCACACTTGACTTAAATGCACTGACGTTGTACCTATCAAGAAACACAGACTCCGGCAGGGAATTCCACTCTTTAACTGTACGTACAATTCATTCATCTTTGTCTTGGTCTTAAATTTTCTAATTGCAAACGTTGATTCTCTACTCTACATCTTCTTAATTACCAACTTAACCAAGAAGAATGTTGCAACTATCAACCTAGACACTTTAAAAGCAGGTAAGCTCCTCATTTTTCAGTCTTGGCACATCCTACCAATCATACAGTAAGCTTTGAATATATCTTTGAATCGTAGCAACATCTCTTGCAGTCCGCCACTTGTAACGACGGCTTCACGTGCAGGGTGTGACGTGAGCTCGAGCGAGGGGGTAGCGAGAGGGTGGTGAGGGGTGGTGTAACACAGCTCTACTAATTTCGCAGTCTCATGGTCTCGAGCCGACACCGCGCATTTGGCCGCCTGTTGCCACAATCCCGTCTTACTCAAAGGATTAGTCCTTTTAAGCAAATAATAAAGAAATTACAGGATTTGAATCCTTAAATATTACCTACATTTATTATTTAACATACAATCTTTGTTAAAATTCGCAAACGAGCGTGTCGTGTTTTTTGTTTCGCAGAACGTGGGTGGTCAATTATTAGCTAAATTATTACTGTCGGAAATTAACATTCGCCAAAAAGCTTTGCTGACGTAATCGTCGAAAGATTAATTATTTCTGAATAGTGTTTGTATAAAGCAATTTTAATAATGGGGCAATTTTAATATTATTTTTCTATTCGATAAAATATCGAAGTTGAATTTTGTAAAGAATACCTTTAACGTAGCGCAAACGCGTCTCATTTCCGTAGTACGACAATGTAATTCGGCGTTGCATAGATTGTTGGCTGCAGTAGTCGCTCGCATCGGAGTAGCACATAAAAGCATCGATCTATTAGTAGCTGGTTGAAATAGTGGCACTGTGTTGTAGCGGTGGCTGGCCGGGCCTGTCAATTAGGAGCAGCGCTTCGCCCGTCGGCGTCGCCTGTCACGGACCGAACTGTGTGAACATTTAGTTGGCTCGATTGTCGGATATTTTTGGAAAATTTTGAATGCGTTCAGCTTTGTATTCTGTGGCCTTTATTAACCGTCTAATTGGGTAGGAGATGGCTTTTAGTACGGACACGAACACTAGTTTTTCTTTTTTAATTACAAACCACTTACTTGCGCGAAAAAAACAAAGATCCTCGGACTTAACCAATACTATTTCCTGATATCATTACATTCTTTTGCATGTTCATACAATACTCATTCGATGAACTTAATTTTTTTTCTTAGCAACAGTACAGCACCACTTACAGTACCCGTCAATTTGAATATTTTATGGTGTGCTATTGTTCCGCTGGTTGATTCGTTAATGTAGTTTTGAACACCTCACAATACGCCGCTAACGCCGGATGCGTCTAATTTCGAGGCGTCCACTATTACGTTTGGCTGTATGTACACGATAGGTAGATACGCCATGATAGCTACATAAGTGGTTTCTAGTGTCACTTCTCGAGACCCTTGCGTAGCCATTTAGTGTGGGTACTTAGCTTCACCAACATTTTAGGTAAAGTACCTACAGATGTTGGACCTTTCCCGACATTACATTTGCACAATACTCTACCGAAATTACGTTACTTTTGTTGAGTTTTTTGTATAAAAACTCGTAGCCTCTATTGAAAGAATAAAACTCGTAGCAATTCTACGATATTTTGTCGTAGCCCCGTAGCTCGTAGGTCATTGTTTGAAAATATCGAGATGCTTTTTTTGAGATCTGTCTCTTCCGTCATATTATTACATTGTAAAAAATATCTCAGAAGCAAGTAGTTACGAGATTCGAAAGTGCTTGCTTTTCAAAAAAATGTAAGCAACTTATACGTGTTTAGATCGTCGTACTTGTATTGTAACTTTCCTTACCCCGCGTGGGTTTCACAAATCTCGGGGTCCACAGGGGAATAGTACTTTTCCAAACGATAACAAACAACTTTACGCGAACAACTTCTGGAAATTTGATCATTTTGTGAACCTCATACATAATAAATAGTATTCTTTCTTTAATCAAAGTATCGAGAATATTTGTTCGGTATTCCAAAATGGCAGGATACGGGTTGAAGAGTTTATTCACCTTACTGGGGCGTCGCATGTAAGGTTTCAATATGTGTAATGTAATAATATTGAAAATCGGTAAACTCGTGTAGTTGGTATCGATATAAATAGCCTGTTATTCGATTTAATACTGATATTTATCCTTTGTTAGTTTTAGTTATAATTCCGTTTGTCGTGTCCGGTTCTATTCGTTAGGTAAACTTTACTAATTACAGTAATTTGGTTTGTGATGAAGGACATCTGTCTGTATAAAATAACACGGTGGGTCGGTGTTGACAAGAATTCCTACTTTATTGTTTACTTACCGGTTCTGACAGATTGAGTTACTAACGAACATAAATAATTAAGTTTTTCCTTTTACCTATGTATTGTATTTCGTACCAGCCATTCGTTCCAGCTTCGCAAACGACATTTCTTAGAATTTCGAAGTATTGTAATAACACCTATTGTTATAATTCTTTGAAATTTATCATGTGTTTAATAGACATATTCGTGGAAACCACATGAAAATCTGTTTAGTTTTTTATTGTATAAAATATATTAGTTCATCGCGTTCATATAGACAAATTGACATGATGGGGGACTTTGATTTATAATATACATACTAGCTACCCGTCCCGGCTTCAATCGAATGCAATTTTTTTAGTTTTCAGTTTCGTTAAAATCCATTCCAATATCCATACATACAAACTTTCGCGTTTATAATTTTCATAGGAAAAAATAGTTTGAAAAATATATACGTACAATTATTAAGGTTTTTGACTTGTTTCAATTGCCGTCTTTTTTATCAGTAGCGCCTCAGGTAAACAAGTCTATTCTAGGCGTGAGTATGATTTAGTACTGACGTAAGAAAGTGCTATATTTAGAGAGAAAATTCGTAGGCTTCTTTTCGTCCTATATATAAATATGTAAGTTACGTAAAGTTGCTGAAAGAATAAGCATTGGTGTTTAACGCCTTGGAGGAGTACTTCGATGCCTGCCCAAGTTATTTGTGTGATAGTTAAGTTAAAAATACTCGCAGTTAAATAATAATCATACTAATGTTATTAAGGTGAAAGTTTACAAATGTGTGAATTTTTGCTATTTCTTCAGATGAACGGATTTGAATAAAATTTGGCACAAGGGTAGAATATAGTCTGAAATATCACAAAAGATATTTTTATCCCGAGTGCTTGTTTCGTTTAGATAATTGTTTACTAGCATGCGGGCGAAGCCGCTGCCAGCAGTCAGTATTTAAATAATAATTTACATATTTTGTAAGGTATTTCCTAACACACAGTTTTAGTAACGACTTATACTGTAGACGTTACATAACTTAGGTATATCTGCGAACGAGCCCAAGAGATGAATAGCTGTAGGCCAAAAGATAAAAAGGGAGCTTAAGTATCCGGATCTTTCTGACTCAGTCCAAGTTTCAGTACATTTAGGTCAAACGAAACGTGTTCAAGTTATATGATTTTTGTAGAAAACGCCTTAGTCATCACAGAGAACGCGTGCCAATAAAGAGACATCAAACGTTGACTTAGCGTCGCGATGCCACCACAAATACTTGTCATTCCGATCAACCGTACGACAAGCGTCCTCGAAAATGCATCCGCGCCATTGAATAAAGAAGTCCACGGCAATCCACTCACGTAGAAGTACAAACGGACAGACGGAGTGATGCGTCACGTGCACCCTGCTGCACTCTTTGCCCGCAACTTCAATTTAGTTAAAAGTAGTAGCTGAGTGCAGGCGTGATCTAACTTCTCTCCGCGGCAGGAATTTGGTCTTGCTTTTTCAAAGCCCGAACAACTTTATACCACAGAAATGCGGTGACTGGAAGCGGTGCGCGCTGCTACCAAAACTCCGGCGTGCTCTGTTATTATACGATTTTTATTACTTTGCTTTTCAGTAGGTATACTCGTACATTTCTGTGACGACCATTTTGATAGGCATTTAATTTAGATAGTAATGAATTCGTTGCTTTTTAATTAAAATTATTAATGATTTACGTGACATGTGCCTAATCGAAAAACTGTCGTAAAGAATTACGCAGATGTTGTATTTTAATGAAATACTCATATGGACAACACATTAAACAAACGTAGCTATATGCAGAACAAAGCCTATAAAACTATCTTATTATCTTGAGACGGAAAAAACGTAATATTGATCAAGGTTTGTTTTTATAGCCAATACATTCACCGCATACCTTCGCGTGTTCGTGTTAAAAAAGCGTCTAATTTGGAGTGCGACGCATCTACTACTGCGACCGTCTCTTGTTTTATTTTAGGAGACAACACTCGACCAACGAGAAAGTTTTTCCACGGCGTATATCAAAATGTCTTTTGCTAAAGCCAGCTAAGCAGAGCAGACTGCTTTCGTTTATAATTAATTTTGGCTGCAAACTTTACGCCACGAATATCTTTGTAACTCCAAGTTACTATTTTAGGAATTTAATACGTCCTTGTTTTGTGGGAAGCTCTCGAACCTCGCCAATTTAAATATCTTATAAGGGAACTTTTGTTTGCGGTAATTTGAGAACAATCTTCACTTAAGCGTATGTGTAGCTTGAAGGAAGTCAAAATAGTTTCATGGTAATTACTATAACTATAGTGGAAAATTTAATACAAAGTAAAAAAGAAACGTAGTCCTCGAACAGTTTAATAAACACGTAATTTATTCATGAAATCGAATGTAAAATATGTATGTATCATGTTTAAACGACCTTTGTCGATGTTATCACTAAACCATCATGTAGCTAGTCGGTTTCGAGTTTTTTCGACAATAGCCGAAGCAGCGACATGTGTTTCGTCAGCCGGAACCGCCCTCCGATATTAACATACAGTTACCGACTGTATAAAAAAACCTTTTTAAAACTGTGACATGACAATGATGCGTTAACATTCTGACAATGCCCTGTTAGAGGTAAAATGGGAAGTGCGTCCATTTAAGTAGGTATTCACGTTCGAGGCGTGTTTACAACGGGTTCTATACAATATTCGGGCGCGGTATTGCTTAGTCAGAACGCTGCGGAACTTGTTGCCTTAACGAAATTTTTATTAATGATCTTCGTGCCTCCGAGGAAGTCCGATGCGCGTGTAATTCGGATGCGGTCTATTTGGTACACATTTGTTTTCTGTTTAACGAACCGCGCGCATAATAATATTTCACTTTGTACTATCAATCACGAGTCGACGCGCGTAAATATCACTGATAAATATTCATATGGCTGTTCGATTACTACTCATATATTACCCGTTACATTCTCACTCTCACGGCTTATGCGGCAAGAATTGCTGATATCTTAATAAATGGCGCCATTAAATATTTTGTCATGACGCGATTTATGAGGAGAGAAGCTTAAGCCCATTCTATATTAAATTAATTCCTTTTTTACGAGTGTCGCCTCCTACGCGTGGCTTGACACTATTCTAGTGGTGTGTAACTTACAATAATTTAATGTATGGCCAGCCCATTAAAATCCATTGAATGTCGGCGGAGTATCAGAGAGCATTCAATCAAGCAAAAGAACCAGAAATAAAATAAAAGTTTATTGTCGTTTTATACGCAGAATATTAACTTACAGCATATTAAATATCGCGCTTTATACGCTTTGTTCATTTAGTTTGGCGGCACCGAACATACTGGGAAGGTAATATTCCAGTTACCATGAAACTAATGAATGAAGAATTACTGGAGATCTTATTCATGAAAAGGCGACCTTTTTACCTTAACAATATTCATTCTTACAGTTTGTTGCTACGCAAGTAGTATAATTTTTGACTACAGGAAGAGATACAGAAGGTACACTTTAAAATGGTTTCTCGTAGGTAGGTATACGAATATTTTTACAATAACTAGAAAGAATAATACTGTAGACAGAATTCCTCCGAATCCCTCAGAATCTCGAAATGAACTCCATACACAAAACGCGATATGACGGCAATTAGAAGTCGAAGACGAACTTTTTAAGACCTGGCAGCTGTGAGCTGGTTGGAGTATTATTTTTTTATTCCGTAATGAGACCTGCCCATTTGAGAAACCAATTCCAGTAGGATATATGGCGTGTAACAAAATGAACGAATCAGACCAGATCTTCGAAGAAATATGGAAACATTTGAGTAAGACTGGTGTCTGGTTTCTAGAAAAAAATTTCAACTTTATTTTTAGTAATTAAGAAATACATCTAATGGAGCAAGAGATATCTACTCTTAAAAACAAAGGCGACAACAGACTTTGAAAATTATTCACCATCAAACTCATATCGCACGTCTTTAGAGTATAGGAAAGGGTTGTTAATAAACGTTTGCCACGAATAACAGCTGTAACCGAAAACCAGCGTGGTTTTGTGGCAAGAATATTAACAACTGACGCGCTTCACAATCTTAGATTTTATTAGAAAACCATAAGTTGCGAAAGTAGGTCCTACACAAGTAAGGAGACCAACTAGAATAGACAACGAGTTTTGGATAGGAGCAGGTGTGCAACAAGGGTCAGCTTTGGGTCCATTACTGTTTACCCTTGTAACTTACAGCATAGCACTCTCATGTCGCCATGAAATCTCTCCAGATGATACCATCCTCCTCAGAGTTAAAAAATCTAGAAGCCGTTCTCGAAGTATAGAGTTCTGACCTGAGGTCTGCTGAATAAAAAATTTGCCTGTGAAGGCCTGTGGTAGAACTTTGGAACGGAAAAAAAAAATTCAAGATCCGTATTCCATATCCAAAAACCCTCCGAATCGCTCCTGATATGTATACGGACAAGTCGTAAAAGACCCGTAGAACACTTGATCAAATCAGTCTTGAATATCGACAGCGATCTGAAAAAGCTTGAAAGACTCCCCTGAAATCTGTATGTCCATCATTATCAAAGACCAGAAGGCACGTAATTTGGATGTTTTGGTAACCCAAACTTGGCGAAGAACGACGAGAAACTAGCGTACCCGACCTCAATTCCATAAAGCTGAGTAAACTGAAAATTGTACAGGAAAAAAAATCTTTCTTAAAAATATGTCTATATACTAGAATTTATTAATATCATCTGTAATACATCCATGAACAAAAAGCACTGAAAAACAGAATGTTTCATTCTTTGTCAAGAGAGCCGACTTACATTAAATGATTAAATTCAGGCTCATGGTGGGGCCGTTACAAAATTATTCCTACTTAAAAAGCCTTTGCTTAATTAACGCTCCGAAGATTTATCACGGGTCAATCTCCGCCATTTATTTTATGTGGGTTCCACCATTTGGAATGCCTACTAAATATTCAACAAATAGAAATGTCCGTTTGCAAAATCCTATTTTATATGATTCAGTTGAAGTAGAGAGGTCAGATTGAGGCGATACGGAGAATTTAAGGACGCTTCAGTGTGTTACACGAACGTTTTGAGTCATCGTTTTCTATATTTTTTCTTTCCAGATGGTTTTTCTACGCTTTTTATGTAGGTATCTAATTTTCTGCCTAAATTACTTTGCCTCCTGGGTCTTCGAGAAACCTTTTACGTAATAAAAAAGATGCGGCCACTCAACATTAGATACTAATGATATTTGGTTGGTAGAACGTTACCTACCGTTTTCGACCTCAAAAAGTTGGATCGCGATAAGTAAATCAAATCGATATTTGACACAAGATTTTCTTAACTATCATATTGCAGACACGATTAAGCCACAAAACCACAACTTCTTTCGAATTATAACAAACAATGTAATAAAAATAGAATTACTTAAGAATTACTTGTTTGTTGAATTCTTTTAGGAAAAATACCATTCGTTTGGGAGACATTAAGAATAATATGATTACATTATATTCACCCGAGGCTCGTCTAAAGCAGATGGACCACAAAATTAAATACCACCTGTAGTTTAGTAGACCAACTCGACCAATGATTACGGTAGGTTTGACTCTAATGGTCTACTAACATTACAATTTATCGTTCGGACTATTTATTTGAATTCAAATCGTATGAAGGAACGAGTTTTGAATTGCATTGATTTAAATATTTATAGAGTTTGTTTACTTAAATTATGTAATTAAAATTTAAATGGATCTGATCTAAATGTCGTATTTGACGAAGAAAGTAACACTTGATAGGAAAACGTCATGGAATGTTTTGTGAGAGTGGGCGGTGTACAAAAGCCTAGGTGCTTATTATAGTATCAGTGAGAAATATCAAAAGTTAATGGTCGCTTGTCCGCCGGTTCACTGCTCTTTGAAATTAATTTAAAGTGCATGGGAGGGGTAATTATGAGGCCAAGTAGCCATTATTGTAATAAACAGATGAATCATCTCGCTATTTGCGCGATAATGTTATGCATGCAGGGTTTATTATTTTATGATTAACGAATAACATATTTATGTAAGCTTTTACAAGAGCAATATGAAAATTAAATGGCTTAAGTGCAGTAAAGTTTTAAATGGCTTGTTGCGGTGAAATTACTTTTCAAATATAATGCTTATGTTTAGCTCAGTTTACGGCTTGCATAAATCCGGGTTTAACTATTTAACTGCAGGTTTAGAAATATTCGGAATGAAGTTCGGATTAAGCGCCAGTGATTTAATATCCATAAAGCCGTATGCACACTCCCAGGAATCGTTCAATGGCTTTTTTCTCTTGCTATCGACGTTTGTTATGTTTATGGTAGTCATTTAATGCCTTTTATAGTTCGTTCGTTGCGAATATCATAGCTATTAAGAATGGTTTGAACCTAAATTTTTATCACACGTTTATCTAAACTGGGTATTGTTTGTACTGTGCAACTGTATCGTGGGTATATTTATAAACATGTAAACTTACATACACAAGACACCCAGGATTTAAACAACTATCCGTAGGTCGTACAAATGTTTGTTTCGTACGGGAATCGAAGCTGCGGTACGGTCTATAATAGCCAAAACGAATTTGTGCTGAGGCTGGGTTATTGGTTACGTTTGAGATAATAGGCTCACTATAAAGAACTCATCTACACAACTAAAATGACTACATAGTGTTAGACAATACTAATTTTAAAAATTTGAACGTAACTTTGTCTGTTACACTTTCATGGTTAAACTACTAAACCGATTTCGATGAAATTTTGTACGAAGTAAGCTTGAACCTCAAGGAAAGGAAAACTATAGGCTAGGTCTTAAATTTCGATTTCGTGTCCGCAATAAGCGACATTCTCCAGGACGAAGTCGTGTTGGAAAGCAAGTTTCTTCCAAACTTACCTTTTAGCAAAATATTCAACTGGTCCCTAAAGATAATGTCGGCCTATATTTGTATACGTTCTTTCAGGTACATAATAGAAATTGGGATGCAAATAATTCTCGTTTCTTTTCATAACGTGAGGGTTCTTTAGAAAATGCTCGCGTCTTAGCATTGAATGCGTTAATTATTTTCCATTCCTTTGCGAATTGTAGGAGCGTGGCTTTGTTACCGGTGTGTAAAGATTAAAGCACGAGATTGGCCACGCCCAGCGCTGATTGTTGGCGGTGATTGGTCGAGCGCACTCTTTGTTGCACGCCGCTTTGTTTAACATCTCAAATTAGCGATGACTTACCTACGTTAGTTAGTAGAAAGTTGCACGAAGTTGCGTGGGCTTGCGATGGCGGCTGAGAATATAGTACCTGCCACCAGCCAATCACTGGCTGCTCAGTTAGTTTGTTTTCTTAAGATTGTACTTCTTAGAGTCTGTCAGCGAGCCATCGTCAGCGCATTAGTCAGCTTCAATTAGTTAGATAGTACCTGTACTAAATTTATTTTCCAGTAACGAGAGATGTGTTTAAACTAGAGATGCACTGAATAGAGGTTTCACCGAATAACCGAATACTGAGTAATATTCGGTTAATATACCAAACCGAATATACTGCCGGGTAATTCAGTTCCTTATTTCATTGTTTCGCCGCGCAAACTAGTTTCATTATACATCAGTAAATCTTTCTACAGTATAATTGTAATTTGCTAGTAGAATTATTGCAATTAAAAATTACTGTTCTTTAAAGACACTTGATTTTATGTAATTATTCATGCAACTTGTATTTTATTATCTGTATTTAATGTAATATTTTATATCTTTGTTTGAGTACCTTTACAATAAACGATTTCTAATAAATATGATTGTTTAAACATTGTTTTTCTTTACCTAATCTGAGAGTGTTCATGGAGATTGTTGCACATTCTTCTCTATAGAGATCTACGCTTTGGTATGTGCAATTAGTATGTTTTTCTGCCAAACTGATCATTTGACTTTTCTAAAGTGCCTATATTGGTTTATTTGAAATAAGTGCTTTTGACTTTAATTCATTCATCATTTTAACCAAATGATTCGAAAAACTCGAATACCGAATATAAAACGAACATTCAGTGCATCTCTAATTTAAACTTGTAAGAGCATTTAACTTAACTTCTTTACGATGTCCATAGTCGCAATATTGACAACCATAAAAGGCAGAACACACAGGTATTTACGGTCTTAACCATGTACAGTTATTAAAAAAAAAAAACAAGCTCGCGTTCATTGAATGACTAGGCTTATAAACGAGGATAACTTTCAACTCAGCTTAGCCGCTACTTTATATTTACTGCGAACCACTTTAATTACGTTTTAATTTTATAACCGACAATATTGTGTTAAAACAATTAACTGTCTGATTTATAATCATAACTTTGTTGATTACGGCATCGTTTAATATTAATCGTTGGTGAAATTCACTGAATTTAATTTCTGATTATAATTTGATGCACGTGGCTTCTGTTAACAAGTATGAATTATTAATTGCGGATGGACTGATAATTACTTCCACGTAGCACACTTAATCACATGTCCGTGGGTTGTCCGAAAGGGAAAATCCCTTGTCCAGGGACGCAAGCAGTGAGTTTAACGCCCGTTTTCAATAACCTATCGCAGTTCATAGATAGAGCTATCCCCGATAATCAGTAAGATTCTATCTATCAATCCACAACTTTTGGTAGGAAATGCTATCCGTCGGTAATTTATAGGAAAGCAAGTAAGGTCAAAAGGATAGATTTGTTTATTTTTAGTCGCTGCAACTGCAGATAGATAGCTTATTGAAAACGGGCATTAGTCAATAAAAGTCTGACATCCGTTCCGCCATAGTACGGAAGTAGTCATTGGATGATTTCTCACCTAACTCAAAAATGAGATATTTGAGAATTGAATCACAGTAAATTGGTTTACGAGTATGTTTCGATATTCTGCTACAACTTTTTTTTTATAATATTTCTCTTTTGACTAAGTTGGCGATGAGTATTACCTTTTTAGTTATTCTCTAAAATATAAAACAGACCCAAAGATCCATGGAGAGTGAGTCGCCTAGAGTGAAATGAAGATCGCAAAAGAACTTGGGTCATAGTCCGAGAAATTGCCACACTTAAGTAACAGTGGGCAGGGTATATTGCTCGCAAAACAGATGGTCAATGAGGCCGCTTAGAAGGCCTTCTACAAGGTGGACTTAAATACTTGATCGCGGAAATCAGATAGATGTGAGATGTACAGGACCAGTCATTGTGGTGACTCGCGACGCTTAGGGGTAGCCTATGTCTAGCAATGTACGTCATTCGAATGAAAAGATCATGAAACAGACAGGCAATTGGCCGTCATTTTTAGGACAAGAATTTCATATTCTAACCCGAAGAAGCGTAGAAAATCTCATGCATAGTTTTTCCGAACAACTGAAGCATATAATTCGTCCTTGGTGTAATCTGCGTAACGTGCAATAATTCCAAGTCTTTCTTAAAGAATAACATCATCTGCCTAGCCTTTTCCCAACTATATTGGGGTCGGCTTCCAGTCAAGCCGGATTTAGCTGAATACCAGTATTTTACGAAGAGCGGCTGCCTACCAGACCTCCACAACCCATTAACTGGGGTAACACGGTACTTCATGGCAAGACTGGAGTCAGATTTACTGGCTTCTGACTATCCGTAACGACTACCAAAGATCTACAAATGACAGCCGGGACCAACGGCTTAACGTGCTTTCCGAGGCACGGAGGAAACTCGTTATGTTAAGATGGTCACCCATCCACAGACCAACCTAGGCAAGCGTTGCTTAACCTTGGAGATCGACCTGTGCGGCTGTTATTATTTAGCCACGAGCTCCTCCTTTCTTAAAGAATAACACTAAATATTATATTAGCGGTATAAAAACAAGCCGTGGAGACAATGGCTCCCATGCGTCATGCTCGGAACAGGTGCACCTCGCGACTGTTTGCTGATTTATTGTAATTTATTTACTTTTTATAATGGAACCTTCGCGGTTCCTGGTCTCAGTCATTCAGGCGTGGTCCCGCAGTGAATAGATTAACTTTAAACACGATTGTCCTGTAAAAGGGCGTGCTATGTTACATTTTATTAACTTTTGTCTGCGGCTTCGCCCGCGTTAAAATAGGTTTCTCTATACAAAACTTGAACCCCCATTTGATCCCCTTAGGAATTTTAATTTCAGAAAATGCTCTCTTAGTGCTGGCCTACGTCATAAAAGGAAAAACGTTGTAAACTTTGAAGTTCTAAGACCCTGTAGTTTCGGTTGTGTGCTTTGATTTGTCAGCCAGTCTGTTTCTCTTTTTAATAAATAGGTAGATTACAATTTTGGAGTCATTATATAATAGTTAGATAAATTATATTTTTGGAGTCCTTCACGTAGGTCTGAATAATAAATCCACATTAAGAGTTGTAATTAAAGTTTAATGTCAGACCAATTCGTTAGACGCAGACACAAGACCGAACGAGCGAAAAAAAAATAAAAAAAAACAACTAATTTATTTACTTATTCATCATCGATTACATGGCCACAAGATATAGCCTCTAGGCATAGGCGTTCCAATCTCCCATAAAGATGAGTTTCTCAGGCAGAAACAGGTCCTTTGATTGAATAAAACAATGTTTCTTTTTAGGGTTCGATAACCCAAGGATGAAACGGGAACATATTACTATGACTACGCTGTCCATTCGTCTGTTTGTCGGTCACCAGACTGTATTTCATGAACCGTAATAGCTGGTTGCAATCATATTTTTGTTGCTGCTAAAAATAAAATAAATTAATATTTAAGTGGGGTTCCCATACGACAGACTTGTTTTTTTTGGCAGTTTTTTCTATGCACGGTACGGGTCCTTTCGTGCGCAAGTCCGACTCACATTCGGCCGATTTTTTAATTTAACCTTTTGATCCTAAATGTAGGTAGGTACGTTAATAAGTACTTGTCCTTGTGATGTCTTTCAAAACTAATTTAGGAAGATAAATAAGTTGGTTATTATAGTTAAATGATCGTGGGTGATCTCATCGCGGTCGCCGAGAGCCGACTCTAATTGACGTGGACCGCTAAGAGGACCGTGGATATTTGCCAGGGATCCTAAACTCTGCCGTCTAATTTTCTAAAATGATACATCACAACAGTCGGTGACTGGTTTTTCCTTAAATTACCTAGATTATAAGTCCAGTAATATTTTAGTATAAATAAAAAATTTCATTATAAATATGTAACTTATAAAATTGTCATTATAAAATGATAATTACAAAAAACTATGAAAGTAAAATGATATTTATGAAAAAAATAATTACATAAATATTCACAAAAAATATAATTAAAAAATAAATACATATAACTAATGTTTAATCATTCTTTGAACCAGTACATAATTATATTACCATTAATCTAATCTAAAAATATTATTAGGTAGCACAATTCCAGCGTTAGTATTTAATTTGATGTGTGAACATAAACTAGTGCCCCTCACCATCTACGATTGCATCACGGCTTACCATCAGGTGGGATCGCAGTCAAGCAATAGTTTATAAAACTTAAAAAAAAAACAGTGACTTTACGAACACCAAAAACCGTGTGGAAAATGGAACAGGCTACACGAAAGAGAGTAGCGTATAACCGTAAACCAAAAAATAAAATCAGATAGTTACGTCCTTCGAGTTTGTTCATATTGGATACTAGCTTTTTCCAGTTGTTTCACTCTCGTGATAGTTGAAAATTATCCTAAGAGAACATACTTTCGAGATAAAAATAATGACATGATCTACTCGTGTGTTAATCACAAACTATTGTTACAAATATTTAATATTAAAAAATTAACATTTTGTATTTTTGTCAAATTTATTCAGATCCGTTCAGCAATTTCAGCGTAAAGGAGCAACAAATATACATACACACACCCAAGTAAAAAACTTATAACAATGGTGTGATATCTCTAAGACAGACTACTTAGTATAACATTACCGAGGACTGTTCATCTGTCGTGGTCATGGACCATCATGCACCATTAACTTAATAGTTGTAATTCTTGTTATTATGCCCATAAAACGATTCTCAAATGACGCACTGGCGGCATTGTGGAACTTTTTGTAAGGCTTGTCACCTTCTCCACAATTTAATGGACTGTAATACATGTCGTAGCATTCGTTTTTCGCGTGACTCGATCTTTACAATGACTTTTGTGGTTCAATTTTGTTTAATTACACTTATTAGCATACAAAGGGGTTTTGAAGACGCGAAATGATAGCTACGGATATTGCTTATGACAATAATTAAGCAAGTATATCAATGAATCGTGATAGAACTGCCTAGAAATTCTTTCTATGAGGCCAAAGAAAAGATTGATGGATTGAGTGAGGAGTGATATGAAAGAAAAGGGAGTTAGTGATAGCGTGACGGGTGACAGGACCCAATGGAACAAAAATCGTGTAGCGCCAAGTAACATAAAACAAGGATAGGGAGATGATGATATCAACAATAGAGAGATTTAGAAAATATATCCTCATAAAATCTTAGTTTTACTAGTTAGGAAACCAGGTCTTGGCAGTATAGGTGAATACAGGCATATAGGTGAATGCAGGCAAGTCCATTCAATTTTAATAGCAAATCTTTATGCCTTCGACCTCGCTCGCGACACCCAGGGGAACCTATGAGGTCGACCATTCTTAAACGTACATTATCATTATATAAAACTCTTACATAAGTGTATGAACCGTAGGTAGGTAAATACATATAGGGGTAGCTTATGATTCTTGTATTGTCGGTCACCCAAAATAAATATAAGCCACATACGATCGTACTACTATTACCGATAAATGAATATTTTATGGGTATGTACTTTTTAAATAATTCATACGTTAGTATCGTTATTCGGCGGGACATAGACCGACTTATACATATTTAACAAACCTTTGCCGGCCGTAATAAAGACAATAAAGCGCTTACGTGGCTCAGCAGAATAAATTCCAGCTCCTCAACGAAACATTGCAATTACTCGACTCAATGAACGCAAATCGATTCAGACGATGCTTTACGACCTTGTCGATTCTCGTTATTGTTGAAAATTCAAGTGTAAACTTCGATATTTTGTGCCGAGCACCGGCAGGCCGAAAGGCACTCGTTTGTCGTCCTATAATAAGATCGACCACTCTCCACAATAATAGATAATTTGTTTAGAGTAAAAAAACCCTGCAAATGGGCCTTAAGCCTATAATAAAAACAGAGATATGGCGCTGGTGGGTCGGATCGAGAAATGAATTTAGATTACAGGTTAACGCCGACTAAGTGTGGGTTGCCGCTTCACCTGTGCTTGAAAAAACATCGGGTAAAAAACGGCCAGCGGATGACTGCTCTCCAGTCCGAGCGTCGAGAGCGCCCGTCACACGAGCCGGCCATTTTAGGCGGACGCTTGTCAATCTGCCGGCTTATTATGAGTGTTACCGTATTACAAAAAGCATTTCCAAGTTCGTAACTGTTCACTTTTTATACAAACAAAGTATGAGAAATCTTCAGATAAGATTAAAACGTTTTTTGTCACTTAGCGTTTCTTTAGACGTCGCTGCTTAGCGTTTTTAACTTAAAATATACGTTTGGCTGATTCCAGTGGGGCGAAAACTTCGCTACGAACCAAGCAAAATACAATTACACGTGTAAACCCAATATTCATAAATGTTATTTTCCAATAACACGGCGTAAAATAATAAAAAAAAGCTGATCGTTGGCTGCCGAGCGAGCGAGCGGCCGGCAGCGTCGCATTAACAAACAGTGAAAATAAAAGCCTTCGACTGAAATTAATAAATTTTAATTGCATAAAAGTACAGGTTGCCGCCGGGTTTAAGTGGTAACAGTGTACCATTCGCGTCTGTATGGAGGAACACGACGGAATTAAACGTTACGTACAAATAGACGATGATGGATGCGCGCCCATTATATGAGAACGTTCTAAATCACAGCCTACAATAATAACAACTCGAACGGTTCCTACGCAGCATTAACAGAACGTTTAGACTTTGATTATTATTTATGAGAGGGCAATAAAAAAGACACGACAAACTCAAAAAGTACAAAGAAAAACTTCTTTATAGTAAAAAATAAAAATCCGATAATCCCACGGTGAGAACTGTTTATGACAAGTGTCTCTTAAATCGAATTTTACACCGCTCAGACGTGTACAAGTAAAAAATCAAGTCGCGATGGCCTTCGACACTCAATAACACGAACATCGATTCACAACAGAAATAAAGGCATGTCCACACTAAGCGTTACATTGTAGTGAGTAGTGACCCCTCTCGGTGCATCGGAACCGGTTGTGCGAGAGGAATAGTTTCGACGTGGACGCTATAAGCACGATCATTAAGCAGCCATAGTCGCTACAGGACGTACCCGGCCCGTGACTAAATATGCCCACGCGTATAACTTATGACGCTTCAAATAATTCCCTTGTCCGCGCCGCCTCGTGAACCGATCATTTTCTTTCGGAAGCAACGTTTCATAATTAAATTTAACGCACGGTTTACGCAGACGCCATATAATGCGATTATAATTGACTTATGATCAAGTTTCAAATACGCTTGACGCGTACCATTTTGTAGAGCGTGGTTCGTCATCATATAACTCATTACAGGGGTGACTAGCACCAGATTAACTATGTCCGATATAGAACAGATTACTTTTTTAATCCCCAATAACGATACAGGCTTACAAATTAAGCGCATTAATCTCGTTCATGTTTTTCAAAGAAAACGCCACCATTTTGATTTGATGTCGGGAGAGTAAAAATAAAATGGCGTCGATCGCGTATGAAAGTAAATTAAGTTCTCTTTGACATTCATTAGTTTCATAAAAATACCTCTCTAACTGGAAATAAAAAGCCGGCGAATAAAAGCTCGTTAAAATCACTCGCTATTCGACCCTAAATAAAAGTTTCAAACGAACTTTTAACCTACGTGGATAAAGAGAGGGCAGGAAGTGAAGCGTATTTAATCATTACAAGCGGCAGTCACTTTTTCATCTCCTGAATTAATTTTAAATTTGATTCTATTAACATAATAAAATAAATCAGTAAGTGGCCTCGGGCTAGAGTGAAGAAGTAATCTTGAGTGGGGATCTCGGAGATTTGAGGTCGAGAGGTTAATGTTGATTTGTTTGTACAATTGTGTACATGTTGTGATATTGCTCGTTACGGACCGACGTCCGCCGTGTTGCGGACTCTTTGAGCCCGTTAACGTTTTTGTCTGTGGTCCGAGACAAAAACTAATACTGTGGTGCCCGAACAAAGGTTCTGGTAATGAAAAGGTGATGCCAACGTCCAAACACGATCTCCAACAGTTCTCGATATTTGAAGTAAAAAATGTTACGGCGCTTGTTATAGAATTAAATTATAAACGTGAGTAATGTTTTCGATTAACATTTATTTTTGGAGGAGACCATAATCACATAACGTATTGCAGATTTGTCTGTGCCGTTACTGCCTAATGGCTGTTATTATCTACGAAAACGTTGAGTTTTAATCTTCTTATTTCTTCTACTTGGATTTGTGCTTTTTTGTAAAGCTGATTTATTTTAATTAGAATGCAAGCTATATTCCTGGTTAGTTTGTAGTTAAAATTGTAAAAACCGCATCGGTCAGTTTCTGAGGTTAAGCAACATTTGCCGCGGTCGGTTTTTAGATGGTTAGATCTTAACATACCGAGATTCCTCCATGCCTCAGAAAGCACATTAAGGCGTTGGTCACGGCTGCCATTTGGAGACTTTTGATGATCGTTACAGATGGTCAGAAGCTTGGAAATCTGTCACCAATCTTTGGGTATCGTGTTACCAAATTTCTGGATTGTTGAGTTCAGATAGGTTCCGTGTTAAATACTGATATTCAGTCGCATCTAGTTTGGCTGGAAGCTGTCGCCTACATATTTAAGAAATGGCTAGAAAGATTATTATTTTTTCTATTCCGTTTTCTCTCACAGCGCTGGGTAAAGGCTACCCTCCATTTCTTCCGACGATCAGGATTTTTCGCTTCTTTCTTCCAATTCGATCAAGGAAGACATCCATTTTTTTCATGGTCTCTTTCAGCCTTGTGTCGCAGATACATCAAGGCATCAATCCTATGTTTTACGGGCCTAAAGCTCTTCAAGCATGCGGCAGACTTGTCTTGCCCAATCCCATTTAAGTTAGACATATTTTTGAGCCAAATCAACGATTTGAGTTTTGGAGCACAGTGAAACGCGTTTAACGTGATCTGTTAATGTAACACATTTTAATATTCAAAAAAAGAACTCCCACATATTTCATACGCTTCATACACTGTCTTATTTACAACAACAATAGAGCACGCTACCAGTTTATAATACGTAGTAAATCACGGAATTATTAGATTTATGCACATTGTGCTGGGAGCCGGTGCACGAATCATTAAGCTGTGCAGTGAGTCCGATGTACAGAGTTAAAAGCTAAATACAGGGAATCGAGCGACCTAAATGCTTTAATACAGAACAGACGGGTGTATGAGTGACCAGCGAGTGCCACGGTGTAAGTGTAGTTGGAATACAAAACGGTATTTCATATTTACCTACCTACATATACGTAGGCGATGCTACGATTGTTCGTAGCATTCGAGGAAGAAACACTACTATTTGATTGATTTGCAAACTAACTCTTGTATCGTGTAGCTAATAGTGAAGTAACTACTATATTTATTTCTTTTCTGTATTTATTCTCTTTCTGAAATTAAATGTTACATGTTACCTAACTAAAGTTGCTTGTTAGGTTAGTTCAATATTCTGGAAATCTGTGGTTTAATATATAATATGTACTTACATAACTTTACAGAAAATAACTACATGTTGCTAGAATCACAAATAGTGTGATATTACTAGAAATTTCTGTGCCTGTGGGTTTGTCTGCATAAAAGTAGAACATAACATTTCAAGAAAAAGGTATCCTACCTACATGTTATTTCAGTACACGGTCTACACGTGTACTAAATTTGATTTGAATCCTTTTAGCCATTTGAGCGTGACAGAGCAACAAACATAGACCTCACTCACACATATACAAACTGTTAACCTAACATAACATCGGTGTGAACATTTACTTCTTTACAAATAAAATTTCCAGCTGAAAATCAGAACTAGGTATTTATTTACTTTCTTATATAATAAGAGGGTCACTCACCTAATGCCTGTGAACAGAAACCTGTGAGTGTCCGATAACGCGATTGAATCTCAACCTACTTTTTCCATTAGGTAAGTACTATGTTTTCAATTAAGACTCCTATTTGCCCAATTATTTTACTTGCGGGGTTTTTGGCATTTATGAAAATGAAATAAATTTATAAAGGCCTGGCCACATAACTGCTTATACTATTTTATATTATGTGAAAATAACTCTGTCTATCTGGTACGCTTTCACGGTTAAACTACAAAACCAATTTTAATGAAATTTGGTACGGCGCTAGCTTGGATGCCCTAAGGATGGACATAGACTTTTTCGACTTCGACTTCATGTCCGCTATAACCAAAATTCACGCAGACCAAACCGCTGGTAGAAGCTAGTATATGTACGTATAATATACGTACCGTATATCCGTAATTCTGTTTCAGTCACTATGGAAACACTATTTGTAGCCAAACCCAAAACCATTACCAAATTTTCGGCTCCTCTTGCAGTTTCGACCGTAATCAAAACCAAAGCCAACGTAGTAATAGAAAACTGACAGAAAAGAATTACAGTTACACATATATTTAATAGATATGCTTAATTATATAGAAGTCACTTTCATAAAATACTGAATAAATGATTAAATCGACGATTACACGAAATTTTCTGTCGAACCGAATACTCGGCCATTTTATTTATTTATTAATTGGTTCACCAACAATTGTTTATACTGGTATTAAAGGCTATCTATATTTATACCTTAGGGAGCCTGTATTATTACAATGGTGTAACAATCACTTACACTTCTAGTCACTTTCTTTTTTTTTGTTGTCGGGGGGAAACCTAAAAAAAAGTCGCCTGGACTTTTGGGGAAAAAGACCAGGGAGTGTGGGATTCTTACCTCACTAAAACCACCCCGGTGATCACCATCTGCACATAGGAGAGGATCCCATGTCCTCTTAAAAGACCACCCCGGAAACCCCTCTGTACAACGTCTCACATTTTCAGGCTGAAACTGAATTTTCGGTTAGTCTCAATTGCTGAACCGTGTTGATCTAATAATAAGTATCAGATTGTTTTTGTGGCCTCACCTTTAAACATACTTACTGTAGTCTCGACGACAGTGAGTATATTATTTTCTACTGTTTTATATACGAGTATATCTTAATACCCACTAAAAACCAGGATATGACTGATATCGGATTGTAAGTTCATACTTTGATAAAGCAACTTAATACAAAGTTGTCGTGAATACAAAGTCGTGGCTGCAGGTTTTATCTCCAGCGATAGCTAGTAGAATATACATGAGTTGAGTTGCTTTCATATAAATATCTAACTAAAGAAGACTTGCTTTTATAGTATTTGCCATAATAGAGGAATTTGAAAATGCAAATTTTGGATGTATTTTTCTGGCTCACGAATAACTTAAAACATATTGATTTTAGATAGCAAAACTTGAAATCTTATGATATTTTTTTTGCCAGAGTAAGAATTGCTTACAATTTTGGAAAAAAAACTACGCTCCACACTAGAAATTACTCCTATAGGTAACATGAGTGCATTTATAAACATTGTCTGCATGCATTTATAAACAAAAGTCACAAAATGGACACACCCAGACCTGCAAAAACTATCTATAATAGTTTACTTTTGATAGGCTCACGCTTTACTACTAACTCATCTGATGGAAAACGACGATGTGGTCTATCTTGTAGCTCCCTTGCCTAGAGCTAACATAAAGTAACTGTGTAAGTTCGTAAACTATTGTACCAGTTATTAGTTGTTAGTACCTACCTAACATTATCATTCTACAGCTCCCCTGTGTGTTTACCACATTTGCCATAACAATATAAGGTCTTTCGTCCACGGACGCGTTGCTTTATAGACACGTCTTCGTCAGCTTATATGCAAAACTATGAAACTGTCGAGGAAGACGTCACGTCTGCATATAGCAACTTCAGAGACTGAGCTGGCGTGGGTACACCAAGAGTCATCATCTGCTTAGCCTTTTCCCAACTATATTGGGGTCGGCTTCCAGTCAAGTCGGATTTAGCTGAATACCAGTATTTTAAGAGGAGCGGCTGCCTACCAGACCTCCACAACCCATTAACTGGGGTAACACGGTACTTCATGGTAAGACTGGATTCAGATTTACTGGCTTCTGACTATCCGTAACGACTGCCAAAGATCTACAAATGACAGCCGGGACCTACGGCTTAACGTGCTTTCCGAGGCACGGAGGAAACTCATTATGTTAAGATGGTCACCCATCCACAGACCAACCTAGGCAAGCGTTGCTTAACCTTGAAGATCGACCTGTGCGGCTGTTATTATCTAGCCACGAGCTCCTAGGTACACCAAGAGTATAATGACAAATACGCGTCTATGTAGCGACATACGTGCCCGTAGACTGTAGGTCTGACAATATAAAACATACAAAACAACTCTAAAATGCGAAAACCACAGCCATATCTATTTAGCGGTTGACGTGATCAGCTCGTCAATACAAACAGAATTAGTGAACGTTTGTTAAATTTTCTATTTTAGATTGATCGCTCATTGAAAATATCAACAACCCTGTTATATTAGTCAATACAAATGATGAACGCCCCGATTAAATTATGTAGCTCATAATAACAGTAGTTTAAATAGCAGTTTGTAAACGCTAAATATTGTGCCATTGATAAAATTTAAATCCAATAACTGGTATTGAGTTGCACTGATAATCCTTTTACGAGGAATATTAAATTAATACGTACAAATGATTTTGATATCCGCTTGATAAGCTTGAACGCGTTATTGCAAACGATATAATGTAACTTAAAATATGTGTAATATTATAAACATTGTTGAGTCAGTAGAATGAAATAGACGTATTAACGATAATTTGTTTAGAAAAACTTCCGATATTATTTCAGCTGCATTCTGTTTATAAACCAATAAAATAAGAAATAAAGTCAGACAGTCCGTCTGCGCAGATTCAATAAACTCTCTCTGTTCTTAATTCTGTCAGGAAAATCTAAAAATAAAGGCACAGCAGTCGTTTCCACGCTTTCCTGACATTCTGCCCATCTAAAAGAAAATAAGCTCAGTAAGTAGGCACTACTCTACTGTTTTTATATCAGCAGTGAAATGCGCCATTAATAATTTCAACACCACCAAGGAAAACATTGCTCGGACCATAAATATCCCCCTTAATGGCAAAGCCCGTAATATTTCTTCCCTCATCTACATTACTTCTGCAAAAATAACAAAATAGTGTTCGCAGATTGCCACAGCTCGATAAGCCTTGGTGGACTGCATAGAATGAGGCACTTCAGGAGTGTACCTTTGTTATCTGATGCGGACAAAAACGAATCATAATGCTACGGATTAAGATTGCTTTTTGTGTTTAAAGTTTTTATCTGGCAGTTCCACAGAGGTACTGATTTGTAGTCGAGATAGGCACGCGAATGATGCTCTCGGTGGCCGCAACAAGGACACAACTACAATAAAACTACATATTACTACGTGCAGATAAGGAGCGTCCGCCTCTTACGACTCCAGTTATTTTTATGAACATCACGCTTGGTCACACGTAACGTCTCACAACGTCGACTTATGAACTTATGATGTGTTGAAAGGAAATATTAGTTGTCATATTTTATTTATTGAGGGCACACCGGAATATAAATATGTATGGGAATTAAGAAGAAATGCGAACGTTTTCCGTTGCCCATAAATCTACGACGAATGTCTCTGAAGCAACTCATTAATAGTAGGTAATCCGAACCTACACAGATACAAAAAGTCTATACCATCCGTTTAGTGAAGTTAGTCATTGCGGTTCACATGCCACACCAAACACGGCACATGTTTTGTATGTAGATACCTAACAACAAAATGATTAACATTACGGATTCAAATTAGCAGTCGGAGCGCAAAATAAACACATCACCGTGCCTTGTCCGTCAGCGAGTCGCGCCAACTCCACCATTACATATTTATAACATCTTACATAGAATCAAATCGATGTTAAATTTTCATATCCAGCCAACAGCGGGGCTAACGTACGGGCAATCGCGTCACTACGACCATATTAGACAAGCTTTCAATGAATTTTAATGCGGTCCAAGATGCCCCCGACTTGGGATCGGCCATTGAGTGTGGTCGAGTGCAGTGATTGATCGAATGTTCAAGTAATCTAACCTTACATTGATTTAATCGGCGTTTCTTGTGATTTTATTCGCTATTCTATCGTTTTATGCCTTTATGTCGATGATAATGAAGACGTGTTTACCTCCATCAACGATACAAAAGGCCATCAAAAGGCCCTGTTTAAGAATCGATTGTATCAAGCTTCAAGTTAAGGTTTGCACGATTTTCCTCTTCGCTTTTTGCTGGTTATAATTAAAATCAACAATTAGCCAGCAAAATAAGCAAGTTCAATCGTTGTGAGTGTAATAATAGTATTCGTTCCTGTCTGACGTCTGCTCTCCGTAATAAAACAAGCTTTTCGTAGTGGGTTGGGGTTCAAGCCGGAAGCCTCATGATATAATAGCCATAGATGTCTCAAATGTGTCTCGCTCTATTGGACCAAGAATTATATGATGATTTAAGGCACCCACTTCTGAGCTTGGGACCTTAGATTCAATAGCCAAATGCAAAATCTTATTGGGGTTTGTCTGAGCTTCTCGTTGGCAGTTTCGAGACGTTTGTTTGTATCTTGTCATGGCAACACGCTTGCCAGTCGAGAGTATTTGTGAAAATGTGAGAGTACTAAACACCTCAACTGAGATCTTCGAAGAACACAAGCGTTAAGGTTTGTTTACCTACGTTCTGAAAGCGCATTCTTTCCCGTGAAAGTAAAAAATATCCCAAGGGAACATACACATACCTACTGCTAAAAAGAATCCTGATAGACACAGGATACTTTTTCAGGATAAGATGCGCCTGTCTGCCAAATTTTAACCAAGTCTGTTTGACAATTTTTGCGTGAAAGACTAACAAACACACGCACAAATAATATATAAATACTTAGCATAAATAAATTCTTTTTCTATCTTTCTTCTTTCTTTTCTTTCACCTAGCTACTTCTTCATTTATTTCTTTTAAAACTAGGGACAGAATACATTTCAGTTCGATAGAACTATATTATAGAATTGGTTCGATGAAGAATTTATTTATAGTTAATGGCAGACCTTCTTGGAATTAGCCTTCTTGCTGAACACTAAATTGAATAACATTTCTCGGGAATCGCACTTACGCAGCGTATTGGAATGGACATAATTACTTAGTATTTTAATTTAGGTACGTACTTATTTATTTATTTTCTTTTATTGGAATGTCGACTGTGGTGATTCTCGTTTAGTAGTCAGATATATGTATATACATATATTTGTGTGATTGTAGTGTGATATCATTAAACTTGATGCGTGAGAGAGAGAGAGAGAGTCAGACTTTTACTGACTAAAACCTTCAGTGGTCCTTTGCGGCCGTGATCTTTCTTTCGAACAATCCCATAGCCTTTTTTTTTCAATCCTACTACCACTAGCCTTGGAGTTAGACCGTCTCATACAGTAATTTGTTTTTATATCACACTATCTGATATGAAAGAAAAGGGAGCTAGTGATAGCGTGATGGTAACAGGACAAAATGGGACTAGAATAGGAAGATGGTGATGATGATTACACTCATATTAAAAAGTTAAAAGTTGCTGATTATGTTTGTCACTCCTTCATGCTGCAACCACTAAACGGATTTGAATGAAACTTGGTACACAAGTAGACATACGTTGTAGAATATGTGCTAAAGTACTATTCTGCAATGCTAAAATACTTTTTAAATCTGGAGTAACTCCTTTGCGCTAATTTTTTACTATTACGCACGTTTCGAAACCTCAAAAACATTCAGACACATAACAAACGTCATTTGTGTCAACGTCTCTCAATAAGGTATATTGTGTACCCATAAAAGCTTTTCCACAAAGTAATAACGATACTTACAAGAAACTTATAAACGTTTTGTTTATGTCCATTTTATAGTTTAATAACAATTTTACAACTCGAAACAATAAGCGGCTTTTATAATAAAACACTGAATGTCTTAAACAAAATCCATTTATTTTTAGTGACATATTGTCCTGAATGTGACCATTGTTTTGACGTCGTAACATTGCGCATGTGTGCAGTTGTTAGGGTTAGCGAGCCTTCGTTGTAAGCTTGTAAATATGTAAATATTCAAAGGATAATAAACACATCGTGTGCCAAGAATTGCTGGTGAATGACTTGATTACTAATAATGAGTTGTACAGGAATTCTGATTTGTAATTCTACTGTTAACTCACTTTAAAGTAAAATATGTATCCTTCTGTCTTTATCGAATGACAAATCAAAAAATTTCATTTTATGTTAGGTAATAGCCTGATGATTGCTCTTTTGTGTTCTTTGTTGATGTTGTTTAAGATCTCCGAGATAGGTATACTGTGACCCAAATGGTCATTATGATGTGGGACCTGTTATCAGCTTTAGTTCGTCCTTTCATATTTGTGTTGTCGACCTCGATTTTTTTACCGCTTTTAGATTACGATTCTACTAGCATTTTGCTCCATTTGCTCAATTTTGGAGCATATCTGTCACTCCAGTCCTAATTCTCATGGACGAGTTTCTTTTTCGTGTCTTATTTTGTGATTCCCGGTATGCTTCTCTCTATAGCTCTCTGACAGTGTTCTAGCATATTGCTGTGGTACTTGTAGAGTGCCTAAGTTTGGCTTAAGACTTAGTGCATATTTTTTATATTGATATAAACTAGTTCTTGACTTTGGATTCCACCTGATGGTAAGCAGTGATGCAATCGCTGATGATAAATCATGTCAGTTTACTAAGAGCCTATACACCTCTAAGATCTTATGCTTCCATAATCTCCTTCAGTCAAATCCAAACATATATGGACGTAATTCCGAACTGGTTCTCTGGGGACAACCCTACCGCGCACATGTGTGAGTGTGCCGTGTATGCAGATACTAATTTCGCTTTCGGCGACGTCGACGTTTAACATTTGGAACGCGGCGCGAGTTTTAATTTGTGATCAATTATGCGAGGGCTCTGTTATTTATCGTTGTTTTATTTCATTTGCCTTCTCACAGCGCCTGTGGGTGGTCCGATCACGATTTTCGGGTTGCGATGTTCACCAATAACTTCCACTGATTGCGCCATAGAGTTAGCAATGTGATAACAAGGTCGTTTGGGGTCGGTTAAATTAATTATTTTAATATTTTGAATGTTTCTAATACTGGTAATCAGCTAAATCCGGCTTGACTGGAAACTGACTCCAATATAGTTGAGAAAAAGGCTAGGTAGATGATAGTGATGATTATGAATGATTTTTATAATATGTTTCAATCAAATAGCTGTTTACATACAGATAATATTTCAATGGAGTTTATCATTCATAGGAATTAGCTAACTTCTTGCATTATAAATCAAGGATACAAAGTTTATTTAATACCAGAGATCATACATCTTCCCCGCACTTAGAATAATTAACCATAACATAAAAGGTGGGTCGAAAACGTATTTATGAGCAAAATTTTGTGTTTAAAATTTCTGCGGTACCAGTTAATTTTATCGTGTAGGTATGGTATACACGAGAAAATTTAATTTTCCCCTGAATTATTCCATACAGATAAACATAGCTAATTTCCCAAAAGTAAAGTAATAAAGCAAGAAAATGTTATAGCGAATAACTCTGAGAATTAACTTTTGGAAGGCTTGATGTTGTATTATTTTTTCCACTTTTATTGTTGTTTGGTGAGATGAAGTTTAGTTCCCAAGACGATCTTGGATTTGAATGTACAAACGAGTAAAGCCAAAACGAAAAAAGTGTTTTTTTTTATAGTTGGAATCTAGGAATTCATCAATTGCTCCTGAATCGTGAGTGTGTTTACAAACATGTAGACTTGTTTTCAATTTAATATTTTTGTAAAAAAATATTTTATTGTAAAAATTAGGTTTACAAGATATTAGGTAAACGATCATTTTTGCAATAGTTATAACAATAACAAACAAACAATGTAAGTACTGTTAGAACGCTTACGACTTATACTTATTGTGCCACCCCTTTATTTAACAACTAGCTTCTGCCAGGGGCTTCACCCGTGTGAGAGTAGTAAATTAATAATTATCCCAAGGGAACATATTCGCTAGATAAATATACTTATAAATAAACAAAAAATCTAATCTTTCCACTTCATAATATTAGTTTAGAAAAGTAACTCATTAAGCTTTAGACCACTGTGTTATAAGAATAAAACTGTATTTAAAAGATTACTACCATCCAATAAATAAACTCTTGTCAATTCTACAATGTTCCTGATCTCGTGCGTACCGCCATTTTGTTATTCCGAGCGCATCGGGCGCCCCACGACCGGTTAGCGGTAAATTGTTCCTCGTAATGTGATTCTAATTGAGCAGCTAATTCCTACTGAGCATACACTCGGTTAATTAGCCATTGCCCCCACTGAGACCGCTTCTTGTATTGCAGCCTTTTTGTTGCCACTAAGTCGCTATGAAGCTTACTCGGTGCCAGAGATTAGAATGTACTTAGTACTTACACAATCAGTGGAAGTTTAGTAGAGTTTACAAATTTCTGAGCAGATTTTAGTTGCTGTGTCGCAGATATATTTTGCTACAGAGATGTCTCTTTGTCTAACATTGTGGTTCTTAAACATTTTTTAACCGGGGACCACTTTGGTTTCTTTGTTGTTAGCAGGGCCTAAAAGTCTAAACGAAAAGTTAAATATATTTATTTAAAAAATAACCTTATCATTAATGCGAAACTTGCAGCACACCAATTCTTTAAAATCAGAAGTAAGAAGCATTGTCATAGAAAACACAACATTTGTGATAGAAACTTCATATCTATTACTTTTCAGTTGTAAAATTAAAAAAAAATTATACCTCTCTTGGACCATATTTTAGCTCTTATTGACTACCAGTGCTGGAATAGCCCAAAGAATCACCAAACTTAAGTGGCAGTGGACAGGTCACATTGATCGTAGAACGGATGGTCAATGAGGCTGAAAGCTTCTTCAGAGACACACAGCGTTGAAAGGCCTCTTACAAGGTGGACCGATGACTTGGTGAGAGTTGCGGGAATGCGATGGATGCGAGACGCACAGGAAACTTGGGGATGGCCTATGTCCAGCAGTGGACATCCTTCGGCAGAAATGAAGATGATAGACCCCCAGTGGTCCTAGGACCGTGGACACACACACAGGTTGGGAACCGCAAGTCTAACACATTAATGAATTAAAAACAATAGCAGAATAATCCCTTAAATGAGATTTAACTGACAAGCAAAAGTGAATATAAGCTTTAAAGAGCGGCCGCCGGCGGCTTTGTATGTTAAAATGAAAACAACGAAACGTTTCTAAAAGAGTTTTCGACTTTTCACGAGCCCGAGTTTGTTTAATAATTATGTCGACAAAATAAAATGAGGAATTGTTTCACGTTATAACTGGAATCAATATTATCTTTTATTAATTTAGTCAATAAAAAACAATCCCATCTTTATAATTTGTTTATTTTTTTATGCATACAATGGCACAGAGGCGGACTTACTAAATTTCTAAAGTTCATAGACAACATTTATTTATGCAATGATTAGTATTAAATTTATCATCTAATTGTAAGCAAAATTAAAATTTCAAATTTCAAATCCCAACAATTATTTTATTGTTTAACCCTATTCCATCAGCGCCCTCGTGTAATGCTTTAGTATAGGTCAGTGACATTGCTCAACAATAACCACCAGAATGGCATTGCCACTAGCACAAACCCTGCCTTAATAAAGAGGCGATAAGTGTTTTGGTATGTTGAGCTGGTGCAATAGAAATTTTGGCAGTATACCTAAAACGTGTATACGTAATCTTAACCCGTTTCGAGCAGGTTATACATTTTATTTAAAAACAATGTATTTTTGTATATTTCAATTATACAATAAAAAAGTTCCCTAATAGCTTTGTACAGATTACAAAAAAATCATAGGCCGAGTCCTTTTGATGCTTGATTTGTTCCAGACAAAGCTTTATGGTCGGATAAAGGCACATCAAAAATAATTTTTCCTTGTGTTTTATAGCTTCAAATTACGTCGATTTTATTGGAGATATTGTACCCAATTATCAGTATATAATAATTGTGCGCTGTTCTATCATTTTCCGCTTATTGCCCGAGTCCAGTTCGCTCAATAAAACTGGTCACGTGCTGCATGTTATGCGCACGTTTGGATCTGATTTGGCGAGCTCCTAGTTTTACAAGGATTGACTGCCGATTGACCTCCTTTTCGACAATAATGTGCAGCGGCTACAACTTTATAGAAATACAGGTGGAAAAATGCCAAGATTATTACAATTATGGCAGCTTTAACTACTCTCAGGGAAGTTTGCGATTTTAATCGTAGAATATTTGACCTAAATATATGAACTGTAGATATTTAATTATAAATAAGAAAACTTTGGGCATGCTACGCCAATACTGCGGTTACGCCAATGCGCTACAAAAGCGTAGCACACAAGCGTAGACACCTACGAAGCCCATACATAGTTCCGACGTAGCGACTACGACGCGTCTACGCGGCAGCAGTTAAACGCGTCTACGCAGTGTAAACGCATTAAACAAACGCGCTCAGTATGAAGACATTCTATAGAATATATAATTAACATGGCGTATTTGATGCGCGATGTGAATGGCTTATGTTTTGAAGATGAGATGACTAGAGCTTAGTGCTGCTTGAAAACATACGACAGGTGAAGTTGTAAAGTGTATAATTTAAAGGGCGCAATACAGTCTAATGAGCGGTATTCCGTACACTGAAGAGCACTCGTCACCGTATTCTCTCTGCGTATTGTTGCTAAAGTGGATGTAGAAGTAAATAATACAGTACGCATGGATGCCTTGTTTTATGTCAGAGGTAATAGGAACCTCTTTTCTATTTTAAATGTCAATTTTATGTGTTCCTTCCGGTACAAGTTTTATATCGAATACAGAGGCAAAATAAAACAATAGCAACCTATTGAGCACCTACTCGTACTACTTTTTTGCAATTGGTTGTAAAAGATTGTTTTTTTGTAATAAGTAGGTAATAATGATGTATAATTGTATACCTACCTAATTAATTATTATTACGCACTTTAACAACTCCAAAATAACTAGTCCTATATTGCCACATAGAAAGCTCAAAATGGCCTGAAGTAGTTTCTATTTAGTAAATTGCGTCGGTTCCTAATTTACTTGCTTAGTATGACTAAACTAACGAACCTATTTTCTATGTTACACACATTACAAACCTTTATAATATTAGTATGATTCAGAACATGTTTTGGAGTTACCGTACCATATTTCTGACAGATCCTAAGTCAAAGCTTTAGTATCAAAGTTAGCAAATCTTTCCACGAATACCTATACTCGTACCATTAAAGATTTCTAAAATATGGAACAGAATCCCTCAAAGTTCCTCCCACTATTACCTCTGTTTTCATTAATGACGTATTAAGAGCCTGTGTAATCAGCTTGTTACCGTTGTAACTAAGACTTCACAAGAGGAAAAGCGAAGGGATTCTGTAATTCACGTAATAAACGAAAATTACCCTTTGTTCCCGGGTACCAGGGGCATATAACCTATAAGTAGCTGTATATACTTACTTCGATATATGTTACAGAGGAGAAGGTTTATGGAGTTATGATATTTTGTTTTATTTAAATTAAAAATCGAACAAAAAAATTTTAGCCTGATACTTTATTTGGAAAGTTAAATGATTTTGTCGAATTTAGGTCTCTTTTGGTCCATAAATCATTCAGTTCACGCATTAAATGTATATATCTTTAAACAGAAAGTGACCTATTTTCTAAACAAAAATCATAAAACGCTTTTAAGCCTAAAACACAAACCTTTCTCGTAGGCCCCAGCACATTTATTTAATTTAAACTCAAAGCAATAAGTTTGACTTACAAAATGAAGGATTGCGTGTTCAACTAAATCACAATTTAAAACAGAAATAATTAATTATGCACGAGCAAGACGCTATTATATTTTTTAACACAGTTGCTCGTAAAGCTGATGTAATTCCACCGGTTTTAGATATGTAAAGCGGGTCATAAAAAACGCGTGTGTTATACCAAAGCAAATAGTTAAGTTATAGTCCATACAAATTCCATAACAGCATTATTTGCCATATCGCCGCGCACGAAGCGGCGATTAGTTCGAAATTTGAATAGCCTCATCATTTTATCATTTTTTGTCATTTCTTGTAACTTTTTGTCACTTTTTGACATTTCTTGTAATTTTTTGTCACTTTTTGTCTTTTTTTGGTATTTTTTGTAATTTTTTGTAACTTTTTGTCATTTTTTGTGATATTTGTAATTTTTTGTCACTTTTTGTAATTTTTTGTCACTTTTTGTGATTATTTGTGGTTTTTAGTCATTTTTTGTGACATTTGTAATTTTTTGTCACTTTTTCTCATTTTTTGTCACTTTTTCTCATTTTTTGTCACTTTTTGTCATTTTTGGTCACTTTTTGTCATTTTTTTTCACTTTTGTCATTTTTTGTTACTTTGTGACATTTCTGTCACTTTTTGTCATTTTTGTGATTTGTTGTGATTTTCTGTCATTTTTTGGCACTTTTTGTCATTTTTGGTTACTTTTTGTCATTTTTTGTCACTTTTGTCATTTTTTGTCATGTTTTGTCATTTTTTGTCATGTTTTGTCACTTTTGGTGATTTATTGTCTTTTCAGTCATTTTTTGTTACTTTGTGTCATTTTTGTCACTTTTTGTCATTTTTGTGATTTGTTGTGATTTTCTGTCATTTTTTGTCATTTTTTGTTACTTTTTGTCATTTTTTGTGATTTTCTGTTATTTTTGTCACTTTTTGTCATTTTTTGTCACTCTTTGTCATTTCAGTCATTTTTAGTCATTTTCGTCATTTTTTGTAATTTTTGTCATTTTACCAAACAATATTTGCGTTCGATTTCTTTGGCGCCAAACACTAAGATGTTAAATGTTTTTTTTTTCTGTTTCCTCGCAAATGTGTTAAAAAACGTCGTACGATATACGTGCGTATTGGTTATAACATGCTCGGCTCAGTTACGCCCTCGCCTTCGGCTCGGGCTGAAATTCCGCCTCGCATGTTATAACCATCATTACGCACTAATATCGTAATGTACTATTGATAAACGTCTACAGAAAACTGCATGTTGGCTCCATATTTTACCCTTTAAACATGCAAAGCCTTTTACAGAATATAAAGAGCCTATTAGACTGTTAAGTATGAGTCAAAATAAGGTTCCAATTTGAACAGATCAGATAAAAACAGTGTGGGAATCAGGGAGAAGCCACACTCGACCGGTTACGGGCCGTCCTTGTAAAAAACGAGCAGCTACCGGTAGCCAGCCGGTAGGAAGACGGTTAAAAAACCGTAGCAAATGTGAATACGATCTGTGATCCGAGGGTGTAATGTATTCTGGGATTAACATGAATTGCTTTTCTCCGTAACCCATGGGTCGGCTCGTTTCGGCTTTGTGTTTTGCTGGTCATCATTGAAGTCAACTTGATTGGTAATGAAAGTAAGATATTAAACTTACTTATACGTCTTTATGACACTGTTTATAACTATCTCCAAATGAAGAAATATTTCAAAAAATCTTTCCATTGTTTAAACGACTGATCATAGACCATTTTTAGGGTTCCGTAGCCAAAATGGCAAAAACGGAACCCTTATAGTTTCGTCATGTCCGTCTGTCCGTCTGTCCGTCTGTCACAGCCGATTTACTCGGAAACTATAAGTACTACAGTGATGAAATTTGATGGGAATATGTGTTGTATGTACCGCTACAAAATTATGACACTAAATAGTAAAAAAAAGAATTGGGGGTGGGGCCCCCCATACATGTAACTGAGGGATGAAAATTTTTTTTTCGATGTACATACCCGTGTGGGGTATCAATGGAAAGGTCTTTTAAAATGATATAAAGTTTTCTAAAAAACATTTTTCTTAAAGTGAACGGTTTTTGAGATATCAGCTCTCAAAGTCGTAAAAAGTATGTCCCCCCCCCTCTATTTTTATAACTACGGGGTATAAAATTCTAAAAAAAATAGAGGTGATGCATGCTAATTAACTCTTTCAACGATTTTTGGTTTGATCAAAGTATCTCTTATAGTTTTTGAGATAGGTTGATTTAACTGTATTATATTTGCTGCTACGGAACCCTTTGTGCGCGAGCCCGACTCGCACTTGGCCGGTTTTTGATTATTACATATGTTTTTCTATATATGGACTTTAAAATACTGACCCCTGAGTTTGTTTCGGTGTTTCTTCTCAGCTGTGAAACATCAGCCTCATCCAGGTAAATAATGTTTAATGTACGAAAAAAATGACGCGTAAAAGGGTTTTTGTAAACCTACATATTTCCAAACAAATACCATTTACAGTTAGGTGGAAATCATTGAATGCCACATAATTATTTGCAAAGTATGTTTCAATCATTTACTATTGAAAATTTTGATAAATCTTTCTGGAATTTTCGCATTGTTCTGTTCAATATCCAATGAAGCATTAAAATTAATAAAGCAAATAATTTAACAATATCAATTGTTATGTTTTAAGCAGAACTGCCGTCGCCGGGATTACTGAAATGCGTTAATGAATGTAACTTGGTTAAAATTTATTTAAAATTGGCTCGTTTTTACTTGGGTATAAATTTTAAATGCATCCAACTCGATGACATGACCTGACATCGGCTCCTGACTGCGTAATATTTACGTTCTTTTGTTAATTAATTATAATTTTCTGCTTACTATTATAATATTGGTTGTGGTTATTATAGGTAAGTACAGATAGCAATTTTTAGAGTTCCGTTCCAATTGGGTAAAAACGGGACTCTATTGCTAAGGACTCGGCTGTCAGTCTATAATTATGTTAGCAAGCTATATCTAATGAACCGTGATAGCGTTCATGAGATATAGCCTGGTGAGATATAGACGTGCTACAGTAAATATTAAAAACAGAATAAAAGAAATATTTTATTGGATGGTACTTACGGAATCCTTTGTGCGCGGGTTCGACTTTATTGGTTTTAATTTTATTACAGTTGTACTAAAAAGTAAAGTTTTTAAATCGAAGTTCTGAGATTTAATTGTTTGTCTTTTGTTTCAGATCATTAAGCGTCATTTATATCTCTGCTTCTTGGACAAGGTAAGTTTGAAGAAAATTTTTTAAAATTAATTTTCATTTATAAGTTTAAATATGTAAACGTCTACTAGTTTCTCGATGAATAAACAATACATACATTTTATTTAAAAATATGGCTGCAAATATTGCAAAATGAGTATCTAAAATCATAAATATTTAAATGTCTTAAAATACTTAACGCAACAAACTGCGATTTATCACAAGAATTGTTTGTTTATTTACTTTTCATACCAACACGTTTACGTCTACAAATTTAAAAAAAGATAATTATCTCGATATAAACTCAACGTGTGTCAGTAATCATTTGTACGTGACGCCCTTTTATAAACTTTTTACTGCTCACCGATGGCTAGAGGTGATCAACAAATGAATTTATCCCTGAGAATGAGCTTCGTACAACTTCGTACGTGTTCGTACGTGTTCGTTTGTCACTCGGTGACATCGCCCACGCCCCCGCCCCTAATTAGTACAGAAATAACGTCGAGAGATTTGTCAACTTCCGAACCTTTATGGCATTCCTTTGAGGTTCACTCCCAATGCCGTCGAACCCATACAACATCTCACAGGTACCCAAATAGATCGTTAACTCACTGTGAAATATTATTTTGAACTTTGGGGGTGGTCTTGATACCTCATATTATTTAGTAACATCACCAGAACAAATTAATCTTGATTGTCGAATCAAGTGCTCGTCTACGAAGTTTTGTTGTCCAAACTTTCTTGATGGAAAAAGTTTAAATATAACCTAAGTGCTTTGTTTTAGAATCAAATTGTTTGCAATAGTTTATCTAAATTGCTTTTCGCTATACGCTTAATCTTTGTCACTCGTCCTTGCATATAAATCTATTTAGTTAATTTTTAAATGACCCTATAAATTAGTATTTATTTATTTTTATTTACTTTATTGTATTCCACGATTAACAAAAACAATTTTCTTTATAAATTGTATTTTTAAAAGTTTAAGGTTTGCTCTTTAACAATGTTAATATTAGTAAAAAGATTTGTTGTTAATAAACTGAACAAACTCAAACTTTAGCGCCGAAACTGAAAGTTAGTCCAGTCGTTTACATTCGCATTATTCCGAATTTCGTTAAAACAAGAAGAAAGGGTTATACAAAAATGATAAAACTAAGTTTTCCAACGTCAATATTACCGAGAGAAATTAATCTGAAGCTAAAAGGGAGCCCTCGAAAGTTATCTGGGGAAGCTGGAGCGGGGCATGACTTCACAATCAAATGTCAAACAAAGTTTTATCAGCACAAAGTTGACAAATAAATCCCCCGTCCCGCAAGAGAACTTTTCTCATAGTCGACGCGACGAGACGTGATCCCGCCGACTATATCGACCATCTCTCCTCTCCTCGACGTACGCAGACTTCATGTTTTTTCCGCTACAATAATAACTGCAATTTATTGTCATATACCTTTTACTTTGACTCAATTTTACAAATTATAATACCGTCAATTTTTGATCCAAAACAGCTAAAGATAAACATTTCCAACACGCAACAAGGTCCAAATTGTGGATGTTTTCAATTATCCGTAAAAACATGTCATCTTTGTTATTAAGATAATTGTCTATCCTGTCTTAAAACCATGTCTTAAATTCATGTACGGCGCGTGGGGCAGCCGTGTCACGCGACTAATCCGTAGCCCCATAAAATCTGTTAGCCCCGAGTCGACTCGGGGCGTCGAATGAGGAACGACTGACAAGTACGCCCACCTTGTCTCCTGTGACAACATGTCCCCGAGCTTCTCTCACTTATTATTTCTTAAAATTCTTTTTGTAAAACGCCTTTTGAATATCTCGTTAGGTCTCAATTTGAGAAGGATTGATTAGATACCTGTTTTAACGTTTTTCGCTTTGTTTTTTCCACTTTGTTTGGAACTAGTCTAACTGGTTCATTCTACATGTCTGATTTAGATATTATAATGAACGCAAACAAGCTGAACGAAAATAGAAGGTATATTCAAAGAGGACAAACAAGAACATTCTCTTATTTGTACGGAAAGACGTCGAGATGTCAAGAATCCGAACTTGAAACATACTCCGAGCACCCTTTCAAACCGCTCCCTAACGAGCCAATGAGCATCTCAGCTCGGAAAGAAGATTCAGTAAACAGAAACTCACAGGTTTCGTGTTACATTTTGAAGAGTTCATTACATTGTATTGTTTAAACTCCAGTTAAGTATGCTTAAACAGCTGTCATTTGTCAAGTGCTGGCCAAAAGTGATGGATGGCACGGGCGTTTCCGTTCGACTTTTAAAACTGGGGACTGTTGTAATGGGCCAGTATTGTTATTTCAGTCGTCGGAAACGTAACAAACTAACGTATGGGAATGTTAAAAGTGACGGGGCACATATATTTTATAAGCGTCCATTTGTCTGGAGGCGCATGTGTGTCCGCCCTGTGCGCTGAAATATTTACGAGCTATTAGCGCAACAAGAACAAATACGTAGCGGGATGCGTCTCGGAAGCGGATCACAGGCGTCTCGCAGCGCATCACTGATTTAACACCACTACAGAACTAAGCCTTAGTAATTAATGTCGCATCTCCTGCTATATTCGTACCTTTTGAAGTTAAGACATTTATCAGTAAATTATTTTATGTTAAATGGCGCGTTATTGATCTTTGAATTGAAACATTATAACGTTCAACAGTTAAACACAACAAGTCCATTACAGCATTAGGTACACGTAAACAGTTTTATACGGCACAATTTCCTCCCATTATTTCGCTGTTAAGCTTGAAAATAGACGGTCTGAAAACTACGTCCATTGTGCTTTTTTATCCCAGAGAGGTCGAAATAAAACTGCATGTTCGATGCAAGAGCTTATTTGCTTTTTAATTCAACGGACAAATGTGAGTGGGTACGAATTAATCCCTGACGCCTTGTTAAGGGTGATGTACGGCCAGTATTAACGCAGTAAGTAATTCAATTTCACGATGAAAATCTGTTTAATGAGCCTAAGTTAATGTGTCCACTGTTAACAAATAAAGGCGCAGCGCACTGACAAATTGCTTAATTTTATTAAGTGGTGGTACACTTGGGCCGAGTGCAGTGTTTGTTCGCTAGATGTATTTACCGCCGCGCCGTCGAAGGCGACCCTCGCTCTACTCGCGGTCATAATGTACAAATTCACTGAACTGCTACATTCGCCGACTGCGACAAAGAAACGGTAATGGACCCTCATATATATGCTAATAAACTTTCCAAATGCGTTTTAAATTAAAATAATCCCGAATTTATATGTAAATTTGTGACCGCACTTTGTCCTTCGCGGCTTCTCGTTCCGAAATCGATTACATTACACGGATTCGAGCTTAGATCCGACTCAGATAAGTTTAATGAAGGGTTTACTAAAACGGAGATCCTTTACTACAATCCACTCGATTGGGGATTCTATCGCTCTCGATTTCACTCTTACTAAAACAAAAATTCGGCTAAAACAAAAGTACGAGGTATAATTTTTGAACCTCCTAAAATATTTGTTTTATCGTTGTCGTGTCTGGGTGGGTCGGCACGAATGTAGTTCTATAACAGATAGTATTAACGATATTTTTATTTAGCTTTCCATTAAGCATACCAGTATTATCTTAATTTTTATGTGGTTAACCTTTTAGCCGCGTATTATCTTATAATATAAAAGCTCAGGCTTCAAGGCTGCGTTTACGAGACCACCCGCACATTCCGACTAGTTTCGATCTAGATGTCCGTATTCCCCCCGTGTCAGTCCAATTAGTCATGATTAACTTAAATTTATAGGTCTGTTTAATGGTCCATTAACGAACTCACTAGTATCTAACGACTTCTTATTGTGAAGCTACAATTCCATAAAACACTTTCATCCAATTAAACAAGGCGTTGATATTTGATCCCAATACGTTGGTTGTCACTCTCTATTAGAGTTTATTGCTTAAAAGTAATTGTATCAGAAATATGGCTGGTAACACGAGCCCCTCATCCCGTAAATCACTAAAGACGCAACATTAAAAGAGTGAGGTGTGTTTTATATTTTTCTCAAAGAGAAAATGTTTAAGCTTAATTTGAGTAGACATTCAGTAAGGTTTCATTTCGTTGAGAACGTGGAGCGGAACGTTTTGTTTGAGATATTGCACATTTCGCCTCGCTCGGCTCTGTTTGTACGGGCGGTATCTCACTATATTTTGAAATGCCGACTGTTAGGTTTTTGTATCAAGTAACAAAACACGCGATCGCAGGCTTTTATTCCGAAGTTTAGCCGTTTGTATTTCAAAGAAAATGTTGTTATTTGGTTCAAGTACCACGAAAGTGCCGATTTGCTGGTATTAATCAACTTTTGTAACATGTTTTCCTTTGATTGTGTACCTAAGTGAGCCTCATTTATAATGCTAGTTTAGTGTTGTATCATCATCACCATCAACTCAGCCTATAGACGTCCACTGTTCAAAATTCAAAATGTTTTTAATTCACTTGGGCCCTTAAAATATATAAATAAATGGGTTGTGGAGGTCTGGTAGGCAGCCGCTCCTCGTAAAATACTGGTATTCAGCTAAATCCGGCTTGACTGGAAGCCGACCCCAATATAGTTGGGAAAAGGCTAGGCAGATGATGGGCCCTTAAAATATCAGAAGGTAGTGCACGGTTCAGATTTATCGAATGTGCTAAAATATGATAAAGTTTATCTGCCGAACTTTGTCCCAACTCTAACAAAGTCGGCTTCCAGTCAAACTGGATGCATCTGGACATCAATATTTTACATAGGCCCATCTGACTTCTTTGACCCGGTAATTGGGTAACTCGATACGCGATGGCAAGACTGGTGTCAGATTTTGTGGCTTCTGACTATCTGTAACGATTGTCAAAGATCTGTGTCTGCCGGGACAAATGCTTGCTTGATTAGCTTCCAGAGGCACGGTGGAATCTCGATATGTGCCAAAGACATTAAATCCGCCATTTTTTAGTGCATAAAATTTTCATTAATAAATAAAAATATAGATTTGTTAAGTCTAGCACTCAGGCAGAGATTTCAACAGCGAAATTGTTTTCATAAAAATGTTAATACCCCTTAAACAGTATTTTGAGGGTAGTTTTGAAAAACTAACAATGAAAGTTTTAATAGGTATTGATTTTGATTAGAACTTCTGACAAGTTTCAAGTTTATTAACCCAAGAAATCAGAATCCTCCATGCAGCCCTTAAAACCAACTAAATTGTTTAATTGGTTTGTTCTGAATACAAATGAATGCTGTATTCTTCAGATGCCCTTTGCATTCTAGGGCTACGATCACTCATTGAAACGTACTTGCAGACCTAGCTGGCACTGACCCCACTGGACCCCTTCAGTTTTGCTAGCATTTCTTTAAGACGTGAGACACAATAAGTCTTCGACTCTAGTTTGATTCTTACCGGACAGCCGGACGGCGAGTTTCCCCTTGCTCAACACCTGCAAGCCTACGTAGATTTACCCTTGCGGCTGCTATAACTTAGACACAACTTCCTCTTCACAAGTTCTTAAATATAAATTTAAATATCTAAATATTTCTCAATCAATTTTATAGTTTTCTAAATGTACGAATATATCATTTTTTTCTCTGTTTACATATTTTCGACACTCAAAAATATGCGTTTACAATCGAACATGGTATTTAAAATCGAAAAAATGTAGGTACTTATGACAGGTAATTTAATCAAATGCCTAATCCTTTATTTTGGTTATGGTAGATTAATGTTTAGACTTTACAGAAATGGATGCTATAATCGAATATTATATTAGCCACGTAAATGTTGACATGTAAAAATACGATGGTGCTGAGCTGCTTATGTATTACATGATAAATGGCTTTCAATTTATACTGTGACAGCTTCAGAGGCAAGCTTTCGGTAACAAATGCTTATGTTTCGAATGCACGCGATGTGGGGCTGAAGTAGTGGCTATAGCCACCACACTCACGTTCCGCGATTATGTAAAATGTAATTTAAACTCTGTTTTGGTGACGTCACACTGTAGTTAACTAATTAATGATCGTTTTAATTGCAGTTATGTGAGTTAAAGTGGTTCTAAATTGCTGATGATTTTGTATTGCTTAGAACTGTTTTATATGTATATTATCTGTGGATATTGACATGATACTATTTTAAACCTGCTCTAAAAATAAAAAATATTCTTGTTGGATTTTTTTCCTGTTTTAAAATTATTTATAGAATTTATGAAAATGAAAAGAACTGCAGATAAAATAAATCCGTAATAAAAATGTTTCCTTTCCTCAGAAATTGCATATAAAAGTCTGTTTTTCCGTGCCAGGTTATTGGAACGAATAAAAACCATTGTTCTACAGCAAAATTACAACCAAATATACTTAAGTTATGACCACCATAAGTGAGCGAACAGAATCGAACAGTTATTTCGGGACCTAGAATAACAAAACCATAAGCTCAAAACGAACACGAAAAATGGAATTGTTAGTTATAATTTATGAAATTTTAACATTTGTCGTTTATTTAGAAGACGAGGGGTGACTAGGCGAGGGCACCTCCGAGGAATGGTTCATTAATCACCTCCCTATACCTCGGGCTAGACGAATATGTTAAACCGGAAGACGCCGAGAAGCCACCGACTTTTACGTTTTCAAACGCTGCCATAATCCTGATTCACTGAAACGACGCGAGACGGAAATAAATCGTACCTATTCTCGAGTCCCGAAGGTCATTTGTACGACGATAATTTATGGAAGAACTTGTATATGTAAATAGGAGTGTAGGTATTTCTTAGCTATTTCGTTATCGGCATGGATTATCTTTATTAGGAATTTATTATTTCTGAGAAACGATTTCGTGTCTCAATGTAAAGCGAACGCTCGTGGTTTATGTCTTTTTAATAAATAGAAATATCTAGGAGGCCAATAAAAATATAAATTTGAGCGAACAGAAAAATCTAGTAGAAATAATAATATATATGATAGAGAACCTAAACGAAAACCATTCTTCTGAATAAATACAAGAGATATATTATTATTCTTTGCTTGAGTGAATTTGAGCGTACCTAATCTAAGAGGCAGTATAACCAATATTTTGATAGGCAATTGAAATACAATCAACAAGATATAATAGCTACCGAAAACTAGGCATATATTTACTTTCAGAAATGTAGGTTTAATTTTAGTAAAGTATAATAAAACCACTAATAATAATATATTCGGTGAAATCGTTCTAAAGCGGGCAAGATATCAGAAACGCTACGTTAATTAAATTCAAAATGAGAACACGCTCAAGCATTATTCATTTAAACAAATGAAGGAACACGACCGTTGACACAACGCGGCGGTTACCGATCGCTAACAAATAACGAGTAGCATTGCTATTAACTGCTGTATTGTATTACGAAAACCAACAGTCGGTAGTTAATCATACGTTATCTGACTTCGATCTGAATCTAGTACAACGTAGATCATAATTAATGCGCGCAGTGGCCAGTGAGACGCCTGTTCAGGAAGCGTTTTGTCCGTATCGCGACCAACATCTGTTGTAACCACCGTCAAATGTGTTTAGGCACCCTTAATTACCACTAATGCCAGAAAAAATGGAACAAAAATTGTGGTGATGATCATTAAGGTTGTTATCGATCCATCTCATCAGTGAAGAATTAATTCTAGGTTTGATGGTTTGGTTGGACAGACAACTAAGATGGGGCAAACAAATACGTACCCTTACATCAAACCTTTTCCCAACTAGCTCAGGGTTGACTTCCAATCTAACCGGATGCGACTGAAAACCGGTGTTTATATGGAGCGACTGCTTATTAAACCTCCGCAAGCTAGTTACTGGACTACACGATGCTCCTTAAATAGAATGGTCGTCAGATTTTCTGGCGTCTCTCTGACTACCTGTAAAGACTATCAAAGATCTACAGATGACAACCGGGACCAACGGCTTTACGTGTTTTATGTGTAAAACTGTGTCATTTATCTAAGGTTTTTTTTCATACAAATTCATTATTTAAATAGTTAATCTAAATAATGATAATGTATAAAATTGTGAGAAAGAAACTACATTTTCTTTCCATACACAATCCGCTACCTAGATACATAATCCGCTAAGTGACTACCCTAATATTCAAATCTGAATATTAAAGTCCTCAACAATATCGCTATGAATGTTCCGTGAACCAAAAGCGCCTTTGTAGTTCTCAAGTGATCATAAACATCAGAGAAATAGGCTCTACACGTAAAGAAAATCATCCAAATTGACAGGATTCTTTGAATGAACGAATAAAATTGTATCTCCTCACATCAAAGCGTAAAAGTGCTGTACCAGGATCTTTCATAAGCTGATAGTCGGTTCACCTCGCGTTTTTGCTGCACAGAGGATTTTACCTTACGAAGTTGACCCTACGTATCTTATTCACCCGTCTCAACAACCCCTCCTGACAGGGGTTGTAAATCATAATTTATTTCACGAAGAAAATTCTTAAATAAACAAACTCATAGGCACAATTTAAAACAATTACTGTCTGAGATTTCATTTTAAATTACAGGATCATTATTTTGAATGAAAGATGATTTGAAATGTAAAGGCCTGCCTTGAATAACATCCTAATGTTTATGTCTGTATTTCCCGGAACATTTTCCGTATAACCTACACGAGCGTAGCTAAGGAGAGTTAGGACATGGATCTACTATAAGGTTGAACAAAGTGAACGAAGTGTATCAATTTCTTGAAAATTCAGGGCTGGAAAAAAGGTTCTCAGCAATCTTTTTCAATAAATTTTGTTACAAAACAAGGCAACAGTAACATAATATGTGTTTGCTTTTTAAAAGCAATAAAAAGTTCTAATTCAATTCCGAAAGTTCGGAACTTCCGATTGATTTTGCACTTTCGGTTTAGATTTCGGGTTCGGTTTCCATTTTTAAATCGGAACTTATATTCGAGCTACAAACAAGTTGATATTTGTCGTGCAAAAAACCCTCCGTACTTTCTGTCGGTTACTTTTTCACATGTTTCGCATTTGGAACATTGTGAGTTCACTCTTCATTTATATGCTTATCCGAGGTTTTGATTAGTTTTAGTTGTGTATCATTTGAAGTTTCTATATCTGCCTCCGCTTCCGACTTTGGTCCTGATTCCTACAAACCGAATTTAAAAACTCCGCTTCTGATTTCGGTTCCGAAATAACCACTTCCTTTACTTCCCTAGTTTAAACCTCTACTGCACATTACTACGTTAGTTGCCTTTTTATAAATTTTTCTCTTTTTCATTCATAAAGTGTCTATGTAAGATATTTCAGGGTAGAGAATCTAATAAAATACTCTTAGAATAGTTTGGATTCTCTGTATTAATTCATTTCGCTTATTTTTAATTCTTTTTTTACAGTAAAAGAATGATGTACACATGTTAATATAGAAATATGCGCCAAACCAACGCATTACGTATCTCTAACATTCCCCGAATTGTGCCGAACGTGAGCTGGGACACAAATTTGTTCGCGCACACATTTTCCTTAAGAAAGGACATGGAGAAAGAAATTTTCTTAAAGAGAAAACTTTTTGTACAAGTAACATGATTAGGTATGTATGTAGATACTTGTCAGTTTGTAAATTGTGTGCCAATGGATAAGATGGATAACGTTTCTTCGTACACGTGTAAGCAAAGTAAATTCACATGAAATAGTGTACTTAAATGTAGTTCTAAATTACACATCTCTCAGTGTATCACATCCCGATCTCATATTTTTAGGCTAATTCGTATCTCATACCTACAAAAATGTCGTATAAAAATGGCTACAACATATAATAATATCATCCTTTCTCATTACTTTGACTTGACGTATATTGAGCCATCCCTTACTTCTCTGGTATCCATCTCACGAATTGCCTATGGTTTGCAAGACGCTTTATCCGTATGAAAAACTTATAAAAGAAATGTGGGCAGAATTTCAAGTCTACAGAATATTCGGTGCGATATTTACATAGGATCGTCAACCGTCACTACGTAGCAATATGTCAAATATTTTCTTCTGGAACTTTCCGTTTACATATATTGTTACAGCTTGTGTCCTCTTACGTTCCATTTTCAGGCAGCAAAAGTTTTTCTCGCTAACAAAAAAGTGGACTAAGAGCTAGGAGCGCTTTATTATTTACTTTCAGAAATTGCGTGCATATCAGAGGTATATAAACAAAAGCGATTTTTGTAAATTAATTAGTTTTTGTGCGACAAAGGGCCAGTGTTACCCGGGGCGAGTAAACACTCGGATGTGAGAAATAATAATTCGCTTTTGATTTTGTTTCGTCATTGCGAAGCTGTGGAGCTGCTCAAAGAGCTGAGGGCCGTCGATGGTGGGTGAGTGGCTCATGCTTTATTATTCGCTCGCACTGCGTCGCACTCGTGGGGGAATGTAAAATGAGGTCGCGATTTATCGGAACACACTCGGCTCTTTTGCGTGCTGTAGGTATAAACAGATAAAGCCACTTAGTCATTCATGAATCATTTATAATAAATACCTAAGCTTTGCCGATAAATATCTCCTTGGGATGTTCTCAGTGCGAAATTGGTTTAATTTGGTCGTAATTTGCTTTCACCTTAATTTTTAAGTATTAAATTGCACACGCGGCTTCTGAAATGTTTGTTAATGAATAACAAACTGAGCAAGCGACCGAGTTTAACAGGAATGAACAGAATTATAGTTTCTGTTCATTTTAATTACCCTTGGCTGGCCAACGCGTAGAACCACAGACCACAAACGTCTTATAGTACGTCTTAACAGTACCAAAATAATAGTCGTTCTATAAATATGAATATCGGACAGTGACCGCTCCAGTCCAATAAATAACGATTGATATTTTTTATACACATTCAATTAACTCTCAACTATCAATTACAATTGGAGTAGCCATATTTTTTGTTTAGACGACCGCAAAAAAATGTATTAATTTTTTTTGCGGTCGTCAGAGAATCGTAACCGGATCAATATAATAATAGACTTGTGTTTCACTGTAATGACAATAAAGTACGCTTATTAACTTTAATGCATTTTTATTGGAGTGACATTTGTAATGTGAAAATTACTGGAACTCGTATATTTCCGTGACGCGAGTGTCAACGTGCCGTGACACTTACTATCACGTGTTCCCGACATTTCCGTGCGTAAAATCTGTAACAAAATTTTCGTAAACACGGAACATTGAAACAAAAAACCGTCAATATACCACGGAACATGTCAGAGATTTATATTATATGGCAGATTTACATATATTAGGAGTAACGTGGATAAGAATAATTGAAACAAAACGAGTGACATTTCATTTCGTATCACGCAATTCGTACAGATTACAGTGAGCTCTGCCGCAGTAAATTACGCTGTTGCCCCCTCGTTCTTAACGCCACATAATGTTGCGTATTTTATTATTGTGAGATTAACTAACGGAATACATTAGGCACACCTACATTATGCATGCCACCTGTTATTTGAGAAGTTATTGCAGTCAATTTATTTAAAAGAGGTAATGTTAACAGTTATTTGTGTATCCGATATGGCGGGACAAGGCCCTAAGCTCATACAACATCTAATTTGTAATGTCTGTAACTCATGTTAGATAAACATTTTTATAAAATTAATTAATTCAGAATTAGGGAACGATTAAAATACAAATGGAAAGTTTTAACTGTTATTAAATAAAATATTTGTGTTACTAAAACGGTGAGTCGTTTATCAGACCGAATATTTTACTAAGTAGTGGACTTTACAAACAGAACATTAATTCTGATGATACTGACATTACTGTGTTTAGATACATAATTCACAACACAGACGAAATTATTACACATCTTGAGGCAATGGATATTTTAGGATACACAATCTAATTGCCCTACAAATAACAATCACGCAGGAAGCAATATGATTGAACTACGCTATCATAAGTCAAACATATAAATCTGACTGGTTTATAATTAGAAGCGTTATCAAGGGTTCAAGAGCCGTTTAAGCATCAATGAGAGGACATAACTCACCTTGTTCTAGTTCAGCAAATACGTCAGGAGCTCAGGAAACACTCTGGGTTGGTCACGTAAGGGTATTCAGCATAGTGATGTGCCATGGTGAGGTTCTATTCGATTGTCGCGAATGTTAGAACATGTCGATGGTTTTTTTATTATGCATAGGCTCGCGTTTGACCATTATCTCACCTGATGGTAAGCGATGATGTGGCCGACGATGGAGCACGCTTGCCTAGAAGTAACCTATTCACACTCAGTGCCGTAACTAGCCTTTTATGCACCCGGTGCGAGCTTTCAAAACTGCGCCCCTGAAAAATGCTCTAACCAGGCTTAGTCTGGTCATTTCTGCGCCCCTCCGGGGTCTGCGCCCTGTGCCTGGGCACTGCTCGCACCGCCCTAGTTACGGCACTGTTCACACTTGACTTGAAGACTACTAAGAAGTGACTATCAGGAAACACAGACTCCGGCAGGGGCTGGCAGAGTCTCGATTGTTTCGACCTTTGACTCGAGTTCGACTCGGTCTATTATTGCAACTGGCGCTTGTCTCGACTTTGACTCGAGTCCGACTCTGTCTGTAATTGGAACTGGCTCATGGTGCGGTCATTCACGAGTTGTTCCTTGATGGTTTAGAATTTCGAGTGAGATAGACTGATTCGAACAATCGAATACTAGCGGTCAATTCCGTTGACACGAAATAATCAAAAAACGTCTCGATTATTTTGTAGAACGGCAAGTCGATTGTTGACTCGATGGTTTATGTTAACGATTCCGATTCTTCCAGTTGCTAAAACGTCTCGGAATGTCCCATCGCTAATTCAGCATTCGTACCTTACTTTGGGCAGTAATTGAAATAAAGCAGGTGACGTTAGTACGGGTTGTCACGCACCCTCTGATGTATTGTGCAGAGCTACGTAATGTACCGGGATTCGCGGGATTATCGCGACTGATGTTATAATTTAGACTTGTATTATATAGAATTTAGACTTGCCGGGACTTAGCTGCGATTTTGTTACTTTGAAATGACTCTCTATGCTTGGTTATAATCAATTCTCCTTCTCCTTTTAAACCTTTTCTTCCTTTTTTCGTGATGAAATCAGGAATGCCTGAAGGATTGCCAAACTTAAATGTCAGTAGGCAAGGCATATTGCTCGCAGAACGGCTGATCGATGGATCAAAAAGGTTATGGTGGGCCGACTACATACAGGATGATGTAGTGTTTCGCACAAGACAGACCGATCCATTTTTTGAGGTAAATCATCAAATCAATTACCCTGCTCTATCGTGGAAGGGCGTTTCATAAATTTACAGATCCAAACTCTTACCGAACGGCCGGGCGGCAAGCTACCCATTGCTTGTCGTCCGCAAGCCTGCTCCTACTGCGGTCACCAGCCACCGACAATGAGAGAGAGAGACGAGGTCGGAATTCACAGGGCGATTACCGACCGCGTGTCTTCTTTGGCGGCGGCTGGGGCATGAAGATGTTCGTTCCTTCACGATTCATCCATGCCCTACCGCTTCCATGTACGGTGGCATAATAATTTCACCGTCCCCTCTTAAAAGCTTTCAGTCGTTAAAAAGCAATAAAATTACTTTTAAGGAAAGGTCCGATTGTAATACAAACGGTGAACATAAAAAGAATATTTGCGTCCAATAAAATTAATGATATCAATTAGTATATCCGTCACCGATAGCGATTCCAATTTTTACATAAATGTATTGGGATTTTGTTATCTCGATGATATCTTTAAGTGGTAAAACAGACCTCAAGTTATCTCCCATATTAAGGTGATAAGATAAGGTTAAAACACACCATTAATTATGGTGAAAGAGCTTGTAATCACAGGTGATGCCGACGACAAGGTCTACCCATAATTAGAGAAGTTACGACTAATGTAGACGAGCCTTAAAGAAGGCATTAATTTGACGACATTTGTCAAGGAGTAAGCTGCGTAGAGAGAACAGTAGTAGCTCAGTGGTAATGGTCCTGACTTACAAGTTGTAACTCGCGGGTTCGAACCTAGTCAGAAGCATTACTTTGTATAATTCATTTCGTCATCTTTGCTCTAAAAATGGTGTAGGAAAACATTGTAAGGAAATGTTTTAGATCCTTAAAATTCGAAGACCCACGTGGTGGATTCCCTTTCTCAGAGAAGAGACTTGATTTCCAGCGGTGGGATAGACTATGCAACCTTATTCATAAGCTTTTAGGCCTCAGGACTGAAGATAAACAGTTCAGCATGCTGCATGCTGTTCTCAACCCAGAACTACTAAATATAGGCACACAAAAATATCATAAAAATCAGTCATGCCATTTCAGAGCAGGTTCAAAACAAACATTGTGACAAGACATTATTATTCCTTAGATTATGTGTTTTTTGTAGCCATCACTGTCCCACTGTAACGCAAAGGTCTTCCCAAGTTCTTCCACCGTCCGCCATTCAGCCGTCCGGTAACTGTCCGGACCGAGCCCAAGTCGTGGACGACACAGAGCCGCAATCCATAGCTCTCTGCGAACCCTCAACATTTCGTAATGCAAGTTTAATTAATTTTTGAGTCACCTTTAAAAGCAATTAAAATTAAATGTAATACTTAGGTACCTGCTCAAGATAAATATCCACTGGTTTCACGATCAAATTTATCTACTCTAATTTGCAAGAAAGTAATAATTGCAATTTAAAAGCTGTGCTCAAGCTCATTAAAAAAATCCGAGTATGGTGTAACATAAACTAATTGAAGCATTTTAAATTTAAGTAACTGCTCCAGTAAAAAGCCATTTAAGATAAATGTTCATAAATATTTATCCCTATTTCAAGTCATTGGAATTTCCAAAACCTTCCATTCAAGGATTATCACAAACGCTTTATAGATAGGATCTCTCCTCGGCACCACATCCGTCGCAGACATGAAGCTTGACAGCCTAAATAATGGACCCAATTCATTAACCGATCTCTCAGTAGAAGACACGATGAAATTTTAGACCTCTTATTGTTAGACCCCGGTGCTATTGTCAACGCCCCCAAGGCAAGTTCACATGTAGCCAGGCCCTTTGTACTTCAGATCTGTCCCTGACGTAGGCCTGTTAAGATAAATGAAGCTTTCACAATTATATTCAATCTAAATGACGAGGATTATACGCTTGCAGTTTCTGATAGTGACATTTTATAAGCAGAGAATGTTTTATCATAAACTTGTGGCTGGTAGCAGTAAAAACTCCGTGGACATTGATCTCTTTCCAACTAGTATTACAATTGTTACTTCGTCGACTCAAGTGACATTCGATTCTTGAACTTTGGTATTGAAATACAGACGAAAGACACAAAGTTTGATTCGAAACGAAATGATTTTGTAGACTCAAAATGAACAAAAGTTGCTCGTTCGTCGAGTTCGAGCTATTGTTTTAGGTTTCAGAATTTGTAAGTCAATTTGAATTGATATAGATTCGGCCAATCAACTGTTTTAGAAGATATATTAATATTTTGATCCATTATTCGTCTACAAAGGCTATGCTTACTCAAAGTAAGTTCAACTTGCTGGGAATTCAATGTAGTAAGTGAACGTGACTCAGTTTGTGAAAGTAAAACACGAAATACAAGCAAAGCCAGACGTATCAAACAAAACTTATAAAGGTATATAAATAAGCTAATTATTTCGAAACACTTTCAACAAGTATCACGAAATATTATAATCGTTTAGTCACCTCGTTGAATAGCTAACGAGAATCGGGCGTTTAAAAATGTGGACAAAAAATGTAAAAAGTTCAGACGTCAAGAAAGCGTGTTGCCAGTTTTTGGAGGTCTTAAAGAAATTGTGGAGCTAATAATGTGCTACAGTTTTATGGCGGAAGCAATAAAAAATAACAAGCAGAAAGGAAATATATCTAGATGTAAACTTGGCCAGCAGGTGTCAAGAAACAGTATTAGTTGTTGAATTATAAACATGATTCACACCAGCTTACAGTTCCTAATTGATGATCGGCGGGGACCGGTCTGGGCGTCTCAACGGCTTATCCCATTTAAAATCAATGGCGCGATAACGTCCTCATGCATATTCGTCTACGTAATCATAATCCAAATGAACGATTAGAGTCTCGTGCGCAGCGTGGGCGAGGATTAACCTTCGCTCGAAATTTAGTAGGCTCGCCCTACAAAATTAAAAAAAAAAGCTTTATCTATATACCGGCGGCGTAATTATAATGCCGTAAGTCAGGTGACGGTGCTTTTTACAACGAATTAGGCCGCTATACAAACACTTATTATTATAGATGTATATCACGTTCTGACACACTTTTTTATTCATATTTACAATGCTTCGCCCGACTTACTAGAATTTTTGTATTCGTATCGTGTATTGAAATTCTATGATTGCATTGCGTCCACATAATGATATGCATATTTGAAATGTGTAATGTTTTACGCAAGGATAAATACAAAGAACAAGGAGTATTTTTGGTAAGCATTTTTATAGCAGAAGAAACAATTAATCCACTGAAAATACGTGCTACAGAATTAAAGCTGAAAGGTAGAAACTTAGGTTGTATTGTAGGTATAACGAGGTCTGCTCTGAATACCTACAAAATGTATGTATATCCTACAATAGGGTTTAATTCCGTCCGTCCGTACGGTTTTAAGTTTAGGCTGCCTCCACAGGTCGCCTGCCTAGTAAATTCATTACTTAATTTAAAATGCTAATGGCTTGTCGTCTGGACGCCGGGTAGATGAATAATGTAATGAAACAACCGATTCCGATCTAGAAACTCTACTATGATTGAAGTCCTAGTACTTATAAACAAATGAATTGAGTTCACAATGGACAAACTATCGTCTGTTTTTATACCCTGAGTCTAACAGCCAAACCCAATAACCTATCTATCACATACCGGAGATAGAAAAACAAATGAAACAACAGAAAACATGAATAATTTTTGTATTTTATCATTTTTTTGATTATCTCCAGTATGCCAAAGCTGGAATTAGATAGGTTATTGGGTTCGGCCGTAAATTGATACATGTAATGTCAAACTTACTATAGGAATGATGCTAGTTATTTTGTGGTGTAATGTCATTTTAGTCTCAGGGTATAAAAAACAGACGATAGTAATCTACTACGGATTCACGATTGCCAGAACTGAGGCGCTTAAAAAAAATCCAACGTCCAAACACTTTTTTAATATCCGAAATACAAGAACAAATATTTAGTGAAGATAAATATTAATTTCTTTTCGAATTTAATAATATTTCATCATGTTTAGTAACATTATACTGTGATTATGTAATTATAGGATGTAATGAATAACATTAAAACAATATTAATAATGATTATTAAAACTCTCAGGTTTTTAATTTCCTACCAAACCGAACGTCTATCATTTTTTTCTTCTTGCTTAAAATTTCCATATTTTAACTTAATAGTCTTGACAACGACTCACATTAATCTTAGAACAGCAGAGGCCCTACTACAAGTTCTAAAACACGATCCATTTGACGACTTAAACTGAACTACTAGGTTAGGTTACTTCTAGGCAAGCGTGCTCTATCGTTGACCACTTCATCGCTTACCATCAGGTGAGATAGTGCTCAAAAGCGACCCTATAAATAAAAAAATGAACTGTTAAAGAGAAAGAGCTATATAAGCTGTATAACTCCATCCCTCTCTCTCGCTCGTTCGCCTGACATTTTAACGCGTCATGGTAAGGCCTCAGCTTTTATATACGTCTAATATAATCCGTTGAACACAAACATTTACCTCACAACTGACGGAATATTCAATAAATTATATTGTTATTGGTGGTAGGTTAATATTTATGCTACAACACGTAGACGTAATTATAGCCTCTGTGACAGTAGGTTATCAAACACGGGACATAAATAAACACTGAACTAGGGAACAAAGTGGGGATTTATTTGCACTCCGTGTAGGTGTAATTGTGTTCCAACACAGAAAATGGAAGTATTTCTGTTTCGGCACCAACATTTTTGGCACTTAAGGTTTCGGCACCAACATTTTTGGCACCAAAGGTTGCGGCACCAACATTTTTGGCACCTAAAGTTTCGGCACCAATATTTTTGGCACCAAAGGTTTCGGCACCCAAACTATTCCAGTTTCGGCACCAATAGGTATTTTGGATTAGGATTTCGTATAGGTTACTACCATCCAAAATACTTATTGGTGTCGAAACGGAAATAGCTTAGGTGCCGAAACTTTTGCTACCGAAAATGTTGGTGCTGAAACAGAAATACTTCGTACACTGCTTTAATGATTTGGTTGGTCAACGTAGCTGTCAGTGACGTCAGAGCGACGTGATTGTTTATTAAGAAATATGTGACGTTTATTGTAAGTCAATAATCCCGCATGTGGGTGGGGGTCTATTATCGGTCAATTGTCGCAGTCCCGTGACGGTCAAGCTCTCACGCTGGACTCCTCACTAATCAGTTGACGTATGCCTTCCTCGTCATATTGACATTACGACGTTTTTATATCACTTTTATTATGTTCGGCTTCCATTATGACTAAAGTTGTGTTTTGTTTCTTTTTCAGAATTGGACGGATAGAGTGCAGCTTAAAAATGTCATAAGGTAACTTTCGTTGTTTTATTTTTTGTTTAGTAATTAGGCTCAGTATGAGCATTTCTAAGTAATATCTAATAATAACATTATAATTAACGTTACATTTCATTTAAAAATTAGTTGGTTTCGGACCAATTGGCATGCCAAAGCCCTGAGATCTACATAGACATAATAATAGCAATTAGTTAATAGCATTTACAATTCACAAATCAAAGGATATAATTTAAAAAACGTTCCTTCATTTATTTTTAAATTTAGAACGGTCTGGCATCAACTATAACTTAGTCAACATGAATCCAGAAAAAAAATATAAAAAAATTCAAGGATGTCCCGCTCATTGTCACGTTGCAAAAACACCGGAAAATAACTCAAAAAAAAAACCATAAAAGTTCGTAATGGTCCTCAAGGATAATTCCCGACAAAGTTATCCAGGTATTTTATTAAAGCTGAAAGAAGGGGATTTTGGAAAATATAAAACTTTCAACTTCATAAATAATATTACATTGAAGTCAAACATAATGGAGAACATAAAAATAAGTTGAGAACAGCCACTTGATATTGATGCGGAGTTGGTGCACAACTTTGATTTATACGCCAACTCTCTGAATTATGTTAGTCTTGCCCTTATTAAATCACTTCATTGTAGAATCCAGCTATCAATTCATGAAATTTATGAGGTTCTAGCTTCACTTGAGATACGTAGACTATTTCACGGTAACTGATAATTTTCTGTAAAATTTAACGACTGTACAAACTTACTACATAGGTAGTACAATTCTTTTTTTACTATTGATACTTAAAAATGAAGTCATCATTAGTAATTTAAAATAAAACCTTCGACACAACTCTTGGAAATCCCTTTTTCTTTGTTCATTTAACAATGTTATCAGTACCTAAGCAAATGTTTATTTAATATTGTAACTATTATTTTAATTACATTTAAATAAACTGTAATGTAATAAGATTAAACCGCAAATGTATTAGTTCCATTTAGTTTTATTTTACTGGTTTAACAGTTCCCCAATGCGACCACACGCTTGGATCAAAATAAATACCACTTAGGTATATTAAGCTTATAACATAATACTAACAAAGTAGCTATTGGGGTTTTCATATTAATTAATGCATACCAAGAGTGATTTCATGTTTAAAAATCCATATTACGCTTTATATTTGGAAGTTTGAACAATCCAAAATACACACACGTAACTTTTTAGGATTGACTGTATCTTACTATTTTTTTTACGTTTGTGGCTCGTTTTTACCTTGGTTACATGCAAAAAAATCACCTAAAATAATCTGCACTCTGGGTGACTAATATTAAAAAGAAGTTTACAAAACAGTTAAAAATGTACAGATAATTAGGTACTTACTTTGAAAATAAACATTATAAAAACAACTTCATCAAAAATCACCATTCACCCATGAGCTTTATCAATGAGCTTATGACCACACTGCATTATCTGTAAATACCTAAAAACAATCGATTAGATCTTTGGAAGTTGCTACAATCCCTTTTAGTACAGTGCCTAGGGGGTTTTACCTGGAACTTGATTGACTGTGGATGGATTAAAAAAATACTCTGATATGTGAAGCTAAGAACACCTACCTACCTAGTACCTAGAAAAAACTGATGAAGTCAAAACCGCTGCAGATTTTCTTGATCATAGCTAGAACATTGGAAAAAAATTGGCACATCCATTTAAGTAGGAACTACGATGCCAAACTTATATCACCCCTATTTTTATCCAGGGATTAAAAACACAGTTGAATAATATTGCTATTATTGTTTCAATTGAAATAACAAATAAACTGTAAACCACATACCTACCCAAACCACAAAAACAATTATTTTGAAATACATACCATATAATACGTAATTTTAATTGCAGCCAATGAAATAGCCAATCGTATTGCTAATACCGATGCTAATAAAGTAGCAACCGCCAACAAAAACCATAGAGCTATAATTTTAAACAATAATAATATCGAAGTACCATAGACTATAAATAGTAGTGATACTGCAATCTGTGACTTTGATGTAGTAGAGACGTTAATTACACATTGAATAATTACACTAACATAATCTAGAAAGTTTGAATATGTATGTACTTATGTATGATTGTTAGTCCTTCAAGTTCAGACGTATGAACGGACTTGTATGATGTCACGGAAAGATCTTTCTAGAATAGCTAGAACATAGTATACTGTTATACTGGTAGTCTAATTTTGGCTTGGCTCTAATTTTCTGCTTTCTCAACCTCATAATGCTATATAAGTGATTTTGGACGAAACCAAATGTAAAATAACTCTAGAAGCATCACAGCTAACAATGAATACGACTTTGTTTAGTTATTTATACCTTAAACTCGTAAATTACTAAAAGGACATGGTGTACCTACCCAAACATTGCTCGAAGAACGTCTACTCGCTCAGTATCAAATTATGGTGCGACAACAAAATGGATCGATCGCTTCCTAGCATGACGAAAACAAGACCTCTCTAGTTGCACCACTAGCCGGAAAAGCCCATGGAGTCAATTGTCACATCTGTGTGCTTCGATAACAGTTATTGTGTGGTTGTTCGGCGCCGCGTATTTACCGTGGACACACGGCTCGCCCGCCTCGCCCGGCGCCCCGGGCACCCGGCCGTATGTCAACCGCTCCACTGCAGATTATGCTCTAATCCCCTTTCTCTCAACTAAGCCGCTTTCATTGCTTTGTGCTGAGAATGTTGCCGAAGCCCGTCAAGTGGCCCGAATCTGTTTAGACCCTGTGATGTATATCGTACGCGCCACTACACAGCTTTATTGAGTGATAGTTATTCGCTTCGCTAAACTGTTATCATCTCTGCCTTTACCGCATTTTGCCTCTGGATAGGCGCACTGTTTTCAAGATAATTTATTGTCCAGTAGGTAAGTTATGGGCAGGATAAAATATATTCTGTTACTGGACCAGGAGATAATATATCCACAACTGGCAAGTCCCGTTAATTGATTCAGCCTGTATTTGTAGACAAACAAGCTCGCTCTTATAATATTACAACTGGATTTATAATTTATAGGATGTTTGTGTTCTTCTCGTCTACACGCAAAGTAGTAATTAAATGTATCTTAGACTGTTCAATATCGATAGCTAGTACTTCGTCTGTATAATAAAATGAAAGTCTATTACATAAAAATAAAAGTAGTATAAACAACTTGGAAATTCTTAGCTGAAACAACATTATACTTGGGTGGATTTCCCTCAAACCTTCTACTACATTATTCTTTTGAATCCTTTATCAATAAAGAATTGAACTATTATTGGAGTAACAATTTCAATATTTGAATTTGGGATAACAGGTTAGTTACTAGTCAAATCGAATTACCTATTACTACTTGGATTATTAAACCCAAATATCTGACTGCGCATTATGGCTTGGCCTTTATGGGTTCTGTAGAGCAGAATTTGATCATCTGAGTTAGTATTGTTTTGTCTAGTTACAGCGCAGGTTGGAATTCGATCTATTATTGTTTCAACTGGATGCTTATTTTAGCTACGGTGGAGAGAAAGACGGAGACGTGATGTTTGGAGAAATTATTTGAAATCATAGAATAGAATAACTATGTTCTATGATAATTTGTGCTTGTGCAAACAAAATTAGCCTTTTTTTAAGCAATCATTGAATGACTTCTCCCGCTCTGGGTGAAGAGAGAGGGCGGGCAGTTGCCTTTTATGTCCCAAGCATTAGCATCGACATTATCGGCCTTATAAATGTCCCAAGACCATGCGTAATTTACCGATAAGTTGACCCATGGCCCTACGGTTTTGATGACATCCTTCCACCCGAATTACGAGCAATGAGTAGCTCGCCGTCCGGTTGGGTCCATAGTCATGATAAATCTTTCGAGCCATTATACAGTTCTCAGAAATTAACCTTATACAAAAAAAAAACTAAGAAAAGATCAATGAAACAAACCTACCAAACTAGAACGGGACACGAAAAGGACATTTTTCGCGACATCACGTAAAATAACCTCCGCGTAACAAAATGTCAAGTTGTAATCGATGGAGACCTAATGTGGGTTTAATGTGGCCCGGAGTCGAGACGCGTGTCCCAGCATCGCCCGTCGAGATTACGCCATAATCCGCTTTCTTTGTGCCTAAGTCACTCCGGCCTTTGCTGCCTAAGCTGAGGACGCCATTTGGCGAATCAATTGCGATTTACTGTGCTTTGAACGCATTCCATTTGTCAATTTATTATATTCTTTGTTGCTATCCGTAGTTTTGTATAAGTGGTTTATTTTGTGGGGTACGTCAATTGAAACCTGTTAAAAGACTGCTAGTTACTGACGTCAACATTCTGATGTTTATTTATAGAATCAAAATAGAAGAATAAACTATATTTTACATCAAAATATTAAAAAATTTATAGAAACTAAAATCTTTGGGTACAATGGCAGTCTTATTGTTGGACTGCTGGCTAATGGACTATTATAAGAACTTAAAGTAAAATCCGGCCAAGAGCGTGTCGGGCCACGCTCAGTGTAGGGTTCTGTAGTTTCCCATCCGTCAGAAGTGTCCCAGCATGACCCGTCGCGATTACACCATAATCTTCTACTAATATTCTTTGTGCCTAAGTCACTCCGGCCTTTGCTGCCTAAGCTGAGGACGCCATTTGGCGAATCAATTGCGATTTACTGTGCTTTGAACGCATTCCATTTGTCAATTTATTATATTCTTTGTTGCTAACTGTAGTTTTGTATAAGTGGTTTATTTTGTGGGATACGTCAATTGAAACCTGTTTTAATAAAAGACTGCTAGTTACTGAGGTCATTATTCTGATGCTTATAAAATTTACACAGTCAGAATGGAATAGAATAATATTTATTGTGCACTAAAATAGTAACAGTTTTACAGAAAATTAAATCTATTGGGTACAATGGCGAAATTATCAAAGGACTATCAGCGGATGGACTATTATAATAACTTAAACTAAAAAAGGCTATGTAATAATAGTAGGATGGGTCAAGTAATGGTTGGTTGTGGATGGGTGACCATCTTAATATACCATAATTCCTAGAGTTAGACCGTTGCCGTAGCGGTCTATTAGATATACTCTGTTGACAAAACTATGAAACTCTGTCGATGAAGCGGCAGCGTCGTGCCATCGAGTCGTTACCGCTTCGTCGGCAGAATTTCATAGTTTTGTAGGTAAGCTTCACCATGCGGTTAATGACGAATGTGAAGCTACGCTTCCGTGGACAATAGGCCTTAGTAAATCGTATCCAATAATTAACCATCGTTATATCCTAACATTAACTTATTGCGTAGGAAGCTTGAAAAATTTCACCGTATTTGTATTACAAAGGTCAAAAGCTTAAACAATCTAAATATTTGAGTCGCTCATTTTGTTAAACATAAACAATTTGTGGTTTTGTTTTTCCCTGTTCGATAATGAAAATACAAAGTTAACCTACAAAAATATAAAGGGAGAGAAAATACTAAGTAACACATTATTATTATAACCTTTAATACATATTTTGTTTGTTTTTTGGTTAGCGGCATTGGAAGGGTTCCCATGGGTGGACTGACGACCTGGTGAGAGTCACGAGAATAGGATGGATGCGAGACGCACAGACCGCTCTTAATAAACTAGTGTGCCTTACTATCAATGATTGCATCACTGCTTACCATCAAGTGGGATCGCGGTCAAGCACCAGTTTATACAAATGAAAAAAAAACTTCTTTTTCGGTTAAGATTTTATCTGGACTTCTAGTACCTGCAATCAACAAAAAAACAAATGTGGTGCACGGTCAAAAAAGGTTGGAAACCACTGCTGACGTTGACGATATCCTCCTGGGCTTTGCTGATTCACTTTGCTCCCCAATTCACAGCAACTACAACCGAATTATCAATACATAATGTAGATACAGCACTAGTTATGCAATGACCTCATTGCGACGTCACAAGACGACCGCAGACGCGACAGTTGCGGCTCTCCCTAATCCTCACGACTGACAGACAGAAATCCTCGATCACAATCCTCCCTGATCCATTGTCAGCTTCACCACAACACCACTTGATATACCCACACTAAAAATTTCAGGTACAGTACGGCCGTTATAAGTTGGCGACTCTGAAGTTAGATAATGGCTCTGCGAATTTTGGCGCTTGAAATATTGTACAAAAATAAAAGTTAAAAAAAAAATACCAATAACAGTTTTCTAACAGCAATAACAACTGAAAATTGCGTTTATTTTTTTTAAACCTTTACTTTTGTACGATATTTCAGACGCCAAAATTCGCAGAGCCTAACTTCAGACTCGCCAACTTATAACGGCCGTACTGTAGTATTATTTGAGACGCTAAAACGCCTCAGGTAGTGTTATCTGAGATTTGAAATTGAATTATAGTTCCAATAATTGTTATTTCAACAGGTGGATACGAAATTCTTGGTATAATAAAACTTGTAGGGCTTTGAAATAGAACAGATCTCCGTGTGTATTATGTTCCAATAATGACATTTCTTTGAAACGAAATAAAATAATATTATCTCACTAATAATGAAGGTGAAAGAGTGTATGTGTTTGTTACTTCTTCAGGTATGATAGACAATATCCTAGAATAGTATAGGATAGATATGGTCTAATATAGAATCATTTTTCCCTTGGGAAAATTTTCTATGTCACGCGGACGTAGCCGCTGGCAGCTAGTGCTCAATAATTACGTTGGGTACTCAAATGATCTAGATAGACAGTAATTTTGTTTACCTTATTTCACAAATCAGGTATTTTTTTTTAATCTGGTCCTCTTGGTTTGCTTATTTTTTCTTTGAGGTGGGAAAATAATCATCAAACCACTCCCCGCTCTTGGTGAATCAAAAGAGCACGTCAGACTTTTACTAACTAATACCCACCTGTATACTCTCAGGGGACTATTTCGTACATTGTCGCAGCCCTACTTTTTGCCCTACGTATAAACCATCGCATGGCAATAATTCCATCACCACCTCGATCAACAGCTGATTGTACAACAGTAGAAGTTATTTTAATGTGACAAAGGCCCAAGGTCTTATCACATCTGGGCACCATCACGCATGAGCAAGAATGTTTCACAAGCAATTCTTTCAATGCAAACAATAATTTAGAGTTTCCGTTTTTACAAAGCTCAGTTATTTGTGAAACGGCCCGGTAGGCACACGTGTTATTTTCACAGAAAGTTTATTCTGTGTTTTGTTATCCAACAAAATTTAAATAGAAATAACACCACATGTTGGACTCAGGGACGCGTATCCTTAAAATTTGTTTGTCTTAGTCCCTGGCTAAACAAAGCCCAGCAAGAACAGTTACTGTGGGAACATTTTATCTGTTGTTCTGTTATACCCATACAGTTTACAAACTGTCGGTTAGTGACGAATATTAATCATTGTTTTAGTGACTTGTCCGTCAAGTTGTAAACAATTGTTCTGTTTATTGGTGTAGTGAACTGTTTGGTAGCTGTATTCAATTTATTGTGTATTGTATTCAATTGTGTGGAATTATGTTTAATGAAAGGTAGGATTGACTTTACAGTTTTCTTTTGAAGTGAGAGTTTTCATACAGCTTTTGCTTAATATTACATATTTTGAAGTTGTCATCATCATCATTTTAGCTGAAGGACGTCTACTGTTCGAAATGGGTAGGATTCCCCAAGTGGTCAACAACGAAGAACGGTTCTATGCATCTCGCATTTATCGCATTTCCAAACCTTTCACCAGGTCATCGGGCCACCTGGTCGAAGACCTTTTCACACTGTGTCTCCATTTTGAAGTCTATTATTTTATCAATCTACAAAAATACTTTTATCAAACGCAATAGAGATTACTTGCGACAAATTGCATGATCTACTTCATTTCAGTGTCAAAGTAAAGAAAATGAAGTATCAAAGATTTTTAAATGAAATAATAATAATTACTGTAACTGTATAAAGCGTTGGAAGTGGACTTAATGGCGTAGCTTCCGCTGTGCGCCCGCGCGCCCCTAGCCACGGAACTTCAATTTCCGCTCCAAAGCTGATTTTCCCTTTATGACAGCAACACTGCTTCTATTTATTTACTTTTTATTAAGATGCTTATTGACAGAATTTCGTATTCAATGCTTATACAAATTGGAAAGGACCGTCATAATAAAGAGTGCTGTCATTTCTTTGATCTTAGAGGGGTAAGACTGAGTTCAATGACACTTTCGACTGCCATCGTTGACAGTTATCGATATTTATGACAGGTATAATTTAACGTCTTGTCATGTCAGTTGATTTTAATTCAAAGCTTTGTCTATATCTTTGTATATGACTGTCTTACAAGACAATTACTTTCACGACTTCATTGATTTATCGTTCTTAACAAACGGTCGTACAGATCTAAACCATCTCGACCGTTGCGTCGCGCGACACATCTCTACTAATACTTATACACTAGTCGGTACGTAACGCTCACATACTCGTCGGAATACTGCTGCTTCTGAGCACGACTTACGGGTATAAATCTGTCGCGAGATCGTGTATTAATCGTCGTATTTGGTGAATAAATTTACTTTTGTTTGAGTTTGCTTTTGCGTTATTTATTCAGTAGGACGACCCGAGGCCACAGTTGAGAGATACTCCGCTGTTTACATAACATTTTCGTTCCGCCGACTGTTCGCCCCATGTTTCCACCGACTTGAATTTATCAAGTATTTAGTTTGGTATTATAAAGGGTACCTTTCTTATTGATTTTTCTCATCTTTGTATTTTATCATTGATGTTTCTCAGTTGTTGGAACTCGAGTATTTATTGTTGTTTGCCAAACTTCTTCCATTTAATTACTAATCATTTACATAAAAGATGCCAGAGTAAACCGAAATAAAAAAAAACATTTTTAAAAACAGCAACGAACAAAGAACAACAGCAATAAAACTTTCCAAAAAAAAAACGTAGCGCAAAAAACAATTGGCTGTTTCACGCAAATTTCGCTAGAAGTTGCAATGCGGCGCATAGCACGCGAATTGTTACAAATATAGCTTTATTTATTTTATTGACGCCCTCACAATGTGGCGTATAAGTTATAGTATTGATGTGTTTACGATTTGTGGTATATTTCGCTGATGGTCGTAGTCGGAGGCAGCCTGTTGCGTGGGCTCTGATTTAATGCGATCGATCCCGCGACAATAGGCGTCTCCTTGCCACGGGCTACAGGACTACTGCCCACACTCCGCTTGTTTGCCGGCGTTATAAAGTGCTGAGGTGTCTACAACGTCCCTCGCGACTTGAAACTCACATTTTATAAAGCAAAACTACTGAGTAAGATCTTAAAAGGAATACTTTTTTAAAAGAAAACTTTGCAGTGTTATTTTTATAAGAATGGACCACCTCAACGTGCCCTGTGGGTGTCCTGAAATTACTAGATTATTCACGGGTAGCGGCACCTGTGTATATACTAATGCTATCATTCTGCGCTGTCTATAAGGCAGGTTGATTATAGCAATATTACTGAGAATTGCGGCAGTAGCTTATAGAACGGTTCATGTTCAACAGTAATCAATTATATGGCAGTCTGATGATGATAAATTGCTATATCTAGCTAAATTATTGCCTTCACCATAATGTAACAAAAATATTATAAAATTGAGGATAATAGAAAAAAAACATGTCGAAAAATGAGTTGACTAATGTTTCATGACAGTTAAACGTTTACGGAAAAGTCCTGTAATAATAGCAAGGTAAATCTTGATCGCTCTGACTTACCTAATCAAATTACTTGTTTGTTGAATTCATTTACATACGAGGGGTAAAATAATAGCTAGGTTATAAATGTCAGTTCTTTTATCTTTCTTTCTTAAATAAAAGACAAGAGTAAGAGGTTTTATTTGACTCACGAACTTTAATACGAGTATGTTTCCTCAACAGAACAGAAAAATTTGGTGCTCTTTTATTTCGTTGGCTTTATAAAGTACTATGCGAGTTGGAACAACTTTTTCCTGTTAGTTGAGCAAATCCACCGAATCCTAACTGCATCACAAACCTGCAAGTTGGCTTTAACTGAAGCCACACCACCATTTAACTTCCCCTTGGGAATTTCGTGACAAAAACAAAACAGAATCACCATAAATAACTGTTGGTACCTTATATATTTACATATTACGTTCTCGCAACAAGCAGACTGAACACTTCCTGTGTACTCCACAATGAATGCATTTCCATAATAAAGAAGTGGACGAAAGCAATAAATAATTGGCAACATTTTATTTCGTTCATAACGTCGAATATAATAAGAAATTGCAACACCTATTTCTCATTCGAAATTAAGAAACACTCTTACTGTAATGAACGAACGGGGACGCCATTAAAATAGCGGATCATAAATAATTCAAGCGCGGGTTTGGCGTCGTTTCAAGACATTTCCACATTAAATTTCATGAGAGGTTCATTTTTCCGGTGAGCGACGCGTGCGATCGTGCGCGCGCCACGCCGCCGCGCCAACGCCCCGCCACCGCCGCGCCGCCGCCGCCGCCCCGCCAACACACCGACGCGACCACTACTTCACGAGTAATTGACCGTTCTGTCTGATTACTAGACCCATTGTCTCCGGAATTGTCCCATTCCGCCGATATATAACCTATTCACGAACATTTTTGAACACAATCAATACAACGACGCTTAACAACGTAACCTTAAACTTTCCCCGATTTACTTATACAAACGACAACAATGCGCAATTCTCAAACAATTCTGTCTTAAGTATTTCCAGTCGTGGTGGAAGAAATCTTATTTGTTCGTTTTGTGTCGGCGGCGTCGCCAGCACAGCCGCGCGCCGCTGACGGGGACCACTCGCTTCATTTTTATTTTTACGTCGTAAACCAAAGTCTACGAGTTATGAACGTTGATTTACATGTTAATGGTCTCTGCAGCGACTGTCGAAATTTCATTTAGTGTGGAGCTACTCCTCATACGAGCCAGTTACTACACAGCCGAGGGTGCCACGCCGTGCGGTGACATTGTGGAAACGGCCATCCATCATCCTAGTATCAAAATTTGAAGTTGACATAAAGTGGATGAGAAAATGATTGATGCGTCGGCGACTCCCCAAAGCCATTGGCACTTACCGAAACTAAAGCATTAATTGAATAAACCCTTCGTAATTAGATATGTGAGCACAAGAAATAAATTAGTTTCAGAAGCTATTTTCGTTCTGAAGTTATTAAAGGACATTCCTAAAAGTTTTAATGTTAATATCGTGTCCATTATTTTCGTAACTAATGTTTATAGGAAAAAAATAATTAACACATTGTACCAAACGAGCCTGTCTGTTTTCATTTATTTGTAATGTTTACCGGCACGCCATCCGCTAATTAACAAATTATACCTTACGGAATGCCTGACTGAAAAAAATAATAACAGTTTTAGTTTCAACCAAGACAAAATCAGAGCAGAAACCTAAGAAAAAATCACACAATTTATGTATTTTTAGAGATCTGCAGGCGTTGTCAGATGAATCGCTTTTGCCTGACTTCTGTCTGATGTCATAAATATAGATGTAGGACGTAGGTACTCGTACAGTCGCATCCTACACCTCTGCCGATTGATATACTCTCAAGAATGAAAGGTCAATGGGAAAGGAGTTCTTAAAATAGAACCCTTCTGTGTATTATTGGAATGCCGATGAATACAATTGATATATTCCGTATTTTATATGAATTGTTAAAAGAAAAGGCCCGTATTTGTGAAACGCATGAAATGAATAAAATATTTCCTGAAAATCAGGTCAAAATAAAAACATGCATGAAAATAGCGCTACCTAGAAAGAATCAGAAAAAAACAGTTGCTTATTTTTCCTCATGAAATGTCAAAGGACAAAGCTTCTGTTCCAGGAAGTTTAAAAACTTTTGTTTATACGTAACCCATGTTAAAATATGAATTGCGATATAATCTGGAACAACTCCCATTTCGCGATAATTATTAAGTTTCAAAGCGAATTCTAGGGAATTCCACTGAATCATTACAGCGTATTACATCAACCAAATAAATATTACAGGCGGGTTGCGCTTTTATGAAACTGAACGTGTCGTTTTTAACCGACTTCATAGAGGGGTTCTTTTATGTATGTTCTCTGGTCAATTATGGACCAATTTCGAAATTGATTTTTTTATTGAAAGTTTTGTCCCAAGGAAATATTGTTATGATCTGATGATAAACTTTGAAGTTATGGAACGGAACTCCTCATAGGATCATAGTAGAAATGTAAAATTGCTTTGTTCATACATACGTACAGTCGATGACCGACCACAGGAAGAAGGCACATACCTACTACAACAAAAAAATTGAAAATAAAAAACCTTTACAAAACAATTACAACCGCCTTCAATGTTTAAAAAAAATACAAAATAACTTAGAAGTCGGTGTTAAATAAAGAAGAGACTAAACACCGACGTCCAAAATTAAAATAATTTCTAATTTTAACATTTTTTTTTTAACATTAACATCAGTTGTATTTTTTTTTTGTAAAACAGTTTTTAATGGTTGCAACTGTACTTGTGTACGTGATCGCATGGTCCTGAAATCATTACACATAATGTACCTACTACTTACGGCCGTCTGTAAAATATTCCCCGAAGCCATTACTTTAACTTCATATGCAAAGGGGAGACTGCAAATTCACGTGTAGCAGTCTAAAAACTGGGCATACATTAGTTTGGTGACTTGCACTCTGAGTCCAGGATACGTTAATGGTTTTGTAATGCTTATTAGAGCTTACTGTTTATGTTGAAACTAGTTTCATGTTTGTTTATGTTGGAAGAAAAGGAAGATGGACCGACGACCTGGCGAGGGTCGCGGGAATCGCGGATGGATGCGAGACGCACAGGTCCGATCGCTGTGGCGACGCTTGGGGGAGGCCTATGTCTAGCAGTGGAAGTGTTTCGGCAGAGATGATGATGATGATGATGATGATGAGTTTCATGTGATGCGGGTAATGCCTGGTCTACGCTCTGCTGGGCCTTTACGGTTACGTAGTAACTATTTAGTAATCTGTGGTTTAGGTTACTTCTCTTTCTCGCCTCGGGCTCCGTCCGAAAAGTGAGCTATCCTTTGCTCGACGTCCGTAAGTCCACGCCTATGGTGGCTAGTAAGCCGGGTGCGGGTCTTGGCGTCTGGGACGTGATGATGTCTATTCTCTCACGTGTGTGACCGTCTCTTAACTAGCAACAGCTTCTCAGAAGAAGCAGCCTTACTCTGGACCATAGTCTACATCATGGCCTGGCTCAAGAGCTCACCGCAGCCAATCACCCCCTTGAGGGCACGACGGTGCTCCGCCCAAGCGGCACACCTCCACCATGTGCTCCACCGTGTCCTCACCCGATCTGGACTTGGATTTTGGAAGCACGACCTTGTTTAGGCGCATTAAGCACTTTATTATGTTGTCAATACCCACAAAATAAAGTACTAGATAAGACCTAGACGTCACATTCGACTATGTAACGCTCATTCGTGTGAGGTCGGCTTGACTCGGTCGACCTTACAAAAACTATTACGATTTTATATTATTACCCTCGCCTTAATCAAATTTTATTTCTGGTGTTTCGTATTAAGCACACACCATTTTTTGTGAAATTAATGAATATTAACCAGTCCATTTCCAAATAGCCTAAAAAGTTCAATTTAATGTCTTTTAATTGCTACGATGAAAATAAAACAATCACACCGCCATCAATTGTAAATAACCAGAAACATTACTTTTGATTACATTTAATTTCTCTAAAACGGTCATTTATTCAATGCGATCGTTATCACAGTTTTATTACAAAGCCACAGTCCCGTAATAAATTCCCCACACATAAACATTTACCCCGTTGGAGGATTTATTTGATTGTTTTCATGACTTGCATGCCTCCCTTGCTCGACTGATAACATTTTTTATGTCCAAACTACGCGAAAAGAGGTTACGACGACCCTTTCGTTGATCCATGAATGACGAAGTACTTCTATGGGATCTAAATCACACCCTGAAAGTATTATCGACGAAAGCTGAAACAGCCACGTCACTGGTTAAGTTGTTTTCTTCATTTGTTCGCTGTTAAATGCGAGTTCAGTCATAATTATTTAATGTAAGCTTAAAATACTTAAAAGCCTGTCATTCTTGTGACGTTTAATCAGCCTGTGAAGCATCACCGCTTAATTTGTAAAGTGTCAAAATAAACAGATTGATTAAATTATTTACAAAGGTGGGTTCGGACGTGAAGGTGAGTGGATTCATTAGTCCACGTGACTTGCAGTGTAAAAGCGAATGTCACCGAGCGCTACCGACCACTCCCGAGTCCCGGCCTACAGCGAGTACGGCGACCCACGGCGACCGCCCCACGGTTTTACTGCTTTTAAAATACAACCCAGATTCACCGGCTCCATTACACTAATTACGTTTCGAATTTAGACCGCTCATGTTTATTTATATTGTTTGTTTTGTCCAAACTTTACAGCTCTTATAAAATTTTAAAGTGTCCAAATAGTCATTTTGGTTGAGCCACCTATAAAAATAAAAACACTCCGGTTGTTAATTGACTCAAAAATCGACTAATTAATAATATTTTAAGCCTTAATTATGCTATAAAAATGAAATTAAGCCACTACCGTGTTGGTTATTAATTCGAGTTTATCAGATTTTACTTGGAACGAGTTTACGAAAGTTTTTTAACGCCGGCACTTCATCTGATATAATTTAGCAGGCTTCGTACTGAAACTTGTCTTTATTATTAAACTTCCCTTGTGTGCGTGGGCTTTGTGTCCTGCCAGGGTTGTCTGGTCCTGAAACCAACGAGTAACTAAATTAATATAGGTTTCAGTCAGTAAAAGTATAACACCTATCACTATATCTCTATCACTCCACCTAGACCGGGGAAGTTATTTAATGATTTTTCCCCTCAAAAATGTAAATTATCGAGCAGGTTATCTTTACAGCGTTATCATAGTGAGTTATAAAGTCTATAGACTTTCACCTACTGTCGCGTGCACTTAAAATTAACGGTATCCCTAAGTACCCGGGGGTATCGCCGGCACATCGTCGATGGCACTGCTATAAAGTCTTGCCTCATCACACTATTTCGTAATTGGATCGTAAACTTCTGTAAAATTATTACCTGTATTTTACTAGCTTACTTTCATGACCGTTTTATTTGCCTACTGACTAAATTTCCTTTACAATATGCACACAATTTAAACGGAACAAAATTTTACTACATGTAAATTTGTTGTATAAAAATATTAAACCAATATAAAAATGTTTCAACAATTTGGTTAGCTTTCTTTTCTTTACGTTCAAATTATAAGCTATAAAATGTCACCATATTTTTCAATGTAATATGTTTTAAAATATTTTATCAACGTGTTGGGGCGTTAGGCGATATTTTCTTCGATAACTTTCGATGTTAACCTATTTATGAAATATAAATGGTGTTTTTCTCGAATGCTGCGATGGATAACGGAAGATTGGGTAATATATTTCAACATATCGTTTATCTGGCAAAATGTATAGCTGGTATATTTCAGTTAGATAAGCTGGGACCCTTTAGCTGATGAACGATTAGAAAGATAAGTTTCAATGTAGCTTTACGATCTTATACAAAGCTTTACAATATTTTTTTTATGTATAGATCAAGACACATGATCAGATTTTATTTAAGTGCTTTACTACGATCCCGCCTGATGTTAAGCAGTGTTGCAAATGTAATCGTTGATTGTGAAGCGCACTAGTTTATTGGGAGCCTATTCACTCCAGCCTTGAAGACCCCTAAATTATAATTTTGCTCATGAATACAATTATTTTTAATTAAGGTTTCAGAGGTTATTTTTGTTTTAAGGTTATTGAGACGTTTCTAAAAGTTTACACTTTGTACCAAACAAGCGTGTGTATTTATTTGTAATTTTTACAGGCACGCCATCCACTAATTAACTAATTATACCTTGACGGAATGCTTGACTTATAAAAGTAATAAGATTTGTAGTTTTAAACGAAAATTATGGGGAAAAATGCGAAATTAACAAAATCTTAAGCTTAAAAAAATAATTAATACATATTTTCGACCATTATATTTTTTTTTTGATTCAGATCAACATGACCAAGTTTTGCTGAATTTTTCTGCAATAATGTTATGGATTTTTAAAGTGCTTGTTTTAAGCCATGATGGCCTTAAAAGTAATGTCACAAGTTAGTTTTAATAGTCTTCCTACTCAGCAAAATTCTGTCAATTAAATCTGGGCTTCTTTGATATAAATGCACAATATCAATAATAATAATGTAACTATTTAACTGCATATTACAAACATTGGAATCGTAGAGAGACTATCTACATTATCATATTGCAACGACAGATTGATGCCAAAGGTCGCAAGCCCAAATGACGAAACACACTATAAATTATGACGCGATGCAACACTCATATCAGTATAAACGCAGCTTTATATCGAACGCGTGAATCATTTTTTAAAGCGCCTCACATTTCTCACTCTTGATGCCATCGTGTAGATAGGCTAATTGTAAAGGGTCGGCTACAATCATGAATATTGCGCGCCTGACAATTTGACACCGCGTAGGCTTCGTTCTGATTTATAACCGGCACACAGCAACAGCGCGCTGAATTCCTCACATTTACAACTGAATGAACTAGTCAGTCTTCAACATGTGTACGCTAAGATAACGTCATTAGACAGCCTCATCTGTCTGTCGAGGCGTGACCACCGATGTAGCGGAGACGCATCGATTGCCGCCCATTCCAGATACCTAATACTGGATTAATTATCTCTGTTCACTATGCAAGCTTCGACTGTTCGAGTTCAACGACCCCACAATTTTGCACCTCGGGTAAAATGCTGATTTTATGTCCGTGCAACGTCGGCTAGTTGACACAAGCTAGACGTTACAATAACATTACTATTTTCAGTCAGCTGTTTGAGTTAGTTCTCATCCAGCGCGCAAACTAATTTATTCAAGCGTGAGTTCACACAGCCGGGACCACGAGACTCCGTTTGTTCATCGTGACTTAAATTAAAAATGTCATGAAAAGTCGGAAGATATGAAAGTATGCATGTGTATTTAAAATATAAACGTCCATGCAATCTAAGCGCCATGATGGTTACAGTATCTTGTTATTTCTCAGTTTAATTTAAATATGTAAATTTTATTAGGCATAATACAGACTGAGGACTCTTGAATTGCAAATGAATGTGACATTACGTTTTATAGGCTGGTAGCCAATTCGCCGGCTCGTTTCCTTGGAGCTGACGGAAAATTTTCACTTAGAAAATGCCCTCAGATTTAGTGGTAGTTCAATGGATCCACAGCGAAGCGATCAACCATTCGGATTAAGCAATCGAACATCTGAAAGGAACTTTGCATTTCACAAAGTTTAATTTTAAACATACTTGCCTCGTATTATCGGGCTATTCGTGTAAGTAATTTTGTCTGCGTGTAGTAATTTACGATAGTCTGGGTATGGGAATAGGCCTGAAACACACAATTAGATTTCAACAATACGGTTTGTACACACAATGAACAGTTTCGGAATTAAGTTCTCAGCATAAATAACAAACATAATGCTATTTAATTTGTGGTTCGATGTCTGAAAACCGGATTAATATTATAGTGAAATGATCGCTCAATATTGGGTATATTAAACTGCGATTAAATAGCTCGCAGTGAGCGATAAATGTGGTAATCCTCTGAAGACAGCCGATAATCGCGCTAACATTCACCCAATACATATTTAATGATAAAGATGAAAGACAGATTTTGTAAAGCTTAATTCCATCGTTGAGCTTCGGAAATATTTTCCCTTTCATATAAAATGATCTTGACACAAATCCTTAAAAATGTGTTATTGGGAGCCACGGGGACGGGCAATATTGAAGGTAGTCACGCGTCCCACCTTAGGAAAATCTTGCCGTAAAATAAATGGACGATTTCATAATCCAACGACGGTATATAAAATGTTGAAAAACTATTTTTGAAACGAAAAGATTTTGCAAACGTTCGTACCATATTGTAGAGTAGTTTACGTATTCGACCTGTGCATTTAAATGGATTGTTTTTATACAATGTGCATTTGATTCTAGTTATTGTAAAACATTAGAAAATATTTATTGGAAATTATGATCTTTATGATGCCAATATTAGTTACAGCCGAAACACAAATAATAGTGTTTTTGTGCTTTCATATCAATTACTAACTTCTGCCCACGGCTAATTTGCGTGGAAGTAGAAAATATATTCCCTTCACACAGTTTTAAAGTAGAATTGGAGGAAAGATTTTTAAATGGGTCCGGTTCTTTTTGAGTTTATTCATTACAAACAAAAATACAAAAAAAATTGACGTCAATTTAAAAAGAAAGACTAAAAAGTGCAAAATACATTTATTTAATATCGGAATTATCGGTGTTTCTAGTTTTCTCATTCCTTATTTGACACTAACTTCCAAAATTAAAGTGCTGCTGTCTAGAAGCTTAACTAGCGTCCATGTCATCTCTAATTCCACATATGAAAGATGGAGCTGAAAACCATGTCCCAAGAGTGTTATGAAAACTGCAAGTCGCAAGAATATCTCTTGGACCACGTACTACAATAATAGCGTGTTGAGTGCGAATATCTTCCCTTACTTTAATGTTAATATATTCTACGGTTGCCTAGCATGTAAACTTTGCTCTTAAACTCCCTTTCACTGAGATGTTTGTGTTTCTACTAAGGTGTATGAATATTTACATCCCACCTTTACGGTTGCCTTACGATGTGTAGATTGTATGATTTCTTACGATTATATCAGACTAACCGGCAGTACATAATCACCCTAAGTCGACTGGTAGAAAATGCCTAAGGCATTAAGTCCGTCTTTGTACATTTTACTTGTGCATAAAGTTTAAATAAATAAATAATAACTAGCTTCTGCCAGCGCCTTTGACCACGTGAAAGTAGGTTTCTCCATACAAACTTTGGGGGTCCGTTTGTATGGAGAAACCTCCTTTCATACCCCTTACTTAAAATTTTCTTTGAGTGTTCGCCTACGTTATTAAAGGAAACCTTGTGCAAAATTACACGCTTCTAGTCCCAGTAGTTTTAGCTTTGCGTTCATATGTCAGTCAGTCAGTTTCTCCTTTTATATAAATAATAATAATAATATTCCACAACTTTTCAGAGCCTAACTAAGCAAAGCTTGTGCTATGAGTACTAGATAACTGACTGATATCAATAGAAATGTATTATTGGCTTGCGTCATTGTATGCAATACTTTTTTTTTGTAGTGGGAATTTAGTTGATAACTCTTCCCGCTCTGGTTGAAGCAACAAGGAGTGTCAGACTTTTGCTGACTAAAACTCACCTGAGTTCTTTTACACGTAGTTACCTTTTGCATTGCAGACCCACGGTAAATCTTTTAAACAACTCCATAGCCTATCGTATGCAAAACTTGATGCAGTCAAATTAAAACAATGTTCTTGATGATCTACAAATACGAAAAACATTGTGAATACAAACAAACACAAACAGTACCACGTATAATACAAAAAAACAACGCTATATTCATCTATGTTAAAATTCTGTACGCAACACCGCTTTAAACTAAATAAATTAAAACCTTTTTACGTGGGTGTCTCGTTCCCGCTGCGTACCCAAGTTACGGGATCAGGCTCAAACAAAACACTAACTTAAATCAACCAAGTACACTAGAGAAACGTTTGAAAAGACTTTATTATTATAATAATAACACACTCAATTTCGTTACTCAAATATAATAGCTTTACATGCGTATCAGCGTTTCGTGGCGCGTCCCTAATTTCGGTTGCAAAGCGTGTATAACTGGGCTATAATTGTTGAGACGAAGTGAGCCTATTCGTTTGTGATGTGTTCTTAGCTTTACTGAATTTTAACGAGCCACCCGACCTGGTGACGGATCGCGAGTTCGCGGAATCAGGAATGTACAGTCAAGGGCTGAAACATTTGACGCTTCGTTAATTTTGCGTTCTGATTCTAATTTGAAAACGAAAGAATAAATATTTATTCGGGAGTCACACAGGACAAACGACAATAAAAAAAATTAACTAATCTTAATAACAAATAAATGCAACATCAAAAAGAACAGTGCGAGGCCAAAAGGTTCTAATTTTAGCATAATATTATGCGATGCGTGAATTTTGTGTTCTAATTCCTATTTTAAAAAAGAGAAAAATATTTATTTGTGAGTACAACAATTTAAAAAAAAGTATCTTTTATAATAACTAAAAAAAATGTATAACATCAAACAGACCTATACTCCGTTTACTGTAAGATTAGAAATTTAAAGATACATGTTTTACCGTCCGTTCAAGCGATTTTGACTTATATTGCATTGATGACATGACAAATGACGACTGCAGAAAAAGTTGGTATTGTAACCACTTTTTTTGCTTTTAATGTCATCCTTAGGCCTGAAACTGCGTTAAGCGGGCACCCGCGCGGTTTCATACAAAAGTGCTCCGTCGCGGGGACCAGCGCGGGTGTCCGTCACGGGGAGGCGCGCCCCGCACCCACGCGACGGGGCCCGCCTCCGTGCGACGGAACCCGTCGCGGGGGCACGCGCGGTCCCCGCCAGGGAACACGCACGGGCTTGTTCAGGGTTGTCATTTCATCATTTAACAAAAATGACATAACGAATGTTGCCACTTTTTTGCAATTCTTAAATAATGATGTACCTCAACCGTAAATTGCCGTTAATAAAATCAACCAATTTTGTACTCCAAAAGTGCCAAAAACCTTGGCGTCCATATGGATATTAACCTCTCATGGGAGGCTCATATTGCTGATGTCAGTAAGAGGGTATTTTATTCGTTTCAGTCTCTTAAACGTCTCCAAAAATTCTTGCCGTTTCATACAAAAGTGGCTCTTGCTCAATCTCTGCTTCTACCGCTCATTGACTATGCGGATGTCTGTTTTCTAGATGCTACGGAGGTACTCCTTAACAAACTCGAGCGACTGCAGAATTTGTGCATCCGCTTTATTTTTGGCCTCCGCAAATACGACCACGTGTCGGAGTTTCGGACCAAATTAGAGTGGCTGCCAATTCGGCGTCGGCGAGATACCCACATTCTATCCCTTCTCTATACTATCCTGCACAATCCCAATGCTCCTCAATACCTTCGTGAACGCTTTGAGTACTTCGTCCCTAGAGGCAAACCCTGCCGCACTTCCAATTCTCTTCTCCTTCGTACTCCGCGTCACACTTCCAGCCGCTATGATGGTTCATTTTCGGTTACTGCAGTGCGTCTCTGGAACTCTCTCCCACATTCTATTCGCGACAGCCCTTCCCTGAATATCTTTAAGAGGAAAATTAAAGAGCACTTCCTTTCTCAATTGACATAATATTAGTATATATATTGATATTTATTAGTCTATGTATTATACCTATATATATGTATATATATATTTATTTATTATTTATTTATTTTTTATGTTGTACACTGGATCCTACCCTCGAATGTGATCTCTCTCTGTCACTCAAAGGTTTGCTGGGAGAAAACTCATTGTTGAGTTAAGCTCGGCTTTGTACATGAATTATCCAATAACTGTATTCAGATTATATGTTTTGTGTACAATAAAGAATTAAGAATTAAGATAGTATCGTTTTTTATAATAATTTTTCCTGAATAGTAGATAGCTATTTAAAATGAAAAAATACAGAAGTAATAACGTATATTTTTATGCTAAACATTTAAAAAATATTTAATGAATGATAAATGATATTTATTTTGCAAATAGGTTTTCACAAACACTTTTACACGTAAATTTTTTTGTTGGACTTTTTTTTACTAGGTGAGGCCGGTGTTTACTAACTGACTACCCTGAGAAGAAACACCGAAACAAACTCAGAATTCTAATCGATATGAAGACTGGTTAAAAAATATTCTCCCAAAATTGAAACAGAATGCAGTTATACTGATACTGTATACTGCAATCGGTTTTAATTTTGGAAGAATATTTTTTAACCAATCTTTTCCAAGAATTCATTTCCTTGTGATGGTCATCTAGCCCCTTTTTTGCATCGAAAACTAGTGCACCGCCATCCACGAAACTGTCTTCGCTTCCAAAGTGGGACAGTTTTTTTTTTGCTAGTCGTCGTTTTGCTATGTAATAATATATTAAGTTCTCCATCGACACGACTATACAAGCACACCGTTAAAATTGAACTAGCGACACTGCGTAAATCGGTCTCCGCGACGGGTCCCCGCGACGGGGACCGTCGCGTAGCCACGGAGCCCACGCGCGTGTCCACGCGCGTAGACACGCGACGGTTGCCCGTCGCGGGCGCCCGCTTAACGCAGTTTCAGGCCTTATGTCTATGGAATGGAAGTCAAAATCGGTTGAACGGACAGTAACACAAGTTTCTTTTGTTTTCTAATCTTATAGTAAATAGAGTATAGGGCCTGTACATTCAGTCTTATTTATAAAAACATCTTTTAACTTCTAAATAACCTTAACAAATGATTAGCAAAACTCAGTACCTACTTAATTTTTTTTTTTAAATAAATGGTGAAGTGGTGCTTTAATGACTAGGATTGTTTTTATTAAGGTTAAAAATCTCTCGATAAAAGTCTGGTTTAGTACCTTTTTGAATACCCAGTTATGCAAAAAAGAGTTATTGAAATTGTCTAAATGTGTTCACATTTTCGTCGTTGACTTTACGCAAGAATTTGTGTTAAAACTTTTGACTCGCTTCATTATTTAAAGCTTTGTGGTATATGATTCCAAATTCAAATTTTCGTTCCAACGTTTCATCTTGTGTTCATTTACATAGACAAACATTTTGTATTTTATTGAGCTTACTTATGTTGTTGTGTCCATGTTTTGTTTACAAGTCAAGCTTGTCATTTGGTTTGTCTTTCGACGAAATGTGTTCATAAATGTACACAAATCAACATGAACATGATGATTTCGTTTTCTTATACTCTCAGAATTGGATCGAAGACGCATTGACTAGGTACTGTAGTCGTTGATGGTAACAATAAAAGTTATGGTCTATTTTATAGACGGATCTTTAAATTCATAGTTTTAAAGCTAAACAAAATATTCAGATACTAGCTTTTACCAGCGGCTCCGCTCGCGTGATAGTAGAAAACTATGCCAAGAGAGCATATTCTTGGAATAAAAACTATTCTAAGTCTATTCTAGGGCATGGTCTAATCGAGTGCCAAATTTCGTTCAGATCCGGTCAGCTGTTTGAGCGTGAAGGTGTAATAAACATACCTACACAAGTACACACATATCTACATAAAGAGTATACAATATTGGCACAAGCTTATTAAACAATAAGAACATTAGAAACTGTGGTTTCTGTATTTCTATTGATTAATGAGTTCGGGTAACTTTAGTTATGCCCCAAGACCAGACCCACGTTAAGGTTATTTTATTATAAACTACGGTTTTCGTCTTTTTAATTTTAGTGGTGATATCATTACAAATTGCTAAAGCGTCGTTAGTTTTTAAGAATATTTTACGGAACGTTTTAACACAAGATTTTACTCGTTGCAAAAACCACAATAACCAGACAAGCGTGTCGGCGGAAAAAAGCTAAGCGAAACATTTTATTAAAGTTAATTTATTACCACAACAAAAAAACGTTGTAAGTTTAAACGATACAACCATGTATTTACATTCATTACTTACATTTCATTTGTATCAGATTTAATTTACTTAACAACAAAAGAAAATATTCAATTAAGAAATTACTTTAGCTTAATTACACACTGAAACTACATTTTTAGATTTCAAGTAAACAAGTAATTTTCTAAATAATTCATTAAGAAAATTACTTTTTTAGGTAGGGATTTCTGAACTATAAGTACTTACCTAGGTATTCTCAAGAGTATTTAAAGTTTTTTTTCCATTCCAAGAAAAATAACGCCTTTGGCCTTACAATAAACAATAGCAATCTACTAAATAGTCACTATCCTCGTTTGGTGACGGTTGGTAGACATAATTCTTTTTAACATTTAGGTATTTCTCTTATAAGATATGGTCTAGGTTTTATTATTGGTGAAAAGAAAAATAAATATGGCAGCTATGTATGACAAAAGTTAAATTCTCCTTTCATTCAAATCTGTTTAGTAGTTTCAACGTAAACAAACACTCAAATCTCCTTTATTTGTATCTTTAATTTCGCAGCATCCTTCAATGGTTTAATTCCTGCCTTTGATACCTTCTTAAGAAGAAATATACTCGTAACACTTATATTATAAAGAAGAAAGTTTGTGTGTATGTTTGTTACTCCTTCATGCTTGAATATCTAATCGAATTTTGATGACATTTGGCACATAGTTAGACCATGTCCTAGCACATAGACTACTGTTTATCCCGGCAGTAAGTTGTCTTGAGAAAATTTTCTACTTTCACGCCAGCAAAACCACTGGGCACAGCAAGTTTTAAAAGTAAAACTAAGTCTTAAGGAAACCAGTTTAATCTAAAAAGAACTATTACTTACTTAAGGGCAGTATTAGTAGTCAAATAAACTGTGAATGGTTACGTCCTGCAGAGATATTTTCGCACATTTTATTAACAACTTTCTTAGCAATAAAACGTGGAGATCTCTCTCTAAGGGCACTTAAACCGTTCTGCGTTGAGTGTCGCATAAACCGGCCGATAGGTACCGGAATTAACTGTTCTCTATAACATTTGTAAGTAATAGTTTCGAAGGCTCAACCCTAGTCTCTTTAATTACATTCTGAGCGAACAGAGGCATGATATGGGCTACTACAGCTCCAACATTAACGAAATTATGCCCTACTTATGTGTATACTAGCTTCAGCTAACGGCTTCGCCTGCGTGGAATTAATAGTATTTTTTTTATTTTACTTAGGCTCGCGTTTGACCACTATATCAGCTGATGGTAAGCGATGATGTGACCGACAATGGAGCACGCTTGCCTTAAAGTACCCTATTCACTCTTGACTTATAAAACTCATAATATTGAATTTATCTGCTGCGGTCTTCCCGTCTGATTATAATTTTGGTGTCTTCAAGTCTAGAGTGAATAGGCTCTTAATAAACTAATGTGCCTCACCATCAACGATTGCGTCCCTACTTACCATCAGCAGGTACTAGTTTTATATTATACATACTAGTTGACCCGGCAGACTTCGTACTGCCTCAATCGATAAATAAAAGACCTAAACAATTGATTTTTTTATTTATTCTTCTCACCTTTTTAAATTTGTCCATAGACCCACACGAACATTTCAAAAATAAATATAAATAAATATAGATATAAAATAGTAAAATAATTTATAGAATTCATGTAGCCACACAATACTTGGAAAAAGCTAACGAGTCGTCAGACGAAAATACGGAGACTGTTGACGGAGTTTATCCTGAAGACATGAAAAAAGTTATTATTAAAACCACTTCATAGAAAACACAACAAAACTGTCATCTTTTTTATGAATTGTTAAAACTGTCTCTCTCTGTCTGTACCTACTTGTTTTAGAACTGTATTGACCCCACAATTTTGCACCTCGGGTAAAATGCTGATTTTATGTCCGTGCAACGTCGGCTAGTTGACACAAGCTAGACGTTACAATAACATTACTATTTTCAGTCAGCTGTTTGAGTTAGTTCTCATCCAGCGCGCAAACTAATTTATTCAAGCGTGAGTTCACACAGCCGGGACCACGAGACTCCGTTTGTTCATCGTGACTTAAATTAAAAATGTCATGAAAAGTCGGAAGATATGAAAGTATGCATGTGTATTTAAAATATAAACGTCCATGCAATCTAAGCGCCATGATGGTTACAGTATCTTGTTATTTCTCAGTTTAATTTAAATATGTAAATTTTATTAGGCATAATACAGACTGAGGACTCTTGAATTGCAAATGAATGTGACATTACGTTTTATAGGCTGGTAGCCAATTCGCCGGCTCGTTTCCTTGGAGCTGACGGAAAATTTTCACTTAGAAAATGCCCTCAGATTTAGTGGTAGTTCAATGGATCCACAGCGAAGCGATCAACCATTCGGATTAAGCAATCGAACATCTGAAAGGAACTTTGCATTTCACAAAGTTTAATTTTAAACATACTTGCCTCGTATTATCGGGCTATTCGTGTAAGTAATTTTGTCTGCGTGTAGTAATTTACGATAGTCTGGGTATGGGAATAGGCCTGAAACACACAATTAGATTTCAACAATACGGTTTGTACACACAATGAACAGTTTCGGAATTAAGTTCTCAGCATAAATAACAAACATAATGCTATTTAATTTGTGGTTCGATGTCTGAAAACCGGATTAATATTATAGTGAAATGATCGCTCAATATTGGGTATATTAAACTGCGATTAAATAGCTCGCAGTGAGCGATAAATGTGGTAATCCTCTGAAGACAGCCGATAATCGCGCTAACATTCACCCAATACATATTTAATGATAAAGATGAAAGACAGATTTTGTAAAGCTTAATTCCATCGTTGAGCTTCGGAAATATTTTCCCTTTCATATAAAATGATCTTGACACAAATCCTTAAAAATGTGTTATTGGGAGCCACGGGGACGGGCAATATTGAAGGTAGTCACGCGTCCCACCTTAGGAAAATCTTGCCGTAAAATAAATGGACGATTTCATAATCCAACGACGGTATATAAAATGTTGAAAAACTATTTTTGAAACGAAAAGATTTTGCAAACGTTCGTACCATATTGTAGAGTAGTTTACGTATTCGACCTGTGCATTTAAATGGATTGTTTTTATACAATGTGCATTTGATTCTAGTTATTGTAAAACATTAGAAAATATTTATTGGAAATTATGATCTTTATGATGCCAATATTAGTTACAGCCGAAACACAAATAATAGTGTTTTTGTGCTTTCATATCAATTACTAACTTCTGCCCACGGCTAATTTGCGTGGAAGTAGAAAATATATTCCCTTCACACAGTTTTAAAGTAGAATTGGAGGAAAGATTTTTAAATGGGTCCGGTTCTTTTTGAGTTTATTCATTACAAACAAAAATACAAAAAAAATTGACGTCAATTTAAAAAGAAAGACTAAAAAGTGCAAAATACATTTATTTAATATCGGAATTATCGGTGTTTCTAGTTTTCTCATTCCTTATTTGACACTAACTTCCAAAATTAAAGTGCTGCTGTCTAGAAGCTTAACTAGCGTCCATGTCATCTCTAATTCCACATATGAAAGATGGAGCTGAAAACCATGTCCCAAGAGTGTTATGAAAACTGCAAGTCGCAAGAATATCTCTTGGACCACGTACTACAATAATAGCGTGTTGAGTGCGAATATCTTCCCTTACTTTAATGTTAATATATTCTACGGTTGCCTAGCATGTAAACTTTGCTCTTAAACTCCCTTTCACTGAGATGTTTGTGTTTCTACTAAGGTGTATGAATATTTACATCCCACCTTTACGGTTGCCTTACGATGTGTAGATTGTATGATTTCTTACGATTATATCAGACTAACCGGCAGTACATAATCACCCTAAGTCGACTGGTAGAAAATGCCTAAGGCATTAAGTCCGTCTTTGTACATTTTACTTGTGCATAAAGTTTAAATAAATAAATAATAACTAGCTTCTGCCAGCGCCTTTGACCACGTGAAAGTAGGTTTCTCCATACAAACTTTGGGGGTCCGTTTGTATGGAGAAACCTCCTTTCATACCCCTTACTTAAAATTTTCTTTGAGTGTTCGCCTACGTTATTAAAGGAAACCTTGTGCAAAATTACACGCTTCTAGTCCCAGTAGTTTTAGCTTTGCGTTCATATGTCAGTCAGTCAGTTTCTCCTTTTATATAAATAATAATAATAATATTCCACAACTTTTCAGAGCCTAACTAAGCAAAGCTTGTGCTATGAGTACTAGATAACTGACTGATATCAATAGAAATGTATTATTGGCTTGCGTCATTGTATGCAATACTTTTTTTTTGTAGTGGGAATTTAGTTGATAACTCTTCCCGCTCTGGTTGAAGCAACAAGGAGTGTCAGACTTTTGCTGACTAAAACTCACCTGAGTTCTTTTACACGTAGTTACCTTTTGCATTGCAGACCCACGGTAAATCTTTTAAACAACTCCATAGCCTATCGTATGCAAAACTTGATGCAGTCAAATTAAAACAATGTTCTTGATGATCTACAAATACGAAAAACATTGTGAATACAAACAAACACAAACAGTACCACGTATAATACAAAAAAACAACGCTATATTCATCTATGTTAAAATTCTGTACGCAACACCGCTTTAAACTAAATAAATTAAAACCTTTTTACGTGGGTGTCTCGTTCCCGCTGCGTACCCAAGTTACGGGATCAGGCTCAAACAAAACACTAACTTAAATCAACCAAGTACACTAGAGAAACGTTTGAAAAGACTTTATTATTATAATAATAACACACTCAATTTCGTTACTCAAATATAATAGCTTTACATGCGTATCAGCGTTTCGTGGCGCGTCCCTAATTTCGGTTGCAAAGCGTGTATAACTGGGCTATAATTGTTGAGACGAAGTGAGCCTATTCGTTTGTGATGTGTTCTTAGCTTTACTGAATTTTAACGAGCCACCCGACCTGGTGACGGATCGCGAGTTCGCGGAATCAGGAATGTACAGTCAAGGGCTGAAACATTTGACGCTTCGTTAATTTTGCGTTCTGATTCTAATTTGAAAACGAAAGAATAAATATTTATTCGGGAGTCACACAGGACAAACGACAATAAAAAAAATTAACTAATCTTAATAACAAATAAATGCAACATCAAAAAGAACAGTGCGAGGCCAAAAGGTTCTAATTTTAGCATAATATTATGCGATGCGTGAATTTTGTGTTCTAATTCCTATTTTAAAAAAGAGAAAAATATTTATTTGTGAGTACAACAATTTAAAAAAAAGTATCTTTTATAATAACTAAAAAAAATGTATAACATCAAACAGACCTATACTCCGTTTACTGTAAGATTAGAAATTTAAAGATACATGTTTTACCGTCCGTTCAAGCGATTTTGACTTATATTGCATTGATGACATGACAAATGACGACTGCAGAAAAAGTTGGTATTGTAACCACTTTTTTTGCTTTTAATGTCATCCTTAGGCCTGAAACTGCGTTAAGCGGGCACCCGCGCGGTTTCATACAAAAGTGCTCCGTCGCGGGGACCAGCGCGGGTGTCCGTCACGGGGAGGCGCGCCCCGCACCCACGCGACGGGGCCCGCCTCCGTGCGACGGAACCCGTCGCGGGGGCACGCGCGGTCCCCGCCAGGGAACACGCACGGGCTTGTTCAGGGTTGTCATTTCATCATTTAACAAAAATGACATAACGAATGTTGCCACTTTTTTGCAATTCTTAAATAATGATGTACCTCAACCGTAAATTGCCGTTAATAAAATCAACCAATTTTGTACTCCAAAAGTGCCAAAAACCTTGGCGTCCATATGGATATTAACCTCTCATGGGAGGCTCATATTGCTGATGTCAGTAAGAGGGTATTTTATTCGTTTCAGTCTCTTAAACGTCTCCAAAAATTCTTGCCGTTTCATACAAAAGTGGCTCTTGCTCAATCTCTGCTTCTACCGCTCATTGACTATGCGGATGTCTGTTTTCTAGATGCTACGGAGGTACTCCTTAACAAACTCGAGCGACTGCAGAATTTGTGCATCCGCTTTATTTTTGGCCTCCGCAAATACGACCACGTGTCGGAGTTTCGGACCAAATTAGAGTGGCTGCCAATTCGGCGTCGGCGAGATACCCACATTCTATCCCTTCTCTATACTATCCTGCACAATCCCAATGCTCCTCAATACCTTCGTGAACGCTTTGAGTACTTCGTCCCTAGAGGCAAACCCTGCCGCACTTCCAATTCTCTTCTCCTTCGTACTCCGCGTCACACTTCCAGCCGCTATGATGGTTCATTTTCGGTTACTGCAGTGCGTCTCTGGAACTCTCTCCCACATTCTATTCGCGACAGCCCTTCCCTGAATATCTTTAAGAGGAAAATTAAAGAGCACTTCCTTTCTCAATTGACATAATATTAGTATATATATTGATATTTATTAGTCTATGTATTATACCTATATATATGTATATATATATTTATTTATTATTTATTTATTTTTTATGTTGTACACTGGATCCTACCCTCGAATGTGATCTCTCTCTGTCACTCAAAGGTTTGCTGGGAGAAAACTCATTGTTGAGTTAAGCTCGGCTTTGTACATGAATTATCCAATAACTGTATTCAGATTATATGTTTTGTGTACAATAAAGAATTAAGAATTAAGATAGTATCGTTTTTTATAATAATTTTTCCTGAATAGTAGATAGCTATTTAAAATGAAAAAATACAGAAGTAATAACGTATATTTTTATGCTAAACATTTAAAAAATATTTAATGAATGATAAATGATATTTATTTTGCAAATAGGTTTTCACAAACACTTTTACACGTAAATTTTTTTGTTGGACTTTTTTTTACTAGGTGAGGCCGGTGTTTACTAACTGACTACCCTGAGAAGAAACACCGAAACAAACTCAGAATTCTAATCGATATGAAGACTGGTTAAAAAATATTCTCCCAAAATTGAAACAGAATGCAGTTATACTGATACTGTATACTGCAATCGGTTTTAATTTTGGAAGAATATTTTTTAACCAATCTTTTCCAAGAATTCATTTCCTTGTGATGGTCATCTAGCCCCTTTTTTGCATCGAAAACTAGTGCACCGCCATCCACGAAACTGTCTTCGCTTCCAAAGTGGGACAGTTTTTTTTTTGCTAGTCGTCGTTTTGCTATGTAATAATATATTAAGTTCTCCATCGACACGACTATACAAGCACACCGTTAAAATTGAACTAGCGACACTGCGTAAATCGGTCTCCGCGACGGGTCCCCGCGACGGGGACCGTCGCGTAGCCACGGAGCCCACGCGCGTGTCCACGCGCGTAGACACGCGACGGTTGCCCGTCGCGGGCGCCCGCTTAACGCAGTTTCAGGCCTTATGTCTATGGAATGGAAGTCAAAATCGGTTGAACGGACAGTAACACAAGTTTCTTTTGTTTTCTAATCTTATAGTAAATAGAGTATAGGGCCTGTACATTCAGTCTTATTTATAAAAACATCTTTTAACTTCTAAATAACCTTAACAAATGATTAGCAAAACTCAGTACCTACTTAATTTTTTTTTTTAAATAAATGGTGAAGTGGTGCTTTAATGACTAGGATTGTTTTTATTAAGGTTAAAAATCTCTCGATAAAAGTCTGGTTTAGTACCTTTTTGAATACCCAGTTATGCAAAAAAGAGTTATTGAAATTGTCTAAATGTGTTCACATTTTCGTCGTTGACTTTACGCAAGAATTTGTGTTAAAACTTTTGACTCGCTTCATTATTTAAAGCTTTGTGGTATATGATTCCAAATTCAAATTTTCGTTCCAACGTTTCATCTTGTGTTCATTTACATAGACAAACATTTTGTATTTTATTGAGCTTACTTATGTTGTTGTGTCCATGTTTTGTTTACAAGTCAAGCTTGTCATTTGGTTTGTCTTTCGACGAAATGTGTTCATAAATGTACACAAATCAACATGAACATGATGATTTCGTTTTCTTATACTCTCAGAATTGGATCGAAGACGCATTGACTAGGTACTGTAGTCGTTGATGGTAACAATAAAAGTTATGGTCTATTTTATAGACGGATCTTTAAATTCATAGTTTTAAAGCTAAACAAAATATTCAGATACTAGCTTTTACCAGCGGCTCCGCTCGCGTGATAGTAGAAAACTATGCCAAGAGAGCATATTCTTGGAATAAAAACTATTCTAAGTCTATTCTAGGGCATGGTCTAATCGAGTGCCAAATTTCGTTCAGATCCGGTCAGCTGTTTGAGCGTGAAGGTGTAATAAACATACCTACACAAGTACACACATATCTACATAAAGAGTATACAATATTGGCACAAGCTTATTAAACAATAAGAACATTAGAAACTGTGGTTTCTGTATTTCTATTGATTAATGAGTTCGGGTAACTTTAGTTATGCCCCAAGACCAGACCCACGTTAAGGTTATTTTATTATAAACTACGGTTTTCGTCTTTTTAATTTTAGTGGTGATATCATTACAAATTGCTAAAGCGTCGTTAGTTTTTAAGAATATTTTACGGAACGTTTTAACACAAGATTTTACTCGTTGCAAAAACCACAATAACCAGACAAGCGTGTCGGCGGAAAAAAGCTAAGCGAAACATTTTATTAAAGTTAATTTATTACCACAACAAAAAAACGTTGTAAGTTTAAACGATACAACCATGTATTTACATTCATTACTTACATTTCATTTGTATCAGATTTAATTTACTTAACAACAAAAGAAAATATTCAATTAAGAAATTACTTTAGCTTAATTACACACTGAAACTACATTTTTAGATTTCAAGTAAACAAGTAATTTTCTAAATAATTCATTAAGAAAATTACTTTTTTAGGTAGGGATTTCTGAACTATAAGTACTTACCTAGGTATTCTCAAGAGTATTTAAAGTTTTTTTTCCATTCCAAGAAAAATAACGCCTTTGGCCTTACAATAAACAATAGCAATCTACTAAATAGTCACTATCCTCGTTTGGTGACGGTTGGTAGACATAATTCTTTTTAACATTTAGGTATTTCTCTTATAAGATATGGTCTAGGTTTTATTATTGGTGAAAAGAAAAATAAATATGGCAGCTATGTATGACAAAAGTTAAATTCTCCTTTCATTCAAATCTGTTTAGTAGTTTCAACGTAAACAAACACTCAAATCTCCTTTATTTGTATCTTTAATTTCGCAGCATCCTTCAATGGTTTAATTCCTGCCTTTGATACCTTCTTAAGAAGAAATATACTCGTAACACTTATATTATAAAGAAGAAAGTTTGTGTGTATGTTTGTTACTCCTTCATGCTTGAATATCTAATCGAATTTTGATGACATTTGGCACATAGTTAGACCATGTCCTAGCACATAGACTACTGTTTATCCCGGCAGTAAGTTGTCTTGAGAAAATTTTCTACTTTCACGCCAGCAAAACCACTGGGCACAGCAAGTTTTAAAAGTAAAACTAAGTCTTAAGGAAACCAGTTTAATCTAAAAAGAACTATTACTTACTTAAGGGCAGTATTAGTAGTCAAATAAACTGTGAATGGTTACGTCCTGCAGAGATATTTTCGCACATTTTATTAACAACTTTCTTAGCAATAAAACGTGGAGATCTCTCTCTAAGGGCACTTAAACCGTTCTGCGTTGAGTGTCGCATAAACCGGCCGATAGGTACCGGAATTAACTGTTCTCTATAACATTTGTAAGTAATAGTTTCGAAGGCTCAACCCTAGTCTCTTTAATTACATTCTGAGCGAACAGAGGCATGATATGGGCTACTACAGCTCCAACATTAACGAAATTATGCCCTACTTATGTGTATACTAGCTTCAGCTAACGGCTTCGCCTGCGTGGAATTAATAGTATTTTTTTTATTTTACTTAGGCTCGCGTTTGACCACTATATCAGCTGATGGTAAGCGATGATGTGACCGACAATGGAGCACGCTTGCCTTAAAGTACCCTATTCACTCTTGACTTATAAAACTCATAATATTGAATTTATCTGCTGCGGTCTTCCCGTCTGATTATAATTTTGGTGTCTTCAAGTCTAGAGTGAATAGGCTCTTAATAAACTAATGTGCCTCACCATCAACGATTGCGTCCCTACTTACCATCAGCAGGTACTAGTTTTATATTATACATACTAGTTGACCCGGCAGACTTCGTACTGCCTCAATCGATAAATAAAAGACCTAAACAATTGATTTTTTTATTTATTCTTCTCACCTTTTTAAATTTGTCCATAGACCCACACGAACATTTCAAGACCAAGATAAGATAAATCCGTTCAGCCGTTCTCGAGTTTTAGCGACACTAACGAAAAGAAATTGATTTTTATAAATATAGATATAAAATAGTAAAATAATTTATAGAATTCATGTAGCCACACAATACTTGGAAAAAGCTAACGAGTCGTCAGACGAAAATACGGAGACTGTTGACGGAGTTTATCCTGAAGACATGAAAAAAGTTATTATTAAAACCACTTCATAGAAAACACAACAAAACTGTCATCTTTTTTATGAATTGTTAAAACTGTCTCTCTCTGTCTGTACCTACTTGTTTTAGAACTGTATTAAAAAAAAAAGTTTAAAGTTATTTCAGTTAGTGCAGTGAAATATTTTTTAGAATCGGTTCAGTAGTTTCAGAGATTGCTTACTTACATACAAACTTACGATTAGTTCATTATAATATTAGTATAGACTACGTAAGGGTAACTACTACAAATAGAAACGGGAAGAAATTAAACTCAACGAGGTGGAATTTTATGCACAAGTGTAGTAATTTTTGTAGCTTTCCTGAAAATATTAGCTTAATCTGACTTCTGTCTGCGTATTTTAACCGATATACGTAATTAAGTAGGTACTTTCCTGAATTTCTTTTTGTATAATATTTTATCATCATCTGCTTAGCCTTTTCCCAACTATATCGGGGTCAGCTTCCAGTGACTCTTAATTGTTGTATAATATTTTATATTAAACAATAAATAAGAGCTTTTACTGAAAAACATCATAATTGTTTATTAAATAAAATAGCAATTATTATTTTAAATAGATATAAGGAAGAGTGAGGACGTGGTGGGGACCTCTCGCTATCTCTTTTATAAACACGCAATCTAACAGCGGTGACGTTACATTTCAGTACCTGCTTTCTTATTCTGTTACTTGACAACTTCCCCTTCCACTGGACTTTTAATCTAAAGGTTTTAATCTAAATATTGAACGGATTTTAAATAAAGCATTTCTATTTGCGATTTTGGATAAAGTTATTTGTGATATAATAAATAAACAAAATTAATCGACTACCCAATTACATTGTCCTTAGAATCACAAATAAGATCAAGGTTTAGTTACTATTAATAGACACATCTTAAGAATCATTATCTTTATTAATGGACTCTTGTCGACCAATCGGCTTGGCGCTTATCTCGGCTTTGCTTCATCTCAGCTTTTAACTAAACTTTCATTTGTTACTTATTTATTCCCGGAATTCGAGCACTTCGGGAATGGAGCATAAAATAAACAGAATTGTCGCGAAAAAGGCTCGGCTCGTTTTGAATTCAAATCTGTGAACGACGCCGTTCAGTGTAATAGCTTTCTTATATGTGTTGTAAAATGTACCACTTTGGGCTTTTACTTATATGTGGGTACTAACTTGAACATTCTGATCACAGATACGGAAAGCTCCTACTTGAATTTCGGGTACCATAAAGTATTGCGCATTATTCAACGCTGATTTAACTAATAGTTCATTATGCTACTTCAAAAATAAATTAGTGAATAATTAAAAACGAAACGTTGTAATAAAAATCATCTTGAAAGTCCGTTTATTTTTTACGTATTGTTTGAAACTTAAACCATGTCCCACAATAAGAATCAGGAGTAAAACCTATTGTGGGGCAAGATTTGATTTTCGGGTAAAAAGAAAGTTTAATTTAATTTTATCGGAACACGTCACTAAATCTTATCCATCTGATTATGGCATAACAGGTACACATAATGACATGTCATAATGACACACGACAATTTAAATTAGATAAGGTCAGTGTTTCCTAGCCTAATGAGTACCTACCCTAAGAAAAAATAACTAAAGAAACTCATATATCAAAGGTTCAGTTAGAGTCCTTACAGTAAAAATAAAAAATTATAATTATTAGAGCCATGTATTCAATGTAGTGTTTTACATTTTTCAGGAAAAGACCACACAGAACTGCGCAGATAGTTAACATATATTAAACCTTTTTGATCTATTAATTGCATACTGTATTACGTCACAAAATCAATATTTCATTCAAATTCCATTTCCTGAAATATCCTGAAACAAATGAACCACTAACAATATTATTCATAAATAAAAATAAAAACAAATAAGTTTTGTATTTGTTTAATCAAAAATCGGAAGAGTATTAAAATTATTTAAATGGGTCGGAAATATTTCAGCAATTAAAATCTGGATGGGTAAATAACTTGGTTGTTATTGAACCGAGGCTGAAGTCATTACGCAGTAATATTCAATCTACTGCATGACCCACTTTCATATATATACTGTAACTATTTATATAGGTTACCAGCTGTTACCATAATTCTGTACGAGAGGACGTATCAGAGTTTTACTGACTTCTATGTAAAACACACTTCGATGTGCGTTCTTTGTGTTGCGTTCCAGGACTCTAGGTTTTCCTTTCTGAAGCAAATCCATGGCTCCAGTAAGATTCGACCTTGCTGGGTCCCTACTGCTGCTATCTCCTTGAGATGCGCGTGGAACGTCAGACGCCTGTGAACGGACGACCGGATGGCGAGCTACCCATTGCACGCCATTGGCAAACCCACGCTTGCACTAAGGTGTTTTCTTGGAAACCCACACAATGGTGACACCCAGACGTTTCTTCCGCACGAATCGAAATCGAAGGTGCGGAAACCTCCCGAACCTACCGTGTCCGATGAAAACATGTATCAAGCAGAAGATGAGGACGCCTTGACGTCTTTCCACCCACTCCTCAAAGAGGGGACTTACTACCATTATTATGACGTGCCCAAAATAAACATTGCGATATCAGCCATGTTATCAATAAAAGTACAAATATGAATATCTCAAAAATAGGGTTGTTCTAGACAAGAAGAACGTGTCCTATCATTTTAAGGCAATCCAACTCAACAAGGTATCTCTGACACAAATATATAACATTACTTACTAATGTAAATACACTTAGATAAGGTTTTCGGCGAGCACTGGGTAGCTCGCTGTCCGGCAGTCTGGAAATAATCTGGACCGAGCCCAGTCGTCAACGGCGCGTTCTGTTCCACGCGCGCCTCAAGGAGATGTCAGCAAACTGTAGGGGCCCGGTAGGGCCGAAGCCTCTGGGGGGAACATGTGGTATTCCTAACGGTTGATACCGAGTCCCCCCCAGAACGAAGGCAACGAAGGAACGGGGTAGGGGTTTAGTCAGTAAAAGTCTGACACGCCCTCCCGCTCCGCCCAAGAGCGGGGGAAGTCATTCTGATGATTCCCCTACCATAAAAAAAAAAAAAAAAAAAAAAAAAAAAAAAAAAAACTTAGATAAGGTTTAATCTTGTAATAAAAATGTTTTGGTGAAAAAGTACTTCAAAAATTCAATGGAAATTGGTTCACGTGATACAAAATATAACAGAATTCGCCTTTAAAATTGTTTTCTAAAAATTTTTAGAATATGTGCTGCCTAACGCTAGAGCTAGTATATCTTCGCATTCTCCCTTGGGAAATAAACAGAGGTTCGGATCTTCCTAATCATAAGCTGTATTCCGCGAAACGGCTTCTAAACAACAGTTTGTAAAGGTTTTCACAGACAGGCACGAAACGACAATGTGACAGCGTCTTTTGGTAAAATGCAGTAGTCGCTTGGTAGTCGAAATAATGTTAGCGTCAAACGCTATCCAAATCTGGACCTGGACCCCAGGGTCATGAGACATACGAAGACATGCAAAACAATAATGATAAGATATTTCTGGCAAACAGGTAATATACATATATATATATATACTCACAGAAATAAAAAATATACAAAGCACCAACACAAACGTTACAATAACAATAAATCCAATTCTGTATTTGACATTATTAATTAAATCATTAAAAAAATGAAAATTTATTAGACCGATATTAATTCAATCAAAATATTATAGCAAACATAATTAAAATGTAGCAAATTTTATAAATCCAAATTAAATTAACTAACAAATAAATTCAATAACAACTCTAATAAAATAGCTCACTTGATTTCGGTATTGCAATGAATAATTGAATACAAAATAAATTAAATAATATTCTTGGTTACAAATAACAGAGTAAATTTACTCTGATTATGTCTTCTTCTTCTACTAGGCGTTAGTCCCGGCTTTTGCCAGGGTCCGCCTTCCGGCTTAGCTTGCTCCACTTTGCCCGGTCTTCTACATCCCTGACAGTAAGGCCATTGGCTCTCATGTCGGTCTTGACGACGTCCAGCCAGCGCTTGCGAGGGCGACCACGAGACCTACCGCCAAGGACAGCCATATTCATGCATCTCCGGCCAACGTACTCCATAGGGCGACGCATGATGTGGCCATACCATCGCAGACGACACTCCTGCAGTTTTTCCCCCACGTCACGGACACCAAGACTACCTCGGATGAACGAGTTGCGTATGCGATCGGATCGCGTTACGCCGCTCATCCACCTCAGCATCTTCATCTCCGTGACGCGAAGCTCCTGGGTGTGTCTGCCTAGTGCTGGCCAACACTCGCCGCCGTACAGGAGGACAGGACGTATGATGCATTTATATATCTGTCCCTTAAGCTTCGGAGGCATTTTGCGGTCGCATACAACGCCCGTTACCTCTCGCCATTTTGCCCAAGCCGCGCCTATACGTGCTTGGACATCGTCGTCCACGTTGCCAGACTCGTGTAGCACAGATCCAAGGTACCTGAACGTATCGGAGCTTGTGATCCGGTCCGAACCTATTCGGATGGTATTTGAATCCGCGCCGCCACAGGACATGTACTCAGTCTTCGCCACATTTAGTCTCAGACCGCCGTTTTCCAGCGTGTCCTTCCAAATGTTGACCCTCCGCTCAAGTTGGGCTCTGTTCTGGCTAACGAGGGCGATGTCATCGGCATACATCATTAGCCATGGAGGCTGATCTTGGATGTATGCCGTAACTACATCGAGCACAACGTTAAACAAGAACGGGCTAAGAGCCGATCCTTGGTGAACGCCAACAGATATTGGAAAGACTTTGGATTCGCCAACCGCGGTCTGGACAGAGGACACGGAATCGCGATACATGTCTCTGATAATGTCAACATAGGCCTCGGGCACACCCTTGAAGCGAAGTGCCCACCAGATGGACTGTCGAGGAATACAGTCGAAGGCCTTCTGCAGGTCTAAAAAGGCCATATGCAGAGCTCTCCTTCTCTCTCTGTAAGCCTCAGTTAGAGTCCGTAAGGCGAACACTGCGTCCATGGTGCTGTTACCCGCCCGAAAGCCATATTGACACTCAGAGACAGTACACTCGCTACGGAGCCGTGTGTCAATGATCCGCTCGAAGAGCTTCATGGTGTGGCACATGATCTTAATACCGCGGTAGTTACTACAATCCTGTACGCTACCTTTGCCTTTATAAATAGGGATAATGAGGCTTGATCGCCACTGGTTCGGCATTTCCTTGGTGGTCAGGATGCGGTTGAATAGATCCGTCAGAAGGTCCACACCATATGAGCCCATGGCCTTCCACACTTCGATTGGCACATTGTCAGGCCCGACCGATTTCCGGTTCTTCATGTGGCGAAGAGCAATGCGAGTTTCGTCGGGGGAAATAGGGGAAATAAGACCAAGGTTAGGAGGCGGTTCGGGAGGAAGGTTATGGGGATGCTGTTTGTTAGACAGCTCCTCGAAGTATGTGCACCATCTCTCCTTAACAGAGGGGGCATCATAGAGCAGCTTACCCTGGGCGTCCCTTACACAGAGGCATTTGCTAATGTCCCGTGTAGCTTTTTCCCGGGCACGCGCCAGCTTAAAAATAAGCTTTTGCCCCTCCGCAGTTTCCAGCTTGTCGTACAAGGGCGCCAAACTTTTGCTGCGGGCTCTGGCTACTGCTTTTTTGCAAGCGCGCTTAGCCGCTCCATATGCCTCCCTGTCCTCCGGAGAGTTGGACCCCTGCCACTTTTTAAATAAACTCTTCTTCTTCCGGGTCGCCTCCTGCACCCCGTCATCCCACCACCATGTCTCCCTGTCCATGGTGCGACCACCACGAGAAGTGCCAAGGACGCGCTTACCCGCGGCGGTGATTACTGAATGAATCCTACTCCATATATCTTGAGCGGACTCATGCGGAGAACTGATCTCGAGGTGCTCGACCTCCGCGATGAACTCCGACAGTCTAGGACCATTAAGCAACCACCACTTGGTGCGGGGATTGCGTTTCTGAGTCACTTTTTTCCTTGGTACGATCGCCAGGTCCATGACAAGGAGGCGGTGTTGAGCCGTTAAGCTTTCGCCTGGGATAACCTTACAGTTGGTAACCTTGCCAATGTTGCACCGTCGCACCAGCAGGTAATCAATTTGGGTTGAGTGTGAACCACCACGGTACGTAATAAGATGCTGGGGTTTCTTCTGAAAGAACGTATTCACGATGGCTAGGTCCGACACAGCGCAGGTCCTGAGTATGCTGACTCCCTCTGCATTTAGTTGGCCATAGCCAAAACCACCGTGAACACGTCCGTACTCTCCAGCGCGCTGACCTACGTGACCGTTGAGATCCCCCCCAACCAAAATATCTTCAGAATTCGGAATAGCGCGCAATACGTCCTCGAACTCATCCCAGAAGGCCTCCTTTTCAGACTCACAGCAGCCAGTTTGAGGAGCATAGGCGCTGACTAGGTTCGTTACCGACCCTTCGATCAGCACCTTAACTCGCATCAACCGGTCGCTGTATCGGTCTACTTCAAGAAGTCCATCCTGAAGGTCCTTAGACAGTACTACGGCTACTCCGTTCCTGCCCGATGGTGATCCGGTGTACATTAGCCGGTACCCCTGCCCGATGTCACGGGACTTATTCCCCTTCCAGCGCGTTTCCTGAAGGAAGGCGCACTGGACCCGACGTTTCGCAAGTACGTCCGCGAGTTCTCTGCAACGTCCAGTTAGAGAGCCAATGTTCCAGGTGGCAAAGCGGAGCTTCTTTTTGGGTACTAACTTCTTTAGCCGTGCCCGTACTTGACACGGTAGCCCTAGCCCACTTATCGCAGGTTTAAGGCGATGTGCCTGCGCGTCCTAGCCCAAGTACCCTCTCTTTTCCTTGCCCAATCCATTTTTATCCGACTGAGGTTGGTTTTACATGGGGCGACCAGCCGTCTGACCCCCAAATTTACTCTGATTATGTATCAAAACCTAACACTGAATTACTAAATTAATGTCAATTATTCACAAGTAATATTATCTATAGATTATTACGATACATTTCCACAGAAAGCCCATTTACAAATAATACGCAATGTCACTTCGTTACATCATGACCTACGAGACACTTAGACATTCTCATCTGACGAAATAATTGTTACATAAAACACCAATTGACTAATAACGCCTGCATACCCCACAGCCAGTCAATCATAGACCGTAGTTAAGAAACGACAAATTAAAACGTGACAAGCTTTCATTGGGTCGTCACCTACTGAGTCACCAGGCTCTTGATGCGACGGTACTTGATACATAAATAATTGGTTCCCAGTGTGGTGCCACTGAACTGTAGGGCTTCTTACAAAATGTTGCACTGTAGATTTGTAACCCATTGGTAGGGAAATGGGAACAGTTTATGCGTCAATATTCTATGAACCTTGGAATTAAACGATTGAAACGCGTTTTCCCAAAATCGTAACTATATCTGAACCGCGCGACCACGCTTACTTAAACCGAACATAGTAGAGATCCCATTCTTTTTGATAACCACTGTTATGATTCCTGTGTATGCGTTATTCGAGAAGTTCAAACATTAGAGCTTCATTCATACTATCCATAATTATTCATTCTTTATTGTACACAAAAACTTATATTTAAGTACAGTGATTTTGACAATGCTGCATGTACTCAACAATGAGTACTATCTGCATCGTTTTTCGAAATTGTATAATATTACTGGTTAGGAAAACGAATAGAGCCTCGACTATTGCTACATTTATGAGAACTGCATGGCCACACAGTTAAACCTTTACAACTTTCAGAACCTCGACCTTCAGAACTTCTACGAATTTGCGATTATAATTTTTAGTTTTTCACAAATTCCTTTCTAATGTTGACATAATCGTTATTCTACTACGACACTGTAGCCGAGCAGTTAAAAGGGACACTCTAAACTTGACACTGGGTAAATGCACAAACCGTACGAAGCAAAACAACAGAAAAAGGTTTTGGTTTTATTCGGTCTCCGTATCCAAACTCTCGGCTAGGTATGTGCTACGAAGAAGCGTCACATTAAGGCTGTTGACATAAACTTCTCCGAGCATAGTCACATCCACCATACACCTCATGCTTCTCAGTAGAATCTCCTAGCAATTATCAGGTCACCGGGCCGATTTACGTCTTCCGTGAAGTCCTTACTCCAGAACCCATTAATTATCTACCCATTAATTACCCATTAATTATTGTAATGTAATGTGCAAGTAGGGCACTGCCATTTGGTTATTCTACGTGCTATGCCTTTATCTTGGCAATCGACGACGTTAAAAACTAACTTTTGAATTAGCATTAGCATTATCGGCCTTGTAATGTTCCCACAGTTGGAACTTGGACCTCCCGTCTTGGAGAGGGAATAGGCCACTTTTGAATTAAGTCAGTCAAAATACAGAGCCTAAAACAAAAACAATTTTAGATGCAGCTACCAAACAAACATTTTTACTAACCCCCACACCAGATGCGACCAAACCTATTTCACACTTTCTATAAATATTTAATCAACAATTTGTCAATACCATTTAAAACCAGCAAGAAAATATGGCCAGAAAGGAATTACTATGGACGTTACTAACCAGTCAACCACATGAGTCCAGGGCACATAAAACTTATTATTTATAATGATGGCCGAGGGGTGCATAGAAAATGAAAACACTTATTATTTTATCGCCTGATGGAAATTATTATTGTACAAAATTCAGTTGTTGGTTATTCGATTTTAATCTTTGTATTTATTTTATTCCCTTTAACTGTATGTGGTTTGTCTATTTCAATATTATAGAATCATATCGTTACAGAATATTCCAGACAAGTAGAGCAAGCCAAAATAGCCTATTGTAGGGCATTATATAAAAAAAAGTATCAATCTGTATTTAGTTTAAAAAAAATCTATTATTTCTGATAATCAACACTAGTTTTTAAGCTGTGTGTATTCTATGGACTTTGTCCGAAATATAAGATTTTTATTTATTTTAAATTTTATTTTATTCAATTGCAATCTTTTCCAATAATTACGACCAAAACTTTTTGTAATCACGAGAACAAAGTAGTAAATTAAATATTAAATTCTCTGTTTCTAGACGTGAAGTAAGATTACGATAATTACTTTACGATTACTCATACAGTAGACTAAGCAACAAACATTACGAAATTAAAAAAAAATAATAAACAAACTAAAATTCAAAACTATAAAGCGACATAAAAGCATTAGTAGGTATAACCATTACATTGCAACGTCAAGTTTTTAATGCGCTCTTTTAATCCCCTAAATTAATGTCGGCAATTAGTGTCAGTAATACTGTGTTAGAATAATAAATTTCATTGCAATTACGACGCAGTTATGTGCATTGCATGATTTTTTAACCCTCACAAAACGTAATATATTCTTAAGCTTAGGGGAAAGCAGGAAGGGGAGCTAAAATGTGCTTACAACGCAGTATGAGAACGCAATCGTAATGTATCGTTCTGTCACTGTATTCCAATTCGACGGTAAAATTCATTTTTTATGTATACTACATTGAATCGATCAATATTTGCTTTAGACGGAGGGTGCCGATCGCACCTGCAGCGTTCACGAAAATGTTTCGAAGCAAAACAATATTTTGTTCGCGGCGATACAAAAGTGTCTCGAAAATTGCCATAGAGCAAAAGTTAGGCCACAGACCGTCGTTTGGGCAATAGAGGCGAGCCGAAACCCCGGGCGATGCGATGGCGGGCGATGTAACAAATTATAGCGGACGGACGGTCAACGGGCTCTTTACGATCCGCTTCCCAGCGCTGATGATGATTTAGATGCAAGGAATATCGGGCGGAAGCGCGATAAACCGCGGGGACCGTCGCCATGGCAACCGAGGGTGTCACACCCGACGCCGCGCCGCCCTTGCCACTAGTTCACGGACACTTATCGTTATAGTAATAAATTGGTCTGGAATTCCAGCAATAACATCCCAGCGAGACGCAATAAAAATGTTGATTTTGAATTCGGTTATTATAGTTACTAGTATTTGTGAACGATAAATCGAATTTAGTCACATCGGATTTGCATTGCAGTGTTAAAAATATTCATATGTACATACACACCGTAGCATGTTCGGATGAATTCGTAAAGAAAATTTCATTTTACACAACTGTTATTTATCTTCTAATGTACCTTCATCACTCTTAATTCCCGTGACAAAGCAGACGTGACATTACGTCACATATCACCAAGTAACAAAGCTTCTAAAAATCCGTCATATAAAATGTAAACACGGCACAAAGTCCCCGATTTATTACCCGGCGACTGATGATGATATATCGACGTCGGCTGCTGTGTTGATCGTCACTTACCCTACCCTTATCACGCAGCACGTAATTTCGGATTCATTGCCCTCGGCCCCGCCGCCGGTGTCGGTCCGTGGCTTTTATTAAAAAGAAAATATTTCGTATTTTTGTCTAATGTTCCGTCAAATAATAATGGTGTTTCATTTTTTACAGGTACTAATTGGCTATGAGACGATGAGCCATGGAATCACGCAGCGCGCCGCCGAGCCCCGACGAGGCCGGGGAGGCGGTGTACGACAACCACTGCGGACGCTACCCGCACGCGCCCGCGCTGCAGCGCACCTTCGCCAGCTGCCGCGAGAGCACGCGGCCGCGCCCGCACCACCGCCATGCCACGTCCGAGCCCGCGCGCCCGGACGACCACGTGCAGCAGTCCTTCGTCACGGCGGAGGTTCACGACTATCCCTCCTCAGAATCCGGCATCGCAGCCGATTGCCCACATGCACATACTAGCAATGCTGACGACAGCCCTTCTTACGACCGCTCGGACTTTGAAGGAAATTCCAGCTACAGTCTAAGACACACTCCCGACTATCATCACACGCTAGACTGTAAACATAGGCCTATTGATTACAATCGCAGCCACACACCTGATTATAATCATGGTCATGGATCAGATTGCGATCGAGCGCATGCACGCTCACAAACATCACGTCGGCAACATAGAAAGCACAGACGAGAGGAAGACGATGGCGCGCAGTCTCTTGATGAACGCTGTGCAAGAGATCTGGATGAAATCTTGCCGGCGAGGCTAGCCGCTGTCAATTTATCACGGGAGCCGCCCCCTCAAACTTGGAATAGGAGCAATATCGCAGCTACTATGGAACGATTTGAACCGGTCGATTACTCCTATGCTTATTATGACCACCATTTATCAATGCCTTCATCATCAAGGAAGGTTAACCGTCAGCGAGGAAGGGGTGGCATACCCCGAGATCGGTCATCTCGACATAACTACGTGACGAGGTATGGCACTGAAGAAAACATTTACGAAGAAATCACAGATGGATCGAGGACGTGTCCCAAACATCGATACGCTCCACGACAGTCATTAGTTTCTCTGGACAGAAGTGTAGTTGAGGAGGAAGTTCGTCGTGTAGAATCGAGGCACAAACGAATTTTGGGCGAGTTAAATCTTAGTGTAGAAGCGATGCTCATGCCGGAATGCGAATCTCCCGACTCGGAGCGCGCTGAAGACAGAGACAATATCGAGGAATTGTTGCGAGTTGGTCCGACGGACGAGTTACTTTCGCCGGCAAGTTGTAATCCACCAGACTTAGACAGTGGCTTTAGTGGCAGCAGTAGCGGGGCAAGTTATGTGGGGAGTTTGCGTCGTAAACCTACGGGCTCAGTGCCGCACTTGCCGGCCGTGGCGTACGGCACGCGCGGCGCCGGCGTGCGCATCCTGGGCGCCGACGAGTGCGGCCTGCGCTGCCCCAAGGACATACCCTCTCCGCGCAGCTCCAGCTGCGGAGACGCCAAAGCTAGTGGGTTTTGGAACAAAAAAGCCTGGAAGAAAATATCAGGTTTCTCTAGTTCCAACAGCATCAACAAAGCCGGATTAACTGGTAAGACTAATATCAATTACTACAATCACTTTTTTTCTTCTTCACCTTCTAGTTTTGCATGTAAACGTTTAAGCAATGTAGCTGTTTTAGTTGTCTTAGTTTATATTGAGTTCATAACTTCTGTATTTAGCTCAAACTAAACTTAAAACATAAAGCACATACTCCAAACATTCGTCGTCGCCACTTAGGAAGTTCCACGATACACAGCGTAGTATAAACATAAATCCAGTACAGAAATGCATAAAGCATAAACTTTCATTCTCCCATAAAACGTGAATGAATCCTAGCGGTATCAAGTCATGAAAACCCTGAGAGCATCATTTCTTTTTTATTTTGGCCCGCTTTCGTCCGCCCATAGGCGTTTTTCAGATGGACGCGCGCGCGTGGCTCTGTGTTTGTTGTTTTCATTTTGGTTTAGTTGTTTGTTTTGTTAACGGTGCGGCGTTTTGCATTGCAGGTCTGCTCGTTAGGTACACTTTCCGGCGTAAGTCCGGCTCGCAGGGCTCTCAGGGCAAGCGGCGTGCCGAGCCCGTCCAATGCGATGCGTGCCTCTCACAACGATGTTAGCCGCTCTATGGTAAGGCTCTCCGCCAACACACTTGTCACTTTGCTGGCAGAAAGTACAATGGATTCCTCTCTAATTAGCTGGCAATAATACTTAACATAGTAAATAACTTTCTACCAGTAATTATAATAAATAAATATACGATTAACAATATGATAACTCCTGAAATTGGCAAATGCGCGTCCATTTCAAAATTGACCTCTCATAGAGAAATTCATTACATCTGATTTTTATTTTATGTTATTTTTTGTTTTCATCTCACTACTATACACAGCACAATTGTACACTTAACAATGTAATTTTAAACAAACAAAACTACTTAAAATGATAAAGGCAGAACAGATCGAATCAGTCGGGTCAGAAACGATTAACGAAGTCGATACAAAGTTCCCTCATTAAGGTATCGCAGATATTACTTCTGCTAACTTCGGCTTAAGATAAGTATTGTTCCGCAAGAGCCGAGACAATAGCGTGCGCTACCACTTAATTAAACCTCGTCGATACGATATAAACTATGAACAAGCGGAAAGTTTCCATTTTATCCGCCAAGACAAACAACAGTTCATTACGAAGAAGACCATAGATGCAATTTAAATCGTTCACATTGAAATGTCTTGGTTGCAGATGACGCGTGTAGGCCAAGCAGAGCTAAATCCAGAACAGCCACTATACCATACAGGTTAATAATACTTATTACTTACTGTCCCTCCGTTGACGTAACTTAAACCTACATAGCAACTAGTTTACAACTTTTATAAACGTATGCAAACTAAATTGTGAAGTGGAAAATGTTCGTGTAATTTCAATAGTTTTCCTTTGTTGCAGCTACTCCAACGGAAAACTGGTGGTGCCGCTGGATTCCCTAGCACAGAGCTGAGGGGCCGGGCCCCCGCGGCATTCCCGCCTCCAACTCCTCAGAGGGACTCCTCAACACCGCAGGACAACGCTGAACAGCAAACTAGTGACGTAATGCGAAAGGGGAACTCTTCGTAAATCTCTCGTGTTACATTCAAGAAGAAACATTCCATTTAAGCCCAACAATGGGCACCATTATGTTGTCGACACCTCAGCGAGTCTCAAAGACAAACTGTTCGAAGGTGTATCCAGTGTAAATATAGTGAGAGACGTTGAAAATAACTGTAGGACAAACGAGGAGAGTATACGTTGAAGTGATAGAAACGCCTAAATTAATTATTTGTATTGTTATAACGATCGTTTCATAGAAACGTAATGACTACGTTGTTGTTACTTATCAATTTTTAGTAGTTAATAGGTACATGAAAAGGCTGACAAAGTTGAATCCGATTTTGTACATGATATGAAGCTGCCATGTTAGCTAATACTTCAGTTTTGTCTACCAATTTGGCGTTTATCTGCGAGTTTTCTATATCAGGAATATTAGATAAATGTAATTCGATATAAGAAAATTTATTATTCTAAAAGCTACAGATTTTTGCCCAAAACATGGTGCTTTACATAACACTACTGTAACGTCTGTCACTTGTTTCATTACCGATCTTGTAAAGTATTTTCATGACCCGAGCTACGAGAATTTGAAGGTCCAATCTATTTATTTTCAACATGAAAACATGTGTAAAAAGTTTTTATTTCATAAAAGTTTTAAAACGTTTATCGCATTCGGCAAAAAAATATTGTTAATAATTGTTAGTTGATAGTTGTATATATTTTGTAAATACATGCGAAAAACATGGTGCACTATTTGGTTCATAATTTATGTAAATAGATATAATAAATGTACGTAAACAGTCACAGTCGTAACGCTTTAATTATTTTACATGCATTTCTCGTAAACAGTTGAGTGTCCTTGTAATAAGAGTTTGAAATAAATGAAAATGTCAGTGAATATCGTATTTTGTTTTTGTGGAATATTTATTGTATAATGGTAACTGAGTAACTTATTCATGGATGTGTATTGCTGTTGTTTCCGAACACATGACTTTATAGTAGTTTTTTGGTAAGTCGCTGATCCATTACAGGCGTATTCGATGCGAGGCGTCATTGGTATTCGCGGCAGTCGCTTAGCTCAGCCAGTTTGAGGTGGAGCACCGGCTTTACGTGTACAGATTTTGACACATGAGAATTATTATGCGTGCTGATTTACAAACATAAATAAAACTGAACAGCTTTCACTCTACGCCACATGTTGCCAAGTAATTGTTCATCATTTTGTTATTATGTGTATGTAAGTAGTTATTCACAGATGTTGCATCATGTTTAAAATTTTAATATCCTTCCTGTACATTAATGGCAAGTTAATTTTCAGATTATATTCTTGTGCTAGTTCCCATAACCCATTCCATCGACGTTTGATCGGACTATAAAATTGAAGGAACAGAGAGTGCACCTGTGTTTGCACACACACTTGTGCACTAAAATATCTCCTGCGTACTTGGTTACTTTGTTGAGATTGACTACCGTAATATAAATTCGATTAAGGGCATTATTATTAGATACCTACTATTCATCTAAGTATACGTGTTTTCAATTATTAAACTTACTTTCAATTTATCTGTGCATATATTGTAACCTCCAAAGGCGTAGAGTGAAACGCTTTTATCGTAATTAAGATTTTATAATTTATCATCAATGTCACAAGAGCAATGTAAATACGTAGTAATAATGTAAATTTTCATTTTATCAGTCAGTGATGGAGTCTTACTTGTAACTACATATTATTATTCTAAGCTCGACTGATACGACGTAAAATAATCTCAATGTTACATGATATAATATTACTTTAATTGTCTGTAATTTAGTGATCGTGTTCAAGTCAAAAGAGATTTTTATTAAATAAATTACAAAAAGTGTTCATTCTTTTATTTTATAAACAGGAACCTGTAGTTTGTGAACGGGAGAGAGGAAGGAGACGTGTTGTACATGTAGGTATATTAGCAGAATATACACGACATGAATAATACAACGAGTGCACAAACGCGACCTAATTTACCTATGCACTCAGTACCCAGCTGTGAGCCTGCCTTATTTTTATTATATATTATGGGAATACTCATTCACTGGGCAAAGCTTTCATCTCGCGAACCGGAGAACAAACCCTAAATTCACCACAATACGCCTTCAATGAGTATAAAATTTCGCCCCGCACAGTGGGGAGCCTCCAGTCCTTTGTGCCTCTCGACGGGTTAATTGTTTAATTGCCAATAAAAATAAAAAAACAGAGCACGCATAATCTTTGTTCGAGTACATGCAATATACAGCTGCTTGTTAAATGATTGTTTATTAAATCGCGAACGATGAGAGGTAGAAATTATAGGTAGATGTAGACTCCATATGAATTTGCATACGGATCAATTTTCGGGGTAAGTTTAAAGGCAATGAATTCGGAGTCACAGGTGTTCCCACTTCCCAGGGAAATAAATCAAGCACCAGACGCTGCTCCAACTATAAATAGTTTTGCTGAATATTTCAATTGAAATTACAGAGTCAGGTCACAAGCGTTAAGAAGTTGAGCGTGTCGATCGCATTAAGAAGCCATTGACTAGAGAAATGTCCGCGCAAAAATTCTAAAATTCTTCGTTAAAAAAGTTTCAAGCGCAGCGCACTTCTATGTCCTTGCTTAATTAAGTTGCCAGCAATACAAAAGACGATAAATACACTTAAAATTATTGCTGGACTACAGTGAATAATGATTAAACTACTGAGGGCACTTACCTTAGAGTTAAGACCACTTTAGCCAACGTAATAGAAAATTACACCACTTACAAAATATCGAACAGGTCGAAACAATCTGAGGGCTCATCGATTACTTCTTAAGTGAACTTGAGCATGGCAGTTACTCATCTCATTTGACTTTGTAATATAAACACAACGCCGGGAACATGAATCAGAAATATTCAATTTGATCAGGTGAATTATGTATACGAAAAGATATAAAATAAAAATAGCTTAAAATACCTTGCTTAATTTGGATTTATTTGACGTTTGTATCACAAACTCACAAAGAGAGCGTACAATCGAGGCCGTCCTTTATTAATCTGTTGTTAGTCCCATCTGAGCGGTTTCTGTGTCGTCCTATTAATATCAATATAGCGTGCAGGGATTTGAGCATACCATACAGATGGCGGGCATTACATGTCTCGAATTGTTTGTTTGAACGAATGTTGGGCTCGATAAATTAGAGTCGGGTACACAGTGAACCGCGTCGGATGAATTCTCGTGTCGGATGTATCGCGGATCGGATGAATGCCGTATGTATTGACATTGATATCGCCGTGCCTTGATGGATGTACGGGGATCTGTTTGCTCTGCCGTATCGTTTGTTAGCACTAATAATTGTCTGTCACGGATACGAGAGGCACACTTATCTTGTTTGTTTAATTGAAATGCCATTGTGGCGGCTTTTACTATGGATTTGTGGGATGTATTTATAATAGTTTCTGCAAATATGTTTGCGTTGTGAATAGTGGTACAATTATATGTATGTGTTCAAACAAAGAGATTAATGCTGATCAAATTAGCCTTAGTTTTAGCGTTGAAAGGCCTCCCACAAGTTGGACCGAAGGTTTTGTGTGGAACACTGGAATCTGGTGAATGATAGACGTACCTATAGGACGTGATGGTAAGACTTAAGGCAGGCTTATGTCCTATATTACTTTTAGTTTATCCATAAGTCCAGTCTTGCCATGAAGTACCGTGTCACCCCAGTTAATGGGTTGTGGAGGTCTGGTAGGCAGCCGCTCCTCGTAAAATACTGGTATTCAGCTAAATCCGGCTTGACTGGAAGCCGACCCCAATATAGTTGGGAAAAGGCTAGGCAGATGATGATTACTTTTAGTTTATCTTAAATAAGTAAAGAAACAGTTTCAGTGAAGTGACTGATCTTAACAACCCAATAATTGGGTAACAATCCAAATACCCCTTGGTAAAGCTGTTGCGACCAACGACTTAACGTGCTATCCGCGACACGAAAAAAATCTCAATATCTTACCAATGTTAGAAATCGACACTATTATTAAGTAGCCTGCGAGATAAGCTTGTACGAGACAGAGTGAAGGCTCTATCTCTACTCTACTTATTATCTAGTAAATAATACATGAAGTATTCATAAACCTACCGATGTACCAACGCCTAAGCTACACAAATTGAACGTCCACCAATTACCCAAAGCCAGCGCGAGCTCTAATTACTACTCAGTACATCAAAAAATAATTTCCAGTTAATTAAGGCTCCGAATTAACGGGCAGCATAAACAAGTCCTCATTACCCACTAATCTCCTAAACAAGAAGGAACAGCAGTGTTAAATAACCTTAAATATAATGGAGCATTACCATTAAACTGCTCCGCTTCGGCCCAAAAACCGCAACACGAAATTAATATAACAAAGTAGAGATAACTATGTATAATGAACGGGCTTGTAACAATAAACGCCTCTGGGCGTTGTTTTTGTTCGGGAATCCTCGGAGATAGGCACTATCTGCGCGCGGTAAGTTGGCCTTAAGTAAACATTATTTGACTTGCGATAGTCCGACCTCGCCCGACCTCTCCCGATCTCTGCCGAGCTCATCCTCGCCTCTGGCCAAATTAGTTTTTAACACTAACATCAAAGTAGGCAATAACAGTGTTCGCTAGTTGATGCGAGTTCCCAATTTGTTCCCTGATTGTGAGTTCGGTATGCGCGTCCAATTTGTTAGCTTTTTAGTCTTATTAGGACAGAAAATACAGGATTAATTTGATTCTAGGTTGCCTTTTTTCGTAATAGATGTCCTAGAAGACCCGAATATCTCTAAAATCGCAGACGGTATTCATAAAGAATACACAATTAAAAACGGGCAAGTCTTTAGAACTTTCGTTCAGAATGTTACTAGATGCGTTTCGTTGGCAAACGCTCCTACATGAGAATATCTACCTAATACAAGGCCGAATTCAGGCAAAAACCGTGCAAGACGAAGTTGCATAATATGACTCAAGAGACGGTTCCCAAGAACTAAAAAGTTTTAATTATATTATGACTCTTTGCATCGGTCGCACCACCTGCGCTGCACAAGTACAATTAGAAGCTTCTAAGGAACCAGCTGAGCCGGAGACTATCTTAGTCTGAAACATAGAGAGGAGACCTCAGTGCATCTCGTTAGTTTGAGCTCATGCAACATTGTGGCTGAAACTGGGATAAAGTTAACAATGATGAAGGAAATAAAGTTATTCTTGGAGCAGGTGGCCGGTCAAACTGTAATTAGTTAACTTTTCCTCTGGACCTAAAGGTTAATTATTTAATCTTTTGCGAGTTTTCAATATTCCTCAGTCGGTTTTTCAGTACCGTTGGAATGCCGCGGAAAGATAGGTAGCATCGCATCCTACTAGAAATCAGAACAAAACTGTGATATAGATTGAGAATAATTGTCAATAAGACAGTTTGATTGGAAACAATTTAGCGTTTTCTGCATCTTCCCAAGAGAAATTTTAACAAATTTTAAAAAATTTGCTACAATTAATTTCCAAATCAATTTAAATTGTCACTTACGGGATATCTTCCGTGATTTTAATTATTTTGAGTTCCCGATATTTCGGCGCTGTTGCAAGCGCCATGATCGCGGGATGACCCCCCGTAAAAAGAAAAAGAAAAGAAAAGAAGAAAGAAAATAAAAGAAAAAAAAGAAGAAGATATCCTGTAAGTGACAATTTAAATTGTGAAACAAACCGTGATAGCCTAAAACAGAATTTCTAAATCGATAATAAATCAAATCGATTGGATGGTCAGATGTTAAGAGATAAGCGATAAAAATGAAAAATGGACGAGAATAATAACTGAATGATTCTTATTTTATTCTTCTCAACAAATAGCTTCAAACGACACGAATGGCAGTATCGAAGATGATGTAAAAAAATGTAGGCGATTCAAAAAGTACGAGTAAAGAATAGCAAAAGACAGAGTAAAATGGAAAGCTTCAGACATAGCACACAATAATACGAGTATATTTGATATTGAAGTCACCAACAAAATTCATAATATTGAATTGTCAGACAATATATTTTTGTTTAGTAATAAAAGATTTCATAGTAAATAAAAAGCCTATGAAAATCAATGTACTATAAAAAAACCGTTTTTCTTTTTTCAACAATACCGTAATTGTTATTTCGTAGTGGAAATAAATGTCGATGTAAGCACGATGAGGCAATACAGACAGTTGAATTAATTGTCGAAATTCAAACTGTGAGTGCTACATGCGGAACCCCGTAACTCTTTGCGGTACAATTAAAATTTCATAATGTGAAAGCTTTTCAACTTTACTTTGCGTTCGCCGTGTTACTGTATCTAATCATTTAGCCTGCTTTTTGTTACTTAGTGATATTCAATGAGTAGAAAAAAAACTCCTTTTATCCTGATGGTTAACAGTATTGCAAACATCACATCATCATCACTGTGTGTGTTTATTTTTAATTATATTCCAATACTCAGAGGCAGATGATGACTCATAACTTAAAGCTCATCTTTCATTGTAGCAACACTTGGAGGAGGCCTACGTCTAACAGTGGACGTCTTTTGGCTGAAATGATGATAATAATGGTTATGAACTTAACTCTTGACGAAAATCGTAGAAACTTTGTTTTGAAATCAATCTATTAATAAAGATGGTTGCCCAATTATTACCCTACCCTATCTAGTCCTCGTTCTGATAAAAATGAAAAACATTTATTTTTAATAAATCATTTCTTTGCTGCATATGAGTAGATCTCTCTTTGACCAAAACATTTTTAATAAACAAAATTATCGTACAACCAATTTTTTTACGACGAAATTAATACCGAATACAGTATTTAGCGTTGAACAAATTTTATTATCCCTTGTTGACTGTATGTTGAGCAGGAAATACACAGTCGGAAGTCCAATTAGATTCCTTTGATGTACCCAACGCGAAATAAAACGCTCCCAAAGTCAGTTGTCGCGAAACAATTTTCATTAGCGTGTATTACGTGACTGCAAAATTAAGAGGTTGCTTGACATAGCCTGTGCCTTTTCGGAACTTCAAGTTTTACATAATTTTCAACAAGATTTGTATATTCATGACCACGCTTCGGAAGTGTGTATTTGTTCGACTGCAATTGTGATGTTGGACTGCATTGAAGGGCTGATTGCGTATTGTATGAGTGGGAGTATATCATGGGCTGAAATCGAGTTTGCTTAAATGTGAGACTGGGTTTCATACAGCCTTGCGTGCGTATTCAACGCTGTTTGGGATGCGAAGCTGATCACGCGAATTCAAAGCGACGCGGAGGCTATGTCCTACATACGCGGGAATTCCACCACTTTAACCGCCATTTATATGTATAAAACAAGTCACCGATCCACAAGAATTTACGTAAAAATGTCTAATCATCAAATCACGTTCGCTTCGCTTTACTCATCACCGCTCCGCACCCACGTCTGGTTAATCACTTAGGCCGCTACAAAAGAAAATCAATTATTTGTTACAGTCACGCCGCATCGCTTCGCGTTCGCATTTTAACTTCCTTTTAGTTAAAGAAAACTCAACTTTGGGTTAAGCTCGTTTATGTATATGAATGTATATATGTGCTCATTTATGTATATCACTGTCATATAATTAGTAGATATTGTGTACAATCAAACATTTTATTTTAAATAATAATATAATAACAATAATAATATTCCACAACTTTCACACAACGCAGTCTAGTCCCAAGCTAAGCAGAGCTTGTATTATGGGTACTAGACAACTGATAAACATACTTATATATTTCTAAATACTTACATATTATAGATAAATTACACCTAGACACAGAAAAATGATCGTGCTCATCACACAAACATTTGTCCTGGGTGGGAATCGAACCCACGACCTCCGGCATACTTAGCCGTCAGGGTCACTAACCACTAGACCAACAAATCAGTCAGAAAGAAATAACCTTCTCTCACACTAGAAATTAATTTTGTATCGTGGATGCGTTGACAAACATGTAAACTCACATGCCCAGACACAGAAAAACTAACAAATACAAATGTTTGACCCAAGCAAGAATCGAACCCGCGATCCGCTTAATATCTTACAAGTTAAAATTACATACATATAGATATCTAAGTCAACATCAACTATTATATAATATCTCTACTATTGGGAGTCATACCTCCTCTTTAGTGGTGAGAATACGAAAGAATTTAGAAATCGGTTCTAGGTCACGTCAGTTTCCTCACAATTTTTTCCTTCACCGTTTTTTGAGCACTAGCAATAAAATAAATTAGACAAAGTAAAACGCTTGCCTGGGTTTGAACCCACAACGGACAACACATATGTCAGAGCCATTACCACTTCTTCTACTTTTCGTGTCGATGCTCTCACTAAAATACCACTGAGCTGGCTGTTTTCTAACAAAACACACGTTGTACCTAACATAACATTACCTAATCAGAATGTACTAGAGAGCCACCGAACCGTGCAAGTTAGATCCCCTCCAGTATGTTTGCATGCTTGCATCCACGTGCCGACAATAATTCAGCCCAGCACAAGTGTATCTGCTAGAAGTACTTTATATCCCTGTCAGCAAAAATGTAGGATGCACAGTATTTGTGGGGAATAGTTAAGTTACCTCACGTACCTATCTGTGTAGTGCTGAGTTGCTGACGTCTTATTTGAATTTACTTTCAGTTTTACAACCTTTTTGATACTTACTTAGAATAATTTGAACTAGACTAAGCGTTTGGCCTCGTCGTTTATACCGCGTACATCGAAAGATTAGAACAATTTGCCGAGTGCGGTTTTGCCATCCGATCATAATCTAGGTTTAAAGATAGTGTGATTCAACATCAACAATTGCTTCACTGTTTGGCATCAGGTAGTACAGTTGGCACTGGTTTATATCATTAAAAAAAAACTTCAGTGAACATAGACTCTTTCTGCCAGTCTCCTTTATTAAGATCTGAAAACCAGCTATCCAATTTTCATAACCTTTACAAAAAGTGTAATAAAAACTCCACAAAAGCGTTAACCAGTAAAGTAGCTGTACAATGAAAACCTTATTAACTCTCTTTATGCATCCGCCAGATAGGCTAATGCAACGCAAATTAACATCGATAAAGATCCGAGATTTAATAGAGAAATAGCAACAATAAATTGTGCTATCACCTCGCATAACTTTATGGTCGCATCCTTCGCAAATTGCAACCACAGAGTTCGAGTGTGTGAATGTGCACCTGTAGTGTATGTGTGTGTGTGTCAGTGTGTCACTAAGAATAAACGATGTAATGGAGCTCATTTTAATGGACACTGGGGTGGAAAAATGTTGTAGTATTAAAACACAACAATTATTTAATCGTGGAAATCGAACTAGTGCTGCAGTTAGTTACATCATAAAAGAGCACACTACTTTCTATAAAAACATTTTTGTGGATTCGTCTATGTGGTTAATAAAATACCTTAACAAGAAGCCCTACCTCGAGCTCTAAACTTGATCCATTCTACGACCCAAACTGAACTGTTAGAAAGAGGGATGGAGCTAGCTATATCCCTTTTACCCCTTTTTTACGCTCGCACCACTAACAGCTCCATCTCTCTTTCTCGGTTGCACCACTAACATTGTAAAACGTCATGGTAAGACCCCCAGCTCTCTTAATATGAATAATTGCTCACTTAGTCATCATCTGCCTAGCCTTTTCCCAACTATATTGGGGTCGGCTTCCAGTCAAGCCGGATTTAGCTGAATACCAGTATTTTACGAGGAGCGGCTGCCTACCAGACCTCCACAACCCATTAACTGGGGTAATACGGTACTTAATGGCAAGACTGGAGTCAGATTTACTGGCTTCTGACTATCCGTAACGACTGCCAAAGATCTACAAATGACAGCCGGGACCAACAGCTTAACGTGCTTTCCGAGGCACGGAGGAAACTCGTTATGTTAAGATGGTCACCCATCCACAGACCAACCTTGACAAGCGTTGCTTAGCCTTTAAGATCAACCCGTGCGGCTGTTATTATCTAGCCACGAGCTCCTCTCAGGTCAGTTAAAAATTGCTCACTTAGTGACGGTATTAAAAAGCATATCATAAAGCATAATCAGCCTTGTCATGTTTCCCCTGCTAGAAATCAGGCCTCTAGGAGTGAGAAAGTGTTAAAGTTTATTTTTTAGGATCAGCCAATTCCCTCACAATGTTTATCTTCACTGTTTTGAGAGTAATAGTGATATTATCAATTACATAAATTAAAGCGCTTGCCTGAGTTTGACCCAACCAACACTGCTGACGACGTATTAATATGGAGAAAACACAAGTAATAGTCTACTGATTTTCTTTCGTACACCTTCGGTAAAAACTCGCGAAAGTAGATTTAGAAGTGGATATACGATTTCTCGTGGAAGTTCTGCATATAAGGAGGCGAGATTGCATTACTTGCCTGCACGGGCTCATTGATTGCGTGGATATGCGTGTGTGTGTTTGTGTGTGCTACAAACTCATCTACATCACCTAGTACCGGCTACAGATTACTAGGCCGCAGGACATTCTTGTAACTACAGCCATCCTGTCACATTATATTGATTTACTTTCAAATGTCTTCTCGCCGTACGGAATGCTAATGGTAGCCTTTGAATTGTTGCCGCTTATAATGAAATTAGTTTTCAAACTAGAATATTATTTCAATAATTTACGTTGTCGTTATGTTTAGCGAGAAATTAAGCCTAAATTACATTGCAAATAATTTGGATTAAAATAATTATATATCATATTGCTGGAACCACACAATTTGTATAGCATTCAATTTATTTTGACAAATCGAATGAATCTATTGGTTTACAATATAATTTAAGTCAAAATCAATAATGGAACAAACAAACAAATAGCTCTACAAAACATTTTAACCTTTACATAAAATGATTCCGTTAAAATGTTAACATAAAACAAAAGTAGGAAAGTAGGTCATTTGACTTGTTGATATTATGATCAAAGTTGTGTGCCCCGTAAACCCTTTGGATAATAAAAGCTTCAAGTTAAGACCTCCGAATAATTTGAAGTCACAAACTGAAGATTAAGTAGACTTGCTGACATTACGAAAATGTTTCTAGGCACACAGCAGCGCGACAGCCAAGTTCGCAAAGGAAAAGGCCGACACAACGGGCAGTGCCCGTGAAGTGTTTTTTGTGAACTGAACACGATATCGGTATCTGAACCTAAACCTGAACCCGAAAATCAAAAATTATGCTTGGCAAAAAGTAATGGTACAACCGACAAAAACATAAAAATATGAAAGAATGCCAAGTTCTCTATAACGACTTCACATATAAAAGAAGTGAAATCTGACTGTATACCAAGTTTTCTCGAAATTCCTTTAATCATAACTCCTACAGTACACAACCTTCATGAGTTACTTAAATAGAAAATTTAATTTTCTTTGATACTCAATAGTGTGACTTGGCAAGTTGAGACACTCTTGAGTAAATTATCTTTAAATACAAAATTTAAGTTGGTGGATAAAAACTTGCCAAGTAGCACTGTTAAGTAGGTATTCTTTCACATTTAAGTTTTAGCCGGTTATAAATATGGACTACTAGCTTCTGTCAGTGGCTTCGTTTGCGATAGTGTTGGCTATTACGGACGCGAACTCGAAGTCGAAGACAGAGAGAAATCATTATTAATTTCAACAAAATCGGTTCAGTAGTTTAACCAAGAAAGTGTAATAGACAGACAGATAAAGTTACTTTTGCATTTACAATTATTATTATGAGTATGGAAATACTCTCTCACAATTGTAGCTAGCAGCAGAACAGCTTACATCAATAAGCTGTTCTACGTTTCTGCACACGGTTTGCTAAAGGCCCTCAATGTACGATTTCCAATTAGCAATCGTAGACAGTTTTGCGCAGAATTCTAATTGACGTAGCAAGGCTTTCTACTCCAAAGGACACAGCCTCAATTCCAGTTTGGAACCAAAATTTAGTAACTAGTCGTAGTAGTTTAGTAGTAGTCTATCGTAACTGCATCCACAGAAGTGTTTGTGGGTTGCAAAAACACCCACGTTTCCAAAAAAAACCCCATACGAGTACACCTCTTGAAAAAACGAACACACGGCATAAAATTTATCTAGGTTATAAAAATTCTATAGGTGGATGTATAGTTTTTCGGTCGCTAGACATATTGCTGGCTGCGTGCCAGATCAAATACCAGTTCTGAGGCAGCGGAGGCCTGCCTAGGGACGGGAACGACACTTAAATTTTAGATTTTTCCTACGTATTTGTAAGGCGCTCCGTAAAAGCATGAAGGTACCAAGTCTCCAAGATCCTATCCTTTTTAAAAGAAAACTTTTTTTTAACCTATCAATACTCGCGAAACGAGACACAATAGTAAGACAATAATAGCGCGGTCGCATGAGACCGGTCTGGGATTCATGAATTAATAGATGTCAACTAGAAACTAGTACTTCACTGCGATCCCACCTGAAGGCAAGCAGAGATGCAACCGTTGATGATAAAGCACACTAGTTTATTAAGAGTCTTTTCACTGTAGCCTTGAAGACACCTAAATTACAATAGGACGGGAAGACCGCAGCACACAAATTGTTCCAGTCGTTCGATGTAGGTACGCAATATAAACGATGAGGCGAAACGCTTAGTCCTGAGCTGCATTTATTTGTTCAACAAGTTTTTATTTCTTTTTAAATTAATAGGTTTATTAACACCAGTCTCCTGCGCTTAGACAGAATTATTTGAAACCGGTGAAGCACACCTCCTTCATCCATACCCCTATTTTCCTTTATACAGGGTGTCCCAAAACTCAACGATAATCTGGGACCGGATGAAAGGTCAAGCTATAGCAGTTCTGGGAAAAATAAAAAATAAAATCCATATCACTTAGTTCAGCGAAAATAGGCATTTTTAAAAAAAAAGTTGAAATTCGACACCCTTGGTCGCATTTTTAAGGTTTGTGATCACCAATGTCACAATTTCGCTGTGATTTTTTTAATTTCGTGATCTTTATTAATGATGCTATTAATCGCAACTACAAATTATTGCAAAAAACATTGTTAATTTAATAAAATAAGTTAAGTTTTAGTAAGTCATGGTTCATAAAAATATTGTTCGTTAACTTTGGCACTTCATTTTGAAAAAAAATTGTACTACACTATCCTTGGCAAGTCATTTCAAAAGATGGCGCATTTAATCAAAATTTCAAAATGGTGCAACACTAGCCTCTTTTCTTACCATTAAAAAAATTAATTCTTATTTTTTTCAAATTGAGCTCATTTTCAACAACTCAACGAATTTTTGTTACTAAAAGGAGATTGACAGGGTGTGGAACAGGTGCATTTTGTTCCTCAGCCCAATACTAATCAGTAAACCAAAGCTCTTCAAAATCTGCTCCAGGAGTCAAGAGAAAAAAAAAGAGTTTTTCCAACCTAACCTAACCTAAGTTAGAAATCGTTTTAAGGAAGTTTGACCAAGCGCTGCCCAGAATGCACACCTAGTGCATTTCATACCTCAGATCAATACTAATCAGCAAACCAAAGCACTTCAAAATCTGCTCCAGGAGTCAAGAGAAAAAAAGAGCTTTTCCAACCTAACCTAATCTAAGTTAGAAATCGTTTTAAGGAAGTTTGACCAAGTGCTGCCTAGAATGAACACCTAACGCATTTTGTTCCTATATTATGTTTGAATTAATAATTAATTAATTAATTAATTAATTAATAATTAATTAATATGAGCCTGTCGTGTCCCACTGCAGGGCAAAGGCCTCCCTTCCATTCTTCCACACTTCTCTGTCTTGTGCCACTCCTGGCCAATCCTTCAGGAAGGAGTCCAATTCGTCACGCCATCTCCTTCTGGGCCTACCGCGTCGCCGGTTCCTGCTGTTCGGAACCCAGTCCGTTGTCGCCTTCGCCCAGTTTTGTGGCGACATGCGGCAGATATGGCCTGCCCAGTCCCACTTTAGTTTAGCGACTGAGTAACCTACGTCTGCGATTTTTGTTTTGGAACGAAGTATACTGTTTCTTATACGGTCTGTTCTTTTGACTCCCAGAATACTTCGTTCCATGGCTCGCTGGCAGACCCCGAGTGCGGACTTTTGACGTTTAGTTAATGACCACGTTTGCGCTCCGTAGGTGAGAGTGGGAAGGATGCACATGTCCATGAGTTTCTTTTTAAGGGAAAGTGGGAGTGATCCTTTCATCAGGTGTTTCATCGACCAATAGTTTTTCCAGGCGTTCTCGGTGCGTCTAGCGACTTCTTTATCTTGCCGCGCCTGGAAAGAGACCATTTGGCCGAGGTATATGTACTCATCGACATATTCAACCTCCACACCCTCGATGGCCACTTTACGTTTTGTGCTGTTCGTCATTAACTTCGTCTTCGTCATATTCATTTTGAGTCCGACCTCGAGGCTGGCATGGCTCAGTTGTTCGAGCATAAGGCTTAACTCAGCCGCTGAAGAAGAGAAAAGGACAATGTCGTCGGCAAAGCGTAGATTAGTTAATCTTCTGTCGCCGACGACTATGCCCTTGTCCCTCCAGTGTTCGTCTAGGGTTTTAAAGACTTCTTCAAGCGTGGCTGTGAAGAGTTTTGGAGATAGCGGATCGCCTTGTTTGACTCCTTTTCGAATTGGAAAGGATTGGCCTGTAGTATCCAAGCGTATAGCAGCTGTACTGTTGAGGTAGATTCTCTCTAATAATTGTATGTAGGTGGGTTCTAATCCTTGTTTGTCCAATGTACTGAATATGGCTTTGTGTGATAAACTATCGAAAGCTTTGGAGTAATCTACGAACGCAAGGTATAATGGTAAATTAAATTCTTCGTGTTTTTCTAATAATTGGTTTAAAGAGTGTAGGTGGTCGGTAGTGGATAGGCCGCGGCGAAAACCAGCCTGTTCAGGAGGTTGGTGGAGGTCTAGCTGGCCAGAAATACGGTTTTCAAGGACTTTGATGAAAGCCTTATATAGATGCGAGACAAGGCTAATAGGTCGGTAGTTGCCTATATCTGATTTGTCTCCCTTTTTATGGAGTAGAATAATGTTGGAGTGGCAGAAGTAGCTTGGGAATACGCCTGTTTTCAAAATTGTATTAAATAAATTGCAAATGTGTGGTAATAGGAATGGTTCCCCTACTCGCAGTGCGTCGGTCGTAATGCCATCTTCTCCTGGACTTCTGTTGTACTTCATGGCACTTAGAGCCCTATGAACTTCAAGGCCAGTTATCATAGGGATATCCTCTGGACATGAGTAGATTTTGAAATCTTGATTAAATGCGCCATCTTTTGAAATGACTTGCCAAGGATAAAGTAGTACAATTTTTTTTCAAAATGAAGTGCCAAAGTTAACGAACAATATTTTTATGAACCATGACTCACTAAAACTTAACTTATTTTATTAAATTAACAATGTTTTTTGCAATAATTTGTATTTGCGATTAATAGCATCGTTAATGAAGATCACGAAATTAAAAAAATCACAGCGAAATTGTGACATTGGTGATCACAAACCTTAAAAATGCGACCAAGGGTGTCGAATTTAAACTTTTTTTTTAAAAATGCCTATTATCGCTGAACTGAGTGATATGGATTTTATTTTTTATTTTTCCCAGAACTGGTATAGCTTGACCTTTCATCCGGTCTCAGATTATCGTTGAGTTTTGGGACACCCTGTATATCTCACTAATCACCTCTACCCCTTACTTATTTTCAAGTGAAGGTATCAATTATTTTGTTTAACAACCCTCTTTTTACTAAGACCGCGTCATCACTGCCCTCATATTTTCATTTCTCTTTCCTCTTATTTCTTTCTTTTTTCAATAACGTTGCTCCACACAAAGAATTATTCCTGTATAAACTCTTAAAAAAGACACCAAGAATCGGAATTTTTGTTCCATGCGTCTTGTGGGAATTGAACCCGCGATACGCAGCACAGTAACCAATCGATCATAAAACTGCGTTAACCGTGCCTCTTCATGTAGGTTATGTAAGTTCATTTATCTATCTAAATACATAAAAAGAAACTGACTTAATGACACATCAATGCACAGCCGACACTACCAGGACTTGGAATAAGAAAATTTGCACAAGGCTTGCTTTTATAACGTAGGCGTGCCCTAATAAGGGGTTTTTGGAATATCAACTATTAAGAGGGTGAAAAGGGGGAATTTCGTTTGTATGCAAAACCTAATTTCGTTTGCCAATGTACTTGAAAGTTAGCACAAATATATAATAACCTAAGGGTGTCATTATTTGTTTTAGAAAAATTTAGGGGATTTTCGTATTGTATGAAGAATTAATATTTCTTGGGTTGATAAACTTAAAACTTGGCACAAATCGTAACCAAAATTAATGATAAGGGCTATCATTATGGGTTTTTCCATTACTACTCTTAAAATACACTGCATGGTCGCGGAATACTGCAGCTCAGTGTCGTCATAGATGAAATTGGCGGTACCAACCTCTCACATCAGGCCCTAACTAACCCATGTTACGGAGCGAAAGGGCATGGCAAGCAGCGACTTTTTACATCAAAGCAATAATACAAGTAAAGTTTCAAGGGATATAAACGGTTTTTATAAAAACATTATATCGAACAAAGTAGCAGGCAAACTGCTAGTGCCAAGAGACAAGCCACTTACATCAGTCAATTAAATATAATAGCGTGTAAACTATCTGTGGAACGTATCAAGTGACTGGAACCTGTCAGAAACGCTACACAGAGCTACTTCAAACCATTTGAATGCAATTGTTACGTCCCCAAGTCGCAGAGCACGGTTAGCGAGCTAGTTCTAACATGGTATGCAAATATGAACGGATAAATAAGGCTGTGGTCTTAAGGCAGCGGGACGGGTAGCGTTTATTCGATCTATTCTGTTGCAATACTAACTGCTAATACTACTGGTGGCTTGAGCTCATATTCAAAAACATGTTCAAAGTTATTTTAGCGTCATCTATGACGCCATATAAGAACTAAGAATCCTGCATCGTAGAAGCAAATTTATTCTCGATTTTAATAGATTTTAATAGAGACAACAGCCCTAAATCATCTATCGGGCATACTTTACTCTCTGTTCCACATATCTCTAAAATATAAGGTGCATGTACTAAAAATCGTAATTTTGTAATTGTTTCATAATCCTAGAACCGTTAATAAAAAAACAGTTGAATCCAAAAACTACAACTAAATATGATTTATATTTTTTTTTTGGCATTTGAAATATTTTGTTTTTCTCTCGTGATGAAAACCTGTGATGAAAACTGTGTAGTCAATTAGTCAGCGAAGTGAGTAGATATTTCAGTTAGCTCTGTGTTGAATATTCTTTTCACACTTATTAATAGTTGGTGACTAATAACCAAAACAACATATTAGCAAATCATTAGTGAGTCATGAACAAAAATTTTAATTTTCTATTTATGTAAAAGGAGAAACTGACTGACATATCAACGCACATCCAAAACTACTAGGACTAAGAACGTTAAATTTTGCACAAAATTAACTTTTTAACGTGGGTGACTAATAAGAGAGGATTTTCCAAAATTCGCCCTCTACAGGGATGAAACTGGGGTCTAAACTTTGTATAGAGAAACTTACATTCACGTAGTCTTAGCCGCTGGCAGAAGCTAGTAGTACATAAGGGTGATTCCATTAATTAATTGAGATATTTAGAGGGGGAGGGAATTGTACGTTTTAATTTTGTTCAGAGAAATAAGGTGAAAGTAAGTACTCATACTCTTTATAGTATACTAGCTGAACCCCGCGGTTTCACCAGTAGTTCCAGAGATTACCCCCTACATACAAACTTACAAACTTACAAACATACAAATTTTACCTCTTTATAATATTAGTATAGATTTAGTGCACAGAACAGCACAGAGAAGAAACCAGGAATTTGATTGTCCTCTCATCGACCTATCTCAAGTAGTTTTTTTGTCCGCTTTCTAACTTGTAAAAATGTAATGAACTGCCGATTTTTTGTTTGTTTGGTGTTGCTCCCATAGTAAAAGTGTTTTTTTAGCATGAGTGCAATCACGTGTTTAAATATCAGTCACTAATTATTACCAGTCACCCTATAGACAAACCAAAAGGCCAAGCCCGCTTTCCGCCCAGCAGCCTTATAACCACAGCCTAACTATGACATATTCCTACGAAACACTCGATAATTGCCTCAATAGACCTACGTGTTATTAGCGTAGTAAAGAATGACCAAAGAATATGTCACTTATGTTGTATATGGGCGGGAAAGCCAAATTGGACGTGTTGGTTAGGTTGGCCCTCATGGGAAATGGCGGTAGATACAACTGGTATGTTCATAGTCTGCATATTTATTACCTGTGGTCCTCATTTTTGGTTGTGTTAGCTTTTGGGTCCAGGAGGACTCAAGTAGAGGGGATGGAGTAGGACCTCCTGGAATCGTCTTCCATAATACTGAGGGTCGTGAAGATCCCGTTGGATTAACTTCTTACTTATGGTGTCTCGTCATCTGTGATGGTTCTTGGCGTCATGAAATGCGATGTGCAATTGGTTATCCAGTTTGGAGTAAACCTGATCTACCCAACGTGTTGTTACCTTTTGGGATACTGAATTGGAGAGGTTCATATATTTCCTTATTAAACTTTTATATCTTGTAATCATAATGCCCATTATCAGCATTTGAATCCTTTAAAAAGTTTAAGGCGAACTGAAGCCAACTTGCAAAGACTTGAATAGCTTTAAATGGAATGAGACACCAATCGACGATTACCTCTGTAAGCACCCTAAGTGCACTGAAGGAAACCACAGTTAGTGCAGAACTACTTCGTAATAAGAAACAAAAGATATTGAACTATGGGTTTGAGTAACTAAGTCAACTGTTTACCCAGAATTATAGGAAGGCTATAGTCATAGGATCGCCCGGAGGACACGATGGTGCATACGATGAAGGACTTCCCCGCTTGGGCGGAGCACCAATATCCTCGTAGACGAGATTACCGGTCATAGTACAAAACGAGAAGAATACAAGTAATGCGGTGGAAAACGTGAGGATGAAGAAATCCAGTCACCGCCGTAGACGTAGGCATGCTGATGGCGAGCAATGGGTAGCTCGGTGTTCCGTAAGTACAAGGTCCAGAGAGTTGCGTGCGTTAATTGCCAACTACAGTACATGGGTTGCGTTCTATGCGATTGTGATGAGGTAGGTTGGGTTTTGAATACACATAAAACATGTTTATTTTTGTGTTAAAGGTTTAAAAAGAGACATTTTATAATCAGAGAGCATTGGTGGCCGAGGTGACGGGTTGTGTTTATCCGCGCTTCTAAGATACAATATCTTTCTATCTCTTCACTTACATTTTGTTTTACAGAGCTGCGATGACTCTTTAGAATAATTCCGCAACGCAACAATAAATAATCACCATACTTCTTCAAGATCACATAATTCGGTATTTTTTAAAATAGGCACAAAAGATCAAAGCTATTGATTATTTTTTAATTTTACATTGCATGCTTTAGGCTTCTCCAGAGTAAGTACCCAACTTACAAATTCAAAAGAAAATTCGTCTTATTTGTCGAATTAAAATTTCCATTCAAAAGAAATGCCTACACTTATGTGTAGGTTCAAAAGTTTAATTAATATACTCGAATGAGAGGATCTCTTCAACGAAGTCTATTCTCGTCCAACGTTCAAAAGAAATTGAAACCCTACGAGAGATCAATAGCGACATCTACCTACGTATTTTTAATTATAAAGTTCATACTACTTATTCAGCTTCCCGTAGATTTTATCCAGGATCACATTATGTACTAAGACCTGAAGCAGCTTCATTAATCTTTTCGATATCGTGCCTAACTTAGTACATTGTACAGACAAGCTTACTGTCTAGATTTTCTGAAGACTATTTTTGTTACTAAGCAAATTTCAACTGTATTATTAGCAGTATAAGCTTTATTTTCAGTTGAAAGTAAGACTTAATTAATTACACATCACCAAAAACAACGCGTATTTTATTTCTCTTTATAAAACAACAGGAATTGCCTTGGTAATTAAGTATTATTAAAAAAACTTAATAACGCGCTTACTGTGTTGTTTGACTGTAATAACGAAATACCATATCTACATAATTTAACATTATGTTATAGTCGCTAGAAGAATAATGGCTTTAATAAGATAGTAGAGGAAAATCAATATTTAATTTGTTCAGTGTTTTTTATTATAACATATAGGCTTACGCTTGCACAGCAATTTTGCCTGATAGTAAGCGGTGATATACAGTCAAAAATAAAGCACCCTTGTCTAGAAATAAACGGAAGAACCCAACCCAAAGGGTCGGTTTCAAATCTAGCCGGATAGACCTAAATACCGGTATTTTTGCTTTGTACCGCTACCTAACCATTACGTGTTAAAATGTTAGGCGTGCGATTGAGAAAGAGGGATGGAGCTTTACACCCTCTATAGGTCTATCCCTTTAATAGTTCAGTTTAGGTTGTAAACCGAATCACGCTAAGAGCTTTTGGTAGGGCGTCTGACCTTCAAAACTCAGTGGCTTGGTCAAACTGTAATATGGAAATATTGGAAATATTGTAAATATATTTTTTAAAAGAGTAACCACAGAGTTTCTTGCCGGTTCTTCTCCATGGGAAACGACCAATTGGAATCGAGCACTAGCTTCTGACGTTTTTTAAGTACCCATGTAGGCCTAAGTAAAATATAAACATTTTTGATTGAATGATTTGATTGATTAAGCGACACCTCTTGTCCCTCGGTGAGACTTCCTTCTCAGAGTAAACGAACAATATTAGACAAAGAGCCAGTCAAATTTGATGAATTGAATACGACTATCCACACACAAAGATACAAATGGTTTATTTAAAACACACTTGCTTAAAAATAAACGGAAATACTCATTTGCTGAATTCCCTCCTCAAAAAAAGGGTCGACTTCGAGTCTAGCCGGATAGACCTAAATATCGGTATTTTACTTTGTGCAGCTACCGGGGGCCTTACCATAAAAAGTTTAAAATTTAAGACGAGCGATCGCGAAAGAGGAATGGAACCTTACACCCTGTAAACGTTTAATTTACCTTTCAGTTCAGTGTGGGTTGTAAAACAAATCGCGCTGAAATCTCTTAGTAGGAGCTCTGACCTCCAAAACTCAGTTGCTTGGTCAAACTGTAATATGGAAATATGTATTGTAAACCCAATAATTTTTTGAAGAGTTACCATGGATTTTCTGGCCAGTTCTTCTCCATAGGAAACGAACAATTAGAACCGTGCACTAGCTTCTGACTTTTTACAAGTGCCCATGCAGGCCTATCTATACTAATATTATAAAGAGGTAAAATTTGTAAGTTTGTAGGTTTGTAAGTTTGTATGTAGGGGGTAATCTCTGGAACTACTGGTCCGATTTGAAAAATTCTTTCAGTGTTAGATAGCCCATTTATCGAGGAATGCTATAGGCTATATACCATCACGCTACGACCCACGGGAGCGGAGCAGTAACGAAAAATGCGGGTGAAACTGCAGGGGAAAGCTAGTGTAAAATATAAACATTTTTGATTGATTGATTGATTTGATTGATTAAACGACACGTCTTGTTTGTCAGTGACACTTCCTCTTCACAGTAAACCAACAATATTAGACAAAGAGCCAGTCAAATCAGACGAATTGAATACGACTATCCACATACAAAGATACAAAGGGTTTATTTCGTTTCTCCAATACTGATTGAACCCAACATTTCTTAGCGATTCAACGTATATATCAGCATCAATGTTTAAATATACAGACTAAAATAATACTGGGAAAGCTCTTGGTTAAAATAATGCCAGATGTAGTATTCCATTAAGATAACAGAATGGTTGTTTTTATAATATCTGCTAAGTGAAGGGTCGGGTTACAATAATTGTTACACTTTATTTGTTATTCAGTGTTTTTTAAGGCATTATTTGAATTGTAGGCATTAGAGCTAAGTCTGCGGGATTGTTCCAAAGAATCACAGTCGCAGTCCTAAGATAATGCGACCCATTTGAAGACCTAAACTAAACTGTTAAAAGGATGGAACTATATAGAGTGTAAAGCTCCATCCGTCGTTCCAAAAGCGAACGATTAACTTTCGTAAACATCTAAACTTAGCAATCAAACGACCTGTTGTTTCATATCCAGTTTAGGTATCCTTAAATCAACACAAAAACGAGACTATCAATAATGAAAAAATACATTTAAGAAAGGCAAGCTAGATTTAAAAACAGTAAGTATTCCAAAAAGGCAGCGACCCAGTTTAGGTTTTAACAATATGTTACAGCGATGCCTACAACGTTCGGTCCCAACAGCAATTTAGAACTCATTATTTATTTAAAACGCGCGATCCACACACGAGCGAGTTATGTGATTAATGATTCTGCTGAATGCCATTTCAACGCTAGTGGAGAACTGGGTTCTTAAAACGCCCAAGTGGACGGCCAAGTGCCGAAATTTGGGTCAAACGACGGCCTGTATCGCAGACTCTTCTCCGACCAAATGTCGCACCTCATTTTCCGTCACTTAGCACCGCGCCGGCTTATATTAACAGAAAACTTATGTTCCCCCTACGTCACACTCAAACTCAACTTTGTGTTGTAAGTGGGAAGGCTACATTTCCAATACGGCTGCAAAGTATTGTGGGGCAGGAAAAATTAAGGCACTTACTTTGAACGCCCAGTTTTGATGAGTAGCGCCAAAGAACTGTGTTTTTAAGAGTCTTAAATACCTATGTATGAAAAAAGCTACAAAGGTTTTTAATATTCAGACGGTGTAACGTACTTCGGGTGGAGTGCCGTTGGGTTTCCGAAGTTGCAAGTAAAGGGCCGGTCGCCGACCGTGAGGACATTTTCTGCTCAAGATACTTTTTATCCAATTGTTAGGAGGCGACGACGAAAGTAACTAAATATGGCTTTCGTAGAATTTCGGCTTGTTTACGTTATTTTTTTATTGCCTTTTGTGTTAAATTGAAGAGGTGAAAGTGGAAAAGTCGGAATAATAACAAGAATGACAATGTTCTTGGAAGCCAGAAGAAAATAATTACCTATACAAGTCTGTCACTCTTCTACTGAAAGAAATGAGAGTGTTATAAGAATAGAAAACTAAATAATACAATGTTATGTACATACGTATGGATTTAAATAACTTCTCCAGTTCTGGGTAGAGCTTGAGGTAGTGTCAGTTGCCCTTTGCGTTTTAGGGTCACGATTTGAACAAACCTTCTAAGAAAGGTCTTAACAAGACAATGTAGTTAACGCTATATGCTCAAATCTTGAAATCTCTCAAATAAACACACAACACTAGAATGTTCACTCAAAAGTGGTGCGCTTTATAGAATCAATTGCACGTTTCACAGAGGTCCTCTACTACACCGATTTCAAATAAGTACAAAATGAAATCTAAGTAGTAAGGTGTTAGTAAGTGCGACACAAGTATCCATGTTGGCTTAGTCGGCCGCTCAGTGCTAAGTAAACATGGCTAATGGAGACACATGCTTTGGCTGCGCAAATAAGTAACGTCCTAAGCTTAGGGGGGTATTATTGAATCTTACGATATTTGAGAAGATTGCGTGGCTTTTTGATGATTTAAAATAATTCATATAGTATATTTTATATTTAATTGGCCCCGTCAATCTTACTTTTGCTCCTGGTGTGCTTTTTGAAGCTTTTTGAAGTCCAGGAGTGCTATTCTCTAAAAAAGCAACCTTGCTGACAACGCTGTGTTTGTTGTCTTAGAGAATAGCTTACAGTTTAGCGAATATCGATTTGGATTTCGTTGCTGCTATTTAAGGCAGTTAGGACTGTTTTCTTAGAGGATACTCCTGGACTCCTTACCGAAGGGTCGAACGGCGAGCTACCCATTGCTCTTCGGTCATATACCCACGCCAACGCTAACAAGGAAGTTTTAAGATCTCTCAAACTTATTTGTAAAACCTTTGATATTAGTTTAATTAAATACTAATTAACCAATTTTTAATTAAAATTTATAAAACGATAACATAAAAAAAAAACATGTGGTTGTGGTCTGTGGTAATGTGTTATTTTTGTATTACATAAAACAAATAAATAAATATGAAGTTAGCTTACAGTACATATCAAAGTTAATATTAGCTTTTGATTAGTCACCGCAGTAAATAAGTAACAGGTTTTAATTTCAGTAAAATGTATACTAAAAATCCTTTACAAATAAAATTAGCGAGTGGTAGAGTTAATGCGGGCGGATTTAAAAATAGATCCCCAGTACATTACGCCAGCTTTAGTTAAGTTACTAATTTGACTCCGAACATGTACATACGTTGACATCTTTTTTTGTGTTTTAGGAGGGTGTATTAGACTTTTACTGATTAAAACCTAGTCCTATTTCTCTGCTTAACTTGGCCTTCCAGGGGAGTTTGCTTTCAGAAGTGAACCCATGACCCCAGTAGGCTTCGATCCTGCTGTGCACCTACGGTTTTGGTGACATCACCTTGAGGCGCGCGTAGGACACGACGTTCGGTCCGGACGGTGAGCTACCCATTGCTCGCCACGCTGAAAATCAGGGTCGGGATTCCGGCGACTAAGATGTGAAGGCCGTTTCCTTCGCTAGCTTTACTGCAATAGGTGGAGACCGCCTGCTATATCATCTAAGTCTAATAATAGTACTTACAAAAAAGAAAGAATTTATTCAGTAAATCTGGACAGCAATATTATGTAATTTAGGTAAACAATACAGAGCCTTTATTGTAGTCTCATAAACTAGAAAATTAATAAGACGACGCAATATTTCATTAATTTATGGACGCTCTCTTCGTTATTATAAATCTTATTTACTTTCGTAGGAAAAATGTAATTTTCTTAGCATTTATTATTGTTTAATGTTAAAATAGATTGCTGAGATAATTACATTGATATTAGAATAGAAAATATTAACTTCTGAATTCGATTGAACAAACTTTTTTGGATAATTTTTAGTTGAGAAATCATACGATGTCTCTCCCGCTCTAGAACGAAGCGAGCGGGTATATCAGACTTTCAATGACTCACTCCTATTCCTTCTTTGCTTCGTTCCAGGGCCTCGGGGTTATTTTTTGCTCAACCCATGGACCCAGGAAGCTTCGGCACTGCTTGGCCCCTATGAGGCTCGCGTGACGACCCGGGCTCGGTCCGGACCGTAACCGGACGGCTGGACGATGAGCTACTTATTGATCACCATCCGCATGATCAAAAGTTTTAGAAATACTATATTAATATAAGAAAGACATTATTTTACGTTTACCTTACTTCTAGAGAACAACAAAATGTTTGATTCAAACACGATTGTCTAGTCGCCTACCTAAATTAATAATCATTACGCTGCTTGTCGAAGCTTATAAAAGCCCTCAACATCAAACACAATCACCACAGACTCTTCCCGTCACAAGGCATCCGTGCAGAAATAATTCAATCAACCAATAAAAAGGTGTAAGAACAAAATGCACTTTCCAAAATTGTTTTAGTTCAATCGAGCGGTACACGACAAACGTTTCACCCTTGGTGTCTGTCAAAAATAAATTCGCGATCGACAGGCATCGCTACTTCCGGTAGGTACTGGCGAGCGGCTTCCGGCATCGATCGCCGACGGATACAGCTATTGACCCCCATAATAGTGCCGGCGGCTGTTACACCTACACCAATATTACTCTACTCTTTGCCAAACACAAACCCTTAATCAAAACACTCTACTGCGATAAAAATAAGGACAATAATCCCCCGGCAATATCCTCCCCTATGTGACAAGTTGTGCGCCGTGAAAACTTTTATAATACCGCTGTTATGTGTTAGTACGCACACCATACGTATCATTTTCGTATGCGACGATCGTGTGAGCAAGTTTGTTGCGGCCGTGTTATGAGATTGCGCGATCACGTGTTCCAAACATCTCTGTAGGGAAGGATGTGGCAGCAATCCTCGGCAGCAAACGTGCAACATCTGCGAAGCTCGGGGCAGCCTCGGCTAGCCGGCAAACAAACGAGTAACGACTCAGTCTAACCGCCATTCTGGCTTCAAACTTCGCAGCCCTAGGGGTCCCAAACATCCGTATTTCTCAGGAAAGCCGTTGTTATTTAAAACAACAAGTCAGATACGTCTTAGAATGGGATATTGGACTGCCGAATTCAGCGAAACTGAGTTTGTTGAGCAGACTTTACAATTGAAGCGGACTTTAATATTACAAGAAAGGCTATATATTGTAACCGAATTTTGAGACTGCTTTATATCAAAAGAATAATAGAAATATCGTAGGGTTGAAGTATAGGTACTTCTGCAATAGTAGGCTATTGCAGAAGTGACCTCTGCCATTGGAATATGTATTTCGTAATCTGCAATTAAATCTTGCGGCACAAAATGGGCTAATGTTTAATTTTCCATTAAGCTTAGCTATCAATAGTTTAATAATAGTAATAATAATAGTTTAATAATAATAGTTTAATAGTTTATTCTGAATTAAAATGTGGTAAAACAGTTACATAAAATCTTAAAAATAATTACAAAGGTATGAGTATGTTATGTGCCTGTACTAGGATAAACCTGTATCACAGGCAATAAAAGCTCTTATAATATAGTTTATGTAGAACAATAAAATCACTATCAATATTTAACATTCTAAGTCTCTAAATAATGGAAAAACAAAAAAAAAATAAAAATAGATTATAATGTTATAAAACCTAGTTTACTTAAATACTAAAGAACACAATAAAACTGTTACTTGCACTTTATTCTCTAGTAAACACATACGATTTAGCGTCAGCAGAATTAATAATAGGGTTAAAGTCGAGGTTGCGTTAATACGGAAGAGTTACATTGAACAATTTTGCTTAATTATTAAAAACACGATGGTTAGTAGGTCAACCTACTGGAATTTTGACCCAGCAGTAAGTGTCACACGGAAGTCTGGCCTTGAGTAGTGACGCACTAGGCGCCCTCATAATCGATGGAGTTTATGTATCTCAATTCTGCCATTTTTCTAGCCGGACAATCTGCGTCTCCCGATTTATGGTTCGCGGGTTTTTTAAAGCGCGAGCAAGTTGCACATTTTGGTGAGTCCGCTTTCTTTGTGCACTCGGACATCGAGTGTCCTGTCTCACCGCAGTGGCCACACGTCGAGTTGACCTCTCTGCAGGTTTTGGCTGCATGCCCATACTGATGGCATTTGAAACATCTTGTAACCAGGGTGAAGTCCCTAACAGGGCAGGATGTCCAATTAATAAAAATCCTTGACTGCGAAATAAGGGCTTTTCGTATGTTGGCTGGAACTTCAACTACGTAGTTACAAGTCTGCGAGTCTTTCTTTCCTGATTTGTGACTTAACTTAATCAAGGTCATAAAGGACTCCATAGAAATTGTTGGGAACTTTTCGGCTACATTCTGCTCGTAAATGTACCTGAAGACTTCAGTTTCAGTCAAAGAAGACGGCACTCCTACAACCACAATCCGGGGTTTGGCAAGTTGCACTTTTGCTTAAGATCTTCATTGAGAATGCGCGCTTGGATAGCTTTCTGTTTGAGAGATTGGTATTGGACTGCCATCCAATACCAATAGACGACCTTTGAAGTGAAAGTAATAAAGCATGATAGTGTTTCTGTACTCAAAATTAAAGAATAAAAGAATTTCTCATTGGCCACCCCATTCGACCTTCGAAAAGTAGGTAGAAACTAGAGACCCAAAGTTTCGTTCACTTCCAAAGAAATAAAGAAATATGCGAGACGGAATCTCTCGGCGCGGGTCGCCGGGTCGCGTGTCAGTTCCCAGCAAGACGTAAAATTAACAAGCCTCGCACCCGACCCCGTTTGTATCAGCTACCGTCTAAATTATAGTGGCAGTGTCTTTGACTTCACGGTTTGCTTGTCTTAAGAACTTTTGTCTTACTTAGGTACATAACTGAACAAGTGAACATCGTCGTTTGTGTCGTGTAAAGTAGGTCCTTGAGAAATTCTATTTCTATTTCAACAGTGTTTCAGAAAGTCTCGTATATTTTTATTAAAATATCGTTTAAATTCTGTTCAAAGAAGAAATACATCACGTAATCAGACAGGAAAATCTCAATGATCACAAAAGTCTAAACCGCGAACATAGCCCATTAAATACACTTACAGACTCAACTAAATACACGTTTCAACCAGATTAATATCAGTCATTAATCAGGGTTCTATTTTCTGTGTGGCAACACTGGGTGGTTTGTCCCCGCACTAATTTCCCGCGCTAATAAGCCGTGAAGGAATCGGCGCGCGCGCACCGCACACGTGGTCGCCGGATATACCGGCCGTGCAATATATTAGGCCTGTCATGTCATAGCTACTCCCTTTTTGCTCTTATACCCGGTTATAAATTTGTACTAAAGCTCACAACATATTTGTTCCCCTTTTACTGAATAAAGTATTTATTAAAAATGTGACGAAAGAGGTCGTTTGTTAAAATAAGTGGAGCATGTCTGTTTTGTGTTTTCTTTATTATGATTTGTGTTTCTTTGTGATGTAGTAACATAGTTAAGATTACAAATTCACTCGTTGCGCATGGATTTTAATATTAACTACACGATTTACAAGATCGAATGAACTAAATATTTTTTAACAGATAAGTAGCCCAAACTCTAGCAAAGTATTTTCCTTTTTACGAGATTAAATGAACTATATTTTGCAACAGACAATTAAATAAGTTGCCCAAATTCTAGCCAAGTATTATATTTTTTTTAATAAATAATCCATGAACAAAACTAACTTTCCTACTGCTTTTTCCATTCCCCTATAAAATAAAACAGCTAACTGTGGCATAGAAGCACAGATGTGACGCGGCCTTTACCGTGTCCTCACTGACGCGTGCGCTTCCAGACGACTGAGCAAAAGTCACTTGTTGCCAACACGACTCTTCACCTGCAAAGATTACAATAGTCTGGAAGCAACGTTGGGTGTACAAAATGTTAGCATAAGTATTTGGATTTTATTTAAAAAATGTCCAGTGAAAACAAAACTAAAAAAAGTGAGTTTTAGTCACTAAAAGTCTGACACGCCTTCTCGCTCCGCATGAATGAAGAATGGGAGAAGACATTAAAAAATAAGCTTCAAAGCAAAACCGTAAGGGCCCAGCAGGGTCGATGCCTCTGGGGCCATGGGTTGGCTTTTGAAATGAAAACCCGAGACTCTGAAATGAAGGCAAAGAAGGAATAAAGGAGTTGCTTTTAGTAAGTACAAGTCTGACACGCTCTCAAAAGAAGAACTGAAGAAGTCATTCTGAATATCCGCCTTAAAAAAAAAGATAAACAAAGTCGCTTATGTTGCTTTTGCCGACTCAAAGTGTGAATGTCCTCAACCGAACAGAAAAGAGAGCAACCATTTAGGAAAATCCCATTACAAATCAACTTACCAGTACAACAAATCAACATAAAGTCAAAACACGCACCACAAAAGCAAACAGTTTTGTCGACAAAGCAGCTCACGATTCACGAAACATTTGACAAAACCCCAAACAAAATGTAATGACACATAAAGGATTATTTCAATCCATTATAACTACATATGTTGTATCTATAACTCATAATGTACGACAAACAATATAGCACTCATGAACGTCAAATTAATTACAGATTAACCAATATAACTTGATAGTTGGTGGTGGCGCTTCTAGAAAAGCGAGAGTATCAAAATCAGTACATTAAACTTTAAGTTCGCCGTTTTACCGTCTGTCAAGATATGGTGGACGCTCCGTATAGCTTGTGAAGCTCCGACCACCCGCGACTCCTAATATGATTAACAATCACTCGTGAAATATTATAAATATGAGAGTAACATTTGTAACGTTAGTTTAAATTGATTATTGTAGTAACGCGAGATGAAATGAACATAAATAGTGTTCTTTGTTTCTCTCTGAGATCGAGGTGAACAGAATATATGGTGTTAATCTTCAATAGAAGAATAGTTTAGGAGAGTATAGGTAAACAAAACAGAAGGTTCAATAACCTACATATCTAAATCTAATACCTAACCACACATACGATATACCGTTGAGAGTGCAATAAAATATTTTTGGTGCTAGGATGACAAACAATTTATTCCTATAAAAAAATACTTTATACAATTTAAATAAATGCCTTTGGAAGCCGGTGGCTGCCCGTCTCAAACTCTGTAATCGACGGGTTCGGTTCCAGTACTTAAAAGTGATCCCAAATTAGCATGTGCTTAGAACTACAAAACGTAGAACTAAAAAGTGTTTTTTGTGCTAGGAGTCTTTAGATTAAGAGTGAATAGGCGTTAAACTGTATTTATTCACGTTAAATTCTTATTTTATATTAACCCGAGACCTTTTACCCCGACAATACGTATCCTTTGGAATAATTTTCTAAGTTTACACGGGCAAAACCGCAGGCAAAAGTCAGTAATATAATATATATGAAAGTTATTTTGTGTGTCTGTTACGCTTTCTCAGTTACTTACTAAACCTACTTTGGCGGCTACTATAACCGATATTTTTACCCAAACCAGTCGTAGGCAAAAGCTAGAATAATAATATAAAATTACTCGCTCCTTTTGGCGTCCTTAATCTCTTGTGACAATATTGTATCTTCTGAACTCTAATTAGTGTTTATTACTTTTATTTATTCCTATAATAAAAGAGGCTCTACAATACCTACCTAAATCTATCCTAGCTACCAGCACTAGTTCGAAATAGAATTTAACTCCATCCATCAAACCGGTCACATGTAACTATTGTCGATGAGCTTATGTAGCACAAACAATAGGGGTGGTTACATAGCACAGGAGTATCAGGACATAACACTATTCACAGTGACATTGTCGGTTTTCATTCATTTCGCTTTGGTGCAAAATTTCGTCCACCGCAGCCTTCCACATCGCACTGAGCTAATCCAATTGATGTTTATGGCATTGTCATATTAAATATTAGGGCAGTTAAACACGGATTTGCAGGTTGTCTGCATGCAGTTTTGAATATAGATGCTACGGTAATAATTTAGTTTCATCGCTATAGACAGTATACATCCCTATATTTTTGGGTATTGTAGATCCACTCAACGAACCTTCAAAAGATACCTTGAAAAGGGTTATAACTACATAATCTTACTTTCATAACACCATGACTATCTTCTCCGAAAGATATTCCTTTTTAATCTTGGAAATCGAGAACAGCTTTCGCTTGGGATTTGATACTAAGTGAGGTACATCAAAAGAACTCCCATATGTCACCAGTTGTATACCGATACACCAGTTATCAGGTTTTATAACTAAAAAGCTGCATAGAGCAGCCAGCAGCGTTGAAAAGCCGCCCATCAGGCGGACCGTAAGGCTGACCCTTGTGAGGGTCACGGGCAGGGACTTAAAAACACCTTCATAAAGGTTACAGAATTATAAGTGTTACATGTTGAATTGGTAACAGAATCAAATATGTAACACTTATAAATGTATTTTCAATGTGTTAACCCAAAACACTTAAACTACAGGTAAACGCAGCGTTGTCAAACATACTTACTGTGCAACCGATTATTTCTGTTACACATATGAACACTAAACTAACTAAACTACTTATTAAAACATATAAAAAATTACAGTTAGGTATAAAAGATTCGGTAACATTATTGTATCTGTTACATTTAAAAATATTTTTCTGTTAAAACTGTATAATGCGGTCCACCACCATCTTGAAACCGATAAGCCACACTTGCTTTTCTTGACGGAGACGCAGATTAGATGTCCGTCAGATGCGGCGTACCTCAACTACCCAGGATACTCCCTGGAGCATCACTTCCGGCAGCGTGCCGGGGTCTGTGTGTACGTCCGCAATGACATCTGCTGCCAGCGTCTCCGTCACCTTGAAGACCCCGGTTTTTCAACCTTATGGCTGTTGGTGGACACAGGTATGGACAAAATTGTCTATGCCTGTGTCTACCGATCCCACAGCGGTGATCAGGAGACAACTCGGTTATTTGACCACCTCGGTATGGCCGCCGATACGGCCCTGCATCGGCACCCTGATGCGCAGTTCGTCGCTCTGGGGGCCTTTAACGCCTGTCATCAAGACTGGCTTTTCCCATACCAGAGGACTGACCACGCTGGGAGAGAAGCGCGAAACTTTGCAGTTTAAATGGGGCTCTCTCAGTTGGTAAAGCAAGCGACAAGGGTGCCTGATATTGCTGGTCATACTGCCAATTGTCTGGACCTTCTGCTGACAACCGAATCAGAATCAGAATCAGAATGATTTATTTGTAAAACACAGGTTTATAGGGTGTTACAGTTCGGTTGATCTACCATGCTTTGCCCAGAGGCGTACAAATATTTATATAATTATCATTGTCCATTTTCATTGAACTTTTGAAATTAAGTAAATTACAAAGCGTTAATAAATTCAAAATTAATCGATACATAATTACAAATTAAATTAGTTACAATAAACGTCATCGAGTTACATTTCATTAAAAAAATACTAATAAATACGAATAAAAAATAAAATTTAGGATCATTAGAAAGAGAGTAATTTCATTATGAAGCTTTTATAGCACAAAAAAAAGTCAATATTTATAGGCACAAGCATATCATTGTAAATTAAATCAAATAAGTTTCAATAAATGTCAAAAAGATCAAGCTGCATGTCATATTAATGCTGATGTCAAATACATATGGTCATCAAATATGTCAAGTGATATGGAACTATTACAATATATACGAAGCAATTAACATGTAATTTTATTACCTACGTCAACTTTTATATAATAATTAATGAAGTCAATGTTAATAGGCATTTGAATATTATTACAAATTATATAAAGCTAGATCCAGTAAAAATGTCAAATAAATTAAGGTACATGTCATATAAAACTTCAATGTCAAATAAAAATTAAAAAAAAATGATCAAAATATGTCCGATAATGTGTATTTAAGAAGTAATTATAGAATTGTCGTCAAAATAGTCCTTTATTGAGTAGTAACATTTATTTATCAGAATCCTTAATAGTTCTTTTTTGAAATTGTCCAGATTTAGAGTTTTTATTTTTTCAGGTAGTTTGTTAAATATTTTTTGGGCCATACAGAATGTACTTTTGTTCATAAGCGCAGTATTCCCATAAGTTACTTCGAGTTCTGATTTATTTTTGTCGCGTAATTTTCTGTAATAGCTTTTAGTGGCTATTTTATAAAGTGAAATGTTAGATTTCACAAACACATTCGTTTCGTAAATGTATAGTGACGGCAAAGTGAGAATTTTTAAACGTATAAAGAACGGTTGACAACTGTCAGTGCTTTTTAAACCACACATAGCTCTGATACATCTTTTCTGGGCTCTAAAGACGAGTTCTCTATTAACTGAATTGCCCCAGTATATTACGCTGTATCTGAGAGTCGATGCAACATAGTCATGATAGGCTGTTACTACCGATTCTAAGCTCACTATGTTTGACAGCTTATATAGAACATAGGCAAATATACTCAGTTTCTTACATACTTCGTCCGTCTGAGATCTCCAAGTCAAATTGTTGTCAATATTAATGCCAAGAAATTTAGTCATTTTAGTTGGTTCAATGATTGTCCACATATAATTAATGTCCATGATATTGTTTGGGATCCTTTGGTGGAAGTACATAATTTTAGTCTTTTCTAAGTTAATTTTTAGATTATTTTTGTCAAACCATGTTATAATTCTATTCAATGTCATATGTATTTCATTTTCATACGTATTAAGATTGTCACACTTAATTACTACAGTGCTATCATCGGCGAAAAGCACCATTGGATGATTTATATGTTCTGGAAGGTCATTTATGTAAACTAGAAAGAAGGGGGGTCCTAGCACGCTACCCTGAGGAACACCGTATTTAATTATTTCGCTTTCGGAGCGATATCTTTTTTCGTAACCAGACTTGGCGCATACTTGTGTGATTTCAACAAATTGCCTTCTGTCCGTCAGGTAAGATTGAATAAGATCAAGTACATCCAGACAGATGTATTGTAACAGTTTCCTCACCACTCGGAACTTCAGATCACTGTCTGGTGAAGTCTGTAACGTCCTTCTCGCCACCTGACTGCGACTCACGCGGTGAACGGCGAGTGTGGCGTTACAAGTCAGCAGATTGGGATGAGATGCGGCACTTCTTTGCGTCTTATCCTTGGCAGCAGGTCTGCTTCTCTTCGGAAAATCCGTCGAGCTGTGCGGAGGCAATTTCCGATGTGGTGCGTCAAGCTATGGAGTATTACATCCCACATGGTGACGTACCCGTCGGTAGCTCAGCCCGCCCATGGTTCAACGCCGACTGTGCTGAAGCTGAAAAGCGAAAGCACTCGGCGTTTCTTTCCTGGGTGGATGCTCGTGACCGCAAAGCTCCGGACCTGAGTTCAAAGAAGAGAGCCTTCAACCATGCTGCCAAGTCCTACAAAAAGGCACTAAGGAAGGCTCGCTTCGATCGCATTTCCCACATTGGCCAGAAGCTCTCTGCGCAACCGTCCGGTAGCAGAGCATTCTGGTCCCTTGCCAAGTCGGTCGAAGCGAACTTCTGTCGGCCCACATTGCCTCCGCTGGTTCGGCCAGGTGGAACACTAGCTCATACGGCGAGAGAGAAAGCAGGTCTCTTTGCATCTCTCTTCGCCCATAATTCTCGTCTTGACACTGGCAGTGCTACTCCACCGACTCTGCCTCACTGTGGCACCTCGATGCCCGAAGTCCGTATAAGGAACAAAGAGGTTCTGAGAGCACTGTGTCGTCTAGACGTGAATAAGGCTAGTGGACCAGATGGTATTCCAGCGATTGTTCTCAAGGCATGTGCGCCCGAGTTGTCTCCTGTTCTGACACGCTTGTTTCGCCTCTCATATAGGACTGGTATAGTGCCGAAGTCCTGGAAGCTTGCCAACGTGCAGCCCGTGCCCAAAAAGGGCAGTCGTGCCGATCCTACCAACTATCGGCCGATTTCAATAACCTCCATACTCTGCAAGATTATAGAGCGTGTGTTGAACTCGCGCCTCATGGCATACCTGGAAGGTAACGATCTCCTCAGTGACCGACAGTACGGGTTTCGTCGCAATCGGTCTACTGGGGACCTACTAGTGTATGCCACTCACTTGTGGGGCGAGGCCCTCGAGAAGAATGGGGAAGGACTTGCAGTCTCCTTAGACGTCTCGAAGGCCTTCGATAGGGTATGGCACGCTAGCCTTTTGAGTAAGCTTCCAGCGTACGGCATCTCTCCTGGCCTGATTAACTGGATAAAAGACTTCCTGAGTGAACGGTCCCTCTGAGTTGTTGTCGACGGATGCTCATCAGAGCCCATGATAACTAATGCCGGAGTTCCTCAGGGGTCTGTTCTCTCTGCAACTCTCTTCCTGCTCCATATCAACGATCTGCTGCTGCCCGGTATCTATGGGTATGCAGATGATAGCACAGTTGTAGAGAGATACATGCCGAGTACTCAGGCTAGTAAGGAGCTAATCCGGTCTGAAAGAGAGGCTATGGTAGAGCGTACGAATGACTCACTTCAGGCAGTCTCCAAGCGGGGCGAAGCCAATTTGGTGGGATTCAACGCCACCAAAACACAAGCGTGTCTATTCACCGCTAAAAGGAGCCCGTTCACCTTGGCTCCTGCTTTCCGGAATGTATCCCTGGAATGCACCGACCGCCTTCAGCTCTTGGGAGTTGAAATTTCCTCCGATCTGAACTTTGGGCGGTTCATTGAGTCCAAGGCCAAGATAGCTGCTAGGAAACTCGGCGTTTTGGCAAAGGTCCGGCAGTACTTCACACCGGGACAGTTTCTAATGTTATACAAAGCACAGGTCCGATCGTGTGTGGAGTACTGCAGCCACATATGGGCTGGAGCTGCAAAATGCCACCTGGCAGCTTTGGACTCAGTGGAAAGGCGTGCAAAGAGGCTAATTGGGGATCCAGATTTGGCTAACTCCAATCTACAAAGCCTTGAGCACAGGCGCAGGGTAGCCAGCCTTTCGGTTTTTTACAGGATGCATTTCGGAGAGTGTGCGCAGGAATTGCATGAATTGATTCCGCCATCCCGTTTCCACCATCGGACAAGCCGTCGTACGGCGGGTATCCACCCTTACGTTGTCCAAACCTCTACGGTCCGGACTAAGCGTTTCGCCTCGTCCTTCATACCGCGTACATCGAGGGACTGGAACAATCTGCCTGCTGCGGTTTTTCCGTCCGATTATGATTTGGGTGTCTTCAAGGCTAGAGTGAATAGGCTTTTAATAAGCTAGTGCGCCTCACCATCGACGATTGCATCACTGCTTACCATCAGGTGGGATCGCAGTCAAGCACTAGTTTATAACGACTAAAAAAAAAAAAACTGTTTTAAAAAACAGTGTTAAAAACACTATTAATACGATTACAGTTTGAATCCCTGGTCACGGGAATCTGATGTATGCGAGAAGCGTAAGACCAATCGTTGTAGTGACACTTGGAGGAGATCTTTGTCCAACAGTGGTCGTTTTTTGGTTGAAATGATGATGATAATGTTTTCTTCATTACAATATTAATTTTAATACTAGATACCTTTAACCACTATTGCACTATCGCGCTTGTACTACCAAACTGTTTAAAACTGTTTAAAAAGCCAAACAAAACCGCACTGGCGGCATACATCTAATTTTACGGACATGCAACCAAAAAGCCTGTCTGTATCCAGCTTTATTCGGAACACCCAGCAATGCTATGTACTCGTGCGAATATGTATACGAGTATATAGCGTTGCCAGGTGTAATAAAAGCAAATCTACCAAAGGCTTTCATAGGGGTACCTGTATACTACATAGGTACATATATATATGTATGAACTAAGCTTAGCTTTTTATTTGATAAAATTCTAAATATTGTTATGTCCACTAGATTAAACACTATTCTGCTTCACAAAATCCAAAATTTTAGTCTAAAATTTTGACCAGCCACTAATTTTATATTCAAAAAGTTTCTGCAAATGCTTTAGGGCATTTCGAAACTTAGTCGATCAAAACAGTTAATTTTGTGGTAACTAACAAGTTAAACTATGGGGCGATTTGTTTACTTAACAATAACAAGATACTTTACCGAAGTATAATAGTTTGTTTACTATTTAAGGAGAAGTTAAACATAACTAACTAACATCAGTAGGATTTGAAACCACAGAGTACCGGTTACGATGCCACGGTTTGCTAAATGCATACAAACTCATGTATTCGGAATTCAATATTTTGTTTATATAACCCTGTGTGAATATATGCAAAATAATATCAGCAAGGTGGGAATATTCTCGTACACACATGTAGGTAGTTATAGTTTTTATTTGTATAGTGAAAATCGCAAAGCTATCAAGGACTCTAATTCAATTTTATTTTTGATCGCGTATTTATATTGATTGGATTTAAAGTTTGTATTTCCTGAGGACAACTAGTAGAAAATGAGTCGGCATTTACACACAATAGAGTTTATGCACAGTACAGTGTTACTAGTGCATAGTTTTAATAAATAAATATTTGGTTTTTGATAAGTACGGAAATAGTCACTTTGTTTTCCATTAATTGTAATGCGGGTGTAACAAATTCTTCATCATCATCTGCCTAGCCTTTTCCCAACCATATTGGGGGCGGCTTCCAGTACCAGTATTTTACGAGGAGCGGCTGCCTACCAGACCTCCACAACCCATTAACTGGGGTCACACGGTACTTCATGGCAAGACTGGAGTCTGATTTACTGGCTTCTGACTATCCGTAACGACTGCCAAAGATCTACAAATGACAGCCGGGACCTACGGCTTAACGTGCTTTCCGAGGCACGGAGGAAACTCGTTATGTTAAGATGGTCACCCATCCACAGACCAACCTTGGCAAGCGTTGCTTAACCTTGAAGATCGACCTGTGCGGCTATTATTATCTAGCCACGAGCTCCTCAATGTAACAAATTCTTCAGTTGCTACCAAATACTTCATTTGCAGTATTTGGTAGCAAATGTATCTAGTCAGCCTCCTTGGCAAAATTCGTTGAGGTAGTCAATACTACGAAAAAAATCTCTACTCCTTTTTACGGCCATGAGACCTACTTCATAGATACCACATATTGTCAAGTTATAGAAAATCCACAGAGGGGTTCAGTTTGCGAATAATTGAAACTGCCACTGAACTTTACTCCAAAAATTCCTGCCAAAAACTACCTAATAATAAGTTTATTCGCAATTACCCTTTGACATTTTTATTTTCTGCTACACTAACAGTTTGCCTAAGTTATAAGACATCACATCAAAACACCACTAGCAAACCGTCCACGAACCAAATGAAAACATTTCCAAAGCTATATTTTCTTAAAACGGTTCTATTTTCTAAGCATTACAATGAAGCAGAGCCAATATAAGGTTATTTTACTCGCGACAGTCTGTCTGAAGCACCCATGTCCTAGGTACAGTTTCATTATAAGACAGACATCGCGAATACCGAGAATACCGGCTCGCTGTACCTTGTAGCAAACTGCTGTAAAATGGACATTCTTTTTGTTGAGTTATCCTTGTAATTAATTTTAATAAATAAGCTCGAGTGTGCACTGTTAACAGGGTATGAGATATAATGTTACGGGAAGATTAAAAGGCTTTTCTTTGCTTGAAAACATTTTTAATTCTATAATTATATTAATTTTGGTAAGAAGGTAGGGTAATATCACGAAAAAAGCTTATTACTCGTATTATATTAGACTTCATTAACAATTTATTTAATTTCTTACTAAGTACGTACAATGTACACCTATATGGATTTTTAACCGAAGATATAATTTGTTTTTTTTTTATTTATATTCCCCGATCACTTGTACAAATATAGACCGATTTGGAAATTTTTTTTATTGTTTGAAAGCAGGAGTACTCTCTTGGAAAAATCGAGGGATCTCTTCAAATTTTGTAGCCACAAAAAATACTAAAAGTACAAAATAACTTTGATTTTGAAATACTGTACTAAATAACGAAGAAACAAGACCCGAAACACTAACTACGGAAATTTTTCTGTACATTTTAGGTTTTTTTTGCGTTGATGTAGACTGGATTTTATTTTGTTTGAGTTTTTTAATGAAAACATGTTTATTACCTTTAAAATTCTAAGAAATAATTATATAAATGTTTTCTTTTATTACTTACGTAGCTTAATATACCAATTAGTTTAGAGTTTAAAATGAAAAACCCTAAAAAGAGGACTGTTCACAATGAAATTTTCCAAGAAACTTTAACGAGCCAGTCTAAAATTAGTTGCACAAAGAAAGGGCAATTATAAATGAGCTGTGCCGTTTCGCCGTCCTAGAATTGCCTGTATAAGTGACATATTACATTTTCACAAAAATAGTTACCAAGAACGACATATTTTCTTTTTAATCGACTTTGAAAGTATTCTTTCTTAACGTTTCTTTAGGGGTGCCCACGACCGACAATCGGTGAACGATCTTTTGTAGGTGAAAAATAGAACACACTGATAGCAATAGTGCAACGCACACGCCCTACAAAAAGTGGGTCAGAATATACTATAGGATTATAATATGTGCCGATTATCGGGCCGATTATCAGACCTACAAAAAGTCGGTCTATAAGGTACCATAGAAAACCGTAATAAAACTACGAGTATACAATTATACATATATCCTAGCTGTGCATCCAATGCACTTTGACAATAAATAGTGTTTAAGTACTTTTCTAAAAAAACTGCATTTACTAAAAGCTAAAACGCGAAAAAAAATGTAAAATTGAATTTAATATATAAAAAAAACAAAGGTGAAAATAAAAACCTTTTTAGAAAATATCCTACCTAACTTTAATTTCTAAAACCGATATTGAATAAAGAAAAAAAAAAAAACTGGAAACACTGACCTGATTTTATTTATAACTATATATAAAAAAAATATTTAATCAAAGCTTTGCAATCTCGTTGAACATTTTTTATTTGAATGAATTTTATTACCTAGGTATGTATGTAACGGGTAGTGCAAATGTGGAAAAATAAATAGTAACGTAGTGTAATCTTATTGAGCCTTAATTTTTGCGAATGGTGTGAAAATGTGTGCTTTAACATATATATGGTGTGGACATATAGAGAATTTGTAGTCAAAAAGCCATGGAGCAATACATACCTCAACAACTTAGATTTATATTTACTGTTAATTTGTCAAATTGTTAATCCGTGTTTGAGATTTGAAATAACCGCCCAGATCATCAAATCTAAACGCGCCAGACTTCTTCCTTCGAGGTTTATTTCTTATAAAATATTACGTTTACCACAGAAAACTCGAACTCTGCTAGTTTTGAAAGCTAACATTGCGAACATTGAAGAATAAATCACCGATTTGTAGCCAAATGTTTTGCAAGCAACAATTCAAAATGCCGTAAAACAAGCACAATTTATTGTGCATTAATTTGGGAGGTGGTCTTTTGAGCGATATAATTTTTTTTCTATTTAATGGCATCAATTTCACAGTTTTCATGAAAACAGTATCATTGTTTTTTTTCTGCTAAAATGTCAGCCGATTCAAATTATGCGCCACCATGTGTAATGTATACTCAGAATCACTATTGTATCGCGTTGAGTGGAAAAATGGCAAAAAAGTATGGATGTTTGTTACTCTTTCACGAAAAAACTATTGAATGGACTTCTATGAAACTTTCCAGGAAATGGTATACAGGTGTATCATTTCCTGGAATAGTACATAGGATACATTTTATCCTGGTAGTATGTTCCCTTGGGATAATTTTCAACTATCACGCAAACGAAGCCGCTGGCAAAAGCTATTAAGTATTTAAAAAATAAAATTTTGATGTGAAAGCTTATCATTGCCAGAAAATTAAGCCCTAATAAATTATTCTCGTGACCACAATGGTACTATATCATCAGGACGAAAAACTTCATACATGGCTCACGGCAATTTTTCCAATTTGAGTTCCATTCCACTAGCGAATTGAACGCGTCCGTCGAATCGAAAAGGCTTGTTGAAAATTTACATATGCTGGAAAATAGATATATGTATGTATGTGTGTGTAGCTCAGTACATATATCTATTTATAGCTCAGTGAGGAGCTCGTGGCTAGATAATAACAGCCGCACAGGTCGATCTTCAAGGTTAAGCAACGCTTGCCTAGGTTGGTCTGTGGATGGGTGATCATCTTAACATAACGAGTTTCCTCCGTGCCTCGGAAAGCACGTTAAGCCGTTAGTCCCGGCTGTCATTTGGAGATCTTTGGCAGTCGTTACGGATAGTCAGAAGCCAGTAAATCTGACTCCAGTCTTGCCATGAAGTACCGTGTTACCCCATGTAATGGGTTGTGGAGGTCTGGTAGGCAGCCGCTCCTCGTAAAATACTGGTATTCAGCTAAATCTGGCTTGACTGGAAGCCGACCCCAATATAGTTGGGAAAAGGCTAGGCAGATGATGTGTGTAGCTCAGTCGACTGGAGGCAATCAACCCGATGCAAATATCACTGGACACTGTTCTTATTTACATTCAAGTTTTAAATAAACAAATGTTTTAATTGCCGACTATCCAAAAGATGAAAAAAATCCAAATATTAATAATCTGATTGATCAACTGCAAAACCCATCGTTTCTGAGTTGAGTATTTTGAGTTAAGAATGTTCCTCTCGTAAATACCGAATTTTGACAGATTTTCAGGCTAAAGTAGAGTTTGAGAAATACTCAACATCAAATGCTTAAAGCAGAAATCGAGTGAAAGCTCAACTTTCAGCGACTCTCAATTTATTGTTCTCTATTTATTAATATCTCATTTAGAAGCAAAGGCTTTAGTTATTTCACTAAGTTAAATAACACTGATTACAGCGTCGTCCCATTGACAGTAACGACTTGTGTAATACGAGCCATTTAGCAATTACGGATGAGAAGGAGTAACGTTTGACTGGGGAACATAACAAAAAGCCGATTGCTCATAGCCATATATTAAGTTAATGGGTTCTGGCACTAAGCACGCCCTTGACTTTAACGATGCGGCAGAAGAGGCACGAATAAATTTAAATTGGTCGGTTGGCGGGCGCGGCCCCGGCCAGCGGTCACTCGGCCTCTCACAATGCAGTTTAATGCACACGTTCACGTACTCTTCAACTTATTATTGCTCCACAAGAATTATGGGCGTGCCTACTACGTTGTTCACATCTTGGAAAAAAGATGGCAGAAAAAATGCTGGTCAAGTTGAGTCGGACTTGTGTATTGACGGGTCCGTATAAAACCTATGTACTTAAACAGTTCGATTCTCGAATCGAGTCGGGAAGATTTTCCGAATTGAAAATAATTATGATGTATTAACAAAACGATTTTCGGACTTCTTTGTTTATTTGTACTATAGTAGCTTCTTGCCTTTCGGGGTTCAATGGAAAGTACCCTATAGGTTTTAATTTCTTTGTGAGTGACAAAATACGCGCCTAAAAGAACTCATTTTTAGATGGTGTTTACTTAGAAATTTAATTTTTTTCACTGCTCCAAGGGGTAGTAGTCCTGCGTATTTGATATTAATATCAACTTAATATCTCAACGCGTTGCTGAGAAATAAGGTCTTAAAAGACGGTTAGGTGGACAACATTGTGATCCTGTAAGGGTTTTTACCGACCGGGGTACAGAACCCTAAAAATACAAGAAAGAAAGTATAACCTAATTCAAACACACGTACGTAATTTCCTGCTTGTCTGCAGACTAAAAACACGTAGCATTTGATTTCAGTAGAAAAATATATTTGAAAAAGCGAGCCATCTAAAGTAGAGTGCACATTCGCAGAGACGGTGAGAATCGAAACCAAGATTGGCTTGCTTTTACATTTGTTTCTGTGAACTGTAAAATGAGTGCTACGAGTACGCGAGGCAAACCACGATTGTTGAAATATTCATGTTACCCTTCTGGTTAGGAAACAAAATATTGCGAACAAAACCGATGGTACATTAAATGATAAATGATAAATGATAAATGATATTTATTCTGCAAATAGGTTTTTTCAAACTCTTTTACACGTCAATTTTTTTTTTTTTTGGACTTTTTTTTTTTTTGTTACTAGATGAGGCCGGTGTTTCCTAACTGACTACCCTGAGAAGAAACACCGAAACAAACTCAGGGGTCACAGTCTCTTTTAAAGTCCATACAACATGTAAGTAAGTCATATGCGAACCAGATTAGTGTCCGAGATGGCCTTTTGAAGAAAGAACCATGCAAATTTGAGTGGACCTGTCCAGTCAGTGCAAGCATTTGTCATTATTCGCAAAGCTCAACTCAGGACTACTAAGGAGCTCTACGACTTGACGAACAATACCAAAGAGAGGACATAATGGTTAGGCCACAGAAAACACTCGAATTGCCGGACATAAGTTAAAATGACTAAAAAAAAAATAAAAAATAAAAAAGCAATCCACATAGTCCTCACATTCACAAAAAAGAAAACAAAATAATACAAAGTGTAATACTTAACAAATTAAGCATTTTTGTCAAACAGAAATAAAAAAAATAATAATTAAAAAATGTCAAATTGTAAAGTAAAAATTATTTTACAATGTCAAATTGTAATAAATAAATTTCAAATTGTAAAAAAGTACAATCGAAAACAAAATAGAATAAGAAGATAAGACAACAGTTGTAGTGCGCACTGGAGCGGGTCAATCCCAAGCCTTTACGTCCTCAACGTAGTCCTTTACAGTGTAATAAGCCTTTTGGCAAAGTTTTCGCTTAATAAAAGATTTGAACTTATTAAGGCTTAGTTCTTGCATATGACTAGGAAGCCTATTATAAAAGCGTATACATTGACATCTAAATGAACCCCCTATTTTTTTGAGCCTGGTTGCAGGAACAACAAAATTATGTTTGTTCCTGGTATTAAAATTGTGAATATCACTGTGCTTTTTAAACATGTTTTTGTTTTTATGGGCGTACAAGATATTTTCATAAATATACTGTGAAGGCACAGTCATTAAATTAATTTCTTTAAATTTATCTCTGAGGGAGCATCTGGGACTTAATTTATAAATCGAACGAATAGCCCTTTTCTGCAAAACAAAAATTGTCTGGATATCGGCGGCATTTCCCCACAGTAGAATACCGTACGACATGACACTATGGAAATAGCTAAAATAAACTAAACGGGCTGTCTCTACATCAGTTAAATTTCTTATTTGTCTAACAGCGTAAGCTGCAGAGCTAAGTTTCTTCGATAATTTGTCTATATGTGGGCCCCACTGAAGCTTAGCATCTAGAGTTATGCCCAAGAACACTGTTGCATCTTCAGGACTCAACTCTTTACCTTTAACTAGTACACTAGTGTTTACTTGCCTAACATGTGGCATGGTAAACTTAATACACTTTGTTTTTTTTTCATTAAGATGGAGGTTATTTACATTAAACCAGTGTATTATTTTCGAAAGAACTACATTTATATCGTCAGTAACCGTCTGTTGACGTTTCATTTTAAACAAAAGTGAAGTGTCGTCTGCAAACAACACTATATTATGGTTATCCTTGATGAGGTAAGGTAAGTCATTTATATAAATAAGAAACAAAAAGGGGCCAAGAATTGAGCCCTGAGGGACACCCATTTTTGCTACGGATCCGGGAGATCTTTTCCCATTTACATCGACTGTCTGAATCCTATTACTCAGATAAGAAGTAAGAAGATTCAGAGAGGAGTTCCGGATCCCGTAATGGCGAAGCTTCCTGATTAAAGTTTCATGGAGAACACAATCGAATGCCTTGGATAAGTCACAAAAAATGCCCAGAGCATCGCATTTGTCTTCCCATGCATCATAAATATGACCTAAAAGTTCAACCCCGGCATCGGTTGTTGAACGACCCCTTGTAAAACCAAATTGTTTAGTATGTAACAATTTGTGTCTATTGAAAAATCTTTGTAATTGCTCTAAAATGAGTTTCTCGAATATTTTACTAAAGGTAGGTAGTACTGAAATGGGTCTATAATTCGTGGGGTCAGAAGTACTACCCGTTTTAAACAATGGTATTATTTTACTACACTTCATTAAATCAGGAAACTGTCCACAATCAATACAATTATTAAAAATAAGTGCTAGACTAGGAGCTACAACGTTGATAATGGTTTTAACAACATCCACAGAATTTCCCCATAGATCTGTGGTCTTTTTTACATTCAGCGTGTTAAAAGTTTTAATTATGTCCGCAGGAGTCACATGATCGAAATTAAAATCAAAATCGCAAACTTCAACATTTTCTTTAAGTAGGGACTCTGCAGCAGTGGGTGATGAGTTCAGAGACTTTGTTGTTAGTATGGGGATCTCTGAGAAGAAGTTTTCAAAAGCCGCTGCTACCTGAGAGTCCGATTTGAATACAACGTCATCAATTATAAGGCTATAGTCGCTACATGATTTTCTAGACCTTCCAGTTTCACTATTTATAATATTCCAAGTCGTTTTAATTATATTATTGCTATTCTTAATTTTGGAACTCAAGTAACGCGACTTTGCAACAGAGCATACTTTTTTAAATAATTTTGAATAATTTCTAACATATAAACTAAATTCCGCAGTATTAACATGAATCTTTTCATCATACAACTCATAAAGCCGAGTTCGACTTTTATGAATACCAATAGTAGCCCATTCGCCAAAAGACACGTTACCCTTAACTGCAATAGTCTTAGGTATAAAGATCGAATTATATTGCTTACAGTACATATTGAAAAAGTCTTCATATTGATGATTGATATCCGTTAAATTTGGCGACAGTACTAAATTATCAATGAGTTTAGTTTTAAAATTTTCTAAGCGACTTGCAGTTTTTGGGTTAACAGTGATATTCTTTTTAGACACTATGATATTAGGGTTTTGAAAAGTAATCAATTGACCACAGTGATCAGAATCAAGTAAATTTATAATTTGTTTATTGCTTGGTACAACATCTGTATAAATGTTATCTATGCATGTGGCACTAGTAGGAGTTATTCTTGTTGGCTCCAAAAATAAGTTAACAAGATTGTAGGACTGAAATAGGCTTATAATTTTGCTACATAAACTAGACTTTTCTAATAAATTAACATTAAAGTCACCACAAGTGATTATGTACTTGTTTGACTTACAAATCTTATGAAACACTTCATCCATAACCTTCTCAAAGCAGTCATACAATCCAGAAGGGGGTCTGTACACACTTAATACAATAAACTGTTCCAATTCAATACAGGCTATTTCAATTGACCGCTCAACAGATAAACTTACAATATCTTTCCGTTCTTTATATTTCAGGTGGTTACTTATTATAATCAATGAGCCACCACGGATAGCATCAATTCTGCTGAACGAACTACCAATCTGGTGATTACTAAAATTAAACATTAACTGATGGCTTTTAAGCCAATGTTCAGTTATACAAAGAATATTAATATTATTGCAATTCATAAACAGTTCTATTTCTAAATCTTTGTTCTTTAAGCCTTGAATATTTTGATGCACCAGGTTGATATTATTTTTAGATTTTAAAACATTAGTGGAATAATTTTCGTTCAGCATGTTCATATTTTGTAAGCCAGAGATTGCCTCTGTTGTCTTAACTTCTAATTTAAATTTAAATCAATATTGTTGTCATTATTTGCTGCCAAGTTATTGGCAAAAAAAGCATTTTTTTTTAAAGTTTCAAAATTGAGTCCACTTTTCTTTTTTTTACTCAATTTTGGAAAATAGAAAACCAATTTATAGGCTACACTATACTTGCACTGAAACAAGCAGAAGTGAATTTTCTTTCAGTAGTCCTTCGCGCTCTATGGCCACAAACTTTACAAAAGTCTTCATTGTCCTAGTAGGCTTGGTGCCAGTAGAAGCCATGTGAGGAGACGATGTCCCTGTAGTGGGACGATATCAAGCAACAGTAACCTAGTGACTTGTCAGTTTTTTTTTTTATAAACTTTTAGTTTCTTTACTAAAAACAACCTAAGGTTGTCGGGTAGATATCACTGTCAGCAATACCACCATTGTGCCGACAGATTTAAGATTCTGTAAAATTATTATTATTTCGGTGGACATAAAAGTTTATTCTATTCTGTTTTATTCTAGTTAATACGAGCCTTATCTCAAAATCATTATTTTTATTCTAAAATTGTTATCTTCTCAAGTGATTATCTCTTGAGAAGATTTAGCGAAGCTAATGCTAATCTTCAGTAAGCTGCTGCCTCCATAAATAACTACACTAAGAACATGTGGATAAACAGTTTTTACTTAGTTTTATTCTGTGGAAAAATATCCAGCGCTCGATAAGTTAATCTTTTGTAAATTGTAGAAAAAGGGTAAAAAATAGTCCTATAATTCTTCGCGTCAATTTCTTGTAACGCTTCTGAGGTTTGAAATAAGTTTAGATAGAATAGAATGGAAAAAACTATATTGTTTGTACGCCAAATATTTAAAGAAAATACAGAAACTGAAAGGACCATGGGAAGAAACGTCCCCACCAACCAACAGATTAGAAACACGTGTCATTTGAAAGATCTACTAGAATAGAGAACTTTTTACTATGGTGTTGTTTTTTACTCACTATTTAGAAATTTGGTTCAAAAATATTAATTAAGTATTAAATTTGAACCAGACCACATTGAACATTGAAGTTCGAAAAAACGTTATCAATAGTTGTACAACTTCGTGCTACTGTTTATTAACGGAAACATGTTTATGGATGAAAAATATGTGGAAGGTTATATTTATTAAAAAATAAATATATATTTTGTAATGTAACTAAAAATTTAAGGTTTTCGGAATTTTTCCTTTATGTGTGCTATAAAACGTTGCATCATGCCAAATTTCAAGATTCTAGGTCGACTGGAAGTACCCTTTAGGTTTTGATTCCCTTGCGAGTACTTGCGAGTTTCAAAATATGCAGCTTAAATTGCTGTTTCTTTTGATTGCGTTGACGTTTGATTTTGTTACAGCTTAAAGGTATTATAGACCTGAGTATTTGGTATGAATTTCAATTTAATACCTCTACGCGTTTATGAGAAAATGGGTAGTAAGTTTAAAATTATTAAAAAAAAAAAATATTATGTGATGTAACTAAAAATTTATGGTTTTCGTAATTTTTCCTTTATCTATGCTATAAGACGTTGCTTCGTACCAAATTTCAAGATTCTGAGTTCACGGGAAGCACCCTGTAGGTTTTGATTCCCTTGCAAGTGTCGAAAATTTGCGGCATAAACGGCTGTATCTTTTGATTGCGTTGGCTTAGAAGTTTGATTTTTTCACAGCTTCAAGGGACAGTAGACCTGAGTAATTGATATAAATTTCAGCTTCATACCTTCACGCGTTCCTGAGAAAAAGGGTCTTGACAGACGGACGGACGGACAGACGGACAACAAAGTGATCCTATAAGGGTTCCGTTTTTTCCTTTTGAGGTACGGAACCCTAAAAAGAAGGAAGTTTTCAGTTTGAAGTTGTATGTTTTTTTTTCTTTTCGGCATCGACATCGCCGATTTGTGCATTTAGCCAGTGTCAAGTTTAAAAATATTTCCTTTTTATTACACCATACAGTCACGTTATTTTTATTAGCATGTAGATATTTACTAATGTTTTTGCAGTATTAGACAGCAAATTACTGTATCGAGTCGACCTTCTCAGCAAGCTTCGCTAAGTTTGTCAATTCTACATTAAAATTCTTATTTTCATTTACCAAGATCGCGCCTGTTTTAATGGTTCCTCATATTGACCAGTTGTATAAAAACTTGAAATACAAACTACACCAATTTTAAATCACAATATCCACTAAGAATCAATTTTCTAACCAAAAACAGCCATTAAACTTCACTAAAAAATGGCGCCAGAACTCCAAATAAAGTCGTTTCATAGCAAACACAACAATCATGACCAAAAAGCTAATCTCCAGTCTATGGAAAATGGAACTGCAAAAGGCTTCCATTTTTAAACGCGCTCAATTACGTCAGTCACCCGAACCGCGCTAATCCGCACAGCAACATAAAATGCAACAGAAACTTCAGCTAATGAGCGACTGCTAATTTCTTTTAAAGTCTTTATTATGTCGAGCTTATCTGTGGCTGGCGGCTTCTGCTGATTTTTGTTCTCTATCTCCGGAACCCAGGTACGGTAATTAACCACCAGGCTACTTCAATTTATTGCGGGAAAATTATCTTTGTTGACCCACGCGCCTCTGTTAAGGTGCTTAATTTTTTTCGCTCTTTGTAAGCGTTTTTCATATCCCTCCGTATCCGTCCTTTGTTTGCAGTGTCTGTTTATTAATTTGGTAATGGAACGTGAAAACGAACGGTTTGTTTTAATACGTTTATAACATGTTTCATTTGTAACGCCTCGATTAGTTTTGTTGTTTGATGCATTTGTTGATTGATCGTTTGCTGTATAAACTGTGCGGGTGTAGCATTCAATAATCGCCTCATCATTTGAGTGATAGTTAACATTTGTAGTTCATATACAGCATTTTTGATATTTTGTTCAATTGATTCTTTTATACCTAGTTTAGATAAAGTTTAAAATATAATCTAAAATAACCGATTAACCGCTTTGAATAAGTAAACGCCTCTACCTGTCATATTTGGCCTCAAAAACGCGAATAAAGCACGGGTTTATTAAAGTAATCATAATTTACCTTTTGAGTCCCTTTAGGGAAAACCGCCTGCTATGTACGTCATCAACGTAGCCTAAATCTACTTGTGAAACGAGTGGATTGAGGCCAGCCTTTTATTAGGCAATGTTGCTAAATATAAAGGATTTCCACGAAGCGACTGCTGGCGGCAAGCTTTTTCATGGACACACTGTTATTTACTCATTATCTTCTTCATTAGTCTTTTTGCAAGCCCTGCTATATCTACAGACTGCTTCCCTTTGTGCCATGTTCTCCTGGTATTCTTATTAGTAAGTGTCGTTCAGGTCTTGCCTAGTGTCTTTCATTGTTCCATACTCAATTCATTAAAATGTCTAAACGAAGAAGTAATGCTATAATAATTTTTATTACATCTAGCCTATGCTGTCTCACTACTAGGCTAAGGCCTCCCTCCATTCCTTCCATCGTTCCCGGCTTTGAGCCACTTCTTGCCAATTCTCAAGGAAGACATCTAAGTCGTCCCGCCATCTCCTTCTTGGTCTGCCGCGACCCCGATAATAAGCCGCGCTATAACAATCAAATTAACTAAAAATACGAAAACAGGAGTAGTTAGGTGCAAGCTCAGCATTAATAGATCAAAGGTTGGGCCCGAGTAGCGAGCGCCATGACACGGAGTAGCTTCCCGGTCCCATTTCACATGTGCACGGGGGTGCGGCCCGCCATTGGAACACTAATGCAGCGTGCATTTTTAATTCATGTCAAGAGTCCCGAGGCGGTCGCTCTAAGTGCGGCCGTGGCGGAGTGCCGGATAGCGCCCGTTTACGGCTACTGAGCATGTCACGCCGGTAAGCAGCTTCACTTAGCTATTTTTATACTTTGCCGCGAGATCGACGAACTAACCCTTTAGAGTTTTAATTGTGGAGGGTTATGTTCAGTTTGTGATTTTATGTTTTTAGTTGTTTTTTTTTTAATAGCTTTGTAGTCTGTTTCAGGCGACTGTGTCTGATAGCTAAATTAATATTTTAAACGATATTTTAGTGTGTCATTTTAGGTATATAGTTTTTGGTTATGGAAAATGATGTAATTTAATGTTATATCAATAAAAAAAACCTATCTACGAATATGTACGTGCAGTTGTAGATTATTACAATTTTCAAACATAATAACTTTCCTTTGTGTTTGGCTTCAAGCAATAGATTTACCGTTCGCCGCAAAATGAGGCGAACATATTTCTGGAAAACCTATAACAGAACCTTAGGTAACCTAGATAGGTAATTAGGTACGTGTATTTTCTTACAAGAAAACTTGTAATAACAGACAAAATTTCTCTTCATTAGTATCAAATTATAACGAGCTTAGAAAACATCTAGTTACGTTTTAATAATTTACTTCATAAAAATACCAAATGGAAAGTTATTGAATACCTTTCTACTTCATAAAGAAGATCAATGGAATCAGTCAACCGGAGGAAAATAAATTAAGAAGGCAGAGACTTGTTGCCTTTAAAGTATCATTAATTTAACTGTCATGAGCTTTCAAGGTATCGCGATGATGCGATGGAAATTATATTATTTCTAGGAAACCAATAGAGCGTAGAAATTATAATTAATATTGTATTATTTCTCGGTGATTTTAAAATAAAATGCCTACTTTTTTTTCTCCATTAGGCAAATAAGAGGTGGGTTTAGACGAATAATATAAATAAGCAGCTTCTGAAGGCGACTTTTTTTTTAGGGTTCCGTACCTCAAAAGGAAAAACGGAACCCTTATAGGATCACTTTATTGTCCGTCTGTCTGTCTGTCTATCTGTCAAGACCCTTTATCTCGGAAACGCGTGAAGATATCAATTTGAAATTAAAACTATATACTCAAATCCGCGGTCCCTTAAAACTGTGCAAAAATCAAACTTGTAAGTCGACGGGAAAAAAAGATACGAGCGTTTATGTTGCAAAAAACGTACATTTTGCCACTGTCAAAGGAATCAAAATTCATAGGGTAGTTCCCGTTGACCTAGAATCTTGAAATTTGGCACGAAACAAGGTATAATAGCACAAATATAGGGAAAAGTCTGAAAACTGAAAATTTGTAGATGCGATCGACTCGAACTTGCCCGGTTCTTTTTTAAATTGTTGTAAACTACTGCTTGACTGCGATCCCACTTGATGGTAAGAAGTGATGCAATCGTTGATGGCGAGGCGCGCTTATGAATTCATGAATCCCCGACCGGTCTCATTGGACCGCGCTGTTATTATCTTACTATTGTGTCTCGTTTCGCGGGTATTGATAGGTTAAGAGCCTATTCACTCTAGCCTTGAAGAACTATTCATCATCATCATCTGCCTAGCCTTTTCCCAACTATATTGGGGTCGGCTTCCAGTCAAGCCGGATTTAGCTGAAGAGCTGAAGACCAGTATTTTACGAGGAGCGGCTGCCTACCAGACCTCCACAATCCATTAACTGGGGTAACACGGTACTTCATGGCAAGACTGGAGTCAGATTTACTGGCTTCTGACTATCCGTAACGACTGCCAAAGATCTCCAAATGACAGCCGGGACCAACGGCTTAACGTGCTTTCCGAGGCACGGAGGAAACTCGTTATGTTAAGATGGTCACCCATCCACAGACCAACCTAGGCAAGCGTTGCTTAACCTTGAAGATCGACCTGTGTGGCTGTTATTATCTAGCCACGAGCTCCTCCTCCCCTTGAAGAACTATTAACTTCATAATTTAGTTAGGTGTAGTAGGAAAATATCCCATAAGAACTGAACTTCCGTGAAAAAAAAATCCAGTATACTTTCAGGATTTGGTTTACACATGTTCCACTATTTGAGTAAAATTTGGAACATGTGTAAACAAAATCCATTCCAATGTTTGAGGGTGAAGGAGTAGCACATACGCATAAATACATACACAAACATTTACCAAAATATTAGTCTGAAAAGTGGTTTTCCTTCTTTTTACTTTGAAAACTAGATAAGGTCGATCTTTCCTATGTAGAGGACTATAAAAAAACATTATTATGGATCAGCTAACACCCTCATTAGGTATTACTAGGGTAGCCTAGTACCCCTAAGTGTTGAGAAAGTCAGTCGACGATGTCCGAGAAACCATAAACTAGCGATATAACGAGCGAAGGTCGTCCGTTTGCTGAAAACTTACGACCTGGTCGATGAGCCTGTAAAATGTTATAACTTCTAAGTTATAACTATGAGGAGCTTGTGGCTAAGTAATAACAGTCGCTCTGATCGATATACAAAGTTAAGCTACGTTTGTCGAGGTCAGTCTATGGATGGGTTACCATATTAGTATACCTACCGAGATTCTCCCTTGACTCTGAAAGCGTGTTAAATCTGTTAACAGTTTTGCCAAGGAGTATCGTGTTACTGCATTGCAGAGTTTAAATAGGCCACATTAGATTTTTCTGAAATAGGCAGCGCTTCATCGCCGGCCATATCATCGCTTACCATCTGCTGAGATAGTGGTCAAACATGAAGCTATCGATAATTAAAAAAAAAGTTATGTGTATAATCTTTGAACCTAATAATAAAACTCGACCTCGTAACTTGTAACGGCTTTACTTCTCAAAGATATACAATACAATTATACAATATCTACAATTTACTGTACACCGAAACAAATTTTTGTGCGGATACAACGCAAATAGGAAATGACAACTGCAAAAATGGGTTCAAGTTACAGGATATTTATTTTTTAAGAGACAACAATAGGCCTCCCACAAGGGGGACTGACGACCTGGCGAGGGTTGTGGGAATCCGATGGATGCAAGACGCACAGGACCGGTCGCTGTGGCGACGCTTGGGGGAGGCCTATGTCCAGCAGTGGACGTCTTTCGGCTGAGATGATGATGATGATTACGAGACAAAAAGTAGTTACATATTAAGTCATACAAAATAATTACTAGATAAATAGGTAAACATACAACCCACTCTATTGTACACGGATTAATCAATTACATGAAAAACGGACGGATGGAAATGGACGGAAATAAATTAATAGAGGTACAACCATCAGACGACCAAAGTTTGGAAGCACGCGCAAACAGAACGATCCTATTCGAAACTAAATGGTATTTATTTTAAAACAATCATACAAAGTGCAATACCATGAATAAATGTGGAAATAACCACTCAGCCTACGTTGCACAAGCACTTGAATTTCAGGAAAAAAAACTAAAATGTTACGATCAGTTTCGAGTGCCCGGAGTTACAAGTATGTGAGTAAAATGTTTTAATTGCCAAACTTGAAATCGTTTTTATGTACGGTTTTAGTACCTACTCCGATTTTACATCTAAAAATGTACCAGCGATTGGTGCGTTTGGAAAAATCTGAGGGGGATTTGCATTTCAGTGTCCGGGTACGCGTCCGTCCGATTTTGTATATTTTTTTTTCACGTTCGCTTTACCTACCCTAAAAATATAACGTCTATAAAGGACTGAAATATTGAGTTTCAAGCGCAGTTTTAGACATACGCGGAATTATTCAAAATAATAATGTTATACTGGATTAAAATGTAGGTCATGTGAGCAGTGCGCGGCAGGTATGCGAGCTGAATTTATTTTTTTAAAATTTGATGTAACGCCGAGGTGTGACGAGAAATCTGGGGCAACATTTTCAACTGAATTAAAGGGGTTTGTTTACTTTGCTTAACGAAACAACATTAATGAAAATAGTATGAAAATGTCAGAAACATGGTTTTTTTTTTTTTTTTTTTTCTGGTAGGGGAATCATCAGAATGACTTCCCCCGCTCTTGAGCGGAGCGGGAGGGCGTGTCAGACTCTTACTGACTAAACCCCTACCCCGTTCCTTCGTTGCCTTCGTTCTGGGGGGGACTCGGTATCAACCGTTAGGAATACCACATGTTCCCCCCAGAGGCTTCGGCCCTACCGGGCCCCTACAGTTTGCTGACATCTCCTTGAGGCGCGCGTGGAACAGAACGCGCCGTTGACGACTGGGCTCGGTCCAGATTATTTCCAGACTGCCGGACGGCGAGCTACCCAGTGCTCGCCGTCCGCGAACCCGCGCCTACGGTGGTCGGAAATCGGGATCGGGATCTCGGCGGCGGCGGCGTGAGGCCCGTTCCCTCACGCGCTCGCGGTCAGCAGCCTCCTTCACGAGCATCACTGCTTCGGTCAGAAACATGGTAAGATTTTGTGTGTTTAATTGTATTTTATTTTGAAGAAGACTTCTCCACTGCCCAAGCAGCCGAAATGAAATTTATTGAGCGTAAAATCCGTTGACTGCGAACACGCCGAAAGAGAGAAAGTAGAACAAGAAGCGCGCAACACCAAGAGTCCAGAACTCTGAAACATTTTGTCGTATTTTCCATTTACAGTACCTGCCATAGATTACAATCTGAAAACTTTATAAACGCCGAGTAGTTTGAAGATTTCGTAGATACAGAAAAAAATACGTGACCACCTCAAGTTTTAATTAAAAAACTTTCTTCTCTAAGTTTTTTGCGTGTTTCGTGGCGTGTCGGTTACGCCACTAAATTGTTTCTTTATGTGGACCTACTTAGGTAAATAACTGCTGACTCCAGTACTCCTTAATTAGTCAGCTCTCTATTCGGTTAAAACCCTCTCATTAAATTAAATAAGTATTTACAGAATGTAGAACAAAGGCAATTTGAATGAATTTGTCAGCCCAAGTTAACAATAGGCCTCTTACACTGGTTTCGTAAATCTAGCTGTCTATTGTAGGCTCTATATCTCTTGTTGTTTTATCTTAGAATAATATAGTCGACTCTCATAGATTCAGTGCTTGAATTCATAAATTAATACCTATCAAACTAAAATCTTTATAGGATAAACAAAAAGTTCTTTTTTACAAAATATTCATTGTTTCTGAAATAATGCTCTACAAAAATCTTCCATTTTGTAATTCCAACATCTATCTACAATTACCAGATCATGAAAACTGATTGGTAGCAGATACTCTTTAGAACCTTTCATTGCGACTGATTACCAAATACCTATCACTAAAAGTAAATTGAAAAGCTCTCTTTCAGTGGGAAAAGCTTGATAACTTTTCATGTACATAAAACCGTATCGGTTTTATGTACATGAAAAGTTAAGAAGAAAACTAAGCTTTACATGAACCAAAACCAAGTCAGAATAACAAGCTCTTCATCACAGTAATGTTTTGATAAACATGTTTAAGTATATATTCACAGCATAGGTATAGTGTGAAGCAACAACTGTAGCTATGCAATGATGTGCAATAGCTCGACAAGGTAGCACAGAGTAGTTGAAATGTCAACAGCACGCTACGTTCACCGAGCAATAACGGACTGTTTACACTGTCCAATACACGCCCTTATTCCGACTAAACGTTGCCAACTCATCCACGTGCTGCCAACCGCCCTAATGGATTACTACAATATTGATAATTCACTGAGCCACTTGACAGTCCTACCTACTAGTTACTCCTTACAAGCACTCGCCAAATACACTTCGCTATTAAAACAATTTTTTTCTCCCAAACCCAGTTGAGTCAATAGCCCTAAATCGGGTTAAATTTGTGTGTTTGACGTTTAATTCAGGATTCATCAGACTGAGAGAAAAGTAAACGAAATGTCGGATTATTTCAAGCTTAAGTTAATTATATTTCAAGTTCAAAATTCGGTCATGGAAAAATGTAAAGCTCAAATCAGTGGAAACATAAAAAAAGCGTGAGGACTTACTTTTTTCGATACCATTGAAATATAGCACTGAAAGTGACAAGATAAACTACACGCGAACTTTGTAACGACCTATGAGCGTACGTGTGAACGTAGTCGCGATAAATCCAGATCATTAGACCGCATCAATCCGAAAGAAAAAGAAAGCCCGTGTTATTTTGTTCTAAATAAAAAGATATGTGTTGTCGTGTCCCTTTCTTGAACAAGAGTGTCTGGTATGTTTGTTCCATAAGCTGGCAACATTAAGTGAGCGGCGTGGAGCGAGCGTGGCCGGCCCGGCGAGCGTGAGACTCCACACAAACGATGAATTATTGCGTGTCATCAATTACCGGACAGACACGACTCACACCGATGTAGGATCGTGTTCCTGGATACGGCAAGGGATAAACGACCAATAGTTCAAGTGAGACAAATACTTAAGGACACTTACTTAGATATTGATTGTACTTAGAATGATTTATTAAAGAAAAAAAGATATCTCGTTTTACTTATTGGTACATAAAATCAGAGACCAGACTATGTGAACTCTTTTAGTATCGTATAACCTTCGGGTGCTTTGCTAGATAATAAAATTAAATATACTCATATGTCACCTTTGAATTTTATGCTCACGTACCTACAAAAACAAAAATCAAAACTACATTTATGTGAGAGAGCTATTCAAATACGGGCCGTAACTAAATAAACAAGTTCTGTAAACTTTATTATTTTTCTACACAAATACGTTACACTTCTATGAAAAATCTTATTTGCATGAATAACAAAAAAACTAAAACAAAACTTTGACAAAAAAGAAAAGGGGTACCTAAAATTATCAAATAACTTGTGCCATTCTGGGCAGCCAGGCGCATTACCGTATGTAATTTATTACATCACCGCTGCTCTCAAAACGGTGGAGGAAAACATCGGACCGTTTTCGCATTATCCGATCCGATATCGGTATCGGACGCCGATCCGATATCGGAGTAAGTAAAATGTATGAAATATGTGCCTATCTTTCATATTGTCCGACCCGATATCGGATATCGGAGCACGGTATTTCATACATTTTACTTACCCCGATATTGTATCGGCGTCCGACACCGATATCGGATCGGATAATGTGAAAACGGTCTAAGGAAACCGGCATGTCCTAGAACCAAAATTCGAAGACATGTGACATCAACCAATTCGCACTGGGCCGCGTGGTGGATTACAGCCCATTCCCTCTCCTAGAGAGGAGGCCTGAGTCCCAACAGTGGGAACATTACAAGGCTAAATTCTGTGCAGAGTGAAAAGTAGTATCAGACTTTTATTGACTAAACCCTGGATGGCTTTCACTGACCATTTGTTTTCCAGAGTTGCAATTACTGTTTTGAACAATACCGTAGCCTTTTGGTACATACTCTTGCCAACAACTGCAATTCTTATAAAGCAGAGTCAGCATCCGCCACTAGTAGCGCTGAGGTATCCTTTTTCATATACCCTAGGTGCCTACCATGGTCGAAGCTACCTAGAACGAAAGGCAAAGAAGAAACATAGAAGTGGGTTTCAGTCGGTAGCAGTCTGATACGCCCTCCCGCTCCATCCAAGAGTGGGAGAGGTCATTAAATGATCTCTTACCCTCCCTAACGGGATGAAAAATGAATAAAAAAAAACTTTTTTTTATTTAATTTTCAAATATCTTTAGTAAACATCAAAAACATGAGGCTGAAGCACAGGCATTATCATGAACCTCGACAAGTCTCAGAAAAACTATTCTATAGTCCTGGATCCCACAACGAAATTGATTACAATTATAAACGAATAGCGGAGAAGTAAGATTTCCACTTCCCTCCATATTCAAGGACGGATAGCATCGTGGGTACTGTGGGCACTGGACTTGACTGTCCACAAGCATAATTGAGATCGATACGCCAGTCCCTTAATAATATTATCTTAAAGCTCACGAACGGCTCAGATTCGGTAGTTCATCTCATTGAAACTTCTGACCAAAAATAGTAGTAGTATCCTGACAGGATCATAATTGTCTTACCACTGAGAACTCGATCTCACCGTGGTGGCTACGCTGACAGATATGTCAGCATAGCTACCACAGAGAGTTCGATTTCTACTATACAAGCTTGCGTCAATAGCACAAGATCTATGAGTATTACTGAGGAATCCAGCTCCTCTGAATATACACATAGATGGATCCCACAACAAAGGTAATTAGAAATGAACACTCTTACTTCCCAAGAGGTATATTTAAGTTTATCATTTTAGTTTTTATCATTGTGGTTACAGTGGTCACTGGGCAAGTCCAGAAACATAATTGATATCGATCCAATTTCATAATAGCGACTCAGATTCGGTAGCTCCTCTCATTGAAACTTTTGATCAACATTATAATAGTAAGGGAGGTTGACTGGTAAAGATGCATCCGGGCCATCTGTAAATTAAAAAGAACAGATACATGTAAGCCCCACTTTAGGGACTTAAATATTCTGACAGTACCGTCGCTGTATATCTATGAGGTTCTGATGTTTGTGAAAACGAACATACACTTGTTTAGTCATGTAGAAAGTCAACGTCGCTCAGATAAATTAAAAACAATAGTCACCAAAACTGCTTTTGCATATAAAAGTATTTATGCAATGGCACCTAAATTGTACAATAAATTACCTTGTCATATTAGAAATAGTAAGAATAATTGTGAATTCAGAAGTAAGCTTTTTAAGCTACTAAATGACAAGGTATATTATTCTGTGAAGGAGTATCTGGATGACAAATTTTAATGACAATTTTTTATTTTTTTTATTTTTTTTTATTTCTGACATTGTGTATTTTTTATTTTATTTAATTCATCCTATTTTCATGACATTTTACATATTTTAATGAGACAATTTTACAATTTGACATGCATGTTACTTATCTTTGACAAGTCTTTGACATTGTTAATTCTTTTTATATATACATGGATAAGTTCTACTAGACACTAACTCCATAAGACTGATTTTGTATGCCTATCGACGGGACATGGTTTGTACAATTAAACTATTGAAAAACACCTGTAATTTATACCTATGTTCACAAAATAAATAAATCTGAATCTGAATCTGAGAATGCCTTGATGCATTAAGTCCGCCTATGCACCACTACTGTACATGAAATTTAAATAAACAAATAGTATATTGACAGGATTATCACTACTGGCAGAATCCTACTCCTTACCACTCTGCCTGTCAGCGTAGATACATCGGAGAAATCGATGACTACATGCCTACTTCAACAGCATAAGACTGATAACCGGAGTCATCATCTTCCTGCCCTTGTCCCGTTTTATTTGGGGTCGGCGCAACACGTCTTTTTCTTCCATTCTGTCCTGTCACTCATCACGCTATCACTCACTCCCTTTTCTTCCATATCACTTCTCACACAATCCATCCATCTTTTCTTTGGCCTCCCTCTGATAACAGGAGTATCCAGCTCCAAATATAGGTACACAAAGATGGATTTCGATAAAATTCGAAGTACGAGCTGTCTGACCCTTACTTGGCCAATTTTCGGGTGACCGTGACCACAACCTCTTACAAGGGTGGATCTGCCTCATTTACGAAACCTATCATACCTTATTAAGGCACTTTCAGTAGCTCTATACAAGTGACTGTTATTGTAAAGCGGTGTTTACATCATCCTGCTTTATAGAACCTGAACGGCTGTGGCACGCAAACAACGCGATGTTTGTTCTATTGTACATCCAATACGTTTGTCTTGTGACGCCATTAATAAGGCGAGTATTGGCAGAGATAGATTACTATTATGAAGGAGTTTCAGCAGTGTGTTCTAAGCCTTAGATGATGCGGCCTTTTTCCTGATAAATATATTATTGGTGGTATCGGCGAGTATATTAATTCGATTTCATGAGCGTGAAAATATTTTGTTGATGTTTACGTTAATATATAAACTCATTGGGTTTCCAATGGAAGTAGGCAACAAGTAAAGAACGCCATAATATATCTATGTTTTTCTTTTTAGGTGGGAAGTCATCAAATAAAGCCTCCCGTTTTGAGTAGAGCGAAAGGATGTGTCAGACTTTTACTGACTAAAACCTACTACTTAGTTCTTTTAATTGAAATTAGCGTTCCAGAGCTGCGATAACTCTTTCGGACAATACCGTAACTAGCCATAATCCTAAATCCTAACATGGGTACTTCTTTTACGATGACTAACTTTGTGATTTTTAACTTCTACTAAGTTAGGTATAGGTAAATTCTACTTTACAATTTTTTTTTTTAAATTGAACACTTCTTTCTTTGACACAATTACACGAAAAACTGATTACTAGTTTTTGCGATCGGTAAGAAACGCTTGTCTGAAAGTACAGCATTATTTCAAGGGAAAACAGGTCGTCTTTCCCGAGATAAAAAGTATCCGATGTATTCAAAAATTTAAATGTGTAATATACGTGTATATATAATGTGTGAAATGTGCCAAATTTCAAGCAAATCCGTTCATAAGTTAGAGCGTGAAGGAATAACATGCACATAGACACACATTACTAAACTAGCGCCTATATATTATTGTAATATTGTTTAATAATGCATAGGCTCGCGTTTGACCACTATCTCACCTAAGCGATGATGTGGCCTATGATGGGGCACGCTTCCCTAAAAGTAACCTATTTACACTTGACTAAAAGACCCCTATAACAGGTTGTACCTATCTATCAGGAAACAAAGAATTCGGCACGGAATTTCAATAGCTGTACACATAATGAATGTGTATTACATTTATAATCTCTTTTAACTTTATTAAAGCCCATTGAATTTATTTTCGTATTAAAGTTTACGCCACTGAAAACGCGACATACTTCAAAATAAAGTCGGAAACACTGAAATGTCGGCACAGTTTCAGTGAGATTGGTCTTGACAGGTTTAATTTTGGCGTAAAAATGTAATGCCCGTGAACTATGAACCATTAAATTTGGTATCTTCGCATTTTGTAACCATAAAAGTCATGAACAGATTCAGGATGCCTAAAGTATTGTAAAACCAAAACCAAAAGTATTGTTTAAGGCTTTTTTTTAACTACTTAATGCTTGACTGTAATCTGACTTGACGGTAAGCAGTGATGCAATCGTTGATGGTGAAGCGCCCTAGTTTATTAAGAACCCTATAACTTTAAAGAGATCTAAATTAGAACACAAATTATTGTTGTATTACTGCGTCCATTGTTCTTGATAATTATGACGATATTTATGATAAAACCTTATGTTTTCAAAAAACCCAATGAAAAACTTCAATTCGATTCACAGAAAAGCTCACATATATTATATTTATTTATGCGTTTATTTCTGTAAATATAGATAAGTAATTTTCATAGCATTTATTGAAAAAAAACTTTATACATCGATTTTTAAGTTATTAGAACACGAAATCCTACACCTAGATACTAAACACGTAGATTTAAATACATTTAGTTTTCAAAACGCTTTAAAACCATTTTTACGACTAACGAACCAGTACGTATCAATGGCCAATAATTACTTATCTCATTTTCAGAGCACCAATTCCCTCCAACCGACTATAAAATGTCTGCTGACAATAATATCAAACGCTATGAAAACATTGTAAAGTAACTAGACCAACCAATTATCTGTGAACCAATAAAGTAGGAATACCAACACGCAATATGTTGTTACAGCTTGGTACTACGTAAGCAATTAAACAGCTTCGTATTTAAAACTACGCTGGGGTGCTTTTCCAACTGATTCAAGCGAGGTAACTGAGCGGTGTGAGGTTACGGAGCGGCCTTTCTGCTCCGTGAAAATGTGTGTGCGAGGGGTATATAATTTGAAGACGCGCAGTGGACTTGTTTCAGCTGTGCGAGCTCGCATTCTTCAATCACGCCACTCGCACAATACGCTTTTATTTTTTTATGTAAAAATACCTAGTTCTGCTAGCCCGAGTAGATCAGAAGAATGTATGCAAGTGACACTGGTGATTCGAGAAAAGTGTGCGCTTACACCTGAAAAGAGTTCGCTATTTATCATCTTGACTTACTTAAGGTCCTAAATCCCCTAGCTGGGGCAGAGGGCGTCCACAGTAGTCACCCAACGCGAGCGGTCTTGCGCTTTATGCTTAACCTCGCTCCACGTCAGTCCGATGTCTTTCGCTTCAGCCAAAACGGTGCGTCGCCAGGTCTGCCGAGGACGGCCACGCTTCCGTTTCCCTTGGGGATTCCAGTCCAGTGCCTGTTTAGGTATATGATTGGAATCCCTCCTAAGCGTGTGACCAATCCAACTCCACTTGCGACGCTTGATCTGGTGGTCGATCGGGCTTTCGCGGCATTTCTCCAACAGCTCTACGTTAGAGATGGTCTCGGGCCAGTAAATTCCGAGGATACGGCGAAGGCATCGATTCACGAAAACCTGGATTTGTCGTGAGATCTCCTTTGTCACCTTCCACGTTTCGCACCCGTAAAGCAGCACGGATTTGACGTTTGACCTGAAGATTTTTAGCTTAACTCTTCGAGTCAATTTCCGTGATTGCCAAACCGGTCTCAGCTGTGCAAAGGTACCGCGGGTAAATTTATCAGGCTGTGCAAAGGTAAATTTATCATCGCATAACTTAATAATACACCGAAAGTATTGTCTGTAAAAATATCGCTTTTAATGATAAGACCACCCATTGTGACATCCTATTAATTTTTAAGTTCCTATTGTAATTTTAGTCTTGGAGTACAATAAAGAATATATCAACCAATTAGACTGTTTCACAAAGCTACGAATCTCAACGCCATCTCGTAACCTCGCACATCTTTGTTCGAAATCGTATGAAATTTTCACAGCTCTGCTACGCATCCTCGCTAACTCGCACATCTTAGATGGAAAGCACCCTTATACAGCGTGGTATTTAAAACTACACTATAAACGAGATTGTAAACAGTTGGCCACAAGTACCCTATTTCCCTTAGTTTTATACAATTTGTGAAACTATTAACAGTTCGTTTTCTTTCAGGGCTTTTTAATTACTGTTAGTTAGGAGGTAATCTACTGAAATTGAAGCAATCATCGTTCACGAAACGACATAGGTAAATATTTTGTAAAATTACTGAAAAAAGTGCTATTTCCACTGTAATGAAGAAAAATGGTCAAATATTTAGTATACCGAGCTGATTATTATGAGTTACAAAACTGCTATAATTTAATTTATATTTTAAGTTTAGAAGACTATCATCAAAGATGATAGTCTTCTAAACCCAAGTTTACCGCAAAAAATCCTATGTTGCATCAAATTCACTCATTCGCGCCTGTACTTATCTATATCTTACCCGTAAATAAGTTATCCTTGCACCGCAAAAAATCTGATTATTTCATACGAGTACATATTCGGAATTTAAACTCAAGCAATGCATAATATCCGACTTCCTTAGAAGTAGGTACAGCAATAGGCCCAATCCCCGACATAAAATCCCCAGAAGCAAACCACCCACATTGTTAAGATCAAGATTACACAAGCTCACACACTCACCAAGGTCACCAGGTCACCAGACGTGAATAAAAGGTAATACTATTACATGAAGGGTCGCAAATAGTCACATAAAATGTACTAACGCGATCCCATCAGCTCAAGTGCGAATTCGTCGCAATAAAAATTTCATTACACGCATGGTTGGGCCGCGTACGACACGATACGACCCGTTACATATATTTAATATAACGAGCCCTTTATTAAAATTGTATCGGGTCTGTCCATGGGATATCATCGTGTATCAACTGATGGTGGGATTGGATTTTTTCGATCGGTTCACTTTGATTGTTTGTTTGGGTAAGTTTATTTATTGAATGGTTTTGTAAAGGCTGTTTTGTTAACGAGGGAAATACAGTCAGCCAAATGTGAAACTGAACTCGACTGGCCTAATAATTTAGTCGTTCACTAACCACTAGATTATTAGGCACGGTGCTGATTGATACCGGAGGTCTTGGGTTCAATTCCCACCCAAGATAAATGTTTGTCTGATGAGCGTAATCATTAGTTTTGTGTCTAGGTGTAGTTGGTACGAAACCCTCACTGCGCAAGTCCAACTGGCACTTGCCCGGTTTTTTTTTCATATTCCACCACTTTGTCACTCACACTTGTCCCATGAGTATATACATACATACTATAGTATTTTTTATTGTAATAATATACATAAGTACGTTTATCTGTAATACTCAAAGCACGTATGTGCTAACTTTCAACTTACGCACAAACGAAATTCTCCCTTTTCACCCCTTTAAAGGCTGAATTTCTATAAACCCCTTCTTAATGCTCGCCTACGTTATAAACGGAAGCCTTGCGCATTTTACGGTTGTGAGTTGATATGTCAGTCAGTCAGATTCTCCTTTTATACGTGTTGTTGATAATTTCAATAGAAATTAATTTACACGGAAAATCCGAAAGGTTGTCACCGTGTCCCCCAGTTCGAAGGCAACGAAGGAACGGGGTAGGAGTTTAGTCAGTAAGAGTCTGACTCGCCCTCCCGCTCCGCCCAAGAGTCATTCTGATGATTCCCCAACCAAAAGAAAATACAAATTAATTTGCTTACTGATAATAAATACTGTTATGTGTATGTGTTTATAAGTGAAATCCATTGACGAGTACACTAGTTCACAAACAGTTACAAAATCAAGGAAAAATATTCAATTTTACTGAATAAATAATTCGAATTTCATATTGTTTATTTATAGTTATCTATTGTTAGATCGAACCCGAGCTTTAAAAGTAAAAGGGTACAAATAGAATAGAAAAATAATATTCTGAATATTTTAAATTGAATATTGCAAAAGAATTTTCCGATACCGTATTGAGTATATCCCGACTTGAATAAACATGTTTAGTTATTATAATGTAATTTCATGTTACTATGTTCGTATAAGGGACTAAGAAATGAGATAAAGGAAAGGGATGTAGGAATGAAACATTTTATTTGTAAAGACAATGCATAAGGGACATGTTTATCCTATTCTTTGCTGGTTCTATAATTAGTTTAAAGTTAGGAGCAGTTGATCAAGTATTACAATAAAGAGTATATAAATAAATAATATACCACAGCAGCTAGCATTACCTACTTTATAATGTTAATAGAGGGAACAGTGGTGGCCCAGTAATGACTACCGCGAAAATGCAATATTTAAAATGTTTGGCCCTCTGTCGGTCTGTCGGTCGTCTAAAAAAAATTTGTTTTTTATTGTGACTAAAATATCATTGTATTGATTTACGAATCTTACACAAACAAAGTCGCAGGCACCTGCTAATTGTTTGATAATAACGATTACAATCCTAAGATACCTACAATTTCACTCTCATACAACACCAATATAAAACCCAATTTTTAAATTACAACAAAAAATGTTGTAATTAAAATTTTAATTGTGAAGCGCAGACAAAAGCCCTCAGAGCCCAACTAAGGCCCGTTGAGTAATTAACTAATGGGCTATTAAATTCAGTCAGAAGTCATTAAACGTGCCGTGTGAAGTGTCAATGAGGACGCGATTATGAGAAAACATGCTCGCGAAAATTTATCAAATTCAATTTTGAGTTTGATGACACAACTTCACGTTGACGACGCCTGAGTGCACATTAATTACTTTTTTACACCACCTGCTCGATAATGCCCTTTTAGATGTCACACATAAACCCCCCCTACAAAGCAAGTCGTTCTGTTGTCCCTAGGGATTTTATGTTTTCTTGGAATTAAGTTGATTTGAATTTGGCCCGTCAAAACTACTTAGAAAAAGTTATTAAGTGAATTAAAACGTACGTGCATGACAGAAGGTGTAAAAAGTAGAGCACGGGGATAAAGCATTTTTTTTCTTGGGTTTGTGTAATTAACTCCCGAGCATTGCGAGGGCATAAAACTTAGGAACATTCGTGTCGTTCGAATTCAACATGACTTAAAAACATGGCGTAATCCTCTAGTCACAGAATTTTCTAGTATAAATAAAGTAGGTACTAATAATTGAGTAGGGTCTTAGGTCAGGTATGTACATGTAACTAGAGGAAGTTACAACTTCCAGGATGAACGTATATTTATTTTATTTAATACTTTATTGTATACAAAGATAATAATATAATTGGTGGCCATTTAGCATTCTGCAAAACGATGTTTATCATGTTACACGTTGTATCTGTCAATAAACCCGCTCATTATCTTGTCAGATGAAAACTGATGGATGAAGTGTGCCATGGACTAATACTAATGATAAATTAATGGAACCCAAGTTTCTTCTGGGAATGAGAGAGCTCGCCTCTCTTTCCTAGAACATGTCTGTTCACAGTAGCTTTGATGGCTAATGGCACAGGCACAGAATAAATGGCACAGACGCTAACAAAAATGCACTACCTTTTTACAATATGTAGGTTTATGTACTAGATACTTATTATCTCAAAGAAGAGAAAAGTATTCATAGCTTGTAGTCTACTATGTCTGTAGGCGACTGCTATCAAATTGTAACCTTAACTCCAAAGTGCTTATTATGTACTTAATAAAAATAAACTAGTTTCACCCTAAAAACTACTCCTGTACCGTAAATGGGATCATCATCATCGATGCAGCTGCAAGACGTCCACTGCTGGCCAAAGGGAAGTCAATGGCCAGGAGTAGACATGGGTATAGACCAACTGTCACCACAATGACAGGTTCTGTGCGTCTCGCACTGAAATAAAAAAAAATCGTTTTAATTTCACATATGTAGACCTACATGGACACTTAAAAAACGTCAGAAGCTAGTGCACGGTTCCAATTGGTCGATTTCTTTTGGTAAAGAACCGGCAAGAAACACCATGTTTTTTCTTTTAAAAACATAATTGAGTCAACAATATTTCCATTATAGTCTTCTTCTTCTTCTTCTACTAGGCGTTAGTCCCGGCTTTTGCCAGGGTCCGCCTTCCGGCTTAGCTTGCTCCACTTTGCCCGATCTTCTACATCCTTGACAGTAAGGCCATTGGCTCTCATGTCGGACTTGACGACGTCCAGCCAGCGCTTGCGAGGGCGACCACGCGACCTACCGCCAAGGACAGCCATATTCATGCAACCCCGGCCAACGTACTCCATAGGGCGGCGCATGATGTGGCCATACCATCGCAGACGACACTCTTGCAGTTTTTCCCCCACGTCACGGACACCAAGACTACCTCGGATGAATGAGTTGCGTATGCGATCGGATCGCGTTACGCCGCTCATCCACCTCAGCATCTTCATCTCCGTGACGCGAAGCTCCTGGGTGTGTCTGCCTAGCGCTGGCCAACACTCGCCGCCGTACAGGAGGACAGGACGTATGATGCATTTATATATCTGTCCCTTAAGCTTCGGAGGCATTAAAATATTTCCATTATAGTATTAACAGATATGTGTGGTCAGTATAGAGCAATCAATATTGTACCCAAAAGCGCAATAAAAATAACCATAATCAAAAAGTTCGTCCAAATAGAAGGTAAGTAATCCCAATCAGTAGCATCTAGTGTCATTCATCAGGTTACCGTAATCCAGGTCGTCAGTACGTTTTACGTGAGTGCTGGAAGTGTACACGTTGAGTTCACAAACATGTAAATTCACAAACACAAGAGGAAACTATACATTTCCGGGAACAACTATCTGAAGGCCGGACTAATATTTTAGCGGTGCGGAATCTAACCCGGGACATGCAGCGTAGCAGTCAATCACTCACCCACTCACTAAAAAGAATGAAGATCGACCCGTGTGGCTGTTATTATCTAACCACGAGCTTCTCCCTAAAACCTTGCCTAAAACATTTTAATTGTAAACAAGTAAATATACTTCCGATGACAACGCTTGGCGTTGTGGCGACGCTTGGGGGAGGCCTATATCCAGCAGTGGATGTCTTTCGACTGAGAAGATGATGATGATGACGTACCTACTACTGAGGAACCGACCATAGCCAAAAGAAACTCACCCTAGCCTATTCTTATGGGATTTCGCTGTACAGCTAGCACCCATAACAAAAGCCAGTAGACCGGTAAAACTTAACCAAATAAAATGCGTAATAAAAAACATTTTTACTTACGGCTCTATAACTCAGCGTCACGCATTATAAACTTGTTCAATTGTTTTATGGGTTAGTTACGACCATAATTAAAAAGTTGGTACTTTACGCTGCAGTAACTGGTACGGAGTTAATCGACACGTGATTATAGTAAAGAAAAATAATAGGTATAGACGTTAGCATACCGATATAGCACGAAGAATCACCATATTTAAGGTGAATGCTTCAGGTAGCCCGCGAAATTCAAATTTTCTTACGTTTTTTGCAATTTGTAAGCCAGTGTTTTAACTTCATACAACCTACCACTGGCTTGCAAATTGCAAAAAACGTAAGAAAATTTGAATTTCGCGGGCTAACCTGAAGCTTCCCCCTTAAATGATAATGGACAGGGTACATTGCTCGCAGAAGTGATGGCCGTTGGCGCCGAAAGGTTCTGGAGTGGTGACCGCGTTGCATCTATCGGATTTGGGAAGTCAATTCTTGCCTACATGTACTAAAATGAAGAGCCAGATTATCAGAGTATCCTGTAAATCTATACATATAATAAAATCGTAGGAAAGTCAAAACTGTACATTGAATATTTTTTTAAAAGAATAGTTGGGGCGTGATCTACAATCGATACCGAAGCCAAAAATATAGTTTTTAGAATTCATGTCTGTTTGTCTGTTTATCTGTATGTCCTGGCTAAACTCAAAAAGTACTGCATGGATTTACTTCAAATTTTGCATGAATATTACTGAGAGGTCGGGAAAACAAATAGGCTACATATTATCACACTATCACCTACGGGGGAGGAGCTGTGAATCTTTATTTTTCTTACGCAATATGTGGCAGCGTGTAATCTAAAGACGCATATATAAATGTTGTTTTTGAGTAAGCCATGTTATTATTTAGCTTTACAATATAAAAACTACTCCATTTAAGTAACTTGGGCAGAAAAACATAATTTAATGAATGTTAGTAGTATAAAGGAAATTTTAAAGCAGCGCCATCTATGACATTTCATAAAAATCAAATCAAGTTACATATTAACACTTTTTGGAAATTTATAATTTAAATTTGATCATGTTGGCGAGGTTAGTAGTTAGTTATTCTTAAAATTCATAGATGGCATTGTGCATTTTCTTCATAACAGTTGTATCGTATAGTTCGTTTGACAATTACAAATTCCAACAAAACCCTCAAAATCTTGAGCAGAGTTGAGGAAGAAAATTTAAAAAAAATGCGGTGTTAAGTATTACAAAAAAGTGATGTTCATTGATGATGAAGTGACATTGAAGCTCATTTATCGCAAGAACGTGACAGAATCCAAGAGAACAGCGTGCGGCACAAATAGAATAAGATCGCCTGTGTCGTGACATAAATCAACTTTCGACATCTGATGATGAATCCACGGTTTACGATATCGAAGAGCAAACAATATCGTGGTTAACTACGCCGCCCATGGAGATATGGTTGCCTTAGAAAAAGTTTGTACCCACTGCCAAGTCCGCAAATGGAAAAGGGGACTACATGGCGAGCATTCGAAGACCAGCCATTTTTTGAAATACATTCGAGCTTATAACAGCCCCTTCCAGATGACTTCGTTTGGTGAACAACAAGCAAGTGTTAAAGTAGACACATCCTCAATTTGGTCTGGTCTGTTCAAAGGATTGCAAAGTATGTTGCATAACGTTAATCCGCAAATTAGCAACTTCAAAGCAGGGCCCTCGCGTCGGTGCCTGAGAACGAGCGCAACCACTTTAAGTTTGTCATCAGAGCAGATAGAAGGCTGATCACAGCCCATCCAGGGTGGTATAATGCTCCAACGACGAATGAGGTAGCTGTTGTGTTAGTCGATCAGGAGTGTGATAAAAGAGACATCGTTTTACGCTCGCATGATGACCGGCTTCGAAGGATCAGCGAGACTCACCGTGCGTACGATTCTCTTCAATATCCTCTCATTTCAGTTCTGTCGCGGAGAGGTTGGCTACCATTTTGCCTACTATAATGTAGACCCCCAGACAGGCACCCCAAATCATAAAAAAACCATCCACCATGCATTTCTACAGCTTTTTGATCCAGCTGAGGATAAACAATGGTTCTTATCTCCGCCATTATCGTACGCTATTTACTCAGTTTCTTAGGACATGTACGCCAAAATTGAGACAGAGCGTTTGGTATTTATAAGGTCCAACTAAAGAAAGCTCAAAGCTGAGAACTACGTCTATCTCTATGCAGAATAATACATTAGCTCATTCATGGTCATTCTCCCCTCCACCTTCACAAAAGGTCCGTGGTACATGCACGAGAGGACCCAAGATGCATTTTGTTACGTGCGAAAGTTTGGTCGCCCGGACCTCTTCACTATCATCACTACCAACCCAAAGTAGCCTGAAATAACAGCTCAACTCCTTGCAGGGTAGGCTTTGTACGACAGGCACGACTTGATCTCTCGCGTATTCCACCTGAAGTTAAGTTCAATTAGAAATGCTAATTTTTAATGCTCAGCTTGGAGACAATGCACGTGTTCTGGAATTTTACGATGTCCTTCTAAGTCATGGCAAACGCACACAAGAAGAGAGAGGTAGACAGGTGGTGCTGCTAGAGTCTCTCGGTAGAGTGGTACATTCTCTTGGTAGTACAGAAGCGGACTTAATGCCTTAGGCATTTTCTACCAGTCAACCTTTGGGTGATACAAAAAAATTGTATCCAGCGTAGAAGAACTCATTCGCTGTGTGTACGGGGATGTCAGTCGTATACTGCACCAGTAGAATTCTTGGCTGTGTGAGTAGGCCATTTAGATGCCCATAAATGACCAGGCTGCAGCAATTAACGAATGCATTCTCTGGGAAATTGAGGGGAATGATGTGGTCTACACCTCGATAAACACTGTTGTCGAGCAAGATAACGCTACACATTATCCCGTGGAATTTCTGAACACCCTGTCAGCAAGTGGACTTTCAGTGCATATCATCCAGCTGAAGGTCAGTGTCCCAATTGTGCTTCTTCGGAACCTATCTCCTCCAGAGCTGTGTATCGAGATTCGCCTTAAAGTCGTCTCACTCCACAGACACACCATTGAAGCAGAATTTTTTATGGTTGTGGCATCGGCGAGGCAGCATTTATACCACGCATTTCCCCCCTACCTTACAACTTCCCGTTCCAGTTCAAGCGCGTACAGTTCTCAGGACGAGTTGCTTCTCACAAAGGCAACTGTACGGTGCTTGCTCCCGCGTCACCAGTCCTGATTCTCTTTACATTTTGGCACCTGGCAACGTAATTTATAGGGAAGTGTTGTAAGGTACGATATCTTTGTACGTATTTTTACACTTTTGTGTCCTGGAATGGAATACATTCCACACATACATCACCATCATCATCTGCCTAGCCTTTTCTCAACTATATTGGGGTCGGCTTCCAGTCAAGCCGGATTTAGCTGAATACCAGTATTTTACGAGGAGCGGCTGCCTACCAGACCTCCACAACCCATTAACTGGGATAACACGGTACTTCATGACAAGACTGATATTCCACACATACATCATTTTCTCTATTTCCTTCAGTCACAACTTATGACTGAACTCAGCAGGATTCCCATATAATTCTCTAAACTTGCTTCGCTTGCAAAAAAAAACATATATTTTAATGCTATTTTAAAAGTTGTTTACTTATAATGCTATAGCGACATCTTAAGTATTTTTGGTGCTGCCTTCACGTAGACGACGTCGCGGGCAGCAGCTAGTAATACAATAATTGTCAAAATGGCACTAGAACTCCAAACATACACACATCACACAATTTTTGTTTATGTTCGTATGTTTGTTACCTCTTCACGCTCGAACGACCAATGAGATTTCTATGAAACTTGGTACAAGGGTAGACCATGTCTAAGAATATCACGTAAGGACTCTTGAATATTCAAAAGATATTTTTTTATCTTCGTTGTATGTTCTACTATAAGGATAATTTTCTACAATTATTGCGAGGGTAAAACCACTGGCAACAGCTTCTTTTTCTTAAAAATGCGTAAAACTTGCAAATATTAAAAAATTGCCATTACAAAAGAAAACTCCCTAATCGAATCCCAGATTGACTGCTCTAATTCAGGGTTAAAAGCGAAAGGACAAACATAAATTAGTTTCCTATCTTCAGAGTACACCGTTACGCGCCTGATAAGCATTCCTGCTCAGATCAGAAGGCAGCGGATATCTCCCCTTATCCGAAGCTGAGCACATAATGTATTGATCCATCGCCTTCACAGGATTGTGGGATGGTAATAACGAGACATTATTGCCTAAATAAGGAGCCGTATGCCTCATAAAATTCAACTTCCTCGAATCTGTGAAATAATCAAAGTGTTATTGAGTCATAAATCCTTATCTTTGCTTTCAACGGGCACGTATCGCGCCGACTATGTGAATATTTGATAAGTTTTCAACTTACTTTTACGACCTACTAATATTTGGAATTTCGAATATGCGATGTACCGTTTAGGTTTTGATATAGGAGCTGTAATCTAGGTTCTCTATCGATAATACACCTTTGGAGTCATTCAAGGGGTCACGGTCAGTTGTTAGTATTATGCTAAAACAACATTTTATAAGTATATTTTTTTATTTTCTGCCGCACACTAAGCAGCTGTGCTTAGTAAGGGGCGAAGAAAAAAAAAGAGTGGAATTCCCTGCCGGAGTGTACATTTTTTTCGTCAATTTAAGCTGGATGAAGCCAGTGTTTCCTAGCTGACAAGAAACACTGAAACCAACTCAAGGGTGTTTAAGTCAAGAGTGAATAGGTTATTTTTAGGCAAGCATGCAATAACGAAATAAGCGACAGTTTGCGTTTTTTGCAGAAATGGGTTTTCACTTCAAGTTGATCATTGCTTGACGCTTTTTTTTTTAAACTTAATTTCAACTTGAGTGGACTGTATAAACGATTTGCATTGCTAACTTGATTTACGTAAATATACCTACATATGTGCCTATTTATCCGTTGCTATATTATTTTCTGCTCTGCTAACTTACTCTATTATCATTATTACAAAAACTATACATTCTTTTGAAAATAAACTCGCACCCTATTCAGCAATATTAAGGGTTGAATTAAAAAAAAAAACAACCTTCGTGATTTGGAAAAGAAATAACATTTCATGCTGCCAAATTCAATTTATGCAATCTGCCTGTCAATTTAAGAATTTTATTATGCAGATCTAATCAATTTTAAAATACGCTTAGAGTTACAATCACAGCCAACTACAGTCTCTGATACCGAATCCATCGTATAGAATTTCATAGCACAGTAATAAATCAATCATTGAGCCATCGATGGTTTGTTAGAGCTCTGCCTGTCTGTCCCCAGAGCGGGTCGGACACCATCTTCCCAAGGGACTGAAATCGCTAGCAGTGCAGATTTTTGACGACACTTTATTGGCGATTCGCTGGTGACAAATTGTATTAATGTATGTAGTTATATTTAAACAGACGTTTGTAGTTTGATTTTTTGTACTTAACAGCTATTTTACTCGTAATAATTAGCTTATATTTGTTAGAATTTCATAGCATAGTAATAAATCAATCAACAAGCCATCGATGGTTTGTTAGAGCTCTGCCTGCCTGTCCCCAGAGCGGGTCGGACACCACCTTCCCAAGGGACTGGAATCGCTAGCTGTGCAGATTTTTGACGACACTTTATTGGCGATTCGGTGGTGACAAATTGTATTAATGTATGTAGTTATATTTAAACAGATGTTTGCAGTTTGATTTTTTGTAACGGCTATATTACTATCTTCTGCCAGTGCAAAAAAAAATATATACCTATATCACTCAGCGATAAAGTAGCATTCTTCTGGGGAAAGAATTTTTAAAATTAGTCTAGTAGTTTGTATTACAAACGGAAATACAAATCTTTCCTCTTTCTAAAATTAAAACTAACTTATTTCTACGAGTGGCTTCGCTTGTAGTACCAAGCACGCAAGCTGCTTGGTTCCATAGTAGAAAATTATCCATCAAAAGGTAAATACGACGCTATAGCTTAACATAGCTTCCTATTTGACACTTAATTAATATAAGATGGTTCATAAACAGTACAACATTCACAACAAAAAAAACAACCTTGATAATATTGTAGTTAAGATAGCTAATATATAAGCTAAAATACCGATAAAATCAATAGAAAGCCTAATTCGTATTTCGGTACCCTCGCTAATAACAAATACCGTAAGAATAAAAAAAAAGACGAAGAATTTCACAAATTACAAAATTGGACATCAATCTCGTCGATATCCATACATCTACGGAGGGATCGCAATTCCAATATATTAGAGGCATATACATATATACAGCTACTTACTTTTAAAGACTCTCAGTGGTAACGTTGTCCCTAATGAAATTTACGGGCATACCGAAACATCTCAATTTTGCCTTGCCTCTGCCCGAAACGCCAGGCCCTTAGGCAAGCTTTTCATCTTGCAGATTAATTTTAAATTAAATAAAATAAAATTAGATTAGATTTAAATCCTTCGAATCTGTGAAATCACCTTTCTGGCTTTTGGTAGCTTTTACCTTTTTACGGCTATGAATTTTGGTGTTAACAAATGAGGAAGTAAATTAGTCTAATTAGCGCCTGAATTGGTATGGTGGGCACCAATTACAACTATGGCAAACTAGGCATACATACATGTCGCATTTGGTAATACTTGCAAAACTAAGACACGCATTTAGGTTCTCATTTGAACCGATATGGTTAGTTAATAAGTATATCGGCGACCATATATCTATCATAGAAATCTAACACCAGTCTTGCCAAGGGTATCGTTTTACTCAATTACTGGGTTTTGGAAGACAAATAGGCAGTCGCGCGAGTACCAATATAGATACTTACAGCCGAAACCAATAACCTATCCGTCACATATCGGAGATAGAAAAACAAATGAAACAACAGAAAACATGATAATTTTTGTTTTGATGGAAACTGGAGATATTGGTTTCGGCCGTTAGCTGCATTTGCAGACTGTAAGTTGACCCATACATACAACTTAGTAGGGAAGGGCGAGGTAGATGATGAATTAAAACATAATAAATTTCTATCAATTAGTCAATTCATTGAATGGGAGGAAGAAACAAAAGTAACGGACTACGAGGAACACGATTTTAGTCTGTAGGTAAAAGCCTGATACTACCTCTCAGTACACCTTTTTAGGGTTCCGTAGTTTTTTGGTTTTTGGGGAAAAACCTTCAAAAGATGCCTGGACTTGACCTCGTCCTCCCTCTCTTAAAGAAGTCTTCCTGCCCTTGTCCCGTTTTATTTGGGGTCGGCGCAACACGTCTTTTTCTTCCATTCTGTCCTGTCACTCGTCACGCTATCACTCACTCCCTTTTCTTCCATATCACTTCTCACACAATCCATCCATCTTTTCTTTGGCCTCCCTCTCCCTCTCCATCCATCCACATCCCTCTCTTAAAGAATTGTTTTAATGATATTCGACTAAAAAAAGCTTAGGATTAAAAATTACGAAGACAAAGAAAGTATCGACAGTTGTAGCTAAAGGCATTTTCAACCTTATAAAGAAAAACTCTGTTAGATAGCATTCTCACCGAAAACAATACACAGCTATCTACAATCTACATAACCTTAATCAAACGCATGCGATTAAAATCGGAATAAATGCAGTTTTGTTGCTAAAACAAGGCACGAACCAACATCCGCAGTGGAACGGTTGTCTGCCAATGTGTATATAAATAAACAACGACGAGCAATTAGCGCAGAATATTGAGCGAATGTTATAAAAATAGAGTCCAATTTACTATGGCAAACAATTAATTTAGCAGGCTTTGGAGATAACCTAGAAAAAGATTAAGTGGAACTTAATAATAGACATAAACAACAAGACAGCCAAATAAAGGATAATGACTTCTGACTTTGTTTTAGCTTTCCTAAATGGAACAGCTTTTAAAATTGACGTAGTTAGGTTAAAGGTAGCCTTTCGAACCGAGCGTCTATAGAGTCAGTGCCGCCGCGACAGTAATGAACGTATATATAAAATTGAAGTTTAGTAATAGTCACATTATATTGAATTTTGCCTGGACCTGCGCGGCGTCAATGACGTCACTGACGCGGCGTCACTGACGCTGGGTTCGAAAGTCGTTCCCTAGAATTTCATACATTTGCATAGAACATCTATCTGTCGCTCTGTCGCGGTGTCACAGTCGCGGCGTCACTGACGCTATAGACGCTCGGTTCGAAAGGCTACCTTTAAGGTGGGCTTTCGAACCGAGCGTCTATAGCGTCAGTGACGCCGCGACAGATAGATGTTCTATACAAATGTATGAAATTCTAGGGAACGACTTTCGAACCCAGCGACACTGACGCGGCGTCAATGACGTCACTGACGCCGCGCAGGTCAAGCAAAATTCAATATAATGTGACTACTACTAAACTTCAATTTTATATATACGTTCATTACTGTCGCGGCGGCACTGACGCTATAGACGCTCGGTTCGAAAGCGTACCTTTAGGCAGAAATAACGGAACCAAATCAACATTTGAATTTAGAAACGTAGGTTTAGGCAAAATAACAGAGCCAAATTAACATTTGAATTTAGAAGACAAGACTTTCAAGATTAATCGTTCGTTGGTAAAAATAACGGTAAAAGAAAAACGTTTTTAGTGCAAATATCGAAAGCGAAATATGACTGCTTTAAACTGCTATCCATTACGGCCTCAGATATTCCCGAAGTTTCGTCCACTATTTTCGTGGAAAGAGCTTTTGTGGACGAACCCGACCCCGTACAGATTGTCCGCATCGCGATTGCACTGGATTACAAACCGATGAAAAATTCCGCGAGTACAGATAGAAAATCGCAAATTGAATACAAACGTGGTTCCGTACAGTCTGAAGCTAGCTTTGTTTTGCATTGTTCCGAACGCTTTTGTACTGTTAGACGCGTTGTGAAGTATTCATTTGTAATAACGTTTCGAGTTATGGCTGCAATTTACCCGGAGTGTTTGAAAGATTGCTTGTTTCACCACCTCCTTCTTTCAATTAAATTACTTACGTTGCTCGAAGTGTATGAACTGTTCTGTATTGTTAAATTCTTTCACAAATATTTTTCTATTGTGGGTTTAGACAGACAACGGATTGGCGGTTTCGGGCGGTAGCACGTAGAGACGTCATTATTAGTGTCTGAATTGCTGTAATACTAATATTTAGATTTAACCTTTTTTTTTACTTTGGAAAGTACGAGTGTAACTTTTTTTTTCGTGCTACTAGTTCCTGAGATAGTTCCTATAAGTTGAACTATTGTATTATTCTTTTTATTCGAAATCAAGTTTCCAATTTTTAATAGTTAAACTTTTTATTCTTTTTATTAGCTACATATTTTGTTTTTAAATTTTAAACACAATAAAAAATCCGAGGCACTCGATTAATTTATTATTAGGAAGTTCAAAGTTTGTTATGTGTACGTGTTACTTCTTCACGCTCGAATGTTTGAGCGAATTTGGATGTTTAGCACACAGGCAGAGTAATCTCCTAGAACGACACAAGATATTTTTTATCACGGGAATAATATTCCCTTGGAAAAATTCCAGCTATTACAGTAGCGAAGCAGCTGGAAGCTACTAATGAATCAATCTACCCCATTTAGACGAGGTAAGTAAATACAAAAGATATAAATTTATCAAAACGTCACATTGAAAACACAACTTCATCGTTATGCTTGCTTTCTTCCCTTTTAACGAGCCAAATCGCGTGCAGATTTGCGTCCGCGCATGTCAATAATCAAAACTGAGTGCAAATTGTGCAATTGCAATGATTTATGGCCCAGCTAATGTGGCCCAGGCTTAATGTAGCTGCATCGACACCTAACATTCACCGGCTGACTGCGCTAACGATGTGCCATACCGAGATGTTTTAAAAATCGAATGACTCGGAATCGTTAGTAAAAACTATCGAGTCAACAATCGATTTGCCGTTCTACGAAATAATCGAGATGTTTTTCGATTGTTTCGAGTCAATGGAATCGACTGCTAGTTTTTGATTGTACGAATCAGATACACACACATACTCACGGTATGAGACAGACAGACTGTCTGACTAGGATCAATGATTTCGCAAGTTTTAATGAACGAAGATACTTAGACCAAATTCAACACAAAGCATATTACAAAAAAAAATGATTACATAAAATATAGCCTATGTCACTCAGGAATACAGCAGCTTTCTATTGGTGTAAAAATTTTTGCAATCGGACCAGTGTACTTCCACAGATTACCTCATACAAACAAAAAAACAAACTTTACCTCTTTATTATATTAGTATAGATTAGTTCACTTTCCCTCGAAACTTTAAGCGATCGTAGAACAACTCGCGAATGAACGCGCCATGTGCCAGTCGCAATAACAGACCGAGTCGGACTCGAGTCAAAATCGATACAATCGAGAACAATCGAGAAGTTCAAACATTCGAATAAAATCAGTCGCCATTGCGCATCGCTAGGCTGACGTTAACACATCACAGTGCATTAGTTCTCGTCTAATTTGCTAAGCTGGACATGGCCCATAGCCTTCTGCTATAATTGATATATAATTGAATAGCTTAACTGACATAATGTTGAAGTAAATTGTGCTTAAAGAGGTATTCACTAGAGCTATAGAGGTATTTACTAGGGACATGTGGATAAACAGATAATATTCTTGGCTTTACTTTATGGCAAAAACATACAGCGCTAGATAAGTCCAGCCTGTTATAAATACCCGAAAACGCTTAAAAAACAAAGCTGTAACCCTCCTGCGATTTGAAATAAGTTTAGAATAGAACAAACTATATTGTACACCGAAATAGTAACAATTTTACAGAAAATTAATTCTATGGGTACAATGGCGGTCTTATCGCTTTTTTCAGGTGGGAAAAAATTTCCCTTTCAGAAGCGAAACCATGTCCCCCGTAGGCTATGACTCTGCTGGGGCCCTGAGGTTTTGGAACACCTCACGCCATCGATGACTCGACAGAAGTCTTTTCCCTCACGCCCTCAGAAGATAAAACAAAAAAACATCACCATCAGTCATTGTTTTAAAACAAAAATCTTGACACTGGTTCAGATCACCTTTTGTTGTATGAATTTCAGGCATCTCCGATTTAACAGTTGACGCTGACAAAAAACCGCGAATATTTTCCATGACCATATCACAAACAAAGATTAAAAAAAACAAATATTTTTTTATTCAAAGTGGAAGCTCAATCGATGCACTATTCATTTTAGCGGGATCGCGTCATGCGTCGGGGATCGGACTGAATCGGGAGAACTCGGACGTTCATTCGTGCCATAGAATAGGACAGAAGGTCGATTTTTCACGAGGAGCGAAATTAGCCGACGGCACGCAAACGCAACAGTCGGTAGAGTAGAGAGTAGAAGGAGCAATACCCTTACAAAAAAGCCTATTCTATAGAAACAGAAGGGTACAGCGAGTTTGGTATATACCTTTTCCTTTTCAATAGGTCGTAGTGTCAAACGTGAGACTGCAGACCTGAGACGTGACCCGATCAGAATCCTAGAAAAAGACAACTACATAGGTACGATCGCTGATCGCACGATGGTTTCGTCTCTCTCACACTTTTCTACTCGTTCGAATGCCAGCCGCGTACACATACACTTGTTGCAAATAAACTGTCTATGTGTGAGTCCATTTTCGCTCACTCGACAAAGTCAACCTTCGGTATCTACCTATATTGCGATCGAGAGCAACAATATCGGGATAGCGTGCTCACTCCATTAACATGTTGGCAATAAACACGCTTCGAGTAACACGCCCGCGTTTGCACAGCACTAATTCGAACATAAAACAGTGTTAGAATACATCATTGTCCCGGTATTGCGATTTTTGGAGGGTGGACGTTGTTTTTTAAAGTGTTCGTTGTTAAATCACACACTGAATTCGATAGACAAAGGTTTTTACCTAGTTAATTCATATCCCCACTCAGCGCAATGCAAGGCTTAAGATTTATTTACCTGTTCAAGAAAATTTAACTCTCATACCGCTAGGATCTAATTTGAATCTCTCATCATTTTCAGTGCCAGTTTTCAAGTGATAAAGTGGCTACATGAGAATTTTCGAAAGTCCTCCTGTAGTTATCCAGCATTGTACTAAAGTCGTTCATCTTTTTAACTCTATGACTATGCTGAGGTCGGTAAAGGTGTCAGGTTAATTTAGCTCTTGTGTCGTTTACTAGTAGTATTATACATTAATATTCGCAAGTGTTTCAATGGTTGAGGCATAGAACTCTCGACTTCCCTCAGAAGCCTTTTCCTTCACAAGCTCGAGAGTCGGATCAGCGAGCCTCTTATTCTTATTTATACGACAAATCTTGAAGAATTTAGACTGAACCGTATGAGTGGTTTTCAAGATCCTGTTATTGTATTCGTTCACGAAGCTCCGTGGGTTGGTTTGAGCTGAAATATCTTGGAGTTTTGGATCTGGATGTATGCTGGACAGAGTGTAAACTACATTAGCCGAATTCGACATCTAAATCGAAGTTGCCTAACTCGCATCTCTTAATAGTGTCGATTCCCTCATGATCACGATGAAGTGAGCTTTATAACCTTGCATGGCTCTGGATGGATATATCCTCATATACGATCACTACTTCGTCTATATGGCGTGATCTCATTCGGGGACTCTTTACATCCCTTACCTCACTGTAACCTTGACCGCTATCGCAGTCAAGGGTAGATGGTCACTAGGGACCATTTTTCATAGTGCTCAACACAGGGTTGCCCTATATTATACGGCCAGGCTTGTCGGGCCAGTTGTCAATCGCAATGTGGTTGTTTTAAAACATTCTCAAAATATGCCCATTCAGGTAAAAAGCGACTAAGGGAGTCGTCACAACGAGTCCTGTAGTCACATTTTACGACACTCTTAAGTCGAGGGTACTGATGGAACGATGGTATTCTTTATATCCGATTATCATACGGGCGCTAGTACTGTCAATGACTAATATATGACTTTCTAAGGGAATTTTTATGTTATGAACTTTTGTCCTAAGATATTTTATTCCATTCGACTCGAAAGTTGTTGACATTATTCGAGGGTTTTTCTCCGTTATTAAGGCGACTAAGTCAAGTGGGGTTCCCTTATTCAGTCTTGGAATGCGGGCTGCTTCGACTACCTTCCAGTTTAATTTTTAACTATGGATTCAATATTTCTATACTCGTAGGTATACAACTCACGTCTCAGGTTCAAGTAAAGCTTAGAACAATGCGCCAAAGAATGCATTCCCATTATCTACAAACAATTTTCAATTCAACAGAAATCAAGAAAAAGTTCCGATGCTACTAATTCAATGATTGAGACAATCAATGAAACAAGTGGGAAGGAATTAAAGAAACAATACGGACAAAGTTGTACAATCAATCAATTAATTAGAATTACCTCTACGTCGCGTTCTGTGCCATGGAGGAATGTCGATTACTATACTGTACGTGTACTGATAGTTTCTTTACTAAGGGAGTTTGTGTGAAGTTTTATAATCTTATAGCTATTGTGGCGAAAAGTGAAAAAATTGATGTTATTTTAAAATTTTTTTTCAAATTGATGTTATTTTTTCTTTTGGCTCGCAGGGTTTGTGCATTTAAGCAGTTTCAGGCATAGAAAGTATGGGCCATGGGTTCGCTTCTGAAAGGAAAACCCCGGGTTTTCCTTTCAGAAGCGCTCTGGAACTGAGGCAAGGAAAGAACAATGGAGTGGGTTTTAGTCATTAAAAGTCTGACACACGCTCCCGAAAAAGGGTCTTATATAGTATTTAGATTTTTAATTTTTACAGAAAATAGACACTTATTTCCTTTAAAATACAGATATAAACGGGCGCTATCTCGACAAACTTCACTGAGATAGTCAATAACTTTATTTCTATAATAAAACTCTCAGATCCTTTTTACCAAGATCGTACCTGTTTTAACAACTGCACATATATTTGAGTTGTGCAGACATTTGAAATACAAAAATACATCAATTAAAATATCTACTAAGAAGTAATTAATTTACGAATAATTGAAATAGCCATTGAACTTCACTTGAGAAAATCTTACTAAATTGAGAATTTAACTTAAAAAATATTCAAACTGAAGCTTTAAATAACAGGAGATAAGCCATTATTCATTCCCAATACTCAATTCAGATCCCAGCCCTAAAACTATGTTCTGGAACGCAAAGGGTTATTGAAGGAAGTTTGACTACTTTTATTAATTAATATTCCCCCCTCTCACTGATAAAAAACAAGTTTAAAACTATAGACATGTGTGCAAGTATTATTGAACCAATATTAAGAAGAATTCCAATGTTAAGAACAATTTATTTCCTGGACTGTGATCATCTAAACAATACGCCATTAAAGGAAATAAATATCTGGGCTGCAGGGTGGTTTGAAATAGTCACCGCGGCCCTGAAACGCAAAGGGCAACTGGTGGAAGACAGGTTGGTTTTAGCTCTCGCACCTATCAAAGTGGGAAAATTTACTTGAAAATTTTCTACGATAAAAAAAAAAACTTAATGTTTCAACAGCTGAAGAATATTATTCTAAGCACGGTCGACTGTAACTAAAATATAATTTAACGTAGTCGTAACTAAGTAGCCATTTCTTGTAAGTTGTACATCTTAACCTTAATCACAACTCATTTCTTATTCTTTCAGAAGCATGTACTTACGTCCATCTCAGAGACGCAAGGCTAGTGAAAATTTCTCTAATGTTTTCACCAAAAACAAAGAAAAAAAAACACACTTTTAGGTTGGGAAAGGTCGAAGGCTTTTATCTAAATACGATACCCTAAACGCTGTACTTAGGCTAGTCAAGAAAAAATAACATTTTAGGCCAAGAATACACTCACAATGGGACCGGCTGCCGATAGATTTACTGTACTAACCCTCGAAATGTGTCAACGCTTATTTATTGTACCCTATCTTCTCAAATGTACGATGAGATGGCAGGGTAACGTTTGTCTTGGCTCAAGCTCGGATCATTCCCTAAGATGTTGTGTCAGTTTCCCACTTTATGTTTTACGATATCGGCCTCTCGCTGGTATGAAAAACAAAGTAAATATCCACATCAGCCTTTACCATCAAGTTGTAAAAAATTAACCGTAGCAAATGGCTCGTAGGCAAAAACTCGTGGACGATGAGATAATAAGCTTACGCTCGAAGCTGCTGCGAGCCTGAACGATGCTCTAACGTAGCTTAAGTACTCACTTTCGAACACTGGCCCTCACGACGAAACTGTTGAAAATGAATAAAATATAAAATCAATAACCTACGTCTACCTTCAATAGATTTCGTGGATGGTTTATAGAGCAGCTCGTGGCTAAAAATATAATGTCAGCTTTGCATGTCTTTCTCGAGGTCGGTATATGGATGGGTGACCATCTTAACAATATTCTTCCGTGCTTCAGAATGCATGTTAAGCTGTTATTTGCCGCTAGATCTTTGGCTAGACTGGAAAACGATCTCAGTTGAGAAATAAAAATCTACCTCTTTGGTTTTTGTGAAGCACTGGACATTATAGTCTGTGATGATGACGAAGGCCTCAAACACATAATTCCGAACACTTTTTGCTTTATAAATGCTTGTTTAATTTCTGATTCAATTTGAAAATTGCAAATAATAGCCACGTCTGGCCACGTCTTATATGTTTTTTATCGATTTTTAGGTACTGAAAAACTATCTATTACCAAATAATTTACCTTTAGTCATAGGTAACAGAGTACTAGGCTTTCATAACTCCAGACACGTCGTCGACGCACAACGTATCGCCAAGCTTACTGCGATAGCGATCACCGACGCTGATACATCCATAACGGTAACCAGTGTGAACTGCCTTTATACATAGCACGTTACGTTACGTAAGTAAGTAGTAAATAATAAAGTGTCAAGTCCTGAGCAACGAAGTAATTTTATTGCGGATAACCGCGTGATAGATACCCGAACCTGCGCAAACATCAAGAAAAATCTTGAAAAACCGGGCAAGTACGAGTCGGACCCGTAGAATCTTGAAAAATTTTCCGAATCGTAATTTCTTTTTTGTGACGTAGCTATGTTCATTTTGCAGACTTTTTCCTATATTTATGCCATGAGATCTCGCTTTATGCCAAATTTTAGAATTCTAGCCCAACGACTGCCCGTTCGTCTTTTTTTTTTCGTTAACTTACACTTCACTTAACAACAACTTAGTTTGATTTTTGCACAGCTTCAAGTGACCGCAGACTTGCGTACTTATGTGTTTTTAATTTGAACTCGATACCTCCACGCGTTCTCATAATAAAGGGTCTAGACAGACGGACAATAAAGTGATCATAAAAGGGTTCCGATTTTTCCCTTTGCGGTACGAAACCCCAAAAATCCGAAAAACTAATCCAATCTGATGTATCTCAAAGCTATTTTATGTTTAGAAATTAATCCTTACCTAACCTTAAATACCTGAGAAATATAGTCTACCTAAGTACAGAATACGGCCTAGCTGCTTAAAAGCAAATTTATTCATACGCTAGCCAACTTAACTTAGCCAAATATTATACTTTGTAATTTTAACTTGAGATTTATTTAAACTTGTTAAAGTTTAACTTTAACTTCATTTAACTTAGACAAAACACCTTTAATTAAATGTTGTTAATTTTCAAACTGAAATCATTGAAAACAACTAAGTTAAATGCCAGGTTTTAGGATAACAACAAACAACGGTGTTATTTCAGAATATTATTAGTTAACACTTCATTTACTTTAGTGTTTAATACTTAAAAGGAATAACTTAGCGATCCGCCCCAGCTTTGCACGGCTTGATTCTCAGCTTTTGTTTGTTATAATATATGTCGGCGCTTGATCGCCATCGAGGTTGACGTCACACAAAATACACAGACACAGTAATATAGAACGACAGGAAAAGTGAGTGATAATAAAGAAATACCTTACTTCAGTTCTGGTCTATTCCACGGGCGGCGAAAGAGTGTTTTTATATTTGAATTACATCGGTTTTTATACCCAGCAAATAAGAGAATTTAGGCGGGAAAACATTACACTAAATAAAATTCAAATTCACTATGAGGGTAGAAAAATAGTTAAAATAAATAAATTAGAACGGAAGTTGTCACAGTAGAATTCACTGTGACAATTCTATTAAAGAGAGATTCTAATGGAAAATACTATTTAAATATGAGCAGAATTAATAATTTAAAAGGAAGTTGTTTCATATTAATTTCAACAAGATTTTGCAATATTTAAAAGAATTCGAAAGGAAGTTGTCAAATTAAATCCTCATATTAATTCAAGAGGGTATTTGCAACATTTACAAAAGAATTGGAAGGTAGTTATTAAATTCTCATATTAAGTCAAGAAGGTATTGCAATATTTACAAAAGAAATCGAAAGGTAGTTTGGTTTTGCGCCCACACGGCCATTCTGATTTCAGCGCGCTCTCTGCGCTGTACAGAACTTTACATTAAGCTAGCATCGCTCAATAATGGGTTAAGTTTTCATTATAGAGCATCCGAAATTTTACATGAAATCGGCGTCACCCTCGTCGGGTTAGCCCAAAATTACATAACATCAAGCATTCTGTGTGAGTCGCCCTCGTTACAAATATCAATTATTATATCGACGTCACCCATATAGGGTTAGTCTAACATCAAACAGTATCTAATATTATATTGGCGTTACCCATATAGGGTTAGCCCAAAATTAAACAGTATTAAATATTACATCGGCGTCACCCATAAAGGGTTAGCCCAACACCAAACAGTATCAAATAATTAATAATCAGCGTCACCCACATAGGGTTAGCCCAATATTAATCAGTATCAAATATTACATCGGCGTCACCCACATAGGGTTAGCCCAATATCAAACAGTTTCAAATATTACAATATTTAAAAAAAATCCTTCAGAATATTCAAACTGGTATTTTTTATATATGTTTATACTTTTTAATCAAGCCAGGTGATCCAACAAGGTTGTATGCACCTTTAAATCATATTAGCCAACAAGACTCTTATTCAGATTGCTCGAATATTCTGACCCTACCTGCCTGAACCTAACTGAAAGATTACCTAACGGTGGGAACTCATTTACAATTTACATGGTTAGGTCTTTCTCTTGCAAGAGAAGGCTTAAGAACAGGACGAACGAATCGCGAAAGTCTGACACTCCACTAAGTGTCAACCAAGTTAAGATTTAATATGCCATCATGCATAAACAAAATAATCGTCGTCATGCTTAAACCTCATCATATCAAAACCACTGAAAAAGATACGATGAAGCCTTCTAAGACAAACAAATGACGTGAAAAATCACATCCACCCAGAGGGGGTTTACCAGTGAGAACTCAACATCATAAACTTTTACCCCATCGGACGGATATCGCGTCAAACGGAACAAAAGCCCAGGAGGCATGCGTTCAGGTGAACGTATAAAATTAAAAGTAGAGTTACAGGATTTCAAACATTAAGTAAATCTCAAACATTTGGTGTGAATTTCTCAAAGATTTGGTGTGAATTGACTGATTAGCATTTTATTAAGGCATCATCCGTCTTGGATTATAGCCTCCTAACTTGGCATCACCCGCCTAGGATATAGCCATACCAAATGGCGTCACCCGCATAGGCTGTTTGCCCTACTCTGGCATCACCCGCCTTGGATATAGCCATACCAAAATTTGGTAATGGCGTCACCCGCATGGGCTATTTGCTCCAAATTCAGGCATCACCCGCCTAGGATATAGCCATACCAAATGGCGTCACCCGCATAGGCTATTTGCTCCGAATACAGGGAAAAAGGATACACTGGTGATCAGTCAATGTAATAGGTGGGAAAGGACTAGTTAATATAAGATTCTAAGTTCGCGGTTAAAGCAGAATGGTTTGGATAGGTTCAAACAACAAATCAATTTTTTTTTTTTTATAAAACGCAATAAATCAATTCACATCAAAAATACGGCATCACCCGCCTTGGATATAGCCATACCAAATGGCGTCACCCGCATAGGATATAGCCCCCTAATTTAGCATCACCCGCCTTGGACCTAGCCATATTCCTTCATGGCGTCACCCGCATAGGATATAGCTACCTAATTTAGCGTCACCCGCCTTGGATCTAGCCATATTCCTTCATGGCGTCACCCGCATAGGATATAGCTCCGAATTCAGGCTTCACCCGCCTAGGATATAGCCATACCAAATGGCGTCACCCGCATAGGCTATTGGCTCCGAATACAGGGAAAAAGGATACACTGGTGATCAGTCAGCGTAATAGGTGGGAAAGGGACTAGTTAATGAAATTAATCTAATTCACAAGCTCTCCGCCCACACGGTCGGTTAATTATCATCAAATACTCAATATCATAAACAGTGATTTTTTCAGAACATCATAAATTTGAGACATTTAAGTCCATCAAACCGATTTTTAAAGCAGTTCAACGACAACTATATTTTTTACTTATAACAAGCTTAACTTGTCTCGAAAACATCGCTCGTCCATCCTTATTTTACATGAAAGCTTAATACACAGTGGTGACACGTAAATGCAACAAGCATGGGGAAGTTTCAAATATGTTTTGATGGTAAAATAAATGTAGTTAACTGCAAATGTCTAATAGTATTGCCACTGTTTACCAAGCTCTACAAATGTCAACCTGACAGTTTGCCCGACCAGAAATATTTAACTAATGTTGAAGGTAAATGGGATTTTTTTAATTACGTGACGCAATCAAGTTTACAAATTTGATTTTCGATTCGAATTTTATCAAAGCAGCTTATAAGGCGCAAGTATCAGTCATGTCAACAAAACCGAGTTATTCGTCAATTTGTGATTTCGAGCTTTACAGAATCGATACATTGCTTAAGAACGATATAACTGAATTCAAATAGGATCCCCAATCAATACAGCACCAATAATCGAATAAATCTATACAATAATCAAATCAATCGATCTAACAATCGACCCAATCGATCCAACAATCGACCCAATCGATCCAATAATCGATATAATCGATCCAATAATCGACATAACAAGCGAATTAATCGACACAACAATCGAATGCAACAATCCTAATCGATGCAACAATCGACGCAACAATCCAACTAATCGATGCAACAATTGAAATAATCGATCCAATAATCGAATGAAACGACCCAATAATCGAATTAATCGAGCCAACAATCGAATCAATCGAGCCAACAATCGAATGAATCGACCCAATAATCGAATGAATCGACCCAATAATCGAATGAATAGACCCAATGATCGAATGAATCGACACCATAATCGAATTAATCGACACAATAATCGAATTAATCGACACAATAATCGAATTAATCGACAAATTCAACCAATCGATCAATCGAACTAATCGACTGCACTAATCGACCAATCGAACCAATCGACCAATCGAACCAGTCGATCAATCGAACCAATCGATCAATCGAACCAATCGATCAATCGAACCAACCAAACCAATCGATTAACCAAACAAATCGAACGCCTAAATGAATCTATCCAACAATAGATGCAATAATCCAATTAATCCATCGCCTGAACTAATCTATCCAACAATCGAAATGCCGAAACAATAATCGAACTAATCGATCGCCCGAATCAATCGACACTAATAATTGAATTCATCGACACAAGAATCAATCGATTAGTCGACCAATCTAACAATAATCAACTCGATAACCGATCCAACAATCGATTCAATCGCTGAGTCAATATTCGATTCAATAACCGAACATTCAATTCATTCGGATTCAATAAATAATAGATTCAATTATCAAATCCAGAACTAAAAAAAAAAAGATTTCAAACATTTCAAAAAAATCTAAAATATTTTTAAGGTAGAAAGGGAAAGACCTTTTGTTTAATGGGTATTTTTAAAATATGAGTAAAAGTATTTTCACCGAATGATATAAATTATTATTTGCACTCCGATATATCGCGCGTCACGAAACAGACCATAACATGGCATAGCATTAACCTTATAATGTTTCCACTGCTGGGACTCAGGCCTCCGGCTGGGAAACATGCTTGACACTAAAATCTTGACTTTGTTTTGTATGTCTAATAAAATGAGCAACGCATATTTTTGCTTGCATTCTAAATTAAAACAATTAAATCTATTAGGAGTCGATCCAGTAGTAACTAAAACAAAAGACAGAATTGAAGTCATTTCAATTTTGACAGATGTTTAATTTTAACTCAAAATAATTATTTTGGACGGTTGAATTCATTCTCACCATATTTTGTCTACGGCAAGAAATAATTTCTGACCTACCCTTTTTATAGCAATATTTATTTTTAAATTACTAACTTGCGGTTTTCCGGAGACGGCTCCGGAAAATATTTGTAGGTTTCTTTCTACAGTCATGGATAACACAACCAGGTTTCTTTACATTGAAAACGAATGGGAGACGGTCCCGAGAAGTCAGGCGTTCAGGACTGACAAGGACCATGACAGCTACTGACAAAATGACAATGACAGCTACTGACAATGACAGTGACACGACAGCTACCACCCACGACAGTGACATGACAGCTACCGCCAACGACAGTGACATGACAGCTACCGCCAACGAAAATGACATGACAGCTACCGTCAACGACAACGATATGACAGCTACCGTCAAAGACAATGAAATGAAATGACTGCAACCGTCAACGACAACGAAATGACAGCTAACGACAACGACATGACAGCTACCGTCAACGACAACGACATGACAGCTACTGTCAAAAACAACAACATGACAGCTACCGTCAAAGACAACAACACGACAGCTACCATCAAAGAAAACAACATGACAGCTACCGTCAAAGACAATGACAACTACCGTCAACGACAATGATATCTACCGTCAACTAAGAGTGATTTGAACTATTTGTTTTTACCGTTATTTTTAGTGCGTCAAAGTCACGTTTACAAAAAAGTATTCAAAATGGAAACTAGTTTTGGGCAAAGAGTCAGGAAAATTACACGATACACATTTCATAAAATCAGGAAACCAGTGATTACAGAGTAAATTATCTCACCATCCGCTGGTTCTAGCAGCACTGTCTTGAAGAGCGTCCATTCCTTGCTTATGTGGTCAGCGTAGCTACACGCCTGCTCCGATGTGTAGTCACGTCAACACTGGACGTCGTCAGCATAACGGAACTCTTCAATGTCTGGATCATGTCCTGTTTGACTTGTCTTCGGTCTTCTTCAGTTTGTAATGGCTTCGTCAACATTGGCACACTGGGGTTCTTGATATGAGAGCGCACTTCAGGATCGAATGGCAGTAGGTAGGAATTGCCATGATCTCATGAAGGCGCAGGGTAGCGAAACGTGCTGGAGTCACGGCTTCAGTAAGAGTGGGCTGGATCCCACCGCTGCTGTCGGCGCTTGATCGCCATCGAGGTTGACGTCACACAAAATACACAGACACAGTAATATAGAACGACAGGAAAAGTGAGTGATAATAAAGAAATAGCTTACATCAGTTCTGGTCTATTCCACGGGCGGCGAAAGAGTGTTTTTATATTTGAATTACATCGGTTTTTATACCCAGCAAATAAGAGAATTTAGGCGGGAAAACATTACACTAAATAAAATTCACTATGAGGGTAGAAAAATAGTTAAAATAAATAAATTAGAACGGAAGTTGTCACAGTAGAATTCACTGTGACAATTCTATTAAAGAGAGATTCTAATGGAAAATACTATTTAAATATGAGCAGAATTAATAATTTAAAAGGAAGTTGTTTCATATTAATTTCAACAAGATTTTGCAATATTTAAAAGAATTCGAAAGGAAGTTGTCAAATTAAATCCTCATATTAATTCAAGAGGGTATTTGCAACATTTACAAAAGAATTGGAAGGTAGTTATTAAATTCTCATATTAAGTCAAGAAGGTATTGCAATATTTACAAAAGAAATCGAAAGGTAGTTTGGTTTTGCGCCCACATATACATACATGTCATTGTATTAAATACCTAAACTTTCCTCATGAATAACTGTAACAATATACAGAAAAGATCCAGCAGCTGAGTCTGACACACACGGTACTTCATGGCAAGACTGGATACAGATTTACTGGCTTCTGACTATCCGTAACGACTGCCAAAGATCTCCAAATGACAGCCGGGACCAACGGCTTAACGTGCTTTCCGAGGCACGAAGGAAACTCGTTATGTTAAGATAGTCACCCAAGCACAGACCAACCTAGGCAAGCGTTGCTTAACCTTGAAGATCGACCCGTGCGGCTGTTATTATCTAGCCACGAGCTCCTTATGTGGTATGTGATAGACTAATTTACTCAAACACATTAAGCTGGTATCTGGCAGATCCGTTTCAAATATAAGAATAGTTCTCTATACACAATCAAACTTGCACTTGATAAAGTTTGAACAGCTGTTCCGGCGTGAAATAGGTAGATACTGTCTTACCTTTGCTGCAAACTTTTTTCCCAACTTTTTAGCAACCATTTGCCTCGATGTATGTCTAAAAACTGAATGTGGATGTTAAGGCAACATCAAAGAGATCAAGATGGTATCAATATCCTTTACCAAGTAATTGAATCAAAGCCAATCAAACTTAAATATTAGTGAGAATTTTAAACTATTGCTCCATTAAAAAATTGTACCTATTTCTCAATACTTTTGCTAGAAAAAGTTGCTACGAACTTGGCAGCGTGACAACGCAACGGCCTGCCCTACCTTTTGAGAAAAAGGTCAGGAAAGAGCTATCAACATAAAGGAAATACCTACCTACTTACCGTCACGCTTGTCGTAGATACCCGCAATTTCCACAGAGCAAATTCTCATAATTCTGACATACGACCCAACTTGACCTGGGTTTCAGAAAATTCATACTTTCCTCGCTCGACCGGCCATAACGGAGCACTTAAACCCAGCAGACCGGAGACGTCATAACAATAGACATACATATAATTTTCTACCTATACCTAGATAGGTAACATCATGTATTTCTTTTGAAAAGTTTTCAAGAAATATTTCTAGAGCTACCGCAAGATATATACGAGGTATTGTCGTGTCGGTCGGCGGCAACGCATTTGTTATTCCATTATTTCCCTTATTTAATACCGCCGTGATAAATATTGCCGCATTTTCGAGGGGCGGATTAAAATGCGAAAGAGTTGAGTTTCGAGAAGGGAAATTGTAGAAAAATATCAATGACAAGTTACTTCGGTTTGGTGTGTTGACTAACGGCTTACATCTCGTAACATACGAGTTTTACGATATTTTTGTATACTTTACATATTGTTGCTAATAAAAAATAATCCTATAGGTACGTCCTATACCAATCTTGTCGTCATCATCATTTGAGTGGAAAGAAGTTCACTGTCGGACATAGGCCTCCCCAAGTGTGGCTTTAACGACTGATCCCGTACATCTCGCATCCATCGGATTTTCTCGCTCACCAGGTCATCGGTCCACCTTGTAGAACGCCTCCCATCGCTGCATCTTCCACTACGGCACTTTAGAACCTTTCGTCCCCATAAACCATGTGTTCTGCGAGCATAATACCCTGCTTACTGCTACTTAATTCCGATCAATCTCACCCAATAATCTTGTAACCATTGAATATATAAAGAAAATGTACAATATCTCTCGGAGGATAATAATCTGTAGGCAATTTATTTATCATTTGGGACTCTATCAGGATACTTCAACCAACATTCTTCCAAACAAACATTACTAAACCCGTATTCAATATTATAATCGAATACAAACAATCAATAACCATCAAATCTCTTAGATGAGACAGACGATAGTCGTAATTGCATTAGATATATCCTAATACAAACAGGGTTCCTTTTGATTTCCCCATTGCGCACACTCGCTCGACTAGATGTCACATAATACGTATCAATCGCGGGAAACAAACACCCTAAGGGAGGCCATGTAGTGGAAGAGATAACACGTCCCCCCTCTGAGGACTTACCCTCACCTACTGATAAAACAAAATGTTACGCAGAAATGTGGACATTTTTCTGTTTTACATGTAACATCGTTAGGGTTTTTTTTTTTTGATAAATATAATGAAGGTCTTCAGTGTTTCAGTTCAGTGAGATTTTTGGGAGTATCTGTATCGCGTGTAATTTTTTTTTAATAGACTTCAAAATAGTGGAGGATTTCTGTAATAGTTTTGTCGCTTCGTTATTGTAATTTATTAGTATTTTTTTTCATTGATGTTGTATTTTTTTGTAAAAAAATTTTGGTGCCCAATCGTGGTCTTTTGGCTGAAATGATGGCAAGGATGATGATTTTTTTACTAGCTTTTCCATACATTATTTGGACCTATGTTTCGAACTTTCACACTCCTAGTCTCATTAGTTTCAGCTGTAGTTCGCGCTTGACCACTGTCTCACCTGATAGCAAGCATTGATGTGATCGATAAATGGAACACCCTTGCCTAGAACATAACCCGCAAAATTCACATGAAAAAGTAATTCAATAGGCTAAGACGACGTAACAGGGTTGTACCTATTCATGTTTTTAGTGATTATAATAATACCGTTAACAAATACGTGTTACGGCTGCCGATCACAGTTATTATTACACATATTAATATACCTTGACAATGAGAGGCATAATACAAAAACTTAAGAAAATTTGCGGGCTTCCCCGGAGCATCCTCAAAGACCCTTACGTTATAGCCATCAGGAAACACAGACTAGTATATAGTTACACACATAAACACAGAGTTAATTCCAGTTCTTTAGCAGATTCTGTAAGTTAGCAGCCGAGTATGCTCCAACAGGGACGACACATGCCAAAGCGGCATGTTACACTACATTACCTTTCCTGTCTCAGTAATTATTGCAGTTATACATATTAAACGTTCATTTCCACAAACCCCTAGAAGCTTTCTACAAAAAAAAGTCAATAAGTTAAAAACTACTACTAGACTTACCTGTACAACCAATTGAATTGGACGGGGACTGCCAGCAGAAAGAAATGTGCCAGCAGACAGTGCTCGCTGCAGCTGCTCACTCCATCGCATAAGACTGATTCTGACGGAACCACATTCCCCACCGATAATTAATGTTAAATGTCTTAACACCTTCAGAACACAGTTACGAAAATTTCTCAAAACTTCACAGAAAGAACACGGCACGATTGTTTCAAACACGTCAATCATATTATGTAACTTGCTTGGGTGTATTTTCTTTCCAAGACACACACTCACTCACTTTACACACTTCTCTACACTTTTCTTCTTCTTTTCTTTTTCTTTCTTTATTATCCACTCTTTACTCACTTTGTTCAATAGCTAAACACAAATACATTATATTATTTTAATATACATTATTGACTTTTACAACTTTGTATATATGTATAACCATGGTATAACCACACCATATTACATAGTACTCTGTGATCCACACCTACTATTAACACTGCACACATAAAACTTATCTCTCAAAACCAACTGAACGTCAGAATGTCACCACAAGGATCCAACAGAATACCAGCGTCAGGTATCCTGGACTCCCATTTGGTGTAGCACTGAGATGCAGACCGCACTATGACTGATATCTATTTTTTTTTCTTAGTGCCTACCTACTTGTCTTATTTTCTTTTTTTGTTGTTGTAAGTGCTTACTTTTAATAATTTAATTATTTTGTACTTTGATGTGTTTAAATGGCAAATAAACGCTAATTCTGCTCTATTCTCTTTCAAAAACATAAAATAGCCATACAGAATAAAAGCAACCCGATAGGCTGCTTTTATCTGAACACAACCATTTTCCTTTAACACAAACCCAAAATCAAAACAAAAATCTCGTATTAAATAATAATCATTAATCAAAAATAGACCGATTTTTAAAAACGTGTACTTTTCTTGTAATAAATAAACACGGCACAAAATTATGGCTCGAGGCTCACTCACAGAAATGAAATTCATTTTATTGCGGCTACTGAGGGTTTCATACTTTCATTCAAATACAATTTGGCTAATGTAATTGCTTGGAGGTGATTCCATTTCACCACTGAAACGAAATATCTATTCAACATTTTAGGATAAGTTTAACGTAAAACGAATTAGCGGACATAATTTCTTATTGCGCATTAGGCCACATTAAGTGAATTAAAGGCCGCAGTGATAAGATTATGTCGTAATTTAATTTTAATTTTATTTATAGCTGCCACCCCTTGCTATTAAGGTAGCCGTGTAACTTGAAAGAAATATGTCTCTTGGCTGAAAAAATTATGCTTATATATTTTTGTCATGAAAGATTGTGTTTATAAAATTTCGTACAAATATTTTGAATTTAGTCAATAACCTCTTGATTACCTATAATCTCCTGCGGTTTCACCTCCGTCTTTGCAGGTTACTGCTCAACTTTCGTGAGATGCAACGTTATGTTATTATGGCTTAGATACTATTCATCATGAGCCAGGCTATCCCATACAGAAGTTTTGTTTCCAATTCAACTACTAGTTCTACAGATTAACGCGTACCTATAACCAAACAAAAAATTCTTCCACTTTATTACATTTGAATAAATTCCACATCAGAACCTGATTAATAATTTAGATTTAGTTGTCTACAGGACTGAATAGATTCTTATTAAACTGCTGCACTTCCCCATCAACCATTGCATTACTGCTTACCATAAGGCGGAATTGTAGTCAAGAACTTATACTTTTACAAAAAATAAATGAAGAAAGTAGGGTTACCAATTTAACCAATCTAGTCAATAACCCCGTTCACACAAACTACACAAACTCTAGTACAATTCATTATCAAAACCAATCCAGTAATACACCTCTACGAACAGTTTGTACACATAATAATATACCCATAGATTGTATTACCAATACCCGAATACACCCGAAGTTGTCCGACTAAAACCGAAGTGGTTTGAGTTAACAAGTTACTCTGTGAAGACTGCAGTTCGCAGTCTGCATAGAATATTGTGCCACCCTGGTATATTGCTACAATAATTGCATTACGTAAAGCTGCAATGCAAACTGTAAGCTTTGCGTCGTGACCCAGGAATCCAATCTGGAATTATAGTGGGACTGACGGTTTGTGACACTCTTTGCCTTGTGGATGTTTGCTTTGAAAGTTAACGCTGATAGTGGTGGATATCGTGATCCGATTTTGTTTTATAGGAAGAACAAAAGCATAGTTTATGCATTAACAAAGCCGTTTCTTTATAAAGAAACAGAAAACTTTATAAAGAGTCAGCAAATGGTGTTACCGTAGCTAAATACTCGGCAAAAAATTATATTCAATACTGGCCTCTGCTAGTGGTTTCGGCCGAGTGAAAGTAGAAAATGGATACTTAATATGTGTTATGTTTTTATTTATTGCACGATACCCACATAAGCCCTCCTGGTTCTGGATCGTAGCTCGAAATCATCCTTGACGATCTAAAAAATCCGAAAAAATACTAAAAACACACTTTGAAGAAGAACTGAATAAGAATACTACTAATCTTAAAACATGTTTTTGATCTATAAGTATACAGACATAAACATCTACGTATATTCCAACAAGAAATAGCCAAAAATCTTAAATATCTTTCATTTCTGTTGATGTCACAACGTAGGAAAGAAACCCCTGTGCCTATTCAAGTGTAAAAAATGCTTTACGACGACGAAGGTTGGCAGGTTTTTGTATCTAGGCCACTAGGGATTCTAATCTAACGGAAGGTACCTCTATCACTCTAATCCGTCAAGTTTTAGGCCTATGAAATAAAACCTTGCCCAAGAACGGGTCAAAATCTAAATCAGGTGAATAAAATCGGGATCATTCTGCCAGTCTCTTCCCTCTTTATTGCTTGAGGACTAAACGAGCGCCTATAAAACTTAGACTAGCCAAATTAACTTCAGGATTTGGACAAGTTTAGTAGCTAACATAATTTTACGATGGACCGAAGATGTAAAAGCTTGGGGTGCTGTTTTCTTGTATTGTCTTTTATTTAGCTTCCTCAATTCAAATTCAAAAGATATTTTATAAATATATCACATTATATAATGAAACGTCTGTAGCTAGGTTAGATTACTTTCCAGTTCCAATTGGTCGTTTCCTAAGAAAAATCGGTAAGAAACTCTACTGTTACGCTTTAAAAAAAAATGCCATCTCAAACTAAATATCTTTCAATCAAGTTTCGAATTTTTTTTAGGAGGTATATCATCTAACGACTTCTCCGGCTGAGTATAGAGTTGAAAGGCGTGTCAGACTTTTACTGACTAAAACCACTCCGATGTTCTTTCCGTGGCCTTTCTATAACCACAGGTCACTATTTCAGAAATCGACGTATGGCATTTTGCTGCTTATTGAGGCGCGTGTGGACTAAGTGCCGTTATCGACTCGGGCTCGATACGGACGTCCGAACGGCCATACCCATTGCTCGTCATCCGCAAGCCCTCGCCTAGGGTGGATGGTGGTTCAGGATCACGGTGACTGGATCATAAGGATATCCGATCCCTTACACGCGAACCCGTCTCCTTGGCTAACATTATTGCTCCGCAAAAGGAAGCGACCATCGCCTATTCCTCTCACTCTAAATCCAGCGCGAGATGTAGTCACCGCCAATCGCCTCCATGAAGACACAGTGGTAATCTGCTCAAGCGCACCTCCACCATATGCTCTACCGTATCCTCTATGTGGTTCCGTCTGAATCTGGTACAGGAACCTCCTGAACTTACCATTTCTGGTGAAGACCTGCGTCATCTGCGACGCCTCTCCGGCCACTCCTCAGAAAGGGCACTAACCGCAATAAGTACGGCCCAAATCAAGTTTCAGTTAAACCATCAATCATATTAGAGTAACTAAAGTACATAAACTTCCAAAATTTGGAGTTTTCTAAGATCGTTGGGAGTCGGTAAAACACGACAAGAGTCAATTCCTAAAGATTTAGACATTGATGCAATGAATTATCATTTTACAGCTTCGTCCAAATTCGATAGGACAGTGAAATTGAATACTTTAGATTATCTATCCGCACTTCCGACTCCCAGTTATTCACCATTTGTTTTCAGTGAATTCTCCGCATGTGATGTTAAGAAGAGCATTCTATCAATTACATCCAATGCTGTAGGAAGTGACTGTATCAGCCGTAAAATGCTACTCCCGGTGCTGGACATAATCCTTCCCGTAATTTGCCACATCCTCAACTTTTCTGCGTCAAATGGTGTCTTTCCATGTTCGTGGAAAGATGCACAAATTATTCCTTTACCAAAAAAGTCCAATCCCTCCTCCTTTTCTGAGTACCGTCCTATATCCGTTCTACCTTTCCTTTCCAAAGTCCTTGAACGGCTAATCTACAACCAATTAAGTTCTTTCCTTTACAAACATAATCTCCTGAACCCCTTTCAGTCCGGCTTCCGCCCTGGTCATAGTACAACTACAGCACTCCTTAATATTACGGATGATATAAGATCAGCCATGGAAACCAGTAATTTAACGGTCTTGGCATTGCTTGATTTCAGTAATGCCTTTAATACTGTTGATTACGATGTTCTGCTTCGTATTCTACGCTCTCTTAATATATCTCCATCGGTGATTGACTGGTTTCGCAGTTACCTGCTTGGTCGCCGGCAACGTATTTGCATCGGAGAGACTCTGTCTTCCTGGTGTAGTACTTCCGCCGGGGTACCACAGGGTGGCGTGTTATCCCCTTTACTTTTCGCAGTTTTTATTAACTCAATTTCCAACGAACTTGTTTCTTCCTACCACCTATATGCAGATGATCTACAAATTTACTCGAGAGCACCTCTTGGAAATCTGTCTGAGGCTATCATCACCATAAACCGTGATCTGGCCCGCATATGCGAGTGGAGCAAAAAGTATGGTCTTACGGTCAACCCCACAAAGACACAGGTTATAGTGGTGGGCAGTTCTAGGATGGTTTCTAGGATCGACTGGACAACTCTTCCCCAAATCTCTTTTGACAACTCTATTATACCCTTTAGTGATAAAGTTAAGAACTTGGGGATATTTATAGACAAGAACTTTTCCTGGACTGCCCAGCTACAAGAAGTCAGCCGTAAGTTATACGCATCTGCTGCATCTTTAAGAAGGCTTCGCAATTTTCTGCCAACTGCCACCAAGATTGCGCTTGCCCAGTCTCTTCTTCTCCCCATCCTTGATTATGCTGATGCCAGCTATCTTGACCTTACTCAAGAGCAACTGGATAAGCTTGAGCGGCTTCAAAATTTTTGTATAAGATTCATATTTGGTTTACGCAAATATGATCGTGTTTCCGATTTCCGTGTGAAGCTCAAGTGGTTGCCAATTCGCCTTCGCCGGAATGCTCATATTCTTTCCCTTCTATATAACGTTCTCTTTTCTCCTTTGACGCCTCTTTACCTTAAAAAACGGTTTGAATTTCTCTGCAATTCACACTCAAAATTGCTAAGATCATCGGAGAACTTGCGACTTAAAATGCCTATCCACACCACGACCTTCTTTGACAAGTCGTTCACTGTCCAGGCTGCTCGTCTCTGGAACGATTTGCCAGTCACAATCAAGCGCGCTCAATCGTTGCCTGTCTTTAAGAAACTCGTTCGGGATCATTACCTGTCGCTATGAGTATCGAGTCGTCATTTATTTTTAATTTTGTTTTTCTCTGTTTATAGTTGTCAATATGTATGTATATATGTATCTATTATATAGCATTGAAATTACGTATGATTCTATGTGTGTATTGTGACATAATTATATAGTATTGTTATATTTACTGTAATAATGTTCTGGTATTGTAACACCATTGGCTGCCCCATTTCTTGTCCATGCAATCTCTGTCCATTCCAGGTTGCCTGGAAGAGATCGCGGAATGCGATAAGGCCGCCCATTGCTTGTACCTATTTCATAGTTTTAGTTCCTTTTTTGTATTTATTAATGGTAACAAACAATAAAGCATATAATAAATAAATAAATAAATAAATAAATAAAATCCGTCTGTACATAACAGTTCTATTATAGACCACCGCGACGTGTCCGCGTAAATATATAATCAACCATAGGGAGGAAATTATCGGGAATCCCTCGACGAATCAATGTTAAATTGCACCAGCTCCGGTCAATTGTGCCTTAATAAAGCGAGCCAGAACGGCTAAATAAATGTAGGTATTCCATTGATTCAGAAACTGGTTAACCTGCCTGTATTTTCCACTTTATAAATGAGTTTAAGGCTAATACCGTCCAGCCAGTCTGAATTAAGCCATAAAAAGATTTTACGGTCCGGTTCTCACCTCCAATTTACTTTTAATTCATATGGGAAAGGTAAATTATGCTGTTAGGACCTTGCATAATTTCACTATGTACTGTACTGAAGGCACTTTATAACGTAATACTGAGTTGACATTTAAATAAGGTAGGCTACTACAGGGGAAGCGTAAAAGTGAGATAAATATTAAAATAAGCTTTTTTTTCTGTAGGTGGGAAGTCATGTAATTGCTTGTCCCACTTTTCGGTGAACCGGGGGGGGGGGGCATGTCAGACTTTTACTGACTAAAAACCACTCCTACTTTCCTTTCTTGCTTTGCGTTCCAGCTCCGTGTTTTTCTTTTAGAAGCTAACCCTGGGCCAACCTGGTTCAACCCAGCTAGACCCCTACGGTTATGCAGGGAAAGCGCTTGCGGACGGCGAGCAATAAGTAGCTTGCCATCCTCCAGTCTTGGTAACCCTCCGGACCGAGCCAAAGAGATGAATCCAAATCAAAGAGATGTCAGCAAAACCGTAAGGGCCCATCAGGGACGAAGACTCTGAGGTCATGGGTTTGGAACGAAGGCAAAGAAAGAACAAAGGAGTGGGTTTTAGTCAGTAAAAGTCTGACACGCCCTCCTGATTCGCCTAAGAGCGTGAGAAAGTATTCTGATGATTAGCCAATTTAAAAAAATTGCTTTGCATCTAGTTGTAAGACATCTAAAATAAAAATGGTTCGTATTTAATTCTTAGTAAAATGTCAGGGTTCAAGATTTTTTTTCGTTCAGTTTTGCAGTTATTCAGAGGAACTTATCTAGTTGGTTTCGCTTGCCTTTTTAAAAGTCAGCAAAGATTTTCTGCGACATCTGATTTTAAATTATGAAACTTAAAACTCAAATGCCTCAGAAAACGAACCTTAATCTTTCACGTACCCGCGAAACGAGACACAATAGTAAAACAATAACAGCGCGGTCTCATAGGACCGGTCGGGGATTCATGAACTACGTTGTATTTATCTAGCACTCGCCTTATTTCCGCGTTAACGCAGCAAAACCCAGGACGCCAGGAGACGACAACAAATAAGCGCCTGTGACATATTAATAGCAGCAGTCCGCATCGACGTCACAGGTAACTACTACAAACTATACAGGAGATGATATCACGTTCACTGAACATGTAAGTTCCATTTAACACCTCGGAACCGGGCGAATGGCATAGTAAACTCGAATGGTAGTCACGAAATGGTATCATTAGCCGAATTACACACGTGACCGCATAATTGAAAGGGACCCTAGTTGCTTACGAGCGGGTCAACCCGGGTGCAAGAGTGATGTGAATAATTTGCGAAACAATTGGCCCTCAGGTGTATCGCTGGCTGTTGACTGAGGAAACCGACGGTGAATGAAGATGTATTGAACACATTTCGACGCAGGGAGCACTGATTTAGCTAGACAGTAAAATAGTGCCGTTTATGATTAAAAATGGATTTAATGGATTTGAACGTGCAGATATCGTCAGATATCATTGTACAATTATTATACACGTGTATAATAATTGTACAATGTACCTACATAATTAAAAATAAAAAGTAAAGCAAAGAATAAATCCAAAATGTTTTTTTTTATTCAATTACTTACATCAAAAAAGTACACAGGACTATTTATACACACTTTAACCGTCGTTCGCCTTTTCCAACATACTGATTTTACGTCAATTCTACATGTAAAAGTTTCTAAAAATAAACACAAACAAAAACACTTCAAAACCATGTTTTCTACGAAACCCCAAATCCGTCAACAAAAATTGTTACACCAAGTAAACTTTGCGACTGCTTATTTAATTTCCTTGTTCATTTTACCTCAGAGAATCGTAGTCAAAATGTTACCACATTTCTGTTCGTCAAAAACTTATGATTGAAACAATTTGTTGTATCGATGACGTCATTTCGATGACGGACCAATCGTCATCGACAGGAAATTACAAATCTAATCTGATTATTCCGAGTGAAGTGACGCGGTCTCGATGCGGTCCACATTACTCCATGTTCGATTCCGGAATCATTTATTTACATTTCACGTTTTATTATTGATGTCTTCCTTTAGTTTAAAATTAATTCTAATGTGTTTTTCGAACGTAAATATTAATGATCACGATGAAATCTTTTATAGCTTTCCGTGTGAGGATTATTAGAAGCGATCAACTGAAACCAAACACACAAACGAATAGCAAATTGATTCATTAAACTGTGGAACTGACATGTTGACATGCTATTTTGTTAGCTATGAATATACTAATCCGCGTGGCGACCGTGTACCGGAAGGTCCAGCGTTGGAAGGCCTCCCACATGGTGGACCGATGACCTGGTGAGGATCTCGGGAATCTGATGGATACGCCACACACAGGACCAGTCGCTGTTGATGACATTTGGGGTAGCCCTATATCCAGCAGAGGACGTCTTTCGGCTGAAATGATCAGAATTGGTGTCATAATTCGAAAAAAAAAGCAAATCTTTGAATTTACTATTTTCTTGGAACAGTTACACGACCCACGGTTCAATTTAACCTCCACAATAAATATGGAGTCTAAAGCAATTACTGTTGCAAAATGAAATCTTATTTCTACATAGAGCTTCTTACTAGCAGCTGCAGCATGTTTCTTTACAGAGGTGTGTTGACCTCCAGTCACAGCAATATTGCGCTGAATTCCAACTTGTAGCAATAGTAAGAGAGTAAGAAAGTTTTGACGTCACACTTTCCCATTTTCCACGAACACAATAGTTTCCATATCCCTAACTTAACTCTTACTACTTGAGTGGAAAGATAAAGAAGCGAATACACTTATTTTCCTCGTTTCCCGTCCGAAAAACCGCATTAAGATCGAATCCGGCACATAAATAGCCCCAATGATCAGATGTGACAATGCACATTAACCGAATTAATACCATATTTAGATCAGGGTATAGCACAATCATTAATTAAATTAACTATCGGGTCAGTGAACACGATTGATTACGGTCTTGTGTTTTATCGAACCCTTTCATAATGGCATTAGTTATGCGTACAAGTATATCTTATTATGTTTTTGGCAACGGTCCTTTGAATTATTCTTTGATGATTAGAATCATCTTTACATATAAGAAGTAGGACATACTCTTAAAATCCAACAATAAATCACTTTAAACGAAATTACTTTTCCAAAGACAATGAGGTGTTCTATCGCAAAAGTTCTTTGTTACATTTCTTAGAAATGTTACACTCATTAAAACTTGTCTTCTTTTTTTCAAAGCTATTTGCTCTTTAAAAGAATAAAGTTGGTAACGAGATATTTAATAATTACACACGTATAAATCTCCGAGTCAGTTTGCTGAAACACGCGCGACGTGAACAGCGCGCTAAGTACGCAGACGGAACTCTTTCAGACAAATGCAGCGCGGAGCATAAATTCTTAAATAAACATTTTATAAATATAATTTTAACGTTTAACGGCATGAGCTTTAATTAAGTAGCAATGTTTTCAAAGGAAAGCTCTCGCTTTGAGGTCTCTGCCGAGCTCCGTAGGGTCTTAATTAGTGTTAATCTTAAGATAATAAGCCACGTGTTTTCACTAATTGGTGTAAATTGAAAGAGTTGGAAATCCCTTTGAGGAAAATTTGCAAATTTTGTCATGGCGGCACCCGGCGGCGGGTCAAAGCAACATGTCGTTACTTGTCTGTTTAATTGCCTCACTGATACTTAATGAATTACATTACCTACGCAGGTATGTGGGATAGATCCTGATTACAGCTACCTTTAACAGGTTAGTTTAAAGGGACTTTGGTAGGTATATATAAGTATAAATATACCACGATAGAAAACGTTGGTTGGTGTTTAATAAACCACTTTAGACAGATGTTGTTTCAAAAAGTAACTCAACCCTATGAGAACCTCATAATGGTAAAAACTACTGGGAATACGTACCCAGCCAATCAGACGACTGAGCCTGTTTTAACCTTCAGTAAAGAAGTTTGTGTTACAATTTTACGCGGAATTCTGTCTGACTTTTGCGCCCACGGAAAAATCAATCAAATTGTGCCAGTTTTTAAATATAATTGGATTCAGTTTAGATACTTACCTATTTACAAACATTTATTTAAAGCTTAATCCAGTGTCACGGCACCGCTTAGGGGAGTACTATAAAGGTTGCTTAGTTTAAAAAAGGAAAAAATAGTTCTGGCTGCATTTGAGTACACATTCGAAATTGGAATCGGTTTGAAATGTAGAACGTGTCGATTTTCCAGTTACGGGGTGGATTTTTTTATGCGTTCTAATGTAGGGCTTTACGTTTTTATTTTTTATGAAACGTTAATAAATGTAATGTTAATTTGGTACCACAATATTTAGTGACCAATTGCCGTTGTCAAACAAGGAATACTGCCTCAAAACAAACTCGCTCCAACAATCAAAAATTCACGATTCACTCTGAAAAAAAATACACGTAACTACAATATGTTATAGCAATCTCTGCCCCCACAATAAAACTGTAAGATAGAGGAGACAGGGACACGACAATATAAGTAGTCGGTAAGTATGTGGGCGTAACAAATAATGTCCCAGAGTTATAAACAGTTTCAGACGTTATAAATAATACCCTATTTCAGCCTGCTTGGCTAAAAGGCCTGGCTTTCCTACTATTTTTCGCAAATATGGTCCCTTACAATGATACTGTACAGATGTTACGCGCGGAGCGAATGGCTTAAAATTATAATGAAAAAAATGTCATTTAAAACTGGTACAGTAAGAGACGGACTGGCGTGGACAGGGTTCCGTACAATGAATATTTACTTTTTTTTATAGTACCTTGATTTTTATGTACATTTAAAATCAACATAAAAAATGTTTCGCTTGCGACTTCTCACTAGAAATCGCAAACCCGAGGTTTGAGAGTGCTCAAACCTCGGGGTTGTTTTGATCCTTGGTAAAAACAGAGTTGACATTCATTTTTTTTTTTATAAAAACCGCCATATTTCTTTCCAAATCGATTGTTTTTTCAAAAAGGCTCAGTAATTTTGCTTGCCGTTCGACTGTCGGTAACCGTGTGGACCGAGCCCGAGTCATCGACAGCGCATAGTGGTGCATGCAAAACCGTAGGAGCCCAGCAGAGCCGCAGCCTACTGGGGGTCATGGATTGTCCGATAGGCAGCCCGCGGCCCCGAGACACAAGGCAAAGGACGAGGAGGAGGTTATAGTCAGTAAAATTCTGACACGACCTCCCGTTCCGCCCTAGAACGTGAGATCGGGGCCGAGGAGAACTTATTGGATAATTTCCCACACAAAAAAAGCCTTTTCATTTGATATTTCACACGGTACTTACAGTTTATCCTACATTGCCCATTAAAAGTCACCCTCATATTTAAAACTCGTTTATTTAAAACATGTCCGTGTTTGGCTTTACAAAAAATTCATATGTGTACCAAATTTCAACGTATTTCGTGTCATTTCGGTTCAGTAGATTCGGAACAAATTGGCTGTAACAGACAGACACGAGTAATCCTATAAGGGTTGCATTTTGCATTCGGACATACGGAATCCTAAAAACAAGAAGCAAAATCGTAAGGAAAAACTTTAAAATCTTCGTGACGATTCTACTATTATAACCGTGAAAGTTTGTACGTGTGAATGTTTGTTACTTTTTCACGTAAAAACTACCAACTACCGAATGGAATTTGATGAAACGCGTACTTACACACGACTAGACCATGTTCTGGAATATCTCATAGGATACTTTTTTATCCCAGGAGTATGTTCCCTTAAGATAATTTACTACTATCACGCGGGCGAAGCCGCTAGCAGCAGTTAGTGATAACTAATTATCAGGTGAAAATAGTTAACCTTATTTATTAATTTTACGAATTTGTAAATACACCTAGTTGATCTATAAAAATTGGTACAGTAAGCACTAATTTATACAAGTACTAATGTACCATATTTTCTTATTTAAAATCCTAAATTATTCAACTATACATTATTTTTCCCGCCACCCAGAAAGCAGACGCATATTTCCTAATTCATTGAAGGCGGCGCGGCGCGGCTTACTTCCTTAAATATTTCAACAATTTAAAACAGGAGCTTCTTACAAAAAGATCTCATTTCCAACCTAAATTATTTTTCTTTCACGATCTTAGTCGGATAATACGTACTATAACCGGCGACACGTAACTTGGCAATGCGCAGAAATCGTTTTTTAGATCTATTTGGTGGTCAAGCGGGACCCGGGATATGAGGTAGCGCCGAGCCGGCTCGTGATTGGTGCAGTATTATAATAGTAGTTTATAATTGGTCCGTTAGACGACTTTTGCCTCCGCACTGCGTTACGTCCCGTTCGCTCATTCGCTTTTTTGTGCACCATGCGCGAAACTTGCCAACTTATTTGCCGGGTATTATACTACAAGATAATAATTATAATAATTGCTGTGTAGATATCGTCTTAATTAAATGTAAAAAGAGGCTTCGCATGTCCCGCCTTCGGCTCTCGTTTGTACACAACCATTTGAAATAAGAATCTTAACTAATATGATAAATGTGAATATGTGGATGTTTCTTAGTTAATCACGCAAAAACGGCTGAACGTATTTGGATGAAATTTGGCATGCATGTGGCTTTTGACATGAAAAAGAACATAGGCTACCTTTTATCCCGATTCTTTTTTGTTAAACTTATGTCCTCGCAGTCGAAGTCGCGGGTAGAAGCTAGTAAGTACATAAGTCCATAGTAGAGGCATCTATTAACCTATCAATACCCGCGAAACGAGACACAATAGTAAGACAATAAGAGCGCGGTCCTATGAGACCGGTCGGGGATTCATGAATTAAGGACTTACGAGTATGTAACAAAACTAGAGGTCAAAATTTCGGGGAAATACGAGTTCATAGCAACTACGAAATGAAATCGAACTGTCTAAACTCAATCCAAATATTCAAATCAAAGTTTAAACGAACAACACATACATGCTTTAATTTTAATTAGGTTCTACGTAAAACAAACTCATCCCATATCACGAATTCAGATCGAGGGCTTATTATTTTAAATGGAAACAGTAATATATTATATATACATGTAGTTATATAGAAAACATCCGTATCTCACACCGTTACAGTTAATTAAATTCGGGTCAAAACAATATTATACAGTACATTAGATTGTTCGATACGTGCGGAGTGGTAATCAGGTTACGTAGCTAAAGGGTTGTTAGTTACGTGTCGGTGTGAAAGTTGCCGACATCGGCCGTCAGAAACAAAGCATCGTAGGCAGGGGCGTAGCTGGGTGGAAAATGGCTCAGGGGAAAAAAAGCGGCGGCCCCTTTTTTACGTAGCAACTTCTTCTGCTCTAAGTGGAGTGGGAGGGAGTCTCAGACTTGTCTATAGAATATACTCGTATAAAAGGGAGAAACTGACTGACTGACATATTAACGCACAGCCTAAACTACTGTTACTAAAAGCGTGCAATTTTGCACCAAGCTTAATCTTTGTATGACGTAGAAGAGCACTGAGAGAATATTTTCCACAATTTGCTCCCTAAAGGGATGTACGAGTACCGGAGGTCAAAAGTTTTATTATGGAAAAACTACTTTTACGCGGACGATGTACTCTAGAATAAACCGATACTGACTAAAACGACTTTCCTTGATATTGTATTCAGATTTCGAATGTTTTTCGCGTTTTATTGAACTATCGATTTGACTAATTAGATTTTGGGGTCCCTCAAGCATTAGGCCCGGGACACTGCCCCACCGAGCCCCTTACTAGCTACGCCTGTGATCGTATGGAGGAGCGGGGTTGATGTTCCGGAAACTGATAGAATGAGCCGCCGCCGCTCGCTGCTCGCTACTATTTGCACAAGAATAATACCGTAACCACTCCCCTCAAGATAACCACAAAATGCACAACACAATCACAGATGCGGTACTGAAGAGTGTTTCAACCTACTTTATTAACATTGTGGACTGTTTTCGCTAGTTCAACGAGAGGTTAACTAATCCGGTTTCAGGACCCCCGAGTTTGGGGGCCCTAGGACACTGCCCCACTGAGCCCTTCGCTAGCTACGCCAGTGATGGTATGGAGGAGCGGGGTTGATGTTCCGGAAACTGATAGAATGAGCCGCCGCCGCTCGCTGCTCGCTACTATTTGCACAAGAATAATACCGTAACGATTCCCCTCGAGACAACGACAAAATGCGCAATTTGTTGAATCACTTGTCGTGACAATCACAGATGCGGTATTCAATTGACGTGTTACGTGTTATCGTGTGGCGTTCAAGTGTTTCAAGAATACTGGAGAATACTATGTCGTGTGTGAGTTTGATAATCAACTTACAGTGTATATCCTACCTTAAGCTTGACACGTGTTCCTACTCCACAAATCTAATGAGTTCCCTCGCTCTAGAGAACTCATTAGATAATTTCACACGAGAATAAAAAAGCGACTACTAGTGTCCCGCTCAGGATTCGCTCGGGAGCAAATGATTGCAATCATCCTGTTTTTGTCTATTGCTCTTTCTGTCGCTAAAACCCAAGTCAATATCTGCTATATACGTAGTCTTAGAAGAATTCACGGGGTGTTCGTCAATGCGCAACCATTTTAAAATGAAATATAGAGAAGACTATGGATTTCTGTTCATTTCTGTTTCCCTGATACTTTTCAAAACAACTGTCATAATTAAATTTAATAGGTACAGTAGGTATGTTATTTTTAACATTTGACCAAAAGTTGCTTAAACTCTTAGTTCCAGGTAATTTCTTTGCCTGGTAGACCGTTTTAATCTATAAAAAAAGTTACGACAGTTGATTTCAAACTGTCTATTGATATCATTAATGAATCCACCATGGGGTACCCCTCTCTATTTTTAATCGTAGTTGCGCTTTATACTATGTGAGGAACAAAAACCTCACCAAATCTAAAAATCAAGACCAATTCCTGGAAACCATTAGCAGCCTATGTAAACTGTATCTTCGGACACTCAATCATCAAGCCTTACTTCTAAGAATACTTGGCTTGCTACTCAGTGGCTAAAACCTTTTAAAAGAAAAGAAAGTAGTCCTCCCAAGTTTCCTTAATGACTAAATTGCCGTGGTAGGGGAGAAGGGGCTTTTTTCATCGATTCGAGGGGGTAGGTGCTCAGACTAATCCTATTTCAAGTCTGTACGAAAACAGGGACTGTTTCAAGACAAGTGGCAGACAGTGTAATCTCGATGAAACCACCTCCAGCAGATCTTTTTGAAAGTTCCAATTAAATGGTGGACTACTTTTCAGTTTGTTTATTACTGAATCTTTATTGTTTAGTGTTTAAAGATTTGAAACATGTTCACTCTTTCTTAATTCTTCAAAAACTATACTTTAATATTATAAAAAGATTTGTTTTGTTATTTTGATTGCAATTAATTAACTCAAAAACTACTACTAAGGACCAAAAAACTTAGCTAGCTTAGGTTAGCTTATTATAATGCTCACCTTGTGTCATCATAAAACATCAGTCGAACTACACATACTTAGTTCTCATTCATTTTCTTAACAATGCCTTAAATGAAATAAGTTAATTCATATAGATACTAGCTTCTTGATATCCAGTTAGGTGCCTACTAATAAAACAGTACAGTTACACTAACCTTGGTAACTTCAACTATGGAATGAAGTTCGTTGGCAGGCCGCCACGAAATAGTGCAATTTGAACAAATTTTAACACACCATATTTATGCCAAACCTGGTCGAAAGTATTGTTTTGGCACAGTTTTGTCACAATTAGTGAGTTATGTCACTCATTGTGGTTATAATGTGGCTGTAATTTAAATTAATGAATATTGTTATGCTCTCGAATACACTGAAGTTAAATTGAAATCAGAAAAACGAACATGAAAACTCATCTTCATATCTGCACCGATATCAGACAAAATTTCTGAAGAAAAATACTTGTGCGCGATCCATACGTTCACTCAAGCTGAAAATGATTGCTACAAAAACACCTCAGATTCATGAATGAGGCACTTCGGTACATATGATACAGTTTGCATGTGCAGGCGTGATGAGGCGCCATCTCGCTGTCTGCGCCGGAAACTGGTCTCCAAGACGTTCAAACCTCATTGAATCGTATGCGCAATTTGCCGATTGAACCTTTAGGGTTGGCCTTTTGTGAAAATGCTCCCGGCCGGACCGACCAGACTAATATAATGACGGTAATGAAATATAACGATGTCTATCACCCCTACCTATCGCTTGCAGACTCGAAATGATAGAGGGTAGATTTCAGAGGTCGGTCATCGCGATCATTGATTTAATTAAGCCGTTGTGAACAGAAATCTTGTTATAATCAAGGGAACAAAAGTTTAAATGGTAACAGTATTTTCAAACGAAGCGGATGCTCACATATATACGTATGTATTGTGAAAATAAATGGTTTTACAGATCAAAAATATTGGGCGCACGTAACGTCAGTACCAAATATTTTCTCTGGCCGTTGTTCGAGCGTAACGATCCGTACGTCAGTGCATTTTCAATCAGATTTATATCGGAGCGGATTAAAATTTTAACGAGTTGTCGTCACACAGGCTTTACTCGTCTTTGTGAGGACTGCCTTTGTTATAAAAGCTCTATTTGACGGTAAAAAAGGAAACGTGAAAATAACCTTTTTGGTTTTCCTCGTATAAATACTAGAGATCTACCGAAGGTTTGGTTTCGGCTTATAATTTCGTTCAAAAACCCATTTTGGATGGGAAATTTTGATTTCACCAAAGAAAGGCCGAATATTTGGCTTGACAAAGGCAGCGTATTTATATTATTGTGTGTATTATAGCTCGACCCAGTTTAGGCGTTGGCATTTTTGTTAATTACCTAAACAAATACAAATACTAAAAACATAACTTTTTCATAGAAACAAAGACAACCATATTTTCATTATTAAGGGGAAAAAAATAGTCGGCGGCGGTAATTTTTTCAATCACTGAAATAATTAACCCATTTATTGGCAACGTAAATTACAATATTTTAAAACCTTTATTGGACAGCAATGACTAATACCCACCTGTGTTCCCTTCAGAGGCCCTTTGTGTTCCAGAGCCACGGCATATGTTTCGAGTAATCCCACAGCCCTAGCTGGCATCGGCTCTACAATGCCTCGTCTGTTTTGCTGACTTTACCTTACGGCCATACGGCGAGCTACACATTACTCGTCGTCCGCAAGCTCACGCCTTCACAGGCCGAGAATCCACACGCTCAGGGTGTCTATTACGATTAACCTCATCACTAGAACACGATTAAGCTTACTAAGTAATTAATATCCAGTTTAATGTTGCGCACACAATTACATAGTACACCTGTAAAGCTAGGTTATCACCAGAGTGTTATCAATTTGTAGACATAATTGTTGATAACCATCTAACATTGACGACATAGTTGAAATGTAGTACAGACGTTATTATGGAGCTTATCCAAAGGACTAATTAACGTTGCACGGACTTAGACAAATACCGAGACGGATTTTAGGATTATAGGTTTACTGATTGTCTTCTGCGGATTACTACAGCTTTCTGTTATCTTATTATGAACGAAATGTTCATATTATACACAAGTCAAAGTCATAGGCCTACATGGGCACTTATAAAACGTTAGAAGCTAGTGCACGGTTCCAATTGGTAGTTTCCTATGGAGAAGAACCGGCAAGAAACTCCATGGTTACTCTTTTCAAAAAAACGACAGGCTCAGAGCTATTTTTGTGAGTTACGGAAGTGAAGGAATGCAGGTGACTAGCATGGCGCTAAGTCGATTTTGTTGTTAATTGAATATAGTATTTTTTTTGTTTCCTCGAACTTTAGGTAAGTACATATTATATTTTCTACCAATTCTGATCTCTGTCACAGAATAAGTAATATTGGAAGTCTTCTGCTCGTTATTATATTGAGGAAAATCTTCAGACACTAAAATTTTCATAGATTTCAAAATGTTATCTAATATACTGAAAGCTATATTCTTCTTGGTACATCCGATTACTTATGCTCTTTGCCAAATGAAAGGACATGGTCAAGATAAGCATACCTACTGGTCGACCAATTTATTTCCAACTAATAAGAAGAATCGAATTCCTGAACATCATTTAGCATTTTTGACAGTCGGACAAAGAATTACGCGTCCTATTCAGTGTTTTACTTTTGGATAGTTTGGAAGTTATAATTCAATGTTTTATAGGTGAAAACTGCGTTTATTTTAATAACATGATTATTTTTATCTATAATATTATTAATATATTTTATACATCTATTTATATTATTTTTTTTATGTAGGTTTATGTTGTACACTGGATCCTGCCCTCGAATGTGATATCTCTCTGTCACTCAAAGGTTTGCTGGGAGAAACTCATTGTGAATTAAGCTCGCTTTCGTAAATGCATTGTCAAAATCACTGTACTTAATTGTAAGTTTTTGTGTACAGTAAAGAATTGACCTATTTATTTTCTTATTCATCGTATCTATTTTGTTTTTATTTGTTCCGGTACAAAGTGTCTCTTCTGTTCCGTATGAGTGTGAAGTACCTAGTTAGAGATACGAAAGCAATATTTAACTTAAAAACCAAACGAACAAATAGCGAATTAATAAATTTTTACAAACCGTTTAAAACTCTCCAGATTTAATGTTGCGAAACAGAACAGCTGCTTTCCAGGAAACAATGTTACTTTTTAACCTCTAAAAGAACCCGTACAAATGCCATTAAAAGAAACCATACAAGTTTCCAACTTTACAGAAACTTGCCCTTTGCACATTGAAATTAAATTACATAACATATTTCTTAGTATTTTTGTTGAATATAGAGAAACATTTCGATTGGCTTGTAAAAAATATTTAATCAGAGTAACATGAAAAGTAGCAACTGAGTTTCACGAAAAGGCTTCATGCCGGTATTAACTAAACATTACACAGCCATATAATCCGCATCTTGGAAAGTAATCTATCTTAGGAAAAACATCGACACGAAGAGAAAATTACCTACGAAGGTCGAACACGCCGAAATTCGTCAGACGAGAGAAGTTTCAGCTCCGAACGAACCTTTCGTTGTATACCTATATGTAAAGTAAAACTTATTGTATCGGTTTTTGTAACCTAATTGGGACTTGTTATACAAGTTTGGTGTTTTATTCAAAATAAACGAAAAACTTTTCTGTTTATTTTACGGAGGTGCCTCTATTCTCTATCAGCAACATTTTTTATACTATCTGGATTGATTACGTCGACCTCAAAAACGTACCCACAAAAGCCACAAAAGGGTATGTTATCTCTGTTTACCAGGGTGCCCATTGCCTAGTAGGAAAGGGACACATTACCTCTTTCTATTGTCTTGCTGGGTACATTTTTTCCCCTTTTGATTGTCAATGAAAATATGAACTTAACGGCATAAAAATAAACTACACTTCAGAATGTTTTATATTGCTTCGTTATAAATCCAGGGCATACAATTTCCTTGATAATCGGTCTCTTAGTCTATGGTCATTGTCTCTTTGTGCAATTAATAGGCAGACCGATCATCGAATGAACTGTTAGTTTTTGTCAACCATTAGTTCGGGACCCTGCCATTTATGAGTAAAATTGTTAATTTAGTTTGATTGATCGCTCGCAGATTTGATGATCCAAAGTATTTAACTTCAGTTCAGTATTCTAAAATAACGAATTTTAAACTTAATAACACGTTCACTATAATGAGTTAACCGTCAAAAAGTTTTGGAGTGGGAAATGAAAAGTTAGAACGCCCCCCACAAGATGGACCGATCTCTAGGGGACCGGATTATTTTTATATTTTATTAAAAATAATATTAATAAATTAATATTAATAGTATAAACTGTTATTGCTCTGTTTCTGTTGCTTCTATAAATATAGTACTAGAGTACAATTTTAAATCGGTCGGGGTTTGGTGGCACAAATTTTTACCAGCACGTTTTCGTGCCACCGGGGTTCTAGAGGTTCTGGTCAGGGTCAAGGGAATCCGATGAATACGAACCGCACAGGACAGTTCGTTGTGGTGACACCTCACAGGGCCTATATTCAACAGTAGAAGTCTTTTGGCTAAAATGATGATGATGAATGAGTTAATATAAGTAACTTAAAAATCACTACCTACCAATGTAGTAATTACCTACACACAAAATGTTATTTTACGTAGATCTAATTCCTACTAGTTTTATTATCAGCACAAATGATAATGAATTTCTACGGTTTAATGGTCTACCGCAGAATAAATTAGTTTTGGGACATACTGCAGCGCTCCAGTCATGGCTTTCAAGTTAATTAATTAAATACATAGAATATATTATTAGGGTGGACCTTTTCTAAACTGTGCTGATTAATATTAAATTCATCACTCCCCAAGTGCCCACACCTTTACTTCCGGACTTAATGGACGTGCATGAAAATTCTATTATCTCTAGCACCGTTATCACCTGCTGGTTTCTATCTAAGTCAATGGTTCCCAACCTTTTTTGACCGGGGATCATACTGGTGTCTTTGTTGCAAGGTGGGACTAATGGTATAGAAACAAACTAGGAATATAGAAAAAAAACTTATGTACCTATGGTAATAATAAAATCATAAATCCAAACCTTTTATGTAGAACTTATTACATACATATCAAATGCAACACTTCAAATAAAAGTTTAAAATCAATTTACATCAATGTTATTTTTCAGATTAAAATATTTAAACTCTTACAGACTTACTTGTGGTCCGCGGTCTACGGGTTGGAAATCACTGATCTAAGTAGACAACTATGTAGTTATCGATGCAAAAAGAAAACAAAATCGGCACATATGATAAAAAGGAAATTAAAGATAACCAAAATAAAATAAAAGTAGGTCGCTACGCGGTTTCAACTGTTTTGTACTACGCGGCTCCCCAATGCAGATCTATGTAATATTAAGGAGAATATCATCAATAAGTATTAATATTTTCAATAAATATTTAGTAGCCAATACCAAGTTAAATCGAGGCTTTACTAGAGTTACGAACACAGCCGTTTGCGAGCTCTCTCGGAAATTGCGGCCCTCCAACGCTTGAGTCGTGATATATTCGGGCTATTGTTGGTCCCAACGGTGGGCATTTGTTATTCCAATGCTACCGTTATTTAATGCGCCCTAGATAAATATTGTGAACCCTTTTTATGTCCGCGGATACGCAATGTGATCTAATTTTGGTGGAATTTTATAAAAATACGTCTTGTGGAAAAATGAGGGGTTTCTGTCGCGTCATTTGACGAGAATGATTGCTAGATTTGTCGCAGCCGACGCCGGAATTACGTTTGATATTGATATCTTTACGTAATGAGGATATTACGTGTAGGTATGTTCTAGGAAAGAAAGAAAGGAAGCGCCCTTTCAGAGGTTGATGTTAAGAAATATGTGTTTTTGTTGTTGTGTCACTGAAAGCGATATACAGAAAATTTTCCGCGATCAGATAATAAACGTTGTTAATACTACGTCGCATTATTTCCGAGTATTTAGCAACGTAACTAAATTGATAATCCTCATATTGTTTGATATTTTTCTAAGAATTAATATAGATATGAAATCTAAAGGATGTAGAAGGTACACTGTGAAAGGATCTCCTGGAACTCGAACCGAGTTGAAAACTGGTACCTACTGTTACAAATAAAAGAGTTTTTGCACGTTATGACGTTATACCGGCAATAATAATACACATTCTATGCAAAATTCAACTCTTACGGTATATGCAATATAGCCTACTTACAGACCGATGCGATGGACAGACAAATGGACGCACAGTGGAGCTAATAATTATAGGGTCTCGTTGGCACCCTTGGGGTACGGAACCCTAAAAATCGATTTATTGCAGACGTTATGACGTCTGGTTTTGTGGTTGTTTGGTGTGAAGTGTGATTAGAAGGGATGAAACGCCTGATACTGAAAGAGTTATGAGTATACATGTGAATGGATGGAGAGTGAGGCCAAAGAAAAGATGGATGGGTTGTGTGAGAGGAAATAAAAGGTAGTTAGTAATAGCATGACGGGTGACAGGACAGAATGGAAGATAAAAACGTTTTTTGCGGACCTTAAATAAAACAGGACAAGGGCTGGAAGATGATATTATGACGTTTGGTTTAAAATACTAACATACCATACAAACTTTGGTCCCCCTTTTCATTTCCTTAGGGTGTAAAAGTCCTTTAGTCTCTCTTAGTCCTCGCTTATGTTATAAAAGGAAATCTTGTGCAAAGTTTCACGCTTTTAGGTCCAATAGTTTCGACTGTGCGTTGATCTGTCAGTCAGTTCTCCTTTTATGTACTCGTAAAATAGATTACCTAGTTTTCTTCATAATAGTTGAGTTACTCGTATAGTGTGAGACAACGCTTTTTTTTTTTAATTTTTATTATATGTACGACTGTACATTATGCAGATTGTTGATTTTTTTTTCTATGAAACATATTATTGAATGTATAGTTTTTTTTTGTGTTAATTATAATATTGATAACTTATTTAAAAAAAAAACCAGAATTAACAAAAAGAAGCAGCAAACACAAAACGTAACATAGTTAACAGTTGGTGTGACTCCGCCACGGAGCGGTTTCCTCCCACAACTCCGATATCCGCCGCGCTCACTAACTTGTGAACAAACTCCACTTCTGTCACTTCCCGGCAGAAGGTCGCCATTTGTTATTTATTTATCTTATTCAGCACCTAGTTCTGAGACTGTTTGAACTTGTGGCGCGGGAAATATTGTTTAATTTGTAACGTAAAAGGCGGTGAAGAGATGCTTCTGAACGTAGCTCCTCGTATAGAGTAGAGTGGACCTGTTAAGGGTTAGGTTTCTACATCTTACTTAGTCGTTTGCTATATGAAAGCAAAGAATTCAGTGAAAGCGTGTCGGTTAACTGGGCAAAATGGAAGAAGAACACGAATATAACGAAAGATTAAGCTTTGTAGAGAAGTCTCAAAAAAACCCTTAATAAATACATAGGTATGGATGTTTAACTATTCATGTAGGTACATTTGTACCCTTGTTTTCATAATATTTTCTTATTCTTTCCATGTTGTCTTTCCACCACCCTTGGATGACTGGTAGGGAATGCCTAAGGCATTAAGACTGCCTTTGTACCTTTGTGTTGCATGAAGTTTTAATAAATAAATAAAATATGCTGTTCAAGACAAAAGGCATATGGGACAGGAGTGTTGAAGATGGTCAGTTGTCAGAGCAAGTTCTGATCGCTGAAATAACCAACACTTAAGAACCACACACAAGAGGTTCTTAGGTACAAACTTATAATAACAATATTCCACATGGAATAACAATAAAATTAATTAATTACAATTTTCACATAAACAACTACGCAAACAATAATTAACCCTTACTTTGAGATAATTTAAGATGATGAGCCATTCTGCTCCTCACTCGAGCCACTGGGCACGAACAGACGCACTAATTATAGAATAGTTGCGTAATGAACATCTCACGCTAAGCGTAAACGATCCAAATGTTAAAGGCTCGAGCAGACCGGATGCGTATACTAAGCGTAGACGTAAGCGTAGACGCGCTCATACCGCTGTAGTTGTAATGTATTGAACTGTGTGAGACAGGACACACTGCCTGCATAAACGTAGACGTGCGTACATTACGCAAGCGGTGTGTCATGTCTTATACAATTCCATTCATTACAACACAGCGGTACTTGCGCGTCTACGCTTACGTCTACGCATACGCATCCGGTCTGTTCGAGCCTTTATAATTACCCAGCGCAGCCACCCAACTTAATCGTTTAACTTCAAGCATTATGCTCCGATAGAAACGTAATTAACAAAACGATATTAAGTGGAAATTAATACAAGTTCTCTTTACAGCTACAAAGCTCGTCAGAACTCGAGGTCGGCTGAAACTTGGCTTAGCGTGTTTTCACCATCATAAACTTACCCTTGAATTCGACAACACCATGTGGACAAACCGCCTTATAACCTTAAATCCAAGGTTCATTTTCGCTTGGCGTTTGCGGATGCTATCGGCAATGTAAGGTGGTAGGTGTGAACAAGTGGAGCTAACTGTCATTGTCATGCCTGGCCTTTGTACTAGAAACGGGGCTAACTTAATCCACGCTCATGTCGACGCGCAATTGACTTAGTCAACCTAATTTGTATTTAAAACTATATTTCAACAGAAGACGAAATAGTTTGTATTTTTTGAGGTTAGCAAAACAATGGGTACTTTTGTCGTGATAATAAAATATTCGTAAGACGATTCATTATGAACCAAAAGCCGTTTTGGGACTCGGTATATCCAGGAACTCCCAGAAGGCGAAGGACGACTTTGAGTTAGCTCTCAAACGTTACTGGGTAGGATGGAACTTTTTCTACACTGATGCTTCAAAGTTGACCGAAACAGGAAATACTGGTGTGGCAGTTTACTTTCAAAATTCTAGAATCGCTCTTCTCTTTCAATGCCCACCAGAAGCATCAGTGTTTACAGGAGAGTGTATTGGTATTCTAGAAGCCATACACTATATCAAATCCCATCAAATAACAAGATCAGTAATTTTTTCAGATTCCCTTAGTAGTATTCAGGCCTTAAAGCAAAATCAACTTCATAGTAAAATCCATAGCCAAATTATTGTAGATATTAAGAACTTGTTATTTGATTGTTCCCAAAACGGTTTGGACATCGAGATAGCCTGGATCCCCGGTCACTCGGGAATTGTTGGCAATGAGTGCGCTGATTCGTTAGCAAAGTATGCCACATTGAATCCGGTTGATCGAAAGCACTACGTGGTTCATAGCTACGATTTGCGGAATGGTGCCAAACCCAAGCTATTTAGCTCGTGGACTGAAACATGGAAGACGACCTCTAAAACCAAGGGTAGATACTATGCAGCCATACAGCCCGAAATCCAACGTAAGCCTTGGTTCTTTAAATGCCCTAAACTAGCGAAGAGAACTGTTTCGTCACTGTGTAGGCTGAGACTCGGACATTGTTGTAGTCCAGTGTTCCTGAATAAGATACATGTTCGGGACAGTTCCCTATGCGAGTGTGGTCTTGCGGATGGTACTTTAGACCATATTTTCTTTTCCTGCCCCTTATACAACAAATCTTTCGACCTGTATCGAAAAATTTGTAAGTGTAAAATCCCTCTCCCAACCAATTTTCATTCCCTTCTCTCCCACTTCTCCCCTAAATTAATAAACATTTTGGCTACATTTATGAACGAAAATGACCTTAAATTTTAATTGGTGCGTAATATATATGTAATTATTTTGTATATAGTGGTAAATGTATTATATACTCGTATATGTATATAATATCGTAGATTAGATTGTAAATTAGATTATATGTCTTTACTAACACCTGTGTTTGTCCTTCCAGCATAGACTAACATCTACCACGAAGTCAAAAGTTCGACGGTGGACCACACCGAGTCGCCGTCTCAACATGACACTGGCAGAATAGTCGCAAACGGCTCAATTGCCATAAAAAAAAAAAAAAAAAAAAAAAAAAATATTCGTAGACTAGGTACTTTAAATCGTGCCACTCTGGTCATGTGTGTGAAGAATATCCCCGAGTATCCGGAAAGTCTGTAAAATAAAATGAGTGGTATTTTCCAGTCGTCTGTTTTATTGATATACTGGGTGTAAGGGCCAGCCCTCCACTTACTTTAAGGGCTTGCTCAGTAGACGAATCTGAACATTTCCGCCTCACCATACAAAATTATAAATTTTATCGGACAGTTTGTATGGGGAAGTCGATTTTTTTTTTCGTTTCCTGATTAAAAAATTTGTGGGAAGATGTTCAAATTCATCTACGGAGCAAGCCCTTAAAGTTAGTGGAGGGCTGTCCCTTACACCCAGTAGAATTAATAAAAGTAAAGCATAACAGAGCGACTGTTGAAACCGTAGCAGTTTTACAAACCATAATTTTAAGTATGAAAAAGTTTCATACACAAAACAACATTGTATCATCAATAAACTCATAAAAACTAAGGAGAAAAAAGACCAGTTGTTGTAACAAAAAAAAAATAGTGGACAAGATATGTCTGCTTGGCAAACTATGGGCAAAGTAACACCTGGTGACAGTGAGTCGGGGTCACAGCAGACTTAAAAAGAGGACGAACAGGCTAGATTTGATCAGGCCTGAAAGGAGGAAGCGCAGGCTCGCGAAAGATGTAAGGGGTGAAAGTTGGCCTTTGCAGGAGTGGAACAGAATACTGCTTTGCACACACAATGCATTGAAATCCTCCTTTCTTGGAATTAGAATAAAAAGAGAAAAATGATGTTAATATTATTTAACAACCATTATTCAGGATTTTCCAACCTTACTTAATTCATGAATCCCCGACCGGTCTCATAGGACCGCGCTGTTATTGTTTTACTATTGTGTCTGGTTTCGCGGGTATCGATAGGTTAAAGATTTTCGCACAAGGAGGAGAGAGAGGTGTCAGACTAAAAACTTACTTGTGTTCTTTCAGTAGCCTTATAGATTCCAGGTCCATAGTAACTCCTTCGAACCGACCCGCAGGCCAGTGATTAACCCTTACTTCAATTTATTATAAGACAGAATACATACCTAAACTTAAAGCTACCATCCACCATCATATAGCCCTCACTCGATCCCGATGCTATCATCTTCCTGAAACACGATCTCGCACAAAGGAGCTGTAACTCAAGCATAATATGAAGCACTAGATTACCGAGTAATCACCGTGTTTAATTGCTAACTGCCCACGCGTAACTATCTATAATATCAATACGTCATTAGATTGGTATAAGTGGACATCTTAATGACTATTTTCCCTTTGAGGAGTTCGTGGTAGAAAATAACAGCCGCACAGGTCGATCTTCAAAGTTAAGCAACGCTTGCCAAGGTTGGCCTGTGGATGGGTGACCATCTTAACATAACGAGTTTCCTCCGTACCTCGAAAAGCACGTTAAGCCGTAGGTCCCGGCTGTCATTTGTAGATCTTTGGCACTCGTTACGGATAGTCAGAAGCCAGTAAATCTGACTCCAGTCTTGCCATGAAGTACCGTGTTACCCCAGTTAATGGGTTGTGGAGGTCTGGTAGGCAGCCGCTCCTCGTAAAATACTGGTATTCAGCTAAATCCGGCTTGACTGGAAGCCGACCCCAATATAGTAGGGAAAAGACTAGGCAGATGATGAGATGATGATCTTATTGACTACTTTCCCGTGATTTCAAGTGTTCGAAAAATTCTCATCGCGTCATTTCTAACTTCACACGAAACTTTTTCTGTACTATACATGCAATTTTGCATCTGACTGTACATTTACTTATAGCAATAAGGTTATGAAATCTTCTGCTTCTTACGTGTTAGTGGAGTTACATGTGTTAAAAATGTTGGTTCTAATACTTAATAGTTTCCTCACGAATATTTTACACATGAAGCGCCTGCCTGAATTTGAATCCAAGACCTGCAACTAGTAGGCCGGAGCCATTACTTGTACCATTTTACCATTGGCACCATGAGGTACTCCGTGTAACAAAGAATACAATATATAAAAGAATTAAAAGAAAGAGATAGACAACAAAATACGAACAAAAAACAAGCAATCACACCTTTGCTACTCTATTTAGTGTACAAGCAGGCTAAGATCTAAGACCATACCGCGTCGTCTTCAGTAATAAATATCAGACACTTGGACCAATACAAAATACAAATATAAAATATTTAATTTGTTTAACAATTACTACATATTAGTTTGTGATTACAAATCAAGGAGGAAAGGACGCCCGGGTGTCGCCACTGTGTGGACCGCCCGGAGGACACGGTGGAGCACACGGTAGAGGTGTGCCCCGCTTTGGCGGAGCACCGCCGTGTCCTTGTGGAGGCTATCGGCGGCGGTGACCTCTCGCGCCGGGCCCTGGTACAGACCATGGTCCGGAGCGAGGAGGGGTGGCAGGCAGTCGCCTCCTTCTGGGTAGCAGTAATGTTAGCGAAGGAGGCTGCCGACCGCGTGAGGCAACGGAACTCACGCCGCCCCCGCCGAGATCCCGATCCCGATTACCGACCACCGTAGGCGCGGGCTCGCGGACAGCGAGCACTGGGTAGCTCACCGTCCGGCAGTCTGGTAATAATCTGGACCGAGCCTAGTCGTCGACGGTGCGTTCTGTTCCACGCGCGCCTCAAGGAGATGTCAGCAAACTGTAGGGGCCCGGTAGGGCCGAAGCCTCTGGGGAACATGGTATCCGAAAGGTTGTCACCGTGTCCCCCAGATCGATGGCAACGAAGGAACAGGGTAGGGGTTTAGTCAGTAAGAGTCTGACACGCCCTCCCGCTCCGCCCAAGAGTGGGAGAAGTCATTCTGATGATACCCCTACCGAAAAAAAAAAAAAAAAAAAGTTTGTGATTACAAAATCAACAACTCAGTCTTGTTAAAAGAAAAATACTTACAAAGTGAAAACTGGACCATCTTTCATTGCCAGCAATAATAACTTTACGATGATTACATTCTCAAATACGGCCACAATACTAAAACAAAGGAAATGTAACGTTAAAAAATAAGTGTTATTAATAAAGAAAAGCAAGGAGAATGCAATTATCATGATGTACTACTACTACCCCGCCCACACTTTCGGGTAATCGGGTAGTTGGCTTGTTAAAACAAATGATTAATTACTATTACTATGCATAGCGCGTGCACCCACACACACGCCATCAACGTATTTTCTGAAGCTATAAATAAAATAAACTTCTAAAGGTGAATATTTCAGAATAACCCGCCAAATTCAAATTTTTGAAAATGGAATTTGCATTTTAGGGGCCTTGCCATGACGTGTTAACATGGCATGCAAGCGAGAAAGAGGAATGGTGCTATACATCATATATAACTCCATCTCTTTAAAAGTTCCGTTTTGGTCCTCAAATGGATCGCGTCAAAAGCTCGTGGTAGGACCCTGCCAAAAATATTAGTTTATGAATCCCCGACCGGTCGCATGAGACCGGTCGGGGATTCATTATAATATATTCATGAATATATATTCATGAATTAATGTAAAAAAATATATTTGCGGCCTGGCATGTATGTATTTACACAATTATACACATGATTATACGTACAGCGGAAGCCCTGACGAAGTCTGTGTTTCCTGGTAGCTACAACCTGGGGTCTTTAAGTCAACACTGATTAGGTTAATTCTAGGAAAGCGTGTTCCGTTGTCGACCACAAATTCGCTTTGACGTCAGGTGAAATAGACGTTACGTCAATTCTTATAATATTACAAAGAGGTAAAAGTAAGTTTGTATGTAGGGGGTAATCTCTGGAACTACTGGTCCGATTTGAAAAATTCTTTCAGTGTTAGATAGCCCATTTATTGAGGAATGCTATAGACTATACCATCACGCTACCACCCACGGTAGCGGAGCAGTAACGGAAAATGCGGGTGAAACCGCAGGGGATAGCTAGTATTATATATTTGGAAGTAACTCGGTCTGTCTGTCTGTTGCTTTCACGGCTAAACTACAGAACCGATTTTAATGACATACGGTACGGAGCTAGCTTGAACCCCAAAGACGGACATAGGCTACATTTTATCTATGTTCGACTTCAACTGTGCATCCTCATAACCAACATTGCGCAAACGAAGCCGCTGGCAGAAGTTACCACACAAATATAAAACTTACTGAAACTGAATACCCTTATTCATTTTTAAAAACAGTAACCAATTCAAGATCAAGACTAAACTTCGCAGCTGCGATCTCCTAGAAAATGTGTTAGACGTTCATAAATGGATTTGATCCAATAGTTTTTTTACCAGGATAGCAGATTGTGCACATGGTCGTACATTATTATGCATCGTATGTTTTATTCCAGGATATTGTTTAGTCTACCCGAGTGTCTGTTTTCATTCTAATTTGTCTAGCCGTTTGAACATGAAAGAGTTACAAACGTACATACTTTCGCCATTATAAGTGTTGGACTACCTCAGCGAAGCTTGTCGAGAAGGGTAACTCGACACTTTTACTGCCAAATACTGCAAAAATCATCGAATTCTAATCAAAAACATAGTAAATAATTGTGAGTACACTGGCTTAAGGCGGGCGCGACGTTAGAATTATCCATACAAACGTAATACCAAAATCATTTGCAGTTTAAGCATATTTACACCATAATATGATGTTCTTCGGATTCAGACAATAATTATCTAGGTTCCTACATCGTCTTTTTGTTGAAAAACTTACCCCAAACGAAATTTAAGCGAATTTAAATTTGCACATTTTCACAGCGAAAATGTCATGTTTTTATTTTGTTTTTTTCTATATTATAAACAACAATATTTCAAAATATCTCTCCGTAGGAACACAGATATTATTATCAAGTTATAAATACTCGAAACAATATTGGAAATACATTAATTTTTCATTCATCATTTTTGGTATTACGGAACATCTCCCAAATTTCCAATAGTTTGTATTGCTATCACAGCAAGCAACTGTCAGTGTGCGGATGATGACTTTACTCCAGTCAGTGTGTCCAAGAATTGTTTATACTATCTGGATTGATTCCATCAACCTCAAAAACGTATTTTATTTCGTCTCAACTCAAAATAGCGCGCGGTGTTCGCAGGCCACTTAATTCATGAATCCCCGACCGGTCTCATTGGACCGCGCTGTTATTGTTTTACTATTGTGTCTCGTTTCGCGGGCATTGATAGGTTAATTGAAACTGTACGAGATTGAAACTGTACGAGGACATGTGAAACTGTATGAGTTTTACCAACCACATGCATAGTGTCCCGTGTACAAACCGGCCGGTGCGGTAAAGCTTGTGCTTGTGGAATGCCCGTAAAAGGAAAAGGAAATCAATTTTGGACTTGTCACTGATATAATTTCGCTTTGTAAAGAGCTTAACCCTTTTAATGAAAACTCTTTGACAGCAAATAACTTAATCCTCACCAATGTGCATCCCCAAACTGTCTCACTGCATTTCCCTACAATCAAAACCCTAATATAAATTCAAAGTCTCTAGTCCTTTAATGAAGACGGAACCACAAGCCGAGCTGAGCTTAGCTAGTACGTCTAAGCTGACGGTAGACTGGGTACAGTAGGCTTAAAGCTGTTTAACTGTTTAACCGCATTAGGCCGGGACTCCACAAAAGCAGAAATGTGTGCGGTGTGCTGTACGAGAAGTGATGTTTTTCAGCTCGGGTGTGAGGTGTTGAGTGCTCAGTACGGGGGAGGGTGACATCGATTCTCTTTGGTGATATCACTCACTCGCACACAGCTCACATTTCCGCTTCCATCGCGCCATACCTACAAATATTAACACATCTCCGCACAGCGATCTCCACTGAAGCTGAGCGGAGATGAGATGTATCAATAACACAATTCTATTGGTTGTTTAAAAAACATCTCCTCTCCTCTTGTCTCGTCTCCGCTTTGATGGAGTCCCGGCCTCAGACAAATATTACACATCTCCGCACAGCGATCTCCACTGAAACTGAGCGGAAAGGACATGTATCAATAACACAATTCTATTATAAGTCTTTTGTTCTAATACACCCGTACACCCATTTATAACACAGGGCACCTTTACAATAAAGTATATCGGGTGTGTCTATTGGTTTTTTAAAAACACATCTCCTCTCCGCTCGTCTCCGCTTTGGTGGAGTCGGGGCCTTAAGGGCCGGGCTGTCACTCGTAGTACCGCATGCTCAGCTTTGGGCGCTAACTTAATGTGATGTCGACTGTACCTAATTATATTTGTACTGATACGGTCGGCGAGGGTAGTTAACGGGTGTTTCTTGTTTGTTCATCTTTAGTTCAAAGTGAAATCTTGAATAGGAGATTTAGTCAAAGCTATTGTGTAATTAACGCTCTACGTATTCCTCTTAATTATATTTTTTTTCATTAATTGGAACCGAAAATTTTGTTATCTTTTATTATATTAGTTTCTGTCCAAAAAGTACACAAAATAGGTAGGTATTGTGGTACAGTCTATGCGATTAGGTGTAGCAATAGAATAGAGCAAGTTAAAAATAGTTTTGAGTTTACAAACACAAATCATTCCTCTCTATAATATTCGTAGGTATAGTGGTCAGATATAAATGTAATATAGTAGGTATATTTACGTAGGTAAGTATATAAATGATTATGTATGAGTTTCTGAATGTAGTATTTGAGTTAAATACTCCTCAAACCCTACTGTGATGCCAGAGTATAAGTTTTCAGGCTACAGTAGAGAAATACTCAACTTACGGCCGAAATTAATAATCAATCCATCACATATCGGAGATTGAAAAACAAATGAAACAACAGAAAAAATGCAAATTTTTGTATGGTGGCATTTGTTTTTCAATCTCCGATATGTGATGGATTGATTATTAATTTCGGCCGTTAAAATGTTTAAATCAGAAATCGGAGATAAGAATTAGGTATTCTTATAGTGAGCACTGTGCATTAGTTCATGAATCCCCGACTGGTCCTATGAGACCGCACTGTTATTGTTTTACTATTGTGTCTCGATTTGCGGGTATGTGATAGATTAATCCTTCAGTAATCAAGATTGGTCCAGATATGTGTAAATCTGTGTAATGTACTTAAACCAAATTTCGATCACAGTAGGCAATCTTACCGGAGATCAGCCGAGTGCAGGAGATATAGCGGTTAATGCCACTGGAGTGCCACCTTTGTTTGTTTTAGTGCGCGCAAACAAGCGAAAAGATTGCACTCTCTGTTCCTATAGAGCTCATACACACGAGCGACATGTTGCCAACGGCATAGGTAACTGCATCTAACGACACGGGGCGGCGGCAGCCGCCGTCATCACTTCCAAGGCAGCCGTCGACGCGTCAGTGGCAGCCGTCGACGCGTCAGTGGCAGCCGTCAATCTATAGTGACATGTGACATACACGACGGCTGCCGCTGATCTTCGAAGTTGAAATGTCGACGGCTGCAGTTACCTCTGCCGTTGGGAACATGCCGCTCGTGTGTAAGCGTTCTTACTCTCAACGCGATAGGACGGCAATAGGTACGACACGACCGGGGAGAAGTGAGGCATATGGTCAAAAGCTTTAAGGGGGATGTTCCAGCTTAGCCCGCGAAATTCAAATTTTCTTATGTTTTTTGCTATTTGAAAGCCAGTGATAAGTTGTATAAAGTTAAAAATACTTAAGCGGCTGTAAAACGTAACTATTTACATAATTATAAACATAAAAATCATTAATACAAGCCTCCAAGCCCACCTAAATGCAGCAACGATTTTTTCGAGGTCAAAAACGTTCCTGCAACTAAGTGAGCTTGGAGGCTTGTATTGATGATTTTTATGATTATAATTATGTAACTAGTTACGTTTTACAGTCGCTAAAGTATTTTTAACTTCATACTACCTACCACTGGCTTACAATTTGCAAAAAACGTAAGAAAATTTGAATTTCGCGGGCTAGCTGAAGCATTCACCTTAAGTGTTTTTAAATAGTAAAGAGATGACATGGCACCAATTTCCAAAAGGCTTTTCTTTAAAAATTCCTGATGGTAAAACTCTATTTAATTTTTCTTGCATCACCTGGAGTTTCGAATCTAGTAACCCACACTTTGCAATTGCGCTTGTAACCACGAGACAAAAACCTCATAAAAAGGATATAGTCATCAGTAACGATATAACTTGGCACCTGTAACAAAAAATATCTGTAAATATCTATCTGTAAATAAAATAACCATGTTACGTCTTTATAAAATTAGTTAATCATCTTCATCTCCCTAACCTTTTGGGAGCTAGTTGGGAGCTTAATGTCGGCTTCCAAACCTATGTTTTACATGGAATGACTACCTATCAGACGTCCACAGCACAGTTACTCAAACAACTAGATGGATTTGAATGAAAATCAAAACACGGGTAGACCATGTCCTGAAATAGGCACACAAACATAAGATACCTACTTTTTATCCCTGGAGTGTTTTCTTGGGATAATTTTCTACATTCACGCGAGTGAAGCCTCAGGCAGCAGCTAGTGAAGACACGAAGTGTGGCAGTCACGCGCGAAATAGCCTAATCCATGACGAAATTAATAAACTCAGTCGTTTCTTACAACTCCACAAATAAAATAAACTATTACGCTTACTCAAATTACCTACTTTTCTCCGTCAAGCCAAGCAAAAGATTCTCTATTTTCTCTAACAAAACATAATTCTCGTTCCAACGTTCTCATAAAATAGTAAATTAGCCTGGAAATATTGCTTATATATATTTCGTTCGGTACATATACAATTTGCCAGTGGAATGGTTGGCATTGCGTCGACGATAGACGCAATAAGTCAACAACGAGGACCCGGGAAGCCCAGGGGTTTCTTATCTGAAATGAGACGCCCCTGGACACGCTCCCTTGACGACAGGATCACACATATATATATGCTCGTACCCACTTAAGTACATGACATATACGCTAAATGAGACATACGGTCTGTACTTTTCTTCCAAAAATGTTGTACAGCGGTGCCAAAACGCTGATTACGTATTTTCTACAGCTTTAGTTCCCGTTTCTTGGTGCCAAAGTCTTTTGTATTTATATATGAGGGTTGTAAATGCTGCACATTATGGTAAGTGATCGTCGACCGAGATTACTCACCACTATTATTTGAGTATATCTTCTTCTTAACTACGTAAAAGGAGACACAGACTGACATATCAACGCACACTCGAAACTACTTACTGGGACTAGGAGTGTGAAAGTATGCACAAAATTTCCTTTTGTAACGTAGACGAGCACTAAAAGAGAATTTTCCAAATTCACCCCCTAAGAGGATGAAAGGGTGTCCAAGTCTAAGGGAAACCCCCTTATATGAAAAAATGTATATTGGAAAAGATCTAAAAAAAATCTATTATCTACTTTTTTTTCATGTCTACATTGTATACCTTATTTTATTGTACCTATGGTTTATTAGTATATCTGTTCTAGCGTTTGCCTTTTATTTTTTTTTCTTTTAATGCACCTATCACTACCTTTTATTCTTTGCGGCACCCAAAAGGCGACTGGTAGAAGATTACTAAGGCATTTCTGCATATGTACTTTTGTGTGCATAAAGCATTTAATTATCAAATATCAACCATTTCTATATCTTAATATACATAAATCTCGTGTCCCAATGTTTGTCCTCAATGGACTCCTAAACCACTTAACCGATTATAATAAAATTCGCACACCATGTGCAGTTCGATCCAACTTGAGAGATAGGATAGTTTAAATCTAAAAAAAAAAGAAAAAAAAGTTGTGTAAAGTAGGGTAGTGTAGGGTAGTGTAGTGTAGGGTAGTGTAGGGTAGTGTAGGGTAGTGTAGGGTAGTGTAGGGTAGTGTAGGGTAGTGTAGGGTAGCGTAGTGTAGTGTAGGGTACTGTAGGGTAGTGTAGGGTAGGTAGGGTAGTGTAGGGAAGGTAGGGTAGGGTAGCGTAGGATATGTAGGGTAGTCATTTGACGGGAAAAATTCCAAAAATAAATAATTGTCTACCCCGTGCGAAGCCGGGACGGGCTGCTAGTTTAAATATAAGTTACAAGCTTCTGCTAGGGGGTAAAAGATAACCTAACCTACAACCTATTCTCAGAACTTCGAAATATACACAAAATATTTCATAAAAATCTGACAAGCTGTTTCAGAAGAATTCGACAACAAACACTGTGACACGAGATTTTCATATTTGTATTAATTTTAGATTACACAAGCTCATTTGCAACAAAGCAAATATGTCAGTTGAACATAGAAATAATATGAGCTCCACGAACCTAAATACAAACAAGAAAACCTAATTAATTTTCCTCTCATGAACTGATGAAACGATCAATTTCGCTTACACCAAACCAACCACAGTTTAATACGCTGAAATTGGTGTTCCTGAGTTCAGTAACACACGAAAACTTTACATTGAGTATTCCCAACTGCAAATCCTAAATTCATCCTTCATTATAACGAATGCAGACACACACACAGTAGCCACTATAAAGCCTTTCATGAGAACACGACACATTCACAAAACAGAGAGGCTTTAATTCCTTTGAAACTGGAAACATCACCCAGTGGCCGAGATCAGGAACAAGCAACGACTCCGCCAGCCAACCCATAGCCTCTAATGAAGCAGTAAATTCTCCAAAACGGAAGTTTCTCTAACGGCATGCCATTTGAAAACCGCATCAAATATTATTCACGACGGGTTGGACACTATGAATAATGGATAGGAACCCGTGCCCAGCTTAGTGTCAATGAGATCACGCGCACCCGCTCCCATATTGGATTATTGCGAATAAATGACAAAAATGGTTTTCGATCTAGCATCGCGCCGCCGGCGTATACAGGATTCGTAAAAATGCAATTTATATCACGTAGGATATCGAAATGAACGAGATTTTCTCTCGCACCGAATTCATTAAGTCCGCTATCTTTGAGAGGGGTTCGTATACTTAAAAATACATCGGTATAGGTAATTATGGTAAAAAGATTCGGTCGGATGGCCCGCAGCAACACAGGTAAACATCGCCTCGTATTTTCCCTCCCTTGTAATTGAATAACGACCCCTGCTGGCTCAGCGGATGCTCAGAAAAATAATTCTATTATTGCCCTCTCTTTCTTCTGCTCTCACTTTCCATAAAATATTTCAAGAGTAATATTAACTTTCGTTGTATACTGCTACGTGAATTTGAAAATTTGTTTAAAACTAGCACTTTGTCTGCGACTTTGTTCTCGACAATGTTTTCGTAAAAACTTGAACACCCCTTATGTCGCCTTTTGTGGGTAGTTTTGAAAAACTAATAATAACAGTCTGTAGTTACTCAGATACCCGCGAAACGAGACACAATAGTAAAACAATAACAGCGCGGTCTCATAGGACCGGTTGGGGATTCAAACGTTATTATTCATATTGATTAGAATTTGTACCAAGTTTCAAGTTTAATCACCCAAAAAATAAAATATTCGTTTAACAACCCCGTCGTTTTATAGGGGTAGTTTTAAAAATTAAAAGCATACGTCATTAAATTTTTTGTTCTAGGACATCCCTATCCCCAACCGGTCCTATGAGACCGCGCTGTTATTGTTTTACTATTGTGTCTCGTTTCGCGGGTATCTGAGTAACTACAAGCTTAACAGTGAAGGGAAACATCGTGAGAAAACCGTACATCTCGATTTCTTCACGATATTTTCCTTCACCCTTTTGAGAGCAGTAGTGATAAAATAACTAACACAAAGTAATGCGCAGGGTTGGAACCTGCAACGTTCATCTCGTAAGTCGGGACCGTTACCACTGGAACCACCACTGCTTCTATAAATTAAAAACAAAATAAAGTTGACTTCAACGCCATCTACCGGGAAGTTGACTACTCTTAGCTTTCACCGTAATTCAATTTGTCCCTGTGATTCACAGAATTGTAGTGCAGAGGATTTAGTTTGTTATTTGATTGTACTCTCAATATCCATTTAGTCCATCCACTAGTTTATTCAGTTATATCCAAGTAATCTATCTATTATTCTGTTTCAACATTAGATTGCCTACTACTTTATGAACCCCCGAATCAAGTGTTATAAAGACTTTGAAGAGGTATTTCTTGTCTAGTTGTTGTCTTTGATTTAGTATGATCACAAGTATGATGATTGATAGACTACATATTTTAAAACGAAACTAATCCAGACTTTGAAAGTTTTTGTTAAAGACCTTACCATAACTCAAGATGAGAGCGTAGAAGATGATGCCTTGTGTTTCACGCGTGCCTAGAGATGTCAACAAATCTGTAGGAGCCCTGAATTGAAGCCTACACAGCGATAGTTGGCTTCCGAAAGGGAAACCCGGTGTCCCTGAACGCAAGGCAAAAAAGGAAGATATGCGTAGTAAGTAAAAGTCAGACAGCTCCATCTTAAAGAGGGAGAAGTCATTAAATAATTTCTCAACTAAAAAAAACAAGATGAGAAGCTACAACGACGACCCTTCTTTTTATGCTTGTAAATAAATCCTCCAGCTCAGAGTCTAACGAAAGGAACAGTCAAACTTTAACTATGTAAAACACAACTGTATTCCTTCAATTGCCTTTGGTTTCTAGTCATGGTAACCCTTCCAAATAACCGGAACCCGAGCACAATAATCGTCCCTATGATCATACCCTTTCACATTTTTCCACGTAACAGACACTTGATATATAAACTTCGTAATGAAAACTGAAGCTCGGCTCTGAAATAAAACTGGTACCAATTAAGGAAAACAAGGTGGTCGTGCCTTCGTATTAATAAGCTTAATTAACGGTTAAGGAGCGAGGGAGGATCATTAAAGGCGTCGGGAACTACTTACTGTAAACCAGTGTCGTTGGTCTGTACTATAGTTTAGGTACGAAGTGATGATAACAGAGGTGCAGCTGGATGACTTACAGCCCTGGGGCAAAAAAACTTTGGCCCCTTTTTTATGTAGGACTGGGTGGAGCAGAAAAAAATTACAGACTTTTACTGACTAAGACGTGTGGCATGATCAACGTAGTGTTGGAACTTATTTTGATTTCGAAGGTGGGAGAAGTTTTCGCTAGTTCAATAAGAGATTTCCGTATCAGGTTTTAGGGCCTTAGGGGGAGTTTAGTTCCTAAACACCTAGCCCTTTGGTAGCTACGCCAGTGGATGATAACAGTTAGATATCTATTTTAGACCCCGTGGACAAATGCGACGCGACTAAAAGACAATTAACTATTCGTTTCCATCCTTATTTATTTACATATTTTAACAAGAAATCCCCACGTCTCTCTATCGGTTCGCGCTAAACTCAAAAACAAATGAACGGATTTTAATGCGAGTGTTATTAATATATAGAGTGAGAGTGATTCATGAGAAAGAATGGATAAATATACATTAGAGACATACCTACTAGAGCAAATCTGATAATTTTAAAATCACCTTTAGAATATAAAAAGAAAATATACAGAATTATCCTGAAAATGCATTATTTTCTGTCGCAGGTAGGTACTGAGTTCGTAGTATCTGTAGGTAATCTATATAAAGATTTAAGTTTAAGCATAAATTGTGTTACTTTTTTATGTACAATAAAGTTTATTCTATTCAATTTTATTCTTCTAATAGAGTCAACAAACATATACAAAGCGATCAAAATGTCAAACTAAATCTACAAACAGGTAGCGATGACCTCGTAAAAAACCTCGTAGTAAAATCTATGGGAATTGGAAAAAATTATGGCGACACAATTATTAACCCAGGGATCGATGTCGTAAAAATAAATGATCAGTTTTATAGCGTCGGCGAGAGTCCAATTTTATGATGTGGGAATTTCAGTAGCCTCATGGTATAATATTGCGCTTATCTCGCGGCCGTCTCGGGCTGGGTCGGGGATAAATCTACTAAAATATAATTTAAGGATAGTTTTAGTTTTATTAGATGTAACAATTCGTTATGGTATGAAATTTTCTACGTCTTATACTTGTACACGGTTTCTACTTATAAAAGAAATATTAAAAACATTAAAACTTTACTCAATTTTTTTATAGAAAACTATGGTTGTTTTGTACCGAAAGTTTTGGTAGATTAGAGGTTTGTTTGATTACCTCTAATCTACCATTGTTATGTCAAATTGTGACCAAACCTAGTTTATTTCAGTACGACTGTAATAAAAAACAAAATAAATATGTATAAATCATAAAATCTAAATCAAACACGACGAACAACTTCGTGAAGTGGCGCGACGCGGAGCCCTATACAACATGTGTACGCAGCGTAACGTTACAATTACGTACACTTCGCACGGTATTCGCACATCGCACGATATGTACGCGCCAACAAATTGCATTCCTCTCCTCACAGCTAGATATATTCCGCCTTGCCGTACAAAGGGGATATGACACGCGTTATAAATTGTCTATCCATAGTGCGCCGCGTACCGGTTGCGGACACGAAAACATTAAAATGACAAATTGTTCATCGCTGTGATTCCATTTTTCACGACGAAGGAGGTACGCCTCAACATTACGCCGCGGATGTACGACTACGTATATTAATTCGCGCAATTTAATTTACGTCAACGATTGACGCGGTAAATTGACGAAAAAATGCTCCAATATTTTTTTCCATAAATTTTCTTATTGATTGCCCGGTCTACGATTGATTTGTTGGAAGTTCACGGGTTTCTGAACATTGGGCATAATAACCCCGGTATTGGCGGAGCTTTTCCTAATTATTTTTGAGTTGATGAAGTATTTCATATTTGTTTAGAATAAGAAGCTTATGAATGGATCGACTTTAACTGCTCTCTTTAATTACCAGTTATTGACTTTATTGACGTTACATTATTAATTTATTTAAGAAATGTATTCGTTTGATCCTGGGGAAGCGATTGAAATATTTCGAACTAAGAACCAATTTGCCGATCAAAAGGGGACAAAGCTCTTAATTATTTCAATCCCAAAATCAAAAATTACTAGGTAGCTGAGTTTCTCAGAATGCATATGAATGAAATAACTTGCTCTCAGAAACTCACGGGACAGCACTTACAGGAGCATAGTTACATTTCAATAATGCACAAACAAAATCTAAGACAAAGAATAAAATCTCACAACACAATTTGTCAAGTCCCAGACGGTTACAGCGGCAACAGTCACAATACAAGTCTTGTACGAACAAATTCGCATTTAAATGCAACTTAAAGTTTGTCGACTGTGCCCAGTTAGGCGGGCCGCACACGAGCGCGCGAACTCGTTAACGGTAGCTTAACTATTTCTTCAGCGTGTAAAATGATTAGGGCCTCTACACACGTAATATATGTGTTGACATGGTCGTATCAGTGCCGACTGGTGAGCCGCTAACGTTTGCTAGAGTGACGTTAGTAAAATGTGACTGACTGTTACACTGTTGTGTATCAAGGCGACAATTATTGACCAGAGCTGCTAGATTGTTCGAGTCTTTCCACAGACCTGGAATGCGTTAGAAGGACTTCTACAAGCTGAACCGATGATGAAATTAACAGGCCTGGCCGTTATGGCGACACATGGGGGAGACCGATGTCCAATAGTGGACGTCTTTTGGGTGAACAGATTTAGATGATGAATACATTTCCAAATAAATTCTCCTTCCATGGTGCTTCCATTTGCCCGATATCACAAATGTAAACATGTATCTACTTCGTATTTAACGTAGTAAGTTTAAATCGAACTTTATACGAACAAGGTTTTATTCAAGCGTAAAGAATGGCAGCAAGTAATTTATTCATATCCTGTTTCTTTAACTACAGCCATTCTTTACCAGCTCGACGCTTATGCACTTAAATTGTAGTTGAAATTGCGTAGAAGTCCCGTGAGACAAAGACATGCAAGTCAAACACCCAACTAGGTCACAATGCAAAAAATATAAACTGTTCTCTCGTTCCTGCAAAGAAAGTCTTCTCGAGGAAAAGTGCACAATATATTCAATGTTTATTTTCGAAATAGTTCCACATAAACGACGCATTATTTCAGAGTTTTCCAACTGAAAGCACAAATCAGTTACAAAGTTGCGCGCGACGCGTATAGTTGAGTCGTAAAGACGCTGCTATCAATCCGAGACGGCACTAAACATGGAACACGAAAGAAATCACACAAAGCGACAAACGGATTCGTGATTGCCGAACCTTATCTGCGACATAAACGAATGCCGTAAAACGATTATCAGTCATCTACGAGGTTCGTGTAAACACGGCTCGCCGTCCGCAGCCGCCATCATCCTCGTGTAAACAACAGGCTGTAAACGAACAAGCAAATATAATTTATTGGCGACAGAGCGCTCACAACGGTGACATTACCGCTCACATAAAATCGCTTAAATTCAAATCGTCGTGTAGGTCCCGGCGCGGTCGCGGAGGATTGAATCGCTTAAGCGACAATGTCGTTTCGGTTCGCCTCAAATTACTCGAATGGGTTTTCGATATACCGCCCATTTGATGGGGAGCCCTTTTAAGTTAGATGAAAGCTCCTGGCGCAAATTGTAACCACTAGCCGTAATGGTAACACGTACTATCTATTAGGGCACCACTCTATAGGCACTTGCGATGAAGAAAGTATCACTTAGGATATACCATCCCAGTTGCTCCTTCCTAATACTGTATTAACTGGAATACCGTTTTATTTCTTGGATCTTTATATAGACTCTTTTTTATAATGTGTATGTGAGAGCACTGTAGAATTCTCAGATTCATACATTACTTTCTATTTCGAATACAATTTCGAACCACTTTTTTATTATTATTTCGTTAATTCATTTTTAAATATGATTTTATACAATACAGCCAAAAAAAAACACAAAAAATAGAAACCACCTGAGGCTAAGCTAGCGGCGCGGCAGTCAGAGCTCCAAAGAAAAGAACCTACTCATAATATGAGCCGTGTCCAGGATTACTTACCGCTATCTGAGTCAAGCCCTTGATCCAGCCATTTAACGATAGCCTCCTAAGGTGGTGGTGGCTATTAAACCATTGGCGACGACTATTAGTACATGTCAACATCCTCGCGAGTTAAGCATTTTTTTTTATTGTTCTTTGATCACAAAAAGTGGTTAATATTGTTTTTCCGTGGTTTTTCCCATTGTAGTATATTCGAAAGCTACTCTTTAAAAAAAATCATATACCGTGAAGTTTATTTTTTTCTTCTCCATTCGAAACGACCAATGGGAACCGTTTATAAGTGCCTGGTAAAATAAAATATTTTGAACAGAATTGATCCATGAAATTGCTCCGATTTCTTGAAAAAATAATGAGTGGGCCTAAAAGTTTTTATAACCCTGTTTTAACAGAGCGCCGATCATAACAAGGCGAAGTTTCATTTAACTTAAAACTCAGGAATAAATGAAGAACCGTTTCTTGTTGTCTTTCAGTCCTCTGTAAACTCTGATGGTCCGAAAAACTAATATTTTGCAGAAAAGTTTTTATTACGTTTGTTATGATATCCTCGAAGTAGGATCCTGCTATGAATTTGGAGATCCGCTTCGTGATTTCACTAAAAACACTTTGAGAGTGGCGTGGCTCGTGGCTCGACTCGCGCAAAATACTTGAGTTATATAACTTTATTCCTGCCACTCCTGTGACGGCTCCAATTTGTTTATTTTGTGTTTTTTTTTATTCGTAGAGTTTCGGTTTCGTGTATTATGTTAATTTTAAGGTATTTATTTTAGGGTTTCAGTGTATAAGGAAAGTGCAGAACTATTAAAAACGAAGCTAAAGAAACAGTTCAGTTTAACTTTTATAAACTGTTGTCTAATCTCATTGAAATTATAAAGTCGAAAGTTTGTGATAGTGTGTATTTTATTACTTCTTCCCACTCGAACGACTGAACGCATTTGGATGAAATGTACATGGGTAGACCATGTCCTGGAATACCAAATAAGATTTTTTTATCCCGAGGGTATAAAGGTCAACTTCGGCTCAAAATCGGTTTACTATTGACCGAGAAATCGGTGCACATATGTAAGTACATAAAAAAAATACATAAAGCCGCATACCTAACCTCCTCCTTTTTGAAGTCGATTAATGTGCGACAAAGTTAATACTTTCTAAATTCAACACTAACTAAATGCACAAACATTGCGAAGTCAAAAGCCAAAACAAATTTCAGCCCTCCACAGCTTCCAATCGCTTACTGCTACAGAGAAGCCAAAGTAAACAGCACAATTTAATTTGTAAAAGGTACAGCACATTATGCTATTTTCTTTTATTGCCGGGGTACGGTTTACGTATTATTAGACCTTTACTTGTTACGACAGTTCTGCTATGATCCTATGAAGAGTTCCGTTCTATATCTTCGAAGTTCACCATCAGATCACAACAATATTTATGGGAACAAGTTAGAATTATAATCTTTCAATAAAGACGATCTATAAAACGATAGATGCGAGACGACGACGATGTGGCGACGCTCTGGGGAGGCCTATGTCCAGCAGTGGTCATCTTTCGGCTGATATGATAACGATGATGATGAAAGATACAACTGTTCAAAATCGATCCACAATTGACTGAAAAAGCGGTGAAAATATAACCTCTACTTTTTGAAGTCGGTTAAAAAATTAAAAACTTAATATTTTCTAAATTTGACACTATATTCTGTTCAATAAACCCGGAGACTAAATTGACATAAGTAATGTCAAAATTTCTATAGGAATGACGCCTGTTCTTTGGTGTTGAAATGTCATTTTAGTCTCCGGAATTATTGAACAGAATATAACTAAATGCACAAACCGTCCCGCCCTCGACTTCCAATCGCTTACTGGTACAGAGAAGCCAAGGTAAACAGCACAATTTAATTTGTAAAATTTCTTTTATTGCCGGGGTACGGTTTACGTGTTATTAGACCTTTACTTGTTACGACAGTTTTGCTATGATCCTATGAAGAGTTCCGTTCCATATTTTCGTAGTTCATCATCAGATCACAACAATACACTTTATAATTATAATCTTTCAATAAAGGTAAAAATACTCAAAATTGGTCCACAATAGACCGAGAAAGCGGTGAACATTATAGCCTCCTCCTTTTGGAAATCGGTTAAAAAGTGAAAAAAAAAACTTAATAGGTACATTCCAAACTTGACATTAACTAAATGCACAAACCAAAAGCCAAAACAAATTTCAGCCGCCCTCCACTTACAATCGCTTACTGGTACACAGAAGCCAAAGTAAACAGCACAATTTAATTTGTAAAAGGTACAGCACATTATGCTATTTTCTTTTATTGCCGGGGTACGGTTTACGTGCTTCATTTCCTTTACGGAGAAGTAAGATCCAATCAGCTGGTCGGAACTAGCGCCTGTAAGAGTGTAACCTAAATAGGTTGCTAAGTAGCTACTGAGCCACTAAAATAATGTACTGGTAAACGATTGAGTAAGGTTTAAGAGGTTTTTAAAATGAATAAGGTTTATTTTGTACCTGTTTTGATTGGTTTTCAGGTAGTTTATGAAATAGGAGCAACTAGCTCTCTACCACGGTTTTTTTTTCACAACTCTCACTCAACGCCGTCTAGTCCCAAGTTAAGCAGAGCTTGTGTTATAGATACTAGACAACTGATAAACGTACTTCAGTACATCATCATCATCTGCCTAGCCTTTTCCCAAAAGTCAAATTCGTACGTAAAAACCCCTAATTAAAATTGTTTCGGGTTCAAACCTACCCCTACCTCACATTGTGGCCGTATTTATAAACACCCAGAGTAACCGAGTAACCCGCAGTGTATTATTACATGATATTTAACCCAGGGAAAATCTATTATTATAATTAATCATAGCAAGTGTACCGCTCAACTTTAGGGCTCACGAATGATTGGGCCAATAAATTGTGCCACAAACATGCGCAAAACATCAACAATTTCAGATACCGACTTGACAGCAGTAAATTAATGAACACCGGTCACAGCGGATTTATTAGGGTTCCGCAGGGAGTGTGCTCTCATCGATTACACTGCTCCACTCATTCCTAGCTTTGGTTCAGTATGCTCTTTGAAGTGTACCGAACGGGTTAGTGCTTACACAAACGTTCTTCTTTCTAGCTAACCGAGATTTCTCTGGAGAATCCAATCGGGATTATCGTCAGTTATTGAACGGACTCTGTCCATTTGGGAAACGTCATTATTTTACCAAATAAAAGGATTTTGAGATAGATAATATATACTCTTTATTATACTCCATATAATATTCACATACAGTAGGAGCTTAAAATAAATAGAGTGTAATCATGAACAAGAGTGATCTTATCGCTAAAATCGTTTTTTACAGACTACCTTTGAATGGATTTGACAGAGAAAGAGTAAAGATACGCGGGCAGTTCGTAGTGTATCTACTACTTACATACATACAATACTACATTCAAAATATGTATATATGTGTGTACATAAACTGTTAAATAAATAAATACATATGAAAGCAGAGAAATTTATACCAACTTAAGGCAGAATTCTAAAGGATTTTGGTGCAAATCAATCACTGTATTTGGCAGTAGAGAATAGCCTGATTACATTACTGAATCTAATATAGTCGACTGGTCTTTACAAGAGCAATTTGAATATAGTGAATATTATTAAGAACGTGAATAGTTACGATTCCATTGGCACACGACCGAGCTACAAAATTACCTAAGCGTGCGCTTCAACTAAAAGCATCTTATTTAGTATTCAAACTTAGTATGGAACCTTGCCATTCAAATTGAGATATACAGCGTAGTGAAAAGGCTGCTTAGTTGTACTACAGTGCGCCCGAGTTGAATGAAAACATTTCTCCAAACGCTGTTAAGAATACTTAAATGTATACGAAATTCGTAATAGGACAACTTAATAAAGTGATTCAACTTTGTAATACAATTTCAGATTTTCTAGCACTAAGTAAGCACTGTAAAAGTTTACTACAACGTGGTAAAAGTTGTGACCACTCTATCACTACGGTTAATACTTAAACACCCACTTATTACTCGCTAACATCTACATTACTTTTTATAACTATGTCCAACTTCTGTGAGCCATTCTCGTATCAGTTCTCAGAACATAAATCCAAAAACCAATATACAATATAATATCTCTTACCAAAATAGACTGTAGGAATAAAGTTTTACAGTCAATGTCGGCAAACTTCGTGTTTTACTAAAAGACTAATAAAAGCCTTCACATTTCACCGAAAGCTCTAGGAGCCTATCGTCAGAAATATAGCCCATAAAACGGACTATCAAACGTAGCCCATGATAAATGTGTGACAATTCATAAGTTTTGTTCGTGAACCGTTTCTAAATCACTAGGAATGTATACTTTTACTAAAAACGAACGATTCTTGTATTGAATAACTCAGAAAAAGCCGTAGATAAATGGGCCCATCTATTTCTCCAAACGGAGCTATTTGTGATCTGAATTGTAGATTTTCAGTGTAGATAATGTTTGCCTATATTTCACGGTAGAAACGAATATATATAGAGAACGGAGAGGCATTGCCAATATTTATAATAATTGTTGGGGGTATGAAGTTGAAATCTCGACAAAGCCCCAGCTTGAACGAATGCCTCGCGATCCATTTATGCTGTCTCTGTCCCAGCGCTAGAATCACGTCCGCGCGAAGATTTTCCATTCTCTTCTTAGTGTTGTGTATTTGATAAATAGGTACATAGCTGCGCTCTCTTACAGAATGTATTGCTGAGCTTCAGTACGTCAATAATGTACACATTACTTTAGAATCTCTAAATCCCTTATCTACGAACTACAAATAGCTCGCACGGTCGTTGGATTCGAAAATGAATTGATTTGTTTACCAATATGGTCGTTATTTGTGCCATGATTTGGCAGGTTTTTGGATATAGCTGAAAAGTTCCGTAAAATATTGGAAGCAGTTTAGTGAGTGGCAAAATACTGTGTCCTAAAACGTAGGTATAGCACGAAGTCAGAATGTATTTCCACGGTCAACGGTGTTATGTGCACAATATTTTCAGGTTGAACTTTCCCGGGGGTAGCGAGCGCTGATGAAGTTTGCACCATAACTTTTTTGTGGTCATTGAATTTGTTTGCCGACCACTCGCCACCGAGCCATAGAACTTTGATGAAAACTTATACTTTGCTGCGATACTTCTTGCCTCGTTTGTATGACTTATATTCCAACTTTGAACTTGTAAATGTTTACTTAACTAACTTAAGATATACGTTATAAAATTTACACAAAATATTTCACAAGTTAAAGAAAGGAATTGTCATCTGGGTTTTAAATATAATGATATTAATAAATAATTTAGTAGATTTATTAGTCTGTATAGTGCTGATCCCATTAAATCATTAAATGAGATTCTCTGCATTCAATCAGTTTATTCTAGCTTTTAGCAGTGACTTTTCTTTTCACAATTTAAAATGTCACTTACGGGATATCTTCCGTGATTGTTCATTAATGTTGACTTTTCTTTTGCCAATCTGAAAGAAGAAACTTATCCTAAGAAAATATATTTCTGGAATAAAACGTTTCTTAGGTGCTTTTCTTATGTGTCAGGACATGGCAAGCAATTAGAGCGTGAAGGAGCAACACATATATAAACTTTTATCATATTACAGTAATGATCATTAAAACCAGACCGCTACACAACATTTATTTTCCTTTAACCAGAAGAAAATTTCAATGTTATAAAATATACACAATACACAAACGAATAAATGATAAAACAAATCCGATATACAGCCATAACAGTGGAAGCTCATTAGTAAGATAAAAGGGAACTAGCCACCGTGATATTGGAAGCAACTTCGTCATCATTACAATGAGAGGTTTTCTTTCATTTTCAGGTATTAGACGCCGCACATAACGCCGACCGACTAAAGACGAAATCGTAAAGCTTTTGACAGCCCACCGTAAAAAAATGACAAAGAGACTTCATATGAAGAATCCTCTTTTTATTTAGGTTTCGAGTCCGCTCGTAAAATGTGAAGCCTACTAATAAAATGTATGCTCGAAGATTGTATTCAACTCGCCCTTTTTGTAGTACCGACGGTCGTTTTTTGAATAACAAAAGAATTTAATTCGGGCCCGCGCGCAATTTCCGTATGTTTCCATTATTTGCTTTCTCCTTTTGTGAATGTCAAACTATATCATACATAGTTACTCTTTTATAAATAATTATTACTATTGTTCAATATTTTTAAAGCATTCCGCGTTAAAAAATTGAAAGCCAGTCAAATAAAAATGTTTGATTGACTACAATTTTTTTTGCTGCGAATTTAAAATTGCATAGTATCAACATACTATGCAATTTTAAAATGTATTCTAGGCAAATGTTATTTTAACACTCAGATTTATTTTTAAAATTTACTGAAATCAAAGGTTTATGTTAGACCGGGACCACCTATAAACTATCTAACGAAATTGGTCAGGTTTTATTTTTGCCAAACAGCGTTAATTTTTTAAGCATTTTTTTTAAAGTTTGTAGTTGATTATGAAATAGTGTTTTTAAACATTTTTAATTGGATTTTAATTAATATACTCCAATCGTCTAGCCTGACAACTTTGATCTAACTGGTTAAATATGATGCTAAGGGCCTGTTTCACAATGTCTGAGTAGGCACTACTCACTGAATAAATTCAAAAATGTGACAGAATTTGTATGAAATTATCTGTCAAGTAAGATACTCGAAACTTAATCATAGGTGGTGAAATAGGCCCTAAGTGTCTGATCCAAAGAATGAGCAAAAGGTAACAGAATCTCATCGTACTGACATGCGGCATTAGAAGCTACAGGTGTCGACTGTATACAAAATCTTCAATTCAATATAACTTGAATAACACTAAAAATCATAACCGAAAAACCGAATTTTGTATCAAGACATCCAAAAAAAATTCAAGAGTCAAAATAAAAAATCTTTGTAAGGTTGCCAAGATCATGCTGCTCCTGATTATATCCTTGAAGAAACCAGCCGAGAGGTCTCATAAACACCCCTCTTACGCTAACAATGGTCCTTAGACCCAAAAACGTCTTACTGTTAACTAATAGCACTTTCTGCCATAATATTTCTTTGATGTAGCGCTGGGGAGCAATTCTAATCTAGCCATGTTGTATGTACAGTTGCCAGTCTAGCAATTATGTACTGCTGAAGTGTCGGAGATCCAACGGACATGAGTTGTTTAATTGAGATGAAATGCCCGCCCCAGAGACCGTAGCCCACAACTTAGTGATCAAACTACTATGATACCTAACTGAGACCAATTTATAAAGCAACTACGATTTAAATGGAGTTTCTCAAGTTTGCCAGTAATTAACTGGAAAATAATTGATGTTTATTGCTTTGGTTGTTGAGGTAAGTATTTCAACTATTTCGGTTACTCAGTCCTCCAATAAAGCCAGGTAATCACCTCTACAAGCTTATTGATAGGGTTTTATTTTACTTGTAATAATTGTATGTAAAATCTTGCAAATTCATTTTAATACAGCTACTCCTTACCGATTAAGTTGAAATTCAGCATATCTGCTCAACTGGAATGACAATGCATACTAAGCCATATTGGATTTAGAATGACGTTCTTTAGACGTCATTCTAAATCCAATATGGCGGACCAGTTATTTTTATACATCCTCATAACATGTGCACTATCGTCGAACAAATCGTGGCTTACCATCAGGTGAGATAGTAGTCAAACGCGAGCATATCAATAATTTAAATAAAGAGTATCAAGTAAAGAGGTTTGTTGAGAGGAATAAAAAAAACTACGGCACAATAAATCCAACATGGTGTACGATTTTTTAAACAATTGTTTTAAAAAGTTTTTTTTTAACACTATCTTGTTATTCACAAAACGCAAAGAATTTAATTAGTTACCCACGCATTCTGCGTAAATATTTATTGGAATGAAGTGAATTTATTTTATTGGATTCGAGTGAGATAGTACGGTAAAGGTTTTCAAACAAAAATCAAGTTCAGTCAACCGGATAAAACATATTGTAGCGAGTTCGGTAAATATGCAAGTATTGACATTCGAGTAGCGAATTTTTAGAGCGTGATACGAAAATGTGTAATTTAAAAATTCCAGTGTGTCTAGTGCGAGTTTGTTTTACGTTCACGTGATCGGCACGTTTATGACGTTCAGCGGTACGATTGGCTTACTCTAAGCTCTTAACCAATCAGAGAGCCTAACGCAGTAAGCGTTTCGATCGCATTAACATAAAAACCACTCGCACTTAGTTTCTCGAACTGACTGATACTTGCTATAAACGCGAAAGTTTGTAAACTTGTGTGTTTGTTACTTCTCCACTCTCGAACAGCAGAACAGATTTGAATAAAATTTGGCAGATGGATAGACCATGACCTGGAACAGCTCATAGAATAAAACACTTTATATCCCTATTTTATCTTCTTTTAGCTTAATTTTCTGCGTCCACAGAGGTGAAGCTGCTGGTAACAGCTAGCTAATATATTTCTATCCTAGTTCCTAACTTTCATCAAAGCTATCCAAAGTTTTTTTAGCATTAGTTTAATAGCCTCTCTTCACAGGTCGATTTATGCACCACAGACTAATATTTTATTCAAGAGGCGGCTTCTGTTAAAATTAAGCCTCTTTGCTGATCATCGCGGCCGGGGAAGTATTCGAGTAGGCTACTTATAGGCGAGGCTTCTTGGCCTCGTTTATAAAATCAATCACACTATCTACTAAGACGATGAAAGTTTCATGTTATACATACTAAGCTTGATGTTTTTTTTAAAGGGAAATTATGCAGTGACTTCTATCGGTCTGGGTGGAGTGGGCGTGTCTGACTTTTTCTGACTAAAAACACACTTTCGTTCCTTCAGTTGCCAAATACTGGGCAGAAAATTTTTAGTGAGAGAATCGATACGAAAAGAAGAAGAAGTTGTCCTTTGCGTTTCAGGACCGTGGTAACTGTTTGAAATAGTCTCAGTAAATAACTTTTGCATCAATTTTCAATTTAGTGGAAGATATGAAACATACCTACTTAAACTAGAACCTTAAAAATCATTGAAAGCTTTTTCGTAAACAGTAGACACCTAATTCAAGGACATTCATAAACGGACCAGACACCTACTTCCAGAAATGAAACCTTTTATATACAAACAATTTTGCCTCTACAAAAAGGATTTTAATCAGTTACTAACCAAACAAACTATCAAATGAAACAATTTATCGAGGTGTGACTGCTAAACAAATAATTATAGTGAGCACTCAAAGGTATTTTTAATTCCCCTAATAGACCGATATGCGATAATGTCAGTAAAATTTGTAAAACCGTCTAACAGTTCGCTGACGCGTTGTTGAAACAGACACCTATTAAATGAAGTGCTCCCATATCATATCGGTTTATTCCCATAATTTCGGCACGTTCCCATCTAGGTACATTCCCATTTCGACACCCATTTATATCCTGCCCACGAAAAACTCTCATCTGTCCTGTCACACATCCTGGTTAGGTGGTATTAAAATCAAACTTTTTTGAAAAATATTTTAGCATTAGCATTGTAGACCTTGTAATGTTCCCACTACTGCACTGTTAGGACTCAGACCAGCAGGCCTAGAGAAGACTAGGAGAGGGAATGGGCCGTAATCCACCACGCAAGCCCAGTGTCGATTGGTGGATGTCACATGTCTTTGAATTTTTGGTTCTAATTGTGTCCTGAGAAATAATGTTTACTTTGATTTTATTTTATATTTTTTCTGAATTGACTATGTTAAGTTACGAACTTCTCAAACCCAGCCAAATTTTGATAGGTTTTCAAGTTTAATTACAGTTAGAAATATACTCAACTTTAAAATAATAAAAAATCGGGTTTATCCGTTTACTGATGAGATGAATCTAACATTGATTCACGACCCAGCCGAAATCGGATTACTTTGTGGATATCTATACTAATATTATAAAGAGGTAAAATTTGTATGTTTGTATGTAGGGGGTAATCTCTGGAACTACTGATCCGATTTGAAAAATTCTTTCAGTGTTAGATAGCCCATTTATCGAGGAATGCTATAGGCTATATACCATCACGCTACGACCTACGGGAGCGGAGCAGTAACGAAAAATGCGGGTGAAACCGCAGGGGACAGCTAGTAATTAATAAAGTGCCGAGTTGGGAAGGTGCCGAGATGGGACTAAACCAACCAAAATATGAATCGAAGGGAACAGAGTAAATACTTTTGTTTCAAAAGTTTAATTGGTACAATGTTTTGCGCACGTTGAGTTACCCAAACATGCACACATTCTAACTGCGGGTGTGGATATGTTATTTGAAAAAATAAACCTCTGGTTTTAATTGGTGTTTTCATGTTTCCAAACGGATAGTAGATATTCCACTGAATTGGCTGTTTGGAAACTCTTTCTAAATATTAACCCGCCCGTGGCATAAAGCAAAGATAACTAGTGCTTGGGAGTTGGTTTTATTTGTTTTTGATATTGAAAGCTTTACTCTCGGTATTGATTGCGTAATCCTTTATTTTATATAAATAGATTTTCATGCGGTCTGATTTGAATTGATTTCAGATGATTTGTGCATTGATCGAAGTCAATTAGTTGCCATAGAAAAATATTTCAAGAGCGAATACTATTTTTATAAAGGCGTATTATACTATGGAGATGCTTTTGTTAATTCTAAATTTAAACATCGTCAATTCTATCTATAGAACTCTAATTAAATCTACATGAACAGAATACGTTCGAATTCGTACTTATATATGTAATTTATCTGTTAATCCGATTGGGTACTCAAAAAAAAATAAACCTATTCGGTCGTAGGATAATCCCAGATCCAATAAATTGAAAGAAGCTTTTGTGAGCATTTTACATGCTTGCCAGAAATATACGACAGACCGATTTTATGAGATATATTTATAGAATTTACATTCGATGAAGAATTGGGGATACAATTGAAGTAACAATTACAACCTTAGACGAAACTGATTCTTATATCTATATCATCATCATCTGCCTAGTCTTTTCCCAACTATACTGGGGTTGGCTACCAGTCAAGCCGGATTTAGCGGAATACCAGTATTTTACGAGGAGCGGCTGCCCACCAGACCTCCACAACCCATTAACTGGGAAAACACGGTACTTCATGGCAAGACTAGAGTCAGATTTAGTGACTTCTGACTATCCATAACGACTGTAAATGACAGCCGGGACCTACGGCTTAGCGTGTTTTCCGAGGCACGGAGGGAACTCGTTATGTTAAGATAGAACCCATAGAACCCATCCACAGACCAACCTTGGCAAGCGTTGCTTAACCTTGAACATCGACCTATGCGGCAGTTATTATCCAGCCACGAGCTCCTCATTCTTATATCTATATACAGACAGTTATTACTACTGTAATGTTCTTTGAAGAACTGATAATGAATGGTTCTTAATCACCATTCTAGTCGAGCTATAATAACACACTGGCACTAGTAGTCTGGCATCGACCCTCAGTTAGTGAAATATATATGAATCAGGGGTTTAATTTGTATATTGGTCGGATCCGAAGTTGGCGGGGTGCCATCTACACAGTAGTGAAAGTCAGGCTCCAGGGCATAATAGAATTTTAAAATATCGATTTTCAATACCTGCACGGACATACACAGCCATCGCTAGAGACAATTTACTGTGGATCGATGCAACCATATGTTATTTGACTTTAGGAAACTAAGTCTGCAAAGTATGTCCAATAGTCCAAATCATCAAATCTATTCACTTCTTTTTTTCTTCTATTTGTAGATATAATATTATATATGTAACACTTCACGAGTTGATTAATAACATACAATAAACACAAGCAAACATCAAATTCAATTTATATTTACCTAAAATTAAACTGCCTGTCAGAAAACCATATTAAACGATCATTTCAAGGCGAAACGACTCATAAACGAGATATATCATCTTAAATTAGTACATATTTCTCAAGCGTGTGTTGAAATATTCATGGCAGACGAACACAAACAAAACGTGTTAAGATCCACCGATTTGCAGTTGTAGGAAGATCGTAGTCTCGTAGATAGAGCGCTCTCGCCGGCCAATTCAAGTAGTTTGTGACAATTCGCAAGTTTGAAGAGCAGCGTGGCAAAAGCGATCAAACGCCATTGGAGGCCGCGTCGGAGCCAGCCTGTGTAGTTATAACTTTGCGCTTATGTAAGTTACTGTTGTTTTATATCGTGGTCAGCGAAATTGGAAAAAGTTGCCAAGCGCTGTTGTTTTGTGCCTATGTTTATTGGCGGCGAGGTAGTGAACGAGCAATCTTTAAGGCGTATTTTCAAATAATGTAGACGTTATCGAGTTTAATTTGTGAGATATTTAAATAATAGTGGGTTCCAGCCTTTAAGGTAATTGAGTAGGTACCTAAGTCAATAGCTCTTAGTCATTGAAAATTTGTAGTGGAGAACTCGTCAAACTTTAGTATTAAAATAGTTTATACGTATATTCCTTAACTTCTTTACAATTTAGAACTAAAGTTGTCAGGTGATTTGCGTGGGATATCCTAATTTTCGGGAGTCTGGTGACGCGACCTGTTTCACCCATGATCGGGAGGCCTACTGTCTCAATTTTCACTAACCTTTATAGTATACACATAGTTATCGATTTATCTTTATTTTGTTTAATCTCATTACTTTAAAAGGCTATTAGTATACGTATATTGCACCTAAACCTAATTTCCTATTATTTTTACCTTCCACCCTGAAACTTGACACACTAGAACAGGACCTAATTAATAAATTTAAAAAAAAAGTTATAAGGAACTTCCATTTATCTGATATGAAGCTAAAATATCTAATCCACCCGGTCCCCTACATTCAGCTAGCTTACAAAAAGCACCGACTCCCAACAAACGTCATTTACACTGCCAAAAAATAATCTCATCTACGTACATAAAACTTTTTTTTTTCACGTTGCTAAGGTCGCGAGGTCACGTGAGCCTTTATTTCAATACATTTTCGACCACGTGCGTCTCTGAAATAAAAACGTGACGTCGAAAGTGTAAACAGGAACACGGCTGCTAGATATTTTATTTATGTAATGGATTTCGTATTTGTTTTTTATTTTTTTGGGTAATGACATGTGTTTTCGACAAGCTTGTAAGTGATAGGTGGAGAAAGTAGAAATGTTACTTATGAAAAGTATAAATAAGGTTGAAAATAGAAAATTGGTACAGCAAATTTCCCTCTATATCGTTTGCATTGATGAAAAACATTTCCGTATAAAATTGATATTTATTCCTAATTTGCAAAATTTATTTATTTATTTAAACTTTATGTATAGTTGGAGTACACACGTGGACTTAATGCATCGAGGCATTTTCTACTAGTCGATCTTAAGGTAAATAACCCTACTTCTATGTATATTTAGATATGAATCTACCTCTTAATTTGCATCTTCACGATAACAGATCCTAAAAAGAAAAGAAAAGGAATTAAAAACAAAAGATGCGTCTTATGTTAAAATAAAAATAACTTTCAAATGAAATATCACAAAACAAAGATAGAAAATTAAATTAACTAGTTCTTTTACAAACAATAGAGGAAAAATACTCGTAATTAAGTTAGTTACAAAATAAAAAAGTATCTTTATTAAATTAATTTTTCCTCATATTTCAAACGCAATAAACTAGAAAATAAACAAATCAGTTTGATTTTAAAAACAACAGAGACCATATAATTGAATCTTAAACAGCTTTAATAAGTTATTTTTACATTTAATTTTCTTCATATTTTCCTCAAGGGTTTTATTAAAAGCGAAACAAAACTTCCTTACACGTGACCTTCAATGAAATCAACTCAATTCGAGTAACTTGGAAGGTACTTAAGTCGGGTACAGACTGGTGTAACATAAAGCTGTGAACACACGTATGAACAAAGTTGCGTTGCATGATACGCAACAACAAGGTTCGCATGTGCGTACGACTTCACAAAACGAACATCGGAATCTGTTCGTCAGACATGTTTGCGGCGATCCTATTAGGATGTTCTATTTGAACGATGTTCTTCGTGAATATAATTGGAAACACTAAAAAACTTTTCGTTTCTAAACTAACTAATCGACTACTTCCAAAGACCGACGCCGCTATAGATACTATTAAGATCGAGTTCACAATTGTTGCATGCGAACTCATTCGACCTATTTTCGCTATAGTGTTCTAATAGGTATGTACGATAGTGTCCTAATACGTCCATACGAACGAACCAACGTACATGGCTTAACCTGTAAAACAATATGAACGCAACAATACGCGCGTAGTGTGCACAGTTCGCGCGCTCTGTTACATTGCATGTTACGTTACAGCAGTCTGTATGCGGCTTTACCTTTGAACTGAACTTTCCTCGACTCCCACTTAGAAAAGAACGGAACAATAAGAGGCTTAGTTCAGTAATCAAATTGCTTGGATCGGATTATTACCACATCTGTTGCTGATTTCCTTTTCTCACTCCGCATAATTTTTGCACTTTCCAGGTCTTTAAGGTGAAACCGTCACCATGTAATGGTTATTTCACGAATAAGTCATTTGTTAGGGTTAGCCGAATTGGAAGGATTCTTTTGAGGTGGCATGTCATCGGTTTATCAAACTTTTACTGACTAAAACTACAACTGTGTTCCTTCAGTTACCCTTTCCATTTTAGGACCCATGGCCCTAACAGGTTTCGCCTTACTGGTGTTTATGAGGGACTGATAGTTAATAATTTCGCAACAAAAAATCACAACGTGTAACGCTAAATGCGCAAAACCTCAGACACCCCCAATGATTTTTTTAATTCAATTCATTTAATTGACCCAATTCTGGGAGAAATTCGCTCCTCGCAAAATACTGGTATTCAGCTAAATCCAGCTTGACTGGCTGGAAAAGGCTAGATCGATGATGTTGTATAGCTCCATCCCTTTAACAGTTCAGTGAGCTCATGGTAGGGCCTTTGGGTCCGTTACTGTCACCCCAATATCATCGGTAGAACAGTTTAATTACTAGCTACGGAAATAGCCAATATCAATAACATTCAGGTAACGTTTGTGTTACCTTTTAGGGGTGTTCAACCTACACGAATTATTTTCTTTCTTTCTCTCTTTGCCTGGCTTAATCACAATTATTCGGGGTTGTGTTAATTTGTTGAGATATTTAAGACAAAAAAAAACTGTTATAAGGCAAATGGCAATGTTTGTTACTCCTTCACGCTGAAACGATTCCACTGACTTGGTTACAATTTGAGATATTGAGTATACAATTTGAGTAGGCACTGTATCCAGTATTGGCACTTTTTTTTTTAAGATTTATATTGTAATTTATCTCCAAATTTTACCTAAAGTTCACTTTATTTTATCAGTAGCAATATTTATTTGTGGACAGTTGGACAACTACCACATTGCTGTCTGTTTTAACCAAAAAGCTCACTGATAGAGAATACCATGTTATATTAAATCTGCCTACGTACCACTACTTTACATGAAGTTCTAACAAATAATCTTCCTACTGATGAGACTCAGGCCCTCATCACTAAAAGAGGGAAGAAAAAAAAATAAAAGACAGCTCTTACATCTCAATATTGACAAACCTAACCCCATAAATATTCAACAGCCAAAAAAAAAAGATCATCAAACATATTCAAAAGGGAAGCTAAAAGATTTGTACTTTAATTAAATGCAAACCACTGTATAAATCGCGACGAAAATCCACTTCAAATTCCCTTAAAGCTGGTAAAAAATGTTAAAAAGCCTGCCGTTATAATTACATGGACCTTTTACTCGCTGTTTAAAAGAGCACTCCGGTTTTATACGACCGCTGGGAAACCGTGGAACACTGTTTTAATAAAATACCTTAATCATTAAAAAATGTATGGGGATTAAGAGCTATGTTTATTTGCAAGGTCATATCGTTTAGTGAGCTTTAAAACTTTTGTGTCCATGATATTTTCCTCTGACTTTGTTGGACCCCCGAGTGTAGTGACGGGTTACTTGTTTTTGTTTAAATTGCTTTTCTTTTAGGCGAGTTTGGAGTCAAAAAGTTTGGGATTATGTTAAGTCGGATGTTACACTTCCCGTAAATGAGAAATTACAAATGAACGAACAGAGGTAAACACAACTGCATTTTCTAAAATGTAACCAAAATGTGGTCACGTTTTATTTGAACACTTAAAGTATCCTATTCCAACATAATAATTATGGGAAATTACAAATGAACGAACGAAAAACAGAGTAAACACATTTCTCCTTCTCCATTCTCCATTCCTCATTCCATTCTTCATTTCTCCATTTCTTCTTTCATTTTTTTTTTTTTGCATTTTCAAAAATATTACCAAAATGTTTCCGCCATTTAATTTTCATTTAATGAATCCAAAGTATAATATATTTTTAAGTATTTCCAATTACTTAATAAACACACTACACTACATAGAATCCAATAAACTAATACCTAAACATATTAATTCCAAATCCCCTTCATTTTAATGAAGCAATAACCTCCCGGCACACGTCTTTAAATACGTTAAAATATGCCATCGCAAATAAGCGCATACAAATTAGTTGTAGTTCAATTAGGGAATGTAATTAGGAAAGCTGCGGCGTGCAGCGGCAGTTCGTTCAAATAATTACGATATTGATGGCGACCGGCTCGATTCCTACCTAATGAATTACCTGCGAGCTGCAAATTAATTACAAGCTCCACTGCCTCAGCCTCCCAGGACATTGTCGACTACCATATCGAAATGACTTCAATGATTTTCAGTTAATTATACCATTTCACTAATTGAATCCCCCGAAGCACGAAGCTATAGATATAGTTTTAGTTTCAACCACGAATGCACAGATAAGCAAGAGGTTGACGCCACTAAGCAATTTACAAGTTTTCCAAATAAAGCGCATAGATATGCTAGAAGTTCCGCTTATCGTCAATCTCGAACATAAAATTGGTATCCGCCAACACAATAGCAATACGACGTCTTACCCTCGGTGTCGCCCTTCCGATTCCTTCCCCAAGGACCGCAATGCTGACGTGCGGATAAAGAGGGGAGATAAAAAATTGCCTCACGACTGTGACCACGCAGCTGAGCCGGGGTGCATGTGCATTCCCGCCGAGCAATTTGATAAATTACACCAAATTCAAAGTGATGAAATTTCCCTATGAGGAGATTAGATACCGTGCAATTTTTCAAAGCAATAAAACCCATGCAATATGGGACCACTTTTTATTACGTTACGTTTTACGAATTGCTGTTTGTGGACGCGAAAAAAATGCCTATCGACCGTAAACAAACAAATCTTAAATTAAACATATTCGTCCACATTTTGAACCACTTACGGTTTTACAACCGTATTATCAATTCATAGGCCGTAACATAAGTGTCTATATTATTATGAATAAAGCAGCGTTTGCATCGACCCTAGTTATAAAACTGGAATGGCGCTCGTAAAACGAAGCAGTCCTGAGTTGTCTTACCGATCCGCAAGAGTTTTATATTTCCTATAAAATATTATATTCTGTGGAGCGTGCAAAATTCCAACATTCTACACAGTGAGATTTTCAGTCTATTCTAGTCGTGTAAGAAAGTGCTGTGGAGGTTGAGGGGCTAGGTATTCGTGCAATCGCTTTATGAAGCGGGCGACGGCGGCGCAAGCACTCAATTGATTTGCATCGCGGACTCCCGGACAAAGCATCGCCCGACCGACGCGGAATCCCGCTCAATTCACTCCTCAAACTAAATCGGCAGATTAGAATTCGAGCTGTGAACGAGCTGCTACAAAGAATTTCTTTTAATCAAATGAATGTATTAAGATTTTCATCTCTATACAATTGCTGTATTCCTGATGAAAGGAGATAGAAGAGCTTTTGATACTTTAGTTCGCTAAGCACGCACGAATTAATGGAAGCGAAAGTGAGGAAAAAAGAAAATGAAGTTTTCACGAAGCTTAATTCGACCCTTACCTAAATATCTATCGCTCTCTATCCTTGTAATTAGGATTACAAAAAAAATACAAAGAAAAAGCTGATTCACAAAACATACTACCCTGTCACAAATGGCAGGCATTTGTGTGTTAATAACATTCTTAATTTCCACATTAGCTTATTTTGCCAATGAAATGGGAATATTAACAGTTGAACGAACATCATAGCGTTATGAAAAACAGTTGAGCGGGGTATTAACAGGTTGCGCTTGCACAAACAATATCAAACGACTATTACTAGACTAGTGGTTGGTGTAAATGAGTCCGTTTATATTTCCTTTCGGGGACAATGGCTTCACCCGGCGATATTACCCTCGAGGACAACAGGAATAAGTAGAAAAACGTAAAAATATCTAATTGAATTTTTCATCTTACTCTAGGATTCTCAGGCGCTTTATTAAACTCGTTGAATAGCGAGCTGCGAGGGGCAATCGGAGCTCCCTTGATTTGCATTACCGGGAGAAAAGACACAAAGCACTGGCAGGAATCTAGGAAGGAATTCTGCAGTCAAAGGCTGCTGCGAGGAGCCGGCGACCTCTCGGACACGACACTTGCCAAGTGCCATTGTGACGAATTTGAAATTGCAGATTATACCATTGGAACTGCTTCTTTTATTCATTCAAATATCCTACTATGAGATATTACCTGTGAATATTTCAATACATTAATTTTGATTTTCATGTAGTTGACATTGACAATCAAGTCATTCGCAGTTGGGACTATATCGGCTCAAGGAACTTGTACACCCACTCGGCTACATAAACGGCAGCTACAAATATAGCAGATATCATGTAACACAGTCGTGTTCCATATACCCGCTGGCTTGTTTGATTTATACACCATTTTATTGACAATGATAAAGGTCTGCATTGGTACTGACATTTCGTTATGTCGGGGTGAAAAATGGCGCGTTGTCAGTATCGCAATAAACCGATCTTATGTCGCATTAGCTTGTTTTTGTCACAAATACAAGATCATTATCTTAGAAATCCGGAGCAGGAAAGTTTTGGGACATGTTCTGTGTATCGGAATTGCATTGATTTATTGTGTACAACATGTTAAGTAACTAAAATAGTAAGTGAAGGGAATCCTAAGGGTTCTTAGGGTTCTCACTCACTTACTATTTTGTCTTCTTTGACTTTTGAATGGTACTGCTTGTAATCTGAGTAGGGAATGGGAAGCAGACAGTTCCACCTGCGTAAAAGTAAGAGAGCCTTCTCACGCCCCAGACGCCATCGCAGGAGCCTTTCTGGGCATTGTTTCGCAAGGTGACTGCACCTACACAGGCTTGCGAACGGTGACCAACAGGTAACTCGCCGACCGGCCTTCCGGTAAGGACCAAGCCCGAGGTGACGGTGCGTTGTGTTCAACACGCGCTGCAAAAGATATCAGCAAATGGAGGGGACATACCAAGCCGGAAAGAGTGTTCCTGGAACGCAAAGTGTAGGTAAGGGTTTCTAATCAGTGAATGTCTGACACTCTGTCTCGTTCTCGCTCGCTCTCGAAGCGGGAAAAGTTATTTGTAGACTTCCCACCTCATTTAAAGCCATGCCGTATCTACTTACAAGAAACTATTAGGATTCTAACACACTTACATTTTGTCGTCTTTGACTTTTGAACGGTCACGCTTGTAAACTAATAGTAATAAATCTGTGTTACAGACATTTGAAACTTAACATGTGGATCACTTTCAAATATAATCCAATCAAAATAAATGTGAGCGAAGCGAAGCCATACGTAACAAGCTTATCTAGAATTACTTACAACATTTTAAATAATTTCCCAAATTACACAAGTCAATTACAGAAGCTTCTTACAGTGGCTTCCAATTACGGAAATAATTTGTTTGTAATAAATACATTTCCATGAAAGGGGGAATTAATCGTTTTCTGATGCAAAACAGCGTTTTAAATTAATAAGGTTTTTCGGTTATTTAAGATTTCACAATGTTCACAAAAAATACGCCTATCAAATACGAAGGATGGATGGATGCTGAAACGCTATCAGAAAATGTTGAATAATGTACGGTGAAACGAAAAAAGCTCAACAATTATTTTTTCTAGTCGACATACCTGCAAATTCTGTGATTTACTGCATGTGAAGCGTCCAGTTTGCGGTCAGCAACCATTTTTATCGTCACCACTAACGTTCGCGCGTCGACTTAATTGCTTTACTGTCGTAACTGAATCGCTGCAAAACGTTACCGGTTGCTGGAATAGAAGCTTAGGTAAATGGTGTGGGTGACCTGTGTGTGATAAAATCTAAACATCACACTTTTTCAACTGAACGTATTATGCTACGCAAAAATACTATCACCGCTACGCACTTGCTACGCGCATGCTACAGACGTCTACGCACTTGCTACACGCGCTTCTGTGAAGCGTATAACGGCCTACGCGTTTGCTACGCTAGGCGCGTGTAGCAAACATGCTACGTGCATACTTCCCTAATGTTAAATACGCGTTCACTTCAAAGTTCATACACGCTAGACCTGAGTAATTTATAATCCTGTTTGTTTCCTGTTTCTGTTTTGCTACTGGTTAAAGCTTAAAAAAAAACAAACAGATTATAATGTTATTACTTACCTAAATGTTATAACAAAATGTTCTTTGGAGTCATTGTATTAACACCCTTACGTGTCAGATTTATAGATCGCAATAATGCACAATGGTGACCCGTTAGGTTTATCAGTTACGAAAGCCTGTATAACGCGTTTTCAACTATTGATTCTTTAACTACTTCTATAAATTCTCTTATACTTTATTCCCACCAGCGTTGTGTGTGTTTCAGGGTAGGGATACTTAAGGAGGGTGAATAATTTACTTTAACGCAAAATTGGTCTATCGTCAGTGGTGATCGCTTCGTAAAACGCCATTGTCCGTTAAAACGTGACTTCGATATTTTTTTAATATTTATTTTTAAATATTGTTGCCACTGTTTTTTTATTTGTTTGTAGGTTGTCTGGTAGATATCGCTGTCAACGATAAGACCGCCATTGTACCCATAGATTTAAGTTATTGTATAAACTGTACCATTACTTTTTTTTGTAATATGAAGTTTATTCTATTCTATTCGATGTACCTGGTGACTATCACCAAACAAATGTGTTTCTTTGTGCTTAATTTTTTGTCATATGAATATTGGAATTTCATTGAGGATTCGTTTTTTGTACTAAAAACAGACTTTATCAATTAAAATATTCAGTGGAACAGTATTTTAACCAAAACAATAATAACAAAAGGCAAAATCTAATCAAAATGAAGAAGCAAATTCTTCTTTTTACGCATACAAAGGAGGAGAATACAATTTACCATTTTGATTCGAACAACTGCAGCGATGAATCCGTCCAGTGTTACCATATTCAAACATTCTGTGTTATGCAGATTACACTGGTTTCCTACTACACTGATTTTCATAACCACGCCTGGCAACTTCAGAAAGTGGATACAGCGCAGGTGTGGCAAACTCGCCTTCACAGGAAATTACGTAACACATACGTCATACGCGTATTCACGTTAATCGCGTAGTGATTGAAGAGATGCGGGGTTGGTAATAAGGACTGGGATGTGTGGTACCTTTTTGGTATTAGTTGGTACTTTTGAGCAATGTGAGACGGTTGAATTTTGATGTTTGGTCACTTGTTACTTGGACTAAACCTTCACACTGGGTTTGAATACGTTACCACCTGGCCACCACTGCTAAACAAGCCTGGCGCATTACTTTGTAAAATGTTTAGTAATAGTAATAGTGGTAAAAGACAAACATAATCAAATCATAAGACGGACAGCGGAATCTTAGTCTAGTAAGGTCCTCTTTTTATCGTTTGGGTACGGAACCCTATTATAAATGAATGGTTAAAAGGGAAACTCGAGAACCAATATTGATGAACTTTTTAAAACTACATATTACTTGAAATCTCAAGAAACTATGCGCAAAATATCTTTAAGAAAAAACACACATTTTCCTTTATTAGAGTTGGCTGTGTATCCTTACTATAAAGCAGATACTTTAATTGAACTGTATTGTATTCTGTACTCTTTTCATTTTGTGTTGTTGTTGTTAGTACGTGCCGTATAGTATTGCCTGCATCGAATAAATTCTATTCTATACTAATTTATCCACAAATTAGACACGTTTTTCTTTTTCCAGCCAGCACACAGTACCAGACAGACCACCAGCTGTCAGGTCACCTAGTACTTCAATAAAGGTTACCAATATAATGATTGATAGATTATGAATGATTGTGTCACAAGAATATACTTGGTACAATTTCGATATCAATTGCTGGCTCGTAGAAAGATGTAATAAATGAAAGCCTACGTATCTACGTGAAAAAATAATAATGTATTACGATCAAGAAAGACGAATTATCCACTATGATCGATAGAGGACATGACATACTCATACATATACATCTATATTTACTAACATACGGTAACAGATACATTTCAGAGAACAATGTTTTGTTCTGATGTGTACACATATGAAGGGCAGACATAAACGTTATTTTTTCCTTATTTTTTATCATCCAACAAAAAATCCAATATATTTTTTTATTTGTCGTCGAACGGAAGAATGCTCAACCTCCGTTCCGCTACTTTTGTCCGTACTGTTACCGAAGAATCGGTAGGAAAGTCGGAAAAGTCACAAATATTCGAGCCATTGGATTTTTATGGCTGAACTAAAGTGATATGGGGGTTATGGGGGCCTTCAACCATGACTGGTGTTACACGGAGACAGGCAGTCAATTTAAAGTAAGTACCTGTTCTCTGCTCATACTGTATCCGCTATGTCCCTGTCGTGATGTTAGGATAGTGTTCGAGTAGTGTAGTTTGAAAGCGAAAGGAAACAAAGTTTGTAGATAGTTAATGGGTTTTTTGTGCATATGTCATGTGTGTGCATTCTACGAGTATTGAAATTATATTTGTATGTTATCATATAACTTAATGTAAATGTAATTGGTGGATGTCCTACGTCTTAAAAAATTTCCTCACGATGTTTTCTTTCACGGTTTTGAGTGTAGTGGTGATGAAATAAATTACATAAAGATATACACCAGCCTGAGTTTAAACCCGCGACCTACAACTGGTAAGTAGGGGTTATTTCCACTGCGCCATCACTGTTCGTGCTTTAATATGAGCCATATCAATTTGCCAACCGATTACCAGCGTATACCTCAATCTCATGGAATATAAGTAGGAGTAATTATTGTCTAAACACTGTAACTCAATCTTTAAACAATCCGAATTAGCGATAATTATGTACCTAACCCTACAATTATATATAATTAGCTACCTACATAAATGTGAGTATACTTAAATGTCTATATGTAGACGGCACGGTTGGCGCAAAGGTTAAGCGATTGACTGCCGCGACTGTCAAATGTTTTTTGTGGCTTAAAGATAGTTGTTCTGGGTCTGGCAGTTACGTGTATACGAATTTATATAATAAACTAGCAGCCCGTCCCGGCTTCGCACGGGGTAGACAATTGTTTATTTTTGGAATTTTTCCCGTCAAATGACTACCCTACATATCCTACGCTACCCTACCCTACCTTCCCTACACTACCCTACCTACCCTACACTATCCTACACTACCCTACAGTACCCTACACTACACTACGCTACACTACACTACCCTACACTACCCTACACTACACTACACTACCCTACACTACTCTACACTACCCTACACTACCCTACACTACACTACGCTACACTACACTACACTACATTACACTACCCTACACTACCCTACACTACCCTACTTTACCCAACTTTTTTTTTTTTTTTAGATTTAAACTATCCTATCTCTCAAGTTGGATCGAACTGCACATGGTGTGCGAATTTTATTATAATCGGTTAAGTGGTTTAGGAGTCCATTGAGGACAAACATTGGGACACGAGATTTATATATATTAAGATATACGAGTATGTGTGATACAACACAGAAATCATTCCTAGTGTATTGTTTAAAAAAGAATATATTTTTTACACAAAACTTTTATTATTTAAATGAACTACATTTTTTTTATGCAAAGAGTAATTGATACTAGCACTTGATATTATGTTATTTATTTATTTACTAACTGATATGATATTTTTATACCTAAAATAAAAAATAAATCCTATTCCGTTCGCAAATAATTTGCGCCGAAACAAAACAGTGTGGTTACAAGAACTTGCTTATTATGTGTAACACAATGTTGTTGTTATAATGTTACTCGACGAACAACAAACAACAGCCGTGTAGCCATGCTACGACTCGGAAATTAATATATTTACATACAACCAGAGGTTACATACTGATTCTCATTTAGTTTGAAAAGGAATCCTAATGTGCTTTTTTATTAAGGGCCATGTGCACCGACATAAGTTTAAGATAACCATCTGATTAACGTCAATAACCGACGATAAAGAACAGGAAATATTGCTAAAACAGCCGTTTTAATATTAAAACAGTCGATTTGGTGTCGGTGAACATCGCCCTAAATATTTTTATTAGAAATTAAGATTATTTTCCAGTCTCTGTTTATGGTTGACCTGGTTTTTTAGAGCGGAAATTCTACCAATAATTTCTTCCACTTTAGGGTGGAGCGGGAGGGCGTTTCAGACTTTTACTGACTAAAAACCAACTCCTATGTTCCTTCTTTGCCTACGTTCCAGGGACCCAGAAAGCTTCAACCCCACTGGGTCCCGATGGTACTGCTGACATCTAGCGCTGCGCATATCTTGAGACCCGCGTGGAATACTACGCGCCATCGACGACTAGAGCTCGGTCCGGACGGTATCCGGTCGGCCGGACGGTGAGCTACCTATTGCTCGCCATCCGCAAGCACACGATTACGGCTCAGACTCCTACAAAGATCCATTCGTGTTCCAGGGCCGAGGGAACTTTTCGAACCATGCAGTAGCCTGCGTCATCATCATAATCCGTCTAGTGTTTTCCTATAGATCCAAGCATAAGGCGAGGTAGTTATAGAGCCAAAGGGACTGCACTGACAAATAATCGGAATTAATAAGTAAAACATTATATCAAAATATTGTAAGAAATGGTTCGTGATTTTTTCACCTGGACTTTGGTTTCGGCTGCCCGCTATCAGTAAGGGCTGATCGGCGAGCAGCCTGATACAGAAAATGTAATAAACGGTGACTTGGGCTGGCCGATCAACTTTTCCGCACCAGTACGAAATACGCTGTATTGCAAGTCTAAACGCGTAAAGTAGGTAGTACCGTATTTGCGATTAAATGTGTTGAAAAGAAAAACCTTATCGCCATAATATCATCTTTTCCTGTAATGCCAAAGATATTGCTCGTTAGACCACTAACAAGAAAGGTCAAAAGCGCCAACAAAACACAAAATACGCCGGTCATCACAATTCACGAAGCACTTAAGAAACATAATCCTCAAAACATCAGCTCGTCGGACAACGGAACCCTCAAATTAACTTAATTGCAATCGTAATTGGCGAGCGCAGGGGACCGCAGTCAAGGAAAATATTTATATTTCTCCCGCCCTTCCTTGCCGAGATATTCGACCAATTTTACCCCCAAATTGTAACATTAACCCACGGTTTCTGAAACGTAAGTTATTGCAAGTTACTGTAACAGTTGCACCGGACTCGGCTGCATCCGAATTGATTGGAAGTTAAATTATGAAAGGTAACGCAGATTGAATTATTGTTAACTAGTGACCCGCCCCGGCTTCGCACGGGTGAAAAATGATCAGTGTATCCTTACTGTATTATGCATGTATTATACATATAAACCTTTCTCTTGAATTACTCTACCTATTAAAAAACCGCATTAAAGACAACGGTCTTTAATGCGTAGTTTCAAAGAGCAAAGCATATTAGCGATGGACAGACAGACAGCAAGAAGCGACTTTGTTTTACACTATGAAATGATGATTATTTTGATTGGCTAAATTAACTATCGACAGCCAATCGAAACAGTATCTACGCACTTGAAAAGTCTCATTACGGTCAGTCTGACGCCATCGCCAGTCCGCAAAATTTAAAATTTCTTTCAGTCCGGCAAGTTTTTTGCATTTTGCTAATCCTATTGAACAACTTTCATGAAATAACTATTCAATAGCTTTAGACGAGCTGAGAGGTTTGTATTGATGATTTTAATGATTATAATTCCGCAAATAAATACGTGTTTCGTGCGCAAATTTTATTTTTATAAATATAGAACCTGACACTGACACTTTTCGTTCGAGAAACCGTGGGTAAATATTAGAATACTTCGTCGAAAGTTACAGTACTCAACAAGTGTTCCCAAACTCGGTTGCTAATTAGTTTTATTCCTTTACAGAATAAACCTGTAACATGAAAGTTAGCTAATGAACGTTACCGGCACATAATTAGTTAGGTTCACGAAATTTTACGGAACCCGCATTTTTTTTTGGAGTTTGTATCCAACCATGTGTGCAGAGGTGCCAAAGTTGTTTGGGAGGCAAATCTAAAATTTCATTAATAAGTAAATTGAATTCATTTTTTTAGGTTTCTGTATCTAAAGCGTAAAACGGGACTCTTTTACTAAAAGTTCGCTGTCCATCCGTCTGTCTATCCGTCTGTCTGTCAGACTGTATCTCATAAGATACTAAAACCAAACTGCATCTGTTTACATAACAGCGATAAACTCTAAAACTATCGAATGGATTTTCATGCAATTTTCACCAGTAGACAGACTGATTCATAAGGAAGGTTTCTAACACCCGTGTGAAGCTGCGGCGGGTTGCTAGACAAGTAATAAAATTGTAAACTGGAGAAAATTAAGCCGAATATTATTATTAGATAGCAGTCTTACAATGTTGCTGATGACGCATAATTTGGCAGGCACTTCCCCTTCCTCTGTTTACACGTCTTTCCAGCAGACAATAGCCTCGTAAATTAAAACAACAAAGCCAATAACAGTAAGTTAAGAAGCTAGGGCGAGCCACAAAACGTGTTTTGTTTCAATTTTATTTTCCAAAGCGAACAATTGGCGCCGGCTCAATTAGTATAATCTAATTAAACAGAAATGGCGTCGGAGTGTTTGAAATAAAAGAAAAATATTATCATTCTCTCCGAGAAGGCTCTACAAGATTGTCAACGAGTGTTAATAGGCTATTCTGAGCCATTTCCACAGTTTATGCAAAGGGTTGGACAGTTTTATTCGCTTCGTTAACGGAACTGGAATGACAAGTCTGTATTTATTTTATTTTTTTATTCCATTATATCCGCTGAAAGCACTTAAACGAGCGCTTTTGTGAAATGGAACTGAGTTTTACGTGTTCGCTGTTTTTGTTTACATGATGCAGACATCTTTTATTTATGTAAATAACTTTTTTATTTTCGTACTAATTAGACGGGGATGATGTGCAAACGAAGCTGTTAATATTACACTAGTGTTATAGAAGTGTTTTGGTGTGTTTATGTCTGTTACTTCTTCACACTCAAACGGTAGAACGGATCTGGAAGATATTTGGCACATGGGAAGACCAAGTCCGAGACACGATCCGACTGTGTACATGATACTCGTATGATAATTTTTGTGCCGAAAATATTTTGCATTGGGAAAATTTTAAAATAAGAATTAATGAAGACTTATAATCATCGTCTTCCTGCTCTTGTCCCGCTTTATTTAGGGTCGTCATTCTGTCCTATCCCCTCTATCACTAACTCTTTTTTCTTTCATATCACTTCTCACACAATCCATCTCTCTTTTTTTCGTCCTCCCTCTCTCTCCATCCATCCACGTGTACGCTCATTATAACACTTTTATTAACATGCGTTTCATCCCTCCTCTTCCCATAACCATACCAAAATAAACAATTCCCCTTCAACTTTTCAGTCACTGGCGCCACTTTCAAACTTCCTCTCATATACCTACTCATTTCTCACTTAATCCATTCCCCGGATAATATCAGAAAACTTTCCTAAGTTCCATGTTTTATTTATAAGTTATATAAGGGCAATAAATATGTTACAACTAAAACGAGGAAACTTGTGTTAATTAATGATACACGGAAGTATTAACTTGTCCTCATTATCGTCACGATTGCTCATTATCGTGATGTTTGCCAGAGCTTTATGAAATTAGATTAGCTTCTAATGATAACTAAATCATGTTCTAGTTATCATTAGTATATGATTTAGTAAGATTATAGTCAGTGATTCTTGTTAATCGTTTCGTTTCTATGATTTTATGTAACGATCTCATTTGTCTGATAGATAGGTATGTCGTTAGCAAAGTTATGTGCAATACAAACTACTTGATTTCATTTTTCCATGTATATACTTGTCATCAATTTACAATAATAATATTATAATGACGATTTATGCATCACTTAATTTTCTGATCAATGTACTAGCGCGTTGTGTGTGCGAGTTCTAGCTTCTGTTTTTACTGATTAAAACCCCCTTCTTTTAAGAGGCTACAGTAGACTAGTTACTAAGAACTGTGTAATGACTATGAACACTACAATGGTATTGATGCATTAGCAATGAGGTAAGCACCTAATCATATACTCCCCCTGAAGTCTTCTTACACCTAAAAAGAAATCCTGTAGCAATCGTTCAATTCTCAGTAAGATTCCCTCACTAGTCACAAAAGTGCTCCCGTCCCGAAATCCCTCACATTCGCAGCTAAAACATGGCGATACGATCGTTGTAATATCCGGCCCACATCTTAATATCCGTTTACATCTATCAACCACTTAGATGTCTAACTTCGCCTTAATTAGTTGTTAAACGAAAACATGACTACCTGCTCAAGGTTAAGATGTTATAAGGTCTAGATGTTAGGGTCGTACCTATATGAGAACTCGTTTGTTTTCATGTTACAACTAAAAAAGCTCAGTCTTTTTTTATTTAAAGAAAAAAGAAAGAAAGAAAAAATGTTTTATTTGGCACACATACATATACACACAGTGAGGTATTTGACATAGGCCTACGAACGTCAGCAGCTAGTGTACGGTCATTTCCTATAGAAAAGAAAAGGCAAGAAACGCGAAGGACACTCTTTTAAAAAAAACATTTATTTTAAAACATTTCCTTATTACAATATTAATAGGTATGAAACGATAGTGTATACCGGGCAACTTCGTCCCAAAAGCTCAATAAAAGAACTAATACAATATATCTGTGTTTCTAAAATATCTAGAGAAAGATGTGTGTAACATCATAAATACGTAGGTACGAGTAAGCGCGGTTGTATGGAACCTTTGGTCTTTCAGTCTTTCGCCTGATATTTCCCCGGTCGGGACGGATTGCCTTTCCATCTACACTAATATAATAAAGAGGTAAAATTTTTACACCAATAGAAAGCTGCTGTGTTCCTGAATGACATAGGCTATATTTTATGTACGCGGGCGAAGCTGCGGGCTAAAGCTAGTCGGAATATAAGAGTAAAAGAACAAAGACTTTATGTATATTTGCTCACAAGCTTTATAGACTATACCTAATTTCGGCACGTGCCACTTAACTAATCACTGTTACAATTTGCCACCGTGACAACAATACGGTCGGGAGGATTATTATAATAAGGTCGATAAGTGTCTGGGCGATAAATAAACATAAGAAATTAAGATAACTTATTATCCTTACTTACTCGGCTTAATTAGAAGAAACTCTTGTTTCGATTGTGTCTAAAAGAAAAAATCGTGGTATCGCTCATAGATAAAACTACCACTAAATACAGCGAGTATCCACCCTTACGTGATTGACACCTCTATAGTCCGGACTAAGCGTTTCGCCTTCTCGTTTAATACCGTGTTTAATACCTCATACTTCGAAGGACTGGAACAATTTTTGACTGGCCTGTTGGTCTAGTGGTTAGTGGCCCCGACTGCTATGCCGGAGGTCGTGGGTTCGATTCCCACCCAGGACAAATGTTTGTGTGATGAGCACGATCATTTGTTCTGTGTCTGGGTGTAATTTATCTATAATATGTATGTATTTAGAAATATTAAAGTATGTTTATCAGTTGTCTAGTACCCATAACACAAGCTCTGCTTAGCTTGGGACTAGATGGCGTTGTGTGAAGAGTTGTGGGATTATATTATATTATATTATTATATTATTATTATAATTTGCTGCTGCGGTTTTCCCGTCCGATTATTGTTTAAGTGTCTTCAAGGCTAGAGTGAATAGGCTCTTAATAAACTAGTACACTTCACCATCAACGATTGCATCACTGTTTACCAACAGGTGGAATCGCAGTTCACCACTAGCTTATGTGATAAAAAATACCGGCCAAGAGCGTGTCGGACCACGCTCAGTGTAGGGTTCCGTAGATTTCCGTCCGTCACAATAAGTGTCCCCAACTTTTCAAAAACTGTTCGTCCCATCAAGTTCAAAATAATTTTCCTAGAAAGTCTTTATAAAGCTCTACTTTCCAGATTTTCTTCATATTTTCTAAACTTATGGTTCAAAAGTTAGAGGGGGACGCATTGTTTTTTACTTTTGGTGCGATTATTTCCGAAATTATTGATATTATCAAAAAATGATTTTAGTAAACCCCTATTCATTTTTGAATACCTATCCAACAATATATCACACGTTAGGGTTGAAATAAAAAAAAAACGCTTTTTACTTTACATGTAGGGGGGCTACCGGCTACCCTAATAAAACAATTTTTTCCAATTTTTATTTTTGCACTTTGTCGGCGTGATTGACATACATATTGTTACCAAATTTCAGCTTTCTAGAGCTAACGGTCACCGAGATTAAGCGAGGACGGACGGACAGACATGGCGAAACTATAATGGTTCTGTTTTTGCCAATTGGCTACGGAACCATAAAAACCACCACTAACTTCAGGCTACTACAGACAAACACTACGAAGTCCTTGAGAGTTGTGTTCCACATGTGCATCAAACAGCTGCCAGCATAATACCAGAGTCAACTAGAGCCGATGCCGACGCTCTAAATCCCAGATCCATGGTAGTGAGCCTATTGCCATCGACCGGACCCAAATCCGAACTTCTGGCTGCTATTGGAGGCAATCAATGGCAAGTAATGGGCTTTGGAAGTCACAGAGTGAATCGTAAGTGCGAACTTGCGTACAGCGATCAATGAGAAGCTAACCGTCTGGGCCTGGTCGTAAGGTCTGGGCCTAATTCCACATCGCGTTGTGTTCCACGCGCTCGTCAAAAATATGTTACTGAAATTGTAATCGGATTAGATTACAAACCAAGCCCGAGGTAACAGGAACACATCAGGAAAAAAAACAATGTTTTCTTTGAAATAAATAAGTATCCATGAAACGTTACCCTGTTATTATTCGAGTCCCATGAGGAAAGTTATAACAATTTACACCAGATACTCACTTCCGCAAAGGTCTTGACATTTGCTCACCCACGCCTCAACAAATATTGTGGCTGGGAATGCCTTGAGCACCTTGTTACCTATTACAGGTTGAATCTCAACTTATATTACGTGGTGTGAGAATAAACAACCGCGGAAAGCAGAAAATGTTATCTACAAATTATGATAAAGTGGATTTTCAGTAAGCTGAAGTATGAATTGAGCTGTATATTTTTAACGAGATGGTAGTATTTGGTGTTAAGAATGAAACTTGCATTGTCTGAGTGATGTCTACTAAAAAATAATGAAAAATTGGCAATCTAATGTTCGAAAATTTAACAAACAGTCGAAGCTTCAAAGCCTTGAGCACCGACACCGAGTTACTAGCCTGTCGATTTTCACAGGTTGCTTTTCAGGATATGTGCGTCGATATAGCATAAATTAATTCCACCAAGCCCGTTCTATCATCGGGCTCCGGACGTAAGGGCGTTATACATAGGTACATTTTTCGTATAGCTTTGACACGGAATCCTCTATCAGAGTCTTCGTTCACTGATAAGACTCGTGTGAGTGAATAGGCTAATTCTAGACGAGCCTGCTCCACCGTCACAACCTTACAATCAGGTGAGATAGTAGTAAAACGCGAAAACTGAATTTGTAACCACATTGCGTTACCTACAGGTCATCAAGCTAAACTAAAATTTAATATATACTCAACATAATTCAGAAATCAACCATTTGTCACGCTTTTAAAGCCGATAAACGGCCTGAAGATCAAATAACATAAATCATCCAATCTTAACCTTGATAATTTACCCAAAATCGCACACAACGATCTTATAAGACCTTAGTAACTCACACAAGCAAATCCCTATACCTTCGATACCGAAGCTGAGAGGGCATGGTACCCTCCTGGACCTCCATAACCGCGCCAATATTACGTAAGGGGGTGTAAATTAGGGTCCCAAATACCGCTTTATAGAGATTGCCTGTCCGTTTTGGGAGCAAGTCACGTAATAATACTGTGGTGGACCTAATCGTCGAATACGTTGTATCGTGTGTATTTACTGAACGCATTTCGAGTCCCCAGCGGCTCGACTGCTTTGTAATGTCCGAGCTTACATGCAGTTTATTGCATCGGCCGGTCATTTGCCGAAGTTTGGGAGGAACAAATAAAAATTATGTGCCGGGGCTTTGTTCTTCTTGTGAACACTGATTGCTTCTTTATTTAATCTTTATCATCTTCCTGTCTTTGTCCCGTGTTGTTTGGAATTGGTGCAACATGTTTTTTTTCTTTCTTTCCGTCTTGTCACCCGTCATATTACCACCTCCCTTTTCTTTCTTTTTTTTAAGTAATCAAATTTATTTGGCACATAACCGATACGACGTCTTTTGAGTCAATCACCGGCCGACGCTAAAAACCAGCGCTGTGGACTAGTCGCACTATAAGTGTGCCCACAGCATGATGCTGAGCGTTCGGCCGTTTTGCACGGACGTGGCGCATATTCCTAGCTGATTTGTTTTTCTTTTTGTGTTAACTAATCTGTAAAGTCGCCATTGTTTTGTGCAAATAAAATGTTTTTCTTTCTTTCTTCTTTCATTCTTTCACATTTTTTTTATATTGTTAAATAGTGTATGCCAAATGCATAGCTTTTTGAGTTACCTGCCATAAACCACATATTTTTCGATAAGACCAAAAATTACACAATATAAATGCTTTGCCTTTGAGATGTAGGCTAATATTGAAGTATGAAGATAAATGTGTTACGCCAACCCCGAACAAATTGAGACATGTTGTCTCAGTTTATTGCAAGAGAATCCAGATGATGTTCGGTCGACAATCGACATGCATTCCCATGTTCTAAATTCCTATTATACTCGAACTAGTGTTCAGTCTTGTAACAGCCAGCATCGTTAGCATTCGGTTATGTTTTTAGACAAAAAAGGAAGAAGAAAAAAAAAGGAAGGAGGAGAGGGAGGAAGGGAGGAAGGGAGGAGTTTAGACAAATGAATAAGCAACAACCTGAGTTCATCTGAGTTGATCTGATTGGTCTCATGAAGGCATAAAGTCACTCAAAGGACAATAGAAAGGGCTACACTTGGAGCGAAATGAAGATATCCACAGGAGATCCAAGTTACCAACATAGTCCGAAGAACCATATTGCTCACACAAGAGATGGTCGATTGAGACGAAAGGTTCTGGAGTGGCAACCACGTACCAGAATATACAGTGTTGGACTTGGAAGGCCTTCCACAAGGTGAACCGATGACTTGAGGGTCCCGGGAATCCGATGGATTCGACACGCACAGGCGGCACAGGACCGGTTGTTGTGGCGACGCTTGGACGAGGTCTGTGTCCAACACTAGGTATTTCGCCTGAAATGATGATGAACCTGAAAAGCAAGCATACCTATTATGGCATCAGTTACAAGAAAAACACATAATCACAGCAACTTTCTCTCTCATTATTATTCAGTTGAGTCCAAGGCTGACTTAAGTAGGGTCGGGTGTCTCACATTGAACCAGGCAGCTACATTGAACCACCGCCGAATCTCGAAAATGCGACATTGCCAAACCGCGCTAATATGAGTGAAAGAGAGGTATTTACGTTCCGTTCCTGCCCACTAGTTTGCATGGCGATCGCGTGCAAAGTGGTTGTGTGAGGAGCATTCGAAAGCAAACTGACTCAAAAAGTAAATATTTTTTGCCAATTTTATTCGTTTTTTGCTTTTTTCGTTTAAATAATATCAATTTATTTATATGTACACTGTTTTCTACGGTTATTTAGCAATTAAAAGCGCTATAATTCGTGATTTTAAGAGATTGATTTGCCGGTAAAATTTGGAGTTTAGTGATCAAAACGTGGTGTATCTCACATTGAACCACCTGAGGGTGTTACACATTGAACCACGGTTTATTGTGTACACCCCAGTCGTTAAAGGAGTGTGTTTTTTACAATTATTTTAATTTAATTTTAATTTGTTATATTATGGAAGGTACTTTTGTTTTTATAATTAAAAACTGTTACTTTTGTTTTTATTATTAAAATATGATAAGAATTTGACTGAAAAGGTTTTGTGATGTATAAAACTAAGACTCTCGGTTTAATTGCATAAGATTTAATGTGATTTTTATAAATATAAGGCTGATTTTTATTATTACTGTTTATTATTATTATTATTACAAAGTATTTGCCTTATAAATTGAACTAGAAGACATCGTTAATAAGGTGTCTCAATGTGGACGATACCCTGGTTAAATGTGTACCACCTGTGGTACTCATTGAACCAAAAATCATTTTTCATAAAAACCTGTTTTACACCGATACTAAAAGGAATATGAGAAATTAATGTTTTACAAAATTGAAGCTAAATAAATATGCTAACTATACACAAAAAATTAAAGGCATTGATTGAACATCTAGCCCACTATGAGACTTTGAAATTTACCTGGTTCAATGTGGGACAACTTACCATACATAATAAATAACTCGAAATGTGCAACAAATAAAGATAAACATGAACATTGAACATATTATAGTAATTTGTTACAAATAACGTCTCAGAAAACAGTTCGGCACTTCGGCCTATTGTGTAACCTATACAAGAGTAATGGACTAAAACTGGCTAACCGGCTAATAGCTAACACTCCGGTAGGCAGCTCGAAACCCAATCCTATGACTATAGCCTTGATGGACACAGTGCCGTAACTATGATGTCAAGCGGTGCCCAGTATCTGAAGGGGCGCAAAATTTGTACATCTAACTAGTCCTTTTTATTTGTATTGTACTTCTTTCTAGGAGCACAGTTTTAGAAGCTCGCACCGGACGTATAAAAGTCTAGTTACGGCACTGGTTACACGATCTGACTTGCATCAGGTTTACTTCCGGGATCGAACTACCTATTGCATTCATTACCTTTATAAAATGTGCGTGATTCTTTTGGGAGTAAACTACAGTAATCAAATTAATATTATAAAATCGAAACTTTGTGAGTATGTGTTTGTTTGTTAGTGCTGAAGGGATTTAATATATTTTTATCCCGGAAATATGTTTCCTTGAACTATTTTTTTTATTTAACTTTCACTTTCATACTCAAAAAACTAACCAGTATTTGATGAAATTGAGCACGCTGATAGACGACGCCCTGAAATAAGACAAGATACTTTTCGTTTCGGGTATATGTTCCTTTGGGATATTTCTTTTTTCTTCATTAACTCTCATCAATTTCTGAACCTTTCGACAAAACTGTATGTGATTAACACATCATAAAAGATTCAAAAATTTTAAAGGTATTTCTATCCTAAACGACGCAAAAATTACAAACAAAAAACAAAGTAGCATCAAATGAAAACATTTTTGCATTCACCCCTTCAATTTAAACAGCGCGTGACAAAGCTCGAACAACATTGTAAAACAGCAAACAGTCATTACTCATGTCACCCTCGTCACGCGACGAATCAATAGCACAACAATTACTTTACTAATAGAGACATATTCCGACAAATACTTCCAGCCTGACCCGCACACCTGCCCGTTCCCATACAAATCCCGCAAGCCCGCAATCATACAACACAAACATGCCAGCATAAACGCTATATAAAATAAAACAATGATGATAGAAAATGTTCCTATTTCACTCTATTTTTCTTAGTTTTTCTTCGCTTATCAGACCCGTCTTAGTAAGCTGTCTGTCACACCGTTGCAGATTCTGGCGTCTGTTTAATAAATAACTAATATTTAGTTTGTAGCAGATTCTGGCGTCTGTTTAATAAATAAGTAATCTTTAGTTTTTAGCTGGCATCCCGTAATAACCTTGTGCTTTGTGCAGGTTCTAAGAAACTTTAGGAAAATGTTATGGCATGGAAAATGAAAAGCAAGTATTTCGCGTAGGTTGCAGTTTCCCCCGGAAAAGTGATTACGAGTACAAGTTAAGGGAATCCGCTTAGAATATTGTATAAGGGTTTTAAGTTGTCTTGGAGTTTTGGTTTGTGTTCGAATCAACTACCTATAGTAAAACGTTATTTGAATCATATTCTAAATCTACATTTTCTTTTTGGTACCTATCTACCACGACATTAGTCAAGCTTCGACAACTACAAAAAACCAAAAATAAATTAATTATTTCATTGAAAATGCACTTAGCACTCGTGTCCAATCCCATTTTCAATTCCCCTTGATAACATCTGCGCAAAAAAATCGGCGCTAATGATTTTCTTTGCGCACCCTTGAAGCGGTGATGCTACAGTGTTACAGTAGGGTGTGACACACGGCCTAGTCGCGTGTCAGTTGACAGATGGGCTGAGCAATAGATTAATGGAATAGAGCACATACCATAGACGCGTGCGGCCGAAACGGATTTCTGTCAAAGCTGTCAGTAACACGTGCGCAAGATGCCGTTTTCACGCCTTTTCTAGCACGTTCTTGTAGGTTTTTGCGGACCGCTGGTTTCATTCATTGATTAACTCAAACTGTTACTTAACTTACAATTTCCTGTTGTACTCATATTCAAAACGGTGCACCCCTCAAAACGGTTTGCTGCTCTCAAACCAGTGAAGGGAAACATTTTGAGGAAACCGGCATGTCCTAGAATTAAATATTCGAAGACATGTGACATCCGCCAATCCGCACTGGGCCCGCACGATGGATTATGGCCCATTCCCTCTCCTAGAGAGGAGGCCTGAGTCCTAACAGTGCGAACATTATAAGGCCGATAATGCTAATAAAAAAAAACACTTATATTCATATTAACGAAATCGTTAGAAACTCCTACGTTTTCTCCTACTTTCTTTAATACGGAAAACTTATAACTTTCCCTTACATTGATTACTGAGGGCTTCGCGTGACCTACCCTTTTGTATACTTGTGGTACTTATTCTAAATGTGCTATTCCTATCTTATTTGCTAAGTGCTAACTAGCTTTTGCCAGCGGCTTTGCTCGCGTGAAGTTCTCCAAACAAAACTTTGGACTCGCATGTCATCCGTTTAAAAAATATTTTCTTAATATCTCTTCCTAGTGCTTATTTACGTCATAAAAGGAAGCCTTGTCCAAAATTTCACGATCCTGGTTGCAGTAGTTACGGCTGTGAATAAATATATCAGTCAGTCAGTTTTTCCTTTTACAAATATGTACAGAGAAGGTGTAATTTTTGCTGACAACCGTAGCCTTCTGGCGTCAGAAGACTTCAGTAAAGGCTTCTCTATCTACTCTTTCGCCAACAACGGTCATTAATCCAAGATTTTTCCGCGTCAAATTTATCTTGATGATTGATCGATCTCTGTCGAAGCCAGACATACCTAATCATGGAGTCATATTTGAAATATTTCAATAGATTTACGAACCAGAGTTTATTCATCACACACCAACAGTTCTAACTCACAGTGATTACATATCGTTATTTAAAATACCTGTCATTTGCTGTGAAGTTAGACAGGTTTATATTTTAAAATCCTAAAGCTGGCCTAAGCTGGAACACCGAATAAATTGCTCAATTTATCTTTTTTTGGCAACGGTACACGGGTTCGGTCTATTCGTATCTGACTATATATATTTCGCTGTCTAACCTGAAAAATAAAAAGTTTGAACTTTGCTCTATTATTGATCGTGTAGACTTAATAAGAAAAATGTAGCATCATATTTTTTAAGCACACCATAGTAGACATGGGAGTGATGTAGCGACATCTTTGGACTAAAGTACGAAATCCTGCATAGTACAATTAAAACAACGTTAAATTTACATAATAAATGTAATTTTTATTAAAATAAGTAGACATGGGAAGTGATGTAGCGACATCTATGGACTAAAGTATGAAATCCTGCAAATTTTTAGACTTCTCCGCCCGATTTATACATATACAACATCCGGTAATCATCTCTTGGGCAGTTGCCCAGATCAGACTAAACATTGATCTGGTCGGAAAAACCTCCTTTTTCAACGGAGAAACACATAATAAAATCCTCGGCGAAAGTTTTCATTAACTATTTTCTACTCCGCCCACAGAAATAATTATGCAGCTCCTATCCATATTGAATTACGTATTATAGAAGGACGAACCAAGAATCCTATTCTGCTTTAATTAATTTTGTGATTAATACCCACTTCGGAGGTGTAATTAAGGTTTATCAATACTTACCTACTTACTCAAGAATTTCTCTGATTCACGACTACGAAATAAGTCATTATTATCCTCGATACTCAATCATTTATTTCATGCCACAATGAACAAGAGGTGATAACTTAATATAAAGACCCTTTTCAGCACAGCAATAACAGTAGTACCTATCTAGCAAAATAAAAACCTCTTATAGAGCTAGACTACAGTTTATTTTCAATTTCAATTCTCAATTATCGCAAACCTCATCCAGTACAGGGCAACAATTCTTCCCATTCCTTTGTAGTAAACATAATTCAATTCTACCAGTCACCATTGTGCGGCGGGTAGTTTTTCTTCTCCCGGAGTCCACGCCACAGACTATATACGTCGGCGGGTCTGCGTCGCTGCCAGCCGGTCATTTATAACGCCTCTATTCAGCCGATCCGCGATCCATCCATCTATCAGGCACATTGTTCCTCTGTGTGTGTATTTGAGGACCTCTATTTAGTGACATTCGAGGAAGAAATTCTGGTGAGGGATTTTGGTATTGCGTGAGGAATGTTTACAGTGTATTTTTTTTAGGGGAGTTAACGTAAAAGAAGTTTATGGTAAATCTTCATTAATTTTCAACTAGTTAATATTTTGGAAACACCTTTGTACTTACCTATTTTTCTGTTTTTTCTTCTTATCATTTATTTTATGTGTGTTCATGAATTCTTAAATAAATAAATAAACATTTTCCACGAAAAGAAAAAATACCGAAAGTTTCAAATATTTTCAAGACAGAGAATTATTATTACTTTTAAATAATTTATAAGGTGGGTGGACCATGGAAGGCCACGGTCACGAATAAACAGTTTTTATTAGTTTAGGTACCGGATAAATTAAAGCAAAACAAATCACTAAACCAAGTCGCTTTCTCTGTCCCTATCCCTTCCTATGTATGCTTAAATCTTTAAAACAATGCAATAATTTTTGATGCGGTTTTCTTTTTAATAGATACTTAGAGCGATTTAAGAGGAAGGTTTACCTATATGTATAATACATGTATAATATAATAAAGAAACACTGATAATTTTGCACCCGTGCGAAATCGGGGCGGGCCTCTATTATTAAATAACACTTTGTTTTATTGTGTAACATTTAAATTATTTTTTCATTTATTAAACTTAAGTTTTACTAAGTAATTATTTAATAAATGAAATTAGAAAAGATAATTCAGCAGCAGGCCTGTAAGGCTCCATATATAGAAATGAATACAATTCATCATCTGATTAAACTACGAGCCTAGAAGTGTACAACTTACAACTCTGCCTACCTCTTTTGGAGATTCAGTTTTTAGTTTTACAAACAGTTACATCTTGTGGCCAACACAGAAACTATCCAGTACACCAGTCTCTATATCACTCTCAAACTTTGTAATAATGACGTAACAATCCGGTAGATGGCGGCTAAGTAAACGCCTCCTTACTTAACCTAAAGATGGCAGCACTTTCAAGTTAAGAGATAGAGCTTTAAAAATTTTGGACTCTTTAACTGAAACACTTAATTATGAGATTTCAGTACAATAGAATAGAATAGAATAGACAATAAACAATTGACTAAAATTAACATTTTTAAACAATTTCGAAGAACGCTTGAGTTCGTCTCGCGTACCTAAGTACTGTAATTTTAGTCACATTAGAGAATGCTGAGTACCTATTTATACATAATATAATATTCAACATTAGTTTATTTTGCAGACACTGCTTATTTGTTTTAAGTGTTACAAGTAATCTCTTAATTTAATTAAGCCTAAGTGACTTTGTAGTGCCTATAAGAATGTACCGTAGAACTTGACTCATTAAATTGGCTTACCGATTTAGGATTTGTAAGATGACAACAGAAACGAAATGTAGGTTGCTACATTAATTACAAAACGACTAACATGATACAGGTAGCCACTACAGAATTGAAACTAACTTTGTAGTGTCTCTAGGAATGTAGAATTAGACTAATTAAATTGGCTTATAAAAGCTTTAGAGCTTGTTGAGAACTAGAAACACGTTGTTGACCAGATCAAGAGACCGAGAGATAAAAGGAAACCTTCAAATCAAGCAAAAAGGACAACAGAAACGAAACGTAGATACATTAATCACAGAACATCTAACATAATATAGCCACAGCACAACAAAAGCCCATACAATCGCCAAAAGCAACAATTGCTATCACCCAAAATACAATAAAGCACGCACACTATCACCTGCTTGACTTCCCACTTCCCAGATTCCCACGCACTCCTCGTCAAACAGGTTACCTACAATACTTGACGTAGGCTGGCTACCTGCTATGCCTGAACCTGCGTCGACTTCTATCGGAATGTTTTGACGTAACAGCTGACTGTTACTGGCTGGCTGTTGTAAGACTAGAAGCCTGTTGGCACACCCACTACATCGAATAGTACTGCTGTAAACCCTAATGATTTGTGGCATATTTATTAGTATTGGTTACGGCATAGGATTCGAGGAATTTGGAGTTGCAGTTGTTGAGGTTGATGCAAAAGATAAAGTTGTCAGGTGAACGGTTATATCGTTTGAGGTATCCGTTTCTCCTATATTATGTTTCACATAAACTGTTTGGAGTGTTATAGGTACAGTAGTCTAAGCATAAATAATAAAAAAATCACTTGTAGGTATTGATAGATATTGAGAAAATGATGGAACCTTAATAAATTCAATTTGTTAGTCTAGGACGTTGTTTTTCCTTAAGTTAAGAAGGGCGTTGATAGTTGCGACACTGCATGTTTTGCAGCTACCGTCGTTATTTCATGTAGATAATTATTCATATGGTTTTATGTTCCAAAAGTACCTAACCTTTATTTTTTTGTTTTTTTAATTATGAAGAGAAACCTCCTGCTCTTCTCTTATCTATTTATTTGGGGATGACGCAACCACTACATGTCATCTTCTTTCATTCCATATTTTGCTATCATCTTAATATTCACCTCCTTTCTAACCTTCCTCCTACTCGTAACTTTCCACACTACAGGTTCCTCATTTTTCTTTACATATCTATACCATAACCATTTCAACTGTTAACAGGTTAATATTTGCACAAGGAGCCTATCTACTTAGACCGATTCAATTCTCGTAGGCGATATAGGCAAACTACCTGCCTCTACCTGTTCCAGGAATGTGCTTCTGAACGTCGTAACAGCTGTTGTAAGACTGGAAGCGTAATGGCGCACCCACCACGTTTCATCATCGATTAGTGGTGCTGTTCATTCTAATTAGTTAGTTTATGGTCTTGAACTGTAATGTGTAAACGGCACCACATAGATATTTATCTCCAAATAAATCAATAAGGAAGTAAAAATATTATAAGTACAGTAATGTAGTATCCACTAGAAACACAAGTTAGGGATTCGGGTTTTCAATTTGAGCAACCAAAGTATCAGTAAGCAGGGACGCTTGTCCCTGCTTATTACTTGAATCGTCGCTTTTTATCCTACACTTAATGTCAATACCGCATCACATCTATGTCTTATGTGACCGACTAAGAGGAAGGTGCATAGAGCAACTTGCTCTTACCGAAAAGGCTAATAAAAAAACCGATCTGCAGTGACAAAAGACACAAGTGTTTTATAAGGCGCGGGCAAGTCTATGCCCAGCAATGGGAAAAAACAAGCATGTAAGGCAGATTCAGCGCTAGAAAATAGTTTTTAATACTTTGTTAATGTTTCGCATCCTGATCTAATATATAAAAGGGGAAACTGACTCACTAACATGTCAACGCACAGCCAAAACTACGGGAATTGGTTGCGATAAATTTGGGATCGGAAAATCCTCTCAAATAAAAAAAAACAGAGATCCAAAGTTTATATGGAAAAACCTACTTTCACGCGAGCAAAGCCGCTGGCAGAAGCTGTATAGTATATTATATATCCAATGAATCTTAGAGGCAGCTATACTATCGGGGAGATCGTAAAATCGTAGAAAGAAAATGATTACTTTGCTCAACAATATAACTAAACCAGCATTCCACGCTATTAAACTTAGCTAACCGCTTAGCATTAAACACTTGTACAATAAACTGTATTGCCAAACATAACAAGTTAAATATCTAAAGTTATATCGGCAGCTCGTGATTGAAATAGAAAGTACTTATCTATAGGTGCTATACACACTTCAATTCATTTAAAATATTACCTATTACATGTTTATCTGACGATGTATCATTATTTGCGCATATACGAAAAGGTAGCCTCCAGGCACCCATTACTGCTGATAAGTCTACACAATGATGCAGAGGCCGTGGATGACATATAGGAGAAAACGTGGATTACTGACACCAATCTCAGATAGCAACCTCTGATTTGACCCGAAGCATTCTTATAAGGAATCCGCCCGTTAGTCACTCGCCATCGATTACGGTTGCCACAGACTGTACCACCACTCTCAACAGGCAACCAGCCGCGATTAGTTCGCATTATTCTAAACTGTGACCTCAATAGTAATTGGAGTCGTGTATACTTCAAGTTCAATGAATTTGTATCAGCCTTATAAAATTTTATAGCCTGTGCAGCTATAATGCCAATTGTTTCATTTTATTGATCTATTAAATAACTCAATAACCGCTATAAAGAACATTTGAATTTACGGTCATTTTAAAATCGACCTATTAACGGAATTTATTCAAATCTAGCGATTGTCGCTACAGCTTTGCATGTTGCACGCTAATTTTCACTTTTAAGCTCATTTTTGCCATACAATTAGGTACATAAGTCATGTGCTTGAATATGTCTTCTTCATTATACGCGTCTTACCAGCGTCCACAATCCTGTTAACTGTGCTTTAACGCAGCAGGCTTGTTAAAAAAGTAGTGACACTTGTCTCCGGGAGCATTAATGACTCAGTGTTAACGGCCCTGATTTACAAGCTGTACATCGCAGGTTCTAACCCCGGCAGGTACTTTGCAATAATGTATTACTCAAAACAGTGAAGGAAAACGATATTTGGAAACCGATGTAATAAAACCAAGAATTCGAAGATTTGTGACATCCACCAACCCGCACGAAACCATAGTGGACTATGGTCATTATATCCACCACCACCATATGGACATTCCCTCTCATAGAGAGAGAGGAAGTCTGGGTACTGAGACCCAGACTGGGCACCCTGACGGGTGTGAACATTACAACTGATTATGCTTTATTTTATGTATATTATACTTCTGTTGTTGTTGGCAGCCCTGAAACTTAAACGTCTAATCTCCATAAACGATATCTCAGCGAGGATTCAAAGGTACCATTCAAAGTCGGCGACCGAAGCTACGCGTGTTTGACTTATATCTGCGAATGTATCTAAAATAGAGAGTTGGACTCCGTAACAGTAAAGCACTGGTTTTTATGGCGCCGGCGTTCCCCTTGCAAGCTAGTGAGGTGACTCACTGATTCTATGTCAGTTTAACTGTACTCCTCACCGCCTTTTATTTTACGCAGATCTAGAAACAATCGCTCCACCAGACAGTGCGGATATCAAGTGCATCTAATGTGCTCTAGAAATTATTCTCATTTCTGAAAAAGAGAAATTTAATAATAAAAAGTACTTTTATTGTTTCTATGATTGAGGTGATGTATGAGAAGTGGCTCAACCCAATGACAATTGAATGGGAAAGGTCTTACAGACATATATACCGGTTGCTTCTACTGATGAATGTAAGAGTTCAGAGTTCACGTTTGCATAACATTATTGGTGCTCACTGCTCACGTTACAGATATATTAGAGTCATTCAGGACCTAAGCGATAACGAAACTGCACACACGCAGCGTAAGACACAATCCGCAATTTGTTAATGTCAGTGCTGTTCTGGGCCATTGAACGGGTCAACTGAATGGCGGGCCCACATCTGGATTCAAACTGATCTGTTTTTAAGTTGAACAAATCAATCAACTTAATACCTTTTATTCTAATACCGATTTAAAAGATAGTGATAACCGGATATTTCACCCAGTATGACCTACAAAGCCATAAATTGACATAAATTTCGAAATAAGCAATACATGGTAAGTGTGCAAGTGTTATAGACACTTAATTTAGAAGTACATACCAAACTTTCAATTTCTGTTGATTGTGTGTTGTGCGTGATTACTTTCGGACAAATGCATAACATTAAAATTAGTTACTGATTTGTCAGGGGTTTCTTCTAAGAAAAGTAACCGATAAAATAAAAGAAACAAGCTGGTAGAGATAGAACGAAGACATTAACAACAGCGTCGATTAATAATGATGATTAACTTTCAACAAGTAGAAATAGAAAAGCAGACGACATTATAATACATTACATTGGTTACAATAATAGGTGCTGTGTCTCGAAACATCCAGTGAATGAGATTAGTCACTCGCTAGCTATGTGGGTTAGTATTTCTGCAATTTGTGTCTCGACTGTTGACCTTTCACTTATCTCTAAGACAACCCCCTCATTGTATGGGTTATTAATAAATTTCATATTATTAATAGTTAGATTGCGATGTGTGGAGTGAACGGCAGCCGATGACCAAGCCTCAAGTTCGGCCTTCGTGTCAGCTGTCCCACCCACTTCTATTGAGTCATTCTCGACATCGCCCACTGTCTTTAAGTTACTCCCCGTCATTAGCATAATCTTTGTATTAATGTTAACGGCTTCCACGACCTTGATGCCTATACTTATTTTGTTAATTATATCAATCAATATCGCTTATATTTGCACGAACAATTTGACTAATTGTTCTAGTCTCTCTGAACTTGCTAATAGGTTCTGCGTTGCCGTAGAGGACCGTTAATGTTTAACATACGTGTGTAAACGACTTCCTTTTTTTGAACTTAAAAATAACTATTTCTAGCGAAGTGTACGATCTAATATGGAAGGCCATTTATTCGGCGTCGCTTCAACGACATAAGTTATGATGTCAGCAGTCATGACATGAATGTTTTAGCGGCGCAACCGATTCCGAGTATTCGCTGTATATCTAATATTTCGGAAATGTTTGTGATTCTTAAGTTAAGGATACACAGGTTGGATTCTTTGTTCCTTTCAAAGAATTTTGGTTCAAATATTTTCATGTCTCTGAAGATGCAACTTCCTAGCATGCACTCAAAAATCAGCGTGACCACACACCGTGTCTCCTACTTTAGGTAATAAGTGACAGCTCACGTCGCACCTACAAAAGGGTGTTATATTGAACCAGATCTTGATAAGATACTGGTACACCTGACTGGCAAGTATAAGTTGGTATGTATGTCATAACGAGTTGTTTCATAGCCTCAGTTTATACAGTGGATCCTGTCCGGTTTTACGACGTCCGGAGCATCAAGTCAACGGACGCAAGCGCGCAAGTGAAGCTCCAAAATTAGCCAGTGCGAATGCCGACCACGTGACTGGCGTGGCGGGCCCGATGCCCGGTGAGATAATAATTGCGTGTTTAGACGTGCTAAGGGGATAATACACACGTGACGACGCGAATTCATGTGTGAATTATAGCGTTTTTGCACTTGAAAGGATAATTGCTTTATCTCTAAACGTTTAGAGCAATAAATGCGAATTTTATACGGAGTACCTACCTACAGAGTTCAAGTTTGCAAGGGTAAGATACCTATTCGCATATTAACTACTATCCTGCCTCACTGAGATATTCATCATGCTTGATATTTCGCAATACTTCGTATTCTTGAAGTCCTTGTACCTTAGAATGTAGAGGTGTGCCAAATACAGTTTTAATAATGTCTAGGCCAAGACCTTTTCGGGCAAATGCGGGCCGCATTTGCCGTGCATGTTGTATGAGGCCTCAGTCGGAGGCCTTACAACACCGTCATTCATGAGTTCCTCGTGGCAGATTATTGTACATTGCCCCTAAGATAAACGGGAGTGTGTGGTGCACGAGGAGGGGGGAGCATGCGCATGAGCATGAGTCACAGAGTGGATTCCATGTCAATGTAGCGCCGTTGAACTTGCGATTATAATACACTTCGTCGCGCAACTTAATTGGTGCTACGGTTTTTTCTGAATGACTGAGATTAAATTGGCCCCAATTATAGTTTTATATTCAATTACCCCTTTATTAAAGCGTGCAATGATTGAATAAAGGCAGCAATTTAATCAATTTTCTTGGACCGCTACTTTCTGGAGTTCTCGGTAAGTATAAAAATAACACTAAAGTATAATTCCTTTAACCGCAAGAGAAAATAGAAGGCACTAAGAGTTTACGATTTTACGCCGGAATATTTTATGTATCCGCGCTCTATATGGGTAGCACAAGCTTTCAGTTTGAAGGTACGTTACGTCAGAGCATCGATCTGAATGCAAAAAACGTCCAAGACAAGACAATCGGACACCGGCTAGTCTATCACCTGTCATAGTAATGAGAGGGTCCGCACGAAGTATTTTCTAATAAGGCGACCATTACGAAACACAGTGTTGTTATTTAACAATTAGGTGACAATTCAATGAGGTGAGATAACGACACAGCGGCTAGTTTCTGATTCTGTTTTCTCCGAAGCGTGACGGCCTGTCTTATTAACATTCCTGTCCATTCAGATTTCAGACACTTGTTCCGAGTGAACATGTTGATGAACAAGCGAAATCTATCGATACCCGCCCACGTCTATCAATCAAAACAAATATACGATTTCCGTGTGAATTTAGACTGCGAAATTATATTTTTATAGCATCCTTATGCAATTTGTAAAAAAACTAGTTATAAATTCCATGCCTATTATTTGTTTCACCGAATAAATTTCTTCTTGATTGAAACGAAAGGTGTTTGTTATCTAATTGATAGTCTTAATTGACTCATCACATGGTTCGAATTCAGTAGAAACAGTAGTGGAGCTGATCAATCATTTTCTCGCTTGTACGAAGATGTATTAAACTTTCATAGTACTTTCACAGCTGTAATGACGAATGAGATTGTTTGCTCAAGTAAGACTGACCAGTTTTTCTGTATAAAGAAAAAAATCGAGCGCCACGCGTAACGTATCGTTAATTATAGAAACTGGAATTAACCTCAGTGAGCTGTCGTAATGTCTCTCACGCATTGTTCCGAGAGGCCTTTATCAATATGTTTTCATATGCGTAGGCAACGCACCTTCACTACGGGGAATTGAGTTCACGTAAACGCTTGGATGTTCGTTTATAGATTTATCACGGTCACGTGACATACATTCGAGTGTTTTACTGGAAATTAATTGATAAAAAAATATCTAAAAAGTGATCAGTGGTCATTTCGATAAGTAAACCAGTGGTTTACTTTTATTTTAGTATGTTATGTGAAGAATTCAGAGCGATTTATGCACATTTCAAACCGGTATTGTTGGAACGGGTTACCAGGACTCTGGAATGCAAAGAGAAGCGAATGGAACATAGCTGGGTTTTCAGTAAAGCTATGGCATACCCCCTGACCCCACGACACGGCACACTAAAAATAAATAAAACACTCGTCCGTTCACACAGGGGCAATGTAACCAAAATATTAATAAATAGTTGCGAAAACAAAAAGTGGCACGAACTCATTACGTGAGGTAAGAGGAGACCGCCTTCCACCATGCGGAACGATGGAGGTGTTCAACTTAAAACAATTCGATTTGATCAGGTTTTTTATTATTATAAAACTTAATCGAATCGCCGTGTGAAACAATGGAATTCCAACCAACCATAGGCTGACTAAAACAACGTTCTCCATGTCCCTTTCAATCGCATCTAATAGTACCAGTAATTGCATGGTACATCGTTTGGTCCAGAAATGTCAATCAAATATGTATGCAAGTGTATTTTATAATGTTTTAGCAACATATTCGTGCTTTCGAAGAGACTGTAACATCAATTCATTCGTAGAAAGGAAACTCAAGATTTTCCTGAAGAAAAACAAATTCTGGGAAAAACCAATTATAGTTTTCAGAGGAAAATGCTATTCAGTGTTTTCGGATTTCATTTAAAATTAGACTGGAAAACGACTTTATTCGTCATTGCTTCATGGTAAATTATAGAATAATAGTTAAACTTTTTTGAGGTGGGAAATTAACAAATAACTTTTCCCGCTTTTGTTGGGGCGAGAGGGCGTGTCTGACTTGTACTGACTAAAACCCACGTATATTCTATCAGTTGCTGTTTGGGTCACATTGCCACGATATCTTTTTCGAATATTCCCACAGCCACTCTTAGCAAATTTTATAACTTGAATAACTCTGATTCGTTTCTTCCTCACAACATGATAAAAAACTACCAGAGAAGAAACAAAATTGTAGGTAGCAAAAGACCCCTTCGGTGGCTATGACCTCATACAGTTCTTATAGCCAACAAAGCCCTTGAAATCGAGAAAAATAAACGTTATTTATTTTGCAGGGTCAATACTAAATGTAAAAATAAGATTAGGCATGACTAATGCCTCTCAAGGAGCGGACTGTTTCAGAGTCTGGCGCGCAGTCAATGACTTCCAAATATTTGATTCACAGCGGCTTCTACAGACAATTTATTATATTATTTACTTGAATTTAAAAATAAAGACGTGTAATAATAAAATTAAGAATATATCTACATTAAAATATGACAGGCGTAGTCCAACAAGCTCACTTATTTATTTATCTTCTGCTTTCAATAGGTTGAAAATATCGGAACATGGAGAAGGCGGCACAAAGCCAAGAAATCGTTCGCATATGACGTTGTTTTCAAACAACACCTTTATAGAATGACCGTGGATCCTTGAATACGCCTCTCGTATTATTATATCCTTTGATCTGGATTATTATCGTGCATGATACGCATGAATCATTTCGTATTCACGCCGCCTGTGTTCTGTACCATCAAAGTAAGTATTCCGAATTTTTATTGCTGGAAGTGATATTGAAATCCGTTCTTCAATTTAAGCGTAACGGACCAACTAAGCGTGGTAAGCGTTCCGTTCGCGAAAATCTCATCGTTCAAGGAATCTCGATCATAGAGCCATTCACAGCGCTTGATTTTAAAATTCAAATGATCGTAGCGGCAGTTTAGAAAGACACGATAATGTGTTCATTAACAAATAAATGTCGTATAACGTTTTTATAAGTGTAAATAGAGAAAGTAATAAAGTTTTATAGTGTTGTTTAATATGAGTGACAGAGTGAGTATAGTAGTAACGTCGTCCGGTCTCCGGCGGACGTCGGAGCGGCTCGGTCGAGCTCGACGCGGTCGTGTAGGGCGCCCGATGTGCGCACACGCCGGAAACCGCAGGTTCGCAGAAGCGCCGCGTGTAAATATTATTGCGCCGAACCCAGCGCCGCTCTTTAATAACGTGGCGAAATGCAGGCCGCGGGAAACATTCCACTGTACCGCTACACGATGAGATATTGGCAGGTTTTTGACCGCCACGCATGTTCATCGACAAGAATTTTCTTTGTCGTTATTCAGAATGAGAAAGCCAAAATACTTCAGCATTTCTTAACCCAAAATACCACAAAGAAACAACACTTACCTCACAGTTTCCATATTATATAACTACCTATCTACAAAAAAGCTGCAGATCATTCAAGAATTTATCAATGAGTAGAAAGGAGACCCATCTCTCTCAAAACTGGGCCAAAGCAAATGTTTCGTCGAAAAACTGGAAGTAGATTTAACGGTGCTTTGTCGAGACGGTCCGCGGCTCATTAAATAGCCGTGCGTTATGTTTGTTCCTGTGTGGAACTGTGAACTTAAGAGCTTTGATGGCGACCACATCTAGAGATAATCTAAACAACAAAATAGCTTAGAAAAGCAAACGGCTTTAATAAAACTCTATTTATCACCGGTATAATATATTTAGACGCCATAGTAACTTGGGCTCGAGTCGTTTGCCATGTGTGGATTCTAAGAGCTGGTTTAATGTACTGAGGCGACGTGTACACGCGTTTCCCCGGAACGAGTGAAGGTATACACATGTGGACAATGGGGATGTGTCGTGTGTCGACGCGTCGCCGACAAAGGCACGAGGCACGAGGCTATTTGTCAGTCAAACCTACACAATCACGACCGGCTCGACGCACATACAAATGAGACGAAGCTTCACAGGATATGTAGTACCTACAAAAAGACTACTCTTGTTCCAAAGTCAACAAGGTTCGTCTAACCTTCCAACGCAAGTAATACTAGAGAGAACTATGAAGGTTTATGCAACCATCGTTATTGCAACATAAGCTTTGATCCCAAATATTAGAGAAAGTGAAATATTTACGACCAATGCAATCGTAAAAAATTCTATCATACGCATCGTAGCATTTAGTTGAAGCAACATTTAAGGGAGAGAGAGCTATAAAGCTGATTTAAGGGCTTATAAATTAAACACCTTTCGTTTTAACTTTCTTTAGATACGCCTATCGAATAGCTTGTATTAGTTAATGATCAACAACCATTCATTACTCATAAAGAGGTCAAACTTTGGTAAGGAAAGCGCGTGTAGCTTTTTAAATGACTTTTGTGTATTTGATTAATTTTACACTTGACTCTCGACATGAGTTCGGGTTAGTGTTGTAATAAATGTCGTAGTGGTGTATCGGTGTGTTCCCACATATTGTCGAAGCACGGTGGATACCGGACAGCTCCGCGGCTCCACCGGCTATGACTCACCATCGACTGGAGGTCAAGAGCACGCCGCGCCGACTGACTACCTGATGAGCTTAGCGCTTGCCACAAATCAACCTCACCACGCTTCTGCCTTCCATACACTTAATAAATTTATTAAGTTTGTTGAATTATTTACAATCATTTTATCACTCACTCACTTAACTAATAACACCTTTAAATCATCACGAATCGCGATCGCTAATAAAAATATATCTTAATTCGATGCGAAACCATAAACAACGATTTTCTGGTCTTCAACTCTTAAATAAAATAAAGCATAAACACTGGATGTTATTATATTGTTCTTTATTCATCAGTGTAAAACAAACAACTTGATATTCAACCAAAACAAAATGTCAAAAGATCCGGTAATAAATGTATTCATTCATCAGGCTTACATTGAATGCACGCCATGCATCTCATTTGTTACTTCAAAGTTTAATGTTCTTATACTGTAAACTTGTAATAGCTTAAGACAGTAATTGAAAATGACCAGTAAAATAACCGTGACTGATTGTCTAAATATAGAACTATTAAGGTTTATGAAATAGACCACCTAAAAACGAAACCATGACTTTAATAGCGATGCAGTTGAATCGATTGAGTGGGCTATCGTTTATATCAGGCCGTCACGCTCTCCTCAAATCGTTTTTTAATAAAGGACAAACTAGCCACGGAGTATTCTCACGATCGTCAAGTGTGATCTTTATATGAATAGCAGCGGTGTGTGGCTGGCGCAGTCCCGCCCACGCTGCCACTCGCGCCTCGGGCCCGCCACACGTGACCAACGGACAGGAACGCCATTCTTTACTTATTATTGTACGAGCACTCCGAACAGAGATCGAGTACCGCCGGCCCTCGTCGCTCGCAGCTCAGGAATGCTTGATAGGTGAAGCATCGCTGAAGATTTGCATTACTGTCATTCCCATCCGTCTTGTACTACTCGTACCTCAATGGTCTACAATTATTGTGAATGGGCCGGTTGAGAACACAAAGCTTCAGAAATGCCCATTACTTGTAATCACAGAAATCGACAGGCGTTTTCAGTTCGATGGTAAATTATAGGTCTAGACGCGAACCGATAATGAATACATCATTAAGTAGTAATAACGCGTTTAACGAGTATATCCGTATATGTGAATAGTGTGCCATTATTCAGTAGTTAATACACATCTACTCGTGTTCGTGGAATAATTTCAACCGTAATTATAGCTGCAAACAATTTGTTTAATCTTGTTCGGTGCTACAGTTGCTCATGCCATTAAAAAACATTGAGAGTTTGTTTATACTTCATGTGCATTCTCAGAGTTTGTGTTTTATAAATAAACAAATGAAAATGACATGATTAAATAAATAAGCAGGGATATGAGAGTTTTTCGCGGGTTTTTTCCTAAATTTCCTCTAGGAAAAATCTCTCGATGTAAAATTTTCGCAGCTTTATATTTCAGGCGTCTAATGGACTAAAAAAGCCATCAGGAAATTTCAAGGCTGTCCATTTAAACAAATCAATTAACCTAGACTTCCTAGCCTGACTAACCCAGAGCCCGGTTAACCGGCACACACTTCCAAAAACAAAATGTCGTCATCCCAAAACGTAATAGCACAACAAACAGTTATGACAGTTGAATACATTTTATCTACAAGAGAACATCTGTTCTATGCTACTTGTAACAAAATAAATGTCGCTGCAGATTATTTATGTGATGCCGGCTTGCGACATGGTACGTAACTCTGCGATACTATCACCATATTCACTGTGTTACTGTGCTAAGGAAAGTGAGATTTGTATAGGGACTGGGATGATCTATGAAAAACTACCTCAGCTCCGGTGGGTCTTGTTAGTGCAGGTCGTTAAAATTTGAATGCCCTTTTTACAGTGCGGGCGCAGCGAAGGAACCTGCTTGCGTAAAAGGATCGACCACACACCTCGCGTATCATATCATAGAGCATCGCGATTGCAACCACGAAAATATTGTACACCAAAGGATTTGCCTGCCTGATTGTGAAAATTAATTTAGTTTTTATATTAATTTTATTACTAGACATATACAGACTGTCCTATTCATATACTTTGCAGAACTGTCTGTTTCAAGGGCTGCGGGAATAGACGAAAGAGTTACGGCGGTTCTGAAACCCAAAGGATATAAAGGAAGATTGATAGGTTTTAGTCTTTAAAAGTCTGATACACGCTCTCATTTCATCCTAAAGTGGGAGAAGTCATTTACTAATTTCCTACATTAAAAAAAACGGTTGGCTTCCAGTCTAGTCGGGTGCATCTAAATAGGTACATACCAATATTTTATACTTTGCTGACCTCCAAAACCCAGTTACAGGGGTCACCCTGTAACTGGGCGACAGCCAAATTTCGAAACGCCATTAAAATTAAAAGTAAAGTTTTTCATCGCGAAACCTTTAATTAAGTTTAAATGTAAATAAATTATGCTGGTCGTGTCATCGTTGCCTCATTATGTCTTCATCAGGCAAGTAAGAAAATGCAGAAGATAGATCGGCGCCTCTGTCTTACCTTAAATCGCTTCATGCATTATGTATTCCGTTAATTTACAATTTTCGACATCTTTTTTGTGAATTAGCAGTTAATTTAATTAAGAGCTTGATTATTTTGGAATTTGTACGAAAAATAACAATGGAAAACCATGGCCTCAAAAGCTTGAAAAATTACTTTGACCTGTTTTTGAATAAGCCACTGTGTTCTTTTTTATTATAGTAAATATGCCCTTATCAGTTGAAATACTGCTGGGCATAGACCTCCTCCAGTTGCCACAACAAATGGTCTCGTATATCTATTGGATTCCTACGACCTGCACGTAACTTTCGCCATTCTTCGGGCTGTAGTTCTAACCTTGGTTCCCTTATGTTCCCTTGGGATCATTTTCTAATTTCACTCAGATGAAGTCACTGGCAGAAACTAGGTAAGTTCAGAAGCGCTTCTCAGAGATCATGTACGAACATCAAGTCATTAACGAAGGGAACAGGGAAAGGGAACTTCCCGGTTTCGTTATTAATTTTCAGAAAAACTCTGCTCTCCATAAAATCAGCTTAATCCAGAATCAATTTACTCTTTTTATACGCCGTAACACTTTGAGTGCTAACACCAACAGCATATAGATAAGGATGGTAACGGATTGCTAATGTTATGGTCTAAAAGTAGGCCGAACAAATAATGATAACACCGAGCCCGCCATAAAGATAAGCAGTTGGCGAAATATTTCAACAGGTACCGAGTCGAAAATAGCTTCGCCCAATTATAGGAAAAATACAAAAAATAACAGAGAAAGAAATGGGTTCTCCTATATTTCCGTCAGCGGACTGATAAAAGATAGGAAAAGGTAGGATAACTCCGATAATACCCGATAGTGCCAGCGTCCTATAGTCTGACAAAAAAATCTCGTTGTACTACTTTTTTTATTATTGATAAGCTCGCACTTGATCACTTTCTCACCTGATGGTAAGCGATGATGTAGTCGACGATGGAACAGGTTTGCGAAGATGTTAAATTATTCACTCAGGACTTAAAGACTCAGGTTGTAGCTATCAGGAAAAAGTCTCTAGCGGAGACTCTTTCCTAATAACTTGAGTAGAATCACCAGCCGAAGACTCTTCGGCTGGTGATTCTACTCCTTTACTGTACGTAAGACATTCATCGTGTTTGGTGACGCATGTAGGACCGAACTTGACGGAATTTAATTCTGTCACTTCGACGCACAATCCTCGAAATTCAATCGGTAAAAAACTAACAAGCTAGCTATTCGGCGTCGATGCTAAAGACTATGAAGCTGTGACTCGAAGAGTGCATAGTTGTAGATGATTTCCGTTTCTCAATTGGCTCAAGCGCATTAAGCTGGCATCTGATTGATACATCCTAAAGATTTATATGCAGATACTTTGTAATTTATTTGCGCAGTGTGATAATTTTAGCAATATTATACTGTTTATAATCGTGCATTTCAAAGATCATAAAGGATAGAAATGTGGAAAGAAGGTTCATGTTAGCATTAGACGCAGGTATAGCAAGTATATACAACGATAATGATGATACAAAAAACAACTATTGTCGTAACAAAACAAACATCATTAAGAAAGATCCTAATCTCAAAATCACTACGCGAAAGTCGCTATCGATTTTCACGGAACGTATGCCTGGAATGTCATTACAAACTAAAACATACCACCCACGGCTCGATCGATCACGTTGCGAAGTATTGAGTATTCTGACGAAATACCAGAAATTTTGCCAAGTACCGCGACGTTCACACACTTTCGCTGAGACAGTTTGGAGTCGTCTCATGTGGGCTTGGCCAACAAAATAAGACCTCGGACAAAATACATAATGCATGCAGCTATTAAAGTTTTTAAACCCCGCTGTAGATCACTTAATAATGGACGAGTACGTACAATATTACAGGCTGGCCGGCCACCCAAGGAGTTCGCGGTGGGTTCTCTTGTTTATTTCCTATTATCTTATCTTGCCTTAATGATCGGTAAGGGTCACATCGATGGGTTTCTGTACTGCGTTCGAAAAATCACCTATCTATATCAAGAGTTGGTAGAACAGATGGGTCATTGTGTTATTCATAGAAACTAAAGCATAACGTCTAATGTTTTGGAAGATTTTGATGAGGCTTGGTTGAAAAAAGATTGATCTACGTTTTTATAGCTTAGAGGGTTTGTTTTTTAATCTTTTGAAATTCGACAATATTTTTATTATGAGCGCTCGCTCGCTTTGTACATGAACTGACAAATCACTGTGTATGTACTTTGTTAAGTTTTGTTGCTGTACAATTAATAAAATAAAAGTAAATTAAACTTATAAATTCAAAAAGGCACAAGACCAAGGCATCAGAAAAAAGCAAGCACGCGTATAATCAATACGAAATGAGCATCAATTCTTATCCATTACTTTAAACACAGTCTCAAGAATCATCACTGTATCCTACTATAATTTTAAAGCAATCTTCAAAATTATAGTTACTGACCACGACGTTAGTACACTTGATATATTAAAGAGCACATTTAAGTTTATTTATTTCGACATGCAAATATTCTTACATGAAGCAAAATATTTATCGTACACTTGAGGAGGTCGTTCAGGCTCTTCGGTCTCTACATTATGCAATGCTTTGTGACCATGACCTTTCTGTTGACTGCAATCAAGTGCTCCTGGTATACTTTTAGTATAAGTATTATTTCTGTCAATATTTACTTATAGTGTGAATACTTGCACATTTTTCCTGAAGAGCAACTATTAATTTTCCGCGACGTTATGCAAATATTTGCGCTTTACTCAACACTCTCAAGTCTCGTATCTCGTTCTTCACAGCATTGTTATATCATGCATGCACCATGAACATACGGTATTTATACTGCGAAAGCAAAGATCTCACGAGCGAGGTTCTACGTCATCTGACTACGTATGCTTCACATTTACAAACACTCAGTATTGCACCCGCGCAACTTCGGCCACATGAGAATTCATTGACGAAACGCCGAAAGGAGTCGACAATGGGAAAATATTTGCTTATTGATCGATCGGTTCGAACGCATATTTTCACACAGCAAATAGAACGGTGCTGACAGTACTTTGTTCTTCGAGGAAACACGGTTCATAAATTAGTGTAAGCCACGAAAAAAACGGGTGTTGGGCAATTTAAGTTCCTATTTTTAGCTTTAAATAAACAGTCCGTTCGATCGTTTAAAATGGTTGTGGGTTAAGTCGAATTTAAGATTAAACGCATTTAGTATATTTAAGCTCCTAATTTTGTTACTCAAACACGTACTCGGTGTTTAGACACTTAATGTAATTATACACTAGTGGATGCCGAGCGATACGTTTTGACAAATGACTGAACATTAAATCGCTTTGCAAATTGTCGATTAACGTATGATCAGTGATCAGCCTTGCGTGCAGACTCCGCTTAATTATGGCGTGGCACCTCGTAGCTCCTTCGATATGCAAAAAGTTATGACAGTAATAAATTGGTTATTTCATAAACCTTTTATAAACTGGATATTATTGGTACAACTTAATAAAATTATTACAAACGAACGCGTTGAATATTTCCAGTCTCTTTGTGATTTGCTTGATCGTTAAGTGGGTATAAATCGTTTAGTATGACAGCTGAGTTGCTTCTTAAAGACATGGAATGCAGCAGCAGTTTGCACCGGGTTACTTTGTTATACGTCGACTATATTACAGCAAGTGACTATTGCGTCAGAAGCCGTAAGAAGTTTGCGCGCCAACTATGTTCCTCTCACTCCACCAGGGCTACCTCTAAAAAAACATTCGATAATGTCAACATTTACCAACTTATAAAGAAGTTCTAAAAGAAAACAGGTTCTTTCTGATGTAGGTTTTGGTTTGATGTAGCTAATTTTAATTTCACAATAATTCTCAGTAGACATGGTATATTGCAAATTTCATTGTATTTTTTTCGCATCGATTGCTATCGTATAGTTCATCAAATAGCAGGAGCCTCAAAAGTATTCGAAATTTTAGGAACTTTAAAACTTCGAACAGTCGTCATTGACCTTTGTGATCATATTTTTACATTACAAAAGCGGAAAAGCGTGACTGTAATACAATTTTTATGCTGTAGGTACATACTTTTGGATAATTCCTGCCTTAACCTTTAATAAAAACGTGTGATCAATATTGAATATTCAAAAATATACATATAACAGCAAGACTAATAAACATTTAAGATATAGCTACAAGGCGTTCAGCCAATGGCCGCGGTTACCTTGTTTCTTTGTCGTTCGCCGCGCTCTACATATCTCGCGCAGGCGCACACGCATATTTGACAGCCCTATTTGGCAATATTGACTCGAGCATTTAGCAGTGTACAAGCAAGTAATCTGTTCCTACGCTCACGTTTGCTTTACGAATGTAAATATTCAATTTGCAATAAACTAACTGACATTCGCTTCTGACTACTTAGCACTTTCTGTAATACTTTGTGTTCTTTAGCAACACTGTTTGCAGTTCTCATAATACAAAGAAAACGGGTGATAAACAGAAGTTTACAACTAATATATACATCTTTTTACCTGTCATTAGACGAATTAAATAGACGATTTTATCTTTTAAAGGTCACGTTAGCCACCTTGGTCAAAGTCAACTAAACTGCATAATGTATTTGTCACTTCCGCGGCCATTTGCAGACCGAAAACATTACCTTGACGATGAAGCTATTACGTGATTGGCTTAGTACAAAAGCTGAACACTCCTACTCGGAAATAAGATCACAATGATTTCTTTAATCATCTGCAATTTCCGACGACCCAAATACAAAAGAAAAGTGAAACTGAGGGTCATTATCAGAGGTGATTGATGTCGTGTCATTCAATAAAGCACAGTTCTACATGAAGGAGATTTATGCTGCGAAGTTAAAATTACATTTTTCAACGCCGAGAAGAAATGGCTTGTACATGTATGCTTGAAACTGCGTTGTCTTTTCACTAACGTTTATAAGACAACTTGCTTCTGCAAGCGACTTCGCCCGTGGGAAGGAAGGTTTCTCAATACAAACTTTGAACCCTAGTTTCATCCTTTTAGGGTGTGAATTTCGCAAAGTTCTTTCTTATAATATACTCGTACCTACGTTATACAAAGAACGTACCCTCCAAGTTTCAGGTCTTCACGATCAGCGGTTTACGCTGTGCGTTCACCAGTCAGTCATGCAAGACAAACCATTTTATAAGTATAGATGAGGACTTTGCACTGCCCCAAAAGTATGCGCTTGCGGCGCCTTTAACAAGTGATGAATATTTACGCAAGCAGTCGACGTGGAGTGACAATAATTTACAGCGGCCTCGACCTTGCCGCAGACTGCTCCCACTGATTGCCGAATGCAAACTGCGCAAAATTCACAATAAACCACGCCATTTCGAAGCACCCACATGCACTACTTTATTATTCCACAAACTGGGACGCACACGATGTAAATTTTGATAGCCTTTAACTTTTATAGCCAGAGGTTTTAGCTTAAGGCCGTCCTGTTTTTATGATTTTTTTTTATTGCGAAAAATATTTTGATTTGCGAATTAATTAATGATCTGTAATGCCATAACTGTAAACTTATAATCAAAGTAAATACGCGGTGTTGTAAAATTCCCATAGCCAATGCGAGTACAATGTAGTTAAGATTTGCCAATAACCGCAAGTAGTGGTAAGGAAACTTTTTGCTGGCGCGACGTCGATGTTTTATGTGTTGGCAATGCAGTATGGGTGTACCACAACTGGAGCAGTATCGTTAAATGATAATGAAATGATCTATTGTCAACAAAGTAGCAATCTTCTATTTGTCATGGATCGTGATAGGATCACTTGTGCAGCTTCCACTGGCCGCGGACAAATTAATAGGCCCGTCAGAGTTAAATGTTATTGTGTCAAGGCTATGAAGTTTTATTTAATTCTCCACTATTTTATGAATAGGTGACCCAATTTTAAAATACACTGTTATACAATTTTATATTGTTGAAACTAATTCAGTAGCTGTATTATTTTTGTTTTCCTTAATGCTTCTGCATGCATCAAGAGAAAAAGATCCAGTCGCTACACCTAACTTTTTATAGTAGGAAAATCATCTAATAACTTCTCTAGCTCTCGGTAGAGCACCAGACTTTGGTTTTTGTTGGTTTTGGAACACCAGAATTACACCAGTGTATACTCAGTTTGCCTTTGCGTTTCCAGGCCGCGGCAACACTTCCAACCAATCCCTTAGCCCTGACAGGCATCGGCCCCAGGACCTCAATTTATAAACATACTCGTATATACAAGAAACAGTTAACCTGATTCGCTTGTTGACTCTATTATCCTAGTACAATACCAATAAAATAATGTAAACTAACGAAAACGTCCTCGCAAAAATCGTTCGAATGGAACAAGTTATTCAGCTGTTGCTATTTTTAGCCGAAACACCCCAAACATTCATGTTTACGCCGCTATGTCACGTGTTATCACTAAAGACATCTGTTCTGCCCTCAGGACAAAAAAGTGTGACTGCTATTTTTGGTTCCACGTCTGGCTGGTTCACCTTCTACTCACCTCCATTTATTCTGAAAGTATCTCATGACAGCTACAACGGAGACCAAGGTTCTATGTGGGTTGGAAATATTTTCACTACTTTCTTAGATCATTTTTCATTGAAGAAACAATGCATCTTAACTTGCCGCCTACACATTAACATATCGTTAAAAACATCTTAACAAACTGGTTGACATTAAAATAAATTAAAAACATAACGAAATAAGTTGTCCAGTCCACGCCATGTTTAGGAAGTTGTACATGCTTCCTCCTGAGTCGACCGCACCGCAAAACAAAACAGACATTTTATTTACATTCCTTTGAGCTCTACTTTAACTTTCATTTGCTATAAGTGCAATGTTTAAACGATGTACGTACGTGTTCGCCATTGTCGGGGGGCTCATAAAACACCTACACACTAATTAAAATCCCCATTATTTGAAGTATTACGTTGTCTGAAGACATCAGCGCGTGCTTACATAAGCGTGGAAAGTGAACCTGTCCAGGATTGCCATTCGCGAACAATTGACGCTTCATCGAAATTTCAATTTGGAAAGGACAAAAAGTGGTTCGAATATTTACAGAAAGTTGTCGCAGGACAGGGGGCATCGCATTCGCTTTCGTCCATCGAGTATGAAAGTACAGTATTGTAGTGCTATCCGGTTTTCTGACCTTGGTACAAAACAACAAAACCAAATACTTATGGCAGGCGTGACTACGCTATATAGAGCACAAAAAGAAATCACTTGCGAACTTTTTTTGGCGAACTAATCTCGAGCAGTCTGATCTAGTGAAAGTCCACACTTAGCTGTACAAATATGAATTACTAACCATTCATTTGTTACTTCTCTATTTCAATTAACTCTCCTAACGAACTAGCAACTCGGAGTTCAACACTCCCTTGGAGCAGATAATTGAAAAACTTTCCTTAGAGGTTACCATTCTACCATTTATTCCAACCGATTGAACAGAAAAATAGTTACATCATTACAATTCATTGATTGACGCCTTTTATTCCGAATATTCGCTACTGTTTATATTTTCGGAAACACGGCAAAATATATAGTCACGTCTAAAAATACAGCCACATTTATTCCATCACTCACCTTATTTTCACCTGAGCAGAATGTGTTCCGTGAACGTTAGTTTCTAACACTTAAGATAAATCAACTAATCGTCCAATTAGAGCCAAACATCTTTACACAGATGTTATACGAATCGTGGAATTACCTTCGCGAGCGGTGCAGTTATGATCGCCGCGGTAACGTTTCACACTACGCCGATGAGTGATTTCACATAGAAATCAAGTTACTGCGATAATTATCGATTCAATTTATTACCTGGACCATAAAATCCAAGAGGTCGACGACCGAAATTAAATATATATGTACCTATATATCGAAGCTTGCTATTGAATGGAGAATAACGCCTAAAGCCTTTTAACCAACCGAAGGCGTGGTCTCACAATTTCTCTATAAGTTTACGTCTTCCACGTTATGTAACATTCAATTACGAACCGTAATGGGTATATCTTTGACAAATTATCAGCGGCCGCTCCAATGTTGGGACAATGCCAACTTTCCTGGAACCTCATCATCATATAATAAGTCTATCAATCAACGAGATTATTCTATTACAAACATGCTTGCATTCAAATTAGCGGAGCGTGACCGTCGTCACACAACAATAGGTGCGGGGCGCGGGTGTCGCTGGGGCGGCACTTTCACTGCGCTCTTATCAGCAGCCTGGGCCCCTGGGCCCTGGGCCCGGAGAGCCGGATGCCCAGCGCACCCGCCGTGCCCTGCTCACTACCACTACTGACCAACTAGCGTTACATAAACCAACAGGATGACGTCGTTACGACGTTTCCACATTTCTTTAGCTACCTGCCTTCTACGGTCATTTAACTAGACTTCCGTAGTTTTAAGTCGAAACGTGCAAAAAACGCTGGTTGCGGATTCTCTTAATGTTTTTCAAGACCCTATAAAGAACCGCCAGGAAGGAGAACATTAACCGCATTTGAGGTGTGTCCGCTGGTCTGGAATGAGCTAAATCACGGAATCACTACAGACTTAACCGACTTCTGGAGACAGAATGTGTTTCAGGCACAGATCTAACCTTTGATCAAAAAAGTCTCTCTGGAATGCACCAACATAACTTTACACAAAACTACGAATTATTCCGCATAGGCATCTGCGGCCATTAACATTAAGACCTCTCTTAAAGTGTCAACAGCCAGCGGCTTTGTGCCACTACTTCAGAACGAAACTATTTAGGTCTCCAGTAAAAACTATAATAAAGTGGGCTAACGAGCGGTCATGATTTCTTTAATTACGAGCTCATATTCATGCTTACGTGAACACCGTAATGTTAGGTGGCAAGTGTAACTTACTGTGGTGCATACTTTTGTGGTTAAGGTCGGCTGACACGAGTCTAGTCGATGTCTGATCTTGAGTCTTTGGAGGTTCACTGTGACGACAGTTTTTACCTCCTCTCCTCTCCAGCAGTTGCTTACGTGTTCTGCCTTCTTTCTTGAATGAAAGTTTAGCTTACTCGTCAAGGGCCATTCGTATTTCCTGCAAATAGGCAGTGATCACAATGCCTTCCTGTCTGTAGTGATGTGCATCAACGCGCATTGAGCTGAACATGTCAACTATTCTAATATACCTAATATTCAGGTGCATCTATACATACAAATGTAAGCCTATAGCTATGCAAGCAACTGTTGATGGCCTGGCTGTGTACCGACCAAAAATTCTGACCCAAATCGTCTTGTACATAAAATTATAATACTCGCCAACCGAATTCGCCGAAGAATTATAACTGACCTCATGTCAGTCGGGCTTTACGTCCATGAGACCACACTTTGTATGCCATCGCCGTGCCCGCTCCGTTAACCCTCTTATCTTCATTGCATGCGGCAGGCCACACAAAACACCGTTACATGACTTTATGCAATCAGAACTTCCATCACATAAGTCCTTAAAGTTTTATGTGGCTTTGCCGAAACGTCTGCTAACTAAGAACTAAGCACCGGCCGTTTGATCTTCTTCCGGTAACAACCTTGTCTCAACTAAACTACTTTGTACTTGGCTTTATTTGGCTCAAACAGGAAATTAAGCTGAGAGCTGGATTAAATTGCTTAGCAACAAGACGACAACTAAAACGACAAAAGTAAACAAAGTGGAACTAAAACTTCGGAACAGATCAAAGACAAAAACAAAATCTCTTTCTTGGGTTTTAATAATAGGTTTTTACTTTTACTGCATGAGAAATAAATGATTTACATAATCGCAGTAATATTTTATAACTGCGTAGGTTGTCTTGGAGCCAATTACAAGCGTTAGTGGGACAACTTTTACTCATAAAACGCGACCTATTTATTTTAGTATCAAGACAAACATTCCTTATTGCGATTGTCTCGGTCTGTTTATATTCTGCGACGATACAATGAATGCAGGCGCTTGCCGCTGCAACCACAGCACTGACATAATATCCGGCTCATTGAATTAAATTAAACGACAATCACACCGCTGAACCATTATCCACAATAGGTCAAGGAGACCACACAAATTCTTAGATTGAAAATAAATCAAGCCACTGTCCACTAGGTTTGTTTAACTGGTATTCTAAACACACAGAAAACAATGAAGTCGCAGAGGTATGTGGCAGACGCCAGTGTATCACACGCTCCATCGACGCCAGTTGATATACATACGTATTCAGTTCCATCGACCTGGATTTCCTACGAAGAATACAAATAGCTCAACCAATAGATAGAATTAATAGACTGAATCACGTCTCGTAATACTTAGGTTTCTGTGTCGTCTGTTGATTCTGTTATGCAATCTCCATATCACACATATTCGAACTTACAAAGTATAGATCAAAAGACCCGATGTTTACTTTCTGTTACTAAACCAATTACATGCGACAAGTTACTAGTATTACGACACTGTTACGCCCATAGCCTTCAGTGACTAGATAACCAGGCACATCAGTGAGACGTGATAACATCAGTCGAGAGCGAGACCATTTCCATTTGCCATTTCTTCAATTGGTTAGTCATGCAAACGTGCAGCAATGTTATTAACTTATCGCTTCTCATTATCTAAACATTACACTTCATAAAAAAAGACTATTTTCTTCGTTCAACATTCACTATTCAACGACCAATCACTGTAACGTTTCCGAGAAACCTTGGTGTTGGCACAGAAGCAAATAGCTGAGATCCTAATTACAACATACATCCTTATTCAAACACATCTTAATTAATTATAACCGGATTTATGATCGGAGTGCTCATACTTGTAGTTGACACTTTGACATGTACTTGAGACGTGGCTGAAGATAGCACAGCCTAGAAAGCTTTCGCGGACGACGCGGTTACGTCCAGCGGACGAGGCCGCGGTTACAGCACCCACCTGCCTCGCACCGCCTCCGCTATTCAACGCGTAAGAAAGCAAAAGAATATTATAATTTAAATAACAGTCATAATCGAGGCATTGAACTTGCGTCCATAGACGAACAACTGATTAATCCAGAATACTTTCACTAGAACCGGCCAGTTATCGCGCGGTTGAATTTGACTACGAAAATTATAATAATTAAGAGAATTGTATGGACAATGAGTCAGCTAGCGATGCTCGATAAGAAGTCGGCAGTGTCATCGGCTGCGGCCATTGTATCCGATGAACTTTCGATCGCTGATTCTTTGTAAGTACAGAAAGAAAGCGGACATTTTCTTTTACATAATGAGACGGATTATAATTCGCACGACTCTCATGGGAGCGGACACTAAACGGATTTCTATTCTAAGCCCATACGGTCTGTTAGGTTAGAGAGTTTAGAGACAATAACCAATGTTTCGCAATCGCCTACAAACTGAGCATGACACTGTAAACGCGGTAATAGTGTTACGGAATATTCGCAAATTTTCAATACAATAGCGGTGTTAGCGAAGCTTATGCGTTTCGGTAATAGCCTGCTAACAGTACTAGCCGAGCTGCGAGATATTGTTCTTGAACTAAATACGAGATTCAAAACACTTCACGGCTACGTCTAACGTCTACATTTTGATTATTGTTGAAGTTTGGCAAACGCTTTTGAAGTTGTTTTAAGCACATTGTTAGTCATGTAGACGCTTTGGGTTTCTGTTAAAAATAAGTATTACCTGCATTAGGTGTGACTGTATCATCGTTTTCCATAAAATGAGATGAAAGGTAAAAAGCGAATCAAAATGAAAGACTATTAGTCATATTTACGAGCAAAGCCACACCTCCCACGTTAAGTTGAAGTGCACTATTAAAGCATAAATTAAAAAGTCCGATTAGCTGGTAAATTGGACGCATAGAAATTATGTATGGTTACGCAACGACACTACATGTAAATCACCTGTAATTACTATAAATGAAATAGTGTAGGTAATATCAACAGGTGGGCCTTAGGCTCTATCTTTTCAATAAAGAGTTACGCAATCTGGGTATCGTTTTGGACCCGTCCAGAAAGTTGATTGCGTAAATTATTTACTACAAAGATTTTTAATTTAGTCCGTGAATGTAATTGTTAATGGTTTTCACAGAATCGATTGCTTTCGTGACACTAAGGTCATTCTAGGAAAAACTGTGGCAGTACACGTTGTGTCCGTGGATAGAACAAAAGAAGTCGATTAATAGATGCTCGAATATTCATTTTATGGATAGTAAGTTGATCACTCGTGACGATACAATCAAGTATTCCAAATCGTAACTTTGTCGTAAAGCGACTTCTTAGGTTTGTTGTATATAGCGTTGTCTTAACTCTTTCGTAGCGTCGTCGTAGGCGCCGCACCGTAGCATTGCTGTATCCGCCAGCCGAATCGTCATAGATTTATCGTCGTAGCATTGCTATAGTAGCATTTTAGCTTTGTCGTAGTGTTATACAATTAGATAGGTATATGACCATATACTATACACTTTAATATTTATAGTATTACGGTAAACCTGGAATTATAGTTAAAGTAGCCTGAGTCCCAGCAGTGGAACATTATAAGGGAACATTATAACTTAAACCACTTTTTTTTCTTTTTTGATATGTTGCTACGTTACGTATAGCCATCGATAGGAAACCGAACTACGCGCTTTGACCAAACTATCACGAGAATTTGAACCAATGGTGACGAGAACTTTAAAAAAAAATAAGCAATAAGAAAACTAAAAAAAAAACTTGAGCCACCTCCAACCAACCCTTGCGGTAGAGATCTAGGTCATCGTGCCATTTCTTCCCCGGTCGACATCGGTGGCGTCACAGTACAAATAATAGGTGGCGTCGTCCATCGTCAGGTACCAACTTTGGGGAGACTCAACGGTCAGTGTACATGCGACTGATCTGGGCCTCAAGTCTGCTATTAGAATTGTATCACACTAGTCAAGTTAACAATGCCAAACTATTCAAAATCACCAATTATGAAGCCGATGATCGACAATTCTGATACAATTCTAATAGAAGACTTGAGGCCCTGATATGACCCGCCCAATCCCATTTTAGCCTGGCAGCCGTTTTTCCTACGTCTATGATCCCAGTCTTTTGGCGAAGTGTGGTGCACCTCATTATATAGGCTCTTTTGACTTCCAGAATGCTACGGTCCATTGCTCATTGGCAAACCCAAGGCGAAACTTTTGCGACTCGGTGAGCGACCAAGTTTTAAGGAACCGGAGTATATATTTTATGGAGTTCATTTCACATTTCCATACTTAATCGAGTGGTGCAGAAATCTGATCAATATCTACCTAGTGTCATCATCTGCCTAGCCTTTTCCCAACTATATTTGGGTCGGGTTCCAGTCAAGCCGGATTTAGCTGAATACCAGTATTTTACGAGGAGCGGCTGCCTACCTGACCTCCACAACCCATTAACTGGGGTAACACGGTACTTCATGGCAAGACTGGAGTCAGATTTACTGGCTTCTGTCGTAACGACTGCCAAAGATCTCCAAATGACAGCCGGGACCAACGGCTTAACGTGCTTTCCGAGGCACGGAGGAAACTCGTTATGTTAAGATGGTCACCCATCCACAGACCAACCTAGGCAAGCGTTGCTTAACCTGAAGATCGACCTGTGCGGCTGTTATCTAGCCACGAGCTCCTCAATATCAACCTAGTGTAAGGCAACGTAAAGGATGTAATGTAAACTAGGGATAAGTTTTAAGAACAGGTTACGTTTTAGGAACTGGCTTAAGTCAGTAGAAGACTAACACGCCCTCCTGCTCCACCCAGAGTGGGAGAAGTCATATCGATGATTACCTTAAAAAAAAACACTGTAGGTTAGGATTGGCAGGATATACGTATCGATGAGTTTTTGGTTTTTGCTTACTTAGATCTCCCTTCATTAGCGTCTTCACAGACCAGTAGTTTTTCCAGGCGTTTTCAGTAGGTACGGCAAGGCGATCGAGGTCCTTCTCATGCCTTTTTTCAAAAGAAATTAACTATCTGTACAAATAAGTACAGCACCTACAAGCACCCACAAGTACAGTCATATACTAATAAATATAAATATTATTACAATTGCAAAATAAAGTAGGAAGGCTAGATTGGTCGTGTTACAAGATTCTCGCAACCCTTGCACGCAAAGAGTGACTGAAATAACATCGACGGATTTGTATTAGTAAAAAGTCGGACACAGGGAGTGTCCGACTCGCTCCGCACAGAGTGGTACAAGTTATTTGATGTTTTCAATGAAAAAAAGGTAAGCTTTTGCCGAAATTACCTATCTGCTTAGATTTTTCTCAGCCACCGCTTAACTAAAGCAAATATCATAAAGATTAACTTAATTAGGGTAATCAAACGATCAGCACGCAGTACTACGATAACACGAAAGCGATGATATAAACTTCCTATCAGTTTATTACATAATATGGCGGATAACGGGGAGCTCTAAAAAGGTAACAACAACAAAGTAAGAGCATTGACCTCCGCCCCTAGCGCCGACCGTTACCGATTGATAAGGCAGGTTAAATGGTCCGTGCCACCATGAACCCATAACAATGCTGCTCTATTGATACACGCCATTCAACCCGCTAATGCCCCTTTAATTGGTTGAATGATTTATCTGAAAATAACCGGACTTACTGTTCCGAATTTAAAAACATAATTTAAAAATAAAAAGTCCTCCAATAGACGAGACCAATCAAATTATACAAATAACTAACCAATTTTCCGTCTGTATGAGATAAAATTGTAAACGAGTTTTTTTCTTTTGTTTATTATTGAAAATAAATAGATAAGTAAACCAGTTCCATTAATATACAATCTGACAGCTAATAAATAAATTAAAACAAACAAGTTTGTTAGACTTTTTCAAACATTCACATATGAAGAGTAGGTGATACTAATGACTAATGGGTACGTAAATATCAAAAGGTAATATATTTTTAGATGTATCTCGGCAGTCACGTCCTATCCGTTACTTTTAGCTCTCAAGACGAACACATGAAGCGCAGAGTTCAACAAATGCCGCCACTCAACCGTCTGATAAGTCATCGTCTGCCGCCGAAAACTTGGGACAATATGAACATAAAAAGTTTACAGAAAAAATGTGTTCATGGTGTGTTTCCATTGCCTGAGACAGGACACTGGAAGTATGGGAAAATTTACTTTTTGCAATCTGCCTGTACTTCTTTCTGTGCTCTCTCTTCTTTAGTCAGTGTGGTTTAATAGTATATCCAAATTTTTTATTTACTAAGTTTGGAAACACTCCGGAAATTGATTATTTGTTCCATCTCCACACTTACAACTCCAAGATTCAACACCTCAAAGCGATTTTTTACCTTTCTTTCTTTACTGTGTTTCCTTCCGCTCCAAACCGTTCGCCTCTAGAAAAAGTTGGGTGTGACTAACATCAGACCATTGTTGTACATTTAAAAACAGCCCTTTGGCATTGTCGATGGCCAAACATGCCTGACAACGCATAATATCCACAACAATAATCATATACAGTTGGCACCAAGCTGTCTGCTGTACCAGCATAATTAATTATTCAATTACATAACTCTTTAATGGTTCTTAGAGCGAATTAGCAAAACAATCACTTGCTTAATGGCTTTTCAACGAATATTAAACGAAAATCATTTAAATATCCAATATTCTTGAACAAACAAAATGTCGTATTCGAGTGTGTCATGGTAAAAAACCCCATGAGTGGCAGTCAACTTTGAATCGACGGAAGTCGCCGGCACGACGCGATATTTTGAGCAAGGCGCGTCGAGTATGCGACTTGTAGAGGTATAAATAAAATGTAGTCCCATGCCATACCGCTGGCACTTGGTTCTGTAATGAAGATTGAAGGATTGTTGCTTCACTTATGGAGTAGGCAGGGGTCCTTAATTGATTATCGAGTCCCATCTACCTATTCTTCTTGTTAGTCTCAATGATTTTTGACCGTAATCAACAGTTGATTATGATCTAAGCCCTGGTCATAACTACAAAATTGCCCCTAGCTTTATTCAAGTATCCTACAGTAGTTGTAGTAGTTCCTACGTACTGCAGGTAGAACACAGTCAGAAGTGCAGAATAGAAGAATACTTATTAGAAGGTGAGAAGTTATCTGTGTTGAGTTGAGGCTCCCTTATAAGCTCCACACTAACATGGTCGAACATCTCCATTTGGGCTACATATAGCAAATATTTACCCACATGACTTACGGGTAATAGTAGAAACCTTTTAAGTACATACTACTAACATATTTTCGCTTACAAACAAAACTTTCTTCATTATGTTAAAATGCAAATTGTTCGTATTTTACCTCGCAAACACTTCTAGCAAATTACAGTCAATTTGTTTAGCTAAAACTAAAAGCAACAACATCGGTTGGTAACGGGAAAAGAATGTTCTGTGCCATACGTGATCGTAAATTAGGAAATTATGTTTTGGCAGCTATACCTATAAGAAAATATACAATTAATATAGAATCATGAGCAGCAAAAGCGATTTAGGGACTCTACTTTTTGACTCGAATATCTTCCTTCGAACTTCCTTAGTTAGCTAGACGGTGACCAAAGCAGGAGAAAAGACCTAATGGGAGGGTCTTACGGCCGAAATTAATAATCAATCTATCTCCAGTTTTGGCATACTAGAGATTGTAAAACAAATGATACAATACAAAAATTATCATGTTTTCTGTTGTTTCATTTGTTTTTCGATCTCCGATATGTGACAGATAGGTTACCTATTGGTTTCGGCTGTTAGTGAGAAAGTCCTACCGGGATTATTTCAGCAGAGATTTTACTACTTCTGTCAATACCGTCGGTTGATTAAATTAAGAATAAGGCTACTGTTTCAAAATAAGCTTCTTAAATAGAATCTTAATAAATTGGTGTCTAGTAATATGACAGTCGTAGGCGTATAGTCTTTAACTACAGAACATAAAGTTACAGAAACGTCCATTATGTGTCTCTAAGTTTAATGCTTGTACAACCGTTAGGCATGTTGACAAACGGTGAAATATTATCCGACCAGGCAGGTACCATTAGCATTTATCCTTGGACCGAAATAGAAAGGATATCCGTTCGAACTGTGTGAACTTACATTAAATACATTATTTATCTCAAATACTTCTCCACATTATTTATTTATGACATCATTCATTATTGCTGCTAAGTTTTCCGGGGTTTTTAGACAGTTTGCATCATGTAGGTAGGTACCTAGATATGAAAAAGAGCTTCAAATGGAACTGCGCAATATCAGTCAAAATTTATTCAACTATGCAAGTCTTTGTGTATAATTTATTTAAATATTTTAGTGTTCTATTCAAAAACCAAAACAAGAATACGGGAATAGAATTTCCGGCCCCAATGATGAGTTGAACTCGACTCAAGGACGCACCCAAACCACACCCTACTTCCGTTCTATGAATTGGGGTAAACTTTATTGTTACCTAGCGAGCAAAAACAGAAGCAGATGGTCCTGAGCTTACTGACAGGACAGACAAGCGAACAGGTAAATAGAATCTTCGTCGTATCACGGCTAATTTAATAGCCAATTACGTTGTAAACTGTTTAAAGTGAGGTCAAACTCAAAGTTCGCAGAATCCCTTCCCTGTTCGCCAGTAGAAAGGCACGAAACACTATGATCAAGTTGTCGCATTAACACTTCACTTTCCCTACAACCCAGAATTTAAAGCATTTACTCATCTGCCGGCAAACTACCAGTAGGTAATTACAGGCCCACAGGGGTGGTTATCCGAGCCCTGTAATGATAAAGGAGAAACTCGTTACACTCCCTGATAGATCGCCAATGAAGGATCACTTTCTCGAAAATTAACTGAAAGTGGGCCGTGTGAAATGATTTTTTTCGAAAATATGCATTGAAGTCATATCTCTGTCGACGAAGGCCAGCCACGACTGCATGCTGCGCGTGCTTTCATCAACAAAACAGCTGCTTGTTTATATTACCATTCGCGCATCATATCGCGTTCCAGACGACGACTCACCCGTCCACTTCTATGATAGTTCGATGAGGTGCATCTACAATCTACCTACGTGATCAGTGCAAGTAAATTGCTCCATCGTCTGTAAAAGTTCTCACGGTGAGAAGGATATACTTAGGTAGGTTGTACGGAACGTTGTCTGGTGGTGTGTTATGTTGTAAAATATACCTGCACCTTTTTAGATGTATTCCTTAATTTTATTCTTTCTCATTAGGCTGTTTTTGCAACGTTGGTATTAAAGCATATAAAAGCCTTTCAAACTTACTGTCTGTAATAAAGATTGATTTGTTTGTTGGTTACGACATTTAGACAGTTTTAAAGAGGTCAATCTCGATCAATAAATCTGTAATTGAATACACCTGTAATTTCAAGCACCAAGCGCATTTTGATAAAAATCTTTGTTGCAGTAGGATACTGAACGCAGACGAATGCAGGTTCAAAATAAAATAAAATGAACGTAACGTAATAATGAAATGACTTGCGAGACGAGGCGGGAAGGATAGGGGGCGCGGTAGAAGCGGTCGCGTGCCCCTCCACCCGCCCGCACACCCGCTGTCCCCGCAGTCAAGCGAGAGGCGACAGCTAGCCAGCTGCGCGTCTTGTGTTTTTCGGATTTTGCGGTGCGATCGACGTTCCTTTCTTATTTTGTTGTTATTTATATAAAAGTTATAAAGTTTTAATTAGACAAGATACGCGTGTGAACTTTTTGTATAAAACACTGGAAACCAATCGTCTGTGAACTTTTGCAGTGCGTTTTGTGACTTTTAAAAGTGTTCGATACATGGATACCTGTGTCTTTTGTCTGTAAAACAGTGGATTATATTAGAGGTGGTAGTATTTAGTTGTTCAGTACGTTATTGTCAGATCTTGTGCCCGTGGACCCAACAGTGTGACCAGTGATTGTTGTCGTGGCCGGTTTCCAGTGAGGAAACTTTCCAAACGTGCATAAAACAGTGGGTAATGCTTTCCTAGCGAATGCGGGCCCTGCCTGCACGCATTCCGTAGGGAAGCAAGTGCCGGCAATAAGCATTTTACGGTGAGTAAAGCGCGTTCAAGTTCATCGTACTTTGACCTAAAATTATGACAACGGATGACAACGCCTGGTGACCAGCTCAGTGTCAGATGTCAAGACGTGATATCGTGCGGCTTGTCAGCGTGTGAAGCGTACTAGATTTATTACGATTGCACCAATGATAGTACGTGGAAGTAATTAATGAACTCGAGTATGCTCAGTAAATCATGTTTAGTGCAGGGCGAAACTAGCTCAGTGGGCTTAATTGGGTGCATGGAGTCACCAGCTGGCACGAAAAATACTGGTAATTGTAAACAAGTGGTTGTGCCCTTTATTGAATAACAGTGTGGTAGTTAGGCAACTCCCCTACTTGTCATTGTTCCAATCATTACCATGGACAATATGCACATTACTTGATTTATGGAACAGCAAACTTGTGGAACTGGCTTCAATTTTTAGTTATTATTTTTAAAACATCACTACTACTTAGTCTCTGAAGGATAAAGTAGAAATGCCTATTCCTAAAAATGTCTTAATTTAGTTTATTTTTGTTTCTGTAATAGCACACCATAGTTATCTATTTCTGACCAGCAACCAATTTAATTATTACCTGTAAAATAAAATTATCTAATTTTACCTGTAATTAGTTAATTGATTCTTACTTCTTAGTAGACTAGATAATTACTCCCTAGGTGGAATACAATGTACATTATGGGAAATCAAGGAAAAAATGATCACCAATGTTAAATAAATAAAAGGGATAGGCCGCTGACTAAAATCAAACAATTGATAAACCTATGCAAGTTGTTATCTTATTTGCATATAAAGCAGGGTCATAAGATTTCTACTGAACTAAATGTCTCATGTACGTAGGTATCCATTGTATGCAAGTGTGTATTCAGGACTTAGTACATGCTAAAGACCCTAATAATTAATCTAAACCCGGATATTAAAAAGAGATAAAATTGCCTGATAAAAAAAAAACAGGAGAAGAGTAAGTAAAATCTTAAACTAAAGTATTAATCCTACACATATAATTAAATATGAATAAATACATACTAACCTACATAACTGTAGTATAACTCAATACTACAGATTCTATATTCACTATTAATTATAGTTATAAACATAATGATTAAATATAAATAATCAAGTTATCCTCATCTAAAAATAAATATAAAATTGAAATATAGGTAAATATTTATAAAGTGATCTGAACTCAAACAATGCTATTTTGAATAGCAATGAGAAAATTATGAAGATTCAGATTAGTATTCTCTAAATTATTCATTTGAATACAGTCATGTTTAAATTATATTTTAAAACTAGCTGTCCCCTGCGGTTTCACCCGCATTTTTCGTTACTGCTCCGCTCCCGTGGGTTGTAGCGTGATGGTATAGCGTTCCTCGATAAATGGGCTATCTAACACTGAAAGAATTTTTCAAATCGGACCAGTAGTTCCAGAGATTACCCCCTACATACAAACTTACAAATTTTACCTCTTTATAATATTACTTAGTATAGATAAATCAGTAACAATAAAACATTAATAATAAATTACAGATTAGTATAATTAATTAATAAATAAATCTCCACAATATCTGAAAAAAAACTAGATTTGGTCACCTAAGTGGGATTATAATTTATTCTTTCAATTTACTTCAAAAATAATTAAAACAAATTTCATAAATAAGAAAAGCCAACTGATCAAGTTTGTTATTTTCCTTCCTGTAAATTCCAAATTAAAATATAAAACATTTCTGTTAGTAATACCCTAATAAATAGGTAACACTAATGTGGTACTTCCTGTAGCCACAGTTATTCTTGGAAATGGGTCTATTCCACAAATTGTTAGTAATAAATTAAGTATGCTAATTAATTTAATTACTCTACTTTCCTATTACAAGCCATATTTAATGGCAAAACCTATTTGATACTATATCAGTCCACAAACAGAACTTTTATTGATAATATAACAATTAGTATTCATTGTGAATATAGTGATTCATTAGTGTAAATGATAATATTTATTATTGAACTATTTAAATCAATTTTATTTGTGCTTTAAATGGTGGACCACCCAATGTAAGTAGTAACTCACATCTTTCTTTACCATATTTTTTTATTCATTTTGAAGTCACTTTAAAGTTTTAGAACAGTTTCTTTAGATAAGCCACTCTATGAACAGATGCTATTTCTGTCATTGGCTTTATTATCAGACCACATGTTTTTAAAACACACCCTCCGTAATGTTACTTGTACTAACGCTTTTATTTTTATTTCCACGTTTACTAAAGGAACCATAAAAGAAACCATTCTTCTTATTCCAAAGTTGCACTCTTTTATTTCTATGAAGAAGTTGAACAAATGTTTAGTCATGAAAGTAATCATTTGAGATCCTGAGATAAACAAGTCATTATAAAAGTTTTATGTAATACATAATCTTTGCAGTGATTCAAACTGGTATCAGTAACATAAGTAATACAATGTAATATAATGTGTTACCGTTATCTATAACATGTTATGTTTTCTTTTTGACCCATTTCTGCTAAGTACCTACTCAATTTTCATCAGCATTTGTTGAAGGTTGGTAGGTAAAATAAACAGTTTTAAATATTGTTAGCATAGATTTTACATTGACCCTAATCATGTTGCCTAAAGTAGAAGAAATTTGGAATAACCTTTTTTCATATATTTATATTCAGATACAACATACAACACAATCTGAACTGATGGTACGCTATGATGTGGTTGAAATTGAGTGTGCTATTACATAGAATATGTTATTTCTATGCAAATAACATATTCAGTGCATCAAAACATCCTTCATCTTTCTTTTTAAGTTTATTCAATTTTTTTTTTTCAATTTCAAATATGGAAGATAAACTTAAAAAGAAATATGAAGGATGTTTCCTCAATGCCTTGGGTTCCACTAATAGATCATGTTAGCAAAATTGAGGGGACCCAATAGGGCAGATGCCTGCTATGCATGTGGAATTACTGTAACCCTAGAACATGAGGCAATATTGAAGGAACCAGATTTATTATTAAGGTGGAAATCATCCAATGTCTTCTTCCACCCTAGGGCAGAAGTGTCAGACATTTACTGACTAAAATGCACTCCTATGTTCCTGTGAGCTGCAATCTTTGCATTGCATTCCAGAACCCTGGGATTCTCTTTCGCGGACAACATGGCCCTAGTAGGCTTCGAATCTACTGAAACCCTATAGCTTTGATGGCATCTCCATGAGGCGCGTGAACACTATGAGCCATCAAGAGGTGGGTTTTAATCAGTAAAAATCTGACACACCTATCCACTGCACCTTTAGCGGGATCTATTATTTAATAATTTCCCCACCCAAAACAAGGCTGTTCTTTCTCCTGGTTTCTTTCTTTATCTCAGTATTTATTAAGCATAATATTATAGCAACCTTTAAGATCAATCCATTTAAATAAATATATTTTAATTACTTATTATGAATTTACTTTATCTCTGTGCCAAGGAAACTGGCATGCAGGTTAATAATAAACTTGTCATTGAACTTTAGATGTGCTGAGAAATAGCATTGTTACGATTTCTAAGCAACTTGAAATCCTTGTGTTTTCACAGTTGGTTTCTGAACTGGTTACTGTAAAGACAATGAATGAGATCAGAAAGTCACCATAATAATACGATTTAATTTTTTTAAACATGGTTTGTTTGTTCCAAGAACCTATTTCAATGAATGATAATCTGTTTATGTTAATTTAGGTCTATTAAGGATGTTAATACATAAATAATTAGTCTCATGATTAATTAATGGAAGCTAAGTTTAACATTAGGTATTTTTATTTGGGCAATCTTTGGTGTTGTGACTTATATCACAAAAATTCAAACACAATAATTATCATAGTACTACTAGAGAAAATGGCAGTATATGATTTAATTAAGTTATAATTAATCATTTTCCCGACCGAATTTCGGTCACGGTATTATAGTGCACAAATGTGTATGCAAATGCAGATGGAGCAGTGGACTCTCTGTTCTTTTTTATCTCGTAGTCTGATGGCGACGGCAATCCGACATAACCGCAGACAGATCAGGCGCATCATTTTGGGATCACTAACTTTCCGAGGCCTGGAAGTGCTTACACCGTCTAATTCCAAACTCCAGGAAGTTAGAATAATTTTTAATAAAAAAAACTTTTAACACTATTTAACTGACAAATCTACGCTGAACAGTCGCTTAGTACCACGCGACCAACGATTGCCTCGTTGGTCTCGTGGTAAAGCGCAATCCATATTTCTACTTAATTGAAATTGAATTCAGGAAAAACAGGAATATGTATTTTAAAAAGCAACAAGCTCCATTAGTTAATATTTATAAGTTTTGGAACCAAATATTACGTTTTCAGGTATACTGAGTTCCTTACTCCTTGTTCTGTGTTCTTGATCTCGCTTTATATTTGATATAAAGAAATTACATCATCATAATCTTCCTACCTTTGTCCCGTTTTATTTGGGATCTACCCGTCACGCTATCACTACCTTTTCTTTCATATCACTTCTCACACAATCCATCATCTTTTCTTTCTTTGTTTTTCTGTCCATCGACATTTGTATACTCATAAATCTTTTAGTAACATGTGTTGTTTGTAAAGAACAATTTCGATAAAAACATCCAATAGCAATGGGTAGGTAGTCCATCTAAAAATAAAGCAGATTATTAATTTGTCCTTGTTTGAAACTAAACACACTGAAATGAAACTGCCTAGTTGTTTCAAAAATTATATTTCGCCATTACACAAAGGCTGATCATACATTTATCAGCATCAATTCCAACATGAAGATGACATTAATTCGCGTTGCGTGCAAAAAATTACCCAGACACTTGCGATGATGTTATCGAGAATATACGTTCAACACGAAACTAAAAAAGCCAATGAGATAGTTGACCAACTTTCGTCAGAATAAGATAATTGGGATGAAAGATTAGGGTTTTTTTTTTGCTAAATCTAATGGCTTTTCTCTCTCGAGGGCGGAGCGAGAGGGACTGACTGACGGACGTCTGACTTTTATTGTACAAAGCCCACTTGTGTTCTTTCAGTTGCGCTTTGCGCTGCAGCAACATTGACTGGGTCTGCTAGGGCAGATGATGGTCAGGGTTACGGGTTTGTTCAAAATTACCGTAGTCCTGGAACGTAAAAGATATGTCCGGTGGGTTTTTGCTAATTAAAGTCTGACACATATAGTGAGAGGAGTCATTTGGTGATTCTCTTTAAATAAAAAAGCCTTAATTGGCATATGTTAGGTAGTTTTTCAGACTTACAACTTAGTTTATATAGTTTCATGTCTGCACTAAAAATTATCTTTACCTAGCTTGCATAAGCTAAGTTGAAACTAGCATATAGTTTAACGTCTGAAATCGCCATAACACATTGATAAAAAATCAAACGACAACCATCCAAGTCTGTTTATTTACGAATGTGTTCATATTCAGCATGCTCAATGAAGTCTGTTAAGCAGTAGCTTTTGCTTAACCTGTTAACCGCCTGCGTCGGATATATCCAACAAATACTCATGAGTTTATTCCGCCAAGGTCCCACATTCACGAACCAATACTCCATCTGGCCAGCTCTTCTGTCACCTATAGGGATTGAAGAGCCAAAAAAAGATGGAGTACCAGTCACAAACTGACGACCCTGGCGAATGTCCAGGACATATGACAACACTATGGATTTTGATGAGGTTTTCACTAATAGAAAGAGCAATAAACGCGGAAGATTTATAGTATAATTTACACCCGTGCTAAGCCGTGTTGGGTCACCAGTTAATAACACATATTAGTCCAGCGGGCGTCGTCAATTGCTTGTTGGAAGTCACTTGCGTGTCCCAGGTGTACACCAGAGAAGTTGACCCAGTGCCTGATCGTGTGTACTCACATTTGAATTGGCATCAAATAATAGATCTTAAATTATAAACTAATTTTTTCCTTCTTTCGTCTTATACAGCCCTGTGGCTATCTATGAGGAATCATGTGTTTTCTGGAAGCAATGTCAGTGGCAATAATATTTTCTTAATCGTATTTAGTATGCCCCCAGAGATTATCTTTACAAACATATTAAAAGTAATTTTAACTCATTCATATTTTGTTATAAGGTAGGCGTCCATCTGCCAGAGGCTTCATCTGTAAATATACAATTATACAATTCAAGTTATCCCAAGGAAATATACTTCCGGATTAAACAAGAATCCTTTGTCCTATTTCAGTTCATGAAACTGAAATTTTCGATTCCCTATGCCAAATTTTGTCCCAATCAATTCAGCCATTTGAAAGTAATAGTCACTTTAAACATGACATAAAAACTTTCGCCTGTATAATATTAGTGTGATTATAGATTTAAATTAATAGTCTACGAAGCTTGCAACTCTTGTATAAGTAAATGTACAATCTACTAAAGAACGCATCAATCGTATTCTATTTCGCTTAATTGACGAAAATGGATAAAAATGAACACGTGACCATTTTGCCTTGAGCATTAGTTAATTTGTTGATCTTGGATAATTTTCTATTAAAACTGTGGTGTTTAGAAAACTATCTAAGTCTTCTTCAGATTGTATTCCTATCAATTCTGGTAACTCCTCTCATTCAATTTTGGCTCCACTTACAAAATTGTCTTCACCGGTCCTAATCTTCTGTCTCTATATTATGATCAGCTGATATTGGTACTTGGGCGATAATTGTGTCTATAACCTTACAAAGGGCAATAGATTATTATCATTACGTCATTTATTAGTAACAACCTGTCACTGGTTATGTATTTGACCCTACTTAGCTAATGTATTCCTATGTTAGCTGACCCATCTTAGAAATATAAAGAGAGAAATATGGGTCAGACAGTAGGAAGCACGGACTGCACTATTCTCCTTCGTACATCCTCTCGAGTTGATGGTTTTCTTACCGTCAAAGTTTTTAGGTCCAGTAGGTTCACGTTTATTGCGGCGTCAGTGGCATTTTTATGTCTTTCAAAGTACAGATGTGACGACACTCGAATAAGTGGATCATCGCGTCTGGTCAGGAGCACCGCGTAGTCGCAGCGGGTGTCGGGAGGGTCTGTAATCCCCCATTTTCCCAGCTTTAGGATATATCATCGCTTAGCTTTAGAATTAAATCTCTTAAAACAATCCTGAATACTGAGTGAGTCATTATTTACAAGAGAGAAACAGAGCCGAGGGTCGTATTTCCTACCAAATTTGAATCACCCAAAATGTTGACTCAAATAAAGAAAGTTGAAATATTTTACACTTCGTCATCAAAACCTCAAACAGTCCCACAGAAGCTTTAAAGGTGCAAAAAAATGCCATTTTGATGCTGAATTACGAGTTCTCGAATTCACAAATGTTTTGAAAGTACTTGAGCAGCATGTGTAAAATTCATAAGTTTTTGAAACGGACTCGCTCAAATAAATCACCCGCGAATTCGATTTGCAACTCAGAAATCGGAATTTTCTCGAGTCTTTCAAAAATTGAGGCCTCGTTTTTATGAAATCGAATGTTTTGAAGTAAAGTTCATAATACTAATTGCTCAACGTTCTAAGTTTATAGGACTAAGTCTATTAATTCTTCCAGTTTATACAGTCGCAATGTTTAATTCCTTTGTTCTACATGGGAGTAGTACTGATGACTAACGCTTAGCAAGTCAACATTAGCTTAGTTATTAGTACTATACTGTGCATCGCTTTTGCAATTGTTTTTCATGGTGCCCATTATAATAAATGTAATTGAAGGCATGTAGACTAGTTAAAAACATCCCTCACCTCCCCTCTTCTCACTTCACCAAAGTATCTTCCATCCTCTATGCTCTAGAACCTGCAGTTTCAAAGGTTCTATGTCAAAACAAAACTCTCCAAGACACTGATGATGCCAAAATTACGAGTAGGTACGATACAAAGAAGTCTTAGTACTGAATAACTATGAAAACCTGAATAAAAACGGTGCACAGTTTCATCCACTTGTTCGCTGATGACGGTATGTTGCAATAACACATCCGCCTGCCAAGCTTGATGATGATGATGACATCATCGCCTAGCATTTGTTGATTGTAGCGTATAACTGCACCAGCCAAGTTCATGTTTCGATGATTTCTGATGAAAACTTCCCTTCTGACTACCAGTTAAGGCAATTACCTTATAAAAACTTCAGCTTCTAATGCTTTGTCTTAATCTTGCTGAAAAAGTGGAGCTTAGAATAGAATTCGAGGTCGCGAAAATCGATTTCGCTCCACTAGAAAGTATCTGTGTTCATGCTCTTTGATTGCCTCGTGGAACTTTGCAAAAGATGACATCTAACCAAATACTCATCTGTGGGCTTAGTTAATGTCTGGAATAGAGAATCATTATTGTTAGAAAAGTAAACAATCAAGATGAACGTGACATATTCTATAATTCTATTATCTGTGTCACGATTAGGCCTACATTAATGCGTTATCACATGATCATTCTTATCATCAAATAGATTTGGTCGAATAGCCTACGAAAATGCCTACTTTCACACTTTTTCCTGCTGTCAATCCAAAACATAGTGCTGCGCAGTATTGCAATCACTCCGCTTGTGAAACAGACGGCCTTGTTACGTAATACTTACTCATAGTAATGATAGGCAATAATAATTATGTACGGCTTCAATGGTCCATGACAACTAGTTTAGGTTCGTGGGGTTCTAGAATCCCGATAGCAACATGAACTTATCTCAACCTACAATATATTCGTGACCCTAATCATTGTCCAGAGCTGTCAGTCAATGAGCAGTTGCTTTATGTAAAATGTATCCTTTAATTCCAGCCACTATATGGAAGTAGATTCTCAGTTAAACACATCATAGAATACTTTAATCCTCCATTGGTTTGGTCGTAAAGAAATCATGACTACGCGCTGCGGAGCATGAAGTATTGTTTTTTTTTACCCAGGTCAGGGCAAATTGAGTTTTTCTACCAGGAAATTTCCATGGACATTACGGAGAACTACTGGGAAAGGCAACATTATATCTGCATCCTTCGGGAATTACACGTGTGAAGTTGTGCTTACATTAAGTTGTGATTGCAGAGAGGCGAGCGGAGCGGGTGGCGGGGCGGGCAGCGTTGGGCTGCTGGCCATGAACGCCACCCAGGTGCAGTGCGAGCCCCACGACTCGGTCGTACTCATTAAATGTAAGTAACACCCACTCACTCATAGTAACCGTTACCTTTCGACTACATAGATCGAATCAACTACTTTAGAAGTGTTAACAGACGGACTGCCTAATATTAAACCCGGAAATTCTGTGGTCAACTACATCGCAAATTCATAACTGCACAACAAACCCTTCAAGTCGTTTATGGTTATTGTTGTTATTGTGTTGGCTAAACGCTTTTGCGCAGACCACAATTCGCAGTTGGCTGGGAAGCAACCCGCCTGTAAACACGCTTGACTACGCACGAAAGACGCTCTTCAAAGAATCCATGATTGTAAAAGATATGATGGCTAAGGTCATGTTTTTACTCCAACTACACGCCCAGCACATTGAATAATTGTATTAATTGAGTTTGTACATACTTATGTGTTACCATTGTATTAATTTTCCTAGGGGAACAAACAATACGACATGGCTGCATTCAATTCTGTCTAGTGAGTATCTAAGTATGGATGTAGATAAATGTTGCAGCTAAACCTAATGTGTATTTTATAAGCACCAGAATTTGTTTTTATAGATTAGATTAGGTTTCATTATGTTTGCAGAAATCCCCCACACTTTATCTGTTGTGTTTATTTTAGAGTTGCGAATCATAAGCGGTGAGCTGACTCACTATAGATGCTCGAACGACAAACAGACTGCATCTCATTCTAGATAGATTTAAATTACAGTTTACTTCATAAGGCCACTGAATCCTCGTATAATCCTGCTCCTCGACGTCTAGACGCCTCTGTAATTATGCCTAATTATGCTAGATGTCACAGCACGCTTTATGGCAATATATTTAGTTCAATAATGTTGATTTAAATTCGTTCACCGTCGTCAGTCAACCTTATACATTGATTAATCAGTCTAGCTCACGGCTCGCCAATCGCCATAGATTCATTGGCCTCATTGCAATATGCTTTTGTATATTTTTGGACTGGTCTCGACTGCGTACTGCGTCGGTTCGATGTGTTGCTTGCTGGCACGACTATTTGATTGCATACGTCTTGATTATTTGATGTGCATTCGTATTAATTCATGTGTCATGTAGCAACGGCCCAGCGATTTGTTATTACACGATCGATTCTGCAATATTTATATGCGGTCATTATGTGTTATTACATGTATTGAATATCTTCTCAGCGTGTGGTATGCATTATTATGTTCTGTTGTAGCTTTAAATGCAACAGCAAGACGCTCGTCAAACGCTTGTCATCTGACTGAAACTATCCTTGAACTCAAGCGAATGACGTAATCTCTATGTAAAATAAGTTGTGTTGAGGCTGTGACACGTCAATCAAGATAAATCTGCAAACAACAAATGTAAATATCAACTTCAAGCGGTCCTACAGCGTCATCTCGTATTGAAATCACAATAGAATGAAAATATCTGCCTCAAAACACTATACTGTTATTAATTTATTACCCTTTGTTGTAGCTGTTGGTTATCCTAAGAATAAATAAATAAAATTTTGGGTTAGCATAAGCAAGTTGAGATAAATTAATTTTCTAAATGTTGTATGTGAAGTTATAGTCAGTTACTCATTAAGCTTACCAGACCTTACTGGCTCTTAATGAATGAAACATGTGATAATATTTCCTCGTTTGCGGTTACTCTATTCCTAGGTTTTGCGGTTATCGTGAATTAGTCATTCATCATAGCTGACCATAAACATTTACAGTCACTGGTGCGGTCTATGAACGATGCGAAAATGAACATCTTTGAACGACTTAAAAAATTGGAGGTTCTAGGTGCGGCTGTAATAATTTTTTTTCACCGATTTCTCTGTACTTAATTTTTTCCAACAAATAAAAATATACTCTCGATCTCAAAATATAATCTCAGTCCCATATTAAATATTGTCAGCATCTGATAATCAACATCGAAAATATGAAACAGCTTCTCACAAGGTTTTAGCAGAATTTATCTAACAAGTAAAATTGCTTAGTGTATACGTGTAAACGATGACTAACTAAATGAAGAGAGGGAAACGGTACATCGAACTGATCTGTTGATGAAGCCAGAAGGTAAACATCGGAACTCCGTAATAGATCAATGTATCCTAGCCGTGTTTGGGGTTATAGAACTGTCGTGAGAATCACTTTGGCTATGAAGTACCACCAAATTGATCTGATGATGGGGCCGGAAAGTAGACACGGGAACTCGGTAGTAAAACAAAGTATTCTAGCTGTGTTTGACCTAATTAGTATTGTCAAGAGCACAGGTGATGGTCAGGTTAGAAGTGGTTTAAGATAGATATACCTTATTTCAGAACTAGCACATCAAAATTTGTAAAATTAAACCTAGCATAGCATCAGCCTTATAATGTTCCCACAGCTGGTATTCAGGCCTCCTCTCTAGGAGAGGGAATGGGCCATAATCTACCACGCGGGCCCAGTGCGGGTTGGTGGATGTCACAAAATAAAACTTATTTACAAATAAATACAACCGACGACTATATAAAAAAAGGAAAATAACTTTAATTTCGGAAGTCGGTGTAAAATAACCAAATAACAAAGAAACAAAACTTTTTTTGTACTTTAAGGACGCCCATTTGTAAAACTGACAGGACGATACGAGCGTTAACGGCTATTTTTGCAAAGAAAATTCAAGATTCCATGAAAAAGGAATAGTTGCGGCAATGTCAGCGATCCCTTTACATTGTCGCAACGATTAATATTCCCTTCTGAACTCGCCATTTCTACAAATAGTAACAATTGTGTTTATTTCCGTCACTGAAAGTTCCCCCGTTGCGCCGCCCAGCCGCCGATGCGCTCAATTGATGCGGGAGGCGCACATATTTACAATTAGCTTTGTTTGCGTGCTTGATAATAATAATTGCTGGACATAAGCCAATGTTAGTATTAATTTTTCAACATGGCTGCTGAGTGGTAGGGTCGGCAATTGCCGCAACCACCAATTATGTTAATCCGGGTTAGTTTTGAAGGGACTGTGCAGTACGCTGCACGTTGCGAACGATGCATTTATTAATTTGTAGAAGTTATGTGAGAAAGTTGTGTTGCTTTTGTGTGTGTGCCGGTGTTGTGCGACAATGCAGTTTACGTTGGTAATCGTCGTAAACAAAGTCAAGCTATGTCCGGTGGTGGAGGAACCTCTGAAACCAATAGGTAAATTGAAGCCGTATTATGTAATGTTTTGTCTGGACGATAACATGTACTTACTGATTTTCCTTCAAGGATAAAACGAATATTGAAAATAAATACACGTGTAAATATTCAGTAAACAACTAAGTACCTAATGTGTGAGTGTCTATCTCCTGTCGGGATGACAAGCAAGAAATGGAGGAGCTGGCGCTACTTAGGAAGCCTATATCCAACAGTGCAAGAAGGCTAAGTTAGTTGATTGGGAGAAAAGTGTAGTTAACACCTAACAAGGAACTAGGAACTGTCTGCAAAGAAATACTCAGAGCCATATTCACAAACTCGAATTTCAGCATAAAATCACTGCAACCCACATTAATTTGCACTTATAACGGCTAAAAATAACAGACATCAACGACATGCGCTATTACCCAGCTTTTAGATAAACTCGTGAAATGTTTTGGCAAATATATTTAACCTAGAATCATATTATGAATCATATCCAGCTCAATATATGAATATACGATAGATCCGTTAGCTTAGTAGGCGTCCCCAGCTGCCCATACGGCGACCATGTGTGGCAACACCGAACGATATTGTAAGTGACATTCTTAACCATTTGAATAAACGTAATTGAACAATTTCTATCAACCCATTGCCCTTATCTACTTGTAGCGGTAGCCGAACAAATTCGAGACACAATTGTTCCAGGCCAATCAATGTAATGTGTTTAAATTCACTGCTTTTATTAGGGCATGTTTATTGCCTGTACTAGGCAAGTTGTTTATGTCATATTTCCGTCTAAACATGCATTTGTTATTCCTAACAAGTTAACCACATTTGATTGAAATTACCTTAATTACTCATACAAATTGATATTGTTCCTTGTAATTTTCTGACTAAGATCCCTATGACTTCTTAATTGACGTCAAACGAACAATGCGCGAAATAATGAACACTGAAGATGTGCAGTACAATGAGCCCACATACACACACTATTCCCGTAGCGCACACCATGCGTCAGAAATTATGTCAAGCACATAATGGTTAGCTTGATCGGTCGGCTGCAACGCCCTATTTGCTGCATTCTTATCCGAAACTTGTAATATGGCCGTATGAATCATAATATCTAGGCGGCCTAACAATGAGGCTGACTGACGGGCGCGCCGCGGCTCCTCAGATCTCGCCATTCTCGACCCACTGCGATACTCAGATAATACTGACCGACACATAAATCGAATCTTGTTATGGACCTGCTATTTCACTATTTACATTTACCTGCATCAGATTATCCCATCTAATGAGGTTATCGGTTCCACCCAGTTACTATTGTTCCGATTTCTGTTTCGCTGTGCTTTATTAGTAACCTGCCTAAAATGTCTAGTCTTTGAATTGCTTACGATAAGCAGTACCGGAGCAGCCATGTACGAAGAGTAGCAAATCTTACGGGCCTCAGGTATTGGAGTGGAAGAGGACCCCGCTTGTTACAAAAACTGATCAAGATTGTTCCATGTGAATTCTAACCACTTCCGGATTTTCCATATTCACGCACAGCAGAAACTACTCGGACTAGTAGCGTGAAATTTTGCACCAGGCTTCGCTTTATGACGTAAGCAAGCACTAAGAGATTTCCCAAAATTCCCCCTAAAACGGGTCCAAAGTTTGTAACTATGGCAAAAACTTTCACACGGGCAAAGCCGCTGGCAGAAGATAGACCTTTATAAAGATTTAGGAGGGAGGGAACTTGTTAGAATTTGCTACAAGCCCCAAGCTAGTTAATACTGCACTGACAGCAAGGTGTTCAAGTTTCTGTGTTCCTCTTGAATGGTGAAAATTCTCGACAACCTGTGTGAATTCGCATTTCACGGATATGAAAGAATCAACAACCTGTAATCTCGACCTGGATTCCAAAGTCGGTCATTTGAGCAAGCTTAACATAATACAGACAGATTATTTGTTCACAAAACTCCAGAAGATAAAACATTATCTTTCTATCAGTGAAACTTACGTTCAACAGTGGTTGGACTCGATCATTCTCTGACTAATGAGATCTTGAACCGCGGCTGCGCCCACACATGTAGACACTTTAATTCTTTTCGTATTCCAGTATTGTTTTGTTTAAATCCATCAGAGTACACTCACTTCCTACCAAACATCAAATATCCATTAAGAAGGATGAGCAATGATTGATTGATTTACAAATCTTCTTTCTCAAAACATTTTTTTCTTTCTTTCCTTCCAATTGAATTTCAGGTGTTCCATGTTCTTAGATTGGAGACCTAAAACTGTCGGTCATTTTAACTCGTTTTTTGGTCTATAAAAAGCAATCTTTGCTTGTCAGTTTGATTTATCTTTCACTCTGACGTTTACTATATCTAAGAGAAGAGAGGTCAACTTCGTTCAGGATGTAGACGTCTTAATTTCGTCCATGTTGATAAGAATATGATGGAAGTAGGGCTACCACTACGTCCTGCCAGAGATACGGGATTGTTCAAAAGAGTTTCCGTGGCTCTGCAGGTTTGGACAAATTACTTTGTACAAAAAATGTATGACAATGACATTACCCACGCAGAAGTGACGTGACAGCTAAATGTCATTGCAACACATTCGCTAAGGCTAGCAACAAGTTCATTTTTCTACTGGAACGCAAAGGACAACTAAAACAACACAGGTTTGTTTTAGGGGGTATTCCACCCATTACTTGAGGAATATCCCGGTTTTATTCTATAAAAATCTGACACTGACATTCCTCTCGCTTCGTCCAGTGCAGGAGAAGTCATTACCTATCACATACCCGCAAAACGAGACACAATAGTAAGACAATGACAGCGCGGTCTCATGAGACCGGTCGGGGATTCAAACGTTAAGGTTTCCCAATTTAAAAAAAAAACATACTACTACGTTGTATATCTATTATTTTTGTCACATCATTCTCTTATCATTATCCTTTTTAGTTAGAAATATAGCCGGATGTCTTATTCTTCCATGCATATCAATGAGTGGTCAGCCCAGTGATCATTTGCTTTCTAACTGTATCGTTTTTTGTCTTTGATGCAATTTTTTACTAACTACCGTACGTACTCGTGTATGATTTGTAGATAAATTAGCATTGCCACTGCAACAGGTATTCTTGGAAGATTAGAGCAGATTAAAAAGAATTAATCCTTGGCAGCATTAACGCGTGTTTATAACCGAATAATTGCTGATCTGCAGGTATCTATATCTTAATTAAACTCTTTAACCTATCACATACCCACAAAACGAGACACAATAGTAAAACAATAACAGCGCGATCTCATAGGACCGGTCGGGCATTCATGAATTAATTGGCAAACAAGGCTTTATTTAGAACAAACACTGAATACAAAAGCACAACAAACAGTGCAAATATATAATTTAATTCCCATTAACGGCCGTTAACGGGTCGTCAACCCTGGTCATTGGTTCTCCCTGCGGTCCGCGGCCGGTTAACAAAATATTACTATCATTCGTGAGTGAACACCATCAGCTCATTGAGAAGTCGCGGTTAGTATGTGATCAAACATCGCGATGTCGACACGTGGTCGGCGTTAATTGTGTTTATTGTGACAAAAGTTAGCCAATTTAATTACCAGTCGTACAGTAATATGTACATAATCAACTCGTATATACATTATGTACCCTTTGTGCAGTGTTAACTACCGTGTTATTAATTCAAGAACCTTGATCCCACAATAGAGGGCGCAGTTACGTAACAGTGTGATGGATATGTACCGGTATGGTGACACGAAGAATGCAAGAAAGTGTGATAAAATAACTAAAATTAAACACAAGTTGATAAGGAAACACAGGCTAAGTAGGTAGTTACGCTAGTTTTTTTTTAATATTCAATGAATCATGGTCGGTCACGTGTGAAATAAATTCATAAATGCAGAAGTTTTAACGACTTTTTAGTCTCGTGTTAGGAGCTACTTGGGCGTATTTACAAAACGTGGTCGCACCAGCCGCCTACACTCGCCTTCAAGGCCCCTCATCCAATTAATCAGCGTTTCGACTTATGGAACCGATACAACTCCAAAATGATATTTGCAAACAACATTCCCAGTGTATTTCTCCATTTGCCATGTTGTTCACGCTAAATTAAACTTGTATAATTGATGTTACGTACAAAATTGATATTATAAAAAAAAGAATCTCACATTCGCTCTGTGTTTATTTCAAAATTTGGTACAGCACCGCACATAATCATTGTATCTATAGAAATTAGGCCCCGTATGAAACTACCGATTTTTTGCTCTTATCATTCAATTACGAGACTTTACTAATTCAAGGTTAACTCAATGTTCGAGTCACAACAGTATACGTTAGTTAAAATGTGTCTCCATCTGTAATGGTTTAGATAAGGAATGGTAAACTTTATCAACAGTAGTTTATGATGTGTGACCAGCGAACAGCTACTTTAATGTAGTAAATAATCAGTTCAGAATTTCTTGGAATCCTAATCATGTTTTGACTGGCTTTTGACCGACGTTGTTTGAGTTATTACTTTAACAATTGTTGATAATATTATGAAATCCTATACCCGACAGCGGAAAGCCTAATATTATTTTGCTTTACGCTCTTATTGGCATTCCTTTAGCATTCTAAAAACTAAATACTTTTCAGTTTTCAGTAGACCTGAGATTCGCTGTTCACTAAAAGTCCGTTTAGTGAATCTAGACGGACTTTTACGGAACAGGTAATGCCAATGAGCCTTGTCTGTCTATTCAGTAAATTTCCCGCTTTACTTTAAAGAAAACGCAATTCCTAAGTACTCGTACATACATGGGACGTTCTACTTTATTAACGACAATCGCTTGTGTCTCCTCAAAAATATTTTACAAATGATTTTTAAGTTCATCAAGTCATAATCATTTCTGTTCATTATCACGAAATATATTTTTAATTTTAATGCAGTAAAATTATATTTCGTGTCATAAATCCCAATTTATATCTATCACCCTTGTCGCAAATGAGAACAACTTTTTTAAATTTTTATGACAGCTCCAGCTCCGTCACATTTTTCTTACTGATCGATTGCCGGTAAAAATAAGAACGTCCCACATACACTCCCGTTAGGCTTGACACTTCCTAGTCTGTGCAAAGTAAGCAAACGCATACCTCCAATATTACCTTAGTGTTTAAAAGGTGACTGGTAAATTAGTGACAACATAGGTACTAGATACTTAAACACGTGTACTCATGACAACAAACAACTTTTACTATGGGACCAAACCTGAAATCGCGAAAAAAATCTGCTGTTCAGTACGTAGTAATAATTTGTGTTCGCCTACTAACTGGTCAAAATGTACGGTCCCTTAATAAAAGTTGTTGGTTATACTTGAGTAAAATCAATGTTTAAGTATAAAGTTTGTTTTTTAATCTCTGAGACTAAAATGACATTACGTGATTTGTCACACTTGTCACAACACAAAAGAACTGGCATCATTATTATTATAAGTTTGACATTTGCCTGTGTCATTTTAATCTCAGGGTATAAAAAACAGACTTTAGTCGTCGTTTATGTTCCCCTACAAACAGGTTAAAATGTATTGAACTGCTGATTCCCAGTCACCCTATACATATCTGTAGAAATATACTATAGTCGTTTATACGTGTCTGAATACATCAAAAAACCCGTGTTAATGTTGTTTTTGTCCTCCGGCAGATGAGCACCGGTCAGCTGGCGGCAGTTGGGAGGAGCCTGTGAGCGCCGTGCGGAACACTCCGCTGCGGCGCTCGCAGAGGCTCAACTCGACCCTGGACTCCAGGTAACAAACCATTGTTTTTTTTTATAGTGTAAGACAGGGGTGCTCAAACTACTGAGCGATCGATTGGTCGGAGCTTTTTAAGGAGATCACTCAAGTAACGTACAGTCAGGGCTTCTTATTGTCTGACCCATATTTCTCTCTTTATATTTCTACGTTAACTTAGTAAATATCAAACACAAGAGAGTAAGGGCTTCAAAGTAACCTTGTATCTCAAAACAAAGACTACTTTGCCGAGTCTGTTTTTTGTTAGTTGGATGATTTCATCTCATAGCCGCTCCTCGTAAAATACTGGTATTCAGCTAAATCCGGCTTGACTGGAAGCCGACCACAATATAGTTGGGAAAAGGCTAGGCAAATGATGGATGATTCCATCTCATTAATACCAAGAGTAGTGATAGTGAGTAGTCCAAGTTTTCTTGATAAACTTCATGATTACCACGAAATCTTGGGCATAAAGTTAGCGTTTTAATTCATTATGCATTATGAGGTTTACTAAAGTTTCACTAAGAGTCCATTGGCAATAAAAACTGACAGAACACGGTGTCCTATGAACCTAATTTAAATATCCTTTTTCTATTAATATAAACTAGTGTTTGACTGCGATCACACCTGATGGTAAACAGTGAAGGAATCGTTGATTGTGACGCGTACTAGTTTATGAAGAGCCTATTCACTCTAGCCTTAGTTATCTAGGGTTTATTATTTATCTTACGAAGTAGAAGATTGGAAATCAATTCAAAATCAAAAAGTTTGAGCACCACTGATGTAAGCTATCCGGTTTCTTTTGAATCGGTGATTCGGTGCTCCGGACTCCGGACGTACGAGTATACTGTTCTCATAATAATACATGTGTTGTGGTGTGCGTGTGATCCTTTAGGTCTCGTTCTAATTCACGTACGATATGCGTGTGCGCAACTGCGATAGTAAACACATTAACCTATCAATACCCGCAAAACGAGACACAATAGTAAGACAATAACAGCGCGGTCCTATGAGACCGGTCGGGGATTCATGAATTAAGACTTATTTCTCTAATGGTTGCTAATTCAAACTGTTTTGATTACTTCATAGGTCTTCGATTTTATTTATAGACTCTACCTTGTAATTCATTAAAACTGTGACCATCACCGATTTTGTCATCAGTCATCATAAAAGCTATTGAAAGCCATAGTCGTTTGAAATAACGTAAATCTTGTTGTTGCTTCTCAATTTACTGTTGTTTTCATTACTGTAGTTAAATAGTTAAAACAGTTATTGAAGTTAGAGCTGCAATAAAATTATCCATCGTAATAATAAATCGCATTAAATCAATAAGTACTCGAATATAAAGTTTAGTATCACAAATGCAACACATGTATAGTCGAACGCAGAAAGCCGTTTAGTGGTGTCAGTACTAAGTGTGATTGATTGTACTTTCAGAATTAGAACCAATTCTCGCCTTTTAGGAGGGTGGCTATGTCTAAAATGGAACACGTTTTACTGTCAATAAAATAACGGACGCCAAGTTACAGTTTACGTATTAATACGAAGCTAATGATGACGGTCTTGAAGTTATCTACAGATCAGTATTTTTACAAGCTTTTAGGCGGACCCTGGCAATAACCGGGATTAACGCCAGGTAGAAGTATTTTTCAAGCTTTTATTTAAGTTGCAATGTTTGTATATTTGTTTGTTTTGGGCGAATCTTGCAAATGGATTTTGAAACAGTTGCCCCTAACCAATTGTGCTGAAATTTGGTATACCTCTGTAACTTGGATAGCAATGCCAAAATTTAATACCGTGGAACTGATCTGATAATAAAGTCAGATAGTGGCCATAGGCACTACTAAGTGCAACAAGATACCCCCATTGTGGATGAGCTCTTTGAAATGGTCTTGATCAAAAGTAATAAGAAGAATAAAAGCTATTTATTTAAAATGTTTTTCACTGAAAACTTATTTTGTTCATGTTATGAATGACCGGTCCTTTGATAAAAACAAAACCAAGAGTTAACTTTGACATTTCAGTTTAATGGATCCGCGTAAAACTGCTTAGTCACCACTCAACTAATTACTTCATCCAGTACCAGGCTCTCATAAAACGCAGTACGTTATTATTTGTGACGAGAGTCATAATGCCGCGCATGCGCACGTTGACAGTTGGCGCATGCGACTTCCCGTCGTTGCGCGGTGTGGTCCAGTCTCGCTCGACAATTAGCGAGCGGCGCGCGGCCAATTAACACGAATTTCCTGTGTTCAAACTCCAGAGGCCAGCAGAGGGCACTGCCTCCCGACAAAATGATCATTCACGCTTTAACGGATACCGTCTATTGTCATTCGGTTCAAGATCCAATCGCTGTACAAAATGTTCTGTTCGCAATGAACTTTACAACAGTTTAATTTGATCTTTATAATCCAGTCTGTGACTAATCCCTGTTCCAGATGTTGCATAAGTTAGGCTTACACTTCAAAGCACTTAATTTTTTTCAAGCCGGTCTGTTAATTTGTTTAAAAAATCCCATGCAAGATGTTAGATTTGAGTGTGAGAAATAGGTTATTGTGGCTCTCCTAGGCCTATCCGATGAGCTACGCAATTAATTTAAACCAAAATGTACTACAACAGCTGCACTTTTATAATTTATCACAATTATACAAAGATAATATTTTAAATGATCAAATGACTTCTCCCGCTCAAGGTGGATGTGGAGAGAGGGCTTTTCATACTTTTACTGATTTAGGCCTAGGTGGTTTGGCTTTTGCCGTTTACAATTCCAGGGCCACGGTAACTCTTTCAAAAGGTTCCCATGGCCCCAGCGGGCACCGGCCCTGATGGGCCCTCCTGTGGTTTTACTGATGTCCATGAAGCTCAGATGACGAGCTACCTATTGGTTTTCATCCGCAAGACGGCGCCTATATAATTAAAGAATCAACACGATCATCGATTTGAGAACCTAATTGAGCAAAACCCATGCGCCGAGGAATACGGTGTTTGTACAAATATAATACATTTTATGATTTACCTAGGTCTTAAAAGACTCTTTACAAAACTTATTAAAGCTACTGTGGCACCCATTAAAGGTATAATGTATCGTTATTATACCCAAAAATAGCTTCAAAACGTGCCAAACCTTAGTTTACTTCAACGTTAAACACCTTCTTCATCTTAAAGCAGCAGAGCATAAAATTAAATATTCTAACAGCTTCTTCAGTCCTTTCCTATATTCATATTCAAATGTTTTCGACCACTCTTCTATATTTAGCGGATAAACAGATGACTTGTGACATTCTGTATAAGCAGATAATGTGTAAAAATAATGTCAAGGACCTTCACAGAGTACACAGCCGTTGATTTGCATTCGTGTTGATGATAATACCAGCTCGTAAGTCACAATCTATTTTGGACTGAGTCATCCTGACCCGTATGAAAACATTAATTAGTTTATTCGCTCCATTTAAAACGAAAGTGGTTGACGATTCGGACACAGGGTCCAAATTGACACATTTTTATTTTTCAATATTTCGTTCACTGATGATTCAGACATCATAGTTTTTAGAAGAAAATCTTAAGCTTATGATACAGAGCTAACTACATATACCTACCTACACAGAGTACACAGCCGTTGATTTGCATTCGTGTTGATGATAATACCAGCTCGTAAGTCACAATCTATTTTGGACTGAGTCATCCTGACCCGTATGAAAACATTAATTAGTTTATTTGCTCCATTTAAAGTAAGAGTTGTTGACGATTTGGACGCAGGGTCCGAATTGACACATTTTTATTTCAATATTTTTTTCACTGACCATTCAGACACATAAAATTTAATAGTGTGATATTATCTAATTAGTTGTTCAGAAACCTACCAGATTCTACCAAAAAAAACTAATTGTAATTTTAATGTCTGTTCTGCCAAATAAACCTGTAAAGCATAAATACGAATACCAGGATTACGGAGCTGCTCGAAAGAGCTACAGTCATGAAACGTAGTCAGTAAAAGTTCGACACAATCGCTAGCTGCACTCAAAAGCGGAGGACTCATTTCATGATTTCCCAACAAAAAAGGAACACATTACATATTTTCTTATCAATTTCAATCCCTTTTCCGTAAAACTGTTTTTATTATTAGAATAGAATAAACTTTATAGTACACCAAAAAAAAGCTTAAATCTATGATTACAATGTCTTATCATAGTTATCATTGACAGCGACATCTCACAGACAACATTAGAATGGATCGAGTCTGCGTGTACTGCTAACAAATTATATTATGTTACACAATTTCATCTAAAAAGGAAAAAAAGAGAAATAAAGTAAGGTTGGTAGACGAAATTAAATTAAGTAGAACCAGGATAGCATTAGAGCGAAAGGAAATAGGGGCTCGGTCGGAGGTAGGCACGTTTTATTTATTTGATTATTTCTCCACCCAAAAACAGTATGTATGCGGAAATACCGTTGAACAAGTTATTATTACTCAACCAATAACACAGAAACGCTATATAAACCTCGCTATAAACGATATTGATTAAACAAAATAATAGCAATTAACAAAGATAGTGAAACAAAGTGAGTAATAAAGTAAACTTTCAACAAGTAACTGACCAATCTGTAACGCAATTCATTTACATTGATTGTTTTGTCATTGACTAGAGTTTTTATTTTCTCTAATTGAGGTCAAATGCCTGTTAGCTTTACAACTCGTGATGTGATGAAGGAAATAGCTTTTTAGATCTAGTTTTTTTTTTATATGAACTAAAAAGGTCATATCTGAGGCCTTACCATGACGTGTTAAAATTATAAGCGTGCGTGCGAGAAAGGGGGATGAAGCTATAAACCCTTTAAAGCTCCATTCCTTTAACAATCCAGTTTAGGTCATCAAATAAATCGCGTTAAGAGCTCTTAGGAGGCGCCCTGATCCATTTATAGACTGTTTAGTGCTGGTCAAGGAAAACTTTGGGACATCAAAGAAAAGAAGTTCCCATGTTTTATTTCTGATTTGAAATATCTTTCAATGATTTCTCCCGCTCTAGGATGGAGCGACAGGGCGTGTCAGAATTTTACTGATTAACCTGTGTCCTTAAGTACTTAGTCTATTTGCCACTACCCACCATGAAGACCAAAACAAATAGATGCTTGCAAAACTCGTCCTGTGCCACAAAAACTAAACCGATGAAGGAAATCTGTTATCTACAAAGTGACGTTTACTGGCAAAGCGCTAATAGTAAAGTGCACTTTTATCAAACGTTTGTTTACTCTATAAATAGTACAACTGCCTCGTTGGTCATAAATGTGACTGTAGAGCTTGGGGTCCTGGGAAAAAAGTATAATATAGTAATAGGGTTCACCAAAAAATAACTCTGTATCAGTCCCGAATTTGGAAATTGGTGTTGTGATATCTCCGTACCTCAAAAAGCACGTAAAACCGTTGGCATCGTTGTATCGGATGCCGTCCCATCTAGGACTATGAGCGTAAAGGAACAGAGAGGGCATCTGTATTTGCGCACACGCTTGTGCATTATAATATCTCCTGCGTACTTGGCTAATCTTTGTTGAGATTCGGTACTGCGATCATAATTCGGTCGGGTGAATTTATTATAATTATTATTAGTACAGATTGTAAGACATATCCCTTCTGAGTCACACTGATGTTTTTGTATGATTTCAATGACTTATTCATATCTTGGAGTGTACCAAAATATGTACTTATACCTAGTATAATGCTGCAGTTACTGTCGTGCTGACATGTCCCGGAAAACTGATGGCTGACTGGACAATGTACAATTTTTTTTTTCTGTAATTGTAGAGGTTTTGATCTGGATTCCTAATAGTTCCTTCTTCACCCCTTTATGGGTGTTTGCCTATAGATTCAATTGTGTAGATTTCTCTATATCTTTCTGTCTCCATTCCTTCTCTTTCGAGGTTCTCTTATTTTGTTCCGAGTTTTCTGAACCCTTAACCCCACTCCTGCTGGATTCTGTGTTTCCTGATAGCTAGATAGCTACTACCAATTAGTCAACCCTTAAAAAAAGGTTTTTTTAAGTCGGAGTGAATAAGTTACCTCTAGGCAAGCTTGCTCCATCGTCGATCACATCATCGCTTACCATTGAGATATTGCTCAGACGCGAGCTGTTATTTTTACTCAATCTATTCAGTTTTTTTCCTAAGCAACTTCCAAAACTTTTTGATGACGCCTTCCTTCTCCTTTCTGGCTTTTTAATCCATCGTACAATTATCTGTCTGTGTGTATATCAAACAAATCTACCAGAAGTAAGTTTCTCTTGGTAGTTTTGATATACACGAATAGTATGAAAAAATCAAAGGCTCCACGTTATAATTATGTATGTATTCTTGCTCTTAGCAGTATCCCAACACATCGCTAATGGCTGCTTTCCGATTCATATCATAAATAGTGTCAGGTAGCGTGTGCGCCGCCTCGGAGCGCAGCATTAACTCGTTTCCCTCAGTTTTATTATGGTAAACACCTGATGCTCTCTGTTTTACAAGTTTTTTTTAATGCAAAATAATTTTTTAATGCTAATACGTAAGTACTAGCTGCTGCTAGCGGCTTCGCCCGCGTGATTGTAGAAAATTATAACTAGAGAAAATATTCCCAGTATAAAAATATCCTATATACTATTCAAACGTCATGGTCTTCAGAATGAACACAACAGAAACTTAGTATACAGACCAAGTTTCATAGAAAAAAATTCTGTACTTTTTGTCTGAAAGAGTAATAAACATCCATACATACAAATTTTCACATTAATTTTAATATTAGTAGGATGTATAGGTTTTTTGTGCAGCTGCGCTTGTTAATTCTTGAGAGGAAATCTTAATTAATTGTAGATTATCCTAATGGAAATGAACTTATACTAGATGTTAATTACAGTTCATATCTTACAGTTTTATCACACTACGTTTTTATTGTGAAGCTAAAGCTAGGAGATACAAGACTATTATCTGCTGTATTAACATGTTATTTCCAGTAGCAATTTTTTTATTTTATTTTTTAATCTTTTTGTGAGGTTGTTATCTACAAGGGTACGTCAACCCCATTGTTAGCATTAGCATTATCGGCCTTAATAATGTTCCCACTGCTGGGACTCAGGCCTCCTCTCTAGGAGAGGGACCCCATTGTACCTTAAAGGAAATAAATACAGACAGCCAATTGTTGTGTTTCGACGTAAGATGGTCAATAGACAGACAAAACATATTCAAAATCTTCACAATTAAGAAGTTTAACACATAAAATTTCGATGCCAGAATTATTAGTACTAAACGAATAAATATGAGATTGAATAGATTTATAATTACTATTGCTATTTATCGTAGACTCAATATTTCAATATTGATTTTACTATAAAAATAAAAAATAACAGTAGCATGTTAAAATTAACATTTTTAATGAAAGAAACATAAATTAAGATTGTCATGTTAAAATTATTCAACCTGTTGCCGATTTTTGTGTTGTACGATCCATGACAAGTTCGCAACAGGTGTCACTTTATAAATACATACATGTTTATAAATCTTACGATTACGTGTTAATTTATTCTCATTTATATTCGCGGTTTCCACATGACGCCGGTGTTTTCTTCCATTGTGTTTAAACGTTTACAAATATAATTTAAAATGCTAACTGCTAATTTTAAATAATAATAATGAACTGGTGACTCGCCCTTGCTTCAAAAGTTTGTCTCAACTATAATACCGCGTACATCAAAGGACTGGAACAATTTGCTTGTTGCGTTCTTCCTGTCCGATTATAATTTGGGTGTCTTCAAGGCTAGAGTGAATAGGCTCTTAATAAATTAGTGCGCCTCAACATCGACGATTCCATCACTGCTTACCATCACATGGGAGCGCTGTCAAGCTCTAGTTTACATTATTTAAAAAAATATTATGCTTGTATTATCTATACTAATATTATAAAGCGGCAGGGTTTGTTTGAACGCGCTAATCTCAGGATCTACTGGTCTGATCTGAAAAATTCTTTCACTGTTAGATAGCCCATTATTCAGGAAGGTTATATGCTATATAACATCACGCGAGGGAGCGGAGCAGTAACCAAAAATGCGGGTGAAACCGCGGGGTTCAGCTAGTGCATATACGTATAAACTTTCCTCATGAATCACTGTCTCTGTATGAAAACCGTATGATAATCCGTTCAGTAGTTATGAGTTAATAGCGAACAGACAGACAAGCTGACGCGGTAGGGGACTTTGTTTAATAATATGAATAAGGATAACTGTACGCGTGATTAGATTTTGCGGTTTATAGACATCATACTAATAGCTATTACTAAAGCGAATGTTTATTTGTGTATGTTTGTTACTTATTTACGCTCGAACGGTTAAACGGATTTCGATGAAACTAAATGTAGATCATGGTCTACTCGTCAACGTGTGTATCTACGTATTCTATGCGCTTTTGCAGGATACGTTTAATCCCGGAAGTATATTCCCTTGGGAAAATTTTCTACTCTCACACGGGCAAAGCCGCTGGCAGCAGCTAGTTGTTTATATACTTATGACACGGGTCATTGCAGCAGATGAACTTGGTTTCATGCAAACAGTACGTCGTCTATCATTCGTTTATTGCAACTTATACAATCGGCCTCCCCCTTTAACTGTCCTGTAAATAATTGTTTAACAAAAACTGTTAAACAATTATACGACCGTACGACCTTTTGTACTGAATACGTAGGTTTCAAATAACAATTTATTACTTAAAGGTTTTTAACTAATAAATTGCTATTTCAATCCTATTCATGATTTTACTGTTTATTTATATTTTCTGCGGTAATTGACGGCAATAAAGCTGATGTGTATCTCTGTAATGATGTTTAGACTTAGGTCTTTGACCTTGTAGACCTAATGCATAATAATGCTTTATGTAACAACCAGGAAGTGTGCCTGTCCTTACTGGTGACATTACATCAAAGCGTTAACGTTTCAGTGCGCATGAGGTTCCTCTAAAATAAAATAGTTTTTGTTTAGAAGATACGTTACGATAAACAAACACTGTCCGTTTTATTTATCTTCTTTACGTAGTATAAAACAAAGCAATTTTTCAGTCTGTCTGTTTATCCGCGAACACTTCCTAAACTGGAAATGTATCGAAGGTGGTGATAGTAGAACCGAAGTTCTTTAATTTGGTTTGTCGAATCAGAAACGAAGCGGGGGCGGAGGCTGAAGTGCAACGAAACAATGAAATAGCTTCTAATAAACTAATTCGTCTTTTTTTATAACACTGACTAATATTCTTATTCCATGAGCGAGCTAAGCGAAATCGGAATTCAGAATCGACATAGACTATTTTTTATAACGACCCAGAGAATGGCTTACATAGAAGTTATATAGTGTCTTAGATTCATTCAGACTCGATAAGTGTGGCTGACTTAGTAAATTAGAAAGAAATGTAGATTTTAAGAGGCGAATCATACTGTAAAATACGTATATAATTTGAACTCTCGCAAAACCGGGGCAGGTCATTAGTTTGTGGATAATTTTGAAACAAATCCTGAATGGATGACCTTCTTAGTGACTTACCTTGACCGTAATAATTTTATACAGCGTCTTGTATCTAAAACTTGATTACATTTTTATTGATTAATTACACTCATCAAGCTAGCAAATATTTATTTACAACTTGTGACCCACTCTAGCTTCGCACGGCTGTTATAAATCATTTAAATTCATGACTTTTCTGTTCTAAATATACATGCATTAGGTATACACGTAAACCTTCCTAATGAATCACCCTGTCCATTAGTGAAAAGTGTGGAAACCGCATGAAAATCCGTGCAGTAATTTTTGTGTTTATCGCGAACAAAAAACATACGGCCGCCCATTTTATGTACAAACTGCCTAGCCTTTTCCCAACTATATTGGGGTCGAATACCAGTATTTTACGAGGAGCGGCTGCCTACCAGACCTCCACAACCCATTAACTGGGGTAACACGGTACTTCATGGCAAGACTGGAGTCAGATTTACTGGCTTCTGACTATCCGTAACGACTGCCAAAGATCTACAATTCTGAAACTATTGTAACAGCAGAATTGAGGCCATGGTGGTAAGCAGTGATGCAATCGTGCCCATTTTATGTACATAAGTACCAAAAAGCATAAAAAGGAATGTGTTTCTAAAACACAGTGTGTTTTAGTTCTTGTTATGTTTGTAACGGTGTACAAAAGAATATAATAAATACATACATACGCATAAGAAAAAAATGATTCATAATAATGTAAGACTTTTGTATACCATTGCTTAACCTCTAGCCTAACTTAGTTACAAGTCTTAAAGCCCAATCGTCTTAATCAAAATGAGAATCGTAAACTCGTTAGGAGACTGAACCCAGCTTCGATTAACACAGACTTAACCCTGGGATCAAGCGATGATTGTCGTTTCGAACGCAATTAGCTGAAACAAGATGGTACATTGTTTGTTTTAAATATACTAACGACCCGCCCCGGCTTCGCACGGGTGGTACGTTATACATGGCCGCCCCAAGTCAGAGGTTATACATATAAATCTTCCTCTTGAATCACTCATCAACCATCGACGATTGCATCACTGCTTACCACCATGACCTCAAAGTCTGCTATTACAATAGTTTCAGAATTGTCGATCATTGGCTTCATAATTGTCAATTCTGAAACTATTCTAATAGCAGACTTGAGGCCCTGGTTTATCGCGGTCAAGCTTTAGTTTATATAAAAAAAAACCCGCATCAAAATCCGTTGGGTAGTTTTAAAATTCTAAGTATGCATTGTAGGGGCCTGATAGGGCCGAAGCCTCTGGGGAACAATGCAATTCATTCCGAAAGGTAAGTCCATGTCCCCCAGATCGAAGACAACGAAAGAACGGAGTGGAGTTTAGTCAGAAGAGTCTGACATGGTCTCCCGTTCCGCCCAAGAGCGGGAGAAGTCATTCTGATGATTCCCCTTAAAAAAAAAGCATGCATAGGGACAGACAGACAGCGGGAAGCGACTTTGTTTTATACTATGTAGTGATTTGCTTATGAAATCTAGCAGGCGCTTGTGAAGATCAAACTTGTTGCTTAGAGGTGTCAAATTTTGCATTCACATGGTAGCAAATTAGAGGGACGAATATAGAAGATTGATTGCTTACTTGTGTCTTGTCAAGGTGAATTAGAACAAATAGGAAATCGGTTTTGATGTAGGCATGTTTATTAGCAAACCTGCCGAGCTCCCACGGCTGCAAATTATAATATGTCACCGGATAATTACAGACTCGCGTTTGATTGTAATAAATCTTTATTCTGATTATAATATCGCGATTATGAAAACATCGTTTTCTATAAGATAAATCACATACAAATTCATTACTTTCCTACTTACATATAACCGTGTCTTATTTAGAAAAAAATATCTAGTTCACAATTTCTCGCGATATTTTACAATCTTACGGTTTTGTGACCTGACATTTGTGTATTTTCAAATAAACATATGTTACCTTGAATTAATTCTCTGAAATGATCTTTTTGGGATAGAAAACCATCCAATGACTTCCCCTGCTCTAACTAAAATCCACCTGTGTCCTACAGTTTCCTTTTGTGTTCCAGGGCCATGGTAACTCCTTCAAAGAACCCTGTACCCTTAGTGGCACCTATTAATGTATTTTTATCTCAAAACTTACAAGTTTTCCACCATTGCTCAACTACACGTAATTAAATACTAATAAAAAACTAGAGGTAACGCAACAAGAACTTGTGCAACCTTTAGACCAATTTATTACCTAGAAACAACACAGATAGAATGTCTAATGCAATTTTATTTACTACGTCGTGAGAAACAATAAACGACCTTGGAATGGTTAGTGTTTTGCTACACTACCACAATCACGGAGAAAGAAAACGAATAACAACAAAAACAGTAGCGTTCCTTCGAGCCACGTCCACGCCTCCATCATAAAATTGCATTACGCAGATTGCTTTCAGTGAGGCAATCGCAAAAGACAATATTTGATCTTTCAACACCACACCAAATAAGTTCTAATGTATTCGAGACTTCAACTCATACATAAAACATTTAATAAATATTTTATAACTGTTGCTACAGTGTTGTTCTAACCTTCAACTTATTCTTTGTTTAGTATTTAGACTGACTAATTGCTCTATTGTCAATATAATTGTCGTCTGTCGATTGTTTCTTCTGCTGTCATCTTAATATCAATCTTATTGCCTGTAGAAATATTTTGATTGATGATTGGATAACGTTGAGTGATTAGCGGAAATTCATTAAAGAATATCGTTCAAGCGGTCGACTACTAAGTAATTGCAGTTTATTTTATAGCCTATTTATTACCACATGTAATCTGGCATGGTAAATAAAAATGCGTTACATAAGTAAAGCTTAACGATTGTACTACAGAAAGTAATGGACTTGTACAGAAAGTCGGATCAGCTCTAGTTTCTATTACTAGTTTCACCAGTAATTATTGTTTTCTATCATTAAATGTACGTCTTCCGTGTCAGCTAATTGTCCATATCCTTCAAATTACATCACAGACTAGGTAAAAACTAACACTTAGGTTCTGTTTTATGTGACACTAGCTTCTGCCAGCGATTTCATTCGCGTTTAAGTTTTTCCATACAAACTTTAGACCCCCTTTTCACCCACTTAAAAGTTGAATTTCTAAAATTCCTTTCTTAGTGCTGGCCTACGTTATTAAAGGATGCTTTGTGCAAAATTTCACGTTCCTTGGTCCAGCAGCTGTACGTTGATATGTCAGTCAGTCAGTTCCTATATCTATCTACATTAATTCCTATCGCCCGTTTTCAATAAGCTATCTACCTCCGGTTTTGGCATACTGGAGACAGTAAAACAAAAGATACAGTACAAAAATTTGACATGTTTCTGTTGTTTCATTTGTTTTTCTATCTCCGATATATGATAGATAGCTTATTGAAAACGGGCATTAATCTACTATCCATAAATCGTTAGTGTAAGCTACGTTTAAAAAATTTTGTGATTTTCAAATACAGCATCTCGGTCGTGTTCTTGATAGACATAAATATTTTAGCAAACTTATTATGATAGTCTTCCAGGATTTGTTACCTGCATACTTCTGTTGTTAGTGTTTATCACGTTTCCTACTGGCAACAACACCCACACTTTACCTTTCGCCACCTGTTCAAATACCACAATTTACTAGAACCTATGACATGGTCACGTTTTACCAGCCATTAACGCATATTTACACCTGCAATATTTCCTGTATTTCGCTCATATTATTGTATTAGATCGACATCATTCAAATCCCGGTAGTTGGTTGCATTTCGCACTACTTAAGACTTCTGTAGAATGGATCTGATCATCTGACAGATTTAACAATATAAACTTTGTCGTTCTAAGTTTTTTACATCAAAATACAAAGTTCTTATAGGTCTTAAAGAGATAACACGCCAATTGTCCTGAACCAGACCTCAATAGACTTAGTGTAGTGGTGGTATCTACAAACCTGCCTGTTAGTTTACACTCAGAATCTCGTGAGTGCAAACTAACATGTAAGCTAATTATACTTTGTCCTTATACTTGTTTCATCTTCACTGCTCTCAAAACATCGTGAGGAAACCACGAACCTACACTGGATCATCGTGGTTATTCATAGGTTCAAAATCTGCTTTCTTGAATGAACACATTTTCCATTTCAATTAAATTAATCGACAACATCTCATTGATTCAGGAGCAGCGGTCAGTTACGCAACACGCTGAGCCGCGCTCGCGAACTGTGCGAGCGATGGCGAAGCGGCGGCGGAGCGACTCCTGCGCCGCCGGCGCCCCCTCCCGACGACGAGGGAGGGGGGCGGCTGGCGCGCTGGTTCAGCGTGCGGAGGGGCTCCTCGCACCAGTACGACATGCATGGACACGAGACTGACAAGATGCCTAAATTACCTGAGGTTTGTAACAAGTTACCTATTAAAACTTTTTTTTTGGTGGAAAATCATCAGAATGACTTCTCCCGCTCTTGGGCGGAGCGGGAAGGTGTATCAGACTTTACTTTAACCTATCACATACCCGCAAAACGAGACACAATAGTAAAACAATAACAGCGCGGTCTCTTAGGACCGGTCGGGGATTCATGAATTAAGTTACGTAGTAAACCTGAAACTTCCAAGTTTTCCCACGGTCGATCTCCACTTAAGTCCATGTAACACAGCCCTGACACTTCCAAGATTCTCCGATTTTAAGTGTTATTACTACAACACGCCACTCACAAAAGCAATTGTCAATTAATTATAATTATAAATTAAAAAGCTTATCTCCTTGACAAGCTAGCCAAGTTGAGTAATATAGAACAAAATGAAGAAAGCTTAAAATTGTTGCGCCTGAAATTCCTGACTATGCAAAATTTCACTGATCGACGCTTTCTGTCCTATACAATTCTAAGAGGAAAATTAAAGGACGGTGGTTTTTTATACTACAAGTATGTTTAAAAGTAATTGAGCCTTGCGTCAAATTCTCGGAAAGAATTACTTACTTCTTCTGAATTAGTAAAACCAGTTAAACATTGTGATCTCCGCGTGATTAAGAACAAGCATTTGAATAATTTCTTTGTTGATATTTTGTTATTCTGACTTCACCTCGAGAAAACGTATTGGCACTTGAAACGGGCTCGCTGGATCGATTCCAGGACCTCAATGCATTATCGGCCGATCGGCGCTTTCTATCAATAGACAAATGAGACAGTTTGTAATACTCCCTGAACCTACACTATACAGTTCTCTTAATAAATGAATTACTATTCAGCATTCACTTTATATGAATGACCGGTCTTCATTCAATGATGGCATATACAAGAAATGCATTTAAGTAGACGTCCATAAGTGCATCCCTACCAAGCGGGTTCGTGTTATGTGATAGCGACATTTCTGGAATTACATACCATACAGAGCTCTTCAATTGTGCGTTTATGTGACTGGTATTATAATGTGTAACATTATTTATCAAGTGTTACATAGATGATTCACAATTATGTATATTTCAGATGAATCATGATCGGGTCATTGAGTAGTCAGTCAACAACAAACCGCAGTAACGAGTGTATCGTAGTGCGCGTCGCCTCCACTCCACTCGCGCGGAGGTCTAAGTCGCTAAACAAATAATCTATTTTAACATGTGATATAATGATGTCACAGTGGATACCAGTCAGCTACCATATTGGATTCATGTACACGATAGTAATTTTCTTATTTCAGTTTATTTTTAGTGAGACGACGTGAATAACGTGTGATTCGTAAATGTCAAAAGTTAATTCAATGCCAGTACGCTTCTAGACGATATCGTAGCAATGTTTTGTCCGTCGTGCATGAAACTTCTCCATGACAAGGCTCAGTATTCGTTGACAAGTTTTAACGTAAGTCACGTGGTCGGGTTCGGTGTGGGTTCGTGTTGTGCTGTTACTTTTGACGTTTACGTTTTATAAGTAAGACAGTGGTTCTGATGACGCGATTTGTGACGTGATTACACGGGAAGGTGACTGTCGCTCCGTGAGAAATTGTTCGGCGCGGCCGGAAAGCGTCCTCGAAACGCGAGTTACGGCCGCGCGAGTTGAATAATCACGCACAAGTTATTTCTGTTCATTTAACAGACACGCGACTCGAATAGCGTCATCGGAAACTTGAAGCGAATATCTGGAGTTTTGTGTGTTGTGTATTGTGTCGTGGTGGAAGATGTACAGTGTTTGGGTGCCGTTTTCAGTTGGAGGAGGATCTGTTCTCATGCGGCGGAGAGGTGCGCGGCGGGCGCGTGCCGCCGCCGTCGCTGGGCGCGCCGCCGGACTCGCTGTCGCCGGTGCAGCTGCGCCGCCGGCATGTGGTGGCCGCCATCATCCACAGCGAGAACTCCTACGTCGCCACGCTGCAGAGGCTCATCAACGTAAGTCACAACTAACCACTAGCTTGAAATCAGCTGACTTGAAAAACTGACACATCCCTGAATTCGACTTTAGAAGTCGACATAATTATGAAACCTAATTTGGGTAGTGACTTCACATGCACGTGAAATTTGCAAAGAATAGTATGCATATTACATAGACATATGTAACAAACATTCTCTTCTTTTCACACACTCATTAGTCTCTTACGTGTTTCCTTGTAAATATTGTTGACATTGTTATTAATAAGCACCCAACATCATATCCGTCTCGGTGCTCCTATACCAGTGCTGCATTCTAAACAGCTGCAGTACAAATGGAGCGACTCCTTGCATGACAGATGTCAATAAGCGTAGATTGAGTTTGAATGACATCACTCATTCCTGTAATTAAACGCACACTTTGTAGTACTACTTGAGATAATTAGTACTTGTAACTAGAAGTAAACATAACTATGACTAAATCGCAGAATGTAACTCCAATCAGGCACATTTATCTTTGGCAAATAATCTGCCGTAATTACCCATACACGGCGACTCGCTCAATATTTACAGTGGCCAAGTATGGTCTGCCGAAATAAGTACTCTGTCAACAAAGCCAACAGGCAGCAGTTACTGTATACGAACCGGTTTACTATCATAGTAAGTATCTCAGATCCTCAAGTCGCAATGTTTGAATAACATACGCTGACATTTCTCATGACTCCGGTGAAATTCGTGATCGGGAAGGAAGCACGTTTAGATTGATGGCATAATAGCCAGCAATTATAATACGATCATAATAACGTCAGTTCCCATTGCGTAACTTGTGTAGCAAGTAGATCTAGTAAAAGCCACTTTTGTTTTCTACGTTAGGGAGGCTTGATTGACTTGACAGGCCACTTAATTAAGCAGTGTATACTTGCAAAATTGCGTGTTAAACGTTAGCGCCCATGTCGCTATGCTTATTAATGATATTACTCGTTCTGAAAGTGGTATAAGGGGTTAAGCTGTATAGCTGCTGGAGTACTTACCTTATGTAAGCTTAGAGGCGCACTAGAGGACTACGCTGTCAGATTATGTGACATTTTGTGAGATGAATGATTATGTTTATAAAGTAGGTCCTATGGGGGTCAGAAGTGCAGTTGCAGTCTACTGTACCATTGGTACAGTAGACTGCAATGTACCAATGCTAATGTGTAAAATTTATTTGTAGATATGGGTCACTGGTCCATGAATGATTTTATGTATAGCATAAAATCTGAAGTATTGAATAAACCAGTAGTGGAAATTTGAACATTTCCTACAAAGAAAATCATCCACTGCAAAATATGAAAGTATCGTTCTATATCTGTACCTATTTTATTTTTCTTACTTTTATGTACATTATTTCAACAATATTAATTGTTGAAATAATGTAATTGGATTTAGCTGTTTTGTTGGAATTTAATTTATTTAAAAACTAGTCAACGGTTCAAAACGGTTTGGAATTTATTATACAACTTCGGCTGAACTTGAAAAATTATCACCTTACTATTTTGACATCTAGCAATGAAATGTTGCCCCACATCAACTCAATGACTTTGATATTTATGGTGAAACCACGATGTCAAGATGGGCTCATCAATATTCGTGATATTTAACTAAATTTCAATTGCTTGATTAAAATTTAACATTGCAATAATTGCGCAGATTTCACGAACAAACAAAGGAGAGAGAGAGCTTTCTCTAAACAACCGTATTTAGAGTTTATTATTTTCGCAACTTTCTTTTTGCTTCAGAGACAAACGGTTATGAATTTTTATTAAGTTTTTTGTAGTAACAATGGTAGTTAAGTAAATAGTAAAACAGAAGTCGCGTCGTCACATTGGTATTGTCAAAAATCTCTTCTAACGTATGTAAATATGAACCTGTCTGGCCCACTTGGGCATTGTTTCGCCCACAATTCACATGCCATAGATTAGCATATTAGGAAGTGGGGCAATTTGAATAGGCACTATTTGCAAGCGGACTGCACGAGGTCGTCCCTCTGTGTTGGAAATGGCGCCGACGTCCACTGGCCTGTGTTTAATGCGCTAAATTAGAGCTTTTGTTCTAAATACAGTTGGTTTTGTGCTATGCCATTTCTAATGTATTCATCTATATGATTTTCAATGAAACTCGTGGACAAACGTTTCTGCCTCGTTAGAAAGTCTAACGCATCCTAGTTTGCTAATCCTTGTACTAAATACTGCACTAGATTTTCTTTTCGGTGAAAGCGTCAAGGTAAATTGTGAAATCCAAATTTTCTAAGGTTTTTTTTTGTATTTGCAGACAGTCAGTCAAGTTGTATATTGATTAAAATATGATTGTCGGCCGTAAAACGAATTTATTTACGGTTGCCAAGGATTGGATTATAATATTCACTAACATCATCAATACAAACCTGTCAGTTGGTCTTGATTTTTTCTTTCATAAAATACACAAAGAACTACTAAGAGTTGTTTCATTTTAAATATTGTTTTCAAATAGGCACTCTTACACACGGTGTTTACATCTCTTTTTCCTACTATACTTGCGCAGGCGCAGCTAATATCTAAGCATCACCTTAATACCTATTTATTTGTGTGTTTCCTTCTTGTATCGTTTATTATACGAGTGTACATTAATTTATCCCTCTATATTAAAGAAATATTGTATTTTATAAACTTTACTTCTACTAGACTAATTTAAAAAAATCTTTCACATACACTTAGGCTATAATATTTTCTAACTTCACGCGAGCGAAGACCCTGGCAGACGCTTCTTATTATACAAATAAAATAAATAAATAGGTATCAAATTTATTGTTGACTTATGACTAACCAATTAGTAACAAAATATTGTTGTATTGTGCTGAGAAATTCCCTACTTTCTGTGGGTTTGTTTATGACGTCCACTTATGAAACTTCCTACTAATATTGTAAATATGGAATTCTGGGTGATTCTTACTCAATCACGCCTTCATGACTAAACGGCACGGCACGCCACAAATTGTTGGTGATAAATCCTTTCTTTTGAGAAGTGGCCTAAGAAGCGTCGCGGCGTCTTTACCTTCTCCCTGGGTACGCATGTCACTGGACCTGCCAAATGCACTGGACTACTTATTATTAATAATTATAATTATTAATTAAAATAGTAATTATTATAGTATAATTACTATTTTTTATATCGCAGTAGTGCACTCCTTTGGGATGATAAAACTCTTTTAGCGCAGGCGAAATCGTGAGTCGAATCTAGCAGCCAGCTACCATATCTTGTACCTAAGTGCCTACTGGATGAAGTTAAAAAACTGTTAATCCTATAAAAGTTGTTCAAGCTTACACAGTATGTAACATGTAGTAATTAATTACCATGACTAGGATTCAATTTAAAAATACTAAGTCTTAAAAAGTCATTGACCTATCAGTCGCTTACCTGTTAAAATTTCCTCATGTCTCTTCGTATGGACAAGCCGACTTATTAGGAGTTTACCGCGAGTCCAACGCACCCGGTATATGTAGTTTTACTCTGTCAATTTATTTATTTATCCTTATTATTTGGTACCTATTGTTTCCAATGACTAAGTACACATTATTGTATACGATCATCCTTAACCCACTTTGGTCGTCCATTGAATTTCACGATCAATTCTTAAAGTAAATACTCGTAGAAATAAATTAATGCTTCAGAGATTCTCAGTACAACGGCCTTGGGCATCGTGTAATTATCGCTACCTTCTTCAATCTTTTTACTATGCTATGTCGTCAGAAGCAAATTATCTTAGCTCCATACATTGAGCACAATGAAACCGTTATGATTTACTTACAGTAGTAGTTATAATAAAATACACAGGTCATATAAGGGCTTCTTACATCATTAATTCATTTCAAATAGCCGCATTGCATTGCCATGTATGAGATAAAATAAAAACAGAAATAATTACATAAACTTAAGTAGGTACGTGAAGGACACTTCAGTGGGAACTAAAACAATGCACAAACATATTTATCTAGAGTAGTTATCTAAGAAATATAACGAGCTAAGTATGCACTAAATGGAATTCTCCGTTTACCTTTGTCTATAGTAAACTGGAGACTGAAACATGACGCTCGCGGAAGCAATCTTCGCTCTTGGATTATTTTGTCATAGACTATGGAGTCTACGAGAGACAATAATGCTAGATAGAGTAGTTTGTGTACATTTATTGAGTGTCAATTGTGAACAAATCCAACTCAATAAGCTAACTTAAAATAAGAAATGACGCAACTTATGACGTCTTCTAAGTTTTTATTTCTACACACGAGCAAGGTACAAAACCAACATCTCTGCTGGACTTTGCTTGTTTTATTTTATAAAATAACATTTGTTCAGTACAAAAACTAACGCTCGAAATGATCAGTATTAAGTATTAACATTAAAATGTAAATGAACGCGGTAATGCCGGTGCATTAATGTGTATAATTACGTTATATTACAGGCATTACCTGCAAGTCAGGGACGAACAACTTTTTACTCATGTCTATGTATTAACTTCTATGACGAACACGTGAACAATGTGTTCTACTGCAATAGGTACATGTCTTTGTGTCTTTTACGACACAAAAGACCACCTCGTTTCTCGAGAGTTAGTAGCTCTTTTTTGCTGTCCAGTTTTGAGAGAAAATATGCATAAGCTTTTGCAAACACACGCCATGTTCTGATGTATGATAGGCGCTAGATAAATATGCAATAAAGTTTAACCTTTGCCTAATATCTCTGCATAGGTACCCCAAAAACAAACAATGAACGGTTTCTCAATACTAAAAATCTATAGATGTCGATTTAAGTCAGCTTTTTTTTTTCATTTTTAATTTATAAATGTCAATAAATTGTAGGAGGACCAATGACCGTTATTGCAAATTTATCTGGCGCCTACCTTAAAAAGACTGGCCTGCAATGGCTGTGGATAGGCGTGTCTGGAAAAGGGAGAGGGAGGCCTTCGCCCAGCAGTGGGACACAGCAGGCTAACTAACTACCTTAAAAGCATTTTCTTTAGTTTTTTTCGTAGGATCAGTGGCCCTCAAAAACCAATCGCTGTCGCAAATCTATGACAAAATTTGGAGTTTCCAAGCTGATAATTTAACCTTTATATTATTCACAGGACTACAAGAAACCCCTTGAAGAGAGCAGCCCAGCAATCCTGAACGCGAGCAAAATCCAGACGCTATTCCACCGGCTGCCCGACATCCTACAATGTCACCTACACTTCCGAACAGCACTGGCCGATTGCGCGAGAACGTGGGACCGCGATGAAAAAATTGGTAAGCATCACCATCATTTTTGACAATTCGGTTGATGAAGAAGGAGAGGAAGGCTAAAGAAAAGATGGATGGACCGTGTAAAGAGTGATATGAAAGAAAAGGGAATTAGTGATAGTACCTACACAAGACAAGGACAGGAAAAATATTGTCAGGCCCTGTAGTGTATAGGCCTCCTTGTGAATCCAGAATTGTTAGAAAGATTTGCCGTGACCTTATATTTCAAAAGGCACCTTAAAGAACTCAAGTAACTTTTAGTCAGTAAAAGTCTAATACTCTCTCTCTCTCTCTTGCGAAAACGACAGAGCGTACTAAATAAGTTATTTGATGATTTCCCAGCTCAAAAAGTCGGCTCCTTGTGAATATCACAAGGAGCCGACTATTATTGTGTGATCATGAGGAAAATTGTGTCGTTATCACTAAACTAACCTTTGACACTAATAACTTTGTTCCAAAAAATGGGAAAAACACATAGTCTGAAGACCAATTCCCAAGATTAAAAATGTTCAAAATTGCAATACACTTCATTTTCTTTTTGGCTAACAAATCAGCATTGCCATTCAACGTGGCAATACTGCCAGCGTTCTGGGCACTATTCCTATCGACATCGACGTAGATGAATTTTTTGATGCCCAGTAAATCCATTCTTTAGTTTCCACAAAGAACATTTCGCATTGTACGCAGACGATGACAACAGAGGAAGCTAGATGTTCATCACTAGATTGTAACAAACTGCGCAAATTCGCTTTTTTCTTCGTAAACAAACGGATGCGGGCGGTGCTATTGATTTTTTTCAAGTCAGTGTGTGAAGATTAAACGACCTTATGAAGCCCGTATGTGATAATCAGAGATCGGAATTAGGTAGAGTTAATTATGTACTTGCACCGAAATGTTGAATTAATATGGATCTTTCAGGGATTTCTAATGGACAATCCCGTGTGGTAACTACAAAATAAACTAATACAACAAATACATAATAATAAAGTTTTCTCTTACTCACACAAGCTATGTTGTGCGAATTACAAATATGGCAACATCACGCGTGTGCGCATTAGGATTTTGCAAATTCGGATATCCGATGTCGTTGATGTAAGTTTGGTAGCGTCGCTCGCGCGTGCAGTGGTTTAAATTGTGTTAAAGTAAATACCTTTAATATTTATTCAATCTCGGGATATTTTCTGCTCTTCAAAATTAATCGCGGGATTTTAAGACATATCCACATTATTCACTGCATAAAACCAGTATAAGTACAAAAATGTGTAAGTCTACCTAATTCCGAACTCTAGTGATAATGCGTATGCCGTCTTCAAATGTCGTAACAAAAAGTCAAACTTCACAAATCTATCAATAATGTGTTACAGTATTAACTATTATATACTAGCTTTTACCCGCGGCTTCGCTCCCGTCAAATGACTACCCTACATATCCTACGCTACCCTACCCTACACTACCCTACCTACCCTACACTACACTACACTATCCTACACTACCCTACACTACCCTACACTACCCTACACTACAATACACTACCCTACACTACCCTACCTACCCTACACTACACTACCCTACACTACACTATCCTACACTACAATACACTACCCTACACTACAATACACTACCCTACCTACCCTACTTTAACTAACTTTTTTTTTTTAATTTTTCTCTCCGTAAGAACCATCATTGAACTTCAAGGAACATTTAAAAAAAAAATCAGCCAAATCGGTCAAGCCGTTTTCATGTTATGTCGTGACAACGGAAAACGGGTTTCATTTTTATATATATAGATTAGCAAAAAATGGACGGATGTCATTAATCGATAGAGCCACCTTAATGTTGCTTATTTAGTAAATAAAATCAATGATAAATTATGATTACACTGCTTTAAAGTTCATGGTCTTGTGATTATGGTTATAAGTTGACCTTAAAAGCAATTTGATCAAAAAATACTTTTTGAATCTTTACCCGTTGTCTTGGTTTAAAAGTAAGTACACCTATTACTCAGAACCTTCCAGGGTTATATTGCTCAGAAATCGCTAAACTTAGTGTCAAATAAATTTTAAAACACAATCGATACTTTGTACGGTCAGCATCGTTAACTGGTTAGGTTAGCCCTGTTTCCAATGAACATTTATGTAAGAGAAGTACCCAATTGATGCAGCTGTCTGTACCACGTTTTACTTTAAAATAATCACTATACAACATATTTTCACATCCATGAACCATCAGCAACAACATCTGTGATGGTCTTCAGTCATTAATAGTCTTTAAAATGTCCTAAATCATGTCTTATCTCCTCATTTTTCAGGCGAGGTCTTCTTGAGCGCGTTCTCAAAGGCCGTGGTGCTGGACGTGTACTCGGACTTCATCAACAACTTCTCTGTTGCCATGGAGCTGGCGAAAATGGAGTCCAAACGCAAGTCGGCGCTGGCAGACTTCTTCAAAGTGAAGCAGATCAGTGCGCATGACCGACTGTCTTTCTTCGGGCTGATGGTGAAACCGGTGCAACGGTTTCCACAGTTTATTATGTTTTTACAGGTAATTTGCATACAATTTTAAAAGAATATTTTCGCACTTTGTGTTTTGAGGTGAGTGTAGGCCATACGCGTCTATTCAAAAGCACTTTGGCACATTGTTTCGAAATGTGCGCAAGCGCACTCCAGCTGAGTTTTGCTACTTTTGGTTACCGCCTCCACAGAAACACAATACCACTTATTGCCAAATTAACCTTTTTGTTTTTTGGTCTTTTGAATTTTTGCTCCAAATTTATCAGTCTTGCCAACTGAATATACAGACAACATTTTTGAAGTGGCCTTTACGACCAAAAAACGACGAAGAAAATAACTTTTCAAAGAAGTCTCGAGCTCGATTAGAATAATTAATACTAAAACTTTTTGTTTCTGTCATCATCTGCCTATCCTCTTCCCAACTATATTGGGGTCGGCTTCCAGTCAAACCGGATTTAGCTGAATACCAGTATTTTACGAGGGGCGGCTGCCTACCAGACCTCCACAACCCATTAACTGGGGTAACACGGTACTTTATGGCAAGACTGGTCTCAGATTTTACGGGCTTCTGACTATCCGTAACGACTGCCAAAGATCTACAATCATTTGTAGATCTTTGGCAGTCGTTGCCGTTAAGCCGTAGGTCTCGGCTGTCATCAGCCGAGACCTACGGCTTAACGTGCTTTCCGAGGCGAGGAATATTCCTTGCCAGAAATGTAAACAATTAATTTAAAAAAACAAATACTATTACACTATTCGATAGCATCGCAAAAATTGCGTTTGAGCCTAGTTAGCCTACGACAAGCAAATAGTAAGTCTAGTTACCTAGTATGCAACTAATAACCTAGTAACTTGCATTTTAAGCATAAATTAATGCCGACGTAATCTGATGTTGATTGACCAAGACAACCTTTGGATCCGACACATCACACCGGCATTATTTATATTACGGACATACACATGTCTTTCATGACAGATGCCACTTACTCTTGCTAAAGGCACGTGTTTTCCGCTTACAATAAACACATAATACAAACAAAAAATCAAATCATTTTTTTAATATAAGTTTACAAAAAAAATATCTAAACACTATAACACCATTCGATAGCATCGCTAATGAAAGATCTGTTCAGAAATCTACCGAAGTAAATATCGTGTAGCATGGATTATGAATGAAGTAGCGTATGAGCTTAGTTACTAAGACAAGCAGATATTAACTCTAGTTTGTATGCAACCAATAACCTAGTAGTAACTTGCATTTTAAGCATATTAGTTGCCAACGTAATCCGATATTGATTGACCAAGACAACCTTTGAATCCAACACATCACACAAGCATTATTTATATTACGAACATACACATGTCTTTCATGACAGCTGCCACTTACTCACTCTCGCTAAAGGCACGTGTTTTCCGCTTACAATAAACACATAATACAACCAAAAAATCAAATCTTTCTTCCTTATAATGTAAGTTTAGAAAAAAAAATCTAAACACTATAAAACCATTCGATAGCATCGCTAATGGATTATCTGATCAGAAATCTACCGAAGTAAATATCGTTTAGCATGGATTATGAATGAAGTAGCGTATGAGCCTAGTTACTAAGACAAGCAGATAATAACTCTAGTTTGTATGCAAGTAATAACACTAATAACCTAGTAGTAACTTGCATTTTTAGCATATTAAATGCCGACGTAATCTGATGTTGATTGACCAAGACAACCTTTGGATCCCACACATTACACAGGCATTATTTATATTACGAACATACACATGTCTTTCATAACAGGTGCCACTTACTCACTAGTGCTAAAGGCACGTGTTTTCCGCTTACAATAAACATATAATATTAAACAAATTTTCCGGCTGTTTTTAATGTTTGTTGCCAAAATCTACGCCAGGTTTTTCAGGTTGTCAGTAATAGTTTTTGAGGAAAAATATTCATGAGTGCAAATTTGATGGACAGCTATTGGTAAAACAGATATGATAATATGGTTTAAATTCAGTCGCGTTAGGTTATAAACAATACGACTATATTTCCTACTCTACTAGCTGTTGCCCACAACAATAAAACTAGACAAAATTATTAGTACTTGCAACTTAATATAACACATTTAAATCATGTCTGTCCATTGTCATGATCACATACATGTTCATCCATTTCGGAGATCCCCCTGGATTAAGTCGCGCGCCCAAATAATGTTATTTTGATATTACAACAAACACTCCAAATTTATTATACTTACTTACCTATGTGGTAGATGTAGAAACATATTTAGGTTTTTGACTCAGTTTTTTATTCTTTGTATTAAAAAAGGTAACAATAAATTGTAAATAGACGGATTTTTTAAAATCCGTTAAAAATTAAGAAAATGCGACGTCATCGCTATTAGGCACATATAAAAGAGATAGCAATTTATCCCCACCACCATGCCCCCCACCTTTTCTTATACAAACTTCAAATAACTTCGAACAAATACTTATTGTAAATGCTAACTGCTGCTTCATTAAACAAAAATATTTGAGACTGATTTGAGGAAAAAATAAATTGTTAGTGTAAAATATTGTACAAAAATAAATACAGGTAAATGCTTAATTAGAAAACAAATTGTCATGGGCAAATCATTGGATGGTTGATGATTTGATTTTCGTTATTGTTCACGAACAATGAACAGAGGGATAATCATACCTAGTATAAAACTAAGTTGCTTACTGCTGTCTGTCTGTCCATATGTATGCTTATATCTTTAAAACTACGCATCGGATTTTGATGCGGTTTTTTTAATAGATAGAGTCATTCAAGAGGGAGGGTTATATGTACATATCATTAATGCGTAATATAGTAAAGAAACGCTGACAATTTTGCACCCTGGCAAAGCCGGGGAGGGTCGCTAGTTACATTATAAAACAAAGTCTCCAACCGCGTATGTCTATCTGTATGAGGTTATGAACGCGATATATTCAAAAACTACTGAAGGGATTCATATGCTGCAGTTTTCTCATTTTACTAGAGAAAAGCTGAGATTTTCTCACACTCGAGCGAGACTGGGGCGGGTCGGTAGTTGGAGTCAGCCCTGTCCACCGTATAATATGATGACCATGCTAGGGAACGTATCAAGCACGAAAAAATAACGGAACGGACTACTGTGTTCACTAGAGCTTATTCACAGCTTACCATAACCTTGCATAACGTTTTAGTCACCGTAGCAACTACGTATCATCAGAACATCTCGTACTCCAACTCGATTATGTAACCTGTATGGTTAACGGTTTCGCAATGTTTCATGTTCATGTACGCAACATATACCCTGAGAAAAGTTTTAAACGCTATGGCATTGGTTGCGGTTACGGTATTCCAGTTATGTCCTTCAGCTTAGTAATTCAACCATCCTTTTTTTTAAACCCTTCCTGTTCTGTATGGAGCGAGGAGTGCCAGACTTTTACTAGCTTTTTTTTTAAGTTATATGGTAAGCAGTGATGCAATCGTAGATGGTGAGGCGCACTAGTTTATTAAGAGCCTATTCACTCTAGCCTTGAAGACACCCAAATGAAAACCCATTTGTGCTGCTTTAGTTGCACTTTAACTTCCAGGGCCACGGTAACTTTCAAACAATCCCGCCAGTCCCTACCTTTCCTGATCAAGTCAATCTAAACATGTGTTGTTCTTTGCAGGACTTATTAAAGCACACTCCCCCGGGCCACTCGGATCGAGTGTCCCTACAACGTGCCTTGACGAGGCTAGAAGCTCTAGCCGATGCTTTGAATGAGAGGAAACGAGATGCTGAACGGACACAGGTAAACTAATAGCCTTATTAGCTCAGTATAATGTTCATTATTGAATGTCAACTCTTACAGAGTGTCCAGTGCAAGTTTGTGTTGCTTGCGTACGATTAAGACGTTCGGTGCTCCGATTGGCCCGCTCGAAGTTCTTAACCAATCAGGGAAACGCGGCAAGCGTTTCGATCGCGTTAACGTGAAAAAACTCGCATTCAGCGTACTGATGTCTTTAACTTTATTAGTATGTCGTGTTTTTATAAGTGGTGAACACCTACAGAAGTGCGCCAAAGGATATTGACTCCTTTGTCGATGGTAATTTAGTTTTGGCTCAGAATTTTGCTACAAATTTGACGATCTCAATGACGTCAGTGCCTGTAAAGCCGGGTGCATGCTGCTTTAACGTAACGAGGACCAATGATAAGTGTGGACGCATGCTGTCAGCAGAACATAATTTTTCATGGAACAAACATCCCTCAATGGCGACAACGCTATAATATGCAGTTCAGGGGTTGTGCTAAAACTTTCTCTAAGGGCATAGCTCAACTCGTCCTATTTAGCTCCGCCCCTCTTTTACCGGCATCATCATGGTTATAGGTCGTCATAAGTTCCGAGAAGCACCCCAGTAAAATCGTTAGGTAACATAAGGTCGTGATTGCAGGCATTCCGCGCAGCGCTGAGACGGCTGACACGAGGTGGAGTAGCGGGTGCGGGGGGCGCGGGCGGCGCGGCGCGTTTCGGGGCCGCGCGCCTGCTCGCCTCGCGTGCCGACAAGCGCCATCTGCTGCGCCAGGACGACTTGCTGCAATTGGTCAGTAGCCCACACCACACATCTAATTATACAAAATTTTCATTAAATTAAGTATATTTGTTTTTGCAAATAGGTTTTTAAAAACACTTTTACACATAATTTTTTTTCTTCAATTTAAAGTAGACAAGACCGACGTTTCCTACCTGACTACCCTGAGAAGAAATACTGCAACAAACTCACATTATCATAGTTATGATCTCCACAACACTCAGTTATTAATCACTAAAAAGTCTGAAATTTAGCTGAGAAGCGCTTATCACATTGTGTCACTAAAATTAATAAAAAGAAATAGCAAACATTCATGTTTGAAAAAAAAACAAAACTATCATGACACCTTTAATCCAAACAATTCTTTTATAGTATGACCATATAACTCGATTTACAGTTTTAATTAAATAAATTTTCAACTTCATCACAGGAATTCAACCAATCGGGCGGTCTAACGAAATGCAAGCCACGTCGCCTCCTACTGCTGAACGACCTCGTAGTGTGCGTGTCAGTGGGCGCCGGCAGCGACGACGCCGAGCGGCTGGGGCTCAAGTGGGCGCACCCCGTGCAGGACGTGGAGGTGCTGGACACCGGCACCTCGCCCACGCTCAGCAGGGTACTGGCTCAAGGTAACACCTGATGACTGTAGTGCTAAGTTCTAGAATGTTCCCGAAATAAGTACCCATAGAAACAAATAGTGTGCCATCTTTAGAATTTTAATTGTGCAATTACGGACTAACGGTGTTTTTAAAATCGTGCGGATATCTTCACGCATGCGGGATGACCCGCAAGCAGGAAATTTCTCGCAGCGTGAAACACGCTTGCCAACGATCTGTTTCTAGTCCAGCAGACTGCAGTGCGTTGTAGTTATGTACAATGGAAGACAACGTGCGGGATCACCGCGCGAGGCTACTATTCGAGACCACTTCCCGCGTACAGCGTGCGGTACCCGCATGCGTGTTCAAAACCGTACAATATTAAAAACAATTATGTGACAATATTTTTCCTTAATTTCTTCAGGCATGAATCGCAGTGGAAGCCTGCGATCAAACTCGAGCAGCGGCATGACGACATCAACGGGCGACTCCCTCTGCAGCGAGATGTCCGCGCTGATGCACGACTACGAGACCGTCTCCCGCATGGCCGACCTCGCGGCCTCGCTGCGCATGTCCTACCCGGAGCTCGCCTCCGACACCTTCCGCGCGCTGCTGCAGAACATCCAGCGCAGTATACAGGTGACGAACATTCCCGAACACTCCCGAACGAGCCCGACACGAGACCGTCTCCCGCATGGCCGACCTCGCGGCCTCGCTGCGCATGTCCTACCCGGAGCTCGCCTCCGACACCTTCCGCGCGCTGCTGCAGAACATCCAGCGCAGTATACAGGTGACGAACATTCCCGAACACTCCCGAACGAGCCCGACACGAGACCGTCTCCCGCATGGCCGACCTCGCGGCCTCGCTGCGCATGTCCTACCCGGAGCTCGCCTCCGACACCTTCCGCGCGCTGCTGCAGAACATCCAGCGCAGTATACAGGTGACGAACATTCCCGAACACTCCCGAACGAGCCCGACACGAGACCGTCTCCCGCATGGCCGACCTCGCGGCCTCGCTGCGCATGTCCTACCCGGAGCTCGCCTCCGACACCTTCCGCGCGCTGCTGCAGAACATCCAGCGCAGTATACAGGTGACGAACATTCCCGAACACTCCCGAACGAGCCCGACACGAGACCGTCTCCCGCATGGCCGACCTCGCGGCCTCGCTGCGCATGTCCTACCCGGAGCTCGCCTCCGACACCTTCCGCGCGCTGCTGCAGAACATCCAGCGCAGTATACAGGTGACGAACATTCCCGAACACTCCCGAACGAGCCCGACACGAGACCGTCTCCCGCATGGCCGACCTCGCGGCCTCGCTGCGCATGTCCTACCCGGAGCTCGCCTCCGACACCTTCCGCGCGCTGCTGCAGAACATCCAGCGCAGTATACAGGTGACGAACATTCCCGAACACTCCCGAACGAGCCCGACACGAGACCGTCTCCCGCATGGCCGACCTCGCGGCCTCGCTGCGCATGTCCTACCCGGAGCTCGCCTCCGACACCTTCCGCGCGCTGCTGCAGAACATCCAGCGCAGTATACAGGTGACGAACATTCCCGAACACTCCCGAACGAGCCCGACACGAGACCGTCTCCCGCATGGCCGACCTCGCGGCCTCGCTGCGCATGTCCTACCCGGAGCTCGCCTCCGACACCTTCCGCGCGCTGCTGCAGAACATCCAGCGCAGTATACAGGTGACGAACATTCCCGAACACTCCCGAACGAGCCCGACACGAGACCGTCTCCCGCATGGCCGACCTCGCGGCCTCGCTGCGCATGTCCTACCCGGAGCTCGCCTCCGACACCTTCCGCGCGCTGCTGCAGAACATCCAGCGCAGTATACAGGTGACGAACATTCCCGAACACTCCCGAACGAGCCCGACACGAGACCGTCTCCCGCATGGCCGACCTCGCGGCCTCGCTGCGCATGTCCTACCCGGAGCTCGCCTCCGACACCTTCCGCGCGCTGCTGCAGAACATCCAGCGCAGTATACAGGTGACGAACATTCCCGAACACTCCCGAACGAGCCCGACACGAGACCGTCTCCCGCATGGCCGACCTCGCGGCCTCGCTGCGCATGTCCTACCCGGAGCTCGCCTCCGACACCTTCCGCGCGCTGCTGCAGAACATCCAGCGCAGTATACAGGTGACGAACATTCCCGAACACTCCCGAACGAGCCCGACACGAGACCGTCTCCCGCATGGCCGACCTCGCGGCCTCGCTGCGCATGTCCTACCCGGAGCTCGCCTCCGACACCTTCCGCGCGCTGCTGCAGAACATCCAGCGCAGTATACAGGTGACGAACATTCCCGAACACTCCCGAACGAGCCCGACACGAGACCGTCTCCCGCATGGCCGACCTCGCGGCCTCGCTGCGCATGTCCTACCCGGAGCTCGCCTCCGACACCTTCCGCGCGCTGCTGCAGAACATCCAGCGCAGTATACAGGTGACGAACATTCCCGAACACTCCCGAACGAGCCCGACACGAGACCGTCTCCCGCATGGCCGACCTCGCGGCCTCGCTGCGCATGTCCTACCCGGAGCTCGCCTCCGACACCTTCCGCGCGCTGCTGCAGAACATCCAGCGCAGTATACAGGTGACGAACATTCCCGAACACTCCCGAACGAGCCCGACACGAGACCGTCTCCCGCATGGCCGACCTCGCGGCCTCGCTGCGCATGTCCTACCCGGAGCTCGCCTCCGACACCTTCCGCGCGCTGCTGCAGAACATCCAGCGCAGTATACAGGTGACGAACATTCCCGAACACTCCCGAACGAGCCCGACACGAGACCGTCTCCCGCATGGCCGACCTCGCGGCCTCGCTGCGCATGTCCTACCCGGAGCTCGCCTCCGACACCTTCCGCGCGCTGCTGCAGAACATCCAGCGCAGTATACAGGTGACGAACATTCCCGAACACTCCCGAACGAGCCCGACACGAGACCGTCTCCCGCATGGCCGACTTCGCGGCCTCGCTGCGCATGTCCTACCCGGAGCTCGCCTCCGACACCTTCCGCGCGCTGCTGCAGAACATCCAGCGCAGTATACAGGTGACGAACATTCCCGAACACTCCCGAACGAGCCCGACACGAGACCGTCTCCCGCATGGCCGACCTCGCGGCCTCGCTGCGCATGTCCTACCCGGAGCTCGCCTCCGACACCTTCCGCGCGCTGCTGCAGAACATCCAGCGCAGTATACAGGTGACGAACATTCCCGAACACTCCCGAACGAGCCCGACACGAGACCGTCTCCCGCATGGCCGACCTCGCGGCCTCGCTGCGCATGTCCTACCCGGAGCTCGCCTCCGACACCTTCCGCGCGCTGCTGCAGAACATCCAGCGCAGTATACAGGTGACGAACATTCCCGAACACTCCCGAACGAGCCCGACACGAGACCGTCTCCCGCATGGCCGACCTCAGAGAGAAACTGGAGATCATAATACTGGTTATCAAGTCAAAAAAAGTACTCGACATAGTCTATTTACAACGTTGTAGGGTCCTACCCCCTTTCGCTGCGCTTTCCATTGTGTAGATTACTTTACATTTTTATATAGGATACAACTATAACAACAACATTAAATTCCACAGAAAAAAGATGACGAGATGGCATGGGTAGACTCGTGCTGCCTGCAGCTCACGATCCGAGGCCGTGAAGAACCTCTAACCTTCCGCGCCAGCGAGCCGGGCGCGCGGCTGGCGTGGGCCACAGAGCTGCGCCTGGCCCAGCTCGCGCAGGCGTCCGCCAACTCGCCCGCCTGGAGGTTCCCCTCGCAGCTGGCGCCTGCGCACAAGATGCCGCTATTCGTTGCCGCCACGCCCGTTTATTCGTCGAGGCAACTTACTGAGGTACGTAGAATGTAATATAGTCAACTGCTGTCAAACTCTTTTGTAACAATTAGACTAACAGTGTCACTATTTCGTAGCATTAAGGACTGTTTTCGTAGTTTCAAGTGTACTTGTTATTTGCTGCAAACTCGACGAAATACACATTCACCATATTCTAAAAAAGAATAATTGCGCAGCGAAGTTCGGAGCGGTCAAGATATTGCGGCTGTACCTATGTTTATTTGTTTTTGCCTAACATAACAACATTTATATTGTTGTTACACAAATAGAAGTTTTGATGTTCGTTTTTATAAGAATAAAAGTAAAACTTGAACGATTGTGACCTCTGACTATAAATGTGAATTTATTTTTTAGTGAAGAATTCATGTAAAATTGTGAAGTGGCATTGACTACACTTTCTACTATAAGTAAATTGGTAGTTGACTCTTACTCAACAATAAAAAAATACTTAAAATAAAAATTGAAAAAATCAATTTAGTTGCTATAGAAGCGACTGGCACTTCTCGGGTAAAAAATAATAAAATCGTGATAATTCCAGGTGCGCTGCGGCTGTTTCTACACGTCATGTGGTGGGGGACGCGGTGCATCGCTGCGGCGTGCTCGTTCCTTGCTGTGGGTGAGCGCGGGCGGCGCCAGCGACAGCCACGTCGCTGTGCTCACGCATCGGGCTGCCAAGCTCAAGACGCTCGTCACGCTCGACCTGCCCGACACCAAGGTAATACGACCAGCAGACACGACAGTCAGGCTACACCACAGAACATATAAAGGAAGTTAGAAAGGAAATAGTTCCTAATTTGTATCGGAACGCGTGTCGCCATTTGTCTCCCACTCTTTAACTCCTCTATAGGCAAGACACCTATACGGACGCGCATTACGCACACTAGTAGACAATGCACATTTAGATCGCAAGTTTGCTATTGGTTGTATCACACATGCAAAAAAGCAATTTAGGGCGACTAAAAGGTCGATAATTCATATCGATGAAATTTAAAAATAACGGATAATATTGTCGACTAATTATCGTTATAATTTAAGGTGGTGTACCAATACGATAGATTTAAAAAAAAAGAAAAAGTAATATAATTGTTGTATTAAGAACAAAAAATTAAATAAACTATAAAATTAAAACATTTGGTTCCGAAAAACCTCTTACAGGCACTTTTGAATTATTTATCAAAAAATTGTTCAGTCAGAGAAGTGATGCTAATTACATATTCCAAAGCGTAGATTTCTATGGAGAAGAACGTGCAAGAAACTCCGTATCTCCGTAATCTCGGTTACTCTCTTTTGTGGTTTTTATTATGTAAATAAATAATTTAAAAAAAAGTAAAAGACGCATGCTCAGGCACACTCTGTTCAACCTTTTTAAAGCAATGGAATGATCTAGTCACTCTCCGAGACATTTGAGTGAGCATAACAAACTCTCAATTACCATGCCTTTTTTATGTCAAACAAGTTGTAGCCTATCACAGAACAAAGAAGTAGTTAGAAGTGCCCTTACACTGGTTATGCACGGAAACCAGTGTCGCCAAACTCACACATTTGCAAATCAAATTGTCCATTACACTCATAAAAAACAGTGATACGATTGGCTACAAATTACAAAACGTAACTTTTACAAATCGTCTTCTTATTACTTTCCAAAATTAAGCCTTATTACAACGGACGAAAGTTGATATTTTTTGACATGACACAAACAATAAAGACGATTTTCTTTTAAAAACCTTATATTGACAAATTTATAACGAGTTCCGCTACTCAACGGTAGATGGCGTTGTAACCAATTTATTCAATTCAGAACGCTAAAGCCTTTGAAATAGATGTCATATTCGCATGCACATGTTATCTGTTTTGCTACTCATTTATAGATGTAGACATATTTCGATATTTTAATATCGATGATACGTATTTCATTCAGGTGAGCAGTGTGATAATTTATTAACGATAATCAACCTTTTCTATTACGTTCGTTTGTTTAGAGAGTTATTTTGAAAAACCGCTAAAATTAAAAAAAAAATACATGAAATGTATTGTTGATTATTAACCTAGTATGAAGACTTTTATTAAAACCTCCCGAAAGGTTTTGCAGTTTCAAAACAGCACATTGTATACGCGGGAGAAGCCGCTGACAGAAGTTAGCGTTAAATAAAACGAAAACAGATAGTATGCACTAAAAATATTTAGACCTCGAATATTTATTTAATAATTGCTGTTTTGATTGTTTTATATTTAGTTTTATGATGAAAACGTATATCAATACATTTTGCCGTGCCACTTTCATTAAGTCCGTAATGTGTTTAGATGCAGGAAATTCCCCTAATTGATGGTAACTTATATTTTAAGTTTTATTAAAATCCGTTAAGCCTTTCGAGCGTGAAGAACTAAAAAACATACAAACTTTTGGCTTATAATAATAGTATGATTAACAATCCACACGCCACGACGAATGCAGGCTACGTGTTGTTAAAACTTTGAGACTTCCGTCAAAAAATTTGAGCTATAAAATTAAGAGTTAGGAATAAATAAAAATTATCGATACCGAACTTCTTTACAGATGTGTCCCATCCCTAATTGAGTAGCGTCGAAGTTACTAGAATGTATGTTATGATCTTCCAGATGACGGCCAAGTGGTTTTTGACTTTGTCGCGATGAACATAAGGTTGTTTATAGTTTGCATTGAAGTCATAAGATGTGTTGTTGTCATTAAAATCAAATATATTAAAAAATAACAAACTAAAGTAATTACCGATGATACGATACACCTCCAGAATATACATTTTTTTTCTGCTATCGTTTTTGTAGGTCAAAACCGCAAAATTGGGCATAATTCTGAATATTTCGCGTATTTTAGAGACAACCAATCGCGACATGTATCTGCCGGCGAATGAGCTAAATGTTGCGCGTTTGAGCATAATATTGACACGCGTGCGATATCTGAGGGGCACTTCTAACTACTTCTTTTTTCTGTGTAGCCTATAGTATATTAACAGATACACATATTTTTTGCTAAAAATACAAGTGTGTTGAATACAAACTGTTGATTGCCACAAGAGAGCCTAGAACGGCCATCACCAATTAATTACTCACATGTAGCATACGACGTTTTTCAATACATTTGTGAGAAAAACAATTTATCTAACTATTACATTACACAACAGTAAAACTAGTAAAAAGAATCGTAACAGCGGTAAAAAATGAAATTTGTTTTCTTATGCGTACATCAAAATTAAGATATAGTCTTTTGATTATTATTACCTAGTCTTACGTTTAAACTTGCGTAAAAAGTTTTTATGATACCTAACGTCTTTCAGAGTGACAGTAGAATAAAATCGTAACATTTTCTATGTTTTTGTTGTATATAATTCTATTTAATTAATACAGCCGCCAAACTTCGCTCAAATATATCACGCCAAAAATCACGGCCATTCTTAAATGGCGACCATAGACCACAAAGTAAAACAAATTTTATTTGTATTAAACTGGACGAAATTGCATGAAAAATTGCAAATAAGACACTAATTTATACTATTGAATGAAAAATAACCTATTGATTAGTGTTAAAACTCTGTTCGAGGACAAATAGGTGAAACAAAACCGTTTTAACTACACTACATTATAGCACTCATAAAAAAATAATAACTGCTACAAGAAACCAAGTTATTTTAATAGATCGATAATGGTTACAGTTACAACTTGGTACAACACTATGTCCATGGAGTGAAGTTGTCAAATTCAAGACATAGTTCTCCACACGTGATATCGCAATGAACACATTACATTGCGCGCTTGTTTACTCAGTACAAGATTGTACCAATGAATTGCACACAATGTATAATTTTGCATGTCATTGCGATTTTATCGTTATATTGTACAAAGTCCATAATATTATCATTATAATTATAAATATCAATTGTATTTAAAGGTTTTTAGACTAACCGGTGAAAAGAAATCCCTTCTTGGGCTACACTACACACTTGGTATTTTTTACGACACGTTGCGATAGCGCAAGTAGATAACTGATATTTTTCACGGAGCTTCATACACAATAACAGTAAGATCGCGATTGACGAACCGATGTCAATCAAATTTCGGTTGAACCAAAATTGAACTATGACAATAAGTCATACATTGAGGCACGCCTGCCCCGCCTACAAGGCCATTCTAACTTCTTTTAACTGTTCTGTGGGCTACACTATCGAGACAACCCTACTTGTATTAACACGTCTCAACGGCGAAATGTATTTGAAATTGATCCAGAGGTAGACCAGGACCTGTACATAAGAAATTTCAACCCTGTAGTACATTCTCATGGAATCATTTTCGACATACTCGTGTATGTCGAAAATTATTCCAAAAATGATTGCAAAAGCTAGTAATTTATATTCTTCATAAATATTTTTGTACTTCAGGTTACCTCAATGGAACACGCACGCGGAGTGCGACAAGCGACGACACTCTGCGGCGACACAGTATGGCTTGGCACAGAAGACAAGAAAATTATCATATTCTCTGCTATCGAACCAGAAAAGCAGGAGAAGTTAACGGAAGTGCCGACGATCGCATCCATCACGCAGATCCGCTACCACTGCGACGCCATGTTCGTGGGGCTGGCCAACGGGCGCGTGTCGGTGTACCGGCGCAACCACGACGACTCGTGGGCGCTGCAGGAGCCGCTCGCCATCGAGCTCGGCGACCGGCCCGTGCACTGCGTGCTGCCCGTCGACGGCATCATCTACGCCACCTGCGCCCGCCGGGTGTTCGCCATCAACGCTCTCACCGCAGAAATCATGCGCATTCTAGAACTCAAAGGAGACGGCGACCGATCCGTCAAATACCTCGCGCACTCCGGAGTAGGCCTCTGGACTGCCTTTTCCGACTCAACGTACGTGAGCTTGTATCACGCTGAAACTTTTGAACACCTCCAAAATATTGACATCGCAGCTGACGTTGCGAAAACCATCGGAGCACGAGAGGGAAGCAAACCCGCGTACGTGTCAGCCTTACTGGCGTGTCAGGGGCTCCTGTGGGTAGGCACCACGGCCGGCATCAGCGTCACCGTGCCGCTGCCCAAACTGGAGGGCCTGCCGCTCGTAGGCGGACACATCGCCGCCTCCTACCACGCGCATGCGGGACCCGTGTCCTTCCTGCTCAACCTCATGCCGGAAACTAGAGATGTCGACGTCAACACAGTACGGCGGAATCTATCTAACGCCCGCCACCTTGCCGAGGCCGTAAACACTCTCCATGAGTTCAAGGAAGAGGATGGCAAGGAAGATAACGACAAACCGAAACTGGAGAGGAGGATATCAGAAGAGGCCAGCCCGTACCGACCGCAGCGCGTGCAGTCCGCTGTCGTACGGCGGAAGAAGCCGGGAGACGTTCGACTTAGTAAGACTTTGCCTAAGTGCGCTAACTTAAACGCGTGTGACGTATACGGACTGTACGGAGACCTCATGTTCGTGAAAGATTGTGTCGGCGAGGCGGACGTGGGAGGCTCGGGCGGTGAAGCACTGCGCCGCAGTGACCCTGAGCTCGCTGCCATCCCCTTCCGCGTGAGCACACTAGACCGACGCCTACGTATGCGCGCTGGCAGACCTCGCAGTTTAGACCTGTCGAGCTGGTCCGTGGACTCGCGCGCATCCAGCCTGTGCACGTCGTCGGGCAGCGAAGAATCGATGGCGCTGCGCGGCGTGTCACGTACCAGCTCTGGTGCGTCAGGCGCCGCCGCGCTAGCGCCTGGAGCCGCCTCCACTCCGGATTCAGCGTCGGCCAAGTCCAGCGCATCCGAGCGATCTGTGTCGCGCATCGAGACGGGCTCGGCGGAGACGCGGCCGGACACGCGGGCAGCGGCTCGCAGCCTGCGCGGCGCGGACTACGTGGTGGGCGAGAGCGCGGCGCGGCGCTCGGTGCTGACGGTGGTGGGCGGGCGCGGCTACGTGGACTGGCGCCAGGTGGCCGACGCGGCCGAGCGGCCGGCGCCCGCCGCCGACCCCAACCCCAAGGACGCGCACCTCATCCTGTGGGAGATGCGCTTGTGACCGCCCGGCCGCACCGCCGACGAGGGGACTCTCGCCGCTCCCCTAGGGCTTGCTATCATTGTACTCGGCGATTTATGTGTCATATTTAATTTGTCGATGGCCTGTAAATATAGTGCTAATACGTAGGCTCGGTATGTTAAGGTTTTACACGAATACGATGTTACTACACCCACACGTTCGTTAGCATTGCACTGAAATAGTTGATGCGTGACACAATCGTTTACATTTGTAAATTATGCGAAGCTTTAAATTATTTTTTGAAGTTAGAGCTGCTGTCCGCTGGCTCGACGTTTACATTGGTTTAGTAATTTAACACTTGAGAAGTGGTGCATTATTTTTGTGATCAACTATTAAAATGTTAATCAATTCATAAAGATTTGTATACGGTGCGTAATATTTGATTGTGCGATTTTAGCGAAACCGATGAGTGTTCAGTTTTTAAATGAATTATTCATCAATCAGCTAAATAATAGTGTGTTTTTTATACACTAAGAGAATCCATAGTTGTGATGGTTTTTAAATAAATCTTAAAAGTTATACATAATTATAAATTGGACCAAGGCTTTCAATGTCTCCATTTGATAGCAATTTACTTTCACTGCAGCTAAAGCATATCAAGTCTAATTAATATCAATTACCATATTTATCAGTTGCAGAAAAAGAAACCGTTTATCTGCCGCCATCTTTTTATCACACCTTGCCAAGTCAACGTCAAAAACATCAAAATATTATTTTCTATGCAATAATATCAATTTATCATTCTATTTTCGGTGTAAAATACAATATATGAATTACACGAACCGCCTTTGTTTTAGAATAATTACATTTGTAAAAATTCGTTTGTATCAATATGAAGAAATTCCAATAACTTTAAATTAGTTTGTGTCATTTTTAACATGTTACTAATTCTACTTTTAGTTTTGGATGTAAAATGATTTGCATAACAATTAACATTACATAATGGTGGCCTTAATATGTACTTGAAAATTTCCAGTGTATGATTTGTATAGCATTTGTTTAAGCTTTATTGTTAGACATATTGATGTCGCTTTAAGAATTAGACTGATTTAGCTAAGCGTTAAAATATACTGTTAATGGAATTATTAGTAATTAAGATAAACGACATTTGAATGATTCTCAAATTTCTGTGCACTTTAATAACGTAATGCTACCGCATTGCAGCGAAAACGCACATTTTAAAATCGAACGAAATGCTTTTACATACTTGATTCGAACATTTTGTTAAATTTATGATATTTATACTGTATATTCTTGATGTTACCCTTGTCTACAATCTGTTGTTGAACTCGGTCGCTACTCCCTATGAAGTTTGCTCATGTTTTGTCAAAGTTTATAATCAAATTATCACTTTACAACCCATGTTGTTTTCTCAATGGTTGATATTGTATTACAGTCTATTAAAGTTAATCGTTACTATATTTGTTTTCGGTCAGTAATCTCACAAAACAATATTTGTTTTGCACGCCCAAAGAATTTCATATTAAGTCAGGCATTACGAATATTAGATAACCACAAGAAATTTAAATGTGCCAAATTGTAAAATATCAGATACCTACTTATTATTTTATGTACATAAATCTTGTACATACAGAAATATCATAATTATGACATGTATTTCATGTCTCATGTATTGAGCACAAAATATAATATTACATGAGGTATGAAATACCTCTTTTTTTAATTTAATTTAATTAATGTAAATACAGCAATGTGAAAACGAAAACTCGAATGAAAACGCCGAAACTGTTTTGTTTACCCATATCTAAAAAAACATTGGAATATTTATGCTGCAAAACGTCACAAGTGTACTTTTGTGTAAATAAAATTTAAGTTTATACATATACACACTGTATCTATTGTTTTATTGTTTTTTCCTCTTCGAAAATGGTCTTTAACGTTATACCTGTAAGGTTCATCCGAAAATTGTCTTGTGATACCGATACCGAATACCGAATTTGAGAATAGTAAACACTTCAAAGAATATGTGGGCGGGTTTGTGAATTGAGTATTTTGAGCTACGCACGTCTCAAAAAATTGGCACGATTTACTTTTCCTTTTTCTAGAAATGAAAACTAGGTTATATGTTACAGGACATTACGAGAAAACAAATGCAGAAAGAACCATATATATCTGTATACCGTAACCGAACGAAGATACCAATAGAAACATATTGCTATAACTTTTTGTCAGGCGTTACCTATTTTCTTTTTTAAATTCCAAATGGAATTACTTCCGTATGTGACATTTCGAGGTTTCCGTTGATATAATAAATTGGTTATTACTGAAGCGGAGGATGCGAAATATTAAAGTTGCCATGCTTGCTATTGCTATTGATATTTCTGATAAAGTCTTATTAAGGCTTAGGTTTCACCATTGGCGAAAAGATAAAAACGTATGCCAGCTATATATGGGAAAAGTTGCATTCCTTCCTGATATAAGGTTTTCAGGCAAGAGTAGCTTTTGAGAAATACTCAACTTCTAATGCTTTAATCAGAAATAGGGGGGTATATCTTCCAGTTTGGCTTAGAGGCTAGTCGTAAGTAAGCGTTACTCCTAAATTCCGCTACGACCAATGCACAACGGTTATAGACATTTAAAAATAGTCGTTTACTTTTCCTAGCCGTAATAGCACACACCAGTAGCTTGCACAATATCGTGCAAGTGTGAATATCACTGTTCTTGATTGAAGATGTCATACTTCCTAGTAGCACTTCCTGGCATCGTATTGACTTATCAGGAACGAAATGCCATTCATCAATGTCATATCAGGAATGAAAGCAATGGCGGGGAAGTCTAGTATGTAAACAACTAAAGATTAATGATGATGATAACGTACTTCTAAGTTCTACACAACAACGAATCGAAATAAAACAAAAACATATTTGTAGAGGTTTATTATCAGTAATAGGTGTGTTAAAAATTCATTTTTGGGGAGAAGGTGTATGCTTTGTTTGTGGCGATTTTGCGGTTCTGATGAGTGGCTACGGCAAACCTGAAACAAATGAACAAACTCATCAACCATTATGAAAAATGACCCCAATCTTTGTGGTTATACTGCAGGCGTGGGCTTGCGGACGACGAGCAATGAGTACCTCGCCGTCCGCCTGTCCGGTAAACGTTCAGACCGAGCCTGAGTCGTCGACGGCAGTATTCCACTTGCGCCTCAAAGAGATGTCAGCCAAAACTTTAGGGGCCCAGCAAGGTCGGAGCCTACTCAAACAGAAAACCCGGGGTCTTGGAACTCACGGCAAAGAAGGAACTTAGTAAAAGTCTGATCTGCCCACTCCGCCCTATAATGAGGGAAGTCACTGGATGATTTCCCACCTAAAAAACCTTTTTGGTTTTAAAAAATCTTGTGCTAGAGTATTTCGACCTTTTATAGTAGAACAAGGGTTAGATCTAGGTAGCAGAAAAATATGTGCCGCACACTGAAATAAGTAATTTTTATTTTAAACAAATTCACATACGGTTCCGTCTTTTGCATTCTCTGAGAGCATCGTTAAACGCTTGACACGCTGCGAGATCCTCAGTGTTACCAGCGCAATTCAGGAACTGTTGGATTTCAAATGCGCAGGGGCCACTGGGTTCCGATCCAAGATGGTAGTCACGTGGAAGGGCATGTACTACTTCTTCGCGCCGACGACCGGAGAATAAACCCGTTATAGCTTCTCCGGCCACGTGACCCTAGAAATTTTAATAAAATACACTATGTTTGCTCAAAACGATTGCAGTAAGAAATACTACAGCGAAAACTACACTAGACCGACGCACACGTGGGCCACGCCTGATTTGTACGTAGAACCACATCGCGTGGCGTGGATCTAATGTAGTTCTACAAGTCTAGTTGCCATATAAAATGTATGGAGACTGATGCGCCCAAATCAGCGTACATGACCCCCACGTGAGCACAATGTAGTTCTACCTTACTACCTACTTACCTTTAATAAAAAAAAAAGTGAAAGCACTAATGAATATCTATTGAGCGCTCGCAATTATTTACTATGGTCATGTTTATTACTTAAAGCGATAATGATAGCGTAACGGGTGATAGGACAGAATGGGAGGAAATAATGTGTTGCTCCGACCCCAACTAACATAGGACAATGGCAGAAAGATGACGATGATGATATTGATGATGATGAACCTACCTATCATCAATCCCTATGAAATATTCAGCAGAAAATCCTAGAACGATGAATCAGCCAGCAATCAGCCAGGTGTAAAATAACCTCTTATTGCATCAGTATCAGTTACATTTTTGACGAGGAGCCAGACAATGCGAAGATACGTCACATACCTAATCATCATGACTATCAATTTTAACAAAACGCTCTGAATAATCCATATGTCTATGTCAAAGGAATATTGAATATCGGATAATGCGAGTACATTGCACTGTGTTATTGAAAAGAAGTGATTTTCCAACCGTACATGCTTCTGCTAGCGGCTTCGCCCGCTTGAAACTTGGTTGCTCCATACAAAGTTTGGACTCAGTAGCGTAGCTAGTCCCTAAAGGGGCCCGGCCAAGTATAATAAAAAAATGGGGTGTCTCTTTTATCTGATAGCGGGGTAATAGTGCTCAGATAATAGACTACAAATAAAAATAAGAATTTCGAGTTGAAAGAAGAATGGTGTGTGTGTGTGTGTGTGTGTACTAGGGCGAGTTCCGTCTCGGTCGCAACAATGACAAAGTTTCTTCACTTGTATCAAAATGTATTATTTTAGAGAAAAAAAAAGGTTTTAGCAGTTTGGCAAGTATTTTATTGATGCAATCTAAAATAGCTACCTACCAGCCTTTGAGCAGGTAGGTACACAATGCCCAGGGAATGAGGGATACAAACGAACTGCCACATAAAACTTTTCAGGCCAGTGCTTACTACACACACTAGTAGGTACGCGCCCTGCAACGGCAGCACCTTAAGATATAACATAACATCCATTGCGTGTCTCAGCAACAACACGACTCAAACTTAACTAAACGTAGATCGTACCACAGCAGTGCCGACGGTGACTCCTCCAGCGATCGAGGCAGCGTCACGAAACATGGATCGTTGTGGGGGAGGAGCATACGCTGGTGCATGCTGGTTTCTTCGCGAATATCCGGAGCCGCCGCTGCATCCAAATGTTGAGCGTTAGAGCAAATACACACGAGTGGCATGTTGCTAACGGCAGAGATAACTGCAGCCGTCGACCCGTTGGCGACAGCTATGTCAGGCGCTCGACGCCGTCGACATTCCAACAAATGGAGATCAGCGGCAGCCGTCAAGTTTCACTATAGGTCGACAGCTCGCATCGAAGTGTCTACGGCTGACACCGAAGTGTCGACGGCTAACACCGAAGTGTCGACGGCTGACACCGAAATCTCGAAGGCTGACACCGAAGTGTCGACGGCTAACACCGAAGTGTCGACAGCTAACACCGAAGTGTCGACGACTAACACCGAAGTGTCGACGGCTAACACCGAAGTGTCGACGGCTAACACCGAAGTGTCGACGGCTAACACCGAAGTGTCGACGGCTGACACCGAAGTGTCGACGGCTGACACCGAAATCTCGAAGGCTGACACCGAAGTGTCGACGGCTAACACCGAAGTGTCGACAGCTAACACCGAAGTGTCGACGACTAACACCGAAGTGTCGACGGCTAACACCGAAGTGTCGACGGCTAACACCGAAGTGTCGACGGCTGACACCGAAGTGTCAACGGCTGCCGCCGACGTGTGGATGGCTGCAGTTACCTCTGCGGTTGGCAACATGCCACTCGTGTGTTTGAGCTCTTAGGGTAATCTAATAACGCATGTCACATTAAAATAAGTTATATAACATAAAAAGCTAATACTACCCCTTCTGACGGTAATTCCTAGCTCCACACCTGTTACACATATTGCAACCTATTGCAAATGGACAGGGATGTAGGTACTTTCCATTTGAAGTGAGCAGATTACAATATATGCATTATTAATTTGAGTAGAGCCTGCAATGCAATTTAATTATTTACATATATAATTGAACAATAGTGTAACAGAAAAATATAAGTAGCAATCTTACATTCACAGACTCAACTCGGAAAACGTCTAGGTACACACACCAGCAAAACTAAGTGAGCATTAGACAGGTTCTTATGCAAATTGTATTCATTAATATTATGAACAATAATTTAAATGTTTACTTATTCACGCGTCACTCAGCGCTTAATGAAGCCAAACACATGACAACTGAAGAAAAAAACTAGACCTATTCCTACCTAAAGCTATGCAGACCACTGAAATTCCGAAAGGTAAGGCCACGTGCCCCTGATCGAAGGCAACGAAGGAACGAGGTGGGGTTTAGTCAGTAGGAGTCTGACACGCCCTCCCGCTCCGCCCAAGAGCGGGAGAAGTCATTCTCATGATTCCGCTTCCTAAAAAAAAACTTAAGCAGAGAGATTGAGCACCGATTGAGATACCAAGCAGTCAATTAGTACTTTCCTAACTCCTTGAATGGAGGCCTAAAGATAAAAAAGTGAACAGACTTTCAATCATTGTATAGAGTGACGTGATATCGATGATGCAGGAGAATCTTAGTAACCAGAAACTTTGAGGGTACGAAGCCCAGTCCCAATGCTCGACGTAGTTCAACCTTCCAAGTTTCCAACCCACATAAAAAATGGTACGAGAATTCCGAAAACTACCACCATGACTAATCGAGCGATCATAACCGAAAAATGTTCAGGACTCCTAGGGAAGCAATGGAGTGTCTCCTTTTTAACAGACTTGAAAAAGGAGGAGGTTCTATGTTCGGCTGTAAGTATGTATTTTCACCGATTTTCCACATCACAAAAGTGTAAAATAAAATACCTTTTTTACAAAAGAAAATACAACATAGGTACTTCAATACTACGTTAAAAAAAAAAACACTAATAGGTACAAAATAACTAATTTCGGAAGTCGGTGTTAAATAACGAAGACAAAACTATTGTAGAAACATGCGACAGGCCAGCGGTAGGTTGGTTCCAGTTGGTTGGAACTATGCGGTAGTACACAGTGGGTTGCTGTGTGAACTTTGTGCTGCGGTAATGCCCCAGTGAGTCGGGGTGGTGTTGTCCCAGTGAGTCGGGACGATGCTGCAAGCTCGAGTGAGTCGGAGCGATGCTGCTGGCTCCAGCGAGTCGGAACCGGTATCCGCATAGTTCTCGGTGAGACGGAACTGTCTGCGTGAGTCGGGGTGATGATGTCCCAGTGAGTCGGGAAGATGCAGCAGGCTCCAGTGAGTTGGAGTAACGCTGCTGGTTCCAGTGAGTCGGAACCGGAAATCGCAAAGTTCTCAGTGAGCCAGAACTGTCTGCGATGATGCCCCAGTGAGTCGGGATGATGCTGCAGGCTCAAGTGAGTCGGAGTTATGCAGCTGGCTCCAGTGAGTCGGAGCTGGATAGTGCGACGTAGGGCTTGATTGCTGGCGACGACAGGAGAGGTTCTTCATAGCTCATCATGTGAGTGCCGTGCTGGCTGTAGGGCTCGCTGTTCGAAAGCTTGAGGAAGTTATGATGACGTCACGTCCTGAACTTGCAGGGAAACAGGAAATGACACTGTCAGGAGACATGTCCTAGAACCAAAAATTCAAGAAGACATGTGACATCCAGCAATGGTGGATATGTTCTGATCGCAGCTCGCGTTCCCCAAGTGTACACACGACTACTTGTATTAGTATGAACATTGAATCAATGTATGACGACACGCGCGTCAATGTACGCACTGTCCGTACGCAGATTTATGACAGCAGGCACTGATACCTATCCCAGCAGTGGGAATATTTAGCAAGGCTAATTATTCTATTATAAACTTGCTGGTGTGTGTACAATGGTGTTGCAGGTCAAAATTAAACAAGGCAATTGAGTTTTGGTTGTATATTATTTTATTGTTCTAAATTTACGTAAAAGAAATGGATAAATAAATTCAGATTATAGAATTCTACATCACAATAAAATTGTCTTAAAATATTAAAATATAAAACAATAGTAAAGTCACTAACAATTTATGTATTTTACTACACATGATCATTTGATAACCTAAGAAGTATAAAGAATACTCAGAAACTAAATCAGTAATAATAGCTACTAGGAAGGTGCCGCTTGTTTTTCTCTAAATAAAATGTTTTGAATTGGACAAAGCCTTTAACAGAAAAGACTTTGTGCAGATATCTTTTGTACCACATCAGAAGAGACATTGGGCCAAAGTATTTCATAATTTAAAATTTGAATGGCACCTTGGAGATTTATTAAACTACAATTTACATATGGTTGTTGATTTTGCATTGACGCAAAGCCTCATTAAAGCCCTCGCAGAGGGTCAAGTCGTGCTGTTGCTGAGCGCACTCAATGAACTGCTTGATCTCCCAAGCACAAGGTCCCTGGGGAGTCTGGTTCTGGTACTGGTTAAGGGTCTGAGCTGCTGGCTGCGCCGGCTCTTGACGTGCAGGCTCGCTGCCACTACCACTGAACAAGCCAGTTATAGCACTACCGGCCACGTGACCCTGCATCAAAACATGTTGTATAAATTTAAATGTGTTACTTTAACACACAAAAGCAAAGAACTTCTTTACCAATAGGTAACCTATTACACTTTCATAGAACTCTACAAGGTTGTTTTTTAATGATTTGGGACCTAAAGATTTTCTTAACAAATATGCTTACAAAATAATCTTGAAAGAAAAACAACTTATTGTTATTTTAATAATAAAACATGCAATATTATTATTTATTGTGCAAAATCAATAAACAAAAGGACTGAATCATGATAACGTCACACTAACATGTGACCATCTTCACATTGTTTGGCTCCTAGCCAAAAATAATGCAACTGTAAAAGAGGGATAATTTCAATATTAAACTTTGATTGCTAATTCAAATCAATATTTTTGAAGGGTAAGGTCAAAAAACAGCGACGTGTTTACGTTACGTAACAACAAATTACGCACCACTGCCGATCCGACAGCGACACCGCCGGCCGTAGCTGCCATCTGCTGAAACATGGAAGGCTGCTGAGGCTGGGCCGTAGCAGCCATAGGTGTCGAAGGCGGAGCATGAGCTGGAACTCTGCTCTGAGGTGGAGGTGATGCAGCCCTAAAAACATCGCTAGGTTATCTATCTCCGCATGATGAAGAAATTTATAACATGTTGCAATCCCAATTTAAATAAAAACCAACTTACCGACGCTGCGGGGCTGGCGGAGGGCTCGCGGATCTTCCACGACGAGGCATTTTTTTATTTAACTTTAATAGCTTGGATAAACAGAAATCCCGTTCAGTCGAGAACAACACTTCCAATTAAACTGACACTTCTCTCGCTGTCAAATATCTAGACGGCAACTGAAGAGCGAAATTTTTTTCTAGAATATTTATCTTTAGAACAACTAATGCTATCTCTGTCTGTCATTCGGTATTTTAAAAGCCGGCGACAAAGACAGGACGTTATACCAATTGACCAACATAACAACAATTTTCTGAAAGCGTTCATAGATAGGGACACGAAAAAAGTATCGATGCTTTGTGGTATCGAGTACATTCCAGTTCGATACCGATACTTTTGTACTCGATACTTTGCATTCGATACTTTTACTCAATAAGTACTTTTTCCCAGGTATCGTATCGAATGAAAAATTTAATTTAACAGCGCTTTCTAGCTCACTCGTTGAAAACTTTTTAAGACATTCTGTCTTAACTCATTCTTAACGGACGGTCGTTCGTAGCTCAATTCCTAATCAATCATTCTTCACTCTGTGCACTCGTTCACTTGTTCAGTTTGTTGTTGTTTAACCTATCAATACTCGCGAAACGAGACACTATAGTAAGACAATAACAGCGCGGTCCAATGATACAGGTCGGGGATTCATGAATTAAATACGGTACGATTGATCATTATTTTGTTTAATTACTAGTATTTGATTTCTTAAAGTTTATAAGTAAGTGTAAGTAGTTCTATTATTCTCTGTTGTGTAAGTGTAACTGTGTTATTACGAGTCTTGAGAAGAATGCCGCCTAAAAGTGACATTTGGCAGTATTTTGTTAAAATTAATAACAACGAAGTAAAATGCAAGACATGCTTCAAAACCATAAAAACATCAGGAAACACTTCAAACATGAAGAAAGTAAAAAAAGTACTCGATACCTTGAAGTATCGATACTTTTGATTCGATACTTTAATGAGTACGATACTTTGTTATCGATTCTACTCATGAGTACGATATCGATACTTTTGCTTCGATACCGTGTCCCTATTCATAGATTAAAAAAGCGCACAATGAAAACGTTCTTTTTATACAATTTTGACATTAAATATTATTTTATGATACATGTACAATTAAAATAGATTCTGATTTTATGACATAATAACAAAAAACAACAGTCATATGAACCACAAATAGAAAAACCTTATGCGCTCGAATCACTTTTTTTAGGTTCCAATTGTTTACTTACCTACCCTGGTGTAGCTCGTTCTCTATTTCTGAAGCTCACATATTTAATCATTCACCATCATAATACAAAGAATTGTTAAGTGGGATTTATATATTCTCTTTCGAATGTGTTATTCTTGGCACTATATAAGAGCGATTTTAATTAAAAATTCTGAGCAAGATTTCTCGGTTTGGAATACGTATTTGGAAAATGCATTTACCTGCGACCTCTGCCTCTGAAACCTCCTCCTCCTCCTTTCCTGGGCATAATATTTATTTTATGAATATATTTTAAATTAGATTCCGGGTTATTTCGGTGTTTCCATTGCAACTTATTTTGATTGAATAGTTTTCTTTTTTATTTCGAGTATTTTGGAAAATAGGTGTCATCTCTAACCAGCAATAGTTTTGCATTAGGTGTAGGCTGCACTGAAGTTGTATTCATTGCAACTTATTTTCATTCAGTACTTGTTATCCATGCATCTTACACATTTCCTGCGTTTTATCAATGGGAAATAACTATGGACGAAGCAAGAAGCTCCTGTCACAGTTTTATTCACTAAAATCCACTTGCACACCACACTTTCAGCTATCCTTTGCGTTCCAGGGCCATCGTACCCACAACTCTTTCGAACAATCCAGCAGCCATGGCAAAAACAACTCCTACGAGCATTTGCATTGATTTTTTCATGTCACAAAACTTACAACTAAATTGTGCGTGCGACAAGTACTAACCATAACCATGTAGCAAAATCAAGTCCATATTTTGCTACGAAACTGAGCTCAACAAGTGCCCAACCAGATCAAAAACTATAGCTTCAAGTAAATCACGGTAGGCATAATAACTTTGTTATGTGGGCATAATAATCAGAATTGATAATTTCTTCGTCCGTCTAGGAAAAGCGCGACCGACCGAGCCCTACCTTTTGTATGTGGTATTACTATCATAGTACAGTTCGTCCGCTATAAGTTGGCGAGTGTAAATAAATGCAATTTGCAGTTCTTATTGCTGTTAAAAACAGTGATTGACCTGAAACCTTTTCGCATACAGAACTAAATTAAACACTTCACAGTCTTTGTTGTGTTTTTTTATTAATAAAATAATGTGGCCGGCTAGAGTAAATAATTGTAAATCACAAACAGAAAAGGTTTTACACAGTAGGAACTTTTACATTACACAGAGATCAAAAGCGCGCGTGAATCCTTCTAACGTCAAAAGCAACACAACGAACTACACGGCGAACGCGGGAACCAATCAGGGCGTCGCGTGAGCCGAGTGCAATCCATTACACGCATTCGCGAAACCGTTGAGGTTTTGTAATGACGCAGCGATTGGGACGGTTTGCTACAACCTTTATTTTTTTACTATATTACAAGCGCCAAAATTCGCAGAGCCTAACTTCACACTCGCCAACTTATAACGGACGAATTGTAGAAGAATTTTATAAATGTCTTGACACTTCACAATTTTTTTTATTTCCTACAATTGCGGACTGCGGCTGACCAATTAAATTTAAAAAACCAAGCTCCGTCGCGCTTTCATTAGACGCTCTCTATAAATAATTTTAATCTTAGTAAGAATGTTTCAGTAGCTACGCTTTGACGCTATTATTGCTGGTTTTCATTCCTTCGTTTTTATTAATTATACATGTACCTAAGTATTAAGAAATCCCTTACGAGCGCATACAGTTATTAACCAAAATCGCTATTCGCTACGAGTGCCAAACTGCCAAGCCAATGTGTGGAATTGTGGACCCGACCACAGAGTATATTGAATGTAGATCCGACTTCTGACATTGACATAAAAGACTACTTCAGAGTTTGACAGTTGTTAAAATACCGTGCTACAACTAATAGTGTTGGATACCTATTGAACGAAATTGTAAAAGAATGAATGATAAAAATAAATGAATAGTTCCTACAAGAAAATGTTTGTTCTGTTGTAATATTGCCAATAATTATTTTAACAGTGTTTTAACTTTATTTTGTGACTGATTGATCATTGGTTTTAGAGACTGTTTGAAAGTTCGGTTCCAGTATCAGTTTCAGCCGAAAAATCAGATTTTGGTTGTAATCTAGGTTTCGGCTATAAAAAGAGCTCAAGGTTTCGACTGAAAGCAACATCTTTGAGCTGACGGTTGTTATAGATAAGATACCCGAACACTGACTGACTCGTTTCTTTATGTATCTTATAATTTTAATGTAATGGTGCAATTTACGGGATTATTTAGTATTTTAATAAAATTACGACAATGTGACTAAGTTTAACCATATCGAAATATAACAAGAAATATCTGATTATTCTATCTAATTATTTTTATTAAATTTTTAATTTACGTGTTTTTGTTACGTTCAAAATTGAAAGAATATTCGGTTATGGTTTTGATTTTGGCTGCAAATCGTGTTTCGGTCCGTCGCTATTTTTTTAAATATTACAGTAAAAAATAGTAAAAATTTACGAAATTTTAAAGTATGTACAGTATGTCATCTGTCATGAGTTTTTCGAACTATGATGGGGACAGCTTGCGGTTTAAAATCTGCTCTACACTACTCGCTAAGTTGCCTCGACGAAGTACTCGCCGAAGTCGATCGAAGTCCGAAGTATGTGACTACACACTAGTGCAACCTTGCGAAGAGCTCAATGACGCTTCGTGTTCGCAACTTCGGGACACTTCGAGTCCTTTGACTACGGTGCAAAAACCGACAACGGCTGGAAGTCGCCCGGTGCAAGCCGAGGTTGCACGAAGCGAAGCGCCCTTCTACACTATCATATTCGCTCATCTTCGACCAACTTCGCTAGTAGTGTAGAGCAGGCTTAATAAGAGACCCGAGAATTCGAATTTTATGTGGGAAAACCTTCCAGACCCCCGCGAGGCCGCGACCCAACTAGGTAAAATGAAACCTTTTGCCTGGAGAGACTGATGTCAGATTTTTTAGGTTCTAACCAATAGTTACAAGTAGGCTTAGGCGGTTTGCACATTATGCCGCAGCAGCAGCGGCACGAGCGCCGTCGCCACGATGCAACGCTAGTCCCCCTTGGATTTGTATGGAGTCTTACATACGACGCCGTAGCGTAGCGGTGACGGCAAGTACATTGTGGGACTGTAACAATTTGCCTGCTGCGGTTTTTCCGTCCGACTACAATTTAGGTGTCTTCAAGGCTAGAGTGAATAGGCTCTTAATGACCATAATAAGCTAGTGTGCCTCACCATCAACGATTGCATCACTGCTTACTATCAGGTGGGATCTCAGTCAAGCACTAGTTTATAACAAATTATAAAAAAAGTTTAAGCACCGCAGCGCGCGGCGGCGAAAAATGCTGCCGCAGAGGTAAAATGTGTGAACGGCCTTAGGTATTTTTTTTTAAATTAGTGTTTGACTGCGAATCCATCTGGTAGTAGCAGTGATGCCAAACTGGGGTGGTGAAAGAGAACACCCTCCCGCTCCACCCAGAGTGGTAGAAGTTGTTCTCCCATCTTCAATAAAAAAAACTTGGTGGTTAACAGTTATTCAACTGTCGATTCGATGGTGAAGTGCACTAGTTAAAATATCTTTGCCAAATTATAATGTTTGATTTGACTTTGAATTTAAAATGTGGTAAGTTTAGTTGATGAGTTTCACGTTTAATCAACAGATAATGCGTGTAATGGGCACATCACTATTTCGCAAGTAACCACGTGGTAGGCTGAGTAATGCACTGGTGGTTCCAGCCGAATGATGCGGTAAGAATACATGCGGCGCGGCGTTTCATATCGGTTCACAAAGAGTGACTTGTTGAACGACTCTCATGTGTACCGTTCATTCGTTCTATAGACTCGATCACTTCAGCAGTCAAGTAAAAAATATCTATTCTGTGGTTAGTTATTGTGACTTTGTGACCGCGTGATCGTAGCTGTCGTGATTTTCGATTCTGTGACTATTAAACGTTTTCGTAAAGAATTTTGAGTGAAAATGGGCGATTTTTATGCCGGTCAGAACACTAACGTGTTCCTGATAGGAGGAATTACATTTTTTTTCTGTGTAATATTACACTTTGTATACAAGATCGCCTTCAAAAGCAAGGAAAAGGAAGCACTACAACATGAAATTGAGAGCGACTCTGGTAAGTTTTATGGACTAAAACTACTACAAATAAGGAAATAAAAATGATAAAATGACGACAAAAGGTATAAGTAATAATGGTGCGTTGGTTGTATGTTTATGAGTCAAATTAAAAAGGCGGCAGATTAGTGTCTAACTGGACGAATGTTTTGCGGTTTTGTTGGATGTGAACGGACGAAGCTATAACTGTATACGAAGAATGCAGCTGACACACTTATGTAGTGTGAGTTCTCTCGTAAATAGATGGTAGGTATATCTATATTTTAAGAAGCATCTTTACCTACATTTACAACTTAGACAGAAGTTTCTGAAGCACCATGCTTGTTCTATAAAATTGTGCCATGTGATCCCCTCATATCCTATCCCACAGGAAGTAATGAATAAATTATAGTCACAATTTACTGTTCATTCCAAAAGAGATGGCTTTACACCATAGCAATGTTACATGTGATGTCTACCCTAGTTCATAAAAATGTTACATTTCCTAAAAAAAAAATGTATTATTCTTTTTATTATATTATATTGAAATTCTATCTCAAATTCTAATAAATATGAATACATAGCATGATGAACATAATTAGGTAGTTTAAAAATTGTTAATACTTTTTTAAAAATAAATGTCCTTATTTAAAATATCTATAATAGGGAAAATTAAGCATACTCCTACTATAAAATAATGATGATTTCAGTGCTGTATCTGTACAGATGTTTCATATAAAAGATTATAACCTTGATGCACCATGTGGGTATCTTGGAAATGTGCAATATTTTAACCACTGTTCAATACTACTGAGTTTATCACCACAAAAACTGTAAATATTTTTTAATGAAGGCTTGTTATAATCTGTAATCCCTCCAAATATTTTATAACTTAACCATAAATAAGATTAATAGCTACATACATTTCATAATTGGAATGACATTTAAAAAAAATATTTATTTAACTTTGTTGTTGTTTTCAGTAAATGGATCTGACATTCAGCATAGGATGTCTGTTCATTATGTTTTTCATATGCCATAAGTCCATAACAATGCTGTAACATGATACTAGGCAGTTGAACAAATGTTATTAAAAGTACATTATTACAGAAATACTTGCTTGAACAATAAAAAGAAACAATATTTTATTTATTTAATGATTCATTTGATGTTAATTCTTAATATTGTTTGGCTGTTCAGGTCACATATTGCTTTAACACATGTTTATTTATCAATATATTGAGTCATATAGATTACTGTTATTCTTTAACCTTTCATATAGTTCACCTAATTTGATAATAAAAAAGTAATACTTAATTGTAATATAAAATAAAATGAGGATAGGACAAAATTTAAAAAAAAAGGATAAGATAACTTAAAATTAAGCTATTATAGTTTTCAGTACACAGTAAAGCAAAATACCCACAACACGTTTTTCCTATTAGATTTTTTCTTCAGTGCCTAGCTCACTTTCTCTTGCCATTTAAGTGAATTTTATCTTAATGTAATCTTAAAAGAAGTCTTTAATATGGGATTAGATTAGTAGATGAATTAAAAAAATACTGGCTGTGGTTAAAAGTACAGTAAAAAAAAAACTCAGTTTTTTTTTTTTTTTCATGTCAGTTTTATTTCAGTGCAGCATGGCCTGTCTCACTTTCTCTTGCCATTAAAGTGAACATTATCTTACGTAAGAAGCTTTAAGTTGTTTACTTTCGACACTAAAATATAAATAGCAAACTGTTTATTGACTTTATATGTTTATACTGTTGAATTTCAGTTAATGTCGTAATTAAATACGAGTTACGTTTTCGCGCCAAAACCATAAAACAGATTTTAAAAAAAATTGGGCATGATTGGCCCAATGCCTATTAGGCCATCGTTTTGCCTAAAAAAATCATTAAGGCGGTAGATAAAGAAGGAATGTTGAAACTTGATTTTTACGCGGTCGAAGTCGCGGGTATAAATTCTTATACGTATTTTTATTAAGATAAAAAAGCTGATTTTGTTTGTTTTAATAAACTTTCCTGCTGAACACATTCCTTACCTACTGACGAAAGGGTAAATATTCAAAATGTACCAAATTCACACGTTCCACTGCGTAATAAATTAAAATTTTGGTTTAAACCCTATTTAATATATCTACGTGATGTATACCTACGATTTTTAATGAATGCTTGATTTTTTTTTGTATTTTTTTATGTGGAACATATTTAAAAAAAATGTAAATAACAACAAAACTCATTACAGGGGCCTGTTCCAATGCTAGACTTCATTATATTTTTTACTATACTTGTAAATTTAGCGCAAATATCGTAAGTTTGGCGAATGTGTCTAATAACATAATTGTTATTTGTTACTTGATAACAAATTAAAACGTAGTTTTATGATTAAATAAGGAACAAGTGTGTTTTAAAGTTTTGTAACAGCAAAAAATTCATTACCAAAACCATGACGAGTTTTCGATTTTACGCGACAAAAACCTTTGATCACGCCGCCATGTAGCGAGCAGCAGCCCCCCCGCTCTTCAGTCGACCGGCAAACGTAACAAGGGAAGGACGTGCGCAAGATTTCGCGCCAAAAATTGCGATCGATGTGAGTATTACAGTGTTTAGTACATTTTGTGTTTCATTACAAGTCCACTTACTTCTTGATACGTAAATAAACTTGGTATCTAGTTGTTATATCAATTCATTAAGTTCTGTGTCAATTTTATTTTTGAATGTGTAGATGTTAAGTAAAGTTTATAGAAAAATATATATTAAATTAAAAGTGCATATTATTCATTACCGTGTCCTTCATTACAGTCGTTTACCGTAACCTTTTAGAGGTTACGGTAATGAATGGCAAATTACGGTAATGAAGCAACTTCTAATTATTATTTTTTAATTTATAAATTATAAGATATAGGCTATTAACATTGTTGGTTAATAAATGCTTTCTATTTCAGTTAAAAAATGGCACGGCCTAAGAAGACGAAAGAGGAAATTTTAGCGAGAAGAAGACTAGCTAAGCGGAAACGCTACGCTGCTTTAAAAAATAATGAAGAATTATATAATATTGAAAAAGAAAAGGAAAAAGCAAGGTACTTAAAAAGAAAATCTGAAAAAAAAATTGTTGACATTAAAGATTTAACACCACGTGCTCAAAGAGAAAGACGTAGAAGATGGAGAGTTAACAGCAAGAAATATATACAAAAAAAAAGAAAAGAAAAAGAAATTGAAAATGTTGAACTTCTGGACATTGAAACATCACAAGACGAGCCTCTTGATGATAATAATCCGCTCGAAGAATCAATTCCATCTAATTCCGTAAAAGAAATTGGGACCAATGAAACTGATAAAACTTTTAAGTTAAGAGCAACAATAAGACATATACGTTATCAAAGAGATAGGGATATGAAAAAAATGAAAGATGAGCTTTGCAACATAAAAAAAGAAAACAAGAAATTGAAGAGACTTTTAAACATATATAAAGAGAAGATAAAAGACAATACAATGAATACAAAGAATAATGAAAAACTACCGACTAGAAAAATAGGCAAAAAAAGGATCCAATATAATTTTAACAAAAGAAAAGAAAAAGAAGTTGTTAAAAAAGTTCAGTGCTTTTATAATGAAGACGAGAACACAAGAGTAGCACCAGGCAAAAAAGAATACATCACGAGAAAGAAAAACCGAAAACAAAAAAGGTACATAAATGATACTCTTATAAATTTGTACAAAAAATTCTGCCTTGAGAATCCAAATACATCTGTGTCTTACACGTTCTTCTGTAAATTAAGACCATTTTGGGTGTTATTTCCCAAACCAAACAGAAACACATGCGAATGTATTTATCACTGCAATTCAGAGTTACTAATAAAAGCTCTAAATAAGGCAGAAATCATAAATATTAAAACAAATCATGATCTTTTAAACCTCCTTTGTTGTGATAGATATAACGAGGCATGCTTAGATCGTAAATGTTCTAATTGTGAACCAAAGGTTGTTGAATATTTAGAATTTAGTAACGATATACACATCAAATATTTTGAATGGCGTAAGACTTCTAACACCTATGAGCAGGATGGAAAAGTAAAACATAACATTCTTTGGGCTAAAACTGAAAATTATGCCCCACCTTTAGATGTTATTCATAAATTTGAAAATCATATTAAACAATTTTTGCCGCATTGCGCTAATATTGTTGTGCAAAATAAAACTCTAAAAGAACTAAAAAATAGTATTCAGATAAACGAAGCTGTGGTACATTTAGATTTTAGCGAAAACTACGCTCTTAAACATCACACGGAGATTCAGTCTTTTCATTTTGGCGGCAGTAGAAAGGAAGTGTCTATTCACACTGTAGTAATATATATCAAAGACTTCGAAACGTCCCAGTTAAAAACTCACTCAGTTTGCACCGTATCAGACAATTTGAAACACACAGCCGTTGCAATTTGGGCACACTTGGGCCCGATTTTGAGTCAAATTTCCGAAATATCACCTTTTATTAATACCCTACACTTTTATAGCGATAGCCCCAGCAGTCAATACAGGAACCGAAACATGTTTTATATTTTGACTCAATTGGAAAAACAGTTTTTAGCACTTCGTACGTTAACCTGGAATTACATGGAAGTGGGTCACGGAAAAGGTGCTCCAGATGGCCTAGAAGCGGTAGTCAAAAGGACCGCCGATAGAATTGTCAACACAGGAACAGACGTCGGGACATTTTCCAAATTTGTTGAAATTACAAGAGCAAACCTGCCAAATATCAAAATTGTGGAGATCACAAATGCAGACATAGATGAAAAGCAAGCCATGATGCCTAATTGCATTCCATCTTTTAAAGGAACTATGGCCGTTCACCAGGTCATTTGGAGGTGTGGCTCAAGAGATCATTTAGAGATGCGTAGCCGAAGCTGTTTCAGGTGTCAGGTGGAAATGTGTCAACATTACAGTCTTGGTATTCACAGCCTCGAAAAAGTGATTTCCCAATTTTGCAAAGAACCAACCCCTGAAGATAATTTACCCATACCGGTTCCCATTCCGGAAACACTAACTTTTGATGAACCTAAAATCTATGATGTACAATCAGGCAGTTATAGTCCAGAACTCATACGAACCACGTACCCGCGTAAACGCAGTAAGAAGTTGCATTCAAACATAATAAAACAGGAAGGACTAGCTAGAGACATAATAATATTTCCTGCTACGCCTTCCACATCAAAAGAATTTAATTCACCAGAAAAGATGCACCTTTTATCTAACATTAAAAAACTTGGTGATTGGCAGAACTCAACTTTTGTTGGTTCTGAAAGTAAAACATATTGTGATCAATTTGAGGAATTTATATCTGATTTCGGTAAATTTGAGGACTACTCAGACACTGATATAGAAAAAAGAGAAAATAAAGAAAATATTATTGAGAATCAACATCAAGACAAAAGTAAATATAAAGGAAAAGGAGTTGAAAAAAAAACCGGCAAAAAGATGTAGCAGGAATAAAGTAAAAATTTGTCTTTTGTAAATTCGCAAATATAAAAAATAAACACAAAAAAACAACAACAAAAAATAAAAAACAACAAAAACAAATAAAAAAACAACGAAAATAAATAAAAAAGAAAAATAAACACTTAAAACAAAAACAGTATAAAAAAAAGTACTTTATGATCACATATATTATAATGTTTAAAATAATTTATCTTGTTGATTTTTTATATATTCTATTTGCATTGGTTTTACTCATTGACAAAGTCTGATTCATATTTTCTTACTCTAAAAAAGGCTGATTATTACCAAAATAAATAATTTTAATTTTTTAGGAAGAATTTAATTATTATTTGTTATTTAGTTACTGCTTTTTATATTAATAGTGTACTTTGCAGTCCGAATATTAAAATTGGATTCGTTTACTAAGACATTGGAAGGCTGATTGTTACCAAAACTTCAATTATGGAAGAATTATTAATTAGGTACCTATTTTGTTAAGTCGATTTTTAAATAAATTATAATCTACAACATCTTTGTTTTTTTTTTAATATCACATCATTTTGTATCATTACCTTGCCTCTATATTTCATCACCGTATACCTAAAATTTCATTACCATGGGTGGCGTTCATTACCGTAGCGTGTCACGTATTTTAAGTGGCAATAACTCTTTCAATGTTTGATGTATACGCGTGCCTTTCACTTATTTAATAAATAAAATAATGCCAAATATCATAAACCGATCAAATTAAAAAAAAATTGAAATTGAGATATTTTCACCAAAATTGCGCAAATAATGTCGAAACTGAAGAAATACCCGAAAGCTTGACAGTTTCGATGTTAATTCATGAATCCCCGACCGGTCTCATTGGACCGCGCTTTTATTGTTTTACTATTGTGTCTCGTTTCGCGGGTATTGATAGAAAATCTTCAAATAGATAAAAAAATTGTAAAAAGAATAGTGTTGATAAATTTGCAAACCACATGTGGATCCATGGAACTTTCGAGTCGTTCTACCAACATAATGCAACAACACATCTGCCGCCAAACGGCTTTGAATGAGTTGAACGTGCTCAAGTCGCATAAAAACATAAACTGAACGATATAATACAGAAAGGAAGCAAGCTGACTTTCTCACAAACTATTAAATTAACAGGGCCTTTCTTCGTTTCCGTTGTATTATTACAATTTGCGATCCGCTACAGATAATATTGTGGAGTCTGTTACGTAAAATCTTACTGTCCAAACAATAGCCTAAAAAGTCTTTCAAAATCATTTGCTTTTCACACGACAACGGGTAACCATAATTTATTTATTTAATTAGTTATAATGTAACTGAAACAATACTATAATGAAGTTGTTTGCGCTGAAAATTGCTCATTTAAATTAAAAATGAATTTCATTATAAAAGTAGGTATTTTTAGGTCGTTGCAACATAAAAAGCTGTTCGCACAAGGAGTTATTAGATCATTCAACTCTATCGACTTCTAGGGCAGAGTTTTTCGTCATACATATATTTATAATAATAATGATGAATCACAAATAGCGATCGATTAGTCAGATTTTGTTGAACTCTTATAAATTATGATCTTATCCGTGATAAGTAGGTACTATAGTACCATACTTCACGGAATGCCCCTTTTATCGTGTTTGTACTTACTGGAATTTATTGATGAAATCTTTATTTGAGATATGAACAAGACGGGATGTAAGATTGTATTGATTTTGGCGCGAACAAAGTTTTACTACCGTTTATTTTACAATCACGATAGCCCAAGTCTACAACTTTAATTACTCAGATACCCGCGAAACGAGACACAATAGTAAAACAATAACAGCGCGGTCTCATAGGACCGGTTGGGGATTCAAACGTTAAAGCTTTAGTTCCTATCAGATACCCGCAAAACGAGACACAATAGTAAGACAATAACAGCGCGGTCGTAAGTAACCGCTCGGGGATTCATGAATTTATATGCATAAGTGAGTAAAACTGAATGATCCCAAACGCCCCCACAATGACGCGGAACTGACATCATCTTCTAATTCCTACACCAGACAGGTACGAGGAAACTATCGGTTTGCAATTGTAACGAGATATGCCATGTATATTATATCTATTCACAAATATTTGTCCGTTAGTCATCACGAGATCATGACTACCTATGTAACGGTAAATTTATAAGCACCACGTCAACCTACTTCCAGTTTAAAAAGCGTTATGAGGCACTGAGTATGTATTTTAATATTCGTCATCATAAAACATTTTTTATTCATCATCTCTATTGAGTTCTTTGTATTTTTTTATTATAATGTATACCTAGTTTCGCTGGGAATTCGGAAAAGAGGTTAATCATCCGTACCCAAAGCTCGTTTTGCAAATAAGTGAATGACCTGTCCTCACCGCTTGTGCACTAACATTAAATCAATAGACCACTTAATTTTTTTGTGTATCTTACAGACCGTATAAGAGTACAAAAATCTTTAGTTCATTACCCTTTCTCAGTCGCATGGCCTGACGGTCGCTTTTAGGTACCTGTTAGTCTATATTATATTAAAGGAAAACCTGACTGACTGACATAGCAACGCACAGCGGAAACTACAGGGATTAGGAGCGCGAAATTTTACAAAAAGTTTCCTTATATGACGTAGGCGGACACTAAGACAGGATTTCTCAAAGAGGGGATGAACCGGGAGTCCAAAATTTGTTTGAAGAAAATTCGCAGTCAAGCACTAGTTTATAACAAATAAAAAAAAATACTTTCACGCAAACGAAACCGCTGGCAGCAGTGCAGCTAGTAATCAGTACACTTATATCTATTATAGGTGCTCCCGTAGAAGAAGTGCACTCGGACGTGACTACGTCAGAAACCCGGATCAGCGGTAAATCGAAGAAACGCGCAACATGGAAAGGAAAAACAGAATTCAGCCATCCGTGGCTGCTAAAGAATCTCAAGGGACACCCTGGCACCGTTCTTCTGGTGGACTTCTCTGCAAACGGCAAGTTCATGGCCGCTACCTGTGATGGTAAGTTACATTACATTTTTGTTGTTGTAACTAATAAACATTCTCACCCTAAGAATGTCTTTTAAATATCATTTGAAAAATAATGGCCTCATTTCTCTATTTTCATTATAAAGAAATCAGATGAATGATAAATCATTTTAAAAAGTTTGTAAATATTCTGTCGTGTTTTTGCATGTCTTGTAAATATTAGAGTACGTACGTATGAAGGAACTGTTTAATGCAGGCATACTTTAAATATTTGAATACTGATTAAATTAATTTGTCGTGAAATATGAGGCCATTATGAATAACGCTTAGTATAACGAGAAAGTAATGATAACTGTGCTTTAGCGCCTAGAATTAGAATTACAGCTTTATGTTTTTGCCCATAGTACAGTTATAATACTCTCTTGTCACACTAAACTAGCAAACATAGATTAATTAAAATGCTGATTCTCGTGAGGAAATACAAGTCTAATTGGAATCTATAAATAAAGTTGTTGATGATTTCGTTCGCGAATACTAAACAATCAAAAAGGCTTACGTAACACAATTTGTATATTTCCAACGCGCTGAATTTAACCTCACCAGATTTGGTGTTACATAAACTGATCGAAACTGAATTTCATCAAGCTAAACAGTCACTTAATTCAATTAGTAATCCAAATCTAATGCTAGGAAATGGAAATCTCAAATACCAGTAAAAAATAAGTTAAGTAAACAAGTATTTCGTAATTATACGGCTTGCTGAAATTGAGATGAACGATCAAATAACTAAATAAATTGTATTATAATATTTTAAGTCAGGCTTGGACATAGTGCTCTCATAAATACTGTTGACATTCCAATGAATCAATATTAAAGTCATTTTGCTGCAACAAATGTTATGGAACGAATTTGTAATATTAAAGAGAGCAATGTGTACCAGCTTTATCAATTTAAGCTTATCGTGCAGCCATTAGATATTATTGATTTGTCCGATAGCAGATTTGAGAAATGTTCGGAGTTGTGCAATGTTTTGATTGATCGGATGGTTACTTCCAATGGCTGGATGAGGAAGCGGCGAGCTCTTGGTTCCGCCAAGGCCTCGCGTTTTTGTCCCACTTCGCCACGCCACTGTTATGTGTAATTTGGAGGTCCGCCGGTCGAAGTCGCACCCAAGGCTGTTTGTATTACACTACCGTACTGAAACTATCCAGAAAACACGGTCAAAATGTTATGAAGTTAATTTCACGTCAACAGTTGCATAATCTGCAACGAATATCGGAGTTTCCCAATCAAGTGAAAGGCGTTAACAGTATAAAGTTGATTACGACTTCCAATTCTGAAGTCTTAGCAGGATGCTGACAGCGTAAAATTGAATCTTAGTAGAAGAGTACTAATTAATTAGAAGTGCTAAACAACTTCCCTATACTTGAACAAATATACTGATAACGACTATACTATACTAGTTTAGGTGCGTAGTCACTGGTTGTGGAGTATAGATAATGAAATCTAATCTCAGTTATGTTAACAAGTGCATAATGCTACATAAGAGTTGAGAGTGATAGTGGGATTATTTAATTGATATCAGATTGATAAGCCTATTAGCACGCAAAACGTACTACAATTCAATCAACTTCTATATTTAGTCGTAGTAAATATTCTAAAATGACATCCTCAATTTAAAATTCAACGCAAATAAAGCTGTATGAAATAATATCATATTTAGGTATAATTTGCACAAATGTTAAATTAACATAACGGGTCAGATTAATGTATTTTTACTTGAAAATTAACTCATTCTGATAATTAAAAGAGTATTTACTACAATTTATGTTTCCTTGTTGTTCTATACGGTAATTAGATAATAGAGGTAAGGATTACAAAATAAATTGATCGGAATCTGTGAGAAAATGCACCTACCTACATATTCATAAATATGTCATCTGTACCAAAGTAAAGTACTAATTTCTGGACAACAATTTCATATAGTCATTAACGTTTAGATGATAACAATCATTAATCTGCTGATCAAGAATTAATGTAATCGAGGATTACTTCCGCGATCAAATTCGAAGCCGCATCAAATCAGACTTGAATAATTGCAGCAATCAAACTGAAGTAAGTGGTCTACGTTTAGTATTTACAATAGACAAACCAATTGAATCAATATTCAATGGTTAAAATGCTAATCGTCTGCTAGAGTTCATCAAGAAAGTCATGGCACAATAAGTAGGTCGATTCGAGAACATTCAACGTTTATATTCTAGTAAATTAACACTTTTGAAAATTGCCAACGAAATGGAAATAACAAATCAATTAATCAAAGCTATTATATAATTAAAAGCATGCGATTATTTCACGACATTACAATAACTGCGATCGTAGAAATAAGTCAATGTTGCGGCGTAAAAAATGGCGGCAAAAAATTGGTTTCCCGCTCTAGTTTGCAGCTGGTGGCGAGCAGCCGGCACTGGACAGTCGGCAGCCGCTTCTGAGCCGATAAGCTAACCGGAATGATCGCCATCGCCATGATAGCGGGGTCGCTCACCTCGCCCAAACGTCTGCGACCCTGTTCCGCAGGCTTTGTTTACACTCAATAACTAGGTCGAACTATTAAATGAACTTAATGTTCTGACACACTTGTGCACGTGCCATTGCTTTAAATTTTAAAATCCAATAGAATTTTGTACATCTGCCCTGCTATCTGATTGAATCTCAAGCACATGTTTATCTTATCTTTGCTTCCTGTGAGAAAAATTGACGTAATGATTTTCCTTAGTATTGAGACGTAACTCATATTGCGAAATATTTATAGAGTGCATAAAACGTTTCGTCGGATGAACGAACCGTGCCGGCAGCAATAGTTTATTTAATTTTAAAACAACATGCTCAGATCTTGGACGCACAATCACATGTTGGCAAGAAGTGAATTACATAATTTAACCACGCGATGACAAAGATGCTGAATAATGAAATGTATGATTAGCAAACGGCCTTTGTAGCTGTGGGGCGGAAGCATGCGGAAGGCTAGGCCTATAGCACGACGTATCTTAGCATATATAATACGAAAGTAAAATATTGCTAGAAATAAAAATATTTACATAAGAAACAGGTCTGTTTTGTACCTGCCTACCTAAATTAACAAACTGACCTAACTTCTTCACATTAACAGATTTATGTAGGAAGCGTATAATTAAAGTAAAAATACTACGAACTAGAATGATAAAAAAAATACAAGAAATTGCTTTTAATCAATTAACATAATGCTGAACTGAAATGCAACTATTCTAATTTTAATTAGTTTTACAATTGCCTATCAAGAAAACGCTTATTTGCGATCAACGGTAATCAACATCAACTAATTTTCTAATAATTTATTTAGACTGAAACCGTGCGTAACATTGGCATGTTGATCAAAGAATATCTAAAGGGAGAATTACGTAGGGTGGACCCACGTGGGCCCATACTCCATACTCCATACATTTTATTTGGCAATTAGACTTGTAGAGCTACATTAGATCCACGCCACGCGATGTCGTTCTACTTAGAAATCAAGCGTGGCCCCGATGGACCATGTGTGCGGCGCGGCGGCCTAATGTAGTTCCTTCTTTATTTGCTGTCAACAGTAATCGATGACAATTAAGTATGTAATCATTTATTTAAACTGAAACTGTGCGTAATATTGATACGTTGACCAAACAAGATCTAATAGAAATCTTTCAAAGACCGAAAGATTTCAGAATAAAATCCGCGGTAGTGACAGTGACGCTTACTGATCCTAATCTATCGTTCGCGGATAAGTTATTACCGATCTATTTATGGAGCGAAACAATAGATAATGTTTTGCGGGCAGTAAACTACAATATGAAGCTGTCGTTATGGTCCGTGGATGCGCGGCGAGGACGGCCGCCCTAGGTCGCTCCATGGCCATGCTTCACGCGTCATCGCGCGTTGTATAACCTATACCCGAGCCGTGACTACCTCGACAACGTAAATGAATCGCCTATAGGGACACCGATGACTGCATACGCAAAGAAACTTAACCCACGCCTCTTAATCATCATTATTATCATTGGAAAACCCCAGTTTCCTGAATTTTGAGTTGGTGTAACAGATAACAAATTACCTAATATGTATAATTTTTGGTCAGCTTGACAATGAACGCTGCCAGTATTTTGTTTTGATTAATCAATGCTTAAATTGAATCATTTCAAGTTAGGGTTGACACATTTTTTTTAAGAAGAAATGAAGTATTATTAGAAAAAAAGAGTAATTTTAATTATTTTACTTTTTTCGAAACAAGCTTTTCGTTTGTTGTAAAATAAATGTACGACTAACGAACGGTTTTTATAAAACCTTATTCTCACAAGACTACAACATTATACTCTATTTTAGAGTACGTTCGATTGGCTATCTTAACTTGAGCCGGGAATTTACACCATATATGTTGAATGATTCAAGAATACCAGTTAGTTACAACATTGTTTTTTTGCCTTCAAAGTTAAAAAGTTAAACGCCCAACTTAACACAATAAACAAGTGGGCAAGATAATGACTTAAATAAATCGTTTTTTTTTTTCTTGTGAATCTACATTGCTAAACGTTGAATGATAAGAATTATCTCGTAGTCGCGTCGCATTTGGCCTTGGTTCAGTTTACAACGCTTCCTAGTTGCGACGAGGTGCTCGTCGTTTTTGGCAAACTACAGTATTATTTATAAAATAATATTCAATGATCCCGTTTGTAATCTTTAGCGCCGATAGCAACGCTATGATTTGTAATCTAATGTCAAGTCTAATGGGCCAATTTTTTATTTCCCCTTCCGATACCATCATTAAAATAATGCGTTTGCGATAATATTTTATTATTTTATGGAGCGGCTTTTACGTAGGCTAAACGTAATGATATGAGAATTAAACTAGGCTGACCGCATTTTTATATCTAGAAAATCTTGAAACATTTAAAAATTGGTACGTAAGATAATGTTATTATTGCACAAACAAAAACACGATTTAATTCCTTAAAATCGAAAAAGTGTTTACCTTGGCTTTTTAATATCCTCAATATAATATTTAGTATGGTCTAAATGACACTAGATTTTGCTCACTACTTCTCGCTTGAGCTTTACAACTTGTTTTAGTGTAGGTTGTAGAATGTATGTACATATGTTTGTATTACTTTTACATTTTACACTATTCCTCGACTTTGGAAAATCACTATATTATTATGACCAATTTACACGTTTACATCGTTTGTCTAAATTGGGAACGTTTCAGGAGAGAAAATAAATTGCTTAGTTGCAAGTAAAACAGATTAAAAAAAAACATGTCTTACACACTTTTGTTATGGCAAGACTTTCGCGGTTTTGCCTTCGGGTTTTGCTGTAGTTTTTCTATACAAAACTGTCTGAAGTATCGTTTTTGGTATTAAATTACCCGTCACCATTGTTCAAATCTTCGTGTTTGATTTGCCAAACGTTCCGTCAGATGACATACATACTATGCTAAACAGTACATAAGGGGAAGCTCAAAGATAGCCCGCGAAATTGAAATTATCTTAAGTTAGTTTTGTATTTGCAGGTCAGTGTCAAGTTATGTTGATTAAAATATGATTGACAGGCGTAAAACGTTTTTATATACGGAATTACAATCATTAAAACCGTCAATATTACTTCTCGGTTCGTCTTACCCTATTTATTGCTGTTTCAAGAAAAAGTTTTTAATACTAACTGTATTACGTCCGCCAATCATACTTTTTTTTATTAACATTCAACTTCCTTGACCTGCAAAATGCAAAAAAATTAAGATCATTTGAATTTTGCGGGCTATCCTGACGCCTTCACCAAGTGATGATATGTGATGTGAACTTTCATGTTTCACATCAACAGTGCTACCCTTTACAGCAACTCAATATTAATGTTGTTAGCAATCTGTTAATTTTCAATTAGATTCAGTTAATTAACCATTCACGTTGGTTCGTTAAACATTAATACGATTCGAATAAAGATTTTGTAACTTACTTTTTACATAACCTAACGTAGATTGTGCACTTGTGCTTCAAAAATTTTGCGTACACGGTACAGTACGGCCGTTATAAGTTGGCGAGTCTGAAATTAGGCTCTGAGAATTTTAGCGTTTGAAAACTCGTACAAAAATAAGGTTTAAAAAAATACCAATAACAGTTTTTAACAGCAATAACAACTGCAAATATTTTATAAAAACCTTTATTTTTGTACGAGTTTTCAAGCGCCAAAATTCGCAGAGCCTAAGTTCAGACTCGCCAACTTATAATGGCCGTACAGTACTATGTACTATTCACATATAAGTATTCATAAAACATAGTACGTTGTTAGGCAGTATAGCAAGTCAAAACAAACATTACCTAAGAGTGCATAGGGTATAAAAATACTTCTTCGCGTTTGCACCGTGACCGTGTTATGCATTTGTGTTATTCAAGTTTCGTAATGAACTTTGCGAGTACCTATTCCTTGTTTTCTAGTAGTACTTGTGCACGCGATAAGCGTTACTTGTAATACTTGTGGATACATCAATTACTTACAAAAACAAGACTGTAATAGTTGAAAAAGATGAAGTAAAGATACAGTGATAGTTGGATAAACTGAGTCTTCAAAGGACCTGCATATTTGTCTCACTCAAAGAGGTATTTTACTTACCCATTGTCTCAGATATCCAAGTATAAATAAATATTTGTCTCATTTATAGCATGTTCCATTGATAGAGGTGAGAATAGAGGTTAATTCAGTTATAGAGGTGCCATTATTAAATAAAATAACATATTTATGTACTTACATATAGTGTGTGTCGGAGAGGTGATGCATAGGTGTTATTTCAGTTAGTGAGGTCAATGCCTATAAAATTCAAAGAAAACAATAAGGAAAAGTATTCTTTAAAATAAAGTCTCGGTAAAATAGTTGAAATACACTCGATGTCACCATGCTAGAGGTAACTATGACGATAAAATCGAAAGAACGAATCCTAGATGGTAGAGATTTGCTTTGTCTCACTAATATAATAATTCAGTGCTGAAGTGTCAGAACCTGACTTCTCACTTATCTAGGTGGGACTTAAACAAGTTTCACTGTATATTAGAATAGAAATCAGCTCTACAAGATTGCTGATTGACGATGAGTTGGCGAATCTTGTCCTCTAAGTACACAAACGAGCCAAAACGTCAAAGAATACAATGGGCCGTTAAATTATACGACAGGCTGCATGACCGAGTTGTCAGACACGCCACGCGACGTCGCCGACCTCTGAAACAGACCCGTTTAAAGCTATCGTGATGTAGTGCCTCCTTGCATAGGCTTCTGGGTGGCATTGGACCTATTAACTCAACTGATTCCATTAAGCGAATGCATGCCCCCACATTTGTTGCCAATCTACATACCTACACACAAATATGCGACTTCAATGACCCATTCTGCACGAGACAATAAAATATTGCTTAATACAATAATTGCATTGAATTATGGGAATTTTCTATTAATTAAATGGAATCTAGACTCATTAGATTGAGAACTAGAAGACCGCCTTGACATCATTGCTTGTATCATCTTAAAGCGCAATGGTTAGTGCATTTCAATGGACAAATTACTGCATTAATGAAATCTTCTTGTTTTTAACACATTTCTGTTTAATTCACATTAAAATGTGGTTCGTTGCCAATAGTTGTTCTTTTCAGTATGTAGTTAACCTTTGCTGTACACGGACTTGCAAAAAAAACAAGATACTTCTCAATGAAGTTCTCATTAGAGACTAAAATATATTTAACCAATTTGATGGATTTTTGATTTGATTTATATTAAATCAAAGTTTATACAGTCATGTGATTTTGTTTATTATTTTTGAAAGCTTACATTACCTTCATTCTAAAAATTTAATTGCAGTTTTCGTAGTGGGAAATCTGCAAATGACTTCTTCCGTTTTAAGGAGGAGTGAGATGGCGCATCAGACTGTTACCGACTAAACCCTCGTGTTCTTTCAATTGCCCTTTCCGTTTCAGGGCCACCGGGCCACGGTAGCTCTTTCATAAGTTCCCACAGCCCTAGCAGGCATCGACCCTATTAGGCCCCGTCGGTGTTACAGATTCTTTGAGGCGTGCGTGGAATGGAACACTGTGTCGGATGTTTGATTAAACAAAATTCAAGAACGGATAAAAATACAGCATGAGTTGTACTGAACATTAAACATTTATATTTCTGTTATCGCTTTCCTACAATTGAAATAGGTTTACTATAATAGTTAACGAGGTCAGTTCCACACTACAACTTGTAGTCATAGTCATAAATCGATATCAGTGTGTCTGAAAATCCAATCATTCCAATTCAATAAAAAAAACATAATTGACTGACATTTTTTTCTTTAGTAATGTAATCTGGCATTTTGCTTTCGTCCAGTGATTGCCAGATTTATCGTAAAAAAGTTGCTTCATTAATTTATTAAAATTGGCACTTAAACGAAAAGTAATCCATATTTTGTATAATATTAAATCGTGTTACAAAATTAATATTAAATATATTAAATTCGTTGCGAAACACGTGTTCTCTGTGAGTTTTTTCAGCAATACTGTGCTATTTATTTATTATTGTTATCGGTCAGCAAAATTGAGCTAATCTGGGCTTAGAGGGATCGTTACTTTTGGCCTATCTCATCACTATGCGGATTACTTTCTGCAATGTAAATACTTAAAATTCATGACAGTCAGAGGCACTCCCATACTATCTAATACCATAGTATCTTTTATCAAATTACGTCGTTACGCTAATCAAATTGTGTGATAACTAATCGATCATAACTTACCTAGTAATGAGTGATAACGTATGAGTGTTATTCTTTCTGGACTAACATTCTTTGTGTTCGATTTGATGACGCCATTATTAACCCACTTTTCGTGATAATTAAATTGGTTTACCTTGAGATTTTCATGTCTGGAAGAGGTATTTGTAAAAGACTTCATTGGAAAAGATGCGTAACTACTATAATACTATTTACTATAATTATATTACGTACTAGCTTCTGCCAGCGGGTTCGCCCACGTTCCTACGTCACTCAGTAATTAAGCAGTTCTTCTATTGGCGAAAGAATTTTTAAAATTGGTCCAGTAGTCTTTGAGTTTATTAATTACAAACAAAATACATATTTTTCTGCTATATAATATTAGTATAGACTAGGTAGGTTCTGTCAGCAGCTTCGCCCGCATGACAGTAGGTTTCTCACTCATACAAACTTTGGACCCCCGTTTCATCAACTTAGGAAGTGAACTTTGGAAAATCCTTCTTAGTGCTCACCTACGTCATAAATGGAAACCTTGTGCAGTATCAGTCGTGCGTTGATATGGCAATTTCTATTTTATATATATAGATACAGATTATTTACTAGTAATTAGTAGATATATATGTAATTATAATTTTTCCGTTCTCCATCTATCACTTCTAGTACAACATTCTCGAATCAATCCACCGTATCAGAAAGGTTGAGGCAATGCGAACGTAATATCACAAAACTTTCCCTTGACGGGGTTAGATAGTAGTGCTCGAGCCACGTAACCATATCATATCGGAATTACAGGTTGCGATGCTGTAAACTAGACACTAGACACTGAGTAAACCCACAAGAAAGTTGACTACGCCACTTCCTTCAGACCACACCTATCTATATCATGTAACTATTAAAGGCAATCAATTTGCCTACTGCAGTCTTCCCGTTCGATTGTAATTTAGGTGTTTTGAAGGCTTGATTGAATAGACGCCTAATAAATTAGTGCGCCGATTGCATCACTGCTTACTATCACGTGGGATCACAGTCAATCACTAGTTTATCTCAATTAAAAAAAAGAAATCGATGTAAACAGTAAAAAAATAAATGTAAATGAATGAAACATATTGGTTTGCAAAGGTTAAAGTTAGTCATAGGCGGCTCACGAGTCACGATCAAGATCTGCCTTTACCATTTCTGTTCATTTCCTTGTTACGTGATAATTATTACTTCATCACTTATGTGAACTGAGTTCACATAAATTCTAAACGTAACGCGAAGAAAAAGGTTCATTGTGACTTCCCAATGCGTTTAATTCATTTAGTTTTTACGAGGTTTATTGATTCGAGGAAACCTTGTGCTTGCGTCATGTCTATATGACATCCGCCGGAATCCCTCGTGGTTCCTCAAGTATTCCAATACGTGAATGAAATCTTTAAGTTTCTTTTTAATAAATCATTTCCATATAATTTTTTGGTCAGTCTGACCTTGCAAGTTCGTGGAAAGTGGTATTCCAAATAGTTTGGCAATACCGTGTGTGAGTAACTTGATGGATCGTTGAGGTTGCAATGTCACGATCTTCTTATTTTTCGTGACATACATTTGCACTTTTAGAAATTTTTTAGATGTAATTTGAGTATTTGTAATGTAAATTATGTATTTTTGCAGGAGAAAGTTATTTTTGATTTCTAGTGTTTCATTATTTGCGACAATAATATGTAAACACATTGCGTTTACTAAATATAGCGTTTAATTTGTAATACTCATATTTTTCTTAGATGTTCTAACAGCTGATTAATAGTAATATAATGTACCTAATTTAGCACTTTGTGACCTACCTATCTCAAGATGTCTAGCGGAAAATTCTTTTTTTTTGGATAGTAACATGAATCTTATCAATTTAATAAAGAAGTTGTAGCCAGTTCCAAAGTCCAATAATTAGTAGTCATTCTTACTAATGAATGAAATACATATTTAGTTCTGTATTCTTTTACAAAATAAATTACATTTTACTATTGTATTTAAACAAATATAAAAACATCTAAATCAATGCTCTATAAAGTATATGGTTATGGTTCATCGGGTCTTAATTTTGCGATAGCTTAGAAAGTGCCACAACGCTGGGCCCAGGGTCCATACAGCATTGCGCTTTTTCCTTTAACATTTGCAAATTAACACGTCACGCGCCGCGTCTTAGAGGTGACGAAGTATTATGTCAACAATCTATCATTTACTTAAGCCATTTATTCAGATATAAACTGTGTCAGCTTATCGCAGTTTATGTTATAATTTTTTTACACGGGGAATCATCATCAAATGACGTCTCTCGTTTGCATAGAGCGAAAGAGTGTCAGACTTTTAATGACTAAAACTGCGAGTTCATCGGTAACTATTAAGAAAAAACCAGCACAGTTTTTTATATTCTAAAATAGACATTTAATTAATAATATGTTAACCATTATATTATAATTTATACAATACACGAGGCAGCATCTAAAAAATCTAATGTTTATATACTTATTATTGCGTTGGCAGTAGAAATCATTTGTAAAGATCTGTTGTTCCCTTTGTTCAAGACAAAACCTTTGACCTGTGACCGCAGCTGCGTATCTGATCCACCCAAAATTTCCATAGCATTATGTAAAACATGTCGAATTTGATTTTACGATATGGAATTTTTGACGAAATCGTAAGGTTTCAACCTTGTACATCTAAAATCTCCAAGAAGAGCCTTGCGCCTATGTTTGTCGTATGTACGTTTATTGCATAGACGTTGTATAAATATTAAATAGTCCCATGTTATCTTTCTTTAGTACAATTTGTTGGTTTAACCGTAACTTCGTGAATGGTACTAAACGTAGGTTTTCGTTTGTCTATTTGTTTAGCTACAATCATTGTATTCATGAGATCAGCGATGACGGTGTTTTTAAGGTCATCGAATCAGACGTAGGCCTCTCTGACGTGTGTAGTTTAATTAGTCTATTCATTGTTACTACCTGAAGAATTAGAGCTAGTCCGAAAACTAAGCTTATTTGCAAGTAATGAGGGTCACATAAAAACAAACATTCGGAAAACCTAGAAGTTTAATTAGGTAATAGTCTACTAACCGATCACTTGTTAGTAAGCTATAGTGTGGTCGATTTTGGAGCACACTTACACACACGCCTAGAAATAACCTATTCGCTCAATCCTTTAGCAAATTAGTATCTCTTGTACTTGATTGATTTCTTTATTAGGTGATGATATTTTTAAAAATAAAGTATAAAAAATCTTCTCGCTGTTGCCTTGATTTTTTTGGGCTATCATCTGATGCCTTCTTCAACTCTGAGTGTCAGACTTTTACTGACCAAAGATGACAGTGTTTCTTCTCAGTTGCCCCTGACAATCACGGTAAATCTTTGGACCAATCCACATCCCTAGGACAACCTAAAGCCCTGGTTCAAAAATAATGCTTCAGTAATATTCGAATTTGTTTTTAAACATTTTTGGAAGGTTAGCTTGGTATGTAGCAATCTTAATCTATTTCGTAAAAAAATATTTAATCAATGCTTACAAAAACATTTAAGGTTAGATTGCAAATATTATTGATATAAACATGCCTTTCTACGTTATCACTGTCTACATATTATACCTACCTACCACCTACTTTCAGTACAGTCGTAATATAAATACGCAATTCGCTTATATCAGTAAAATTATGGTTAATGTTTAAAGTTATCATTAAAATAAATACGTAACTTACTTTCGAAATAAACAATGCTAAAGAATTAGGGAACTGTGTTGAAGAATTAAAATGATAAAGAGTCATTCTCTTATCAGGTCAGTTTTATGAGCTGAACTAGGAAACAAAGAGCTCTGCCTACATAGTTTTCTGTCACGGAGTTATCGGCACGACAGAATTCTTCTCATTTGTATGTACTGCCAGACTGTGACCTTCCATTGTTAGTTTCTGTAAATAGGAGGTGTTTAGTGCGCGGACATGCTAATTTGGCGAACACGAACAAAGTCTTCGTGGATGCTGCGCCAGCGCAACTCGAAAGCGAAAGCTGATATTTTTAAACAAAAGTTTTGCTGCCGAAGCGGATGCGGACTGAACAATTCCGCTTAGCGACAACAATACACTATATGCATGCAACGAAAGCGTAGCAGTTATAAATTTGGCGACACGACTGATCAATAAACCGGCATGACAAACGAGTTATAAAAATCGGAGTTGTTGATACATACTTTTATTTGTAAACATTGCTTGTGATATAATCCCAAAGTCGGATAAAGTGATATAATGTATGCGCGCGGCGCTCCGGACTACTTTCTCTTAAATTCGGTCGCGAAAGTTGTCTCACTGCGCACTTTCTATAGTTCAGTATGAGTGCTGTGCCTTCTTATTACTAAAACAATATTTTACATTTTAGTTTTTATTTTGATACAATAAATCGTCTAATGTTTTTGCAAGTACTTGTTTAAATATGTCAGTTAATTATTGTACAGTTTCTTAAAACAATGCACGATAAACAATCAATGATATAATCCCTATCGTTTACAGCTAACAGATAATGATTTGAGCATGATATAACAAAACACATTCATGCAATATTTACACATGTGTAACTAATTTATGGCCTTCAATTTGCTAACTGGTCATTGGATAAATATAGTTTTATGATGTGTACTATTATGTATTGTGCCGCTGTTTCCGTAATAGCTGGCATTGATCAACGTTGCTAATGTTGGAAAGCTAGGTGAAATGCCTAGCTCGCGCTGGGTCTGCACCAAGTCGCACTAAACTAGTCGATCCACTTTCACCCTCCTTGCATCCGAGCCAACTCTCAATAAGCGCTTAAAATTTCAAACGCAATATTGCCAATACTTTTACGTGCGTATACTATAAAGGGAACCGTGTAGAATTAATAAAGGAAAAGAAATTGCGTAGAAAATAATTCATTTGCAACAGTCGTATTCAATCAGTATTATGAATTATAGCGTTGTTCTAGTTGACCAATCCGATGGAGTTGAAAACCACGTGGTCCGTTAATGCGCTACGAATTTTTATGCACCGACCGGTGAGCCATGCGGTGTGCGTAGTGTGCGTACCGCTAGTAATACGTTTTTACTATTTAGGTATAATTACCAGTCCGTTGCCATATCAGTCGCACTCAATGAACTTATCTTAATTAAAATTATCGCCGGTAAAACAAGTGGAAGCTCACTTAAATAAATTGCTATTGTACTTTAACCATGACTGAATGTTAATTATACCTATTAATAGTGTAACATAATTTGGTTTCTTTTCTATGGTACTGTGAAATTAGTAAAACGAAGTTCTGTGTCGACAGCGCCTCCGTTTGTTCGCGCTGCTGTCAATGCCATCTATTTGTTAAGCGTAGATTCACTAGCTTGAGTCACCTGTCTCAAGTTCTACGTGTAGCCATTAGATGGCGCTACCAACACTGAAACTTGCGTTCAGCCGTATGTGATCTTGATTTTAATTTTAGCAGTGTTTATTATTCGTAAAAGTTCGTTGATATTTTAATATTTTGTTATTTTATGAATTTGGAAGGCGTTGAGTTAATACAAACTTTTAAGATAGACTACCGGAGTAATTAGGTCAAAAAAAAGAAAAATAAAAACTGAGAGGGAAACGAACGGTTAGATTTTTTTCGGTATCGATTAGGTTTGACTGAAAACATGTCAGTTAAGTAATTGTCGATTTCAAGGGCGTAAGAATTTACAAAAACTAGGAAAAGAGTAAAACGTCGAGGTCTTTTGTCTCCGAACAGCGGCGTCACCCCAAGTGCGGAAGGTCCTCGGTTCTAACCTTGGTTTCATGCACATTTACACAGTCGACTTCAGTTTTAGAGTTATTGTACGTTTGGCTCCATCACGGGAACTTCCACACGAGATGCTCTTTTTATAATTTATTTATAACACACAATGAAGTCTGCATACCTCCTCCATGTACTTAACGGAGTTTATTTTTTTCTTTCTTTTTTCAAGTAGAGTATGTATGCTTGTTTTCATATTTTTTTTTTTTATTTTACTTCATTTAAGTAACATAATACGCAAATCACTTTCAGAAACCTCATGAAATCGATCGAAAAGAAATAAAATCCAGGAAAACCTGTACTTAATGTATTCAAGCATTGTTGTTCGGTTAATGTAGCAATTACGCAAATCTGCTGAACCGAATCACGCACTAGTTTGCATACAGCTATGAATGACGCTAATATTATTTAATTAAGTAAACAAACATCAGACCATGACATCAGTCTGCATGAAAATATGCAACTCCGATCAAGTTTTTTACAATCCATTGACATTTACAAACAAAATAATAAACCTCTAAGGTTTTTGAACTTTGGCTGTCATCCAATGAAACTATGAAACTGGTTTAATAATATGAGCCTGGGAAACGTGAAGAGTCGTTACTAATTGTTGTCATTTCTTCGAAGTATCATTAGTTTTCTTTTGTTTTCCTTATACTTACATAATGCATGTGTATGCCTACTCTTATTTATTTAAGTGTAGCTTCTCATTTTATTTTAAGTTTTTTTTACTAATTTATAAGTATTTTTTAGTATATTTGTCTTTTTTTTTTGTTTATTTTATATCAGAACTAAGAACAAGCGACCGTATGGACCATCGAAAATGCACATGACAGGCACTCTATGTAACATAATGATTAAACCGCTACGCTTTATGTATTAACACTGGTGATGGTATAATACTAAGATTATTTTAAATATTTTTTTTATAAGAAATTACGATTCGCTTGTATATTCAAAGAGGAGAGATACTCGACTTTAAAGTGTTTAAATTAAAAAGCTGGAAAAAGACTACGTGCTGTTAGGTAATATTTCTAAATAGAACGATTCAACTATCTATGTTTTAAAACGTTAAAATTTCGTATTCAATGTCATTGAAATGTACTGAAAAAATAGGGTTTTAGCAATGAGCTTGACCTTCGTGGACGTTCACTTGTGGTTTTATAGATTCTCAACTTAATCTTTCACTACGTGAGCCAAGGGCTTCAATTGAAAAATACATTTTAAACGCCATATTGTCATATAAATCCTTTATATTTTTTAAACTGATACGATCGAATAATGCTAAGAATTAAGTATTAGTGAGTAGAAAGCGACGTCTTTCTTCTTTCGGCTCTGATAAATTGATGCGACAGTGATTTATTTATGTCATCAATCTTTCATCTACCTAGAAACTATCTTTCTTTTATACAAAACCAAGTCCATTTAAATTGTATAAATCTATATAATTTATTTATAGAATAAAATGTGATTCGCTGAAATGAGAACTCCGTTTTGGAAGTTAGTGAACTGTGAAAACTCGTATTAGAGCACTGTAGTGGTATTCTGTAAAACCTCACCCTGCAAACTTAGAAGAAGAAAACATTAAATATGAACTGTCAATTTGTCCAATCAAACTGGAATGACAGTTCACTTCATGCCCACTCTATCCAATCAAGTTGGAATAATAGTTTGCTTCAAACTGACTCCATTAAATCAAGTTGGAATGATAGTTAACTTAAGCTTACTCCATCTAATCAGGTTGAAATGAAAATTCGCTTCAAGTTCACTCTATCTAATCAAGTTGGAGTGACAATTCACTTAAAGCTTAGTCCATCCAACCAAGTTGGAATGACAGTTCACTTCAAGCTCACTCTAACTAACCAAGTTGGAATGACATTTCACTTCAAACTCAATCCATCGAATGACAGTACGGTTGAAGCTCAATTCACATCAGTTTTCACGGGGAGATATTTACATAATAGCGCTACTGATTAGCTTAAAATTAACTCGCTGATTAAATCATAACTATCTACCGACACCATATGCCTAGGCATTGAGGTAGGAATCATAGAGCATAAATAAAAGTAACAGGCGTGCCAGTTAGATTAGCGCCATTCAAATTAGCACGATGTAACGTAAAAACGCGTTGTCCTTGGGCATTAAACTCTAACCGTTACGAATCACCGTTCAAAGCTCCGTCCACTGTGGTTATCACGTATTTTTGTTGCTTAGTCAAGAATATTACAGTCTTTCAACTGAAACCAGTCGATTTCAGTGCTAGGCTAATTTTCAGTTATCCTTACTATCAAACTAGGCACTTTCAGCTAGGAAAAAATACCAACTTAGACAAAGGTCGCCATGCCAGTATAATTAACTGCTTGTTAACATAAACTTGCAATTTTTAACATGATTAAAATTCTCTTTGAACAAGAATTTAAAGTGAATCCTTCGTGTTCAGTAAACACAAAGTGGAGTCGTGGCGCTCGCGAAGAACAAAGCCCGTAACACTGAGTAGGAAGCAGGAAAATAACTCAATGACAGGCGCATCTTAAGTACACAACGACGTTATAATTCATTGAAAGTGATCTGAATACTGAAACAAGAATTACTTGGGACTCTTCGAACAAATCTTTTGTTAACACATAAATTGGGAAATGTAGGCCAGTATTACACGCCTCAAAGAGCAGTCAGCAAAATTAAAGGGATCCTCTAGGGCAGATGTCTGCCAGGGTTGCGGTGTTGTTTGAAAGATTTACCGAGGCGGGTTTAAGTCTGTAACAGTCTGAGTCCCGTGGTGGAGTCATTTGATGATTTCCTACTGAAGAAAAAAACGTATTACGATGAAATTTTATGATTACAAAAAATGTTATACTCCCACCCATGTTTATGTTCAATTGTTATAACATAAAAAAATCTTTTCAAACGATTCTATTTCCGCTAGTTACTTAGCGTACTCCCTATCTGTCCGATGTTTATCTATAAATATACAACAACATAATTTACCGCCTTCCGCGCCGGGAAATGCTTTTCAAACGAGCAAATTAATTTTCTTGACGTAATAAAGAAAAGTTTTTCAACCAGGCTGCCTTCCGATTGGATCAGCCGCCGCAGTTCAAAGAAGAAAATAAGAAAGGACCAGCAATAACAGTTTTTATTTCATTTCCGAATGACCTAGATATAAACTGATTTGAGAATTTTACATAATTATAAAGATGTTATTTTAGAGATAAATGCGAATTAAAAGTTAATAGATGGATTCAGATTTGGCCTTAAACATGTGCGTATCCACGTAGCCAGACCTGTCAGATCTTTACGGATCACGATTTCTCTCATCTCAATTTTGTTTGCTAATTTCTCGAAGCTGGTCGAAGCAGATTGTCGAAATGGCCAAGTTTGCATAAGGCCATGGCCGCCGAAATCGCGTCACCGCCTCTTTCAATAGGCAATAATGGCTCCTAAGTAGCCATTGACTTGCTAGACAGCCATTTGGAATGTAAAAATATTTAGATATTTTCAGCGTTCGTTCGTTATATTTTTTTGCAAGTCAAATAGTAGAGTCCCCACTTACGATTTGACTTTTATATATCGACTGATCCCATTGAAAATCTTTCTATTTTTAGTTGCATTTTATATAAGTTGCTACGTTTTGAAAAGTATCTTGAGACATTGTTTGAAAATATCACTAGATTCAATTTATTTGTAAAATACCAAATGTAGACTACTTTTGCCTTAGCGACGTTTATTTAAATAGTTTGAAGCCTTATAGCAAAAGTTTTTGTTTTCATTTGTATATTTTGGAATCATCGAAAACCGCGCCGTTAGTTTGAAGTAGGTTTGTTTTAAAAACATTGTTAAAACAATAATGTTTTATATTATGTGTATCGCGTGTAAATTCGATTCTAATCGTCATTCATGACACACAAATTAAAATGGGAGAACAAAAGAGGTTCGTTCCGTTACTTCCGCTAACGTCATCCTGCACTCCATACAGATGCTGAATAAACAGAGAAATCCATAGCAATACTGTAACCCAATTCCGTTGCCAATTGGCAAGGGACCGCATCCGCCACGAATTTACCTTTATTGATTATACATCGAATTAAGTGCAAAAATAAATAATGATAATGATACCGCCTTATGTAAGATTTGTTCCCTGTTTAGAAATACGGACACGTGCTAGAAATACATAGTTGTTGTTTCGCGTGTAAAAGACTTTATGTTGAGACTTGCGAGGTCAGTCCGACAGTTAGGTTTATGGTTAATTTAGTTACGGTTTACTAAACTTCGAAGTTACTTAATAGAACGTTTGTTCATGTCCATTTGTAATGTAAAAAAATTACAAATGGTTTCTCTTCCTTATTAAGTTATTTTTTTTTATCGATAAGAATCTTTGTAAAATGGCGTATGTTTTACAGTTACTTTTTAGTCGTACTTAATTGTAATAAAAAAAAACATGTGGGAATTAAAAGGTGCGCCCACTGAAGTTTTTAATTGCGAGACCTTCAGTCCCATTACATGGATACGGGTTGCATAACACGCGTACAAAGGCACTGCAGCTTGGTGTTTCCGTTTAGAAACCAGCTGTTTAAATTATTAGGCAACTGCGATGTCTGCGGTCGCGTCCTATTCACATGGCACTGGTGCTCAAGGGTAGATTAATCAAAAGGCTAATCATTACTATTTACTATATTAAAATTAACTACTTATTAAAATCCTCGGATTACTATTCTAGACGTAATCAATCTAATTTGTATGTAGCAAGTATGTGCATAATTCGTCTGTTAACGAGCGTAAAGCGTAAAGTTGTCTGTAGTATTTCTTAATCATCAGCTTGTGACGTATATTATTATATCATTCGAGCGTTTAGCAATTTTCCTTGTTTTTAGATCCGGTAATTCCTCCTATACGATGAGGTAAACGGAATTGTTTCTGCAGAATATCCCGCATACGATAGCTAAGATGTTTGACGTCACACGAACAGTATTATTTCGGTCACACATCCTTCTCGTAATGTAACGATGTAGTTCCATGAGAACGTCGTCTCGCTGATAATTGACTCTATGCAGTAATAAGCTTTGAGATCGGGTTCCGGCTGTTCCGACGACGCTCTGATTATATACTAGTAATACATAAGATCCTCTGCAGCACATAGCAGTATTGTTTTGCTTTGACTAGTTAGAAAATCAATACAGCAGATTGTATTGTTTTGCAACTATGTAGCTTACTAATTTTCCGTCTGAAGTGTAATTAAATCAAAAGTTGAGATGAGATTTCGTATCAAATTATATGTAATTGTTTCAATACATATACGTAATCACTATTCAATTATTCGTTAGTTTTCATGTTTAATTAACACACCATAATGATGAATTTTCCTCCTTGATATCAATAAGTATACAAGTATACATATATACAGTCATGTAAGGTCAGTTTCCACCACGTTCATTATAGTCTAGTACGTCATCGATCGCCCCATTTACTGACGTGGCTTGTGGTCTGAAAAATTCATTCATAGCCGTAGCTTTGTTTGTTCAAGAATACGAGTTTGCCTGTTTAATTTAATAAATGTAGATGAGTAAAAGTACAAGACCTAAAATTCCTTCAGTGACAGTAGCTAACCTATTGTCTTTTAACACCACAATGACTCATTTCCGTTAGTTCATACAATTTCAAAACTAATTTACATTCGTTGAAAACTTGACGATTAATGAGGGTATTCTACTTTCCGGGAAACAGTTAATATAAGGGATTGGTTTTGTAGTCATTAAAAGATTTGAATTGAGCTAGAAACGTATGTAAGTTATAAAAATTCGCTGCGTCTACGGGGCATAGACGCTATTGACACTTCGTAGCGGTGCGTTAATAATTATTTGTGTTTGGTTTTGGATAATTATTTTTGATTTGTTTTAAATCATCATAAAAACTTTACATGGAATTACATGAGGAGCTCGTGGCTAGATAATACCAGCCGCACAGATCTTCAAGATTAAGCAACGCTTGCCTAGGTTGGTCTGTGGATGGGTGTTAACATAACGAGTTTCCTCCGTGCCTCGGAAAGCACGTTAAGCCGTTGGTTCCGGCTGTCATTTGGAGATCTTTGGCAGTCGTTACGGATAGTCAGAAGCCAGTAAATCTGATTCCTGTCTTGCCATGAAGTACCGTGTTACCCCAGTTAATGGGTTGTGGGGATCTGGTAGGCAGCCGCTCCGCGTAAAATACTGGTATTCAGCTAAATCCGGCTTGACTGGAAGCCGACCCCAATATAGTTGGGAAAAGGCTAGGCAGATGATGAAAAACTTTACATGGAAATAGCAATGAGTGTACTTTTCTTAAAACTGCAAAGCATAGAGTCGAAAACGTATAGGCGCGTAGCGGCAAAGCATTGCTTTAACACTTCGTACACTATGTTCAGACTACAGTAATGCAGGAATTCCATAGCGTTCTGTTGTTTCTGCGTAGTATCGCGTAGGGTTTCCTTCGCACTACGTTGAAGCTGCATAGTGGTAGCGATCTAGACGCTCCGTAGCATTGCATTGTAGCTGCGCAGCATTGCGTCGAAGTCGCGTAGGCGCTTCATAGCGTCGCGTTGTTGCTGCGTAGAAGCCGCGTAGGCACTTCGTAGCACCACGTTGTAAATGCGTAGAAGTCGCGTAGGCATTTCGTAGCATCACGTTGTAGCTGCGTAGAAGTCGCGTAGGCACTTCGTAGCAGCGCGTTGTAGCTGCGTAGAAGTCGCTTAGGCGATTCGTAGCATAGCGTTGTAGCTGCGTAGCATTGCGTAGAAGTCAGATAAACGCTCCGTAGCATCGCGTTGTAGCTGCGTAGCATTGCATAGAAGTCAGGTAGACGCTCCGTAGCATCGGCGTAGCATCGAACGGTTCGTAGCAGAACGTTGAAGTTTCTTAGGTCCTATATCGCAAATGTATGTGTGTGTGTTGGGCAGCAATGCCTAAGCTGGATCAACATCAAAGACTAGTATATGCATGTAGCTGCGCAGTTTCCGAGAATATAACCCCCCTTAGCTCTGCTGGCAATGGAGCTTTTCTAGGAACATTGAATTTAACTAGGAAACGTAATTATTGAAACCTTCAGCTTTTCTGAGAACAGAACATCAGTAGTTAGGTACTGGGTTCACGTGAATCTACGATAGTATATTATACGTAGGTACATATTATTGTGATATTCAGAATTCGATCTAAGTGATTTACTACTTTTCTACATGATTTTTTAAATATTTTACTAAAAATAGTAACGACTACATAAAAATAAAACTTTTTAATGCGGCTTCTAATGGACTAATACAAGCTCTTACTACTGATCTTGGCATCCTCTTGACGTCAGTTGGTGGTCAATTCTTCTTCGGGAACTACTTTGTCAATCTAGTCGTTTATACATACCTACAAACCTATACACCACCCATATGTTAGTAAAAACGAGGAACAAGTTTGAAGGTTTGCCCGCTAAACGTTATATAATATGCTTGGAGTTTTTTCTCCTACACATTTTTTTTCGCTTACAAATATATTTTTTTCGGCTGACTAAAGCCAATGATCGTTGACTAAAGCATAGCGACAAAAAGGCGACAAGTAGGTAGCAAAAACGTACCTACGGCCCAATTATGGTACTCAACAATTTATCAATTGAGCAGTTGAGTTCCACTGTAGTGTTTGACCGGATTACTTGACGACTTGTTCCGATTTGGGGTCGAAACTAAATCAAGTACTTAGTGTTGTTCTTGGCAACAATTTGGTGTAGATTCAAATGTGGCCTAAATTCTGTTCAGTTCAGGAACGTAACTATTTCATAATATTTCGGTTGCTAAAACTGACGTATTGTATTGGTACTAGTAGAAGCCAACTGTAATTGAACTAGTCAATCATATTGCAATGAATAACATAAGTTAAAAAAAGACCTTTGAACGCATGTATTGATAAATGGCTGAACAAAACTAAGCCTTCTTCCACTCACGATTTTAGCTTCGCCCCTATTCGGAATTTAGAGTATTTAATCAAAAAACGTTTTTACAACCTGAGCGTGAGGTTTTTTATCTTACACGTCGATCGTGATGATTAAGTGGATGGCATTGTACTCTTCTGTAAATTAGCGCAAAGCAATTTGCATATGACGACAACACCGCTCATGGACTAACAAGGCCGATGACCGCCATACGTTTACTTCGCTAGCCATCTAGCATAAAATCACCGGCCGCAGTTACACATTTGCTTAAATAACCTGTTATCAAACAAATAGCCCCGTGTAACATGAATGTAGAGCTGTTACATTTCATTACGTATATTTAATTTAATAATATCAACCGCGTGGTTTCCGTACGGAAGAAGTTTTCCCTTATTTTGATGTGGGGTTCCTGAAAGACAGCCCAGGGATTGTTAAGAGGATCGGCGACGTTAACCTTCCAAGTGCCAATAACAATTTACGGATATTGCGGCCATCAATCGCTTTTACTGTCTCCTGAAAACGGTTGTTTGTTTATAGCTATACTATCAATTAGATTACATAAATGATAATATGTATATCTGGTGAAAGAGCTCCATAGCATTGCGATGCAGCTGCGCAGCAATGCGGTGTAGCTGCGATGTATGGTGATGCAGTTGCGTAGCATTGAGTAGAATTCGCGTAGGTTCGTGTAATTGTATTAAAATCAATTTAAATAATGAAAAAGGCACAAATGGTTTCATTGACAGTCTACAGATAAGAAATTATGAAACTGTAATAAAGGGAAAGCATATTAAAATAAACGGTCGCGACTGTCTTTTAAAAAATCATTTCGGTAAGTCTTTTCCTCTCATTTCATTTCTCCACATTATCATAGCGATTGGCGCGGTTCAAAGCTTACCTAATTAAATAAAGGTACCTTTGAATTCAGAGATAGTTGGCCGGAAACCACTGAACTGTGGTAAATCAATTGTATAAACTTCATTAAAAGAACTGAAGGAGAAATATTTTTTGGAACGTAAAAAACCAGATTAGAGGCTTTTTGCGGCTTAAAAACTGTCTGTTTTAGATGAGAAAAAGCTATTCACTCAACCAGTAACTATCACTCTGTAAAGGCCATGGTCATGGTGAAGGTCATGTTATGAGGGAGATAAAGAGTTCGTATAGAGCATTCCAATTCTCAATTGGCTTACTAACAGAAAAAATCTTCTAGAAGAATTTAATGATGATGAATCTAATTTGAAGTCTCATCTCTAATCTGTTAGGAGCCAAATCGTGTTAGACGATTCATCATAACTAATTAGTACATGATTATTATGATCACAATATTATGAACTTATCGAATCTTTACGTAGTGTGACGCACGTCGGAGTAGCGTCGCACGTTGGCACCTCGCCACAGAGGACTCCGACCGACTCGGTCAATCCGATGGCGCGTGTCGCCGCCTCGTTTGTCCTCCACCTTGAAATTTTATTGATCACAGCTAAAAATAAGAAAATGTCCCGCGACAGTTTGTCAACCTGTAATAAACCCATTTTTGCAAAATTCCTCAATGAAACTACGTCACGAGTTCACGACTTCGCAGTATTCCAAAACTATGATTTTGTTACGAACTGTTTGATTTACGACAGCGTAATTATAATAGCATTTACACATGTAAATTTTATTTAAGTGGGTCGTATATAATCAGTTTCAGTAGGCATTTGGGGAAGTGCGATTAACACTATTGAGAGTGTAATAATGAAAATAAACATTGGTGATATGCAAGTGGTTCCTACGAACTGCGCAGTAGGTACTGTGCAGATAAGCGGTCAATGTAGGAAACGTAGTTTTCTACTATCAAGTAGTTTCAGACGAGTCGCTGTCTGGAACGCGAAGACATTATGCACTATTTATAAAATGATAACTATGATACACAATGTAATCACAATTACCTATTTACTGATGAGAAGTAGGTATTAATTATAATAGTTACTGCCCATTAGTAATGACACTATTAAAATTCCGATTACAAAATAAATGTCCCTAATTATGCCTAGAATAGTTAGCTAATTGAGGTATTTGTCATAAATGCCAAAAGTGAAAGGTGATCTGTGGGTTTTTTACCTATGTACTGAGTCTTCTTGCGACCAAAAACTAATTCTCCGAAATAGATTACATCTAATGTATAGGTATCTAGGTAGTCATTAGGGTGTTACTGCATGTGCTAGATGACCGTGCCCACGTAAAAATGAGTGCATTACATATAATTAGTTCTATGTTTGGTCCAACAATGATGTTGTATTTTATTCTCGTCTTCAATTTTCACGAAACTTGATTTCTGTTCCAACAAAATTGGCTGTAAAACGGTTTAGCTGATCTGTATTATGTAACCCAGATCTATTTCAAAATGTTTACTTTGGAATACAGGAAAATAAAACTAATCTTAAAATGTAAGTAACCAAATCTGAGCTCGAGTTTTGTAAAAAAATCAGATGACTCTACATTATAGAAATCAGCTACTCGTGCAATAGACGTACTGCAGATATCTACATAATAATCGATGCGTTCTCAAACCGTTTTCAAATAGTTACCTACGCGGTCATTATCGGCTGTCCATGAATTTTCAAACGTCAATTTACTCCCATTTATCTTTGACTTTGATGAGTATAAAAAGCATTGTACGATGATAATAATTATTTCTAGAGTCTGCATATTACGTAGGTGGAAATATGAAGGTAACGCTGAACAAACATCTATGGATAAACAATTCTATACTTTGTCCTTTACACTGTCAGACAGTTAACGATGTTCGTTCTTTGGACTTTGAATTTAATCTTTAAATGAATCTTTACATAAAAGGAGCTATGCTTGAGATCAACTGGCTCTTTATCGAGTTTACTTAATGACTTGAATAATATCACAAACGTTATGTTGTTTTGACAAAGATGATACGACGTATCATTACATTCGTGTCTCGTATAAGGTAGTATGTGAACCACGGTGTCAACGCTGTAAGTGGACGTGCCCCGAAAACGTTATTTTTCCGGTTTGTTACATACTAGTTTGGTCTTCTTCAATCCGCCGTTATTTCAATAGTCCTTATTAGCGCCAGCTCTAGCGGCGTGTATGTTTTTGAACGTCGCAGACGCCATTTAAGAAACTATTTAGACCGAGTCTTTTATAATTTAATGTTAATCTGTCCGATATCATTTACCTACTTAAGAAATTTTTTTTACGCCTCCGTTGTTTATTGGTTACACAAACACTTGAGAATTCAGCGGTTGTCTATTTGTTTACATTAGTAGGTGTGTTATTACGATGTTCATTGTTCATTTTGCATCACCCTTCCATTATACTTCCGTTGTCACTTACTACATATTTTCTATTGTTAGTCATTTCCTTAAAGATTTGCTGTATTCAGCGAATGTTTTATCGATAAGCTTATTCATATGGCTTAAAATTACGAGCCATTCATACGGTTGGCTTAGTCACAGTGGCTACGCAAGCTCCTTGACCTACTTGCAGTTGCGTGACAGTGGTCAGCTGCCGATGATGTACAACTTTCACCAAAACATTGTGCCGCGATGTTATCAGCCCGCACTAGCTTTGTTGTTACTCTCTGACCCACACACAGATTATCACAGTTATTTTAGTACACGTATAACAATGAGAACGTTACATGTTTAGACAATATATTAATTCGACATAAAACTGTAATTTTGGTTTTATTAATTAACGATTCCAGTGTGTCTTTTAAGTATATAATTACAAATTTTAAAATAAAAGGACACGTTATACGGGTACGAGTTATCTGGGGTTGAGTAAATTATTTTGAATACCATGGTTTAAAGGGGATGAAATAATCTGGATCAAATCAAGACTTTGGTTTTCAGTGCCTTAGTTTGAATGTTCACGTATTAAAAACAATATAAATTTTTGGGGACATCAACGTAGAAGTCATATTATTGATGCAATTATTTCTCAATATGGTCACAGTGTGTCTGCAATATTTAACGTGCGTGTATGACGTAGAGTCTGTCTGTAATCATTAGCCATATATGTTTTTACTGTCAAGGTCTTTTGAACTCTGCATAGGTAACTGAAATTTAAAGTTCCGGTAATATACTCATCGCTTGCCGTGGCCCACTGACCGCGATCGCGAGTAGAACAACAAAAGTAGGCGTTTACGTTTATTATTGACGTCGTAGACAAGCACTTATTCCATTTATGCAGTTGTCTTCTAACGGAGATCATAGTAGTGTTGAAGTAAACCCAGATGTGACGCGCCTACAGCGACATGGATGGGGAATACCTCTAGTCCCGGTTCGTCCATTGTGCCGCGCTCGCACGTAACATAAACACGTTTAGCTATACGATATTTTAACGAGAGCATTAGAAGCGCAACGTTAATGCTTTTTAATGAGCCTATTAAACTACGATAAAGAAACGACTATTATTTGGCACTTCGTAGATAAGAAATATCTTATCAATTATCGCTGAAAATATGTTAGTTGACATAGATCCCAATTATATCCACACAATCATAAACGTAACCCTATTCTAGTTTATGTAAAAAATGCCGTGTTACAAGTGATAATATATAATCGGTTTCATTTGCATACTACCAACGCACACACCCACAAAAAGAGTTTAATTTCAAATATCAGAGTAGATCGTCCTACATTTTTTTAAGTAGGTAATCTGCTAGAAACTTATAAACGGTAAAAAAGACTATAAATATATATTTTTTTAAATAGATATTGTACCCTATTTTAATTTATGAACAGTTTTAGTGATAGAAATAAGTCTATTTAAAGCTAGAAAATATCTATATAATTAATTTAAATTTTAATAGTTTACAATAAATATTGAAATGACTGTATTTAAAACATTTATTTAGTCACTTTAAATAATTGTAAAGTCGTTTTATTTACACTACTGAATGTCAATTGAACTGATTTAACGATTTTCCTATGATGAAGACTGTATATAGCTCTTCAAGGAATTTACGGTGCAGGCAGCATAGCTGCTCCACAATCCGGTGTCGAGTCCGGTTCCATTTCTCAGAGTGGTTCTAAGTTTTTCCACTTTTTTTACTCTTCGCGTCATTTGACGAGTCTCCGGTGTCTTCCCGACATAAAAGAATTAATTAAGAATGATATCAGTTTAGACAGTGGCCGCACGGGCCAACACTTGTATCGTGTTCGGTACCGTTCGGCGTTCGGCGAGTCGACGCGCGTTTGACATCGAAGGTTATCGCCGGTGTCAGCGACCAGCGCGCCGCGCCCACACGCGCTTATGTATACAAACAACTGCTCGGCACACACGCTCACACGTCCGTGCTACATACATGTAGCTACGTCTACGTCTCCACTAGTCAGCAGCAACCGCACGATGTACGCACCGACAGACAGACAGACATATTATTGCGATTATATACCGTATCCTTCATGCGCACATGCGCTTGATAGTGAAGTTCATTACAGATTATTGATCCGAATAAAAATAACCTATTGGAGCGATTGTTTATCAACAATTAATGAGTTCTGTATGCAAACAGATCTATCTATAGATACCTAATTATTTCAAATGATGGAGATATCTTAATTAAAAGTTAAACAACCGATAAAGCTGATAAAAAAATAACATTTCCTTAAAATCTTGCCCTATAAATTTCTTCCGCAGCATGACACTATCTGTTTTTAGTCACGTATGCTAATATTCCGAAAAACCATACGTAAGTTTCATCCTAAACTAGTGAGTCATACAAATAATATTTCATAAACAAGACAGGCTCAACGTGTAGTCAATACATAATCCTTACATTATTGAGCTTATAACAATAAACCCTGAGACAAACAGAGAGAGATAATTTCGTTTTAAATAACTTTTTTTACACACGGAGTCAGGTAGGGCAACGGCCGTCCTTCCTTCCGCTACCTACCGCCCGTAATCCCTCGCTTACAATTACTTCTTGGTACTAAACAATACGAATAATTACTATCTAGGGACTTCTTAATGATTTCAACAGAAAGCTATTACCGAAAATACAAGTAAAATTAAATAATGGCTGCATCATTATTTTATTTATTACTTCTTGGTATTTCCAATGAATAGAAATACAATTTAACTAGTCGACTGCATATTTCGTAATAATATTTTGTAAAAGAAATGCCATTTCTAAAGAAAAAATACCACATGCCTTGTTTCGCCGAGTGTAATTTTTTTATAAAATTGTCATCGTAAATTTATGAATTAATACCATTACTTTAATCAATCCCTAAAAATTGTAAACTGATTATTTTGAAGTAGACGTTCCCTGCGGTTTCATCCGCAACTTTGGTTACTGCTCTGCTCCTACTTTTCATAGTATGATGTTATATAGCCTATACATAGGCTTTCTCGATAAATGGGCTATCTAACACAAAATAATATAATAATATTGTTTCTATTCGAACCTGTAGTTCCTGAGATTAGCGCTTCGACCGAATAAACAAACAAAAAACTATTGAGCTTTTAAATGTTATAATGTATGAGTATATAGTATATAATAGATTATCGAATCTGGATGACATATTATTATCATTTAAAATGTACTATTTCCATTAAATACATTGAGCGTTTGTACTCAGTCTCCCAAGATTTATTACAAAATTACGGTGTGCAATTATTTGATGACATATAAAATTAAACCAGTCGAATGTTTCATTAATTATATTCCGTAAAAGAAATGCAATTTCTAAAGATTATTCTCTTAAAGGATAGCACATGGCGTCGTTTTTATTTATAACAAACAGTACGTAAACACCACGCGGAACATCAGCTGATCTGTGTAAACAAAGCGTGCGGGACTTTCTCGATAGCATTTAGGATTAGAAGTAGTCTTACAAATGTTAAAACGTATTTAAAATAGTACGACGCTTTTGTTATAATATCCCATTTCACTTATTTACAAATATCAACCTTTTTATTGTTTAGAAAAATGAGAATAGGCCGGTCGATCGGAGTGTCCCGTTAACGAACGCGCGCTACCTACTCGTATCGTATAAAGCGTGGGCTGCCCCACCATCGCGCCATTAGTACAGCGCCCGCGCGCGCGACAGCACGTATCTCGCCAGTTACGTTTTGCTCTCGACTCTATGTGTATACAAGTAAATCAGGAAACATGCATTTCTGTATACCTTTGCACGATTGGTTTTTGCAAGAGACCCTCGCGTCGGTGGACTCCGCCAGCACAGCAGCACGCCGGCGCAAGCCGCGTGATCGACGCCGCCCCCCGACCTCGCCGCCGACGCCGTCGACGCCGTCGAGAATAACGACGGCGGAACTGGTAGAAGCACTGAAACCACATCTGCTGACCCCCAAGAGCATGTGGACGCTCGGGTACCCACTGGAACTAGATCCAGTCTCGTCGAAAGCCGTAGTGTATATCAATCCGCCACCGCGACCTAGACCTCTGCCGGCTACGACATGGGACGTTAACGCGCCGGAGTTTGTGCCCGGCTCACAAGGCGACAGCGGTCGCGGGTCGCTAGGTTCGACTCCGCCTTCGGACAGTGATGAAGAAGCGGATACAGTGGAACATTTATGTGTGAGATGTGACAAAAAATTTCGAATGAGTCGCGATGGTGAATATGTGAAGGAGGAATCGTGCCTCTATCATTGGGGACGTGTTAGTGTGGACTATAGACTCAGTTGCTGTAACTCGCCCTTGGGCGCCAGTGGTTGCACCTCAGCTCGTTTTCATGTTTGGAACGGCACTCGTCCAGGGATGAACGGGCCTCTCGAAGGTTATGTGCGTGCCCGTTCGCCTCGCGGTGGTGTATACGCCATTGACACAGAAATGTGCTACACCGCGGCGGGCCTGGAATTAGCTAGTGTTGCGGTCATCGCCGCTGATGGCCGACTTGTCTACAAATCACTAGTAAAACCGAGCTCTCCTGTAGTTGATCACAACACCCGTTTCTCGGGCATCAAGCCGCGCGACTTGGCGCGCGCGACTAAGACGCTACGAGATGTTCAAAATGACATTCTTGGCTTCGTGGGCACAGACACTATCCTTATCGGACATGCACTGGAGAATGATCTCCGTGCATTGAAGTTGCTGCATGGAGTAGTGGTGGACACCTGTGCGCTGTACCCTCATGCACGAGGCTTCCCTATGCGCCGCTCGCTGCGTGCGCTCTCGGAGGAGCTACTTGGGCGCATCGTGCAGCGCGGCAGCAACGGCCATTCGCCTCTGGAAGACGCGCGCGCCGCTATGGACCTGGTACTTCTTAAAGTACACGAAGAACGAGCTATGGCTCACCGACTGCGAGTATCGAATCTGCCGATGCTGCAGCCGTATGATCCGTTAATTAGTGCCGCCTAAATACCGAGTTTACGTAAACTTTAAGACGACTGTTTATTAACAAGAAATTATTGAGGACTGAATTTTCAGTGACAAATTTGTTACGTTGACGGAGTTGCGCGTACTGTAACAGTATGTGCCTTCGAATTGCAAATAAGGCAATAAACGTGATACTTTTTCATATAAACTTGTTTGTTTTTCCTCTTCCTAAACACACCATAGTTATCATTGAAACAGCCAAAGGCAATTGGGTATGTACACAAGTAACTTTTTACTGAGCTTAAATAACAAAACTGCTTGCACCTGATTTAAGCATAACGTTTCCGAAATGTCAGAATAAAATTAACTGTGACACCGTTTTAGTATATTCAACATTAATAAAATCCGTTAGATTAAATTGTGGTAGTGTTTTGTGTGTCACTGTAGGTAGATCCATAAAAACTTTCACTGTTAGGTTTCTCCACTACGTAACCAGTGCTAGTATAGCTATGCAACTCGACAGTTTTTCACTCGCTTAGTTATCATTATTTATCAGAATTAATACTTGTAATATTCTCGCTACACAATACTCATAATAACGTAGGTGTGTCTCTACGTAGCACCTTAGTCTTGTTGAATATAAAATAAATTTCTGACGTAAGGGATTCCCAGATTGCGAGATAATAAGAAAAATTGAACGGGAAAATAACACGTGCGCAATCTCAGAGTTCACAGGAAACTTGATGATTCTAAACGAAATTTCCTCAACATTGTTGACTACCTTAAGGTTATCAATATTAATGAACATCATAATTTAATGATGTAATTTTCCAAATGACTAAGCCTTGGCGTCAGTATATTTTTTGTTATTCTTAAGAACTGAGTCAGCGCGCATCGATGTGGCTTCCAGGTAAAAGCTTTTTCAATGATCGCCTGACCTATATGATGCATACGAGTATTAATCACAATATATGGTTTTATAATGCAGCTCTTGAAGACACGAAACGTATAACGATCTAGTTTCATTGTAAAGGGGCGCTTGTTTAATGTGATATAATTGAATGACCGTGCATTCGCCAGTTTACATAACGCTGTTACATAAAATATAAATGATGAAACTAACATGACATGAGTTACAAATGACTTCTACTAGAAATGCCATTTTTTTTTGAGGCATTGTAGAATTCAGATCAATATAGAATTAATATCAATTTCAACTTTAGTAAAATTGTGGATTCATAAAGCTTATGTTTAGAATTAAATTAATATACTTCTATTTATTGTTTACCTATTTAGGACAACGTACGATCGAAACTTTATAAACATATATGTAAAATACATAAGATACTGTGTGTATCAGCTAAGAAAGAGCAACGCCCTCCCGCCCGGTCGTCTGTATGAGCGTTTTGTTTACGTTTCGTGTCGCCCAAAAACGTTATGTTCAATTCACAAAAATATATATCACACATCAACAAAGTCCGGCAAATACTACGCGCCAGAATTATATTTGCTAAATTAATATAAAAATGGCGCGAGTCAAACAGGGCCACCTAATCATTGCTAATCATTAAGGACATGTATTACATTTACGATTTCCTTAACAGATAGCGTACCTTATTCTTAATAGGCGCTTCATGCTGTATTATCTAATCAATGTGTAACATAATTAAATATGATATAGGATTTCTGAACATTGCGTCTAGATACTCGCACTTTCTTTATCTGCCGATCGACGAGATATTACATGATGTCAAATATTTAAAATAAACACAATAACAGCCGGTTTGTTATGAATGATAGCATAGTTTGTGGTGTGACTCTTAGTATCAACAAAAAACATGAATGACGCGCCGGTTATCTACCAGTAGCGGTGAGCGAGGAACATTTCTGGGAAAGAGAGCAGACGACAGCCGCGCCACGTCAGCTTCGGATCGAATGAAACCGCCCAAAATAGATCACTATAGAAACGTAAGTATTGTACAGTACGACGAATTCGTGATACCGATAATGATATCAGCACAATCAGATGATACTAACATGTTTGTATCGCTGACGTTTGTGTAACCTCCGTATCGTATTCGTGTTGTCTGATTGTTACAGTCGCTGTGTCGTAATTTCTGTACGAAAACTCGATAAATGCGTGTTTACTTTAGCAATCGAAGAAGTTTCTTACAGTAATACTCAATTACGTTCATGTTAATTTTGGTGTTTGTGAATCGTTGAATGTTTTCCTAACCTTCAGTCACAAAAGTACTTTGTTACCAGTCAAAATGGATGGTAATTAAGTATTTATTATTTCATGCTCGAGCGTTGTTAAGTTTTTGTCTTGAAATATTAGGAGCCATCGGTTTAACGATGTTCGTATGCAGAGGTGACTTATGCATAATAGTATTGAGAGTACATCGTGTTGGCCTCCATGGCGCCGTCGTCGGACTCGCCTCCGCGTCAATAGGTACTCTTTCACAATAATACTTGCACAAAATGAGGCGTTGTTTCGTCACCGGCCACACTCCGACACGCCTACGTGGACCTCACCATGCAATACTTTATTCATAGGCTCTTTGTATAATGCGAACATATTCTTACACTCTACCTTAGTACTTTGCTGCACAGTCGTTCTTCGATTTTCAGAAAATTCAATGTCACTGACCTATGATTCATAATGGTTGTTGTTCATTTAACCAAATCAACGAAACCTTAACTGAAGATTATTTATTGCTGTAGAAGTAGGTAGTACATATGTAGCCACCTACTGCCTATATAAAGAATCGCGCTGGTGGCTGGCCTCAACCAGACTGACAATGCCACTGGACCTTGAATTTGGTACGAGTATTACTGACACAGACGAGTTTTTGTCTCGGATAAGAATCGCTGGGCTCATTATGTATGTATGAACCAACAGTCATGATTATTTTAAATAAACACAAAAATATATACGTACCTACGTAACAATCATACATGATGGGCTATTGTATATTATTTTTTATTCCTACATTAGCCCACCAACAGACTTCCTAGTTCTCGATGCTCGAAGAGGCCATTGAACGAAAAGAGTTAAACGCGTTCCGAATTAAATAATATTTTATTCTTGTAATCAATTGTTTAATCGTTACGGATCTTCAGACAATCTTTTAATTACTAGGATATTGCTAGACGGAACGTCGTGACATGAATTATTTAAAAGAGGCACAAGGATATGCATTGATGTTGTGTTGCATCTGTTAAAGCACCGGCCGCAGTTCAACTAACCGAGAACAATTAACTGCTGATTGATACATTGTACTGTTATTTGGGTGTAGGTCACAATCGCAGGTGCCTTTTATACCTAATATTTTTTTTCAATTAGTGTCAATAATGTTTCTCCAAAACGTTTCCTGAATTGACAATATTTATTTATATCACCCAAGGCTGCTTTATAAATAATAGCTTGCAGTGCCTAAAAAATATCGTAAGCATTCTAAGTTGATAGTTTGTATTGTAACGCTAACCATGAAATCGTTGCTCCTTAATGTTTCGCACGGTAGGGAACTTAAATTCGCAGTGGCTGAAATCATGAGGCCTTGATACAGTGACTCAGTTTCGATATCTCAGGTGGTCCGTTGACCTTTTACCGGTTCACCCATTGTTGCATGCATAATTCATTTTACCTACTTTGATAGTACATAACAAAAGTATATTACGGTACATAAGCATCTTAGAAAGAGTAAAAAAACAACTTTGTGTGAATAAATAAAAGAAAATATGGATCTGTTTAAGTAAATAAATACTCACTTACTTCGTAATCATATTCAAAAATGAACGACTTCATACATAATTGATGGTTTATAATTAGTTCTCGCGGGAAGCCAAGTTGGTTAAACCTGAATTATTATAATATGTCTATATACAGATATTCATCTAACCGCATGACCTTCAGTTTTTATATACAATATAACACGATGTAATGAATACATAGATTAATTTCCAGAAGTTTGTCTTTAACTCAGATAATACAGACTAAAATTGCAACTCGTAATTTGCGAATATGTTGGTAACAATGGGCCAATTCTGACTCAAATCCCACAGAAACAAAAACAGCTTGTTAATGAGAAGTGTAAATGACAGTTGGTAGTAGGTTTTGCAGCTCGAAAACAATACTGAACTAGACTGTTACAGCCTGCAGTGGATGTCAAAATGTTTTTATGTTACCACAAAACGTACCTAAATGATAAATTACCTTGATTCGATCACTGCAAGGGACTTATTTAATCATATCACTCATTCAAGTTTGACGATTCAATCTGTATCTACTTATAACATTTTTCTTACGTTTAGAAACAATAGAACCAATTCATTTAAAACACGTTAACATTCTCCTAACAGTATTTTGGGGTGACTTCGACGCGCTCCCAAAGGTCGAACCCGAAGAAGTTCTATGACCTCTTAATGATTTTATATTTCATTGAATTGTGTGTGGCAGACGTGATGTAAATCACAAGGCTTGTTTGAGAGCATTTAATAACCGCTAGGTATTGTATCCAGATGGCTCCGTGATTCTCTGGGACGTTCGGGATCTAAACCAGAAAGAACACAAAACGTTGCGTGTGAACATTGAATTTGACCACGCATCCTACGTCGCCTGGAGTCCAGACTCGAAGGCATTTATTGTCCACACCGTGCGTGAGAATCACATCATAGTCTACAAGATAGAGAAGAAAAAGGACGGCACCATAGGCTCGGCGGCGCCGGTCATCACGTTTGATAAGGTTAGTAAGTTTTACTGTCTCAACCGCGGTGTCTACCTGAAATGGGACACCCCTAAATTCTTGTTGACTTGCTCATCGCTCGAATTTTGAATGACACATTTTTTGTCTATTGAACTGTCTGTAGAGTGCTTCGTCATTTTACTTTTTATTGATATCTTTTAGATGCATGTGTATACACATCTAACGAGCCTCTAATATTCGGTAGTCAACATAGTAGATTTTTTATGCAACCACGTTTTCTTGGCATACTTTTACTGGTAGTTTCACTAAATGTAATTGTCTATTATTGCTGTTTATTGTCGTCGAAACACGCAACTTATATGCTACTATTAGTTATGTAAGAACTATTAGCCGTTATCTCTCGTTATCTCGACTGCAGATGCATCGTAGCATCTCACGACACGCGCCTAAGCGCACAAGCCGTACATTGTACCAATATGAACGTGTACTATCTGCTCAAATATACATTGTATTAATGCTCAAAAAGTAGGTCAATAGGTTATGTACCTATTCGTGTCATAATAGTTACATAAAAATTAGTAGCTAACGCTGCGAAACCATTGTTTTGATAGCTATGTGAGAAAGGATTAGGTGCATGATTCAAATCACAAGCGTGTACGATTTCATGAGTGGCATATAAATAAAGCCTGTGCATTATCGTCAAGTCAAGTCGCAACAAGAGAATCCATGTTTCATTATTAGATACTTATTAATCCACATCTTTATCTAATCGAAAATAATTTCGATTTACTTGATAAGTAGAACAAATGTTTTGATATATAATCTGGGTTCATCGTTTTAGGCGCATTGACCTAATGGCATATCATCGCCCTTTTTAGTTTGTCCTCTAGACTAGTCTATTGCGGTCCGTGTTTGTTTGCACTGCATCCCCAAAGTCACATTCATAAGTATTTTGATCGAATAGGAGAGTAATATTTACGTTTGTTTTGGAGCAATCACGAGAAATAAACATTAAAGCGTGGCGCAGCTGAAAATAGGTGGGCGTCATAGTGTAAACGCATGCAAGGAGCAATGGCCGCCGGTGTTGAAAATTTAAATTAGAGTTCAATATACATGTATGTAGTGGAATGTCCGAGCACAACCACTACATTTTAATCGACTGACCGATAATAAACGTCTTTTGAGGTTTCAGGTCTGTTTTCCTTTGTAGATCATCTTGAAAAAGTTAGCTTTTGATATACGATGGATCATCCTTATAATTTACTGAGAATATGTTCTCTACCTCATATGAACGAATGTGCACTTTAGCGATATTTTTTTATGTTGGTCTCGGAACTTCTCTTGGTATCAATGAACCTATTTAGAATCTGATTTTATTACCGATACCAGGTCGACTTAGGTCATATAAAAATAAATTCCAAGTTCGAGCGATTTGTTATGAAATAATTGAACAATAGATTTCTTAAAAAATAATAGGAGTCTGAATACAGCCCAATCTACCTACAGGTAGGTATAAGCTATAAAATCGGCACTTATAAATCGTTTAGTAGTTGCTTTTTGATCCGTGAATCATACTATTAGCGCTACGGAAATACAGTGTGATGCAAAAAATGACGTGTGATGACATTGCTCTGATTAGGTCAGTGCCGAAACAAGAAACGTCATAGCAGCATGCCGAGATGTTTTTATCAAACAAAATATAAATTGTTTTATTTTTTTGGCGACTTTATTAGCTTGCGTCTTGGGAATTTATGTTTGCAGTTTAAGAAAAACAAGAATTGATGTTTATATATTTTAAGCATGCGAATTGGTTTATTAAAAGGTGAACAAAGGCTCATCATCGCTGGAAGATTTTTTGTTACTCCTTCGCTGTATTTTTTCTGATTAATTTTGTTGCGGGGTTGTTGCTCCGGGACGGGATTCGTTTTCATTTTTGTGGTGGTAGCCACTATTGATTCAGACTTTCAGGAGTTGAATGGTTGGTGGTGTGGTGGGATTGTTCCAAATTAATGTCCATTAGAATCGTCTTAAAGCTGAGATAAAGCTAAAAATAAATTTACAATAACACAACATTTACAATACCGGTCATTGGTCTCTTATATTTATTGACATTCTTAAATAAAAAAAAAACGGAAATAAACTCGTAAAGCTGTCTTGAACCGACGTATATCGCAATCATTTACATTTTTTTGAGACAGAGATTTTTTAATTTATCAGGTGACTACCATAACTGCATTCTATCGTACAGATGAGTTTTATCGTTACTAGCCCATATTTTCCCAATGGTAGGCAAATACCTCTTGCCAATCCTTTCAAAGATTACGAATTTTTGCTTCTTCATTTTAGTTCCATAGGAAGATATTCAGATTGTCCCATCATCTTCTTCGTGGTCTGACACAGCCTCGCGTCGCTGTGTCAGGGCAATCGTGTGTTTTACGGGCCCATAGCTTGCAGTCCCATTTAAGTTGGTCAGCCTTGTGACCTTTGTGGCCAGCTACATCAACGTGATCCTCTTATTATATACAAGAAGAAACTGACTGCACTAGATTTCCTTTTATGACGTAGGCTAAAAGGTGTTTCCAAAATCCTGCCCCTAAAGGCAGGAAATGGGGTTTCAAAATTTGTTTGGAGAAACCTACCTACTCGTACTTTCACGCGACAAAAGCTGCTGGCAGAAGCTAGTGTATATATAAGGAGAAACTGACTGACTAACATATCAAAGCACAGCCAAAATTACTGGAACTAGGAACATGAAATTTTGCACAAAGCTTCTTTTTACTACGTAGGCGAACACTGAGAAGGGGTTAATGAAAATGCAACTTGGGAGATGGTGAAAAGGGGGAAATTCATTGATATAAAAAAAATATCCCTTAAGCCAATATACTTGAAAATTAATAAAAATAATCATAAAGCTAAATTAAAAAAAAAAACATTATTCGTTATTCAAAATTACTATAAAGCGATTTAGGGGTTTTTTAAGATTTTATGTAGGACTCTTAATTTCTTGAGTAAATATGCTGGAAACTTGGCACACATTTTAATGAAAATAAATAATAAAGACTGTCATTATTAGTTTTTCAAAACTATGGAGATGTCAGCAAAACCGTAGCGGCTCAGCGAGGTCGAAGCCTACTAGGTTGTGCGAAAGAGAACCCCTGGGTTCGAACTCCTAGGAACGAAGGCAAAGAAGGAACATTTAGGAGTGCGGTTTAGTCAGTTAAAGTCATTGCATGATTTTCCACCTAAAAAATACTCTTTAAATATAGAAGATATGTATATATATAAAACTAATATTTTCTCACAGCCACAAGGGGTAATCTTTTAACTCACAAAAAGAAACTTGTTACTAGGTAATGTAACATGCTGGATACGCAATAACGCTATTGTGAATAACCATTTTCTTTACGTTACTCTTTAAACTTAGATACAGACTTGAAGAAAACGGTTTCAATGTCTGTGAACTCTAGTTTCTAATTTATGATCGATCAATCTCTGTAAGGGTTCAACGATCCTTAATCCTCACAATGTTATTTTCAGCATTCTTAATCTTTTAATCAATAGTCTTTGGCACTCGTCGTCTAAATATTTAAACAGCTAAGTATGTATTATGTACTTTGATGGCACGCATTTAATAAGAAGGTTGTGCAGTACATCAACCGGTGAAGGTTTATTAGGAGTTCGGAAAACAAACATTGTATAGCAAGATGATGGTGTCAATATTTACAGCGTGGTTGGGGCAGTAGTTGAGCGATTATCTGCTGTGCTGCCGGCCGCGGGTTCGATACCCCCCTACTGATTAAATATTCATATGGCCTACAGATATTTGTTTCGGATTTCGTTGTCTTGTGTTGTGAGTTTACGTGTTTGTAAACGCACCCACGCGCTAGTGGGGCCACGTTTTATTTTTCTTCTGTTGACCATGCATCTAATGAATGCTGGTAGGATTAAACGTAAAGCATACGTAACTTTTATCTACGAAACGGATGCTCGGATTCGATGTTCGCATATTATTACGCATTGGTATCTCAAAATCTGGCTTACCAACGGACTTTCGTCTCCAGATAGTACCTTTGTTCCGCACAGCGTAGTCGATTGGTCCGGCCCCTTATCGACGCCAGATTATGAAAGCCTTTACAATCACAGCAATTAGTCAGCACCACTTCCACTACCAGCCACGATAACACTAAATCAACACGATTATAATAAAAAACAAATCTGTTTTGAACTGATAACATCATAAACAAGTACACTCACTGTACTTTAACAAAGATGCTCGCAATTCTTTCACCACCCGGAAAACATTGCCGTACTCATACAAATAATTACACAGCCTTTATCAATAATAAATAGAGCCTTTGTTTGAAGAATAAGTAGGCTAATGTACTTGCTACAATCGATGTGTTCTTGGTTAATATTGATTTTCATGTTATTATCATAAAAACGCAAATCATTGTCACTGTCTCAGTATGTGCTCAAGTTTGATAGACAGCCAGTGAAAAGCAGATATATCGAGACATCATAATCATCAGACAATTTTATCATCACCAGACATAATGCACGGATGATAAACCGATTGTAGACGTTTGTAGTAAACTTGATCCGGTAAAAAATAAGGTCGTTGACTTGATTAGATCAAAAACATTATGAGATGTCTGCTAAAGAAAAACAAGACAGATTTTATGCGACATAGAAGTATGTCATTACATTTCAGTAAAAGTTAAGAGAAGAGAAGAGAAACTATGTAAATTTTTGTAAAGTCCAAGACTTTTCACCGCATGAAACCGGAACTCATCAATAGCGTTATTAAATACGAGTTATTAATTAGTTTAAAGTAGACTATATCAAACCAAACCATTTAGGTTGGTCGTTAGTGGTATAACGCATTAAGGACGACTGTCCATCAAATGAAGACGAATGACCGACTCAGGTAGCCATACTTATCAATATTGTCGCGCAACTAGGAAGACGTTTCAATCATTTAACTGGTAATTGACGTACATTATAGAGGTCGTATGAGTGTATGTGTGTGTGGCCAATTTCTCTTTCAGACAATAAACTTTTCAGCGTTTTAAATGACCACTAAAGCTACTTGTTTGCTCTACATTTTGTAGAACAAGAATAACAAGACACAAAGAATGTAGGAAGTTTAATGGCACGATGGCTCTTCCAGGAAATAAATTCTTTACTTAACCTTCTCAGACTTTTATGAAGACTTTTAAAATAGAGAAAGATGAATAAAAGCAGATTACCTAGACAGTGGGTTGTAAACCTTGTGCATTGTTATTGAAGGCTAATTATCCTTGCCCTTTCTGGAAAGGGATTTAAAGATATGGGATTCTAGATACTTTTGTATAGCTATCTTTGTTATGGTGGTTGTAAAAATTGGGGTGGTATTGTCTTTAAACTTTTAAATGAATGGAAACATCCCTGCTTATTACAGCTTAGCTGGGTGCATCGTAAAAGTCAATAAAGCCCTGCCACGGCCTGAATATTCGCACGGCGCTCGTGAAAACGCGACAAAAGGTTTGTATTTTTTGTTTGTGCGCCCCGTCACGTCGTCAGTGTCGCTCTCGCCCCTCGGTGCAATTGAAATTATCAATACGTACAGCTACAGGTAGCATTCCGTCTGGGATTAACTTCGGGATTATATGGTGCCATTGTTTAACTGCAGGTTGTTAGCGACCCATGCTTGGAGGCCCCAACTGAGGAGCTGTGGGGTTTTATAAGTAATAGGCCCTATAATTCGTCAGTTCTATATTGGCAGGTTTTTTACCCTTGTAGCATTACTAAAATGGAAGCAAAGCTTTCAAATATTGGACGCATCCGTCTGCTAAAAAGAAATGCTAGCATTGAAGGATAGGGCCGCACGCGTGAGGAAATGGACATCCTCACGCCTCAGACACCGTGACCTTGACCTCGACTATCAACCACGGTAGGGACGATGAGCAATGGGTAGCTCGCCGTCTGGTAGCCGTCTGGAACGACACAAAGTCGTCGACGATGTGTAATGCTCCACGCGCGTTAAAAAAAAAAGATAGCAAACTGTAGGCCAGCAGGGTCGATGCCCGCTAGGGCCACGGCGTATTTATGAAAAGGAAACCCGTATTCAGAAAACGTATAGGGCAACTGAAGGACACACGTGGTGTTTTAGTCAATAAAGGTCTGACTCACCCTCTCGCTCATCTCTTGAGTGAGGGAAATCATTGGATGATTTCGCACCTCAAAAAAGGGGAAGATATGTGTTTAAAAATAGAATTAATTGCTTTATAAATGGTTTTAAGAGACCAGTCAAGAAGTATGCTACAATGTTTGTTTTGTTGACAAAAAGATTAATTTGGAATAGAGAAACTGGGGTCAGCGGTTGATCTTTTGATCTTATCGTAACATTAAGACTGAAAAACCAGTTCCAGTCGTAATTACAAGTAAGTATTACATCATAAAGGAAATTTTAGGACGAAGAACAAAGCTTTATCCGTTGCATGTTTATACAGTGCAATACATATTGGTAGAGCGCGCCGCCCCGCGCGGCCCGGGCGCCCGGCTGATATCGGCCCCGCAGACAGGCGTTACTGCGCAGATACGTACCGCGACTATTTCCGAGATGACCCACATGCATATGTGCTTATTGATTTTTAATTGCTCCCGTTCAAATATACTCCCACACGTGGATTCGAGACTTATCCAATAGACTACTCTGATCTCGAGTTTAACAACATACAAATAGTAGATATTGATACAAATCTTCGTAGTTAGTCAATTCGAGATATTATTATGGGCGAGATGCCAAACTTCAACAACCATTCAATATCCTTTGGCTGGATTACGTAAAACTAAGCTCTTTGTGTGTCATAGTTTAAGACTTAGTACTCTACCATGACTATGAGTCATGCACTCGTTGTAAAAATGTGCGTAAATAACAGTACAATTACAAACATGTTTAATATGAGTACGTGTCAACATTTTGCCTCTGAAAACAGACTAGTGTTAATGCCTTAGTCATTGTTTTATTGATACCTAAAATATTTCCATGAATTCAGAGCGCATAACAAATAACGAGTAATTTCATGGGAATTACCGTTTATAATATATTGATTCAATATTCATCTTGTATTACATCGTTTAATTTAATTACTTTAATAAGGGGTATTTAAATCATCTTGTACCATAATTTTAAGGATCTTCCTAATTAAAAACTATGAATTAACCAATGAAATGTCACAGGTTTTTACTCATATTTCAGCTTCTACAGCTTTGACAAACTTAAAATCCTGCAACCTGATTTTATACAAAGAAACTACTCGTCTACAGAGGATATACGAACTTACTTTCTCCACCGCCTTTAGCGGTCTCTTTTGCACAAAGTTTCATCAGCTTATACGAGATTTGGGAGGTTAAGTAATTAAGAAATATTGTAATGAGTTGTGAAATAAGCTGAGGTTCATAAATACTGCGGGAATATTCGAAAGAGTTACCACGGCTCTTGAACGTAAAGGGTGAATGAAGGAACACATCTGGGCTTTAGTCAATAACAATCTGACACCCATAGAGCTCTATATTAGAACAGGGAGAAAGAAGCCTTTCTATCTCAAAAAAACATGGTTTATAAATATCCCCCATACAAGTTTTATTCAAGTTCTAATATTAGACGAAGGTTACAAAGGCTCGACAATATCTACCCTCCTATTTCAAGAAACGTGGCATTTTTGACGTCACGCCCACGGGCCGTTATTGTGACGCACCAATATGAAGCTCTATGAGAACCAGAACTATTTTTGGTAGCAGTCCAACAAAAAAAGCTGTTATTATGTAATTAACTTATGAGTGTAATTATTTAACGTGTATTTTAATTGCTGTTTGATGTTGAATGCAAGTCTTGTTGTTGTTCCGCGTATCGTTATGGTACGACCAAAGGAGTGGCTTCAGTAATGAATTACCTGAAGAATTTAATTGGAACTCGGTGTTGTTTTTGTGCATTTAGTAGTGAATCATTTTCACCATTTTAGTAGTAATTGCACTTAAAATTTGACAGAATAAAATGGTCTTGTGAAGAATTGGGTCGTGACTCTTGAAAATGAAATTTAATTCAGAGTGGAAGCTTCTAATTAATTTTGTTGTTACGTAATTAAATTGTACGTATCAAAGCTTAATTCATGGCGTAAAACAAAGTTCAGATTTCCCCGAAAAATATTTCAACAAAACCATACGATCCTCATTGTGAAACTCAGGTTGAGTTTCTCTTTGAAATATATTTTTTTTATGTAACATCACTTGAGAGTTTTCACTTTAGCAATTTGTTTCACACAAAAGACGTTAAAGTAATTGTTTCAAAACCCGTCGAAATATTTGTAGAATAGACGAAATATAAATCCTTTTATGGTTTACCATTAAACTAAGGTCGAAAGCTGTAAAGGATTTGCAAGTAATCTATAATTTCTCAGAATCAGCAAATTACGGACAAGAATAGTTACCAGAAGACTATGAAACAATACTGATAACTAAACAAAGACTACTACCTGGCTATTCAGACGGGCAGACGGCTAATCAGTTCATGAGGGTCCTTAATGGCTTAGCAAGTCGCGAAAAGATAATGAAGACACAAAAACACAATCAACCTTGTAGTTAGTTCCTTGTTATGGGTACGTATACAACAAATGATTCTTAAGTATATTTACGGCGGCTGAGTCACAAGTCTGAAGTCGCACGGTAGTGATAAGCTGCAACATTGGACTCAATACTTAATCATTTGTGTAGCCCCTATAACAATATTATTATTTATTTTATTATTTTTTATTATTATGTTTCTGCACCACCCTAAGGTTGACTGGTAGATAATGCCTATGGCGTTAAGTCCGCCTTTGTACAATGTGCATTAAGTTACAATAAATAAATAAATAAATAAATAAATATTGGCCTACATACCTATTTCTACAAATACGTACACACCCACCAATTAACGTTGGCGGCCGAAATTTCACATTTACTGCACTAGTGTTCATTAATTTTGACTGAAATGCACGCTCTAGTGGTCTTTAAATTTTGGCATAGTGGAAATGAAATTGATACGACTGTGAGAATCATTGTTTTCTATACTCCGGATTTCCTATTGTTTGTAGTGGCAAGAGTAATGAGAGTCGCGTTCAATGACTAAATTAGTATCTAAATGTATTGCTACATATGAGCCACGCCTACTGAGTTTGTAAATGATTGTAAACTAGCTTCTGCCAGCGGTTTGGCCTGCGTGAAAGTACAAAATTATTCCAAAGAAACATATTGCCGGGATAAAAATACCATGTGCTTCTATTCGAGTACATGGCCTACCCATGTACCAAATTTCAACCAAATTCGTTCAACTGTATGAGTGCTAAAGAGTAACAAATATTAACTCATTTCACACCTACATACGTTCGTCTTTATAGTATTTACATATTAGAGGAAGTTGAAAGTGGCGCCGGTGACTGAAAAGTTGAAAGGGATTCGTTTCTCTCAGCATGCTCATGTGAAGCATTTACTAAAACAGTTATGATAATATGAGTTAATGAGTACATACGTATGAATGAATTTTTTGATAATTGAATGGAAAGAAAAGGGTGATAGGATAATTGAAAAAAAAATACCACGTGTCGGTGCAACACGTGGTATTTTTTTTTTTCAATTTCATCCTATCAACCGTCAAGTGAAATGTGATAACCAACGGTAGAAAGATGATATATTATTATGATAATCTACCAACGTTTTGGAACTTCCAAGTTCATCATCATCTGCCTAGCCTTTTCCCAACTATATTGGGGTCGGCTTCCAGTCAAGCCAGATTTAGCTGAATACCAGTATTTTACGAGGAGCGGCTGCCTACCAGACCTCCACAACCCATTGACTGGGATAACACGGTACTTCATGGTAAGACTGGAGTCAGATTTACTGGCTTCTGACTTTCCGTAATGACTGCCAAAGATCTACAAATTACAGCCGGGACCTACGGTTTAACGTGCTTTCCGAGGCACGGAGGAAACTCGCAATGTTAAGATGGTCACCCATCCACAGACCAACCTCGGCTAGCGTTGCTTAACCTTGAAGATCGACCTGTGCGGCTGTTATTATCTAGCCACGAGCTCCTCACACGTCGGCGTCCTCACGTGTCGGCGCAACACGTGGTATTTTATTTCTTCAATTTCATCTTGTCAATCTTCAAGTGAAATGTGGCAACCAACAGTAGAAAGATGATATTATGATAATCTACCAACATTTTGAAACTCCCAAGTTCTGATAACTTAATTGATATGGTTAGACAGAATAATAACTCCACTACCCCTAAATCGGATTTTCGCAACATGACTTGATTTCATAAGTAGGTACCTATCTGCGGCCCACTCGCCCGGAATAATCCTTTAATCGACATTTACGACGCCCACGGGAAGAAATGGGGTGCGTTATTATTAGACGGAGACCACACGGAGTGGGGGATGCGACACACGTGGTTCGTGGTACTATTCCATTGGCAATACTGGTAAACAAGTTCCACTAATCAATAGGTTTATTATTATTTAAAAGTTAGATCCTTGTCATTGACTAGGACAAGCTGTACATGTGCGCGCAGAATAGCTAGGTGCCACTAAACTCAGTGTCCTTTGTCTTCCATTCTTTTCCTTTCAATTTAATAAATTCACATCAGTAAAACAAAACCAATGAAATTATTATGTTTATTTACATATAATATTTATATTCATGCTAGAATAAAGAAAAATAAGTTCCATTGTCTTTCTTTACTATTCAAGGCGGATCGCGCTATGTTCTTACTTTATACATTTATAATACATTGTCGAATAATATACCTGAAGTTAATGATAGCCGTTTAAAACGGGCTTTTAAAAGCATAATTTTTGAATATTTCATCCTTAAATTGCTTCTTTTCTTGAAGGACTTAAGGAAAAGGTATTCATTTCACCACAAAAGAATTTTTACAGACCAATTAAGTCGTAAGGGAGACCGGTACAGCGCCCCAGTCAAACACGCCAGGAATGGCATTGTTCAAAACATCAGTTATTGTGAATTAAATGATGGTGACGAAACACACTGTTTTTGAATGCAATATTTCAGAAGCAGCCGTTTTGAAACATTACGTCATGTATCTGTGATGGAAATGAGATTACATATATTCAATGTTACGTGCTTTGTGGAGAAGCTAAGTGTCGATTGTAGACAATATCACGTATTTATCACTCCCCGATGTTCATTGTAATACGAACAAAGATCTTGGTTGCATATTGCTGTTTTTCTGTTTGTGATGATGCAAGCCCCTATCGATGTTAGTAATTGATATACAAATACATATCTTAGCTTAAAGCTGATGATACCACAACTTGAACACCTACGTGTGTACAATTAATACGTACACGTACATAATGGAATATCTAAATCATCCATATACCTACGTAGGCTTTAATCACACATCATACGTAGCTTACTATCTGAATATACGTACACCACATAACTACGTGATGTATCTAGCCTCAACAGTACTTAAGCATGATTCAAATTGCAACGCTTATTAAGGAATTTACATAATCAACTATTCGGCACATAATACATTGCCTTTAGCAAACTTATCTTCCGCGAATAAAAAGTTGGATTCACCATAAAAGTAGTAGGAGCCACAATGTCAGTCACGCCCGCGTATATGTGTTTCGACATTTTGTATAAAAATTAACAACCTTGTGTGCTCGGCAATGAACCTCCGCAAAAAATTATATGATATGACTATTGTTTCGTCCGATGCATGAATCTGTATGAAAATCAGTTCGTTATATATCTTACACGGCTCATGTTTTTCTATGTTTGCTATTGTTAGCGGAGATACGATCACAAGATTTCGCTAATTGTGGTGCATGAAGCGACTCTCGAATGTTCTCTGCACTGTCTCAATGCTGTAATAATTCCCATCGTTATAGAAACCGCTAAAGAAAACGACACCATATCATGAACTTGTTCTCTGTTAAAGTGTCTCCTACTAGTGTGTTTAAATAGAAACTGTTTTCTAAATGCGGTGTGCTTTTCAAACATTTAAATAGGTCACAAGCTCATACAGTTAACAGATGTTAATTTTGGTTAGTGCTGATGTGGGTTTGAAAGAGCAAAATAAACCGATGTATGACGAGACAGATAGCACTATACTAAAGTAGGCTTGAAGAGGCGGTCGGCTTTGAATTAAATGATGATAAAATCAAATCAGTTTATTGATATGTGATCTAGAACATGCGCAATCACACTTATAAATGAGGACCACTGTTAAAGACGAACCGAGATTACTAATTCTAAAAGTAGGTGTAGACACAGATAGTATTAATATATTTATAAACGATACTATTTATCATGTAAATTGTAATAAACAATATTACTCAGCTTACAGTATTGATTCTAGTCAGTATAACATTTACACAAATATCGGGGTCGATGTAATGTCGCACTAGTTACCAGGTTGACATGGTAGAGCTGCCATTTATGCAAGTGTTGCTCTCAATAACCTTTTTCTTTGTTGTTTTGTTGCAGGCAATATTATTGACTTAGTTGCTTGAGTAAATGCAAAGTAGGATACTCGATTGTTTTTTTTGATCTGATTAGCGAGTCTCTAAAAATTGTTTGTGAAAGTTGAAGAAACTTGAAACAGTGTATACGAGTATGTAGAGATGGCAACGCGGTTCACAGTGAATGCCCCTGAACCCATGATTATACTCCAGTATGAATGAAATGTTAAGTATACCGTTAAATGATAGTTAACTTTATCGTCATCATAATTTCAGCCGAAAGACGTCCACTGCTGGACATTTGCCTCCTCCAAGTACTGCGAATTCGAAGATTCTATGCAGGACACATTCAGCGATTAACTATACAATACCAAAAGCAAATCCTTCGTGTCCGTGGAGACCAATTTTTTTGGTGAGAAATCCTCCATGACTTCTCATGATTCTAGGATGGAACGGGACGGCGTGTCAGTCTATTTATTATTAACTAAAACCTACTTCTATGTTCCTTCTTTGCGTTGTGCGAACAGAATCCCGGGACCCAGGAACAAATTTCCAGGGCCCCGGGGTCGCTTTCGCACAAATCATGACCCCAGTTACTGGGGTCATGATTTGTGCGAAGCCTACTGTAGGCTTCGACCATGCTGGGCCCCTACGGTTTTGCTGACATTTCTTTTAGGCGCGCGCGGAACACTACACGCCGTTGACGACTCGGGCTCGGTCCGTATGGTTACTGGATGGCGAGCTAGCCATTGCTCGCCATACGTAAACCCAAGCCTACCGTGGCTGGGATTCGGGATCGGGACCCCGGCGGTTAGGGCGTGAGGAAGTCCGTTCTATCCGTGCGGCCGCCTACTTTGCTAGCATTACTGCATTGCAGAAAGAGAAGACCGCCTGCCATTCCTCCTCAAAATGGCCTGCACCAGAGACCGGCGCGACAGGTTGTTGCCGCCAATCGCTCCCACGAGGACACGGTGGTGCTCCACCCAAGCGGGGGTACACCTCCACTGTATGTTCTACCGTACCCTCCGGGTGATTCATACAGCGGTGACACACGAGGGTTTCTTCTGCACGAATCCGGTGCAGGAATCTCCCACATTTACCAAATCCGTCGAAGACCTGCGTCATGCGAAAGGTGAGGACGCCGTGACGTCTTTCCAACCATTCCTCAAAGAGGGGGCTTACCGCCAAAATTATGGCATGCCCAATTTGTAGAGATCTGCTGTACACAATTTTTTTCTACAGTATTGTAGATAAGGGAAGAGAACAATCTGTCCTGGGGTTTTTACTGGGAATGATAATGATACTAAAATAATGTATTATAAACATTAAATAACTTGTGAAACAAAGTAAATCCCAGAAAACAGCGCGTTGAAACAAAACTTGAGCTTGCGTCATCCGGGTCACGGCACTGGGTCTCAAATCAAATTGGTTTATTTTGAGACCTGAAAAATCTATGTTTCGTTTGCATAAATTTGAAATAACTAATATCTCGCAACTGTGTGCCGGTGGACGATTGAAAAAGACCTTCCACCGGAACAATGGCACTTTGATGTTGGCGGTACACTGATCAAAGCGTTTACGCCATCTGTTAAACGTTTACGCTATCTTCAGGCGATGGCAATAGTGCCTATAATGGCTTACTTATTACAATTTTTATGGTTGGCTTATTGTGTGGCCGATTGTATTGGCTGTATTGCTCAAGTATAGCTACGTTCGGATCGTCGCACGCGCAGCCTCGAATAATATTATTTTTAGCCGCAGGAAGGTTCTCTGGTTCGTTTTCCGCACGCATATGTATATTGCTTACATAAAACATGATGCGCGAGGCGTCAGGACTACACTGAATAATTCAACAATATACTAGTTCCGTGTTAACCTATGCGCCTTCTCCAACAAGGTATCAACCTCATTGTAGTATAGGAACCGTCTTATCTCTTATAATCCGTTGGTTAAATATTAGATTTACATCCATGTTTGGTATTACCTGTTATCACTTCTAGTTTGCTCAACAAAACCAGCACTTACAGCGACCTCTTTCTGGCGGCTACGACGCAATAGAGAGCAAATAGATTTAGACCTAAATTCATGCCTAAGTATTTTGTATTTACAGGTCCATGAAGGAGACGTTGTCGGTTTCGACATATCCAGCAATGGCAAGTTTATGATGTCCTGTTCATCAAACAACGACATGGTCATATGGGACCTGAAGGGACAACAACTGGATAGGCTCGACACGTATCTGGTGACGACACATACTGCCAAAGTTTCGCCGTGCGGCCGCTTTGTGGTCGCGACGGGTTTCACACCCGACGTCAAAGTGATGGAGGTCTGCTTCACAAAGAACGGGGAGTTTAAACAAATCACAAAGGCGTTCGAGCTAACCGGCCACTCTTCAGGTGTGTACGACGTCGCCTTCGACGTGGACACGTCACACATCGCCACTATATCGAAGGACGGCACGTGGAAGCTGTATCATACAAAGAGTAAGTATTGACATGTGTTAATGCGCAAATGCTTCCTTATTATCACTTGCATTTTACGTACATGTCGTATGAGACGTGACTCGCTACGAATAAGTATAGTCAGCAAATAGCGTGGAAATGACGTCACCGACGGAGGGTCATCCCGCGAGCGTCGTCTTCGTTTATTTTGATAAACGTTCAAATAAATCGGAACTGTAGCACTAGTTAATTTATTGCGCTTTTATCAGTTTTATTGAGTCATTAACTTCAACTGTTAATTTATTTCTTGGTAGCTACGCTTTTTAACATTAGATTTTGTACCTATGTATGTACATAGTTTTATTTACATAGATCGTCTAATGGGTAGTTGTTACGTGTGTCAAGAGTATTTAATTACAGTTCGTAGTGCGCAGATTGCTCTCACACTCATAATTAAAGTCAATGAATTATTATCATCTCCTAATAGATTCATCAGAGCCCCACGTGACTGTTTCCTGATGTTATTGTCAATACTTCTGGAAAAACATTTATTTTGATTGGCAGAATATGATTGCGTATGTGACGGAGGTCATTTACATAATAACTGCTTGATTTTTTCTCATTATTATGTATAACTACACGAGTGTGTCTTTATTTCAAATAATATTATCCACGCGGAGTTTTGTCCTCACAATGATAATGATATGGACGTACAATTTGCGATATATGTATTTACATGTCTATTTTATATTTTCCTGTATCCTTTTCCCTATGTATCCAGTGCAATACAATACAATTTTTTGCAGACTCATATGTTTAATTACGCACTTCTGTTACTTGTCTGTTCTACAGAAACTAGTGTCATTCAGAACTATCGTTAATACAGTCTATATAAAAGCTATTATAGCAAGTGTGCATGTTACTGTGCCCAAGGTTTTCTTTTCACACGAGGAAAGTTGTAGCAGACATTTGAGTAAATCACCTTGTAAGTTTAGGTTTTCAAATTGTATTTGTTTGCGCACTGTACGTTGACATAGGTCACGGTTACCATTTAGCAATGAACTTGCTAACCTGTAGTAATGTTCGCAAGTTCAATGTTTCCCTGTAGCATTTATAAAAGTGTTGCCAACATGATAACGATTAAATTAAATGACTAACGTTATTTGGAATTGTGGAAAACATTACCTTCGGATATCGTTGTCTGTTTACTACGTGATGTCTGGGAATTACTGATGGCGTACAAACACGTCATATGGGTCAGTCCCACACTTCACCAGACCTTGCTTCATTTTATATTATTGCTCATAAGGCTTATTTAAATTTTATATAAGAAGTAAACGTGTTTATAGATGTTATAACCACGCCATCTAGTTAGGCTTGCTGATGATTCCAATAAATTAAATATCAAGTTATTTATCTCTATATCAAAATGTGGTTCTCCGGCCATAATGTGACGTACTTAATTAACGGTATATGTATATTAATAAACGATCAACAAACCATTAAGTATTCTGCCACCAATTTATTATGCAATGATTTTAACATCGCCTAATAGAATTTTCTAGATAAGTTATCGTATCATGTTTATTTCTTTTTCTAAAGGAATGTTTTTTAAGAGTAAAGTTGCTTGTTTATGTTTATAAAACGTAATCTGTAAGTGGAAGCCATGTTCAGTTTTGTGAAAATTTGTTAACTAAATTTGAAGGTGACCTGATGCTCATTTTTATTCTGAAAAACGCTTGGTTCCTGAAGGACAGACGACAGAGCGGAGTCCCGAGAATAAATTAGATTTAAATATTGCAACATGATTTTATCTTGAGATAAAATGCGCATGTTTTTATTTAAAGGTGAGTCTCCGCTAGAGGAACTTAGCACGTGCATAGGTACCACATTTGTGTAGTGTAGACCAACTCTAGCAGAACCGAGTAAAACCGACACTATATTAATTTGAACTTGGTTCGTGTACCCTTCGTACTCGGCTACACGGGTCTACACTAGATGTAGACCCACCTTAAGAATCTTTACTTACCCGGAGAACAAAGTTCTAAGCCAGACTGCAAACTACTAGGCTTCAAAAACAGATAAAGTTTAATACTCTTTTTTTTTTTGTTCAACCTCTTTACTTTCGTTGTTCATATTTCTTAGGTTTCATCGATAGATCGTCTTTCCACCTCCTTGCTTATTTACAAAATCTATGTTCATTGGCTACGCACCTTTCACATTTAGGCTTTTTGCAATACAACTATAATTACAGTGAAACCAAAAAATAATATTAAAATCCGTAAACTAACTAAAAGCGACCTAAAATATCGTGTCACAAACTCTGTCACATTGTGCCAAAAAGACTGGATGCATTACCACGCTGTATGGCAATGCTTACCCTATTTGGGAGTCGGGAATTGACCTTGTTCATCGTGATTATATCAATTTCGGTTACATAACCCATCCGTATCCATCTATTTAATACTATTCCTTAACTTTTCAGTCGAGTACAGTCGAGGCGAGTCGCCCCACGTTCTCGAGACGGGCACATACGGGCAGACAGCCAACCCTCCTCGCATCGCCCTCTCGCCCAACGCGGAGGTACTGGCGGTCTCCGTGGACTCCTCCGTGGAGTTCTACGACACATACACCGGGAAACTTTACGATACCGTGGAGAATGTTTACTCTGGTAAGTTTATTTTTGTCTGTGCACTTTACGGGAACTTGCCTGTGGAGTACTTCGGTGTTTTCGCCTGAGAAACTTTTTCAGTTCTGGTTTGGAGAGTGTCAGGTTTATACTGACTAAAAACGAAAGTGTTCCTTCCCTGCTCTGGCAGGAATACGTGGAACACAACGTGCCGTTAACCTGTGCTTGATCCTTACCTGACGACGAGTTACCCATTGCTCACCGTCCGCGAATCCCAATTCTCGGGACGTCTCCGGCGGGAGGTCTGAGAAACTTTGTGGTAGGTTTGTTGATAGATACAAGTCGAGAAAAAGAAGTAATATTTTAGTCAAGATGGAATACGTTATTTCTAGGCAAATGATGCTTTATCGTCAACCACAACAACACGGTAAGCATCCAGGTGAGATTGTAGTGTATTTGTGCGAATAATGAATGTATGTATTCAAGGGACTGAATATTGTAGTGAAGGCTAATAGATAAAATGGAACAAGGAGACTAGTTGCATCGACCTCAAATAAATTATTGGGGCAAGGGCAGGAGGGTTCTCCACGACTCGATAGTAAGCTACAAAACTTATTATGACGTCTCTTGGCCGAGTTTCGGATACTACTGATATTCAAGATTCAAAAGCCTAGGTACCTTAGATCTACGTTTTATTGACTACAGAAAAGTTTCTTTCGAAGTTACGTAGAATATTCATAACGTAAAGAAAACCGATCGATACAATCGAAGGAAGTTTCTTTCCTTTAGCGTTTAGTGGCGGCACAAACTTAGTAATATACGCGATTAACATTTTTAGGGAAATACTGTATTTGGCGATTATCATGACTAATATGGCTACGTAACAGGTAACTGCGAGCGAAAACTACAAAATCATCATCGCATAAAATCCTCAATTGTTACGTCATTCGGGATTGCCCCAGTGACAACGCAGCGATCTCTATGAGTGGAAACGGGTCAGACTTGTCAGAAATCACAAAAAAATGTGCGTCCGAATGTCCGAATTAAATAATAGTAAATCGTGTCATAAATTAAAACGAATGTAATTGTGTTTACATAGCGGAAATATATGAAATATAGTCTCTATAGATAGTTTAATAGAAGTATAAAATAATACGCTTATGTTGTTGTCATGTCATTTGAATAACGCCGAGACCTTGGCGACTAAGGTGGACGTCACGAAAAAAACATTAAAAAAAAGTTCTTGTTAAACAAGCTCTTGTTGATTTACCTTATGTATCTATTTCACGGGAATGCTAAACATGGTGATTCTATGTCATTTAGAAGTCTAGGAGACCTTCAAACATTGGTCGATGACTTATTAAGTAGGTTTCATTAAAGTTCTACTACGTTTTATTGATTAAGTTTTGTAAACACTAGCAATTTTATTGCACTAGTTGCTCCCCTCGTATTCATACATATCTTGGTAACTACTCCTTCCTCGATAAATGGGCAATGAAATACTTTTTTCGATTCAAACCGGTAGTCCCTGAGATTCAAAACAAACTCTTCAGCTTTATAATATTAGTCTAAATAAATATCGGAACATAAATAGAAGTAGGCCCTTTACTGTTTGTTCGGTTTATGGGCGTGCTAGTTTTGTATTTTTAACTCGGCTCCGAGGCTACAGGAGGCCGTGAATTATTGAATAGGCGATTCAAGGTATCGTTATCGATCACTTGCACATACAGCGTCTATTAATGCACGACTTGTGATAAGGATGACGGCCATTTATCAAAATTAACTCATACTTACATAAATTAAGCCTTTTTTCCGCATTACTGTTTCAGGATTAATAAACTACATGAAATTTGACGCAAGCGGAAAATACTTGTTTGTTTGCGGCGATCGCGCTGTCCGAGTGCTGCATAATGTGTGTGGGTACTTCACCACCATCGCGAGCTGCGTCCGGCTACAAGGGTCCAAGCAAACCTCGGCCACTGTCGAACGACAGAAGAAGACCATTCAGGAGTGCAAGGAGGCCCTCGCGAAATTCGGAAAGTAACGCCATCTATCTCTTGTACACGTAAGACAATCAACCTTGTCGGAACTGCATTTACTTTGATATATTTTTATAATTATGTATACATTTGTGTAATTGTCAGTGTTGCCAAAACAGAAACACATTTACTAAGGTTTATCTCGATTAAGAACTGGATTAGGTTAATGAAAGTGTATTTTATTTGAAGTTTTAATATAAAAAAAAATATTTTTAACATTCCTGTGGCAGTAATTCTTGGGAATAATATTCAAATTTGGCAACTCTGACGATAATATTTTTAAGAATTTAATGATTAAGTTAATTATCATATTATTTGGTCACCATTGACATTGTTTTTCTTTGTTGTTGATCTCGGTCCAAAGTATTTTCAAAATTCTAGTGATAAATTCGAATTTGTAGAAAATTGTATTCGTGACTGAAACCAATAATGTCTGTTACGTGAGATTCGAGTTAAAGCGGTGGTAATTTGCATTTCAATTATAATTATTACTGCTATTGTAAGAGCACTACATAATATGGTAAATATTATATAATACGACGCAACAGCCCGAGACAGCGTAACTTTAATTTTTTGTCTACATGTTACAAAAATTACAGATTCACTATAAAATGGTTCCTAAACTCGAAACTATTCCACTTCAATTTCGTCCCTACAGTGTTCCTTATTCATACATAACAATTATGTCAATTCACCTCCTAATCGATTACCAGCTTGAATTGTTAACACTTCAGTAATTGTCACTGACTGCACTCATTTCACTCTGTAATGATCCAAAGTTGACCAAAATTCCCGTTTTCTTTTTCAATTAAATTAAATTAAAATAAAGAAAATCTACAATATCTAATTTGATAAGTTAACCTTTTTTTTAAGCGGGAAATCCTCAAGTCATTCCTGTATTTTTTTTTCTGGGGAATCGTCATCCTCCCCGCTCCTGGGCAGAGCGGGAGGGCGTGTCAGACTTACTGACTAAACTCCAACCTGTTCCATCTTTGCCTTCGTTCCAGAGTGGAACGAGTGTCAGACTCCAAAAGTCACTTGTGTTCCTAGTTCCTTCAGTTGACCTTAGCGAGGGTCACGGTGACTTCCGAACAATTACCATTGTCGCAATTCCTGAAGTGTTAACATTTCAAGTACAGCCAGGGTCGGTTTTCACAACCGCCACGTCATAGTTCAGTGTCTTCACGTAAATACGTACAAATTATATTGTTATTGATCGCGCCGATGAGTGACGTGGCGTGCATGCGAGTCGATATTACAATTAAGTCAAGGAACTGAGTAAGGTTATTTTTTATAAAATATTTCTTGCACACATTTTCGTGCAATGTTTGATGTTTTCTTCCAGTGAAAATCTCTCTGCATTTAGTTATAATTTTTTGTCAATAAAATTATATGTTTTTAAGATGATGCGTTATTTTTTTCATATTTTACTACGGTTATTACCTAGCGTTACAATTAAACACCCCAAGAACTCACAATACAATTCTCAGAGCAATGGAGCATTGGCTAAGTAATTAACATAAACGCTAGTCGCTAGGTGTCGCGGGTTCGATTTCCGCATAAATATTTGTATGGCAGGTGTTTGTCCGTGAGAAGATTGTTTGTAAACTCATCACAATGCATGAGAATTCCGTTGTAACAGGAATTATTGTTCGCGCCCATTAGCACCTGCCTTGTACGGTTTAGAAGTTTTCTACTTGATTAATTTAGCACCCAAAATTAATATTAGCGCTAGCCAAATTTAATGTGTGGACACAGCTTCAAAAAGAGGTCACAGGAAGTTAATCGCACAAACACAATAGAACAATGGAGCTTTAACGATATTTGGCGTAAATATAATTTCTTCGGTTCCGTCATGTGTGCTCATTTTTTGTTTCAATATGACCTACTGCGCAGTATTCATAAGTCTACACTATTCCGAGTTAAACAGTGACCTTTTGAAGAAAGGAAAAAGTATTTTTATAACACGTGTAAGAAACTTGATAGTGTAGTAAGTCAGATAATGGCTTACTCTTGTTACGGTGCGTGGGATGACACGGCTTAGAAATTGCGTTTTCTTGTAGACTCCTGGGCTATGGAGATCAGAATAGACAGTCGTAAATATTGATATCCAGCCGCACCCGATTTGTATGGAAACCGACACGCTGGCAAAAGGCTAGGCAGATTTATTGATACTTGGACTACGTTCGACTAGCTGCTGCCAGCGGACTCGCTCGTGTTAAAGTAGAAAATCGTCCCAAGGGAACATAGTCCAGGGATAAAACATCCTATATTTTATACAGAACGTGGTCTACCCGTGTGCCAAATTTTATACAAATCTGTTCGAGCGTGAAGAAGTAACAAACATAAAACTTCACAAACTTTCGCTTTTACAATGTTAGTGTGATACCGTTCGGCGGGCTGTTCACTCAACTTGCTAATCGCTATACTTACGGTTCAAGTCATTTGCGCAATATTCGAATTGCGATCTAGTTGCTAAACTGTTGTGATTTAAGACGTGACAACATAGTTTTATCTCGAAGATAGCGTGCTCCCTGCAAAATTTTAAGTGGTTAAATACTTGTAAGATAATTAAAAGCCATTTTAATGTTTTTAATTTAACTTTATTGTGTTTTGCACAAAAGTGACGTTATCGACATTACACTGAGATACTCTGTGATTATAATTTAAGTACAGATTCACAGCTTCTGATAAATAAATATACTTTAGCTTTTAGGCGTACATACAATCAATAAATGAGTCCTCTATCAATTCCATCAATTTTGTCTGAAAATAGTCGATCTGGTGCCAAAATAGATTTATTCATCTTTTAAAACAATAGAACACTTCTTCACTACGATTCATTTGAACAGTTTACATCTAATGCAAAAAATAATTACACTTCGTATCTATTTATTATTATTTTGTACCAATCTGCTGTTGAACTGTTCTATTCAAATAACTATCTATAGATTCTATAGAGATACTGTACTGAAGGTGAGTAATCGTAAGAAGGGTAAGCAGATAGAGATTTAATAAGTTTCTTATTGTTAAATGTTCTCAACAAAATAAAGGCAGTGTAAGCGATTGTGACGACAGAATGTATGTAACAGTTTTCATTAGACAACACTAAAACGAAATTCGGTTTATCAATTTTTAAAGCTGAAATTGTTCACGACAACACAAGCACACAACGTAATACAACATACAAACAACACATGTACCTAAGCTTAGAATCGTTAACTATTCAAAGAGATAAATTTTATATAAGACTGGTAACCGCAATAACAGTGTTTAGTGTAAACAGCGGGGTATATGAACAAACAGGGTATGAATAGATGCTATAATAAAGTGCATTAAAATAACAACGATTATGTAAAGTGTAAACATAGGATTGAAGACAATCGTAGATCGTTATGTAACTGCGGATAGATGAACTTAAAGGAACTTTATTAATACCTACGTCATTGATTCATGTATCGAATCGGATAACTAAACACATAATGATATTATGTACACGTTATGATAGAAATAAGCGGTGTTATAACTAGCTTTATATTGAAGAAGTCGCAATGAGAACATGACAGCTGTAATTAGGAGTCCACTCTGTAACGTTATATGATTGGGAACAATAATCTGGGTGTGCACTTCCTTCTAATTGTGACATGCTAAATGGACTTGAATAGAAGTAACAACGATGTGTTTTTGAGATATACTATTGTAGGAACTGGGTAATTATCGTTTGTGAGATTTGGCGTTGTTATCCTGACTTTTTTCACTGGGCCTTCAGAATAGCAATTAAACACAACACTTTAGTGAACTTAAATTGGGCCTTTATTTCGAGACCCAAATATTTTTCTATTTTTTTGAGATAGAATATCATCCATTTTTTATGACTTCTCCCGCTCTAGGGTGGAGCGAGAGACGACCCACCAGTGTTCTTTCAGTTCCCCTTTTGCGCTCCAGAGCCGCGGTAACTCTTTCGGACAATCCCGCAAAACATTTCAAATATCCAAAAACAAAGTTTGTTTTTAAACTTAAATGTTTTCATAAAACTAGATTATAACCAAAATCTCCAGACATATTCTTATGTAAATATCCATATTTGCAAACTGTACTTTTCCAACACCATGTCAATCCTTCTCAACTACATACGCGCATTTCTTAATTATACATGCCAATCACGTTTTGACTTCACGCACATGCTAATTTTCTTAACTATGGTTTATTTAGCAATAATATGTTGGAAAATGGCATCGATACGGCTGTTAGAGCTCATTGCGATTTCGAAACTCTTTAGTTACTTCATAGTTTTAACACCTTCGAATTTAAATCAGACTAGATCTAACCCTACTGCAAAATTCCGATTACTGATGCGTCCATCGCTTTACAATAACTTAACCTACACAAAAAAAGCCTCACATTAAAAAATGTGCTGTATAAAAATCTTGTCAATTTTATTAATTTTTTTTTTCTATTAACAGAGCAATAAAAACCAACTCGCCACCGCGTCTTTGTCGATCGTATCTAAAAAAAACAGACCAAAGTAATAAATCAATAGTTGTTAAATATAGCACATATTTAAATTATAACACGAAAACTACATAATTATACTGAATTAATATTTGTTAAGTTACATAAGGTCCTATGAATAACGATGTAAAACAGTTCAGTTGCTGTTGAAATATTATTTATCTTTATACATATTGTTATGTTAATGTGAGGCCTTGATTACATTTCACATGAAAAATTACGTTTTTAATGAGATTCCGTTGTTAAAATTACGGTGACGTCGCCATAGTAATGTTAAAACAATAGAGAATATGTATGCATTGTGCAAGTTGGAGCAGCAATAACAGGCTTTAGTTCTACATAGTAATTTGTCATGATAATACCGTTATTATAGCTTTTTGTAACTTGAATTCATGGTTGCCAATCGGCTGAAGAACATAATGTAATGAACTTTTTAGTATTTATTATCCGATGATGAAGAGATCAATAAAATGTAGGTATACCTGTAGGTATGCAGGAACAGTAGGAATATATTGTTTAAGAGTTTTTTGATAAATTCGGTTACTACGATTACAACAGAGTATTTTAGTCAAAATGTTCTAAAATACTTAACGATTTTAACAGTACACATTCCCTATATCAGGATAGCTTAAATTAACACAGATATCATTCATACTGGTCCTCGTAAGTCACTCATTCAATCTTCGAATATCATAAGTTATACGTTACATAAAGACCAACTTAATGAGATATATTTTATAAGATTTCAAAGTTGATACTAAATAACATTAGCTTGAATAAACAGTCAACGTCACTAAACTATAGCGAAGAGAAATTTACTTAAACTAGTATAATCAGAATAAATTATGGTGATTTTAGTACTTATGTTTTTTAGTTAACTATGAAAGAACTTGCTTTGACCGCATGATATGATGTTATTATTTTTTATTGAGCAATCCATAAAGATGATATATTTTCACTAAAAATTCAGTTCAAACGTAAGGTACGTGTTAAAATTAAATAAACGCTATTTTTGTTCGCAAGCTTCTAATAGCATACACAATTATATATTTTTTTAATCATATTGGTCATTAGTGAAAAATATGGCAGCGAGTCCTTGAGAATTTTAGAGAAATAACTAATTTAGTAGGCAATGATTTTTAGTTTAAATGTTGTACGAAAAATAGGTTTTGAAATTCAATTAATAATAATGCGATTATTAAAGTTAAATGATCACATAGGTAGGCATTTTATTATAACTGTATATATGTAGACCCTAATATATGGTATTTTATAGGCTGCAGCCAGATAAAACTTCTTTTAGCAACTTTCTGAGCGATTCACTTACTCTGACTTCGGTTCAGTACACAGTGTTTTGTAAGTTTGGATGATGTTTACAAATTAACCCTAGAGAGTGATCGCACGATGAGCGTTTTGCCGATGGTACTGAATCTTGCAATACAAGTAGGTGAAGGATGGGTGTCTAGCAGCGTAAAAATTGCAGTTTTAAAAATAAAAACTTGTTTTCTGAGGGCGGCAAAATGCTCATCGCGCGAGCACTCACGGATTAAAAAACTTTATAACGTGTTTCTACTTTCTACAATAACGCTAATCGTAAGGCATGTCTGGCCGCAGACTTAGAGAGTAAGCTACAGGACTGTCGGTTTTGTCTGCCAGCATTCAAACGACTCGTCCAACTAATAACAATGCACTATTACTAAGCGTATCAAACAAGGCTACTGGATATGTAACGCGAACAACTGATCAGTTTAGAATTTATTATCTTGATTATCTAATTTGTATTAACTGTTAGAATAGGCATACGAGGAATATCCTAAATAGATACTTTATCATAAATATTGTCGTTATTCACGATTATTGTGTGAGATTTTTCCATTTCCTCGATGAGAAGTGATACCGAACACTAACGTTTGTTAAAAAATAAATGCGCTCGTCTTACGACTAGTTAAAGCGAAGTTAGAATCGCCAACAACATTGTTTTGATGCACTAAATAAATAAAGTGATTATGTCATTGACAAGATTAATTAAAGACTAATTCAAAAATATCGCCGATTGCACGGTGGATCACCAAGTTACACTTAAACACAGAGTGCATATATTAAACATTAATATAAAACGTCACGATTCGACGCCCGCATAGCTGGCAAAAAGTAAGTTAAACAAAAAATATATATATAAATCAAAATCAGTCATAATATTGTCAAATTCCGTATAAGCGTCGAACTAAAATCGACAAAGTAAAACGTTTTAGAAAATAACTTAATACGAAATAAATACTGTAAGTACTAAAAATATAGTATTGAATAACGCAGTGGCCGTGGCGCGGCCGACTAAAGACTTTGGTGCAAGTATCTCCCCCTCGCAGTCCGTGAATATGGCCAACAGTTCGATTCTCCGTTATAATATTGGACTAGCATGAAATTCGATAACGACGCGCTCTCCAGCGCTCGCTCCCCCCTCTCTCTCTATACGCGACACCTGCAAACAACATGAAATGTGTTACAACATGATTACTAGGATACACGATTAGTTTCAAATTCATGAGGGAAATTATTAAAACAAAAATACAAAATAGTCTCAACCAAACCTAGTAACATGACAAGTCGCGAAAGAGTTGCGATAGGCCGTGAAGGAGTACTAACTAGATAAAATGCTAGTTTGCGATAGATAGAAGAAACGGGTTTGTCATCAAGTAAGACCGACCGACTCGAAAATTGAATTACTATGACTGAGCTAGGGTTCATACGCACTATGCGGGTAGCCGCATTGCGGCTAGCCGTCCGGCTGACCGCAAGCACAATTATGTACGTAATATTCATTTCTATGCGCACTGCAATGCGGCTACCCGCAGACCGCTCCGGTCGCTCGGAGGGCTGCGGCCCGAGTGACGGCCAGCCGGACGGTTGCTATACGCACTGTGCGGTTCAGTCTGCGGCTGCCCGCCATTGAGTGAGTGTGTGCACGTGGTTTTTAGTTCTTCGAAAAATATTGCAAAATGCTTGCTCTCATCTCGTGTTTGCAAATAAGGATGCACCCAGTACTTCTTTATTTGTTTTTTCTTCTTTACGTAACGTGTGTAAATGTAGTAAATAGCTGTAACTTCTTCCACGTCCATCTTTGAAATGGATCGACATGACCGCAAATCGCAACGGTTCTTCAACCGCACGTTGCGGTTGCGAATGCACCCGCGATCCGGCTGGCCGCATTCGCAACCGCATCCTGCGGTCAGCCGCGCGGCTAGCCGTAATGCGGCTACCCGCATAGTGCGTATGAACCCTTAGGAAGGGTCTTGATTGAAAATGAGGTCATTTATTGAAACATTTTGGAATAGGGGTAGGTTTTGTTTTGATTGTGGTCTGTATAAAATGCTGCAATTAGCGGACCGAGCTACACATATTTACAACATTCTATCATATTTTCATCATTCATTGACTACTTGCCTCTTTTACTAGAAGATTGTAGCTTTGTAATGACTACGGGTTTTTTTTTGTTTTTAAACAAATCGGGGCCTCTGTAACGCAGAGTCCTGTGTCATTGATATGGCGGCGCTAGCTACGCCCTTGTAATAATAATTAGGTAGACACAATCAAGTCATTAGTCTAGATAGGTCGTCAAAGTTGAGAGTCAATTATAACTGTAATGACGTGGGGGATAACAAACATTATGTACGAATATCGCACGGCAACTAATGTGTAATTAGTTCATATGTGGTCCAATTAAAAACCCGTGATAGTGTTATTACAAGACTAGCACTTTCCTAGCGACTTCGTTTGCGAGAATGATCTAAATCGTATTTTGAGGGTAGTTTTGAAATTTGTATTTGTGTCTAGGAATAGATGTTAGTATGGCGTGACCTTGTGGTAGCTCGTCTATATAACTGTTTATGAATAGCGAAACTTAAACTCTCCTTTCCTTTAAATTACTTTGTAAATTTTCTTCATAAACTACTGAAGTCAAATTACATAAACAGTATTATAGCCAGCATTTGACTAGTGCTAAATATAGCTGAAGTAAATAAATGTTATCAATAGATGCAAATCTTTTTCTCTAAGGATTTTTTCCAATAGAAAAAAAACGAATGTTTTAGTACGCATATGGTTATATGCCAGAGTATTATTACTACTACTACTATAAGCGTACGTAGGTATCTTTATGTAGCCTAAAACACATATACAGCCCTTATAAAGCTCTAAGCTCAAAATCATCCTGATGTTTGGGTAGGAGCTCGAATTCATGATAACTTACCGTGGAGTGACGTTCCGGGTTCACCAATAAGTATGTAACCTCAGACAGTCGGCGGCTAGGTCAGCAAGTAAAGCGCGGCGGTCGGGTAATAAGGCCAGGCCGGCCACGCGGCGCGGGCGGCGCTCGGCCAGCTCCGCCGCGGCCAGCACTTTCCCGGCGCGCGCGTCCAGCACCAGCAGCGCGGGGCGGCCGCGCACGGCGCGCGCGCACACCACGCGCCACGCGCCCGCAGCGTCGCACTCCAGCGCCACGCCGCCGTAGCCGCCGCGACCTAAGGATAGTCATGCCAATATCAAGTACATTACGAAAACATAAACGAATATTAAACCTAAAGAGGACGCACTATGAGCATTTTGCCGCCCTCAAAAAAACCTTAATAGTGCTTTATAATAGCTAGCCCCTTTTCGTTCGCAACTCGTGTCGGAAAGCTACACGCCATCAGTGCGCAAATGATGGCTACAGGAAGAATGTATTACTATTAAGTATCATCAGGCGGCATTTTGCTTAACACGTACCTTCTCACGTAAATAAAAATTATGTCAATACTTTTTGTAAAATTAAAATGTAGACTATATTAATTTATGGTAAATTTCCAGCAGCATGTTGCAAAACTCCCTAATAGAACACCTCAAAGTATTATTAGTATTTCGACACGCCTGAAAAATAAAACTAGCAATTTTTTATTTTCATTACTAATTAATATTGTGATAAATAACTATTACTACTAAGATAGACACCAGATAAACTTGGAATATCGGTCATCGTTTATAACGTATTTTTGAAACTAATAATGTCAACATTTCGAGCTTATCGTAACCGACAAAAACTAAATTTTACAGGAGAAGGTTTCATTTAAATATTGCTGCTAATAATTGCACAATTAAAGTGAAACTTAACATATAATAATTATCTAAGATTATCATAAATAATTATTATATGTTAAGTTTCACTAATACAACAGGTAATGCGTTTTCTCGTCTGATTATAATTTGGGTCTTTTAAGACTAGAGCGAATAGGCTCTTAATAAACTAGTGTGCCGCAACATCAACGATAGCATCACTGCTTTCAATCAGGTGGTATCGTAGCCATGCCCTACTTTATATTATAAAAAAAACTGCGATTTCCTTTTGCTTTACGAAGTGTGATGATGAGATGCCAATATTTCATCTCTTCAAGTTTATAACGAAGATCAAATTCAACAGACTAACACAGTCGGCCTACACTACTGACTAATGATAATGACACCAAGATAAGCTTCAAATGTATACCTTTAGGCACTGGTGCAAATACGTTTTTGAGATTCCCTTCGGTGTCGTACACTCTGACGGCGACGTCTGCTATGATGAGCAAGTCTTCTGACAGGGCGAGGCCTCCCACTAAACCCAATTCTCCGTTGCCGACCTGTAAATAATACATTACATCATTTAAAAAGCAGTTCCATCGGAAAATTTCACGGTCGTAAGAAAGAAGCTGTTTATACATTCGATAGGATTACTACTCTAAAGTAAAACAGAATATGCATAAAAAATAAAATGGCCTGATTTTTTTTTCCCTAAACCTCTAAAGTCGTAGTATTACACTCAATTCGTTATTTTCTAATTTAATATGCATTTAATTATTTAAAACATAAATCAATAAGTGAAAAATTTACGAGCGAAATTCGAATTTGTAAAACGCCTCACCATTGGTCGTATGAAAACGACCAATGGTGAGACGACGACGGCGACGACGTTGACGTCATATGGCACGAAACTGACAGGAATGGTGAATTTATCTGGTGTACTTTTTATAGTGTTTTACACATTGGTATCATGCAATATTTATAAAACGGCTTTTTTTCTTCTTCCATGATTATTACGCGACTAAAACACATTGTTATCTATCAAACTAACTCTCAATGCAAACAATAATCTGACAGGACGTACCCTATGACGTCACGCCTCAAGCGCGCGAGAAATAGGAGCGTTTGAACTCGTCAAATTAAACCAATATCTTTAAGATTTTATAAAAAAGTAATTACTACTCTTACAGATATGGTTTATTTTTTTTCTACATCAAAATGAAGTGAATATTGAATAAAAATAATAAAAAAAAATGCCTGCATATTCCCTATTGTTTGGGAAATGGAGAAAGGAGGCCTTTGCCCAGCAGTTGGAGACATTATCATAGATAGAAAGTGAGGACACTTTCCATCTATTTTATTGTGTCTGGGATCAAGGTAAATCTATACTAATATTATCTATACTAATATTATAAAGAGGAAAGATTTGTACCTATTTTTGTATGTTTGTAATGAATAGGCTCAAAAAGTACTGGGCCGATTTAAAAAATTCTTTCACCAATAGAATGCTAAATTTTTCCAATTTGACATAGGCTACATTTCATTTTGAAAAAAATTAGGGATCCTTGGTAAAATTTGAACAATGTAACCGAAGGTGTAGAAAAATGAGTCTTAAGTCACTAAAAAAAGTGTTTTATATCCAAATTTCCAAAAATAAATAATTGTCTACCCCGTGCGAAGTCGGGACAGGCTGCTAGTCTATAATAAACAAGGTAATCGCTAAATCTATTACTGCCGTTAGTCTCTTAATTTTTAAGACACTGACGCCAGCAATAGATTTTATTGTTTATGCAGCCAGAGAAGTGTCGAAGCCCTGTCAATGTAACATCAAACCAAACCTTTGCTAATTTGCTATTCTTGTCAGTTTCCACCAACATAAACCTTAAATAAATACAAATAATCAAAACTGGACTCGTGGCGCGTACCCGAGCGTTGTAAAGCCAAGGATACACTAGGGGACAAATGGAACAACATGTTGCTCAACAACTACGTGGAACATGCATACTGACGCGGGACACGTGCGCCGCGTCAGTGTCGCGCCATTTGTCACCAAGTGTAGTCGCATACGCAACGTGCCTCTTAACATGGCTTTAGTGTGGGGAAATGATACCGTGCTTTCACTTCTGGAGCTTTACGAAAGTCGTGAATTGTTGTGGGTTACGTCTCACCGTGATTATAGAAATAAAATAAAGAAAAAAATCTCCAGCCGACAAGTACCTCAATATAATGGCAAGCCTGATACGAGGACTAATAGCGTTCCATAGTATTGTATCCTATTTGGCTATGGAAGGTCCGATCATTTGCAATAAAGTTTCAAAATCAGATGATGACATTCGAGTAAAATTTACAAACGATCCGTCAGGCATTCGGAGATCACTTAGAATATTAATTATTCTTTCTCGTTGTAGTAAGAAATTCCGCATCCACCACCTTCTCTTTCTTCTACGTTTCAACACACTCGATATAATTACTATGTACGCAGCACTACGCCACAACCTTCTCAGACGACATTTCTATAAACACTGACTAGTGTGGTCAACACAATGTTCCGCGACATTCACGTCGGCATGTTCCACGTAGTTGTTGAACAACATGTTCCGCAACATGTTGCTTCATTTGCCCCCTAGTGTATCCTTGGCTTAAATCTAACAGTGAATCATGCTAATGTTGCAAACAATAACTATTTGAAAATTATTAGCAAAAACTATCATTACAATTTACCATGTTGTGGACCCGAAATATTATAAATTATAATGCACAAGTATATGCACAAACACAGGTGCAATATTTGTTTCTTTACTTGTATAGTCACGAAATCAATTTTCACGGGTACTATACCTCTCTCTCGATATTCCCATGGCGATCAAACAGGAACACGGCGCGCGCGCCGTTGTCGGCGACGGCGAGGCGCCTGGTGACGGTGTCGGCGGCCACGCACACCGGCTCCACGAGCCGCTCCGAACGAATCGTGCGCAGCGTTGTGCCGTCTGCTGTTACCTGAGGAAGGAATGTTGGATTGTAGATAGTGGGAAAGTATAAATAATTTAAGATGCTTAATCATTGCCCACGTTTTATAAAATTGAATTACTAATTCTATTAATATTATAAGTTAACCTCTGTCACAACCGCCTGCTAAAAGTAGAAAATTATCCAAAGAGAATATAAGACCAGGATTAAAAGTACTACTATGTACTATTCCAGGACATAGTCTAATCATAAGCAGCTAAATACGTTCAGCCGTTGGAGCGTAAACAACTAACAAATGTTGGAACATACTCTTTAAGAAATGGCCCAGAGCTAGAAACAATAGGAGTTCTTTGCCCAATAGTGGAACAATGCATCATATAATAACTAACTAACCTCAGTAAGAGTTCTAGTCCGCCAATTGACCGCCACAATGCCTTCAGCAGTTACCGCTATCCCTGTACAACTTCGCCCAGCTAAGCCTGGAACATTATCATACATAATTAATATTTAAGATGATTAGACTAGTCGCCATTTATATTCACGTAAAGGAAAAAAGGAAATCTGGAACTTATTTGATGCACTATAAGGTTTATTTTACGACGCATGTTTCTAAAAGAGTTACGAGTTTAGATGTAGACGGATGGAGAGGCAGAGGAAGACCAAAGAAAAGATGTGTGCGTGTGGTGTGAGTGCCCGTTTTTCAAAACTCTTTAAAACTATGCTAAAGATTTAGTGTACACTCCAAAACAAATGTGCGAGTTGGAATCAGAATTTGTGACGGTCAAATAAGCGAGTTATAGACTGTTTAGTTGGGCCCTCAATCCACACATAGAGGATTGAGAGCCCAGCTGTACCGGCTAAACTATGAACACTAGAGAAAATCTTTTTATGCCAAAATCTAAGGTAACGCCAAACAAAATTTGTGAAAACAAGATATTATCGCAAAACCTTCTCCTACTTGAGATATCCTTGTTCAAAATGGGCCCTCACATATCATTGACGTAAATGTTTACTAGGCAAATAAAATGCAACTCATCAACTTACAGCTGCTATTTGAAATCCTATATGCTTCTAGATAATTTGTGAGATTTTGTGAAAGCAAGAACAGGTCATATTCTCTTGTTGTTTAAAAGTTATGACCTAAACAAAATTCGGGCCCTCAATCCTCCACTTTTTCATGTTTTTGTTATATTACGCTTCACATATGAGAGATAAGACAAACACAAAAAGGTCACTATTTGTGTAAAAATTTGTGCAACAAACTGGGTACCAGAACGAAATGAAATGACCCTTTATTATACAAAAAAAAAACAACTCATAATATTCTTCAAAATTCGGGAATAGGGTGACCACAATTTCTTTGACATGGTGTCATTTAACATGTACCTAAGTACAAAAGATGACGCCGACTGCGCTGTCATACAACCCGAAAGCCCGCGCAGTACGTAACCAGAGACAACAAAATATATTTTCCAGCCAGTACTAATATTTTGTAAAGATAAAATGTTTTATCGAATAATGTATAATATATTTTACTATCTAATTATTGAGTTTTTGGTTATTGATCAACATCAGAACAGGAAAATGGAGCTAAGAATTTAGTTGTAGTGTTTACTACGTTAGCAAAGTCTGCCAAATACTACAAAAACATTAGAATGTGTTACATTCGTATTCTAATGTCATTTCGAAAGACATTATCGATAAAAACTCATAAATTAGAAAAACATGGACGTAAGACTAGACAATATAAGGAAGTCATTTCCTTAGGAAATTAAAAAAAAATGCGCATAGAGAATTTAATTTGAAATCAGATAAATTTTTGAGACATTTGAACACTTTCAGTTTGGTATGCTTTCTTCTTTGATAATGACTAGCAGAACTTATAATAACACGATAGTGTAGTAGGTACCACGAGTACTGAAATCAAGCAATCACTGACATACCCATGCAATACACTTTTTCAAAAACGTACCTACACATTTTCCTGTAGGCACTAATTAAGTAGACAATCATTAATCAAACAAGACACAACAACAAAAGGTACACAATAAAAGGTATTTTAATTTTATATCCTTGATATTAAATATACTTCTAACTTGCATTAGGTATAGGTTTTAAGTTCTGTAGGACGTGAAATTCAAACGATAGGGCTTTATTCAATAATCCTTTTTTTACCGATTTCACAAAAAAAGGAGGTTCTATGTTTGGATGATTGTATGTTTTTTTTGTTCATCGCTAATTGTCGACAGATTTTCAAAATTCTTTTTTTGTTCAAAAGTAGATAGTTCTGAGGTGGTCCTACTGTCACCAAGTTTGGATCTTATGATGGAATCTTAGAGAAATCGAGAGCAACCCTAAAATTTTATAGGCTCACTTATTGCTTTTCGTATATTTTATGAAGTATCTTGTGTGTTTGCGTATGCTTGTCAGTATCTCAGGTAGCTGGGCTGATGATGGAAGGTACGACTCCTTAACTGTTTATTTTGTTAATTGTTTTGTTGTTCGATAGGGCATTTGCCACATTTGGTCTCATGATCATCAAGTCATGACCTGACGCTGCAGTCAGGATAGTCTGCAGAGTACCATGCTCCTCGACAACTAACAGCAGATATATCATGAATGTTTAGGTTCATTGAAAAGGATTCGATGTGTGGATAAACGTACTGATAATGAGACCTGATGCTGAAGCCAGGAGCATCAGAAAAAGTACAAACCTTGAAATTACAGCAACGTAGTTGTGTTTGGGCTCATTTTAAACAGAACTAAACTAAAAAAGACTAAAAAGTATAAAATAAAAAACTTTTTGCAAAAAAAAAATACAATCCGACTTCAATTAAAAAAAAAATACCTTAAGCAAACAAAATAAATATGATAATAGTAGATTATTGCATCGAGCACAAAGTAATTTATTATTGCACCGAGTGCCTGATTTAGAGCCCGAGCGTTAGCGAGGGCTATAATTTAATAGGCACGAGGGCAATATTAAATTACTTAAGGCGAGGTGCATAATCTGCTTTTCTTTCAACTATTACCTATAGGAATAGTAGATAAAAGAAACTCATATCAAACAGTTAAAATAGAAGTTTCTATAACACTGACGGCTTCATTTAGAATGTTTTCCGGAGTTAATGTGTCGCTAGATGATTCCATTTTAATTCGAAGCCGAAGCACTCAAAATCAGATAGTATCACACTTTATCGTTTCCAACAATATTGTCAAAACAAAATTAACAAAGTTCCCGCCAAATCACTTTTTTAAATTTCTTTCATTTTTAAATCAGAGTTAGCAGCAATCATTTTTTAAATTTGGAACAAGTAGGATAGAAACAAATAATAAGGCTGGCTGAATAGAGCTCACCCATTGAGATTGGCGCCTTATGGTGCAATTAAAAAAAAAACTGTGCAATAATGAAATTTCATACATTTTTATTGCTCTAGACTCGCTTTGTACTGAGTATTTAGTGTGATCATGATGAAATTAAAGCATAGTTGGAAGAAAAGATGATTACAGCGCACTTTTTTATCTATAAAAATGGCCCTGCAATCAGCTTTACCGCGCACTTTTTGAATTTGGAAAATTTTAGTGTTCAGCGCCAAAGAAATCGAACGCAAATATTGTTTGAATAAAGAAATTAATTGTTTGAATAAAATAAACTGGATATTTTCGAATAATATTTGGTATGCAGACTAGGAACATTATGAGGAATACGCAGTTTATATTATTGTCGTATTGTCAGCGCCATCTTGTATACTTACATGTAACAGAAATTGTGTCACCTTATTCCCGAATTTTGAGGAATATTATTGAAAGTTGTTTTTTTTGTATAATTAAGGGTCTTTTCATTTCGTTCTGGTACCCAGTTTGTTGCACAAATTTTTACACAAAAAGTGAGCTTTTTGTGTTTGTCTTATCTCTCATATCGTCACCCTCCCGGCTAACTGTCCTAACTAGCAATTGATGTTTTTCCAGGGCAACTGTTTTTCGGTCGGGCGTTACAGTCAAATTATTACTGTAGTTGCGATAGTTGTGGCTTTATCAATTATTTAAAAAGTTTTTTATATAGCTCTTGGCTTATTCTTTAAGTTAGTAGTCGCCCTAAAGCCCTAAGGTATCTATTTATTTATTCATATTAATTTGAAGCTACGTCTCGCAAAACCAAATACGTGATTATCTCCTAAACGGTAAACGATACAGATACGACGATTAAAGAGAACTTATTCGAAATATAGCTAAGAACGCGTAGGTAATGTTAGTGCAGATACGTCAGTTTGTGAGATACGACAGTTAGCGGGGAGGGCGACGATATGTGAAGCGTAATATAACAAAAACATGAAAAAGTGGAGGATTGAGGGCCCGAATTTTGTTTAGGTCATAACTTTTAAACAACAAGAAAATATGACCTGTTCTTGCTTTCACAAAATCTCACAAATTATCTAGAAGCATATAGGATTTCAAATAGCAGCTGTAAGTTGATGACTTGCATTTTATTTGCCTAGTAAACATTTACGTCAATGATATGTGAGGGCCCATTTTGAACAAGGATATCTCAAGTAGGAGAAGGTTTTGCGATAATATTTTGTTTTCACAAATTTTGTTTGGCGTTACCTTAGATTTTGGCATAAAAAGATTTTCTCTAGTGTTCATAGTTTAGCCGGTACAGCTGGGCTCTCAATCCTCTATGTGTGGATTGAGGGCCCAACTAAACAGTCTATAACTCGCTTATTTGACCGTCACAAATTCTGATTCTAACTCGCACATTTGTTTTGGAGTGTACACTAAATCTTTAGCATAGTTTTAATGAGTTTTGAAAAACGGGCCCTCACACCACACGCACACGAAAAGATCGATGGATTATATAAGGACTGATATGAAAGATAAGGGAGTTAGTGATGGTATGACAGGCGACAGGACAGAATGGATGAAAAAAACGTGTTGCGCCGACCCCAAGTAATATGGGATAAGGGCAGGAAGAAAAAGATATAAGGTTTAGTTTTAGTGTATTCAGAATTAAGATGTTAAACAACATACCTTCGTTGACGATATGCGTTTTGAATGCAAACGTTTCGTCGTCTAACACCTTCACTCTCGAGTTGCCCGCGTCTAGGACGTAGATCTCCCGCCGTTTCGGACATCTGCAATGACAAGATGCCTCAGTTAATCAATTGATTAGTGACGTAATAGAACAGAAATGGGTACTTGACATAACAATTTTGAACAAATATATCCGTCTCACTGATCAAGACGCCATATTCTATGGTGGCTGGGTGTGAGTGCATGATGGACTTTGACGTCAAAGAACATGTTAAACTTCTTCTTTTTACTAGCAGTTTTGAAACTTTATAAGTTACTAGCTGAACCCCGCGGTTTCACCCGCATTTTTCATTACTGCTCCGCTCCCGTGGGTCGTAGCGTGATGTTATACAGCCTATAGCATTCCTCGATAAATGGGCTATCTAACACTGAAAGAATTTTTCAAATCAGACCAGTAGTTCCAGAGATTACCCCCTACATACAAACTTACAAACTTACAAACATACAAACTTACAAATTTTACCTCTTTATAATATTAGTATAGAAGTATAGATAATGCTGTTGCTCATGAAGATACAAAATACTAGAACCAAAAAATATTTAATTTTGTAGTTGTTAAAATGGCATGCATATTCTCTACAGCTTCTTCATTTTATAACCAATGTCGATGCGATTATTAGAAAAAAAAATGTAATGTTAGGTTTTTGTTATTTAGTACAGAAATAAATAAGAAAAGTACCAAATTAAAAGACGAACTGGGAAACATACATGTTTAGATTTTATTACTTAAAAAAAATCTAGCTTTGCCAGAAGCGGCTTCGCCCGCGTGAAAACCATTTTCTTCATACAAACTTGAGACCCCCGTTTCATGTTGTTGTTTCGGTTAAGCGTTTATACAGCCAGTCGGTCAGTTTCTCCTTTTATATATATAATCGTTCCTCGTATAAACATAGTGTTCTCACCTAGCAAGCGCGACAGGCTGACTAAGCTGCTCCTTCCCGGTGCCTCTGGAGCCCCACACCAGCAGCGGAGGTGCAGTGGCCGCTATCTGAGCGCGCAGCGGCGAGTCCCGCACGCCGCGCGCGAACACTAGCACGCGCACGCACAGTGCACCCGCGCTCCAGGGACGCATTGTGATTCTGGAAATAATAATATGGTTTGGTTAGTAAGTTATGATATACACAAGGACAATACTTCATGTTAGAGATTAAAGTAGCATGGCCGCAAACACACGTACATCAAAGGGTTGGAAGAATTTGCCTGCTGCAGTCTTCCCGTCTGATTATAATTTGGGTATATCCAAGGCTAAAGTGGCTCTTAATAAACTAGTGTGCCTCAACATCAACGATTGCATCACTGCTAATCATCAGACGGGATCGCAGTCTAGCACTAGTTTACATTATTTAAAAAAATGTATCGCCTTATTACGCGATTATGAATGCTTTTAGAATAAACAATACGTTTCGTGGCAGAGGAGCTCGTGGCTAGATAATAACAGCCGCACAGGTCGATCTTCAAGGTTAAGCAACGCTTGCCTAGGTTGGTCTGTGGATGGGTGACCATCTTAACATAACGAGTTTCCTCCGTGCCTCGGAAAGCACGTTAAGCCGTTGGTCCCGGCTGTCATTTGGATATCTTTGGCAGTCGTTACGGATAGTCAGAAGCCAGTAAATCTGACTCCAGTCTTGCCTTGAAGTACCGTGTTACCCCAGTTAATGGGTTGTGGAGGTCTGGTAGGCAGCCGCTCCTCGTAAAATACTGGTATTCAGCTAAATCCGGCTTGACTGGAAGCCGACCCCAATATAGTTGGGAAAAGGCTAGGCAGATGATGATGAGATGATTATAATCGACTAACACTTTTCCAAACTACAGTGAAATTGGCTTCCAGTCTCACTGACTTTTACCAATAACTTCGTTGCTGTTTTTGTTATTACTCACTAAGATCTAGAACAGTGTTTTTCAACCTGTAGGTCACAAAGGCTTGCTTAGGGGGTCGTAAATCAGGTAAAAGTGAAAAGTGAGGGTTACAGACCCTTCTCTACAAAAAAGTATTACTCAGTAATAAAGCTGTGCCTGTTTATGCTTTACTATACTTTTTCTAATCTTTGTTCTATTTTTGACACGCGATTTGAAACATAATCGACTACACGTCTAAATTCGAAAAGCGGATACAAGAGCGCAGTGCGCCCGTCTGCCTAACGCAATGTTATAGTCCTACCGGGTCGCCACTATTTGTCTATTTAAAAAGATGTCACGTATATAAAAAGATTGAAATGATCTAAAAGTAGGGATAGAGCCTACCACGAAATGACCTACATAACTAATTAGGCCAGTGTCAAGCCTACCCCTCGGACACTTTTGGCCCGATTTCCATCGCAGCTGACTATAACAACTTTGAAGTGACCTACAAATTTATCTATACAGCCTATACAGGCTAGTGTCAAGGTCAGTGACGGTGTGAAGTAGAGGGTGTATAGACAATAGTCTGCGTAACTCTTCGGGGAGTATCGACATTGTTAGACAATATTCAAACTAGCAATAAATATTTTTTCTGGGTCTACCGGTCACGCATGAAACACTACGCGTCGTTGACAACTCGTTCCAGACGGTTACCACATGGCGTGCTACCCATTACTCGTTTTTAACCTATCACATACTCGCAACACGAGACACAATAGTAAAACAATAACAGCGCGGTCTCATAGGACCGGTCGGGGATTCATGAATTTAGCCGCTGGTCGCTACTGCAACAACGATACCAACTAAAACCCACTTTTATTCCTTCGGAGCCTCATAAGGGGGGCTCAGGATAACTCTTTCAAACAATCCAGCAAGTCAACTATTTCGAGTTGAAAGTAACCAACGCACCTATAGAGGCCAGTGTCGAGGTCGGTGACGGTGCAAGGCAGCGGCGCGTCGTCGATGGTCGCAGCAGCACTGACGGGGTCGCCGCCCGTGCAGCGCGCCTCGCCGTGGTAGTCCACCGTGCGGAGTATGACAGTAGAGTACAAACCTGTAGAGGCCAGTGTCGAGGTCGGTGACGGTGCAAGGCAGCGGCGCGTCGTCGATGGTCGCAGCAGCACTGACGGGGTCGCCGCCCGTGCAGCGCGCCTCGCCGTGGTAGTCCACCGTGCGGAGTATGACAGTAGAGTACAAACCTGTAGAGGCCAGTGTCGAGGTCGGTGACGGTGCAAGGCAGCGGCGCGTCGTCGATGGTCGCAGCAGCACTGACGGGGTCGCCGCCCGTGCAGCGCGCCTCGCCGTGGTAGTCCACCGTGCGGAGTATGACAGTAGAGTACAAACCTGTAGAGGCCAGTGTCGAGGTCGGTGACGGTGCAAGGCAGCGGCGCGTCGTCGATGGTCGCAGCAGCACTGACGGGGTCGCCGCCCGTGCAGCGCGCCTCGCCGTGGTAGTCCACCGTGCGGAGTATGACAGTAGAGTACAAACCTGTAGAGGCCAGTGTCGAGGTCGGTGACGGTGCAAGGCAGCGGCGCGTCGTCGATGGTCGCAGCAGCACTGACGGGGTCGCCGCCCGTGCAGCGCGCCTCGCCGTGGTAGTCCACCGTGCGGAGTATGACAGTAGAGTACAAACCTGTAGAGGCCAGTGTCGAGGTCGGTGACGGTGCAAGGCAGCGGCGCGTCGTCGATGGTCGCAGCAGCACTGACGGGGTCGCCGCCCGTGCAGCGCGCCTCGCCGTGGTAGTCCACCGTGCGGAGTACAACCACTACTTCTAAACCACATACGCACGCTGATTCTGGAAAATACAGATGTGGGGAGTTTGTTATAGCAATTTTTTATTCATCAGAGTACAAAGATCTGGTCAATAATAAATTGGCCAGATTTTTTCTATAAAGTCAAGGATATTTTTTATGATGGATCTCCTGATTCTAAAGATAAGAAAAGGTATAAAATTAACCTTTTCAAAAAACGTGTAAGATGAACTAAGCAGTATTAATGGATAAGAGAAGCGAAATTTTATATGTTATTCTCAAAAGGCTTTGGATCAAGATATTTGTTTGAGATGATAAAGTAACTGACTGGAATATAGTGATTGATGGATCAACTTAGAAGATTGATGTAAAATACTTGTAAGTAGAAGCAGTTTTAGCCTTCAGCGGCAATGTAAGCAGTACATTCGCGCTAATTTACATAATAGTATTCTATAAAATAGAAGTACCTGTCTATCTCAATGTCTATAAAGTCGGCCAGACATCGCATGACCAAAAAAATTATGTCACAGCGACATGCATTGATTTGTATATTAAATAGCATATAAGCAGCTCACATTTGTTTACTTACTATAAAATCAGAACATGACCGAGTACCAACCCGCCTTCTGAATGCATTAATTATGTACTTTCTAAGTTGATAGACACACATCAATAACTTATGGTAAAGAAAAACATTGTAGGAATCCTAATGATCTCAAATTGTCGGCACGCAACTGTTAGCGTATCGATCAGTATTCGTTCCTTCCCCGTTTGAAAAGAGGCCTTTGCTTTGCTGTGGGAGAATCACTATGCTATCTTTATAACTACACGTATTTTAACTCACCTAACTGCAAAGTACAGAGCCCAGGGAATGTGGTACTCGTCCGCACCCTGCCCAACTCCGCCAGCGCCTCAGCGAACCTCTGCTGAGCGTCATTATGAGCGAAGTCTACGGCTAAGAAGGCATTCTCTCTTGGTTCTGCGAGAGCGGCCGCGTCGCCTAGCCGGGCGCCCAGGGCAGCTGCCCGACTACTGACCTCACGGACTTCCACTTGTTGCTGAAGACCCGAGCATTCCGCTTCCACCTGATGAGTGACATTGGACGTTAGGTTTTGAATGACAGGGCTAAATGATATGTGAAGTGGAATCGCCCGTACCTTAGCCTTTTCTGCATCAATCAATTTCAGTTGTTCTTCGAGCAATTTTCGTTTATGTGTAGCGGCAGCTGCCGCGGCCGATTTCAATTCGCTGTGTCGTTTATCGATCGCTGCTTTCAGTTCTGCGAAATGTCGGTCTATCGCTTCGTCCGCTGCTGTCGCCGCCGCCTCGAGTCGTCTCAATTCGCTTGCCACTGCATCTCTCGCTGAACCCAGTTTACTGAGACATTCATTCGCTCTATACAACAGTATTTCAGACATTCTTTTCAATGCTATGGAGAATGGTACAACTGTGTGGTCGCAGGGGGTATCGCTGTGGGGCCCGTCGGCGCAATGTCGGCAGAATACGCAATCACAAGTCTCGCAGAAAAGAAGTTCTCTACCTGGATGCGAACTACACTGTGGTATAACCTCCCGACGCTGGCGGGCCATTAGATCGAGCAGCTGGTTGACGAGGAAGGAGGGCGGGAGCGCGGCCACCCCGCCCCGCGGTATCGTGATGAGCTCGCGGCAGATGGGACATCGGAAGCTGCCCGCGTCTCGCGTCTGTGAGGCCGCTATTCGAGTGAGGCAGTGCAGGCAGACTGTATGCGAGCAAGGCAGAAGCTTGGGCGTGTGCTCGCCTCCATCGTAAGTGCCTGGAAAAATACAGAACCGCTGTCAAGAGATCACATCGTCAGTTTAAAAGGAGTAAAGGTTAAAAAAGGATCATAGAATTTATATTATTCATTTTACACATTGGAAGATATAGTTATTTTAAGTATGAAATTAGACAGCAATTATAGAGCTAATTGTCAACCATTTTTCGAATATACTAAGTCGTCAATAGTTGTAATGTCTTCAGTTATCTGTACGATATATGTAAATAACTACAGATTACTGTAGATTATGGAGTCATTAACGGAAATAAGGCACTGATTAACATGGCTCAAGTATGTAACAGCAATAATGAATATTAATGATAACATTTAACATGGAGCTAAGACTATGGAACATGCTAATAGCAAGTGTTAGTAGCAAGAGTAATGAAAACGGAGGTAGGAACATACTCAATAAACGAGTTTACATGTCTTTCTGTCCCACTGCAGGACTATTATCAAACCTAAGTCATTTCCTTCACTTTAATCAACAGACTTAATTATTGGACCCGGGTATGTCCTTAAACTGCAACCAGCCATCGAGGGACAGGCAGCAGCATCCTTTTAACTTTCGGTGACCTCACTGCGGTCCCCAAGCCGCTGATGATGAATCAACAGACCGCTATATCCTCAAGTGGAACGGAGGAAGTTCCCTTTCCACACAATACTATCTATGTATATCTTCTATTTGATAAGGCTTGACTCATAGGACATGTAAACTCCCTTATCTCGTGTACGAGTGAGTGGTGTACTAACATAAACACGTGCCGCAGGTGAGGAAGCTCTCGTTAAAGTCCTCGTAGTTGATGGAGACGGTCTCGACGAGCGTGGAGCTCATGCTCGCCATCCCGACGCCCAGCCGTGAACTAGCACATAAGAAACATGTTTAACATAAAATCAGAAGCAAGAAAGACTTATGCACCGTAAAGTTTACAATGTTACTGGCTGAACACTCAAAGGCTATTCAATTTTAAGTTCTATTTTTACAAGTCAAACTCATATTTATTGCTAAAGTTGGACAGTTAAGAACGTCTCAAACCATTTAACAGAAATGCTAGATTTTGATAGCTTTTCAAGCTAAAGTAATAAGCAAAGTTCGAGAAATACAGAAATCAAATTGAAGTCCTTAAATCAGAAATCAGTATCTACCAGTAATTTGACAGAAATCAAAATGCAATGTTTGATTACAAATCTTTGGTTGGTACCTGTGACTTTATTTGGTAATAATGTTGGTAACGTAAAGTTTACAATGTTACTGGCTGAACACTCAAAGGCTATTCAATTTTAAGTTCTATTTTTACAAGTCAAACTCATATTTATTGCTAAAGTTGGACAGTTAAGAACGTCTCAAACCATTTAACAGAAATGCTAGATTTTGATAGCTTTTCAAGCTAAAGTAATAAGCAAAGTTCGAGAAATACAGAAATCAAATTGAAGTCCTTAAATCAGAAATCAGTATCTACCAGTAATTTGACAGAAATCAAAATGCAATGTTTGATTACAAATCTTTGGTTGGTACCTGTGACTTTATTTGGTAATAATGTTGGTAACTATCTTAGCCCAAGCTTTTTTGTTTTCATGAAATTATTTAAGTTTGCCTACAAGTTTTGTTACTATTTTGGTGTACAATAAAGTTCATTCCATTCTATTTTCCGGCATCCGGCAAGTTTTTGCTTCACAATTGATTCTTAAATTGAACATGACTGGGAACTTTATTATAAAAAGTCTATAAAACTTAAAAGCAATTTTACACTGTCCCGGTTGTACAAGTTACTTATATACAAAGTATCTGTTTTGTAGGCTTTATAAAAAGCATGCTACTTAGTACAATTCTTAAACTGCACACAAAATATGTGCTTTGGACGTGGGGTTAAGGACACCAGCCTGACATACAATACAATGCTTAAATCCTGCGTCAAAATGTTTATCACCACACTTCTTACTCACATTTATTTATAAGCGGAAATGAATTCCTAACTGGTGTTTTCACAAACCACAATATTATTTTATTCTTGGTAGTTTAAAGAAATCAATGTTCATAACTGTTTTTATGCTTATTTTTTTTTGTCACTATTAGGAGCAATCAAATGATAATGCACTATTTAACACTAAAATAATAGCTGTAACTAAGTACATATCCTTTAACAAGTTCATAAGGAAAATTAATTGAATAATAATGTAACAAGGAAGAAGTTGAGTATTGTTTGTTTGTAAAACAATTTGACCTTTATTCAATATAACAGGGCATATTATTGAAGCTATTTTATAAGCTACCTGTTCTGTTAATGTTCTTGGTCTGATGTAATGGTTTGGTAGTCTACCTATAAAAAATGACTCTATTTAATTTAAATAATTTAACAAATATGTTGGCACTTTCTTTTTATGAATAATAACTGATTGTTCCAAATATAATTTATAATAAATGTTAAAAACCATAAATTACAGTTGCAGTAAATAAAACAAGGACAGTTATTTTAACCCTACCTTGGGAGACAATATATTAGCAAGTATTCATTCTTTAGTTCATAGCCCGCTTAAGACAGTGTAAACTTAAAAAAAGTTAAAATTTAATAACTAATAGTAAAGAAAAACAAAGTTTAAAGACAATTTAATTTGGTTTAATTTGTCTCTAATTAAAACTTATAAATTGCTCAAATTAAACTAAGAATTGCTGCTGCGTTAATTTCACAACCAATTCTTTCCAAATAATATAAGTTTTAATGACCTGGAGAACATAGAAAAAAAAACATAATATCAGAAGAAATAGAGTATGTTCTACATTTGGTGTCCACACTTAGTCCATGACGGACCAATGTACATGAGACAGTAATTGATATTGGTATCAAATCTATTACGATTGGTCCAATTACGCCACACTTGATATATGTAACTGGGTTAGTTATCAACCAGATAAAACATAATAATGTGCACAAAACATTAACATTTGTGATTCACCAATCAGTGCGGATTGCTCTTGTTACATGCCATTGTCTCCAATTGAACTAATTATGTAATTGTTTTGACATTCATCATTGTAATCTACAATATTAAATGGGTTAAAAACTGCATAATTTTATCTTTGTTTTTTATTGATATTGTAACTGATGCAATTAGAATTTGATTTGGTTCCAGTCTTTGATTTGAATGGTAAATTGATTTAATAAAATATAAAATCTTCATTTATTTAGTTTATAAATTATTTTTAATTAAATTAGTTAATAAAACTTTCGGTAACCAGCAACCACACACCTATTTACTTTCTATTATGTCTCTAATTACGGTACTCAAAGGATTCAAATTATTTATTTAAACTTTATGTACAGTAGTAGTACAAAAGCAGGCTTAATACAACAAGGGATTCTCTACTAGCAACCTTTGTGTTAAAAATAGATATCAATTTAACTTATGAAAGTAGCACTAGTGTATTAGAATGACCAACAGACATGAATATTTATCAACCTTGGAAAATAAACAGCCAGCTTATCTAACAGCTGTTTTATATAAATAAATACATAAATAAATTTGGGAATAATGCCTCATTTACATAATTAGTAAGTAACATGAATAAATTACATTGACAATCATGGAGTGGACTGTCAACATGGAATTTTAAGAGCAGTGAACTTTTCAGATAATAATATCCAACTAAGAATGTAAAATTGTAAACAGATCTTGACAGCATCATTGTGAGTAAAGCAGGTTAAATATATTAACAAATTATGAAACTCACCTCTAAAGATTAAGATAAGGTGATATCTCTTAAATAAACCAATAAAAATACACACACACTCTCAGAAAGTTCATTGGCCTCACAAAATGTCTTTCAGTTTTGTTGTTATAGTGTGGTGCAAAATCGTGACATGTACTGTGCAGTTTATGGAACTAAATAAATTACAGTGCAAGATGGTTATATAATTAATCACATCTATTTATTACTGTGACTTATTCATACCATAGCGTAATAAAAATATAATATTGCTAATCTAGCAAAATATGATAATACTTACAGGAAGGAGCAACAATACATGGACGTGATATCAGGAACAAATTGCGATATGGCTCAGTCTACGTATCTCATATTAAACGCGACAACACTAACACTAACTAGCTTTATGACTTTTTTAAGTAAATTGAACGCGTAAATACAACGAAAAGCGAACGTAAACACATATTTTATTAAAACGTTAGCAACTTCACAATCACGCACACTCGTTAATTATGTACACAGCGCACTCTGCACATATATACGTATATATTAAACGACTTCCTTAGATAATTATAAGCCACAAATATCTTTATAATGTAAAACTTAAAAGCTCTTTCGTAATCGATCGATAGTTTTAACGAAACTATTCTCATGACAAAGAAACTTCATTACAATAAGACTTTGCTTCAGATTAACATAACCGTATGTTGAATAAGCGTAGCACTATGTTGAGAATGCGTTTTGATGATTTGTTATTGACTTATTCATATTTGGATGAAAATCCCTACCCAAATATTTATCTAAACTATTTTGTAGCGACTATTAACCTCACCATCACCTAAACATTTTGAACTGTCAAACAGTAAGGTTGTACCAACTTTTGAATGCTACGCTAACCTATTTTTATCGATATTTTTTACTCTCCAATTTGCCCGCCTTATATTAATGTTAACCTACATATGATTTTTTTTCTTCAATTTTGTAGCTTTCTTAAACTTTTCGTCTGCTATCTTAGCTTAGCTAATCACGAGTGGTCATTCAAACATTTGTTGGTACACTTATACGTATACTTCTTTTATTATCCCTTTACGGCAGTTTTTTTTAAGTCATCAAATGATTTCTATGACGGTATTTTGAAAATGAAAATATTTGAATGAAAAATAGCTCTAAAAATAAATATGAACAGTACATTTCGAATTCCAATGATATACAAGTCTCGGCGAATATAAATCCACCCCAAGCTTCGAAACACCAATTTATATCGGTTGAATAAGTGTTTGAACCAAATTTTTTTAGAAGTGGTTCTTGTTTTAAAACGTGGCTAAAAATATTCTTAGAACTTATGTGTTTATAATTTAATTGACCGGCTACAAGAAACGGACAGCAGACATTTGATATCGATATTGTTATAAAGATGAATCGTCCAACCCTATCGATACAGTACTGCCAACTGTAAGAAAAAAAATGCGGTGCGTTCGAAATGAGTTAATTTAGAGTATGTAGTTTTTAAAGTATGGTTATCGCTCCTCGTAAAATACTGGTATTCAGCTAAATCCGGCTTGACTGGAAGCCGACCCCAATATAGTTGGGAAAAGGCTAGGCAGATGATGAGTTTTTAAAGTATGGTGAAAATTAACAAAAAGAAAACAAACGCTAAAAATACGCTATTTATCTACCTAACTAAAAAATAAACCTATCTAAAAAATAAATACATTTTGTAGGGATTCTGTCTATAAGGTATCTTTCTTATTGACTATTCTTATAAACAATTTCATAATAAATGCAATTTCACTAAAAAATCGAGTCTTTATAATGGTTATTTCTAAAAGTTGATACATAGGTACACGAAGTCAATCAATGTCGAAGCCGGGTACTTATATTCGAGTTATCTCACTCACGCAAATCTATGATTATTATTTTTGCATCATTTACGAAATCGTTTCAACTGCGTGGCTATTACGGGATTAAAAAAAAATAAGCCAAGTTTTGTAAATAAAAGTTGTTTCCAAAACCATAAAGTCAAAGTTATGGGTAAAAAGTTATAGTGGTTTGAATGTGGCCGCGTTTTTTAAAAGAGATGAACCGGTCGGTTATGTACAGAAATCTTTAAAAATAAGCGTAGCAAAGATCTGCATTATAGGTAAATAATACATTGAAATTGCAAAAAAATTGTAAGTGCTTAATAAAACTCCTACAACTGTAGTTTATATGCCAACTGTTTTTAACAGCAATAACAACTGCAAATTGCATTTTTTTTAAACCTTTATTTTTGTACGATATTTCAAGCGCCAAAATTCGCAGAGCCTAACTTCACACTCGCCAACTTATAACGGACGATCTGTAACTGTAGTTTATATTTTAGGAGTTGTAAGATTAGTCTCGTCTTGACTTGGTCCACCACTGGTGAAAAATATGTTATCGCCGATGTCCCGCTGAAAAAACCTAAAATATAAATTTGAATTCCTTTTACAGAGAGGCCAGCAGCAGTCATTTCTTCGAAACTGTTCACCAAAGCAATAGAGGATGTCTTTATTTAGAGAATGTTCAAGGTTCTGGACTGGAGAGGGCTAGGCATTCATATCAATGGTAAGTACACCACTCACTTTCGAATCGCTGACGATAATAGTATTCATGGCTGAGACTATGGACGAGTTTAGAACAATGACCTTAATAGAGCTTCCGAATGAGTGGATTGACATCTAAGTACACTTGAAGTTGTGGACGAGTACGTTTACTTGGGACAGAAGGTCCAGACAGGCAGGTCTAGCGTCTAGAAAGAGGTCACTCGTCGAATACCCTACTCAGCTTGGTAGCTTTGGGGTAGATCTGCAGTACCTACTTTCTCGTTGCACATGCCATAGTGCGTGTTGCCGGTGTTTTTTTTTTAAATTAGTATAGGTAAACTAGTGCTTGACCACGGTCCCACCTGATGGTAAGCAGTGATGCTATAGTTGATGGTGAGGCGCACTAGTTTATTAAGGGCCTATTATTCACCCTAGCCTTGAAGACACCTAAATTATAAACGGACGGCAAAACCGCAGCAAGCAAATTTAACCAGTCCTTGCTTACTGTGCTCTCAATAAAATAGGGCGCACCACCATCAATGACTGCATCACTGCTTACCGTCAGGTGGGATCGCAGTCAACCACTAGTGTTAATTAAATAAAGGGATGACTCACAGTTTTGGTTGTAAAAGTAGGTAATAGTGTGTATGTATTTTTGTTCTTTCTTCTTCACGGGCGAATGGCTTACCGTATTTAAATGAAATATGGTACACGGGTAGACCTGGTGTCCTGGAATAACACATAGGATACTTTTTATCCCGGGCACAGATTAATAAATAGTTACTTCGTCCCGGGAGTATGTTCCCTTTGGATAATTTTAATCACACCACAGCTGGGGGTTTAAACCCAATGTGGTATGATAATAGAAAAGTGTGCTTAAGCTGCTGGGAGAATTTTTTCCGAAAAAATTAAAAAGTTTCGTATAAATTACTTATCTCTACTTCATCCTAGGGCTGCCATCACTTAAATCGCCGACGCCGGACAAAAACTTCAAAAACCCCGGACATTTGGATGAAATTCAGTTTTTCCCCGGACACCCAGAAAAAAATATTACAATAAAAGTAAAATGTATTCATTTAAACAGCTTGTTTGCTAGCTAGTTATTTAACAATGTTTGACACAATCAACTTAAACTACAGCTTAACAAATAAAATAGTCAAAATTCAGGCATCGGCCGTCATCGGCTATTTTGAAGCGTCGGAGTTAGCTTGGTTGCAGTTACCAATTACGAATGAATTTTTAACTAAGATTTGTTTAGATTTATCGCTTATCTTTTAACTAATCGGGAATGCCCCTGACTCTAAAAGCGTCCGGGTTTCACCCGGACACTTTTTGACAACCCCGCCCGGACGCTCCCCGGACACCCTCTAAACTAGGACAAATCCGGGGAAACCCGGACGGATGGCAGCCCTACTTCATCCACATACTGTTTCTAATTTCTAGCCAGTGTTGCCAATTTTGCGACTTTGCCGTTAAATGGCGATTTTTTGCTAAATAATATTTAAGCGACCAATATAATTTAGTAACTTATCTTTCAGAGTACAAATTAAAACAGTTTTAAATAATGGATATGTTTTACTATAATTTTTTTACATAATTTAAACTCAAGTAAATTTTTAAGTATAACGAAGAAGGTATGTTATGAGAATGAATTCTCATATAGGTAAATTCCTGGATCTTCAACGAGAGGAATTATTTTTGTTAGCTATTATTTGAGCACTCAAGCAAGTAAGAAAATAGATAACTATTTTATTACACAGGAAGTCCACTCTCTTTCTCCGAAAAGAAAATTCATAAATGAACGATGAATTCGTACAACTCTCTATTTTATTTACGGACATGTAAAAGTTTCCGTTTTGTTGTTTGTGTGTGCTTTTGAACTTAAAATACTGACTTCAGAGTAACAACAGTCAGCGTTCAGCGTGATTATAGAATAAAGCGTTATCAATATTGTGTTGTTATTGTCAATCATTATTACAGGTGATGCAATATTTATCTATAAAACTCATATCATAGATGGCCTGAAAAAGGAAATGGCGTCTTCAAACTTTGGAGTTGGCAACACTGTTCGGTAAATAGTATCTGTGAGTTTAGTGTTCTCAGGGGCGCGGAAAACTCGTTTGGTGCTATCTTTTTATACGATTATATGTTTTTGGAGTTTTTTTAACAGATACGTTCAGTAATATGAGGAATAATACTTTGAGTGAGTGCTATAAGTTAATTGTCGCACGAACGCAAGCCTCTGTAAAAATAGGTAAACCTACCACAATATAAATTATCATTAGCCTATCGCTACTGATAAATAGATAGAGATTTACGCAATATTATTTATTATTTCATTGGGAAAAAAGAAAGAATCATAACACCTATGTAGGTGTTATGATTATTTTCGATATGAATGAACCTATCTTATCGCGGAATTAGTTATAGATTTTCCCATCAACTTGGGCATCGCTTACACTTTTTAAAGATCTTTCGAAGCGTCTTGTTGACACTTCGCGTGACCCAAGGGCTGGCTTTTACCCAATGCCGCCAGTCTTTTGGGCACACTTTCGGTCGACAGCGATGTGGAGGAATTTTTTGACGCCATATTTTAGTTTAGAGTAAGAGTTAGTGATATATAGTTTTAATTAGTTACCTATGTATATTTTTACCCATCTTTCCATGTTGTACTTAATAAATAAAGCCCTTCTACTTGGGCATCCGTAGGTCACAAGTTGTTCCAGTGGCCACTAAATATTAATTTAATTTCATTCATCTTATGTTGTTCCAATACAAAATTTTCTATTAAGTACCTACTATAAGGGTGTTCCAGCGAGAGCGATGGGCACGGACTTACCACGACGAGTTAAAATGTCAGTCGTGCGAGCGAGAAAGACGGATGATGAAGCTATACACCGTATAGCTCCATACCTTCAACAGTTCATTTTAGGTCGTAAAAAGGATCGTTTTCCTGCTGTAAGTTCAAGACAGTTGAGCTGCAAACGTTAATGCGGCCAAGGACTGGAACAATTAGCCTGCTGCGGTCTTCCCTTTCCGTTTATAATTTATGTCCGTAAGGATTGAGGAGTCCCATCAGATTCTTTAAATCAGATCTCCCCATTATTTTGCAGCAATGTAGATTATTTTGCAGCATGAATTCTTGATTTAGCAGCATTTCCTCAATCCTTACGGTCATTATAATTGGAGTAAAGTTTTAATAAACTAGTGCGCTTCACCATCAACGATTGCATCACTGCTTACCATCAGGAGGGATCGCGGTCGAGCACTGGTATACATATATATACCAATTTAAAAAAAAGTTATACGGCTAGTTTAGTTCAGTGCTTAACTATGGTAGGTACTAGTTGTGCCATAACACTAACTTGCTAGACGAACATTGCATTAGACAAAAATAGTTAAACTCAGTCAAGGTTGTAAAAGACAAAATAAGGATTTAGTTTTATCTGTTAGATAATACTCCTATTTTTTATTTGTGGTAAACAAGATAATCATGTCAGATCTGATTGTTAAGTAAATGTAAAGTATATCGTATATTATTTTCATGAATAATTATATCTATAATTAAGTGTGTAAGCACAGAGATCTACACCCGTCTAGGTTAGGTACCTACAGCATCAGATTTTTTTTACTATTGGACTGGATTCGATCCCCTGGTCTGGTTATTTTGCAGTTATACCTACAGTATGCATAGCCCGAACGGGGATCTGGGCCTTAGTGCGACATTTCTAGGTACCTACTTGAGGGGAGAGGGGGGGGGGTCAAGAGTAAACCTTTTTTTCCATGCGATATGACATAAGCTATGACATAAGCACGTTTAAAAACTCACACTAGGCCCTCTACCCAGCGTTTCGAGGAATACTTACTCACAGTGTTGTCTTATTTTGTTTTAGGAATGGCCGTCGAAGTTACTCGTCGTCGTCACAGGAGCCCAAACCATTTAAGGCGGTTCCGGGACTTTCGTCTTTACCTATAATTGGTTCCGCGCATCATTTTCTACCTAAAATTGGTAAGTATTTACTCTCAGATTCGGCTGTTCTAGTTATTTCCTCCCCCTGGGCACTTAATTCCCTTACCGCGGTAAAATAAAAAAGTACCTATTAGTAAAAGTAGCTTAAAAATTAGAGATAATTATATCTCAAATATTCTCTGTGAAAAAAAATCTCTGTGAAAGTTCTGCTTTTGTTTTCAATCGTTTAGAAGACGTATTTCGTAGTTTGAAATCCCTTTCCCTTGTGACATAAGTTATCCGTCAGAGTTCCGAAAATCGGTCCAACCATTTCGAAGATCAGTTCCGCATAAACTGAAAGACAGACAACAGACAGACAAGTTTAAAATTCGTATTTTTGTTATAGGTATCGAATATACCTTCATATTGATATTACTATTAGACACTGCCAATTTATTTATATGTAAGAATAGCTATTAGATATAGTTAGATAGGCTATCGAGCTGTCACATTTTAGATCTTCACAATAAGCCTTAGCACTTGACATGTCACGAGATCCCCATAACTAAACTATAATTTTTATAAATTATTTATTATTTTGTTTTGTGACGTTCTTGCTCTCTTGGTGAATACTTAATAAAGATTTTCTCTGAGTAAATAGTATCCTATAGTCTACTTCAGGACATCTGGACATTCGCGAACAGACATTTGAGCGCGGAAATAAAACTAACAGACGCACTTAGATTCAAACTTTTGCTGTTATAATATTTATGTGACTATATTATTAATTATTATTATATTGTCTTTGTCTTCAGGGTCAATTGGACCAAATCTAAACGCTTTTGACTTGATGGATACATTACATAAGAGGTTTGGCCCCATAGTCAAAATGAAAGGGGTCTTTGGAAGAGCTGATATGGTCTTTTTATTCGAACCTGAATATGTTGAACAGGTAATTACTTTCTTAACATAGTGTTGTAGTTTCTCTAGTCAGGAAAATTAACAGCTTAACACCTTAAGGGTAGGTAGGTACTCTTTCGTACAATTCCACAAAAGTGATACCCAAGTCACTTTTGTGGAATTATACGAAAGAGCAACCGTTAAAGAGTTAGCTTTGTATTAGGGTTACTGGGAATGAACTAGGCGCGGTTAACGAAAGATTAGGCGGGATCCGGGCGTCACTGGCCCGGAAGGCCTCTAAAACTTGATTAGCAAACCTCTTTTGAAACAAGAGAAAAATTCTCCCACTAAAAACCAAACACTTTTTTAATCGTTTTAGCCAGTCAAAGTCTGGAGCAGATGAGACATCCGCTCCACTCAGAGCAGGAGTTAATTTAACAATTAATTTCCCTGCTACTACCAACTGATATTGTTAACAATCTAAAATATAGGCAACTAAGAAAAAAATAATGTTATTTCAGGTTTTCCGGGCGCAGGAGGCAAACCCGATTCGACCTGGACTTAAATCACTTGAATATTTTAGAGAAAACACCCAGAAGTGTACAGCTGATGGCTTATATGGATTAACTACTGTGTAATATTTTATTAATTTATGGATCAGAATGCACAATTAAAAGAATGGATGAAAAAAATTGCATGTAGATGAGAATTTTGACATGGATATGTGGTGTGGCGAGAATGGATAAAGTAGGAAATAAGTATATTAGAGGAAGTTGAAAGGAAATCGTTTGTCTTGATGGTCATGTGAAGAGGATGGACGAAACACATGTTACGAAAGATTTCTGACGTACATGTAGACTGATGTAAAGGGAGAAGAAGGAGGAAGGCCAAAGAAAAGATGGATGGATTGTGTGAGAAGTCAAAAAGAGAGTTAGTGGTACTATGACGGGTGACAAGACCGGTTGGAAGAAAGAAATGTCTTGCGCCGATCCCAAGTAATATGGAACAAGGGCAGGAAAATGAAGAAATTGTTATTGATATTAGGCAATCCTACACACGTAGGTAATATGATTAACTCTTTTGGACTTTCAACTCTCGACGTTAAGTTAAGCGTTGATAAATCCAAGATTTGATAGCCCCTATGACATTATTAAAATTTATTGTATATTTCAGACAAGGAGAGAAATGGCGTGAATTTCGATCTAAAGTCAATCCGGCTTTGTTGAAACTAGGGCTTTCAAATACCGGATTTTTTCAATACCGGTATCAATACCGGTATTGGAATAGCTCAATACCGTGATCACGTGATCACGGTATTGAACTCAAGTTTTTTGTATATTTTTTTAATTTTTAAACTAGTGTTTCTTCTTCTTCGAATCATAATAATATTTAAATAAATAATGAAATTATTGGTTAAAAACACAATTTTATTTTTTTGTTTCCAATAAAACCCACGAAAAGAGAGATACGAGACAGATTTTACCTTATAAGAGTGATATAACAGATTAAAAAGGTGTTTCAGGTACCATTTAACCAAAAATTTTTTTCCAGTCATAATTTTGAATATAAAATTTATGTAATGCGAATCCACAAAGTTGTAAAAAGATTTTTGTAGCATGTGGCACATCACTAGCAAGAGGATAGAGTAGAGAATTTTTGAGAGAGTTTGAAGATTCCAGTCACTTTTGATTCTTTTTTTGTAGCCATGTAAATAGCTGTAACATGAACAGCTTTAATTTAAGTCCGAAACTTTGCATTTTTGAATTTAGAAGTACTCTTATACAATATACGTTTAAATAAAATTAAAATTAACGTCTACGCCTTACACATTTTCTAATATTTGAATTTAAATGTAATATGTTAGTCTATTTTTCAAAAAACATTAAAATGTCGATGAAAAAAAATCCACAATGCATGGATAGTGTTTAGGGGACCTGAAAGGATAGCAGATGATCCTTCCAGTCAACCATTTTAATTTGGTACACGATGCACCAAACATGTGTGCGTCAGAATGGCTGGATATCTGTGGCGTTGGTCTATGAGAGTTGATTCGAATATTTGCTACATATATAATAAATAATTGCTACATAGGATATGTATTTAGAAAGTCATCATCTTCCTACCCTTGTCCCGTTTTATTTGGGGTCGGCGCAACACGTCTTTTTCTTCCATTCTGTCTTGTCACTCGTCACGCTATCACTCACTCCCTTTTCTTCTATATCACTTCTCACACAATCCATCCATCTTTTCTTTGGCCGCCCTCTCCCTCTCCATCCATCCACATGTAAACTCATAACTCTTTTAGTAACATGCGTTTCTCCTATTTACATGACCATACCAAGATAAACGATTCCCTTTCTACTTTTCAGTCACTGGCGCCACTTTCAAACTTCCCCTAATATACTCATTCCTCACTTTGTCCATTCTTGTCACACCACACATCCATCTTAACATTTTCATCTCCGCCACGTGCAATCTTTTTTCATTCGTCTTTTTCACAGCCCAACATTCTGATCCATACAACATGACAGGTCTTATCACGGACTTGTAGATTTTACCCTTCAACTTGAGGGGCATCCGTGGGTCACAAGTTGTACCAGTGACCTGTCGCCATTTCATCCATCCTGAGTTGATCCGATGTGTTACGTCTCGGTCTACCTCACCGTTGCCTTGGACAAGAGACCCGAGATACCGAAAGTCAGAACAGATTGGTATGGGCGTTCCGGTGAGAGCTAAAAGCACAGGACTGGGGAGACCGCCGAAATCGCAGAACAGGTATTCCGTTTTGGTTCTGCTTAATTTCAGGCCAACACTCTCCAGCCTGTGCAACCACGCCTCCAATCTGCTCTGGACCTCTAGGCCACTCTCGGCAACCAGGACAATGTCGTCGGCAAACAGCATACACCAGGGAGCCTCTTCCTGAATATCAGACGTCAGAGCGTCTATTATCAGTAGCAAGAGGTAAGGGCTAAGAGCCGACCCCTGATGTAAGCCGACTGCCACATTGAAGCTGCCAGTAGTGCCTACTGCAGACCGGACTTGGGAACTGTAGTGACTGTACATGGATCAACTGCACATACTTCCCCAAAATATTTTTTTTTGACCAGCGCAATCCTGACGTTTAGTTGGCTGGTCACTTCCTTGTTTTAAGTCAAACATACAGTTTCCCGAAATGTATTGCGTCAATATTTTTTTTAATAATATAATAATAATAATTGCTAAATATTTACTTCATTAGTCTAATTTAGTTGTAACTTCAAACATATGTTAAATAAAGGATGTTATTCAGAGCAATTATTTATTATATCTATATTATCTATGTAGCAATTTGCGAATCAACTCTCATCTATAGACCAACGCCACATACAACCAGCCATTCTGACGCATACCCAAACACCCTGTACATTAAAGATTGTAATACCGTAATCACGGTATTGGCAAGTCAATACCGGTATTGAAAAAAGACCAAAATATATCCGTGATCACGGTATTACGGGATCCCGTAATACCGATATTGAAAGCCCTAGTTGAAACTTAAACTAGTAAAAGTGTATGCGCCGGGACTTGATGAAGTTTCTAAGGATGCGGTGAACAGGTATCTACTTAATTTATCTTTAAAATCATATCATCGACTATTTTTAATCTTGTCCGAATCATTTTTCTCAATCTACCCAGTTGATATGGTAAAACATTATTTTGATGAACAAAATCCAGAATCCGGTATTCTAGCTCGTAGTGACTCATGACTGATAGTCGCTATGAGTCTCTGCCTAGATAGCCAGATAGTTGGTTTCAGAGGGCGGTATAATAAATATAATAGTCTACATTAAACCTTCTTAAAAGCTGGTCACCTGGACCGTTGTCTTTCATTTTACTTACATAGTTACTAATAAAATAATAATCTTTTCAAGGCTAAAGCGACTGAAAGATGACCAGGCATATTTGGAAAAAAACTTTAACCTAGAAATGACAAGGTGGTCCTTAGAGTCGGTAGCACTTATGGCTTTAGGATCGAGAATCGGATGCCTAGACGATACCTTCACAGAGGATCATCCGGGACGCAAGCTGATGCAGTTCACAAAAGACATGGTCGATACAGCTCTAGAACTTGAATTATTGGCAGGCATTTGGAAATACTTCGCGATACCTACTTTCAAGAAGATGATGAATACATATCAAACGCAATGGGAGTAAGTTAACAGTACAAATATTGTTAGAGACTATTCCAAAAGATCTTCCACCAATACTAGTTACTTAATAATATTTACAGTATCTGTGCGACATATATAGAAAAAGCAAAAAAGGAGATAAACGAAAGAGGGTATGACATTCCTGATGAAGAGAAAAGTATTGTCGAGAGACTTTTGGCTATTGACGAGAGAGTAGCTGTCATAATGGCTACCGAAATGTTAGCTGCTGGTATTGACACGGTAAGAATGTAATAAGAAGACACTGGTGGTTGAGTATTTCTCAACCTTATAACTAAGTAACAGAAGGTTTAAAATATCAATGACAATTTGTTCACAGGTATCTTTTACAGCTACTACTTTATTATATCATTTAGCGACACATCCTGATAAACAAGAGAAACTTCGCCAAGAGATACGTTCGGATAATCCACACAAACGCTACCTCAGGGCTTGTTTGAAAGAGTCGCTCAGGCTTCGGGCCGTGGTTCCCTCCAATTTGAGGAGGACCGACAGAGATCACGTTGTGGGTGGTTATCTTATTCCAAAAGGGGTAAGTTTGATAGATTAGATGTAAGTCGTAATATGATTTCAAAGAGTGTCCATGGAGTTTCTGGCACGTTCTTCTTCATAGAGATCTACGCTTTGGAACGTGTAATTTACTGACCGATATTTGAATATTCAAAACTGCGTGAAAATGGTCTATTTGAAAGAAATGATTAAGACTTTAGACTTTGATATAACTAAATCATAATATTTTTTAATACATTCACCTACTCAAAAACCTACCCTAGTCCCTACCGTTTTTATAAGGCACGCAATTTACTGTTTTCCGCGCTAGTACTAAAAAGTGAGCCGCCGTTACAATTTGTGTATGTATAACCGTGGTATAACCCCTCCAGCTCCAAATGGAGCAAGCTTGTCAGACTTTTACTAGCATAAGATACTAAGGCTTTATTAATTAAAAAACTTTGTCTAATTGTTTGTTTTCCCAAAGAAATAAATAAAAGCCACCTGTTCTTTAGTTACCCTTTGCGTGCCAAGGCCGCGGTAGCACTTTGGATTTGATTGAAAAATTTTATTAACTGTGTTCTGTGTCTTGTTCCAGGTTGATGTGGTATCACCTAACGAATACTTGTCCAGACTGGAAAAATATTACCCAAAGGCAAACGAATTTATTCCCGAAAGATGGTTGACTGATAAATCGGATCCTATATATTACGGAAATGCACCTCAGATGATAACCTTACCGTTTGGTTTCGGCATAAGAAGTTGTATCGGGAGAAGAATTTCTGAACTGGAGATTGAAACGTTCATGAAGAGATTATTCGATGAATTTAAAGTTACATGGGAGGGACCTCCCATCAACATTGTTAATAAGATGTTAGTCACGTATGCTGAACCTTTCTACTTTAAATTTGAAAATGCTAAATAATCTTATAGACCAGGGTAGATAATTTTTGAAACCAAAAAAAATTACATTTCCATAAGACTTGTAGTTTTGCCGGAAATCAAGATAAACCATTTTTTACCCTTAAAAACTCACCCCCTCCCACTTCCCGAACTCGGATCGACCGTAATTTATTTTTCCTTTCATTTTGATCATATTCCCTTGCTTTTCTAATGGGTTTCATCCTACTGTAATTTGTTTTCATTTTTTACCATTTTTGTAGGCTTTGACCCTGGTCTAGAAAGAAAGAAAGAAAGAAAGAAAAAGAATTTATTTGGTACAGCACGAGACACAGAAAATCAACTTTATAAGTGAATGTGACACGAAACAGAAAAAAAATACAAAAATAAGGTAGAACAAAAAAAAATAATAATAAAAAATTACAAATGGTTGTGTGCCTCACGGCTGCACCAAAAAGGTCCAGTTCAGCATGAAAGCCAGACAACTAGTGCCTGACGCTGGTTTTCGACTGAACCTATGGCTGTGACGCAACGGACGCAAAGCTGTTTAGGGGTGTAATGGAATAGTGTGTTTGTTTAGTGTGTGATAATAAACATAAGATAAAAAGAACCAAAAATGGATGAAGAACGAAGGAAACCAAACAAAAATAAATAAAAGAAAAGAACGACCAATAAGAAAGAAAAGAAGAAAAGAGCAAACATCATTGGAACAATGCAGACACCAAGCACTTAAAAGCAGTTTAAACCAAGGCAGGTACACGTACATTATATAATTGAGGTATTTTGTGCTACCATATCCAGCTTTCGTTGTGCATCAATCAGGTATTGACGTAAGCGTATTCTAAATGTACCCATCGTATTTATCACTCTGATAGGGGGCGGGAGATTATTCCACACCTTAGAGGCCGCATAACGAAAGCTTCCCCTAAAAGCAGCTGTACCGCAGGACTGTGTCGAAAGTTGCTGTGAGCATTGCCTTCTTCCGCATTCCCGCTTGTTCGTAAGCCAACTCAATTTATGAAACAAGTAGTCCGGTTTTTGATATTTAATTATACCGAACAGAAGGCAAGCTAAGTGCAGTTTACGTCTGGACTTCATCCTCAGCGTAAAGTGCTTGTTAAGGTACGGCGTTACATGGGTTCTGCGGGGAATGTTGTAACAAAACCGAGCGCAAGCGTTTTGCACTCTTTGGATAAGGCGATCTGTACGTGCTAATAAGCGCGGGCCATATACGGTATCTGCGTAGTTCAACCTAGAAAGGACCAGGGTTTCCACCAGCTGCTCCCGCAGTGCTTCGGACAAGTACGGTCGCATCTTGTATAACACCTTCAAGCGATAGAAACAATTTCTAACGGAGTCTGCTACGTGTTTCTCAAAACGCAGGTCTTTATCCATGGTTAGTCCCAAATTCTTTGCCTCATACACTCGCTCTATCTGCTCCCCCATTAGCTTCAGATTGAATGACAAGGGTAGCTTAGCAAGCTGCTGTCTTGAGCCAAACACCAAATATTTAGTTTTAGTAGGGTTCAATGACAAGCAGTTTTCCTCAGACCATTGCACAATTCTTTGGAGGTCATCGTTAAGGTCTTTAATGGCCTTATCGTACTCGTCTGGTCGAAAAGATATATAAATCTGAACGTCATCGGCGTATATGTGATATCTACAGTTAAGGAGACACTTGATGATGTCCGCACAGTATAGAATGAAAATAATCGGACCCAAAATCGAACCCTGAGGGACACCTCTTTCTACTGCAATGAGTGCTGATCTTAGAGTAGTGCCGTCACCCAAACGCAAATCGACAAACTGTTTCCTGTTGGTAAGGTAGCTGCGGAACCACTGCACGGCGCTAGGATCGAAACCGTAATAGATTAGCTTGGACAATAAAAGCGGAATATTTATTGCATCAAATGCCCGGGAAAAATCAAGCAAAACGAGTATTGAACACATTCCCTGATCCTGGGCAGCTAAGATGTTATCAGTTACGTCCAATAAAGCAGTAGACGTACTGCGTTGCTTCCGGAACCCGGATTGCAAGTCAGGTAGAATGTTGTTTTGTTCCAAAAACCGAGTTAATTGCTGGCTGACGACTTTTTCCATTACCTTGGATAGACAAGGTAAAATGCTTATAGGACGCAAATCTTTTAACTCGGTTGGATTAGAATTTTTAGGTAACGGCCTAACTGAGGCAATTTTCCATTGTTCGGGAAAAGTTGACGTCACTATAGAGCAGTTAATTATTTCCGTTATTACATTTAAAGTGTGCGGCAGAGTCATGTTAATCATATCCAAGGTAATGTTGTCGCAACCCTCAGCGTTACTTTTAAGGTTGCCAATGATCCGCGAGATGTCGCTCGGTTCTACTGGGATGAGAGCAAAAGTAGGTTCGCCGTGTCTATTTTCTTCATAAAACGTCATTAGTGCTGTGCTAGCTGTAGGGTTACCAGGAACTATCAAAAAGTTGTTATTTATCACGTCGGGATCAGTAAATTGCGATGGTAGGTCTTGCATATTTTTGAAAGGCAACAAAGTGGATTTCAAGTTTTTCCATAACAATTTCGGATTTTTTATCTTATTATTAATGTTATGTTTGAAATACGCAACTTTTTCACTATGTAATGAAGTAACCACTAATCGCTTTAGCTCCTTATAATATTTTATTTTAGCTTCAGTTTTTGTTTTCCTACAGACATTTAGTGCGTCGTCACGTAAACGCATCATTAGTTTGACTGTATCGGTAATCCACGGATATGATTTTTCCCTAACAGTGCACGATTTAACCGGGGCGTGAGCATCAAACAGGGCGATTATATACGTGTTAAAGGCTTGAACCATATCAGTAACACCGTCCAGCAAAGAAATGCGCTCAAAACAAAAAAATGAAATGTCTTCGATCAACCTTTCTGTGCACACATTTTTAAGAGGACGGAACTTTATCAAGTATGGAATGAATTTCTCACGCTTAATGTGGAATTCACCTATTATAATAGAATGGCCATATAGAGTGCCAAGTGATTCCACAGAGACATATCTTGCCCTCATATCTGTACACAGAAGGTCAATTAGAGTCTCACTGGATGATGTGAAATGTGTGGGAGTAGTTACCAACTGCCCGAGGCTGAGACAATTGAGAAATTCGTTCACTTTTTTCGTTTTTATTCCGCATGTATCAAGCAAATTAACATTAAAGTCGCCAAGCAGAATATAGTGGTCACAGTTACCCAGTGAACTGATAGCATCCGTTATGGCGTCCAGGAATAAAACTAAGTCAAGCCACGGTGGTCTGTAGGCTGTACCTACGGCGACTTTTTTGCCGTTTAAAGTCAACATTAGCCACATTTGCTCAACTGATTCGAACCTAGGATCGATGGCCGTAGTACAAGTACGTGCGCTCAGACCCTGCCGAAGATAAAAGGCGACGCCGCCACCGCGACCCAAGCGCACACTCGCCGGCCGCGGCGTGTGACGTAGTCGATAGCCCGGCACCACGGGAGCACGCCCCTCCTGGCCCGATTGCAACCACGTTTCATTAATAGCCATCACGTCAAAGCAATGCCTGTCAATAGCCCCAATCAAGTCATCATGACCCGTACCCAATGATCCAGCGTTAAAAAAGCCAACTTTAAAAAACTTGTGTCGTTTATTTGTCATTGTAATAATAGAAATCAAATTGTGTACAATTAGTCGTTCCATAAAATAGTAATATTAGAATCAGCCGTACTCCAACCATTTCAAACTGTATTATATGACTTTTATAAATAATTAAGGGTAACAAGGAATATAAGCTTCGATATATAAATATGCTTGTAAATAGTGTATTAATATATAAGTGAAAATAAATATGTATACTTGTAAATAGTGTATTAATATATAAGTGTAAATATTGTAAACTTGTAAATAGTGTAATAATAATTAAGTGTAAATATGTATGTGTTATAGTATAAAACTGGCTTACGTCTGCGTTGCTAAGGAGCTTCGTGAGACAAACAGCTATCGGTAAAAAGTACTGCAAACAATAGCCATATTCATATGTACACTGATACAACAAAACATTACAGCAACAACTATTTAATAAATCGGTTACGACATCCATACAATAAACTATCAAAAAGTAAAATATGATTACATAACTTTTCTTGCATATCATATAAGTAGCTCGATATTTGTATATAAACACACACAATAAGGGTTCGCAATTATCTAACATAAAAGTTCCCAGTGCCATATCAACAGAATAAACAAAAAACAAGTTACTAATAATTATAAATCGTAAATAGTTCAAACGGGTCCCTAACCAAAAATCCTGCCAATGTCGTCCTCACATCGGATAAGTTCAGCCTTGCGGCCATCCTCCTTGCGTGCGAAGATTCTTCCATCCTTCGTCCAGACATACTTCCAACCTTGTTGAGTCCCCGCCTGACGAGAACGATAAAATAATTGGCGGTTTGTTCGCGTAAGTCGCTCATTGACGTACACACGGTGCGCCTGCCCGCTCATACCCAGATCGTGTGTAGTCAGTCCGCGCCGCACCCGGGCCGCGCGCAGTAGTGCATCGCGCGTAGCTCGCCTAGTAAGACGAATAGATATGTTACGCGGCCGCTGCGCGGTGGGGTCGGCAGAGATGGAGCCGCTGGTACGATTTCGGAACGTGGATCCAACTCGTTCCGCATGTACCACGTCCTTCTCATCGATGGCAACACCAAGCTTTGTCCCGAGTACCTTCACCAAGTGCAGGGCGCTCTCGTCCTTGCATTCTGGAACACCCGAAACTTCGATTTCGTTGAGGAGCAGCTCCTGGTCACGAGCGTTCAATTGGCACCTCAGCTCGTCGATGGTGTTTTCCAGATGTCCCCTGTCCGGATGGACCTTTTGCTCCAACCTTTGCTCGAGGGAGCCCAGTCGCGCTTCTAGGTTGTCGACGCGCTGGTCCGAGGCTTTAAGCGAGTCCTTGAGCTGTGCCATTTCTGTGCGCAATTGTCGAAACTCCTGGTGCATCAGTCGGAACTCCGAGCGCAGCTCCACTTTAAATAGTCGCAACTCGGTCGCGAAGTCAGTTGCAGAACTAGTGGAGTCCAGCGCCGCCTCCGCGCATACACTCGTGTCCATGAGCTCTTCAGAGCTCATGTGCTCCTCTACCTGGGCAGCCCTCGCTCGAACAGGTGTGTCCGCCTTGTTGTCTCTGACCTGATTTTTGTCGCACTCGGGGCAGCGCCAAGTGGGTTTAATTGAACCTGTGGTCGGAAGGCAAACGCAAGCGCGATGATAAAAGCCATTACAATGGCTACACTTAGCGGCATCTACCGGTGATAAAAATTTCGCGCAACCACCGCACTTTGCTGCTGGCATCACGTAGGTATCGATCGCTTCACGTTTACCCTAACTGATATACACAGTAGTTCTGCGCAGTGTCCATAGATGGCGCTGTGTGCAATAATAAATGTTTTGGTGTTATGGTGGTCTATAGTATAACTAACACCATACAATTGTCACGAGCACGAATAGTATTAGAAGCGCACTCACAGGCGACACTACACGTACAGTTTATTAATAAGTTCACTATAATGATTTAATATTTGTAACGTTTAGGGTAGATTTTAGCCACTTCTGTTTAGTTTAAAGTTTAATTTATCAATTAACTTGTAAAAACTTCACTTGTAAGCTAGATAACGCTTAGTGTGGAGAAATACTGTATGCTAAAACTTTTGGTATTATTAACAGTTCGTATATTATGGTTTATTATTTTTAAAACACCAAACAACAACAAGGAGTACCGGTTAACTTAACGTCCGTGACGTCACTTCGTCTATTAGATATCTCTATTGACATTGTGTAGTACTGAAGTTATATTTTGACTAGCGATCCTTTCCACATTCGCACGAGTGTTAATTTTTGATATTCTAATTTCTATGTTTTTTAATAAATTGTGTGTAAAATATTTGTTTTATAATTTCTAAGGTTTTGAAATTAAGTATTTAATTAGGTGATAATTTTTATGTTTTTTTAATATTTTACGCTGTTTTATGGAATATTGAAAAACCTCGCGAACTTATAGAAGTTACCTCCCGGGATTCTTTGTCCGCCCTTCTTTGTCTTGTAATATTTTGGCCACAATTGAGGTAAGATGAATATTAATAATAAATATTATTACTGTTATAACGGTTTTCATCCCTTGTATCCACACTCTGTACCTTCATTTTCAACATTTTCTCTGTATTGACTTAAGAGTTTCCTCCAGATTCTGTTCTTCTTAAACCCTTCCTTCTTCAATCCTTTGAATAAGCTGATTTCTTCTTGCGTAAAGAAGTAGACCCTAGTATTGTCACCTCGGGCATAGAAGGGGTACATATTACAATACCGATATTTCATAATAACTATGACTGAAATACCGACGTCCGAAACATCGAAGTTCAAAATACCAAAAGTTTGAAATACCGATAGCCGTTATATCGAAACATGAAATACCGATGTCCAAATGCCCGAAAGGATGAAGTAGCGGTTGGTCACTGTTCTAACCTAACCTAACCTATTTCACCCAGTTCAAATTATGATGAATCCTACAATTTGCCTGCGACTTCGGGATATGAATCTTCGGGATTTTAAGCTTTCTTTCGGGCAAACGAACTTTCGGTAGGTATTTCAAACTTTCGACCAAACAATCATTCGGCGTTTCATTTTTCGGGATTTCGTCCATAGGTATTTTAAAATAGGTACTTATTTTGAATTTCGGTATTGTAATACGTACCCCATAGAAGTTGTCAGATATACACCTACCTTTCTTGAATCTTACCTGTGCCAAGTCATATCAGCCATAGTCACGAAATAGTTAAGTACCACTAATTCTCTAGGCTTTAGGTGGATACTTGTAAATGTTGCTGATAACAGTAGACGTTCTAAAAATAAATGAATGATATAGGTATTCTTATAAAAAAAATATAAGATAAGTTTACGATAAAACACACAACATGAGTTATCAGTGTCTAGCAGTGGTTTTCAAAGTTGATAGGACTATTAAGAGAGAGGTAGAAAGTTTTTGGCAAAAAACGATCATCTCAGTGTTGTCTACGAAGGGTAAGGGGAGGATCTGCACATTTAACTTGGACAGCATAAACTCGTATGTGGGAGGAATTCATGGTACCAATTACGATTTTCAGACTCTTGGACTCGACAGACACTAAGCACTAGCAGAGTTTCGTTGTTGCATTGTTCGAATAGTAAGCTACAGTAATCCTATAGGTACGGGTCTGACCAGCACATTATAGACCAGTTTTAAGGTTTATGTGTTTTTTAACCGTTGGGGTGCATCATCAATGGACCTAAGTATATCTACAGACAAATAATACAATATCTTCAGCATACTGAAGAATCTACAGTTGAGACAAGAGAGAAGATCTGAAGTATAAATAATGAAATAAAGGGGCTTAAGAAGAGATCCCTGGGGTAGACCGCTTTAAGCTAACCTTGGTTAAGAGTTCTTTTTAGGAATTTTTTGTAGGCACTTCTGGAGAAAGTGGGGTCAGTGGGTAGCCTTAGGGCTTGTAGCGCGCGCCTCTCTTACAGCCGAAACCAATAAATAACCTATCTATCACATATCGGAGATTGAAAAACAAATGATACTTACCATACAAAAATTTACATGTTTTCTGTTGTTTCAATTGTTTTTTAATCTCCGATATGTGATAGATAGGTTATTGGTTTCGGGCGTTAGACCGTTTCCACATTATCCGATCCGATATCGGTATCGGACGCCGATACGATATCGGGGTAAGTAAAATGTATGAAATGCTGTGCTCCGATATCCGATATCGGGTCGGACAATATGAAAGACAGGTACATATCTCATACATTTACCTTACCCCGATATCGTATCGGCGTCCGATACCGATATCGGATCGGAAAATGTGAAAACGGTCTTAGGCGTACAATACAGGATGAGACCCTTGAGGATCGGGTCACCACTAGTCCGGGGCAGCGGAAGTCAAACTGAACATGCAGCCCCTGACACAAGTGTAGACGGAAACACCGGGGTGGTTTTAGTCAGTAACAATCTGACAGGCCCTTCCACCCACCCCAGGGTGGAGGACATCCATGAGGATTTCCAACCCGAAAAAAAGTTTAGATCTGTGACAAACTGCGAAATATACACTACTTGTATCGATGTTTTTAATCGTTAGATATTTTTATCACTCGCATGATGGATCAAATGCTTAATCATCATACTGGGTGTAAGGGACAGCCCTTCACTAACTTTAAGGGCTTGCTCAGTAGACGAATCTGAACATCCTCCCACAAAGCTTTCTTTCAGGAAACTAAAAAAAATTTCAGCCTCACCATACAAAATTATAAATTTTATCGGACAGTTTGTACGGAGAGGTCGATTTTTTTTTTCGTTTCCTGAAATATTTTTTTGTGGGAGATGTTCAGATTCGTCTACTGAGCAAGCCCTTAAAGTTAGTGGAGGGCTGTCCCTTACACCCAGTATAGGTAGCGACATACCTACTTATTAAAAGTTTCAGTGTGCTCAAAAATTACTTCCCTACTTATTCTGATTCCTTTAGTCGCCCAGTCATGGCAGTCACTATAAACCTAGGGCAGATACCTACTTTTAATTTTCTTCTAAGAAGTCTTATTAACTGTGTTTGAATTATTGATAAGAAATCGTTATACAAAATATTACCATTGTTCACTGTAAGGTTCTAATCACCTAACTTGTTAATTATGGTTTTGTTAAATATATTTAGCGGATGTTATTGATCTGGATTGCATCAATTTAACTAAAAAAACGAACGTATTTTTCTATATATTATATTCCATTAAAACTTGAGTTTAAAATAATGACCGATCCAAATAATAAACAAATGGAGGACACTCGATATCGACACAACTCTATGTACCAACACAGTATTGCCAACTGCAAGGAAGAATATGATGCGTTCAAAAATAATTAATTTATAAGTACTAGTTTATAATCTAGGTAAACATAAAAAAAGAAAAATATATGTTACTAATGTTAACTTTGAAAGTTAGCAAAGTAACATAATTATATTTTAATTTTTTTTACACGCGCTATTTATCGAACGGACTAAGATACTTAGTAATCTACATTATGATGGGATTCTGTCGATAATTTATCTTTCTTATTGATTATTCTATCTAATCTCGTAATAAATGCAATTTCACTGAAAATTCGAGTTATTTTATTTTTATTGAAATCGCAGTCGCAAAGTCGAGGCCGGGTACTAATCGTAATATTCGAGTATTGTCGCTCACGCAAACGTAGGATTATCTATTCGGCTTCGTTCACGAAATTACATTAATTTTATCACTGCCAAGGTCACACCAATGATTTCCTAACTAACTCGTATTAGTGCTCTCAGGGCCACGCACGGACAACCCGTGTGGTGTCGTCTCTTCATTCTATTTATGTTTTCGGAGTTCATAGTTTATTTTGCCGATACCTAGGCGCAGTAATAATGAGGAATAATACTTTGAGCGAGTGCTATAAGTTAGTTGCTGTACGAACGCAAGCCTTTGGACAGTAAGTAATAAAATAATTATGTTCTTATTCATGTTTATTTGTATGCCCATTTGTTTTTGTGATGACTACGTTCCCCGCGCTACCGCGCCGCGCCGGCGCCGTGCCCTGTGTTTATTATGAATGTAACTAGGTAGGTAGGTACACTAGCTCAGCAGTTTTCGTTTATAATCGCAAATGTTCGCGATGCGCAATTTATCGATTTATTTTAAGAACCAGGTAGGTACTTTTTTTTTTAGGTGGGGAGTTATCAAAATGATTTCTCCCGCTCTGGGCGGAGCGGGAGGGCATGTCAGACTTTTACTGACTAAAACCACTTCAAGTAGGCAGAAATGCCCATTTTAAAACAGATAGTGATATTACCTACCTAAATAAATGCTTAAAATATAAAGGCGCTGTTGGATTTTTACAGCAGATTACCTATGCACTACATTATTTAAAGGAACAATATTATTCGCTCCACTTAAATCACTTTAGGTGCCACTTAAGCCGTAACGTACGCGAATTGTGTGGCATGTGTTAGTGATAAAAGTACTCATGTGATAAAGGGCACTTCATTTAGTATATTTATAGTATAGCGCTATAGTTTGACCGAATACCTACGCGGTACCTACCGCGCCGTAGAAAAGCGCGGCGAGAGGTGGAGGCCGAATACAGAGCATGAGATCAATATTGTCGGACACATCTTACGATATCGGTTCGGTTTACCTACAATATTTTAAAGCTTTTAGCTTGATCTGAAATTACCTATTGAACTCTGAAATTATTAAAATTCTACGAAGTTACCAAATTGTGTTTTTTTTTCCTGTGTAAGCGTGAATTTCAGGTTGAAACGATGATATCTAAAATATGCTGACAGGCTTTAACGGACCTATTTGTTCAAGGAAATATATGTTGCGCTTTTGTTCTGATTTGTGTCAAGTATTTTTCCCCCCAACATTAGGGTGCTCTAATATCCAAAGCCCATCTTTGTAAATTTATCCTACGTGTGGCTGACATCTATCACTAATAGCTGCTTAAAATGTACCGTGTGTAGCTGTCGCCGCCGTGAGCGTTGACGCACGAAATAGATAGGTAGTTGTCGGCAGACAGTATATCACAAAGTACTTTGTGCGGCAGACTGAAGAAACTCCGGAACAGAGCGGCCGGTAGATACCTACTCCGTCTCACCGCGCGCATACCAGACGAAAACGCGGTACAGCGGTTTCCGTCAATCAATCCCTACGCAGCTACGTAAACTTTTTTTCAACACACTTATTCAGAAATTAGCACGAAAAAAACATTAGGTTATTGCGTTCCGCAGTCAAGCACTAGTTTGTACCTAATAATAAAAAAACAGGGCAAGTGCGAGTCGGACTCGGGCACTGAGGGTTCCGTACCAACTGACCTATGAAAACAGTTCATTCTCGAATCGAGTCTTGAAGACTTTTCCTTTTTTTTTCTGGTGACGTGACTAAAAATTTTCAGTTTTCAGACTTTTCCCTATGTTAGTGCTATAATACCTAGCTTCGTGCCAAATTTCAAGATTCTAGGTCGACTGGAAGTACCCTTTAGGTTTTGATTCCCTTGCGAGTACTTGCGAGTTTCAAAATATGCAGCTTAAATTGCTGTTTCTTTTGATTGCGTTGACATAGAAGTTTGATTTTGTTACAGCTTAAAGGTATTATAGACCTGAGTATTTGGTATGAATTTCAATTTAATACCTCTACGCGTTTATGAGGAAATGGGTAGTAAGTTTAAAATTATTAAAAAAATATATATTATGTGATGTAACTAAAAATTTATGGTTTTCGTAATTTTTCCTTTATCTATGCTATAAGACGTTGCTTCGTACCAAATTTCAAGATTCTGAGTTCACGGGAAGCACCCTGTAGGTTTTGATTCCCTTGCAAGTGTCGAACATTTGCGGCATAAACGGCTGTATCTTTTGATTGCGTTGGCTTAGAAGTTTGATTTTATCACAGCTTCAAGGGACAGTAGACCTGAGTAATTGATATAAATTTCAGCTTCATACCTCCACGCGTTCCTGAGAAAAAGGGTCTTGACAGACGGACGGATAGACGGACAACAAAGTGATCCTATAAGGGTTCCGTTTTTTCCTTTTGAGGTACGGAACCCTAAAAATAAAATAGTATAAATTAGTGTCTTACCTACTTGCTTATTTTATGCAATTTCGTCCATTTTAACGATTTATTTTAATTATATTTAATAAATAAGTAAATCAATAACTCAAATATATTTTTGTCTGTTTGTTGTAAGACCCTCGCCACGGTTCGAATCTTCATATCGCCCCGACGGTAATCACCCTCATTACTCCCGTACGATTTGACATATTATGCGAAAGTTTACCTCTGCCCAACGCTTCATCGAATACTTACCCATAAGTGTGATGTTGCCTGATTTTGTTTTAGGAATGGCCGTCGAAGTTACTCGTCGCCGGCGCAGGAGCCCAAACCATTTAAATCGATGCCTGGACTTTCGTCTTTACCTATAATTGGTTCCATGCATCATTTTCTACCCATAATCGGTAAGTTTTACTTTCAGCGAGGGTGATTGGCAACACCCTCGCTGGGGCTTATCTCTTTTGACAGCCTAAGCTTATTCCAGACGATGCTATAATATAATAGCATATAGGTAGTTCATAGGACAACAATATCGTTCGCTTGAAATTTAGCGTAGTCTGAAATGAGCTCACTCGTTATATCCAGCGTTCCGAATTGCGATAAAAGTGATTATATCGCGAATCCGACCTAGCCACCAAATGTAAAGGGCAAAGGAGTAAGACTTAATTGTGAAGATGCGCGATAGTCGAATTCGCGATATTATCACTTTTATAAACGCCAAACACCTTATTACAGACACCAATAAATAATTATCACCAAAAATAGAATCAAGTTTACCTATTAGAACTTACAGTTCCAAAGATATCAATCACTATCGAAACTATCCCGTTTCAAAAAACCGATATCCAATATTAATGTTACAATTAATTATCTATATTATCCACAGATATTATCATTGTTTTCAGGGTCAGTCGGATCAAATCTAAACACTTTCGAAATGATGGATACATTGCATAAGAGGTTTGGCCCCATAGTCAAAATGGAAGGGGTCTTTGCAAGAGCTAATATGGTCTTCTTATTCGAGCCTGAACATTTTGATCAGGTAACAACTTTTCCAGTATTGTGTTGTAGTACCTATAATCAGGAAAATTAACTGTTTAGCACCATAAGGTTGAGTGTCACTTTTGTCAGATTGTTCGAAAGTTACTTCGGAATTTTATACTTAAGGCTGGCGCGAAGTGTCAATTTTCCATACAAACGTAATACCAAAATCATTTGCAGTTTAAGCATATTTACACCATAATATGATGTTATTCGGATTCAGACAATAATTATCTAGGTTCATACGTCGTCTTTCTGTTGAAAAACTTACCCCAAACGAAATTTAAGCGAATTTAATTTTGCACATTTTTACACCGAAAATGTCATGTTTTTATTTGTTTTTTTCTATATTATAAACAACAATACTTCAAGATATCTCTCCGTAGGAACACAGATATTATTATCAAGTTATAAAGAAAAGAAAAGAAATTGGAAAATAATTAATTTTTCATTCATCATTTTTGGTATTACGGTACACATCCAAATTTCTCCCAAATTTTCAATAGATTTTATTGCTATCGCAGCAGGCAAATGTCAGTGTGTGGGTATGACATTACCTCAGTCAGTGTGTCTCAGAATTATTTATACTATCTGGATTGATTACGTCAACCTCAAAATCGTACTCACAAAAGGGTATCTTATCTCTTTCTACCATGGTGTCCATAGACGAGTAAGAAAGGGACACGCTACCTCTTTCTATGCTCCGTCTTGCTGGGTACATTTTTTCCATTTTTGCTTGTCAATCAAAAATATGAATTTAATGGCAATGAAAATGAAGTACACTTCAGATTGTGTGATATTACTTCGTAATCATTCCAGGGTACACAAAGTCCTTGCGTGTGTGTCGCTCCTACAGGGTTACCTACTTATCATAGGTTCGAAAAATATTTGATCGAAATTCATTTCCTATAAAATTTTTAAACAATTATCGTTTCGTTTTAAGGGTTCCGTACCTCAACGGGCAAAAACGAAACCTTTGTTTGTCAAGACCCTCTATCTCGGGAACACGTGGAGTTGTCGAGTTCGAGAATAGGCCCGCGATCTCTTGAAGCTGTGCACAAATCAAACATATAAGTTATCGAAAAAAAAAGTTACAACCGTTTATATCGCAAAAATCGTACGTTTTGATACTCTCTAAGTAATCAAAATTTATAGGGTACTTCCCGATGACCTAGAATCATGAAATTTGGCATAAAAAAGGTCTTATAGCAAATATAGGGAAAAGTCTGAAAACTGAAAATTTGTAGTTACGCCTCTAGAAAATCGGTTCCCCTCCTATAGGCATTCACACTAGCGTAGGGGTCATATCGCACAAGCGGTTTGCGAGCGTTTGTTCCTTATATTATTAGATTTTAATCACCATAGATTCATTAAGTCGTGATTTATTTTTGTTAGTTACATCTCATGTTAATAGGTTTGTTCTTTTTTCTTATATTTATATTCTCTCTTATGGTGTGAATGTGGGAACACTAGACTACGATTTGATTACTACTATTTCGACAGCTTTTTGATAAATATTATTTTTATTGTACTTTTGGTTATCAATCTTAATCTGTCTGGTAGTATTGTAATCTATACTTATAATAAATTTGTAGAAGTATAAATTCTGTACATTGAAAATGTCAAAAAAAATAATGGCACTGGGTGTTACGAGACCGACACCGCACTCATTTTTTTTTAATTAGGTAGGTACTTAGGTTTACTTTTATAGGGCGCAGACCGTATAGATTTTAATTTCAAGTGTAGGTAGTATATTTGATAGTGTGTAAGTAACGTAGGGTATTTTAGTATTCTTAGGTAAGATTAGTCATTCGTATAATTATGTAGATATTATTTTTTAGGCATTTTGCTTATTTATTGATATACATAGAAGTGAAGGTACTACACTAAAAACTTATTGATAAGTTTTGTCATCCACGCGAACGAAGTCGCGGACACAGCTAGTATGGAAATATTGTAAACCCAATTTTTTTTTGAAAAGAGTAACCATGAAGTTTCTTGCCAGTTCTTCTCAATAGGAAACGACGAATTGGAACTACGCACTAGATTCTGACGTTTCATAAGTGTCCATGTAGGCCCACGTAAAATAAAAATATTATTGATTTCCATTCGATAGATTGATCACTACAGAACACTTTTTTTGCATTAAATTTATTTTTAGGATAACATTAAAAGTGACGACCCTATTTCTTCAATGGAGCATAGGTAATCTGGGGGCACGGTAGTGTCCCACCCACCAAGTCACGCAAAAATGTGGCATCCTTTTCTCGAAACATTTCGAGCCATTTTCAACCTCTTATAAATTTGTTGTGGACGAAACTAGATCAAGCAGGCTTCTTAAAAAGACGATATATTTCAAATCTCATTAAATTTTCTTATCAAAGTTTCTAAATTTTGTCATTCACTGACTGAACGAACATAAAAAGTCTGAGGTACTTTTAGCAGACATAGAGACAGAAGTTTCAAATTTTGATTACAATTAGTGTTTACTGTACAAACCAAGGGAAAACTAAAATATTTTGAAATTTCGGCCTAGTTTTCTAATACACCAACTGCATATATAACTTAGTAATCCCATATAAATGTATAGGATTACAAAGTTACATTTTTAAGATTTGACTTGGTAATCGCACTAAACGATTTACTTAATTACTTTTGAGATACATTGTGTTTTCATGCGATTACAAAGCTAAATTCATTTATTTAAAACATACAAGATATTTTGACTTGGTATAACATGGATCTCACATATTTTTACGGTAGAAGAGTAGTGTTGCGAGACTTGAGTTTTTTACAAGCTGTGTTTTTGATGGAATTATTTTGTCAAGTTCAAAACTGTTCCATATTATGCTGTGAAGATTGTCCAACTCACACGTACACACACATATGCAATTTCGCATTTGTTTTTGCCAAACAGAGATAGCAATATACCGCGAACGTATTTTATTTTCATATCAACTCGAAGTAGCGAGCGATCTACGCAGGATCCTTAACTGATAAACAACCGCGAATTTCAAAACAAAACCAATTTTTTGTTCTGGCAAACCTTTTTAGGTTTTCGGGGTATAACGAAGGCAAGGCTTATTGGGTTGAATAAGTTATGATTTCGATTAATAACAGTCAGTATCTTTTTCTAATGAAAGTAAAGTGTGAAAAGTGTCAATTAGAATTAGGTACTTTTTGAATTCAATTGATCTATATAATATCACTTCTGTTTCGTCGGTAAATAAAATGGGTACCTACGTCTAACAACTCTGGGATTTCGAACAAAATTTTAGTAAGTACCTAGTACTGGGAATAATATTGAGTGTGTCAGACTTCGACGCACAAACAAATACACCTACAAAAATTCTATCGCCGGGGGTCCAGAATCATGTACTAGATCCATGGTATTCGTTTGTGCGATTTGATGTCTGACACACCCTGTATATAAAAACTTAGACCAGCTACAATTTTCCTCATATTATCAACTGAATATCAGTTACAGCTGACAGTATAAAATAGGCAGATAACAAAAAAAAAAATGTGTTTTACAGGTTTTCAGGGCGCAGGAGGCAAACCCGCTTCGACCTGGATTTCAGTCACTTGAATATTTCAGAGAAACAACCCAGAAGGGTACAATTGATGGCTTAACCGGATTAACAACAGCGTAATACCTTGATACTTTTAAAGTTGACAAAAAATAAGGAGCCCGTTTTGACATTTGAAGAAATTGCATGCTACTTTATAGTAAGCGCAAAAATAATACTCGCAATAATTATATTCCATAATCAAATTAGTAGAATAATAATTATTGCGAGTATTCTTTTTGAGCTTACTTTATAATAGTACAAACCCGGCCTGGCGTTACTTTGTGTAATTTATCATCACTACTGCTCTCAAAACGGTGAACAAAAACATCGGAAACCGGCCTGTCCTAGAACCAAAAATTCGAAAACATGTGACATCTACCAATTCGCACTGGGCCTGCGTGGTGGATTATGGCCCATTCCCTCTCCTAGAGAGGAGGCCCGAGTCCCAGCAGTGGGAACATTAAAAGGCCGCTAATGCTAATGCTTATAATATTAGGTACGCAATGTTATGAAATATCAAAACGGGCCTATAATTTTTTTTAAACTCTGCCTATATTTATTGACATTAGGTATTTAATATATAAAATATGATTGCCTCTGTTGGACTTTCAACTCTTTACATTAAGACTAATGTTGATAAATCCAAGATAATTATGATATCATCATGCCCATCACATTATTTATATCATATTTCAGTCAAGGAGAGAAATGGCGTGAATTTCGCACTAAAGTCAACCCGGCTTTGTTGAAGCTTAAACTAGTAAAAGTGTATGCGCCGGCACTTGATGAAGTTGCCAAGGATGCGGTGAATAGGTAGGTACCTACTTAGTGTAATTTTGATTACAGTGCGGTGGAGAGTCGGCTATCCAGGTTTCTGTTATTTATTTAGGAAAAATATATACATTTAATACAGTGGCCCAGTGGTAGATGCTCCAACTTACAAGTTGTAAACCCAACAAGACGCACTAATTTGTGTAATTTATTTCATCACCACTGTTCTCAAAACGGCGAAGGAAAACATCGCGAGGAAACCGGCATGTCATAGAACCAAAAATTCGAAGACATGTGACATCCACCAATCCGCGATAGGCTCGCGTGGTGGATTACAGCCCATTCCCTCTCCTAGAGAGGAAGCCTGAGTCCTAACAGTGGGAACAATACAAGGCCGATAATGCTAATATGGACATTGTCTATGAGCTGGAAAACGTCTTGATACTTTTTATAAACATATCAAGCGGGTGAAGCAGCGAACGTCTTAATGGTGACGGACGAAATTCACTTTCATTGAATAACAGACTGGTTTCCGATGGCAGAATTAATACCTGTACCTTATACTAGTACATACTCGTCTACCTTAACCTTACCAACTAGAATTAGGTATTAATAAAATATATTTTTTTTCAAGGATAAAGAAACTGAAAGATGACAAAGCATATTTGGAAAATAACTTCTACCTGGAATTGACGAGGTGGTCCTTAGAATCGGTGGCCCTTGTGGCTTTAGGGTCGAGAATCGGATGCCTGGACGATAACTTCACAGAGGACCATCCGGGACGCAAGCTGATGCAGTGCGCAAAAGATATGCTCGATACAGCTGTTGAACTTGAGTTATTTTCAAGCGTTTGGAAATATATCGCGACACCGACTTTTAAGAAGGTTATGAAATCTTATCAATTGCAATGGGAGTAAGTTAACAGGTCAAATATTTAGTGGCGTAGCTTCGGCCCCGTATAATCCCATCTTTAATCTTATTGCAGTAAAGCCCAGTGCTAGTTGGGTTTAGGTATTTCGTAATAAATACAAATTCCCTTATAAGTTTATTGTTTTTATTACGAAATAGTACCTAACAATTCGGCAATTCGACAGGGCGATAGCCTCATAAGTAAGAATTTGAATTTTTGGACAGTAATTTCATCTTTCCAATCCTCCTGAAGGCAGGGGGCTCCGTATAATTGATTCGGCTGATATGGCTGTAGCTACGCCCATGAAAATATTATTAGAAACTAAACATCTTTTTACTAAAACTAGTAAATATGTTTTACAGTATCAGTGCGACGTATATTGAAAATGCCAGAAAAAGTATAAACGAAAGAGGGTATGCTATTCCTGAAGAAGAGCAAAGTATTGTGGAGAGGCTGTTGAATATTGACGAGAGAGTTGCTGTGTTGATGGCTAACGAGATGTTAGTTGCTGGTATTGACACGGTAAGAATTTATCAACAATACTGATGGTTTTTTTTCTCGAGTATCAGGCAAGTAAGGCCTACAGAAAAAAATACACAAAAAGTCTTATAAAATAAACTAATACTTATAAAGGCCAAGTAATGGCGTCGTCTGTCGCTGCGAGGACGATATCCACGTACCTTTTCCAAGGTCTCCAAATGTTGAGTAGTACTCGCACCACGAACGACTTAAAATTAGTTTTATGGCGCGACTCCAACTGCACTGAACTCAAAATCCAGTTTATCTTCGCACGTACGTATACTCTATGATCTCCTCGAACTTCCTCATCGTCATCTTCATCATCATTTCAGCCGAACGATGTCCACTACCGTACTGGACATAGGCCTCCCCCCCGCAAGTGTCGCCATAACGTCTGGCCCGGATTTCATCTTGTGGGAGGCCTTGCAATACTGCGACTCCGATCGCCACTCCAGAACCTTTCGTCTCCAACAACCGTTCTACGAGCAATGTGCCTTGTCCACTGCCACTTAAGTTTGGCGATTCTTAGGGCTATGTAAACTTGTTTTTTTTTGGGGATACCTTCATTCCTGATGTGATTATCTAAGGAAACTCCAAGATAGCCCTTTTAATTGCCTTTCCCCAGTCTCAGTTAGTCAGTTTTAATTGTCTTTCGACAAGTATAGGTACGACGCAGTAGCATTTTGGGTCCTTCCAGTGCGGTACCCCAAGGTTTCTGACAAGGAATCTTCTCCCTCTTTTTCTCTTCTATAACTTTGTGAAACCATCTTCTACACTCTGCTTGCCCCCTCTCGTTTTGCGTGCTTGCAGCGTCATTTGTGAACCAGCAGGTTAAAGCAATTCCTATTTTGACGATTGGCAGTTCAGCATTTCTCAAGTTTATAAATAAAAATACTTAGAGAAGATTAAAAACAGAGAATCATATTTTTTTCACAGGTATCTTTTTCAACTACAAGTCTAATGTATTATTTGGCGTTAAATCCGGATAAACAAGAGAAACTTCGCGAAGAAATACGTTCGGACAATCCACACAAACGCTACCTCAGGGCTTGTTTGAAAGAATCCCTCAGGCTTCGGGCCGTGGTTCCCTCCAATTTGAGGAGGACCGATAGAGACCACATTGTGGGTGGTTATATTATTCCTAAAGGGGTAAGTTTGATTAACTCAATCATAATATACCTACTTTTCAAACGCGTTTTCGTTCAGAATTTAGTTTCCAATTTTTGTGACTTAAACGAAAAACCAACTTTATTGCTTACACGTAAAGTGCAGTTTACGCAGCAACTTGAATATTTTTAAACCTTTTTGTCACAACTATATTAAATATTATGTCTGTTGGAGCTGCGGGGATGTTTGAAAGAGTTACTGTAGCCCTAGAACGCAAAGGGCAAATTAAGGAATTTAATTAGGTTTTATTTAATTAAAGTCTGACACGTCGGTGACATTTTGATCCGCGGAGAAGTGATTTGATGATAACTGTGATCCGTATCTTATTTCAGGTGGATGTGGTGTCACCTAACGAATATTTGTCCAACTTGGATAAATATTACCCACGGGCAAGCGAATTTATTCCCGAAAGGTGGCTGGCTGATAAATCTGATCCCCTATATTACGGAAATGCACCTCAAATGATAACTTTACCGTTTGGTTTCGGCATAAGAAGTTGTATCGGAAGAAGAATTGCTGAACTAGAGATTGAAACGTTCACAAAGAGATTATTCGATGAATTCAAAGTGACATGGGAGGGACCTCCCATCAAAATTCAAAATAAGATTATGAGTGCATATTCTGCACCCTACAACTTTAGATTTGAAAATGCTAAATAATCTTACCTCTATTGACATTATTGTTACTTTATATTTAAGCAGCTATTTTTTTTTAAATGTTTTATATTTTGACTAGTGTGAGTTAATCTTTGAAGTTCTCGGTTTTTTCTCAATTCTATTCTATATCTCCTATTATATTATTCCTCGTGAATCACTTTGTCTATTGGTACAAACCGCACGAAAATCAGTCCTTTTTCCATCAGCATGTTTTTAATCAGCAGTTCAGATGCGGGTTTTTTTTTTATTTTTATATAAGGATTTGTAATTAAGTATTTAATTTAGCCGGGTTAAGTTTTTTTTATATTTTACGCTGTTTTATGGAATATTGAATAACAGCGCGATTTTATAGAAGTTACCCTTCTTCTTTGCCCGCCATATACGTATTTTAGACTTAATTTAGGTAAGACAAATATAAATAATAAATATTATTACTGTTATAATGGTTTTCTATATTTCCCTTGTATCCACACTCTGTACATTTTCAACATTTTCCCTCTGTTGACTTGGAGTCTTCTGTCAATCAGATTCTGTTCTTCTGTGAACCCAGCTTCTTTGAATAACTTCGTAATTTCTTCTTGCGTAAAGAAGTAGACCATAGTATTGTCACCTCGGGCATAGAAGTTGTCAGATATACACCTTCCTTTCTTGAATCTTAGCTGGGCCAAGTCATATCGGCCATAGTCACGAAATACCACCAATCCTCCAGGTTTTAGGTATTTGTAAATGTTGTTGATGACAGTTGTCATTCTGAAAATAAATTGATGGTATCTTATAGAAAAAAGGTAAGAGATAAACGAGTATAAAACTTAACGGCGGTTACACGCGACAAACGTAATCGACCGCTAGAATGCCAAGGTGTTTAAGCGGCAAATAGATGTGCAGGATATGCTACATTTTAATCAGCTAATGAGTATGTGGTGTTAGCCTATAATTAATTGCTACAATTAGTGTACAATGTCAATGTATTGTGTGAGCAGTTGTTGGCTGACCAAATAAATAAATAATAAAGTATTAAAGAAAAAAAAAATATTGAAAAAAAAATTGTGGTCTTCTACATGTCATTTTACAAATTGAACCAAAATTAAGCTTGATCTTTGTAGTATTTATTCACAAGCATTTTTTAAGTATTAGCAAATAAAGGGTTTGGCATAGACAGTTAGTACCTAGAGTTAAAAGGGTAAGCTCTCAGGATATCCAAGTAACTTAACCATTGGCTCGTCAAGGGCACAGATTTTTAGTAATAGAATAATACAAGGGTCATCCAACGTACGCTCGTAACTAAAAGGGGGCGCGGCCATAACTACAGCGGTAAGTCCCCTCTTCGAGAAGTGGTTGAAAAGACGTCACGGCGACTTTACGTCTCACTCTCAGCAAGACGCAGGGCCTCACGGGACTTGGAAAGCTCAAGAAGTTCTTGTACCGGATATGGGTTGAAGAAACGCCCGGGTGTCACTACTATGTGGACCACCCAGAGGACATAGTGGAGCATACGGTAGAGGTGTGCCCCAGTTGGGTAGAGCACTATCGTGTCTTTATGGGGGCGATCGGTGGCAATGATCTCTCGCAACGGGCCTGGTACTAGCCCTGGTTTGGAGCAAAAAGGTGTGGCAGGCAGACACCTTCTCCTGTAAAGCATTAATGCTAGCGAAAGAGGCGGCTGCACGCGTAAGAGAACGGCTCTCATGCCCCAGCCAGCGGGATCCTGACGCCGATTTCCAGCCACCGAAGGCGTAGCCTTGCGGACGACGAGCAATGGGTAGATCACCGTCTGGTTGACCGGCGGCAACCGTCCATGCGCGTGATCCACGCGCGCCTCTAGGAGTTACCAGCAAAACTGTAGGGGCCCAGCAGTGTCGAAGCCTACTGGGGCCATGGGTTGTGGGAAAGAGAACCCAGGGGCTCCAGAACGAAGGTAAAGGACGAACAACCTCATTTTATTCAGTAAAAGTCTGTCTTCCCGCTCCACAGAAGTCATTCAGAACAAATTGTTGGATGATTTTCAACCGATAAAGATACTGTGTTCCCCTAGTTTTCTTATGTGTTCCAGGGCTGCTGTAACTCTTTCGAACAATCCTGCATCCCTGATAGACAGCGTGAAGTATTGTTTCATTTCCTAATAATCTCATGCACAAACTCTTTAAAATTGCCCCTCTGGGAGACAAATCTAGAAATAAAAATGATACTCACTTTGCGGGATCAATAGCAGACAAGACAAATATCAATACAATGATATCAATAGAGTTTTCTTCAAATGGTACATCCCATTTGTCAAGAGTAGCATCCAGTACAAACACATTGCACCGATTTGTGTCATACAATTCACTTTGTTGCATAATATCTATAGCCTTTGATGAAAAATCACAACCATATATGAATAGGTTTGGATCTCGACTATACTGTAGTATTGGGAATATGGTGTTGCCAACTCCACAACCTATTTCAAATATGCTACGTTTATTCTCACTCTTCGGTTGTTCTGTAGTTTGTATAGAATTATTCTCTCCGTCTGGATATACTCTGACTGGGGCTGATGAGTTGTCTGGAGCCAGTTCTGGGAATTCGGTGAACAGCCAGTGGCGGTCTTTGAAGAACCTGGAATTTTATGAGTTGGCCTTTAGAAAAAAAAATCAATGGAACTGAATTCTTGAAGAAAGTAGTCAGTGGTAAGTATTGTAGTCTCAAAATAAAACTAATATGTACCTGTTTTGATGTATATCATAAAACGCATCCCAATGTTTGTCTGCATCATTTTCTAAAGATTTCAAATGATCCTCCGAAAAGGTTACTTGGGAATTTTGTTCAACTTTTTCCTTTGCCACGGTTTCTTGATCTGCATCCCAGTCCACATTGTCCCTGCAACCATAAAGGTCTAATAGAAACCACTTGGAATAATTTACTAGGCTGAACTAAAGAATACTTGTGTTCAAATGTACCAGGCATTAAAAAGGTAAACATGATTCAAATCAGTCAAAAGTCGACTTCCACCAGCAGGCTTTTTCCTATGCCTGGTTTTCTCAAGTTCTATTAGGTTCTTATCACATCGAGAGTTCTTACAAAATCTAACCAAATTAGTAAATACGGTACCACGCGTTGTGTTTAAAAACTTCGTCAGCATTTTCAAGATATCGGTTGCCGAATTGTGGTCTCTTATCAATTGGAGAGTCATCCATTTGTGAATTTTCTTATGAGGTAATTACTCTTATAATCATACAGGCGTTCTTAGTTTTCTAAAACAGACAGATACAGCCACACACAACATAGAGTCCGCGCCACCACTCATGACCACTGACGTATAAATAATATGGACTTGAAATGTTTGACTATAGAAAAAACAGTTATACAAATATATGGCTTATCGACGCCAAAATCATAAAAATACTGCCATCTCTTTTTAACTCTCTTAATTTTGCATAAGCGAAAAGGGATAATAGTGTTTTTGAGAGTTACTATGATGGCAACTCTTAGTTCCTAACGTCATTGAAATACCTATTTGCGGCCGGTCGCCATTACGATTTCTCGCTTTTTAGTACCAAAGTTGGGTACGTCAACTGTCAAATGCTCTTGAGCTCTGGATAAAAATTGTGAATTTTGAAGGAATTTGCTGTGTTATTGTGTTTGAACTCGGTCCTATAGTGGAAATCGTCTATAGCAAGATGCCCAATTGCAATATAATCGGATGTGGCATCAAAAGAAGCAGAAATCGCCCGAACATAACTTTGCATCAGTACGTACCTAATTTTATTTGAAATATCTTAAGATTTAGTTAACAAACAAAAGATTCTGCATTCGTTGAAGAGTTTCAACAGTAAAACATTCATAATTTCCCTTTTGCTTGTATTTTCAACATGTATTTCATGAAATTATTTTCTTGTTATTGAAGGGATAGAGTAGTACATTAGACATTTTTATATTTATCGATAATGCCATATTATGGTTTTTTATTTGTTTTATTTTACTTTAAGGCTGCCGACTAATAAAGAAAAAAAGAAAATTTGGCTGGAAGCAATTGGTGTTGAAAATTTAAAGATGTCAACAAAAACCATTAATATTTAATTTTGTTCTCTTCACTTTGAAGAATCATGTTTCAACCGAACACTGAATAAAGTAACATTGCGTGACGATGCTTTACCTACACGAACTTTATTGGTAAGTAACATTCTGCCGTCCAGCCCCTAAAGCGCAGTAAAAAAGTGTAAAAAATCCATGTTTTACCGCGCTTTAGGGCCTGGACGGCAGCATTGTATGTTATAAATTTATCCAACATGATTGCGTAGTGGTTGTTATACATATTATGATGATGTCCTCATTATTGCAACACTTCTCTAATAGACACAAAGAGTGATGTAAAGAATGTGTTCGAGTGTGATCTTTAGATTTATTAATTCATGAATCCCCGACCGGTCCAGTGAGACCATGCTGTTATTGTTTTACTGACACAATAGTAAAACAATAATCTTTTTGCGGGTATGTGATAGGTTAAAAATCTTTTTAATAAAACCGAGAAACATTAAAAATACTAATCATTTTATTTCTTGTTTACAGCCTGCCGTTCAATCCAACATGTTTGGCATTTTACTTGAAAATGATACAAATGTAACAAACTCACAATCATTATCTGGATGTGGTGCTCCTAATAAGGTATTTTTTTTTTGTAATAAAAACATTAAGATCATCTACTGTTTTTGAAGTCATAAAATTTTTGAGTATTTGTTTTTCTATTTTTATTAATATTTATGTTACTAATAAAGAACGGTTTTCAGGTTGAAGCTGTTGGTGTGCCTACCATTCGAAATCAACCTGGAGAGATTTTAAAGAGGAGTGGCATAGATTTAGCATCTAGCACAACCCCTATGCTAGATTTAGTCACCAGCACCTCCGCTGCGCCATATCTGGCCGTTAGAGCCTCTGATGTGCCAGATTCAGGTGCTAGCACCTCCGCTGCGCCAGATTTAGCCGCTAGCACCTCCTTTGCGCCAGGTTTTGCCGCTAATACCTCCACTACCACCTCCGCTACGGCAGATTTATCGGTATGATTAGCTTAGTTTTTCTTGTTATCATTATTTGCGAATTTTATCTCAGTGATAAAAGTCATCTCATCAACTGAATTGAGACTGCGTGGGAGATAACTCTCGCTTGTCTTCAATATCTATCAAAGCTTACTTTTATTTTATTTTATTTCAGATACACACATCTAAAGTGATAAAGAAATTAAAGGACAATTGTCAAAAACAGTCTAAGAAGATAAAGAGACTTAATGAGAAAGTTAGAAGACAGACGAAAAAAATCGCTCATTTTAGTAACATAATCAAAGATTTAAAGGAAAGAAATTTATTAAATTCAGAATCCCAAGCTTTGCTTGCCGAATGTGCAGGACCCCAAGACTTCTTAAAACGACAAGTTGCTAAATCAAAAGGTTTACCACTACAGAGGCTTATGAACATGATACGAATCATAAATACTTGTTAATTAAAAGTGTAATTGAGGTGTACATGAATTTGAGGTACAGATATTATGGGAAGAAATCTACTGAGAGAATTTCACATAGAAATTACTTGAACAAAATTGTATTGTTCAGAAATGAATGAAATCTCACTTTGTTTATTTGATTGTGTCAATTTGATTTGTTTTTATATATATACTTTTTTTTTAATATATATATTATTATTTACTATTGTTGACTTTTAATTAAAGCCCATTATCATCTACATGTTAGAAAAAGTAAGTGTTGGAAACTTAACATCAAAAATATGAATCATGTTGGTACCCATCAAATACATATAGCCCGAGAAATTCAAGTTTTCATAGGTTTTTTTTTGCAAATTCCAGCTCTGTCTTTTGTTGATCATAATGTGATACGCGACAACAATTTAATTAACAGGTAAGACAAGAAGCTTTTTAGGGTTCCATTGCCAAATGGCAAAAAACGGAACCCTTGATAGATTCGTCATGTCTGTCTGTCTGTCTGTGCTTCCGTATGTCACAGTCACTTTTTTCTGAAACTAAAAGCTATAGTATTGAAACTTGGTAAGTAGATGTATTCTGTGAACCACATTTTTATACAAAATTAGAAAAAAAGCAATAAATTTTGGGTGTCATCAAATCCGTACGTGTGGGGTATCTATGGATAGGTCTTCAAAAATGATATTGAAGTTTCTAAACCATTTTTTTTAAACTAAATAGTTTGCGCGAGGGACTTCCAAAGTAGTAAAATGTGTCCCCCCCCCCCCCCGTAACTTCTAAAATTAGAGAACGATACAAGTGAAAAAATGTATGATGTACATTGCTATGCAAACTTCCACCGAAAATTGGTTTGAACCTGATCTAGTAAGTAGTTTTTTTTAATACGTCATAAATCGTAAACCGCAATTAAGTTGGTACGGAACCCTTAGTGCGCGAGTCCGACTTGCACTTACCCGGTTTTATTCATTTAGTTAACACCAACCAGTGTCAAATCGATTTTTCTTCCAATTTCATGCTTGCCAAAAAAATTCAGAGATTTTCGACTACCATATCAATAAAAAAAATTATAAGTAAAAAATATTATATTTTAATTACCATCAGCGACCAATTGACGGAAACACCTTTACAGTCCCTTTTTTTCCTGTGCACACTCTGCTTTTACAGTGAAAGATCAATTTTGAACCGCTGCTGTACCCTTGGCCGTGAAACACTATCAAATTAAATAAACAGGGTGTCAATAAGCAAAATCTTATAATTTTTAAAATGTAAGTCCTGTAAGACCTACTTATTTTAAGTATATACAAAATAAATACTGTACGTAACATCAAGGTTACAGTACAACCAAGGGTAAACAAGAAAAACCGGCCAAGAGCGTGTCGGGCCACGCTCAGTGTAGGGTTCCGTAGTTTCTCGTCCCAATAAGTGTCCCCAACTTTTCAAAAACTGGTCGTGCCATCAAGTTCAAAATAATTTTCCTAGAAAGTCTTTGTAAAGCTGTTCTTTCTAGATTTTTTTCATATTTCCTAAACTTATGGTTCAAAAGTTAGAGGGGGGGACACATTGTGTTTTACTTTTGGAGCGATTATTTCCGAAATTATTGATATTATCAAAAAAATATTTTTGCAAACCCCTATTCGTTTTTTAATACCTATCCAACAATATATCACACGTTAGGGTTGAAATAAAAAAAAACACTTTTCACTTTACATGTAGGTGCTAAAATAAAAATAGGTATATAAATATATATTTTTATTTTACTACTTTGTAGGCGTGATTGATATACCTATTGGTACCAAATTTCAGCTTTCTAGTGCTAAACTGCTAACGGTCAAAGAGATTAAGCGAGAACGGACGGACGGTCGGACAGACATGGCGAAACTATAAGGGTTCCGTTTTTGCCGTTTGGCTACGGAACCCTAAAAAGGGTCCACGGTTTAGCCGTGAAAGCAGGACGAACCAACAAACAATTTATTTATGAAAGAGTGAAGTTACAAAACAAAAAGTTTATTTTATAGAAATATCGATAGTTAGGGGCTACTCTATTAGCCGCCATTTTATCCTCTCAGTAAAGTGTAGGTATACACGTTTTTCTTGTAGGTATGCCAAGTCCATATTATTTATATGTCAGTGCTCATGACCGATAGGCGCGGCGCCTCAGTAGCGTAATAAAATGTTGCCAGTGAGAAGAAATTTTCTCCCACATCCACTCCAAAACTATTGTTATTCTCGGATTTTCATGTTTTTTGTTGCCCAAGTAATAAAACAAAGAATTATTATCATTAAAACAATACTATAAAGTTTAATACAATTTAATGCAATAGTTGTGGTCATTATGATATAATTCTTTTATACGAGATATATCGCAATCACTGTTACTCAATTCTTCGTCGGTGGATGGTGGATCAGATTCAGTATCACTATCACTCTCTGTTGATATTATGAATCTCTCCATTTCCACATCAATTATTCCGTCATTTTTAAAATACTCATCTTCAAGATATTCCACGTGGTTACACTGAACGATCCAGTCTTCTGGCGTAATACTAGCAAAAGCAGCTTCTGTCAGTTCTATTATTTTTTTTTGGATCTTGAGCCACATTTTTTTCAGCAACGCGTCTTTTTACCAAACTCCAATTTTTTTCAATGGGATTTAGGTCACAGTGGTACCTGTTTCAGTAGTTCATCAACTGCAAATAGTGGTGGTTCTTTATTATAATAATGTCGTATAACACTGGTTTAGTCCATCTTTCTTCAATTTGTTTTTGTCTTAACCACTCGTGATTTTAAGCTTGATATCGTAGGAACTTTGTTAATTTGAGTGCAATGATACGGATCATTATCCATTACCACAAGAAATTTTTCAGCCATATTTGTTTATGTTACTCCATAAAATTAGGTACACATCAATGAGTTTGCAACTCTAAAATTTACCTGTCCTAGCAGCGACTCCCATAATTAACATTTTGTAAAGGGGTCAAAACTCGTTATTTTTATTCTCCAGTTCACAAAACTCTTTCACCTTAAGAATTATTTCTCTGGCTGCACTTCTTATGACTTTACGCTCCATAATCAATCTCCTTCCAATAAAAAACAACACAAATCTATAAACAACATTCGTAACGTTCATAACTGTCAAACGACAAGATGACGGAGCTGTCACCTTTAGTTCGACTTTTCGCCGTTGGACTTGAGTCGTGGCGCGGACTCTAGTCACTGATTCACGTGTAACCTGACTGACAGCAGAGTGACAGGCGACAGCTGACACTGACAGCTACTCGCGTTCCGATTCACGATAACATAAGGAACTATATAGGTATGTATAAAAAATACTATGAAGCGTAATAAAAATAAAATTATTATGATAATTTCTTGAATAACTACCTATGTGGAGTTAAACATTGATACTAATTGGGTAGGTTTTAAACAGTTTCTCTAAACGCCGCACTATCGCACGTCACTCGTAGTATACTTCAACTACCAACAGATGTCAGGCCAATCCCATATTAAAGTTCAAAGCCCAAATAAAATTATCTACTACTAGCTATCCCCTGCGGTTTCACCCGCATTTTCCATTACTGCTTCGCTCCCGTGGGTCGTAGCGTGATGGTATATAGCCTATAGCATTCCTCAATAAATGGGCTATCTAATACTGAAAGAATTTTTCAAATCGGACCAGTAGTTCCAGAGATTACCCCCTACATACAAACTTACAAACATACAAACTTACAAACTTACAAATTTTACCTCTTTATAATATTAGTATAGATTTAAATATTAGAATCACGATTTATTAGTCTCTGTAAGGGCCTGTTTCACAATGTCCGAGTAGGCTCTACTCACTGAATAAATTCAAAAATTTGACAGAATTTGTATGAAATTATCTGCCAAGTAAGATACTCGAAACTTAATCATAGGTGCTGAAATAGGCCCTAAATGCAATAAGCTTAAAAATGACTGTTTATATATTTGGAAAACTTAGTTGTACATAATTGTTTTGTGTTAAATCTTAGGTACACCTCCTTTTCTGTGGGATAGGCAGCAGCTAAGAATTTGCTACGATCTTTATAATTATGTATTTCTTTTCAGTTAGGTAGGTACATAGGAGTTAGGAGTGTGCTTTTATAAATAAACCGGACAAGTGCGAGTCGGACTCGCGCACTGACGGTTTCGTACCAACTTAGCTATGAAAACAGTTCGATTCTCGAACCGAAACTTGAGGATTTTTTTTTTAAATCTGTCAACTACAAATTTCTAGTTTTCCTTAGTGATATAATATCTCGCTTCGTGCAAAATTTCAAGATTCTAGGTCAACGGGAAGTACCCTATGAATTTTGATTCCTTTGACAGTATCGAAATGTTCGTTTTTTTCAACATAAACGGGCATATCTGTTTTTTTTCGTCACTTTACAAAATTGATCTTTGCACAGTTTCAAGGGACCGCGGACTTGAGTATATAGATTTAATTTCAACTTGATGCCTTCACGCGTTCCTGAGATAAAGGGTCTTGACAGACAGACAGACGGACAACAAAGTGATCCAATAAGGGTTCTGTTTTTTCCTTTTGAGTTACGGAATCCTAAAAAGCACCAGTATTTAGTACCTACCTTACTAGCGCTAGTAGGATAGTTTACCTACCTAGTCTCAGTGTAAAATCTGGTTATAAGCTACTCGGGCTAGTATCTAGGTATTATAGTCAATGTTGGTTTGAAGCTGACACTATATTATGAGGAATAACGAAAACCTGTGTCTCGACCAAATCCGAAACTATGAGTGCACATGGTAAACTAAGGTAGAAAACTAAATAAAAAAAATAAAAGATGACCTAACCTTACCAAAAAGTGCTAAAAATTGGTGCCGAAAGAAGAAAGTACCTTTATACTATGATTGAACTGAAAATAAGTAGGTATAGAGATACCTACCTACCTAAGTAGGTTTATTATAATCTATGTGCCAACTTCCTTCTGTAATAAGCCCTGACATAAAAGGATGATGGCTGAAAAAAATGGGGCGCATGAGATATCGCGTTCTCTAATTAACCCCATGTAGATTATGCCTCCCTAAGTAAAAGGGGATTACATCAGTAATGAAATTCTTTAAAGGAGTTCATATAATTGGTCTGGAAATTTGAGGGTAGAATAGGTAGATAGCCTAGGTACTTTAAATAAGATCGTTGAAAAATGTAAGTGCAAGACTCACATTTGAGCAAATAAAGTGATCTGGATCTGAACTACTGGTTCAGATTGAGATCCCTTTATTTTGCTCATTTCAAAATACGAGTATGTATCGTTTCGAGCCCAATCTGTCCGTTTAAAAATATGTGTTACATTAGTGTGCTTAGTCCAGTGTTTGGTTTTAATCTCGGATTGCATTTACCTACTGTGATGAAATTAAAAAAAAAAGGTGTTTGTAGCTAATATAATGTATAAAAAGTGTACTTTTTTAGAATTGTAATTTTGATTTTGAAAAAGAAAATATGATTACAATAGTGCAGTATAACTCAGTAGTCAAGAACTATTAGTTCGAATTGAATTATTTTATTGTTGAGTAGTCCATTTATCGAGGACGGTTTTATGCTATATGTATAAAATCACGTTAACGACTACAAACATGTAATTTATGGCACGATTGGCGCAGTGGTTGAACAATTGACTATTGCGCTTCGGGTCACGGGTTTGATTTCTGCGCAGAACAAATATATGTACAAATTAGTTCCGTGTCTGGGTTCCTTGTCTAAAGTGAGTTTACATGGAGGTGGATTTATTCCTTGTGTGGGGCAAAAAAATAGAGTTTAAAAAAATAGGAGTGGGGTATAACTAAAGACTCGGGTGAAACCACAGGGAGCAGCGGGTAATACAATTAAGCTGTGTATTTTTGTGTATCATAATTAAGCCTTACTTACTCGATAAATAGGATATCCATCACTAATAGACCAGGGTAGATAATTTTTGAAACCAAAAAAAATTACAGTAGGATGAAACCCATTAGAAAAGGAGGGGAATATGATCAAATTGAAAGGAAAAATAAATTACGGTCGATCCGAGTTCGGGAAGTGGGAGGGGGAGGTTTTTAAGGGTAAAAAATGGTTTATCTTGATTTCCGGCAAAACTACAAGTCCTATGGAAAAAAGTTAAATGGCAAAGTTGTAGGCAATAAAAAGATCTACAACTTTTGTATTTGCAGATTTTTCACATAACCTCAAAATTTAGGTGAAAAATTCAAAAAACCAAGTTTTTGGTTTTTTATTTATATCTTTTTCAAAAACATTTTTTTTTCTACGAAATTTGGTGAAAACTTACCTTATTATGTCCCAAATACACTGTAATTTATTTGATTAAAAATATTTATTTTTCGCTTCATTTTAATTTAATATCAAAAAAGCACCCTAATTTTCAATCAAAAATTCTGACGTCAAAATATCAGCTTTTTTCAAAAAGTTTGGGGGCTTTTTGTTCGTTGAAATATCTACTTTCTGATGGTGTAAAGAAAAATATACATTACTATAGGAAATATTCTTAGAAAATGCAAAAAATTGAAAAAATCTCAAATTCGAAAAAAAATTTTTAATCATTATGTACAATTTCATCAAAAAAATGTGATTGCAGCAATTTTTTTTAGTTAAAAAGTTTATTTATTTTACTCGAATTACATTCATGTCATAGAAAATCTCATACAAAATAACAAACAGTGTGATAATGAGCTTCTATTGCGACTAAATCAGGCACATTTCTTAAACGAGCTAAAATGTTTTTTATCGAAATCATTAATTGTGTTTTGTTTTTTAATATGCTGTAATATATTTTCTCTTGTATCGTTATTTTGAACTGATGAAATTTTATCTTTAGAAATATTACCGAAAAACCCACCGCAGAGAAAGCAATGAGATTGAAAATTAAATATAAAAGCGTCTTTATTTATTTGTTTTCCTTCCTGTGATTTCTTACGTCTTGAGCTACAGAATGTAGCTATTGCAGTCTCATCATTATAATGACTTTGACAAGTTCGATGAATAAGAGCTGATGTTAAAGTTTCAAATTTTTTGTATCTATTGTCGATTCTCTTCTTGCTAGACGCCACTAAACGATTCAAAGCTGTTTTTTTTTATTTCATACACTTGCTTGTCGTCTGTCTTATTGCAGATTATACAAACAGATTCTTCCATACTGGTAATCTGAAAAGACAAAATCAAATTAATAATGCCTTCAAAGTTTTATCATGAGTATAACTAAATCTGTTTGTATAAAATAAACGAAGTTACTATTTTTTTATTCTTGTACTGAAATATCATTCAATTTCAATTTTTTAGGTTATGTTACGTTAAACATACTATTTATAAAAGAAAATATTACTATTTTTATTTTGAAGCTGATTAATATAGATTAAAATACAGATAGTATTTACCTTGCTATGCAGATTCCAAACGTAAAGTACGTAAAGTAAATTTCTCACAAATCACTTAGAGTAACTCAGCCTGCACGTGTATTTTTAAAAACGATGCAGATGTTGTACACTACTCTGTATCTCAAATACTGACTAACGGTCTTTACAGCTGCTATGAAATAGCAGGTATGTAGTAAGGCCCAGACTCTCCTAGGTCCGTCCCCACTTCTCAATTAAATTACTTACAATGGGCTTAAATTCACCGAAGGTCACTCAGGTATATAAATTATTTTTAAAACAGCAATAAATAGGCATCTACAAATATTATTTAAAGAAGATTCTACAACTTTTTCAAAATATTGTAGATGTCTTATTAAATATTAACTTTATTAACTTATTTGTTTGTTAATTATAGAAGTATATTTTACTTTGTAATTTTTTCGTTTATCAATAAAACATGAAATCTTACGTTTTTTGAGTAATTAAAGTGTAAATTTTAATAAATACCTGAAAATTGTACATAATGATTAAAAATTTTTTTTCGAATTTGAGGTTTTTTCAATTTTTTGCATTTTCTAAGAATATTTCCTATAGTAATGTATATTTTTCTTTACTCCATCAGAAAGTAGATATTTCAACGAACAAAAAGCCCCCAAACTTTTTGAAAAAAGCTGATATTTTGACGTCAGAATTTTTGATTGAAAATTAGGGTGCTTTTTTGATATTAAATTAAAATGAAGCGAAAAAATAAATATTTTTTAATCAAATAAATTACAGTGTATTTGGGACATAATAAGGTAAGTTTTCACCAAATTTCGTAGAAAAAAAAATGTTTTTGAAAAAGATATAAATAAAAAACCAAAAACTTGGTTTTTTGAATTTTTCACCTAAATTTTGAGGTTATGTGAAAAATCTGCAAATACAAAAGTTGTAGATCTTTTTATTGCCTACAACTTTGCCATTTAACTTTTTTCCATAGGACTTGTAGTTTTGCCGGAAATCAAGATAAACCATTTTTTACCCTTAAAAACCTCCCCCTCCCACTTCCCGAACTCGGATCGACCGTAATTTATTTTTCCTTTCATTTTGATCATATTCCCTTGCTTTTCTAATGGGTTTCATCCTACTGTGATTTTCTTTCATTTTTTACCATTTTTGTAGGCTTTGACCCCGGTCTATAAAGAATCTGTCAATTCGAACTAGTCATTCTCGAACTTATTAATCATCATATTTTTTTCATGATCAAGATCAAAATTTTAATTAGGTAATCCTTTTTATACACATTATTAGCTAACACATACATTTAAACAAAAAATGTCCACAGCTCATCATCATCATCCTAGCCTTTTCCCAACTATATTGGGGTCGGGGTACTTCATGGCAAGACTGGAGTCAGATTTACTGGCTTCTGACTATCCGTAACGACTGCCAAAGATCTCCAAATGACAGCCGGGACCAACGGCTTAACGTGCTTTCCGAGGCACGGAGGAAACTCGTTATGTTAAGATGGTCACCCATCCACAGACCAACCTAGGCAAGCGTTGCTTAACCTTAACCAAAAAAATGTCCACAGCTCAGTAAATATAATCCGAGCTTTTAATGATTTTGGCACCCCAGGTATTCTACTATGTTTTCTATACCAATATTTAGGTCGAAAAGTAATCAATACACCTACCGCCTAATGTATTATCTAGATATATCTAATGTTCCAAGAACTTCCAATTTTGTGTCGAATTCAAAGTTATTGCGTCATAAAAGACGTTCTGATGCTGTTCTCTGATCAAAGTAAACACCATAAAAACGATTCCACGGGTCATTAAAGACTTTCCACAAACGAAATAGCCGCACGTTCAAAATTTATATCGTCGGTATAAAGAAACTTAGCGGGACACATCTACGTTGTTAGATTATACTGGAATTGTACCTAGGCAGCTAGGTTCGAACTATGCCGATTTACTATTGCAACTAAAGGCCTGGTTACATTACTACGCGACTACGTTGTGGCACGTTGTCGCGTCGTTTAAATATACCACGGAATAGAAAAAACTGGGCAAGTGCGAGTCGGACTCGCGTACCAAGGGTTCCGTCCCAAGTCAATTACTGTTTACGATTTATGACTTATTAAAAAAAAATACTTTCTAGATCTCGTTCAAACCTATTTTCGGTAGAATTTTGCATAGTAATGTACATCATATATTTTTTTCATTCTGTTATTTTAGAAGTTACCTTTTTCCACTTTGGCAGTGTCTCTTGCGCAAACTATTCAGTTTAGAAAAAAATGATACATACGGACGGACAGACATGACTAATCTATAAGGGTTCCGTTTTTTACCGTTTGGCTACGGAACTCTAAAAATAGGGAAATACGATGCCCGGAACGGTGCATGCAGTGCTCGTCGTGTAAATACAGGACATGACAATGATCGTGAAATTTTTGATGACGCAGCGCCTGAACAACGACGCGGTGCAGCGGTGTCGTGTAATAGTGACAATTTACTGCTGTCAGGCGCTGCACCGTGGTAATGTGGCCAGACCTTTTTTTACCTCTATATTTGAAGAAAGAGCGCTATTACAGGCAGTAGTACTTATTCTGTAAAATAAAATTGGATCCACCGAGTCTCTTCGTTCTTTTAATTTGTATCAATACCCTTTGCCTAAAAGAGGCAACGTAGATCATAGTAGAGCATACCTATTAAAAACAGTCAAGCATATATTTTAAAAAATTATAATATTTGCATAGGATTTACGTAATATAATATTCTAGTTGATTGATATGAAAGCATAAAGAAATAACGAACCAAATGGAATTTTGTTAGAATATAAAGGAAAAGGTTATTAAGTAAAATACTACGAATATCGAAGTAAGTAGAGCAGTCCCGAACGCAAAATACGCGCTTTAGTCGTAGAGTTGCGGATACAAGCCCGATATACAATACAATACAAGAAGAGCAGTCTATCAAATTCTTGAAATCTGAAAAATTCTATTACAATATGTTTGATAAAATCTGCTCTTCCTAAAATTTGATAGTGTAGTACAGTCTGAATGATGTGATAACCCTACTCCTTTGAGAACTTTATGAAATCGTTTCGCTCAGCTGAGTTAGCCGACCTGTTGATGAAAATTTTGCTCCGTAGTTTTTTCCGTAATATTTTCTTGAACCTAATATCACCGTATAGGAGAAAATACTTGTATACGCTACACGTACAGTCTGAATAACTAATGTGTTCCCATTATAATAACCTTTTCAGCTTCAGTTACTTTCAAAACAGAATTTAATCTTTCAGTGAACATCGAAAACGTTTTAGAATCGACCACCGAACGAGAACCTTAGGTAATAATGTATGTAGGCGTAGTTCGACATAAGTTGTATAGTTAGCGGGGGGCATGTAGATACATATGTCGAGTAATGTCGACGCGAGACAGTTTCCAAATCGACTGCATAACTTGCATGAAGTTACCAGCGTTTGCGATGGAGACAGCCGACATACGTAGATACAGTTCATAGACTTGAAGCTTGAATTTGTGTTACGACTTGGATACTCTATACTTCCGAAGGTATACACGTATTATTTACCAAGAAACTAGTTATTTTCATAGTTTGCTGTAGACACGGTTTGCTTATGGAAGTTGACAGCTCAACTATAGGGTACGTTAAGGATTATTAATTGTGCAGCCATTAGAGGTAACCGTTGATTGTTGATGGTTCAAAAGCTTGGGGTTTAGTATTGAGATTGAAATATGTTTAAGTTTCGGAAATGTTAAGACGACGCGGGCTTTTTCGTTCGTCTTATCCTACTAAAATTATAAACGGGAAAGTTTGTATGTATGGATGTTTGTTACTCTTTCACGTATAAACTACTGAATGGATGTAAATTAAATTGCAATAATATAGCTTATACATCAGAATAATACTCGTAAATAGGTTATACTTTATAAAAAAGTTTTTTTTATATAAGCCTAAGTAATTTGTGTCCGACTGCTGGGCATAGGCCTCCCTTTTTTCCTTCTAAACTTCTCTGTTTAGAGCGATCTCTGGCCAAGTTTGCCCCGCGAACATGATCAGATCGTCACACCACCGTCGCCGCGAACGAAGAAAATAAAATAAAGAATAAAAATTAATTTCATTTGCTAGTATATTATATTATCTGTGCCCGAACGAAGCCCTTGAGGAGGAGATTTTTATTGACTAGTTTTAATTAACACAATGTTGGTAGACACTTCGTCCCTTATTATTTATGTAAATACTTATCTACAGAAAAAGCTATGAAGTCGTTGTTTTACAGTGTGTAAATTTTTGAGTGGTTTTTCATCTGAATGCTCAATCTGCCATTACGTTGGCGGTTACGGTATCTACCAATTAAGTATTAACTTCTCAAGTCTACCTACTACATAATATATGTTACAAGTTTACAACTTCATGATGCTAATCTGGTGTAGGCTTTTAATGTTACAGAGTTTGGTAGGCATTTATGTAGATCAAATGTAGATATAACTTGCTCCATGAAATACACTAATATTTACCATACGCCCCTCAAATGCAATGCTTTAGAAAACAGTGTTCAGCAACAATAAAATTGCGCAGTAATCCCACTTTATTTGTTTAAGTACATTATGTATTTAGGTCACTCACTCTTTCTGCGAACTCATGACGGATTCCTATTTAACCCTTGTGGTCACCAAGGCTCTCCTCACTTGACCTTATTTCACGCATTATAAGGCTTAAAACTTTTCCTACACTATTTATGTTACTTACTCAGACGTGGGAGGCATATTATTGTGAAGAGTTATAAGCTTCGTGGGTGTGGAAGCGTGGCCCATCAAGTACTCAACGTTAATCCGGCTCGAAGGACGGAAACCCTGAATAGTTCTGAATGCTCCGATACTACAGTTCCCAGTTAAAGTGCCTATTATTCCTTAGTTTACATGTCTGGATTCGGCTTAGTTTTTCACATGTGTTCGTAATCAAGTTTGTGCGATCTACGTCAAAAATTATAGGACTAATTTCAATTATATCAATCATTAATAGTTATTTCTCTATCTACTTAGAACTTGCGTGACATTTTCCTTTAATTCAAATTAAATATTTCCATTGTAATTTCTTGAGAACCTATGTAGTAGTTATTCATATCAAAAGCATAACAAAAAGGTCACATACACATTAAAGAAAGACGCAAGGCTTTTATATAAAAGTAGCTAATAGGTCGTAAAAGTTGGAGTCCATCATTTTTATGCCAAACGCAGCGTGTGTTTCTGCCAAAAGAAAAATGTTGGCACTTAATTGCAACTCCACTTGACCTTCCAATCAATAAATAACATGGTAGAGGTTTTATGTACAGTACTTGTAGTTATTTTGCTAGCGTTTCATAAAGGTCTGTATTACAAAATACTGAGCGATGCGCATATTCCGTAGTACATTTTTTTATTTTTAAAGGAGGAGGGTTTATTAAGAGACATTTTTCACTCAAAAAATAAAGTTTATCGTATCGAATTTAAAAATATTTTGTAAGTGACGAAAAAAATATATTCTGCGCCTATCAACGCGGGCATTGCGATCGTGAACTTGTATGTTTTGCTTATATTATATAATTATATAGATATACACGCACAGTGCACAAAATAAATTAGTATTCATATAGAGTTTATTAAGAGTAGTATCATTGAGACTCCAAATGAATATGGTTCATGGAGCATTGGTTTCAGAAATAATAACTAAAATATTGAGTAAAACGACACAAATAAATTTACAGAAAAGGCGAAACACCTTCTGTTTGAACAATAATTGCTTAGATCTGTATTATTTATCACGTAAATGTCACATATTATTAGCAAATGATTTACGTTTAACGGTTTATTACTCAAAAATACACGTCTGTAGATATAGCACAATTATAAGTTCTTTCTATAATCTCTACTTTCAATCGCGTCTGCCCTGGGGGCGCATTCGCGTAGCCTTCGGGGTTCTGCACAAGTATTTATTGCCGTACCCTTCAGATATACATAGAGTCAACTGAATAACATTACACAGATGCCTGATCCCAAGTTATGTGCGTCACTTGCTTCCCATAGATATATTCAAACTGTCGTGTAACTATCTAAAAGTGAAGGACACTATCGGTTTCGGAGGAAGCTATTGGTGTATTGTCATTTACGTGGGTTTAAAATCAGGCTCGGATAGAATGTATATAATTTTAAAAATATCCTTTGTATGTGAGAAGGTAGTTCTAAACCATAACATGAAAGAGCTGCATATATAATCAACTTTATAATGTTTCCACTGTGGGCCGTAATCTTGTACGGCCCATTCCCTCTCCTAGAGAAAATACCTGAGTCCCCGTCCGAGGTAAGAACCACGCGGGCCCAGTGCGTGCGTTCAAAACTGAATTCGAGAATTGAACTGTTGTCATAGGTAAGTTGAGGTATCGAGTTATAATGAAAACCATACACTTAGATCTGCAGTCCCTTGAAGCTGTGCAATAATCAAATTCGTAAGTTAGCGAAAAAAAAAAGATATAGCAAAAAACGTACATTTTACGTATACTCTCTAAGGAATCAAAATTCTTAGGGTACTTCCCGTTGGCCTAGAATCCTGAAATTTGGCACAAAGCAAGGTCTTATAGCACAAATATAGGGAAAAGTCTGAAAACTCGCACTTGCCCGGTTTTTTTTTTACTTCTAGGACATGCCGCGGACAGTTGTGTGCGGAAAAGGTAAAGAAAGGCCTTCGCCCAGCAGTGCTACAAAATGGACTAATTATATTATTAGTTAGTTTGTGGTTAGACATGTTTTCTCTTGATATTTAATTTAACAATTTTGAGATCAATGGTAATTAATTAAATAAGAAAAAATAGCGCATGCCAGTATTTGTACCAACGACTTACAACATAGCCGATACCAACTGACCAGACCAGTGTACATAAATACACACATCAAAAGTGTCTAGGGATCAAGCATTTTTATGCGGATTTCTTGAGATTGAGATGTGGCTTTGTAATAAATTTATGATTTTATAAATTTATATGGATCCTTTTTGGTGCATTTCATAATTTGAATCAGGAACTGTGAATCAAATTCGAGTAAAAGATGAAAATCAGCTGTCAATATTTTCCCTATAAAAACATACAACGCATTGAAGACATTATTAGTGCTACTGTTTCCCTACTACTGATTAAAACCAACGTTATTATGGAGCGGCGACGTCATTTAAGCAGGGAAGAAATGCTCAGAACCGTGGGAATGATAGAAGCTGGTTCCCGGCAACGTACTGTGGCTTTAGCTCTGAATACAAGTCAGAGTGTTATCAGTCGACTTTGGACACGTTACCGAAGCACTGGTGCCGTGGCTGAGCGCCATGGAGGACGGTATCGCTGCACCACACGGAGACAAGACCGATACATTCAAATCTTAACTCGAAGAGCTCCAACAATAATCGCCATGATATTAGCCGTGAGGCTTCATCACTCTTCAGGGAACTTAATTAGCGACCAAACAGTCAGAAACCGCTTGCATGAAGTGAACCTTCATTCCCGAAGACCGCTACGGGTACCACCTATAGCAATGCACAATCGTAGGATTCGATATCAATGGGCTCTTGAACACAGAAATTGGGCAGAAGAACAATGGCGTTTCGTGTGCTTTTCTGATGAGTCTCGTTTTGGTATGAGACCGGATACAAGACGTATACGACACTGGAGAACCCCTGGACGCCAACAGCGATTAAAATCCTGCCAGGAAGTCCATCCTTATAGTGGTGGAACCATCATGGTATGGGCGGGTATTTGGATCGGCGGAAGAACTGAGTTGATTTGGATCAGAGGCAACCTCAACGCTCAAATTTATGCTGAGACGATTGTATCAGACGTCATCGTTCCTCTACAAGTGCAAATCGGTCCCTTATTTCAGTTAATGCATGATAATGCACGACCGCACACCGCAAGAGTTGTAAGACAGACTCTCGCCGCAGCTAACATCAATGTCCTGCCCTGGCCTGCTCAGTCGCCAGACTTGAACCCGATTAAGCATGCATGGGATATGCTACAGAGAAGAGCTCTGCCGAATATGGAGGGTATCCAGTCGCAAGAAGACCTTTTTTTGTTGTTGCAACGAACATGGGCGGCCATTCCACAGCGTGATTTGGATGAACTCATTTTGAGTATGCCAAACCGACGTTCTTGTGTTGTTAGTGTTCGCGGTAGAAACACGGATTATTAATTGTTTAAGTTACCCAATAAAATTTTAAAGAAAACTGTTATTTCAGTCTTTTTTTCGAACTTTAATGTTAGTGGTTCAAATGTCAAAAATCCCTTTATAAGGAAAATGGCAAATTTCTTTATTAATGCAAAGGTGACTTGGTTTATCGTTACTGTGACAAACGAAAACACTTTATTTGATGAATCCTTAAAGAAAATTTTAATTAATATCAATCAGGAGAAAAGTTATTGCAAAAATATATGTTGATCCCTAGACACTTTTGATGTGTGTACATATATAGAACGCCAATTTTTTGTCAGTTATGTAGAGTAGAGTATGGTATTCAACTAAATCCGGCTTATCTGGAAGCCGACCCCAATATAGTTGGGAAAAGGCTAAGTAGATGATGATGTAGAGTCCAATACGTAATGCGGTGGCGAACTTATCTCTCTTAATTACGCATTTTAGTTTTCCAGGTGGAAAACCATACCTACCTAGTAGGTACATTTTGCTCGATCCGGAACAAAAAATATGAACTTCAGACTCAGCAATATCTAGCCCTTGCAACAGGTAGAATCCCGTAAACCTAAAAACTAAAAGTCTTTCTCTTCGATAACAGTGAACCCAAAATAAAACGTAATCTATACTTCTATACTAATATTATAAAGAGGTAAAATTTGTAAGTTTGTAAGTTTGTATGTAGGGGGTAATCTCTGGAACTACTGGTTCGATTTGAAAAATTCTTTCAGTGTTAGATAGCCCATGTATCGAGGAATGCTATAAGATATATACCATCACGCCACGACGGTACAGTACGACCACAGCGGAGCAGTAACGAAAAATGCGGGTGAAACCGCAGGGGACAGCTAGTTAATTATATTAATCAACAATTTACTGTTTCTATATTCGCGTTAACGTACCTATTCCACTATTCCAGGATCAAATTAATTTTTAAAGCATTTAAATCAGGGCACTGCATCGCTGTTGGGAAAAAAAATCAACATTTTAAAGCTGATTTAATACAAGAGACCTGAAAATTAACCCTTGTATGCATCGTACAAAAAATTCTGAGCTCATAACACAAAGTGCTTCTTTGTGGTTTAACCGGGCAGGTTACACCACAACTAATTACTATATACAAGATGATTTTATGTCAGTAATAAAGTGGAAAGCTCCGCTATGCATTAGCTTCTGTTTCAAACACTTTGATTACCAATCCAAGTCCAAAAGATTGGTCTTCACTAACAGACAATACAATATTAAAAGCGATTCATTCATAATCAAAAATTTACTGTTTCCATATTCGCGTTAACGCACCTATCACACTTTTCCAGGATGAAATTAAAATGCTTGCATCAATTTTTAAAGCATTTAAATCAGGGCAGATTAGTCACTACACCGCTATTGGAAATAAAAAAATCATCATTTTGCAGCTGATTTAATACAAGAGACCTGAAAATTAACCCTTTCATGCATCGTACAAAAATGACTGAGCTCATAACACAAACTCCTGCTTTGTGGTTTAACCGGGTAGGTTACACCACAACTAATTACTACATACAGGATGATTTTATGTCAGTAATAAAGTGCAAAGCTCCACTATGCATTAGCTTCTGTTTCAAACACTTCTATTACCAATCTAAGTAAAAGATTGGTCTTCACTGAGAGACAATACAATATTAAAAGCGATTCGTTCATAATCAACAATTTAGGGCGCTGGTACACTACACGGGATTTTACTGTCCGGTAGTCAGATTACATCAACTTTCATTGAGAATTCATTGAAATCCATTGACAATTGTAAAAAATCGGACTGCCGGACATACTGTTTCCAAATTCGCAGAAACACTAACCTAACCTTTGATTTCATCCTGAAAAATTTTCAGTTTTCAGACTTTTCCCTATGTTAGTGCTATAATACCTAGCTTCGTGCCAAATTTCAAGATTCTAGGTCGACTGGAAGTACCCTTTAGGTTTTGATTCCCTCACGAGTACTTGCGAGTTTCAAAATATGCAGCTTAAATTGCTGTTTCTTTTGATTGCGTTGACATAGAAGTTTGATTTTGTTACAGCTTAAAGGTATTATAGACCTGAGTATTTGGTATGAATTTCAATTTAATACCTCTTCGCGTTTATGAGGAAATGGGTAGTAAGTTTAAAATTATTAAAAAAATATATATTATGTGATGTAACTAAAAATTTATGGTTTTCGTAATTTTTCCTGTATCTATGCTATAAGACGTTGCTTCGTACCAAATTTCAAGATTCTGAGTTCACGGGAAGCACCCTGTAGGTTTTGATTCCCTTGCAAGTGTCGAAAATTTGCGGCATAAACGGCTGTATCTTTTGATTGCGTTGGCTTAGAAGTTTGATTTTTTCACAGCTTTAAGGGACAATAGACCTGAGTAATTGATATAAATTTCAGCTTCATACCTCCACGCGTTCCTGAGAAAAAGGGTCTTGACAGACGGACGGACAGACGGACAACAAAGTGATCCTATAAGGGTTCCGTTTTTTCCTTTTGAGGTACGGAACCCTAAAAATGGAATAGGTTATATTCCATTTTTTCAGGATGAAATCAAAATGCCCGCATCAATTTTTAAAGCATTTACATCAGGACAGATTCGTAACTGTACCAATTATTGAAAAAATAAAAACATTTTGCAGCTGATTTTATACAAGAGACCTGAAAATTAACCCTTTTATGCATCGTAAAAAAATACTGAGCTTATAACACAAAGTCCTGCTTTGTGGTTTAACCGAGCAGGTTACACCACAACTAATTACTACATTCCGATGGCTTAGAGCGAAAACCTCGTAACTGCGAAATATTAATATTTTCAGGAGGCAAAAACCCAATTTAGACCATTATTATTATTTAATTTAAATGTACTTCTTGGTGATTTATTCAAATATTTACGAGTAAATATATTGGTTTCTTAAAAGCACTCAGTTTTTAAATTTTAACTTAGAATAATTATGACAAGTCATCACACCACACTGACTAGAGAAGGATATTATGCATTTAACATCGTAGACGGCGTTACAAGTAACATTTTTTTTTGTGATACAAGATGTTGCATTTCGATCTCTGCTTTCTAGAAATGTAATAAAATAAAATTACCTAAAATTGCAGATACGAGGTTTTCACTGTAAGCCATCGATACCTGTCTGATTTTATGTCAGTAATAAAGTGGATAGCTTCTCTATACATTAGCTTCTGTTTAGCATACTTTGATTTCCAATCCATCGAGGGATCACTAATTACTTTGATGGACCTCTTGGATGAAAGGAGCAATGGACGTTGAAGTGTGTCCACTATGTACCATTGTGTACGGGAATCATCAGGGCTGCTAGCACGTCATTACCATCATCGGTAGGTATCTACACTAAATAAAACTTACTTAGTGTAAACGAGATATAAATGAAATTGTCGGAAATATGGTTGATTAATTGATTTAGTACCTTATACGTTTCGTGTTTTCCGACTGGAAAAGTCCTTGAGACGGTAGAAATTCTTGTCTGTAAAAGTGCCCTATTCTAAGAACCAATCTTACATGAAGAAGTAACACACAGTGACACGGCAAGTAGGTACTACTCACATTTCAGTGCTAGAAGATAACCGTCTAGCAGAACTTAATAATAAATAACACGAATCCAATAACTCACGCTCCAACAGAATTTAATTTAAAACTAAATCTTAAGGAGGGATATCATTTTATCGTGAAGTCTATTTCTAAAACGAGACACCCTTGCAGGCTCCATTAGAGGCAGCGGTATCGGCGGGGGTGCGCGCGGGGAGGGCGCGGGGGGGGGTGGTTCTACAAACAATCCTCGCGGATATTGAACGGCGATGCGTTCGGAAATGCAGCGCCCGCCGGCTGCGTGCAACGGAACGCTCGCTCACGTCTCATCGCGCGAACCAACGTGTGAAGATATGAACGCCCTCATTTTCATCTCGTTTGTATTCATATTACATTCCAATTTTGAATAGACAATAGGAGATTTCGTTTTATAAACACCCTGTTTGCTGCTTGATGTTTGGATTGGACGTAGACTTGAATGCAATTAGTTTTGACTCGTTTAGGTACGTTTGATGTAGGTAGGTTTCCTATTTAGTTTTCACTTCCAAATTAAATTAATTATAAACTACATCACACAGACAAAAAGTTGCAGTAGTTAAACAACACCAAAAAACATCGACTACAAATTACTTTTAATAGATTTCGCTTTAGATGAAATTGTTTCGTTCAACATTATCCTAACCATTTTAAACTAAGAGCAACAAGACTACCCGCAAGGTACGATGATTTTATAATAAAAAGAAATTGCGTCGTAAACTCACCGTTCAAACAGGAATATCCTCTTTTTACTAAGTCTAACCAACCTTTCAGGCTGAAAACTTAAATTAAAGAGAGCGTTAGGAGGCAGTACCTAATATGCGGAGGTTTAAAAACGTGATTGAAAAGGATGGTTTCAGAGTCTATGTATAGCTAGCGAGTATATACCGCGTATAGATAGGTGGTGATCCCAGCCATCTGTTGCGGTCAAGTGTTCTCCTTCCGAAGTGGGATGAGCCTCCATCTTTCATGGACCAAATAAAACGATGCGCGAAGTATATATAGCTAATGTATTGTATTGTACGTACGTCATGTGGGTGGATCTTTACGTTCGTCTTTTTGTACGAGAATAGAAGGTATTGTTGTTGCTTTTTTTCCGTTTGGATAATGGAAATAATAAATCTTAATTTTGCTGAAGTAAGTTCTATTTGTTTGTTAAATTGGTGAACCAAATAAGTTCTTTACGAATAAGTGCCGTTACCTACAACACGTTTATCATCACTATTCTACAGTTTGATTTCGTCTAATGAACCTCTATTTTCTTGGGCAATAATCTTCGTTCTATGTATAAATATTACGTAAACTAACAGTCTCCTGTTAAAACAGATTTCCTTATGGCGTTCCGCAAAAAGTTTGTCACAAAAGTTTGAATAATATTTCTTAATTCCTCAAATTCACACCCCGATTACATTGTGAGAAACTTCTACAATAAGAAACAATAGCTTTCATAAGGGTTAACGAAAATCGTAAAGAAAGCACAATAAACAGTCCCCTTTTCCTTTAAAAGATTTTCCCAACAAGTTGCCGTTTTCATTTTTATTAAAAACAAAACATTTGTATTACAAAAGCCTTTGTACGTTATCGAGTCTGGCTCCTTAAGAAATGAAAACGATACGGTTGCCAGCAACACAGGTAGCCAATAGGGTTTGTATGGACGGACACACGGAATAAGTTAGGAAAACGCAGACGTTATATTTATTTTGAAATTTATAGAAAACTAGCGGATACTCGGCTAGTTTACTACGCTAAAAAATAAATAAAATTTTTGTTTATTAGTTGGGGAAAAGGAAATTTTGCTTTATTTTAATGGTTTAAAACCACCTTCGCGGTTGGATAGTTTCAAAGTCTATAACGGCGGTGGGAATAGGCAGAAACAATAGTTATGTTTTATATGTATACCTAGATAGATGGTACGGTTTGTATTTTGTTTCAGAATTAACACGTTACGTGTTTGCGCAGACATGAAATGAAAACTTTGTAGATACTCGTCATGTTTATTTCTCGCGTCTCCAAAGTCGAGTAAGGGGTAAAGTTACGAGTTGTAATTATCATATTAAATTAACCGTCTTTAAGTCCCTCTACACACGGGTAAAGTATCTAATTACGTCCGCTGGAGCCGTGCGAGCAAGGTACGCTACCAACGTAGCTAATTCTCAAAGGGAGAGACTTCTGGAATAAAATGGCTGGACAAAGAGCCTGATTCCAAAGACGAGTGCATCCCTAGTGCAAATGTAACTGTGTGCAGACATTGTGTTCTGGCTTACTTCCAACATCACGACCCTTGGTTACAGCCCGATGTGCCATGTACTTTGGGGTAATGCTAGATAGCTACGTAATCACATAAAAGGTCGACAGTTGAACACAACAGTTTTGTAATACCGATTATTTTTCACCGAAAATTGGGAAACATTCATGCAATCGTTTTTATCAGAAATAATTCGCGCGCCTGTCCCAATTATTTGCTTTATTAAATTCCTATTATTTCATCAAAAATATTCCTGCGCGTTTTGAATTTTATGAAGCTGTTAAAAAATAAGAGTTGGTTAACTATTCAATTAAAACTCGTGTACAACGAAACAAAGTTCGAAACAATCGTAATATTAATAGTCATTAATAAATTCAGTATAATTGAGATAATTTTGGAAGAGTTGGTAGCAATTAGCGTCAGTCGGAGGCGGCGGAGGGTGCTCCTCACAAGAGCCATCTGGCGAGCCTCCAATGTGGCTCTCCTTAACACGAGAAAATTCACTCGTTCACCGGCAAACTGTTTCACAATGACGACGCGAAGAGAAATAAAATTTGGAGATGTCACTGTTAACGACCTCTGCCTTGTAAGGACTGAAAAATACATTCACCTTCGGAATAAAAATAAGAACTTTTTGAGTTCATAGCACTGAGAATGACTGAAAATAAAATGTGCCTTTATCTATATTCTATGTTTTATCTATATCTATATACTTTGTTGGTCGAAGACTTATGCCCGTTTTCACCAACAGCCCCTAAAATTTAAGTGTCTCTTACGCCAATATAATCACGGTTTTTGCATATTATAAAGTTATTATTCTGAATCAAAGTATGAAATCGAACACTTTTAAAGATGTCATACTTTAATTCAGAATAATAACTTATTAATAACTTGCAAAAACCGTGTTTATATTGGCTTAAGAGACACTTACATTTTAGGGGCTGTTGGTGAAAACGGGCATTATAAGTGTAACCTAAAAGTAGAAACTCATTGACTGACATACCAACGCACAGCCGAAACTACTGGGTCTAGCCGAAACTACATCTTAAGCAAGCACTAAGAAGGGGTTTTTGAAAATTCATCTTTTAGGGATGTATGCAAAATTTTATTCCTTGGGCGCCCATGTACTTGAAACTCAGTATAAATAGTAATTTCAACTGAACCAAAAAGCTTCACTTAATCGTTTTTCTAAGGTTGTGCAGGAGAATCGTATTCCTTGGGTTAATAAACTTGAAACTTAGCAAAAATTGTAATCAAAATGAATGTCATTGTTAGTTTTTTAAAACTACTCGTACCCTCTTAGTTTTTTCAAAGACGAATTAAAGTGTTAAAGTTTCATGAAAAGATTCTTGCGAAAAAAGTCGCGGGCAAAGGGCTCTCTCTATCTATATATATAAAAATGAAACCCGTTTTTCGTTGTCACGACATCACATGAAAACGGCTTGACCGATTTGGCTGATTCTTTTTTTAAAATGTTCCTTGAAGTTCAATGATGGTTCTTACGGAGAGAAAAATTAAAAAAAAAAAAAGTTAGGTAAAGTAGGGTAGTGTAGGGTAGTGTAGGGTAGTGTAGGGTAATGTAGGGTAGTGTAGGGTAGTGTAGGGTAGTGTAGGGTAGTGTAGGGTAGTGTAGGGTAGTGTAGGGTAGTGTAGGGTAGTGTAGGGTAGTGTAGGGTAGTGTAGGGTTGTGTAGGGTAGTGTAGGGTAGTGTAGGGTAGTGTAGGGTAGTGTAGGGTAGTGTAGGGTAGTGTAGGGTAGTGTAGGGTAGTGTAGGGTAGTGTAGGGTAGTGTAGGGTAGTGTAGGGTAGTGTAGGGTAGTGTAGGGTAGTGTAGGGTAGTGTAGGGTAGTGTAGTGTAGTGTAGTGTAGTGTAGTGTAGTGTAGTGTAGGGTAGGTAGGGTAGTGTAGGGTAGGGTAGGTAGGGTAGTGTAGGGTAGGTAGGGAAGGTAGGGTAGGGTAGCGTAGGATATGTAGGGTAGTCATTTGACGGGAGCGAAGCCGCGGGTAAAAGCTAGTACATAAATAAAAATGAATGTGTAGCTAAGCGCAAAACTCGAATTTGACTGTATCAATTATGGATGTACCTACTGTTTTTGAACTATTTATTTAAGTCTTAGAATGGTTCTTATGAAAAGAAAATTCGTAAAATTACGCGCAAAACTGTATTTAATCACATTTTTCTTTATATAACGATACACATTCTTCTTTGTAGTATGAACACGAATACGGAACCTTTGGCTCATTTACAAGGTTTCACCGAGTCAATGATGTTTCCACGAAAATCTGGTCACGAAAATAATGCATGCTTGCTATTATAAACCAGCTTGTGCCAGCGGCTTGGTCTACGTGAAAGTAAGTTCCTCCATACATACTTTGGATCCATTTCCCCATTTCATCTCCTTAGAATTTTGGAAAAACTCTTAGTGCACGCCTATGTCATAAAAGGAAATCTTTTGGAAAATTTCACGCTCCTAATTCCAATAGTTTCGGCTGTGCGTTGACATACCAGTCAGTCAGTTTTTCCTTTTGTTTATACATATAGGAAGATATATACATCATATATACACAAATAATAACTTAGCTGCAGTCCCTTATTAGCATTTTAAAACTAAACCATTTAAATATATTTGCCTAATGTAATTATGACATATATTATAATATTAAATATATTTCGCAGTTTGGCGGAGCTCCAGCGGGCCCGCCGTGGCAAGTATTCCCCGCGCTTCAATTGTGCAGTTTCTGTTTAACTAGTTAAATGTATTGCGTTAAGTGGCTGCGAGTCTTGTAACTAACTAAATAACTGACTGTTTGTAACGTAGCTACTTCATTTATTTACCTAACTTTACTGTACCTACCTCTGTTTAAAAAGTTTGTCGCCTTCATTAGGAGAATATATTTACCTCTATATCACATTTCAACACTCTATTCAGACTAATGCTCGTATTGTAAGGGCGAAACTTTGTGAATGTGTATGTTTGTTAAGTACTTCTTCACGTTTAAACAGCTAAACGAATTTTTATGGAATTTGGCATACCTATAGAAATACGAATAGCATAGAAGATACTTTTGGTCGCCTGAGAGTGTGAACAGTCATCGTTTTTGTCAATTTTCTAATTTTACCCAGGCGAAGCCGCTGGCAGCAGCTTGTCGTTGATAAAACTGAATTGAATGCGATTCAAACTTTGCCCAGTAAACCGTATCTATACAGTTTTCGCATAAGGTTCGTTATATTATAAGTAAGTATACGGGTATAGTAGTCCGTGTCGTGTTTCTTTCCATACTTGTACCGTCTCTAGTACGGCATGATCATAGCATCGAGCGGAGTAATGGACAGATGCCTTAATTGTAAAATTAAACATCTGATATGACGTAGCTTGAATACATTAAGAGTTCACGACGGCACGACGACACTGTTTGCGCGTTTGTGGATGAGCAATTGGCTGCTGAGTTCAGTACCAGCCTAGCCTAGTCTCAGGTTCGATTCCTTTACGTAATACATTTTTATATGGTCTGCAGATAGTCGTAACGGGTCTGGAAGTCTTGTGAGTGAACAGAAGCTGTCTTCATTTCGGAGGATACGGTGGAGTGTGGCCCCTAGTTGGCGGAGTCCTTGTGGAGGCGTACGGACCGTAAGTCTTCACGCGACCCCAGCAGAGCCGATGCCCGCTGAGACCGAATCCGAAGAACTCGTAGTCCTAGAAAGCAAAGGGTGACTGAAGGTGTGCTTTTAAGTCTCTAAAAGTCTGACACGCTCTCCCGCCCCACCCCAGAGCGGAAGAAGCCAGCGGACGACTTCCCTCCTCAAAAAAAACTGTATTCATTAAGACAGCAATAAAGAATTATGAAGACATGTTAGTTGTGTGGCCGGCGCGTGGCGCGAGGTACAGTCATGGCCCCATGGCTCTCCGTACAGTCGATCACAAAGCTGCGTGGCTTCTTACATAGTGCCTCAGTGCTGAAGTGGGCAGAGGTCGAGTGCCCCTGCCTGGCATATTTCCAAACTATTCAGCCGCTCTACGTACGTATTTGTCGCTTTCTATCGATTTGACTCACTGAAACTGTAATTCGTACTAACGACAAGGCTCAAAACGAAAATTAAATCAGAAAAACAGCCTTAAAATATACAATACAAAGACAGCGCCACATAAATACAGATGTTAAGTACCTATAACCACCTTGAACCGTCTTGATTGTACCAACTTTAAATAACTTTTGAGTTTACAGTGTTTGTTGCGTGGGCTACGAACTTACGGCCAGGTGGGGGAAATTTATTCCATTTATTAATATGCAGGCTCAGACAGGTTTATAAATCCCTTACAAAGTACACATCGGGCGGCGGGCTTTCCTTGAGTTTGTTAAGTGCCTATTATGGCTATTGGTAAACAGTTTTCAGCAACCTCTTGCTTGTATCATTGATTAGGTGTAGCGGGCTTGTTTTGTTTTCTATTAATCGTGATTGGATCGTGTAAAGTCGATAAAAAGAGATCATTCTCGTCATCATCGTTTCAGCGTAGCAGTTGTTTTGGCCTATGTCCAGACATAGGCATCCCCCCAAAATGACGCCACATAAGACCGTTTCCACATTATCCGATCCGATATCGGTATCGGACGCCGATACGATATCGGGGTAAGTAAAATGTATGAAATGCTGTGCTCCGATATCCGATATCGGGTCGGACAATATGAAAGACAGGTACATATCTCATACATTTACCTTACTCCGATATCGTATCGGCGTCCGATACCGATATCGGATCGGAAAATGTGAAAACGGTCTAACGGTCGGTATTTTTCATCTCACATCCATCGGATTCCCACGACGGCGACGGACACCAAATCATCGGTCTACCTTCTGAGAAGCCTTCCAGCGCTTCGTTTTCCGGTGCTTCCATAACCTTTCGACCCTTTCGACCGTATGTTTTATAATATTCCCCTAAAGTTCCTCTTAAGTTTGACGATTCTAAGAAATAATAATAACCGTAAAAATAGATATTAAAGGAAAATCGGTAGGCCCTTAGTTGGGCAAGTTTTCCGTTGACGATATAAGTACGTGCATACATAATAGCTACTCAGCGTAATATGATCGAGACACGTAGAGTGTGATAGGTTTATGTGTAGTGTTATGTATAAGTAATGTAGCGAGAGGAGGACGGCTGTAGTCTGCACTCTGTACGCGCCTCCCGAGCTTCAAACTTGAGTGGCCAACTTTGTCCGCCACGCGGTGAAACTTCGTTTTTCATTTAATTTGCCCGAAACGAGTGCAGCTTACAATATTTTCAACGCTTGCAACTTTCGACTCGGTGCTTCGTTATAAATTTTATAGTTAGACTGCTGTTGTTACCCTCACCTTAACCATCACTTATAAAACCGCCCCAACTGTAATGAATTTAGTGCCTGAAATGTCAAGCAAGCTAGTGTAGACGACAGTTTTAAACTAAGTTTCGTACGGCGCAAAGTGTTTGTCGCTTTGCCGTTTCTTTCCCTGTTATGACTAGTCTTTACTGTCCAGATTATAGTTTGAGTTTTATATCTCCCTGCGTAGGAGTGATCACTCATAATCTCCTACGAATAAATCGTATAACCGTTCACATAAACTTGTCTGATGGTATCGTCAAACGTATTGCGGACGGTACATTATTTTTATGTTGCCATAAATCGGGCATGTGCTAGTAGGTAGAGGCTGGAACATAGCAGTGAACGGTTTTCAATAAACAAGCTTAGCTTGGCGGAGCGTGAGCGCACGCCTCAGTAGTTGCGTCTGCAGTCAGCGTGCGTGCTGCCGTGTAGAATGTGTCGCAAAGCCTTTTTAGTGCAGGCAGTGGCGGAGGCTCGTTCCGGCGGACGATAAGGACTGATCTGCGGAAGACAGCGGTGCAGCGTGCAGCAGACGCGATCGATACTGCAGCGGGGGCGCGCCACCCCGGCCCCTGCTGGCCCCCTCGCCCCCTCTCGAGCCGCCGGCTGAAACTTTCGCGATAAGTACGGAACTAGCGCGTGGCGTACGCAATGCAATATTGTTAGCCGGTTACGAGTCTGAAACAGCGGATATTAAGGCTACAGAGACTGCCTCCCGTTTTTACATTGTGCCTGAGTTTGAAATGCATACCGAGTTACGGCGCATTGTATTAATTTTTATTATCTGCTCGTAGGTACGTGTTTACTGCTAATGGTATGTGGAAGCAAAGCAGCATACCTACTCTTTATGGCAAAGCTGAGATAGAATTACACGAGCATACGCCGTATACGTAAAATATGCTTCAAAGCACCACCATCAAGTTTAATGTTTAGAGCTGCGGTCATAGACACTTACTAAACTCGTGTTCATCTCGCTGATGCTGCTGCATGAAAATCACATTGAAAAACTTTGTCGTAGCAGGAGCAACGAGACGAGATCGAGCTTGCTGTAACTAATTATATGCAATGATTTATCTTTAAAAGTTTGCACAGAAGTATGCCTATTACGTGCCCAGACGTGCATATATTCGGCGTGGTAAAATATTGCATATTACATCAATAAAGCATTTTAATGACAAAGACGGTCGGCGTTTGGGTGCACCGCGGCGGTGGGCGCGACGAGTTGGACAAGAAAGTTGTCGCTGGTCGCGGACGGCGAAGTTTCCCAGTTCCGCCCACGCCTGCCGCCTGCCGGCCTGCCACACACAGTTTGCAGCTCCCTCCAGATGTCACACATTTTTTTATTTCTTACGAACTTGTTCCGTAATATTTGCCGCGAGTATCACCACACACGTCCACAACTGTGATAGAGATGCGCATATGAGAATTTAATTAGGTACGGTCCGCAGCAAAGTAATTAGGTTTGATATCGTATTTCCTTTCAAGAGAGAAATCTTGTACTTAGGTATTTTTTATACAAACTAGCTGTAACTTTCAAAGACTTTTTTCTAGGAATTTAAGCTGACATTTCTTTAGGAATATTATTTTATAATGACATTGCAGTAGATTGAACTAAAAATATATTTCTAGCGATATCTAAATGAGTATTCCGCTGAAACACAGTACGATTAATTAATTTTCCTTGTGCTCATTAAAATGTCGCCAGTAGGAAGCAGTAGTACAATTTCGGAATTATTAGCCTGCGCAATAATTAAAACTTTGGGGAGTGTAGCAAACTATAGCGTACCTCCGGGGAAGTGGGGAGGAGCGGCGACTAAGATCGTGATTTCTTTGACGAGATGTTAATAAATGGGGCGCTTACACCTTATAATTGGGAAAAACTGTCGCGTCCTCCTCTCAGTTACAGAAGGGAATAAATCTTTATGTAGACGGGGATCGCTGGGTTCCTTTAGCGCTGTCGGTAACTTATTCCGGGCACGCGCTCACTCTGTCCTCTGAATATAAGGAATATAAGGCGTTGCGGCCCATTTATTGCACGTCGACTGGTTCCGAGCCGCGCTAAAGATGTTCAAACTACGCTAAATAATTAATGACGAACGTCACCTAAGGCAAATTTTAATTATGTTCAGGCACGGAATGGCGGATAACTAAAGGTTTTTGAATTGCAAATACGTTTATAATCTATGGTTGGGACAGCTATTTGCTTTCGTTATTATTTTCTTGATTATGTTTGAACAGTATGGTTGGGCATGTTATTGGTTCTTACTTTTTGGTGGAGGAGGAAATTGATGGAAATAAGTACCTTGGTGTTATACTTATGTAGGTAGATAGGTATACTTGTTTCGATAATATTGTTTTTCTAACTTTTAGACTCTTCATGGTGTTTGATAAATGACGTTAATATTGCAAATAGGTTTTAAATGACATTTACGCGTACATTTCTTCGTTAATTTAAACTAGATGAGTCCGATGTTTCCTAGCTAACTACAACAACAAACCCAAAGCTCAGTCTCTTGTAAACTCCAGATAGTAAACATGTAGGTAATGGTCAAATTATTTGAGAACCATCCAAATTGGTGTCTGAGATCCAGGTCTTTTTGGTTGGTCCTTTCGTTGTTTTTCGATCAAAAATTAATATTTGCCTTAGTACATTACGATGTCATACTTATTTTCTCTAAATTAGATGAAACACTATCCAAAAAAAACCAACTATCATTTCCAACAAACCTCGTTGACAGCCCTAAAGAAATTCATTCACCCCGGAACAGGAAACGGCCGCGAAAGATACGTATTTACGCATTGATAAAACTCATGCTGTAGTGGTTCTGCCCGAACGTCGACCATAACCGTTGGCTGAGGATGTAAGGCGCCCCAAGAGCCATTTATTGCCCCCATCCACGATAGCTGCAATTATTCCGTGTAAACTTTATAAATCACTTCAAATACTTTACATTTGGTGCATTGCGCTTTACAACATTATTTTCAGAGATACTTTATAGTGTTTTTTTATGAGCTTTCTTGGTCTTCTTTCGAGGAAGTACATGTAACATATTAAACACATAAGTATCTTGAAAGTAGTAGACGTATTGTACAGGATCGGCTACTGAATGAATTTCTGCTATTTTTAAAGTAAGTATTTGTTTTATATCCTAAAGTAATTCTTGGTCCATCATCATCATTATTTCAGCCAAAGGATGACCACTGTTGGAAATATGCCTCCCCCAAGTGCCACAACGAACGATCCTGTGCGTCATTCCCGCGAATCTCACCACCTAGTGGAGGCCTTCGAACGCTGCTTCTTCCAGTCCCTTCCTCTAGTTCCTTCTCCACTCTAGAACCTATCGGCCCACCGTCTATAGATCCGTTCCACGATCAATGTGCCCCTGCCACCTTAGTTTGAAAACAGTCAATGAAAAAAATAAAAATACTGTTTCACGCTCTAACGGCTGAACAGATTTAGATCAAGTTTAGCTAATATCCTAGATTTAAAATACAGGCTGTAATCTACGGCAGCTAAAGTTTAAGTTGTAAATGGTGGATACATTTGACTTAAGAAGTCTTTCTAAAACCATAATACGATACCACGTGTAAAAATCTTTTACAAACAAGGGTAAAACTTTCAAAGTGTACGCATAGTAAAATAAGTAAACCAACAAACTGCATATACAAGGGATTCCAAAATAACTTGCATTGTAACAGAAACAAATTATAAGTAGAAGCAGTCTGTTAGCTTTGCCTTCGAGCTCAGTACGAGTACTACCAGTCTCTCTCTTGACTCATACAAATTGCACAGATGATGGTACACTCTACCCTGTTTGTTTCACCCCGCCATCAACTATTATTAACATGTGGTTATTTCCACAACGTTTTGATGGAATTAATGGAACGTAATAAATTGAGATATCCTTAACGTTTCGTATAAATATTATAAGGAAGGACACGGCTCATTGCGTATTCCATTCACATATAAGCACTTCGTGAAAATGTGACTGGTATGGGTACAAAGAAGCTGTGTTCTGTTTTAACTTATCAAGGATAGAATAATATTTCTTTATCTAACCTATTTTTATTTATCTTATAAAAGCTTCATACTTTTTTACAGCTGATCATTATTAAATAAAATTCTCTGTAAGTGTTGTCTGGGAAATTCTTTAACATGTCTGCTGAATGAAGTAACGTGTATTTTATTTTTTGTGTAAGTACCTGTTTGCTCGCATCAACGCTCGTGTACATAAAGTACAAAGAGCTCTCTAAAATGTGATGCAGGAAACACAAGAACATGTACTAAGTTTTATTTTTATAGCAAAGAGGAAGCTTTCTTTTCGTTGCTGTTTACTTATGCATAGTTTCAGATAAGTTTGCATGAAAATGTTGTATATCCAGCGTATGTTCGTCTTCACCAGTTCCATATTTATGACACGCAAAATAAAATGTTGCTGCCTGTCGTCGATGTTGATAAAAATGCAAACCGTAGCCGCGGGCTCGCCGGCTCCGACGCCCACTGAATATGGGTATCATGAGGACGGAGACAAGATTACATTTTAACAGTGTTTACCCAGAGAGACTGAAAACAATTTGCTTAACTTGTACCCTTCGGAAGAGGGCGCTCCGACTGAAAGTTTACTCGCTAAAGTAGTAAAATTGGCCTTAAATGCTTATTTCGGGGAGTCGGGCGGCGTAGTAGCGAGTACGTATAGCTACGCCGCTCGTAGCCGTAGCGCTCACCTGACCGGCCGCCGCGCGCTCGCAGGTAAACATTGTAACGTGACCGCCACGTGCGAGACATGTGACCCCGCGCCGCCGCGCGCCGCCCGCTGCGCCCAACAGATGCGATCTACAAATCCGACGACATAGGATCTAACACCAACACACAAATTTAATGATTTTTACCCAGTTTTATTTTATCGAATTTCCAGTGAGGAAGCGCAGTTACCGAGTTGAACCGGTGGGCGTGTTCCAGACAGTATTGATTTTGTTCTCTCTTTTCAGTCGGCGAGGCGACGGCGGCGCGCGTGCGAGCGAGAGCGCGCGACGGGCAGGAGGTCGGCGCCTAGTGTAGAGTTTCCGTGTAAAACCGGCGTCGGCTCCGAAAGGACTTAACTGCGGGATGAATGAAAGCGTGTTGCGATCCTGAAGCGACGGCCGCTGTCGACGCGTCCGCTTCCGGTAAATCCGCTCTACAACTTCGTGCACTTAGTTTTGTTTAAAACTGTTCCTATTGCTCTTTCAAAAACTACAGTTGATAAAATATTATGCCTGGAAGCAATAAATATGGGAGAGCTACGATACTGATACGTAACATTATATCTTTGCATGTCAAAAGAATATCATAAATCATGTAATGTAGAGATAGCAGTACGAGTGAACGCTGACATATCATCAATTATTTATATTCAATGGATACTCTTTATATTTGACTTCAACGCCTAACAGAGCTACACTTAATGGTGTGACTATGTTTAAATATTGAGCAAGCGCGTGCCGAATACTTTCCGCGCCTCTTATACAAACATTATTTTTGTATATTTAAAACTTGTCGTCGTAGATTACTCATAATAACTTTTACTGAAGGTTTTCTTATACGCTTAAGTTAAGTTAGTCGTTTACAAAGTTAAGTTAGCTAATCGACTTTCAAAGTATATAAATAACAAACAACGTCGGCTGAGTTCAAAACAATTGACAAGTTAATAACATTTGTCCGGACTTTGTCAAGCACGAGTCTTGAGCGTGGAGTGTCGAAACAGCTTCATTCAATCCTATATTTGGATGCATGAAAAGTTTTCCGTGATTTTTTAATTTGTGGTGGATGAAAAGAGCATGCTGTGCAATATATGAACATACGATTGGTCGGACAGACGGGCCCAGTCGAGCGTGACGTGCCGGTATTTCGGACAGTTATGCACCAAACAAAATTAAAACCATTCGTAATAATGATAGATAGGTGTGCTTTTTGAAACGTTATTACGGGGGTGGCTCTTGACATATAGATCTTATGAAAGAAGAAGCCAACCCCAAATAAATTATTTCATGAATAAAAAGGAAAATAATGCTTCGCTCAAAATGCTTTGGAAACCCATTATTGTACGTACAGTTATGGAGTGGAATTCTCTGTCGGAGTTTGTTTCCTGATATTTGTAGTTATCAGGAACTAAATAGGAAATAACTCTTTAGGTGAGTATAAACTACAACATTTACTTGTAACAGAACAACGAACCGCTCTATGATATGTTCAAGTGTATCATCCTTTTACGAACTACACGTCGAGCACGCTCGCCTCTTTGTTACAAACCAACGAGCATATTGGTGTAACATTTCCTCGAGCGTATTGGTGTAACATTTCGTCGAGCATATTGGTGTAACATTTCGTCGAAGGAATTATGAAAAAGAATGAACGCAAGGTACAACGAAATGTTGGTAAATGAGCATTGTGCATTGTGAGCATTTACCCGTAACATAACGCCGAGCATTCGCAGGAACGTTACATTACATGAAAATGCTTTGGAAACTGAGCTTTTGCTTGTATTGTACCATTCGTAAGAACGTTACATTACAGAGAAATGCTCCACAAAATGTTGTAGTGTATACTCACCTTTTCGAACAATCCGCAGCTCAAGCGAATGATGCTAATGTGCGCTCTTTTTAAATGCTTTGACCGTAAAGGAACAGGGAATTTACGTATATTTGCGCACACACATGTGAACTCTCCTGTGTACTTGACTAATATCTGTTGAGATTGGCCATCATTATCGAAATTTAATCGGGGGGTTAAAAACTATCTCACTAAGGGCCATGTGCACCGACAAAAGTTTAAGATAACCATCTGATTAACGTCAATAACCGACGATAAGGAACAGGAAATATTGCTAAAACAGCCGTTTTAATATTAAAACAGTCGATTTGGTGTCGGTGAACATCGCCCTAACTCACTGACTCATCAATGCCCACCTAAATCCGTGGACCTATTTGATACCTATTTCCACACGGGCGAAGCCGCTGGAAGAAGCCATAAACATAATAAATATAAGTAGGTACCTACCCTACCTATTGTGGGCATCAACAAATTTTCACTTTTTTAGTAGGTACTAAAAAAGTGAAAATTTGTTGATGCCCACAATTAATACTTTTTTTAACCTGTTTGTACTATTAATTTCAGTTTGTACACTTGTACATTTATTCATTAAGTTGCTTATAAGTAGATATAATTATTTAGTTAAGTAAATAATATTTTTTAAGTACATAAACAGAGATATTCATTAATAAAACAAAGAAAACATGGCAAAAAAATTAAAAAGTTTCGCTGTTTGAAAAGATGTACGAAAAGGAATTCTTCGAAGATTCGTAAAAAAAACTTGTGGCGGTGTGAGTACTCGTATTTTCACAAATACTGGTGTGAAGTGAACGCGCCTTGCCCTCGGGAGGCCGGGACTTCGCATCCAATACTTGTGCTCCCACCTCGTAAAAATATTCATTTTCTCGTTTTCCTTCTACGTTAGTACCTAAAAATTTTGAATAGAACCTCTTTAGTGGTCAGATTGTGTTCGAAATTATGATTTCTTTAGCGCTTGGGTTTTAGTGATGTTTATTCGGGTTTACGAGTACCTATAGAGAATTGAGTTATCTATTTTCTAAAATATCTATAAAGGACTGACATATCAACGCTAAGTCGAAACTACTGGGACTAGGAACATGATATAGGGAGTGTGAAACTTTGTAGGGAAGAATCTTATTAACCTATCAATACCCGCGAAACGAGACACAATAGTAAGACAATAACAGCGCGGTCACATGAGACCGGTCGGGGATTCATGAATTAAGGGATACTTGGGTTAATAAACTTCTTTGGTACAAAGTCTAATAAAAATGAGTAACTAATAAAGACTGTCATTATCAGTTTTTTCAAAATTACTCTCAGGGCCTGTTTCACAATGTCCGAGTAGGCACTACTCACTGAATAAATTCAAAAATGTGACAGAATTCGTATGAAATTATCTGTCAAGTAAGATACTCGAAACTTAATCATAGGTGGTGAAACAGGCCCTCAATGTATTTTATTTTTTTAACATTAGTATAATACGAGTTAAGGGATGTAAAAGTTTTAAAGATGTTGCGGGCGATGTGCTAGTCTTATGGATATAATTAAAATAATGTAGTTCCTTATGATATATACATTTCCCAACCATAGATTGGCAATTTTCCTTACTGATAATAATAGGTACAATTATTTACAACACCTACGTTCACCAGACATTTTCAGTCTGAATGAAACATTGTAATTCAATATATCATTCATAAACATTTAGTATTCCACAAACTTTTGTTACGATAAGCCTACGCAGGTAGTTTAAATTGCGGTACGCAAAGTTTATTGCCCTTTAGTTTCAGACGGCGTTTCAGGATCCCTTTCAAAACGCTCGCTGCTATAAAAGCTTTAAAATTGTAACTGAATTTGTGGGGATGCAACATGCGATGTAATTAGAACAATCATTTTTGGTGAAATAACTGGAGAGACTGTTTTGCAAGCGTGTAATGATCGTTTCGAATTCATTTTTGAAGTTTTCATTGTCGGTTGCAACAGTGTATTAAACGTGTTAAAAATGCAACCATGTTGCATTTGCAACTACATTGTTCACTAATGTCCTCGGACGCGTAGATTCATAGACGTGTATTCGTTATTATACGCTTGGCGTATGCTTGCGTGAAGCTTACATACGAAACTATGACACTTTATCGACGAAGCGGCAATGACACGGCGCTGACGAATGACGATGAGCGTCTATGAAACTACGTATCCGTGGATAGTAAGCCTAATAGAAAGTCTGACCTACAGTTTCGATGTAATATTTGGGTGTTTTTATTATGTAGCTATAGGTAGGTACTTGATACGTTGTCAGGGAAGAAAAAGAAAGAAATAAAATAATTTTATTTGTGGGAAATGATGCAATCTTAGGACCAGTTTACAATTATTTAATAAAATTTAAAAAATAACAGTTATGTATATAGAGACGTTATGGGAAATATATTAATTAGCATCACTGTTATGCGATAGTAATAGTAAGAACTACATTTCAAACGTGATACTTAAATTTAACCAGCTTATTTGTCAGGTGGTGTGATTAAGATTAAACATCACCTTGAAAATCACCATTGTAACTTACTTACTTGGAAAACTTTTTATTTGTTTTTTATTTCTGAAAGTTAAGGAAAATGGTTGGGGCAGTTTTCCTTGTTTTGACTGGTGCTATAAATAGATTTCCTTAAATAGCTGTACACCTGGTCGTTTATTTTTATTATCATGCTTATTATAGCGTATGCTTATTACAGCGTAATCATAATTATAAAAATAGTTGAGTGCCGACAAAAATATGTTTTCAATTAATCTTAGATTATACAGGAAGGATAAAAGACTAGGTAGTTTAATTTCTATTTTTATCAATTGTGTTTACAAGTAGTAACAACCAGTGTATTCGTGATTTTACAGGACCATAACTAATATAAGTCTTTTTTTATCATTTTTTATAAATTTAGGTACTTTTGGCCATGCCAGACCCATTGAAACCTAATATGTATAAAAACCATAGTAAAGTTATTAACCTAATAGTAAAGCTAATTAATATCTTATCAAGTAAATTAGGGCTCTTAAAACCCTACTCACTATTTTATAAACAGAGATAGTTGCGTTCGAGAGAATTTCGAATTAAACCAACGTCAATTAAATTAATTTTGAAAGTATTCATCAGCACCTCTCTCGCAGCTCGTGTAAAAAATACTTTAAAAGAGACCCCTGCGTTTGTTTCGGTGTTTCTTCTCAGGGTAGTCAGCTAGGAACGGCCTCGTCTAGTACCTAAATATAAACTGACGAAAAATTGACGCGTAAAACTGTAAAAACCTTGCAAAAATAAATATAATTTATCATGTATCCTGACGACCCACAAGAGAATATAAGTCCTGATTTCTTGAAGTACTTTAGCTGATGCCGAATAATAATTTCGTGCTCTGCCAGTATAAAAGGTTAACAATGGCATTTCATTAGGCAGTGCTGAAACCTCTAAGCAGAGCAGACAGTAAGAATAATAATCGAATCGTCGGTAATAGCTCATTCCCTCATAACAAAGGGTTCGTTCATGCGAATTGAAATCGGTAAATTGCTCTTACCTACTTCCCGTTGAGAGGTAATTATTGATATAATTGATTGATTATGACAAAAATGTACCGCGGAGCCGATAAATGGAATATAATGTTCTAAAATAAATGCTAAAATCGGTAAAGTTATGTAAAGGGAAGAGTAAATTTACAGAGCGAAAAAAATAAATGTTATTGAGACATTAAAAAGAGCGAAATAAAAATTAACCTATCACATACTCACAAAACGAGACACAATAGTAAAACAATAACACCGCGGTCTCATAGGACCGGTCGGGGATTCATGAATTAATAAATAAAACAAAGGAATTTTTTTAATAATGTCGGCGTTGTCCTCTCAACAGACTTTAGAGGTTAGGAGGTCTGAGGGCACGAAGAGGCCGTCAGGAGCCGGGAGGGTAAGCAGCTAGACCTTTCAAGCGACCGTCATTGGCCTGAAGGATGTAGAGTAACTGGATCGGGTCCCGCACAGCCTTTATGGGCTTGCAGAGCCAGAAGTGCAGTTGCAGTGGAGAGATCTTCACCATGGCTGTCAGAGGCCAGGAAGATGAGCAGCTACACTCTGCAGAGTTCGACTGGAAGAGGCCCTTCCACATCAGGTTTTGCGTGAAAAAGAATAATTATATAATAACAGAAGACATTATAAGAATAAAGAGGCAATATAACATTTGCAATATTACTAATTAGAATGATTATGAAACGGAATAAAGTGATGATAATTAAGTATCTATACTTACTTAATATTACTAATAACCAACGTGACTCGTGGTATACACAGGCATTAAAAGATTTAAACATCTTTGCTCCGTCTATTTACTTTAGAACTGTCTGGGTCTGTTTATTGTCTCGGCTAACACAGACATCACAACGCGAATTTTGACCTCGATGTTTCCAAAGGTTACGGAAACAATAAATTAAATATCTACGAAACTAAACCGCCTACGATTGTCGTTTTATTCCAAAAATAATCCTTCCTTTTATCGCAAAACGTTTTCGTTTCGTCAAATTGGGCAAAACGCCGGTGGGCTGACACAAATATCTCTCTTAATTCGGAAACAGAAATAACAACGACGAGACCGTGACCTTTTGAATTCGGGGATTATTTACGTACGGCCTTTGCTCTGAATTATTCTTTTAAAGCCATTTTTTCAATATCTGCATAGTGAATAAGAGTTATGCTAAAACAATCAAAGTCGTATAGAGCAGTGTTATTGGTGAAAATTGAGCAGTGCACCAGATGCGAGCGATCGCTACCCCGACAGCTACGACCTGCTCCGCTGCGGATTGAGGTCCCATAAAACATACACGGTAAGTTAACAAGTTGAGACACTCTCATACCCAAATTATTATATAAACGATCTTCGAAGAACAAGTTTTCGAATAATGTAAGCGGTATCAAAGTATGTTCAGTGGTTCTTGAGTTAAGCCAGACACAAGCGTGGAGGAAACTTGGCGGTACGTCGTGATTACTGTCTCGTCTGCGGGGGGTAAACCCCTACACCATACAACTATTCATTTGAAACAAAAAAACAATGCTCTGTGAAATTTTCCACACACTTTTTCCTTCCATTCAAATGTAGTTTTATGTGAAAACTTGCATCGGAATTATTTTAGCGCGGCATTCGCTTGTATAGGCGAGGGGAGGCGATGTGTGGAGGACTTTGTAAACATTCGAGACGAGACTATTATATTATAGCTACGAATACATTCAAAGGTCGGAACCTTTTGTAGCTTTGCGCGATGACTGAGCACAATTTAATCTTTTATCGATTTCTGTTCCATTCCGATGGTTCAAAATACACACAGGTAGTACGTTTTCACACCGTTTATACGTAGTTATACCTCTCCTTTATATTTCAATACAAACAAGTTAAAATATATTCCAAATAACAAACATAAACTACTCAACGCCTACCTCACAAGTTATGTTGAGAGATACACTGAGTAGGGTAATAAATATTGTGCGTTGAGAAGCGTTGAAAATTAAGTACTTAAAATAATTTCACTCATACATTTAACAAAGCTTTTACCACACATTACTGCAAAGTTTGTGCCTGGCTCATTTACCTGAGTACTGGGACGCTCGTCTAAAAACTGTGTTTATTCAAAATTCTTGGAGATAACGAGATGAAGCGGAACATTTACGTCTAATTTATACGGAGACAATGGAGGTGGTCGCAATTAGTGAAATGGCCACTGAGAACAAACGCGTTTCCAACAAAAGAGTCGAGGCTTCGGCTCAGACAAGGGCCCTCTTTCATTTCTTCCAAATGAGCAAACTACAGTCGCTAGTAGGGAAGATTTGTTGTTCAAGAATGAAGGGCTCACAAGTGAGCATTGTTCTTTCCGCGGCCAGTTTGGTAAGCACTTGAGTTCCGTTGTTCTAATCAAGATTACGAGGGAGAATTATTTGGTTTTGCTTGTTATTTGTTTCAATACTAAGCGATGTTATCGCGGAGCGTATGCTGTAATTTGTTCCCCGCTTTTGACTTGTAGTATCAGTTATGATTCACTCGTGTGTACCTAATATACAAATTAAGATAACGACCTTAGGGTTCACTCAGGCTATAACGTTATTATAACTTTATGCCTACAGGGAATCGTTGCTATATTAAACGCCTTTGTAATTAATTTGAGATTGCGTACCCAAATCAAACTGTAGCGTGCTCTAACAAAATGTGTAGGCACCATCTTAAATAGTCTAGATTTACGGCGAAAAACAACACACAATAAACTGTACATATTTTGAAAATTAAATCCGAGAAACAGACAAACTATAACTGTAATAGTAAATCATTTTAAGCAAAAGCAATTGTAACGGTTATAAATCAGGTAAGTTGGACGTGCATACAATTTAACAAGTCTGTAAGTTAACAACACATTACTATTCCCCCCGGCTGCCAACCGTACCTACCCGCTACGTATTGTAGTTATAGCTATTCGTACTTGTTCCTAGGTACGGTCACGGTGTAGCCACCATGAAATTATATTAGGATTTGCACAGGTTAGTCGGCGTGTGTTCGTCCACAAGGTTTAATTGTTCTGTGTTCCTGTGAAGACCTAGACATGATGCATAGCCTTTGTGCATATTTTGGGCGTTCTCATTAAAATGGTTTTATTTCAGTCTAGACTTTTAGGAATGTGACGTTTTGCCATAACTATGTAGGAGTAAGGGAATGATATTTTGTACAAACTTGTTGAAGTATTGAGTTTTCTCACATTTCGCTTTATTGCTTCAAACTGAATTCTTGATATCTCGGACGACTTCTGGGTGGGCGTCATAGTGTATAACTTTGTTGAATCTTTACAACGTATTGCAACTTTCTGTGGGCGTTATAAATTCTCAATTGCCTTTGAGGCTTGTCAAAGGTAGGTGAGTAATTTGTTCTAGCATTCTTCAATGTTCCTCTGAGCAGACGGGTATATGTAGGTACAGTTAGTAGCTTATAGATAACTAGCGTCTTCCCCCATTTCGTCTGCATTCGATCCCCCGTGAAGCCTCCCTTAATCGTGAAGTTTCCAGAATTCCTTTCTTGGGTAAATACATAGGTGCTCTTTCTTTACCCCTGTCTGCCGGTAAACAATATTATTTTTGTAAAACGATGTGAAAGAACTCAATACAAGAATAAAAAATCTGGATGAGGTCGGTGTCTCCTATCCGACTACCTTGAAAATAAATACTGAAATAAATTCAGAGGTCTGTTTTTAAGTCCAGACATCATTTCGGTTAGATTGATCATAAATGAGTACTATGCAGATTAGTGTCTGAGGTGAAATTGATGGAGATGTCTTCTAAAGGAATGTTGAGGGCCAATGGCTTTCAGACAGACGAATTTTGTGTAATGAATGAAAGATTGTGGCTTTTTATGTAGTAAAATCCTACTCCCGCCGAAGTGTCAGAATTTTACTGACTAAAACAGACCTGTATTCTTTCAGTTGCCTTTTGAATTAAGAGCTGGGTTAACTGTTATGAATAATCCTAGAGCCCAAACATTGCGGCTTGAAAGCACATATTGATTCATCCCTTTAGGAGAAGTATCTACAGGCGTTAAGTTTTCATAAGTTACCCTCATGAACTAAAATGTCGCCCGTGGTTTTAGCCGTGTCTTTGTTTACTACTTCGCTCCTATTGAACGTAGCGTGATGTTATAATATGCCTAGCCTTCCATCATAAATAAGGTATCCAACACCAATCGAAATCTGAAATTAGTTCGATCAAACATGTTTGTTTGATCGAACTAATTTCAGACTGCTGCTTTACAATATGAAATTGTTTGACAGTCATATCAACGAATTGCCGAAAGTACTGGCACTAGGAACGTGAAATTATGCACAAGATTTCCTTTTATGACGTAGGCGAGCACTAAGAGGATTTTCCAAAACTTCACTACCTAAAGGGATAAAGTGGGGGTCTAAAGTTTGTATGGAGAAACCTACTATCATGCGAGAGAAGTCGCTGGCAGCAACTAGTAAATAATATAAGTAATAAGTGCGAGTTTATAAGTATAAATGTAGATAGTAGATACATCGATGTCAAAGTAGATATATACGTACGCTTTCAATAATTTCAGCCGCATCTTTGCTTACTACTCCGCTTCTGCTGGACTTAGCGTGATGTTATACAGTCTAGCTTTTCAAATAAATGGACTATCCAGAAATTTAATCCTGATATTAGCGCATGCAAACAAACAAACTCTGAATGAACCTTTACAATATTAAATTAAGTAAATAAGTATTGAGTGCGAGTATATAAGTATATAGATAGTAGATACATCGATGTCAAAGTAGATACATAGGTACGCGCTCAATAATTTTAGCCGCTTCTTTGGTTACTACTTCGCTCCTGTTGAATATAGCGTAATGTTATACAGCCTAGCCTTTCAAATAAATGGACTATCCAGAAATTTAAACCTGAAATGAGTGCGATCAACCAAACAAACTTTGCAGCTTTACAATATTAAATTAAGTAAATAAGTAATGAGTGCGAGTATATAAGTGTATAGATAGTAGATACATACATCGATGTCAAAGTAGATACATAGGTACGCGCTCAATAATTTTAGCCGCGTCTTTGGTTACTACTTCGCTCCTGTTGAATATAGCGTAATGTTATACAGCCTAGCCTTTCAAATAAATGGACTATCCAGAAATTTAAACCTGAAATGAGTGCGATCAACCAAACAAACTTTGCAGCTTTACAATATTAAATTAAGTAAATAAGTAATGAGCACATACGAGTATATAGATGATAGATACATCGATGTCAAAGTAGATACATAGGTACGCGTTCAATAATTTCCGTGCGATATCTATTTAATTTATCTATGAGGCCGTTAAACACGATGACACGGTTAGCTTTGAAATTCAATTAGAAAATGTTATTGGAACCTGATCTCATTTTGTGTTGTGCGCGCGAAATGTGGTGACACTGCTAATGTTGGCTAATGTTAGGCTGTATTTATTTACTCGTATATAATATACAGACCTGTGCCAGTAAATATAAATGAAGGCAGAATGAGATTGATAATTCAGTTATTATTGTATGTAGTGTAATTAGATATGCATTTTTTTTAAGTTGGAAATTATCTAATGCCATCTCCCGCTCTGGGCGCAGCATGAGAGCTTGTCAGACTTTTAATGACTAAAACCCACTCCTGTTTCTTCTTTGCCGTCGTTGCACCCTGGACTGTTGGGCCATGGGGTTCATTTCTCCATAATCCATGGCTGTAGTATAGCTCTCACTTGGGCCCCACTTTTTTGGCTCTGACGTTCTAGGAGTACAAAGGATAACCTTTTCAGATGTCTACCCATGACGCAAATAAATAACATATACACCTAGTGTTTTAAAACTAAGCTCTAAATAGCTTTTAGCGGTTTAAAAAGTGTTATAACTATAATCTTGATTTTTTCTTGTTGCATTCTTTACTCTGCGAATTTTGTAGGTATAACCTGTAATTGCCGACTGTGAAAGACTTAGGCTAAGTTGTTACCCGCCTACACCAGATAAACGTAGTACTTACACAGAAGCTGTCGCTTTTGCCTCTTAAGGTGAATGCTTCAGCTAGCCCGCAAAATTCAAATTTTCTTACGTTTTTTGCAATTTGCAAGCCAGTGGTAGGTAGTATGAAGTTAAAAATACTTTAGCGACTGTAAAACGTAAATTGTTACATAATTATAACCATAAAAATCATCAATACAAGCCTCCAAACTCATTTAGTTGCAGGAACGTTTTTGACCTCGAAAAAATCGTTCCTGCACTTAGGTGGGCTTGGAGGCTTGTATTGAAGATTTTTATGTTTATAATTATGTAACTAGTTGCGTTTCACAGCCGCTTAAGTATTTTTAACTTCATACAACTTACCATTGGCTTTCAAATTGCAAAAACCGTAAGAAAATTTGAATTTCGCGGGCCAACCTGGAACATCCCCCTTAAATATAAAACTAAATAAAAGTGTAATGAAGCATCTTTAAAAAATAAACCTATGTGTACTTTTTTAGGGTTCCTTATTCAGTAAAAATGAAATCCTTAAATAGGATCACGTTGTTGTCTGTCTGTCAAGACCCTTTTTTAGGAACGCGTAGAGGTATTAAAATGTAATTAATATTTAATACTCGTCTGCTACTGTACTCCGAAAAGGAGTGAAAAATCAATCAGTTTTGTAGTTGTATCATAAACCAATATTTTTTTGCGATTCGTAACAATGTTCGAAACTTAATTCGAGAATCGAACTATTTAAATATGTGGGTAAGTTTGCACGAAATCTTTAGTGCGCGAGTCCGGTTTGCACTTGACCAGATTTTTTAATACTTTAATATTTTCAGTATTGGTACGTTAGTGTTTGTTTGGCGGGCTTGGTTTAATGGAATGGTTTTGCGTTGGGACTTTTTAATAACTCTGAGTAATCGCCTTAGTGTCGTGTCCAGATATAAGCATTAAGCTTGGAAAATCTACTATTTCGGGATATTCCGCATGAATCATCACGGTTTCCTGCGAGACAATAAAACTTTCACTGCTAATTTATGCCGTCCTGTTCTCGCCCACCTACAAACACACACACACACACACAAGTACCTATTATTTGCGGTTCCCCCACTGTCATCGACAAACCCTTTACAAATATTATTAAAAAAACCACGTGATTACTATTGGTTTATAATACACTAGCTGTCTATCCACGGCTCTGGTTACTGCATCGCTCCCGTGGGTCATAGCTTAATGTTATATGGCCTATACTATAGCCTTCCTCGATAAAAGGGCTATCCAACGCCTTTTCAATTGGAACCAGTAGTTCCTGTGATAAGCTCAATGAAACAAAGTCTTGGGCTTAATAATCTAATATCTAAAATTCTCCTGTCACAGTGTTTGTAACAAAACTCCTCCGAAAAGGCTAGACCGATTTTAAGAAATTTTGTGTGTAGTTATATAAGTTGATCTCAGAATAGGATGTACACCTTTTTATATCGTCCTACCCCTACTCCTCATTTATTTCTTTGATATACTACATATATGGCAGAACAAAGTTTGCTGAATCAGCTAGTATAATTATAGATAGTCTGTATAGATCGTGTTTTGTTCCATGCCTCAAGGTGCGGAGCACTGAAGCGCAGTGCCACCAAAGAGTTAAGTTTCCGTTTGCATTGACAGACATACAGACATGCATACAAGCACACATGCTCGTATAGGCATAAAGTAAACTATGTCGCCGCATTGAACAGTGTGCGACGCGAACTGAGAGGCCTAGGTCGGTTTGATAGCGGTGGATTAACTAAGTCTTTTGTTTTCAGGCGAGTTATGGAACTACGGCTACGAGAAAGAGAATCAACGCGGCCCTAAACCGTAAAGAGCAACTGAAAGAACACGGTTATGTTTTAGTCAGTAAAATTTTGACACTTTCAATCCACCCAGAGCAGAATAATTTATTTAATGATTTCCCACGTAAGAAAAAAGAAAAATTTGAGGTTTAGGAAGAGGTGAGAGCGGTGTATTAACCGTAGTTTGTTTTCAGGGGAGTTATGAAGCTACGGTTAGTATGAGATAGTTCCAAAGAATCACCGCCGCCCTGGAACGTAAACGGCACCTGATACATAGGTGGGTTTTTGACAGTAAAAGTCTGATCATCTCAGCCGAAAGACGTCCACAGCTTGACATAGGCCTCGCCCAAGCGTCGTCACAGCGACCGGTCCTGTGCGTCTCGCATCCATCGGATTCCCGCGACCTTCGCCAGGTGATCGGTCCACATTCTAAAAGAAAAGTTTGATATTCTCTCGCAATCCATCCAGAGCAGGAGGAGTTATTTAATGATTACCCACCTTCAAAAAGAAACAAAGAAAAAAATGGAGAGTTAATAATTTGTACTCGATGTGGTGAAGGAAGGAGGAAGTGTGGAACAATATTTTAAATGGAGCGATAATGTTTTTGACAAGTTGTCTCAAGTGTCTGAAACACTCTGTCATGGGATGACTCGAGAAAAGTACCGAGAAGAAATTTTGTAGGAGAAAATACTGTACCGTACTTGTGTAGTTGACCGATTGACTGCTGCGTTGCACGTCGCGGGTTCAATTCCCGTACGGAACAAATATTTATATGAACAGGTAGAGCAGTTCCGAGTTTGTGTGTCTTGTGCATGTGAGTTTATATGTTTGTGAACACTCTCAAAATAAAGGAGTTAATCCTAATGAGGGGTCACGTTAATTTTAAAAAACTACTTGTACAAATTAACACGATAAATGTAGAGAATTTGATCTCCATCTCTTACATTTTACTTTCACTCTATTTATACCCTGAAGACATTATTAATATTCATCAGCCGTAAGGGCGTCCTCCCTGTGACCGACACGTCCCTCCTACATGAAACTAAACAATGGCATGTACATTATTGTACACGGTACCTACGTCAATACACAAGGTAACCTAATATTAATTTTAGATCAATGAAAACCATCCATGTGTGTAATTTGACGTGATATTTAAGGAAAGGCAATGGAAAGATAAGAGCATACGACCCTTTACCCCACTCTATAATCTAAACTATCGATACTGCGTCAAAAAATCTGAAGGAAAAAGGACAGAGTTGAAAATAATTGAAGATTTTTATGGTCATTATTTACGAGGCCTTGAATCGGTAGTTAAATCTGACTGCCTATCAAGGGTAGCTGGTACATTGTCCGACTTTGTAAAAATACTCGCTTCTGCCACTGGCTTCGCTTGCGTGAACTTCTACTTCTAGGCAAACTTTCTCCATCGCCAGCCACATCGCGAACCTATCCATAATAAAAAAGAAACAGAAAATAGTCAGCGTCTCATAAAGTAGTGTTATACTGGAAACATATTTTTTGAAATCGATAGCTGGGTGAGTACCCAGCTATAAGTGAGTACTTAGCAGTGTAGCACGTAACGTATCAGATACGGTATCAACCTGCAAGTGGGTACGGCTCGTCCACGGTCCTCCGCGTATCTAGCTACGAGCTGCCGGATCCGCAGTGCTCGCAACGACGTCACGCCGACAACCTCAATAGTTCGTTTGAAGCTCGCGCGTACGTACTCACTACACAAGCGGTTCTGACGCCGTCCACGAGCACACTGCGAGCCGCCTTTGTGTTCGCAGTGAAACCGCCACTCGGCGGGTCACTGCGAGCTTACAGCGCTCCACGCGCGAGCGGCTCGCAGCAGGCTCGTGCCTACGTACTCACTTGATATCGTATCTGATACGTTACGTGCTACACTGCTAAGTGAGTACCCAGCTGATCAAATAGTCTTTAAATTTAATCATTACAAACAAAATTGCCAGTTTTTCCTCTTTATACGAGTAATATTAATAATATTAATATAGAAACCGAATTAGTCTTTTTACACGTGCAGACCGCAATTCCCTGATCCTTATCCTATAATATGTATTTTCGAAGTTGAATTTAGCTTAGAAGTGATACTTATAGGCTACACAAATATGTGGTCTCACATATTGCGTGGGAAGCTTGAGACTGGAGCAATGTTCCGTTACTTAGATGAAATAATGTAAAGCTGAAATGTTATTGTATTGGTGGTTTATGGTTTAACACCATAGTGCATGTGAGTCGTTAATTCTACACCTTTGACATCGATCTGTAGTTGTTATTGCTCATATAAAATGTGTTGAGAACATATTTGCAACAAGTTGGTACAAACATCACAGTATTGATTGGTTGGATTTGTTTTCTCACAATATCATTGTTTATTTGTATGTATTTATTACTGGACATATTTCTTTTCAGGTTTTTTGTTCTATTCCGTTACACCTGCCATGTTATGTTTCTGCATCATAATAAGTTCGAAGGTGGTAGAAAATACCTAAGGCATTAAATCTGCATTTGCATAATGTTTCATTAGTGCATATCTAAGTGTTTAAATTAAGGCGAAATTTTGTGTGTGTGTGCTTGTGTGTTAGTTCTTCACGCTTTAACGGCTTAACAGATTTCAATGATACTGGTATACATCAGTTAGATCATGTCTTGGAACAGCACATAAGATATTTTTTCCTCCTGCGGTATGTTCCTTTAGGATAACTTTCTACTATCGCACGGCTATCATCTTTTAGCCCCTTTTTTGTGGGATATCATCAAGTAATTCTTCCAAAGCTGTTTAAACTTTTTCTGACAAAGCGTGTTTAGACTTTTTCTGACTATATGTACTTCACCGGTGTTCCTACAGTGGCCTTTTCGTTTCAGAGTGGCGGTAACTCTCGAATCTCTCTCGAAAACCTTGCCTAGAGCCAAAGGCTTTAAAAAAAGGGTCGAATGCCCCACAAATCGCTACTTATCGCACCTAGCACTCTTGCTAGTAAATGACACACTCGATGTGCTGATTGAATTGTTTACCTACACCCGATGTTGGTATAACTAACGTGATCCTCGTTCATTAATGTTGCACGTATGGATTTAAAGTTAGTTTATAGCACTTTATTCAGACGCTAACTCTGCCGGAGTTTATTTCGTCGGGTGACGGTGTGAACCAGACTGTTGTACATACATATGTGTGTATGTATGTATACATATGGTGTGGGGTTTAGTCTGCTTGTGGATCTATGGGGCTTTATATACATTTATATCTTTAACTGTCGATTCAGCGCTAACTGAGGACGGCTGTTGTGGTGAAACGATCGGTTTTTCTATAAAGTAAGTATCTTTAGTTTTGTTGTGGGGTTGGTAGCGACAAAGAACAATTTTTTGTTATTACAGAGCGTGTCACAATACTGACTATGTGGCTCTATCAACCATTCCAACCATATTTTGAATTTTAAATAATTAAAAAAAAATTAAGAATAAGATGAGGAAGAATAGGAGATTTACGTAAGATTTAATTTAGAGATTTTTCGAGTTGGTCCCATATAAATATTGTTATGATCTGATGACGAACTTCAAAGATATGGAACAGAACTCTTCATAGGATCAAAGCACAACTGTCGTAACAAGTAAAATATCTTTGTTTATAGATACGTGTAAGTCGACTCAAGGAATAGAGGGATTTATCGAACTAATCTGATGATGAAATCGGAAGGTAAACACCAGCATTATGTAATAAATCAAGCTATCGTAGCGGTATTGGGAATTATTGGAATTGTCATCAGATGCACTCTCACTAAAAGGTATCATCGAACTGATCTCATGATGGATTCGAAAGGCGAAAGTATAAAATAAAATGAAATTTACAAAAAAAAATATATCCGACTTCAATGTAAAAAAACCGGGCAAGTGCGAGTCGGACTCGCGCACTGAGGGTTCCGTAAGAAAATTACCTATGAAAGTACCATTTCAATTCTTGAATCGAGTCTTGAAATTTTTTATTCAATCTAAAATTTTATTGCATTCCACAAATGCGTCAGCAAAAACTCTGAACGTAATATATGTAGAATGATGAAAATGCGTAAGTAGTATTCAAAGACAGTTCCTCCGTTCACCTACACACATCAAAAGTGTCTAGGGATCAACATATATTTTTGCAATAACTTTTCTCCTGATTGATATTAATTAAAATTTTCTTTAAGGATTCATCAAATAAAGTGTTTTCGTTTGTCACAGTAACGATAAACCAAGTCACCTTTGCATTAATAAAGAAATTTGCCATTTTCCTAATAAAGGGATTTTTGACATTTGAACCACTAACATTAAAGTTCGAAAAAAAGACTGAAATAACAGTTTTCTTTAAAATTTTATTGGGTAACTTAAACAATTAATAATCCGTGTTTCTACCGCGAACACTAACAACACAAGAACATCGGTTTGGCATACTCAAAATGAGTTCATCCAAATCACGCTGTGGAATGGCCGCCCATGTTCGTTGCAACAACAAAAAAAGGTCTTCTTGCGACTGGATACCCTCCATATTCGGCAGAGCTCTTCTCTGTAGCATATCCCATGCATGCTCAATCGGGTTCAAGTCTGGCGACTGAGCAGGCCAGGGCAGGACATTGATGTTAGTTGCGGCGAGAGTCTGTCTTACAACTCTTGCGGTGTGCGGTCGTGCATTATCATGCATTAACTGAAATAAGGGACCGATTTGCACTTGTAGAGGAACGATGACGTCTGATACAATCGTCTCAGCATAAATTTGAGCGTTGAGGTTGCCTCTGATCCAAATCAACTCAGTTCTTCCGCCGATCCAAATACCCGCCCATACCATGATGGTTCCACCACTATAAGGATGGACTTCCTGGCAGGATTTTAATCGCTGTTGGCGTCCAGGGGTTCTCCAGTGTCGTATACGTCTTGTATCCGGTCTCATACCAAAACGAGACTCATCAGAAAAGCACACGAAACGCCATTGTTCTTCTGCCCAATTTCTGTGTTCAAGAGCCCATTGATATCGAATCCTACGATTGTGCATTGCTATAGGTGGTACGCGTAGCGGTCTTCGGGAATGAAGGTTCACTTCATGCAAGCGGTTTCTGACTGTTTGGTCGCTAATTAAGTTCCCTGAAGAGTGATGAAGCCTCACGGCTAACATCATGGCGGTTATTGTTGGAGCTCTTCGAGTTAAGATTTGAATGTATCGGTCTTGTCTCCGTGTGGTGCAGCGATACCGTCCTCCATGGCGCTCAGCCACGGTACCAGTGCTTCGGTAACGTGTCCAAAGTCGACTGATAACACTCTGACTTGTATTCAGAGCTAAAGCCACAGTACGTTGCCGGGAACCAGCTTCTATCATTCCCACGGCTCTGAGCATTTCTTCCCTGCTTAAATGACGTCGCCGCTCCATAATAACGTTGGTTTTAATCAGTAGTAGGGAAACAGTAGCACTAATAATGTCTTCAATGCGTTGTATGTTTTTATAGGGAAAATATTGACAGCTGATTTTCATCTTTTACTCGAATTTGATTCACAGTTCCTGATTCAAATTATGAAATGCACCAAAAAGGATCCATATAAATTTATAAAATCATAAATTTATTACAAAGCCACATCTCAATCTCAAGAAATCCGCATAAAAATGCTTGATCCCTAGACACTTTTGATGTGTGTATTTACTAGAACAACAGTAACCCTTTTTCCTTAACCAACTTTTACGAGGCACGCCGCTTGATAACCAGCAGACATTCCGTTTTCTTTTACTGCCAGATCAACGTGCAAATGTAGTCAAACAACTTCGTATAAGTTGATTCACGCAGCCAGGATATTCAGGCCTCTAGGTGTCGGATACAGAACGGCAGACAATCAGAAATCGAATGCCAATCACGATAAATAAAAACAGTTTCCCCTAAAGCCCTTTATCCCAAAAGTTACTCGAGTCGACACACGCGAGTAATGGCACAGTAATTCGTTTTTGATGTCTGTCGCGTAATATATGGCGTGCTAATCAAAATATATTGCCGACTCCTTTATATTGTGCCGTTGCATGCTCCCATTGTGATACTTGGCTCTTGGCGCTTGGCATTTGACGCTTAGTGACACGTGGCGTGTCTCTGACGAGTTTAATAGCTTGTTCGCAGTTCTCATATGTCTTTTCATTTCATTTGTGACGGCGACTAAAGTAGCACGCATATGACGCAAATGATCATCAATTACTTCCAAACGTATCTTTTTATTTATAAAATAATGCACTTATTTTGTAAAGTCTCATGTTGCATTAACACTAATAAAGTGTGTTAACGCTTTTAACTAAAGCAAATTTAAAGGGGGCGACCCCTTTAAGGAAGTGTCGCGCGCCCCCATAATTTAATTGTGAGTTCATAAATGTTGAGTCAAGAAGTTTGATCGAAGTACACAAAACATAAAGTTTACACGATACTCGTGATACGGTAGTAGACAAAAATACATTTCATTAAAAAAAGAGTTTAAATACTGCGTTTAATAACGTGTACGTATCGAAAGTGTAACTTTTAACTCAATTACAAGTTGTACTATAAATCAATCGGTGGTGGAAAATCTCGTAACCTGTGGCGGTGCACGCGCCCTACGCGCCCCTTGCCTCCGCCGCCGCCTCCGTCGCACTCCGCTCTCCGCTCGTCGGCTATTTTTGCGCAGACGTAACGATTGGCGACGGTGGCGCTGTGCGGTGGAAACTCGAAGCTTTTGACAGGCGGCTAAAATGGCCGCGTGAACACGCGATCTGCCACGCTGAAGTCGCTACGTACGTCACACGCGAAGTTGTTACTTAACGCCGGCCCAGTAAACTATGTTATAGTGCTTTTAATCGGTCTTTCTATTGCTAATCGTTCGTAAAAGCTATTAAAATGGCTCTCCATCTCGAGACCGCGTTGCAGCGCAAGTTAAACTTCAAGATGACCACGGTAAGTGCATGCCGTCCGCCGCGCCGCGTATCGATCGGAGCCCGCGTGGTCCGAACATATGGTGGCCGCTACGAGCTCGTAGCACCGTGTAGCCTACGACTACGTCACATGAAGCCTGCTAACGTATCCGCTTTGATTTTACGTACGAACGCTAATGTTATTATGACACAATCGGCTCCTTATTATTGTATTCCAAGAGCTCGCTGTATGAGCGCGTAAATAGGTAAATAAACACTTGTAGAGACACGCGCTACGCCGATGTCGGAAGTTGGAATCAACGTCTTAGATCTCGAAAAGTACGCTTTATTTGCATTTTCTAAGAAGATTAGAAGTAAATATTAAGTTAACTTTAAACGTATCTGATGGTAAAAGTATAGATTCTTGATTTTTAAGTCGATTTCCGCCGGTAATACAGGTATCCATGCCGCCGGCCGGTGTAGGTGTTTCAATGAATTTTCTATTTATAGGTAAAATTATTGTGTTTATTAATAAAACATCGCTCAAAATTTGATTTTGTGACGTGGGCGTAGATTCCATTCAGACGTAGTTGGTATCGGTACCTATACCTACGTATAGTATATGTATGTTTGCGTAGGTGTGCAGGCTGTACAGTGCAATTTGCAAATTAGATCTCGGTTTTCGCCTACGTACTACACTGAAAGGTCATGTTACTCGTGAAATTAATTGAAAGATCACAGGAAAGGTCAAAAGTTCAATTGTGATTGTCAGTTAAATAACAAACGTTTCAATTAATTAATTTGAACAAACCAATCAATTAAATCCTTTCAAAAACATTGCTTCAATGAATGATTTATCTTTCTATTGAAAAGGACTATTTACCTTTTTCATTTGTTTGCATTAAGACTCTTCAAGTAGCATTCCACTTTGTAGCATTTTCCGGTACTGTTGATACGGTTTATTAGTTATATTATTTTTTATTCAATTATATTGAATTAAATCAATTGAATTATACCTTCAGTCAACTATGTGTCGGAGTAAGAAGGAGCGTATTTTGAATTTAAAGTATAGTTAGAGAGAGACACACAGACAAGCAGGCTTACATGCTTACAAAATGATGCAATCTAGGTTCTAATTGGCTGTTTGGCTATCAATATTAATACTGACTGCTGTCAGTGGCATCGCCCACGTGGTTGTAGAAAATTATCTTAAGGGAGTATACTTTCAGAATAAAAAATATTTCATACGCTGTTCCAAAACATGGTCTACGTGTACACCAAGTTTCATCGAAATCCATTCAGGAGTTTTTGCTTGAAAGACTAACAGACATGCACACATCCAAACTTTCAAGTTTAGAATACTAGTAGGATAGGATTTGAATATCCTTTGATATTTAAGTTCTTCCTTACTACTAATACCACTCAATTCATTGGGCATTCGATCCTCAAATACAAATATTAGGAAAACGTTTTTCCTTTTCAGCTTTCGATTAATTTGCATATTGCCCTTGTATCGAGATTAACCGGCGCGAATTTATCACATGCTAGGGGCAGTTTCTACAATTACTTAACTTTTAAGTAATTGGGAAACTGAAAAACTGTTACGAATAAATTGAACGCGACTTTTTCGCTTCAAAATAGCGACTTTTTCGCGTTTGTATTGGCGTGTTTCGTGTTTTTGAAACGACAAGGTTCTATTTGTCTGGTTTTTATTAACGGTTTTTATTTTGTCGAATCTTTATTCAATTAATGAGGAAACGCATCATGCGCTTGCACATGCATCCGGAAAAATGTCGGGAAAATTCGTAATAAAATTTCACAATGAAAATCAGCTAAGTATTATGATTATTATTATTTGATTGACTTTGTAATCTGCACAAAATAATAATTATTATTAATGATTCTCTGCATGTGTTGGTTTCGACTATTAGTGCAGAAAGTACCTGTTATAAAATAAATAAAGAGTGACTCACACCATTCCACCGAGGGTCAAGTTTGATAGGCATTATATGTCTTTTGTAGGCATTAGTTATATTTATCTTTCCAAGTAAAATAAATGCAGTAGGTATACTATAACTGCTAAACCAAACTTGCTCGTCCAGTTTTTTGCGTCTTATTTTTCTGAGAATAAATATCAGTTTAAGGATGTTTACGAAGATCTTTCTTCAGTTAATAAAATTAAATTCCAAAATGTACCGTAAAATTTTTTGGTGGTCAAACTTCCGAGAACAGGAAGGTCCAGTAGGTGTTTTTACCTTGCATACATTTTTGTCATTACTAGTCTAAACTGTGGTCAGTGGACATACTTCCATCGTCATATAATTTCACATTTATTATAGGTACATACTCGTATTAGTAGGAAGGATAGGATTAGAGTTTGTAATAGATAGTGGAATTCTGTCATTTGTCAAATATTAAACACAATTCGCCTGCTGTATGATGCAAGTTACAATGCCATGGCATTTAGGGTACCATGGTACCTAATCGCTAACTATTGATTTTCATAAGACTAAAATATCTATTTAAAATAAAGCTACCAGCTTCCTACAAAAAATTTGGCGCGTAAATTAGCGCTTCATAGATGCTAGCGATGCGCGATAGCGAGAGATTTTATTCGATTGTTCGAACATGTCGATGGTTCTCGATTGTTTCGAGTTTGACTCGAGTCCAATTCGGTCGGTTATTGCACGGTCGGTTGATGCAAGGTGAGTTCAATCGCGAGTTGTTTCTCGATGGTTTAGGGTTTCGGGTGAGAGTGACTGATTCGATCAATCGAAAACTAGCATTCGGTTCTGTTGACTCCAAACAATTGAAAAACATCTCGATTATTTTGTAGAACCGCGAGTCGATGGTTGAATCGATGATTTATTGTAACGATTCCGATTCTTTCGAGTGTTAAAACTCGGCATCACCCATCGCTAATAGATGAAGCTTAAAAAAAGTAGGCGCCTAAATTGGCGCTTCATAGATGCTACAAATAGGCGCCGCGGCGTCAGAGCGGCCCTGCCCCGCATACATCTACTGCCAGACATTCATTACAATGATTGAAACTCGAATAACTTCTCTTACCATATAGGTGTTCGTAATTAAACTCACCTTTTACTACAAACCCTGCTATCGGCGCTTTCATTACACGCGAAAACTCATCAAAATGTTTTCCCCTCTTTTTGTACTAATTTTCTTTATGTCTGAGTTTATTTTTTATTTGCTGAACCTGAGTAAAGTAAAACTGTTTTAAATTAAGCCACAGAAACGTCGGGCGTCCGCTACGGCAGAATTAGATGTACAACATAATTAAAAACAGAAAAAGCTGTTTTTTTTTATAAAAAAAAGGATTAAGTTTGCTTCCATCTTCTGTCTGTTTATTCTTCAAAATAATTATCGATTAGATACCTATTTATTGGAAAATGGTTTTGTTTTCCCTATTTTTATTTAAACTCGTGTTTGCATCTATTCGCTTATTTTTAGCATTGATATTATAAATTTAATAATATTAAGCTAGCCTTGGGGATGACGGTTTCATCCGCGTCTTTGGTTATAGGCTCTACTCCTTTTGGCTACAAGCTTGATGTTATATAATTTTTACATCGAGCTTGATGTCATCATAGATATCAATAAACAGAAATTCAATTCTCTATAATATATGTGGCAGGCTCTTTTTTTAAGAAAATTGAGAATTTTCATTACTCGTACTTTGAAAGTAAGTCTTAGCTGCTTAGCTGCCTGAGGAGCGGGTTGAAATTAGTTTTCATTTCCAAGGAGAATCGCTTTCAACTGACAGCTGTCAAATTATTTATTAAAAAAAACTAGTTCAATCTTATTTCTATTGAACCATGTTGCAGCTTTCTATACTTAGGCACAGGCACTCAATTACAGCGTGATGTAAAATTGATATTAATTAAAGAATAATTTATTTTTTAAATTACGTATTTTTAATGAATAATGAAAAAGATACTTCATTTCTTATTTTTAATATCAGGAAGTATTGCAGCTTCATACCTTTGCTCCTCCGTCGCACTGGGGACAAAAAAGCAAATGAAATCTGATTAACTTTTTCAATAATTAAATATCTTATGAAAAATATACTTTTCCACCATACTATGTCATTTCTTCGGAAATGTATTGAAAAACATCGTTTGATAAACATAGGTTATTGCAGAAATTGGGTCTATAACACCTTCACCTGCGGCTCGGGCTTTCATCTCAGTTACAATGACAAAGTTTCTCTAAATCTATCAAATCTAAGTCTATCAAAATTACTATTTCGTTCAAATTATTACAAATGATCTAGTGACAAACAGATACTTTTATGAATATAAACGATGCCGAAACTTAAATGTTTATATTCTATCTTTTTTTAGTAAACACCTAATAAGAGCAGAAGGATAACTAAATGAAACAAACGTGGATCCATAATAGGTTGTTGATGTCCTTAACACAAATAAATACTTAATTGAGAGCGTTTTGCGGTAGGAATTGTCAGCGCATCACTCTAAATTGTCATGAGAACTAGCGTCGCATATCCTCGGCTCTGGCCTATTTAGTGCGATAACAACAATAACACAATGCATTTAAATAATAAGCACTTATCAATGAACAACACGTGCGAAATCCTACGCATGTTACACAATGTGGAGCTGACAAAAGACGATGAACGGTTCTCATTTCGCCAGCGCCGCGCACACCTACAATCCACATTCTCCTTTACACACGCGTGTGTTAAATAAAACATTAATCTCTACTAATAGGATGTTACCGTTCGAGGCTTTGCGTTCAGTTTAAACGCATTACGTTTTATTACTTATCTGTAAATCCTCGCACAGCCCGGGCGCACACGAAAAGGCGGCCAGCCATGTGGAACCGAACGGAAGGGTCACTACACTCCTCATACTAAATGACGCTTGCCTTACACTCTTTTGAGTGAGAAATACGTAACGTTATCAAAAGGTTAGTGAAATATTGGTGGCAAATATAAAAAATCGAACCGTTCGGGCTCCAATAATTTCGGACTGATTTGTTGAAATATTTCAGGTAGTAAACCAAATATATATAAAGGTTTCTATCTAACTACTTGAAGCGTAAATCAACCGCTCTTTGAGGTCTATTAATGCTGTCGTGATCTGAATTTGTATTGATTACTGACTACCTTTTCTGGCGGGGATAGAAGTGGTTGTTACTGAAATAGGTTGGGTCCGAGTTTCACTGGCCGTGTTCACACGTACTAATAATAATTTGAAGCCGGAAAAGATTCCGGTTTGTTTACTGGATACTGGAAACTCTAAACTAATTACTTTAGGTCTGTAAAGCGGCTTAAGTCAAACACATCAGATATCTTGGATGGAACTGACTCTTCCTGGGTTGATGATTCTGCAGTCATATATTATGTGGTTTGCGTGCGCAAATGATGTGACTGAAAACTTCGAGTTTTTTGGGCCAATAAAAGCAGATGACGAGAGATTATAGATCGTACTTTCTAGAACTTTACCTTTTTAATATTTGTAATCTTAAAGGCCCGGTCCGATATCAATAATCAGCTGCAGGCCTCCTTAAATTGCTACATCACATGTAAACCATATGTTAATATAAATACCTTATCAGAGATAAAAAACGACCTTAGACAGAATACATTACGTAACTGATATAAAAAATAAAATAAGAAGATAAAATTCGCGAATCTATCAGCAATCGAACCTTATCAGTCATATGGTTATTCTCATGTCAAGATAAATTCCTACATACCAACATTCGATAATATTTATTTTATGATTCTTCACGAAATATCTGAGGAAAAAAATAAATATAACCCACAGGTAATCCGGTAACGCTCTCAAATATTTCTGATACAGTAAATCTATAAATTGTAAAGCATTTTTTCAATCGTATTGGCTCAACAAAGGGAAGCTCGACACATAAATCACTAGTGGCTTTTCCTTATGAACGTTACTTGAGGTTTGAAAAGATTTCCTTTCATAACTGTTGTTCGTTCGCTTCACAGACTGATAAAAAAGATAGAAGTGACTGATTCTTGGAGTGTAAAAAGGTGAATAAACAAAATGAGCATACGTCGAAAAATCACGTAAATAAAATTCGATACAGTGATTTATGCGTGATTGAACAGCATTTTTATTGTATAAAAATACAATAAAAAAAAATGCCTTCTGTTCTATATGGAGCGAGTGAGAGTGTCAGACTTTTACTGACTAAACCCACCTGTGGTCCTTCATTGTGATCTTTGCGTTCTAGGGTCGCGGTAAGTCTTTCACATATTCCCACAGCCTTGGGTGATTGAACTTGAACTGCTGTGAGTCTAAGATCAAACTTATATTCGTATCCATTGTTTTCTGTTGAGTATTAAAACTGTATTTTTTATAATCAATGCCACTCGAACCAATTTCCATAAACTTTTGTACACCATCGATGGAACGGAAGGTATTTGTTTAAGCATCTAATGCTGGAGCTATTTTTAATATCGCGCAAAATTCACTTTGTCACTTTTATAATAATGTAAACCACGACAAGGCGTAAAGGCTTTACCTTATGCCCACGTATTTTCATTTGAGGCATCTAAAAGCTTGCCTGTATGAAATTAAAATGGATATAATTTTCTCTCTCGCCTTATTAGTCTAGTGGTTGCGGGGACTTTAAAGTCGTAAGCTTCAATTATTCAGAAATAGTCAGTAAGTAGCTTAAACTTTGAATTCATGTCTGATGAATTGCTATTGATTCAATTCTCGTTACATGGAATTGAGAACTGGCTTTGGAAGATTGTTGGTACAAGGTGACTTTTTTAATTTATTGGTAAGCTTTCTGTGAGTGAAAGTAATCATGAACATGAATAGGTTTTGTAAAAAAATATCAAATAACTTTATGTATTTTTTTCAACTTACTAAGTAGAAAGTTGAAAAAAATATAAGTATAATTTTCTATATAATTATAAAAGGATAAACTGTCTGACATATCAGCGCACAATTGAAACTATGGGGCCTATATGAGCGAGAAATGCACAAGGTTTCCGTTTGCGACGTAGGAAAGCACTAAGAGAGGATTTTCCAAACATCCTACTTTCATGCAGGCAAAGCCGCTGGCAGATGCTAGTTTTAACAAAATATACTAGGAATATGCGAACATAATAAAACATTAACATTGTTACACTTTATTTGTAAAATAAAGACTATATCTATCTATAACTTTTCATTTTGTCTCTCACTCGTCATTATAATTTTGTGAAGAAAACTTCAATCAAATGTAGTATCGCACTAATGACAGCACGGCGTGAATATCGAAAAAAAAACCTGTATATTTATTTATCATAAAAGTCGTGTTGTATTCCGGGAATGAATCGTCCATAGTTACAATTTAAGCTGTCTACAAAGACCAAAGTGAGAATATAATATCAAAAGGAAAATAAACACGATATTTAGCAGAGAATCGGTGTAGTAACATCACAGTTCGGCAGTCGTTGCTGGAAGCCGATTAGTTTGCGAGTGTCTCTTGGCTGCAGTACCTACTTAGCTACTTGTTAGTTGTTCTTAATGAGCACTGCCAGCCAAGTTTGGGCTGTTTTCGCTTCAATTAAGACTAAAAACATGACCGAACGTTGTCGTTTGGTCGCTCACTTGACGTTTGTCGGCGCCTCGCCTCGCAGTGCTTGACTATTAAATTAAATATGTATTGTGTTTTTGTTTACTTGTTGGTTTCTAGTATAAATGCCAGTCTGTGTTTGAATATAAAACCCATTTGAGCGTGGTTGAAAGGCAAGAGAGCAGTGACAAACAAAATACCACGTCGATTGTATTACCTACTAATTGGTGTGTGGTTAACGTTTTTGATAGTTCTAATGACGATGACGCGGCGATCATAGCACACCAATAGCATATCATTTCGTAGGTAGATACATGCGTACCTACGCATCATACCATTTTTTGTGCCACCGCCTGGCACCTGATAAAAACTCTTTGTATTACGTGTACACATGTCATTGACATCGATACGTTTCATGCACAGTTATTAATATAAAAAGTCACATTGCTGATCTGTCGAACTGGTTATCGGAAAAATGGCGACAACAACAGATTCAAAAATCAAGTCTCGCATCATTCTATTTTGGTCTTAAAATATCTAGCTCCCTTGTTCTCATTATCGCCCTTTATACTGTCTATGCTTTGTTGACATTCAACTTGCCTAAAATGCTAGCATTTGGGAAACTCTACTCAAATAATTTTCCTTTATGGTAAACGACACAATTGTACAAGGCGCGTACACTAAACAGTAGCGTTGAAGCCCATTCGTCGAGCCTGCAGGCGATCAGCTCCCGTTCTATTTGAGTTTAAGTTCACACAATCAGAAGGCTCGTTTGTTTTAAGATTTCTCTTCGTAGCTTTCGAGATCGCGAAGTGAGGTCCGATCTCGAGGTCTTTGCCCCTTTACACGTGCGAATAGCAGCCACACCCGTTAACGGTAGTTACCGCTCATAATACCACATCTTTCGTTTGAATTACTAGCCTAAAAGTAGAAATACTACGGATCAATCGAACACTCGTACAGGACGTGAGCAAACAGAGACCGCCAGCCAGCTAGACCAATTAGACAGATTGACGAGGGAGGGCTATGATAAATGTACGTGGCTAACATTTCAATAGCCACAAAACAGGTACAGCTACGAAAATATGATGCACTGAACTCGAGGGCAAGAACCTTTTAAGTATAAAATAGTAACGTCTAGCTTTTCGCCGAAAGTCTAGCATCGATTTTACATACTATTTTAGTAACCCGGCCTCATACCTTTTCCGTCTGACTCATATACCTATCTACATACAACAACGTAAGCCGCTGGATTTTCCCAGAGATATTCGATCATCTTGTTCGTCACCCTCAGGCCCTTACATCGGCGTGTGCTCACACATCACCCTGATCACATAAATTATAATGAACTCTGTCAAGCAGCGTGTACGCAAGTTTACGCGTCTGACAAATTGAAGTGACTTTATAATTGTAAAGCTAAAAAGTAAACATGATTTTCGTTTCCCATTTAAAGAGCAAACAGTCTTGTTTGTCGATGAGCTCCCTCAATGATGTACACACACATAAAACGGGCTTAACTGTGGTAAAACGAGCCCGCCATCACTACACAGAATAGCTACGTATTTGTGTATATTATTTACTTGACCTAAATGATAAATTAAAACTGCCTTTCTTGGAAAAACAGTAAGAAAAACAATCGGCCCCAGACTGATTCACAGCGTGAAACTATGAAGGCTTATTTGAAGTATTGCTGCGAAAATATTACTAAAGTCTAAGGCTGGAAAATGAGAGCTTTTTGTTCTTTTGTAGGTATGATTAGCGTTAACATTTAAGTTGGCGGCCTAAAGTTGGAATGAAACAAATATTCAAGTAGGTATAAGATTTTCAATAAAGAGTTTCGGAATGAAAATCATATGTAATCGATATTATAAATATTCAAACAAAAATTCACATACAGGTTCTTATTTAGCTATGCAGCGTAGCAATGCATTTAAAAAGATTTATAGGCATATAAAACTGTGTAATATATTCTCAATAACGATGTTGTATGTTCGCTATTGAGTGCGTCGCAGGCTCGCAGTCTGCCCTTTTGTATCTCCATTTTGAATTCGTAGTGAGGTCGTTAAAAATCTTGTTATAGTCAACTTATACAGCTTTATAAACGATAATATTTTATTACCTTTACTGATTGATCGTGTCGCGTTTAGATGAAGACGCAGCAAGCGCCTACCCTCATTAAATGCACAGAGTTGCGCGGGAGTGCATTTTGTTCGCATAAATTGAAGTAAATGTACTAAAGCTGCGTTAGTCTCAGGTGCTCACTGCTTTAGAAATTGATGTGAGATTATTCCTTTCAAGAATGAGATGCAAATAATGATTTTAAAAGAGAAATGAGTGTTTGATATTTTCTCGACTCAAAATCGCGTTGCTAGTTGCTATCGATTTTTCTCAACCTTTGAACACACAGCAGAAAAACAGACAATATAACACGTAGGCACAGATGGGATGCGTGAAAAACAAATGTATTAAAATTCGCCTATAAATAGCATTATTAAAATCCGTTGGCGGCTGTTGAACCGCGGGGCGCCGTGGGGAGGCGCGGCCGTGCGATAATTGACTATTATAATGTAGCCGACAGTCATAATCAGTGTTTTGCATAAAGGTCCAGTATTCATACGAGCAAATGCCACTGCACATACGTATATACTTTATTGCAGGCTAACTTTTGCTAGCGGGTTTGCTCGCGTGTACATTGAAAATTATCCCAATGAAATATACAAGAAAGATAAACATTAAACTTATCCTATATCCTTCTCGAAGGTTTACTAAAATTCATCAACATTAGTTCAGAGGCTAACATGTTTTTTTCTTAGATGGTAGTCGTCAAATATCTTCTGCTCTGGGTGGAAGGTATCGGACTCACTAAAACCCACCTGTGTAAGGAACACAGTTGTCCTTTGCATTCCAGAGCAACGGCAACTAAGCTTTCGAACAGTCTCGCAGCCTGAGAACACGTATCAAACAAACTGACAGACAAACAGCCAGACAGAGGTTTCAATTTGAATTTTTTATATAGATTGAGACCGTTGACATGCAATTTTGCTCGACCTGGGAGGTCGTCGGCAAAGGAATCTTTTGAATAGCCCTTGATAGTTGAGTGGAGAAAAACAAGACATTATATTACATTAGACGTGATAAACGGAGTAGTAGAAAATTGGCACGTGCCCGCGATTATTGTTGCTTATTCCACGCTGATTCGATAGAGAAAGAAAAACGTGAGATCAACGAGCGATAAAAAACATATTTACAAACGTGAACGCGTGAAAAAGCGCTGTTGTCCCTAGTCTTGTTGAGGCCTTTTGAAGGGCTCCCAATTAAAAAAGTTTTCTGTTTTTTATTAAGGTGGGAAATAGTCTAATGACGCGAGGGTGTGTAAGACTTTTGCTGAGTAAAACCACACCTGTGTTACCCGTTGAGTTCAAGGACAACGGGTTTATTTTTCAGAAAAACCCCAATGCTCTGCGTGCATCGACCCTACTGGGCCCTTATAGTTTGTTGACATGTCTTTGAGGAGCGTCTGAATACGCGCTGTCGGTGACTTTACTCAGTCTAGACGACCGGACGGTGAAATACATATTGCTCGTCGTCTACAACCACGGCGAGGGCGCAGTCAGGGACGGGGTCGCGGTGATTAGGGCGTGAGGATGTCTGTTCTATCACGTCTTTATAAACATTGCATTTCTCACCTATTATATAAGAAACATAGTCCGTCTAATGAAAGCGCGACCTGAGAAAATGAGGTTAAATCCAAAAATTTTGTATGTGGTATTACTAACTAGTAGGAGAATTATGTCTTGACACTTCAAAATTTTTTTTTATTCCCTATAATTGCGGCTGAATAATGTAGCCAATTAAATTTAAAAAAAAACTCCAGGTCGCGCTTTCATTAGACGAACTCTACCCAGTTTTGATTTACATATTGTGCAAAAACACCAAGAGCCTTATAAAGATTTGCCGTCCTGGGCCTAGTAACAGTTAACGTCACCCCTGATAGATTCATTCCATTTTTGACCAATCGAAAATCTACATTAGAACACAATAAATTGTCCACGGGCCTAAAGTGGAGCTAATGACGGTAAATACAGAACAAAAGGGGTCTTCCGGTTTCTTTTATAATAGGACACGCTATTAGTAACAACTAGTCACTTCATATTATGTAAAGTTTAATCAACTTTGAACCTGGCTAATGAGCAGTGATTGCCAAAGGCTGGCTGCTTTGAAACGTTACACCACTAATTTTGCTGGCCCGCCATAACGTGCGATTTGATAACTTTAAAATTGTTTTGTTACATCCTTAAATATCGTAAAACATAGTACCTAAGCCGTGTCTGTCTATACGTAAGCTATAAACTCAAAAGCTACTGAACGCATTTCCACGCGGTTCTCTAAAAAGTGCTATGGGCTTGTGTAAAAGTGTAAAAAGACGCTATTCTTAATTAGAATTAAATTGACAAATTTTTGGCTAGATTGTAGTTAATTATTAAGTTTGTTCTTAATTTAAATTGGAACAAATAAAATGTGATCAGTTGTACAATTTAGACGACTATTTTTTATGTTTTAATTAATTATTCATATTGTTAAAGTTGTCCCTCTTTAGTGACTCGTGAGCTAAAGAAACACACTAACGGTTCGGGTAGGAAATAATATAGATATGCGAGACACCCAACACGTGCGCACTCGCCTGCGGTTGGAGAGCGACTGTCACTGTTATTGCGCCTGCGCATATACATATAACACTTACAATAAGAATAACTCCTGTATCATGAGTGTGGGCACAAACATGCAAACCACATAGTACAAGATACCCAGACCCGGAACACCTATCTATAAGCCATTCAAATATTTGTACTACGCCGGAATCAAACCCCTTTTACGCTAAACCACTTACCTATAGTAGGAAAACCCCTTTTTCCACGTAGACGAATACAAAAATACTCCAAAACCCATACAAAGTCACAACATCTGGGCTTGATTATTCAGAAAAATGTTTGAAAGGGAAATGTTAACTCGCTAAGCCTAAAAGGGACAGGACAATAAACGATTTAGCTCGCTCTCGGATTTTCGCCGATCCAAGGGAAGCCTAATAAAGAGTTGTTCAGTTTAGAAACACTTTACAAACGTTTAGAATAACAAAGCCCTTTTACAATTCACTGGAAAATAATTCGTTATTTTCTCAAACTCTGCCACTTTGATAAACTCTCAATCACTTTTAAACTCTCTGTAAATAATGCCAATCATTTCTCCGAAGATACAATGTGTCTATGTTTAAATGGTCAATGAACAGCAGACAATGATTGCGCATGTAAACACAACAATATTTACTTAAATATGTATGTATAAGAACCTATTATAGAATTCACAGTCGCACGTGTATGCAGCGTGTCTGTATTCCAATGTGTCATTTATATAAGCGTATAAATATAAGCAAGTTTACGTATATACGCGAGCGATACGGCCATAATGGCACACGCTGGCTCCGAACATCTGTTTTATTCTTATACAGACTTCTTGACGTAATATTAATTAAAAGTTAACGACATAATGACGGGCACGAATTTGATAAATCTTCGAAAAGTGTGTCTGACAAGTAGATAAACATGTTACATTTTTTATCGAACAATGGCGGGGCGTTTGAAATCTCCGCGGTCTGCTAGTCTACCGCTGCACTTAAGCTGCCTGTATCTCCATAAATAATAGAACAAGGATCAGTTTCAAGCCCTGTCTGGTTTAAAAATCAATATTTGTGATACAGAGATTCGCACGGAACCTGGACACAGAAGGAATTTTCACTTATTCTGTTTGCTGCGAGCATTCCTCGACGGGGGCAAGAATGTCGAATTATTTTTCTTTATTCAGTTGAAATTCGTACAAAAGATTTTGCGCAAACTCTCCTAGGCTGTACCTACATTGGCGTTTTGTCAAAACTATTTCTAGATTCGTTTAGAAAACAGTTTTCTGAATGCTCATTGTCTGCCGCCGACTTGTCAGTACAACACAATCGGTGACGAGACAGTCGGAACCGCTTCAATTTCCTTAACAAACAGTATTAAATATTCGGATTAAAACCCTTGAGCTCTGATGATTGAAACCAATTATGTTAAGATTGTTAATAATTGCTTTAAAGAGTTTTTAACAAACCATTGTAGCAAGTTTGGTAAGATTTGTTTGAAGTGTTTAAAGTCCTCGTTTTGGTTTGATTTTTGTCTGTGTTCCATTGTGAACGAGTGCAAATTGTTTACTCATTCGGTCGTTCCTTCGTCTGAGCGATGCACAGCGCACGGTACACATGTGCGTCGTAGTGCATTGCCTTTGTTTTAAATGTCAATAAATGGGCGATGAATCAAGTATTGGATGCGCGTCATCTTGGTTCCGTAATGAAACGTAGTTTCCCGAAGAAAAGATCTAAGTTATATTATATACCTAAAAGCATTGAAACAAACTGATCTTAGATAAAAAGGAATATCGTTCTGTGTTCATCGAAATAATGGACGCTTTGAAGCGTACTTTTCCGCTTTGTTGTAGAGCATGTTATCTTTTATGCAAACAATATCCTACTTATTTATTGAGACATGGTTTGTTCCAATAATGAGACTCATATAGCAGAACTAAGTAATCCTGAAGCGGTTTTCTATGACGTCAGTGGTTTCATTGAAAATACATATTAAGAGCACAGTTGAATGCGGAGAGAATGCAGCCGCGTCGACAATGGTTTGCCCTTAACCTTTGCAATGTGTGGGAGGCGCTGGGCCCCACTGTGGGAGGGGGATGGCCCATGCCCACGGCACTGTTTAAACTAACGAGATCTCTTTTAATACTCCGTCCATTGTTGGGCCCATAGCGCAGTTTAGGTCTTCCGTCACACTGAACATTATATACGAGTAAGTAGGGACGTATAGTTTTTTTTAATATATTCTGCATACATTTCAACAATGTAACTTTTTTATCTTGTCGTTGCTGACGGCATTTAGTTGTAATAGCTTATCACGTACCTCTGTTACCATGTTGTGTTGCTACCAGGAATTTGAATAGAAATGTAGTATTAACAGAGGATTACTAACTAATTAGTGGCACTAATTAGTAGGAAATTATAATCCCATTAATGGAGATAGGTATTAAAGGACGTGTAACATCTGGTGTGTTGTTGAACAATAGTTTTCAGTTAATTTGCCATTTAAACGGTTGGTAGGGATTCTGGATATTATCGATTATTTGCAATACCTTGACGGAAACGATTGACAGTAATGGCGTGTCCTTCGCTTGCGTACTTACGTGAAGTTTTGTTTTTCACAAAGTAACATTTATTTCCAGAGAGACTGAGTATGTACTTACCTATCTCTGCTTGTGCCATATCTATTGAGTTATGTACTCGTAGGGGTCGGAGATAATAAAATGGGGCTTACTCGCGTTTGGGTGTAGGATTTATTCCTACAAATTACTCTTTTACATTACTTTATTAACACTTTCGGTCAAATATTCTCTCTGAATCTCTGTCTCGTTGAAATTTCTTAATTTCGTGTCCTTACCCGAATTAGTGTTTCTTCATCCTGCCCTTATCCCATATTACTTAGGGTCGGCGCAACACGTTTTCTTCTTCCATTCTGTCCTATCGTCCGTCACACTATCACGAACTCCCTTATCTTTCATATCGGTCCTCACACAATCCATCCATCTTTTCTTTGGCCTCCCTCTCCCTCACCCGAATTAGTGTTTATTTCCTTTATTTTAGAGGAGCTCGTGGCTAGATAATAACAGCCGCACAGGTCGATCTTCAAGGTTAAGCAACGCTTGCCAAGGTTGGTCTGTGGATGGGTGACCATCTTAACATAACGAGTTTCCTCCGTGCCTCGGAAAGCACGTTAAACCGTGGGTCCCGGCTGTCATTTGTAGATCTTTGGCAGTCGTTACGGATAGTCAGAAGCCAGTAAATCTGACTCCAGTCTTGCCATGAAGTACCGTGTTACCCCAGTTAATGGGTTGTGGAGGTCAGGTAGGCAGCCACTCCTCGTAAAATACTGGTATTCAGCTAAATCCGGCTTGACTGGAAGCCGACCCCAATATAGTTGGGAAAAGGCTAGGCAGATGATGATTTATTTATACTGTGCTATGAGTTATGAACTATCTAAAGTAGTTCTAATGAATAAAAAAATATGCAAATGTCATATTTACGTTTAGAGTTTTTAGGTTTCTTTCTTTTTATATTTTAATTTTTAATAATTTAAAGTAATAATATATTACTATTTAAAATTTGAGTGACAGAGTGGACGGAGTACACCTCTGCTACACTTTTCTTTACTTTAAAAATCTTCTGTTATTAACCAGCAAGCTTCTCTAAATGAATAAATGGATAATAATAATAATGGATAATGGATATTGGTTAGAAGACTTTTTCTGTCAGATCTCGTCTACTCAAAGGTATCATACTACCTACCTTTCCTACTACGATTTTCTCGGAAAATGGTTATAGTCCTTTGAGGCGAATGTGACTTTTTCCAATCATCGCACATGATTTCGAGCTCTGAAAATATTCGGTTGGCCATGAGAGCCTTTGGAAACAAAATCTCGTCCGGCTTTTTCCAGGTTACCTACGTCCTGGCCAAATCCGGGTTTCTAGTTGTGCTCAATAGTTATAGACCTCTTCCATCTAAGTTAGTTAGCTGAATTTTAGTATCTATACCTAATACCAAAATTTAGCTTAATTAGTTGGGGCAAGTTTTTTAAAACCCATTTGCTAGATTTGCGATACTTAAACATTATACACAGACATAACAAATTAAATAAAACTTGTAAAAAATCCCCAATCGGTAGTGTAGTGTAGGTAGGGGAGACCTTTGGTCAAAATGAGACCATTTTGCATCAAAATGGTTTCATTTTGACCAAAATTATGGCAGGATCTACATAAGACTGACACACGTGTGCGATGCCTGAACACAAGTCAAGTCAAGAAGACAAGTTTAGTTGCCTTATAAAATGTATGAAAACTGACGCGCCTAGATCGGCGTACGTGGCTCACACGGGCCCAATGTAGTTCTACCTTAATTGTTTTGTTTCAATTAGTGTTCAAGATATAAATCACGCTTTAAAATCAGGAAAGTAATTAATAAATATTACAAACAGAGCTCTATTTATCAAGCCCGTGATTATTTCGTAAATAATACGCGGAACAGATATGGCATGAACAGATACGTAACGCGGACACCTCGTAACCATGGTAACCGCAATTATTATTTCAGTAAACACGCCATTTAATTCGCACGTTTAATCATTACAGTGTGAAGGCTTAACTGGTTTTATGTTTGTTTTAAAGGTGAAGTTTAACTACGTTTAATTTCAAATTAATTCAATGATGAGTTCGATTTGTTATGGTGGTAGTTGGTGTCTGTAACTTTTACTCACGTCAGGTTTATTTCAGCTCTATCGTGGGTGTGAAATTAAGTTTAATTAACTTTAGCGAATTGTTCTTAGTAAACATGCTTCCAAGAAAAAAAGTATTTATTTGTGCAATATTTCAGTATTGTGTGTTTCAGTATCCTTAGTACTTAAGTATGTATAAAAGTTTTTGAAATTTAGCGGCAAGCCAGATCGAGCTACTTGATGTAGTCACAGTTTTACACATTATTTTGAGCCTATGTAAGCCTAAGTTTAAATTCCGTTGGGTAATTTCTTCTCACACAGTTTTGAATCAGCTCCATACCTATCATGAGGATATTTAGTTTAAAACAGCAAAATAAAGCACACCAAACATTAAAACGATCCAGAATTATCGCTTTAAGCGTATATATTCTTCAAAAATTTAACAATTTGTCGGTGCCACTTTCCATCAAGTCTTAACAAACTTGGAAGGGACTTGAACTTTTTTTTGGGCGACCCAGTGCTACCCATGTCAAGCAACTTACGCGCCCCGCAAAAGGTTTCAGTAATTTTCTTACGGGAAAAACATTAATTACGAAAGTTTGAATTTGTCCTTGTGTCTGGGTCCTGGGATGGCGGTGTTTTGGTTAGAAACTTTTTAGACGCGGTTCGCATTATGGGGTTTTTTGTCGTACTCGTATTAAAAGGTGGACAAATAGGTCAAATAACTCTGTTGTTAGTTTGGGGGTGGCTAATGAAGAGGGGTCAGTTGTTAAATTAGTTAACTGTTGTGATCTTTGATAAACTTAATAATACCAATCGTTGTGTCTTTATTATCTTTCAAAAATTTATAAAAATATTATTTTTTTGTAAAAGATTGTTGTTTTTTTATGTCACTATTTATGTTTTTCGTAAAAAAATAATAAGTGTAAGTGAGTGTGCAATAAAAAATCTTTCAAACAAAACCAAATAGGTACCTACAAACGGATAAATCTCTCAATCAATTACGGATAACGGATGCGTGCTCTTCCGGGGAGAAATAATCCAGAAACACGCTTATCGCTGCTTTTTTTTCATACACAGGAATTTGAGTTCATTATTGACCGACCATCCGTCGTCAACCACATCATCGCATTGGTACATCTGGTGAGATAATAGTCAAACGTGACCCAAGCGAAATTAAAATAAAATTACATACTTTTAAGTACATCTGGTGAGATAATACTCGTAGTTATTTAACTACCTGTGAGCCTAGCGAAAATAAAATAAAATGACATATATATACAATATGTTTTTTTTTAAACTGTAGCATGCACATTTAAAATGTATTTTAAGAATGAATATCAGAACTATGTTTTTAAGTATTAGTTACAACATCGCCTAGGACGCGTCTGTAAAGGGGTCATAGTTTAGTACGTAATTTTTTTTTCAGCTTGGAATTTAATTACTTACATATTTTTATACATTATATGTGTATAAAAATAAATTTATTATTAATCAACCTAACTTAGTAAAACGAAATTACATTTAGACGATGACTGATTGTATGAAGTTTGTTACAGTATAAGCATTTTTAAGTGTAGTTATTATATGTGTGTTGCCGTTTTTCCACTATATTTTCTCATATATTCTTTGTCACTTTATACGTAAAGCAGGAGCGATAAAATTCATAATAATATCTTGGAAATGTGAACGATCGCGAGTACAGAACTCGGGACCTGTTGGTAATAAGATATGGAGTATAAACCTAACAAAGTCCTTTACACATGACGGAGAGTAACTTCTATCTTATTTTATGACTTATACCTGGAATTCATTCGTTCAACCTAGTTTCTGGCTATTAAAGTCCGTATAATCACAAGTCTCTTCATCGTAACTCAAATGCTTATAGCCGAGCATAAAATAAAAATATAAACAAATAATTTTATGTCGCTCGTATATGCATTTATTTTATTGGTTCATATACGAAATTAGTGTAACTTGTACAATATAATTTGATTAGCTCGTAATGTATCACATCGCCGGCGCGTTACGACATATCTCCTTTTGTTTGACACCGGGATTTGACAAGGTTTATATTTTGATAAATGTGTTTACCGAACCGCGTCGCTTTGTGGACTAGCCATAAAATACTCTCTACTTACGATATTCGCAAAGCAATTTGTTCAACCAACTCGATAAAAAGTCTAGGTTAGCTTTGAGACGGAACAATAATATAAGCTGGAGAGATTTATATTTGTTTTATGAATTAAAAAAAAACAGCCAAGGACCAGACGGAAGAGAATGGAAATTGCAGTAAACATTAAACACAAAACGTTAATGCTGTAAAGGAACTCATTCATCAAAATTGAACCGCCGCTGCAAAGCTAAATTAAAAATCAAATTTCAAAGAAATGCAACTTTGCATAACTACTTCTCCTTTATAGGTATCAAGGCTTTTAGTAACATTTTTCAATAGAATTTTAATATCTACGCAATTGAAATCTTCGTTTTAATAGTGAAGCAAAAATAAAAAAGCGCTTAGGCTCCAATCTTCCTTCTGTGGAGCATTGATTGCACCCCCTACCACAGCTTTGTAGTTGAATAAAAAGTCGCTTGGTAAAATGCCAGCGCGATGAAAAGAATAGCTTCGCTATACTGAAATATTATGGGAGCTCTAGGGTCTGTGTACACTGCTGTCTGCGTGAATAAATTCTATGGCTTCCGACAGAGAGTAATTTTTCTAATGCGGGGGCAGTAGAAATGATCGAAGCGGTTTATGTTCTCGGCGCTGCGGCGTAGTGGGAGCTACAAATTGGAAGGACAAAAGGGTCGAAGGATGATTCATTACGATATTACGCGCATGTATCGTCGGAATTTGTATTGGTATGTAGTTACTTGTTGGAATAGGCTCGTGGCTAGTGTGCGTGCACTGATATGTTTGTCGTGGAAGGGCGCCGGCGTCTGGCCGGCCGCCGCCTGCGACCCACTCCGGGGGTCAAGGATCCACGCACGACGCCGCCCGCCGGCTCGTGTAAACGCCACTTACTCATTATAATCATCCTGTTGCAGCCGTTTTCATATGTCGAACATTGTAATCAACGTTTACCTTATAAATAATTTAAAGGTTAATTCGATCACCTAAATGGAAAACTGCGTCCTTCGTTCCACTTATTTATTGCGTTTTATGAAGTTTAACATGGTACATTTTGTTTAACCGCTTTATAATATGAATGTGTAAATAAATTATTTATTGAAGATCATATCGCGTGACGTGAATTTACAGCTCTGCAGTATCCTTCCTCTTTGATATCAGATGTAATCTGAAATTATTATTAATCATTTCGTAGGTTTCGCAGGATTGTCGATGAGATTTTGTGCAGGTCGATACGTACCGTAGAAAGATTTTAATGAGTGTTATAATATTATATCACATCACACTAATATCATAGAGCCGAGAACTTTTTATCTATATTTGTGAGTCCTCCATACTCAAACGGCTGAACGGGATTGTATGAAACTAGGATTAAAATAGGATTTTGTACATCCCCTACGTTCGCATTCGGATAATTTTCTGCATTCACGCTGGCAAAGCTGTGGTAGAAACAAGTAAAAATTAACGCCCGTTTTCAATAACCTACCGCAGTTCATAGATAGATAGCTATCCCCGATAGACAGTAAGATTCTATTTATCAAACCACAACTTTTGGTAGGAAATGCTATCCGTCGGTAGGTTATAGGAAAGCAAGTAAGGGCAAAAAGATAGATTTGTTTATCTTTAGTAGCTGCAACTGTAGATAGATAGCTTATTGAAAACGGGCGTTAGTTGCCATGCGACAGATAACTATCTGTCGCATGGCAACTAACGTCCCTGTTTACTGACAGCCCTAGAGTAACTACTCTAGGGCTGTCAGTAAACAGGGACATGTTGCAGGCTTGATAACACATCTCCATCACCCATACCTACATATGTAACACATCCCACTCTATCTGATTATTGTAACATTTGAAAACTGAATAGATAAAATGGTTCAGTTATCGCTCGTCAATTAGATAATGTTATGTCATTTTATAAAATATACCATGTTATGGGTTTTTATGATTTCATTATTATTCATGTCGTTATCTTGTTTGGTTTAATTTGAACTTAATGTCGATGGAGTGTGATTATCACAACGAACTAGATCATCATAAGTACGCTTAGCATAGAAATTTGTAGTATTTCTATTAAACATATTGTTTCGAGCTGTGAGCTTTTTAAAAAGAGTTACACATAAGAGGGGTTTTAGTCAGCAAAAGTCTGATACTCCTTTTCGTTCTACCAAGAATAGGAGCATTTAATGATTACCCACCTCAAATAAAAGATATATTTTTGTAAGCAGATATACCTAGAACTGCTGTTTTTTCCTTTCATAAGTCACCGTTGCTGAAACGTTTCGTTGGAATACAAGTGGCTTACTCCAATCGAAAAACAAATCGGATCGAGGAAATCTCCATACTGTAGTGAAATTCCGATCGAAATGTCTGTTAAGTTAAAAAGGGTTTGCTATTTTTATTGCTGGAGGTCACAAGAAGTTGTAGATTTATTATTTTGTCCTAAAATTTTTCTTTTTCCAATCTCCGTAATGAGATGCGCTATATCTTAGGTTTACTTTACTTTGGTAATAAGTCTTAGTAAAGTCGATAACAGAGAACTAATGAGGCAGAAGAATCGAATGGAAACATTTGGGTTTTGATGGACGTTCTACATTTAGGTAGATTTGTCTGGATCATTTGCGAAGTGCCACGTTGCTCACTCTTTGATTATAAAAAGCCAAATCGCTGTCTTGACAAAGATGTCGGGAATTACGAGTATCTGGGTCATTAGTGATTTGGAAAACATTAAAGTATTTAACGGTAGTGGTAAACTGAACTGAAGAAAACGTACTTTAAAAATTATTCAAACATCTTTTCAATGCTTCTACGATGTCCCACCGTTTTGGATTTATCCACTCCTATATATCCTTTTTCTTCAGGCAATCTCTCATTGGAATTAGCTCCCTTTGAACGTCAGACGGCAAACAGTCGGTTATCTTTTAAGGCACGTAAACACAGTCGCAAGAAGTTTGTAGAATCATTTAGTATTGATTGGTTTGATTAGTTTTCTCACAATGCAATATTATTTTTCTGTACCACTCTAACGTCGACTGGGAGAAAAGCCTAAGGCATTTTATATACGCCGTTGTAGGTAGGTACCTACAGTATTTTTTACGAGTGCATAAAGTTTTAATAAATAAATAATTATTAAGCACCGAAGTTCTAAAAAACGTATTAGCTTGGGATAGGTTAAAGTGTACATCAGAGGCACCAAAGAAAGTTTAATTACAGGAGTTCAGCACTGTAACTACAAGTCTAGGACTTAGAAGTTGGAGAGGCGACGTTTTGCGATACACGTACTATCTACTCGGAAACTTTGATTTCATTAGATCCTAGTGTATGTATAGGGCCCGAGAGATACGTGACTTTAGAATTTTTAATTTGATACGTCACTTTAAAACCCGCATCGAAAAGTGCCGCTATGATTCAATTTATTTTTTCAACTTAACTTTTGGATATCGTTTCTAAACATTGTTAAGAGCGGTTGTATTTCTACGGCTTTAATCGCTTAATGCTACTGTTTGTTTATAATACCTAACTCAACTTTTTCCTGTAAATTATTAACCAACGCCGTAAATAAATTGGAGGAAAAAGCGGAAATATTTTCTCTCGTCTAATTTTCACAGCGTTACAGCTTCAATCGGTACACTTCTCGATTTATGTTGAGCATAATTTGACCTTTCATGTTTTATTTACACAAGCCGGTAGAATTTTGAAATATGGCTGGTATTAAATTTCTTTAAATACAGGCTCGGTGGTGGTACGCCTCCCCCCGCCGTAGTCTCCCACGCAATCTAGGAGCCACCTACGCCTTTTGCAATTTATTTATAGGTATACATGTATACAGGCTTTAGTTCAATGTGTAATCTAGAATTCTCAGCGAGAAATGAATGGTGCTTGCAATGGGTGAGTAATGAACGCCGACTGACTCAGCGGCAGGTGAAATACAACTGACGAATTACTTACAAATTACAATCCCTCTTTGTGAAGCACCACAATATTCTTCATTGCGGATCCTCCAGAGACACATTGTGAACAGCCTCGATATCTGAAAGGGATCCCAGCTTTTTGTTTTGCGACACAATAAATAACAATGTGCTTACATAATATATTTTTGTGATATAACTAGGTACGTCATCAGTACAGTACAAGAAAGTCGACATAAATCATTTGGAATGTGGACGAGGAGATATGTGACTTTGCAAAGGCTTTGTCAAAAAGGATATTAACTGAATTAATGAACGTTTGATATTTTGAAGATACTGACTGTTTTTCTCATACCGTTTTTCTCAAGGACTGATAAATAATCTAAGTAAGTGCCTATTCTAAACAATATCTGTATCCATGGCTACGAAAACTTTCCGTTTAGTTTGTAATGGAAATATTTATGACTCAAAAAAATTAATCAGAGCTAGCAAACACTAATTAGAGACATGTTTTCGTTGAAACATGATGACTTGTTTGTAATCTTAACCGATAATGTTCAGCTCATGTGTTAAACTTGGCCCATTAATTTATTTTAGATCTAATTGCTCGTTTATTTTTAGTCATTTATTTTTAGCCTTCACGGCTGCGGGTTCTTGACCCCATTATAATTGACATACATTGTGCACAATATTTAAAGCTTCATGAATCATTTTTACCAGTACTTTTAACTACCACGCCTTTACGCTAGAGGTCGCTATCAAATTACGATATATTTTCTGCAGCGGGGTGCGGGATGCGGGGCGCGGGGTCGGTTATCGTTCCAATCGAGACCGCTGATGGATTCCCACTGTCACCAGAGAGATACGACTATTTAATTCGAGTTTGCACACAGTTTTTGTGAGATTTTCCCTCCCTACTTTACAGTTTGTGGGTCCGATGCCAGGGATTTTGAAATATTGGTCTGACAATTTGTGAAACTTTTCCTATAAAACAAACATACGAATTGCGAAAATAACGCGACTAATGGCAGTAGGTAATGAATGTACGAGTATGCGGCATATGTTTATTTATAATTTATTAAAGTGCCCGTTGAATTACTGTAGGTAATGAACCCTCACGATTACAACATTACATACATTTTGACATTTCAGAAGTTCAAGCTAGTTATAAAGTTTAGCTTTATTTTGCAAGATATGACGATGTTCAAGTCTTTCAGTACATCACAAAAAGGGTAGTATCGAACACAACATGTTATGTCGTTTTTGTAGTTTGTTTTCCCCTTGTCGGTCGTAAGTAATTCCCTTATCCTCGAAGAAAAGTTACAGCAGAGGGATCCCTACTTTATACAGGCCTCTAGCTTTTTTTCTTTATTTTTGGGAACGTATAATTCTCACTTTACTAAACAGAAACCCCGCTTTTTTGTTCTCGGACCTTTTATTGAATTCCGCACTTGGTAGCTGAAGGAAGTTTGTAGTGCCTACCCTAACAACATTCTACAAATTCCACGTTACCTAATGTGATTACAGAAATACGACGGTCACGTTCAATTTTGGGTTCTGTAGGTCCCATTGCTTTAATACATTTATTCGAACTACTTCTGAATGATAGACTTTTATTTACGTCTCGAACTTGTAAGTTAGGATCGAAAACACGCAAAAAATATGATATCTGTCTGAGTTATAATGACTCTTGTGGACAGTAACGGTTTTTGAATGGCGCTTGTTTTGTTAAATGGCATTTTCAATACAGGGAAAAGCTATTTCAAGAAGAAAAATAGACTAGAATGGGATCCTTTAGCCAGTTGCAAATGACGTTTTCTTTGTGTTGTATCTGTGTCAAACGTTGGAAAGAAAGTCCTTGCGGGTGGCATTGCAACGTGGGTGCATTGTTCTCCCTACACAACTGACTTACCGACTGCACGTACTCGGCCGCAAGCGAGAGACGCCGGCGGATTCATTGCCTTTAATTCTTTATTCTTTTAAGCTAGTCTAAACTAGAAGCACAATGGAAGGTTATTGGCATTACATCCGTCACAACAATCGGGAGTCCGCCTACGGTGACGTAGCGTGCTAAAAGCAAGCCCGGTACAAGCAAAAAACAGCAAGTCCTTGAGAGGCATTGCCCTCTGCGTCCTACTAGGTACGGTAGACGTCTGACACTGAATGTTTAACGAATGCTCGTAAATACGTATTGACTAGATTTAATTATATTGTTCGAAACCTGTCTGACGAAAATAGCTCAATTAACCAGCCTTTACTAATTACAGTTAAAACAGGTGATTATTTTTGTCGGCGTTATGATATTTAACATCTGTAACGAAGGAATATTTTTAGAACAGACAATGTGTTATAATTACGAGTGGTAACGCTTACGCTTGTCTCTTGCATTTGCTAGGTTTCTGATTATGACGTACACATAACATGTTCATCCTCAAGAGCTTCGTTCGGAGAACCAACAAATACGCAATAAATTCTGAGGAACCTAGCCTCACAAAGAGCCTTAACAATTTTAAATGAATTGCAATGCCATGACATCATTTTGAAATATTAAATTCCTTTTACAATTTAGAGGTCTTACTACCTGATCACAACAATTTTAATGACGGTTAGGTACTGATTGTTCTTCTTAGAAATAAAAAGTTGAGCCCACTTGATTCGATTTAAATTGAAGATAATATTATAGTCGGTAACGACAGCTGGCTGACCATAGCTAATATAAAATCTACTTATAAGTAAGTGCTGAGATGTTATCTAGGAATGAAATGCAGATTTTTATGTAGATAAACTTGATCTCTGAACAGTAAATTTACTTTCTTGATAAACAAATCTATAGGTACAGTGAGATAAGATCTTCTTTAATGTGTTCTAGGACGGGCATTAATAAAAAAGAAAATGGGATCCATTTCGCCGAGATCGGGTGGAAAGAGCATTTAAATCGTAAGTCATTCAGGAGGGCTAGCGTAAACATCGCGGCGTGGGATCTAAAAGCGATTTGTCATCCATCACGGGTGAAGCCGGGCCGCCAAGTGCAGTCCCATGTCGACTGTGACTCATTAGACAATCGATCCTCGGCAAAAACCGGCAATGTTTCTATTTCTAACGATTCCGCGGTTAATGTTCCTAAAATAGGAGCACTTTAGGCGCGAGCCGGTTTGCTAGGACTGAGAGTATGGACTGTGGACCCAACCAGCGGGCCAGTAAATTATGTTGAGCGATACGTGAGCTAAGTTGTTGTGCACGAATACAACTATAATTATTAAAACTAGTATTGTAATATCGACCGAAACATGATTCACAACTATGACATTTTATATTTGTTTAGAATAACTACATATTTTAAACAGTTTAAGTTAAGAGTTCAATTTTCTCAGTTCGCAAGAATCGGAAATGTCCAAATCGAACTTAAACAAAACGTTCCAAATATCTTAATTTTATTGTTTATTGCCAAATTGGGCCAACCTCGTGTTAATGTTGACTCATGAGAGCGAAATAAATTTTTAGCACAATTGGATGGAATTGGTCGTCAGGTTGAGTGGCCTTGTGTGTAGAACCTACATACATATATATGCGCATATATATAGATACTTGTTGATAAGAGCACAAGGGTCAGGGCTTCAGTTATCAATGGCTGGGTTTAAGTGCCGACTTGAGATCAGGCCCCCGCTTCTTGTTCCCACATGTAAAATGATCTGGAGTACTACTAGTCTACTTTGGGTCAATGACTTATGTTGATATCAAACTGTCTGGCTTTTTTATTTTTTATAAATGTACTTAATCACTCTAGTATTATAAAGCCGAAAGTTTTTTGTACGCTCGATACATCTTTACGCTTGAACGGTTTCCGATGATACCTGGTACACGAGTAGACCATATCCTGGAAAAGCACATAGCATAGGACTTTTTATCCTGGGAGTATGTTGCTGTGGGATAATCTTCTATTATTGTGCAGGCCATGCCTAATGTTGAGGTTGATTTTCTGTGAAACTGGATGTGCTGAAACTGGATGTGCTTGGAACTCTGGGTATCAGTTATTTACGCAGAGTTACTACACCGCCTGAATTTAGGGCTAAACATTTTGATTCGCGACACCAGGTTCAGTATTGTTTTTTAGACGGTATAATTGTTCTATTACACGAAGTTAGGCTGATCTTAGTTATGTGTTTTAGTTCACATGCACATTGTTTTTGTGTGCGCTATTTTCTTACAACACCGAAACAAAATATGTGCACAAGTCTCCTTACATCTCTCTGCTGTACTGCTAGGACTTAGGCTTCCTCTCTATAGGAGCGAGAATGGGCAGAAATCCGCTACTCTTGTCCAGCATTGGCTGCTGGATTAACATAAATCTACACACTAAATAAAAACCAATGGGCCTTGCGATAGGCGTTGTTCTACAGGGTATTTCTACCTCAAATTTATTTTAAAACATTGATTGTATCAGCTAAATCCGGCTTGACTGGAAGCCGACCCCAATATAGTTGGGAAAAGGCTAGGCAGATGATGATTGATTGTATCAACAAACCGTGTTTGCAGACGGTTCCGAGACAAGGCAGGGTCATAAGTATGTAGCGTTTGAGCTACGTTTAACCTACGGTTCTGCTACGCGCGGTCTTCTACATAGGTTACGCTACGCCACGTGGCAACTGCTACGCAGCGTCAGCTACGCGGCATTTGCTACGCAGAGTTTGCTGCGTAGCGTGCTACATGGTGTTCGAGCTACGTCAATTCTTACGCTGAACAAACGCTACGTGCGATGATACTCTAAGTCCAACAACAAAATGCTAACTATCCATCTTTGCTTTTTTAAACAAAATCCTCTGCAATTTGAAAGGGTCTCGAACTATCAATGTGCTACAATTGATAGTTACTCATGCAATACTGTTTCGAAACCTTCATCCGTATTTTAATTATTATGAGCGTGTGCTGTCCCACTACAAGACAAAGTCCTCTCTTATCTCCTCCCACTTTTCTCGGTCTTCTGCAAGTTATGAGAATCTTTTAAGGAGTCCAGCTCATCCCGCATTTCGTCCGCAAGATAATATACAAAGCTACAGTATACCTTGTTTCCAACTTACTTTGGTATTTTTCAGAATTCAATCGCTTCAGGAAACTTGCAAACTTTAGTTTAACTGTTTTTGAAACTTACCATTCGTTATCCAACTCAGAATTTCTTAGTAAAAATGTTACATAATATAATTTTGTTTTTGTGGATTATGTGGTAGTTTCAGTGTTAAGCTTATTGAGTGAAGCCTTGTAAATAATTCACTATTATAAAGGTTTGAAAACTTACGTAAAAACAAAACTAACTATGATGTAATGAATTATGATATTTTATTCAGTTAAGCAAAGAAATCTAAGTCTACGGCAGTCCTTACTAATATGAAAATAAAACAAATGTGAAAGTAACTCAGTCTGTTACTCTTTCACGGTTAAATTACAGAACCGATTTTGATAAAATTTTGTATAGAGTATCTAACCTTAAACTCCAAGGATTAACATAGGCTACTTTTTATCTTCTTTTTGTTTTCAACTTCGACTTCGCTTCCGCAATAATCAACATTGACGAGGACGAAGCCGCTGGCAGAAGCTTGTTAACTATAATCAGTATAGATTTTTATTCTTAAAGTTTATGATGTCTGTGAAATTACTTAGGTATAGGTACATAACACCTCAAGTACATATTTCTGTATTGGGGGTCTTATGAAAATATTACCATTTTTGGAGAATCTTTACCTTTTTTATTTAGATTCTAAATTACCATTTTTATAAAATAAAAACATTTACTCCTAAAAATGCTTTCATCTTCAATACAAAAAATAACTCAATTACGTATACCTACTTAAGTTATTTTTTACGTTTTTTTTTAGTGTGACCTTCAAGGTCAGAAAAACAAAGATTTTTTCTAAAGTCAACTATACTAAATTGATACTTGGGAGTTCCACTCATGCATTTGTAATTATCTATTGATTAATAAAAAGCAGATGTCACTTATTTATGTCCAAAAAAAAAACACTGCGTAGTTGCCCGACATTTTGCTAAACTGGGCCTATTTATTTAGCGTAACCGTGAGATATAATTCACGTTACTTTTTAATCTATTCGTTTCTACATTGTGTGTTATACGAGCCAAATAAACATATTTCTTTCTTTTGTTGCTGTCATAAAAAAACATCTTAAAACATGTACATTGCATATATTACTGTATAGCTACAATTCCACTTCTATTACAAAGACAAACACTTCTTAAGCTAAGTGTGGAACTCGATAAGTGAGATACCACTTTAACTGAGCAAGTGAGCATGAGAGTAAATGTGCCGCCCTTTGAGGGCCACTTACTCCTCACACACACACACACACACACACACAACAGCCAGCCTCCCCATAGATCTCGACGAACGATCTTGGAGGGATAATGTCATAATCCTAGCTTGGCAGGCAGATTGGTGATCTCGGTATGATGGAGAGAGAGGATGGTACTGCACATCTATTCCGGATAATCCCTCAGTCTGCCTCTTGTAAAAGGATGGGGCGGAGACATCCGCAGTAAGATGTCATGCGTTCGTGCGTACATGTCTGATGAGGACTTAACTTGTACGCACTGAAAAGAATTGAACAAAAGGTTTATTTATGAAGGGTGATATCCTTTCATAACTGGCTCGTAGACCTTTTTTATATGAAATCATTAAATATTGTAAATTCTCTCGCTTTTTGTGGATGGAGACTGACAAGTGTCAGACTTTTACTGAATAAAATCCACCTATGTTCCTTTTGAAGTCATAAGCGTGCCAAAGTCGCAGTAAATCTCGCAACCCTTGTTTGGAGACATAAGAGCCGCTTGTCAATTAGTTTCTTATTTTTAGAATACAAATTAGAGTGACCATTACCTATATTATTATTACTTTTAGCTTTCCAAATCACCAAAAGTCGGGTAACGTGTTTCACAATACATACATTCCGTCATATTAGATAAGCTATTTTTACACAATGATGCACCCGACAAATATTCACGATAACACATTAATTTTATTCAAGTCGCAGTTACCTAGATTATAAATAACGATACTTCATTAATAACGAAATTGAAGCAATAGGCTACTATTGGCTTTGTTAGTCATTATTCAACAAAAATAAAAAGCGGGAAATACCCATGTTTTCCCGTGCTCAGCAAAACCATAAAACGGTTTCAATAAAAGAATTGGTAGCGTAGGTATAGAATAGAACATGCAATCGACTCGCAGATAATAAAAATACGGAGTGCATATGAAGCCAACCTGTACTTAGTCTTTTATTTACGAAGAAAATGCGGACGAAATATTTCCATTCAAGTTTTTTAAGTTCCTCCCCGAAGTTCTCGGTTCTTGGATCCTCCTCATAGTGTCATGCGGCTCATTGTTCGCGCACAATGGCTGCGCTGGCTGCATGTGTAGAATTGCGCAGACCGGCCAACTCATCTCATTGCATCGAGGATATTTGTCATGAGAACGCTAGTTGCTACCCGCGCGCCCGCAACGCGCTGCGTCATACGCGGGAACTCTATTCAGTTTCTTACCTATTCATCTTGACTAATTTAAAACTTTTCTGCCGTCCTTTAGCTAAAATTTTCTTGTATCAATAGTTAAATGGTCTAAACCGAGTACCTGATAGTTTTAGCAACATATATATATCAAATCGCCGTTAAGGTATCCTGATTTATACCAAATTTTACGGTGTTTTTTGGTCGTAACCCAAAAAATGATTTTGTTTAATGGCATTATAGCTAAAGGACGACAGTTTTATTCTTGTATTTATTGTGGAACTGCAAGATATTAGCTATTTCGAAATTGATAAAGACGTTACCTTGATTTAAAAATAACACAATAGTTAGTCATAATAGCATAGGATTAGTCAGATGTGAAATCATTCTTGTACCTACAGAATACTTTATTAAGCATCTTTCAAATAGCAATACTGTTTATGAAGTAAGGTCTGCAACGTAATTCATCATGGTCGAGACAGTTTTACAAAAAAGTGACAAAAACATTCGAATCATGGTAGTTAAAATTAGGTATAACATGCGGTAAAATATTACGGAAAAAAATACTATTCTATGATACAGATCCATAAATAGGTTTTGTACATATTTAGTAATAAAAAATATGACGTAGTGTTTAGGATTAATTCTTCCTCATAGTTTTCATGAGTCGGATCGCTGACTACCTAACACATCAGTATTTACTCGAACTCATTTGGCACAGTAGAGGTGCATGGAACTACGAAGTTATAGTACATAGGAATTAATTGAAGCGCCGATGCAGATAATAGCTTCAATTAATAATATTGAAGCTCCGCAATATTATTGGACATTCTTAAGATGAGTATTTAGAACGGCGTCCTAACTATGTTTTGGCTCGGTAAGGTTATGTCTAGATAAATTTCCTAGATAAATGTTTGTAGCAGAGCCGACTCGGCTGTTTCAGATAAGCTCCACAGGCATGCAACTTGCTAAATATGTGTGCGATAAATCAGTGAATAGAATACAAAGGACGGGTGTATCTACTAAATTATCGTCTAGTTTAACAAACCGACGCTGTTCTTAGTTAGTCGGATAGCTTTATTGCAACTTTCCAAAGGCATTTCTTTTAATAAGATTGTTCGGGCTTTTCCTTTACGAGGTGAGCGGAACCCGCAAAGAGTCGCACACTCGCACCTGTTGACTTTAAGTGGACAGCATACCGGGTTAAATCTAATTTGTGGCAAGTTATCCATTTCCTTTTCTCTTTCTATTCTGTAAGGCCGATTGAGCGCTGTGCTAATTGGTTTAACCACTTTTTAATTGATTATCATGAAGACGAGACAGTATTCATATAAGGTTGACATAATGTTAGGTATTAGCTGATGTAGCGCGCGGCGGAGTAGGTAAGTCCGTATTGAGGGCCCATCGAGTATTGGTCCTCGAGACGAGCGCCCTGCACCGGAGACTCTCCATGCCCTACCTACCTACCCACGCTTTGTAATCACCGTCCTCATCCGCCGCCTTTGAATCACGCCTATTGTTAACATTTATCTCATCTACAACATAAAAAAATACTTTGATATTCTAATATTACATTCACTTGATACCAGGAAATTCAAATTATCACACTTTTCAAATCTTACGCTATTTCGATTGGCGATTACCGAAACATGAATACATTGATCCACAGTCCTGAATAAATGAATAGCAACTCATTTGAAGATTATAATAATTTATACGCTGAATTTGTTTCATTCATGATTGAAAAAATGTATTCAACGAATAGTAGGCTATGGCTTGTAAACACGGAATGTATTAAATTAATATCAACAAAAGATTAACTCTGTGTACGTACTACGTACCACTCCTACAGTGGCTACACAAACTGCACTTTACTGGATGCGTGTGAACCCAGCGCAGGATGATGGGCGATCTAGTGCATGCCAGTGGACAGGACATGACGTCACACGTCGTGCACAGACATCCAGTATCTTGATGCAATCAATTACCATTTATTGCGATAGCTAGTCTATGCGTAGAGGGTCGTAGTGGCTCGGCGGCGAGACTCCATTGTCTTTGATTTGTCTTCCTGCCACTTTATTGAACTATATCGTAGCGAGAGTAAATAATTGAAACGTATGGGGAGTTGTATGTGTCATGTTGTGATCACGAGAAAGTCGTAACTCATTAAAGTTTGTGTTATTATAGTAAAACAGTAAGGTTTTTCTGTAGTCCGGTCAATCTAAATATAGAGCCAATTATCCAGCCGAGTTTTACGAATACTTAACAAAGAAGGAGCAACTCAGAATGAACCGACCACAAACTACACTGCGAGATTCAGACTTAGCAAAGGGAATGTAAAGCAACTTGTTTGTACTTAAACTTTAAATTGCATTTTAAATTTTGCTCGTTAACATTACACTTACTCATTCAAACAAGCACTTAAATTATTCGCGGAGTTTTCTAAATCAGAGAATAACTAAGTAAGAAGTTTAAAGTTACCAGTGCCACTGGCATGTGTCTCTCAAATTAAGTATATAAATATTAAAAAACATTCACGTAAATTATTCAAAACATGTTCGTGCGTCTGATGATAGCCCATGATAGACAGTTACGCAAGTGTTTACGATAAGTAACGCCTAAGAAACTCATACGAATGCCGCATGATGCAAAAAGCCAGTTTTAACGGTACTAAAACATATCTATCGACGATTGGTGTCTGGTCTAGCCATTGCAAGTCTCGTATGTGATCTAATTGTGGCATGCGGCCGCTGACGTAACGGGGTTTAGAGCCGGTTGAGTGACCGCTTCGCATGCTACCAAACGGCATCCCGAACGAACTAAATCGTCTCCATTTATTACTAGCCGCAGCCCGTCAAGGCAATCCTCTTAATTTTGCAACATAACACGGGATGGCTTGACCACTGCACACGCATACAAATAGAATTACGAGATGCGGTTTACTGCCGATATTCAGCGATATACAGCGACCTTGACGTACCTGTGTCTGCGAATTTTTTCGGCGGTTGTATAGTCTACGTGTGTACAACAACACATCACTCTCAGTGCTGCAAACGTGTATTAGAAAGTTTTTTAGTATGGGCTTTCCTTTTTTATATCTTCTGATTTTCAATCATCTTTTCAATTCCGAATAAAATGTTTCGATAAGATTTATTATAGAGTGGGAGTCGTCAGGGCTAAGGGTCGTTTCCTCGTCGTGGTATCATTTTCTCATTAACCATCGCGTCGATTCGGTCGCGGGTAAACGAACTGCGCTGTGTCGGTGTGGGTGCGGATTTACTCGGATCAACACCTTCGGCGTCCCTTATTTTCTGACTTTCGTCTTCACAATTCGCAGTTAGTTTGGCCAAGATTTACAGGATTTAGGTGGTTCTAGTGAGACTGTATGGAGATGATTTTTATTCGCAGTTGTGGAATCGAGTAATGCGTTCAAGATCGAGCTTCGTGGAATCGTGAGTGCATCTGCACATCATTTACAATGTTAATGTTGCGTGCTTTTGCTTTGAAAATACATTAAGCAGCCAATATGGAGCTAGAGAAAATTACTTTATTAATGATCGGATTTTTTAACTGCATAATGATACAAGTAAGGCGTGCAGCATTTTTGTTTGTGTCCTTATTAGCGTATAATGGCGATAAGTCAGAATGATTCATGTCTGCTGAACATTTACCTTGGTGGGTTCACAAATGGCTTCCTTGAGTTAATAATAATTGCCAGCGATTCATCTCGTCAGTTTTTAGCTTTGCGACTCGTAATACAATTTGGTTAGCATCCTTAGCGTGGAAGCTGGAGCGACCCAGGGTTAATCTTAACTAAGTTAGAAGTTGCAAGTGCACTGCGCTGATACGGACCTTTGATATTATTGCAGTTTGCTCCACTAAATGTAGCTCTCTCTGTAAAATATTCTAGTCGGAGCAGAAACGTTAGTGCGCCACTAATTTAAACAAAAACTGTTACAGTGCAAAACGTGACGTGTTTGGTTATAAAATACGACGGCCTCATATCAAAGCAAAAACTTTATGAAAGCTACTGACGTGCAGTGTGCTGCAGCTAAAAAACTGTGGAAAACGAACACGTTCGCGGTTTTAGTTGAATAAAAGACAAAAACCAAGCTTATTAGTAAAACTGTGGATCAAATGTTTCAAATACATCGTTTTCTTTCAGTTGCTACTTGATACGTTTCTAGTAAGCGACTAGCCTTGTCCCATCGCCTCTTAAGTACGGAAATCCAAGTGTGTACACGATAATAAGATACATAAGATGCAAGTGGCCGCCCGTTCCATTTCGCCCGTGTACCGCTAGCAGTAGTGGCTAGTGGCGAGCGCGAGGCTTCCGAGAAAAGTGCCGACTCGTTTACACAGCACACTGCCTTCCGTTCCACCTTCTTAGATGAACTAAGGAATGCGAAGCGAAATTACTGTTGTTACTATGTTTTTACTGGATCCTGAACCACTACGCTTTAGTTGCCTTTGTTTTTGTGCTAAAACTGTGAGGACATAACCGCAACTTACACAAGAACTCTCGTTTACTAAATCACTGTTTGCACGATAGAATTCGTCAGTTTGACCTTCTCGGCACATGCCTTTATCTAAATATTTACCTTCAAAAGCACACAATCTCAAGTAAAGACACAGGAGAGGTGAATTTAATCTCTTATCTCATTTAATCTACAAGTTGGCAACTTTGAAGTCTGCGAACTATTTCTCCAAGATGGAATGTTGTCATAGAGACGCCGTGGTGGCTAAAGTAAACACACGCCAACATTTATGATTCAAAGAGGACTTACGTGCTGGAGTTTAAAATTAAATTGTATAAAGTTAGACTTCCCTGTTTATATCTATACGATTCGATGTTGCAGATAAAATATTGCATTTAACATTTAATTTGAAACAATAAATGTAACAAGACAAATGCTTTTATCTATTGATGTTCCGATAACGCTGTTAGTCCTAGTTTGATAAAAATCGATAAAATATAAGTTAAACTCGCATTTGTTATTCCGTCAACACTATCCTTTGTCAATCCATACTTGGAAAATACATCCCACATAATAATAATCTGTATTTCTAATAATGTTTTTCCTGGTATGAGTATAAGCATGTTCAAATATGCAAAGGGTAGGAAAGGGGCTTTTCTTGAAATCTTTTCCAAAGATTTGGGAATCTATTAGAACAACATAAAGGGTTGTATTAAACCTCTTAGGAAGTTCACCGGTTGGAGTTGTTTGTCATTGGTGCAAAGTTCACAGGCCTGGGGAGGCTTATCGGTGACTTAAACTTGAGAAAATTTGGATAGTTTAAGAGTTACGGGCGAAAAGTTCATTAGAAGTTAACGTCTTTTACAAATATTAACTGCCGCCGTGATCTTTTAGATTCCTTCAAACGAATTAACTTGAAGAGATTGTTGAAAGTTGGCTTAGGAACGTGCCTAGTTTGTTACAAGTTAGTATTTTCTGCGCGTTATCTGAATTTTAGTTTTGATGTTGATTCTATTTGTTAAATAAACGACTGCGAACTATCAAACTGGCAAGTTCTTCTGGATATAATCGGGACGAGTTTTTTTTAAGTTAAGATTGTTAATTCCAAGAGGTATAAACACAGTCGAGACAGCTAGTAAGTACTTAATCAGATTTAATGCGACTCATAAATGAGGCTTCTATTGGATATTTATTCATCAAAGTTTTATGACGTTCTAATTAATTTTATAGTCATCGCGTAGGTACTTTAGATAAAAATAATATAAACGAAATGTAATTACCTAGCTGTATTTATTATTATAAATTACAATTTCTAATATGATAACGCCTATGTAGAACAAAAAATAGGTTTAGGAAAAGCTAACAAGAATGTTAAGTTCATAGTTTTAGTTGTAAAACCGCCTACGCATAGCCAATTAACGTTAATTTTACGCTGGATATTAACTAAACAATGGGATAATATTTTCAAATTACTGCTCATTTTGCAGTAAGGGCCGTTTCTGGACTCTGACCATACAATTAGTGCAACATTCATGTACATTAATCCATCATGAAAAACAAATCCAGATGAATAGATAGATAGTGCATCGCATCCGCTATCGATACAATCGATTCAACCGCAAATATTTACGACCAAATCGCAGAGTCGTCGAACTTGACCATACTTACTGATAACGTAAAGTCATTACTGTTATCTCGAATTATCATCTTAATGACGAAGCCGTTGATATTTTCTGAGAATTGCCGCTTCGTGCCCGCTGACGTCAGAGACAGTTTCGATTAAAACTTTGTTATTTTGATAAAACGTTGATATCACCGACACCTACGTGACAAACGTGATAAGGTTTCAACAATCATTGTATTCGTAAAGATAAATAGAAAGGCCATTTTGTTTGTAATACAGTATGGCTTCTAGTAAGTACACATAATTGAGACTACCTACGCGTGTTTCGGAAACGGACACCGAAGTGTTCAATTTTGGAACGGAATCCTGAAAATGTGACACAGAAAGGTAGTCAGATTATTTTTTCCCTACACAGTACTCACCTAGTAGAGAAAATAGTAGTTTTAACTCAGTTGACAGCGGAACAACAGTTCATACTGTCAAAGGAAGACATGCATAATTTACGGAATTTAGAAGCTTTCATTATAGTGCCTTTCAAAATATCAGTTTTTCATTGCACTGCGTCGAATGGAACGCAGTATTATGTAGTCCGTGAAACGAGACTAGTACTTAGACCAACGTCAGGCTGTGTCAACCTACTGTTCATGTAATAATATTATGTTGTCTGCAAAATACAGCTGTTTCGAGAAAGACATTTGCCGCTATTATAAGGTAGTTGTCCTAACCCACGGTTATGAGTTTGTCAGTGGATAGGACATGATCTAGAAATGAGAAATTATGTTTATTTGGCAAATTGGTTATAAATAATCATTTCAGGCCCCAATTTATTCGACCGGTGTTTCTTATCTGACTACCCTGAGTAACTCAGAGGACCAAATTTATTTTAAGGTCCATACTGCAACCATGTAGGTGGTCAAATTATATGAGAACAATGCAGATTAGAGTCTGAAATGGTCTTTTGAGGAAAGAACCACACATTTTTGTGAGAGATTTGATTGGACCTGTCCAGTGAGTACAAGTATTCGTGAAACTGAACTCAAGATGACTAAGGAGTTCTGCGGCTTTAGAACAATAAGGACAACTGAAGGACCCTATTTGGGTTTTAGTTAGTAAAAGTCTGACAATCCTTCTTGCACCACCCAGAGTGGCAGAAGTTATTAGATGATTTTCCAGCCAAACAAGGTTATTTTATTTATTATATTAGAGTGTTAATAATTCCAAGTTGTCGTTAATAGAGACAATATACCTTCACAGTTATTGGACTATTAGAACTGATCATATAAATGAGACTTCCATGTCGGAATGGACCATAACAATTGAGATAATCTAATCATTTACGTCATATTAGTTCTTCACTATATGTTAGGTATTAGACATTCGGCTCAAACGTATTAGCAGACTACAAAAGTCGATACGGTTTTCCTTATATCAACTTGTTACCGTCATCTGTCAATTGGCTGATGTCAAATTACTCATATTGAGACTTGTGGTTTTCTCGGAAATAGTTAATTGGGATATTATACAAAAAAATAGGCAGTAAATTGTTTTTCTAAGCATCTTTCAAAGTGCGGAAGTGATTTGAACGGGTTACCGTGGCTGGAGAACACAGCAAATGCCTTAATTTGCTGTTTTTTTTGTTTCCTTGATAAAGGTGGTTTGATTCAGTAAAAGACTCGACCTCTCGTTCCACTCTAGAACGAGAAAAGTCATTTAAAAGTTTCCCACTTTAGAAAAAAAGATTTATAAGAAACATATTTCAAAAACCCGAATGTTTTCGCTGGAATTGTCTAGTCTACGTTCAATATCAGACTAGGTACCGAACAAGGATCCCACTGAGCGTCACAATACACAAGAACAGCATGTTAGAGAGTCTCGCCGTACCTTATCACTTCGTTTTGGCACTCGACGTGAGGCCCTGATATAATCTAGACGTCTCCCAACATACGAGAGATATTTCCAAGTCTCAACCGCATCACATAGACATGCCTACTGCATTTACAAAAAGAATACATTGCGTCAGATGATCGAAAGCAGCGATAGAAATCACGTAGCTCATAGTTCTATACCTCTTCCTATTCCGGCCTTGTCAGTTGTTTGATATGCAATCTGTCTGACTTTTATAACATAAATGGAATCCAGAAACTGAAAAAGGTAAAAACAATTACTTTTTGTACCGTAACCGCTACGGAATTTTGGCACATGACGGACAAAACGCGTTGGGAATTACCAATGAACAACGAACTAGGAACTTTTTTACGTTCACGTTGCAGAAGCGTGCGTTCGGAAATAAATAATTAATGATTTACTATGTGGCATTGCACTAAAGCGTTATCTGAGACACAACAGAGGTATTTACATATGAAGTTATATAAATAACTCTTTTACAACTCAATAAAATACTTCTCACGTGTGGGGTCATTCCACCATATTTTCTGCTATCCGACCTTTTAACTTTGAACAAAGAAATGTGTGTACCTATCTATATGTGTGTGTGTATCGTATCCCTTTTCCATAATGGCACGGCCAACTATAAAAGATATCATCGTAATCATATGAGTGAATGTGTTTGGTGCTAGAATCAATGTAGCGAGCATTTTATGTATGAGATTTAAAAAGGCGATCCAGTCGGTATTTTGTATCGGGCTTGCGGACACCGAGCAATGGTTAGCTCACAGTCTGTCCAGATGGTTACCAGACGGCCGGTTTCTATCTGGGTCTACGTACGTCTCAAAGAAATATCAGTGAAACCGTAGGGGCTCTGCAGGGGCGAAGCCTACTGGAGTTGATTTTCGTAAGGGAACCCGTGGTCAGCTGGAACGCATGGCAAAGAAGATACATAGGACAAGATACATTACAGTAATTAAAAGTCTGATACCGCTCCGCTCTAGAGCGAGAGAAATCGTTGGATGAAAATACTACCTTAAAATAAGTCAGTATTTTACAAAATCAGCTTTGAACAATTGATTATACAATTCAATGACAATACACCTCGGATTGTAAAAAAAACTGTCCACAAATAACGAATTCGCTGAAAGAAACAATGCAATCACAGTGATTCAGTTGCGCTCACGATACCCGAACAAATCGGAGTCAAATGTAGTGCAAAATAGCCGCGAGTATTTTTTGATGGCGGCTTAAAGTCGCCCATATCAATGAAATGTTTACACGCACACTATTCAGTATAAAAACGTTCAATAGTACAGCATGAAATTTTGCCGCAATAAAAAACCTTTTCAACAGCACTTAAATAAAAACGGGAGAAATTGTCCTCGATTCTCGTTTTACTCGAGCAACGGATATTTTTACAACTAATCGTTCGTTTACGCCTGGATGGACGTGAACAAATTACAAGCTTTTTGTACAACTGAATCTTACAGCTATATTTCTTTCAGCCCTTAAACAGATGTGGCCGTTATGGCCTCCGCAGGGGACGGCCTTGAGGAAAATATTGTTTTAATCATAAACACCAAGCTTGGCAAAAGGATTACTGATCGCAATATGCTGATATTATCGTGAAAGCTCTACTCCACATTTTTTCCTTCCTACTCCATAATATAAAGAGTTCTTTTCTACCCACATAAAAGGTATTGTTCCGGGAAGTAACTTATTATAATTATTCCACTTTTGCTTTACATTAATCTCTGAATCAGGGCCTCTAAATCTGACCTTTGATAAGACGTAATATCATTAGCAAGCATCATTTCCGAGAGGCGAGATCATGCTACTAATGAAATAGGGAGACCCAAAAATGAAATATTGTCCCGCGAAGTTTCGACGAAAGCTCCTCTGATTCGGTAGCAGGAAAAGAATTGTGTGAAATGTAGGTAAATATGTACGAGAGGAATAGATGTAGTACCGCGACAAAAAGCCGGGTCGGGGTCCCGGCCGGCGCGCCGTGCCGCGGCTCGCCCTGTCACTACCAGCTCTAGATTATATCGCGAAATCCAATTTCGTGGTTTTGTTATCGCTCTCACAGGAAATTCACTAGATTATTTTCTTCTAATGAAATTTATGTTTTCTTTTAATATGTTTAAACTTTAGTTTCATGCCTAACCTTCAGTCGCATGCTCTGCCTTAAGGCATTATACGTTAACAATTACTTGTACATTTTGATGGACGCAAAATTAGGAATTTTATTTACCTGCCTAAAACAAAATGTCTCCTCGGGGTGACTTTATACCTGCTACAACAAATTAGTCATGCAAGCTTACCTTGGCATGAAATAAAAATAGAACGTTCAAGACTTCAGGTTTCGCTAAGTAGATTTATTATTGGATAAAGTTGTACGAGTTAGTAATAATATTTGAGAAATGAACGTAATGTCAACGGCGGCATGCGACCCGGGCTTTGGGGCAAGATAAATGAGCAAACACAATGCAACCAACCATAAACTTTTAAAAGAAACAAAACAACGAGAGAATATTAAAAAGAAAAATCTGAAACATTTTTTTCTGGTTTCATTTCTAAAATAAAATTGGCCTGTCGCACAGACTAGAACATTTTCTAGATATTATTTCAGGTCTTGCAGGTCGGAAGACTAAACCTTCCTCAAAGAATAGGCTTACGTTCGAGTATGATGAAACCAGTGAAATTCCATTCTGAGGATTTCAGGATTAACTCGCACAGTCAGATATAACGCTAGCTGTAAAGGAATACTGAATATTATGTCCTAGTAATTACGAATTCGTTTATAAATGAGATTTTGTTTGAGGGGAATATGAGTTTGTGTTTATTACTCCACCAAAAAGAAAACTTGTGGTTGGCAAAGAATTTAAAATCTGTTGGCAAAAAGCTGGAATTTTCTTTTGGCTAAAATTCTAAATATTTTTGCTAAACGTAACAATCGATGTGCCTTGCCTTTTCCCAACTGTGTTGGGACCGACTTCCATTGAAACCGGACGCAGTTGGATATCAATATTTTACATGAAGAGACTGCCTGTCTGCCTCCACAACCCAGTAATTGGGCAACACGGCAACAACTTTGGCAAGACTGGTCGAAGATTTCCCAGAATCTGACTGCTCGTAACGGCTGCTTTTAAACGCTTTTTGAGCCACAGAGGAATCGCGATATGTCACCCATCCACAGACTGACTTTGTTAAGTGTTGCTTAACCTTGGAGTTTGACCCGAGCGGCTTTTATTACCGAGTCACGAGATCCTCCTTCGCTAAACCAGCATCAGTTTTCGCAAAACTATTATCCTAAACTGATTTCAAGAACCTTTCGATAATAACGGACAATTCAATTGCATCGAAATATAAAACCGAGGCGAACAGAGAACGTGAATAAAATCTCATATTGAACATTAAACTTGTATACGATCGCATTATTTAACCCTGCATTCGTTCTAGGGTTACAAAGCAACCGTCATTCTTCTAGGGATTAAAATGAGTTAGTTTGTTGCTCTACCTGCATACTGTCGCAGTCGGCGCCCTCACGCCGATCTGCCGCCTGTGCCGCCCGTAAGCGTTTATGCCGCCAGCCATCGGGGATTTGCTCCGGTATTGTGCCAACAAAAAATAAATTGCCCCAATACAGCTCGGCTTAACAACTTAATTTAATTAACAATCATCTTAATGAAGCATAAATTGCTCGGTCATGGCTGAGCCGTACGCGTGCATATTTTACTGTTTGTTTTAGTGTATTTAATTTGTCTGATACTCGTACGTAACTTGCGCATGTCTTAGTTTGTAGTATGTATCTGAGTCGTTCTGCTCTTACTGTTAATGTTGTCGTTAATTTTGGAGAGATTTATAAAATAATGACTTGCAAAGAGAATCTGCGTTTATAGAGGAAATTTAACATTTTCGTAATCCAACGAGCAAATTCGCATGATACACTTAATGTCCAAAAATGTGATTTGTTTAAACGAAAGGCAGAAAAAAATGTGTCGTACAAATTCAGTCCCCTTCTCGACCTCGTAAATTCAAATTTACAAGAATAGCAAGAATTTGTTGGCGCATGTATCTCTAACGAAATTTATTCTGAAGGATCAGTTTGAGACATCCCTAGACTATCTGCTGTATGGCTGGGGAGCCTCAAGTGTCGTCCCTCCCAGTAGTTAATGCTTAGTACAGATCCTCAATTCATATGAGTCTGGAATACTAGACTTGTAAATGCGACCGTGTGATTTTATGACGCCTAGAAGGACAATTGCATTATTGATATCAGTTTCAAGCCCTCATTGTCAACTGCTATAACTTTATTATATTTATCATTTTTAGTGCGCACTTCATTGTTTTAAACAACAGGGCCCATCAAATTCTAAATGAGCGTTCGGGATTCAAAGGTTTTATTGGCAATTTCATTATCATTTACAACTTGTACTGTGTCTTCAGTTTCTTCAATTCAACAAATTAGGGCTAATTGGGATCGTCTTTATCGAATGGAGAGTGTTTAAAATTCTTGTTGATTTGATCATGAATTTTATGAAAAGCAATCTCGCGTTAATGGCGTTGTAAAATCAGAAGCATCTACATTGTCCTCACACATGTGGCCTTTAGTCAGCCTAGCTAAAGGCTGCGGGATTTTTTAGTCACCGCGGTCCTAGAACGTAGAGAGTAGCTGAAGGACCATAGGTACATTTTAGTCAGTAACAGTCTGATATTCCTTCTTGCTCCACTCAGTGTGGGTTATTTGATAATTTCCCAACCACAAAAAAAAGCTAGCTAGCTAGGTAGGCACCTATACATTTGCATACTATGAACATAACCATTCGAGGCTCGTACACAGTTACAAACTTTTGGAAATCATGCCTTTATTGTGATAACATCGCTACAGAGGAAACGGCGATGGTCCGTAATGATGTCATTTTGTTACTGATAATGATATAACTAGACAGTAAATAACTGCAACGTGCTATCCTTGTGATAAATATACGTTTTTAGGAAATATTGTATAAATATTGTTTCAGCGATAACATGCAGAACATAAACGAGTATAATTATTATTTACTTAATGGACTTACTTAATTATAGTTTATTTAGAAAGTAGAACGCAGAACCCAGTTGACGACAGTTCAGAATTGTTTGCTTGAAATATTTTGAATGCGCCATATACTTGTAGATCAAGGGATAAAATAAACTGTGAGTCTAGCGCAGATCACAAGCACGAGGCATAAAAGTTTTATACTTTTATGCGATGAATCGCTTCACTATTAACGCGATGGAGAGGCAATATCTCGGTGTATTGCAAAAGAATAAAAAGGGAAATAAAGTAACTTGTATGGCGGGTGAGCGGGTGAGCGGGTCGGTTGCAAGATGCAGAAATCTGTGCGGTGTGGGCGTGGGTGAACCGGTCTAGACGAGATGAACTTTAAGGATCCGACAAAACAAAAATAAAAGTTCGCCATATCGCGACACCGAGCCGGGGACGCTGGCCTTAATGTCTGATTTTAGTCGCGACTTGATTTAGTAGGATTTACTAAACGTTAACAATTCATGGAGTGCCCCAGGGAAGCTATCTCACTACTTGAATCTGAAAGCGAAAATTACAAATCTCGTTGCTGTAAATAAAATAGAAAACAAAAGACACCTCATCTGTTGCTTGTCTCTCTTCGCTAGTTTTGAGAACTGACTCAAGAGAACTGGTTATTATGATACTCTTAGGCTCGGCTTGCCACTTATTCACTTTTGCTATCATTAAACCAACATGATTTCAAACATGCTTCGTGTAATTATTGGTTCAGCAGTTTCGGTTTTTTCTAAAAACGAAAACCACGTGAACAATATAATATGTATATTTAGATACTATTTTATGGAAATAATCTTATTTTATTACTGCTATTATTCCTGTATATTTTGTTTTCCTCGATGACATTTGAGGTAAAATTTCATAGGATGATATGAAAAAATATTTTTATGTACATTTTAGTTGACCATAAACTAATCTATCTGCTAAACTAATCTATGCTAGAGTTACAGTTTAATAGACCTTGTTTATTGGTTAAGTCGTTATTTTGAATCAGGCAGCAACTACGGTCTACGGTTGTTTTATGCAACCGACTTTAATCGCTAGTACGAATGCAATTCGATTTAATGAGATTTTTCTAAAGTACAATGAACTTTGTCGGAGTTTATTGTGAACTCCCGGGAGAAAACCTCTAATTTACCTCGAGTGGACACAATTGGAAGAAAACACAAGAGAGGGCGTCGCGCCGGATTAGATTAGCCCTGATAAGATTAGTGGCGTCGCGAGCGAGCGATGCACCGCCGCAGCGCCCGCACCGCCTGCCATGTGAACCTGCTAATTGCGGATTCCTCCCATACTTGTCCGACGCACTGCTGCTAATTACTGCACACTGCTCCCGAGACCATATGGGCGCCTGTTGGTGCTGCTTACAGGGATCTCACAGGTAAGAGAAGCGATGTGCGGCCAGCCGCTAAGGTAATTTGGACATATTGCAGTTTGGTAGCCCTCCGTGAATATTGATGGCGGAGCGGAGTTTCGCGGGCTGGACTCGGGCGGGGCTGCACCCTAATGCAATGATTCATATTATTCGGTTTGCGGGCGAGTTGAACGTCTTCCATTATTGTCATTCATCGGAGGAAGTGGGCGGCGAGGGGCGGCGCGGGTGCCGGCGGTAGCCCCCCGCTCGGCTCTCAGTCGCGAGCCGACACTCTCGCCGCCAGCACGCGAGAACGCGATGCACGTTGCCTTCGCTTGACGCATTCAGTCGCGGTCCGCGTGTGTGTGCCACTGTGCCCTCTCCGTGATCCGAGATCGAAGCTCGTTTGAACCGCGTGCAGTGTAGCCGCAGCCAGTGCACCTCTTCGGATCTGTGGGTCCGAGCCAGCAGCCGCAGCAGCGCCAGCAGTGAGCAGTGACAGCGGCGCCGACGGCTCAGCTGACCGGCACGCCTGCTGCGAGCGCACGGTGAGTGCGATCGATCACTGCATGCACGCGCGACACATCACTTTGTGTCTATTTCGAGTCGCTCGCGAAACAGCCCCCGATAGATCGCAAGTACGCATCTCGGACATCACCGCCGACAGCTGCCAAACGTCGATGATTTCGCTGAGGAATAACGACTTATGTCAAGTGTCGTCGCGCCGTGCAGCGCGCGTGTTGATAAACAGTGTCGGTTTACTGCGAAAATGGGTAACAAATGGAGGTGCTTCATTCGTCCGTGGAAAATCGTTTTATGTTACAAGTTGACACGTTTGTCTTCTGTAATGAGGTGAAATCGGTTTCGGATTGGGAATGATTTAAAGGAGTGCAATGTAATGGTGCATTAGTGAATCGGCGGTGAGTGCGGGTTGCATGCGGCCCGCGCCGGCAGCCAGCTGACTTCCGTCGCTGCACTCTTGCGCAAAGCGCACGTCTAGCGGGCAGCGCGGGGCGGGCCGCCTCGCCGCCGTCTGTCTGGCCCCCACTACTGCCCACCGCAACATGTCACCGAATACCAATATTTTACTAATGGAAATATTTATTGATCGCAGACTTATCTACGTTATATGCCGAGACTTCACTAACTAATTAGATTTGCGGCTTGCCTCCGCACGTATGATGATTACGTATTAGAAAGACTTGCGTTCACCGACGTATCATAAAAATCTTTATAACAATGAGCCCATAATCGATTGTATAATACAACTAAACAATGAAGCTAGATATAGATGAATTATTAAAAGTATGTACAGTCGGTACAGGTAGCTCACACGTACAGCAACAAAGCTCGTTATCTCTTATCAATCTGCTCTTGCGAAGGTCGAGCTGATACGCGGATTCCGGTAGTAACCACTCGCTATGGTGGGTACATAAAGAAAGTTTGCAACTAAATATATTTATCGGTCAAAGGAAAAAACACGTGCAATATAAAACTATTTTCCTTATTATTATTCATGTTAAATTAATAAACAGCTAAAAGTATTTCTGTAATCTCGTGTAATAATATATCTTTATTGTCAATGTCACGTTACCTATAATAAATTGTGCAGTCAAATAGCCAATTCACATTCAGTTTTGACGCTTATCACAAATTCCATTAGATTATGCGGTTTGTTAGATTTATACATTTCTGAAAACCGTTTAGTTCGAGTATATTTCGAACGGCAAACTAACAGCCCTTCGAATATTAAAATAGAATTAAGAATGTTTAGACAGAGAAGTGATTAATTTTAATCACATGTTGTTTAGGTAACGAGTTGTTTTAGTAACAATGTTATTAGTTAGTTAAACCTTCCTGTGAGTACGTAATGATGTACTTACATTATCCATTTTTACTAGAAAACTCGATTACGATCATGTAGTTAGGTAACGACATGAGCTACATCATACTGTTAAATTAATGCGTTCATTACTCGCATGCACTTACCATATCTGTTCTATCAGTAATGGGAATCAAACTGTTTCCGATAAAACCGAATGTTTAACACCCCTGAAGTTTTCCATGGCATTAAGAATGCTTGCTCTGATTTTTTTGCAAACATTACACGATAAAAATATGTTGTAAACTTGTAGACGAACTCTGATATTAATTTTATGATGACATTGACATTTGACTGTTTATCACACGTACCGAGTCTATTATTAGGTTTCATTCAATAAAATACATCTATAACATCTGTTAATTCATTGCCCATTTGTGTAGATGCGTCCGTCCGATGACCTATGGTCTTATATAATTAGCTGTTACATAATGATCGCGAAAAGAATGCGATGGAATTCCACAGGTCAAATGTGTGAGGTCAATGTTAATTTTAATAAACATAATTCTATCTTGTTATCGAAATAATACATTTTATTGTCGGAGTCCGCTGAAACAGTCACATTTACCAAACTGAAAACACCCTTAATGTTATTTATAGTTGTCGATAACTCACTTTGAACCCTTACTTTCGTTTCCGAATTTACATATAGAAACTTATTTGAATAGGGTAAGTGCCTATTTATGTATTCGGAAGACGCTACAACGTTTCTGAAGCAAAATACCAAATATTTGGTGACAATTAAGCCGTTTAATTTATGTAACAATCACTGATAACATACCAAACACGTCTCCGGGCAGATAATGAAAGGCGCTCGTGACCATTCTCATTTATTTTCAAGTGATAACAGTTTGAAGCGGACGACCACATCGCCGACTAATGGGTCACTCCATTGTCAGCAGGTTATTCAACATCGAAGAATGCTGAGCGCATTAAGGGCAAATAGACTCCCGTATCGCAGTACAAAAGAGTATTGACACACGGAGATAAGCATATCTGAGTGTACACTAATGTAGGTATCTGCGGCTGGTTTACACTCATTGTGCCGTTATCATGTACGGTTAGCGCATTATGTGGCTGATAAGCAAATAAATGGCCGTTCTTTACTGTCAGCAGACACGTCGCCGGACATTTTTGCTCGTCTGGCCTCATCTTGTGCGTACATTTGCTTTTTTTTCTATAAAAGACATGCACACCGCATTGCGACAGTGTTTTGCACTCAGTATTATGATCAATTTTGCAAGCGGCTACGAACATAATTATCTCAACAGGTACGTGAGGAAATTCGAAAACCAATTAACATTTAAATTATTCTTTATCAAATAATCATTTTATTGCAAAGTTAAAGTCTTTATTTGTTGAATTAATTGAGGACGTATTAAAAGTAACTGAAATTATTGTTACAAAACCCACGAAAACGTGCTACACAAGTGCTACGTATGTGCTACGCTGGCGTAGCACTCGTGTGTTCAAAAGAAAGAAATTTAGACTTTAATATATTTTATTAAATTCATAAATGTGATAGAAATAGCAATATTTTCTTAAAATAATAAAGGCCGAAATTAAAAAGTCAGCCGGCCATGTGGAGATTCTTTAGTCTACGACATGTAGCAATGTCTGCTACGAAGTCGATGTAGCAACAGCTACAATTAGTCGTAAAAAGAGTTCGATTAACTTTTTTCTCGGAGCCTTGATGTGAGTCAGTGGTGATCACATCCCGCGTGGTTTGCAGCAATTTTCATAGTTTAGCAATTTCATTGGCAGCGTCTAAGCGGCGTGTCGGCGACGGTGGGTCGCGTCGGTTCGTTCACTTCGCAGCACAAGCTATATTTAGTGGAAGCGGCGCTGCGGGCACGCCGCCGCCGGCCGCTACCGCCGGCCGCTGCACGGAATGCAGTCCGGCGAGCGCCTGACCTACCACAACACCGCTGTGCTGTCACAGTTTCGGCGCACGCACAGCCTCTCTCCGCACATCAGGATGCACCGTGACACACGTCCGCCACGTCTCGCCGACGTACCGTTGCTCGGGCCTCGTACGCTCTAACACATTTACGACCACACTCGTAAAAGTACGAAACGTACTTGACACCAATTACATCTTGTGGAAATGGGAAGGTGCTAGGTGCAGCCTGCAATTTCTGTAACTCTAAACGTTTACTGTTATTTATGTTCAAGTTTCACTGTTCATTGTGTCGTCATTCGGAAAATTCCAACTTTTCTACAGCTGAACTGTTGTTCGAACGCTAAAGATTTGTCTATAACGGGAAACCATGATGTGGAAAGAATGTAAGAATTAGTAATGAACAGTAATTCAGCGTAATTATTGAAATAAATTGAGTTTTAACAACGTGTTTTTGTCGATGATTAAGTACATCATGCTGGAGCAAACTCTTTAAGTGCTTATGCTTACGTCATGAAAGGAAATTTCTTTTTTTATAGACTTGCGTAGCTCGGACATGAATCATTTACTTGGAACAATCGTCTATAAGAGCAAAGGATATTAACAAAATAAGATTAGAATAGGTTTCGTTCAAAATTACAGTATGAGCTCAATAGGCGTTGCCGTCATAGCAGTATAACCTAATATTTATTCGGAGCTTGGGAGATGATTACCATAATAATTTGTGTCATGTCATGTCGTCGGGCACAATATAGGCGATGGGTGAACAAGACAGCCCTGAATAAGCGCTGAGTCGCTCCGCTCGGCGCTCCACCTACGTCTGCGGCGTCTGAGCGTAGGGGTGCGTCGGCCGGGCGGCGCCGGGCCGCCGGCTAGGTCAGACGTCGCTATTAGATCCTCAGATTGATCGCAGCTCCGTCGCGTTTCTTGTATAGACGCCTTATTTTATTCGCCAACAGCTAGCATGACGCAATATAGCAACCACCATGTTTTTTTTTGTTCGGCAAGGGTTTATATAAGGCTTCCTGTCGTCGGTAATTAGTGCCTGTACTCCTCTGTTGAAACAACGAGGCCATATCTCAACCCTGGCCTGCATCACGTGTAGAGCAAGGTTACTTAGCGATAAAGGATTCTACATACCTGCGTCGATAATCATGCTATTATTATGCCAAATCGCGATATCACCGTTTTTGCATGTTTAATAATGTTGATTATTTTACATTGTTTCTTTGATCAATACGTCTACGATATTTCAATTAATATTATAGGTAATATTTTCTACTGTGGAGAGACGTGAGATGAATAAAGATATTTTATTTTGCTCCCCAGAGGGGAACCTTGTTAGATGTTCTTGAAAGCAATTAAGCCTCGATTGTTCTAATTAGATAAATTGAATTTCCAATATCATAATGCAATGGGCACTCAAAGGCAGCAGAATCGAACAATGTATGACGTCATAAATAGAACACAACTTTTATTACACTTTATCGCAAATATTTGTTGCAATTCACGATAAAATAAGAAGTGCTTTGCGAGGCGCGTAGATAACCACTTTTATATTAGTTACTAAGTCGCCTTGCTCTGTAGTTCATATATCTATGATTGCGTCAGCAAAGCCAATATAAAAACATTTCAGATGAACCTTTGATCAAAACTTGTCGTATTTCTTAACTCATTCAAGTTTAATATTCTGGCTTTCCGAATAAAACACAAAGTTTTTTAATTCTTGGAGAAATCTCGTCTCAGACATTATGCATGCAGTATGCAGGCGACCGTAAAATCTGTAGCCGACCATTTTTGGCATCCCCCAGGATGGTAACTTGTCGAAATACCCGTTTTGATTTGAGATAACTTATATACATATACTGCATCCACATTATATGTTTACCGAGACTGTTTAAACCATTTTCTTGGTAGACTTTTACAATAAAGTTCACGTATTCCATTATGTAGAGAATAAATTGTCGGAATGTCTTTCTGTTGTAACGCTGGTATAACTTACGCGCATTTCCACGATTTACGGCCACTAAAGTGTATCTACACACCGCACCTACTTTAATGTTAGAATATAATCCCGCGTTCGTTACTATAGCATTCAGATCTAGAGCAACTTAATACAAACTGAGTGTGGGACACTAAATCCGTGTACATTACACCAAATTGCACGTAATTCTAAGACGAGCCATTTCGTCTGAGGAGGGGACTGTTCCTCAAGCTGTACTAATACGTAATGAGAGAAGGGGTTTTAATTGTTTATTTTGTCGTCGTCTATTACTCCGACATTGTTCGTATAAAAATAATTATAGCGGGTTGTAAAGTTTATAATAAATCATAAACGTTTAAGAAAGCACTCGTAGCTCGTAGCAATCAATTAACTCGTAGCACATAAAATAACAATAAAAAATGAGCTAGTCGAACTAGTTGGTTTTCACAAGCAAGATACATAATGTCCACGTTATTGTAGACACGGAACGGAAGGCTTACAAGAAATGATTTATGTCTCTCCACATCGAATTGTAATTTGTATCTAGTTTTCTGAAAAGCTGCCTTCGCAGAGAATTACGGAGAAAAATAAATTGGAAGCTATAAAAAGGAAACTTTAGAAGAAGTAAGGTCTATACCCTTCCTTTTGGCTCCGTTTAGTCGGATAATAAATCATACCGTTGAAGTAAATCGTGTTTAAAATATTCGCGATACAAATTACACGGAGCACAAAAGTTGAACGTTGGATGAACGCGTCATTCACGAACATGATACTCGTATATTTGACGTGTTTTGTATTTCTTTTCGTTCAGCAACACATGACGAACAGTTGTATAAAATCGTGCCAGATGCGCTGCAATTATCGATTCGCCAGAGTACGTGTGGGATGCGCCTGATTATTATCTGAGCATCAACTTTCATTTTTCATACTATTAACTGTATGAAGCCAAGTCATATAAGTTGTAACAATGGAACGATCTTGTAGACTCGAGTGCGAAACCTTGCACAGGGCCCCACAGAACAAAACGTCGGGAATTGTATTCGAATTCGCTGTAAACCGGTAATGTTAAGCGCTATAACAATGAGAAACAAAAAGTCTTCCAAAAGTAGACTCTTTCTGCAAGATTACAATGTCAAATGACCTAAATGTTATATTCATTATAACCAATTTATATTCTAATTGAACAAGACCTTCGGCCGATATTATGAAAGTAATTTTAAAAATAATAGAAATGCTGTTATCTGAGCCCTCGTCACGACGCGCGTGGATGTCACCGCGCTGATAACGGTACAGGCTGTCATGTGCGACAATGCTCGCGTTACCTAACTCAACTACAATGATAAGGCGGCAAACAATCGCGGCCGTGAACGTTTTACGATTGATGTTAGATCACATCTTGAACGCTATTCCTGTACACTATTGACTGGCCTTACACTCGAACATATCACAATTGACGCAAATGATTCTGGCTTCTTTTTTCGAGTATATCCGCCCCGCTCATATTGCTGTAGATCCTGTAAGCCAGGATGTATTAATATAAACTCTGAAAACAGTAATGACGCTGACTGAGTTTATGCAGGGGGACTAAATTGTCAAACCTTGTAACAGTGATTTTGGCTCACATAAATAAATAAACGAGCCCACAAATCTTTCAGCAACTTATATAATATAGTATTTCATTAAATGGATTCCACTATGCGCAGTATATGATATCCCGTTTCCGCGTACCTTCGACGACTTTATTACAAATCGGCCCCATGCATTCCGAGTGAGCCACATACATCAAATAACAGTGCCGTTTTATTGCACATCGTAAATCAATTCAATAGGTGTTGCCCAAAGTAATTTTAAAAGTTCGCTTGAAAATTTTTCGTTGAGAACTTTCCCGATTTGTCTGGAAAGATTTTAAGTTCACAGTTTTATTGGTCCACGCACGTAGGGATTTAAAGAAATATTTACAACTATTGTCCAAGTTTCCTCGGACCTGTATGATTAATATTCATTGTAAGCGCTGCTTACTTTTTTCCTGACGCTCTAATGATTCGCAGCTACTGTGCCCTAAGACTCTTGGAATCTTTTCAGCAAGAGGTGAGGGGGCTTCACTCCGGGAGGGGTAATAGCCCTCTCGTCGTGCGGCGAAGACGTCGATAATTGGGCCCATTAGGCGTCGCTTGCAGGTGCCCCCAGGCCGACGGCGACAAGTTATTTAGAAGCTCTTACACTAGCGTGAGCCCACCATAACTTTCTTTGCCATTAACTCTCGCTGTGAGCTTATGGAAACTGCTGTAACTTGTGAAACAGTGTACGATACTGGAGAAAATGTAAAAATCCTTTTCTAGACTCTGTTTGGTACAGCGATATTCATGAGTAGGAATTAAATGCTAAAAACCATGTTATAAAAAAAATATTTTCAATATTGTAATGAAAAAGAATGTTTTGTTACTAAAGCTATAATGTCAGGATCGACCGTAAAAATCTTAATCCAACTTCCTGAAATTGAAAACAAATAAAAAGCTGAAAACAAAAGGTAAATGGTATTCGTAGATAATCGATTATTTGCCGACAACTTGTCACCAAAGAGTGCATTAGTACCGTGAATGTTGATGACCTAATCAAAAAAGTCATCAAACGAGATAAGAATATCTAGCAATGATTCATTAATTGCCTACATAATGTACGATAACAAATTATTCTTAAAGAGGTAACGGTTTGTCCCCGATTTTTCCGAAAAGTGTTGCAGTTAAAAAAAATAATTCTATGAATAATTTAGAAGTGTGCTCATTATTATATTGTCGCTGTAAACATTTTATGGAAAATTTTATTTCATTTCTGGAAAGTAGCTACTTTCTTTATGTCGCAAAATATAAGTGTGCCAAAAATGTTACTTTAAAATTTTCTCGCAGAGAAATATTTCGTCTTCCGACCGAGTGTTTTAAGTTTTAAGCAACCATCGAATTTCAACGAAGTTTCCGTCCCATCGGCCTCAATCCTCGCTCGAAGCATTTTCAAAGTATTTAACGTTTTCTCTCGACTCTTAGTCTGTAAAATTCGCATGTTCTACTTACTGCAACAAATATTTTTTCATACTTAATAATATATATTTTTCTTTTTTCAGGTATGTACAGATTTACTTCTCGTTCGTAAGATGACAGGACAGTACAGTAAGTGCCTACGACAAGTGATAAATAAAAAAATCAACAAATTGATTGAAGTACAATTGAAATCATATTGATTGAACATCGTTGAGAAGGAAATACCAGTTCACAAGTGATTATTCCATGATTATTACATTCACATTGTCAGTGGAATGGGGACAATACAGTGGTCTGAGGATGTCAGAGCCGAACAGGGGCTGAACGTTGGAACTTCAATTAAATCAGAGGGTTCATAACCTCTATCGGAGCCGCCCGCATTATCCAGACAAGACAGCCAATCACGATCGGGCTTAGCGGTCGTGTACGACATGAACGATTTGAACGAATTTAGTCATTCACACGTTCAGCTCGCTGACGTCACATGCACGCCACTCGCCACCCTTTGTTACCATTTATTGAAATTAATTGTTCTAACAATCATTTGTTGACTTTCAAATCACTTACGTCGAATGCCATCTACGTGGAATCGTCCAGTATAAAGTACTACTAGTCATAATCGGAAAGCAATTCGATGAATCACGCTTGTTTTTGTATGTAAATAGGTAGTTTATTATATGGATTATTAGAAGTATGTGGTAGATAATAGTTGCACATTTGTTTGCATGTGTGCACAGTAGGCGACGATCTGACGTCGCCGCTGCGGATATCGTATTTGTGTTGACCACAACATGCTCTCCACTCGATCTTATGGCGCAAATATTTGTCGAGTAACCGATCACCGACCTTATTGACTGCCATGTGATAGCCTTTGCAAAACACTGCTCGCGATACTTTCATATAGGACTGAAGTGTGGTCGCGCGTGAATGCGGTGCTTACTCAAACATTATAACAGCACTTACTTAAAGCCATCTTTGGAGAGTGCGGGAATCTAATGGTGGGCTGCGCGATTATTGGTTTTAGTCAGTAAAAGTCTGAATTGCTTTTGCTTCAACAAGAGAAGAAGTTTTTTGAATGATTTAAGGGTAAACTTGTGCTGGTTTCATATAACCCTGTATAAAAATAATCCATTGATATCAGGGTGGCGGATCAAGATTATACGCATTATGATCGATAAAATACAATCGTACACGTATCGGTGAGTATTTGGGGCTAAAATCTTGCGTTGCAATCAATATGATGGTCGCTTTTGTGTTTGATTGTCTTGTGTGTGTTGTCTGTAAATGTTGTTAGTACCTATTGTGTTGTCTTATCGTTGTCGTTATTTCTATAGGTAAGTTTTGGTAAAATTAATGGGTTCAAAAATGAGCCATGAACGAATTTAAGCTCTGGATTAATCGTGTCTTCTAAGTTTAGAATGATGTTACTAGGTTACTATGCTCTACTATTATTTTAATCTAAAATTCGAAAACAAATTACACACAATCAGCAATGTATAAAAATAATCATAAAAAGATAACATACACGATAACGTTGGATACGTTATCCGTATTTCCGGGAAAGGGTTTCGAAAAATTCGCCAGAAAAATGTTGTCGTAATCGCAAATCTACACCTGGATAACAGATAGGGAACCGGAAAAAGTTATAAAAAGCGTCGCGTGCGGCTTTCACCCCCTCGCACCCTCGCGTCCGCCCCTCCACCCACCACTAATTAAAAAGTTCGCCATCTGATGTAAATTAAAATGTCAGTAGATAGATTTTTATTCCCACCATAAAATTGCAAATCTCATTTGTAATGATAATGTAATTAAAAACAGCGTTATTAGCACCGTTTAATGATTTTACATCTGTGACTCGTGCTGGGTTTCTTAACAAATTCTTATTGTTATCAGCCGAGATGTTTAATTAAACGATTTTATGGCCGACCAGCTGAAAGGTGCTTCTAATTGTTTTTGAGTTTTCGAAGAAAACGAATATTGCAGATGTGCATAAATTTTCGTTTTATGTTTTTAGAATATACGTTTAAATATTTTTTTCGGTTTAGTATTGATTTTGGCCATTTATGATTGTATGATGCCCAGCGTTGTAGCACTTTCAAACTTATCGTAAAGATACCATGGAGCCCATCATTTCCAAAATACCAAAATGATTACTTTCAAGCTAATTCCTATGCTTAATTGTATTTAGCTTGGACCATAGATATCAGAAAAGAGGTTTGGACAATCAAACATGCTGGGTACTGCATTAAGATTGGTCACCATACGAGCAAAGGCGTATGAAGGGGGTGAGGAGGGGGTGAGCCGTAGCTATGATCTAACTTCCTCAACAGGATGCTAGGTCGCGATTAAAAATTTATGATGAACGACAAAACATTTAAATTAATTAATTCATGAATCCCCGACCGGTCTCATTGGACCGCGCTGTTATTGTTTTACTATTGTGTCTCGTTTCGCGGGTATTGATAGGTTAATTAATAATAACTTCACACAAAACATCGGGTATCAGATACGTCAATGCATACGAGGGCGGTCGTCAACGGTTGATAGCATTGATTGGGATTTAATAATAATTATAATTCTTCCTGGTATAATTGGGCTTTGTAACAGCAATCACTTATGCTAATGTTTAGAGTCATGCTGCTATAAAGTAGATTATGGATTGTTTTCCACTCTTAAATTTGACATAAGCCAGAAAGTGCTACCATCAGGTACTGGGCCCACTCTGCCACATCTTATTCATCAGGCAGTCAATGCAGCTTTAACTTTACCTTATACACCGAAATAGACCCCACAAATGCATGCATGCACAGTTATGATGCATCCTAACATTTATGACGTCATAAAGCAACTCATTACGCGACTCCAAGCTCCAGTTTCTACTCCAAACTTTTAATGTGCTTTCTATTTTTAATCGCTCCACAAAATTCATTGTTTCGATGCTTATTATCCAGTGGAAGTGGGTCACTCGGCGCTCAGTAACGATGCACTGCTACCAGTAATATTTACCCTGCTTACCTATTGTTGTTTGTCCTGTGGTGTGTACCGATTTCATTTCAAAAGCTTTGCTTGTCGGGAAAAATACACAGCCTGTTTAAATATTAGCACCGTACAACCAGTATAACAATCAAAGCAATCAATTTGTTAAATAATAAACCGTCATGTCGTCCAGCATATGGGTAATGGTCAGTGCACAAGTCTGCATCGTCACGCTGACCGCATCCACGTCATTGATTACAGAAACATCGTTTTACCACAACGATGAATAATCGTACACTTTAATAACGACGAAGCATTTTAATCATCGCAAGTACATTGATTTTAATTACCCATTCTGTAATACATCATCTTTAACGAATGTTTATTTATGGTACGATATGAATCAGCACGAGAAACGTATTAAACGCGAAACGGTACGTGATCGACTCCATTCCGGTTGCAGCGCGCGTCCGCGAAAGCGCTGCGGCCGGCGCGGGCGCATGCTGATTTAAAACAACGGAATGTCTGAATTGAAACTGTAGGCAACCGCCATTCCGTACATATCTTTATCGTCTAGAAACTTTGTTAATCAATCGCACAATAAATACCTTTGCTTCAATTAATATTTATTAGTTGCTGTAGCAGTAAACTCGCTCTACAAGTTATTAGCGAGCAGGCTGGAAAGATTACGTGATTACGTGCAATAGAAGATGAAGGTATGAGGTGAAAACGTTGGATAAAATGCATTAGAGTGTTAGCATAGTGTTTGTGAATTTATTGCGATATGGCATTTCCCATTAGCTATGCGGCCGAGGCTGGAATGTGAGGCGCTCGAGCTCGGTGGCTCGAGCTCGTCGGTGAATCATAGCGACGTCGCCGGGCCCGGCCTGAGGTCACGTGGGCCCGCGCTGCCGTCATTGTTGCATTACGTCGCCGTGCGCCCGTCAAACTACTGAACACATAAAGATAAACATACAAGTGTGTATAAAACTGTTAAAAACGCATATTAAAGCAACAGTCGCCGCGCTACAAGGCCGCAGATAATCTGCTGAAATTGTTCAAATCCACTTTAAGCTCGACTAACAGGATTTGTCGTATCCTCGCATAAAGAACGCTATTCTACCAAGTCTCCGTTCTTTATGTCTGTAATTTTATATTGGTAGACAAAACAACAAATATTTTAACATACCAAAATCATAAAATCAATAGGTAGCGTACTACTATGGAAGCGTTGAATGTCCTGAAATCTTGTAAGAATCCATTAAGTAGCCATCATTTCAATTTAAATGGTACATCCATATGAATGGTTCCGGCATCAGTCAATCGCCTCAGTGTAAGCGCGTGGAATGCACGGTATGTGCCGCCGCACAGAGCACGCTGGTCAATTCAAAAGCTATCTATCACGAAATGCGCTAAGCGTCGAATATAATAACCGATTTTCCTCTTTACGACGTGGTGTTTAGAGGTGGCGATTGCATGACTAACGGCCCTATGTTGAGGTCGATATATCTCTGGGGGGTTTATTGGCGAGAATTGGGCGCATCCCGGTTGTTCGACGAAATCGCTATCCTTCCTACGCGCTATTATTTGATGGGACTTAGTTTGGACAAACCAGGTTTGAAGCCACGTTAATGTAATAACGGATAAAACTTCCGACCCCACTCTAACTTTGAATCCGCTTTGGTTCCCTTTAAATTTGTTCGTTTTGATTCGTTACATCAATACTTTGGGACTTTGAGCATTACGATTGAAACTTTGTGTTCGTTGCAGATTTTTTAAGCGAGTTTGTGAGTGTTTTAGTAACTTTGTTGTTTCGAGAATTGTAGGAATGTACAAAGCTTTACGGATGGATATATACGAGTAAATACCTAAATATAAGATAGTTCTTGTTAGACGAAACGAATCTGAAACATTTACTGAAAAATACCGGTTTTCTGAAAAACTTAATAAGTTTTCCTTTTTAAACAAAACTACAATAAAACAACCTTCGCCAAACTACTGCTTACATACCTTATTCCATTCGTAAAAATCTCATAAAAGTTGAACACAAAATCCGTTCACAATGTAGCGAGAATGTGGCATTATCCTTCCAAAACAATCACTAAAATTAGAGCCACCGGCCTCGTATATTTCAAAATATAGTTTTCCTGCTTCTAGTTTTAAATTTCCTCGTACCATGATACATTATCTATACCTATAGGTACTCGTACATAGAAGTACATTCACTTGACTTACAGGATTTTTTATGATGGGAAATCATGAAATAATGAATAGATAGGGATGTCTGACTGACTGACAACATTCCTGTGTCCCTTTGCATTCCAAGACCACGGTAACTCTTTACCACAATCCCGTAGTAGGTTAAAGCATGGTGGCATTAGATATATTAGAGAGTCTACGCGGGGCATCTTTACGGCTCTACGCTTAGTCGACTCGTTAACGACTCATTCATTGCTGGCCATCTGGCCATGTGAACTCACTCACTTTTTATCTCATGCCCTATTTTACAAGTCAGATTTGATCATTAATTTTACCATAGATCATATTCACAATATAGGAAATGTGGTCACAATTTTGGCTGCAACGGACAGACAAATTAAATTATATTTCATTTTGTATAAACCTACAGTATTAAATGTAACTGATCGAAGCCACGAAGAGAATACGATACGCAAACATCCAATTCATAAAAGTCTGTCATTAAAACAGGATAATTGATACGATATCTGAAACTGAAACGTTATCGGTATTCTAAGTAAGCACAATACTTCCTCTCAATTTTGGCTATTGTGATTAATCACTCAATTGAATGTAAGGAAAATTTAAACATGAGTTCCTGTATAACACTCCACAATGATTCGGAGTTAGGAGTATTTGGCCGGGAGGCTAGGGCTCGCGACGCACGCCACGTCAGCAGCGCCTGCGATTGGACGAGCGCGCTCAATTGGCTCTTTGTGCGCTCGCCGGCAGCCCGTGTCGGCTCATCACATCCCTACACTCATTGACGGGCCTGTAAACAGCACTCGTTGCGACACCAAATTGATCGATTCATACTAAATTGGATATTAATTTAAACGCACAATATTCTCACACAATTTAAATAAGGCATTGTGTTCAGAGGAAATAAGAATTAATATTGTCTGCCCATTGTGCTCCGTTATGGTTTACAGCGTCTGTCTGTGCTCTGCATATAATAAAGTTTTATTATAAACAGCTTTTGTATACTTTACCCGCAGCGTCGTCAAGTGGCATTTGGCTTTGGCCCTTTAAGTTCACTACTCAATTATCCTCACCTAACAATACGTCAAGAAAGCTGTAATTTGGTTCAGTAGTCACACGGACTTACACAGCTGTTAGCACGCATGTTTCAGCGTAATCGCTCTCAATGTAGCACGTAAAAGTCGGGAAAACACAATTCCAAAATTTATGTTATGTTAAAACGAAACAAATAATAATATAAAGTTGACATTTATAGCGTTTTTGCTGTTTTGTTACGGCTAGTAACAATAAACATTCACCATGTACCCATATCGTACACGTTTTACTTTTAGCGTAAAAAGTTTAAGAGGCATAGGTAATATAATATGTGTACTAAAACTATACAGAATATCGAGTAGCTGAAGGCAATCCCTCCGTACAATATGGCTAACGGTTCGAATCTGAAATTCACAACGTAGTGTACACGTGTAACGCGTAGGCCGCCATATATTTATCACTTGCAGAGCGACGTTTTCCGTGATTAATTCAATCGGATGCGCCCGATACGCCGACCCCAAGCCAGCCCTTTTGGGAAACAGTCGCTTTGATTCGTCCAACAGGAAAAACTAGATAAATATTCCCATCTGCTGTATCTACTTATTTCCATCGTAGGTATATTTTGCTTTGAAGCGAGGCCTTTGACGATAGTAAATACAGGATTTTTTTTTAATTTCCAATGCGCGGCATACAAAGGAGCCAGTGAATTACAAAACATAAAGCTGTGACTAAAGCCTGCGTTTACGTTCTCCTGTAATACACTGAAAGACAAATCTGTTCCATTATTTTTAAAGTCTTTGAGAGCAGGGAGATTCTACTGAGCGTTATGATTGGGAGGAACAATTTCCCGGCGGGACAGAGAGCCTCATTTCCTGCCAGTTCACGAGCTGGGGCGATGCGACTCTCCAAAATATTATTTTAAGCTTCCGCGAACATCTTTCAACGCACGACAAGCTTTATCTCCATTCAAATTTTCGTTTCTAAATAGCTCAGTAAAACGGGTTAAACATTGTATTTCGCTTTTAAAAGCAGTACTAATATTTACTGTCGGGAACCGAGTAGCATTGAAGGATTTCGCTCATTACGAATTGAAAAGAAAATGCAGAGTTATTTTCTAAAATTAAAACACGATATGTTCCTTTGTTTTTGCATATCCGCATGCGCATTAGTGAAGCCAAGGATAAGAGAATGTTACATGCATTCTCAAATGGAAATGCAATGTACCTACCTCCCGAAGTTGTGCTGAAAATCACAGCATTGTCTTAACTTCCGGATGCGTGACTCGAAGTCGGATCGAGCCAAAAACATGAAAGTACATTTAGTCGGTACACCTTCTTTATTCTTTTTATGTCTATGCTACTTTAAAATGCAAGTCTCGTTTAAAATACGATATGCACTCCAGACAGATTCTTTATCAAAGATACATTTGAGATGCAAAATAAAAAATTCTTTAGAAAATGTTCGAATCTTGTGAATTCAGAAAGCGCGGCTGAAATTATTTATGTGAAAAGATCGCTTTCTCGTTGAATGTAGGTGTTTAGTGTAAAAGGAATACCTTTGTGGCGAATACTTCCGTGCAGTATATTTATGTAGGTTCGCCGCGCAACCCGGAAGCTGTTCAATTAAGTCTGGTATTTAAGGTTGCCATCCACCGGCGAGCTCTGATTGCGCCTCACCTCCCCCTCCCGAGGGAATTCCTATCTTCCTTTTAATTTTCGAATACAATAAATACTCTCTCACCAAAATGTCTTTGCCAACAAAGAGTTTTTTCACTGATAGATCTCGGTATAGAGTGAAATTTTACGGTTTGGGATGAAGAGTATAATGAACTTTTAAGCTGAAAGCTTCGCGTTACTGGAATATTTTCTATAATAAATCATACAAAAGATTTTAATGATTGAATGTATAAGACGGAGCTCACAAGAGGTTTCTATTTATTTGGTGATAGAACTTAATCCTTGGAACAACATCAAAGTGTCGATAAGCACATTACGCAAACTAGCAGAATGAAGGTCTGAGGGTCCGACGGAACGGTCACTACGCTTCATTACATTTACTCTCGATTCTCTCCGCTCGTACAGATTTGGAGATTGTGTTCAATGATAATTTCCGTGTCAACATTTGTTGTTCTTCCATCGTGTTAATTTTTAACGTAACCTCCGGATTACGCGCTTTTTATTACAAAATGCTGACCGTAGAACTTCGTAGCACGTACAGCGGTTTTTCGTAGCACATCATTTCGGGGATTTTTTCATGAAATAAATAAAAGCTTACTGCTTTACATGTAACTTTAATTTATACTTCATATTCCATATGTATTTACATATTTGCAGAGTTGTATCTGTATTTTCTCGTTGAAGTATACGAACAGATGGTGGATGAGTCCCAAAGTATGAAATGTGAAGGCAATAAGCTCGCCGTGTCTCATCTCCGGTATCGTTTCACTTAGCGCACCCATTGCTGAGCGGACGCACTTGAGCGGCTCGCCGGGGCGAGGCCGGCCCGCGGAAACGTTACGACTCCATGTACTAGAACCGTCATAAACGGCGACACCATTTACATAATTATTAAATAGGCAATCCTATCCAAAGCTGAGTGCAAATTGCTTACATTACCCACCTATTGTGGAGCTTAACACATTGTAACACTGTTTTGTATTCTCTCTCGTCGTTAATTCTTGTTCCGTGATTTACTTCCACTGACATATTAGTATTGCTATAAATTACATTCAACAAGCCAATAGTGTGGACGTAGATCGTAAATAAATTTAGTACACGACTTTTCCATTCAAAGACAAAGACATCGTGTACTGTCTAAATGATGTTATAGGCATGAGCGATATTGCAGCGCAGCGCCAGGTGTAAGTGTGTTAAACAATAAATTTATGAAGCATGCAGTTCCGGCACTCGCTCACTAACTAATTTTCTTTATACCTACGTCTACCTGTTTACTTAACATGAGTTAACAACCTGTTAAAAATCGTATAAGAAGTATTTCTGTCGGCTCTTCCAGGCCCCACTCTGCCCAATGACACCACTCAGATTTATAACTCAGTAAATTCGAACTACACATTTGCTGTGGTTAGTTTTACGCTCGCACTAAATCTCGTGCGATGAACTGCTCTTTGTTTCGTGGGGTAGAAAGAAAGCGGTGAAGTAAGTACTCAGTAAAACAGTACCGCCATCGCTAAATACTTAGTTGTGTTGGCGATAGTGATTTCTGCGTTTAGCGATTCAGTGCTGTTGTTTCTCGGTTGTCGCCGCGACAGTTCATTTGAGCTGTTAGCAGATAACGCTTCTCTGTTTCTGTGTAGAGATTTATTGCGCTGTAAATTCGGCGCCTCACCCCGCCGGCCGCCGGCGCGCCCGTGACTTGCACTTCGCTTTGCGTCCCTCCAAGGATCAGGCGCTTTTAAAACATTTCAGTGCGCGCCACGAAAGGGGACATTAATTAATTTCGCCGCATTACTGCGTGCGTTCAATTTGAGTGTGACTGCGTGTTTATTCCTTTTTGTAGCTCTCGACTAGAACTATACGTCCTTCGCTCACGTTTAGCGAAAGGGTTTTTGCTCCCCAACTTTTGAGAGGAATTGCAAAGTTATTCCGGCGCGCCGCTCTTCCACTAGATAGATTTTGATCAATTTAATGGATGAACGGTACGTCTGACTGAATAACAAAAGATTGTGGCGTAGGAGTCCTCTACGAGAACGGAGATAATTTAGTAGCTAAGCTGTAGGTGCATCCTGTTTACTCTCCCATTCTAAAACCATCTTGTATAGACGTAGGTATAGGCACTAAATAACCGCAGATTACTCATTTAAGCATTGCACGGCGCGTACTATACATGTTTATGTACTTATTGAAGCTATAAATAAAGCTGCCCACATGAAGCTAATGAACTGTCTGTACTTTGTTCTTCAACTAAAGCCCCCACTATTGTTATTTGCATTAGTGGTTGCTACGCTTAGTCCCCAAATTCACATGCCGCCCCGACGCCCTACGCTTTTGTGCTGAAATCCGAGCGTCCCCGATTGCCGGTGACTTGCACTTTACTGTACCCAGTTAATTGTGTCCGCACCACGTTACATATAGCCACATATTAGTATGTACATATATAGGGCCGTGCGCCTATATTTTCCTATGTGGTAACATTTGCCTACGTGGCTACAAATTTCGTCCACGTAGCGTCACTGCTACGAAAAAACGCTACATTTTGTGTTTGCTACTCACCGACGCGATACGGTCGTACAACGTATTAAAGACATAACACCAATTAACATTTATTGAGTTTTTAAATACCATTACAAATTAACCATGAACTCCTACCGAGTAAATAAGTAGGTAGCAGAGAATTTTAAAAGCATATGTGTATAAAATATTACGATTATTTTTCTTACAAATATGGGATGCAAGTATCGAACAGACACAACATAACAGCAAACTGCAACCGCACTGTTACCAAGTTGTTAACGATACTCGGAAAAAACGATAAGAAAAAGTGGGAGGCATGTTTTATTAATTCTCCGTACACACGGCGCGGCCGCGGAATGGAGTCGACCGCCATTTTTCTGCGGACGAGATTTAAATATGGAATTCCGGTGTGCGAGCGGGAGAGGCGCGTGCCATTGACCTTGCGAGCGCCATCACGCCAGGGCCGCGCACGCGCCGCCGCCGCGCTGCGCCCGCGCAGCCCCGTACACAACATTGCACTTTTACGTTTACATTTTATTGCATTGTTGCATTCATACGTAGACGCTGCATTATCTCCTGTCGGTAATCTTAATACGTGACCAATATCACGGCTCCTATGATGCGAATAATACTCGTATTTTTCTTTACCAACGTTAAAAAGTAAAAACTTTTTGATATTACATATTTCAATTTATTAAGAATCATAAATAAATTCCAGTTAGCTTTCATTTGCTAATTTAAATACGAGAAATCAAGATCATAAAAATGCGCAAACTGCATTTTTTCAAAGGTCATCAGGTTGCGGATGCCGTCTCGAATGCAACCGCCATATGTTATTGTTTTTTATGACCGAATGTAAAGAGTGTAAATAGAAGAGACGGGGCTAGTATTCAAGGAGGTATAGGAACTATAACCACTTTTATTTTTGACGCTGAAAGTCCATTAAAATGTGTAAATAAGTAATTACTAAAGCAAAAAGGTGCACTCGAGGTCGGAAACTGGAGTCTCGTTGATAGGATCGCGTCGCATCCCGCCGGCGTCTGCCACCGCATTCACAACACACGCCGAGTACTTAATTAGCGAAATTGCTCTTTGTTTACATACCCGTGTTGGAAACTTGCCTAAATCTCCGCCCGGCAATCAACGCTATGACAGAATCAAGTGCAAAATGAAAATACACGAAGGAGGCGTGGACCGAACGTTTAAAACAACTGTTCAGCGTATATCATCTCTCTGCACATCCGCTTTCAATCTCGCCAGATGCGAATATCAAAATTATTTATCATACATAGTCTGCGAGGTGGTAAAGCTGTCGGATGCTTATCTAAATGATATCTCAGATGCTTAGTTTAGATCGCAGTCAGACTTGCGCGTTTCCGCAAGCTCGTGCAGACTAATAAATTATTAAAGTGCTCTCAAGGGACCTGAATTCTCTAGTCTTATTCCACAAATACATAGTCTGAGTCTAAAAGCTGCATGGGGCACTAGGGATGTTCATTAAATGAAGACCGAAGTCATCCTTACAATTACTTACAACTATAAATCAAATACAAATAATATTACATGAAGGAGGCGTGAACAATTCATTGAAAACACGTAGAGCGTGTATCTGACATCTAATTTATTCAACCGATACACACTGAGATCCAATCGGAATGTAAATCGATCCAATCGATTCTCAAGGACCATCTTGCAGTCTAATGTCCATATGAATGCGTTCTGAAAATAGAGCATAATTCGCATCTGACTTGCCACGGTAAGCGGTTCATATAGTACCTTTATAAAATATTCAGATGAATTATGCAGTTTTTACAGATACATGTATATTTTTGGATTCAATAAGGCGTTATATGCACATATTTTAATTAGCATTTATATTGAATTGTTTCTCGTGCAACGCGGTACTTACTAATCGTGATCACGATTTTATTACGTTTGTAGAGTCTACTGATTAGGAAAATAGGTCGTTATTTTCTAACACGATCCATCATGACTAAAAAAAGCATAATATGTTAAACGAACGAAGTCCCGTGATAGAACTACGAAAGATCGATTTGCATAACACCATCCACTAAGCGAACTGTCCAATTATAAACTACGTGTCTTAACACGACACGTTTTCAGTAACTAGGGATTATAGTGGCTTTCTAGGAAGATCTAAGACCACCTCAGCGGCAAGCCTATTACGGCGAGCATTGTGTTATGTGAGCTGGCGTCGCCAGCAGTGTCGCGTTGCACCCGACAACGATGAAATACGCTCACTTTACTCACTTTGTAACCGCTCTTAGAATGCTGAACTTCCAAAAATGTGCTAACCTGAGTCTCGAAAGCCTTATTTAGTATCAAGCCCGCGTCTACACAATAGAATCTCAGGTTAAATCATTTAAATCGTGTGCTCTCACCGCTTTAATATGTAAAGAGTTTGCAATCCTGAAAAGATCAACATGCTCTCTGAATTACATGTGGTATGTACACAAGTTTCCCTGTTTTCAGGTACATACGATCCCTTTGTATTATGTAGGAAGGACCGCACATGAGTTTTAAAACGCATTTTGTCGGTAACAGCCTGGATAAAGTTTCAAACGGATCGAGGAAAGCGTGGTGGGCACTAAGTGGTTGATATGTTGACCGCCGTCGGTTGCAACTTTGTATAGCTGTGCTACCGACAACTGCAGTAGTAACTACTGGCTAGAGTACGGTTTCACAGTAATTTTCCTGTCCGCAAGCAACGGATTTTTTGTGGATCAAGCCCGTAATGCGCCTGTCTGAGCGGACGCCAGCCCCGCAATATTACGGACTAAATTAACCACATAGTCAAATTGCTTTATGTTCAATAAATATATTATTCTATGTTTGTGCTACAATAAATGAATCATATACCTAAACTAATTCGTATGATGTAGGCCTGTACTTTATTATTTTATTTGTAACAAGAATTTCAGGGTAAATTGAATATCCTTATATCCAATATATATAATTTATATTATCCAGGAAAACCACTCAGTAATTATTCATTTCGATTTATTTTATAGCATAAGCTCAAAGCATGAGCCAGTGATAGTAAAAAACACAGATAAAATTAATGAAATCAATTCAATTTAGGGCACGACCATCATTACTCTGGGCGGAATAAAAGGGGAAGAAACTTTGTAAAAGCAAAAATTTAAATGAAAGCGATTCACGGTGAGACTGCAACTGTTTTTCAAGTTCTATTGAAAAAATATTCTGCGGGTTGAAACAATCATCTGGTGACTCATCAAATTCTCACTTTGAAAACAATCTTTCAACAAAATCTAACAAAAGTTTTCAATATCGGAGCAGCGTATGTTCACAATCTGTTCAACTTAGCGCGGTCTCGTTCGGTGTTAACCACAGATTTGTTCACTCTAACTTTTCTGTTATAGATACGACTTTAATTTATTTGGGTTAACCTTTGTTGTTGTTATACCTACCTCTTCTAATTAATTTTATTTTGGTTAGTACAATAAGTTACTGTTCTGCTCCTTAATTACTCAGATACCCGCGAAACGAGACACAATAGTAAAACAATAACAGCGCGGTCTCATAGGACCGGTTGGGGATTCAAACGTTAAAGCTCTTTCACTTCTATTTATTACGTTTACATTAAACGTCGCTTGTTCACAATTAAATTGTGTGTTCACAATTAAACAAATTTTGTTGCTCTCTATTCAAAGATAGTTTATAGTTTTAGTTTCTTATGAAATTACGACTATTAGGTATTATTTCGGTTGGCTTTTTTTATTGAATTTTGTTCTAAGTATTCGTGGGTAGGATTCCCGCACGGAACAAATAGGTCCTACTGCGTACGCGGATCTCTTTTGTTTGTGAACGCACCCACGATACCGGAGTAATTCCTAGTATGGGAAAACATTTTTAAAAATCTAGTCGTACATTGTGAATGAGAGCAAACCCATCAAATCAAACAGTTCATTCTCAATAAGGGTAATCTATTTTTCGTGATCGATAAGTTCACCAGAATACGGGTTAGTCGTTCAATCGGTAACCCGAATGACAAGGCTAACCCATTCAAAATTTTTACGTTTTGATTGGGTTTCCGCTTCATTGGGGTTGTGCCGTATAAAATTTTAAATGTTCCATAAGTAACCGAAGCAAAGACCATAAACTTACCTTGTGAACGATAACTCATAGCGGACTGTATAAATACCATTGCAGGAACCATACAATGTACCTAGAATGGTACTATTTTTTATTTCTTGTTGATAGACTCGTGCTTGACCTCTTATGTCATTTGACGGAAAGCGACGATGTGGTCGACGATTCACTCTTGACACCCAGATACCCAGGTTGTAGCTATCAGGAAACACAGGTTCTGGCATGGAAATCCACTCCTTAGTTGTTTAACTTTATTGCGCTAATACAAGTTTTAGTTTATCACATTCAATATAATTAATACTAAATACTTTTATATGCTTGGTTTATAGACAAACCATTAAGATAATGTACAGATATTTCCTATAGCAGTAGACAAGTTCATAATGAAAGCTACATTCCATTTTGACTCACCGCATCGTAAGTGCATTCAAATATTTTCTTAACATAATCAGTGGCTATGGTTATTTCTTTGCTTAGCAAACTATTTCCATTATTAGGCAATATATTACTAGCAGCCACAATTATGATCAGTTATAGCTGCTTGTAAAAACTCTCAGGTATGAGAAAAAAGTCTCATTGACTATTAATTTATTTCTTACATTTATTGATCTTTCATCATTCACTGCAATTAGGCGCTTGCAGTGCACGTATTGCCCAGGCGCACGCGGCACAGTTATCTTTCGCATAAATTATTTATAACTTCACAGCTCCCTCCTCCCCCGACCCTGCGCACTCCCCCCCCCACCCCTCACGTCCCCTCTCTAACCCGCACTATGGGCACGCGCATACGGGTACTATGAAGTAGGAAACTTCACAATTAATTACACTGATTGAATTGTCTATCAACTCCATTGTCGTCATATCTTTCTTCCATTATTTTTTTTATGGTTTCATTATTACAGTTTATTACCGTCATTATGATTTTGAATGTACGATAATGACTAGTGAGATAACTCTAAATTCGGGGAACTGACCGGCCCCTGGTTTTTGTTAATTTTGTCTACGTTATTTGGTTGTATTGTATGTACGAGTATTGGTTAATATCATATCCCTGTAGGAGATGAAATTCACAATTTGAATACTCATCCTTATTGTCCATTTCTTTTTCCTCAACCGTTTGATTACTCATCATAGTAAAGCCTATTTTTTTTTGTGCATGTATTTGACAGGAGCTTTGTGATCACAGCCACAAGTTTCTGCCCCGTCATGCCAAGTTACGAGTTACGCCTTACGAACGTCTACGAAAGCTCGACTAGATTTACAGACTAATTTCCTGAATCCATTTGTTAGGCGAACAGACAACACATTTCTAAGCTAGGGTTACTTCTACGTTAGAACGATGGTCATTGCTATCTACCAAAAGAAAGTATGGTTAGTCATGAAACGCGCTGATTTACGTGCACGATAGTTAGCGGTGTGGTGTTCTGTGATGCACGTCAGGTGGCGGAGTGACGCGCCCCGTCACAGCACTCGGGCGACACGCGGACGTGCCGGGCGCGTGCGCCGTATACAGCACGACAGTTCCGGTGTATCGCCTCCGGGGCCCGCAACCCGTTCCGAGAGACTGATGACCGCAAGATAACGGAACGCAATACCACTAGAGAGGCCCGCCCAGCGCATGCACCCGCCACGCCGCCACCACACCGCCGCCTTGGGAACCACGCCATTCATTTTAGCAATCTCACAGCACGTTACGTAAACGAAGGGCCGTTAAGTAAATGCCGTGTTGCTGAACCAACCTGTTTCGTACGAAATACTGGCACACATTCGTGTCATGGGAACGGCAGACAGGTATCATAAAACCCATCCCAGTCACAAACGGTTTACAAATCTCGTGTACTCGTAAGCGTTTGCAGTAACTAACTAAAGTATTTGTTAAAAGCTCTCGTTGTTCTTTTAAAGCGTTTATTTTATCTGCCCATAAATTAGGATTGGACGGTAAAGTCTTAGCAGGTACGCCAGATTCTCAAGACTACGGACGATGAGCTGAAAAAAACGATCAAAACAAACAATGGCAGCGAGGCGGGTCGAAGGCTATTCAGAAAAAAAGAATAAGCATGGAGTCTCAACTGTGTGCCTACGACAAGACACCTGCGCGCCAGACGAACAAAAAATTCGCGCAAAGCAATCACACGGCGTGCAGCGTAGCTCGTGTGCCGACTTCGGATCGAACAGGAAAAGAATTGCACACTTTCGTTGCAGTTATAATGTTCGTTCGCAGATATTTTACCTGCAAAGCGGCCATATTTCTCATTCATACTTTTAGAAACGTATTTGAATGGGCTATTTTTCTTTTATGACATTCTATGGAAAGGAAAAGATTTTATGTTATTCCGTGAATCATATTTGGCTCAAACAAACTTTAATACTGAGTAATATTTATTAAAATGTCATTAATTTACTCGGATAAATACGAAACAAAAATACCAATACTTACATGAAAGCTCAGATTTCTGAAAAGGTTACCCGTGGTCCTAGAATGCAAAGGTAACTTTAGACTGTAAAAGTCTGACACGCTCTGTCCTAGAGCGGGAGAAGTGATTAGATGATACCCCACCTTAAAAAAAGCTCAGAATATATAAGTAGAATTCAACATTGCGCAGTTTTTGTTGCATGCCAGTTCAGTCGATACAGCCTGCATATCAAAGTAAATTATAATCACTCGTTGTATAAACACAATCATAAAGAGCGAGAGGTTGTCGAACTCGATGATAAATAAAACGTTTCGCCGTCGTTTATATTACGTTGACACTTATCTAAATCATCTTGATAGGACAATATCTGCTCTGTCGGGCGTGCTGCGAACTAGTGCTGTGTCGCAATTCCCTATTTAATAATGTCTACTTTAAATCGGTTTAATGTTAGATAGGATTGGTTCGTGTGGTAATGTATAAGAAGCAGAATCCCCCGGCTGGTGGTCGAGCGAGACGGTAATTTTTCGCAGCCGGATACCGTGTTACTTTCAACTATAAGGAATGCGGCCATTGGCTAGCTTCTCATGCGGCCGCCGCACCCGTCTATACTACAGTCGTAGCGCTGCGCTGTGTCCACCTCCTCCGTGCTTTAGCCACCACTGCAAACACACTCGTGTTTACATACTATTTTATTATTCAAATAATGTACCTACTTGTTCGTTAAAAATCGCAGACGGTAAAACAAGTTTTTCTACCAAGTAATTTGTAAGAGAAAGTGTTTGCTGTATAACGGTTAACCCTTGAGTTTCCTAAATTATTGAAATGTTAAATTATTTTGTTGAATTTGTCACTTCAATGTTAACAAATGATTCTATTGTTATGAGCATTTTCTGTCCCACTGTAGGGCAAAGGCCTCCCTTCCATTCTTCTTCTCTTTTATGTTCATTGCCACTTCTGGCCAATCCTTTCGGTAGGAGTCCAAATCGTCACACCACGCCACCTCCTTCCGGAAAATGAGCCTATGTAGAAATAAAATAGCTTTATAAATTTCGCACTTTCAAATTACATAAAATGGACAAGAGCGCTTTTTAAATTACATTTGTCATTAATTTCCCCGAGGCAGTCCACCATCTTTAATCTTATCTCATTTACAACGAGCAGGCTGTGTGGACAACGGACGGCTCCGTATCTTACGTGTAAACAGTTATCTCTCGCCAATAAATCATGTCATTGTTTTGTGAAAGACATCTGATAGACAAGTATTTATTTCCTTTTCACACTAAATTACAGTAAATCAATGTTAACTTCGCGGCTCTGTGCGGTTCTATTGCGTAAAGTGTTGTAGGTCCACTTTCTTCCTTGAAGTATGTACAATGAGGTGATTATATGAACGATTGAAGAGTTTAATAATTTATCTGCACGCTTCTTCCGTATCGGTGGCAGCCGAAACTACATGTTCAGTTGTACATCACGATTCACAGTGTAACAAGCTCGACCCTCACTAGCGCAGCACTAATCCGTTTAAATTCCACAATTGACTCCTACAACTCGCGTAGGACGACAAACAGCTGATACTCTGTGTGTTTTCTCAAATCCGTCGATCAACACGAGAAACTAACAAAATAAATTAACCACGGCTGCTTACAGTTTCTAAATGCCAAGTATTTATGAATCATAGACATAGGTACTTGTGTGTACAATAAAACTACTCGCCGCCGTCTGGCCTCGGGCACGGCAGGCTGCTCCGTGACGTCACGTGATAGATTAGGTCAACAATCAACATTACCATCTCCCGCGATGATAGCATACAACAGAGATTACTCTCCGCGTTATTTAGATCATCCTTTCAGAGTTTTACGTCCATTACAGCGGACAAGGACGTTCGCTTATCTCGACGACTGCCAGCCGTGCACATATGATGCTTGCTTTGCAAACATAATAACATGGAGTGCTGATAATATGCCTAAGTCTTTGTGCAAGCCGAGATGTACCGCATATGAGAAACAGCCGCTATACATCGCGGACGGCTACGAAAGCTTACGCAAACAAACAGTGTATTACAGTAGCCATGCAACAGTAAAAAATGATTAAATACATTATGGACATGCTGACTGCTGGAGGCCACGCCTAACAAACCATGTAAATGTCCGTCCTACAGACAAGAGAGATTTGCATACCAACCGTTTGTATTTGCGAATGGCGTCTAGCACCGAGAGCTTGTCGAAATTCGCAATGCTAATAATACAATGGCCAGACGCACCTCGTGTAGCAGCGCATCTGTCGAATTCAATCGAACACATCAAATAAGCAACCTTATATACTCACGACAAGTCGCTGTTTACCTTGAATACCAGTATCCAATAACGAAACGAAGAACTAGACACATAATTTAGTGTTCTCCTTTGGCTGGTTGAGCGATGGCAAGGTAATTTCGCTTTATTTATGAATGATTTTAAACGCTACAATCGCGTGACGGCTACGGTGTAGGAGCTCTTTGTAGGCTACGCCGCCGTCGTATTCACGGATAACTTTCGACAGTCATTGAATGGAGGGTTCGATGACCCGACACCGAAGCGTTGTTCGAATTTGCATGTGTCAATGACACGATCTGCAACGGCGGCGCGCATCGCTGCGGCCTATACTTTTCCTTTCAGCCGTCGTCGTTCACCGAGAAACACTTTTCGGAATGACCTCGTGACACAGCTGCATCATCGGACGCGCACTGTTTTTTATACAACGATTCAAGTGTGTGCGCTTTTGATAACGATTGACGCAAGAATACTATTGTACATAATTTGATTTAATATTTACAATGAAAACTTATCATTTATGTAATCGAAAGGCGGTCTTCATTACTACACAAATAAAACAGGTGTTCCATTGACGTGTAAGTAAAACTTAAAATCTTGTTATGACGGAGCCGAGGGACTGCTCAACAGGTGAGCGCTATAAACGTAACCCACTTTCCACAGCTGAAATACATTCGCATTCGTACAATAGTTAAGTTTCCGACTCCGGCAGGGCTAAAGATAATTTTGGAGGAAAATTAATATCTAGCAAAGAGTTTAGCAAGAATGTTCCGGCCATCAAACACGTCGAGTCGGAACGTGCGAAATCCAATAAAGAACTTGCGGCACCTGTGCCTTATTACATTCTTTTGGTGATGCTCACCGGTCGGTTCTCCACTGAAATTCGTCCAACTTTCCATGCCAGGAGATTGCTTGTTGTACAACTTTTACTTTGAAAATTCGTTCCATTAGTATCAGCGGTGGAACGAAAGTTTTATCAACGAAATGTTTTCATAATTCAGTATTAAATTCCTATCTGTTCCGTATTCGAATTTCGCGGTTCAAGTCTGTTAAAAGCTTTCGCTGATCTCGCGTTTTGATTCAATTGCAAGACTATTAACGTTGTGCAAGATTAAATTGCATTATAAATAATAAGTAGACACATTTCACATGTATGAAACAATGGCGTTCCCTTGTGGGCGTCGCGATCTTAATTGCAAATGTGTTATTAGCATATGCGCTTTGTGAGTTCTTGAATGGTGCGGGCCCAAGGCAATGTGCGATGTCCTTACGAGCAATAGATGGATGTCACCACGACCACAGCCTGGATACAATATAAATTAGCTGTCATACTTGTGTGAATCTTATTCCAACACGAGGATCTGCGTGATTTTTTATTACAACGCACATACCACCTACTCTGTTGGGTATTAAAAGTTATAGGAGGACGTGCCGAGCGTTTGGAATACTACGGTCCATATTGTACTCGTATCCGACGCATTGCCACAACTTGAAATTAAATTATTACATTATTTTAACAGTTACACAGTGAAATGGAGGCAGTTTAAAATTTTATAAAGTCCAAAACGTTGTTCAAACTAATTTAAGTGGTACATAACTGTGCTCACTGCAGCGTATTTAGCTACTAATTAATAAATAGAACACTCTAAACATAGTTTTCCGAATGGCAGCGCCGAGGAAATTATAATTAGTAACTGTGTGTGAAACATAATTGGTTTGCACCCATTACATAGTGGATGTATGTATAACGTATGTATGCAGGCGGCTCAAGTAAACTAGTGACTCACGAAGAGATATAGGAATACAGGTAGCTCGCGAAGATGATGAAATTATTACTCGAAATGAAGTAAGTGTAAGTAAATACAACCCAGTAGGATGCAACCGATGCATGTTAGGCCTGCGGGGATGTTCGAAAGGGTGGCTCCAGAACATAAAGGGCAAATGAAGAAACACGGGTGGCTGTAGACGGAAGGAAGAAGTTATTTAATAAATTCCAACCTCAAAAAAAGTGTAGATAAATAATAGGGCAATGTTTTAAAACAGGTCGTCATTAAGGCAACGGTTACGGTCATTATTTAGAACAGCCCATTAAAGAAATTGTGTTTACGTGCAAAGCAGGGAACCATTTTGTTTAACCATACTTAGTCGTTCTCGATAAGGTTTTAGACTTATCATATAAAAACTCGTTACCCCTTCATTCCAGGCATACTTTGTGGATAGTCTGGATAGGTTAAGCAAAATCGTTTTTTGGTAGGGTAACGCTTAAACATTTAACGTATTGGTATTGCTATGCGAGTAAAACCCAATTTGAACACCTGCCTACCCTTATAACATGAACTGGTTAGAAAAACCACTGAAAGCACTTTTTATAGGTTTAAATGGGTTAGCCTTAACTCGGGTAAAGTAATGATATGGGGTTAACCACACAAAGTGTTATTGTTATAATTGCCTTTTGAATACAAAATGTTACATGCTTCTTATGGAGTTGTAAAAAATAGTATATTTATTATACCCATTGTATTATATTGCTATGAAAAATGATTACGAAATTAATATTTGAGAATTAAACTCAAAATTCAAAACATTTATTTTAATTGAACCATTTACAGGCACTTTTGAATTGTCAGGTCAGTCACAAATAAGAAAAGTGAGGCCATTTGCACATTCCAAAGCGTAGATTTCTATGGAGATGAACAGGCAAGAAGAGAGAATTCAACGACACTCTTTAAATCAATAAATAGTTACAAAACTATGTTTACGTTGTTAACGTTAAAATTATATGTAAATAAGCGTCCAGAGTAATAAAAAAATATAATTCAAGGAACACAGTAATGTCTGACCACTCCCTCTCATTCCACTCAAAGTGGTCAAAAAAGGGCTAACTTTTCTAAGAACTTATGTAGTACTTACATAACTCTTAACTACTCTTAAGTAGGGTTGTACTTACTGCCTTGAAACAGTTAAAATAATCCTATGAACTGCTGAACTGAACAGTTTAAAATAATTAACAAATAACATTAAAATATTTAACCATTTAGGTGCCTAACTGTTAATTACTTAACTAATTTAAAATTTTATAGCCTAACGGGTTTGTTGTCATTCGATTCGGAATGATTTGTGTGATGGTCTACCGTCAACATTTGCCTATACAGCTGGTTATCGCTTTTAAGTTTCATTAGTAATTCAAATTTTATTGAATGTGTAACTTAGACGTTCGTGAGTTTGTGTTCTAAATGATTAGGTTAGGTCTGATTAATAATTTATTTCTTCTTCTTCCAGCGCTTGGGCCATTTCACTTGGGGTCGGACCAACTCTTTTCCCACTATCTCTTCCTTTTCATTTATCCAGCCATCTTTTCTTTGGCCTCCCTCTGCCTCTCCTTTCATCTAAGTTTGTACTCAGAACTCTTTTAATAAAAAATTGTAATTTATTTATTTATTTAATTTAATGAATCTTTGTGCCATACAAACGTATAAAGGCGGACTTGCCTTAGGCATTCTCTACCAGGCAACTAATGGTGGTGGAGTGATATCATGGCAGGTGCATAAAAAGGTAGATTATTATTGTGACTAAATTAATTCCGCAACTTCCACTTAAGACCTCTTAAAACAATCTTGTTTTGGCGAAAAAATTTCGAATGAAGTTCACTGCCAATTTTAATTATTCGCAAATTGATTCTTAATGGATATTGTGTTGTAAAATTGATGTAGTTTTGTATCTCAAGTGTTTACACAGCTGGACAAAATGCAGAATCATTGTAACAGGTGCGATTTCGGCAAAATGGAGCTGAAAATACTATCGTAAATATTGACTACCGCGAACCTTACCGAGAAGGCCGACTCGATACATTTTCTGCCAAATATTGTAAAAACATTATCATATTTATAGTTACTACCGTATCGTTATGGAAGTCAAGGTGACTGTATATCTACTGTATCAAAAATTAAACACTTTTTTACACTTTTCACTGGTTGAATGCACCAATAGTGTGAAGCCAAAAAAAAAAACTTCCGCTGAAATGCATACTGACTGATGATGATGACCATCCTGATATCAAGAGGATGCGCATGGTAAGGTCAAGGGTCAACCAAATATGTGTATAGTGCCTATTTAATCTGTAATAGGATAATAACAATTTACTTATCTGACAAAAGTAGTAAACATAAAGTAACATAGCCATTAGAAATAAAATGAAGCCAAAGTTCAGCTATTATCTCCATGTTGCGACGACTTTTGCCTACAAAACTTAAAAATATTTCCTTACTCGTTTATTGTATCCAAAACTTTAAAAACAATTTTTATAACCATCTGATGTACACATGCGACCTTAACCCACAAAAACCGGCCAAGTGCGAGTCGGGCTCGCGCACAAAGGGTTCCGTAGCAGCAAATATAATACAGTTAAATCAACCTATCTCAAAAACTATAAGAGATACTTTGATCAAACCAAAAATCGTTGAAAGAGTTAATTAGCATGCATCACCTCTATTTTTTTTAGAATTTTATACCCCGTAGTTATAAAAATAGAGGGGGGGGGACATACTTTTTACGACTTTGAGAGCTGATATCTCAAAAACCGTTCACTTTAAGAAAAATGTTTTTTAGAAAACTTTATATCATTTTAAAAGACCTTTCCATTGATACCCCACACGGGTATGTACATCGAAAAAAAAATTTTCATCCCTCAGTTACATGTATGGGGGGCCCCACCCCCAATTCTTTTTTTTACTATTTAGTGTCATAATTTTGTAGCGGTTCATACAACACATATTCCCATCATCACTGTAGTACTTATAGTTTCCGAGTAAATCGGCTGTGACAGACGGACAGACGGACAGACGGACAGACGGACATGACGAAACTATAAGGGTTCCGTTTTTGCCATTTTGGCTACGGAACCCTAATTATGCACATGAGAAAATTATAAGTGCACTACAAAACTTAAACTTACATCAATTAAATTCTTCTTAAAAATAAACTAAACAAATATGTGTTCAACACACAATACATAAATATACCTACTATAGGATCATTTTCATATTCATAAATAAAAACCTATAAATACATATTCATTATTTGGCGTTGAATTCGAACACTAGCCCATAGAATTACTTATCGTCCGATTTAATGAAGACATGTAATGGCAACACTTATACAGATAACATAAAGGAAAGTGTTCCAGGAGCTATTAAAATGAAGTTATCACTCGCGTCGTATAACATTATCACTGTATATTTTACTTAGTAATTAGACGCGTGACTGTTTATTTATTACTTAGAATTAGTGTCAGGTTGCTATGCCATGTTATTTATAACTTGCCACCATGTTCGCCTAATTACAACTGTTAATTGTTACGTGTTGACAAATTGCTCTGTTTTATGAAACTTGATACTTTTTCGTAGGGTTCTCTAGCCCTCTTTAATAAGCATGCAGTTGAAACATTGCTCAAAATGTGTCAAGTTTAAGCAGTACAGTTCTCACCAATAATTTCATGTAAAGAGCACATGTGATGTATGTATGTTAAGGCGATTGACTGTAAACGCTTCATAGGTATTCATTACGTGAAATATCTACGGACACAGACACATAAATAATTCAGTTATTAGTACTTTACTGGGCAGGTATACGTGGGGAATTTTAATTCGACTTCCTTCTTCCGCTAGTTCATAGACCTCTATCACAATTTCAAAATTGTATGCTAATGGGATGTTAAAAAATATCGTAAAAGTCTAACTAAGTTTACAGTTATTCAAACCGTATTGTCTTTTTACCAAGTAAAAAAGAATAAAATTTAAAATACTCACATCAAAACACTCACTTGAAAGACTTGGGATGGATTACTCGTAAATTAAATTAAGGAATTAAGAGCCTATAAAATACACACGAACGAACAATTAGCTCAAGGTGATATTATTTTTATAAAACGTACTGTAATCCATACAAAGTTTTTGTATGTAAGATATTTCTTAATTATTTAAACCTATTTACCTAAATGTAAATCAACTACTTAATTGGAAACTCCCTTAATTCATGAATCCCCGACCGGTCTCATAGGACCGCGCTGTTATTGTTTTACTATTGTGTCTCGTTTCGCGGGTATTGATAGGTTAAATTTGCCTGAAAAGGGGCATTACAGAGTTGGTTTAAAATTAGTTAAGAACAAACTAAAATTAGCTTTAAGTAATCAACTATTCAAAGCTTTTACTAATCCGCAACTTTATGTTCATCTCTTTCTTGCAGGTACGTAACAATTCGCTATGCCAGACGCAAAGGAGTTACGTATACAGTAACAGCTACGTATACCGAGTAAGTACCCACATTATTATTATGACGTGACGCCAATACCCGTACTGACGTCGACAGACGTCACTGCGTGATATAGCGGCACGTCTTGGTGTTGTGAGTAGTTTTAATACTGAATTCAAACATATTTTCTTCGATCAAAGTGGATAAAAAAACGTATCTTGCGAATTTTTAATAGGCTATGTCGCAATTCACCTAAATATTTACAGAAGGCCTGAAAGTCCAGGACAGTCCTTTAATTCTCTGGTTGCTTCATTGATCTAATGGTAACTAAAAGAGTTTCAGTCAAGGTAAGATAACAAATCATGCTACAGCTTTTTTGCTGCTCACAATATAACTCTAGTTAGAACCTAGGACTAGATTTTCAATTAATACAACATACAGCTTAATCGCATAGAGCGCGTGTAAGTACCTACATAGTAAACCTTAGTCCAACTTTAGAAATCACAAACATTAGGATTATTTCATCCGTAAAACAGTCAAAAACCTCTTCCACCGTAAATTGAGAGAAGTATTTTATAGCGTGCGAATTGAAACGTGTCGGACCCGAAATGGGTTGATAGTGCGGACCTCAGGTAATTCTCCGGTGTAACAAACGGTGCCGAATGTGTGTACCGATTTGTCAAGCGGCCGGTATCGGAGCGAGTGGCTGGGACAAGTCGACAACGGCCCTCCAAACCTTCGCGATCTCTTTACGACATCGTATATCGTAGGCGCGGTAATTGAAGGCAACAGTGCGTGTCTTGTTTGTTTCTTCTGACCAGCCCGTTCGTTACGAGCCAACTGTAAACTTCAACGAATGACGTGCTAATGTAATTTTTATATTGACTCGATACGGAACTGTAAACGTAATCATTTGAGAGCGGATTCGGTCGTTATCTAAGCCTCAGCCGTCAGGGAAACGTTCATTATTTGTATTTGAAATTCACTCTACAGATTAACTTAATGGATGAATCGTTTCGCACTGGAAAAGCACCTTTTTTGGCGTCGACTCACAGATTTAAACTGTTATATTAATTAGTTTCGTTTATTTTAACGCTAGAGAAACAAAGTTTGATCAACTCGTAGCCAATTTAGGAATTTTCTGAAAATAAATTCTTCGCATTAGCTTCTTATTTCAAAAGCGAACAAAATTAATGTTTTACTGAACATTACACGTCGTAAGTCTGATTTAATCTCGAACATGCATAAGGAAAATGATTAATTATCTTGATATTTTTACTAAGTCCTCTAATTTGCAAGTCACGCTATGTAAAATATATTATGATTATGAGATCCACTTGTTAAACAAGCTTTTTAGAAATTTATGTTAATTGCGCAGTTTTATCTACAAGAAATAATTTACAAGAGTATGGCGATGGCAATTTTAACGTAAAATATGCTAACCTTAAAATATTTTAAGTTAAAATCACATCGCCATATCTCTTGTATCTAACCATCAATTGTAGCTGAAACTGTAGTTACTGTAAAAAAAACTACGAGATTTAGCAATATTGTAACATTTTATGACGGCATTGCGAACACACATAAAATTTATAGGCGTTAACGTCTCTAGGCTGGCAATAAACAGAGAGTTCGCTGAGTAAGCCGCCGCGGGAGCGCCGCGGGACTTTTTAATATTTTCTTGTGTCGGCCGAGCCCGGCAGCCGGCGCGGACGCATCACTCCGCAATTAAGGGCCAGACAAAACGTCGGCGACGGGGAGCCCGCTCTTCATCAAATAGTAAAACCGGCCCGTGCCCGAGCGCGAACAAATCCTACAGCGCATTTAATATTTAACTTAAAACGGTCTGCGGTTTCCGCCAGCGGAATTTTCTTGCGACTTTGTACGGCGATTTAAGTTTAGTTTTAGTAGCCGCGAGGGTAGCTGCAGCCTGCCCGCATCACTCTTTAATACTTGATGCGATGCTGTTATTAGTATTGACGTCAAAGTTTCGCCGGCCTGTCAAACACCACCGAACGTTGGGGACTCGAGTTAGACTCCCAAACAATATCCGGGGTCGTCAATCCTTATGAAATATGCAGCGTAATATATAGCCAGTTCAACTTAAATTAATTTCGGCCGGCTCACGAAAAAGTAATTCTAAACACTAAGCCATACACAAAGCGTAGTGAAACAGTCGCTAATGTGTCCACCGAAAACAAATCGTTGAATCGTGCTCGGAGCTCCCTCGCCTGAATAACGAAAGCTAAATGCGGGAAAATATCAACATTAATCGGATGCGGTATTAACTCCCCAACTCAGTAGCTAATGAATATTCACACAAACTGACACCGCTTGTCTTGAATTCGCAAGAAATAATCCTGGCGTCCGACAGCTATAAATCTTTCAGTATCCATCGAATGTTAGACATTCATAAAAAACATGTCTCGAGTATTGTTTACGGTTTAACTGATCTTCATTATAAATATATTTCTTTTTACATAACTCTAATAGCCCACAATATTTATTAGTAGCACTTAAAGTATTTCTAAGTTAATTCAGAAGTAGAATAAAAAAATATAATACAGTAAACTTGGGTATTATATACGAACATAAAACGTTAAAGTTATACAAAGAAACTTATCGAGTTCCACTACTTAAAGAGTTTTTGCAAGCCACGACACGTCCAGTTCGAGCGTAGTTTTTTGCTCCGTTCGACGACCCAAATGCGACCTAAGAAAAAAGAAAATTACTTTCATTAGGCGTTCTATTGCACGAAAAATAAACGTCTCCAGCAGTGCTTGGTTCTTTTTATGTTTTTTGTAGAGATGAGTATGTTACGTCATATTAACGATGTGGAAATATCGTTGGTTAGAGGAAAATTTTAATCGTATCTGAGTCGCCGCTGCGAAAACGATTGGTTAAAGTAACAAATCGGGTGGGATTAAATTGTCTTCCACATGTGTTGTGCTGCCTGAATACTTCCTCAGGAAACATTTAATGATATTAGGTTACAATTTCGCGTTAGTAATGTCGTATCCTGTATCGAAAAGAGCATACGGTCGCCAAAAAGTATAAAGTCTTTTAATAAACCGTTTTCATGCAGATTTAGACGGAAAATTTAACAATTCACCAAAAATCCATTGTTATGAGAGCAAGTCTCGTAAATATTGTATTTTTGTAACGTAATACATCGTCGTAGCGCACGCAATTAAGCAAACAAGGAGATTTCATTAAAAATAAAAGAAGCGCGCGTCCCCCGCTGAACAAGGTACGTACATTGTATTATTTAGTACAGAGATTATTCTTCTCCGTGAATAATGCATGCTGTACGCTCCACAGACATAAAGCGCTTTATAAACTCGGATGTAATACACCTTGTTTTATTTATACTTTCGTAATTCGCTGAAAATCATTGTGTCGCAAGTATCACTGCCAAGCCTGTGATCTTTCATTTTGGGGAAAGAATAAAGTATTATTCCCCTTCCATTTCACTCGCATGTCTCGTCTAAACTGAGTATTTTCGGTAAAAAATACCTCGCTCGCAAAAAACTCCCAGTTGTAACCGACAGCGGCAAGGAGAGATGCTTGTTTTCCTTTAACACCGGCGGTGTTTGGAATTCCTGCGTCAATTAAATGCTTGTTTGTAAACACGACAGACACCGAGAACGTGAACGCGATCATTTTCACGGAACGCACCTTTCCCCGACCCCCTGCACTGTGCCGCCGGCTTCACCGTGCCTTCTGTGAAACGTTCCTTTGAGCACCCGCGCCTATAATACAACCCTCGCAGGTCAATTGAGCGCCTTTCAAAGACGCGAGGGCTAATTAGTTGCACATTTTGTGGGTCTTTTATACTCCACCTAGCTAAGGGTTACACGTGTAGCAAATAAAGAACATAAACTAGCGAAATAGACGGTGATACGTGCTACATAGTGCGCTACATTGTCAGAACAACTGTCAACACGAGATAGTCTCAAACTTTATACAAACAGTAGCGACCCGCATGTGTTATACATATAAACCTTCCTCGTGAATCACTGTGACTATTGGTGAAAACCGCATGAAAATCAACCAGTAGTTTTTGAATTGCGAACAAACAGACAGACTCGGTGAGAATATAGCAGGTTAACGATGGTCAATAAAAATATCATATTTTATCTCATTTAGGTCTCAAATGTATGTTGGTTCACAGACATACACTGTTTTGTCTGAGTTGAAGACATTGGATTTGGAATGAAGATATTCCTGATTCAGTCACGCAAAGAACGTTCCATTGGCCTGTATGACTTTAAGCCTTTCGATGAGGCTAATTATTAGGCCACGTTTTAGAGTCATAATATGTCATTAGTGCATCACTGACAAAACAGATTTTGAGACACTGTGGTATGACGGTGGTAGAAAATAGTTAACACACATAGTAACGCAGTGCACGTGAATCTACACACACCTTCGTGTAATAGAATATCTCCACCTAACGACGTCACGTAACAGCCGATAAAAGATGGCGCGTTTGTCGTTTTGCTTCGATTCGATTCACCGAAAACTGTATTGTTGCGGTGGACAAAGGGCGGCGGAAGCGAGCGGAGCTATCGGCGCCGAGCCGAGCGAGCGAGCGGGGAAAGGAAAGCTGTCTTCCGCCAGCTCCCGCCACCCGCTGCTGATTACCCAGAGATGCTTAAGTAATTTCGTGTCCGTCCCTCGTTAATTGCGGGAAATGAGTTAATTAATTGTTTTCCTTTTCTCTCAGATTTGTGCCATTTAGAAGCGGCGTTTATTCAATTGATTGAGCCGATTTAAAAGGTGCTGTCTTGACTCATCTTCCTTATAGGGAGAGATTGTACTGGATAAAGCTTTCAGACTGTTGAATGGGCAGAGTATTACAGTAAATAATATTTAATTGGTTCCTAAAATGATTTAGCGCAAACTGATAACAACGTCTACAACGTGCCTACTGGGATTCTCATGGAAATATTGACTACGTAGGCCCCAACTTTGCACTTAAGACGTCAAGGATCTTTGTAAGGAAAGGTTAATGAGATGCACTCTTACAATACGCGTAGGCGGCTTAGAAATAAGATGAATCAGACAGCAAGACGGCCAAAATATCAACAAACAATTTTAGTCAAATAAATTTTACATTCGAGTAAATTGCACTTGGTTTGACCAGATTTCAATTAGTTAAAAATATACATAATTACATCTTAGCATAAACAATAAAAAGAGAAATCCTTACTTACTGACATCATTTGTCACTGTCATTAAGGCCCAGCCAAAACCCTTAGACTAGAGAGCTGATTCTTTTCACAAGTGTAGTTTCTAAAACGTAGACTTGGAAAAAGAACTAATTATTCGAAATCAACCCTTAAAAAGAAACTGCAGTAAGCTAGTTTTCATATTAAAATAAGAACACTTTGTAATATAAAAAATAAAGATCCATAGCGGTAGCGTAAAACTACTCTGTTGTACGTCTGTCCACAAACAACGTTGTTAGGCGAGCAGACAGCGCAACCAAAATAAACATTGTACGTTTTAGTGAATCGCTGGAAACTGATGCTGCGAAAGTCGCATCATTAAAATTAAAAGTGTTTCGCGGAGTGCATCTGCTTTTGTGTTCTGTCGATGTATTTATAGGGAGGGCGGCGGCCGGGCGGGCGGGCGACGACCGGCCGCCCAAACGCCGCCCAAACCAGCCGCACTACGCTCCAACAATTTGTTATTTACGTGTTGTGCACCTCCAGACAAAACACAATCACAACACTTGGGTATAAAGCATTCACATAGAAAATAGAACAATTTAGATGCCGAATTATTTCTCTTAATATATCGGTGATTATGGTAAGGTCCGACTGTCTTATCGAACAGTAGAACGGAGCCGGCCCGCGGTACAAGGGTCGGATTAGAACCGACACTAAAAAGGATCATAACCTCTTCTTGTTCACTTGTGGTTTTTACTTAATTAACAAAATATACTTACGGTCTACCGTAATACCTATCCGCGTATAAGAAATCAGTAGATCTTGCCGGATTATTCGTTCCGTTATCGAGCAAGCCGTTTTAACTTTCAAGTTTAATTAACCTAAATATTAATATTCGTAATCGCATGCCAACTGGATATCTATGGTAATGGCATCTATAATAATTCGGTGCCAACAAAAGTGTACGTTTCATGATGAAGTTAACTGTGGGAACAGAGGAATTTAGAAATTAAGCCCTAGAGGATTTCATGTGTCGCGTAGGTAGGCAACTAATAACATAATATTCGTACGTGTGCACAGATTAGGTGTATAACTGTGTTCTGTATCACATTCCGTGGGCGGATCTAGATTGCTACAATCACGCTAGGTACACGAGTGTCCCATGAATCCTAATATTTATTTAATGACACAGATAGTGTCATTATATAAATATTAGATTTGTCAAGCTTGCTAATGACCTCCGATAAGCCTGCGCGAACGATCATTATCGGGACGAAGTTGTCAACAAGGTACATCACTTCTTGTCCCTTGCCAGCTTACTATACACGCTCAAATCGTCGACATTATTCGCCGGACTCTCGTCATTAGTCACCGTCTGCCTCGCACAAGAACCAAATGAATCGATACGTGACGACAGAAGGATTCCGGAATATAAATATCCTAGGAAGGGTTTAGGGGCTGGGGAGCAATGTGCAACACATTTATCATACCTTCGGCGAGCAAGAGATGTGGGAAACTAAAGTGATAATGCGGGGGCGTGCACGTGCGCTCTACGAAATAACTACAGTCTACAGAAACAATCAATCAGAATTACTTTGTAAGTATGACGGCGGCAATGGCGATCGCCCAATCACGGTTATTTTTCTATTTAGTCGAGTTTTGTTGTGTCACGAAAAAGACGCATCTGCTCTGTTTGTGCGCTACTCTGTGGTCGAAGTGCACACAAACGGGCAGTTATATTGATTGTAGCAATAGTCTGTCAAATAGTGCAAATATAGAGACAGGTTATGACGTCAGAGTGGAGTGCATCGTCGGCGAGAGCACTCGCCGACCGCGCTGACCTCCACCTTCGCAAACAATCGGCCCCGCCATTCAATACCCATTCTGACAGCCTTCTGAACGTGACACATTGTCTGTCTATGAATTTATTACTCTGTGCAATTTTGCTTCTTTTTTATTTGAGAATAACCGATGCCTATTCACGGTCTGTGAAGTTCATAACGATTCGTTAAACGTACGAAGATTGAAATGGAATTGGAATAAAAATAACAAGGCAAAACAAAAAAATATCTTGAATTTAATTTATACATGCTACTGTTACTAATATAATTTACAAAGAGTCTACAGCGCACTAAATAAAAATAGTTATTTAGATTTATATGAGACAATTCATCACTAAACTTTCGTTAAGCATAAATCTAAATTATGTTAAATAAATTAGCAGGCCCCATCCCCAGAGGTCAGATAGCATCTGTTAGATTTATACGAACGTTACAAGCAGGCCGCACTACATAATATTATAATCATTTACGGCACGCCATGTAAAACTTAATCGTGTTGTTTTCCTCGCCTATATAAAAGTATTTAATTTACAAAAAGAAAATCCACGCAATCTTACCGAAATCTAATAAAAATTTACTTTTATTTTCATAAAATTGGATTTTACTTACAATGTTCTTATTCAATTTCTTTCTGCTTTGTACTTTTGAACAATATATTATTTCGAGCGAAAGTTACGATTTGTTATAACAAAATATTACCTACTTATTTCAAACTTTAAGCCGGATATGAAAGCAATTATATTTCTATGTGTATTTCAATAATGGCTGGGTTACGGAATGTAACATTCAATATTGGGGTTTAATTTGGGCAATGTCAACGTCTCGGGAAGGAATAGCGCTGGCATATTGCGGTCTAAGCACCCGTGTGATTGGAACCGCTTTCCATATTGGATAATCGTCATTTGCAATTCAAACCAAACCATATATATTGAAGTTATTATAACAGCACCAACTACTCGACTTGTAAAGCTGTAAAAACGTATAAAATCACTTCGCTTCGCAAAAATCAGTAGATTACGTCGAAGTGCACTTTTCGTTACACTAAAGCTCTCGTTTCGGCCGAAGACAGTTTTCGCGTTTTCCTGAAGACGGTCTAATACGACGATACGTAGCTACAGTTCTAAGATCTGAAGTGAAAAGCTCTTTGCTCTAATAGCATTACGACTCTGTTGCCTTTTAAGTGAAGATATAACGGAGAGTTTGACAGCTCCCTCTGAATCTAGCCCTCTCGTACAATGTAGTTCTAAATGAATTAAAAGCGGAAATAAAGCGGCAGTGCGAGCGCGGCCGGCGCCGTCTGTTTACGATCGTGTAAGCCGGCGGCATTATCTCCTACTTCCCTGGATTTTGGTAATTGGCTGTACGACGTAAAACGATTACCTAAATGCGAAATCCTTTTCTCTCTCAATCCCTAGGCTATTTTGGTTGCGTTTTCTCAATTTACTCGCCAGTTCGGTAAACGAACTCCAAAATTGTGAATCAGACTTGATTGAATCGCAGTCGTGCCCGCGGGAATGGAGTTATTTTCCAAGCTATTTCATGGCACGTCGTACGATCGACAAGTCTCGCAGCCGCCAGCCGTGCACTCGCTCGCGTTTCATGTTTGTACCCTCTCGAGAAATTTCTTTCGGTTCATTTATTTGTTTGGAAACTGTCGTTCCACTCACAACGCCCATATTTGATATTGCTACATATTTTATGATTTGTGAAACAATTGCCTTTGGAAAACTTCCTCTTCTATCGATAAGTTTATCCTCATGTGAGTGACGAACAAGACGTAAAGATTTGCGGAAAGTATTAGGGCACGTCGAGAAGTGATTGTAAGTGGCAAATGATAAAAATAAACGAACATTCGTCATAATATCTTGAAAATGTGAGCATACTCGAGTCGTATGAGGGATAATCGCCAGCAATAAAAGAGCTCATTTGTGTTACTGGTCCAGTTGTTTCGTTTCACGTTGCTCGGACAATGGGCAAACGTACGCACAATGTGCCCCATCGTCATCAATCAAAGTCCCTCGCCCCACCCACGCACCCCACAGCCAGCCAGACTGATTTACCCCTTACATTACAAGCAAATGCACGTCTACGCTAATACCAGCCGACTGCGGCAAATTGAAACTAACATAGCACATGTAAAACTTAAACAACGGCTACATGTAGACTTACAACTACATATCACGATGGCAAGCGATTTAAAAGTTCTTGTATTGATTGATGAAAACTCAACATTAGAAAACCTGAGCGAAATGTTTTCAACAAAAAAGGTGACATTTACATAACACATCAAACTGATTTGGTCATTCCCTTCCTGAATATATTTTCCGTTTTCATTACCATTTCGTGAATGTGAAGGTAATATTAATTCCCCTCGCAGTGATGCTGCGTGCAACAGACAACACAATGTCAAAAGGAGACAATCAGTAATCATGCGTCATCCCCGTGAGATTACTCGAAACTTCCAACTGCGTAGTGTACACACAATACCGTGTTTATGGCCGCGATTATATCTGCACTGGTTTTTCAACAAACGGCTTCAGTCATTATATAAATAAACGAGTATAAAACGTCACTTTTGACGTCAGTCGTAGACTAAAAAATCACAACAATAAAAAAAACAAAGAAATATTAAATTCGTCATCAAAAACCATGTTTTCTACAAATTAATTCAAAGGGAAATTAATATTGTGAAATAAAATAAATTGTTGAGGCAATTTAGGTGGAAGGCTCATTTCCATGTGGCCGTACGTCCAAACAGGCCGGGCCGGCCGGCCGGACGTCGCGTGACCGTCCGGGACATTCCCCACCCTCATTACCACTTTAAATAACACTATTCAGACCAAACTATTGTATTTAGTAAGAAGTGTATAGAAAATTACGTTTCTAAGAAGTTTGAAAGCGGTAAGTAGGACTATTTATTTTCGGTGCGTCGCGTCGAGAATATAATGACGCATCAAAACCTTTACTTTTTTATATTTACAAACCTTTGTATTATTTATTTATTTCATTTGTATACATATGGAAACAGTAATTATACTTTAAAATGATGAATTCAAATTAACTACTCATTTTGGTATTTCCATAGTCTTCCGGCAGACCTGCGAAAGGAGAAATTATAATAAATCTAAATAGACGATAGTGTGTAAAATTAGGAGAAGAAGAATAGATTCATAATTATATTAGTTTAAAAGTTATAGATAAACTTATACTTATTTCATTTCAATATGATACTTAACAATATTTAGTAAAATTATTTATAACTTCAAAATACTTGAGTAGCTAATTGTAATATACTTAAAACAACTAAACTAACATACAACTTAATAGATAGATAAATAAAAACTGATAATAATAGTAGGTATGTATGCACAGATGTGTAGAAAAGAATTCATAAATACTTACATAAATACATATATTCCTAGCATATATACCTACAGTAGAAGAAGGCGCCTTTGGGAACTAGAATCGATATCAATTCTTTTTTGAAAACTGAAAACAAAATCAAATCTGGAATGCTAGTTATTACAACTAGTTTACTGTACTTCTAGGTAATACAAACAAAGATAAAAGTATTCAAAAAATATATATGTGTAATTAGTATATTGTTCCTACTATCAATAACAGTCCGTAATTATAGAGCACTATCACTTGATTACTTATATTTTTGGTAACATGAAAAAACCGGGTATTAGATTCTCGGGATTCAATTACCGGACAGATAATGATAGCGTTGATTATATCGACTCCTAATTAGAATAAGTGATTACGTTGTATTGATAACATAATAACTGTTGTTATTTTATCACTGGTCTGTTCAAATAATCCATTCCCATCAACACTTAGGTTTCTATTTGGAAACTTTGATCATACAAAATTCCATTGACGAAGCGTATGAATGTTTAGTTATTTGAAAATTACATACCAAAACTAGTTTAGGCATATCATGTTTAAAGAACATTACTGACATAACCATGCATAAATACATTATCATTTTAAAACAATAAAAAACAATTGATGCGTCACATTATGCGAACGTGTTAAGACAATACCTACCCAACTAGCTGCAGACTGGAATAATCTGTTAAATTGCACAAACGATGGGGTGTACTAGCAACCCTTCATGATCGCACCGTGGTGGCTAGTCTAAATACAATGCGTGCAGATATGTACGTGCGGCTGTATAGGCAGCTAGCCCAGCGGGCACTATTGATAACAGACGGGGCTCCGCCACGCATTGTCAGGGAAAACTACAATGAAAACAACATAAACATAGATAGTGGACAGAAATTATATTTTCCCCGAGACATATATAAATACACGGCACAATGGAACTGTTGGTATATTAGGTATTTCATGTTGTGTAACTGCTTTCGTCGCATTAAGCATTGTAAAAAATCCGTGCGTCAGTGACTCAGATCTAACAAGCTCTTTTGAGAGCACTTCGTCACGGCTAGCATATTTCTATTTGAATAACAAACCATAACAAAATGATCCTAATCGTATCTGCGTTTACCGACGGCTGCGGCACATTCAATATGGGCACATTAGATGTGACACCATCCACAATCGCTGTTGCCGGCCGGCGCGGGGGCGTATGATTAGAAATCGATAACTATGCGTCACATTTCGGCTTACACTTATGCATTGTTGATCCTCCATTGTGATCTGACCCAACGTTATCTGTTACAACATTTACAACGCTTTTAGTACGTCGGTAATCCCAATCAGTGAGGATTTCGTCATTTCCTTTTGTTGAACCCTTATCTCGACAAAATTTTTTGCTCCACGCTAGGGTACGGACAGTTTTAATAAATAAACATCTGTCGGCGAGAGATTCGTTGACTGAAATAGAACTGACGCTGACTACAATAACTACATAAACAGTTTAATTCTCAAACACAGGGAAATAGTTGGTAGAGTATCTAATCTAGAAGTTGATAGTCAAACAGGATATTTTGATATTAGAAACTTGTTGTCAGAAGTTGGATAGGAAGTTAATAGTTACCATTCAAAGTGTCAGTTTACACGATTAATGAAGCTACTGATGTTTAACCCATTCTGTTATGAAATAGTAAACAAACCTGATTAATGACTAATGTACCTGAGGTGCTATGACTCATGTTGGGTGCAGATGCGGAACACAGCCGATGTGTTCATGAGAATGCACGTAGTTACCGTGGCCTTGGAGCGGAATGGGCAACTGAAGTTATGCAGATGGGTTTTGATCAGTAAGTGTGACATTGACTCTCATTCCACTCAGAGTGGGAGAAATTACTTCATGGTTTCCTATAAAAAAATGCAACCGTAAAGTATTATTTTAACTCGGTAAAAGATTATTATATTGATTCAGTACAGTGTTTATCGTAAAAAAATCATAGTATTTTTTTTAATTGCGGACAATATTTTAAACTACTTCACAGTTCTGTCCGTTATCGATGACAATAACAATTCACAATAATTGAAACGTAGGCTATTGTAAGTGAAGCTATATAAAAAACCTACTCAATCATGAGCGTACAAGTACGCACGTTTCACCAATTTATATCTGTTGGCATGTCAATGAAAGTAACGTTAATGAGTAATTGAGTGCAATTAAGAGTAACACGCCACCGCCGCACATCACCGCGGGTTACACGCTCGAAAGTATTGCTGTAAACATTAATTACATCATTATAAAGACACGTATGTCCAGTCCCGTTCCATCCGCATCGATACCAATTTCCTATTCCGAGGCCATATTGGCATCTTTTGTCTTTTCGAACTCATAACACGTTAAACCTTTCAAGAGATTATTTTATTTCTACTTCGTGACGGCTTCTTATATTTTTTTAGGATTTCGTCTGAGCCTGAACCCTTATAATGGCATATTCGTCCCTTCATATGTCACTAATGTCACATACTCGTAGTTCTTCCAATATTACGGATTTGATGAAAATTCACAAGGAAATGCTTTCATAATATCCATTTGGATGGAAAATTGAAAAATGATTCTGGAATTGTACTCTTTAATCATTGTTGGTAAAGCTGCGTCGAAAAGATCTTTTAAAATGGAACAAATTCGCCTCAGATCATTTTTTATTTTGACGTTTTGATTACGAGTTATGAGCCCCCAAGTCGTTTGTCCTACCCTTGTTCTCTATTAAAGCATTTCATGTTATAAAAATAGAACGATATTAAGTGAACAAATATTCAGCAACCTCTTGGCTATTCGTCTTTTCTAATATTTCACCCTCAACTAGGCTTAATAGTTTCTGTCTTCTTACTTTTTTGGCTACGTACCACGCCGTTATTTATCCATACTATACATATTGTTGGAATCCAGACAAAGAATTTTTATGGCTGCAAGTAAAGGCGTAACACTCATATTTGGGCGATGGTCGCAGACCGTTCTTCTCGTAGTTTGGCGACACCATTACGGCATTCTGAGCGCGAGTGAACAATAAATCTCCCCGGGGCTCTGCAATGTATTCTGCATGCAGGCTACTGCGCTCCGTAGCCTGGCAATTATTACTCTCTGTACGAGATTGCTAACTTACCAAGCCGCTGTAAGTACCCTAGCTAGATTTTTAAACAGCTTTAAAAATGGAAACTCTTTTTTCATGCTTGCCAGTAATATTTTACGGGCAGTTCTTTAGTGTCAGTGAACGCTATGGCACCTAATATCGGTTGCGTATTTATGTGTTTACAAGTATCCTTTGTCCGGGGATTTCCAAGAAACCGCTGAAACGACTTCAATGGAAACTGTTTTTGTCTTATTGCGCGTGGTTCAACTTAGGTCATCTAAAAACATTCTCGGACCAAGAGCTTCGCGCAGTAGATGCATTTTTAATTATATCTGGCTTTAACATCTTGTTAATTATAGTTTGAGATATTATTTCTTTTGATACTGTTTTTAAACTTGTTAAAAGGAGATTTTAAAAGATTTGAGTTATAATAAGTAATTCTAAGTACTCTACCAAAAGAATATTTAAAATAAAGCTTGTAATATTTTATGCACGTGACTAGTTAAGCTAAACTGTTCTTTTACGAAAAAAAAATCCGTTCGGGAACACAATAACATTAGCAGCCTCCAACCGAGTCTATAGAGAATCGTTTTTGCACGACCCTTTACATACCACAACGCTAAAACCTACTGCGCATTTAACAATCAAAGCTTTCAAACCTGTTTAAATATTTTCTAGTATGTGCAAGCGCTGTTAAAGTAAACTGTGAAGTGAGCGTGCATTAAACACTACCGCTAGACCGTAGCTGTACTCCTCAAGCCACTGAGCGATATTCTACGAATTCATCAAGTGGCCGGCTTCACTAAACTTATCAGAACTTTACTTGTGTATAGATGATGGCTGGGAAGCAATAAAATGTCTGCCTGGATTGGATAGGAACTGGCGCGCCTGTGTGCAAATGATCCGGCGCGGCGTACGCCGAAGGACGCGGCCGCATTCCGCCGCGCACAACTACAGCGAGATGACACACATACCGACACGTTCCGCTGTGTGTGTGCACCAACACATTAATGCCAAAGTACATAAGGCACTTTTGCTGTGCCGGAGTTGGCGTCAGTGTACCGCTAGCGGTGTGGAATTCCTTATTACGATGCAACACGTTGCATTCACAAAATTGTTTAGAACTGTTATGTGAGTCGCACGCCGTCTACGCACCGCACCGTTATCGCTCCACATGCGGTATTAAACCTCAAATTATTCGTCGTATAAAACATCTGAGATGAATATTTTAACCGCAGCAGCTTCGTTGTTCGCATCGACGTGAGAGATAGAGGCAAAACGGAATATCTGCAAAGCGGAAACAGTTTAATCACGCAGCGTGTACGGCGGTAGGCGCTAATCTCGCGTCGCGGGCAGCCGTCGCCGAAGCGAATCGCATACAAATGTGCCGCCAGGCAGAGCAAAAACTGCTGAATAATGTCCCCTCACAGTTGTACCACTCGTACGAGTACGAGCTTTATAGCACACATAATGATGCAGTCACGGCACGCTCTATGCATTTTACAACCGCATTACTTTCGGAGAACTTCATAATATTGTAGCTTTTTAATAACGAGTATATTGTCGGGTGTCGGTGTGTCCATGTGCCATATTGGACACAAACAGCGATCGGATCAGCGCTGGGGTCAGGTTGCTGGCATGTGCCAAGTGCGTCACCGCGGCGGATCGGGTGACTGCATCCAATGGCCAACGAGAAATGTGCACACTGTGTTACTCACCTTATTCACCTTTTTTGATCTTGCTTTGAAGATTGTTTTAAGCTACACTGCTACTGGGGATGACTAATTTGAAACAGATTCGAATTCTTGAGACAGAAGTAAAATATCATTCTATATCTACTGCGTTTATTCTCATTGAACATTCCGTACCAATGGAATGCACAATTGTCTCGAACTGATCGATGACAATTGGGTTTAATTTGACTTGGCTACTGTTAAAAGAATGATATTTATTATAATTTATGTCCGCTGATGTAAACTATAATATCGGACTCGCCAACGTTACTGACCTACGCAAGGTAAACATTTTTCAGTGAACGGAGTGACTGATGACGTTTTTTTGTTACTCACTATTTACTGTTCGGGGAAATTGCTGAGATTAGCGTGATTCAATGACTCACTAGCGTCTATGTCTGCATAATCAACAAACTTTTTATTTAGTCTGGTTACTCTACACTTGCTCTGTACACCCAAACTTTTTGTAGGCCGATAATAAACCAAAAAAAAATCTAATTGTGTTGTAAAGGTGGTCAGGCTTGTCACGTTCGTGAGTAATCTATTCCACCGCTATTTGTAAACGTCGAACAAAAAACGGAGTCGGTTTTCAATAAAACGCATTATTCAAAAGTGACGCTCTATCGGATACCCATTCATGTAGTCGAAACAGTAGCGCGACAGTACAAATTATTTACATAGCCGTCGGTCTAACAATTTGGGAGCGGTATCCGGAATTCATGGAAGACAACTGCGCTCGTCATCGCGGCTTTGTTTGCGGGCCGCTGTGAGCTGGCGGTAATCAGACGAGCCGGCGGATTAGATGCGGTCGGCGCGCCGCGCGTCGGCCGGGGAGGCCAAAGATGTGACTGCTACTAGTTGGAGTGGAGCGTCTGGCGGCGAGTAATTTGCGGAGCCGTCGCCGTCACAAGGGCTGACCTCGTCTGGTGATCGCCCACTCAATTAAGAATTTCACTTCGCCAGACGACTGTCTTAATTGTAATTACAGGATTAATACCAATTAATACGGCATTGGCTGATCGTAAATCGAATCCTTAACAATTGCCATTTCAAAACCGTTGATATTGAACAAGGAGATTGATGTTAGAAAAATGTTATTCGTCCAATAAAGTCTGGAGAGCGTAAAACCGGTGGTCGTTCAATGCTTTTAGTGAAACCCCACTTTATTTGATCCTAGTAGCTCTTACTAAAGTCGAGGAGTAGCTACGGGGAGCAATTTTATTGCCTCTTATTGGCTAACGTTCAAAGTGACAACTTTAAAGACTGTTCGTACGTATTGGACTCGCGGCCGAGGCTGACTTTAACGGGCTGACGTGCTCGCCGTGTGAAATTCCACTAAACGAGCGGAGAAATCTCAATAAGTCCACTTTCGTTTAAAATAAAGACGAAACACAATAAAGTCATGTAATGTAATAGAGTATCCCGCACCGAATCGGATTTGATTTTGATTCGTGGTCGTATCGAATTTGTGTCCATCGAAGTTTGAATGGACAATAACTTTGTTAGTCTGAAGCGAATGATCTTTGCTGAGAATTACGGCAGTATCCCGAGTCACTCATGTTCGCTATCTGTTCTCGAGCAAGTTATATAATTTCCTGAATCGTACCAGTCTTGTTGTACTACTTGAATGAATAATCAACTTCCAGTGTCTACTATTAATAGTTAGTCGTTTGTTTTACTTAATCTACAATAGGTTTTGTTGTTTCTTTGCATTGCGCCTTATTTGAAAATGTGGAAAATAGATCTCTGTGCTAAAGTTATGTTTGGCTAGCTTCTGCTATTTGCTTTGCTCTTGTGAAATTATTACTGTCCACTTATTATACATTAAAGCATATATTTTATTCTGATGTAGATATATTACCGTAAAGTTTCATGAAATCCGTTCAATAGTCTTGCGTAAAAGTGTAACAGTTCAAACAGCCAAATATCCACTCTCGGAAAACTGCCACGTTTATAATAATATTATTTTTGTTGGATATTAGAGTTGACGTTATAATATGAACGCTCTCAAAAGTTAGAGCGTTCATTGCTATAAAAATGCATTAGATTGCAATTCTTATCAAACTCCCTAATGAGTTAAGACTTCCTAGTTCCAAGCACGTTGGTAACCTTGATATGGAAGATGCTATACAAATACTACATAGCATAGTGATATCACAAAGCAATTCCAGAGTCCTCGAGGCTATAGTTACAGGCGTGTCCATTGCAGATTAAAAGCGGATCTTTAGTGGGTAGGGGGTGGTGGTGATGGTGGTGTCAGCGGGTGCCATGGCGGGGGGGGGGGCACGCGGCACGGGCAGCAATAAGCAGGCGGCGAGACGGAGCCGGCGCGACCCGCCGACGCCGACAGTCCCACTCAACATAAAACTAAATCTACACGGACAACAAGAAAACGCAATAGCTCTCCACAAAAGACGTGAACACTAGCTCGAGTATCAATTCTCTGCTATTCGGCTCCGCGACTTTGTACGCCCCCCACCGGTGGCTGGCGACATTGTAAGCAAAAGATCTGATACTTCACTCTCCTTCAGACAAGCAGAAATAAAACCGTGCATCTTTATACCTAAGCAAATCCAACTTAACTCCGCAGTTTCGTTAAAAGTTTTTCTATTTCTTTTTGTTCGTTTAGCAAACAATCCAGAGCAAAGTGTTTAAACTTCGGCCCATTCTGAATAAGAGTAAGAAAAACCTAGACGTTTCAAATGATAAATCACTAAGGAAATACGTAGCATAGTTAGACGAAGTTAAATTACGGTTCACTTCATGAGTTCCGCAAAATGGAATGAAACTTCATTTACGTGGAGTCACGGGAAAATTGACAATGTACCTTAAAATTCATGTTACCATTTTAGTGAACATAGACTTAACGACGTACTAACTCACTTTAATGTAAGAGACCACAATTTCGTGCAAGTCTTTAGTACATAACGTCTCGGAAACGTTCAATATTTGCAATACACCAGTTATGTAGGTAGCCACTTCGTCGATAACCTTTACACGTAATGTAACACAGAATAAACCCAATAAAGATATAATCTAATCTGCTACCGCCAGACTTCCAGTGGACATAAGGTCTCCACTTTTACTGTAACAAAAATATATATTCTACGCTAATTCCTTGCCGGTGGCCCACGCACACTAAGCGGATTTCCAGCTTATCGCCTTACAGACATACTCACCTATTTTTTCAATAGCAAAAAATAGTTTTAAAAGTATAAGAATGCCGCTTATCGAGAAAGAAAAAAAACTACAACAAAGCCCTGATCCTTGAGGCTTTCCTCGTGGGTTTTTCGAATTCCGTGACTCAAATAATTAAGTCCCCAAGATGGGGGTCGCTGGGTGAAATTATACATTGTTATTGCCACCATAAATCTCATTTTGGGTGAACGCACTCGCACAGAATAACAAATAAAGACAACAAAAATTTCATATCACATCACACAGCCCTGAGGCGCAAATGTTTTGACTAAATAACTATTGAAACCTTCCTGTGTTATGTGTTGTACTCGTAACGAAAACATGTATGTTGTGTGTTCACCCGTGCTCGGAGTAAGCGTTCTGATAGACAAATTACTAGAATGGCAATAAATAACGATCGTCTATTATACAGTTTATACAGCTACCACGATGATGTAGTAAAAGCAGTTTCTTCGGGTTTTAATGCTCCAAGTTTTTCTTTGACTATTAGCGTTTCTTAACCCCAGTACGAATGGATATCTCTTTTCTTCAATTTTTCCTTTGAACTTAATTCCCACCCACAGGGAATTGTGAAACGCTGAACTGTCTTCAAACTCCTTGTGAATTTAATTCTCGTTCGCGTCAAATTGTTGGTGGCAATTGTCGTAGATTCTGGTTTACGATATTCTCAGTGTGGAGCTAGTGCGGAGCTGCGGTTACAAGAGCTAGCTTGTACGTGATGACATGATTATTCAAGTTGTTTTGTATCATGATGAGCCTTCGCACTAAGTGTAGGTACTTATAAGTATTCCTACAGAAGTAGTTATTCTGAATTACCGGATACAGTAAACTCTTTGAAACATCTTGATAATATCACATACGATTCATAAATGCAAAACCATTAGGCATCTTCACAAATACAAATCCGTTCTGAAAAATAGAAACTGCCTTGCCAGATAAGATACATGTACACTCGTATACAACTACACATAGATCTGTGTAGTACATTATGTGCATGTATAAGGTATTCTAGACGTTTGCGAAAGTCTGCAGACACGCTTCGTCACGGCTCTCGGCACACAGATGCCAATCTGTTATAGTCATATGTCTACGTCAGGCCGTGATGCAACATTCGGATCCCCAACATATACGTATACCTATGCACATCACAAACGTTCCTGAATTTTGAACTACTCATTACAAATGTACCCCAACGAACTATCGTACAAAATACAACATGAATCTACAAAATGTTATGCACTTATCCGTGTTAAAAATATATTAGGCATATCGCAGCTGTAGTTTCAGCAAAATAGAATGGAGGAAAAAAATCGTGTTGCGCCGACCCTTAAATAAAATGGGACAATGGCAGGAAGATGACGTTCGCAGTTTTAGTTTCCTTGTAAAGTTATTTTTATTTCATTCTGTTTAAGACTAAACAATAATGACTGCACAAAAATGCAGTATAAAGAGCCAGTTAGCATCTGGTTCTTAGATTCGCATCTGTTTTTGTTAGAAACTTTTCGCCACGCTACGCTACGGTCCATGGCCGAACTTGTTACCACTAGACTAATGAGGCAATTATTCCACTTTGAAAGAAATTAACAAATTCATTTAAATATAATTTTAACTATGCTATTAAAAGTGTCTTTCTACTTAACTTTAGTAGGCATCCAAGAGACACGAACGGAAGACTCATTTTGGAGGACAAACTAAAATACTAGCGAAAGAGGACGAAGCGTCGCATATTGTCGGTAAACTAATTAGGTACCAAAATGGTTTTAAAATGAAATTATGTCTGGCTTTGCGTCCTCCATTACCGTAACCGATAGGTATATGTTTGCGCGCCGTGTTCGTGTATTATCGAAACAAACGGCCGCTTTGCAGTGAAAGTTGTACTGACTACACAACCGCGATAGCTTCATTTATTAAATGTAAATTTTCTTATGGCTTTATCCTGTTGCAAATAGTACAGCTGGTAGTAATAGCAGTGTATTGTTCCAAGCTTTTCAGAATACGACGGCTTTCATTTGATGCAGTTGTATCGAGCTGAATAACTGCATATAATTGTGCACTAACTAACCCACCTAGTTACATTTAATGCTATGCACGAGCCTCTAAAGAAAATATTTTCATAGACATTGTAGGAACATAAAATAGATTTCGCCTTAGAAATACCTATAATTTTGAAGCTGACATCCCTTTAGGTGACACTCCTATTAACCAGGGATACTTGCGAGTCTTGCGACTGGCAAGTTAGTTATTCCACTACTTAACAGTAAATTCCTTAAGCACAAAGCTTACAGGCTCACAAAGGCAGGCGTGACGCGTCTATGCGAAATAGATTTCGCCTTGAGATCATACAACCATAATAGTCTACACCTAAAAAAAAATATAAAAAGGGATTGTCGTATTGTCCCGTCACGTCTACCCTCAGAGTGCTCTATTCCATTTAATAGGGTTCACAAAAAAATCCTAGTGTAACACGCTTCTCCATTACACTGCACTGTTGAACAGCAGGTGTTTATTGAGCGTCACTAAAAGCTAGTCTGCATTGTTCGCAGAGCACCGGCGGCGGTTGTCGCTCGGCAAGCAACGCGGGCGCGGGCGCCGTGACGGTCGCGAGCGGCGGCGCGGGCGCAGGCGCGGGCGCGTGCGCGGCGCGCATGGCGAGCGCGGGGGCGCAGTACCGCGGCGGAGCGCAGCAGTGGGCGGCGGCCTATGCGCCGCAGCCCTGCCGCTACCCGCCGCCGCAGCCGCAGCAGTACGCGGCTGCTCCCAGCCCATACACTCAACACCAGGTGAGTCTTCAATAAAACGTCTAATTCAGACTATGTGCCTATAAAGAGCAATTGCAAAAAGAAAACATATCTCCACGAACGTTTCTGCCTAACAATTTAGTTAAATAAACGAATAGACTTGAAAGCACAATACAGTGTTCTAAAACCAACATTCCTGAAGTTGCTTAAAAGGCTGCCCAATTTGAAAGGGACTGAAGAACATAATGTTTTTCCGCGTGCTGGACCAACTGTAGGTCAGAGTAGCACAGAGCTGGTGTCCTGAGGTAGTGAGATGATGTCGGAGCAGACCACAACGACATACGCGGTATGAAGTCAACTAATTTGCCAAAATTAGTGGAAGGAGGCGTGAACAAGCGGGTTGCCAAAGAGTGGGCAAAATAAGTTAGCAAAAGAAGAACAACCCACTCAACCCAGTAAAGAAATAAACATACACAAAGTTAGATATAGTGTGGAACACTAAACGCTATCGACTCGGGGTCGGACTTTAATAGACGGTCGGACGTCGAGCTATTCATTGCTCGTCATCCGCAAGCTCGCATTTACGGTGACCACGGAATTACCTTGTAAATCCCCATACCAGAGGCCTCTCTTGTGACAACGGCTGGGGTGAGAGAATGTGTTCACATGACTATCACGGTTACGACCATCTCCTTCGCTCGCATTGCAGCTTCGCAAAAGGAGGTGATGCGGGAGGTGATCGACGCCGATCGCATCCATGAGAAGCCCAAGCGAGACATATTTCCATCGCATCCTCCGGATGATCCGCACAATGATGACATCCGGACATTTCTTTTGCCTGAACTCGAACCGGAATCTGCCGAACTGGCCATGTCCGGTGTGGACTTGCATCTGACGGAATGTGAGGAAGCTGTGAATCCTTTCATAGCTACTCCTGAAGGGGACTTATCACCGCGACTGATACGTGCCTAAGTACTCGTAGATTTAGACCACCTGATAGGTACAATATAATGAGGATAGCAATTAAAGATTTATATTTGCGCTTCCACAAATCCATTTGCTGCATCTTCTTAGAAACGCATAACCACAAGTCCCGATGCAATGCGATATTAATAATACGTTTCATAATAGGTCTTGTAATAATAACTTCCGCGATACATTATGATAATCCTTCCGGCATTCTTTCAGCGAGTAGATATGAATCATAGCGCACTCACTATTTTTATACCGGCACACGTTTTGAATCTCACACGTGTTCCCTCGCCGTATTGTTGGGCATAGTCGTTGCTACATATTGTGTTTATTCATGGGAAAATCATTATTTATTTCCAACATATCAAAGCCTTTTATGTAAATATAACTTCGTACAATTACATCGTTAACGGTAGAGTTACAGTCATACACAATAGGTACACAAAATACATTCATTACGAAAATCACTCTTATTGATAAAAGACGCTGTCAATGTCGAATTTTTAATATTGATATTCAATCATAGCCTTAAAATTCCTAAATATACTGCAACAACTTTCCTCTACGGAGTCTCAGTACTTTATTTTGGCGTTGAGCTAATACCCTCTATAAAATTGCTACGAATATTTTCGTAGAGGCGCTCTCCTACCATTTTAATGACAACTTTTGAAGTACACAACAGAAATACTCTGTATAAAATATTTCGATAAAATCGTTGCGTCTCAGCTGCAAAATCGATAAAGAATTCGCAGCCTCCGCTACGAATGACGTAGCGCAGTCAATTATGTTGGCACCGAATACGTCCATCAATATCGCACCCCCATTCCGTCGCCTTGTACTGAGCGCAAGTATCCTATAAATAAAGGAGAATCTTTAGCCGGCGCCATCTTCTGCATGTTCTAATGAGGTGTGTTTAAGTTTACGATCGGGTTTACGAGCGCCGGCGGAGGCTCCGCTGTCTGCCGGACCGCGAACACTTCCTTAATGTTGTGAAACGTTTACCTTTCATTCGGCTAATAAGTGACTATCAACTTAACTTTCTTTAACGTAAACAACGTTGCTAATAAACCTAAGATAGTGTTTAAATCTACAAACTTGAATTCTAGTTGGCTGGCGGCAAGCCCTAGCCCCGTGGCCACATTGCTCACGGCGCTGGACTGGATAATTAACCGCGAAGTCGGCTCGTTGACATCGCTCCATCAATTTCTACGGCCGCCACGGCTGTAGCTCGTTATGCATTACACACAAACAATATTAAGTGATTAATGTCTTCTGCGAGCACTTAAAACAACACAACTAGATCGTGATTTGCATAAAACTAGTTAATTTAGAAGTTTACTCTGTTTATCGTTTGGTATGAACTCGTGCATTGTTTTCGCATACTAGGCAGCTGGCATATAGGCAGGAGATTGACAAATTGTCACGAAATAATATAGTAGAAACACAAGCAGGCTTCTTAGTTATGAGTTGCAAGAATGTTTGAAATACTTTCCGCAATCCTAACGGAGACTAAGCGGAGCTAACTAAAAACGCGGCTGAAACTGAAGGGGACAGCTAGTAGTTGATACAATCACAGTTTTGTGGGAAGTGTCATTGAACAGAGAGCTTACTGCGATGTTTACGAGGCGACAGTGCGACACAAACCAGATGTTGCACAAAGAGTGGCTGCACCTAACCCCCTCCTCCACAAGGATCTCGTAAAAGGAATTTCTCGCGCCCTTATCGCTTTTCGAAATAAAATGTAGCTCCCCGAGCCGTACGTGTTTTATTACAACGCGTCTCCTTCAGGATTTATCTCGTGGTCGCCGCGCCGATACTCTACTCGTTTTTTTTACATCGAGAAACGTTTGAAAAAGAACTTCGCTTATGCGATTTCCTTCGCTCGAGTTTTCTTTTAATTTGCGCAATTTTATATCGTGGTTAAAGATCCGTTGCAGGAGTAGAGCTGCCTTGTGGGATTACCGAGAAATACACTAGACACATCTTTCTATTAGGTACTCCATATTTTTCCAAATATCATTTTTTTCACATTCGATAAGATCAACATTTTAACGTGTATGTACTAATAAAAGAACATTAAAAAACGTTTTGTTTCCCGATAAAGTAATCGTAGTCGTAAAATAGTTGGCTTATCAGTTCCGACGATTCTTAACTGTCGTTGTAACGTTATGTTGAAGCGATCAATTACAGGTTTGTTTTAACTTTTATGTCGGCCTCGTGTCTTCATTTACCGTAACAAACGTTACGTTGAATAATGTAGAAATTAACACTCTAGCTCCATTGTAGTGCATTTTTATTATAAAATGAACAAACAGGCCATTTCCGCTGTGAAAATAAGTAAGTGGATGCTTTTAAATACACTTTAGTTTGATTTCCACAACTGCCCCGTGTTTCACTAAAAACGCCGTCACAATTATAGTGATCAGTTTATTGTCCCAGTTTTTAGTGAACACGACTTTGATCGGACTTCGCAGTCCCCAGCTTGTAGACGTAACATATATCTATGACCGCTTGATTAATGACCGGAATATGTCAGCTGTCAGGGCTGTCACAACTCCGGAGCTTGTTAGATCCATCGCGCCCCTCACCAAATGGCAGCCCTAAATAGAGGTTACGTTTTTTAGTATAGGACCCAACGTTTTTATCGTAAGAAGTGACAGAAGTGTCTGACTGTAATACTCTAATGCGTTTTACGTCCGAGCCCGCCCTAATCCGCCGGTAGCTCTCTGTAGCGATACCCGACGAGGATGCTTTCATATTTCTGTTTTATTTACTACGGAGATGTTAATATCTAAGGTTCAAGACGAAGGCTGGGGCCGAGATTAAAGTAGTCATTCCTTTCCTCTTTTCCATTAGAATCATCTAGGCCGAAGCTACTCGACTTCCTGGCGCTTTATTTTCACACGCACGCACTCAAAGATTATGCTGATGTATTTAAATGTATTCGCTGCGGAGTTTTTTTTTTTGTAAATGAAATTACCACATTTATTTTGGAAGGTTTCGCTGCCGTATAATTTTTATTTAGAAGATCCTTTTTCAATGTCGAACACGGTAATACGTATAACTGTATCTATTTTATAAATGAGGCAGGGTCATCAATTACAAGCCATTCCGGGCTGACGATTGATGAATACCGGTGTGAAAGGTTCTCGGAATATTCCTAAATAATACAGTTTTGCTATTATCTAATCACGTGATGTGCATGTGTTGACTTTGTGAGTATAATAGTTTATTTCGGTAGAATGGGGCAGGCACGTCCCACGTGCGCCACCCTCCCATAAGTCGGGGTAAAAGTATAAATAAACAAGGTTTGCTGATATCTGTCATCCGAAGAATTAGATTTATTTCGGCTCTGGCGGAAGGTGAAGGACCCTAGCCCTCGTGAACAGCCGCGGAAACATATGATCACTCTCCGCTGACGGATATTTATCTGAATGCGACGGGAGGTTATTGTATTAAACATGATGCGCCTGTGACAAATCGTCCTCTCATTTAAAACAAAAACGTAGGCAGATCCCTGAACACCTTGTCTGTATAATGGTCTACGCTTTTCTTATCCCTTAGTAAGTTACATGAAATTGTTTTTATAGGGTAGGGTACAGCGTCGGCGGTGAAACTTGTCCAATATTGTGAACTATAGGTAGGTCGGGTCAAAAGGCGCAGAAAAAAGCGGCATTTTTTCTCGAGTAAGGGTGGTGTTTTTTTTGTTGAATTATGTTAATGCTGGTGTGACAGAGGGTAGGGCCGCGGCCGCTACCGATATTTAAATTCGTCCATATACCAGTGTTCTGAATCATTTGCCCCTGCCAATGGTTTTGTTTTTCTGGCTCTCCATCACAACGTTTTTTACTGACTTAAATACTGGATGATGAATGAGTCGTAAAGGTAGTCTTTGTATGTAAAACGGTAGATAATTTATTTAGTTTAGATAGATTGCGAGCAACAATTAGTGGTTACTAATCAGAGGTAGTGCCTGAATGCTATAGGTAATTAATTTCACCCGTCCATCACAGCGAACGAAGCCTATCTCCTCGCGTATTCTCGGCTCAATTATCTCGTAGCAACCCTATTTATCTCTGCTTTTGTTCGTTAGTTACACTACTCCTTTTCAGGTGTGAATAATGCAGTGCCTTAATCGCACTAACATTTGAGTTTAGCCTAATTAGTAGTAAATTAATTAGTTACGTAACTTAGAGCAGCTACTAATGGCCATTCCGTAGACTCAAAAGGAAATTTTTATTCAAAATCTGAATAAATGTAGGCAGTCGTCAAGTGGACTGTCTCGCCGTAGTAAATGGCGAACGAATTGATCGATTTCCTGATTGAATCGACGATAAAACAAATGGAGTGCTCAATTTAAATAGATTGAATGGGATTTATGTTTCATTTCGTGAGCTTCGGCGTGAATCAGTTGGATCCCGCACTGTGAATTCGCTGGCCACCGAACCACGGGCCGCGCGGCTACTTTAAAATTGAAACCGGAATTTCATCGTTGATAAAACTCATTATAAAATTCAAACGGATGGGTTCACACCAATTTCATGTTCCTAATTAACGTGAGCGGGTAATTCGAATGCAGTTACAATAGTTTGTGTAAGGTTTGCGTGTTGGCGGCCATGTGATAGAGCGCCGCACGCACGCGCTGCGCTATCGAGCCGGGACCAACTGTTGAGTGCTATCTCCCGCGCCACCCCATGCCTTCGAGAGCCAGCCCCGCGCCCCCCGCGCCCTCCTACGCAAGTGACGTCATCGCCCACAATCATATGCTCCCGATGGGCGACGGCGACGTGTGCGTTCACGTTTTGTCATTAAATTTTACTGTGGACAAAATTAAAATCGCTTGTTTTATTGCCATGTTGATTGCCGGCGGTGTGGCCGGCTACACTGACACAGCTGATATGCTGTTACATTGGACTTACTTTTTATTTAACTGGCTTCTCCTGTCTAGACTCGTAACACATTTTGTTTTTAGGAAGGGTTTCGCAAATAGGTTAAATCTAGGTTTAACACCTAGTCCTATATGTATAGAAAATAATTTTCCAGCAATTTTCCTAACTTTTGTTCAATTTCGATCGCTTTCACGCTATTCGACATTATGAACCTTTTGAACCCATTTAATTAAATATCACTGAACATTGTTACCCTGAAACGGAATGAAAAACTAGACTATTTTCTTGTTTACCACACTCTACTTGAGTTTATCTAACTTGGTAACTATTAAACAGAGAATTTGTTGAGGAAAAACATTTAATACGATTATGGGGAACTTGTTTGTAACCTAGTTAGCAGTTCTTTCTAGAAAACGTTCGCGACATGACAACACTACAAAAAATACTAAATGCTTTGAAAAGTTATTTAGAATAATATCTTTGATAAATAAGATTTCATGTTGATGACGTGGCTGGCAGTTTCTATCAAACCTACACGGAACAATTAGATATGGCCTTAAAATAGTTCTTTTGGGCCTGGGTGTCGATCCGTTAGTCGAACAAGTAGGTACTAACTATATTGCGCTATATAGCACGTTTGCGAACCTTAAGTTTCGAAGTTTGGATGTGGGGAAACAATATTAAAGAAAATTATTTTCTAAAAGCCGGGAAAACTCTATGTGGTATTGATTTTAAAGAGTTCAGTTATCCACATACCTCGGCAATAACCTCGTATTTATTACACATTTGAGCACACATAAAATCACAACACACCAAACAGCTAAGGTAAAATTCGTCGCATTTATAACACAAATCATTTATTCACAAAACGTGGCAAAGTTTCCACAAAGCAGGCACTTACGCCGAAGTTCGCGCAAGTTCGACGCGTGATGATTACTTGTCATAAACTGTCACCTCCGACACCTCCCACCATTCCGTCACTTTCGTGCCGGTACATTTGACACCTGTCACGCTAAGCCAGACTGATTGGAACTTACTTTCGACAGGATTTCGCGGTTCTCAAAAGCTTACAGGATTGTTATTTATGTTTGTGAAATTCGTGTGTTAAATTCCTGTGTATTGATGTAATCCGTGATTTATTTTGAGGTTTGTAAGTGGATTTTCTAAGCTATTGGTGTTTGAAACTTGACGAATAATGGAGGTATACCTAGTAGTCACAGCCATATAAGTAGGTACCTACTTAATCGGATGCTAAATAAGAAATTAGGTATAGTATATTTTTTTTTGAGATCATAAACCATCAAATGTTGCGCCCGCTCTGGGTTAAAAGAGAGAATTGCAGATTTTTACTGACTAAAACCCACTTTTATTCCTTCAGACACTTACCCTCTGTGTTCCAGGGCCATGGTAACTCTTTAGAACAATCCCGCAATGATTAAGAATGATAATAGCGGGATTGGTAGAGCGTTTATTTTTCAATGTAAGTACTAAGCTAGATGCTCAGAACTCGAATTCCGTCATCATAGCCGCTAGCTACTTTCGAGACCTAGTTCTGCCGCAATTTATTTTAAGCTACAAGCGATCGTAAAATTCTGTTAAATCTCGGTCACAGTTACAGTGGCTGGCATTTCCGTCAACAAACTCCCAACATGAGCCGAAGTGTAACCAAAGTTGGGTTGTTCCGTCCCGCGAGTACACTGCCGGCCGACCGGCCTGACTCACTTAATTACCCATCCAAATTTCCGAGCAGATAATAAAGTTAAATTGAGTAAATTGCACAGGTGGCCGACATAATGTGAACTCGTTGTGGACTACACTGTTGAAATAGCTCTAATCGGACATTTTGCCTTTAAACTGCCACTTAAAAGTTGTCTTGTTAACGAGTGCTACACTGTAAAGTGTGTCAATTACATTAATCATTATTTCTTAATTGAACATGCACTTCAGTATTCGTTGATGGAAGGCTCAAAGACAGAATGGAACACATGAAAGACGTTAGATCTACATAATCGCTAAAATATAACTTCCAAGAACCTCGAAACATATTTTCCGTGAAATATGTAGGTACTACCTACCTATCAAAGTTAGTAGAGATTATTATACGATAGTCGTCGCCTAGATTATTTAATTCTGAACATTAGGTAAATCTACCTAAGTCTACCGGCTGTCAAAGTTAGAAACTAAATAGTTTATTAACTTCCTTGAAGTTAAAATGCGAAAATAATTACCGTGCTGTAGTTTCTACAATGAAAAACGAAACCAATTTTGTTTTCATTTAATAAATCGTTTGTTCTTTATCGAAATCGTGGCGGTCCGCGGTATGAACCACGTATTTTGCTAATTTGTTTTATGTTGGCGTATGTATCGCCGTGGTGGTCGTTCCGGCAGTTAACACAAATTGGTCCAATTACCGTCGTCTACTACCAAGATACCAATTGGATTACGAATCTAAATTCCTCCGGTAAACCCGGGAAAAGTCCTCCTAAAAGGTTTTAAAGGTAAAATAATTTGTGTGGCCTGAACTTAATTACACAAATGGCAACTTTACAGCACATATGTAACTCCACTTGATGAGTTGTTACGTCAACGACACGCACAGTTTATGGGATTAATATGTTAACTAAATGCAAATAGCAGCACATCGCACAGTACCCAGCGTGTAGGTTACCCGGCTCAAACGTACTACCTAAGAGAAGGCAAATAATTACCTCCTGTTTTTCATTAACCCAAGTAAATGACTTTTCTGTCGTCTGTGATAAAAAGAAAATTCGCGCACGCGTTAAGGATTGCTCTCCTTTCTGATCCGGATGTATTTTTATACCATAATAAAACCCTCGGTTATGGTGCTCGTTCATAGCGAACATGCCGTCAGATTACACGATATCCTTGTAATCAATTTCATGTTTGCGTTATCAAAGCGTCGTTTCACGCTACAAGTATCTAATGTAAAATGTATCCATTAACGTTTCCAAGTTAAATGCTTGTTTATCGAACCAAATTTCTATTTCCAGTCGCGCGAGTCCCGAGCCTCCTCGTTAATCCAAACTAACTGTTCATCCATTAACAAATTGTAGCGTTGCCGGAACGGAGCACGTGCAATCCGTACCGTTGGCTTTTCTTAACTCGCCGGGTATCGAGCATGCGAGTCGATTAAGGGTGCGTGCTCGGAATCGGCATGCGCTCATTACTCCTCCCTATTCATTACTCGTCGGCTAGATAACTAATAGTCGACGTCTTAACGCGTTTCACTGAGAACAGTTATTTCAATGAAGTCGCCTCGGCGGGGCTCCGCGCGCCGACGGCTCCAGCCGTTTCGCTAAGTTGCTACGAGCGCGCATATTAACACTTTGATCCAGTGAATATAACGTAATCGCTCCGACACCGCGCTACACCTACAATGTGTTCACGGGGATTACAGCCATCGACATCATGTCTCGATTATACACGCAGAATTACATTTAATTAAATAGTTGTAACGTGTTCAAGTTGTACAACACGCTAGTAAATCAAGATGTCGGGTTTGGTTTACGTAGGAAATAGGAAACACACTGAACATGAAACAATTAGGAGATTGCACTTTCAGGTATATGAGAAATAACAGTTTGTATCTAGTATCTACAACAAACTTGGTACCACTAAGAAAACTATATGTATGCACCATAGCATGCTGATAATATTTCATTATAGGTGGTTTTTTCGTTCCATTCATCCATGAATTGCAGCCAATGCTACGAGATGCCCCATTGGTACGAGAACTGAACTTCCCAAACTTCATAGAACTCTGTTGGTGTAGTGATGCTGATGGTAATGTGTTGTTGCAGTACACGGGCACAGGCATGGGCGGATGCGGCGGCGCCGGGCGCGTGCCCACGGCGGCGTCGCCCGCCAACACGGCGTCGTCGTCGTCGTCCAACACGGGCTCGGCCGGCGGCACGCGCTCCACCTCGCTGAGCACGGCGCCGCCGCCGCCCGCCTCGTCCGCCTCCACCACGGGCGCCGCGGGCGAGCAGCTCTCCCGCACCAACCTCTACATCCGAGGCCTCAGCCAGAACACCACCGATAAAGACCTCGTCCAAATGTGCCAGATGTAAGCCTTATCGCTCACAAACAACATCTGTCCACGATCATGTTACAAACTTTAACTTTTATATTATTTTCAGGTATGGCAACATAATTTCAACAAAAGCGATATTGGATAAGAACACTAATAAGTGTAAAGGTAAACAACATTCATACCGTACGTCCTCCTTTATATACACAGTCATAGCGAGTTACCAAGTTACCAACATGTAAAGTACTATACTTAGTTATAAATCTGTGCATAGTATCTCACGTATGTATTTAAATATTGTTTTACAATTTATTACTTGAATAGAGTTGCATTGTTACGATTATTCGTAATTGAATTATTTAAAACAATATATTAATATTTTCTAGAATACCATATACCTACCTTCATTAAACTAACCCATCTATGGTGAGACTTTTTTCCAATATATGCACGAACACTAGATACATTCAATTTGATTCATATTTATGACATTATCATATTTAAAAAGTTTATTTTATATATATTTTATAGTAGATATATTATCATGTTCACTATATTTGCACCCAAGCACAGATGATACTAAATTATTACCTCGATATGAAGTTTGCACAGTAATTTTAATGTTCATCACGATGTTATCCTTTTTCGATGTCACATTTTCATCACGCTAATGTCGAGTAGGCAATATACTCGCGCTCATTAGTTACATATCAAATGTATGTACCATAGCTGTTCTTTCTTTGGAATTTTAGATATATGTTCAACATACATACATACGATCAAGCATGAGCCATCGAAATTATTAAAAAAACTTTTTTTAAGCGGTTCCCTACCGGCTGAGGTAACTCCCTACTATAAAATAATTTAACTTTTTTTCTCAGGTTACGGTTTTGTAGATTTTGAAACAATCGCGTCGGCTGAGGCAGCTGTTAAAGGATTACAAGCCAAAGGTGTTCAGGCCCAGATGGCTAAAGTGGGTATCTGGTTCCTGCGTAGACTGAACCGTGTACGTTGTGCATGCAAGTAATACTATTATGACTAACCGCCTGCTCCTTGTCCGCTCTCTCATCCCATCGTCTTCTACTTCTGCTCCTTCGCCTTACGAACACCAACGACTACTAACTCTTAACTCCCTGTTCCAACTAAAATCCTTAAATATCTAATGAATTTCCAAAAGCCATTAAACACAAAAGGAATGGCAACTGTGAAAATTAAGCGCAGTGCGATTGTTTCTTGTCGGGAGTTGGAATCGTATAATGCTTTTGAGCCTTTCATAATTTAATTATATTGGTCGTTACTTAGGAAGATGGCAGACTTTTGGCCATTTAGACAGTTGCCTTCCCCATTGATCCAACCCTTTATTCCGTCTTCCCTTACTTATAGCTTTAGTTCTTATACCCCCTTATCTATTTAAAAAGTGCTGTTAACATACATAACTGAAAGTAAAGAGTGTTCCCTAACTTGTAAACTGCTAGATTGACATTGATGCATATGTAGCATAATAAGCATCCCGATCCATGTACTTTGAGGTGAATCGTCGACGTGCTCCTGTTTCCAGCCATTGTATAATGCATAAATTTGTTTGATTCAATAGATTGACTGTTTAGAAGTAGGTCCTGTGTTTAGATCATCGACAATATGGGCGATAAATACTTTGAAATGTCCCGGTATTAACACAGCTACCAAAGAACACGATCATTCATTTGTGTAGTCCATTTGGGAAACAACAAGACTGGTAATGTCGTGTCAGCGTATTCACGAACAATGTAACACTAATGTGTTGTAAGTATGTTACCCCTTCAATGGTACGCAGATCGGCGCAAATATAACGCTTACTTAATTCTATACTTCAGACATTGTTTCATCCTATTAATTCTATACTATTGTCGTATGCTTCAGCGTTATAACAATGTATAATTATATTATCGCTACTGGGCTCGGGTATTTCTATGCTTTCGATATTAAATTAGTGTGTATGCGAATTTTAACTAGCTTCGTAATCTCTATGCTAATGTATATGCCCATGTCGTTGATAACACCTACGTAATATTAGTACATTAGATCAATCTGCTGATTTACGTCAGAGCTGGCTTCAGTGTCTAGATATTCTATGCGGGCTTCAAGCTAATTTTAACATTCTAAGAACAATTTCACTGACACGTTAAATTAACGCTTAGAGACATTTAAATTAATAGTTAACAAAATAAACAAGACATGTTATCAAGCAGCCGACGATATGTTGTGACGTCACAGTCTGCTCCATCACACACACGTACACATGGAACATGTAAATAAAGCAGTATGTATAAACTCCCCGAATGCTAAAGCTTTCCTAATGGTGGGTGGCAAAGCAACCATGCAATGGATATTTTTGTGTCATAAGTGCACATATCAAAGAACTTACAGTGGTTCCGGGGCTTGTCAAATGGTATATGAATCTCAAATCCCCACAACAGCTAATTGTGCGAAACACTTTCAAAGTATTTCAGTCTCAGCACTTTTTTATTGCTAATTAAATAAATTAAACACCCTCTGTGGTGCTAGAAATTTTCTGACAATGTCACTGAAACTTCCAATTTGAATTTTTAAACATTGAAGATTTGGAGAGCAAGTTCTTCACCTATTACTCCGGGGCATTTACAGCAACAAGAACAGGATCCTACCAACCTGTACATGGCCAACCTGCCGCCGCACTTCAAGGAGAACGATGTGGACCAACTGCTGGCCAAGTTTGGCCAAGTGGTGTCCACACGAATCTTGCGTGACACCCACGGCCAAAGCAAAGGTGTGGGCTTTGCACGGATGGAGTCCAGGGAGAAGTGCGAGCAGATTATTCAAGTGAGTGGCAAATATTTAACCTATAACAACGTAAACTGTAAAGGCACATTTATCCAACAGTAAAAGAATCATTGTTTAGATATTTTGAATATAAAACATGCGAATCTTGGCTCTGATTTAATTTGTTTGCATATTTCCTAAACGCTTCAAAGTAATTCAAAACAAAACTTCCTTTTATTCCAGATGTTCAATGGCAACCCGATCCCGGGTGCTAAGGAGCCTCTACTAGTTAAATTCGCCGATGGCGGTAACAAGAAAAAGGCGCTTTACAACAAACAGAACGATAATAACGGACGAGCCTGGAGGGACAACAACGATTCTATCACCCAGGTAGCCAGTTGACAGCTATCCATTATCCGTAAATTGCCAATATCATCCAGCAATTCATTTGTTATCGGCACAGAATGCCATATGTTTCAAAACTGCACCTTGTATATTTTACTGACTTCTTTTCACTCGCCCCTTTTCAAACCAAACATCATCTTTCACAATATAAATTCAGAGTTTCTTTAGTCTTCCCCTATCATGTTACCGTCCAAACAAGTAGGAATTCTTTAAATAATCAAGCTAATTAGCAAAGGAAACCAAAGTTTATGGCTTCTATAATATATCTAAATGAAGATCGGACAATCAACATCTATAATAGGCCAGTGTATTTACACTGGTCTGAGAGGACAATATGTCTAAACTTTGTTATAGCAACAATCTGAACGATCTATCAGAACGCCAAAAAAAAACAAATTGTCGATTTGTGAAACATTGAAGGCTGAATGAAGGCTGTTGCTATGTTCTAGCAAGAAATGAGCCCAGCGTGGCTTAACTTTACAGACTGATTGATAACTATCAACGTAGCAACGACGCCCAGATGTCCTTCAGTTGTAATTTACTTATACATATAAGGTGGGTCTCGTAAAGAGCCGGTAGGTACTTTACGTAACTCAAAGACTTCATTAGCGATAAAATTAGCATCAGTCGCCTTCCAGCAGCGATAGTTACACAAGTTTTATCAGGACGGAGGCGGGCCGAGTAACAAATGCAAGGAACTGTCGCATTATATAAATATGCAACTCGTTATCTACGCGGTTCTAACTTCTTCAATGAACTAAAAGAAGAAGTAAAGAAGTCGCATCATTAATATCCTGATTCTCTTACGCTGTTCCAAGAGTTTATTGTCAAATATCCAATCTTGCTCGAGGATTCGGCTACTTGAAGATGAACAGGAATCAAATGGTATGTTTTTTGATAATTGAAGTTTCGTTGCTGGTTCGAGCACTGAATGTTTTTGGAAAGAGACATCGTCAACGCTTTCGTGCCCTTGTTTCATTATATGTTTGTGTAATTCCAGGCTGCAATGGCTGTGAGCGGCGTGTACGCCGGAGGAGTGGGCGGCGCCGGGGCCGGCGGCGAGTGCGCCGGCGTGTACCGCGGCGGCGGCGGCATGTACGGCGTGGCGGCCTTCCACCACCACCCGCAGCTGCACCACCACCACCACGCCGCGCACCCGGCGGCCTGGCTGGCGCCCTACGCCGCGCTCATCCCGCCCGCGCACCCCGCGCACCACGCTACGCACCCCGCGCACCCACATATACCCATCGACGCTGTGCCTAGCCAATACGTAAGTGTCCCCTACTCATTCCACAACTAAGCAACTGGCCCATCTCTCTTATTAGGCCCACCAATGTCCTGTCTTACTCTACAATTCAGCAAGAACTCCATTACGAACCCCTCTGAGGGCCAGTTGTGAACCAAGCCGGGACACGAGGAGTGCGGTGGTTAGCGACCTCATAACACAGAAGACGGCCTGTAAACTACGCAACTACAGAGTCAGAGGTTTACGAATATTCAGTCAAAACAATTCTAGACTGATAGTAATTCTCTGTTTTCCAGGTAAACTGGGACAGCTTAAGGCCGGAAAATGAGTTATACGTGAGTGCACAGTAAAATTGTAATCGAACGCTCTAACCTTCCGTGTCCCATTGCTTACGACCCACCGCTCACTTAGCGCTCCTCTCGCTTTCTCTGCCACACGTTATGCTGCCACTCTGCTATACGACACTAAGTGCCTGGTGTTACCTCGTGTTTGCTAAAAATGGGAAATTAATAATACACACAAAGATGGATGATGTTTAACCGTTCAATGGAAAAAAAGAAATGAAAATTAACACACCTGGGGCAATGAATATATCGATAGAGCGCTGAGACGGCACGATGTTGTGTTGCAGTATTTCACGTCGCACCCGTATCAGTACTTCGCGGGTCCCACCCCGCCGATCATCCAGATGCCGATGGAGAGCGAGCACGCGTCCACCGCGGCCTCGCCCGACGAGGCCTACCAGCCGTACCCGCCTCCCAAGTAGACCGTAAGCCACGCTACAACACTACGTGCTGTACACGAGCCAAAAATCAAAGCAACTGTGACTTTTTACGATGTTAATTTGTTTTAGTTTTAATTTGCGGCCGTTATAGACTTCATCGAAAGCTCCGCTGCGCGGCGCCCTCGCTCCGCCGGCGCTCTCTCTAGTAGTTAAGCCTGTTACTTGATCGCTCGACTATTTATTTTCTCGACGGGCTGCGTATTTGGCTGGTCCTCTTGGCTTTATGCTGGACGTTCGATTTGCTGTGATGTTTTGATGAGGTCTTTTGACGGTTCGAGGAGAGGATTTGATGTATAGATATAGTTGCAATTTTAAAAGTGTTTTGCATTATAATTTTATTATTGTTTTATGAAAATTCATTAAGATTTTAGGCGCAGATTTCGTACATGTTGACAGAATTATTTAAGATAGTTAGGTATTTATTTTAGCATAGAGTGTTTTCATGCATGAAGAGACAAATTAAACTTGTCCTCAATGCAGAAAAAACGGTAAATCTTATAATATTATTTGATTGCTAGTGTCATACTCAAACCTGTAACTATTACGTTACCGTTTGTTTCTTGACTACGCATAAACAATGAACATCACTAAAATCAAACAAATGGTGCAATCACATTATACAAAAGTATATATATTGAAATTTTGAAATTTATCATTTGTGTCATTTTATTTAAATTATGTTTTGTTACATCGGAGTGTATGAGGAGAGCAATATCTGAGAATCGGATAGAAAGAGAGGTCATATCATGGAATCAAAAATATTAACAAAAATTGTAAAGTAATGAAATGATTATGTGTGTAAGGGTTAGTAATGGTGGGTACACCGATTAGATCTTGTACGATAAAAAAGCCGGAGATTTAGAATCTTCCGATGAGTTTAGGTATTTTTAAAATACAGTCGTTGCGTCATTTTATAGTCGGAAACATAAATTCAGGCAGCTCTACGTAGTCAAACCAAAAGTAAGTTTCGCTACAGGAGCGTGGAGCAGACCCTCCGACCTCCGAGGAACACCATCCTGAGTGCGAATATGTAGACTTATATACGTTAGCATGGTGCTTAACTCATTATGTTCCCACAATATGTGTATGAATATGTATGAAAAACAGTATTATTTATCAGAAGCAATGTTCGTACTGGCGCAGTCTTCCAAAGATCGCGATTCATTTCCGTTCGGCTCGCTGACCCGACGAGCGCCACGTGTACGGGCTGTCAGCCAACTAGGATTGTCTTAACTAATAAACAACCTCCCTGAACAAATCTGTTACTTGTAAGAGGTACGTAACATTATGTTCTTTCTTGAAATCATTAATTTCTCATCACAAGTAGGATTATGGTATTTGTATTAATTTTCCGCGTGTATCTAGATGCGATTTTGAAACTAACTTCAATAACAATAACGTCGTTGCCAAACCCGAACACAGACTGAATTTATGTATACCTACTTTTAACTTCCAAATATTTCTGACCCGCGTTTTGGTTCATAACATAGGAACTGCAAGGTGTAGACTGTAGACGCACGCAGCTCCGCGAGCTAGACAACAACTGTACTACGACTACTGCATGGGCTCGACCCGCGCGTCGCGCGTCGCCCCAAGCCCGTACGACTCCAGCGAGACTCTGCGCTTGTAGGCACTGCAGTGCTCACGATACGGCAACATTTAGCAATAAGCAGTTGTATGTAAAGTCTATTTATACATTTTACGAGTCTATACAAATTTTTGTACGTTGAAAACACATGTTTGAATACGTGAATAATGAAATGATCCTTTTTTGAGAATCATGTACTGAATCAACAGTAGTGGTTATTTTGTAGGCGGTCGGCACATTCCACTAGAAGAAAACTCTAACAAAAATTCCACGATTGATTTCCACATTATAAAATGTAAATGGATTTGAAATCCAAAGTGTAAACACCGTTTTGGTGTAATTGAGCACTTTTTGTACCATCACGTAGGTTTTGGGTACACTTTATGACTTTATATGAAATTTGATATTTTTATATTGAATATATATAAATTATACATGGATATGTATACATGTATATACATTGTTGATGGGTACGAGTAAAAACCTACTATATCGCAACTGTTTAATTCTATTTTGGCACGTCAAGAGTTTCATCAGAACCAAAGTATACAAATCATAAAAGTCGAGTAAGAAGTAGGAAAATATTTATACAACTCAGGGACTGAAGACTAGTTAAATGTTTGATATATTAACTGTATTTTAACTGACAATTAAGCGGTAACCTCTTTGTTCAAAACCTGTGAACCGACTTGAAAGAAACAATACAGGAACTGAAACTAGCTAACGGCAGGTTTTGAATGAATAACGTAGATTTTGAACGAGTAAGTAGATCTGTACTTGATTTGTAAACAATCATTTTTATTTATTCAGGAAAAGGCTGAACTGTACTGTTGTTCCGTATTGAATTACTTTTTGAAATGTACATACATTAGCTCAAAGAATTTCACTAGTATCTACAAACATCTTCCACGTAGAGGCACAACGCAACTCTCGACTGAGTGTGACAGACAAACGCAAACACGTAGGTAGCCCCAGATAGTAGTTGTATCAGCAGACTGCCTCTCAAGTACCGCCAGAGCTGACGCAGCCGACGTCTGCCGCGCGCGTGCGCGTGACGCGTACTCAACCACAATACTCCGACGATCGGCGTCCTACTCCACGACGTCTGATCAAGCCAAATTTTATTGTACTGATTAAGAACCGCCTTTTCTTGTGAAATCTAATAAAGTGCAATGTAGTACCGAGCGTCGCGTGGTACTTAGTTAAGTATTGAACGTTTAGTGTTCCACGTACACTGTGGCTTCCTGTAAATGCAGTCTTCCGATAGATATTTCCGCTAAACTTTGCATTTAAAATTGATGTCAATGTATTAAATAAAATTCGTTTCACGTTATGAGAATCATCCAAGCCTTGGTTGAACGTACCGTTTATAAGTGTATCATATGATTTCCTCGCTCTAATGTTTTAGTTTCATTCCAAGAAACAAATCGTTGTTTCCGTATATCGTCGTTGTATAAAGCAAATATGTATTTTAGTATAGACATGTACCAAAACGAGCTCACGCCCCGGCGTGGCGGCGTGGCGTATTCATCTAAGTGACTTGTAGTGATAGCGTGGCACGGTCCTGTGTAGAGAACACCGTCGAAAGCAAAGTATTTTAGCACGAAATTATTTTTCTAATGCTTCCCTTCCATTTAAGCAATAATAAGTTGATTTGATGGTAGTGCCTTCAGCTTCCTCTATAATAATGCTCAGATATGAATACAATATAGCAGTTGCATGTGCTTTACACAATATTTTTACAGGTAATAGAGAACTTACCGTATTACATAAACGTAGTGATAATGTAAAAACTATGTTTAAATATTTTTAACAACTAATTGAAAATAATGTGGCTGTCTAATTTTTCACACATGATGTAAAATGAATTGAACTCGGCAGAAACGTTGTTCCTAGTTAAACTCACTTGTACATTCTAGACATGTGTGATAACTGTAACATTACTTTACTTTGAGATTACGGACGATGATTTGTATAACTTACATGGATATATATGTAGTAAGAACTTAATAAAAACATAAGATGAGCACAAAGATGCGATTGGGGAACCAAGTCTTGAAAACCAAAACTATGTTTCAACAGAAAATCATGTCGAAGAATAGAAATGTTAAGTAGATGTTTTTAAAAATAAGTCATTTAATTATAAGCGAACGCACGGTTACGTCGATACAGTGAATAGTGAAGCTACGGCACGATACGAATGACGGCTAGGATTAGTTCTTAGGGATAACTATAGATAGGATAGAATAGAAAACAATGTTTCGACGCTAAGATAGATAGCATAGAGCCTTAGATTTAATATATTTGTCGGCAGGCGGCGCGGGCGCGCCCTGGCGGCTCTAGGGTAGTTTCCTTTGTTAGTTTATTAAATAATTTAATTTGAATGGACTGAAGCCGGCACGCCGCGCGCGCGCGCCGCCGCCCTAGCGGTAAGCGGTAACACGTCTAAGAGAATAGTGAACACATTCTTGATAAGTTTCAGTTCAACAAGTTTGCTTTCACCTCTTTCGTTATGTAGTTGGATAAGTGTAAAGATGAAAATTACATGAAAAAAACGGAAGTGTCGATACGAATGTATTTGTCCAATGTGTATTAATATAGTGTGGTGTTCTACCCAGCAGACTAGTCTAGACAGTAGCATAGTATAGGTAAATATTTAGTTAGGTAGTATTATAGAATTATGAATGCAAAAATAAAAACTTGATAAAATGTAAAAAAAAATGAAATGAAATTGTTGGTAAGACAGATTATTTTTAAGGGACATGTTGCTTCGTTGTGTTATGATGTGAGGTTTGGCATAACTATGATAATAGTGTAAAAGCATTTCTCGCAGAGAAAAGACAAAGAGGAAAGTTATGTATCTATTTTGTTACAAAGTGTTTGCAAGTTTCTATATTGTGCTATGAGCATTTTATGTGACCCGCATTATTTATAGTTATGCTGAATGGAATCTAAAATATAATATAAATAAATCAAAATGGTACTAAGAAGCATGTTTTATTGTGACGAGTCATGTTCCTTTGCATTGAACATATTTTGTAAGAGCAAAATGATTGAATAAAACAAGCGAAACCAAATCTAGTACATTATTTTCTTTCCACTTCCCTTATTTTTAAGAAAAACTGTATCTCTGAACTTTTATTTAAATTCTAGAAGGTTATGGACCTCTGGTTAATGGATGCAAATAATCCAGATGAGCAAGATGCAATAAGCATGACGACATAATCGATCCATATTTTAATAATGTGGAACTCGCCTGGCAGACCTGGCAGATATTCTAATCGATGTCAGAGTCGAGATTTGATGTTGATGTCATGTAGCTATAGATTTTTATCAACGCTTAGTCACACGTTGCTGTTTAGCTACATTAGTTTACGAAGATTTGATTCGAACTTTCAAAAGTTCGAAGGTCTATGGATGTTCGAAAGACACCGTGCCCCTGGGTGGGTATAAGTCAGTCTCAGTCAGGCAGTTTTAGAATTCTGACCACTCCCTTTGGCTCTACCAAGGGCGGGAGAAGTTATTTGATGATACATCAAAAAAAAGAAAGCCACGTTTTGAAGATGGTAGGTTACCGTTTTCAAATGTTCCAAATTCAAGATTGGACAGTTGGACTAATTGTACCTATTGATGTAGCAATGACCATTCAGCGCATAGACGCCTCATGCTTTATCTAGCGCACCAAGATGATTCAGTCAACTTACTAGCTGAGGTATGAGGAAGCGGGGTACTGCGTTCTGATTGAACCTACTAATGACATTCAGTGACACTAGAGATGCGACAGGTTTAAGTAAACCTCGAAAGTATCGATATTTTTTTAATAAATATATCGTATCTACCATTATTATCTAGCTTTTTTACTTTCCCATATCTAAAAAATATTTTAATATAAAATATATATAGTGTAATTAATGGTAAGAAAAATCAAAAAAAAAAAATATTATAAAAGATAACATACATAATATATTATTACAATAATAGTAAAGAATAATATAATGAGAGGGAGGGGCTAAAAAAATAGACAATAGGTTTTCATTATCGATAACAGATGTGGTCTTAGGAATTTTTACATCATTAGTTATATTGACCAAATAAAATCGAGGGAAATCAAAGACATCAACGCGTGCTCCCCAAAAGTGCAAGATGGCTCAAGCCTTCAGTTATGACCAGTATATGATGAAATTGAATAAATAATATCAGAAAATGAATCAGGAGCTCGTGGCTAGATAATAACAGCCGCACAGGTCGATCTTTAAGGTTAAGCAACGCTTGCCTAGGTTGGTCTGTGGATGGGTGACCATCTTAACATAACGAGTTTCCTCCGTGCCTCGGAAAGCACGTTAAGCCGTTGGTCCCGGCTGTCATTTGTAGATCTTTGGCAGTCGTTACGGATAGTTAGAAGCCAGTAAATCTGACTCCAGTCTTGCCATGAAGTACCGTGTTACCCCAGTTAATGGGTTGTGGAGGTCTGATAGGCAGCCGCTCCTCGTAAAATACTGGTATTCAGCTAAATCCGGCTTGACTGGAAGCCGACCCCAATATAGTTGGGAAAAGGCTAGGCAGATGATGATGAATCTGATTATGATTACGAGACTATTACCTTATCGATAAAATGTTATACCATTTTTCGAATGCTCGTAGTGAGGTTGTTATTACCACACCAACTTGTTGAACGAGGGGCCATTATTATATTTATTTTGTTATTGACTAACGCGGAAGTGTTTACGGCTCACAGAAGAGGACAAAACTAATTGAAATATATTATGATTTGTGTGCGACCTGTGTCAGATCTATAAGCCATGTGTTGACATATATCTATTATTTAGGCGTTTATGGGTTGTATGGTCGTTGTGGTGTAAGTACGAGACTTGAAATATAGGGACGACTTGATACTATACATATAAACACCTAAATTTTTTTTAACAGCGAATCTAACTTTGAACCTTGAAATAGAGGCGAAAATTAAAATTCTATTATTTCAACGAGTCAGCGAAAGCATCAATTTCAAAGAGCATTCTATTTTAGGGCACATATTTGCGTAGCAAATATAGCAAAGACATGTTTTACGACGCGTATTACCTTGAGTATATAGGAATATATAGTATATAGGAAAACATAGCGCATACCGCTTTCACCCCAAAAGAAAATACTGGAAAGGAATTGGACGTGGCCGTCAAAGTGACCACACAATTAGAGTCAGATAAAAATTCAACTTATTTATTATTCATCTTATTCGCTAATAGAAATATTAATCTAAACAACATGACGTATACCTAAGACGGACGCTTCATTTGCGAATAAAATCCGAAATATTTTGTAAAAAAATAAAAATAAAAACGTCAAAATGTATTTCGAACACGGTCGGTATTGGTCAGTCATAGAGTAGAAATCAACCCTCACGCGCTTCCGTAGTGTTTCGCCTTGAATATTCTGAGAGTGTTATCACTGGAGCCGCTGACGAGCAGTGAAGGGTTGGACCAATCACAGCACAGGACTTTGTCTTCGTGTCCGCTTAGGTCGTACAGTGGTGTACGGGGACTGGAAAAGGAGATAAACTACTTAAAACAGAAAACATGTGAATCGTTTGATTCTGGACCTTATATCTATACTGATAAAGGCGTTTCACCACCTAAGATTTATTTTTCATAGGTTACTTAGCAGATAGTAGAGAAGTAATGGCTCAATGGTAATGGCCCCGATTTAAAACCATAATGCCGGTGTGAAAGAAGGAGCTATGAAGGCACATGTGCGCCATGTGTGTTGTTTGCACACTGAGTTTATTTAGCAATATTTATTGTGACCAATGAATCTATTGATTCGCCTCGTCAGCTAAAAGTAAGGTCAATTGTACATGAACCATACAAAAATATTAAGGTAAGGTTGAAGAAAAGTTAACTATTGTACATACCTTCTAGTTTCCCACAGTTTGACTTGTCCGTCGTAGCCAGCCGAGAGGAACAGTGTGTCCCTCGTCTTGGACCAGCGCACGGACTGCACCCACCCCGTGTGGGACGTGAACGTCGTCTTCACAATGCTCTCTGTAAAATAAATAGACGTTTGATAGTTTTAACTACAATTCGTCCGTTATAAGTTGGCGAGTGTGAAGTTAGGCTCTGCGAATTTTAGCGCTTGAAATATCGTACAAAAATAAAGGTTTTAAAAAAATTAATGCCAATAACTGTTTTTAACAGCAATAAGAACTGCAAATTGCATTTATTTTTTTAAAACCTTTATTTTTGTACGATATTTCAAGCGCCAAAATTCGCAAAGCCAAACTTCACACTCGCCAACTTATAGCGGACGAACTGTACATACATTAGACCGACGCACACGTGGGCCACGCTTGATTTTTACGTAAGGCCACGGCACGTGGCGTGGGTCTAATATAGCTCGAAAAGTATAGATGCCACGAAGATGATGATGTATTAAAACCGACGTACGAAACCCACGTGTGCGCAATGTAGTTCTAACTTTGTTTTGTTGCCAATTTATTGGTAATACCACATACAATTTTTTTGGATTTAACCTCTTTTTCTCAAGTCGCGCTTTCATTAGACGGACTATAGGAACTAAATTACACAATCCTATACCATGCTATCAGAGATTTCCGCGATTAGAAGTTGTAATTATCCGGGCTAGACAGGACACTCATATGGTCGGAGGATCTTTTCAAAGCAGGTTTGCGGAATTTGACTCCCTGTTCCAGCGCCAGCGCAGCCTTCGTGCAATCGTGCAACTACTAGATCGTGACGTCATCATCATGGAGAATAACTTAAAGAAATGAACAATCTTTACATTGACAAACCCCGTCATTATTTATGACTAACTTCTGACCGCGGTTTCGCTCACGTAAACTATTTCATTCTAGGTTTCTAACTTACTTAAAGTAAAATTGCTATTTGACGCAAGTAATAAACAAAATGATTCTACTACTCGATTTGACTCTGAATTTAACGTCTCGATGAAAAGCTATGCTGGTAAAATGATAGATGACAAAAAGTAAGTAGGTATGTATGACAAAGAAACAATAAGAAGTAAGATATATACCTGTAGATCTAGGGTCGTATAGACGAATGTGTCTGTCAGCTGATGCCGTCACAATACTGTTGTTCAGTGGAGACCAGTCCACGTCGAAGAAGGCTTTGTTACCTGAGAACATTATCAACATTAAGTAAGTATGAAAGTAATCGAAATAAGACGAAGCATATTATGTTCTATACATCTATAATAGTTACCTAGAGAAAATATAGACGTAATATTAGCGATGGGCGATTTTGAGTTGTTTTAACCATCCAAAATACCGATTCGTTAAAATAAACCATAGAGTCTGCCATCAACTCACCGTTCTACAAAATAATCGAGATGCTTTTCGATTTTTTCGAGTCAACAGAAACAACCTATTTTTTTTATCGTACGTATCAGTCACTCTCACTCGAAACTCTAAACATCGAGGAACAACTCTTGAATGAATGCTAATGCGCCAGTCGCTATAACAGATCGAGTCGGACTCAAGTCAAAGTCGACAAAATCGACAACCATCAAGATGTTCGAACAATCGAATAAAACCTCTCGCCATCGTGTATCACTACGTTATACACACTTTCATCATTACTTTTTCTACTATTATTATTGTAAAAACTCCATGGAAGAAACGGTTTTTTCTTTAAATTAAGGTATGATATTATCATCAAATAAATTCTTACGCTCCAGGGCCGAGTGAAACTGCGACAAGGCGTTTCAGATCTTTACCAACTAAACTAAACCCACTTACTCGTATGCTCCTTTATTTGCCCTTCGCATTCTAGAGCCACAATACCTCTTTCAAATGTCCCTCAAAGATGCCAGATTATAAGCTAAGATTTGAAGACAAGGTAATAGTAGATTATGATACAAGTGTGTAATGTGGGAGATTACCGTCGAGGTGGTATTAAGAGCCGAGCCTTGGCGAGGCTCTTAAGAGAACCAAGAACGGTAATCTCTAATTACTCACATGTATCATACGACGTTTTTCAATACACTTGTGAAGAAAAACAATATAACTATCACCAAAATAGTACCTAAAACTAGAAAAAAACATAACAATACAAATGTGTCATGGCGGTAAAAATTAAATGGTTTTTTTGTGCCTTAAAGGTGAAGGCTAAGGTATGTTGGTCATATTGCCTAGTCTTATATTATCCTGCGTCAATTTTTTTTACGATAAGTAACGTCTTTCGTTGTGACAATAGAATGCGGATGTAACAGTTTGTAATGATTGAATTAAATACTAGGTACAAAGTATTTAATGTTATTACATTAATACAGCCCCTTAACGTCATTCGAAAAAATTACGTCTAAAACCGCGCGCATCTTAAAATGGCGGCCATAGACCACAAACAAAAAAAAACAATTTTATTTTAATGATTGATTTATTTATTAAATATTATTTAAATAAATCGTTAAAATGGACCGTTATTGCATGAAAATAAGCAAGTAAGACACTAATTTATACTATTGAAAGCAACAAAGTAATGAATTTTTAACCTGTTAAAACTCTTTTTGAGAACAAAAAAGCTTAACAAAAAGGTTTTAATTACATTACAGCACTAGTGTATAATGGTAATCAAAATGTCACAGTTTGGTAACAGGCGCCTTTATATGCCTAAGTGCAGTGCGATAATAGTCACTTTCTGAGCAAGTGTATTGAAAAATTATTTACCAGCAACCTCCTGTTTGATGCCGCCCAGTTCGCAGTCCCACAGTTTCAACAAATGGTCCCATCCGCTGGACAGTACTGTGTTGAAGTCCATCCATTGCACGCCTGACACGGCCTCTCTATGGCCTTTTAGAGTTGTCAAAGGCTCCTAGTAAAAAATAAAATGATTCTATTAATTTACAACCATAGAAAGTCGGAGCAAAATGCAGCTACAGCTGAAGTTGGTGTTGAACTGACTAAAAGTTGTTTGGCTCGAAACCTTTTACACAAGAGATTTCAGTAACTATTTCCATAAATGGTTTATGTCTGGAAACCTTTCAGATAATACTACAAGCCCATATTGTGCCACTACTGCGGTAAGGCCTCCCTTCATACCTTCTTAGTGGTCATGATTTTTCATTTCCTCTTTACATTAAAGAACACATCCTGATTTTTGCGATCTCTCACAACCATCAGGCATGCGGAGACACCGCATACCTCCACACACCAGTCCCATTTAAGTTGACATTGCAATAATAAATCACTTCATCTAGAGACTAAGTATAATCCTACTATCGTCTGTTCTATAGACCCGGAGATTAAATTTACACAAGTAATGTCAAATTTCCTATAGGAATGACGTCAGTTCTTTTGTGTTTAAATGTCATTTTAGTCTCCGGGTTTATAAAACAGACGATATACTGCTATCAACTTTTATCAATGAAAAGATCTTTATTAAGTCGTATGTTGTATACTATCACTTTTAAGTGTAGCAATCAGCTAAACCACATTGTTTATTAACAATTTGGAGCATTAGCCTCATACAATGAAAGGATACTCACCCTAGTGTTTCCATGTTCTGGTTTACTTCTCTTCTTTGCTGGTACATTATCTTCATCTGATAAACCTAGATAGAAATACATTTCATTTAATAAAATAATAATTCACAGAACATACTTAAGATAGTTTTTTAAATTATAAAACCAGAATAATATTATTATTTATTTTGTTAATCGTTTAGACTTATTTTAACCCAGCCTTAACTTTTATTTTAAAACTAAATGTGTGTAACCTAACGCGGTGTCCTACGTAGGCGATTCAACGCGAGAGGAAAGCAACGCGGCACGAATGGAACCAATTATTTTTACTCTTTGCACGTGGGTGCGATACGGCGACGAGCGAAGCGAAGCGAACGCGATCAGTTGCTTTGATATTTTTAAATCTCTTGTACCGCAAGAGATTTAAAAATATCAAATATCGGTGCCTTGTTTTATGTAAAAAAAAAGGCTGAAGCAGAAACTTCGCGGGCACGTGGGCCAGAGTCACCGCGTCGTTTTGATTTCGTGTGTATCAACGTCGCGTCAGACCGTTTTCACATTATCCGATCCGATATCGGTGTCGGACGCCGATACGATATCGGGATAGGTAAAATGTATGAAATTCCGTGCTCCGATATCCGATATCGGGCCGGACAATATGAAAGACAGGTACCTACATATTTCATACATTTTCGTTACCCCGATATCGTATCGGCGTCCGATACCGATATCGGATCGGATAATGCGGAAACGCTCTTAGACTGTTTTCATATTATCCGATCCGATATCGATATCGGACGCCGATACGATATCGGGGTAAGTAAAATGTATGAAATGCCGTGCTCCGATATCCGATATCGGGCCGCACAATATGAAAGACAGGTACATATCTCATACATTTTACTTACCCCGATATCGTATCGGCGTCCGACACCGATATCGGATCGGATAGTGTGAAAACGCTCTTACGGTCAGTTCACACCGAAACGCGACGCGACGTTGAAGAGGCCACTGATTTCACGCTGCGCCGCGCGCCACCGCGAAACGCATCGCAATGTTGCGAGGCGCATAGTAAAATCGTTGGCAACACGACGTCGCGAATGTAAAAACGTTCCGCTGCGCAGTGAGACGCCGCGCGGCGTTATAATACGTTGCTTTATTATAAACTAGCTTTAGCCTGCAGCTTCACCCACGTGCATAAAATATAGCACTTATATCACTCAGGAATACAGCAGCTTTCGATTGGTGAAAAAATTTTAGCAATCGGACCAACACTTCCACAGATTACCTCATACAAACAAAAAAACAAACTTTACCTCTTTATTATATTAGTGTAGATTCTCACGATGAAATGTGTATCTTTTCACGTAATTATTTATTCTAAGTTCTATTTTGAGTCACCCTATTAAAATGTGCGCGCAGCGACACATCGCGTCTCGGTGTGAGCTGACCCTTACAGGGTCTTACTGACTAAACCCCTACCCCGTTCCTTCGTTGCCATCGATCTGGGGGACACGGTGACAACCTTTCGGATACCGTGTTCCCCAGAGGCTTCGGCCCTACCGGGCCCCTACAATTTGCTGACATCTCCTTGAGGCGCGCGTGGAACAGAACGTGCCGTCGACGACTAGGCTCGGTCCAGATTATTACCAGACTGCCGGACGGCCAGCTACCCAGTGCTCGCTGTCCGCGAGCCCGCGCCTACGGTGGTCGGAAATCGGGATCGGGATCTCGGCGGCGGCGGCGTGAGTTCCGTTGCCTCACGCGGTCGGCAGCCTCCTTCGCTAACATTACTGCTTCGCAGAAGGCGACTGCCTGCCACCCCTCCTCGCTCCGGACCATGGCCTGTACCAGGGCCCAGCGCGAGAGGTCACCGCCGCCGATAACCTCCACAAGGACACGGCGGTGCTCCGCCCAAGCGGGGTACACCTCAACTGTGTGCTCCACTGTGACCCTTACAGGGTCCACAACTGTACTTAGTTATAAAGTTTTTATGTAACATTTATTTAATACTATGAATTGGAATAAAAGAATATGAATAGAATATTATTTTCACAATGTTTCATATGGTTAAGCAATACCTAAGCAGTCAGAAAGAATGGCATAAATATTACCATTCAGGATATGATGATAAAGATTCTGAACATAGTTTCTTTTTGACTAGTTTGCATGACACAAGAAATGCTAGGATGAAGACCAATGAATCAAAATTTTTATGTAAGTGTATTTTCCTGAACATTATTCATTCAAACCATTATTATTATTAAGGGGTATTAAAATAAACTAAAAATACTAAACATAACATTAATTTAGAACTTACTGGTACTCCACAAGCAGACATTGTTGTCCCAACTGCCTGTAGCAAAGCGATTGGCATCAGCTGACACCGCAAGACATTCTACACCTTTGTCATGACCACGGCATGTCACTACACAGTCTACCGAGTTGTTCGGAACGTTCCAGACCCATAGCATGGCAGACTGGTCATGGGAGCCACTGAAATAACAATTGTATATATGATAAATAAAAACCTTTTAAACTATTATTATTTTATAACATTCCATTGTCTTATTAACACAAATGTAAATCCATTGCAATTGGTCTTACCTTGCAAATACTGCCTGGTCTCCATTAAAAGAGACCCAGGAAACAGCTTTAACAGGAGATGTGTGGCCAGGAATGGCAAGTTTGTGTTGACCCTTAGTACTCCAAATGTGAATGCTGTTGTCATAGCAACCAGATAATATCCTGCAAAAACATATTTGAAACACAAATTCAATTATTGCAGCACAATTCATGGATGAACCAGGAATGTATAGAAAAATATTTTACTAAGATAGTAACCACTTACCAGTTTGAGTTAGCATGGACTGTTGAAACCCAGTCATCATGCATCAAGCAATCCTGTGGTGCAGGTGCTGGAAATCTTTCCAGATACTCTATTTCCAATGTTTCTTCTGTAGACGCTCCTTTCTCCTGTAAATGCTCTGCGAGCGACGTACACAATAGCTCCCCACATACTAAGAAATCAAATTCTACTGCTTTCTCTAGAGATGGGTTTGTCTCTTTCAGCAAAGCATTTATCAACGTATTCAGCTCAGTAGACTGTGTATTACTCTGAATTGCATAAGGACTGTCTGGTACCGCATATCTATAACAAAACACGATATTTAGTATGTACACTAATCTACCATGCCTCACCACGCCGGATTCACAACTTTACTCACTGTTCTTGTTTGGTTATAAACCGAACTTGTAGTTGGGCTTCTGCTATTTCGGCAGACATTGTAGTGTTTTTGTAAATGCGGCCGATAAAGTGAGATTAAAATTCACATAAAATATTTAATCTCAACAGAATCCGAATTGTTAATTTCCGAATATTGATCAATTGACAAACATTGACACATGCTTCTTTAACCTGTCACATTGAACATTTATCTTTACGTTTTGAAACTAGTTTCTAAAGAAATCATCAGTCGTAAATGTAGGTGTGGTGCGTTTCAGAACGAAAAAAGTGTGCGTTCCAGATCTCACTGACAAAAAAGTGTCAAAATATTCAAGGCATGATGTCTGTGTGTTTCTTTCTTTCATAGAACACAGTTTAACGCTAGCTCTTTCTTAACAATGCTATTAATTCGAAAAAACCTGATACAAAATGACAGCAAAATTTGAGGTTATCTCATATGTTCGAGTGCAACATTCTGGTGTTTATTTCGATGCGTAAAGAATAACTTGCTAAAAACAGAGCTATTTAATATCTTCAAAATGGGTGTGAAGGTGAATGGTGATGGTGAAAAGACCGTGAACTATACTTTTCATAGAAAAGCAGGCAGAAGTATTATCGAACACCGACCAGTTTTCTCACCGGATGGAGAGTATGTATTATTTCTGTATTATGTTCTTTACGTTTAATGGTCAGTTACTAATCTAATTTTATTGCAATTTGGCAGATCATTAGCAATTATCGTCGGAAATATAGTACGAGTGTATAATATACAAACAGGAGAATGTGTCCGCACACTTGAAACAGAGAGTCCAGTAAATGAGCTGATTGCTATCCAGTTTCCGGAGAATGAAGACTACAACTTATACGGGTGTTCAGACAAGGGCTATGTTACAACATGGACTTGGGCAAATGGAGCTGTTCTTAGAGAAATTGTAAGTATTGTCGAAAACAAAACATTGTCTAACCTAGTTACATTAGAATATTCATTTATTCATACATATTTTGTTTCACAATACTTGTAGTGCTTTAATCAGGGGTCTAACTTGGTAGTTAGGCTGATACGGCAGTCCATATCAGCCTTCTTAATCATACAAGGCCTCCAGTTCACAGAGGGTCTGTTTGAAGGCATAACAATTGGTCTCAAAACTGAAATTGTTACTAATGAGAGGCTCTCAGGTTACTGGCCTGTAGAATAGCAGATTGTCAGGTGCTATTTGGGTTTATTTCATTATAAAAACTTTATAAAAAAGATGTTGTTTTTATAATGAAAAACTAGCACTGGGCTTTAGGCAATCATATATAAAAGAGAAGTGCCCATTTTTTTATTATATGGGGCCTAATATAATAGAATGGGACTAGCTATGCCTCTGGTCAGACTGGCTTTAATAACATTTTTTTCTCTCATTTTGTAGTTATTCTCTTAATAATTTGTTTCTTACAGAAACTCAGACTTCCAAACGATGCAAGAATACACACATTTGACTTAGTTGACAGCAATGAATGTTGCATTACAAGCTCATCTAAGCAAAAACAACTAAACCTCAGTACTTACTCAGTAAAGACTGGGGAATTATTGTATGAGTACAGAGATACTAAACCAACATATGATGACATGGTCTGTGTATCGTTGGGATGGTGTAATGGAGACAGATATGCAGCAGTAACAAATGGAACAAAGTACCTGCACATACAAAATCTGCAGCAACCTCATATTAAAACTAGGTAAGCTTTATACATCATAATAACTTGATTAAAGTTCACAATAAAAGTCTAGTGTTTGATAAAATAGTGCAATAACATTAAACTAGCATTTAAACTCAACTCCTTCTGCAACATGTAAGACCCCGTGGCACGAAAACGTGCCAGTAAACAAGTATTAGATTTTAACTTTGAGAACCGCTGGAAACATATTGTGCCAGCAAACCCCGACCGATTTAAAATTGTACTCTAGTAGTATAATTACAGAAGCAACAGAAACAGAGCAATAACAGTTTATATTATTAATATTAATTATATTAAAATATAAAAAAATAATGGCGGCTCCCCGGGGCTCTACAGGTTAATATTGGACATTTTTGGAATGATACTAATGAAATAAGAAGTATCATACATAGTAATGCAAAATACGGTCTATGCATTGTATAGTATTTCAGGCTGGTCTAAACTAGACAAAATAGTAAATACGGAGATATCTTAATTCATTCAATTGTTGAGGCAAGAGGGTTCTAAAAAGTTACTAACTAAATTACATGTACATTTTCTTCACAGAATAATAAACCACAATGGCTACCGCATAATGTCAGTGTCTGCCAATCAGAAAGCAAACGCTGTAGCTATCACAGACACGTTGGGTAGAACCACGGTCATCAGAGGAAACTTGTTTGACTTCAAACAAGTTGCAAGAGAAGTGCTACATTGGCATTTCTTGCCCCCACTTGCTTCTTGTTTCTCCTTACAAGGTAAATAAAACTGTTGAATTCACAATAATTATCTCTAGTTAGCTAATATGATATGATTGTAGTTATCCCCCTACAGAGAAAGTATAATACACTTCTGGACACATCTATTGGCCCACCTTGTATTTTCAGTGTCGTTTGGTCCTAGCTAAAATTTTATATTAGGTCGAGCAAAAAGTTTTTATGCAGTTTTGAACCTGGCACATTCACAATTTCATTCAATAGTCTTTTTTTGAATTTCGAACACAGAATTTAAAGAAACAAAAGACAATTTGGAGCCTGTTTGTTGATATCAAACAATCAAATACTAAGACAACTTGGTTTTATTGGTTTACTTGGATTTAATTCTTGAAAAAGTGATTGATATCTTTGGTTTTGTAACAAACATTACTTATTCTTAACATTAAGGTGAGGTTCTATCAATAATCTATGGCTACTTCACCTGAAGTCGCCGCCCAAGCTGTGGCACTTATTCAGGCCGGACACAGCCAAAGAAACGTGAGTGTTCAACTTAATTTAAGTCGATCTGCGGTCCGAAATGTTTATCGGAGGTACCTAGAGACTGGCGGCTTTGTTCGTCGCCAAGGAAGGCCACGAACTCGGGTCACAACTGAAAGGCAGGATCGATTCATCGTGACGACCAGCTTGAGAAATCGTCACCTTACCTCCATTGAGATACAAAACCAACTTCGGGACTTCCACGGAGTATCTGTGAGCGCTCGAACTGATCGGAGAAGGTTAAAAGAACGCGATATGGTACCACACAAGCCAGCTAATGGGCCCAAACTAACGCGAGTCCACCGAACAGCGCGCCTTCATTTCGCACGCAGTCATTTAAATTGGACACAGCAAGATTGGAGCCGTGTTCTCTATTCTGATGAGTCTAAAATTGTGTTACATGGCAATGATGGAAGGAAGAAGGTCTATCGACGTAAGGGAGGGCGTTTCGCACAATGCTGCTTTGAAGAGAGGGTTGCTTATGGCGGTGGCTCATGGACTGTCTGGGCGGTATATCCGCGAGCGGCAAAACTCAACTTGAGGTTGTTACAGGACCACGGCTGCCAACATTAAATGCTGAAAGGTACATTCGTGAGTGCTTAGAACCTCACGTGATACCATATGCGGACTATGTGGGCCCAAATTTCCTTTTTATGCATGATAATGCAAGAGCCCATGCGGCCGGCATCGTCAAGGAATATCTTCCTTTATTCTTTATTCTTTATTGTACACAGATATTTAAATACATTAAAAGTAGGACCGGCGATGTACATAGGCGAGCTTAACCCACAATTGGGATTTCTTACAGCAAACCTTATTAAAATATGTTAAAAGAAAATTTTGTTGATGAGGATAACACATAATAGTGCACAACAAACTTCGGGATGTGAACATCACAGTTATGGACTGGCCAGCCAGAAGCCCAGACATGAACCCCATTGAGCACATGTGGGACGAGCTAAAAAGACGTGTTAGGGCTCGTCAGCCAGTTGCCCAGACGATGCAGGAGTTGAAAACTGCCATAGAAGAGGAATGTGAGATGATCCCTCAAAATTTCATAGAGCGGTTGATAAACTCTATGCCTAATCGTATGAGAGCTGTGGTAGATGCCCATGGAGGCAACACGCGTTATTAAATTAAACCTTTATTTGATAAAACATGTTTTTTATTCAAAAATTAATTGCCTTTAACAAGACTCATATCCGACTTGTTAGGCGTAGCTCCATGTCGTATGGTATTCTGAATTCAAATTTAAAACAATACGATCGAAAAAGATGGTAAAATGTATCAGGTTTAAAACTGCATCAACAGTTTTTGTTCAATCTAGCAATCATATTTCGGTAGGGGCCATCTAAACCTAAACTCTAAGGTGGGCCAATAGATGTGTCCAGAAGTGTATATAAGAATATTTTCTAGCATTAGCCTTTTTTGCTTGTTAGTATTTTAGAAGAAATAGAATTCCTAATTTTTGATAAAAAGCTGTACCCTTGCAAATTTACTTCTGGGTAAGAGTCCATGAAGTGGGGTTTTAAGGCTGGATAATGCCACCAAGCTAACTTGGAAGGAGGTGACAAGACAATTTAAGCACCTATCGCAAAACAAAATACATATAAATATTTTACTCAATTATTTTTACACATTTCAGGCAATTATCTGTACACCGGTGGAATGGAGAAAGTACTAGTGAAATGGACAATTGGCAACTTAGCCTACAGAGCCAATGAAAAGGCTTTTATTCCACGTCTGCCTGGAATGATCAGATTTATTACTACAAACAACAGCCACGTCGCGGTCACGTTAACCAACAATTGTAAGTGCTTTTGGAAACATTTAATCTTAAAATAAGGGCTTTCGTACCCTCTCCCACCCTAGGGGAAAGGAACATCTTTGTACTACTGTGGGAAGACACAGATTCAATTATAACAATAGTTGCGGCTTAGAAATTTACGATTCTGTAAAACTGTTACTATTTTGGTGTACAATAAAGTTTATTCTATTGTATAGTAAAATCGTGTTACAATTTCAGCGGTGGTGATCGCCAACGCACAGTTGCGCGTGGTGAGCACGCTGCTGGAATGCGGCGGCGTGTCGCCGGTGGCGCGGGCAGTGGGCGGCGCGCTGGTGTACCACGCGCCGTTAGCCGCACTGCTCACCGCGGGACGCACTGGCCATCTGCAGCTTTACTCTACGAGCACGGACAAAGTGCTGTACAATGTGAGTAGATACAAGGCCACAGAACAGTTGAAAGAAGTTAGAATGGCCTTGTAGGCGGGGCAGGCGTGCCTCAATGTACGCCAAATTGTCATAGTTCAATTTTGGTTCAACCGAAATTTGATTGACACCGGTCGTCAATCGCGATCTTACTGTTATTGTGTATGAAGCTCCGTGAAAAATATCAGTTATGCCGACTTGCGCTATCGCAACGTGTCGTAAAAAATACCAAGTGTGTAGTCTAGCCCAAGAAGGGATTTCTTTTCACCGATTAGTCTAAAAACCTTTAAATACAATTGATATTTATAATTGTAATGATAATATTATGGAATTTGTACATTATAACGATAAAATCGCAATGACATGCAAAATTATACATTGTGTGCAATTCATTGGTACAATCTTGTACTGAGTAAACAAGCGCGCAATGTAATGTGTTCATTGCGATATCACGTGTGGAGAACTATGTCTTGAATTTGACAACTTCACTCCATGGACATAGTGTTGTACCAAGTTGTAACTGTAACCATTATCGATCTATTAAAATAACTTGGTTTCTTGTAGCAGTTATTATTTTTTAAATATTTTATTATTAGTGCTATAATCATATAATGTAGTGTAGTTAAAACTGTTTTGTTTCACCTATTCGTCCTCGAACAGAGTTTAAATACTAATCAATAGGTTAAGTATTTTTCATTCAATAGTATAAATTAGTGTCTTATTTGTAATTTTTCACGCAATTTCGTCCAGTTTAATACAAATAAAATTTGTTTTACTTTGTGGTCTATGGCCGCCATTTAAGAATGCCCGTGATTTTTGGCGTGATATATTTGAGCGAAGTTTGGCGGTTGTATTAATTAAATTGAATTATATACAACAAAAAACTAGTGCGCCTCACCATCAACGATTGCATCACTGCTTACCATCAGGTGAGATTGCAGTCAAGCACTAGTTTATGGTATGTAAAAAAAAAATACATACAAAATGAATTTTATTCTATTGTCACTCTGAAAGACGTTAGGTATCATAAAAACTTTTTACGCAAGTATAAACATAAGACTAGGTAATATAATCAAAAGACTATATCTTAATTTTGATGTACGCATAAGAAAACAAATTTCATTTTTTACCGCTATGTTACAATTCTTTATACTAGTTTTACTGTTGTGTAATGTAATAGTTAGCTAAATTGTTTTTTCTCACAAATGTGTTGAAAAACGTCGTATGATACATGTGAGTAATTGGTGATGGCCGTTCTTGGCTCTCTTGTGGTATTAAACAGTATTGTATTCAACACACTTGTATTTTTAGCAAAAAATATGTTTATCTGTTAATATACTACCTATAGGCTATAACTTGTTTGACATAAAAAAGGAATGGTAATTGAGAGTTTGTTATGCTCACTCAAATGTCTCGGAGAGTGACTGATCATTCCATTGCTTTAAAAAGGTTGAACAGAGTGTGCCTGAGCATGCGTCTTTTACTTTTTTAAAATTATTTATTTACATAATAAAAACCATAAAAGAGAGTAACCGAGATTACGGAGATACGGAGTCTTGCACGTTCTTCTCCATAGAAATCTACGCTTTGGAATATGTAATTAGCATCACTTCTCTGACTGAACAATTTTTTGATAAATAATTCAAAAGTAGGCGTAAGAGGTTTTTCGGAACCAAATGTTTTAATTTTATAGTTTTGTTTTATTTTATTTTTTATTCTTAATATAACATTTATATTACTTTTTTATATAACCAAGTGTACCAATAAATCCATCGTATTGGTACACCACCTTAAATTATAACGATAACTAGTCGACAATATTATCCGTTATTTTTGAATTTCATCGATATGAATTATCGACCTTTTAGTCGCCCTAAATTGCTTTTTTGCATGTGTGATACAACCAATAGCAAAGTTGCGATCTAAGTGTGCGTTGTCTACTAGTGTGCGTAATGCGCGTCCGTATAGGTTTCTTGCCTGTAGTGGAGCTACAGAGTGGGAGACAAACGGCGACACGCGTTCCGATACAAATCAGGAACTATTTCCTTTCTAACTTCCTTTATATGTTCTGTGTACAAGGCAAAGTGACTAAACCTAGCGAAGACTAAGACTGCGATGTTTCGTAATTCTCGTCAGGTAAATCCTGACGAGAATTACGAAACATCGCAGTCTTACGAGAATCAGAAATAACTAATCAGGCATAAAACACTCGTTATAATAAAGACAAAGACACTGACGGGCTGATGAAAGTTAGTTTATCTTAGTGTAGTTTATATTTTCGAAGTATGTCGATATTTGTTCGATAGTAAATCCGACGTGTGCTTTGCCTCATTATATCCACTAGCGCTAGCCCCTACAATCAAACTGAATAAATATTTATTACGAATCTACTCGCATTGAGTTTCTGGCATTCTGTAACTGAAATATAACATCATACTTTTTCTGTTTACAGCTTGACATAACAGAAATGAACAATTTACCATCTGAGAGGTGGAATCTATTGCCATTAGAAACAGAAGTGACGTGTGCAGCAGTCAGCGGCAACGGAGACTGGCTCGTTACTTCAGAATACAGGAATGACGGCATCATATATCCAGAGGAGAAGCTCAAGTTCTGGGCAGCACAACACAAAAACGCTACACCCTTCCAACTCAACACCTGCGTCAATCTATCCCACGGAGGCTGCAATGTAGTCTCTCTAGCACTCAACTATAGAGGCGACTTTTGTGTATCAGCCGGCACTGACCAAAAATTCAGAATATGGAGAAAAGAAAACACTTCTCAGACACATCGTAAAAAGATCGCGTGGAATTGTCTAACTGCGTGTTACTACTCGTCTGGGATTGGTCAGTTTATTTCAAACAGCGTTCTCAACGATTTTAAAGATGGCGTCAAACATAAGCCTGGTAGGGATGAAGACTTGCCTTACTTGCGAGAGGTTGACAAGGAAAATGATGTTATAAAGAAGTTGTTTAATATTCATAAGGAGCATTCTTTAGTTGATGAAGGACAAATCAAAGTGCCTAGGAGGAGGGATAGTGAGTATGATATGGGGGGTGTAGCGATATCGCAGGATGGTTCGCTAATCGCCGCGTGGTTTGGCTGCAAGCTGACTCTGTGGGACACGCATCTCTGCAATCTTAGTACTACGTTGTCTCATCCTGCGCTACGGCCCAAAGGAGTTCACGTTCAGTTCGGAAACAGGGACGCAGCACATTACGTGAGTATCACCATAATACTCGAAAACTAATCAAGTATACTAAGGCTGACATAGTTTTCAATATTGCATACGAATATAAACATTACCTTGATATAAATAAAGTTCATATTCATATGCCACTTTATAAAAAAAGCATTTAATTCAGGCAACCGATAGAACCCATACACATAGCAATTATAAAACAAAACACGAACACAGGGATACATTAATATCATTCAGCAATATCCAATATAAGGGCAATCAATTCTACCGGCAATCGTCGCCAGAACAGTATTGGAGATTGAAGCATCAAACTCGAGACTGGTCGCGATGGGTGACTACTTTGGATGAACGCTGTCCCAGTTAGGGCATCTAAGATCTTAAGTCACAATTAGAGATTCAGCCTTAGTAAACTTTAAATAAACATGATTTGTGAGACTTATTCTTTATTTCCAGTTGGTATGCACAACAGAAACTTGCGTGGCGGTTTGGAGTTTACTATCATTGACCGTGAAATGGCTCGTACAAATAAACCCAACGTGCCTGGCCGCTCACAGGTTCTCCAATAAACTAGCTGTAGCTACGACAAATAATGATGGTAAGTATCTTGCATTAATGGTTGTTAAAGCGTAGACATTAATAGAAAGTACGTCATTAATTATAATGTTTATTACTGGCTTTAGCCCGCAGCTTCGCCCGCGTACATAAAATATAGCCTTTGTCACTCAGGAATACAGCACCTTTCTATTGGCGAAAATTTTTTAGCAATCGGTCCAGTACTTCCATAGATTACCTCATACAAACAAAAAAAACAACTTTATCTCTTTATTATATTAGTGTAGATAATTGATTGTATATTAAAAACAAACATTTCAGTACAAAAATGTATCATTAATTTATATTGTAATTGAACTGACCTGCTTGGTCGCCAGGTACATGGGTCATCTTCGTCCTTTCTGACCCATGACTATAAAGTAGTTGGGTCAAAAAGGGAGCTTGTTCATCACGTCATGATGGTTACTGAGAAGGCGCTAATAATAGTAGATTATTGCATCGAGCACAAAGTAATTTATTATTGCACCGAGCGCCTGATTTAGAGCCCGAGCGTAAGCGAGCGCTATAACCTGATTTAGAGCCCGAGCGTTAGCGAGGGCTATAATCTAATAGGCACGAGGGCAATATAAATTACTTAAGGCGAGTTGCATAATCTGCTTTTCTTTCAACTATTACCTATAGGTAATAGTAGATAAGCGATAAACGACCAAGGACCAAGGCCAAACGACAAACGACCAAGGACAAACGTCAAAACGCAAACGACCAACTACCAACGACTAATGATAATGATGAAGGCTGAATAGAGCCAATCCATGATTAAGATTGGCACCTTTTGGTGCGATAAAAAAATAAACTGTGCAATAATGAAATTTCATACATTTTTATTGCTCTAGAGCAATAAAGACTCGCTTGGTACTGAGTTTTTAGTGTGATTATGATGAAATTAAAGCATAGTTGGAAGAAAAGTAAATAATAAAATCGATATGTTTACAAGTGTGGACTGTCATCGGCGCGACCTTACTTGAAACAACTTCTATCTTTTTCATGTCAGGGTGGCTCGGATCACGGATCTTTTTTAGAGATGTGCCACTATATAAAAAGTTAGCATTGATGAATCTTTTAAGTGTACTGGATTAATTTGCTAATTTTGTATTTTTATTGCAGTTTACGTGTTCACACCCCACAATTCAAAACCGATACTTACGAAGAAGCGACTACTGGATCCATCTACGGGGGTGTTCAAACAATGTACCTTTGGCACGTGCTTCGATGACGACATCAGACTGTACCTTATGAGAAACAATTCTGTAAGTATACGCAATTATATAATCTGTTAAATGAATAATTAAGATTTATATGAAATCTTAATTATATCCCATATTCAAATTTTATCAAAATCTCTTCAGCAGCTTCATCGAAAAGAAGTAGCAAACATATCATGTACACACACAAAATTTCGTAAATAAGCGCCAAGATTAGACAATAATTACTTAAATGAATAACTCCCTCTCTGGATAGAGCACGAGAGAGTGTCCGACTTTAACGTACTAAAAAGGACTAAAACCAATCCGTGTTTATAAGTCCCCCCTCCTCCCCAGGGTAACAGACCTAACTCATAAGTACGACTTTCTTTTTATTAAATACAGATTGATAAATGTAATAGAAATGAACTCTTTCGTTCGTTCGACACTTGGGGAAGGCCTGTGTCCAATAGTGAACGGTTTTCGGCTAAAATGATGATATTCTCTCGTTCTTTCAGGAGATCTACTGCATAGAACGGGAACAGAGTGAAGAGAGTCGGCTGGAGGTGATATCGCACCGCAAGCTGCCCACGTCGAACTTCAGCGCGCTGCTCGCTGAGCAACAGCTGTCCGAGGTGCAGCCCGCCACCGCCGACCACAGCGTCATCGATGTCAACAACCTGGCCGGCTCTACTATAGCTCAGGTATGTCATCTAAGCAGTATCTGTAATGTGGTGATGGGCGATTCCGAGATGTTATAACAATCGATAGAATCGGACTCGTTAAAATAAACGTCGTTCTACATAATAATCGAGATGTTTTTCGATTGTTTCGAGTTAGCAGGATCGACCGCTAGTTTTGATTGTACGAATCAGTAACTCTCACTCTAAAAGCTAAACTATCGGAAAACAACTTGCGAATGAACGCGCCAGTCGCAATAACAGACAGAGTCGAACTCGAGATAATCGGAAACCATCGAGATGTTCAAACAATCGAATAAAACGTCCCGCCATCGCGCATCGCTACTGTAAAGGCAAAAAATATCAGATATCGATATATATAAATCTGCGGTTTTATTGAGTAATTTTATTTTGAGGTGGAAAGTTTTCAAATAACTTCTCCCGCTGTAGGGTGCGGTGAGTGGTTGTCTCAGACTTAGGTACTGAGTAAAAACCATCTATATTCCTTGATTTTCCCTTTGAGTTCTAGGGCTACGGTAACTATTTCGATCATTACCACAGCCCAGTAATAGGTCGTGATGCGTATTAAAAATGGCATTCCAATCAAAATGAGTGAACCTGTCTATTGCGCTCTGGTTTCCGCACTTAGTTCCGTCGGACTATTGTTCGTGCGGGGTTAGTGAAACTAACATACAGCAAAGAAAAGATAAACAGCCTTTATTTACTTGTGGCTTGAAAAAGTATGTTAAAAGACCTTCCCGCAACGCATAATATTCAACAAGTGTCCCGAGAAGATTGAATGAGAGAGTTTTAATAAGCGTTGTCGTGGCTCCTCGAACCATTGCATTCCTACGTATAGATACGTCTAGTCTTTCCGCCTTCACGAGCGACAGTCACGGCGCGTAGATGACAATATATGCTTGGGAAGCCAGCATAAAACTGCTTTAAAAGATATTTATTTATTTAAACTTCATGTACAGTAGTAGTACATAGGCGGACTTAATGCATAAAGGCATTCTCTACCAGTCAACCTACCTTTGGATTAAAAAAGACAACTCACACAACATTGCACATTGTTTTGATTTACGAAATAATATTATTTCTCTTTATCCTATGCATAAATAAATACTCATTGTACTCCGATACCTTTGTTTGATAGCACATTGACATATTTATCGTACCTAGTGCTAGTATTCTTGCGACATGACATAGTAACTCAGCTCTTATCAAGTCGTCAATAAAGTGTTGTACAGCTGTGTACACGGTTTCGCAAGAATCTAACCTGACAGAATAATTCAAAATATTTGCCCGTAGGTCGTTTAGATTTTCTGGATTTTTGATATTACTCATAATAAGTCTAATTTACGCTTAAATTAGTTGACTATATTTGGTCATTGTTTTACCAATACCAAAACCTGTTTGTTCATGGAATATTTTCATCTTATTGACCATTAAATTTTTTTATTGTCATAATAATAAGAATTGAAATTTTATCATATTCTTACAAACTCAACTTCATTTCTTGTGCTAAGTTTGTATATTTACTTTATGATAACTTTCAAATAGGTACGGATGTCAAAAAAATGTTTAAAAATGTTCTATAATTTCAAGTCCTTTGAATCGTAAATGTCCTATTTCGAATTTATTAATTAAATAATTAAAAAAAAATATAATTTATTTATTATTAATTTTTTTTATTTGTAAATTTCTTTGTTTGTTTCAGTTCTCATTGGCATCACCACACATGGTCCCGCCCGTAAGTCTTCTCTGCACAACATTCCTCCAACGCCTCTCTGGTATAGAACAAGTTGAACTAACTGATGACTCCCAAGGAGACAAGCCGATGGAAGTCGACGAAGATTCTAGTGATGACGAAGACACTTCTAAGTTCAACGGGCCATACGCCCCAAAGGTGACGGAACTGTGGACGCCGAACTACGAAGCCGTGAAAGAAAAGAAATTAAACAAAATCATGAACGAACCCTTCCTAGACTTACATTCTACCAGTTCAATGTTTGGTGTGTAGTTTTTAGTTTAAAGTTAAATAAACTTTATAATAATACTGTGACTGTTTTTTTTTTAAGTAACTATAGTACCAATTATAAAAATAATCGTATTGACTTGCTCATCTTAAGGTACTATCTGACTTATCTGGTATCTAGAGCGTCGACGGTGAAAGAAAAAGTACAATACGAGTATGTATACCCTGTAAGTTGTGGAATATTATTATTATCTCGTTATTGATTACTTAACAACCTGTTCTGCGTACCTACCCCCAAACTAAAATATTTTCATCTTCTAGATCACCCTTTCTTGATGATGAACCCTTTTTTAAATCATGTTTCTACTATCTTCATACAATTTAAACTCGAGAATTTATCTCTTGTTTAACCATTAGGTTTGTTTAGTTACTATAATTATGATAACTTGCGAATAGGTACAGACGTGAAATAAATGTGAAAATCAAAGGTAAAACTTTTACACGTATGTGTAGAATTTGATTAGTTCTATTCTATAAAAATAAGCTCAGTTCTCATTAGCGTCACCATACATAATTCCCACCCATACGTCTTCTCTGCACAATCGTCCTACAACGCCTCTCTGGTATAGAACAAGCTGAAATAACTAATAACTCCCAAGAAAACAAACTGATGGAAGTCGATGAAGATTCTAGTGATGAGGAAGACGGAGACCCTCCTAATCTTAATGGGCCCTACAAACGAAGGTAACGGAACTATTGACGTCGAACTACGAAGCTGTGAAAGAAAAGAAATTAAACAAAATCATGAATTAATCTATTCTAGACTTTACCTTACATTTTAAAAGTCTAATTTCTGGTAGGTAATTTTTGAACAATTTTATAATAATTATATGCATTTTGGGTTTATTTTTATGACAACAGTACCCACTCACACACACCACAATGTTTGATTTGTCGATTAGTTAGTTTGTATTTTTTAATGGTCGAACAAAATGATCATTCCTATTTCATTTACTATCCCTACAGTAACTTTATCTACGTTATCTGTCCTATTATAATATTATCTCCCTCTACACTACTCTATATAATACGGCAGTTGTTTGTTTAAATATTACTGTTACAAGTATCATACACAATATGGAATTACTAAGTCAAGATGAAATTAATTTCATCGCAAAACAATGTGATTTTACAAATGTGTTAAATTGGAAGATGGAAGACTTAGCAGATAAAATAATTGGATATTTGGGTGACCATATGAAATTAATAATGCAAGTAGAGACGAACGGAATCAGTTCTTCTCTTAATCTTTTTGTAAAGTGTATGCCAAGATCCGATAAATGGAAGGAGGAATATCTGAAGGACGTCGGATTCTTCAAAAAGGAATACGTCATGCTGAGCACACTTTTTAACGAATTTGAAAACGGCTCCGGTAAGACATGATGCACTTTTTATAAGCTATTAATGGAGATGTATTGATACAACATTCCGTTATAACTGTAACATTAGGACAAAATGTAGTAAAAAAAACAATTGAAAGGACTAATTGCTCATTCAACATATTTCAGGGTCACGAAAATGGCGTCCTAAATTACTGTTTATCAAAGAAGACATTTTTGTGTTTGAAAATGTCTCGCTGCTCGGATATGTAATGCCACATCACCAGGATACCATGACATTTGAAGAATTGAAAGCTACTGTTGAGTCTTTAGCAAGATTCCATGCTCAATCTTACATTTTTGAAGAGAAGAAAAGTAAACAACTGGGTAGACCTTATAGAATATGGGAACATTATAGTGATTACCTTCAAGAACCCAACGTTAGACTCGACTGGCGGAACACAGGAAGAAAGGCAGTGATTGATTATCTCAAAGTATTTTCTAAGTACAAATCTAAACCAAACTTTAATCGATATGTAGAGTCGATTCTACCTACATTATTTGAAAGTGCTATGGAGCTTATGAAACCTAACTCGGAATATCGGAATGCAGTAGTGCACCGTGATCTATGGACTAATAATATTTTTCTCAAAAAGGAAAATAACTCATCCTGTCACGCTTTGTTCGTTGATTTTCAGACTGTTATTTATACGTCTCCAATGCTTGACCTGTCTTCCCTGATATATTTTAATACTTCAAGAAGTGATAGAGATAAATGGACAGAAGAACTTATCGAAATTTACTATGAAGTGCTTTCTGTGGAACTTCAAGACAAGGGAATAGATATCGTACATATATTCAATAAAACTTCTATCACTGAAGCGTACAAGAAAAGTATAGTATTTGGACTAACGCAAGCTGCTATTATAACGCCTATCATAGCTATGAGTAAGGAGAAACGAGAGGAGTTATTTTGTAATCCCGAATCAGCCAAACAAGTCAACGAAGTGAGTCGTAGTCAAGAGTTCATCGATATCGCTAATGAAGACGATAAATACCAAATGAGAATAACAGAGTTATTTGACGAAATTGTAGAGAGATTTGTGTTTCCAAAAAATTATACATGAAACAGAATATAACGTTGAAGTAAACAGTACTATCATTTTTATACCTCCTAGAACTCCTATAATAACACTAGCTTCTACCAACAGCTCCGCTCGCTTGAAAAAAGGTTTCTCCATACAGACTTTGCCTAAATCCTCACTTAGTAGGTACTCGCCCACATCATAAAAAAACCATGTACAAAATATCACGCTCCTAGTCTGAAGTCTCAGTAGTTTCGGCTGTCCGTTGATGTCAGTCAGTCAGTTTCTCCCTTTTATATATACCTACAACTAAGTATACATATAAGATAACGTTTGTAATTACTTAACTAAATGAATTATGTTTTGAATAGACTTGACTTGTGTGTACCCAGCTACTTTTTAACAAACGTATATTTTCCATTTGTATATTAACGTGTTTAAATAAGATAACATTGCCACAACTTGTTGCCAGTTTTTCAGCAAATTATTAGATTTTGGGTGTGTAATTATATGCCATAATAATACATATATGGTAAAATATCTAATCCCATATAATATCTAAAATAATATAATGCCCTTTTTTACCCACACACAACAATATATCACACATGCCTAATGAGCATACCAAACATTTAGTAAACATTATATACACCCATTTATTTTATCTTACCATTCAAAGTCAAAAGCATTTATTTCAAATAGATCTTTGAATAGTCAAAATGTCGGTCATTCAAAATAAAAGTGAAGCTAAATTGCACGTTCCAAAGTGTAGATCTCTATCGCAACGTTTCTTTTAAATCATATTATGAGTTATAATAGTGTATCATTTCATAGGTAAATACCCTTTCCAACTCTTGGATTCAATAGGGACCGGCTTTATCTTTCTATCTATTCCTTTACCGAGCAATGTTGGCACCGTGTACCTAATTGCCTCAACTTACATAGTTACGTGTCTTAAGGCACATTACTTTGTGTAATTTATTTTATCACCACTTTTCCCAAAACGGTGAACGAAAACATCGTGATGGATCAGACATGTCGTAGAACTAAAAATTTGTAGATATTTGAAATCCATCAACCCGCATTAAGCCCATGAGGTGGACGGTCCATTTCTCTTGTGACGTCTCCTCGAGAGAAGGCGTGAATCGCAGCAGTGCACAGTGGGTACATTAAAAGGCTGATCATGCTATGCTATTATATATTTACCGATCGTTATTTATCGTTCGCTTTCTAGAGGGCCTTCTACTTAGTGTGCTTAACTATTTTTTAATATCTTACTCACTCAAAGCACTAGCATTACTCAGGTTATTTGCTTTCTACAATTATTTCCAAGACATACCTAAGGCTGGCAGTGGCAATACCGCATCGATGTTTGCATTCCTCTATCTTATATTTATAGGTATATATCTTGTACTTACTTATCACGAAATCAATATTTACTTAGCGATACTAACAATATTATAATGTACGTTTAATGACAAGATAATTATTCAAATATCAGACGCATGGTTTTAGTTATTGTCTCAGTAGCAATTCTTAATCAAGAAGCTAATAGACATTCCCAGGAAAAAAATGGCGACTGCTGCTGTTGAACTAAATAACCAAGTCAATCGTATAACAGAAGAAGATATCAAATTAATTTTGGCTAGCTATAACCACACTAATGAAGAAATAATTATAGAAAGCTATTCTGTTCACAGCGCTAGTGAGAAAATGTTAGGATTTTTAGCAGAATATTGGAAAGTGAAAGTGCATTTGTCGAATAGAAAAGTTCTTTACTTCTTCATCAAAGCCATCTCCAGATCGAATGCAGCAAAAGCAAACATGGTTAAAGAAATGCGGCTTTTTGAAAAAGAATCATTCTTCTATGGAGTGATCAAGGAGAACATTGATGTTCCGGGTGAGTATACATTGTGTGCCCGGTCAAAGTATTTTCTCCTCACAAGATAACTGAGATTTGATGTGCTTCTCTATTTTTATTTTAGGTCTCAGATCGTGGGCCCCGAAATTAATAACAGCTCTGAATGAAGCAATTGTCTTTGAAGATTTAAATGCCCTACAGTATAAATTACGAAATAAATTTGAACGGTTCGACATGGCTCACACTCTTCAAGCATTGAAGACGTTAGCCAGATTTCACGCATCTTCTATCGTATATGAAGAAAAGAAAAATAAACAAACTCTGGGTGAATACAAGGGATTGAATTATGAGTACGAAAAATCTCTTGACAAAGGTGGATACCATCTATCATCAGATTGGTTCTGTCAATGTATGACAGGAGCATTAGAAGCTATGAAATCATTTTCAAAGTATGACGATACAGAAATCAATTTAATCGAAACTCGTTGGCGGGATGTGTGGTCTACGGCTCTAACTTTGAGTGATTTCTCTCCTAAACAGAAGAACGTAATCTGCCACCGCGACTTGTGGAATAACAACCTTATGTTTCACTACAGTGATGGCGAAGAGAACCGCTTGGAGCCAGACGATTGCTTACTGGTTGATTTTCAAGCGGTAAGGTGCCAGCCACCTGCTGGAGATGTCATGTTATTACTCTGCTGTAATTTAGATCCAAAATTCAGAGAAAAAAACATCGAGATGTTTTTAAATTTTTACTATGAAGAACTTGGGAAAATACTTAATAACTTGAATGTCGAAATCGATGAAATATTGTCAAAAGAAGAATTCCTAGCTTCAGCTGAAGAACAAAGACAGTGGGGTCTCGTTGTTTGTGCTTGTCTTATACCACAGTTCTGGTTAGGTGATGATCAAACAACCGAAATTTTCACTGATAACGCCCAGTTTGATGAAATACTCTCAAAAAATAAAGGACAGTTTATAAAAAAAATGATGGAGTGTAGTTCTGATTACAAACAAAAAGTCATGGAAATCTTTGAAGAAATCGCAGATAGATACTGCTTGCCCGCAAAATAATATGTTATCAAATAAATATTTATACAAAAAGATTGTTGACTTTATAATACTTAATTGTCTAATTAACACGTAGATTTGTGGTTACATACTCACACTATTTACTGTTTAAGATAAATTTACCTACAAGATAACAATTGTTAACTCAAGAAGAAAGACAACTATTAACTCTTCAGATAACCAGAAGCACACGCTTATAAAATGCCAGGTTCTCGTACATATTTACTTCCTCTAATGTATTTCTATTGGTACTACTATAGCTGTGACCATATTCTTCGTGTCGATAACTTCGTGACTCTAGTTATAATTCTTACATTAATGTAAGATTTTCTGTTGAAAATCTGTGTTAACAAGTCAACGCAAAAAAAATACTCAAAAGATAACCATACGCTCCACGAGCGCACAGGCTGTATAAACTGTCTAAGTACCACTGTTAAGCTGATAATTATCAGCTCAACAGTGGTACTTAGATCACTGAATCAATAAGATATCAAGCAAAAGTAAGTGACTTAATAGTGCATAGACATTAACTCTGTAAAACCTTCTCTTTTCGTCTAGAGGTGGGTACTGACCAGCGTTACGGGGCGTATCTAATGTAATGTGTTACACAGCGAGCATTCGTGCAGTCAGTGTGGAGTGATGGATTAAGCCGGGCAACGAGGTTGTGTCAATACAAATACTTAGTGTTCGTTAGTGAGATAAGAACACCCAAAAATTATGTGTCGGATTGATTCTCCGGGCCGGTGGCATGCCCGATAGATGTCGACCGTACCATTCTTCACAATACTTATATTTCCGGTAGTTTTTCGTCATCATAAATTTATCCTTAATTGCAAAGACAAAACCTTCAGTTTCTCCAAAGAGATCACTTCAAACGCGACTTAAATATTTTCGGGTCTCACACATAATTATGCGTATAAATGTCTCCAGAGGTAGAACTACCACCCAATCACCATTCCCGTAACTGTCGCTTACAATTTTAGTCCAACCAACAACAGTTTTAGATGGTCGTTTCCTCCGTGCACGCCTGTTCCCCCGTCCCTCCGTTGACGCCTGTGATAACGCAAGCACCATTTCGGACTACAGCTTATCAATAGTGTAATTAGTAGTATAAGTGACGAGGGTCAGCACAATAATGATTTGATGCATTTGGGAAATCTGTAAGTCTGAGAGGCTTATAACATTCACTTTGATATTATAATATTGTCAAAACGGTTTTCTCTCCCTAATTAACTGTATCAGCTACACTCGACCTAACTCTTAGAGGCGTCAAACATTCTTATATGGATTCGCATATGACGGGGAAATGATCTGACCACAACACGTCATAGGTAGTTTATATAAACATGGCACACAGAGATAATGATGAGATGATGACAGAGATAACATCTGATTGTAACACAACACAATGGTCAAGCCAACGCTTAGACCCACAGGCTATATAGGTGAATGTGTCTGAAGTCAAACCTATGGTCTATTTGCCGGAGCATGAGCCAAAAGGTAAACAAAGAAATCATTTTTTCAAAATGACAGGTATAACCCGACCGATGACTAAACGTCACATTTTAATGCAAAATGTTCGCAGTATCTGTGGTCTACAATTTAGTAGTATTAAAATGTCTTTTTAGGTTCTTTTACATGTAAAGTATTTAATGCATAATTAATAAACATTAAGAAAATAATTAAAAGCATTTATAATGTTTGATTTCAAATAAATCTGGAAAGATAACATAAGTTCCACAGATATCATTCTAAAATATAATTTCTAATGTTGTCAGTGTATTAATACCGTAGTTATTTTTATAAAATTATGTTCACTACATCAATCGTGACATATAAAGAACCCTTTTTATGGTTTGTTTACCTTTTGGCTCATGCCTCGGCGGATAGACTATAGCTTATTTAAATCAACAATTACCCATTTAAACTCCTCACATAATATATTTAATTCATTAAAAAATAATTCTCCAGGATGAACATTAAAATCCCCTAAAACAAAAATAGGTCCGTTTACATAATCTTATATCTATCATAGAACTTAAAGTTCCCATGCAGTCAATAAACATCGCCAGGTATGCGACTTTAGGACGTCCTGTGCCCCCAACGCGTCGTCAGTGTTGCTCAAAGTCATCGCTCCCTATAGATCTGCTTTCCAGATTCCAAGCACCCCGTTTCATGCTCACGTACCCTGCTGGATAATTTGGCGGAGGTAATGACGCGTGCTTCAAGTCTTGTGATATCTGCGCGCAAATCTTCAATTTCTTTAAACGTGGCATACGTATTTTTGATATTATCGATTTTTTTTTATAAATTTTGTAATCATCTGCCTAGCCTTTTCCCAACTATATTGGGGTCGGCTTCCAGTCAAGCTGGATTTAGCTGAATACCAGTATTTTACGAGGAGCGGCTGCCTACCAGACCTCCACAACCCATTAACTGGGGTAACACGGTACTTTATGGCAGGACTGGAGTCAGATTTACTGGCTTCTGACCATCCGTAACAACTGCCAAAGATCTCCAAATGACAGCCGGGACCAACGGCTTAACGTGCTTTCCGAGGCACGGAGGAAACTCGTTATGTTAAGATGGTCACCCATCCACAGACCAACCTTGGCAAGCGTTGCTTAACCTTGAAGATCGACCTGTGCGGCTGTTATTATCTAGCCACGAGCTCCTCTATTTTTTTAATAAATTTTGTAATATTTTTCAATAATTTTGTGCAATCAAGATGATCGAACAAAATTGGATATAGTTTTTCGGGTACCCTAGCCACAAACACTGGAATCACATCTATTCTGGATCAGTGCTTTTAAACATGCTAATGATATTATCCAGGTCTCTTCCTATCTTTCCTTTTCGTTTCCTGGTGATTTTATGCTGATCCGTCGGCAGCGACTTGAACAACGTTAGAGTTTAGAGTTGCTGATTTCACTGCTTGTGAACGCAGACAAGGATTCTTTTCAAAGTTTCCTCGGCAACCACCGATATTATACAACATGTAACATAATTAACGCACATCAAAAACATAATCAGCTATTCCCTACATAAATGTATGAAACAGCTGATATTTTTTTTCGATTTCAGGTTTGGTCCCATAGTAAAAGTTATGCATAATGATGAGTACAATGAGCCCCCAAGAGGATGTGCGTTAATTATGTTACATGTTGTATATTGCACATAAGCTAATAATGCGACGATGATGATATTGCAGACATTTACTTTTAGGCATTACATTTTCACACTTGAGACATTATCAAAAGTCCAAGCCAAAGTGTAAGCTCCGCGATCGTCAATGCTCTCCTTTAACTAATTGTCTAAGATAACTAATTGCCTGCGCTAGGCAATCAGTTATCTTAAGTAGTTAGTTACTATATATAGTCATCTCATATGACAGATGCATTTTGTCCCGCTTTCTGTCATTGCCACTAAAATCCTCGACACCTAACAAGCTAACAGTTTTCTACCTAAATGATGGCGAGTGCTATTCAACTTAATGACCAAGTCAACAGCATAACAGCAGAAGATGTGAACTTAATTTTAGCTACCTACAGCAGTACTAATGAAGAAATTATCTTACAAAGCTATTCTGTTCACAGCGCTAGTGACAAAATATTAGGATTTTTAGCAGAATATTGGAAAGTGAAAGTGCATTTATCGAACTCTGAATGTCTTCACTTCTTCATCAAATCCATCCCCAGATCGAATCCAGCAAAAGCAAACATGGTGAAGGAACTGCAACTTTTTGAAAAAGAAACATTCTTTTATTCAGTGATCAAGAAAAATATTGCAGTACCGGGTGAGTAGATTTTCCTTTCGTAGGATTTCGTAGGGGTCATCCTAGTAAAACTACTAGTTCTGTTTGAAAACCAGCTTCTAGCATATATTTCTATCGAGATTTAAATACATTCTGAATCTGATTAAAACTAAAGACAATGCGCTATTTTATTGTCAGCTAATCAACATAAACTTTGCATACGAACTATTTCCGCCAGCGGCTTTGTCCACGTGGATGGATGGGAAATTATCCAAAGGGTATATATTCACTGGGCGCGCCGTCATTATGGCATTTTACACGGCACCGTAGCAAAAACTGATATAATTACTATATACTAGGCTAAATAAGTCGGTCATTGCACGAAACTACACATTAATTTATCCTTAAAAATCAAATCTTTATAGAACACGTAATTTTAATAACATCATATTTTTAGTAATCTATTTTAATTAAATTTTAGGTCTCAAACCGTGGTCCGCGAGGTTAGTAACATCTCTGAAGGATGCAATGGTCTTTGAAGATTTAAATGCCAAACAGTACAAATTACGAAACAAATTTTCTACGTTAGACATGGCACACACTCTTCAAGCATTACAGACGTTAGCTAGATTTCACGCATCCTCCATTATTTATGAAGAAAAGAAGAGAAAAGAAACTCTTGGGGAATACAAAGGCATTTATTATGAGTATGAAACTACTCTACGTCACGATGAATACAATCTTGCCTCAGATTTCATCTTTCAATCCATGATAGGAGCTTTAGAAGCTATGAAGTCATTTTCAAAGTATGGCGATACAGAAATGAATTTAATTGAGAGCCGATGGCGGGACGTGTGGTCCACTGCCCTGAGTTTAGGCGGTTACTCTTTTCAACAGAAGAACGTTGTCTCACACCGTGACTTGTGGAATAATAACCTGATGTTCCATTATAGTAAGAACAATGAAAACTGCTGGGAACCGGATGATTGTGTTCTAGTTGATTTTCAAGGTGTAAACTGCTCGCCACCCGCTGCAGATGTTATGTTATTACTCTGCTGCAATTTGAATCCAACGTTAAGAGAACAAAATATTGAAGAGTTTTTAATTTTTTATTATGAAGAACTTAGAAAAATACTTGATAACAATAATATCGAAATTGATGAAATATTAACAAAAGAAGAGTTTATGACATCCGCTGAAGAACAGAGACAGTGGGGGCTCACTATATGTGCCTGTCTTTTACCGCACTTCTGGTTAGACGATGATGTTACTACAGAACATTTCAGTGATAATGCCAGGTTTGATGAAATATTCTTTAAAAATAGAGGAGAGTTTATAAAGAAAATGATGGAAACTAATTTTGATTACAAACAAAAAGTCATGGAAATCTTTGAAGAAATCGCAGATAGATACTGCTTGCCCGCAAAATAATATGTTATCAAATAAATATTTATACAACTAAATTGTTGACTTTTTATAATACCTAATTGTCTAATTAACACGTTGATTGGTGGTTACATACCACACTATTTACTGTTTAAGACAAAATCTATACGTGTGCCTACAAGATAACAATTCTTAACCCTTGAAAGATAACTATTGCAACTCACTCTACAGATAACCAGTAGCACAAGCTTGTAAAATGCCAGATATTTACTTCCTTTAATGTATTCCTATTGGTATAATGATAACTGTGACTCCATTCTACATGTCGATAACTTCGAGAGCCTATTTATATTTCTTACATAACGTCTTATTAACAGAAAGTCTGTGTTAACAAATCAAAGCTAAAAATTACACAAAAGATAAACATACGCTCCACGAGCGCACAAGCTGTATAGACATAACAGCATAACAGTGGTACTTAGGTCATCTACGGCATTATAACGATTCGTAAGTGGTGACGAACAATAGAGTTGGCAGGAAACCTCAAGCATGTAGATAGGCACTCTAAATGAAGAAAAACCCTCAAAAGCGTAGGTTATCTTGCCAAGGTTAAATACATCAACATATAGCACATCCAACTATATTGGGGTCGGCTTCCAATCAAGCCGGATTTAGCTGAATACCAGTATTTTACGAGGAGCGGCTGCCTACCAGACCTCCACAACCCATTAACTGGGGTGACACGGTACTTCATGGCAAGACTGGAGTCAGATTTACTGGCTTCTGACTATCCGTAACGACTGCCAAAGATCTACAAATGACAGCCGGGACCTACGGCTTAACGTGCTTTCCGAGGCACGGAGGAAACTCGTTATGTCAAGATGGTCACCCATCCACAGACCAACCTTGGCAAGCGTTGCTTAACCTTGAAGATCGACCCGTGCGGCTGTTATTATCTAGCCACGAGCTCCTCTAGCGAAAAGAAAAAAATACATCAACATATAGCAAAAAGTCTAAACCGCTAGTTTTAGAAACTGTTTTATAAAAAAGTTCTAAAGATATTTTTTTGAAATTTCTTTTTTCATACTAAAAGTTTCGACACCCTTTAGTACAGTAGGTAATAAGGGAATGACATTTTCTACGGAAGTACCAACATGGAATGTGAAGCTAGAAAAACAAATAAAATAAGGACATGCCATTAAATTGTCGTTAGACAATAACCTGTGACCATTTGGTAGGTAATTATAAACAGATCAGTATTAAACGACAGATAAGGAGGAAAAACAATCAAGGAAGCGTGCTTATACAGGAGCAAAGATTAATAGCTACGCGTGTAACTGAATAAGGATTTTTTGTTGAGTGACATCAGAATATGGATTTTTAAAAATTCTTCTGAATAAAAAATAGCTAGATTTACAGGGGGGGAAATCTACAACTAACTTTTGCTGATCTAGGTAGGTCGAGAGATTTTAAAAATTGATCCTGCTAATCAATTTTTAAACTCTTCTTAATTTAACACGTTTCTATGGAAAATTTGTATTTGAGGTCAAAGGTCACAAATTAGTGTTTTTTGCGTATAGGTATACGAGTATATCTGAAACAACGAGAGCTATCGAAATGTTTATTTGAAGGAAGCTGGAATGTCTATTCAGGCCCGCCGCTAGCTGTTTGGGCGCCCGCGTGCAACACCGGTTAAGGCGCCCCTGTTTTTTTTTTGTTTTTTGATGGGATAAATTAATTACCAATGACTTCTCCCGCTCTAGGGCGGAACGGGAGGGCTTGTAAGACTTCTAAAGCCACACGCATGTTCCTTGATATTTTTTTTTGCCATTCCAAGATAGGCCTTGCTAGGTCACTACAGTTTTGCTGACATCTCTTTGAGGCGCTCGTGGAACACTACGCGGCGTCCATTCCTTCCAGACGTCTTTCTGGCCACTCCTCAAAGAGGGTAATTACTGCCATAATGACGGCATGCCAACCAGTTGCGTCAGTAGCTGTCATCATTCCACCATGAGAATCCGTCGGAACTCCGTCTGCATGCCGCGACTTGTCGCGGCAGCGGAGTGTCACCCCGGCGCTGCTTCTCACGCATAAAATGTGAATGCGTGCAAGGATGTGGTCTCCAGATCCCATGGTGGCAGGCCAGCACGGAGTCCCGCCGCTTTGCGGGAGACCGTGCGGTATCACCGCACCATCTGGATAGCCATGACCCTCTGGCAAATGTTTAGCTTGGTCGCCGGTTGCTTACGCAGCGACGGCGCCCATACTGGTGCCCCGTGAAGGGCCATGGACCGAACGATCCCCACGTAGAGCCTCCGGCAGGAGGCCTCTGGACCCCCTAGGTTGCGCTGGAGCCGCGATAGGGTAGCCCTAATCCGGTCCAGTTTCCTAGACCAGACGTTAAAAATGCTCCTCGGTTCAAATTTTAGTAATGCGTAATCCTCAAACATTTCTGTTTATTTCACGACATAACCGCTGACTTGTTTAAATTTTTCGAGTTTAGGGGCACCATGGTGGCTTGTTCAAGTGGTGTTGGGTTTCGCGCGCCAAAGGTACACATATAATGAATCATCTGACATGTAAACACACATTTGAGACCTCATCAGTTCCTTAGATATTAAGCCAGTGTATAATAAAAATATATTAGGCATACAAATTATGACACTGTTTAATTTTTGGCGCCCCCTTGATGATGGCGCCCGCGTGCACCGCACGCTCTGCACGCCCGCACGCGGCGGCCCTGTGTCTATTTTGACTGGACTATTTATGTTTTCTGGACTATTTAAGTTTTCTAAAGAACGGTTCCTATAATTATTAAGCAACGATCGAACATCGATACCTCTAACTATTATAGCATAGCTTTTTTCTCAATCAGTCAATTTTAGGGTTTCGTAACTCAAACTGAAAAATTTGGACTTTTATAGGATCACTTTGCTGGCCGTCTGTCTGTCAAGACCCTTTATCTCGAGAACGCATGAAGGTATCAAGTTGAAATTAAAACCATATACTTATATCCGCGGTGTGTAAAAATCAAATTCGAAGAAAGACAACGAAAAAAAAAAAGATAAACGGAATTTTTTTATTTATAGGTAGGTGCACACATTGAAACTATGACTTAATTTTTTTTTCATGAAATCATATAATTTACTTACCGAGTACTCATCTTGGTACACAACTCCATCTCGTTCCTTGTCTGTTTTTTTTTAATTGTGAACTGACTATTCAGTCAGTGACCAATAGCCGTAGCATAATATAAACAATTCACTCGCACGCATATTAATCTTGTGTCTTGTTTGCAAGTGAGAGAGCATGATTAGCCATCATCAACGCAGTTCTTTAACTACAAAATGCATCTCATATAAAGATGCATTTTGTCCCGCTAGCTGTAATTGTCACCGATACTCTCCACATTCAACAAACTAAGTTTTCCACCTAAATTATGGCGAGTACTACTATTCAACTTAATAACCAGGTCCACAGCATAACAGATGAAGATGTGAACTCAATTTTAGCTAGCTACAGCAGTACTGATGAAGAAATTATTTTGCGAAGCTATTCTGTTCACAGTGCCAGTGACAAAATGTTAGGATTTTTAGCAGAATATTGGAAAATGAAAGTGCATTTGTCGAATAATAAAATTCTTTATTTCTTTATCAAATCCATCCCAAGATCGAACGCAGCAAAAGCAAACATGGTAAAGGAAATGCAACTTTTTGAAAAAGAAACGTTTTTCTATTCGGTGATCAAGGAAAGTATTGAAATACCGGGTGAGTAAATTTTCTTTCTATTGGATTATGTGGGGGTCAGCCTATTAAACATTTCCATACTTAACGTAAAGTTCAATTTGAAAACCAGAGCCCAGCACTTAAGTATTTTTGCTTTTCAGCTAATCAATATAAACTGTGAATCCAAACTTTTTCTGCCCACGGCTACGCTCACTTGAAAGTCACAAATTGCCCCAAGGGTACATACACCCGGGATGAATTCTTTGTCTCCATTCCTGAAATGTGACATTATCCAGGTTTTACCCGAGAGCCAAGTTAAGACGTGAAGAGATAACAGAGTTATTTCGTGTTTTTAATCTGTATGGATGTGACCCTTACCGTTTTATACGGCACCGTAGCAAAATCTGATATAACTCCTATATTTGAGGATAAATAAGTCAGTCATTACAAGAAAGCAGACATTTAATTATTTATTATTCGTTAAAATCAAGGCTTAGTATGAGACGATTTTTTATTAACTTTTAGTAATATATTTTAAATCTAATTTTAGCTCTCAAACCGTGGTCCGCGAGGTTAATAACATCCCTGAAGGATGCAATGATTTTTGAAGACTTAAATGCCAAACAGTACAAATTACGAAATAAATTTTCTACGTTAGACATGGCGCACACTCTTCAAGCATTGAAGACGTTAGCCAGATTTCACGCATCTTCCATTATTTATGAAGAAAAGAAGAGAAAAGAAACTCTCGGAGAATACAAGGGTATTTATTATGAGTATGAAACTGTTCTACATCTAGGTGAATACAATCTTGCCTCAGATTTCTTCTTCCAATGCATGTCAGGGGCTTTAGAAGCTATAAAGTCATTTTCAGAATATGACGACACAGAAATGGATTTGATTGAGAGTCGTTGGCGGGACGTGTGGTCCACTGCTCTGAGTTTAGGCGGTTACTCTTCTCAACAGAAGAATGTGGTCTGTCACCGAGACTTGTGGAATAATAACCTTATGTTCCATTACAGCTTGAATAATGAAAATCGTTGGGAACCAGATGATTGCGTTCTGGTTGATTTTCAAGATGTAAGCTGCTCGCCATCCGCTGCAGATGTTATGTTATTACTCTACTGCAATTTAAATTCAACATTCAGAGAAAAAAATATCGATATGTTTTTAAATTTTTATTATGAAGAACTTAAAAAAATACTTGATAACAATAATATCGAAATTGATGAAATATTAACAAAAGGAGAGTTTATGACATCCGCTGAAGAACAGAGACAGTGGGGGCTCACCATATGTGCCTGTCTTTTACCGCATTTCTGGTTAAACGATGATGTTACTACAGAACATTTCAGTGATAATACCCAGTTTGATGAAATATTCTTTAAAAATAGAGGAGAGTTTATAAAGAAAATGATGGAAACTAATTTAGATTACAAACAAAAAGTCATGGAAATCTTTGAAGAAATCGCAGATAGATACTGTTTACGAGTGTAATGAAGTGATTAAAAACTGTATATAGTACCTATATTTTATAGCAATGTCTCAATGGTAAGGTGGTTACTGAATCTTGACTATGTCTATGTGTTTACACACAAGATACTTACGTATCTATAAAAAATAATTAATTATAGTGTTTTATTTATTTTTCTTTATTTAGGTAAAACACACATGCGATTTTTTGTTGTTTATTTGTCAATGTACGTGTAGTTCACATGTTACAATTATAAACTATTTCATAACCTATTTGCAGTGTTTCGTTAAAACAGGCTTAACACCTTTACAATTTGGATGTGTAGATACTTAATTTATTAAACAAAATACACATAGGAAGATAACAGCGAAGCTAGAAAAAAAAAAGAAAAAATTATTTTACAATAACTCTTATCGTATAATAGAACTTCACTAGGTAACAACTACAGTTGCCTCTGAATGCATTATAGAGGTATCTATCTCGAAAAAAATATATGTATTGAGCGACGAAAATACTAATAATAAGCACTGTATGTACCATGTTTCTCATGTAAGGACTCTTATGAGGAGGTCTTTTATGAGAAATTTCGCTAAACACAGCTTGCTGTTTGTAGCTTGCTCAGTAGCTCTTTTTGAACAATTAACGAGAACGATCTTCAGACTTAGGTTTATCCTTGTCTCCGACCTTCCCATTGTACGTCCATCCCCAATTCGGGATAAACTTGTTATCTTGAAGGCTTCTCATCCCAAACCGTCTGTGCCAAGGGTCGTCGTCTCGCTGGCTGTATATGTCGCAGAATGGACGAAGAAGCAGAATATAGAACAGTTCCACGAAGCTGAGGATACTGGCACCTAGGAACAACCCTCCGGTTCCGCCGGTGGACACTGCAATAAAAACATATATTAATCCTTCCTCGTTACACATTCCAAATTGTTGCATTTCATTTTAAAGGGACACAGCTTGTTGTACGGTCATATGTTCGTATTGTCCAATATTAACACTTAGAAAATACCCCTACACTTGCGACACACGTATTGCATCATATCACACCGTCATACACTTCACGTTTCAATTTTAATATAATTGATTTATAGTTTTTAGCACAATTTATTGTAAGATGACTGTTGCATCTTATTTGGTTTGGTGCCTACTACGAAGAATCACTTTTTTAAGCCTTTAGTTAATTAAAAATCTTAGACTTTGTAACACAACAGGCTTATGGTGAAATAAAATAAAATATTATTACTTGTAGAAGTTTAATTTTATTTTTTGCATTTTATTTCCTCTTATCCATATCCTGCCTAAGTACCTACTTGTATAAAGTTTCCGAACACGACTTTGCCATTTGCTTATTTGATTTTCTCAATGCAATCTCTCACCGACTAAATCCAGTACTCCTCGCACCACGTTCCTCCTGTACCGTTCACTGGGCAGCACCGCCAGCTCTATCTGCACACTCGCGTAGCTGTCAGTCGTCACGAACTTGAAGTCCTTCGTGATCGTGATCTCTGCCTCCGTACACGATGGGAGACAGTTGCACGATAGACCAGCACGGGACGACCAGCTGGCTTTGAGGACCTACATTCAAATCAAGTCACCAGTGAGTCAAACTAAATTTAATCTTGGAATCGAAATTCGTTGCCGTTGCATCGATACCAAAGTTTCAATTTCCCAACTAATAAATAAATAAAATTAATTTAATAGTATCTATAAAATTGCGAGGAACTACGGCCTTGGCAAGAATAATTAAGTTAATTACACGATTACGTAGTAACTCACCGAAAGTTCATGGACATGGCTGTTCAAGCAGATGATGCCGCTGACATTACACCTGAGATGTTCCGGAACATTCGGCATGAAGTAATTCGTGCAGTTACAAAGTTGCAGCTGAGCATCCTTCCTACATTGCACAGTGCACGCGGTGTACGAGTAGTGATGATATACTTGCAAGAAATTCTCATCAGTGTAACGACATTTCCTTTTTTCTGGCGATATCAAACGGGCACCAGCATCATTCTCAATGTTGCGTATGGTTATATAACGCCTACAAATCATGGAAGGATTACTAAATTAACATTATTACAGCACTGTACTCGAAATTCCTTGGACTCAATTCGCTAAGTGTTAATTTGATGAACTCGTTAGATAGCCATCGTTTTACGAGACCCATGCATGCGATGCAACAGAAAATGGAACAACGGGATGTGATTATGTCACATCGTTCTGTTTACCTATGGTCAAATTCGCAATAGAATCATAGTTAGATAATACAATGCCTTACTTGTGAAATATTTCTTGTCCCACTGTTAAAACATCTGAGCCTATAGTAGTGAGCGTGGGAACTTCTTCCTCGTTCAAAATGTAAATGTTTGCAGTCACCATAACATCGAATTTGATAGCTCCAGGTCCTGTCGTACGATTACTTGTCATGTCTAATCTAAGAGCATTCCTTTCTCTGAAAGAAACATATTCATTAACCTATCAAGTAGTATTATTACATCCATCAAATTGATTTGGAGATGTGTAGAAAAGACCTATCCTGCAAAGCCTCAACTCTTGTGTTGTTATGAGTAGGTACTTAGTACTTATAGTAGGTACACTTAGTTTACTCCGAAATTACGTATCTACCATACTTGTTATCTTTAAACCCCATCCCATTAAAAATAGTACTCCCATTGAAGTAGTCGGGTAAGTAAAAATAAATGTCAAAATCAAAATGGGTTTTATTTCTCACAGGCCTACATGGGCACTTATAAAAAGTCAGAAGTTATGGTTATAATTGGCCATTTCCTTCAGAAAAGAAACGGCAAGAAACTCAATGGATACTCTTTAAAAAACAATATTGATTTTACAAAATTCCATATTACGATATTAATAGATATGTTAGGACCCGTCAATATTGCACCTAAAAGCACAATAAATTATCTCTGTCTGTCAAACTACGATTTATAACGGAACCGGCGTCACTCAGTCATCAGGCGCTATTATAAATTCTAACAATTAAAACTGTTTCTCCCGGAAGAAACAAAATGAAAATTGAAACAGGTTATTACGTGCATAGTAAATCCTACGTACTAGTATCGATCGACACTTTCCCTTACCTTCCTTGCAAAGTATTAATAGCATAACACGTTCCAAGCTCAGTGTCCATCGGTCTGAAGTACTTGCAACATTCGAACGGAATCCCATTCCATGAGCAGTTTGCTAATGTTTCTTCACAGGTGCTTCGGACCTAAAACGATTATTATAATCTATTGGTTTGTATAATTCCTTGACAAGAATATTCTTGAAGAATTTATTTCAATATGACACATGTTGCTAAATACAAGTTATAAGCAGACTAGCTTCTACCAGTGGATTCGCCCGCATGGTAAATACTAGTAGAAGTAGTAATACTGGTAAATTTTCAGAATCAGTTCAATAATTTCCTATATTACCTTACATACCTACAAACTTACAAACACCTCTTTAGAATACTAATACAGACAAATGTTTAACTAGTCCTACTCAATAAGCTAATTTAATATCAGAAACCTTTCCACTATTTATAATACATTGCAATATCTGGGTTTATCCGTTTATTTCCATTTAGCAGGCTTGCATACTTACTAAATTAGCATAATACGTCAGGTTCGTTTGCATGCAGTCCGGCAGTGGGTCCACCAAGTTACAAAATTCTGACGTATAGTAGGTAATTCCTTTGAAAAATGCGAGCTCTTTTAACACTTCTTCCATGTTGAAATCGTGGTCTTCTCCCCATAACCTACAAGGAATACTTACCTAATTAAGATAGAACTAACAGACTTTTCCTTAGCAAACAATCTTGGTATAGGTAGATAGTAGGTACTGTAAAAGTAGAGTATCCACAAGAATATTTCTCCTGGAGTCAAATGAAATGTAGATACAAAAAGTACGGTGACTTCCAATCCGATCAACCGAACGGATCAACTAGTTGGGCCGAATGGAACTTGATGAAGGTGTTTATTCCAATCTGACCAACTTTGACAGGGATCAACTGTTTTCTTTCACAACGGTACAACTTTTTAGTTGGTCCGATAGGAATATTTTACTTTCTTTGAATTTGTTCTTATTAATTGATGTGCTTTAATGCACGGGTGATTTTTGAAAGGTGGAAAAACACTTGTGAAATTTTTGAAACCTTGAAAAGCACTGGAGATAAAAAATCTTGTGAAATTTTTGAAAGCTTGAAAAACACTGGAGATAAAAACACTTGTGAAATTTTTGAAGGATCAAAAAGTACTTAAGATAAAAACACTTGTGAAATTATTAAAGGCCGGACAAACACTAAAGGTAAAAACACCTGTGCATTTTTGAAAGGTTGAAAACACTATGGAAATCTGAGCAAACCGACGCGGACGCTTCAGAAACGGCAACACGGCGTTCTCACTTTCCGCATGACGCAGATCCGCACCGGTCATGGGAAGTTCGGGAGGTTCCTGCACCGGATTCGTACGTAAGAAACGCCCGGGTGTCACCATTATGCTGATCACTGGGAGGACACGGTGGAGCAGTTCAGGCTATGATCCGGAGCAAAGAGGAGTGGCAGGCGGTCGCATCCCTCTGCGAAGCAGCAATGCTAGCGAAGGAGGAGGCCGCTCGTGTGAGAGAACGAACTTCCTCACGCCCCAGCCGCCGAGATTCTGACTCCGACAGCTACCCACGGCAAACGCAGGCTTGCGGACGCCGAGCAATGGGTAGCTCGCCGTCCGGCTGTCCGGCAATCGACCGGACCGAGCCCAGTCGTCAACAGTGTGTAGTGATCCACGCGCTCTTCAAAGAGATGTCAGCACATCGTAGGGGCCTAGCGGGGCTAATACCCGTAAGCTAGGACCGCGAGGAATTTCTGAAAAGCGAACCCGTAGTCCTAGAACGCAAGGGGCAACTGAAGGACACGGATATGGTTTTAGTCAGTAAAAGTCTGACACTCCGTTTCCACACTCCGCACTTCCGCTCCGCCCAGAGCGGGAGAAGTCATTAGATGATCAATATACCTAAAAAAAAAGTGTACATACTATTTCTTAATATTTTGTTTAATTATTTTAATGTGGTTTTAATTGGTCCCGTTAAAAATAAGGCAAACAAGGATGCTTGCTTTAAGCATGTAGCATCGGCGGCGCTGGCCAGCCTCAGCCACGGCGACGCGCTTTCTTACCACCTGCTCCTCAACTCACGGGTCACCCTACCCCTCCGCGCCTACGCGGGCTTGAATTGCACACTAGGGGTAGAGCAGACAAGACTATGTGAAGTCAATTTGCAGGACGTCACCTTTTGGAACACCCGCAGCCGATTCACATCATTCAGAGGAATCTTCATTAGATCGAACAGACTATGAGCGACTCCGAAGATAAGATTCGGACCACTCAATTACTGGATCAGAGATATTAAGGAAAGAAAAGATTCCTAAGAGTACGTCAAAGTCCTGTAAAACCAATACCGTTTAATTACTCAGATACCCGCGAAACGAGACACAATAGTAAAACAATAACAGCGCGGTCTCATAGGACCGGTTGGGGATTCAAACGCTAAACAGTTATTTGACATGAGTGATCACGGTTCTATGGCCAAGTGGCCATATAGGACAAATAATGAGACAGGTGTGGTGAGAACTTTGGAGAGGATTTGGAGGATGAATATTGGGTGAAACTGGGATGGTGAGCACGGATTTGAAACTTTGGGAAGCGGTAGGGCGTGAGCCTTCTTCCAAGCAGATGGGAAAGAGTTATTGAAGCGGGAAAGATTTACTATGTGAGTTATGAGTTATGACCGGAACTATTTCACTCGTTCAATTATTATTATTTTTTTACCTTAAGTATTGATACTTCATTCAAAAATGTCACAAGTATTTTTATCTCTTGAGCTTTTCCACTCTTTAAAAAAATTCACATGTGTTTTTATCTCTTGAGTTTTTCCACTCTTTAAAAAATTCAGAAGTGTTTTTACGTCTAGTGTTTTTATATCCTACTAAACAGTTGTATCGTTGAGATCTAAAATAGGTAATCTGATGAGTTCCATTCGGCCCAACTAGTTGGTCCGTTTAGTTGGTCGGAATGGAAGTCATAATAGAGCTATCGTTAATTACACGATTGCCCAAAAAAAGGAATGTTGTGGTTGTCAGTTTCAATATTCCACCTAAATAAATAAAATAACTTCTAAATTACTGGACTGATTTTTTTAATGTCTAACTGTAGTGTCCTCCTAGTATGAAATCAAGATTTACTTATCCGATATTGCTTCAACGCGGTTTGAATTATCATTTTCGCAAACAACAACGGCGGGGAACTCGGTGTTCCAGTCCTTGTAGGTGGTTTCCACCACGAACGAGATGGGGTTGTTCTGGAAGGCATCGTACTGGGCGGCGATCAACAGGGATGAGCCGTACCAGGACAGAGCTACGACTATCAGCCAGAATATCCTGCAACATATGTACCTAGGTCAAAAAGTAATTTAATTTATGAAAATAGTTTTTTTACACAATGGTATTCTGAGAAAGGATCGATTTTTATTGTTATTAACAAACTTAATAGGTACGAGTACACTGAATAAAATTAACGTTTGAATCCCCAACCGGTCCAATGAAACCGCGCTGTTATTGTTTTACTATTGTGTCTCGTTTCGCGGGTATCTGAGTAACTACAAAAAAAACCTTAAAGCAATTTAATTACTCAGATACCCGCGAAACGAGACACAATAGTAAAACAATAACAGCGCGGTCTCATAGGACCGGTTGGGGATTCAAACGTTAAAGCATGGCGTCGAAAAACTCTTTCGTAAAAAAGACAAAAATGATTTTCACAGGTTTCCGTAGGATAAGCAGACATTTTCGAGTCTAAAATCATGATATCTTTTTGTTCTCAACCGGTAAAGCAATGCACATGCAATGTTATCTCTCCGCCATTTTTGATTGACTGGTAGAGAATAATAAGGAATTATGTCCGCATAAGTGCACGAGTACCATGAGTGTGCATGTAGTTTAAATTAATAATAGACATATTAAGACATAAATAATGAACTATCAACAATAGTCCGGTCAAAATAGACTAATTAATTGGGGTGAGGTTACAATAATTCGCACTTGGCTGAAAATTGGTAGGTTTGTTCAATACACTATTATAAAGGAAATCTGAAAAGTCCTCATCGATCCGGCACGTGCAAAAAAATATACACGCGGTCAAAGGTCACAAAAATGGGTTTTTCGCGTTATTAAGCAAAATGGTAAGTTTTATCATAAAATTAGCTCAGACAAAAATTATAGATCAGACAATTATCTATAAATATGTCTAAATACTTTTTTCCTAAGAGCCACCGTTTTTGAGATATAACGATTCAAAATATTGAAAGAGTTGTAATCGTCAAAATATGAATAAGTACACCACGTATATACTCGTACATCACTGAAGCCGTAATACAAGCAAAAATATCGTTCTATCGGTCAGTGTGGCTAACACATATAAAATATGAAAATTTGGGGTAAAAAAAACCCCATTCCCTTGTCTTCTACGCCAGTGTAACCTTCAGCAACATCTGCCTCCCATTCAATTGTCTGCGTGGCTAGGGTCGTATACCTGCTTTATTTTACTATGCCGAAGACATTCAATGCTACTAGAGTGCGTCTAATGATAGAACGACCTGGAGTTTTTGATTTAATGGGCCACATTATTCAGCCACAATTGTCCGAAATAAAAAAAGTTGTGAAGTGTCAAGACATGAAGAATCATGTCTTGACACTTCACAACTACTAGTTAGTAATACCACATACAAAATTTTTGGATTCAACCTCTTTTTCTCAGGTTGCGCTTGCTACTGTTTCAACTTTTTGAATCGTTATATCTCAAAAACGGTGGCTCTTAGGAAAAAAAGTAGTAGACATTTTTATAGATAATTGTCCGATCTACAATTTTTGTCGGAGCTAATTTTATGATAAAACTTACCATTTTGCTGAAAATCGCGAAAAACCCATTTTTGTGACCTTTGACCACGTGTATTTTTTTTTGCACGTGCCGGATTGATGAGGACTTTTCACATTTCCTTTATAATAGTGTATTGAACAATCCTACCAATTTTCAGCCAAGTGCGAATTATTGTAACCTTGGATGTCTAAATTGACCGGACTACAAACTGTGCAGTAGTTTGGCAGGAGATTTGTGGACTAATGTAACTAACTTAACCTATCACATACCCGCAAAACGAGACACAATAGTAAAACAATAACAGCGCGGTCTTTAGGACCGGTCGGGGATTCATGAATTAATTGAATAAAAATGTGTCAAATATTTTAATTACCTCTCCACCCAATGTCTTTGGTTATCAGCTATGAATCTAAAACCATGGATCGACGTCGTTTGCGGCAAACTTTTGATTCCATTCCACCATATCTCCAAATACCTTTTCCAGGATTCTTTTGATCGCATTTTACGTACTAGGTATACCTCAAAAGTACTGTTCGAGCAAATAAATTATCATTTACTGTGGAACTGAAATGACTGAACCATTTTTTACATCGGTTTTTATTTTTATATAACAGCTTACGTGCGTAACAATAACGTACACGATTCAGAACATATACATAAATAATAGAGACGTAAAACTACTGCAAGCGCCTAAAGTCTAATATAGATTTTAATCAGACTGAGAACAACACAGGTGTTCTAATGGTAGGCCCATTACACTGATAACAATTTGTGTAGTGTAATAATATCCACTACTATGTACTACACAAAGCTTTTCTACAGTTTCTACCCACTACACACAAATTATCTAATAAATACCCCACACCCTTTACGTAAAGTTTGAATATGCCACTGATTGGTTTAACTGAGGCCACTAAGACAGAGTCTTGTATCTTTTTCAATACTGTTTGTTCTTATAAACCATGAAGCAAATAACCGGTGGAGTGCGCGTACGATGCTATTGCGCTCACCAAACATATGCTAAAACTAGTAGAAGCGGCAACCGCAAATGTAGTACGCAGGTCACGTGCTCCCGATTTTTAAGCGAATCAAATTAAAGGTACACGACTTGACCTTGAACGGACCAATAGCAGCCGCGCATTTTTCTTCGTCCCCCGGCCCGCCGTGGTGAGTTGTTTACTTAGAAGAAATCGGGCTATGCGCTCTCTAGTGGTTATATTCTCTATGTTATAAACTGATTCACATAATATTTTAGATCACTTTTTCCACATAATAACTAAGGCCTCTTGTACACGGCACATTTTTTAGTACATAATAAAACGTACCGTGAACAAGACGCCATAGACTGAGATACAACACTGATGAAACACGGCGGCGGCGCCGCGCCGTTCCGTAGCGTCGCCCTTTGTGTCTACAAACTCTCTCAGTGATCCATACTACACTGTGCACCACGCTTACGGACGGAGAATTCACCGGACCTACGTTAGGAGTGAAACCGTGTCGTGTACAATAGGTCTAAGGGGACATCTGTGCCGGTCTAGTGTTGGCCGTAATTTCGTTCCAGTATATCGGCCGGTATCTCCTGATGGGCTCGAAGTGCGCTGGTCTCTGGGGCTCTATCTTCGTGTTAGTACTCCTCTGGCCACGTTGCCGTCGCAAACGAACCTCTCGCACCAACTTCACGGTGAAAAAGTAAATGAATTCTAACACCGAAACGAAGCTAAAACCGGTGATGAAGCCACAGGTGGAACCGATGTTACCTGATGGAAAGAGTTTAAGTTTAGTTTAAAATATAGGTACGTCCTATTATACTCCGATAAAGCCGAAGCGGAAATTTAATACATTGGAACCACGCAATGGGAGTTCAGAACGCAGCACAGCTCTAAATCTAAACAATATACTTACTAATCAAATCAAACCACTTCATAATAACATTCTGACCGTAGCGATCGGCAACTTCCCGGGCGTACTTCACGTGGACTTGCGAGGTTCCGGTGAAATTCACGCCTTGCCTGCAACAAACGCCATTGTTCTACTTCGGAACAGACATATTCAATGTAACTAACGCGCTTCGGGTAACAAAGTGCAGCCTACACTCTCGTATTTGCTTTCTGGACGTGTTTCATTTGCACACGGTTTCAGTAAAATATTATACATTTGCCTCCCACGTAAGTTACTTTAGATTCTCTTTGTTTGCATTAGGTACTACATCATTATGATAATTATCATAAAGAAGATCATAGATAACAATGAACCTTTCAATGAAATATATTGTTTTGCCTTTTTGTTAGTTCCATGACAACCTTGACAATAAGCTGGCTTGAACGACGCTCTTAACTTTCGTTTCCCGAACGACCGATATCAACAAGCACTGTCAAAATTGGTTAAAATGTGAAGTTGACTCTACGTTCCTCAAGTATAATCGAGATTTTTTTTCTGATTTTTATTAATATTCGTGTAAATCAGTGCCTATATAAATATGGCAGACAGTACAAACTATTCAACTGTTGACTACGAAGTTTTCGGCAAAGTGCAAGGTGTTTTCTTTAGGAAACACACTCAGAAGAAAGCCAGCGACCTGGGACTCAAAGGATGGGTGATGAATACTGCTCAAGGTACTGTGATAGGCCAGTTACAAGGGCCTACGATGGCTGTCAAAAAAATGAAGGATTGGTTGCAAAAGGAAGGAAGCCCCAAATCGCGAATTGAAAAAGCTTCATTCCGAAACGAGACTCCAATAACAAATTGTGCTTTTAAAACTTTTGAGATACGAAAATAATTCAAATGTGACTTCACTTGATTGTACTGCGTCTACACTTTTAACACGTATACGATTTATTCTAGTTTTTTTTTATCTTTGAAATTCAAATAAATTGTGTTGTTTCCAATTATCAAAATATTTTTTATTTATGACCTGGAAAACAACTAGGTGATTCTTAGCTACTTAAGGCTAGTGTGTGGTGGTATCTCATGCAGTAAAACTTACTTATTCAGTTATACGGTTTTTAATTAATCTAGTAATTATTGCACATCTCAATTAATTTGCGCTTCAGGAGTAAAGAAGCTCATTCGTGTCGTTAAACAAATTCTCACCATCATGTAACTGTATCTTATTCCAACAAATAAAAAGTATAAAATTCTTGTTACCACACCATGGTCGCACCAGTTTCGTTGAAGGCGCGCATATAAAGCTCAGTACTCACAACCAAATATCTCGCTCGCTATCTGGCACTGTGTTCAGATACTCCGGGTACAAGACCACGTTGTTGAAGTCGTAGCTGTACGCTGTCTTGGAACAGGTCGGGTTACACATGGGGCAGTCGATGCCTCCTCCGACCGAGTCCAGCTCCAACTCATCCGGAACAAAATCGTCGGTTGGCCGTACTGATATGGATTGAGCTGGAATTGCATAATATACAATTTATTTTCATAATTTTGTAAGTTAGATTAAGCAAATTGTAGAGCGCCACAATACAATATGCAACAAAACAACATACAACGCACATATTGCTGTATGCAATATCTACAATATGTTGGAACATAGCCCATGTTCCAACATATTCAATGGCACTCTCTTTTTGCGGCTCTCATGGACTAACTAATATTCATAATAATAATAATTACTCGGGTACTACTTACAATAATAAGTTCTAAGACAAGGCACATCTTTCATGTTGCACGTTCTAGCAGAACTTATCTTCGGCATATTGAAAGGCGTGCATTTACAATGGTCCAACAGAAACTGCATTCTACATTTCAGCATACAATCGCTGTACGTGTAAAACGGGAGATACGACGACTCGTCATAGAACCGACATTTCCTCAACTTTATCGGTACGTGTTGGATGTCTCGGGACGCTTCTGTGAAACTCGCTGTTACCAGCACCGTCATCTATAAGTATAAAACGTTAAACTTCCACATGAATAAGTTTTAAAGAATACACCTTAAAGCGTTGTTCACTCTTGCGAATAGCTCCATCGTAGTGGAAAGACATTTTTACGAGTCATTGAGCTGAGGACTTATATATTTCGTGATGCGTGCTACGGCTATAAAATATTTACTAATGTGTGCTTACTTCTACTCTGGGACTAATGATTTGCATGGCGAAACTGCCGCTTGGAGAATCAGGAAAGTCATATGCATCTGAGAACTGCAGCTGCAAAATGACACATGCATTTATTCCATTTATTTTAGACACATTAATTACTGCACAAATATATTGTTAAATATATACATGCCAATACCTGAGCCCCTTGTAAAGGTATGTTGTAGAAAAAATCGTCACTTTCATTTAGTCGTAATAAGACTTTGAGTCCCTGATCGAAGTCAAAGAATGATTTGTTTCCATAGTTATACATATCAATACTTCTCGTGGTGCTTGTTATACTGTAAGATATAAATATATCAAGAGTAGTAACGCTCTTATAGTTATGTAGAGGATAAATATTGAAAAAGTAATCACAAATATTTACCTTTGAAACAAAGTATCGTAGATGCGTAAATAATTGAAGGTACAGCAGTATCCATTCATGGTCAGTCGAAAGTCAAACAAGTCCAGGCAGTTCCTCGCCTCTGTGTTCCAAATGCACCGAACTAGGAGATCTTCACACCGAGGCGTTAACTAAAGTCAAACATAGTGTTAATGTAAAAGCAAACAGATTTGTGTATGTTCATCAATATTAACTTTGACTGGTTAGCTTTGGTTTCCATGTGTGTTATTGTGGCTGGATCAGAATAAAAAAAACTGAGGATAGCTATTACAAGGGGTTTTTAAGGGAAAATCATCAAATGACTTATTCTATTTTATAAGTGCCCACGTAAGCCTTACTCATAAGTGAAATAAAAAAAAAATGAGTTTGAGTTTGATAGTGAAAACTTACATTCCGCATGAGCTCGTGAACATCATAGTCGCCAAGAGCGTCGTGCAGTTGTATGGGCGACACATTATTGAAGTTGACGGCTCCTAACCCGTACAACTGGCCGAGGCCGAAGAGGAGCGACATCATGTCCTTCTCAGTGTAATGCTTGTTGCGCTCTGCTTTAAGTCTATAATAAAACAAAAACGAGATAGTAAAATGGCTGGTTTGGAAAACTATGAGGACCCGATGACCTTATTAGATCTCGTGATGAGGTGCGTCCTGAGGTACATCTTCACATGATCAGATTAGTTGTATGGTTAAGGCTCCGCACACGGGCCATGGACGCCGATCTGGGCGCGTGGGACTCTGTACATTTTATATGGCAACTAGACTTGTAGAGCTACATTAGATCCACGCCACGCGACGTCGATTGTGATCATACAAATCGGGCCCACGTGTAGATCGGTCTAAGTGCAGTTCCCGCTTTATTCTCTCTCTGTCTTGTTCTCCTCTTATTTCTCATAGATATATGAAAGAATAATACATTGCTTTCTTACAATTTCTTAGCGAGTTCGGCAGCAGCTCGCTTGCTGATCCGGTTGTTAGTGCAGATGCCGACGGCGGGGAATATGATCTTGTTGACGGAGACGCCCTCGGGCAGCTGCGTGGTCACCAGTGGCGCGCTGTAGTACTTGTCGAACGTCAGCCACACCAGCGAGATGGAGCAGATCAGTCCGACTATTAGTGTTATGATCCAGATGATTCTAGAAAAAAAGAAGATAAGAGTGAATAGGTTACTTGTAGGCAAGCTTGCTCCATCGTCGACCACATCGTCGCTTGCCATCAGGTGAGATAGTAGTCAAGTGCGAGTCTATCTATAATAAAAAAAGTTATCCTTTTACAAAGATAAACATAACACAAAAGAAATGCAATTCAAAGTAAAGCTAGAGAGAAGGACTATTTAAAAAAAAAATACGAATACAAATAACATCAACAATTTTATCATAATCCTACAAATTCCAGCAATATATTTAAGTTATAGGCTCGGCCAATAAGACACAAACAGGCATTATAAAATTTATAGCCGCTCGTAAAGGTTTCCTACTTCAGTTGTATGAGTTACGGCGAGTACATATAACGTAAGTGATCTTAAGTGATGTAATATTCCAGCCTTTCCACTTCAAGATAGCAGTAGTTGCGGCGAACACACCTCACCAGTCGAACAGGTTGACCTACGACGTCTGCAAGTCGGTAACGAGATGGTAAAGAGCAATTATCCAAGTAAGTAGGTATAGTTGATCTATCTCACCAAGGCGGTTTCTCTTGTATGGATGTGTAGATTCACGTACCCTTTTTTTCTATGTGTGATAACTCGAAGCTCACAGTATCATCAAAACTAGCTTATTAACGTTTGAATCCCCAACCGGTCCAATGAGACCGCGCTGTTATTGTTTTACTATTGTGTCTCGTTTCGCGGGTATCTGAGTAATTAACACAGAAAAATTATGCAAATAAATCTACAAACAAAACCAAGACCAACCCGCCTTTTTAAAATAGAATATCGATACCGATTAGTTTTGGGACACTTTCACTATGCGTACAGCTAATTCCCTACCGGAGTCTGTATTTCCAGATCCTTGAATGGGTTACTTCTAGGCAATCAGTCTCCACCGTCAACCGCATTATCGCATACCAAGTGAGATAGTGATTAAACGTTCGTATCAATAATTAAAATAAATAGCGATAACTCACCTTACTTCGCCAAGTTACACTTATACGTACACCCACATACCTTTCAATAAACGGAGTATTGTCGTCAACTAGGTGCTTCAGTCCGCAAATGGAGGACTCTTCGCAGTACTCCTTGCTGACTGTTTTCATACTCGCCTTCAGTATATCAAACTGATTGGCTTCCGGAGCTCGCCTGCGCAAACGACGACGATATGCAAATTCAACAGAACTTTGTGTATTTCTATCCATTTTACTTCATTTAACCAGTTTTTTACTGGACAAAACAATTTAAATGAGAACTCGTCAAACCGAGCAATGAGTCCAATTTGTTTTTAAAGTTCTGTCGGGGAAAGTAAATAGCAGTTGTTAAATATTCTATTTGACGATAACATCAAGCTTTGATGTGAGGTTAATTGCTGTGATTTATCGATTCTTCTCGTGTATTACTAGTTTCTATTGATTTGAAAACGATAAAATGTGATTGATAGCTGTACTTTCATGTCGATAGAAGAGAAAAATGGGGTTCGGAATCTCGAGTCAAGGTCGGTCGGTAAGTAACTCTGATTTTATTTAACATGATGGTTATTGCAAGAATGACCGTCCTAGAAATATAATGGTTTAAATTAAACTGGAAAATGGTACTGACGAAACCTAGTCACATGATGCTATGATAGGTGTAGGCATTTGGCTTGGGCTCGCAACATAATTGCAAAACGCATTGCCAAACAATTTGACCATCTCCGATTCCGCCCACATTCACTTATAATGCATGGAATTTTACTTTTTGATATCGAAATGATTATGGATTTAATATTTGTCTTTCAAAACAAGATGCTCTGCTGGTGCAAAATTGCTCTGCAACCGTCCCATAAAAATATCCACAAATGGTGCTTCCTCCCTAGTCCTTTTCTTAATTTTTTTTTTTCGCAATTCCGGGTCCAGAAAAAAAACCCAACAGGAGAAGATAAAGTAATTAATATTTTAATTTTTCAGTACGTTATCTTTTCCAAATTCTGCTTACAATACTATTTATCTACACAGGTACATACATACATTTCCCGTGACCTAGCTAAGACAAGCAAATATAGACCAAAGTCTTCGTTTAGCACTTTAAACTCTTGCAACAGCTTGCGAACTTAATCTACAATGGGGCAGCAATTACGTCAAAAGAATTGTAACATTACCAACACATGTTATTACATCCACCGCGTCTGGTCGTGTGGTCAGCAGTATGAAGTGTATGAACGTCCTTTCCCCATCGCGTCACAAAGACGCGGGCCGCGCCGGCGCGCGCGCAGGCTCCGCCGGTCACGCGCTCTTGCATAAACTAATCTGCATGAAACAATGAAACTGTTATTTTTAACATTCCTATTCAGATTACACATGTTATTATAATAATTTAGTAAGTCAATATCGACTTTGACAAGATTTTACGCATCAAGAAACATTTTGGCTGTTATTTCACATATTGTAACGTAATGGGAGTAGAGGGAGTGAGAGGGAACGGTAAGAGAGGTAGGAGGGAAAGGTAAAGGTAAGAGGAATAATTTAGAAAAACAACTGTAAAGTTAAAAGGAGGGAGAGATAAAAGTTATAAAAGAGGAGGAAATCTGAAAGGAACAAGTGACGGAGAGGTAAATAAATAAAGATATGTTTCCTTGTGAGTTATATTACAAAATAACAATATAGCTTTAAAAAATATATATAAATGTAAAGAGGTATAAAAGGTCAGTTAGGGGCAGGTAAGGGCATGCCATCCAAGCGGCCATCAGAAGCCGGGAGAGCAGTGTGAACGGAGAGGTTTGGGTTGTAGTAGGAGTCACGAGATGGGCCCCGCGACAGCTTTCAGAGGCAGAGCAGCACAGAGACCCCAGGCGGACCTCAGGGGCGGTCCGCAGGATCAGACACGTCCGCAGGCCTTAAAGGCCTCAGGAGCATGTATAAGTCACGGAGAGGCGAGGCCCTCAGAGGTCAGGAGTAGCAAAAGAGGTGAAGGTTCCTCAGCTGGTGGCAGACTAAGCAATGGATGGCTCCGACTCTTGTTTCACGGACTGCAGAACCGACAGACTACACTCCTCTTGACTGGCTAAGTGAAGAGAAAATAGGTAGATGAGTAATGACTTGACAACGTCATGTCAAACTAAAATAATCATATAAATACAGCAGAAAATTATAAGAATTGAAAGTAAAAGCTTACGGAAGAACGAACATCAAGTAAGGAGAATGACTGAAGTAATGTAAAGTATAAATAATCATCATCTGCCTAGCCTTTTCCCAACTATATTGGGGTCGGCTTCCAGTCAAGCTGGATTTAGCTGAATACCAGTATTTTACGAGAAGCGGTTGCCACCAGACCTCCACAACCCATGGGGTAACACGGTACTTCATGGTAAAGTATAAATAATACACTATAATATTCATACCCATGCTATTTAATTCTTATTTATAATTATACAAGAGGTTCCGACAGACGTTGTCCTGTCCGAAACATCCGGATTTTCATCAGAAAAAAATTTAGAACCCGATTATAGCGCCACCTATCGTGTTCAATTCAATTTAAAACCATCCCACTCACAAATGTACACACAAACTTTCATCCAAATCGGTCATGGCAAACACATGTACTACATAAGAATTATTATATAACTCTATATTATTTATATTATTATTACATATATATCTATGAAATTGATGTTTTTTGCTACAGGATACCTTGAATTGTGATATGTTTTTATTGACGTCATCGAATTTACAATTCCAAGTCAATCCAAAGATATCACAACTTCAACGTTCAAGTAAATTTTATAATTATTAAAACGTCTTTTAAATAATAATAATTTATTGATTTCTTTGGTTTTCGTATTTCCTTTAACATCGATGTATTTAGGTAAAACTATTTTTGTATGAAAGCTAAGAAAAATCGCATTATTTTGGAGTATGCGTGCTGATTTCACAAGACCTTTTATTTATAGGTATAAATGATTACTATGTGGTCATCAAATTTTTAGAAGTCTCGATGTGAAAACAGCGGGAAAAAAATTAGAAATATCGAAATAACCATCAGCACTTTGTTTATTAAATATCATCTATTCTATATTCGCGCAGTTTTCGCCAGAAGCTTCAAGAGTCACTGGCGTAATTTGAAAGTAAAAATCTTTCCAAAGATGTTTACTACTTCAAAAAGCAAGTTACATTTCATCAGTCAAACTACATATCAACATATGTGTACAGGAGAAATAAAATTATTTTGTAATATTCTTAATTGAGATTTCATAGCTTACCTTTAATTTTACGTATCGCAACAGAGTAACATGTAATTTCATATTAGTAAATACGAATGACATTAAAAGTCGCAATACTTTTGCGTTCATTAATATTAGATTTACACTGAAAAAACCGGTCATACTGGGTATATCAACTAAACTATTACTTAGTAAACCTAAAACCTCTATTGATATTTAAATTATACATTATTTCGTAGTAACAATTAGTAATATTATACGTACTTCAGGTAATAATGTTTGGTTGCATGCTACATGCTAATCTGACCTACCACATACATACTTTATTGATAGATAAATGCAATGTACACTAGACACGATATTTTCACAGAAGTCAATAGCTCTACTGCCTAACAAACTGTAATAACAAGCCTATTATTATTGAGTGGTACGTGATCATTAAAATAATTTATGAGCTTTTTGACCAGCGAAAGCCATTTAATAAATTAACAGCCTAACGTAACCGCTATTTTTTTGCGTGGAAAATAATCAAATACGTCCCCCGCTCTTGGCAGAGTGAGAGGGAGTGTCAGACTTTAACTGACCATAACCACGGTAACTCTTTCGAACAACATAGCCCAAGCAGGCATCGTCCCTAGTGAACCTTATCGTTGGGTCGCAAACAAGAAGTCGCATGTAGGTACAAACTCTCTTCATTTAATGTTTGACGAGAATGACTGTACTAAACCTGCTAGACTAAAACAAAGCTCTTTATTTTAACAATTTTAGTAAAGAACTCTGTAAACATAATAAGAATCTTCAATAACAATTTAGTTCAAAAGTATTCAAAGCGCATTTTTTTTATAAACTTTATACGTTTGGTACGCCTGAGTGAAGCTTACATATAAAACTATAAAACTTTATCGACGAAGCGGCAACAACACGATGGCACGACGTTGCCACTTAATCGACACGGTGTACACCAAGCGTATAATGATGAATAGATAGATACGCGACTATGAAGCTACGCGTTCGCGAACTTGTAGGCCTAAGTCATGTTTCTGATTCGGAGATTTAAGAGAACGTATTATCTACTCTATTTCACTTACTTCCACGAACTTTAGGTAAATATACTGTAACCTGTAACTATTCCGACCGAAAATCTTTTCATGAATTGCTACTAAATATAAATTATAACTTGAACGTCAATTTTCAGGCTTTCATCCAATACGTTATCCTTTGATTCGAAGATATAATCATCATTATTTAACGAGTTAGTAGAGCGTAAACAATATCCTTGAGACACTAAATTATAACGGCAATGAGTATATATTAATATTCTAAAGGACTATTGGTTTGTTAAGACTTCGCAATCCACTTAGATGACTCATCGTTCTCGTTTAGCGCTGTGTTAAAAGCAGGCAATGTTTTAAAATATGACTAGTTTATATGTACCAATATATTTTTTCGTTAACTTTTGCCGGTGACTTTGCCTGCGTGAATCTTGAAAATGATTCCATGGGAACGCACTATCGGAATAAAATGTATTCATGTCCCGATCAAAATTGTATTCTTCCATGTGAGAGATTTCGATCTAATCCTGAAGGTGTGACTGATTATTATTAGATAACTTTCGGAACTACAGCATACGGGTCGTACAAATACAATAACGAAAAATCCATCGATTTCAACTTGCTAGTAGACATGAACAATCGAACACAAGTCAGCATTAGCTACGTATAACAACGACTCGCGAGCCGGGTTGTGGGCACACGATGTTTGTTCTTGGCGCCGAATTATGTAAATAAACATCCAGCCTTTCACATCAATACATATAAACATACTATTACATACTTAGGTACATATTTAAAATAACATTGAAGTCCTAAAATAGTAAAATTTTTGTACGTCTGTCTATAGGTTTATCTCCAAAACGACTGGACCGATTTTGACGAGACTAATTTCTTTTTTTTTCTTTCTTCAGGGGGCATGTCTAAAATAGACAAACAGATTTTGACGAATAAATAATAATACCTACTACGGTATTTAGAAGTCTGGAACATCTGCAGTATATCTTTCATTCAAACCTATGTAACATTGTTATCAAAAATTCTTTGTCATTAACCGTCTTCTAATAAAAAAAATAGGAATCTATACAATGTAACGTAATTTAATTTTCCTTTTCTGACCTATTCGTAGAAAGTGTCATGAATGAAAGTTGCACTGGAAAACTTGTTTATGTACCAACAACATAGCATCACAAGGAATATTTTGGAATATTGTTGTCATAATATTATTATGATAGGCTGTGTTTGGCGCAACAGCCGCGGTGGAGGTGGGCGGTAGGCGCCGGTGGCCGTTCTCTTGGCGATTCCATTCATCGCAAATGTTGGCCAGCCTCACTTGAACACACCAGCTTCGATAGATACGTACTTACTGTATTTATAGTACCGAAGTTGTTTTGTGCCTACTACCCCAGTGGAGTGTTGATTGGTATTTGTGACAAAAATTGTGTTTGTTTACCTGAATAAAGGATTCTTACATTTTTCAGGTAAGCTGAAGAGATGCACTTAATTTTTTTTAAAAGCTAAAAACATTTAGGCCCAAGGTAGATTCCACACTAGGATACCCCGTATCGATTTTTTTTTTCTTGTTTCACTATATTATGAAACATAGAGAACTTTCAAGAAAACTTATCAACAGTAATTTATGAATAAAAATTAATTTATTGAGCGTTGATGTCTTTAGTTAGAAAAAATAAAATCCAATCGATAACTTCTAAGACGCACATCTTACGTTTTATTGTTTCAAATAAAACGCATCAATGCCTCTGGTTTTATAACCTAAGCTTATTTGGTAACCACTTCGTTCTAAGTGCACATTCTAAAGTGCAAGCATTTGGTAAGACGGGTCTCTTATCCCAGTTATTATTGACCTATGAAGCAACCTTCTGAATAAAGTGAATTGTGCATTCCTTGCATTAAACAATTATCTAGAAACGTCCAACAAAACATCGTTTTAAATAACCAAAACATCATTTAGTTGCTTAACATTCCCATTGCAAGCATGTTGGTTTTGTAGCAATTTAGTAACGACAGTAAATAAGATCTTCCAACATCCATTCTATTGCACGCGTCTTGGGTTATTATAGTCTCGTAAAGGTAAAAGGTATGTTCTCGAGCGTTGACCAACGGCTGCGATTGGATTGTCCGTTGGATCCGAATAGTTTGAAAGTGTGTTATGTTTTGATTCTCTGACCTTGAGCCGTTATCCGAAAGCACGTGCGTATTGCTCACAGTTGGACGATTCTTCTTACGATTACTTGTAGTATGTAACAGTTGTTTATTAGTGTCAAGTGCAATCGTTGCATGTGTTTGGAAAATTACTGTATAGACGCGTAATGGACGTACTCGTCAAGATATGATAGATGAGGTCACGGAATTGAATCTTAAGGTCTAAAGTTGAACCTGTTCACAGTTTTATGATATATTTCCTTACGCAACTGTACCTACAATATATAAATTTCCTATTTTACACTTTGTTTTGACCATTTCCTCGTTTACCCTATGTCTAAAATAAAATAAGTCAAAACAATTCTAACATTACGGTCTTAAGTGTAATGAGTTTTTAAGGTTGTTAACCCTTTACTTCTTCGCTGACGCTAGTAATAGAACCTTTTGAAATCAGTAAGGCAATTGGCTTAACATGTCACCGTAAATAATGACTATGATTCATGGCAAAGGCACTTCACGTCCTCATGACAAAACAATGCGCTTCTTTTTATACAAAAGAAAGTATTGTTCTATATTTTAACAAATAAAGATTATATAATAAAGAGGCACTTAACTATGATATTTGATTTGTCATATTAACCAGTTAGAGATCATACTCGTATGTTTGTGACTTTTATTGCGTAAGACCTAGTTTGAAGGCAATTTTGCTGATGCAAAAAAAAAGCAAGTGTTTCTTATTCCATATTTATCGAACCTTTTTCAGTAGTCAACAATGAAGACGACGCTAGTGTTCCTACTGACGACATGCACGAGCCTGGTGAAGTGTCTCCCGCCCCCACACCCCGATGTCCTGGCAGTGAGACGGGAAGAGGAACGCCTGCACCCTTTATTGAGGAGTCCAGCGCTGCGCAACCCTCACCTTCTGCAAATTTTGCCTCTTACTAGCCTGTTGCACAAAGGGGAGAATCTGGTAAGAACTCTTTCATTTATTTTAAACTATTACAGGCATCACCCGCATTCTCTTCTCTCTAGACCAGACAAAATCTACCCAAACCTATTGCTGCCAGACCAGCCAGTCTTGCAAAGACACTGGGTAGATTCTATTCTATTCTATTTATATAAGAATAAAGTCTGTAATAAACTTATTATTATTATTCTTACACCTACTAAATACGCGTATGCACACAAAATTTTATATAAATCAGTCAAGCCCTTTCGAAGGAGTTCGATGACAAACAATGCGATTTGGAGTTTTTATATTGAACTATGAAATCTAAAAAATCTAAAACTGTTGTCTTCAAACTAACACATATCACCCATTTTGTTTGTCTTTACATACTAAGTTGCAACATAAAAACAGCAGCAATAATTAATTTAATATTTTCACATTTTCCTTAGGGCCTGTTTCACAATGTCCGAGTAGGCACTACTCACTGAATAACTTCAAAAATGTGACAGAATTTGTATGAAATTATCTGCCAAGTAAGATACTTGAAACTTAATCATAGGTGGTGAAATAGGCCCTTAATCTTTTAAGTACTAATTGGATGATTTGGAAAAAAGCATTGAATTTCGAACCAAAATGAATTCAATCTTGCTCTCGTTTTGTTTGGCGAATTCCTGCATAATATAACAAGTATTTCATTATTATTTGGCAAACCGGTTCACGGTAACGTCACACTGACTGTTTATGTTTACTTTCAAGGTTTACGCACGAGATGCTCACGATGTGTCGCGCAAAGAAATTTACAAAATCTTGACGCACGCGGGCCTGATTCCAAGGAAAAGGTTTCCGCCATCGGACCTGAATCATGACAACAACCACATCCCTGTCACATGGCCTGAAGAGTGGAACGAACAACAGATCTATGGTGCGTCATACCTCCACAATCAAGATCTCTTACAATACTTGTAGTAGTAGGTGCTATTCATTTTCTAGAATTAAATTGTGTATTATATTCGGGGTTTCCAAAAAATTTAGTTTAGGTTATGTGATGACTTTTAGTAGTCTTATGTAATGTAAAATATTAGACGATTAGACCATGTAGCAATTCAAACTCGCCATTCAAGTCATGGTGAGTTTTAGGATTTAGATAATAAAGGAGAACGATGACCCCTCTCAAATGTTATGGGTCCAAACATTGTATCCTATATCAAAATAATTGCCAAGACTAAGAAGTAAGATAGGCTTAACTGTGTAAATATACTTAAACATCGTTAGTGTAAAGTGCCACTTGTGATTGTATCTAGTACAATTTGTTTGAAAACCATTAATTTGTGTGCTTGTTGATTTTCTAGTGTGAACCGCCATTGTTGAAAATAAACAAAACAATTACATACACAAGGTTGTTTTATTTGAAATGGACGAAGTGACCTTGGGCGCTAGGCATTCGTTGTTGCGCTGTATAATCATGACATTTCATAATAATCTACATATATAATTAATATTAATAATTCACAGCATTTGCACAACATGAACTACTGGAACTGGTGATACTGTTTAATGGCCATATTACATTTATCAGCCATTCAGCTGTGTTGATAGCATTAAAGGACTTGTGCAGACAGAGATGGTTTTATAAAGAGTTTTTAATATGTCTAAAACAAAAACTACCATATGTAAAGAGTTAATTAAAGACTACTGTGCTAATTGCACGTTTGCTGGTATACATTTTATTGCTGATGATACAAAACATGTCACTGAAAGGTAAGGTAGTAGACCAAACGATTTAATTAAACTTACGTACTTGGATGCAAGAGGCACATGACCAACTGCGGTGGTGACGCTTCATCCACAAGTATCATGTCCAATATTATATTAACTTGCGGCTGAAAAAATGATTATAATGTTGGGCTTACATAAAGGTGTAAAATAATCAAATAATTCCGGAAAACCGTCTTAGCTATCATTTTTATTTACCAGAATACTATGGCTGGTGCTAGTAATTGTATCATGGTACGGGTCTGCGCTGCTCATCATCTCAGCATGGGAAGCCTTCATCCTCAGCCCCATCAGCTTCGGCCTGGAGACCACCTACACGGACTGGGAGACGAGGATGCCAACTGTGGCCGTCTGTGAAATCGCTAACAATCCTAAGATTTTCAACGTGTCCGATACGTAAGTAAGAATAAAATCAGTGACACATGTTCTTGCTCGAATTTATACTTTTCCTCAAGATAGGTAGTATACACTCTCTTGTGTGAGCACGAGCTTTGTCATCAACCAGGCACAAAAAGCAGACTGTAACTATGAAATAACAGATAGAAATCCCAATAACACTTTACCCGGAACAGGCATCGAACTCAGAACACTCATAGGTCCCGCGCATTGACGTATCTAGGGTTATTTTTCCGGGGAGGGTGTCCCTTGACATGCTTGTTTTTTGTTCAGTATTCTGGCGTCCATCATAGAATTTCGAATCTTCGAATCGGCAGCATAAAATCAGGGGTGGGCGTTACACCTTACTAGAGAGTAAGGCCATGCATATATATGCTCTCTTCGGTGTACAGGCGTCATGTTATGTTAAACCTTCCCTTCATGTAAAATTTCTGAACAAAACTGAACTCAAATCAGATTCTATACAAAAGTAATATTTTTATATGTTCTCTTTTCATACAGAATTTGGCCACCCGGACATCTGTTGGATTTAGAGGATGCGCTAAAAGAAATAGCTTACTTCCGTGGCGTGTCCTACGTCCTAATCGGCACCTGCCACCTGAACCCCGACCCTGACCCCTTGTGTCCTATGTCCAACTACAGCTACTACGCAAGTCTCGTGCGAAGCGACTGCACCAGGATTCTAAAGAACTGCTCCTATAATGATGAAGAGTTTTCGTGCTGTGAATATTTTCAACCCATAGATACTGACATCGGAAAGTGTTTCATTTTGAATTCTATACAGACTAAGTAAGTACCCAATTTTATTGAAAACTTAATCTCAGAAACTATTATAGTCATGCTATTTCCATTTTATTTCAGAAACCCTCACCCTTATCCAATGGTAAATAATTTGAAAAATCTGCGAGGAATAATTAAATTCGACTCCTATTTGACAACAATGGTAGGTATTGAGATTATATTACCCTTATTATGACATAGCAAATATTTTTTTTAAACTACGCCTATAATAAGAGAAATGGTTACAGTCAAATTTTTAACTTTTATTTATTGCTAGATGTACACTTTGGGAGACGATGAGGTACCAACTGTAACCACACTGCATTCTTCTACATTAAAGATACAGCCTGGCTACATTTATCGGTAAATATTATACTACTATTGACGCTCTTTATGAAAGTATAATTTAAACCAATTTTTAATCACAATCTTCTCCAAATCCATCGGTTAAGTTGAACTCTTTCTTCACTCAGTCGCATCCTCTCAGTGCGCAACATAGAGAACGATCCTCTGATCACGGAAACAACGCCAGAGCAGCGAGCTTGCCGGTTCCACCACGAGAACGAAGACGGGCTGTACCCTCAGTACTCGTACAGCGCCTGCACGGTGCGCTGTCGCAAGCTGGCACAGCTGGAGTCGTGTCAGTGCAACGACCACTTCATACTTAACACCAGTGAGTCTACTTGAAATCACTCCTTAGATTACATTCTTATTTATCTTATTAACCACAAGACCGTGGAAAAATATAGTGCATCAACACAATATAATAAAGAAGTAAAGTTTATTTTTTGGTCATGATGTGCCTAGCCTTTTTCCCAACTATATTAGGGTCGGCTTCCAGTCAAGCCGGATTTAGCTGAATACCAGTATTTAACGAAGAGCGGCTGCCAACCAGACCTCCACAACCTTAACTTAACATTAACTGGGGTAACACGGTACTTCATGGCAAGACTGGAGTCAGATTTACTGGCTTCTGACTAACCGTAACGACTGCCAAAGATTTACAAATGACAGCCGGGACCTACGGCTTAACGTGCTATCCGAGGCACGTAGGAAACTCGTTATATTAAGATGGTCACCCATCCACAGACCAACCTTGGCAAGCGTTACTTAACCTTGAAGATCGACCTGTGCGGCTGTTATTATCTAGCCACGAGCTCCTCCCCTTTGTATGAGGTAATCTGTGGAATTTCTGGTCCGATTGTTATAATTTTTTCACCAATAGAAAGCTGCTGTATTCCTGAGTGACATAGGCTTTATTTTATGTACGCGGGCAAAGCTGCAGGCTAAAGCTAGTTGAATATATTCATGCCATTATTGCACGACTCAAAGGAAGATGGAATGCTCTCTTTCAGTCTACTTAATTCCGCCAAGCTCGTTCATACGCGGAAAATATTTTGGGAACACATTCATTGAGCGTAAGCTAAGGAGTTAAATGCCTTGCCGATGTCTATGTTAATTTCAGTTATAACTTGCTACTTTTAGACAAACGTGCTCTACCGTCAACCACATCATCGCTTACCATCAGGTGAAATAACGGTCTACTCGTGCCTAATAATAATAAAAAAATCTTTTGTTAGGTTACGTACCTAAATAAATGTACTGTTTATTGCATAAGCACGTGGTATCTGTGGTACATGTATTACCAACATAACCAAAGGCTATCTAATTATTATACGGTAATAATATTAGTGAGTGAACCTGTTTTGCTACGTAAGTAGCGCACATGACTTGACCTTTAATTCGTCATACATTTATTGACAAAACTCAGTTTTCGCAACTACCAATTTGGGGATTACGAGTATAATGACCCACAATGATTTCAGCTGAAGATATTCGCTGCAATTTATCAGGAATGGCCTGCCTCAACAAACTGTCAAGCCACTTGACTACGTTGAAGCCCCCGTGGGCAAATCGGCCTGGACTTTCCTGCAACTGCCTACCTTCTTGTGATGAAACCGAGATCACCGTCATCAAGGATGTCACAATACCGTAAGATTTTTCCTACTATAATTTAATCCTACTAACGCGAATGTTTGTATGTATTTAGATTGGATGTTTGTTATTCCTTCAAGCAATAACTACTAAATGGATTCCGATCAAACTTGGTACACAGGTAGCCCATATCCTGGAATAGGATTTAGGGTGCTCTTTATCTCGAGAGTATGTTCCCTTGGCATAATTTTCTACTATCACGTGGACCAAGCCGCTGGCAGCAGCTAGTCTCAAAAATGATTACATCAATCAAGGTATTTAAAACCATCCTCTTGTATTGGTATTGATGGTTTGAAACACGTAGTTAGCTACCTTTTTTAGAATTTAATTATGTACAAAATAAGTGCAGGTGCCCCATATCGAACGTGTCTATTTGGATTCTGTTATTTTTTATATTTTGTTTCAGGGTTAAAAGCAAAATTCACAAAAAGAAGGCGCGCGTTGAAATTATTCTCGCGTATTTACCTACTGAAAGATTCAAGAGAAACGTCGTTAGAAGTCGGCTGGATTTAGTCGGTAAGTATAATATTTTTCTTATGCTCGTACCCTACTAATAATACTAATGATGTAAAATCTGAATGTATGTGTATTAATCATAGTTCAAAGGCTTGGAACTCAGGACTTGTGCTCATGTAGACTACAACCTGGATATATAAGATTCGTAACTTATAATAACTTTCTAGTGTCAGTTGGAGGCACAACAGGACTATTCGTAGGAGCCAGTTTACTCAGCTTCGTTGAACTCTTCTTCTTCTTCACCGTTCGTTTCATCAGCAATATCTTGATGGAAAGGAAGAAGAACGAGAACATTGTGGTTGTTGAACCAAGGGGCACTCCTAACACGCAGGAACCGTCTGAACTTGAAGAAATCTTGCCGCTTAACAATGTAACTGGAGAAGCGTATGTTTCGAGTGGTGTCCCTACTCTAAATCATAAAAATAATCAAACTGTACTCAATACCTTAATTAAATAGCTTGAAATATACAGTATCACAATGTTTATCAAAACTGTTATGTATTTCACTAGAGTTAAAGGCAGTCACGTGGAAAATATGAAAAAGTAAAGCGCCTCTGTGTTGTTGTTTTGTTTACTAAGAAGCTTAGTGTTCACAGAATAAGCGGATTCAAAGCTCACGTGTGCTTGTTGCTGCGCTTGTCAGCCTTACTTTGCTCTCGAGGCGAAATTGCTTTTTTCGCTTTGTGGTTCTTTATGATTGAAAAAGTTCAACTTATTTAAATAAATGTGTCATAATCGTAATATTGTAAGTGTTATTTTAACTTTACCCATTTAAGATTTGCAGATAACATTTTCAGCAACAAATTAATTATTGCATTCCTACGTAATTTCCTTGTTGTGTCAGATTACGGGCAGATATATCAGATTGACTGAGAGTAAGTACGGCGGCGTTACTTCCCAAATGTTACAGCATTACAGCGTAATATGATTCACAGGTACTTCATTACGAAATGGTCCAGTCAGCCAGTCGCCGAGTGTTCGGATAGAAGTGTGTGCACTTTCTGGGAGTGGCCCAGTTACGCGTCGGTACAGGAAGACATCGGTTAGACTCGATGTAAGAGCCCATTGCTCTCTACAGTCAGCCCATCTCGGATAATTTGTGCTCAATTATCTTTGACAGATACGTCTTTAAGGACGTGTGTTGGGTAACTTCTAAGGGCCAGTAGCTATATCACTTATATTCTACTCTTTATTTATTCAAGGTTTGAATTATAAAGAAACAAATACATAGACCAACGGCTTTATTTTGTAGTAGATAACAACAGAATCAGTACCTACTCTACTATAACTTCTACAACTATTATTATAAGTTACTTACTAATTTTAGTAGATAATCGTAAAATAGATAATACTGATAAGTTATATTATAAGTACTTAATCGAGTTAGGTAGGGATCTCACTGGTTAGGCCGAAGTGATGCGGTTGTGTAAACACGTCATAGTTAATCGTAGAACGGACTCTGATATCTGGCATAACGTTGTCTAAATTACGCCAAAGATCAAAGTCTAAGAGAATGGGTATTACAAATTCTAAGCTTAGTAAAGATGAAATTAGCTCAGTCCACCACAATCATCACAACATAGCGTGTCATACAATATAGTTTGAAAATGAAATACCGATGAGCTAAGGTCTATATAATTTTCAATTAAATGGTGAAAGGCTCTGGCATAAAAATACATTCGCTGTTAACCACCGCGTAATTCCATTCTTTAAGTTTCATCGGACAGATGGATCAGAACCAAAGAGATATATTTAACGTCTTTGATCAGAACAATTAATTTCCTCTTTAACTTTTGTTAATTTTTTAGGCCAACAAACATTTTGTGAAAGCAGGACAGTATCTTTGCAAGATAATGTGCAGTGATCTAATTAACCTGCACCTTATTATATAAGTTATTATAACTATCTACGATAACATCTATTTTACTTATTTGGTATTTCTTCTACTTTCAGTCAAGTTATAGTAGGATGAAAGAGATTACAAAAACAGATAAAATAGTAATCTAAAATGTACAATAATAACTCACTTAACTACTTTACTTTGTAAAACGATTTAGTAGCCATAAATTCGACGTTTAGGTACATACTTTAAAAACAACATTAACTTAAGATTTAAACTCTTTACTATCTTTAAAATTATAATATTAAATCCAATTTTGTAATTTTTATGTCACATTGTCCTAATTCATTCACATTTAAAGAAACATTTTATAAAATACTTCTAGAAGTCTTCACAGATTATGATTGATGACACACCTTAGTCGCGGTATGGCGGACAGAGTTCCGGCGGGATCTCAGGGTGGCATGGCGACTGCGACTGTCGCAACCCAGTGCTGGGCATGCCGTCATTGCGGCGGTAAGTCCCCTCTTTGAGGAGTGGTTGGAAAGAGGTCACGGCGTCCTCTCGTTCCGTATGACGCAGGTCCTCACCGGACACGGTAAGTTCGGGAGGTTCCTGCATCGGATCAAGGAGGAAAGGACGCCCGGGTGTCGCCACTGTGTGGACCGCCCGGAGGACACGGTGGAGCACACGGTAGAGGTGTGCCCCGCTTGGGCGGAGCACCGCCGTGTCCTTGTGGAGGCTATCGGCGGCGGTGACCTCTCGCGCCGGGCCCTGGTACAGGCCATGGTCCGGAGCGAGGAGGGGTGGCAGGCAGTCGCCTCCTTCTGCGAAGCAGTAATGTTAGCGAAGGAGGCTGCCGACCGCGTGAGGCAACGGAACTCACGCCGTCGCCGCCGAGATCCCGATCCCGATTTCCGACCACCGTAGGCGCGGGCTCGCGGACGGCGAGCACTGGGTAGCTCGCCGTCCGGCAGTCTGGTAATAATCTGGACCGAGCCTAGTCGTCGACGGCGCGTTCTGTTCCACGCGCGCCTCAAGGAGATGTCAGCAAACTGTAGGGGCCCGGCAGGGCCGAAGCCTCTGGGGAACACGGTATCCGAAAGGTTGTCACCGTGTCCCCCAGATCGATGGCAACGAAGGAACGGGGTAGGGGTTTAGTCAGTAAGAGTCTGACACGCCCTCCCGCTCCGCCCAAGAGTGGGAGAAGTCATTCTGATGATTCCCCTACCGGAAAAAAAAAAAAAAACACCTTATCAAAAAAAGGTGTAATATTTTCAATAAATGTCATGTTTCCTGAATGATGAAATAGTAAACAGTGTGAAGATTTACGAGACATTAACAAATATTGAAAGGTCCCTAGATTCAGTCAATAATTTAGAATGTCTAAGTCTGTCTAAAATAAGATGTGCAACGTTTGCAATATGTGTCAACATCATAATTATATACCTACTGACCTGGCAAACTTTGTTCCGCCTTAAAAAAAATAGAATTACTGAATTATTGAATATACACACAAAATTTCATAAGAATCGGTCAATCCGTTTCTGTGACACGGGAATTTTATAAATTAGAGATATGCGAGCAAACACACTTTGAGAGTATTTAATAATGATAGGGCAAAACCAGGATAGATCGATCGGTTATAATTACTTTTAGCATATTATTTTATTAATCTATCGAGAAACTCTCTTTATTGACAGCTTGTATAATTACACTCAAAGGCAAGTTTAGATAAAAGTTTTTGCACGACTGATATCCGTTTCTCAGCGAATCATACCTATATTCCAAATAAATTTACTAGTATGAATTAGGTAACTATCCCATAAATGGCATAGATGAGCCAAAATGTAGACGTCACCTAAAATAGCTAATACTCTGGAAATATTAAGGATAATAATTTGTTACTAAAAAAAAAACAAAGCACCTGCCAGTTTTACAAACAAAACATTTTGCTTGTCTGAGAGATATAACGTGATTTCAAAGTGTCTATCTATCCCGGTCTCACCCTACAAGTATACCTAGATAATTTAATTCGCTGAGATCGCCAGAGAACTTTACAACATTACGTTCTAGGTGTTTATAAGAACTGACGTTTTCATTAAAGTTATTGACACACAAAACTATTTCATAATCATTATTCTTTAGAGTAACATTCCGATTAGATGATGGAACTTCATAAATAAACTGGTCTGGCGACGCTTAGGGTGGTGTTCAAGAGCTCCAATGCCTGGGCGCGGTTGCCTTGTATCAGGTCCGCCGCATCATGAGCCAGCGGTTGCAGTGGCCGTGCAGCTGGAACTTCCTGTACCTCATGCAGTGCCACTGAGGAATCTGCTGCATGCGACGAATTGCCTCCATCTGGAATAGACGACATGATTAATAAACTTACATTAGAACTGTTATTACGCGATATCAACCTGTCACTAAGAATTATAAGTACCTACATCGCATAGTAACACATCTAGACACTATCAAACAAATCCATTATTTTTGGCCAATGTACCTATTTGTATTGTCTTGTTTATAAATACACTTCCACATTCATTGTATAATTATAGTGTAGGTACATTGTTGGAAAAGTTAAAAACTTACAAATAAGGGTGCAAAAATTTTTCGTAGACCACCGCTACGTCTGCTACGAATTTTGAGAGCCCTATTTTTTTCGTAGCATAGCTACGAGATTTCGTAGACTACAGTTACTAGTGTTACTATTCAATTTATCGGTCAGTCATTAAGAATACATAATTTTAACTAATATTTTTATAGTTAAAGAACAGAAATGGCCAGTGCTTATCCAACTTATTAAGATAATAACAGAAATAATCTTCACTGGTATTAAACCTCTAAAACATGAGAATTAAATGTGTTATTTTGGGTAATATCCGTTCCAGTTATGTCCTAAACGAGGGACGTATGATCGTAAAAGTCACATAAATGTACCTATCTAGATAAGTGCTCGCACGTGAAAAATATCCTACTTAAAATAAAAGTTCACATGATTCTTATCGCTGGCCGTAGCAGTATCTACCTACCAATATTAATTCATATTACGTGTAAATAGACATGCTATTAGATTTCCCACGTATTTCATTAAATAAGATAAAGACAAATTAATTAGATAAATATACGCTCTTTCAAAATATAGATTGAAAAGTTTTAAAACTTTCTCTAAGTTTCATATAAAATATGAATTTATTAATTAATAAATAATAGGTAATTAATTTTACTGTAATTATTTGTAGTGTACAATAAAGAGTAGTTTTAATAATCAATCAATCTAATTTTGTTATTAAAAGAAAAGTGAGAAACATTTATGTTTTTCTACTACAACATGCCTATTTACAAACATCTAAACATATTTTTTAAACTTAACTAAAAATGAATACACCAATTACAGTAAAGCGTAAATAAGTTATTTATTCGCTTGTTTGATACTGTACTGAGTAGTATTTATTAATAAGTATGTATATCATAAAAATAAGTGGCTAATAAGTTGAGTATAATAAAACCGATTTTATGTTTATAAACGGATTATGACTTGCATCTAAAAAATACACGCATCGGCTTTCTAACCTTTCTTTATAATACCTATTCCTCTTATCTACTACTTTTATAATGATTAAAAATACTCACATAATCGATGTTCCTTTCTCTAAACGGGAACGCCTCGCACATTGCAATCGAAAACAAGATCAATCCAAAAATCAAACACACGTACTGTAACTTCATTTTCAAAAACAAAAATCAACTGTCCAAAATCGCGAAATATACTAAACACGAGTAAAGTTATTCCCAGTTGACGTCCAGAGAGCGCTCAGTTGTTGTGAGAAATGTCTGGATGGCTGCGATTCCAGCATTTATAAAGTACACACCGCCTACTCACTTTCTTCCCGACGCGTCCAGACGAGAGGGAACGCAGAGATGTCTACTTGTCCTTTTGATACGGACACTCGCCGTAATTAACTCGTCAATTAACGTATCTGGAGTGATTCTTTTGGGTCCAATTGAAACTCTGACAAGGAAAGATAAATATCTTAGATACTTGAAATTCTAAATTTTCGGGAATTTATTCAGTTCATTTGGAGTCGGTTCATATTTTACCGAAACCTGCAAAATTTCCTGACCCATAACAAAATTTGCCGAAAAAAATCTTTAAAAATTGATATTTATTTAGGTTGATTGAAGAATAAATTTCAATCAAAGCACGAAACTTACATAAAATACTTCTAAAATAAGAACAAATTAATTATCCGATATGTACAAGAAATTCACCACAACAAATTCACTTAATCCCTTAACTAAGTTAACATGGTTTTAATTAAAAGCGTGTAGGTATCTAATAATCTGTGATTCTTTGTTTTCCGTAGGCTGTGCGAGAACAATACTCCATTCTTGCTGAGATAAGATGTGGGCCTTTTGTTGTTCGCGCCGCCCCGCGCCCGTACCATCACTGATGAAATTATTTTCTATTTGCATACTCCGCTACTAACTGTCAGTAAGCTGTCTACATATTATCTGATAAGTTAATCTTACACTTACTTATCGATAAAGAAGAGCTAGCTTATTTTTATGCTTAGAGATAAGTATACTACAAAGTTGATATGTTAACAAGTTAAGAGCCTTATGGCATTTCGATCGTGATGTTCGCATTAAATGGCCAATTTTGGTGTTCTAATTCAATGAAACTGAAAGACTTTGAAGACTGACTTGTTGCATGGTTTTTTTTTTTATGATAGGGGAATCATCAGAATGACTTCCCCCGCTCTTGGGCGGAGCGGGAGGGCGTGTCAGACATTTACTGACTAAACCCCTACCCCGTTCCTTCGTTGCCTTCGTTCTGGGGGGAAACGGTGTCAACCTTTAGGAATACCACGTGTTCCCCCCAGAGGCTTCGGCCCTGCCGGGCCCCTACAGTTTGCTGACATCTCCTTGAGGCGCGCGTGGAACAGAACGCGCCGTTGACGACTGGGCTCGGTCCAGATTATTTCCAGACTGCCGGACGGCGAGCTACCCAGTGCTCGCCATCCGCGAACCCGCGCCTACGGTGGTCGGAAATCGGGATCAGGATCTCGGCGGCGGAGGCGTGAGGACCGTTCCCTCACGCGCTCGCGGTCAGCAGCCTCCTTCACGAGCATTACTGCTTCGCAGAAGGAGGCGACCGCATGCCAACCCTCCTCGCTCCGGACCATGGCCTGAACCAGGGCCCGGCGCGAGAGGTCGCCGCTCCCGATAGCCTCCACGAGGACACGGCGGTGCTCCGCCCAAGCGGGGCACACTTCTACCGTGTGCTCCACCGTGTCCTCCGGGGACTTATTGCATGGTGGAGAACGTTATCAGTACGGTTCAAGGCGGCTAACGAAATGTACACCAAATAAAAAAATAAAATATTCCTTGTAGTATACACATACATAACAACCAAGGAATCTTTATTATGTGTGCAAGATGTAGAAAACGACCATTAAAATCGCTTAGAATTAACTATAAATGTGGCCTGACTAGTTACTGTATTACTATCTATTATTATCTACGTAATAAAAAAATACCAAAATCGTATAATACTTTTATTTCTTAAGAACGTAATAAAAAAAGTATAAGTAAAGTAAGTTTTAAAAAACTCATAAGAATTTAAAATACTTACTATAAATATTTGCATTATAATTAATCCCTAAATAAATTTAATTAAAAGGGCAAAAATGCTACGATGCATGTAGGAAGTTTAAATATCAAACATTCAAATGAACGATTTTAACAAAAGGATACAAAAAAAATCGAATTCATGACTTATCTAAAACTATCGAGAAAGTTATTCAATATTGTTTAGCGTTTAAAGTTTGCGCTAACTGCTAACCTGGGCACAATAATGGTCGAGTGACACCAAACAGAAGGCATCAACTTTCTCGTGATTAAATAACGCCAAATATTATCAAATCATGATTACATTCACCAGATTGTACGAATATTATTGTACATACATGAGGCAAAGATCGTAAACTAAAATTGGCTACGACTGCTAAGGAATGGCTCCCTATACTCGTATATGTAAAGGGAGAAACTCACTGACTAACATATTAACGCACAGCCGAAACTACTGGGACTAAGAGTGGGAAACTTCGCACAAGGTTTCCCTTTATGATGAAGTCGAGCACAACGAGAGGATTATTTAAATTTCACCCCTAAGGGGATGAAACAGGTATCCAGAATTTTTATAGAGAAACCTACTTTCATGCGGGCGAAGCCGCTGGCAAAAACTAGTATACTTATAATCCATACTATATGTAATTTACTACTATTTAGACCGGACAGCCCTTTGAATTAAAATATAGGCAATCAGTATTGCTGTTATGACATGATATGATATCCTTCCTATCTTAACCACAAGGAACCCTTAGCAGCGTATAAGTATTTATAGGCTAGTTATGGGATAACAAACAACAGCACACTAATATTATAAAGATGAAAGTTTGTGTGTGTTTTACTTCTTCACGCTCGAAAAGCTACACTAAAATTTCGATGAAACTTAGTGCACGGGCAGACCATGTCCTGAAATAGCACATAGGATACTTTTTATCCCAACTCGTATGTTAATTACGTGATAAGGACTTTCCACCGCGAACAGAATGAAACATAATTAAGTATTGTAATGTCTGTTAACAAGCTTCAATTAAAATGTTTGTCTGAAACTCGATCATGACTATTCATGACTTCAGTGTTCCGCGAGTAAATTCTTCCGTGAACTGCAACGAGGAACATTGAGTCAGATGGTATAATTGGATTAACCTTTTACGTTTGTAAATCCCAATATTACGTGGCAAGTGAGATTTTTCGAGACCTCAGCTAGTTTGTGGAACAATAAAGTTTAATTAGACCCTTCCTTGCTTCGTCACTGTCTCAGTATTAACTTAATTATTGCATCACTATGGACAATACCAGGATCACCGCTTTAAACAAACAGAAACTGGTTAATTCTGTTTTACTTTATTCTATTGTTTTTATGCTTCGGATGAAACCTGAAATTGTTTGTAGGACAAATTATAATATACGACTAGGTCCCAGCGAAGCACCATCGTATCCTCGTGGAGGCGATCGGCGGCGGCGACCTCAGCTAAAGAAGTAAGAAGTACTAAAATGCTATAGGAAAAAAGTAGCCCCACACTACTACTTTACTCTTGTATCGTGCGTGCTTTAACAAAGGTGTAAACTCATATTATACACAGGACACGCAGGCAACAACTATCTGTAGATCATACAAATATTTGTTCCGTACGGGAATCGAACACGCATTGCTGCAGCCAACTGCGCCACCACTGTACCAACCGGGCCGTCCCATACGTGCCGGGTACGGAGCGAGAGGGATCGGTCTCCGACCTTCTCTGAAGCAGTTATGTGAGTAAGGAGACGCTCCGGGTGTCGGAAGTTGCACGGTGATTTCCAGCCACCATAGGTAATGGCAAACAATGGGTAGTTCGCCATTTGACCATCCGAAGCCCGGGATGAGGGCGCGTTGTGTTCCACGCGCGCCTTAATCATGTGTAAGTAAGATTTACAGAGCTATTTATGGGCGATGCCTTCAAGAGCTGCCGATTTTTCGGAAAAGTTACCGTGGCACTCGCAAAGGGCAACTAAAGGAACATGTGTGTGGATTTTAATCAATAAAAGTCTGACACTCCCTCTTGCTCCGCAGAGAACAGGAGAAGTCTTATGTGTACAATAAATGTAGCATACTCAGCATTTAGTAGGAAGTACTTTAATAAACAAGGTTTACACGTCAAGTTGACCGTTTAGAGGGAAGCCTTAGAAAATTAGTAGCATTAGGCAAGCATAGAGTGGCCACAAATGTAGAAACTGTTTGTAATAAATGATTTCAAAACATTCATTCTTCAGACTTCTATTGTACTCTAGATATCCCAGGAAAATAAAAGCAAGGAAGACTTTAGAATGATGAAGACTATGAATTCAAATTCGGCAGAGACCTCCGTGCTATAGATACTGCAAGATATGTATTGCCACAAAAAAGTCTGTAATTCTGAATATTTTTAGAGTTACAATTAAAAACAACAACAAGAGTATCTTGCCTATCTATAGCTATACTATTTACGCTAATAGAACACTTAAAAAAAGGCACGCTTGAAACCTTTTTCCATGAGAATGGTCACCCCATGTCCCAGCCGATACCCGGTATCGATCGCGAGTGAGACAACAAAGAACACAGCTATAGCTCTTGCCCGCTCGTTTGTCGCATAAACATGGAAACACGACCTTACCGGCTCTCGCAGCTAAAACACCCATGAAAATACCTAATTCTATACCAGAACAGTGAAACGTTACGTAAAAAGCTGGTGAAAAGTGTGTTTTATAAGAAAATCTAATGAAAATGTAGTGAGTTGGTGTAAAATCGGATTTGTTATTGAAAGTGCTGTTAATTCGTTATTGCGCTGCGACAATGGTAAATTATCAAAAATATTTTTCAAAGGCATGTTTTTCCTGAAAAATTATCTTTTTGATCTAATTCTCTAAGAAAGTGCATGATAAAGAATTGATTCACTAACAGACCCAGTATTCTCAGGGTTTTATTTTAATTAGTATGTATAGATAGGTACTAGATATTTATTTAGGTCAATTTATTATATTCATAATAATAACTTGACAATATTATATTGCCTAAACCATCAGTCTTCAGATAAATGCTAAGAACATCTTCAATAATAAGAAAATTAGAAGCCTGACGTACAATTTTCCGACATTTCTGCAGATAAGATTACTGTTATTTGCTCTCTGAAATGACAGTCATGTTATCAAAACACATTATCTAATAAGTGGTGTGAAACCTATTGCGCTTGAATGCTGCTAACAACATTAAAGGTACCCAGCAGCTTTATTGTTATTCCTTTGTTGACATTATTTTTTCAACTGTCTTTATCATCATTATTCAGTCCAGAGTCGTAGCGTGGACTAATTTAGACGTGGGTGAAGGCGCATCAACGAGGTATTTTTCTTTCATAAATTTGAAAACGAGACAGTGACTGTCACAACCGTGTTCGACCATCGTCGCTTACGATTAGATGAGATAGTAGTCAAACGCGAGTTTATCAATTATTATAAAAATAAACCCTCGTTCTTAAAAAGCCCTGGCTTGTGCGAGGCCTCTTTGTGTCCGAGGTTGTGGACAAATGGCTGCTTTGCCTACCCTAGCTACGTTACTGCTTCAGTCAGCCGAAAAAAGTCCGCTGCTGGGCAGTAGGCCTCCCCCAAGTGTCGCCACTGCGAACGTTCTTGTGCATCTCGCATCTATCGGAATCCCAACTTTGGCACAAGGTGCACTGGTGACCTGGTGTCACCAGTGCACCTTGTGCCAAAGCTGTGTCTTCCGATACGCAGTCGTCACCCCAGAACCATTCGGCCCCATCAACCATCTGATTTGCCTGTTATGTACCCTGGCATGATTCTTTCCTGGATAAGGCTTGGATTCTTTGGGCTTTTTCGGTAACCTTGGCCTTGGTTCTCCTGTGGATATTTTCACTACTAATGCAATCACACTAGTAAATTCTGAGCATAACCAAAAAAATTTATGGAGAGGCCATTGCCCGTTGAGATCTTTGACTTTAAGCCTTCTTATGTGTTTGTTGTGAACGACCTAGTTTCAGTAGGTACAACATTACGAACCAAAGTCTATGCCAGTGCGTATTCTCTGGATATAGGCTTTCGTCTAGACTTTTGTTGTTTTTTGATGAAATGTTGACCTAAAACGAAACAGTTAATTAATCAAAATCTATACCGGTTTTTGTTTATAGAAAAACGAAGATGACTGAGCGGAGCGAGCGAAGCAAGATGAGCCGAGCGCTGGGCGCGCTGAGCGGCGGGGAGGCGTGCGGAGCGCGATGGACGCTCGGAGCGCTCCTCCTGGCGCCGCTGGCCGCAGCCAACTCCAGCTACTGCGCGGTGCCAGCAGTCATGCTGCTAGCTATCTTCATCACCATAGCCAGTAAGTTCCACTTTCAGCACCCTTGTGATAATCGAAGTAATCTAAATGTATATATATATACCTGACAACCTTTCTAATATAGGTACCTAAGCCATTTCGTCCAGTCCAGCTGCATCTTAAATCTCCATATAAATTGCAAACGCTTAACTTAAAAAAAAAACTTTTGTTACAGCCTTCACATGCAAAGATCTTAAAAAGCTGGCTGAGATACTTCCACCACCTAAGACTTCAAGAGGTCGTCGGGAACGCAACCTGCGTTCTTTTGCCGACTTCATGGCAATGTGGATGACCTTCCTGTCTCATCTGGTGGCTGTGGCCATCTGTGCACGTATTCTGAGCGCCACAGCTGACCATGTTACTGGTGGTAGAACTAGAAGGTGGCTGTTCGGGTACGAGACCAGGGCCTTGGGGGAACCATGGCCTGATGTGCTCGGAGTCACCGTCGTGATGGTCGTCTGTGCAATGTTCATGTGTGGATTAGAGGTAATAAACCACTTGTGAAACAATTAATCGTTTCGATCTTGTTGCGTAACTTTCTATGAGAGCACCAGTTTGCCTAAAATTGCAATAGTTTCGCAACTAAAATGTTTTGATACCAGTTAGTTTCACTGATTGTCATAATAGATAAACTTGTTCTGTGGTTTGGTGATAGGCAGCAATGTTGAACCAACAACTATATACAAAGCTTGTGCTATTCTTTAAATATGTACCTATAATTCAATAGTTTTTTTTTTGTTTCAGGAAAGCATGATGTTTACCTTTATGCTGTTGATTCTCCTGTACATTTTTAGCCAGTTCTTTGCCATATTTGGTCTTATAAATTTCGATATCGCCAATATCAATATGCCAATCCCGATAACGGTGTATGAGGTAAGCAGCACAAATCGTCAACACGATTTCAGTATGTGTATGTGTCGAATTATTATAATTAATTTCTTTAATCTTCTCAATTTTTACAGCTGTTTGCTGCAGGTGCTCCAATATCTTACGCATTCAATGTGATACTCCCCAAAGACAAAGGAACTCTTAAGAAGAATCTTTTTCTTATGATTGGACTACCCACGATAGTACTTTCAGGATTATGTTTCCTTTACACTAATATGCTAAAAGGGTAAGCAGATACCTATTATAATAAATTGTCATCAGGTACTTAAAAGATTAAGTAGGTCGTTCAGCCAACTAAACGTGCAATCTAGCATTTCATCTTATTACTATCAATGGCGTAATAGTGGCCAATCATACATATCAAATGACGGCCTCATTTATTCATCTGCTTACAGGAACAGCATCGATGCAGCTCTGCCAGTGACCACGCTGCTAGAGGCAAGGGCTGCCGGCTGGGTCTGTCCAGTGCTAGCCGCTGTGACTGTCGCCGGGATCTGTCTGGCCCTAACCGAACTGTGCCCCCTACTCTTCACTGTTTTAGTGGCTCTGGCCTCACCAGAATGGAAGGTGCTGACAAGGTCAATGACTTACGAAAGCACCACCACCGGCAGTCCAGTTCTCGCTGTTTTCACTGCCGGTTCGTTTCCAAATGTTAATTACACCTTGCAGCATTTATCTAAATTAGGAGGTTTTACGCGATAGCAGCGACTATGCCAGGCGTCGACGTGCTGCCAATTGGTAATAATGAGCGAATAAATCAGGGATGATGTCATTTGGCAACCCAACCGCGATACTCTGTAGGATAACTGGTTATCGCTTAATCACGTAACTACTAACTAGAATTATCAAATTACAGTCCTGATTCATATTTGTGTGGGAGAGGCCTTAATTGATGTATTATTTACAGGAAGTTTGGCAGCGATACTTGCGTTTGCGTGTCCCCTGTCACACATGATCACGCTGATGAACGCCAGCCACTTGCTCGGGATATCGATTCAGGCGCTGCACTTTATTATCATGCGATGCGTGCCCACAGCTGAACAGAAGGAGGCTGGAGGTCAGTTTAACACTTCCACATCTATCTCATTCCTTCTTCGTATTTTCTTTTGGTATAATTTTCATCTCCCTCATTTCCCCATTACAGATATTGAATACAAGCGCTTGGGAAGAGAAGCCGCGCGAGGATCTAAAGCTTCAGCAAGTAAGACCAAGCGGTCAGGACTCTGGTTCATTCCGTCTGCTATTCGCCACACGAAAACTCTGGAGAGCATCAAGTCCAAAGTGACTAAAGGTACGGTTAAGATTTTTATCTTCATCTGCTCATATTTCAAGATCCTTTTTCTGTTCGAGTATTTTCCACTTTGATCTTGACTTGTTTAGCTTCCGTGATCATTGTGGGAGTTCTATTTGAACACTATGGAAATATACGGAAGGTCCCGCATTCTCCATAATAAAGGAGGCTCCAGGCGTCTCTAGAATGTTCTGGTTATTTCTTAGTCCATAAACTGCATTCTGTGCCTTTTTCTTAATTTACCACGAGTCTCTCTCTCTTTTCAGAAACTGAGGAACGAGAGTGTCTTCTCCTCGACGAGTACGCAGGCAGTCAACCAGAAGAGAATGACCCTAGCAGCAGCAGCGGCGTCCCTATGGCCACAGCTGAAGTTGACGTGATATCTGACGCGGAAGCCAGCGAGCAGGAAATGTCTTCAGGAGATGATTCCACCGACATTGATGCTGTTGTCAAGGAATATAGGGATAGAATTCAAGTAAGAAATTAAACATGCTTTATTCAAAGAGATTACAGAGATTAAGCGCCTGGATTTGATTCCATCCAGAATTTCGACCAATCTTTACAAGTAGGTACCTACATCGATATACCTAATTAGATATCTGCGTCGCGAGATTTGGTGAGGCAATAGATTCCATAGCTCGCTGTTATTTACTTTTTCAAATAGGTATTAAATTATTATTCTGCAGTTACGTTTATATGAAACAACAAATATCTAACACTGGAAACAAAATGTAGGTATTATTTTTCAAAAGACCATCAAAAGCTATTATTAGACAACCAAGAAACTTATATACCCTATGGACTAATATAGGGGATCATCTCGCTATCTCATTTGGTCGCATATTATAACCAAATGGCGGCATCGTCACATAATATGTCATTTTGTGCTAAGGAACTTGCATACCAGTTAATCCGTAGAGTATACAAGATCCTTCGTATACCCTACGGGTGGTCCCGACAGACAGCGCTGCTCTAGAGTAACGCTCTTAAGCAACTAACATAATTATTATAAGTACATGTACTTTAAAGGTGGTGACATCAGTCCCCGAGTCCAGCGCTCCGTCTCCGCCGTGCGTGCGCGGCGCACGCTGGTCGGCAGCGGGGGCTGGCGTGCAGCTGGTGGCCGACGCGCTCATCGCCGCCGCCTTCTGCAACGAGGCCATCAGGGTGCCCATGTTCGCTACTGGGATACCACGTAAGAACTTATTTATTACAGTGATCATCATCGTCATAAACAGTTATCTTAATGTGCCTTTACACCAGAATGTAAATCAGCAGTAGATACTGAGTTAACACCTGGTGGCGCCTGCTTTCTTTGGAATCCAACTCAGCATGAATTCTACGCTGAAACTGCTGAATGGAATTGTATAAGAAATGGTGCACGGGTAGTAAAAGTCCTGGAATACCACACATGATACCTTACCTACTTTTTACCCTTGGGTTACTCTTACCCCTAGAGATAATTTTCTACTTTCACGCAGTTGAAGCTGCTGGCACAAGCTAGTCATTCTATATGATGAAATTACCTCCAATATGATACTGCAAAATCACTCGTTTTACATGGGAAATCATCAAATGACTTCTTCCGCTAAGTGGAGCTAAAGGAAGTGTCCAACTTTACTGAAAAGGAAAAACCCTCATGTTGGTCATAAGAGTGCCTTGAAGTAGGTACTATCACTCTATCAATATCAATAGTATCGTAATCAATAGACAACATTTTACCATTTTGTTTTTTTATTTCAGTATTAATAATGATTATTACAGTACATATTAATATTATTATTATTTTATTTTTTTGTTTCAGTATGGCTTTCGGGCACTTTCCTATGCATTTGGCAGCCGGCTCACAACTTGGGTATGAGGAAGGCACAGAGCATCCAAGGTCCCATAACTATGCTGACGGCTCTACTGTTCCTGACTCCATTACTGCTGGATTCCTGGCCAGCTATTACCCTCTTCGCAGGCGCTGGTACGTAGACTTTTTTTTATATTAGGTATTCTAATACTCAAACAGTCAGTCACACGTCTGACGGCTGAAAAGTATCTACATAAATATTTACGTGGATTCTGAAAACTCATTGACCTTTTAATGTTTCCCTGTTGTCACGTTATGTATCAATCAGTCAGTCAATTTCTGTTTTCCAGGTGTAGTGATTTATGCTCGTTGTGAACGTTGGTGCGGTGACTTGGCAGTGCAGCAGGCGCGCAGTGCTATGGAGAGACGCAAGCTGAGGCCCTTGTCGGCGACTGTGCCGCTCGGCGGTGCCCGCCTGACTCACATAGACACCGTGTATATAGCCAGGTAAACACGTCGTAGATGATAACCAATTTACCTGCAGCGGTCTTTCCGCCCGATTATAATTTAGGTGTCTTCAAGGCTAGTGAAGCGGCTCTTAATGAACTAGTGCGCCACACCATCAACGATTGCATCACTTGTGCCATCAGGTGGGATCGCGATCAAGCACTGGTTAAAAAACCTAAACGTAGACCTCCTGAACGGACTTCGGTCATGGAGAGTTATCTCAACGGAGATTGCTTTACGAGGTTTACCTAAATCGTAAAACGTCATATCATACAACCCTTTCTGCATTTAAACTCTCGTCTATTTTCCAGATGACAAGAAGATGACTCGGATACGAGTCTGGATAATCTATTAGACGCGGAGGAAGACGATCCTGACGGAGAATGACAACAGGCTGATGCTATCATCATCATCGCCCCCTAATCACTTCATTACGACTCCATTGATTATTGCACGAAGGCTTATTGGCTACACAGATTGGCTAATCGGCTCGCACACCTGGATAATCATGTCGATTGATCGGAATCAATACAATTCGTAATATGTGTAGGTTTTACCTTGATTGGGCTGATGATAGAACGCTCCTGTGCAGTAAAATAGGTAGCTAGATGGTAGAACAAAATGCATGTAGGATTACCTACTAATTTGAACTGTTTGTGATTGTTATTATGTGTAGAATTGACAATACAAGGACGAAGCTAGTCTACTGACTTTACAAGATGTTACAACCAACATTGGATAGGTCCTTAAAACATATACCGAGTAAAGTAGAGTTACTTTGGCCCTTGGGTATAACTTTGGCACAAGCTTATTAGCCAATAAGAACACGAGAAACTGTGTTTACTGTGTTTCCATTGGTTAATTATCAACCTTAGCTCAAAGTTCTACTTCAGGGCTACAGTAACCTCACATAATCTAATATTAACGGGAAAATAACTCGAAAATTAAATGTAAAATTGTATTCTAGTGCCTAGATACTTTGTGAGTATTCATGCTAGCTGTTAAAGTATTTTGAATACCTAATTAGGAACCTTTTGATCTTATTTGTTTGTGTAATTGTTAAACACACAATTTTTAGAACGAAAATTATCGAATTAATCAACAGCCAGTCTTTTCACTAGACTTGCATGAATTATTTGATATTTTCGTTCCAGAAACCTGGTGTCAAATTTGTAATTCCTAGAGGAATTTTACTAGTTATACGCTAGCTTGGTGCGATTTAGATTTCAAAATTGAATCATGATAATATGTGATTAATGTTTGACTGTAAATAAGCTATAAAATATTTTTAAACGTCGTACATGATTGTTAAAAACTCATCCGTCCATTCCGCCATTGCCATGTTGGACACGCTTTGCCAGATGCAAATAATCACGTGTAAGTAATTATAAGGAAAAAAAACCTTGTATTTTTTCACTATTATTCATGTTAGTTGTGACTTAAAATTGTAAATAAATTGGATAGATAAAAAAAGTATTAATATTGCATAAAAGCATTTCAAATAAATAGACATGATAATAAAAGCCTTTGAATCGAGAGATGTTTGAACTTTAAATCTTTTGACGGTTCTTAATACAATTTGAATATATGATTAGCATTATAAGAAAATCGGCCTACACGATGTAATAGAAATAGTGATGATCGTGATTAATTTTGCAATAAAAATGCTGATTCGCATCAGTTGTTTTATTTTATAGCCAGTATGTAACAGTATTAGCTTATTATTTAAAGTTTATTTTTCTAACAAGTGCATTCTATATACTTTCTCAGATTCTTTATCTTCAAAAAGAGGAATGAAATCGACCGGAATTACTTCTTTGAAACCCTCGCCAGTAGATGGTTCTACATATTTTTTTCTGAAACAAAGAATAAAGGATTAGGTACTTATATTAACTTTTTTAACCTGCACTATACCACTGCTGGGCTCTTGCAAGGTTTTGGGAGGGATATGTTCCCTCACAAAACCTTGTAAGAGATGGTATTGTGACACCCTACCAATTTTAAGCGCCCACTGTAATTTTATTAATGGTGTACAATGTAAGTACAATAAAAAATATTTCAATAGATAATATTTTTAATACTGATTTGAGTCGCAGAGTAGGGAACAATATTTTTAAAATTGCTTCCCAAGTGTCGCCATAACGAACGATCCTGTGCCTTTCGCATAAGTTCCTAATTCTGACTTTTAAAAACTTTCCAAGTCGACGTCCCCGGGAAATAGGCCCGGAGACGTCGAAGTGTAATAAGAAAATTACAATTTGTATATTTAAGAGACTTTTTGATTTTCCTAGAAACTAATTTTATGATAAAATTTCGTACGTACTTGTAAGAATGAAAAACAATGTCATTGACGGGCACATGCTTTATCTTCATAAGTTCCCGGAACTTGTTGTTGTGTCTGGCATGGGCCATGCTGGCCGTTAAGTAGGCGCATCGGCAGTCCACACTCATTTCCTTGGCGAGCGACACCCAGCGACCGCGAGATTCTTTATCCGGGTTAGTGCTGTCGACTACAACACTTTTGCCTCGCTGGAAAGACAAAAATCAATTACTTAAATAGCAAGTTAGTGAATTGGTACTAGTTTCAACTGAAATTGGTTTTTTCTCAACTTTACGAAATGACAAAAATAAAAATTTCTTCGAACATCCTGTTATTGCAACTGGCGCATGGCGCGGTCATTCAGTGATGCAATTGTTGATGGTGAAGCCTACTAGTTTATTAAGAGCCTATTTACTCTAGCCTTGAAAACACCCAAATAAATCTAATATTATAAAGAGGTAAAATTTGTAAGTTTGTATGTTTGTAAGTTTGTATGTAGGGGGTAATCTCTGGAACTACTGGTCCGATTTGAAAAATTCTATCAATGTTAGATAGCCCATTTATTGAGGAATGCTATAGGCTATATACCATCACGCTACGACCCACGGGAGCGGAGCAGTAACGGAAAATGCGGGTGAAACCGCAGGGGATAGCTAGTATGTAATAATTCGCGAAATCTCCCTCGATGGCTCAGAGCTTATGAGTTAGAGTGACTGATTCGTACAATCAAAAACCAGCGTTCGATTCCGTTAACTCGAAACAATCGAAAAAAATCTCGATTATTTTGTAGGACGGCGAGGTAATCGTTGACTCCACGGTTTATTTTAACGACTCCGATTCTTTCGATTATATTATTAAAACATATCAGAATCACCCTTCGCTACATCATGGCATGGCAATATACACCCCATGTGTTATTATCATGTCTGCAATGCCTTAAACCAACAGATTAGAATATTGTTCACATATAATGTAGATTGTAATAATATGCAGCTACATATAAGGTATGTATCATATGTATGAAAGCTTACCCGCAGAGCTTTGGTTGCTTCTGCAGCACATTTCTGCCAAGATCCAAGGACATCTCTACAAACCGTGACATAACTGTTCTCAGATCTCTTTTCAATTTGTTTAGCCAAAAATGACTTTCCACTGCCAGGAAACCCAACCAAAACCAGTATCTAGACAAAACATAACACATTATTACAAGTTTTCAAGTAAATTTATTTAAATGTTTTTAAATTATATTTATTTTAATGTATACTTACTTCTTTTTCTTTCGAGATTAAATCATTATTAAATGTTCCAGTTCCAAGCTCCTTGGGGTTGAAATCTGGTTTATTCATAGTTACTGTACCTACTGGGGTTTGCATGAAAAATTCTTCAGGAGTGTAAAATTGAAGACCAAGATTTTCAGCCATTAATTTGTCAGCCATAGAATGATCTTTCTTCTTGCCAGGTGCCCAGTTAGCCACTCTGCCTGCAGCATCACCACAATAAAAGCTTTTCACCATATCTATTTCCAAGCCATCATTTTTCTACAACAAAAAGAACATATTGAGAGTTTTATACATTTATGAGAAGAATAAATAAGAATTAGCTTTGCGGTTTGTTTCTTACCTGTTCTGACAAAACTTTCCACATACCAGTAGTTGGCTTTCTGTAAAATCCTTTACCTGTAGCTAAATACACTTGAAAAGGAACAGCCAACTTCTTTACAATATGTTCAATTTTTATCTTGAAGTCTTCTATCTTGACCCGCCCATTGCCTATTGGTGCTTGATTACTTAATATTACAAGCCTGTAACCTTGTTCTATAAGATCTTTTAACTTCTCTTGAGCATTGTGGAAAGCTATTTGCCAGTCCTTGGTATCAACAGGATGCACTTTACCAGATTTGGTCTTTATTAAAGTCCCATCCATATCAAATGCTGCTATTTTGTGGCTAGCTTGGACACCTTTTGAAGTGAACACATATAGTTCACCTTTATCAATATCTTCCCACAGATCTTCCATAGCTTCTTTTATATTAGGGTTATCTGTTTTTAAGCTTTTCCTTTTCCTCGGAGACTCTCCGTCTTCTAATTTTCTTTTGTTGCCACTTTTCTTTTTGTCACAGGTCTTTTCAGGGTTATCTTCTGGTGGTGGATCAAATTCTATTATGTGAATATAGTTGTTTAACAAGATCTCAATTCTAGATCCATGTTCTACTTTATATTCCAGATTCCTCTTTAGAGCAAACCCATCTAGACCTGAGGGATTGACTCCCAGCTGTTTGACTTCAACCACACATTCTTCACAGTTTGCTTTAAGTGAAACTAAAATAAGACAAAGGTATTTGACATTAAGATTAATTTATATAGAAAATTAATAAGTACTAAGAGGAGGTATGTACGGAGAAGACACTGCGCCGCGCCGGCACCAATGCCTCCAAATAATTAGAGATAAAGCCAGCAGGAAAATAATAATACATTAAACATATCCAGGCACTTTTATCCTGGTATTTTACCAAACATACTTCCACTTACTTTGCTGACGAGAACAAGCTGGGTCTTTAATTCTTGTTAATTTGCTGCGACCAATTATTGTTTCGACATTGTGAATCAATTTTATAGGTGCATGGGAATCCAGCATGCATTTTAAAGAACAAGAGCGAACAGAACCCATCAAAAGAAGTTATAAGATTACAGAAATGTCAAACAAATTTTTAAAAATTCGCGTTTTTAGGTGTTAACTAAACTATCATTTTGCATGTATTTTGATCATCTGATGGATCTGATCACTGACAGGGGTGACCAGGGGTGACAATCTTAGTAGTGGCAAACGAGAAAACGTTTCATTATAAGTCTGTTAAATGAAGTTAGACAGTAAATGCATTGAGGCCTCAAATGAATTTGACATTTTAATTTGATAGTATTATAATATAAGGTAACTTAGAAACCTAAATTTAGATGGCGTTATTTGTAATAATGATGATGTGTGATTATGTAGTAGTCATGCTAAGGTGCGTAAGATGGCGCTATCTCATCTTTTATTGATTCTGTTTTTGACCTGCCTTTTTAGTCTGAATTTTTAGCTAAAATCTTCAATAAAAATATTATGTTGCAAATTGAAGCAGTTTTAGCACAGTTTTTTATCAATAATTAATTAGAAATAAAATTTTCTGACAATTTGTCTTAGAAATTATTTTCTACTTGCAACATTTAATCTATTTTCTATATGCAACATTATGCAACAAACGTCAATCAAACAAACGTGGCTGCCGGTTTGCGCTGCAGTGCTTTTCGGTGTCTTGTTTGTTTTTTTTTCCAGATTTTTATCCCCATAAGTGCTTTATCCACCTAAGTCCGTTAAGTTGAGCCTCTGCTCCTTCGGCCGTGTCGATTTTGTGCTTGAGGTGATCGAAATCTTGTGAATTTTGTGCTTGAGATAGGACTCGTTGACCCGTTTTGTGATAAATAATATTTATCATGTCTAATAGAAAGTGTTGTGTTCCTGGATGTGCAAATAGCTTAGGTAAGTATTATCCACATCCATAAAACAGATAGTCGTTGTTTTGTCACGTCTCCACTGAATACTAACTTGTGCCCCTTTTTTCCAGACGCCACGGGGAATTTACATAAATTTCCTAATCCAGATAAGGATAGGCAGCTATTTAATACATGGGTCTTTTCTATTGGTGGTGACATTTTGCAACTTGAAAATGAGCATATTTTTAAATACCGCCGCGTCTGTCATGTTCATTTCGAACCAAAACATTGGTGCCGGAATAACCGACTTGCTAAAGGAGCTGTACCAACGAAAAACATGCCAGGTTAGTCACAATAAAATACCCAAATTAGTTCATGAATCCCCGACCGGTCCTATGAGACCGCGCTGTTATTGTTTTACTATTGTGTCTCGTTTTGTAGGTACGTGATAGGTTAAGGTTACTGTATACCTTAAATAGCACCTTAAGTCTAAAAATGTCTAAGAGTTGATGTTAAAAAATAAACTAATTTTAATTTTGAGTTTAAAGTAAACAAATTTTAAATCACAAAATGACAAACTACAATGAGACTGTCTAAAGCATCTAAATAGAGATTTCTATGAGTCATGATAATGATAAATGATATTTATTTTGCAAATAGGTTTCACGAAACACTTTTACACGTCAATTTTTTTTTTGTCAAAATTATTAATCTAGATGAGGCCGGTGTTTCCTAACTGACTACCCTGAGAAGAAACACCGAAACAAACTCAGGGGTCACAGTCTCTTTTAAAAAAAAAATATCCATACAAAATGTATTGGTCAAATCATATGCGAACTATGCAGATTGGTGTCTGAGATGGCCTTTTAAAGAAAGAACCATGCAGATTTGAGCGGACCTGTCCAGTCAGTGCAAGCATTTGTCATTTTCCTCGTAAAGCTCAACCCGGGGCTACTAAGGAGCTCAACGACTTGACGAACAATGCAAAGGAAAGGACATTTGGTTAGGCCGTAGAAAATACTCAAATTGCCAGACATAAGTTAAAGTGACTGAAACGAAAGGAAAAAGCAACGTCATGATTTCTGTATGTAGTCCTATTGTACAAGAGTGTTTCTATTTTATGTTCCATGCTCTTTTCGCTGAAAACTTAGTTGATAGGATACATTGTTCGTAGACATCTCGGTACATAGGAAGCACTGTTGACAGAGATCTCTGTTCATAGATGGCACTTCTTGCTGTAAACTTTGTTCATAGAAACCACTGTTTCTAGATAACTTGATTTACAGAAATAGCCTCCTTAATTGTTTGAGAGTATGTTTCTTAACTCTTCAGCTTTATAACCATATTTTTCATAATTTATGTTTTTAATTTTTATTAAAATAACATTTTTGTATGAAATAAACGTGTTTATATTATGAATACCTGCCGGAGTCAGAAAAGCGAAATTCAGTAATATATAATAGTTATTTGTTTGTTTGAACATTCTAATCTCAGGAACTACTGGTCCGATTTCAAAAATTATTTCAGTGTTAGATAGCTTATTTATTGAGGAGGGCTATAGGCTTTTAATCCCATTATGGGAAGTAGTTCCCATGGGATGCGGGTGAAACCACCAGGTGGAAGCTGGTACTTATAATAAATACCAATTGTTTCTGCTCCGGTGTGCCATCTATGAATAGAGACCTCTGTCAACAGTGTTACCTATGTACCAAATCATGTTTTCTATCAACTAAGTTTTCGGTGAAACATGCTGTCTAGGAATAGAGATTTTTGTGAGTCACGATTTCTGTATGTAGTTATATCGTACAATAGTATTTCAGTTTTACGTTCCATGCTTGAATTTTACTATATTTATAATCTATGTTATTTTATTGTTTGTTACAGGACTATCTTGCTCGAAATTCACCATTGAAGAAAGAGCATTAAGACCTCTTCAGATGTCAGAGCCATCTACTTCAAAAGGTATATTTTATTTGTCATATGCATATAAATGAGCAATTCTTTTTATGTATATATACATGACATATTTGCTTCATACAACATATTCACTGATTACACAAAACTGTTGTTTCCTGCAAAAATGTTTCAACTGTATTTGAAATATAGTTTTATTTCAAAAATCATTTATTCCTACAAATAAGGCTGAAAATAAGTAACTTTTGAATGTCATGTGTACCAAAGATGCTTTGCTACTTTCAATTTGTTGTAATACTTAAATAACTGATAGATAGACACTAGCAATTAATTATATAATAATAATATCTGTGGCCTGTTGCTAAAAGGGCCAAAGTAAATTTTTGTATCAACGAGATTCTAATGCCAGTTTATTGTAAAAGTATGATATTTTTGTGTGCTAAAAGGGCATTCGTGTATTAACAATCTTTCAAAAGTTACTATCTAAAAAAGGCAATGATTGTTAATACACTAATGCCCTTTTATCACAATAATAAACTGGCATTATAATCTCGTCACAGATATAATAATATATTATACTAATAACTCAATATCATTACAGAACCTGTGCCTCTACATATATATTCACAAAGTTCAATCGGAGATGTACAAATGAAAGAGAATCTTGGTGAGTGATCCTACATACAAGCTTTTAACCAGCAATTATATTATTACTGGCGTCCTGTTCGGACCACCATCATCTTAATTTGTATGTAATATTCACATATTTCTTACCAAATATGTTAATGGCTTTTCAGAACCTGTCACTTCACAATCGCAGTCTATACAGAGTGAAAGACAGTCTCATAGTGAAGGAGAAAATGTAGAGGTGGTGGAAGAACTTGGTAAGTAATACAATTGCATTCAAACTTAGTATACCTAATAACTGCAAATCTGAGTTTGCTTGTTACGCTTTCATGGTTTAAAAACTACTGATTTATTACATATAATACATATTTTGATGATTGGATAATTTGACACACAACTAGCTCTGATTGGGGGGAACATGTGGTATTGGGGGGAACATGTGTTATTCCTAACGGTTGACACCGAGTCCCCCCCAGAACGAAGGCAACGAAGGAACGGGGTAGGGGTTTAGTCAGTAAAAGTCTGACACGCCCTCCCGCTCCGCCCAAGAGCGGGGGAAGTCATTCTGATGATTCCCCTACCATAAAAAAAAAAACTAGCTCTGATACTATTTAACTAATATTGTTACGAACGTGAGTAATTAAATGCCGGTTTACTAGCAGAGAACTTTATTCACCACAAAACAATGACAAATTAGTCCAATCAACAAATAACCAATCACTATAAACACTCAGAGTTCCGTTTAGTATCGCTTAGGTCGCTAGGTATCACTTCAAGCACTTAGGTAGTTCGCTCTGTATCGCTGACGAAATCAAACTCAACTCACTTCTAGCCGGGGTCCCGTATTTATATGCGAAGCCATCGAAACCTCTCGAAACCGACGTTTCAAGGACATTCCAGAACAACAGAGTCCCATCGGGAGGCCATAAATCATTATTATTACTCTCGTAAGTAGGTACTTATCTACCACCTTACATACGAGTTTCGACTCTATTGCTAATACCGGAAGGTACAAATTCCCTTATCCACCCACATAACTACCTACTGAATCTTCTAATAATAATAGTGTATTTCGGACTTTTCTGGAATTTGCCAGGCCTGAGTATGTACTCCTATTCTCGAAGCTTCGCACAGCAATGCGTTTTTATTATTTGATGCTACCCTTGGTTTCGTCGAAGATATAGCGTACTCAAGTTTCACGGCGTAACAGTGCCCCCCTCTTAGTCATGCTCGTCCCGAGCATTATTAGATCCGTGATACGGCGCCAATCTATCCACATGGACTACCTTAGGTTTCCCTCGTAACCCTTTCTTGATGCGGTAGGTAACGTCGTTGATCCTTTTTATCACGGTGTACGGTCCCTCCCATCGAGCTTGAAGTTTCGGCGACTTCCCTTTTCGTCGAAGTGGGTTGTGGAGCCAAACCAGTGCACCTTCCTCAAATCCCTTGATGTTGGCATTGCGGTCGTACCTAGTTTTCATTTTAACGCTGGTGTGCAGGCTGTTCTCACGCACTCGTTTATGCACTTCATCCAATTGATCTTGGAGGTCACTTACGAAGTCCGTAACTGGCTTAGTCTTGTCAGGTGGCACGCCGGTTATGGTATCGACTGGAAGTCTCATCTCCCTGCCGAAATTCACTCTTGCTGGGGTATGGCCCGTGCTATCATGCACTGCTGATCGATAAGACATCAGAAATAGTGGAATATACCGGTCCCAATCTTTCTGATGGTCATCGACAACCTTAGCCAGGTGATTCTCCAGGGTCTGGTTAAACCTCTCCACCATTCCATCCGACTGTGGGTGCGCAGGTGTTGTGCGTGTCTTGTAAATCCCCAGAAGAGTGCACATTTCCTGGAACAGCGCAGATTCGAAGTTGCGGCCTTGATCGGAATGGATCTCCAAAGGTGCGCCATACCGACATACTACTTCTTCGACCACCTTTTTCGCCACTGTCGTCGCTTCCTGATTGGGTATGGCGAAAACTTCAGGCCACTTTGTGAAATAGTCCTGTATCACCACTATGTATTTGTTTCCGTCATCTGTCACTGGGAAAGGTCCAGCAACGTCGATGGCAATGCGTTCCCATGGGGCTCCTACATTGTACAACTGAAGCTTGCCCCTGCTCCTAGTCTGTGGTCCTTTCACGGATGCGCATGCTGTACATTTCCGACACCATTGCTCTATGTCTTCTCTACAATTGAGCCAGTAATACCGCTGTCTCACTTTCAGTAGAGTTTTCTTGATTCCCAGGTGTCCACCAGAAGCGCCATCGTGTATCTCCTGAAGCAGGGGGACCACTTCACGTCGTGGTACTATCACTTGTGTGGTTACCTCCTTGCCATCGTTCGATTCCCATTTCCTACAAAGCACGTCATTTTCTAGGACTAAACTGTCCCACTGTGCCCAGTAGCTCTTTGTGACAGGACTATGTGACGATACTTCATTCCACTGAGGCCTAGTTCCACTACGCTTCCAGTCCAGTATAGGTCGAATATCGTCATCTTCTTCCTGGGACTTCTTAAAGTTACCTTCAGCCCTAATTAAGTTCACGTGTTCGCGGGCTTTATTTTGCTGGCAATGTCTACGGTCCTTATTACATGGACGTCGCGATAGGGCGTCAGCATTGTTATGCCCTTTTCGACTACGATGTTCCGTCACAAAGTTGAACTCCTCGTTACTGTTAGACAACATCTTCTGTCCGTGCGCAGTCTGGCTGATGTGCGCGACCCTCTCGCGCAGATGTCGCTCGCGCATGGCGGCCAGCTCTGACTCCTGGCAGCGACGCTCGCGTTCCTCGCGCTCCGCTTCTTGACGACGGGCTTCGGCCCCGGCGGCTGCACGGGACAATTCTTCTTGACGTCTGAGCTCCTCCTCCTCGCGCACGGTTTTCTTGAGTTCCTCCTCGTTAACTTGAGTTCCGGAGTCCACACTTCCCCTCTTCCTCTTGGGGCAATCGGTACGAATGTGCCCTTTTTCTCCACATCCATAACACGTCGGAATATAGCGGGACTTTGCCGACGAAGCCACTTCTCGGTGACGTGGTTGCACTGAAGGTGAGACCACCACTTCCCGAACTCTGTGCGTACGTGAGTCTTGTCGTACGGCTTCCACTTCCAAAGCGTGGGCCATCGCACTCTTCAGAGTTTGGTGGTGTCCGAGTCGCACCGTAGCCCTGACTTCAGTATCCCGTAGACCGTCGATGAATGCTTGCACCAGATTTACTTCCACCATCTCCGGTGTCATCGACATGTATGCCCGCCGGACCAGCCGTTCAACCTCTACTCCCCACTGCTGAAGGCTCTCGTTCGACCTCTGCATTCTCTCGCGAAGTTGCGCGCGGAAAACATGTTCGAGGTGCTTGTCACCATAGCGAGTGTCTAGTCCCTCCATTAGACGCTCCAACGTCCTGCCGTCTGAAGGAAGGTTCTCTAGGACCAGCAGAGCGTCGCCTCGTAGGGCCAAAGTTAACGCCGCGAAAGACTGGTCATCATCCCAGCGGTTCGTCTTGACCAGTGTTTGGAATTGGTACTTAAAAGCCGTCCAGGACGAAGTGCCATCAAAACGCGGCATATCAAATTTTGCGGCTGATGCACAGTGGGTGTGCGATAGTGCGCTAACAGCAACGGGTTCGCGTGCTTCGAGCTTGACGATTTTTTTGTTGATGTCCAGCAGGCGATCTTCGTGGCCATCAATTCTGGTTTCGAGGCTATCAGCTCGGGCGGAAACCTCCTTGACCTCTAAGGTGAGATTTTTCACTTTCTCACCCAACGTGATGAGGCCGTGATCGATTTTTTCGAGGATCAGGTTCTGCTTAGCCTCTTGATCCCGGCGGGCTTCCTCCTGTTCGCGGCGGGCAGCTTCCTGTTCGCGGCGGGCAGCTTCCTGTTCGCGGCGGGCTTGTTCCATACTAGCTTGCATGGCCGCCAACACTGCGGCGAGGTTCATTTCCGAGGATGGCCCTGTTGGCGCCTCAGCAGCTGCCGTTGCTCCCATACCAGCCCGATCTTCCGCTTCCAGACGTTGACGTGCAGCATCCATCTCCACTTGCCTCCTTGTTCGTGGTCCCTGTTCGTCGTCCCTCTGTAGTAATGGCATCCCACTTCTGACACCAGTTGTTACGAACGTGAGTAATTAAATGCCGGTTTACTAGCAGAGAACTTTATTCACCACAAAACAATGACAAATTAGTCCAATCAACAAATAACCAATCACTATAAACACTCAGAGTTCCGTTTAGTATCGCTTAGGTCGCTAGGTATCACTTCAAGCACTTAGGTAGTTCGCTCTGTATCGCTGACGAAATCAAACTCAACTCACTTCTAGCCGGGGTCCCGTATTTATATGCGAAGCCATCGAAACCTCTCGAAACCGACGTTTCAAGGACATTCCAGAACAACAGAGTCCCATCGGGAGGCCATAAATCATTATTATTACTCTCGTAAGTAGGTACTTATCTACCACCTTACATACGAGTTTCGACTCTATTGCTAATACCGGAAGGTACAAATTCCCTTATCCACCCACATAACTACCTACTGAATCTTCTAATAATAATAGTGTATTTCGGACTTTTCTGGAATTTGCCAGGCCTGAGTATGTACTCCTATTCTCGAAGCTTCGCACAGCAATGCGTTTTTATTATTTGATGCTACCCTTGGTTTCGTCGAAGATATAGCGTACTCAAGTTTCACGGCGTAACAATATGTACTCTTAAATATTCTGCAATTTTTATTCATATGATTCTTAATATTTTTTTCAGTGCATCGCAACATACACGTAAAATGTGTTACTAAGAAGCTGGTAAAACAGGTTCCTGTTACAAAAACTGAGCGTGCTTTGTACCAGAAAATGTTGCAAGTTGGTGTAAAACTGAGCAAATGCCGTAGCAAGGTTAAAAAGCAGGCAATCAAAATCAAGGCCCTGCAAAATATTACTACAAATCCTCAATTTTTGGAAACTCTAGACAAAATGTCCAGCACATCCAAAATTTTAACTTTGCTGCAATTCAGGGAGCATAAAAAAGAAAAAAAAGGCCGGCGTTTCACATTAGAGGAAAAAATTGTAGCTTTGACTATACTTAAACAAAGCCCAAAAGGATACAGATTCCTGAGGAAAATCTTTATCCTGCCATCACGTCAAATTTTAATAAAACTAATTAATATGGCAGATATAAATGCTGGCATCAATAAAAATTTGATGGCGCAAGTAAAAAAAGCCGCACAAACAATGAAGCCAGAACATAAGTTATGTGTTGTGCTTTTCGACGAAATGTCACTTAAACCTAATGTGGCATACAATCAAAGAAAAGATCGAGTGAGTGGCTTCGTAACCAATGGGCAAGAGACACTTCCTGAATATGCCGATCATGCGCAGGTATTTATGATAAGAGGACTCATAAAAAATTTTAAGCAACCTGTTGCCTACACCTTTTCCCAGTCTGCAACAAAGGGACCAGAACTGGCAAAGCAATTAAAGGCCGTCATCACAGAACTTCAAAATGCTGGTCTTAATGTGGTAGCAACAGTGTGTGACCAAGGAACAAATAATGTCAACTGCATCAAATACCTGTTGCAAGAGACAAGAGGTATTCTATTAAGAAAATCAAAAGAACCTGAGGGAAATATTATTTTAGTAAATAACCAGGAGATCATTCCCTTGTACGACCCACCACATTTGATGAAATGTGTGAGAAATAACTTAATTACTAAAAATCTACAGTTTAAAAAAGACAACAAAAGTCTTATGGCAAAGTGGGAACACATAATTGCATTGCACCAAGAAAACCCAGGCTACAAAGGCATAAGACTGGTGCCAAAATTAACAGACTCCCACTGCATTCCCAGTAAAATTCCGAGGATGAAGGTGAAATTTGCCACGCAGTTGTTCAGCCAAACTGTAGCATCAAATATGGGCTACCTAGCAGGTAAATGGTCTTTAATACATTATGTTTTCAAGATATATAAATATGTTTATTATACTCCATTTGCTTGAGTAGCTAACTAAAGATTAAACAATCTTGATATGACTTTTTATTTAAAAACTAATTTTAAAAATAAAATGTAGCTAAAATCTATGTAAATAATAATAATAATAATAGATACATTTTGGTCTGGTATATGGGAAGAGCAAGTACATCACAATGATAAAGCAACTTGGATTACAGAAGTAAAAACAAAATGGGGCGAAATAGATGAAATGGAATTTCATGAGATAACCGAGTCCGATATTGCAAATATAACGGCTAGATTACATAATTGGAAGTCACCGGGTGTAGATAAAATTCAAAATTTTTGGTTCAAAAAATTAACGATACTCCACAAGTTCATAGCAAAAAAATTTACAGATATAGTACTAGGAAAACAAAATATACCTGACTTCATTGCGACAGGAGTGACGTACATGCTTCCTAAATCTAAATACACAGCAGAGCCTTCCCAATACAGACCAATCACATGTCTACCCACAATTTACAAAATACTAACATCGGTTATTACTAACAAAATTAACTCACACGTTGAACATCATAAAATAATAGCGGAGGAACAGAAGGGTTGCAGACGGGGCCACATGGGGTGCAAAGAGCAATTAATTATAGATTCGACTATCCATAAACATGCCACTACAAAAAATAGAAACTTGCATTGTACTTACATAGACTATCAAAAAGCGTTCGATAGCATTCCACACTCTTGGTTATTACACATTTTAAAAATATATAAAATAAATCCCAAAATAATAGAGTTTTTGCGCACTATCATGACACGATGGAAAACCACACTACAACTAAAAAATCATCTCAACACTCTTATAACTCGACAGATACATATTAGGAAAGATATTTTTCAGGGCGATTCACTGAGCCCTCTCTGGTTCTGTCTTGCTCTGAACCCTTTGTCTCATTTACTCAATCAGTGTCAAGCCGGATATAATTTTAAACATAATTCTATAGAAACCACTGTCTCACATCTCATATACATGGACGATATTAAATTATATTCTAAAAATGAAAAAGAAATGAAAAAGCTTATAGAAGTAACAACAACATTTAGTCACGATATTAATATGAAATTTGGATTAGATAAATGTAGGACATTACACATTATAAGAGGCAAAATTAAACCCGGCAATTATATAATAAATGACACCGATACAATAACAGCTATGGAACCAACAGATCTCTACAAGTATTTAGGATACAAGCAAACTAAAGGACTTGACCACACATCCATCAAACAAACACTTAATACCGAATATAGGAGACGAATTAACACAATATGTAAAACACAGCTATCGGGAAAGCACCTTATAAAAGCCCTGAACACTTTTGCCATACCAATATTGACCTACTCATTTGGAGTTATAAAATGGTCAAAAACTGACATCGAACAATTAGAAAGAGTCACACGCACTACACTAACAAAATATAACTACCTACACCCTAGATCCGCTATCGAACGACTTACCATTAAAAGACAAAATGGGGGGAGAGGCCTAATTGATATTCATCACTTGTGGCAAAAACAAATCTCTACACTTAAAACATTTTTCTACTCCAAATCTCGCACGAGTGACATACATAAGACTATCACTTGTAATGACTTTAACTTCACACCATTAGACTTAAACAATCAAAGCTCACCAGACACAAACGACACTAACCCACAAATTCAAAAAATAGAAAACTGGAAGAAAAAAGTACTTCATGGTAGGCACCCTCACGATTTAGAACAATCACATATCAATACCGCAGCATCTAACCAGTGGTTAAAAATAGGAAATCTGTTCCCAGAAACCGAAGGTTTCATGATAGCCATACAAGACCAAATTATTAACACCAAAAACTACAGGAAATATATTATTAAAGACGCAACCATCACAAATGACAAATGCCGCAGGTGTCAAATTCAAACAGAAACCATACAACACATAACCGGAGCATGCACTACACTTACACAAACAGACTACACTCACCGACACAATCAAGTTGCTAACATCATTCATCAAAAGCTAGCAATCAAACATAGTCTTATACAAAACTCCGATACACCTTACTACAAATATAAACCAGAAACAATCCTAGAGAATGACGCTTACAAACTGTATTACGACCGCGCTATACTTACAGATAGGACCATCCACTACAATAGACCAGACATAATACTTCAGGATAAAAATAAAAAAGTCACTTACCTCATAGACATCGCAGTTCCCAATACCCACAACCTACAAAAAACCATAACTGAAAAAATCAGCAAATACGCTGAGCTAAAAGACGAAATAACAAGATTGTGGAGACAAGAAAAAGTCTATGTTATACCTATAGTCCTTTCCACGACAGGCGTAATTCCCAACCATCTTCTCCGAAGTTTAAAACTAATAGATTTAGATGAATCAGTTTACATAATCCTACAGAAAGCTGCCATATTAAATACATGCAGAATAGTAAGGAAGTTCATGCAGTTGGAAGACGAAAATACATCCCCTTAAAACACTATACACGCTGCATTTACTTGGTTTTGGCCCGTAAATGTAGCTAATACCTACCAGCAATTAGCTGAGAAAAAGAACACGTAATAATAATAATAATATTCCACAACTTTCACACAACATCATCTAGTCCCAAACTAAGCAGAGCTTGTATTATGGGTACTAGACAACTGATAAACATACTTATATATTTGTAAATACATACATATTATAGATAAATTACACCCAGACACAGAACAAATGATTGTGCTCATCATACAAACATTTGTCCTGGGTGGGAATCGAACCCACGACCTCCGGTATAGCAGTCAGGGTCACTAACCACTAGACCAACAGGCCAGTCAAAATAAAATAATAACAGTTACTTATTCAATTGAACCATTATTTTAAGCAGTAGTTTATTTGTTTAATACGTATTTGTGTAAAAAGTCCTATCAAGATTGTTTACCTTTAGTTAACTACCTAACCATGGAGTATATCTAGTAGTCCAATTTACAAGCAAGCAATACTTACTTTGGGATTAGATTACGTTGAGAGAATGTGTGAGGAATATTATTAATAATTTATTCCTTTGTTGCAGAAAAAGGAATAATCTCTGAAGATGCGCAAAGTACCGCGGACGTTATCTTGTTTTTTGATAAACTTTTCGACTCGCTGAACGGAAGCTATGGAAAAAGGAAGAAGCATAGCAAACCTCTTCTGGGACCTGCGACGCCTAACTCTGTACATCACAAAACCTGGACAGAGGCCAAAATATTTTTAAAGAATATGAAATTTGTAAACGCAAAAACCTCAAGTGTCGAGTATGTTCCCACATTAAATAACTGGGTATGGACACTAGAAGGTATTGAACTGCTTCTAAAAAAAATTGCTGTGAAATACGGAGTAACATCGGTTTGGTTGCGGCATCTGAATCAGGATCCAATAGAAAACTTTTTCGGATCAATAAGGAGCCAAGGATGCCGCAACGTAAACCCTACTCCAGAAGGGTTTGAAGCAGCATTTAGCAGCTTATTAATAAACAGCTTATCTAGTGTCCATGCCCCTGGGGCAAATTGTGAGGTTGATAATTGCCACGCTTTGCATGAAGTACTCATCACAAGCGGGGGCTGCAGAGAACAAATAAATTGCGAGCTCAGTGAAATTCCTGATATAGAATTTACACCCCTTGAAGACAAAAATGACCCCCGAATAGTCGGGGGGCTACAATATGTTAGCGGATATTTTATTAAAACCGCTAAGAAGAAAGTCTTCAAGGGTTGTAGTGAATGTAAAAAAAACTTGATGTCCATTCAGGAACATGAATACCTAAAATATAGGGAATATGCAAATAAAAAATGGCTTTGCAGTCCCAGTGACTCTCTCCTAAATTGTGTCTCGAATCTGCAGGATATAAATTACGCAATTATTAAAATGTGTTTAGAAAAAAAATATTTGAAAGAGCTAATTAAAACAGTCATATTTATGCACATCCAATTTGACTTCATCAACTGTGAATTACATAAAGAAAAATTGATAGATTTTTTAATTAACATATCCTGCAGATTCTTCATTTATAATTACTGTAAAGAAATAAATAAAATATTAATTAATAGGAGAGAGTGTGATGATGATACAGATTCATATAAGTTGAAAGCGAAAAAATTATATATGAAATGTTTTAAAAGAAAAAAATAAATTACACATATATATATATAAAGGTTATCAGTGTTTTATTTATTGAAAAAACTTTCTATAATAATAAAATAAAGAAACAAAAAGCAACCTAGACCCAGTGACCATCGCTATGTGCGTGTGTGTGTGTGTGTGTGGTATATATGGACGAAGAGTTGCCAAAACCTACTTTCAGAGGGCGCCACTTGACTTACTCAATTTGGTCGTCGAGTTGGACCTCTATTTCATATATAAAAAAGTACTCTGTGATCACTGACGTATAAATAATATGGACTTGAAATGTTTGACTATAGAAAAAACAGTTATACAAATATATGGCTTATCGACGCCAAAATCATAAAAATACTGCCATCTCTTTTTAACTCTCTTAATTTTGCATAAGCGAAAAGGGATAATAGTGTTTTTGAGAGTTACTATGATGGCAACTCTTAGTTCCTAACGTCATTGAAATACCTGTTTGCGGCACTGACATATAAATAATATGGACTTGGCATACCTACAAGAAAAACGTGTATACTATGCGTTCCAAATGAGAATAGGAAAGTCAATAAACTCGATCTGTCAAATTTTGATTGAAAAGTACGGTTTGCAAAAAAATCTTATTTGCGTTTCAATGGTTTTGTTTTTGTTAACTGAGTCTTAGTTAAGTCATATTAAGAAATAGATAAAAAACAAGTTATTTAAAACTACAATTTAACAAATTATACTACTTTCTTTTTTATTTTCATTATTGCCAAATGGAAATTATTGGAAAATGATGATGACAGTTCATCAGACAGTTATGGCGAAATGAGTGGCATTGAAGAACTCGATTCAGATTGAATTTTGTCAGATACAGGTAGTAATGCTTATTTTAATTTAAAATAACATTTAGTGCAATACACATTAAAGACCTATATTAATCCATGCTTTATTTTATAGAGGAAAGCAGCAGTACCAATCACGATGATGACGCCACTACTCAGACGCTTCACATAGTGACGCAGAGATCAACAAAATTGAAGAACTGCATTTTCATCAAAGTTTTTTTCGTTCACGATTCGTAAATAAATTAAATTGAACAAATTTCTTGTTTTGCTCACCCTACTCAATTTTTCCGATTTGACAGTAAGACGAGACGTCACAATATGGCCGCCGATCCTATTCTCATTTGGAACGTGTAGTACCTACACTTTACTGAGAGGATAAAATGGCGGCTAATAGAGTAGCCCCTAACTATCGATATTTCTATAAAATAAACTTTTTGTTTTGTAACTTCACTCTTTCATAAATAAATTGTTTGTTGGTTCGTCCTTCTTTCACGGCTAAACCGTGGACCCTTTTTAGGGTTCCGTAGCCAAACGGCAAAAACGGAACCCTTATAGTTTCGCCATGTCTGTCCGACCGTCCGTCCGTTCTCGCTTAATCTCTTTGACCGTTAGCAGTTTAGCACTAGAAAGCTGAAATTTGGTACCAATAGGTATATCAATCACGCCTACAAAGTAGTAAAATAAAAATTTCCTATTTTTATTTTAGCACCTACATGTAAAGTGAAAAGTGTTTTTTTTTTATTTCAACCCTAACGTGTGATATATTGTTGGATAGGTATTAAAAAACGAATAGGGGTTTACAAACAAAATTTTTTGATTATATCAATAATTTCGGAAATAATCGCTCCAAAAGTAAAACACAATGTGTCCCCCCCTCTAACGTTTGAACCATAAGTTTAGGAAATATGAAAAAAATCTAGAAAGAACAGCTTTACAAGGACTTTCTAGGAAAATTATTTTGAACTTGATGGCACGACCAGTTTTTGAAAAGTTGGGGACACTTATTGGGACGAGAAACTATGGAACCCTACACTGAGCGTGGCCCGACACGCTCTTGGCCGGTTTTTCTTGTTTACCCTTGGTTGTACTGTAACCTTGAAGTTACGTACAGTGTTTATTTTGTATATACTTAAAATAAGTAGATCTTACAGGACTTACATTTTAAAAATTATAAGATTTTACTTATTGACACCCTGTTTATTTAATTTGATAGTGTTTCACGGCCAAGGGTACAGCAGCGGTTCAAAATTGATCTTTCACTGTAAAAGCCGAGTGTGCACAAGAAAAAAAGGGACCGTAAAGGTGTTTCCGTCAATTGGTCGCTGATGGTAATTAAAATATAATATTTTTTACTTATAATTTTTTTTATTGATATGGTAGTCGAAAATCTCTGAATTTTTTTGGCAAGCATGAAATTGGAAGAAAAATCGATTTGACACTGGTTGGTGTTAACTAAAAGAATAAAACCGGGTAAATGCAAGTCGGACTCGCGCACTAAGGGTTCCGTAACAACTTAATTGCGGTTTACGATTGACGTATTAAAAAAAACTACTTACTAGATCAGGTTCAAACCAATTTTCGGTGGAAGTTTGCATAGCAATGTACATCATACATATTTTCACTTGTATCGTTCTCTAATTTTAGAAGTTACGGGGGGGGGGGGACACATTTTACTACTTTGGAAGTCCCTCGCGCAAACTATTTAGTTTAAAAAAAATGGTTTAGAAACTTCAATATCATTTTTGAAGACCTATCCATAGATACCCCACACATACGGATTTGATGACACCCAAAATTTATTGCTTTTTTTCTAATTTTGTATAAAAATCTTAATGTGGTTCACAGAATACATCTACTTACCAAGTTTCAATACTATAGCTCTTTTAGTTTCAGAAAAAAGTGACTGTGACATACGGAAGCACAGACAGAGTTTTTTGCCATTTGGCAACGGAACCCTAAAAAGCTTCTTGTCTTACCTGTTAATTAAATTGTTGTCGCGTATCACATTATGATCAACAAAAGACAGAGCTGGAATTTGCAAAAAAAAACCTATGAAAACTTGAATTTCTCGGGCTATATGTATTTGATGGGTACCAACATGATTCATATTTTTGATGTTAAGTTTCCAACACTTACTTTTTTTAACATGTAGATGATAATGGGCTTTAATTAAAAGTCAACAATAGTAAATAATAGTATATATATTAAAAAAAAAGTATATACATATTATATAAAAACAAATCAAATTGACACAATCAAATAAACAAAATGAGATTTCATTCATTTCTGAACAATACAATTTTGTTCAAGTAATTTCTATGTGAAATTCTCTCAGTAGATTTCTTCCCATAATATCTGTACCTCAAATTCATGTACACCTCAATTACACTTTTAATTAACAAGTATTTATGATTCGTATCATGTTCATAAGCCTATGTAGTGGTAAACCTTTTGATTTAGCAACTTGTCGTTTTAAGAAGTCTTGGGGTCCTGCACATTCGGCAAGCAAAGCTTGGGATTCTGGATTTAATAAATTTCTTTCCTTTAAATCTTTGATTATGTTACTAAAATGAGCGATTTTTTTCGTCTGTCTTCTAACTTTCTCATTAAGTCTCTTTATCTTCTTAGACTGTTTTTGACAATTGTCCTTTAATTTCTTTATCACTTTAGATGTGTGTATCTGAAATAAAATAAAATAAAAGTAAGCTTTGATAGATATTGAAGACAAGCGAGAGTTATCTCCCACGCAGTCTCAATTCAGTTGATGAGATGACTTTTATCACTGAGATAAAATTCGCAAATAATGATAACAAGAAAAACTAAGCTAATCATACCGATAAATCTGCCGTAGCGGAGGTGGTAGTGGAGGTATTAGCGGCAAAACCTGGCGCAAAGGAGGTGCTAGCGGCTAAATCTGGTGCAGCGGAGTTGCTAGCACCTGAATCTGGCACATCAGAGGCTCTAGCGGCCAGATATGGCGCAGCGGAGGTGCTGGTGACTAAATCTAGCATAGGGGTTGTGCTAGATGCTAAATCTATGCCACTCCTCTTTAAAATCTCTCCAGGTTGATTTCGAATGGTAGGCACACCAACAGCTTCAACCTGAAAACCGTTCTTTATTAGTAACATAAATATTAATAAAAATAGTATAAATACTCAAAAATTTTATGACTTCAAAAACAGTAGATGATCTTAATGTTTTTATTACAAAAAAAAAATACCTTATTAGGAGCACCACATCCAGATAATGATTGTGAGTTTGTTACATTTGTATCATTTTCAAGTAAAATGCTAAACATGTTGGATTGAACGGCAGGCTGTAAACAAGAAATAAAATGATTAGTATTTTTGATGTTTCTCGATTTTATTAAAAAGATTTTTAACCTATCACATACCCGCAAAAAGAGACACAATAGTAAAACAATAACAGCATGGTCTCACTGGACCGGTCGGGGATTCATGAATTAATAAATCTAAAGATCATACTCGAACACATTCTTTACATCACTCTTTGTGTCTATTAGAGAAGTGTTGCAATAATGAGGACATCATCATAATATGTATAACAACCACTACGCAATCATGTTGGATAAATTTATAACATACAATGCTGCCGTCCAGGCCCTAAAGCGCAGTAAAACATGGATTTTTTACACTTTTTTACTGCGCTTTAGGGGCTGGACGGCAGAATGTTACTTACCAATAAAGTTCGTGTAGGTAAAGCATCGTCACGCAATGTTACTTTATTCAGTGTTCGGTTGAAACATGATTCTTCAAAGTGAAGAGAACAAATATTAGGTTTTTGTTGACATCTTTAAATTTTCAACACCAATTGCTTCCAGCCAAATTTTCTTTTTTTCTTTATTAGTCGGCAGCCTTAAAGTAAAATAAAACAAATAAAAAACCATAATATGGCATTATCGATAAATATAAAAATGTCTAATGTACTACTCTATCCCTTCAATAACAAGAAAATAATTTCATGAAATACATGTTGAAAATACAAGCAAAAGGGAAATTATGAATGTTTTACTGTTGAAACTCTTCAACGAATGCAGAATCTTTTGTTTGATGACTAAATCTTATGATATTTCAAATAAAATTAGGTACGTACTGATGCAAAGTTATGTTCGGGCGATTTCTGCTTCTTTTGATGCCACATCCAATTATATTGCAATTGGGCATCTTGCTATAGACGATTTCCACTATAGAACCGAGTTCAAACACAATAACACAGCAAATTCCTTCAAAATTCACAATTTTTATCCAGAGCTCAAGAGCATTTGACAGTTGACGTACCCAACTTTGGTACTAAACAGCGAGAAATTGTAATGGCGACCGGCCGCAAACAGGTATTTCAATGACGTTAGGAACTAAGAGTTGCCATCATAGTGACTCTCAAAAACACTATTATCCCTTTTCGCTTATGCAAAATTAAGAGAGTTAAAAAGAGATGGCAGTATTTTTATGATTTTGGCGTCGATAAGCCACATATTTGTATAACTGTTTTTTCTATAGTCAAACATTTCAAGTCCATATTATTTATACGTCAGTGGTTTGCGGCCGGTCGCCATTACGATTTCTCGCTTTTTAGTACCAAAGTTGGGTACGTCAACTGTCAAATGCTCTTGAGCTCTGGATAAAAATTGTGAATTTTGAAGGAATTTGCTGTGTTATTGTGTTTGAACTCGGTCCTATAGTGGAAATCGTCTATAGCAAGATGCCCAATTGCAATATAATCGGATGTGGCATCAAAAGAAGCAGAAATCGCCCGAACATAACTTTGCATCAGTACGTACCTAATTTTATTTGAAATATCTTAAGATTTAGTTAACAAACAAAAGATTCTGCATTCGTTGAAGAGTTTCAACAGTAAAACATTCATAATTTCCCTTTTGCTTGTATTTTCAACATGTATTTCACGAAATTATTTTCTTGTTATTGAAGGGATAGAGTAGTACATTAGACATTTTTATATTTATCGATAATGCCATATTATGGTTTTTTATTTGTTTTATTTTACTTTAAGGCTGCCGACTAATAAAGAAAAAAAGAAAATTTGGCTGGAAGCAATTGGTGTTGAAAATTTAAAGATGTCAACAAAAACCATTAATATTTAATTTTGTTCTCTTCACTTTGAAGAATCATGTTTCAACCGAACACTGAATAAAGTAACATTGCGTGACGATGCTTTACCTACACGAACTTTATTGGTAAGTAACATTCTGCCGTCCAGCCCCTAAAGCGCAGTAAAAAAGTGTAAAAAATCCATGTTTTACCGCGCTTTAGGGCCTGGACGGCAGCATTGTATGTTATAAATTTATCCAACATGATTGCGTAGTGGTTGTTATACATATTATGATGATGTCCTCATTATTGCAACACTTCTCTAATAGACACAAAGAGTGATGTAAAGAATGTGTTCGAGTGTGATCTTTAGATTTATTAATTCATGAATCCCCGACCGGTCCAGTGAGACCATGCTGTTATTGTTTTACTGACACAATAGTAAAACAATAATCTTTTTGCGAGTATGTGATAGGTTAAAAATCTTTTTAATAAAACCGAGAAACATTAAAAATACTAATCATTTTATTTCTTGTTTACAGCCTGCCGTTCAATCCAACATGTTTGGCATTTTACTTGAAAATGATACAAATGTAACAAACTCACAATCATTATCTGGATGTGGTGCTCCTAATAAGGTATTTTTTTTTTGTAATAAAAACATTAAGATCATCTACTGTTTTTGAAGTCATAAAATTTTTGAGTATTTGTTTTTCTATTTTTATTAATATTTATGTTACTAATAAAGAACGGTTTTCAGGTTGAAGCTGTTGGTGTGCCTACCATTCGAAATCAACCTGGAGAGATTTTAAAGAGGAGTGGCATAGATTTAGCATCTAGCACAACCCCTATGCTAGATTTAGTCACCAGCACCTCCGCTGCGCCATATCTGGCCGTTAGAGCCTCTGATGTGCCAGATTTAGCCGCTAGCACCTCCTTTGCGCCAGGTTTTGCCGCTAATACCTCCACTACCACCTCCGCTACGGCAGATTTATCGGTATGATTAGCTTAGTTTTTCTTGTTATCATTATTTGCGAATTTTATCTCAGTGATAAAAGTCATCTCATCAACTGAATTGAGACTGCGTGGGAGATAACTCTCGCTTGTCTTCAATATCTATCAAAGCTTACTTTTATTTTATTTTATTTCAGATACACACATCTAAAGTGATAAAGAAATTAAAGGACAATTGTCAAAAACAGTCTAAGAAGATAAAGAGACTTAATGAGAAAGTTAGAAGACAGACGAAAAAAATCGCTCATTTTAGTGACATAATCAAAGATTTAAAGGAAAGAAATTTATTAAATTCAGAATCCCAAGCTTTGCTTGCCGAATGTGCAGGACCCCAAGACTTCTTAAAACGACAAGTTGCTAAATCAAAAGGTTTACCACTACAGAGGCTTATGAACATGATACGAATCATAAATACTTGTTAATTAAAAGTGTAATTGAGGTGTACATGAATTTGAGGTACAGATATTATGGGAAGAAATCTACTGAGAGAATTTCACATAGAAATTACTTGAACAAAATTGTATTGTTCAGAAATTAATGAAATCTCACTTTGTTTATTTGATTGTGTCAATTTGATTTGTTTTTATATATATACTTTTTTTTTAATATATATATTATTATTTACTATTGTTGACTTTTAATTAAAGCCCATTATCATCTACATGTTAAAAAAAGTAAGTGTTGGAAACTTAACATCAAAAATATGAATCATGTTGGTACCCATCAAATACATATAGCCCGAGAAATTCAAGTTTTCATAGGTTTTTTTTTGCAAATTCCAGCTCTGTCTTTTGTTGATCATAATGTGATACGCGACAACAATTTAATTAACAGGTAAGACAAGAAGCTTTTTAGGGTTCCGTTGCCAAATGGCAAAAAACGGAACCCTTGATAGATTCGTCATGTCTGTCTGTCTGTCTGTGCTTCCGTATGTCACAGTCACTTTTTTCTGAAACTAAAAGAGCTATAGTATTGAAACTTGGTAAGTAGATGTATTCTGTGAACCACATTTTTATACAAAATTAGAAAAAAAGCAATAAATTTTGGGTGTCATCAAATCCGTACGTGTGGGATATCTATGGATAGGTCTTCAAAAATGATATTGAAGTTTCTAAACCATTTTTTTTAAACTAAATAGTTTGCGCGAGGGACTTCCAAAGTAGTAAAATGTGTCCCCCCCCCCCCCCGTAACTTCTAAAATTAGAGAACGATACAAGTGAAAAAATGTATGATGTACATTGCTATGCAAACTTCCACCGAAAATTGGTTTGAACCTGATCTAGTAAGTAGTTTTTTTTAATACGTCATAAATCGTAAACCGCAATTAAGTTGGTACGGAACCCTTAGTGCGCGAGTCCGACTTGCACTTACCCGGTTTTATTCATTTAGTTAACACCAACCAGTGTCAAATCGATTTTTCTTCCAATTACATGCTTGCCAAAAAAATTCAGAGATTTTCGACTACCATATCAATAAAAAAAATTATAAGTAAAAAATATTATATTTTAATTACCATCAGCGACCAATTGACGGAAACACCTTTACGGTCCCTTTTTTTCCTGTGCACACTCTGCTTTTACAGTGAAAGATCAATTTTGAACCGCTGCTGTACCCATGGCCGTGAAACACTATCAAATTAAATAAACAGGGTGTCAATAAGCAAAATCTTATAATTTTTAAAATGTAAGTCCTGTAAGACCTACTTATTTTAAGTATATACAAAATAAATACTGTACGTAACATCAAGGTTACAGTACAACCAAGGGTAAACAAGAAAAACCGGCCAAGAGCGTGTCGGGCCACGCTCAGTGTAGGGTTCCGTAGTTTCTCGTCCCAATAAGTGTCCCCAACTTTTCAAAAACTGGTCGTGCCATCAAGTTCAAAATAATTTTCCTAGAAAGTCTTTGTAAAGCTGTTCTTTCTAGATTTTTTTCATATTTCCTAAACTTATGGTTCAAAAGTTAGAGGGGGGGACACATTGTGTTTTACTTTTGGAGCGATTATTTCCGAAATTATTGATATTATCAAAAAAATATCTTTGTAAACCCCTATTCGTTTTTTAATACCTATCCAACAATATATCACACGTTAGGGTTGAAATAAAAAAAAACACTTTTCACTTTACATGTAGGTGCTAAAATAAAAATAGGAAAAATATGTTTTATTAAAACATATTTTTCCTATTTTTATTTTACTACTTTGTAGGCGTGATTGATATACCTATTGGTACCAAATTTCAGCTTTCTAGTGCTAAACTGCTAACGGTCAAAGAGATTAAGCGAGAACGGACGGACGGTCGGACAGACATGGCGAAACTATAAGGGTTCCGTTTTTGCCGTTTGGCTACGGAACCCTAAAAAGGGTCCACGGTTTAGCCGTGAAAACAGGACGAACCAACAAACAATTTATTTATGAAAGAGTGAAGTTACAAAACAAAAAGTTTATTTTATAGAAATATCGATAGTTAGGGGCTACTCTATTAGCCGCCATTTTATCCTCTCAGTAAAGTGTAGGTATACACGTTTTTCTTGTAGGTATGCCAAGTCCATATTATTTATATGTCAGTGGATCTGATGAGCATTGATCTGACAAGTCTGACAATGACAAAGTCAGCAAATGACAAGTGACAAGGTATGAGTACAGTTCGTCCGTTATAAGTTGGCGAGTGTGAAGTTAGGCTCTGCGAACAGTTATTGGCATTTATTTTTTTAAAACATTTATTTTGGACTTTTGGAACGATATTTCAAGCGCCAAAATTCGCGGAGCCTAACTTCACACTCGCCAATTTATAACGGATGATATGTACGGCCGTTATAAGTTGGCGAGTCTGAAGTTAGGTTTTGAAAAAATAAATACCAATACAGTTTTTAACAGCAATAACAACTGTAAATTGCATTTATTTTTTCAAAACCTTTATTTTTGTACGAGTTTTCAAACGCTAATATTCGCCGAGCCTAACTTCAGACTCGCCAACGTAGAGCGGCCGTACTGTACTCAGTGGTGTGGTGAGAAAGACCTTTTTATCTATTTTTTTTTTGTCTATCTGGATTGATATCAACCTCAAAAACGTACCCACAAAAGGGTATGTTATCTCTTTCTACCAGGCTGTGTATAGCCTAGTAAGAAAGAAACACATTACACATTTTTTCCCCTTTTGCTTGTCAATAAAAAACATGAAATAAAGTACCTACACTTCAGTAATAGGGTAATACAAGATCCTTGGTGGTGAGAAGTTTATTGTACGGACTATGGAGGGAAACTGGGATACGTTTATTTAGTAGATCTATCAAAAAGTATATGTATTACATATTGGTGTCTAATACTTATATCTTCAATATCAAACGGAACTAAAAAGTTGACAAAAGTACAAAAATAATCAGGGGATAATATGGAATCATTGATAGAGGTAATATTTCGGTAAAATGCAGTAGAAAAATTTCGTAGAAATGACTACCTCAGCAAAGCTGGCTAAGAACGAGAAGACCAACTTAATACATTTACTGTCAATTACTGCAAAAACATTAGTTTGCTAGCTACATTCGAATTCTAATACATTACTGAGTGACTTTATAATTACAAAGCATGACAGCTGTTGTTACTTGCATAAATCGTGCCAAGCTAAAAGAAAAAAGTTCTAATGTCAAAGTCAAACCAGTGTCAAAGTCGAACCAATGTCAACTTATTCTATAACCACTCAAAGCCAAAAGCGGCCACAAATGTAGCCATCACAGATGTAACTTTTTACCCCCATTCCTGTTATTCAACAATCTGTAACTACACTTACAGAAATTAATCCAAATGTGCTCCAAATGTGCTCAATCTGGATGCAAAATGCGTCAAACTACTAGGTACTATGGACATTCTACGGATTGTCTAGTTGCGTAAAGGTCAATAAGTTCAATGATATGCATCAATTTATTAGACTACCTTCCTTTTTTCTGACAGAAGATTCAGCATATGGCCACACACACACAGTACTGCACAATAAACGTTTTTTCTTTCTTTCACTTTTCTTAGGTCTTATTAAACTGTTTTCTAAAGAACTACTTACTGATTCAGTTACACAATGAATGGATAAGTAGTTTCAGTAACCTACTTATCCTTGAAGATGTGACCTTTGATCTATAACCTGTCATTACGCCTGCTTAACACGAGCTTAGATGACTATAATTATTAACTTTGGTAGATTTGTATATTGTTTGATATGTAGGACCAATCCCTCAGAGTAACATGTGGGAATCGGTTATGTTGAGCAGGTTGAGCTCCGTTCGCAACAACAAGCTTGAGCGACCGTAAACCTGAAATACATACCTAACCGTAACAAAAGAGGGCATCCCTAGTGTTATGTAATGCAAATTGTCGTGGCTTAAAAGACTTAGTATCCAGGCCTTAATTACATTACAAAATAAATGACAATTTGTCAAGTTGACATTTCGAAATTTTCCAATTTCCTTATTCGCGTTGACGCGTTTACGACGTTAGGAAACGAGCATACACATAAATAATTTGTTATTTTGTACGGTAAATGAAATCTTTTAAGAATATATGAATGATTAGCCGTACTTTTCATATTTTGCAGTAAAGCACTAACATTTTTATACACATTGATTAATTACAGGCAAAATTAAGGTTTGTAGTCAGCTGTATTAAAATCGAATTCAATGACGTGTATTTGTTACATTGGCGGTGTCATGTGGATTTTCCAATCAATTTTCAGGCTATACTTGGCTCAGTCATGCCGATAACAAAGCGTAAGAATGCACATGAGAAGGAGAATTTACTTGAAAATGGAGACAATCCAGTCGAGGGTGGGCGTAGTAATATCAAAGGAGATGAATTTAATATTGCCGTTTTGCTATTTCTTTATACCCTCCAGGGTATACCATTAGGTTTGGCTGGTGCTGTGCCCATGCTCCTACAAAATCGTGGCATAACTTACACCCAACAGGTAAAGTTTCTTTATTCATGTTTTAAACATTTTTATTTTAACCCTGCATGGGTTTGGTTCATTAAAATACCTTTTATGAACTATTAAATGCACAGGATCGTGATTGAAACTGTAATGAGTTTTTTTATTGGTACACGTCTACGGTTTAATGTTTGTTTGTAGTATCACAAAATTAACGGAGCCTTATTATTTGTCTGTATGTAGCTGTTCTTTCTTAGAGCTGTAATACTTTCGATAGATTTACTTATTAGGAAATAGCTAAAGAAATATTTGTTTCAGCAAAAATAGCGATTGGCTTCTAACAGCCTCTCTCACTTATAGCTTGTCATCAAAATATAAAAAGTAGTTATATTAATTACAATTTTTGTGCATGTATAGGTAGTTTCTTATAGATAAGTATGTAAATAACTTTTTAAAATTTCAGATAATATCATAAACTCATATTTTATTTTCAGGCAGAATTTAGTTTTGTTAACTGGCCATTTAGTGTAAAGTTATTATGGGCTCCTATAGTAGATGCTCTATTCTGGCCAAACTTTGGTCGGAGAAAAACTTGGCTAGTCCCGGTCCAATACTTGATTGGAATTGTGATGATCATCATGTCATACAGTGTTACCAGTTGGCTGGGATCGGATGAGGTGGCCCCCTCAATGACTGTGCTTACTGTGTCATTTCTCTTCTTAAACTTCTTGGCTGCTACGCAAGACATAGCGGTTGATGGATGGGCTCTTACCATGCTTAAAAGGTAAATAAACAAAGTCATACTCCATACACTTAACAATAATTGTTCTGTATGAGTGCTTTTGATTTAAAGATACAACAACTATCGGACTCATTGTGACAATTATTCTGTAACCTTGAATTATTTGTAATTGACTTTACTATCATTTGGCTGCCTAATAGATACACCAACACGTTTGATAAAATATTCAGTCTTATTCTATATAGTTGAAATTTCCTTTTATTGTAATCTATAGTTAAATATAGAGTGAGATATTTTTACAATTTCTCAGTACTTATTTGATAATAATTGATAACTTAACCCTAGAGTGGGCGCGTCTTCCCGCCAAACGTCAGTGGGCGCGTGGGGAGCATTTTGCCGCCCTTTTTCTATGACCATTCTAAGTAGGAATGCTGTTATTGAATTAATTTTTTTTGTCAGTATTTTAATGATACACTAATAAGTAATGAGAAATCAAAATATTTATTGAACTCTATTTTATAAACTTTGATTTATAAAAGATTTTGGAGAACGTATAATTTTAATTGAATATTTTACCTTATTCCACATTATTCTTTATGACACTTATTATATTAGAAAAAATGTAGCAAAATTATATATTTTCTTCATCTACTGGGTGTGTTTTGTCAAAACAGTCGTCACATAAGTATGTACAATGTTCACTGCACAGTAATTTTGTGCGTCTGTAACATCCTTTTTCCGGTCGCGAAGATTATGCTTTTTTTATAAGTAAATACTGAAAATTTAGTTCCTCAAAGGAATATTTGATGTCTCAATAGAAGACCTTGTGGTTTTACATATGACCACATGGAAATTAGCCATATAGCTTAATCAGAACATCGTAATCTCTTTCACATACTGTCGGCATAGCATTAATTATTTGATCATTTATACCAGCAGTATTCTTTGATTTTTTGTTTCATACTTTTAAATCCTAATATCAAAACACTTTTTCTTAGTTTTTAAAATAAATGCACCATAAAATATGGTCTACATTTCAATTTTACAAAAAATATTGACCGAAATTTTACCTACGTCAGTGGGCGCGTGGTGAGCAAAATGCCGCCTGGCGATACCTGATAGTAATAAACTCCTCCTATAGCGAACTCCCGTACTTGGATAGCGTGCAGTTTCTACGTACGAGTTGCGATTAAAAGTGAGGCCAGCTACTGAAAAGCACAAACCTAACGGGCCATTGTGTTACGAATTATTAAGGTTTTTTTGATGAGGGCGGCAAAATGCTCATAGCGCGCCCACTCTAGGGTTAACAATCACATCTTATTTTGTACTGTAATTTTCCAGGTGTAACGTGGGGCATGCTTCAACATGTAACACTGTTGGTCAGACTGCGGGATTCTTCCTCGGATATGTGATGTTCCTTGCACTGGAATCTCCATACTTCTGCAATAAATACTTGCGCTCCGAACCAGAAGAGACCGGTCTAGTTACTTTAGCCAGTTTCCTTCTGTTTTGGGGATGGGTGTTCATTGTCACTACCACACTCATAGCAGTGTTCAAGCATGAAGATAATGATTCTGCTAATACCAAAGATAATAATGTGAAAGGCTTCAGTGATGTTGTGACGGCTTATAAGCAGCTTTACACTATAATCAAACTGCCAGCAGTACGCACTTTGGCTTTGGTCCTGTTTACTGCTAAGGTAAATATCCAATTTTATCTAACTGGTTACAATTAGAGATAAGAAAAAATGACGATATTTAAAAAATCGTGTCTTTGGTCTAATTTCTAATTTTTTCCACAATTTTAATTGATTTCTTGCCTCAATGTCACATTTCTGCCTTAATTAAGATCTGCCCCAGTGTAGGGTAACTTATCTCTGTTCTGTTTATTTTTACAGCTTGGGTTCTGTGCAGCTGATGCAGTGTCAGGACTGAAACTCGTAGAGGCAGGAGTACCAAGAGAGGACTTAGCTCTATTGGCTGTTCCACTAGTACCAGTACAAATTATAATGCCAGTGGTTAGTATTATCGACGCCTTAACTAATGCACAACTATTTCTAGTACAGAGCTTAATAGAGCTTTGACAAATGAACTTATTGACAAGAATAAATAACATCTAATGCTAGCCATACACATAGCGATTTACTAGCACAAGTTAAACATGCACAAGTATACTATAACGTGTGTTAGAAAATTGCGCCAGCATTTTCTTACAAGATCAAAAAACAAATTAGTGCAAGTCTAAACATGCGTAAGTAATCGCTACATGTGTGGCCAACATAGGTCTTTAGGCACGGTTAAAACACATGGTTTGCCGCGCGTTTTGGGTGCCAAGTAGGTCCATGCAAACTACCTAAACGCCTTGAGAATGGTCGTTAACCATACTAAAAAAAAAATAGTACATCCATCTGGCGTTTATATAATGCTTTCTTGTCTTACATTCCAGCTATTGGCGAAGCACACGACCGGTCCAGCGCCGCTGTCGCTGTGGCTGCGTGCTTTCCCGCTGCGACTCCTAGTGGGACCACTGGTAGCCGGTCTCGTGGCCCTCACACCCAGCCTACTGGGCGACTCTGGCCCATCCTACTCATACCTGTGTATTCTGATGTTGCTTTACGTCTTTCATCAGGTATGTAAAAATCGACGTTCCCGGGAAATGAGTTGGTAATCGCAACTATCAGTTTTTCGATTACCGAATTTATTACCCGGACAATAAGTTAGTAATCGAATAACTGATTCGTGCTATTACCGTCTTATTGCCCGGGGACGTCGTTATAATGCTTCAGCTTAATATGTGTCTCTTAACTTTGTTATGATGCTTATGTTCAGGGAGCACATAATTATTCTGCGGATGCTGTTTAATAAGAACAAAATGATTGTACCTATCTGTCAAAACATGCAACAGCTTGCGCAGTTGGGCGACTGACTAAGCATACTTATACCTTATTTTTTTTTAAATTTTAACTACATCTTACCCCTACATTTTTTTAAGATATAAAAAACTACATCTTACCTCATTGTTTCAGACATGTCTATACTGCATGTTCGTGGCTGTGATGGCATTCTTCGCCAAAGTGTCGGACCCAGCAGTCGGCGGCACCTACATGACCTTCTTGAACACTATGTCCAACCTCGGCACCAACTGGCCCAACACGCTGGCGCTATGGGCCATCGACCATCTCACCTACAAGGCTTGCACGACATCTGTAGATGGCGACAACATGTGTGCCTCACCAGCGGAGGAGGCGGTAAGTAGTATAGATATAACAGTGAAGGTATTTCATCTGAGCGTCTCCGTGCTTCGGAGGGCACGTAAAAAGTCGGTCCCGGTTGTTGTCAACTGACAGCAGTCGTTAAGCCAAGTCAGAGATTTTCGGGCGGCTTGAAAACTCTGACACTAGGTTGGCCACTAACCGTACTATAAGAAGAAGAAGATGACAGTGAAGATGTATTTTTGTATGTTTACAAACATAATGTAAGCCAGCTGTAATGTAACTCGATTCTCCGATGATGCCCTATGATGGTGTTCCACATGACAGACCAAAAATTGATACAATTTTCGTTTTGATACAGTTTTCTTTATGATTCAGTTTGAAATTGATACAGTTTTCTTTATGTCATGGTTAGTTTCCCTTATTTTGTTCTGTCTATGTCGTAGCCAAATAGCTTATCCAAAAAAGCAACAAGCAGCTAGGCGATTTCATTTAACAATACAAGAAAAACAATACTTTCTTTATTAGCGTTTAAATCTGTTATGTAGTCTTGAGCGTGGTGTGTTGGACTCATCGGCCTCGTTCCGTTTCCTCCTATCTCTGTCTACGTCTTATTAGTACTCTAATAAGAAAGTAATCTACTTCTAACTGAACCTGAGCGTGTCGTGGTGATTCGCTTAGTTTTTTTGTCAGTACCCTTGCTTGAAAATCTACTTTATCATGAGAAAGTAATTTTGTTGAAGTATTTGAGCGTTACGGCAAATGACAAATTATTTTTTACACAATATTTAATTTTTATCTATCTTAAGTCTAAACAGAGGCCTCTTGGTCGAATTTTCTACGGACCCCGCGCTGGCATAATTCGCCACTGACTTGATCACAATGACAAAGTTTCTCCACTTGTATCAAAATGTAGTATTCCGGCTATTGTTGTTGGTTATACTATTGTATGAACCCTAAGCGCATATCATTCAGGTCGTTAGTTGAACAGCACTGTTCAGTTATCAGGCTAGGGTTTTAACTGAATAATGAATTAAGCCAACAAGGCATCGATCTTGACGATTTTAATTCGTAAAGCCTTTTTATTTATAAAATTCCTCTCTCTTTCTTTTATGCAAGACTAGTTTTCTGTCAGCGGCTTTGCTCGCGTGTAAGTAGTAAGTGTAGGTTTTTCCATACAAATTTTTGACCCCCGTTTGATTCCCATAGGGATTCAATTTTGGGAAATTGAGCACTCAGAGAGGATGTCCAAAAATTGATTAAAACGTAAAAAGAAACCTTTTGCGAAATTTCACTCTTAGTCCCAGTAGTTAGCAACAGGCAGTAGCTAGCAGTGCGTTGATATGGCAGTCAATCAGTTTTTCCTTTTATATATGTATATAGTTAAAATAGACATACATAACCATAATCTAAAAATAATTATAGGTCAGAGTAGTTACAGGTGCAATAATTTGTTGTTGCTATTTTCCGCATAAAAATATAGGTATAGATCATTGTAAAAACCCAGATACTGCCAACAAGTATATAGTTATGTCCCTGTCTATAACTATACCATGTTTATTGTATTTTCCTGTCCACAGCTATGCAAAGCAGATGGCGGCACATGCAACGTGCGAATAGATGGGTTCTACATAGAAACGGTGCTGTGCGTAGTCATCGGCTTCCTCTGGCTACAGTGGGGCAGGCCGACCATGAACAAGCTGCAACGCCTGCCCGCGTCCGCCTGGCAAATCGGCCGATACAACAGATAAGACTGAATCTCTTAATTCCCCTTTAATATGTATATAATGTAAAGGTTTTCAGGGAAATACGTCTTCTGATCTTACTCATCCAATTGGACTGTTCCTCAAAACCAAGCTTAAACTCATCGCGAGACAGAAAGCTGAAAATGTTTTTGTTTAGTAGAAGCACGGTTGTGTATGGCTTGGATGTTTAGTAAAATTATTTGTGTTTATTTAGTTTTAATAGTCGCAAAGCTGTTTATTTTTTCCAAATAATGTTCCAATGATTTGTAAACGTGTGACAAAGTATTAGTAGTTACATTACCATATCACAAATGCAGTGAGCACAATTCCAACGCGTGTGATATATATCAAAATGCAATATTATTATTTTTAGGCTCAGTCCTCATTCAGACCAGGGCGAATATAATTTGCCTGCCGAGACTACGATAAAATATAAATAAATAGGTACTATACTTTCTTATGAATTTTCCATATAGTTTTTTAAATACATGTAGGTATTATAATAATATACTCTCTTTACTATAGTTTTTGGTAATGATACTCCTTGCTTATAAGAGGACTGCTAAAATTCTTAACATTAACATAACAACATAATTATATATTCTCAAACCCTCCTAACTATACAAAGCGGCCTACTGACTCGGCAATCACCACAAATGGCTGTACTTCCCAGTATTTTTCGTCATCTATACCTCATTCCTACATTCACAAATAAAACAAGACATAGACTCAACTTACAAGACTCTAAATTTTTAAAATTTTCTTAATAGTATAGTTTAGCCAGAGCTGTCTCTATGAAATTGGATATTGTCCTGTTTATTTTTGTACAATATTTTATACTAAATGACAAGTAACGCTAAATAATAATCTCTTTCTAAAAACAGCGTTAAAATTGGTAATTAAATGAATCCGTAATTAGCGTTTCAAATATTGGTACGAGGAAAAGTGACGCGATGGGGATATCTCGCTATCTCTTTTGTACGCACGCGCTCTAATGTCGGTGACGTCACATGTCAGTGCGTGCATCCCTATTCAGTCTTGACAGGTTCCCCTTCCACCAGAATGTTAAGGTTTCTAACTTACTGAATATTGAATAGAATTGAAAAATTCTTTCTAGTTACGATTTTGGATTAATTTACTTTTTGATATGAATAATTGAAAAAAATGAGTCAGCTACCCAATTGCCCCACCATATAATATGTATACTTACCCATAATATATTTTAGTAACATATACCTATACTATTCCAATTAATGACAGTATATTATATCATTTTATATAGTCGTCAGTCGACGTATTTAGGTAGCAGTAAGATAGTTTTAAAATGAATTTTAGTTAATTTTAAATTAAGAATGTGTGATTATTGTTTAATTAATATATTATGTTAAACGTGATTTCTTTAAAGTTGTTGTCTAATATAAATTGTTTACGTCCATTTCTTATTGTTAAGTATTACTGTATAGCGTACAACGTCTATTAGTAAAGGATATCAATTGTATTTTTGTCTAAAGTACAAATTTTTATTGTTTCTCAGTTTTCTGTGTGTATTTATTGTCTAAGAATGTTTTATGTAAATATAAATTACAGGGAATAAAAAAACGCAGTAGTGACGTATTATTATAATTTATTTATGTACACATCAACACTTAAAATATACAATCTTTTTAACAACGACGTTATAGTTCATTTATATCATTTGCGCTTTAAATACACAATAAATCCATGGTGTGAAGACATTTACGTAATAATGTAGATTACACTTTGTGCTAAGTAATAACTTGCAACTGTCATAAATTCTAAAAAGTATATTTCTAAAATAAATTATATAAAACGTAACCAAGCATTTCTGGAAGAAACATTTCTACCTAGAGTCTCTGTGAAAGGACTGATTTAATATCAGTAACATTTTGTGCATTCGTACAATAAGTGATATCTTAAAACAGTTCAAAACGATCTGGAATAACAATCAAATTATGTTCACCTACTTTTCCACATTTTCCAATATAATTCATAATAAAACCAAAGTGTCGAAAGTTGTACTAGTAAATGTTATACAGTCATTAGTACAACTTTCGCCACTTTGTAATATTCATTTAAAAATTCAAAACAAGTAAAAAAGCTAAATAGGAAAGTTATTTTTGACAAATTCTGTGATTGAGCTGTCGCAGTGTCGCAGCACTTTGTTTTATACATTACTTGACCCTGTTAAACTTGACATCAAAATGGCACTGTGAAATGAATTTTGTTTGACAATAAAAACAAGTATAGGTAAATTATAAGATTATCTTTTTTATTTCAACCCGGACTGAGTGGGAAGTTAAAGCAGGATCTCTTTCGACACACGTACAAAGCAATACTAATAAAAGTTCTACATTATTCATTCAATTAAAGCGAAAAGGGAAAGTTCAAATGATTAAAATTATTTTAGTTTAGGCTTCGAACACAAAAATTCAGTAGTTGTTGCATTTCAGAAACGCGCTTCAATTCAAAGCTTCAATTGTTGGAATTTAAACCAAATGTCAATGACATGAGCAGAGTTGGCCCAGTGGTGACGGCCCCGACTTACGTAGGCACGAGTTGTAAGTCGCGGGTTCAAACCCAGCCAGGCGCATTAATTTGTGTCATTTATTTGATCACCACTGCTCACAAAACTGTTGAGGCGGTTAGGCCCCTCTTTGAGGAGTGGTTGGAAAGAGGTCACGGCGTCCTCTCTTTCCGTGTGACGCAGGTCCTCACCGGACACGGTAAGTTCGGGAGGTTCCTGCATCGAATCAAGCAGGAGAGGACGCCCGGGTGTCGCCACTGTGTGGACCGCCCGGAGGACACGGTGGAGCACACGGTAGAAGTGTGCCCCGCTTGGGCGGAGCACCGCCGTGTCCTCGTGGAGACTATCGGGAGCGGCGACCTCTCGCGCCGGGCCCTGGTTCAGGCCATGGTCCGGAGCGAGGAGGGTTGGCATGCGGTCGCCTCCTTCTGCGAAGCAGTGATGCTCGTGAAGGAGGCTGCTGACCGCGAGCGCGTGAGGGAACGGTCCTCACGCCGCCGCCGCCGAGATCCCGATCCCGATTTCCGACCACCGTAGGCGCGGGTTCGCGGACGGCGAGCACTGGGTAGCTCGCCGTCCGGCAGTCTGGAAATAATCTGGACCGAGCCCAGTCGTCAACGGCGCGTTCTGTTCCACGCGCGCCTCAAGGAGATGTCAGCAAACTGTAGGGGCCCGGCAGGGCCGAAGCCTCTGGGGGGAACATGTGGTATTCCTAACGGTTGATACCGAGTCCCCCCCAGAACGAAGGCAACGAAGGAACGGGGTAGGGGTTTAGTCAGTAAGAGTCTGACACGCCCTCCCGCTCCGCCCAAGAGCGGGGGAAGTCATTCTGATGATTCCCCTACCAGAAAAAAAAAAAAAAAAAACTGCTCACAAAACTGTAAGGGATATAATTATACATCGTGTTTATGCTATGTCAATGGCATAAAGTTATATGAAGCGCGCTCCTGGTCGCATCGTTTGCATCGTACCTATATACCTACTTAACTTCATTATAAATACATTATAATGCTACCACCAAACTTAAGATAATCAATTAACTTTCTTTTGTATTTTTTTTTTGTCTTTTTCAATGCAATAACGTAATAATATATTTGAAAATGGAGATTCAATTTGTTCACTAGTATAATTCTATTTATAGCTGTACACTATTGAATACCTATAATTTTACAATACGATCACACAATAAATAAGTATACATTACTACCAATGTAAGTAGGTATATATTTTTTTTTATTTACTGAACTACAGTTTATATCGTAATACTTTAGGTGTACTAATCGGAATTATATGTATACTTAAGTAAAAAATAAAGCACCCAAATTATCGTGCGTCTAATCCTGAAGCGATGTCTTCATTTTCGTTTCTTAGGCTTAGTAAAATCGACTAATACAATACGACTTGTACATAAATTCCCTCTACTTCTCGGTTTAGGTCCTAACGAATAAAACACTCGACAATCAAACTCTATAAAGCACAATAAGTTAATATGATGATGCACTTTCGATTATGTTCAGCTGTCAAAACTCTCGCCAAATTCTGATCACAGTGGTTACAACGGCCACGCTTGTAGCAATACTTTAGCAAAAATCAGTTTTAAAAAGCTGGCAAACCAAGACTCAAAAATCTTCAAACACAGTAGGTATATTATTCAAAAGAAATAAAGGTATACATACAGTAATTTAGAATCAAGGTTCGCGCCTGGACAGGTCATCGTCGCTGATGATAGGCTTGCGGTCATCGCCCTTGCTGCCGCGGGCGAAGCGTCCCACGCGGCGGGCGATGGCGCTGGTCTTCTCGACCGCGCCCCACCCGCCGCTGTGCCCTCCTCCACTCGCTGACCGCGACAGCAGACCGGTCACACCCTCGCCCAGCTTGCTGTGATGAATGCCGTACAGGAAGTATAGGAGAAGGCCTGGAAAATATCACGTTTGGCATTAATTGAAGTAGGTACCAAGGTAGGTAACAGGTTATTATATTTGGAAAAGGAATATTTAATAGTATATTGTAGAGTAGGTATATAGGTAGGTTACCTATGTTTATTAATTGCGTCATAACTTTTATATAATCCTTTAGCAACCTTTTACAGGTGTTACACGAGTCAACAATTTGGGACTATACATTATCGACTTAGTACAAAAAAAAGAATGCTCTGTAACTTCTTTCGTAAATCGGTAATGTGACTATTTGTAATGAGTGACAACTACGTTTGTAATTAGTTTAGGCGGAAAAATTCCAACGTTTTGGCACGTAAATTATTTTGACGTTGAGTGTTGACAAAAGGTATAAAAAGTGTAACTAACCGAAAGTCATCCAAATAGCAAATCGGGCCCAGGTAAGTGCGTTAAGGTTGATCATGAGCTCAACGTTGAGTAAGACGCTGAGGGCTGGCAGCAGTGGCACCCAGGGCACGCGGAAAGGCAGCCGCGTTGGACTTTGTTGATGCGCCCAAATGATCACTAAACCTGAAATAGATATGATATACGTTTAGATTCTGGCTTCAAATCAGTAAGTTGTGACTGAAAAGGGTCTTCTGCAACAACAAAAACTCTTACAAGCAACAATGATGAAACTGAGGACAAAATCTGGAAGTAACGCCCACAGTCCAGCGGGCTCAGCTAAGAAGTGGTTGTGGGCGCAAAGAGCAGCCGCGGCAGCCGTGAACAAGTAGACGCAGCTCGTGACAGCTGCCCCGGGAGCCTTGCCACCTGCTAATGGCTCCAACCAGGCGTACTGCGCCCGAAGACGACCCACTGTCAGAGCTTCAAACATCTGTAATGGGAATAAGGAATATTACCTCTCAAAACTTCAAGAAAATGAATAATAAAGATACATACTTAATAAAAAGGTTATCTACCTCAGATGAAGAAGAACCACCATCAGTACCCGGAGTCCCAGTCGCTGAGCTATCTTCTCTATCACCCGGAGATTCCAGTTGTGGAACTCCAAAACTCTTGTTGTCATCCGCCGCAGGAACGGGCCGGTAACGCAATATGATCACTGCGGCACTAACGATAGTGTATGCTAAAAGCGTTCCAATCGACATAAACTCCACAAGCTTTTCCAGATCGAACAAAAGAGCAATCAAAGCAGATGACAAACCCGAAATAATCAGATTAATAATAGGAATCTGCGACTTGTTACTAATGTCACTGAGAAAACCGAAGAGGAGACCATCTGCGGACATCGCATACAAACAGCGAGGCAGAGAAAATAGGGAGCCTAACAGAGTCGTGGTCATACCGCAGACGGCACCAACCGCAACAGCATATTTGGCCCAGTCGGCATGGACTGCACCAAGAGCTGCCGGTAACGCAGCGTTAGGGTCGATGGTCTGGTATGGAACCATTAAAGTCAAAGCTAAGGCCACCAGAATGTAGCCGAAAGCAACAAGTGCCATTGACAGAATTGTGGCTATGGGGATCGACCGTGACGGGTCTTTGGCTTCCTCACTCGACGCTGATATACTGTCAAAGCCAACGAATGCATAGAAACATGTAGCTGCTCCTGCTAATACGCCACTCACACCGTAAGGCATGAAACCACCATTCTTTTCGGACCAATTGCCGAGATCGGCGTAATAGAAACCGAGGAATATGACGAGGGAGATAACCAAAAGATTTAAAATCGTCAGACCGTTGTTGATATAAGCTGACGTTTTAACACCAACTGCTAAAATTAAAGATGCTACGATACATATTAGAAATGCTAGAACGTCTGGATATCTACTCAAAAGAGTTTCATGCATTTCTCCTGTAATGGAAATAGTTGCATTGCTTATGGCACCGTCTAACATTGCGTCTAGATACCCGGACCAGGCTCTAGCCACGGATGCGGCTCCTGAAACCAAAAAATATATATTTAGTTCGATGCTCAAACGGCTGTTAAAGTAAATATTGTTATAGGTACTTTAATTACATAACACATATAACATTTCAGAATCTTACCTATCATATATTCTAACACAATGTTCCAACCTATGATGAAAGCCCAAAATTCGCCGATACTGACGTAAGTGTAAGCATAGGCACTGCCAGCTCTCGGGATTCTTGTCCCAAATTCAGCATAACACAGAGCTGCCAGGGTAGATGTTATTCCAGCCAGTAAGAAACTGAGGGCTGTTGCTGGCCCAGCCATGTGCCGAGCAACAGTTCCCGTTAAGACATAAATACCAGCTCCGACCATATGTCCCACACCTGAAAATATTTTAATGGTTTTAAGAGACTCGGACTTGAGGAATTGGCGACGACCACTAATGGACGTCATCTACCACTAAGGCCTCACATTTTGTGGGGACTCGCCACCGGGAACAACGATCGCTGCGGGGTCGCCCTACAAAATATACATACAACTAAATATAACTTCAATTATCCAGGATTTATATAAGAATCCTGATCTATAGCAAAGAAAACTAATGCTCATCACGTCTCAGACTCTTGTTTGTGGATCCCGCAACGGTGTCAATCCTATGGGGAAATAACTGTGAGTGCAAAACTTTCTTGCAATATTTCCGACTGTTCCAATTAGGACAACAGGAAAGAAAGCACTTAATTTTATTGACTCTTAAGCAAAGTACCTACTCACCCAACAATGTGATGTCCAAGGTAGTGAGACATCGGTTCAGCGGGGTATCCATGGAGTCCCCGTATATAGGTTTACGGCGATTCATTTTGTGGCAAAACCCGGATAGTACGTGCCCAAGAATCTTATGCCTGGCTCCTGGCATGATGACTGTTGAATGAAAAAATAAATATTATTGTTTAAAAAATACCTGCTTCAAGTTATTAAGAACATAATGTAAATAAAGGAAGATAATTTAAGTAACACTGCGCTTCACGACTTACTCCAGTTATTTATGGACGTAGGATTGTCACTTTGATGGTAGAGCTATATTAGGAACTCCGCTCAGATTCCACTACACTTCAAGGCTTTACTGTTATTGAAAAGTAGCTTTTATAGATATTTCTTGGGCACAGTTTATAAACGGTTGTTTTTAATTCATTTAATTGTTAAGGACTGTAGTTAGACTGGAGCAATACCTGATGGTGTTAAGAAGCCAGCTGACTATATTTGCGTGAACTTGTTCAACTGTTACACGAAGATAAGTCGGCGCGCGCAACTAATCGATTTCTTGATAGGCAGCTACATATAGTCATGTTTACGCGATGTTATATGCCATGAGACTTCGTTGAATACAACGAGAAATTATGAAAAATAAGTTTTAATTATATTCTTAAATTCATAATCAGTTTTTTTTCTGAAATAAGCGGTTATTGTAGACCCACGTCCGTCAAGTGTAACAAAACCAGTATAAGCTGACCTCTTATTTTATAAAATCTTCGTACTTACCCAGACCAGCTCAAGGTCAAAGCGTTATTGTACTTCCTATTTTCTTAAGTTATTGTCTTAAGTTTCAATCAGAAAGTAGAGTGCAAATGTACTTATTAACGTTTTCACTAGTACTAAGTGCCTTTTTTCATCTTTGACTTTCGTCACGGCGAACAAACGAATAGCTGAAGTACAAGCTAGTGACCTAGTTGAGCAAGCTTGAGTGCTTGACCAGCTTAATAAGAGCGCCACGGCGGCGGCGGTAGGCACAAAATTCAAGTTTCTCTCGGTCCTGTTGTATGAAACGGGTTACCCGAGGCGGTCATTTAAAATGTATAGAACCATCAGCCATCACACACATCCCGGTAGCAAAGGCACTCGGTCAGTACCTAACGTTAGATACCGGTAAAAGAGCAGAAATAGCTCGTCTACATACAAAATAATTATGTACTTGTATTTCTATCAATGTTTGAGTAGGTACTTTTTCGTGAAAGTATTTTTGAAACGGGTTTCGTTTTTATTCCCTAAGTCAATAAGTTATTTCTAAAGTTGAATACTTTACTGCAGGTACATGGATACCTACTTAACAGAATAGGTGGGTGAGCCATTGCAATTGCTGCACCCTAACTCTACTATAGCAGGGTGGGCTTAACCACATTACCACAGCTAGGCATTGCCTTACGTGAAACGGCGCGGCAACTAGCCGCGCTACATAATATATACGGTACTACATCGTACCATAACACCGTGTTGTTCAGATAATGCGTCGTCAAAAACTTCGCGACCAGTCTTCAACCAAAGGGTTTTGCGATGTTGCCCTGTCATGTGTTACACGACCGAAGCCGCACCACCGTGCACCGGCACCGTACCGATATTTGCACGACGCGACGCGATGCCACGACAACGTGTCGCGTGGTGTCGCGGTCAGACGCAGCGACAACGTTATCGCGGTAGTGTGACCAAGCTCTTAGTTTTATGACCTAGCTACTGCAGCGTATAAATTGTCAATCAATAAATACTATAGAGATACAACTAATCTAGGAAATGGAAAGCTGGCACAATTTTTAGGTTACCGTACCTTAAAGGTAAAACGGGACCCTGTTACTCCGACTTGACTGTTGTCCGTCTGTCTTGTCACCAGGCTGTGACCGTGATACTTACTAGACAGTTGAACTTTTCACAGTGTATGGATTTCTTTTGCCGCTAACAACAAATATTAAAAACAATAAAATAAAATATTTAAGTTGGACCCATAAATGTTTTTGCCGTTTTTTGCTACGGACGGTATAGAATTCTTCGTGCGCGAGTCCGACACGATCTTGGCCGATTTTTTTGCTAAATTAGCCTGCTGATCGGGGGATCAGCAGGCGAAAGGAGGTGGGAAATCTTTGCAAAGGGGGCTTTGCAAAGATTTCCCACCTCCTTTCTTCTTATGTTTGTTCTATCATACGGTACCAAACGAAGCGAGTGAAGCTCGTCCCACGCCGTTATTATGTTATAATAACGTAAGGAAGTTATTATAACATAATACCACAGATTACTAAATAGTTACTACGTAACAGATACTTCACTCAGTAGAAAAATTACAATACCTACTGCTTTATTAGCCTACTCTGTCGCGTCAGCAACCATTGCATGCTAAAATGTGCCTAAATGCTCAAGCGTACAGTTGTGATTGCTTCGCACCGCGCGAACCCGCAGCAATCGCAGGGCTGCCTCTTCGATAAAATTAAATTAACATGACTTTTTGTGTTTATGTTATTCAGAACTGTGAATGTTCTGACTTATAGTTACAATTTATTTATAATTAATTACAGTTTAAAATCTTAAATTCTATCGTATATAAAATATTTCTTTTATAAGTTTCGTCGTTCTTTGACAGGTAAAGGGAATAATGTTAGGTGTTTATCCCTTCTTTTGCTTGATTTACACCCATCTACAGCACATAAGGCACCACACGGCATCGTAATACGCATACGAACGAACAGCACTATTAAAATTGAACGGTGTGCGCGCGCTTCGCTTGCGAAAACCGCACTGAATTTGATCCGCAAGCGGACCGAGACCGCTCGGCTCGGCGGTAGGCACTTATAGCGCGCAAGTACATAGAGTGACGGAGGCCTGATAATACCTAAATAGTATAAGTTACGGTTCGTTGCCACAATTTTCGGCACGAGTTCGAAATAAACTTCATTGTGATCCTAAAAGCGGCAGAGATAGGAGCAGCTTTTCGAGTAAATTGTGCTGGAAAAGTACTTCCATTTGTAATGGGTACTTAGTGCAACCTCCTTTCTACCTGTAGATACCTATCCCTGGCTCGACACAATTAAAGGAACAATATTTATCTATTCTAATAGGTAGGCAAGTTCGAGCAACAACAACCGAGCTTTTGCTTTTGTTGATTTACAATTTGCATTCCTTCAAATATTTAGAGTAAGCGGAAACACTCGTTTAATGGAAATGGCTGAGCCAGCATGGCGTATAGGTGCTTATTTACTCTTCGAGCATAGGTGTTTCGAAAAGAAGGTCTGCCAACAGGCTCAGCTCATAAGCTTATACGGCTCACCTTTGTGAAACGCCCCGCCTGAGCAGCGCCGGATATTCTGTCGTAGCTGTAAGTCGTAATCCAGGCCATGGTCGGAAGCTAGAGCACGTGGGACGTTTGTCGACTTCTTGTATTCATGACTATCGCAAAGGAGGCGACGGGGGATCCAACCGTCTATCCGTAGTACGCGCTGAGCGCGCCAGAGGGTGTGGAACCATATGTAGCCACCACCACGACCTAACAGACTCCTAAAAATAGTTACCAATTTGCAGGCAATAGATGTAGGGCATCTGTATGTCTTAACAGTGAAGAAAGACCCGAGGAGTCACCGTGTAACTCGCACTCAGAACAAGATCGTAAAGGGTGACTGAGTCCACACAAATTTTATACAGGCCAATTCCTGAAAATATGCAAGTAGGTACCTACTTCAGTGCTTTGGAAAAAGTTAGCTGCAGAACCCCGTGTCGTTTTAGTTATTAAAAGTCTTACAGACCCCTCCCAGCGCTAAAGGGTTGAGAAAAACCATTAGTAAGTAGGTACCATAAAGGTAAACCACACGAAAAAATATATTGGTTGGCAGGTATTCAATCAAGATATATAATGGGCGAAAGTTATCGAAGTCAATAAAAGCAGTGATATAAATACCATTTAATACTTGTTCCGGGAGTAGTACGAAAGCAATAAAAGTGTTTGCTATCGGATGGAGTGAGAACAATGATCGCAGAATAACTGGGTCAACCGCAGATCGTTAACGAGCTGACCAACGTGCCAGTGATTTTAACCTGCCTAGATAAAATATCTAAGTATCTACATCTGTCTATCTACCTGGATTGCGTTACTTAGAGTCTAGGAACTAAGATTGTCTGTAACGATAAAACTCAAATTATCTGGTGGGTAAACTACTTGGGTTGGGTACTTATATACACATGTGATTTGATCAGAATGTATGAAACGTGTAGAGTAGCGTTCCATTTCTGTGCCAGACAGGCAAAGGCGTGTTCCTTATGGAGACCAACTCTCGCGCCTGGGCCTAGTTCAGACCATGGTTCGGAAAAAGAGAGAATGGGAAGCGGTAAACCGAAGGAGGTGGTCGCAACCGTGAGGGAGAGAACATCCTCACGACACAGGAAACGATCCTGGCGGGAGTCACAGCAATTCCCGTTGGCTTGCGGACCATGAGTAGGTAATGGGTAGGGCGCCGACCGGTTGTTCCAGGGCGCGCGCCTCAAAATATACTTACAAGTGTGCCAATAAAATTTGAAGGCTTCCTGGATTTCTCCAGGATTCCATCATCAGTTCCTGATCTTGCAAACATGGGACCATCTAGAAAATACCCTTACAAACAAAAAGACTACATTTTGTACAATTTTGATACCAACAGTTAAAGAAAGAAGATATTAAGAAAGTAGATATTAAACTTGGTCATTGCAGCCTAGGCCGAATTCAGTAGCCTAACAACCCACGTGTATCAAAGGACGTTTTTCAATATAGGTACTTGCGAAGAAACAAACTCAGGCACTTTCTGCACTAGATCGGAAATACGCGCTAAGCGGTACGGATAAGAGTGGGTTTTCGAGAAAACTATTTGATAATGAATTTTCCAAATCGGTTCGGGTGTTTATTTGAATAATCGGAAATCTTAACATACCGAGTTTCCTCCGTGCCTCGGATAGCACGTTAAGCCATAGGTCCCGGTTGTTATTTATAGATCTTTGGCAGTCGTTACGGATAGTCAGAAGCCAGTAAATCTGACTCCAGTCTTGCCATGAAATACCGTGTTACCCCAGTTAATGGGCAGACGCTTCTCGTAAAATACTGGTATTCAGCTAAAACCGGCTTGACTGGAAGCCGACCCCAATATAGTTGGGAAAAGGCTAGGTAGATGATGATGGAAAACATGGGTCTCCCTTGTTTTACCAAAAAGAAATTGCCAAATTATCACTTCCCAAACAATTTTTCGCATAATTTCATTTGCCAAATTATTACTTAGCAAATAAACTCTTCACAAATAAATGTTACGCAAACCTAATGTTTGGCAAGTTAACGTTTCAGCAATAATTTGTTTACCAACTAGTTCTTTTACCAATTTTTATGTAGTCAAACATTTCAGTTGGTATAACATATTTTACCCAAAATAAAATTAGCCATATTTTGGTATCTTCAGTTTACTGTTTCTGGTTTTACATATAAAAATATGCTTCTGGCTTTGGTCACTGCTCTAACCTAACCTAACCTATAGTTCTGGTAGCAGTTCGTTTTTCATTCGTCGTTTGTAACCGTCCTTATTTTTTTTTCATAGCAATTAATTTGATAAACTGTACATTTTCTAAAGATTTTTTGCCGTAATAAATCATTTGATTTAAGACCAAATGCCTTAATGAAATTATTCTAGGTAATATTCTGCCGAAGTAAAAATTTGACCAAATGAAAATTTTCGAACTAAAGTTTTTCCAAATATTGCATTGGTAAAATAAAAGGTTTCGAAAATTGCTTTGGGTAATGAAAATTTGGCAAATTCTTTTCGGCAAAACGGCAGACTCCCGGAAAACATACCTACATAAAAAAATTTAGAACAAATTTAGAACCTCCTATTTGCTGTTATATAGGTGGATTATACTCAGTCAAAGTCTGATACGCCCTCTCGCTCCAGTCGAGAGCGGGAGAAGTATAATAGTAAAATTAGATCATTTCCACCCAAACAATATTTCAAAACGAAGATAACTACATAGCGCATAGACAGTAGAGGTTAAATTATAGTTTTCCATCATTTTGAACCTCGTTTGTTCCCGGAGTCAATACTACGCCTACGCAATTTATTTTTAACTCGAGCTAAACTTGAGTGTTTGTTTTGGATAATGGATTCATTCAGAGGTTGTTTTAGTCGCTTGATCTTTTGCCAGCAGGTTCGTCTAGTGCATGGATTCCCAACGGGGGCGGTACCGCCCTCTAGTGGGTCCTCTCAGTCTAGTGGGGCAAATGGGGGCGTTAAAAATGCCTAATATCTATATCAGCCGTTGGTCCCGGCTGTCATTTGTAGATCTTTGGCAGTCGTTACGGATAGTCAGAAGCCAGTAAATCTGACTCCAGTCTTGCCATGAAGTACCGTGTTACCCCAGTTAATGGGTTGTGGAGGTCTGGTAGGCAGCCGCTCCTCGTAAAATACTGGTATTCAGCTAAATCCGGCTTGACTGGAAGCCGACCCCAAGTTGGGAAAAGGCTAGGTAGATGATGATGATGATGAGTAGCACGAGTATAGAGAGAAGGTAGTCATTTTTAATAGACAAACAAATATTATTAGTTCATATTACTTATTATATTTTATGTAAAGGATTTTTCGAATTCTGTTTTCTTTTAAAGCGAGGCAGTCTCTAAGTAAGTCATAAAAGGTTGGGAAACTATGGTTTATTCTCTTCCAAAGATGGGATTACGCAGATGTAGCCCAATAAAATACCCAGGTATACAAATAATAATAATACCTTATTGCAAACACTAGTGATCTTTCTAGGTCTTGGTATCTTTCCTCTCTTATCAAACATTATCAGAGTCGCTGCTTCTATCAAACTTAAAGTAGGTCGGTTTTCTGAACGTCGTAGTTTTGTGTAATTCGTACCCACTTGGACAAGATGATGTTAAAGCTTAAAATTACAGGTTTTAAGCAGATAAAACCTTTACCCTAACATAGGAGTTGTGATTTTGGTGATTTCTATCATATCAGAGTCGTCCGTCATCTTTGCATTTATAATAGTACTATGTTGGACCCTCTTTAAATAATGTAAGGACATTTTTGCACTGTAGGTACTTCTACTATTATTTATTCTACGTTGGAGACCTTTTTCTATTTTTCATGCCTTAGGTACTTATCTAATATTTTCTCCATAAATGATGTAGGTTTTTTTTTGTGATGATGGAAAGCATCCAATGTTTTTTTGCTCGTCGCTGTGGCTGTTCTCCATAAAGATGTTTATGCTTTGGAAAAAGCTTCATCTATTTTACTAAAAAGTGTTTTGAGTTTAAATATTTCGCCACACTTAGATTACTTATGTCAATTAAAATAGTGATATAAAATAAAACGTGGGATACGATTTTTATAACATTTTATTTCTACTTTGTATTACAGACGAAACGTAAACGGTGTGTACAAAATATATAAAAGTACCTACACGACTTAATACAAATCAATTAGTGACACAAAGAAACATTTATTTTAATAGCTAGATGGCATGATAGTAAAGCAATACATGTTGCAATGTGAATGATTCTAGGACTGCATAAAAACTAAAATTACATAAATATAAAAGCTAATAAATAATACTTATCTGCAAAATCTTAGTTACTTATATAAAAATACAAATCCAAAAACAGATATTTGGCATTTTCCATAAATTAAAATAATAAAATATAGACATTGTTCTTTGCCCACCCAGTTTAATACCTCAGCATATGCTGAGGGTGTGTTGTATAAAAGGTTTAATTAAGTAATCATTTGTTCTTTACTTTCAATATTTAAATTAACAACAAATACAATACAGGTGTACCTATTTTTACCCGACTAAGGTGAAGTCAAAAGGAGGGTTGTGTTTTTTTTAATGTTCGATATTTTCCCAAGTCATTCAGACGCCTAATTATGGAAATATCTGTTTTGTCGTCTCAATAAATTTAGACAGCTTTCGGCTGAAGTCTAGGTAAGTAAGAATTGTTAGAGCTTAAAAAAGTAGGTAATTGATGGAGCCGAAGGAAAACGTGCTAAACCCCTGATTTTAGATTTACTTAGTTAAGTATTTGAACTTGAGTATTTATTAAACTTTAGCCCGAAATCCTGTCTAAATTTGGCATTTATGTAGGGTTTGAGACGTTCTTAACCCGAAACATTCAATTTAGAAACCAGCCCAAAGATATGCCTAGGAGAGTTTGTAAGAGTGTTATAGCTTGAAGGCTAGTTTGAGCTCTTTACTAAATATCGTTCCTCAGCTCAAGGGGACAGAAATTCGGGCTAAACTTCATGTTAATTTTACAACCAAAACTAGTGGTTTAATCTTTTGTTATCGAGAATCGTTATTAATTTTTTAACGAACCATATAATACCAAAATAATTGTGATAATTTGTAGACTTCCAACAACAGCTGCACAAGATACATTGGAGTAATTATTTCATTTAAAAAAAGTAACTAAAATGCTTTTGACTGATAGGTACGTAACTCATTGGTTAAAATTTAAGTATGAAACACATAGTTAGGTACCCGTGCGATTATATAACACGCATTCTATATAAGGCATGTTCGTTATTGAAGACCATTGTCTGTGTATTTTATTAGATAATTCTCACGAAATTAAATTAAAATATTATTTTGGTAGGTATGTATTTAATTTGTTGATTGTACACCTACCGCAGTGTAGTGTACTGGTAGAAAATGCTTTGTTGCATTCAGTCCGCCTATGGACCACTAGGTACTGTATATAAAATTTAGATAAATGTTAAAACTATGTGATAGTCTCTTCCTGAAACTTGGTGTGCCATATTAACGCCCAAGGTAGCTACAGACTGTGCTTGGTCAAAGTAAGAAATAAGATCATTAAACTATATATTACATAAACGACTTCTGTTTACAATACGAGTATCAAATCAACAGACAGTCGACGTTGCATAATGTAGGTAAGTATTATTATTATTGTTTTAGAATGTATGTAGGTAGGTAAGTACATAAAATACAATGTGTAGGTACCAAAAATAATGAATTAGATAGAAGAAAATACAGTTAAATGATATGTTTTAGCCTTCAGTCTTGAGAAAATGTAGCGTTTTGGTTTTATGAACTTTATACAATTATACAGTTAGATAATATAAATAGATAAACGTAGGTACTTAACTAACATAATACGTATATTAAATGGCACTCAACTGTACCTTATATGGCCCGTACCGGCAACAATCTATTAATATTATTTTGCTATAACTAACAAATACATATACACATTGTTAAGTGCTAACCCCTTAAAAATAACAAGATAAATTCGGACTATGAAACAATACATCTAGCTATTAGGTAATGTATTTCTATTTTTTATTTATTTATTGTATGTTTATACATTTACGTATCTTAACTGCCAAAACATCATTTGTGGGTAGTTTTATATTTTATTAGCTAAACAATTGCCACAAAACTTTAACAAAGTGTGACATAATAATTAGATTGTACTCATGTACTTACAATTTCCCAGGTCTTGACCCAGACATAGTTATAAATGTAAACAAGTTATAATTTTGATGATTTCATGGTCCCAATGTTAAACATATTTGGAGAATTACCACAAAAATAGTTTAGAGTAGATAAGTGGTACAAACTACTTAACCGTATAGTGACTAGATTTCTTTCATAATAATATAATAGACATTAATAATATAGTTAAGTATAAAATTGTATATTAAAAATTATTTAATTAGCCTTTGCACAAAGGAACTTACAAAATTTTAATAGTGTGCTGACCAGATCTTTTATTAATGTGAAAGTCAGTACAGTTTGAGTTCATTACATAGCCGTGGGTATAAAAATTTACCGAGCTCATAGTTAAAGAAAAAATAAGGAAATACTATTTCCTTTGCGCCCACCGTGCGGTAATGAGATAGATCGCACAAGCTTTGTGCAAGGCAGATTACGATAACGGCCTAAATGAGAGACTATTTTTTATAAAGCAAATACAAAGGATATCTTTGGGTAACTTTAAAGTAATTTGAATGTTATTTTGTAAGTGACAATAAAGGTCGTAAAATAAAATAAGTTAAAATTTATAAAAAATATTTATTCAGTTATTTGAATGATGTGTTATAGGTACAAGTATCATGAAAAAATTACGAATGTGTTTTGTGAAAATTAAATTACGTAAAATTTTTATTTTTATAAAAAGTAGTTACATTTTCCATTTGTTATTAGAATGTATCATTATGATAAAGAACTGGCAGTATACTCTGTATTTGTCTAATTGTAAATAAATATTAAAATAAATTATATTCATGAAATTGGCTCGGTTCATAGAAAGTATCTCATACTACAAGATGTGATCCGAGGACCTTCATCAGTAGCATGCGTCATCTTACAATATCATACGTATAAAAACGTAACGAAATTCGCTCCAAGTTAAATAGGTAAGTAGTATAAATATTAAGTATATTAACATACAAGTAATTGTAATATATTTCAACAAGTATATGACACAGGTGTATTTTAAAATTTAGATGTGCAATGTACAATAATAAAGAAAACACTAAAATGTCTATTCCTATTTAAATTAACTAGTTACACATTGGTTTAACAAATTTATTATTTAGCGAAAAGTTACGGCTTTCCTAACTGACACTTTGTCGTACTTATGTGGATTTAATTCACTATTTTGATCGCCAAAAAATCCCGTAAATGACCTGTTTAAAGGTTCTACAGTTCTGTTACTACAGACATACTCAACACTCTAAGTTTGTTTTAATTATTAATGAATGTCACTGATATAACTATTGATATAACAGAGATTTGTATTCTATTTCTATATTTTATACTTACTACTCATACACATAATAAAGATTTTACCTAGTAAAGATATTTTATAGGCTAATATTAGAGAGCTATTACACAAAGGATCTATGTAATTTTCATTTATACAGGTCACAGGTACTGAACATTAATCGACTAACTAATTCATTAAGAAAAAAATACATTTAGGTATACCAGGGGTAGCAATTTCATCAAGCTAACTAAAATTTTGTTGCCTAAAATATTTGGCTATTTATAACCGCATTGAGCTATATTTTCTTTGTAGATACGTTAATAGCAAGCTACAAGTAAGTAAATTAGCGTTCATGTATAAAAAATATTTTACAATAAGAAATAGTACAGTAAGTATGTCATGGAATTGCAAATACATAAGCATTACTTAATCAGCCAGAACTATTACGGCCTTCGATCCTATTCCGGAGTTGTGCCCAAAGACGCAATTATCGCGATCTAGTCGATCGAAATCCTTGCTCCTGAAGAAATAAATACTGACTCTATTATTTTACCGGTAGAGCAATCGGGCAAATATGATTATGCAACTAATCAGTCACAATATAATATTATGAGATAAATATCAATTTGTATAAATGTTATAATTATTTTTAAATTTACATAAAAATAAAGTTAACCATCAGGGTCAATTGCAAGGTCACATCACAAGAAAATTATTAATTGTATAATATTAAGCGCCAAAATAACTACAATATTAAATAAATGAGCGTTGAGTCCCATAGTCCGCTAAATTGAAGCATTGCGCTCACGGGCGTGTCCATAAAAAATAATAAGGAACATTTCAAATGACAAAACCTAAAAAGGCCACATGGACGGAGGGGTGAAATTATTATTAACCCTCATAGAAGGAGGGTCCAAGGGTCTCAGTCATAGACTTCATAGTCATACAGTGTTTAGCATATAAACTAGGTAACAGCCAGATGCTGGTTCGCATCATTTTATGTAATAAGTAAGTAGGTGCATTCTTCCCAAGTTATCCATATGATAGTTTTAGTTTCAAGATAGGGTTGGCCAAAATCTTTTACATTTTTTGCTGCCAACATTTTTAGGATACAAGACACTAGTATGACGATAGCACTTGGATATTTTTGAGTACCCATCGATTGAAGAACTACACCAAACTCATTTCACATACAGCCGGACTGAATCCCGTATGCAAAGTTAGATCCCCATAAGGTGTACTTGACGACAGGGACCTTTCTTTTATTAAACTACTCAGATAAGTATTATTCATCTTCAGGTTGTCATAATGCTTACATATTAAGCCCTACTCACAGTAAACATCAAGGGGCAATTTTACGAGATTATACCTGTATCAAGGATAATCCTATCATCCTGTTAGATCCTAACATAGCGATATAATATTAAGTACGTACACCTATTAAAAGAGCTGTTACTGCTCAGAAATAAAGCTAGAACGAAATCTTTGTGCAATTAAATGGAAAGTGTAAATATACCCATACAAAATACAAAAATATTATCAAATCTTTTAATATATTTATAATATAATATTTTAATATACACAATAAATGCTTTAAAGCATATAAAATATGGTCTTGCAGTAATTCGACTGAGAAAGTATTGTGGCATTGCGGATAGAAAAGCGAAAGGAAAAATATTTTAACGTTTATTAGTGAAAGAATTGAGTTTGAGCAGATATATAATATCTTACTTGCTCGTAATAGGATGCAAATGAGCCTACCGCAAACAAAGATCGATTAATATTGTCGCGGCAGACGGATAAGGTAACTGAACTGCCTTTTCGGCTCCCATGAGGCATGACTAATAGGGAAGCGAGGGCAATACAGGAAGGTAGCAAAGAGTAGGTAAGTAACAACATAGCTACTTGCCTACTAATATTATGAAATAGGAAAAGCTGTTGTCTGGCAGCGAACAAAAGAATATATAGACGATGAATAATATTATTATGCTTCTTGAGGGATCCTTTAATAAAAATCTCAAATAAATTTCGTGGGGTATCAGGTAGGTAAGTATATGAACAGAAAGCTGAATAGATTCAGTTACTTGATAAATGAAAAAAGTCAGTAGGTATCTACAGTTGAATGGATTGTTTAAAATTGATGACGTATTGGCGGTCTTGAAAAAGATGGGGGTTAAATACATGTATGCGACTTAATTAAATAAAAAATATATTTTAACAATAAATTCACAAGTTTCACATACCTACTTAATTACAAAAATATAATATATCATAGACATTCATTACAACACGATGTCGTCATTTCGTCATACTCACAATACGTAGTAAGTAAAATATTTAGGTATGTACAACATTTAGCTGTAGCCTACCCGGAAACTAGGCCCTTATTTAGTTTAGGGCAAAGCACCTCGCCACTCAAAAATATGGTGGATGTATAGTTTTCTCTCACTTCTTTGACCGATAAAAATATAAGACTGGTACATTCCATTCAGGCTATAATAAAATTTTAAGTTAGTGTTTATAACTTAAATGACAGAATGTAATAATTACGTAATTACAATAGATTTTTTGAAACAACACAGTTGTTACAATTCGTACTTAATCAGTACCTACCACTTTCTAAATGCTTGCTACATTAATTAAAACCATAACTAGATAAAAGACACAATTATTTTCAATTTACATTTGAATAAATTCAACCTTTTTAAAAATAGTAATATTCCTTTGATAGATTTTCCAACAACAAATATGTTTCGTCCCTTAGCACCTTAATATTAGTTTCTACTACAACATTATTTTACACAATTATATCACATTTAAATTGCACATGCAGAGAACAGAAAACCAATGTTATAAAACAGGAATTAGATCACCATTATATTTTCAATATATTCTAATAACGTTCACAGGAGTGCATTTTTAGAAAACCTCGCGATTTTCCGTGTTTAGGTCACCACTATCCACCTGTTCCATTGAAATACTGTGCGTGTTTCGTGTACGGAGCTGCAATGTGATAAGGCGGAGGCTGACCTCGACCGTAAACTGGCTCAGAAATGCTAGGACTATGTCGGTGGTTAACCACACTCGGAGGATTAGATGAAGCTGGTATGGCATCATATAGATCGTACATATTTTGGCTAGTCGGCGAATGCACGTGACTGTAGCTACCGTCGTCGGATATCAGTGGAGTGGTCGCCATTCGATAGGGATTAGTTGTGTTAGTGTGCCCTGTCGGGGAGTATAATTCTGGAGACTGCGATGATACATACGTGGGACTTGCTGTCATGCCATAAATATTGGCGTTTGGTGGTTGTGTCTGGTGAAGAACTGGTGAATAATCATGAGTTTCCACAACACCACTAGGATAGACATTACTATAACCACTTAAATTTGGCATAGTTGTTGAACTGACCACTTGGCTAACAGTGTGTAACCTAGGACTTGACAAATCGCGATTCCCATGTGGATGATAATTATAGGCATCATAATTCCGTTGACCATACATCTTGTCTTTGGCACGAGTGCAATTGTCGCTGTCATATATACTTTCATGGTAATTGTTTTCTGAGACAGAGTGGCATATGTGATCTTTTCTAGCATATATAGGATCAAAAGGAGGAACATTTTCCATCATAGTCCTGCTATTGTATGCACTTTCACTAAAATGTGGCGATAGAATTCCTTCGTTAATTGGTTGCCTCTCTTGGGAACTAAGGCTTAATCTCTGCAATCTACTGTGCGAGTCATCTAGGCCAGCTCGGTAGTTCACATCATTTGGCAATTGATAATTTTTATGTTCTATATGTCCTCTGTACACATTTTGGGTGAGAGGTATGTTTGCTCTATCCATATCTTGTCTAGAGCTGTACTTATCAGTCTGCTTTGAGCTATACTGTCTTTGTGGTAACAGGTAATTATCACCACTTTCTGTTTTAAAATCACTGTTGGCTGTACCAGTATTTTCGGGATACAAAGCATGGTCAACACTTTTGTAACTTTTATCTTGTTCATATGAAAGATCCAGAGGTTTATCATATGCATTCTCAGCAGGAAGATTATCATAGACAGATGTTTTCATGGGATCCTTATTTGTTCCTCCCAAATTACTTTTTCCAGCTCCTTCCATTTCCATTTTGTTATCAGATGCAAATCTTTGCTGTAAAGTGGGTGTTATTTTGGCAGCTTTGATGTGTACCGCATTCTGCATAGGAGGTGTAATATCTTGAGTGCCATCCTTGTGTATATTTCTAGCATGTTTTGCTAATGCCCTCAATTCTTTTGGGTAAGGGGTTGGGGCTCTTCTCAGTTGCCCTGGTTTTTCTGTAACTTTAGGAGCAGCTTTCATGTCAACAAAACTGATATGACGAGCAGAAGAGTTAGCTTCGACATTTTCAGATTTGTCATTGTCCAATTTCATCTCAACAGGGGTTAAAGGCACTTGGGGGAAGAGGAAACAAGTGAGGACTTGTTCATAGGTCTGAGGGTCAACTTCAGAATGCATAGGCACTAAAGGTTTGCTTTGGTTTTCAGACAGCCAGAGAGCTACTAAATTATCACAATTTAACAAGGACTGAGGAAGACAGTTTAATGAATTCCTCACTAAGTTTAACACTCTCAACGAAGTTAAATGGCCTACTTCTGGAGGTACTCTCGTCAATTTATTAGATCGTAGTGATAGCACAGACAATTTAGTACAACTCCCTATCTCAGGAGGTATTGACATCAACATGTTATCATCAATGTTAAGATATTTCAATTTTCTCAGAAGTCCAATGGATGATGGTATTTTGTCTAGATAATTGCACATAAGCATTAATTCTTCGAGATTTGCCAGCTGTCCTATGCTCTCTGGTATTGAGTATAATCTATTATTATCTAATTTCAAGGTAGCTAAGTTACACAGCTGCCCAATACTGTCTGGAAGTTGTGTCAAGATATTTAATGACAATGTCACATCCACTAGTTGAGTGCAGTATCCAATCTCAGGAGCAAGTTCTTCTATCATATTATTACTTGCCTCCAAATGTATCAAGTTTTCTAATGGTTTTATAACAGATGTAATACATGTCAAGCTATTGTTATCAATCCATAGTTCTCTTAGCTTTACAAATCTCCCAATCACTTCAGGAAACTGTTGAAAATCATTTTGTCCTATATCTAATCTCTGTAATTCGGTTGACCGAGACAGTGACTTGGGTAAAATCATCAAATAATTGTCTCTTAATTCAAGTATTCTTAAATTCGCTAACCTTCCAAAGTTTCCTGGAAGATACTCCAAGTAGGTGTCATTCAGGTATAGTTCTTGTAATGCAGTAAGATTTGTAATAGCATCTGGTAGTTTTTCCAATGGATTTACACTAAGATCTAAGAATGCTAGATACTTTAGTGCCTTCATATTCTCCGGTATTGACGTCAGAGTATTCCTGCTGATATTCAAGTGTTGAAGATTCACTAACGAAGATATGGCTGCAGGTAACGCGGACACTTCATTGTCACTAAGATCCAAGTATTTCAATCCATGGCACATGAACAGTTGGCGCGGGAGTTCCGTAACACGATTACTCTGACAGAGCAGAGTTTCAAGCGTTCTTTCGTACACAAACACTTCAGTGGGGAAGTCGACCAGTGACTGATGCGAATAGTCCAACTCCACGACATCTTCCACGCCAGGTCGCACACAACATAGAAAATCGAACGGCATTATGTTGGATTATTTCCAACCTCACACACCACAAATTACACTATTTTTTACACAAAAACGCATAAAACAGTCTGTCCAAATCACTAACATTGTTTGTAGAACTCAAACATTGCGGCGCTTCTTTATAATTAGTCACTTTGAGGAGAACTCGATAAATAGTATAAAATTACTTAATAATGAATCACTCAAACAAAATAATGATAACCTTCCCCGCCCGACCAATCCCAATAGTATTCTCATTTTCTTAATCCGGTCCGTCACTTCTTCTGTCGTTCGTACATTTCATTGACGAATCGTCTATTGACTATTACAGATAATTAATATTTACATACTATTCCCAAGTACCAAGCTCTATTCCTAATCGACTATTCCGAGAATCGATTTTCCTCTTATACAACACAGTGGTAAGAAAATAGTACTTCTAATAACCATACCATCAGGCGGGATCGCAATCCAGCACTAGTTTCTATTATTAATAAAAATGTCTGGCATTCTCGATATTCTTACAGATATTTTTTTTTTTTTTTTTTTTTAATATACCATAAACTAGTGCTTGACTGCAATCCCACCTGATGGTAAGCAGTGATGCAATCGTTGATGGTGAGGCGCACTAGTTTATTAAGAGCCTATTCACTCTAGTCTTGAAGATACCCAAATTATAATCGGACGGAAAGACCGCAGCAGGCAAATTGTTCCAATCCTTCGATGTACGCGGTATGAAGGACGAAGCAAACCGCTTTGTCCGGACCGTGCAGGTTTCGACAACGTAAGGATGGATACTCGCCGTACGTAGAGATGGGTAGCTCGCGAATGAGAGATAAAATTGAACTAGCTCTTTAATTTTAATCTCGCTCTCACTCGCTCAGTCGATCACAGAATCGCTCACTAGTTCATTTAGCTCAATGGCTCCTTGGCTCTATACTCTGTGGCTGGACGAGTGAGTGCGCGACGCGCGAAACGCCGAGAGCGGCCCGACATACGAGAATACCCGAACAGGGACCGAACTTCCCCGACCAACAGGTGAACGATTTCGCAATATTGCTCACTTACCGATTCTTCGGCTCAATACGTCATTGTAAAATAACTCTTATAGTGATTGTTTTAAAAGAAAAAATGCTTTATTACTTTTATAGTATGAAAATCAGGGAATAATAGTTTTAATTTTGTAAACAAAACAAACAGTCATCGTTGCTTTTAAAATTTTTAATTATACGCTAAACAATATTAAGTGTATCAAAGAAAAAAGACTTTGTGTGTAAATATTATATAGGTGTATTTCTTAGTTAAAAGTTTAATTATTAGTTGTAGTTAGTTAGGATTAGTAATAGGTAGTGTTATAGGCTAAATAATATTAAGTGTTTTCGAAGAAAAAAGACTTTGCGTATAAATAAGGTAATAATATTGCGTAAGGAAAATCATTGGCTTTCATAGTTATATTTAGTTGTGATAAGAATAAAACAACCCAATGAATCAAATTGTATCTATAGCTCGCAACTACGTTAAATGAACTAAAGAACTTTAAAGATTTTAAAGAGCCATTGAGCTATTTGTCTCGTTTGACTTGCGTAAAGTAGCGCGGCTCAATATGATCTGTAGCTCGCAAGTAAATCAATTGAGCTCAAGAGTTGAAAGAGTTATTCGGTGAGCGAAAGAGCTAAAAGAGTGATATAGCTCTTTTGATCAAAAGAGCTGTATCTCTCTTTTCTTTTCAGTGAGCTACATTTCGCATGTCTAGCCGTACGACGGTTTGTCCGATGGTAAAAGCGAGATGGCGGAATTAACTCATGTAATTCCTGCGCACACTCTCCGAAATGCATCCTGTAGAACACCGATAGGCTGGCTACCCTACGCCTATGCTCTAGGCTTTGCAGATTGGATTTAACCAAATCAGGGTCTCCAATTAGCCTCTTCGCACGCCTTTCCACCGAGTCCAAAGCCGCTAGATGGCATTTTGCAGCGCCAGCCCATATGTGGCTGCAGTACTCCACACACGATCGGACCTGTGCTTTGTATAGCATAAGAAGCTGTCCCGGTGTGAGGTACCGCCGGACCTTTGCCAGAACGCCGAGTTTTTTTGCAGCCACTTTGGCTTTGGACTCAATGAACCGCCCAAAGTTAAGGTCTGAAGAAACTTCAACACCCAAAAGCTGAAGACGGTCGGCGCACTCCAGTGACATATTCCGGAAAGTAGGAGTCAAGGTGAACGCACTCCTTTTTGCAGTGACTAGACACGCTTGTGTTTTGGCAGCGTTGAATTCTACCAGATTGGCTTCACCCCATTTGGAGACTGCCTCGAGGGAGACATTCACACGCTCTACCATAGCCTCTCTTTCGGACTGGATTAGCTCCTTACTAGCCCGAGCACCCGGCAGGTATCTCTCTACAACTGTGCTGTCATCTGCATACCCATAGATACCGGGCATTAGCAGATCGTTGATATGCAGCAGAAAGAGAGTTGCAGAGAGAACAGACCCCTGAGGAACCCCGGCATTCGTTGTCATGGGTTCCGATGAACATCCATCGATAACGACTCGGAGAGACCGTTCACTCAGGAAGTCTTTTACCCAGGTAATCAGACCAGGAGAAATGCCATACGCTGGAAGCTTACTCAAAAGGCTTGCGTGCCATACCCTGTCGAAGGCCTTCGAGACGTCTAAGGAAACGGCAAGACCTTCCCCATTCTTCTCGAGGGCCTCGCCCCACAAGTGAGTGGCATACACTAGTAGGTCCCCAGTAGATCGATTGTGGCGAAACCCGTATTGTCGGTCACTGAGGAGATCGTTACCTTCCAGGTATGCCATGAGGCGCGAGTTCAATACACGCTCCATAATCTTGCAGAGTATGGAGGTAATTGAAATCGGCCGATAGTTGGCAGGATCGGCACGACTGCCCTTTTTTGGCACGGGTTGCACGTTGGCAAGCTTCCAGGACTTGGGCACTATTCCAGTCCTATATGAGAGGCGACACAAGCGTGTCAGAACAGGAGACAACTCGGGCGCACAAGCCTTGAGAACTATCGCTGGTACACCATCTGGGCCACTAGCTTTATTCACGTCTAGACGACACAGCGCTCTCAGAACCTCTTTATTCCTTATGCGAACTTCGGACATTTCTGAGGGCCTAATTTAAATTATGTCTTTGCCCAGGATTTTAGGTGGAAAAACATCAGAATGCTTCGCCCGCTCTTCCTCTTGGACGTCTTTTACAAAACCACACCTGTCCTTCAGCCGCTCTTTGCGTACCTACCTACTAGGACTAAGGGTTTTCTTTTCAGAAATTCCCCGCGGTCCTAGCTAGCGGGCATCGGTTCTACTGAGCCCCTACGATTTGCTAACATTTCTTTGAGGAGCACATGGATCACTATGCGCTGTAGATAACTTAGGCTCTGTCCGGACGACGAGCTACTCATTGTTCGCCGTCCGTATGTCCGCGTCTACCGTGGGCAAAGAGTATGTAATCACACCGTGGGTTGTAGTCGATGTCCGGGTCTTAGCGACTGGGGCGTGAGGACGTTTGTTTTGAATTTCAAACATAGAACCAAGTTTCTCTAACTTGATAGCAGCTGTGCTATTAATAATATAGTTATGTTTTGCAGTTACCTACTATACATAGGTTTTTTTTTTTTTTTTTTTTATCCGGTAGGGGAATCATCAGAATGACTTCTCCCACTCTTGGGCGGAGCGGGAGGGCGTGTCAGACTCTTACTGACTAAACCCCTACCCCGTTCCTTCGTTACCATCGATCTGGGGGACACGGTGACAACCTTTCGGATACCGTGTTCCCTAGAGGCTTCGGCCCTACCGGGCCCCTACAGTTTGCTGACATCTCCTTGAGGCGCGCGTGGAACAGAACGCGCCGTCGACGACTAGGCTCGGTCCAGATTATTACCAGACTGCCGGACGGCGAGCTACCCAGCGCTCGCTATCTGCGAGCCCGCGCCTACTACTATACATAGGTGGATTCTATTTGTTGTATTTTAAGGGAATTTAATATAACAGCGTGGATGCTGTCAAATGCGTATTGGTTGTATATTTAAAATTTCTTAAGGCGTTATGTTTCTTAGGTTAGGAATATAGAACTATTAGGTATACGATTATAATAATTTAAAAAAAAATACCTACTCCATCAAAACGTTTTTCTCTTAGGTCTTCAACATTTATTTATTTGACCTTATTTTCTCAGGTCGCACTTTCGTTAGAAGAGACTCACAGACTTATAATGGATCGCAATTATGCAAGTCTCATCGTCTGTATAGTAACCAAGCATGCCATTATTTGTCTACCCAATACAAATCTGTGAACAGACCTAAGTTATCTGGTAAGATACTTACCTACGTAAATGACAAAATACCCATAATTAATTTAAAAATTGTTTTTGGATTGGTAAATGAAATATGAGTAAATTATCATTACTCATACTAACGAGACTGGAAGTTATGATAACTTACAACCAATACAAAAGGAATCGTCAAGATCGATCTATATAAAAAATATAGTATTTTACATGCCTCTCTGTATTCCATAACCCAGTAAACGGATAACACAATATCCTTTGGTAAGACGGATTGTCATGTTAGAAAAATGACAACTCGGACCATGTTTTGCGAGGCACCTGAAGTCTCGTTGATAATGGTTGGTCACACATGCACAGATAGTCCTGGGCTAGTGTTGTTCAACCCTGAAGATCGACTCTTGCGACTCCTCAGCCGCGGCACTCGAGCGCCTCAACAGAGTTAGTACGCATAAACACGAAACTCAACAAAAATACTTATATTTTATTGCACATCTGATGACAGATAATAAATTAATAAAATTATGGAAAATATGCGGAGACAGGTGTTGCCCGGTAGGTAGATCCTCGTGTAGATTTTTTTTCCCTGTAGTTTACTTTAGGTAAGTTTATATTCATATTTTCTTTGCCTGTTTGACTTGGCGGGTTCGTAGTCTTCGTTTTCGCACCTGTAGACAACAGCAAAGTTTAGCTTAGGAGCACACGTCTTAAGTAATATTACTGAAACACACCTTCCGGTATATAAAGACAAGGATAATAAATAGGTATTATTGAAATACTTAAAACGATGATCTTTGGCGTCCACTTATTAACCCTAACGAAATGATCTCATATTATTTAGTTCTTATATTACCTGTACTTCTCCCAATTTGGTTGTCTGTTTCAGCAGGTTGTAGATATTTCGGGTCCAGTCCAACTTTAGGAGCTCTATCCTTGATTACAGGGCCTGGTGACTCTTCTAAATTAGAAGTTCTAGAAGCAACAAAAAAACATTAACATTCGATGTTAGAAATGAACGTATGAAGTGGCATTCCAGCTTGGTTAACTAGGGCTAGGGTTGACGAAAGAGAACTCCGGTACCTGTAATATAGGGAAAAGAAGGAACAGGAGGGAGTTTTCACTCTCGCTCCGCCGAAGTAATTAGATGATCTCCAGCCTTAAAAAAAAATCTGGTCTACTAGATGAACTGTTTTTTTAAAGTTTAATTAATAATACTCACGATTTTGAAGTGGCATAAAAGTCAATGGATTCTTCACTTATACCGTGTGAAGACTCAGTGTGATTGTTGTTCCGTGATATAAAGTATGGCGTCGAACTCGTTGCCGTTTGAATTCCAAGCCTTTTATTTTGCACTTGATCAGTAGGTTCTATATTATCCAGTTTTTTATGAAGCCATTGTATAACTGAAACAAGTTAGTTAATCAAGATTATTATTTTTGGACATAATGAGTAAGTATAATATACTTAGCGTGCGACATGCTTGCCTATTTATAATTGCAACATGTAGAATAGAATAGGTATTTATAATAATGCATGATTGTCTAATGAAAAAATGGGCTAAGTATCAAGATTAGGTTGGTCTGCTATTCGATTGCAGTGGGTTGCCATACGAGCAGCAAAGAGACGCCTCCAATTTTCTACTCCTTTTTGCCTACATTTAGGAAATAAGCAGACAGTTCACCATCAGCATTGTAGATGCATTATCATTATAAAAATAAGTTTACTAGTTCAAAATGAAATCTTACCCATATTATTATTCTTGATAGTTTCATCTCTATCTTTGAGAGCTTTCTCACTGAGTTCATACTTTTCCTTTAAATCGTCTAATTCTTTTTGCAGCTTGTCCATGCACTGACTAGTGTTACTAATTCGCTCTTTTAGTTCAGCCATTTCCTTAGTGTTATGCTCTATAACTTTTTCTTGTTCCAATGCTATAGCTGTTCTACATAATAGCTGAAAATATAAAACTATATATTTTTTTGTACAATTTTCATCAGTTTCATGTGAGTGAGGTGAAACATGAATTACCTTTTCTTTCATTTCAATAAGGTCAGCATTCTGTTTTGAAATAATTTGGTTAGCCTTTAAAAGCTGCTCTGATGTTGATTGGGCGGCGTCATTATGCCTATTTACTAGAGATTCGCTCAAAGCCAATCGTTCCTCTAAACTTAACTGTGGACAAAGAACATAACATATAAATGTTTTAGAGGGATAATAATATATTCATAATACAGAAGATTGAATTTGTTAGAGTAAAACATCGATAAGTGAGCGCATCACTACGCCAGCGCGTCCCGTCCCCCCGCTCTATCAACTTTGACAGTCGGGTTCGAGCAGAGAATTGCGCGCCTTTTTCGTAAATTTGTATTCTTCTGACTTTTAAAATAGTAAATTATAGTCCAGTCAAAATAGACTAAATTATTGTTCAAGTTTGCATTAATTCCCAACAAGCTGGATTTTTGTGCAGGCCTTGAATACGTCATTACGAATGATATGTCAAAAGTCCCCATCGATCCCGCTTGTGCGTTGTTTTTTATTCGAGGTCAAAGGTCACAAATTAGCGTTTTTTGCGTATATCTCTGAAACAACGAGTGCTATCGAAAAATGGTTCAGGCAAAGTTTGTAGATCGTAAAATTGTCTACAAAAAAGATCTCGACACTTTTCTTCTACAAAGCATCGCTTTCGAGATATCGTGACTTTAGACCGCTGGAAAGTCTTATTTTAATTGTAACAATCACTGTAGTACTTGTGAGGAGCTCGTGGCTAGATAATAACAGCCGCACAGGTCGATCTTCAAGGTTAAGCAACGCTTGCCTAGGTTGGTCTGTGGATGGGTGACCATTTTAACATAACGAGTTTCCTCCGTGCCTCGGAAAGCACGTTAAGCCGTTGGTCCCGGCTGTCATTTGGAGATCTTTGGCAGTCGTTACGGATAGTCAGAAGCCAGTAAATCTGACTCCAGTCTTGCCATGAAGTATCGTGTTACCCCAGTTAATGGGTTGTGGAGGTCTGGTAGGCAGCCGCTCCTCGTAAAATACTGGTATTCAGTTAAATCCGGCTTGACTGGAAGCTGACCCCAATATAGTTGGGAAAAGGCTAGGCAGATGATGATGATGATGAATCACTGTAGTACTTAGCCTCATCAGCAACTAAGTCATATTCATACTGAATGCGGGCAATGACACTACTTGCTAGCTCATGAGAACGAGTCTGAGCTTCCTTAATTACTCAGATACCCGCGAAACGAGACACAATAGTAAAACAATAACAGCGCGGTCTCATAGGACCGGTTGGGGATTCAAACGTTAAAGATGGTTTTCTTGAAGTCAAAGGTTGAAAGTTGAGGACACTCTTGGTCGAAGATGCTGCGCTTTTTTTTATTTCAGCCGTTTTATCTGCTTCATTGCCAGAGAACAAATAGTTTTTCGTCGAAAAGACGATTCATTACCTCGTACTAGTACGAGGAGGACTAATCCCGGATGTGGTAGCTATCTCCGCCTCAAGCTGTCTTTTAGCTGCAGCGATGCTGCTCTTCCGGATGTATGCTTTACGACACTGCTTATGTATCGTTACAGATGGTTTGTCCTTCAAATATTCATCGAACCCATCATCCCTTAGTATGAGTGCATATTCGTATTTTCTATGTTTAAAATAGCCATAATTCGAGAACAGTGCACCTTAGAAGAAAAAGTGTGAATTTTTTTTGTAGACAATTTTACGATCTACACACTTTGCCTGAACCATTTTTCGATAGCTCTCGTTGTTTCAGAGATATACGCAAAAAATGCTAATTTGTGACCTTTGACCTCGAATAAAAAACAACGCACAAGCGGGATCGATGGGGACTTTTGACATATCATTCATAATGACGTATTTAAGGCCTGCACAAAAATCCAGCTTGTTGGGAATTAATGCAAACTGGAATGTCTATTTTGACTGGACTATTAAACGATTTGCAAAAAAAAACTGCATTTATCATGATAAAGTTGTTGTAAATATTGTCATTATAACAAAAAAAAGTTGCACTAACCTTTTCTTTCTTAGCTATTTGTAGAGAACTGTTTAATTCCTTTATGACATCTGAGTTATCCTTTATAGTCTGTAAATATAAAAGAAAATATTAATATCTTTATGGCCCAAGATGTTTATCATTATCATCAATGATTAGTTTAAAACTTTACCTTTTCTAAATAAATACATTTGGAATTCATTTGATGGTATTGTTTTTCTTTTTCCATTACATCCCTTTCCAATGAAGCATTTTTTGCTTTCAGTGTTGCAAGTTCAATGTGTGTTTTTTGAACTTCTTTCTCTAGCATGTTTATGCACTGGGTTTTTTCACTGAAAACATAAAACCAATTTTCTAAAAAAACCATGAGTTTTCCCTACTACTTTTAGGCATGAAAACTGACACACCACAATTTTTTATGCTTATCATTTCTCCATTAATTCATTTCTTCGAAGTGTATTGAAAAACGTTGTTTGATACACGTGAAAATTTGTCATAATTAATTCTGCCAAGAAAGCTACACAGTGTAAAGTCAAAAGTTCTGCTAACCTGAATTCTTATGGATTTTAAGTTAATTTACTATTACATCTTAAAACATACCTTAATTGATTTTCCAAGTGTCCAATGTTGTCACGCAACTGTTTACAATGAGAGTTCATTTCATCAGTCTGTTTCTCTTTCTTATTTAGACTCTCCTGATAAGTGGTGAGCTGTGTTTTCATGTTTAGTTCAGCATTTTGCTGCCAGAGCATTTTTTCCTAGGGTAAAAAGAAATTCAAACTTACATATTATGCTTATCCAATTTCAATTAAAACCAAAACAAATGTTTTCAAGGTCAAGTGACCTTAAAAAAAATTATGTGTGTACAAACCTGTACCATCTTTTCTTTCTCCTGTTTCAAAGTTTCTCTGAACTCCAATTCATACTTGGACTTCTCTTCTTCTATTCTTGCTAGACTATGTGTCAAATCATGGATCTTTCTTTCCAAATTCATACACTTTTCATTTAATACTGCTTCGTTACTCATTGCTGAACTTTTATATGAAGAGAAGCTTTTCTGTAAAAATAATTATAGTACAGGATTGTTGGGAAAGCAGGTGGATGGTAGTTAGTAGCCAAAAACAAAAGGATGAGACCTTTACCTTGACTTTCTTAACCTATCACATACCCGCAAAACGAGACACAATAGTAAAACAATAACAGCATGGTCTCATAGGACTGGTCGGGGATTCATGAATTAATTGACAGGGTCCAGCATGTTAGATTAAGTTAAAAAAAAATCATGAATGATAAAAAGTATGATGGAACAAAAATTGTCAGCATTGATTCATTTAACCTTTTGTTACAAACTTCTGTTATTTCAAAATGACTTAATACCTACTTTAAGATTGATTATTGTTTCAGCCATATGTTGTTTAATATCTGCATCTGTAGCCGGTCCAGTCTTCAAAGATAAATGTACCAGTCGTTTAAATTCATTATGTTCTATTACTTCTAAATAATATTGTATTGGGTTTTTCTGTTGCATTATCAAAAACCTGGAAGTGACAATCAAGAATTAATTAAGCCAGTTAGGATACAAAGACCAGCTAGTTTTCATACTCGTTATCCTTTACTCACATGTTGTTTGAAGCACATTGCTGTAGCAGCCTTACAAGCTGAGATGGAAAATTATCAAAATCCACTAGGAGACCTTGCTGGTTTTTCAAGTCTTCATAGTCCATACGTGTGATAGTCAAGACACATAAGAATGTGGGGTCTTCGTCATCGGATAAAGATATTCGCTGAAAGTCAAAATCCCAATAAATAAACTTAACTGGTATGAAACGAATACCAAAATTTTCAATTGCTATAGTAATAATGCAATTTTATTTAACTATTTTTAAAGTTTAGAGAAAGAAACCAACCAGAGTATCCGTTTCAAAAAGTTTGTCAATTGTTACAGTCACATCTTTTTTGCTGTCTTCGAATCCTCTCTTAAAAGTAATATAATATTTTTCTTTGTGGAAAGTTTTGAAAGCCATTCCTGCAAGTAAAAATATCACATATTCAGAAAACGATAAATATTTTGTTTCAAACTTCCAAACAAAACGTAAACTTTCGGTAAATGTCAATCAAATCCACAGAACACTAATATTTTAGCGAAATCAATATAGCATAAACAATTTTTTTTAGAGAAGTGGCTATGAGTGCTATTTAGTCGATTTTTGGTAATAACGCATTAGCTACACTACTTCCAACGAAACTTGAAAATAATATTATTTTTTTTAATCTGACAACAACAGCATCAGCAGTCAAAATTCGGAGCTGTCATTTTGTGCTTGGGCTGTCACTGTCAGACATCAAATTTCGCGCGCCTTCAACGACGTGTTGAAACTCGTTAACCAAACCGAAACTGGCCGTAAAGGAATTGTAATTTGTGGAAGTTTAGTTAATTTGATTGTGTGTCAACTAAATTCTTTAAATTAAAACCAAGCGGATTTTTTATAGGATCAACTGTTAGATACACTCTCGTTTGTTTACAATGTGGAATGGTATGTATTTACACTACACACACTTGAAATGCTCATCAAACTATTCTTTACTAGAATATCAAACAACCTATTTATAATATTAATCAACAAATCTACCGCTTCCAATCTGTAAACTTGTTTGCAAACCATGTTTCAGATCAGTCTGCTGTTGGCGGAGGGTTTTTCAACTCGCCAAACCAATTTGGAAATGTAAACACACCAAATCAGGCTCCAAAACAAGTAAGCAAGTACTTCAGATTCTATTACTATTAGTCTTCGGTACACTAGCCGCCACCTTATAGTCATACCTTGTTACAATTTTATTGTCTAGGGTCGAAGAGCATCCAGGACAGCGCCAATAGTGATCAGACAAGCTTTGCACAGTGGAGATGATGGTGTAAAGATATGGGGCACAGAGATCCAGATTGTGTTCATTGTGGCTCGCATCAGGAATATCCGCATGCAGAGTACCAAAATCACCTACACCATCCAAGATATTACTGGCAGGATGAGAGCTGTACTCTGGCTGGACCAGGAGGCAGCTGATGAGGATGTAAGTTATTCTTTATTATGGTAATCTGCTTACACCACTTGCTTAAGTCGCTAACATTAAGTTTGAATACTTATTTTTGCCTCTCCTAGAGAGGAGGCCTGAGTCCTAGCAGTGGGAACATTACAAAGACGATAGTGCTAAATGATGGCAACTTCTTTTTGAATTGATGGTGACTTGTTAAACTTTTGGGCCTAGATGGTCACATTATCTGCAGCATCAGTGGCACTCATTAAGTCATCAAGTTTGAATTCAAGGTCTTCCACATTTTGAATTTCAGATATAAATAATTGACACTATATTGAGACTAACTCCTCACTGAGAGGAGGCTTCTGGCTGCTAATAGCAACAACAAGGTCTACACCTTGTTGTTACTCCATATCACCATGAAAACAATACAGACATTTTATCCTTCAACAAAGAAGAAGATTGCATTAAAACAATATTCTATCCATTGATTACTAATAAAATTATACAAACTATCTTTCAGGATAAAGCCACACCCAAGGTGCAGGTGAATGACTACATACAAATATTTGGCACTGTGAAGGCCAACAAAGGAAAGAAAGTCCTCATGACTTTCAAAATAATACCAATAACAGATGTCAATGCTATCACATTCCACTACTTACACTGTATCCAAAATAGGCTCAAAATGGAAGCTGATTCCAAAAAGGTAATGTTATGACAGTTTATATTAAAATACATATATAATATATTCATATATATTTTTTTATTATTATGCATAGGCTTGCATTTGACCACTATCTCATCTGATGATCCTAGCTATCTCTGTTTCAATGTGTACTGCTTTTATGACGTACCGCTGTTTATAGCAATATTCCATATATTTCATTCTTGATTACACTTTCAGCCATTTTTATGTTAATTTTTATACATTCTGAGTTATCCACAGATTTGCAGCTTAAAACTATATTACAAATATTTATTTTGTTTATCTTTACAGGAAAAGGTTGCCAATACCAACTCTAATACATTCACTGGTGGTCTACCAGCTAATTCTATGGTTGGTGTAACTGAAAGTGGTGCATCAGTGAACGGCCTAAACCCACGACAGATGATGGTGTTTAACCTGATCAGAGCCTCTACCCTGGAGCAGGGTATCAGTAAAGAGGATATGTATGGCACTCTCAAAGATCGCATGTCACAAGTGGAGTTTGAGTAAGTATTTGAATAAAGATATACCCCAGCTTCTTATAAAAAGAATTTAATCAAATTTTGAGTTAAGTTTTTGCCAAACTCCAATGCAGCCTGAAAACCTGTCAAATTTAGCTATTATTAAATTAGGATTGAACACTTATTTTATTATGAACTCCAAATACTTAAGAGGCCTGCGGAGACCGCGCGCTATCTCGAGTTGAGACGAAATAAAATACGTTTTTGAGGTTGATGGAAGCAATCCAGATAGTATAAACAATTCTTGGACACACCGACTGGAGTAAAGTCATCATCCGCACACTGACAGTTGCTTGCTGTGATAGCAATACAAACTATTGGAAATTTGGGAGAGGTTCCGTAATACCAAAAATGATTTATGAAAAATTAATGTATTTCCAATATTGTTTCGAGTATTTATAACTTGATAATAATATCTGTGTTCCTACGAAAAGATATTTTTAAATATTGTTGTTTATAATATAGAAAAAACAAAATAAAAACATGACATTTTCGCTGTGAAAATGTGCAAATTTAAATTCGCTTAAATTTCGTTTGGGGTAAGTTTTTCAACAAAAAGACGATGTAGGAACCTAGATAATTATGTGTCCGTTACCCCAGCCAGATGTTGTCGAAAATGGTCATTTGAATCTTCTAAATAATTAGTTTTGCGGCTTCTGTAATTGTTGCACACATTTTTAAATTTGTTGCGCTTATGGTTTTTTAATTATTTCACAAAAACATTTCCTGCTGGGGTAACGTTATCCCAGCCAGACCTTTTTCTTTCTAGTGGGAATATTTAAATAAATACTAGCTATAAAATTAGTTGTCTAGATGAAGTAAATGTTGTGCGTTATTTTGTATTTGTTCTTTCTTCGGTTGCGAAGTTATTCGAGATTTTGCTGGGGTAACGTTTTTGGTTTTGCTAGATCTTTGAAACAGTTAAGCGGATTCTTATCATATTTTGTACAAGACTTCTTAGGAATTAGTTTAAATTTGTTCTGCAATAAAAATACCAAAATAATACATAGCTTAAAGGTTATTTCATTAAATAGAAAAACACTTCAATTGGTCCCAGCACTCGCAATAAGAGGTCTAAAGACTTACTTTAAACATTATTTTGAAGCTTGTAACTGCCTTCAAATGTATGTGATGTTTCATTAGTATCCTGTAAGTATTTAACAAGTTATGATGATATTCAGTTCTTCACGAGCACGGTCATGATGCGCGTGGTGCTATTTGCCCACTGATAAGCCTATATATGAATATATGAACTGAATGTTATGTCAATTATTAGTTGTGTAGTTCAGTTGTATATCAGTAAAATTTCAGCGTAGTACATTGGATAATTAATGAGATAATGCGATTTAAGTCATTAGGAAGTGAATAACCGTGGTAACCCGACCAAGTTTAGGTGGTTACGAAAAAGCGAAAACGCAGAACATTATGCTATCTTTTGAAATGTTTAGTATAATACACCTTACAATTTCGGTACAGACGCGTACACTGTTATAGTACATTACGATATTAGTGCGTAATGATGGTTATAACATGCGAGGCGTAATTTCAGCCCGAGCCGAAGGCGAGGGCGTAACTAAGCCGAGCATGTTATAACCAATACGCACGTATATCGTACGACGTTTTTTAACACATTTGCGAGGAAACAGAAAAAAAAAAAACATTTAACATCTTAGTGTTTGGCGCCAAAGAAATCGAACGCAAATATTGTTTGGTAAAATTACAAAAAATGACGAAAATGACTAAAAATGACTGAAATGACAAAGAGTGACAAAAAATGACAAAAATTGACAAAAAGTGACAAAAAATGACTGAAAAGACAATAAATCACAAAAAGTGACAAAACATGACAAAAAATGGCAAAAAATTACAAAAAATGACAAAACATGACAAAAAATGACAAAAAATCACAAAAAGTGACAAAAAATGACTGAAATGACAATATATCACAAAAAGTGACAAAAAATGACAAAACATGACAGAAAATCACATAAAATGACAAAAAGTGACAAAAATTACAAAAAATGACAAAACGTAACAAAAAATGACAGAAAATCACAATGAATCACAAAAAAATGACAAAAAGTGACAAACATGACACAAATTAACAAAAAGTGACTGAAATGATAAAAAATCACAAAAAGTGACAAAAAATGACAAAAAATGACAATAAATGACAAAAAAACACAAAAGGTGATAAAAAATGTCTGAAATGACAATAAATCACAAAAAGTGACAAAAATGACAAAAAATGACAAAAAGTGACAAAAAATTACAAAAAGTGACAAAAAATTACAAAAAGTGACAAAAAATTACAAAAAGTGACAAAAAATTACAAAAAGTGACAAAAAAGTACAAATATCACAAAAAATGACAAAAAGTGACAAAAAATTACAAGAAATGTCAAAAAGTGACAAAAATTACAAGAAATGACAAAAAATGATAAAATGATGAGGCTATTCAAATTTCGAACTAATCGCCGCGCACTAAATGGCAAATAATGCTGTTATGGAATTTGTATGGACTATAACTTAACTATTTGCTTTGGTATAACACACGCGTGTTTTATGACCCGCTTTACATATTTAAAACCGGTGGAATTACATCAACTTTACGAGCAACTGTGTTAAAAAATACATAATAATATCTGTACTATGAAAACATTATTATTAAGTATCTTCCAGTTGCACATACTTATCAAAAATCACTGATAATACGTCGTTCAGTGGAACGCGGGTGGGGTGGGGTGAAGGGGTAATTCATTGTTTGCATAACGCACTAAACATGCTCCATATTTGATGTGTATAAACTTAAGAAAAAAAAGTGAATTTCAAATGAGACAACAAAACAGTAGGACTAACTGCGAGCATTTTACTACATTGTGATGTCATTTAATACCATTGATCTGTAATTGTAATTGATATAAGTGGGTATTAGTAGACATACGTAAGTTTAGTGTTAACTGAAAAAAAACCATTGTATATTATTTATTGTCTGTGATCATTACATATTCCAATATGTGTATATTTAAATAAAAAATAATAGAAAATTTCACAAAGCAAAATTACTATCTGTGATTGTTTTTAAGTATTATTTATACTTTAAAAGTTGAATTGAAACGATTATTTTACCTGTTACTAAAAATTCTTTTATAAACATGTAAGTAGTTTTTTTTAAAACTTGTGTAAATGTCTGTACTAAATTTGTAAACTCTATCCTACATATTTTAGAAGGTAGCATAATGTTCTGCGTTTTCGCTTTTTCGTAACCACCTAAACTTGGTCGGGTTACCACGGTTATTCACTTCCTAATGACTTAAATCGCATTATCTCATTAATTATCCAATGTACTACGCTGAAATTTTACTGATATACAACTGAACTACACAACTAATAATTGACATAACATTCAGTTCATATATTCATATATAGGCTTATCAGTGGGCAAATAGCACCACGCGCATCATGACCGTGCTCGTGAAGAACTGAATATCATCATAACTTGTTAAATACTTACAGGATACTAATGAAACATCACATACATTTGAAGGCAGTTACAAGCTTCAAAATAATGTTTAAAGTAAGTCTTTAGACCTCTTATTGCGAGTGCTGGGACCAATTGAAGTGTTTTTCTATTTAATGAAATAACCTTTAAGCTATGTATTATTTTGGTATTTTTATGGCAGAACAAATTTAAACTAATTCCTAAGAAGTCTTGTACAAAATATGATAAGAATCCGCTTAACCGTTTCAAAGATCTAGCAAAACCAAAAACGTTACCCCAGCAAAATCTCGAATAACTTCGCAACCGAAGAAAGAACAAATACAAAATAACGCACAACATTTACTTCATCTAGACAACTAATTTTATAGCTAGTATTTATTTAAATATTCCCACTAGAAATAAAAAGGTCTGGCTGGGATAACGTTACCCCAGCAGGAAATGTTTTTGTGAAATAATTAAAAAACCATAAGCGCAACAAATTTAAAAATGTGCGCAACAATTACAGAAGCCGCAAAACTAATTATCTATAAGATTCAAATGACCATTTTCGACAACATCTGGCTGGGGTAACGGACACGATAATTATTGTCTGAATCCGAATAACATCATATTATGGTGTAAATATGCTTAAATTGCAAATGATTTTGGTATTACGTTTGTATGGATAATTCTAACGTCGCGCCCACCTTAATTCAAAAACTGATCCCTATAGATATTTTACTTCTTGGTTTTTGAATAATAAATAAAAATATAAAATTTCATTAAAGTTGCACATTACTGTTATTGTATATTTTTATTTGGCGAAAGCATATTTTTTTGACTATGCGCGATAGTTCAGAATGGCAAACATATTTCGACCATACTGATCTTTTACTACTTTTATTTACACTGTTTTAATTTTTACAGAAATATCTTGGAATGGATGTGTGGAGAAGGTCATATCTACTCAACTATTGATGAAGAGCATTACCGCGCTACTGACGCTTTCTAAAAATTTACAATGTTAAGAAACTGGCATTTTAATTTTATCCTTCAATACTGTTATGCTTTGCTGTTATGCAACCCTACACCACCAAATCATTGAATAACTTACTTTAATTAAAACTATATTAAAAATATTCTTTTATTCATTTGTAACCATCCAGAATTTCACTGTTTCGATATTTCGTAACTGCCCTAAACAATTTTCTAAAGAAATGGCAATGAGGGCACTGCATATTTCTACCTACCACTGACGTAATGGTTCCCATTCGATTTTTTTGTAGAGATTGGCAAGGCATTGGTGACAATCACTCATCCAGTGGGCTACCACTGGATGAGATTTTATCTACTTTGCTCTTTTGCTTAAGGTTGCATTTCCTTTAAAATGGTTGAGATATATGGTGGTGATTACCAGGTGGGAACAGTTGACTGGACATTGTCTAGTCTAATAGTAGTTTTTACAAGTACTTATACCTGTTTTCAATTGTTATTTTTAAATTTTAATTTTGTTTATTAGAATAATGTATCTGGAATTTTTGTAATAAGTACATCACATAATTCAGTCCATGAAGTCTTGTACATTCTCCTCTTTAGATCTATTGCTTTGGAATATTCACGAGTGCCTGTAAATTATTGTAATACATACTTATTATTTTAACAATTTTCAATTTTTGTTATAACTTGGTTTTAATTTGCCTTGCCAATTAGAGCTGAAACACTCTGGGTTATTAATAAAAAAACAATAATTTTATGAGCAATATTTAACTTAAATTATACAACAGAAGTAATATTCCGCTGACACAGGACAAAATGTACTTTTGACAGAAAAAAAAATGACATTCGAGTATACAGATATCAAACTAGCAATTTTAAAACACTTATCAATTCATAATTGAGTTATTTTAAATAGACTCGCGATAGCACTATCTATCATTGTTATTATATGCTGCAAACTTGACTGTTACCATATAAAATTACTACCTACACACTTTATTATAACTCATCCCTGAGAGACTTATTTTTCTCATTAGGTTTTTTTCCCGGGTATGTTTGACTTTCTAACTGAACGTCTTTTAATTCTTCCTGTTCTACAAGGAATTCCTTAGCTGTCCATGCTTGGGCTCCATCTTTGAACATGAATATTGCTCTGTCATCGTCTACAAGGTATCTGGAACAGAAATATGAATAAAATGAAACAGTAATATTTTATAGCACTTATATTGTCCATGCATTGAAAAACAAAAGAACTAAAATTTATACAAAGTATTCAATTAAACAAGACAAGACGCACAGCATCTTTCATTGTGGCAACACTTGGGGGAGTTCTACATTCAACAGTGGACGTCTTTCAGCTGAAATGAGCAACTTATTAGATTCCAGCTAAGCAACAATGGTACAGACCAAAACAAATGTGAAGAGATGAACTTGACTCTTACTGGAGGGACTGGCCCACAATGGCTAAAAAAATATAGGGGGAGGCTTTGGCTCAGCAGTGAGATATAATAGGTAATTGCTACTATATTTAAATAACAGATTTTTTGTGCATAATCCCTTCAAGTGTAATGTTGTGTAATGAAACTAACCTTTCCACTTGAATGTGGTTACTCCATAAACTAGTCTGCCATATCTTAGTTATTTCCTCAGTTCTCGCTCTGGAGGGCTTGTTGGCTACAGATACAAACATCATGAGAGTTTGTCCCTTCTTAGTAGCTTGCAATACATTGCCTGGGTCAGACAAATCCAGTTTGGAAAAATCTACGGATGGCGGCTTTCGAAGGTGTTCCGGCAATTCATCTTCAGGTAAGGGTTCCTCATCTTCCTCCCATTGATCAAAAAGTCTGAAAATAAAGTTAAGTAAATAATAAGATTTGGCGGTTATTTTTTAACTAACTGTTTTCCCTATTTAAACAATGATGTGTTCCTATACCGTAAGACCACGTAGGTCTGCCGGGAAGTTCTGATAAGTTGATGTTTATACCTACAATAAAAAACTTAAACACAAGGCAATTATAAAAGCTTCAAATACCTTTCCATGTCAGCATCAGAGAAATCTCTTATATCCTTTTTAGCCCAATCCGGCTTTTCTTCATTTTTAGGCTTTTTCGCAAAACTAATAGTAAAACAAACAAAAACTATAAGAAATAGTACTTTAGTCATAGCGAAATCAACACTTTTTACAGTTTGAACTAAATAATTGTCTGTTTTTTTAGAACGGTTTTATTAATAAAAGAATAAGCTTGATAAAAGTTTCCGACACTTGTATGACTCTCAGATGAGAAATACAGCGTTTGACTTTGACTGACGTTGTTCAGCGTTCACGAAAACGAAATCACGACTTCACGTCGCGGTCGGCCTAGAGACTTCCTCCCGTTTGACAGTTCGAGTGACAGTGACAGCAAGTTTTATTTTTCCACTTCTCATATTTGGGTAGGCTATGATCTAAGACCATACCGCCTTTAGATGAGGCAAAAAAGAACGGGTTTTGGTCAGGTTACTGGTTAAAATTACTTGATCCTTCAATTATTTACATTTTGCGTTCCAAAGACAGTGACTCTTTCAAATAATCGCGCAACATTGATAATATTTTTGCTGCAGTTTCAAATGTTTACACAAATTGTTTTTATGTAAATTTACAATAGGAATATATTATTTATGACATTATTCTGTTACGGTTGCCGTAAAATGAATTGGTTCAATATTGTATATCTAGCCTACAATTTGTAAAAAACGCATCATTGATTTGTCACCAGTTCACTCTTTCAATAAGTTATCTGTATTTTGATCATTCATTCATCGTTCATAAGATCGTTCAATTCAACGTGACAGTTTCTTGCGATGTTGCATTTCATTCAAAAATATTCACGTCACGAACGTCGAGTTGTCATCACGGGTCGCGTGTCACGGGTGCTCGAGTCGTAACGTCAAATCATGATTTGAGTTCCTAATATTTTTTATCTTCTACAGTATTTTATATTTATTTTATTTAATATTCAGTTTATTTTATTTAGTCTGTAGCACTTACATTATAAATTAGGACAAGACATTATAACAAGTTATTTCGGAGAGATCAAAATTTCGGCATTCAAAGTTCTTGAAAGTGATAGTTGGTTGTAGCTCATACCTTACTCAGGTGGTTTTAGTTGTGTATAACAGTAGCGTTAAAAACATGGACCAGAGTGGTATCACCCCGAACACTTCGAACCAGCAGCTTGTTATAAACAGTGATAATGAGTCGGCGACAGCGCTGCTTCAGGAGAAGCAGGGAAGGAGAAGAGAGAATCTAAGTGAAGTCAGCTTCAAGGAATACATGACTGTCGGGATCCTGTGCTTCGTCAACCTCATCAACTACATGGACAGATTCACCCTGGCTGGTAAGTTTGATGACCATTACAGTAACGACTTTCTATTTGGTACTGAAAAAAATTGTATGTATGATGTTTGACCTGCTGCTGTCTATATAATATTTACACAAGAGACCCCAATTAGAACCTAATTCATATTTTTTCTAATTAGAATGCAATACAGGAAGTAATTAAGGTTCCTTGTACTAGTTAACACAAAATCATTTCCTACTTCTACTAAGTAATATGTATAGTATTATAGGTATTACAGAATTATAAATGTGAAAGTTCATGAGGAGTAATTAATGCATGTTTGGTAATGATTTTTTGCAAAAATTACTGAAAACATTTGAATGAAACTTTAGTGCAGATCTACATAAGAATACTACACTGAGATTTATTTCTGATAATCCTTTAATTTATTTTTAATTACCCTGTGTTTGTGAATTGTCAACAATAATAGTGAACAATTTTTTAGCTCCCTTTTATAAAGAGGTTTACCCTCATAGCAAAGAGAGTAAATAATTTATGAAAGTGTAACACATAAGCAACTAAATATCACACATACATGTAAAAATCTATGTAATCAACAGTTCTAGATAGAATTAGAAGTTTATATAATTTCTTTTACTAAATTAAACTTGAACAAATAGATATTTCCTATTGATTTTGTTTTAATAAAATCATAATATTATAATATCATAGAATGAAAATATTGAAACCATTTTAAACTGTCAAATGCTTGGTAAATTTTAAAGACCTGGGTTATCCAAAAAGTATGTAGATCTACGAAAGAAAAATTAATCTACCTATTTATTAACTGATAGTTGGTCCTTACCTGACTGACTCATTGCAACATAGCATTCTCTACCAGTCAACCTGTGGATTAAAAAAACAATACTGTGGTAGGTGTGCACACTAAATAAATACAATACTATTTAAAAATATGTATAATGAAGTATCATCATAATAAGGTGCTTATAATAATAAAACACGTAAATATATGCAAAATATTGTACACTAATAAATACTAAGATCATAAATATTGAAAGTTGAATTGCATAGAATATGATTAAATTTTTATTCATTGCAGCTTTGATCAAAATTTGGTAAAAGGGTATATGAGGTAGGTACTTGCATAAAGAACACAAAATAAAACATTTTTTGTTTTCAAAAAGCATTAAAGCTAAAATTAGTTTCAGCAACAAAAGATAAGCTTGAAATCTTATCTATCAAAGTCATATGTGCAAGTGCCTTTTCAGTTGCATAATAATCTATCCAAATCTTATCTAGTGATAAAGTAGGAGGCGCAAGCTTCAAACACCTTAAACATTCCTAATGGATAATACAAAGCACTTCAGAGATATTACATATTATATTCTATCCACCTACATAGCCTATTTGGTCCCACTGCTTGGCAAAGACTAGAAAATTATAGTATGAAAAAATAGAATTAAAACAATAACATGATCATTATGGCCTTTAATTTTGCTTTATTTCAAAAAATACAAAGCACTTCAGAGATATTATACTTTATCCACCTATCTAGACAATTTGGTCCCACTGCTTGGCATAGACTAGAAAATAATGGTATAAAAAAAGAGCATTCAAAAAAAGAACATGACCATTTTAGCCTCTAATGGCACTGCTCTATTGCTAAACTTTTGCTTCACAATGATCAAGACAATCAATAAAAACAAATACTTAATTAAGCTGGGTAAAGTGTGCTTGACCCTAATTCGCATTCAAATATTTTAATTGTCCAACAACAGAGACTTATTTATTTTTTATACATTTTAAATTAATAGTCAAATAGAAACAAAGTTTGGTATTCTTTTTTCGAACTGCAATCAACTTCCTTATTATGTTTTGTCTAATTCTTATTGATAGACATACAATGTATTAAGAAAAGTTGTAGGTATAAATACAGAGTTGTTTGTTTTATTAGTGAGACCTCTGTGACATTAGATATTACGCGTCAGCATATTAGATTCAAATTATCACTGTCGGCGGAACACGCGACTTTAATCTCTTTAATTAAATATAATATCGGGTGTACAGCACCAATTAAATCACGTAAAGACATTCGGTAGAGATAAGCTAAGGCTTTCGCCGCAATATTTATATTAAACGTATAAAAAATTGATAAAGTAGGTAAACCAAATAAAACAGAAATGACCAAATTCAGAAAAAGTTGAGTTTTTGTAGTTAGATAAAAATCGATCTAATTACCGTGAGCCGGTAAAAAACAAATAATAAATCATATTTTTTTACGATTATAAATACGATGTTTAAGATGGTTCGATTGTTTTTTCTTGGATGAAAAATCTTCCGTACTAGATGGATCGAGAGGAAGTGTCAGACTTCAACTGACTAAAATCAACCCGTGATCCTTCAGTTCACCGCGTTCTAGTCTCTATCTCTTCCGAATAATCCCTCAGCCCTGGCTGAAAGATATTTCGATCAACTACTTATACTTAATAAATTATGTATAGTAGTTCAAACGGAAATGACGAAATTGTATGCGTTCCTTCCTATAGCTGTCGACGAAACCCTAAAATAGCGCAGTGTGTGACTGCATTAAAATAATAAGGGGCCATACTTGTGCAGACATGAATTCCATGTAGCTGGTACTATGCTATGTATAATTGTGAAGAGATATTTTAATTACCACCCCACCCTTAATTTTTTTTTATTGATTTTTTAAATTTCTCACTGCTGCGCAAAGGCCTCCCTCAAATCCTCTCTGTTATCTATATTTTAATTATTTAATTTCGATATTAAAAATAAGAAACTAATCCATAACTAGAGTCGTAACTCGTAAGTACGAACCACAAATCGGAATTCCGAATGCATTTCGTATGATTCATAGAGGTAACGCTAATAATAGTCACCTAATCATCATTTATAACTCTCATTTAACCCCTCGCTACCATCTGCGGCTGTTGTCTGATTTACTCATCTACTTATATCTCACTAACAATGTTAAACGATTACGTCACCGTATTTTTCTAGTCAAGGGCTCTGTTTAACCATAAACTAATTTTATCTTATCTTCATAGATGCCAAAGCTCCGTCTGTAGCTAAAATATTCCGTGATTAGTAGTCATTCTTTTTTAGCTAACGCAGAATGCCGTGGTAGTGCATATTAACACGATAAGCAAGGTAACAGTTACTGGAATTCACTACCTGAGACCGCGATAATTCTTGTGGCAAATGATTTTATTACATAACGTTCTTAGTTCTACGAATAGTAGTAATAACCTACAGACTAGCACCTTGATCAATATTTTAAATATTCTGTCTAATACCATACCTATTCACTTTACAAAAATGACACATCGGCTCTTCGAGTCTTTTTTGGAATTTGTCTTTTCAACTAAGTGGCTATATCGTATGATCGCGGTATTGATGATGTATCCACTCCAACATTATCTTTGGATGATTCTTATGAAATACATAGTTTAATTATTAACTAATCACTTGAGATATAGGCATTGTGTGTGAGTCCTTTATTTCTTATCAAGATGATAGTAATCGTCACGCTACACCGCTCTTCTTCGACTGGCTTATTTGCATGAAGGTCAGAGTCTGAAATATTCTTTAAGAATATCTCTATTGCATTATCATTATTTATCACAAATATGACTTGTCATAGAATTGCAAATGTAGTCTAGAATATCCGAAGTCTCATAAGTAACGACCATGGAATTCATAAAAAAGGTTACCTCATAGAAAACAAAACTCAATTCTACGTAAAAAAAAATTATGTCATGTAAAAGTCACAGTCTCTGTAACACGAGCATCACGCAGCTTTTTGTGCGGTTAATCTTTTCATGTCGAAATAAAACGACGACGTCTCCCTGCGTCAAAAGCGGGCTCTAAAATAGATTAGTTAATAATCCTTTTTATCTCGGATGCACTTTACTGTCGCTACTTAAAATTCCTTGAGGAATCCTGTTACGAAATATATTCAGAACCTTTGCCTACCAAATGTTTACATTTTGAGTTAAGCCACGAACGATGTCATTGACTTTTTAAGTTTCAAAACTACCCAGGACCTCTTAAAGCATACAAAGAATGGAATGTTTCGTGGGAGGTGGAGGCTTTTAAACGTAACGCAGTGTGGACACGATGAATATCTATATAACATTTGTTACGGAATTGGATATGTGACCAAGCCAACAGACTGATGCGTCGCAAGTAGTACACTGCCACTTAAAACATGGTCAGCTAATATATATTCTATTCTGTGACATGTTCAGATAAAGTTTATCGTATCACGGAAAGATTCAGTAAGCCGGTTCTTCTTTTAAAGTTCCCAAATGAATTCAAATACACGGTTCTACAATACTCAACGCGTTATAAGTGCGTATTGGACGTTAATAAATTTCTATGAATGAATGGTGAACACCCAGGGTGTGTCGATGTCACGTAATCAGTGAACTAATCTCCAGTGTCTACTCACGTGCGTGGGTTCTCTCCTCATTCTTCAACGAATACAATGTCGGTGTTTAAATATGGAACAGGCGTTATAACTTGATTGTTTGTGAAATTAGGACAAGTCCTTTGTAGTTTTGGACATATATTCCTTTCCTATACTGGCTTCGTAAGTTCATAATATGAAACGTTTCGATTCCCGGATGATTAATCAAAATAGAAGTTTAGGGGGGACATGTAAGTTCGTGGGTGTGTAAAAAACATAAGCAATATTCTTTTATATTGACGCGATTACTAGAGGGGAGCAGGAGGGTTGATTTCCCCAGACGGCAATCCACAAGTTACCACCGCAATAACACGCTACAAATATTCCTATCTTGATTAAAATCTAAAAGTAATCATGAGGCCAACTTTGTCGAAGACATCGCACTTTGATGATAAAACGATGATTGCTGCGGATGATAAAATAAAGCAGGTGTTCAGTTTTAGGTAAAATTTGTAATTTTTTTATTCCTTAATGTTAATTAGCATGACTTACCTTACCTACACCATTTATTAGTCAGTCATATTATATGGTTGTCGTAAAAGATGGATAAGTGCCATATAATCACTAATTAGTCACACGGCTTGACTATTAAACTATGGTTGCCTAATAGATTGTAAAGGGGATGACCCAGAAACAGGATTGAGTAACTATAAGAATTGTCGTTGTTGTTAAATATGCCGTTATCTTAATGAATTTATTAATGAACAATATTTTAGTTGGTCTCGTGGCGTCTTAATATTTAGATAACAATCACTTGTTGTAGGCACTGTTTACTTAATTTTTACCGTTTAATTATCTCATTCAAGTCGGTCTATGTTTGCGCAATACTAATATGTTTGGCAAAAGGTTTATCTACGAATCATTGATTATTCACAAATGACTCACTCTGTATAGTTTTTTACCGTTATTGACTTTTTGTGATAAATGATTAGCACATTGGATATGCGACAGTTTGTCTGGTAGGTAAATGACCCTGGTCTTATTTTATCGACTTGTTATGCTTGCTCAGGAAAAAAGACTAATTCAAACTCCAAATCGATTTATTACTAATTATATTTAATTTTATCATAACATTAATATTCATTGTATCGGTTACAAAAATAAGCCATCCCGAATCTTTAAATTAGAGAAGGGTTCCAGTTGTGTACCCTATTTAGCTAGGGTCCCGGGTGTGTGCACATCGTTTAATAAATAAAATATGTGAAAGCTTAGTAGCTGTTGGTTTTAGTTTACCGCGCACCGCGCCCAGTGAGGGGTTAAAAATGTGGTAACTTTTTAGGGACGCCACTTTTTATACACTATAATATTTTGTTGTCTGTGTGATCAATTTAAGATGTAATGTTACAAACGCTACAATATTTTATAGGCTTATATCTATAATTTCTAACATTGTAGTAAATTATCAGATAAAATCGTATAATTTTATCTGTTAATATTACATGTTCCATAAATATTCAGGCGTCAATAGAATTACAATAAGTTAATACATGAGATTTAGATACGGGCACTACATTTTTATAGTCACTGAAATGGACACTTAAATGTAAATCGTAAAATTGCTCTGGGCCTCGCAATTTCTTCAAAGGCACAATTGCAAAGGCAAGGTTCACAAGAAATCGTAAAAGTCTGGCTGTCTGTCGTTCACAGTGATTGCCTGTACAAAGCTATACTAGAGAATCGATTCCAAAAAGGCATAGACCATTGACAGATGTGGTATGCTTAAGGACTGAGCTTAAAAGCCATCCTTTTTTAATGTTGTTTTAATCTCTAGCCATTAATCGAGCGGTTTCAGTATCATGTGGTGGACGATCAAAGAGGATTACTGGGAAATTGAGGCTTATAGTAAGCTAGCATTGTAACCCGAATTTGGTTTTATGGTATTACATTTTATTCTTGTCCCTGTGTAAAAAACTTACGCAATAGGCAAATGTGACCGCAGTTAGGTTTCTTCCGCATCAAACGAAAGTCTTCTTCTGTGTAAATACTCATCATAACCACCGCAACATTTTCACGTTTTCCTGATAGTGAAAATGTTTGTTTTGTTAGATGATGAAATAGCTGTGACCACCGATGTCTTGTAGTATCATTATAAAAATATACACGTTTTCATCTTAAATTATCTTGCTTACAGATAAAAGTATTCACGTGTTTGTGATTGTGTGTAGTGGGATAGTGGATGGATAGCATTATTGATACCGAGTACAGTGCGGATAATAAGCTGATTTTGTATTACAGCAATTGATCTCTCAGGCTGGAAGTCCAGTGCTTCAACAGTAGTTGCTTTGATTTGATGCGATGCAGCTGTGCATAATAAGTATCGTAGATACCGCGGCTCCGCTTGCCGGTGCATCGGCCCACGTTTCAAGTGCCCATTGAGACTCCATTTGGGGCCAATTAGTTCCGACTCTAGAGATACTATATCAGCAGATGACGATTATATTCAGGCCTGTTGGACTAGTTCAGTAAATGAATATTCAAATCGTCGTACGCATGTCATATGAAATTATCGCTTTTTACAGTTAATGGTTTAGTAAAGATAGGGTTGTGGTATATGGATCATCAATAATCATTACAATGTTCCCTACATTGTTACGTTGATTATTGATGCCCTGAGGCCCTGAGGCTATCTGATAAAAGTCAGTCGTTTGAACCAAAAGTCGAAAACTTTCCACTTTTACGATAGCGGTGATAAAAGGTTCATGTCATTTATAAATAGTTTATCAATACAAGTAGGTACCAACTTAATGGCTATAATGAACATAACTAGTTTCAATCTCGGATCTATTTTATTATGAGAAATTATTCATGAATGGTTCTAATGAATGATCCATATAAATATTGAATATTAATTTTTGACCGCGACTTCATTCTCGTGAATGTCGGTTACTATGGACATGAAGTCGAAGATGAAACCAAATTAAAAATATCTTGTGTCCTTCTTTGAGATCCGTACAAAATTTCATCAAAATCGGTTTAGGAGTTGAACTGTGAAAGCATAACAAACAGAAAAAGTTAAATTAGTGAGGATTTAGTTAAAAGTATGAAAATAATAATATAACCTGATGAAGTGATGACATAATGCTAAGGAAAAGAGCGATCTATACTTAATCAAAGTGTGAGTGCAGGTAAATAAATCGATTAAAATTTAATCAAATTCCTAAATAGTACTCCACGAGGAGTGTAGTCTGCCAAAATCGGTGTTAAAGATAATAATATACTCGTAGATACGTATGTCAGTAGTTGCAACATACTTGGAGTCCGCCAAGCAAGCCGTGAAGTGGATCAATGTTTACAGTAGATAGGGCACTACGGCACCACTGATAAATTAACACTAGTTACGATTTGCGAGCTCATCAACGTACACCGGGCCGAACACGTGGCCATCCACCTTTCAAAATTAAAACTGGTTACACGTAAATCAAGTTACACGGCATCATTATTAACGAAGCGAATAAAGCGAATATGGCCATCGAAATAGTATGCAAAGTAGTTCCGAAGGATAGAAATAAAGAATCGGAAGAGGACGAAGAACGAATAAATGAACTGGCAAAAAACGACTGTTCGCTCATACTTGTATATTTTTCCACTTTATCTACCTGCGTCAACCTCCTTAAAGTTATGTTGTCTGCAATTAAAACCGCATTTCGGTTGAATTTTGTGATGATAATCGTTGCTTGGCATTCCGTCGTTCATAAAAATAATAATAAACACTTTCAAGGCTGTTGTTTTTCTATCACTTCTTCAATTCAATATGTCGCACTATTTCCGTTCGTTCTTTTAATTTATTTGTCTCACTGTTTTAGATTACAGTCGAGTTTCATCTCACTTGCCAACTTGCCACTGCTGCTTCATTTCTGTTTTTAGCTTCCTAGAATGTAAGTTTATCTGTTATTCTAACGTGAGAGTTTCTAGGGTATGTAAACGAGATTGAAAAATCAACAGACCTTTCCCTTTGTTGATGGGACATAGTTGTCGACATCTAATATTTACTACCGCATACGTGTGTAAATTAAAGTTACTTACTAACAGTTTTACAGTGCTAGAATTTCGCTTTCCGTCATAATTATTCTAGCGAGGTACCTCTCTGTTAAAATAACAATTGCTATGTAATTATTTAATGAATTTAGAATCTCTTATTATCTTGAAGTTGTTTTATGAAAGTTAATAATGTACATACTTCCATAGTAAGTCGCGAAAAAAGTGGTTGCCAACATCAACATCGTAGTGCTAGTTCCGAGTATTAGAGAGAAAGTAAAGGGCCATTTCTCTGTAGTGAAGCAGTGTGGGAATATCGTCGCTGTGTTGACGTAATCGCCCTCGAGTTACTAGGGTTCGAGGTTCACCCTCAGGAAAAAAACACGCCTTGCATAGGCGCCAACCTTTATTTCACCCATTTTAATTGCACCCCATGTTCTTTTTTATATTTGCAAAGATAAAAACATCAACACCAATTGTAATACAGTTGAGAACTTGGGATCAGGCTAGGATTTCTTAGACATCTAGTAACTGATATTTACAGATATGATGATTAATATGTCTACGATAAGAAGATTTATATACGGAAGTGCCAATTGTATCCTGCTACAAATAAAAATAACCGCTATGTTTTAGTTATGATAATTTTTATTATTGTTTTAATTTACTGTATAATTGCTACTGATAAGTGAGATGTTTATGTTATTGAACTGTATAATTTCTCCGAGCGGTGAGCTTGATAAGATTTTTTATAATAATATACATCGTTATAACAATGTTTCTCGCTCAGTATGTGCGGGATTTATTTATTACCTCTGAAGAAGAGTGCAACCGCTTGGTAACGACTCTAACCTTAATTGCAGTAATAAACAAAACAACAGCAGTTTTCATTATTTTAGTGCCAGACAATAAAAAAGATGAGCGGTTGCTTTAACGTTGATTGTGAATGAAGTAGGTTTTCTATAAATTTTTAGTACCTATTAGTAACTTAGCTTTTCCAATAAAATTAACACTTTTAATTTCTTCTTTCCATGACACGGTATAAAAAATATTGCTAACGCCATAAAAAGTTTTCGGCGTACGTGTTACGTTCTGTGAAAATGGATACGCCCAGGTTAGGTTACCTCGGGTTCCTGGTAGTGACGCTACACTTGCTGCATCGCGTTGCAAAATAACATACACCTACCTATATTGACACAATGGGAACCTACATTGTATAATTATGTATTTATACCACAGATAATATAATACTAGCCCTATGCCTTCTTACAAGGTGCAGTTAAATCGAGAGTAGGAACGGAGACACAATATTGTTGCGAACGTGAGTAATTAAATGCCGGTTTACTAGCAGAGAACTTTATTCACCACAAAACAATGACAAATTAGTCCAATCAACAAATAACCAATCACTATAAACACTCAGAGTTCCGTTTAGTATCGCTTAGGTCGCTAGGTATCACTTCACACACTTAGGTAGTTCGCTCTGTATCGCTGACGAAATCAAACTCAAAAGCTTCTAGCCGGGGGCCCGTATTTATATTCGAAGTCATCGAAATTTCTCGATACCGACGTTTCAAGGACATTCTAGCACAAAAGGGTCTGATCGGGAGGCCATAAATCATTATTATTATTCTCGTAAGTAGGTACTTATCTACCACCTTACATGCGAGTTTCGACTCTATTGCTAATACCGGAAGGTACAAATTCCCTTATCCGCCCACATAACTACCTACTGAATGTTATCTAATAATAATAGCGTATGTCGGACTTTTCTGGAAATTGCCAGGCCTGAGTATGTACTCCTATTCTCGAAGCTTCGCATAGCAATGCGTTTTAATTATTTGATGCTACTCTTGGTTCCGTCGAAGATATAGCGTACTCAAGTTTCACGGCGTAACAGTGCCCCCCTCTTAGTCATGCTCGTCCCGAGCATTATTAGATCCGTGATATGGCGCCAATCTATCCACGTGGACTACCTTAGGTTTCCCTCGTAACCCTTTCTTGATGTGGTAGGTAACGTCGTTGATCCTTTTTATCACGGTGTAGGGTCCCTCCCATCGAGCTTGAAGTTTCGGCGACTTCCCTTTTCGTCGAAGTGGGTTGTGGAGCCAAACCAGTGCACCTTCCTTAAATCCCTTGGCGTTGGCATTGCGGTCGTATCTAGTTTTCATTTTAACGCTGGTGTGCAGGCTATTCTCACGCACTCGTTTATGCACTTCCTCCAATTGATCTTGGAGGTCACTTACGAAGTCCGTAACTGGCTTAGCCTTGTCAGGTGGCACGCCGGTTATGGTATCGACTGGAAGTCTCATCTCCCTGCCGAAATTCACTCTTGCTGGGGTATGGCCCGTGCTATCATGCACTGCTGATCGATAAGACATCAGAAATAGTGGAATATACCGGTCCCAATCTTTCTGATGGTCATCGACAACCTTAGCCAGGTGATTCTCCAGGGTCTGGTTAAACCTCTCCACCATACCGTCCGACTGTGGGTGCGCAGGTGTTGTGCGTGTCTTGTAAATCCCCAGAAGAGTGCACATTTCCTGGAACAGCGCAGATTCGAAGTTGCGGCCTTGATCGGAATGGATCTCCAAAGGTGCGCCATACCGACATACTACTTCTTCGACCACCTTTTTCGCCACTGTCGTCGCTTCCTGATTGGGTATGGCGAAAACTTCAGGCCACTTTGTGAAATAGTCCTGTATCACCACTATGTATTTGTTTCCGTCATCTGTCACTGGGAAAGGTCCAGCAACGTCGATGGCAATGCGTTCCCATGGGGCTCCTACATTGTACAACTGAAGCTTGCCCCTGCTCCTAGTCTGTGGTCCTTTCACGGATGCGCACGCTGTACATTTCCGACACCATTGCTCTATGTCTTCTCTACAATTGAGCCAGTAATACCGCTGTCTCACTTTCAGTAGAGTTTTCTTGATTCCCAGGTGTCCACCAGAAGCGCCATCGTGTATCTCCTGAAGCAGGGGGACCACTTCACGTCGTGGTACTATCACTTGTGTGGTCACCTCCTTGCCATCGTTCGATTCCCATTTCCTACAAAGCACGTCATTTTCTAGGACTAAACTGTCCCACTGTGCCCAATAGCTCTTTGTGACAGGACTATGTGACGATACTTCATTCCACTGAGGCCTAGTTCCACTACGCTTCCAGTCCAGTATAGGTCGAATATCGTCATCTTCTTCCTGGGACTTCTTAAAGTTGCCTTCAGCCCTAATTAAGTTCACGTGTTCCCGGGCTTCATTTTGCTGGCAATGTCTACAGTCCTCATTACATGGACGTCGCGACAGGGCGTCAGCATTGTTATGCCCTTTTCCACTACGATGTTCCGTCACAAAGTTGAACTCCTGCAGCTGCTCTAGCCATCTTGCAACTTGACCCTCAGGGTTTTTGAATTGTAGAAGCCATTTCAATGCAGCGTGGTCCGTCCTCAACGTAAACTGTCTCCCTATGAGGTACTTGTGGAAATGTTGCAAAGTTTTTACAACAGCCAGTAGTTCTCGTCGAGTCACGCAGTAGTTCCTTTCTGGTTTTGAAAGTGCCTTACTGAAGTAAGCGATCACGACTTGCCTATCTTCTTGCACCTGCGACAGCACTCCACCAATTCCTGTGTTGCTGGCGTCGGTATCGACGACAAATCTTCCATCTCTGCTCGGATACCCCAGTATAGGCGCTTCACATAGCCGTTGCTTTAGTTCGTTGAATGCTGACTCACAGTTCTTGTCCCAGATAAAATCTCGTTTATCCTCAGTCAGCTGATGTAAAGGTTTTGCAATGTCCGAAAAACTCATAACAAACCGCCTGTAGTATGTGCACAACCCTAGAAATGCACGTACTTCTGTTTTGTTCTTTGGAGCCGGCCACTGTTGGACAGCCTTTATCTTCTCAGGATCGGTTCTCACTCCATCGGCGCAGATGACATGTCCTAGGTAGCTGACCTCCTTCTTGAACAGGGCACACTTCTTTGGGCTTAGTTTTAGGTTAGCCCCCCGTATCCTGGTGAATACTTTCTCCATATTTCTCAGGTGTTCCTTAAAAGTGCGGCCCATTATAATGACGTCATCCAAATATACCAGACAGACGTCACCAAGAAGGCCCACCATGACTCTATCCATGAGGCGTTCAAACGTCGCTGGAGCGTTGCACAACCCAAAAGGCATGACTTTAAATTGCCACAGGCCGTTGCCAATTCCTGTACTGAACGCTGTCTTTTCCTTATCTTTCTCGCTAATTTCCACTTGCCAGTAGCCACTTTTCAAGTCAATGGTTGAAAACCACTTCATACCACTGAGCATATCCAGTGTGTCGTCTATCCTAGGCAAGGGATAACTGTCCTTCTTCGTTACATCATTCAGCATTCTGTAGTCTACACAGAATCTGGTACTGCCGTCCTTCTTCTTCACCAGAACGACAGGAGAAGACCATGGGCTCGTAGAAGGTTCAATTATTCCGCAATCAGCCATATCCTTTACCATTTCTGCTACCTCAGTTTCTTTAGCCCAGGGTATGCGGCGCGGTCTCTGTTTAATTGGTCTAGCATCACCTGTATCTATCTCATGCTTGACGAGACCTGTTCTTCCGCAATCTTTTCCCGTTGCAAAGATATCCCGGAACCGTAGCAGAAATTCCTTGGCTTGCTGTAGTTCCGAAACTGATAAATTGCTCTTAGAATTTTCCAGAAGTTGCTGGATGTGATCAGGTTCACCTTTTATTGCGTCTTGTTTTACTGAAGATGTGTTGATTTGGCGGAGGTACTTCACTTCTTCACATCTTCCAACAACACTGTTTTTCTTTAACTGGATCTCCTTTTTCCCAAGATTCACAATCCTGACCTTGGATCTTCCTTTCGTCATAACTAATGTCCTCGCGGTGATAAGTTCCGGGTGCCGGCCAATGTCTTCAACTATAACACATCTGCGTTGCCTGATTTTCTTAGGAAATTTAACTTCGACTAAGGTTTCCGTTCTTGGAGCCAATGTGGTATCCTTTAAGCAATAGAGGTTGCATGTGTTAATTCCTTGCAGGAAGACTTCTTGGTCTGGGAATTTCAATACTCCTCTATCGATATCTAAAACACATCGGTAATTCCGCAGGAAGTCGAGACCCAATATGCAATCGTCGGTAATATTCGCAATTAACGCTGAATGGGTGTACACTTGATCACCGATTTTAAACTCGATTTCTGTATCACCGAGGACGGAAACCGGCTGGCCGGTGGCTGTCTGAAGTCGGTAGGCTGGGGTTTCTGTTTGCCACAAGATGGTGCGTTTCAGCAACTCAGGTCTTATAATAGTCCGTGACGCCCCGGTGTCAACGGTGAAATTGCAAGCACGTTGATTCAGCGTTCCCTCGATGATCAAACTATTTCCGTTGTGGACTTGATTGATGGTGATGGTTGGAGCCTTCAGTTGACCAGCCAGCACCCGCCCCGCGGCCCTGGCGACATTTAGTTTTAACGACTCCTCGTTAACTTGAGTTCCGGAGTCCACACTTCCCCTCTTCCTCTTGGGGCAATCGGTACGAATGTGCCCTTTTTCTCCACATCCATAACACGTCGGAATATAGCGGGACTTTGCCGACGAAGCCACTTCTCGGTGACGTGGTTGCACTGAAGGTGAGACCACCACTTCCCGAACTCTGTGCGTACGTGAGTCTTGTCGTACGGCTTCCACTTCCAAAGCGTGGGCCATCGCACTCTTCAGAGTTTGGTGGTGTCCGAGTCGCACCGTAGCCCTGACTTCAGTATCCCGTAGACCGTCGATGAATGCTTGCACCAGATTTACTTCCACCATCTCCGGTGTCATCGACATGTATGCCCGCCGGACCAGCCGTTCAACCTCTACTCCCCACTGCTGAAGGCTCTCGTTCGACCTCTGCGTTCTCTCGCGAAGTTGCGCGCGGAAAACATGTTCGAGGTGCTTGTCACCATAGCGAGTGTCTAGTCCCTCCATTAGACGCTCCAACGTCCTGCCGTCTGAAGGAAGGTTCTCTAGGACCAGCAGAGCGTCGCCTCGTAGGGCCAAAGTTAACGCCGCGAAAGACTGGTCATCATCCCAGCGGTTCGTCTTGACCAGTGTTTGGAATTGGTACTTAAAAGCCGTCCAGGACGAAGTGCCATCAAAACGCGGCATATCAAATTTTGCGGCTGATGCACAGTGGGTGTGCGATGGTGCGCTAACAGCAACGGGTTCGCGTGCTTCGAGCTTGACAATTTTCTTGTTGATGTCCAGCAGGCGATCTTCGTGGCCATCAATTCTGGTTTCGAGGCTATCAGCTCGGGCGGAAACCTCCTTGACCTCTAAGGTGAGATTTTTCACTTTCTCGCCCAACGTGACGAGGCCGTGATCGATTTTTTCGAGGATCAGGTTCTGCTTAGCCTCTTGATCCCGGCGGGCTTCCTCCTGTTCACGGCGGGCTTCTTCCTGGTTAGCCGCGATTAGATCCTGGAGCTTACGTTGGTTAGCCTCTTGTTCGCGGCGGGCAGCTTCCTGTTCGCGGCGGGCTTCTTCCTGGTTAGCCGCGATTAGATCCTGGAGCTTACGCTGGTTAGCCTCCATACTAGCTTGCATGGCGGCCAACACTGCGGCGAGGTTCATTTCCGAGGATGGCCCTGTTGGCGCCTCAGCAGCTGCCGTTGCTCCCATACCAGCCCGATCTTCCGCTTCCAGACGTTGACGTGCAGCATCCATCTTCACTTGCCTCCTTGTTCGTGGTCCCTGCTCGTCGTCCCTCTGTAGTAATGGCATCTCACTTCTGACACCAGTTGTCGCGAACGTGAGTAATTAAATGCCGGTTTACTAGCAGAGAACTTTATTCACCACAAAACAATGACAAATTAGTCCAATCAACAAATAACCAATCACTATAAACACTCAGAGTTCCGTTTAGTATCGCTTAGGTCGCTAGGTATCACTTCACACACTTAGGTAGTTCGCTCTGTATCGCTGACGAAATCAAACTCAAAAGCTTCTAGCCGGGGGCCCGTATTTATATTCGAAGTCATCGAAATTTCTCGATACCGACGTTTCAAGGACATTCTAGCACAAAAGGGTCTGATCGGGAGGCCATAAATCATTATTATTATTCTCGTAAGTAGGTACTTATCTACCACCTTACATGCGAGTTTCGACTCTATTGCTAATACCGGAAGGTACAAATTCCCTTATCCGCCCACATAACTACCTACTGAATGTTATCTAATAATAATAGCGTATGTCGGACTTTTCTGGAATTTGCCAGGCCTGAGTATGTACTCCTATTCTCGAAGCTTCGCATAGCAATGCGTTTTAATTATTTGATGCTACTCTTGGTTCCGTCGAAGATATAGCGTACTCAAGTTTCACGGCGTAACAATATGTTAATAGGTGGTTTATGCCTTTATTTTTAATCAGACTAGACATGATTAAAAAAAATAATAGAGCATACAAGAATGTGTTTAAAACAATAAATATACTGGAATGAATTTATACTTAATAATAATTAGTTACGGTGTTGGAAGTTTTGAGTTATTACAATGCCACCTTGTAGAATGACAACTAGAATGTTGTAGAAGTGCCCGTAATCAATATACTTCATAAGTAGTATGCTGTAGAAATACTGGAAACAATACATTATTGTCAGTGAGGCCTTAACCTAATTTGTTCACTGATTTCACAATTTCAGCGTTTTTCATTAGGAATATTGAACTTTGGTGCATGATGATGCATAATGTTTAGGGAGTTATTTAAAGTAGCCAGTGTACTTAATGCCATAATCCACGTTATCTTCATGGATTTGCTGTACTTCAGCCGCTTCAGGTTAAGCTAATATGTGTTTACTTACGTAACCAGTGTACTAGGTAGGCGGTAAGCTAGTTTGCCATTAGATATTTAGAAGAAAATAAGTATTTAGTTTAACGCTTTTAGTGTCAAGGAGGTTAGCATATGGGTACCTAGCAAAATTATTGAAAAATCTCAGTATGCTGAGCATATTTAGAGTTGGGATTCGCTAGTTGGGTCCAGGGCAAGGACACAACTCAGCAACAGCTAGGTATGACAACAATTCGGGAGGCGGGGTTGTCAACACAAACGAATTATTTGTAGGTGTGTTCTTGGCACCGAAACATTCAAAAAGTATTAAAAATAATGATTTTTAAAATACTTCACGTAGCCAATCGCCAAGTCATAGACCGTGATAACATGCACCTAGGTAACAGAGTCATTTAACGAATACCGGTAACTGATAAGAAACGGCACAAGTTACATAATCAAATGAGTATTGACAAACTTGTCGCCAGGCATGTCGGTACTCCATTTACACACTTGGCAGACGAGCTGGCACTGAAAGTGTAAACCAATTTTAAATATAGAATGGTTGTACCTGGCGCTAAGCTGCTAAGAGGGCAGAGCACTTCATCACATGATTGTCTGCTTAGCATTCCTCAGCCATTGTCGGCTCCAGCTATGTGTTTACTTTTTTTTTAACAGTGATGTGATAATTGAAGGGTACTGGATGGTTAGATTTTTAAAGATGATTTTATGGAAAAGTGACATTGCAGACACGGCTTACTAAACCGTTACCGCTATATATTTATTTACTAATATTATAACGTTCTCTGGAAGCCGTACCGTGGCGCTCTACGGTTACGGTATTAGGAGTTTCCCGGGGAATGCACACTACGCTGAGCATTATAAAAAAGCATGGGCTGAATTAGGATTTTTCCCTATAAATAATTTACACACACGATCGTACAAGCAAATATTCTTTATCTGAATTTCTATAAAATTTCTGAAAGACGATTATTGCCCCAGCAAAAAATAAAGAATATAATTTATAAATGAAATACTTACGTACCTACATAGGTAATTATAAAGTCATTTTAATAATATTTTTCCCCTTAACAACTACTATTATTTAAACAATTATATGAAATCTTATCCTTCTTGCAAATAGGTGCTGGGCTGGGCGATGTGATGGAGGGTTGTATTTGTGGTGTTCAGAATTTTATTGAACCCCAGGGTGAGCGATCTGTCACCTGCAGTAATCGAATGTGCCAACGGAAATGAAAGCCGTCATTCAATTTCTTCCAATGGCAATTACAGGCGATGTCGTGAAAATCTTATTACATGTCATGCATGTCACAGTCAGAGGCTAAAAGACTGATGCCGATGTGAAAACTCTTTGCTAAAGCGTTTTACTTTTATTTAATTTTCATCTAATGTTATGTAATGCGCGTTCCTTGCAAATATCGTAATCGATTTTAACATGATTAGGTAACTGTCTTTTTACGTAGGTCAGCAAAAATATTTTAGCAGATATAATAAACGTGTAGTTTCGTCATAATGTCATGACCGAGAAAACACCGACAGCTATCGTCACGAGTCGCTGTGCAATGGTTCGCGTTCGCGCCACGAATCCCTCGCTGCTGATTGGTTGTCGTAGTGGCGTGATTATGATGTTGGAAGCCGGTGCGCTCGCCGGCGGGCGTGCTCGTGCGACGGTGCTGCCGCCACGCGCGCGCTCCATAGAGGATGACGTAGCGTATCCGTATGATCGCGCGACGCGCCACGCTATACGAACGCCCACAACCTATGAAGGTCACCGCACTAATCTTGATGATGAAGGCATTCTACAAACAATAACACCGATTCGATAAAACTACACACTCTACCCATTTCTTATCGATTTTATAGAGCGTTATTGTGAAATCGACTTCAGAAGTTTAACATTAACCTAGGTTCTATATCGTTGCGTGTCTACCTTCTGTAAATTGCTGGTATTCTATCTACCTAAATTATCTAACCTCTCATGCTCTTGAGTCATTAGTGTGTGGTTATTTAAAACATGCTGTGGTTAGAGGAAATAGGAAGGTTTTTCCAAACCAAGCTAACATTTGCTATTTCCTTAAAAGCCAGTCCAGATAAAAATTCCGGAGCTAGATCTTATTTAGAAGAGTCCGTAAACTTAGTAAAATATGTTAGTTAGTACAGTTCGACATTTGCTTTAGTTCGATTTTAAAAGCAGGCCAGACCAGAAAGAATAGTGCAGTTAAAATTAGATCATCTTAAATTTCAAAGTCAAAGACTTGTATTAGTAAGTCTTAGTTTGTCGCATTGCGGTCTGTTCCTCTTTCATTTGATCACACTATACCAGCGTAAGTTTTTTAACGAAGAATAATTATTTGTCCGGTGATATTCATTGGTATGGACAATAAATTAATCAAAATCAATTCTCGGCGCAGCGAGCCGTGTGCATATGCATTTATTCATGACACCATTGGAGGATGAGCAGAGTTTGTACCTAATAAAAGAGGGCAATGCCTCGTAATGTCCCACCCAACTACATAATGTCACACCACGTTATTTTGTAAAAATGGGATACCATTTGAGATTTAGGTACAAAAAAAATAAAGAAAGTATATCTTGCTAAAATTTTAGAGCTGAGAATTCTATTGTACGTACTGGCTGTTCAACATCGTCAGCGGGTTCTAGAAAAATTTCCTAAGGGTGTAAATACCCCTAGGATAAAAAAAACCTATGTTCTATTGCACAATATTTTATAGTCTACGCGTGTCCCAAATTTCATCCAAATCCAGACCATGAAGGAAAAACACTCATACGTTCATACAAACCTTCACTTTTATAATACATATAAATATGATTAACTACCCATTTACAAAGATTGTATTGTGGCCTTTCTTTTCTTAATGCAAGGCTAGTGCCAAACTACCAATAAACAACAGCACAAGTCAGACAGAACAAATGACAAATGGATGAAAATCGATATTGTAGTCTAGTCATACTTTCTCCTCTTTCACCACAATAGACCACCATTAACCCTCTGTCCTCTAGACATCTGTATTATATTCTATGAGTAACTTAATCATATGCGTAAGACAAATTCCACAACGGTATATGTAACAAAATGTTTAACTTATCCTTTACTTAGTTAACAAAATATTATGCTAGTAAATTCCGTTAAACTTAAACAATTTTCCAGACTGTAAGACGATATATCAGTTAGGGGCGTGAACACTCGCCATATGAACCTGTTACTCATACGGGGCCCCCGAACAATATGAACCTGGACGTGTACAAAAATTCATAACGTGGTATCCTATCCGCAACCTCAAATTTTCTTATAAGAGCCCCATAGTGAATGAATAATTATTAGTTTTATGATAGGATCTTCCAATTTCATAGCTTGCTCATCTCGTTCTAGCATTCTCTACACAATTTTATTAAGATCAAAATGGAAAATTTAACCTACACCAGTCCTGAATACTCTAATTATAAATGAGCTCATTTTTAATCAAAAACTGTCAAACCTAGGTAATCAGCTAGTCTGGCTTTTTCCATCTTGGCTTATCGCGATGCCATGCCGGCCGTATCGAAACAAACCTTCAAAAATATTTGTATAGGGCCCCTTTTGTACTACATACGCCACTGGTGCTAAATATACAATTCGCGTATGCACAATGTTTACCTGTGTGGAGTTTGGATCTAATTAATTAGCCTTTGCACATATAATTTGTACGACCGTGAACTGACCGTGGCTTTACGTCATACGGCGACCTTATATCACGCCACTCCAGTAGTGACGTGTCACGTCAGCCCACCATGGAACCACCATCCAATTATGTTGTTTTTGCACACTTTTATGGAAGTACCTAGGGGGAAAAAACAACTCGTTAACAACGACTTTTGTAGATTTCATTGTACAATCCAAATATATTTGGATAAGTTTTGTTTTAGCAGCATTATCATTAATTAAAATATTTTAATCAGTACAGTTTTATTACAAAAGTATATGTTTTTAATTACGTTTATTAATTTTAAGTGCTTAGTGATTGGAAGATAGCGAATAAATAAGAAGAGAATATAATTTAAAAGGACGAAATTGCATAAATATTTATAATGGAGGATCAGATAACATTTAGTTAAACTTGCTGTCTGCTAACTTACGTGTTTCCGACGTATGTAAGTTTTGTTCACCTTGATATCGTTCCACCTCTACCTACGTAAACTGTTACATTCACTCTGCACTGTAAAAAAAAATCATAAACGTAAGTATAGAAAATAAAAGCACTCAAACGTAGGCCAAATAAAAAGCTGGGGGTTCGACAAACAACGACGGGGCAAATAATAGGGACACTGTAATAAAAGAAATGATTTATAGAGGTGTCAAAATGATACGGGTTTTATAACAGGAGACTCTGGAGATTCGAGTTCTATTTATTTTCGAGTTATTGAAAAATAACGTAAATAAATTATTACAAGACCTACGAAAGTTTTGCTTTTATTATGTCGTATTTATATTATTTTTAACTGTAAAAAGATAAATATGGCAACGTACGGCAACAACAAATGAATTAGGTACGCTATGTAAGTAACAGAATTTTCAGTTCGTTCATCAATCAGGTCGTCCTCAACCGCTCATCCTTTTCGCTCAGAAGATAATTATTAATTCGCAAGTATTTTGCATCGGTTCATTATTGCCTCGTTCCTCTTTTTGATCCAGGAATGACAATATTGAGTTTTTACCATTGAAAATGTATCAGATATGTCTGAAAACTAAATGAAAACTCGCTAAAATTGCATCTTATAAAAATACAATCTGACTAAAGGATAACCATAACTCATCAGAAATTCTTATTATCTTGTCAGAAGTAACATAAACATTTGAAAATTGAATAGGAAAAATACTAGAAAAACAGAATAGCATGATAATCTTATAATGACCATTCAAATACATAATCTAAAACAATTTAGAGTCAATTTTGTAAGTACAAAAACATTCTACATGTTTCCTTCACGTCAGACTTCGTGACTCGTGGTATTTTATGGTAATTGAATCAACTTGGGTGCTTCATGTTAATTTAATCGATTACCCAAACGTGTCTTGTGTGGCCGTAGACTCATACTGGATCAGACAGGCAGGTCTTCAATTCATTTTATCGGCTGAACTAGAGATGGCCCGTGTACCTATGACTGTTTATTTAGTTTATCGGGCAGTGCCAACATGTTTTTTCTGCAGGCAGTTTATTGCTTGCAAACCACACCTTCTCTTCGAGTTCTTTATCAATATTTCCCTGGGCTAGAAATATATATTTATCTCTTGGATTTGTCACGTACACACTTGCGTCAGTTATCTTGGGTCGAACATCGCTTCACCACAAATTATGTTCTTGCATCGTCTGTTGGCAAATCTGAGGCCACTCACCTTTTCAAGGCCGCTTAGTATATTTTGGCTTTTATGTTTTATATGTGAGCAACTTTTCTGGACAGATTAATAGCATTAGATTGACACAGAATCTGGCAGTAACAAGTATATTACATATTATACTATACAATTAAAAATCCGCGACGATATCCGCAGAAAAACTTCCTTCTTTAATATAGTCAATATGAAATCATCATAGGAAACAGTTATGTGACTCAAGCACACATTGGCACACCAACATCCTTTACTATGTTTTTAGAAAAACATCAGAGCACCGTAAACAGAATAGCTCTATGCATGTTAAATATATTTTTCTACATACATATTTAAATATCATTAAATTTTACAAAAAAAATAGCTCTATTATTAATAACGATATTATTCTATATTCTACCCGGCTTTATTGTTGAACTAAGACCTAGTATAATTATAAGTATACGTCTATAATAGTGTTATCGTTTTAATTATATTATTTATTGTCAACAAAAACATACTTCGTTAATTTATAATGAACATTATCTGTTAAGACGACGCGACAAGCCACAACAAATTCTATCCCAGCTTAGACTGCGAAAGCGACGTCTACTGAACCACACTGATCGTCCGAGATTGTTTACAATAACATAAATACAATACGCACATGATAGTACAGTACGTAAACTAAACGCTCCTTTAGACTATAATTAAAACAGATAAACAATAACAACCCAAACGTGACTAAATCATGTCGTTCTTTTTCTATTTTTAGGTGTGCTAGGCGATGTCATCGAAGAATTCCAAATCCACGATGATAAAGCAGGCTTCCTCCAGACGGTTTTCGTGGTTGCCTACATGATCTTCGCACCGCTATTCGGGTACTTTGGAGATAGGTACTCGAGGCGAGTCATCATGGCATTCGGAGTGGGGCTATGGAGCATGACCACGTTAATGGGCTCGTTCGCACGGGTAAGTTGTTGTTTATCTCTTAGAGGGATTTGTGTATAAAGATAAAGTATCAGTCAGAATGCCGAAACGTTTAGTTGTATGACTAAACGGTTCTAACATTTCATCATCTATTTGTTTTTTTCCCGACTGCGTCAGATCTTTCGATGATTAGTCATTAGATTTCTACATATAATCTTAATTTTCATTTTCTCATATTTTATAAAAAAAAAATCTTAACCACAGGTGTTTTATTCTTTCTAGGACTTTGCCCTGTTCGCCATATTCCGCGGGATGGTCGGTATCGGCGAGGCGTCGTACTCGACAATCGCGCCCACAATCATCAGTGACCTCTTCGTGGGCAATATACGATCAAAGATGTTGGCTATCTTCTACTTCGCTATACCAGTTGGCAGGTAATATAAAGTTATCAACCAAGGACCTACTATAGGTCCTACATTAACTTACAAAGAATTAATTTAGATACAAGCCAAAAAGTCTACTGCTAAAAGCAATTTGGAGAGACATACTCGTATTTAGTAATGCTGAGTAGAAGGTATCAGTTAAGTTTCCAGCTGATGATCGCTAGTACCTGGTAGATGCAGATGAAGATGTACCTACAGTCACAGCAGACTGTAGCTTATTTGGCAATTTTTTACTAGTAGGTACTACGTTCATCTTCTGCTGGCAAATAATTACACTTCGGCGTGCAAGCAAACGTTTATAGGGCATGGGAAAACACGTGTGTATGTAATGTGCTCACTTATTTATATATTCGCAATTGACCTAGGCGTTGTTGAGTTAATTGGTTTCGCTATCCTTGGTTGTTGTTTTAAAATTGTTGCCTCTCTCTGTATCCACGACGAACGTATGTTCACAAATATGTAAACTTGCATTCGCAAGATACTCAGACCCAGAAAAACTACTGTAGGCCATAAAAAAATTTAATTCACGCGGGAGTTGAATCCGCGGCAAGCAGCCAATTGCCCACTGCGCCAAGCATGTCGTGTTGCATATAGTGTCTTATATACCGTATGGTTAACAATTATATTATTATTAGCGTGTGTCAGCCGGTTCGTCCACGTGAATGTTGGTGATAGCGGAAGCCAAGTCGAAGACAGATAAAAAAAGCCTATGTCCATCCTTGGGGTCCAAACTAGCTCAATTTCATTAAAATCTTTTCAGTATTTTGACTGTGAAAGCGTAACTGACAGACAGCCAGACAGTTACTTTCACATTTATATTACTAGTATGGGTTTTTATTACTAGCCTCTGTATTGTCATTGTCAACGACGAAAATAGTTACTCCATTGGAGTCACTATTTTTTGCTTCTTCTTTTCAACTTCTAACTTACACTAGGAACACGTCTAGGTCGTCCCACCATCTCGTTCGTGGCCTGCAGCGACTACCGTGTCGTTGTGTCAGGCCATCAATCCTGTGTTTTACGCGCCTTCAACCAATTGCCAAGTGTATTTGTATTGCAAACATTACATACAAATTCCTCTTCAAGGGAAAGTGGATGATTAGGCGCGTAGGTATTTCTGCTGTTTTAAAATTGTTCTGTCATGAATGTGGTTTTCAGCAATTATGTGGTTAGGTTATTATATAATTACAAGTTCTCATGTTTTTATTAAACATTTATTACATTTATTAAACAATACTATGGGTCATTCGTAAAATTATTCATTCGTTTAGGTCTTATGCCTGACGTATTCTGAATAAGCGACTTTGACCATTGAATTTAATTTGAGTGACACGTACGAACGACACTTACGTGTTTTAAATTAGATTACCTACAAGCCTGAGTGATCCAATTAGACTATTCGATAGTTATTCAACATAGTTACGTGATGAATGGATGATGTAATTTTCAATTACTCGCCATTAAACGTTGTTTTGAGTGCGAGCTGTATAATTTAACACTACCGCTCTAAAGTATTTGGCCAATGAGAAATTTGTTCAATGTCTTGTCGGTTATTTTCTGCTATTCGCCTTGCGTTTTCTCCACAAATCTTCCTGGCATGTGGGCCAGCATTTTCGTATCGAATATTCAAGTGGATTCCAATCCGGAGATTGCGGAGCCCATGTCGTGTTTTTTAATACTCTGTTCTGATGTTCTCTCTTTCTTTTTCACTTGAAAAACAAGTTCTAATGTATTTTTTGGACCATTGTCGAAAAAGAAAGGACTGAACTGACTACTGACTGTTTCAAAATTGTTTCTATTCGCACAAGACTCTGAAGGCTGAACCACCAAAACAACCCCAAACCCCAGACCCTCCAACTGAGGCTACGGTACTTGCCTTCTTCACTCTTTCGTTCAATGGTTGTCGAACAAAAACTAGCGTTTTGATACAAGGATTTTAAATTTTGACTCGTCGGTCCATATAATCCAGTCCCAATCGGCAGTTCGTAGTTTGTCCAATTCTTCTGTTCTCAATTCTCTTATTTTTATTAATTGTTAAAGCGCGGGATGCATAGCGGTCTTAAAGTGGCTTTAAGACCGCTATGCATCTCTGGTTTTCACGGTTCATGTTAAACTGTGCAGCTAGTTCTGGTCCAGATAAACGTCTATTACTATTTTCTTGTGTACGGTTATTGCTAGAAGCGCTTGTTCTTGGTCTGAATGGATTGTTCCTAGACTCTCAAATTTCTTAACAATATAGTTAACAGTTGGCCTTCATATCTTTTTCATTCTTGAAATCTCGTTGGTTTTACCGGTTGAATGAAGACCGATAATGTTTACAGGAAACTTGAGGCATAATTATAATTATGCCTGTAGTTTCCTGTGAGTAGGTATTTCTTGGGTTTTCACATTTTATCCAAAAAATCAAACTCGCATTTTAATACGAGTAAATAATGTGATACTTAAGATATGAGGAGAGTTTTCTGATCGAATGACATCAGATATGTGATGTAAGATGTTTTACAGTAGCTATTCATTATTGTATTACACAATAAGTTCATCAGAACTCGCCTTAAAAAAAACTGCGACGATAACACTATTTTGCTTTTATGACCAAATAACAATAAAATGTTTACCTTTTAATGCAGGTACTTAAAAATGTAATTAGCAAATCAGTTTTCTTTGAACTAATCGAATTCCTTTCTTTCGACAACACAGCACATTCCTCATAACTACAAAATTACTAATAAATGTTATAAAGCGGTTTGTATACTGAACATGTGCAATGTAACATGAACCACCCGGTGTTAATTTTTAAATGTAGCAGTTGGATCGAATTTCTGAGTTTCTGACTTTTTGAATTACCTCTTCAAGTGTACTTACTCGTATCTACAAATAATCCATGTCATACTGGGTAAAATAGAGGAATTTTGTATAAGTTACTACCATCCAAAATACCTGTTGGTGCCGAAACGGGAATAGCTTGGGTGCCGATACGAGAATACTCTGTAGAGGCAACCGAAACTCCGATGGCTGACATCATTCATTTGTTTAATTGTTTTTTTCCGCTAATTCCAGTGGTCTCGGCTACATAGTGGGGTCACTCGCGGCCACGGCGGCAGGCAACTGGCGCTGGGGCCTCCGCATCACGCCGTTCCTCGGCTTGGCGGCCGTGGTCCTCATCTACTGGTTCATGGAAGACCCTCCTCGGGGACACGCTGAGGAAAGCCACATGAAGCCCACCACGTACAGAGAGGACATCAAATCACTTGTCAGGAAGTAAGTACCTATTTAAGTCAACGGATGTTATCTACTGATGAGATGTGAGTCCAGTGCTTGACTTCCTCCTTAGTCTTTTTTCCTAAATGTTTCTGAAAAGGGAGAAAAATGGTAATATTTTATATGTATAACTGGAATAAAAAGTATCCTGGTAAATACCAAATCATGATATCCAAATCCGGCCACCTTTGAGGCGTGTTAAATATTATTTCTAAATGTTCTCATTGGTAGGGTAGGATAGTACCTAGAAATATCTATGCGCTTACTAGGACAGAAAGACGATAGGAGGCCGCCTTGCCATCAATTTGATGGTCCAACAGGGAACGAGAGCTTCAAGCAAGCCTAACCCCAAATGGTGATACGGGGAAGAAAAAATAATGAATCGTATTGACAAGAGGTTGACTGGCAGAGAATGCCTAAGGCATTATAAGTCCGCCTTTATACTTTGTGCATGAAGAATAAATAAATAAACAGGAAATTTATGATAACACCGCGTGTTTCAGTCCATCGTTCATGCTGTCGACGCTCGCGTTCACGTGCGTAGCGTTCGTGACAGGCTCGCTGGCGTGGTGGGGCCCGCAGTTCATCTTCATGGGGCTCAGCATGCAACCCGACGCGAATATCACCATTGGCACGTAAGTCGCTAACAAATGCTTCCTGTGGACAATTCTAACTCTAGGCAGCCTCATAATTGAGGATTTTGTTATGAAAATGATCTGGTGGATTCGATTCCCGCTAGAATGCAGTATTGTTGACCTTGATAGGAACCTTAAGTGTGAGCTCATCAGTTCTTCATCGCAAATTAAAAGTCAAATTTTGACTCAACAAGTTTTCGTTTAAAGAAAGAAAAAACCGTTACCAATGGTAGTGGTCGCACCAGGCTCTGAAAATAGATGCAGTCTGTTAGCTAGACAGCGATATGAGAGATGATGGCTAATAGAGATGTATGGAAGACGTAGAGTGGATGCAACGGTAGCAATAGGCATGAGGGCAGGACAGTGGTGGGACATAGAGTAACCGGTGAGCGTGCGCAGCGTGTCGTACAAGTTCGGGCTGGTGGGCATGGCGGCGGGCGCGCTGGGCGTGCCGCTGGGCGCGTGGGCGGCGCAGCGCCTGCGGCCGCGCGTGCCGCACGCCGACCCGCTGCTGTGCGGCTTCGCGCTGCTGGCCTCCGCGCCGCTCATCTACCTGGCGCTCATCACCGTGGACTACAACGTCGGCCTCGCCTATTTCCTCATATTCCTCGGCATGACCACTCTCAATCTGACCTGGTCGATCGTCGCCGATATCATACTGGTGAGCGCTTTCTGTCTTTCTCGCTCCCGGGAACGTGTCATCTCTAAAACTACTCTCTGATTAATTGTTTGGAGAACGAAATTATAAAGATGACGCAGAGTTGGACACGTTGCCGGGACGCGGCTTGCACGCTCGACATGCAAGCTATTTAAAGCAGAAATCGATCACCGGCTCGAACTGATTCTGGAGAAAATATTCCAATGAGATGACGCGGTTTCGTAACACTTCATTGTACTCGTAACGCAATCATGTTGTGTGGGAAATTCATGATGCGATAAAATCATCTCATCATAATGCTAATTGTAGAGAATGCCGCTTCGATAATAAATAATTATTGCACAGAAGCTTCAGTCATGTCAGTTACACCTGTTTTTCAAATTATTATATTTACTAGTCAACTTGCATGAAAACTCAATCGAACACCATGATATATTTTATTGAGTTTAAGATATAAGTTATTTATATGTATCTAACCAATACATTTAGCATGCATTTGAATGTTCTACAAGTTTCGTATTAGACAAAATTATAAAGATGCTATAAAATTATATGGGGTTTTATCGATTTTGTTCGCATGCATATTTGGGGAATGCTGGCTAATTTAAGTTCGACATGATTTAATTTTGACGTGGACAAGTTGATATTAGAATCCTCCGTGTCGAATTTAAACTAATGGAACATTCCAAAAATATGCTCGTTAGTCGACTGCCAAACTCGGAGACTCGAGATGTGAATTTGCTCGACATAGTAGAGCGTGCATGTGCTGACGGTCCGATCCTTTGCACGAAGGGTGTCGCTAACGTTCGGCGCGATCACGATGCTGGCGGGGCTGCTGGGCGTGCCGCTGGGCGCGTGGCTGGGCACGTCGCTGCGCAAGCGCTGGCCGCGCGCCGACCCGGTGGTGTGCGGGCTGGGCCTGCTGGTGTCCGCGCCCGCCATGACGCTCGCCATCGTCTTCGTGCAGGGCTACCTCTACACGCCCTTCATCTTCATGTTTATAGGCCAAGTCGCTATGAATCTCAACTGGGCAATATTAGCCGATATGTTGCTGGTAAGAGACGCCGACCGCAGGGACGCCTCTGGCTCGCTATCGGTTTTGCTTCTAACACTTACAAAACCGACCGCGTTCAGGGGCAGCCTTTTGAGGTGGTTTTATTTTATTTGTGTTGTGCTGCTAGCAATTTTCTTATTTCCTAATTGGTTTTGTTGGAATGTATTTGGTTGAAGTATTTTAGTGCATGCAAAATTTAGCATGGTTTGTGTAGGCATCATTTTAAATTATTATTTATTTATGCTTTGTATTTGATGCTTAAAACATTTAAAATCAGTCACTCATTAGCACATATTGACGGCTCACCATTGCCAAGTTGTGATCAACTATTTTTGGAACTTGTGGTCTCATTGGAATATTTTTAGAACATTCATGCCGGGTGGACCGATTTCAATGTGTGTAACAGCGCCATCTGTTAGTTTTAGCTTGCAGTAATTACTCCGTCTGTTATCATTCGACGCAACAAGTACTTACAAGTAATACCTAAAACTTAGTACAGATGGCGCTTATCTCAATAAATGTGCTAATTTTAGTTTTTTGTAGATGGATTTCTTTTTCTTTATTTAATATTTAAAATATTAGTAGTTTCCAATCAAAGGATTAACAAGGGACATAAATCTACATTTGTGGCGTTATAGTATCACAGTTTTGTGTGAATAGTTGCATGTTATTTTGAACCAGTAATAAGTAGTTTGTGCAAAAGTATGTAGTGTTGTGTTATTGCATATAATGTGTAATTTAATATATTACTAATGAAGTTATTATATTTCAGTATGTGGTAATTCCACCAAGGCGGTCTACAGCAGAAGCTTTCCAAATTTTGATATCACACATGTTTGGCGACGCTGGCAGTCCCTACTTAATCGGAGTGGTAAGTAGTTTGTCAAATTGTCACTCATTTAGTAAACATATATTTATATAAACATAGTAATGGGTCCTATGCGGTAGGCTAGCGACGATTCCGTCACGTAAAGAATTCTATACGAGCTGCGAACAGATTAGAAATAGCAACACAATCTTCTGTTTTATTTGCTATGACTAAAAGAGTAGGCGTTTTTACGACAAGTGACTAATTAATGCTGCGGGAATGTTCGGGAGTTACCTTGGCCTGGTAACGGAAAAAGCAACTGAAGGAACATTGGTGGGTTTTACTCAGTAAAAGTCTGACACGCTCTCGCTTCATCTTAGATAACTTATTTGATTATTTTCGATCTCAAAAAGGGGTCTGGCTGGTGATGACATCCTACTATTTTTCACGAGTTCTTATATATTTTTTTAATTGTTTCAGATATCCGAAGCTTTGAAAATATCTTTGTCGCCTGTAGATGATCAGCCCACCCCTCTGGTGAAGTTCAAGTCGTTACAATACGCCTTGTTCGTGACCTGTTTTGTTGAAGTCCTTGGCGGCATCTTCTTCTTGTTAACTGCAATATACATCGTCAGAGACAAATTAAAAGTGGAACGAGCTATTGCTGGTGAGTAAACTAACAGCTACGTTAGTTATTCTTTAAGTTTTTCTGAGAATTCGCTCTGATCTAGCTTAGGGCTTTCAATCCGGAGTTCCGGAGTTTCGTAACTCCGGAGTTTCGGAGCGATTTTAAGCATTTTTTAAATCCGGAGTTGAAATTGAAAACCGGAGTTGACACCGGTTTTCAATAATAATCTAAAAATTATTTACAAAACGACGAAAAACACATCTTAATTCTTGAGCGTACGTAACCCGTTGTTTGATTGCTTCAAGTTCTTAGCACAACACTTCGGTATTATTCGGTAGTTAGAAGTTATCTTTTTGATTCATCTTTAATCTATTACATACCCGCGAAACGAGACACAATAGTATTTAAACAATAACAGCGCGGACCGGTTGGAGATTCAAACATTAAATGCCTTATCGTTTTCCAAAACGTATTACCAAGAACTATTAATTACTCAAAAAAAGTAGATTTTATAACTACCTATAAGTTCACGATTTCACGATATATTATATTGTAAATGTGAATGATTGTGTTATATTGTTGATGTGAATGAAAAATGTATATTATATTATAAGTTCACGATTTATTATATTGTAACTTGCCAAACAAATGTTTATTTTTTTATTCAGCATTAGCATTAGCGGCCTTTTAATGTTCCCACTGCTGGTACTCGGGCTTCCTCTCTAGGAGAGGGAATGGGCCATAATTCACCATGCGGGCCCAGTGCGAATTGGTAGATATGTCTTCGAATTTTTGGTTCTAGGACATGCCGGTTTCCTAACGATGTTTTCCTCCACCGTTTTAGAAGCAGTGGTGATGAAATAAATTACACAAAGTAATACGCCAGGCTGGGTTTGCGACCTACAACTTATAAGTCAGGGCAGTTACCACTCGGCAACCACTGCTCCTCTTTTTATGATTGTTTTAATATTTTACAATGCGTATTAGTTGTCTATTAACGTCTGTCTGTCAAACGGTAAATTTTTAAACAAAAAGTTCCTTTTTGATTAAAAATAATTAAGTATTCTTGCCAAACAAATGTTTATTTTTTAAGATTGTTTTAATCTATCTATATATATATAAAAATTAAACCCGTTTTCCGTTGTCACGACATAACATGAAAACGGCTTGACCGATTTGGCTGATTTTCTTTTTTAAATGTTCCTTGAAGTTCAGTGATGGTTCTTACGGAGAGAAAAATTCTAAAAAAAAAAGTTAGGTAAAGTAGGGTAGGTAGGGTAGTGTAGGGTAGTGTAGTGTAGGGTAGTGTAGTGTAGGGTAGTGTAGTGTAGGGTAGTGTAGTGTAGGGTAGTGTAGTGTAGGGTAGTGTAGTGTAGGGTAGTGTAGTGTAGGGTAGTGTAGTGTAGGGTAGTGTAGTGCAGGGTAGTGTAGTGTAGGGTAGTGTAGTGTAGGGTAGTGTAGTGCAGGGTAGTGTAGTGTAGGGTAGTGTAGTGTAGGGTAGTGTAGTGTAGGGTAGTGTAGTGTAGGGTAGTGTAGTGTAGGGTAGTGTAGTGTAGGGTAGTGTAGTGTAGGGTAGTGTAGTGTAGGTAGGGTAGGGTAGTGTAGTGTAGTGTAGGGAAGGTAGGGTAGGGTAGCGTAGGATATGTAGGGTAGTCATTTGACGGGAGCGAAGCCGCGGGTAAAAGCTAGTATTTTATAATGCGTTTTAGTTGTCTATTATAACTTCTGTCTGTCAGACAGGAAATTTTTAAACAAAAGAACTGATTCCTTTGCAAATAAAACTTCTGTTGATTAAAATAGGGCCTTTTTTATTAATTTCTATAAAAACTGTCAACTCCGGAGTTCCGGATTTGGTTGCTCAACATCGTAACTAGCTCCGGAGTTGATAACTATCCGAGTTTGAATGCCCTAATCTAGCTTATGCTTCATTATTGCTGACCTCCATATGATGAAGACGGCAAGATTCATTTTCTTCTGTCTTCAAAGCTTTTCGATTTTATTGTAGAAAGTTAGAAAATCCTGTTAAAAGAACCCTATTACTAAGACTTCGCTGTCCGTTCGTCTGTCACCAGACTGTCTCATGAACCGTGATAGCTACACAGTTGAATTTTTCACAATGTATTTCTGTTGCCACTAAAACAAAAAGTACCAAAAACAGAATAAAATCTTGTAAGTGGGGCTCCCTTATAACCGTGATTTTTTTTACTGTTTTTTTTTGCTACGGACGTTACAGAAACCCTTGTGAGCGAGGTACACTCGCACTTAGCCAGTATTTTTCTTTCCATTTTATTAATTTACTGAATTTATTCGAACTAACATAATACCATTTGCTTATGAGCTCGTACTTGCAGACTCAGGTCTCAGGTCAGGCTATACAAAGCCTTGTTTGGCAACAGATGTTTTCAATTGTAACAATGTCATTACTAGGAATTTTCATTAGCATAAATTATAATTAATTAGTTGATTAGTAACATCTATCACCAAAACCGTTCACATTGTTTCAGTTACTGCAAAAATAATGTAGTAGCGTGGTAGGTGAGTCCCCCAGCGCTATTCAAAAGCTTGCTTGCTGTGCACTGCATCTGTATTACCGTGGCTTGGTGACAATGGCGGGGCGCACTACCAACACTTTGTTTGGTTATATTTACAGAAGCGGAAGCACAATACAGGGAGCCATCTCACAGTGCAGCTGCGGACAGTGTGGGAGCGAGTGAGGGAGCTAGTGAGGGTGAATAAACACGTGATGACGTATATGTTGGATCAAATATTACCTCCGTGATAAGACAGTGAGAGCTCAGTGAAAGAACACTTGGAACAGAATTGGATGTTCCAGTTAAATTACTATAATTACAATCAATTTTCGTTATTCAACTATCGCCTAAACTTGATTGTTAAAATCTATTAAATAATCAATGAAAGTGCAATAGTTCGTCAGTCATTTCTGGGCGAGATACTTAACGAAGAGTTAGATAGTTATAGTGATTTTATTGCAACACAATTATTTAAATAAGACTGAGTCGTAAGGCATATTGCTAAAAAGTGGGTTGGTTATGTTATAGTGGGGGAAACGACTGTGTGAGATTGTGAGTAGTTAGAAACTAGGCATCACAGTAACTACTGTTACCTATTTGATTAAGACGCCATGTGCCTATTAAAGTAAAAAAAAGCAAGCCTTTTTTGGTTTATTGTAATTCGTAGTAACACAATATTGATCAATGTAAAGACACTTATATCCGTAATGCCTGTTATCTTTCGTGTTGGTTATGAATTACCTCAAATACATTGTTATACAATTCAACACAAATAATTTATTTAATTGTTAATTTAATGCACATTTATTTGCAATTCATCGAAGCGAAATAATAAAATTCTGTAGTTATTAATTAGTTTACAGTGTTCTAGTATGGAAGTATTCATGCAGTTTAACAATATTTGTCGTTCCAAGTTCCTAATGGATGTAGTTCTGTAGGTTAAGGTGTAATGTAACTATGTGTTGACCCTATTGCACCTAAAGAATCTGTACGTACTCTTTAAAGTCTCTATTATGTTGATTTGTGCTTGGTAGCTCTGACAAGTTACTGGCTTATAAATGGTGTGAAGTTTTGAGTGTCTAATAAAGAACTGTAAGGGTCAGTTCACACCGAGACGCGACGGGACGATGCTGGAAGAGGCCAGTGATTTCGTGCTGCGCCACGCGCCACCGCGAGACGCATCTGTGAGCTGACCCTAATGCTGCGTGTCCAGTTCGACCGCGCGGCCATAGCGTTTTTTTTTTTAAAAAACCATGTCAATTTTTTGTAAAAATTTGTCAAAGTTGATTCCCAAAACCATAAATTTGTCAAAGATACGGTTAAAAAGTTATAAGGGTTTGAACATGGCCGCGCCATTGAAACGCGGCGAACCGCGCGGCCACTGAGATCTTTAAAACTAAGCCTTGTAGAGACCTGAAATTTACGCAAATGCAAGATTTAATTTGTAAAAAATTTGTAAAAATATAAAAAAAATACTCAGGTTTATAGTTTAAGAGCTATAACACTAAAACCGAATGGCCGCGCCATTGAAACGGTGGAGAAAACGCTATCGCCTGTATCTCGCTGAAAAAGCATCGCAGAGGTCTGGAGTTTTTTGTAATACCTAGATTTTAATTTGTCAAAACTAGTAAAAATACAATAAAAATTCTTAAGGTTATATTTCAGAAGCTGTAGAACATTATCAGTATGTGGTGCGATAGGGTGACCATGTCTTATTGTTTACAGAATACTTTCTACTTATTGTTACAGAAATTATAATTCAAGGATTCTAAATAAAATTAAAATGAAACCATAAATATAAAAACAATTATGTTTATTGGTTTAAAAGTCACATAAATCACAGAATGTTACAAATTAAAAAAAAAAAACTCAAAAATCACAGATTGTTTACTTACACTAAGATATAATCAAAAATCACAAATTGTTTACTTACACTAAAATATAATAAAAAATCACAGATATTTTACTTACACTAAGATATAATCAAAAATCACAGATTATTTACTTACACTAAAATATAATCAAAAATCACAGATTGTTTACTTACACCAAGATATAATCAGAAATCACAGATTGTTTACTTACACTAAGATATAATCAAAAATCACAGATTTACTTACACTAAGATATAATCAAAAATCACAGATTGTTTACTTACACTAAGTCAGATATAAAATGAAAAATAGAAAAAATAATCAGTAGATCACTTTTTTATCGTGTTAACATCACAACGACACACTGATAACGAAACTCTTACGCTTACGTCGCTGTACCACAGAATAATAAGTACTAACGGCTGTACGCGTCGCACTGACCTGCGGAGGCGCGCGGGGGTGGCGCGTGTGAGATGCAATAGTGTGCATTACCAATCACATAGCTTAGGGGCGGAGTTGCGTCATTTAAACCAATCTTAGGGCTAGTTTTTCGTAAGTCCACGCGGACTGTAACTGTATTATTGACTTTTCAAGCAATAAACATAATTGTTTTTATATTTATGGTTTCATTTTAATTTTATTTAGAATCCTTGAATTATAATTTCTGTAACAATAAGTAGAAAGTATTCTGTAAACAATAAGACATGGTCACTCTATCGCACCACATACTGATAATGTTCTACAGCTTCTGAAATATAACCTTAAGAATTTTTATTGTATTTTTACTAGTTTTGACAAATTAAAATCTAGGTATTACAAAAAACTCCAGACCTCTGCGATGCTTTTTCAGCGAGATACAGGCGAAATAACGTTTTATTCACCGTTTCGATGGCGTGGCCATATCGTTTTAGTCTTATAGCTCCTGAAATATAAACCTAAGAATTTTTGTTGTATTTTTCCTAGTTTCGACAAATTCAAATCTGGGTAATTACAATAAACTACACACCTCTGCGATTTTTTTTCAGCGAGATACAGGCGATAGCGTTTTCTCCACCGTTTCAATGGCGCGGCCATTCGGTTTTAGTGTTATAGCTCTTAAACTATAAACCTGAGTATTTTTTTTTATATTTTTACAAATTTTTTACAAATTAAATCTTGCATTTGCGTAAATTTCAGGTCTCTACAAGGCTTAGTTTTAAAGATCTCAGTGGCCGCGCGGTTCGCCGCGTTTCAATGGCGCGGCCATGTTCAAACCCTTATAACTTTTTAACCGTATCTTTGACAAATTTATGGTTTTGGGAATCAACTTTGACAAATTTTTACAAAAAATTGACATGGTTTTTTTTAAAAAAAAACGCTATGGCCGCGCGGTCGAACTGGACACAATGCTGCAGTGTTTTCTAAAGGCACCCCAACTGTGTTTGAATAAGATGTATGTTATTTATTTGAGTTAGAAAACGAAAGAATTAATTTTTGTAATAATGTGTAATTAAGGTGATAACTAATGTTTATTATTGTTCCAAGCATTTCTTTGTAGAAAGACAAAGTTAAACTGTATTGAATATGATAGAAGACTGAATAAATTTAATTTTTGTCCAAATTTTTTCAATTAATATAATAATTACATTAATCGTGTTTGTACATAAGTGTGTACATATCATCTCACGCAATTGAAATAAAAATATAATTTATTTTTGATAACATTCGTTTTATTGACAATAAAACCAATTACCATTAGAACAATCAACAATATCTATTCCTGGGTAATGAACATGATATAAAACTAAGTCGGTGGTATCCGAGGCGGACAAGAGTTCTTACGCTTACAACTTTTACGTACTTAAAAATTAAACGTACATTATTATCTAATGACTATTAGGAATCAGCTGGTATTAGATCATTGGGTTTTAATCATTTCGTACTGCTTGCTTGAAGTTTGTTTATATTCTTAAGAAGTATTGTATTTTAATAATAGGCTCGTGCTTTACCACTATCTCACCTGATAAAAATATGTTTCATGAACATACGAAATGGTTTAATAGACATAAACTCTCATTTTAAATCCAAGGCACTAGGCATTATAATAATATGGCACTTACAACAAAAATGCAATAATAACCATGCATTCAACAAAATTAAGAAACAGTCACAGAATTTGTGCATATCACAAATGAGTTAAAATCTTATACATTAATAGTTTTTAACAAACATTTTTTGTTATCCCTAGAATGCTGAAAGTTAATAAACCATTATCAAGTGCGCTTCAAAGGTAGCATAAATCCAAAAAATAATACTCTAGTATGAGTACACTGGGTGCAACTTTAATGAACTGTTTCTATTCTAATCATATTTATTGAGATTTGAGTGAACACAACTTAAAAATAAAGGTTAGGACAAATTTTCCTTAATTTCAAGGTTGACCTCTTCATATAGCCTAAAGGTGACTGGACTAATATTTAAGTATCTAATGATTCTTTTATACTGGCACAATATGCACTTATTAATTAAACAAATTAAGTATAACTCTTAACAAAACTGTCACATTGGACTAATTAAAATTGAGAAACATTAAAAAATATCACATGTCCATAGTGAACAATATTAGATAATAATTATTAAAAATAACAATTGAAAATAAAATGGTATTTAAAACACAAAAAATACCCGTCATTAATCAGTTGTACATCCTAAATAGCTCCATGGAATGTACAGTCACAAATTGTGTATCATAATTATGTAAAACTTGACAATAGAATTATAAGAACCAGTAATATATCAAATTGTCAGAGATTTTACTCAAAATTATTCATCAGAGCAGTAGCTGTTTGTGGAAGTAGTGTCATTATGCTTTTCAGCAGACAGGCCAACTCTTAGTTTCTTAGGAATAGGCTCACATGAGCTGTAGCTGTCGCTCAGAGCGCGCTTTCCAGTTGCCACCAACCTTATCACAGTGACTGTGTCAGTATTGCCGTTCTCATCATCTTCACATGAAGATGAAACTGTCAATTGAGTCATGCCTGACATCATTTGTTTTTGGGAAAATAGTTTTTCTACTCTGATGATTACGTCATTGTCCTGTAACAACAAACATTTATTTTATTTTATTTAGACAAGTTACAATGTGAATGACATTTAGTTGTACCTCTAAAAATGTAGGACTTACTTGCATCCAGCTGTGGTTCAGGATTTGATTGAGAGTGATCCTCTTGCCAACTTGCACTGTAAGCATTCTTTTCATCAGCAGTTTGCCCTGCAAACTGATATTTTTCCAGTGTGACTGCGAGTACCTGTACCTCCCACTCAGGATTTGATCTTTGAGGGTCATGTCTTTGTAATCTGCCGAAAATGGCAAGTATCCAACTAGACTGAAAAGTAAAGAATTAGGTTCAAGAACAAGAAAAGAAGGATAGATTGTGAGAAAAGTGGTATAGAAGAAAAGGGAGTGATAGATAGCGTGACAAGTGACAGGACAGAATGAAAAAAAAAAACGTGTTGCACTGACCTTAAATAAAAGGGACAAGAGCAGGAAGATGATTGAGGGTTCAAGAACTTGTAATAAGAGAGAGAGAGAGAGAGCCGTAATGACGATAAAAATGTATTGTAGTCTTGTTATTCTTACCACACAAAGAAGATAACTCCCAGACTCCAGACATCAACTTCAGGGCCATAACTCCTCTGTCCGTTTGCTCTTAACACCTCGGGCGCTAAGTACAGTGGTGTTCCACACATGGTCTTCATGAAACTGTCTTCTCCAACAAACTTACTCAAACCAAAGTCAGTTATTTTGATTAGAGTGTCATCCTCTTGACTCTCAAGTAGCACATTCTCAGGCTGTAAATTGGGAATTACAAAATTCCGTATAAAATTCATAATTCATGTCAATGTCCTCAGGGAATTGTTGGTAATCACAGGAATCAATTTTCAATTACCAACTTATTGTCTGGGTATTAAAGGCAGTAATCGAAAAACTGATTCCTACGATTATCGAATTGCCCGGTGACAGTGATTTGTAAAAGTCTAAAAGAACTAGTTAAAATAATACCTTCAGGTCTCTATGAGTGATGCCCTGAGAGTGGAGGTACTTAACGGCTAGCACCATTTGTCTGAATAAGAACCTAGTGAATTGTTCAGACAGGTGTCCCTGTTTAGTAATCCTGTCGAAGAGTTCTCCTCCTTGCATCAGCTCTAGGACTATGTAGACAGCATCACGAGAGTCAAATACTTCTTCCGTTGAGATTATGCAAGGCTGAAAATAATGAATAATTTTAGTATTAAGTAAAATAAGCAATGAAAACATATAAACATTTTCGCACACACAATTTACTTTGCAAAATATGAAACATTGATCATAGGTATTATGGCTGTAGGTCTTCAGGGTTTTTACTTACATGCCTTACTGATTTCATAATAGTAATCTCATTCATTATCTTTTCTGGGTCATTTAAATGGTTAATTTGTCCATTTGTCATTCTGCTCTTCTTAATAATTTTCATGGCATATTTCGTACATTTTATCTGAAATGATTAGAAACACTTGTTTATGAGCTGCTAATATAATAAACAATAGAATAATAAAAATAAAATAAAAAAATAAAGCAGTACTTTGTCATAAATAAGCTTAACTAAGCCACAGGCTCCCTGGCCCAATGTCCTTGAAATATAGTACTTCTTTGATATTTCCTTAGGAACCTGATCCTGCTCATTTTTCAGCAAATCTTTAAAAATAAAAACTGAAAGGAAAAAAAAAGAAATTCAAAATAATAATAAAAAAAGGTCCTCTACGATTCTAGAAATGAATTGGATGTCACATAAAATTGAAAAAAGGCTATATAGAAAAAATAAATAATAAATAATTTAATATAAGTTATGTAACTAACTTTTAACAATAGGATGAGTGACTGATATCTCATCATTATCATCTAGCACACGGCAGTTTCCTTTGCCTAACTTTTCCCCATTGATAAAAGTCCCATTGTATGACTGATCGGTAATTACAGCAGGACAGAGAGGCTCCCTGAAAAGAGGTATTAAAAGTTAAGACAGATGTCAAAAGTCAGTGCTTAAAATAAATCTTTTAAAACCAAACTTACGACATGTCCCGTTTAATAATAAAGTGTTGTTTGCTGACATTTTTTATAATATTCTCTTTAATCATATCCTTTTTCATTACAAAGCTGCAAGTGAGGGCTCTTCCCAGAGTAAATTCTGGCTGTATGAGATCTGTATATAAAATAAATGTTTTAAAAATTGGCATAATTACAGTAAAAAAGGTGCAACTGAAAACTATACAAGATGGTTTTCACGAATGAGCCTTCATTGATTAAACATCAATGAACTGGTCATGACATAGGTTTTTATGTATAATTCTAGGTTTTGTGTGGCAGAGACATAACAAAAATAGTTTTAAAAGTTTGTATTTGTAGGGCTCCCATGATGTGTGCTGTATGGTACAAGTTACTTGAAAATATTGTATGGTAGATAGTTTTCTGAAGTCAGTGATAGCAAGTTTATCTTGGTTGATTCACAATAACCATTTTTATGAGTTTCAGGTTTGGTATAAAAGACTGCTTTATTTGCAAAGGTTCACTGGTATAGTATTATTATCATTGCCCAAATAAATTATATATAAACCATTTAACAAATCAAAGTTTTGATTACCCAAATCCTTTAATCTTTCCCTTGAAGTTAGAGCTAATAAGGCTCTACTGTATATGAATTTCAAACCTGCAGGTTTGTAGTAAATTGTAATCACTAAGAGAACATAATTAAAAAGCAAAGCAAACAAAACAGTTTTTTAGATCCTTCTCTATTAATTTCAGTAAGAAGTTAATGTCAGTTTAGTGTTTTAAACCATATAGAATAACTTCATTATGTGCCAAATAAATTCTTTGGATCTTCATTCTCCTATATTGATGGAAAGTAAAGGAAGATCTAGTGAAGTTAGACTATTTTGTAAAATTTCTCGAGCTGAAATTGACGATCAGAACATAAGAAGATTGCTTTTGCAGCTTAGCAGGACATATTATTGCAAAAGCCTGTTGTTTGAACACTGTTAAGACTATAGGATATAGAACAATGGACACGATTTTTATTTTATATTATGCAAAAAGCTTTAAGCGAGCATTAGTAACAAACACAGGACAGCATTCATACAGAAAAATAATATTACCTCCTATACTTCGCGATTGAAAAACATGGCATGGAGGTAGATGGTATTTTTTAAATAAGTAGTGAATTATGCACAAAGATTTTCTCACCATAGTATTCAGGGTATTGGGCATTATTCCAGCAGTGTTTCCCAGTTACAGCAACTTTAGTAGAATACAATCTTCCCCATATTGTAGGAATGTAAGATGGAGTGTTGTGCTGACTCCAGTCAATTTGGGAGTTTTGTGTTTGCGTTTGGGTATTTGCACTGTCAGGTAGCAGATCGTCACCCATCATGTTATTGTTATATCAACTTTATGCACATGAAAGTTTCGAAACACTTTTCAAAAGTTTTAATTTCAGCGCCCGGTCAAGATAAAATAAAATGCTTCATTCGATCAGCGATCATAGACTTTTTCTTTATTTTCTTGGCGCAAATAATTTGACAGCTATATAGATTAAAAATATTAAACCATAGAGGCCAAACTTTGGATATGGGTAGTGTGATCCAGGCTTTATATCGGAATAAAAAATAAATAAAAAGTGTTCTTATTTTACATGTTACATTTTACATGGGCACTTATAAAACGTCAGAAGCTAGTGCAGGGTCCCAATTGGCTGTTTCCTATGGAGAAGAACCGGCAAGAAACTCCATGGTTACTCTTTTCAAAAAATTATTGGGTTTACAATACTTCCATATTACAATACAGACACATATGCGAGGACAGTGTAGATCAGTCAATATTGTACCCAAAAGCACAATAATAATAAAATGAATATGTTCAGAAGATGAATAAAGGAAATTATTCAAAAACTGGGCAATCAAAAAGGTACTTAGTAATTAAAATCCGTAGTGTTCTATCATTGACGCTATAAGAGAGAGGCTATATATATATATTTTTTTTTCTTAAAAGAAAATTTAGGGACTTTTATAACGCACAGCGTATGTCAGTCAGAGGCTATATAAATAAAAGAAAAAAAAATGGTTGCCTGTAAAGTCGTTTTTACGGGCGAAGATTTTACGTGACAACGTCTTTTTCTCGGTAGAATATTTATTGATATGAATATAATTAAATTGCACAATAGGAACAAGGAATTGAATGAAAATAAGAATTGCACAAATTTTAACTATAGAAATATATTTTGTTTACTAAAATTCTCTAGTGCTGCGCGCGCGGCAGACCGATCATAGTTGAGTGGGAGAGAGACGCAAGGCATTCGGCGGGCCTCTCTCTCGTTCGGTGACTCATCGTAACGTTACCGAGCGTTACACTTTTTCATAAGTGACTCCCAGCCGCAACCTAATTTAAGACGTTGTCACGTCAAAATCAAACCTATGAAAAAATGAGATGTTAAGGGGGAAGCGTCAGGGTAGCCCGCGAAATTCAAATTTTCTTACGTTTTTTGCAATTTGCAGGCCAGTGGTAGGTTGTATGAAGTTAAAAATATCTTTTACGACTGTAAAACGTAACTAGTTACATAATAATTACAATAATAAAAATCATCATTATAGCTGAGCTTAATTTACCAGAGAAAGTTCTAATATGAGCACCCCACTGCAGTTTAGAATCGTTAGTTACACCTAAGAACATAGTTTCCGTAATAGCATCAAGTATATTAGCATTATCGCCCTTATGATGTTCCCATTGTTGGGACTCAGGCCTCCTCTTTAGGAGATGGAATGGGCCATAATCACCGCGTGGGCCCAGTGCTGGTTCACAGATGTCACCTTCCTTTCTTTGATTTTTTTGTTCTAGGGCATGGTTTCCTGACGATGTTTTCCTTCACCATTTTGAGAGCAGTAGCATCACCACTGCAAATAAATTACACAAAGTAATGTGCTTGGCTGGATTTGAACCCGCGAAATCGTAAGTTAGGGCCGTTTTCATTGGGCCACCACTGCCATTACCACCGTGCCGTTATCGCATTAATCAGCGTTGCATCCGCTACTAGAAATTCGCGGGGCTTTTTAACCACAAAGAAAAGATGTAACACCAAAACGACCCTCAGCATCCAGTGCATAATTGCAGCTCGGTGCCCCTAAAGAAACAGGGACGGGTTGGTTGAGTTAATAAACTAGTGCGCCTCACCATCAACTCATCAACAACAAATGGCATCACTGCTTAACATCAGGTGGGATTGCGGTCAAGCACTAGTTTATACCAATTAACAAAAAACTTACACTAGAAGCTTGAGTCCTTCTCATAGTACCTAACACCGCCTCAGACTAATACGACTTTTAGTGACAGAAGTTTAAACTTCCTGATAGTTTTATCGAGCTGTTGTCGGAGAGCCTTTCCTTTGGACACGAGATGTCATAGCCAACCTGAAAAACTCTAAACAGAATCTGCACCCAGATTGGGCGCAGCAAAGAAAATCTCATTTCATTGTAAGTAAAATGTTCGTGTCGCAAATAAGCTTTTTTCATAAAACAAACTGGCCACTATCGAACAAAAAAGGATACAGTTAAAAAAAAAATTAAAGAGCGGGAGCGCTAGAAAAAATTAAAACTATAGAATGTTAGAGCAGTGAATTTTGTTTATTTCAAATCTCAAAACATGTCGAGTGATAGTTAAGATACCTATCTTGTAAATAATACTTAGGTATGAACATACATAATAATATACCTACTTGCCCACTCAAAAGTCGACTTGATGGATCTGCCTACCGGTTCTTAACGATAAGTACCTATACATTATTTTTGTAAATAGAGTAGGTTCAGGTATCACGTAACTCCGCGTGGGTCAGTTATTTTTCAAAGCTAAAATATATCTTCAGTAAAATTTGAACACGTGACCAACAATCGTAACAAACTGATCATTAAAAGTTTTGACAACCAGATAAAGTTCTCTTCTAATCCACAGAAAAAAGGATTTATTAGGATTATTTATTTAACTTTTTCATTCGTAATAGATTTTTTAAATGTTATAAAATGTCGTGTTTATCCCGTGTAGAGCGGATACGATACGAGCCGAGAGAAGAAAAGCAGAAGACTATACTTTGTTACTCTTGTTACCAAATTGAGGACAGCTTCGTATTGTAGGTAACCACTATATAAAATATAGGGTCGGGTGTCTCACATTGAACCAGGCAGCTACATTGAACCACCGCCGAATCTCAAAAATGCGACATTGCCAAACCGCACTAATATGAGTGAAAGAGAGGTATTTACGTTCCATTCCTGCCCACTCGTTTGCGTGGCGATCGCGTGAAAAGTGGTCGTTTGAGGAGTATTCGAAAGCAAACTGACTCAAAAAGTAAATATTTTTTGCCAATTTCATTCTTTTTTAGCTTTTTTCGTTTAAATAATATCAATTTATTTATATGTACACTGTTTTCTACGGTTATTTAGCAATTAAAAGAGCTATAATTCGTGATTTTAAGAGATTGATTTGCCGGTAAAATTTTGAGTTTAGTGATCAAAACGTGGTGTGTCTCACATTGAACCACCTGAGGGTGGTACACATTGAACCACGGTTTACTGTGTACACCCCAGTCGTTAAAGGAGTGTTTTTACAATTATTTTAATTTAATTTTAATTTGTTATATTATGGAAGGTACTTTTGTTTTTATAATGAAAAACTGTTACTTTTGTTTTTATTATTAAAATATGATAAGAATTTGACTGAAAAGGTTTTGTGATGTATAAAACTAAGATTCTCAGTTTAATTGCATATGATTTAAAGTTATTTTTATAAATATAAGGCTGATTTTTATTATTACTGTTTATTATTATTACAAAGTATTTGCCTTATAAATTGAACTAGAAGACATCGTTAATAAGGTGTCTCAATGTGGACGATACCCTGGTTAAATGTGTACCACCTGTGGTACACATTTAACCAAAAATCATTTTTCATAAAAATCTGTTTTCACCGAATCTAAAAGGAATATAAGAAATTAATGTTTTACAAAATTGAAGCTAAATAAATTTATGCTAACTATACACAAAAAATTAAAGGCATTGATGGAACATCCAGCCCACTATGAGACTTTGAAATTTACCTGTTCAATGTGGGACAACTTACCATACTTACTTGCAAAATAATGAAGTTGGCAAAGTTCTAAGGGCATAGAGTTACGACCTTGCAGGCATGCATCTACCTTTACGCGGCAAAGCAATCCAATGCAGTTTACGCGAATTAACGCAACGCGACAGATTGTACTACGTGCGTTCGAAGTCGCCCATTCAGCCGCAATTTATTTATATCAAGCCACCGCACCACAAGAGTTTGAGTGAAATTTTTCGTTGGCCACAGCCGACGACAAATTCCACGACTGGAGGGTCCAGAATCATGTAGGTACTGGATCCATAGTATTCGTTTGTGCGTCGATCTTAGACACACCCGACATGGCAGTCGAATGGGCGCAATGTAATATGATGTCAAATTTCATTTCGGACTTTTCTTTCTTATTAGTAGCTTTAAGGCTTCTTCGTTGTCGATAAAGGTATTTAAAAAAATCTTTCATATTTATTTATTAGAGCTGAAATATTAGTTATGCAAATAAAAAAAATACTTGCCTATTCCTTATTATTTACTAAATTGTTTCTGGCATTTGCGCCGCTGCTCTTCTTCATCGCGTTTGTGTTGAATCGCTATCACGAGTAGTCACAAACCTAAACCTTAACCACTTCTATTATGAAGATTTGTATATAAACCGTGAAGTAGCCATGATAATGACATAATGGGACATAATTGTATGTCCTAGATCTAATATTCTAAAGGCGTGAGATCTACCAACCCACAATGGACGCATGGACGCATGATGGATTACGGCCCGCTCCATCTAACAGAGAAGAGAGGGACACGAGTCCCAGCAGTGGGAATATAAAATACGGCTAATGTTTCATGCAGGGGTAAATATTAAAAAAGATCTACACAATTTTTAGAGTTCCATACCTCAAAAGGAAAAACGGAACCCTTACAGGATCTGCACTTTGTTGTCCGTCTGTCTGTCTGGCTGTCTGTCAATCAAGACCCTTTATCTCGTGAACGCATGAAGGTACGAGTATCGAGTTGAAATTAAAACCATTACCTATACTCAGGTCTGCGGGGCCCTTGAACCTGTGCAAAAATCAAACATGTGAGTTAGTAAAAAAACGATATAGTCGTTTATGTCGCAAAAAACGTATTCGTACATTTCGACACTCACAAAGGAATCAAAATTCATAGGGTAAATCCCGTTGACCTAGAACCTTGAAATTTCTTCTCATGGCACAAATGTAGGAAAAAGTCCGAACATCGAAAAAAAAAAATAGTTACGTTACAAGAAAAAAAAATTGCAATTCGGGAAAATCTTCAAGACTCGATTCAAGATTGAACTGTTTTCATAGGTGAGTTGGTACGGAACCCTCAGTGCGCAAGGCCCTACTCGCGCTTGCCCGGCTTTTCTTAAAAGAAAATACATTGTTTATTTTACGCCCGTCAAAAAGTCCCTGTGGAAATTCAGAGTGATGATCAGTGGGGTAGGTAACTTTTTGAGTTGTTAAAATTATGGTGCTAATTTAATTAACCTCAATTATCTTATTTTCTGTCCTGCGTATTCATATTCAAAATAGTAAAAAATATTATAGGAAAGGCAGCAAAATGTTTGATAATATTGACTTCCCTTTTGACAGTAATAAAATTGTGACTCCCACTGTCGTAACAGATAAATTTGATAACAACTTTTCTTTTCTTTGTGCTAGCACAGAGTCTAAGCGTCCATTAACTATAATGAAGCATAATTTTACGTTTGCCGAAGAGAGACCAGTTCATTATGTCTCGAGAGTGTGGCCGCGACTTTGAATTATCGGACTTCCCTCACTCCAGAGTTTTATCCAATTACTAAGGTAATTTAAAATTTATTACTAACTTAGAGTAACCAAATTGTATAGGTACTTAGTTTCAACACGAACAAAATATCTTTGGAAACTTATTGCTCACCAAACAGATTATTACCCCACTTTAAATACTTTCCAAAATGTCAACTCACCGTGTGATAATCGTTTTATGATTAAAGTCTTTGATATTATTTTATCACAAAGTTAGTGTTTAATAAAGCCAATTTGCGTGTCAGTTGCTTTAAATAGTATAGAGATATTTATTATTCAAGACTTTAATTTTACATAATGCTACGATAAAGTTACAATGCTTGGTGTACGACTGCGGAGGTGGTGGCACACACATTGTTACATAGCCTACGCCAGTGCTACGACTCGCGTAGGCTGTGCTACGGCGTAGCAAGACTTAATTTGTGAAAACTCGGTGTCGATTATAATATAACGAGTAAAGAAAGAGAAAATGGAATCCCATTCTCTGTTTTTGTTACGTTTTAGATTATTTATTCATAGTTTTTAACAAGTAGTGCTCTTATATTTAAGCAGGATTTGTGATCGTATGATTGCAAATTTAATACTATCATAACTCAACAAGTACAAAATCAACCAAGCACATTTATGGTACCTACGCTATTAATGCACCATTCATAGCGAAGAAATCATGTTCATTCAATGCGTATCCCACAGAGCGTATACAGTGCATTATAAGTGGTTGTAATAAGTAGGTATCTAATCATGTCGATCAGGAATATCACTTAGCCCATTCAGTTTCCCATAAATCGAGTAAGATAAATAACAGTTGATTGCCATGACGCGAACGCTGCTTGAACCCCCGTGGATAAAATGGGCTACTTTTGCTGATTTTCCGATTCATAGGAATAAATAGCTCCCATTTGAATAGGTAAACAAATGTCTATAGACGTCATATATCGGCACGTGTAACATAATAGGTCTGATTACAATTTATAAGTTGGCAATCATTTTTATTCCACAAGCTTTTTTCTAGTATACTTCGATGTTCTTAGAAAATTAACTCTAATTGTGTGTAGGACGCATGGTCACAGTAATTGTACTGAATATAGGTTGCTCTCGTGTAGGTCACTTTTAAATGGATGTGTCAATAGTCTAACGATGTGTGTTGGAGAGACAACGTGAGTTCGACCCAAACTACCTGTCAGTTACTCGAATGACTTGAAACCCTTTTACAGCATATTTTTCACTTTAGTATTTATGAATATCATTCTGTAATTTTTGTAATGTAATGTTTAATTTATTTAATCGAATTTATCTATTGTAGTGTAAAAATAATAATGCAATAATGTTTCTCTGGGTTAATGCCTTAAGTAAACGATAAATAAATAAATATTTTTGTGAGCTTATTTACTTCAATTAATGATATTATAAATAAACTAGTACCTATTAAAAATTATAAAATGAGCTTTAAGTTAATTTTACAATAGTTAGGATTGACCTTGACTCCTACTTTCCGAAATGTGTCACTGAAGTGGACCGACCGTCTTCAGCTTTTGGGAGTTGATGTTTCTTCAGACCTTAACTTTGGGCGGTTCATTGAGTCCAAAGCCAAAGTAGCTGCCAACTCGGCGTTCTGGCAAAGGTCCGGCGGTATTTCACACCGGCACAGCTTCTTATGCTATACAAAGCACAGGTCCGAGCGTGTATGGAGCACTGCAGCCACATATGGGCTGGTACTGCAAAATGCCATCTAGCAGCTTTGGACTCGGTGGAAAGGCGTGCGAAGAGGCTAATTGGAGACCCTGATTTGGTTAAATCCAATCTGCAAAGCCTAGAGCACAGGCGTAGGGTAGCCAGCCTATCGGTGTTCTACAGGATGCATTTCGGAGAGTGCGCAAGAATTACATGAGTTAATTCCGCCATCTCCCTTTTACCATCGGATAAACCGTCGTACGGTGAGTATTCATCCTTACGTTGTCGAAACCTGCACGGTCAGGACAAAGCGCTTTGCCTCGTCGTTTATATCGCGTACATCGAAGGATTGGCATGCTGTCTTTCCGTCCGATTATAATTTGGGTATCTTCAAGACTAGAGTGAATAGGCTCTTAATAAACTAGTGCGCCTCACCATCAACGATTGCATCACTGCTTACCATCAGGTGGGATTGCAGAGAGAGATCATATGTCAATAAAAAAAAAGATTGGAGAACCAAATAAGTTTGAGGTTGAACCAAAAAGTCAAATTGAGTATACACGTGTATTGTAACACGTGATCTAAACAAGTTCCCACTCGAGCCCTTCATCCTAATACAATTATCTCTCGCGACTGCATCAAAGAGGAAACTGGTTTTGAGAATATTACACTGTCTAACCATTTAACTTTATTCTCTAAACTCTGTACATTCTGTAAAACATTTATTGATTACGAATTAAAACCCATAAAACAGCACAAATGCCACTTTGTCACAGTTTGATGGGTTTTTTTTGCACGGTTCCTTTTATCGCTCTCTGATATACAAAATATACTTTACTTACTTCTTACCTATAACATCAATTATCTTTTAGTGAAAGTCCCGTCTAAATCGGTCCAGCGGGTTATCCAGAGCCCAGACCTTTTGACCAAATATTTGAATTTTTTACTCTGGGTTTACCTGAAGAGTAGAGTGTACAACAATAATCCGTCAAACCTATCTGAATTGAAGGAAAACATTAGGAAAGTAATCAACAACTTATGAGGAGCGTTTTCAATTTTCCTGAATGTTAGAGATCGCTTTGAAGAGTGCCAGAGCCGCGAACGATATTTGAATAATGTTATTTTCAGGAAGTAGGTACCTATTTTCATTCAAGATTGGTAATTTATCGCGTTCATATACCTCAATGTATCTGTTAATATTTTATGCACTAAAAAGTAAGTCTGAGACACCCGGCCTACATATTAGGTACAGAAGAATGGATTATAATGTACCTACTTGTAAGGCTGGAAGTTAAGTGGTTACTGCCTAGCGTGTCGCTCTTCTTTGGAGCTACGGTCCCTATAGTAATTCCGGTAATGTACACAAATTGTAACACTATAAATAGAATAATAATACTATAAATGAGAGTTCAGTCATTGCGAAGACTGTCTTTGTGTTAAAATATTTGCCTGTTTAATTTGGATTAAAATATACTTATTCAAGGAAACTGAAAAGTCTTATTTTATTTCATATTGTAGGTAGGTACGTATCCTAACCCAATAAAAAAATTCGATCAACCTACAGCAAATATATGCAAAGAGTATAAAATTCCTACCTTGCAAGAATATGAAGAGGTGTGATGATAAAAAAAAAAAATGTATGTAAATGATCGCAATGCCTAATAGCCTCTCACCCTTGGGCATTAGGTAAGCGCAGTTCGTTTGGTTTGCTCCGAGGTATTTTGAAACGTTCAGCATTATTCGAATTCTACGGATTACTGGGACAGCGCTGAAACATTTGTATTGCTAATGTTGCCTTCTATACAACTCCCTGTTAACCGATCGGAGAAAGAGTAAAATGCACAGCGACAAGAAGAATTTGCATTTAATGTACAGTTGCGAGCAATAAGATACATGTATAAGTATATCCAATGTCACAGTTTTCTAAAATTTCTTACCCTCTTCTATTCAAAAGACAAGTGTTCGCCAATTTATTCTAAATGACCTAACCATCAAACAGGTAATTTATATAATTGTTAGTAATTTAATTTTTAAAATAATTATCTCATTGTTCGTGACTGGACAGAGAAAATAAATAGTCTAGTAGTTAGTCGTATAAAGAACTGTTTAATCGTATTTGTTTTTTTAATAATTATCTTATTGTACGTGACTGTACAGAGGAAATAACTAGTAGTTGGTAGCACAAAGAACTGTTTAATCGCCTGAATATAACTTTGTGTAAGGTCTTTTGTTCACAAACTGAGGAACATCTTAATGAATTCGAATGTTTCTCTGTCCACAGTAACTTGTGGTTAAAACTTGTTCGCGGAATTCGTTTCTAGCTATTAGAAACGGCTCTTTCATTTGGAATACACGTCCGAAATATTATACTAAATAGTTATTCTAAACTCTTCAAGTAGTTGTCTAGTTATGTATGCGGAACACATCTCAGAGATTGGTTAACAATGCTGTTCACTGTTGGATTTCCATTGTTTTGTCTATAGGGACATAATCAAATAAATAGGAACGGTCCTTTGTTGCGTCTTTGTGACCTCATCTTCTCGGTATTTAGTTAGCAAATTGGGTTAATAGTTCGGCTTACGGATCTAATTTTAATTATTTCGGTCTCAGTCACTGCATAATCTAGCCACTGCCGATTTGACAAAATTGTATGTTAAAACATGATTTAGATTTTTAGGAGCTCTTTGTAGCGAAATGATAAAAAAGAGGTTTGTAACTGTTATGAAAGCTGTCGATGGCTTGTTGAACTTAGATCCGTAAGGCGAATTGATTTGTTTTTAAACAGGAAAATTATATTTTATAGAGTACTTTTGACAACCGCTGGTAGAAGTTAGTTTCTTGTAAAAAAGGACACTTTCCAGTAGAGGAATAAAACATATATTAGACAAACAAAAGTTTATTTCATTGATTATCTTTATTAATAATAACACTTATCTACAATAGATTTTATATAATATGTATAAATAGTACTTATAATAATGTAGAGATTATAATATAGGTAAATATATAGAGACAGGTCGTAAGCAAAACAATATTTCAGACTCACATATTTAAATAAATGGTTCAGAAGAAGACAGTTCAAATGAAATGTATATTAGTATATTATCCTAAAATATATTTGCCACGACTTAGGTAAACATTATACGCTATGACTAGACACGATCTACTTAGGTGGGTAATTAATTAAAAGTAGTAAATTAATGTCGTAAACACTGTCACCGAGTGAAGGGATAATCCATAAATACGTTTAGTAGTTTTTTTTCTTAGCCCTGCCTACGTTTTATTTAGTACTTTAGAAACGTCATTCAAAGTCGCTTTTAAACCATTTTGACAATTGTTTTTTTTTTAGATAAATAAGTATTGATTATTAGTACCTTATCTGACAAAAAAGTGGTTACAATATGTATTTACATTGAATGTATACCCATATAATTATTTTTGGAATGGTCAATGACCTCATTATGAAACGCCCATTTTATGATAGCTAATTTGACAATGTTTGATGACGTTGGCGTTTCACAATGTGGCCGTTGAGGTGTTAGGTGGCTACTTTATTGAAAAAATGTTGAAATGAGTTGAGTGCTACACAACTAGGTCATAGGGTCGATGCGTCGTCGAGTCCGTGGCGTTCACTTGCGGAAGCAGGAGATGGGGTTGAAGTAGCACTGGCGGAAGCGGACCTGGCGCTTGTCGGCGCGCCACTGCCGCGCCAGGCGCCCGTCCAGCGCGCGCAGGCCCCAGCCGCGCGGCTCCGCCTGCGGCCACGAGCGGCTCACCCTGCCCATCCTGACACAAACAAACAAATGTTAGTTTCGACCTGCAAGCTTATAAAGTTAGGTAGGAGGAACCGCCAGCATCGCCATATAATTACCAGCACATATAATCCTACTTGTTGCTACATAACTGATGGCGATGTCCATTCAGTATTCTAAAAAAAAACAGTACTTAACTCGGGTCTATAAAAAGATACGAGCTATTTTTTAACCATTTTTGTCAATGTAACATTGCGGAAAAAAACTGAATAAATCCGCAATAAGGAAATAATTTAATTATTACCAACAAAAAAGACTTCAAAGAAAACCTTTTAATAAATGCAAATTATAATCACAATGCAACAAATAATTATGTATATTTAATCTCACTTTGTGTTTATTTTACGATCACATTATCAGAGAAACAAACATCTTTAAATATACAATTTCAATCAGAATTAAAAAAGCAATTTTGTTGCGGTCGCTTTGCAAGTCGGCGGCTGTTAAGTCTAGACTTGTTCGTGTGGAAAAAAGCTTTATATTGTTAACACCTTTTTCTTCTGTAGGCAACAGAAATGCAACAAGTTTCAGGTAAGATACTTAGAGAACTTGGTTCTAACCAACAACTCCGATTTAACATCTAGAAATGGTTGTTGTGCAGAAATTCTCCGCTAGGGCTTTTTTGTTTTAAAACTCAAAACTTGGTCAGTCTTTTCACTGTCTAATATCCTGCCTTGTTTCTTCAGTTGCCTTTTGTGTTCCGGTAACTCTTTCAAACAACCTCGCAGGCTGCAGCTTTCCCAACTGAGCTAGATACGACTTTTGTTAGGCTACGTTAAATGAGTCTGAAGCCAACGAGGTTTCATTCATTAACCATGTGAGCTACACGTGTCGCATTGGACGATGTAACGTGAAAAGATACATATTAGGAACCCATATCGCCTTTATTTTATTTTAATATATTTTTCTTAGTTTTGTTTGGTTGACTTTTGATGAGAGACAATGTTTTCTTTTTTCGGTGAGATACTTAAGCAACCTCTTAGTGCTCGCCTGGACAATTTTGTCTCGTCTAAAAGCTGCCGTCACACAGTAGCCATTTTAGAGCTCCATATATAATTTTTTGGAACCAGTTTTGGTAAAACGAATAATATCACAAATGTCCTATAGCCTGAAGTATTGACTAATTTTCGTCTTATTTTTAAATTGAACTAGTGTGTAAACAGTATCAATTACGTTATGCAAGGCGTGTGCAAGTCAATCAGGATTAATTGCCGAGACGCATACGAGCCGCTGCGAACAATAAATCCTTATAAGTGGCCGTTACCACGTAGCTATACTAATTATTTGTTTTCCACGTATTTTCTTACATAACAGGTACAATATTGGTTATATAATGTTGAAATATTTAATGTTTTTTTGTTAATTCTAATAAGTTTTTGAATAACTCTTTCAATACCCTTCTTCGAAAACTGACTCTTGTTTATTAAAGTGCTTCTACTAAATATAAACCAATAATTAACTCTGCAGAAGCATTTCATTAATTTACGTCTTTTGATATACCAAATTTCTGTTCAATCGGGTAAGGGTAAGTCACTGTCTCAAAATACATTTGAAACATTTGCTCTCTTTTTGTGGGTTTCCAATCTACGACTATTAAATCCAGTGCAGTATGAGACAGGAGCACAACCAAGAGTTGGTGTGTATTAGTACCTAACAGTTTGCGAAGGGAGTTTGTATAAAACTAATCAAACTACTTTCAATTCATCGTGTTAGTTTGTTATTAATTTTTAAATTAGTATCCCGCAACAAAATCGATGCTTCAAGTAAAACCTTAATCAAAACTTCCTTCTGCGTAAGACATTTATTATAATGTATTTGTTTTATCCATTTCAAACCCTTTCCACAGGGAAAACATTTTCAATTTAGTTACGTCAGCAGTTTTCTTAGACTACAACTTTTTCTTTTAATATAACTTCACTGTACACCAAGAATGTTTAGTAAACATTTTTGTGATTTATTTATTCAATCTTTATGCAACCAATGGTACAAAGGCGGACTTAATAACTTCGGCAAATATCTGATGGAACACGCATTATACCTATTTGCATATGTGATATTTCTATGGCAGTTACTCAATAAACAAAATAAGTATGGTATCTCCAAAGATTTATAATTTATATACATATAAAAAAAGTGCAACTGTGTCCGTCTGTTAGTTTGTAACCTGTTCAGTAGTTTTTGAGTTTTGAGTAATTATTGACTGACCACATTTTGTTACGGTTTCCATCAATAAAAATGGAAAATTTCAAAGGTTTCTAAAACCTGTGAAAAGCTGAAACAAGTCACTAGTAAGAAATACTTAAACGACTTTCCTTTACATCACAAACATTTTGATAAAATAATTTAAAAAAAGTAAACCTCAATAAGCCCTATTCCAAATTCAAATCTTTAGGTACTCAACAGCTGCGTTCATCCTTTTGTTAAATTAATTCAATTGGTAAAACAATGTTCTGTTTTCGAAAAACATATTTGGGAACGAGGTCCGTTGTTGTGAGAAGCCAGACCTCTAGTTTAGAGACGTCTACCTACTATTTAATGAAACTAGGGATGGGAGCTAAACACAAAGTAACATAAGCCTCGGACGAAAAGACTGGACTAAGCTTTACACTTTGTTCGATATTAGAAGTTTGTTTTCGAAACATTCTGATGCTAGAGAACAGTGTTTACATAATAATATATTTCAGAATGTATTTAATTAGGTATGTCATTTGAATTAAATGAATGTTTTTAGGCGTAGTGTTGATGGTGTCCCAAGGCGTCGACGTCTTCATGTCTCCGTCCAGATTCTATCAATTTTGTAATAAATAAGAACAACAACAACATATTCACCTCTCCTCAGCATCGAGTTGTAGCAGCAGCTTGCGCAGGGCCGCCGTGTTGATGGTGTCCCAGGGCCCCGCCATCTCCATGTCTCCGTCCGGATGCGCCACCAGAGTGTTGTCGGCCTGCTCGTCCTCTGCCTCCTGAATAAACGGCATCACTTGAGTCTCTTTACAGAGCCACAAAATAGAAAGCAAAATAGAATTCACGGGACAAAAATAGGGAAGTGAAAGTACGCCAAAATAAATAATTATTCACATTAATTATGTCAATAATTATTTATTTAGCTTTCAAGTCATTATTATTTTAAGATTAATCTTCTTCTCTACTTTGGCAGGTTATTGTTTTTTTTTCGTTTGATGAACTATTTATGTCTTCTCAGTTTATTTTAATATTATAGTCTGAGTACTGGGCCGGCTCACCACTGATTCGGTAGTAGTGGTTATTTTTCACAGTTGGGCCCACTGAACCATTAGCCCCATATTAGAAGCCTATTAGCAATGTCAAACGATTCGCTAAACCACGTACAACCATAACCCACTGATTGCTCACACTTCAAAAAGCCTCCCAAATGTAATTATTTCTCGAAACAACATATTCCTTCTGTGACCACATTCGTTTGTGTAATTAAATAAGCCTGTTTTCCCTCACAAGGCCCTCTGGCGGAAATTATTTCCTATTTCTTCTTAGCATCCCCTACATAAAGTGTAAAAAAAGCTTTTAGAAATTTCGTTTAGCAAATTGACCTAAGAGCAGTCTTTGTAGGACCTCTTACGTTAATTTACTTTTAATGTAATATCTGACATGTTCGGGGCTGAAAGGTGACTTTGCAAAATGTAGTTAGGTATTTTTGATTACATCATTAGATTTATAATTTTGAATAGCTTCTGTTATCGGCTACGTCAGTGTATAAGTAGGAAATGGTTCAAAGGGAATATACTACCGGGATAAGAAGTAAAGTATCCTGTGCGCTTTTATTTAGTCCAATTCCGGCTGGCTGTTTGATTTATTACTCCTTCATGGAGTAATAAATATACTTACACCAGAAGTATGTAATAAAGCGTAACGAAAACTTGTATCGATTTTTCTATCGGATTCCGAATACATATATTTTTTGCAACTATATATTGACGTACAAGCTTAATAATATAAGGTGATGTTATATCGCGTCGTACATAATTATAGTAGCATATCTATATTTTTTGGTGACACATAATGAGTTGGTTATAAGTTAATAATGTATCGCGTTATTATCACCTAACACTAAAAGCTACTTTGGAAACTCTAATAAATGTTGGAATTTGACAGTTTTGCCTGATAACGCGTCGATGTACCAGATGCAGATAAAAATAATTACCTTGGGAGATTTCATAATTGCTCCACATATATTAGGTACAAAAAATATAATTATTAAAACAGTTGATTTGAGGACGATTTTTTTTCTCTATTGGACGATTTTTACTAGTGTTAAATCCGACCTCAAATCAACTTTTGGTCGGGTCTTTTCGGACATTGTCATATACGAGGATGAGCCAATATTTGAGTTTCCAAAACAGCCGGTAGTCAGTAATGAGAGGATACATTATTAACGTTCCATTAGGGGCGTAGTTTGGATTATTCGAGAGGGATTTAGGGAGTTTTCATTCCGTAAATCACTGAGGCGAGATCACAGTGCGGACAATGTAAACTACACCATTATTTGGCACATTTGTAAACCCCTGACAACATTACTGTAATCAATGAGCTGCTGAGGTATAATGTTGAATGTCCGATATTGAACCAACTATACTTATTGGATGACTGGTAATTAGTGACCGATACTTAAACATATGATTGTAGTCACGATAACAAACAACTTTTACTATGGGATTAGAGCTAATATCGCGAAAATAAATTGCTGTTCAGTTGGTACATTTATATTCGCCTACTAACTGGTCAACTGAGGTTTTTGATATAAGTAGGCTTACCAATAACCTGAATCATCCTTCGACCAATCAGAATCAAAGAAAGACCTCGGTGGATGAGGTGAACAGATTAGATGCATTTAGTCTTGACAGGCATGGGGTAGATACTAATATCAGTACAGTGTGCGTGCCTCAAAGTACGTGTCTCACGGGCCCACGACTCATGTATAATTTCCTAGGAGCCGTGGGGTTTAGTCGATAAGAGTACGGCGTCACGTATGGGGAAAACTGTAACCTTCTGTGGCTGTTTTTCTCATACGTGACAGTTAGTATCCCCAAAGATTTACAGCACACCAGAACAAAAAACCATCAGTATTTATTATTGATGGGTAACCTACACTGCAGTGGCGAGTGCTCTAGCTTTCATAATAAAAGTTTTGAGGTTAGTTCTAGGAAGAAATCTAGTTTTTGGGAAACGTACCTATAGGGTGTAATTTATCTATAACATGTATGTATTTAAAATTATATATTTCTTGTATCTATGATCTGCTTAATTTTTCTATATATATTTTTTTGTGGTATATTACTTAATTTATTCATTTTTAAATAATGGCTAATGCAGTTCTAAGCTACCGGTGTTTAGGGCTCTATAGAAAGGAACTGCGAGTCGTATCGAGGAATACTGACTGCTTTCTGTATCAGGCCCTTAACTCAACCGCGTAAAGACAGCTTCGATAGGTGGTTGTCGATATTTTTTTTTAATGTTAAGTATAATAAAAAAGTTATGTTTAGTAAGTACTTACCATAGGTGCAGCACGAATTGTCACAAACAGCATAGCTAAGGTGGCGGCGACGATGGCCAAGTACACGTTGCACACGTTCGTTTTCATTGTGATCTTCAAACTGGGAACGAAAAATGTAATTAGCAAATCAATTACTTAACTTTGATTTGTTTTAAGGTGGACGCTATTGGAGCCGAACGCGTCGAGCGAAACGAAAGAAAAGAATTTTATAATTCTTTATTCTAGGGTTTTTTCGGATTGTGCAGGGTCCATAGGATTTCTTATAGAGAATTTTGAAATTCTCTCCTTCCGATTCGTTCGATGCATTCAGTTCGGAGAAATGTGCGTTCACCTTTACAGTCAAGAAAAAATAATTTTCGGTAGTTGCTACCGTATTTATTCTGTCAGCTAATGTCTTCTTATCACCTGTCATATGGTTCGCTACACATAAACTTAAACAAGGTAGAACATGGGAATGGATAGCAATATTTTGGAGTGTGAAAACAATCACAACTTGCTTCTACCAGCGGCTTCGCCCGCGTAACAGTTTAAAGAAAATATATGCCTATTTCACTCAGTGATAATATAGCATACTACTATTGAAATCGTCATTAAATTCGGTTCAATCGTTTTTGAGTTTTTTATTGCAAACAAATTCGAATCTCATTCTCAACTTTATACTATTAAAAAAAGTATAAGTATGTATAGATATATGATCGAATAGAATAGAACGACATGAATATTATTATATCATTTCAACCCCTGAAATATTGCTAATGAACTCAAAAGTTATATTATTTATATAGCTAATATCAGATTTATTCCTAATTTCCTTTTCCTAGTTAAATTGCAACTGAAAAAATCTGTAGTTTATTTAAATACTTATTATAAAAACACGATTCTTGCGTATTTTCTCACATATTTAGAACACGACTTACTTGTCCCTCCTACCCAGCTAATTAGGACCCTAATGAATACTTACATTAATAACGAGGTTACATTTAATTAGTACAAATTTGTCTTAATGATCAAATACTTATTACAATGTTGATTTTTCTTCCCTTTCATTTTAATGGGTTGTGTGGAAGTCACTTAAATTGGTGCCAAGTATTTTGTTTCCTTGACATTCAAATTAATTAAAAAGTTACATTTTTGAATTTCGAGTTTTTTTTTTACGTAGAAATACTTTTTGGCAACTATAAAATTGGGACGCCTGAATTTATTGTACGTAAAAAGTATTGAGGGTAAAAAGGAACTTTATGTATTTGTTTTTGTGAAGACGACGTCACGTCAATAGTAGCAGTAAAACCACTTACTTAAGGGTCGACCCCATAAAATCTTTAAGTGACGTGATGGTTTATGTCCAAGGTCTTTGACGCGATATTTTCGTTAAACATAATGGAAACAAACAGCTGATTCTGAACCCCTCAGGTAGCTTTATCAGCAATAAATACACAACAGTTTCCGATCATAACGTTTCTTATCAAAGGACCGCCTATAATAATATTTAGTGGAGTATTATTGGACTATCGTTTCAAATGTTATTAACTACATGTGTAATACAGTACCTACATCGCTTTAATGGAAGTATTTCAAGGATCCTATATATTCTGAAACGCGTGTAACTAAAACTACAAGATATTAAATATTAAATAATACCTTTTTATTGAGGAGGGAAACCATCAAATAACTCTTAGTGGAGCAAGAGGGAGTGACAGACTTTTACTAAATAAAACCCGTCGTATTTTTTTAGTTCCCCTTTGCATTCAAGTAACTATTTAACCCTTTAACCTAGTTATGTATTTTAACATTCTAAAGTAATAATTTACTATCCTACGCACGTTAAAATTTTGCACCCCATTGACAGGGGTTAATTTTATTTATGTGTGGGTTTAACGGATATGGCAATTAATCAAAATAATCTTAAAGGTTAACAACTATTCCACCACAGTTACAAACATAGGGTCGGGTGTCTCACATTGAACCAGGCAGCTACATTGAACCACCGCCGAATCTCGAAAATGCGACATTGCCAAACCGCACTAATATGAGTGAAAGAGAGGTATTTACATTCCGTTCCTGCCCACTAGTTTGCGTGGCGATCGCGTGCAAAGTGGCTGTGTGAGGAGTATTCGAAAGCAAACTGACTCAAAAAGTAAATATTTTTTGCCAATTTCATTCTTTTTTAGCTTTTTTCGTTTAAATAATATCAATTTATTTATATATACACTGTTTTCTACGGTTATTTAGCAATTAAAAGCGCTATAATTCGTGATTTTAAGAGATTGATTTGCCGGTAAAATTTTGAGTTTAGTGATAAAACGTGGTGTATCTCACATTGAACCACCTGAGGGTGGTACACATTGAACCACGGTTTACTGTGTACACCCCAGTCGTTAAAGGAGTGTTTTTTACAATTATTTTAATTTAATTTAAATTTGTTATATTATGGAAGGTACTTTTGTTTTTATAATTAAAAACTGTTACTTTTGTTTTTATTATTAAACTAGCTTTTACCCGCGGCTTCGCTCCCGACAAATGACTACCCTACATATCCTACGCTACCCTACCCTACCTTCCATACCTACACTACACTACCTTACACTACCCTATACTACCCTACACTACCTTACACTACCCTACACTACCCTACACTACCCTACACTACCCTACACTACCCTACACTACCCTACACTACCCTGCACTACCCTGCACTACCCTGCACTACCCTGCACTACCCTGCACTACCCTACACTACCCTACACTACCCTACACTACCCTACACTACCCTACACTACCCTACACTACCCTACACTACCCTACACTGCCCTACACTGCCCTACACTGCCCTACACTACCCTACACTACCCTACACTACCCTACACTACCCTACACTACCCTACACTACCCTACACTACCCTACACTACCCTACACTACCCTACACTACCCTACACTACCCTACACTACCCTACACTACCCTACACTACCCTACCTACCATACTTTACCTAACTTTTTTTTTTTTAGAATTTTTGTCTCCGTAAGAACCATCATTGAACTTCAAGGAACATTTTAAAAAAAGAATCAGCCAAATCGGTCAAGCCGTTTTCATGTGATGTCGTGACAACGAAAAACGGGTTTCATTTTTATATATATAGATTATGATAAGAATTTGACTGAAAAGGTTTTGTGATGTATAAAACTAAGACTCTCGGTTTAATTGCATATGATTTAAAGTGATTTTTATAAATATAAGGCTGATTTTTATTATTACTGTTTATTATTATTATTATAACAAAGTATTTGCCTTATAAATTGAACTAGAAGACATCGTTAATAAGGTGTCTCAATGTGGACGATACCCTGGTTAAATGTGTACCACCGGTGGTACACATTTAACCAAAAATCATTTTTCATAAAAACCTGTTTTACACCGAAACTAAAAGGAATATGAAAAATTAATGTTTTACAAAATTGAAGCTAAATACACACATCAAAAGTGTCTAGGGATCAACATATATTTTTGCAATAACTTTTCTCCTGATTGATATTAATTAAAATTTTCTTTAAGGATTCATCAAATAAAGTGTTTTCGTTTGTCACAGTAACGATAAACCAAGTCACCTTTGCATTAATAAAGAAATTTGCCATTTTCCTAATAAAGGGATTTTTGACATTTGAACCACTAACATTAAAATTCGAAAAAAAGACTGAAATAACAGTTTTCTTTAAAATTTTATTGGGTAACTTAAACAATTAATAATCCGTGTTTCTACCGCGAACACTAACAACACAAGAACATCAGTTTGGCATACTCAAAATGAGTTCATCCAAATCACGCTGTGGAATGGCCGCCCATGTTCGTTGCAACAACAAAAAAAGGTCTTCTTGCGACTGGATACCCTCCATATTCGGCAGAGCTCTTCTCTGTAGCATATCCCATGCATGCTCAATCGGGTTCAAGTCTGGCGACTGAGCAGGCCAGGGCAGGACATTGATGTTAGCTGCGGCGAGAGTCTGTCTTACAACTCTTGCGGTGTGCGGTCGTGCATTATCATGCATTAACTGAAATAAGGGACCGATTTGCACTTGTAGAGGAACGATGACGTCTGATACAATCGTCTCAGCATAAATTTGAGCGTTGAGGTTGCCTCTGATCCAAATCAACTCAGTTCTTCCGCCGATCCAAATACCCGCCCATACCATGATGGTTCCACCACTATAAGGATGGACTTCCTGGCAGGATTTTAATCGCTGTTGGCGTCCAGGGGTTCTCCAGTGTCGTATACGTCTTGTATCCGGTCTCATACCAAAACGAGACTCATCAGAAAAGCACACGAAACGCCATTGTTCTTCTGCCCAATTTCTGTGTTCAAGAGCCCATTGATATCAAATCCTACGATTGTGCATTGCTATAGGTGGTACCCGTAGCGGTCTTCGGGAATGAAGGTTCACTTCATGCAAGCGGTTTCTGACTGTTTGGTCGCTAATTAAGTTCCCTGAAGAGTGATGAAGCCTCACGGCTAACATCATGGCGGTTATTGTTGGAGCTCTTCGAGTTAAGATTTGAATGTATCGGTCTTGTCTCCGTGTGGTGCAGCGATACCGTCCTCCATGGCGCTCAGCCACGGTACCAGTGCTTCGGTAACGTGTCCAAAGTCGACTGATAACACTCTGACTTGTATTCAGAGCTAAAGCCACAGTACGTTGCCGGGAACCAGCTTCTATCATTCCCACGGCTCTGAGCATTTCTTCCCTGCTTAAATGACGTCGCCGCTCCATAATTACGTTGGTTTTAATCAGTAGTAGGGAAACAGTAGCACTAATAATGTCTTCAATGCGTTGTATGTTTTTATAGGGAAAATATTGACAGCTGATTTTCATCTTTTACTCGAATTTGATTCACAGTTCCTGATTCAAATTATGAAATGCACCAAAAAGGATCCATATAAATTTATAAAATCATAAATTTATTACAAAGCCACATCTCATCATCTGCCTAGCCTTTTCCCAACTATATTGAGGTCGGCTTCCAGTCAAGCCGGATTTAGCTGAATACCAGTATTTTACGAGGAGCGGCTGCCTACCAGACCTCCACAACCCACTAACTAGGGTAACACGGTACTTCATGGCAAGACTAGAGTCAGATTTACTGGCTTCTGACTATCCGTAACGACTGCCAAAGATCTACAAATGTCAGCCGGGACCTACGGCTTAACGTGCTTTCCGAGGCACGGAGGAAACTCGGTATGTTAAGATGGTCACCCATCCACAGACCAACCTAGGCAAGCGTTGCTTAACCTTGAAGAGCAACAAAGCCACATCTCAATCTCAAGAAATCCGCATAAAAATGCTTGATCCCTAGACACTTTTGATGTGTGTAAATATGCTAACTATACACAAAAAATTAAAGGCATTGATGGAACATCCAGCCCACTATGAGACTTTGAAATTTACCTGGTTCAATGTGGGACAACTTACCATATATTTATTTGCAGGCTCACGGAAATATTACACGTAATATTTGTAAATTCAACAACTATTTATGTATATTTATTGTATCAGTGCTGTGCACACCTGTAGGTATGTGACAAATTCACCGTAACATTTTTCTTCATTTGCAAATTCTCCTTTTTTTAATGCTGCTATACTCGTAATAGCAGTGAGTGAGTCGTTGGTCTGTCAATTTATTTATATATACGCATAAATAAATAAACTAAGAAATTCTGAAACTCTCAATAGTGATGAATCGTTGTCAAACAAATTTTTTATTTGAGGTCGGTAATCATGAAATGACTTTTCCCTCTTCAGGACGGAGAGTGGTAAACGTGTCAGAACTATCCACTGCCGTTGCACTGTTGTGGATATCGTTGAGTTGTCGTTATTGTTGTTACTGTCAGTGTGGTTGTTATATCAACTTCAGCTGCACAACTAAGCTACATGGGTAAGACGTACGTTAAAAAAACTTAATGTAATATTATAATGTAAACTTAATGTGTGATACTAAATCAAATCAAGGCTACCTTAAGAAAACTTAACGTAACGAACGATAGAATTATCTATTGAAGTGATATTAAACCAAATCAGGACCGAACCTTGATCGTGTTCAATAGGATTTCCACTCCAGTTTGCTTCCGGATTAATATAACACTTAGACTTTACATTTAAGATAACTTGTAGATTCTACATAGCTATGTAGCCAAGCTCTAAGAGAATTGGAAAGTACTATTTTATCGAGAGGCAAATTGTATTTTCATTTGAACAGTTCGTAAAAGCAGTATTTCAAGCAGAGAATTCATATTTCTGCTCTGAATATTTTAATACTGGGACTGAAATTATTATCAAACATGGGTTTAGGTATCTACTGAAAGTACAGATTCAGGCATAATTAATTTGTATGGTTAGAAATTGTAGACCACCATTTCTTTTTTGGCAGGGGAAACGAGTCTTTCTCAGGTTTGTATGCATATCGGTAAAATGTTACTATAGATAGTACCACAGAACAGTTGAAGATAGTACTTATTCAAAAACCAATTATGTTTAGGTCTTCAAAGTTTATTCTTTTTGTATTTTATTTTCTAACTTTATCCTGGATTCACTTTCTACTAACGCCGCTCTAGCTTTTCATGGGAGTTTCTCTTTGCTTTATATGCATGTATTACCTAATTACTTATCTATGAAAACCGCATGACTGAACTGTATTTACTGAAAGTATTTCCAGTAATTTTCGATCTTGGATGTGAGGATGGCTTAATATGATGCGAAGCGTAAAACTGGACCAATTTGTATGAATTTTTTTAACTATTTTTAGCCCTAATAACACCCGATGCATTAAGTCTGCCTATGTACAACCTCTGTACATAAAGTTTAAATGAATAAATAAACCTATATTTCGTTATTACATTCTAACTATTCCTACATCTCATTCTATTTTCTATATTCCTACATCTTATTCCATTCTAACTATACCTACATTCATCTCATATTAAGTGCGATTAGCCGTTAATCCTTACTATAAACTATACTTTCTAACGTTTGTCGCGTCAGCAAATTTTATATACATCTAATCCAATGCCACATATGCATTAAACAACCCTGAAACCCCGTGCGGAAGCGAGCCCCTCCGCCAACACATTTGTCGGCGGGCGGCTGTCACCGCCTGCAAAGCCACGTAATTACCCGCTTCTTTATTTTATTATTTCATTTCCACGTCGAGTGTTACGTTGACAATATGAAGAACACGTTTACCTTGGGTACGCAATACCCACATGACATGTACGACATGTACGTAGGCTCCCCCGGTCCGTCTGGGACAGACAGACGGCCGATTTCACATTGTTTTATTTAGCTCCTCCGACCTCCTCTACCGGTGTCAAACACGTCATTAACACGACAAATAAACTCATGCTTACAAATTTATTTTATTTTGTTTATGAGAAGGACGTGTTTATTTCTTTATGGAGTTTATTTTTGTTTGTCATGTAATATATAGAAGCTGATAATTTTATATATAATTACGTAACGTAACATTTTGTTTAACTTGTAAGAAACAAGAGATTTAGGTAGTTTTGCTCCGTGATTTAGTTATGTAAGGTTTTAGGTGTATAAGTTCATAAAGTACTGAAAAGGATCGGTTTAGTTCTTAATTCTCATTTTCAAGCAATTAAAGTTTGTTTGGCGTTTAATATTAATCACCCATATCTTACGGGTGACCTAGAACATTTATATTTATTGCTCACACTATTAGACATTTTGACATCTAAAATAAGTTTTAAATTAAAATAATTTCTTAATAACAAGCTTTCACTGCACGGTTATAGTCTCATCGAGACCATTCCAGAAAGCTCAAACACGATAGAGTTATATTATGCGCTCCGTAGATCCTTTTTATTCTCCATATCCATATTAATGCATTGTCATCTAAGTTAGCTACAAATTGTTGAATCGGTTAGGGGAACGGTTTCAAAATCCATTTGTAAGATTTTCCCTGCACAAACATACATACCTACAAAAAATGCAAGTTAAATAAAAGCTTGTAATAATACACTAAGACCGATGACCTGGTGAGGGTCGCGGGAATCCGATGAATGAAAGACGCACAGGAACGGACGTAGGCGTATATCCAACAGTGGAAGTTTCGGCCGAAATAATGATAAATACAAAGAACCGTAATACTAATAAAACTGACAAAACGGCTTTGTAAACGCGCCTTATAAAACCTAAATGAAATCTACAGCTAATAAAGGATAAGTTGTGCACAAATAATATGAAAGGAATCCATTATTCAATTTTTCATCGGGTTATGAAAAAATTAAAGTTCCCGCCTACGATCAGCTAAATTGATCTTTTTATACAGACACATTGAACATAAATTCGCAGCCATTATAAAGGTTGGGGTATAACCTTTCTCATGCGTCTTCATAACATCCCAGTGGGGGTTCGTTCGTATCACAAAGCGCGCAAATTACGGTCACCCTGAGGATTTGGAATCGCCTTGACAAATAAATTGGATATGAGAAACACTATTTATCGATACAACTCACGTTTTTTCATATCAAGATGTGAGCAAACATTGTGCCTCTTCATGAAAAGGGGCAGTGGGCTAGAGAGGTCGAATCTATGCAAAAATAAAGCCATTGTTACAATTTCCACTGGTACAGTCTGAGTCTGCTGTGAAAACAATAGGTCTGCCTGCTACTAGGCACATCGTCTCTTGCAAAAGGCTAGACTGCAAAAATAGTATTGTTTTGAAATATTTATATTTTATGATTATGCTAAAATAAAATGAACCATAAAGTTTGAATCAGCTTTTTGTCACAGGCTTTTTTATCGTAGTAATATTATAAACGGGAAGATTGTATATGTGTATGTTTGTTATAACCAAGCAGACGGGTATACCGTGTTTATTTTCTACTTTCATACGGGTCAAGCTACTGGTTCAATCTAGTAATTGCATATTTATGAGAGTAGTAACTCTTGTACCTACTTATCAATGAAAATGTGTTATTAAAACTAATTTTGGGGTTAAAAGACTTATTTTTTTTTTTAAATACTGTCATAATATCGTTTTTAAAGTGCTAAACGGGTATAAACTATTTATGAAACAAAACAGACGAGCAGGCAATTTCGTCGTCAAAGTTCTCTTTGTTATCATGTTGTTACTCGTACCAAAGTAACAAACGCACTATGATGACAAAACTTAACTCGTGTTTGTTTCCCAACCTTAACTACTACGTAAAGGATTAGTCGATATTTCATTTAACTGTCCTACATACATAAAATAGGTCAAAGTATTTTGGGGAACATAAAGAGAGCAACTTGTTGAAACTCTTTGACAAATCCCTGAAGAAGTTTTTTCTAAGAATTTCTTATCTAAGTTTGTAACTACGAGGATTGATGAAAAGGCGCATGTCGATCCCTCCAGGAATCAGGCGTGGCCAATCTACGGGCAAATAAGCCTTCGAACTGCCCGCAGAGCCCGCCTCTTCGAGCAAAACTTTTGCGAGCCATGAATAATGACTGTTCAGCCAAGAATCAGAAAGTAGTGTACTTTTATAATGTGTGATATGAACACCGCCTCTTAGTAATGCACTTTTTATTTGTTAAAGTTAAAAAGTATCATATGACTTCTCGGTGAGCGTGTCAGACGTTTACTGACTAATAGCTGCCTGTCTTCCTTTATTTTTCCTTTGCATTCTATGGCCACGGTAACTGTTTCGAACGTACCCGCTGCACAGCTTAATAGTGCGCTGGCACGGGATTGCACGATGTGTTTTGAAAGCGACTGGTATATCTGTGGGTATATCATCTCATTTATCAGCCTCACAATTACATATAACTAGTATTCCACCAGCGACTTCGTTCGCGACATTACTTTCATAAAAAACTTTAACACCCCCGTCATTTAAAGGTATTTTTGAAAAAAATAAACCTACCTTTTTTCTTTATTAGGATAAATATTTGTGTCATGTCTCAAGTTTACTACCCCAAAGAATAATATTTTCCCACATATCTTTTAATACCTCCAAAATCGTTTAAAAGGGCTAGTTTTAGATAACGAGCCTGTAAGCCTTTTTTATTTACTTAGGATACTATTTGTGCTAAGTTTCAAGTAGGGCTGATATAGCCCCAGGAATAACATTTTGGTTACGAACAAATTTTTAAAAACCCTTTCTTAGTGCTCACCTACAAGCCGTGAGTTGTGCAAAATTTCATGTTCTTAGTCCTAGTAATTTCGATTGTGCGTTGATACGTATGTCAGTTTTTACATTTTTATATAGGTATGTATAGATAGAAGATGGATGAATCCCTGTTCCCCTTGGTTATGTCATCACGCGTAAACGCCAGGACCAATTTCACTAATTCTTTTTTGTTGTGTTTGTTATTGTCAGGAGAAGTTACCAAGGAAATTAGAAAATTTGAGAAAATTACGACGACGCGCGACGATTAAATACTTAAATCACGCGTTTGACAGTTCATAACTAAGATGGGATAACATCTGTCGCGTTAGTGTAATATTATGTCAATGTTATTTGTTTTCCAGACTTTATTCTACTACGCATTCTCAGTTGTATGTACCTCGTTAAGTGAAATTAAGGTGTCAGCTTTTATGATGTTCTTAGCTTACTTTTAGTTAAAAACTTGCACGAGCAAGGGCTTATGCGAAGACATAACATGCCGGAATAAAGTATCTAACTTCCAAATACCTCATGTTAACTTTTACAGCAGTTTACAACATTTTCTTTACAAGATTATATTTGAGTGAAATTCCACAGAAAATCACACATTACATTATGATAATTAGCCAATTTCCGTAAACGAGACGATTTAAATTTTATTAGCTCGTAACATAAGTAGATGCAGACGTGTAACAGTGGCTTGAGGAGCGACATCGTATTAATATGCAAAAGCGATCAAGCTGAACGAATACGATGCATAAAGTAAGCGCTCCCGTCTTGCATGTTGTTAAATATTAGTATCGCGGTGCAATAAGCTTTTTAGCGTTTTTTAATGGCACGCTTTTAAAGTGCCATTTGAATAATAAGTTATTAAATACGTACTTAAGTTTATCTGCGCAAGTTTTACTTCGAGCATCTTTATAACGATGTCTTTATTCATCCCTATTTCAGCTAAATCAAGTCGAACTTGGAATTTGCGTAGTAGTGGGTCACGTATCTCGACATTGCGTGAATATTGGCGTGAGCGTGTGAAGGCCTTTCCTGTCTGCGTTACGAATCACAAGTCACAATGCAATCTGGGCATGCATTGTCGTATCTGTTGCTGTACTAGGACGCTGTTGTTAGCAGGATATATTTTTACAGTGAGCCTTGAAAAATGTTGCAGGTTAGCGCTTAATGTTCTCATTCTTTGCCTCTTGTAATAAAGGTCTCAACGGAGATATGGTGGGACGGGGGTGTTCCGAGAAAAGACGGTTTATTGCACACAAAAATATTATCAGAATATTAGAAGAGATGTTATTATTAGCGAAGCGAGCTTGAAAATATTTGCACTTGATCTCGCTTAAGTTTCCTCTATTAAGTACTGGTAGGATTCTATGCAGTTCTGTTTGTTAAATCCCGCTTCGGATAGCTAAAATTTTCTTAGAAATACACCTAAAAAGGTTTTAGAAGTAAGATTATATAGATCGCGAAGAGAACGATGCAAGTTCAAAAATGTTTTCACTTCATCTTACAGGCTTATGTACGTTTTAACAGAAAATTAACATATAGGAGTTTTTTGTCTTTCGAAAACTGGTTTTTCGAAAGACAAAAAATTGAGAACCCGTTTGCAGTGCCATCTAACGGATTGACTATCACAGACACACGTACAGAAGAATAAGATATAAAAAAAATTTGATTCAGTAACCCCTGAGTAAGCCTTTTTATAAAACTTTTCAGCATAGCTTACTAATCAAAGCTTAGTTTAATTACTGTTTAACTTAACGCTTCTATCAAACAAAATCAGAATAAAAAACAGTCAATCTGTTTGTGTTTGCTGTCTCGATAATTGCGGAAAACTTGGTACACGGGTAAACCATATCCTGGAATAGCATTATAAATAGGAATTAATCCGGGAGCATGTTCCCTTGGGATAATTTTCTACTATAACGCGAGTGAAGCCACTGCCGGTAACTAGTATATTATAAATCGAAATATAGGCAGGCAAGGATATGTAGATTGCGAAAACCACACGCTCTGGTAATATTTGGGGTCACATTTTCATAAGGGTAACAGAATACCAAATGTACATTATGTAAATTATTTTTAAGTCAACCTTACCCAGGCTTATTATGACCGATATTTAGGTAGGTACTATTTAATAAGAGAAAAGTCCAAAAGTCTGTAATTTAACGACATACAACTTGTGTGAATGTTTGTTTCAATTTTGTTTCTTCATAACAGCCATTTAAATAATAAGGTCAAAAAACACGACGATATATTGATACCGAAGGCCGTATAAACAACCTTCTAAGGGAGGAAATAGACTGCGCACATAAACAAGCTAGTTTGTGTTTATGATCGGCGAACATCTGTGCTTTCCTCATAATGATTCACATGATGCGCGCCTGAGCAAGTGAGCACTTAGAGTGACTTGCGACATTTTTATCAGAGTATGACCCTTCTTAGCTCAGTATACATGGAACTTTCTATTTTTAATCCATTAGCTTTCAAGACTTGACGAGAGCTTCTAGAGAAAATGTCATAATTTCCTAAGTGACGAAATTTTTTTTTTTTTTTAGTCGTTATAAACTAGTGCTTGACTGCGATCCCACCTGATGGTAAGCAGTGATGCAATCGTCGATGGTGAGGCGCACTAGTTTATTAAAAGCCTATTCACTCTAGCCTTGAAGACACCCAAATCATAATCGGACGGAAAAACCGCAGCAGGCAGATTGTTCCAGTCCCTCGATGTACGCGGTATGAAGGACGAGGCGAAACGCTTAGTCCGGACCGTAGAGGTTTGGACAACGTAAGGGTGGATACCCGCCGTACGACGGCTTGTCCGATGGTGGAAAGGGGATGGCGGAATCAATTCATGCAATTCCTGCGCACACTCTCCGAAATGCATCCTGTAAAAAACCGAAAGGCTGGCTACCCTGCGCCTGTGCTCAAGGCTTTGTAGATTGGAGTTAGCCAAATCTGGATCCCCAATTAACCTCTTTGCACGCCTTTCCACTGAGTCCAAAGCTGCCAGGTGGCATTTTGCAGCTCCAGCCCATATGTGGCTGCAGTACTCCACACACGATCGGACCTGTGCTTTGTATAACATTAAAAGCTGTCCCGGTGTGAAGTACTGCCGGACCTTTGCCAAAACGCCGAGTTTCCTAGCAGCTATCTTGGCCTTGGACTCAATGAACCGCCCAAAGTTCAGATCGGAGGAAATTTCAACTCCCAAGAGTTCAGCTCTTGGGAGTTGAAATTTCCTTCCTTTTTTTTCCTTTCCTTCCAGGCGGTCGGTGCATTCCAGGGATACATTCCGGAAAGCAGGAGCCAAGGTGAACGGGCTCCTTTTAGCGGTGAATAGACACGCTTGTGTTTTGGTGGCGTTGAATCCCACCAAATTGGCTTCGCCCCACTTGGAGACTGCCTGAAGTGAGTCATTCGTACGCTCTACCATAGCCTCTCTTTCAGACTGGATTAGCTCCCTACTAGCCTGAGTACTCGGCATGTATCTTTCTACAACTGTGCTATCATCTGCATACCCATAGATACCGGGCAGCAGCAGATCGTTGATATGGAGCAGGAAGAGAGTTGCAGAGAGAACAGACCCCTGAGGAACTCCGGCATTAGTTAACATGGGCTCTGATGAGCATCCGTCGACAACAACTCGGAGGGACCGTTCACTCAAGAAGTCTTTTATCCAGTTAATCAGGCCAGGAGAGATGCCGTACGCTGGAAGCTTACTCAAAAGGCTAGCGTGCCATACCCTATCGAAGGCCTTCGAGACGTCTAAGGAGACTGCAAGTCCTTCCCCATTCTTCTCGAGGGCCTCGCCCCACAAGTGAGTGGCATACACTAGTAGGTCCCCAGTAGACCGAAATGTAAAGGATTAACCACATAATTCAGTGCCGCATTTAAATTCTATACATTTTTGATTTTTTTCAGTGAGTTCAAGCGAAACGGTTGTTATGCTTTTGGGTGTAAAATCATCAGATACCTTTTCTGATTGACTTTTACTGACTAAAACTCACCTATTAGTTATTCAGTTATCCCGGGTGTTTTAGGGCCACGGTAAATCTTTCGAATAATCTCCCAACTCAATAATACAATACTTTGTCCATTTCTCTTTATTATTTCAACAGTTGATATCTGATAGGTTCAGAGTTAGTTTAGGTCGCCTGAAAGGGATAATATAAGCAAAACCTTAAGTACTGATCCATTATTTTGAAAGGGTATAATATTCCTTTATAAAAGCACTTTATTACTGGAAATTAGATGTATTTGTGTCTGAGATATGAATGTCTGTGTTCTTTACGAACACGTAGGCAAAGGTCCACTTTATTGAAAATTGAATAGCATTGAACAGTACTATTATTTGATTTTCAATAGACTTCATCACAAGTCTAGAGTCTAACTAGTTGAATATTCCAAAACTACTTTCGAGAGAGGCGGCGTTATTATTCCAAACATGCGTGACCGATGGCGAGCTCGATATACATGGAGTTTTAAAAATAGATCACATCAATTTATAAACATATTTTAAGGGTCTACCTGAGTTGTTTTGCTTAAGTCAGCAAGTAATATTATATACGAATTTACAAAGACCCTTTCTGCTGCTTCTATCATAAACGTATTATTCTCAAGGACCACGGTGGACATCGATGGGAGAAAACAGATTTATCCAATTACAGGTCGAGTAACCGGCTTTGAAGGGTACCTACTTGATTTGTTTTTTATTACATTACGTAGTCATAGGTAAGCCAGTTATTTTATCAAAGCGAATGGAGTTCGGCCTTCGTTTAAAAAGAGAAGGACCATACATATAGGCCGCTAAATCAAAGCTTTGACGACAAATAAACCGTGTGCCCGATGGGTTTTCTCATTGACAAAATGCCGAGTGTCACTACAGGTTTTCATCGTCTTTTTACCAGTATTGAGTATCAATGTAGCTACTACCAAAGATAAAAAACCCATTGAGCTGACCAATAAAAAAACAGGAAAATAAATGTCAATACTTCTTTGCCAGTTTATAAATTTTGTAATTATTCAACAAAATGAACTAAAGATAAATCAGGTACATAACACAGTTAGCTAATTATTCCCTTGACATTTGCAAATGCAAACCGGAAATTAGCAGCATCGAGTGTGCAAGGCAAGGACGGGTCTCACACAGACCTGAACTTGTAAGTGATCCCGTGAATTAATTATATACTGCTAACTACCTATTTATAGGGTGCCGTGTATCGGGGAGCACGTTAACCATGTATTTAGGTTCTTACCGAAATGACCAGATCCGCGGATATCGATTAAAATGCGAATAAAAAAGTAAAGCATTTTTGTTCCATGTATCAAATTAGACCCGAGTCATTGAAACTCCATAGAAAATGTCCCGGAGAAATCAAACCACAAACCGGAGGATCGTTCGGGAAACTTAAATTGATGTGAAACTAGTAAGATTCATTAATTTTATAAAGTAGATTTTGGGTCTGTCTATGTCCACTTAAGTAGTTTTTCCAAATTACTCGGTGGATTTTGATGGCATATGAGTGTTAATTAATAAAGGAATAAGAAAAAATAATTTTTACCTCGTTTTGCCATGCCGATTTTAAGTGATGATTTTGATTAATTGGACAAATCTACAAAATAAACAATTCAGTCAGATTCGGCTGCATTACAAAACCACGGGATTCAACCCTACATGCCCTTACCCGTTGCTCTGACATTCATAACATCATAATCCTTGAATAAGATAACATAGTAAATAGTCCTAAAGTAACGCATGTTTGCATAACAATAGTAAAAGACAAAGTAGCTTTCTTAGGAATACACTGAGAAACTTTAGGTAAGATCTCAACAAAAATCAATTTATGGATATATGTACTTTTGTTTTTTGAAACGCGTAAACGGTTTGGAAAACTACATTGCTTTTGACCCGGCTATTTTTATGGTTCAGTTTTTTTTTTAATTTAGCAACTTTAAAAAAAGGGAGAAGGAGGCCTTTGTCCGCAGCGTGATAATGTAGGCTGGAGAGCATAGAAGTAATGCGCAATGTTCGCGCGTTATTTTATTTACTGACGTATTGTGGGTATAACAAGTAATAATAGTTTTCAAATTGTGTGGCATATGCTATTCGAGTTTACTGTTACTATGTAACTAACTAATGCTAATTGTGTAAAATAAGTCGTACCTAAATATTTTAATTAAATTATACTTAAGTAGGTATAAATTATTTTAAATTATTTTATTTATCCACGCTCTGAAGCGCAGCAACAAAACAGAGAACAAAAGTGACGAATAACAAATGATACAGCAATATTTGTTGTATTATTCTGTACTTTTGTTTTTACCGTTTTCGAATAAATATTTTCCATTCTTCGTATGTACAATATGTACATGTACATTTTAAAACTGGGACATTTCTATACCAAAACCAGTTGTTGCGTCTGAAATGTTAGTTGAAAATACTGTGTGCTTCCTCTGTACAACCGTCGTTAAATCTGAAACGGTTTAGTCCCCCACTAGAGAATGCATCGACAAATTTTTTGATGCAGCGACACGATCGTACTAAAAAAAGAAAAGTGGGTTTTGCGCCACCGCCGTTGATGGGCTGACGAATTTTGTCCATGAAAATCGTATGCACACAAATAGAATTTTAGTTTTCACTATTCAAATGTACAAAAGGTATCCTGATTGTTGTATTGTTTGCAATATTGGTTTTGGTTTTCTTTTGAAGTAATTGATAGGGCGTATTAAACAGTTAAGCTAAATTTGGTGAGGTCACACCATGAATGGGTGACCATCCACTGCTACATACCGAGTTTCTTCTGTGTCTCAGATATCACAATAAGTATTTGGCCTGGCCTATTATTTGAACATGTACGAGTATATCAGTCGTAACGTATATAGTCTGATATTAGTAAATCTGGCAAGAAGTGGTATAATAAGGTAGGATCGTTTAGTTTTTAGTAAGACCTTTTGGTTTAAAATGTATAAACGTTTTGAATGGTTTTTTAATCCATTAGCTTCTACCACCGCCGTCGCTCGAGTGTAGGTAAGCCGGAAATTATCCCAAAGGAACATATTCAGAGAATGAAAGTATCCTATATATCCTAATCCACGTTGTGTTAATTCTTATTTCTTTATACTTACCAGCTGACGCTGGGTTAGTTTGACCTCGGATAGGCCTTTATTTTTCTTTTTAATGATTAATTTTCATTTTAAGCTATTTAATAGTGATTAGTTAATTTTATTCTGTTGTTTGCACTGTGTGAATCTCTAATTATATATTTTTCTCTTTCTAATCCCGAATATAGTCTCGCTTCATAAATCCAATCCTATATTATGAAGTGAAAAGAAAACAAACAGACAGATATACTCTTCTGTTCAAGTCTGGTCGCCACTTTTTTTATTTCATAGTAATTATGTAACTTAGGAAGGCCAAACTTCAAAGGTATAGTAACTATTAAAAACTAATAAATATTCTTTACCATTAAACGCAAATGTGACATAATAATATTTGAAATTACAAAAAGCATTTTAAAAAACACACATAATTATATGTTACGATATAGTTACGTGTTTTTTAAAATTGCTTTGCACTTTGACTTTTATTATGTAAACAGAAAATATTGCAAGCTGTACATTACAGTCACGTACTGTCATCAACAGAGTCCGAATTAACACATGCTTAAGGCAATCTGTATCGAAAGTTCCTCGAAAGGATTTATTTTTGTTTGAATCATTAAAATAATATTCTGACTTCCCTTTAAATGAAATGTTGAATATTCAATTCGTTAATGAGGTTAATTTTAATAAAGCATTTATTTATATAGGATCGAAATTCTGACAACATTATGATTTCCAGAAAGAAGTTAATTAGATAGGTAATGTTATGAGAAATTTTATCATTCGTGGATGCACCCGTGTCGATTCTCATTATGAAGGGAAACTCATTAAAGTGGGAAAATTGAATCCATAAATTAGCATAAATCACGACTGTAAGCCCCCAGGGGCTAGGCAGAGGTGGACTGTGTGATTGTTCGACAGAGTCATCGAGGCCATGAAACGTAAAGAGCAACTGAAGGAACACAGGGCAAATGGGCGCTAATGAGTAATAGCCTGACACACCCTCTTATTCCACCTAGAGTGGTAGAAATAGTTTGATGATTTGCCATCTCGATAAAAAGAGGTTTGCTAGTTTACAGCTACATTTCGCCAACTGTGTTAAGTATGATACCTACTATGTAATAGGCAGCGATAACGACCTGTATAAATAAGCCTTTTGCAGATCTGCCAGAAGAAATTTCTATAGCAGTGACCGGTTCCTTAGTACTATCACTACATAGTATAAAACAAAGTCGCTTTCTCTGTCTCTATATCCCTATGTATGCTCAAATCTTTAATACGCAACGGATTTTGATGCGGTTTTTTTTAATAGATAGAGTGATTTGAGAGGAAGGTTTATATGTATAAAACATGCATAATATAGTAGAGTAACACTGATTATTTTGCACTTGCTTTTTGTTGTTGTGTTTTGTTGTGCATTACCGTTTCCCTGTACCTACGTGATTACATATTATAAAATAAAGCCGCCCACCGCAGCGGTTTCTCTGTTCGCGACATCTCAAAAACTACTTAACGGCGTTTCATGTGGTTTTCACCGAAACACAGAGTGATTCATGAGGAAGGTTAAGATGTATAATATTATAATAGAGAAAACCGAGAACTTGAAAGATTTGTAACACCTGTGAGTGGCTGTGATGGGTTGATAGTAGATAAATAAATGATCCGCTCCTGTCTCATTTGGCCGGCCGAAATAACAGAACACCTGGTATGCCTCTTGCTGTTTCATGAAAATATGAAACCGTATCAAAAATGGATACACCACAAGATCAAATAACATTGCCGCACCTCACGCAAATAGCTAGTTTTATAAATTTAATCCTAACAGTATAAGGTTTGTTTGTTTCTTGTGCTTTCACACTTTAACGACTGAATGAATTTGAATAAAACATTTAATTTGGGCATTGGGTAAGCCATTGGCAGATATAAATTTTTATCAACATTAAGTATAGTTTTTATCAACCAAAGCTAGTCCGTGTTTATTTTTTTTTATCTCGATTGTATGACATTTTTATGTGCCTATAACATACTCGTATTATGTATCTTATAACTGCCTTTTTCCAATGAACCGTCTCAAATAGGATATAATATATCATTGCGCTTTTATTTCCCGATGAGGAAGGCTAAGGTATTACTAATGACACGTCTAAGCTAAGGCTCAACTAAGACGCTACCGTAGCCTTGGATCGGAAAAGATAATTGAAGGAACACAGGTGGGTTCCAGTCAAAAAAAGTTTGATACTCCCTCTCACTCCACTTAAAGTGGTAAAAGTTAATTGATGATATCTAAAGTAAGTGACTACAACATTTTAGAATTACGTGACTCAAGATATTAAGTGTCATCTGGACTGTAATAATTTTGTCTAGTTTTAATATTGTTTATGTAAGCTGGGCCTATCGTATAATATTGTATACTTGGTTTCTATAATAGCATGTATCATTAGATATTTCCCAGCATATTTTTTTTTATTGAGTATTGAGAATAAGTATTGAGTATTCAGTAATGTATATATTTTCCAGCGGCTCAAACCAAGACCTCAAAAAAATTAAGTTGCCAACTTTAACAATATTTACGATTGGCTATCTCTTTGTTTTTATTTTCCAGCGTGCTATGTTTTACTGATTCCTTCAATAAACATTTTAACTATATACCGCCACACCTGTATTTCTTGAAAGGGCAAGAAGAAATATTTGACAATCAGGACTCTAGCTGGTCAAAATTGGCAATCACTTAGAAGTACCTGACCCGTAAGAGCGGTACAATTCTATTAAGCGAATAATATTGAGCACAAGTTTAGCACTCTTGTATCAAACAGTAAATATTTTATAAAGACGATGTCAAAACTAAACGAATAAACGAAAATTTTATGGCTTTATCTAATCATAGTTTAACTTACAACATCAATTTGAAATTGATTTAATAAAATCGACTTGTAAGTAAACTACTTGTTTTAGTACCTAATCAATCTTTAATAAGAAAACTTAAACGGGACCAAAGTCATAATATCGGCATTGTTAATGATTATTATTTAATTTAATAACCCGACGTAAGTTTCAAAAGTATTTAATGTGAGTTTGAAAGTGTGGTAAAGTGAAGTTACCACGGAGCTGCCATAACTTAATATTGGTAAAGTTTTTCTATTGTTTTCATTAAGGAGGCTAGTTAAGATTTTAATAGCTCGGCGACAGCTTTTCTGAAGTTTTTAGTCGTACGTAAAATAAACGATTAATAAGTAAAACGGAAACAGGGCTAAATTTTTCATTTACATACCGAAATAAATTCAATCAAAATTGTTTGTGGTTTTCCAGTGAAACAAATGAAATTCTTTGTTTCACTTAAAAAAATTACCAAAGAATATACGTAACATATTTCAGATTTTGTTCTGAAAATTTACGAACAACTTTATAAGACCGCGAGAAGTTAAAAGTAAAAAATAAATTAGGTGAATAATAAAAAAATAAGTATCTGAAATCTAAGGTTGTAAAAATAACTCAAAAGTTGAAAAAAAAAAACAATTTTCCTGCTACAAAAAATAATCTGAAAAAAGAAACTTACCTTTAATCAACACGAAGAAATAATTTCAGCTGTTAACGGCTGGAAGGTTTACGTGAAACTAGTAACGATCACTTTTTCAAGTCAGTATGAGAGGCTTCAGTCTGCTTCCGTGGTCGCCGCCGATGGTTTTTGAAAGCAAATGAACGGTGCGAAGTGCCGACGCGGTTTATATAGCGATGCGGTACTACTAAGCTACGCCGCGCGTTTCACTTGCGTAGGTGCCGTGGGGTGCTACGCTGCTACGGGGCTACGGTGCTACGAAGGTGCTACGGAGCTACAGATTAGAATGGACTTTCAAAGAATTTGCGATTTGTTTAATTGATTGTTTTGTTTAGCATTTCGAAATAAATATAACCAATTACATTAGCTCTTTCTACAATAATTTTGAAATAAGTATTGAAGGGTTTCGTTTAAGTTTCTGTTACGTGCTTTTTGCTGTGTTGTCGCTAAAACGAAGCAATTATAATTTAATTACTTAAATTGTTAGGGATTTTGTAAAGTTATTCAATTTCACATTAAAGTAATAAGTTTATGGATACATAAACTTTATGGGGTGGGCAGAAACTATAGAACAGCCCATGATATAAATGTTGTATAGCTACTTCGTTCGTTCTACGTTACTTCATAAGTAATTGTTTATTCGTCACATCATAATTTTATGGCAAATACCAACAGGAGGAGCAGCAGGATGACTTACCGGGTTTGTAAGTCGCAGGTTCAAACCCAGGCAGAAGCATTAATTTGTGTAATTTTTTTCATCGTTACTGCTCCTAGTCACTGTCCTAGATTCAAAAATTCGAAGATATTTTACATCCACCAATTCACACTGGTCTCACGCGGAGGTTTACTGCCTGTTCTTTCTCTTAGTGAGAAGGTCTGCATCCCAGCTGAGGAATCATTATAAGGCTGTATGTTTATTATGCTTGTGCTATGCCAAAACACATATGTTCGCATTAATTATTGGACAAAAATTTATCGAGTTTGATTGTTTAAAATAACTTTTTGGGACTTTTAGTAATAGTTCACATACTTAAAAATTTACGACGAAATAGTCTAATAAGTAATGACCAAAAGGTCAAAAGTAATTTGACATTTGAGCGAAACCTACGTGAATGTGTTTTTAAAATACTCGTAAGTTTTGTCGAGTAAGCAACATTTTTAATGAACAGTTGACATTTTATATAAAGATATTTGGAAAACTAGGTTGAATTTTGTGATCGATTGGTAGATTATGAAAGAGTTTTCTTTGTTTCACGACATGGGGGTGATTTTTAATATAATGTCATTAGTTCGTTAGGTCAGCTTTTGTAACACCCACGCTTTCGTCAAAAAATCTTCCTGTCTCCTTAACTCTTCTTCTTTTTTTTATGTTCCAGCGCTACGTGATGCTGGGACCGCGTTTTCCGTAAACATGAATATTGCCTGCCGAGCATTGAAATAGCGTTTATTTAAGGCTTGCACGAATAGAAGAAACCGAATGATACACAATGCTGAACACTTCCACAGTCTTAAAAATATCTCTTCAGCGTCTACTGTCGATATTAAGTATGGTCTTAATATCGACAGTAGACGCTGAAGAGATATTTATATTAAGACTACTCTATCGACTTGATCTCAACCATCATTTCTTTACTGTGCCTTATCGTGATCGTTTAAATAAAGATTGTTACTTGTACTCCAGTATATTTCCATCCTTGTACTGTAAAACCTATATCCACCCGCTATCCACAGTTTACAGCCTCACTCTTCCAACATAATTCCACCCACTTCTGTTCTTCTCTTCATATCCAAATTGCTGTCTGCCTGCGTCGACAAACAATAGCCCTATATCTCCTCAGATCTTAAACGTCTTCTTCAATGTCCCAATCATCACGCTGACTTCACTCACTGTTATTTCTTCATTCAGTCTATTTCTCAGAAAAATGTTCTCCCCCAGGAAATCAAGATGGCAACCAGCCGATTGACTTTCAAAGTTCGCGACTACATTCCTAAGAAAGTGGCGCTAGTATTGGCATAGAACTAACTTATTTCCAACTGTATATTTCTACATATTGTTAAAATATTTTTGTATCTGTATACTTTAACCATTTGAGAATATATTTGAATTATATTCTATTATATGTTTATATTTAAATAAATATTAAGTGTTCGCATTTAAAGCTCCATATTACCCCTAACATAAAGTGTCAATTAAATAAATCGATTTTTGAGTATTTTTATACGAACAAGGAACACAAAAGAACAGAAATTATCTACGAAATTATCTAATTATACAACTTGAAAAATTAGAATGGAAACAGTCGTGTCCTCCTGTATTATTCAATTCATAATGCCAGTAGATAACGATCAATTAAAAGGGTACGAATTAATTCGATTTTATAAAACATTTGTTCAGCTCCACCAATGAACTTCCATTGAAAACTTTAAACTCCATTTCATTGTTTACGCTACGTGGGATACACGTTATCTAATTATCCATCATAACAAAATAGTTATAACCAGTTATAACCAATTTCCGTTCGGTCAACAGACAGTTAATGGGATTGGCAACCATGAGCAATACATCAACACTTTGATAAAATTATCTCTCAATATGTCACGATAGGCTTTAATAACAATTTGGGGGCTGAATGGAAAACACCGATTAAATGCCTGTGTACACTATCAAGATAAGAATGACAAATAGCCTCAATAGGACAGAGCTCTCTTTAAGCTTTTATCGCTTGTGAATCACGTATACAGTTTCCTGGAGAGAGTTATTACACGTTATGATGTGAGCCGGAATAAGCACTGATAGCATGTCACACGGTGTTCATTATTAACAGTCTGTTTGTAGAGTATAAAACATGGAACTTATTGTAGCGCTTTACTGAGAAATTTGAATGAAGTGTAACTTATACCGACGAACATTTTTGTTGTCATCAGCTTTATGTAACATTCTTTTTAAGTCTACTAACGTATTAGTTTTAGTATTCACTATCTGCCTGGCCTTTTCCAAACTATGTTAGGGTCAGTTTCCACTCCGGCCTACCTCCACAAGACCACAAATCCAGTCCGCCACTTATTACGTATCATGATTTTAATTAACTCTTTGGTTGACTAGACGAATACAATAGTAATGGATACAAAATAAAATCGAAACAGGAAGTTATCGAAAATGTCCTCCGCATATTAGTTTATTTGTTTTGCAGTCTACGGGCAAAAATATTTCGTAATGTCATAATATTCCTGTAATGTTCGGTTAATTTTGTCACTAGAAGATAATAAACACAATCTACATAGATTATTTGTCTAATAATAACCGACATAATATTAGCATTTGGATTATTGAATACTGTATGAACTTTTAGCCCTAAAAAAATGTTAGGCCTTCGTTCTCTGAAAAAAGTTTATGAAAATATGATTTACTAGCTCCCAAGTCTTCAGGCCACATTACAACACCCACATCAGGAATGAAAATACGAGGATCAATGTTTTTGGACACTGTAAAACTTATGATATTGGCATTTGTAATGTAATCTTTGCTTTTGCAATGTCCGATAAAGCTAAACAATTGTTAGAGTTAATTTTGAGGTAGATTATAAGGTTTTGTTTTTTTCTCTACTGGGCGATGTGGTCGTAAAGCGACAGAGCCCATCAATCAAAAAAATAAATAATAAAAAAGGAAACACCCACGTGTCGTTCCCACTAAAAACGGCTACAACCAGTGAAAAATATTTCATTTTAGTGATTACAAGGAAGGATTACTTTTAGTAATCTTACTTCATCAGAATTTGTTCTTAACTGATGACCTTATGAGTAGTTAAGAATAGGTTTTAAAACCATGACATAAATAAAGAAGACGAAATACGTTAAGGTAACCCGTTTAAGGAATTAGTAGTTCTTTAGTAAAAATTAGTGCAGATTGATAACTAAAAACTTTGATAACGGCTGTTGTTCGTACAGCTGCGATGATCTCGCATTTTGTTCACCTAGCTAGTCGTCTAGCAGTGCATTCGGCACTAATTTTTATGTGTTTGTTTTTGAGTTTCAAATTATCTCTATCAAATAATATGCAGTAAAAACCAAAAACATATATTTGGTGGTACAAAGATGCTTATTTTTATAAGGTTTGAGCTGATTATTAAAAAAGCGCAGCATGACTTAGATATTTACTCTAAATGTTTCTAAAGCAATTTGGTAACGTGTACTTATCTAAAATAAACAAAATTATTTTCAGTACTAAATCTTTGTGATAAAGTTCTTTAAACTCTTTGTAAAGGTTTTCCTTATTTTTCCCGTTCTTGGAATAAACGAAGTGGGTTTTAAAGAAAGTAAAATTATTTGTTTGGGACTAGAAATTATTTTTAAATCATTTCGCTTTTAATTATAAAGGAGAACGTGGACGTCCACCACTCATTAAACGGCATTAAGGGCAACAGGCCGGAAGTATTTTAAAAATCTTAATGGTTCCGTAAACCAGCGGCTTAGTACAAGCAACACAAATTACAATTATTGTTTCCTTTTTTAACTTTTTCTTCACTCGCATTTAACGTTTTATTTATTTATTTAAACTTCATGCACCGTAGTGGCACATATGCGTACTTAATGCATCAAGAGATTCTCTACCAGTCAACCTTTGGGTTAAAAATACAATATTGTGTTAGGTCTGCACAATAAATAAATACTTACTACAAATTATACTTCAAATTGATAGTGGTATCGTTAAATTAAGTTATTGATAAAATACGTATTTTCGTTAAACTATCATCAGGACCGAAAGTGGGTGGCAATATTAAGGTGATCATAAACCGGGTCAGAATTTGTACCCCTCCTTTTCTGCAAGGAATGTCCGACGCCATGGGTCGAGAGCCTTGAAGCAGAGGTCAATGGTAATGGCATGACTCAGCAGAATATACAGTTCAAGTCACCCTAGCCGATGATTTGGATCTCCGTAGAGGTCGTAGATACCTTGTTGAATAGAGTTTCCCTTTTTGGAATCCCTAACGACATAAGGACTTACCATGGGTGACATTTTGAATGAGACTCTTCATATGATTGGACCACATTAGATGTGTTAAAATTCTGCGGTATAGTTTGAAAGATATGCTGTGTTTTTGGAGCAGACAGGACAACTAAAGGAACACAGGTTGGTTTTAGTCTAAAAAGTGCTCTCACTCAACCCAATGCGAGGGGGAAGTTAAAGTTAGTTAAGTTCAAGTTACCCAGTTCCCACCGCATAAAAAGTTGCTAAAATGTTTCGTGTCTTTTTTTTAACTACTCTGGTTTTAATAAAAATATAAAACCCATCTTTATTCGCAATCTGGATGGATTGTGTAAGGAATGATATGTGACCCTATCTTCAAGAATGTACAATGTGGAAAGCAGGTTTAAAGCATGGAAAACAACAATTCTAATACTGTATCTAATGAGACGAATCAACTGACTGAAAAATATTGACGAGCAAGAAATAAGAGCTGCTATGCTGTTCTCTAAAATTGCAGTAGCGCGTGACAACTGTGAGTTGACAATGACAGTTCTTCATACATTTGCGTTCGCTGTATGAAGGCTGTCTCGACGTCGAGCTCGTCGCAGCTTACAGCCATGAAAATGACTTTTAGAGAATATCACTGCTGTATCACCAGTGATTTCAGACGGCCGTTGTGTCTACTACATCCAATTGAAAAAAAGCATACAAAGATTTCGCTTCAGTAAGCCTTTGAGCAAAACTGTACGTCCAGAACATAAGTTCAGCTTACACCTCCCGGCAAAAAATATCGTTGCAATATTTCACTGTGCTTGCAAGACAGAAGCCTATTTTTTTACAAGCTCTTATTTAGCTTGCATTGTTTGTCTGTTTGGTTAGGTCAAATCTTGCAAATGAATTTTAAAACCGGCTCTACCTAATCAATAGAATTGTTTTGCAGAGATGTTCAGATTGGATGATTGTAATCCTTAACTATGTGATGCCGCGGCCACACACTCGACGAGTAGCATGGGAAGTAACGAGGAAAGGAGGCAGAGACATAGTGTGGCCACGTTACTCGTCATGCCACTCGTCATGCTCCTCGTCCTGCCCACTGCTCCCTATCTTGTCGGTCTTTGCGCGCGAGAGAGAGAGAGCAACATCGCGGCAAATCACGGCAGCGCGAGGAGCAGAGCGATGAGCAGCGCGAGGAGCATAGTCTGGCCGCAGCATGAGGTCGGGTTTCGGGTACTTTTGAAAGAGAGTGGCCCTTAAACGCAAAGGGCGAAACGCTCGCTTCTCGGAAGAAGGCATTTAAGAATTTCCTAACAAAAAAAACTAAGTGAAGTCATTCTAAATCCATATTACGGACTCCTGAAAACGGCCAACTCGACTCAAAAACTTATGATATTGGCATTTGTAATGTAATCTTTGCTTTTGCAATCTTTGTCTTTGCGCGCGAGAGAGAGAGAGCAACATCGCGGCAAATCACGGCAGCGCGAGGAGCAGAGCGATGAGCAGCGCGAGGAGCATAGTCTGGCCGCAGCATGAGGTCGGGTTTCGGGTACTTTTGAAAGAGAGTGGCCCTTAAACGCAAAGGGCGAAACGCTCGCTTCTCGGAAGAAGGCATTTAAGAATTTCCTAACAAAAAAAACTAAGTGAAGTCATTCTAAATCCATATTACGGACTCCTGAAAACGGCCAACTCGACTCAAAAACTTATGATATTGGCATTTGTAATGTAATCTTTGCTTTTGCAATCTTTGTCTTTGCGCGCGAGAGAGAGAGAGCAACATCGCGGCAAATCACGGCAGCGCGAGGAGCAGAGCGATGAGCAGCGCGAGGAGCATAGTCTGGCCGCAGCATGAGGTCGGGTTTCGGGTACTTTTGAAAGAGAGTGGCCCTTAAACGCAAAGGGCGAAACGCTCGCTTCTCGGAAGAAGGCATTTAAGAATTTCCTAACAAAAAAAACTAAGTGAAGTCATTCTAAATCCATATTACGGACTCCTGAAAACGGCCAACTCGTTATTTTTTATGCAGCCCCATGGGGTATGAATTAAAAGGGTTGGTCGAGAAGAATACGAAAAACAAAAACTACGTCACTATAAATCCAATATTGCTCACAATTTTTTATAAGCTTGTTTTGCACAAATAAGTACCTACCATTAAAAATATTTTTAATGAAAAGATCGGCTTTTCCGGAAACATGACACTTTTAGCTTTATAATTAATCAACTAAATGAAAGGGCGATGTCTGATTTTTGTATTTTCCACGAGGCGTAGATATACCGTATGACTGTGTCTTAATTTTATATTGAAAATATGCTAAGTCACAATTTATAATGACAGTTCGTTGACTTCTTAGCCATAAAAACGCCCTTCAGTTGTTTTTAATAACCACATACTATACTGACATGTACAGTGAAGTTATGTGGTTGGTTGAAATTGAGCTAAATCCATAAATCGGTAAAATTAAACCATCTATCTCCGCGAGACAAAAGCCAATCGCTGAGACCGGGATTGGTGATAAAAGAGTGGTCTAATATTAGACCGATATGATCGTTGAGCGGCCTATTCAAACCCTCACTAGACATACAAAATATAAATCATCTGTACGAATGAGGATTTAATATCCGACTCGAATATAAAATCCAGGAACGGGTTTGATTTTGCGGCTGATAGAGGACCGTTTCTTTAATTCTTTATTGTACACCATGATGAACTATATATTTATGTGGATAACAGAGTTCATAGAAAATAAATACAATGACGATGGGATGGTATGTAATACATAGGCGAGCTTAACTCAAAGTTGAGTTTTCTTCCAACAAAACATTGAGTAATAGAGAGAGATCATGAAAGAGGGTAGGATTCACTTTTCACTGATTTAATCAAGTCAGGTTAGTACCAACAAGACTTTTATAAGTTGCAACACAACTTTTAGTGGGTACTCCGCCTTCCGTGTTGAGTCTTCTTAGTACACGCATGAAATCAGCGTAAATATCTTGACTTCTGTGAACTTTAAAGGCTGTACATTTGAGATAAGGGATTTCTAGCAAAATATTATTTTTTACCTAAAACATTTTCTTATTTATGCTTAGACTTTAATTCAAGTTTAACATCGAAATAGGATGTAAGGACACATACATTATTTCTACTTTAAGATATAGATTTTGGGTTGTTATCATTACTCATACGAAACATAGATTGTAGACCTACGGGAAAAGCTCTTACCTTACAAAAGAAATCCATCTATTTATGTTTTTAATAATATAATACAATAGTACGAATATCTAATCACATTTGAGCACATTGTAAAAACTAAGCCGTTTGATCCGAGCGCACGTTTATGCCACAATGGTACATAATAGATGGAAGTAAACTAAGTACCTTCTTCATGAGCCAGGGTTCACAGATAATAGGGGAAATGCTGCATATTTGGATTGTTATTGCTATGTTTTTCATCTTAAATATAAGGCCATACACAATTTTTATAAATACGTATTAAAATATTGTAATACCTTGCTGTTCCTGCTGACATTCATTCGAGAAATAAATTATAATTTTTCTAATACAGTTTTTCTTACACGTTAGCTATTATGAAATGAGAAATATCAAATTCTAACTCCGACCCCTCTGGCTAGAGCGAGAGGAACTGTCGGACTGAAATCTAAGTTAGAACATGATTTCGGATTTTTATCGACTAGTGTTTTTTAAGGTTTCTAAATTACAAATTGAATAATATTATAAGTAAAAATCACTCAAACTAAAACAGTACTTAATGGTTCTATCAATTAGAACGACTCATCTTCGACTTAATCACGAAAAATCATAAGGTAAGTATTCCAGATATACTTCATTTCCTCTACTTAGCGAGATAACACGAATAAATATGTACATTTTTAAAGAATCCCCTCTTTACTGGCGGAGCTTTTATCTACTTACGATTTAAATGGAAGCCAAACAGACGGTATGGAAATTATCGATAACTTTTATTTTAGGACATTGATCCTAATGATCTCGAGATATCGGGAACTTCTTCTAAGATCTCTCTTAATGCGAATCGAATCTAATTTTCATTTGGCATTGAATCAGCTGTATCATCACTTGCCTTGGGAACCTACACCATTACGTTCTACAACAGCTAGATACTGTTAAAGTGTGGCTATAGTATATAATGTATATAAGGTACCTACTCTTCAAGATTGCATTTTAGCGGTATAAGAGTGTAGACAGCGGAAGTCAAATGTCTGAACATACTTATAAATTGCTACTTATCAAATTGCTCTTTCCGCTTTGGGTGTAGCGAGAGGGAGTGTTAGACATTTACTGACTAAAATCCCCCTGCGTTCCTTCAGTTACCCTTTTCGTCCCAGGGATTCGAAAACTCTTTCAAACAATCCCGCAGAATTTTAACAAGTGCACACAATGCGCCTTGGACGTCTTTCTCAGACGGTGAGCTACCCATTGCCCACTGCCCGCGAGGCTGCGTCTACTTGTTTTAATGACTTAAACTAGCGCTTAACTGCGATCCCACTTGATTGTAAGCAGTGATACTACGGGGACTGAAAATCACCTTGCAACTCACGACACCTGGGGCCTAATATTAGGAATATCCCACCACCATGTACTGTAAGTGTGGTACATACTATGTATGGTAAATACTATGTATATATAGTAATACTATGTATGGTAAATACACGAATATGACGGCGTGGGCGTAAGTTATTAACTGATTTTCAACTGTCATCGTCTGACACTGTAACTATAAGTCAATTAGCTAATTGCACAAATTAAACTAGTGAAAAAAAATACATAAAACATTGTAATTCCCGCCGTTCGCGGAGTGCGATGTCGTCACTCCCTTTTTGTTTGTATTTAAGCTCACGTGAAAACCCCGTACATATTTTATTACAAGGAATATGAACATGGCTAATAGGCAACACCACAAAAACAAGCGCAATGCAAGTTCTTTGATCATAATTAATTATTATAAAGCTGACTGTAGCAACGATTCTTTTGTTTCCATTTGTATTCAGCGGAAAATTCTAATCTTAAAAATAAAAAATAACCGGGCAAGTGCGAGTCGGACTCGCGCACTGAGGGTTCCGTACCAACTTACCTATGAAAACAATTCAATTCTCGAATCGTGGCTTGAAGATTTTTCAATTTTTTTTTCTTGTCACGTAACAATTAATTTTCAGTTTTCAGACTTTTCCCTATAACAGTGCTATAATAGTTTGCTTCGTGCCAAATTTCAAGATTCTAGCTGAACAGGAAGTACCCTATGAATTTTGATTCCTTTGATAGTGTCGAAATGTAGATTTTTGTAACATAAACGGGCGTATCTTTTTTTCCCGTCAACTTACAAGTTTGATTTTTGCACAGCTTTAAGGGACCGCAGACTTAAGTATACAGTTTTAATTTCAACTTCATACCTCCACGCGTTCTTGAGACAAAGGGTCTTGACAGACAGACAGACGGACAACAAAGTGATCCTATAAGGGTTCCGTTTTTTCCTTTTCAGGTACGGAACCCTAAAAATGCATAATAGATACGGTTTTCATTGGTTTGCTGAAAACCTGCAGTTAGAACTACATTATGTATCTAGTGGTGTATTAGTAGTATTTAAGGTGGGAACTCATCTAATGTCTTTATCGGTTCCAGGGTGGAGCACGAGGGTTAGTTAGACTTTTGACTAAATAGAACCACACCTATGTTCCTGCAGTTGCCCCTTACCAGGACCACGGATCCCCTTTTCAGAAGTAGCCCCATGACCTTAGTAGGCTTCGGCCTTGCTGGGCTCCTACGGTTTTGCTGACAACATGCCGACGACGAATTGGGGTCAGTCCGGATAGTTACCGGACGAACGGATGGCGAGTTACCCAGTTTGTTTGTCATCCGCTAGCCCACGTATTTCTTTATTATACTCTTTATTGTACACCATTACATATTATGACAAAAATAAACTTAAAACTAAAACGCAAACAATAGGCGGCCTTATCGCATTCCGCAATCTCTTCCAGGCAACCACGTATATGGCTATGGTAGTCTCGGCGGCTGGCCTAAAAACACAGGATAAACATTTATGAAAACAAGCGTCAATTAGCGTTCTTATCGCTTATTACCTAAGTAGTTCAGAATCAGAATTTATTTATTTTTCTAGTTTTAAAAAGACATGTCATCATCAATTACTATTAGTAAGTAATCAATTTAAAATTTTATTTTTAAAATTCCTTAAAAAACCTCATTTTACAATAGGCTGTTTCATTTTTTCCATAGAGTACGAACTCTTAAAACCTATTTGGGTCGTTTCCTCTAATAGGTAATAGCACTAATAGCTGTTTTTCTACCATAGTTTAGTTTGGTGTATAATAACTTACAATATTTTTTATGATCTTGTTTCTCTTCTCATGTTTTAGCTCACATCACTATCATAAAACTTAACTTTTACAGTTACATCAAACAGGTCTATAATTTATAATGGATCGTAAGTGCTTTAAAAGGGTATCCAAGGGGAGGCACATTAACACTGTTGGATAAAATATTAACAGCGTGATTGAAAATTTCAATGTAATGTTGTAGGTATAGGCGATTTTACGACGGGGTTCACTGTAAGAATATTATTTGTTGGGTGCCGTTGACTTCTGTTTTATATTATAAGGAAGTAACCGTATGTTACCAGCTGCATAAAATACCCAAATATAGCATCTGTTACTGGTCGTCGTAAGATATTGCACAATAGACAAAGAATAAACTGTCTCTTTGTGTGTTGTGACAATAAGTGGGGAAACTAACCTCGCTGCTACAGTCGGACTGTTAATATGGATTATAACGTGCATATATCTATATAAGTACGATCCAAACAAATTAATAAATTCCTAAGCTCGTGTATCAAACTTTTATTCGCCGAAATGTGTTTTGATTCATAGGAGAACTTGAAAAACCATTTCGATATTCCCAATGATGTGAACCGTGTTAGAGAGTTCTGTACAAAAGCGAACTGGATTTAATAGAGGTCCATTTTCACACGTTACAAGGTTGAGTTTTTAATTAAGAAGGATTGGGTGTCCAACGAGCAGGTTTGAAACATTAGCTTAGTGGGAACTCAGGAACGAAGCCAGATAAAATGTTAATGAGTTCTTATTTTCCTCGAATTCGAGATCCTTTGTAAATGTCAAAGGCTAGTTGCATTGAAAATGCCTGATGAAGCAATTTAGATTGCTTTTATTGCTAGAGTTAACAAATTAATCTGCTTCCCTATTTCTGTTTGCACGTTTCACTGAAAAATAGGATATTAGAAATATAATTTTGCAATCAGCCTTAATTATATGACATTGATTCTGAATAGTGCAGTAATTGTCACAAATTAACACTTGTATAATTTTACGTATCTATTGTTTATTTCGTGCATACCTTAAAGCGTCGTTCATACTACGTTTCAAATCGTTAACCTACTTTTTTTAAAGATGGGAAATCATCCAATGACTTCTATTATTCTTCTCGCTCTGGGTCGCGCGGGAGGGAAGTTCAGACTTTTATTGACTAAAACTATACCGTGGTTTTGTGGGAAAGTTCGAAACGGTTGCCATGGCCATGGACACATGGAAAGTAAAGGACACGTGATGGTTTCCCTATATACGTGCGAGGAGTACCTACGTTACTAACTCATGCCGTTTCTCATCCGTTTGCAGAATTGAAAATAACACACAGAATCCATGTTGTGATATAAAATGTGCGTCATTATAAATCGATATCACCTTGAGTAGCTGGATACTTTCTCTCACGAGTTCCGTAGTATGCAAAGGTCGTGTAGAACTCACCATTTTGCTACTAAGCTAACATTTAAACGGATGTTGGCCAGCACTTTATATCAAGACCTTGTGTTTTCCTCACGGAGCTGAAGATAAAATAGTAGCAACAATGTTGCTTTAAGGAAAGTTTTAAAATATTTCATATTTAAAACGAAGCTGAAAACAATAAAGTCCTCTGTGTATTTAACTATTTACATTCTCTAATGCTTTGTGGCTTGCAGTGCTCGCTGCCGGCAGTGGCTGAATCGGGTGGCACGACATTGGTCAAGTCGGTAATTCGTCAAGTACGCAGTTCGTCCAATTTGAAATTGGTCAAAGCTGTAGTTCGTCTAATCGGAAATTTGCCAAATTATGGGATTCGTCTAATACGCAATTGGTCAAGTCCATGTACAGTCGATCAAACGCGAAACGTGTACCATCAAACGCGAAACGTGTACCATCAAACGCGAAACGTGTACTATCAAACGCGGTACACAGGAACGCAGGGGTGAATATTCTTTGATTAGGATGTTCACTTTTGTATTTATTTTTATTATTGATTTCTATCATAACATCGATACTTAACTTACTTATTAACTACTATAGAGTATTTAATTGCTGGGAATAACTATAAGACAACGTAAAATGTAGTTGCATTCTTGCAGAACTGTGCTGGTGCAGCCGCGACACACACAAAAAAAAATTACTGAGCAATGGCAGATTAGGATTGCTCAGGACATGTGGTGTTGTGCGAATGAACGCCATCGTACCACTAACGCAGTTGAGGCTTGGCATCGGAGGTTAGACATTAAAGCCCAAGAAAACACAACCTTTTTATGTACGTTAGTATTTTAAAAAAAGAAGCAAAATATTCATCATCTGCCTAGCCTTTTCCCAACTATATTGGGGTCGGCTTCCAGTCAAGCCGGATTTAGCTGAATACCAGTATTTTACGAGGAGCGGCTGCCTACCAGACCTCCACAACCCATTAACTGGGGTAACACGGTACTTCATGGCAAGACTGGAGTCAGATTTACTGGCTTCTGACTATCCGTAACGACTGCCAAAGATCTCCAAATGACAGCCGGGACCTACGGCTTAACGTGCTTTCCGAGGCACGGAGGAAACTCGTTATGTTAAGATGGTCACCCATCCACAGACCAACCTAGGCACACGTTGCTTAACCTTGGGGATCGACCTGTGCGGCTGTTATTATCTAGCCACGAGCTCCTCAAAATATTATATAACTAAAATGAAAAGAGAACAAGAAAAGCAGAGGGAAACATGCAACATAATAATAGATCCCAAAATTGAAAAGATCATAGAAAAGTTATTAAATGGTAAATTATAATTAATACCCAACACGACTGTTTGAAGCACTGTAACACATAATAACCTTTTTTTTTTTTAATCGACCATAAAAAGTGTAATCAGAATTTTTACATTAGGTGTTTCGCGCCGTTTCGTATTCGTTGCGTAGTTTTAAAGATCTTTGCAAACTTAGGGACAGACATATAGCGGGAATCAATTTTTTTTTTATACTATGTAGTAAGTAGTGATAATGATTACTATGTACATAAGTGTAAATATTAATAAAATAAATAAGTTAATATAAACTACCTCGGCACTTTCATTTTTTAGCCGACTGTACTTAAATCACTTGACCAATTGCGTATTAGACGAATTCTATAATTTGGCAAATTTCCGATTAGACGAACTACAGCTTTGACCAATTTCAAATTGGACGAACTGCGTACTTGACGAATTACCGACTTGACCAATGTCGTGCCACCCGCTGAATCTAGGATATTAAAAAAATATATTCTGAAAACCGTTTGTTTTACTCCGTGTGTCCGTACAATAGTGGATGGCCATCTATTGTCTGTTACAATGTAAGCTTAAATTAAAAATAATTTAAAATGGCATTATTGTAAACATTGTTTTTAGAAAGTGTAAATATTTTCAACACAAATAACTGCTAAAAATAGAAAAACTAAGAGTTTGTTAGTAAATATTCTAATAACAGAAAAAAGAAAAATATTTTATTTACACACAGTGTAGGAAAAACATGTAGAAACTTATGTTGAAACAAATAGGTCCAAATAGGTGAACAACATAATACCAATACTCGATTTATAAATAACAGTCATCGCCTACATACCTCAAGTGGAAAAACACAACTTAGTTAATATGTTCTTCAGAAAAGGCTGCCACAGGTCTATATTCCACACATTGTTCCAGTTTTGTAATAGCGAGCGGATGACTCGACTATCGAAACCGATTCCAGAACCTCAATTACACGTTCCATCTAAACTTCACGGAATCCATCTAAACTTTACTAAAAAAAAACTTTAATTGAAAGGTAAATCAACTTGGCGTCCCTTTGAACGCGGACATTTCATAAAGCTTGTAAGAGTAAATAGAGGAACTAGCGTGGCAATTCTCAAAACGGAATAACGCTACAAATATGACATATTTATCAACTGAAAAGTAATTTCGCGTGAAGTGGAATTTTATTTCTAAAATTGTTTTCTTTAAATTACTTATATCATTTCAACACGTTCAGGCCGTCATCAGTTTTGACAGACCTGTTGGTCTAGTTGTTAGTGGCCCTGAGTACTATGCCTGAGGTCGTGGGATCGAATCCCACCTAAGGCAAATGTTGGTGTGATGAGGACAAACATTTTTTCTGTGTCTGGGTGTAAAAGTTATCTATACATATAATCTATCTATAGCATATATCAATTTTTTTGCTTAACATTATCGTAGTTAGTATGTTTATTTATTGTCTAGTATTCATAACATATGCTCTGCTTAGTTTGGGTGTTGTGAGAAAGTTGTGGAATATTAAAAGGCTGGTTTTGCTTCTGCTAAGTTTTATATTACGTCAATATGAAACATAATATTATATTATATTAATATGCGAGTTGAAAGTAACAACAAGTGTAATTTTGTATTGAATCCAGATTTAGAAATAGTAAATAATGTTTAAAGAAATCGGACGAGTATTCTTTGTGGCTTCCACTTACACATAATCATAAACGTGTGTGGACGTACCTATATACCTAATATAGCAACCGATCGTTTGGCAGCCTCCTCGAAGCCTTGATTGACTCCATTACAATCCACTTACTATTTACGACTTGTGAAAACGATTATATCATAATCCCTGCGTCTCTTTTCAGGTGATATTATTAAGTTAGCTACACTTATGTACTACTAACTCATCGTAGCATATATTGAGTACGAAATAATACTTACTACATTTCATGAATAAAATGTCAGTTTAATAAAAATAAAATTCACAACATTATTCAGTATAGGTATTGCTTATTTTTCCACGTGTTTTTGCTTTTCCAGCAGTTAGAAATCGCAAGTAAGTTCTATAAATAATGGCTAACTGTATTCCAAGAATACTACGTTATAAAGTCAGAATAACTCGTATGTAAAACATAATCATTAAACGGTTATGCCACGTTTAACCGCTTATGGGAACATAATAATACTCTTTCTATAACCCGGCAGACTAAGTTAGTTCTCGAAGTGTATAGCGAATACTGAGTTTAGGAAATTGCAGCCAAGTTTTTTTTCTTCGTTTTATCGATGGCCATAGAGAGTTACGACTAATAAAAATAAAATACTGCGGTTATAAAATAAATAAAAAGAAACACATTTTAGTCTACTGGCCGTTTATTTAAAAGCGTTCTTAATTTAAAATTAATCAGACACTCAAATAAGATTATGAACACATAGAAATGATTTCTAGTTAATTCTCTACAAATTGCTAGCTTAATCTTTTGCTAATCACAATCTTTTATTTTATTTTGCATTTGTATGTAGTAGAAAACATAATTGTTTCCTTTATGATACGAAGGGGAGTTTCCGCCTGCCCGCTTCTACCGGATGCTAAGCCGCCAATGCAAGCAAATAGGTTTTCACGTTTGCAGTTTCTGATTAAATATGAAAAAGAAAAAAAATATGGTGTGGTTTGTTACTAAATTAATCTTTGTGTTTTTTTTCTGTTCAAGAATTTTATGTTCGAGCTTGCGGTTGCGAATAACTTTAAGGTAATGTAGGCACTTTTTGGGGGCCCCGACTGACGAGTCGTATTTAGGGAATTCGAACCCAAGCAGGCGCCTTATTTTGTCTGAATTGAAACATTTGAAACACGGTGATGTTGTAATAAATTGACACAAAATAAAAACGGTGAAGGAAAATATGTAACGCAACCGACATAGGTATATTCTAGAACCAAAAATTCAAAGACAGTAAAAGGCCCAGTAACCGTGAAGTTTTGAACTTCCCTGACTTTGCAAGCGCGCTAGACTAAAACTAGTAGAGTTACAAAAATAAATTTTATATGACTAGTTAGATAATTTAATATACTTTTAGTATATTATAATGCTATTAAATTAATGTTAATGTTAATTAACAATAAAACAAAAAATATACAAAAACAGCTAGTTGTACCAGTATCCGGCAGAATTGTACTAGTTAACGTTAAATTGTCCCAGAATCCGGTAATTTTAACCGCGAATCTGAACTCTACTGTCTGACGTTAAAGTTCATAGAAATAAAATATTTTCAAATAAAAAGAGTAGCGAAAATAATTGGGGTCTGTATTTAACAAAAAAAACATGTTTCGTTTTAATTTCTTTTTAATTTGTGTTACACAAATTATAGGTTAACACTAGTAATATTTTAGTTTCATCTTGAGTCGAACCTTAAAAATATCTTAACTTAATTTTTGAATATCTTTAAAATAGAAAAAGCAAACATAAGTTTTTATTTCCATCTCCTTAAATGATCTTCTTTTGACAAAACTGTAGCAGGTCCTTTGGAACATTTAATAGACGAGCGACCGCGTATTTTGTCGTCCAACGTTGTCCGTGGAATATTGTACTGCCTGGCTGCAGCTGGAATTGAGGCTCCTTTTCTAACCGCCTCCATGATCTTTGGTATGGCCTTCTGTTTGTCACTCATGATTAGCTGAAAGAAAATTAACAGGCTATTTGCTAATTTCTGATTTGAAATCAATAAGTACGAAAAAGTAAAAAAATTATAATTTCAAAACCTATTTAGAGTGCGTCTAATGAGAGTGAGACCTGGAGTATTTTTTTAAATTTAATTGGCAACATTATTCAGCCGCAACTGCAGGAAATAAAAAAATGGGGAAGTGTCAAAACATGATTCTCCTACTAGTTAGTAATACCACATACAATTTTTTTGGATTTAACCTCTTTTTCTCGGGTCGCGCTTTCATTAGACGGACTATAGTAACATTTTTGTGGTCATTCCATTATTTAAAAACAAACATCACCTAGCTTTTTCTCCTTTTTCTCAATTTCAGTTGATGCCAAGCAGTTGTTTTAAAAAATAGAGCAAGCAAACCCATTTATAATGACAGACTAAGTTGTCACTAGTTTGAAGTAATCATAAAGCAACCCAGAAGTAGGTCACAGATTAGCCCAAAATTAAACACAAACCCATGCTTTAGTTCAGGAAAGCAGCAGTACTTTACTATGGCACTACTCAAGTAAGCAAAAGCTCGAAGCTTTTTACGGCACCAGAAGTTCAACTTCGAAAGGTATACTCATAGAAGCCTCGAAAAATTATTCAAGGTTTAGAGGCAAATAAATACGCAAAATAATTTACCTTTAGACAGATTCTACGATGGCTACGATTTTGAGACAATTTTTAGTACCTATCAACGATTTTTTATCATCTGGATAACTTCACAGGTCTGACTGACATCTTGCACCCAAATCTGAACTCACGTGAGTTCAGTGACCTAATAAATGAAAATGAAACTGCAAGAAACATGGCATGAGGCATATTTATGTAACAAATTTTGTCAAAGAAGACAAAACTAGTACTGAAAAGACACCAGGTCAAGTGTCACCATTAGTCAAGTCTTAAGCTGCAAAGCAGTAAATGAAATAGAAGAAGACCTTTTTTGCCCTTGCCTAAATATACGACCACTATTCTGTTGAACCCCAAAACCATGTTGAAATAATTGAATTGCCAATGACTTCCGAAACGAATTATTCACATTTTAGTCGCATTTGGTTTTTATTTTTATATAATGACAAAACTCCGAGAGCTATCAGTTTCGAGTTGATAGCTCTTGGAGTTTTGTCATTATATAAAAATAAGAACAAGAGGCTTTCTGATCCGACTCGAAGAAGATGCGTGCAGATATTGTGATACGCGATCTTCGCCAATTTAATTTCGAAAGGGGTAAGGACGCGCTAGAGTGGAAAAAGGGCTCCAAACTCTTTGCGATAGATCTGTCTATTGGCCAGAGCCAGGTCACGAAACTAAAGACCGACGATGGCAGAGTCATATCCTCTAAATCGGAGCTCCTGGGAGAGATCGAAGCATTCTATGGAAAATTATACACGTCTATCTCTAAACCCACGGCAAACCTAGCGAACGACCCAAGAGCTAGATTGACCCGACACTATATTGAAGATATCCCGGTCGTCAGCCTGTACGAGATTAGGATGGATCTGAAACAACCTAAGAATAACAAGGCGCCGAGTGAGGATGGAATTATGGCCGAACTTCTGAAGGCGTGTGGAAAACCGGTACTTAAGGCCCTTCAAAAGCTATTTGGTTTCGTCAAACTCGAAGGAAAAACGCCACAGGAATGGAACAGAGGTGTGGTGGTACTTTTCTTCAAGAAGGGCGACAATGCCCTGTTTAAGAACTACAGGCCCATCTCACTTCTGAGCCATATCTACAAGTTGATTTGCAGAGTCATCACGAATCGTCTCGCGCGCAGGTTCGACCACTTCCAGCCTCCTGAAAAAGCCGGATTCCGAAAAGGCGGCAGCACCGTAGACCACATACATACGCTGCGGCAGGTTATACAGAAGACTGAGGAGTATAACCTGCCTCTCTGCTAAGCGTTTGCAGACTACGAGAAAGCCTAAACACCAAGACTTGGGCGGTACTGAAGTCTTTCCAACGGTGCCAGATTGACTATCGGTGCATCGAAGTGCTGAAATGTTTGTACAAAAACGCCACCATGTCAGTCCGACTTCAGGACCAGACCTCAAAACCTATCCTTTTACAGCGGGGTGTGAGGCAGGGAGACGTTATCTCTCCGAAACTGTTCTGCATTGGAGGATGTCTTCAAGGTTCTGGAATGGGCGAGGCATTAATGTCAACGGCGGCACTCACCTTCGGTTTGCCGACGATAACTATATGAGCTCCTCCGTAGTCTCAGCTATGACTACTAAGTCATAGCTGAGACTACGGAGGAGCTCAGTACAATGCTCGGTGATCTCAGTAGTGCTTCCGAAAGAGTGGGACTCAAAATGAACATGGACAAAACCAAAGTCATGGTAAATATCCATGTAGCACCTACTCCTATCAAGATCGGAGACTCTACACTCGAAGTTGTGGACGACTACGTCGACCTGGGACAGACGGTCCAGTTGGGTAGGTCTAACTTCGAGAAAGAGATCAATCGTCGAATCTGACTCAGCTGGGCAGCGTTCGGGAAGCTGCACGGTATCTCCTCGTCCAAATTACCACAGTGTGTGCTCGGAAATGTGGTCGCTCACAATGCGCCTCATCAAAAGGCTTGTCCAGAAAAGTCACCCAAAGAGCAATAGAAAGGGCTATGCTCGGAGTATCCTTGCGTGATCACATCAGAAATGAAGATATCCACAAGACAACCAAGGTTACCGACATAGCCCGAAGAATCGCCAAACTGAAGGGGCAGTGGTCAGAAAATTCTGGGGTGGCGGCCACGTACCGGGAGACGCAGTGTTGGGAGACCTCCCACTAGGTGGACCGATGACCTCAGGGTCGCAGGAATCCGATGGATGCGGGACGCACAGGACCGTTCGTTGTGGCGACGCTTGGGGGAGGCCCACCACTCGACGTTTTTCGGCTGAGATGATAATGATAATGACTAACTCAAGAAAACCTTACATGGTAGTGAAACACACAGGCCAGCTTGGTGAAAAGAACAAGTGTGTCTAGAAAAAGTATCTACGCGGGTAAAACAAGTACGTACCAATTCACATCATGTAAGTTTGTCGTTCTAAAGTACGCTACATAATATTGCCCAGTAGTCAATATTCATATTAACGTTTGAATCCCCAACCGGTCCTATGAGACCGCGCTGTTATTGTTTTACTATTGTGTCTCGTTTCGCGGGTATTTGAGTAACTACTGTACTAAAACTGCACCCCATAATAAATAAATAAAAAAAGAGCTGTAACGCAAACTGTACAAAAATCGGGAAATCATACGGCAAAACGCACAAGCAACCAAATGCACGAGGTGACAAAACAAACAAGATATCTAGTAGCTACATTCTATTGAGTCAACGGAAAATAATACTTAACTCAAGGCAATAAGAACCGTGACGGATTTAAATGCATCTGTTAATGCATGTCCCATTATCCGGCAGAAAATATTTAATATAAAAAAACAAAAAACTACAGTTTCAAAGGAAAATGACACCTATTTCAAAGCAATAAGGATACAATAACGGGTTTCCGTGCAACGTATGTTATCAGGTTGATAGTGTACCAGTAACCGGCAAAAAACAGACGAATTTACCGGGTACTAGGTCAAGTAGGGGTTTGTGAGTACCAATAGATGTAACATGCAAAAATAATTACTTTTCGATGAGATTTATCTTAATTTATGGGTTAAATCGTTAAATAATACACACATTTTTTTATAAATATTAACACTCTTACCTTAACATTGTCCGTCGAAGTACTGCTAGATGATCTCTGCGACGGGGTGGTCTCGTAGTTCACTGACAGAACTTTGAACTTACAGATAATTTTTTAATAACGAATTTTTAAACTCGTACAGTTTTGACAACATTAAACTTTTTGATGAGTGTTTTCATTAAAATTGTATAAAATAGTACCAAGAATGAAATGCCATTTGCAAACTTTAATTTGATTTTGATAGAAAGACGCAAAAATTAAAAAACTGACTAGTTAACGGGTACTGGGACCTTAACGGAATTACGTACTTTTACCTTATATGCGTATCATCCACCAACAAGCAGTGAGCCCGCACGGTGGAGGCCTGAGTCCCATTATTGGGAACGTTATAAGGATGATTATGCTTGGCGTTATAATAACAAAAACCCTTGTTCAAAATTTAAGCAGCTCAGTACATTTGTTGCTGATCATTATGATTTTCGTAGCTAAAACCGCAAAGGGTAATGGTAAAGGTCATTCGAAATAGGCAAAGAGATTCGTAAAGATAATTATAATTACATAACAGGTTTACTTAAAATAATCAAGGTCCAACTATCCAGAGACGTCGGAGTAATCAAGAAATGAAGGTTAACATTTGAATAACCAGAACTGCTTAATTTAACTGCGCGAACCAATATAAGTTAAACAAATTGAATTCTCTGAGGGTCCAAAAACGATTTAGATAGGACTGTTAATTGGTGTGGTTAATGTGTTTAGTAAATGTGCTTGCTTGCTACTTGTTGGGAACTATTAGGCAATCAGACCAGACGATGTAAACAAGTAGTTTATTAGGTTTATAAGTCCGTTGGCAAACACAAACATGTTTAAAGTCTGTTCACAAAATCTGTTGCTCAGTTTTGTGTCCGTTTTGTTATTGAATGACCCAGCGAAAAACGGAATATCATTTGTTACCTTGCGGATACTGGCCACTTTTATTTATAAACTTGTAGTATGCCTGATTTTTATTTAATTTTCGAACATGTTGCGCCTGAAAGTCATTTACCTTAATTATTATCTCCGAAGACTTCAATTATTATTTCTTTATTGTTAGACAACTAGGGCACATAGATTAAAACGTTATTTGCTGAACGAGGTCCAATTTTCCTGTAGCTACGTGGCTTCCTTACGGGCCAACTTAGAAAAACATAGTCTTCTGCCGTGCGTGTAGAGGCCATAAAATTAATTTAGTTTAGTTTAGAAACAAGAGGAATATAATACCTCAGAAGCTCTATTAAAACAGAATGCAGTGGTGATGTACTTAAACACGGGATCACTTTAACCTCCTAACGCATTTTGCTAAAAGGTTGTAGTTTCTTAAACGTTACGGGGTCTATCTAATAAGCCCGTTACTATCATAATGACAGTTTTCAACGAGGTCATAAACGCCCTGTACCTACCACAAAAATGGAAACAATACAAAATTTTGTGACGCTATCAACATGTTAAATACATAATACTTATTACAATTTACAAAAAAAATAAACTAATACATATATTCAAAATATTACAAAACAAATAACAATAATAACCAGTAACATCGCAATAAAAAAGTCAACAATAAGACACCACACATACTGAAATAGCGCCAAGACTTTCAACCTTCGTCGCACAATAATGCGCTGACATATCGAAAGATTTATACGAAACCTTGTAGAAGATGTATATGTATAAATATTTTTAATGTGCAATGACATTTTATCCCGTCGCGTAGGTACTAGGAGAGAGGTAAGAGTTTTATAAGTTAACGAGCACTCCTGTAGTATGGTGACCATGATATGCATACCATACCAAAGGACCTTCTTTATTAATTAGCTGGTAGGTAAGATATGTCTGTGCTTAAATCAAGGCCTGAAAAAAACATGAAATAGACCAAAATTTTCAACTGACCTCAAAATGGAGGGGTAATTTCTTTTTTTTTTTTGTTGTTCACCGACTTCGCAGTCATTTGTGGTCTGATTTTGTCATGAGATGCATAAGGCTATAAAGGTACCCTACCAAACTGATTTGATGATGGAGAAGAAATGTGTAAGGTATTTCACTTTGGCTGAGGAGATGTACCACACCTAAAAAGTGTAAAATAAAACCGACTTCACGTAAAAAGAACACTCATCTGCCTAGCCTTTTCCCAACTATATTGGGGTCGGCTTCCAGTCAAGCCGGATTTAGCTGAATACCAGTATTTTACGAGGAGCGGCTGCCTACCAGACCTCCACAAACCAGTAACTGGGGTAACACGGTACTTCATGGCAAGACTGGAGTCAGATTTACTGGCTTCTGACTATCCGTAACGACTGCCAAAGATCTACAAATGACAGCCGGGACCTACGGCTTAACGTGCTATCCGAGGCACGGAGGAAACTCGTTACGTTAAGATGGTAACCCATCCACAGACCAACCTAGGCAAGCGTTGCTTAACCTTGAAGATCGACCTGTGCGGCTGTTATTATCTAGCCACGAGCTCCTCAATGTAAAAAAATGTAAAAAGAACACTAAACCATTCAAAATGAGTTTTAATTTGGGAGGTCGGTGTTTTTTTAATTATAGTTTTGTCTCTTCGTTCTATTTTAACATCGACTTCAAAAATGAAAGTCTTGTATTTTTTAGTGTAAGTACTTGTAATTTACTGTACCTACTTATCGTTCTCCATATCGCAGTCATACGAGTATATTATGGGACGCGTGCCTAGAAAACTTGCAGCATTAATTCAAATCTGTGTAAAAAGATTTCTTTAGAGTACAGTTAAAGTTTAAGTTTATTCTGTCCCAGTGACACACCGCGGCATGGGCAACAGTCCACGGCGTCACGTTGCCTTGGCAGCAGCGGTGCATCTCCGAGTATCGCTCCACTCAATCAGCCGCGCGAGGTGTCGAGTGACGCTTCTTTATAACGCCAGATAATTGATACCAGTCCACCAGCACGTAATAGAAAATCCTTCTTATTTCTAGAAGGTCTTTTTTAAATGATATAAACTAGTGCTTGACTGCGATTCCATCTGTTTATAAGCAGTGATGCAATCGTTGATGGTTTTTTTTTTATGAGAAATCAGAATGACTTCTCCCGCTCTTGAGCGTAGTGGGAGGGCGTGTCAGACTTTTACTGACTAAAACCCACTTCTGTGGTCACTGTTTTCGTTCGTTCCAGGGCCTCGGGTTTTCCATTCAGAAGCGAACCCATAGCCCCAGAGGCTTCGACCTACGGAATCGTTGATGATGAAGCAAGCATGAAGAAAAAATTTACCATTTTATTAAGAGCTTATTTACCTTGGAAACACCTATATTATAATCGGATAGGAAAACCACAGCAGGTATTTTTTTTCAATCCTCCGATATACGCGGTATAAATGACGAGATGAAACTGGATGCTTAGTCCGGACTGGCTGGATTCGTCGGGTTGTCCGATGGTAGAAATATGTTGAGAGAATCCAGTCATGCATCCTGTAAAATACTGATAACTACGTAGAATTGTTGATATGTGATGTTCTCCCTGGCATGGGCAAAAGCATTGAATGCCATAAATGGATGCCATTGTCAAAAATATACCCACGGTTAGTTTTACGACCTAGGGCCTATTTCACCACCTATGATTAAGTTGCCAATATCTTACTTGGCAGATAATTTCATACAAATTCGGTTCCATTTTTGAATTTATTCGGAAATTAGTGGCTACTCAGACATTGTGAAACAGGCCCCTAGTGTTGTAAAACTAACAATATATTTAGTAAAATTTCTTGACGTTATTTTGTTCGCAAAACGGCCTAACTTCCTGTTTAAATTGGTTAGTGTTAGTTATATTTATTATACTGATTGCCAGCAGTAACTACTAGCTGAGTGGACGGAATGTATTTAGTTGTGCGAACCAATAACGTCACACGGCACAGGAGCGACCTTCGTCCTAGCTGTCGATCATTGTGATTGATGATGGCAATATCAGCTCAAAACCGTTAACTACTTAAATACCTACTTCTCTTTTGCAGCCTTAGACGTATAGCGTCAGTAGGCGGATTATGACGCTAGTGCTCTTATGAAAGTCCTATTACCAGTCTCAGCTGTAAAGAGTGCCAAAAAATAAGTTTATTTATTAAAACTTCAGACCTACAAAGGCGGTCGTTTGTGTTGAAAAGGCGGCGTGAAGTTTTATGCGACTCCGTGTCATCTTTTCACAGATTTATTTTTCAGAGGACTAGCTCATTCTTTGGTCAAAGAATAAAATTGCCATTCGACGTGACCCGGCAATTCTGCCAGTCTGGTGTGTCGTGTCCAGCGTGTCCAGGAGACAGCGATGTGGAGGAGTACTTCGACGCCCAAGTGTATTTGATTTTGTGAATACATATTTCAAAGCCACACACACGCACAGCCAGCCTTTCGGTGTTTTACAGGAAGCATTTCGGAGAGTGAGCGCGGGAATTACATGACTTGATTCCACTATCCCGTTTCTACCATCGGACAAACCGCCGTACGCGGAGTATCCACCCTTACGTTGCCGAAATTTCTACGGTCCGGACTAAGCGTTTCGCTTCGTCGTTTATACCGCGTGCATCGAGGGACTGGAACAATTTGTCCAATATCAATTTAAAAAATATTTATTATATATTATTGTACGTACGGAGTGCCAGCTGAAAACTAGCGCTGGGTGTCTGACGCCCAGCAATTGCTGAGCTGGCTGCCCTCTCGGTTCGGGCACGCTTGGTGCACCTGTGTTGTGTGTCCTTTTTAGTATTTTGTGTTTTTACCTATTGTATCGCTTCGAATAAATTATTATTTTCAAAAATAAACTAAAACACACAATTCATTACTCTTCATAAATACCTATACAATCTAACACGATGTCAAACATTTGTAAAATTATTTAAGTCTAGCTTCTGCTAGCGGCTTCGCCCACGTCTCTATGTTACTCAGTGAAATTAACATTGTATTAGTTAAAGATTTAAAAAATCGGTACATTAGTTTATAAATGTATTCGGTACAAACCAAAACACAAACAAACAAATCTTTCCTCTCTTTAATATTAGTATCGAAAAGCAGCAGAACGTAATCTTACGTGTGCACTCTATAAAGAGATGACATTTTCATATATGTATCTTTTGTAGCAGATAACCTTTCAGGTGTGACGCGATATTCCCTACAACACGCCCCTCACACTTCGCGCCTGCAATTTATTACTACGTCGGAGAATCATTAATTTCTCATATGATACAGTCATGTGCAAAAACATTTTCTATTCACTTGGCGAGATATTGCGATGTTATTTGAAGGCTTCCAAGGAAAATTGAGAATTTTATTTTGTGTGCATTTTTCGGTTGTATGTTTGCATTTTGCACACTGTGAATGTATCCTCAAATTAGGTACATACAGTCGAATCGATCTTCTACGACTGTCTATCCGGCCTGCCTTCTATGTGTTAGGATCAGCTACACATCCAATTGACCCGTAACTGCCAAAGATCTACAGAATTCAAACCATCCACGGGTCGACCCAGGCAAGAATTACTTGAAAAGAAAGAAAGAAAAGTAATTTATTTACGCGAAATTACGCTATCTGAAGACTAGCTTACAATAAGGTATAATTATTGTATTATATGGAAAACATGCGGCACATCCGCGTAAAACAGCCGAAAGTTCAGCGCGTCGCGTCTTCGTTGCTTTTCTTTGAAGACGGTTGCGAACGGTTGCTATTATTTGGTCAAAACCTTGTTTAAAATTTCTTGAAATATAAACTATATTATATTTCTGTCGTGGTAAGGGTGCCGACTCCTGGAAACTTTCATGAAGGAGGAATTTTGGCCGAAGAGTGTCGTGTACCCGGTGGCAACGCTTTCGCGGAAGGTATGTAGCCTTCACCACGACTCGGCATAATATACGTCGCAAACTCAACGTAATTTTATTAATAAATAGATTCAACAGTTGATATTATATAATATGTATTAGTTTACTATTTTTTAGATATTTTATGTATAGTAGTTATCGGCCTTAGTAGCCTGAAATAAAGAATTATTATTTTAAACATATTTCACGCACAACAGTACTCACACTGTTAGGTATGTAGATAGACTTGTTCAATGTTCTTGTGCTCTATGAATGATTCATTAGACCTAGCATATTTGACTGCTGTTAACTCTAGGGAAATGTTTACTTTTTTATTTATAAACTAGCTTTAGCCCGCAGCTTCGCCCGCATTCATAAAATATAGCCTATGTCACTCAGGAATACAGCAGCTTTCTATTGGTGTAAAACATTTTAGCAACCAGACCAATACTTCCACAGATTACCTCATACAAACAAATAAACAAACTTTACCTCTTTATTATATCAGTATAGATTGTAATTGCTCGTTGTATTCAAAAATTTCTATGTAGGTAAGTGGGCTTCATCAGAAGGCTTAAAGTCATCCAAAGGGCGAAAAAGTAGAAGGGGCAATGCTAGGAGTTTCTTTGCGTGATCACATCAGAAATGAAGATATCCGCAGAAGTCATAGACCGCAGGATCTTAAGTTAAGTGACAATAGACAGAACACATAGCTCGCAGTACAGATAGTCGATGGGGATAAAAAGTTCTGGAGTGGCGTACCACGTGCCGGAAGACGCAGCGTTAGAAGATCTCCCAAAAGGTGAATTGAAGACCTGGTGAGGATCGCGGGAATCCGATGAATGCGAGACGCACAGGACCGGTTGTTTTGGCAACGCTTGTGGGAAGCCTATGTCCAACAGTGGACGTCTTCTGGCTGAAGTGATGATGATGAAAGTATTAACAAGATAATACGTGGAATACGTGACTTTTAATTACTCAGCATTAACCTTTCTCATAATTAACTTTACCACCTTCATTTAATTGGCAATATAAAACACGCCTCAAAAACGACAAAAAACAATACATACGCTTAATTACAAACGTGCTTTACTTTATTTTTAAAAAAGTCACAAACGTTTTCAACATTTCATATTTTTGATAAAATTCTATCAAATGTGAATTTAATGGAGCCTTTATTTTTTTACTTCAACATTTCTTAGGGAAAACATTTTTTTAAAGTTAACGCTTAGAAAAACATTACGAAAACTTCGAAGTAGTAATTACATTAACAACACAACTAATTACTTTAACAGGTTTTTTCGAAGTTCAAAAGCTTTCTAACTTCGTTGTTGATTATATATTTTTTATTTGTTTACTAAAGTAAAAAAATATGTTGTTATTACTTAATTTAACAAATAAAACAATTGCATACGTATTTCCCTATCACAGTTTCCTACTGCACTCTTTACTACCAGTAACGTATTGAAATTCGTTAGGATTGGAATTGTCAACAAAAATTAATTGAACACGTTTCCAGTAAGCGTATTCTTGTTATAAAATATTTTACAGATTTAATATCGCATGATATATTTCGCTTTCCCACAGTCGCTATGGCTACTTTTAGTTTTGCGTCTCGAACAAAATTAATAACTTATTTCATACACCTAAACATATTCATTAGTTATCATTTACCAGAATTTTGTACCTACATCATAGCCTATCGAAACTGGGACACCCAAACTTTTGTAGTTAAACAACAGGCTCATTCAAATGAAGCAAGCGTAGGTATTTAACACTAGCTGCTATCAGCGGCTTCGCCCGCGTAATAGTAGAAAATTATCCCAAGGGAACATACTCCCGGGATAATATGTGCTTTCCAGGACATGGTCTACCCGTGTACTAAGTTTCATCGAAATCCATTCAAAAGTTTTTGCGTGAAACAGTAACAAACATTCATACTGTATATAAACTTCACGTTTAATATATTAGAAATTTGAAAGAATATACTTCCAGAATGGTCCCATTTGTATCAAAATCCAGTTCTGATAATGGTAAACTTTCACATTTGTAATATTAGTAAGATGTTGTGATCTTCGTAGGCCGCGTTGTCGGAAGCAAGAAGGCAGTATGATCAAATGTAGGTAGCGTAATTGTTGCAATAATTCACCAGTAGGTACTTCATCATTAGTAATTAAAAGAAATATTACTACTTTTCAGACGGTCGCCTCCTTCGGCAAAGTATTTATTACTCGTAATGCTAGCGAAGGAAGCGGCCTCACGAAGCCTACCTGTCTACCCTGTAACGAAGGTAGAGAAGGAACAATTGTGGATTAGTATGCTTAGGATAGGGAACTCTCGGTGCGCAATTCCAACTCGCATTTAGCTGGACTTTAATATTATTCTTAATTATTGTGTATTGGATACCAAAGATGTAGGTATGTTAGATGTTACCTAACCTTGGCCGTTAGATTTAGAAAGTGTAGGACAACCCTGAAAATTGATAAATTCACGATAATTTTGTAAGCCTCGGGCCTTTTCGAGGGTCGGACTTAAGGTCAAAGCCATACTTTTGCAAACATACTCTGTAAGTTAAACGAACAACAAAATGGTAGACGCAAGGAGGCTCTATTACACGTGTTCAGCTATTAATATATCAAGTGTGTTTACTTTGTATTTTCATATTTAGCAAACATTTAGAATCTTGTTCACTTCGGTTATTTGGTTAGTTGGCGCCAACCCCATTTTAACCTATCACATACCTACAAAACGAGACACAATAGTAAAACAATAACACCGCGGTCTCATAGGACCGGCCGGGGATTCATGAATTAAAATAGGTTTTTTTGTTGTTCAGTTTGGAAGGTTGCACCGGAGTCGTGTGGAAGAAAAGCTCAGGTGTCACCATTGTGATGACCACCCGGGAAACACGGTGGAACTTATGGTGGAAGTGTATCCCGCTTAGGCGGAGCACCGCAGTGTCCTCGAGGGGGGAAGGGCAAGCAATCGCCTCCTTCTACAAAACAGTAATGCTAGCGAAGGTGGCGGCGGTAAAAAGTTGTTCTCGCTGACTTAAATAAGCGATATTCACAGATAAATATACCGTTTCAATAATATGTGGCAACTCTGCTAATTAATGGCATAAATAATACAAAAATCAAGTAAACACGGCATGCCCATTTTTCGGTATTGTACGTGATCTCAGCAGTCAGCTACGAGTCTAACTTCTGTGCTATTAGATCACGCGCCGGGACCCCTTTCAATCATCGGCACAGCTAACTACCGACTATTCTCCTAAATTAGTACAAGCTAAAGCACGTAAAAGGCATAATCGTGACTAGGGAAAGTTCTCTAGCCTTATTGAAGCTTTATTTGTCCAATAAGGAGAAAATATCGCTAAACTTTACTCAATAATTCGTAAGTTCATGATAATTTCTTAGAGAAATGGTTAAATACTCGTAACATTTCTATTCACCAATTCTGTGTATTTCGAATCATTTACTAGTATTTTTGTAAAAAAGTCCTCATTTCCGTTATAGGTGCTTGTTACTGAAGAAATTTAATGTAATAAATGATTTTGTAAAGGTTATACTTTATACCCACATACGGAAAACTAAATGTGATAACGATATTGGTACCAATTCTTCAGAAAATTCTGCGAACTGTTTCCATTAAGGTGATGAATTTCAGTTCGAGGACTTTTGAACAAAAGAATGAAAGTCAAATAACATTTTACGTTACAAAATACTCCACGTTGGCAGCACGGAGGCACCATGACCGCTAGAATTGAAAGCAGTCTGCAATTAATTGTTTAGTAATTCCTTTACATCTAGTTTTTGGCCATACAAATTACGCTAATTGGCAACTTCAACGTTAATTTCAAACAGAACGTAGCAACCCAATAATTTCGACGACAGTGCATTTCTACAAACGGAACTTAATTAATTAGGTTCTGTTTAATTAAATTGTATATAAATAGTTTTCCATCTTGAACTCTCAGCTGTTGCCTGAATATCCTTATAGTGCAAAGTCAAAATTGAATCATTTTGACACATTTCGTTTTGTGTAAGTTTTTGTTTTTCTGTAAATTAACCCAAAGTTTTCGTTAAGCAGCATTTTTTTTTTCAAATTCGAATATGGAACTAACAAAGCTGTTGTGTTACCCTGAAAACTCGTTCAATTTAGTGGCCATTGACAATTCAAATGAGCGAGCGTCGCCGTGAAGGCAGACGAAGCATTTTCCCAGCACAGCTACTTTTGTTCGAACCATAAAGAAAAGACTAACTGTCAGCGCATGGAAGCGTTCACCGTCAACTCTATAGAGGTGTGCTCTTCAAGGGTGACTGCTTTTATTCCATCAGACACCTACGCGATAAAAAATCTATCTGAGATAACATTGCACGTCGTTTCTTTAGAAATTCTCTTTGATATGAGAAATACTTGTTATATTATACGGTTATGATAAACAAAACACTCATGTTGCTCTACTCTGTATAAAATGATATAAATTTAATTAACCCTGCGGTAATTTCATTATAGTTAGCCATACTGGCTCAATGAAAAAGGTTTAAAACTACTTAATAGTTTTGGAACAGTTTCCCTGTCTTGTTTTACATAAAAGCCATAACAGTAGGTTTCATTTTATATTTTAACAAAAATATGAGGCGTGGTAACTCCAAAAATACATGTAAACAATAAACGGAAAATCAAAGAGGTGTAATGACAAATCAAGTTTATCGAGAGCATACCTACACACAGACAAACGAAGACGTGGTAGTGGACTTTGCTTTATAGCTCTAGAACTGGCTGGAAAAAATAGTAGGTAGGCTATTTAAAAAAAAAATGAAAATAGAACGTGTTACAATATTTTGGTGTTTTATCTATTCCTTTTTTTAAAACACATCATTCAATTGTTTTAATTCGTATTGTTTTCCAGTTAATTTATAAACCACTAACAGCTGAGCTGAGTTCATAATATTGTGAATTAGGTGACCACATCATACAGTTATAAACTACTCATGTAAGTATTTACCTAATTAACATCAAACGGTTGCTTTGTGTAACTCATGAATGAAGTAACTCAAGAATACTTGTGTACTTAATGAAGTAGGTAACTCAAGAATGCTAACATACGAGTATGTCTAAGTACAATGGAATTCAAATCGTCTAAATACAGTTAGCTTTATTTGAGGTGTTAATTCTTGTATTTGTAATAAGAACGTTCACCTTTTACATACAATGTTAAAAAAAAAACCGCACTTTTTACAACTGATTCATTCATTTGAATTTGAGTAGGTATAGCTTCAAAATAGTGTAAAATTAATTATTAATCTATCACCTAATTAGTAATTAAGTATAATAGTTTATGAAGTGTAAATAACAAACATGAAAGTCTGTCATAATTTGGGAGTGTGCATAATACTACTCTGTCAAGAAAGTACCGGGAAAAGATCAATAATACACAAAATGTCTGTTATTCATCCAAATTTATTTTATCACCTTCAAAGTATGCTCCTTTAGAAATGATACACTTGCGCCAAAGAGGAGCTCGTGGCTAAATAATAACAGCCGCACAGGTCGATCTTCAAGTTTAAGCAACGCTTGCCTAGGTTGGTCTGTGGATGGGTGACCATCTTAACATAACGAGTTTCCTCCGTGCCTCGGAAAGCACGTTAAGCCGTTGATCCCGGCTGTCATTTGGAGATCTTTGGCAGTCGTTACGGATAGTCAGAAGCCAGTAAATCTGACTCCAGTCTTGCCATGAAGTACCGTGTTACCCCAGTTAAATGGGTTGTGGAGGTCTGGTAGGCAGCCGCTCCTCGTAAAATACTGGTATTCAGCTAAATCCGGCTAAATATAGTTGGGAAAAGGCTAGGCAGATGATGACACTTGCGCCAAAGAATAATCCATTCATCAAAACATTTTTTAAACGCTGCTTCCGGAATTGAGTTCAGTTCTCGCCGCGAATTCTCCTTTATGTCTTCTATCGATTGAAAACGGGTGCCACGAAGTGGTAATTTGAGTTTAGGAAAAAGAAAAAAGTCAGCAGGAGCCATATCTGGTGAATATGGTGGTTGCTGGATGGTATTTATTGAGTGTTTGGTCAAAAATTCGTTCACAATGATAGCCTTGTGCGAAGACGCATTGTCGTGGTGCCAAATCCAAGAATTTTCTTTCCACAAATCTTTTTCGTCAAATTTGCTCTCTTAAACGCCGCATAACGTTCAAATAATATTCTTTATTTACCGTTAGACCTTCCGGTAAGAATTCAGAGTACACAACACCTCGATAGTCAAAGAAAACAGTCAACATGACTTTGACTTTTGATCGACTTTGGCGTGGTTTTTTCGGTTTCGGTTCAGTTGGAAGGCGCCACTCCGAAGCTTGTTGACTAGTTTGCATGTCAAACTCGTAAACCCACGTCTCGTCACCAGTAATAATGCGTTTCATGAATGTTGGATCCGAACTGACTCGTTCTAGCATGTCCTCAGCGACTTTCATGCGATTGAGTTTTTGGAGAAACTAGCCGAGCAGCAACATATTTCATACCCAAATGATTAGTTAAAATGGTACGGATCGACTCGTGAGATACAGAAAGTTCGGCGGTTATCTCTCTCAGAGTTGAATGGGGATTTTCAGTCATTATTTTCTTCACTTTTGCGATGTTAACTTCAGTTGCAGACGTGGACGGCCTACCAGAGCGAGGCAAATTTTCCATCACATCTCGACCGCTTTTGAACGCTTTGAACCACTCATAAGCACGAGTGTTTTGATAAGTCGATTCACCGTAAGCCTTCTGTAACATTTTCAGTGACTCCGAACACGAAATTCCATTGGCGATGCAAAATTTACGACAAACTCTTTGTTCGATATTTTTGTCCATTATGAAATTCGCAATAAGTACACACTATATATGATATTACTAAAACCAGCACTGTATTTAATATAAATAACAGGTTCAACTCAAACTCCGCGCCAAAATGGAAAACAGTTGTGCCAATCTAACAACTAAGTGCAAAAAAAAAAAAAAATTTGGATTTGGATCCATAAACAAATCATCCATTCCCGATACTTTTTTGACTGAATGTAACCTATTGTGCCCTCATAACTGAAAGGCAAGGCGGTAACTCAATGAAAGTGAGTTACGAGGAAAAAAGATTTTGTAAAAACGGTTTCTGTCACATTCGTGATTTTTTAAAATTTTAGTTCTTAAAAGCTTCTGTCAACCTGTTCGCACGTGGTTTGTTGATAATATAATAGAGTATTGAACAATCCTACCAATTTTCAGCCAAGTGCGAATTATTGTAACCTCACCCCAATTAATTAGTCTAATTTGACCGGACTATTAGTGAACCCAAAAAGGATCTATACGTATGAGTTTAAGTATGTATGCAAAACAAAGTTCCCGTCCTTCAAAGCCAACGAACGTCAATGTAGGTACATTAAGATTCTTAACAATGCTCCATTCCACACAACTTATTTATTAAGTAACACATAATTTGTTTTGACTCTGGGATCTTGAAATAAATAGTCTTACAAAACATGGGATAAAATTAGTAGGCAATCATTAAAAAAAAGAATAAGCAATATGGTAAGGAAAAATCGCAACGTACTTCTAATTCCCTTTATTAAAAAAAAACACAACTCTAATGACTACTAGCACCATCTAGTTTCAGCTCAATACTTTAGAAGAGGAGGCTGCAACCCGTTGTACCTACTAACCCGAAGCCTCGACTAGATGTGCTTCTGTTTAGTCTCGTCGTCTACCTGCGACGAGCTTTGAAAGTCCCGAAATTTCACGCTAGATGTCTGTGCATGGTTACAGTATTCGTGAAAAGCAACATATTAATAGTTTAAAATCTTCCTGTTGTCACACCGAATACATAAAAATCTCGAGTCACATTGACTCTGACAATTAAATGTTTTTAGGGTTCCGTAGCCAATTGGCAAAAACGGAACCCTTATAGTTTCGCCATGTCTGTCCGTCCGTCCTCGCTTAATCTCTGTGACCGTCGCGTTAGCTCTAGAAAGCTGAAATTTGGTACCAATATGCATGTCAATCACGCCAATAAAGTGCAAGAATAAAAATTGGTAAAAAATGTTTTATTAGGGTAGCCCCCTACATGTAAAGTAAAAAGCGTTTTTTTTTTTAATTACAACCCTAAATCAATAATTTCGGAAATAATCGCTCCAAAAGTAAAAAAAAATGTGTCCCCCCCCCTCTAACTTTTGAACCATAAGTTTAAAAAATATGAAAAAAATCTGGAAAGTAGAGCTTTATAAAGACTTTCTAGGAAAATTATTTTGAACTTGATGGGACGAACAGTTTTTGTAAAGTTGGGGACACTTATTGTGACGGACGGGAAACTACGGAACCCTACACTGAGCGTGGCCCGACACGCTCTTGGCCGGTTTTTATATAACATTAGCTTTAGCCAGCAGCTTCGCCCGCGTACATAAAATATAGCCTATGTCACTCAGGAATATAGCAGCTTTCTATTGGTGAAAAAATTTTAGCAATCGGACCAGTACTTCCACAGATTACCTCATACAAACAAAAAAAACCGGGCAAGTGCGAGTCGGACTCGCGCACTGAGGGTTTCGTACCAACCTACCTATAAAAACAGTTTAATTCTCGAATCGAGTCTTGAAGACTTTTCAAATTTTTTTTCTTGTGACGTAACTAAAAATTTTCAGTTTTCAGACTTTTCCCGATATTAGTGCTATAATACCTTGCTTCGTGCCAAATTTCAAGATTCTAGGTCAACGGGAAGCACCCTATGAGTTTTGATTCCTTTGACAGTGTCGAAATGTACGTTTTTTGCAACTTAAACGGGCGTATCTTTTTTTCCCGTCAACTTACAAGTTTGATTTTTGCACAACTTCAAGGGACCGCAGATTTCAATATATGGTTTTCATTTCAACTTGATACCTTCACGCGTTCCTGAGAAAAAGGGTCTTGACAGACGGACGGACGGACAGACGGACAACAAAGTGATCCTATAAGGGTTCCGTTTTTTCCTTTTGAGGTACGGAACCCTAAAAACAAACTTTACCTCTTTATTATATGATAAACTAGCTGTCCCCTGCGGTTTCACCTGCACTGTTTTTTTCGTTACTGCTCCGTCCCGTGTGTGTGCCTATAGCATTTCTCGATAAATGGGCTACCTAACACTGAAAGAATTTTTCAAATCGGGCCAGTAGTTCCAGAGATTACCCCCTACATACAAACTTACAAACTTACAAATTTTACCTCTTTATAATATTAGTATAGACTAGTGCTTGACTGCGATCCCACCTGATTGTAAGCAGTGAGGCATACTAGTTAATGCTCCGAAACGGTTTGTCTGATTTTTATAAAAAGAAACTTTGGGTACATTTGATAAGTTTAAGAAAAGGTCGTAGGCTATTTGTTTACTCTCCTACCCCCACCCCCCATTTTTTCAATTGATGTAATTCCATGTTGCATGAGTTTGATCTTACAGTCACAGGGCTGATAAAATAACACAAATATTTATGTTAGGTGCCTGTATACGCTAAGCAGAGCAGTGGTGGCCCAATGGTAACTGCCTCGACTTGCAAGTTGAGGGCGCGGGTGCGAACCGAACCAGGCGCATTACTTTGTGTAATTTATTTTATCACCACTGCTCTCAAAATGGTGAAGGAAAACATCGTGAGGAAACCGGCATGTCCTAGAATCAAAACATTCGAAGACATGTGACGTTCACCAATCCGCAATGGGCCTGCGTGGTGGATTACGGCCCATTCCCTCTCCTAGAGAGGAGGCCTGAGTCCCAGCAGTGGGAACATTATAAGGCCGATAATGCTAATACGCTTAGCGTATTAAAGGTAATAAATAAAATAATATTGGTATCTATGATTTATTCTATATTTTGCCTTGGCATCCTACAGAATGTTGAATATTAACCTAGCCTACTAACAAAGTAATTTAATAAATAAATAAATATTGTTTAGGCCCCGCTGCTGCACTGAACACGAAGATTTACCGAGGCCTTACTTTGCTCTCTCACTCTTACCCCGTTATCCCTTTCGAACCTAATAGGTCCGTATCGAAGAGCCTATTTCATATTCAAAACCTACTCGTACCAACACGACAGGTAGTAATTATTTTTCCGCATTAAATGAAAAAAGTGCGACAGGGAGTGTCAGATTTTTACTTGCTAAAATCAATCTGTGTTCCTTTAGTTACCTTTTTTGTCTAAGGCCACAAAAATCTTTCAAACAACCTACCCTGGCAGTCATCGGCTTTCATAGCCCCCATCAATCTTGCTGACATGGTCCTTCTCCGACAGTCGGAGCATGAAGATCGTCTCCGCCACGTTTTATGTATATTTAAACATGTGCAGCAGTGGTACATTACATAGGCGGACTTAATGCAACAAGGCACCTTCGTTTTCCGTCATCTTCTTGACACCCAGACATTACTGCCCCGCCATTTACGAAACAAGAGCCTCCAGAAACAAGCATGTGCGGTGAGTAGTACCTGTAACATGTGGAAAGAGAGGATGCCGGTGACGCCTCACTAACCAGTACCACCGCGATTGCAGTGTGTGCAAGATTAGTAGTTACTCCTTGGTCGTCATACTTTTGGGCTTGTGATCTTTATAAACGACAGCTAGGACAAAGAAGCACAGAGAGTCTCGATATGTAATGGACTGACCGTGAGAGCACAATTTAACTGTTTGTTGTAACCATAAGAGGCTCGTTCAATGCATCCATTACAAAGTACACTTAAAGAACTTTTATGATCGATGTTAATAGTGTTTACGATGTAAGTGGTTCAATTTTATATCGTTGGTATTGTTTTTTGGTTTTATTATGCTATTTTATCTACGATCGGAAAGTTTTTATAAGTTTAATAGGAACTTTATTCATAATCATATTCTTTATTGTACACACAACTTTCATAAAATAAGACAGCTAATGTACACAGGCGAGCTTCACCCACAATTGAGCTTTCTTACAGCTTTAACCTTACGTAAAATAGAGAGAAATTTTGCACTTGAGAATAATTATAAATGCCCAACAAAACCTTAAGCTGGTTAGGCTTAAGTTTTGAACCCACTAACCTAACCTACCCTACTAGCCTAGCTTAAACTTGACCTTAACTTTATAACTTAGTACATTAGTTACTTGACTATACGGATTAGTCCGTATGAAATGGACTACATATTATTTCGTATAAAATCGGACTCTCGAATGGATGTAATCTCTGCTTTTGCACACATGTCTCAAATTTCAATTCACAGTACTCCGGGTCTTTATAATCATATTCATTATGATTTAATTTGGGATCCAGACGAACTTTTTATCGGAACCTAAGGTTCGCGCGCAGGTATCCGTCAGATAAAAGGATCTGCCCATCACAAGTACTTGTTGGTCCTTCAGTATATTCTATTAAATATCTGGACTTGGCCTCTCCTCGATCCTAAAATACTTAATGTAGGGCTCTTATATATTACGTCACCTTTCCAGTAAATTATGGCTGGCATTTATGTTTTAATCAGATTGGTGTAGGCGTTGTCATAATTTCTTTATGAGATTTTACTTTTTCTGGGATATTTAACCTAAATCTTCTGTTTCTGTTAATTAGGTATCTCTTTATAGCTATGTAAACTTTGAAGATAACTATTTCACGTATTTGGGACGTTCTTCTTTTTAACCACCTTTGATCAGAATGTCTGGCGGGGCATTTAAAGAATTAAGCATAAAATACGATACAAAACATTATTTTTGAGAAGAATTTGCAATATTAACTGCAACCTAGACGTCATCTTTACTGGCATAGGTACTTCTACTATAATATTATAAAGAGGAAAGATTTGTTTGTTATTAATAAACTACTAGTTTGTTACAAAAACTACTAGTTTGTTAATTCTTTAATCATTAGAATGCTAATTTACCACTGCGAAACATTTTTTAATGATGATAGAGCACGCTTGCCTTGAAGTAACCTATTCACTCTTGAAGTCTTGACTTAAAAACCCTTAAAATGTAACTAGTCCTAGGCTAAATTTTATATTATCTACATAGTTCAACGCATGTGGAGACGCTAGCGGAAGGTATTTTGTTATAAAATATTGTTCTCTTTCGTGTCTTAATATACTTACGAGTACTTTGGTAAAGTCAATTAACGCGGAAAATATATTTTCCTCACCTCATATTTATATTCTTGACTACGTGACTAACTCAACACACGACCCGAGTCAAGTGCTTTAAAATAAATAAAACAAAGTAAAATATTATGCTAACACGTTCAAAGTTGCGTACTCACATAAACTTACGCCCTTTTTTGTCCGAATGATAGGCTGAAACTACAGAACCTGCTTTGTTCGACGAATGAAATACTAATACGAACTTGTAATGCAGAATGGCGGACATCAGCATTACAATTATCATCATTTTGAGTTAATTATGGTAATAAAATTTACAAATAATACCTTCTATCAAAACAGATATATCACACACACATCTAGATATTTAAACGGTGGTTTACCTAATAATGTTATTTGTGATAGTGTATTCGGTTTCGATGTGTTTATTCTAGCATAAATATATTATGTATGTTCACGTGATTCCAAAAACACTTGGGGTAGGTATAGTTTCGGGGATTGTACTAATTCAAGAGTTTGTAATAACAATTAATTAGAATACTATAACTATATATATCTAGAGTAGCAAATGTATTTCAAACCCATCGTAAATATCATGTATTATTTTCATACTTATTTTCATACACGATATTCGCGTATTATTTGACGGCTCAGCTCTGTCACAATGGTTGCATGATTGTCTGGTGCGCTGCCTGTCGCGGGTTGGTTTCCCCGCGAATCAAAAATATTTGTATGGTCTTCAGATAGTCATTTCGGGTTAATAATAATGTTGAGATGTCTTTTGTATGTGAGTTTACATGTAGTGAACTCGCCCATGATTTGAAGGAGTAATTCCTAGTATGAGTAGCAACGTTTTAAAATAAACCGAATCTAATTATTCTCTAACGTAATACTGAATTATTATAAAGTTTGCTAACTATTCAAAGAAATAAGAGCCTGTTAACGACTTCTTATAATACATACTTGTTCGTATTCGCATTCGTTTGAAACTCATTTTGCATACATTTGAATTACATCCGGAGTTTACCGACAGAAGCAATTCCACGTAAATGAGGCACAAAGTTATTGCAACAAAATTTTATTATTGAATATTTACAGGGAATACATTCGGAGGGCAAGAACAATAAGTTTGTATATTATTAAACAGTACTTTATATAATACAATACCTATTATGTAAACTCTTCAATCATACAAATTATAAGAAGTTTCGTAACAAAATACAGTATAGTATCTGACTTTGTAATGTTCATTTGAATGGAGTGAGAGAGCACAGGCCATGGGACCCAGTAGGTGTGATGCCCACTAGGACAATAGGAATACCTGACTGAACTGGGGTGAACTGCCACGCTCTCTCGCTCCAACCCGTAGCGCGAGAAATCATTGGATGATTTCCCATCTCAAAAAACTAAGCATTGGGGTATAATTTCATTTAAATTGAAAATGTATTTATGAATTAGAAGCCTGTCTTATATATTAATGATATAGTCAATAGTAGTACATTTTTGGCACATACAAATTACTGGACTTGCTAAAGTAAGTTTTCACAAGCTTCTCAAAATTCCCAACAATAAATATCTATATTAACATTAATTTAGGAGTTATACGTAGGTACTTATACAATATTCCTCGTAGCAGTACATTATTCTTAGATATATAATTACACTATAGTTCGATTAGTTTACTGATATACAACACAGAGGCCCGTTTTCTGGAACGACTTTATCGCAAATTGAATGTAACTGAATGTCTAACTGGTATTGACTGCTGTGATCGGTTGAATGAATTTTCAACTGCCGATCATATCACTTGACATGCATTCGAATTTTTGAATGTGACGGATTGTTAAACTCGCGTTGACTGTTGTGATTGGTTGAATTAATTTTCAGCAGCCAGTCATATTTAAACACACTTTATTTTTTTTCACTTGACGTTTTATTTTTAATTTGTCGATAATTCCGTTTCAGTAACTGGGTGGTAGGGTAGTGGACATTGTGCATGAAGTTAGAAGCATGTGACGGCGTTGAAGTAACATCGGAGGACTCGTCCCCGACCGTTGCCGCTGCCGCGCCGTTGTAAAGCGCTCTGTGAACAAACAGTATAATATAATAATCACCTTTCTAACTTGTTAATTAATCCTTTTAACTGAAAGCTAGCTTAACTGTGTGACAGGAACCAATTTTTAAATAAATATTTAAAACTATGCTAAAAACATGTAACTGTGTAGATGTGTCAAGCACATCGAAAACTATAATCTACAGTCATTTAAAATTTGGCATATCAACTGATGGTCATGAGTCGTTAGTAAACTAACTAATAAGACAAAAGGTCATCGTTCAAATGTGGGTCATTGCTCTAAAATTAAAGTCATTTACAATAATTTTGCTTAATCATCTAGCCGGTCGAAGGGCACATTAACCATGGGGATTACGCCCCCGAGTTTCCATGGGCGGAAAACTGTGACCCACACAGTTTTCCGCCCGTAATTACTTATCAACATCACTCGAAGTTGTTTGTACATCTTACTATTTTAAGACATTCTTTGAATTGTTTAGACCCCATGTCCTTGTAACTTATACTCCTACGTCAACATTACACATTTTGGCGTAATGTTCTTGTTCAAGTCTTTGGGAAAATAGTTATCAAGGTTTTGGGTTTCCTCGTAAACAAGGTGCTTAGTCTAATTTTGTAGAAACTTGCTGGAATTGAGACCACCCTACAAAACGGTAGTAAGGCTACCTGGTTACTAAGAATCTGGTTATGTTATATTTATTATTCAATGACTTACACAGCACTGAGGATATACTAAGAATAACTAACAACTTCATTGTACATTTACTTACTGAATAAAATCTACACGAATACTGACAAATGCTTGTACTGCTTGACAAGTCCACTCGATTCAGTATAGTTCATGCCTCAAAATACCATCTCAGATATTAACCTATCACATGTCCGCAAAACGAGACACAATAGTAAAACAATAACAGCGCGGTCTCATAGGACCGGTCGGGGATTTATGAACTAATCTGAATAGTTCTCATGATTTGACCATTACATGTTTACTAAATGGACTTTTAAAGAAGGCTAGTCAGCTAGGAAACACTAGCCTGATCTAATTGAAATTGACGAAAAAAAAAACCGGGCAATTGCGAGTCGGACTCGCGCACTGAGGGTTTCGTACCAACCTACCTATAAAAACAGTTTAATTCTCGAATCGAGTCTTGAAGACTTTTCAAATTTTTTTTCTTGTGACGTAACTAAAAATTTTCAGTTTTCAGACTTTTTCCGATATTAGTGCTATAATACCTTGCTTCGTGCCAAATTTCAAGATTCTAGGTCAACGGGAAGCATCCTATGAGTTTTGATTCCTTTGACAGTGTCGAAATGTACGTTTTTTGCAACATTCTTTTTTTCATCTTTTTTTCCCGTCAACTTACAAGTTTGATTTTTCAACTTGACAACTTCAAGGGACCGCGGATGTCAATATATGGTTTTAATTTCAACTTGATACCTTCACGCGTTCCTGAGAAAAAGGGTCTTGACAGAAGGACGGACGGACAGACGGACAACAAAGTGATCCTATAAGGGTTCCGTTTTTTCCTTTTGAGGTACGGAACCCTAATTAATAACAACTGTTTGGAGAATAAACGTCATTTATCATTTACAAGCTATGATTGTAATAGGTCATTCGCATACTACACAAAGTCGTAGCATGTCTTTGTGGGTTCTACGAATATGACTACGCATGCTACGAAGCGCTTTACAAACAACCATTCCACTATTGCCTACGCTTTTAAATATAGTCAACATGACGTTATTTTTACGTATAATACTTTCGTAGTAATTCATTAGTTTCATTCTACGAAGTCGTAGCAAGTCTACGATGCAGCTAGAAAACGTCTACACATGCTACGTCGCGCGTAGCACATAAATTAAATTGACTTCGCGTAAATGTATTTGACTAAATGAGTTTTGATAACTTAGTTATGATAACTAAGTGGGTATGTTTTTAGTATATTTTAAAAGGCATTTATTGACCTCGTAATGCGCACTAAAACGTTAAACGAATTTATGTTTACGATGTTTTTGGAGCACCTTTGACTATTGGTATTGCTAATATAATTTATTCTTAAGGTCATATTGATACTTAAATGTGTTGGAATAATAAAGACCCGTTAAATTGAGTTACACGTCTCATCTCGTGAAGATAAAATTTTATTTGGGCGACCTTCAATTTATGGTCAAACCCCTCTATGGCGGCCCGCTGGGATTCAAAGTAGATACGAGTGTAATGCCAAAGATATAAACTTCGGTGTGTTTGACTTACGAGTAGCTATATGGGATCATGAGTTTGATTATCGATCTTATTTATTAATTTATTTTTAGAAAAAAGGATTATAACTCTCTATAGCATAACTTACGATTATGCCCTTAACGTAACGTACAGCATTCTAAACATGACGTATATATTTAAAAAATAAGTTGGCGCAAGTATGAAACGTTTCAAAGGTCGTCAAAACTTAGGGTTTTGACGACCTTTGAAACGTTTTCCGTTAAACCGAGTAAAATCCCTATTAAACCAGTTTTCATTCATGCAGTGTTTCGATACATAAGTGAAAGTTATTTTTAACCCCAAAAACAATAATCATATGAGTGTGTAAGTCACCCGCTGCCTTTTTATCGATGTATATTAATAGCATTGTTTGGGTAAGGACCAAAGTCTTAACATAGCTCTTGGCAACCAGTCCACTTAAGCCACCTTAAGCCTCATATCTTTATTTTCCATATCTCGCAATAGTTTCCCAACAACTGAAGGTTGTCCATAGGTGCATCGCATAGCCCGTACAGGAATAATCATCGGATAGCACCATGTTTCATGAAAATTGTCTAAAGCTCTTTGAGTTGGCCCCTCGTCCCCCTTTAAAAGGACCAGGACCTCAGGGTCCTGAGATAAATAAATGCATAATAATCTGAACATTACGTTTGCACATCTTCGTTTATAGACTAATATAAATAAAGATCTATCACCTAGCTTTTTATTGAACATAGGCTTATTCAATTATAATTATTTTTAATATTTACAAATTAAACTAATAAGACTTAATAGATATATATAACGGAGTCTCGTTATCAGAGGGGTCGTGATATGTCAGGAAAGCAAAGCAAAGTCTTCGGTATCACTTTTGTTTATTTGCTTACACACAATATGGCTCGATCCAAGATCTAGGAACGCGGGAAGTTTAGCATGGAGTATTGGAGATTGTCTATCCAGACCACCAGACCGGTTCCAAAAATGCCTTTTTCAGTTTCCAAGCTTCCAGCACACCCGTGCCTAGCTCCAGTTCTAGTTTAATCAGAAAAACCATAAAAATTTACTGTCAAAGTCCATGCACCTGTCAATGTCAAAAAGCCGGCTATCTTCCAGCCAGACCAATCACTCGGTGTCGCCAGTACTCCACGCTAACCATCCAGAGATAGATGGCGCTGATTCAAATTGAAATGAGTCGACGCTGCGACATATATATACGACCTAAACATAAAAAAACACATATAAATAAATGCTTGCAGAGCTAACCAGATCATTCATCGTGTCTTCATCAGCGAGGCGGAGCGGAGCCGTGCGCGGTCCGTTGGGGTCGATGCGCTCCGCGTACACGCGCGGCGGACCGTTGTCCTCGTGCAGCGCCTTCTGCAGCGCCACCAGCAGCCGGTCCAGGACTAGAGCTGCTCGCTTTTGAGGAACTTCCTCCTGTGGCAGAAGACGGCAGGAATTATATAGATGAGCTAGTGAAAATCAATCAGGAAAATAAACTATAGCTGGAACGGGAATTGCGAGTTGAATTCTGAGTCTCTTTCTCCTGTCCTCCTATATTTATAAACGGTCAATCCGTTTATTTTCTGTTAAAAGTTAATCTAATTATCCAAACTATTCAAGAAACAGATAATTATACATTATTACGAGTATAACTATCTACCAATTTACCGTCACTTGCAATTCAAACCTATTTGCGTTGAAGTTAAGTACATACATCATAAAAAAAATGGATGTAAGTATTTGTAGTGGAAGCTGTCTAAGGAATGTTTCACCAAGCACTTAATTACTCAGATACCCGCGAAACGAGACACAATAGTAAAACAATAACAGCGCGGTCTCATAGGACCGGTTGGGGATTCAAACGTTAATCAATAAGTTAAGATTGAGTAGGTTACTTGGTAAGCAAGCGTGTTCCATGGAAGACATCATTATCTATCACCAGATGACATAGTGATCCTACCCAGACTGCGGATGGTTCGAAGGAGTTACCGAGGCCCGCGCATAGAGCGACTGAAGGAACACTGTGGATTTTTATCAGCCAGTCACTGCCTTGGGTTCGGTTCTGAAAGGAAAACCCAGGCCCTGGACCGAACGGCAAAAAAGGAACCTAGAGGTGGATTTTAGTCATTAAAAGTCGGACACTCCTTTCCACTTCGCCCAGAGTAGCAATTGGCAAAGGGACAAAATTAAGTGACATGTCGTCCCACGTAAAAATAAAGGTGACTTTGGTCAAACGTGTGAGTAACAATAATAATAAAAACGTAAATTAACGTTCTAACATTTACACGTCTTATCGGTCAAAATACAAGAACTTCTTTATACCAAGTACGCACTTGTACTAATAAAATACACCATAAAATTAGCAGTTATGTCATATGAGTTCAATTTACCACTGTTCTGTGAATTTACTAAATGAATAAATATTTCACTGATCGTTATTTAGATTAGTGGCATTTTAAATGCCATCGAACTGACTGAATTCAGTTAGCAGAATTACTGAAGTAAAAAATTATGTTATGGAGGAATATGGCGAATGTATCCTATACAATATTTTATGATGTTTTGCATGCATTTAGTGCATGAAAATTATCAAAAGACTTCTCCCACTCTGGGTGAGCGGTTGGGGAGCGGGAGGGAGTGTCAGACTTTTACTGACTAAAAGCCACAGTGTTCCTTCAGTTGCCTTTCGCAAGGGCCACGGTAACACTTTCGAACAAAAATACTCATTTGTTTTATTTTCTGGAAATGTAATTACTAGTTGTAATATGGCTTTCCATATTATAATTAGTACCTAATTAGATTTCCAGGAAATTTCAAGAAACCTAAAGAGGTTATAGATGGATTTGTAGAGCATTACATAAGCCTGTTCTTTGCCTTATTTTAATGTGCACTTTATTTTTCATTCATGTTTAATGCACACTAATAATATTAGGAACTTATGACTGCTTATCACTCACTAGATATGTGTGAAATCGGCGCCTAAAAATATCCGCTCCTAAACAACGTTACGGGTTTCGATATCATTTTCAATAATCGCAAGAGCCAAAAAACCGTTTCATATAGACGTGCATACCTTACAAAAGACTTTGCTCCACAGTTAAACTAACACTCTCTTTTAGTTCCTGCGGGGTATTGCCTATCTCTGTTGACAGCTCAAATGATGATCTCGTTATACCTTGCGTACCTACCGAGATGCGATAAGTGATAACACAGCGAATCCGACCAAAGCGCAACGTCAAAATTATTACTCAACAGCCCTTATATTTTGTGACTATTAAAATTGAATTAAATACAATAATCACTTTTATCGCAATTTGGAATGCGGGCCATAACAAGCGATCATCATTTGAGCTGTAAACAAAGTCAAAGTGTTTATTGTCAAAGTGTTTAATGCGAACTTAGTATTCAATATTGGTGTTATAAAAATATGGTGTTAGTACTTACAACTTAGCAGCCTTTTTCAGGCATTGCAATTTCATTTATCCTAATTATCATGCATTAAACATTTGAAAAATTTAAGTCAACAGAGATAGGAAAATACCCGCGCTGGACTGCTTTAAGCTGAACTCACCGTATAGTCGTCGTACAAGGCCGGAGCCGCGAGCGCGCTCGTGAGGGCCAGTAGCAACAGCGCCACGGGACTGCACATCATCGCTGGATGGTCATCACACACGGGACAAACCTGCACAAATCATTTAATTAGTCATCATCATTTTTCTTTTCTTTTCAGACCACTATCTCATCTAATGGTAAGTGATGATATGACCGACGATGGAGCACTCCTAAAAGTAACCTATGATCCCTAGCCTGTAGCTATCAGGAAATGCAAACCATGGCAGGGAATTCCACTCCTTAGCTGTACGCACAATAAATGTGTTTCCAAAACGCTTTGTGCATATGGGTGGGATGTTCACCATGTACCGATGGCGCGACGCCGCACATCTCGGTCCGATGATGGAATTGGCCTCGGTGGAATTAAATTGTGCAATTCCAGTGCACTCCCCGAAATGTAAACGATAGAAAACCGACAGGCTAGCAACTTGACATCGATACCCAAGACTTCGGAGTTTCGACTCAACAAGTGCATCAGTACCGATGATCTTCTGGCTTGACTCTAGTGTACATAATTAGCCATTCACTATTAGGAAACTCTGAGTTAATTACTGCTAAAGGTCATAAATAAATTAGGTTCACTCCACTAGGGACCTTTGTTCCGAACAAGCTTTTGAAGTATGGTTTAGTACAGGGCCACCTTTTTCTAACCTTTCGAAGATCACAGCTAGTATGATTTGCTCTGTTTTAAAACTAATTTCAACTGCTAGGTACGGTTGAAGAGTCGAATAATTAGAACGAGGTTATCGTAAGACTTGTGTTGTGAATATTAATCTGAAATTGCTAACTCACCTTGACTAACTAACGCAGATAGTGATTGTTGCTCATGGATTCTCATTATTAGAGGAAACCTTTGCCCAGCAGTGGGACACTAACAGGATGGTATATTTTTTATCAATACACTTCCTGCAAAACTGATTCTGAGATATCACTATACGATTAGGTTCAATATGGCATTTTAAATATCACCCGCGTGTTTTTTTTTTAATGTATCACAACAAGGTGATTTTTCTTTCTGATTTCGTCACGGTCAACACTTATTAATTTTTTGAAAGCAAAGAGGCGTATATATTAATTAAGGTTTTAATATGCAAAAATATTGTTCATGACCAGAATACCATAGATAAACATGATTACTTGTTATTCTATTACCAATAAATGGACATTTATGTGTTCTAAATTCAAAAATATATGAATTTCTTATTTTTAACATTAGGATGTATAGTGGTTTGATACCTTTGCTTTTCCTTCGAACCTACAAAGGTTAAGCGCGGGAAAAAAGTAAATTCCATATCTCGCTTTTGTCTTTTCTGTAATTTGTACTAAAAAAATGTCGAATAAATTGATTTATGACTTGAAGAGAATTCTTGATATCTGGGGGCGCTAGATATTGTGATTGAGGCAGAAAATGCGTGCTACAGCCTATTGTCATCTAGGTAATTCGAAAACTAAAACGTTTGGCAACTTTGGAAATTTTTCTTCAGAACAACATGAAAAAAAAGCGTCATTTTAATGATCTTAGGGTAAGTATTTGCTTGTAATTGTTTTGAAAAACGTCGTTTGATACACGTGGAAATTTGCCACTGCAGCACTCGGCTTCATAACACCCTCGGCTCGCGGCACGGGCGAATTTTGCTTCGATTCGACAAGTTTCTCCACTTGTATCAAAATGTACTATTTATTATTATACGTCCTAGTAAATGTAGTCCATTATCATCATGACATTTCACTAGTAGATTAGTGAGCGGTAGTCGCATCAAGGACGTGGCGCCGTGAAGCGTCAAACAATAGTCTACAAATTGGCGCCCACGGCTCGCCTCATCCCAGAGAAATTAGGGTTTGTGCTCTGTTACACATTTTTAGATATCGCAGGTCATGACTTTACCCAAGCTTCAAATTATGACAATTTGCATGATAAGAACATAATTTGTTTGATTAGTAATGCTTTTAATTAATAGAGTTTTGTTAGGTTTCTTCACAGAAATCTAAAAAATTAAATCAAAGTATTTAGATTTCTGTCGGTTTCGTTAAGAAGATTATAGAATCTCCACAACCTCATCTCATCATGATTATGAAAGTGCGATTATGATTGTGTATTTAAACACGTTTAACGAGATGGTTTATCTCCTGTAGTTACTCAGATACCCGCGAAACGAGACACAATAGCAAAACAATAACAGCGCGGTCTCATAGGACCGGTCGGGGATTCAAACGTTAAATGCTCATAAAAGTTTTCATACTTAAGTATACTATTACTAAACGACTCTAAAAGTCATTGAACCATATATCATATTGACGCCTAAAAAATTCAATGATCCTTGCATATTGCAAGTGACCAGGGGTTTTACCATGACGTGTTAAAATGACAGGCGTGCGAGCGAGAAAGAGAGATGGAGCTATACACCCTATATAGCTCCATCCCTTTAACAATTCAGTTTAGTTCGTCAAATGGATCGCTTTAAAATCTCGTGGTAAAGCCTCAAGCCGGCTTATTTATGCGAAAGCACAAAGCAACATCATTTGAACATTGAAGAGATGAGATTGATCAACTATTGTTTGAAATATTGAAGGTCGATCCAAGAGACCCCAGATAAATCCAGACAGAATAAAATAAACTTTAAGTATTATTTTTAGAAAAAATATCAACTTAGTTCGGCCCACATATTTGTTTTATTAGGACGATACAGCTAACGAGTTACTTGAAGATACAACTAATTGAAACAATAACTCAAGAAAATAAAACATCATCATTAAAACCGTTAGAAAGGAAAATAATAAAAATGTCGATATCAATGTAATGGGTGCTACAGGGCCTGATCCTCTTTGTCTCGAGTTTAAGCCAGCCTGATGAGCGGATGACAAGTTACGTATTTCTTTTTGAACGGGGATGATCGCCGCCTCATTTCGAACAATGTTTATCTCTTTGTGACACCGCGGATAGGTTTTTTATAAGTGCCGACTATGTGTTATTAGATGGAAGGCGCGCGCGGGCGTTGTAAGGAGTTGAGTGTACTAAATATGAGGAAAAAACAGGAATCACCAAAATCATTCAATTTACTTGAAACGTAAGTGGTGTTAAGAAAAATTTACCAATTCCTCTTGACAACATGCAACATAATCAGAATCTGCATTTTTTTAATTGAGAAATCATCGAATGACTTCTCTTGGACTGAACGGGTCGGCAAATGTCAAACTTTTACTGACTTAAAACCCACTCGTATGTTCCGTCATGCCATTCATTCCAGGGCCCGGGTTTTCCTTACAGAAGCAAACCCATGGCCCCAGTAGGCTTCGACCCCGCGCTGGGCCCCTACGGATAGTTGAATATTTTTTTTATTTTAAATATAACCGTGTTGTCTTCAGACATTGTGAAACAATCCAATCACCGACAGGCAAATGAAATCGAATTTGAATCATTACATTTAAGGTGAATATTTTCAGTGAGGCTTTAATAGTCGTCAAGTTTGGGTAACGTTTTATTCCTTGGACCAATATACTTGAAGCTTAGTATAAATAGGAACATGAAAAACGGTTTTCATTATCTTTTATTGAAAACGATTTAGGGGGTAAACTATCCCAGACAAACGATTTAGGTGGTGTCAAAGGTTGTATGGAAGAATATTATTCTTAGGTTTCAAAAAATGAAAACTTGACACAAAAATGATCGGAAATGAATAATATCTAGCTACTGCCATATTTATTTTCTACAAAAGATACCCTAAAATAGGGTTTAAGGGGTGTTTAAGATTTAATGAAATTTTTTTTCCCGAAATGTCACGGGCAAGGCGCTAATGTATTTACAAATTGATGATGATGATGTTTATTATAGAACACATTATACTTAAATAAATGTTTACAAATAGAGTTGCCCTTCACACGAGTGTTGAAAATCTTTGAAATTCTCGAATTTTATGTAGGTACAATAATATGCATTTATTATACAATTTTTCAGGGATCATTCTGTCTTTTGTGAAAACCGCATTTGTAAAATCAGTTTTGTAGATAATTTTTGAGTTAATCTTTAACATATAAACAGATAAACACGGTGGCAACTTTCGTTTTATAAAATATGAGCAAGGATAAGGATAAAATTACATACGAGTATTATGCTTGCCAATCTTATTAAAGATATCTGTGATCTAACCTTAAAAGTTTACTCAAAAGTTTTTTTTGTTATAATACTATCAAGTACGAGCTTTTTCACACGTCTTCGCCCTTGGAGCCAATCCCGTAGAGAAAGTGTATTAATTACTCAGATACCCGCGAAACGAGACACAATAGTAAAACAATAACAGCGCGGTCTCATAGGACCGGTTGGGGATTCAAACGTTAATTCGGGAAAAATGTAGCTTAGTATTATTCAATAATTGTATTAAAGATCTTTATCAGTAAAACCATCTTCGAAGATATTACGTCCAATTTTTCCACGGTAAAGATGGAGTTTAGTATAATTTATAAGCATATCAATGTTCCCACTGTTGGGACTTAGGCCTCGTCTCTAGGAGAGAGAATAGGCGGTAATCCACCACGCGGGCCCAGTGCAGGTTGATCTATCATACAATAGTTTAGATTAATTTATTTCTTAACATGACAGCTCCCACACGATTTCATTATCATGTATGCAGGCTTTCCTAGTCAAACCTAAGCTTCTGTATTGTTTTCTGGGAATCATTACGCTTATTGTTCGCATTTACCATTTGCCAGAAATCTCTTAGTGCGCTATTCTATTATTATATTATGAAGAGGAAATATTTGTATTTATTTTTTTAATACATAAACTCGAAAAGTGCTGGACTAATTTCAAAAATGATTTCACTGTGGGATGCTACTTTATCACTGAGTAACATTCACGTAGGCGAAGCCGCTGGCAGAAGCTATAATATAAACTAATTTCAAAACTGTGTAAAGTTGAAAACTAATCTTATAATACGTAATTACCATACACACATTATCAGTCAAAAGCGATGCGAACGAGTTATTCGAGGCGATATTTCAGATTGTGTTTAGTTAGTTCTAATTATTGACTAATTAGAACTAACTAAACACAATCTGCAGCATGTTTTAATTTTTTTTTAATAATATAAACCAATGCTTGACTGCGAACCCACCTGATGGTAAGCAGTAATGCATTGTTGGTGGTGAATCACACTAGCTTATTAATTTGAGACTATTCACTCTACATTTGAAAACACCTAAATTATAATCGGAAGGAAAACCGCTGCAGGTGAATTGTTCCAATCCTTACAAGGACGCGGTATAAACGTCGAGTATACGATAATTAGTTAAGTAAATAAACATTGAACATTTAATAATAAAAGAAACGATTAAATCGTCAAGTCACTGGAAGTCCTAATTCAATTATGAAAAATCTTTCACGGATATTAAACTACACCGCTGAGTAAAATGCAAGTAAGTTTATGCAGTAAAATGGACTATTCCTTAAGTATAGGTTAAGGGAGTGTTATTGCTGCTTGTAAAATCTATTAAATGTATTTACAAGTTTATTAAGTGGGCCTGTTATTGTAAAATATTCATGAAGCAACCAAAGTTGATATTCTTGCAAAAGTTGAGATTTGAATTTATAATGAATTTATCTTTCATTCAGAACCTTTCAACCTATAACAATTGATCACTTCATGAACTTAATTAAACTTTAAGAATTTAATATCAACTGACCGCTGTAATTTTTTTTTTCAATATTACTCGTATAATGTTACACCATTGTTTTTTAATTTACACTGCTCTGAGGTTTACACCTAATATAACTCTCCAAAAAAACTAATTAAGTAAGTACATACAAAAAAAAAATACTCACAAATTATTAAAAACGCGCGCGTTATAACTTCGTTGACAAACTATTAACACTTATTCAATTCGATGTTTATTTATAAAACTTTCGTCTTAAACAGTTTGGTCTGTAACCGAAGGCAGTGCGGGCCGCGAAAGCTCTAGTGATAATATAGGGCGGTAAGCGGCCGCCCTAGCCTTTATAAGGCCGCCCAATGCGTGCACCACACGTTCCACGCGCACTGTATTATAGGAGTTTATTAATGAACGTACTCGTAGATTAGGCTAGACCTAGATGTCATTAGTAATGAATGAGGTACAATATATGTTTCATTTTAAATTTAAAATCATGATATCTTCGCCAAATCGGAACTGATTTTGGTTGATGAGTCTTTTTTTGTTTAGAAAAATGTTTCTGAAAGCTGGTCTCATTTAAATTTGGTGAAGTTCTTATGAAGAACTTCGGAGATGTACCATGGAACATCTCAATAAATATTAGAAAATCTTCTTGATTGTTGTAATCGCGTGTTTGAATACTGGTTAACACCATTCCACAACATAACGCTAGTATACTTTGGAGGAATACGGAAGGGGGCAGACTTGAAAAGTTCTCACCTATTTTGTAGAAATTAATATCAATTCGCGCATAACCATCACTATTTACAGCGTTCATAAACCGTACCTATGGACACTGTAAATAGTGAAAATTAGAACAACCACCTTAAAAAAAAAAACTAAAAATTGCATAGTAACTTTGATTTAATTGTTTTTTTTTTAAGTCCGTTGTATTTTTATGTAAAAGATTATACTTTATTTTTCACGTTTCAGTTGTGAATTGTAGTATCTCTCGACCAAACCTAATTATTAGCGTGTAAGTTTTACTGTAAGATACCTAGATAATCTATATTATAAAGCTTAAGAGTTGGTTGGTTTGAACGCGCAAATCTCAGGAACTACTGGTCCGATTTGAAAAAAATCTTTCAGTGTTAGATAGCCCATTTATCGAAGAAGGCTATAGGCTATATATCATCACGCTAAGACTGAACTGACTCTACACGCAGGCGAAGCCGCTGGCAGAAGCTACTATAATAATATAACCATTGAATCACTTACAGATATATTGCACTTTTAATAAACCCAAACACGGCTGGGAGACATTGTTATAATTACGGAGTTCCGATCTTTTGGTTTCATCATTAGATCAATTCAATGGTATTATATCCATCAGCACAATTTGTTTCGTCATAGTCATTTAACTACTTTAACTACATTGGTGCCACTGTGGCGAAGCTGTCGACAGCCTCGGACACCATGGCCTGTCCTGCTGTAGGAGCGCAGGCCGCATAGCACGACACTCTAGCATCAACGACATTATTCGTCGAGCTCTTGTCACCGCTGGGGTACCTGCTGTACTAGAACCTAACGGCTTGGTAGGTACGTGACGATGGGAAGAGACCAGATGGTATAACGTTGGTGCCATGGAAGGTGGGTAGGCCTCTGGTGTGGGACGCAACCTGCGTCGACACCCTTGCGCCATCCCATGTTCCTAGTTCGGCGGGCTGTGCCGGCGCTGCCGCCGCGGCTGCTGAGTCCCTCAAATGGCGCAAATACTGTAATCTTATTGGTAATTACAGTTTTGAGCCGTTTGGGGTTGAAACTTCTGGGGTCATGGGGTCCGAGTGCGCGTTTTCTTTTTAAAGAAATTTCACGTCGTCTGATCGACACTTTGCGGGACCAGAGGGCTGGCTCGTTCTTCGCCCAAAGAATTAGCATTGCCATACACCGTGGCAATGCCGCCAGCCTTCTGGGCACATTTCCAGATGACAGCGATGTGGAGGAGTACTTCGACGCCTGAGTGTATCTATCTATATATATAAAAATGAAACCCGTTTTCCGTTGTCACGACATCACATGAAAACGGCTTGACCGATTTGGCTGATTCTTTTTTTTTAATGTTCCTTGAAGTTCAATGATGGTTCTTACGGAGAGAAAAATTCTAAAAAAAAGTTAGGTAAAGTAGGGTAGGTAAGGTAGTGTAGGGTAGTGTAGGGTAGTGTAGGGTAGTGTAGGGTAGTGTAGGGTAGTGTAGGGTAGTGTAGGGTAGTGTAGGGTTGTGTAGGGTAGTGTAGGGTAGTGTAGGGTAGTGTAGGGTAGTGTAGGGTAGTGTAGGGTAGTGTAGGGTAGTGTAGGGTAGTGTAGGGTAGTATAAGGTAGTGTAGGGTAGTGTAGGGTAGTGTAGGGTAATGTAGGGTAGTGTAGGGTAGTGTAGGGTAGTGTAGGGTAGTGTAGGGTAGTGTAGGGTAGTGTAGGGTAGTGTAGGGTAGTGTAGGGTAGTGTAGGGTAGTGTAGGGTAGTGTATAGGGTAGTGTAGGGTAGTGTAGGGTAGTGTAGGGTAGTGTAGGGTAGTATAGGGTAGTGTAGGGTAGTGTAGTGTAGGGTAGGTAGGGTAGTGTATGGTAGTGTAGTGTAGTGTAGGGTAGTATAGGGTAGTGTAGGGTAGGTAGGGTGTATGGTAGTGTAGGGTAGTGTAGGGTAGTGTAGGGTAGTATAGGGTAGTGTAGGGTAGTGTAGGGTGGGGTAGGTAGGGTAGGGTAGCGTAGGATATGTAGGGTAGTCATTTGACGGGAGCGAAGCCGCGGGTAAAAGCTAGTATTTTATATTATATGTACATAGCTAGGTTTAACTTAAGTTTTTTATTTAAAGTTTTAATATGTTATTTGAATGTAAATTTCGGGACCTTTTTTAACTACTTGTATATCTGAAATCTGTCTGTTTGTGAAGTGCCGTTAACAACTAATGAGAAAGACCATATTTCTTCATGAGTTCCTGATGACAAATCCAAAATCTACTAACCTAACCAAAGCTACGCATATACACTCTAATATTTTAATAGTTTCCTCAATTCCTCTTGAATCTGGAAATGAAATCTGGACGAAGAAAATTCTTTGAAATCCTTCTGATATTGTAAACGTATGGATGTTTGTTACTCTTTCACGCAAAACCTATTGAATGGATATCGATGAAATTTGGTAGGTATGCAGGATAAGGTCTACACCTTATCCTGCATAATAGCATTTTCTTGAGATTTCTTAGTATGATATGTAATGTAATGGGTGAAGCCTAGAAAAATATAATTTCGCAATTCGATTCATAACCGAAGGAGTTCTGAGGGAACAGATATAACAAAAATATAACCGAAATAAGAACCTCTTTGTTTTAGTAAAAACTACTTTTGTGAAATTGAAATCAAACTAATATTTAATTATTCAAACGACATTTTAAACAAATGGCAAAGTTTTGATAAAGTAGATAAACTAAGATCAATCGACAATATTAAGTGGATTCGAGATGTATCTCCATTATTTACTTTACGAACCTTAATTTCACTTCTTTTTTGTTCAAATTCCACGAAACTCTTAATAGTCCTTTAAAGATTTTCGTGGAACTTGTATTGTGTAGCCATAGATGTAAGCGAAATAACTCCATCCCTATGACGAAATGTGACTGGTCATTAGAAAACCATTTATTATGCGTACAAAGAGCGTCCCATCAATGAAATCCCGTGGGATACATATTACATTGGACATTCACACCCACAAGGTTTGTGTTCGTGTGCTGTCCTGAACATGTTTATTATTAACCAACTTTAAAAAAGGGAAGTTTCCATATTTTTACAATTAAAACATAGTGCGACTTGCTTCTCACAAAAAAAACCGACTTCAAATATAATTCTATAAAATAAAAAATTGAATTCGGTATTACATAACGGTTTCCGAAATTAAAGTTATTATGTATTTGTGTTTTCTAGGGTTGTCGGTTGCGTAGGTACCTAAAGAGTAAAACGGAACTCCATTACTAAAACTCCGCTGTCCGCCCGTCTGCCTGTCCGTCTGTCACCAGGCTGTATCTCAAGAACCGTCATTGCAAGACCGTTGAAATTTTCACAGCATGACTGTGTATGCCTGTCTGTGCCACTATGACAAGAAAAACTAAAAACAGAATAAAATGTGCTATTCTAGGACTAGACCATGGTTTATGGGTAAACCATGGTCTACCCATGTAAAAAGATTCCCGCTCGAGCGAGAAGAAGTAAGAAGCCTATAAATATACTAACACACTCACAAACTTTCGCCTTTGATGTGTGATGTGATAGAAGTCTGTCATATTTTTCTGTTGGAGCAGTAACTATTACAGTAACGCTGATGGCAGATTTTATCTTTTTACATTTTTAGGGTTCCGTACCTCAAAAGGAAAAAACGGAACCCTTATAGGATCACTTTGTTGTCCGTCTGTCTGTCTGTCTGTCAAGACCCATTATCTCGGGAATGCGTGAAGGTATCAAGTTGAAATTTAAACTATATACTCAAGTCCGCGGTCCCTTCAAAATGCGCAAAAATCAAACATGTAAGTTGACGGGAAATAATGATACGCCTGTTTATGTTGCAAAAATCTAACATTTCGACACTGTCAACGGAATCAAAATTCATAGCGTACTTCCTGTTGACCTAGAATCTTGAAATTTGGCACGAAGTAAGGTATATAGCACAAATATAGGGAAAAGTAAACTAAAAATTTTTAGTTACGTAATATGTAAAAAAAATTGAAAAATCTTAGAGACTCGATTCGAGAATTGAACTGTTTTCATAGGTAAGTTGGCACGGAACTCTCAGTGCGCGAGTCCGACTCGCACTTGTCTAATAGATACTCATTACTCTCCTCCCTCATTTTCTTTTACTCTCGTTTTTTTTGTTGATCTCCTCTTTGTTCAATAGGTACCGTACCTACACCATGTAAGTACTGTGGCGATCCCTGCCTGATCTTGATTATATAGGATTTTTTGTATATCTCTTTTTCGTTTCAGTATGCACAAATTATTGTTCCAGAATGGCCAGTACATTATGGTCAGAAAACACAACCTTAACGATCAGTGCAGCATAAGTACTCGTACCTATCAGATTTCTTTGAAATAAAAATCTAACAGCTATCTGGTCTTTTAAGTAACAGGTAGTTAGTTTCAGTGTAGCGTAGCACTAATCAATCGGGATTCTTGATACTCATTTGTATACGATCCCGTTCATAAACATGAATTTCAGGAACCGGATTAAACGAGGTAATGTTTACTTGTGGCCAAGTTCAAATTGTTATGTTGAGGTAAATGGGGGTTGTTAACAGTCTGAGTTCCCAGTTGTTTTTAGTATTTTTGTAGCCATGTAAATAGCTGTTACATGAACAGCTATAATTTAAGCCCGAAACTATGAGAATAAATTGAAAAAAAATTGAAAATACTCTAATACAATAGTTACAATACACATACTTACCAATAAATAAAACTAAAATTCTGAGTCTACGAGTACGACTTCTACATTTTTAATATTTACTATTATATATCGACGAAAAAAAATCTACAGGGAGAAGTGTATAGGGGTCGGAAAGGATAGCAGTCGAACATTTCAATTTGGCACACGATGCACCAAACAGCCTGTGTAAAAACTGTGTATGGCATTTTTTAATTATTTCTGACTGTAACACCTTGGAAAACCACCTGGATACTAAAACAATACCTGGCACCTACTACGTTCATTGTAACGCAGGCAGGAATTTTATGTGCTTAGGTACTTAAAGCTTGAGAGATATTAGGCCTAACTTTACGAAATGGGGTTACAAGGTTACAAATTCATTTCGTGTAAAGTCTAAAAGTTATTTAGTAGGTGCTTATAAACAATTTAATTAAAATTTCAGGGTATTCAGCAGGATGATTGAACTTTCTTGTTATACCTAAGCTATGTACCTACCTACGCTAGAAAGTTCTACCCAGTATTTGATTTTTCCCTATAGTATAAAAACAAATACATTTTTCTTCAAGTGGGGAGTCATCAGAATCCGCTCTTAAGCCGAGCGAGAGGGCATGTCAGACTTTTACTGACTAAATCCCACTCCATTCCTTCCTTGCCTTAGTTCTGGGGTCACGAGTTTTCTATATTAGTTGAAACAAGTAGGTACCTACAATACCTTATGTAAGTATAGCTATTGTAAACAACAAGGTAAGAAGATATTTCATGCTTAAACCTAGAATAAATTAATCATAATAAAATTATTACAACCGTGGGAAGTTCAGCAAAGTAATATTAGCTTTAGAATGAAATAGATACGCTTATGACTTAGCATATTTTTTACAATTTACGAGTTTAGTAAAAGTCGGTTCTCTCTTCCGTATATTATTTTGTTAGGACTATAATTATGCTCGCAGTTTCCTCGCATGATCGAATCACGAATGAAGATATTTGCAGAAGCAAGGTTTCCAACAAAGCCCGAAAAATCGCCAAACTAAAGTGACAGTGAGCAGGGCAAATTACTCGCAAAACCGATAGTCGATGGGCCAGGAAATTTTGCATTGGTAACCGTGTACGGGAAGATGAAGCGTTGAAAGCCCTCCCACAAGACGGGCTGATAACCTGGTGATGTATTGACAGTAGCGGTAGTCCGATGGACGCGAGAGGTACAAGGCTGGTCGTTGTGGCAACACTTAGAGAAGGCCTTGGATGTCTTTCGGCGGCAATTATGATGATGATATTATTTTATTTTTAAAAATCATTAAATTTTTCACAAACAGGAATTCTATTAACCAGGTTTTTTCAATAGACCATAAAGTAATTCTAGGAGGCAATAGTAATAAAATCGTATTGTTATCAAATCCTGGGATTACCGGCAACTATTTATCGGTGCGATGTGATCATATAGTTTGACTATCGAGCCTTTCATGAGCACGCCCAGGGTCTATTGATATTCAAAGCTAAAAACCCATAAAGTGCCGCCATCAAATAACCGATAAGAATAACCGTAATAGTGGGTTTATCGTGAGAAATATATAATCTCACACAATGTACTATATTATATACTTACAAGTGGCGCTGTAAAGTATACGACAGAGTAATAGAAGTAATAATGTCGGCCCCCGCATACGCTTCAATACACAACCGACAACAACACCGCCTACCGTTATTATAGGAAACTTACGTCAAACAAACAACATCAACTGTTGCTTAATTTCTCATACCTTACTGCCTTTAAGCAGACATACCTGTTGATTAAGTTTTACTTGAAAATTCGGCCGCTTACGACTGAGTGACTTCTTAATAAGAAGTCACTCAGTCTAGCTAGCAATATGTAGGTACGGGACTAATAATAGTTTAATAAATAAAAAAAATATCATAGAATTCGTATCTAAGCCTTGAGCACAAAAGAGTTAGTGCCCAGATTCAATAGGTTACGACGTCCGTCTCACCTAGTTTCATATGGTATCAAATATTAAGTAGGTAGTGAAAAATAGCAGCCAAATAATGCTTGTAGTAAAATCATGGGCGGCGTAGCGTACATTAGTAATCAGCGCGCGTGCCGCCCCGCCATATGCTTCTATCAAGCACCCCTAATAGACTATCATCCATTGCACTGTCGTGATGGTCTTGTTCTTCGTGAAATCTGTCAAGACATTTTAACAATGCTCACTGCAGTCCCTCTGCGAATGTTAGTCCCATTCTCGAATCATTTCTCCTGGCAAACGGTTTTCGAAATTTCCTTTAAGTTCCTTTATTAATTATTTATTCCGTTATTATTTAGGTAAAAACAAAATAACTGTTTGCCGCCCTCGCTATATATAAAACACAAAACACATATAAAACCTACGTTACACACTCAGAGCGCATGACTTTTTACTTCTTCAATTTAAAATATAACCATCGAATCTCAGATAATTTACTCAAAACCTCTATGATTTATGAAACTCAACTCAACACCAAGGGGAAATCGTCATAAAAATTTCTTGTGGTAACCATGTAGGTACGTGTACAGACAGATGTCTATCTATTTGTACGCGGTAAGCCCAAAAACCACAGGGAAGACTTATTATTTATAATAACGTAGTGACAGTGATTTTTACAAAACAAATAGGTTATTCCACCGAAGTATTATGTTGTGTATTAAGTAACAGATTGTAAAAATACAATGAAACGATTATTATCACATTATTTCGTCGTCTCCCAACCTGTTAAACGCGGAAGGCCTGAAGAGGTCACAACGACGAGAGAGGGCGAACTCTCATAAATGCAACACGGCCTTCCCATTGCTCTAATGTGCGGGCCATGTCGGCCAGCGGGAGGCCTATAGCTAATCATTTCGGTCACTTAACGGCTACCAGTCTTCGAGAGTGATTACCCAAGTACGTAATCAATCCACTGTTTATTTGCTTTTAAATTCTTGCCTGAAGAATCTTTCAGTGGAGAAGGTATAAACCTAATATATACATATACCTATCGCGTAAAATTAATAGAATTCGCGTGAAATACCAATTATCACTTGTATGAAACATGAAGGAAGTACCTATACCTGTTAGTAAGACATTACAAAATTGCCATTTTCGCCCAGCCCATTTGGCTACGTTTAAAGTGTTAACAACCGTTTTCGGAGGCCCATTTCTTGACTGTGCAAGTCTTCCCGTGCAATTTTACTGTCGTGTATTGTAATAGTGGTCAGGCAGGGGCTCATAGTCCTCCCAAAGGTACTGTAATTATAGCTAGCAACTGACATTAAATAAATAAATAATGGCCACCTAACTCTATATTTTAACCATTTAGTTTCCACATCTAGAAATAGTAGCACCTACTAGATTATTATTCTCCATGGGCGCACTTGCTAGTACATACAGCAACAGACGTCTTTTGGCCACATCCCCTCATTATAAATGTCTAATAGGCCTATACATTTACTTAGGTATCTAAACTTCAGCCACTTGTTTGGTAAGTTAATATTTATTAGGGATTTTATCTACAGTAACAGTATCAAATAAACTTTGTCCAAACTGTATAATTTCGTTGCCAGATCCGTAAGGTTTCGAGCAACGTAGATATTTTATATAAGCGGGAGCAATAAGGGATATGGTTGGAATTAGTAGATAGTACTAATCAAGCACATGCGGAATGTACAACTACCCACTGAATAAATTCAAAAATGGAACAGAATTTGTATGAAATTATCGGCCAAGTAAGATACTCGAAACTTAATCATAGGTGGTGAAAGTAAAATCGTTGGCAACATGACGTCACGAATGTAAAAACGTTCCGCTGCGCAGCGAGACGCCGCGCGGCATCACGATGCACAGCGCTGCATGAAACAACGTATTCTAAATTCTCACAATGAAATGTGTATCTTTTCCCATAGTAAATAAAGTTCTATTTTGAGTCACTCTATTAAAATGTGCGCGCAGCCTCGCGTCTCGGTGAGAGCTGACCCTAAGACCGTTTTCACATCTTCCGATCCGATATCGGTATCGGACGCCGATACGATATCGGGGTAAGGTAAATGTATGAGATATGTACCTGTCTTTCATATTGTCCGACCCGATATCGGATATCGGAGCACAGCTTTTCATACATTTTACTTACCCCGATATCGTATCGGAGTCCGATACCGATATCGGATCGGAAGATGTGAAAACGGTCTAACAGTCATGTCATAATTTCACCCACATTATCATCACTTTCTATATCGAAAATAAATTCAGCTATTGAATTATCTATTTGGCGGAATTTTTCGAAGTGAAATTCAGTGGATGTTTTAATATGCGCAAAATGATATTGTGATGTAAAATTGGTGTAGTTTTGGCTCACTAAAATAAAGCTAAGTATCCTATTGTTGTTTTGGATACCTTAGCGAAGTTTGCTGAGAAGGTTGACTTGATTGCCAAATACTACAATTACATTAGAATGTGCACATATATTATTCTAACGGTAAACTAATGTATTATTCACACTAAGACATGGCTTAAAAACTTAGTATCCAAGCTAAAACATTAGGAAACAAATGTAAATCATTCAATATAGTCTGTGAGTCCTTCATAGTATCTCATTCATTCACTCATTCATTCGTTCGTTTTGGTTCGTTTCTAATCACGGCGACGCGAAAAATAATTTGTTTTGTGCATAAACTAAAATAAATATCTGTCTGATTACGGAAATATTTGGAAATGTATGTATTTTGATTGTATTAGTTACATTAAAAAAAACTGAACCATTTTCATTAAGTGTTTTGGTTGGTTTCAGGGCGCGAACAAAGTCGCCTTCGGCGGCATCTGATAAAGAAAAAAAGAAACCACGGGAAAATAAGAAGAAGAAAGGTGATTCTGGATCTAGCAGCAGCGAGAGTAGTGGCAGGTTTGTTATATTGTATTAAACTAAATTATGTATAAAAAAATGTTATGTTAGGTTATGTATCTGACCTGTAATGAAACCATGAAACCTACATATTCCGTCTCTCTCTTTTCATTACGATAAGAATCAGCACCTAACATCATTAATCAAATCAACCGCCTTCAATGTATTGCAAATAATGCAAATATTATTAAATAGTGAGCTCTAACTAATAGTTTTGTGTGGTATAGTTCTTCAGAGAGCAGCTCGTCACGCTCATCGTCCCGGTCGTCTTCGAGCAGTTCTGGGAGCTCCTCGCGCTCCTCGTCCTCATCTAGCTCGTCGAGCAGCAGCAGCAGCAACAATGACCGCTCCAGACCAAAGAAGAAGTGAGTACTAACACAGACAAATTAATTCTTTACTGATAAGTAAATTCTTGCACAAGTGTGTACTACAGTGTTAGTATTTGTGTGCCTTGTTAAAAAAAGAAATACCATTATTGGACACTTGAAAACAATGCTATCACTAATAGTACCTATTGAAAGAACAATACACATAGGGATAAGGGTGTATTTAAATAAAGTCGAATCCATTTATTATAACTACCCAGTGATAAAATGGCTGTTGTTTTTATGTGAAATGTGTTATTTTTATGAAATGGTGTCCAAATAGTAAGTTTTTGTAAGAAAAACTGTATTTATCAGTAGCTCTAATGACAAGTCACTTATCAATGCACCGCTGCACCTGGGACTAGGAATAAGAAATTTTGCATTCCTTTTATGACATAGGTAAGCAATAAGTGAGAATTTACCAAAATTCACCTCTTAAAAGGATGAAACAGGTTCCAATTTATTTGAAGAAATATACTTTCACACAGGCAATGTTGCTAAATATTATCCACCTTTTTCAGGAGTTCCCCAAACAAGAGTCCAGTGAAGGATCGCCGTGAACCCGACAGAGATAAAGTAAGGGATAGATCACCTCTTGATAAGAAGAAATTGACAGCTCCCTCATCCAATGACAAGGGGAAGAGCAAGGAAAAACATGATAGGTAAGAAATAATTATTTATATTAAACTTAGTCATATTTTGAACAGTAGCTGTAACTGTTGAGCATATAAGTAAAGTTTTTGCATCTCTTTGACTTTGTTATGCATTTTTAGAATTTAATATAAACTTTTCTATTCAGATCACCAGGCCGTAAAAAGCGGGAACGCTCCCCACCACCCCGCCCCACAAGAATTCATATAGGACGTCTGACTATGAATGTCTCCAGGGATCATGTTCATGAGATATTCTCAACATATGGTACTGTGAAAGCAGTTGAGTTTCCCATGGACAGACTACATCCTCACAATGGACGAGGATATGCATATGTTGAGTTCAGTAATGCGGATGAGGCAGAAAATGCCATGAAGCACATGGATGGAGGTAAATAAACAAAGTTCTTATTTATTATATAATTTTTTTTGTTTTAAATTTGAGTGGTGGTCTAGTAGTAGTTGCCCCAACTTATGAGTTGTGGGTTATGGGTTCAGACCTAGCCAGGCAAATTACTTTGTGTAATTTATTCCATCACTACTGCTCTCAAAATGATGGAGAAAACTTTGTGAGGAAACCGGCATGTCTTAGAACTTAAAATTTGAAGTTATGTGACATCCACCAATCCGCACTGGGCGCTTGTGGTGGATTACATACCAGTGCATTCCCTCCTATAGAGGAGACCTGTGTCAGACAAACTAAATTATATGTTAAATATTTCTTCTGTCAGAATTATGGCTCATTTGTTAAAATAATTGCACCTAATTACAGGTCAGATCGACGGTCAAGAGATTACAGCGGCGCCGGTATTGATACCGTCGCGTCCTCGCCGGCCCTCGCCTCGCCCGCCGCCGCCCAGACACGCCCCGCCTCGACGACACTCGCCTCCTCGGTTAGTATCGCTGTCACGATGACCAGTTTCACTCATCTTAATGTCCAATATTGATTTTGCAAATGTTGCTGCTCTTTGATTATTTCATTTCAGTTTGTAGGTGGTAGGTGGTTGAGGGATTGGCCACTACGCAGCATGTCGTGGGTTCGATTCCCGCACGGAACAAATATTTGAATGACCTACAGATACGGTGTTCCTGATCTGGGTGTCATGTGTACGAAAGCTTACAAGTTTTTGAACAAGTACAAGACTATTTCCTAGTATAAACCAATTTTTTGTAATGTTTCTCTCATACAAAAATGGTATAGTATCGTAAGCATCTCATTTATAGGTTTTTTTATTTATTTGTATGGCCTCTTTTTATAATGTGATCACTATAGACTTCGCGGATTCAGATTACTGTGAGTAACCATGGGGTTTATTGCTGGTTCTTTCCATAGGCAACGGAATTGGAAACCGTGCACTAGCTTTCGACGTTTTATAAGTGTATGTGAATTAAAACGAGTCGTGCTCATTCGGTTTGGCGTGTCTGGCAGGTACCGGCGCCGCAGCCCGCTGCCCCGGCGCCGCTCGCCGCCGCGCCGCCGCCGCTCGCGCTCGCGCTCGCCGCGCGCGGCCCCGCGCCGCCGACGCTCCAGGTCCTCCTCCTCCTCCTCCCGATAACTCCTCCACACACACACACACACACACACTACACACCCTCGCCGCGAAGCATGCAAAACATTTACACAACAAATATTTTGACCTATAAAACTTGGGAGGCTCTCAATTTTACCAATCAATGGTACATGTTCCAGAAATTACACCTGAGGTAAGTATGAATTGTGAATCTACTTCCCATCTTTGTGGTCGAATCCAGTATAATTGTATTGTAGACTTGTTATTATAATGGCGATATAATGCGCAGGTAAGTATTTATGTAATATGAATTTGCACCATTTATTTGAATAAACTTTTAACGAGACGTTTCTTGTTATAAAAGCTTGCAAAATGGAAACAACTGAGTGAGTGACCAATGCAGACGAACTGTACCAAAATATGACTTTAAACAGTGTGAAGTGTAATGTATCATGATGTATTTGTAATATCCAAGAAATTCTGACTTCTTTTTTTGCTAATAAATTGTATTAGTAATCAGACTTTAATTTTTCATTCCCAGATCCAAAGATCCTGTTTCCAATGCCAAGTAGAAAACTGGTTCTCAGATTCGCAATGTATTTTTCACTTTGTTACAAATAATAATATATTAAGGATCTTGATGTATTTTATTTATTAGTTTAGCTGGTATATAAATGCACATCATAAAAAAAAACAACCCTTTATTAATTAACTCCAAAGTAATGTATCAGGTTCCAGTTTTATTTCCAATTATTTTACAATATGTTTGGTAATCAGACACTAAAATCTTTCCTTTGTATAAATGGTTTTCTTCTAAGAACAGCTCTCGTACAGACCTACAACAAAAAATTGTCTTTATAAAGCAAGCACTTGAGCTCTGAATTGATGTTTTCGTGTAGTTGACATTGTAATGGGTAATCATCCTAGGGTCACAAATAAACATGCAATTACAATAGCTAAAGCTGTAGTTACCAAAAAACATTGCTCTCATTCAACAAAAATGGCACTATATTAAACTTTTTTTGCAGTTTTTAGGTAAACTTTTAAATTTTCTATCTATCTAAAACATCCCAATTATAATGAATTGACAGTCTTTGTTCGAAAAATTGCTCAGTAATTAATTGCGTAACTTATCGAGTAAATAAGTAGATTTTACTAGCAGTATATTTTTTTTGTCTGAAGGTGAACTTTGTACTTTTCTGAATCCCTCATAATATGTGTCCTTGAGATTTGGTTTCATGATGATCGGTGGAGTAACAACTCACACCGCATTTAATGACTAGTGTCTGCCAGTAGCTTTGCCTGTATAGACATAGAAAATTATCCCAATTATGCTTTTAAGATAAAAAAAAGTATCCCATTTCCCTCATTATGTATCTGTATGCCAAGTTTCATCCCGTAAAGACGTAGAGGTGACAGATAGGGTTACTGTCACGTTTCTACTAACAGCTACTTACGGATATTGTATCTTCATATTTTTTGGACCCCTGACTGGATTCCATGCTGATATAGGTGCTTTATTAGCAAGCATCAAACTGGCGACTGCAGTATACAAACCATATTCTTGACACATTTTTTCCTGTAAAATTATTAAAACTAGAATTATTAAAAATAGACAACGACAGAGGCTGGTCCACAGGCCACAATGGACGAAACCAGATGTATGTGGAAAAGGGAGAGGGAAAGCTTCGCCTAACAATGGGACATAATGGACTAATTAGATTAGATCAAAAAGTTAATTACCCTCCACTCCGCAAGCATGAAATCGGCGTCACTGATGGCAGAGGCAGCTTTATCAACATGGTCGATATTTGAGAAATGCGGCAAGTAGTTCTCTTCTAAAAAGTTAACAAACGAAATTGGCTGACTTATGAACTGCTCTATGATTTCTTCAGGGGAATGTGTAAACTTTATACTGCCATTTTCTGTTTCTATTACTGAAAATATAAAAAGTCAATGTAGCTAGACAATATGTTTTGTCCTAGAACCATATTTAAAAAAAAAGCAAGTTTCCTACCGCGTCATTCTGTTTGTTCGCGATGAACTCGAAAATTACTGAACGGATTCACATGCACTTTTCACCAATAGACAATGTGTCTCATGAAGAATTATACAGAAAGTCGAAAGTAGGTACAAATAATTGATTATAATAGAATAAAATACCTTTAGGATTCAATACTCTGCCAACTCCATGTAAAATGCTTACTGTTTGATCCTTTCCTAAAGACATGAATTTACAGGAAGTCTGCTTTTTCTTTCTAACACCCTTGCTTTTTGATTCCTTTCCTGGCACTATACTTGTGTCCATATTTTGCCTAGATCCTCCTAAAACAAGCGAAATTATTTTGCATCCTTGGTCATGTGAGAAAAAGTATAGTACCTACTAAATAGGGATTGGACTTACCTTTCAAACAGGCAAAATGTAAATTCAAAACTGCCGACCTCACATCCCCTGTTGAAGAGTTGACGACACATTCTATCACCTCAGCTGTGGGGCAGTTATAAACTGCGGTGTGCTTTCTACTTATTATACTGTCGACTCGTTTGAGAGCAGCTTTTAGATTTGTTGGTGCAACACTGTTGAACCTGTAGAGGATTAGATTTTGATACAGATAATATGTTGCCAGTTGCCCACCAATGTGAAAAAAAATTATATGATACATCTTAAACTGCATTTTTTGGGGAATCATCGGATTGATTTCTCCCGCTTGTGGGCAGAGCGGAAGGACGTTACTGACTAAAACCCACCCCGAAAAAAAAAAAAAAAAACCCTGTTCTTTCTTTGCCTTCATTCTAGGATCCCGGGTTTTCCTTTCGGAAGCCCACCCACGGCCTATGATTATTTGACGCTAATATTGATTTCTGCAGATATATGATTTAAAGTTTCATGGCAGTATACTTACGTAATATGATGTATTTTGAACTGCTCTTTCAAACTTGGCGTGAAGATGTTGGCAGCAGAATTTTTATTATCAGTATGAGTTTCTGAACAAATGAATACTATTGGTGATTTTGCCCTTTGCCTGTATTGCCTGCACACAAAATAACATATTTTATATTAGTAATACCTACTAAATTTTTTAAGAAACATGAATAATTTAAATACTCACTGCAACACTTCTGTAAATTCTGAAGGTGTTCTCAAAAAGGTGTTGGGGAAATCTTCTACCAGTACCAATTTTCTATTGTTATCATCTAAAAGTGAGGTGAAATTGGCAGCATTTAATATAAAATCCAGGAATCTTACAGATTGTCTTTGTTTAAATTCAAATTCTCCTGCAAAAGAAAATACATCAAATCTTAATAAAGTAATACTTTTTCAGAGTGAGTGAATTTATTAGTTACATTATATGCATGACATTCTTGTTACACTTAAGACTGTGCGGAAAGAGAACTACTGTGGTATAAAGTAGAACTAAGCTGCAACTAGTCACAATTGCAATAGCATGTAGGTAGGCTACTATTAGCAGGTGGAGCCGCTGGCTGAAACTAGTGTAACATATAGGTTCAAAAAATAAAGATATTACAGTCTCATCTCATTAAGTGTTCTCAACAAAACAAAAGTAATTTACGACAGTTTTCTTTCTACACAGAATCTATGTGTGATTATAATAGAAAATTACCATATTCAGAAGGAATGTCAATATCCACAGGGGTAATCCATTCTGTAATTCTGACATTGTACTTAGAGGCCAGCACACGTAAAGTTATGGTCTTGCCGCAACCAACGGGCCCGGTCATCAGTAGCATATCACTGTTGTTATTATTGCTCACAGTCTTCACCCATTCTTCTACTTCTTGTACCTTCTTATTATGTACAGCTAAATCCTCCACCTTGACAGGTTCAAATGTCTTCAACCAATGCTGATGATCTTTTATAATAATGTTCTTCTGGCCTGCGTTTAAATCCAAAACCTTAAAACAAATAAAATTATAATTAGGCAGACCTTTTATACATCACCAATTACACAAGTATTCACAGAAGTCCATACCTCATTTTCTACTGGCTCTATGTCTTCAGGTACCTTCTGACTATGTGTTTCCTTTTTAGATTTTTTGGCTGGTTTCTCTTCATCATCAAAATCAAACATTGGTTTAAACCATTTCTTCTCCTGTATAAATTGAATTTTAAGATTATAATAGTAAGTACAAAAGCTTGTTAAAATATTACACATAAAAATTTATTATTTACCTTCTTTAAGTTATTGGTCATTTTAGCAATTACTTTAGAACTTTGTGTAGATAAAACATATAAAAGTTAGAATTCAACTTAGCATAAATTCAAACCAATTCAAACGTAAAACCTCAGCTGTCAAACTCACTCAATACTGTCATCATTAGAGAACAGCTGTTAAAATAGTTTTTTTTACTAGCACAGGCTGCTGAGGTTTTTAGCTAGGTCGAGATCAAACAATCTCGCTGATCAACAATCAGTAAACGAGATTTACCGTGGATTCTAAAGTGTTTTTTCATGAGATCCACCAATAAAAATTAAATCACTGAAGTAAAGTAAAGTAAAGCTCAATCGTGTATACCCTCCTTTAAAAAAAATATTTGACATAACATGATTTGTTTCTGAAGTACGGTACAACACGTCATTTTATTAAATACTAACTTTAATATAAAATCAATTTAGATTACTCGATGTCACATTCGACAAGTTTTTTAAATAAACACTATTACGTTTTCCATATTCGTACTTGAGTTAGTAATAAAATAAAGTAAAACAATTTTTAGGTTCTTTCTGACAGCTGTCAAATTTTCACTTCTTTGTAAACGCACCACAAATTACGTAAAATTGGCACCTTCTTATATAGATTTTTCAATCGTTTAGTTTTAAGTGTAATTGCGTATTTAAGTTCTCCACGAAGTATATTAGATTAATGCGTTAATACTGTAAGTGTACTAACTATACGAATGACTAAAAAACTTTGTTGATGTTATGATGACAATAAAGTGTGGTTGTATGTTTACGTCTTTTTCAGGCAAGATGCAGGCGATTAAGGCTTTGGGAGCTACAGCTCCTTCAACGCTTTTGTCTGTTGTCAAGAAGGGAGGTTTTGCGCCCATCGTAGACCAGATTAGGCAAACCCATTTGCCCGCTCCCAAACCAAATGAAACACGACCATACTCACCATTTCAAGATGCTAGTAACATGGCTGAGATGGCAGTGGCTAGGCTTGATGACTTACTGAATTGGGGAAGAAAGGGCTCAATATGGCCCATGACCTTTGGGCTGGCCTGTTGTGCTGTGGAGATGATGCACATTGCTGCGCCTCGCTACGACATGGACAGGTATCTAGCAAACAACAGTGTTATGCACCTTTTTGTTGTATTAATTCCAAAATAAGATAATATGGGCTTAGTATGTGGTGTTGTTAATAACTACCAAGCCCTAATTCATCTAAAATGTTTTGAAATTAAGAATACAACTTGTTCTTAACTTCCTAATGAATATAGGGCTAACAGTACAAGGTTATTAAAATGATCAAGTAGGTAATTGGTAGAAAAGCATATGGTGTTTGGGTTCTGCAATTTCTACAAACCCTCTATATATTTTAGAAGATGAAAAACCAGTAATGTTTAATCTCTGTGAAATACTTATGAAAGAGTTGCAGTGAGAGGGATCTTTGACACGAGGAGTGTGTCAAAGATCCCTCTCACTGCAGTAGTGTTGCAAACTGCAGAAATGTACTAAGTAAAACACCTTTTCTTCAACAAAAGCAATAAAAATTAAAGGGAAGAAAAAGATAGGGTTGTGACCGGATCTTAAAATTGATCATGACTGACCATTTCATGTATTGGTGGCATTTAATGATATAGAACTTTCATGCTTCCCACATCTTGAACTGGGCTAACCAAAACAATGAAATCAATATATTTTTATATTTTTTTTAGATATGGTGTGGTGTTCCGTGCATCTCCCAGGCAGTCTGATGTGATGATCGTAGCCGGTACTTTGACCAACAAAATGGCACCTGCACTGAGGAAAGTCTACGATCAGATGCCTGACCCTCGATGGGTAATTTCTATGGGCAGCTGTGCGAATGGTGGTGGCTACTATCATTATTCTTACTCAGTTGTAAGGTAAGACATCTACCTACTTTTAAATTACTACCTGAATACTAAATTCGGTAGGTCAAACAAATTTTAAAAAATTAATACCAGACTACATGTCGTAAGTTCTGGGCTATATTTTAATTCATCTATAATTGGTTCACAGAGGTTGTGACCGCATTGTTCCCGTTGATATCTATGTGCCCGGATGTCCTCCAACAGCTGAAGCTCTGCTCTATGGAGTACTTCAGTTACAGAAGAAAGTAAAGCGAATGAAGACACTTCAAGTATGGTACAGGAAATAAATGAATTCAATCAATAGTAGATGATTTTATATTTATGTAAATTTAACTCTCTGTTGCAGTAATAAATGCTATAGTGCAGGCATATATTATCATTGTTTCATTTAAATCTTTAATAGAAAGAAATTGAGTGTCCATATGCCTCTTGATTGCTACGTCACACATGCGTTCGACCAATTAACAACAAGCAACAAACGCGAAAATCTCCCGAGCCGCAGGCGAGGGTGTTATGGAGCTGAGTGCTACAGTGACAAATTTTCACGTGTACCAAACTATGTCTTTCAAAATCAAAGAGATTTGTAGTAAGTATATACCTATTTAAAGTCGTCTGAAAATGACGACGCATTTATCTTCATTTCCTATGAAGAAAAATTTCTAAAGTTGCTGCCTACCTACATTTTAATTTAGATGGAACAGGCTGCCATAGCAAGTATAGCTACTGTCTCAATCACAAATTCACAATATCTGGCAGCGCGGCGTAGCATCCTAAGAATTCGAACTCGATACCTTTACGCGTTCCCGAGATAAAGGGTCTTGACAGACAAACGGACAACAAAATGATCCTATAATATTCCGTTTTTTCCTTTTGAGGTATGGAACCCTGAAAAGCAAATAATTGTACGAGGGTTTCGTGCCAACGCCCGTAGTAAAACAAAACCACGTTTGTTATAATAATATGGGACCATTTTATTATAATTTAAATTGTCACTTACGGGATATCTTCCGTGGTTTTTATTTATTTTGAGTTCCCGATATTTCGACGCTGTTGCAAGCGCCATGATCGCGGGATGACTGGAGAGTGCGGGTGGATGGAAAAAATTTGCTAAGAGCAGACAAATCTGTCTACCCTCTTTCTTTGTCTCTTGCTACGCGCACTATTGCAACTCGACACTAAATCACGGCAAAACACACTCACTGTATCACCACGTTAAATAACGGGAACTCAAAATAAATAAAAACCACGGAAGATATCCCGTAAGTGACAATTTAAATTATGAAACAAACCGTGATAGCCTAAAACACCATTTTATTATGTTTTTGGTATTTGATGTTATAGCGGCAATAACATAATCTGTGTCTATTATAACATAATCTGTGAATGAACTGTCTATCACGGTTGACAGACAGACGGACAGCGTAGTTTTATTAATAGCGTCTAGTTTTATCTTTTAGGTACGGAACCGGTATAATTATCATGTTTATTATGTAAGAAAGGAACCTCTTTCTTGTTGTCTTGCTTCGTACATTTTTCCTTTTAGCTTGGCAATAAAAAATATGAACCTAACGACAATGAAAATAGAGTAGGGTCGGGTGTCTCACATTGAACCAGGCAGCTACATTGAACCACCGCCGAATCTCGAAAATGCGACATTGCCAAACCGCACTAATATGAGTGAAAGAGAGGTATTTACGTTCCTTTCCTGCCCACTAGTTTGCGTGGCGATCGCGTGCAAAGTGGTTGTGTGAGGAGCATTCAAAAGAAAACTGACTCAAAAAGTAAAATTTTTTTGCCAATTTCATTCTTTTTTAGCTTTTTTTGTTTAAATAATATCAATTTATTTATATATACACTGTTTTCTACGGTTATTTAGCAATTAAAAGCGCTATAATTCGTGATTTTAAGAGATTGATTTGCCGGTAAAATATTGAATTTAGTGATAAAACGTGGTGTGTCTCACATTTAACCACCTGAGGGTGGTACACATTTAACCACGGTTTACTGTGTACACCCCAGTCGTTAAAGGAGTATTTTTTACAATTATTTTAATTTAATTTTAATTTGTTATATTATGGAAGGTACTTTTGTTTTTATAATTAAAAACTGTTACTTTTGTTTTTATTATTAAAATATGATAAGAATTTGATTGAAAAGGTTTTGTGATGTATAAAACTAAGACTCTCGGTTTAATTGCATATGATTTAAAGTGATTTTTATAAATATAAGGCTGATTTTTATTATTACTGTTTATTATTATTATTATTACAAAGTATTTGCCTTATAAATTCAACTAGAAGACATCGTTAATAAGGTTTCTCAATGTGGACGATACCCTGGTTAAATGTGTACCACCGGTGGTACACATTGAACCAAAAATCATTTTTCATAAAAACCTGTTTTACACCGAAACTAAAAGGAATATGAGAAATTAATGTTTTACAAAATTGAAGCTAAATAAATATGCTAACTATACACAAAAAATGAAAGGCATTGATTGAACATCCAGCCCACTATGAGACTTTGAAATTTACCTGGTTCAATGTGGGACAACTTACCATACCTACACTTCTGAATGTGTAATATTGCTTCGTAATAAATTTGTAGGGTAGGTTTATAAGATCCTTGCACAGAGCAAGACACCATTTCTTCGACATTGTTCCCTCGTTTTTCATACGGTCAAACGGGGTGAATAGGAACGCAGGGGTGAATAGGAACGAAAATGGTTACTGGATTTTAACGTTATTTAACAGGTTTTTCCAGCATTTAATTACTCCTATTTATCCATTAATTGTAATAAAAGGCGATGCTTATACAGAAATGAAGATAAAATATTTAACCAAAGTAAAAATTAAAATCAATGTTTTGTTCCTATTCACCCCGTTTGACGGTACCGCGCGCATGTCGCTAGATTTTGAATTTAGAACACATAAAAACGTCCATTTCGTTAGTTTTTTTTTCATAATGCCCACATGTTTTAACTTTCGGGACTAAAGTAGAAAGTTACCGTTTTTATTTTTCGTTAGGCACGTATAATTATTTCGTTCGTTTGTGTTGTTTTTAAAGTTTTAGTAATCACTACTCTGCTCGGTTTTGTAAAAGCGTTAACGTAGGGGTAGTCTAGTAAGTCAAGTTCATCAGAATCTTATTCAAGTTCGTGTGAAGACGACGAAGCCTCCGTTAGACGGTGCCGGTCTGTCGGACCCGACCACACGTCTTTACGAGAAATATTGAAAGGATCTGGTAAGTCATTGTACTGTATTTGGGCCGTCGGCAATCGAAATAAATATCATTGCCGAGCAATTCATATTTTTAGGGTTCCGTACCGTGTTTGTGCTGTGTAGTTTAAAAAATATCCATTGACGCTAAGGTACTTACATTTTACCTTAAAAAAAATACTTGTAAATTAGGATCGATCTCCGAAAATATCTCTTTCTTATCTCTCTTTTTAGGGTTCCGTACCTCAAAATGAAAAAACGGAACCCTTATATTATCTCTTTGTCGTCCATCTGTCTGTCTATTTGTCAAGACCTTTTGCCTCGAGAACACTAGGTATAGAGAAATGAAATGAAAACCATATATGTAGGTGCTCAAGTCAGCGGTCCCTAGAAGCTAAACAAAAATCAAACTTATAAGTTAACGAAAAAACAAGATATGCCACGTTTATGTCGCAAAAAACGTACATTTCGATACTCTCGAGGGAATCAATACCTACTCATAGGGTACTTCCCGATGGCCTAGAATCTTGAAATTTTGCATAAAGCATGGTGTCATGGCACAAATATAGAAAAAAGTCTGAAAACTGAAAATTTGTCGTTACGTTACAAGAATTTAATTGCCATTCGAAAAATCTTCAAGACTTAATTCCGAAATTAAACTTTTTTTGGTGCCCATCTCGTTGCGCGTCCGTAACAAATCCTTAGCGCACCCGCTCGGCTATGAGGACGCTCACAATTCGCTGGTATAATTGCCTTGGAGGATCGAATTAGCAGCATGTGGTGACATAGCTATCAATTCGAATCGGGGTAGCTTCGGAGGGTAGGGTGAGCAAAACAGAACAAGGAATTTTAAATCAGTCATTTTTTAATTCTGCTCATCACAGTATCACAGTCCAAGTGCTCATTGTTGTTGTCGTCATCACCATCATCATCATAATTGGACGGTTATAGGTTTTCAATATTTATTCCACCACCTAGCAGCCGCATAGGTCGATCTTCAAGGTTAAGCAACGCTTGCCTAGGTTGGTCTGTGGATGGGTGACCATCTTAACATAACGAGTTTCCTCCGTGCCTCGGAAAGCACGTTAAGCCGTTGGTCCCGGCTGTCATTTGGAGATCTTTAGCAGTCGTTACGGATAGTCAGACGCCAGTAAATCTGACTCCAGTCTTGCCATGAAGTATCGTGTTACCCCAGTTAATGGGTTGTGGAGGTCTGGTAGGCAGCCGCTCCTCGTAAAATACTGGTATTCAGCTAAATCCGGCTTGACTGCAAGCCGACCCCAATATAGTTGGGAAAAGGCTAGGCAGATAATGATTCCACCACCTTGTTTAAAATAAAAATAGGCTTGGTTTGCACCTGTCACATCATCATCATCTCAAGCGCAAGCGTTGCTTAACCTTGGAGATCGACCTGTGCGGCTGTTATTATTTAGCCACGAGCTCCTAATTTTATCATAAATAGCTTGCGCTTGGTTTGCACCTGTATTTATGATAAAATTCAATCAGAATCTAGCTCTTCACATTTCCCTCATCTCAGCCTCAAAATCTGTTTTTAGTCATTGTCATCATACATTTATACAATTTTGCTAAAACGTAGGTAAATGATATATTAGATATTTTTTTTATCCTTGTAGTTAATTTTGAATATGATATAGAAGTGCTTTTTTTTACTGTGGTTTTGGTTTGTAAAAAATACTATTTTTTTTTTTGTATGGGGTAAAAGAATACAAATGTTGTTCATTTAACTTGGTTTAATTTTTTTATTACCCATAAACAGAAAAGCAATATTTTTAAATACAAGAAACCAATCATTACAAATTACACAATCCTTGACCTGAACATTATTGGGGTCTGAGGAACCCCACTTGGTTTGCATTGCAACTATGCACATGGTTTACGAAAAGTTTAAAAAAAATAGGCAATCTGATATTTAGAATTTACATATAATAAGACAATGATAATCTTCAAATATATCAGATTTCCAGGATTAATTTACTATTTGTTCAACATTAATTTCTTTCTCCTAATTATTGTCAAAGCAATTGCTTTTATGTCCTCAAAATTAAAAAATCATGAGAGTTGAGTATGTTATCAATAACAGTTTTTTGGCGGTTTGTACCTTTTTAATAATTGATAAGTTCCAGTTTTGTGTCATAAGCAATATTTTTTGTCAGTTGTCCGATGGTGTCTACATTTCTGCTTTAGTGGTCATCTTTGGGGGCATCCACACTGTGGTAAGAAGCATTATCAATGACAGTTATTGTGTTCTTTGATTAATAATATTTTTAACCCAATCAGTATTCAATCTTTAATTGATCCATTTAGTAAAGTTTGCATTAATTTTGCCATGATAACAGAAAAAACAGTTTTCACCCTCCGTGTGAATGATAATCCACTGACGTCCAGAGCTATCATTTTTATTGATGTTACATATTGTGGATTTATTATCAGCCCCCAGTGTATCATTTCAACAAATATATCTCAAATATTTGGCACACCAGAAGCCATCAAATTCAATATATTGCACTGAAACTTTTTAATTCATATCCCAGTGATTCCACCAACATTTGTTTTATTGTTGCTTTGCTGCCTGGAAACTAAGTCCTCCTTTACAGCAGTGAATATTTTATTCAATTGTTGTTCAAGTTGTCAACTTCTTTTCTCAACATGTACATTGTTTACCGTTTGCATCGTGGTTTCTTTTTTTGGTGTAATTAACTTACTACAGCCAGCTTGCGCTTCTCTGTTCTCGCGTCGGATACGAGTCAAAGTATTTTTATTTATACCAGTAGCTAATTGTACTCGTTCGGTTACTTTACTTGCATTTTGCAGAGTTTGTAAAATTACTGCGTACATCTCACGAGTCAAAGTTACATCCAAATTTGGTCCTGAAAGGATGCTTGCTGCCTTTAATTTTTCTATCAATTCTAAATTGTGTTTCTTCTCTCTTTCAAAATAATTGTCCACATTGGCAATAATCTCTCGAGCCCTCCCCTGTAAAACTACGCCGCGTTTATTCATTTTCGAGCAGCCAATGAAGTAAAAACAAATATCTACTAATGTATCAGAAAACAACCACGTAACAAACAGAATTAATAAAAGAAACAATAAAATAACACTCCACAGGCACATGCACTCAAAATCGCAAAAACAAATCACAACAGACCGACCGGAAGAGTATGTCAATGTCAAATTGCCAAATGTCAAGTAGAGAATTAGGGATGGGCGACATAGAGTAATAATAATGTACGATTATTATAATCGATGTACTGTGAAGACTCGTTAAGTAGTAACGATTCATAGTATTCACGGAAAACTATATACAAGCGATCGTATTTAAATTAAGTGTTGTTAGTACTTCAACATACCATATATTTATTATTTACTCAGATACCCGCGAAACGAGACACAATAGTAAAACAATAACAGCGCGGTCTCATAGGACCGGTTGGGGATTCAAACGTTAAAGATTTAAAAAGAATAGATCCAGACTTTTGCATTAGTGTTACTTAGTGCATCGTGTGCCAAATTGAAAGGGTAAACTGTAGGGGTCATCTGCTATCCTTTCATACTCCTAAACACTAGGTACCCATGCCCTGTGATTTTTTTTTCATCGACATTTTAGTGTTTTTAGAGTTCCGTAGGCAAATGGCAAAAAACGGAACCCTTATAGATTCGTCATGTCTGTCTGTCTGTCTGTCCGTCCGTATGTCACAGCCATTTTTTTCCGAAACAATGAGAGCTATACTGTTGAAACATGGTTAATAGATGTATTTTGTGAACCGCATTAAGAATTTTATACAAAAGTAAAAAAAAAACAATAAATTTTAGGGTACTTAAAATAGAACTGAAACCAATTCAATTTTTTTTTTCATCTCACCCGCATGACTCCCCTAATATTGAGGTTTCTAATATCATTCTTTTCTAAACTGAATGGTTTGCGCGAGAGACACTTTCAAAGTGGTAAAATGTGGTCCCCCCCCTGTAACTTCTAAAATAAGAGAATGAAAAATCTAAAAAAAATATATGATGTAGACGAAAATTGGTTTGAACGAGATTTAGTTAAGGTGAGGTGGGGTAAGACTAACATACTTTTCTACCAGACAGTAATGATCGATTTTCACGGCTAAGTTATTTGACTTACCTCTGAGATAAAAAAATCACTGATACCTAATACTATACGCTTTAATAAAATAATGGATATATTTCCGTTAATGCATCTAGAACGTAAATTTTAAATAAATTGTAAGGCCGTTAAAACTGCTAGTCTTGCCCCACCACATGGGGTAAGAATAACAGTGATGTATTTTAACTGAAAACGAATACTTATTGAGGTTTGTAAAGAAAAAACGCAAATGATAAAAGTATTCGTATATAATTTGAATTGTGTAATGACGGAACAACGTTCATTTTAGCGGTAATTCGTATATTTCATGATTTGGGGCAAGACAAACATACAATCAAAATCAGAGGAGCAGAACCTTTTGAGTGATATCTATAGCATGATATGAATAAAGCGTTACATATATAAATTAAAAAGACAAAAACGTGAAAATTAAAGACCCAGGTCTCTAATTTACACGAAAGTTGCAGTAACGGTTTCGCTACCAAAATTGAAAAAAAAAATTGAATTATAAATTTGAAATATTGATTTGATATATTGAATTTATGGCGAAACAACTTTTTATGGCCTAACACCACTTCGACTGGACGATTCACCAAATATTTAATAATGGATGAACTGTTTTTCCGATTTGGTTTTCAGTTAATCGACCATGTACCTAACTAAAGAAAAATATCCTAAACGAAAATGTTGATTACAACTGACCAGGGGAAAGACTAACATAATGTTCGTCTTACCCCGGGCGAACTGATAGTCTTCCCCCACTTTGATATTTGTAGGTTACGTTTTGGTTTTGTAAAATATTAGAAGAAATCGTATGTATAATGTTAAAATGGAACGATAACTTAAAAGACAATATCAATATGATGCTATTTATGTTCATGACTCCTCCATTTAACGCTTTTTTTCACCAAAATTCAAAGAAATTCTTACTGCTCTGTCACGTGCGAAAATTTATTTCACAACTGACATTTTCGTTTTGTTATGTTATCGACATTAACGATCAGACGTGCCATCTGTGTTTTTAGTCGAGAACTTTTTCATGCAAACTGTTTTATCGACATGGTAAATTCAAAAAGAAGACGGTACTTTTCGAGATATTTGAAAGTGATAGTCTTGCCCCGCTGATAGTCTTACCCCACCTTACCTTAGTAGTTTTTTTTTTAATAATTCATAAATCGTAAGTTTGTACGGAACCCTCGGTGCACAAGTCCGACTCACATTTGCCCGATTTTTGAAAAATAGATCTAAATGTTACATTCAAATATAAAATATTAAAAAATGTTTAAGGCGTAGACTCTGAATTTTTATTTTATTTAGACGTGAGACTAAGTAAGAGGATAGACTAATAGAGAATTTCCAAGTTTGAAGATCCCACTCCCTTTTGGTTCTTTTTTTGTGGCCATGGAAACACTTAGCTGTAACATAAACAGCTTTTATTCAAGTCAAAACTTTGGGAGTAAAAAATCTAGATGGGTAATGTTATAAATTTTGTATTTAAAAATACTCTCATACAATACATATCTAAATGAAATAAAAATTCAGAGTCTACGGCTTATGATTTTTTTAATATTTGTTTTTGAATATAAAATTTCGTTTTTTTTTCAAAAATACACCAAAACGGCAATAACCTAGCCTTTTCCCAACTATTTACTTATTTAGCTGAATACCATTATTACAAAACACTTAAATGACTACGAAAAAAATCCACAGGACATGGGTAGTGTTTCATGGGGTCTGAAAGGATAGCAGATGACCCCTACAATCGACCATTTCAATTTGGTATACAATGCACCAAACATCCTGTATGTCCATGTTTTTTATTCAATGTATTTTATTGTCCTTCTCTACGTATCAATGTCTTTTCTTTCATCCTTCTTAGGCCCCTCGCCCACGGCGACTTTTTGTAGCGATGCAGTAAAGCTGTCGGGCGTTCGCATCGAAACGGTCACAAGTTGTTTACCACGCCTACACCACTATAATTAGTCGCGATGCAAACGCAATGCTGTCCCCGATATAGTCTGATACGGACGCTCGTTTACTTCGATTCAGTCGCGATGCTGTAGCGCATTAGACTAGAACCCTGTAGCGCGTTGCAAATATGTAATCATGGGTGATTTTAATACCTACTCATCTCTTAAAAAAAACTGTCGCCTGATTTCTCTGTCTAACAGTATGTTAGTTTAAACGAGGGACATATTTAAACCCACAATAGTGTACGCTTACATGATACTAATAAAAGTATGAACAAAAAAAAACTGATAAATAACAGACAATCATATCAAAAGTTTCGCAACGCGTATACAATACACCCTTGCGAGAGATCATAATATGCGTGGGTCAATGTCCTTTAGTGTGAATACATTTTCCTTTCATACTTTAAACCTATAAAAAAATTATGTCACGTTAGGTTATAAGTTTCATACATATTTGGGTCGAGAATCGAATACTGAATAACCTCCCTGAATAAGTCCCTCGTTTAACCTAACATACTGTATATATTTCAGCTTCTAGTAATCTTACTTACGCTAGTAATTCTTCCACTCACCTTCACACCTAAGAGCCTATGCACACCACGTTTTTATCTGCAGAGCAGTTTGTTGTCGTTTGTATCGATACAAACGCGCAGCACCGGCGCGTGTGTATCGATACAAACGCGCGGCACCGGCGCGTCTAGCGCGAGCGCCTTCCCTACGGACGGGATGAATACGACGAAATGATAAATACGACATTCGATAACAATTTGCAAATTTTTTTTCATGTCCTATTAATTTTCTAAACGTTGTTGTATAATGTCCACACAATCTTCTCTCGCTTGTCCCAAAAACCTAAAAAACGTCGGTAATTTTTCTTCTTTTTTAGGGCTCCGTAGCCAAATGGCAAAAACGGAACCCTTATAGTTTCGCCATGTCTGTCCGTCCGTCCTCACTTAATCTCTGTGACCGTTAGCTCTAGAAAGCTGAAATTTGGTACCAATATGTATGTCAATCATGCCGACAAAGTGCAAAAATAAAATTGGAAAAAAATGTTTTAGTAGGGTAGGGCCTACATGTAAAGTTGAAAGCGATTTTTTTTAAATTTCAACCCTAAAGTGTGATATATTGTTGGATAGGTATTAAAAAATGAATAGAGGTATAATATCAATAATTTCGGAAATAATCGCTCCAAAAGTAAAAAACAATGCCCCCCCCCTCTAACTTTTGAACCATAAGTTTAGAAAATATGAAAAAAATCTGGAAAGTAGAGCTTTATAAAGACTTTCTAGGAAAATTATTTTGAACTTGATGGGACGAACAGTTTTTGAAAAGTTGGGGACACTTTTGTGACGGACAAGAAACTACGGAACCCTACACTGAGCGTGGCCCGACACGCTCTTGGCCGGTTTTTTTTTAAATTAATAACAAATTTGCACACTATCTTGTCTAATCTCACATAGTCTCTCTTTCACAGGTCTGCTGGCAGAAATTTCTTTTAGAAATAAGCAGTACCTCTGTACGTATTTTTATACTATAATGTTTCCTTGTAATATTTGTGTGTACATAAATTATAAAATAAATAAAATAACAAAGGGCATGTAATCAATGCTGTCTCGACCGACGCCATCTTGCTACTGTTGACGAGGTTCTGCTTAAAAACGCAAAATGCCATCGCGTTTGTATCGATACACACGCGCGTTTGCATCGCGTCTGTATCGCTACACACGCGCGTCTGTATTTGAACAGGTGTGTAAGGGCCTATGCACACCACGTTTCTTAAACGCGCCGTCGACGCGCGTTTTGGGAACGCGCGTCGCCGGCGCGTTTTTATCCTGCAGAGCAGTTTGTTGTCGATTGTATCGATACAAACGCGCGGCACCGGCGTGTCTGTATCGATACAAATGCGCAGCACCGGCGCTGTGTCTTTCTGTGTGTGTAAATGGGTGTACCCAAAAACGTCGGTAATTTTTGTTCTTCTTTTTTTTTTTAATTAATAACAAAGCGCATGTAATCAATGCTGTCTCGACCGACGCCATCTTGCTACTGTTGACGAGGTTCTGCTTAAAAACGCAAAATACCAGCGCGTTTGTATCGAAAAACACGCGCGTTTGCATCGCGTCTGTATCGCTACACACGCGCGTTTGCATCGCGTCTGTATCGCTACACACGCGCGTTTGCATCGCGTCTGTATCGCTACACACGCGCGTCTGTATCGCTACACACGCGCGTCTGTATTTATACAGGTGTGCAAAGGTCTACAGGCTGCGTCTGACTTGCGTGCGTATCGTGTCTGTATCGATACAAACGTGCGTTGACTGCGCGTTTAAAAAACGTGGTGTGCATAGGCCCTAAGGTCTATAGGCTGCGTCTGACTTGCGTGCGTATCGCGTCTGTATCGCTACAAACGCGAGTGGACGGTGCGTTTAAAAAAACGTGGTGTGCATAGGCCCTAAGCTTCTCGACTTACTACGACTAGTTCACATAACTCTCCCAAGACACCTTTGCTAGCTAGTTATAGGAACAAAACTGATTATTATTTTTGATTCTATCTAAACATCAACTTTTATTCCAATTAATGAATAAATAGGAGTACTTAAATGCTGGGAAAACCTTTTATATAACGTCCCCCTAAATAAAATCTTTAAATTTTTGTTCCTATTCACCTCTATAACAGAAAAACCGGGGAAGTGCGAGTCCGACTAGCGCACTGAGGGTTCCATCAACTTACCTATGAAAACAGTTTAATTTTCAAGTCGTGTCTTTAAATTTTTCCGAAACACAAGTTTTTTTTCTTGTGACGTAAAAACAAATTTTCAGCTTTCTGACTTTCCTATATTTGTGCCATGAGACCTTACTTTATGCCAATTTTGAGGATTTTAGGTCAAAAGGAAGTACCCTATAAATTATGATTCTTTTGAGTGTCGATATGTACGCTTTTTTGCAACATAAACGGCTATATCCTAGTTTTTCGTTATCTTGAGTTCGATTTTTGTGTAGTTTCGAGGGACCGCAGATCTTCATACGTTCCCGAGATAAAAGGGTCTCGACAGACAGACAAACGTACAACAAAGTATAAGGGTAATTTTAAGGGTTCCGTTTTTTGCTTTTGTGTTATGGAACTTTAAAAATTGTAAATATTTTGGATTCTGATAAATAAAATCAAGCATTGTCTTTAGCAAGTAGAATTTGTTTCCAACATGCTGTGGAATCCGAAATCTTTCGAAATTGGAATCGAACTTCCATAAAGTCTCTGATGTAAAGTTATGGCTGATTATCTTTTCTAAAGATTGTATCGCAAATGTTTTAGGTAATGTGATTCATATCACATTAAGTACCTATTTGTTCACTACAATGTTCTCGGTAAATTCGAGTAGAGCAGGGAAGTGTAAAAAAAATCTTATTGGTATAAAAATCAAAAGTTTTAATGGTATTTTCTGAATCGCACCAAGCTTTCATTTACTTTTTAGTATACAGAATGATTTTGAATAAATTATAATAATAATTCTGAGTCAATCTTGAGATTTTAAGAACACAAACTGTCAGATGTATCTGTAATGACAGACCCTAAATCCAATTTTGTCTGACTCAATGCCCTTTTAATATTGATTCAATGGCACATAAGAGTTTACTAGTACATGTCATGATAAGGTCACTAAACAATTATTTTAAGAATATTTCGCTTGTTCACAAATACAATTTGAATGAAAAACAACATGATTTATGATAAATACATATCCGACCATTATTGTATTACTGTTACATCTAGATACCTGAGAATAGACACTACTTTGAAGTCAGACAAAATGTATTTCACAATACAATAATATCACATATTTTAAATGCATTAAAATGAAATAACTGCTATACCTGAAATTGTGTTCACTAATAGGAGTATAAATAAATAAATAAAACTCCACTGGTACAATTGAAAAACCATTGAGATTTTTAACGGAAGTGTAAATTAAACTCCCGATGCAATAATAATTTATGGGATTTTCTTTTGTATGACGTTAAATAAACCAATTCTATATTTTAACGCTAATTTACATACTAATATTTACAGTTATTTATAAGTATATATAAATATGTATAATTATATCGATAGCGATTCCGATAATCCTATCCTTCACAATAATCAGCAATTTTCATGTATAATTAACTAATAATGGTCACAATAACAACTCGATAGATATTTTCATGTAAATAAACAAGCAGTAGTGTACAGGCCGGCGGCGACGAGCGCCGCGTGTTCTCGTCCAATATTGCACATGTCGAGACAGTGCACTCGCAGCACCTCCTCGCCCGCCCGGCCGCACTGTCCGGCCGGGCGGGCGCCGACAACCCACAACCGTCGTTCTGTAAGCGACGTTACAATAAATAATTCTCTAAACCGATAATGCGAAACGATATACATTCAATTAGTCGTACTCTCACTTGCGACGTCGTTTACGCTACTCTATGTACACACTCGGCGACACGGCGGTTTCGCCGCATCGCTATCATCGCGGCTCCTCTTTCTTGAGCAGGTCCAGAGGCGCGAGCGGCGCCAGCGGAGGGGCCAGCGGCGCCAGCGGGGCCAGCGGCGCGTGCGAGCTCAGCGGCGCGTGCGAGCTGAGCGGCGCGTGCGAGCCCAGCGGCGGCAGCGGCGCGTGCGGCGGCAGGCCGCGGTGCAGCAGCGGCGCCGCCTTCAGTTGCTGGTGGTGCGCGTACGCGCTCAGCATCTTGGCGCGGTCCTCCTCGGCGCGGATGGCGGCCTCCACCAGCGGCGCGAACCGCATGTGCTGCAGCGGGTCGAACGTGCGGTACGGGTCCCACGGAGGCGGCGGCGGGTACGCCAGCGACGGCGGCGCGTGGCGCGGCGGCTCCTTGCGCTCCTCCTTGATGGGCTCGGGCGCGCCGTTGCGCAGGGGCGAGCGGGCACGCGCGCGTTCAAGCTCGCGGTCCCGCTGGTCGCGCTGCTCGCGCGCCTTGCGGCGCTCACGCTCGTCACGCTCGCGCCGCTCCCGCTCGTCGCGCTCGCGTCTTGCCCGCTCGCGCTCGTCGTGCTCGCGCCGCGCCTCGGCAGCCGCCTGCGGCGCGGGCGGGCGCACGGCGCGCCAGGCGTCGTGCAGCGCGCCCAGCGGCGGCGCGTGGTGCACGCCGTGCAGCGAGCCGGACAGCGCCAGGTCGCGGCCGTACGCCGTGAGGCCGAAGGGCGGCGCGCCGGGGTAGGCGCCGGGCCCGTAGCGGCCGAAGGGGGACACGCCTGAAACGCGCACAGCTCGGTGAGAGGCGGCGGGCGCGGGCGCGGGCAGGCCGGGCTCGTAGCGGCGGAGCGTACCTAGGTGCGGGTGGTGCGGCAGGTAGGGCGCGGGCGGCAGCTCGTAGGGCGAGCGGTAGGTGGGCGGCGGCGGCGCGGGCGCGGGGAAGGCGCGCAGCTTGTCCTTGTCGCCGCCGCCCGGCACGGCGCCGCCGCCGCCGGTCTTCTCTTTTTGTTGGTGATTGTAGATCTCCCAAGCGATCCTCACGTGCATCGCGTTCCATTTGCCCGTTTTCTGTATCGGAAAGATCATATTAGCAAATTTCCGTACAGGAATTCCGATCATGCAAGTCGTCACTGTCCTGGCAAGCGAGCAGGTCGAGTTCGACAAACAAATATAACAGGTGCATGCATAAAGTATGTAATGTAGTGCTAAGAAGGAAACCTACCGCGACAGCGGGACGTGGTGGTGGTTTAGAGGTGGAGTCGCTTGCGGCTGACACTACGGGCTGTTAACATTATGCGATGCAGGGTTAATGATTGGAGCAAATTATAACAAAAATAAGCATAAGCAAGTATTTGAAGAAAGTTGTCAGTAAAGAAATTGATTATTTAGTATGAAAATTTTATTGAAGGCGACATTGAAAAAGTTATGATTTTAATTGTATAAATCTGTAATACTAAAGACATTAAAATTATGAGAGACAAAGAAATTGATCCAAAAACATGAACATTTTATTAAGAAAATTATGCATGCATTAAAATTGGTTAGATATTGAATTTACTTTTACAAATTTTGAAATTTGCCTATTTACAAAATGATAACATAAATGATGAGAAAAATGAATGAATCTCACCTTAGGAGCATATGTGGTTAGCGGCGCGGGAGGCACGTAGGGGCCAGTGGGATGTAGGAGACTCGATGAGTACGGGTAGCCAAGTCCGATGCCACTGCGGTATAGCGATGACATTTTGCTCACGTCCTTGAACTGAAATCGTATAAATAAGCAATATTATTACTTGTCTTTTTTAATGACGCTGAATATTTATAAGTAAAATGGTAGTGGTGGTAATGTGTAAAGTGGTGGTGTTACTAGATGAATTCATGAGAGTTTATTGAATCAACTAGATTAAAGTTCGCCAAGTTCTTAGTAGATGGAAGTAAGGTGTTGCTACGCGAGGCTGTTTGATGTGGAGAGCCTTGTAAATAAGGCTTTTGTGGAGTTCTGGCATCGCGACGTAACTCACGGTGTGGGTTTTGTTAGAACAGTTAGCTTCCTCAAAATCTAGCCCAATGAACTGCCGAGGCAAGAATCTTTGGGTGTGATTCTGTGGCAAGTGTTATTGGGTGTTTCCATTAGGTCTCTTGCTAGTTCTACATATGCGACATCCAATAAAAATAGTATGCTAGTTTCAAATGTTTATAAGTGCCCATGTAGGTCTATGATAAATAAAATATTTGAAAACTTAAAAAAAATCGAAATTGTTATAAATAGCGGTCATTGACCGCACCGACTCAGTCACCGAAGCGGATATTTAATTGCAACTGCATGAAGTTCAATTGAAGATACTTCTCCAACTAATCCAACATGTTAATTAATTTAAAGTATTACCTCAAAACGTATTTGGGTCAGGAAATTTTTAATTTTACAGATAGGTAGGTATTGGTACTTCGCCGTCGATATGAAGAAATTTTAATCAAACCTTATTATTATATCCCGGTCATGTCTGCTTCATTTAATTCAACAACAGACTGTTGTTTTAAATGAAATTAGGCATTGTTATCTGTATTTAAATAAAGGTCGCAACTCTGGTAAATTGTGGCCAACAATAAAAATAAGAAAGAAAGTTGGGTCTAGTATAATTTGTGAAAAACGAATCATAATGAATAATGTTTATTTTTGGCTTTGATTTAACTAAAACTTGGTTTGTGAAAAACGAATCATAATGAATAATGTTTATTTTTGGCTTTGATTTAACTAAAACTTGGTTTAACAAAAAAATAACTATTGATACGCAAATAAGTTTTCTTTGCAACCATTAATTTTCAATCAAAATATACAGATCGAGGATATTGGGATTTCTTAGTCTTATTTGGAATGCATTGTATAAACAATGTAATAAATAAACAAACTTTCAAGTAATAAAGTTTAAAGCAGTATAATCGCCTAAAAATATATAATCAAATTGACAATAGCGGGCACAGACAATCAGAATAAAGTGAATTTATTTAATAATTTTATGTTTTACCAATTACCATGCCTAATAGACACTGTCCAAAACTATGTTGAAGTTGTCTTTGTGTATAATCACGGCTGAATTATCTATCAAAGTCTCAAATGCAGAGCATCTCGAAGCCGTGATACACTCGAGGCTCAAAATTCTATTGTTTCACATAGGTCTACACGGCCACTTATAAAACGTCAGAAGTTAGTGCAAGGTTCCAATTCGTTGTTTCTTATGGAGAAGAACCGGCAAGAAACACTACTCCAACATTTTACAATATTTCCATATTCAAAGATAGATTGTGAGGACAGTGTAGACCAGTCAATAATGTACCCAAAAGCACAATAAAAACTATCATAATCACATTCATGTCTGACGTCACATCTCATTAAGTGGGAAACACGATTCTCCCTGGCCAACTGGCTGTGAGATATTTGTCTTCACCATTTATTTGGTTATTGGGCTATAAAGGAAATCGGGTTAAGAGAGTGGGTTTGGGTGCATGTTATTGATCTTTGTGTTATTTCATTTCAGCGCTCACTGGTAGCATTTGATTAACTTGTTTCCAGCAAACCAGAGAACATTAATTTGAGACTGCTCTCAAAGACTGGCTCAAGCAGAGCGCGTAGATGCACAATAGTAACATACAGTGTCCCGAGGACACAATTTTATTACAGCACTATCATCATCATCATCATCATCTGCCTAGCCTTTTCCCAACTAAATTGGGGTCGGCTTCCAGTCAAGCCGGATTTAGCTGAATACCAGTATTTTACGAGGAGCAGCTGCCTACCAGACCTCCACAACCCATTAACTGGGGTAACACGGTACTTCATGGCAAGACTGGAGTCAGATTTACTGGCTTCGACTATCCGTAACGACTGCCAAAGATCTCCAAATGACAGCCGGGACCAACGGCTTAACGTGCTTTCCGAGGCACGGAGGAAACTCGTTATGTTAAGATGGTCACCCATCCACAGACCAACCTAGGCAAGCGTTGCTTAACCTTGAAGATCGACCTGTGCGGCTGTTATTATCTAGCCACGAGCTTCTAATTTTTACAGCACTATATCAAGACGTTTATTGAGAAATGAACGCGCGGCATTTCTGTGTAGTAGGGGCAGGGTTCAGGGGCATTGCAGATCGTATGTGCATTGAACTAGTTGCATGTTGATACCTCTGCACAACTTCAAGATGATTCTTGAAGTTGTGCAGAGGTAATAGAAAACAGTAGGAATTGATGTTGCATGCTAACAATTGAAATTAAAATATTAACAGGTTTTTAATGTTGTGTGTGTATTTTAGTGGCTTGAAGGTGACTCGGTATATGTAATTTAACTAAATTACACCAAATCACCTTCAAGCCACATGCTTGAATGCCGCACACTTATTATCAGGTGGCAGCCGGCCGCGCGCACTTGCCTTGCCATACAGTTTTGAAATCTTTGCAGGTAGTAGAACTTGGTATCGGCTAGCTATCCATATCGGTTTCAGAACAGTATTACTATAGGAGTTAACTCCGGTCAATCTTTTAAGTTAATGTAATAATAAATGGTGAAGGAAAACATCGTGAGGAAACCGGCATGTCCTAGAACTAAAAATTCGAAGACATGCAACATCCGCCAATCCGCACTGGGCCCGCGCGGTGGCTTATGGCCCCTTCTCTCTCCTAGAGAGGAGGCCTGAGTCCCAGCAGTGGGGACATTATAAGGCCGATAATGCTAATAATAAATGTGTGTATACGTACAAGTGGCTGGTGCGGCACGAGCAGCTGGTGCGGGTGCGGGTGCGGCGGGTGCGGCTGGTGCGCGTGCGGCTGGTGCGCGGGGTGCTGGTGCACGTGCGTGTGCTGGTGCTGGTGCTGGTGGTGGTGCATCTCCGTGCGCACGCCCGCCGCCGCCAGGAAGCGGCTGTCCAGCTCGCGCCGCAGCAGGTCCGCGCCCGGGCCTGGAAATCATACAATTACATTTACAACATACACTTTAAACACGACTTATTATAGAGAATATGCATGGACTTTTTATTACTTGCTAAATTAATACACTTTTAGCTTTAGTAAATAAATATGTGTAGCGACCATACAACATCATCAACTACAATGTTAGCACTATTCATAGGAAACTTACGGCCGACGCCAACGAAGACCACTCGTTTCGTAGACCTAAAAAGGGTCAGTGCTATCGTGTCGTGAGTTGACTGTATCCCATAACTAAGAATAATTGTGAACTATTGTGTAATCCAGACCAATAGGCAGCCGCTCCTCGTAAAATACTGGTATTCAGCTAAATCCGGCTTGACTGGAAGCCGACCCCAATGTAGTTGGGAAAAAGGCTAGGCAGATTTTTATTGTGTAATCCAGTAAAACATCAAGTGAATTCTCAACAAGTATATTATTTATCCATCCTGCACACAAAATAATATACACTAGTATCCACATTGGTGACCCCGAATTGAGCAGGAAAAGATAAAGAAAAAGTAAAGGAAAAGAATTTTTGTTATAAAACATTGTTTCATGCATATTGCCTATTATAACGGTTTATTTTTTAAGAGGTATAAGGATTTGATTTTCAAAAAAATCATAAAAAAGTTGAAAAATTTGATGAGATCTTTATTGGAATCGATAGAACGATCAATATAATTTAATGATTGAATATGATTTCATGCAAATGCTGGCCGCGGCAATAAAGATTTCATCAAATTTTTCAAATTTTTAGTGGTTTTTTTTTTTGAAAATCAAATCCTATACCTCTTAAAAATCACCCGTTATTTATCGAATTCTGTCACATGAATTTAGGGCGCAATCAGTCATGTACAATTACATAGTTGGCAGTCACACTGACAAGCTATCAGTGGACAGTTATTCAATTGAATACGCATGTTGAAATATTGAAGCGCCACTTCCACGAGTGAGTGGATTGACAATAGAAGCCCTGCTATCGTCGGGTAATATATAAGTGACTCGTGACCTTTCTACGGTCATGTCGTAGCGAGTCGTGACGGATTCCGCAAATCCACAGGGAATTCTTACATATTTTTTTTATTTTCGTTAACGTTTGGATCGTCGAATCACTGTGATAATATCGCCATGTAAAGACTCGTTCATCGAGTTGCTATAAGGCTGCCCGCCCACGACTTTTTGTAGGATAGATAATCGTAATAAATTATAATACAATGTTAACAACTACCATTTTAGTTGTTAACAATGTAAACCAAAAACTAGAGAATCCTTAATTGCTATTTCTAACCAAACATCAGTTTAGTTTTTTCTTGAGGATTATTAAATTGCTTTTCATAATGTATCAGATTTCAATGGGATCGCGCCCTGATCGTTAATTAAAATTTGTTTCAGTTTTTAATTTAAAATTTATGCGAATGACTTACTGCTTTGGAAAAGAGATTCGGCGGAGAATGGATTTGGATTAGGTGGCGGGAGCGGCGCACCGAAGAGCGGAGGCGCGGGCGCGAAGCCGGATGGACGCTCCGCACCGGTTGGCCTGCTGGAAGATACACGAACATCGTTATTAAAGATACATGTAAATATCATCAATAAAAAGTTACGCAAGGGGAATCTTCATTTAATTATGCCGACACGCAATACTTCATCAGATGTGACGAAGCCGAGTTGTTTTATATGTTGTAATAGAGATGGTAAGGTTTAGGCAGCATGTGTACTCACGTCACCCCCCAGTGCGCCGGCGGTTTGGCACTGGAGCTGATGCTGGGCACGGTGGGCACGGGCGCCAGCGAGTGCGTCAGGTGCGGCGCGGTGGGCGCCGCCGGCGTGGGCGTGGGCGCCGCCAGGGGCGCCGACAGTGCAGGCGCGAGGCCCGGAGCCAGTGAGGCGCCCAGAGGCGGCGCCAGCGACGACAGCGCCCCCAGTGGCGCCGGCAGCGGGCCCGGCAGCGACACCGGCAGTGGACCCTGAGGTTTATACAGTTCATGTCTTTCTGTCCGAACCTTTAAAGTATAAATAAAATCGACTATAGTCAGCGTTTTCGGAAGCCTAATAATCGCATATGTGAATGTTTGCTTACATTTTTTGTTTTTCATGAATCATCGTTACAGTATCTGCCCAGGGCCTTCCATTTATGGGAAATGTGCAGAATAGTTAATCATTATAAGAATATTACCGGCAACGGGGCAGCTAAGGGTGTGGCTAGCGGAGCGGCGAGTGGAGCGACGAGTGATTGCGCGAGCGACGGCAAGGACGCTGCAGACGAGGCCGGCGTGCTGCGAGACAAACTGCTGATGTTGCTGCTGAAATCAACCGCAGCGTTGTGTGAGAGAAACGTTCAGCGCAGTCCATCGTGTGATAGTAGACAGTGCCCACAACAGGTAGTCAGTACTAACAACACGAATTAATAATAAAACTTACCGATTTTGAAGGTACGCAGAGGGAGGGTAAACTTTTGGTCATTGGACGATCTCCCGGCGTTACGACGTATTTCCGGTTGACGAAATCGATCCAAATCCGCGAAAATATACAAAAGCTTTTAGATTTTATTTTTAAAATGGCAATGTCTCAATAATAATTTAGTTCCACACCGGTATTAATAGCGACGCGTGCGCTGCGTACCTGAAACTCTCGCGTTCCCTGTTTGGACTGTGTCCGCGCGGAGAGTACGAGAGCGCCGCGCCGGCCGCGCCCGTCGAGCCCGGTGTGTGCGGCCGCACGCCCTTTGGTGTTTTCGGTGCAACTAAAGGTGATGCAGATAAACTCGTTCTCTGTAAGTTTAAAGAATACCTTCAGTTTAAAATTATTCATACGGGAGTAAGATTCCGTGCATTTCATAATAATCTTTGTTGCTATTTGCAGTTACGTACCGTCTCTGCAGAGTTCCTCGGTGAAGCCGCTGCAGGTGGCAGGTAAGGGCTGAGTTGCATAGTGGCTGCGTAAGGAGTGTACAACGGAGGGTACGACGATCCTGAGTACACAGCCGGAGGCGGATAACTATTGGAAGCCAGGGTTGAGGACACGATTGGACTCTCAGTACGCGCAGGTAATTCGGACGACGGTATCGGAGCTTGCCTCGAATCCACGACAGGTGGAGCGAGGGGGTGGTTGCTGTTGCCACTGCTACTCGTCGACACCGGCGTCACGCTTGAAGGAGTACAACTTGACGTTGGTAATGAATCCACATGACTGATCGGTAAATGAGAAGATATGGGTGTGGCAACAGAAGTGGGTTGTTGTGGTAAATTGACACCCGGATGTGATTTAAGGCTGGGGGTGAAAGAAGACATTGTGGTACTTGTAATAGAAGCTAAAGTAGACGGAGGACCAATGTGATTTGGTGCAGACGTCGCTAAGGAACTGGGGTTGACAACAGGGAGGTGACTGGAGAGACTCGTAACGGAATGACTGTTTATTGGATGGTTCATATGAGGGACTGGAGGTTGGATTGCTGAAGGAGGCTGAATATGACTGGATGAAATGTGGTTGGATATGCTGAAGGGTGCAAGATGTGGCGGTCGGTTCGCATACGCAGGTTGAACGGAATGTTTCTGTAAACTCGACTGACTCTGGTAAGCTATTGAGTGACCGTGAATACTGGAACTTATACTGGAGTTTACATGACTAGACCCGATCGACGGGGTGGGGTAGGGGCGAGAGGTCGGCGCGGCCGGAGAGAGCGACCGTCCCGTAAGAGTTTGACTCGGAAGACAGCTCGGAATTGAAGACGGCGTCGAGTGTGGTGTCACGCTTTGCGGCACACCATTGACGCGGTTCGAAAACGAGGTAGGAACGGAGGGATGAGTCTGAGCTGCGACCGGTTGATTTCGAACGTCATGGCCGGGCATCACTGGATGCGCCTGCGAGTGCGGCACGCGGCTCTGTAGACTAGGATGGGGGGCTTGCGCCGCGCCGGGCGGCAGGTGCGGCGGCCGCGGCGTGTGGTGCGCCGCGTGGTGCGTGTGCAGGTCCAGCGGCGCCGGCGGCTGCTCTGGAGGCTCTGTTCGCGTTTCATGATTCGTATGCCGGTAGTCGGGCAACGCGGCGGCAGCGTGCGATTGAGACTGAGATTGGTAGGCGGTATGCGAGGGGAATAGGGGAGAGGGAGCAGGAGGAGCGGGAGGGGCGGGGGTAGGACTGTCTGCGGAGGCTCTCGCGCCCGGCTGCAGCTTGCTGTTGCTGGCGGGCCGCTCGGGCGTGTCGGGCCCGGCGGCGCCCACGGGCCGCGCCGGGATCTGCGTGGCGGCGTGGCCGTCGAGAGCGGGAATGTGCGCGCCGTTGGGCCGGTGCGGCGTGTCGGCGCGGAAGGGCGGCGGCGGCAGCGCGGGCGGCGGCAGCGCGGCGGGCGCGGGCGACGGCGCGGGCTGCGGCAGCGGCGCGGGCGCGGGGCTGGCGCTGCCGCCCACGGGCGCGCGCGACAGGGCCAGCGCGCCGCCGCTGCCGCCGCGCGCCACTAGCTCGTTCTTGGCGCCACCGCATGTAGCTGCCGAGCCCGCCACCCGGAACAGAGAGCCTGCGTCCGATGCCTGAAAATATACAATATGTCAATTAATCAATCTTTTACTTTTTTCTTTAACTTTTATTAATATTTCATCAACAGTTATAATAACTTACATCTTCCATTGATGCATCGTGGTACCTTGGAGAAGGGTTTCTGCTATTTTCGGGACTCGCCTGGAACAAATAACAATACGTGTTAAAACAATTGCTTAGCGTAAAATATATAGGGAACCTTTTGAGAACCCCGAAAATAATACATATTTTTTAGCATTCTTGAAAATAAATGTCATCGTGATATCTCAGCGAAATGTTTTCGAGATCTTTTCTAATTTCCACATTAATTGTGCTAGTGTCTTGTGATTAACAAAATTAGCCAACTTCAAGAATCTGTTCACAAACATTTACCTTGTAAAAAATAACTTCATCAAATAGGTCTAAATTAAAAGATATCATTAATTTATTTGTACACGTTAATTGAAAACTATAATACGTGTTAAACTCAATACACTGCCTGTACTTAAAATCATTGGATAAAAATTAAAAACAAATGTAACCACAAATTAGCAATCGATAGTCTCTCTCACATAGAAGCGGGACAAGTCAAACAAACGGAACTTATAATTGCTTCAATTACGTGAACGACAAGTTATTACAGCTGTTACGACTTGCGTAAATACGCTAACTTATTAACCGCGACTCGTCAAAGGGGATTGCATGTCGCGTCGACCGCGTACCCACACGTCGTTAATAAATTATAAGAAGTGCTCAATGACAACAGCAGACCGTTACAAAGTTAGCGCTAACCCGTCAAGCGACAGGACGTCGACGACACTTCTGAATGAGGCGCAAACGTTCGCGCTGTTGATGTCCACTGACATAACTACGGAGTTGGATGTCGAAACGACCGTCGTAGAATAACTTTGTATTTAATTTTTATGCAAGAGTCACTTGCGCAACAACTTACTTAGTAAACACATTTGAAACCTGTAAAAAATTAGTTGAGAGATTGAAGATGATAAAATATGATAATAAATTATGTTTGTCTCTTCACGTTTTTATGTCTAGCTACATGTCTACATGAATTTGTTCCTAAAGCCAAGTAAAGAAAGCCTTAATTAATTTGCATGTAATGTCACGATTAAAATTGTTTATTTATTTACAGTTCCCGATATCTGAGGACTGGGTCGTTCGGTAGAATTACGTACGAGATGATCGGATTAACGTTGACAAGCGCACGTATTCACGTCCAGACAGTTTTCATTCGGAATGTAACGTACTTACTTTAATAATTATCGTTCGTTATTAAAAGGTACATTGGAGAATCTATACTTTGTTTGGTTACGCGCTAATCCCAAGTACTGATTTGAATTGAAAAATCTTTTAGTGTTGGATAACCCATTTATCTAGTAAGGCTACATAACATCACGTTATGATCAATAGGAACAGAGCAGTATCCAAAGTGGGTGAAACTAAGAGACAGCTCGTTTTACCATAAATTCCTAAGATTGAAAGGCGTACTTAGCTGCAGTGTGTGGTATATTCCGTCTCTACCTACTATATGTAAGTATAGAACAGAGGAACGAGGCGTCGCGACCCCGTTGGGCTGTCTGTCTGTACGTACCGACATGATTAGTATTCACACTATGTATGCCCATTGTTCAAATCTAACACAATAACCGCCTTCGGGTTTTTTGCATTCATTAGATGAAGATGAAATCACGTCCGACACAAAGACATGCTAATGAGAATTATAAGTAAAACGATCGCATTAGTATTTTAGTGGTAATACAATTCTTAAGTACGTGTCAGTAGGTGTAACCGGAAGTTGATTATAGACAATTTGGCGCTTGGTACAGCATAACATTTTTTTGTTATGTCAAATTAATAACACTGGTTAACAAAATTCAAACTTTTTCGTGCCACACGGACTTTTTTGATATTTTTTACTTTAATTGGTGATTGTAAGAAAAAATAAACAGTTAAAAAAAATTTGCTAGCCGAGGATTTTATTCTATTGAGTAATTTAAAATATTAAGAAAAAATACAGATCTCGTAAATCAAACGTTTATTTTTTTATAAATTACTTTATAATTTAAGATTTTCTTGAATGTTTAGCTTCTGGTTGGTCCCTTTTAATTGTCCAGCAGTAATCCGCTAACATATTTGGGCTCCATTTGCCCTGGTACCACTTTTCCATACTAGAAATGTCCTGGTGGAACCTCTCGCCGTGCTCGTCACTGACAGCCCCTAAATTGTCAGGAAAAAAATCCAGGTGCGAGTCTAAAAAATGGATCTTGAGTGACATGTTGCAACCCAATGCTTGATATGACAATAAGAGCTCGCTAATCAACTCTCTGTAGCTGTCACTCTTGTGGTTGCCCAAAAAATTTGCAACAACATTTTTAAATGCGTTCCATGCACATTTTTCTAAACCACTTCATTTTTCTTCAAATGTTGAATCTTTTATTAACTCCCTGATTTGAGGGCCAACAAAAATACCCTCTTTTATTTTTGCATCACTTATTTTAGGGAATTTTTCTTTTAGTTACAAAAATCCACTCCCACTGCGATCCATTCCCTTCACAAATTTTTTTATTAATCCTAATTTGATATGCAATGGTGGTAAAAGCACATTATTTGGCTCTACAAGGGGTAAATACTTTACATTTTTTTGGCCAGGAACTAACGATGCACGCGTAGGCCATGTAAATGTAGATTCGTAAAATTTCGTCGTTGTTTTTTGAATGTAAGTATTCCGCAGACATAACAAAAAGAGTTAGGGTCATTATTACACTTCCTCGACATGTTCACAGGATTAATAAATCACAAAAAATATTCAAATTCAACTACAAATACTTTTATGACGATTTACTTGTGAGCGTTTCTGTTAATATACCGCCGTAGTACTAGTTATGAGTATAAGGGCCTGTTTCACAATGTCCGAGTAGGCACTACTCACTGAATAAATTAAAAAATGTGACAGAATTCGTATGAAATTATCTGTCAAGTAAGATACTCGAAACTTAATCATAGGTGGTGAAACAGGCCCTTACCGTATCACAACAAATATGAGGCTAACTGACAGATGACAACTGTCATTTAATGATGAGGGTAGATTGATAAAACAAAATTAGCTATCAAAGTTCGTGTGGCAAAATCAGTGTTGACCAGTGTAATAGGTTACAGCACGATGATGCTATGGCTTGCGATAGGTATGTTAACAATTGAAATAATATTGATTTTCAAAGACTTATTATCTATTGAAATCGTTTCTATTCAACGACCTAGCCTTTGTGAGGTTACATAATGTGGTGATGACAAAACCAATAAACGGAGAGACTCGAATAAACAATTGACTTCAATAAAAAGACACCGCTTCGGATAAAAAGAAAGTAGGTTGTTATCATAAGAAGCTCTCGGTATTTGTCTGTAAAAAAGTTCAAACTAAATCTAATTATATTTACCTACTTATCACAAGGATTTAACGGTTTATCGATAAAAATATTCATTATTTTTTCAAGCTATACCCTGTAAGCCTTGGTAATCGGATTAATAAATCGCTCCCAGAACCGGTCCCGAATTGGAAAATCGGTAAATGATATCGGTGTGAAGCTGAGTATAATATTAATTACTTATAACATAAATGTGTCAAATACAAGCTAAAACCAATAAATAAACATTCATAATCATTTAACTAATCCCATAATTGAGCATTTAAACATGTTCAACACAGCCGAGTGGCACATGACAACCTAATGTTCACGCTATTACAAAAATAATAGTTTAAACAAAACGTAATAAATGCTAACATTTCTGAAACAATAAAAGTTTATTTATTTTACGGCGCGGGTTTCAAGTATTTAAAGGGAATGGAAAGTAATTACCCAGTGATATTTACGAGCTAGCGCCGAGAACGACTCAATAAAACTAGCTGGCTAACCGCGCCTTTTACGATGGACACAATTTAAGTAGCATTGTCTCTTAAATCTGATTTGCTGCAGTTGATTTAATTTTCTATTATTCGAATTGGTTTTAATTTTATTGCATGTTGCCGGGAGAATACTTATCTCTTTAATAGTTTAAACAAAGCATCCAATCTCTGAACAATGCATTCTTCCAACAAAACCTTCTCCGTCTCACTGCCACGAGCCGTAACGAATAGCTTCTGTCATAAAAAAATATTGTGATAAGTATATAAGCATAGAAAATGATCGGAAGGCGGAAACAAAGGAAACCAAGAAACTTAAAGATCCACAATATTGACCTTTGTCAAAGCAACCAATATATTCACGCTTAAATTATACAAATCCTTCTCATCACTTGACTTTCTTCATCACCCTCCCTAAAAACACTGGCAACCGGAAGAAATAGTCGAATCGATAGTATGGGGGGAACAAATCGTTTCGGGTGCGTTCCGGCAATTGAATGTTTAGCCTTATCCGGTGGGGGTGGGTCGTCGCTCCGCAACAATGGAGTGATAAATCAAGTATGGGCCGCGCGTGCCGGCGGGCGGAGTGTCGTGCGCCAGCCGGCACGGCCCGGGCGGCGCTGCGGCGTCCGGCCTCATCTCACTACAATAAAGACATTCAAAAGCACCGCCAGCCTATTAAAACATATTATTCTGTCACCCTACTACTTCTCTAAATAGAATATCAAAACCAAACAGTCAAGTTTTTTTTTAATCCACTAGCGGTCTTTAAGAGGACTAGACACTTTGATATTTATTACTAATATCCTTTTAACCTCATGTATATTTAACTAAGGGATCTCCATCAACGTTGACAAACGTTGGCTGGCTGTCAAAATTATGTTACATAAAAGATAATAGTAATTCAGCACGATTAGCACGATGAGTGATGTCGTGTCGTCAAGTAATAATAGAGTTCCGTTGAGCCCACCTCCGAAGAGAAATACACGCGACTCTAAATAAATCAGCCATAAAAATAAACGACGGCATTAGTCAACGTTGTCAAAATAAAACTAAGAATATTTACACAAACTAAAATTTGAAGTTATTTCTTTGCGTTGCTGAATTATGTTTCGAAATTAGTTTTTTTTTTCCTTATCAAATTCCATTAGTAGAGTCGTTAAAGCAATTAACTCAAGGTAATAAAAATAAAATCAGCTAACGTTTGGAACGTTGCACACCCACACAAGCGTTTATAAAAAGTTAATAACTTTTAATATGAATGAACTTTACGATTCTGAATTAATTAATTCGTATTCTGAATTCAAAACAGCGAAGCATAATCTGGCGATCCCAGCCTCGGGGTCGTTTTGCCCGCCTCCTCCTCACCCAGCGTTGGAAATGGGGAGAGTCGGAAAAAATGGCGTGATAGCTTTTCGCCCCTCATTCCCAATTCTAATACTTTCACAAACTTTTAATAGGATGGGACTTAAAATTCAAGGAGAATTTCATCTCTCTAAGCAAAGTTCAGTCATACCGATCCGTGTCCCCTCTGCGATCTTTAAAAGCCAATGTAGTAAGATTTGTTGTAAATGCCAACTGAAATGCTTTAGTATTTCTTCTGGGTTTATATTATTCAAGTGTAAACGAAATTAGTTGTGACAGAAACGGATATTATCAACTTGTCATATAAATACAACATCTTATATTTGATTTGAGCTAAATATAAAAACATGTAGTTTGATACGACCATCTTTTTATCTGGCAGGTTTTCGCTTTGAGCTAAATATTTTCGGATAGATATTGGTAACTACGAAATCAAAAATATGTATAATATAAATGTTTAAAACATAATTGATTCTGTAATTATAAATGAAATCAATGAGCGCGTAATTGCGAATAATTTTTCACTTTTTAAACAAAGGCTTGTAATATTCTTTCATTATTGATTTGTTATTCAACTGTCATGGAGTAATAAAATTAACTTGTTAACACCAGAAGTTGGATTAACATAAAAAAATTAAAAGTCATAAATTATAATCTCACACATAAAAAAGTCGAAAGCGTAGAGTCGCTAAGTATTCACCGCGCATATTTAGCTAAGAGTTGTTTGTTCATGACCTGAATTTAATGCTGCATACCAATTTTTGTTCTCAGTGACATTTAATGCATAATAAAAATATAGATATTTATTACTACGATTTCTGATACAGCTTAAATGTTCTTATAGCTGAATAAACTGGGTAATTTGTTTTTTTTAGGGTTCCGTACCTCAAAAGGAAAAAACGGAACCCTTATAGGATCACTTTGTTGTCCGTCTGTCCGTCCGTCTGTCAAGACCCTTTTTCTCAGGAACGCGTGAAGGTATCAAGTTGAAATTAAAACCATATATTGAAATCCGCGGTCCCTTGAAGTTGTGCAAAAATCAAACTTGTAAGTTGACGGGAAAAAAAGATACGCCCGTTTATGTTGCAAAAAACGTACATTTCGACACTGTCAAAGGAATCAAAACTCATAGGGTGCTTCCCGTTGACCTAGAATCTTGAAATTTGGCACGAAGCAAGGTATTATAGCACTAATATCGGGAAAAGTCTGAAAACTGAAAATTTTTAGTTACGTCACAAGAAAAAAAAATTGAAAAGTCTTCAAGACTCGATTCGAGAATTAAACTGTTTTTATAGGTAGGTTGGTACGAAACCCTCAGTGCGCGAGTCCGACTCGCACTTGCCCGGTTTTTTTGTGAACAGTGTGTTCTCAACTTTATTTATGTGAGTAAGAAAAACGACAAGCAATTGCTACAATAATTTGGCATGTTTTTTTTCTAAGAATTTATAACAAAATGAGTTCCTCATTGTGTAATCTTGAGATGTTTATTTACAGAAGTCGAGTAAAGTTGACAAAAAATAAAAGGCCCGTTTTGACATTTGTCATCGCGACGGAACTAGTGAAGAAAAAAGTCGCAATATATTCCATCTTATTATTTAACGCGCCAAAAAGTGTATGTATTTTTTTAAAACACTATGTAATTATTACTTATATATTATTACTTTTTTTTCAGTTTTGTTTCTAGTTATACTGTAAGGCCTTTCTCAAATGTCAAAACGGGCTTTTTATTTTTTGACAACTATAGAATTAAATTTTTTGACGGCCCTGAACATTCTGCGAGTGGCTGCGCAGTAAAAAAATCATGTGTCAGCGGGGTTGAGGTCTAGGGTACTGCGCAGCAAAACGCGAATATCAAATAAAACTTTGTATCAACCACATAACAAAGATTATATTGTAATTATAATCAGAATACAGTCTTGTATTTACAGTGTGCTATGTAATTGACTGTAATTTTGTGAATTAACGACGCGAACATTGTTGTTAGACTTAGTAGGTACTGTTCAAAGAATAATTAGCAATAAATTATACATTCAAGTTTCAAATATTTACGTAATGAGTAGGTATTTCAGTGTTTTTTTAATGAGAAATAAAGTTGACTGCTTACGTAAACTACAGTTTTCATTTTTGTGTGTTCTTATTTATGTAAAGCATCTTTAACTACGGTAAAAAAAACCAGACAAAGTGGACACACAAAGGTTTTCCGTACCGTCCGTAGCAAAAACGAAAAAAAAGAACACGTTGTATCATGGGAACTCCATTTAAATGTTTATTTTTAGTTTTTTTTTTATATCGGCAACAGAAATAAATCATCTGTGAAAATTTCAACTGTCTAGCTACCACGGTTATGAGATTACAGCCTGGTGACAGACAGACGGAAAACGGAGTCATAGCAATAGGGTCTCGTTTTTAGCCTTTGGTTATGGAAACTTCAAAATATAAACGCATATGAGTAAGACCCGCCTTCTAATGTTTCCACAGCTAGAATTCAGGCCTCCTTTCTACGTGGTAGTAAAGTTATTGTAGCAATAAAAGCTGCTAATAACCTTGTTAGGCGGCCTTATAAAAATAAACCGTTTTAGGCGAGTCAGCTGATTGGTAGCTCGAAACTATAATTACGTCGTTCATAGTAGTGCCATTAAATATTTTGACCGGAATTGTACCCCCTTGTAGTCAAGCAGCATTAAAGTAGTAAAAGCAAGTCATGTAAACTTAGCGATTCGGTAGTTCGTGACCAGGCGCAATAACAATTCCATTAGTTTTTCAATGCGAATATGTGTAAATTAAATATGAATTCTATAGCAGGTTGTTTCCATTGTTCAAGTTAATCTCACCAAAGTGGGGTAAACGTTAACGATGCCGGTCACGTAAGGTGTTACGATAAAATATGCACGTTGTTCACAACGAATTAAAAATATATTTATCTGCAGTCGATCCGAATTGGTTATTTGATTTATTGAACAGCTTTGGTATCGAAGACTAAAATGAATAAATGTTTTTTATTAGCAAGGAATTGAGTTGTTTACTTTCATTGTTCGTGACGTTTTCCTCAATCTATGAGACACCTTGTCGTGAGGTTTACCTGTTGTTCGGGCACATCCTTGGCCGGCGGTCTTTTGCTTTCCTTGTCCGCCTTAACAGTAGCAGTAGCTGTCTTTTCATTCTTATTCCCTGTCACCGACCCGTTACCTTCCGCCTTTTGTTTATTATTTTTTTTCTTGCTTTCCTTTTTGCTACTGCCTTCTGCATTGTTCTTAGGAGAATCTTTGATCCTCACTATGGTAACTGTTGTTGACTCTTGGTGAAATCCGTAACTTTTGATTTATAAACACGCACACCATTTAACGTAAACATTCATGCCTAATCACTTATCACTGTTTTATAAAATAGTCACAATCACTTTTAAGTAAACACCTTGTTCATCAACGACAGTAAACTTTGTTTGTGCACTTGACATATAAACAAATTCATTAATCAAAAAGCATTTCCACTGGTGTCACTGCAATCCTTTAGCACTGTAATCCAGAGAACGGCAGGTATCCTTGGCAGGTCTAGATGTCAGTTGGACAGAACAAAAATAACGAGGTATCGCGATCGCGGATCGTGTGCGAGACAAAGAGAGAGATGATCGACAGACAGCGAACGGTCCGGGCGACGCGCGGGGCGAGAGTGCGGCGCGGCCGCGCGGCCCGTGCCGGTCGTCGGCCGCGGTCCCGCGCCCCGCGCCTCGCGCACGCGCCGCCCGCCGCCCGCCCAACATACCGACTAGAATATTTCTTACTACACATGTAAAATGCCGACAGATACCAATATGCGTGGGTGAAAATATGTCAAAAGAGACATAACTAATATCATTTTAGAGGTGAACTAAATTTAAAATTTGAGATATTATAGCTAGTTCAACTTACAGGAGCAAGTTGTATTAGAATAAAAGCTTTTTGCTTGATTTACGTTATAATCATAAAACCTTCAGTTGTTTCAATTCAGTTGTGTAAGAGAATTTTTTGTGTTTTTGCTTGTCATAAAAGATTATCTATTCAAATTTTAATGAAAATATTTTTTTTTTAATAATAATATTATGTTTTGCCTAGGTAGGTATATAGTTATTTATTTTATCAGCTTTACAACTTCTCTTAAAACAATTAATTGCACTTAGCTGATGGGACTGCTGTTTTCCTAGTTTAAAGAATTTCAAGAAATCAATTTGTTGGAATTGCTGTACGGAAGAAGTTCATTTTCAAACATATTTATGACTAGCTGCTGCCAGAGGATTTTCTACACTCACTGAATTCGTGAATGTAGAAAATTGTAACAAGGGAACATACGCCCGGTTTAAAAAGTAGTATTCCCAAGATATGGTCTGCCCGTGTGTCAAATTTCATACAAATTCGTTCAGCCATTCGAGCGTGGAGGAGTAACTATTAAACACACATGTCTTCGCCGTTATAATATTAGTGCGAATTGTGTGATTCATAATTATTGCTATCAAATTATTAATCCTAAACTCCAAAAGCATTCTGGTTAAGATTTTTTTTTCAGGCGGGTTTATGATGTTAGTATGCTGACATTCTGAGAAATCTGTTCGCTTTCGCTTGATTATTCAGGATATCCTACATCGTTTACTGCCAGTAGTAGATCACCGACAAACAGCCTTAAATACTTCTAATATTTTATCATTTAGTTTAGAGTTGACTATCAGTACAAGTAAATGCAGCTGAATAGAAGTATTTTACATAGGACGAGACCCCTGCCTATCTGACCTCCATAACCCAGAAACTGAGTGACTCGTTAGATATACCTTGACAAGACAGGTGTACCGTGCTTTCCGATTCTCAGAAGAGTCTCGATAAGACATGGAAGGATCAACTCACTCATCCACGGAACAATCTCTACAAGCTACTTCTCCCCTTCAAGATTACGTTGAAGTTTCTCTTTATATTTTAAAGGCAAGAGTGAATCGCTACTCCTAGACAAGCCAGCTCCATCGTCAATCACGCCATTAGATGTTAATAAAATAGTTATTTGTTACTGTGATTGTAGATCACACTTTTTCAAATAAATTATTAATAGTTTATAGATCAGTGCGCGATTTTAGTTGAATATATACGTTGTCAGTTGAGAATTCAGAAACTGTCTGAAGCAATCTTAGGATTGACCTCACCAGCAACATCTTAGAATGAATAGCCAATTGTTTTGGCTTTAACAATGTGTAGGTATCTAGGTGCCAGCAATAGGTACACATTTTATTACGAAGGTAGGTACGTTTGTATACTGTAAAATGCATAGCGTCCGTTCGCTCGTAGCAATAACACATTCGCGAAAAGCCGTAAAACGGCCGTAAACCGATTTATTTATATTCGTTTTATAACTTATTGCTTTACGACTGCGATTAATGCAGTCGTTGTAGGGTACCCATAATCAACTCAACCGACGATATATTGATAAATTTATTGTATTTCATGTTTTCTTAGTCGAAGAGCAACCACAAGAATTTTGCAATCGTAATTTATTTAATGTTTAAGTACTAAAAGCCCTTGTTCAAGTTTCACATTACTCGTTTTTATTCTGGGTCAACAACAGCCAATATAGCTTCAGGGATCCCTAATATCTTCTTACATATATTTGCAATAACAACATTCTTCTTTGATATAATAACAAATTTACTTAAATACTCTAGCATTAAAAGCTTCCCCTCCCGTAGATATTAATTTGAAATCATTTATTCAGCAAGAAAAACGTATAAAAGACCTCTTAATTTAGAAGGAAACAGTAAAAGCGGCAGGGATAACCGAGATAAATCTCGACTTGTCTACAGTAACCGTCTCCGAAGAATAATCTATAAATATAAAAACATTTATAAGAGTTTCCCCAACGAGAGGAACAGATTATTATTGCGGGGAATTGTGATCTCACGTAAAACATTAACGTATAATACCGAGGGGAAATTAAAACGATATGAACGGATCTCTTTGTACAGTGACAAAAAATACTGAAATGAAAGAGAGATAAACAAACAGAAGACGTTTATTGTTCAGTGATTTGGAAAACTAATTTTGTTTGGATATCTGTTATTATAATTACAGTAACAACATAGACGATCTTATACTTAGATCTCATCAATATTTATTTAGCTGAGATTCAACTACAGGATTTATTATCTCCTAGAGCTAAGGAATTCTTCGAAAAAGTTTGCTGAGCTTTGCAGAGCTGTGACGGGGTACGGATCGGTTTTAGTCAGCAAAAGTCTGATACTGAGTCTCGCTCCGCCCAAAGCATGGTTTCCCACCCAAAATAAAAATCTAGAATAATGCCCACTCTCTAATTATTCAGTTCTTTCTTAATCAAAACACAATGCCAAAATACTGAAACCAACTGGAATAACACTATGAATAATAAATGACGCCTGTTAAGACACCTCGGGCAATTATTCGTTTTTAATTTTCATATTTTAATTGGTCGTTTTACTTTGTCATTTCTTTCTTTACACACATGAAAATTGAATAGTCATCTATAACTTAAAATTGTCTTGAAGATATGTATTTTAGAAAATAAAATCGCTTGGTTATCATAACTTTTTACTTTCCGGTTAAAAGTATCATAAAAATGGTTTTATTTTTAATGGACGTAAATATGAAGTCGAATTTATACTTCAATATCTAAACATATTTCTTATAAGTACCTACTGTACTTAGTCAATTATTGTTTGCCATTAAAATCCAAGGAGTAGATTTCGGAGAACAATATTGTTCACAGTTATTAAGAAGTAAACAACATTGATCTTACAAACAAACCATATAATTTTCATTATACTTTTAATAACAGTTATCATAATATAATTTATTTTATGTCTGGAATTTTATACGTATGTTTTATTATATCCTCTTAACTAACACGCAGTTTTATTGCAAAGCTACTTCACAATAAGTCCGGTGCTGATATTATTATAAAATAATTATTCAGTAATACGGTTGGTCAGAAAATATGTGCAATAGTAAATGCATTGTCATTTTATTATACCGCAACACTACAATATTCATAGGTAGTATCATAATAAAAATTAGATTACATTCAATTTCACATGATAAATTGGAGAGAACCGATTGTTACGAGCTAGAGGGCAAAAGTTTATATTTTGTAAAATTGAAACGTCCCGAACGGCAGTGAGGCGGAAATTCGCTCGCGACCGACAGCCGTGCTGTTTATTTTTTTCCTCTCGTTTTCCCACTTTCGGTAGCAATAAAAACGAGTAAAGATTTTTTAAAACCTAACAAAATATACATTTCAATATTATTTTTAAACCAAAACCGGAATTCGTATTTAATTGACATGTCGACTAGTTGACTTTTTGTTACATTTTGCAAGTCATTCGTTGAAATCATTGTTTTCGGTGTAGCATGATATGATTTCATGAACGCTGACTGCATCAGGGACTTGAAATGGAGATTTTTGTCCCTGGAGGGATTAGTCTGCCAGCAATCTGTCACGGTTATATTTAAACTCAAAATTCAGCGAGTGTATTTTGCTTGTTTAATAGGGGGAAACAAGGGTAGTACTTTGTTTGATTGGCATTATTTATGATGGTTTTATTTTTGACGATTTACATCTTAAAGAATACATGATTTCGGAAGATCGTAGCCATTCTGACTATGTTTATCTGTAGCTTAGCATTAAATAGCTCATTGTAATTGTTTAAACCGGAGTGCGATGACTTGGCTATGTAAGAGAAAGGATTTTTACTAATACTAGTAGCAATTAGTGTTCATTCAGTGCGATACAGCATTGATTACGTAGATTGAAATCAGTTCGCCCCTCGCACTGCTTGTTAATGGTGCAATAAAAACGACGCTTATCGATTTAGCCGCCCGTTAAGAACGCTTCAAGGCATAATAATTTATTATCCAAACAATGTTGCGTCAGTCGATGTAAATTACAGTTCTCAGCGGTAGAATTACATAACGACGAGATTTGTTAACCGCCCAGTTGCGGAGTGACAAAAGTAATTAACACTTACGATACACTAGAGTGCTTGGTTTACGACGCTTGAACCTTAGGGACCCCTATTTGGTCGGGTCTTAATCGAGGGAGAGAAAATGGGCCCTCGATAACGATCAAGCTTTGTTTCACGACCCTTTAATTTTTATATTTTAAATTCTTCACTCTGATTAAAACAGAGAAAGCTCAATTTATTTAGTAAAAAAAAACTGTTACTGCATAAAAAATAAAGAGTAGCACAATACGAGCATATGGATATTTTTATTCCGCGAATGAAACCCCAAACAACGACAAACAAGGGTGAGAGATACGAACGGGAGGTACTGGTATTGAGAGTCAGACAACGACCGCAGGATTTATTTCGAGCCTCATTCAATTTGTGGTAAACGTATTGTTGGATTGCGTTTTTGTATCGTTTCCCTCACAGTATAAACGTTATGTTGGTTAAAAATAAATTTGTTTCAGGTTGAATATGTGCTTTTATTTGCTAAATTTTTTATTTATTTTTTGCTTTAGGTTTCGAGTTTCTTTATCGTTCATATAGAAACTGTTGTTGGCGAAGCTGTTAAGTATCGTAAAAGAGAAAGCGTCGGCAAAAATTTGAAAGTGTTTCTAAAGAACAGACGAGGACACACAACAAAGCGAATGCAAAGTAACGCACTAGACATACAAATGTGACTGGTATCTGCTCAATCGGAATAGTGATGAGGACGGACGACATCTACTGAAACTAAACGTTACTTTTAGCTTGGGTATGCTAAATACCATCAAATTAATTATTTATTTTTGTATTTAGTATCTACGTGTAGAAATATAAGACGGTACACTAAAAATAAATACCTGATTGTACTTAAATAGTGGCATAAAACATTACAGAAGACAAAGAAAAACATAGCTACGGGGCGGAAAACCAATCGGATGTCAGGAACGGAAGAAATACGTGCTAATCGGAATTTTCCTTACCATTTATTTCTTTAATCGAACTTTTTTTAACAATAAAATAACTTAGTAAGTTTGTCTGTTAGCAAAAGATTTTTTTTTGGTAGGTATTTTATTTTATGTAAGTAGAACCTAGATTTATCAGACAGTCAACAAATCGATTGATAAAAAAAACTGTAATTAAAACGTAGCATTCATAAAATCAACGTTCCGTACGTACACCGAAAGTAGGAGCGTTGAAGAGGGCGTAGAATTACAGATGCGGGGTGGGGGCGGAGACCTGCAGTGGAGGATGCAGCGAGAGGCGACATAAAATTTTCAACGACCACGTTGAGTATCTGACGGCATTATCTAGCTGTTTGCAAGTGCTCCGCCGCTTTTCATATCTTTTGAATAAAACTTAGTGTAATATTACTTTCGAATTTGCAAATGTTATTCATATAAAATTGCGAGACGTATGTTCAAGAACAAGTGCTTTCTTCATGGTTTCGAACCTCACGCAGTCTAGCTAGTTAACTTTTAGATAATACCTGTTTGTGAATTATTTTCTAGAGAGATTGATTCCTTTTTATTCTTGTGAACTTGCTAACATTTTACCTTAGGTACTAGGTACTACCTACTTATAGCAATAATTCTAATTTTTTTTTAGTAAATAATATTTTTTGCACTTTCGGACCTACAAACTTCATAATCCATAATTATAATATCTTTTGTAAATTTCTTGGTTTACAATAAAGTATACAAAATTTATAAATAAATATCTTACTGACAATTTACCTAAGAGAACTTTAAATGTCTATGATATAAATAAGTCTGTAGACGTTGCACTCACTAAAGTACGCGTCCTCATATCGAGTATTCAGAAAATACCAACGTATGTAAATAAAACAATTTTTCCAACGTCGGAAAAATATATTTCAATAAAACCGTACCGTATTCACGAGAAACGTACTTACAATTCAAGCGCTCTGTACTCGATCGTAATTTTAAAGAAAGAAAAGAACTTGGAGAAAAATTGTAATAACTTTATAACTCGAGGGAAAAGAAAATTATTTAAGTATGAGTGAGAGTAAATAATACGGTAAGACGAGTCTACAAGTAGAGATAAAATAAGCGGGGCAGCTGTAGAGAAGCGGGCGGGGACAGGGAGCACTGACAATCTCGTTATAGATGTGAATAAATAATGAGTAAGCATTAAGCTCGCCTTTCCCGCGCAGGGGCGGCTGCCGAGTTGCCTTTGTTGTCGGCGCTGTTTACTGCGCCGGGGATTGTGCCCGCCGCAAGCCCAATTTATTCCGCTAATCGAGCCTCACCTCGCTCGGCTTAAATTAATTAACAACGACTTAACCCTTCCATATTAAATTTACATACGATTATGTATTAATATTTTTACTTCTTTACCTTAATTCAGAACAAGTTTAAATGAATTGAAATCTGTTTGAACATACTGAAAAACAGCTAGACTAGCTAATTAAATGCATCTACCAGTAACACGGGGGCAGTGAAGACAAGCATGCCATGTATGCACGAGACAACAATTAGCGATATTATAATACTACTTCGTTATGTAGGTTGATTGCATTGCAAAGTATTTGTTTTGTTTATTTATCAGAAGTCTGACACGAAGCATGTGTGTGTTCTTTACTTCAAAGGGAGGCGGTGATACGTGCTCGCCCACGGACCAGGTGGACACGTCCGACATTCCGCAGACATAGCACACTGCCAACAAAGTTTAGAGTAGCGCCTAAACTCTTCAACCTGACTGGAAAAAATCCCCGATTCAAATTATGTCACAATGATAATCAAATAAACCACTAATTGCCGTGACAAATAACAGCAGCACATGTTGCACAACAGCAGAGTTATATTTCCAAATATCATCAAAAAGTAGGCTGTTAACTTGAAACTACATATTTCGCCAACAAAGCGTTGTTGCATAAGAGGATTCGGTCAAAGAGAAAGAGAATTTCGACGCGGGCTTTGTGCGCCAAATTGAATTGAATGTCATACATAACGCATTCCGCAAGCTCAAAGGGAGTGTAATTGCGATCTGGCGGCTCCATTTAAAATGTATCCGTGCAAATCTGAGCTAAGCACGGCGTGCGAGGCATGAGGCGACATGGCTTCGCGACGCTAGTAACCAGTGTTCGCGTTGCAAATCGCGCGCCCATCCACTCGTGACGCTTTGCGCGACTTGGTAGTTTGCCAGCCGCTTTGTTTTATCGCTCTCGCGAACTATTTGGCATCTAAACAATGTTTCTATTTAATGATACAGAAAAATCGCATCAGATATTTCAATGTGTCATCACTGACAGTTTTAACAATGATTATTTAATTCCAGTCTGGTCATTTTACGACTCTGAAAGATATTATGTTTTCTATCTGTCGAGGGGTCAAGACACTTTACTTTTTGTCATAAGACTACATGTTTTTGTAATAAAGACTTTACGTTTTTGTATTTTCAACGCTCTATAATTTAAAACGGAAAATATTTTTATAATGTACAGCAGTAAACTTTTTTAATAGTTTTGTAGGTGGTTACTAACGTCATCAGTAGTAAATAACACTAGAACTGTATCTATGAAATTTAGATTGATATTAATATCGTGTTAGAACCTATTTCGATATTGATAGTAGTTAATCGCGGTTGACTCTATTATTTGCTTTATTCCCTAATAAAATAATAACGTCGTAAAAAGGAGCAACAAACCAAAAGAGATAAAGAGAGAACATAATAAAAACAGTGCAATTTTAGGGGTATTTTGTCGAGGTTATATCCATAAAGCGAGTGGAGCGAGGGTGGGCGCCCCCACGCCCGACCCGCCGTGGGTTGTAATGAATAAACTCAACCGGGAGGTTCTATCATTTTATTTAATTCCGCAATGGGAGCGATCATACCTTAAACACTTAACAAACTGATTTGTCAATTGTTGTGCTTTTTGTTACTTTATCCAGTTTTTCTTTGCGTTTAACAATAAAATTGCAGATTTAATTTGAAACGAATTACGACTCTAGATAATACTGATTGATAAATGACACAATAAAAGAAGTAAAATGTATTAAATCACCGCTTTAAAATCGATAAAGCTTCAAGTTTTATTCAAAATTGAATAGTGTTCATAAATTTCCCAATAAATTAAAAACACATCGAAAGGACCGTACTAAAAACCGTTGAGACTTAAAAAAAAAACATGTTGAAACAAGAATATTTAAAAGGGGCGAAATGGAGTGGAGAATATTCACACATAGGTAAAGTAAACCTGCGCTCGGAAAATATTTCTGCGAAACATGAGAGCTGTAAAGCCCTGTAGAACAAAGGTATTAAAGCGAATTTTCAAGCTCGCTCGTTGGAAATACAGGGAAAAGCGACTCTACGGCACCACTAACTCATTTTGTTTGCTCTCCGTATAAAAATGTAGTTTGTTTCTGAGCGTCTGTAAACGGGCGCGCCGACAATTGTGGGTGGCTTGTGTTATCAAGTTTTTCCGCAATCGTATTTTGTTGTTGTGCAAATCATTAAACAGATTTTGTCTATTGATTTTACAGATTTGTTTATGCTGTTTACATTGTTATGCTTTTATGACATGCAATGCAATCGTTTTGCAAGTTCTACAAAACTTCTGATTTACCTTCGATTGTTAGCATAAGGAATGCAACAGTGATTTATTATAACAATCGCATTTCATGCCACTCTGCTATAAATGAAAACCAGCATCAATTTATATGAAATAAGTAGTTTAAAAACACAAATATTCGAAGCACATGTAATTTGTATTATAACTGACATTAGTAACAGTCTAGTGGCAGGTAAGGCTTTATGATTTTTTTAGTGTAATATGCTATGTCGAATGCCATATGATCGAATATGAATTGATCAACAACTATTGATTAGATGTCTAGATAGTAACAATATTAATGGTTATTAAATTGAACACTCAACAATCGTAAGGCATTGTTTAGTTGTATTTTCATCATACCATTGCGTCGACATAGCATAGCGCTGACAGCATCGTATCTATGTCACTTATAGTATTTCCGTAGCATTGTCGTAGCGTTTTCGTAGCATTGTCGTAGAAGCGTTGTAGCTTTAACGTAGCAACGTCGTAGCCTTGTCGTAGCAGCGCGGTAGCGTTGTTAAATGTAATAAGACTACAGTACGTACTGTATGTAAGGATCGTAGGTGGAGTTTTAAAGCTTCTCTGCCTACTCCCGAAAAAGGCGTGAAAAAGGCGTGAGTTTGTGTTATTACACATCTAAATAGTTTATATTATGTCATACATAGCTATAGCACATCCGGTTTTTTAGCGTCACAGAAAACTTTTAAAAACCACAGAAAAATTTAAACTAATATTCCTAATTTGTTATTTAATTAGTTACTAAAACTCAATATTTAGAATGACAGATTATAAGGATCGCAAACAGATTTAAATGCGATATCCTAATAAATTTATTATCTGCTAAATTTTCACAACATTACGTTCATATTTAGTATTTACCATAAGGTGTTGAAATGCATTGCAAAATAATTTAGTTCAGTACCTTAGTAATAAAACATAACATCAATTTAGTTAAAACCAACACAAAGAGAAAATAAACATAAATAAATGCAGCGACGTACATATAAGGATGTCGGCGGCGGATCACTTGTTTCAAAATAAATTTACGTAGTAACGTGAGTTGAAAATAGAGAGGGGAAACTAAGCGAAACGGCGAAGAGCAATGAGGCGATGCATAAAGTCGCTTCGAGACGAAGTATAAAACAACAAAGTGGTCGACGCATCCCGCTCGCCGGCATAAAGAGGGAAATAATCCGACACGACCAACACTAAAGCGTCGCAGAATAATGGTACTTTAAATTTCATACACAATAATGATGTGTCTAACAAGTATATTTTATGATAATATGTTGTAAAACAAAACTCTGTAAGCTATTAATGTGTATAACATTTATATTCTACAAAAACGGCACCAATAATAAAAAGAACGAAGCGTTGTATTAATGCTTTCGACGACAAATTACTGTAAACGGTGGTCGTGATCGTAGGCGTGGGAGTCGAGTAAAAGTAAGATGGGGACGATAACGGCGTGTCGGCATCGATAAGGAAAATAATTTATGATCCGACGTGGGGTAAAATACAATATAAACACTATTTGGCACTTTATAACAAGATAATCACGCTGTTTAGCATTTTTATGGGTTTAGAAGAATGAAATATTTACTTTTACAAGCATTAAATTATTAGTATGACTACTGCTTTTCTAAGAATTTCACTTTCAGATTTTAAGCAGAAAATAGAAGTATTTACATTTTTATTTTATCGCTATTGCGGATTGTCACTGAATAAAATTGCTTAAGTATAAACATGTTTAGTTTAAACCATTAATGCTTGGATTAAATATGAATGTTTTGACCTGGGAGTACGTATGAATGCGAACCATAAAATCATATACTGTAATTGACAAGCTTTTATGGACTTTTTATTGGTCTCTCGTTTATGGAGATGTAAATTCAGAGTTGTCTATTAAAGCTTTTTAACTTCTATGCAGTATCAACTGTGCGCTAGAATATACTATTCAACAAACTATATTCTGTACCTTCAAGATTTATTAAAACGATATTTAACGTAAAACTATTCACGTAGAGCCACTTTATTAACTTCCCCAGGTAGTAAAATAAATAGTTAAGTAGCGATCGTTCATCCTGACACGTTTATTTATCGCATAAATAAACAGTTAATCAATCTAAATAAGATAAACATGCAGCTATAATGTTAAACATTAACAAACCGCGCTCGAGTTGGCAAATCCTCAAGGCAGACAATGCACTAACTAGTGAGATATGAAATGCATTCCGAGTCATAACAAGTAATTAACGTGGCAAGTTCAGTAAGCTGGGGCGACAGCGCGCTTCAATGACTCCGTCTTGGACGTAATACCAGGCCTCCGTCACTCCATGTACTTGCGCGCTATAAGTGCCTACCGCCCAGCCGAGCGGTCTCGGTCCGCTTGCGGATCAAATTCAGTGCGGTTTTCGCAAGCGAAGCGCGCGCACGCCGTTCAATTTTAATAGTGCTGTTCGTTCGTACGCGTATTACGATGCCGTGTGGTGCCTTATGTGCTGTAGATGGGTGTAAATCAAGTAAAAGAAGGGATACACCTAACATTATTCCCTTTACCTGTCAAAGAACGACGAAACTTATAAAAGATATTTTATAAACGATAGAATTTAAGATTTTAAACTGTAATTAATTATAAATAAACTGTAACTATAAGTCAGAACATTCACAGTTCTGAATAACATAAACACAAAAAGTCATGTTAATTTAATTTTATCGAAGAGGCAGCCCTGCGATTGCTGCGTGATCGCGCGGTGCGAAGCAATCACGATTGTACGCTTGAGCGTTTAGGCACATTTTAGCATGCAATGGTTGCTGACGCGATGGAGTAGGCTAATAAAGCAGTAGGTATTGTAATTTTTCTACTGAGTGAAGTATCTGTTACGTAGTAACTATTTAGTAATCTGTGGTAATACAATCTGTAAAGCGGTGTGGGGAAGCGTTGCGGTATATTTAAACACCTGTCATCTCCCCCGTCTCTCTATGGGTCGCCTAACTTAGATTACTTTATAATAATTCCTTGAAATTCAACTCCAGACGGAATGTATAAATTGGGTGTTGTCGCAAAGTTACCGAATTATTAATGGACGTGGAACGGTTCAAGTCAGCCGGTGTATTCTACTGCTTTATCACATTGTCGTCGCGTAACATGTTTGTTTTCCCGGTTCCTCGGGCCACTAACGACCTACAGCTATTTACGATGAAAATAACGACTGCCGAGGCTTGAACCGTTAAGTGTTATCTTTTCGAAAGCTTTTCAACACTTTGTGTACTATTTATTACAATTAGATTCAATAAAACTTGCTGTAAATAAATTGAGCTGTATCAAATGCAATCTAGTGTAGAAAATTGGTTATGGTTCATGCAGTTTTAATTTTTTGCTGGCGGATACCCGGCGTGCGATGTTAAAAAAGAAATATATATTTCGTTTATTTGTTGGCCATTCTATAATTTATATACATACTTTTTTAATACTGGTAGGTATTTTGTTTTAAAAACATTTTCGAGTTTGTGCTTTTCTAGTGTGTAAAAAGCGGTAGGATGGTTACAGTCACAACATTTTTCAAAAACAATTTTTGTTTTATATATGTAGGTACATAAAAGGATTAAATCCAGCCCGGCTCCTTTCGAGTATTATTTGTTCAGTCGTTAAGCCATCTAAGCACAATCTGAAAAAACGTACCTCCAACTAAAATTCATTAAAAAGACAAAGGAAATTGATGTTTAATAGAGTCAACTTAAGGCAATTCTGTATCGGAAAGTGATGCGAAGTCGGCATTCGAAACACAAACAAAGTAACATCACAAACGGACAAAGCTCATCGGTTCCAAGGGACTTGTATAATTTGCGTGCGGCAGCTTGTATTGTGTTAGCCGCGGCTCGTCGGGTGTCCGTGTAACATTCCGGCCAACTTTACGGCCAGCTAATTACGGCCGGGCCGGGTCGCACACACGACCACGACGACGTGCAAATAGCAGAGCGGCTTATCTGCGTTACATGTCGTGCGCCGCGTCCTAACCCGTTTGATACAAACAATACTGTGGTTCCTGATACATTAAAATTGTATCAATAATTCATCGACAACTATATACTACACTAGCTGTTCCATGCGATTTCATCCGCGTTAATCCTGTGCTCGTGCGAAAATTATATCCTATGTTATTCCGAAAACAATAAGCTTTCCATTAGTGAAAGTATTTTTAAAATCGGTCGAGTAGTTTTTAAGTTAAATCGTAACACAAACAAAGAAAAAATTAAATCTTTCCGATGTAGATCATTATTATTTACTAGCTCCTGACAGCGGCTTTGCCTGTATCCCAGTAGGGGACTATCCTGAGCGAACTCCCGGGATAAAAAGAAAAAAAATGTGCCAAATTTCATTTAAATCCGTTCAGTCGTTTGAGCGTGAAGGAGTAACAGACATAATTGATTTTTGGTGGACTTTGATGGGATTTACTCTTTCGGTATAGATTAATAAGCAAAATAATTGCTGCATTAGATGCCGTTAATATCTTCTAGATCATTTGGTTTCAGGGAAATCAGAACCAACCTAGTCGACACAAGCTAAGAAGGCACATACAAGTAGAGAGCTTAGTCTGGATCAAGTTTAATATTGAATTATCAAAGCACTTCTTAACATAGAGATATCACTAATAGCGTTGAATTATACCGTACGCGGTTAGCTTCTATCCGGCTTCAGTGGTTAAATGCGCTCGGCATTCAAAGCACGTTGACATGCGTTTATCAGAGCAGGAGCTCAGACCGCAGTCGGGTGCAGTGACAAACGGAATCGCAGAGTGCATCCCCGAGTGAGCTGCTGATCCGTCGAGAGATACCCCGACCTCGGCGTCGAGTGCTAACACTCTGCCTACGGATGATTACGGCCCTTTGACGACGCCTCCCAGTCCTACACGTTGTGAAACTAGCATCGTTTTTAGCTTTCACAAACAAGAAATATTACAATGGTAGAATTTATTATAAATAAATGTTTATCCCCAATACATGAGTTCCAATAAACGGAAATGCGTTGGCTTCATATTACTTGTTTGTACGGCCAACCGTTAGGAATAATTCTACGTTTGGCATTTAACAAAGGCTTGAAATGTGAGTGATGTAAGTCCGAGGGTTAAGGTTCAGTTTACATCGGTGCAAGTTAGGTCTTATCTAAGTCAAGCCGGTTAGACTGGAGCACGACAGAGTAATAGGAATCTCTGTAGAACTTTGCGAGCGGGTGAGCCTGCGGGCGAGTGAGGGGTGGCTGGCGGGGAACGGGCGACTCTTGTTATTACACCCTCTCACCTACGCAAGGGGTTTCTGTTCTGAGCCGTACTGTAGCGCAAGATTAAGACGCTCCTCGCTTTGCTGTTAACACTCTGGCTTCCGTTCGGCTTGTTCTGAATAGCTTTAAGTGTGCCCTACAGTTTTCTTTAAGCCAAAGTTAACATAAATACGTACTTTTACCACAGATTTAAGTATATACGTATCTAAAGCACAACAAATCTATTAGTTACGGTCTACTGGATATCCATTTTAAAGTGCTTATTAGATTTATTGGGATAACCGTTGGTTCGATAACAATAAAATAAAGTATTCGTTTCGGCAACGCAACAACGAATGGTAAATGTTTAAAAAACTAAACCGCTACATAAACAATGTGCCTACATAAAAATAAGAACGCAACATAAATAAATCTAACAAAAAAACAAGATGTCAAAAAGCAAGCTGAAACCAAAATCGTTTACTTCACGTTGTTACATTTCACCACTTCGGTTATAAATAAAAGTGCCGAAGAAAAGCCAGATAAGACGGCAAAGAAATAAGTTTAACCGAACGGGAGAAAGCATTATCATTGGCTGCGAGCGAGGAACAAAAGAAAATGGTGGAGAGCGAGCGTACGAGAGTACTTTATAGGCGCGTAAATATGTTTTATATCCCTCTACTGTCTGTTATACACTGGCGCGCCGCCGAACCCACCCCCCGAGCCAGCCACCCTCGCCCCGAGGGTTGCCGCGCTCTCGGAAATGCCGAGCTTTAATAAAACATATATTTTTCCGAGCGAGGAAAATACTGGGGAAACTCGCAATTTGTTCTTTCACTTTATGCTCGTTTACAAGACAAAAGTAGAACATTCTAGAAACATTATGTTAATCACGTAGTTATGTAGTTTATTATAATTACAGTTGTATTAAATTAAAATAACACGGGTATGTGCCGAGGCTAAGGTTAGTGGCTCGTTGATGGATGAAATGTTAGTAGGTGCGAGTAAGTCATAAAGCGTGTAGTGGGCGGTGAGGGGTTTATGTAGTTGATCGGCGGAACTGTGACATTGTAGTACTTAATGGTGTTGCGGTGACCCTTATCTCGCGTGCCGCAGCGCCGTCGCCGTGGGTGCGGCCGATTTATTGCGGTACATCTGGGTACACCGCACCGGGCCTACTACTGCACTAAACATTAATACCTCTCATATTTTTCTTGTAAACATACACACAGAAGGTATGCGAAGTTTCTAAAATAAGAACAAAAGTTTATAAAAGCTAATATTCGCGAAATGAGATCTTAATCTACAGAAGCTAACACAATTTCGCCGCAATTCAAATCAAATTTTCACCGTAATTGCTGATTTGAAAAACTCTAAGGGCATTCTACGCAAAGGAAATGAAAGTAAAAAGAATTTTAAGAAATAAGCCAACGCTGAAAGATGATAAAAGAGAAGTAGCGATTAAGATAATGTTGAAAACAAATTTATGTTTCGATTCCGTGGAGTAGATTAAATTATTTTCTTGTTGCTTCTAAAACGAGTTCTAAAAGGAGTCGTAAGCGGCCGCCCAAGGAGAGAGCACTAAAGAAAACTGGTGTGTCGGAGCGAGACCGTTTTGCTGTTACCGCAACGAGGCACAGACTGCGCCGTAAAATATTACACCAAACGAAAGAAGCTCTTTCAATTAACCGAGGCAGCTTTGCGTAAGGTAAATTCTGCCAAGTGGCACCCAATGCAACATTAAGAAATGAATGCTTTCACAGAAAACAAATGATAGAAAGTTATAGTTATTTTATTGGGCTTTTAAATCGTTTTGTTTTTATTAACGGACATAAATATAAACGAGATTAGTGTTCGTAGCACTTAAGGCTGGTGGCAGCCGATCAGTATTCATGAGCTTATTAATGTGCCAGTGCTAGGCTGCCTCCCCTCACGGCTGTACGCACAGATTACCCACCACATTGAGACCACCGCCCGCTTAAATCGACCAGAAGTGATATGCTTACCTGATGAATGATGATGAGCTTAAGCTTAGACTGCGTTCAGATTTAACCTATTTGTAAAGTTCTATGGCCAGCAAATATACCTATTATGTTTGCTAAAATATGTGGGTTGATAATGTGAAAATTGTTCTCAATTGATCAACATCGTGACAATGTAGGTACACGAGTTTGGTATGTTAGTTGCATTATTTGTGTTAGCTAGAAATGGCGACTTATGAGTGCGCAACTCTATGGATTGTGGTTATGCAGGGGCGAGCCGGTCCACCGCCTGCATCGCCAGTTGCCGGCTCCTACTAAGCTAATAACAGAGTTTACCGACTTCCGAGAGTTTGCCCAGGTTCATGCTCAAGCTATATTCATAACCTCTTCATTGTTTTCAGGAAACTTGAAGAAAGTTCCATTTACGTAACTTAAACTATAACAGCTTCTGAAGGACTATACGCTTTACCTTCTGGCATAGGCTAAAATTAACATGAAACTTGCGTAACTAATTAATTAAAAATATAAGGATTATAATTTTCATTAGAGGCAATAGATACGCACGTTTACGCGACGTAGGTACAGTAAGTTGACGTTTGAAATGATGTTACGGAAGCGTCTACGTAATTAGCCAAACGCGACCGGATTTGCATATCAAAGTGGAGGCATAATTGAACTCGGAGTGCAAATAGCCCAAGTGGAATCGGATCGAGTTAGTGGCGCTCTCTAGCTAAGTGTAGCGAGCAATGGCAGGCACGCGCTACCACGGGCCCGCTCTCGCCGTCTCACCGACACATCGCTCCGGCTTGCGATGTGCTCGGCGCTGTCAACTTCACGGGATAATTTAATTAATCGACTACGGCACAACACAGACTCAAGTCTGATTTCCTCCTCAGATATCCATTTACTGCCATTATTGTGCCGTTCAACTTTATAATTCGATTATGTTTGACAACTACGGGATTATGTTTTAAACTTAATTATCCTTAACTTGACACTAGGGGATTTCTTGCATGCTTTTCTGGTTAATTTTAACTTCGATAATAATATAAGGAAGGAAGGATGGAATATTTTGGTGAAATATGCTTGTATTGCATTTATTTACTCGAAGAGTGGTGACAAGATGGGTGAAAGGAATTTCGCAAGAGTAACGTTTAGAGTCACAGACCGACTTCCTTACGAGACCTTCTGGCTGTGGCGATGCTTTGGAACGGCTTGTGTCCAGTAGTGGATGTCTTTAGATTTAATAATAAGACCTGGGCAATATCATCAACACTACGACTTTACGCAAGTGTTAATTGCTTCAACAAGAAGTTAATGCAAAACCGAGATTTAATAATGGATTGTCTAATAAAACACTCATACTTAGTTCTCTTGAGAAAATTGAGAGAAATTGAGGGTGGGGTGTTTCGTCCGGAGCAGGCAGCGAAGCGGCCAGATAATTAGATTAAGGGGAACGGACGAGTCGGGGTTGCGGCCGCCCGAACAATGGTATCAGTCTTTTAAAGCTTTTGGATTTGCACGGCTGCTGTCACAGATTGTTCTACGAGCTTGTTTTATAGACTGAGGTGCTTTTGATGTGGGCGAAGGCGCTGTTTAGACATTACCAGCTAAGCGATCGATATCAAGACACTTTGTTTATAAACATACATAATGTTGTATTAATATTAATGAATTTATCAAAACGGCGTAGGTAAATATTTAAATTGTTGAACGAGAGTTCACGATAAAATTGTATAAATACATAAATCAATGCCATGTTGGCACTTTCAATCTCATAAATATAACGTAATAGTTTGATAAGAGGTTTTAGCGTTATAAATAACATGCGATGTTAAAGCGCGACTGGCGGTGGTTAGGGCCGCAGAAGGCGGTGTAATGTATTTAATTACGGCCACTTGCAGACTGCGCCAATCTAGTAATTACTGAACAGAGCGACGGCGCGTAATCAGCGCCCTTTGCCACGTCGACACGCGTCGGAGAGCGCTCAACGCTCAAACTCTGGCCGCTTTTGACTCGCATTTCACAACCTGTTGACGAGTTAGTTAAAGCCCCTGGAGCATATACAGTCGTACATTCCGACTACAAAGCGAATTCTTGCTATCTATATTCGATTAGCTTGTTTTCTAATAGTCTTATATAAGTTATAAAGTAGTTGTGAGTAACGTTAAGAAATCAGATCCAATTCATTAACCACAATCCAACTAAACAATTTTGTAAACAGGTGCTTAGAACGTGGCGTTCCGCCCCGCGAGATTAATCACTGTGTACTGGCAAGTCCGACCGGGTAATAAACCGGGAACGAGCAACTTCGCCACTTACATTACACGGACATTTATTTCCAACGCTCTGTTTCAACTTTTCCAACTCTCAAAGAGTCGAGGAGTTGAAGACTGGTTTAATTAATTTACGCGATTCGTAAATATCGTTTAGAAACATTAACTGCGAAGTTTGGAGAAGTAATATTAATATTAAAGTACTTGCCTTGTCATCGTCGCCTTCGCTATCACACTGAAAAAGGAGAAAAATATATTTGAGTAAAAGATGTGGCGTTTAGAGGAAGTGGATTGGCGTGGCGTAATTCATGCATGATTTTATTAAGATACATTATTTTGTAACTACAATTCGCAGCTGCGAGTAAAGCCGCAATTATCTGAAAGCTGCCAGCATAATTCTTACCACAAAATCGAAATCATTTATTTTCTAAGAATAAAACTCACACCTAAACCAAGCGTGCAATTTATTCTAAACAGTATGTTAAAACAAATTGCTCAGAATTTTAAGTATGCGAATAGACTGCTTAAAATAATGAGGTGATTTTTTTTATGTAGCTTGTTTATTGCTGTTAACAGAACATAATTGATCGCACTGAAGTGTTTGGCACTAGATGAACGTTTTCTACACATTACCATCAAACAATCTCGGAAAGTCCAATTCATATGGGAGAAGAAGACTATTATCGAAGCATAAATCGACGAATACGTTACGCGTTATTTATGAGGTAAGTTCACGCCGGGGGAAACAACAAGGGATCAGGCTGAGATATTACAATTTCAAATAAATACAGAACATGAAGTATTCAGGACGGGCGCAGGTAATGTTATGTAGTACGGAACGGCACCGCCTCGACAAATCTCGTGATTTAGCTGCGATACGCGCCGAATATCGAACAGGGTCTATGTGTGTTGCGTGATCTGGGTAAATTTGCACACAGTAATAGAGAATTATAGCCATTACATGTCTTTTCCAACAGACAAGGGTTATTTCGACTTTAATTCATTCAATTTATTCATAGACCGTATTGATTTATGAGTTAGTGTCGTATTAGATATTCATGATGACAATTATGATATATATTCTGAAGAATAAACATGTACTAATTTCTACCTCAGTCTATCAAACATGCAAGCAGCAAGGGTTCTACAGAGACGTGCGTGGTGAAAGAGAAGAAAAAAAATAAGACAGAAAGTTGAAAGGCAGCAAACGGACAACATTGATAATACTCACGATATAGCCTTTTCCGGAACTACAGCGGCTACTGGCCTGTAGGCAGGAGAGAGAAAGCGAACATATGAGTGGATTGGAGTGACTAGGGGTGGTGAAGTTTGTCCCGTCTCTCCTAACACTCGCCACAATGCTTTCAAAGTAACATAGCAAACAGAGAAAAAGCGTTCTTCTAAAGATAGAAATGTATCTTCAATATTGCCAATTATAATAAATAGGAGAGACGAGAAGATATGCAAAAAAATAGAAGACATTTATACTTTTTATTTCACGATCTAACACGCATTACAATTACAACACTAAGTGAATTCGTACATGCACCTCATTGAAAGTCAACGTATTCTCTTTATAAAGCACGACACAAATAGACGATATTTGTGCTAGAGTCCACAACGAACAGGATGTAAATGATTTCGTTAATAATTTTCATTCGTGTATTTCTCAGATAGATAAATCATTTATGAAAGGGCTTTGCAGAGAGTTCATTGCCGAAGGTTCTATGCACTAAGACACGACTTGCTTTTGGTAATGGGCACTAGGGCGTAAAGTGATGTAAGATTAAAATACTTACGTCACTAAGACGATCACGGGAAGAATCGGGGTCGCGAGGCGCCACAGAACTACCCGTTAGTCTTTCTGATGCCCGTCCACTGTCATCCGACGTACCAGCGTCTTGAAGCAGCGTAATACCCTGAATAAAATAAATGCAGGGTCAATTTAAATATCAGGCCCGCAACAGGGCAAGAAAATCATAAACTTTGTTACACACTTAAGTGATAGAGGCTCGTGTACAGACAGATACCTTAAGAGCAATTCTTTTGCAAAGAGGGGAGCAGAGCAGAGGAAAAGCTTTTTATATAAGGCTCACAAAATTGAGCGGTAACTAGGATATAAGAAAACTTGATAAGACGGGCCGGGAAAGCGAGGGTGCGGGCGGGACGAGTGGAGCCGAGCCATAACGTAACGTGCCCCGGGCCCCGACAATAAAAAGAGTTTTCCATTTATCACATTTCGCGTCTATTTTACGGTAGGGTTCGAAAGGCGCTCGTTCAAGCGGGGGAAGCGACTGTGATGCTCAGCGACGAACGCTGTACAAGACTGCTAAAAAAATATAAAACGAGTATAACTCTCCGTAAATGGATAACTTCGACGACCCTTTCGCAATGAACTTCCAAATCATTATATAACTTTACGGATTGTTAACTTTCAATTTGATTTCTTATTCATGAAACATCCAGTGTAAGTTTTCAGTTGAGTGCTATTTCCGTTTCAAACTTGGAGATTAATACTGGTTACATAATATTTAACTCAATGGTTTTTCAGAAATTAACTCACTTATAAAAGTTATATAAAATTGAAGTAATGTTTAACGTTAGACTAATATTTTTTTATTATGTGCATGTTTTAAGTAAACAGGAGTGCTCTTTTTACAAAATATAAATAAAAAAATAAACGTGTTATATCCAGGTAAACGGCCTGCGTGGCTGATATTTATTTGGCATCAGATGTATCGTGCTTTAATCATGAAAAATTCATGCGATCAGCGGCTTGCCATGAAATAACATTGTTTGGTTTAGAAACAACTATGTACAAATTTAATTTCGGTAACACAACATAATCATTTGTAAATTCCCGAGTGCATTGTAATTCATGTCCTATCTCTGAGCCGTACAAGTGTAGAGGCCATTACTCGCGGCCGGTTTAGGTTTATGTAAACGACACCGTTTCCGGGAACGGTCGTCGACCGGAACACTCTTTATATTGCTGAAATTCGCATACTCAGGACACTATCTATCAAGAATAAATAATAGTTTTATTATATCAAACAATAAAGTAGAAGGTACATCAAGATTCACAAGACATAAAAAGCATGATTGTCAAAATACTAAGCAGATGCTATAAACAACCCTTCCTAAATAGCATCCCAAGTAGGTTATGAAAATGGCAAAAACAATAAAAGTCGAGACGTTCAGCTCCCATAACAGACAACAAAAAGACATACGCGCAAGATTATGTCTCCACTTGTAATAAAAGGGATTGCTTTCCGACCCTTTACATAAAACGAGTTAAGCAGCGTCGCACATATCAATTTAATCCGTCGTAGGCGAGCGAGATCCCTCTAATCCCTGAATGGGTCGTGTCTTTCGGAGATGTAACGGGGGATGTTGCCACATAATTACTTTCACTCATTATCGTGCGCCCCAATTATACGAATAACACGGGGCTTCCACTCTATTCATGAGGTTTGCTCAAGTGCAAAATGTTTGATTTTGTTTACTTTAGACCTTGATTTAATGCCAGTCATTTTATTAAAAGCTTTTTGTCTACCTTAATTATGTCATTATGAACAAGTGACATCCCGTTAATGGTCGATAGATATTCTAAGATAGTCAAGTTATGGAATCAATTTGTATGTCGTCGTACAATTGGCACTTAACGACGAAAGTGCATCTTCATAACAATAGTTTTGATTTCTGTGCGAGCGGTCTGCGGCGGGTGGCTGGCGGGAAGCAGTCGTGCCCGACCGTCGACACAACCGCTAATTGAAACAACGACCGCAGCCGAACATTACTTATTCATGAGAAGTCCATATGGCGGCGAAACGTGACCAACGAGATAAATCATTCAATTACATTTTTCATGAACAGACACTCCAGTGGATATGCACTCTCGGGTTCAGCTTAATACTGGATGTCAGATGATAATTCATATGTAATGAAATCCCTCCGGGTGGAAGTATCGCATTGCTACCGGTGCCGACCGGTTTGTTTAATTTACGTTGTATAATTCATTTTATGGCTGCAATTTGGCAGTAAACTGTACTGAAATTGTGTTGATATTATTTCAAAATTAAAAGCGACTCTGTCTGGAGATGCACCACTAAGCGAGGCGTGTCTGCCGAGTTGCAAGGGTGTCATGTCGGTAAGTGATGCATTGCATAATTTATTTATGTGGCAACACGTTGCTCCTCTTGTTTCGTTGACACAACACTAGTACGCGGTTTTTAATTATGCTTCATGCAATTGTGATTTTAAATTACGTATTCACAAATTGTTGTGAGTTTTCTCGGTAGAGTACTCATTTCTCTTTAGTATATTGTCATTTTAGTTTTTCTGGGCTTTAGAAGTAAGTGTCGTAAGGATCGGTAAAACATCTTAAGAGAGTTAGCTTCAATAGATCGAAGACCTCTTTCAGTTTGGCGACACTTACACGCGAATAGTATTAGTAGTAAAAGTAGTACTCAAATTATGTCCAAACATGACTGAATTTCAAGCTCCAAAGATTGTGTGATTTCAGCAAAAACACGTGGATTAGGGGTGTCCTATCACAGTGAACCAATCAGATGAATCTGATCTGACGCGGACATCAAGCGGCGTTAGCCCGTGGTATTTACAAATGGAATTTTGCGACAGCCCGTCCTAGAATTAATATAGTGCGGCAAGCCGGACGAATGGATATGTGATCGAATTAATATTTCCAGGGTGCCGTGTGCGATACATCTAACATTTATATGTAGGATTTTTGTTGACGTACCTATTTTAGTTGCATAGTTTTACAATTTGACAGGCATTTAGTTAAATTGAACCCGTGCATGGAATAAGTACGTAATTATTATTTTATTTACTCACATACACGATTCATATTTTGATATTAGAGTAGGTACGTACTTTAAATTATGTTAATCACAAATGAACACAAACACATCATGAAATTACTACACTAGATATTTAAAATTGTAAAATTAATTTTATTCAACATTAAATTGAATTTACGGAAATATAACTTAAATAATAAAATAAAATACTGAGTTTTGATTCCAGTTTTTGATGATCTACGCAGTTTATTTACACTCGTCAAGTGTTGGGTTAAAGATCACAAAACCCTGTTACCTCTCTATGGATAGCAAAACAAAAAATAGCCGCATTAAACTACGTAATGTCTCGTTAAACTGAACGAAACAAACTATTTAATTGCACATAAAATGTAATGGACTGCAGAGAAGTACGTACTAATAATTTCAGCGCTTTACACAAAACTAGCCGTTGCTCGCGACTTTGTTCACAATTATTATATGGTTCTAGGATTTTGCGCGGAACGCTAATTCTTAAAAAAAATAGCTGAGTTTGGTTTATTATAATCTGTTAGGGAAAGTCCCGTCAAAATCAAGGTCAAGTCATTTCGGAGATTAATCGGAAAATACAAAGAGAAACACAAAAAAAAACTGCTTTTGTTTATTGTTAGGTATATGTACAAGAAATAACTTCCTATGCTTTTATTAAAAGCTGTTATTTCGACATTACAAAACCCTTAATTTTATTTATTTTATAAATGAACAGAAGAACAGCGAACATAATAAAAGTATATTAAATGCCAGAGACAGTTTTAGTTTATGAAACATTTTCCGCGGTGTAACCGTGTGGCATTAATATGCAATGTCAGGTTGCTAACATAATTTCCAGCTGTAGTCGTGTCGTTATGCATTAAATAAACTTGTTTGACATTTTATTTCGTCTGGGGCTTAAGTTCTTAGAACAAATCACACTGACTTGTCGTCAAATACACTCAGAATAATACTTGTTTTGAAGCCTTATAGCAGCGTTAAGATTCAACCAGAAAATCTTTATCTAAGAAATGGTGCTCAGAGTTTTTGAGAAAAAGTTTTAATATTAAAACTTGATAATGTTAAGTACATTATCGGGGTAAACCTAATTTATCTGTTACTAGCGACCCGTTCCGGCTTCGCACGGGTGCGCAATTATCAGTGTTTCTCTACTATATTAAGCACGTATTATACAAATAAACATTCCTCTTGAATCACTCTATCTATCAAAAATAACAGCATCAAAATCCGTTGCGAAGTTTTAAAGATCTAAGCACACATATGGACAGACAGATAGACAGCGGGAAGCGACTTTGCTTTATATTATGTAGTGATAGTAATTTACAATTTCATGGAAAACAAAACGAACAGCTATATTTGACTGCTGTATTTTATAATTAATAAAATCAGCGGGGTGAGCGAACAAATATCACCGTGCATCATATTCATATGACATTATTATTAAATTCTCAACGGTCCACTGAATGTTATGAATTGTTAATTTGTGAACAATAGTGCAGTTTCAATTAAAGTTCAATGAAGACATCATTTGCCAATAAAGTCATTAAATTTGAAAAGCTCAACGTAAATTAACGTATCAATTCCATTGCTGTGTCTGTGTATAATGAATTGGCGTGGTTTATTTCAATCGGAAATCATTGTAATATTGTTAGTTGCCTTGGTCCATTTTCAATACTTAATTATTATTTACATATATTTAACTAGTAGTTAACGTCAGTGCGGTTACTACGTGATTTACTGTTTACTAGCACTTTGCTAGCGATTTCTCTCGCGACAATGTTTTCATACTGTAACACCCCTTAAACCTTGATATGAAGGTGGCTTCAAGAGACCAATAATTACAGACTTTATTTATTATTCATTTTAGTTAGAATATGTGCAAGTTTCAAGTCTATTAAAACAAGGAATAAGATTCTCCCAGCCAACCTTAAACGACCCATAAATCATTTTAAATATATCTAGGTATAGTTTTGAATAAAGAAAACCATTTTATTTTACTTGAGAGACTATTTCTGTTAACTATCAAGTATATTGGCCCAAGGAATAAAACTTTACATTCAAACGAATTTGCCCTTTTTCGCCTCCTTAAAAGTTCATTTTTCAAACACCTATTCTTAGTGCTCACCTACATTATAAAAGAAGCTTTGTTCAAAATTTCACGTCTTTCAATAGCTTCGTCTGTATGTTGATATGCCAGTCAGTCAGTTTTTCCTTTTATGTATGTTTGTGTCGAAAATATAAATATAAAAAAAATAGTTTAAAAGTTTGTTGTTCGATAGGTATGCAAAAATTCTAAAAAACTTAAAATGTGGCTCCATCGAGCTATGAACGATGTGACCCGTTTGTCGTTTAAGATAAGGCAAGTGAGGGCACCGTAAGCAAACGGCAATATCGTCCAGAAAGGGGGAATAAAAAACATTTGGCATTGGCAGCGTGTCGCATCCGTGGCGATACGCCAGCTTTCCCGGAGACAACACAATAAGGACGCTCTTCTGTCGAAAGCAATCCATGTCCGCCGCAACCAATTTCACGTTAACTTACAAACACAGGTATATTTGTACGTGTGTAATGTGAATTGTAAGTTGGTCAGGGTAAAAATAACAACAGATGTGTTTTGAAAACACGAAAAATAATAATAAACTTTGAAGCCTGCTGTATTTTAAAAACTGTCATTGTAATGGTTTTTGGTAGTCTAAATTCATTCACTATTTAAGTTGACTACAAGAAGTAGAAAATGTTCTCGTAGCTATTTTCATTACATCATAATACTTCGTTCATTTTAAAAGTTGCAAACGATAGCTAGCAAGTACTGAAAATCTTAGCAACTTAATTAAGTTTTTAACCTAAGCGAGGTCACATTAAGTCAATTACTTGCTCAAGTAATTAGGAAGCAAATCAAATTAAAGTTAGAAGCTAGTTGGCTTGAGTGGTAGGTGTTTGAAGCAAATTTTACTGGCTCGCCGCCGGAGACGAGAGCGTAACTTAATGATCGCGTGGTGCGCACCGGGAGGCTATATTCTATTCGACAGCAAATTGAATCTGCGAAGAGCTATTAGCCGACACCGCAGCGGGCGCGTTCCCAGCTCGTGCCAAACGATCGTGCTCATTCCCCGCTCAACTCTAGATATTGTTCAAACCATGATATAGTCGGTAAACTGCAACCGAGTCGACTCCTAATAAAACAACCACAGTGCTGCACTGCACCATTCGGTATTCAGATGCGAGTTTGTAAATATTGGCTTAACTTTTTAATATCCATACGTTTAATAAATCTGCATTTAATTTCAGATAAGCATGTTTTATTAACGATTAGCTTCAAAGCTTAAGGTTTTATATGCGCCCTTCGCTTCCGACAGTTTCATATTGAAGCTGACATAATTTATTCCGTCGGCGGTGCGCTGCGGAGCAAGATTTTCCGCTTTATTCGAGCAACAGCACGAGCGGCGGGAGGCAAATTGGATGGGATTGCGACATATCTTGGCTGGCGTCGGCGAACTGTCGAAATTCACGGGGGAGCACACAGGGTAAACTGCTCACATTCCGCTCAGAGTGCTCCTTTCGAATCAGAAATGTGAACCTATTTAGAACTCTAGCACACGCGTCGTCGACTGAAGAAATAAATATTCGATTCTCGCAAACCGGAAAGGAATACCAAGCAGGTCGAATATACTGTTGTTTTTATTTGCCCTATTAAACGATAAAGTATACGGGTGCGATAAAACCAAATATAAACACTAGTGTTAATCCTATCAGAAAGTGTAGTGAATCTAATAAAGGTTTCATAAGAGCCAATTAAATAGTCGAGAGCTAGAGCCGTCGCTGGACAGCGCCTACCATTGCCGACGGCACGATGAATAAATAATTTCGCATTCGACATGGATTTCGCAATGATTTTTGGCATGTCTGTATTCGGTTTAATTTTAACTTTCCAAAGAAATTCCTTGATTTCTGTATCCAATTTAATAAATTATCGTATTAATATTCAACAGTTTATTAGATCAAAAAGCTTTTTAATTTAAACACTGCCAATTTATATTAATTGGAAATACAATCTCCAGCATCAGAAATAAATTGGCTTGATTTTATTTTATGAGAGATATCAAAATCAGAAACTGTAGGTACCTTGACCTACTGTATTCATGACTCCAAAAATATTATCTGACAAGAAGCAGATGCAGTAAAGTTGGAAATGCCTTCACAACAAAATAAAGTTAGTTTACTCATGCGGTAATTCAATGCTTAATGGTTTGGCAAACTATTTAAAACAAGTAAACAAAGTATTCATTTCGCAGATGTTGGTTTAAAAGCCAACTTGAAGATGAGTCGAGGCGTGTTGACAAGTCGATTGGCAGTTTGCATACGTTTTATGAGTTTAGCGAGAAAGCGGATCCCGGAAGAGGCACGCTCGATGGCTTACAGATTTAGATTCGCTGCATTTAGACGTGTGAGATCACCAGACACATTTAACTTAGTGCGGATGTAAGAACATGGACGATCACTGTTAACAAAGAACGTGCACTGCACACCTACTTCGTTTTTGGAAGTGAAATTGTTGTTAAGAAAGCGCCGCTATTCGCACGAATCACACTAAACCTCGAAGTGATGTACTGTTGCACAAATAGAGTGTACAGTGTTATGTCTACGAAACCATTGAAAACAAACACGAACAGCACATGCATGAAAAAGTTCTACAATAGTTCTAAATCGCGTTTGCACACCATTAATTCGGTAGAAGGATAACAGAATCCCGCTTTTGTTTGACATACAGATCAGGTCGAAGACAAGATAATGGGTGTTACTTACATGAGAGTTGACGTTGTTGGGCGGATGATTTCGCCCAGGGTCGGCCGCCAGCGCCGCCAAAGGCAGGCGAGGTTTGGTCGACAGGGCATTTGTGCGAGGAGAAGAAGCGCATTTTACAGCAGCCTGTTAACAAACACACAAGCAAATTATTAAAAGCTTATTATTTAAGCTTATTGGGAACTTCGAATTTTAATGAGCAAACTTGGTTCGTGTCTACATTAACGTAAATAGACTATATAATAAATTAATCAAATAAGTGTAACAAGTCAGAAGCTCGTTTGTGCTCAATGGAGAAGTTCCCGTCACACTGTTAGGACGTGGAAGGCCGTAGTTAGTAGCGCACAGATTTTCTCTCCCAAGTTATATGGTCCCACTTTATCATAGTCTCGTACGCCCGTTTAGCTGAATACGCCCGAGAGCAAGAATGTGCTGACTAAGTATTCCGCTTCTTAGTTACGACTTGAGAAAACTACGAGTTTCCTGCGAGTTTACGAGTATGATAGCTTTTATTATGTCGTTTAAATAACTGTAGATAAGTGTATTATGCTTGACGATATCGCTAGATTTATTATTTCTTATGTTAAGGGGTTACATAGTTTTCTTCTTTAATTACTCAGATACCCGCGAAACGAGACACAATAGTAAAACAATAACAGCGCGGTCTCATAGGACCGGTTGGGGATTCAAACGTTAATATTATTCATGCAACGTAGTAATAATAACAAATAGTAGGTATAGGTATTGTATACAACTCAAAAAAAGTTATTTTCTGGGAATTTGGATCAGAGCAATTCCAATTCAATTCTGAATTCTAGATATAAAAACTACATAATATGTAGTTTTTATATCTAGAATAAGTTCCGTTTGTTTTAACCAATATACATATATTATATGTATATTGGTTAAAACAAACGGAACTTTATATAGGTCAGTGAATAATGGCTTTTATTGTTATAAGTCTTTATATTGGTTCATACATTTTAAGAGCAGGTATTACTAAACCTAAATCTTTAACGTTTGAATCCCCAACCGGTCCTATGAGACCGCGCTGTTAGACCGTTTTCACATTATCCGATCCGATATCGGTATCGGACGCCGATACGATATCGGGGTAAGTAAAATGTATGAAATGCTGTGCTCCGATATCCGATATCGGGTCGGACAATATGAAAGACAGGTACATATTTCATACATTTACCTCACCCCGATATCGTATCGGAGTCCGATACCGATATCGGATCGGAATATGTGAAAACGGTCTTATTGTTTTACTATTGTGTCTCGTTTCGCGGGTATCTGAGTAATTAAGCTTGTATTGGAATATACCAGAGATTACCTTGAAAGTTTTGCTTGATGAAAGTTTATAGCGTATTATGTTATAGGAATATTGTTAAATACCTAAGGAACCTCAAAATTATGGACATTATTCCAACCGATTACCTTTACAAGGCGACACGGCTGGTTAACGTTCATGTTGGTTTTCCTTTGATCACAAATATCTATTGATCGCGTCCCCGAACAAAAATGGAATATTTGACATCCTTCGTGATTTCATAAATCTCTAACAGGTATTCTCATTTCTCTACGACATGTATAAAGCAGAATTCAACTTCAAGCGAAAAGTCCGCCTTAGATCGGTTATTGGTGTGATCGGTTGACAAATCAAACAAAAATAATGATAATATTTTTGTAACCTGATTTCCTTTCACACGTTTTGTAGATTTTGCAATAATGCCAAAACCTGATATCACGACACTAAAATTAGTTATCTATAAATGCAATGATAACAATAACATCACACCAATACTAAACTAGATAAACGAAAATAACCTCGTGAGTAGCAAACACACGAAATACTTGTCGTAAACTCGTGCGGATTTCTTATGTAAATACAGAAACTGAAATCATTTTTTTATTCATACAGAAATCACAAAGTGAAATGTGTGCGAGTAACACGTGCTACCGCGTTTAAACAATTTGTAGGGGAGATATGTTTGGCAGCGGTGACACAATAAGGGTCCCACTGACATATTTTTGAATGAACACGAAATATTCGATCGTCCGGTCAGGCGAGGGTGACTCGGATCACGTTGGGGTGCTGATTTGATGAGAAAAAAATCAGAGGGATCATTCATTGTCATAACGGTAACAGTTGTGTACTGTTTTAATCTCTGTTTATCTAGTTTTGGTCGGGGATTGTTTGACATGATGTTGTACATTTTTGCAACAAATACTACGTTACGTAAAAGCTGATTAGATTAAAATTTGGTGCATAGGCAGGTGATTGTATGTTTGTTAAATCTTGTAAATATAATTTGAAACAGTCGTGATTGGCTCTTTGGAATGGTCGTGATCTGTATTATTACCGGGCGATAAAAGCTTGCTATGAAAAACTTTGTTTTATTGAAAACTTATTACTGCTTCAAGTTAATTATAGCAAACATTTTGAGTCTTAATCAAAGTTCGTACCCAGTTGTTGCAATAAGGAACGGTTGAAGCCGTAGAATACAAACCTCAACAAGAAATCGCCTTGTCATAATAGCTTTAGTTTAGTCGTACGGTTGTACCAAAACAACACAAAGGCAAGGCTCTTAGAGCGAATTAACAATAGTACACGCGTAACCCCTTCACCCTCGATTAAATAGCTCGAGGGAGTGTGGTAAATTGGTGTGAGAGTGTTTAGTCAGCCTTCTGCACAGTATGGGAACAAGACGTGCGGTACCTAGTGTTGAGTATCTAGCTATGATCTACAATGTAAAGTGGCTCGTGCCGCCGACGACACGTGTTGCCGTGACCGCTCAACGTGAATAAATAATAACAATAAACTACACGCTCCACGCCACACCCACCTGATAGCTTACACCATTTGTATTAACGATGTATTTAACATAATAGTACGGTAGCAGTTGCTTCGTAAAAATACAAACAAATAAAAACGGTAACTTTGTTGTCTTCCGATAACACTGATATTCAGATTTGTTAAGAATATTCATAGAGATAACCTGTTTTATACTAGTAAATATTCATATATTGAATTGAGCAATGATCCCGGATAACATCTAAGAAATATAATATGGAAAAGTAAACTCAATCACCACAAGATAGAATAATAAAAAAAGGGAGAATAAACTTCATTTTACAAGGAATAAATCGCTTCAGAACTGCGACGAAAGCAAAATTCTCTCGAGAAGTTTGTGACTTCCACAAAAGATTTTATACAATTCATTTCAGCCTCATAAAAAAAGTTATCACGAATTCACAGAAATCGGGCGAGCTATTTTTCTGCCGACGGCGTTGCTCCCCGTGGGAAAGGCAGCGCGATTCTAGATTCGCAAGCATAACATAGTTTCAATTTACACTGAGAGTCTGATACCATACAATTTGTTCGTATTGCTACTTTTAGACGTTAAAATAACAAATTAGCTACACTGGTCTCGTGATTTAGTAATTAACATGTTAACACTGTGTAAACGTCACGTTGTGTGTTTACAAGACGCTGTCAAATAATTAGCATCGGTCAAGTCAGTAGGCCGCAAGGTAATCGCCTGCCTACGCCAATGCGCGGTCACACCTCGGCGAGCGGCTCGCCGACAACGCTCATTTGCTGTAATTGCCTCACCAACAACGTATTAATCACTAATGTGACAGTACTGATACCACCATTATAAAGAAATAATAACATCATAATGGGCAGTTACAGTAATTTGTTACGTTCAGCTCATGAATATATTACTGCATTAATTAAGAGACTCATATCGAATATTTAACAAAAACTAGTCGTTCAAGTTTAATCAGTTAATAACATTTACAGTATAATTAATGTGACAACGTCGAAGCGGCCATTGAATAACTCTAGATTTTTAAATGTGATTAAAGCTTTTGATTTATTTTCAATCGAGAAAACTTTCGTTTCAAATGTCTTTATAGACGTCTGTATAGCATACGAAATAATAAATTATTATCAAGTAGGTATCAATCTACTACAGCGTAATTAATTAAGAAGTAAATAAAAAGTAATGTCTAATCGCTGTTAATTTTTACCTGCTACGTAAACGGTAGATTTTATCAGTAAGATTGAAAACAAATTGCCAGATGCGCAGTATTTTATTATGTAGTAATTTGTGTATTAACAGCGTTATTAAATTGCGCTTGTTTGTGTTCACAAATAACCTGTCATCCGCACAGTAGAAATTACAGTTCAGAATTATTTTCCGTTGGATAAATTCGAAATTATATTCGGAGATGAGACTGGAAATGTTCACTACATGCTCAATTACCTCGCTAAACAGGCGCGAGTGGTCGCCAAAGCTGTTTGCCATTTAACGGGCTTTACCGCTATAAGCCTTCTTGCTAATTACAATTTATGCAGCTATTTACTGATTCAGAAACAATACAACATTGACAAATCTGTAACAGCACAAATATGTGGTTCCATTTAATAAGCCGACAATATCATCATCATTCATAAGTTCATAACAACTGTGGCTCTATAACATTTGTCATAAATTAATTACGTGTAATTTACATGACAGGTTGCTCATGTATTAATAAATTATTTATGTATGATTAAGTGTTACTGTTTCAATATTTCGACATTTTACCGTGAGCTTGCAGCACATTATAATGTTCAATTATTACTTGTCTTTTATATGTGTTTGTTAATGAAGTGGATGGAAAGGAAAACTTAAAGTCCAGAAGGTCAGATTGTTAAGCACGTCCTTTTTCAGTGACGGCATTTGCGGCCTTGTGCGTTAATCACACTTAGTCCGGGTCGCGTGGTGCGCACCAAATTGCATTTTGTTTTTAATCTGGTAGCAGCCGCGGGCACAGGCATGAGCTTCAATTTGCCTGAGCTGTTTAATTAACAGCGACACGGCGGGTCATTAATTAAGTCATCAGACAAGCCGGCGGCGTGGTAGCTCGGCGCGGATTAGATACTGAGCTGCGTGATAATGAACGATTATACCACTTTTCTAATAGATTGAACAAGGTGTAATTTTATGGATAACATGAACCCGGCTCTTGGAGGGGAGGCAGAAGCTCTTCTCATTGGAATATTGGATATTATAATTATAAGTACTAATGAAATATTTATGTCGTTGGATATAATTGCCAATGTTGACTTTTATGCCAGATATTTGTAGGCATGAATGTAAACTCGGTTTAAAAATAGAACCAGATAAAGTACTGAAAGGTTTTAATGTCGTAAAAGGTCAGCGGGTGGCAGCAACGCCTCCACTGAGCCAACATGGTTATAGATAGTGAAATAATTAATTCGCCCCAGGTAACAGTATTTTCAGCAGCAAATTAATCTGTAGTAATAATTTAAATCATCCACAAGCAGCGCCAACCGCGCGTAATTAACTGCGAATAATCAGTTCAACAGTAATTACTGACATTCAATTTATTATTCTTCTTTCATTTATTTTAGGGTCTGTTATTGATACTTTATAGTCATTTTGTGTCAAGTTATAAACTTGTTTTTGGATCTAAAAAACTTTACGATTATATTTTTTCAAATTTAATGTTTGTAGTTAAAAGTGTGGGAATTTGTGAAAAGAAATAAAAAAATGCATACCATATAATGGCACAAGTGAGGGTTTAAAAAAAACCACACCGCATCTACCGGATATAAACGATGTTTAGAAAACAATTATATTGTTATAAGAATTACGCCGAAGCCAAGAGGGAAAAAAACTTTTTTTTTGTTCAGCAGGGAGCTTTAGAAAAAATTTAGCAAAAACTTTTCAATAGAAGAACTATTTCTATTGGGTAGCCGACTATTGTGCAGGTAAACGAACCATGAGTACCTAAGATGACGGTTTAAATAATACGATCAGTTTAAAGCTATCGAATAAAAAATTTAAAAAATGTAATTAAAACTGTGAATTAGGTTAAGATACGGTACTTGTTTAAGGTTCAATTTGATAAGATAATAAAAACAATAACAGTAAAAATGATTCTCAAAACTAAAAATAACTATAGAGTAAAAAGATATGGCTAGTAAATAACATAAAACAAATGAACGTATGAATATTTAAATCGAGCCGCGAGTGAAACAGAAAGACCCAATAGCTGTATAATTGAATGGGGCGAAATAGCGCCGTGAAAACAAATATGAAGGGATGTAATCGAAATGTTTGTAAATGTATGTCGCGTGCCTCGAACCGATTACCTGGCTTGTCAAATGCCACACGCTCTAATGTCCAGGGAATAAAGACTAGTTTTCATGTATTAAAGTAATATTGTGTGTCATTTCTATCTAATAAGATCCGTGGTTTATGAGTTTTATGACTCGCTAAGGTATAATTAAAATCTTTGCTTCCTGTTTTAAATAGGAATCCCACTGTGTTTTCTATAGCAGTTGTAATTGAATTTTTACTTTATTATGTGGTGTTAACTGTTTAGTAAATTCCCATAGATGGTGCATAAGACATCAGGTTTAATGGATTATTAATAAAAACTGTGAAACCAGTTGTTTATTACTTATACTTTGATTGTTATGATCAGGTGGGAATCGTGCCAAAAAGAGAAATCCGGTTTGATAAAATTCACCATGGATACAGTTATGTTCGGTTAGGTGTTTACAATTTAGTGCAATAGCGTAATAGAAACAATACACTACCTAGAAATTGTAGAATACATATCAGAAGCAATATCTCAAAGGTTTCACTGTTTATCAGTGTGAATCAGACGGAGCAGCGAGACACGTCCGCTCTCGACCGACACCGTCGCATAGCTAACAACTTCTCCGTAAACATTTGCTCTAGCTGACGTGTATTTAGCGATAATGGAGTAATATGTTACTAATGTTTATATTATGTCGCGCACTCAACGCTAATACACGGTTCACGGTAGGTAATCAATAAATAACAGAATGAATAATTGTACTCCACGAAGAGAAATTCACATTTCAGTTATAACAGTTTATGAAATACACATTAATAATGTAGTTATTCGTTGTTATAATTAATTGATGTTGTGTTATGAAAGAGCGAAGCCAATGAACATATTATTAACGTGCTTTCAAAAGCCACGCAAAGCTTAGAACACAAAGCAGTTCACCATTCTATTGTTGGAATGATATAGGAAAGTCTTAACGTAACCAAGCTGAATATTATGAAGTAATAGAGAGACTAGTTATACAATAAGTTATTGCTTATACAGAGGTTCATTATGTATACTAATCAAGAAAGGTACTTGAGTTTGAGTGGTTCTATTAGCAAACATTGTGAGTTTACAAATTAGAAATAGCGAGAAAGTTACGCATATAAAGCGCTAAATCCGATAAGGGAGCCCTGAGTGCGATACTCGGCGTAGTCAAGTAGCATCACAAGTAGCGGCAGCCAGAGCGACATATTCACATTGGCTCTTGCGACTCTCTTCAGACTATTAGATCGCGATGGGCGAGAGGCTGCTCGGTCGATCGCGGGCAGATCGCCGAGATACGTCGCGACCGCCCCGCGGCCGCCCGCCGCCGTATATCCCCTGACGTCGGCGCCGCTCTCCAAGCCTCCACCGACATCGCGATTCTTGCCACTTGGGGCACTTGGCACATCTTATAACGAGTCTCTCGAGTGGGTAATACATTTACCATTAAAATCTGGATTGAACGACGTTTTATTTCCTTTGATCTGTTTTACTCAAAAACCTTCTTCGTTTTATTGCCTTCAGTCGTTCTTGGAAAATACCATCTGACATTTAAATTACATGTCAATTTGTTTGTGTTGTATGTTTCAGTAAGTGAAAACAATGAAACGACAGTTTCAACATCACATTTTCATAAATAAAATACTCGGAATTGTAACCGGATTTTTGAAATTCATTCGTTATTTTAGTTTGTGTTTATTTTGGACGTTGAAAGGTGAAATATATTCTAGAGTTTGTTAAATAATGCTCGCAAAAAATATCGTTACTCCAAAAACTATGTACCTAACCAAAATACAGATAGCTGTATAAATCGCAACATAAAATTGTTTATTTTTTGCGTCATCTCTTTTCTTTTTTGTGTGCGGTTATGGGTAATTGAAACCGTATATACATATTATATAGTATTGATTACATTGTGATATTTAATTGCTTTATATCCTGTTCTGTTATTGTACATAATTGTATCCCTCTTTTTCTACTCTCTGGCTAGCACAGTGCATTTAAATATCGTGTAACTTTATAAGATTCTGATAATAACAGTGACTATTATTCAAATAAGAAATTGACTAAAATATATGTAAATTATCATGGTAAATATAGCTGGAATCACTGAACAGCGACTTATAATGAGAATGTATTGAGTATGAGTATTTTGAAGCTAACATTCAAGTCTTGTCATATTAACCCTGAAACCTTTAAAAACGTTAATGTTTTTAATTATTATCTTTATAGGTAATCATGAAATGACCTTTGTTCTAGAATAGAGTGAAAGAGCGGGTGTGTCAAAGTGTTACTGACTAAAACCCACATTTCCCTTTCCGTTACAGGTCACGGTAACCCTTTCAAACATTCCCGTAGAAAGCATCAAACCTAAGCAATATTTTTATTCAATTACGAATAGTAAAACTCTACAAAAGTCAAACAAGTTATCGTGGGTATCAAGGGAACGTGGATTCGCTGCGGCAGCCGAGATCTTACGCGAGAAAATATTTGAACTGGAAGTACTGAAATTACCTATGGAGTGGGAAAGTACAGAGCTAGAATATTTATGAGAGGAACGACGACAAAATGTTAAAGTCAATAAACTGTTAGTGCAACTTGATGTTAAAAGGTTCATGTATACTTTGTGCATTGTTTATTTTCACCTTCAGACGATCATAGGACTGAGTTACCTACATTGTTTATAAACTGAATAGTAAATGAGGCATGAACATTTATATTTGTGTGAATGAATAGTGTCACATTATTGTTATATGTAATTATAATGAGTAGGTAAACATGTATACTTATTTACTTACGTCAGAATATAAAATATTATATTTGAACGTATTTTCCTATTTATTTATTTATTTATTATTACATGAAATTCAATTATCGTACATACGACTTCGTGGCGCAAATATTTCTGAGTATTGTATACGCTTCTGAATATACTTTTAAACACAAACATCATCATTTTTAACCGACTATGAAGAGAAGGTTCTCAATTCGTCGGCATCTTGTTTTTTTATTATTTTTTAAGTGTTTCTCGTTTCCACTTATCTCGTAAATGCCTGGACCGATTTGAAAAATACTTTTTGTTTGAAAGGATATACATACTTCCTAAGTTGTTCTATGGTCTAAAGGTCAGGATATGATGATGAAACCTTTGTGAAATCGAGGAAAATTTTATATGTAAACTTGTTGCTTTTTGGTTACTATGTTTTAGGAGAATATATACTTAATTTAAAACCGAAGCATTCATATTTATTATCTTTATACAACATATATTAGTCACGTCCATCCATTAACAACTAGATTTAATTTAGCAAATTGCCTTCAATGAAAGTTTATATCAACTGCTTGTCTTTTACTGTCGCGTACATAAATAATTATCATAGCTGACGTGATACTATGGAATGATATTATTTGCCTTCTCTATTACAGGTCAAGTATCTAGTAACAATCAACACATTATCTGTTCAACTACGGTCAAGGTCGAGAATTCCCGCTCCGTCGGGTCATCGTCGGTACGACTCAATTTGTACAATTTACTGCCCACCTACTGTCGCGTTAAGTAGCTACCTACGATAAGATCTGTACTCTTCTGAATATTTACGAGGCCAACATATTATATTATCTTAGAAAAGAAGTGTTTATTTTAGCGGACTAAACAAGCTTTAAATTACAACATAGTCCGCTATTTCAACAGATAGTTAGCAATGCACGCTAGGCATAAAGTATGAATGGGCAGGCCATGTTTACGAAACTAAGCAGCCTATTCATTGCCTACACAACATAGCTATTTGGCTGGCTACAAAGTACAAACATAGCTAATAATCTTACATCACCATGCTGTGCACTCGAATCAGTAATCAAATTGGCCTAAATAAAAGCTAAAACGTGGTTTCATTGAGTAGCAATAAAAGCGAAACGATGTAGTTTAAAGTTTACTCAGGTAAGTATTTATGTCGCAACGTGCTAACATTGTGCTCAGGAGAATACTACAAGGGGATGGGTCAAAGGGGTGTCGGTGTCCCCGAGACATCGTGCTCCCGGCCGCTGTGGCTTGTCTTCTAAGGCGAGCGATATTGATTTTTTATAAAAAACATGTTGTCTTATCGAAGTGCAACACGACTCGTGCGTTTAACTTATTATCCTTTTATCGCATTTTATTGTGTCGCCCACGTGGGCTTAACGCGTTCTTTGAAATGCAATCTAAAGCAATAAACACTAAACAGCATTTTGAGATAATGGGTTATTTCCCTAACTTCATGGTAGAAAATGATTTAATTAAATACGCTAGTTTGATTCGAAGTAAGTACCACTTTAGGAAAGCTTAAAAGATAACGATGAAGAAAACTAATTACTATACAAATTAGGTAGGTAGGCAAATCCCTTTGTCAGCTCTGTGGCAAAATTCTCGCAGATTAGCAATATTAACGTTTATTACTCGGTGGTTTACTAAGTAAGAGTTTGCAGTAATACCGTCGTGATTGCCACGTAAAAGCATTTTGTCGAGTTTAAACGTGACTTGTTCATTTTGTAAACATCCTTTTGAATATTGAATTTGTGTAAAAATACTCATAAACACGCATGAATCCGAGTCATTAACATTTGTTTTGAGCATGTAAAACTAACGCGTGTAAATATAACGTTAGACGTAATACTCTTATTAAAATAAATGATGTTTTTAATCAATTTTAAACTTTATTCAATGAAGAATTGCGAAGAAAATTAATTCTAGGCAGGTTTCCCTCACAAAATCGATGTCTACGATATTTCACGCCCGCTAACTTCTTCATGCCACATCCAATTTTTCTCGATAGCTTATCGGGTAGATGGACCTTGTCAAACTTTTCAAATTAGTTTTTAAACATTTATTTTATATTTATTTAGGTATTGAAGAATGTTTTCTTTTCTTTTTTGTACGTCGAAATATTAAGATATGCCAGATGTACCTATTTCATGTAATATAATGATGACTTGTTATATTTTTGTGGTTTGCTTGGTAGTCATGTAAAATAAGTCATTATTTCGTATATTTTACAGACAATAAGGTAAATAACCGGGACAAATGTAGGTATTTTAATTGTATGTAAAATGTCAATTCGGATCAGCATTATCAGGTATTTTATTTATTCTTTATTGAGTATTTGAAAACGGGTTTATATTAAAAATGCAGCGAAATTGAGAACTCTTACCTGTTTTTTGACATCAATTAAAAATTAATTAAATTACGACTTCGTAATTTAATTATTTTTTAAGTTTTAAAGTGTAGCATATATTTTTTTAGTTCTTACATTACTTACGTACTTAGGTACTTTTAGTCACTTTTATAGTAGAGTTCAAGAAACTCACTTGAATGTATCTTACAAAAACTACAATGAAGATAGGTATTATCCTGTATTTCCGAAGCGTGTCTTATTGAAATCCATTTCGTGACTTTCGTTTTCAAGAAGGCTCAAAATCGATTGGTAATTACTGACTATTCAAACTTTATTGTTTACGATAACAATAACGAAATGGGAATTCGATAGAAATAAATCAGTGTTTTTATATTAAATTTCGTAGCGATTTGATGTACCTATAGCGTGGGAAAAGATTGAGTTGACGCCAAGGTAATTGTTGATATTCAAGAGTCGATCGTCGCTCAACAGGCGTCGGACGACAGCGTCACGCTCGACTGTGTTTTTATCCGATTAACTGTACTTCAATCCACCGTAGCTAAGATTTAAACTTAGAAACGACTATAGGCTAAGCATATTATAATAATATTTGTCTGAGGATAAATTTACTCGTTAGTTAAAAACGTATTTCCCTCCCATTTAAAACGCATTATTAACATTTTATGCGATCGTAACAAACATTTCAAATGATTGAACTCTATCAATAGATGTCGAGTCGATAAATTTAATATGACAAATTAAATATTTATTATCTTAATGATATTGTATCAATTCATACGATTTCGTCTGATAAAGATAACCTGCCAATAAATTCCTGTGTTTTCCCAAAAATGCATTAAAATGGCGGTTTAAAAACTACTAACAAATACACAGTAAAGACTTACGCGATTGTAGTGTTACGTACGATATAGCTACAAAATTAACAAAACATGTAAAGCGATATGTTTCATTTCAACAATAACCTTTGTGTTTTCGTCGTGTCGGGAGCTCGTTCGGAATTAAGTGTAGACCCAAAGACCCAAGAAACGGAATAACTTTAAATATAATATTGTTATAACAGTATTGGTATCGTAAAAACTGTCTTACTACAGTTTACGACGAATTCAAACATTTCAAACCTGAAAACGAATAAAGTTTTACCTATTTTTCTTTTCAAGACCTTATCGTGCGACTATTGTATGAATTCGTAAGTAAATGAATTGGTTTTGCGATTATAGTGTATAAACACGGTTTTATAATCACATTTAAACATGCGGAGCTCAACCGTCGATACAATACCTACTCTGTTAAGTTTATTTACCTAGGTTCTTAGTATACTCAGTCTACTTCTTTCGACATACTTGTTACATTCCTACCCAGTTATGGCTGTGTTACATAATTAACATGAAATAAGTAAATGTCACGGAAAACCACGTCTTATTTAGATATAATTCGTGAGTAATAAATTAATACGCGATTAAATTGACAATTACTTATTTATAGGTATGTATTACGTATACGTGTAGGTGTATATGATCGGTAGTTATTGATATAATGATTATGAATTTACTTTGTTGTATAAACAACTTGTAGCTTTAATAAAGCGGATTATTTACGTCATTTCTAATAGGTAAGTCATTATGCCTTAATTACAGGTGAACCCTTAATCTGTTTTCCATGACAATGTAGATATTTGGGTTTAGAAACAATACTTAACCCTTCTTGTAGTCAGGTAAATATCGTTTTAGTACAGTAGTGCGTACCCGTTACTAATATAGGTGCTTGAAGTAGGTACCTAGGTAATCTAAAGTAGGTGATGTCTTGTAGGAAATTAGCTTCAGCCATTGTAAGTAGAAATTGCATAAGCATTGCACACCACATGTGGTGAATTAAATAGGAGCAAAGGAACCTGTTCGGGCCTATAATATACGCGCGCGCCGCTCCAACGAGCCACAAACGGCAAGCCTGTCGCCATAATTTAAAACGATAGCGGGGAATGTAGTTTTATTGTGCACATACGAGACTTCAACGTACACAACATATTGCCATTCGAGGACGGCGCGATAAATGAGCACAAACGAGCGAAAGCCACTTAGACCAAATTTACACTTTGTGGGAGACCGCGGCTGCACCTCGCTTGCCGAACACGGCGCTCCGCGATCCGACAGGCGCGCCCGTCCACAGTCAGCTGCTCACGACATAATACATAACAGCTAAATACTCGTATAGATAATACAACACTCCATGAATACAGGTTTTATTTTTATCCACGTATAAAAAGACCTAGTTTCATTTACGTAAATAACAAGTAAATTTCACTATCTGCTTTTTACACGCAGGGTTCATTCGTTGGGTCAATGCACTTCCGAGGCGACGTCCAAAGCGATTACAGAGCGCCGTTTTTTATAATGGGATACAAGAAGACTGAACATCCTAGTAGAATTATTTGTTCTGTTTTGCCTTTACTTTTCTATTTTTTTTTAGAAAATCTACCCTATTAGGTTGCAGCAATTGCATGACGACAATAGATGTCGTCATCACGTTACCAGATAATTATCCAAAATTTGACATAGTCATAAAGACGATAATTGCAAGGTTGTAGGTTATTATGCAAATGTAAACAACCTTTAGTGGCTCTTTGCAGTATATAATTAATATATAAAGGTAAAACGCAAGGAAATATCTTAAAATATACATTGTACTGCTTCTCACTTTGTTATCAAAGATATATCTGTTTCCATAACATGGTACAAAGCTTTTCAGTTCATTATGTACTCACCTCGAGATCTTCATATGTGCGAAATGCCATTATGGCGAAACCATCGATGATATCCTCCTCTCCCAGCGGCTCCCGCGACTTCTTCCTCCTGGCAGGAGGACGAGGCGGCTTCTCTCTCGTAGGAGACTCGTCCTCGCCGCTGTCTCCATCCTTAACTTTGCTCTCTCGCTGTGCTTGCATGCGCTGTGCCCGCTCCCTTCGCCTGTTTCTCTGATTGCGCTGCTTCACTTCGTTTTCCATCGTTCACACATTATTCGAAACACCCGACCACCGTGCTTCACTACACTAAAGTCCGCACTACACTTTTATCACACATGGTTATCCGTTGTTTCTACGCCGCGTTATTCAACGAAATACAAATCTTGGACACAGAAAAAGACACTGGCCGTTTCCAATGGCGGATCGTACACCGTTGCCGCATTGCAAGTAAAATGGCCGCGTAGCACTCCACGGGCTGCTTTCTTTCACATTCACGTAAACGGAGGCATTATTCCACTTAAACTAAAACATACTACTATATATTTTAACAAGAACTAAGACAATAATACGATAAATTAACTTTATACATTATTCTCTGTGTTCAGAATCAGTCAATAGTCAATACAATGAAAGGTGTTACACGACGCCAACGCTGCGTTGCGGTCGCGATGGTGAACTAAAAACAGGGCTGCCAACCTAATGCACGGACATTCCGCGATACTGGGCGTCATTGGCAATGTGGCGCTTGGTCTTACTCTTCTAACTGGTGAGGTTGTCTCTTTTTTCGACACAAATATTAATTTTAAATCGTTGATATTTTGTAAGTGTCCACATGAATTAATTAATATACTAATAATATACGTAGAATATTATTAATATTTGTACCCTATACACTACATTTTCTTTACTAGATACTGCAATCCATATTACTGAGGATATGTCTAATTTTGATCTTTCATGTTGGCATTTCGTGAACAAATTGTTTGGAATAGCAGTTTTCCAACTATTTATACTCTGTGGTACACAGTGTTTCAATTTCTCCTATATTTTACACCACTTTTACGAACACTGTGTGCAAAATGTCTCGTAAAAATTGTTGTTTGAAACGATTTACTGAGATGAAGTTTGTGCATGTGTTGATTTTGACGTTTCGGCGATAAGTTGCGTTCACAATAAAAAACTACTTCGTTATCTATGAATTTATATTTTCTGGGTATTGAGTTTACAGTTAATGATATTATGTTATTTCTAAAAATGAATTTTAATAAATAGTAATGTTCGATGGTAATAATAATATGTACTATATAATAATTATTAAAATTAATGTTTTTCTAACATTTTTTTAAAAGAAATAGTTAAAAATGTATTTATAAATGAATGAATGTGTATAGAAAAATAAATAAACGGAATAAAAATAAAAAATATTGTCTGGAAATCGGGTAAAAAACTATTATTCTATTGAATTAAAAATATTATATGATTTTTTTCATTTTATGTTTATTTCGCTATAAACTTATAAGTTTATTTATATTTTTGTGTAGGTACAGTACGGCTGTTATAAGTTGGCGAGTCTGAAGTTAGGCTCTGCGAATTTTGGCGCTTGAAAACTCGTACAAAAATAAAGGTTTTAAAAAAATAAATGCAATTTGCAGTTGTTATTGCTGTTAAAAATTGTTATTGGTATATATTTTATTAAAACCTTTATTTTTGTATGTTATATTCAGAAGATAAAAGTTATTTGATTTATATAGAAGTATATTTATAAAATATATTATAATTATATATTTATATGTATGTACATTAGACCCTTTAATTAATTGGCCCTACCTTTGAATATACATAGTTTGGTAAGTTTGGCAGTAAAATTGTGATAAAGTACTCTATTGTTTTTTTTATTACGTAGGTACATTTATGTAAGAAATAGGAACCGAACTAAAAGGCGACCATTCAATAACAGACGGCCAGATGCATTGTAATTGGTTTGATATTTTGCAACAAAAAATTATGGAATGTTGATAAGATCCAGAAGATTTTAACATACTTACGAGTATGTACATAATAACATCTTCAGTTCATCCAGCAACCTATAATAATTATGCTGTCGTTTAGGTATCCTGCTCATTGAACTGGAAAACATGGATAGATATTGCCTTGACATTTTGAATACGTTGAATATTTTTGAAATTTCTAAAGATACAATGGGTTTTATAATTTCCAGGAAATTTGCTAATACCTAATGGCAAAAATAAAATTAGTATAGCTATTGATTCTCAGGTCGGACAAAATGCTTTCGGGTTACCAGGGTCTGATAGTCAATAGCAGAAAAGTAGATAGTGGAACTCCGTGGTTTTCTGCTTAAATATTACCATTGTTTTAAGGCTCGTTTTAATTGTCCAGATGGGTACTATTTATTACCATAACCAATGGCCAAGATTTAATAATGGAGGCCAGAGAGGTGGTTAGGTAGTAGAACTCTTACTCGGCTACTACACTGAATTTGTTATGATGCTTTTGGTGACAGCTGTCAGATTCATACAATGTAGCTATCTATCTTTTTCTCTCATCTTAAACATGCATATTTTCGTCCTGCTGTCACCCAACCCATGCTAAGTAAAAAAGACTGTAGGTAGTATGGTATGGGAGTTGGTACCTATCGTATATGGGTCATCTTTTCAGGTTAAATCATCATGCGTGTTAGGGCTGCGGGATTGTTCGAAAGAGTTACCATGGCACTGGAACGTAAAGGGCAACTGAAAGTACCCGGGTGGGTTTTTAGTCAGTAAAAGTCTGACACATTTTGATGATATTACCTCATAAAAAGGTTGTAATCATCTTCAAAAATTCACATAGAGTCCAAGAAAACCTATGTTTTGTTTTGATGTATTGAACTGATTTCGTTCTTTTACTCTATGGGACCGTGAATCGTTCATGAAAGTATCACCTCATAAAAAAGTTTCTAATCATAATTAAAAATTTATCATAGAGTCCCAGGAAACCTATGCGTCGTTCTGATTTATAGAATTGATATCGTTCTTTTACGCTAGTCCCATCGTATACCGATGACGATCATCGCCGGAATGTGGATGTACGGTACTTAGTATGCATCTGCCTATAACGCGTGACGGTTTAGCTATGCAAGTGCTCATGAATGTAATAAACTATACTTATAATGAAACTGATCCTGTAATTCATTGTAGATAATTATCATTTTGCGTTATTCTTCATGTCATTTTTACATTATGAGTAGACGTGAACTAAATTATAAGGCAGCTTGCTGAATGTGATATTATAGGCTTGGTTTCTGACTTGAGCACCTGTTTTGATTTAAGGTACACCTGTTCTGTAGGTGCGGGCTTGCGGACGGCGAGCAAGAAGTAGCTTACCGTCTGGTCGTCCGCTAAGGACTAAGCTCAAGTCTTCTATTAGAATTGTATCAGAATTGCCGATCATTGGCTTCGTAATTGTTGATTTTGACACAGGTCGGAAGGTCGCTAGCGCGATGTGTTTCACGACGCAAAGAGATGTCAGCAAAATTAACGGGCAGTTATTAGGGCCGATGCCTGCTAGTGCTGAGGATTGTTTGAAGGAGTCACCGTAGCCCTTGCAAAAAGAGAAAGTGAAGGAACACTATGGGTTTAAGATACTAAAAGTCTGATACTCCCTCCCCTTCCACCCAGAGTAGGAGACATCATTTGATGATTTCCGACTTAAACAATAAATGTAGAATTTAACCTATCAATACCCGCGAAACGAGACACAATAGTAAGACAATAACAGCGCGGTCTCATAGGACCGGTCGGGGATTCATGAATTAGCTATCAGGAAACATAGAGCCAGGTAGTGAATTTTGCTTTTAAGTTTTACAGACAGTGAAAGTATTCTTAAAGCCTTTTGTGTTTGTTGGTGGGAGGTCCATCATGTACCGAAGGCGCGTCTCGGTAGGTACATCTTGTGGTCAGACGATGGAATGGACCGGGCTTGGCCTTTTTAACCAACCACACGCTTAGCCGTATTATTTATAAGGAACGGGTAGGGGATTCATTCATTCTTAGGACCCTTTAACATCAACTATGATATAGTATTAGTGTAAATTGCCAATATAAATAAATAAATATAACTACGGGAGGTGCTAAGGTTTATTGGGAACGTTACTTGTTGAATGTTTTGACTTCTGTTTATTAAGTTTATGTAGGTAGAGGTATCCTAAACATAAGCAGAAATTCAGTTCAATTCAATATTTATTTTTTATCACATAGAGTTCATAAATAAATACTTATGAAAAGTCAGAAGCTAGTACACGGTTTCAATTGGTTGTTTCCTATGGAAAAGAATCGGTAAGACATTCCACGTTACTCAAGGTGCTCTAGAATAGCCCGCGAAATTCAATTGAAATATTTTTTTATTTTGTAGGTCAGTCAAGTTATACAACTTTAGATGAAAATATGATTGTAATACGTATTTATTTAAGGAATTATAATCAACCTCCGGAATTTTAGGTATAACCCTCTCGTTCGTCTTACCGACTCTTACCCTATTGAATGACTATTTTATGAAAAAGACATTCAATAGAGAAAGACGATTTTAATTATTATATTTCCGTGGGCAAAGGTCTAAATATTATAAAATCAGATCACCAACAATCTACAATAATTAAAAAAAAAACTAACAAAAAATTTACAAAAAGCTAAAGTTGTAGAGATTGTTTTAACGCTCTACTCTCCGGAACTACTAATTCGCATTGTTCAAACATTCTTTTATTGTTGGATAGCCAATTTAGATTATTTTACAAAATTACGCCACGACCTACGGGAGCGGTGCAGACCGGTGCAGTAACAAAAGACGCAGGTAAAACCGCAGGGGACACCTACTGTAATGAATAAAAAAACATAAAATTAAAACAAAGATAAATGGATAGTTAACAGACAGAAAAAAAAACTATAAATAGAGTCTGAAGCGAGTGCTTAAAATTAACTTTTTCAAAGTCAAATCTAAATTAATCTTCATTAAAAAATATGATAAGTTTAAGTTTAGAACCAGTTTGCGTCGGCCAAAGTTCGTGCGCAGATACTACGTCGGAGGCGTGTGAACAAACTTACTTATATGTATAAAATACCTACTTAATCATAATAAAACGGTGTCATAGATCCAGTTGAGCTTCAGATATTATGAAAGGAACTCGTGTCTTATCAATTAAAACAGCGATTTAGATAACTGTCGCTATGATTATGCAAACAGAATTTATATAAATATTGTATTCGGGAATTATCTGTTCGTAAAGTGATTTGGACATTGATTTTGTGAGTGTTATCGCTCTGTGTAGTAAAGGTATGTAGATTTTGATTTTGATTAATAAAAGTTGTATGTTAATAATTACAAGTTACGAACCTTCAACTTACCGGCCAGCTGTCAGCTCGCGAATGCCAACTTAATAAAATGATGTTGATAATTACATAATGATATCGTATAAAACAATATCGTGTTATTAAAAACGGGTTTGTTAGTTACCTCCAGTGTAAAATTTGTATGTAAATGTTTCATTATTATTTTAAGAACATTTTGTGGGCAGCTTTCTGAATGCTAACACGATTAGTGTTTAATGCTTTAGTGGTTTTATGCAAATAAAACGTTAGACCTCCGACGGGGCTGCATTGTTTATTTTCTTTTTATTTTAATACCGTACAGCTATAATGCCGCGTGTACACGAAGGGGTGGCGAAACGGAGGACTAAACGGCGGCTTCGTTTTTTAGGGTTTTTGTTTTTTTTTTATTAGAGTTCCGTACCCGAACGGTAACATACAGAATCCTATTACTGAGCCTCCGCTGTCTGTTCGTTCATATATTATGTCTGTATCTCATGAACTACAGTGCATAGGTAGACAATTGAAATTTCCATAGAGTCGACCTACAATCCATATAGGTTCGATTATATTAACGAACAAAAAAAAGTTCAATAAAAAAATAAACTGAGGCCCCATGCCAAAAAGGTGATTTTTTTGGTTTATGGTACCGGCTCGTTTTTTTAAGCACTGCACTACTGCAGTGGCTGTCAAGAGCAGGCGGCCTCCCCTTTTTTAAAATAAAATGAATGTACAACGAAATTAAAAAAAGTGAATGTATGAATCAAAAGAACGTGTGAATGGATTTGGTTAAAAATAATTTGAATTATAGAATCATCTCAATCTATTCTTGATTGTAAACAATACTTTAAGCAGTTTATATCAGAATAGCTGATCTACACAGGCAAGCACACAATTGGGTTTTCTTACAGCAAAGCTTATTTATTTATTATAGAGCAAGAGCCAGCGGCCCGCAGACCTTCGGTAAAGTATAAAAGCTGTAAGTTTCTCAATGTATGTCCCCAACACAGGTAAGAACGAATCCCGTCTATGTAACTTGGGTCGCGGTGGCTTTTGCAGGTATCAGGTAATAAAGGTGTGTAAAATTGTGTGTTAGATTTGGTAAAATATAAAACTCAGTTTTTACATATTTTACTTATAATAATCCCAAAAGTCATCTTGCCGAAAGCCAGACACTTCGTACGGTTCCAACCCTCTGCCAGACACCCTTAAAGTATATTTAATTGTTACTATACTTACGGTATAGTATAAAAGCTGCAATTTATATATGTTATTTGGATAACTATAAAATAATGTTTTTTCAATAGCCAGACAGTTTCTGTGGTTCCTCTATGTTGCCAGGCACATAAAAAGTCTAATGGTAATAACTTAAGATATGTGAACCCGACGAAGATACACTCAGAGTTAGGAGAATCTATGTGTCGAAGCTTACCTGGATTTCATGCAATCACAGGATGTGATTACAATCCTGCATTTTTCAGGAAAGGAAAATTGAAAGCGTACAAACTATTAAAAAATTGCGATGAATTCCAGAAAGCTTTCATGAAGTTTGGCGACAGTGAAGTATTTGAAAATTATGATGAACAAGAAAACGTCTTTAATACCATTCAGCGATATACCATGGGTGGCCATATTATTAGGGACAGTACCTAGATTGCTTATATTATTATCAACTTTAATTGCATTTTGCAGGGAAATGGTTGGTTGTAGGTTCGGCTAATATTTTTTATTTATAGACTTCATTGATTGGGATAATAAAACATCAAATTTGAAGTCAAATTTATTTACATATTTTTGAAAAAAAAAAGATACGTAATAAGATGGATGAATATTGCTAGTATTTTGTGACAGCATCCATTTATCGTGGTATGCTCTCTATGCAAGTTCTGGCTTTCTGTAGCAGGTTTCTGGTATAATGGCCACTCTTTAATGAGGGCGACAATCAGCTGGTGCTATTTTTTTCACCGGCAAGAGGATCCAAATATTCACCAAATGTTGAAAAAAGTCAACAAAGTTAAAAAATATCACTTAAAAAAAATGGCCCGATCTCACAATGTTGCTTTATATCAAAAATAATAATACTGATGCCAGTACTAATACCAAATAAAAAAATCTTATATAAATCCGTTGGTTAGCTTAAAAAGTGAGATTTATAACTTTGTTGACTTTTTTCGAAATCATCGTTTTACGTATCTTTTTTTTTCAAAAATATATAAAAGAATTTGATTTCAAATTTTATGTTTTTATTAACTCAATCAATAAAGTCTTTAAATAAAAAATATTAGCCGGACCTACAACCAACCATTTGCCTGCAAAATGCAATCAAAGTTGATACTAATCTATGAAATTCAGGTACTGTCCCTAATAATTTGGCCACCCACTGTATATACAATTTATATAGTGTTGGTAATATGATTGATATTGATACAGCAAGATTCCAAATGTTTGTAGATTCCTATACAGTCTCTGATGTCAACGAGGCATTTAATCGAAAAAAACTACGAAATTTCGATGCCAGCAGTTTGCCACCTTGTAAAAGTGAGCTATCTCAGCAATTTTTGCGAGCAAATTATATTTGTACCATTTGGAATAATGCTCACCTGAAGAAACCAACAACATACAAACCAGAAAATAATGGATGGATCCTGCAAAATGAGCAATATCATTTTAAATGGTTTGAAGGTGATCAGCTACCAAACTACGTCAGTGATTCTCTAACAACTGTATCAGGTATGTAATTATGATGTTACAATATTATCGAGGAAATTTTGATTATTTATGATTATGTTAATATGGATTAATTATTACAGAAACTGGCGAAGAAGAAGAGGATATTGATAACGACCAACCCACAGATTGGAGCAGCGATGATGAAGACACTCAAGATATCGACGACTACGATGACAATGATTAAATATACTCTTTTTAGGGTTCCGTACCTCAAAAGGAAAAAACGGAACCCTTATAGGATCACTTTGTTGTCCGTCTGTCTGTCCGTCCGTCTGTCAAGACCCTTTTTCTCAGGAACGCGTGGAGGTATGAAGCTGAAATTTATATCAATTACTCAGCTCTACTGTCCCTTGAAGCTGTGAAAAAATCAAACTTCTAAGCCAACGCAATCAAAAGATACAGCCGTTTATGCCGCAAATTTTCGTCACTTGCAAGGAAATCAAAACCTACAGGGTGCTTCCCGTGAACTCAGAATCTTGAAATTTGGTACGAAGCAACGTCTTATAGCATAGATAAAGGAAAAATTACGAAAACCATAAATTTTTAGTTACATCACATAATATTTTTTTTTTAATAATTTTAAACTTACTACCCATTTCCTCATAAACGCGTAGAGGTATTAAATTGAAATTCATACCAAATACTCAGGTCTATAATACCTTTAAGCTGTAACAAAATCAAACTTCTATGTCAACGCGATCAAAAGAAACAGCAATTTAAGCTGCATATTTTGAAACTCGCAAGTACTCGCAAGGGAATCAAAACCTAAAGGGTACTTCCAGTCGACCTAGAATCTTGAAATTTGGCATGAAGCAACGTTTTATAGCACACATAAAGAAAAAATTCCGAAAACCTTAAATTTTTAGTTACATTACAAAATATATATTTATTTTTTAATAAATATAAACTTATTACTTTTTTCCTCATCAACGCGTAGAGCTATCAAGTTGAAATTTATATCAAATACTTAGATCTAATTGCCTTTAAACCGTGAAAAAAAATTGCAGGTTTGTACGGAACCCTCGGTGCGCGAGTCCGACTCGCACTTGGCCGGTTTTTTTTATTAATAAAATATCTTTGAAATATTTTTGAATTAATTATTGTGTGAGATTAATTGTATTATTCCAATAACTATTATTAAAATAATTATTTAAATATATTATTGGATTATTAATTTTATGATTCCTAAACACGAAAATTTTATAAAAGAATTTTCTAAACATTTATTCGTTGATTCTAAGTTATTATACCCTTACTAATGTATTTTATTAATGAATTTTCATAGTAAATCTAGAAAATAGTTCTCATTATACACAATAAATGACAGCTGATGCGCAGTAAAATGTCGCAATGGACCGAACGCGCTATTTCAGTCGCACCTGCTGACTAATATATCCCTCGCGCTCGCACCTACATTAGACTTTTTATGTGCCTGGCAACATAGAGGAACCACAGAAACTGTCTGGCTATTGAAAAAACATTATTTTATAGTTATCCAAATAACATATATAAATTGCAGCTTTTATACTATACCGTAAGTATAGTAACAATTAAATATACTTTAAGGGTGTCTGGCAGAGGGTTGGAACCGTACGAAGTGTCTGGCTTTCGGCAAGATGACTTTTGGGATTATTATAAGTAAAATATGTAAAAACTGAGTTTTATATTTTACCAAATCTAACACACAATTTTACACACCTTTATTACCTGATACCTGCAAAAGTCACCGCGACCCAAGTTACATAGACGGGATTCGTTCTTACCTGTGTTGGGGACATACATTGAGAAACTTACAGCTTTTATACTTTACCGAAGGTCTGCGGGCCGCTGGCTCTTAGACTATTAGTTGGAGAACGAACAGCAATAAAAAAATAATAACAGTTGTATAAGAGATTTTTAAGTTATTAAGTCTTTTACGGGATCTCACATTTAAAAACAGAAAAAGAAGTAGACAACTTAGGACTACCAAACACGATAAAAAAAAATATAATTCTTCAATTAGCACCATGCACTTTTAAAACAGTCAGTATTCAGCTTAGCTGGCCGGATACACGGTACGCAGTCAGGTAGTTTCCTCCCTCTCTCTGTAGCCACATAGTAAGTACGCATGACATTTTCATTAATAGATTGCGTCCATCACATACGCTGCACACTTCTACCGGGAGGTGGGACGTATCTCACGTATCACAGGCCGGTGGGCTTCGAGATCCTAAACAGTCCGGTGGCCGGTGTCCTCGACGACACGTAGGTGTTGCTTGTTGGCGCCGTCCATGGCGAGTAGTTATTGCAATAGGAATTTAGCACATGCACAACAACATCTAGTAGGTTTTTTTTTAAGCTGAGTGGTCATCAAAATCACTTCTCCCACTCTCTGAGCGGAGTTTTTTTTTTTTTTTTTTTTCGGAATCATCAGAATGACTTCTCCCACTCTTGGGCGGAGCGGGAGGGCGTGTCAGACTCTTACTGACTAAACCCCTTCCCCGTTCCTTCGTTGCCATCGATCTGGGGGACACGGTGACAACCTTTCGGATACCGTGTTCCCCAGAGGCTTCGGCCCTGCCGGGCCCCTACAGTTTGCTGACATCTCCTTGAGGCGCGCGTGGAACAGAACGCGCCGTCGACGACTAGGCTCGGTCCAGATTATTACCAGACTGCCGGACGGCGAGCTACCCAGTGCTCGTTGTCCGCGAGCCCGCGCCTACGGTGGTCGGAAATCGGGATCGGGATCTCGGCGGCGACGGCGTGAGTTCCGTTGCCTCACGCGGTCGGCAGCCTCCTTCGCTAACATTACTGCTTCGCAGAAGGAGGCGACTGCCTGCCACCCCTCCTCGCTCCGGACCATGGCCTGTACCAGGGCCCGGCGCGAGAGGTCACCGCCGCCGATAGCCTCCACAAGGACACGGCGGTGCTCCGCCCAAACGGGGCACACCTCTACCGTGTGCTCCACCGTGTCCTCCGGGCGGTCCACACAGTGGCGACACCCGGGCGTCCTTTCCTCCTTGATCCGATGCAGGAACCTCCCGAACTTACCGTGTCCGGTGAGAACCTGCGTCATACGGAAACTCTGAGCGGAGTGGGAGGACGTGTCAGACTTCTACTGACTAAAACCCACTCCTGTTCCTTCTTTACCTTAATTTCAGGGTCCCGGGGTTTTCTTTCGTCAACCCAGGCCCCATAACATGTAGTAGGTAGGTATGCTTTTAAAACACTGAGCTCATTTTCGATTTTATAACCCGATTAATAAATAAATTATCACTTAATTATAATTATGACTCATGCACACGCTTAAATGAATAAAATATCGTAAAATATGTGGAAAAATTGAAATTCAGCAATCATGAATATGAACGACGTTAAAATAAAATAGGAGAACTTTATTGATAGCGAATAAATTACTCTCACAGTGTGTACCGCTCGTTTAATATACATGAATGATTCAAGAATTAATATAAATTCATCAATATTCAAATAAATTATGACTTAATTTCCTGTATACCTACTGCATTTGTTTATCATGTTTATTTGGTATGGGAAAGTAATTCGAACTGAATATGTGCCTTACCGCGAATTGCGTGTATTTATCGATATTACATTACAATAAATGCTTAGATTCTTGTATTACAAGACCTTCACTACATTGACCTTTATACAATGAGCTTTGTCTTGACTTTTCAAGAAAACTAAAAGCACATTTCAAACTAGGTAATTAAGCACCTTACATAAGTTTGCAATAGAGAAGTTTTATGATGTTGTTAACATCATATTAAACGAAAGTGAATTAAATAAAATTATAAATTGATACTAATAAATTAGTGTAATTTTTTATGTACATAAGTATTGATAGTTTTTTATTTCTTTTATTTTAGTACAACGGTAAAGGGTCTAAAGTCACGCATAGGAGCACCGCGTGAATCGAAATTTTATTATTCTTACAAGTGCAACTTTAAAGTTCAATAACTATTTTATTTGTTGAGATGTTTGAATGATTCTTTCATATACTTTTTTATATGTTACTTATTTTTTTTTTCCAATAAAGTTATTTAAAATATTGAGACTTTTCCATTGCAATCGAAGCACCAGCGCTTGATGAAAAAGATTCTGATATTTCAACGCGTATTTTGGGCACCTCATATTCGGCTGTGCCTAGTTTGTGATATATTGGTTTTGTCTGTTTTTTCACCACTGTTAGTTTCTTTGTATGTTTGTTTTAAGGAGGGAAATCATCAAAATCTCTTCTCCCGGTCTGAGCGGAGTGGGAGGATGTGTCAGACTTTTACTGACCCACTCCTATTCCTTCTTTGCCTTAATGCCAGGGTCCTCCTTTCGTCCAACCCAAGGCCCCAGTAGGCTTTGACCCTGCCGGGCTCCTCCAGTTTCTTTGTATGTGTGTGTCAGTTAACAAAGACAAAGCAACGGCGCAAACTGAACTTGGGCATAGAGTCACTTTAGTCTTTTTTACATAGCATGAGTTGGGTGACAGCAGGACGAAAATATGCATCTTTAAGATGAGAGAAAAGGATAGATAGCTACATTGTATGAATCTGACAGCTGTCACCGAAACCATCCTATGTCAAATTTAGTATAACAGTTCCAATAAAAATGAACGCACCTGGTGTAGCGTAGCGCCCTCTAGTTGAGACCAAAGGTCTTGGCGCCAGATTACGGTGTCACCTTACCAGCTGTGGTTCCGAGAAAATATTCGCAACAAGGCAAGGCAAACTTAGATTCTTTGTCTAAGTACACAAAGGTCAAATGCATTATTTTACAGTAGGTATTTGATTAAAATATTTTTTTGAATGCTCAGCTGATCTAAAATATTATTAATTATTTATTTTTTAAAGATGAAAAAAAAAGTTTTTCCCTGCAATATTTTACTACGAAGCCAAGTCTCGTAGTAAAAGTTACTTAATTACATGTACAGAATGTGTAGTTATCGGCTATGTGATCGGTCTTTTTACACCCTGTATACGTAACTGTTTGTTTTCCAAATCAGTAATAAAAATTAACAATTTTCACTACCTAGGTATTTGATTTATTTTTATAAATGTATCAATAAACGGCATTATCCAACGTAACACACAATATTCAATGTGTAAAAAAAATTGTCCTACAAGTTATTCTTTTATGTATGATTTTTTAGGGTTGATTTTTCTGGAGTAAGATTGCTTTTTTCACAAAAACTTAAGTTTTCTGGGACCCTATGAGTAATGTACTTATAATGATGATTATAATCTTTTTCCAAGGTTTTTTTTTTCTGGTAATCATCAGAATGACTTCCCCCGCTCTTGGGCGGAGCGGGAGGGCGTGTCAGACTCTTACTGACTAAACCCCTACCCCGTTCCTTCGTTGCCTTCGTTCTGGGGGGGACTCGGTGTCAACCTTTATTTAGGAATACCACGTGTTCCCCCCAGAGGCTTCGGCCCTGCCGGGCCCCTACAGTTTACTGATATCTCCTTGAGACGCGCGTGGAACAGAACGCGCCGTTGACGACTGGGCTCGGTCCAGATTATTTCCAGACTGCCGGACAGCGAGCTACCCAGTGCTCGCCGTCCGCGAACCCGCGCCTACGGTGGTCGGAAATCGGGATCTCGGCGGCGGCGGCGTGAGGACCGTTCCCTCACGCGCTCGCGGTCAGCAGCCTCCTTCACGAGCATTACTGCTTCGCAGAAGGAGGCGACCGCATGCCAACCCTCCCCGCTCCGGACCATGGCCTGAACCAGGGCCCGGCGCGAGAGGTCGCCGCTCCCGATAGCCTCCACAAGGACACGGCGGTGCTCCGCCCAAGCGGGGCACACTTCTACCGTGAGCTCCACCGTGTCCTCCGGGCGGTCCACCCAGTGGCGACACCCGGGCGTCCTCTCCTGCTTGATTCGATGCAGGAACCTCCCGAACTTACCGTGTCCGGTGAGGACCTGCGTCATACGGAAAGAGAGGACGCCGTGACCTCTTTCCAACCACTTCTCAAAGAGGGGCCTAACCGCCTCAATGACGGCGTGCCCAGCACTGGGTTGCGACAGTCGCTGTCGCCATGCCACCCTGAGATCCCGCCGGAACTCTGTCCGCCATGCCGCGACTTGTCGCGGAAGCGGAGTTTCGCCCCGGCATCTTTTTCCAAGGTGGAAAATGTTCAAATAACTTCTGCAGCTCTGGCTGGATGTATTAACGTGTGTCAGACTTTTACTGACTAAAACCTACTCTTTGTACGGCAGCCCGAAACTAAAAAAAACAGGGATCATTGTTTCGGGCTCTATTTATTGTAGAGTTTTTAGCGTTATTTAGAGTTATTTAGAGTTTAACTTCACCACCTATAGTATAAAACAAAGCAAAATAATCAAGTATTTTTTTTCTAGATAACCATGCAGACGAAACGCCTAAACCGGTTCGTGGTGCTGACCAGCATCACTGGCATCCTTCTGTCGACCTATGCGTTGTACGTGGAGATGGCAGTGGAGGCTCGTCCAGGATTCTCCGCACTCTGTGACATCGGAGAATATGCCAGCTGTTCACGGGTCCTGTCTTCGGAGTAAGTGGAAATTGATCCTATATGCCCTTATCTTATAGTCTATTTTGGTATGACACTGTTGACAGTGGTTGGGGGGCAACATTTAGAATTGCTATTCCTGAAAGGCCTCTGTTACTTTGCTGGAATTTTTTATGGGTATAGAGCTTATAAAAATTGTAAGTAAATGTCATAAATAGTAGGAGATGAGAAAAAATTTGCAACATGTAATTTTTTCCATAGAATAGAATAGAATACCCATAACCCCAAACAACATACCACTCTACCCCTTTCCGTACTTCTATATTCATCATAATCAGGATAGTCAAAGGCATCCCTTTTAAACATCATATTAATAAGCTAGTGCGCCTCACCGATTGCATCACTGCTTACCATCAGGTGGGATCGCAGTCAAGCCCTAGCTTATAACAATTAAAAAAAAAACATATACTATCCGTCATCCCTCAGGTCTACTCGTCAGTTTCTCTTCTCTTCATACCCTCTTTCTACATCCTCTTTAATTTTCTGAGCGGATGACTGTTGGTGCGAGCTGGCATTTAGTAATGCCAATCCTGAAAGGCTTCTGTTACTATGCTGTAAATTTATATGAGCTTTATGAGTGTCAAAAATAGTAAGAGATAGATCGATAAAAAATCGTTATATTCATTTGCAACATGTCTTTTTTTCTCAAAAAATAGATTAGAATCCACCAATCCGCACTGGGCCCGCGTGGTGGATTACAGCCCATTCCCTCACCTAGAGAGGAGGCCTGAGTCCCAGCAGTAGGAACATTATATGGCCGATAATGCTAATGCTAGATTAAAATACCCATCATCTCACATTCCATCATCTAGGTAGAGAAAGGACTGGAATAGTTTGCCTGCTGCGGTCTTCCCGTCCAATTATAATTTGGGTGTCTTCAAGGCTAGAGTGAATAGGCTCTTAATAAACTAGTGCGCCTCACCATCTAAGATTGCATCACTGCTTACCATCAGGTGGGATCGCAGTCAAGCACTAGTTTATATAATTTAAAAAAAAAAAGAAAGACATCTCTTTCAAATCTCATATTTCGCACACTCCACCCGTCACCCTTCACGTCTACTCTTCAGCATCTCTTCTCTTCTTCTTCATATCCACTTTCTACATCTACTTGTTTTACTGAGCTGATGTCTGTATGTGGAGGGGAGGGGGATCTAGCAGTTGAAAGGCCTCTGTTACTATGCTAGATATTTTTACGCGAATTGTCGTAATTAATAGGAGATATGGGTCGCCTACGTGAGCCAATATTTAGGAACAAGGAAAACATTCGGCAGTTATTTTGAAGGTTACAATGTACAATATACTTTATTATTTTTCGATGAAGTAATAATAAAGTGTCGGAGTTCTAAATTTATCTAACATTGTTATATAATTTTATTTATTTCCAGGTACGCCAAAGGATTTGGGATCATACCAAAAGAGTCACCCCTGAGGATACCCAACCCCGTCTACGGAATAATGTTCTACTGTCTCATAATATTTTTAAGTACGTATAAAAAACTTATAATTACGTTTATAGAGCTATCTGACCCGGTTTTTGTTTTCGCAGAATTTCCCAATAAAACTGTAGTAAAGTTAACGACGTTAACCCACTCTTTTAAACATCTGCGTGAGTTATCTAAAGCACATTAATGCACTCCTCGCTCTTCAGATCTAACCGAAGCCAATAAAAATTAAACGCCATCAAGTTTTACGATATTCAGATGGAATCGTCAGTAAAACTGTCATTAATACTGAAAAGAAGAATCCATCAATTAATTGAATAAAGATGTCAGCTTTATAAAGCTGTTTATAAGCTAAGTCTTAATATAGAGTTGAGCCGCGAGTCGGCAGTTAATCGTAAAAGTCGCATAAAAACTGTTTCCACAGTTGGAGTTATTGAATTAACGAGCGTTGTAGCTAGTAGTAATTACAATCGCGATGCCAATAATCGACATGGCATTGCGATGCACCGGCGGGCGCGGCGTCGCGGCACTCGGGCGGCGCGGGCGGCGTGCAATTCGCACATCAGTGCGGTTCGTGGTTGCCTTGCCGACTTCGTGACTTCACCACGAGAAAAATATTGCGAAACTCCGCGCCTGTGCTCACTCTCAGCTTATTTGGTAGCTCACGAGCCGTGAATAACTGTTATCGTAATAGGCTAACATCGGTATTTGGTACACACTCCTGGGAAGTGCGAACTGTTACGTGCCAAACTGCCAATATGATTTACACGTTTAGGGAAAATGTATTCGCTCCAATTTGAGTTAGTTAGTTCAATTTTATCATTGTTATTAGTGTAGCGATAACGGAAAGTTATACGCAACTTAATTAACGTTTGTGTTTAATCGGGGTCTATTTGGATTAGTTGAGTGGCCGCCACCGTCTGCGAATAAGAAAGTTGAATTTGAATTATTTAATATTCCCAATAGCATTAAAGTCTATAGCAATAAAATGTTTCTCTATTTGAATATTTAGAGGGTTTGCGTGAGCTTTTATTGCTTCGCTAAAATGTTAATTCCGTGAAACACGCTCGTAAATGCTCGGAATTGTAGTGCGCATTGTGTTATTCCAGTCTGATATTGAAATAAGCCACAGTCGCTTTGTTTGATCTCTTTTGTTGTGTTGAGTGGTCATAATCTGTCATTGTTATTGCTCTATGCTTGATTTGATTTTATGACCCATTAAATAATGTTAGAGCTGAGAAACTAGTCATTATGAGTTTCTAAGTTTAGGAACTGTGTTTAGTGCTATATTAATTAACATTAGAATTACATTACTGTATTTTGTCGAATGTTTTCCGGAAAGTTTTTGTTGTTGGTAAGATTTTTAATAGAACTACGTAAAATCAAGGAATTAATGAAAAGGTAATCTTTGATTTACCAAGCGTCGAATTCGGGGCTATCAAGACCAAAGACAATAGATGATAATAATAAATCAATGTCCTCGATGCCTAGCGAGTTGACGGGCTAAGTAAGGTTTATCCTAAATAGGTCAACATATTGTGGCTAAAAAAAGAGGAAAATAAAAAACAATAGGACGTTATTTCTGTAGGAAGTCTAACACAAGAAATGGACTGGATTAAATAATAAATTTTCATCAACATAATATTTCGATTTCCGTATTTGTACATCGAGACTTCCAATAGGCTCTTACTTTGATGTATTTCTCACGAGTTTCCTCATCTGGTCCAGATAACGGTGAACTTACAACTAACAAACGATGCTTGTTTCAGCAACTTTCGACCAACTGTTCGTCGGCCGTCTGCTATTCCTGATCGTTGTATCTTCGATCCCTATGTGTGTCTACCTGGCGTACCTTTTGGCGTTTGTTCTTCACGACGTTTGCGTTGTCTGTATTTCAACTTACATCGTAAACTTCACCCTCGTAATCCTGGCATACAAGAAAATGAAAGCTATGGCTGCCAAGAAAAAGTAAATAGAAAAACATTTGCGGTCTTATTCATAAACAAACTGAACTGTTTAACACTCGTTAAGCGGATTCATTATTCAAATTCTACAGAAAAAGACTCTTGTTTTTTTTTGTTAGTAAACAATGTAAATTATGAATAAGATTGTTAATTGCTAGGTTATACCTACTATTGTTTTAATTGACGAAATACCTCGTAATACACTTGTGTACCTAAGTATTGTCATTCCTGTATAATGCATTTTATTTTGTTGAATAAATATTGAACTGTTGAATAAATATTTTATTGAAACTTTTATCTACATTGATTCAACTTTCTACGTTCAAATACTCGTACGTCAGCGGGAAAAGTAAAATACAAGTTGGTTAACTAAACGCACTCAACCGCGCGTTGAATATCCGATGTGCGGAATAAAGTGTTTATTTTTATAACTTTAGTTTGTGATTTTACTCCACTACCGCTGAGAGGGAATTATTGAGTTTTGGCCAATTGAACTGGATGAATGTTTGTGTTCAAGTTAGGTAGAACAATTTTTGTTGTTTTTTGTAGCCTAGTAGTGGACCGCAAACCATATAAGTTGAGGAAAAATCGGATAATGAGCTCTGTGGTATTATTTTTATTAGAATGCGAAAGAATGAAGGTTTTTGGAGGTCTGTATTTCCTGATAGCTATAACCTAGGGGTATTTAAATCAAGAGTAAATAAAAAGAAAAGAAAAAGGGAGAAAAAGAATAAACTAGTTACTTCTAGGCAAGCGTGCTCCGTTGTCGACCACAATATTCATCAGTTGCCATCGTTGGACAAACACGAGCCTATGCAATGTAAAAATATAATTAATAAAAAAATAACATTTTTATGATACTCCACACTTACACCCGACACTTAGCTTCAAAATATAATTTGGTTTACTTTTTCTTGCGCTTTTTGAGCTGAGTTCCTTTTAGCATTAGGTTCTTTTTGTTTAATTTTTAAGGAGTTTTCTGTTATTGTAATGCTAATAAACGGAATTTCTTTCTTTCTTTCTTTCTTTCTTTCTTTCTTTCTTTCTTTCTTTCGTTCTTTCTTTCTTTCTTTCTTTCTTTCTTTCTTTCTTTCTTTCTTTCTTTATAAAATTAGGTCTCAAACTTTCGATCTGTAAGGCCATATGGGGTTAAAGAAGGTTAAATTATAATCAAACCATTTTTAAAACACACGAGAACAAAGCAAAAAACTGTGTCGTCTGTATCTGTGCCTGTACATGGTTTGCACCTAAATCTTTAATAAAAAAAAAACTAAACCTGGCTGCTCTTGTAGAGCATGCATTTATTTCCACGGCATTTTGTGCTCGTTCGTGGTCTGCATAACTTTAAAGCCGGGCCAAATCTGCGGTCACATTTAACCGAACCCGTGCTCGGGAGCTCGGCTCGGTCGTAGGTGTCACTTCGGAGTAAAAGTGGCCGAAATAGAAGCTAATTTTCGAGTTCACTTGCAAATAAACTGCTACTATAGGTCAGGTTTTGTTTTAGAAATATTGTTTTCAGAGTTGTAAGTTGTAGTTTGTTAATTTTTGTTGTTTGTTTGTTTTTGTAAATTGTTCCTTTTTTTTACTACGAGGACTCCTTCGTCAGTGAAGAAGTGAAAAGGAAGCGGTGAAAGGTCACGGAAGAATGCAACCTCCCTCCATCTACGTAGGTACTACGGATAGAAATGTCCGTAGTAGATGCACTGGGCGTTAAAAAAGAAGGGGGTTTATTAAAGGCAGATACTCTTCAACTATACCTTTATAAAGAGGAGAAACTGACTGACTGACATTTCAACGCACAGTTTCTAAAATTCACCCCCTAAGGAGTCGAAACGGGGTCCCAAAGTTTGTATGAGGAAACTAATCGCTCCATATTAGCTTTGTACTAAAACGGCTTTAAGTCATGGCGGAGGCGCTTACAATTTTTGTATTTACCATGCATAGGCTCCCGTTGGACTACTATCTCACCTGATGGTAAGCGACGATGTGGCTGACGATGGAGCACGCTTGCCTGGAAGTAAGCTATTCACTCTTGACTTAACATATCACATACCGTCGAAACGAGACACAATAGTAAGACAATAACAACGCGGTCTCATGCAACCGGCCGGAGATTCATGAAAGACCCCTAAGTTGTGTGATGATATAAGACACAGGTTTACAGAAACTTGTAAGCGTACTAAGTAGTCTTACTAAGCGTTTTATTCCACTAGAACAACCCACCCCACCGCAGTTCGTATCTACTGTCTGCACTCCGCATATGCAGACCGTCAGGTAACAGTGACTAAGGTACTAAGTTTCTCCTCTCTAGCTTGAGACAAGACATGCATGTTGCTCTTACTTTCACTATCTATTATTTAGCACAACATGCGTTGATAATGTAATAAATTACGAATGGTAGGTTAGGTACAACTTAACAACCCTAGTTCCGGGTCATAAATTATATTATTATAGGCAGTCGATAATTTACATTATCAATATTTACTAAATTACTTTCACCAACAATTGTACACACTGAATAAGTACAGCAACATAACACATACCGTATACTCGTATAAAATTAAACTTCAGCGTAATGAACGCAAATTAGAGGAATAAGCCAACATAAAATTTATTCATAAATATTTTTCATTCATTGAAATTCATAAAAGATCATAAAAATGCATCATGGATATGTTTTCTTAATTTCCTGCCTCTTTTAAGTTTACTTACTAACATTTTTCTCTTCTACCCGTTTCAACATTCTATCTAATCTCTGATTCATGTACCTAATCTTCTTTAATAATAAGAAATGATTAGCTGTGTATCAATCAGTACTAATACTAAGTAGTCAATTGTTTATAAGTGTGAAGTCTATGAGGCGTTTGTAAACGGCTAATTGCTGTAATTAACTGTCGTAGTAGATAATAATATTCTACTAGCAATCCAATTATCGCCGATCTTTGTGTTAGTGGGACGGGACCTACCTATCCAGTAAACCATTAATAATGTTTAAATTTATCTAAACTTTAGATTACATATCAGTTTACAATTTAAAGTTCAAAATCTGAAGTTAGAATTGAAAACTTAATTAGCACTTATCACGAAAAATACGTAGGTATATGATAACGCATTACACAGTTAATCAGCTTAAACGAGCTAAACAGTGCAGGTAGTAGATAGGCCATGGACGAGGTAAGTATACAGCGGTACTTAGGTATTGGCGGTTTGCAACTCCACTCATCCACTGTGTTCTTCAATTAAAGAGAATAGATCCTCGTAGCGCCATCTCGTGATGAATAGCTTAATTATTCAAACTTTTAACAGTGCCATCTGTTGGTGAGAGGAAACAACAAAATAACTCAATAGATGGCGTTGTTTTAAACTTGTGTCTACTTTTGGATTCAATGGGTTAGGTACCGATTTATTAATTCAAAAAGTTTGTGAAAACCATAACATCAGCCTTTAAACACAATTTTTACTCGGAACTTCATATTTTAATCTAAATCAAACGGCTTTGATAATTTTTAAATATTATATTATTTTCGAAACCAAAAGTTGCAAATGGATAGAGTAGGTAAGTAGTAGATGCGTATGCGCAAACGTAGGTACTTAGGGCGATGTTAACCGACACCAAATCGACTGTTTTAATATTAAAACGGCTGTTTTAGCAATATTTCCTGTTCCTTATCGTCGGTTATTGACGTTAATCAGATGGTTATCTTAAACTTATGTCGGTGCACATGGCCCTTAGGAGTATAATAATAACTTACATGTATGGTAAGTTGTCCCACATTGAACCAGGTAAATTTCAAAGTCTCATAGTGGGCTGGATGTTCAATCAATGCCTTTCATTTTTTGTGTATAGTTAGCATATTTATTTATCTTCAATTTTGTAAAACATTAATTTCTCATATTCCTTTTAGTTTCAGTGTAAAACAGGTTTTTATGAAAAATGATTTTTGGTTCAATGTGTACCACCGGTGGTACACATTTAACCAGGGTATCGTCCACATTGAGAAACCTTATTAACGATGTCTTCTAGTTGAATTTATAAGGCAAATACTTTGTAATAATAATAATAATAAACAGTAATAATAAAAATCAGTCTTATATTTATAAAAATCACTGTAAATCATATGCAATTAAACCGAGAGTCTTAGTTTTATACATCACAAAACCTTTTCAATCAAATTCTTATCATATTTTAATAATAAAAACAAAAGTAACTGTTTTTAATTATAAAAACAAAAGTACCTTCCATAATATAACAAATTAAAATTAAATTAAAATAATTGTAAAAGATACTCTTTTAACGACTGGGGTGTACACAGTAAACCGTGGTTAAATGTGTACCACCCTCAGGTGGTTAAATGTGAGACACACCACGTTTTATCACTAAATTCAATATTTTACCGGCAAATCAATCTCTTAAAATCACGAATTATAGCGCTTTTAATTGCTAAATAACCGTAGAAAACAGTGTATATATAAATAAATTGATATTATTTAAACGAAAAAAGCTAAAAAAGAATGAAATTGGCAAAAAAATTTTACTTTTTGAGTCAGTTTTCTTTTGAATGCTCCTCACACAACCACTTTGCACGCGATCGCCACGCAAACTAGTGGGCAGGAAAGGAACGTAAATACCTCTCTTTCACTCATATTAGTGCGGTTTGGGAATGTCGCATTTTCGAGATTCGGCGGTGGTTCAATGTAGCTGCCTGGTTCAATGTGAGACACCCGACCCTACATCTTGTGCAGTTCAAATGATCGTTCAAATATAATAATGGCGGGGGTAAATGTATGGAGGTATGGCAGTCGCACTAGCTATCTTCTTATCAAGTCTACTAAAGACAAAGTGATTTATAAAAATATGTTTAAAAAAACTCAAAAAAAAATACAGGGAGTTAGTAACACCGCCTAGTTGTATAGAGCTTTAGTCAAACATAACATCCGGTTAACGCAAGAGATTAAACGTCGGCAGTCTTAAAAGGAAGCACTATTATCCCTTTAGTGTCCGGCTGACATTTCCTAGTTGGGCTTTAGTGTCTACCTAAGAGTAACTAGGCAGTAGATACTAACATGCCTTGGTGACGTAATGGCCGTAGCGATCACAGTAATGTCCTTTTAGTGTCCTGACAACTTCCAAAGGCCTATTACCAAACCAATAACCTATCGATCTCCAGTTTTGGCATACTGGAGATTGTAAAACAAATGATACAATACAAAAATTATCATGTTTTCTGTTGTTTCATTTGTTTTTCTATCTCCGATATGTGGTAGATAGGTTATTGGTTTCGGCCGTTAGTCTACGTCGCGTAGTGTAATAAGGGTAAGACGTCTTAAACGGAGCTCGACTTATCGACAGTTGACTTACGGCCGAAATTAATAATCAATCCATCACATATCGGAGATTGAAAAACAAATGCCACCATACAAAAATTTTCATTTTTTCTGTTGTTTCATTTGTTTTTCAATCTCCGATATGTGATGGATTGATTATTAATTTCGGCCGTTAGCCAGTCGACGTATCGAGTAGTGTAATAGCCTCTTTACTTCTATAGCTGGCTTGATCGTGGCGTTGTAGGCCTAGAAAGACGATTCACCTAAAGTAGTGGTAAGTAGCTAGCCAGTAAACTCCTCTGGCGACTAATTTAGTAGAGTTTCAAGGTGGATTTTATGAGTCTCCAGAGTACCTAACAGTATATCGAGGATTAGGTACCCCATTTTATTTTAAGTTCTTAAAGTCTATCTTAAGGTTGTCTGGTAGATATCGCTGTCAGCGATAAGACTGGCATTGCACCCATAGATTTAAGTTAGTGTGAAGGTTTGTCACTATTTTGGTGTACAATTAAGTTTATTTTATTCTATAGGTAAATGTAGGGTAGGTATAATATCTAGTATCCTATCAATCATTATTTTCAAGGCACTCCAACAGGCTACAGGTATATCACTCAAAATTCTCATATTTTGCGGTTATTCTGTAGGAATAAGGCATACAGGAGATACATCGATTTCAAACTATGATTTGAAAACAAAAATTAAACCAAACAGTACCAAGCTAGAACTAAATTAATTAAGTTTCTACCACATTTTTTTGTCTACACCAAGAAAAACATTGGTTTCAAACCCCATCATTTGTTAAGCAAATTGATTATTTTCTGCATTTTGCAAAAACGACAATACAGTGACAAGACGTATGGTCCATCAGTGGTAACGACCTTTCAGAGGACGCACGCTTTGTTTGCACACGATCAGATACAGCTGTCGCCTGGATGACGGCCATGTTGGCCATGATGGGCCATGCGCTCCGATTAAAAGCCACTGATTACGCGCAAGTAGCAAACATGAGGTATTTGACATTGTTCAAGTATGGCGCAGTCGAGAGCGCGAGCTTTTGAAGTTAACGCTTCCGACGACGAGATCATTTACTTGGTTTTTGCGGAGACACGTTTTAGCCTCGAACGTGACATTTCTTTTTTTTTTAATTTTTAATGAAGTGGAAAAGGTTTTCGTCAAGTCTGACTTTGGAAGAACGCGTACGAGTAATTTTGTTAAAAAACAAAGTAGAGTTAAATGTTTGTAAAAAAAAGTAAAGTAGACTTTTGTGAAAAGATAAATTTAGTGGCAGACAAACAATCGCATGTGAAACAATTAATCAAGTAGATAGGTACTTAATTGAGTATCACTGGTTCATTAATTTGAACATATAACAGTTCCTCAAAATCTGTAATAATTGGCTTCGTATTGTTCGTTAAAGCGTGAGAAGGTCTACTCGCCACAACATGCGATGAGGCTCAAGTAGAATGGAAGAACTTGCACGCGTGCAGCGGATATGGATATCCCGATGCCCAATCATGCAGATATAAGCACAAAAGGAATTTTAACATGAAGCCTGTTTGTTGATATTGCTTGGCACGTGCTTGGCTACTATCAAACCTGATGGTAAGCGATGATGTAGTCGTCGGTGGAGCACGCTTGCTTAGAAGTAAGTATCTTACCTATTTACTCTTGACTTAAAGTCCCCAACATTGTCGCTCTTAGGTAGGGACACAGACTCTGGCAGGTAATTCCACTCCTTAGAGCATAAACGGGTTGATTTTTAGATTACGTTATTAATTTTTCACAGCTCCAAGGGATTTGAATATTGGATATGAAATTTAGCTTTTCTCAAGAACGCGTGGCTACCTTCGCGTTCGTGAGAATTAGGACAACAAAGGGATCCTATAAGGGTTCCATTTTGGCCAGCTGCGGTACAGAGCCAAAATTAAATGCGAGAAGAAACTTTCGATCTTAATTTCTGTATTCTTTATCTGTATGTATAAATATAAACGACCACATTGCTGAACATGGTTTTGTCCTTGAAAGTAGAGGTGCTAATACTAATTTGATTCAAACAACACTATTCTAGACACACATTTGCACCTTCTGCAAAAATTCTGCAGTGCAACATCATAAACTTTCGGCCATAAACTTGACAATGTGGGAGTGACGAGCAGAACAATAATACGCACATAATTGTGGAGATAGCACCCGCCGTGAGTCCCACGCTGTTTATGTAATTACGTTATGTTGCTCTTCATGCGGCCGACAGTGTACGGGTACTTACACAGCCTCATTTGTAGCGGGGGGAGAATTTGTAGACGTGTCGAGAGGCGATAGGACTTTAGTGTCTAGTTGTGATATAAAGCTGGATGAGTGAACTCTTTATATCTGAGGATCTGTATGTAGACTTACCTAAGTTCTTTTATTGTTATAGGCTCAAACTAAACCGCCAGTATTTTATAAGAGTCTCTATGAATATGAGTAGCTTTACTTAGCAATAGAGAGAGGTCTGTTAGAGATATTGATGATGAATCTACAATACGCTCAAATTTTTACGTTGAGATATCAAGCTTGATTACTAAAGCATTCTGATAGCTTTGTGCTTGAATTTGACTAATCTGTAGACGAGGCGCCTGGTCAAACTAATCCAAGTATCAAATTTGTCGAATGCTAGTAGAATTATCAATATTTGTCAAAATATCATGACACTGGTTTTTTAAAGGTCATAAATGAAATATGCTGTGGGTATGATAATTGACTAGAACTACCGGTTGGAGTGACTAACGTTTATAATATTTTTCTGTCACAAGTTGTACCAAATTTGCACACAAAGACTGCCCACGCGCATCGGACTACGTTTTATCTTCTGCGTGCTTTGTTTACGCTGTGACATTGAACAGCTATTGAACAGAAGTTGGCTGCCTGGTAGTTACTCAGATACCCGCGAAACGAGACACAATAGTAAAACAATAACAGCGCGGTCTCATAGGACCGGTTGGGGATTCAAACGTTAATAAATTATCAGGCAGGGTTAAGATTGTCTTTGACTTCTTTAAGATTAGGCAGGTCTTTTGGATTAGGTCCGTAGTTGTCGTATACTTAGTCTTATTTCATAAAGGAGATTGACAGGGTGTGGACCAAGTGCTGCCCAGAATGAAGACCTAGTTCATTTTGTTCCTCAGGCCAATACTAATCATTAAACCGAAGCGCATCAAAATCGGCTCCTGGAGTCAAGAAAAAAAAGGGTTTTTCTAACCTAACCTAACCTAACTTAAAAATCTTTGTGTGGAAGTTTGACCAAGTGCTGAAAAAAAAAAGAGTTTTTCTACTTGACTCCAGGAGCCGATTTTGATGCGCTTCGGTATAATGATTAGTTAGCCTGAGGAACAAAATGCACTAGGTCTTTATTCTGGGCAGCACTTGGTCCAACTCCCATACAAGGATTGGCAATGTCCTTTATAACTAGCTTCTGCCATCGGCTTCGCCTGCATGAAAGTAGAAAATTAATAGCCTAGTGTGTTATAAGTATTCAGTGAAGATGTAGCTTTTTTAAAGGTGAAAGAATTTTTGAAATTGGCCAAGTAGTTTTTGAGTTAAATCGAATAACATTTCCTGCGTACTTAACGTATCCCTGTCAAGATTGGCTGAAGAATTATCCTACTGCGAAACGCCCAGAATACAAGTGCAGACCAGAAAGGTTCTAGCAGAATATGTGTTTCTGAAATCTTCGTTACTGCTAACCTTTATCAAAATATTTTTGTCCTTCTTTTCGATGTTAACCATCGGCCTTGGTTTTATTAAAATTTGTTTCATACTTCCGATATGTCACATCTCAAAGACACACCGTAGTAGCGTTTCTGTCAACTGTCATTCATCTAAATGGCCCTCGCCTTTTTAGGCTCGCGGTAATGACCTTCCCCCGTCCATAGCGTCGGCCTAGTGCAGATTGCACCTTTTAAGGAGCTCATGAAGTGCGACGTGGTTTCGGCATGACTACATAGTCACAGCATAGTTAAGGCCGTGACATCGCAGCTAAGTCGCGGTCGCGGACGGACTGTATAGGAAAGAAAGAAGGCGCAATGATACAAGGCAGTTGATCGATTTATCTACTGTAAAAGTTGTTTAAATCTCTAAATAAAAAAATCAAAACAGCATTCAGATGTGATTCATTATCTTCATTAATTTTACTGACGTACGTTTGGAAGTTATGAAATAATATTATTTTAAGGTCAATTTAAGAAGTACTTAAGTTAAGGTTTGATGCATTTTTTTACCGCAACCTCAAATGAAATAGATTTGGCTAAAGAAGCTAAGCGTTTCACCTCATCGTTTATACTGCGTAAATCGAAGGACTGGAACAATTTGTCTGCTGCGGTCTTCCCATCCGATTAAAATTTAGGTGTCTTCAAGGCTAGAGTGAATAGGTTCTTAATAAACTAGAGTGCCTCATCATTTACGAGTCCATCTCTGCTTACCATCAAGTGGGATTGCAATCAAGCACTAGTTTATATTTACCAGCTATTTTGGAGTGTTTGAATAGTGTCTTCGTCTTAAGGACTCCTGTAGTAGGCCATCGCAATCTGTTATAATAACTTGTTTACGCGAGTGGGAGTAATGAGATCATTGTCATACGTTTATGAGGTGTTCACCGTGTTCAGCTTTGTATTTAGGTGGCTGTCAATTGTTCGAGGCGGTGCTATAATTGTTGCGTTTGTTTTGCGTTTGTGCTTAGTCACTGCAGACTGTTAACGTGTTACGGACACTAAAAGCTGTCACAATATGTGTATTTTTATTTAAATATTGTATATTATACACACATTATATTTTACATGGGGCGATCTCTTGCATTCGGCCCTGATTCAGGTCAATTTCCGGAGCGTAAGAGAACGGGAAGCACTTGCCTCCTTCTGCGAAACAGTAATTTAAGCGGAGGAGGCAAAATGCGATGAGGCGACGAAGGTGCGGGCTTGCGGAAGGAGAGCTATGAGTAGTTCACCGTCCGATAAGGACGAGATTAGGGTCAGGTAAACGGCGTCTCGTATCAGCATAGGGCTCGTTAGGACCGATGCCTACTAGGGCTGCAGAATTGTTCGAAAGAGATAGCATGGTCCTGGAACGCAAAGTGACTTACTTGTGAGTTTTCGTCAGTGAATGTCTGACACCCCTCGTCTCAGTCAACCTAGAGCAGGAATAAATATTAGAAGATTTCCTAACAAAAAAATGTATAATTTCTCGCGATTGTAGTTCTCCCCTTAGTTAAGGCTTCATGATGATATTCCTCTGTCCAATTCTGTCATTGATCGGGAATGGGCGGGCAAAGACTCACTTAACGACCATAGGCGTGGTATATACTTATACAATCATTGGAGTAACTACTTTAATCAAATAATTTATTATCTATAATTATAACCTAACATGAGCAGCACAAGAAATAGATACCTAGTGGCCGTTTAATGCCCCCAACGGATATTAGCAAACAGTTTAAATATTGCAGATACTGCAATATTTTGTACTAACCTCATTGATATTCGCGTCCTACGTAACTGAGTACCAGCTTAACGATGTTTATTATAATTTATACGAAACTCGATCAACGATAAGAGTTTATAGGAATTTGTCTGAATGCCCTGAATTTTGCTTGTTCATAAAGTTGCTTGAGCGACAACCCACGCAACTTGGGCCTCGGTGTAATGTTACTACAAGTGTCTAATTCACTGCAATGCTTCGGAAACTAAGTTATTGTCCATTTAATCAGACGTTTGATTTGGTAATTGAATAATTAATTGTCTGGTACTGTGTTGGTAATATCGGTTCCAGTTCGCTTCAAAATTAATATTCGAAACGTTTCAGTGAATTTAAATGGGTATTATTAGACTCCTACCTAAGGGATTGACCAGGTAGCTAAGAACAGAGAAGAATGGAAAGGAGGCCCTTTGCCCTGCAAAGGGCCTGCCTTCCATTCTTGACACAACAGGCTCATAATAATAATTGTTATTATTGAAAAGTTAAAAGTTAAAGATACGTTTATTGCACTCAACCATTTTTATTATCTTTACTTCTATTCTTATATTTAAAGATTTGCGTTGTTTGTAAATACTAAAAACAGAATAAACTATTATTTAAGTTGGGGTTATATTTAAACAAACGTGATTTTTTTGTCATTTTTAACTACTTTTCTGACGGTACGGAATCCCTCATGCCCGATTCAGACTTGGCCGGTTTTTTTTTTTAAAGAATCGAGAATAACGTGAGTTATTTCAGTAACCCAGTTACTTCACGTAGGTACGCTATGTACATGGTGTTCAAATGAACGGTTATGTACGACTGCAAGGCAATAATTAGGCCTTAACAGGTTGCAGCGGCCCTAAGGTTGGAGCCAATCAAGCGATTATAAATTATGTATGCATATCGAGGTGCTATTAGTCAAAATTGTCGATACAAGTAGGGCAATGAATTTCGACATTTTAATAGCTGGCTTGTAGTTTGTAAATCGGTTGTAAAGAGGACTTTTTTTCTTATAAACGACAGGAATGTCTTCCAGCAGACATTCCTGCAACTTTTCTGTTACTTTTTGGTGTATAGTATAATAAAGTTTATTCTATTCTATAATTTTTTTGCGTGTAAGTTACGTAGTTCTGCGGGATTGGTACTTTTATTTATTTTAGATGGCAAATCATCAATTGATTTCTCTCGCTCTTGGACGGAGCGGACGGGCGTGTCAGACTTTTACTAATTAAGACCTAGTACTATGATCCTTCTTTGCCTTTCGTTACAGGCCCCGGGTTTTCGTTTCAGCAGCGAACCCATGGCCCCAGTAGGTTTCGACCCTGCTGGGTCCCTACAGTTTTGGGGACATCTTCTAGAGGCGCGTGTAGAACACTACACGTCGTCTGCGACTTGGGCTCGGTCCAGGCGGCAAATGGTAACACATAAAAGGACATAAATGTGGGTCAGTAAGTAAAAGTCTGACACACCTTTTCATTTGATTCAGAATGAGAGAAGCTATTTGTTGATGTCACCTCTAAAAAAAGGGTACGTATTTTGATTGTTTCTTGAGAAGTTGAATTTCGAACGTTGAGAAAACAGGCACTTTTAGCAATTTCATTGGCAAAATGAATGTTCTTTCAGTGGCGAAGAGCATATAAATGGATAATAAGTACAGTACAAATCGACGCAAAGTCATGTTCGATACATATACATTTTTGATTATTCCGGACCACCCCGAATTGATGGCCCAAATAACATTACATGTAATGTAGTTATAGCCTTGTCTCATTCTCATGAAAACAATTGGCTTTCGTTATTTTAGTGACAACCCTAATATGCCTGACGTGGGTGGATCGCAAGGTTTTGCCAAATGAAGTAAGCCGCTTGGCATATTCGATGCCACTATTGCTGGCATACGTAGCCCCAAATATAGTCCTACTCGCTTTCAATTTTATGCTAACGTATTAGTTTCCAATACTAATAAATATTATGGAATATTAAATCTCGATAGTAAACCCTGAGTCATAGACTGGCCTTATATTAGTACCTGTGTATAATTATTTATAAGTTATCCATTTTTGGTCGTCATATCCAATTTGGTTTTGCGAAATATCATCAAGGTTAACTAATGGACAAATAGTTCAAAAGGAAAAAAGACTACAAGCAGTTTCTGAACTGAGAATAAGGTTTCAAATATATGTATATTCAATGTCAAGGTTTGATTCAAGGAGGAGCTCGTGGCTAGATAATAACAGCCGCACAGGTCGATCTTCAAGGTTAAGCAACGCTTGCCTAGGTTGGTCTGTGGATGGGTGACCATCTTAACATAACGAGTTTCCTCCATGCCTCGGAAAGCACGTTAAGCCGTTGGTCCCGGCTGTCATTTGGAGATCTTTGGCAGTCGTTACGGATAGTCTGAAGCCAGTAAATCTGACTCCAGTCTTGCCATGAAGTACCGTGTTACCCCAGTTAATGGGTTGTGGAGGTCTGGTAGGCAGCCGCTCCTCGTAAAATACTGGTATTCAGCTAAATCCGGCTTGAGTGGAAGCCGACCCCAACATAGTTGGGAAAAGGCTAGGCAGATGATGATGATGTCAAGGTTTGATTCAAGTATCTTTTTACTATACTCCGTCGGTTTAGGTAGTTAACTAAAGGTAAACAATCTTGGCATGTCTTTTTATCTAAAAGTTGTCTATAAATTGTATGTAAAAATCTTTGCAAATAGGTATTTACCTAAATCGATGTTAGCTAATAAACTAAATTTAAATAATATTTGTGTATATTATATACGACCTCTTTAATATAAAAAGACATACCAAGACTGTTTACCTTTAGTTAACTACCTAAACAAACAGAGTATAGGTCACATGGGAGCTTAAGGAATAAATATTCAAATTCCAATTGCCTGCCCGGGCCTTATCAGACGGCAAGTTACCCATCGCTCACCGTTCAAAAGCTCGTGCCTACGGTAGCGTGGAATCACTTTTCGACTTCTGGCATCCAGTGAGTCTGCTGTGACGGCTGGAGTGCGAGAGATTCCTCTCTCTCAAGCTTTCCGCTGCCTCATTTGCTTCAATTATTACTACGCAAAAAGGAGTGAAGGGTGTTACTTTTCATCGTTTCCGATCTAATTTCGTACTATAAACTGAAGAATTGGACGTCACAGGTCACCGCTGTCGAAAACTTAGAAAAAGTTTAGATATTATTTTTCGGAATTATAAAAAGATAATAACAGCAGCACAGGTCGATCTTCAAGGTTAAGCAACGCTTGCCTAGGTTGGTCTGTGGATGGGTGACCATTTTAACATAACGAGTTTCCTCCGTGCCTCGGAAAGCACGTTAAGCCGTTGGTCCCGGCTGTCATTTGTAGATCTTTGGCAGTCGTTACGGATAGTCAGAAGCCAGTAAATCTGACTCCAGTCTTGCCATGAAGTACCGTGTTACCCCAGTTAATGGGTTGTGGAGGTCTGGTAGGCCACCGCTCCTCGTAAAATACTGGTATTCAGCTAAATCCGGCTTGACTGGAAGCCGACCCCAATATAGTTGGGAAAAGGCTAGGCAGATGATGATAAACGCATGTGAAGGAAAATATCGTGAGTAAACCCCGATGTCCTACCTAACAAAAATTCGAAGACAAATCGATGTTGAATCCGCCAACTTGCACTGAGCCCGCATAATGGATTACGGCCCATTCCCTTTCCTAGAGAGGAGGCCTGAGTTACAATAGTGGGAACATTATAAAGCTGATTATGCTTATGCTTAGACGTATGTTATGAAACTCCCTTTTTTATAGCCTAGTTTGTGTCCCACTGCTGGGCAAAGGCCTCCCCTTTCTCCTTCCAAATCTCTCTATCTTGAGCCATCTCTGGCCAAGTTTGATCAGCGAACGCGAAACTTCTAAATGCTAATATTCCACATGATTTCCCTTAGATCAATGTGAATAAATCACAAGATTTCACTAACATCCGCAGGTTCTGCGTAATATGCATGTTTTTACAATGGCTCTGATTGATAGCTCTATTAGTTGCGTTACTTCTGTTAATCGGTATCGATTTCCTCTCATAACTTTTTGTGCGTCGACCAAAGTGAAATAAATTCGGAATATGATTGAAGTCTCACGATTACGCTACTAGTTCTATTAATAACAATCTTTTGCTTTTAATAACGTCAATATTTTATGGGTTTTTGCTTCCTTGACTTAGGAATAAAAAAAATATAATGGAGCAAGGTCATCTTGTAAATACTAGTATACCAATTGGTATAGATACTAGTATTTATTATTTTGGTAATTGGTATTGCGTTTTGATGCGCTCCTTGCCCAATAATTAGGCTATTGAAAGGTCAAATTATTAGTTTCTTAACATTTTTATATTTTAAGACATTTCCTTATTGATCTTTTCCAAGAATTCTGGCTTAGCTGTAACTTTAAGTATCTACCAAATCATCATTTAAAATGGCTGAATTTAACATTTCCCTATCATATTTTATAAACTTCTTAAATTCGAGAAAGATCTATAAAAAACAAAGACCTGTCACACTAATACTATAAATACAAAAGTTTGTATTTACTCGTTATTCCTTCACGTTCAAATGGGCAAACAGATTTGGGTGAAATTTAGCACATCGGTTAGCTATGTCCTGGAATGGCAATTATGACTTGTTATCCCGGGAATATGTTCCAATAAGGGATTTAGGGATTGGGGAATAGACAGAGCCCTTTTATCAATGTCTTAGATTACTTCTTTAGCATACGTTCATCGAACCAATGCCGTCATCGTAATGTGTCACGTCTTTTTCACTTTATCCTCTTGCTCACACTAGTCAAACTTACCGTCTGATTCATATAGCTGCGTTCGAAATTCCCACCCTTGGGATAATTTTCTACATCACAGCGAGTTGTCAGCAGCTCGCTGTGATGTAGAAAATTGTTGGCAGCAGCTAGTTCTTATTAAGACAGAACCATTATTTATTACAAAAGTAACCTTCTCTTTATTTTAGGAGGGTTCTACACTAGTGTGCCCCGAGGCTTGCTAACTGAGCACTTGTTAGAAACAGTGGCGGTTGCGACAATGATGTGATAATGAATCGGTTTAGAAGATTACTTACCGATTGGGCGGCACAGGTGGTCGTGACTGTCAGCTGGGCAGCGAGAAAAATGATTGTGATTGTGTAATGACTGATGATTTTACAACGGCTCTGATTGATAGCTCTATTAGTTGCGTTACTTCTGTTAATCGGTATCGATTTCCTCTAATAAGTTTTTGTGCGTCGACCAAAGTGAAATAAATTCGGAATATGATTGAAGTCTCACGATTACGCTACTAGTTCTATTAATAACAATCTTTTGCTTTTAATAACGTCAATATTTTATGGGTTTTTGCTTCCTTGTTTTTGGGAATTAAAAAAAGTATAGTGGAGCAAGGTTATCTTGTAAATACTAGTATACCAATTGGTATAGATACTAGTATTTATTATTTTGGTAATTGGTATTGCGTTTTGATGCGCTCCTTGCCCAATAATTAGGCTATTGAAAGGTCAAATTATTAGTTTCTTAACATTTTTATATTTTAAGACATTTCCTTATTGATCTTTTCCAAGAATTCTGGCTTAGCTGTAACTTTAAGTATCTACCAAATCATCATTTAAAATGGCTGAATTTAACATTTCCCTATCATATTTTATAAACTTCTTAAATTCGAGAAAGATCTATAAAAAACAAAGACCTGTCACGCTAATACTATAAATACAAAAGTTTGTATTTACACGTTATTCCTTCACGCTCAAATGGGCAAACAGATTTGGGTGAAATTTTAGCACATCGGTTAGCTACTTCCTGGAATGTCAATTATGACTTGTTATCCCGGGAATATGTTCCAACAAGGGATTTAGGGATTGGGGAATAGACAGAGCCCTTTTATCAATGTCTTAGATTACTTCTTTAGCATACGTTCATCGAACCAACGCCGTCATCGTAATGTGTCACGTCTTTTTCACTTTATCCTCTTGCTCACACTAGTCAAAGTTACCGTCTGATTCATATAGCTGCGTTCGAAATTCCCACCCTTGGGATAATTTTCTACTTAGCCGAGAGTGAGGCCGCTGCCAGAAGCTACTTATTCTATATTACATAGGTATTAAATCAACCTCCAAATATACAAAAGTTTAACGAGCCATTTTGCGTATTACATTAACAAACAGGAAACTAATGATTACAGTGGTTGTGTCAAGGCGCGGACGATAACGTCTACACCGTTATTAGAATATATTACCAGCTCAATATAATGGATGGTTTGCTCCAATCATTATGTCAAAGTAGCACAGCGCTGAGCAAATGTTCGGCGGATTCGATGAAAGGTTACCTGTTTGAGATTTGGCTGAGCTGTAATTTAAGCTGTTTTATTGTCATTGGTCGTTTAAGTTCTATAGAGTGAGTTTTGCGAAAAGAAGAGAATTTCGTAATGACAGCTGCAGCTGGTGCTGTAGTTGTCATTACAAAATTCTCTTTTCTCATTACAAATTAATTTTTTGCTTGAGGAAGGGAAGTCCGCGGCAGGCTTCGGACCCTGCTGGGTCCCTACGGTTTTGCTGACTTCCTTGACACACGCGTAGAATACGCGGCGTTGACGACTCGGATTCGATCTGGATGGTTACCGGACGGGCAAGGTCTTGCGGACGGGCAGCAAGCAATGGGTAGCTTATCGTTCGGTAAGGACCAAGCCCAGGTTGACGACGCATTTTGTTATTCGCGCGTCTCAAAGATATGTCAGTCTCATTAACGGAGCCCACTAGGACTAGTATCTGTCAGGTTTCCAGGATTATTCGAAAGAGTTACCGCAGTCCTGGAACCCAAAGGTCTACTGATAAACTCCGGTTAGTTTCAGTCAGTAAAGGCCTTGTTGAATACAATGCACCGTTCCTCGTATTGCCCTTGCTCCCATTATGACTAACAAAACCAATAACCATTTGGTACCAACCATTACTTGACGGAGTTACCTATATGAACCGGGTAGGTAATAACCGAATTATTACCCCTTACTTAACTCGTTCCTTCGGGTAATACCGGGTGACGATTATGCACCGAATACTTAACTACTAAGCCACATAATGATTGCACCTTCTCTGCCCTAATTATTATGTCGAAGCAAAGTGTTTGCTCAGCCGTTTTAAAGCTATAATTAAATTCGGTTAAAGGTATAATTTTGAACGCAGAAACTTGTTAATTCATGAGCTAGTTTAGTTACGCATTAGTTAGAGTTTATCTGGTTTTACAACACTGGTTTCAGCGATTTGGTTTGAATATTTTGTCTGTCAACATTTTATGAGCTGCCGCCTGTTGGTGTTTAGTGTTAAGCCAATTTGTAAAATAATCTTGTAAAGTTATAATATTAATTATTTATATTTAAATAAAATTAATTGCAATTGGTCGTGATTAAGGAAAGATCCCTCGACAAATTCGGTACCTCAGTTGGCAAAAATGGAACCCTCATAGAATCACTTTATTGACCTTTTATCTCAAAAAGGCGTGAAAGTAAGCTGAAATTAAGCTACACTAATATAACAAAGAGGTAAAGTTTGTTTTTTTGTTTGTATGAGGTGTGTCTGTGGAAGTAGTGGTCCGATTGCTAAAATTTGTTCACCAATAGAAAGCTGCTGTATTCCTAAGTGACATAGGCTATATTTTATGTACGCGGGCGAAGCTGCGGGCTGAAGCTAGTATCAAATAAGCAGAAAAGAAAATCAAACTTCTAAGTCAAAGCAATCGATAGACAAAGCTGTTTATGGTGCATATTTTGACGCTCACGGGCAGGATTTTCGGCGCGTAAGTCCGACTTTCGATTGCGCAGTTTTTTTTCTTCGAGACATATATTATATTTAACACCAAAAATTCAGACAGTAACACCAAAAAAAGAACGGGGACTATATTTTCTGTCATCAAACTTTATATTTGTCATCAAGTTGTATTACCTAATTAATAGATCTATCGCCACGAAATATTTTCGTTCTCAGATAAACAAAAAGTGTATCCAGGTAAGAATTATCAAAAAATAAGAGATGGATCACCAATAAAATAAAACTTCGTTCTTATAATAATAGTTTTATTACAAAATTAATAGCTTTGTCCTCAGAATGGTAGATCTGTCGCCAAAATGGTAGATCTGTCGCCAAAATGGTAGATCTGTCGACAAAATGGTAGATCTGTCGCTGTAGAATTATCAATCCCTGACTGCAACTCCTTTTTATTTGTTATTTTGTCACCAATAAAGTAGTTACATTTTATTTCGTTCGGTTATTAAAATAATAGTATTCCTTACCAATTTAATACATCAATTTATAATTTTGTTGAAAATATGTTCAAATTGGCGCGCTTTCCACCCTCAACGATGTGTCGTAGGTATTCGTAACTACCTACGATGATCATACGATGCCACGAGATGTCAGCAAACTGTAGGGGCCCGGTAGGACCGAAGCCTCTGGGGAACACGGAAAATCCAAAAGGTTGTCACCGTGTCCCCCAGATCGAAGGCAACGAAGGAACAGGGTAGGGGTTTAGTCAGTAAGAGTCTGACACGCCTTCCCGCTCCGCCCTAGAGCGGGAGAAGTCATTCTGATGATTCCCCTAACGAAAAAAATAAAACCATAATGACCGGCGCCCGGGGAGGCGCTGCTGGCTTTTCTTGAGGAGCTGGGGTGGATCGAATAACACTTTTGTCCCACCCATACGCAAAATACGCGCTTTAGTCGTGGAGTTGCGGATACCAGCCCGTTATACTATACTATACTATACTAATTTGTAGACTCTTTTGGTTGAAACGATGATGAGTGATGACGACAACAATTAATTTTTTTGGAACTTTATGAAATTTTCTAGTAGGTAACACAATATATGGTTTATTGGTGATCCCTTTCAATTAGTTTGCTTAAATACTTATTAGGACAAACCTATTATAATATGTACAAAAACAATTATTTGGTACTAGATCCTATATCTCCATGATTTTAGATGATTTATTGGAGAATTGATTTTACATTGTTTGCTGACTACATTTTGGCGACAAATCTACTATTTTGAGGACAAAGCTATTATTTAGGAAACACAAAACGAATTAAATTGGCGACAGCTTAAATGATACCCAAAAAGAACAAAACACAGTTTTTTGATATTTCCCCAAAACTTCTTGTATTTGGTAAAACCAGCTAATAACCATACAAATTAACATTAAATGAATAGATTGTGTAAACCAGAAGCCTTGCCAACTATTTTGATCACTTAAATATCCTTAGGCGACAAGATTTCATCAGCCTATCCAATTTAAACACCTCTTGTCTCTTTATTTGGTATGGCAAGGACATGAACAAATATAAAATTATCACATGGTCATTAAAGTTGATTCAATATTATTTATTTGATTAGGAAAATAATAGGGTTGTGTTGTGAGCGAGTATTATACGAGTACATAATCACCAGATAAGTTTTTTGTATAACTTTGCATATTATTTAATTCGATCTACAGGCTATATGTAAAGTAAGCTTAGTCATGTAAGTTGAGATTAAAATTGTATTGATGTGATGTGTGTAGGTGTTAGGTGGCACATTGGTAAAAAAATTATCCATTTGGTGCAAAAAACAATACCACTAAGGTAGTGGTTTTTTAGGTTGTAATTTATCCAATTACTTCTCCTGCTTTAGGGTGCAGCGTGAGGGTGTGTCAGACTTTTGCTGCCTAAAATCCACTTTTATGTTCTTTTTTTGCCTTGCCTTCCAGGACCCCGGGGTTTTAACATTTTATAATTTCATCGAAACAGTGTTAAAATGTTTAAATGAAGCGGATTTTCACCACATTTTATTTTTGTCTATTTGGTAGGGCATAGTGGGCTATTATTTACCCTCCTACCCGACTACCCCGACCATATTTGTGTTTTTATTATTTAATTGCAGGATCCGCCCGATTATTTATAATTTAGGTGTATTCAAGGCTAAAGTGAATAGGCTCTTAATAAACTAGTACACTTCAGGTTAGAGTGAATAGGCTTCTAATAAAACTAATGCGCGTCACCATCAACGATTGCATCACTGCTTACCATCAGGTGGGATTGCAGTCAAGCGTTGGCTTATTTCATGTAAAAAAACTGCCAGTATGGTGCGCATAAAAATAAACTGTCAATTCTGACAGTACAAGTGTACATCAAATACTACAATTATGACATGCTACTAAAACAATAAGTACGAAATACAAACATTCCGTGCGTCTGACCTTTCGTCTGTTACCATGGTATCGTGACCCGTGTCGTCATTGTCACACTCGTGCGCATCGCACTTTCGACAGCTGATCAAACACTCACAATAAGCAATAAACTATCGTAACTTACACTGGTGAAGGCCGTGCGGTAAGAGGGTTAACATGTAAGGAGGTGACCACACTGAGAAACAATTGACACCTGCTCGTAATCGCATAGAATCATAAGTACCATTGCTCTTCTTCCTGTAACATTTTTATAGCACTTTTTTTTTTTTTTTTTTTAATCATTATAAACTAGCGCTTGACTGCGATCCAACCTGATGGTAAGCAGTGATGCAATCGTCGATGGTGAGGCGCACTAGGTTATTAAGAGCCTATTCACTCTAGCCTTGAAGACACCCAAATCATAATCAGATGGAAAAACCGCAGCAGGCAGATTGTTCCAGTCCCTCGATGTACGCGGTATGAACGACGAAGCGAAACGCTTAGTCCGGACCGTAGAGGTTTGGACAACGAAAGGGTGGACAAACAAGCTATTGTTTTATAATTAATGAATGAAATATATTCTCTGCTTTTATTTAGTCTTTATGCAACGCAATGTACAAAGGCGGACTTAATGCCATAGGCATTCTCTACCAGTCAACCAATGCTTGTCACTAGTTGTCACAAGAAAGAAATACTGTACGTCGAATCCAAGTTTCGACTAATTGCTGTTGTTGTTTTCTACAGTAGTGGTTGTCAATATGGATATGTCCTTTTGCTTATGACATGAATACCTATTAGCAGTTCTAACAGTATTCCGAAGGCGCTATCTGAGCAAACTACATGCCCCAATTTTGAGACATTTTCTGCATGTTATGGTGTGACAAGGGCAACCTTGTCATTCAGAATGTGTTCGTCTTTTATATGTGGTTTTATTGTTGAGGTAAAGTTACTAGATTAAGTTTTTTTATTAACAAATGGGCCTGTTGTAAAAATTTTAAAGAAATTATTATTTTAAGTATTACTTACTGAGAATCTATTTTTAAATTGAGAATTCGAATTTAAGAACGCGTTAGCTTTTCAGGCTAAAATAAAGTCAGTTTAAAACTTATTTTAAACAAACTTAAATTTAGCCTGTAGCCATCAGCCTATGTCCACGTCGTTCTTCAATTAATCACACTAATATTATAAAAGCGAAAGTTTGTGAGTGTGTACGTTTATTTGGTACTCCTTCACGCTGTAACTGCTTTAGGGCATTAGATGTTTGTCACACAGGTACTCAAACCATGTCATGGTAGAGCATATAGAATACTTTTTATCCCGGGAATATGTTCCTGTGGGATAATTTTCTATTACCACGCGGGCGAAGCCGTTGACAACAGCTAGTTCTTATTAAGACAGTTCAACAATATATTACAAAACTAACCTTCTCGTTATTTTTGGAGTGTCCTACACTAGTGTGCCCCGAGGCTTGCTAACTGAGCACTTGTTAGAAACAGTGGCTGTTGCGACAATGATGTGATAATGAATCGGTTTAGAAGATTACTTGGCGATTGGGCCGCACAGGTGGTCGTGAGTGTCAGCTGGGCAGCGAGAAAAATGATTGTGATTGTGTAACGACTGATAATTGAATTGCTAGTAGGGGCGTAGCTACCTCCTTATTAGACGTATTAATGACGGATCGGGGTCTATACGCTACAAAGACCCCACCGTGTGCAAAAATGTGTAACATCATAATAATTTCTTCAGTTGTGTGAAGCTGTACTTCAGCAGGGTGAAGCTAGAGGGAATGTTAGACTTTAAGAGCTCTGGGTAGCTCGCCGCCCGGCGGTCTGGTAATAATCTGGACCGAGCCCAGTCGTCAACGGTGCGTTCTGTTCCACGCGCGCCTCAAGGAGATGTCAGCAAACTGTAGGGGCCCGGCAGGGCCGAAGCCATGGTTCATGGGTAATCCGAAAGGTTGACACCGTATCCACCAGATCGAAGGCAACGAAGGAACGGGGTAGGGGTTTAGTCAGTAAGAGTCTGACACACCCTCCCGCTCCGCCCAAGAGTGGGATAAGTCATTCTGATGATTCCCCTACCATAAAAAAGAAACCCATGTTCCATCTGCTGCCCATTGCGCACCAGAGCCGCGAAGACTATTTTAAATGATCGCGAAGATATTCCTTAAAAAGCCTTGCATGGGGTTTGTATTCAAAGTCATGTCGAGATTTCAATTGGTCAATGTTAATTAATCTAAAATTACACGTATGACTTTTACAGTATGGGTATGTGGCGTCATAGAGGTCAAAAAGGCACCACCATACACCATAAGATACACCATAGGACCAACCTTATAACGAGAAGAGCTGAAATAAAACGTCCTGGTTTTAGACAGTTACAGTTCAGACACTTTTTGACTATCCATAACGACTGCCAAAGATTCAAGCCAGTAAATCTGACTCCAGTCTTGCCATGAAGTACCGTGTTACCCCAGTTAATGGGTTGTGGAGGTCTGGTAGGCAGCCGCTCCTCGTAAAATACTGGTATTCAGCTAAATCCGGCTTCACTGGAAGCCAACCCCAATATAGTTGGGAAAAAGGCTAGGCAGATAGATAGTACAGACATTTTTTCTCGATCCATCCCAGAGCTTGCGAAGTTATATTAATAAGGCATACACGTGTCTCAGTCATTGTACTTACCCAAAACTTTTCAACATTACGAATTTCACCAACATTACATTAATCAGAAAAGTTATATTGTAAAGCGTTATCATTGATCAAACTTGAATAACTGTTTTAACTTTAGCTTTGATTAATAGAAAAGTTTATTAAGACAAGAAATTATAAGTTATTGCTTTCAATCGGCTAGACTGGGGCGTCGGGCCAGCAGTGGGCGTCTTAGATGAAGTTAACACAAAGATAAATTTAAACAGATATGTATTATGTTTGAGAACGTCTCATAATTATAGACATTGCTCCGAATTGAGGATGTAGGAGCATTGCGAAACGAAACGGTTTTATTATTTAGTTACCAGTTGATTGTTGACAGATAAGAATGAGAAAAATATTAACCATTTTTTTTGCACCTTTAAAACGCTCTTTTGTACGACCCTCGTTTAAAGCAAGTCATTCTCTCCCTAAGGATCTAATGTGGTATGTATATGTATGTTAAAAAAAAAACATCAAAACCATTTGGAAAAATACTAATTAAATGAATTAAAAATAAAACTGGCCACTAACAAAAAAAGAATACATGTATATGACTGACAGAATTTAGATGAAAATTGTGGGGTAGATAAAGCGATGAGACAGATCATAGGGTAATTGTTATTTCAGAACTTAGGGAACATTTTCCGTTTGGATAATTTTCGACTTTCACACAAGCGACACCGCTGATAAAAGCTAGTCTAAGAATACTGTAAAAGATTTAACTGCAATATTGCAGTTTACAAAAAACATGATAATTACAAAGGTACACAAAAAAGTAAACAATATTGTACCAGTTTCAGCCAACCCACTAGTATCAAGTCTGATATAATATGACGGTAGATAAAAACGCGACCCACGTCCAATTAGTCGGCAGACATCGGTACAAGCCCAAATTACATTCTAAGTGGTCATGTAGCGGAAAAAATGTAGCCAAGTGCTCACTTTGTTTGTTTAAATTTTGACGAACCATGTGTTTCATTGTAACAATGTGCTAGAAGATTTGTCAAGACTCCTCTTTCAATACACCTACTCGAAAAACCGCTCTTAGAGCGCTTACACACGAGCAGCATGTTCCCAACGCCAGAGGTAACTGCAGCCGTCGACACGCGTTGACGGCTTCCGTAGAAGCGTCGACGGCAGCCGTCGACATTTCAACTTCGAAGATCAGTGGCAGCAGTCGTGTATTTCAAGTGTCGACGGCTGCCACAGACGCGTCGACGGCTGCTGTTGACGCGTCGACGGCTGCCGCTGACGCGTCGACGGCTGCTGCTAACGCGTCGACGGCTGCTGCTACCGCGTCGATGGCTGCCGCTGACGCGTCGACGGCTGCCGTGGAAGTGTTGACGGCTGCCACCGCCCCGTGCCGTCAGCTGCAGTTACCTCTGCCGTTGGCAACATGCCGCTCGTGTGTATGAGCTCTTAGGAACGTAATTACTATTTTACGAATTGTGAAAAAGTGAATCAGCTCGTCCTGCTACAAGTTATTGTATCTGGTTGGGTGCAAAGCGCACCACGAGTCGCCGGTCAACCCTGTTTATTTAAATTTTCCGTATTAAAAACCTCGTTCGATACCAGTGGAAATTTGTCATTGCAGCACTCGACTCTATAACATCCTTGGCTGCGGCTCGGGATAATGCCACCTCGGTTAAAGTGACAAATTTTCTCCACTTATATCAAAATTTACACAAATTATTGCAGTGGCCGCTGCATACACAACGTGGCGAAATGTTTTTTTTTTTAATTTTCCATTTCCCAGTATTTCCGTGTTCTTTAGTATGTGCTCCTGTTCAGAACATGGGCCACACGTCGGAGTGCCGCAAGTGCCGAGATGCTGCAGTTAACTAACTTAGCTACACTTAAATTAAGATAATCGGAGCAGAAGAATGGTGAAACGTATACCTGCCTTTACCTACCTATTCGAATCTAATAAAAGGCCTTAAGTTGAATGATTCTAAAAGAGAAACGTTGCGTATTGGTGTCAATTAACAGAATAGTGAATAGGTTACTGTAGTACCTACCTTCTTGAGATTTATGTCGCAGGAAGCCATTATGTCCTTTTAAAACTAAAAGGGTAATTAAAGTGTCACATTATATGTTTCGTGTACCGTATTTTGAACATGTTGGACTACGGATGTTGATATTAATATTCACAGACTTATATTCTGTAGCGGCTAACTTGATTTTTTAAGGGACTTGTTGTCAACTCCCAGTTTAACCCGCGTTTTTGGTTATTGCTCAACTTTTGTGGATTGTGGCGTCATGTTATATTGCCTTCCTCAACACATAGGCTATTCAATCATAAAAATTTGTCGACGGCGCGTAGTGTTCCCCGCGCGTCTCAAGGAAATGGACTGGCCTGTTGGTCTAGTGGTTAGTGACCCTGACTGCTATGCCGAAGGTCGTGGTTCGAATCCCACCCAGGACAAATGTTTGTGTGATGAGTACAATCATTTGTTCTGCGTCTGGGTGTTATTTATCTATATTAAGTATGTATTTAGAAATATATAAGTATGTTTATTAGTTTTCTAGTACCCATAAGCATAACACAAGCTCTGCTTAGCTGGGGACTAGATGGCGTGGTGTCAAAGTTGTGGAATAAATAAAATAAACAAGCGTGTGTAAAACAAACAAGCGCCAAAACACAAGCGTGTCTATTCACTGCAAAAAGGAGCCCGTTTACCTTGACTCCTACTTTCCGGAATGTGTCACTACACGAGTGCACCGACCGTCTTTAGCTTTTGGGAGTTGAAGTTTCTTCAGACCTTAACTTTGGGCGGTTCATTGAGTCCAAAGCCAAAGTAGCTGCAAAAAAACTCGGCGTTCTGGCAAAGGTCCGGCGGTACTTCACACCGGGACAGCATGCTATACAAAGCACAGGTCCGATCGTGTGTGGAGTATTGCAGCCACATATGGGCTGGTGCAGCAAAATGCCATCTAGCAGCTTTCTAGTTGGAGTCCCTGATTTGGTTAAATCCAATCTGCAAAGGCTAGAGGATAGGCGTAGAGTAGCCAGCCTATCGGTGTTCTACAGGATGCATTTTGGAGAATGTGCACAGGAATTACGTGACTTAATTCCGCCATCTCCCTTTTACCATCGGACAAACCGTCGTACGGCGAGTATCCATCCTTACGTTGTCGAAACTTGCACGGTCCGGACGAAGCAGTTTGCCTCGTCGTTTATACCGCGTACATTGAAGGATTGGAACAATTTGCCTGCTGCGATCTTTCCGTCCGATTATAATTTGGGTATCTTCAAGACTAGAGTGAATAGGCTCTTAATAAACTAGTGCGCCTCACTATCAACGATTGCATCACTGCTTACCATCAGGTGGGATTGCAGTCAAGCACTAGTTTATGGTATATAAAAAAAAAATGTCACTGAAAAGTAAGGGCCCAGCAGGGCCGAAGCGACCGAAAGATGTAGTTATGCTTCGGCCAATAAAATGAATTATTCGCACCTGAAAACACTTAAAGAAAGAAACAGAATTGAACAGATTCTTAACCCGAGAATTTGAAAACCTCACAGCAATTTACTTCAGCAATTTTAATCAGTTTGAAAATTCAACATCCCTTTTGTATTTTTGTCTTTGAATCCGATATCCTCAAGACTTTAAGTTATATTTTAAGCAAGACGACTTTTTTGTCATAAAATAAATAGTATCTTTATATCATCATAAGTGCGGAAGAAGTCTTCCGCTCCCTAGAGCCGCCTACGAAGCGAGAGGGCGTGTCAGACTTTTACTGACTAAAACCCACTTCTGTTCCTTCTTTGACTTCGTTCCAGACCCCAGGGTTAATTTTCCTACAATTTATTTATTTATTTAAGCTTCATGTACAGTGGTGGTACATAGGCGGACTTAATGCAACAAGGCATTCTCTACCAAACCAAACAACACCATACGAAAAAACAAAAAGCAAGTACATATTTGTTACTTGAACTTAGTTTATCATTATACAAAAGATATGCGCCCTCAATAACAATCGATTTGTGCGATGGTGCGCGTTCATTGCCCATTGATGTGTTAAGGATTATTATAATGTTCCTAGTGTAAGTACTTGTTTGTGTTTAGCGTCTAAGGAATACATGGGTTCAGCACGTTTAGTTAGAAGACGAAATTGTTCTTTGATGCTTAGTTAGTGTAGTAACATATTGATGGTTTTAGCTCAAGTCCATACGGCAGATAGAAACCAGAGACACCAGAAATGAAAAAGTAGTGTCATCGCACCTAGTTACTGATGCTGTAGAGTTCAGATAGGTAAGCTCTATGTGAAATAGGTACTGGTAGTAAACTTAATTCTGATAAACTCGAAGATGATACCAACATAGATGGAATTAAGTTGTAGAAATTGATTGATGAATGGTGATGGATCGAAGAATTACTTTGTATTAAGAAGAAATACCAAAATCATCAAAAAATCATGATTTTTAAAAATACTCGCCTATCATAAGAAATGTGTCTATCTATAGGCCATATGTCCGTGTTCGGTTGAGAAGATGATGATGATAAGAAAATGGCGTAAAGGATAAGGACCACGCCTGGGCTTATGCCAACAAACAAACCATCATCTGCCTAGCCTTTTCCCAACTATATTGGGGTCGGCTTCCAGTCAAGCCGGATTTAGCTGAATACCAGTATTTTACGAGGAGCGGCTGCCTACCAGACCTCCACAACCCATTAACTGGGGTAACACGGTACTTCATGGCAAGACTGGAGTCAGATTTACTGGCTTCTGACTATCCGTAACGACTGCCAAAGATCTACAAATGACAACCGGGACCTACGGCTTAACGTGCTTTCCGAGGCACGGAGGAAACTCGTTATGTTAAGATGGTCACCCATCCACAGACCAACCTTGGCAAGCGTAGCTTAACCTTGAAGATCGACCTGTGCGGCTGTTATGATCTAGCCACGAGCTCCTCAACAAACAAACCAATAACAAATAAAATAAATGTGCTAATATTTAGATACAACCTCTCACACAAAGTTAGACAACATCCAGCGTCAGTATTTGTCGGCAGAATACCATAATCTGTAAGGAAAATAACAAAATACACATGTGAGTCTCGGAATTGCAAATGAAATGTTTTCTCAAGCTTATCGCTTAGCCACAGTCCATCAAGATATGCCTGATGTCCATTTGTAGGAGCTGCAAAAGGACCACGACCAAACGAAATGATCCCTGACTCAGTTTAGTGATTTTTGCTGTTATAATGGACGTTTGTGGTAGGTCGTTTTGTCATGGGACATTTGTCGGTATTTTCATATTTCCGTTTGTTAATATGAGACTAGGGTACATCTTTGTGATATGCACATTCGTATTTGAAAAAATAAGTGCGCTGGAGGCCTGGTGTTAACAGCTTTGACTTAGAAGTTTTACATAGGCTCAAACACAGGTGCTTTATTTGTGTATAAATTTAATTATTCACTACTATTCTCATGGAATGGTGAAGGGAATCATTGTGAAGAAATTGGCATGTGCTAAAATCAAAAATTCGTATCATTTAGGGAACTCAAGTACTCAACTATTCCAGATGATATCTGAATGAAAATCTTGGTATTCTATTCAGCATTAAAAACAGTGAGATGTAGGGATGGGCTGTTAGTATTTTAGATATTCATAAAGGCGAATATGCAACATGGAGATGACTGCACCCGGGCTTACACAAAACCAGTGTTGTTGTTGACTAATGAATCAATGATTCATAAGATACTTGTTTCCAACATTCTATATATTATGATAAAGCTAAACAAATAGCCAAGGAACACAGCGGAGGCGGACGACCGGAAACCACATTAAATTGCCAAGAATTCTGCATTATCTGATAGTGGGCTGTAAAAGACCAACTTGATAGTTGATGGAAACTGGAAAACGGTACCTAGATATTTGATATCGCTATTTACATCTACAAATTGCCTGACCCCGGAAGACGTTTACAATTTAAGCACACAATATAATTCAATACATGTAGAATTGTATTCGTATATATTGTAATTTCGTATCGTTGTGTGGGTGGACGCTAGACTAGACGCCAATTTAGCAGACACCAACCTCAAAACTCTCGATAAAATTATAACGTTATCATCGATAAATGCCATTACATTCCTCGAATAACTGAATCCTTTTGGAAGTAATGTTGTTCGCTGCATACAAAATGCCGTTGATATGAATGCTATTGGATTTACTGTTTATAAATTCATAATAATGAATTAAACAGTGTACGTCAATTGCAAATCATATGCACAGGTAACGTTTATTGCCTATTGGAATTAATAATTTATATTGATTTATTTTGCATTGTTTCAATGAATTGTGTACATATCCGCACTAGTATTAAAATATGTTTATCATTTCAGCTGAAATAAGTCGTCGGGCTGGACAATGTCGCCATATCGGTAGGCCAACGGGTTTCCGCGACCTACATCGGGTACTGTAATCGGTTCACCTTGTTGGGCCTACAAACGTTGTGCTGTCCGGTATGCGGAGGCGACGCAGCGGCGACGCGCGTTGCGGCGTGTCCGGAAGCCTTTCTCCAAAACTTTTCGGCTCTATCGTTTATCCATTTAGAAAATTTTATAATCATTGTGAAAAATTATGTATTGCCCAATAATTGACCACAATAGCAAAAATGTATTGGGATTTAAAGAAAAATACTTTGTAAGAAAACTATAGGAAACAAAACCTTTTAAGACACGCATTCCAGATAGCAACATATCGTAACAAAGCTAAGTGTACGACTATATTTAGACAAGTCGATTGAGCGGAGTATTACTACCATAGAGTAAAGAAACTCCTTAGTGGACAGTATTATTTACAAGCTGTTCCCCTGCGGTTTCACTCGTGTCTTTGATTACTGCTCTCCTTCTGTTGTCGTAGTCGAGATATTATATAGGCCCTCCTTGATAAATGATCCAACACTAAAATATATTTTTTCCAGCCTTTTGATAGGATTCGGATTCCGACCCCGAATTCCAGCCACTGTAGACGGGGGCTTGTGGACGGCGAAAAATGGGTAGCTCGCCATCCGGCTGTCCGGTAATCGTCCGGACCCAGCCCGTAGCGGCACGTAGTATTTCGCGCACGCCTCAATAAGATGTCAGTAAAACCGTAGAGCACAGCAGGCTCGAAGTTTAATGGGGCTATGAGTTAACTTCTAAACTAATTATAGTTATTTACGGTAATAAATAAAAAAATCGAAAAAATCGTCTAGTAGTTAAATTATACATAGTATTTTGGTTCCCTCAGCTGGGCAAAGGAGACAATTGCGAAGTCGCATATTATACATTCCCGCGCAGTGGATTATGGCCCATTTCCCTCTCCTAGAGAGGAGGCCTGAGTTCCAGCAGTGGGAACATTATAAGGCACGGCCGATAATGCTAATGCTAATAATATTGATACTGGCAAATTCTAGAGTCGCTGTCTACGAATTCCGTGTTCTGTGGTCCCAAGTGTTGGCGACTTGGATTATGACATAGTCGGTAATGTTTATGCAGAAGTGCGCCCACGCCTCATTGGCATGCATCTGGGGCCGCGGCGATAAACAAGCGCGGTGGGCAGCCGTCCCTCCCACCGGACTTCTTAAATGTATCTCTTTTGCAAGTTTCCTATAGCTTGATTCGAACTTACAGGGAGCTTTGAAGCTTGCCTTTCAAAGTGCAGTGTACTCGTTGTCACGTCAATTGGTTACTGCGCGGCAATTTGCCTTTTTAGCTGCACTCCATAATAAACTGCTTTAATAATGATAGTAGCACTGGTGAGCTTTTGTCAATTTTACTTAATGTGGAATATGTTGCACATTGAGTAAAATTAAAGTAAACAAAAATTAAACAATACCTAATAAATTATAATTGAAAACAGATTTAACAGAGCTTTAAAAAACTTGTAAGATTTAAAAAAAAGCTTAACTAAAATTGTATAATTCAATTAAAATGATAAAACATGTATTCAAACAATATCATTATGTGGCTGACGATGTGGGTGTTGTAGAGTTGTCTACGATTTATTTTAAATAATATTTATATATTGTTAAGGTGCTCGTTATGTTTGTAAATAAAAAATGATCCATTGCTGAATGTATTTACTGAATTAACTAAATGCGAGTTTTATTTGATATGTGCATTACAATTAAGAAAAAAAAAATGATTTTATATTTACGAAAAAATAAAACTGTTTAAACCCAGGACAATGTTATATAAATTTATATATGTATATATTTTAAGTATGTCTTGATGCAAGGAACCATTTGAAAGTATTCCCGTGTCTGGGCAGTATTTAGTTCAAACTCTACCAATGTGATCTATGACGGAAGTGGTCAAAATGATTTGGGCACTTGCCTGATGGATCTCCGAAAGTTTAATATTCCTAAGAAGTTCCATATTAATCGATTAGGTAGGAAGTCCAGTACCTCAGTATAGTTAGTCACGTTTTCCCTGTCTCTTCTTAGAGTCCTTTGTAGCATTAATCTATCACATAGCCGCGAAACGAGACACAATAGTAAAACAATAACAGCGCGGTCTCATAGGACCGGTCGGGGATTCAAACATTAAATTGCAATAAGAACCTGTCGATTGACGTCACAAAAACGAATCAATTAGCTTCAAACATGGTATTACTGAGTGCTAGTTGTACGTACTACTTAGTGTTTACTAATTCCATGATTCTACATTATTATGTTCGGAAATACAAGTTTGTATGTCAGAGGTACAATGATCACCGCTAATGTAGAGATTCAATGAATAAACATCCGCATTAGTGATGTTTAAATAACTCATTAACAGTACTACCTACAAGAAATCACACTACAGTAAACATAGCTTTTTTATTAGAGACAGAATTAACCACAGAACAGTTGTGTGGAATTAGCTATGATAAGGCTGTAGCTAATACTTAGAACAGGCCGGTCGATGAAACTGAAAGTTCGGAGTGGCAACCACGTACCGCGAGACGCAATATTGGAAGACCTCCCATATGGCCGTGGACGATGACCTGATGAGAGTCGCAGTAATCCGATGGATGTGAAACACACAGGACCGGTCGTTGTGGGGGCGACGCTTAGGGGAGGCCTATATCCGACATTGGATGTCTGTCGACTGAAATGATGAATACAAAGTTCCTGACCGCCTTTTTATCTGAGATAATGACCAAAATAACCAGGTTAATCAAAAGACTCAGTGTTTTATAAAGAAGTTTCAGGTGTATATATAATATGTATCCACGAGTGGTTTTTCAGCTGAAATGATTATGATTAAAATAATTAATTAAGAAATTTAAATTCGAGCTTATTGTTACCGCAAATAAATGTACTTAATACATTTGATTTTGCTCTGCTAACTGAACTAAAGAACTTGAGTTTCAAGCTCCTGTCATTTTAAGGCAAGACGTCTTTTTTTTCTCAGTGCGTGGTTTGTAAGCATTTGTAAGGCAAATCAACATTTTTGCTGAGTCAATCGGAGGCGGCATACGCGGAATTGTCATGTGTGTGGGCCCTAATCTGTGCTCTTGTTAGGTATCTTAATTATAGATGAGTGATAACCGCTGGAGTACTTATTTGTCATCGTTGTAAGTATGAGTGTACCAACTTTATAATATTTGTTTTTTTAGCCTATATTGTGCCCATTGCTAGGTACAGACCCCACTCTTTCCAAACCTCTTTATCTTGAATGTAACTTAGGTAATTAAAAATACTTTTTGTAACATATACGAGTAGGTCTAATGATTTCTTCCGCTCTAGGACTAAGCGAGAGGGTGTGTCAGACTTTGCGTGACCCTCTACGTTTTTCCTTAACCTCGGGTTTAATGTGTTAATGTCTGCGAGATTGTTCGAAAGAGACATCGCAGTCCAGCTGAAAGAATATGGTTTGGATTTCGTCAGTAAAAGTCTGACACCCCTTCGCGTCATCCAAAGCGGAATAAGATGCTTCAAAAATTCCCACACAAAAAAAATATTGTCAATGTCAAATTAATACCTACACATTGGAATAACATAAGTGGCAGTAGGCAGAGCACAAATATGTAAGTGTGTACGTAATATGTTATGTATACATTTAACATGCCTAAATAGTTATTTTAGGAAAGATGAGATAATCACCTAATTGATCTTTACATAATAAACGCTATTAATTCGAGCATCACAGGTAAAGCAAAAACCATAGAGATGTTTTTAAGAAAACCGGTTTTGGATGTAGAATAACCAGATTGTTCCCCACAGCAATACTTAATGCAAAACACCGTCGACGGTTAATTTAAATAAGATATTAAAGTTGTAAACCAGGGCCGGACTTATGGAATAGTAAAAGTTGATAAACCCATGGATTTGAGACGTGGTCCTTTTGGTCGGGTAACAATAGAGGGATGAGTAGTGAAAGTACAGACGTTTGTATTCATTAGTTTTGGTGGATTCTGGTTTTGTTTTGCGTGTATTTCGAGTAAGTTTTGAAAAAAGTCCATTATAAATCTAGCCGTAAATTCCCACTGATTAGTTTCCCACTTATTCTTGATTTAATAAATAATACTGAATAAAATTGGTTCATTTTTTACCACAATGTTTTATAGTATTTTTGCATTTAATTTTAGTTGATAACAGGGATGGACTGGGAGTCTAAACTAAGGATCTCCGTAATTATGTTCTCCGTGACACTCGCCCGCGGTTAGAATTTATAAGCTGATAGAAACAAAGACTGTGTTTTTAATTCAAAACTAACATCTCATTATGATTGATTGATTGATATATACTTTATTGTACACCATAAATATAATTTCACAAGGAATAATAATAAAAATAATTCAATGTAATAGTAATTCAATTTAATTCACAACGACATCAACATAAGCCACTGGGCTTAAAAAAACCATTCAGACAAGCTAATTACAACTCGATGCAAAATTTTCCGGGGCGTAGCGAATGCACTATGCTAGGGCACGGGCCGAGTTAATCCGTCACTGTTAAGGCTGCGTCCACGCAGTTTTCCATGTTGGTCCTCGCGCCCCCACTCTTGCGCAGCCCACGAGGCACGCGCCGCCACTGACATAGTGTAGTGTCTCCCTCTCGCTCGTAACCGCGTGTGCGATCGATCAACACCATCGATTTCCAATACGTTTCAAACATTTTTCTGAATGAAAAGTCCTTGCAAAACGTAAAACAATATAACGTACGTGACGGAATGTTAGTGCCATAATTAACATATTTAGTGTAACGCCATTAAAACTAATCTGTGAATAATTTTCATTGTTTTCAGTGTAGTGGCTGAAAGTTTCAAACTGTGCCGCTGTTTTGTAGTGTAAATTGTGAAGTTTACGTGTGGAGTTTTTTTTTGTTCAACAAAGGTTTGTAACTATTTAATTATACATGCTATAGTTGCGCTGTTACGAGTCTTTACACATTTTTTTGCCGTGTGAAGATAGTATCAATTACAGATGTTGAAGTTGATAATTATATTAAATTGTTCCTTACTGTACATTGGTATGACGATGCACTATTCGTAATAGGTCGTGGTAATAACTACTGATATTGTTTACACTCACACAATAGCTATAGATAATAGAATAAGGAGTACTGACGCATTTTCACTTACGATTTTCCGGCTCCGTTTTCGTTGATATAGGCAGTTATACTTAGGAATGACATAACGACTATTTGGATTGTATGTGAGACATAATGTTCTGTAATGACGTAAGTGTTTGGTTTTTTTTGAGAGGGGTAATCATCAAGTAGCTGATCTCGCACTGGATGGAGCGAGAGGGACTAATAATTATAATATTAGTAAAAGCTTTTATTTTTATCTGGGTGGCATTATCTATGCAAAAAATATTATTTTTAATTAGTAAATTGTTAAAGTGAGTACAATTACAATAAAGTAGCTGAAACTGAAGCCTGTTCTGAGTGTCAGACTTTTACAGACTAAAACTCCGCGTGATCCTTCATTTGTCCTTTCCGTTCCAAGGTCGTAATAACTCTTTCGAATAACCCCATAGACTCTGGATGACGTATGTGTTGTTGGCAGGTTAGGTGGAAATATTACCATATTTACCATAATGCCTTCACAATGTGTATGTGATTATGTTAGCGTTTGTTTCCTGGAGTGTAAATTAATCAGATTGTTTATTGGTTAGACGTGTAAGTGGTTTGAGAGCAACTTAATTAGTTAGTTGATTACGAGATTTGCTAATGCGCAGTTAGTTTGCATAAAGTTCGGAAGATAGATTTCAATACTATATTTCTGAGAATTTAAGGAAATTAAGGTGTACTTTTCTTTGATGAGGACTCTTTTAAATATATTCAGAGATTCGGTCCGAAGACGTTATTGAGAACGGTAAAAATCTGTAATTTCTTTGGGTAGGTAAATAAATTAAATAAAAACCTTAATTTCAAAATTATATTGAAAAAAAACATGTCTAAGTATATATTATTGTTATTTCAATCTCAGCTTTTTTCATGTTAATTGCTTTTTATGTCTTGCAACGACCCCAAGTAATATGGGACAAGGGCAGGAAGAACAAGAAGAAGAATTGCTTTTTAGTTTTTAATCTAATTTACTTATTTTTTAATAGATTTATTTTTTAACGTTCTGAAATAATTGTTTTTAGTGTGTTTATATCCACTAACAAAAAATATAATTGACTAGGCGTTTAAAATCGGAATCAATTTATTTAAAAAGAGGACTATTTCAAGATAATCGTCATTACAATGATATGAGGATGTTGATGAAACATCTTCTAAGCAAATCTCATCATTATGCGTTCGTCTACGAGTATATGTTACTAATACGGACACCGCATTACTTCATTTACCTACTGATTACCATTCATACCATCTGAGATGCGTTTATAGACTGTCTTTATGTGCAAACACATTTACATACATTAATTTGTTAGTCAATTAAACGTATTTATATAGTTTCCTGTTAACGGCTCTGCCTGACGAGGTTTCCTGATTAGGTATGTTCCTCTCTCTCGTTGCTTCATAAATAGTTTTAGGGTTTAAGAAGTAGATTAGATGGAAAGATAGGGAGGGAAAGAAAAGGAGGTGTATGTGATATCTTATTGGCAAAAATCAACCCATTTAGTGGATGAATTGTAAATAGACAAGAGATGCAACGAATTAGTTTGTGCATTCATATCAAGCCAGGCTCTACAGTTACAATAAATGTTACAATAAACAAGCTTCTTTTTCAATTTTTAGGGTTCCGTACCTCAAAAGGAAAAAACGGAACCCTTATAGGATCACTTTGTTGTCCGTCTGTCCGTCCGTCTGTCAAGACCCTTTTTCTCAGGAACGCGTGGAGGTATGAAGCTGAAATTTATATCAATTACTCAGGTCTACTGTCCCTTGAAGCTGTGAAAAAATCAAACTTCTAAGCCAACGCAATCAAAAGATACAGCCGTTTATGCCGCAAATTTTCGACACTTGCAAGGGAATCAAAACCTACAGGGTGCTTCCCGTGAACTCAGAATCTTGAAATTTGGTACGAAGCAACGTCTTATAGCATAGATAAAGGAAAAATTACGAAAACCATAAATTGTTAGTTACATCACATAATATTTTTTTTTTTAATAATTTTAAACTTACTACCCATTTCCTCATAAACGCGTAGAGGTATTAAATTGAAATTCATACCAAATACTCAGGTCTATAATACCTTTAAGCTGTAACAAAATCAAACTTCTATGTCAACGCAATCAAAAGAAACAGCAATTTAAGCTGCATATTTTGAAACTCGCAAGTACTCGCAAGGGAATCAAAACCTAAAGGGTACTTCCAGTCGACCTAGAATCTTGAAATTTGGCATGAAGCAACGTTTTATAGCACACATAAAGGAAAAATTCCGAAAACCTTAAATTTTTAGTTACATTACAAGATTTTCTTTTTTGTAAAATCTTTAAGACTCGATTCGAGAATTGAACTGTTTTCATCTTGATAAATTGGTACGGAACCCTCAAGTGTGCGAGTCCGACTCGCACTTGCCCGGTTTTTTTTAATTACACACCAGATAGATCAAAAGTATAGTCAGCGGTACCTAATTACCTGACCTGACCTGGACTGGAATAATTTGTCTGCTGCGGTCTTCCCGTCCGATTATAATTTGGGTGTCTTCAAGGCTAGAGTGAATAGGCTCTTAATAAACTAGTGCGCCTCACCATCTACGATTGCATCACTGCTTACCATCAGGTGGGATCGCAGTCAAGCACTAGTTTAAATAACTTAAAAAAAAAGCTTAAAAATAACTATTTTTACTAAAAAATACAATCAACAAAAAAGGCCGGTGCTTTTGTGTTGTGGTCGTTCCATAAATAAAAAAGTTATGCCCGAACAGATAAGCACAACATAGAATTCGAAAACAAAACTGGTGATATGAGGGACATGAGGGTGCACTAGGGTGAACTGTACACCTGCGTACCCCTTCAATGTTACGGCATAAAGTTATGACAGATATGAAATGGTGTAAACAGTAAATAGACATGCGATAACACCACTTCATGGTGTAAACAATAAATAGAGATGCGATAACAGCACTTAATGGTGTAAATAAAAAATGGACATGTAATAACAGAACTTACGGAATATATGCGATCATTTCTTAAAGAGTTCCATTTCGGAATATTCTCTTCAAAAAGAAGATTAATCAAAATTAGTTATTAATTCGTGAAGATATCGCTGAAAAACAAACTAAAAAAAACCTTCAGACGAATTGAGAAACTTTACACAGGACCAGTTTTTGTGGCGACGCTTAGGGGGGCCTGTGTCCAGCAGTGGACGTCTTTCGACTGAAATGACGCAGCTGTTGAGAACCTCTTACGATTAAAAATCACCTCCCTACATGTCGATATTCCAGTCTAACCGTTCATTGCCACAATATATTAGTAGGCCCATATACAGTAGATAATTACAAAGTCAATTAAGGTTTATGCGGCTTTCGTCAGCGTGTGACGGAAGTGGCGGCCCTTCGCGTCGTCGCAGGCGCAGGAAACATAGCGATCCGATCGATCAGCTGTACCTAGAGCGTGGTATCGAATTAGAAGTATCGATATTATACTGCTAGAAGTCTTTGTTATCCTTACATGTTATAGAACAATGATGTTTGCCCACCGCATATGTCTGTATAAACATGATGAACTCAAATATTACTGAAAGATTTTTAATAAAGTGATCCATGAAAAAGGTTTGAGTGTATAATATATGCATATGATAGTAGAGAAAAGCTGAGAGTTACATATAATTCTAAAATCTGGGCGATGCTGGGGCGGAAAAAACAATGGTGCCTAAAATTGATTTTAGCTCAGATTAGTAAATTTCTGTTAATAACTAATTTTTCTGCGTTTTTTTTTTAAATTGAAATGAAGAGTGAATACTTAGATACTTCTAGGCAACCATGCTCCATCGTCGACCACATCGTCGCTTACCATCAAGTGAGATAGTGGCCAAACGCAGGCAGCCAATTGTTTATACAAATAAAACCACGCCAATAAAAAAGATCTAGAGGTTTCATCGATACTTTTTTTCACAACTTGACACTTCTACTCGAAAACGTATCGATAATTAATATCGATACTTTTTAGGGATTCCAAGCACAGCGTATGCCCATAGCCCAGGAAACTTACCTTAGCAAGCGATCAGCTGTAACCGTTGCGTTATCCGTGTCGACTATTGTCTCCGCGCATACCTGTGCTAATGCCGTTGAAAACCATTCGTAAACGATTTCCGAACGAAGACGTTTAGTTACTCGTGATGTAAGAGCTTATTGAATTTGTAGTTTATTGTTTTACTAGCGACTGTCCTCCGCTTTGCACGAGTGTTACGCGTCTTTGACATTCTCGGCCTTTCTCTACTGTAATATGTTTGTATGATACTTAGTAAAACATCTGAAACTTCCTCATCACTGTGTCTATTGGGTAAGACTGGGTAAGACCACTTGTAAATCGGTTCCGTTTTGAGATGTGTACAACATTGTTGTGTATCTTAATCTTAGCGTAATCATATTTAGTTGAAACCTTAGAATCTTAAACTAGGCAACAATTGCCTGGATTTTGAGAGTCCATTGACTCTTCTAAACAATGCTTTACTTACGGCCGAAACCAATAACCTATCGATCTCCAGTTTTCACTGGAGATTGTAAAACAAATGATACAATACAAAAATTATCATGTTTTCTGTTGTTTCATATGTTTTTCTATCTCCGATATGTGATAGATAGGTTATTGGTTTCGGCTGTTATACGACTACATTAATCTTCGACCTAATACTTTTCTTATTTCAAAATAGCAAAACAGCGATAAAGTCACTTGATAACAGTAAGAAGGTGGAGTATTAATGGCTCTGAAGAAAGGAAATAGCTGTATAAAATGTATAAATACCTTTAAATAGGTATTTATGTAGTCCAAGGATGTCACATCGCAGCCACATGTTTTATTGCTTATGAAGTAAGATGTTATTGGCATTGTTAGTTAATAGATACCACTTGCGTCGGAAATTCGTCGGACCAATGTCCTACGAGTGTTTTCGTGCCCTATTGGCCAGGGTCGTGTGTTTGCGACGGGGTACTCCATCTTTTTTAGCTCTTCAATCCCCAAAGAGTAATGAAGATGGAGTCTTTGGTCGTAGATGTGTGACCCTGGCGCAATATACACTAGAGTGTTGGTCGGATGCATCCGACGTAGGCGGTTAAAAGATTAAGAAAGTGATGATGAATGAATTACAATCAAGAAAGGAAATTACTATAAATATTGTACCTCTAAATAACATGAAGAGCTCGCCGTCCAGCCGTTCTGTACGGATCAAACCCGGTTCGAAGGCGCGTTGTGTTAAACGCGCGCTCTGAAGAGAGGTCAGCCAAATTGACGGGGCCAGTTACGGCCGGTACCTGCCAGAGCTACCGGAGCCCTCGCTAAAAGGGCAGTCGAAGGAACTCTGTTTTTCAGTCAGTAAAAATATGACAATTCCCTCTAGTCAATCATACCGCTAGAGCGACCCCACCCACCGTGGGGTGGGTGGGGTCGCTCTAGCGGTATATCACCAAGGTCTGGTCAGGTCTGGGTCTACCCAGGGAGACTTCTCCCTGGGTAGACCCAGGGAGACTTTTAGAGAGAGAGTAGAGCAGGAGGTTGATGATTATCATGAAAATGATGGCAGTTGATAATTTATCATGAAAAGAAAATAAAATTGGTACTGATATGATATAAATTCTTTTTCTCGTGAAGTTATCACTTGGTGGAGTTGGTTGGTTTTTAGATCGCATTTATATTATAGTAACGTATATTTGGTAAACTATTTCAATTGAGGGTTTAATACAACTTGGTAGATCCATACCAATGCCATATTAGAAGGTAAATACTATTTCAACATGTTTAACTATTTTAGTCATGTCTCGATCATTACTACCAAAGGTCACTTACAAATAGGAATCATATTCACGAAAAACCATATAACTTTTCGCAATACGCGTATATCATAAACCAAAATACATTAGATGCATAAATGAGCCATTACCGTAACATAATAATCACGAACACACGCCATTATTATTATAGAACTATTATTTTTATTTCTCTACATAATTATTAGTCATATACTGACAAAAAAAGGGTCACAAAACATGGAGGCGTTATTATATTAGATTGAAGTATAATAGCCGTGGTTTGTTTGTCTGAGGTGCGTAGGCGCATCTCTGTCGATCACTCTGAAATGTATTGTTACACACAGATAATAAAATAATGCTTGTATCAGATCATTGATCTTTGCCATTAGGTGCGATGTCAAGAGCGTGCGATCAAGAGCGCTTCGGTAATTAAAGTTTTATTTCTCTTTTCGATACCGGCTTTTTGAGATAAACAAACTTGTGGTCGTAATTATTTAAACATAAAATGTCAGTAGGGCATTAATAAAATCGTATACCGAGCAGATAATCATGTGGACGAAGAAGCAAATATTTAATTATGTTTTTGTGATCAACTTAAACAAAAACAAAACAAAACTGAAAGTGATCTCCACATTAAATATAAATATCAAGCTTGAAAGTTCTTAACAGGTGAGGACTCCACTCCATCCAGTGCAGACCTAGATCTAAAACTCCAAGAGCTTTTAGCTCGAACTCCACAATTTTTCCGCATGCTTAGATAGTAACGATGGGTTCGTGGAAATAGTCCATACTGTTGGATCTAAGTTTTGCAAGACTCATCGTAGTAGATAATACTTTAAAATAAAACATTACGAAAGATAAAATACGCGGTAATATGCTATCAAAATAATCCGTATAAGGTCTCGTATTTCTTACGAGTATACTTATAAGAAACCATACCTTATACGGAGTGATTTGATTTTAATTAGGTACCTACCACGGAACTACCAGACAAAAATATGCGCCATAATATTTGTATAGATAAAGAGCTGTTCTTGAATGTTTAATTAGACCATTCTGCTATTTGATTATTCAGATACGATCGAAGATATAGTTTTTCTTTACCTCGTAACATCGATACCGATGTCAACATCGCTAATCAAACCTAAAAATTGCAGACGATAATAATCTGTTTGTCTAAGACATAATATCGATAGTTGTGTGGCAGGATTTGACGTAAAATACAACATGTGGGGCTGTGTACAAAACTACGAAGTAAGACTAATAATCGTAAAAAGTCGGACAGGATTTATGTTAGTCACATCCGTGCATGATAAGCCATCGTTTTCTAAGAAACTATGTCATACTAAGCAGTGTTTCTTTACTTAACTTGTGGAGGAAATAAGTTCTTATAAACGCATTATGTTGCCATGCTGTGTCTGCTGAACTAAGTTATTGGAACTTGGCGTTTGAATGTGTGGGGCGAGATTATTTTAGAACTAGCTGGTACACGCGACTTCGTCCGTGACTAACTTATAAAATCGCTTCATTTATTTATGATTTTTTAATTTTTTATCAGTTCTATGCTTACGCTGTAATGCCATTTGGTCACCATTTCATGGAGCTTTTTTGCGTGCAATCCTTATTCTATTTCCAAAATAAGATTAAGTTAAGCCTAAGTTACTTTTTTGTCAAATCGGTCTAGTCGTTTTGGAGGTTAGCTGGAATAAACAGCCATATAGACTTGCTTCAGGACAGTTGGGTGAGAGAAGTTTTTTTACACAGAAAATAGATTGGAAATCTTAAAATAGACTAGAATAACTTAACTAAAACATACATAATGAATCGAGTAACAGTAAATTAATGAACATAAAAATAGTTAAAATACATAACACCTATACTGGAAGAAAATGCCTACCGTACGTAAATGTAATGTACAGTGAAATTTATTGTGCATAAAGTTATAATAAAGAAATAAATATGCATTGTTATGTATATAAGTATAGTAGTTATATTTATAAGTATTCTTAGGTTACTTCGTTAAAACAAACAGTAGTTTTATAATATCTATTAGTACAGATATTTTTTAGAGTGCCGATTTTGATGGTATTTTATAATACCTAGAGTGCGTCTACTGAAAGCGCGACCTGGAGTTTTTGTTAAATCGGCAACATTATTCAGCCGCAGAAGCTCGTGGCTAGATAAAAACAGCCGCACGGGTCGATCTACAAGGTTAAGCAACGCTTGCCAAGGTTGGTCTGTGGATGGGCGACCATCTTAACATAACGAGTTTCCTCCGTGCCTCGGAAAGCACGTTAAGCCGTAGGTCCCGGCTGTCATTTGTAGATCTTTGGCAGTCGTTACGGATAGTCAGAAGCCAGTAAATCTGACTCCAGTCTTGCCATGAAGTACCGTGTTACCCCAGTTAATGGGTTGTGGAGGTCTGGTAGGCAGCCGCTCCTCGTAAAATACTGGTATACAGCTAAATCCGGCTTGACTGGAAGCCGACCCCAATTTAGTTGGGAAAAGGCTAGGCAGATATATATAACATTATTCAGCCGCAATTGTAGGAAATAAAAAAAATTGTGAAGTGTCAAGACATGATTCTCCTACTAGTTAGTAATACCACATACAATTTTTTTTGGATTGAACCTCTTTTTTCCAGGTCGCGCTTTCATTAGACGGACTATAGGTCTCTAAAATTTTGCTCATACAACGTAAACAGGCAAAATACTCTACGTGTAACAGGAAATGACGACAATCTGACAAAACAATCGGCGTGACATGTCATCGACATCCGAAGAATGTTTTCATTCATGACGCGGTCAGACCAGACTCGCTAATGACCGGAATGACAATTATCACTTACACTAAACAAACTACAGTTAATAGGTTGTTCAACCACAGCTTTTGGTTGGAAGGACTTCCCACCGAAATGATAAATGTAAACAAATTCATCTGCCTAGCCTTTTCCCAACTACTTATATTGGGGTCGGCTTCCAGTCAAGCCAGATTTAGCTGAATACCAGTATTTTACGAGGAGCGGCTGCCTACCAGACCTCGACAACACGTTAATTGGGGTAACACGGTACTTCATGGCAAGATGGTGACCCATCCACAGACCAACCTTGGCAAGCGTTGCTTAACCTTTAAGATCGACCTGTGCGGCTGTTATTATCTAGCTACGAGCTCCTCAGATCATACCAGACTCGCTAATGAGCGGAATGACAATTAGGTATCACTTACACTAAACAAACGACAGCTAATAGGTTGTTCAACCACAGCTTTTGGTTGGAAGGATTTCCCACCGAAATGATAAATGTAAACAAATTCATCTGCCTAGCCTTTTCCCAACTACTTATATTGGGGTCGGCTTCCAGTAAATCCAGATTTAGCTGAATACCAGTATTTTACGAGGAGCGGCTGCCTACCAGACCTCCATAACCCATTAACTGGGGTAACACGGTACTTCATGGCACGACTGGAGTCAGATTTATTGGCTTCTGACTATCCGTAACGACTGCCAAAGATCTACAAATGACAGCCGGGACCTACGGCTTAACGTGCTTTCCGAGGCACGAAGGAAACTCGTTATGTTAAGATGCTTATCCATCCACAGACCAACCTTGGCAAGCGTTGCTTAACCTTGAAGATCGACCTGTGCGGTTGTTATTATCTAGCCACGAGCTCCTCAGATCAGACCAGACTCGCTAATGACCGGAATGACAATTATCACTTACACTAACCAAACGCCAGCTAATAGGTTGTTCAACCAAAGCTTTTGGTTGGAAGGATTTCCCACCGAAATGTTATTGTAAACAAATTGGTGTGATCAAATTAGTATTAGCAATGATGGCATACAAGGGGTTAGGGTTTTTTTTTGTGGGTGGGAAATCATCTAGTGACTTCTCCTGCTGTAGGGAGGAGCGAGACATGCATGTCAGACTTTTACTAACTAAAACCCACTCGTATGTTCCTTGCCTAGCATTCCAGGGCCTTGGGTTTTTTTTTCAGTAGCGAACCTACTGAGGCCATAGTAGACTTCGACTTTGCTGGGTCCCTACGGTTTTTTTTTGCTGACATCTCTTTAAGGCGCATGTGGAACACAACGCGCCGCAGACGATTCAGGCTCGGTCCGGACACGGCCGCCTGAGGGACGGACAGCGAGCTACTCCTTGCTCGCCGTCCGCAAGCCTACGCATGCGGTCAAATTTTGATTTTGATGGCGGTTTTTCTAAGAGAAAATATCGCAATATCGCGTTACGCCTTAAAACAATTAACATTTCCCCACCAACGCGACGGCCGCAAACTTAGAATTCCTAATTTACCGTTGAACGTACCTATATTTTAAAATGCTATGATCTGAGCTGGTCGCCTCGCTCGGGGCGTCGGGCGCACTTGAGCGCATTCCACGATGTTGAAGCCAGCTGATTATTAACTACCAGAACCTAGCATTGCCTGCACCGCCTCGTTACCGACGAGGGAATGTATTATACCTTGCCGAAGTACCGTCGATTTCATTAATTTGCTGGCTGTTCCGGTTCGCCTTGCGAGTACCTACTTGTGAGTTGTGGGTTGTTGTGCTAGGAGTACGTCGTTAGCTGTTGGAAGGGTACGTGTTGAACTGGAAGTGAGTTTGCAAAGTAAACTCATTGGTTTAAGCCCTGGTTAGAGGGCTATATATGGAGCTGTACTCGGTTCGTGGAATTTCTCGGCGGTTCTTCTTCATAGGAAACTACTATTTTCAAAACGGCGAAACATTTGCAAGAAGCTGTTAGGAGCTAGAACAAAAAAAAATCTAAGACATGTGACATGTACCAACCCGCATTAGGCATGCGTGGTGGATTACGGATTTTTCGTTCTCCTAGGGATGGGGCCCGAATCCCAGCAGTGGGAATATTATAAAGCTCCTAAAGTTATTATTATTATGCTAATAAAACTATACATCTTAAAAAAAAACAAAGTATAAATAAATGATACGGGTCAATACATCGCGTACCTGGTATAAAATTATTAAACAAATTGCGTACCGGGTTCTTTGATTAATGATTCAAATTCGAAATTAATTTTAATTGCACCACCCGATGGTATCTTCAATCACCAGCAAAAAGTTCCGAAAATCGATGTTCCAACTGATTGTAATTAATTATCTATAGTCTTGCATAATTTCGACGCAATAATAAGTTCCTAAACTAGAAATACGGGTGAGACGTACCTATCTATTTTTGCGAGATGACGGTTGATCGCAAGAATTTCCTTTAAAAACTAATGGCTGACCGTTTTTAGTGGAACTGTCTGTTTTGTTTTAGTAATTACGGTGCTTAGCGGCAAAGTACACAAATATTTTAATGAGATGCAAATATTTTAATATAAGGAATGGTTTAAAAAAGGCTTTAAGTGATTTGATTTTTAAATTAACCTAGTGATTTATTAATATTATCAAGGGGTTCTCTCAAAAAGGTTTACGAGTATAAATCTCTCAAAGAGAATCTGAAGCTATATGTCCTATAGAATGATACCGAAGATACTCGTCAATAGAACATAAGAACATTTTGGTAGCGGATGATATTGATATAACACTAATATTATTAAGCCTAAAGGTATTTGATAATATCCTGGACCAGCACACAGTTTACTTTTTATCCTGGGAGTTCCCTAGGGATAATTTTCTTCTACAGCTTTAAATTTTACAGCCGTCATCTTTTATAATTGCTTTTACATGTATTAGTCCAGTCATTTTAGTACTTTCACCTCGGAATTCGAGATACCCAGCTGTAAGTCTGTAAATACTTGTATATTGACACCCTAAAAGTTGTCTCAAAACCTACATATGGTAGGGTGTGCGCAACTATGAAATTTCAAGGTCAAAGGGCCCAAAAATCGTTTTTTTGCACTTTTTTTGTAAATATCTCATTTCCTAAAGGTTTTTTGCGATTTGTATATTTAACAATATTGTAGAATACAAAATTCTCTACAAATTTTGCATAAAAAACTTTTTCCTACGGTGAACCGTTTTCGAGATAGAGGGCGGAGAGCGCACGGTCACAGCATCACTTCAGGTCAACTGGTTCCTCCGGTCGAAAACGCGCCATATAAGTTGATACTATCGATAAATCAATGATTATAAATATTTGTCAATTTTTATTAACTATTATATTATATTTTATGATTTTTTTCCTAACCTGTCCACTTTTTATTCAGTATTAATTTATTTAACAACACTTACCTGGCGTGTCAGACGTTTACTCACTAAAGCCCACTCCTGTTCCTTCTTTGCCTTTGTTCTAGGGCCCCAGTCAGTGTACCCTTTCACATACCCCATGGCCCCAGTGGATTTCGACCCTGCTAGTAGGGGCCCCTACGATTTTTTGAAATGTTCTTGAAGTACGCATAGATCATTACGCGTCGTCGACGACTTGAGCGCAATCCGGATGGTAATTGGACGACAGGACGGCGATCTACGCATTGCTCGTCGTCCGCCGTCGCCAGCATGGGCTTGTGAACGGATGTACGATGGAAAGGAGCAGTGCGTACTGAACTGAACTCACTTACTGAGAATAATTAGTTTCTCTATGCTTTTTTTAACTAAAATATCTCTATCTTGCTTTAATTTTCAAAGTAAATAACTAGGGTATGTCATTCATTAATAGAAATTGTAGCAAGAACCTATTTTGGGCACGTAGGAAAAGTGATTACTGTTAACAATAATTTAAGAAATTAGTTTCTTGTTTTGAACTTGTATGGATATTATTTTTTTTGTGGCTGGTTTTAATAAAGTAGTATACCATTTTAGAATCTTGATTAGTTGCACCAATTTTTAAAAAAACTTGCCATAGTAGTGTTCATACTTTTTTTACACCAGGACAAGCTAAAGTTGGCTAAAAGTAAAAATCTTTAATAAATTTGGGTAATCACATAAGTTTCATTCATTTTTGTGAAAAATCTAGAGGAATTCTGGATTTTTTAAGAATAGCAGTAGATAGCAGTTTTATTCAGGTTGTCGCTACAAAAAAAAGAACAGCAATATCTAAACAACTGTGGTAATGGTAGAGGAAAATATCACAACAGATCTAAATTTTAAAAGAATTTATTTGTGTTATTTCACTTATTACTTAAAAAATATTTGTGTGATATTTTTTTTTGTATTTTTCTCCGAATAGTCACGACTATTCAGACAAATATTTATAATCATTGATTTATCGATAGTTCATTAACTATAATATGGCGCGTTTTCGACCGGAGGCACCAGTTGACCTAAAGTGATGCTGTGACCGCGCGGTCTCCGCCCTATATCTCGAAAACGGTTCACCGTAGGAAAAAGCTTTCTGTACAAAAATTGTAGAGAATTTTATATTCTACAATATTGTTAAATATACAAATAGCAAAAAACCTATAGGAAATGAGATATTTACAAAAAAAGCGCAAAAAACCGATTTTTGTGACCCCCGACCATGAAATTTAATAGTTGCGTACACCCTACCATATGTAGGTTTTGAGACAACTTTTAGGGTGTCAATATACAACTATTTACAAACTTACAGCTAAGAATCTCGAATTCCGAGATTCTTACCTTAATTGAGCTAATTTGACTGGACTATATATTGTTTTTGATTGTAATAAACGATACTTGATTAGAGATTATAATTATTAATTATCTATTATTCTTATTAATATATTACTAATATTATTATGAAGAAGAAGCTGCAAAAAGTTTCTTATCTTCCTGTGTAAACCTGATTTTCAAATGTCAACATAAATTTATCTTGCTCAGTTCCCGTGATTTTCTGAGAATACTTTATAAAGTTTCCTTTACCTACAAGCAGTGAAACACTTCCGCTGCGCATCCTGCGGAAGTTGGCGGAACGACTTGAGAATCTGTTCCGAAGCGGATTTTCCTCAAACGTTAGTAGGAGTGGGAACTCGTTTAGAATCACTAGGTTAACGCGGAATGTGTATTTTTTAGTTGAATGCCAACTACGTAACATTACGTAGCTGGTTAGGATGATAATTGTTGATCTTATGGTTTAACCTCCTAAGGTTTCTCTTTTAAGAAATGTTATTTGTCGGCTTTTTTTTAACTAATTAATATTATGTACCTGTAGTCCGGATACTTTTGTGAGCGAGTCCGACTGGAACTTGGGCAGTGGAACCCCATATGGGTATAAATTAAAAAGGTTTGTTGAAACTACGTCACAAAAATTCAATATGGCAGTGATTTTTAAAAGGCTTATTAAAAAAAAGTTTTTTTAACACCATATCTTGTTTTTTTCTTCTTATAAGAACCCAAACCGCACCTACCACACCACATCAATCAGAGCGTTGTCTCTTTGAGCCCAAAGATTAACTGTAGACAAAGCGTTGTTGCATTAAGTTCGCCTATGTACCTCTAGCGTACATGAAGTTTAAATAAATAAATAAATAACCCAGTAGGTAAATAACGCATCTACATAATCTAGTCAGTCATCTTTATTGCCTATTAGGTAGCAGAGTTCTAGTTTTCCTGGTGACACAGAGACCTAGGCCGACCTTCAGAGGATGGTCGCGGTGACCGCCGTGACCTTGCTGTTTTTGCTGCGAGAACCACTCAGGCGCACCAACGGGCATCAGTGTGAGATGGTTAAATGGTATTATTATTATATTTCGTTAAATCTTTTGTTGCAATAAATTGAGGGGAATTAAAGAAACGATTGTCGGTTACGACTAAATTATTTTTACTGAAAAGGCCATTCTTTTTTTTTACTGATTTTACAGTTTTTTTACTTTTGTGATTATTTGTATTATTATCTTTTATATAGGTAAATACGTATATTTTTTAATAAGTGAATCTCAATTTTGAGTAAAGGCAGCCTCCTAGGTACTTTTTGGTGTAATAACCTAATTCCTTCTCTTAAATACTACTGCTTATAACATCAGCTATCTATCAGTGGAAGTCACGTCAAAATCGGGCAAGTCGTTTCGAAAATTACCTGGAACAAACAGACAAACAAAAATGTAAAAATAAATATATTTTGATATATTGACAGACCCTTCAATTAATTTATATACATGTATAGCCATAACTCGACTTGAACTAGATTATTTAATAGATAACAGTACCTAACTAATGACAGGATTTAATAATAGAGGCACGTATAAAAAACTAAAGGTTTTCCTTGACACATTAGTAACTGTAGCCAAGTCTAGAATTACCATAATTCATAGAAACACCTGTCCACAAGGTCGGTTATGCCGTGTATCATTCCGACATTCCTGTGAACGTTTTCTCAAAAATACCTTATCGTAGATCAAGGAAAAATCTCCCATAAGTTGTGTAAGCGGTTGCGTCATGGCAAGTGTTGGCGAATTTCATGGTTTTCGTTCAAGGGTTCCGTTGAGTCAATCACATTAGTCATTGTCTTAATTAAATGTTTACCTTTAACGTGTTACGACATCGCGTACTTACTCGTACCTACTTACTTATTTTGAATAATTATTTTAGGAGTGTTTTAAAGCTCTGTAAAGCTTACGATACAATCTAGGGGATATTTCCCCCAACACAACGTGTTTTTTTTCTACGAAGGAAAGACTATGAGTGACATTAATGGTGTATTTAATTGTATCACTGTTTGTTGTTATCAAATAATTTCTCTCTGCCGAAGTAGAGCTAGAGCGAGTGTCAGACTTTTACTGACTAACCTTTTACTTTTACTGACTGTCTCTTACTACCCACTCAAACATTTACCAGCCACTGTATTTGTCTTTTGTTCACAATTTCTATACAAATGGAATCCATTCCACTTTTCTCAATTCTAATTTATTCAACTATATTATTAATTCTGAAAAGTGTTTTGATATCATTCAAACCATTGTACGTGGGCAGGCAAGTGTAATAACATCTAGAACTATACGCGAAGCTCATTACCCGATGAATGAAAGACAAACAATGAATGAAAATTGTGCTACAGGGTAATCCTTAAAATGGCATTGAACTGTAGTTGATTCCCTTTATGTCTATATTCGTGACACGTGCCTGCGTCGCTACAGTCCTCGGCATTCCTCGGCAATCCTCGGAAGACCTCGGCAGTCGTCGGCAATGTCGAGGTTGACATGACCCTACCAGTCGAATTAACCTACGTAATTTGCGAATTGTGAAGGTTTGTCGTTCTCAGTGTCAAACCACGGATAGAATATTTAAGGAGGTTAATGAGCTAATGTGGGTATTGGTTTCGGAGAATACGTTTTATTGTTTTGTATTACATAAGTTGGAACGATCATCTGATTCAACAAATGTATATAAACATACACTATCGAAGGTCTTTCAACGCCTTTTATGGCAATGCGACTTTGCGAAACGCATTTTTATAGCAAAAATTGTTCTTAGTGATATAAAAATATGTTGACAAATATCGCGTCACCGCATCTTTTGCCACATAGCATAGCAAAGCATCAGCCTTATAATGTTCTCACTGCTGAGACTCAGGCCCAATCCACCACGCGAGCCCAGTACCGGTTGGTGAATGTCACATGTCTTCGAATTTTTGGTTTTAGGATATGCCGGTTTCCTCACGTTGTTTTCCTTCACCGTTTTGAGAGCACATCTTTGCCACATTGTCACGTCGCATTTTGTATTAGTAAAAATGATTTGACTGTACGATAGTAGTGACACATAGGAGTAAAAGTAGAACTACATTGGCCCCACGTGGACCACGTACGCCGATCTCCATAAGCGTTCATTATGGAAAACTTCATTTTTATTTAGATTCTATTACTGTGTTTATCAGTTTGTCACCTCATTAACAGTTTTAAAATCACTATGTCGCTTTTGAACAATAAATTAGTTCAATTTTCATTGTTTTCTGACAGCCAGGTCAATACCCAGCGGCGTATTTATTGACATGAAGCGACATATAAGGACGTGCGAATTAAACAAACGGTTCCATTGTTTCACTGGCTTTATTTATATGGGAACTTAATTGTAGTGCCAAATTGGTTTTTTACTTTGGTTGTAACTGTATAGATTACGTTTACCATAAATATAGGCTAACAAATTCGTTACTGAGGGTACTCCGTAATCGCTCTTCTGAGTTGCGAATTGTTTGAAAGAGTTACCGTGGCAAAAACAACTGAAGGAGCACTGAGCATTTTACCCAGTAAATGCCTGACACGCCTTTTCATTTCACTTTGAGCGAAAGAAGTTATTTGATGATTTCCTACTTCAATAAAAGAGGCTCATCCGGGCCTCGGAAAGAAGGACCCTTATATCTACATTTATCTACAGCCATTTATAATTTTTTTGGCTTTAAATTTTTAGCCAGTAAAAGTCTAACACGACTTCTCTCTCCACCATAAAGTGGGAGAAGTTATTTGAAGATTTCTCTCCATAAAAAAACATAAATTAAGCCTACTAATTTAGTTTAGGCATTCATAAACTAATACGCAACTAAAACTAGCTCTTAACGTTGAGCTTCAAGCAATTATGAAATCTAATTGGAAAAACGTGTGTAGCCGACTAACCCGTATCTCTTATAATCTGCATAAAACATTCGAACTAGTTATACGAATGTCATATGTTTTTCCCACGAATAAAGACGCATCTGCACCACTATAAGATAACCTTAGATCGTCAAATAACCGTTGTTTATTTATGAATGTTGCAAGGGTCCTGGTAGGCTGGTCGTGCATATACATAATATATTAATAGAGATGACACGACTAGGCTTGTCAAAACGTTTACATAACCGTGATGTAATGCTAGCGACATGTGTATGTTACTGTAAAATTACAGATTACGCTAAATACTTAGATTTCCTAGCTAAAGCTTAGGTTTTGCAAGTCTTGTCTTAGATATATCTTCAAAAAAAAAGGAGTGTCAAATTTTTACAGGCTAAAATCCCCCGTGTTATCATTTACATGTCTCTTAGCGATTATCACAGATGGTTTTTCGTCAACTATTTATGCGAAGATACTGCATCCTAAGATACAGGATCTCTCTAATTTAGGCATCAGGTCTCAAATTTTTAATTGACCATTGTGCTGGTACTTTATATTATGTGTCAAACATTTATTTTTACAATTATTTTTTTGTAATTTTTTTTTACTAGTATTAAATTAATGTATTTTATAATAAGTTTTGTGTACAATAAAGAATTAAGACTAAGGCTATTTATTATTTAAAAAAAAAAAAAACTAGAATTTACCATTGTTCAGACTGTTACGGTAAATATGTCTGTAAGTCTCGTGAAACAGCGTCAGATGCGCACGGCTCTACGAATAGGAGATGGCTAATTAAGTACAAACTTGGAAACTGCTTTACCGATTTTAATGTAACTTTCACTGCAGTGTGGGTGGGCATCGTTTAGCAACGCTTTTGTGGAGGACTTGCAGACCGCTGACTTTGTTTCCGTGTGTTAGGGAAGTTTCGAAACTCACTCTACTGCAAGTAAGTGTTGATTTATAAATTCGCCATACTCACTAAGAGTAGGTAAATAGGCGCAGTAAGTACTATACTCCGTTTGTTTAGGTAGTTAACTAAAGGTAAACAGTCTTGGTATGTCTTTTTATATTAAAGAGGTCGTATATAATATACACAAAGATTACTTAAATTTAGTTTATTAGCTAACATCGATTTAGGTAAATACCCATTTGCAAAGATTTTTACATACAATTTATAGACAACTTTTAGATAAAAAGACATACCAAGATTGTTTACCTTTAGTTAACTACCTAAACCGATAGACCATAGACTATGTAATATGGATTTGGATTTGCGACTATCCTTTTCATTTCATCATCATCACACACACAGCCGATAGACATCCACTGTTAGAGATAAACCTCCCCCAGGTGTAGACATAACGACCTGTCTTGTGCGGGTTTGCGGACAGCGAGCCATGTACAGCTCGCCTTCTGGCCGTCCGGTAAGGACTAAGCCTAGGTCGGCGACGTATTGTGTTTCACGCGCACCTAAGATGGATGTCAGTAAAATTGATGGAGCTTGTCTCAAGGTGGTCCCGCAGCCCTTGCAAGAAACGGTAACTGAAGGCACACTGTGGATTTTAGTCAGTAAAAGTCTGACACTAGCTCCAGATCCACTCAGAGTGGGGAAGTTGCTGCCGGAGTCTGTGTTTCCTCATAGCTTCAACTTAGAGATATTTAAGTCAAGAGTGAATAGGTTACTTCTAGGCAAGCTCTATCTTCGGCCCATTATCGCTCACCATCAGGTGAGATAGTGGTCATAGTGGTCTAACGAGAGCCTATCCATAATAAAAAAAAGTTAACTGCTTACTTCCTACCTCAATAAAAAAAATTAACATACTGGTTTTCAGTTGCATCAATTGACTTGATTATGCAAAAAATATTAGCAGATTGAATACAACTAGTTTTATAATCCTTCTAGGCACTCAATTATTATTACATAATTGGAAAGAAATATGCAGGTTGGCGTTATTAATATTATAACTAATGTGACTTTTAAACGTAATCAAAATATCTGTAATTGATCAACTCAAAAACATTTACTTACAATAAATTATTAAGTCCTGTCGGAATCTGTGTTTCCTGATATAATGTAAGTGGTATTTAAGTTAAGAGTGAATAAGTTACTTTTAGGCAAGCGAGCTCGATCGTCCGCCACATCATCGCTTACAATCAGCTATGCTATTCTCTAAAAGTCATTTTCATGGCGACGAGCTCGACGTCGAGACAGCCGTCAAACAGCGAACGAAAATGTATGAAGAACTGTCATAGTCAACTCACAGTTGCAATTGACAATGACAATTCTTCATACGCGTTCGACGTCGAGCTCGTCGCCATTATGACTTTTAGAGAATAGCACCACAGGTGAGATAGTAGTCAAACGAGAGCCCATCATCATCATCATCATTTCAGCCGAAAGACGTCCACTGCTGGACATAGGCCTCCCCCAAGCGTCGCCACAACGATCGGTCCGAATGAGAGCTCATACTTATTAATAAAGAAAAAGATATATCAAAGAATCACAAATGACTAATCTAAATTCCATTTATTCATGTCAAAATTTAATGGTTTTGCTATAAATTCATATTAATTTCATTACATAAGTAATGGGAGATTGTCATGTTCATCTTTTCAAATAATTGGGACATTATTTAGTAAAGTTGTTATATAAATATATGATTAATGTGGTCGTACATAACACACTTAGATATCTATGTATGATTGATTGCTATGGGTTAAGAGCGTTGCTTAGAATCTCTTTTGGTTGGAGCGACAGGTTTTGTTGCGGAACTCTTTACGATTTTTTATTATGATAGTCCAAGATCCCAGGAGCTCACAGATATTAATTATTTTCTGTTTAACTAAATCTGTGAGATTGAGTAATGTATGTTTGTGCTTTGAACGTATTATAGTACTACTAGCTTCTGCCAGTGCTTTCATTTTCACTTTTTCATTATTAACTGATTAATTAAATTATTAAATTTCTTCTGCAAAATAGATATAAAACACGGCAGTCAGAAGAAAAGGGACGAAAACTGATAAAAGTTAGCAGGTAGGTACGCATACCTGTACGAACTACTCATATGCATATATTTTGTTAATCATGTTGTTATTAACTTCGAAGTTGAAAGTTGTAGTAGATATAATAAAATATTATAATAATTGTTATCTCGAAAGATTTCAGAAAGCAGCTTTGAAATAAAGTCCTCTTTGTGTTTATTCCGTTTGATACTCACTTTGTGTGTTGAAATTGAAACCGCTAATTAGCAAAAAAAACCCTCTAAGATCTACATTAATCTTCTTTAACAAATGTCTTTGAAACCGTTTGCTCCACACAAATAAATATGAACACGTCTACTAAAAATACTAACAAATACAACATCTGAATTATTAGTCATTACCAATAAACATGTCTGCTGTTTTTTATCTGAAGCCTTAAAAAGAAGACCATGACAAGTTTTTTTACAGATTATAATGTCTAACGAACTATTGAGTTTCGAATACGTTTTAAAAAGAATTAGGTTTTGAGGTTCTTTTCGACGATCAGCCTCCAATTTGGTAAGAATGAACATTTTATTTCAACATTTTTTCCGCCGATCCATAAAAAAATACAGATTCTGATGCTACAAACCCTATTATGCGATCGAGAACTCATGAATTATTTATCGATACCGTATGCGGTATTGAGTATCGAGTTTGGCGGGATTTCGTAAATCGATGAACTCTTACAAGTGTTCGGATACAGTATGAAAGCTTGATAGGTGATGACTACTTCTATTGTACATACGTGGGAGATGAAGAGATATGGGTGTTAGATACATATTTATGTATCGTTTTGTAACACAGAACAGGTTGGCAATATGTGTCAGTACTCACAGTGTTTTGATGTTATCAAAAAGAATAGTAATACAAACTCGTTAGTGTCTAGCATTGCAACAGATCGAACTCAGAGTTACCAGTACATCGCCTTCAATGAAAATTAAAATTTTATATTAGCACAGGATTAATTTAATGTTCAAAAAGAAGTCAAAACAAAATCCAAGCCTGTCATTGAGACGGATATTTATTAACAAAATCCATTTACGCTTAACAAAACACAATCTAATTAACTCAGACAGCGCAGGCCGAACTTTTGAACCTAACTTTTGGCTGATGTTTACAAAATGTCTGCCACACAAATGCTCGGTGTGAAATCAAAAGAACAACAAACAAAATCGGTTAGCCTTCACGCTTAATTAGTCTGTTGTATCGAACAATTAATGTTGGTTGTTTCACGGGAGGTACTGAGATCGATTCGTTAGAGGAGTACTTGCGCAAACGCAGTTTTAGGTGGACTCCTACGCATGGGTGTGAGATCTTTCAACATAGAGAACAGACTAAACTTTATCTAGGCAGGTATGAAGTAAATAAAAGGCAGATAAGTGTGAGAAAAATAAAAGGTTTGTGCTGATTATATATTGTCTTCTAGGATTCTGGTCAGGCCACGCGATACCCAACAACTTTGCCCGCTTTGGGTGGAGAGCTAGAGTGTGGCAGCCTTTTACTGACGAAATTCACCTGTGTTATGAGGGCCCCGGTAACTTTTTCGAACATTCCCACAACCGACGGGAGAAGCTTGTGAAGTTATCTTTGTCACCAAGCTTTAAAAAATAGAGACAAATCAAGTGTGTGGTCCCATCCCCTCTCCTAGAGAGGGGGCCTGAGTCCCAGCAGTGGGAACATTATAAGGCCGCTATTGTTAATGCAAGTGTGTGGTCAGCACGTTACTTGGTCTGTCTTGGAATGGCCATTTATTATTTAAGGTTATGTGTCAGTCGCATCTGTTTAAGGTTCAGTTGAAAACTAGGCGTGCTTCGTAATAGGTACACGCCTGGACGAACGATTCTTAATTCAAAGATGCAACACCTGTATATGATGATTGCGAAATGATTTGATAACCACTCGAGAGACGTAATGGTACATGTTCCGTTAAATCGGCAAAGTGCGTGAGCTAGGCATATTTACAAGTAAATTCTTGTTTGATACTCGAATCGTGTTTGTTTTTCTTGTGTACATCAGTAATAAGCGGTTACCTAAATCGGTCGATGAAATTTCAATTATCACATAACTTCGCTAAATGTGAATCAGAATAGAAAATGTGTTACATTCGATTGTAATGTTTGCTAATTATGTTGAATTAGTATTGATATGCATATGTATTAGGCATGATTGATTGCTTCATTTAATGGATAGGTATATTTTTAGGTGCTTGCTTAGTCAATAATCTAATTAAAGGTATATTGGATAAGCTAGGGAAATCTGAGCCCAGTTTTGCCAAGGCGTATCGAGTTACTAAATTATTGGGTAGTGGAGGTCAGAAATGCAGTCGCTCCATGTAATATATATATACTAATATTATAAAGAGGTAAATAATATTATAAAGAGGTAAAAATTGTAAGTTTGTATGTAGGGGGTAATCTCTGGAACTACTGGTCCGATTTGAAAAATTCTTTCAGTGTTAGATAGCCCATTTATTGAGGAATGCTATAGGCTATATACCATCACGCTACGACCCACGGGAGCGGAGCAGTAACAAAAATGCAGGTAAAACCACAGGGGATAGCTAGTGTAATATATTAGTATTCAGCTGCATTCTAATTGACTGGAAGGGGACCCTCCAACGCAGTAGGGGATATCCCCTACTGCGTTGGAGGGTCCCCTTTGGACCACTTAGGAACACCTTCTTAGGAAAAACTTCTCACACTTTGGATGGATCGACAGGGAGGGTCAAATTTGTCTAAATCCACCTGTGTTCCTTCAGACTGATGCCCGCTAGGGCTGCGGGAACGACGCAAAGGACAACTCAAGGATTTTAGTCTATAAAAGTCTAGCTAACGGGAGAAATCATTAAATGATTTCCCACGAAAATAAGTATAGTAATCGGATAACAGTACTTCTAAAGATTAAACATAAACAACAGATTAATCTATTGAAACGAAGCTTATTCTCATCCGCAAATTCTGTCACCGATATCCAAAGATTTATTTACGACCATTGTTAAATATGTCCAAACAGTTACTTCTAACCGTTAATGCTAACACATAAGTATCATATAAGCAAAGCATATACATAAGGAAAGGAGGTCGTATGTGTGACTCTATCGGCGATTCCGAAATAGTAGCGACATTGGCAGCTCTTCAACTGTTTAACCTAATTAGATGGCTGTCAAATGGCTGTCAGTAAAGTTCGCTCTGTGTACTTGATATTAGAGATGTTACGAAGGTTTGAAAGATCGTAGAAGCTGCCTATTGATTTTGCACTTTTGATTCCGATTTCGGTTCCGATTTTTTTTTTATCGTAACTTATATCGCAAAAAGAGGAAAGAGTGGAGGAAGGCCTTTGCCCAGAAGTGGGACAGAAAAGGCTAATAAAAAAAAACTTGTATCGAAGGTACAAATTACGCGGGGAAACTCTATCCTCGTGCCGTTGTCGTTTCTTCACTTGTTATTTTGTTTCATATTTGGAATTTTATAAGTTTGCTCTTCACTTTACTTTTTTTTTGGTGGGAATTCATCAGAATAACTTCTCCTGCTCTAGGGCGGATCTGAAGAGATTAGTTTTAGTAGTGCTTCATTTGACGTTTCTGTTTTCGCCTCCGCTTCCGATTCTGCCTGTAATTCCGGCTCCGATATCGATTTTGTTTCAGATTTCGGTTCCGATATAACCAAACCCGTTACATCCCTATTTGATTCTTATGCAGTGTGCACGATAGGGTTAAGTTATTGATTCAAATTGAGCAGTCGTTATAAACATGTTTATAATAAATTCTTTGAAAGTAATAGGCGTTTATGTCGCTTTTTATTTATTGCCGTAATAAAACTTAGTATACAAATGAAAAGAGCGCTCAATTTATTTTTATTTTTCGCACATTGATAAAATACCTAATGGCATTCGAATCTTTGAATTTAAGTTAATTGTAGCCACTAGCTACATTATGTCGGTGTTGTAAAGCCTCCGACATGGTAGACCGATGACAGGTGAGGTGAGGGTCGAAAGAATTTTATGGGTCCGACACCCACAGAACCGTGATCATTGTGGTGACACTTGGGGGAGGACCATGCCCAGCAATGTAAATCTTTCGGCTGATTATATTGTATTTCGTTATTTATTTAAATAATTATTTTGTTTAAACAAAAATCAAAGAATAACCTTTAGCCGTCCAATAAATAATTCTTCCATCCACAAAGTTGAAGTACAGACCAGAGGATTAGTGCGAGTTGTTTTTACGTTAACGCTATCAAAACGTCAACCCCATAAACCGGGTTTTTGATTGGTTTGAGAGCTTGGAGCGGGCTAATCGAAGCGTCGAACGTCATAAATCGCATTAACGTAAAACAAACTTGTACAAGGCACTCACTCAAAACCCAAAGAAAGTATTTCAGAACAAGTTTCCTTTCCGGCCTGAGTGAGGTCGAATGATTCATGAGCACCCCTTATATGAACTAAAAGGTTGCGCAGCTCATTTCTTTATTACCGACCGATAAATTAAAGCGATATCCATCGCATGAGATATGAAGATGATAGCCTGTATTGATACCGGATAATGAAGGTGTAAATAAAAAAAGATAAAGAATAGCTTCCTGTATCTATCTACGTATACTACACGATGGATTTTGTATATAAATTGGCAATAATTGCGTCGTTGGTCACATGGGCTAAAGTTTGATTATTGAGCGTGGTGTCCTAAGTTCGATTCCCGGGTAGGGCAAAAAGTGAAATAGGGTTTTCTTTTTTTAGTTGCTCTGTTGCAGCTCTGAGCTTGGTAGTTGATGGTGTAAATTAAATTGATTATAAAGTACCTAGTTGCTGCTTGCGGCTTCGTTCGCGTGTTAGTACAATATTACCCCAAGAGAATGTAACCTTCGGGTAATTTTGTACTAAGTACTTTATATCGTGGGGGTATGTACTCCTGTATGCTATTCTAGAACACGGTCTACCTTTATACCGAAAGTTCAAAATCCATTCATCTTTTTCCGTGAAAGAGTAACATACATCCACACACAAACTTTCAAGTTTAGGTACAATATTATTAGTTTATTCAGGGTTGAACGTGTAGTCACACGACTAAACACTAGTCGCCCACTAGACCACCATTAATGTAGTGTATGGTAGGTGCGGGTGAGAAGCAGTCCTTTGAGAATTCGCCTGTACATCTTGAACTATTCGAACGATTTATAGCAGCAAGCTTGATTGGGTTCCGTACTACGAATATAGATCTCGGGTTAGTTGGTCCGCCGCAGGGAATAATGGAACAAATATTGGTCTCGCCGGTTAGTATAGTAATTGCCCCAGGTCGGGGTGTTTGAACAAGTCATTGCGATACATGGCATACATGCAATGCGTTGTAAAAAAGAGAATTTGATTTTTTTTGGGACGCCCTAACATGTAGTAGGTATTTTATAAAAAGTCTGACCTTGAATGCTACGGTGAAATGGGTAACAGTTAAATAATCCTTAGTATTAATGTTGTAAATGACAGACCACAGACATACTTTGTCAATGTTTTTACAGAACATGCAAGTATGTAACACGCTTTATAATCGAACCGACCAAAATTCGGCCAAGGTTGCCAAGCTCAAAGGAGACTATGTAGCCAAGTGACGGAAGTACCTATTATATAGTGCGCAAGTGTGTTCACAAACACAGGTCTACTCTCTATTCCATTCCTCTCATAGTCCGATGGGACGGCAATTCGACACGACCAACAGCTTTTTTTTTAAAATAATCTAATAACTTCCCTCGCTCTGGCTGACTATCTGCCCTGAAGCCTGCGTTCTTGTAGTCATCGGATATGTAAAAATGAACCCCGGGGCCCCGGAACGAAAGCAAAGAAGGAACAGAAGTGGGTTTTAGTCTGTAAAAGTCTGACACGCCCTACCGCTCCACCTAAAGCACGAGAAGGGAGAAGTCACTGGATAATTTCTCTCCTAAAAAAAATATCTTTTGTTCTTACAGTTGCCATTTCCATTCTAGGGCCACGTTAAGTCTTTCGAACAGCCCGCAAACTCCAGTAGTTAGTGTTTACATTGTTCATTCACAATTCAAGTCATTATTATGTCGTTGTCTCGTGAGTGAGTTGCTAATGAGGAAGCGATGGCTACGGAATGTTGATGGCGAGATCTAAGATACAGTACTCTTGATGTCACGCCAAAGGTGAGCAGGTCGCCTTAAGGTGATGAAGGCTGCTGCGATGTTTATCATGGATGTGCTCGTTGTTTAGTGTGTGTTGGTTACATGTTTATCTTAAAAACAGTAGGAGTGTGTGGAAACTATGCTTCTGATGTGATATTGTTTGATGGCTTGGAACCATATTTTTTCTGATTTTGTTGATATACGTAATTATTTAGTTATTGGAGGATGGGTAGGCCTTTAGTGTGGGACGCTACCTATGTCGACACCCTTACGTCATCCCATCTTTTATATTAAATCAGAAACCGGGGGCGTCTACATCTCTCACTCAACTCTTCATAGTCTGCCTTTCGTTTGAATTCAGCACCTTCGTACTCTTCTACCTGTGTTTATTGTAGTGTTTTTGTGTACATACATAAATAAAAAAATAAATCTGATGGCGTTCACCAAGGCTCGGCTCTTAGCCCGTTCTTGTTTAACGTTGTGCTCGATGTAGTTACGGCATACATCCAAGACCAGCCTCCGTGGCTAATGATGTATGCCGATGACATAGCCCTCGTTAACCAGAACAAAGCCCAACTTGAGCGCAAAGTCAACGTTTGGAAGGACACGCTGGAAAACGGTGGTCTGAGACTGAATGTGGCGAAGACTGAGTACATGTCCTATGGCAGCACGGATTCGAATACCATCCGGATAGGTTCGGACCTGATTACAAGGTCCGATAAGTTCAGGTACCTTGGATCCGTGCTGCACGAGTCTGGCAACGTAGACGACGATGTCCAAGCACGCATAGGCGCGGCTTGGGCGAAGTGGCGCGAGGTTACGGGCGTTGTATGCGACCGCAAAATGCCTCCGAAGCTCAAGGGGCAGATATATAAATGCATCATACGGCCTGTCCTTCTTTACGGCGGCGAGTGTTGGCCAGCACTGGGCAGACACACCCAGGAGCTTCGCGTCACGGAGATGAAGATGCTGAGGTGGATGAGCGGCGTAACGCGATCCGATCGCATACGCAATTCATACATCCGAGGTAGTCTTGGTGTCCGTGACGTGGGGGAAAAACTGCAAGAGTGTCGTCTGCGATGGTATGGCCACATCATGCGCCGCCCTAGGGAGTACGTTGGTCGGAGATGCATGGATATGGCTGTCCTTGGAGCTAGGTCCCGTGGTCGCCCCCGCAAGCGCTGGCTGGACGTCGTCAAGTCTGACATGAGAGCCAATGGCCTTGCTGGGAAGGATGTTTTCGACCGGGCAAAGTGGAGCAGACTTAGTCGGAAGGCGGACCCTGGCAATGGCCGGGATTAAACGCCAGGTAGAAGAAGAAGACATAAATAAAAAAATAACCTAAAAATTCAAGAATGTTGACATCAACCACAACATTAATTTAGTTTATTTACATTATTCAAACATTCTTTTTGTTTCTCATGAATGGTCCAAACATCAGCATCTATAAATAGCCGTTGTCACATCATGATGCGCATGTTTTCCTAGGATTGGGTTTTATCTGATTTGCATATTTTATGTATTTATTTATCGCACATTAACAACATAAACAAAAACCGCACACACACACATTTTACATTTTATTAGGGTCTTATACGAGTGTTTATATCAGAAGAGAGGTGCACAGTATTTAGCTACCTACATAATTAAAAAATAAGCGAAATTACAATAAATAGAAATAACAATTAAGAATCAATTCAGAAAATTTGGGTCTATGTATTGTACATTTGTTACTTATTCATGCTCGAACGGCAGAACGGAGTCTGATTAAACTTGGTACAAGGGTAGACATCGAATAGCACGTAGGACATTTTTAATCTCGGGATAATTTGCTACTCTCACGCGGGCGAAGCCACTGGCTGCAGCTAGTTTAATGCAAAACAATAGAAAAAAATAAAAAAATAAATACCTGGTGTCGAATGTTTATCTATTAAATTATAATAAGGCGAGGCGCGGTTCAGGTTTTCTATTTTTAATTCGAATCGTTCAGTGGGTCAACTGAAACTTAGAAAAACCTATTTTTATCATCCTGCTAAGTGATTTAAGCTAGGCTATAAGATGATTTATTTACAACATAAACTAGCGACCCAGCCCACAGGTGTAAAAAATCTTTAAAATTCTCGGTTTTTCTCGATTATAATGAGCATAAGTATATATATAAACCTTTTTCACGAATCACTCTGTCTATTGGTGTTGAATGCATTAAAGTCTGTTAAAGTCGTTTTTGAGTTAGATAGACGCGAACAGTCTCCCAACTTTGTTTTTGAATATATAGGTATTCTATATTAGTATGTAAGAATGTAAAAATATTCCTGTTATCATTGAATAATATTTGGATTCGGAATTCTGTATGCAGCTTTCAAAAGATATCTTCCACTTGGAAAAAAATGCATTGCTTACTAATATCACCATTACTGACTTTGTTGATGTGCTTACTCAAACATGCATTTATGGTGATGTGTGCCAATATTCCTGAGAATCCATTCTAATGAGGCTTATGATCAGTAGTGCACTTGTTTATTTCTATTTATGGATCAAAATTAATACTGTATTTTCAAAAGAAGTCAAACGACGCTCAACCCTAGATAAAGTCCCCGGTAATCAAATACAGTATTCAACTTATTTTTAGTTTGAATAACTTTATCGATCTCACGTCTCCATGTTCACATGTCTATTTCGTTCACATCACTTCACCACAGGGGCCTATTGTCAAACCACTCGATACTTCGATATATTCAGCCGTCCAGAGGGTAACGGATACGATGCCGATGACCCCTCATACCGTGTAGAATTTCATTAGAATATATTTCAGATTATAATTCACCATTTATTTGCATGTGACCGTTCGTCTTTTGGAGTTACTCGACAGGTTTTTTTGACAGTTGTCACATAAAATATTCGATGTGATATTTTTGTTGTTAGATCTGTGCTAAAAGCTGAGCTATATTTAGAATAACCATTTTGATGTTTGTTTTTTCTTCGGTTAATTTGTCTTCACCTTATAAAAATCTTTTAACTGTTAGGTATGTGCAAGCTTAAGATCGTTTGGTCATTGTGTCACTGTTTGAATAGTAATAGATAGGTACTTATTATTTTTATGGCTTTTCCCGATAAAATTGGCAAGCTAGTGTCATTTGAACTTAACAATAATAAAGAAACTTGCGCCATCAATATGACGCAAAGTTACATGGTCTTATCTACCTATACATCTAAAGGCAGAAACTGACTGACTGGCCTGTCAACGTACAGCCGAAATTACTGGGATAAGGAGTGTGAAATTTTACACAAGATGTCCTTTTATGACGTAGGCGAGCCCTAAGAGACAATTTCTCAAAATTAACCCACTAAGCGCACGAAATGGCGGTTCAAAATTTGTATGGAGAAACCTAATATCAGACCGCTGGCAGAAGCTAGTATCTAATAAATGTAATAAAAAAATGAATAATTCAAAAACATCTGAATCAAACATTCAAATCAAAGTAGATCACTTGGAATGATAAGATTGCCGAAACAATGAAACATTTGATTAATGTATTGAGGCCTTCGGTTTCGGCCTTGAAACGGCAATGGCTTAATCGATCATGGACAATTAGCTTCACGCTGGAAATTGTACAAATAGAGATTCATTGCCGAGTTACGTGTGGGGTATCTAACTACTGAATTAATCGGACATGAATTAAGGTGGGCGCGACGTTAGAATTATCCATACAAACGTAATACCAAAATCATTTGAAATTTAAGCATATTTACACCATAATATGATGTTATTCGGATTCAGACAATAATTATCTAGGTTCCTACATCGTCTTTTTGTTGAAAAACTTACCCCAAACGAAATTTAAGCGAATTTAAATTTGCACATTTTCACAGCGAAAATGTCATGTTTTTATTTGGTTTTTTCTATATTATAAACAACAATATTTCAAAATATCTTTCCGTAGGAACACAGATATTATTATCAAGTTATAAATACTCGAAACAATATTGGAAATACATTAATTTTTCATTCATCATTTTTGGTATTACGGAACCTCTCCCAAATTTCCAATAGTTTGTATTGCTATCACAGCAAGCAACTGTCAGTGTGCGGATGATGACTGTACTCCAGTCGGTGTGTCCAAGAATTGTTTATACTATCTGGATTGCTTCCATCAACCTCAAAAACGTATTTTTTTGCGTCTCAACTCGAGATAGCGCGCGGTCTCCGCAGGCCTCTTAAGATGTAGGATCACTAGCCAATTACTACTTTTGGCTAAATTTTTGTCTTGACGTAATGTTAATTTCGTTGATACAATTTATTGCAGAATTAAAATTCAAAATCATTGGACTGTGGTTCTGAATATAAAAAGAACAGAATTAATATCCGTGAATAGGTTTCCTTGATCTATATACTAAGTTTTAATTGCTTCGTTTTTTTTGCCATTACAACTCCACAAAAAGCAAATAACACAAGCACAACATGCCATTAGAATACACCCCTGTTAATGTCAGTACACGCTTAGTCACGGTGTCTTCGAGTATGGTAATGTGTGTTTACACAGTCGTCCCATCGACGCCACACTTGAGCCAAGGTCAAGAGCCATTGTGAACCAACACACCAACGTTTGATCAACAGCCTGATACTCCGAATTTGCAATACGTTACATTGTTATTCTTATCTCATTGGCCGGCCAAGATTTATGTGCCGGAGTAGCAATGTATGCCAAACTATTGTAAGGAGACTCTAAACATAAATTATTGGTACAATATTGGATTGGACAAGTGTCGTTCTTATTGTCATTCTATTCTAAGATTACGAATAGATGTTTGCTTTTTAATGGCTATTACATAAATGCGTGAAATCCGGCTTGAAACTTTTAAAGGATCATTGAATTACGCGTAAAACGACTATTTCTATGTGTCGCAATTGTTGAGAGCATAGCCATGTTAAGATGTCAGCACTTCAAGATTTAGGATAAGGTTTTTTCTCTGTAGTGTTAATGACTTGCGAAAAAACTTGAGAGAGATGTTGACTGATTGCGAAGATTGTAGATATACTAATTGGTAAGAAGGCGTTTGAGTTGATATTGTTGTCGAAACTGTAGCGTTTAATTCATGAATCCCCGACCGGTCTCATGCGACCGCGCTGTTATTGTCTTACTATTGTCTCGTTTCGCGGGTATTGATAGGTTAAGGGAGCACGAAGTACACGTATACTGGTAAGGAAGGTAGTTTCATAGGGAAGGTTGAGTAATTGGATTATGTAAACTAACATTTTTCTAGGGCTTCACTGCCATGGTTTATCCTATGAGTCAAAATTAGTCTTTGACACGTATTGGTAAAGCTTTATTTATTACATACACAGTTTTCATACATCAGATCAGTATACATTGCCAGAGATTATCTTTCACAATCAATCAGAATATACCTGTATATCTGTTCTGTCTGTCTATCAATTGTATTATTATTCCTTCTTCTTTAATTCTGTAATGTACATTATAAATTATAAAAAACAGTGACAGAGTTCAACTCAGAGTTCGCTTGTCTCCCAGCAAACCCTTCACACGTCTGTCTCTGACCATTGCGAGTCCAGTTAGATTATAGACGGATTGATTACTCAGATACACGCGAAACGAGACACAATAGTAAAACAATAACAGTGTGTGATGAACACGATCATTTGTTCTGTGTCTGGGTGTAATTTATCTATAATATGTATGTATTTAGAAATATATAAGTATGTTTATCAGTTGTCTAGTACCCATAACACAAGCTCTGCTTAGCTTGGGACTAGATGATGTTGTGTGAAAGTTGTGGGATAGATAGATAGATAGATATTTAATAACAGCGCGGTCTCATAGGACCGGTTGGGGATTCAAACGTTAATGCGCATTGATTCATGCTCGTGAACCAAATATAACAATAACAATAAACCTGTATGCCCGGAAGGGTTGGGTAGAGTTGCCAATTCATTCATTTTATTTATTCATAAATAATTTACACTGAGTTGAATTCATGCATGTACATGCATACAATTAACATAAAAAAAAAACAGAATGCAACTATGAAATTTTGGATAATATTCAAATAAGTTCATAAAGTTCCAAATATAGTGGTGAACAATAATAATAATATTCCACAACATTCGCACAACGCCATCTAGTCCGAAACTAAGCCGATGCTATGAGTACTAGGAAACTGGAAACCCTGGAAACCTACTTATTTTTCTAAATACACACATATTATAGTTAAATTACACCTAGACACGGAACAAAATAATGATAGTCCACACACACGACCATTAGTCTTGACTGGGAACCAAACCCACGACCTACAGCATAGCAGTCAGAACCGCTAAGCACTAGACCAACAGGCCAGCCATATAGAACATTTTTGAATGTAATTTAAAAAGATATTATATTTTATTTTTATTATGTACTTAACGTAAACTAGTGCTTAACTGCGATCCCACCTGATGGTAAGCAGTGATGCAATCAAGGTGAGGCGCACTAGTTGGCGGTATAATCGAATGTTTCCAATAATTTTTGATTCCATAAGTTAATTGAGCCTTTGTTTTGTCCACAGTGGTCCAGTAATGCGCTGACATGCCGATAACAGCCGTGTCTCGTGAGTCGCCGCCCGCGTCGCCTTTGCTGCATGCCGCTACCTACGAGGAGGCATTAGCCACCGTATGTATTTATTACTAGAGTATTTTTTACTTTGTACTGCCAGTGTGTAAGTGTAGCCACTGGGGCTATGGGTTCGCTTCTGTAAGGAAACCCCGGGGTCCAGGAAAGCAAGGCTTCGAAGGAATTTCTCCCGCTCTAGGGTGGCTCCGATGTGGCCCACGATGGAGCACGTTTGCTTAGACCTATTCACTCTACACTTAAATGCCCCCAAGTCAGGAAACACAGACTCGTGAAGCGGAACGGCTTGTCAGACTTTTACTGACTAAACCCAATCCTATGTTCCTTCTTTGCGTTGCGCTGCAGGACCCTGGATTTTCCTTTTGGAAGCCAACCCATAGCCTCCGTAGGCTTCGGCTATTAAAAGTACCTACGTCTAGCTTGCGTTTGACTTAAGTACTTACGTCTATTTAGGACTACAGTAAACTCAAAGTTTAAAGAATATGAAGCTACAAAATAACATTCATAATATCTGCATTGAACATAACAGAGAAAACGCACTATTGATTTTCTGTAAGTTCCATGCTTTCTGTGTAGATGGCGCTGCTAGTTACAAAACAATAAAACGACTCAATGCCGAGTTCCATTATTGTGACATTACAAGTAGGTTTAAGATTACCATCGTTAGTAGTGGTACCTTCAGCTTAGTCATAGTAAATACGATATTGATTGTGGAAAAAGGAAAATCCACATATACTCGTAGAATTTGGTTAGGTTCGAAAATTAAAACCACAATTTGTGTTTGCTATTATCTTTTAGTAGGTAAACTAAAGAATTTCCCGAGTAAATTAATGACAACATATAAATGCTTCACTGATTACCTAATGCGAACGTAGGTATATAAAAGTACACGATGACGTAGAAAACTGGAAAAAACGATTCTACTCTGCTATTTACATGTAAGATTTTCCTTCGATTGTTAGTCTATAGGTAGTAAAGGTGGTATGACTGAATAACTACCTTATTGAGAATATGAAACTATAGTTTGAAAAAAATGGTCCTTTGATATAAAGAAAAAGAAAAGAAAGAAAGAAAAATGATTTATTTGGTACAGCACAAGACACAGATAATCAAATTTTAAAATTAATGAAACGAAACAAAAAATAAAAAGAAAACAGAAAAAGAAAAACAAATAGTTAATCCTTTTCATTGAGCATCGGGTTGGTGCACATCAGTTGCACAAACGTTATGGCGTCTTTCTGCGATGAATCTGTTGCTACCGAGGGAGACGGCTGCACGCGTCAATCGTATCGTATGGACATTGAAAATCCTCTGACCCCAGCTGCCTTGATCCCTACTATCGGCCGTCCGATAACCGTCCAGACCGAGCTCGAGTCGACAGCGCGTAGTTTTCCACGCGTGCCTGGAATAGATGTCAGCAAAACCATAGGGGCTCTACAAGGCCGATGCCTGCTAGGGGCGCCAAGAATTTCTAAAAAGGAAACCTGCGGTCCTAGAACGCAAAGGGCCAGTGAAGGGTATAGGTGGGTTTCAGTCGGTAAAAGCCTGACATGCTCTGCCACTCCACCCTAGAGCGGGGTAAGTCATTGGATGATTTCCCACCACAAAAAAAGCCATTTCGTTGCAACCACTAATTTATATGTCAAGTGGATATAGCAATACGACCTACTATATGGTCTGCTAATACTTGATACATATGATTACCGTGTATTTTCACTTTTAGCTGTTTCCTTGAGGTAGCGTGCTTACCTAATATTTGTATGACTTGGCACCGATAGTACCGGCAATTCGTGCAAAACGTGATGTTCCTATTGTCACCGATTTCATTAGGCATGTTTGTGTTTATTATTTACGAACGAATAGGTTTCATTATTGTTGCATGTTGGATGTCATGTTTAAAATCAGCGCAGAGTTGTTGCTAAAAATTTTCAATCTGTTCTAAGTTAAGGAACTGAAAATCAAATTATACTACAAATGTAACTTATAATTACAAAAGAGAGGTGGGTCCAGTTCATAGTAATCTTTAGAAAAATCTATGTGAAATGTCGCTGGAAATAGAGCCTAAGAATGTAATAATGAGAAAAAATTATTTAGAAAATTGGACAATTAAGATATGAATGCTGAAACGTAAAAAATAAACTGAATTGACAAATCAATTTGCACGTGCAAACAAACCGATAAGTAAACAGCAAAAACAGCGCAAAATCACACTTAAAATGGAGTTTAAACATCGATTCGCTATACTAATTCCTTATCACCTTGACATGCGATCTGCAGACATTGGCAAAACCACCAACTGGCTACTGTACGAAGTGTGTGTCGAGTACTGCGACACGTATCGGAGCAAGCGAGCGGATTGCCCCACTGTGTGAATGGAAAATGGCCATAATAAGCCAAACGGACGTAGTACAATCCACCTGCATACAATAGCTTAGTAGTTTAGTTTGTTCACAGCTTCCACCGCGCGGCCTTCTCGCGGATGCGTTTACCGCGAGTTATCACCGGTCAAATTAAAAATATATACAAATCAGTCACACGACATATACGTGTTGTAAACGACAACAGTTTATAGTGAATCCGATCGTGACTGCATATGTGAAGTGCTGATAAAATAAGTGCCGATTTTATGATACGAACCTTCCATCGTGTTTTTAAAATCGTTTGTTTTATAGGCTCGTTAAAAAAATATTTGTTTTTACCACTGAAATGTAACCGTGAATCATTAGCGTGTGTAACGGTTTTGCTGTGAGGAGACCTTGGCTTATTTTTTTTATTGAGATCGATCTAATTATGTAGTTAAGTTGTGCGATGTTTGGGTGCGATTTTCTCACGAACACTGAAGTATTGGATCGGTCACGACATTGATTTACTCACGGAATTATTTTTTTTGGCTGTGGGCTCGGCTTCACGCTTGATTTTACGCTACAGTTATTTTAGATCACTTAATTTACCACGAATAGTAGCGATATTGTTACAAAAAACAGACGTATACAAACTATCAATAACTGCTTATTACGTGAATAATAAATTGATTTAAAATAAACCGGACACTGTTAATAAACGACTGCAGGAAATCATAACTGGAAATTGATCGTCGAACGCCCGTTGATTTTATTATGAGAATACAATCGTTTTAATCTACAAATAATTTTACTGGAAATTCATAAATAGTAAAAGGCTTTTTAATTGAATACTGAGCATAATAAAGTAGCAAAGTAATTAATATGTTTAAATGTAAATTGGCAAGGGATAATTTTCGGTTGTAGTCGGAAGTTATCAAATGACCGTGTATTGTTTCAACAACTGAATGAAACGGAAGCTTTGTATTGAACGATGGATTGTTTTTGAGATTTATCTAAAAAATCTTGAAACAGGGCTAGGTATATACTTGACCTGATGGGATGTTTGAAAGAGTTGCCGTGGCTCTGGAATCAGGTGATCTCACCAGATGGTGAGGCACACTAGTTTATTAAGAGCCTATTCACTCTAGCCTTGAAGACACCTAAATTATAATACTACAAATAGTATTATTAATAGTAGTAGTATTAACCTATCACATACCCACAAAACGAGACACAATAGTAAAACAATAACAGCGCGGTGTCATAGGACCGGTCGGGGATTCATGAATTAGCTATTAATATACTTAAGTACCATTGTTTTCTAAATAGTACCTTCTTTTTATGCACCTGCCTTGTTATCTATCGTCCATATGGACATAATAATAATTCTTCGTTGTATCTTTCCTGTATCATATAGGTTGAATAAAGAGGTAAATTAATAAATAAACGAACATCGTTATGAATACAACGAAGCAATTAGTTTTTCTTTAACTTGAACTTACTGTTAATTGTGAGTAGTATACGTAATAACAAGAGCGTGTTCGTCTGATTACCTAATTGTACTAAACTACTAACAAGTAACATTATGGACGAGTCTATGATAGAAAGTTGATTACAAGTGGATAATTGCTACCTGAAATTTAATTTCCAATACCGGCACAATACCGTGTATCTCCATTGTGTCGACTACTTGAAGGACACGGTGGAGCATGCGGTGGAGGTCGTCCCGCTTGGACGGAGCCCTGTTCTCGTGGAGACGATCGGTGGTGATATTTGGACCCGGGCCCTGGTTCTGGCCATGGTCCCAACGGGTCATCTACGGAGCGTAGCGTTCCACGGGCGCCTCAAAGTTAGATGTCAATAAACTGTAGAGCCTATAGCCTTTTCTCAACTGAGTTGAAGTCGGCATCCATTTAAAATGAATGCAGTTGGATACCAGTATTTTATAAGAAGTGACTGCCTCTCTTCCCCTTGGCAAGACTGGTATCAGATTTCCTAGCCTCTGTCAATTGAGATGGTTAGCAATCCACAGCCCGACCTTCGCGGCTGTTCTTATTTTGCCACAAGTTCCGCATAGTTCTGTAATATTCCTCTACTATAATATACATGTATTATACACCTAAACCATTTCCATGAACCATTCTATCTATTGGTGAAAAATTAAAATCTGTTTAGTAGTTCAGATATCGTGTTCATTCAGACAGATAGTAGGTGGTGGATTTTAGTTTATAATACCTATATTTTAAGGAATTTATTCATGTATCGTGTAATTTTGAAATTGCTTATTGGATCCAACGCTCTAACTGTGATCTCGCTTTATTATCAATGGTTTGCTGGAAGAAAACATAAATTCTGATATCACTCTATGTTATAACTTGGTTGCGTGTTAAAAAAATATAAATAAATAAAAAGGACCTTTAAGAACCAAATATTTCTGAGGTACATAATAATATGACCGTTCACTCCACATAATTATAATGTACACGAATAGGTCATCAGTTCACGATCAGAGCCTTTCATAATCCTCCAATCTTAATACCAAATCCTGCACTATCAATGTAAAAACAACATTCTTTTTGTAAAGCGGCGTTTGCGCATGTCGATTATGATCATAATTATATAATCATTCACCTGTCCTCACTTAAACTTATTCGAGGCACCTAGTAAGTCAAATTTGAAGATTTGTGACCTCAACTGCATTATACCTCATTAGTGAATACATTATAGGCTGATATGTAGGCCTATAGGTACGCAGTATGAATAGTTTCTATTTCTGTACATGTTTATCAACCTTTTCTGGCTTTATCCGGTCTGGGTAGAGCGAGACGAAGTGTCAGACATTTACTGACTAAGCTCACGTTGCTCTTTGAGTTACCAAACTCTTTCAAACTATCCGCATCCCTGGGACTTTCTGAAGACCATCGGGAATTGCTGTAAGGGATACAGATTTCGTCGAACGAAAAGGTCAACTGAAGGACATAGACAGGTTGTAGTCTGTAAAAGTCTGATACGTGCTCTAGCTCCAACTTGCCACCATCCAACCTAGATCGGAAGTCATTGTATGATATCTCACATCAAAATAAAAGCCGTAGAATAATCCACCACTTTGCTTTTCACCCATATATCTACTTTGGCACAATATCAACAATAGATCTACACTTAACCTTATACCAATGTGTGTGTATTACGATCGTTATGTCACAAACTACGGTCGGTTCGTAGCCTTGGTCGCAAATCCATCTCACTCAAAGGTTGCTTACTTAATAACTATAATGTATGGTATCATCAGGCCACTTCAGATGTATTATTAACTACAGTAAAACATACATACATTATGGGTAATTTATGTTAGTGTGTCTGTTGTAATGTGTCTTTCAAAGGAGGGACGGAAACGTTCTGGGAACTTTTTAAATAGAATCTATTTTTATTTTAGCTTCAGCCTCCACCCGTTTGAAAGTGAAAAAATGTCCTAAGAGAATATGGCACCCGGCACTTTTGCAAAAATGAGTTAAATATCTAAAAATGATTCTAAAGCAATATAAAGTAATTAATATTTATCCAAAAGTAAAGTTAAAAGTTGTAGTATAATCTCATCTATGTATTCTTAAGTCATTGATTTGTGCCACAGAACATATATTTGTGCGTTGTCAATTTAAATGCTTCTCCTAAAAACTTTTTGCATACAACACTGTTCAATTTTGACAGTGTCGTACCGGGGGGGGGGGGTGCGATATACTCCCAGGATGAAGGTAGAACTACATTGCGCACACGTGTACCACGTTTGCCTATCTGGCGGCGTTGGTCTACATACACTTTATATGGCAACTATGGTCTGTCGGTTTAGGTAGTTAACTAAAGGTAAACAATCTTGGCATGTCTTTTTATCTAAAAGTTGTCTAAAAATTGTATGTAAAAACCTTTGCACCTAGGTATTTACCTAAACTGATGTTAGCTAATAAACTAAATTTACCTATATTATACCTATATTTTATACGACCTCTTTAATATAAAAAGACCATAGACTGGTAGAGCTACATTAAATCTACGCCACGCGATGTTGTTCTGCATACAAATTAAGTGTGGCCCACGTGTGTCGGTCTTATCTAGTTACCACTTAAAAAGCATTCTATGTGCTATTTCCAGGACATACCTAACCTAGTCTTCCAGTAAATCCATTTTAGCGTGAAAGGGTAACAAATTTTTTGGTTCATGGACATGTCGGTTTCCTCACGATGTTTTCCTTCACCGTGAACCCGCGATCTACAACTCGTAAGTCGTAACGTCATATGTATTTACGTACAAACTTATGACTTTATAAATATTAGTGAGATATGATATCGGTGGTGAATGCCTCTGACATTACTTCTAAATATCAGAGGTCAGATATATTTTAGGGTAGACCGAAATGTCAGATTTTCTGGTAGCAATATTTATAGATTTTAAGAGTTTTATTGTTGTGGAACTTTTCTGGGAAGAGGGCTATATTTAGATAACCCTCTTATATAATAAAAGCAAAGCCAAATTGAAATACCTTAGTAGGTATTTTTATTTGGCTTTACTTCTTAAGGATGTTTAGGATCGTTAGCTATGGGTAGCGAAGGGGTATACCTATTATATACTCCTTCACCTTGATTGACCTTTTTAACTTACGATTACCAGTTAGTAAGGGATACCTTACTAACTGGTAATCGTAAGTTAAAAAGGTCAATCTGTCTATCAATTACCAAGTGGTATATCTTACGAGTATCTAAACCAGGCTATGGTAGAAAAGATTCTGCTACCATTTTTGAGATTTTTTTTTTCAAAGTCTAGGAAAGCTTACAGACTAATAATATTGTAATGATAATTGTAAAGAAATAAATTGCTAAATTATGTAAGTGTACAGGAAGCAATAATATAGCACTTTAGTTGATACAGTTATTACTGATATTTTTTAGTGGTTATACGTTAGTTTTAATTTATGATGTTTGTTATAAGCTAAATAAAGTTAAAGTTAAAAACTAATCTCTTTTGCGTACTAAACGATTATTTACTTACTAGATAAACTGTTCTATACCTACTAAGAAAAACCACAATACCCAATGATGGTGTGTACGTAGTATTACACAATTCACGCACATCGGACCAACAGCGACAAATTAAGAATAGCCGGTTCACCTTGCGCCCGCGCCGCCGTGGGAGCGCCGTTTTATGTAAATTCCAACAAGCTAACTACCGCATTTCTACATCACCTCGAATTAAGTCAATTTGACTAGATGAAAGGTCGTTTGCCAGTTGAAAAGTCGTCAGTCTTCGTGAGAGATTTCACGCGGGTCTTTATGACTCAATGAGTCGTTTGCATTAATGAATTTTGTTTTGGAGAGAGGGATCACGATTTTGGTTGTTTCAGTTTGTAGTGCTTGCTTTTTCATCATAGTAGTAGTAGAGTATGAAGTCAGTAACTCATTCCAATATGGTCGGTAAGTTTGGCAGTTATTACATTGCTGTCAACTGTCACCCCCCGCGACCTACAACTCGTAAGTCGAGGTCGTTACCTCAAGGCCACCACTGCTCTACCCTTCCAGATCTATTACTTTTTGCAATTTATCTTCACCACTGTTCTCAAAACGGTGAAGGAAAACATCGTGAGGAAACTGGCATGTCCTAGAACCTACAATTTTAAGATATGTGTCATTCACCAATCCGCTTCAAGGACCGCATGGTGGATTGTGGCTGATTCCCTTTCCTGAAGAGGCGGCCTGAGTCCCAGTAGTGGGAACATTATAAGGTTGATTATGCTATGAAACTATCATCAAGTGACAATTTGCGACACAGAATGATCGATTTAAATGATACCAATGTGAGAAATATCTTGACTAAATATTAGTAAGTAATAGTCTAAAAGACGTTCACACGATTCAAAATGACTTAATTTAGTCACCATGGATAGACATGATCACTTGGGAAAATGACTAAATTTTTGTGAGAAATCGTCCAAAGACTTCTTTCGCTTTAGGGCTGAACGGGAAGGCAGACTTTTACTGACTAACACCCACCCCTATATTCCTTTTCTGCCTTATATCCCAGAACCCCCGTATGTCCCTTTCAGAAAACCATGATAATTGCATTGTCTTATTTAAATTGTTAACAATCTTAAAGCAGTAGGTAGGCCGAATTATTTAGCTTATCAATTATCAATTCCCTACTACAAAACTTATTAAAGTCAGAGACAGATACGTTAAGTTACACCATGTGCGTAATTTCTCAAAAAAAGTGTAATAAACATTAATTCTTCAATGTCTAATAAAAGAAGTTCCCATGCTCGCTTTCACGACAAAAACGGCATTCATAATTGTATGTATTCTTTTCCACTCCATACGTCTACCCACACTAAATACATACATTTCGTATGTACTTACTATGTATGTATTGAGAGCGAGTTTTCTTCCTGCTATTCGAAGAAAAACCGTCTTCAATAAATAACCATATCTTTTTATCTCCTTAAAAATAACTAGGAATTCTCTAATCAAAGAAAAAAGATCAGTATTAAACAAATGGTTTTGCGGGAATGCCATGGATGATATGATTCTTCGGCTGAAATGACCATGTCAGATTTCTGTTGCATATATCAATTATTTTGGGATTTTTGGTGGTCATTGTAAGTGAATTGTCGCTTTCTGCCGGAATACGAATTGTTGGAAAGAGTGAACAGAACAGTCAGTCTTGAACGCAGTAGGCAACTGTAGAAACACTGGTGGGATTTAGTCAGTACAGTACAAGTTTGATACTTCTTCACGGCCAAGATAGCCCAGATGGATGATAATGAAAGCCTAGTATAGTGTAGTTGTAGGGCACCGATTACCACCGGAGACTAAACAAGCGGCTTTTTATCAGTGCGCTGAGTGCGAGTTGTTTTTAAGTTAACTCAATCGACACGCATTTGGCTTTCTGATTGGTAAAAAGATTGGAGCATCGAATGTCAGAAACGTGTCAATTGAGTTAACGTAAAACTAACTAGCACTAGCACTGTGAACAGCGATTGTCATAAAGTCAGTTATCCTTTATCTTTATTAAAAACTTCAATAGTATCCAACTGTACGTCTATCAAAACAAAACAGACAATAATAAACAACACAGATACACGTTTTATTATTTACCTCAGGCATTGTGAACTCCTCTATAATTATGTAAGTTGGCGAGTATCACGTGTAAGTCATAGATCACGGCAAGAACCTGTCACGTGGACGTCACCAGCACTAATACCAACACGCTTGCATCATACGCGGTAATGTATCAGAACCGCTTGTAAATTAACTACTTCATGTTTATATTTAGTTGTTTATGGATAGTAAACATCTTTTGTTTAGTTGTAGAATGTTCTGGTAAATAGAGATTTCAATTAACGCAAGAATCGTAGGTTTCTCAAGTGGCGATCGCGTACCGAAAGGCGCAGCGTTGGTTGGCCTCCCACAAGGTAGACCTATGATCTGTTGAGGGTCGCGGGAATCCGAAGGATGCGATAACTGCATAGGACCAGTCGTTATAGTGATACTTGGAGGTTTATGTTCAGCATTGGACGTCTTTCGGCTGAAATAATAATGATGATGATGTTGCATACCGCGAGTGAGTTTCCCGAACAAAGCAAACATGTGTGTAGCCTGTAGGCTTAACACATGTATATATGTGTGTGTATAGTAGTTGTTCCGATTCTAGGTGTCTTGCGTATGGTAGTTTACATGTTTGTGAACGCGTAGATCTACGATACAGAAGTAATATCTAGTGTTGCGAAGTGATAAGAAATTATATATTTTAGGTAAAGGATTACCTTTACAATATCTTTAAAATATATTAATCTGTTTTAGTACTTACCAACCGCATTTAGATCCTAGTTTTATCTCCAAAATGTGAAATTGCCCCGCTGCACTGACATTGCCAAGTTTGTTAATAGTTAAAATACATCTCATAAATTTTAGCGTTCTATATGAAGAACTGTATCTGATGTATCTAGCCAGGTGCTAATAATGATAATCAATCATCGTCACCTGTTCGTCTATGTCCAAGATTTTGTGTTACGACAAAAACCTAAAGAAATCATAAACACCTCACTTTTTTTCTTACCGTACAAAAACTTCTATCAATTTGTCACGTGTCATCATCATACCGGATTCTGTGATGACGAAGTGTTTTACTTGCAATGTGCTACGGATGTACGATCATTCCATAAGTCAGGTAAGTCATTACCCTCATTTTTACTGCGGCAGTCGGGTAAAAACGTTTGTTCTACCTACTAATGACAACGATGTTCTTGGGGCCCTTTATAAGGTTGCTTGCCTTGAGTAATTAGGATTTCATAAGAGGTCTGCTCTTTTTTTTATCAATACTTTATGCACAAAAACATTGTACAAAGGCGGACTTAATGTCTTAGGTATTTTCTGCCAGTGTTTACATAACTTAGTTTAAAAAAAAACTTGTATTTTGTGGAACAAGTTTTGTGAAATATGCGAAGCATCTCTCGTTTTTCGTGTTGCCTTTTCATCAAACCCTTGGAACCATTGGATATGACAAAAGATGACTGGGGGAGCACCCTCTAAACACTATTAGACTCCGATTTCGTAGCTAGCGGCTACGAAAAAAAGTTCGTAGCAGTTGCTGCAAACGGAGCATTTATCTCATTGATATTGATTTACGAGTATATCATCACTAGCTTTTGCCCGCGACTTCGTTCGCGTGAAATAGTGACTTCCGGCAGATTTTTACGGCTTTAACGATTAACTGCTTTAATGACATTCCGTCCTAAATAGGTTACTTGTAACCGTGTGCCGTTACATAGCCTTGGTGGATCTAGGTTTCTCATAAGCATCACAGGAACTGCAACTTTCAGCCTCAACTTGTGAGAAGGCACTCCTGATAACTCTAAGGAGTTGAGAAACTCTGTTGGGTAAGATGTCACTTGCTCGGTATCCACGACGTTATCTACTGATAGAAACTCGATGACATCTCCCTCTACGTCAGACATAATTTGGTCATTTATCCGTCTATTTCATTTGTTGGCGCCAATATCGCCCTTTCGCATAACCATTCCCGATTTTCGATATTAGCGCGTAAATCCGGATAGACACTATTTTTTAAATTGTATATGCTATCCACAATTTGGCATAATTCGCTGCTCAGCGTGATCATACTCACGGAGTCGGTAGGCATATGATTCTCGCCGATCTTCAGAAGAGCAGCAGCATACTGCCCGGCTTGACAATCATTATGGAGTAATACTCGCATATTCGTCGACAGTGAAACCTTTTTCACATATTATGTCCATAGCACAGATGCTTTTAAATGCTATAACCGGCAGGGTCTGCCGGAAGTCACCGGCCAATAGAACCACCATTCCTCCCATAATACCTTGATTGTTTTTAATGTCTTTCATCGTGCGATGAAGTGCTTCGATTGCACTTTTATGAGACATCGTACATTCATCCCAAACAGTTGTATTACCTATATTATATTTTCATACCTTTTTACTATTTATTTACATTTTTCCGATGAATTTTCAGTACTGAATTGATGGCGACTCTTGACCAATCGGCTGTATGTCCGGAATATTTTTTTTTTTTTTGTAATAAAAACTATCCTATGTCCATTCTCAAGTTCCAAACTATGTCTGTACCAAATTTCACACAAATCGGTTCAGTAGTTTAGGCGTGAAGCAAAGACAGACAGACAGACAGACAGAGTTACTTTCGCATTTATAATATTAGTTTGGATTTTACTACAAACTCTTTTACTCAGACTTTTCATCTGCCGCTTTTAGCTTTTCCAGTTGCGGCTTTAATCCAAATACCTTTGTAACTAAGAACAGATTTCTCCAACACCATTCGTGTCCAAGGCTTTCGGTACGTCGACTTATTTGGAATGAACAATACCGCCTGAGTGAAATAAGGAGCCTGTCATGCAGGCCAGGTCAGATCATCACTCACTGTCCCATTAAGATATACACTGGTTCAGTAATGCTACTGAACACACCCTAGCTTTTAAGGAAATATTAGATTACAATATTGAAATACAGCGTACATTTTGATCTGATACGAAGTTGGATAAGGTGATTATGTGCAGTATTGTGCAGCCTGAATTACCTATTCGTGTCTGTAATGATTAATCTATTGTTTTGGGTTTTGAGTCCACAATCCTTTGTTCAGTTGTGTTTTTGGTTAGTTCTTCGGCTTGAAAGGAACTAAATAAAAGGGGTAACTACTAGTGAAGCATTGACGAAGAATGGGTCTCATCTGAACGCTTAAAGTCACCCAAAGGTGCTATTCTCGAAATTTCACTTGCGTGATCGAATCAGACATGAAGATATCCACTGGAGAACCAAGGTTAGGTTAGATTAGGTTAAGCGACATGGTCCGAAGAATTGACAAACCGAAGCGGCGTTGGGTTGGGCAGGGCATTTTGCTAGCAAAACAGATGGTTGATGGGGCTCAAAGATTTTGGAAGGTTGTGCACATGCCAGAATGCACAGCGTTTAAAGGTCTCCCACAAGGTGAACAAATGATCTGGTGAGAGTCGCCGAATCTGATGGATGCAAGGCATACAATTGCGGCGACACTTGTGGAATGGCTGAAATGGTTGTGTTAATGAGGACGAAAATGTGACTCAGCTGCACTATTGTTTGAGAGTGCCACGGGGGAAACCTTTTCAGTAAATTCATCATTGGCATAGTCATGTTCCGATAGCAACACCCAACAAACTCACTCAAGCAGAAAGTCAATGACTCCCAAACTAACATAATCATTCTTTACAATGTTACTCAATACGAAATGTCTTTGAAAAGTTGAAGGTTTGTTTGTAATGTACCCGTATTGGGCAGTGCAGTCACCTTGCAGCCGGGATCGCCTTGCGGTGACTCAGTGCGAAACTTGAAACTTATGGTCACTCAAGCGCCACCAGCGACCATATACGAGCAATTGCTTCGCTTGATAGATCTATTGATGTTGTGTTCGATTTTTGAATCTATAGCCTAATATGTATCAGGTGTTTTGATTGGTTCTTTTTTTTAATAGTGAATGGTGTTCTTGCGAGATCGGTAACTCGATATTGTGTGAATTAAAGATCTAGTGTGTTGCCAAAAAAGGTCTTTGGAGGATTATTGGATGATTTATGTATTTGGTAGCCGTCCGAATAAAGTTAAATAAGAAAAACATTTTACCACGATCGTGTTATAAGGTCAGAGGTACCATGACTATTTGACGCGATTCATTTGACGATCTAAACTGAACTGTTAAAGGAATGGAGGTAAATAGAGTGTTTAGCTCCATCTGCTTCATCTCTCTTTCTCACTCGCACGTCTGATATTTTAATACGTTATGGTAAGAACCCTGTACTAGCCACAACATTCCATGTACAAAATATCAACAAGCTTGTTGATTTTCCTGTATATTGGGGTAGGCTTCGAGCCTGATTCAGTTATAACAGTATTTAATTGCGGACAAACAAATCCACACTATTGTTTAAACAATATTCACACGCATGCAAAAACTCGGAAAAACTCGCAACAAAAAAATTTAACCCATATAAGTCTATCAGGAAAAACATCGAACAAAGCCGGTCGATAGAATCGAATGCATCATCGATGTTCAAAACGATTCATCGAGTTACGTAGAAGACAAAGCGAGTACAGTCAAGAGCATGAATAGCTTGTATTCTCGGAAACTTTAAAGACAATTATTTTCTTGTGACATTTATTGGATATTTGAGAAGAGGCTATTGTATATGATATCGATTATTCTAATACATACATATCGTAATATTGTACAATATCTATCAAGATGTACAGCGATGCAGTTTACGGTCCTTCGTTTTACACAAAACGTGTGCCTGTGCCCATCCGGTCAGTGTTTCCTGATTGCGATTGTAGGCGAGCGTGCACCACTTCATCGTTTAAGATTAACTTTTTTCTAGCTCTTTGGATCCCGCTCCTGGGCAAAGACCTCCTTTCCATCCTTACATCTTTCTTTCCAGTTCTGTTTTTCCCACAGTCTCCTTCATGGTCTGCCACGACTTCGTTTCACTGTTTTAGGGCACTCAGTGCTACTTAGGCCCACAATATTGATTTGTAGAACAGTATATTGTTCTGTTCGCGAATAGGAGGCTGATGATAACTTGCAAGTACCTACAGGCATCGTACCTATGTATGCTCGTGACTGTACCTTGTACATGGTCACGTAATAGCGATCTATTAATATGGTTATGTGCGGCGCTCCGTGCATTGTCTCGAGTTCATGCAGTTAGCTGTTAGATGCACATTTGTATTCCGAACTGTTGCTGTTATTTCGATACGTTCGTATGGCGGTAGGATGTAGTTTCGATTCGATAAGTGGATGTTGGTTATGGCAGGCCTCCGTCACTCCATGTACTTGCGCGCTATAAGTGCCTACCGCCCAGCCGAGCGGTCTCGGTCCGCTTGCGGATCAAATTCAGTGCGGTTTTCGCAAGCGAAGCGCGCGCACGCCGTTCAATTTTAATAGTGCTGTTCGTTCGTACGCGTATTACGATGCCGTGTGGTGCCTTATGTGCTGTAGATAAGTGTAAATCAAGCAAAAGAAGTGATAAACACCTAACATTATTCCCTTTACGTGTCAAAGAACGACGAAACTTATAAAAGAAATATTTTATAAACGATAGAATTTAAGATTTTAAACTGTAATTAATTATAAATAAATTGTAACTATAAGTCAGAACATTCACAGTTCTGAATAACATAAACACATAAAGTCATGTTAATTTAATTTTATCGAAGAGGCAGCCCTGCGATTGCTGCGGGATCGCGCGGTGTGAAGCAATCACAACTGTACGCTTGAGCATTAAGGCACATTTTAGCATGCAGTGGTTGCCGACGCGACGGCGTAGGCTAATAAAGCAGTAGGTATTGTAATTTTTCTACTGAGTGAAGTATCTGTTACGTAGTAACTAGAGATGGGCCGAGTACTCGGTTGATACTCGGTACTCGGCGTACTCGGCAGGTTTTTTGATACTCGTACTCGGCCGAATAACTCGGTTTGGATGCCGAGTATTCTTTGTTTAAGAAAAAAATATTTAGGTAGATACAATTAAAACAATAGTGATAATCAAAAAGTATTTATTAGTAATTTAGGAAATCTTTGAACATCAAGACAAAATTACGAGAACAGTAATAAAAAAAAAAATTTAGTAAAGGTAAGTTATGATGCAGGAACACAAGGCTCTCTGCGCCAATCAATGCGAGCCGACGTCTCGACCGGCGCGAACCTGTTTGTACTTGAACCGCGCACGAAATGGGACTTTGATTGAACCGAGTTACCCGGCCGAGTACTCGGTTGAAAAAAAAATGAACCGAGTAAAACTCGGTATTCGTTACTCGGCAAAAGTGTTACTCGGCGCATCTCTAGTAGTAACTATTTAGTAATCTGTGGTTATGGTTTTAGTAGGTTTTGGTAGTCGGCTCTTGGTTATATGATATTTGTTTGCCTAGTGGTTTACATTGGACAGTCATTTTTTTTTCTGAGTTGGTAGTTTTATTTATTTATATTATATATTAGTCTTACATACTTAGATAGAGGAGCTCGTGGCTAAATAACAACAGCCGCACAGGTCGATATTCAAGGTTAAGCAACGCTTGCCGAGGTTGGTCTGTGGATGGGTGACCATCTTAACATAACGAGTTTCCTCCGTGCCTCGAAAAGCACGTTAAGCCGTTGGTCCCGGTTGTCATTTGGAGATCTTTGGCAGTCGTTACGGATAGTCAGAAGCCAGTTAATCTGACTCCAGTCTTGCCATGAAGTACCGTGTTACCCCAGTTAATGGGTTGTGGAGGTCTGGTAGGCAGCTGCTCTTCGTAAAATACTGGTATTCAGCTAAATCCGGCTTGACTGGAAGCCGACCCCAATATAGTTGGGAAAAGGCTAGGCAGATGATGACTTACAGCTATCATTAGTTGGACATCATGACATAATTTCCTTCGCTCTGAGCGGAGGAAGCAAAGTTTTACTGACCAAAATCCTCTTGTGTTCTTTCAGTTGCCTTTTGTGTTCCAAGGCCGTCCTTTGAATATTCCTTTAAGATAGACACGGCTAGTTTACTTTTTATATCAGAAATATATGCTCTTGGAACAATTTTACGCGTGCAAAACCGCTAGTATATAAGCAAGTAAGCCAATACAAGATTGTTAATAGTTAGTGATTACTAGTAATCATCATCATAACTTAGCTATAGGTAAAGTTATTACAAAACAAATAAATAGTTTCAATAATACTAAGTCTAAGTTCAAGATTTCTTTAAAAAAGGGTAGGTAGGTTTGTGCTAAGTAGTCCAACAGTGGACTGCAAGCTGATAATAGAATGGCCTGCAATATATAATCGCGTTATTTATCGTCTATCCACTTTAAATTCCTCTCAAAGTTAGATTGGGTGTTGTAATTTGTCAAATTGACCTAAATCTGTACATAAACGTATTCAGCAGCTTATTGTATTATAATAACCAGTCCAAATATTCGCATATCATACATTTTAAACAATCAATGAATAGTCCAGTCAAAATAGACTAAATTATGATTCAAGTTTGCATTAATTCCCAACAAGCTGGATTTTTGTGCAGGCCTTGGATGCGTCATTACAAATGACATGTCAAAAGTCCCCATCGATCCCGCTTGTGCGTTGTTTTATATTCGAGGTCAAAGGTCACAAATAAGCGTTTTTTGCGTATATCTCTGAAACAACGAGAGCTATCGAAAAATGGTTCAGGCAAAGTTTGTAGATCGTCAAATTGTCTACAAAAAAGATCTAATACTTTTTCTTCTACGGTGCACTGTTTTCGAATTATGGCTATTTTAAACATAGAAAATACGAATATGCACTCATACTAAGGGATGATGGGTTCGATGAATATTTGAAAGACAAACCATCTGTAACGATACATAAGCAGTGTCGTAAAGCATACACCCGGATGAGCAGCATCGCTGCAGCTAAAAGACAGCGTGAGGCGGAGATAGCTTCCACATCTGGGATTAGTCCTCCTCGTACTAGGCACGAGGTAATGAATCGTCTTTTTGACGAAATACTGTTTGTTCTGTGGCAATGAAGCAGATGAAACGGCTGAAATGAAAAAAGCGCAGCATCTTCGACCAAGAGTGTCCTCAAGTTTCAACCCTTGACTTCAAGAAAACCATCTTTAAGGAAGCTCAGACTCGTTCTCATGAGCTAGCAAGTAGTGTCATTGCCCGCATTCAGTATGAATATGACTTAGTTGCTGCTGAGGCTAAGTACTACAGTGATTGTTATACTTAAAATACGACTTTCCTGCGATCTAAAGTCACGATATCTCGAAAGCGATGCTTTGTAGAAGAAAAGTGTCGAGATCTTTTTTGTAGACAATTTTACGATCTACAAACTTTGCCTGAACCATTTTTCGATAGCTCTCGTTGTTTCAGAGATATACGCAAAAAACGATAATTTGTGACCTTTGACCTCGAATAAAAAACAACGCACAAGCGGGATCGATGGGGACTTTTGACATATCATTCGTAATGAAATATTCAAGGCCTGCACAAAAATCCAGCTTGTTGGGAATTAATGCAAAGTGGAATGTCTATTTTGACTGGACTAGAAGTAAACAATAAAACCAATCAAGTCTGTAGTCGAATAACAAAAGATTTTCACGAAAACAGTATTCCATGTTTTCCTCAAAGCGGCAAAATTCTTTTGCGTACTTCGTTTGTTTACAGCAACCGGTCAAAAGCTTCGATTTTACGGGTAAAATGAAATTGTAGCTCAAGTACGTCAGTTCGCTGAGCGAATGACTGAACGGCCTTGCTACACAAAGGGTCAGGTGTTCGGTCAATGGGCTAGTTCGTTCACTCACAATACAAGACTCTCGATTTCAAACCTGCTTAGAACAGTTTACGAGGTGAACTATTACATAAAATGATTGATCAAAAGTTCAGTTCAATAAATTGTTCATTCAATGAAATTGTTCGATGTTTGAATTTATCAGTTTTGACATTAATTAATTTAATGAGTATTGTATTGTTTATGTTTCCGGTGACGCCAGGGTCGTGCGTATGACTTGGTTTGTACTCGAAATTTAAATATAGAATCATTATTTTTAATGCGTATCTTTGGTGAACTTTAAACGGCACTGTTCACAAGTACGTAGGTTCTAAGTATGTACTAATATTTGAAAATAATCCCTATTCCCACAGCCTCTCCAGGATACGTATTTTTATCTGGGATTAAAATAACATGATACACTGCAACAGTGTAGTTTTCTACAAGAGACATTATGTTTGTTATCGTTTACAGAACTTCCAGAGCAAAACAGTTTTACCTCTTTGTAGTCTAGGAGAAATATATTTAAGAGCGATATTGTGCAAGTGTGTGGGTAATATACAGTTAATAAAAGCTACCATATGTATTTATCTACGGGGGGTCATTCGAGTTAGACCGAAAAAACTAGTGGCACTGCATTTTGAGATAATTTCCCATCTCAAACAAAATGTGATTAATTAGGACACGGTAAAGCATATGGTGGAGGTGTGCCTCGCTTGGGCGGAGCACCATCGCGCCGTGTCACTACAGCAGGAAAAGTCATATCGATGATTTTCCACCTTAAAAAAGACCTTAAGATTTATTTGTACACGTAGAATATTTCAAATAACGAATAAAGGAGAGCATTAAGGCCGTTAAACTTCAAAAGACTCCAAAAATATGATGTAAAAAGGATTTACTCAAACACGTGCGAGCCTTAAATACCATTAACCTTTTAGTACTATTATTTATACATGATTCACATCTCTTGTAAAAAGTAAAAAAGCCTTTACAGTATTATCTCAGATTATTCGAAAATTGTTATTTGAAACACGAAACGTGTTTAGGTTTGAGGAAAATTTTATTTATTTCGAGTTGAACGAATTTCGCTTACAGGGTAACTAGGGATTGCAATCCAGCGGCGTTTTCAATCCAGCTGGATTCTTGCTGGATTGACCTGAATCCAGCTGGATCCAGCGCGGATCCAGCAAAATGTGGAACGTATATAAAAGACGATATTTTAAGACGTTTTTTATTAAGCAATTTTTATAATAACTTCTTACGATAATCTATGAAACCTTTCACTAATTTGCTTTGGTTTCGTAACCATTTGAGATCAAAAGAAACAACTTAAAATTAAATAACATATATCCTTATTAGCGACATCTGACGTCACAGAATCCTGCATCGCGCAAGCAAAGTTCTTCGCACGATTTGAATAGATACAACAGCACGAAATCATTTATAGGGCAGTTGCCATTACACAGTTGTCATCACATATATGACCATTACAGACGCAATACGAAACTAAACAATAGAAATTGATACGTTTGCGGATCCGCATCGCTGGATCCAGCACTGTATGCTGGATCCAGCATATTTGAAAAGGCGCTGGATCCAGCTGGATTGCTGTATGCTGGATCCAGCAATTGCAATCTCTAAGGGTAACTGAAACGTTTGTTTGTGAATAATAAATAGGGCTGTGAACTGAAGAAAAACAAGATTTGTCTGGAAAATGACTTTCAGACATTTTGTTTAGTTTAATTTTGTCTGGAAATCAAGGTAGGCACACATATTGAAAGACACAATTTCGCCAAAGACACCTCGGACCAACCCAGGCCCACCAACCCAGGGTCAATGGCGCATTGTGTTTCACGTGCTTCAAAAAGAAGAAAATCACAAAGCTTTGAAAGAACACAGGTGGGTTTTAGTCAGTAAAACTCCGATATTCCCATCAGCAGTTTTCACGGTAGAAGGCATTTGATGATTTCTTGCGTAAAATAAGGTTAAATCAGACAGTGAATTATTAATGAAAACCGTATGAAAATCCTTTTTGAGTATATCATGAACAGACTTGGAACTTTGTTTTATAATTTAATTTGTAAGGATATTAGGGATGTTAGGATGTCTGCTATAACTAGGTACTAGGTAAGCTATATGTAGGAACCTATTTGACGCAATCTACCATGTAAAATTCTTTTTCATTCGAACAGATCTGACCTTTAACCAAGACTCGAGGAACCATAATATCCACGTTGTTCTACCAGTAGGTAGACGTATTATTTTGGCAATACCTGCCTATATTTGGAGTGACCTTTCGGGCCTGTTTCACAACTGAACTCAATCAGACAATGAAGGCTTGTGGAGAAAAATTGTTGTGTACATGCATTATTTATTAATTGGTTCCTTGTCGAGATATTGATGGGCGCTTAATGAATATTAATTAAGATGTTATCTTACTCATATGCCATGGGCGGGTACGCCTGTTGTAAGTACGAATGTACCTTGGTTTTTTGGGTACCGTACCCAAAATGGGTAGAAACGGGGCCCTATTGCTAAGGGTCCGCTGTCCGTCTGTAGGTATCTCATGAGCAGTGATAGCTAAATAGCTGAATTTTTCACAGATGTATTTGTATTGCTACAGCGACAAAATATTGAAAACAGAATACAATGAATATTTAAGCGGGCGTCCAATTTAGCAAATGTGTTTTTTTTTGCCGTTTTTTGCTATGAATGAGTACTCGAACGGTACGGAACCCTTCGTGCGTGAGTTCGACTCACACTTGACCGATTTTTTATTTAAAGGTGTGGCAGTCGTCCTGGCTCTTACTGATTAAAACCATATGGTGTTTTGTAGCTGCCTTTAGCCGGGGTGCCAGAGCGCTTATGCATTTTTATGAATATCTACCTACGATTACCTACAAGCTATCTTGCCACCTTTACTTTTTTGATGTGGGAAATAATTTAATGATTTCTCCCACTCTAGGGTACAGCAAGAGGGCGTATCAGACTTTTACTGACTAGAACTCATCTTCTTTCAGTTGCCCATTACGTTCCAGGGCCACGGTAACTTTTGAAAAATACCGTGGCCGTGGGTAATTAATGTTTTTATTTCTCCTAATAGAAATAGATGTTAGCTTAGTTATCTAAATACCTACCAGTATATATTATGTTCACAATCTAGAATATGTGAGCTGCTGAAAAAACTCCCACAGGAACTAAATAGGATCTAATTCATGAATCCCCGACCGGCCCTATGAGACCGCGCTGTTATTGTCTTACTAGGTCTTACTATTGTGTCTCGTTTTGCGGGTATTGACAGGCTAAGTAATGACATTCACTAGTAAGACAGTTTAAAAATAAAAGAAATCATACTTTCGCCATCATTTTGTCAGTCTTATCTTTCCTACTTAAGCAATACCTGCGTATAGATTGTAAAACTGTGCCTACGTTCTTACAGATTGACAGATAGGCGCAATAATTTGTCTAAACAAAAATCATATCGCACTACCACATTTTAATCTAAACGTTTGTAAGAGACACGTAATAAAAAAAAAACCTAAACGCAAACTATTTTTAAAAGCACGTAGAACGCTGATAAGAATCAACGCGAAATAAAAAGCTCGTTTTAAAAGTTAAACAATTTCGATATTGTTTTGTTTATATTGCGCTGTTCGACCTGTAGCACCTTGATTGATTACCATGAAAAGAGAGCCATGGAAGTAAGTGCGTAAAGTTGAACCATTTTAGCATGACGATGGAGGTCATTGCTCTTTTCTCTGCAATTCAATCTCTTCGTAGCAATCTAAAGAAAAAAAATGTTGTGTGTCGTTTTACAATAGTGAAAAATTATTGAGGTGCCCGGTGGATGTTTATTAAGGACGTTTTAAAATTATGAATATTAGTAAATGCACCGACTTAAATGATTGTTAATGCTCGCTACCTGCTGCCTAGATTACGTTACTAAAGAAATAATAAGATATTTAGTATGTGAAGAATGATATGGTAAGAAAAGGGGTGATTGAAATAGAGAGAACAAACATACATGTGTGGTATAGATGTATGTAAGTATGCTGCGACAATCCCGTATAATAAATTGGGATTCTAGCAAAGCAATGGAAATAAAATGTACAGATGCAGCTTTACAAAAATAATTGGCTTTAAATTGATACAGCAAGAATCTATATTGCTATGGGAGGATTATGAAGTGAAATATCCCCAGTCTCAATCAAATTGCATAATTTTTATTCAAGTGGAAAATCATCAAATGTTTTCATTCGTTTAAGGGTGGAGTGAGAGGGCAAGTCAGACCTTTTACTAACTGAAACTCACCAGTGTTTATTAGTTGGTTGCTCTATGCGTTCTAGGGCCACGGTAACTCTTTCAAACGTTCCCGCGGCCTTATAAACAGATTGCGATGAGGGTAGAAAAATCACAAACAAATAAAAAGTAGGTCTTCCTTTTCCACCCAGCTAAAACGCCTCAACTATATCCATCGAGGACCTTGAGTACGTCTCCTACTCTCCTGTCAATGTTTATGATCTGTTACACCGCCCCCGTTCCATTACATCAGCTGAGCGTCGAGATTGCTCGGCGATAGCTGCCATTGTGCGACCCTTACCTCCCGATACGGTGAAAACGCATCGTGTGCCCGGGTTCTTACTCTTTCAAACGTTCCCGTGACCCCAGAAACTGATTGCAATAAGGGCAGAAAGAAGACAAACAAATGAAAGTAGGTCAATAACCTTTCCACCCAGCTAAAACGCCTCAACTATATCCATCGAGGACCTTGAGTACGTCTCCTACTATCCTGTCAATGTTTATGATCTGTTACACCGCCCCCGTTCCATTACATCGGCTGAGCGTCGAGATTGCTCGGCGATAGCTCCCGATACGGTGAAATCTATGCGGTGCGGCGCCGCAACGCATCGTGTGCCCGGGCTCTTACTCTTCCAAACGTTCGCAACCCCAGAAACTGATTGCAATAAGGGCAGAAAGAAGACAAACAAATGAAAGTAGGTCAATAACCTTTCCACCCAGCTAAAACGCCTCAACTATATCCATCGAGGACCTTGAGTACGTCTCCTACTATCCTGTCAATGTTTATGATCTGTTACACCGCCCCCGTTCCATTACATCGGCTGAGCGTCGAGATTGCTCGGCGATAGCTCCCGATACGGTGAAATCTATGCGGTGCGGCGCCGCAACGCATCGTGTGCCCGGGCTCTTACTCTTCCAAACGTTCGCAACCCCAGAAACTGATTGCAATAAGGGCAGAAAAAAGACAAACCAATAAAAAGTAGGTCAACAACCTTTTCCACCCAGCTAAAACGCACCAACTATAGATACTGAGGACCTTGAGTACGTCTCCTACTCTCCTGTCAATGTTTATGATCTGTTACACCGCCCCCGTTCCATTACATCGGCTGAGCGTCGAGATTGCTCGGCGATAGCTGCCATTGTGTGCCCCGTGCCTCTCTGTAGGGCTGCCTCGCTATAGAGGCGCGTGTGTGGTCTCTTTGTGAGGGAAAATGGGGGAGAAAGTGTTGGGGGAATAAAAATGTGGGTAGGTTGTTTGTTGTTTGAATTGTGGAGAAGTTAGTGTGGTATTTATATGTTGTTAATTCTTTCTAGACATTTGGTATTGTAGTTGTTGTTTATTCTTAGCAAAACCGTAGGGGTTCAGAAGGGCTGAAGCCTACTCCCAACCATGGGTTGGGTTTCGAAACGGAAACCCTCAGTCCTGGAACGCAAGGTAAATGAAGAACCTAGGTGTGGTTTTGTTAGTAAAAGTTTAACACGTCCTCGTATTCCGCCCTAGAGTGGGAAAATCATTGGATGATTTCTCACCTCAAAAAATAATTCTGCTTGCAAATTAATTACTCAGATACCCGCGAAACGAGACACAATAGTAAAACAATAACAGCGCGGTCTCATAGGACCGGTTGGGGATTCAAACGTTAATGTTTTCGTAATAAAAGACTATTCTTCGACATTTAACTTAAATAGATACCATAATTTTTTCATGATTCTTTTCGTCAAGGAAAGTCCTTGTGTATTTCATTGTGTATAGTACACAATTATCTAGTACTTAAAACAAAGGTTAGACTTCAAAAGCTTAATTCATTTGTCCATAATAACTTCAGTGAGATAGTAGACGAATGAAAGCTTGTCTTTGAATAATTATTATTTAAATACCTATGATAACTATATCCCGACAACCCTATATACAAGGCGATACCCACCATTAGCGGCAGTCTAAATATTGTATTGTACGAGAGTCCTAAACACCACATTGTTTCTGAGAGGCGTGTGTCCGAACTGATGGCCGGCGCGATACTAGCGATAGCCCCCGGCTCTGCCCGAGAAATGTCGGTTATTGTACCTCTCACCCTGTTACCAAGGCACTGGGACAACGTGGAAAACAATTTTGTTGAGGCAAATATGGATATATGGGTTAATCATCTCAACTTGACTTCATGAATATCATATTTATATTATTTATATGCAAGCCTTTATTATGTAGTAAATCATAGAATGATTCCTCACTGCGTGGTTTGCGGCGGACTGTTAGATTTTCACTTACTTACATTTATCCTGTTTTCTTCAGTCAACTCTTTCGAACAAACCCGCAGGGCCATAGCCCTATGATGTGGAGACTGGAGCCTATATAAACCGGTGTTACAGGGCTCATAAAAACAAATTCTAGATGTAATCCATCATTGGTGCTAAAGAGAGAGCACAAAAAACTGTTGCCGCTCAAACGAACGATGATACGATTTAATGATAAATAAATAAAAAATTAAAAAACATTTGTTTATTGTAAATTCGTCACATTTTTATTTCATTTTCATTCACCAGTGCATTGTGTGGCGTATCAAACTGTGACGAGTTTACAATAACCCATTTGTTTATTGGGTACAAAGTGAAGAACTGAGGACCTATCACGAGCTCTTATCGCGATCCATTTTACGACCTTCACTGAACTGTTAAGGGGATACAGTTATAAAAGATGTTTAGCTACATCCCTCTCTCTTTAGCATTATCGGCCTTGTAATGTTCGCAGCAGTGGGACTCAGGCCTCCTCTCTAGGAGAGGGAGTGGGCAGTAATTCACCACTCGACGGGCCCAGTGCGCATTGATGGATGTCACATGTCTTCGATTTGTTGGTTCTAGGACATGCTGGTTCCCTCACGATGTTTTCCTTCACCGTTTTGAGAGTTTTTTTCCTTCTCTCTTGCTCGCATGGAATATTATACAGGTTTTCGTTGAGCAATGTTCCATAATCAGCCTACACTGATTATGGAACATTGCCCAACCAAAATCTGTTCCAAATCTGACACGCATCTAATGAACTTGCGTGATCAGATCAAAGCTTATTCATTCTTTGTTTAAGTAAATGCAAGGTCGAGTCATTCAAAATCAATTTCCCTTCTCAACAATTAAAAAAAAATGGTTTTGCCTCCTTATGCAAACTAAGCCAGCTATAATTAACGCGCGTCGTGACGACAGTAGACGCAGCTGTCAGTCACTGTCTTACTGACTGACACAATGACACCATCAATTATCTATCTGCTTCTCAATCTGACTAGTGACAATAGTGTTTCGTTAGTAGTTAAAAAAGGTGACAAAACTGTTTAGTGACAAAATTACGAAAGGGAGAACCCTTTCTACAAAAACATAAACTGTGATTGCTCTGAGTGGAGTGAAAGGACGTGTCAGACATTTACTGACTAAAACTCATTTGTGTTCGTTCAGTTGCAGCTTGCGTTTTACGCTCAAAATATACTCATACTCGCTTTCAAACATACCTGTAGCCCTAGCAGACATCATATGGACATCTCTGAAATACTATTTCTTCAGTTTACTGAAATAGCTTTGTTATTTTTTTTAGATGGATAATCCTCCAATGACAGTTATTATTCAGCTAAATCCGGCTTGACTGGAAGCCGACGCCAATATAGTTGGGAAAAGGCTAGGCAGATGATGATGATGAATCCTCCAATGACTTCTTCCGCTCTGGGCGGAGTAGGAGGGCAATTCAGACTTTTACTTACGGTTTGCAAACATCTTTTTGACGAGCGCGTGAATCATTATGCGCTGTCGACGACTTGGGCCCGGTACGGTAGTTTACCGGACGGCTGGACGGCCAGCTACCTATTGCTCATCGTCTACATGCTGATACCTATAGCCTTGCCCCTTTATAAAAATCTATCTTCAGTACTAATTACACTATCTACGCTTGACAAAATGCACTCAGCATAAAACTGTCCACACCCAGCTTTTTGTACCGAATTTATAATCTTAATAATATCGTGACGATAAATCAAGGCAATGCTACGTGTTGGCACCTAATCCTAATCTAACCTAAACCAAAAAAAAACGGAATACCTGCTGTAGGTCATTCCACTGCAGCATTGAGCTTATTTATTCATTTAAAGTTGAACGAACTTATTTTCAATAAATATAATAAACTTCTGAAAGGTTAAAGGCGTGCATTATAGAATAAAACAGGATTTATATTTTAATTAGGAACCTTGAATTGAGCCTGAAATGTTCTCAGCAGGAGGTTTTTTAACTTATATAATTACTAGCTGACCCGGCAGACTTCGTTCTGCCAATTTTTTTTTTTTTCGAATTTTATATTTTATTTTAACCTTCCCTAGACCTCCACGAACATTTCAGAGATAGGCAGAAGCCAGTAAATCTGACTCCAGTCTTACCATGAAAGACCATGTTACCTGGTAGGCAGCCACTCCTCGTAAAATACTGGTATTCAGCTAAATCCGGCTTGACTGGAAGCCGACCCCAATATAGTTGGGAAAAGGCTCGGCAGATGATGACTCTGTCAACCGGCACTGTCCTCCCCCATTCCGTAACAATATCATCAATGTCTACTCAAGATTGTTAGCCCCGACCTAGTGACCAGGGTTCAATCTTCTCAAAAATTGGGACGTTTCAACAGAAACTGGAAACACATGTCCTTTCTTCAACTGTAATGTTTCATGTCTGATGCCTTATGTGTCCCGTTGTAACGAAACCATAGCGCGATCTAATTCGATCCCAACACCATCTATCGAGCTATGAGACAACTCTGTTCATTCAACAGCAGGCTAGTCCGTCCAGGGAAAGCGCGATGTGGAGTTTTTTTAACCAATTAAAAAAGGAGGAGGTTCTATATATATATTTTTTATGTATGTTCACTGATTTCTTCGTCAATTGTGGACCGATTTTGAATATTTTTTTGCCCATATTGTTCCCGTTAAAATTTAGCCTATCAATACCCGCGAAACGAGACACAATAGTAAGACAATAACAGCGCGGTCCTATGAGACCGGTCGGGGATTCATGAATTAAGTAAGGGTGCATTTTCGACGTACGTCGGGTTGTCCGAAGGTAGAAGGGTGATAGCGGAATCACCTCATGCAATTCTAGTGGATTCAGAATACATTTTGGAGAGCTTGTCCAAAATGTATGCTGTAAATATCTCGAGGCTATCCTACGTCTGTGCTCCAGGCTTTGTAGATTAATGGACTTAACCAAATCTGGATCACCAATATTAGCCTATAAACACGCCTTTCAACTGCATCATCATCTGCCTTGCCTTTTCCCAGCTATATTGGCGTCGGCAGCCATTTAGTCAAGCCGAATTTAGGTGACTACCAGTATTTTACGAGGAGCGGCTGCCTACCAGACCTCCACAACCCATTAACTGGGTAACTGCACGTAACACGGTACTTCATGGCAAGACTGGAGTCAGATTTACTGGCTTCTGACTATCCGTAATGACTGCCAAATATCTACAAACTAGCTGTCCCCTGCGGTTTCACCCGCATTTTTCGTTACTGCTCCGCTCCCGTGGGTCGTAGCGTAATGGTATATAGCCTTTAGCATTCCTCGATAAAAGGGCTATCTAACACTGAAAGAATTTTTCAAATCGGACCAGTACTTCCAGAGATTACCCCCTACATACAAACTTACAAACATACAAACTTACAAATTTTACCTCTTTATAATATTAGTATAGATTTCGTCTTGTAATTTGGATAGATTATTAAAATAATATAAATAAAAATATAATAATATATTGTCAGTCCAAAAACTAAATCAATCTAGAACCAAAAATTCGAAGACATGGGACATCCACCAATCCGCACTGGGCTCGCGTTGTGGATTACGGCCCATTCCCTCTCCTAGAGAAGAGGCCTGAGCCCCAACAATGGGAACAATACCTGGTCGATAATGCTATCAGGCAACTCAGGTCCACAAATGTATGTATGCACAAAAAAATCGAGACACGCTAGCTTACGATCTAGTTTTCGTATCGGGATCACGTCCCCCGTCCCTCGTGTTCCATGCATTACAATAAATACTTGTATGAAAAGGACAGGGGGTTACGCGTGCGGGACAAAACCGTACGATATTAAAAACACCTTACACCCATTCCTATGATTCTTCTTTGCTTTGCGATTCAGGACCTCGGGGTTTTCTTTCGGACAACTCATAACCCCAGTAGGCTTCGAAACTTTTTTTTTGGTAATCATCAGAAAAACTTCTCCTACTTTTAGGCGGAGCAGGAATGTCAGACTTTTACTGACTAAAGCCACTTCTTTGTTCCTTCTTTGCCTTCGTTCCAGGGCTTCAGGATTCTCTTTTCCATCCCCAGTAAGCTTCGACTCTGTTGGGCTCCTATGGTTTTGCTTCGGTCGAAATAACCACACTGTCTCTTCCCTAACCAGTTGCGTCAGTTTCTTAGTATAATAACTATACACGTATTTATTTCACGAAATATATAGTTCGACTATAATTTGTTCTGTTGCTGATCCGGATTAATCGTCAAACTTATGGAGATTTGGCTATTACCACGGATTACTTAACAATATATTAGTAAATTCGGTATCAAAGGAGCAATCTAAATGATAAATAGAACCTGTCTTACAGAAACTTGTTCCAAAGGCAGAGGTGCTTAAAATCTCACATCGGGTTTTTAAAACTTAACATAAATTCTTTAAATTCGAAGCACTATCATTTATAAAAGCAATATTATTATTGCCCGAAGCTAAAATACCTCCTGTTCCAATTTGACCTTGTCTAGACATGGTTTTTAATCAATACAGCAGTGAATTAGAGGATAAAACTCTCATTTGTAACCTGCTTTGTTTGGGTGTCTGGTCACCATCAAAAATAAATCAGCGACAAAATGTAGTTGATTTTTGTCTTGGATTAATCAAACCTTTTTTGTGAGATATAGTCTGGTAGGCAACCGCTTCTCGTAAAATACTGGTAAGTATTCAGCTAAATCCGGCTTGATCGGAAGCCGACCCCAATATAGTTGGGAAAAGGCTAGGCAGATGATGATTATCAAATAATCCCTTCTGTTATGGGTGGAGCGAAAGGACGAGTCAAACTTTTATGAGATGATCTAGGTAATTGGGATTCTCTACTCATTTGTTCATTAATTAGCTATGATCTTTGGCTACTGACATCGTATAATCGGAGATCAAGTTATGTCGCACTTGAGGACGAAGTTGAGCATCGTTAATACGGGCCTTAACTGACTAAAATCCATCTGTGTTCCTTCAGGTGTCCTTTGCGTTCCAGATCCACGGAAACTCATTGAAATATTCTAGTTTCTAGCAGCCCGTTTAGACACCCTATAATAAAGTAAACTGTAGATTATTTTATCCGTAATTAATTTGTATTTTTACTAATTAATTTGATTAGCGAACTCTCTCTCCTAAGCTACGAAGATCCTGTACCTTAAGAGGCAGTGTCTTCGCATAAACACTAGAAATTACGGTGCGTATAGCGTACCGTAATTAAAAAAACCTAAATCCAATAACAAAATCCCCATATCAATATCTAACACAATTACCTCACAAAAGCGGGTGCAAAAGCCATGACCGAATTAAGTCAGCGGCAAACAATACGGCGCTTGCGCAGAGTCGCGGGTGCATCACAATGTGCGCAGGAGTGCACGCGGCCTCGCTCGACGCGCTGCGGCGGGCACAAGGGCGCGGCCTCCGCACTGACACCTACCAATGTGATCATTTGCTAATGAGCTGATTGGGTGATAAAAGGGTGATTAATTAGTGAGAGAGTGTTAAGGCTGGCGCGAAGTGTCGATTTTCCATACAAACGTAATACCAAAATCATTTGCAGTTTAAGCATATTTACACCATAATATGATGTTATTCGGATTCAGACAATAATTATCTAGGTTTCTACGTCGTCTTTTTGTTGAAAAACTTACCCCAAACGAAATTTAAGCGAATTTAATTTTGCACATTTTCACAGCGAAAATGTCATGTTTTTATATAGTTTTTTCTATATTATAAACATCAATATTTCAAGATATCTCCCCGCAGGAACACAGATATTATTATCAAGTTATAAAGAATTGAAAAGAAATTGGAAAATCATTAATTTTTCATTCATCATTTTTGGTATTACGGAATACATCCAAATTTCTCCCAAATTTTCAATAGTTTTTATTGCTATCGCAGCAAGCAAATGTCAGTGTGTGGGTGATGACATCTCCAGTCAGTGTGTCCAAGAATTGTTTATACTATCTGGATTGATTACGTCAACCTCAAAAACGTACCCACAAAAGGGTATGTTGTCTCTTTCTACCACAGTGTCCATAGACGAGTAAGAAAGGGACACGCTACCTCTTTGTATGCTCCGTCTTGCTGGGTACATTTTTCCATTTTTGCTTGTCAATTTAAAATATGAACTTAATGGCAATGAATATTAAGTACACTTCAGATTGTGTGATATTACTTCGTAATCATTCCAGGGTACACAAGGTCCTTGCGTGTGTGTCGCTCCTACAGGGTTACCTACTTATCTATCATAGGTTCATATTTGATCGAATTTCATTTCCTATAAAACTTTTCAACAATTATCGTTTCGTTTTAAGGATTCCGTACCGCAAAGGGGAAAAACGAAACCTTTATAGGATCACTTTGTTGTCCGTCGGTCTGTTTGTCAAGACCCTTTATATCGGAAACGCGTGGAGTTATCGAGTTCGAGAATAGGCCCGCGATCCCTTGAAGCTGTGCACAAATCAAATATATAAGTTATCGAAAACAAAAAGATACAGCCGTTTATATCGCAAAAAACGTACGTTTGATACTCTCTAGGTAATCAAAATTTATAGGGTAAAAAAGGTCTCATAGCAAATATGGGAAAAGTCTGAAAACTGAAAATTTGTAGTTACGCCACTAAGAAAATCGTTTCCCCTCCTACAGGCTTTCACACTAGCGTATTGGTCATATTGTACAAGCGGTTTGCGAGCGTTTGTTTCTTATATTATTTAGATCTTAATCACCTTAAATTCATTAAGTCGTGATTTATTTTTGTTAAAATCTCATGTTGATAGGTTTGATTTTTTTTCTTATATTTACATTTTCAATTATGGTGTGAATATGGGAACACCGTAGACTACGATTTTGATTACTAGTATTTCAAGAGTTTTTTGATAAAAAATATTTTTATTATACTTTTGGGTACAATCTTAATAATCTGTCTGTTAATATAATATTGTAATATATACTTATAATACATTTGTAGAAGTAAAAATTCTGTATATTGAAAATATCAAAAAAATTATGGCAGAGGGGGTGTTACGAGACCGATACCGAACCCATTTTTTTTAAATTAGTTAGGTACTTAGGTTTACTTTTATAGGGCGCAGATTGTAATGTAGATTTTAATTTCAAGTATAGGTAGTATATTTGATAGTGTGTAGGGTATTTTTAGTACTCTTAGGTAAGATTAGTAATTCGTATAGATATTAGTTTTTAGGGATTTTACAATTTATTGATATACATACAAGAAAAGTTTTTAACCACTGCGTAAATTTTTTTTGGTGGCTCAGTGTAAGTAATAGAACACAAGTCGACTTCAAGGTTAAGCAACCCTTGCCAATAGGTTGGTCTGTGGATGGGTGACCATCTTAACATAACAAGTTTCCTCCGTGCCTCGGAAAGCACGCTAAGCCGTAGGTCCCGGCTGTCATTAACAGTCGTTACGGATAGTCAGAAGCCAGTAAATCTGACTCCAGTCTTGCCATGAAGTACCCTGTTACCCCAGTTATTGGGTTGTGGAGGTCTGGTAGTCAGCCTATGCTTTCCGAGGCACGGAGGAAACTCGTTATGTTAAGATGGTAACCCATCCAAAGACCAACCTTGGCAAGCGTTGCTTAACTTTGAAGATCGATCTGTGTTTTATTACTTACACTGAGCCACCAAAAAAAATTTACGCAGTGGTTAAAACTTTTCCTGTATAAGTGTAGATACTACACTAAAAACTTATTGATAACTTTTTTCATACACGCAACGAAGTCGCGGACACAGCTAGTATGGAAATATTGTAAACCCAATATTTTTTTGAAAAGAGTAACCATAAAGTTTCTTGCCGGTTCTTCTCCATAGGAAACGACGAATTGGAACTACGCACTAGATTCTGACGTTTCATAAGTGTCCATGTAGGCCCACGTAAAATAAAAATATGATTTCAATTCGATAGATTGATCACAACAGAACACTGTCTTTTTTTGCATTAAATTTATTTTTAGGATAACATTAAAAGTGACGACCCTATTACTTCAATGGAGCATAGGTAATCTGAGGGCACGGTAGTGTCACACCCACCAAGTCGCGCAAAAAAGTGCCATCCTTATCTCGAAACATTTCGAGCCATTTTCAACCTCTTATAAATCCGTTGTGGACGAAACTAGATCAAGCAGGCTTCATAAAAAGACTATATATTTCAAATTTCATTACATTTTCTAAATTTTGTCACTCACTGACTGAACGAACATAAAAAGTCTAAGGCACTTTTAGCAGCAATAGAGACAGAAGTTTCAAATTTTGATTACAATTAGTGTTTAGTGTACAAACCAAGGGAAAACTAAAATATTTTGCAATTTCGACCTAGTTTTCTAGATACACCAACTGCATATATAACTTAGTAATCCCATATAAATGTATAGGATTACAAAGTTACATTTTTAAGATTTGACTTGGTAATCGCACTAAACGATTTACTTAATTACTTTTGAGATACATTGTGTTTTCATGCGATTACAAAGCTAAATTCATTTATTTAAAACATACAAGATATTTTGACTTGGAATAACATGGATCTCACATATTTTTACGGTAGAAGAGTAGTGTTGCGAGACTTGAGTTTTTTTACAAGCTGTGTTTTTGATGGAATTATTTTGTCAAGTTCAAAACTGTTCTATATTATGCTGTGAAGATTGTCCGACTCACACGTACACACACATATGCAATTTCGCATTTGTTTTTGCCAAACAAAGATAGCAATATACCGCGAACGTATTTTATTTTCATCTCAACTCGAAGTAGCGAGCGATCTCCGCTGGATCCTTAAGTAGGGAGGTTGTTTGGTGACAGAAAAAATATAGCGGAGTTCTTGATACGAAATTTCGATTGTGGTTAAGTTTGAGTAGATTTGGATATAAAATATCATAATAGCAACTGATGGAATACGCGTTGGTTCTAATTAGCAAAAGAAGCGGAAGAAGTTATTTATAAGATTACCCACCTCGAAAAAGGGCTAACCGGCTAGTTATGTTTTTCTCCTCATTGTCATCATCATTTGAGCCAAAAGACGTCTACTATTAGATGTAGGCCTTCACCAAGTGCACATGACTGATTGTTGTGGCGAACAACAACCAGTCAAGTGCGTCTCGTATCCATTGGGCTCCCACAATCCTCACCTGGTCGCCTGCTCACATTTTAGACCTGTGAGTTGTCTTTGAACGCTGGGTCTTCTAGTATGCTGGGTTATGGCGGTAACTTCTCCTGCGGATATCTTCATCTTCGTTCCATTGATCAGTTTTCGCCAGTCAAATCATGGGCAGAATTTCCGAAGCTTATTCTATTATTCCCATGTAATTTTTCCTTGATAACACACCATACTGGCTACCTGTGTTACACACTTACTAATGTGTCCATTTGTTTACTTGTTGATTGGACACTGATAAGGTGGTAATTAATTGAGGGAGAGATTGGTGTGAAGTAGCGGACAGGAGTTATTAGGTGAAACAAAAAATATAAGAGGGTCGTGTAGAACGCGGGGGCTGCGGCGGTGGTGTAGGGTTAATTACTGGGTGGCATGCTATTAAAAGGGAGACGTGCTTGCATGTGTTGTAGCACCACACTAGGAATCACTCGTAAGTGGGGTGTACGACTGTACGTACACAACACACACAGACCCAGACAACAGATTGTTGTGCGCTCGTAGCATACAGACGTGCTCAGTAGCAATATTTAAATTCATAAAATAATATCAGTGACCTTCTTTTGTGCATAATTTTTTTTGCCTAGTGTGTATTTTAGTAAACATAATGGAAACTTAGAATAAGTGAACTAGTTATAAAATAAAATGGAGAACAGTCCCTTCTCAAGAGACCGGGTGAATCTCTCTGCCTCTCCTGCGAAGACGACGCCGCAAACTCAAGCCCAAACTGATCTAACGATGGAAGTTGTATCAACATCTGAGATACAAAGATGGATGTCAACCATTGAGCAGTATTTAAGCGAGATTTGTACTATCGCCTCGGATGGTAAACTCAACTCGGAGCAGAAATTGAAAATTTCAACGTTGTGCCGTAAAGTAGGAAATGGTACCTCAGAGATGGCAGTCCAATACCAATCTCTCAAACAGAAAGCTATCCAAGCGCGCATCCTCAATGAAGATCTTAAGCAAAAGTGCAACTTGACAGACCACATCTTAGATCTCACGAAGACAATTAAGGACTCTAGCACTGCTTCGTTTGCCGACATGGTAAAGAAGGGGTCAAATGATTTCGTCCGACCGAAGAATTTAAACTCCGTGGCCATATACCCTAACAATAATTTAAAGTCCAGTGATGAGACAAAAGTCCTTGTACAACAGATGATACGACCAGAACAAGAAAAGCTGCATATACGTGGAGTCCGTAGGACTAAAAACGGAGGCGTTATAATCAGTACAGAGACTAAAGATGACGCAGAAAAAATTAAGCACGCAATTCAGCAATCTGCATCCGGACTAACCGCCGACGAACCCAGGAAGCGCAAACCCCGGATTGTGGTTGTAGGAGTGCCGTCTTCTTTGACTGAAACTGAAGTCTTCAGGTACATTTACGAGCAGAATGTAGCCGAAAAGTTCCCAACAATTTCTATGGAGTCCTTTATGACCTTGATTAAGTTAAGTCACAAATCAGGAAAGAAAGATTCGCAGACTTGTAACTACGTAGTTGAAGTTCCAGCCAACATACGAAAAGCCCTTATTTCGCAGTCAAGGATTTTTATTAATTGGACATCCTGCCCTGTTAGGGACTTCACCCTGGTTACAAGATGTTTCAAATGCCATCAGTATGGGCATGCAGCCAAAACCTGCAGAGAGGTCAACTCGACGTGTGGCCACTGCGGTGAGACAGGACACTCGATGTCCGAGTGCACAAAGAAAGCGGACTCACCAAAATGTGCAACTTGCTCGCGCTTTAAAAAACCCGCGAACCATAAATCGGGAGACGCAGAGTGTCCGGCTAGAAAAATGGCAGAATTGAGATACATAAACTCCATCGATTATGAGGGCGCCTAGTGCGTCACTACTCAAGGCCAGACTTCCGTGTGACACTTACTACTGACTCAAAATTCCAGTAGGTTGACCTACTAACCATCGTGTTTTTAATAATTAAGCAAAATTGTTCAATGTAACTCTTCCGTATTAACGCAACCTCGACTTTAACCCTATTATTAATTCTGCTGACGCTAAATAGTATGTGTTTACTAGAGAATAAAGTGCAAGTAACAGTTTTATTGTGTTCTTTAGTATTTAAGTAAACTAGGTTTATAACATTATAATCTATTTTTTTTTCCATTATTTAGAGACTTTGAATGTTAAATATTGATAGTGATTTTATTGTTCTACATAAACTATATTATAAGAGCTTTTATTGCCTGTGATACAGGTTTATCCTAGTACAGGCACATAACATACTCATACCTTTGTAATTATTTTTAAGATTTTATGTAACTGTTTTACCACATTTTAATTCAGAATAAACTATTATTATTATTAACTAGCTGTAGGAAATTGGACACGGTTGTCTCCTTCTGCGAAGCATTAATGAGAATGAAGGAGATGGCCACAACCGTGAGGCAGCCAGCCACGTCAGGAATCCTGAAAATCCTACCCGGAGCGTATCCTGACTCAGGATACGCTCCGGGTGATTTTCAGCCACCATCTTATCTTATCTTTGCGTTCTGGTCTCCGCACTTAGTCCCGCTGGACCATTGTGCGCCTCTCAGCCACCATAGCTGTGAGTTTGTAGACGACCTGCCTGTAGGGGTAGCCTGTCATCCACTCGTCCTGAGTAGATGGCGCGAAGTGTTCAAAGTGCTCCTTAAAGACATGTCATTAAAAGTTATGGGCCCCTCATTAGAGTCGACGATAGTTAACATATTTATTTTAATTTTGCAATATTCGTCTTTTTTGTTCCCACATACCTTACTACCACTGTACCAAATTGATGACATATCCATTAATTCTCGACATATCAAAGGTTATTCGACCCTGTGACACTTACGAATGTGTTAATTTGTTCGTACGCCGATGGGACCGTGATAAGAGTCTAATTAATTGGCCGTTAGATTAGTGTTAAGTAGCGGGGTTTAAACTTGTAGGGTCAGTAGGTGTGGCTGAATTTATTATGGGTTTTGTGCCTATGTTTATGAAGTATATATTAATTAACAGATTGAACGGTTAGTTGCTTAGAATAGAGAAAGTTTTTCGGCAGGATCAGTGGAATTTTCAATTCATGTCAGCGGGCAATGAGTGACTCATCTCTCGATAAAACCATAGAATGTTTTGTTACATTAGCATCTTAAAAGCGATGTTAGCTTGATTGTTTAGGATGCCTACCAGACCTTTCTTGAGGTCGGAAATCATATTTACTACTTCTTCTGCTCTACTTGACAAATGACAAAGAACATGGGTGGGTTTTTTAGTAAAAGTCTTTTTCGCTCCACGCTGAGCAAGGGAAGTTTTTTTTAGTGATTTATTTAGTCTGACATGGCTCCCTCCCCACCCAAGAGCGGGAGAAGCCATTGGAAGATTTTCCACTTTAAAAAAAGGCTTGCGAATTAAGTTATTTATTAGCTCGCTCTTGACGTATTATACCTATACTTGAACTGTTACTGGCCAAAACTTTGATAAAAGATCTAATTTTGCGAAGTCACTGCACCCCAATAACCTTTTCCAAACAAATCGGCTCAATATCGATCACTTTGTCCAACGTATTGGGAAGTCTCGTCTGACGAATGTTGCCACGTAATTATTATGTTTTCATCAATGACGAGGTCACACAGGTGCTTAACCTCATGTCAGAGCGATTGATTGGCAATCGACAGGCACCCGTCAAAGTGTCAGGCACCTACCTGCCTCCTACGGTGAGTGGTAGTCATGAGTTAGTCACAATAGAACGTATACGGATTGACAAATGACAGTGTGAGTCTTAGAAGGTTAGCCTGGAAGGTTAGATTAGGGTAGATTTTTGACGTATTACTAAGGATCATTGGACAGGTTTTACGGGCCCCTATTAACCTGTTTTCTCCGTGGGTCATCATCCGGAAGACGCAGTGTTGGAAGGCCTCCCACAAGGTGGACTGACGACCTGGCGAGGGTCGCGGGAATCCGATGGAAGCGAGACGCACAGGACCGGTCGCTGTGGCGGCGCTTGGGGGAGGCCTATGTCCAGCAGTGGACGTCTTTCGGCTGAGATGATGATGATGATGACCTAATTTTTAACTGACCTACAAAAATGAAGTTTCTCAGTTAGTTGTAACATATTTTTTATATTTGTTACATCAGAACTCCGTCGTACAGATAGAAAAATGGGACCACCTATTTTTATTATGAAAATATTGATCTGATGATGGGATCATCTATGAGGAATTGAGCGATTTCCCAAACATTTTCGGCTCAAGGCAGTATTTAGTGATTTTGGTATATACTTCACGAAGATAATTAGGTACTTTGTAGTTATTAATGTTTTTCACTTTGAAGACGAGACGGTGGTACTTTTTATTTCTGTTTGACTCATTAACTTGAAATATCTATAAAGGGATGGCTCTTACATCCTCTCGTAGATAATGCTGACCCTATTTTTAGAGCTAAGTTCTTACAAAGCTCTAAAAATAGGGTATGAAATGGAAACTTATCGGAAAATATCAGCTCAAACTCGTTAACTGAGCTGGAAATAAGCATATTTAAGGCTCGTGCCTTCCATATGCATTGCTTGCATTCGTGTTATTTTGAATTAACGAAAAAACCAGTGCGACAGCCCTATACACTCTACCTAACAAATATTAGCCCAAAATAAACAATATTGACAACAAAAGACAAATATGTTATCATAAAAACTAATACAAACGCCTGCGTAGTCACCTAAGAGCACATCTATCCATTATCCTCAATAGAGTAGAGGAGACGCGATACCGTCGACACTTGTATCACACACCAATAAATCTCGGCATCTGACAGCAGAGCCACTGGCAAAGGCTTCCATCAAACTATCTGTCAAATTCAGTACTCTGACTTGTAGTTCCAATTTCGGCCGCGTGTCAAATTATATTGGGCATGTGTGAATGGCAAAAGTGGCCATATATCATTGTGCCGTAACAATTTGTCAATCAGGACCGTTTTGCATGGAGTTCGGGTCAATGGTACGAGATCTTTTCGATGATATCAGATGAATATGTAATTGGTTCTGAGTGACATGTTTTGGGAGGCGGGTGATGTGTTGAAAGAAACGATTAGTTATGATTTGTAGTGCAAAAAACATACAGGTACTAACAGACGTGTGATGTACCATTTATATTAAGACGAAGTTGTCCGATAATTCATCGTACGAGTGTTGTAAAAGATTTACCGAGTCTCTGTGACTGATTAGTTTATGTCAACACGTGAACAGGTACCATGACGTGTTAAAATGTCAGGTGTGCGAGCGAGAAAGAGGGATGCCTGGAGCTATACACCCTATATAGCTTCATCCATTTAATAGTTCAGTTTAGGTCGGCAAAAAGATCGCGTTAAGAGGCCGTCGTTGGGCTTCTGATCATCAGGCGCAGACAAATGACTTTTCTGTTAGCGTTCTCTCCAAACGCTTAATACAAAATGTACCTATAGCACTGACATTATCTGTCACCTGTCGCACTATTTGTCACGTATCTTCTCAGCAGTTAATGCCATTGCCATACATTTTATACTTAGCAAAGTTTTAAGGTTCACTAACTTTTGACTGTTTGTCAATACAACAGTCAAAATTTTACATGAGTTTGGCAATATAAGTTGAAAGTATGACCTATGGGATTGTTAGAAAGAATTACCGTAGCCATGAAACGCAAAGGGCAACTGAAAGAACTCTTTCACAGAGATTGAACATAATTTCATAATATCCCAATTAATCTATCACATACCCGCGAAACGAGACACAATAGTAAAACAATAACAGCGCGGTGTCATACTCATAGGACCGGTCGGGGATTCAAACATTAAGGCATCACGGCAAGAGTGAATAGGCTTTCAATAAACTAATGCGCTTCTCCATCATCAACATACCTACTACAGATTGCATCACAGCTTATCATTAGGCGGAATCGTAGTCAATACATTATATAGTTTGAAAAAAAAAAACATTGTCTTTCTGTTGTACCTATCTCTAATTACGGTATTCGAAAGGTTAAATGTTAGACGTCTATTTTCAAAAATATCTTTACATTACCTAGTATTGCTGATAACTAAGAAGCAATTTATAGGAAACGCTCAAGTTCATCTGAGATGAGACTCGTGCATCTATTTATACCTACTGCCTCGTGTTAAAATACAATAAAACGAACAAGACAACATTAAGGCAATAATACTTAGAAGAATAGCTATTCTATAAACTGTATGTATCTAAGTACCTAACGTACCAACATAGAAACAACTACCCAATAGTACCTAGTAGGATACCTATAAACAGTGCGCATTAACATGGCATCTGGCTCGAATGAATGATGTATAGGGAACTGAGTGTATTTTTTTATTTATTTTAGTTTTTTGAATATCAAATACAAAAGCTAGTAATTTCTCATAACGTACCACATTACGATGTGTTAAACATAACTATACAAATTATTTTCCGGTATTTAATGCAGTACTTAACTATTTTTGAGCCAGGTGCCATATTAAAGCGCACGGGTTGTATGGTCTATTCTATAAACTATGTATCTAAGTACAACCGTATTGTACCAACTACATAGTAAACAATTACCATAGCAACTACCCACTAGTACCTAGTAGGATACCTACCTATTCTATGAGCTATGTATATTTGTAGGTAAGTACTCTATTAGTCGTAGTAGTCTATTGTACCAGCTACATAGTAGACAACTACCATAGCAACTACCCATCTTGATATATTCTCGACGACAATCGCGTTTAGCGAGCTAATAACTTTTGCAGTCACGTGTAATATTTTCTACTTCCCCGGTGGAACACAAATGGAAAAACTTTCCGTTCCGTTTATAATCAATGTGATTCATAGACTATGTAACTTTGAATAGGCTCTGCTTCGTAGACCATTATTAATGTAGGAAAGCTCTCGAAAAATAGACCTAGCGTGAAATTCAAATAGGGATTAGGGTCTCAAGTGGTCGAATGGGATGTAGATGAGAGGGTCTATGATTTTATTAGACACGCCTTGTTGGCCTACAGTAAACCGGTGAGCAGAAAATGTTGAGAGGAAAACTGAAATCAATTTTCTTTCACGGCCATGGAAAGTTTGATAAGTATTTTCGTCGTTATTTGCAAGCACACTGCCAATATGAAAAATTGTAGACAACTTTATTTTTCACAGTCGATTAAATAAACATAATTTCGTCGGAAAATCCGTTTGCTTCCTATTTAATGTTTTATTGTATGAAGAGTTCAATAAATCGTTTGGTCCCAACGGAAGCGCAGGCGTACGGACGGAATACTCAACGCGTTACTACAGCATTGTGTGCCAAAAGAAAATGTTAATCCACGGCTCATTAATTAAATTACAGCTAAGCCTTGATTTTCCTTCAGTCGATTATTAACACGGCGCTAGAATACACGGTATTCGCTACTTCAATTATTTACTCGTAAATAGTTAATAGCTACTAGAATAATTTAGCTGATAGTGTTATTGTTTGTGTACAGGTAAATCATGTTTACCAAACATTACTTATTTGTAAGTGAAAATTGTGTAGACAGTTAAAAATGGTAAATAAACAATATATGTGAACTGTGACTGATTTTGTGCAGTGCGATTTTCCGCGAATTGTGAAAATTTTATGATTTTTAATGGTGACAGTCTTCACGTTAAGCGATCATGGCGCCATCAAGCGACGGCCACGAGTACTATTACAGTTTATGGCAAACCAACCTACCAACTACGATTTATATAAGTTCAGCTACTCGGTAAGAGATGGCGCTGTACGCAAGAGTTACAAACAACCATTCTGATTTCGTATTCAATTTTCTTTTTTTAAGGGCCATGTGCACCGACATAAGTTTAAGATAACCATCTGATTAACGTCAATAACCGACGATAAGGAACAGGAAATATTGCTAAAACAGCCGTTTTAATATTAAAACAGTCGATTTGGTGTCGGTGAACATCGCCCTAAGTGTTCTTCTAATTTTTATTAATAATTTTAAACTTATGAATGATTTTTCTTTGTTACAGGCCGAGCCTGGCGATACGATAGCAACAACCAAAGAAGGTTCGTACATTTTTGTTTAATTAATAATTTAGGTAACAGATAATAATAAATAATAGAAAATAATCTACCTATTTAAATTAGATATTTTTTCGGCTGATTAATGTCTTTCTTCCCTTTTGCAGAAGAATGGGTGACGCGGAAAAAGAGCGAAGTGACAACGACCCGTCAGATCGCGACCAGAGTCAAGCGCGAGCTGATATTGGAAGATGGACGCATACTCAGCGACTCGGGGCCCAAAATATCTACCTCCGTCAATGAAGACACACACACCACCAATTATCAACAGACTGAGGTAACTAGCAGTATAACTCTTATACGCAACCTTTTTGAAAGTTGAGATAGAGAGGAGAAAAAGTCCACTCAGAAAACAAAGTTAGTAGACACGCAAGCGATTATTTAAATGAATGTGGCAAAAAAAAAATAGAAATGTTCACCGTTTGTCACAAAGAACAGAAACATCCAGCAGGACTGTGGGATTCTTCGAATGACTCACCGCGGCCCTGGAACAAAAAGGGCAACTGAAGGAACACGTACATTTAGTTACTAAAAGTCTCACACTCCCTGTTGCTTTACCCAGACCGGGAAGAGATTTCCTCTTCCCGACATCCTTCCCCTCATAATTATAATCATCAAATCTGTAACATTATAGGCGAAGTGTGGGTACACCGGTGCAGGTATTATAGGTAAGTACAATACTCCTGTGTCCATTGTGCCAACCCGTCAGCCCATAGATGTGTAGTTTATATGTACATGTATATGCACATGTAGTGCGGACTGACATGAAGAGATCTTTTAATATTTATCTTTCCTTTGCAGCATCGAGTACCCGACGATCAGATTGATGAGGAAGCGGAAGAAAATGAAGCGATTGGGGCGCCGCCCGAAGGTGAACTTTTATCATTAATTTGTAGTTGAAAAAACCCACTGCCTTTCATTAAAGAAAAAAACTTCAATAATGAAGTTTTTTTCTACCATAAGGTTAATTCTACGGCGATAATGCCATGAATAAAGCTTAAGTACAACTAGTTAACAACTAAGTATAGTTCATGACATGGGCAGTAATGATTAAGTGGTTTTAAGGGAATAATTTGAATGAGTTCAATAAAGTCCGATTTTCGCAAATACCATTTCCATAACTTAATAATGCCTCCATACACCAAAAACAAAATAAATTAAAAAAATGTAAAGTACAATGCCATCTAATGAGAACCTGCATACCCATTTATATAGGTAAGTTTGTACAGAACTCTCGGTGCTAAATTCTGACTCACAATTTACCAATTTTTACATTCATCATCATAGGTGAAACCAACAAAGTTTGTACGGACCCTAGCTGGGCGAGTTCGACTGGCATTTGACCAATTTTTTTCATACACACATCTAACTGGTGAAACCAGCAATTCTTTGTTTATACCTACGTATACATATTTATATTCTTCTATGTTCACAGAAGTGGACAGCCCCTTCATCGGCGGAGTGGTGGCCCCAGCGGGCGCCAAGGTGCACGTGACGTCGCTGGTGGTGGCCAACCCTGACGGCAAGGTGCGCGAGAGCCACGACAAGCGCGTGCTGACGCGGAACATCACGGAGCGCGTGCAGGAGACGGAGGAGCGGATACACAAGGGAGATACTACGCATGACGTGAGTACAAGTGCCTTTTTTGGTTAGTTTTTAGGATTTTTTTGAAGATATTCGTACATTTCTTTTTATTTAGCTTTAGGCGGACCCTCGCAATAGTCGGGATGAACGCCAGGCAGAAGAAGATTTATTTAGCTTTAGTGGTAATGTGACATAATTATCACTTAAAGAAAAGATGCAGAAGGACCTCTTCTCCACTCTTCTTAACAACTTTTAGATATTTGGAGCATTTTCAGGTAATGAAAGTTTTACCTGAAACAAGATAAAATTTTGCAGGTCTCTAGTCGGGAAAAGTAATGTTTTTTTTGTTGCGAAAAATTTCGTAACTATACAATTCTTCAAATTATGTTTCTTATTCATCGAGCTTTAGCGTAAAGACATAGGTACAGTCAGCATCAAAAGTCGATGAACAGAATCAACATAGCAAAACATTTTATTGTGAACAGATGAAACACATTTTATTGCAAACAGGTGTTTTGTTATGTTGATTCATGCAATGCATCATACGGCCTGTCCTCCTCTACGGTGGCGAATGTTGGCCAGCACTAAGCAGACACACCCAGGAGCTTCGCGTCACGGAGATGAAGATGCTGAGGTGGATGAGCGGCGTAACGCGATCCGATCGCATACGCCTCTCATCCACCGTACCGTCTGCGATGGTATGGCTACATCATGCGCCGCCCTAGGGAGTACGTTGGTCGGAGATGCATGGATATGGCTGTCCTTAGGGCTAGGTCCCGTGGTCGCCCTCGCAAGCGCTGGCTGGACGTCGTCAAGTCCGACATGAGAGCCAATGGCCTTACTGAGAAGGATGTTAAAGATCGGGCAAAGTGGAGAAAACTTAGTCGGAAGGCGGACCCTGGCAATGGCCGGGATTAACGCCAGGCAGAAGAAGAAGAAGAAGGTGTTTTGTTATGTTGATTCTGTTCATCGACTTTTGATGCTGACTGTACCTATCACCTTAGAAAAAGATGCGGAGATGATTTTATTCAGATTTATAATTTTGGAGCTATGTTTGTATTTATTTGAATAAAAAAGATAGAACTTCGCAGAAACCAAGCGCCCGCGACTCAGAAAGATATGTAAATATCCACGACGGAGATGCTCTAGTCGAAATTACTTTTTGTTATTTTTAAAAAGGCGTACATACTTTACTCTTTATTACTATGTCCTCAAATAAAACTACCAATTTTTATTATAACACAAACTTACCTAAGCAAAAACCTACTCAACATTCTTCACCCTCACCATAAATCATGGCCACAGATAACCCTAAAATCATAGACACGCGCCCGCCGTCCCAAGCTTAGGACACATATATGCAAATTCCATAATCCACGTCAAAGTCTTGATTGCCACTATTTACAAGCGCTCTTAGGCTTCAGATGACGTGGCTTATCTCGCTTCGTAAGATGCTGGGGACTTGTCGAGGTGTCGATATAGGCGTACGGCCGATACACACTAATGGAGTCATGGGAAGCACGGAGCAGCACTCGTCTTATTCTGCTCAAGTATTTCTGAGATAGGAGTATAGGACCTATTTTTACTTCGTTCTATGTTGTGTTCGCCTAATCGGGGTTTGGGATTTATGCTACTGAAGTTGGTTGTGAATGTGAAGGGTGTAGGATGTCTTAGAACGGTTAATTAATTCTTCTTTTTACGTGGGAAACCTTCATTTGACTTCTCGCTCTGGGTGGAACGAGAGGGAATGTCAGACTTTTACTGACTCGAATCCAGAATATTCCCTTAATGGTAACACTTTCAAAAAATCCGCAGTGGCAAGTTTCGGCCCTAACTGGGGTACGTTTAAGTCAGGTTTGGTCTTGTCAGACGGTCGGACGAGGAGCAATGGGTAGCTCGCCATCCACAAGCACGTTTAATTGATTCTACATTCGGAATTGCGAAGCTCAGACGGACTATGTAATCAATTCGGCATGACTAGAAAGCAATCAAACGAGATCCGTCTGTAGATATGCCTGGCAAGACGCACACATATGTAATTACTATTGTCAGCCGAGCCGCACCTAACGCATTCCTATTACGGATAGAATGACATTAGTTATAACATTATTAATGATATAATTTCCCATCGCATAATAGTAATGTTAGCTGTTATTACTGTTAAATAATTGAAGGTAACTAACTGCTTTATTACTTGAAAGCCTTATTATTATTGTAAAGGCAAAATTTGTATGAGTGTGTGTATGTTTGTTCCTCTTACATATTCAAACGGCGTCAATGGAAACGCACCCTTGTATATCTTACCCTTGGTGGCTATTTGACAATCTAACAATTACACGATTCCGATAACAAATGATATGAGATTTATTAGGGCAGATTAGTATCTGATATGGTCTTTACAAAGATTTTATCATAATAATAGCATTATCAGCCTTATAATGCTCCCACTCCTGGGGCTCAGGCCTCCTCGCTACAACAGGGAATGAGCCATAATCCACCACGCGAGCCCAGTGCGATTGGTGGATGACACACGTCTTCGAATTTTTGGTTCAAGGACATGTCGTTCCTCACCATGTTTTCATTACTACTGCTACCCAAAAGTCCACCTGATTAGGTGCACTACTTTTTTGCATCACTTTTGGGTTTGAACCCTTGATCTTCAACTTGTAAATCGGAAGTATTCCCGTTTCGGCACCCAGATTTTCGGCACCAAAATTTTCGGCACCCAAGCTATTCCCGATTCGGCACTAATAGGTATTTTATATTGGCTTTTTCATTCAAAATACCTATTGGTGACACTGCCGGGGCTTTTGTCACTGGGCCACCACTGCTCTACAAAGACTAATGGTAATAGGTAAAATTACCTCAACATTACTTATATTTTCCTAAACCGTATTTCCTGTGGTAAATTATCATGACCATAAAATACGGTTATTTGAAATCATTTGACCGCATTTCACTGATTGGTGATTACCATTCGCACATACATGTTTATCACGAGGAATACGTAACATTTAATTAGGTCAGGTTACTAAATTGCAAATTGTCAGGAAGTGTAGCTCGCGCCTTGTAACTTTTTGCTACGAATCATTTACCAATTGTATGTATCTCAGCTATTTGATTTGCTAACATGTTACAAAGTTCAACGTAATTATGATGTGATTATTGGACGATGATGCAAATCTTTGAGAGGAAATGGTGCTGAAATGTTAGTTTAACTTTTGATTAGTTGAATACTCGTATGTTTGTTTTACGTAACATTTAGAGGGTAGCGTTGTGGTGAAATTTGGGATGTTTAATGCAGCTTATATACATTGTAGCACTATGCTCGCGATTTCGTTCACAAGAATGTTTTCATAAAAACTTCTTTAAACCGAAAATAAATAAATGTAAAAGATGGGCGTAATTGGCCATCCAGAATTATATCATCCATAAAACATTTATTTAGGTGTAATTTTGTGCAACGAATAATGTAAACTTTTTTTATTTACTGGGGGTTAGTTGTGCTAAGTTTCAAGTATATATAATATAGCTAAGCCCAAGGAGTAAATTCCTGATACAAACGAATTTCCCCTTTTTCACCCCCATAAACCAAACCCAACTGAAAGACACAGTAGTTTTAGTTACTAAAAGTTGACGACGCCTTTGTGGGAAATCATTTGATGATTTCCCATCTCAAAAAAATCATAGTTGGAAAAAAGCCACGCAGATCAATGGCTTCTACACTTTTATATCATTCGCTATGCTGGCCGTAGACATAAAGATAAGAGTAATCTACTCGTATCACACAAACTACCCATGTTATTTTGTTGTTGTGGTGTTTCCAAAATACTAGCACCCCTCCTAAACCCAAGCATCAAATGGTCCACTTTCTCGCCCGCCTTATGTAACACCATTTATAAAACCAATTATCAATTATTCGATCCGATTCATCGCCTCTAATCACCAATCGAAGTGTGCCAATCGTTAATTGTGCTCGACCTGCACTCGTTCTTCCGTGTACTGATCAACACTCATGTATGTAGAACTTATATGTATGTATACAACATTACGAAAAAAAATCCGCTGCTCCATACATTTATGTTCACATAATTTGACAAAAAGCTTCGGATTATTTTTTCGTGATTTCAGGGTTGGTCGCATAGTAAAAGTCGTTCATATTGTTAAGTACAACAACCCTTTTTAAAAAAAAGAAAGCCCTTCTGTCGTATCAACGTTGTATACAAATTCGAGGTAAAGTAACGCAGTTAAACGTGGAGTATTACTTCATTACAATTACTTAACTGATGTACTACTAGCTATTACTTAACTGATTAGAACGTAAGGGGCGAATAGGTACAAAAAATAGAAGTAGATGATTTTCCTATTATTCAATCATTTTTCTCCTCATTGGACTGGTGTAGCTACCAAAGATTTAGGCGGGGCTACTTCCTCGCCCCTCCCCGGGTCCCCAAAATTTAGAGGCCTCCCAGGGGTCTCTAGGCCTCTCTTGTCTCTAATCACCAATCAAAGTGTGCCAATAGTTAATTGTGCTCGACCTGCACTCGTTCTTCCGTGTACTGATTAAGTGATTTTGACACTCATATATGTAGAATGTACGTAGGTATGTGCAAACTCGAGGTTAAAGCAACACAATCAAACGGGGGGAATTGGAACACAGAGGTAAAAAGTACGGACGACGGCGAGCTATGGGTAGCTCACCAGTCAGGATCGAACTCGAGTCGTTGACAATGCGATGTTCCACGCACGCCTTACAGACATATCTGCAAAACCTCAGGGGCCGCAGGTATGAAGGCAACTGCGGCCATGGATTGTGTGCCTGGGGCCCTGAAACAAAAGCGAAGAAGGAACATAGGAATGGGTTTGAGTCAGTAATAATATGAGAGGGCCACAGTCACTTTTTCGAACAATCCCGTAGCTCTGGCAGGATCTAGGACCACGCGGAATTTCTGAAAGGGATACCGTGGTCCTAGAACGCGAAAGACAGGCTAATTTTAGTCAGTAAAAGTCTGATAAACTCTGCTCTCGAGCGAGAGAAGTCAGAAGACCTGGCAGGATATTAACACTCATGAAATGTAATGTAATGTATGTAGTGGTTACGTGATTTCCGGAGTACGAGGTCGCGAGCTTCGCGAAGGTAAACGCGTTACTTAACAGTAATAAGCTCGCGACAGCTTGTGTATGCTTTGATTGGATGTGGCTTTTAAGAATTGATACGTAAAGCTTTTACTCAAGGGCTGCGGAATTGTTCTAAAGAGTTACCGCGGACCCTGGAAAGCTAAGGGTTACTGAAGAAGCAAAGGAGGAGGACAAGCAAGGGCTTTAATTTTTTTTTTATTCCACTTTTCATTTAGGGGCTTTTGTCTAAAAAGGTTATGTCAGCCCCATCGTACCCTATAGCAATTACTTCACATACTTATTGACTTATTCACATAACCTACATTACATCGCAGATTTATATTAAGGGCTTTAATTAGTCAGTTAAAGTCCTACACTCCCTCTCGCTCTATCCAGAGCGGAAGAATTTATTTATTGATTTTTTCATATAATTAAAGTTACAAGAGTATGCAAGATGCAGCAGAAGTAATATACTCGAACATATTATTATATTTTATTTTTTGCTTGAGGTTGCCTGGTTTGAATTTTTGCATACAGTTAACCTTTGCATAAGTAAAATAAATTGTAGTAAAAAAGTAGTTTTTTTCGTTTTTTCGCCAAATGGCGCTTATTCAGTTTTGAATAAATTGACGTTAACGTTGACGCGTACGAGAGCGTTTAAAAATCGATTAAAGGCCATTGATGCAAATTAAAGCTTCTAATTTATAAACTAAAACTCTGTTATGTTCTATTTTTTAATTCATTTTTAAATATAGAACGTAGAACTTTAAACCAGCCAGTTATCGATGGTTTCAAATAACAGCAGTCGGTTCGTATGAGTGATTCACGACGCGGTACAACACTAGCTTATTTTTCTCATGAACGCCTACGAAGGGATTTTTGTTGTTCTCGTAATGAGAAAGTCTGAACACCTATTATTTACGTGTTACATAAACTTACTTCTAAATGCTTCGTACCAATGGTTCTGTTTTTTGGTTTATTTAAGGAATTTTAGAATTTAATTCAAACGTTGAATGTTAGGTAAAGCAGTTTAACGCGAAGAGGACTTTTTTTACCCCACCCCATTCCTTCGTTGCCTTCGATCTGGGGTCACCGAGCTTCTTTTTCGGAATCCGCGTTCCATGACCCCAGAGGCTTCGACCCTGATGGGCCCATACAGTGGTAAACAGTTTATGTGTTATGGCAATATTATCAAGTAGATGGTTAACTCAACTCTCGTATGATGATCCTCTTACTGTGGGACGTTTGAAAGTGTTACCGTGGCCCTACGAGTAGAATGCAAATGGCCACTGAAAGATACAGGTGGGTCTTAGATGGAAAAGTCTGAAACACCCTACGGTACCATCCCGGTGCGGGAGAATTTAATTTGATGATTAATCGACGATGAGAATGTCTTCTGCAATAAAGTCCGAATACAAATAGTGTACCTCACCATCTACGATTGCATCCCTGCTTACCATCAGGTGGGATCGCAGTCAAGCACTAGTTTAGAACAATAAAAAATTTAGCAGCACATCTTAAAATAATAATTGAATCCTATATAAATTTACAGACCACAAATAATAATTATTTGAGTTCTTTGCAAACTAGTTAAGTTTGCTCCTGCCTCTTAATCAGTTGACTCAATGCTGTAGTAATAGTATTATTCCACAACTTTCACACTACGCCAAATTACTCCGGTAGAGCGGCCAAACTCTTAGTGAGCCACAAAATTAACAGGCCAGATGAAATGCATAAGGAATGGCCTCTGTCTAGCGGTAACCAAGAAGTCTGCATAGGTTTTAAGGTATTTAAACGCAAAACAAGATAACATTCTAACGCATGCTTCGATCGTAAATAGACTACATTACAACAGCTGAGGCTTTGACATAAAACGTGCTATGAAAAGACAAATAGTTTCACGAAGTAATTTGTATTAGAAAACAGTTCGTATTTAACCTGTTTTCGCCCAAAATGGTCTTTTAGAGGCTATTAACAACACCATGTAATAATGTGCGGTCTTTGGTGAACAGGCCACCCGGATTGTTGGCTTCGTTGATGTAATAATCAGGCTCTATTATAACGTGATTAAGGTTTACCCTTTCAAATGCTTCGGTTGAAACTTTGTATTCTGTTAAAATACCGTTAAATTTACGCAGGGTAGAAAACTTTGTGAATGACAGAAGAGTTATATTCTATAAGCATAGCATAGTCAGCTTTTGTTCCTTTTAATGTCCTCACTACTGGGACTCAGGTCTCTTTTCTAGGAGAGGAAAAGAGAGTATGAGTTCTATCCACAATTTTTAATAAATATTTATAAGATAATGACCAAGAGTGGAACAGAACAGGCTAACAAAACAGACAAGAGAGATGTGAACACGATTGACAAATTTAAAAATACGTCTGTGATACAGGCCTATAGACTATGAGAAAAATATGTCTATCTTTTCAAAACAAAAAATCGTTTGCGTCTATGCTTTCAATGCTTGTACGATATCTCCGGACGCCACAGGACACAAATATTCATATAAAATATTGTCCGAACATACCCACACAAAATAATCTGACTAGCATAATTCTGTGCAATTTTATTACACCTTAGCGACATTGTTAATCGTAGATAGTGGTTGTCACGGATTCTTTTTGTAACGAAAAACAATAGTAAGATACTGAGCGTAAAATAGACCAAGGGGTTTATTCAGATGAGCATCCACATAAATCGATGGGATTTTGAAATTATAATTTGTTCATGGAGATAGGTCGCCCGGGGCGCCGGCCCACGCGCCGCGTCGTGTATCGGAAAGCGCTTTGTTCTGCGTTTGTTACATCATTTTCTTATGGACGCTTTGTTTTAAGGATTTGTTGTTGATGTTATTAAATGTTGTTTTTTTTTCGTTGAACGTCGATAGAAGTTATGGGGAAGATTTGCAGTGAGATTTGTATTTATTTTGAGGTAGGACATCATCAAATGTTTTCTTCCGAACTTGGTTGTCAGAAATTTACTGTTTAAAACTACGTCCCTTACTATGTTCCTTCGTTTTAACCATACTTAAATCTTTCAAAAGTTACCACAGTTTGTAAAAGCTCCATTGTTACCCGCCTGAGTTTTAACTTGAGTAAATTGTATTATGAGATTAGACGTAAATTCTTAGAAATTATTGGATGGATCATTGTTTTGAAATAGATTGAGGTATATCCAGACATATTTTTTATTTTTCTAAATCAACAATCTAATTGCAAGCAACTGTAAAACTAACATTGCTCCACTTTCTAAAATAACATGTTGAGTTTTTTTGGGTTTGTGTATCTAGCCTCCTTCATAAAGGAAGCAGGTACTGCTCGACACAGGCTCATTAAGACAAATTAGGCACCCACAGTAACCAAATACGACTTAAAACTAAATGATCCAAAAATAGCCACATATTTTTTACTACCATTTCCATGTCCCAAATTAGCTCGAACATAAGTTAGGTCCACTACAAGCGCACTAAGCAGCTTCACCGCTTTAAAGCAAGTTTCGTTCACAGGTCAGTGTTTCTCTCCGTGACCCATACATGTTGCAATCGCTGACTAAGGTGCACTTGTGCGCTGCAGCGGACTCCGCTAAAATGATCAAATTATTTATTTATGAGCAAAATGCGTCTATTGCTGCAATACCAAGCGTAGATTGTCTTGACATTTTCTCGGCTTTAGTGTAGGTAGGTGAGAACTAAGAGGATTTTAGAATGAAAACTGGTTAGTTTGGTGATAAAAATAATAATGTATTTCATATTAGGCATTGAATAATAAAACAGCGGGTCTTCGAATGTCTCAATAGCTATCTAGGCAAGCATGAAGCTGCAATATGTGCGAAATGCGTTGCTAACCCGTGAAGACGTAAATCTAGAAACGATAGCTGATGAGATAATCAGACGGAATACAAACGATCTCATCGTGACTTGATTCCAGTAGGTATGTAGGCAAGCAGTCGTACCGTATACAATCGAAATTAAGAGCACAAACCATATTACAAAACTGCTAAATCAGCATTGCAATGCAGCTGAACATATCGGTGCAACCGCGTAATAAGAATACCCTGTCAGAATTACAATTCGGTTTCCACTCTGCACTTCTGCATATTCGACCTAGATAGATAATTTCCGTATATAGGAGGCTGTTACTACATCCATCGAAAGTGATGTTCAACGAAAGTAATCGCCCATTCCCGGCCGGCCCTTTTGCGTGTCGCCCAGAGCTAACGTCCAATAACTCCACACTTTTAACGACTCATCTCGAAAGATTACCTATACCATTATTCGTATTTAGTATTAGGCTCTTTCGCACGGCAATGACGTCACTGCTCATAATGAAACCTTGATACAGATCATTCATCAACCAGAAAATGATCAGTTTGATAGCTACGTAGTGCTTCAAGTACTTCAAGAAAGATTGCCAACCTTTTTACTGCCTGACTGATATTAATGTCTATCGAATCTAATTAGAATAAGGCTATGCACTAATGGTGATCACGATTTCACGAATATCATTTTTTCTTCAATTACAATACGAATTGTGTATCAGAAAAAAAGATGAATACTATACTCCGATTGAATAGGGCTCGTTCGAGTTCCCAACGTAAAAGTCAATTGGAAACGCTTGCAATCTCCTTAAACCTATTTTTTTATTCGACGCAATTTGAACAGTGCCTATCTAAGCACTCGGCTTTGCAACGTCGGCTAGTAATTTGACCTTACGCCGAGCATTAGTAGGAGTGCCCGCCGTGCTTTCAACGCGAATAGCAATAAAACCACAAAATATGTGCTTCACATTTACAAAATGCTGCGAAACATCTTGGATGTGGCCTTTTTTGTACTTGAGAGGTTCAGATTGTACGGGATGATGTCACCCGGTGTGTATCTCGTAATGAGTGCTATTTTTGGCAACACGCATGCACGCTTAAATTCAGGAATATACGGCTGTTAACGTCTCTACCTTCTTCAAAATACTTTGCAAATCTTTAAAGTTCGTCGCATGCCGCGGTAATTCTAGCAGTGAATGCGCTTTAAACATGTTTACGAAGCAGCGGCTATCGTGCATGCTAATCCAATGTTCTAGATAAATTGAAAAGATGTTTGCTATTTGACGTTTTATACTATCGAACATGCATCGATTGCCTCATCCAACGTTAGGTGCAGGTGAATTTTCTAGTCAACTCCGCGATTATAACGCTAGATGAGAGCCGAGTAGCTGCTCTAAGGACAATAATTTAAGATGTTTAGATAACATCTACAAGCCCTGTGCGGTGTGCCCAAGAATTCATGTGATCACCTCCAAGATCCAATCTTAGATATAGCCTCTACGAGGTGATGTTACGAAAAATTATCTCTGACTATGGGACCTGTTCTTTGTCAAAGATTATGAATCCCTCCAGCCCGTGTTGCGTGTAGCCGCCGATGCGCTCAGCATTCATATTTATATGAACGATTTGCACGCTAAGCATATTTAGAATGGACTTTTGAATTAATGGATTTGAAAGTAAGACTGTCTTTATATTGCTCTGTTTGACGTGTATGGGTTGCACTCCCATTAATTATTTCGTTGAAATTAAAAGCACACTTCACCCGAGATCATTACATCACAAGATTTATGATGTCCTGAGTTAATTCGCTGTTGTGCTGACGGTACTACTCGTTTGCGGATCTTTGTTCTCCATGATTGTTTTGTTTTCAATTGTCAATGAATAATAACATTTTCAAAGTGGATTATATCGTCCTTGACCTTTTCGAACAAAAGGGATTGGTCAGCCATTTTATAGATAAATCAAAAATGTAGCGATAGTGCTTTACATTGTAAAGTTGAAGTTAATTACGAAAGGCTTTTGGTTTAACATTAAACAGCAATTGTGGTTTAAGTTGTACGACTGTTATTCGAGTTTCAAACCGCATCCACACTCGATTAGATGTAAGAAATATCGTAGGATTTGGTACTTTGTAACTTTAAATTGCTCACGTTTATGTAACAAAGTAAATGAAACCGAAGAGTTTATTCTATTTCTTTGTAGCGCGGCTATCGTATCGTAAGATAATAAGTAGTTTATTGTCACATCTTATTGAATGTAGGTATTGAATCTAATTGAATCAATGCACATTACTTCGATACAGTTACGTGCATAGATATCGAGTGAATTGTTTTATCGATTTTACCGTTAATCGAATGAGTTGTAGCAACTGTAATGTCGGTGGAATATTTATGGGTTCCATGGTTGTTCCGCAGTCGACAGTTGGAATAGCGTTCGTTCATGACATTTACTGAATCACTGACGTACTTGTACCCCACAGGTTCAGTTAGCGGATAATAATAATGTTTTATTTTGACATTTGGATTCAGTGCAGTTTGTTTGCCTGAACAGGTTCATTTGATTGTGAATGTTAGACCATTTGTTCGGCTGGGCAGTGCATTGCGTTTGTACCGTGTAAGGGTGCGGCGCGGTTTAGAGCTTAGGTATGTACAAGGAAAATTGCACGCCATTGTAAGCTCTGTGTTAACATCTGCATTCAGCTAAGTTTTTCGTATTCGTTTTATTTTACGCGTGGTGTAGTTTAGAGTTTTGCCATTGTCTTTAATTATTTGACTTTGAATTTGTGATAGATTAAAAATAGAATTATTGACCTGAACTGAATGAAAAATATTGAAGACAAGAATATCAGTGATCATATTGTGTAAGGGATGGAGGAATATAGAGTGTATAGCCCAATCCCTCTTTTTCGCTCGCCCGTTTGACATTTTAACCCATCATAGTACGGCTTCAGGCCGTAACTGCCTAATTTAAGTGAGCATACCGTGTAACTTACCACCTACCAATAGATTGGTACGGTTCTATTCCATGATTGACTTGCAACCGTTTCAACTAGTACAAAACGGGTTCATGACTTGACTTAAACTATTACACTGTGTTATGTGGTCTTACACTGAACTGTTGCTTAAGAAACATGACAATTGCTTGGTATTTGTTTACGGTTTAGTAAATCTATGGGTAGTAATAAATATCCTGTTTATTGGCTTCTTGACCTATGAACTAAATTTATATGACTTATGGTCTGTCGGTTGAAATGAACGAATTTTTCATTATTGTGGTGCGATTCCAGAACACTTTTATGTCCCTCATTTAGAAGGAAGACCATTTTTCCGCAGGCTATGGTATTCCATCGCGTCCACGGACGGTTGTCACAGAATCGTCAATGAAATACATTTTTTTTTCTACGTGGTAAAGATGCGAAGTAATTTTGAACGATATCTTTGATCATAGAATAAATATTGCAAATAATTTTGAAACTAAGATAACAAATTATAAATTCTTTAATAAGAGAAAAAGGTACCTATCTAAGGTTTAGGTAGGTACTTATAAGTATACAAGTTAGATGCAAACACTCGTCTCACAAGCACAACAAAATACCTACGTACCTTACAACTTCGATAAAATTAGCGCCAATTTATCTGCACATCTGCAGATACAATTACAATAATATACAAATACAAAGTAACGTTTACATACAAACAGACAATCGCGTGGCCGATTATAAAGAACTTTTTACTCGTTTGTACAATGTATCGAGCTCTCGAACTCTCGATACTAATGCATTCCCATCGAGAATGTTATTGAGAACAAAGAAAAAAAATCTGGCCAGGATTGAGTCGGGCTTGTATAGTGACGGTTCTATAGTCTGTTTTTTAATACCTGAGACTAATTTGACACAGGCAAATGTTAAACTAATAATATTGATGCCAGTCCTTTTGTTTTGTGACAACCCACCTTTAGCCTTTTCCCAACAATACTGGGGCAGCTTTTCTAGTCAGTGAATAGGAATACCAGTATTATCTGCTTAATATAAAAATAATACAAATATAAAATCTCATGTGACAGTGTTTGTTATCGAACATCTCTGAAATAACGTGATCAATTTTTTGTGTGTATTTGGTAGGTCAGAGAATAGGTCTAAAACTATTTTTTTGGTAAAGAAACTTTTCTATCTGATATCTCTTAAACCCAGTAATGCAGTAACACAACACCCACTACTGGGTACAATACCTCCCACATAATGGGTAAACTAGTTTTTATCTGGTTTCGACTTCGACTTCCCGTCCGTAATAAACGATTCACACGGACGAAGTCACGGGAAAAAGCTGCTTAGAAACCAACAAAGTAGCCATCGCTGGCGCTGTACTAACGAAACGGTAAATCAGATTAGACAAGACCAACTTAATTTTTTAATTGATTTGTTTTTTCACCTATTTTATTGATCTACACTATCTATTCTAGACTCAGAGAAAAATATTTAAACGGACAATAAACTAATATCACAAAGATTTTATTTAAATTTTGAGGTACGGAACCCCAAACACATATAAATCGGTGATTCGCGTGTGTCGAGCAATTTAGTAGGCTATTCAAATGATGGGATGATGAATGTACCGGACAGTCCGGACACCCTGCTTGTGCGGGCAGTTTAATCTTGAAATGTGCATGCTCTTTAGTTTTCGTTGTTGAAGGCTGAATTGGAATGTATTGACGGTTCAATTTACGTTAAGCAAATTTTAATGATCCTTGGTATGAGGCCGAAATGCTGGCTGGTTAAATAACAACGTAAGTGGTAGCAATTTGTTTAGGTATGCTACGGAACACGCAAACAATATCAAAGACTGCTAATAAATGTGTGCAGTGCCAGTGTGGAGCAGCTACCCAGGATATGCGGCACTTGATATGCTGTCCACCCTGGACAACCACCTGCACTTTGCAGGATCTAAACGAGGCCAATGCCAAAGCCATACAGGTTGCCAAATACTGGGCAGAAAAAGTTTGATGAGAGCATCGATACGAAAAGAAGAAGACGAATGTGTAAAATTGCAAACACACGTTACATTATAATCTATCTCTCGAGATAGTAAACAGTAACATATTATTGCTTATAAATTATTGCATTATTTTTTGTAGAATATAATCTATCGAAGTAAAACTTCTAAATGACAAGATGTCGCGCGTTGAATTATAAACTGTCCGAATATCTAAGTACATATTTAATTTACCTTCTAGTAAGTATGCTATTTTATGTAAGACTTTCATATCAAATTCCATGAACTATGAAAGAACATAAACTGCTCTCTCCTATTTAATTTTATAATTTGTCCAAGGTTTTATTCCTTAGTACGCTACATTAGCAGTTAGTATTTACTACTATTACGAAGAAGTCCTTAATGGTAGCTAGTCCTGCTGTGTTACATATGTTCACTTTAAAATTAATCGTAGTATCTACCAACATCTATGAATGAACATCCAGGCTCATCGCTCTTAGTTCGTATGCATGGCGCTAGATAAATTTGCAATAAAGTACATTGAACTTTTCCTAATATCTCTTCGTAGGTACTAGAAAAACAAACAATTAATTATTTTTCACTATTAGAAAATGTAAAGGTTCATGATAGATATAGATTGATAACAGTTATAAGTCTTTATGTCCATTTTTTTAAATGAAAAATATCAATAAGTATGGTAGGGTAAATGACCGCTACTGCAAATGTATCTGTAAACGTCTACCTTAATGTTAATTTGATACGTTTAGGGGAAAAAGCCGACCAATAGGGCCCAGAAGCTTAAAAATTTTAATAGTCCTATAAAAGACGAAAATAGTCGAATAGAATAAAATTAAACGTAGTATCTATGAATGAATATCGAGGAATTTATGTAAAGCCGATCCATTCTGTGCATATTATGTTCGTTAGATACGAGTATGTTCATCAAAAGAACCGACCAATAGTGATAAGGAGGCTTTAAGACTTTAGCAGCCGTATATGAGGACAAAAACTGTCCAGTTGAACTAAATCGAACGTAGCATCGAGCGTAGTGTAACCAACATCTATGAACAAATATCGAGAAATTATGTAAGGCCGACTCATCCCAGTCATCCTATGAAGCTAATGTTATTTTGATACGAGTATGTTTATCGAAATAGGCGACCAATAGAGAAAGGGAGGCTTTAAGGTTTTAACAACCTTATAAACAATATCTATGAACGAATATCGAAAAATTATGTAAGGCCGACCCATTCTAAGAAGCTAATGTTAGTTTGATACGAGTATATTTATCGAAAGAGCAGACCAATAGAGGAAAGAGGCTTTAACAGCCCTATGAAAAGGGCAAAAACAGTCGAATTGAATGAAATCAAACGTAGTAACCAACATTCATGAACGAATATCGAAAAATTATGTAAGGCCGGCCCATTCTAAGCTGGTAATGTTAGTTTGATACGTGTGTTTATCGAAGGAGCCGACCAACAGAGGATAGGAGCTTAAGGCTTTAACAACCCTATAAAAGGGCGAAATCAGTCGAATTGCAAAAACACGTAAGCAATTAGAGTTAAGCACTGGGTATAATCCTTGTTGGCAGGGAGGGGCGGGAGTGAGGTCCTATTCGTAATAGAAGAGCCGACCGGACCCGCGTTATTATCCATTCAGCCCCGACAGATTGCAAGATATGGTCTATTTAATAATATAGGCACCGACTTACAGCCACAGGGCCGCACTACCCGATACGTTTTACATTTTTATTACCCACATAGCCGTTAACTATTTAATAAAGAAGATAAGCCAGAAAATACGCACATTGCTACTAAAGTTTTTTTTTATTGTAGTGCAATGCAATTTTCTGCGTGTAATTTAATAACTACAGTCTTTGATAAACTGATTAACTCGTTGAGAATTTATGTAATTATTTACTCTTGAAGCCTAATTTATAGAAAAATTATGTTTTTTAATAAAGATTTCTGTTTTAAACTAAATTTAGCTGACATTTAATAATATTTGCAATTCTGCTATATGGATTTAGGTCTTATCTAAATAATCGTAATGTATATTATAATTTGCATAGGTCTGTTACCTCATAATATGTCCGTAGCCATTTTGGATTATCATATGAAGGTCAGATCTAGTCCGGTCCCGCGCTAATGTCTACTGTGCATGTCTTTAATGTTTGGAAGATTCCACAATATGTGCCACCATTTAAGGATATATAATAAAACGAGAATGCTTTGTTACAAGGTTTGTTTACTTTTGTATGTTTTGAAAAAGCTGTACGTTATCCGGGTATATTTAAATAACTATATTAATAAAAGAATTATAAATTGAAGTAGCGAGAATACAATTCTTTTCAGTGACGTGTGTTAGGATTAGTTTTCATTCTTCACTGACTTTATTTTGATAGATGCTTACGAGCCACATCTTTTTACAAAATTCCGGCCTCTGCCACTTATGGCCCTGGAATGTAAGAAGCACCTGAAGGAACACAAAATTCATTCCCTCCAAACGGGAGAAATTATTTGATGATTAACCCTCATCATCGGTCATAGGTTCACTTTATCAGCCTTTCAACGCTGCGTCGTACGGTACATGGTCGCCACTCTAGAACCTATCGTCTCTGTCGATTATTATCTGCTATGCTCAGGCCCACTGCCACTAAAGTTTGGCAATTCTACGGGCTATGTGGGTAACCTTGGTTCTCTTCCGGATATTTTCCGTGTATTTCTAAATCATTATACTTAGTCCTAAGTCAAATGCAGTCCTGTGCAGCGAGAACTAGCTACCACGCCTATTCGTAAGCGTGCTGCGGCAATATATTCCGTGAGGATGTACAATACTTTGTGCGTTAAATCCCGCTCCTTTGTGCGGCGGCGCACGCGCATCGCTGCGTTTCCGAGGTCTCAGGGTTGCCTGCATAAAAAATAAGGATTTTTCTTTGGTTATACCAGAAAAATCATCAGTTAATGGGTTGTGAAGGTCTGGTAGGTAGCCGCACCTCGTAAAAAAACTGGTATTCAGATAAATCCAGCTTGACTGGAAGCCGACCCCAATATAGTTGGGAAAAGGCTAGGCAGATAGTGATGATACCAGAAAAATCGTCATCTTCCTGCGTTGGTTACTTGGGGTCAGCGCAGAATGTCCCCCCCCCACAATCTGTCTTATCAAGGAGTATCATATTACCCAGTTACTGAGACGTGGAAGTCAGAGAGGTAGTCAGGCCTATGCAACATAGATAAAAACCCAGGACAGAAGGTGATGACGGCTTATCGATAATAGTTCGGTTCCATACACGTTGTCTTCGCTGGGAGAACTGGTACACCCAGTTTAGGAAGACGTTTTAACAAAAAACTTTTTTATATGTTTCGAAAAATAAATAGACCGATGGTCTGGACTTTTCATTAGTCAACGAATCAGCCTTGATATTGAACGTGGCAATGTTTTTTTTTATTCTTATAAACTAGTGCTTGACTGCGATCCCACCTGATGGTAAGCAGTGATGCAATCGTTGATCAATGTTTCCAGCATCCAGGGCACTTTTCCTATTAACAACGAATTGAATAGTGTCCAATAAATTATTTCTATACACGTTTGTACATACTCGTATTTATTATTTACAGTTTTTACTTCTTATTCATGTTGTGGCCAGATTAAATAACTTGTTTATTAAATTTTATTGTTCCAACATAAACCCTTAAAAAAGTTTATCTATTAAATATTTGTTTACCTAAACAAATATTTTTTTATAAGTGTTACATTTTACATCCTGGTGTAACAAGGCAAAATGGTCTCAAATGATATGAATAATATAGTAAGTTGGAGGTCTTTGCCTAGTTGTGGGACAATATAGGCTAGGTATAATTGTAATAGTGAGTTGAGCTGCGGGATTGTCCGATTTAGTTGCCATGGGCCTGAAAGTGAAGGAACACGGGTGGGTTTTAGAAAAATTGCCCATGGACTTAGAACTCTGAAAATTTGCAGAGAGGTTCCTTTTATAATGTATACAAAGAATGAGAAAGTATTTTCCATTAAGGAGAGTCCAAAAAATGTATGGAAAACCCTACTTTCACTCAGGCAAAGCTGCTGGTTTAGTGGTAGAATTTATGTTTTTTTTTTAATGGGAAGTCAACCTATTACTTTTCCCACTCTTGGGCGGAGCGGGAAGCATGATAGGCTTTCACTGACTGATTTCAATGTTCCTTCTTTGTCTTGCGTTCCAGGACCTCGAATTTTTCTTCCAGAAGCGTACACAGGCTTCGTACTTTTTATAGCTGGTAGTGGAAAATAATTTATCATGACTAGGTTATGTTAGCACTATGTTATTTTATTGATATTATTAACATAGTTTATTATAATAATATTTTTTTAATTACTTCATTCTCAACATATCACCCTATTCCAACACCCACATAAAGTAGCAACATCAACATTAACAACCACAACTAACAATAAATCGTTCGTTGATCGATACTTCGATAGCGATCGTTAGCTCAAATGTTAGCCGTCTAGCCATTGATCTGTGTCAGTCACTGACTAATACCTAAATAATCTTGGGAACGGGTTCAATGTTCCTACGATGATATTGTTTGAATAATATCACGCTTGCGTAACGAAAGTAGAATCAGAAGTGTAATTTATTGTACTTACAGTTAACGATCTTACCAAAAAAAAACAAATGTTACTAGTGAGAGGTCTATATTGATAGACATTCAAATAAATAAATCCTAATAAAGAGATTCCTGACTTTGTTTCGGTGTTTCTTCTTAGGGTAGTCAGCTAGGACCTCATCTAGTACATACCTACTCGTATAAACTGACGAAAAAAATTGACGTGTAAAAGTGTTAGGAAAAACCAACTTGCGAAATAAATATCATTTAATCTGAATTATACCAGCAAATCTCTAGGAATTACTCTTGCGTCATGAGTGCGATCACAAACATGTAAACACACATGGACAAGACACCCCACATCTGTAGGCCATATAAATATTTTTTCTGAGCAATAATTTAACTCGCAAGACGCAGGGCAGCCGTCAAATGCTTGATTCGTATGCTAGTCGTCCCGTCAAATAAAATTTAAGTCTTATGTAACAGGGAAGATCCAGTAGATGGTTTTAAGGAAACTCAGATTCCGGGCGTTGTTAAAGAAAACCGATAAGTACCATGGTTGGTTGAAGGATCGAACTCTGGGATTCTCAATTCAACTGTAGTACTTGTAGCTACTACAAGTAAACCAATGCGGCAGTCAGCTGAATTTCGAAAGTACAGTCAACAAAAAGTTTAGTAAGCATACAAGAAATTAACATCTTCGCATTACGCACGCGTAATTAGTAAATTAGACAAACGATTACAAAACATGACTGCTTTCTCATAACACACTGAATTGGGTTAAAATGTGTACAAACTAAGCTGTCTACACGCGAAGTGAGCTGTATACATAGTTTATACTTATATACTTAGTTATCTGTTTTCTTGTCTATCATCATATGCCTATCCTTTTTCCCAACTATATTGGGGTCGGCTTCCAGTCAAGCCGGATTTAGCTGAATACCAGTATTTTACGAGGAGCGGCTGCCTACCAGACCTCCACAATCCATTAACTAGGGAAACCCTCATTCATGGCAAGACTGGAGTCCGATTTACTGGCTTCTGACTATCCGTAACGACTGCCAAAGATCTCAAAATGGCAGCCGGGATCTACGGCTTAACGTGCTTTCCGAGGCACGGAGGAAAGTCGTTATGTTAAGATGGTCACCCATCCACAGACCAACCTTGGCAAGCGTTGCTTAACCTTGAAGATCGACCTGTGCGGCTGTTATTATCTAGCCACGAGCTATCTGTTTTCTTATCCATACCTACATTAAATATTATTATATATTTGAATTAAGTATTCATTTTATTCTAGCAGCGTATCCTTATAATAGAATGCGGAGTTTTAATAAGTGAGGAGTACGTGAGAGTATTTTTATCCGATTCCGGTTATAAATAGTAATGAATGAAAGAACGCAGGCAAGTTATGAATATCTTTACTGGCGATACGAAGGTAGATAAGTTTTTTTTTTATTTTGAGGTGAGGTTCGTCCAGTGACTTTTCCCGCTCAAGATTAGAGCAAGGGGGCGCGCAGATTTTTACTTACTTAAACTACTTACTACTTACTTAACTGGGTCCTTCAGTTGCCCTTTCGTTCTAGGATAGGATTCAGTTTCCAGTGAAAACGGATGAAGGTAGAGAACTAGAATCGTTATATCGATTTTTTCCAGTACGAAGGGCGAAAAGATATTGGCATCTGTTTTGTGGCAGGGCAAATAGTTCACAAAACAAATGCTTGGAGTCGGAAGGTTCTGGAGTGGTGGCCACGTAATTATCGGGTCCGTAACGTCACGGACCCAATAATCGGGTCCGGGATTTACTGAAGGAGAAACGTACCGTACGTTACGTATCAGCAGACGCAGCGTTGAAAGGCCTCTCACAAGGCGGACCGATGACCTGGTGAGGGATGTGAGACACACTCCGCTATTATGATACAAAAATTCCTCGACATTCATAACTATATACAAGTACCCATTGGCGCAATTAAACAGCGACGTAGACAATAACCGTTCCACAATGGCCGACCCCGATGCGTGCCGTGGAAACTGTCACGGCTTTCTATTAGCATCACTTTGCTTGGCTTCTTCTGCGCTACGTCGGCATTTAAAGTGCACCCATTGTGGATGTGTCAAATGATGATGATGACGTATGTTATGTTGTGACAGTCTATATGCATTACTAGCTGTCTCCTGCGGTTTTGCCCGCAGACTTTGGTTACTGCTTCGCTCCTGGGCGCCGCGTCTCTCCTCCTCCTCTATAAATGTGGTATCCGACACTAAAAGCATTTTACAAAAGATTAAAAAAATAAAACATTTGCCCTTCATCATTCCTTTTACTTCTAGCTCCTGGGTGCTATCATCAATATGTAAACTTACATACACATTTTTCTATGTTCTACAGTTTAAATGTCTTCTTTATATTTGTCGGAAATCATCAAATGGAGTGTGAGGCAGTGTAAGAAAATTACTGACTGGAAAATACTCCCTTAGCAATCTTATAATGAGAAAAAAAATAAGTTTGTATGTGGAGAGTATATAAATACTTTATCACTGAGTGACATAGGTTGTATTTTCTACTTAAACGCGAGTGAAACCACTGGCGGAATGTAGTAATACAAAAAAGTGATCAAAGCATAGGTTCAAATGAAAAAACAAATACAATCACCACAATCAAGTGACTTTTCTAGAGCATCCACTCGTCTGTGAGCTTACAAAGTAACCTGAAGCAATTAAAACACAAAATAAGCGTTAAATATGTACTTAAAAGTTACGAGGTGGGATTGTCCTCATTACAAGGTTGATGACACAACGTATCTCAGATTAGATAAGGGTGGAGTGGAAATTAGTTAAGATTTAAGCACACGCCAAGTCCAGAATGTTGGTGTGTGCCACAAAATACGAGCGGGACCGTTTGCTTTCTTTAAAATCAGCTTTTTTTTAACGATGCTCCTCACTAGGTATTATTGCTTTATCGAAGTATTTTTTTTAAGGTGGGAAATCATCAAAATTACTTCTCCCGCTTTTAGGTAGAGCGGGAGGGCGTGTCAGACTTCTACTGACTAAAACCCAGCCCTATTTCTTTTTTGCCTTAAATCCAGAGTCCCGGATTTCTCTCCTATATCGAGAGTGCGTTTACAAACATCTGAATCGCTTAATCACTGCGCAAACCGTGTTGCCAAAATGTAGTTTAGTAGTTAAAAAAAGTTGTTATTTTCATTTACACCATATAGTGCGACGCTCCGCAGACACGTAACGTACAAATAATTCATGGACCTATAACTCCGCGTACTAATAGATGAGCACTTTCATTTATCTTATGCGATTATTTTTCACCTACAATGGTGCACGAATATTATTTGAATTTCTGTATTTAAGCGCAATTAAGTTGTAATTATTAGTCAGCATTAGTGTTAACGTAAGTACTAATATAAACCAATTCTGGTTTAATGGTACAAAATTAAACCAAAACTGTAAAAAATACTGTATTCATGGCATAATAAAACGCTTTTTGGGAGACTGTTAAATGAATACTAATCTAGGATAATTGCAATGCTTGTAAAAGACTGCTAAGTCGTAAGTACTTATTAACATAACACCAACATTGTACACTTCACAATAAACGTTTTGACTTTTACTCACACCGACCCGCTTCATCTTTTCTCTTATACCAATCGCTACAATATTTCCTCAGTTTCATTAGCTACGTTCGCGATAACGGTACCGGGCCGTGGGACCATACGCGCATTACGCTCTTTTTAATTATCACTCCTTCTCCCCCCCCTCCCTCTCCTGTCTCCCTTCACGCCCCCCACACCCCGCACCCCGCACTCCGGCCTGTTCACTACAACTCCTAGTTAATTGTTATACATATATCGTTTGTCTGCAAGATAGTTCTGCACTTTTGTTTCAACGTTATATACGCTAGCAATTACATTTAATTAAAAATACCCCTTTTTTTCTCAATTTACTCTCTTGATTAACTATAAAAAGTTGTTAACAGTTCATGTGAAGCAAATAACGATTAAACTGATGGTCATAACTGACATAACATTTAACAACTCATAATGATGATGAATGCAAACAGCGATTAATTTTATTTATGAACGTAATTTGTTATTTTTAACATTCCCGATTTTATCTCAATTTACAACTACAACGTTGAAAAATGCGACATTATCTGCACAGGCGCAGTAAAACATCATATTAATTATAAAGTCCGCAAATAAAAACTTGTAGACATTGTTAATAAATAAAATTAATTACCATTTTGTAGTACTAAGTCGGTGGGATAAGACATAGATATCATCGAGCAAAGTTTCTCGGTAAAACTTCTCTCGGCCGACGATAAACGCACTAGCTTTAATTATAAAATTGTCCCTTTAAAAAAATACAAAATGTAATAAAAAAAATAGAGATGGTGGCAAAAAAGCTATACGCGTAGGCTCGCACCTGCCAATGGCGCGTCCAGATACGCCGTTTATATTTAGAAACCACTTTATTTAACTCACCGCCGAGCTTAAAGCTCCCGATAAAAAGGTTAACTTAGTGCACTTGCGGTGCATCGTTTATTAAGAACCATTTACTTTTCGCCCATGATTGTATCAATCGAAGGCGGCGACCGCACTAGTGCCACGTAAATACTGTTCGATCGAGCTAGAAAAAAAAAGTTTCAATTCAAATATGGCTGAATAGAAAAAGGTCTATTTTTGAAATAAGAAGGCAAAGTATCAAGATGGTTGTTAGGTATGCGTTATCAGGTACGTTAGGTTGTACGAGGAGATAGTGCACGGCCTCGCGCACGGGTTCAGTACACGACGGGCCAGCCCAGAGACAGCCCGCGCGTTGAACTCTTTTGCCTTCTAGTGCTACGAAAACTACCATTCTCAACCGTATTGAAGTTTCTTTTGTTCAAAGAATATTTTTTATTTATTTATTCTGTAGTGGAACTAAAATTTTAATATGTGAATAGTGTTGTGTCTTTCTGGATTTTTATTTGAAGTGACATTTGTAAATATATAGTTTTGGTGCAGTCGAAATTTATTCGAAAAGGTGAGTGACATTTTAAGTTTACTGTAACGAGTTTTTTTAATGTGATAAATTACTGGTTTTATATACCAAATAAAGCTGATTTGCAGCCGAAATTTTAACTTAAGGGTTAGTTGAAAACCCGCGTTAAGTTACTACTATGTAATTTGTCTGGCATATTTTTGAAATGAAGTTATTTGGCCCTGAGGCACACCGGGTTATAGTTTTTATTTCGCAGATTTTATTGATCTGTGTATGCCAAATAAATATACTTTCTTTCTGCTATAATTTTTTCTCTAACACTGCTGTAGGTAACCCTTCAGAAGGCCAGTAATATTGACATTAGATGTTGCGTGTAGGGAGCTAGTTAATAAGTATAATTTGCGTGGATAAGAATACATCAAGTGGATAACCGGATGCCTGGCTATCCTGTTTTGTAAATTATCCTTCAGGTTTCTAGGAAGCGGAGGATGTCCGTCTCTTGTATTATTGTGGTTAAGATGGGATGGGGAAAAGTGACGCCATATGCATTTTGTAACTTATAATCTTTCGAATCAATTTGATTACTTAATAATGCTTTTAGGAAATCGTTTATATTAATCCAAAATTGATTTTAAGTGCAATAACAATTTATTTAGTTATGACAATTTATAACGATGATTTGAGCTTTTAAAAGTTCAGCGTTTCTAATGAACAAATTTTCTTTATACCGGGATATGTGGACGCAATTTTATTACATGTTATATAAACTTAATTTTTGTTATAAATTACTTCTTTGTTATTAAATAATAGTCGTTGTAATGGATTTCAACTTGACCTCGGTTGATTAAAAAGGAAATAATACGTTCGAAAAAACATAATACTGTTTAAAATGTCTTATGAATAATAAGGAATAACCACGTTACATATATTAAAGAAATACACGTTAAAAAACTCCGGATATGAAAAACTGAAGAATGAAATTGAAATTTAATTTATATTAATAGCTACAAAGGAGAAGGTATTTTTGACTGGATTGTTATGTATCTGACAGTCATGCTTTACTGTAAAGCATTTTTTGGTAATATAAGTGTAAACAGTTACAATTACTATTTTACACAAAATAGTCTTGTACCTAAAGGAGCTTTAAAAGTAAAGACTTCGTTGGTAAAGTAGCTTTCTTCACCAATCTATTAAATTCATCGCACCCTAGGTGGAATAACAAATGTCAGCCTTTTATTGACTAAAACCCACCTGTCTTCCTTCAGTTACCCTTTGCATTTTAGAGCTACTGTAACTCTTTCGAACAATTCTGCAGACCAGACCGGCCCTTGCCTAACGATAATATATCTGCTATGTCAATAAACCAAACAGATTTTTAAAAATCTCATTTGTTTCAAAAGAAAAACCAAAACACTAGTTTTTGCCTTAAAAACAATTGAAATAGGTGTTCATATTATTTTAGGTTATATTGTTTACGAATTTATTGATACCCAATACTTCTTTTTATACGTATCGTCCAATATTTATTATAGTAACATTCTGTTCATCAATAAGGAATAACATTGTTACTATAAAATTAACTAATGTACTTTTGAATGTAAAGTCTGCTATAATGCAGTATTTAAACTATTAGATTTCTGTCGTAAATAAGACTGAATATGGGCTAAAATAAGTGTTTACAAAAAACTACGCGACTTTACCATCCAACATGAAAGAAATGTTCGCGAGTGGCGAGTTATTTCGAAAGCGAAGCACTGCCGTGGACCTGCATTCTTGCATCTTGGATCTCGTCCGACCGGCGGACGAGTCGCGAGGGGGGTCGGGAGGAGGGGGACACGTCCTTAAGGGCCATCTCTTTTATTGACTTAAAGGAATATGATAGGGTAAAATATTGGTAAACAACTAAGCTGATGTTATGTGTTGTCTAATATATCATAACAAAAGGAATACAATACACTAAAGAACTTCTCTGAAGGCTAGAGTGAATAGGCTCTTAATAAAGTAGTGCGCCTCACCATCAACGATTGCATTACTAAGGGCCTGTTTCGCCACCTATGATTAAGTTTCGAGTATCTTACTGGGCAGATAATTTCATACAAATTCTGTTCCATTTTTGAATTTATTCAGTGATTAGTGCCTACTCGGACATTGTGAAACAGGCCCTAATAGTAATAATAATAATTATCCAAAAATACATGTTTGCCACAAGTACAGTTCCATAAAAAAATTGTCTCACTATGGTCAATACAAATTACTGCTTGCCATCGGATGGGATCATAGTCAAGCACTAGTTTGTATCTATAAAAAATATTGACAGGAATGGATGTTGCAATGTTCAATAAAATTTTAGTCAAGCCTGATACGAAGTAGTAAAAATATTATATTTCTCTACATTTGTTAAGAAATAGAACAAAGTTTTTTTGTTGTGAATTATTTATTACAGTACAATGGTATTGACATAGTCACAGAAGTGTTCAAAAAACTCTTAAGGAAATAAACAAAAAAAATGTAAGCTAATTTTGGTTGTATTTTCAAACATCACATCATATTATTTTTAATGTTTAGACCAAATGTTTTTTATTCTGTTGTTTGTTTTATGCGAGTTTCATACAAACGTTTTCATTCTTTCTTTCTGTATAATAATAACTATTTTCGAAATTTTAGATAACCATTTTATATTTACTTTCATAACATAACAAAGATGGTTACATTTACGATCAATAATATTGACGCAGAGAAAATCTATTTTCCTTTCTAGCGGTAATAAACGGACTGTATATAATTTAGTGATTACGCATGTACTCGTACATACACATACGGACTAATAGAGAAATAAATCTCAGAAAGTTAATGTCGACGTTATAGGTAACAATTTGCAATTGTAGAAATTATACGACACTTGTGTGTGTTGTAAAATTTTATGACCTCTGATTTGACGCTAAGAGAAACTATAATATAGTCTTTCTAAGTGTGATTAAGCATATTTTGAATTGTTTGGCAAGAATACTTATTTTAACATTGTATTGTATAACATTTAAGATGAATTGATACTTAGTACAGTTAATTAATTATTAATAGGACCTAAAAAAATAATAGCAACAAAGGGTTGTGTGCGGAAAAGTGAGATAACGTTTTTCATGTAATATAATCTTGTCACCTATATAAATTCTTACTACGTACATATGTATAATACAAAATCACTACACTACAATACACTTAAGCGTCGAAGTATTTCGGTAATCGTCATACAAAATGTTATATTCATGTAAAATAAAACATTATGTCTGTTTTTTGCTAGCAAAGCAAGGTAAATCTAATCTGTAAAATATATCAGCAGTTTTCTAGATAAGAGTACACAGAAGTAGGTACTTACTAACAAACGCGGTCGAAACCTCCTTTGTGCAGTACACGTGCAATTTTGTTGTTAACAACGACAAGCCGTGTCTCTTCATGGTGTTTAGATATCCAGGTTGGAACATCTGTTCACTTTTAATTCAGTTCACGAGTTATCTAGAGTCAAGTATTTGTCGTCTCTAGTTATTTTTGTTAGGGCCTATTTCACCATCTATGATTAAGTTGCCAATATCTTACTTGATAATTTCATACAAATTCTGTTCTATTTTTCAATTTATTCGAGAAGTAGTGGCTACTCGGACATTGTGAAACAGGCCCTTAAGGTTTTTAAATATGGAAGACTAGCTGATTCCCTTTAAATTATCCCAAAGATTGCTTCCCAGGATAAAAAGCATCCCATATGCTATTCCAAGACATGGTCTATTTGTATACCACGTTTCATCGATATCCAGCCAGTAACATTCATACATATATAAATATAAAGTTTCGCGTTCGTAATCATTAGTAGGATTTGACGTGGAAGCCAATTATGCTCACATATAACTTTAAAAGTCAATCGAGACATCTTTTTAAGATAAAGTCTTAGTACATTAATAGCGTCCTAAAAAATTGGTGCTTAATTCATTACAATATTTTTTTTTTATACGGGGAATAATTTTGTTTATTTTCTTATAGGTTTAAAAAGAGATGAGTTTACGTTTTTTATCGGTGAGGGTTAAAGAACAAAAAAGTCTTGTAAAAAAAATATTAAAACAACAAACAGTTGTGTCTCATTTTCATCTCATTTTACCTTGACACCAAAGAATTTCAGCATCAGTTTTAAGCAGCAAGTAGTTTTCAAATTTTGAACATAATAAATATTCTTTCATTCCATCCGAAGGTTGTCGAATATCCATACATTTATTTTTCTGAATGTTTTTCATGTTTTTATTATGTGATATAAAATAAAGTATGTATATTAATTAAATCATCATTATTTACATAAATTAACGAGTATTGATAGCTTCGCCTTAAGTGACTCCTTTGTGCTGATTTACCAAAGAGCAGTTACGCTGGAGCGCTGCTATATTTTCGGTTGAATGCTAGCTTACTAGTTTAAATAAATATTGGATTATAAGAGTAAAGTAGCGGTTTTATTAATAAAATATTCATTATGGGGCTCTTGAACGAAAGCAAAAAAGGAATAGGAGTTGGTTTTAATCGGTAAAAGTCTATCCCGCTTCGCCCAGAATGGGAGAAGTCATTTTATGATTTACCACCTAAAAAAAAATATGCTTATGGCAATGTGATTTTATCAATGTCCGTCGTTGACATTTGTTTTGAGATTCTGCCGACTAAGTAGTAAAAATATGTTTCGAAACAAGGCCGAATTTTCTAAAATTCCTACGGTACAGTAAACCCTCATGGTGATTAATGGCTATCCCTCCTCTGTGTGGAAACACACAACCTTTCACCCGTACTGCAAAATTAATGACTTTGCTGTTCATGATTCCCCAATAATTTCACACAACTACCTTATTAAGAAACTATAAAATAACCATCAAAATGTCAGCTTCATAGCTATTTTTATAGATTACATTATCTAACAATGACTCATCAGCATAAAGCACTATTATTTTATGTGCAGGCGCATCACTAAATAAATCATCTGGCTGAATAGAGCTTGCAGTTTCACAACTTTCTTTGAGAACAGTGAAAAGTCGTAAAACCATAATGCTGTAGTGACTCTATGGTTGTTGAAAGTTTACTGTTGTGTTTGTGCACGTAGGTTTCAACTGTTAAGTCATTGCCTGCTGGAGTAGGTGTTAGACGATCAGGTAGGAAGCTGCTTACTTCCTTGCAGTTAAACAATTCGCACCTTCGACGAAACACGGGTTAAGGTTTCTACCTTAACTTCGTATGCAAAATGTAGTTCTCTACTCGTACATTGCGCATGCGAGAGCTACATACGCCATCTCGGCACGTCAGTCTCCATACGTTTTATATGGCAACTAGACTTGTAGAGCTACATTGGATCCACGCGATGCGACATCATTCTAGAAGAATCGTTTCTACTTTTGTGTTGACATGAGTAATATAAAATGGTCAATCAGCTGGTAGTGAGGCTAAGTTTCCAAGGTTGCTAAAGGATTTAAAGCTTGGCAATGAATTTGTTAAAAAAAAGCATTCATAAGAGAACAGCTTACTCAGCGTGATTTTTAGAGGTAGCATTAAAACATTACATTAATGCTATATAATGACAAAAATTTGTTGAAAGAGAACTCAATTATTTATCTATAGTTAATGCTATCAAGATAAACTTTTGTTTCTGATGAATAAACTTAAAAACCACGGGACCAATTTTGAAAATTCTGTCACGAGTAGGATGCTATATTTTAGATGGATGTTTTATGTGAAGAGAGAATTGAAAGAAAAAGGGAGTTAGTGATAGCATGACAGGTGACAAGCTAGAATGAAAGAAAAAAAAAACGTAAAATAAACAAGACAAGGGCATGAAAATAATCACTAGGATGCTACTTTATTATAGTTTGACTTAGATTATTATCTCTTTTTACGACGGTGAACTCGCTGGTAGTAGCTAGTAATTCACATAAACAAATCATAAAACAATTTAGAACTTTTTTTCTAAATCAATATAAGTACATTCTGTTGTCAAAACCCTTGTATGACTAAAGCTCCGGCCACAGTTTACCTAAAAAACCTAAAACGACATTCAATAAAATTGTCAGTAACAGTCTGTTTAACATCTCGCCGACGATGTGATAATGACCGTTGATGCGGCATGACGCAGCTCGAACATTACGTAAGCTTCAACAAAAACGAACGCACTGCCCGCCCCGACTCGCACTCGCTCCACAGATAGAAGAAAGTTACACAATAAACTTTATTTGCTTTTAAAACCTCTTTGATAGCTCAATGATCGATTGTGTTTTGTTTCGTTGACGTAGAAAGTCGTGAAGGCTGACTTTAAATATTAGAAAGAGAAAAAAACGTTCGAAATTCAAGTTGCAATCGTTGCAAATGTCATTTCAGAGACAACTAATGTCAAAAACTTGTCAAAATGTAGATAGTGAAATTGAAGGCACGATTCGTGCAGTGGGTGAGCGATTGGTGTCTACGCTGCGTCTCGCGGGTTCGATATCCGCACGTAACAAATATTTGTAAGGCCTACATGTAATTGTTCCGGGAGTCTTGTTTGCGTGACGGCAACATTTTTTTTTATAAAGCTTAATTTTTTAAACTTGTTTTTGTCATTTGCAAAATATGTAATGCGTATACGAACGTGTCTTAAAATTACCAGAATTGTTGCATAAGAGTTGTTTTAATAAAGAGCGGTGAGCGCTAAAGAAGGATTTTTGGAAAAGCACCCACTACAAATAACAAAATATAGAATCTTGAAAATTAATCTATAATAATATTTAAAAAGAAAATTAAGTCCATAGTATTCATGGCTTGTCAATAGATAACTCTAAAACAATTGTTTGTATCAAACACGTATAAAATATTAAGAAGTACATAAGTAGGTACAGCTAATTATTATAGTGTTTTAAGTTTTCTATACATGTTATGTTACACATTAGAAAACGTTGGCACATTTAACAATAAGCATTGTTGTTACTTCCTACCGTGTGATGTTTCAAATAAAAACTGTGTTTTGCAAAATAATATGCTCTCTTCCAAAGTAGTTTAACTCTGTTGTTGCGGGTATGTTCGAAGGAGTCACTGTGGTTCTTGAAGTCAAAGAGCAACTAAAGGAACTTGGGTAGGTTTTAGTCAGTAAAAGTCTGACAGTTCCTCTCGTCTTACCAAGAGTGAGAGAAGATAGGTATACTCTTTATTGTATACCATAAATAAAAAAATATCGGAGCTTATAATTAATGGGGTGTAGTGTAATGGGGTAAGGTTAAAAATGTGCGGTGTTATCGCTAAATGCAATTTTTACGGAAAAGCTAATGGATGGATTTGATATGGGCCCAAAAAATAAAATTTTACATACAAAGGAATTTCCCTGTCTCTTCACTTTTTCTTTCTCATTCACTCCCTAGTTAATTTTCAAGACTCCCATTTTAAAAGTAGACAAAACCACTACCTGACTCTCAAATATTTATTGCCGAATTATAGTAATAAATATTTGACAGTATATGACATAACAACTTTATCATAATCATTTTAGTAGTCCATAAATCGATTTGCGAATTTCAATCGATCAGACTTGTATTTATCACAATCGACTAAATCAGTCTTAGGCAATGTCTTTAATTATAAGATAAAGGATTATATAAATGAATAAAACATTTTATGTAATAGTATTTCCATGTTATGATAAATTCAAATTAAAATAGACATAACTATGCTTTATTCCGGTCGTGGTAGGAATACTAATGGTTTCATTTTGATTGATATCAAAGAAACGTGGTAGGAATAATATTTTTAGAGAGATATTATGGAATTTTTAAAAACGGAAAGAACACGAATTTCTTTGTTATGTGATGTAGCCTTAATCCTTTATGTTTATGAATTTTGATAAGTTTTACATAATTTGTGTTTTGAGTGATAGAGTCACTGAATAGGCTTCGTACTTATACACTTGATTTAATACTTAATTATAATTTACTGAATACGAAAGTGTATATGTAGGAATTCAGGGTCCTCAATCTACACTGCAGATTTTTCGAAAGAGTAACTTTGGACCCGGAAACACAAGGGCAAGTAAAAGAATACTGCTGAGTTTTATTCCATAAAAATCTAACACTCCTTCTCAATCCAATCATTAATTGAAGGAGTCTTTGAATGAATTCCAAACGGCAAAAAAATTGGTAAAACAGTTAAAAAATCAGAAACTTTCTTCTTTTATACCATTCCGTCTTATTTCCAAGTTTAAGACCAATTAGATTAATTAACTTAAAATAATCAGATACTTCTGTGATCTCCATCATTAAATACCCAGAACTCACAGCAAGATAGTCATCAAGCACGAAGTTAAGAAAAAATACGAGTAATAAGCGTAAATTATATTAAAACGCTTATAATTGGCCGTCAACTGGCCTTGAATGGACAGCGGTCAACGAACAGAGAAAGGTAAATGACTGATGATGTTATGTAAAAGTAAACAAGTTAGAAAATTCATTTCGGTTACGATTATTGCGTTAGACTGACGTTTTTTGGGGGCGTATTGCTTTTGAATGAAAGGGGAAGAGTGAAAGTTGGATCGTGGGAGAGTATGTAAGTGTGCTCGTAAGATTTTTAAAGATACGCATTATCGTTTTTAAACTGTAATTATGAGATTTTGCGATTTTTAGGGTTCCGTACCTCAAAAAGAAAAAACGGAACCCTTATAGGACCCCTTTTTGTCCGTCTGTCTGTCCGTCCGTCTGTCAAGACCCTTTTTCTCAGGAACGCGTGGAGGTATGAAGCTGAAAATTATATCAATTACTCAGGTCTACTGTCCCTTGAAGCTGTGAAAAAATCAAACTTCTAAGCCAACGCAATCAAAAGATACAGCCGTTTATGCCGCAAATTTTCGACACTTGCAAGGGAATCAAAACCTACAGGGTACTTCCCGTGAACTCAGAATCTTGAAATTTGGTACGAAGCAACGTCTTATAGCATAAATAAAGGAAAAATTACGAAAACCATAAATTTTTAGTTACATCACATAATATATTTTTTTTTAATAATTTTAAACTTACTACCCATTTCCTCATAAACGCGTAGAGGTATTAAATTGAAATTCATACCAAATACTCAGGTCTATAATACCTTTAAGCTGTAACTAAATCAAACTTCTATGTCAACGCAATCAAAAGAAACAGCAATTTAAGCTGCATATTTTGAAACTCGCAAGTACTCGCAAGGGAATCAAAACCTAAAGGGTACTTCCAGTCGACCTAGAATCTTGAAATTTGGCATGAAGTAACGTTTTATAGCACTCATATAGGGAAAAGTCTGAAAACTGAAAATTTGTTGTTACGTCACAAGAATTATTTTTTTGAAAAATCTTCAACGTTCGATTCGAGAATAGAACTTTATTCATAGGTAAGTTAGAGGTATTGAGTTGAAATTAACACCATATAATTGGGTCCGTGGTCCCTTGAAGCTGTGCAAAAATCAATTTTCAATTCAATTGGTAAAGTGACGGGAAAAAAAGATTCGTCCGTTTATACTGCAAAAAACGTACATTTCGAGACTGTCGAATTGTTCGATTGAACTGTTTTTATAGGTAAGTTACTACGGAACCCTCAGTGCGCGAGTCCGACTCGCACTTGCCCGGCTTTTTTTATTGCTTCGGATTTTTATATTGGTATTCATAATTTTCTGTTTGCCTACAGGCGTTGCCAAAAATGATTTATTGGAGTGAGATATTATCGATTTTCAAAAATTTCTTTAAATAAATTGTATTTCAAAGCTGCTGCAGCGGCTGTCAGCGGCTTCGCCCGTGTGAAAGTAGAAAATTGAACCAAGGGAACATATTTTCAGGACAAAAAGTTTTGTATGAGCTATTACAGAATATGGTCTACACTTGAGCTAAAATTTATCCAAATGCGTTCAGCCAAGAAGGAACAAACATGAACATAGGTACTCACATTCACTCACTCACAAACTTTCGCCTTCATAATATTTGTGCAATTCTTTTAGACTATTGAAACAGTCAATGCTTAATGCATTTTGCCAATACAAAACCGTCGCTTTATTTTTTTTCGTTCTTTCTCAAACATCGTATCAATCTCGCAATTTCTACATATTAAACTAAATAGGCATGTCAATAAAAAAGTTTCTTCTATCTAGACGAGGTCCATTACGACCGCCATTTCGTTCGGACGTGTCTAATAAAGAAACACAATTTGTAACACAATAACTAACGTTCGGCCTCCATGTCAATAGGAGGCTGCCAATATAAGAAAAATAAATAAAAGGTTGGTAACATTTAGCCTGTGGGCATGTACGTACCTTTATCTAATTATAAAATTCTTGTGTCACAGTGTTTGTAACAAAACTCCTTCGAAACGATTTGACTGACTCTTATTATGTTTTGGGTGTATGTTTGGAAGGTCTAAGATTAGGTTAGGCTTATTTTTTATACCCATAAGTGATAAGTTTACTATCTTGCGGGCTAAATCGCTGCCAGCAGCTAGTATACCGTATAATTATTATTTACAGTATATATAAATTGGGTTTAATTAATACCGATTATTTTTTATATTTTTGTTTGGTCACTTATTCGATGGGTAGCGATGATTTCGTCGACGTTGAAGCATACGAAAACCCTCTGATTATCAGGAAACCCAGACTCTGATACCTATGGAATTCCACTTCGTAGCTGTACGCAGGGTGTTTTACTGCCAACTGTGTTTCTAATCTAAATAAGATGGGAAGTATTTATTACTATTTGCAAATGTTTGTACAAGTGTAACTTATCCAGGTAATTTTATTAGAACCCTGTAGCACAGGTATTCCTAGAACAGGCTTTAGTCTCTATGACGTAAAGATACCTATAGTAAGCATGTACTGTTTTCTTTTGAATTATGTAATAAAATAGCCATTATGGCCGAGGCGAAAAATAAATATTATATCTTGTTTAGTTTTTTAAATAAACTTATAATATGAATATTTAATTATAAATAAATAGGTACATATTATTATAGCACATAAAAATTAGTCCCGTGTTGGAAACAAGCAGGGTCTAAGTAACCGGTGGTTATGGCTCTAGAGAAACCTTCTCACAATGAGAGCAGTATCAAGGACCACAGTCCTCTGAATCAGGCCCTTGATCCAACCATGTCAGCTTCAACAGATGGTCGTTGAGGCTTTTAGCCCTCAGGCCTTTAACAGATGCGACAGTCGGCGCAATGACAGACGAATCCACATTCCACATGCCGACAACCTTGAGTGCGAAGTTGAGAAGCTTAATTTATTTCTCTTTCTCAGCTTTCACGAGGTGTGGGATGGCTGTAACGATTAATTTTGTGCGGCGATTATTATTATTATGTTGTGCAATACACAACATAATAATAAGAATCGAATGGTAGAAAGGTGTAGGCAGTATCAAAAGAACTCGATAAGAAGAAGAAAATGTAAAAAGTTTCTATGATTCTTTGAGAAATTCTGTTTTTACTACCCTGATTTTTTTTTAACTAAAAATTTGCAGCTATTTTTAATTTATATATAGTGGTATACCTAATCTTTCTCAAATGAATCCGGAGATCAAGACAAGTTGAAAAAAATCGAATCGCATGCTGTCTTACTTTCCTAAAGCGTATACAGTCATGGGATGGTTTCTGCTCTAAGAAAATAATCTTATTTTCTAGTTTTTAAAATTGAACTTTTTCAGAAGCATATCTATTTAAATAAACTTACACTTACACTCGCGAAACGCACCGTGATATCGTTACAAACGTATATTATCACGTAATTGCACAGTTTAGTTGCGAGCGACACAGGGTTAGATCGTATCTCCCTGATGTATAGGGATGCGGTGCCCCGAAGCCGACGCTTATCGATGATACAGCCTCCGACTTCGCCGATTACCTATGAAAATAACGCATTATCGATATTCATAATGCTGTCCCTCGTTACCAGGCTAGTAGTTACCCCTCAGATAAGCAGCCACCATTCATTTCTAATGACGTTTGCGCTTAGCGAATGTGTCAATTAAATCCTTAGCTAGTTTTAGAGGTGCGCAGTTGTTATCTTGATATTGTAGATAGAAATGCGTAACTTTCGATTTAACTCGAGAAATTGTTCGGTGGAGCTGAATTGAAATATTTAGAGAGTGACGTGGTGTCTATTGATTAGAGTCGGTTGTGACCGGAGCTGTCTAGTTGCTGCTGAAAAAATGCAGCCAGGTTTTGCTACTAAAATATGACTTGATTTATATTATTACATTTAGCCTGTGCTGTCCCATTGCTGGGCAAAAGTCGTTTTCACGGCTCTGGGCCACTTCTTGCCAATTCCTAAGGAAGACAACTAAGCCGTCACGCCACCATCTTTCCCATGGTCTGCAACGACCACGTCAAGTGAATATAGGGCACCAATTTTGTGTTTTACGGGTCTAAATACTTACATATTATACTCTGAGCCTTTACGATCTGCTGTACACTAGAACACAACAAAGGACACAGATTTCTATAAATAAACTTTTTGAAACCTAACCTGAAATCTACACCGGTGAGCAAAATTAAGTCGTATTCTTTTTTCAAAAACAATCTCCTAACAATCTCTCCGTGTTTTTGTAACTTTAGACATCGTTAAAATAGTTTTGAAACCGTAAAAACAAAAAAGGCGGTCGCAGACGAGAGTCTGGCTTCGAGATTTGGATAATAGTTGTATCAAACTTGATTCCCCCAGTTTCCGCGGCACGTTTCCCATAACGAATCGCGGTTCACACGTATTAACAACTTTTTTGTGAACTTTCGAGGTACCAACGTGTTTTGTTTATAAAATTTGACTGTCTTAGGTACTGGCCATATGCATCTTATTGTCTTGTATTTGCAAAATAAGCTTCTTTTTTTCAATTCAAATTTAAAATTCGAACTTGTTGACGGTCTACGGTATGAGTTGCATTTAAAACCTTCTTGGCCTTTGGTGACATAGCATGACAAGCCCATCTCCACTTTAACCTAATGATCCGGACATCTTCACCTTTGCCATCCATATCATCGCATCTCCGAATTCGAAATTCAAAGTTTCGAATGCCTCGAAAGTAATATTACAAAATGCAAAAGTATCTCTCTAGACTGTATGTTTGTTCCGTTTATACGCTTAAACTGCAGAACTGCTTTTGATTAATTATGGTATACAGATACATTAGATCTTAAATAAGGACTTAGTATATTTTTTTTATCTCGATAGTAGTCCTTGAGATAATTTCCGACCTTAACGGAGGTAAAACCGCTGTTGGATCTTTGTAGCAAATTAGATACATTTGCCCAAACCTTTAGTGGGCGTATGAGAAAGTTACTCGTGTTAGAGATCGCTATCTCAGTGGGTGTCATAGGTAAGTGCCTCAGATACCATCGTCCAAGTTGCGTTGCCATCGTCGATCACGTTGCGTAACAAAGCGATAACGTATAGCTTAATGTGCGTATTAACTTAGCTTTACATAATACGGCTATTGAAAACACAAAGAGGTTTCCAATTGGACCCGTTGATTTATTGCCATAATTACTGACCTATTATGTTATGTATTAATTCGTGCGGTTTGTCACGTTTAATTGTTTTGGCCTTGTGTTGCAAAGAATCAACTATTTATAAGGTTACATTTTGTCTCCGAACATGTCGGAAGTTTTATGGCCTCAGATATTTTTGAGGATCAAATGTCCATCAACAAGACGCGCAATGCTGTCAAATTTTTCAATAAAATGATGTAGGATTCAATAGAATCATGAATTGTTCAATAGAATAGGTCGAAGCGGCTTCTAAATTTGATGGTCCTTATCAAAAAGATAGATCAAATCTATCAACATTAAACCACAAAATTATTTGTAGTTACATAGGTACCGTCGACACAAAACAAAAGACGACCAACTCCAAACCGACCAATATTCGTTACAATTAGTTGTTCGACTTAGAGAAAACACGATCGCTCCACAAGTCGTCGGCTCAAAAACAAAAGGCTTGGAAGCGTTGGCCACGGTTGATTAGCCCCCGGAGCGGCGACGCCGACGATACCACCGGCCGACTTGCCTATTGCGTTTGTAAGTGGAACTAAGACCATTATCCCACTGGCGTTTTACGAGCATTGGCGTTTTACCAACGTTAAGACGTCAAACGTTGGATATTCCACGTGCCCCGTCTCGGCAACGTTACGAGGTTAGCGTTGCGAACGCGTTACGTTGTCGCTGTTAAAACTTTCGAACTATCGCTAGTGGGATAGTGGCTTAAGTCAACGTAAGCAGAGCACGGGTTAAAAAAGTATACGAGTGTGAAGTGCGAATTAAAGGTTTCATATAGTGTTGTAGGTAAAAGAATAAAATGGTTAAAATATTAGAGTAGTTTCGAATTTATGGAGTCCTCAAGTCGTCGGTTTAAAAACAAAAGGCATGGAAGCGTTGGCCACGGTTGATTAGCCCCCGGAGCAAGCGACGCCGACGATACCACCGGCCGACTTGCCTATTGCGTTTGTAGGTGGAACTAAGGCCACTATCCCACTGGCGTTTTACGAGCGTTGGCGTTTTAGCAACGTTAAGACGTCAAACGTTGGATAAACGCTTGTGAGATAGCGGCCTATAGTGGTAGGCCGATATCCCACTGACGTTTTAAGAGCGTTGGTGTCTCGGCAATGTTACACCGTCAGCGTTGCGAACGCATTACGTTGTCGCTGGTCAAACGTTCGAAAACGCGAACGTTTGGAAAACGCTAGTGGGATAGCGGCCTAACTGAACGTAAGCAGAGCACAGGTGAGAAACGCTTATGAGTGTGAAGTGCGAATTAAGGGTTAGGTGTAGTGTTGTAGGTAATAGAATAAAATGGTTTAAAATATTTGAGTAGTTGAGAAATTTTAGAGTCCACAAGTCGTTGCCGCAAAAGCGTTGGCCACGGTTGATTAGCCCCCGGCGCGAGCGACGCCGATGTTACCACCGGGCGATTTGCCTAGTCCGTTTGTAAGTGTAACTAACGTGAGCAGAGCACGGGTTAGGAACGCCTACGTGTTGGAAGCGCGAATTGAGGGTTAAATATAGTGTTGTAGGTAAAAGAATAAAATGTCTTTAGTTGTGAAGTTGGTGCTTAACGCAAGCAATATACGGATCAGAAAATTCAATTATTATTAGATAAATTTATAGATCTTACGCTACTGGAAGAATAACTGATTCTGATAGTACCAACAGGTATAAGAAGATTGATAGAAGATGCTGAAATGTTGAATAAAGTATTTACGAGATTGGATCTGTAAATGTTTCTTTCACAAATTGATCACTTTAGGCATTATTTCTCATAATGGGGTAATGTTGACTAAGACGATCTCGTTACCGTAACTTTAATAGTTATTTATTAAAATACCAAATTGAGATTTATTAATAGCCAAATTCAGAAAGAGAACATTTCCTCACAGTCAACAATATTGTTCACAAATATTTGCTACGCCTTTTCTCGTAGCCCCGTCGTAAGCTTTACCGTCGTCTGCTATCATAACTCCCAATTGAGTGAGTCTGTGGGCGTCACGCTACGGCAAGTGCCATTCTGCGTAAGTATTGTAGCAAGGCTTCATGACACGGCATTTTCGATCACGTTCCAAATTCGATTTGATTTGGTTTTTTACCAGCCAGTAACTTGCGAGGAATGTTCGCTGCTTCCTAATTTGTCAAATTTGAAATGTGTACGGACTTTTTGAAGGTTTTTTTTACTTGTGTTATTTGTTTTTTAATTGCTATGGTTTATTTGTGGCCAGTAGTACAGTTGTTGATTCGTTGTATGTTGAGCTTAGGTCAATAACTCCTACTTTTGAAGATGTACCACCATTGTACATAAAGTTTAAATAAATAAATAAATTCATGTCGATGACATTCCTTATATTTCATTAGTAAAGAAAAACTCTCCTAATAAAAGGTTTTTGATAAATTGATGTCAGAGTATTTTTAACTACCACATACCTAAGTTAAAAATACGAGGAATGCCTTCCAGAAGTTGAGTGTTTGTACCTAAGTATTTGAGTTAGATTTACTGTTACCAATTGAATGCAAATAAGTTATAGCAAATGCAAATACATAGAATAACTGGGTCTTTCTGCGATTTCATGCATTTCCCGTCTTCTTGCTTCGAGGTCAAATGCAAGACTGTTATGTTATGGCCTTGCATAATATGCCTTGATTGTAGGTGTAGCCCGGTTTGGATCGTAAAATAATTCTACGTAAATCATAAAACGCCTTAAAACGGCCTCCACTTTGGGAATCCTAAAACAATGGCTTGTTTTCTAATTAATAGGTAGAGAATTGACGTGGAACATATTTTCATTGAAATTATATAATAAAAGCGGAAACGAGAACGATTGTGAAATGGACCTTTAGCTGGTTTGTACTTAGCACAACGATGAGCTTATTTGGTAAGATATTTTTTTACGAAACAATACTAGCCTACTTAAGCCTATTTTGGAGTTTCTGCAAAGATTATGTGTACACTTGATGGCTTACTATTACTCGAAGATTCGGGCATAAAAAAACAATTTAATAGAGAGAAATGAAGCACATAACCGCGAAACCAATACCTATAGAGAAACTAGAAAATTAAAAAAAAATGTCCGCAAATTCAAAATTTAAAATTGGAATACTAATTAATTGAGAAAATCGTAACGCTACGTAAAACCAGGTACAGCATGTCCGGTTTTTTTTCTCAACGGTTTTTTTTTCATGCAGTCAAAACGTTCCATCTTTGAATTCCGTTCCAATGTCGAGAGTTCGAGGTTAGCCTCGTGACCCTGTACTCTCATGGCATACAATCATTATTTTAATTAACCGCAATCAAGTCAAATATATGAGTTAAATGTGCTCTTCTTAGTTTAAAGGTTAAGAACATTACAAGCCGCATATACAAATGGTTATTCATTAGCGTTTGTACTGGTTATTTGCTTTAAGTTCTTTGTATGGGATTTTTTATGAGAAAATATAAATTACATAAAGATTGGTTTTCATTGCTTAAATATCGCGTAGGTATTGCCTTCGTCTACAACTATTAATTATTAGCTTTTTACTAGCCACTGGCTTCGTGTGAAAATAGAAAATTATTTTTAATAAAGATATATCACAGTGCGAAATTTCATTCTAATACGCTCAGCCGTTTGAGCGGAAAGGATAGGTTTACTAACATACACACGAAATTTCGCCTTGAAGCGGTGTTAGATATTAGCGTAATGTTTTAAGCATTTTTTTTACATAATCTAGTAATTCAGTTGTCAGCTACGTGTTTTCAGGTTTTCATGTCAAAGACTTGTTAAAATACAACACACGTTCGCACTTAGTAACATTGGCCATAGTTTTTATGTCACTAACACCTGGTTTCTAGAAAAAAATATTATCGCATCACAAATTATAAATGCAAGTCAAGTGTTGCGATTGGCTGATGCAAATTTATTCGGCCAATTACAACAGCTTACTCGTGTTTGTCAATATTTTACAGAAACTAGGCCTTGCCTAGATTAGAAGGTGTTAAAGATTCTGTGTATAATATTGCAAAAACAGAGGCCAAAATGCTCTATCTAGATACACTGTTTACTTTCTTCGCTCCATTCGGGCATGCTAAGGTCTTAGACCATACCGCAACGTCCTCCAAAAAAATAATAATTAGTAAATATCTTTTTTGAGTTTCAATAGAATACGGGTGCAATGAAAGTGTTTTAATGGTTTCACATATTGTCTAACTGGACACTTGAGATTCAACACTACACCAATTTTACATTACAATATGTAATAGTAATAGTAATCAATTTGCAAATAATTAAAACAGCCACTGAACTTCACTCGAAGAAATTCCCTCAAAATACCAAGACCTGTATTAGCAATTTTCAACCTAACTGACATCTAAACGCCCAGTGTGCCACGTCCCGCGAACCGAAGCCAAAAAGACAAATTAAAGCGTGCAACCGTCGAGACAGCGGTCATCTATCCGAACGAACTTACTTCGTGTTCATTAGCCAGAAAGCTTTGTATCTGTGAACGACTATCATTTTTTATAACCCCCTCTATAATGATACTGGCCATATCGAATAACTGAGTCTTCGATTAAATGTATTAAGTTTCGAACGATTCTAACGGTCCTTTGTTTGAACTAGCAATTATTAGCGATGCGAAGAATTATTTTTGCGATTATTTGTGTGATAGTGATCCAAATGATTTTAAAAGTTATTAGTTTTTGTTCAAAGGTTTTTGAAGTTAGAACATTAAAAATATTTATGAGAATATCTATCAAAACCGCCTCTGGGGCTATAGATTGGTTTCTGAAAGGAATACCCGGTACCCTGGAACGAAGGCAAAGAAGAAACGGAGCGGGAGAAGTCATTCTGATAATTTTCCATCTAAAAAATCATTCATCATCATTTTTATTAGACAGTAAGTTACATGTTGTCACTTTTTTTCTAAATACCGGATAACCATAAAATTCACCACGGAACATAAAAAGGCAATAAAAGAGAAATGTTACACTAAAACATCGAAAGAACAGCAAAAGTACTCTTAGAACAATACAATAATTTCTCCAGCAACACTATGACCTGGTTACGATAACACGCAAGTTATAAAAAATATGTAACGTTCTGAAACCATGAAATTAATTTCACATGTAACTAAACAGAACACTGACTCAAACTGACCAATCAGAGAGCCTTATCCACCCGACTATTGACGAAGAGTGACGTAAGAAGCCGACTTTTGCCGAAATAGAATACCTAGTGCTACTTTTTTCATGCTAATTGGTATATGAGTAAATAGAAGAATGGTGTTACCAGTGAAAGTGAATTACATAATGTTAATTTGTACATACCTACTGGCTAATCATAAGGAAAAATGTATTTAGTTGTAATATAAAAATAATTACTTTCGATGGTGTTATCTGTGCAGTCGATCTAAAACCGGATAAGTTTTTTAATTGGCAATATTATTTGTGTAATTAAGAGAGTTTTTAATGAAAGTGGCCATAGATTGAAAGTTATTAGTTTTAGACACTAGGGAAAACCAAATCACATATAATATTAATATTAGCGTGCAGATGCCTCAGCTAATTTAAAGTATACACGACAGCCCTAACTACGGTTTTTTGACCGCCAGCAGGCAATTTTTATAATAATCTTCTAAGAATTAGGATCCTGATCAATCATTTTGTATGTATCTTCTTAATAGCAATTTTTTCAAAATCTTTATATTACGAAAATGTAATAACAAATCAATCGCTCCATCTATTGAAATTTATTTAAACTAAATTGTCATTTTTCAATATGAAACCCCGTGAAGAAATATTTTGTAATTTTGAAGCATTTAATGTTTGCCATATTATTAAATAAATTTCTGACTTAACTCTGAAAAGATCAGAGTTAAGTCTCATTTTGTATGCTACATACTTAAAGAAATCACACATTTTTTGAAAAAATACATTAAGTCATCGTAATCATCATCACTTTAGCCGAAAGACGTCCACAGCTGGACATAGGCCTTCCCATAGGCGTCACAACAACGACCCGTCCTGTGCGTCTCACATCCATCGAATTCCCGCGAACCTCACCAAATGGATGACAGTAAATTATTATAAATTAACATTTAATAGAGCATTGGTTTAACAACTTTAACGTTTTAGTGAGAGAAGTTATGTCATTACAATTTTATTAGGTACTGAACCACAAGAAATTAGTTTACGGACAAATAAAATACGGTTATTGCCGTAATACTAACGATAAATTAGATTATTATTATCGTCTCGAGAAATAATCTCTGAGCCACATTCCGGATACCGACGGGAAGTATCTAACCGCACTTAGAAACTCCTACTTGCAACGGATTCTGTGTTTTTCATACACATATGCAAATCAGCGTGCAAGCACGACAACGCGGCCATGTGTTGTCAATATTTCCCTTCGGTTTGCACTGAAAGGTGTCTAGTTCATACCGTATAATGCACCTCTCTAAACAATACCGTTACCTAGTGCTATTGACCTCTAATCTACTGTAAACTAACTGTAATCAAATATTTAATTTGAACAATCGTTCGTTTTCCACGTACGAAATTGACCTGCCGTGTAACGGATAATTTACTATTTTAGGAAATTAAATGTATTGTGGATTTATACCAGTAAATTGTTCGCAGACGCATTAATTGGCATAGAACGAGTTTTAGCAGTTTTCAGATAATTGCTTAGGTATTTGTCGGTGTCTACGTGTTTCTAAAGATTTAATAGGCTCTATGTAACGCACATAGATTTTATAGGTAGTAAAACATAGACGTTAAAATTGTGGAGGTGATTGAAATTGCGAAATTTTGTCTTCATCTCTGTGTGGTCCGAGAACTGCGCATCGAAACGGTACGTATTATTAAAATTGACTCCAAAGTATCGATTCATTTCTTGAGCTGAATGAACCACTGCATTTGTATGGCTTAAGCATTCAATTTCGATTGATTACTTAAGCATTCAATTTCGAGCAGAATACAGACAACCCTGAGAAATGAACTTGACGATTGCGCGGCTCGGTTGCCGGTTGCCGGCGCAGCGCAATAACCGCCGGCGGAGCAATGAGGAAGCGGCGAGTTGTCGCCCGGGCGCAACCCGCGAGCGCCGAGCGTCGGGCCCTTCGCCAAGCGGTTAATCACAAACCCACGTAGATCCGCTTTAATCGCTTCATATAAATAATAGTTCTCGATTAAAACTCGATTCTGTTTTGAATGATCGAACACGAGTGGCGTTTGTTGTTCGATAAATATTCCCATTGCTGCTGGTGGTCGTTTGGGGAGAGAATTTATATTATTACCATCTGAGTCCTGCCGTATTTGTTAAGCCTATAGATAAATGCCTATAATTTAAGGACCGCTTAGGGTGTGACACGTCTTGTGGTTATGGACTCGTTAAATGTGTTTAGGTTTATCGTTTTAAATTAGCATTAAACATGTTAACCACTTCGCGCTGGTTTAATAGCTCAAACAATTTTGCAACAAAAACACATTTAATTACTAAACAATAAGAAATTGAGCTCACAATTCTATTTAACGATCTCACACTACATAAAATCGAGTTGGAGTCTATTGAAAACAAATAAGGGAAGGCATTGTTATGTTTTTCTTCGGGAACCGATGGTATTGAGGTGTAAATGTGTAGGTGTTTTGCCAGAGCGAATCATACGCAATGAAGCGGATATTAAGTCTTCGAAGAAAGTTCTCACATTTACACACAGGAAATGTTATAAACAAAAATGGATAAATAAATATCTTTCTCGGAGGTTTAGTGGCAAATGTTCCCAGTTTGTCGGTATTAACTTGTGCGAGGGATTCGACAAACTGTGACTTATTCGTGTCTCTTCACGGCGAGCGATTAGTTAAGGCTCTTAGAACAGGTGTGACAGACAATTCGACAACGATGTGGTAACTATTTTCAGGGAAATACGAGTAGTTTACTTAGTTTTTGCAAATGTTTATACTGTCCACATTATGAGGTGTACAATAAAGTATACAAAAATAACAATATCCGTATGGACAAAATGGTTGACGCATCAAAGTTGTAAGTATCTGTGTTTCCGAGACTAGACAGGTGCCAAGAAACTAGTTGTTATTCAAGTGTAATATTTATTTCACAGAATACCAAAACTTCTGAAATTATTATGAGATGACATGATTATGACAGAAGTTTGTTTTTTGTACCGTTCTTGGCTCTCTTAAGACCCTCGCCACGGCTCAGGTCTTAATACCGCCTCGACGGTAATCACTCACATTACACATAATCTGCTATAACTAAGTTTATAATTAAACATAATCAATGACTCCCCATTGAAGATCTACAGGATTTCTTAAGGACAAGGCTGTAAATATTTATTGTACAAGTGCCAAGTAAAATATATCTGGTATTTTTCTGTTTCCAATTACTTTTTATTATTTAATTGATATAGGGTCCTATAATAATGTGTCTACAAGTTTATTGACACCTGTAAAACTAAGTATAATCGATATTTATTTCTTTTACTTGGAAACTGGCGCCTAATACCAAGTAGTTTTTATTAAAGTAGTCTGTCTAGCCTATCACTTAAATGTGTAGTAATATTAAGACAGGATTAGTCTAATATTATGTAATTAATTTATAATTTTATACTTAGCTATAATTGGTTTAATACAAAACTGGATTTTATAAATGCCTAAGCTAAATGTATAAGTCATGTTATATTAATGCTCATAGTGGATAAGTTCTCAATCATTGTCATAAAAGACAAGTACAGGTAGCTGCATCAATTGTGTACCCTTCTCACATTAAATTTATTAAAGCGAGTACCAGAGTAGTACAGTCAACTTCATGAAGTTGACTGTACTACTCTGGTACTCGCTCGCGTACTACAAAATTATAATTATGGGCAATCAGAAGTACACGAGCTGATGACATGGTAACTTTTGTAGACCTGTTAGTCACAAGCCAATGCAATGCCGGTTATTGCAGACGCGAAGTTAGATAAAAAGTAACCTATATACTTCCTTGGTGTTCAAGCTTAATCTAAACCAAATTTCATTAAAATTGATTCAGTATATTAACGGTTAAAGCGTTCGAAACAGACAGACTTCGTTTTCACATTTATACATTAAGTATGGATGAATAAATCTTTAAAAAGACAAGGCTTGGTAGCTAATATAATATTCTAAGCAGAGCTTGTGTTATGGGAACTAGATAACTGATAAACATACTTATATACTTCTAAACACATACATTTTATAGGTAAATTACACCCAGACACAGAATAAATGATCGTGTTCATCACACAAACATTTGTCCTGGGTGGGAATCGAACCCACAACCTTTGGCATAGCAGTCAGGGCCACTAACCACTAGACCAACAGGCCAGTGAAATAATAAAAACAAACAGAAACAATTTAGTTAAAAACTTCATCGTAACTCACAAGAACTAAGTAGGTATCACAAATCCACGTAACTTTCTAGCGAGGTCAATTTGTTATTAACTCCGGCTTAAAGTTTCAAACAGTTCTAAATGTTTCAGCTTTCAAACAAGTACATTTAATTTCACGTCGAAAGCTGTTTGAGCAACAAGTGAATGACGAACATATTATACGAGTATATACTAAGCTTGGGTTTACCACAGTGTAACTAAAGTAGTACAGGGTGTATTTTTGACACGAATTTATGATGAACCATTACACCAAATACACCACCACACCACCACACCCACCACACACATACCACCACCACACACACCACACACATCGCACCACCGCCGGACACTTACCACCACCACACAACCACACACCACACACATATCACCTCCACACACCCAAAAACCCACACACCACACACTACTTGAACCATTATAGCTGCGGGAATTGGTTCTAACACTAGATAAAAACACCATCAGCATTATCTTTGTTTTTTTTCTGTTTCTTTCTTCTTAGTTTTTATTTTATGTGTGTACTTAAATGGTTAAATAAATACAAAGTCATTATTGCCTTATAGAACGTTTTAGTGTCCGAAATGAAATTGATTCATTTAATGAAAACGTCCACCCTGTCTTCTAAGACTGTCGGCCGCACTCAGGGCGACATTCATTAACGTTACAACTTAACATAACGAGTTTCCTCCGTGCCTCGGAAAGCATAGGCTGACTACCAGACCTCCACAACCCAATAACTGGGGTAACAGGGTACTTCATGGCAAGACTGGAGTCAGATTTACTGGCTTCTGACTATCCGTAACGACTGTTAATGACAGCCGGGACCTACGGCTTAGCGTGCTTTCCGAGGCACGGAGGAAACTTGTTATGTTAAGATGGTCACCCATCCACAGACCAACCTATTGGCAAGGGTTGCTTAACCTTGAAGTCGACTTGTGTTCTATTGCTTACACTGAGCCACCAAAAAAAAATTACGCAGTGGTTAAAAACTTTTCTTGTATGTATATCAATAAATAAGTAAAATCCCTAAAAACTAATATCTATACGAATTACTAATCTTACCTAAGAGTACTAAAAATACCCTACACACTATCAAATATACTACCTATACTTGAAATTAAAATCTACACGGTCTGCGCCCTATAAAAGTAAACCTAAGTACCTAACTAATTTTAAAAAAATGGGTTCGGTATCGGTCTCGTAACACCCCCTCTGCCATAATTTTTTTGATATTTTCAATATACAGAATTTTTACTTCTACAAATGTATTATAAGTATATATTACAATATTATATTAACAGACAGATTATTAAGATTGTACCCAAAAGTATAATAAAAATATTTTTTATCAAAAAACTGTCGAAATACTAGTAATCAAAATCGTAGTCTACGGTGTTCCCACATTCACACCATAAGAGAAAATGTAAATATAAGAAAAAAAATCAAACCTATCAACATGAGATGTTAACAAAAATAAATCACGACTTAATGAATTTAAGGTGATTAAGATCTAAATAATATAAGAAACAAACGCTCGCAAACCGCTTGTACAATATGACCAATACGCTAGTGTGAAAGCCTGTAGGAGGGGAACCGATTTTCTTAGTGGCGTAACTACAAATTTTCAGTTTTCAGACTTTTCCCATATTTGCTATAAGACCTTTTTTACCCTATAAATTTTGATTACCTAAAGAGTATCAAACGTACGTTTTTTGCGATATAAACGGCTGTATCTTTTTTTTTCGATAACTTATATATTTGATTTGTGCACAGCTTCAAGGGATCGCGGGCCTATTCTCGAACTCGATAACTCCACGCGTTTCCGATATAAAGGGTCTTGACAAACAGACCGACGGACAACAAAGTGATCCTATAAAGGTTTCGTTTTTCCCCTTTGCGGTACGGAATCCTTAAAACGAAACGATAATTGTTGAAAAGTTTTATAGGAAATGAAATTCGATCAAATATGAACCTATGATAGATAAGTAGGTAACCCTGTAGGAGCGACACACACGCAAGGACCTTGTGTACCCTGGAATGATTACGAAGTAATATCACACAATCTGAAGTGTACTTAAAATTCATTGCCATTAAGTTCATATTTTAAATTGACAAGCAAAAATGGAAAAAATGTACCCAGCAAGACGGAGCATACAAAGAGGTAGCGTGTCCCTTTCTTACTCGTCTATGGACACCGTGGTAAAAAGAGACAACATACCCTTTTGCGGGTACGTTTTTGGGGTTGACGTAATCAATCCAGATAGTATAAACAATTCTTGGACACACTGACTGGAGATGTCATCACCCACACACTGACATTTGCTTGCTGCGATAGCAATAAAAACTATTGAAAATTTGGGAGAAATTTGGATGTATTCCGTAATACCAAAAATGATGAATGAAAACTTAATGATTTTCCAATTTCTTTTCAATTCTTTATAACTTGATAATAATATCTGTGTTCCTGCGGGGAGATATCTTGAAATATTGATGTTTATAATATAGAAAAAACTATATAAAAACATGACATTTTCGCTGTGAAAATGTGCAAAATTAAATTCGCTTAAATTTCGTAAGTTTTTCAACAAAAAGACGACGTAGGAACCTAGATAATTATTGTCTGAATCCGAATAACATCATATTATGGTGTAAATATGCTTAAACTGCAAATGATTTTGGTATTACGTTTGTATGGAAAATCGACACTTCGCGCCAGCCTTAAGAAATCTATACTAATGTACCATATACATAAGTAGGTAGGTCTGTCTGTAGCATAGCATAGCATCAACCTTATAATATTTTCACCGCTGTCTGAGTCCCAACAGGACTCAGGCCACCTCTCTAAGAGAAGAAATGGGCCGTAATCAACCACACCGGCCCAGTGCAGGTTGGTGGATGACACGTCATGTCTTCGAATTTTTGGTTCTAGGACATGCCGGTTTCCTCACGATGTTTTCCTTCACGGTTTTGAGAGCGGTGGTGATGAAATAAATTACACAAATAATGCGCCTGCCTGAGTTTGAACCCGCGACCTACAGCTCGTAAGTCGGGGCCGTTACCACTGTGCCACAACTGCTCTCTTACCACTGGGCTACCACTGCTCTCTTCGTGTTACGTTTTCTCGTCTGAAAAAGTAACACGAAGAAGAAAACTGTTCACTCAATAGAAAAGATCTCGTCACTGCCATAATAAGGCTTGGACCTGATCACATCCCGTCGAGGAAGTTTACGTACCTTATGGGTATCACACCGTCACCTAATTGCGAGAAATGTAATAACACACATCCTTACTTAGTGAACTGCGTGAATTCTTCAGAGGAAATCAGTTTAGTTTAATATAGGGTATATTGGAAATCTGTATGTAGAAAATTGTTTTAACTAAACCTATGTCGGACGCACAGAATAATAAATAAGTCACTGTGTTTAGATTTCTGTGGTCGGATAAGGCTAGAACTCAAAAAATATTCTTGTATTACAATTATCCTTACGTATTTAAATAAAACAAAGTCTCCTACCGCATCTGTTTGTATGAAAGTGATACTGATAACTTATCGCTCAAATATCTCTTGAATTCCGTAGGGACCCGACTGGGTCCAAGCCTATTAGGGTCCTGGGTGGACGAAAGAGAACCCTAGGTCCCTGCACTTATGGCAAAGAAGGAACAGGAGTGGATTTTAGTCAGATCGGGAGAAGCCATTTTGATAAACTCACACTTCTAAAAAATACCTGAATTAGGACAAATTACGCTTTTTACCTCGCTAGTAAATTCTCTTTGAATATATACGATAAATCCGCGGCAATAAGCTAGTAGTCATTATATGCGTAATCTGTGATCGGTTTCATTTTAATGTGCAGTTTATATTCTCGTTAATATTCGTAAACGAATGTGTTACATTTGGACAGATTGGTCATGAATTATTAATATGAATGAGAGGAATACAGAATACATTTGTTTACTTAATAACTTTGGACTAGACTGTGGACCAGACAGTTGAATGATGTAACTTAAAATAGTAAGAAACTTGTTTAGATACATATGAATCTTTAAAACTATACTCTACTTCTTCTGAATATGTTCCATTGTTTTTTTGAAAGATTTGTGTTGACCACTATCGTAACTGATGGTAAGCAATGATGTGGTCGACGTAAGAGCTTGCTTGACTTAAATATTCCCAGGTTGCAGCAATCAGTAAACACAGACTGGCAAGGAATCTTAAGGATATCATCTTGACTTCTCCCTCTATAGAGCAGAGCGGGAGGGAGTGTCAGACTTTTACTGACTAAAACCCACTCCTATGTTCCTTCTTTGCCTTGCGTTCTAGGACCCCAGGTTTTCTTTCAGAAGCGAATGTAGGTATGGGCATCAGTAGGCTTCAGTCCTGCTGGGCCCCTACGGTTTTGCCGAACTTCTACTATCGCCGTCGACGATTCGGGCTCGGTCCGGGTGTTTACCGGACGGCTGGACGGCGAGCTACCCATAGCTCGTGGTCTGCCAGCCTACGTCTACGGTGAGGGGCCATTACCACCAAGCTACTAGTATTTGCTTCATCATCTGCCTAGCCTTTTCCCAACTATATTGGGAGTCAGCCTCCAGTCAAGCCGGATTTAGCTGAATACCAGTATTTTATGAGGAGCGGCTGCCTACCAGACCTCCACAACCCATTAACTGGGGTAACACGGTATTTCATGGCAAGACTGTAGTCATATTTATTGGCTTCTGACTATAAATATGACTACCGTAACGACTTGCTTGTATTAGCTTACTACTTATTAATTGATTTAACTCACATCTATTCGTTGTTATTGATATTTCTAAAGCTCTATCATAAAATATCGGTTGCGGTTTCATAACAGGTCGGCAAGTTGTCACGTAATGTTATATTTTTTGCTAAATTAACCACAAACTGCTCCGATGCCCACTTTGCGGTCGTATTAGGAGTTAGCCCTTCGGACTTGAAAGGGTCAGTGTACTCATAGTTAGGTTGTTATCATTTTTTTCTACTGTAATGGCGTTTTCCGGGTCTGTCGGTGCAATGTAACCAAATATGATTGAAAAGATTGTCTGTGGAGTTTCTTGCATATTTTTCTCCATTGAGATCTAAGCTTTCAAATGTGCAATTAGCATAACTTTTAACGACGTTCGGAACAACGTTCAACTCAAATGGTTTATTTGAAATAAATAATAAAAAGTATTTTTTATACAGAAAGCGACTGAAATATTTGGCCCATGTGCATAATTATAATTTCGGTAAATTAAAGGTCGCACAGATTGCGTAAACCCTGTCTCCCAAACTATTATTTTATGTTATTACCTATAATGCCTGCGTCGAATAAATCATATTATATTCAATTCAAACTTGGACATCTTGTGAATTAGGAGTCAGGAGTAGTGCGAGTTAGGAATTAATGCTTTGATACTTGATCAGTTCTGAAATAAAGCACTGTTATACACGATCTGAATTCGTCCCTTATTTCGTCATCAAAGATTACATTACAGTACTTACGCAGATTACCTAACCTTCTCAAAGCAGGTCGGATGAGGATGATGTCATAAGCTTAAAGGTTGTCCCTTGCAACACTTAAAGACCATTTTCACGAAACACAGTCATCTTTTATAGCTCTGTGCTCATTTAATTGTCGATATAAATTATATTTTTAATGATTTCAATTTAAAAAAAAGCATTCATGAATTTTTAAAAATCCGTGTCACACCAGTATCGTATACAGGAACACATAACTTTTTAATATTACCTATTAATTCATTTATTTCAGTTAAAGTCCATATATTATTAGATATAAATTATATTAAAAATCAAATAAAACATCAAATAAGAATAAATAACAAACACACCCTACTTCATACGACTAAGAACAATGCGAAAATAGGTCCCGTAATAAGAAATCATACATTTATGAAAAAATAATTTCTAAACATAGCACTATTTCGATTAAGACCTATCGTGTTCACTAAACAAATTAACACTAAATAATCGTTTAACACCGCATTATTAAATAAAAATAAAAAACAGCTGTTACCATCACACGAAATAATAAAACCTACTCATATAAAACATGTGTAAACGATAATAATGGGGTGGAAACGTCACGGCGTGCGGCGCCGAGAGTGAATGAACGCGGTCAGACTCCGGAAAATCGTTCACTCGTTCACGAACTATCGTTCAGCGTTGATGAACAGATTAGAGTATTACACGCATTAGTAACGCTGTTTACGCATACACCTGTTTATGTGGTGAATAAAATTTATGTTTAATTCTGTTTATATTGAGTTAAGCTTGATTAATTTTGATTTCGAAAATTCTTGATATTTTAAGAGAGCATGTCAGCATTTGACGAATAAGGATTTTCTAAAATTAAATTCATTTCAGTTCGGGAGCATTAGTGGCCCAGTGGCAACTGCCCCGACTTGCAAGTTGTAGGTCTCGGGTTCAAACCCAATCAGGCGCATTACTTTGTGTAATTTATTTCATCACCACTGCTCTCAAAACGTTGAAGGAAAACATCGTGAGGAAACCGGCATGTCCTAGAAACAGAAATTCGAAGACATGTGACATCCGCCAATCCGCATTGGGCCCGCGCGATGGATTATGGCCCATTCACTATCCTAAAGAGGAGGCCGGAGTCCCAGCAGTTGCAGTGGGAACATTATAAGGCCCATAATGCAAAAACAAACACCAGGTTTTGGCACTGAATCGTCAAGTCCAGATGTGATGATGAAGAGCCTCTCAAAACATGTTATGGCATTAGTTAGACATTAATGTCAATGTTAGACGTCAATGTCATAAAAAATTTCAAAAGTAAAAGAAATCTTGGCTAAGTGGCATCAACTGGTGGTCTGAATTTTCCTGAAAACCCAGATTTACAAAGCAAGATTAAAAAATACTGGACTATTACTTATTGCCTTCAGACGATTACCTACTAAATAATTTTTAAATTATTAACTTACTAGGTTTAACCCGCAGCTTCGCCTGCGTACATAAAATATAGCCTATGTCACTCAGGAATACAGCAGCTTTCTATCGGTGAAAAAAATTTAGCAATCAAACCATTACTTCCACAGATTACCTCATACATACAAAAAAAAAACAAACTTTACCTCTTTATTAGTATAGATTATTCATACATACAGATAGTCATGGGAGGCAAAGAGGTGAAGAGTTGAAATTACTGTTTTAAAAGCTCAATCATTACAAAACCCGTTTGAGTTTGGTTTTCTAAACATAACCGTGGGAATCTCGAACTAAGTGTTAAGTGATATTTATGTCTGTCAGCTACCGAACGCGCGAACTGACAAACTACTAAACGTGATAAATACAGACTTAATTGACAATTTAATTTATGTGATCCAAATGTTGTCAAGTGTTTTGTAAGCAGTACGTAGATATGTACATGCAGTGGCGTAGCTAGACCTTAAAAGCCTATTACACCACCCGTTTTTACGACCTGTCTACGTAGACTGTCTTTGAGTCTACGTACAAGTAAGACCGTCTTACCCTCATTACACTACGCGACGAAGACTAAGACCATTCGTAAAAACGAATAGTGTAATACGGGCCGAAACGAATAGTATAATAGTGTAATAAAAGGGGCCCCGTATAATATAAAAATGATAAAAATGAGGGCCCTTCTTTTATCTGATTGCGGTAAAGCCCAGTGCTTTATAATGTTTTCAATACACCCAAATAGCACCTGACAATTCGACAATCCGACAGGCCATTAGCCAGAGAGACATTACTAATAATTTGAGTTTTTGAGCAAAAATTTTATGCTTCCAACCGGGCCCCCTGGAGCCTTGGGGCCCCGTACAATTGATACGGCTGTAGCTACGCTCTTGTCTACATGACACGCCCTGGTTGCCAGCATTCCGATATTCGCGTTCAGTCGGAATGTTGCGTTACTATAGATTTAGCACACCGACCGCTGTTAATATGATTACGACTATGAATATGTTAATAGTAGGTGCACCTTGTAAGTCGATTAATAATACAACCTCCTTGCCTTGAAGTTGTCATGGATTTGATGTGGAAAGAGTTTTGACAACCTGTCGTTAATTGTGATCCCTATATTACAACATGAATTGGTTTTCATAGTTTTTTTTTGTTTGGATAATTTTATGAAATAATTTCTCCCATTCGTAAGTAGAGCGAAAGGAAGTAGGTAATAGGCTTTTACTGACTAAAATGTGTACCTGTGTCCTTTAAATTGCCCTTTTGGGTGCCAGGACCGCGGTGACTATTCCCAACAATTTCGCAGCACACTCAGACCCTTCAGGTCACAGAACAACCATTCATTGTTTAGAGCGGTGATCGAACCCGTGAAATGTTATAGGTACCGCAGAGAGCCCAACACTTACCCGCAGTGCCTGCCGGGTCGTCTATTGTTCGGCAGCGAACAAGCCCCTCCTCACCGCTCATTGTATAACTTAGGACAGCGAAATGTCCGCATTTATCATCAATTAAAAATACCTTATACACTGAAACAATAACCCGTTAAGCCAATTAACTGTTTAACAAAACCACTTTAGGCAATTTGTCATTTACAGCAAAAACCATGTGACTATACTATCACTATAATAAGTACTTCAATTAACATAATGCATAATACTATAGAAATGTTGGCTTGTCAATTAGTTGTCACGTGATCACATTGACGAATGTACTTTATAGAAGACATGCAATATCGTCGAGTACAATCGGCTCTAATTATGCGACGTCACAGTATTAGATAGTTGCGTCTTGCGGTGTACGAAGCGCAGTACAATCGAGGTGAGCAACCTCCATCCCATTGTCACCCGTTGACATGTGGGAATGTAAAGTGAAGCGCATATTTGTGGAGAGTGACTACACTACACTAGTTAGATGTTCAAGAAACTTAATTAGTCAGTAAACGAGGTCGTAAACAAACTCTGTTTACGATTTCTGCGAATCATGGAATCACATTATGGGCTAAGATGTTCAAGTTACTCATTACATAGCATGATCTACAAATACGAAAGTTCGCATGCGAGTTTGTTATTCAATAGCCGTAACAGAACAACGAATTTTGATGAAATTTGGCCTAGACGCAAGAGGTAGAATTTCACGCCGACTTGTAAAATGAATATGTCAAAATCTTGCTCGAAATACGCTTTCAAGCGTTAGTGAAAGCTGTATCAAAATTCAGGCAGGCGACAATTTATAAGATTAGGCTTAGATAAGAAAAACAGACAGAGAAGCAGTAGGAAATGTGGTTACTTTATATAATATTCCGTAACACTCAAGAATTAACGTTTCATAACTGTGATGATAAACCCACAGTTCCGTTACTCAGTACCTTACGAAAATCAATTAAGGAGCTCCGGATGAAAACAAAACAATAAACTAACGATAAATGATTACACATTTATGTTCGTGAACGCGAACCCAGGCTTAGCGTTAGAACACAGTTCAATAGCTGAGATCGTAATCGCAAAGGCCATTCAATACGTAATTGATACTCGAGTTATGTTGTCAATAGACATTGTAGTCAAGTGTATCGTGACAGGCGAGACTGCTGCATTAATTATTATTATAGAAAGCGCTGCGCACAAACAAAAGCGATCGCGATGACGCGTAAGAAAATCTCAGTTTAATGCAAATAGAATTGTAAGCCGCTGAAGATTCTGAGCTAATAATTAAATTTATTACTCGCATTATTCTTGTAGAAAGAAAATAAACGAATCTCCTTGCTAGTCACGGTGCATAATTTTATAACTGGCAACTTTGTTTCAATAGGGTCTTGTTCTGGTATGCTCGGTGGTTGTTACGTTTTTGTTTTAAATTCCGAGTTATTAAACGTCGAGTTCCTCTGGTAGTTTCATTCGGAAGTGTTTGAAGCGTTTCCCTGTGAACGGTTTCTTTACTAATTGATTTACATACTTGTCTGTGCTGTGTTTAACTAGTAGGTACAGTGTTACGTACACTTTTAATACAATGGGACTATAATTTTTGTAGCTCCGTTAGAAAGGTGGATTTTCTCAAATTATAAAGTATGTTTTTAGTTCTGATTCGTGTGTCATCGTCGATAAACGGGTGTTGAGTATAGATTTTTTTTATACGATTTTCCAAAAAGAGGAGTGTTATGTTTTTGTATGGTGTAAATGTGTTAGGGGAGATAAAAATCTATAGTAAGATAAGTAGTTTGTATTTTATACGAGTGCATTTTGGCCGATAAATAATAACACTTTTTTTTACCTAAGTTCTCCTTTCAAACCACTGTATTTTTGGGCAATCTCTGACCAAGTTTGCCCTACAAACATTCCCAGATAGTCACACCAACCATCGCCGCACTGATAAATCAAAAAGTCTAAGTACCAAATATCCAATTCAAAACCATGAATTCGTATGCAAAGGGACTGCAAACACATGTTCCCAGAGGCAAGTAATTCAAATCATTTGTATGACAATATCGCCATTGTATGGAGTTGGCGAAGTTATCACATATTATCGTGTCCGCACCGGGGCTTGCGACACAAATAACTAAGGGTGCGTCCACACTGAATGCGCGGTGACTGGAGCCTAGGCGGGCGCGGTGAGCGGGGGCGTGCGAGCTCTTGTAGCTGTTCGACGTATATCACCGAACTGATCGACCGAACTGTTTTGATATCACCGCTACCCGCGCATCAGATCGCCTGTTGACTAGGCCCGTAGTGTGGCCATAACGCGCGGATAGGAACGTTGGAAAACTACGCGCGCTAACTCGCTCATGACCGTCGCGCTAGGCTCCCGCCTTAGTCACTGCACTATGGACGCAAAGGGGCGTTTCATATGTTTGATATTTCGCACCCGTCATCGCCACCGCGTTAGGCTTGTAGTGTGGACCCGGCCTAATAGTCCGGGCTCCGGGCCTACCTACTACTTGAATGTAAATGTTCAATAGTAACTCGCGAAATTTATGACATAGGATATGTAGATTGGGTTTCGGTGGATGTTCTCTATCACGCTAATATTAAATGGCGGAAGCTTACTTGGTGGTATTTATGTAGGTGAGTCTATAAGCCTTTTCTGTGTCCTTCGCACTCAAAAGGCTGAAGTACTGGCAATAGAGTTTAGGAAAAAGTAGTAAACATAAACAGTCTTGTATAAAAAACTCGCTATACGCCTAGTTCAAATATCGATTAACGAATTCTAAATTTAAATTTTGAATGGAAAAATTTAAATTAGGAACCTGTTCCTTGTTTAATCTAATCATAATTATAGTATTTTTTTTTATAAACTCTATCCAAGTAACAGTATTGCGTTTAGAGAAGACATACAAAGTTTTTTTTTAAAGGCCGTTATAGGTGTACTGTCCTCAATATTGCATGATTGTTCGAAAGAGTAACCGATGCCCTGGAATGCAAAAGCTAACAGCAGGAACTCGGGTAGGTTTTAGTCAGTAAAAGTCTGTCATAACTGTCGCTCCACACTCGGTGATTTCCACTCATGCATGGTCAGGTAGCAAATAAAACATAAAATCCAGAGGTAAGCATCAAATAGCTCCCAGGTATCTAAGGAGTGGTAGATTACCACTCCCAAGATACAAGTTCCTTGCAAAACGTGTATTGAAATACGCATGAATGTGTTCTGAATATTGCCGGCAATAGTTAACGGGACTGTTAACGCAATTGTACTTCCTACAGCACAGTTATGATGCGCGTACTCACACAAAGAGATTCTCACTTGGCATTGTTTAATAACGCGAGTGATATCCATGTGAAATAGCACTGTTACCGTGTAATTAGATGAAATTAATTTGTGTTTGTGTGTTTTAAAGGACAGAGGACAATGCTTTGATTGGATATCTTGAATGTATTGTTGTGATGGGCAATTTTCCTTTAGAAAAATAATTAATAATTATGGTGTAAAGCCGGAAACGATGGAAGGAATGGAGAGAGGCCTTTGCCCAGCAGTGGGATAGCATAGGCTAGATATAATATAATAATAATAATGGTGTAACAATGAGCGGTCTTGTCGCTAAAAGCAAAAGATAACTGTCTTGGTACTTTATAATCGTTTAAGTTTTTCCGAAAGTTTTGACCGTGATTTTAAATTAAAACTACTGGATTATATTTAGTACCACTTCTAGTTCCTCTACAGTCCTTGCTTAAAATCATTTTAAACAAACTAAAAGGCCTATTACACTACCCGTTTTTATGACCGGTCTACGTAGACTGTGGTTGAGTCTACGTACAAGTAAGACCGTCTTACCCTTATTACACAGCGCGACGTAGACTAACAGCCGAAACCAATAACCTATCGATCTCCAGTTTTGGCATACTGGAGATAGTAAAACAAATGATACAATACAAAAATTATCATGTTTTCTGTTGTTTCATTTGTTTTTGTATCTCCGATATGTGATAGATAGGTTATTGGTTTCGGCTGTAAGACCGTTCGTAAAAACGAGTGGTGTAATAGGCCTTTAAAATCTATTCCAAGTGTCAGAAACCCTGTCATTCAAAGGTAACAGGTCCCAGTCCAGTCTGCATCCTGTGCCAGTCTTTTTATTGTAGTCTGAGTATGTACGGTAGCGTAATTCAAGAGAATCGTTTAATCTAATTACGGTGGCGCCTACTGCGTACCTTGCTACCCTGAATGATCGTGCAGCTATTCCAAAATGCCCACTCCATCGCTACAAAGTAATCTGGTCATTGGAATCAGAACGGATACAATAAAACGAAATAAAATTGATTGACTTCGATCTGTGGTATTTAGCGTTTCAAAGACGTTTGTGAGACGTGTAAAAAGTTAAAGGAGCTTTTTATTTATTTTAAGTTTATTTACAGGTAAATAGGAGGATTTTATGTAATAAGGCATTCTCATCTTTTGGGTTAAAAAAGTTTACTCAGTGGTACTCGTAAATGTGCATAAATAAATAAATCATCTAATATAAAAAAAATTCGTATCCCAGAGTTTATAGTCACTCCTTTGAAATGTCTGGAATCTGGATCAAGCTTCTGCGAGTAATACAGTCTACTGACACTTTAGGCAATTCTTCGAGTTATGTTGCATTAGTTACCTTGACTATCTTGCGGATATTTTCACAGTGTCGATCACGCAGAGAAACTTAGAGCATAGCCCTCTCTATTGTCCTGGCTGACTTTAAACTTTCTAGACAATAACCAAAAGAAATATATATTATTCTATAGACATTTACAAGCCTCACTTTATTGTGGACTATATCCGAATTTTGCGTAATAAAATGTATTGTAGACGACAAAAACGTAGTCAGAACAAAACATAACTAAAATATCGCAATACCATTTGAAAAGTAGTTTCATATAACAGTTTCGTTAACTTTAATGCTGTTTACATCAAAATTTATATCTGCTTTGTACGTTCTGGTGCTGGAACGCTCGTAAAATACTCCGTTCTCAATAACAGGTATCAGTGGTGAATACAAATGATATTGTGTGTGGCAAGTAGCGACTTTATCGCTTCACTACCCGTGGAACACATAACACATTGCATTTGCAATTATTCGAAGAACCTACGTACGTGATCTTAAAGAACAGCCGATGAATACTAATTGAATTTGTATTGGCTATGAATGACTTGATTCCACCTGCACTTTTGACCATGAATGTATTGGTCATGAACTTTACGACACAATAACAGAGGTTTAGTATTTGGAGGTTTGCAGAACAGAGTGTAAAGTTCTGCCAACCTCCGTTAAAAATGAACGATCCTCTGACCAGACGGGTCTTTTGTCTGATCTGGGCAGTTGCTCGAGAGATAATTTCGGGCTGTTGTATATGTTCACATCACGAGGAGAACTCTAATTGTGCGTTGCAAGATTTTAGAGTTTAGCTCATGTACAAGTATATAATGTAGGTTAATATTCAATTCAGGAAAGTAACAGGAATTCAACAAAGAATGGTAACTTCGTGTCACTTTGCGGTTGTTATTAAATTCAAGTACATGAATGCGAATTTAGAGCCGGAAACTTTTATAATGGCACTTTTCACAGTAAAAAATTTGAACACGAAAATGTATCAGCATTTAATATAAAATGAGGAAGAAAGTAGGCACATAAAAACTATAAAATGTTTTCTTGCAAAACTGAGAAGACGCTACAATCAAAAACCATTTATTAGAAGAAAAAGAAACATGTAGTTATCGTTAATAATATTATAGCAAATTACCTATAATGTCGGAACAAGTTAGTGGACACTTAAATCGATTTGCTTGTCTGTTTAAGTGGTTAAATAAATAAATTGCATTCCTTTGCCTGCTGGGGCATAAAAAATCAATCGTTTATATTGAGCGCCGTCAATGTGATTGTCAAGGACTTGTGATTACGGTGTGAATGTTTTTCTCGCAGCGTTTTGTCGTCCGTGGGAACTTGTCCAGTGAACAATGGAGATATACGCGCGTCGTCTAATACGAGGCTCGGAATCATGCAAGAAATTGATCTTAATTGTGGATTAATTATATATATCTTTGCCTGGCAGCTTCTGCTTGCTTTGAAGTATTTTTCTCATAAAAACTGCCTCTATTATCGTTTGCGTGAACTTATTGCCTTAGCGGCAAAAAAATAACAACACTTCTATTTAGTCAATTTGTCAATATCACTTCACAGTTGTTTCAATACATCTACGACTAGATATCGACACTATCAAGTTTTAAAGCGGCCTTCACTTTCATTTTTCGTATCAGTTCATAATCATTTTCATAATATCACGTGCACACATACAAAAAGTTGCTCAATTAAATGTTTAGGTCTGCGTTAGCGGAGCGGCGCGCGGCGCGGGCGGACACTTGTTCATCGCACCAGTAATAACTTTCACAGACCATACCGGTGACTGGCTCACCTTGCCGACTCCCCGAACGAGTAATTTCTCCTCCAACTTATTGAACAAGGTCCCGGCAATTTCTTTTCTTCGCAACTTATGTAGGCTACCAGTAATGAGCGGTTTCTCCCTATTCAAGTTTGATAAAATTGCACGCTGCAAAAGAGAGCAGTTGACTTATGGCTTGTCTAGGGACCGATCGGGCCGCAGCGGTGACTGGACCAGTCGAGGCGGTTTCCAGTTTCATAAACTTAGCCTGCTAACGACTATTGCATTTTATTCCTACAAATATTGTAAGACATTTAGACACTCGACTTTAGTTCCTAGTTTCATGTCTTTCAAGTTCATCTAATAAATCATGTGCCCGCCAATATGGGACCCAATAAATAACATTCTGTTGTTGATAAAACGACGGAGCTGCCACGAGCGGTACAAAGTTTAAAGTTGATAGTGGATCTTGAGAAACCCGGACAAGTCTAAGGCCCAGCGGGAAAAGGCAACTATGTTTTCCAAGATGTTGCAGCACGGTACGTACCGTATGGCGAAATTGATATAATAAATCGTAACTGTACCTGCCAATTAAGTACCTACGGGGAATGTAAATAAAGATGTGGAGAGACTTAGATCGGTTTAGTGCCGGTTTTACACGTTCACGAAATCATTGTTTACATTTTCATGGCTTTGGATGTGCTCTACGATAGTGATTGTAGCGTCTGCGTAGAAACTTTTAAAAGTTTATAAGTATATTTCTTTTAATTTCAAAGACTGCTCCAGTCATAGATCGCCTTTAAGTCTCAGTTCCTCACACAGCGTCAGAGTCTGTTAACACAGAATAAATCAAAGCAAACAATAAGTATAAATCAACATTACGGGTGGCTATGAGTGCGTGTCACCGCGGCCGCGCGGTTGTCATCGACTGCTACCAAAGCAGCGCCGCGAAACAATTCGTTACTCATTTCGTCGAAGACAACACGGATGTACAAGGCACAGATGCTGCGGATTTATCACGCGTTCGATAGCAATAAATAACCACGCTGGGCGGAGAGGAGCGGAAAGGTCAGCGCGCGGAGCGAGCGGCAGCAAGCGGCGGCTTTCTCAAGGCCGATGCACAACTTAGATATCTCGAGAATCGTGGCGTGCTCGACCCCACCTGTATACCTGTCGATTCTACCACGGAAAATGTTCATTTTTATACTGCTATTATTCATTTCTATAGCTGTATACCAGAGGAATGCCAGCCTTTTTAACTCCTTTTTTACAGATTTTTTGCTGATGTTAAAGGCGCCTAAGAAAATGTATTCAAAAAAGTAAAAATACATGTTTTTATTTTGCGCGACCACCCTGCACAAACTGGTTTCGAACGTCGTTTTATTATAAATTGCTATTTCAATATACATTGAAGTAATAAATTATTCGTATAACATTGTGCGAAGAAAAAAGAGTGTTCGTCGCTGACTTCCAACTGGATACGAAGGTCGGTCGCTGGTGAGACGAAACGTTAAGTGCCGCAGATTCTCGATACTACGCTAAAGTTTAAAGCGCGATGCACTAAGCCGTCGTTGATATATTAAGTGAAAAAGTGAAGCAGTTTTTTATTAAAACAGAATATAACGAGTTCGAATTCAAATCAATTTATTGAAATTCAAAAGGAGTGATTGCCGCAAATAAGACCTTGTATGCATGCCAATAAGATGACTCACTGCACAAGTACCCCGATATTTGCTGAACTAAAAATAAAATTCATAATGAAACTAAATATATATCCGCGAGGTTAAAATGAAGAATTTCCTCAGTGACATCTTTTAACCGTCTGCATCACTATCTAGCTAGATTTTATCTGTTTTATGGACGGGACAAAAAGGCAGACGCTAGTTGAATGATTGTGAAATTATTTCTAAGTATTTTACGCTCGGTATCGCGTGTTCAATCAGGAGCCTCGGCAGATGTCTCGAGAAAGTCTCGACGATACGCCGATTCATAAGATAAACTTACATAGTCTATATGTAAGTTTATCTTATGAAGGCTTCTATTAAGAGAGGCGTGAGCTCGCGAGTGAGCATGACGGAACATCAAACACGCTACCGATCAGAAAAAGTGAAACTGTTCTGTTTGATTCAGAGTTCCTATTAAATGCAGGCAAGATGAGAGTAATGAAGATAATTTCAGTTGATTGAGGAGAACAAGATGAAATAGTTGATGATGATTTTGGCCACGCTTACAATGAATTGAGCAAGAATTTCATGAAAACACAAATGGTGAATCGATTGATTGGGGAAGTATTAAAAATCTAAATAGAATACTCGTAGTAAGCGAATGACGAAGCATATATGTATTAAAAATGCTTCTTATAAGCTTTTGGTCACTGACTTGTAAATATTTATTGCAGCAATTTTTAGAGTAACAACACCAATTCCAATTTTAATGTTTGAATCCCCAACCGGTCCTATGAGACCGCGCTGTTATTGTTTTACTATTGTGTCTCGTTTCGCGGGTATGTGATAGACTACTACAAGGTTATTAGTTATAAAACATTATGTCTCATATCTCATTATATCATAAAGAATATAAAATTTCTTAAGTACAAATTAGGATAAAAGATTTACTAGCTCTGAAAATGTATATTCCAGATATAAATACCAGCCCACCTCAAGGAATTGAAAGCAAGATATCCCACACAATGACGCTATATCATACAATTAATTGATTCCATTGCCATAGAATAGACGCAAGAGGAAATCAAGATTAAATGCAAGTAATAATCCTAAGATTTAGAATATACGTTACATTTAGTGGACACTTTAATCGCTCGATGTTGGAGCTGATAGAATAAGGACTAAGACTTGGGCGGAACTTGACAATCAGTTAGGATATAATGTTATTGAGAAAGACACTGATTTATGGTGAAGAAAAGCATTGTAAGGTTAGTTGAAATTTGCGTTGTTCTGTAGTCGCTAGCTTGTATTGGATAAGTGTCGTGGACGATGGTTATTTGTCACTTTGATGAATGCAAAATTAGTTATTCTTGATACAGCAGGATTTGAGTGAAAATATCATATTCCACAAAATTACAGATGTCGCCCTACTTTTTACGATTTTTAACTCGAGAAAGAAGCTCTTAGCTAGTTTAGGAATATGGTATTTACCTTACCTTTGCCAATGTTTAACTGGATAGTTACAATGAGGAGTGAAACTTTCGATTTTAATATAAATATGTATTTAAATAACACTCAAAATGATATGGCATTGAGCATAAATATAACCAAGAATTTGCTAGAGGACTGGAGTGTTTTAACAGGTCCTGTTTCACTGTTCTTTTCTGATAAATTCAATCTAGGAATCTTAGTCAGTTGAATCATTACTTTGGCCCTGATCGAGCTTAGAGTGATTGGAAATCGAAAAGCTAAAAATAGTGAAGTGGAGAAATACCTATTAGATTATGCATCTTTGACTAAACAGGCATAATATTAATCTAGTTTAACCTGAAAATCAACAATATTAAAGTTGCATTTTAATAATAAATTGAAACAAACCTGACGTCATACATCAATAATTATGTTAATTTATTTTATTATTGTTTTATAGATATTTTATTAATAAATTTAGACAGTTATGCAAGTATGACGTTAGTTTTTTTCTGGTTTAATATATCACTAAGCTAATATGCTTTGTAGAAAATAAAAAGAAACTTGTAATTTTTATTGCCAGTAATTAGCAATAAAAATTACAAATTACTTTCAGCGTTCAGGAATCACTTAGAAAAATAAACCTTTAATGTTCATAATGGTTGTTAATGAGACTTCGTATAATTAGGAATAATATTATTTTATCATTGATAGATATCACGCTTGACCATTACTTCGCGTTATGGTAAGCGATGATGTGGAAAGCGATGGAACACATTATTTAACTGTACGCACAATAAATTATTATGTTCTCTAATATAAATGTGTTTTGTGCGTATGGGCGTATTATGCCATCGGTACATGGCGGATATCCCATGTCCGCCATATATACCGGTGGCATACACGCCCATACCGGTGCTGGTACCGTGGTAGATCGCTGTATTTATGTGTAGTAGTATGAAAATGGAAAATGGTTTATGTCGCTTCGTCTTAGGTACGGTATAAGTAAGGGTTAGTTAAACGAATTTTTTACACGCCATTTAAACTACCTCCTCTTTAACGAACAAATTTTTATTTTTATTTCAACCCTATATTATTATCCAAATCCAATATTCATAACTGTTAGTTATGACTTATGTTGATTGAAAATACTTTCCTAATCCTAATAATACGTTTGCGAAAGCCTATAAGTAATATTACAAGTACCTACTAACCATATCCGTTGCTGGATTTATATTTAACGGCTGTCATAAAAATACTTGGTTATAGCTCGACGTTCGATAAAATTAAAGAGATATTTCTTGATATCTCGAAACTTCTCGATACCCACTTTATAGTTGGTACCCAGCCTTATTTATAGATTCCTTAGATTCGTAGAGGCTGGATATGAATGAGTTACACGGTGGAGGCAGTGTGCGTGGGTTTGCCGTGAGATAAATACAAGGTACTCATTAGCGACTATCTTGTTTTATTTTATTATAGTTATAAGCTTTTACGGTATGCGATAGTTATAGTAGATACCTATTAGTTCGTTCGCAAAGCGGTCCTAGTTCTGAATGGGGAGGTTGGGACTGTAATATAGAATAGTGTAATGATGGCGGTTTGCTATCGTTAGTAGTTTGTTCTCTGTAATTTCTGTTAAGTTTAGTTTCCCGATTTATACACGGAAGTCTTAGAACTAACACAGACAACCGTTTTTTTTTTTGAGGCTTCTGTGAACTTTTGGTCACAGTTTTTGCTAGCCTCGGTGTTTATACAGATAAATTGTTACTTTTAAGCAAAAACAGTCGTTACTTGACTAAAACAACGTTGAAGCTAACAAGGTTAAATCCTCCCGCTCCACACTGCAGCGGGAGGACTTAACTTAATCATTTGACGATTTCCCAATTTAAAAAACGTAATTACGCGATTCATTTATTTGTGATACGTAAGATTACGAATTCTTATAGAAAAAAGTATTAAGACCAAGAATTCTTCTTGTTTATATGTAGGTATATGCGACTCATGGTATTAAAAAGTTAGAAAAAAACAGTTTAAATAAAAATACTTAGAAAAATCTTCCTGTTGCTGTTATGAAGTTGCTGAGAAATAGCGGGTAACTAGTGGTTTTCCAAGTTAAGAATTTGAAATACCGAAAGCTTCTTCGAACATGATGAAAACCGTATTTTTTTAACATCCTAACAGTTACCAAGTTTTGACCGAAATATATCCAGTTGCCTACCTGCAAGTCAGCTTAGTAAAAAAAAAATATCGTGACATTTATTTGTTTTTGGCCACTTTTTAGTCGCTAATATAAGATAAGCATCTCTCCCCTTATTACAAGATATTAAATTGTTAAAATAATAAGCCAAACATAACAAAATTACAGTAACATACAACACCATATTAAGATGCAATCTTGCTTTCCCAGAAGTCAACGCAAAAAGAATTATCTGACAGTTGAATCTTACTGAAATCCGTTTTAGTTGTCAAAAAAACGAAACGGTTTCGGTCATTTAAAAATAGAACTTGTGTATTCCTTTAATTGACTAATTTGATGTTTTTTGGTAGGTCGTGTTATTAAGATTTTGTCATTCACAAAAGTGTTATACCTATATTGTGTTATATTAGTGTTTTAAGTGTTATGCTGGTTTACTAAACATTTTTAGCCTCACTCTTTTAGCTTGAGACGGCAGAAATATGTTACTCTTTCTATATTTCTGGAAAAATTTACTGTTTTTCAAAATATGTTTGTTTGTGTTGTTTTTTTATTATTATTACGTTTGTGTTGCGCTATGTTTTGCCATCAAACAATCAAGGTTTGACCTTTTTAAATATTTGTATTACTAAATAAGGTACGTCCATAAAAATTATAACAATGATTAATTAACAAAATCTTAGTTGATGAATGATTTTAGCTTAAACTTGTAAGCATTGAGTTGCGCGCCTTTTTCTTTTTTATGCAATCCAACAGTGATCATGGTTTAGGAGATAATATTACTGTGGTTTAGGTCTTGTTACGGCCTTAAGTGTACCTTCCAATATTGGATTATCATCATTCATAATTCATTGGACCATATTATTTCTACCATGAAAAGTCGGAATTAAACATTTATTCGCCATTTCATAAACCCTGTACATATTATCTTATCAAAATATTGCTTAAAAAATACTACCGGTGAAATTTGAATAGCGGCAAACGTACTAATTAAATCACACATTTACATGTCATCAAACGTAAATAAAAAGTGAAAAGCACGTGTTGCTTTACGTAATTACTTTCAACATTTTTGTAATTTTAATTACTGGTCTAATATGTGGACAATTATCGCGTGACAATCTCCCGGACAACTGACGCACACGATATATTACTCTCATATCCTTTGCTCAGCGGAAATAATCTTTATGCTTCTATGCTAACAAGCTTGTTAAAAGAAACTGTTAATTATCGTAATGTATTTTTTACGGTATTCAGATTTCTAAGATTATGCAAAACTGGCCAATTATTTTGATCGAAAGTGTGCTTGCGATGATTTCTTTTTGAGCGACCCATAAGGGTCCGTACACTGGTGATTGAGCGTGGGTGATCATCAAATAACTTCAGCGAATAAGCCATGTGTCGTACACGGTTTGTTTTAAGTATTTGGCAGTTGTCTGGACAAGACACCAGACCCATCTGGTTGGAGCATCCTACCCTTTCATTGGAGGTTTACTCTCAACAGCAATCCCAATAGTGCTTTAAACCCAACAGGGTTTCAACCGACGTTTATAGGTATGTCCTCTGAAGCACTTGACATGTCTTTAATTTGTGATGTTTAACAAACACCGCTGTCTGACTGCGGTGTTTGTCGGGCAATTTGACAATTTACGGAACATAAAAATTCTGTAAAAACTATGCTGTTGAGCGATTTTTTTAACACTTTAAGCATTTTCTCTTGATTGTTATAATTTTATGGTAACATGGGAATGAATAACACGTCGGATTCATTCTCGCAATTGTATGTTATACCTACGTGTTTATTGAGGATAGTAGGACATGGAAGCGATTGTACGCAATGCTGTAGGAACAACTTTTAGAACATAATATAACCAATTATGTTTTACATGCTAAATAATTCCCTCGTAAAGTTTAAGAATAGCAATGGTACTTAAATCCACGAGTAATGATCGCTATGAAACTTAAGTCACAGGCATCCTTTCACGATGTTGATAACTATAAAATACCTCGTCTATTCCTGTTCTTTAGTTATAAATTATTTCAGACAACAGCATATTGATTAAGACATAAAAGTGATCCGAATAAGAGATATAATAATTTATGTAGACATAATGTTGCCAAGTAACATCAACTGGAAACGACAATCGCAAAAATAACCTAAAACAACAATCGCAAAAATAACTTGCTGAACAATCGCATTGCAAACAGCTGCGAAACAAACAACACAACACCTGTTCCTTCAGATAAATTGCAGTTAATTAAACATTGATCTTTTTACTACAAAGTTGAGTATTTTGTAGATAAGATAGAGTTTGCGCGATACCATCTTAATTCAGGGTAAGTTGTCACTAGCGGGTAGCAACTAAGTGGATTGTCGTGTCCTCTCCCACTGGCCGAGGTAATTTAATGTAACTCTTATTTTGTAATGAGAAGCGGCACAATATTCAATTAAATCAATGTCATGGGACGTTCACATGTTAGATAAATCTTAAGCGCGGTACTGCGGATAAATCATGATTGGAAACAAGTAGCCCATGACAGGGAGAGCTTACGCTGTCATTTGTTACACAATGGCGACGGGTTCAGCGTTTTATGAGATGTGAAGTGAAATGATGCGAACGTTTTATTATCCAGTTAATTGTTTTAAGTGTTTTGATTTTAATATAATAGATAAAGGCAAGGTCGACAGGAGAGAGAATGGATGAAGACAATGTGTTGTTTTGACCTTAAGTGACATGTGGAAAGATGATGAGATAAGCAAAATAGCTTTTAATGGCAGATGATTAATACCAGAGTAATCAGAGACTAAACTTCTAAAGACTGAAATGTCTGTAGGGTTGGCAGAAGAGGATAAATTTAAAGAAACGAAACGTTTACTTACTGTTAATTACAGACGTAGGTAGGTTTAAAGTTAGATTATATTTTTACCCGACTTCGGCAAAGTCAAAAGAAATGGTTCTGATTATAGCAGCCTAAGTTTGCATCGTAATAATATTACAAATGACTCCTTCAGGTATAAGAAACCACAGCATACATATAAATTCATTTAGTTACTAGTTAACATATTAAATCTTTTCAAAAGGAATGACGATCCGGGAGGGAAGTAATAGCCATTAAGCCCACCTATTTGTCGCCTCGGGAAAAGTTTTGACAAATGACGCAATTTTGCAAATTAATGGCTTTCCTTGCATACGATTTAAGCTTGCACATTATGCAAATTCGCAGTTATAAATACTGCTAGGAATATTTCATGTATTTATAACTTATTTACGTAACATTCGGCATGGTATGGTCACATCATGCGCCGCCCTAGCATCTCCGACCAACGTACCCTACGTTGGTCGGAGATGCATGGATATGGCTGTCCTTGGGGCTAGGTCCCGTGGTCTCCCCCGCAAGCGCTGGCTGGACGTCGTCAAGTCCGACATGAGACCCAATGGCATTACTGAGAAGGATGTTTAAGATCGGGCAAAGTGGAGAAAACTGAGTCGGAAGGCGGATTCTGGCAATGGCAGGGATTAACGCCAGGTAGAAGAAGAAATACCGCTAGGAATATTTCATGTATTTATAAATTATTTACGTAACATTCGGCATAGATAAAATATGTATGTATTACGATATTTCAATAGATAAGTCAGTCATGTATGTAACTGGTTACTATTACAAGAATTATTTACAGTGCTTGCAAATGATTTCCGCTGGCTTGCATACCAAGTTTCACTTTCGTTTTGAAAGATTTGTCGTGAATGTTCCTAGACTACAGTTAGTATGAATATTAATGAATAGTTTAGTTTTCTGAAATAATAAAATGTTTTCAAAAAAAAAACGAATTAATCCGGGGAATTCTGAGGAGGTTTCTGATTTATCTATGTATCAGAAGGCGTCTATCACAAGAGAGTTTCGAGAAGTATTTTTTATAAATTTACTTTTTTTAACCTTCCTCCTAACCTTAACCTTTCTCATGAATTACCTACTATATCTGTTGGTGAAATCTGCATAAAAATCTGGTCATTCGTTTTTGAGTTTATCACGCTCATATAGACAGACAGAGAGACACGGTGGAGGGCTGTGTTTTATAAAATGAAAGAATAAGGATTAACATAGCTAGCGCTACAAACTGATAACGTCCATCACTTCACAATCACAGGTTCAGTTGAAAACCAGCGTCAGGTAGTTGTTTGGCATTCATACTGAACCAGATCTATTTTGTTGTAATCAGGAGGCTGACTATGTTTTTCTATTAGCGGATTCATTATGTATTTTTTAAATAATTATTTTCGTTAACTTTTCATATCTTTAAAACGTTTTAGTTTATTCAAAACTTATTTTCCTTCAGTGTAAGGATCATACTAATGATTAAAACCAGTTTTCATTAATACATCGCATTCATTAACTTCATACTTAAATGGCTGCCCTCAACAAAAAGGTCAATGACCTCCTTACTACTGAAGTTAACTGTACTTATTTTACTTTACTGCTTAATTGTAACTTAGAGTTAAGTTATTAAAGTGATTAAATTGACTATATCCGTTCTCTTTAGCTTATTCATTAAGTTATTATGTTACCTCACGGTATAATAGGAAATCTATCATGTTTAGGCATAATGTCTGTGTTTATTTTTTTCTGATTTATGATTACTGTAATCAGATTCATAAATTATACTTAATTATTGGTAATAAGTTATTATTATAACGTGGCTAAATAATAACAGCCGTACGGGCCAATCTTCAAGGTTAAGCAACGCTTGTCAAGGATGGTCTGTGGATGGGTGGCTGGATCTTAACATACCGAGTTTCCTCCGTGCCTCGGAAAGCACGTTAAGCCGTTGCGCGTTGGTCCCGGCTGTCATTTGTAGATCTTTGGCGGTCGTTACGGATAGTCAGAAGCCAGTAAATCTGACTCCAGTCTTGCCATGAAGTACCGTGTTACCCCAGCTAATGGGTTGTGGAGGTCTGGTAGGCAGCCGCTCCTCGTAAAATACTGGTATTCAGCTAAATCCGGCTTAACTGGAAGCCGACCCCAATATAGTTGGGAAAAGGCGAGGTAGATGATGGTCTGCAACACGTACGTCGTGGCAATTACCATTGGGCCACCACTGATCTGTACTACGTTTTATAATTATTTCGTTACAGTCAGATAACTGTAGTGTATCTATTGCAAAGTCAAATCAGTTCGTTCCTCAGCCATTTCAATTAAAACTACGAAGAAAAACATTCTGAAAAAGTAGGCAATCTCTTCATCATACATTCTCAAATGAAGCTGTGGTAGGAACTCCTTTCACGAAATATTCTCACATAATAAAGTGCCAGATTATAATGTTCGCGGGTATTAAGATTTCAATCAATGTCTAAAGCAGTGTTGCTCAACATTTTTCAAATACAATTTTTTACAGAGGCTACACTCGTAGCCTGCTGTTCCAGTATAACCCGTTCCATTGCCCTTTGAGTGACTTTAAAAATTCTGGCCTCTGAGGCCCTACCATGAACTCTTAACACAATCTATTTGACGACCTAAATTGAATTGTTAAAAAGAGGGAGCTATATATCCATCCCTCTTTCTCGCTCGCACAACTGTCATTTTATCACGTCATTTTAAGGTCCCATCCAATTTATGAATAAACTAGCTGTCCCCTGCGGTTTCACTCGCATTTTGCATTACTGCTCTGCTCCCGTGGGTCGTAGCGTAATGGTATATAGTCTATAGTATTCTTCGATAAATGGGCTATCTAACATTGAAAGGATTTTTTAAATCGGACCAGTAGTTCCAGAGATTACCCCCTACATACAAACTTACAAACTTAAAAATTTTACCTCTTTATAATATTAGTATAGACAAACGTGTTGATCATAGGATCTTGAAGATGGTTTTGTAGTTCTGGTTTATTCAAAGCAAAAATAAAATCAAAATACAATACAAGGACACCATAACTTACGTCCATCATCATCATTAATTGATATGGAGAAAGTAATATCACGTGATACCTTTGCAATTGCAATCATCATCATCATCTCAGCCGAAAGACGTCCACTGCTGGACATAGGCCTCCTCCAAGCGTCGCCACAGCGACCAGTCCTGTGCGTCTCGCATCCATCAGATTCCCGCGACCCTCGCCAGGTCGTCGGTCCACCTTGTGGGAGGCACTCTAGAATCTGCCGTCCCCATCGATTATCTGTTCTACGAGCAATGTGCCCTGCCCACTGCCACTTAAGTTTGGCGATTCTTCGGGCTATGTCGGTAACCTGAGTTCTCAATTTAAAATGTCACTTACGGGATATCTTCCGTGAAATAAACCGTGATAGCATAAAACAGTGTTTAACCTTAGTTCTCTTGCGGATATATTCATTTCTGATGCGATCGCGCAAGGAAACTCCGAGCATAGCCCTTTCCATAGCAGCATAGCCCTTTCTATTGCAGCATAGCCTTTTCCACACGACGCAATTGCAATGGCACAGAAAATTTTCAGCGTACCACAGGTTGAGTATTCCTGTTCTAAAAAAATGTGTTGAAAAATATGCGCAGACGCAAAGTAACAATGTCGACCGGTCGACGTCGACATACTTCGTTTCTTGTTACTTTTACTTATTAGCTTGACTGCCGATAGTGTAAGGTAAATAATTATGTACTTTTAATTAAGTGTGCGTGAGGTGATACCCGTAATTACCTGTGTTATGTACGAGTGTGTACGTGGGTATGTGGAAGGTTCAAGTAGATAATTAGTAATATTTTTATTGATTTTATGTACGTAAATAGGTCGTTTATTTCTGAGTAAATATAACTCTGATCACGAAGAAGATAGCGGGACGATTAAATATTTTTCTTAGGAGTGGGCAAGTTAAATTATGTAAAACTTACCGTTTTTCTGCAGATCGGCAAAAAAACGTTTTTGAGACACGGATTTTTTTTCCAGGTGTCGGATAGATGAGGAGTTTTTTAGTTTTCTGATGGTCTGTTAAACAATCATAGCAATTGACCTTATTTGACCGCGCTATTTTGTTTAGCTTTTTGTTTTAATTCAGAGAAAAATACGTTTAGCCACGTGACTCTAAACTGAGTTTGCTTTCTGAGTCTATCCTAAATAACAGTAATTAACGCAGTATTCCAACAAATTACGCATTGTTTATCCTCTATTACTTCGTAAATAAATCGTCAAAGCCATGCATAAATTCAATTGTAGACTTTGAAAGTAGCATTCAGCCTTATTTACGGTAAAATTTCCCGTGACCTGCTCTGAACCCCACGTGCTCTCACAGTAGCGTAAATGGCAAAAGTGGGGTTCATACCGTCATGCGTGATCTTGCAGGTTTGAGAGCCAACTGACGCTCTCTACCGTAGTGTTGCCAAGTAAAGAATTCATTTTTAAATTAAGCTTAATGTAAAAAGTTTATTTATTATTTATTTATTATAATCTTTATTGTACACCATAACATATTGTGACAAAAATAAACTTAAACTAAAACACATACCTACAGTGAAAGTTGTAAGGTTTTCGAGTATTTTTCCCTCAAAAAGTTGGCAAAAGCAAAGAAAGATACAAAATACTTATTCAACAGGTTACTCAATATAATATGACATAAAGCCATGACATGTGTAGTAATGCAGCATGAAAATCCATAGACGTTGTTTTTTTTTCAACAGTTCCCATTTATTTTGGAGAATCGTTCTGTTAGATGAAAAATCATGTTGCGCCATTTGCATTTTCTTAAAAGAATTGAGAGTCTTCAGACTTTGTCAGTTCCTCAGTCTTGGAAGAGGCCTAGGCGGAATAGTGAACGTCTTTCACCTGAAATATATATTTTTTAAGTTGTATCTGATAGGGTAAGGAAATACAAATGACCGAATGGTGACTAATATATACGGAGCCTCTTTTAGAGTAGTCAGCTAATCAGTTGACTATATAGTCCGTCTAATAAAAGCGCGACCTGAGAAAAATAGGTTAAATTCAAAAATGTTGTATGTGGTATTACTAAATATTAGGAGAATCATGTCTTGGCACTTCACAATTATTTTATTTCCTACGGCGGCTGAATAATGTTGCCAATTAATTTAAAAAAAAACTCTAGTTCGCGCTTTCATTACACGCACTCTAGTCAGTCAGTTAGTCATATTATTGTAGTTTACAAAAATATTTATCTATACTAGAGACGTAAAATAAATATAGCTAGATCTAGCTATAAAGTGGCTAAGATGGCATCACAGTTCTTAAGTCCCGAGTCACGTTGCAGCTTCGCTCTTATCTCTAAAACACTTGGCAACCATTTTTTTTGCGAAGTCTCAACGGAAATGACAACCTCTTTTCTTTGTATTATGTTAGTGTTTAGTTTATTTTAATGATTATCATGTTTATTTTGGCCAGGTTTAATGTCATGTCAACATTATTACTTTAGACTATACTAAATTTGTTATAGTTTGGTTTCGGTGACAGCTGTCAGATTCATACAATGTAGCTATCTATCCTTTTCTCTCATCTTAAAGATGCATATTTTCGTCCTGCTGTCACCCAACCCATGCTATGTAAAAAAGACTATAAAACAGCACAACTTAACAATCTAAAAAAGAACATTTGACTTTCTAACACCTCATCTGTGTAATATAAAGTTGAAATACATACCTAGCATAATAATCACTTATAATGTTCACACTGCTGGGACTTAAGTCTCAGGTTTGAACCTACGGCACTATAACCACTACAACATATATATATAAATGTATAGCATCATCATCAGTCTTATAATATGTCCATTTCTGAGACCCGAACCACCTTCTCCAAGGGAGGGAATATATTATTTTCCTACTTAATAATAGTTTGTTTTCTTGAGGCAAACGCTTCTCAGCTTATTTTCCTTTTTAATTAGCAAAACAAGCAATAAAACGTATCAAAGTAATTTAATCTAAGTTTACGAACACAGAGTCACTAAACGCTAATTATGTTTTTAATAAGTTTAGCCTGACCTCGACTCAACCTTTGCAAAAATACACATCTAGTCCGTGATTACTGCGGGCAACGACCGCATCATGAGAACTCACTTTATCTGAACACGAAGTAGAATATCAAAATGTAAGCAAAGCTCAGCAATTACATCAGTATGCGTACCAATCATTTTTTTTTTCTATATTAAACATCAATAAATTTACAGCTAGTCGTGACTCGTAGATCACTACTCTTTCACTCTCAGTATACACGTAAAGTAACGCTACATTTTAACCGAGCCACGTGAAAAGAAATTGTAAACACATCTTGTGTTACAATCTTTGGAAACCGTCGATACACACGGGTCACGTATGGTCATCGACAGAAATATCGTCACCGTCATTCGTGACATTTACAATTTTGTCTACATTTACTTTACGCTCCAACTCAGGTCGGATTAACAGTTTTGTTTCAAGGCGGTCTTAAATCTTGATTAAAACGTTATCTAGGAAGTAAACTGTAACTAGTTTCGCACGTGAAAACCGTATATCAAAGCTACGGCCTGAACATTCCCCCGTTTCGGAATGTAACTGTAACGTCAAATTACTGGGCAAGGCTCGATACCGCGCCGCAGAGATTGACGCGGCCCTAATAATAGAGCGCCGTGCGATATTCATCGCTAACTGTTCTCTGATTGAACATCATCGCTCGTTCAACGGCTAATTATCAGAGATACGCCATCATTGCACAGACCTTACCTTCCTCAATTGAAATTCCATACTTACAGGTCAAAGTAAGCCAAGATATCTACCGCCTTGCGGATGCAGGGCCTTCTCTACCTCTTTTTAAAGGCCACCTTTAGACTGGCCTAAATACTAATAATACGATTGTTACTGAAAAGTATTATAAGATATCAACACAAAGTCTTGTAGCTAACAGATCAAATTCCGAAGTCCTTGCGGCTTCTGACGCAAGTATTTCGTAACTTAACACCAAAACGGTGAATGCACTTGCGAGTAGGTTGCGAAGCTGCGGCACGCCCGGGATCCTACTTTATTAAACGACACTATCACGAATTCGGGCCACGATTCACTACTTTAACAAAGATAAACTCACTTGTATTAAGACGTGAATAAATATCCAACTTAAGTCGTAAATGAAACCTGTTAGCAATAGATTCTGATATTCAATAATAAAGTATACCTATACGAGATTTCAGAATTGAGATGTTTATTTCTCTACAGATATTAAAGCAAACGAGTGTACTGGGTAAAAGTAAGCTAGAAATCCTTTTTGAATGACCGTCTTCACAGGCTTCAGGTTAGCTTGTTCGAATAGTATTTCCAAAAGTTTTAAGGGATATGTTACAGACGAATCATCTTCATCATATTCTAGTTCTCTTTTCAACTCGATACCTCCACGCGTACAAACAGACAGACGGACAGTAAAGTGATCCTATAAGCGAACCCTTATGTGCGATAGAACCAAATGATTAACAGTCCCATTCTTTTTGTTCCAGGCTCTGATAGCGGCTGTGAATGATACTCCCGAGGAAGACATCCGAGATGCTTTGAAGTCGCAGACGGAACACCAGCTCGCGCTCGTGCCGCGCGGCCCCAAGCTTGTGAAGGACACCATCGCATACAATACTACCATCACCACTGATGACACCGTAAGTTGCTTGCCTCCTAACATTAATGTGAAAGCTTCAGGGTAGCCCGCAAAATTCAAATTTTTCTTACGTTTTTTGCAATGAGAAATGCAGAAACGATTTTATCGAGGTCAAAAACGTTCCTGCATCTAAGTGAGCTTGGAGGCTTGTATTGATGATTTTTGTGGTTATAATTATCTAACTAGTTACGATTTACAGTCGCTAAAGTATTTTTAATTTCATACAACCTACCACTGGCCTGCAAATTGCAAAAAACGTAAGAAAATTTGACTTTCGCGGGCTACCCTGAAGCTTCCCTCTTAATGAAGTCTTTTCAGAACACATTATTGTCTGTTTTCTATACCCTGAGACTAAATTGACAAATTTAATGTCAAATTTACTATAGGAATGATGCAAGTTCTTTTGTGTTGTAATGTCATTTTAGTCTCAGGGTATAAAAAACAGACGGTAACTTCTGTCGGTTTCGCTCCCGTGAAAGTGGGTTTCTCCATACAAACTTTGGATCCCCATTTCATCCCGATAGGAGGTGAACTTTGGACCCCGTTTCATCCCCCTTGGGAGAGAAATTTGAATATTTTTTTTTTATTATTGATAGGCTCGCGCTTGACCACTTTCTCACCCGATGGCAAGCGATGATGTGGTCGACGATGGAGCACGCTTAGAACTAACCTGAATAGGTTAGTCTCTTGACTTAAAGACTCCTAGGTTGTAGCTATCAGGAAACACAGACCCCAGCAGCGAATTCCTTTCTTTGGCTGTACGTATATAATAAGAAAAACCTAGCGCGTACCGATGAATTCATATACTGAATTGCGAATTGCTTCTTAAATATCGTTTTAAAGTAATTCTTTAAGTCTGTCTAGACATACAAAGTGTTGTGTCTGGTCTATATTATTGGTCAAAATATTTAGAATGTTTTTAGGTCACGGATAACTGAAACTAAAAGGTATTCATCGACACAAAAGCCAAGCCAACAAAATGTGTATATTTGAAAAGCAACGGTCTTATTTTTACCAGTTTCGGGTTATTTGCATAACGCTAGACACATACTAACCGACATTCGAATTGCAGTTTGAACGAACCCTCTAATTTTTAAAACAGACATGCACACTTATTTACCCATGTTACATATACTCGTACTAGAATCGGTAAGATGTAGACATTGATTTCTCAAACTGTTTCTAGGTAATAGAATTTAGATACTACGAACTGAGCAGTGGTGGCCCAGTGGTAACTGCCCCAAATTACAAGTTGTAGGTCGCGGGTTTAAACCAATAATTAGTCATTTATTTCAACACCCCTGCTCTCAAAACGGTGAAACGGAAAACATCGTGAGGAAACCGGCATGTCCTAGAACCAAAAATTCGAAGACATGTGACATCCACCAATCCGCACTGGGCCCGCGCGGTGGATTAGAGCCCTCTCCTAGAGAGGAGGCCTGAGTCCCAGCAGTGAGAACATTATAAGGACGAGAATGCTAATAAACTACGAATTTGGTTGGAAATGTTTCTTAATAGATATCCTATCTAGTTTCTTGATTATTGTTTCTTTAATATTAAAGTTATTGACAAGGATAGGATTACAGTTCTGTTGTTCTTACACAAAGTATCAGTTTCAGTCCTGCTAGGTTGGATTTAAGGCGTATTCTATGAGTCAACGCTGTGTATTTATTTCGCAAATTAAATTTACTCGGTTAGCGCAGCGAATGAGCGATTGGCGGCTGCACTGCGTGACGCGGGTTCGATTCCTATACGCAACAAATATTATTTAAGTTGTTTTGTTTGCTGTTATAGGGATGATTTAAAAGGAAATAAAATGGGGAAAATACAGTTGAAAAATTTAAAATAGATTAAAAGGAGGGACTCAATTTTAGACGGCCGAAGCCGCGGGTGGTAGATAGTTATAAATTAAATACCCATATACTTCCAAAGAAGATACTTCTGCTGTATGTAAAAACCATTTGTATAATGCCCCTTTTTTTAGGTTGGAAATTAACAAAATAACTTCTCCCACTCTGGGCAGAGAGCGAGGTCGTATCAGACTTTTACTGTCTAAAACCCACTCTAGTTCCTTTTTTGCCTCCTTTCCAGGGTTCCGGTTCTCTTTCGTACAACCCAGGGTCCCAGTAGGCTTCGACCCAATATTGCTTCTCGGTTTCTGGTTTCTAAAGTTACTGTAGTTTCTGTATAGATAATTTAATCATCATCTACCTAGCCTTTTCCCAACTATATTGGGGTCGGCTTCCAGTCAAGCCGGATTTAGCTGAATACCAGTATTTTAAGAGGAGCGGCTGCCTACCAGACCTCCACAACCCATTAACTGGGGTAACGCGGTTGCCTGTATAGATAATATCGGAATATAATTAATCACCCATACAATAATTCCTTTGAACCTAAGACCCAACACGTTGCTGCGCGGCATTAACCGTTTCCTCGTCAGTACTAGACCGTGATGTTGCATAAATAAATTGAGTAAGGCCTTTCTATTATGATAAGTTTGTGCATACCTAGCTGTTGTCGTTTGTCGCAAAATACCAATACCTTTGTTATGTAAAAATACTCGCACTTATCTCAGTCTTTAAAGTAAAGCTTGTAGAATTGAGCCCGTAAATCGTTCATGTTTTATTGAGTCTCCTCTAGCGACATCTACATCGCCACATAGGAACGAACAAAACCAAAATACATGCGTGTGTGTCTTGTGTTTTCTGCTGCGTAACCATATGTTCTCTCCTTGGTATCGTTCGTCAAGTCGTTGAGCTCCTCAGTAGTCCTGAGTTGAACTTTACGAATAATGACAAATGCTTGCACTGACTGGACAGGTCCGCTCAAATCTGCATGGTTCTTTCTTCAAAAGGCCATCTCAGACACTAATCTGCATGGTTCGCATTTGATTTTACCAATACTTTGTGTATAGACTTTAAAAGAGACTGTTTATCCATCCTTGGAATTTAAGCTTGCTCTGTCCAAATTTAATCAAAAACGGTCCGGTAATTTAACCGTGAAAGTTGGATATGGCTGTCCTTGGGGCTAGGTTCCATGGTCGCCCTCGCAAGCGCTGGCTGGACGTCGTCAAGTTCGACTTGAGAGCCAATGGGTTATCTGGGAAGGATGTTGAAGATCGGGCAAAGTGGAGAAAGTTTAGTAGGAAGGCGGACCCTGGCAATAGCCGGGATTAACGCCATGTAGAAGAAGAGTGCATAGCTAACCTGAATCGTTTGTTACAGGAGGAACTGCGCGCTCTGCGGCCTGATGGCACGATAGTGACGGAGACACGCCACACCAAAGAGCAGGAACGAGTCTGCGACGAGGAACTCTCTAAAGACGAGGTAACTATTCCACTGATTCTCTGAGTTCATCATTATCATCATTTCTGCTGAAAGACAGCCACTGCTAGACATGGGTCTCCCCTTCCTCTTGTCTGAGTTATAAACGAAATAATAAGAGTAGGTACATCATCATCGTCTGCCTAGCCTTTTTCCCAACTATATTGGGGTCGGCTTCCAGTCAAGCTGGATTTAGATGAATATCAGTATTTTGCGAGGAGCGGCTGCCTGCCAGACCTCCACAATCCATTAACTGGGGTAACACGGTACTTCATGGCAAAACTGGGGTCAGATTTACTGGCTTCTGATTATCCGTAACGACTGCCAAAGATCTACAAATGACAGCCGGGACCTACCTACGGCTTAGCGTGCTTTCGGAGGCACAGAGGAAATTCGTTATGTTAAGATGGTCACCCATCCACAGACCAACCTTGGCAAGCGTTGCTTAACCTTGAAGATTGACCCGTGCGGTTGTTATTATCTAGCCACGTGCTCCTTCTCTAATAAGAGTAGGCACATAACTGTGATAATAGTGGATAAGGCCCTCCTTATCTTCGAGTCGAAAAATGGTAAGAAAATCCTACCTGGTAGATGAAAAGGTGAATGTAACACACTTGGCCCATGGCCTGTTAGGATTATTTAATACTTTCTTACTTACACGTCGTACTATTCTTTATTGAGGTGGACTTGCAACGTCTCCCACTCTAACGTAGAGCGCAAGGAGTTGTGAGTCTTTCTTTCATTAAAACATGGGAAAAGATTGGAAGTGAAATAATCTATTAATTATAATTAATTATCTGTAGTGCCATAAAGCAAGTTTTTCGATAATTTGAGAAGTTTCTTAATTATCTAACTAGTAAGATGGTGAAATCTTTGCTGTCACTCTAAGCTTTCTACTTTTATAATATTTTAATACAAAGAGAATATGTGTTTTAATGCCCACCTATAAAATAACTTGCTTTATTTACTCGCAAGCTCATAATTTATCATTTACTTATCTGATTATTTCTAACCTCAAAGACAATGATTTGATAGATATGTTACCTTGTAACTTAAAAAAATCTTAGTTAAAATATTGTCAAAATCTTTACATTCATATAATACATGTATTTGTATGTATAATTAGCTTCAGAGGTTTTGTCCTTGTGAAAGTAACTTTCTCCATTCAAAATTAGGATTTCTGCTCAAATTTATTAATGGTTTTTATTAAAGTGGGAAATCATTTAATGGCATCTCCCGCTCTAGGGTGAAGCGAGAGAGCATGCCAGACTTATACAGATTAAAAACATTATTATGTTTCTCTAGTTACCTTTGCGTTCTAGGATCATGGGATTCCTTTTCAGAAGTCAACAAATGGCCTAGTGTGGCCTAGTGTCAAGCCGGATTTAGCTGAATACCAGTATTTTACAAGGAGCGGCTGCCTAATATTTTTCATAATTCCGCCTATGTACCACCACTGTGCATGAAGTTTAAATAAATAAATAATTAACACATAACTATATTTGTTTGGCAGGCCAAATCTCTGGCGAGTGACAAGAGCCTGGTAGAAGAGACCGGTGGCACGGAGAGACGGAAGCGGGTGGACCTCGAGCAGAGCACTGATCTGATGGCGGGCGGGTTGCGGGTCGCCACGCATATCAACTCACGATCCCGCACTGAAGAAGGTTTGCATTACTCACCTTGTATTTCGAAGAATTGTGGTAAAAAATGGATCCAATCTATAAATAGTTGGTATTGTAACCACTTTTTTGCTTTTAATGTCCCTCATCCTTATAGGTATTCCTCGAAGCGCACCAGTTTTGAAGCGCACCATTGAAGCGCACCATTTTTATTCTTCGGAGCGCACCTTTTAGTAGAGCTCCCGATAGCAATGACATCGGGAGCTCTACACAATACTCAATACTCTGCACAATACTCTGTATGTGTGGACCAGGCATAACTGTATAGCACCATCGACACTAGACGGAACACAGTATTTAAGTATAACCCAGAAGCCCTTCCAGGAACTCTTAACGCGATCCATTTGACGACCCAAACATAACTGTTAAGGGAATAGAACAATACAGGGTGTATAGCTCCGTCACTTTCTTTTTCTCGCTCTCAATCCTCTTTTTTTAATACGTCATGGTAAAAATATTTTAACGTCATCATGATATTTTTACCTATCAGAGACTGAAATTACTATGGCTGTTTTAGTTTTTTTATTACTGGCAAATCCGAAAAAACAGTGGTTTGTAGGTACTTGAGTCGTGATTAAAGGCGTACCTAATGAGGCGTAAAGCTGTTGTGTAAACTATACTTCCTGTGATGCGAAATGCCTTCCGTTTGAACTTTGTGAAATGTCACGAAATGAATTAGCGTTTTTTTTTGTGGAAGAATAGAAATACCTTCTTGTAGGTACCCGTGAATGACCTCTTGGAAAATTAAGTGTAAATTATGATGCATAGTTTTATATAATTATGTTTCGGATAATTATTGTTATCAGGTTAAAGCTATGTGAGTCTTATTTTTGTTGCAGTTGAGAGAGAAGGGCAACCAAACATGGATGACGATTGGGACAGTCTATCAGTAAGAATGCGACGCCAGCGCCGTCTTCGTCAAGTTGGTAAGAAATGGAACTAATTAGTTTTTTACGTTACTAATAGATGGCGTTAAATTATATTTAAGCTACTCGCTGATAGATGGCGCTGTTTGTCAGTCGTGTCGTAAGTTTAGTGGTGTAAACATATTGCAACAGATGGCGCTGATATAAAGTATATTGATGTCAAGTCTATGTGTGGGTTTAAAATATAGGTACCGTAAAATGGGGTGAATAGGGACAAAATCGAACTTGTCACTGAAATTAATCGATGTTGTAGGACGAATGTAATATTGATAACTCTTTCCAAGGGTTTCCGGCAGTTAGGGGAAAGCAGGTAGGATTCGTACAGTTTTTATTCTTAGCCGTTTATACGAAATACTATTAACTATTTTAAAATAATTTTAATATCCATAGGTACCCTATTTATCTAGCTATAAAAATAGTGTAGTATTGTCTTGATACTGTTCAGCATGGCGAAGTTACGGTTACTTTTCTAAAATATGAAAAACGTACGAAACTACCCCACACGTGTGGTAGATTCGTACACCACGAAGGGAGCATTCGTACATAGTGGGGAACCTCCGTACAGTCAATGACAATACCATTTTACAAATGTAATATAAACGTTTATTGAGATAAAAGTAAGCTGTAATCAGTCTTCATGTAATATTTATTGTTTTTTTAAAAACTTATGAACTTTTAAACCATACAAATTTAAACAAATTAGAAAAAAATAAAGGAATTCAAAAATGAACCAAATACCCTCTTAGGCTGATAAGACTTAACATTTATAAAGAGAAAAACCGACAACTAACGCCCGTTTTCAATAACCTACCGGAGTTCATAGATAGATAGCTATCTACAAAAAACAGTAAGATTCTATCTATCCATCCACAACTTTGGCACGAAATGCTATCCGTCGGTTGGTTATAGGAAAGCAAGTAAGGGCTAAAGGATAGAGTTGTTTATCTTTAGTAGATAGCTGCAACTGTAGATAGATAGCTTATTGAAAACGGGCGTTATACAGACGACTTTTTACAGTTGCGGGCTTGACACCATATTTTTTTGCAGATATCCTTATTGACAAAGTTTTATCCAAAACTTCTTTCATTGCAGACTTCATTGCATCTTCACCTACTTCTCCTGTCGTTGTTCCCTTTTTTATGTATATTCGCGGCATGGTTCAGTAAAAATACTTTAGTAATTAGTAATTTTGCTGGCGTAAAGTAACGAATAGGGAGCATTCGTACAGTACGAATCCACCCCATTCATAGCTGCACGAATGGACCCCAACCAGAGAAATAGACAAAGAAAATAAAAAATAAAAATAACTGTAATAGTTAGCCTAAAATAACTATTGACGTAATAAACTACGTAATCACTACATAAAATAAATAAAATAACTTTAACAATTCAACCAAACATATAACAACTAAACGTGTTCAAAAGTGAATACGAAAAATACTTTCGGAGAGCAAAAACACATTTTGACTCTTCGCATTGAAGCCGGTGGCCGCACGGACCCGCCACCTCGTGGTTCACACATGCGTATGAGTTAGCGTCACGCACACAAACATCAACGCGGCAACGTATTAGATAGAGTAGATATGACTACTGTACGAAGGCTCCCGCTGTACGAAGCCTACCTGCTTTCCCCTAATACTTTTCGTAAATGTTAAAAATATCCCCAGAATTAGTCAAAATTTAGATATTTTAACAAAAATATAGGCTGTCCCTATTCATACTTGAAGTGGGGTGACCTGGGACGAGACATGGGTAACTTGGGATAAACTAGTAGGGTTGTCTCACGATAATTACGGAGTAATAGCGCCACATACAAACCAAACAAAAAACTTTTTTAAATCATACAAGTTCGTACCTATGTATCTCTTATTATTTCTCATTAGTTCGCCTTGTGCGCATGCTTGTATATAAGTTTAAAATAAATAAAATGAAAATACCTTATTTTAATAAAAAGTGAAATCCTGCAAAACAATGCAATAAAATGTTCAATTCATGATGTAGCAGCCCTGACCCTATTCAAACTTTACCGTTCCTAATCAACTTTCATACGTCCCTATTTACCAAGTATAGGAGACTCTATTTGTACTTTAGCCGTCCCTTGTCACCCCGTTACCGTATTTATTCACCTCGAAAAAAATAAACAATCCCAGAGGTTCTAAAGAAAACGATTTAAACAAAAACTATGTAAAATCTAGACTTACCTCTTTTTGTGTAGTTTCTTAAAGATATTATATCGTCGTTGGCTAACTCCACACGTTTTCAAAAAAACTAGAATTTCCAAAAACTGTCAACTTAAGGGACAATACCGCAACCTCACATCTACAGTCTTATTTGAAAGAAGATTTTTGACACCTTTTACGAACTTCACAACGCTTCGGTGCTGTCAGTTAGAAGATAATATAATCTACTTTTAGAAGAAAAAGGTAGCAATTGGAAGTTCTTGTTTTTTTATTTTGTGGCTTCGAAACTAGATTCCTCGATTTGACCCTTTTCACCCCTGAGTCCTTATTCACCCCGTTTTACGGTAATCTTTAAATTAACTTATTAATTTTTACCAGACAGTAGTAGTAATTATGAATAGATATTCATGTACCTATAAGCATAACTACTTACACGTACTATAAACGGGGTAGATATAGATACCTACCTATCTGCCCAGTTGTAGGTACCTATCTAGTTTTTATTTAAATTTAATTTTCATGGACGTTAAGTCATAATAAGTTAAATAATGTAAAATCTGCCTACACCATATAAAGATTCATAACTTTTGTGTTACATAATACACTTAGGTATTTGCTATGATTTATTAAGTTGAAGTTCTTTATTATTTGCTAAATAAGTTCATTGACGGGAAACAACCTGTGTCGTTAATGCGATCATTATGCTAATGGGTCGATGGTCGAACTGTCGCCTTTTTAGTGGCAAGTCAGCCTTGGTGGTTAAGTAGCTCCGTGTGCCAAAGAATAAAAAGACCTAGCTTTGGTTCTGAAAATAGCATTTTTGAAAGCGGAACAAATATTTGTATGGCCTACAAATATTATTACAATAGTTATTCCGGGTCTGGTTGTCATATGTATGCGAGTTTACATTCTTACGAGTATTTGTAGGGCAACGCTTTAGTTTTTTAAATAAAGTTATGCTATACTTAGTCTGTACTTTTTTGCGTTATTCTGTTTGACTGTTTAACATTGGTAAAACATCAATTCCATTCTTTATTTTTACGTTAGGTGTTAGGCCTTTTAGTCGTTTTTAACGTGAGCTCGGATATCATTCAGCTGTCGCTCACTCGAATAATTTCACAAAAATTGTTCCAGGCTTTTTTTAAATTATTCAGAATTTCGATTTACCTAATGTTTTAAGGTTTACATAAATATATTTTCTTTAATTAAATTTTTTTTTTTAAAGGCCAAAATTCACGTAAAAAAAATGGTGCAAAATAGCAGATTTTCTGATGTTGTATATTAGAACTGATCTCAATACTAATTAATCCTTGAACTACCTACAAGAAGGCACCAACAAGTTAGTTACAAGATCAAAAGCTACCCACATAGCCGACGAATAAATGCGCAATTTACTTCTTATACGCATACCGCATTCAAAATAGAATCTTAATTAGTCCGTACATTTACATCAGTTACGTTGCTTTATTCTGATTGGTTGAATTAAATAGAGATAGTCCTAACAGCCAATAGGATTCGTCGTAGAGCACGCAACGTCACGGTAGTTACCTATCTGTTTTATTCGCAATAACTAGTTGCCTTAAAAGTTCATAGAATATGTATGGGCAGGCGCCGTGGGTAGATACCTGTCGTAGTGAGTCGCAATGAAATAATTATACCTTCTGTAAGCAGTTTAATAACAAAGCCGATGTAAAGAGGAGAACAGATGGGCTTAGGGTTTGTTTGAAAGTTTTATTAATGATAATCTTATCAAAAACTTACAGTATTTATTAATAATTGGAGTACTTACATCTCAATGAACATCTTTTCATTATCTTTTCTCATGAAAAAGTTAATCCACCGAGCGCGGGCTATCAAACATATCTACATCCTACTAATATTATAAAGGAACATAGGTGGGATTTTAGTCAGAAAACCTCTTACTCTTCCTCTCGCTCCACCCAAACTAGGAGATTTTATTTTATTTTTTTTACATAAAAAAATTCTTAACTAAATGTAATTAGGATAAAAAAATTAATAAAAGCCCTAGACTTATTGCAACTAACTAAAAACGAACTAAAATATAGTATCAATAAACTTCACATCGCTTCAAAAGTTCTGAGACAGCCTGTATTATTCTTGTATTGAATGAAAGTTTCTAATTTTTGCCGACATTCCGGGCTTAGACTAATTATAACTAACTAAGATATTGCATCAAAAAACTCTATAACCTCCATATCGTTATAAAAGTTAGCTTTTTCTGAGACAGCTTGTTTTTATTGATATCGCAAGTCCATTGGACACTCGGCTTATTCTGACATCTTGTAGTGGCACGGCTGCGACAAGTATCTTGTCTCAGATTGCGTAGCATATCGTGTGTTCTGCCTAAGGCGACACCAGGTTTGGTACTTCTTACAAATTGGATGGTTTATGGGCTATTAGCGCTGACGGATCGTATTATTAGTTCGATATAGAGTTATCAAGATTTTTTCCACTTTTCATTGGAATTAATTGATAAAATGATTTAAGTAGAGTTATTTATATATGTGCTGCATAGGGTTTTATTTTTTTATTGTTTAGTTATAATAAAGGCAGTCTTGTAAATAACCAATGTACGATATCAGGCTTTTTTTTTCCGGTAGGGGAAACATCAGAATGACTTCTCCCACTCTTGGGCGGTTCTACCCGACTACAGCAAAGCCAAAGCAGGGTTATGATTTTTTACCAACTGAGGTGTAGAACCCTTAAACAATGTTTCGAAAGTCCTATCAAATACATAATAAATGGTTACAGAATCGATTCTAAATGTCAATTCATCCGTTACAAAACTACTCGAAATAAATAACTCAAGTTTGGACAGTCCGTCATAAACGGTTGAAGCTCGTAATATATTCATAGTTCTGGCCAAATACACATGTCTGGCGAGCCCGTGAGAAGTGGTACACACTACACATACCGACCTTGTCGCCAGTTCAGCTGGCTTGCCTATTGTTTGCGTTCAAGTTGATCGATCGACTTACCCGACTACTCGTTCCGTGATATACAGGGTTAGACCGTTTTCACATTATCCGATCCGATATCGGTATCGGACGCCGATACGATATCGGGGTAAGTAAAATGTATGAAATATGTACCTGTCTTTCATATTGTCCGGCCCGATATCGGATATCGGAGCTCGGCATTTCATACATTTTACTTACCCCGATATCGTATCGGCGTCCGACACCGATATCGGATCGGATAATGTGGAAACGCTCTTACTTGTAAAACATTAACAACCGTACAGGACTGTATTACTAACATCATAAACAACAACTTTTGTTCTGTGACTTTTAAAAATGTATCATATTTTTGTTCATCATATTTTAATACAAAAATAAAAATATTTAAACAGAAAATTAGAGATAGAAAGCGATAGTATAATAGTGGGGGTAGCGGAGGACAAGAACTGTGCTCGGGAGTAAAATACAGAGTTGAAATGTGTTAGATAGAGCAACGAAATCTTGAAGGTTTATTTTCAGTAAATGTATTATGTTTTTTAAAAAGTCATAGAACAATTGTTGTAGTTTATAGTGTCAGTAATACAGTCCTGAAAGGTCGTTAGTGTTTTACAAAATATAACCCTGTATACGAGTATGTGGAACGCTCTTCCTAGTTGCAAAGGACACAGGTTCGGACGCTTGAGACGACAAATTGAGGAAAAAAAATTGACTTGAATTGAGAGGACGAGCTTGGCATACCTTTTTTAGGTCCGTTCGTGCATCTGCAATCAATGGTAACGTTTGTGAGTTGGTATCGGCGATTTGCGAGATTACGCAAAGGGTAAAAACGAGACCCTATTGCTATGACTTGGTGTCCGTCTGTTTTTCACCAGTCTGTATTTCAGAACCGTTAAAATGATCACAAATGATGTATTTCTGTTGCCACTATAAAAACAATACAAAATTGAAATATGGCTTTTATACAACTAACGTGTTTTTTGACACACGGTACAAAACCCTTCATACGCAAGTCCGTCTCATACTTGGCCAATTTTTTGTATCATGTTTAATTCTGGGTCTTTTATTGTGGTTAATTCATTTTAATTTTGGTCTTTAATAATTTCATTAAATCTTAATTTAGTAGTAACTCCAAAAATATGTATCCACTGCAGTCAGATATTAACTATATCTTGCTGGAAAAGTAATTCTCATAACCGCGTTACATCGCCACAATACCTAAGCATTATTCTTACGCTCTGCCTCTCAGATTGCGTCTTCCTGCAAGCAGTAAGTAACGTTTAAGGAAATGTATGGCCAGGACAGTTAGATGCCCACATGCTCCGCGTAGGATGCCCGTAATAGGAGCGAGGGACGTTTCCTGGCACATCGCTGAATGCCAAGCCTTCGCACTTCTCTGCTCTCTAGGTCTCGAATTTGTCTTTGAGGAAACGAGTATCTTGTCTGCTTTGGCCCAGTGGAAGTAACTACATACTAGTACTTATTTATTTATTTAATCTTCATGTACAGTAGTGGTACATAGACGGACTAAGGCATTCTCTACCAGTCAACCTTATAAGTATGTTAAACTTTTAGTTATTTTTTTGCTTATAGTATAAAAGAAATTTTTGATGTTGGCCTTAAATTTTAGACAGATATGTAGATATACTTACCATCTCATATTTTTTTTAGTCGAGATTGTTTATATTCCGTAAAATGCATATAAGTATATTTTAAAAAGTTGTGACTTGTAAGTTCACTAACATCATTTCGTCTGAACGTCAAAGACATATCGCTCCAATCTCAATGACACAGTCTCCGATTCACTTTCCCTCACAAATCTGGTAGGTAAATGGTTTTGCGAACAATTAAGGAGTTAGTAAACACACGTGGCACGTTTAAACGAGAGTTTAAGTGGCCAATTTAATGGCACATGCCCATCAGGTTGCCGCATATGGCGAGTCATACGGCCTACGCTCTGTAGTCGGTTGTGACATGCGTATACTGGCTATGTTTACCTGTATATTAGTTTATTTATATATTATATAAAAGAGGAAACTGACGGACAGACATATCAACGCAAAGCTTAGCGTGAAATTTTGCACAATATTTCCTTTATAGACGCGTTATTTAGATTGCATCTTAGAAGTTTCATGTTCTTATTGCCCATAGGAGTAGGTAAGTAGTATATGCGTTCCTGGGAAAAAGGGTGTTGACAGACGATCCCTGTAAGGCTTACGTTTTTGCCGACTGAGGTACTGAATCCTAATTAAAAATTGCATAGAAGATCGGTTCATTGTACAAAATTTTAGCAACCTGAAAAGTTTTAAAGGCTTTCAGAAAGTTTGTTCACCTCTTCAGACATTGTGCCGTTATTGTTTTGTATTATTTGTGTGATTTTGTTGAATGTCAAACACCAAGCAAACAACAGTGCACAGACTTTCATGTTTGTGCAGCTGAAGAGTTATGACACATCGTTTTGTTTCATGGTTTACTGTTCGCTCGCGTTTGACCACTATCTCATTTGAGGGTAAGTGATGATGTGGCCGATGATGGAGCACACTTGCCTAGAAGTAACTTATTCACTCTTGACTTGAAGACCCTTAGGTTGCTATTAGAAAACACAGGCTCTGGCAGGGAATTCCACTTCATAGGTGTGCGCATAATAAATGTATTTCTAAAACGCTTTGTATATATAGGTGGGATGTGTATGTGTTCCATGTACCGGTGGCTCAATGCCGTATGTCTACTGGTCCGATAATTTTAACGGACTTCGCGGAATTAAATTGTGAAATTCAAATGCATAGTCCCCGAAATTTAAACGATAGAAAACCGACAGGCTAGGAACTCGGCGTCGATACTCCCATGAGTATCGACGCCGAGATTAGAGTTTTGACTCAACAAGTGCACCATTGCCGATGGTCATTGTATTTTTTTAAGAATTTCTAGTTTGAATCCTCGATATGCCTCAGAAATCTGACACGGTCTCCCGCGCTACCCAGAGAGGGTCAGTCAATATTAGAGTTCTAGTGTCAGTTCTACGGTTTAGTTAACCAACTCCTGTTCCTTTTTGCCCTAATTCCAGGGTCCCAGGGTTCACTTTCCTTTTCTCTTTTTCTTTGACCCTGCCCCCTACAGTTTGCTGATACTGTCTATATTTTATGAACTTATTATGGTGTCCCAGACTTTTGCCATTAAAATCCCAAGGAGTTCTAAGTAAATACGAAAGCTGCAAATCGTGCCTCGTATTTGTATCAATAATCAGAATTTACAGTGACATCATTTACCAGGCCGCACGTTCACCGTGTTCTCGTAAAATAACTGAACTCCAGAACAATAAGATTTTAGCATTGAATACTGTGATAAAACATTTAAGTGCAGAAAGCATAACTTCATGGTTTGCCTAATAAAGTGTGATTCACACGGCGTTTTGTGTAAATTGTCATTTTAGGGGGTTTGCACATGTGCTGTTAATGTTATGGGGTCGTGATATGCTGTCTTGGTAGGAAATAGGGTGTCTTGTTAACGACACCACTGAACCACATATTGAAAGCATACATCAATGGTGTATGTTTTCAATATTTTATTTTATTTTTTGTAAAAAGAAATTGAATCCTGGGGCCCTGGATTGAAGGTTTTAATCAGTAAAAGTCTGACACGCCCTCCCGAAGCGGGAAAAAATAATGCCTAAAAAAAATTATTTCTTGATAAATGGGCTATGCAATATTAAAACTAATTTTTCAATTAACATCAGTAGTTCTTGAAACTAGTGCGGTCAAACAAACAAACTTTGCTTAGCTTTATAATATATAATAATATGTAAGTATAAATTTAACTAAGTTCTGCATATGACTTCGTCTGCGTTAAAGTAGAAAATGATTACAAGTGAACAGACTCGCGGAATAAAAAGTATCCTATGTGCTACTTCAAGATGCGGTCTACCTGTGTGTCAAATGACATCCAAATCCGTTCAACCGTTTGAGTGTGAAAGAGTAAGAAACATACACACGCGTAGATACATATAAACTTTCCCCTTTATAATAAACTAGCTTTAGCCCGCAGCTTCGCCCGCGTACATAAAATATAGTCTATGTCACTCAGGAATACAGCAGCTGTGCTGAGCTTCTATTGGTGAAAAAAAATTAGCAATCGGACCAGTACTTCCACAGATTACCTCATACAAACAAAAAAACAAACTTTACCTCTTTATGATATTAGTGTAGATTAGTATTGTAGTCAATTCGAAAATCGAAACTTATTGTAAAAAATCGTATACAATTATATGTATCGAATATATAATACAATATATTATTATCGAATACATAATACTGTCTAAACGTACCTTACAAGTATTTTTGTTTAGGAAGGAAAATTAAAATCTTATGAAACTATTCACAGGCCTAAACTATTTTTTAATTATTTGGTAATGTTTCTTGGAAATCTATTTAATTTTATTATGAGTCATTCTTAACGACTAATAGGAAACGTAAATTCACCATTGAAGTAGGTCCCAGCATCCGTTGATGACTGTATCATTTACCTAATCATACAACGGGTTATGGGTTGTGGAGGTCTGGTAGGCAGCCGCTCCTCATAAAATACTGGTATTCAGCTAAATCCAGCTTGACTAGAAGCCGACCCCAATATAGTTGGGAAAAAGGCTAGGTGGATGATGATGACAACTGGTTAAATAAGACTCGGGTTGGGTGGATCAAATACATTTCATAAATAAATGTTGCCACTGAAAAAACTTTATTTTAACACTGGTTTAGTTAACGCACTCGTTCGTTTTCCTACCTTAGTAAATAGTTAAAAAAACATAATATTTATCTGCCTTGGTATTTTTCTACAAATATATAAAATATAAAAGAACAAACATATGTGTGTGCCTGTGAAATTGCGAGATGAGGCCGCGGCAGATCACTAAAGAGATGGCGGGACGACTTACATAGATGTCTTCCTTAAGAATTGGCTAGAATTGGCTTAGAGCCGGGATCATTGAAAGGAATGGAGAAAGGCCTTTGCCCACTTGTGGGATAGCACTGATTAGGTATAGCCCTGTAATTACCCCCGCTCCAAATATCGTTACTAAACAGCTTCAAAAGGTAGTTAAAGTGAATAATTTTATTATGCTTTTTTAGCATTAGCATTATCGGCCTTGTAATGTTCCCACTGTTAGAACTCAGGCCTCCTCTCTAGAAGAGGGAATGGGCAGTAATCCACCATGGCGGGCTCTGTGCGGATTGGCGGTTGTCACATGTCTTCGAGTCTTTGGTTCTAGGACATACCGTTATTATGCTTATGTATACTTAAAATGTTTATGGTTCCGCGTATGGGCATGGTGTTAGTTTCATAATAACTAGTTCGAATCGGCCGAGAGTTGCAGGAATGTCATAAAAATACTTAAGTGAAATTTCCTCATAAATGTGTATTTAATCACAGTTTTCGCAATGACGTGAAGCTTACTGGGCGTGTAAACTTGATTGCGAAGATCGCCCGGTTCCGTACATAATGTTGTAATGTCAGCGACTTGTCAATCTTGCTGTAACAGCTTTATATATAGACTCATGATCACACGGGCGGCGCCCTTTTAAGTTTTTGAGAACAGTTTACTAAATGGAAGGTTTTTAATAATCAACAAATAGCCATACAGGACTTATTTATGAACTAAACGTTATTTACTGCCTAGTTTTAGTAACACAATCCTATTTGCCAATCCATAATTGCCAATGCCTACAATTTCTCTCCCTCAGATATTACCAAAAATGGCAACCAAGCTAAGAATAGAGATCTAAATACAATAGCCGTATTACCATCTAAGTTAAATGACCACCAAAGCTGACCAATAATTACATAACACCATAAACATAACGAGAAGCAATACTGACCTAGAAATTATCATTCAGTGAATAATATACACGGTAATGTCTCGTAGCGTTAAGTAAAGTTGTCTCGAGTGTACATCGCATTGACCTTCGATAGTTTGGCAAACTTATTGACTGAATGATTACGCCATAGCGTGTGGCAGAGGATGCGTCGCGCGCCACTCCGCTGTGAGACGCAGCGCGCGCGCCCGCGCCCAGTGTCGCTCCGCGCTAACACTCCGCTCTGCTTTCAGAACACGACAAGGACTACAAACGTCCCGTCGACTACGACATCGAGGAAGAAACACGCAAGAAAGAAACATCAAAGTGGCTGGAAAACCATTTCGGCAGCGAATCACGCTCATCACACGACTCCATCGCCGAAGAAATAGGACGAAGACCCGACCCCGCCTTCTACAAAAAGGCGGAAGACGAGGGATACTACGGGAAGACATCATCTGTGCCTCCACCACCCGTATATGGAGATCGAGTTCTTCGTAAAACGAAATCGTCGACGCCCTCAGACGAACGACCGGCAGCACCAGTGAACAGGACCGGTGGCTACTTTAAAGGGGTTGCGGACTGGTCGCAGCGACGCGCCAGCAAGCCCAGGATGCCGGAGCCACGCAGTTCATCACCGTCACCACCGACAGTGCGTTCACCGTATGCTAGCGACGACCGACTGAACGGTTCCTCCCCGAGACATGTGTACGGGAAGCGCGACTCGCCGCAGGGGAGGTCATCTCCGCTCGGGCGCCGCCACCCGCCCTCGCGCGACGACTCCGCCTACGTGTCGTCGTCCACTATGCACAGCCCGCCGCGCGGCTCGCCTTTCCGGCCGCTAGAAGCCGAGCGCTCGTTCCGCGAGCCCTCGGTCGAGGACGACTACCGGCCGATCGCGCCGGAACGAAAACGACCCACGAAGCAAAGATTGTCTGAGGAGCACCGCTATGACAGTGGCTACAGAAGCTCATCCAGGAATGAAAATTCAGGAAGGTCACGTGACAGTCGTGAAGAAGGAGCTGTGGAGCCTCCGCCAGATTATTCTCCTCCTAGGGAGAGACGTGAAAGTTCTGATAGAGATCGTACGCCTCCAAGGCGACGGGATCGGGACGAGCGCAAGCAGAACCAGAAGACTAGGTTCGCTGACAATGGGCGTCGTCCATCACCGGCGCGTAAGTCTATGGGGTCTGCAATCGGGAATTCTATTCGGAAGTTGGTAGGGAAGATTCGTTCTGCGTCTGCGGAGCGTCGTGCTAGATGGCGCAACTCGCGGACGCCGTCGCCGGAGCACTCGTCGCGCACGTACAAGCAGTACGGCGGCGAGCTGGCGCCCCCCGTCGCGCCGCCGCACCGCTACTACCTAGGGGAGGACCCCTTCGCGCCCAGCATCTACGGCCGAGAGCACAAGTACGAGGGCAGTTCGAGACGCGCCGCCGCCGCCGACGCCCGCGACCACCGCGAAAGGTGAGCAATTAACCACTTCCTATTGTCATCAAAACATCAATAAAATTAATTAGCCATTGTTTTAAATGTATCGCTACATATTTGGCGCTGATCAAAACAGCCTCGCGCGTGTTTGTCTATTTGGGTAACCGAGCAGAATTAGCTATGATCTTAGATGACAGATATTCAATTTTCATAAAAAAATATAATCTAATGAGCCTTAAATAGAAGCTTGGCCTACTACTAGCGTCCACCTACATTAATATCTGCCGGACCTTTAATTAATGCTTTGTGTTTGTATTATCATAAAGTTACGGCGTTTTGATAGGAGTCGATAATAATAGAGGTAGAATATGCTTAGTTCAACCCACATGTTGAACAAGGTTTTCGTGGCGAAACGTAAACGTAACTTAAACGTATTTTCAAAAGAGCATATACATATTTGAGTTATGTTTGAGTTGTTTCGCCACAGCTGTGTTTGTTCCATTGTTTACATGGTCAGTACAAGCGCTAGGTACTCGTAAATGAACCTTGCAGTCGCATTCTAAGACTGAGTGTGGATTACAATGAACAGTTGAACTCATTAGTGCCATTTTCTTACAGCTATTGTGAGCTAAGGCTAAGTTCTATTATAGACAAAAGAATATTCTTAGGATTTCTAAATTAGTTGAGTACTTGAAGTTCTTACATAATTGGAACAACATATTTTAACCATTTGTTCTAGCTACAATGTTGTAGACTATGCAGACACTAATACTTCCTGATATCAGCTAACATTATTCTATTTAAATATACAATCAGTGTTGTTCGCTCGATATCATATTGCAATAGATTTTATATTGATATACTCGTAGTGTACCTATTTATAAAGGTTCAGTCGCAAGCCTAACACAAATCGCAATATTATCTTTTGTATATAAATTTCGTTTTAGTTTAGATTCAAAGAATACAGTAGAGGTAAACATGTCTTGTTAAAAAAAACACGGATTATTAAGTAAACATTAGTAGCTAATAATATAAAATCATTTTAGAAACTGCGGGAAGCAAAATCACATAGTTCGAATTAAATATTTTTATTGACATATAAATTAAGAAGGAAGCGCGAGCAGCGATAGGCTAGCAAAAACAAATGTTATAAAAAACAATATTTGAAGCCCTTTCATTGAGTTAGGTTAAAAAAGTAATATAGTTTTCTCCTGTATTACAGAAGACAGTGTCTTCTTCCAAGAGTGGCGCGCAGGGTAAAATGTGTAAGGGTGAATAGGGACAAAACTTTGGAATGCATTTTCTGATTATTTAACAGGTTTTCCATTCATTTATCGTGCTTTCCGAGGCACGGAGGAAACTCGTTATGTTAAGACGGTCACCCATCCACAGACCAACCTTGGCAAGCGTTGCTTAACTTTGAAGATCGATCTGTGTTCTATTACTTACACTGAGCCACCAAAAAAAAATTACGCAGTGGTTAAAAACTTTTCCTGTATAAGAGTGGTTTTGTTTGAGAGAGAGTTACCTACGTGGTTTCTATTATCCATACCATATCGAATTATTTCAAACAAAATATCAAAATGGGCAACGATGACCCGGCGAGAGTCGCGGGAATCCGATGGATGCGAGACGCACAGGACCCGTCGTTGTGGCGACGCTTGGGGAGGCCTATGTGCAGTAGTGGACGTCTTTCGGCTGCGATGATGATGATGACCAAAATGGGAAATCTATGTAAGACTTAAAGGACCAAAACGAGATGTGTTGTGTGACTATTTGTGACTAAGGGCCTGTTTCACAATGTCCGAGTAGGCACTACTCACTGAATAAATTCAAAAATGTGACAGAATTTGTATGAAATTATCTGTCAAGTAAGATACTCGAAACTTAATCATAGGTGGTGAAATAGGCCCTTAGAGTTGCCACAATACTCATGACACATCTTTTGCTACTGCTAGCTTAGACCTGCGTTACGCGAGGTTACTAATTATGTATGCAAATCCATTAACTACTTCTTAGGTTTCAACTTATAAGGAATTATGTGCGTTAATTAAGGTAGAGTTAATGTATGAGAATTTGCGATTTTAATTTTATTTAAATATATTATTATTATAACAACAACAGGCCGCTGTACTGAGCGTGACACTTTATATAAGAATGCAATGAGTTTTCAAAGGCTTGCCGAGGTCAGATGGAAATATATAATGTAACAATCAGCTGTAGGTTATTGTCCAACTGCATGGAAAATGACGTTTATTTGTATTGCAATTCATGAGTACGTTTGCACACGCGTGTTTGATTTTAGACTATAATTTAGCCCAGATCACTGCTTACCATCAGGTGGGATTGCAGTCAAGCACTTGTTTATGTTATATATTAAAAAAAAAAGATTTTCAAACGGCAGTAGAAAAAGAGCAATAGAGAATATTAGAATCTTAATTGAGCACCAAAATAATTAAAAAACTTTTTACAGAAACATAAATCTATGGGTAAAATGGTGGTCTAAATTCTGACAGCGATGTCTACCTCAGTGTTATTATGTGTTTACATTTTTGTACATACATAAACTAAAAATGGATGAGAGCAGGCCTAGATAGGAAACACTAGAATTTTATTATTTTGTTTAAAAAAATATTTAACTAAAAGAATAAAGGGAATAATAATACGAGTTGTACAATTTATTGATGTGATTATGATTCAAATTAATACCAGTATGTACTTATGTATACTCGTATACTAATTGCTAATATTGTAAACAGGATCCACAGATATTTCGGTAATAAAGACTCATACATAAACTATACGATAGCTCCATAGTTAGAGCCAAGTTTTGTACTGAAATGAGAGCTTAAAAAATGTCCGCTAAATATTCAATTTGCATCAAAAAATCTTATTAAGTTCTTGCCATCAAATAAATCAGAAATCATCAACACGACAACGATCTATCAGGCAATCTTCGCAAGTGTTACAATGACACAAAACTACGTTCAATTAAACTCAATCCCAGGACTAATTACGAGACAAAGACAATTATTTCATTATTAATAGACACGACAATAGTTTCTCCAATCAATCACGGTATTTACGCTCCGCCAATTAAAACGGCGTTCCGGCATATCTTGCCTTTTTCATTCGTCGCCGTCCATGGGTCTTGCCTATTAAGGGTAAATATGCCTTTATTCGCAAAGAAACCCTTATTTAGTGCATGAGTCACTCGTGTTTGTCAAGTGAAACAGTCTCTTTATTGAGAAGTATGTGTCGGTTCGCAATGACAAACTGCAAATGACTCATGCCAAGGAAATGTTCTTAAACACCTGTTGTGTGTGGAGGTTGGTGTATGCAAATCAGTTTGTTATAATTATTTTTGCAGATTACATACAATAGACATTTGGCTTCCGCTCTTGCATGAATAAACACGCGTCTTAGTGACGGACACTAATCTTTGTAACGCCAAGGAATTTAAGTAGGAAAAAAATGTTTGGTCCTATATTAAATTGTACACAATTTGTTCAAGCTTAACAAAGACGTCTTAACGCACGAAGACAAAGCATGGTCGTTAGGCGTGTGGGAGGAGATTCCCCATTGAATCCAATTACCTGAACACCAATAAGATTACAAGTTTTTGCGTCTTACCTACAACACAATATATTGTACGTGGGCACAGCTCATTACACCATCACGAAACGCCAATAAATCTTATAAGCGGATTGTATAAAAAATATTCAATTGTTTCTTTAATGTTTCCAGGGGTCAATTCTCGAGCACGCTGGGTCGGTTCAGTCACTCGACAAGTCGACTGAATCCGAACATCGAGCCCGAAGAGGAGTACACTCGCAGCGCCCAGACGCTGCCGAGGAAACTGCACGACAGGAAAGAAAAAACCACCGAACCTCAGAAGCCTAGCTCCAATAAATATTGGCACAAACTCACTCCCAACAAGCGCTCCAGCAGCGCCGTCAACATCTCAAACAACGTGACAGCGGCACCTGACGGCAAGATCAACGGCTACCCACCGGGACCCGCGAAACCAGCGCGCGCGTACAAGGCTCTCAACAGGAGTAAGAGTTTTGCTATGGGAGCTCCTGAACAGGAGACACACCCACGTTACGTATCTACAATGAACCGCAATTACTCAACCATGTATAAATCGAACCCCCACCTGAGTCGTCTTGATGAAACTCCAGAACAGCTTAAAAGCCCGGGAATTGTGTCCATTATTAATCGTAGTCAGCGCGATCTTGCTGACGCTGTGTCTCGCGAAACAGAGCGCAGACGTGACGGCCTATTCGGAGCTAGATATGGTAAAACAACACCAGTGACAAACGGTCACACAAATGGCTACAGCAAATCTTATGATGAAACTGATAAGAAAAAGATATTCTTGAAAGGGCTTCGGGAGAGAGCGCCTGAACTGTATCAAACGTTGCACGCAGACGACGAGTCAGATGGCAGCAGGCTATCGTCTCGATACAACACGCCGTCGCCACATTACAAAGACCGTATTTCAGAAGAACGTAAAACACCTTTGTATAAGACAGAATCGCTCAATAGGGAAACGAGTCCCTTCGTGTCCCGCCTGGATTCGAGAATAAAGTCGCCGGCGATACGGCGGGGAAGCAACAGTAGCGATAACTATTCAGAGACGTACCGGTACACCACTCGCTCGGGTGATCCTGAACGTCCCAGCGTCACTGACACTGTTGAAACCGTTAGTAAGAAGATCGTGCCATCCAGAGACGGTCGCTCAAAGGAGATTATCGAGTCAAGGGAAATAAACTCTGTAACGAAAAGCCGGGGGTACAAAGGCGAACCAATTGCGAGCCCCAAGTATATAGAAAACGGTATCCGTCCCGCGCCGCACGTGTACGAGTCCAAAAATGGTCCTTTGTACTCGGAACGAAGGAGTAGTAACTATAAAGTAATCGAGAAGATAAGAGATTATTAGTAACATGTATAACATTGAGAAAAGTTAATTTTAAATGTTTATTCTGCCATATTTTTTTCGAATGTACTAAATGAATCAAAGTCATACACAGACTGAATCTTTGAAACGCTTTAGTTAGTAAGTTGTCTAACTTTATTATCACACACAGTAACTGTTGTTAATGGTCGTTTGAGGAGCTTCGTGTTATCATGTAAAAAGTCATAGAGCTTTACTAATTTAACTATAATATTGGTTTAATTCCGTCCAATGTACTTAATGAATTTAAAACAATTTCGGGTACGTTTTTACAATCAAGAGCGTTAACTTTGTGAATAGCTTTATATTTTTTTTAATAACATTTATTGATACTGTTTAAGAAAATAATAAGTAAAAGTAATAATTTAGATAAGATTTTGTAATAAAAATGTATCAATAAAATTATAATGTGTTAATACGCACTAAATGTTCTTTTGTTTTATTTTAATAGTATTTCATCTTAGTAGCTGAGGACTATTTAAACAACATACAGCTAACCCAAGCGTCTCTAAAGACCAAAACTGGAATAATTGTTTCTTCGCCCGCTAAATCTTTATAATGCCCAAATTAGTATAGAGTTGTTCCCCAGCAATACCCAGAATGTAGATTTATGACATATCCTAGCTTTTTAATTTCACTTTTAAAATTATTAGATTTAAGGTCACATTCAATGGTTATTGGACGATATGTTATGTTAGCTTCCTATATTTTTCACACATTTTATAGTTTTCAGACAACTTTAATATTAGTTATTTACTAGGCGTTTGTTTTCATTTTCGGCCTTCCCAATCTCAACTTTTATTTTTATTTTAGGAAGGGTCTAATCATCAAAATGACTTCTCCCGCTCTTTGGCGGAGCGGGAGGGCGTGTCAGACCTTTACTAACTAAACCCTACCCCATTCCTTCCTTGCCTTTGTTCTGGAGTCAAGAGATTCCCTTTCGGAATCCAAACCATGGTGGCCCCGAATAGATAGGTACATTCGTAAGCTGTATATGTCAGGCTTTTTTTTTGAGAATAATAAAATGTACTTACAGGTCGATTCCTCTGTAACAAAGAAAAATAATTGGTTTAAATATTACAGCGTCGATAATTTTACACAAATTAAAACTTATAAAATATAATTATAATAGTCGCAAGGTTGGGTTGGTGCCCTGAAATCGCGCGATGGGGTCACGGCATACCAAGAAGGAGATGGCGGTACGATTTAGATGTCTTCCTTGAGAATTGGCAAGAAGTAGCACAAAGCCGGGAACGATGAAAGGAATGGAGGGAGGTCTTTTTCCAGCAGTAGGACAGCATAGTCTAGATATAATAATAGTCGCAATAACATTTCAATGCATGAAAAGTATTTGAGCTGGTTTGCATGAGAGTTGGTTTACATGAGAGTTTGAGCTGGTTTGTAACATGTCTGTTGTGATTTGTTTTTTTTTCCTAAAAATTAGTTCATCGAAGACTTTGCTGTATAATTGTTGTTATTTTATTCAATAAACATCAGCAGTAATTGCACTTCAAAGAAAACGTAAAATAAATATCCCTTTTCAGCGAAGAGAAGCATCTGCTGAGAAAACACCGTAATTAATTATTGCAATGTGTTGTAAAACATCTACATTGCAAAGAAATTATAATACGTAAAAATCTATTTAAAGTGAAATATAATCAATGAAAAATTTAATCTATAATATCATAATTTTTAACATATTTGTAGTTTTTAATATTTAAGTGTTTTTACTTTTCATGTTCTACCAGATCATCATCATCTACCTAGTCTTTTCTCAAATATATTGGGATCGGCTTCCAGTCAGGCCGGATTTAGCTGAATACCAGTATTTTACGAGGAGCGGCTGCCTACCAGACCTCCACAACCCATTAATTGGGGTAACGTGGTACTTCATAGCAAGACTGGAGTCAGATTTACTGGCTTCTGACTATTCGTAACGACTGCCAAAGATCTACAAATGACAGCCGGCGAAGGAACCTCGGTATGTTAAGATGGTCACCCATCCTCAGACCAACTTTGGCAAGCGTTGCTTAACCTTGAAGATTGATCCTTGCGGCTGTTATTATCTGGCCAAGAGCTCCTTTTCATGTCTATCGATATTTAATTAATACATATGAATCAACTCAAGTAATCATAAAATTATTTAGGATAAGCTTGGTAATTTATTTATTTTTACATTATTCAGGGTAACAAATGTGCATGATTCTTTATTTTCTAGCAATCATTCTCGCAGTAAAATTGCTCTTCAAGTTTTGCTAGGAACCATCCAGGAACCAATTTATCTTTACTAAACGTTTGCTATTATGACACGGTGGAGCATGCGATGGAGATGTACACCGCTTGGGCGGAGCACCGTCGTATCCACGTTAAGGCGATCGGCCGCAGCGAGCCCTTGCACGACTACTTCAGAACATGATCCTGAACGAGAGGGAATAGGAAATCGTCGTCTTCTTCAGCAAAGTAAGTATTAATTCGAGCAAAGGAAATGGCAGGAACTGTGAAGGAATGCACGTAATCACGACTCAGCTGCTGCCGAAGGAGATACCTCAATTTCTAATTACAATTTCCGGCCAAAGTAGGGCTTAAGCAATGGTTAGCTTGTAAGCCCATTTGCTGAGGTTAAGGCCCGAGTCGACAGCGCGTAGTATTCAACGTGTCAGCCAAAACTGTAGGGACCCAGCAGGGCCAGAGCCTCTAGGGCCATGGGTTCCCTTCTGAAAATAAAACCCGCGTCCCTAGAACGAAGGCCAAGAATGAACAAAGGAGCCAGATTCGGCCTTCCGCTCTGCCCAAGAGCAGCAGAATTCGTTCGATGGTTTCCTACCTAAAAAAATGGTTTTACGGAAAAATGTAATTGAAATTGTGAACGTTACACATATATTTATTTCAGCTTGAAAAGTGTGAAACTTAAAAAGGTACTTCTTAGATTTGCCTGTTGGTCGAGTGGTACAAATGTTTGTGTGTTCAGCATGACCTGTGTGGTCTGGGTGTAATTTATCTATGTATAATATGTATGTATTTAGAAATATATAAGTATGTTTATCAGATGTTTAGTACCCATAATACAAGCTCTGCTTAGCTTGGGTCTAGATGGCGTTGTATGAAAAAGTTGTGGAATGTATTATTATTATTTGATAGCAAAATACTCTACAACATAGACTACAAGTCTATTTGCTTATTTTTTCTACTGTGTAGTATCAAAGTAATGTTAGAAAGTAGTCATAGCATCAAAGCATAACAAAGTACATACATCAAAGTCTTTCTGATCTGGTTTCAATGCGACATTGTAAGGGTCAGTTCATACCGAGACGCGACGCGACGCAACGCGACGCTGAACACATTTTAATAGAGTGACTCAAAATAGAACTTCATTTACTACACGAAAAGATACAGATTTCATTGTGAGAATTTAGAATGCGTTGCTTCATGCAGCGCTGCGCGTCGTGACGCCGCGCGGTGTCTGCGCAGCGCAACGTTTTTACATTCGCGACGTCGTGTCGCCAACGATTTTACTATGCGCTTCGCAACGTTGCGATGCGTCTCGCGGCGGCGCGCGGCGCAGCGGCGTGCGGCGCAGCGCACTTGCCTCTTCCTGCATCGTGGCGTCGCGTGGCGTCTCTGTGTGAACTGACCCTAAGGCGACTTTCATGGCGTTCAAATAATTGCCATACCAATTTAGGGCCATTTGTACAATCATTTGAAAAGTATCAAAGAAGCTGACAACAAGAAAGCCATATGATTTTCGTACTTACAAGTTTCTCGGTATCTTGGAATGATATGAGTATGGTGATATCAAAGAAGATTCTAATGAATTCCTGAAATAGTTGCCACAATAGTTTATTGGAGTCAAAGCAAATAAATGTAACAATTTCAGGGAAAAAGGTCTCAGAGAGGGAACGCTGGTCAAAGTACACAGAAAGGTGTTTCGAGTCTAGGCGTCTTGTGTACCATAAGCATTATCAGCCTTGTATTTTTCCCACTGCTGGGTCTCAGGCTCCTCTTTAGGAGAGGGAATGGCCTATAATGCACTGCGTGGGCCCTGTGCGGTGGCTGTCACATGTCTTCGAATTTTGGGTTCTAGGACATGCCGGTTTCCTCTCGATGTTTTCCTTCGCCGTGTCTTGTGTATGTGAATTTAAATGTTAGTGAATGCACTCATGCTACGGTACAGGAGTCACAATGAACTCAAGGGCCGTAAAACGCAGGCAAAGAACGAATAGGAGTGGGTTTTAGTCCGGACACGACTTACCGCTCCGCCCAGAGCGGGGGAAGTCATTGGATGATTTCCCACGAAAGAAAACGGTACGGGAGTCATTCCTTGTGTGGGAAAACGATTTCTTTAAAAACAATGTACAGGTGTGACCGCTTTTGACAGCGGCTTCGCCTGCATGAACTAGCTACCAATTTAAAAAGAATAACATACTCTTATTCTGGCCATGGTCAACCCGCATTCCAATTTTAATTCATATTTGGTGAGGCGTGACTGATTAATAACCATTTAGTTTCATCCGAAAGAGTTATCCTGGAACACAAAGGGCAACTGACGGAGAACAGAGTTTCAGTGAGTAAAAATCTGACACTCTTTCTTGTTCCACACTAAGCGGGTGTGAACAAGAGAGATGATTTCATGATTCCACGACTTCAAACAATAAAAAATCCTTATGCATTTTTTTTTTGAAGTAATATTACGGACCCATTTAAAATAGGTACTATCACACTTTTTATCAGCAAGCAAGAATTTTTCTGGTCCGGTGTATTCCAGTGCAGTTTTTTTTAATTGGTTCAAGAAACGACTGGTTATAGTGACATACATACCTTTTCGTGATTATTTGTTCAGTTTGTTATGGTTTCCTTGATTCTATTTTAATTACACGTGTTGACTAAATGGCATTGATACGTCGTTACCTGGCTAACTAAAACATCTGCTTTAAGTTACATAGACGTTTACGCGTGTATTCTGTTTGATGTCCGAAGTCTATTTACGAGAGAGTACATTATCTTTTGCCATTTTAAAAATTATAAAAAATGTTAAGTGATATTTATCTTTGTAAATAAGTTTGTCGAAAACACTTTTAACTTCATTTTTTGTCGATTTAAGCTTGGTGAGGCCGGTATTTCTAAGCTGACTACCCTGTTTATCCGCGATACGTAAACCAACTTTAGAAATGCCCATGGCTACACCTGGAACTCACCATAATTTTATTATTAATTGTGCTGTTGTATTTCATAACGCGCGATTTTGAACTTATAAACCATACATAATTTTGTACGATGTACTCTCTTAGTAGATAGACTTCGGACGTCTGAAGAAACAATAATTTTGTTCTTTATATTATTTGTACTTATTACCACGCGCTTATATAAGAAGTGCCAGTTGACATGACTAATCATTCGGAAAATTTTCATTTTTAAGTCAAGAACATTTAAGGCTTCTAATTTTTTTTAGTTATGGCCTCATTTCTTAAATTAAGTTTCTTCCTGACGATACTATCATGGTGTGATTCAGCAAACATTTTATACGTGATTCCTTACTCAGTAAAGTCGCATTATATAATGCAGAGGCCCGTAGGTCTGGAGTTAGCTCGTAGAGGACACAATGTGACCGTCATCACTGCTCATAGGGAACACGACCATGCGCCGACTTACCATCAGGTCATGGTGGGCAATGCAACCCTTTGGGATGTGCTTGGTAAGTACGTGCCTATGTGGCTAATCATCCAAACTTGCATTCAACCATTATTTAATCGAGGGTGATATGAAAAGCTTTAGAGCAAAATACAGTTTTTTTCAAGTCCACGATGACTTGCACTGCGTCTTTTGCGAGCATAAATAGGTATTAAAATCATAGTTTTTTTTTCAGGAAGAAAACGTCCAAATCTTTTCACCATGGCCGAATACACTGCAGAGGATTTTCATAGAGAGGCTTTGTGGAAAGGTGGATTAGCTCTCACTGAAGGTTCTTTGAAAGCTCCTGCAGTTCAAGCACTGTTAGCAGAAAAGCGATCTTTTGATCTGGTTATCAGTGAAGTGTTTTTCCAAGAAGCCACGTATGCTTTGGCACACAAGTACAATGCTCCTTTAGTGCTTATATCGACCATGGTGAACTGTGCTAAGCACAATCTGATAACTGGAAATCCTTTGCAGTTGGCAACTACAAGCTTTGAATTTCTGGATGTGTCAAATCCTACTAGTTTTTGGGGAAGATTTAGAAACCTGTATTTGAATGTTTATGATTATTTCTGGTGGCGATTCTGGTTTTTGCCGAAACAAGAAGAGCTGGTGAAGAAGTATATTCCTGATTTACCGCAACCAGTGCCAAGTTTGTACGAACTGCAGAAAAATGCCTCACTGTTGTTGCTGAATACTCACTTTTCCTTCCAATCTCCTGTTGCATTCCTTCCCAATATTGTTGAGATTGGCGGATTGCATTTGTCAGAGAGTGATTCCCAGCTACCAGACGTAAGTATCACTAGTTATCAATTGTCAAAGAGTATAATTGATTGAAATATTGTGATTGTTAGAAAGAGTTACCGTGGTTTTGAAATGCAAGGAGTAATTAATGGAACACGGATTGGTAAGTCAGTAAAAGTCTGCCACTACTTCTCGTTGCACCCAGAGCAGGAAAAAATATTTAATGTATTGCCAAAAAAAATAGGGCATTACTTTATCTACTCGTATTTTATTTTATTTGGTTTCTGTAGTTTCCTTGTCTAAAGATCTACTAATGATAGTTGGACAAGTGTAAAGAAGTGTACTTTGGTAACCCAGGAATCCTAAATAAAATGGTCTGTATCACGAAGGCGCTGCAGGCTCTCCTTGAAGAGCTGGGGTGGATCGAATGACACATTTGTCCTACCCGTACGCAAAATACGTGCTTTTGTCGTGGAGTTGCAGATACCAGCCCGATATACTTAGGTACAATATAATACATCATTTGCCTAGCCTTTTCCCAACTATATTGGGGTCGGCTTCTAGTCAAGCCAGATTTAGCGGAAAACCAGTATTTTAAGAAGAGCGGCTGCCTACCAGACCTTCACAACCCATTAACTGGGGTAACACGGTACTTCATGGCAAGACTGGAGTCAGATTTACTGGCTTCTTACCGCCGGGACCAACCGCTTAACGTGCTTTCCGAGGCACGGAGGAAACTCGATATGTTAAGATGGTCACCCATCCACAGACCAACCTTGGTAAGCGTTGCTTAACGGCTGTTATTATCTTGCCATGAGCTCCTCACTTACAATATAATACAAGTGTTATAAATTTCCTATAAATTTTGAGTGTTCTAGTTTAAAAATATGTCTACATCTTTCAGGATCTGCAAAAACTACTGGATGAAGCTACCCATGGCGTGGTTTACGTCAACTTTGGATCTAATGTTCGAAGCTCCGAGCTGCCGATTGAGAAAAGGAATGCCTTTATAAATGTTTTTAAAAGATTAAATCAAACGGTCCTCTGGAAATGGGAAGCTGAGGATTTAGATCAGAAACCGGATAATGTTGTTGTTAGAAAATGGCTACCTCAAAAGGAAATATTGTGTAAGTTAACTTCAATCATTTACTTTAGAATTTTATTTATTAGTGTCCTTTTAAATGTGACCATGGATAAAGTGATAAGTGAGCACATTAAAAGAAGTTTGAAAGTGGTGCCTGTGCCAATGGCTAGAAAGTTGAAAGGGAATCGTGATCATGGGAACAGTATGGGTGCAATGCATCATCATCTGCTTAGCCTTTTCCCAACTATATTGGGGTCGGCTTCCAGTCAAGCTGGATTTAGCTGAATACCAGTATTTTACGAGGAGCGGCTGCCTACCAGACCTCGACAACCCATTAACTGGGGTAACACGGTACTTCATGGTAAGACTGGAGTCAGATTTGTTGGCTTCTGACTATCCGTAACGACTGCCAAAGATCTACTGTACAAATGACAGCCGGGACCTACGGCATAACGTGCTTTCCGAGGCACGGAGGAAACTCGTTATATTAAGCTTGCCAAGGTTGGTCTGTGGATGAGTGACCATCTTAAGGATGCAATGCATGTGAGTGATAGATATGCAAATGGGTGAATGGAGAGTGAGAAGGAAGCCAAAGAAAAAATAGATCAATTATATATGTGAGAAATGAAATGAAAATAAACAAGTGCGAGTTAAGACATGTTATATGTGCATAAAACACATGTTTTTTTTCGTATTTTATTAAAAAAAATATTTTTTATATAATCTGCAACTACACACATCAAAAGTGTCTAGGGATCAACATATATTTATGCAATAACTTTTCTCCTGATTGATATTAATTAAAATTTTCTTTAAGGATTCATCAAATAAAGTGTCACAGTAACGATAAACCAAGTCACCTTTGCATTAATAAAGAAATTTGCCATTTTCCTAATAAAGGGATTTTTGACATTTGAATCACTAACATTAAAGTTCGAAAAAAAGACTGAAATAACAGTTTTCTTTAAAATTTTATTGGGTAACTTAAACAATTAATAATCCGTGTTTCTACCGCGAACACTAACAACACAAGAACATCGGTTTGGCATACTCAAAATGAGTTCATCCAAATCACGCTGTGGAATGGCCGCCCATGTTCGTTGCAACAACAAAAAAAGATCTTCTTGCGACTGGATACCCTCCATATTCGGCAGAGCTCTTCTCTGTAGCATATCCCATGCATGCTTAATCGGGTTCAAGTCTGGCGACTGAGCAGGCCAGGGCAGGACATTGATGTTAGCTGCGGCGAGAGTCTGTCTTACAACTCTTGCGGTGTGCGGTCGTGTATTATCATGCATTAACTGAAATAAGGGACCGATTTGCACTTGTAGAGGAATGATGACGTCTGATACAATCGTCTCAGCATAAATTTGAGCGTTGAGGTTGCCTCTGATCCAAATCAACTCAGTTCTTCCGCCGATCCAAATACCCGCCCATACCATGATGGTTCCACCACTATAAGGATGGACTTCCTGGCAGGATTTTAATCGCTGTTGGCGTCCAGGGGTTTTCCAGTGTCGTATACGTCTTGTATCCGGTCTCATACCAAAACGAGACTCATCAGAAAAGCACACGAAACGCCATTGTTCTTCTGCCCAATTTCTGTGTTCAAGAGCCCATTGATATCGAATCCTACGATTGTGCATTGCTATAAGTGGTACCCGTAGCGGTCTTCGGGAATGAAGGTTCACTTCATGCAAGCGGTTTCTGACTGTTTGGTCGCTAATTAAGTTCCCTGAAGAGTGATGAAGCCTCACGGCTAACATCATGGCGGTTATTGTTGGAGCTCTTCGAGTTAAGATTTGAATGTATCGGTCTTGTCTCCGTGTGGTGCAGCGATACCGTCCTCCATGGCGCTCAGCCACGGTACCAGTGCTTCGGTAACGTGTCCAAAGTCGACTGATAACACTCTGACTTGTATTCAGAGCTAAAGCCACAGTACGTTGCTGGGAACCAGCTTCTATCATTCCCACGGCTCTGAGCATTTCTTCCCTGCTTAAATGACGTCGCCACTCCATAATAACGTTGGTTTTAATCAGTAGTAGGGAAACAGTAGCACTAATAATGTCTTCAATGCGTTGTATGTTTTTATAGGGAAAATATTGACAGCTGATTATCATCTTTTACTCGAATTTGATTCACAGTTCCTGATTCAAATTATGAAATGCACCAAAAAGGATCCATATAAATTTATAAAATCATAAATTTATTACAAAGCCACATCTCAATCTCAAGAAATCCGCATAAAAATGCTTGATCCCTAGACACTTTTGATGTGTGTATTTCTTAACTGCACAGAATTTGCACAAACTAAGTAAATTTTGTTTTATTCATCAACATTTACAGCAGTTGCATTATCTTCAACTTGTTTGTTTTTCCAGCGCATCCAAACATCAAGGTATTCTTGTCCCACGGAGGCCTCATCGGAACCTTGGAAGCTGTATTCCACGGAGTACCAATAATAGGGATCCCAGTCTACGGAGACCAATACAAGAATTTGCAAAAAGCTGAAGAGGCGGGCACTGGAACCACCTTGCTGTACCATGATATAAACGAAGAAAACCTTAAACGACTTTTAAACGAGTTTTTGAAAGATGACTCTTATTTGAATAGGGCTAAGGATCTATCTCGTAGGTTTAAAGATAGGCCTTTAAAACCTTTAGATACTGCTATCTTTTGGATCGAATATGTTATCAGAAATAAAGGTGCTGATCATTTCAAAAGTCCGGCGATAAAACAAAGTTGGATAACTTATAATATGCTCGATGTTTATGTTTTCATTTTGGTACTTCTTGGGGCATTAGTTTACTGTGTTTTTAAAATAGTTATGATGTTGAAAGCATATCAATTTATTGTCCAGATTTGGATTAATAAAAGAAAACAGAAATGTTTGTGATGGGTCTATCTGTAGGTACTCTAAAATTGTTAAAATATTATTATAATAATAATAAAATTATTTATTTTATTTCAGGAAGTTTTAACAAATTCAATACAATTTCAGACTTTCTAAAATTATAAAATTTAAATACTGAATAAATTAAAATTAAATAAAAAATTATTAAGTATTAATTTAATTTCAATTAACTGAAAAAAAAAATTACGCGGCATCAAAAAAGTATGAGATCCCGGTCCACCCTAGATAGGGAGAAGTCATTAGACTCATCTTAAAAAAGTAAATTTTTCGAGTGATGTTCAGTGGCTGTTTTAATTATTCGTCATTTGATTCCTAGTTAATATTGCGACGTAAAACTGGTGTAGGTACTTTTGTATTTCAAATGTTTATACAACTGGACATCTAATATAGCATAAAGAAACATTGAAACAGGTGCGATTCGACGATTGCAACACTGCTTACTATCAGGTGGGATCGTAGTCAAGCACTAGTTTATAACAATTAAAAAAAAAAGATTACGGCTAAATTTTTAGCACTAATTTTATTGTAGTATCATAACTACCTCAGTGAAACTTTCCGAGAAATATGACTCGGTACATTAACTGATGGGGTACTATGGTTTACCTAAATGGGGTGAAAAGAAAACTAAATTAAATAATAATAAATTATGTTCTCATTTTGTCACGTTTGCTTATTGTCATTTGTCAGTTCAGTGACATTTAAATTGCGATATTTTACCGTGTGTTTTTTATACTCTGAGACTAAAATGACATTTCAATACAAAAGAACTGACATTATTCCTATAAGTAGTAAGTTTGACATTACCTGTTTCAATTTAGTCTCAGGGTATAAAAAACAGACGATAGTTTATGACAACTGTACGGTACCTATTCACTTTCATAATGAACTTTGCACCCACTTTTCCCGATGATCTTAGCTAGCACTTTCCCTACAACTACTTCTACTTTTCAGAAGCCATAGGGATTCTAAAGCTGTTATGTACGAAATTGCCCTCTCTCAATAACTTCTATATCCGACAGAAAAACTGATTTAACTAATTTCCTCCGACTTTTACTAAAATCTGTAATAGCTGCACAAACAGCGTTAGTCTTAATTATTATACTTACTTTTTGGGTTATATAACAGTGTCTAAATATTTTTTTTAACTATTAGTTAGGTTAGGTTACAGGGTAGGTAGATTGCATCAAAAACTGTTCATTATAAGCAGCCGAATTACCGAAATACAAGTGAAACATTATGACTACTGAGTCTCTGCGTAGTTTATCAAAGCTATGTTAGATGGCGCTGTTATAAAGATTTACAAACTGTAAGATTAGTACCGTAAAACGGGGTGAATAAGGACTCAGGGGTGAAAAGGGTCAAATCGAGGAATCTAGTTTCGAAGCCACAAAATAAAAAAGCAAGAACTTCCAATTGCTACCTTTTTTTTCTTCTAAAAGTAGAATATATTATTATTATCTTCTAACTGACAGCACCGAAGCATTGTGAAGTTAGTAAAAGGTGTCAAAAATCTTCTTTCAAATAAGACTGTAGATGTGAGGTTGCGGTATTGTCCCTTAAGTTGACAGATTTTGGAAATTCTAGTTTTTTTGACAACGTGTGGAGTTAGCCAACGACGATATAATATCTCTACGAAGCTACACAAAAAGAGGTAAGTCTAGATTTTACATAGTTTTTGTTTAAATCGTTTTCTTTAGAACCTCTGGGATTGTTTATTTTATTCGAGGTGAATAAATACGGTAACGGGGTGACAAGGGACGGCTAAAGTACAAATAGAGTCGCCTATACTTGGTAAATAGGGACGAATGAAAGTTGATTAGGAACGGTAAAGTTTGAATAGGGTCAGGGCTGCTACAACATGAATTGAACATTTTATCGCATTGTTTTGCAGGATTTCACTTTTTATTAAAATAAGGCTTTTCATTTTATTTATTTTAAACTTATATACAAGCATGCGCACAAGGCGAACTAATAAGAGATACATAGGTACGAACTTGTATGATTTAAAAAAGTTTTTTGTTTGGTTTGTATGTGGCGCTATTACTCCGTAATTATCGTGAGACAACCCTACTAGTTTATCCCAAGTTACCCCTGTCTCGTCCCAGGTCACCCCACTTCAAGTATGAATAGGGACAGCCTATATTTTTGTTAAAATATCTAAATTTTGACTAATTCTGGGAATATTTTTAACATTTACGGAAAGTATTAACTGCCGGAAACCCTTGGAAAGAGTTATCAATATTGCATTCGTCCTACAACAGCGATTAATTTCAGTGACAAGTTCGATTTTGTCCCTATTCACCCCATTTTACGGTAACTAAAATGTTTCTAAATAAAATCTTAATGTAATGGTCTCAATGCTAGTTTTATTTACTATGTTGAAAGTAAGCTTAATTCCTTTCCCTCAAATATTACTGTCCTACTGCTGGGAAAAGGTCTCCTCCTCTAAAGTCCTTCCAGATCTTGTTCTGCCGAGCCACTGCCGTCTCAAATCACTTATTTCTGGAGTACCCTCCATTACCATAGATCTGTATAATTATAATTATATAAAAGGAAAAACTGACTGACTTACTGTCATATAAATGTAAAGCCCAAATTACTAGGACTAGGAACTTGAAATTTTGCTCACAGCTTTCTTTTATGACGTAGGAACTAAGAATGAGTTTTTGGTTATGGGGTTGATAAATTGGAACTTTGTTGGTAGGTATGCCAAATAAATCTTATTCCATATGACGTGTGTACTTAAAAGTTAGGAAAAATAATAACCTAACTATCTAAATACTAACGGCCTGGCCACGGGACATTCGCCATAGCGAATAATCGCGCGGTGCGATCGGCGAGGCGTCTAGCGACTGAAACAAACGCATAGACATGTACTTATCAAGCCACGCGGAGCGGCGAACGGCGAAGCGACCGGCGAAATGTACCGAGCGAACGGCACGCACGGGCGATTGGCGGCGCGGCTGGTGAATCAGTACCATCTGTGATCAGTACTGCGCAAGCCACGGCGTCGAGCGGCAGTCGTGGCGACTAGGACAGTGATCAAACGAATTTTATAATAAAATACGCACCAAAATGGTGTGCTTCGAAGAATAAAAATGGTGCGCTTCATTGGTGCGCTTCAAAACAGGTGCGCTTCGAGGAATACCTCCGAGGTCTGCATTGACTTTTTTCTCCAATTCTGGTTGAATGTTAAAAAGAATATCTATAATCGAAGGTTTCGACACTCATTCTGGTATACTCGAAACACTTTTCTGGGTACATTCTATATTTCTCGTAATTTTTGTGGAATTCTCCATCTGTACCTCGATTCTTATTCAAATAATTTACTCCACAATCTCTTCTAAATATTATGTCTTGAATCAAAAAAACTACTACTGTCCAAGCGATATCGAGATAATAAATACATTTCACTCTCGGACTTCCTTACTGGTCGCGGCGGCGAACGTCCGTGCCCGTGGCTTGCAAACGATGCCGGTCGCTTCGTCCCCCGGTTGGTCCCCCGCATCGTCGTTCCCACCGCCGATCCCCGTGACCAGGCCGTAAAGCTTGTAAGAATGCAATACTATAGTATAAAGAAAACAAAGAACAAATTACACATTAGAATGTTACTTTCTATGCACAACGGCCAAGGGAGTACCTACCATGCCGATATTATTATGTTAAATACAAATATTTCTTCCCCGAATAGTCCCTAATCTTATTATCATCTTTGGGCCACAAATTGTTTCAACTAAATAGAGCGTCCATTGTTTGAATACAATAATCCGGATATGAGAGTGAATAACAATTAAAGGGTATAATAATATAATAGATATCTCGGACTATTCAATGAGGTACCTAACCTAACCTTTGCCCTTACATTTGGGGGTTATCTTGTAAAATGTATTAACAGATAACAATAGGTATCTACTAGCTCCTTGCACTGGCTTCATCCGCGTGGACTAAAAAACGGGCAAGTGCGAGTCGGACTCACGCACTGATTTTTAAACTAGGATAAAAGTTTGTAAGGGTCGTACCTACGAGTCCTGCACGACAGATCTCTTGTTGTGTCGTGATGCAAGGGAGGATGGGAAAAAGCACGAAACGAAGCTTCAAAGTTTGTATGGAGAAATCTACCGTCGGCGCTGGCAGAAGCTAGTTAGTTCTAAAAAACCTATTTTTGATTCATATACCTGTGAATTAAGCTTTCTTATTTCGGTAGTTAAGGTGGGCGCGACGTTAGAATTATCCATACAAACGTAATACCAAAATCATTTGCAATTTAAGCATATTTACACCATAATATGATGTTATTTGGATTCAGACAATAATTATCTAGGTTCCTACATCGTCTTTTTGTTGAAAAACTTACCCCAAACGAAATTTAAGCGAATTTAAATTTGCACATTTTCACAGCGAAAATGTCATGTTTTTATTTTGTTTTTTCTATATTATAAACAACAATATTTCAAAATATCTTTTCGTATGAACACAGATATTATTATCAAGTTATAAATACTCGAAACAATATTGGAAATACATTAATTTTTCATTCATCATTTTTGGTATTACGGAACCTCTCCCAAATTTCCAATAGTTTGTATTGCTATCACAGCAAGCAACTGTCAGTGTCCGGATGATGACTTTACTCCAGTCGGTGTGTCCAAGAATTGTTTATACTATCTGGATTGCTTCCATCAACCTCAAAAACGTATTTTATTTCGTCTCAACTCGAGATAGCGCGCGGTCTCCGCAGGCCTCTTAAGTGTAAAACATGTGTACAGTCAAACGGGGTGAATAGGAACGCAGGGGTGAATAATATTGATCAAATTTTAACAGCATTTAAGTATTCCTATTAATTCATTAATTATAATAAAAGTCAATGCTTTGATAAATCAATATAAAATATTTAACCTAAGTATAAATTCTAATCAAACTTTCGTAGCTACGAGTATTCATTCACCCCTGCGTTCCTATTCACCCCGTTTGACTGTACACATGTTTTACACCTAACGACGGTACTTACTCAAATTCTTTAGAAACCCATAATATGTAATATAATTGTTAGTTTTTTAAATATAATTATGTAATCGACTCACCAAGTCAGGATAATGCATAACTTACTGCATGATCTAGTTATAATCTCATATTTAAGTAAAAACGTATTTTGTTTTCTTTATGAGAATAAAATATCTTTAAGTCGAAGTAAGTTATTATCGAAAGTTCATCATCTGCCTAGCCTTTTTCCCAACTATATTGAGGTCGGCTTCCAGTGCCTACGGCTTAACGTGCTTTCCGAGGCACGGAGGAAACTCGTTATGTTAAGATGGTCACCCATCCACAGACCAACCTTGGCAAGCGTTGCTTAACCTTGAAGACGACCTGTGCGGCTGTTATTATCTAGCCACGAGCTCGAAGTTATTATTGAAAGTTAATTAAGTTAATTATCGAATTCCATGATAAAAGCATGTATTATCCCAACTAACATTTTGGTGTCAGTTACAGGTATTTTTAAGAGTTTTTAAGTGATACTACAGAGTTAAAATTATCTCAATTCTAACTAAAGGTGATATAGAGGTGTCAACAAACAAGATTAGCCCCAACAGCGTCACAAGAACTTTAATGGAAGATGTAGTACAACTTTGAGAGTTACAATAGAGTTAAAATAGTGTTACTTGCAGCAATTATACTTAAGATGTTATAGCTTTAACCTTTCTGCAACACCCAAGTCTTCACAACAGTGTTCGCTGACACCTGTTAACACTTATTGTTGTAACACTGTAGCTTTAACCTTTCTGCAACACCCAAGTCTTTACAACAGTGTTCGCTGACACCTGTTAACACTTATTGTTGCTTAGTTATTGCCATGAAGTGTCTTGTATACCTTAATTCATTAATCCCCGACCGGTCCTATGAGACCGCGCTGTTATCTTTTTTTTTTTACTATTGTGTCTCGTTTTGTGGGTATGTGATAGGTTAAGGTGTTATGTTGACTATTGTTGCAGGCACAGGTTATAAAATAGAGTTCGTCGAGAGTTTAGTAATACGAGATACTTAGAGTGTCGAATAACACCTTTATCTAATTATAACCTGTAATAAAATAATTTAACTAAAGCTTATTGAGTTAGGCAGTTTCCTTATAAAGGTAATGGTGTCAAACAACGCATCTATGGATCGTTATTAACACTTACAGTGTCAACTAAAGCTTTTGTAAAGATAACCTCTAAATGTGTTCTCTAAATTGTTCGCAAATTTCGGAACTGAACGAAATCCTTTTATGTAGTTATTAGTTATATTAGTTACTTTAAAATGAAACGAATACAAACTTGGAGTGCACAAAAAAAAACAGGAGCAGTGAAAAAAAGGATAAAGCGGGCTAGTTAAATTTTTTTAATTCAGTTTTTAATAATACGACTGACACAAATAAGTCAAGTAGATGTGGTAATATCGCTTGGGGTCTGTTGGTCCAATCATTACGGAAGATTCGTTACCAAGTCATATAGATGGTCATAAAGATTTTGATCAAGACCGTTCGTGTCACATGGAAAATACTGAAAAAAAAATACAATCTCTTCAGATTATGGGTATCAGGACATGAATGAAACTAATAGTCATTGCTTCAGTTTACTTGTTACATAAAATTTAGGTTTTCATTATTTCGTTGAAGAACCCTAATTGAGTCGGTTTGTAAATTTTTTAGCCTGTTGTATCATCTTTACTATAGTAAATGCATTTTGCTGAGTGTATTATAACACTATTAAGTGTACCAAAGGTAGCACAATACTCTTGACTAACGATGTTGTAACTCAAAGAGTGGCACAAATGAGCTAAGTAAAGATTGTTTTGGTAAACTAACCTTAAGTATAGTAACCTTTGAGATATTCAACATTTGACTACAAAATGCTACATTTCTTATATTTTTTGCAGCGCCCCACGAATTCTACTTAATTTTACAAGCCACTGTTCAGGAAGCAGAAATAAATAATAATGTTAGTTTGAGGCGTCTATTTTTTTGTCATAACTTTTCTTTTAAAACTTTAATTAATCCAAGGCGCGTTAAAATTGAGATGAGAAACATAATACACACTTACCGTAAAATCACAAGGGCAGTAATTTTTCATTTCTATGGTTAAATTACCAATTTTATTGTCATTAATATTTTGCTGTCATTTTGAATGATGGCGATGTTAAACACTTTCACTATAAACAGATCTCATTTTGTTAAACCAACAGGCTTTTTAGAACTTGACGTACACCAAAAACTATACAGTTGATTTATAATATACTCAGGAAACGGTTACGGTATCAAAACACTCTTCATAATAGATCTTATAAAGTTTTTAGTGGCAAATCATTCTTATTCGACGCTTTCTGTCACCCGTAGTGTTGACCAACACTAAATTACAACAGTAATACCGGTTAAAGTAGTAGCTGACGAATTAATAAACGCTCTTGTGCAGGTGCTCTAATACCCTTGTATCACCGTACTGTAGGCATTCTATAACTCTTACCTGTAAAACTGTGGGCCTCTTTCGTGGTTATAAGGGAGTTAGAGTGTCCTCTAACTCAATTGTGCAGGTATTTGATAACACTTTTATACTCAAGTGAAACTGATATACAGGTCATATGTAGGTTATTTTAATGCTATGTTGCTAGTTGGGTACTTAATCGGCGTGAAAGGTCATGTTGATTCAGGTTTTTTCTTTTTCAGACATAACGTCATTTAAATATGTTTATACAATTATTGACAGCGTTTTTCAATGTCAATGTTTACACAATTTGGTTTTTAAATTAAATTTTTGGTAACTTTAAATTTAAGAAAAACACGACTTGCAAAATAAAATAAAAACATACTTTATCTTGGCAATTTCGAGATCACAGTATTTTTATGATCTCGAGTACATATTGATACTGTTACGTTACTGCTGATTTCCGATATTAAAATGAAACGCGATGAAAGTAAGTATATAGCGCTAATTTATTTAAATAAAAATACCTTACTGAAACACAGAAGTTTTAGTAAGCCGTCTTTTTTATAATCATTTAAAGATACTAGGTACTTATCAATAACGAATCAACAATCAACTTTTTGGGAATTAACCTATCGATACCCGCGAAACGAGACACAATAGTAAGACAATAACAGCGCGGTCCTATGATACCGGTCGGGGATTCATGAATTAACATGAATAATAAGGTCATTAAATACTGTAGTACAAAAAAATCGTAAAGCCTTCGCTCCTCCCACCTGTGAAAACGCCGAAATCTTTTCAAAACTACTTAATTATCTTCGATTCTTAATTGTGGCTTGGACAATCGACTATGGCAGCAAGCCACGCTTCCCATTCGGCTGAATGGCCTCCAAGTCCCCAAACTTTAAGTAGGTTTTTTTAGGTGTGGAATCACCAATATGACTTCTCTCGCTCTGGGCGGAGCGGGAGGGCGTGTCAAGTAGGTACAAGTTTACCAGCTGTCCTCTCCTTGGTGCGCAGTTTATTTTAACCTTTATTTTATCTTACTCACTGGCTGATGTAGAAGTACCATATTTGTCCAATGCGTTGAATGCTTGGAAAATGGCTTGTCCTAACACAGAATTGCCCGACAACCTGTCTTCGCAGAGACAGTGGGATGTGCTGCTTTGTAATATTGTACATAACAATCTTATGAATACGTTGTCGAGTACTTCTCAGCGTGTGCGTCTGCTGCCCGTTCCCCCGGAGTCGGGTTTGTGTTTTCAGGCACTCCTGTCATCCACCATAGGCTTCGATGGATGACGCCTCATTTCGGCTCTCTACCAGTTTACGTATAGGTGCACCTTGTGTTGCTCCACATCGGCACTACTGAGGTAAAGCTGACGACAGTCTTGGACCCCATGGCCTGTCCTGCTGCAGGAGCGCACCGCATAGCAAGACACGCTAGTATCAATGGCTTTATTCGTCCAGTTCTAGCGGCTCGGTACGTGACGATGGGACGCAACCTGCGTCGACACCCTTGTATAGTATAGTATAGTAAAACGGGCTGGTATCCGCAACTCCACAACTAAAGCGCGTATTTTGCGTATGGGTGGGACAAAAAGCGTCATTCAATCCACCCCAGCTCCTCAAGAAAGGCCAGCAGCGCCTTAGTGTTACTGACCTTATCACGGAGGGTACCTTGGTCTCCAAAGTGCTTTGCCCTGTATCCTGCGACTACTGGGCAGCTTAGCAGCAAGTGCGCTGCAGTCTCGTCCTCCTCCATGCAAGCTCTGCAGAGTGGGCTGTCTGCAACTCCTAATACAGAGAGATGCTTATTAAGGGTCCCGTGGCCAGTTGTGACGGCCGTTACCTTCCGTAGCTGAAGCTTGGTAAGTTTGAGGATCCGTTTTGTGAAGCGGCCTTCGATAGAGGGAGTGCCTCCTTGGCCTGCCTGCATTCACTGTGGTCCACCCACAGTTTGTGGTGTAGATCTCTGGTGCGTTTCCTTACCAGGTTGCGTAGGTATCCGAAGGGGAGCGGCACTATAGGTTCAGGCCCTATTACTGCCATGCTCGAGCCTCTTCTGGCGAGTTCATCCGCAGCGTCGTTGCCACGGGAGTCGCTGTGTCCTTTTATCCATTGGATGGTTACCTGGTTGTGTATCCCCACCTGGTTAAGGCGTTGGTGACACTCGTACATGAGCCCAGAGTTGACAACGTGGCTGCTCAGTGCTAACAGTACAGACATGCTGTCTGAGAGTATGCGTATGGAGTGGTCCTTAACTTTCCTGGATGTGATGGCTAAAGCCGCCAGGGAAATGCCTAGGCATTCAGCCTGGAACACCGTGTTATGGACTCCCAGAGGTGTGGCTATGTGAATGTTGAGATCCTCCGAGAAGACCCCCGCACCCGTGCCGTTACCTGTTTTGGATCCATCGGTGAAGATCCGTAGCTCAGTTTGGCGTAGCCCTTCGCAGCGGTGATCCTCATGCAGTTGGATCGACGTCGACACCCTTGAGCTATGTTCCTAGTTTGACAGGCTGTGCCGGCGCTGCCGCAGCGGCTGCTGAGACTCTCGAACGACGTAAATAACCGCTCTTAACTTTTTCTATGAATGGGGAATCGTCAAAATGACTTCTCCCGGTCTGGGTGGAGCGGGAGGGAATGTCAAACTTCTACTGACTAGCCCACTTCTTTGTCCTAATTCTAGGGTTCTCTTTTTGGTTAAAATATTGACTAGTCTACACTGTCCTCGCATATGTGTCTGTATTTTAATATGGAAGTATTATAAACCTATAAACCCAATCATTTTTGAAAAGAGTAACCTTGGAGTTTCTTGCCGGTTCCTCCATAGGAAACGACCAATAGGAACCGTGCACTAGTTTTTGACGTTTAATAAATAAATACCCATATAGGCCCATGTAAAATAAAATATTTTTTATTTTGATTTTTTTCGTCAACCAAGGCTTCAAATGCTGTAACCTTATTAGTAACATTGTAAGTATAAAACGTAATGCACCTGACCGGGTTTGAGCCTGCGACCTACAACTTGTATGTCGGGGCAGTCAGATACCACTGGTCTCTTCTCTTAACTTTTGGTTTCAACTGAATTTATAGAAATCTATAATTGTGTGAGAGCGTAGCTGAGATATTTTTTTAATAATATAAAAATAGAGTGTAGTGACCACACGATGAAACAACATAAAGATAGAAATATTAAATATCATTTAATTTAATAGCTTTAGACGAAAAAAGGTTGTATTTCGTACAACCTACCATAATTAGCTATGATTGCCAGTAGGTATATCACATAAACATTAAGGTGTTTTTTCAGTATATTTTTTGCCAAAAAGTAGAAGTACATCAGGTAACACATCAAAAAAGTTCAAATGACATGAACATTGTAAGGTTTGACCATTTTTTATTTTATTTATTTAAGGAATAACCAACACTAGCACAATAAGAAACAGTCATCATCTACCTAGCTTTTTCCCAACAATATTGAGGTCGACTTCCAGTCAAGCCAGATTTATCTGAATACCAGTATTTTACGAGGAGCGGCTGCCTACCAGACCTCCACAACCCATTAACGTTTGAATCCCCGACCGGTCCTATGAGACCGCGCTGTTATTGTTTTACTATTGTGTCTCGTTTCGCGGGTATCTGAGTAACTACCTGAGGTAACACGGTACTTCATGGCAAGACTGGAGTCAGATTTACTGGCTTCTGACTATCCGTTACGACTGCCAAAGATCTACAAATGACAGCCGGGAACTACGGCTTAGCGTGCTTTCCGAGACACGTTGAAAACACGTTATGTTAAGATGGTCACCCATCCAGAGACCAACCTTGGCAAGCGTTGCTTTACCTTGAAGATCGACCTGTGCGGCTGTTATTATCTAGCCACGAGCTCCTCTCTATAATAAGAAACATTCATAATGTCGTAAATATTACAATTTAAAACAACAGCTACGTTCTCCACAAATTAAAATTTTGGCAATACTGCCATTAAAGTAGGTATATAGAATAGAATAGAAAGGAATTTGTTCGACCCAGGTGTATATGTCATAATCTTACTAATATTATAAACGTGAAAGTTTGTATAAATGTTTCTTACTCTTTCTCGCTAAAACCACTCGATAAAAACTTTATTTATTTATTTATTTTTACAGAAAGCTTACAGACTAATAACATAATGGTTTTTTATACATAGGTAGTGAAAATTGCTAATTAAAAGCTTCCACATATATATATTTTGTTACACATGTATACTATGTGTGCATGTGCAGTACTATGCATGTGCAGGTAGTATATGTCATAGCATACTTTTCATCCTGGGAGTAAGCTCCCTTGGGATTATTTTCTACTACTACGCGAATGAAGCCGCTAACAGCAGCTAGCAGATAGTCTATACTAAAGAGGAAAGATTTGTACCTATTTTTGTATGTTTGTAATGAATAGGCTCAAAAAGTACTGGGCCGATTTAAAAAATTCTTTCACCAATATTATGCTACATTTTTCCAATTTGACATAGGCTACATTTCATTTTGAAAAAAAATAGGGATCCTTGGTAAAATCACTAAATCTCACTAAAAAAAGTGTTTCCAAAAATAAATAATTGTCTACCCCGTGCGAAGCCGGGACGAGCTGCTAGTAAAGTAATAAAACCACACTATATTTTGACCTCTATGCAGATTACTATAAATAAAAAGGGCCGTTACAATTTAAAGGTATATAATTGAACCCAGGAAGTTGACTTCAAATGAATGAGGAACTAGCCGAGGGCTGCTAATGAGCACACGACTAGATCGTAAGCAACACGGATGTTAAAGTGGGACGAGAATATGAGGCGCTAGGAAAAATTGCAACAGATTTTTAACTATCTACCAACTAGAAGAAAGATATATAGGATTTTTTTTCCCACTGTTTTGCCTTTATTTTGTTTTATTTATTTTTTAAATGGTCTGAATCTGAACTAGTGCTTGACCACAATCCCAACTGATTCAATGATACGATTGATGATGGTGGGGCGCACTAGTTTATTAAGAGCCTATTCACTCTGGCCTAGAAGATATTTAAATTAAATTAAAAAGCCATGCTTTTAACCATGACTTGACATTTCACAGAATTTACACCTATATGTAGGTACCTTCTATAATTGGAAAAATCTTTGTATTTGATTACAAGGTCAAATTCTTTTACTTTAGAAACATATAAATATTTTTTTCATCATTACCAATTCAGCCGAAATATGTCCACTGTTGTCCCATACGTCTCCAAGTGACACCGCAACGATCAATTCTATGGGTCTCACATCCATCAGATTTCCGCGACCCTCACCAAGTCATCTGTCCACCTTGTAGGAGTTCTTTCAGCGCTGTGTCTTTCGGTGCGCAGTCGCCACTCCAAAAGCTTTCGGCCCCTTCGACCATGTGTTGTACGAGTAATGTGCTCTGCCCACTTACCTACACTTAAGTTTCACAATTCTACGTGTTAAAAATCGATAACTTTGAAATTGCACTAATTATTTTAATTCCATATTTAATATTTTATTTCGACAAATTACTTGCCTCTTGCCTTGGTTTTGCAGAAGTTCAAATTTACATATCAAACTTTCTGGTTTACCGTTCTTTTTATTTGTGAAAATCACATCAAAATCCGTTGCGTGGTCAGGAGAAGTTAGCAGATAAATTGACAGATACGGAAGACGACATTGTTTCATACAATGTACTTAAAGAAAAGAAGATAAAGATTTACGCTTCAAACTTGAGTAGTAGCACTACGAGTCAATCTAATAGGGACATCATTATCTAATATGCTGTGTCACTGTGTGCAATCTCGACTATAAAGAGACCTAAGTCAATACAGAATGTTTGAAAATTGAATCGTAAAGAATATGTCTTATGATTCAAATTTCAACTACCTCTTTCTTGAGTTATGTAGGTTATGATTACGCGTACACACGTTATAGTTATTTCATAGTACTAGGCAAGATCGTCAGTTTATTATTATGTTTCTAAGCAGCGGGTAGTGGTCATTTAGCGCAAAAAATCGTTTCGTTTTAAACATTTTCTTAAACATGGTGCGTGTGTTTTAAACTTTTTTATACAATATAAAAACTAAAAAAATCATAAAAAGTAAAAATAAAAAACAAATCCGTAACAAAAGTTTTTCAAACAACTTTTTTTTCCAGGACACCTTCACAATAGTTTTGCTTTTTCTGGCTGTGGCAAAATATGTTGAGTCGGCGAATATTTTATATGTGGTGCCTTTTACTTCAAAATCTCATTTCATTATGTTGAAACCTATTGGATTGGAGCTGGCTCGAAGGGGACATAATGTGACGGTGATTACTGGGAACAGAGTACCTGACCCTCCTAAGAATTATCATCAATACATGGTGGATGAAAAGGAGATTTGGGATATTATAGGTGAGTTAAATTGTAATTTTATTTGCACAGGTTTTTTATTAGGGATAATCGTAGGATTATCCGTAGTAAAATAGTTTGAGATACTTTTCCTTATATTTCACCTGTTCACGGGAACCAAATACTACTATTTTTTCTAATATCGCAAACAAAAAGAGACTAAAATACGCGAAATCAATCTTAATTGTCATTTATTTTATCTTCGCTCTTGTTAACTCCTATTAAATTAATTATCTCAAGTACTCGTAATTTAGATAATATTTTTCTAATCTCGTTGTATAAGTTAAATATTGTTTAGTTTATGTATAACAAGACCTTGAACAATCAGTACACTAATAGCACATGTAACGTGTGTAAGGCTACAATGTAAAAAACAAACTAAAAAACAACACCTTACTTTTATATTTATAGGAGGCGGCAGACCAAACGTCTTTGACATGGTAGATTTACCGGCTGAGAAATTCCATCACAACATCCTATGGAAAGGAGGCATAGCGTTTACAGAACTCGTGTTAAACTCAACTGAAATAAAAACTCTTCTGAAAGAAGACACAAAGTTCGACTTGGTCATCAGTGAACAGTTCTTTCAAGAAGCACTAAATATTCTAGCTCACAAGTACAATGCTCCTTTAGTCTTGGTTACGACATTTGGAAACTGTATGAGACATAATATGGTACAACGAAACCCACTGCAGCTAGCCACAGTTGTCTCAGAATTTCTAGATGTCAGAGAGCCGACATCGTTTTTGGGGAGAATGAGGAATTTGTATTTCACTTTATACGAATTTATTTATTGGAAAAACTGGTATCTTGACGCCCATGAAAAACTTGTGAAGAAATATCTCCCAGACTTGCCAAAGCCTGTTCCAAAGTTGTACGACGTGCAAAAAAATGCTTCCCTAATTTTGATAAATGGGCATTTTAGTTTTGATACTTCAGCAGCTTACCTTCCGAATGTAGTGGAAATTGGAGGAGTGCACTTAAGTGAGAGTGATACAAAATTGCCTGAGGTAAGTAGTGGGATATCTATCATGTATAAAAATAAACTAAAGTTACTCCTGCCTGCAGGCTTTTTTGTTATTCGCATAATCGGCATATAAAAAAGCTTATTTTTAGCTTAACATTTTGTTGTTTTTAATAACATCTACATAACTCGTTTTTCGTCTATCTATTATGTTAGCTATTTGGGCACTAATTTTGTACGGAAGATAAAAAATCTATCCAAGGACAAGCACTAGTAATGGAATTCGCAACTAAAACTTTTTTATTATCTTGATGTTCCTTTGCGATTTGGTTAGTAATCTGTTTCAATTTCAAGATAATTATTATGCATATTTTGTCTTTACGAAGGAGGCAAAACTATGCAATTTCCAACATTTTAGGCACGGCTCCAAACCACATGCACTACTTCGTATTTCGTAACTTATGGGGCTTAAGACTCTTGTGTGCGTTTACTGTGGAAATTATACAATATTCTGTGCATGTTGCTACTTATATTTTATAGTATATCCACTATTCTATTTGATTTACATAGATTTGTATTGTGAACTGTTTAATTATTAAAACCACGGGCCTGTTATAATATAGACGCAAATATTATTGCACCATCCTGTTTCGTATTTTTTGTAGATTTAATGTTGTGGTATCTAAAATTTTTGTTCGGCTAGCTAGACGAATATATCTAAAGTATATTCAATCATTTTTACAATATGAATAGGTCAGGCGTCAATCAACCATTACCATATTTGCTCATTCTTAAACATTCTATAATTAAAATATGTGCATGTGCGTCAATAAGTCTAAGTCGATCGTCATGTAGATTCATTCTCTAGAAACTATTTATTTATTTATGAATCCATCAGCTTCATAGCAGAATGAACGGTTACACATTTAATAGATATTTATTTATAAGTCAATAACTAATTGTAATAAGTTACTACACGTAATCACTATTAAAATTAATTCTAGATCATTATTACTACATAAGTGGGTGTCTTTATCTCACGATGTTATAGCTACCTTCAAACAACCATCTAATGATATAGAATTGTTCAAATTGACATTTAACAGCTTACCATTTGTGATATTAGTACTACAGTCTATTCATTGAAGTTCATAATGTTCAATTTAGCATTGTTACTAACATCACGCATTGTTCTCTAGTACTCACGTTGTGCGTAACTACATGATGAGATTTTTTGTCGAGGTAGAAAATTATCAAATGACCTTTCGGGCTGGTATTCGAATATATCATCAACATCATCACCTGAGCCAAAAGATGTCCACTGCTGGACATGGGCTTTCCCCCAAGCGTCACCACAAGGACTGGTCCTGACTGTCAATCAATCAATTGATTGTGTCTCGCATCCATCAGATTCCTGTGACCCTCGCCAGGTCGTTGGTCCACATTGTGGGAGGCCTTCTAACGCTGCGTCTTCCGGTACGTGACCACCACTCCAGGACATTCCATTCTCATCGACCATCCCCATTATTTAGTATATAATACTTCTAAATAATGGGCTGCACTATTCGATATCTTGATTGTTAGACGTAGTATAAAACTATACCTTACTAATACTTTAGAAATCTGCGGTTTCTTCTCAGTATTACGTGGTATTACTTTGTTCAAGATTGCAACTTTCCATGGATTGCATTCTGACTGATCTTTTGTTGCGTGTTTATAGGTAAAGATTACCTTTAAATGCATTTTCAACATTGTATGTCCTTTGTATTTAGGTATTGTCAAATGCGGTCTTTGCAGTAACGGTGTTTTTATGATTTCATTCATTATAATTACTGTACGGGTGCAGATAGCTCTGAATCGAGGATTTATGTTTATTTCATACTTTATGCACATAAAGATTTTGTATCTTGGTGGACTGCCTTGGTGGTGCCTTTAAGGATATAATAATAATAGGTTTTCTAGGAATACACCTACGTTTATCCCTACAATATTATTTATTAATCCATGAATCAGTCTTGCTTACTTTCCTGCTAATTTTGAATCGATTTTTCATTGCATCACTGCTTACCATTAGGTGGGATTGCAGTCAAGCACTAGTTTATGGTATAAAAAAAAACTTTAAAAAACTATAGATATTTTTTCTTGTTCAGAGAAGAATATAAATAATAATAATAATACCGAAAGCAGTACTCCTCAATACGGTTCGCAATGTTCGCATCGTGAGGAGGTGCCTTTCTCTGGAGTCCCTAACTACAGGTAGCTTGGAGAATTCTATTTTTTATATTTTTTAAATGTTTTGTTTTGTATGTTTTCCTAAAAGATATTAAAAAATATAACGAATATGTATATATAAGATGAATAAAGAGATAATAATAATACTATAGTTTTCACGGCATTCCATTTAATTTTGACAAAGATTTCATGAAGACCTTCAGAGATTTAGAATGAAACAGCTCATAAAATCATGGTAGTAATATCGTAATAGGTAAAATTGCTTTGCCTATACCTATTACGATTTATAAATTTGTTCATCTAAAGGAGCGGGACGGACTTGGGGCGGTACGGTACAGTCAGCATCAAAAGTCGATGAACAGAATCAACATAACAAAACACCTCGTTCGTTCATCTGTTCACAATAAAATGTTTTGTTATGTTGATTGTGTTCAGCGACTTTTGATGCTGACTGTACAATGACATGGTTTGATGATGAAACCGAAAAGTAGACACCAGAACTCCGTAATATATCGATGTATTCTAGTATCTTTGGGTTTATTCAAATTGTCTTGAGATGTACTCTGTCTATAAGGTAGTACCGACCGAACTGATAGATCTAATGATAAAAGTGGAAGGTAGGCACGGAAATTCGTCCGTCTGGCTTATAGAAATTATTGTGAGATATACTCTAGTAGTACTTTAGTAGGGCTATAAGTGATTTTAATGGTTGTATTCTATAGGTACTTTACTATAGAATTAACATACTATTTAGACTTCCTTTAGGTACAACAAAAAGCTTTTTAAAAAGGCCAGCCAACCGACAAGAACCGAATATTATTAAAAACATACTAAAATGTGTAAAATATCTTTAATTTTTGAAGTCGGTTTTACATAACAGACACGAAAATATAAATATTGTACTTGAATTTCATTGTTTTGCTTTGTTGAAACAGTTTGTTTAAATTCTTTATATTAACGTATTTATTCCTTGTGTTGTGACATTGTGTGCTCATTTATCATCTTATAATAAAAACATTAAATAAAAATTTGTAACTTTGAAAACTATGTCTAAATAGTGAATATTTTTTTCTAGGATCTACAAAAAATATTGGACAATGCCAAACATGGTGCCGTATATATGAACTTCGGATCTAATGTACGCAGTTCAGAGTTGCCAGCTGAAAAAAGAAACGCATTCCTCAACGTGTTTAGAAAATTAAAACAAACCATTCTTTGGAAATGGGAAGATGACAAACTGGAGAACAAACCAAACAACCTCATTGTAAGAAAATGGCTACCGCAAAAGGAGATCTTGTGTAAGTATTATGAATATTAAATATTTATAACAGAATCATAGTTCAGATTTAGATTTATGCTTTATTTACTAGTTAACATGCGTAATAAATAATTTATTCTTTAGATACAATATGAATATGAAACCGATGCAAATGATTTCACACTTTGTCAAATCTGGAATAAACAAACAATATTTCTCATTTTAATCACGTTTCTTTGCAGCTCATCCTAACATCCGGGTATTCATATCACACGGCGGGCTAATAGGAACACAAGAGGCCACATTCCATGGAGTCCCAATCGTAGGCATTCCAATATACGCTGACCAGTACAACAACTTATTACAAGCCCAATCTTTAGGCTATGGCAAAATATTGAAATATCCGCACATTAATGAACAAACATTGTCTAAAACATTGAATGAAGTACTAACAAATAATTCTTATAGGATAAAAGCAAAAGAGCTTTCGGCTAGGTTCAAAGACAGACCAATGAGTGCTTTGGATACCGCCATGTTTTGGATTGAATATGTGATTAGAAATAATGGAGCAGAATATATGAAGAACCCAGCTATGAAGTTAAATTGGTTTGCCTATACCATGTTAGATGTTTACGCATTTATTTTAGTTTTATTGTTCACGTTAGGGTATGTAATATCGAAGATATTTACGATTATAACAAACCTGTGCACGATGGAACCAGCGAAGAAGCAAAAGAAAAAATTTATGTAAATTATATGAATATGTGTGATAATTTTTTATTTCAAATTTGTGGTTGTACAAAATTGTCTTGTTTCAAATTTGATTACTTAGGGCGTGTTGGTTAACAAAAGTTTTTCGTAGTTAATATTTTCATGAAAACGATAATGTGGTGTTGCGTGTTGATTTAGTGAATAGTGTTGAATTTTGTTATTTATTTGTTAGTAAATGAAATGAATCGGATTATCCTGTGTTTATTTTTACAACATTATCTCAATCTAGTCTTTTCCCAATTATATTGGGGTCGGCTTCCAGTCAAGCCGGATTTAGCTGAATACCAGTGTTTTACGAGGAGCGGCTGCCTACCAGACCTCCACAACCTCCAGACCTCAGTATTTTTGCAAAATATTTTATACTAAACAACTAAGAAACTCAAGAAATCTTTTTTAACCTATCACATACCCGCAAAACGAGACACAATAGTAAGACAATGACAGCGCGGTCTCATGAGACCGGTCGGGTATTCAAACGAGCGGTATCAAAATTCATTGCGGAATGAAGTAGGAATTAGTATAATTATGTTGATATGAGGAAGAATGGGGCTGGGAACTGATCACTATCTCCTTTGTAAGCACGTAACCTGAAGGTGGTGATGTCACATTCCACTGTCTGCGTCCTTATTCTATTACTAAACAGTTTTCCCGTCCATCAGATTTTAGTTTCAACTTAATATTTAACAAATTTCAAAAAAATATTTTCTTGAGTCGTTTTAAAAATGTACCTAATTTTTGATATACAAAATAAAAACAGAGTCATCTACTTAAATAATATTGATAATTATGGTCATTCAAATCTAGTCTTGACATCCTGTAAATAAATCTAGATAAAAAATTGCTGTATTAGTTTATTATTAATTTATATATTCTATCTTGCGTTTTTATGATCTAAATGTATGCTGCATAAAATCTACCCATATAAAGAAACCAGTACGTGTTGGAATTTATAGATACTTGTGGGGTAAGTTTTTTATGTCAACATTCTTTACACCCGTAATTACATATTTCAATATTTAATCACCCGTGAAAAAATCGTATTGATTCTGGTTTTTTGTTTTTAGACACTAAGTCATGTAAGCATTTTTTATATATTACTAGTCTTTCAATATAGCACTCACAATGTGTTTTTCTGGTAACAAGAAAAAAATCCACCTTCTATTTTCCAAATTGAAAAAGCTCTAAACACGACCACAGCAAGCTCTAACACCGTACCTGAAACTACGTACAGTTTATAATTAGACAAATATTTGAAGGGAACATTGGTGTTTGAACAAGGCACAGGTTGGGGCGAGTCTTTTGTCCAGTGCCGCGGGAGAGTATGCTGTGGGCGAGTGCTTCCACTGACTTATGAATTTCGAATGCGACAGACTGAGATTGCGAACCTCTTTCGTGTGTACTCAGACTTTCATTAGTACGCACTTTGTTTTTATTTTTCTCGGTAAGTAGAAGTAGAAGTCTACTGTTGTATACAATACGTGTTTCTTAATGTGAATGAATGTGTTCAGTGAAACGATTTGAATTGCAATTTTGATATAATTTTACTTACTTCTCTCATTTTACATTTGCCGATTACTTACTTTCGTCTAGTTTTGTCAAGTTTAAGCTTCTATTTCTATTCTGACAATGGAAAAACTCTTATCAATCTGACATCATTCAGTCACATTGTATCGTCCACTATAATTTCTATGCAATAAATGTTATCATAGAATTCGTTTTGTGTATTAGGTATGCTATAGGATACTGAAAATTTGTTTCAAATTGTAGATTAAACTCGGTAAAACATGGCATAGTCGACGTGTGTGGTTGTGCTACTGCAACGCATTTTCGCAACGCATCTCCGTGGTTCCGGCACGGAACAAATAATTTTGTCTTATAGCATACAAGAGAGAAGTCAATCTACATAGACACCACTTTTTTTTTTTTCTGGTAGGGGAATCATCAGAATGACTTCCCCCGCTCTTGGGCGGAGCGGGAGGGCGTGTCAGACTCTTACTGACTAAACCCCTACCCCGTTCCTTCGTTGCCTTCGTTCTGGGGGGGACTCGGTGTCAACCTTTAGGAATACCACGTGTTCCCCCCAGAGGCTTCGGCCCTGCCGGGCCCCTACAGTTTGCTGACATCTCCTTGAGGCGCGCGTGGAACAGAACGCGCCGTTGACGACTGGGCTCGGTCCAGATTATTTCCAGACTGCCGGACAGCGAGCTACATAGTGCTCGCCGTCCGCGAACCCGCGCCTACGGTGGTCGGAAATCGGGATCGGGATCTCGGCGGCGGCGGCGTGAGGACCGTTCCCTCACGCGCTCGCGGTCAGCAGCCTCCTTCACGAGCATTACTGCTTCGCAGAAGGAGGCGACCGCATGCCAACCCTCCTCGCTCCGGACCATGCCCTGAACCAGGGCCCGGCGTGAGAGGTCACCGCTCCCGATAGCCTCCACAAGGACACGGCGGTGCTCCGCCCAAGCGGGGCACACTTCTACCGTGTGCTCCACCGTGTCCTCCGGGCGGTCCACACAGTGGCGACACCCGGGCGTCCTCTCCTGCTTGATTCGATGCAGGAACCTCCCGAAACATAGACACCACTTACGGACACGATATCTCGGACCGGTTGGGACCAGTGTGAATTGCGAGTGCTAGTGTCATCTGCTTGAGACACGCTATGTAATACACAGTATGTTCTTAACAAAAAATTTAAAATTGGATACTACAACGATAGTTTTAGTTTTTTGTGCATAAGCCAAAGCTGACAATCCCAGCGCGACAGCTAAGCCTAGGTATGAAAAGTGATACATACGTGAGATTAACTTCTGTACCTGTTTTGTTCCTAAAGTCATGCGAGTAATAAATATACTCATAAGTGTATATTGTACAATCAATTCGTCTCTTAGTGACTTAACCATCGTTATTAGTTATTCTGCATACGTTAAGATTCAATTATAATTATTATCGTTACTTAATTTCTTGAATGCCACAAGTCAAGATGAAAACAAAATGTAACAGTGTATTTATCTTATTGTTTGTGATTATACAATATTCAGTCTGGGTGTATTGTGTACGTGAGTTTCCATGTTTGTGAACGCATCCATTATACAATATTAATACATAAGGCTTTTTTATTTACTTTTATTTATTTTGTTACGACAATAGGTACAAGGTATTTACAGTATAATAAAAACTAACTCTAAACTAATTAAAACTAACTTAAAACAAACTAAAATAAAAGGCTTTTTTATAGTTGGGAAATCGTCAGAATGACATCTTCCGCTGTTGGGCGGAGCAGGAGAGCGTGTCAGAATTTTACTGATTAGGTAATACTCACTCCTTTGTTCCTTCTTTGCCTTAGTACCAGGGCCTCGGTTTTCCTGACATCTCTAAAAGGCGTGCGTGGAACAGTACGCATTGTTAAAGACTTGGGCTCGAACCGGATGATTATCGGACTGTCCGACGGCAAGCTACTCATTGCTCACCGTCCGCAAGCCCGCGCCTACGGTGGTTGGAAATCAAGATAGGAATTCCGGCGGCGGGGGCATGTCGGCGTGAGGGTCGTTTCCTCTTGCGTGCGGCCGCCTCCTTCACTAGCATAACTGCTTGCAGAAGGAGGCGACCGTGGGTAACATTAAAAAAAAAAAACATTTTTTTCTCCAGTATTGAACCCTAACTCCCGTGACAACCATGGTAGTCGCAGGAACTGCTATCAAAAGTTGATAAGGAAGAAATATTTTGGAATATGCGTCACCGGTACTGGACCGTAGGATCGGTAGAAGTTATGTCAAGATGTCAAGATTGTGTTAACATATGAGTAAGAGTTATTGGCACTAAGAACGTTAAACTTTGTCCTTGTTAGTTAGTCATCATGAATAATAATTGGTTACATATATTGTGTTACAAGCATTGCGTAACTTAGAAGTTTTATATCTAGTTTAGTTATAGGTACACTAGAAAATTCTGCAATTACATTGTCGATAAGAAATACATAATTATAAACATACATGAAACTTCCTTATTCTATAAGTTAAAAGCTTGTCACCTGTCTAACATTTTTCCTATTCATGGTAAATAATTATAAGAACAGAGTTATACTATAGTTGTAAAACAGGTTGAAGTAGGTAGGCTGCTGATAATGACTCCATTTTAGAGTTACTTATTATATTTCAAAGTAAAAGAACCTTCTAAGTTGCCAACCAATCTTCTGTTATATTTTTAGAAACAAGTAACGTTCATCGGCTTTTTTATCCTCTTGTGTGGAGCGGGAGGGTGTTTTTTTTAAGGTGGGAAATCATCAGAATTAGTTCTCCCGCTTTAGGTAGAGCGGGGGGGGTGTGTCTGACTTTTACTGACTAAAACCCACTCCATTGTTCCTTCTTTGCCTTTCGTTCCGGGGACCGGGTTACCATTTCAGAAGAAAAAAAATGTTCAAAGAGGTCTTTGAGGTGCGCGTGGAACACTACGCACTGTTGAAGATTTGTGCTCGGTCCGGGTGATTACCGGATGGCCGGACGCCGAGTCGCTCGCCATCCGCAAGCCCACGCCTAAGGAACGCTCATCGGTTAATGACTGCTTAAAGGCTTCAATTCCGGCTCAGGTAAACAGAAATTCCTTGGCTTTGAGCAATTTATAAACTGTAGTACGAGTAAAGGAGCCAGTGAATTCCTCATCTATACTAATATTATAAAGAGGTAAAATTTGTAAGTTTGTAAGTTTGTATGTAGGGGGTAATCTCTGGAACTACTGATCCGATTTGAAAAATTCTTTCATTGTTAGATAGCCTATTTATCGAGGAATGCTATAGGCTATATACCATCACGCTACGACCCACGGGAGCGGAGCAGTAACGAAAAATGCGGGTGAAACCGCAGGGGACAGCTAGTTTAGGATATAATAATATCGTTAGAAATTTAAAAAAAATTACAGATTCCATCATGCAGAAACCTAAAGTAGTTTCAGAGTGCTAGTGCAGCATACGAAACAACGATGGTAAAATTGCCTTTTTTATTTTACCTAATTCCAAATTACAGGCTACCTCACATGATTCATCTCTAAATAGAGACATACTCATATATACATACCATTGATAGAATGCAGAGAAAACTTTCTATTCATTCGCGAGGTCCTTTCATTACTCATCGATTTTCGTACAGACGAGGTAAAAGTACGCTTTGCATTCACACACACGTATCACTAATTTATCAGTCGTCTGTCTGCAGCCCTGAAAGGTAAATGTAAAACTAACAGAGTTTGGACAGGACGCAAATTAAAATCAACATAGGTTCTGGCAACGGCAGTGCACGGCGACCATTCGTTCGGTTTTCGGATCCCTTTTTTGTCTAATCTCCTGTTGATGTCTGACGTAGGAACTCGTAGATTTTCACGCTTTTTATTGGGATCAGGATTGAGACTTTAAAATTTTTCTTTTGTTTGAATAATGAATTATGGAATTTATCTGTCTGGCTGTGCTGATCGGTTAGAGGTTTCTAAGTCAGTTAAATACTTAGACTATTGGATTATGGTTTTACGATGTGTAAACAAAATAGCGGTAATAAAGCATGTTATTATTTAATTTGGGGCGGATACTTTAAGGTGCTTTCCAATAGATTAAAAACTTTCAATCAACTTGAGCCTCTTCATTGAATCTTTGCTATCAATCTATCATATATCACTTCTATAAATATTTCAAATACACCTTATTCCTTCAATTCATTCTCCGTTATCCAATCTGTTTTAACCCTTTCGAGTCTGTTACTAACAAAATATTCCTCATGCCTTTATCCCGTTTGGAGTGGTTCAATATATACTACAATTATGTTCTCAATTGCGCAATGTGCAAGCCTGCAGGCCTCTCCAAGGGTGGCTCTGTTTCGGGCCACTAAGCTTACGCCCCCCATTACACATCTTAGATTCGGTCTAGACTGTTATAATGGAATAGCACTGTGGTTGCACTGTATTGCTGCGTGCACTATGCATACAGAGATGTTCGTGAAATTGTAAGCGTAACTAGAGTTTAGGCCTTACAAAAAGACTGGGCAAGTGCGAATTGAACTCGCGGAGGGTTCTGTAAAAACTAACTTATAAAAATTGTTCAATCCCTGAAATTTTCCAAATCGGAAAAAGGTTTTTTTTAATACGTAACTACAAATTTACAGTTTTCGGATTTATTCCTATACTTGTGTTATAAGACCTTGCTTCATGTCATATTTCAGGGTTCTACATCAACAGGAAGTACCCTATGAATTTTTAATCCCATGGGAGTGTCGAAATATACGCTTTTGCGACATAAACGGCCGGATATTTTTTTTGTTGAATTAGATTTTTTCTCAGCTCAGGGACCGCAGACCTGAGTAATATGGTTTTAAGTTCAACTCGATACTTTTTTTCAACGATTCTAGATCAACATGTCTGTTGATCACAGACAGATAGCAAAGTGATCCCATAAAGGTTCCGTTTTTCCTTCATAGGTACGGAACCCTAAAATCAGTATCGTCACATTTTAAACCATTTATTATTCTTCGAAATAATTGATGACACTGTCTAATTAACAACTCCAAACACCACACACTTCACTTAGGAAAATCCTCCCAAATTATTCAAAGGAACGACCCAACCTAATTAGTATCAATTTTATCTGCAGACGACATAAAAGCAATTATTCGCCGCAGTGCATTTAGCGCAGACTACGGATACGAGGCATTGGCACAGGAGACTACAGAAGGGCCATTAGAAAAGTACTTACATGAGATTTACTGGAGAGCTTTACCTTCGTTCTTCGGCTAATCTTTTTTTTAAATAATATAAACCAGTGCTTCACTGAGATCCCGCCTGATGGTAAGCAGTAATGCAATCGTTGATGGCGAAGCGCACTAGTTTATTAAGAGCCTATTCACTCTACCTTTGAAGGCACCTAAATTATAATCAGACGGGAAGACTGCATCAGGCAAATTGGTCCAGTCCTTCGATGTGCGTGGTATAAACGAAGAGGTGAAATGCTACGTCCGGACCGTAGAGGTGTTAAAAATGTAAGGGTACATATTCGATGTACGTTGGGTTTTCCGATGGTGGAAAGGTGATTGCGGAATCAAGTCAAACATATCTCGTGCACACTCTTGAAAAAGTATTCTGATCTCTTGTAGTTTCCTACTAAATCTCTTTTAGTGTTCTACTAAATCTCTTGTGCCTTCAAAGGCTGAAGAATTACCAATACTGGTATTGTCCTGCTTAGGGCTGCCGGAGATTGCTGCTTGCCAGAAGCTCAGGGCTAATGTAGATATGATAACGCTTGAGTGACGTACAGAAGTGGTCGTTGGTGAGTTTGTTTTTGTTAAATGGTTTTATTTATTGTATATGAGTGTATTTGCATGTGAGTGCGTTTATATTTGGGGGGGGGCGTGTATAGGATAGTGTGTATGTATGTTTATGGTGTTTGTTGTGTGCTGTGGTTTTGAGTGAGGCTGTGTGTGTACTAGTGCTCTTCAGAATGAATGTTAGACAATTGAATAGAATAATATTATGTTTAACTCCCGTTATCTCTTTTGAACGTAACCTATCTATGTCCGGGTGCCCTTTGACCACGAAATCATTGTTCAGCGGTTAGATCAAGTTTTATTATAAATGACAAAATAAACTACTACTAAACGAAAGATAAAGAACGAAGAGATTTATTGTATAAACTGAGCAATAAAAATTATGCAAAGTGTTGTTTGATAAATGTATGTATTTGAGCATTACAGCTTTTGCTAATATAGCAAATATTGTTGTAGTAAACTAGTTTCAGCCGGTGACTTTACCCGTGTGAAAGTAGATTTCTCGATATAAACTTTGGACGCCAGTTTGAGGGGTACATTTTGGAAAAAAATCATAGCACACGTCAAAATAACTTTTTCTATGTGCAGAGTAACAGTCGCCTTTTATATTCATAGAAGAACAAATCGCGAAGATAGAAGAGCGGCACCCTCCCCAAACTTCTCTGACGAACGTCATAACCAACATTTACTATAGCCATGTTACCTCATTTAAGTCGTCGAGTGAGTAGGTACCTATCTAAGTTTCCATAGAAAGTGTGGTCAGTGCCGCCTCTAGCAGTCGCCAAGTTATCTCCGTGTTCTGAACCTTCTGTCCTTACCCCTCTATGATTTAGCGCCGACTACAGATACGCGACATTGGTCTATTTCGAGGCCAGGCCTATCTCATTAAGAGTTTGCAATTAAAACTTTGCAATCTGGCCGCCGTTCTGAAGGGAATTAACGCCAATGCCAACGCTTGGGAAATGAAAATCAGTCTTGAACGTCATAGAGATTTCGCTGGATTGGGACTTGTTAGCGATTTGTAAGTTATTTTAGTTTCGGGCTTATATACTTGAATGGACCAGATTGGGGTTGATTTTTTGTTCGCATTACCAGCTGTTATTATACTGTAAGTATCCGTCGGTTTTCTGGTAGGTAATGACTTATTTCTTAACCTCAATTGTCGTATAAACACGTGCCATTTTTATAGAAATGTGCACTTTTGCTACAAAACTCAGTACCAACAAAAACGAACGCATCTAGCTCCCTTTTGTACTCCAAAGATAGGAGGCATATTACAAAAGCATGATGAAAAATAACAAGCTTTTATTACATTGCGTTCTTTACACATGTGTTTGTACATATAAAATCCGCATACGCTTTTTATGCCGGCCGTCTATGTCCTAGCATGGCGTGGAACTTTTTGCTTGGCGAGCGCGGACAAAAACGATATTTATACCCGTCACAATGGCGTGATGTACCGTGTGGAATTGAATGGAGACCGTGAGAGCCTTTTGTGATATTATATCAGTTCTAGTGAGGATGTTTCATTTGTGGAGTTGCCACGGGATTGTATGGATCGTGTTTTTTGTGAAATGTGAGAAAAACATAGTTTTTTTTTTCACCTCTTTGACGTACCAATTCATAAAGGATTTTGGCCACACTGTAGGTATCTAGTGTGAAAAACTATTTTTTGTTTTTATCATTTATGTCTTTTTTTCTGGTTTTAATGATGATTGGCCCAAAGTAGGAAGCAAAACGTTGAAAGACCTTCCTCAAGGTTTATTTTAAGGTGTTTCTATCATAAAAAAATCCCCGATGACTTTTGGAGCCGGAGGGCGTATCAAACTATTACAAGCTAAAACCACACTTGAGTTCTTCAGTTGTTTTTGGCGTTTTAAGATTATGAGCTTTTTTTTCAGAAAATCCCAGTTTTGGGCATCTCCTCTGCTGAGATTTAGAGGGCGTGAGAAGCCTTCTGAGAAGATTTTTTTTTTTGATGATTTCCTACGAAAAAAACCGTGAACATCTTTCGTTTGCCGGTTAAGTATGATGACGTATTACGTGTAAAATGTGAGGGAGACCTTCAATCAGTTTATTTTTGCTAACGACGGTTAGCAATTTATTAGGCACTCGATAACGTCTGAAAACTTTGCTTTAACATTATCGGTACCCAAACCGTCTGGAACTAAGTTTTCTATTTAGAAATTGATTTCAGGGAGTTGTTTGTTTTAGAATTTCTAATAATGTATACCTATCTATAGATTAACATCAACTATTGAAGAAGTACAACAACATAATTTCATCATTTAGAGTCTGGTTTTTGATACCTGTATTTTGATTGAATTTTGAAACTGACTAAAATCCTGTTCCTTTAGTTCCTCTTCGTGTTCCAGGATCGCGTTGACGCTTTCAAAGAATCCCGCAGTATGGCTACCAAAGACTACTATAGTATGATGGCTACCTTAATCACGCAATACTTTGTTAAATGCAACTGCACAGTAAAAGTCTGCTACATTCAAGAGGGTGGGGATTTGTAACTTATAACTGACGCAGAAACCTTCCAAACTTTGCCATGTCCGGTAGTTACTCAGATACCCGCGAAACGAGACACAATAGTAAAACAATAACAGCGCGGTCTCATAGGATTTTTATAAATAGAAAGATGCGTGCTTTGGATGCTTGCGGTTAGGGCCGATCCTCACAACGCGCTACTACTCCCCATGCCTGTCCTACTGTCATACATAGCATGGTTTGAGCTGCTTGGCCGCACACCAACCTTTCAGCGGTACATTTTCATAGCATATTAATTTACTCGCACAGTTTTATAGCTCAGCATTAGTGGAAACGATCACATGGTTTCGTAGCTAAGTTTTTACCCACATAAGCTGTAAAACACATCTCAGGTGAAAAAGCACACATATCGATTCGAAAGACAAACGAATAAAATCGAAAATTTCCTGTTATTGAAATACAACTTTAGTTTAAACAAGTACCTAGCTACCCCAAAAGCCGATGGGGTGGGAAAACCCAACCCTTCACAAATTGGTTCAACCAAACTTACATTAAAATATGGAAAGATACACAGTTCCCCAGTTACCTGATACATTATTATGTACATAACATTAAACAAACCAAGCTAAGTACACAATGTATCATATTTATATAGAAAATGTCAAACGGTTCATTGTTAAAGTTTGCTCGTAACAAAATTTGACATTAAATTACAAACTTACCAACTTCAAAGTAATGGCTTTAATTGAAATTTGTTTTAACATTAATTTGTTCCGAGTTTAGAGTTCGGGAGCTGAAAATTACGATGAAAGAAGAAAGGGCGAACTGAAACAAACTCCTGTCCCTTTTGTATATAGAACATTGTTAATGTACACATTAATGCTACGTACTGAATTCATGGTTTTCTGTTTCGTTGATAGTTTTATTTCAAAATGTGTTTGACGTTTTAATTGAGACATTTAAATATTTTAAATGACTGTAATTAATGAGTACACTGCGTAGCTATGTATATTTTTAATTTAAAAAAGTAAGGAAGCGCTCATGATATTTTAGCCACATTAAAAATGATAAAAAATGTAGGCACTACAACTGCCAACTGAGTTACATTTGATAAAATTACTAATAACCCTAATTAAAAGTGTTATGTGATCTTTTTATCGCAAGTCAGCGGGATATTTTCGAAGATGCGAAGTGCTTATTAGATAAATAATTATATAACTGACGTCAAACATTAAAAATAAAATATTGTGATCATCATTAGAACGATACATGTAGGAACCAGATAAGAATTACTGATTTAGTGAGTTTGGGAGCAGAAATGAGTGAAATAATAATTATAGCACAGTAAATTATGTACTTTCTACCAACACAGTTAAATAGATATCTAATCTGCTTGTAGACAAATGTGCAGCATCTACACTAATATAATAAAGAGGTAAAGTTTGTTTTTTTGTTTGTATGAGGTAATCTGCGGAAGTACTGGTCCGATTGCTAAAATTTTTTCACCAATTGAAAGCTGCTGTATTCCTGAGTGACATAGGCTACATTTTATGCACGCGGACAAAGCTGCGGGCTAAAGCTAGTTGTTAATAATCTTCCCGACTGAATTACGACCACGGTGGCCAACCTCAACGAAGATTCGTCAGTTACCATTTCAGCCGCAAGACAGTCACTGTTGGACGTGGACTTCCTTCGAGGGTTTTCACCACAACGACTGGTCTCGGGCTGTGGATTGTTTGAAAGAATATCCATCTCACAAAATACACTAAAGGTACTGGGTTTGTTAAAGTCTGTCACTCTCTCTCGTTCCACCCAAAGCGTGCGTAGTCACTTGATGATATCTGACGTAAAATAAAAAGGGTCTTTTACATCTCGTGTTCTTTCTCGCAAGAATATAAACTATGGTCTATCGGTTTAGATGGTTAACTAAAGGTAAGCAATCTTGGTATGTCTTTTTATATTAAAGAGGTCGTATGTAATATACACGAAGATTATTTAAATTTAGTTTATTAGCTAACATCGATTTAAGTAAATACCTATTTGCAAAGATTTTCCATACAATTTTTAGACAATTTTTCGATAAAAAGACATGCCAAGATTGTTTACATTTACTCGTAGTTAATTACCTAAACCGATAGACCATAGTATGATTATTTTGCGACATGATTAAACCTTCAAGAAGTGATCTGCAAATTTTGATAACCAAGTTTATAGCCACTTTCAGGGTAATTAATTTACTTAGTATTAGTTTCCTCAGATTACCGCAATAATCTTTACGAGCCTAAAATAAGCGTAATAACCTGATTTCCTACTAAAATCAAAACACGGTGAGCAGCGGAGTGCCTCGGATCTTTTCATAGCAAATTAATCAATTAAAGCCTTGACTCCAGGGAGGCAATCGCTGGGTGAAGCCTAAATATAACAGATTACATTAATCTCTTACGATATAACGGATCCGAAAGGCATGGACGCGATTTTCGCGTTTATTCTACTACTAATTGGGGATAAATTGCAGTGAAGTAGGTTTTGGAGCTTGCCTTATGGTGATGGGGAATAATAAATTAGGTAATTTGGAGTTTGAGTTGGTTTTTTGGTTCGTTTTTATGGTAATGGCACGGCTAAATTAAGTTATTAATGGTTCTCTTAGATGGTAGCTCCAGAAAATTTGGTCGCAGTGATCACTGTGATAGTGAGGCTCAAGGGAGACTCCAGACTCCAGAGTCTCCTTTGATGTACCTTCTTATCTTCACATATACTTCATGTGCCCTAACAAATTCTGGGGTGGACACGAGGAACCTTTGCATAAATGCTTTCAAAATCTGTCCACAATTAACGAGAATCGATAAAATTTATTTTTTTAAAGATACAACTGACCATGTTACATCCTTTTTTTGAAGTCGATTAAAACATCATACGGGATAACATTAATGCTTCAATCGACAACTGAGCTGAGTTTTCTAAATCTTATTTTCAATGTAAACTTATATGAAAGGTAGCTATGAAATTCATAATTAATACTTTTGCATCTGTTATTGGGTCAAAACAAAACTAATTATAACTATGCCCATTTACGATCAAAACTGTGAACCTTTAGAAAAGGGTTTTAAATGGAGGCGAATACATTTTAATGAAAGTTTGATGATCGTATACGAACATTATGAACCGCTATTTGTTTATTGAATATTGGAAACTAAATTGTAAATTAATTTATACATATTCCATACTAATATTGTAAACGCGAAAGTTTTTAGGTATGTATGAATGTATGATGATAATGTGAGAGAAGAACAAACATCCGTACGTTTCTTTTTTTACTAAGCGTAGACTCGCGTTTAACCACTATAATTATTATCTGATGGTAAGCGAGATGAAACGCGTGTTACCAAAGCAGTTATGAATTATATGTGGACGGATGGAGAGGAAGTAGGAGACCAAAGAAAAGATGGATGGATTGTGTGAGGACTGATATGAAAGAAAAGGGAGTTGATGATAGCATGACGGGTGACAGGAAAGAATCGAAGAAAAAAACATGTTGCGCCGACCCCAAATAATATGGGATAAGGGCAGGAAGAAGAAGAAGGTAAGCGACGATGTTGTGGCCGACGATGGAGCACGCTTGCCTAAATGTCTTTCTTATAAGGTGTTTGGATAGATGTTTTGTTCACGCAAAATGTATTGAATGGATTTCGAAACTTGATATATATGCTAGTACACTATGTCCTGGAATAGCATATAGAATTTTTTTTATCCTGGGAGTCTATCCTATGTTCCCTTGGGAAAAAATTCAACTATCACGCGGGCGAATCCGCTGGTAGCAGCTAGTACTACAATAGCCCTATGTCATACATACCTATACAACATGTTAACTAAAACGTACGAACCACAAATATACAGCTCAAAACTATTTCCCGCCCAGGAACTCCTTTGATGGTTCAGCTTTTCTATTTTTAAATCGCTTTACGCCAACAGTGAAACCAATTTCATACTCCGACTTAGAGATGGTACCTAGCGAGATTATCTCGTATTTCTAGGCACTCGAACTACACGACTATTCCATTTATGTTTGTGAAGATATCCCTGGGACTCTAATTTTGGAATGTCGCTTCAGTTGGCACTTTATATTATGCAGTTGTCAAAGACATTGTCAGCAATACCATTTATTATTTGAAAGGTAGAGAAAATATTCTCTTGTTGATAGGTATGCTAGGATTTTGCTCGCGACTTCGTTCACAAGAATGTTACTTAGATACCCGCGAAACGAGACACAATAGTAAAACAATAACAGCGCGGTCTCATAGGACCGGTTGGGGATTCAAACGTTAACAACTTTAACATTCCTATCATATTTTGAGGGTAGTTTAAGAAACTAATAATGTCAGTCTTTATCATTCATTTAATTTAGTTAAAACTTGTGTCAAGTTTCAAATTCATCCATATAATCTTTAACATACCATTAATCGTATTAAAAAATGAGGGTAGTTTTGAAGAACAAATATGACAAACTTTATATTTATTTAGGTTACTATATGGCTTTTAAGTTTTAAGTATACTGACTCAGGGGACAAGATTTTGCATACAAACGAAATTTCCCTGTTTCCCCTTACCCCCTTAGAGGTTGAATTTCCAACAACCCCTTCTTAGTGTTTGCCTACTACGTTGTAAGAGAAAGCCTTGTCCAAAATTTTACGATCCTAGTCCCAGTAATTTTGGCTATGCGTTGATATGTCATTCGTTTCACCTTTTAAATATATCTAGCTTCTGCCAGTGGTTTCGTCCACGTGAAAATAGTTTTTTTTCTATACAACTGGATCCAAATTTCATCCCTTTACAGGGTGAATTTTGAAAAATATTTTCTGAATGCTAGTTTACGCTATAAAAGGAAGTTATGTGCAAAATTACACGTTCCTATAGTCTTTTTTACATAGCATGAGTTGGGTGACAGCAGGACGAAAATATGCATCTTTAAGATGAGAAAAAAGGGTAGATATCTACATTGCATAAATCTGACAGCTGTCACCGAAATCATCCTATAACAATTTTAGTATAGTCCTAGTAGTTTTGGCTGTGCGTTGAGATACGAGTATCTATCAGTCAGTTTCTAATTTTATGTCTGAATAGTTACCTCCGTTCTTTTTTGATATATCTTTTTCTTTATATAATTTTACGGCTTGTTGTGGTTACAAAAGTAGGTAAGCAATTTAAATAACTTAAATAGCTTCATTTAAACGTCAAAATAACTCAGTGGTCCGTTTTAAATGAGAAGCGCCAACACAAAAGCCCGTAGCAATAACCATGAAGACGAAAATTTGCGTTTTTAATATTATCAACGTTTTCGTGTGCTTAAAATAGGAGCGCCGAATAAAATGTATGCTAATCTGACATTTGCATATGACTGGGAAAAATCAGTGGCCCATTAAAGAGTGTCCTTACGAGTGTGAAAGGATGGAGTGGCTAAAATACAGTTAACAAGGGCGTAAGAGGTGCCATTAAAGGTCTAAGACCTTCCTTGCTCTCCCGTCGTTTGTCATGCAAATAGAGAGTGAATAATTTATAGAAGATTCATCCCTCTGCTTTACGAGCATCCCCATTGTTGAGGAAATCGGATGATATAAGAAGACCGGTGTATCTAGATAAATACCTTTTACATTGTTATGATGATACTCTTTGTTTGGTGGAGCGGACGTCGATGTGTTTCGGAAAGTAAGTGTTTTTGTTATAGGTACAATTTTCTGTTTGTTTGTTAAAGGAATATTTTGATAATATCTATGCATAAAGTCGTAACATATTTTTTGAGTAACATTGTATTATAAAAAAGTAAAATAAATATTATTTTTTACTAGATTCTGAGGAGTAGGGCATTCACCCGCTTGAAAATAATGTTTATCTATACAATCTTTGGAAATCCGTTTCATCACATTAGGGGGTGAATTTAGGAAAATCCTTTCTTAGTTCCCGTCTAATCCATAAAAGGAAACCTTGTTCAAAATTTTAAGCTCCTAGTGCCAGTTGTTTTGGCTGTGCGTTGATATGTCAGTCAGTCAGTTTCTATTTTTAAAACACATTTACATCCAGCAATCTTAATCTGATTATTAATTAAATATTGCAAATTTGATTAATTATTATTACTGATATAACTAATTACTTATATCAGTAACGAAATTTTTATAAATTACAAAAAAAAACTCCTGAAGAAATACAGTTTTTGTCTTACGACCGTATACGTAGGGGAAACCTTTTTGTTTTTATTTTTAAACGGTTTTATTTGTACTTCCACCTGACTAAGAACGTTAAAATTACATATTTTTGAAATAAGAATCATTTTGCACGACCTTGGATATGGCAGTACTATGCTACAATAAGCATTGGCCGTTTGCCTCTGCTTTGCTTCTGCAGATGATACAATTTTTTTTATTTCTTTGTGCAGAAACTGTAGTAGGGATACGGATAAACCATATTCTAGAATAGCATATACGATGCCTAATTCTGTGTTTTTATTTCTTGGAATTGGTTTCCTTGGGATAATTTTCTACTGTAACGCGGGTGAAGCCGAATTCAAATGTTTGTAGTTTTGTTTGTTATTAATAAACTCCTAAATTGATTTTATAAATTCTTTTACCAGTAAAATGCTATTTTATTGCTGAATGACATGGGCTATACCTATTGCATTTGGGCAAAACCTAGTCAAAAATTAAGTCACCATAAAATTAGTAGTTTATCGATATTTTATTGTGTTATGGACACCAGCATAGGAACGCTGAGCTTTAAAAGAAAAGAAAGAAAACACGTTTATTCCGCCCTAAATGGACGCACAATAAAAAAATAAAAATACATTAAAACTATTAAACAATTCTAAAATAAAGTACACTAAAAACAACTGTCGAGCCTGTGTACACCCGGCATAAACTCTATGGCATCATAGACACAGAACACAGTTGTCTATGATGTTAGTGCATTATCTGTGGTCACTTGCATTTGACCTTGGCCGACACGACCGACAGAGACAAACAATGAAACAAAACGTAAACATCAAAAGAAACAAGACCCCCATCTAACCAAAAAAGGTCCTACACAAAAATTAGTGACATTTTGTTTTGTATGCAAACGCAAAATAACCACAAAACGTAGTACAATAAATTATGTGGCACGTCTGTAAGCTAGTTAAAATTAAATATTTCACTCGTCTATGCAAAGAAAAACTTAAAAAAAATTACATTGTAGTTCGTGTTCTGAAATGCAACGTTTTTCGCATTCATATCTGCTAGCTTTTTGTCCTAGGACGAGAATAAATGGACACACTGTCCGCATATGGCCCCACTGTGTGTTGTTTCTAAATTATGTACACTTTTTTTTTTAATAAGGAACAGTGTAAACTCGTCTCTCAAAAGTAGGTAACCTTTCTGTAGGTTTTCCTGTTGGATTGGCTTATAATTTATATCGACATACGTACAATTAATGTGTTGGGAACACATTAATTGTGTATACCTACAGATAAACTGTGGAATTCCCAGGAGCCTTTATTTTCTGATAGCTACGGGGATTTTTAAAGTAAGAATGAATATGTTACTTCTGGGTAAGCGTGCGCCGCCGTCAACCACATCATCGCGTTACCATCAGGTGAGATAGTATTCAAGCGCAAGCCTATCAATTGCAAAAACAATTAGATAATGTTAAACGCTTGTTTTAGTTAGTAGAACAGTTTAAAAAAATGCAGTTTTCTTTTTGATATCAAAAAGAGGATCAAAAATTAAATATTATAAATTAGGTCAAAGTCGTTGAGGCGTTACTTGGGGGAGACCTACGACCAGAAGTGGAAGTCTTTCGGCTGAGATGATCATGATGAGGTCAAAGTTGAGTATTTTAAAGATATGCAGATGGTTAAGTAATAGATTTTCCTCAGTGTTTAGTTTCTATTTTTAATTCATCAGCATTGTGCATTATAGTAACTCATTGCTATGTACTAAACATCAGGCGATACTAATATACGAGTAGTACTAGTGTAACGTAAAGAATAAAATATAAATAGAAAATTTTCAAGTACTTATTGCATTAAAAATAGTTATATGTAGACAAATAAAGTACACGCAAAATTATTAACAACGTAGGTATGTATATAGTTATTAAAAATTATTACCATAACAATACTAATACAAAAGTATTCAATTTGAAACAATAACAGTCGATCGATTGAAAGGTTGTGGGTTCCAGACCTGACCCCGTTGATCTATTGTGGCGAACCCAATGCCAAAACAAGTCAATTTAGATTATAGTTAGAGGGATTATCAGGTGTGTTATCAAAATAAATATATAGGACATACAATTGAAATGCACAACAATGCATACGGTTAATAGCCCAATTAGAAAATTAAGCTACAATCATAATAAATTCACTCAAGCACTAAATTTTTGCTTAAATAATAATTTGCTCAGATTACTTGTGTTTTTACAGTGTTTTTTTTATTTCTTAATAATTGTTTTGTTTTTATTTCATGGGGATATAATCACCATCACCAGCTTTTATTGCCTAAAACCACTACTATTTATTGTCAGTGGCTTCCCTTTCATACGTTTCCCCCTGGTCCAAGCAGACATATTCCCTGCTGGGCCCCTAAACTTTGCTACTACGCACAGTCGACGACTCGGCTCGTTTCTTGCAGGATTCTTTACCCATTGCTCTTCGTCCGCAAGCCTGCGCCTGTGGCGGTCGGACATCACTCGTTCGATGTGCGTTCCATCACTCTTGCGGCCACCTTTTCCGCAGAAGAATGTGACTACCTCCCATAGCTTAAGCTTCTCCACCCATGCAAGGCACATCTCCACCGTAGGTATGTCTCTCCCAACTAGCTTGGAGTCGGCTTCCAGTCTAACCAAACGCGGTTCAATACCTAGCATTTTACAAGGAGCGACTACCTTAACATAATAAATAAAAAAACAATATCACAGTAAAAACACACACCTTCAAGAGCCTAATTAGTTGCTAAGATGTACACTTACGTAATCCAGCTAAGTTTCTCTCCCAAGCTCTCTGGCAACGCACTAAGTATGTAATAACTGCGCTCTAGGAATGTTAGTTGTTTAAACTAGGCTCCTGACTAGGAAAAGCGTGCAGGAGATTAAACGTTTACTTTGTCTGTCCTCTGCTTAGTTTTTAGTTCTACATGTCTGTTTATTGTGGTACTGCGTACAAAGGAAAATGTTATAAAGCGAGTCAAAGCAACATTTTAGTGTGTTTTTTATATCGTTGTACAATGTAAGGTACCTAGGCATCATCATTTTTGTAAATATAATTTTGAAGGTAATGTTGCCGCAGTGGTTGAGCGGAGCGGTTGGCTCCTGCGCTGTGTGTCGTGGGTCCAATTTCTAAACGGAAAAAATATTTGTATGGCCTACAGATAGTTGTATCGGATCTGGGTGTCTTGTGTATTGAGATACAGAGGAAATAATTCTGTTTCGTTGATGCGTTTCATCATCTTCTTCATCATCATCATTTCAGCCGAAAGACGTCCACTGCTGGACATAGGCCTCCCCCAAGCGTCGCCACAGCGACCGGTCCTGTGCGTCTCGCATCCATCGGATTCCCGCGACCCCTTCCAGGTCGTCGGTGCGTTTACAAATATATATTATAATCTTAAAAAAATAATTTCTAGAAAAGTGGGTCCCAATGCACTTTATGCCATTTTTCATCAATTCACAGCAATAAGAAACAAATAATAGACAGGAATATGCGCTCAGGAAAATGTAAAGTGGGTTCATTGTTATTATCATAGCTTAGATATTTGGAAGTGGTAAGCAGTGTCAGAATACAAATTACTTTGTTTAGATTCTATGCAGATTAAAATGTTGTCAAAAATTTGGTAATTGTTAAAATGATTTCATTTTGTTGTTTAACGTTTGAATCCCCAACCGGTCCTATGAGACCGCGCTGTTATTGTTTGACTATTGTGTCTCGTTTCGCGGGTATCTGAGTAATTAAATTTTGTGAAAAACTAAAGCAATGAAAGTATTTGCAAGAAGATGAGACAGCTTTGTTTGATATGACCTTCTATCGTCATTAGGTAGTTTATGGAAAACTGTATTTACTTAACAAAAATAATATTACACTTCACCTGTGGGGAGGTACATTTATCATTAAAGAGTCGTTATCATATTGTTTTTAATGTGATAAAAGTGAAGACAAATAACAAATAAAAGTGAAATAATGTTTGTCATAATATTGTTCCAGGCAATAACAATCTTGTTTCTTACGTAATAAGGTCTTAAATTAAACGGACACACCCTCAAAATTCTCGCATGGAAATTAGATAACTGACGCACACATGCGCACGAGTTACGCAGAGCATACACAGAGTGACGTAAAGTTCACCGATGTGAAGATAGCAACGGAACGCTATTTTAACAATCCTTCGCGTCTAGGTCTCCGGCGAGGTTATGAATTGGAGAAATTCTTTTAACATATTGTGTAAAAGTGTAAATTTGAGTAAATTAATTGCGTTTGTAAATTAAATAATAGTGATACAAAATTCCAATAAAATAAAACGTAGTGTAAGCGTCAGTGCCCTAGATTCGTGATAAACAAGAAACAGTAAACAACTGATTGTGAGCGTCACACCACTGTATTTGTGTCGAGCAGTGAAACCGGTCGCAATGGCTGTGTCAGTGTCCACTAAATTGTTGTCTTTGTGTAAAAACAGTGTGAACATAAGGGCATTGTCCACCACAAGCTCAAAAAACGCAAAAGTTACGTTCAACTGGGAGGATCCTCTGAATTTAGATGGACAATTACATGACGACGAAAAGGCGATAAGGGACTCGTTCAGAGCTTATTGCAACGAGAAACTATTGCCGAGAATAATCGAAGCAAACAGAAATGAAGTCTTTGATAGAACAATTTATAAGGAGCTGGGAGAATTGGGAGCACTTGGATGCACCATTAAAGGGTACGGCTGCGCCGGTGTGTCGTCGGTTACATATGGATTGATGACAAGAGAGCTGGATGGAGTCGACTCAGCTTACAGGTCAGCAATGAGTGTACAAAGCAGCTTAGCTATGGGCGCGATATATATGTATGGATCTGAGGAACAGAAACAAAAGTACTTACCAAGGATGGCAACAGGGGAATTAGTGGGATGCTTCGGTCTGACGGAACCTAATTTCGGCAGTGATGCTGGTGGTCTAGTCACAAGAGCTAAGTATGATGCTAAGAATAAAACCTATGTCCTGTCAGGTTCAAAGACATGGATCACGAACTCCCCCATTGCAGACATACTAGTCGTGTGGGCTAAAAACAAAGAAGACAAAGTCAGAGGTTTTATAGTCGAGCGATCGCAAGTAAAAAAAGGACTCGATACTCCTAAAATCAATGGCAAATTTTCTTTGCGAGCGTCGGCAACGGGCATGATATTGCTCGACGAAGTGGCTATACCAGAGGACAATTTATTGCCCAACGTAGTGGGCCTGAAGGGGCCGTTCGGATGTCTCAATAACGCGCGATATGGGATCGCTTGGGGCGCTCTCGGTGCCGCTGAAACATGTTTGCGGATCGCCCGTCAGTACACATTAGATAGGAAACAATTTGGGAGACCTCTCGCAGCCAACCAGATTATACAGAAGAAAATGGCTGACATGATGACGGAGATAGCTCTTGGATTCCAAGGTTGTTTGAGAGTAGGTCGCTTGAAGGATGAGAACAAAGCTGCACCTGAAATGATTTCTTTATTGAAGAGGAATAACTGTGGGAAAGCATTAGAAATAGCTAGAAATGCTAGGGATATGCTTGGAGGGAACGGTGTGTCTGACGAGTATCACATTATCAGGCATGTGATGAATTTAGAAGCAGTCAACACTTATGAAGGAACTCATGATATTCATGCACTAATACTGGGTAGAGGTATCACTGGAATACCTGCATTTTCTTAATTATATTTTCTTATGTTTTTATCGATATATTGTACAGAAAGTTATATTGTTATCGTTATTAAAATGAACTTTATTCATGCACTAGTTTTTTTAAACCCATACGATAAGAGACTGATAATATATAATTGATATAATATCATCATCTGCCTAGCCTTTTCCCAACTATATTGGGGTCGGCTTCCAGTCAAGCCGGATTTAGCTGAATACCAGTATTTTACGAGGAGCGGCTGCCTACCAGACCTCCGCAACCCATTAACTGGGGTAACACGGTACTTCATGGCAAGACTGGAGTCAGATTTACTGGCTTCTGACTATCCGTAACGACTGCCAAAGATCTCCAAATGACAGCCGGGACCAACGGCTTAACGTGCTTTCCGAGGCACGGAGGAAACTCGTTATGTTAAGATGGTCACCCATCCACAGACCAACCTAGGCAAGCGTTGCTTAACCTTGAAGATCAACCTGTGCGGCTGTTATTATCTAGCCACGAGCTCCTTTGATATTTTATAATTTTCTTTTATATTTATTCTTTCTTTTTCTTTTATATTAATTGATATAATATAATGAATATAATTATATGTACTTATATGAGTTAACGTGTTTCTAAAATACCCAGGATACAAGAGTAATTCCTAGTGTTAGGCAAAGTTTTTTTAAGGGCCTGTTTCACCACCTATGATTAAGTTTCGAGTATCTTACTTGACAGATAATTTCATACGAATTCTGTCACATTTTTGAATTTATTCAGTGAGTAGTGCCTACTCGGACATTGTGAAACAGGCCCTAATACCCGTTTTCACCAACAGCCCCTAAAATTTAAGTGTCTCTTAAGCCAATATAATCACGGTTTTCGCAAGTTATTAATAAGTTATTATTCTGAATTAAAGTATGACATCTTTAAAAGTGTTCGATTTCATACTTTGATTCAGAATAATAACTTTATAATATGCAAAAACCGTGATTATATTGGCGTAAGAGACACTTAAATTTTAGGGGCTGTTGGTGAAAACGGGCATAAGACACTTAAAACTAAACAGAAGACGTAGTCAAACAAAAAATGATCAGAAATTATTTATACAAAAAGTAGTTTTTGGAGGCGCCGGGTATCGATCCCGGTACCTCTCGCATGCTAAGCGAGCGCTCTACCATCTGAGCTACGCCCCCTACTATATGCGTGTCCGAAATCAACCATTCGTATCTGTTCTTACTTTAGAATACAAGGTTAAATACACAATCTTATTTATACGAAACATTCCAGTTCAAATTATGAGCGCAAGATAAATAAAATATATCAAGACAAACAATTTGTATTTTCTTATCAATCATTTATTGAAGAATTAACTGAGACTGATTAAAACGTAAAACAAGTGAAGTAAAAGTGAGTGAATGTTAAAACACAAACAAGTTTCTTTAAATAGAACAATTGTAGGTCACATGACCAGTAAGAGCAGTTGAGAGTAGTGGCGGTCAAGTGGTAACCGATTCGACTTCCAAGTTGTAGGTCGCGGGTTCAAACCCAGCCAGGCGCATTACTTTGTGTAATTCATTCCATAATCACTGCTCTCAAAACGGTGAAGGAAAACATCGTGAGGAAACCGGCATGCCCTAGAACCCAAAATTCGAAAGCATATGACATTCACCAATCCGCACTGGGCCCACGTGGTGGATTACCGCCTATTCCCTCTTCTAGAGAGGAGGGCTGAGTCCCAACAGTGGGAACATTACAAGGCCGATAATGCTAATACAACGGAGTTAAGTATCGTGAAATTATGTATCTGGCTGTTTTGGTATAATTTTATCTATAAAATTATTTTACCTAGTTTCATAGAATTGAATCAGATATACTTTATTGTGCTTACACCAAAATAGTACTAAACTACAATACTAATAAAATAAACCACGCACAATATACAATACTCTACTACACACAATACACACACACTACTATATTAGATCATATAATACTACACCACACGACACTTAATACTAGGTCTTGCTATTCAAGACCTATTTCTGTCTAGTATGACCTTTAAAGGTATACCTCAGTTACTACGTACTTCTTAAGGCTTCTTCACATTTACGAACTGCCAACTCGTGTCTCCATTATAGTCAGTTATAAAAAGATCTATTTTTAGCTACTGATTCAATTAATTTCTCTCGTTTTCTGTGTGAGTGGTGCCACGTTTTCAATTACATAATTATTTGAACCAACAAATTACCTACTTTACGAGATTGCCATTTCTTATTTACCGTAGTCTTAACGAGGAAAATACATAAAAGGAGGAGTAAAAAACCCACGCACTTGGAAGTAAATAGGTAAGTAAATAAACGGAAGATACTTACCGTTAGGTTCCTTATCAATTATAATGAGAAATAACGTTCGTTTTCCTGGAAATTATGGCAGAGGTGTATTGTAATGTTTTGATCCGTTATGTCTATTTGTAAGGGGTGATTCACTTCAAAGATCCTTTTTTCAGTGAGATTTAACACTGCAAAAAAGTAGGTATCTTCGAAATGGGGAGAAGACGGGAGAAGTCATTAGATGATTTCCCACATCAAAAAAAGACGTACAAAAAAATTGTTTTTATACCTACTTATAACAATATTTATTTTGCAGTGAAGCCAGCCAACAGTGATGGGGCGGATTTATCAAAGTCATATTTTAGTCGGTCGGCAGTTTCATTGATTAGGTTAGTTTTTTTTTTAACTAGTGCTTGACTGCGATGCTACCTAATGGTAAGCAGTGATGCAATCGTTGATGGTGAGGTGCACTAGCTTATTAAGAGCCTATTCACCTTAAATACATCTAAATTATAATCAGACGGAAAAACCGCAGCAGGCAAATTGTTCCAGTCCCTCGATGTACGCGGTATAAACGACGAAGCGAAGCGCTTAGTCCGGACCGTAGAGGTTTCGACAACGTGAATACTCGCCGTACGACGGTTTGTCCGATGGTAGAACGGGGATGGCGGAATCAGCTCATGTAATTCCCGCGCACACTCTCCGAAATGCATCCTGTAGAAAACCGAAAGGCTGGCTACCCTACGCCTGTACGCCTGTGTAGTTTAGTATACATTTATAATTTTTCCTCTGGTTTTTTTACTGTAGCTAGGGCTTTAGGTAGGTGGTTGCCTTAACGTTGGTAATTTTAAGTAGCTACCGATTAGCATAAAAATTGTAGCTTTCTAATTGTGTCTTTCTTTGGAAATTTTCATACCTTGTTGAACTTTGATAGAAATTAACTGAACGGATTACTGCTATTACCATAATAACTAATAAAAATATATATGTATGTAGCTACAACATCCGATATCAGAATTTGACTACTTTGATTAAAGGGCGAAAAGATTACAAAGAGCACTTTATTTGTAACGGCATAAGTTGTGTAGTTTTTAGACGAATTTATAAATAGGAGTTTAGACGAAGATATTCACTAATCTTCTTTACCTTTTGGCTTTATACGTTAACTAGTGCAAACGACTTCACCCGCATGAAAAATATCCTAAGGGAACATACTACCGTCTTATCCGATATAGTCTAGTGGTAAACTTAATAGTTTCATCGAAATCCGTTCAGCCGTTCGAGCGTGAACAAACATAGGTATTTGTACATTGACACTCACAAATTTTCACCTTTATAATATTACTGTGATTTTGATAACAGTACTATTGTATTTATAAAATGATAAGGAAAAACTTTGTTATTATTTTTTATGATACGCAGTTATTTTATAAAATGTGACAATAGTAAACATCATCATCATCATCTCAGCCGAAGGACGTCCACTGCTGGATATAGGCCTCCTCCAAGCGTCGCCACAGCGACCGGTCCTCGTGCGTCTCGCATCAATCGGATTCCCGCGACCCTCGCCAGGTTGTCAGTCCATCTTGTGGGAGGCCTTCCAACGCTGCGTCTTCCGGTACGTAACCGCCACTCTAGAACCTTCCTTCCCCATCGACCATCTGTTCTACGAGCAATGTGCCCTGTCCAATGCAACTAAAGCTTATACTTTATCTTATAGTAAACATAGGCAATGACAATTTAAAACAATATTTAGAGTTAGACGCGATCGTTTTTCTTTCAAAACACAGTTCGTGGGTATGAATCCTCCCAGCCAGGATTTAGCGACGAGCTGTAATATCGCTCCGTCTCAGAATATTTATTTTAATAAGACGATAAGAGAATAGGCGTAACCGGGGGAGATTTTGATTCGGCGAAAGATTAGTATGCATGTCACTGAAGTATATTTTCGTCGTAGTTGAAGCTTTTAATATTAGGCCTAGAAATGATACTGCCATTTTGTAATATGCAAATAGAAATGGCCATAAATACATAAAGTAAAAACGTCAAGAAACCAATAAATAATTTCGAAAAAAAAAAGAATAACACACCGTTCATATAAAGTTTATTTGAGCTTCTAATTCCAAGTCAATTTGAAAATATCACGGTTCCAAGGACCCTGTTTTGAAAGACGCCAATTTTTTAAGTAAGGCCCTAATTTAATTTCAGTTTTAATCATAAAAATCTTTTAACTTCTAGTGCTTGCTAAGCTGGTCCCTAATTCAAGGTCTTGGTAAAGATATTTATTAGTCTATGGCTAAACAGTATGCAGAGTTTTATGAATGAGGGCTCATGAGATTCATCATTGTTAGTTAGTTAGATTTCATAGGTAGTAGAATAACTTTTTCTAGGTACCGCGGGGTTGGGCTGCGAAATGGTTAGAAAAAGTTACCGCGGCCTTGAAACGTAAACGTCTATTGAAGCAATAAGAGTGTGGATTTTAGTCAGCAAAAACCTGAAACTACCTCTGGCTCCACCTAGAGTGGGAGAAGTTAATTGATAATTGTTCACCTCAAAAAAATAATGGCCTACAGCTGGGTGAAGGCCTGTTTGTCATTTTTCCACACGCGTAAACCTTTGAACATTGCAAGCTACTCTCTCCGGTAAGACCACCATCACGTCGCGGTCGTCTAGCTAACACAATAATGACATAAAAAAAGAAAAAACCGTAGTCATCGCACCCTCACTAAACTATCGTACAGTCAAATAGAGAAGTCTACAACAAAACACGTATAAACAGACAGTTGCGTGAAAACGACCACTTTTGTCAGTCAGTACACCTACGAGAATATCACTTTATGTGCGCGATGATCACTATTATTGTTTATCACGGATATAATAAGGCTGACGACGTCACTGCATACGAATTCTCCCTAATAAGGGAAAATAGAGAATACGGAATACGGATGTCTTCCTTATAATATCACCGTGTTTGATGAGGCGCTTGCTTTCGTGTTTAGGCAGGATATTGCTTTTTGTATTAGATGTGTTAATTGGAATATTGTATTAACACGTCTCTTTTATAAGGAATACAATATACATACATTATTGTATATTGTATTCTTACAGATTTTGGGAAAAGAATAAAGTAATTATGTGGTATGATTGACTTACACGGTAATTTATACTGTGTAAGTTTTTCAAGAGTATTTTGATAGCACTGGCAATAAGCTTTTTAAATAATTTTATCCAGACGAAAGTGACTCGGCCACGGAAGGCCTAGGCTTGTGGACGACGAGCGATGGGTAGTTCGCCGTCCGGTCGGTCGGTAACCGTTCAGACAGCTGAAGTCCACGTCGACGGCGCGTAGTGTTCCACGTGCACCTTCAAGACATGTTAGGAAAATCGGTAACCTGCGCGGTACGGCGGATGCCATCCCTGGCATCCGCCGTACCGCGCATTTCAAATTTCCCTCGGCCATAGCCTAGCCGGTATCCCTACCGGCTAGGCTATGGCCGAGGGAAATTTCCAATAAGGAAGCCTACAGTCAAAGGGCAACTGTAGGTCACAGGTGTGGTTTCAGTTGTAAAAGACTGGCACACTCTCCTGATCTACCTTGGAGCTAGAAACGGGAAAAAATTGAATTGGTAAACGGAACTGGGCTGGCGACCGCATGTCGTAACAAAATTGAGCAAAGGCTACCTAACATTAACTGGGGATCACAGCAGGAGTTGGCGATTCGGTAGGCCTAGAAGGATTGGCGTAACGAGTTAACATGTCCAGATGTATATAGGAACAAAGAAGAGTGGACGAATGGAAGGGAGACCTTTGGCCTGCAGTAAGACACATCATCATCTTCCTAGCCTTTTCCCAACTATATTGGGGTCGGCTTCCAGTCAAGCCGGATTTAGCTTAATACCAGTATTTTACGAAGGGTGGCTGCCTACCAGACCTCCACAACCCATTAAGCAAAAAACTAATAAAAATAAAATAATTCATTAAAAGGTTGACTGGTAGAAAATGCCTAAGGCACGCCTTTGTACGTTAAGTTGTGCATAAAGTTTTTAAAATAAATAAATAAATACTTTTATCATTTCATATTCCACGTGTTTTTGTAATACGTAGGTAGGTTATTTGTCACTAACTTTAAATTATTTTGCCAACAAATATTTTCTATCAAAATATTTACTTTTATGAAAATGTTAAGAACACAGGAACGAAGGGATACAAAAACAAACCATTCGACTTATTTTATGCCTCTGGCTATTATTGAATTTTCCTGTTACTTGTACTTTAAAAGTATTTACCTACGTTAAAGCAAAGCATCCTGTTACATATATTGACGGATCAAATCTCCAATTTTTTTTTTTTAATCTGTTCTAAGAGATAACATCTTTAGGGGAAAAAATTGTTCGAAAGAGTTACCGCCTCCTTGGAACGCTAAAGGCTGCTGAAAGAATACGGATGGGATTGTTTTCAGTATAAGATTAGTATCTCTGATACCCACACCTCGCTCTGTACAGAGCAGGAGAAGTTATTTGACGATATTCTACTTAAAAAAACGGGCAAAAGGTATTAAATTGTAGGTCATGTTGATTGTTTACCGTGATGCAGATTTTAATATAAGAGTCATTTAAAGAAAGGCGGAAATTATTTTTTTTAACTGCTTCAAAAAGTAATAGCCCTGAGAATTTGATATTAATTTCAGTTACCGTCAGTTGATACCTTTACGCGAACCGCAAAGTGATTCTATAAGGTTTCCGTTTTACAGAACCTAAAAAAATAAAACAAATGAGACTAAATCTATAACTAAATATAGGAGTATACATTGTATAGCTAAAAGTATTTTCCACAATTGTTCACTACTAATAATAAGTCTCCAGCAACGTTTTATCAACATTATCTTTTGTGAAAACATAGCAAGATAAGGGGAGAATGTAGACGTCAGTACATTGGCCTAGAAATGATAATATACGATGTTCTTACCTATTTGTTTTATCTAATTTGCGACTTTTTATTTTTATCTATCTTATTTCCAGTATTTTTCCACGCAAAATTTTAAATTTGCGTGGAAAAATAGACGCAGCGTTGGAAGGCCTCCCACAAGGTGGACCGACGACCTGGCGAGGGTTGCGAAAATCCGATGGATGCGAGACGCACAGTACCGGTCGTTGTGGCGACGCTTGGGGGAGGCCTATGTCCAGCAGTGGAAGTCTTTCGGCTGAGATTATGATGATGATGATAAATTTTAAATAAGCAATAGGTTAAGCCGAAGGTGGAGAGACGAGCTGGACAAGAACCGGAGGAACTGGCCCACAATAGCTGAGGATAAACGAGTATGGAAAAGGGAGAGGGACGATTTCGCCCAGCTGTGGGATTACGCTTACTAACTAATTAATAGATTTAATGTCAATATTTAGGGTACTATTGGCCTAACAAGGAACTCTTAGTTAGGTCAAGTTCGTCTGTATGTCAATCCGCCAGAGGCATAGCTTAGAGTACTAACTTTAAGAATTCTAGAAAGTTGAAGGTAATTTTGCTAGGATATAATATACATTTATGTATTAATCATAACGCCTCCCTTACATGTAACGTGGGGATGATTTTCTTTTATAACCTGTCCTAGAGTGTGAGGTATCGTTAATTAGGATTTACATATTGAAAGGCGTAATTACCTATATTTTTTGATTCAGTGATCGGTTTGCAAAATATTACACTAAAGTGCACAGAACAGTTGAAATAAAGTGCTACTGTACTAAGTAGTATTTGAACTCAAACAAAATTAACGCATTCCCTCAAATAAACAAAACTGATGGCTTGAAAACTCTGCAAAAATAAAGTGCTTCCGCACCCCTAACTAACCTAAACTTATGACTTAAAAAATCTGAAAAAATAAAATGAGCATTTATTTTTCTTAAAAATCGTGTGATGTTATATAAAGTACTAGCTTTAGCCCGCAGCTTCGCCCGCGTACATAAAATATAGCCTATGTCACTCAGGAATACAGCAGCATTCTACTGGTGAAAAAAAAATTAGCAATCGGACCAGTACTTCCACAGATTACCTCATACAAACAAAAAACCGAACTTTACCTCTTTATTATATTAGTATAGATTAATATTAGAATATCATCATCAACATCTCAGCCGAAAGACGTCCACTGCTGCATATACGTAGGCCTCCCCAAGTGTCGCCACAACGACCGGTCCTCGCATCCATCGAATGCGAATATTAGAATATGATTAGGATATATTTAGGATTGTAATTAATTATTAAAAAGTCGTGGAAACATGTAAAATTAAATGAATTTAGGACTTTCATTGATCGCGGAAAAGCAACAGACCTCCTCGTACAAAGCGTGATTTGATTAACTTTCAGTTCATACCTACTGCCGAGGTTTCAATTAAAAGTTTGTAGCTAATTATAACTTCACCGTTACGGATGATAGTTTCTGATTAAATCGTTTCCATAGTGATAAATTCGTTGATAAGGGTTTTCTACTCGAGTAGAATGAGGTCATAATAATTGGTCGCATTTTTGGTGTTCCGGTTATTGCAAAATCAGGGCCCTTATAATTTCATTTTGTCCGCCGGTCGTCTGTTAGCATAAACATGTAACATAGGCATTTTTTGCTATGGCCATTTTCTCAATATTGACATCGAATGGAGGTATATTCCATTCGTTCCTTTATAATCGGAGGATTTATTTATTTTAGACTGAATAGGAGGAGTCCACCAATTCGCACTAGGCCTGCGTGGTGGATTACGGCCCAAAAGTGGGAATATTATAAGGCCGATAAAGCTAAATGATTTTGTACTAATGAAGAAATAAAATGCCATGAATTAGTCCTTAAAAGCGTGTCCAACACTTATGTAGCAAATTATAAAAAAATGCAATGATATAAATTCAAAATTGAATTGAAATATATTTAAAAAAAAACATTGTTATATTATTTGTACATAACGGAATTGTAATAAAGAACAAAGGTCAATTCTATCCGTCCATCCATGGTTTTATATCAATAAGGATGACCTACGTCAACGTCCCTAGGGGATCATATCCATGACATTTAGATGGTAATGCAAGTCAGATGCAAGAGGGGTTGCTTGTAACAGTGAGACGGAAACGTTTTAGTGTTCTTGCATTATTAATGTACCAACTATACTGTGTAATTTATGTATGTGATTGGAAGTGATATACAAGCACATATGTATATATTGTATATTGAAGTGGTTGGGTTTGTTTCTAAATTCTTGGAGGGTATGAGGGTAGAGAGGTAGGTAGGTATTGAGCTATGAGTATCTACGTGTGTTTGGTTTCATTGACGGTTGAATTAATTTTGATAGCGTTTTTGTAACACATTCAATGCGAAGGAGTTCGTTTTAAGATGCCCCAATCAATCAGACACAGTGGTTTATTTACATAAATAAGGGTTCATTTTGACTTCGTTCCGCACTTAGCCAAAAATAATTAAGTATAGTTTTTAAACGATGCGGCCACGTTTACATTTATAAACGCCCTGTACCGCAGGAAAGGCAATAATACAAAAATGATTGTTGCTGTCAACGTGCTAGACCGCTTTCCAATCGGTACTTAACTTGCACTGTATAAATTTCAATTAAAACTGCCTTAATGCAAGTTATATCTATTCTAATATTACAATGGACCGAGTTTTTTTTCATCACTAAAATTCTACTTTATTACATAGTGACATAGGCATAATATAATACTTACAAGTATCTCGTAACCATATAGGTATGATGCATGAATCAAATTCACAATACATAACTCCGTTGTATGTGAAATATATGAAATTACGAGTATTTAGCGGGAATTTCATATATTGGCCGCTAGATCATTATATAGGACTATACAGAATGCCGGTTTCCTCACGATATTTTCCTTCACCGTTTTAGGAAAACATCGTGAGGAAACCGGAATGTCCTAGAACCAAAAATTCGAAGACATGTTACATCCACCAATCCGCACTGGGCCCGCGTGGTGGATTACAGCCTATTCCCTCTCCTAGAGAGGAGGCCTAAGTTCCAGCAGTGGGAACATTATAAGGCCGATAATGCTAATGCTAAATAAGAATGCAAACATATTAACAGATTTTACCAAAGAATATAATTACACGAATCAAGCGACATACTTAATCCCTCTTATGGAATAAAAACATTTACTCGACGACAAACGGATGTGGGCACAAAAGGAGCGGCTAAAGCCCGATCTTACTGCTCGTTATTTTAAAATATTTAGTTTAATAATGCGATGTAAAGGAGGAGAGGGTCTTAGAGTTTACATAAGCAGTAGAGCGCACCTCTTCTTCTTCCTGCCCTTATCCCATATTACTTGGGGTCGGCGAAATCAGTTATTTTCTTCCATTCGGTACTGTTACCGATACAATTAAAAGCAGTAGAGCGCACCTATCGTTGAAATATATTACGTATCTTTCCGAGGTTGTAGACAAAGTGACGTATAAGCGAAAACGATGGTCGTAAAAGCCAAAATGTATGGGATTGAAGGGCGCTACTGACATTCCACATGGTCATTCCTAAACATTTTAGACCTCCTCATACACAAAGTCCGAGGGAACGTGTCTTCTATTCGATCTCAATTTTTCCGTTCGAGGAGATAAACAATATTATGCACTTAACCAAACATGACTCTGTTAAAGGAAATAAATAATTTCATCATCATCATCTCAGCCGCAAGGCGTTCTTTGCTGGACAAAGGCCTCCCTCAAGCGTTGCCACAGCGACCATAAGCCCTACAAGACCAACCGACGACCTGGAGAGGGTGGACGATTATTTATCCGCGGGAATCCGATGGATAAATAAAATGCTAAAGTAATTATATTATTATTACTTTTTTGCAGTTAATTAATACCAGCTTATTTAAAGTCACAAAATAAATGCATCATCATTACAAAATCAACTACTCAACATAAGTTACACTACTTTTAAAAAAGACAAGAGGTTTAATTTTTGTCATGGAATAGTTAAGTCAAAGTTTGATTAGAAGTAACATTATGAAAATTTTGACAGCAAGAAAGAGGCGCTCTACAGCCAAAATTTATACACAAAAAGAGAAATTGGTTTCCTTGAAACGTTGTGGCAGCTTTGTGGTCCCAACAGTACTTACTTATTTAAATATCATGATGAAAAACATAAAGTATACGAGTTTCGACTGAGTAATACTTTTTGCTATAAAGAAATGTGCAGGCGTTTCAACTTTTTTGCATAATTTTGCAATCACTCTGAGAATGAGCACATGTAATAAAGTAAATTAATGTCAACGAAATTAATGAAACAAAACAAGTTTTCTTGTCTAATTTTGAGAAAAAACGCTACAAATCATTATTTCAAGTTTGGATTAAAAAGATTCTTATTGAAGTTGTATACAAAATTATTATTAGTATATTTAAAACCTCAAACACGTGTCTAGTATTTTTAAAGAATATGTAGATAATTTCAAAACCGTGTCATGAAAAATCACAAAGTTATAAGTTTGTTATGTTACCTGGTTGTCCGTAGAAATACATGGTCACCGCGCAGTGCGCCTGCGCCGCTTCGACGTCTAAGTCCGTGCACTTACAAGTTTTGGACTGTCTTCACTGTGGTCGAGTGTAGGCAGATATTATTATGTATTTTATTTGTAAAAGAAGCCGTTAAAGATAAAATGGAGTCAATGCGATTTGTTACACCACTTTTGCTTTTCACTCATAAAAGGGTAAAGTACAAATTTTTATAATAACTTTCTACAATCAACCATTTAGATGTGTTTAAAAATGTTAATCATCCCACTTATTTACAATAATCACTGCTAACAATGTTTTATACCAATCACTCACTACTCACCTCACATTTACAGTTACACCCAGTTTAGATTCACTCATTAACACTGTCAAGCCTACGGCGCCGGCGGCGTGGCGCGGTGGGCCGATCGCTTGCGCGGAACGCATTCGCATGCACGTGTGAATCGTCTGGCGGCATTTTGTCAACTGAGGGTAGTAGAGAACGATTTTTTCTCAAGGTCAAAAACGTTCCTACACTTAGGTGAACTTGGAGGCTTGTATTGAAGATTTTTATGGTCATATGTAATTATGTAACTAGTTACGTTTTACAGTCGCAAAAGATATTTTTAACTTCATACAACCTACCACTGGCCAGCAAATTGCAAAAAACGTGAGAAAATTTGAATTTCGTGGGTTACCCTGACACTTCCTCCTTAATTACTCAGATACCCGCGAAACGAGACACAATAGTAAAACAATAACAGCGCGGTCTCATAGGACCGGTTGGGGATTCAAACGTTAATGAAAGACTAACATATTAAAGTAACATGTAGTTTTTTACTTTTTGGTAGGGTAGACCGAGAAACGCTTACGGTTGCAAATTCAAGAAAATTTGAATTTCGTGGGTAACCCTTGCCCCTTTTACTTTAATGTCCACCTCTCTAGAGACCTACATGATATTGGTTATCAGCAGATTTTGAACTAATTTGTGTTCAGATTTTCATAATAATACCGGAGAATATTTTTATCCAATTACTTCTCCCACTTCAAGGTGGAGCGGGGGCGTATCAGACGTTCTAACTGAAACCCAAATCCATGTTCCTTCCTTGCCTTCATTCCGAGGCTCCGGGGTTCTCTTTCGCACAACCCATGGAATAGCTGGAGAGTACTGGATTCTCATTAATTAAAGAGCTGGTCTTCAACTCTAAGTGGTACCTATTACTCGCTTTTCCCCGTGGTTTCACCCGTGTCCTTGGTCATCCCTCATCCATATGATATTTTCTTTTTAAACTTCCTCCACGGTAATAAAGCCCATTACAATTCTTTTTTATTATAATCCAATACTAAGAAATCTATACGATATTGTATTGAGGAAAGATTTGTATTTTTTTCGGACAAACATAAAAACAGGATAAAGTATATCTTTTTTACTTCCACGTGGACAAAAATTGTTTTGATATATCAAATAAATGCTCTTTGATATGTACGTGAACATGCTGTGAGTTCGGAGTATTCAGTGTCACAAAAACGTACACAAGAACTTATTAGTATCAACTAGCATCCGCCCGCGACTTCGTCCGCGTGTTCAAGAATCGGGATAAAAGGTAGCCTATGTTCTTTTCCATGTCAACGGCGATATGCATGCCAAATTTCATCCAAATCCGTTCCGCCGTTTTTACGTGTTACTACAAACATTCACACTTTCACATTTATAATATTAATTAGGATAGGCTCGGGTTTGACTGCTATCTCATGCGATGGTAAGCGATGATGTGACCGACGATGGAGCACGCTTGCCTAGAAGTAACTTATTCACTCTTGACTTAAAGACCCCTAGGTTATAGCTATCAGGAAACACAGAATCTGGAAGAAAATTTCACTCGTTACGTATGTCTGTGTGTTATGTGGTCCGATGATGGAACGGACTTGATAGAAATAAAATGTAGAATTCTGATGCACACTCTTCGTAATGTAAAAAGCAACTCGGCATTGATGCTCAAGTACAAGTGCATCATTGCTAATGACATGATTTACGCACTCTATAAAGTTAGCTAGTTAGTTAGCTTATTATGTCGCTCTGCTGAGCGAAGGCTTCCCACTTTCTTTTCCACAAACGTCTGACCTCAGCCATTGCGGGCAAGTCTCTCCTATAAAGTCCAACCCCTATTATCCCCAATCCCTACCTCCTATACAATTTAAACAAACAAAACAGCCGTCTGACAGCATCACCTGTCAACTTCATACGCCATCAAATTCCCAAAATCCACCAATTATTTCCGCATCGTGCTATACAATTCACATGTACAGTATACACCATGCAACCGACGCAGTTATCAATAAAATATCGGCGGCCATATTGAAATATTTACGTTCTCATTAGCCCCGGTGTACGCATGGAGAACGGGGTATTCCCGTTTCGGCACCAAAATTTTCGGCACCCAAGCTTCGGCACCAATAGGTATTTTGGACAAATACTAACCTTACAAAATATCATCATCATCATCTGCCTAGCCTTTTCCCAACTATTTATTGGGGTCGACTTCCAGTCAAGCCGGATTCAGCTGAATACCAGTATTTTACGAGGAGCGGCTGCCTACCATAAAATACACCAGTCTAAAATACCTATTGGTGCCGAATCGGGAAAAGCTAGGGTGCCGAAAAATTTTGGTGCCGAAAATCTGGGTACCGAAACGGGAATATTCATGGAAAACGGCTGACATAGCACAAAACCAATCGCGCACCCGTTTGCCTCTGCTGCATTTTACTAATTAACCTCCTTGTTGAACGAAATGCGTGCCATAACGTAAATTACATTTCCAATATCTTTCTCAGTTTAATTGGGGATAATTTTTTTCCACTTATTATAGTATTCCTCGTTCGTTCCGGTTAATTTTTATGATGCTGTCGTTGTGAATAAATTATTTTATTGCAGTTCTGGCTGAATTTGAGTGACGTTTGTTTTTGGATATGGAAAATGTGTTTTCATTATTTACGAGCTTACAAGTTAGTTAATTACTTATATTATAGCCTTATAATGCAAAGTAGTGGGCTACTGGGACTCAATACTTCGTTTTCGGCCACACGAGTTTGCTGCAAATTGGTATAGTAAAGGGAGATATATTGGTGATATAAGATATTTAGTGATATTTTTAAACACAACTCCATACGGTTCCTTATGCATAATGTGTTACTAGTAGGAGGATATTTATCCTCCTCACACTTGTAACAACCCGCTAGCGCTGTCTCATGAATGTGGTTGCATGAAACTTTGTGGTTATACTGTTTTAAAAAAATATCTCCACATTACTTATATCACCAATATATCTCCCTTTACCCTAGATGTCTTCGAATTATTGGTTCTAAGACATTTTTTTTAAGATATTTTCTTTTACCGTTTCTTCACGATGTTTTCTTTCACCATTTTGAGAACAGTGGTACTATGCAATGTACGTATTTCATTAAAAAAAAAATAGTAATAGTAAACAATTTTGATTTTTCTGCCAGTGATAATTAAGGAGTACCTAAAATATTATTAACATATTGTGTGGTTTCAATTACTTGTAGGCTAATTTCAATGCACATTAATTAGCCGTCAGTACTGAAACTGAAGGTCTTAATTACGATTTAGATGTACTAATTGTGTTTACATCATATTAATGAAACTCAATACATGATTTTATACTGCATTTATACAAAACTCAAGAACTAATGAACCGATTTAAAAAAATCTTTCACCTATAGAATGCTTTTATCACTGAGTCGGTGTGTTATATTTTTCTTTCATCTTACAAGCAATGTTCTACAAAATAGTAAATATTACCGCCACAGAGAATTATATCGACAGTCACAGTACAGGGTGCGTGTAAATTCCAAACAGTGAACTTGTCGAAGTGCAGTGAAGCATATTTCTGATTTGACGTTTCTTGTTACAGTTATATTTTAAAACTCTAATATTATAAAGGTTAAAGTTTGTGAGTGTTATAATAATAATAATATTCCACAACTTTCACACAACATCATCTAGTCCCAAGCTAAGCAGAGCTTGTGTTATGGGTACTAGACAACTGATAAACATACTTATATATTACTAAATACATACATATATAGATAAATAACACCCAGACACAGAACAAATGATCATGCTCATCACACAAACATTTGTCCTGGATGGGAATCGAACCCACGACCTCTGGCATAGCAGTCAGGGCCACTGACTACTAGACCAACAGGCCAGTCAAAGTCAGTATGTAAGTGTATGTTTGTTACTTCTTCATAATCGAACAGAATTGTTGTACGGGTTCCAGGATATAGATCCTGGAATACTTTTCAGACTCTTACTTCAGAGTTCCTTCTTTTTTTACTTCTTTTTTTCTTTTTTCTTAAAATAATTTTTATCCCGTTAGTATGTATAAATCTTTTTTGTATATAAATTATGATATAAACTTTCCTCGCTTATTGTCTCAAGTTTTACAAGAAAGATAATTAGGTATCAAATTTTGGATATACAGGCATGTGATTGCAGACACCCCGGGCGATTGGCTTTCATTTACTGAAGTGTTCCATGGTCTATCTCCAAAATTTAAATGGGACTACTTGGCAGAACAAAAACTATTCGAAATAAAAAAAATCGCCAAAATCGGTTGCTGAATAAGATACAACTTTTTTGAAAATCGATTGAAACGGCTACTATATTTTGACAACGATTACATTTAAAATGATAATTACTAATAGTCCAGTCATTTTAGTACTTTCACCTCGGAATTCGAGATACCCAGCTGTAAGTCTATAAATACTTGTATATTGACACCCTCAAAGTTGTCTCAAAACCTACATATGGTAGGCTGTACGCAACTATGAAATTTCAAGGTCAAAGGGCCCAAAAATCATATTTTTGGACTTTTTTTTGTAAATATCTCATTTCCTAAAGGTTTTTTGCTATTTGTATATTTAACAATATTGTAGAATACAAAATTGTCTACAAATTTTGTAAAAAAACTTTTTCCTACGGTGAACCGTTTTCGAGATAGAGGGCAGAGAGCGCACGATCACAGCATCACTTCAGGTCAACTGGTTCCTCCGGTCGAAAACGCGCCATATAAGTTGATACTATCGATAAATCAATGAATATAAATATTTGTCCATTTTTGTTAACTATTATATTATATTTTATGATTTTTTCCCTAAAATATCCACTTTTTATTCAGTATTCATTTATTTAACAACACTTACCTGGCGTGTCAGACGTTTACTGACTAAAGCCCACTCCTGTTCCTTCTTTGCCTTTGTTCTAGGGCCCCAGTCAATGTGCCCTTTCACATACCCCATGGCCCCAGTGGATTTCGAAATCTTCTTGAAATGTTCTTGAAGTACGCATAGATCATTACGCGACGTCGACGACTTGAGCGCAATCCGGATGGTAATTGGACGACAGGACGGCGATCTACGCTTTGCTCGCCTTCCGCCGTCGCCAGCATGGGCTTGTGGACGGATGTACGATGGAAAGGAGCAGTGCGTACTGAACTGAACTCACTTACTGAGAATAATTAGTTTCTCTTACTATGCTATGCTTTTTTTAACTTAAATATCTCTATCTTTCTTTAATTTTCAAAGTAAATAACTAGGGTATGTCATTCATTAATAGAAATTGTAGCAAGAACCTATTTTGGGCACGTAGGAAAAGTGATTACTGTTAACAATAATTTAAGAAATTAGTTTCTTGTAATGAACTTGTATAGATATTATTTTTTTGTGGCTGGTTTTCATAAAGTAGTATACCATTTTGGAATCTTGATTAGTTGCACCAATTTTTAAAAAAACTTGCTATAGTAGTGTTCATACTTTTTTACACCAGGACAAGCTAAAGTTGGCTAAAAGTAAAAATCTTCAATAAATTTGGGTAATCACATAAGTTTCATTCATTTTTGTGAAAAATCTAGAGGAATTCTGTTTTTTTTAAGAATAGCAGTAGATAGCAGTTTTATTCAGGTTGTCGCTACAAAAAAAAGAACAGCAATATTTAAACAACTGTGGTAATGGTAGAGGAAAATATCACAACAGATCTAAATTTTAAAAGAATTTATTTGTGTTATTTCACTTATTACTTAAAAATTGTGTGATATTTTTTTTGTATTTTTCTCCGAATAGTCACGACTATTCAGACAAATATTTATAATCATTGATTTATCGATAGTTCATTAACTACATATACAGGGTGTCCCAAAACTCAACGATAATCAGGGACCGGATGAAAGGCCAAGCTATACCAGTTCTGAGAAAAATACAAAATAAAATCCATATCACTCAGTTCAGCGATAATAGACATTTTTTTTAAAAAGTTGAAATTCGACACCCTTGGTCGCATTTTCAAGGATTGTGATCACCAATGTCACAATTTCGCTGTGATTTTTTTAATTTCGTGATCTTCATTAACGATGCTATTAATCGCAACTACAAATTATTGCAAAAAACATTGTTATTTTAATAAAATAAGTTAAGTTTTAGTGAGTCATGGTTCACAAAAATATTATTCGTTAACTTTAACACTTCATATTGAAAAAAAATTGTACTACACTACCCTTGGCAAGTCATTTCAAAAGATGGCGCATTTAATCAAAATTTAAAAATGGTGCAACACTTTCCACTTTTCTTGCCATTACAAAAATTATTTCTTATTTTTTTCAAATTGAGCTCAATTTTGAACAACTCAACATTAGGAATTTTTGTTTCTAAAAGGAGATTGACAGGGTGTGGACCAAGTGCATTTTGTTCCTCAGCCCAATACTAACTAACTCTTCAAAATCTGCTCCAGGAGTCAAGATAAAAAAAGAGTTTTTCCAACCTAACCTAACCTAAGTTAGAAATCGTTTTAAGGAAGTTTGACCAAGTGCTGCCCAGAATGAACATCTAGTGCATTTCATACCTCAGACCAATACTAATCAGCGAACCGAAGGCGCTTTAAAATCTGCTCTAGGAGTCAAGAGAAAAAAAAGACTTTTTCCAACCTAACCTAACCTAAGTAAGAAATCTTTTTAAGGAATTTTGACCAAGTGCTGCTCAGAATGAACACATTAGTGCATTTTATTTTTTAGGCCAATACTAATCAGCAAACTGAAGGCGCTTTAAAATCTGCTCCAGGAGTAAAAAAAAAATAGTTTTTCCAACCTAACCTAACCTAAGTTAGAAATTGTTTTAAGGAATTTTGACCAAATGCTGCCCAGAATGAACACCAAGTGCATTTTGTTCTTCAGGCTAATACTAATAAGCACCCGAAGCGCTTTGAAATCTGCTCCAAGAGACAAGAAAAAAAAAAGACTTTTTCCAACCTAACCTAACCTAAGTTAAAAATCTTTAGAAACTTTTTTGAGAAGTTTGACCAAATGCTTCCCAGAATGAACACCTAATGCATTTTGTTCCTCAGGCCAACATTAATTAGTGTTTTACTGATTAGTATTGGCCTAGGTTAGGTTAGGTTGCAAGAACTCTTTTTTTCTCTTGACTCCTGGAGCAGATTTTGAAGCGCTTTGGTTTGCTGTTTAGTATTGGTCTGAGGTATGAAATGCACTAGATCTTCATTTTAGGCAGCACTTGGTCAAAATTCCTTAAAACCATTTCTAACTTAGGTTAGGTTAGGTTGCAAAAACTCTTTTTTTCTCTTGACTCCTGGAACAGATTTCAAAGCGCTTCGGTTTGCTGATTAGTACTGGCCTGAGGAACAAAATGCAAAAGTTGTTCATTCTAGGAAGCACTTGGTCAAAATTCCTTAAAAAGATTTCTAACTTAGGTTAGGTTAGGTTGGAAAAAGTCTTTTTTTTTCTTGATTCCTGGTGCAGATTTCAAAGCGCTTCGGTTTGCTTATTAGTATTGACCTGGGGAACAAAATGCATTTGGTGTTCATTCTGGGCAGTACTTGGTCAAACTTCCTTAAAACGATAACTTAGGTTAGGTTAGGTTGGAAGAATCCTGGTGCAGATTTTGAAGCGCTTGGGTTTGCTGTTTAGTATTGGTCTGAGGTATGAAATGCACTAGATCTTCATTTTAGGCAGCACTTGGTCAAAATTCCTTAAAACAATTTCTAACTTAGGTTAGGTTAGGTTAGGTTGCAAAAACTCTTTTTTTCTCTTGACTCCTGGAACAGATTTCGAAGTGCTTCGGTTTGCTGATTAGTACTGGCCTGAGGAACAAAATGCAAAAGTTGTTCATTCTAGGCAGCACTTGGTCAAAATTCCTTAAAAAGATTTCTAACTTAGGTTAGATTAGGTTGGAAAAAGTCTTTTTTTTTCTTGATTCCTGGTGCAGATTTCAAAGCGCTTCGGTTTGCTTCTAAGTATTGACCTGAGGGACAAAATGCGCTTGGTGTTCATTCTGGGCAACACTTGGTCAAACTTCCTTAAAACGATAACTTAGGTTAGGTTAGGTTGGAAAAAGTCTTTTTTTTTTCTTGATTCCTGGTGCAGATTTCAAAGCGCTTCGGTTTGCTTATTAGTATTGAGATGGGGAACAAAATGCATTTGGTGTTCATTCTGGGCAGTACTTGGTCAAACTTCCTTAAAACGATAACTTAGGTTAGGTTAGGTTGGAAGAATCCTGGTGCAGACTTTAAAGCGCTTGGGTTTGCTGTTTAGTATTGGTCTGAGGTATGAAATGCATTAGATCTTCATTTTAGGCAGCACTTGGTCAAAATTCCTTAAAACAATTTCTAACTTAGGTTAGGTTAGGTTAGGTTGCAAAAACTCTTTTTTTCTCTTGACTCCTGGAACAGATTTCGAAGTGCTTCGGTTTGCTGATTAGTACTGGCCTGAGGAACAAAATGCAAAAGTTGTTCATTCTAGGCAGCACTTGGTCAAAATTCCTTAAAAAGATTTCTAACTTAGGTTAGATTAGGTTGGAAAAAGTCTTTTTTTTTCTTGATTCCTGGTGCAGATTTCAAAGCGCTTCGGTTTGCTTCTTAGTATTGACCTGAGGGACCAAATGCGCTTGGTGTTCATTCTGGGCAACACTTGGTCAAACTTCCTTAAAACGATTTCTAACTTAGGTTAGGTTAGGTTGGAAAAACTCTTTTTTTCTCTTGACTACTGGAGCAGATTTTGAAGAGTTAGTTAGTATTGGGCTGAGGAACAAAATGCACTTGGTCCACACCCTGTCAATCTCCTTTTAGAAACAAAAATTCCTAATGTTGAGTTGTTCAAAATTGAGCTCAATTTGAAAAAAATAAGAAATAATTTTTGTAATGGCAAGAAAAGTGGAAAGTGTTGCACCATTTTGAAATCTTGATTAAATGCGCCATCTTTTGAAATGACTTGCCAAGGGTAGTGTAGTACAATTTTTTTTCAGTATGAAGTGTTAAAGTTAACGAATAATATTTTTGTGAACCATGACTCACTAAAACTTAACTTATTTTATTAAAATAACAATGTTTTTTGCAATAATTTGTTGTTGCGATTAATAGCATCGTTAATTAAGATCACGAAATTAAAAAAATCACAGCGAAATTGTGACATTGGTGATCACAATCCTTGAAAATGCGACCAAGGTTGTCGAATTTCAACTTTTTTTAAAAAATGTCTATTATCGCTGAACTGAGTGATATGGATTTTATTTTGTATTTTTCCCAGAACTGGTATAGCTTGGCCTTTCATCCGGTCCCTGATTATCGTTGAGTTTTGGGACACCCTGTATATGGCGCGTTTTCAACCGGAGGCACCAGTTGACCTAAAGTGATGCTGTGACCGCGCGGTCTCCGCCCTATATCTCGAAAACGGTTCACCGTAAGAAAAAGTTTTCTGTACAAAAATTGTAGAGAATTTTATTTTCTACAATATTGTTATATATACAAATAGCAAAAAACCTGCAGGAAATGAGATATTTATAAAAAACGCGCAAAAAAACGATTTCTGTGACCTTTGACCTTGAAATTTAATAGTTGCGTACACCCTACCATATGTAGGTTTTGAGACTACTTTTAGGGTGTCAATATACAACTATTTACAGACTTACAGCTGGGTATCTCGAATTCCGAGATTCTTACCTTAATTAAGCTTAAATGACTGGACTATAACAGAATGATTTGATTTAACGTTTGAATCCCCAACCGGTCCTATGAGACCGCGCTGTTATTGTTTTACTATTGTGTCTCGTTCGCGGGTATCTGAGTAATTAACCTCACCATAATAGCTGGTTTGTGACTGAAATGACTAGCTTTCGTTTTATAATGACATGAATTCAAGCACAGATAGTTAAATTGATTAATTTGCTGAACATGCTAATGCTGATTTGTTGTGCATATTAAAAGTTTGTGATTATCTATACTAATATTGTAAAGAGGTAAAATTTGTAAGTTTGTATGTTTGTAAGTTTGTATGTAGGGGGTAATCTCTCGATTTGAAAAATTCTTTCAGTGTTAGATAGCCCATTTATCGAGGAATGCCATAGGCTATATACCATCAGGCTACGACCCACGGGAGCGGAGCAGTAATTAAAAATGCGGGTGAAACCGCAGGGGACAGCTAGTTTTATATAAATGTAAAGAATTAATGATTGGTCAAAAATTGACTAATAGCTCTTTAGTTAGACAATTTTTATATGTCTTCATATGTCGTCAAATGCAAGTCAGAGTCGCGCACGAAGGGTTCAGTAACGCTCGCCCGTAGCAAAAACGGCACAGACTCAGACAGACAGACTGCGGAGTCATAGCTATAGGCGCCGGTTCTTACCCTTTTGGTTCGGAACCCTAAAAACTAGGAAACAATTTGCGCCTAGTTTGGGCCGCCCTATCTCACGCACAATGATTCACCGACGATTGAGCGCCAAAACCAAACTCCAACACAGGTAGATGGAACCCCAACTCGCTAGTTTGTTTTACACAGAGCAGAACTAACGAAAAAATAGGCAAACACGTTTTTTGTAAACTGTAGATAGACTTTCCTATTCCGCTCCGCAGGCGTTGTTTTTCACGAAAGTTTTCACATTTCCGTTAGAAAAGTGGGGCAGTTGCGAAGTTTAGCGTAATTTGCATCTCACTTCCACAGATCTGACTAACAATGAGCCACGAAAAGCAATTAATACTTGAAGTGGCCCGATTCCGGTTTAAAACTAAGTGCTCTTTTGAATTTTCATCCTAATTTACATCTATAGGAGGAGCAGATTCGATGAATGCGTCTAAAGGTTGTGTGAATCGTGGTTACACAATGGAGCAGCTCTATTACCCCGTACGGAATCTTTTAACTTTTCTAACAGTTTCTTTTCGATTGGAGTTGGAATTGTTCTTATATGTTTGTGCTTTGCATAATAAGGGTATTAACGTTAAGGAGTCACCTGGTGAGACTAATTTGTTCAAACTTTTTGGTACTGTAGGGATTACTCCTGTAAAATAGTGGATCCTTTCAACTCACACACAAAAGTCAGCTAGCCCCAGAATAACTATCTGTAAGCCATACAAATATTTGTTTTGCGTGGGAATCGGACCCGACGAGCAACGTAGCAGATAATCGTTTAACCACTACGCCAACTGTAGGTACCGACCGCGATTTAATATTCAGATATAGTCATTATATTTTTTGTTACAAAGGGTTTTTTTTTGGGGTGGAAATCCAATCACTTCTCTGGCTCTACGGTGAAGTGAGAGGACATATCAGATTTTACTGACCCTTTCAGAAATTCGGCTGGTATCGGTGGTACCCTGCTGGGTCTCTACAGTTTTCCTGGCATCTCTTTCAGGCGCAAATGAAACACTACGCGTTTTCGACGATCGGGGATCGTCCTACAACTCCCGACGACCAAGGCTCCTATGGCGGCGGCTGGGGCATGAGGAAGTCCGTCCAAACGGTTGCATGGTTGCGGCCATCTCCTTTGCTAGCATTACTGCCTCGCAATACAAGCTTGTCGCATCCCATCCCCTCTCTCACCGAACCAGGCCTGAACCAGGGTCGCAGTTCGATGAAAATGGTTGGATTACTTTTATCACAAGCTATAACTATTAGATATTTCGAGCCAAGTGAAAAGCCAAATCGGTAGAAAGATACCAGATAAGTATTACCGAAATAGGTTCCGAAATTGTGTCCCTTAGGTCTAAGTTCTAGTTTGCCGAGCAAATGACCTCGGATAACGACATTGTTGATAACGTTCCGATACCGAGCCTTATCTATGACTTCAATCGAATAAAAAAACATAACCTAAAGTGGATAAAAGCCATATTTTCGAAGCAGCTCATAAACCGATTCCATTAACATTTACATTGCAAATTACTATAAATCCAGATTCTAATCATTGTTTAAACTTGCTACATTTAGAGGCAATAGCCCATTTTCACGGAACGCCATCGGGACGGCCCTCGTTTGGTACACAATGAGATTGCTTGTTTAATTTTAACAATTACCATATTTTTTAACTTAACATCTGTTGGTTTACCCCTTTTAAGGAGTTTAATTATGATTTTTGCGGGGTTTTTTGTTAAGGTGACGGCGACCGCGAAATCTCTGCATTGTGGCGGCGAGACTTCATAAAGTTTTACGAATATTGTTCGTAGCGAAAAAGGAGTGTGTACTTATATGTAGGTTCTAATCAAATGTTGTCGCTTTGTACAAGAAATTGAGACTCAATATGTCGATTGTAAACGCAAGTATTTTCGTTTCATATCGAGTTAATGCTGGAGACTTCAAGAAAAAAAATGTATAGTATTTTATTATATAAATTCGGTTGATCGGACAGTGAAAAAGTTTGTTAAATAATCTAATCTTATTTCGAATGGAGTGTGGAAGTAAGTGGTTTTAATTAAATAAATTCTCTATTTCTGCTGAAACTTCTTCAACTATTCAAACTGGATCCGCGACAAATGCTTCTATTTATTATTTTTATTCTTATCAATCCAAAACAAAATATTTTATTTAATTATGTGAAATAAAAAAAAAGTTTTAGTACTTATAAAACGTCAGGAGCTAGTGTACGGTTCCAACCGGTGGTTTTCTGTAGAGAAGAATCAGCAAGAAACTCCATAGTTACTCTTTTAAACAAATGATTGTTCCACAATATTTCCATATAACAATATTGATAGATCATCATCATCATCTACCTAGCCTTTTCCCAACTATGTTGGGGTGGGCTTCCAGTAAAGCCGGATTTTTAGCTGAATACCACTATTTTACGATGAGCGGCTGCCTACCAGACCTCCACAACCCACTAACTGGGGTAACACGGTAGTGGAGAGGTGGCATGAAAGGGACATTTTTGTTCTAGAGGTTCTAGTGAAAGCCCTATATAATATTTTGAAAAGGTTGAACCTGAATGAGAAACCTATATTCATCTTTTAAAGAAATAAAAGTAAATAATGAATATATCTTTTTTCTTAGGTACTTATTTTAACGATTTAAAAAAATGTAGATTTTGTCCCTTTCATAAAATAGCTGTATTGAAAGGGACGGATTCATTTATGAAAGGGACAGTATATAATATCCATGTAAAATCACTCTATAATATTGTTACGAACGTGAGTAATTAAATGCCGGTTTACTAGCAGATAACTTTATTCACCACAAAACAATGAGAAATTAGTCCAATCAACAAATAACCAATCACTATAAACACTCAGAGTTCCGTTTAGTATCGCTTAGGTCGCTAGGTATCACTTCAAACACTTAGGTAGTCCGCTCTGTATCGCTGTCGAAATCAAACTGAACTCGCTTCCAGCCGGGGACCCGTATTTATATGCGAAACCACCGAAACCTCTCGACACCGACGTTTCAAGGACATTCCAGAACAACACAGTCGCATCGGGACGCTATAAATCATTTTTATTGCTCTCGTAAGTAGGTACTTATCTACCACCTTACATGCGAATTTCGACTCTATTGCTAATACCGGAAGGTACAAATTCCCTTATCCACCCACATAACTACCTACTGAATCTTATCTAATAATAATAGTGTATGTCGGACTTTTCTGGAATTTGCCAGGTCTGAGTATGTACTCCTATTCTAAAAGCTTCGCACAGCAATGCGTTTTAATTATTTGATGCTACTCTTGGTTTAGTCGAAGATATAGCGTACTCAAGTTTCACGGCGTAACAATATATTAATACCAGTTTGGTAATGTTTTAATATCTATTTCTTTAAGTTATAATCAAACAATCTTAAAGTTTCGTTATTTGGCTATCCTAACATAAATCTAGTTAGGTACTAATCGTGAGATTTTTACTAGTAATACAACTAGCAAAAAAATAAAATAACCAATAATTTTTAGTAAAAATATTTGTAGAAAACACAGAAACTGACATAGAACAGTGATTAAACGTTTTATAATTGTTTTTTTTTTAAACAAATGACGTGTTTATATCATTTTTATATGAATTTTACTCAATTGTCTTAACTTATTTGGTTTCTTGGTCACATTTAATCATCAACTTAGATATATAAGAGAGACTAAGACAATAATAATGCGCATATACAGTTTCATTCATAGCTTTTTCAAATTTGTGTGCTTCTACAAGTGTTCTTGGTAAATTTTAACTGCAAAAATAATAATAACAAAAATATTACCATATAATCAACAAAAAAGATAGAATACTTTTTTTTGCACAACATGATAATAAGAAAAGCTTAAAACTAGTCATTCGTTAGCCAGATTCTAGGTGTTACAGAGATTGTGCACAAATTAGCTAATTAATGTATTGTTTATGAAAGGGACATCCCATTCATAACCAGTTTTTGTGTCCCTTTCATAAATATGACACAAGATTAATAAAAATAACCTTAAAACCTACTACCAATGAATAAAAGTTTACTGAACTTTTGTCCTCGTATCTGTCGTTAACTAAGTCGATCGAAAACAATGTTTATCCATTTACAACATTTTACAAAGCATTCCTAAAGAATAACGAAAATTTACTTTTGTGTACGATTACGAACACTTGCCCGCCGTCGCCATGTTTGAAATGATAGGAGTGGGACGTTAGGTACGAATGGTTGGGCTTCGGGATTGCCACAGAACAGCAATATTCTTGTTTCGAGACGTTTCTTATTTTACAAGTTATTGGACTTGTCCCTTTCAATACGCGTCCTTTCATGCCACCTCTCCCCTCCCCTACTTCATGGCAAGATTGGAATCCGATTTACTGGTAGTCACCCATCCACAGACCAACCTTGGTAAGCGTTGCTTAACCTTGAAGAACAACCTGTGTGGCTGTTATTATTTAGCCACGAGCTCAATATAGCCTCGTCAGATTTGTACTGTAAATCTCAGTGCAACCTATCTAAAACTACGGCTAGACTAGACAAGTACGCACTTTCGTCTCAACCACACCAAACTGGGCCGGGTAAGAAGCGCTGCCAGTGTAAAGTTGGAAACGCTCCGTGCGCCTGTGACAAATTGTTGCAGTAATGAGCGCCTTGCTTCCAAACTGTTAGGACCTGGGTACACTGTTCAACCACGAATAGTTAGTGAATTGAATAGTAAACTGGTGGGAATGAAAAGTCGTATGTATTAAAAAGAAGATGCTCTTGTGATGAAATAACAATTGAATTTATGTCATGTACATTGAAAACGAAAGTCAGATACAGAATTTTAATGTAAACCTACCAACACGCTATTGAAAAAAAAAAAGAATTAAAGTAATGTTATAAATGCAATAGTTTTTGTGTGTGTGTTTGATACCCCTTCAAGCTCAAACGGCTGGACGAACTTGGATGAAAGGCACACAAATAAACCATGTTCTGAAGTACTAGATAGGATACTTACTCCCGACCCTTTGGGAATAATTTTTTAATGTGATCAAGTACCGCAAAAGTAAAATTTTAAATGGTTGATTTGCTTTTATATAAAAGGCTTAAATGAAAAGGCTCAATATTGACTGATTTATGAAGAAATGATAATGGATTCTAAGTATAAAAGCCTACAAGTAGTTAGAAGGAGCTTAATAGGCAAATATCAAGAGAGGAGAGCGAGACTCACTCAGATATCGCAATTAGAAGGTCTCTGGAATGTAAAAAAAGAATAACTTCAAATACAACTAGTACAGAAAAATGCCGCGAGATCATTAGTACAATACCTGATGCTTCTTCTTCTTCTGCCTGGCGTTAATCCCGGCTGTTGCCAGGGTCCGCCTAACACCTAGTACAATACCTGATGCTAGTGTCCAATAGAACCTTACGTTACGATGGGTTGAAACTTGTAACTTCTTAAACAAGGTTCGCTCCTCAACCGCAAATAAATTCACTAGACAAACTGTACCGTGTATCGATGCCCTAACTCACCAGCGTGTAGGTGTGCGTATTTTCATTGTTTGTGAATGGGTGTTGCCAGTTCTGTCTTGTTGTAACGCGGTTTTATTCCCGGTCGAGTTGTTAATGTTGTAGGTTTTATAGCACTCCTTATTGCACGATACCCACGTTCGGTTTCTTGCTCGATAGCATTCTCTACGACTTTTCTTCTACGTGTACTGAGTAAAACGTTATTGCAGCGTGTTCCTGTTTAACTTTGTGTATGTTACAAATGAAATTGGCTTCTGTGTTTCAATTTCAAGAAATGTTCATTTGTTTTACTTTTGTTTACCGTTGAATTCGTGTATGAAATTGCTGTAGTTTTCGTTTTACGTGGGATTGGATGTAATTGGTTAATTTAATTAGAAATACTGGGCGGTGTTGCACAATATGTTAATGCTTTATACACGACTGGTTTGGTATTCAGCGCTTATAACAAATAGCTACGGATTTCAAAATGGGAATTTAAACGATAAGTAATTGGGCATTTGGAACAATTTCATGTTCGGTCGTTTTGTGTCTATTTTATGTGGCTCTGTCGTTTATTTATTCGGTCACAGCGTCAAGCAGGCAGCCCATTATGCTATGCTGCGAGACTATCTGCAAAATATATCATGCTCTTTTATATACGAGGTCTGAACTGAGTATAATTTAAATTTTACAGAGGTTTGTGTTATACAAAATGACTCGCACACGAAGGGTTCTGCATTACAATATTAAATCCAGCGAGAAAATAACGTTTCTTATTTGGAAACCTCCTTTAATTTTTAATTTTATTATTTGTTGTTGTACCGACAATAGAAATACACGTTTTATCTTTACTTTACTCTTTACTGTTTATGAGATCCCACTGATAGATGGACAGATAGACAGATTAGTAATAAGGTCCTATTGGCTTTTACTCTTCGGGTACCCTCAAGAGATTTTTATAACAATAATTCGCTTAAACACACACATTTAACGTAGAGGCGGGGGGCCTGGAACGAAGGCAATGAAGGAACAGAAGTGAGTTTTAGCCGCTCCACCCAGAGCGGACGAAGTCATTAAATGATTTCCCACCTAAAAACACCTTTTACACATTGTCTTGTATTGAATTAACGCATTGGTCGTAATGATTGACAAGCCATAATTCTCTTCCAAAATCTCACATATCATACAAACTGCAGTTACAAACAATCGCCAAATACATATTTCTATCTGCATTCTAGTTTATACTATTACCTAGTAACTTGTGTGACTCAACATCGAGTCTAGTTGAAAAACTTTTTCGTAAAAACATTAGTTTGGGCAGTTGCCAGGCGGATGCGCGAGGCGACGCTAGCGTCCGGTACTAGATTTACAACGAGTTTTCAATGGTGCCGATGGCCTCAATCTGACAGGATTGCTGACTTACTTTTCCTGTAGGCGGGACAGCATGTGATAGAGGATTTTATTAAGAATAAAATGTAAGAATAAAATCTTTGTCTAAGTCATGTAAGGAAGAAGAAAGGTATTGGTTATGTGCCAATTGATCCTTTTATTCGCATGAATCGGAAAGCCTGTCCTGGCCTGTCCGGTGTGGACTTAAATGTGGTTTTACTCCTAATAAATTTGCGATTGTAACTTATTAGGTTACATTAAATTGGCAATAAGAAAATTGACTGTATTTTCGTTAACCGAAATTGTGATCTATTTCTAGGTAAAAAACAACGGTTTTGAGGGTGAATAGATCTTCTTATTCTCCTTCCACTCTGTCGTTTTTGGGGAGGAATGTTATGAAATAAGTTCTCCCACTCTGGGTGGATCAAGAGGGAGACTTTTACTGAAAAATCAAAAATAACTCACGTGTTATTTCAGTTGCTCTTAGCGCTCCAGGGCCACGATAACTCGGGCGAAATCATAAAATGACTCTTCCCGCTCTGGGTGCCGCGGGGTTTGGGTGTAAAACGTTTACTGACAAGTTAAAATACACTTTACTCGTTTACTGACAGGTTGTGGAGGTTTGACTGTCTATGAAACCTCCACAACCACTGGGTTTCCTAGTTACTATTCTAGGCAACACTACACACGTTGGATAAACGAATGGCCAGGCTTTCTGAGTCTAACTACTTTTACCGACAGGCTACTCGACTAGTCCAGATAAATGCAACCTAGACCAATTGCTTTACGAGCTTTCCGAGGCCCGGGATGTCAGTAATATTAGAACATTAAACTTACAAAAGTAAATACAAAATTGAAAAATTCACACCAAAGAATAAACGAAGAAAATCACAAGCAACCCTTCCTAGAACATTTCCTCAGAAGAGCAGCAAAAAATATCGCGCGAAAAACATAGCTACATGTTAAAAATTAATCCCCGAAATGGTAGCAGAGCTCGGCGGGTGTCAAGTGCGAGTCGGTACATCGTTAGTCGAAGAGTATTCTTTTGTCTCAAGGGTTGTGCCTTGCTTGTTATTCTAGCTTTTGTTGGTGACCCCGCCCGCGCCCCTGGCCTTCTCCTAACTTATTCATTGCGTGCTTTTTCAAGGAGCTAAGAAATACTGAGATGCAAATAAAGTATGGCCCGAGAATAGACGCCTCAGAGGATGAGGGATTTGAATTTGAAATGTGCCTGTTGAATATAGTGTTGGCTACATGATGTATGTGCAGAGTATGCTTGTGGAATCTCATAGTTTCTGTTAGCGAATTTTATGGAGAATGTAATAAAATTCAATAAGGAGGTTATGTATGAGTCAAATGAAAATAAGGTTTACCGACTGCTAGCTACCTAGGTTTAGTATGAGTAACATGATTTTCTTTATAGTTTGAATAACCAGAACTGATCAGAAAAACTCTATGCTTCCTTAACATATGGTCGTAAGGCAAAAAGTGCATTTTTTCAGGAGAGCCTTTTTAATACTCGTTAGTAATTTTTAATCAACGTTTTTTGAATTATGTAATCAGTATATAAAATCAGTTAAAAATCACGAAAGGATGTAATTAAGAAATATTTATTTGACTTTGAATAAAACATTTTTACTAAAAAAATATGTTACTACTCGAAATGTTGTTTAGCATGGCATGGCATGTTATTAACTAAGTTTTAATTTAGTAATAAAGCGAATTATACGAGTACCTACCAAGTCCTATACTTATTCCAACTCAATCTAAGCTATAACAAAATTTCGATCCTTTACAAAATAGATATCAATCGTTCCAGAATCCATTCCTCAATGTAGGGCAAACTTTGTCTCCTCTCATATCTATTTCGCGATCGTATCTAGGATTTATTTTAAGTCGTTTGAGAATGTATACGTTGTTAGCATAAGCCGAAAATTCAATCTATTTTGTAGGACTTAATGCGGGCCTGAAACTGTACCAATTGTTGACATATCATTCAAGAACCCCGTCAAGAATTTTTATTATTGAAACACGAAACGAACATAATTTTGTGATTGTGATTTTTGAGTTAGAAGATCTAAATTCAACCAAAACATGTAATCATTTTGACTAGACTTATATAAGATGGAATGCAGTGTAAATTACGCAACTCAATATAAATGGCAATTATAAGTTGAAACCTTTCAAAACTAGTTTAATTAAATTTATTTATAAGTTGTGTTACTTTTTTGGTGTAATAAAGTTTATTCTATTTTAATTAAGTTTACAATTGTATTCTATTCTAATCAAGTTAACACTTATTCCCAGAGTTTAGGTCATCTAAATAGTATTTGTGATACTTTAGGTGTAAAGACTCAATTTTACTTTGAGCTGTATACTTATATGTATCAATGTAATCCATCATTATTTCTGTGGATTACATTAAGTCACAATACGAAACAGTGTCTCAATTTTCAACATGTCTTTCTTGAAATCCATTAAGAATTTCTATTAGTGGCTAGCTTTGTAGCGTCTAAAAGGTTTCAGTGATAGTGTCCTAAGACAGACTCAATTTCAAGTTGAGCTGCTCATCTCTATCAATCTAATTCATTATTATTTCAGGGGATTACATTAAGTCTATTTCGGGTATTAAGTCGAGTTTGACTAATGTTGCCGGACGGATTGTTACGGAACCAAGTTTCCCTATCTAAGCGGATGAGCTGATTGAAGCGTCTGTGTAAAATTAGAGTTCCGTGTTTCCTTCGGTATCCATTTGGTGATTACTTTTAGGAGATTATCTTTATTTAGGAAGATGTAATACTCTTGGTAAGTTTACTTTGCTTTGGGACTTTCATTAAGTTGTTTTGTTAAGAAAAAGCGAAACGCAGTGATGGTCTTTGAGGTGTTTATTTTTAGACTCTTTGTGTTTTGTGAGTGAAACTTTTTAGTTGGGTATTTTATCACCATTACGACACGACAATCAAGCTAAGTATGTTATATAAAAAGAACAGTCGCTTTATGAGTTACAAAATAGTGTATAATAAGGAATTGAAGATATCCAGGAGAACCAAGGTTACTGACGTTGCCTGAAAAATTGCCAAACTTAAGTGGCACATTGCTTGCAGAACAGATAGTCAATGAGGCTTAAAGGTTCTGGAGTGGCGACCGTCTACCAAAAGACGTAGCATTGAGAGCTCCGGCAGTCGACGTCATTTAGTAAAATTATGATAATGATGATTTAGAGGAGCTCGTGGCTAGATAATAACAGCCGCACGGTTCGATCTTCAAGGTTAAGCAACGCTTGCCAAGGTTGGTAGGAATGTAGATGGGTGACCATCTTAACATACCGAGTTTCCTTCGTGCCTCGTAAAGCACGTTAAGCCGTAGGTCCCGGCTGTCATTTGTAGATATTTGGCAGTCGTTACGGATAGTCAGAAGCCAGTAAATCTGACTCCAGTCTTACCACGAAGTAGGTACCGTGGAAGCTGACGATGATGATAATGATGATTTATTAGAAACTTTTACCTAACATAAACAAATGTGAAAGCCATCAAAGCTGACCAAACATAAGGCGGCACAGTAAGTACGTGACAATGCCGATAATAAAACCCGTTACAGCCGAAAATCCTTTGAAACTCAATGTGGGCTATCCACTGAGTGCCGTGGGCTTACCATAAATAACGTTTAGTGCTGCCGGAGAGGTGTTCAAATTGCTTTCACGTGATATATCCTACAGTCCAAGTACGTTTAGCCATATTGAATTTTTAAGCAAAGATGCCCCGTTGCCCCGGTTACGTTGCTCTCATTTTTTGTACGCCAGTAAAGTAAGCAGCTTTTTAAATTGAGGTAGGTCAGGTCCACAGCTGTCTCTGAAATTTCATGTCCATAACTAATCTGGAGGTGTGAACGTGTGGTGTGAATTTGTTTGAGAGGTAGGTGTTATTTTTGTGGGCTAGTGTTACTTATGTTATTTTGTTTCCGAGAGCCATAAGTTTCACCAAAGTTAAGTAACAATGGATGGCGCATTGCTCACAGAACAGATGGCCGTTAGTATCGGAAGGTTTTAGGGTGGAGATCGCGTACCGGAAGACTAGGTTTTTTTCAGGCGGGGGATTATCAGAATAACTTCTTCCGCACTTAGAAGAAGTGGGAGGGCGTATCAGACTTTTACTGACTAAATCCTACACCGATCCTTCTTTGCCTTCGTTCTGGGGTCACGAGCTTCCCTTTCGGAATGACCGACGTCCTAGTAAGGGCTGTAGGAATCCGGAGAATACGAGATGCACAGGATCATTCATTATGGTGACACTTGAGGGAGCCCCATATCTAACATTGGTCGCCCTTCGGCTGAAATAATGATGATGATGATGATGGTCATACAGTTTCATTTATAAAACTGTATGACCATCTTCGATTGAAAGACTTCTTATTTTTCTGCACATATCTGTACTGTCTTTATCCTTACATATTATAAAACAAAGTCTGCCAACGCGTCTCTGTCTGTATGTGCGCGACAAACTCAAAAATTACTAAATGGATTTTCGTGTAATTTTCTCTGGTGTATGAGGAAGGTTTAAGTACACACACACTTTGTGACACCCATGCAAAGCTGGAGCAGGTCACTAATATAGTATAAAGTGGTTTGCTTGTACCAATGTTTAAAACATCTAGTTTGAATTAAAAAAAAATGGTCATAGGCCTCCCACAAGTGTCTCCAAGTGTGTGTAGATGCGAGACTGCGTAATAGCAACTATCAGCTGGATTAGAAAAATAGTATAGGCTAGTTATAAATATATATGAAACCGAAACCAAAACTAAAGATGAGGGAAAACCCGCACGGGAGCGCTAGTCCTAACTTAGTACCTACATGTAATTAGGTTGAATACTAAAACTTTCCAGAATAAGTCAATAAACAATCCCTAGGTACATTCAAGAATTCTCTTAAAATCTAGCCAAGAGAAGGCGTAAACAACAAATCTTATAGTTAATTTAAATTCCATCAATTCTAAGATTTAATTAAAATAAATGAAACAAAACAACTAGACTGAAATAAAATCTAGTTTCATTTCATTCAATTATCTGAGTACCTTTAATTTAGGGCGGCACGAATTTATAATTGCAAATTAAATTCTGACAGATATTTTAGAGTTAAAAGAAGTGGAGTAGATCTTTATTTTGATTTGTCCTTTTGTTCTGGTAAATGAAAAGTCATTCTGTAGATGACGATCTCACAGACGGTATAATAGACGCTCCTCCCGAAATGATAACTCGTTATCATTTTCGAAATGTTTTAATAAAAAAGCCCTGGCTTAATTAGTTGAGAAAAAGCCGTTTCTGTGTGTTTGTGAATGAGAAAAGATGTTTGTGAATGCAATGTTTGAGATAAAGAGGAAAAATAGAGATAACGCTGAACGATCGTTGTCATTCGGTAACTTCTTAACCTATGAAGATAATATCCACAAGCTGATATCTGTATTTCCAAAATATCTAGAGAAAGATGTGTAATGACGTCATAATCAAATTAGAGTGGTTGTATATACGGCTATTCTTATGCATCTATGCACGCCTACGCACATATAAAAAAATAAATATACTCACATGCATAAACTGACTCATTACACAAACCCAGACCCACACATTCATGGCAGCATATTTGTGTAAGGTAAGGTGGGGTAAGACTATCAGCGGGGCAAGACTATCACTTTCAAATATCTCGAAAAGTACCGTCTTCTTTTTGAATTTACCATGTCGATAAAACAGTTTGCATGAAAAAGTTCTCGACTTAAAACACAGATGGCACTTCTGATCGTTAATGTCGATAACATAACAAAACGAAAATGTCAGTTGTGAAAAAAAATTTCGCACGTGACAGAGCAGTAAGAATTTCTTTGAATTTTGGTGAAAGAAAGCGTTAAATGGAGGAGTCATGAACATAAATAGCATCATATTAATATTGTCTTTTAAGTTATCGTACCATTTTAACATTATACATACGATTTCTTCTAATATTTTACAAAACCAAAACGTAACCTACAAATATCAAAGTGGGGGAAGACTATCAGTTCGCCCGGGGTAAGACAAACATTATGTTAGTCTTTCCCCTGGTCAGTTGTAATCAACATTTTCGTTTAGGATATTTTTCTTTAGTTAGGTACATGGTCGATTAACTAAAAACCAAATCGAAAAAACAGTTAATCCATTATTAAATATTCGGTGAATCGTCCAGTCGAAGTGGTGTTTGGCCATAAAAAGTTGTTTCGCCATAAATTCTATATCTATGGGTGAATATAATTCAAATTCAATATATCAAATCAATATATTTCAAATTTATAATTCAATTTTTTTTCAATTTTGGTAGCAAAACCCGTTACTGCAACTTTCGTGGAAATTAGAGACCTGGGTCTTTAATTTTCACGTTTTTGTCTTTTTAATTTATATATGTAACGCTTTATTCATATCATGCTATAGATATCACTCAAAAGGTTCTGCTCCTCTGATTTTGATTGTATGTTTGTCTTGCCCCAAATCATTAAATATACGAATTACCGCTAAAATGAACGTTGTTCCGTCATTATACAATTCAAATTAAATACGAATACTTTTATCATTTGCGTTTTTTCTTTACAAACCTCAATAAGTATTCGTTTTCAGTTAAAATACATTACTGTTATTCTTACCCCATGTGGTGGGGCAAGACTAGCAGTTTTAACGGCCTTACAATTTATTCAAAATTTACGTTCTAGATGCATTAACGGAAATATATCCATTATTTTATTAAAGCGTATAGTATTAGGTATCAGTGATTTTTTTATCTCAGAGGTAAGTCAAATAACTTAGCCGTGAAAATCAATCATTACTGTCTGGCAGAAAAGTATGTCAGTCTTACCCCACCTCACCTTACTTATAATTTTAAATGTTTTTTTTTGTTTCTTTCTCATTTAACACACTCTGCCTGACGTCAAATTAATATCACTTTATTGTAGAGAAGATACTAACACTTGCAAAACAGTTTGTTCTAGTCTAGGCGCTAGGGAACCCTATAAAATCTTAATTGTAAATTATATCAATAGGGAACTATCACTTATATTATTTTTAGTGTCATAGGTTGCGTGTTTTTAACCTGACGGGACATATTTTACCTTTATCGAAAATTCACACATTTGTACCCACAGTTCTATACAGCAATTCTACTTAGGAGCTATTGATACAAGCAATTTTTCTAATGCACCTACGTACATCGACATTATCGTGATTAAACTCCCTCTATAAACCAGCTCGTATGTATTTGCCAAACGTTTCAGAGATTTATTCTACCCACATTTACTTATATGAGGACGGTCAGAATTTTGGCTACGACTATTCCTTAACATAACTTTTCCGGGGTGCAATACTTTTTGAGAATTTATTTCGGTGCATATAAATAATATATGAAGATATCGCTCAAGTTTTACAGCCCTTGAGTATAGTTTTTTCCTGTATTTTTGGATGTATTTAGTTTACGACTGAGTTCTGTATGCATGATTAATACTAACAAGACTAGTTTATTTAAATTTAGTTCTTTTAAAAGCACACAGTTCGAATCATACTTACGAGTAATCGTTGCTACGCCGTACCATTGTGCGGGCTACGACGTAGCACGGTATGGTGCGTAGCGGGGTAATGCGTAGTCAAAAAAATTACAGTTACAGTAAAAAAACACAAATGACTGGTTTTTTACCGGCCAAGTGCAAGTTGAACTCGTGTACGAAGGGTTCCGTACCATCCATAACCAAAAACTGAAAACTAATCATGTTGGAAATCACTTAAATATTTATTTATTATTTTTTTAGTATTCAATGCTACAACATACATCTTATCATCCGTGACAATTGTCTAGCTATCACGGTTCATAAGATACCTGCCTGGTGACAAACAGACGGACAGCTGATCTACAGCAACAGGGTTCCTTTTTCATTCTTTGGAATGTACAGAACCTTAACAAAACATATTTTATCTCTTAATATGTATATAAAGTTAATTTGTAACTTCGAAAGACCATTGACTCGTGCCAACTCTACATAACACTAAAACATAATTTCCACTAATGTTAATGTAGCATTGTAATGATATAATTTAACAAAACACGGGTTGAGAGTTGTACCAACTAGGGTGATATTAAAAGGTCATTACCTGCGAAATTGTAACTTTAAATGTACTCCCGCGAGCGTCATTTGTGTATTATATGGAAACTAACTATTCGTTTAGTAAGGTTTTTTGTAAATAATAATAATATGTGATTTTATATTAGGTTCGGTTCGTAGGTACACTAAAGGATCAGGTCCCCTTAAATATTAATGATTTAAAAGTTCTTTAATAATCTAGAAAAGTCATATTATGAGCAAATCTACAATTAAACATATAATTGACTGCCTGGCTCTTCGTCAAAAATGGGGAACTTGATTGCAGTGCCACCTTGCGGGTATTTTCAAATCAGCCAAAAACTCAGTCAAAAATACACACAAAATTTCACCCGAATTGGTCTATCTATACGTTTAGGAGAAGTTAGGTGCCAAACAAATATAAAGGTTATGATTATCTAAATCGGCTACTTGATTTTTCAGAAGAGTCATGGCACCCCTAGTACCCAACCGCCAACTGCAGGAACACAGATGGGTTAAATTGTGATACCCCCTTTTACCCCTCCTGGGGCGGGACAAGTTATTTCATGACGTTCACACGAATAGTAAGTCTTGAATACCTGAATATGAATACCTAGACTTATTATAGAGATAAATAAAAAAATGGCTGTGACACACGGACGGACAGACAGACACACATGACGAATCTATTAGGGTTCCGTTTTTTGCTATTTGGCTACGGAATCCTAAAAAGGAACTGCAGAACTCAAATCGAAGTACACCAGACCTCATACCTTCGAGTCCTTGCCACATTTTTTACAGATTTTCCACGTTTCCATATTCATGGTTTTCGCGCCGTTACAAGGAGCACGCACCTGACCTTTTTGAAGGACGTCAACGACGTCATCAATATGGCGAGGGCATGTCCTTCTGAAAGTACTCTTCAGACACCTCTCACACCAGCGCTTTGCTGGAGGTTTTAAAATTTGGAAATGCGTACTCATGCTTTAGATAATACTGTTACATTCAAAATATTGGATTAAGTCCGCATTTGAACTCATATTTTTTGCGTATAATAATAAATCAATGTTGGCACGAGGGCCAAGTGTTGTTTACGAAACGCTTATTATTTCTTATATTAAAAACTGACATAATATTGGATAGTTGTCCACCATTCGAACACAACAAAAAACCGGCCAAGAGCGTGTCGGGCCACGCTCAGGTTAGGGTTCCGTAGTTTCCCATCCGTCACAATAAGTGTCCAACTTTTCAAAAACTGTTCGTCCCATCAAGTTCAAAATAATTTTCCTAGAAAGTCTTTATAATGCTCTACTTTCCAGATTTTTTTCATATTTTCTAAACTTATGGTTCAAAAGTTAGAGGGGGGCGACACATTGTTTTTTACTGTTGGAGCGATTATTTCCGAAATTATTGATATAATCAAAAAATGATTTCAGTAAACCCCTATTCATTTTTTAATAGCTATACAACAATATATCACACGTTAGGGTTGAAATTAAAAAAAAACACTTTCCACTTTACATGTACGGGGGCTACCCTAATAAAACACTTTTTTCCAATTTTTATTTTACTACTTTGTCGGCGTGATTGATATACATATTGGTACCAAAGAATGTTGGCGAATTCATAGCTGAAATTTATTGGAGTGTCTTAAAGTGACTTATATACGAAGGCATTTCTATTATTTTTCTACGTTTTTTACATTAACTAGTTATAGCCGGAAAAAAAAGATATTTGAAATGAAAGTTATTTATATTTATTCTGCCAAATGACAGCAATTACAGCATAATGCTACACAATAAAAAACTGATTTTAATACAATAATGATTATTGTATTAAAATCAGTTTTTTATTGTTATTAAGTATAATTAAATGGAGTAAATCAATTAACAATACTGTTTATTTATTTCGAAGGGGAAGTGTTCCTTGCAGGGAGGTAAAACATTGTAGTGTAAAAATGAATTACTTTCAATTAATGACGGGCAAAAAGACTATTATCCCAAATAAAAAAAATATAACTTGGTTTGACTTTGACAATTGTTGATTGGTTTTACTCATGTCACAGACGCCCATATAAAGCAACTATTCGCTGAAAATGTGTCTGGTCTATTTTCTTCTGGCAGTGTTTTAAGATCATATTTCGGAGAAGATGATGTGTTCATTCTGGATAGGGGTTTTAGGAATAGTATAAGTTTATTATTATTGATTCCTCTGAATATAATCTTAGAGGCACTGGCGTGACAACACCAACAACCTAAGGTCGACTGGTAGAAAATGCCTAAGGCATTAAGTCCGCCTTTGTACAATGTTTTGTGCATAAAGCTTTAATAAATAAATAATTAGAGGAAAAATAAAGTCACTTCACGTATCCAGGAAGCAATATTATGTTTATATTGTTATAGAAAATGATATTCCTGGTAGGACAGGAATCAGCGAGTATTGTTGTAATTGTTTAGTTGGTCAGCGCACAGTAGGATGTTGTGCTCATGTCATGACGCTAGTCTGGTATTTGGGATGGGCCAGACATCAGCAAAATATTTCAGCACCTGCAGAATTTCTGGATGAAATAGTTATAAGAGAGGATTACGAAGAATAAATAATAATATAAATAAACTTGTTTTATTGATTCTTATGAACATACTCAATATATTCCATACGCATTCAAGGTTTGTTTTTATTTATCTGAAAAGTTAGCAAGTATTTATAAAATCCTGGAATTCCATTATAGTCCTATTGCTTCAATACCTACCTAAAACAATGCTGATGGTGACTGGCAGTCTCAGTCCTATTGTACACAGTCATGTAGTAGGTACGTAGTAAGTATACCTAAGTTAACCTATCAATACCCGCGAAACGAGACACAATAGTAAGACAATAACAACGCGGTCCTATGAGACCGGTCGGGGATTCATGAATTAAGGCCAAAGAGTAAGTATTTAAACCTTTTACAATGCATTGCATGCTAAAATAACTGGGTCAGGAAAATAATAATGTAATATTGCCCTTTTAACTTCCTCGAATTGAAATTACCGTAGACATAACCTACAAAACTTCATGACTGAATTTCTATTAATTCCGACCTATTCAAACAAAAATTCTTGCACCAGCTAATTCAGATGTTGACGCCGAGTTTAATAAGATATTTTTCATTTAAAGACGCTAGAATTTAATCTCAGCTAATTTAATGTATAGGCGGCTGCCATTGTTCTTTCAGCTTTCTAGTGCAAATGGTCACAGAGATTAAGCGAGGACGGACGGACAGACATGGCGAAACTATAAGGGTTCCGTTTTTGCCATTTGGCTACGGAACCCTAAAAACACACACACGGAACAACATTACAGAACAAGAACACATTGCAACAGAATAGAACAAAATTACATTTAAGTATAAATCATTTTTAATTAGCAGGAGAATTTGGCATGTGTTGTTTCCCTGTAATTGGTTGTACAGTTAGATTTAAGACACTATTACTTGTAAGTTCCGATCCATAAACATCTGTAACAACTGTTGGTAAACCGTAGTTACTCAGATACCCGCGAAACGAGACACAATAGTAAAACAATAACAGCGCGGTCTCATTGGACCGGTTGGGGATTCAAACGTTAATTAAATAAATAATTCCGCCGTCTGGCAAGGATGGTGGACAACTATTCAAAGCAAAATCTAACCAAAAAACGTGTTTCACGTATCGGCGAAACAAAAATGGCTCAGCAGGGCATCGGTCTTACTGGGCCCCTTCTGTTTATGCCCACAACCTCATTAGACAGCAGTCTGGCGAGGTTGTGGGAATGTTTGAAAGGGCAAATGAAAGAACATAGGTGTGTTTAGTTAGTTAAATCTAATAGGCGCTCTCGGTCCCTCTCCTTTCATATTCATGAAGTCATCAAATACCTTCTTCTGATCTAATAGAAGCAGGCATACGATGATTTCCTATCTCAAAAGAAATCGGTAAATTTAACAAAAATGTACAGTAAAACCTCTGATCTCTCACACACACAAACGTACACAACAAAACAAACACTTCTTCACAGAAAAAAAAATTAACAAAAAAACCAATGCCTGTAACACTGTCAGCTCTCATCAGACGAGTCGATAAATTGCACGCTGTGCGAATAACAAGCAGGCCCTCTGACGTCACGGTTCACATAAATTAAATTTATAATCAACCCAACTCCCCCAAATTAAATTAAGTTATACCTGCCACTGCTTCAGCAAAACATTTACGTTTCGCTCCTTGAAAAAGACTGTTCGGCTGGTAACTCATCGGCTTCATTTTACGCTCTTAGATAATTTGTCATTGGAGCGAATTTGAAGATTTTAATGTGTTGTTGTTATTACAAAATTTAACTGTCGGGATTTTCTTAACGTATTTCTGATGGTATATATGTTGTTAATTATCTGAATTGCTCTCATTACATGAGACTTTAACATGTCTTGTACTTGGTGGGCCGTGTGCATGACACGTAGGTCTCACCAGTGGTCTTTCAGGTTGTTTTTGGATATTATTATTTACTTTGCTGATGTTAAAATTGGTTTCATTCTAAAATAAAAGACACTGCGTCTTATGTAGCTACGACTATCTTCGAACCATAATCACGAAATCGCAAGATTGCCATCTTTGAATTCCGAAAGTCAAGTAAAACACAGTCATAAGTAGATATGATTGTGATTGCACATAAAGTTATCTTTTCATAAGTTTCGCCGCAACGTTATAATATTGACTCTCCAACTCAATATATTACTCGGACCATATTACTACGAGAATAATATTGCATAGCTCGCTCTAAATAAATAAAGACCCTGAAGGACGCAAAGTTGCTCAGAGTCATAAGATCGTATCAGCTTAATTAAAACTCTGACATTTAAAGTAACTTTAAAACATTTTAGAAATGAAAATAATGTGTTACAGTATCACAAAACGTAATTAGGCGGGTCGGTCCTGTTTATAAGCAAACAAAGTTGGTTTTACGAGTTTCTATAATATCGTAAAGCAACATTTTATGACGAGTACCATTATCGTCAGTTAAAAGGATCGTAATTCATTCGGGAAATTGTTTAGTAGTAAAAATTATGGGCGTGCTAACCAGGGGAATCCGGGCTTACCATAAATAAGTAATGCGTATCAGTTTAAGCGCGGCTAAAACACACTGCTAATTTGCGTTATGACTTTGTTTTATAGGCTAAATTGTACTGTTAAAGTGCCGGAACTGCGCTGCTCGTTAATATTTATCTTAATCATCATGCTTAGCAAAGATACTGCTAGAGTTATTGTCGAAATAAAAAGATTTTTTCCGACATTGTTTACCAAAAAATATAGTATTTCTGATTTTTCAGTGAGACCGGTGCTTTTCACTAAAAAAAGCTTAAATATACTTGTATCTTCTTCTCAGTCGTTCTTCCAGAGTAAGATAGCTACAACCTTGTGTGAATAGGTTACTACTAGATTACTTGCAGGCATGATTATTTTTAAGGTGTACAATAAAGTGTTTATATCAATCAATCAATCAATCAATCATGCTCCATCGTAGGCCACATCATTGCTTACCAGTTGAGATAGTGGTCAAACGCGAGCTTATCAATAGTGATAAAAGAACCCTCCTGGCGCTCGTGAGCATGGACCATCTGTTAGGTGAGTTACGAGATTTTATTTTGGTAGTGAGACTGTCTTGTCTCTCTCTTTTCACGGCACTTCTTATATGTACATTCAATGAGAGAACAAGTCGACGATGATTTAATTAGGTCTGTCCATTAAGTAGGTGATTGGGCGCAAGAACGTCTTCCCTTCTTCTCTTTTTTTGTGTACGGAAATCCTAAACTGACTTCTCCTGTTCTAGCGTGGAGATTAATCAGACTTTTATTAACTAAATACCTCCAATAATTCTTCTTTATCCTTTACGTTATTAGGTCACGGTAACTTTTTCAAAGGTTTAGCAGATAAATACATGACAGTCAAATCAATATCACTGTTTTCGTCTTCAAACACGGTTATTTCAAAGTTCCCAAAACTCACGATAAGCAACTCATTCGTTACAAAATCCGCTGTCATGCAACTTCAGTTTTATGATAATTGCTCTTCAAAACAGTTGTGTATTCCTTTCAGTTGAGCAAGTAATTGCTTACTAACTAATAGTTAAAGTTTGTAAAGTTGAAACCCTGATAAGAGTGACGCCCAAGCCACTAGACTAAATACTCAAATAGTTTCCCACAATAATAAATCAAGAAGTTGTTTGAGAGTTGCTCGCTTCTACGCTGAAATGTCTTCTGCATTTTACGTGGGTAGTTAAGTATCTGCGAGTCTGCGAAGTCTGGAAAGATTGCAGTATTTGTGCAAGTGCTTACATGACAGTTTTTGTTTGAACGTCAATCATTGGAGTGTTAAGAAAAAAAAATGCTGGATTGTAAAGCTAGAGACGTGGTGTTTCGTTAAAGTTTATGTAAGTTATTTTTTTTTAAGGTGGGAGATCAAAAAAAAATTTGAATGAGCGAGAAAGAGTGTCAGACGTCTAATTTTTAAAACCCTGTGATATCATGAATTTTAAAATTTATGAGCTTTTCTAATTGTTACTTGTTTTATTACTATATCTATCTACATGTTTAATTTCTTGATAAATGTTAACAAATAAAATGACAAACAATACCATAGGTAAGTAAATTTACTTGTATTTTGACGAATTTTTGTTTCTGACTAGCTTTAGTTACCGACTTCACCCGCATGAAGCTAGCTATCTGTCCATACCACACAAACTTTGGACAGCTGTTTCATCCCCTTAGGATTTAAAAGCTATATATCTACATCACTAACCTTTGCTAGCGGCTTTAGCCACATGATAATAGGAAATAGATAGCCTAATATAATATATTGTAATATGCTATATTATAGCATAATGCTCAGTGATAAATATTAGCAATCTACCACTGAAAGAATTTAAAAAATCGTTCCATTAGTTCTTGTGTTTATTCATTACAAACAAAAACCTAAAAAACTTCTACTCTTTATATTATTAGTATAGAACCTCTATGCAACATTTTGTTTGTCAGTTAGGATTTTGCCAATTAAACATAATTATACACACAGAATGAAACGTTGCACATTCGTAAAATGTAGTTAAAATGTCTACTCATCAAGGGATTACAAGTAGACATTACAAACATTTCAATTACATTCACCACTCAAAAAATAATCACATTCCATTCATAAGCCTTTAAAACAAAATCGCTTAAATAACTCGCCCAGTAACTTCCACTTTATCCCAGACATAGAAAAATCCAAAGAATTCATAAAGAAAAATATTCGTTGCGGAAGTTACAGTAATGCTCCCGGATACCGAGCCATCATACTCTTTTTAAACATGAAGAGTTAAAATTTTAATTAAAAGACTCTTTGCGTGCTTCGAAACGACTCCAATTAAAACTATATCTTCGTGAGGAACATAAAAGACTGGAGAGGGTAAAAAGGCGATGGATAATAGCTCTTCTAGCACTGTGTAATTATTGTGGTCTGTCTATTTAAATATTTAATTGCGACAGTTGTACTTGATTATGGATGAAAGTGTTTCTTTGGAGAGTGAAATAACGACCAAGGCAAGATATACGCTTATGATCATTAGTAAGTGAAGTTTTTTTGGTGGTGGGTAATTATACAATTTCATCTCCCGCTCTAGAATAGAGTGGAAGGGTGTGTCAGTTGTTGACATCTTTTTGTGGAGCGCGTGGAAGATTAGGCGCTATCGACGATTTGGGCTCGGTCTGGACGGTAACTGGACGTCTAGATGATCAGCTACACGTTGCTTGTCGTCTTCAAATCCGTTAGTTATGATGGTTTGTTTCTGATGCATGTAATGTGTCATGCCTAGCCTTTTCTCAACTACATTGGGGTCGGATTCCAGTCAAGCCGGATTTAGCTGAATACCAGTTTCTTACGAGGAGCGGCTGCCTACCAGACCTCCACAACCCATTAACTGGGGTAACACGATACTTCATGGCAAGACTGGAGTCAGATTTACTGGCTTCTGACTATCCGTAACGACTGCCAAAGATCTCCAAATGACAGCCGGGACCAACGGCTAACGGCTCGATATGTTAAGATGGTCACCCATCCACAGACCAACCTAGGCAAGCGTTGCTTAACCTTGAAGATCGACCTGTGCGACTGTTATTATCTAGCCACGAGCTCCTCTTGTGTATACCTACTTAAATTAAACAGTTGCTCATACATTATCCAAAATTCAAATATATTATTCCGGTCGACAGCGATGCGGATTTTTTTTTACGCCATATCTTAGGTTAGAGTAAGAGTTAGTGTATATGTAGTTATAATTAGTTAAGTGTTTTTATTTTTCATGTTATTTCTAAGTTCAATAAAGAATTATTCAAAATCATTTGAAAAATTTACAGCAGCCATGAACGAAAAGAGAGTTTTAGTTAGTAAAAGTCTGACACTCCTCGTTTCACCCAGAAAACTTAAACATTTGTTTCATGAACTCCCAACCTCAAAAAAAACAATACACGTCACCACATAAACAAAACAGTATCAAATATCCCAACAGAAATTCACGACGTAGTCTTACAAAAAAAAAAACCTTTCAAATTACCCTTAAGCATCTACTAATCAACTCACGCCCCAATTTTTCACAAAGACTTGACAATTTTCCTCTAAACAAAAGGTCGGACATCTGTTTTGGAACCGGCTTTTCATTAAGTCCGGAGTTAGTGCTTGAACCTAAAGCGGAGCACAAAAACGGGGTTTTAGTCAGTAAAAATTTGATACTCCTTCTCGCTTCACAAAATGAAAGCAGTTATTTTAATAAAATACTCAACCTCAAAAAATAAAAAAAAATAGAAAACACTTCACAACATAAAAAAACAGTTTTAAATATCCCAACAGAAATTCACGACGTAATCTTACAAAAAAATATATATAAAAACCTTTCAAATTACCCTTAAGCATCTACTAATCAACCCACGCCCCAATTTTTCACAAAGACTTGACAATTTTCCTCTAAACAAAAGGTCGGACATCTGTTTTGGAACCGGCTTTTCATTAAGTCCGGAGTTAGTGCTTGAACCTAAAGCGGAGCTAGCAACTACGTCCTGTGAGCAACATTCAATCATTGCGGTCTCGACACCTTTTGTTCGAGTAGACGGCAGTATCGACGATATTAACACGATATTTTATTCTTCTATTTTGTGGTGAAGTGCTTTGTAAAAGTGTGTTATTGATTAGTTTGAATATTAATTGATTTATTACATGCTCTATGTACACTCAGAAACGTGTGTACCAGAAAACTGTTAGGTGATACTGAGAAACATAATAGCAAGAGCAATAAAATAAAATAAAATTCTTACAAGGAAATTACCAACTAATTACCAAATTACTAACTAACAAATGACCGCAATGTATAAAAATATAAATATATATTTTATTATTTTTTTAATTCATCACAGAGCTAAAATTTTGTGTGTATTTGTTACTTTTTCACGGTCGAATGTTTGAAAGGATTTCGATGAAACTAGGTACAATTATTTTGTTCCCGTTTTCAAGCGGGTGACAGCCGCAACTATAGCCATATAATAAAGGCAAAAGTTTTTACTTATGTGTATGTGTGTATGCTTGTCCTTCACGCTTAAACGTCTGAATAGATTAGGAATAAAATTGCCACAAGCGTAGATGTCAATATCTAGGATTATGACACAGGGTACTTTTTATCCTGACTTTGAAGCGGATAAAAGCGCCGGCAGATGTCTCACAATGTTAAGATCAAGCCGTTTAAACTGAAGAAAATGTCATATTAAACAACCAAACTCGAAAATGTATCTCTTTTTGGGGCTGTGGCTGTCGGATAAAAAGCCGAAAGTCACCAACAATAAAATTCAAGCAAACATCTGACGATCGAAGTCAACTCTCCATTAAACAAAAATGAATACCTCAAAAGTTGCTGATGTAAAAATAACGATAACACCCCAAGTCTTTAACATCATTTGAACAAATTATGCAAATCCCGTACAAACGAAACAGGACACAAAAAACTTTAAAACTTAGTATTTATGTAGGTGACGTTATCTTGTGAAATTTTGCACCGAGCGCCATGAAAATGTTACGTGCTTCCGTGAAGATTTCAGTTTTGTAACTACCTGTACCTGTCGTACCGTATATTATGAAATTTTGTTATTACATTCAGTGAGCGTCTACGCTCCCGAATAGCGTTTTGGGTGACAAATTTCAAAATGGACGGTTCTATTCGATTTTCTTCGGTGTTGATCGGATAACGTTGAACTTGTTTGAGTGTTTAAGTATTTTCTTCTTGTTCCTTTGTTACAAATAGAATATTTGTGCTACTAGAAGTATTATGTATTGTTTTTTACTATCATAGGTGTACATAAATCCTGTGCGTCTTGCATCTATTGGGCTCCCTTGAACCTCACTAGGCCATCGGTCCACTTTGTGGGAGGCCTTCTAACGCTGCGTCTTCCAGTACGTGGTTATCACTATAGAACCGTTTGTCCTATTCGACCATCCGTTCTACATGCAATGTGTCCTGCCTCCTGCCACTTTAGTTTAGTAATTCTTCGGGCTATATGTTGTGACCTTGGTTCTACTACGGATATATTCATTCCTGATGTGATCACGCAAGGAAACTCCGAGCATAGCTTTTTCCATTGCCCTTTGGGTGGTTGTAAACTTTTGTCTTGAGACACTGTGACTTTGTAACATTTAGAACGTTTAATTTAAATATTTTATTTTTTGTTTTTGTAAGGAAATATGTTGAGCTAAAATATTATTCTTAAGTCAAAGAACAAAAGTTGTTGTTTATGCCAGTGTTTTACAACTAACCCTGTATAATTTGTACCCGTGCAAAGCCGAAGAGGGGTCTCTCGTTATCTAGCTTTTGACTTTTGTTAGTAACATTTTAATCTGCCTTACGAATAGCGACTTATTAGAAACATGTTCAGAATAGTTAGTTGAAGTAGGACGGTCAACATAACGACCTTTCACAAATACCGGGAATTTCTGTCTCTGTGTATCTAGAAGGTTCTAAGTAAAACATTTGCGATTATTGTATAAAGTATGTAATAGGATTCGTACAATTCTTTAAAATCTATTTTGGTCTTGGAAGAGTTCTTATCTATTCTAATATTATAAAGCTAAAGGGTTTGTTTGAATGTGCTAATCTTAACAACTACTAAATTGAATCAAAAAAATCTTTTAAATTGAATTGCCTATTTATCGAGAGTCAATAAAAAATTACAAAATTATGGTTAAACGTACTGTTTCTTTTTTTGAAGTGGGCAATCATCAAATTACTGCTCCCACTCTAGAATGGAATGAGAGGGCGAGTCAGACTTTTACTGACCATGTCTCGCTCCTGTATTTTCTTTGCACTCGTTCCAGGACCCCGGGGTTCCTTTTCACAAACCATGCCAATTAAGCAATGGTTCCAGTAGGCTTCGACCCTGCTGGGCCCCTGCGTTTTGTTGAGTCAGGTTATTAGATGATCTCCCAACCAAACAAAAGTAAAAATTTAAAACCGGCAAACAACATAATTCTGTAAAATTCATAAAGCAAAAACATTTCATTCCACAGTCAACTTCCATCAAGATTTGTATAAGCCAAGATTTTCCCGGGGTATTCAACATTTCTCCCCGTTTGTTAAGAAGACTACCTGCAGAGAAACGTAGACACTACCGCTGCCAAATCAGATGTGACTAAAATGCAAGATTGCCAGCTGATAGGACCGTCCGTCTTGCAACTTTTCCTAGACGAATAAAATATTTATAACTTTAATATAGAATAAAATGTTTGTAACCCCTGGATTTAATGGAGGTGGTTTTAAAAGTCACCCGCTAACGCTGAATATACTAACCTTTCGTAATTAAATAAGAAGGTAACTGTTTACAGGACACCTTAGCTTTACCCGTTTTCAGATTTTTCTGCTTCAAGAGATTTAAATTTAATCGCGGTATAATTTGTTTTTACTTTTACTTTGCTGTAGGTATAAAATGTGGAAACTAAGATTACGGGGTTGTTGTTATAGTCAATTTCTCATTATTATAAACATTGCCACACTTTTTACTTATCATGTGTCCGAAAAACGAAAAAAATGCAATTGGTAAGACATTGGTCTAGTGCAAATTCTAAAGGAGTGTCTTGCTTTGGTTTGAGCTTTAAATTATTTCAATTTCCTAAAGGGTCAATGTACTTACTTTTCCAACAAATCATTCACCACGATGGATTACAATTGGGCTAAAAATACATTTATACACTTTTTTGGCAGCTGATTACCCTGAAAAGACACATCGAAACAAACTGCCCATGAGTTTGTTAGCAGTCTCTATTAAAGCCCATGCAGCAAATATGTTTTTTTTTCATTCCTTACGTTCCTGATGATTAGGTATATTGGCATTTTAAAATAGCTGGTTATCATTATACTGTAATCGGTATGACAATATAAAAATAATTCGAGGATATCCCATTCAAGCCTAGTGGACATAATAATGAATTATTTTTGATGTCCTTCAACTCATAATCACATAACTAAAGAAAAAGGTCATTAAACCTTCAACTCACCCAAATTTTTGTAAATATGTCAACTGCATCCTATCTCAGCGATTCATTTTGCCAGACTCATTACGAAGCGGTTACGGCACACTCAAATTTTCCCCTAAAACCCTGCACAGTTTTTATGACAATGCGAGCAAAAAACTCACCATTTTGATGTACTCGTAAGTACAAAGAAAGCACGTATGTTTTACGATTTCTCTTATCTCATGCAGCCTTAACTTTACTGGCCATGCGGGATCACAGAGTGGACACATGGAGTGGATACATGGAGTGTTCACTCATTCTGTGTTTTTTCCTTGTTTTGTGGTGTATGTATGTACATACAGTGTTGTATTGTTGCTGTGGGAAGATTTCTGGCGTAGAAGTACACTAGACGTGTCTGAATATGCCTTTGTAGGTATACAGTTCTTTGATTTCAATTAATCAGTGAAACTTAATCGGTTTTTTTTTCTTACTCAACGTTAATATACTCGTATTAATTATCTCTTTATCTGATTGGCACGACTTCAGGCGTAATTCTGATTTTTAAAATTGGCGGTCCTCCCAATCATGATATTTATTTTATCTACAAAAACCCTCATGAAAAGTCAAATGCAAAATGCATTAAATTATATCTATACTTAATATATTAAAGAGGTAAAGTTGGTTTTTTGTTTGTATGAGGTAATCTGTGGAAGTACTGGTCCGATTGCTAAATTTTTTTCACCAATAGAAAGCTGCTGTATTCCAGAGTGCCATAGGCTATATTTTATGTACGCGGGCGAAGCTGCGGGCTAAAGCTTATCTATAATAACTCCATTTCTTACCTACTCTGTGTCCTAGCTTTTGCGAATGGACGTCCTTATCTAAATATTAGCAGTTGTTTATCCGTATGTCCTTTTGCATTCCACGTACGTAGTTCATATCTCTCAAACGTCCGGTCTTTTGGCTTTGGATCGGTCATGCATACGAAATTCTCGGAATCGCTATTTGTTTTGATATATTACAGGTATATCTCGGTTATCTAAGAATATCTGGTTTTACTACGTATTATCGATTTTTGTTTGTTTATTTGGAATTATTTTGCTGTTTGGGAAGGTATACCTATTGAATAGAATTAAGCGTCAGTGTTATCAAATATAAAAAGTGAATTATCATTTTATTTGGAAAACTACATTCCACCTAACTAAAACCGGTAGATTCGTGTCCCATAAACGTTCGTTGCTAATTGCGCACCTTTGGTAGAACAAGGACTTTACCAAGTAGGTATGCCAAATGTGAATAGTAGTGAAGAGAGTCAAAATGGCACAAAAGATAAAGCCACTATTTATTTCCCTCTGGACGTGTTTCAAAGAATTTAATGAGTGTCTTTGTCCTTCCGTTCAAAAAGATTTTCAAAGGATTTTGGCATTTTTAGTTCATTTTTGCAATTTTGGACAAATGTGCCATTTTTCTACCACAGGTGCTATAAGGTATGTATGTCGATATTGAGGAGCAGTGGTGAAGATCCCAACTTACGTTTTGTAGCGTTCGTTAGTTCAAACATGAGATTTCTTTGCTTCAAACCCAGTTAGGAAAATTAATTTGTATAATTTATTTCATCATCACTATATCATAGTCTTAACCTTCGTGCTTCCAAAAATATGCTTCTCCATATTCCTTCTCACCGTACTAGCTTTATGTCCAATTCTTACGTTGTCTCCACCATTAAACTCTGGAATGTTCCTTTGCTTTGCTTCCCCTTGACATCAAAAAAGCTGAAAGTAAACTTTCCTTCAAGCGTAAAATTCGGAACCTCTACTTGCAGTCCGCTCAATCTTAGTTTGGTTTTCGTCATAATTATATTTTATCTTTTTGATTAATATTTATTATAGTATTTATTAGTTTATAATTTTAGCGTTTATATGTATTTTATTATTATATGCAACTTATTTATTCTGGTTGTTATTTATTTATTATGCAAACCTACCACATATTGTTTTTTTAAACCCAAAGGGTGACTGGTAGAGAATGCCTTGTTGCATTAAGTCCGCCTATGTACCACCACTGTACATGAAGCTTAAATAAATAAATCACTACAGTGACGTGCACAGAAAACATCGTGAGGAAACTGGCACCAAAAATTTAAAGACATCTGATCCACACCGGGACCGCGTAGTGGATTACGGCCTATTTAATCCCTTTCCTAGAGAGGAGGCCAGAGACCCAGCAGTGGGATCATTACCAGACTGATTATGGTATGGATGAATCTCATTAACAGAATCGTAAATCTAATCCTAATAACGATCATTAACGATTCCAATAAATCCATACCGCGTAGTCATTACACCTACACCCTAACCTGATAGTTTACGTTCGGATGAATTTCGCCTAGTTGCGTGGCCCGGATGCAATGCAAATGGAATATCCGTGTATTTGGCGATTAGATGTGGCCCAGATCTGACCGGATCTTGTAACCCGGATAAGCTGAGTTGTGCTTCACTCGGCCGGTGTTCGCTCGGTTTGTTACAACAGCACGCTAGACTTCGCGATGGGGTAGGCAGATGGATGTTCTTACACTTGCAGACTGGCATTTGGAAGTGTGTCTGGTCTTTCAGCTTCTGACTGTGCGGATACGGTCATGTAGTGTTTTTAAGGTAGTTACCGTCGTTCAACAACCGGTCCTTCTCCACAGTCACTTTTACCTAATAATATTATAAAAATAACAATATTCCACAACTTTCACAAAACGCTATCTAGTCTAGGTAGCAACAGTTGAATACTCATATATCAATTATTTTTTAAGATATTTTGAAAGTATTGTCACATTGAAAAATGCTCTCTACATTGTTCTGTTTTAAATCTATAGTTTAAAAAATAAAATTTACTTTACGTTGAAACACTCACGCCTACGGCAATCACCTTCAGCGTCAGCAAGGACCAGATTAGGGATTGTATTTGTGGGTTTTATTTATTTTAAGTTTGTTCACACACCATCAATATAAACCAAAAACACTGGTAGACACATTTTGTTTTTTACAAAACAAAAAAAAGCAAAAGTTCGACAACGGTAGCGAGCCTATTTCCATTGTACGGGGCTTAATTCCTAACATCGGATCGAAACTGAAAACTTTTTAACTGAAAAAACCCAATAACACTGGCTGACCTAGAAATGGGGTCCAGTTTAGGAGTCTGGCAACCGGGTTGGGTCCGTTGAGTTGATTTACTAACATTTTGTTATTACACAAGTTCGACATTCCAGAATGTATTGAGTTTGGCTGCAGTATGGCGGGATTGACCGCTCTTGTTAAACAATAAAGGAGTTTGGAAGACAAGACGAGTTTGTTGTTGAACTTAGGTTAGTGAGCAGCTAAGTTCTGGAGTACCTTAACTGTGTTACGTAAAATTTATTACATGTTTATAATGACTTGTTCATGTTATACGAACTTCTAGATGTTTTGAAATTAACATTAGGCGTCAAGGTGTTAGGCGGAGAACCGTCGTGCCCTCGTGGATGTAATTGGCGTCAGCGACCCCCTGCCCTGCCCTGGTTCGGGCTATGGTTCAGAGCGTGTTGGAATGGCACCCGGACGCCTCCTTCTGCCAAGCAGTAATGCTAGCGAAGAAGAAGGCCGCACTCGTGAAGGAACGAACATTCTCACGCCTCAGCCGCCGAAACTGTGACCTCGACTACCAGTCACGGTAGACACGGGTTTGCAGACGTCGAGAAATGGGTAGCTCGTCCTAGGTAGTCGACCAGATGAAAAAGAGATGTCAGCGAACCGTAAGGGCCCAGTAGGTTCGATGCCCGCTAGCTAGGACCGCAGGATTTTTTTTAACAGGAAACCCATAGTCCTACGACAGTTCATATATCAGTGTATGTGTCTATGTATGTTACTAATTCAAGCGGAAACGATTTAAAGAAATTGGTCGAAATTTGGTACCAAGTTAGCTTATAACCTGGATTAACACATAGGCAATAATTTATGAAGGTGGGAAGTAATAAATTTCACACGGGTGGAGCCGCAGGCAACGCTACAGTACACACCTGAGCCTGGGGCCACATGTTTTATATATTAACGAACATGTCATTAATTTATAGAGTAATACGTCAAATATTCTGAAATGAAGAACTAAAGTACCCGTCACGAGAAGCTATAAATTTTGTAAACAAGTGTTCAGGAGTTCACAACATTGGGACCAACAAAAAAAATGAATTTGTTTAAGATTTAATAAATTATTAAGTAACAATATTAATTAACATATGTATATTATTTAAGAATAATTATTCGTCAGATTCAGTTGTTTCCATTTCTATGTCAGAATCAGTGACATGTATCACGAAGCTGTTTACAGTTTTATCAATCATCTCATCGATTTATAACAATAACAATCAGATCCGCGATATATGCAAAGCAATGAAACAAACTCGTACGCATTCGAAACTCGAATGACGCGTTTATTTCAAAATGGTGTCCCGATAGTTTACAATCCCTGCGACGGACCAAGAAACAAAAAACGATAGCACTTTGCGTCGTTAAAATATGATCCGACTAAATTAAATAGGTTGTTACTTTCATATAACCCGTCTCTATTTCATGTCGATTGAAAATGTTTACTTAGTAAAAGATGTTTGTTTACATAATTTATAGCTTCTCGTGACGGGTACTTTAAATGCATGTTAATAAGTCAGTCAATATTTATTTATTGAAGCTTTATGTACAAGTAAACACTGTACAGCGGCGGATTTAATGACTTAGGTATTTTCTAACAGTTGACTTAAGGGACTATGATTAGGTTAACCTCAATGGTTGGGGGGGGTGAATATTTATTATATATATAGTATTACAATTTATACTTTTATTGCCTTTAATGTACTCGTATAGGTATATAGTTTTAATAAGTGTTTTTATTATTATTATTTTAGTATTATAATTATTGTTGTAGCTGACTCGGCAAATGTTGTTATACCAGATAATTTACGAAAGACGTACATATAATATTTTGATCGCCCAAGGTGGGTTACACTGTTCCAATTTATATAGATATAAATAATTTAGAAAACATAAAACATGTATTCAGTAAAGATGTAGTTTTCTATTGTTTTTTTTTATCGATCAAATAGTTTTATATTAAAATGGTAACATACAAACAAACCAGCAAACGTTTACTCTTTCCTTTTTATAGTATTACTTTCAAAATAAAGACTCCCAAGACAATAACGTTCTAAAAAAGTACTAAAAATAACATTCTATGGCCCTAAAATAATAGTAAAGTTTTAAACGAACATCTTATTAAATTAAAACTACTGAAGTAAAACTTAAGTGTAAAGATTTATTAATTACAAGAGTTTCTACCTCTAACTTTTCGCCATAACTTGTGGAAGGTGTTCCAACGTCCAATATTTTGTTGAAACTCGAGAAAAAAATCTAATTTAGTTTTAAGTGTTCATAAAATATTGAAGGCACGACCTTTTGAGAGCAAGAGTTTCGCCTGTCTTGAGGATATTAAAAATTTCATATTCGCGCATATTTACGTGTCTAGTCTGAGATAAGAGCGAGACATAAGGACTTGTAAAAATAGATTTGGAAAGTAAGAATATACGGGTTTTTATTTTCTTAGGTGTTTGGGAGTTTGGACGGTACGGTTAGCGCAGTGGTTTAGCGATTGGCTACTGCGCTGCATGTTGCAAGTTTGATTCCAGCATCAAACAAATATTTGTATGTCCTACATAGTGTCTTATTTAAGTGAGTATACATACATGTTTTGAATGCACCCACGATTAAATATAAAAAATCCTAATGTGGGGATTGACGCTACTTGCAACATCAATGGCGCGTAGTGTTCAATGTGCACTTAAAAAGAGATGTCAGCAAAACCATAGGGGCCCAGCAGAGCCGAGGCCTACTGGGGCCATGGCTTTACATCCGAAAGGAAAACCCGGAGTCCTGTAACGCAAAGGCAGAGAACAAAGATAGATATGATTTTAATCAGTAAAAGTCTGATACGCCCTCCTCTTTGCTGTAGATCGGGATAATTTCCCGGATTTAAAAAAAGTTGAACCCCATAATCCTGAGTAGGGGGGTTAAGACAAATGACTTTTCTATTAGCATCACCTGTGACGTCACTTGTCACGTGAATTCTATGCAGTTAACGTCATTGCCATATATTTTGTACTTAATGTTTCGCAGATAACTCGTTTTTCAAAGCCTTCTGGCCTAGAACCAACGTTGTCACAAAAAGGAGAAAAAAAAACTTTAAAGAAAAACCCATAAACTCTTTTAAGCGAGTATTTCATTCACGATAGTTTTCAGAAGTCCGCTTTTTAATTATGAGACGCTGAAATAAAATGAAAGCTGTATGTTGGGTATCTAGTAAACTACACATGTGGTTCATTAACAGGTTTTTGTTCGTGTTTTATTTTCCGTAGCAAAATGTATGTTTTTGATACACGGATGCAGCTTTCAAAGGAACAGCGCTGTATCCTAGGATTCAATCCGTCGTACTTTGTGGATTTACAAAAATTGTGGTGGGTATTACGGCGCTCACCTCAGTTACGCTGTTCACCTGTGTGTGATGAAAGGGGAATGTGATTTTATCGTGCGCTTTATAGCGGTCGTTTACCTTATTTTTACTCATTGGAAAGGGTGCTTTTTTTCACCAATTTATGTATTTTTTTAAAGGTATAAAATAATAGATAACACTGTCATTTGTAGATCTTTGGCAGTCGTTACGGATAGTCAGAAGTCAGTAAATCTGACTCCAGTCTTGCCATGAAGTACCCTGTTACCCCAGTTAATGGGTTGTGGAGGTCTGGTAGGCAGCCGCTCCTCGTAAAATACTGGTATTCAGCTAAATCCGGCTTGACTGGAAGCCGACCCCAATATAGTTGGGAAAAGGCTAGGCAGATGATAAAATAATAGATAACATATGTGATTATTGGTGCTTGAGATTTCTTTAAAGAGTTATAGTGGCCGTCATCAGCAGCAAAAGTCTGACACCCCCTCCAGTTCCTCCCAGTGCGGGAGAAATCATATGATGGAAAGAAAAATATTACTGAAAAGTTTAAAGAGAATCGTTTGTCTTGGTACCAACTGTAATATGAAATGTAGAAATGTAACGATGTTAATTATTAAAGTATCTACTTATGAGCATACGTTTGATGGGATGTAGGTAGAGAGAGGAGTGTTGTAAAAGAAAAGGGAGTCAGTGAAAACGTGGCGTTAGACAGGGCAACATAGAACGAAAATCAGTCGTGTTACACCGACACCAACTACATCGGCCAAAGGCAGGAAAATGAAGATATATTCTACCAGCTGTCCCCTGCGGTTTTCGTTACTGCTCCGCTCCCGTGGGTAGTAGTGTGATGGTATATAACCTATAGCATTCCTCGATAAATGGGCTATCTAACACTGAAAGAATTTTTCAAATCGGACCAGTAGTTCCAGAGATTACCCCCTACATACAAACTTACAAACATAAAAAACTTACAAATTTTACCTCTTTATAGTAGTATAGATAGATATATAGATATTAATGTCAAAGTCCTCTCAAGCACATGTTTGAGAGGATTATGTTTTCAATAAGTTTTTAAGGCAATGTTATATTTTGTTTGGATAATATTGGCGTTTCATTGTGAAACACTAGTGTTTGTGTTTTGGCTTAAACTTAAACAAGAACGCGACAGCTTTGTCCGGAGAGCTAAGGAGACGAAGTTTAGCATTCAGCTAGTCTTCTAGTCTCTCCGACAAAGGCTATTCTGAACTAGTATCGTGGAGTATCCATCCAACTTTCGTCGTCGTCATTGGGTCATCGGTCTAACGTTTGGGAGGAATTCCTGGCGTGTTCTTACGGTTTTCAGATATTTTGATCACATGGTTACTACACTAAGTACTACTACTACTAAGTATAAGGATTGGCTGCGTGTGTGTGTCTTGAATTCTATTTCCGCTCAGAACTGATATTTGTATGGCCTATATGTAGTTGTTCCGGAGATGGAAGGATTGTGTATGTGGGTTCTACAGGTTTGTGAACGTACCCATGATACAAGAAAATATACGAATGTAAAGAAAGTGTAAAAACCGGGCAAGTGCGAGTCGGACTTGCACACTGAGGATTCCGTACCAACTTACATACGGAAACAGTTCAATTCTCAAATCGAGTCTTGAAGATTTTTCAAAAGTTCTCGTGACGTAACTACAAATTTTCAGTTTTCAGACTTTTCACTATATTTGTGCTACAATACCTTGCTTCGTGTCAAATTTCAAGATTCTAGGTCAACACGAAGTACCCTATGAATTTTGATTCCTTTAACAGTGTCGAAATGTACGTTTTTTGCAACATAATCGGGCATATCTTTTTTCCCGTCAATTTACAAGTTTAATTTTTGCACAGTTTCAAGGGACCGTGGACTTGAGTACACAGTTTAAATTTAAACTTGATACCTTGACGCGTTCCTGTGTTAAAGGGTCTTGACAGACAGACAGATAGACAGACGGACAACAAAGTGATCCTATGAGGGTTCCGTTTTTTCCTTTTGAGGTACGGAACCCTAAAAAGGTCGTTTGAGCTATGCCAAAGCATGGGAACGGCCTTTGTCCAACCGTGAACGTCTTCCAACTAAAATCATAATAATGTGGAACTATCATAACATTTTTAAAAAGGTACCGATAAACTCAAAAGAGAACTTAAAAGAAAAATCTTAACATTTAACTAAGGATTAAAACTAACTAGAAATTTAATACGAAAACACAGAGCACTCAATACAAATTGTTATCCTTAAATTGTACCAACAAGTGCTACATATCGGCCGGGCGCGTAATTCCATTAATGTTGCGAATACATCACTAGAGGCACTTCCCTCACTTCCCTCCCTTTCCTCCATCTTGGATTTACGGGCAGAGCCAGATGAAAGGGCTAGGTCGTCGTTCCACCTCGTTTATTAGCACAGCTATATAACTACAAAGATTTATTGAGTTCTCTACAAGTTTTTCTTTATTTCTTTGAGATGTCGGCTTATCAAATTTCTTGTTTACGCTGTTTGTATTCTCGTCAGGTAATTTAGTTTGTTCGTAAAATGTCTTTAATTTCTTTGGTTTTTGTTGAGCAGAATATTCGTCTGTTGAGGTGGGAAATCATTCAATAACTTTTGGCGCTCTGGGTAGAACAATAGGGAATGGGATAAAAAATGATTAAAAGTCATCTTTGTTCCTACAGTTATCCTTGGCATTCTAGGGTTACGGTAACTCTTTTGAACAACCCTGAAACCCTAGCAGGATACTATTATAATAGTGGTTATATTATATTAGTTAACAAGGGCGTAAATAAGAAGGGGATCTTAAAATGTAATACTGAAGTAGTAGTAAGATGATTTATTCCTACCGTTTTGTTTATTAATTATTTTCGTTTACTGATTTTATGTACTAACTAACAACACATGAAGAACTCATAGTTACTCTTGTTCGTTTAAGTAAAACTAAGTAAGGCAGGCTTACTCGTAAGAGCGTCCAATCCGAGACACATTTCTATAAACTCGCTCTTACGTGATTAAAATATAAACATCTTTCTCTAGAGATTTTAGAAACACAGATTTTTCTCTTTTCACAGATTTTTCACAAGTTTTTCGCAACTATATTGGGGTCGGCTTCCAGTCAATCCGAATTTAGCTGAATACCAGTATTTTACGAGGAGCGGCTGCCTACCAGACCTCCTTTTTTGATTTTGATTTTTTTTTCCAGAGATATCTTGTGGGTATTATCTAGGTTTCTAATAAAATCAAACTTAATTTGTATAAAACCAATATAAAAAAGATCTCTAAGGATTTACTACTTTGCGTAAACTTTGGTCCTTAATAATATACTCATTAATAAAAAAGTAAGGAAAACATATTTAGAAACCTTGCACATTTAGTCCAGATTCTGAATGACTAATATTTTTTTCCATAAAGTTTTTAAGAAAGTAATCCTATTTCCTGAAAACAGTTTTATTGACGAAATTAAGTACTGAATGCGAAAAGAGCATTCAGGCGTTATCTCTCTTTTTCATGTCACCTTTTTATCAAACATTGCATTGGATTGCGTTGGATGAAATTACGAGGTTTTAAACCATGTTGACGATAGACGAGTGGAGAAGAGCCCTCTTAATACTTGGTATAACAAACATACACACACACACACACACACACACACACACACACACACACGGATTGATATACATACTTACAAAGTTTCACCTTTATAATATTAGCTAACCTTTATGATACAGCTTTTGAAAATGAATTCAAAACAGTTTTTATTGCCACTTAAACCTTTATGGATTTTCACATAACAAAGTAAAATAAAATTAATGGCATGACTATAATTAACTTAATGTAAGTACTCATGTAATTTATAAGCCTTTGGCATTTTTATATGAAGATTTATAAAGCTCTTATAAGAACTAATATTCCCTTAATTTTAATATGCTTCAATCGTAGAGTTGTTAGCCAAACAAGTTGCGAGCATCATTTATTTTATCTTGAAAAGTAATTTGCTCACTTTTACATTTTCGCTGAATCAAGAATATGTTATTGTCGTAATCATCGACGACGAACGGCAATTTAAAACATATTTAGCATGAAAATAGACGTTACAGAGCGCACGAAGACGAAATAACGAGGAGGGGCCCTCTCCCCATTCTTGAGAACCCCTCACATAAAAATGGAATTATTTTTGACAGGTCCCAACCTTATTCTCAAAATCGATGACGACGCACCAAAGGCCTATTCAGATTCAATAATCTCAAAAAATGTAAATTCATTTAGCACTGAACTGTTCATTCAATATTGCCTACAAACAAAGATTACACGTTATATTTTTCTATTTCATTTTTCAACTAAGCGAGGGCACTATAATCTTCTTATCCGACCTTTTCTTTGTTTTGAAGTGTTCTAGGGTCCGTGTTCGATAAAGGCTTTGTAGGAATAAGGGCCAGGGGTTGATAATCTATATCAGTTTGTGTGCGACCAAAGGGATCGTTAATATATATTACATATACCTTCAATGTGTTTCAACTTTCGTGTTTGTCTGTGTGCGTTTTCATCGAACAAGGAAAATGTGACGGTATCGATTTTGAAACATGATATGCATTTTTAAGGTGGTCCTTAAAAGAGGCTTTGGTCTCGTTATTTTGGCTAGGAAGGAATATTTCAGTATTCATTAGACGCCACGCGTTGAATTTAATGATTTCTTTTTTAACGACGTGGGACGTCTATGTAAACAAGCAGGGGAGTAATTCTCGTGTTTTTGTAAAAAAAATCATATTCATAGTCAAAAAGGGTTCAAAAGTTTAAACATTTTGACAAGTTTTTGACTTTGATTGACGTCAAGATGAGATTACGACTAGAATATGAATGTTTTTAAGTACAAATTGCAAAATAAGCAACAAACTATGTAGTTGTTTATTTTTAAATATGTACACATACGGAAACTATTTAGCAGAAAAATGACAAACTGTGCCTAACACCGTGAATTAATTATGTAGTAGCAGCCTATTTTAGTTCTATAATTGATATATTGTTGATTTATTTTATTATTTTTGTTTTCTGGTGTGCTACATTTTATTACTTAAGTTTAACAAGCAATTTTGTAAACTGTACTAACACAGATTTTTCCATTCGCCATTTCATAAACAATGTTTAAATCTAGATTTAATAATTAACACCATGTACTAAAACATCATACCTATGTGTAAAAAATAAATGTATTTGACTTTGACTTTCACGTCTTCTTTGCTTGAATATAAAGCATGGAAACATCAATTCAGCAGACATGATATCCAAATGAGAAAAAAGTATTAAAAACATTTCCTTCTTCATTTATTATTCCAAGCATTGAACGATAACGCCAAAAAAATTCAAAAAACGAAGTGCGTAAAATTTAATGAAAAAAAAAAACCGCTACATAATTTTGAGTCTCGCGAAGTGGAAATAGATTTAAAAACAGAAACATTCGCGGTGGCTTGTCGAATGAATCATGCTGCAATGATGCCCATCGCGTGATTTCCCTCTAGAGAAGCTATCAAGTTTGAAGTAAATCTGCGATATCTCTTGTAATGTCTCCCTTGGCGTACCAACCGAACTCGCTGACCGTAAAATTGTAAAAACTACCATAAATCTTTGCCTTTTACTTCGTTTTTTGGCGAAGGGAAATCAAGTGGAGGTGGCCACGCAAAATAGATGTTTATCGTTTTGCAGTTGGTTTTGGTCCGGGGCTCATGGCGAAACGGGATTTTTGGGGATATATAAATTGTTGACAGTGACATATTTGCAGCAGGTACGGTCCACATCTTTGGGACAAGTCATTGCCAATTTTTTCAAGGTTTCCGAATAAAAATCAATCTATTTATATCTATTTAGGCCTGGATTCATGTTCAATTTAATATGGCTTCATACAGGACTTGATTTGATTTTTGAATTAGCAACCCATCTCAGATTCACGACGTGTTACAAATCTTTGAAATTCATATTTGTATTCATAAACCTAAATCATCCTCCTGAATCACTTATTGGTAAAAAATGCTTGAAAATTCCTCAAGTAGTTTTTGCGTTTATCGTATTTTTGATTTATAATACTGTATTTTGTAGAGAAGAATAAATAAAATGCATTTCTAAATAAAGTATCCAAAAAAATAAAATCCTTTCTACACGTTGCCAATACGAGTATAATTAAAATAAGTCCTTTAATAATGTTATCAATATTGCCACAACAGCTGAGTTTAATTAAAAACTAAAATCTACAAATACAATTTCTTACATGGAAATGGCCTCTACTAATAAATTACGAGTTCAGTCATCCCTTTGAAGTCTGATTTAATTCTAATTGAATTAAGACTTGATTAAGCTTGATTATAAGTAAATGATAGAGATTCCAGCAGCCATCAAATGAATTCCTGGTTTCCTATTATAATTTCCTTTTACTCGGATAGTTTTTCTGTTAGACAGGTTCTTTCAGCTTATTTGATAAGCTTCCTTTAGACGTTCTTAGAAGTTAAATAAATTATCTACAATGAAGCTAATTCTGATGAAATTGTTCTATCGGACAAAGGCCAGCAACAAGTCTGCTACACTAAAGTCCGATATAAGGGCAATTCAATCTGCCGGCAGTCATCGTCAGAACTGTACTAAAAAATTAATTTAATTTCTATGCAATTGCATCTGCCTATTACGTTTCTGCACCACTCTAAGGTAAAACTTTTGTACCTGCAGTGTTTTTATTAGTGCATATTATTTTATAAATAAAAAAACATTAAATAATAAGGAACGACTAGAGGCATACGAAAGCCCTCGTGCTATAAAGAAGCGCCGAGCCTAAGAGTAGTAGGTTTCAATCGTTGAAATGGCAATTTTTGTAACGCTTCACGACGTTGATAATGAAACGATAACAGATAAATCTAAAAAGCTGTCAGACAATGTTGATTAGGCCACTTTGTGTAAGCCCTAATCACACCAGCATAAAGACGAAAGGATTTCTATCCATACGAATGAATGTGTGTGTACACAAACACACGTTTGTTACTGTTTCAAGCTCAAACAGTTGAACGGAACGGTTCTATATGGCTCACGCGGAAATTATTTTTTGAAATAGAGGAAGGATGTTCTTTTGGAATTTTTACTTTACAACGCAGGTGAATCTGCTAGCATGTGCTAGTTACCCAGATTTAAGCCACGTATCGGATCTCCATACATTTATATGGCAAGTAGACTTGTAGAGCTACATTAGATCCACGCCACGCGACGTGGTTCTTCGTAAAAATCAGGTGTGGCCCACGTGTGTATCGGTCTAATGTAGTTCCCGCTTTAGGCTTGAGTTACACGAAAATAACTCTTTAAGAGAACAAATAATACCCGCAGCAACTTCAAACTTCATTTTAAAAATTTCCAATAAACTAAATAATGCAGGTGCGGAGGAATCAAAGCGCCGAACTTGGCCATTATTGCCTGTGTCAGGTTAAATTAGCCGTTTGATGCCTCAAGCTAAGTTAATTACGCTTTTAGCGCTTCAACTTTTATTATTTTCTGCAGCTTTTTAATTGTTTTCCTTTAGAAACGTTAACGAGTAACTTTACCGTCGTATTGATCAGGTCATTGCTTTTTCTATCTTGGTGTTAATTTAACATATTTATTATTTATATCAAACACAAATGATACATATTGTGGTAAGTTACACTCATAGAACTTTGTTATTATATTCTAATATTCTATGTTATTGTGTTTTACTACTATGTTATTATATCCTCGTTATGTTCGGTTCTCATTATAATTTTAATGGTTCGGAAATGAATTTAGTTTCTAGGTATCTATTTCGTTTGAAAAGACAAAAGTGGGTGAGCTATTGCTAAGTCATTAAAATAAAGAAATATTTTATTTTATTTATTTCAGTTAAAGGACTTATATTATATTAATAGGGTAGGGGTACTTAAAATTATGTTAATAAGAAAACTATCAATATTTGAAAGATTGAGGTAATTCAATGAATGTAATATAATAGCATTAAAAATTAGAAGTTAGAATATTAGAGGGGCTTAATAATCTAAAGCAAAATAATTATTAAAAATATAATTGCACTAGTTCCTCGTGATTCCAGTGGCCAAGTATCACACGAAAATATGCTCGCAATAGTGATAACTATTTGTGAAACTTTAAGGAATCTGTGTTGGTTTAGTTAAGGAAGTGACAAAATGTTTGTTGCATTAAAAAGTAAGTCGTATCTCTGTATTTCCACCCGAATTTTTCTTTCATGATCATCTTCCTGTTCTTGTGCCTTTTTATGAGGGGTCGGTGCAACACGTCTTTTTCTTCCTTTCTTTTCTGTCATCCTTTACACTATCACTCCCTTTTCTTTCATATTACTTCTCACACAATCCATCTATTTTTTATTTGGCCTTCCTCTCCCTATCCAGGATGGATATATAAACCACATGCACATATAATTATAACTCTTTTAGTAACAAGCGTTTCATCCCTCATCTTCACATGACCATACAAAGACAAACGATTCATAATACTCTTTGAAAACCACCTAAAAGAGCTTCCAAAACTCTACAATCCGACACCTAACCCCTGGTCCCAGAATTCGGGACATCTGCAGCCGCTAAGTTCGCCGTTGACTTTACTATTTGTATTAGTCTCCGACCACACACCCGCACCGTGCTAACTTACTGCTAGCTCACTAGCTCACTGACTTATCTACTTACGAGTTAGCTAAGTCTAAATTAGCTTACAACGTAGCCACAGAGGAGTAGCTGTTGTGCGATTATTTATAGACGTAATTTGGATTTTGAGGTAAGTGGCACTTAAGTTGTATGGTATTGGATTGTGATGTGGTTTTTAGGTTATTTTAATTTCTAATTGTTAGTGTAGCATAATCGGCCTTATAATGTTGGGCTGGCCCTCAGGCGGTCTCTCCAGTAGAGGGAATGGACTGTAACCCAACACCAAGGCCCAGTGCAGATTGGGGGATGTCAGATGTTTTAAAATATTTGGTTCTGGGACATGCTGGTCTCCTCACTATGTTTTCCTTCACGGTTTTGAGGGCAGTAGTGATTACATAAAGAACACAAATTAGTGCGCCTGGTTGAGTTCGAACCAGTGAGTCCCTAAGACCGTTTTCACATCTTCCGATCCGATATCGGTATCGGACGCCGATACGATATCGGGGTAAGTAAAATGTATGAAAAGCTGTGCTCCGATATCCGATATCGGGTCGGACAATATGAAAGACAGGTACATATCTCATACATTTACCTTACCCCGATATCGTATCGGCGTCCGATACCGATATCGGATCGGAAGATGTGAAAACGGTCTAAGTCATGGCTATTTTTACTGAGCTACCGCTACTCAATTTGCCATTCAGACTCTTTCGTTTTGTAAATTTTATTTACATCATTGCATTGCTTTCTGTATCAAAATATTTAAATTCTGAAGTGGACCATGATCATCATCTGCCTAGCCTTTTCCCAACTATATTGGGGTCGGCTTCCAGTCAAGCCGGATTTAGCTAAATACCAGCATTTTACGAAGAGCGGCTGCCTACCAGACCTCCACGACTCATTAACTGAAGTGGACCATAAATATGGAATAAGACTTCAAAAGTTATACTCCTTTTGTAACCCGAAAATCATGCTAATGGGACAGTGTGTTATGCTTGTATTGGCTAAAGCTGAAAATGTATACTAAAACCCGAAACCATATAGGTGCTAAACCAGAATATAATGGAACATACATAATAACGGGTAATGGCTATGACGTATGGGAATAAAGGCTATCAGAAAATTGGACTTTGTTGATTAAAAATCCTCTAGTTTCCATTCCCAAATTATTTGACGAGTGATTTGATGTTTTTTTTTTGGATTTGGTTGCATAAATTTTTAATCGCACGCAGTTATTATTTTTGTATTAAGTTGTTACTTAAATAATTGGCTGGCACACTGCGAGACACGACTTTGATTCCCGCACAGAACAAACATTCATATGGACTGCAGATAATTGTTCCAGGTTTGGTTATCGATGCTATAGGAATGTCAAAAGTGAGGCAAGTTTTTAAAAAAGGACTAATAAATTAATTTAAACTCTTTGTTCCTGAAATCTCAATTAATTCAAATTACACAGACCGACCACAGAACCAAAAAACGTTACACAGATACCCAACAATGACGACAAAAGCAGTTTACAGACGTAGCAATTGAAAGTTGCTCAATCACTTCGAATATTAGTTGCGCGGGCAACTTTTTAATGAAACCAGGGCTCAACCGAAAAATACTTCAAACCTCAAACACGCAATGCAGAACTACGAGACTGGAATAATGTTTGGGACAGAAAAAGTTTACGCTTTGAACTCTACCGAGGGTAAGTGTTTTGCATTTCGACCCACGCAGCCTGCATACCAATGCGTAAAAGGATTGATGTTTGCAAAGCTACAGAAAAAAAATATCCAATCTTTACCTAACTAGTGGCTGTGAGTGACTCTGACATGTTTGTTTTGCGCCACTTTTAGTTTTTCTACCGGGGACTTTTACGCGTGCATTTGCGTTTAATGTAAGTTTACGTTTTGTTGGTGGCAAGGTGAGAGTGATATGTTGAAATTTTATTGTAACCAGGCATTTATAGAAAAATATTAAACATATACGTACGTACATCACGCTTATATTCCTCAGTGGATTAGGGTCAGGTGTTACCCACGATTGTTCTAAAATGGTTTTTCGCATTTCCGAAATATTACGCAGTAGAATAGACTAGAATAGAATAGAATAAACTATATTGTACACCAAAAGAAGTAGCAGCAGTAGCGTTTTAATATTAGTGTGACTTATTAACATGGTCTACCCATGTAATAAATTGTATCCAAATCCGTTGAAATGTAAGCGTGAAGAAGTAATAAACACATACATACAAACTGTCCCTTTTCTGACACCAGGGTAAGTTACTTTTAAATTGGAACAGGATTATCCTGCAGTTGTGGAAGAAAATGAATCTTACTAAGATATATAAGCTTCTGTGACCATACTTATTAACCAACTACGTTGATGCGGTCATAAAAAATACGGGCAGCATTATAAACTCTGATTTTATCTCCACAGTTTTCCACTACCGCCATGAAAAGAAGGCACACAGTAGATTCTTTATGACGATACGTGGAGAAAAAATAGCTATTATTTAAGAAGCAGGAAACGAAAGTTTGAGGCAACTTTTATAGGGAGATCTGAGGGTTTAGATATCTCTGGAAAAAAAAACTTTCTTGCTACGTCCGATAAAATGTTTCGTACGCGTGTAATCCCTAAAAATCTGCGTGATTTGTCTCCACCGCGATAAAGAAAAGGTCTCTGAAAGTTTTCAAATGCACTTAACTCCGATCTCGTTTCAAGATTTGATAAAAAAATTAGGGTGGTCACTCTGTTTGTTAGTATGTGCTTCCGCTATTACAAGGGTAGCAGTCACATTATAAACTGCAACAAGAAGCTGAATTATGACTGTTTTTAGGTGTGAAATAATCTAATGACTTCTTCTACTTTAGGGCGAAGCAGGATTAGATTTTTAGTGACCAAAACCCATGGCTCTAGCAGGAAGCTGAAGTATGACTAACACTGTGATATTTTATTTATTTACTATTGGCATACCAACAGCAGTACTTACATACTAAGTTATTTATCATGAACAATTTTATATTAGGTACACTACGACAGGTATACATAACACACAATATTAGGAAGATTAAATAGAACTTCTCACAGTTCTCACTAATAGCATAAAGGCAAATGTTTGTGAGTATCTGTATGTTTGTTACAACCTCACGCTCGAACGGCTGAAAGGGTTTCGAAGAAACTTGTTACATGAGTAAACTACCGTGTCGTCCTGGAATAGTACGAGTATACAGTATGTATACTTCTAATCTCCGGAGTATATTGCCTAGAGGTAATTTCATACTATCACGCGCGTGGCGGCAAATAAATGTAAAAAATAGTGCATATAATATAATTGTCGCAGCGACGACTCATTTCCATTTGAATCAACGCCATCTATCTCTCACTGGAGGAACTATGTAGTTAAATTCGACAGCCTTAGCTGATACTTTTCCAAACTGAACCTGGACTTCCAAACCTTAGTTTGGGAACGCCAAGTAAATAACTTGGGGATGGTTAGCGTGGAGTACTGGCGTCACCGAATGATTGGTCTGGCTGGAAGATAGCCGGCTTTTTGGACATTGACAGATGCATGACGTTGACAGTCAATTTTTATGGTTTTTCTGATTAACCTAGAACTGGAGCTAGGCACGGGTGTGCTGGAACCTTGGAAACTGAAAAAGGCATTTTTGGAACCGGTCTGGCGGTCTGGATAGACAATTTCTAATACTCCACGCTAAACTTCCCGCGTTCCTAGATTTTGGATCGAGCCATATTGTGTGTAAGCAAATAAACAAAAGTGATATCGAAGACTTTGCTTTGCTTTCCTGACATATCACGACCCCTCTGATAACGAGTATCCGTTATAATTATATATTTTGGAGCTTCGCGATACCTATAGTAGTTCACTAAATTCTCCTAACAGCATTTTTTTTTTGTGTATCATTTCCAAAACCACAGCTAATTAACTTGAATTTCCGTCAAAGATCCACATTTCATTTGAAAGACCGGCTTTTCATTCAGTCCTCTCTACTTAATTTCAACGAAAAAAAAGAACTTTTTTCGGCAAAACGTCCGTACAAACTAATCAGGGGCCCGAGATTTCGAATGTAAAACAATGAAGTAAAATTATCCCTTGTAAAGGACATCTTGAAACTCATTTTCAAAGACAGTCTTTTTAAATTACGTCATAAAATATTAGAGGGACTTTGTGCTTGAATAAAGTCTGTGAAATAATTAAGGAATGTAATAAGGCTTTTCCATTTGCATAACAAATTTGTAACAGTGCTTTTCGAAAAATATCTCTGTAAATCCTTTGACGAAACAACCGTTTTCTGATAGATTTTTGTTTTTTTTGCCTCTTTCCTTCCAGGAAGAGGGGATCAGAATTATTACCAATATTCCTGATCCTTCCTTTCCTTTCCTTATGTACACAATTACATAAGGAAAGTGTAGAGGAAACTATGATTGATGTTACCTGTTTTTATTTTTATTAACTGGATAATAATATCGAAAATATTTTTTTACGAAATCACGAGCTGACTCTGACTTGGCAAATGTGTCTTGAAAATTGGAGATGGATTAGTGAAAAATAGTCTATACTCTTAGACCTATACTTACCAACAAAATATAACTACACAATTCATAAAAATCGGTTTTCCACTTTTGGAGGAGTTCGAAAACACACACTGTGACACGACATTGTTAAACATGTCGATAAAGTATGTACTTTTTATACTTCTTTGTACCTTTTTTCTAACAAAACAACATCAAAAATATACCTGCTATAATATGTTTTCGCTTCTACAGCGATGCACTTTACCCATCATTATTTTAAAAGCAGCCAGCTTTGGAGGAGTCGCGACTGTTTCGGACTCCCCCTTTACACGTGTCGGTTGATTGATTCGGTGCTCGAGATACCGTCCTTTAGATACAGGATGCTCTATTGTTGCCTTGAAGTATTAATGTGGCTATAGATCGCGCTTACGGAAGTCCGTGTCAGTATAGATAGGGGATTGAGTAATGACTGTATTTCGCGCGTGGCGGCTAACCGACTTTTGAGTGATTGATAATGTTGTGGGATAGTTTAGTGTTAATATTAAATATGAAATGAAACCTTAATATGTGTTGGTAATCATAATGATTGAAGGGTTTTTATTCAAGTAAAAATTATGCAGTTTGTTTATAGTTGTTTTACATTTTATTAAATTCCTATTAAAAAAAGAAAACCTTTCTCCACGTTAGAAATTACTCCTGTATTGTGAGTAACACCCAGGTGACACCATTGTGTGGACCGCCTGGAGGACAACACTATTCTCCCCTGAACACATGGTAGAGGTGCGCCACACCCGGGCGTTTCTTCCACCTGAATTAGGTGCAGGAATTGGAGGACCTGCGTCAAGCAGAAGATGACGCCTCTCAAGCCATTCCTCAAATAGGGGACTTACCGCCATGATTATGGCGTGCACGCTTATGTCGTGGGTGATACCCAGGTCGAACAACTATCTGTGGATTATTCAAATATTTCTTTTATGCGGAAATCAGTCGAATAGGGAAATTACTCCGCCAACCCTGCCGTCAAGTAGCTGCTACTTCGTGGGGTGGAAAATGTAATAACGTGGGTACCATTGTTGTTCACATTTCCCAGACTTTCAGTTAAACAATATTCTGTTTACTCAAAACAATGTCGGAACAATGATCTTGTCTTGAAATGTTATTGAACTGGTGTGAAAGTGAGCTAATAAGTATAGTTTGTCATTTGATAGCGAACATTGTTCACTATGAACATTGTTTTTTGCTCACGATGATACTCTTACAAAATCAATAAAGCTCATAGAGCGCAGTTTGAATAAAAATTGTATGAAAAAAGAAATTCTATACATTTTCTTCCAGATTAAAATATACCTACATAGATACCTTGTCTCATAAATACCCCAGCGCCGCTATAATGTTGCAGTGTCGTGTTGTCCGAAGAGCCCTGTGTGCCCCGAGTGTCTTGTCCGTGAAGTTGACAAATGCCGTTGGCACGCTAGGTGTTTGCCGACGCCCCTTGATGTAAGGACCCGGCGTCGACGCTATCAGATGTATACGCTGGAGTAAGATGCTGCGCTGCTGTTGGAAATTGTTTTTTGTGAGAGGAAGTAATTTTAGTTGGTATTTTGGTAAAAATAACTAATTGTTGTATAGTATTTGTACAATGTACAATCGTACAGTGGTGTTAATTTGGCGCGGAGCGACTAGCTGGCGCCTTGAAAGTATGTGTCACGTAGGCGTATTTTATGACATCGTAGTGTCAATACAGTTAATAAAAGTAAAACAAAAGAACTTACAAATTTTGATTCCATTTTCAATTATGTCATTTTTGTTGGCCTATCTTGTCCCACGGTTGGACTAAGGCCTCCTTAAAATCTTTGCTTTGAATCCTTTTCCCGCGCTGTTTCGTATCAGTTCTAAGGGTGCCCCGCTTGGGCGGAGCACCACTATATTATTATCCTCGTGAGGATAATTGGCGGCAACGATCTCTCGTAATGGACCATGGTACAGGCATGGTATACATGGTACATGGTTCGAACCGAGGAGAAATGGCAAAGAATAACTGTCCATGTTGTCTGATCACTTACTTCCTGGATGACCGCGGCAGCACTGAAGCCGCTATGTTGTTATCACAACTAAACCTTACAAGTCACCCAGCTGTAAAAAGTACGGAAATTTTAGAAATCCTCAGTGGAATAAAATCTTTCTTCGTTAGAAAAAACCTTAAAAAACTGATCGAGCACAAATTACAGTGATTGATTTACGAGGTACCTACCCCCTAAAGGAAATAAATTATTACCAAGAGTTTTTCTAAGATAAAAGATTTTAAATTATAGAAAGTAAAGCGATCAAGTGGAGCTTAAGATTGGTGTGCCTACGGTTTTTACTTGACAAATTAATGATGGGACCTACCTACCTACTTAATTATTTCTTGCCGATCGTTCAAACAATTATACCAGAATCTTTAATGGCAAGATTTGGGAAGTACATAATTTTCTTTGGGAAGCAGTTTCTTTTTTTGAGGGAATTTATTCAGTTTCTGAAATTCTCCCACTCTGGGTGGAGCGGTAAGGTGTGTCAAACTTTTACTGACTAAAACCACACCTGTGTTTCTTTTTCTGAAAATCCCCTTAGACCTGTCTAGCGGGCATCCGCCTTGCGGGGTTCCTACATTGCGAAGCAGTTGAATAGAAAAAATCTTATTACTTCAAATAAAGTCTGCTTATGTACCATGAATACCATGTATGGACATGTAGTTGTAATTCTAGAAACAAATTAATATTTATTTATTCTAATTGAAATTATATCCAACATCAATTAATGTCAAATTATACGGGCTGTGGAACTAAATTATTATACATTTACCTAAATGTAAAATCTCTTGTAGTTTAAGTTAATAAATAGGTATGGTAAGTTGTCCCACATTGAACCAGGTAAATTTCAAAGTCTCATAGTGGGCTGGATGTTCCATCAATGCCTTTAATTTTTTGTGTATAGTTAGCATATTTATTTAGCTTCAATTTTGTAAAACATTAATTTCTCATATTCCTTTTAGTTTCGGTGTAAAACAGATTTTTATGAAAAATGATTTTTGGTTAAATGTGTACCACAGGTGGTACACATTTAACCAGGGTATCGTCCACATTGAGACACCTTATTAACGATGTCTTCTAATTCAATTTATAAGGCAAATACTTTGTAATAATAATAATAATAAACAGTAATAATAAAAATCAGCCTTATATTTATAAAAATAACTTTAAATCATATGCAATTAAACCGAGAGTCTTAGTTTTATACATCACAAAACCTTTTCAGTCAAATTCTTATCATATTTTAATAATAAAAACAAAAGTAACAGTTTTTCATTATAAAAACAAAAGTACCTTCCATAATATAACAAATTAAAATTAAATTAAAATAATTGTAAAAAACACTCCTTTAACGACTGGGGTGTACACAGTAAACTGTGGTTCAATGTGTACCACCCTCAGGTGGTTCAATGTGAGACACACCACGTTTTGATCACTAAACTAAAAATTTTACCGGCAAATCAATCTCTTAAAATCACGAATTATAGCTCTTTTAATTGCTAAATAACCGTAGAAAACAGTGTACATATAAATAAATTGATATTATTTAAACGAAAAAAGCTAAAAAAGAATGAAATTGGCAAAAAATATTTACTTTTTGAGTCAGTTTGCTTTCGAATACTCCTCACACAACCACTTTGCACGCGATCGCCACGCAAACTAGTGGGCAGGAATGGAACGTAAATACCTCTCTTTCACTCATATTAGAGCGGTTTGGCAATGTCGCATTTTTGAGATTCGGCGGTGGTTCAATGTAGCTGCCTGGTTCAATGTGAGACACCCGACCCTAAATACTAACGGCCTTACTTATAAACGATCATTAAAGTTAAGACACAGTTAAACTACGTATTAAAAAATATTTCAACTCATAAACGATGATTAGTGCTAACTAATGTCTTAGCGACTGCTTAAATAGCTGTCAATTTAATCAGTATCGGACCCTTGTTTAAGAACCTTAATTACCAAAATGGCGTCCGAAATTCGTAAAAGTAACAGCTGTGGTATATCTCAACAATAACACCACATGCAAATTTTGCATTGAATTGTGTTCTGTTTGCTGGGCTTTGTTCCGCTACTTAATAAAATGAAGTGAATAAATATTAAAATGGATATATTTGACGACGATAATGAATTACGCACATACCGAGACAAAATAAGAAATTTCAGGGATATTGGTTCAAGAAGAAGGAGAGTAAAAATATATAATTCAAGAGCGAACCCAATGGAGGAATTGAGTGAAAGCGACTTCAAGCATCGCTACAGATTCAGTAAAGGCAATATGCTAAAAATTATAAATATCTTAAGAAACGACTTGTCCATGGATAGCCGGGGCGGCAGTATACCTGTGGAGTTGCAAGTAACGGCAGCTATAAGATACTGAGGCCGTCATGAGATTCAAGAAGATTGTGCGGAAATTCATGGCATGAGCCAACAGACTTTATCAAGAACTGCTAAAAGAGTTGCTATTGCATTGGCTTCGAAAAGTTCCATTTATATTAAAATGCCTTCAAATTTAAGAGAAGAGACTGAAACTATTCGGAAATTTGAAACAATTTGTGTGTTTCCCCATATTACCGGTGCAATAGATTGCACCCATATTAAAATAAGAAAAGTAGTAGAGGAGATGCTGGTCAGTAGGTACTATGTAAACCGTAAAGGACATTATTCAATTAATACTCAAATGATGTGTAATGCAGATTTGAAGATCTGTGATATAGTGTGCTACTGGAGGGGTAGTAGGTACTCATGATGCAAGAATATGGCGTGAGAGTTCCATTAAAAGGAGATTTGAAGAACAAGAATTTAAAGGAAAACTTATAGGCGATGATGGATACCCTTGTACCCCATATTTACTGACTCCAGTACCGAGACCCCGAAACGAGGTAGAACGGCGGTACAACTATAGCCACATTCGCGCCAGGAATGTAATTGAGAGATGTTTTGGTGTAATGAAGACAAGGTTTCGGATACTTCTGGAAATAATGAGAGGGTCTTTCAATACGATTAAAACGACAATTATTGCATGTGCAGTATTGTACAATCTAGCAATCGAATTTGATGACACTTTAAGTTACGAAACCCCTCACACAGACAGTGATAAAGACACTGAGGGCATTGAACAGGACTCTAATAATTTGACACACATAACCAGAAACATTTTTATTGAAAATTTCTTTTAAAATACAAATACACGGTTTTATTTAAACATTTGTTAACTTTTTTTCCCAATATTTCTGTTCCAGATCCAAAATTGCCATTCTTTTCTTATGCAATTCATCCTCCCGTTGTTCTTTATTGTCTTTGCACTTTCATTTCCATTATATTACTAATATAATTCGAACACAACAAATACACCACACCGCTGTTTATTTATAAACAACATTTGACAAATTGACAATGTTTGACACAATTTAGAATTTTGACGTTTTGATTTTTTAATCTCTCTTTGGATAACAGGAATTTTACCATCACAATACAGTTTTACGTTTGGTATTGGCAGCGTAAAAATTAAAAACGTTATTTAACCATTGCTTAGTTAAGTGACGTGTAAACAGTGTTTATAAGTAAGAAATAGTTAATTGATAATTAAGGAGTTAATGAGTTATTAGTTAATTAGTTGCTTAGCTGTTGATTAGTGGATTTTTATAAGTAAGGCCGTTAATGTTAAGGTTTCATTTCTAAACGGAATTCTTTTTTGCGCTACTTTTTCAAACCATAGAGATTCCTGGTGCGCATATTACTCATTTTCGAAATTATATTTGTGGTCAAAAATGCACACTCGGCATGTCCGAAAGAAATAATTATTTTTGTAGCTTGACCGTAGTTCAATAAAAGTCTGATCCTCCTGTTCCACCCTAAAGCGGGAGGAATGAATTCTTAATTTAAAAAATACTTACAGCTAATATACTCGTAATGGAGTAAAAAACGTTATTTGTAGAAGACGGTCAATTAAGTACAAGTTTCCACATATGAAATATTCCACAAAGCTATTTAAATGTTAGCAAATATTTAAACTAGTAAAGATTTCTATTTCTGCAAATAAAATTCTGTATAAGTTGTGCCGCCTTTCATCCATCTGCCAAAGGAAATCATGTCTGATGCAATATATCGAATATCTGTATACTCCACATCTCAACCGAGATTTGATATAAAAATATTCAATTGTGTAGGCAGTACATCAAAGCTTTGACATAGAATCTAGTATTAAGTACTGTTATATTATTAGACTTATCGATATTAAGTTATTACAAACGGTTGGGAACACGCGCCCGTCTTCGAAGTACGTTGAATGTTATAATATCAAAATTTGGATTACAGGGGCCCAGCAGGGTCCAAAACTACTTCGGGCTGTCTGTGGATTATGTGAAAAAGAACCTCCGGAATGAGGGCAAAAAAGAAACCTAAGAATGGGTTTTAGCCAGTAAAAGTCTGACACGCCATCCCACTCCGCTCTAGAACAAGAAAAGTTATTGGATGATTTCTCACCTAAAATAAATGCCTAATCTTTGAACCTATTCTTTTTCAGTAGGATATGAGGCAGGGAACTGTCATCTTTTAGAACTGTTCATAACTGAAACCCATTTCTGGAAAGAGTAGAAAGGGCGTTGACGTCAAACTGTTCATAGCTGAAACCTATTTCTGGAGTAGAAAGGGCATTGACGTCAATGGTGAATATATTACTCACTTTCGATTAATTAATGATATAGCAATCATTACTACGATTTATAATAGGGGAGATCAATACAGTCCACGATGATGTCAGTAGAGCTTCCAAAAGAATGGGTCTTAAAATGAACATAGTCAAAACAAAAATAACCATGTAATTTCAATCAAACAATTGGAGGAACAGCATAAAAGTTAAAGTGATGAAGCAGGTAGGTCACGACCCTCAGCATTGAGGAATACGACGCTTGGAGGAGGGACTAATTTCAATTAAGATCGAAGACTTTGCACTTGAAGTTATGGACAATTACATTTACCTGGGACAAACGGTCCAGTTAGTTAAGTAGGTCTAACTTCGAGAAAGAGGTCAACCGTCGATTCCGCCTCGGTGAGGGCAGCTGCGGGGTATCTTATCGTTTCATATTAGTACCACAGTTTCTTAAGATGAAAATCTATGCAGTAGTGTGTGTGTGTCGTGATGACACACGAACGTCATCGAAAGGTGGTCACTCACAGAATAATACGAAACAATAAATAAGACAATTTGGTTATGGCTGCAGGAATCTGCTGGGTTTTACCTACTGAGGCGGTTGGTGTTACGATACGTGGGGTAGACCTATTTACTTATTTATAAATAATTTGCTGCACACCAAGTAGCGGCCTTTTGGTTTTAATGATGATAATTATGTTTTTAACATGAATTAAAGATCGTTTTAAAGTATTTTTTTATTGTTTGACTGTTCAATATGATCGCAGAAAAAATACACTGACTCAGTACAATATGTACTATATTTTATTGTAAAGTCAAAAACTAGTTAAAATGAACAAATATCTATTGTTTACAGTTTAGCAACGGACCGTTAGTTTAATGTTATTACATGTCTGCTGTTTTTGCTACAAATATTTGTCCAAGCGCTTTATTGTTTGCAACTATATGTTCAAATAGTCGCAAACAATATAACTCTCTAATTATTATTTTGCAATGTAGCAGCTTTTTGCTTAACTTTCTAAAGTTTGTATTTAATCTTTGAGACTAAATTGACACAAGTAAATGACAAACTTACAATAAGAACGATACCAGTTCTATTGTGTTGTAACAAGTGTGACAATATTAATGTCATTTTGGTTTCAGAGATTAAAGAACAGACTTTTCATTGGTACCGCTGTGTAGTACCTACATACAAAGGAATGACTTACCTTTCGTCGACAATCCAGGAATGCAAAAAAAAAGAGTTGATGAGACACAGCTTTATTGCTAAGATTTCAATGCCGTTATTTATTATTTACTATTTTCTGCTGAAGGCTAAGTAGAAAAATTTAATATATTTGCTGTCATTTACTCTTTATTTATTTTATTTCAGGACGTATGATAAAGTGAAGAAGTAACAAATATATTTCATTATGTGAGGAATCACCTAATGACTTCTTCCACTTTAGGGCACAGTGGGAAGGTGTGTGAAGATTTCATTAACTAAAACTACACCTACCTGCCCTTTGCACTTGCCTTTGTAATATTACTGCTAATGTGAGCAATATTTATTTTATTAAAATAAAATTAAGTAAGTTGGGTTCCTACATCTGTTTTAGTATTAATAGTAACCTAACATGAAAGAGAATATACACGTTCCATCTTATATCTCAGCTCTACCAAATTCTTGTTGTGTAAACGGCAATAGAGCAATTTTCGTTTCAATGGTTTTTGATATGATATACACGTGATTTTTCCTTTTATGTGTCAGCCTAGTGTTTAAGTTAGTCGTGGACAGATTTCTACAAATGATACTGCAAATAATTTAAATTTTGAGGAAAGTCATTTCGTATTTTAAATATTACCTATGTACGAGAATGTAGTACAGAATTAATAACAAAATCCTGCTACACTAAATGCCAAAGTACAAAACAATATATATTTCATGAGCCTCCATTTAAGATTCGTCTGTTTACTTCCTCATACAACAAAAGTGCCTACAGAGTAGCTACATACGTTCACATCATAGAGACTCTAGTGACGAGTGGATGAGCACAGAACAAAGGAGAGGTGTCATGTTAAAACTCAAGTGAAATGTATTATTCAGTTCCTTCTTCACAAAGACAATTCGGCGTTTGTTTGACACTGACACGAAACTGAGATCATGTGAGACGGGCTCACATATTGCTTACTTTATATGCGGCATATGGAATTTGATAAAATATGCTATGTCTTTATCTATGTATGGGGTTTTTACCCTTTCTTTGGAAGTTCAAGTGTTATTTAGAGATTTTTGGAGCTATGAATTGGGGGTCATTGATTGTGTGTTTCAACTTGAAAAGTAAGCAAGAGTATGATGCTCGTAGTAAGCATGACATTTTAAAATAACATTATCTATACTAATATAATAAAAAGGTAAAGTTTGTTTTTTGGTTTGTATGAGGTACCGATTGCTAAAATTTTTTCACCAATAGAAAGCTGCTGTATTCCTGAGTGACATAGGCTATATTTTATGCGCGGGCGAAGCTGCGGGCTAAAGCTAGTATTTAATATTTATGTATTGTGCACAACTGCACAACTACCACAGTGTTGTCTTTCCACCCCAAAGGTTGAGTGGTAAAGAATGTCACGTTGCATTAAGCTCGCTTAAATATCACCACTGCACATGAAATTTAAATGAATAAATGAATTGAGACCTCCATAGAAAAGATAACGTTGATTATCATTTACAACCTTATCTATAGGTTTCTCTTATTTAATTTTAACTTCCAGGACTTGCCGATGTCAATTTTGGTAGCAGTATCAGCTTTTTTATATTCCCTTAGCTGAGACTCGAGCCTCTTATCTAGGAGAGAGAATGGGCCGTAATGTATCGCGCTGGCCCCGCGCCTGTTAGTGGTAGTCAAATGCTATAATTTTTTTGATTATGTGCCGATTCTGGGACCAAAATTGAAGTTATATACACAAAGTAAAATGGTCATCATCTGCCTAGCCTTTTCCCAACTATAATGGGGTCGGCTTCCAGTCAAGCCGGATTTAGCTGAATACCAGCATTTTACGAAGAGCGGCTGCCTACCAGACCTCCACAACCCAATAACTGGGGTAACACGGTACTTCATGGCAAGACTGGAGTCAGATTTACTGGCTTCTGACTATCCGTAACGACTGCCAAAGATCTACAAATGACAGCCGGGACCACCGAGGCACGGAGGAAACTCGTTACGTTAAGATGGTCACCCATCCACAGACCTACCTAGGCAAGCGTTGCTTTACCTTGAAGATCAATCTGTGCGGCTGTTATTATCTAGCCCCGAGCTGTACACAAAGTAAAATGGTGCAACTTGTAAAATTTACGTATTGCCTACATGATAACGTCCAATGATTTAATAGAACATTGCAAATAACGTATAGACAGACAAAAATGATAACCATTTTCAACGTAAGACATTAAAACCTTCTTGCATAATTTTGTATATCTAATGCAAATGAATTTCAGTAACCAAAACCACACGAATTTAACTCATATCTAATTTCTTTGAAATCGGCTTACGTGTAATGCGTTATACCCAAGATTACTATTGCTTGTACCAAGAATAACATTAATTTACCAAACGTTTGTCTCGGCGTAGATTATTATTAATATGCAAACAGACTACGGTTCGTTCTTGGTTAATTCTGAGATTTCATTAGTCTTAACAGATTGAAACATTATTTTATATTCATAGCTAGTCTTAAGGTCTCACTAATACTGTTTTTTTTTATATGGGTGTGGGAGTAACTTATCCCGCTGTTGGGGTGGAGGAGGATAGCCCCACCTAAGGGAGAACTCATTGAGTTAACTTTCAACTGACTGTAACTCACCTGTGCGCTTCAATTGCCCTTTGCGTTACCACCACAACGGTATCTCTCTCAAAAGTTCCCGTAACCTGTTTTTTTTTTGGAATCATCAGAATGACTTCTCCCGTTCTTGGGTGGAGCGGGAGGGCTTGTCAGACTCTTATAACTGACTAAGCCACCCCGTTCCTTCATTGCCTTCGATCTGGAGGACATGGACTTACCTTTCGGAATTTCAGTGTTCCCCAGAGGCTTCGGCCCTACCGGGCCCCTACAGTTTGCTGACATCTCCTTGAGGCGCGCGTGGAACAGAACGCGCCGTTGACGACTAGGTTCAGTCCAGATTATTACCAGACTGCCAGATGGCGATCCCGTAACCTGGTGCGGTTTTGCTGACCTCTTTTTAAGGCGCGCGGGGGCTTACACTATTATATAATGTTATTTACATTATTTTTCGAGAATGACGAGCAATTGTAGAGAGAAAATAAGCTTGACACACAAACGAGCACTAACACTCTTGCCTTCTAAAAAAATGTTTTTTTTAATTTCCTAGTTAATGCAAGTTCTATTAATAACTAAGATCGATTTATACTTAACTGGAGAAAATTATGTAAATTTATGTTTGTAAAAATGCCTGCACAAAACAAGACAGGAATCTTTTGTCATGAAGCAAAAAAACCATTAATGAATTCTTGTCACTGCGCCAACACGTCAAATCCAAGCGAGCGAAGTTTTTACTTCAGTACGTTTGGATTTTGTTAAAGTACACCTTAATTTGGATAATTGGGTACTTTTTAATAATATGCATTGCGTGATTTGTCATTCGGTTCTGCTGTAGTGGATATATTTGGTATTTTTTAACGTTGTCTAGAGTAGTTCACAGCACCTGGCACTAGTTAGGACCGAGTGAGTAATACCAAATACTACCCAAAGTTAAATAACAATGATAACAAAGAGGTAAAATATTTGTAGTATGATTATTTATTTGCTAGAGAAATGCTCTACCATTACGTTATACAGACTATAGCACTATTCCTTTCTCATAATGGTCATAGTAGCCCTACCATGACCAGTATGAGAAAGGTAGGTAAAGCAGGTAAGTCCTTGATCTATCTGTATCTTAGAAATACAGGGCCAAATAGAAGAGATACAAAGACTCCTTCACTGATGAAAAGCCACATTATCACTGAATGTCGTGAAAACACTATTGGTAAATCAGGCATACGTGTCCCAGTCAGTAACGTATCTTACTAGTAAAACTAAGACATGCATTTATAATACTTTAACTATGTAACGCAAGTAAAACTTGCTTTGTATAATTTCATTGTCGTCGTACTTACAATACTAACCCGATCAACTCAAATAAGCACCTACATAATTATATTTAAATAAATAAATATGCATATACGCAAAAAACATGACCCATTTTCTGGCGAAGCCATGTAAAAATTAAAATAGTAATGGCATACTACTCTTTTAGGAAAATTTTCGGTTTTCACGCAGGCGATGTCTCTAGAACTAACTAGTACCAAAATCAAACGTGCATGATACCAAGCTATCTCAAACACATTACGACCTTAATAAACCATAACCACCCTTTTCAACAAAACATAACTTCTTTAATAACCCGTAATTTAATGAAGCACTTACCATAAACGAACGCCAGACGAAACGGAAGGACGAATAATGATACCTACTTTATGTTGGTAAAAATTTCAAACAACCACCAACTTTGACATTAGCTGGTGAATTATCGTGGTTTCTTCGGTGTCATTTGTGAAGTTTGAGCTGAACTTGGTATCCTGGGGACGCATTCTTTCCGTTTTCCAGTTTGCTCTGGGCGGTGGCCAAGTTGCTTGCACACTCAATTTGTTCAGAATGTTTATACTGTAGTCGTTGAGCAAATATTGGAACGTTTGAACTATTATATGTATTTATTAATGCATGGAATTTATTATCTTGGTGTTATTTTATTACTTTGTTATACAATACTAATTTTTAATTAGTGAGGAGCTCGTGGCCAAATAATAACAGCCGCACAGGTCGATCTTCAAGGTTAAGCAACGCTTGCCTAGGTTGGTCTGTGGATGGGTGACCATCTTAACATAACAAGTTTCCTCCGTGCCTCGGAAAGCACGTTAAGCCGTAGGTCCCGGCTGTCATTTGTTGATCTTTGGCAGTCGTTACGGATAGTCAGAAGCCAGTAAATCTGACTCCAGTCTTGCCATGAAGTACCGTGTTACCCCAGTTAATGGGTTGTGGAGGTCTGGTAGGCAGCCGCTCCTCGTAAAATACTGGTATTCAGCTAAATCCAGCTTGACTGGAAGCCGACCCCAATATAGTTGGGAAAAGGCTAGGCAGAAGAAGACTAATTTTTAATTAGTATAAATACTTAAAGGACTTATTAGAAAAGGTCTTGTTATTATACAAAGTCTTAATAAATAATATTCATAAACAGCTTATTGGCCAGGTTTTCAGGTTTAAGGCTGTTACACGTTGCGTTCAATGGACATTGATTGTTATAATACTGTGCGATTTTATTACCATATTTTAAGCTCAAATCCAACTGATACTGAGAAATTCTGAATGAAAAATATAATAACTGGTGTATAAATAAAACCCTCCCAGTAGTTACTGGGAGGGTTTTTGCACGGAAAAAATATTTGTATCGGAGTGGTATGGGCTAGAGGTAATTGTTGTGGGTCTAAGTATCTTGAGTATGTGAAAGTATGAGTTAAAATGTTTGTGAACGAATGCACGATACCAGTTTCGTAGAGTTATTCCTGAATGTGAGACAGCTAATAAATTTTTGCTCAACCCGAGCAAAGCAAGTAACCTAAAGTCACGGTTAATAATTTTGCAATTTTACCAACCTGGCAGTATGTAATTCCACTTAAGGCAAACTTTCTTTCTAATCGCGACGAGGAACGGGCGAAGCATTTGTTCTACCTATGTCAAAGTAATGGGCCCAAATCTATCTTCTTAAATCTTTATTTGCCTGGCTTCTAGACATGGAAGGCCTAAAACTAGATCTTAAAGTGGACATTGATTTATTACACGATTAGAGTTCGTGACTAGAATAATAACAACTCTAAGGGTTGACATCTAAAGTTAAGCTACGCTTGCCAAGGTCAGTTTTACGATGGGTTTGGGATGGATTTTTGCCTCGGAAAGCACTTTAAACATTCGTAACGTATAGTCAGAAGTTAGAAAATTTGACAACAGTCTTGCCAAGGAGTGTCGTGTCACATAGGCAGTCACTCCATTCTATGGGTAGCACGCCGTCCGGTCGGTAACCGCATAAAATATGTATTAATCAAGTTAACTTATCGCAGTTCATTACAAGACAAGACACAAAGGTGCAATTTGGAAGAAAGCCTCTCATAAGTTTGACGATACCCGCTAGAACCGATACCAGCCAAGTATGCAGGATTGTTCAAAAAAGTCACCGGTGGAACGGAAAGGACAACGAAAAAAACACAGATAGGGTTTAATCAGTCAGCCTAACGCTCCCAACGGCTTCACCTACAAAGAAGTCATTCGATGATTTCTAACCTTTATAAAAAAAACTCATAAGCTGCAGTTACCAATAAATGTTACAATATCAAAGTAAACTCAAGACTTAAATACTAACGGTTTCAATAATTCGTTTCTTGCGTGTTTTAATCGAGTAAAAATATTATTACCTACCTAAATACAAAATAGGTAATGATTTTATAAGGCAAAGCGCATGATGGCACGCGAAACCCACTTTCCTACAACATATTTCCATTTAATATTTCATGATTCAATTTCAAAAACTTAAATCCTGCAATAACAGAGGAATCGAACAGAAAAAACTTTTACAGCTAGAAGTGTTAGGAAAGAAAAACAATTCGCAATTACATCCAGTGGCAGTGTTATCTAGCTTTAAGAGTTACGAAACTCGTCCTGTGGAATTGGAGATACTGAAAAGGGCTCTCGATGCTCTAACATTCGTAAAAACAGTGTTTCTCAAATGAAGGGCATATTTTTTGGGGTTCACAATTTTGTAATGGCCGCCACCGCCGCTTTCTTAATGGCGCATTTTCACTGGTCGTTAACTCGTTCAGTATACCGCATGCGGGGAGTCCCCGCATGCGGGATAACAACCAATGAAAGTAACATGGTCGTTATACCGCATACGGTTCCCCGAATGCGGGCCATGTGACACGCGTTCCAGTAGTCTCTCGCACCCGGCATGCGGGCCCGCCCTATCGACTAATGAAAACGGTTCCCCGAATGCGGGCGCTGTGGCATGCGTTCCTGAAATCTCCCACACCCCGCATGCGGGCCCTACCGACTAATGAAAATTCGCCATAATATATGTGACACATTGCCGTCGATTCCTTTGATTGATTGGGCTAAAACTACCCTCAGTATTTTCTTTTTCTAATAAATCTAAAAATGCTCAATATTTAACGTTTGAATCCCCAACCGGTCCTATGAGACCGCGCTGTTATTGTTTTACTATTGTGTCTCGTTTCGCGGGTAGCTGAGTAACTACTAGTTATCTTACTAATTTGAAGAAACGAAGCTTAATAAGCTCGTCATTGGCATGGGTTACAATCTAATGACTAGCTCCAGTTTTACACGGGTTTTAGAAATCTTTGAAGATTATTTTGATTTTTTTTTACTATAATATGCATGTAAAATTAAAATATTCCTCAAGAATCACTCTGTCTACTGGTGAAAACTGCATAAAACTTCATTAAGAAATAGCATAATGACGTTCACATAGACTCAACTGACAGACGCATCAACGGATTTTTTTTTATAATATGTTATTAAGTGCTCTGATAAGAGACAGTAATAACGTTGATACTTAAATATACATTTGAAAGCGACTTAAGTCCTAAGTCCTGGCAGTACAATGTCCTACATCCAAACAACATTGAGTAACACTGACATAGTACATTGACACAGTTCAATCACAGCAATGAGACAAAGAAATAGTTTCCTTCACGTTCGTATTAGGTAAGTTTTAATTGACTTTTTGCAACACCCTTCCCTGACTGGTGATGTTGCGTTCTTGCCCGCTTTGGTTTACTTTTATTAGTTTTTATTGTAGTCAGTTACTTTGTTATACATTGTGTTGTTAGCTTTGTATTAGTGTATGCAAATGTAATAAGAAAGCAACGAAACGTGAAGTGTTGAAGTTTCTGGGATTAAAGGTGGTTTTTTATTTTGGTTTTAGAAAGTTGCTTTTTTGTTTTTATGCAGAAGTAATGTTTGGTGAGGTCTAAAAGGTCTTGGAATGGTGATCGCGTACTGAAAGAAACAGGAAGGCTCATTAGCTAAAACTATGAGGTCTAGAGTGTCGCAGAAATCCTATTAAATGCGAGACGCACAGGACTGCTCATTCTGGTGATACTTGGGATTATGGGAATAGTTGATGTCTTTTAGCTGATGTTGATGCTTATAATTTTATTTCTAAACAAATAAAAAGCCAGTAACCAAGTATCCTATTCTTCTGCACCCATGTGGTAGTAGAAAATTATCCCAAGAGAACCTATTCACGAGACAAAAAAGTATTCTATTATGCTATTTCAGGACACTATCTGCTGGTGTATCAAGTTTCAACAGAATTGGCTTAGTCGTTCGAGCGTTGAAAGTAAACATAAACTTTTGCCTTCATACTAGTGTGATTCTGCCTACCCGTGTGACGTTGAATCATGATTGTCTAAAGAGAGAAAACCATTCAAACGTATGGACTTTCGCCGTAGAAAATGTGCACAAAAAGGCTTGAGCTCTTCTGAAACGCAGTCTTAGGAATTGAATAAAGATAAAGCATGAGTTCATTTAAGTTCTTAACTCCTTTATAACGTATAATGAGGTGAATTAATCTTAACTTCCAAATTAAGTGCTTTCGAATTTAAAATGCAAAAAATTCAATTAGGAGACCTTAAGCAAAGCGGAAGGAGTCCAATTAAAACTATGTCGTCGTCGGGAAACTGGTAAAAGGTAGAGTGGATAGACAAGGAAGCACTGGAAAGCACTTTAGGGCCTTTTAAATTAAGAGACGGTTTTAAATATTGGGAACTTGCTTTTGTCAGCGGGTTTGCCTGCGTGAAATGTTAAAATTATTGCAAGAGGCAATAATTCCGTCCGATTATTATTTGGGTATCTTCAAGACTAGAGTGAATAGGCTCTTAATAAACTAGTGCGCCTCACCATCAACGATTGCATCACTGCTTACCATCAGGTGGGATTGCAGTCAAGCACTAGTTTATGGTATATAAAAAAATAAAAATTCGACTTTCACGCAAGTACAGTGATACAGTTGCAGTAGATACAGTGTTTTTTATAATATTTATATTTTTTAAATGCCAATTTTAATTATTATCTAAATAGGATACTTAAATATTAATTTGCTATTTTTATTAAACATAACTATGTGTAATAGGGTACCTAAATAAATAAACAAATAAAATATATTTAGTCGTCCAAGTACACAGTAGGTACACGAACACACATTTCTGTCATGCAAAAATGTGTAGTGTAAAGTGATGTTATCTAAACCATAGAAGCCTAGCAGGGCCAAAGCCTACTGAGACTATGCGTTGGCTTTCGAAAAGGAAACACAGGGCCCTGGAAAACAAGGTAAAGAAGGAACATAGGAAATGATTGTAATCAGTAACAGTCTGACACACCCTGCCACTCCACCCTAGAACGGGAGATGTCATTGGATGATTTCCCACCTTAAAAAAACCATACTAACATACATAAAAACTTTTGTCAGTGATGGATATCATATTAAAGGACATTTTGTAAAAAAAAAGGATGAAGCTACTCGTAGTACCGAATTATTCTCCAGTTAATGAGAAACTTATTAAAATTAACCAAAATGATTTTCAGCAAAATGTTACAAGTGATAACTAAAAAGAGACATATTTGGAACTCGGAATCTCTCCAGCCGAAGTTTTTCCCGAACGTGATAAAGGAAAATCCTTTTAATCAACAAATCATACAAAGAGATTGGAAAATTAAATGAAATGCCAAATTGTATGCCGTCTGGATATAACAATCAAATACCACAAATATTTCAAACAGACTGAGATTAATTTTGAAGTCCCTACAACGAGAATTGGATTAAAGGAAATATCTCAACATTTAATCATTTTTAGATTGATATTTTACTCTTTCCAGCGTATTCGAAGTCAGAACTTTATTTATGAAGGCGACAGCGATAAGTTAGCGAAAGGAAAATCCCGGGCCCTGGATCGGAGGCAAAAAAGTAACACAGGAGTGGGTTTTAGTCAGTAAAAGTCTGACACGCCCTCCCAGTAGTTTCGATCATGCGTTTATGATCAGTGAGTTAATTTCTCCTTTTTATATAATTACTAGCTTTAGCCCGCAGCTTTGCCCGCGTACATAAAATATAGCCTATGTCACTCAGGAATACAGCAGCTTTCTACTGGTGAAAAAATTTTAGCAATCGGACCAGTACTTCCACAGATTACCTCATATATACAAAAAAACAAACTTAACCTCTTTAATATATTAGTATAGATTATATAATAGATAAGTATACAATTTTTAGACAACCTATCCACACGACTATAGGTACTAAACACTTCACTACAAGCAAATTCTTTAACACAACTTAACTGAAACGCCGTACAGTCACGGAGAAGTGTGAATAAATCTTGTTTAGTGGCGTCGCACCGTTTCTAGGCCATAAACACGACAGTGGTCAACAAACAATGTGCCTCTGCCCAAGAAGTGTCATTTATCGTCGGGACAAAAAGTGGCTGCGACCGCGGTATCTACGGGGTTGTTTAGCGAGCAAAAACGTGTTAAGATGGCAGCCGCGGTGAACGCGGGAATTTAACATGCGTATGTTTGTGTGTTAATGTTAAATGGAGTTGGTTATTCTGGATTCGTGATTGAAAATGCAGTAACTCAAGTTAAATTTTTATTTTTTTTGTGTTTTGTTTAGAATTTACCAGTAAAGCGTTCACTAATGCTTTAGAAATTGTCTTACAGGGTTGTTTGTAAGAGTTAGTGTGGGCCTGGAACATTAATGACAAGTGAATGAATACAGGTGGGTTTTAGTCAGACAGAAGACGTCTGACACTGCATCACGCACCGAGTCACTATGTTTTAGAATACCCACATAGCCACTACATTTATGATTATATAATTATTATTTAATTTAACACTACAACTGTAGCCCGATTCGTGTAATCAAAACCGTGATTAATTAGACTGCACTAGTGTGTGTGGGGGCGCTGGCGCCTGGGTCTTGGCGTCTGCGTATTCATAGTGCTTCAGTTCAAGACGCTTCGGTGGGTGAATCAAAATGGTTTAGAACCACAAGCGTAGTCACCTAACAGACGCTATATCACTGTGAACGATACGGGCGGACTGAGCCAAGAAACTCCCGCGCCACCCGCGCCTGCGCTCGTCTCATGAAGACTGTGAACGCAAATGGCGTCTACAAACATTTTGAATTACACGCGCCCGCGCTAGCACCCGCACGGTGGGCGCTAGTGCGGGATCCACTCTGAAAGAGTACCAATATATCGTAGCGAATTAGTCGTTTAGACCATTATCGTATTCACATCCATCAATCGAGCTTGAACCACATCGATTTTAAAGTCGTTTGCACGAAGTGTCGTTGTTGCATATTCAGCTAAATCAGTCATTATCCTGATAGAACAAGTAATAATGTGTTTCAAGCCAATTAAAACGTCGTAATATAGAATCCCGTGCAAGGAACATGTGAATACCGATTTCGGGAAGGTAGTCTTTGATCAAACGACTATAAAACTTCAAGTGTTTGATTTTACGTGAATAAGGCCACCGCATGGGCCTCACTGAAAAAGCCACTGCATTTCCTTGATGCTACCTTGGACGAAACCCTGTAACCCTCAACGGTAAAAAATGCAAAACCACTAACCTGCTCGGTCGGGAGTTGACGGGATACACCGACGACTGGAAGCACTTCAGTCACACTCTGCTGCTAGCCAGCCGGTTACCACAAACTCACAGATTTGCACCACTGTCTACCGTAGTAAAGGACTGGACTGTTTCTATGATAGTTTCAGTATCTTCGTTATTTTTAAGACCGACCTAACCCGAAATTAAAGTTATTTTGTAATTTTCGGCTCACAAACACAGCGCCTCAAATATATTCGCATTTCACGTCCACTACCGTCGAGCGCCCAATGAAAACTGACACTTGTCAAATACATTATGTCACTATGGGTAGTCTCAAACTACCCACATAGCCAGTACGCCATATTTATGACTATTTATGTATGATTATATTTAAAACTTTAAATTAATTATTTTTAAATTCATAACATATTTACTTTTTTAATCTATTTTTAAACTGTAATTTTGTAATTTATTGTGGGTGTGAATTTAATACAAATAATTTGTTAATTAATAAATGAGAATGATTAATGAAGTTAATGTTTCTATAATAATTTTGTCTTCATTATTCAACACCGAATTACGAAATTAAAATTATTTTGCACTTTTTATTAGTGTTTTCTTTAACAGTTTGAAGTTGGTTGAATTTTTTTCACAAAAAGTTTTTATTTTAGACTTTTTAGTTGTGGTAACACTGAGTGCCAGTGTGGTGTAAGACGGCGATGAACAATCAGTCTTATGAAAGCCTCTGTCGGAGCCACAAGTGCGCGCTACACAATCGGTGGTGTATCTTAATCGTGTTGCCTATTTTGTTGTAATAATTAATTATTAGATGGTGATTATGATTATATTATGAAACCTAAAAGTGAGATAATAGTGAAGTGCTAAGTGATTTCATTTGTATCGCGTTTATATCCTTCGCTTGACAAACAACGCCTTATTTTGAATATTTCAACAATACATTTTTTTTAATATTTTTTGTTATTATTAATAATTTTGCCAGGATTTTTTGGCCAACCTTTTTTTAAATTATATAAACTACCCTACCCGAGATATAATTATTATTTATTACCTATTATACAGGGTTGTTTATAAACCAGTAACAACCTTGCAGGACTATTACTGACATCATAAACAACAAATATTTGCAAAAGTAATTTTTGCAAAAATATAATATATTTACCAAAAACAAACCTTCAAGATTTCATTGTTCTTTCTATCTAACATATTTCAACTCTGTATTGTACCCATCTATGCCTCCCGCGCATTGTTCTCACCCCCCTTTCTCCCCGATAAATTTTTAAAAGTCATAGAACTAGACTATTATGATGTCACTAATACAGTCCTGCAAGATTGTTAGTATTATCCAAATAACCCTGTATATTAATTTTGATATAAAATATTTTTGATCCAATTAACAGATGTGTGAAAGTTGTTCTTAATCGTATCCTTTACTAATAGTGGTGCAAATTTGTGAGTTCGTGGTTCGGTCAGCAGCATAGTGCGACTGGAGTGTTTCCCGTCGTCGGTGTATCCCGTCAACTCCTGATCGGGCAGGTTAGTGGTCATTTATATACTGTTTATTTTACACCATAAATGCAATAGTGGTTCTGCCTTTTATACCGTTGACAGTCACAGGGTTTCATCCAGGCTAGTATCAGGGAAATGCAGCTTCCCCGGCGGGGCCCATCGGCCCATCCAGCTGCAATATTAAAATAGTCGTTAGTCATTCTTCTTAGTCATTTATTTATTAAAAAATATTTTTTATCTGAATTCGCACAACAAAAATTACAAAAATACAGTTTAAAAATGAAATAAAAAGTAAATATGTTAAGAATTTAAATATTGTGGTATATTGTAAAATGTGGTGCATTGGCTATGTGGGTAGTCACAAGCATAGTGACATAATGTATTTGATAAGTGTCAGTTGCCATTGGGCACTCGACGGTAGTGGATGTGTAGTGCGAAGGCTGTCTTGTGTGTAAAGGTCGCCAGAACGCTGGCATCATTGCCATGTTGAATGCATTTAATGCTGTTTAATTAGTCAAAGAAAAGCCCAGACCTCTGGTCACTTAAGTAAATTTCATGAGGCAGTATGCATAAAAGTAGATAATACGGAATTATTTTTTAAATAAATAGCGGAGTCGCTTCAAAAACCCCTTTCTTCTTATAATGATACACATAGACGCACTATATCACTTGTTTTCTTTATAATCTTTTCTTTTTTATGCACCTGCCATGTTTTCTCTTCACCACCCTTGGTTGACTAGTAGAGAATGCCTAAGGCCTTAAATCCCCTTTGTACTTTTGTGTTCATGAAGGTTTAATAAATACTTAAATAACTGAAGGATTATAATATTTCCTACATCTCCAAGACTCCCTTCTAAAAACCTCAGCTGACAAAGGTTGAACTTACAGCCGTCCAAGTTATAGGAAAGTTTCTTCTGAAAAAGTTCTTAAGAGTAAGAAATTAGCGGAGGTCATTCATCCTACAGAATGAGGTCATTATTGTGGTATTTGCAAGTAAACAAGTAATTCGTTCGGTAGACATTTATTGACTAAAATCCTGCGGTCGGTGGACAGTATTTATATTGGACAAAACAACTTAAGAATACCCTACATTACACCTCCGCCCTTATTAAGTAACTTAAAATTAACACTATACATAGGTACTTATATTCTATTTACAAAACTTAAAACTACTACTTAACCTAACCTAATTTAAGGTTGACCATATCTTTTCGGAGGTCTCCTATTCCTAACTAGGCGAGTTTCACCGGTGGTCGAGGACCCATCAACCAGTCCTTCAGACGGATCCGGCGTTATCAACCCCGGTTCCGACTGTGCCTCATCCCTACCGCATCCCGAACCTTCCACACCTCCCCCTGAGCACACCTCGGAGCGTATTTTTGTAACTGGTAGTGTAGGGAAAACCAATGAATTACCTAAATGCCGGTTTAAGCTTTTGGGCGCAACGTTTGTGCTGACTTTTACGTCATCAGTAGGTTGTGATTGTTTTGCCTTACATTTTAACTTTAACTGATCAATATGCCTATGTATCTCTGTGCCATCTAATAATTTTATTTGATAATCTGTAGTACCTAACCGCTCAATCACCGTACCACTTACCCACTTCTTTAATCCTTGGTACACCCGGCACCAAACCTCGTCCCCCGCACCGAGAGCGCGGTGCGTCCCGCCTGCCGCGTTCTTCTGCTGGTGCTGCGCGTCGGCCACCTGTTTCTCGCGTGACGGTTTCAGCCGGTCTAACCGAGTTCTTAACGTCCTACCTTGTAATATTTGTGACGGACTTTCTTTTGTGGTACTATGTTCAGTGGTCCTGTACACTAGTAAATACCGCTGAAGGGCAAGTTCTACATCTATATTTTGGATAATAGCTTTTTTTATAACTCTTTTGCACTGCCTGACCGCATTCTCCGCCAAACCATTGGAAGCTGGGTGATATGGTGCGGAAAATACATGTTCTACTCCGTTATATTTTAAAAATGAATTAAATTCTTCACTACTAAAGGGAGGGCCGTTATCGGAGACTAATTGTTTTGGTATACCAAAACGAGACCAGATTTCCCTAATTTTATCTATTATTGCTTTAGCTGTAGTTGAAGTGACCCGACATGCTTCAATCCATTTTGAGGTGGCATCGACCATTATTAAGTACTTGTGTCCGTGTATTGGCCCTAAAAAATCCACGTGTAACCTAGTCCATGGACGAGACGGCCAGTTCCACGGCTGCGGTGCGTGGTGCACGGGTGCTTCGGCCATTTCAGCGCAGATAGTGCAGTTTCGACATTGGTTTTCTAACATTTCATCAATCCCCGGCCACCACACATAACTCCTAGCTATGCATTTTGTCTTAATTATTCCCATATGAGTATCATGTAGCTCCATTAATACCCTGTCTTGACAAGATCGGGGCACTATTAACCTATGACCCCACATAAGACAACCTAACTCGGTATATATTTCACTACGCCTGTTGAAATAAGGTCTAAGTTCCTTTATTTCTACTTCCCTAGGCCAACCATCCCTAACATAGCTCAATATACGCGTTAACATTGGGTCTCTTTTTGTCTCCTTTCTAATATCGTCATGATTAAGTAACAAAGCATCCGAGGCAAAGTGAAGGTACGTTTGCTCCGGGACTTCATCCATACCTGTTTCGCTTATTGATTTATAACCTTCTACAAGTCGCGATAAAGAGTCCGCTGTGTTTGAATTCGTATTCACATATTCAATTTTAAAATCATAAGCCGATAATATTAACGCCCATCTCTGTAACCTACTAGCTGTCATGCTTGGAATTCCTAATTCCGATCCAAATATACTAACTAGGGGTTTATGATCTGTTTTTAAAACAAATGGTCTGCCATATAAATATTGATGAAATTTCTTTACTGCGAATACTATAGCTAAAGCCTCTTTATGTATTTGACTATAATGATATTCCGCGGAGGTGAGCGTCCTTGACGCATACGCTATGGGATACTCGTGGCCGTCGGTCGCTCGCTGCGCCAGCACCGCGCCGATGCCCCGCGAGCTCGCATCACACGTCACTATGACGGGCCGTGATTCGTCATAGTGTGTTAATATTTCGGAACTAATTAATAACTTTTTTGTTTTATTAAATGCCTGAGCATGTGTATTGCTCCAGACCCAATGTTTACCTTTTTTCAGTAATTCATAAAATGGTGATAAATAGTAACTTAAATTTTTAATAAATTTTCCGTAAAAATTTACCATACCTAAAAATGATTTCAGTTCGGAAACGTTCGTCGGAGAAGAGAGTTTAATTATAGGTTTAATTTTTTCTGGATCCACTTTTACGCCCTGTCTAGTAATTATAAATCCTAGATATTTTGCTTCTTTACTCATAAAATCACATTTTGCTTTTTTTATTTTTAAACCATTTTCTTGTAATACTTTAAGAACCTTATTTATTGTGTCTATATGTACCTCAATCGTATTACCCGTGATCAATATATCATCTAAAAATATTGTCACATTTGGTATTTTATCAAACATCTGTGTCATTATTCTTTGGAAAATTCCTGGACTTGACGCGAGTCCATACACTAATCTATTGTACCTAAAAAGACCCTTATGTGTATTAATAACTGTAATATCCTTGGATTCATCTAATAATATCTGATTGTAAGCCTGGGATAAATCTAATTTTGTGAAATACCTACTACCACGTAACTTAGTAAATAAGTCGTCTATCTTAGGCACAGGATACTTGTCGACCCTTAACATACGGTTTACTGTAACCTTGTAGTCAGCACATAAACGTAAAGCGCCATCCGGCTTGTGTACAATTACCAGTGGTGTGGCCCAGTCGGAGGTGTCAACCGGCTCGATGATGCCGGCGCGCAGCATGGCCTCGAGCTCGGCGTCGACACGCGCGCGCAGCGCGTACGGCAGCGGCCGCGCGCGGCAAAACACCGGCACGGCTCCCTCACGTAAATGTAGGGTGGCCCGACCGCCCGTGAAACATCCCAGTCCGCCATCAAATACCTCATGGTATCTAGAATAGATATTACATAAAATATTATTTTTTTGTTCAACGGTTAAATCTTCCTCTGTTAAACTCGCACTATTTATTGTTATAGGGGGTATACTAATATTTAACTCGGATAACCATTGCCTACCTAAAAGTGTAGTACTTCCAGTTTTAAATACATATAAATCTAAAATCTTTTCCTGATTTTTATAGGTAACAGTTACTTCTAGGTACCCCCTAGGTTGAACTTTGGTTCCATTATAGAATTTTACTGATAATTTACACGGTAATAACGGTATATCCGAAAAATATTCTTCATAAGTATTACTCGAAATACAAGATAGGGGAGAACCGGTATCAATTTCCATTGTTAACAATATATTATTTACTAAAATGTTCATGCTCACCGGATATTGATAGGATTTGATAGATAGGTTCCTCGTCTTCCACAAAATCTTCCGCGTCTACATCCGACTGCGTCTCGAACGTGTGCATAGCTGGCCGCCCTCCTGCACCCGGCCGCGCCTTCCCGGTACCCCGGCTGGCCGTGCGCGGCCCGCCCGCGCCGCCGCCGCGGCTTTTCATGCCTGCTCCGCCGCCACGGCTCCGTAATTGGCCGTAGTCCCGATGATCCCAGTTACCGCGTGCCCCATTCTCCTGGCACATCCGGCGCAAATGCCCAATTTCCTTACATTTGCTGCACTGATATTTTGAAAACCTGCATTCCATTTTCGTGTGTCTGTAATCCCCGCATGCAGCGCATCCTCCCACTTGCATGCGATGTACGTCGCATGCAAGTGGGAGGATGCGCCCGCGCCGCGATACCCTACATTACAATTATATACCAGCTATACCTATATATTATAAGGCGATGGTACAGTGGAATAAGCCATATTTTCAACTACAAAACTCATCAGTTAAACGAAAAAAATAATATTTTTAAATTCTACTTCACGTATACTGAACGCTTACGCTATGAAAATATTGTATTCTTTTTTAATTTTCAGCAATTCAATGGAATGTTTTTCAGTATTCTTTGAAACAAAGCTTGTGACAGACAGATGGACGGCCACACAAGTCATGAGTTTCGTTTGTGAATAAAAAAATAATTTAAAAAATTCAGTGGTCCATTCAATTTTTTTATTCGTTCAGACTTTTAGTTTAACAGATACAAAAGAGTTTGAAACGCGTCGGAAACTGGATTGAAATTAAAATTAAAAATGTTTAAAAACTGTTCATAATTTTTAAACAACTATCTCTGACATTTTACGTAAGCTTTAATAGGTCGAGTATATTTTTATGACTTTCAGTCGGTTTCCTTTGTTGTTGCCGAATTTTCATATTTCATTTTAAAATATAATGACTAGTAAGGTCGTGTATACAATGGCTTACCTACTGTACTTGTACATTACTGTATTGTCCGCGATTGTGTCCACAGTGCAATGGTCACACCATTTGTTAACAATTTAAAGAAGTTTTTTTTTTTCGTTTACTCTTTTTATAAAATAATAATACCCTTAAAACAATCAGTTATCTACCAATGAAAATTCCGTCACAATCGGACCAGCCATTTCAGAGTTTATTCGGAATATACAAGCAAACGGTCATCCCCAAGTTTTACAATATCGAACGTTTCTGTACTTCTTAGCTTTCAGTGGGCTCCCGCGAGCCTCACACGGCCATTGGCACACCCTGAATGTACTACCATCTATAAGCTATTCGGTACACGGTCATTTCTCTTGAGCCCTTCAGTCCCATCGGTTCTGCAAGCTATCTGCTTCATTCACTCTCATTTATCTTCGGTAGTTCTTCGAGCTGTTCTCCTTGTGTCGTATTCCTTAATGCTGAGGGTCGTGTCTTCGAAGTATATAATAATAATAATATTCGTTTATTTCAGGCAATAATCCATATAAAATCACAAAAAAATAAATAAACTTGTACATTTAAAATTATGTAGGTATGTATAGGCACCCACAGTCATAATTAAAGAACATTAACATTTATATCTATCGGTAATCTTCGTTCCCCTGCACATCTTTTGATTTTTTGATTTAATCGCTCAAGGTAACTCAAAAGAAGTTCTATTACATTGTGTGTTTCTGTGAGAAAAGAGAAAACGTAAAACTCTGTTTTTTTCTATATTCATAATTATTATCAAAGAAATAAGATAGATAACCGTTCCTTTGATGCAATGAATAAGTCAATACAGAACTTTATCAGTGTATATTAAAAAGTCCTCAAGTCAGTCTTTCAGAGTTTTTGACGTAAGCAAAATAATACATTCTCTAAAGAAAAACCCACAAAAAGCACCTTTTATCTTGACCTCGGTGTCAAAAGACGCAAATAAATAAATCCGATAATCCCCGAATTTTCAAGTTACTTTGTTGTGTCTGGTTTTTTTCTGTGTAATACATTATTTACCTTTGACGGCTCATATTTAATGGTGATGGAATTAAGTAATACTTATCGGGGTTATAAAATTCGTGTTTTATTTTGAAAGTATAAAGATAAGGAAAAGTTAATGTTTCTTAAATAATGGGACAGTGGTTGGTTGATTACGAAATGATTTTATTAAGCCTTTTTACTGATATGATGAAAGAAGAGGCTCCGGAATGGTGACCATGTTCCGGAAGACGCAACGTTGGAAGGCCTACCACAAGGTGGACCAATGGTCCGGTGCATTCACTAGGTCATTGGTCCACCTTGTGCACCTTTCGTAGGGATCCAATGGACGTGAAACGCACAAAACTGGTCGTGGTGACATTAGGGAGTGGCTTATGTCCAAAAGTGGACGACTTTCGGTTGAAAGTTCAACGATAAAGGAAAGGAAATCAAAGGTAAATAAATACAAGTTTATCAATAATATTTTGCATTTTATTTAAAAACACGTCTGTTTTACAATAAAGTTTAACCTACTCGATAAATGTTTAATACATGTACATGCAATATTCAATATGCCCTGGTTAACGTACACAAAGCTGTATGCGACGCGTTATTTAAATTGCAATTCGGAAATCATATTGAATATTTTATCATAATATGCAAAAAAAAAACGGGAAACAAGTCGGGTGCTGTTAAATATTCGCCCTCAGTCATCAATTTCAGAATAGACCAATAAATTAAAAGAGCCGCCGTGACTTTCCCAAGGTTATTCATTTCTGGATGCTGTAGCGCTCATAAAAGTGCGCAGCCGATAAAAATCTGACGTAAAACTTCGTGAAAAGAAGTGGGGATAATTGAAAAACCTGATCTCTCATTAAAATCTCTCGCCTCCGTCCGTTTCAAAATTAAACACGGCCATATCGCAGTCACGTCGTGGCTCTGCCCACTTTTTATGACTACTGTCCAGGAGCAGCGATGGTAGATAATTCAAGATTTCCTTTTTTTTAGGGTTCCTTACCTCAAAAGAAAAACGCAACCCCTGTAGGATTACTTTGTTGTTCCTATCTGTCTGTTAAGAGAACCTTTATCTTGGGAATGCGTAGAGGTATCGAGTTGAAATTAAAACTATTTACTCAAGTCCGCGGTCCCTTGCAGCCGTGAAAAAATTAAACTTCTATATTAATGAAAAAATAAATCGCAATAAACGCATGTTTTGACACTTTCAAGGGAATTAAAATTCATAGGGTATTTTTCCTATTGACCCAGCATCCTGAAATTAAGCATAGAATAAGGTCTTATAGCATAGGTGTCGAAATAAATCTAAAAAGAGTGTGAGTTTGTACAGAACCTCAGTGCACGAGTCAGACTTGTACTTGCCCAGTTTTTTACTCTGATCCACAACAAAGACTACGTTGGAATCGTTTTGAATAATTTAACCCTAGCTTCGTAGTTAATATAATAAGATTTAAGGTAAGGAGGCCGACGAATTTCTTTGTCTGATTTGGATTTTTGCTGTAATTATGTCCGTTGCCGATGGATACGAGATGAACAGGACCGGTCATTGTGGCGACGCTTGAAGGAGGCCTATGTCCAGCAATGGATGTCTTTCGGCTGGAATGATGATGATGATATCTATATAATTTCTAGTTATTGAAAAGAATTTAAAGGCATTTTCTTGACAATAATGTTGTACGCCAACCCAACTTGAGCGGAAGGTCAACATTTGGAAGGACACGCTGGAAAACGGCGGTCTGAGACTAAATGTGGCGAAGACTGAGTACATGTCCTGTGGCAGCGCGGATTCAAATACCATCCGAATAGGTTCGGACCGGATCACAAGCTCCGATAAGTTCAGGTACCTTGGATCCGTGCTGCACGAGTCTGGCAACGTGGACGACGATGTCCAAGCACGTATAGGCGAGGCTTGGTCGAAATGGCGAGAGGTAACTGGCGTTGTATGCGACCGCAAAATGCCTCCGAAGCTTAAGGGACAGATATATAAATGCATCATACGTCCTGTCCTCCTGTACGGCGGCGAGTGTTGGCCAGCACTAGGCAGACACACCCAGGAGCTTCGCGTCACGGAGATGAAGATGCTGAGGTGGATGAGCGGCGTAACGCGATCCGATCGCATACGCAACTCATTCATCCGAGGTAGTCTTGGTGTCCGTGACGTGGGGGAAAAACTGCAAGAGTGTCGTCTGCGATGGTATGGCCACATCATGCGCCGCCCTATGGAGTACGTTGGCCGGAGATGCATGAATATGGCTGTCCTTGGCGGTAGGTCGCGTGGTCGCCCTCGCAAGCGCTGGCTGGACGTCGTCAAGTCCGACATGAGAGTCAATGGCCTTACTGTCAAGGATGTAGAAGATCGGGCAAAGTGGAGCAAGCTAAGCCGGAAGGCGGACCCTGGCAAAAGCCGGGACTAACGCCTAGTAGAAGAAGAATGTTGTACGCCATAGACTGATTTTTATAAAATATTATTCTTAAATTTTCCAGCTCATTAGGGGCAGTGCAGACGACAGACTATCTGTGACGAACTTTCTCGTCTATGTAAAGTAAAACTTAAGCATTTATAATAATAGCAATTTTTGCTGCTTAGGTTCTATTTACACAGATACAGTAAATTATTTTACTAGCTGTCCCCTGCGGTTTCACCCGCACTTTTCGTAACTGCTCCGCTCCCATGGGTCGTAGCGTAATTGTATATAGCCTATAGCATTTCTCGATAAATGGGCTATCTAACACTGAAAGAATTTTTCAAATCGGACCAGTAGTTCTTCGGACCAGTAGATTACCCCCTACTTACAAACTTACAAATTTTACCTCTTTATAATATTAGTATAGATAAGTAAGTATGCCATGTAAACATTTTGTGCGCCGCCAATTCGATCGCACAATAAGTGTGTCGTCGGCGCTGCACCTTATGAATACAAAAATAGTAGTTATTTTTTCAGAATTATTCGTCAATTTGGCAGTCTTTAACATCGTTTGCGCAAATCCTTAGGCGACTAACATTACTAGCCTTATATCGTTACGTTGGTAACGCGATACGCCGAGAATCTAGATTCAATAACGTCCAGACATTGATTTAGTTTTTTTGGAACTTTATTTATAAAATTAGGGTTACTTCGTTATTTGACTGAATATATAAGATTATTAGAATATATAAGATACCGAAAAGGTTAGCCTTAGTTGTTTATACTACGAGTTTTTTTTAATTGAGATGTTTTTGGAGATTTTAAATGAGTTCTCAGAATTAACTCTCGTGTTCATATTCATTGACCTTTATTTTAGTTATATAGACAAATAATATTTGACTCTAATTTGAATATCTTTAAAAATATAAGTTTTCTATGTGTGGGTGTGTTTTTGTAACTAAAATAAAAAAAATGTTTGTCTGCTTAGTTAAATTAATTACCTACTTCATTTTAAATTTTCGTAATTATTTAACACATAAGTACCTAATGTGTACAAGCAAATACAATGTCCTGCCATCAAAAAAATTTATGTAATTATGAATAACATTAAATTTATTGCATTAATTTGCGTGAAATAATTGGTCAACTCATCATTATCTGTGCTAAAAATAATTGAGTGGCACAGCTATAGGTTAATCAAGTTTCATTCGATTACCTACTTGTTACGCCCAATGAAAATAAATTGTGATTTTAATGACAATTATTGCTAGTTACTGTCGTCCTCTGATATGTAGTATTTTTAATTGTTATTAAGGTATTGGTAATATATAACAATTAAACAGAAATTATACGTAATTCATTAACGTTAGATAATTATTTTATTACAAACCGACTCCATTTTGGATTAAAATACGACAAAAACTAAAATTAAACAAAAAAAACAAACGTATTAAATAATACAGCAAACACAGACATTTACAAAAAAAGGAAGTTTAAAAATATGGTTTCTAAATTCAAACTTTCAAGTTGGCAGTCTTCTTATAGTCAGCCAGTACAGTTACATTTTGTACTTTTTTAAGCCCGTATTCTTAAATAAGACTGCCAGTAATAAATTAGCTATAGTTAAAATGACATTTCACAAAAAAAAGTTCTTAAGCAGCACGCCACTCACGCTAAGACTTGCAAATGCACGAAAACTTTAATGTTGCCTTGGCGTGTTCGAAAAAAAAAAAACTTTAAAAGATCGCTACACCGATAAATAAATTGGAGGTGGTATGATTTGTGTGTTGTTAGTATGAACTATGCCACGATTAATTTGTCATGCATGCGAGAAACATAAGACCGGCTATTGTGGTGACCCTTAGAGGCTTTTTCCAGCATTGGAAAAAGCTTCTAAGGCTTTTTGCTGAAGTGGTGCTGATGATACGCTGATCGTATGAAGTGGTCAGAATATTTTGGTTGTTTTTGTAGGTTTCGTTACATCTAACTTATGCATGGCACGATTGCTTGCAGGCTGGGCTGCTATGTTGTGAATCGTTGCTCAATTGTCTCAGCTGGAGTGCTGAAGCAATGATGGTTTTAGTGTGTATGTTGAAGTCATTTGTTGTTGTATTTGTGTCACTAACATAGTTGTAAGTTTGTTTATTGTTACTAACAGGATCTGAGTATTATTATTGCTACTGTCATTCCGCTTAAAACTTTCTAGCAAAATTCTTCACTTTACGCAGTTCTGTACTGCTGATTCATATCATAGCGACCACTCAAGAGCTTATCTGCTTAATATTGCTTCAAGAACTTGTCTGCCAGATGGCAGTGCAAGCCAGCAGGCTCTTCTCTAAACTATGTTTAACAGAAAAGACTACCACCTACCAGATCACCTTCTATTAAAGTCGATAAGAATATTCAACTAACCTTTATAATATTTAAATGAGCTAATTTTTAGTAGTCCAACAGTGTACCGTGAGAAAATTCAGTACCCACCATCATAGATTTAGTTTCCAGTCGTTGCGTGCCAATTTAAATTGGTCACCTCGTAGGTGTTGTTAAAAATGTAAGCGTGACGGCTTACGGTCAGTGACGTATGCTTGTGAACTGAATTAAATTACAGAAAAGAGGCCCTACCACGAGCTTTTAACGCGATCCATTTGATTATCTTCTCCTCCTTGCCGTATTCCTGTCGTATTCCGCAATGCTAAGGGTCCTCCTGCTCCATCACCTAAAACTATTAGACCGTTTTCACATTATCCGATCCGATATCGGTATCGGACGCCGATCCGATATCGGGGTAAGTAAAATGTATGAAATGCCGTGCTCCGATATCCGATATCGGGTCGGACAATATGAAAGACAGGTACATATTTCATACATTTTACTTACCCCGATATCGGATCGGCGTCCGATACCGATATCGGATCGGATAATGCGGAAACGCTCTCAATCTTAAGATTTGATCAACTAACCTGAACTTTTAAGGGGATGAAGCTGCATATAGTGTATAGCTCCATTTCTCTTTTTCAATGAATTACAGAACGGAAGCCCTACCACGAGCTCTGAACGCGATCCATTTGACTACCTACACTGAACAGTTAAAAGGGATGGAGCTATATAGGGTGTATAACTCCATCTCTCTCGCTCGCACGCCTGTCATTTTAACACGTCATAGTAAGACCCTAGATTTGACGAGAGTTAAAAATAAAAAGCTAAGAGAGCAAGCAATATTGGTCCCAGGATAATTGGCTATATTTAGTCCTAAATATTCTAACTTTGGGAGCTTTGTGGTTACGCCCACGAATTACATGACGTAGGTCGAGGTTTGAAATTTGGCCCAGTATTTAACTTTTGTTAATTTATTTCGTCATCACTAAATTAAACTGAACTTATACGGTGAAGGGATATATCGTGAGGCTGTCAATACTAAAGCATACTCATTATAACGTAAACAAAACTTTTAACTCGCACTAAGCCCATTTGGTGGATCATGCTGGTACACTACACCTACAGAGACAGTATTAGAGTACCAGATTAGTAAAGTGGTCAGGGCTTTTTTGACGCTGATTACCATCTAATTTTTCTTCTACTCTCTTGTGAAACGGGAGGGCGTGATAGGCTTTTACTGACAAAAAATCACTCCTGTATCATTCAGTTGCCCTTTGCGCTCTAGGATTACGGTTTCCCTTTAAGTAATTCATGCGTACGTAGAACAACTATATGGACAGACCCATTAGTCTGAAATAAGAAAGAAATTTAATTGAATCGAATTAGAATAAGCTAACTAATTAATTCATCTTTTACTCCTACTAATCTTTAGTTATTAATTAAACATTTGCTGAAATAATAGGTATGTTGCTTTACCGAGTGCATGCTTCTTGATTATCTAGAAAAATAATTGGCGCATTGTTGCAGAATTATAATTTTTATGATTGTATCGCGTGCCTGTAATAAAAATGTATTGTTTTACTTTTACACGACCCCACTTTAATGTTTAGTTTTAAGCCTGACCTGCAAACGACATTGTTAGCGTTGCAAGAAGTAGCTTTAGTATACATATGTTCAAAAATTTTATTTAACTTTTGTTTTCCTATTTCTTCTCTTGTTTAAACTGTTACTAAATCCTCTAACGACCTCTCGCACCGGGCCCTGGTACAGGTCCATTGTCCGAAGCGATGAGGAATGGCAGGTGGTCGTCTCCTTCTGCAAAGCAATAATCTTAGTGAAGGAAGCGGCCGCACAAGCAAGGAAATAGCCTTCACGCCCAAAGCTACCGGGATCGAAACCCCGATTTCTAGCCACCCTGTGAGACACGGCCCTTAGAGTTGGCATATAATTTCTTATAAATTGCCTGTGATTTTAAAAATATGAAAGTGTTTATCAATGTTTTCCCTTTAATTATGCAAAGTTTGACAGATTCACACTTTGCATAATTAAAGGGAATTCGTGATATTACTACCCAAAAAAATAAAGCCCAAAGAAACAAATGAATAAGTAATTATTTCGAGGAAGGAATAACATGCCTTAAATATAAAAAAAATATGAACTTTTATTTACAAATTGATCTGAAGATGATTAAAAAGCTTTATTTCCAGCTTTACAATTTTACGATAACTAAAATCGTTCAATATTATTTTAACACAAGCTTTCGTACCTCTGACAGCAAAGTTAAGATAAAATATATCATAATAATAATATGACTTTTAAATAAACATTACCACCAACTTGTTACAATATTACCAGTACTCTATCATACCAACTAAATCACAATAAAATACAAAACCCATTTTGATTTCTCACAATACGTAAACAACACATGGCACACGTTGGTAGACCTACAATAAATTTAACAAAATAGTCGAACCAATTGTTCGGAATAAAGCTAACTTTGATAATAACAATGAAATACTGACCCTGCCCGACTACAAAGTAATTATGTAGGAGTTATAAAAGAGCTGTACAGGGTGTTTGGTCGAATTTCACGACGGTTTAAAAACCGACTAATTTTTTTAAGCATGTCTTATTTGCTTGCTCAAATGTTTTATTTTTATTTTCTGGAAATAATTTAAACATAATTTATGATGATACTAAGCGAAAAACACAAAAAGGAACTGGATTATATAACAACCAAAAAATGTTTCTGTTACGCTGTCATGGATTAACTACAGAACCGATTTCGATGAAATTCAGTACGGAGTAAGCTTGAACTTCAAAGAAGAAAGACATATACTAAATTTTATCTGGCTATATATCCGCAATACCAGACATTCACGCAAAAAAAGTTGCTAGGAAAAGCTAGCATTACAGATAAGGTCGCGACTGATCACAATCGAGCACGTTTACCAAGTAGGTAGGGTGTGCACAGGAATTGCACAATTTAATTCCTCCAAGCCCGTTTCATCATCGGACCACTAGACTTACGGCAATGCGCCACCGGTACATGATGAACATCCCACCCATACGTACAAAGCGTTTTGGGAGTACATTTATTATGCGTACAGCTAAAGAGTGGAATTCCCTGCCGGGGTCTGTTTCCTGATAGCTACAACCTAGGGATCTTTAAGTCAAGAGTGAATAGGTTACTTCTAGGCAAGCGTGCTCCATCGTCGACCACATCTCTTCTCTCATCTTACCATCAGGTGAGATAGTGGTCAAGCGCGAGCCTATCAATAATAAAAAAAGTTACCAATCCACTCTTGATTAAACTCCTGTGTCATTCCTTCTACCAAACAGCATGTATAAATTCCCGGTTCCTGTATTCACCACTCTTCATGAATCTCGGGAACGCGGAGCTATAAAATTGTTGAATAAATCAAGTTAAATTGTTTTACGTAAACATTTTTGACGTTGAAATGCTTCACAATGTTCAAGTGCTTCGAGATGCTGAGGTACTTTGAGAGGCTACAGTGGTTCATAGTGCAAGAAATAGAAATTATATTCATAAGCTGGAATTTAAGTGCTATTTTTGTACAGTCACTGGAAGAATAGCATTACAACCTTAATGTCAATTTGGTTTACTCCACCACCGTACTTCTTCTCAGTCACCTTCTGTGAAGCAGTAATGGTAGCGAAGGAGACGTAAGGACGCGTGAGGGAACGAATTATCTCACGCTCCAGCCGTATTTACCAGTCATCGTGCATCGTAGGCAAGCCCCAGCAAGGCCACACACTAATTGGTCCTTCCTCCGGCCATATAATAATAATACTCGCCCAACCGAATTTCGATCACGGTGGCCAATCTCAACAGAGATCAGCCAAGTACGCAGGAGATATTATAGTGCACAAATGTGTGCGCAAACACAGGTGTACTCTCTGTTCCTTTACTCTCATAGTCCGATGGGGCGGCAATCCGATATGACCGGAGAGAGATCAGGCGCAGGACCAACGGCTTTACGTGCTTTTCGAGGCACGGGGGTATCACACCACCAACTTCCAAACTCCGGGCAGCTACAGAGTAATTCCTAATGGAAAAACCCTTTAGTACTTTTTGCCCGACCCGGGAATCGAACCCGGGACCCCTTGCTCAGAAGTCGCTCTTGCGACCACTAGACCAATGAGACATTTCCGGCCATATAGTAACTGTTCAGACTGAGCCCGAGATGTTGACATCTCGCAGTGTTCTGCGTACGCCTTAAGGAGATGTGAGGAGGGAAACCCGAGGTTCTGGAATGCAAAGCAAAGAAGGAATACAGAGGTTATATTCATTAAAAATTTGACACACCCTTCCGTATCATACAAGATCGAAAGAAGTTATTGGATGATTTCCTACATAAAAAAAATAATTTATTAATCAATTTATGATGATTACGTATTTACATTTACATAACTAGAAATGTTTCATTAGGTTGAAGGTTTCATCGACTCAAATTCATTTGAGTTCAATGACCTTAATAAATTGGTAAACTGGCTTTTACGAGTAGTTGGTTTTGATACGTAATCAAATTAGTTAAGTACGGTTTTAACTATATAATTATATACAACACATATAGCAACAGACACACAACATAACATAACAGATAAATATAATATATTGTAATACCATTATTATGATAATACTGGTATACTGGTGGTGGTTATTTTTTATTTTAAATATCGCTGAAATCAATTTAATACCTGATTCTTTACAATCTACTCACAGGACGTTCCTTTATAATGTTACATGTCGTATAGACATCGGTTGCCAAAACAGAACATGAATAAAACTCATAGTTTCCCGTTGAAAAAGGCAGACATAAAAGGAGCAACATAGTTGTAGTATTGCCAACATGTAGTATCGTGGAAGACGGCTCTAACTCAACGGTTAACGTAGCAAACAAAGTTCCTCTACAGTTTGATTTAAGAACCCGCGTAGTAAGTTAGCCGTGTTTGTTAACAAACCGTTATTGGTAGGATGTGGTGGGAATGGCTTAGCCATTATATGATAGAACTGAGAGATTGTACATATTCTTTTCTCTGAAATAATAGTATGTCATTAGAATAAAATAAACTTGATTAGACAGCGAAATAAGTACACAACTTTTACACAAAGAACAACGAGAGAAATTGTTAATGAAGTTATTGAGTGACTACATAATATGTCACCACGATATACTGGTAAAATAATTTATTAAGTTTTATCAAATGAAGCTAATGGACAGTTTATGTCTCGAAAGAAATCGTCATAATTGGAAATTTAATTGACTAGATATTTATTATAATAATAAATAACCATGGCTTAGTAACTAATACAAGCACTTTCGCAAGTGTATCTTATACTATGTATGGTAAGTTGTTCCACATTGAACCAGGTAAATTTCAAAGTCTCATAGTGGGCTGGATGTTCAATCAATGCCTTTAATTTTTTGTGTATAGTTAGCATATTTATTTAGTTTCAATTTTGTAAAACATTAATTTCTCATATTCCTTTTAGTTTCGGTGTAAAACAGGTTTTTATGAAAAACGATTTTTGGTTCAATGAGTACTACAGGTGGTACACATATAACCAGGGTATCGTCCACATTGAGACACCTTATTAACGATGTCTTCTAGTTCAATTTATAAGGCAAATACTTTGTAATAATAATAATAATAAACAGTAATAATAAAAATCAGCCTTATATTTATAAAAATCACTTTAAATCATATGCAATTAAACCGAGAGTCTTAGTCTCGTGATGTATAATCACAAAACATTTTCAGTCAAATTCTTATCATATTTTAATAATAAAAACAAAAGTAACAGTTTTTAATTATAAAAACAAAAGTACCTTCCATAATATAACAAATTAAAATTAAATTAAAATAATTGTAAAAAACATTCCTTTAACGACTGGGGTGTACACAGTAAACCGTGGTTCAATGTGTAACACCCTCAGGTGGTTCAATGTGAGACACACCACGTTTTGATCACTAAACTCAAAATTTTACCGGCAAATCAATCTCTTAAAATCACGAATTATAGCGCTTTTAATTGCTAAATAACCGTAGAAATCAGTGTACATATAAATAAATTGATATTATTTAAACGAAAAAAGCTAAAAAAGAATGAAATAGGCAAAAAATATTTACTTTTTGAGTCAGTTTGCTTTCGAATACTCCTCACACAACCACTTTAACACGCGATCGCCACGCAAACTAGTGGGCAGGAACGGAACGTAAATACCTCTCTTTCACTCATATTAGTGCGGTTTGGCAATGTCTCATTTTCGAGATTCGGCGGTGGTTCAATGTAGCTGCCTGGTTCAATGTGAGACACCCGACCCTACTTGAGGACATAAGATATTTTTGTATTTGCCAAATTCATTCAGCCATTTGAGTATGGAAAAGTAGCAAACATACACACAAACATTCGTTTTATAATATTAATGTTATTTATAGTGTAATACCCATATAGTTTATACTCATATTACATTTGATTCAAATAAATCATAAGAAAAAGCCGGCAACAAAGTCATTTTGACTCTTGTTGTCCTAAACTGCAATGAATTACGACTCCCACAAACAGGAGCGATGAAACAATGCTACCATAATTTTATACTATCAATGAAAATGGAGGTCACATCGTGCCTGTTTGCAAAAGCCTTTATTATGTCTACAGGTTTTATTTTTTTTAATTCATGAATCCCGTACCGGTCCTATGAGACCGCGCTGTCATTGTTTTACTATTGTGTCTCGTTTTGTGGGTATGTGATAGGTTAAAACACTTGTAGCTGCGGGATTGATCGAAAAAGTTATTATGACGTTGGGAACGCAAATGGCAACTGAAGGAACACATATGAGTGTAAGCCAGTAAACGTCTGACATTCTGCGTAAAGTCTTAAAAAGGTGTCACAAAAAGGGTATAAATGAAAACGGGTCATTCAGATGAGATTCCTTTTTGTGAAAAAATAACCTAATAAGCTCTATTTACTTCTATATGTCAGTAAAGCAAGTAATTCTGTCCCTATAGTATTAGCGTTTTCTAGGGATTAATGACATTTGAATTTGGAATGTCAAAACCATTTGAAAAATTCAAAAATATCTTTTCTAATGTCATTTACCTACTTATCTGTTTGTCATATATGTAACTAAGAAGTTTTTTTTTATTTTGACATAAGATGGTATTGCATAATATTTGAGTAAATTAGTAAATTATTTAAATAATCTATTGCGCGATTTATAACAGTGCCAGTTTACTCATGAGTCCTCCATTTTTCCACACTCCGTGATATTATTGAGCGGGACGTATCGCTGTAATCCGTATCAAGCGTTCCATTGCATAGTTAGAATGAGCATCACGTTCTCCTTTATCGATGTCTGATTTGGATTTTATTTTTGTTTATTATAACTTATTTATAGGGGAAGTAGGGTTATAACGTTATGTGGGTAAGTTACTTTCTGCTGATTTGTTTTCCTATTATATTAGAGAATTCGTTTTTGTTTTGTATTGTGGTCGTAGTGTTTTAGGAGAGGTATTAAGAGTGCTACGTTCTCAAGCGTAATTGTGTATCTTTTAATGGGGTGGAAAAACTTTACTAAACATATGTATTTTATTGTTTCCTCTGTCTCCGATAATCGGATCATGAATACGATTACGAGAAAACTACGATTGCATTACCAACAGGTGGGATCGCAGTCAAGCACTAGTTTATATAAGTTAAAAAAAAACTTTATACAAAAATAGCTACAAATATACGTTTTATTTGATCCTTTTTTTTAAGTTGCGAAATCATCGATCGACTTTTTGCAATCTAACGGGGAGCGAAAGGTCGTATCAGACTCTTATAGATTAAAACCCACCATAGTCTTTCATTTGCCTTTTTCATTCTAGGGTCACGGTAACTCTTTCAAACGTCCCCGCAGTCTGTTACTGACCCTGTGTTGTGTGTAGATTTGCGGTTCTGTGAGGTAATCCACGGTAGCTAAGCCGCTAGAATAAGGCTTAGGGTCAGCTCACACCGAGACGCGACGCGACGCGACGCTGCGTAGACATTTTAATAGAGTGACTCAGAATAGAACTTTATTTACTACACGAAAAGATACACATTTCATTGTGAGAATTTAGAATACGTTGCTTCATGCAGCGCTACGCCTCGTGACGCCGCACGGCGTCTCGCTGCGAAGCGGAACGGTTTTTATATTTGCGACGTCGTGTTGCCAACAATTTTACTATGCGCCTCGCACCGTTGCGATGCGTCTCGCGGCGCGCGGCACAGCGCGGCGCAGCACGAAATCACTGGCCTCTTCCTGCATCGTCGCGTCGCATTGCGTCTCGGTGTGTACTGACCCTTAGAGAAAAAATAAAATAATGCCCTATAAAGGGTTAACCTTAGAGGGCTTATAAAAAAATTAAATAATAGTACCAGTTAAATTCAAGTCGAAATGGTTGTTTATTTTAGTTAAGCCCTGTTGACACACAATTTTACGACGCACTAAAAGTTCTTAAGAAATTTATCATGAATTTAAGGACTAGAGGTCTCCCCAATTCGGCTTTTAATAAACTTGAATCGTTTTTTAAATTTTTCCCAAAGGCTAATTCAGACTTTGTGAAGTGGAAATATTGAGTTGGTAAGTATCTGAATAATAAAAGAAGTCTGAGACATTTTTACACAATAGTGGTCTAAGAGGAAGATTTAATTTTAAAGCTTTGTCATTTTTATAGGATTTTTATAGGGTACTGGCTACGACCAGTGACTTTGCCCGCTTGAAATTATCCCTCTGGAACATTCACCTGAGATAAAAAGTTTCCTACACATTATTTCAGGATATCATGGTCTATTCGTTTGCCAAAATTCAAATCAACTATTTGACCGTGAAAGAGTACAGAGACTACTAAGCTGTTGCCAGCGGCTTCACCCGCTTGAAAGTAGAAAATTATCCCTAGGGAATATACTCTCCGGATAAAAAATCTTATTTCGTATTTCACGATATTGTCTGCCCATGTAGTAAGTTTCATCGCTTCATACAAAATTCCGCCTTTATATTTGTATAAATTTAATATAATGTGATTACTTTCAGATGAACCAAAGTGCGCTACTTGCTTGCATTTTAAAAAGCCAGACAAACACAACACTGGAGCTGCTGACTGCCCCGCAAAAATGATGGCCGAAAAAAGGTATATTAACTCAATAGATTATGAAGGTGCCTAAGAGCGCCGTTAATAAGTTATTTATTTTAGATCTTTTTAGTTTTTATAGTAAAGTTTTATTTCTCTTTTGTTATTATGATAAATAATTTAATTAATGATTTAGATAATTTTTCTGTATCCGAGTCTAGACTTTGTGAAGCTGAAAGCTGCAAACTATATCTTTCCGGCTACAAAACACCATTAACCGTACTAACACAAAACATTCGCAGTATTTTTAAGAATTTTGACAGCTTTAGCGTTTTTCAACAACGGCTCAACATTAACTGTGACGTTATTGTTTTAACGGAATGCTGGCTTACCAAGAAATATAATATACCACTGCTCACAGGGTATAAGATGTACAAAAGTGGTAGGAATTACAACCAAAATGATGGGGTGATAGTTTATGTAAGAGATCATCTGAAAGTCTCAGTTGAGGAACCAAATATGCAAGATTGTAACAGTTTGGTAGTGAAGATTGGATCAGATTTTGCGATAGTAGCATTATATCGCCCCCCCTCTTTCAAAAATATTAACAATTTTACTGATACTCTGAATGATGTCTTGCAAAACCTATCACCTTTTAAAAACACGGTAGTAATTGGAGATATTAATATTAATATTCTTCCTGGAAGTACTGACGCATCTGCTCAGGACTATCTCAACCTATGCGCATATCATGGCTTGCTCCCAGCACATTGCTTCCCTACACATCATAGTGGCTCTTGCTTGGACCATATCATACTCAAATCAAATTTTCCTTCACTTGCACTTGTTATTAACTCTACAATTACAGATCACAATGCTGTCCTACTAACACTAAATTGTAATTTACGTAAACAAAACACTCGCATAGTTTCGAAATTGAATATAAATAGACTTGAAGAAGACTTTCGCGTCATCAATTTTGATCCAGTCTATAATTCTGCTGACCCACAGTATGGTATGATGTATGTTATAGAAAATGTACGTCATGCAATTCAGAAAAATACGGTCATATCGCAGTTGAGCAACAGAAATTACAATATAAAACCGTGGATCACACCAGGTCTTATCCGCTGTATGAAACACCGAGATAAACTGCACATGAGATGTAAATCTCATCCAGAGAATACTGTTCTACAACTGTCATACAAAAGATATCGTAATTTTTGTAATAATCTTCTCAAAAAGGTTAAAATCAGCTACGATAAAACTGCACTGGATAAGGCTGGAACAAATAGTAAAAAGATCTGGAAGTATATTAAACATGTAACTTTTTCCTCAAAACAAAATGAGTCATCTTCAAGTTTATTACGAGCGCACTCGTCACAGCTGACGTCTGCTAACATAGCAAATAATTTTTTTGTTAACGTTGGAAAGTGTCTGGCGGAAAAAAATGACCGGGGTCAATCTGCTTATCTAGTGAACTCTTCTACCTCGAGTAGTTCCACTCTATCATCTTTTGCCTTACTAGATACTGATGAGACAGAAGTAGAAAATATAATCATGTCTTTGAAAGATGAATGCGCACTTGGTTGGGATGAAATATCAAATAAAATTATTAAACATTTCAGAAATATTTTAGTACCTCCACTGACTTACATTTTTCGTATGTGTTTATCCTTGGGTATTTTTCCTGAGTGTCTCAAAAAAGCAGTTATCATCCCTGTTCATAAATCAGGCAGTAAAGAACAAGTAACAAATTACAGACCTATTTCTTTATTGCCTTGTATGTCCAAAATATTGGAAAAAATCATAAATAAAAGGTTGTTCAAATATCTAGAGGACAAATCAATTTTATCAGATCGTCAGTTTGGTTTTAGACCTAAAATTTCAACTGCCGATGCCGTACATCATCTCACTGATTTTCTAGTGCAAGAACTTGACAAGGGTAACCATACAGTAGGTATTTTCCTGGACCTTGCCAAAGCTTTTGACACAGTATCTATTCCTACTCTATTGCGCAAGCTTGAAACTATAGGTATTAGAGGTATCCAGCTAAAACTTTTCAAAAGTTACCTAGAAGACCGTACTCAGTGCGTTAGAATTGGCAATGTCCTCAGTGCAGACCAAAAAAACACGTCTTTTGGTGTTCCCCAAGGAAGTGTATTAGGACCCACTATGTTTTTGATATACATAAATGACCTTTATAATCTTAAACTACAGCACGGCACAGTAATATCTTACGCTGATGACACTGCTCTTCTTTTTGCGGCTGAATCGGAACGTGAAGTTCACAAGCTTGCGCAAAATGGCTTCAATATTGTAAATAAATGGCTTCATCATAACTCATTAACCCTAAATACGGATAAAACAAATTATATAAAGTTTTCCATGCGCAAACCAACTTCCATTAATTTCTCAACGCTGTATGCTCATTGTTGCACAGTCCCCGCAGAATGTCCGCTAATGTGTCCTAATATTAATAAGACTAACCAAATAAAATACCTAGGTGTTATATTAGATGAGACCCTTACTTTCAAACAACATATCGAAGTCTTAAATAATAGAGTTCGTAAGCTGATATTTGTATTTAAACAGCTGCGACATATTGCTGACCCAAAAATAATTAAGCAAGTTTACTTTGCTCTATGTCAGTCAATTTTGACATACTGCATTACCTCATGGGGTGGAGCAGGTAAAACATTATTACTACCAATCGAAAGAGCTCAAAGAGCGATTCTCAAGGTGTCTACTTGCCGCCCTTTCCTTTTTCCCACTAACCAACTCTATAAAAATTGTGAAGTACTAACGGTCCGGCAGTTATTCATAATGAACATTGTACTAAAACAACACGCATCCCTCCGCTTCAGCACTGAACTTACTAAAAAGAGACGGAAAGACATAGTTTGTCCCACAAAAAGCACAAAACATGCTTTTACAGCAAAATTTTTTGTTTTTCTGGGACCACTACTCTATAACAGACTTAATGCAAAAGCAAATATTTATTCCCTAAGTTATGTAAATTGCAAGAAAACTCTGAAGGAAACATTACAAAATTTGTCCTATGAAGATACAGAAAAGTTATTAGTTGTACTTAAATAAATATTAATTGCACTTTTTATTATGATTAGTTAGCTTAGTTAATATACAAAGATTTTAGCAAGTAAGATTTTTATACTGTTTACACCTCTTTTAAATACCTATTAGTTGACTATTTTACCTTTCGTGTATGATGTGATTATTGTGATTACTTAGATATAATGTTTTACCTTATCTCGCCTGAAACACAGGATGTCCTAGTTCAGGCATGTAACACATGTGAACTTTACATAGAATTAAGAATAATGGGATTACTGTATTACTTTATTTTTTGAATAAATTTTATTATTATTATTATTACTTTTAATAAGCTACGTAGTTGGGAATATTATTATAATAATGAGAATGTGATAATTCTTAAAAATAGATTTGACTAGGACTATGTTAACAGAGAATTTCTTGTTTTTAATTCTAAACATAGGATAACACATAGGTACACAAAAAACAAAAACACAATAAATACAAAATAAAATAATAACAGAAGACCCAATTTTATGCCCCAATTTTAAATACCAAACATTACCCCAAAAACATTTCCAACATAAATCTAACAGATGGTTTAACTTGTCAACTGTTTCATAAACAACAATTTTTTAACAAAATCCCTGTATAACAAGCATCAATCATGCCAGTAGCATATTGAAAAATGTAAGTGCCTTAGTACGAAATTTAAAAAAAAAATTGTGTACAAACTTTATAGGGATAGGGGATAGTGGGTGTTACTGTCACACTGTCGCCCTAATACCTATTGCGAGCCCGCCAAGACGTGAAAAATGGCCTTGTGTTGAGACATGAATAGGATAAAGGTACCTCTTATCTGAGGGTAGATTCAACAGCACGTCACGTTGGCGAACACATTTGACGGTTTTTTTGGGTCGGATGCATGAGGTATTAGATAACTGAGGGTTTTAAACGACATGTTTTACACACGTAAAAGCTGTTTTAGTGATAAAAACTAAGGACGACTGGCAGAAAATGGCTAAGGCATTCAGTTCGTTTTTGTACAGTGTTACTTACTAGTGCATAAAGTTAAATAAATAAATGACAAACTAAAATGTTCTTTCAGAGATCTTAAATGATTTAAGTGCAAAATATTGTCAGCTTCAGTATCAGAATGTGTCACTTCGAAAATAAAAAAAAATGTTATGCCTTATTGCCTTCTTTTACTTTTGATCCTTGAATTTTTGAATGTATCTAATAGAATTATAATTGTGTCAAATCGTAATTTTCAAGAAAAAAAAAGCCTAATTTATTATTGACCTTTATAAAAATACGTATTTCTGCGACACCATTTCATTATTCGTGCGGCACGCCCGCCAAATGGCACGGATCGGTGAGTCCATATAAGTAAATATTTATGATAAAATTTTAAGAAATCAGTTTTTTTGTTTCTCCTATAAAATTTGCTTTTACTGTGTTAATGATGACAGCGGCGATATGTAAGATTAGATATTATGTAAGTTCAGAATCCTTAAATTATTTCTTTCCTACCAAATAAATACAATTTTATCCAAATAGATATAACACTGTAGTTGACTAGCTCCATGAAAAAATAAATCGATATTTAAAGCTAAAACTTCGAACAAGTTTCCATGTTTCTCTTTAATTACTCAGATACCCGCGAAACGAGACACAATAGTAAAACAATAACAGCGCGGTCTCATAGGACCGGTTGGGGATTCAAACGTTAACAAAGAATGACACTGCAGTGCACATACTTATTCCTATCATTTCGAACTTCAAGTAACAGAAAACTTTTAGATAATTGAAATAGTTTGCGATGCTAGTTTTTCCAAGTTTAACCTGTACCAGCCGGGCACGGAACTTATAATATGATTAACCCAATTGAAGTCAGGAGGTAAGTGCATTGAACTTTGATACAACTTGTCCTTATTCGTGGTCGCGTGCCCGAAGCCGTGGCGTGATCGTTATATTAACAGTCATTACAGAATTTCCCAATAATAATAAGCCCGCTGAAACATTAGCCGTCGGCTACACGAAAACAGAATTAATAATGGCCCAAGTTTGTGGTTAATTCAGTTCACCATCTGCGCAAAATGTTTGAGAGATTTTTTTTACATTCTATCCCCCACGTTATCCGTAAATATGTACGTCATTAAGCCCTCAGCGTCGATGCAAACTGCCTTTATTAAATTAGGAGCTGTTTCTTAGAATTTATGTTGCATTAACCGGGGATTCATCAATGTGTCTATTATGCGGACTCGCCCCGAGCTCAAAGGTATCAAGGGACCCATCCTTTCATTTATTGAAATGAAATTCCCTAAAAAGCTTCGTAGTACTATTCGTTCATTTGGAATGTAATTACGAATGTAGCAATTAAGTAATTGGTGTGTTGTCTATTTGTTGAACTTAATTGTGTTATTAATGTGTTCAAATAAAGGCTTGTACTAAAATGTGGAACTCTATGTTATTATGTCTATTTCATTAAAATAATGTAAAGGCCGAACCCAAGAACAAAATGAATGCTTCCATTTGTAAGAGAACCTACATAAATACTGTTCTGAATGGACAAAATAAAGAAATACTGAACATTCTTTGAACAAAACCCTCGTATTTTTGTAAACTGTTAAAATGGTTCACTTTAACATAAATCAATCACGTAAATATGAGTGGCTTGCAAGTCTCCTCAAAGTGTATCTTACGGAATCGCATAAAGAAAATTGGTTCCAAGCAATTTTGGTAATGCACAAGTTGGCTGGCCGGGTTAGATACAGATGGCTCCAGTTTTGATTGAAGGATACAAATGTAGTTTTTTTGGGGAGATACGATAGCTTCTGGGTAATCTGGACTTCACCCAAAATAATTCCGCTGAGGTTATCTGGGGCAGAGAGGATTTATAAAATGTAAATCAAAACTGGGATACTATGGTTACGTATAGGTTACAAGGGACGTTTAAAACAGCAGCCGTGGCCCTGGAACGCAAAGGGCAATTGAAGGGCACAGGTGGGTTTTACTCAGTAAAAGTCTGATATGGCCTTTTAATCCACTTTAGAGCGACAGGCATTTGATGATTTTCCACCTTAAAAAGGTTTTTTAATGAATTTAACAGATTTGTAATACATATGGAAATGTTAATGTAGATACGAGTGGGTATCAGGTATTTTGGGTTAATTTTTCTTGGAACCCCTTTCAACCCTTTGAACTTGGCAAACAGAATTCAATGCGTGTTTAACATAATTTGTGTGGCCGCTGAAATCGTAATTATTTCGAACTGCAACACATTCGAACACATTCGAATTAAAATAATGGCGAACGGCCAAATTGAACTAATTAAACATATTTCGCGTAGTTCAATATTTAAAATACAATTAAAATCATGTGACAGTATTACTAGAATTGCCATTAAAAACTGTAAATTTTAATAATATTTTAGCTGTTAAAAGATGGGAGAAAAGTGACTATAAAGTCAGCACATTTATCTATTTAAATTTTATCTTGTTTCCTATTGTCACCCTTCAAAACACCTTTTGAGGGGTGGATAGCTTCTCGTAGATCCCCTTTGATGCCGAAATCTCAAGAGTGCATTTATTATCTTGCAAATATGAAACGAGCGATGAAAAATTTAATATCGACAACACCATCATTTTTATGTAACATAAGTAGTGGAGTCTTATAGCCATATTATGCTCTTCTTCCCCTAAAAAGCTACTTACATAAGAAAAGGATAAAACCCTTCGCCCAAAATTACGTTTTGTGTTAAACACAGATTAGCCTACTTCAACAGACGATTAAATCTCCCATAAAATATTTCAGGGACGTGAAACATTTTTTAAATTCGACTTAATCACGTTTTAATCGAATTCCTAAAATTAAATTTCCTCGAGGTAAATACGAAAGGGGGCTGGGGTTATGACTGTTTGATATCACTAATTTCACGGGTCCCGAATGCCTGCAATAAATTAGAGGAAAGGAAATGAGCTTGGTGCTCCGGAAGGAGGAAAAAATGCTAATAAAATTGTACGTTGGTTGTTAATCTTAACCCTCGCGACAAGGCAGTTTTGTTCTGATTTCAGATGCCTAGGTAAAAGGGGATTAATATATCCTAAGAGGCGACACGTTCCGCGGTTGTATTTAATTACCGGGGAGCATACCTGCGGGGTTTTTATCGCCGTACTCATACCAATGCTTACGAACGTTCCACTTGTGTTTGTTTGTTTTAATTACTTTTTTTCTGTTGTTATAGGACTGTGACTAATTAGGTTATTTCGCGGTTTTTTATTATATCTGTTATAATTGTGTTTGTAATGAGATGTTTATTTGTTTTTAATTCGGAGTTGTGTAGGGGTCATGAGTGGAGGTATTATGTTCACAAAGGGTTTGAAGGGCGGTTAACAACTTTTGTATTTCAGCGGAAAATCAACAAATAACTGGCGCTCTGGGATGAGAAAAACTTTTAATGATTAAAACCCATTTGTGTTCCATCAGTTGCCTTTAGAATTCCAAGGCCACAGTAACTCTTTCGAACAATCCTGCAATCCTAGTATACTTCGGCAATGGCAGGCCCTCATCTTTGTTGCTGACAGTTCTTTGAGGCGCACCTGGAACCAGCGCGTTTTTGATCTGGGCTTTGTCTTAACCGGACGGTAAACTACCCATTGCTCACCTTCCGCAAGCATGCTTTACAAACAATAGTCTAAATTGTTACAAACAATAATCTCAAAGCGTAACAAACAATAATCTCAAAAACAATAGTCTCAATAATACGTTGTACTCTTTGTGACGCTGAATGATTGGAAAGACTGTGCCTTAAAGCATTTGCTTTTTTATATGTTCATTATTATCATTTCAGTGGAAAGACATCCACAGCTGAACATAATTATATTATCTCGCTTCAAATGTATTGGTATCGGTACCGATACACTCTGTCCTGCCTACTGCCTACTAGAGTTTGGCAATTCTTCTGGTTATGTCGGTTACCTTGGTTTTTCTGCGGATATAATCAATTCAGATTCGATCACACAAGGAAACTCCGAGCACAGCCCTCTTTATAGCCCTCCATTTTTTAAATTACGATTTAAGATTTTGAATTTTATTTCACAATCAAAAATACTTTCATACGAAAGATGTTAAATTATCTATTTGACAAGCTTTTAATTTCAACGTCATCTACGAGTAAATTACAAGAGACCTAAAAATAAAACGAAAACCTTAACAAAAAAAGCGAATACCGACTTCAAAAATATATTTAGCTCGACTAAAACCGGGCTGAACTAAATACGGATATAAAGAGCAACACTGCCATAAGACTTAATCTCATTTGCAAAGCTAAACTAACTTTTTTCAAGTACCCAGCTTAGCTATCCCAGCCGGTTTGCTTCCAACCATGACTCTGAATTTTCAGTTTAATTAAAAAGAAACAAGGGAATGGTGGGTCTTCTCGTCACTTTTCAATGGTTAGTTTTTGTGAGGCACGATTTTATAAGCGGCAGACATGTTGGAGGAGTGAATCTGGTAATTTTTGTTGGAGTTATTTGATATGGGCTTGCCACAAAATTTATGAAGTAGTAAGTTATTTACCGCTTTTTACGAGTAGAATTGAATGCTTGGTCATTTTGATTTCAGAATGTTTGTTATAGATGACTGTAGTCCAGGTCTTGGTATTTTTTGTACTGGTTGGACCGCGCCATTACTGAGTTTCACTTTTTTGGGTCAAAAAACACTGGACTGTCGTAATAATGATGTTATGCATTCCAACTGGAATATTGTTAAAGACGAGATGTTAGTTTTTATATATATTTTAATACCGTAAAGAGATCAGATTTTTATGTTATTTAACGTCAGTCTATAATAATATACAAATATAAATCCACCTTCGAATCCATTTATCTGTGGTACCAATACCAGGAGTTATTGGTACTTTTTTCGAGGAAATCATTGTTTTTATTGTGAATTTACAAGGGTTTTTCCGCTTGTTTCAGTAAAAAGTTATTTTTCTGTTGCAATTGCATTAAATTAAAATGTGGAAATACCTCTTCACAAAAGCAACGTATATATTTCATGGTTACTTCCTTTTTTCTGGGATACTAAAACACTGTTATAAATATATTAAAGCAGTATAATAATTACACCAGAAGTTATTTTGATTCTTAATTTAGAAACCAAATACAATATTTTTTACCATTGTACTAAATTAACAATTTTTTCAGTTTTTGTAAACTGTCGACTTCGTCAGTTATTATACTTCTTTATTGATACTTCGTCGTCGTTATGTCCCTTCCGTTTGTCCCTTTGCGATCTAGGACCAAAATAACTTTCACCTAGGACCAAGGGAACCTTCGTGAAAGTTACGCAGCACCTATAATTCTATAAGACATTAATTCTTCTAATTTGACCTACCACATTCATCTGTATACGTATCTCGCAAAACCGAGTACTGCCGCATCCAGATATTTAAATAGCTATTCATTCCGTCACTCGCCGCCGGATTTATGGTTGACTTCGTTTCCGCTTTTTCGAAATCTATTACTACCCGACTACCCGGTATCGGGTACCCGGGTACCCGGGAATTATTCCCAGGTATAAGTGAAAAAGTACGTCCCCTCCCGGCTCGACACTGCACTGTATATTTCCCGTTCGACAATAAAACACAGTGTCGTTATTGGAGGAAAACTCTTTGATTTTCCGAGAAATATTTTGTAAATAAAAATTTTGTGTTGGTCTTGGAAAATGGGTTAAAAAATTTAGTTTTTTAGCGTTTGATTAAAAACTTTATGGTGGTTTATAGGTACTATGTACCTTAGTTCATGAATCTCCAACCGGTCCTATGAGACCGCGCTGTTATTGTTTTACTATTGTGTCTCATTTTGCGGGTATGAGATAGGTTAATATAAAAGTTTCTTATCAGCTTCAGCTTTAGAAGCAGAAAAAGAAAGAAAGAGGTGGCAATATGATCTGGACACTTACCATGAAGACTGAAAATGAATGTCTGCAAGGGCTTGAGGCAGCTCTTTGCCCAGCATTGGAACAGTAATGTTAGCCCAGCCCAATGCCCAGCAGTGGCTAGTTAAAAAACATACAGCTTTAGGTAGATTCAAAATTACAGTACCACTACAAGCGTCAAACAATTTTCATCCCCAATACAATTTCAGAATCCAGTTCCAACCAACTGCAGTTCAAAATCAATCATCCCGCACAAAAATAACACATTTCAATTATTCCGGCTCTCAAACAAAGTGGTCGTTCAACAATGTATTTTTACGCCAAGTACGTTACAAATCAAGTACCTAGTAGCAAAAGGGGAAAATTTTGCGGTAAATCCGTTCCCCGGCTTTGGTTGTCGGGCCGTTCCACTGTCAATTAGCTAACACGTACTGCTACGAAGCCAGGTGTCAAGTGATGGTAATTAACTAGGAGATACTCCTGCCCCCGACTGTACCATATGCGAGGCGTCGACACAATGTGACCGTTACACATACACATATTGTATACTCGCGAACAGAAGTAGGAAGAATGCGTGTGTTTTTTTTTGTTTTATAACACGACTTTTTTATGTGGGAAATCATCTAATGACTTCTGCTTTAAGGGCGAAGCAAAAAGGCGTATCAGACTTTTATTGTCTAAAACCAACTCCTATTTTCCTTCATATTAATACATGTACTGATTAACATATTATCATAAATGCTTTTTCATTATAAAAAAAACCCTTTACCGCAAACGGTCGCTTATGATGTTCTTCCTCGAGATATAAGACACATTATCAACATCTGTGTGTGTAGGAAATACGAGTGAATTCATTTCGGGATTCCGTATGCGGAAACAATAACTGACGTGTGTGTACAAAAGGGACTCCTTAATTTGGCGAGGTATTTTCCAAGGAATTTCTTGTTCCTACGAAACGAAACATCATACCTTATTCTTGTTATCCCTTTCTGCCTGTATATGTATTTCTTTTTGTCTTATTTCTTTGCTTTCTAAAGTTAATATTAGAGACTGAGATATCATCATCATTATTTCAGCGAAAGGACGTTCACTGTTGGACGTAGGCCTGTCACAAATGTCGCCACAATGAACGGTCCTGTGCGTCTCCCATCCATCGCAATCCTGTAACTCTCATCAGGTCATGGGTCCACTTTGTAAAGTCCGTCCAACGCTGCGTCTTCCAGTATGCGGTCACTACTAGAGTAGTGACCAGCAGTTCTATGAGCAATGTGCCCTGCCCACTGCCACTTAAGTTTGATGATTCAGTCAGACTTTTAGTGACTGTGTTTTCCCTAAGTTGATTTTTTCGCTCCTTAGGTTGGTCGGAAGATTTATTGTGGCCTTAGCCACAATAAATCTTCCGACCAACCTCACTGTCACCTTGCGAAAACCAGCACTTCATTGTTTTTAAGAGTACCCCACCTTACGCATTTACTAACCCATGATTCGGAATATTAAGCAACCATTACAAATATAGAATTTTCATAAGGAAACACGTTTTCACTTGTACCTAACAAACAGCTGAAGGAAATGAACAACCCCTAAAGTTTCGTAACATGAAGAACTTAATTAACCTAAAGAAACTTTTGGGTTAAAAATGTGTAATTTTTACTAAACTTTCTTGCCGTATTTAATTTTCATGCTGATGGAAACGGGAAATTTTATTATGACAATTTCTTCCTTGTACATAATTACTTTTGCTAAAGAGAGAAGGAAACGCTGAGTAGGTACTTGTCTTGTACAGGCCATTCATCGAGATAATTTCATTCATATTATCAAGAATTAACGTAATTATATTATACTCGTATAAAATTAACAAAAAAATCAATATATGTATGTATATCAATAATCAATATACTATATATTACTTTACATAATTATCACACACACGCCAGTAACAAAATACCCCAGGGCTTCAAGTCTGCTATTAGACATAACACATAACAGGCGTAGGGAAGCCAGCCTTTCGGTTTTTTACAGGATGCATTTCGGAGAGTGAGCGCGAGAATTGTATGAACTGATTCCGCCATCCCTGTTTTACCAACGAACAAACCGTCGTACGGCGAGTATCCACCCTTACGTTGTCGAAACCTCTACGGTCCAGACTAAGTCGTTTATACCGCGTACTAACATTGACAAAGCTGCATGGCAGACCTTAGGTCGACATTTGACTGTGAGGTTTTGCAAAACCTTTCATGACTTTTATGAGACGGCTAGATGGCGCTGTTCAAACATTTAAAAAACACAGCATAGCTTAAAAATCTTATTACGCAGTGGCACTTAATATGGTTTTTAATACGTAAAATAATTACTAAGTAATAATAATATAATAAAAAACAAACAAATGATTTTATTTTCTTATTTCCGATTACTTAATACAGCGCCATCTATACTAAAGCAAAAAAGCCAATTGGTATATTATTTAATTCGACAACAGATGGCGTAGATCATAAATAATAAAATCCCTACATTCACAAAGTAGCTCTCATTTTCGCATATTCTAATAATTAGATCGGTAGCTCAGGTGGATTAGCATGGCAGAATATCAAAGCTAGTTCCACAGGGCACAGGTTCAAATCCCAGTTCTAAGTCGACTTTTTTAAAATGTAATTATTGTATAATATAATTTATATTCTCTTTTTTATATTTTTAAACGTTTTTTATTTTATTTTTTGTTATAAATAATATAAAAATATGAGGTATAAGATGTAATAAAGGCGTAAAACACAAGTATACATATACTACTATATATTAACACTATATAAATATATATACATAAATTACTTTCATAAATAGTGGTAAGTATTAGCATTATTAGTAATAGTTTTCTTACAGATTAAGATTTACTAAGTTACGAGAATTAGTAAAGGATAAGAAATGAAACTATTTTAGTGATATTATAGTTTAAGACATTTAATTCTCAAAGAAGAATACAATTTTTACTTTTTTCTTATTTATACAGTGTATAACCTAACTTAACAGTTTTACACCCAATTAACAATTATTTAATTCACTTGTTATGAGAAATACAAGCAAAATTTATAACTTAATAACTCTATTACAAAATGGAAGACATTAAAAAAATAAAACTAGTAGTAGATATTATAAGTATTCTAAATGAAAACTGTATTGTGCCATTCTCCTATTATTTAGTTTGATTCATAATGTTACAATACCCTTCCCTATAAATATGCAACCTTATCGTCTGTTGTTTATACCCTGAGACTAAATTGACACATGTCATTGTCTTACTATTGTGTCTCGTTTCGCGGGTAGGAGAAGAGTTAGTGTCAAACTTACTATAGGAATGATGCCAGTTCTTTTGTGTTGTAATGTCATTAGACGGTAGTTCTGTAAATATTTTTCCCACTCATAAATTATAAAAATATTACGTTTTGCATGATCATGGTTAGTGGTATTGACTATAATGATTGCTTTGTGCATTATGTTATGACTAAGGTTCATAGCTTAAGTATTCGTTCCAGAACGAGGAAGAAATTGAAGCTTGACCTCAAATCAATAACAATAATTATTGTAAGACCGGGTTATAGCTGTAATTTTGGGATCGAGTAGTTTATAATAATATCATTATTTCACCCACAAAAACAAGACTTACATGATTTATTTAACTAACATAACAAAACAAATTCAGTCTAGTGTGCGGAGCTGGTGTCTATTATAGGTGTAAACCTGTATTACAGATCACCTTATTATTACAGGTCCTCATCCCACGGAATCAGGTATAACATAACGAGGAATATAAATAACATGTATTTAAAACAAAAAAATTGTTGTGGCAAGATATTAATTTAGTATCTAAACGCTAATTTGCCTCTTAGCGCGAAGGTTTGTGCATTAAAAGTATGGTGTGCATAATAATTTATGTATAGTGTATGCGTGGTGTGTGCGTGCGTGTGTATTTAACTAGTTTTCTACTTACGGTTAAGGTATTTATTTCCCAAAAATAAGAAGGTAGGTTTCACACAAGGAACCGCAAAACAATTTGACTTATGAGGGTAGGATGCAATTGAATAATTACTGCGTGCCTGTAAGGCCTACGCCACACTGCAGAATATAAGCGATTTAATACAATTGTTTCGGTTTATTATTTGTGCATATAATTTTGATTTAGTTTTGTTTAATAATTTGATTTATTTCATATTTATTGTTGTTTGAGTAGACTTTCTTTATTATTAATTTAACTTGTTTTTTTATTTGATTTGTATAATATATAAAATATATTTTTAAAAAATATTTTTTTTTATATTGGATAGGAATATAATATAAATATAGATTATATTATTTTTATTTTAATTTCTTATATTATATAAGAAATCAAAATCATTAGTGTAATAACATTTTGTTGTTATAAAGTAGTGATTAAAATCCCACTTACACTAAGTTTGATCACTGTAATTTATCAAATAAATTATAGCTACCCCGGTCTTTGTTATTACTCAATCCAATAGTCAACACTTTATATTCTCTTTTTAATATTTCGTGTGTCCGCCGTTTACTAATTATTCATATAAGCTTTGACCCCGTAAAGTCAGTGATTCCTAAGTCCTTTCGTTCCTATTGTCCCACCTTTGAACTATAAAGCCCCATAAACTTTCAATGGGATTTAAGGGTCTGTTCACACAGACCGGCTCGGAGAGGAGAGCAGATTTTTTATCACGTTGAAAACTGAGTTTTAAGTATTTGTAGTAAGGTTTATTTTTGCATGTGTACTGTTTTGTCATAAAGAATGCTTGAACGCGCAGTGCACATACAAAAATAAACCTTACTACAAATACTTAAAACTTTATTTTCAACTTGACAAAAAATCTGCTCTCCTCTCCGAGCCGGTCTGTGTGAACGGACCCTAAATCTGGTAATCTCGCAGGAATGATCCGTATATCCGATTGCTGGCTAAACAGATTTGATGTCCGTCTGTCAAACTAGTCATCGTCATAATCGCTGCAGTTATAAAGGAGCGATTGGTTTCGAGGCACAGCCGGTGGTCTGGCGGACACATGCCGCTGGTTCGATCCGGACTCATACGAACATAACCTTTTTGTTACAAGAATTGCGCTTCTTTATTTATTTTATGCGGATTGATTGTTAAACTTAATCTAGTTGAGAATTTGTGCATAAATGGTTGTACTGGCCGTGTTCGTCTTTTATTCGGTTTAACAGGAACCCTGACTTTTACACACTCTTGCACAATTATGGAACGGTGTATAGGACAATTTTATGGTCTTGCACGAACGTTATCACTACAGGCATTTCTTCTACAGGAAAAAAAATCCGCACGGTTGGCAGCATGACGTCATTCAGCACATCTATGTAGTTTGCACTATTTGCACGACTGAGTAAGTTCTTCTGGTCAGCACTCATCCATTTCCCACATGTTCACTGTTACACGACCGGATCCAGAGGTAGGCACAACGTGATCACTGTCATAACGCGTTTTATTCCTACGCCACAACCTAACTTGCCAGTGCTGGATTTGAAAGTATTTCATCACTGAAGATGACGTTGCTCTAGTCGAAATTTCCGTATTTAGCGAACTCCAATCGTGCTCTTTTATGAGCTTCGGTTAGCAATGGCTTAGTAGCATGTCGATGATAACGCAGACCTTCACTATAAAGAGCACGATACACCGTCCACAAAGATGTATCAAACAACTCTGCGTAATATCTTGTTGGTGTAAAGCCATTTCCCTCATAACCTTGCACCATAACCTGACGCTGGTCTGAGTCAATATGGCGTCTTCTACCAGATCTACTACGATGTTCCAACGAACCCTCTTCTTGAAACCGCTTTATCCAAAAGTGACAGTCTTTACCTATAAAGGAAATAATATATTATTTATTATTTTCGTGTATCGTTAATAGTGGATAATAAAATAAATAACGAACCGTGACTTTAAAATATTACTTACGTTTAAGTCTTGATTATGCAATGCTATTATTTGGGCCCTCGTAGCCATATCAATATTTGATCGCGAACTCATGATAAAATAAATGTTAAAAACTTGTTAAACGCAATCGTAACTAAACTCACTCAAAGATTGTAATGAACGTTATGATTGAACATAAAGATTTAATTTTTATACAGTTCATATTAAACTACCCTCAATTCTTTTGAGATTTATGATACGGGCTAAAGTCGCTAAACAACTTCAATATAATAAAGAGTAGGATAATTTCAACTCATTGCGTAATGACTCGATGGTCTAGTGGCTAATGGAATCGATAAATTTTATGCCACCGAGTTCGAATCTCAGTTATTACGTGCTTTGCTTTATAAGGTTTGTAAAGTCGTAGGAGACTTTGTGTTAAGATTAAGTAATTTTGTAAATAGCAAAAAACCAAGTAATGTTCTTTAAAGAGATATGTATATTTTCCAATCCTACTACTATACTAGCGCCATCTATGTCATAAAAGACATATTATTAAGGCCACAGAACAGTTGACATTATTGTGTCTCGTTTTGCGGGTATGTGATAGGCTAAGACGATGAAACCCTGTGCATACGATTTTGGTTTAGAATCTTCCATGCAATTCCGTCACAATTAGTACATCGAAGGACTGGAACAATTTGCCTACTGCGGTCTTCCCGTCCGATTATAATTTGGGTGTCTTCAAGGCTACCAAACAACACCACCACTAGTGACCGTCTAAGACTGCATCACTGCTTACCATCAGGCGGGATCGCGGTCAAGCACTAGTTTAAATCATTAAAAAAAAAACTTAGTGTACAATTTCAAATGGTCGTATCCTATGGAGCAGAACCGGCAAGAAAATCCACGGTTACTCTTTTATAAAAATTGTTGATATTATTTACAACATTTATTCAATAGAGAGCGCTATGTATACCATAGTATCAAAAAAGTGTGTCGAAATAACAAATAAATAAACTATGAGTCTGTTAAGTCTACATTGCTCTCACATACATACTGTAAAAAAATTGAAGGCAAATATAAAAATAAACCTATTTCTATTTACATTTGACCGCCAGTTTTTTTTGGTTGGGAAAAAATATTTTCCTCTGAATAAATAAATCATATAATTTCTCACATAAAGTCAACACCAAACCTATTCACAAAACTGTAAAATACTTGTTTTATCGACATATTCTGTTTTGGTGGGAAATCGTCCAATGATTTCTCCCGCTCTAGGGTGGAGCAGGAGGGCGTGCAGACTTTTACTATCTAAAACTCCTTTGTTCCTTCTTTGCATTACTTTTTTTTCAGTAAACGAGAAATATATTTATTTGGAAAGATGGGTAAAAAATATACATGATAACTAATTAAAACTACATATACATTCTTTGCATTAGTTTCATTCCCTGGGATTTTTTTTCGCACAAGCCATAGCCCCAGCAGGCTTCGACTTCTAAAACGGTAAAATACTATTTTTTATCGACTTCGAAGTGAGAATACGCCGATACCCGAGAGATGAGTTCGCGTTTCTCATTAATCTATCGCTACAAAGTGTAACCCTTGATTAGATTTAAAGAATGGCAACAAAGCAGGGGAAAGTAGGGTTCGACGGGACTTCATTATACATTTTTCTCTGTTTCTTCCCACCCCATTCTCCCCCGTAATCATTGCGTTCCTATGGCATGTCTGCGGAATTAAAGATAAAAGTCGGGGTAATAAAAGGGGAAATAAACGAGAGATTGCTATAATATTAAAATATCTCAAAAAAAAGTTTTGGAACTCTGAACATTTGGCCGAAATATTAGAGATAATATGCTGAGAATGAATTTACATATAAATTAAAATAAGATTAGCAGCATTAGGGAATGCTTGGGACATTCCGCAGGGCGTAGCTTTAATGTCTTAAAAATATTTTGTGCACAAAATATTGGTGCAAATAAACAACTAACCTGTCGTGGAATTCTTTTTGTTAAGAATTTACTAAAATTGTTTTCTACTTGTATTCCTCGCGTTCGTGTAAATTTCGTAGTTTAATTATACCTATTATTTTCTTAAAATATAATACATAATTACGTTTTTCAAAATGTGTCTGGAGTTCTTAGCTAAGTAAATCATTGCTACGTTAGTTACACGTGAAACCAAAATATCTGACACCAGTCTAGCCAAGATATACCGTGTTACCCAGTTACGGGGTGGTGAAAGAAAAAGGTGATGCAGTCAGCCCTGGTGAGCGTCACTGGAATCCGATGGTTGCAAGATGTATAGTTAGTAAGACGTCCACAGTTGGACATAGGCCTTCCGCCTATAGACTATGGACGTCTTTCGGCCGAAATGATGATGATGATGCAATTTCGATAAACCAAATACATGAAATACAATCAAGAAATACATGATTACAACCGGCTTGAAACTATTTAAACAATTACTTAAATATAATCCTGTCATAAAATACTCGTACATTTTAAAGTATATAAAACTCACAATATTGTTATGTACCTCGGATATATTTTACAATTTTATGAAATGTTTTACATGGAATTGGCCTGTTCAGAGCAAATGCAACAATATTAAAATATGAAACGTGAAAAATATTATTAAACGCGCTTGTAATAAATTGGTAGAGGAATAAAAAGCAACAGACTGGACTTTTTTATTTTAAATTATTTTTATGCGTTAAGCTTACCCTGCCAGTCGTTGTCATTGATAGCCATTATAATACGTATACGTGTTCAATTCTGACAAATAATCTTGACAGTCCATGAATGTCGTGATATTTTTGTCACACTGAAACACCAACAATAGCCTAGGCTGTTTGTTATTAGGGTTCTGCACCCAAAGGGTAAAAATGCTACCCGTCTGTCTATCACCAGGGTATCTCATGAATTGTAATAGCTAGTCCTGAAATTTTCACAGACAATGTATGTTTGTAAAAGTTTTTTTTTCGCTACTAAAAAAATGAATAAATTAGTATTTAAGTGGGAGTCCCATAACCAACGTGATATTTGCCGATTTATGATACGGATGGTAAGGAACCCTTTCTGCATGAGACCAACTCACAATTGGCTAGTATTTAGTTTCATAAAAATCACTCTACGTCTTCTGCTAGCATTTTCACCCATAGGAAACTAGAATACGATCCCCGATCATTTCCCATCTAAAAAAGAAACCAAAGAGAACATACTCGTGGGATTCATACTAGTAGTACTATAATAAAAGTGAAAGTTTGATTGAATGTAGGTACGTATTTGTTACTCTTTCACGATAAACAGCTGAACGGTTTTCGATCAAATTTGACACACGAGTAAACCATTATCTGGAAGAGTTAGACAGAACAGAATGAAGGAAAAAACGTGTTTCGCTGACCCTAAATAACACAGGACAAGGACAGATGATCCGTAATCGAAACCATCCGGAACTAATCGATAATCCAAAACAAATTCATATACACCAGTGCAAATAGCTTCGTTAACAGTCAAAAGTGGATTTATTTTGCCTTTTATTTTCGCTATATTCACTTTCATTTACAATTATTTTTATCTTACTATAATTATATTTGTTCTCTTTCAAAAGCTATCTGCACTGCTCTAATATCCATATTCAAATCCAAAATTTCATACCTATTAGAACGCCGAATAATTAAATGAAATTTATTAATTCGATTAAAAAATTAATTTAATTAATTCTATTAAAAAGTAACATTTCCTGGTTCACCTTTTACAAACTGTCACTTACTTCTAAGATGTCTGTCGGGCGACAAAATGAAACGTCATAAGCAGAGGCTGCAAGCTGCCAAGTCTTTGAACAGCCGAATAAAACTTGGCATTATTGTAGAAGCAATAATTAATATTGAGTGTTATTACTCTGAGGCTAGACTCATTTGTTTATTTCGTTTTTTTGTAATACGCATGTGTAAATTGAAAGTGTTGGTGAAATAGTCTTTTATTTTTTTGTCCCGTTGAAAACGATTCATTTAAAATACGTTTTGTGGAAAGAATTCCGCATCTCATCATTAAACTTTTCATAGCATAGTTGTCTGTGCTGCTGCGTGTTGCAGGCCGGGAAATGGTCCCGGTTAGAACAAATATTTGTATGACCTACAGGTAGATGATAGATGTTCCGAATTTGGGTGTCTTGAGTATGTGAGTTTATATTTGTGTTAGTCAGTAAAAGTCTGAAACCACTCCACCCAGAGCGGGAGAAGTTATTGATGATGATTTTCCAAAAAAAAAAACTGTAAGAGAACTTACACTGACTGTATAAGCATATTCAGTACCTGCCCGAATAGCTGCACTAGAAGCTAATACTTTAATTAAAAACTAAGTTGAGAAGGTGGATTTAAAATTGAGCTTTGCTACCGTGCCTGCACGAATTAGTCTTCACAGTTGTTCCGTAATTATAATGAGTTTTTAATTCCTGTAAGCCATTTTGGTTCGAAGCTCGAACATTCCCGGACTAGCGTTGTAATTAACCCATTTATTCGTAACAAGGTTGTTCTTCCACGAAAAAATTAATCACCCAAACGATTATTTTCGACTTATCGACTCTGGTGCTTACTTTTTTCAGTTATGTTTTGATTTTTGTGCTTTGGTGAGATTTCTTGCGTTAGATGTCTCGGTAGTTGAGTGTTTGTAATTACAGTTGTAATATAGCTTTGATTCAACCGAACACGGCTATTTCGGGTGGATTCTGTTTCAGAAGAAATACCCTTGTTACACTGTAGTAAAACCGGGCTGATCGTCTGAAGGCCATGATGGAGCATATGGTGGACGTAAAGTACCCAGCTTTGGAGGAACCCGATTTGACGTCGTAGAGGCGATACGGGGAGAGGGTTCTAAAAAAAATCTGAAAGTGTGACTGTCAATCGTCGGATAGCATGGAAGAAAAAAAACAGTATTGCGTCGACCCCAACTACAGCAGGAAAAGAGCAAAGAAATGATGATGTTTTTATTTTATTTTTATAGAAAGGAACAACAAACAGCTACAATATAAGACTTAGCTCGTACTACAGGTATGCAAAACATCTAAACAATATTGTAGCCCACAGCGCTGCTTACAGATTAACTGTGGGATACCTAAATAAAATAAAATCGCTAGTATGATGATGATGAGCGTTCGTGCTCATCAGCTGACGCGTTGATTCCGTATGATGCAGGGTAATCTTTTTGCCATAATTTGGGCGTAAGACTAAAAATTCTGTTCTTTGATTGATCCTCAAATTAAACCATGACCTTCCTTTGACTCAAAACGATTCTTGGAAAAATTCTTGGAAATACAGCATCGATATTGCAAATATTTTAAAAGCAAGATTTTATCGAATAACTTGTGTAAAAGCAACGAAACCCATTTACCCGAATGGAGTCATGAATGGGGACTCCAGAGGCGCAGTGTAGAAATCAAGCTAAAACTTGTGTTGAGTGCGGTTGTACAGCAATCGACTTTGTACCGAGTTTACGTCCACGCCACTGGTTGGTAAACTTGTGAAGTAACGCAACGTCTTCAACTCGTACCTGGTTAAGTTAAAAACATTTTCGTTACAAAAGAATTGCGTGTTTAATACTTTGTCAATTGAATCGATGTTACATTTGAATGGAAGGATTTGTGCTTAAGTGTGTGTGTTGAAGATTTTTCTTGTCTTCGAATGGAGTAATTTTATAATTTAGTCACACGTATAATTAAAGTAACCGTTTATTTTAAAACATAGTCTTGGCGTGTTTGTGTATGATTTTATAAACAATCGATTTGGAATTAGGGACCGACTTAGTTATGATATATCTTTCAAGTGTTCTAATTTTTTTGCTTGCAGAGCATTGGATCAAATAAAAAATAACCTGTAACTTTCTTTTGGTTGTGAAATTATCAAATAACTTCTCCCACTTTTGGTGGAACAAGAGGGAGTGTAAGACGTTTTTTCCGTCGAATTCGACACAGGAACCTACCGCAACAACCGTGTCGTGATGACGCCTACCATGGCGTTTGTAGCAATTCCTCAAAAAGGGCTTTACCGCCACAGTAGCAGCGTGCCTAAATCTACACGCACGCTTAATCTATCACATACCCGCGAAACGAGACACAATAATAAAACAATAACAGCGCGGTCTCATAGGACCGGTTGGCAATTCAAACATTAATTCCTATAAAAATATTCAAAACAATTAGCCAGCTACAAAATATATTATTTTCTTTCGTCAATTAATTTTAATACATTGTCGACTTAATTTATACTCCGTAAGCAGTATTGCAGACAATTTATAAAGCTTTAGCCCTTTCTCTAGATACTTATGTAGCAACCACGAAACTCGGGTACATTTGTCAATTAAAACTTTCTATTTATTGGCTTTCTATTCATTTAATTATGCTTTAAACAAACTTCATTCTAAACTATGAATTTTGACTTTGCAAATACTTTGAATATAAACACTTCGAAATAAAATGTGGTTGTATTTAAATGTTTATCCAAATATGCTATTTTGATATCGCTCTTTTATTTAATGTTACAGATTGCAATTTGAACAGTTGCTAGTTGCTAATAGCAAATATTTCATTTTTATTAGTAGGGCAGTCTCAAATAATAATTATTATTATTTTTATTCTTAAAGAAACTTGAAGATTTTTATTATGTTTGCGCGTTCAAATAGAGTATTATTGTATTTTTAACAGTTATATTTGAAGTAACAATGTAGACTTAAAGTATACCCACCGCTATACTTGGAGTCTTTGTGTGATTTTATTTATAATCGATTTGGTGTTAGGAGCCGAATTAGCTATTATATATGTTTAAAATGCTTCATTTTTGTATTATTGTTTTCTTTCTAAGACTTTGATGTTAATTTGATTTTTACTAACATTTACCAAAAAAATAACGAAATCATTCTTTAAAAAGACGAAAACTCTTTAGTAACCAAAGTGCAGCATAAGAAAAGGCTCTACTTTTTCTCATTTTAGCTAGTGAACAGTCCATATCAGTAACAGGTGGGACACATAATTTAATGTAACGAACAGCTAAAGTGGTGCAGAACGAAATTGCGAACACTATGTCACATGGCTTGGTAGAACTTACTGGGGAAGGTTCATAGAGATTCAAGAAAAACTACAAGCAAAATGATATTATTTGACTGATTTCTATCTGTTGTATTCAATAACATTAGCAAACATTTGTGTTGTAATAAAATAATACTAAAAACTCTATTTTTTTTATAATTTGACTAAAGTTTAATCGAAGAATAAATAGATATATTCTTACATCATAAAGGATTCAGGTGATGTAGAAACTTAAAATTAATATTCGTTCGAGTCTAATCGCTAAAAGGGTTTTTTTACAAACAACCTATGGATGGATTTAATAGAGAATGAGCAAAGATGCGCAAGTAGTTCTTGGTGTACTATTTACGAACAAACAATCCATAAAAAATCAAATTCTATAATATAAACAAAAAACAAATTAATGTATTATACTCGTATACCTATATTTATTTAAACTAACCTGGATACTGCCAGTAACTCAAGGGACCTTTGCCCGTTTGAATGTCAGTTATTGAGGACGCAAAGTCGAAGTCGAAACTAGATAAAAAGTAGTATTTTATGGGGTTCAAGCTTCCTTCGTACTAAATTTTATCAAAATCAGTTTTGTAGTTTAATCATAAGAGCGTAATAGACAAAATTACTTCTACATTTATAATATCAGTAGTTATTACAATTAATTTATGAATCCCCGACCGGTCCTATAAGACCACGGTGTTATTGTTTTAATATTGTGTCACGTTTTGTGGGTATTTGATAGGTTAAAGTATATTTTTAAATGAAAAAAATCTAAAAAATATTTTTCAGTGAGGTTGTTTTCAACAACAAACATTTCTGAGACTACATACGTTTCGGACATGTCCAGGGCCCACGTAACTAGATTTAATTATATTTAAATAAAATAAGTAAATGGTCAGGTAAGCATGTTTTTTATCGAGAAGAAAGAGTTCATAAGCTCGTATTTATTTGCTAGGCAACACAGGAACAGCCCTATAATAGTCAAAGTCAAAATCAAAGTCAAAGTCAAACCCATTTATTTGCATTAAATGCGGTACATGAGATGGTAACATACATATTGGCGCAAGGACACATTTCGCCATACGTTGGCATGCAAATATTAAAACTAAGATATGAGATGCTCATATTAAGCAAAATCGAAAGAATATTATACCGTCTGAACACGGACAGTCAAAAATATTTTTTACTTACACTATTACGAATATTGTAACTTACACAATCAAAATGGAATAAAATCTTAACACAAATTAACAATATGGCATTTTTAAAAACCAATTTATAACCTATCCTTATAATTAAATAACAGATTTTAGAATGTAAGATAAAACATGAAAAACTTAATTAGGTACCATTTGGTATAAGTAACAACCAAAGTTGATAACAACATAAAAATGGGGGGGGGTAGGTTCTGAATAAATAATGTTACCACTACTGAGACTCAGGCCTCCTCTCTAGAAGAGGGATATATCTAGGGGCTGTAATCTACCAAGCGGACCTAGTGCTTATTGGTAGATGTCATATGTCTTCGAAGTTTTGGTTCTAGGACATGCCAAACATAGGTTTTCTCACAATGTTTATCTTCACCGTTTTGAGAGCAGTGGAGATAATTAATTTCACAAAATAACTTGTCTAGCTAGGTTTGAACCCGCGAACTACCTACAACTCGCCCTACAAGTCAGAGCCGTTACCACTAGGCCACCGTTGCTCTTATTTGCGATATATATAAATATATGTGAACCAGTGACATAATACGTATGTATCAATAATAAACTTGAAATAAAAACATTCAAACTTTCGTATGTGTAAACTAGCTAGTTTTACTAAACACACTTTTTTTGTTTTCAGGAAACATTCCACGCTATAAATACAAAGTAAAATAAAGATGTCAAGTCAGACAACATCGTAAATGGAGCGAGGTTTTAGGCCGTTTCTCCTGTAAGACAAGATAGAGATCTCGACAAGAAAAGGGGAGGCCGGTGCCCAGCAATGAGACGAATTGTTGGCTCAAAATGACAAATAGAAGTCATAAATATAACACAAGAACCGGTTTGCCGACATTATCCTTTGTGACTTGTAACGAGCTGTTTCTTTTAATCCTGATGTTCTGTTGGTTTGTATATCTAAATTATTAGAAATCTTTATGATAATTTTAAAATGACTAAAGTGAAAATATAGGTAGGTATTAACCTAATCATGTTATTAAACAAGAATATATGCATTTTCCTATTTTTGTATACGGGGTGTGTCTGACATCGACGCACTAACGAACACCATGGATCCAGTACATGATTCTGGACCCCCCAGTGGTGGAATTTTTCGTCGGCTTTGTAATATTTTTATTAATAGGTACCACAGAAACTACAGGATGTAGCAATGCACATTATAGAAACGATAACATTTCATTTTATCATTTTGAACAACATATTATTATTAACTTGGTTACGAATTTTTTATTCATTTATTCTGACCACGTGACTCAACGTTGAGAAGAGACGTTCCAATAGTGTAAATTAACTATTGTCGATTATCAAATTGGCTAAGGGCCTGTTTCACAATGTCCGAGTAGGCACTACTCACTGAATAAATTAAAAAATGGAACAGATTTTGTATGAAATTATCTGCCAAGTAAGATACTCGAAACTTAATCATAGGTGGTGAAATAGGCCCTAAGCCTGCTGATATATGCGGTTAACTATTATGATAATGACAACATATTTTTGAGCACAGTTCACATCAACTAATTACTAAATTACCAAACCAATATAAATTACTCACATATCATTGATCTAAACAACAACTGCAGGGTAACTATCATATCTCGCGGTTTCGTGTTGTAATCCTCCATGACGGCTAATCAAATAACATTTGGTTCACTAATCTAGCGATTAATGTGACATCGAATGTCGGCCCATCCAATTTCAACCGCAAAATTATGTGTTCCATGAATGATAATCACCTATGCGGCCGATTGGTCACATTGATTGCACAATCGCAACTGATCAATCAATCCATGTTTGTTTGAGATTTAATTTAGATGTCATAATCTGTGTGAATTATCGACACGTGCTAAATGTGTGTTATCCGTTTGGTACTAGCGATTAGCCCTAACTTTGCACGGGTAAATATTATTTAAAAATCTTTAAAAATTCTGTTTTTTTTTTTCTGGTAAGTAAAATATGCACTTATTATACTCGTACATATACACTTAGTCATCCTCATACATCGCTGTTGTCAGATTATCATTTTTCCCAACAGACAGATTTGTGGTGAAAACTGCATGAAAATTAATTCAGTAGTTTTTGAGTTTATCACGAATTTAATATGTAAGTTTTTCCGCTCTGAGTTGAGCAAGAGAGCGTATCAGATCTTACCTGGTGGAAAGCGACGATGTGGTCGATGATAGAGCGCGTTTGCCTTGAAGTAAACTATTCACTTTTAACTTAAAGTTCCCCAGGTTGTAACTATCAGAAAACACAGTTTGTCTTTTTACTAAGGTTTCCTTCTAGGATCTCTACTTCTCTTTGTTCTTAACTACTCGAATTATCTTCATAATATCATCTTCTAATCGCTTTAACCGAACTCCACTACTTCTTTTACTTTCTCTCGGATACTTTTCTGTTATTATTTTTGCCTACATTCATTCTTTTCTCTCAGTATATAGGACTGTCCAACGCCATTTCTATTCTCTTCATACAATTTAAACTTTTCCGAATAATTATTGACCGTCTGAAGTCAATGAAACATTATTCTATTTAGCCATCTTTTAAATCTCCTCTGGAAATATATCATTAACTTATCACTAAGCTGAAACTTCCAACAGTCAGTCAATATTAACATTTTCATTTAGATCGCCTTAAATCGTCAAAGCTTCTACAGTTATTTTTAATAATAACTAGCTGACCCGGCGAACTATGTACTGCCTCATAGTCATTGAATGTTTTAAATATTTAGATTATTTAAATTACGAAAAGATAAAGAAAAAGGGGTAGGGAAGAAAGAATAAAACACACACATGGCGCATCCCAAAAAAAGCACCCTCTACTATCTTTATGCATAGTTTATTTTAAAATTACATTTTAATCAGACGTGGCGTTTTATTCAGTTTTTTTCGTAAATTTTTCCAATATTTTCTCACCGTTCAAACCTTTCCTGGACTATAACAAATATTTCAAGAATCAAAATTAGCCAAATCGGATTAACCATTCTCAAGTTTTAGCGAGACTATCAACCATCTATTCATTTTTATACTTTTTAAATGGATCGGCTAAAAGTAATACGTATTTAAGTTTCTACGAAAATTAATGCAGCATTAATCTCTGAAAAAACTTTTAAGGATTGTCTAAATGTCTTTAATCAGGATCGTCACGAAGCCTTAATACAATTTAACTCTAAATCAAAGGCAACTAAAATAGAACAAAGAGTCAATGAGGGCTGTATATTACGAGCGTCCGTATCGGTTCGTCACAAAATGGATAGGCAACCACAGAAGGTCCGTTTCATTCTACACAATATGGTGCCTATATAGGCAGGAGCACCAGTCGTCGATGGCACTAAGTGTTCCACGTGCGCCTCAAAAAGATGTGGGGGCCAGCAGGGTCGAAGTCTACTAAGGCCATGGGTGTGCTTCTCAGAGGAAAACCTTGAAACGCAAGGTAAAGAAGGACTACGAGAGTAGATTTTAATGAGCTAAAAATGCTTGCTTGCAACAACGCAAGCACGACTTTGCCGCGTTGACGTCAAAGTGTCATACTTTTGTCTGTAGGGCAGCTTGCAGTGAGCAGGCGTAGGCCAAGCGTATGATGACGAATACGCGTCTAGGAAAGTACGCGTGCGTAGATAGTAGGTTATATGGTGGTTAGTTATATAAAGCTGACCTTCTACATCTATCTACTCTGTGACGTATCGTTTCGTCAAGACGATAGCACAAAAGATAACAATCACGGCCCATTGAACCGAATGTAATTGATAATATAATTTAACAAGAAAGGATAATATCTCAATGTCGCCAATCGCAATCTACTTCGACGGTAACAAATATCGGTAATATATATCTTATAATCTCGTTCTATTGATCCTAAATACTTATATTTTTCCTTCTCGTTAACGGTGGGATGACAGATATATTTTTCAAAAGTTTGATTGAAGTTATTTTGATAGATAAGGGATATTTAATATAACAAAGACGCATGCGAAAGCAGTAAGGTCAGATTCGACAACTGAGTCATCATCAATTTTTTTTAATAGGTCTTTTTTGCTAAATTGTATAATATATAGTTTTATTGTATAAATAATAATTACTGCCTGTGTGTGTCAATACTACTGCATGTGTGAGTAATTGTGTATTCTACACTAAGTACTTACTTGTCTTCAATTTCTGCAAAGAAAATATCTACGCTCTGTAAATTAAACGCACGTTAACTGACTATCAAAGATCTACGAAAGACAACCGAGACCCACAAGGTTTTATGTGCTTTTCGAGATGACTATAATTAGATAAACTTAAGAAAGTATCTTTATATACATAATGAAAAATTTACGCAACCTCATACATAAGAGGCGATTGCCAAAACCACTGAGCGATCACAGCTACGACATGTAAAGTTCAACAACCAACAAATTATTTGTAAGGATCTGGGTCAAAATGTATCAAAACTTTAAACTCGGTGATGACCGCAGCACAGATATCACTTATTCGGCTCTGCTATCGGATGACACGTGAGTGACCGCCGGCCATCAACGTCATTCTCATGTAAACCCATTTTCACCCCATTAGTTATTCACTAGAATTTGTGGTCATTCCTGTGACCTGTGTAAAGGAGAATGGTCGTTAGGGTTGTAAAAGATATGGCTTAAATTAGCTTAAGTATTGATTGAATCATGAAGTTCAAACATGGTCAAATTTTTATAAAAATAGCTATATAACGAAAGAAGGCAAGTTTCTTTTGAGCATTAAATATACTCACACACATCACTCACATTGATTTATTTTTAATTAGCTGATCCGACAGACGTTGTCCTGTCAGGAATAAATGACCAACGATTTAATCCTTACGACTTTATCAGTTCACATTAACAGTACATATTTATTAACAGTACACTTTTCTAATACAATCTCATTTTCTGTACAACTTTCATTCATAAAGACCTTCTCCTAGCATTAACTAAAACAACAAAATAGAATTAACGAAATTGGTCTAACCCTTCATAATGCCGTGACCAAGGAAAATAGGGATTATTTTTTTAATACATACATAGATTTAGCATGAGACACTCACAAACTGTTCGTAACAAAACTGAGTTGAAGTGCCTTTTATTGAAAAATAAAATGCACTGGTTTTGCAATGAAACGAATAAACTGGAAAACTATTGGACTGATTTTAATTTTTTTCACGAGTAGAATGCTACTTTTATACTTAGTGGCCTATGTCATTATATTTTCTACTTTCACGCAGGCAAAGCCGCTGGTTAAATTTAGTATTGGATAATCTAGAGTAATATATAAAAAGAGAAACAAACAGACTCGCATAACAACACACAATCTAAACTACTGGGACTAAGGACGTGCAATTATGCACAAGGTTTCCTTTTATGACTTAAGCGAGCACTAAGAAAGGATTTTCCAAAATCTACTCCACAAAGAAGTGAAACTGGGATCCAATGTTTGTATGAAGAAACCTATTTTCACATGAGCGAAACAGCTGCCTGAAGCTACTATAATATACGATATTCTTTACTTTTATAAATATTAAAAACTTTATTATACCAAAAAAATATTGCAATGCGTAAACTTTTTTTGCTACCAATTACAATGATTTTCGTTTTTGCCCGATGTCGGTTGGCACTTATTTATTTATTTATTTATTTATTAGGCACCTCAACGACTTACTCACTAAAACATATACAAAAACAAAACACATACAGTTTTAAGCAAAGTGAGTTCGTCACTTACAGAGGTGCACAGAACTGGCACAAAAAAGAACTAAACAATTTACTTTTACACATACAGAAGAAGTAAGCTTAGAAAATTAAATACAAGTCACAGAAGAGCTTATTGTATTGCAAATTCAATCATAGAGAAAAAAAAAAAAAAAAAAAACTTCATAGTGGAAAGAAAACAAAGGAAAATAATACAATTATTATAATTATAATATGTTTCGTGTCATGTAATGATCTCGAGGTTACGAGTCATAAGATTCGTACGGAAAATGCGAAAAGAGTTAGAGAAGATGTCGATGCTATTGAAACGCGTAGCGATTTTATTATAGTTTCCCATTAGGCGATTTAAGGGTGCTGTGCTACCGAGATTAGTACGACTTGAAGTTGTGGCAAAGGTTGTGATGTCACGACTAGGTCTAATTGCTTTAGATCGAGGTACAGCTATACCTACTTCTGCCAAGAGATCGGGAACATTAAGGATACCATTAACGATTTTGTAGAGTAGGACTTGGTCTGTGACGTTTCTCCGGTGTTCAAGGGAACATATTTTAAAATGACTAAGTCTTTGAACATAGGTGGAATCTCGTGGACAGTCAGAACTTCTAAAACGAAGATATCTGGTGAAGCTTCTTTGGATACGTTCAATCCTGTTTGCATGAACACGGTACGTAGGGTTCCATACTGGAGATGCATAGTCCAGAATACTTCTCACAAGAGTATTGAAGAGTACCTTTAGGGTAGAGATGGATTGGAAATCCCGACATATTCTCTTTATGAAACCAGACATTTTTGCAGCCTTGGCAGTGATGTTGTCAATATGGTTGACAAATGAGAGTTTAGAGTCAAGCTGGACTCCCAGGTCACGGATCGTGTCCACCGATTCTAGTGCTACCCCATTAATTGAGTAAGATGTAGGCAAGGGTTTACGTTTTTTGGTAAATGTTATGTGGTAGCACTTTTTCACATTCAGGGACATGCGATTTTTTAGGCACCAATCATGAACCGCGTCGAGATCAGCCTGGAGTAATTGGACGTCCACAGACGAATTTATTTCTTTATAAATCTTTAAATCATCAGCGAAAATAGAGCAGTTACTGTGTTTAACTGAGAGTAATATGTCATTGACAAACATTAGAAAAAGAATTGGGCCCAAGTGTGAACCTTGGGGGACTCCAGATGTAGATATATACACCTGTGACTCATAACCCTTTACCACCACTCTTTGCTTTCTCTCTGTGAGATACGATTTAAACCATAGAAGCAACTGACCAAATATGCCAAATCCTTCAAGTTTCTTTAAGAGAATTTGATGGTCCACCTTGTCGAACGCACTGCTGAAATCAGTGTATATTGAGTCTACCTGAGCACGAGAGTCCATCAATTTACTCACTTCATTGACATAGTGGACCAAGTTAGTAGTCGTAGATTTATGAACACAGAAACCATGTTGTTGAGGTACCAACTGGGGGTTAACGTGAGAAGTAAGTAAAGGACACAGCAGGGATTCTAAGAGTTTAGCGAAGACTGAAAGGAGTGAAATAGGACGATAGTTCTGTACGTTATTGGAATCTCCCTTCTTAAAGATCGGTACGACATTTGCTATTTTCCATTCCGTCGGAAACTTTGACGTCGCGATAGAATGGTTAAATATTAATTTAAGCGGTAAGGAGAGACTGGTAGCACACTTCTTTACAAATATTGGCGGCAAACCGTCAGGCCCCGGCCCCTTGCAGATATTGAGTCTTTTTAGAGCTTTCAGGACATCATTTTCCGTGAAAACTGCCTTACCTAATGCATATTGATGATACTTGGGCCCTGTTAGATCGCAGTCAGGTGACCCAACGGAGGGAGTAAAGTTAGAGGAGAAATGATTAGCAAAAAGGTTACAGACCTCATCACCAGTAGATACTGTTTCCTTTCCCAGACGCATCTCCGAGGGAATGTCGTTAGATTTGGAGTTTTTAGTCTTAACGAAGGACCAAAAGTGTTTCGGATTTTGTCTGATGCTCTTTTCGGTGACGCTCATATAGTTTTTGTAACAGCTGTGCATCATAGTTTTAGATCTCCCCTCCAACAGTCTATACTCGAAGTGGTCCCTTGGGTTTTTATATTTTTTATAACGTGTCCTGAGTTTTTCTTTTTCATTTAAGAGTCTAATAAGAGGTTTAGAGAACCAAGGGGGATATTTGGTGCTCGGGTTTTTCGACTTTGGGACATACTCATCAACAACATGGGTAATTTGATTATATAGACGTGTTACCATAGCATCGACATCGTGCAAGTTTGAGAAAATGTGGTTCCAGTCAATTTCACCAAGCTTGGAATTGATTAAATTATAATTGCCTTTTCTAAAGTTGTGTCTAATAGAAATTTTACTCTTTAACAATGCTGGGGACAAGTTTTTTAATAGTAATTCGAGAGGTGGGTGATAGGTATCTACTGTTGACAGGGGGTCGCTGCATTCACTAACAATTCCCCCATAGAAATTACACAACATCAGATCCAGAGTTTTGTGATAGCAATTCTTGACAGAGTTTATTTGCTCCATGTTACACAATGACATAAAGTCTATCAAAGAGTACCCCAATGCGTTAGCATAGTTGTTTGCTCTGTTACAAGAAGTGTGAGAATACGTTTTGTCCATTTCCCAGTTAATAAAACTCAAGTTAAAATCTCCAACTAACAGGGTTTCGTCACCGGTGGCATCTATAATAGAGGAGACGCTGTCAAGAAACGAGTCCAGTGTACGATGCTCAACTGGAGGGGGAAGATAAACCGCGCAGATATTTAAGTTGTGGTTTTTTTTCTCTTTGACAGTTCTGAGTCTGACCCACAAGTTTTCAAGATCAGTTTCCCACTGCGACATGCGGGCCGAGTCGATTGACTTCAGTACAGCAATCAACACACCTCCTCCCCTTTTGCCACTATTCACGGTTGTTACTCTGTCTCTACGATAAACATTATACCTGGAGTCGAACAATTCGCCATCATTTATACTGTCGTCTAACCAAGTCTCTGTGCCGATAATAACATCATAGTCACGCAATCGTGTGGATAATTCAATCATTTTTAATTTTGTCTTCATACCTCTAAAGTTTTGGTAGTAGACCTTGAATGTTGTTGAATATATGCGTTATTGTGGCATGGTTTTTTGGAAAAGGTTTCAGAGTAATGCAACAGCGTCCAAGCTTCTTATGTGTTTGGCTTGCTCTCCATCAGCCTTCCTTGTTAGGACTTTACCGTCACGAACCCAAACGTATTTATATCCCTTTTCAGTAGCCGCCTTTCTAGTTGCCGCATATATTTGCTTGTTAACCGGTGACAAATGTTCAGACACATATATAGGCTTGGGGGGTCCGCCATAGCCTAGATGTTGCGAATTTAGCTTTCCAGTAGGGTGTGCCTTGTTGAACTTCATGACTGAGGTCAAGATAACATCCCGGGTTTGAGTAGTACGTAGTTTGACAATAACTGCTCTAGGGTTTCTATTTTCGGGGTCAAACTTCCTCACTCGCACAGCCGAAAAAATGTCTTCTTCACGGATGGAAGTTGCCACCGCGTTCCCCAGCTGCACAACAGTCTTCACTAAATTTTCCACTTTGTTTTCCGGTACGCCGTTAATTTCGATATTCTGCTGACGTGAGTATTGCTCGATTAGATTAACTCGTACTGATAAGTCCGAAACTAGTTGCTTAAGGGCTACGTTTTCCTTGCTTAGACTTTTACTATTTTCAGAACATATTTTAAGTTCAGATTTTATGCGGTCGTAATCGTCACTCATAAACTTGACAGATTCCCTTAGCTCTCGGAATAAATCCTTCATCTCATTAAATTCAACCGCAATACATTGCTTTATCGTTGTTGAGATCTCTGCAGATATTATCGCGCGAATCTCTTGACGGATAGTGTTGACAAGTTCAGTTGATTCCGGTTGGTGATGGTCGAGCTCGGGAGAGCTATTCAGACGTGGCCGCTTGGGCCGGACACAGACATTTGCGATTTCGGGTTGGTTTGGCGAGGAGTGCAGAATATCTGGCTCCGACTGAACATGACTTAGATTTGTTTTTTTTTCCTTTGGTGGAGTGCGCTGAACACGATGCATCATGCGCTTAGATAAGTAAACGGGGTTTCCCCTTTTTTTTTCTCAAAAAAAAAACTTGTGATCAAAAAAATAAAAAAAAAACAAGAAAAAAACAAAACAAAAAGTGCGCGCGGTGCGACCCAGGCTCGAACTCCCGATCACTTGCTAATAACTGGCAGCTAACGGAACACGCTACGCAGACAGTAATCGTAGTGCCGAAATTAGCCGCTGTAATGTTTTGCAAAGAGCGTTTGTGTCCAACTCATTAGGGGTCCAAAGGTCAGTCCTTTGTTTACTCGAGACGGTCCGGTTTAGGAATTCGAATTATAACAGTTTAGCTTCGCACTTTTATTCAATTTACCACTTTAACGTATTAGCACTTAGTGATTTGCTTAGCGCACCCGAGAGTACAGTTTTCACTGATTGATTTAGTATAACTTTGTGGCAGGAATGGTAACTTATTAACACTTTTACTTAATTATGTGTCAGAGCTGACGAATACACGTATGACTTGTACAGTTGTGAATGAATGAATGCAGATGAACTTCGAAAACAGATGCGAATATTCATTTGTTAAAACCTGTAAAACAGTCGGTTTACGAACAAAAAATTGCAGCTCCTGTAATTTGAAGGTTTTTTATGGCATTCGTTAATAAAACACTGTTGTTGCCAAAATTAAAGGGAATAAAATTCAACCACTCAAGGAAAGTATGTATATAGTAGAACAAGACCTATACTTTTCGTTACTAATAATAAGTAGCTAGTAGTAAGTAGTGGATTTTAGTAAGTACAAGTCCAAGGAGCTCTTTTAATCCATTTATGACTGAAAAAGAGTGAATAGATTACTTCTAGATAAGCGTGCTCCATCATTGACCTGATAACTAACCATCAGGTTAGATAGTGGTCAAACGCGACCCTAAAAATCAATAAGATAATAAAAACAAAAATATTCGTCGATTCCCCACCTCAAAAAACCCTAAAAAATAAACAAAGTTATTCGAAGACTTCCACCTCAAAAAGTTCATACTGATTTCTGTTTTTTTATAGGTACAAAAAAGTAGGACACTTCTAATTCATCTCAACAATATCACAGTCCATCCATCTCTCACCAGTATTGTTTGTGGTACAAACACACAGGTGCCATTAAAGTCGATTGTAGCACATAGACTAGCCCATAATACCTCAGACTAGTTACGGTTGTGTATCTGGAATTAACCATCAGACTTCAATGGCTATATCAGGCAATTGATTCCTGATAGCTAAGATCAATAGGCTACTAGGATTCACACGTAGGCATATCTATTGTGAATATTTAGCTATGTATATGCTAATTCATTTAGGAAAGTTATTAGTCGCGTTTAATTAATATTTTTTTAATAGCCAGATAACTTTTAATTGAAGAATAAATATGGCAGTTTTGCATAGAAACTGATGTCAAGCAGCCTTATTTATTCAACTGATAATAGTTATTCGACTATTGGAAACTAAATCAGATTTATAATCTTTGAATGATCCTTTGGCCTTTTTGTTTGTGTCCATATTACTCTCTTAATAATCGTATTTTGACACACACAACACCATCTAATTCCAAGCTAAGCAGAGCTTGTGTTATGAACCAAACCAAAGCGTGACTTTAACAAATTCTTCATCGTTCGTTTCCTCTGCTTCTTCTTCTTCTATTTATAGTGCCAATACTATAATTAGTTTAGCTATACGGGTTAGATTCCCGCGTAGCGTAGGTTGAGGTAGAAATACCTATTACTCTACAACTTAAATCAGATTATAGGACTAAAACCTTGGCAGAAGCCCCATAGGTCTTAGGTTGAATATTTAATTCGTAATTTCTTCACACTAGGCGTCTTTCGCTGATTAAAAGTTTGAAGGAAAACATTTCATTCAGGAATGATCTTGAAACTCATATCTCAAAAATCTCTTTAAGGACCATAATGCATCTCATCCCGATTAGACTCACACGCATGCGTTAGGATTACAGGCTAAACATTGTCGTACATTAGCTGTGAGTAATTGCTAGCTTAGCAAACTGTGGTGGTGCTGGCCGTCACGCCACGCCACAAATGTGGAGGGCCTGTAGCGGTCACGACGCTTGTTGACTAAACGGGGCACGAAAATTACTGGCCTTTATTTGTTTCTTCGTTGTTTGAACTGAAACTGAAATTTTTTGTTTGAGAAATTGGGTATTTTATGGGATGTTATTTGAGACGTGGAATAATTATTTGTAAGCTCCCCATGATCTTACTGCTACATCTTAAATGTTGAGGAAAACTTATTTCTTCCTTGTTTTACATGCGTTCAAGTATGTTTAGTTGTTTTTTTGGAATGGACATTATCTATTATCAATTCAAAACCCATCTGTATTCCTTCAGTTGCCCTTTGCTTTCCAGAGCGATAATCCCGCAGGTACATGGCAGGCATAATTCCTAGTGAACCCTGTTCAATTAAGTAGTAGGTATTTACGTACATACGTATCTAATTTTATCTGGGATATAACCTAATAATATTTTATTTGCCACGCTTGAAGTATTGCAGCCTTACAGCAATTAAGGTGGTAGGTACTTAATTCATGAATCCCCGACCGGTCCTATGAGACCGCGCTGTTATTGTTTTACTATTGTGTCTCGTTTTGCGGGTATGTGATAGGTTAAACTAAAACAGCACAGAGAAAAAATACAGCTTTTTTTTTTTCGACATATTTTTAACTAGCCGCTAAGATGGCCGTATAACGGTCATCTTTTTAATCGTCATTCGGTCATCATTCATTAAATTTCTTAAAGTACGTAGTAGGGTATTACGGCTACTTCAATTGTCATGAGGACAATCTGACATCAAATAAATACAGTAAAGCAGGAAAACTCGGTTTGTCAATAAGCCAAATTAGGGCCATTATTATTATTTCCTTAGCAACAGAGAAGTCTGCAATTATTTATCATTTCCTTAGTACACAACCTCATTACAGAGTATTATATATCAAAGTAAAACGGAACTACATTAGACCGACGCACACGTGGGCGACGCCTGAGTTGTACGTAGCGTCGCATCGCGATGCGTAGGTCTAACGTAACTTTAGAAGTCCAGTTACCATACAAAATGTTTGGAGATCGACGCACCCAGATTGACGTACGTAGCCCATGTGGGCCCAATGTAGTTCTACATTAGGCTTCTGGATGGCGAGCAATGAGTAGCTCACCGCCCGGATGTCCGGTAACAGTCCAGACTAAGCCCGTGTCGTCGAAGGCGCGTATTGTTCTTCACGCGCCTCATAGAGATGTCAGCAAATTGTAGGGGTCCGGCAGGCTCGAAGCTTACTGGGGCCCTGGGTTGACCAAAGAGAACCCCAGGTCCCTGGAATTAAGGCAAAGGAGGAACAGGTGTGAGTTTTAGTCAGTAGAAGTATGACACGCTCCACCAAGCGAGCGAGTTAGTGAGCGGGAGAAGTAATTTTGATGATTTCCCAGCTTCCAAAAAAAATATAGTTCTGCCATAAGATATTAATTTCATGTTTTATCTCCATTGACTGCATAGATAGTTCAACAATATTCGGAGTAGATGTGTTTAATTTGATTCCTATCTCATACCCACAAACTGTTGACGTGACCTGAATTTCCCTAACATGATTTTGAAAGCGTGCAGGTATGTCTGGTATTGCGACAGGCCGCGGGGTGTATCACAAAAAATAACTGTCAAGTGCGAGTGGAACTCGTATAAGGAGGGTTCTTTACGATTTGTTTCTTGTGACATTTTAAGATCTTAGGTTGGTAACTGCAAGTGACTTATGCCTATTGCAAGTAAAGCAAGACCGACTCGCCCTTCACCAGTTTGTATTATTTTTTGTTATATTTATTTATTTTCTTAAAACTTCATCCACAAGTTAGCGTACAAAGGCGGACTTAATGCCACAGGCATTCAACAACTCAGTTCGATATTATCTGCAACAGAAATATACACAGCATCATCTCCTTAGTCTTCTTGTCTAATGGAAATCAGCTCTTTATCCTTGTTTAACATGGAGCTACTGCCTATCAGACCTTCACAACCCTGTTTCTCCTTGGATAGAATGATGGTCAGAGTTCCTGGCATCTAGATAGTCGTCTCGACTGAAAATGACGACTATTTTAGTACATGTATCTTATTATACGGCCCGCTGTCAGATGACAGACGGACGGGCATAGGAATTCTAGCAATAGGCATAGAAATAGGAACTTGGTTAAACCATTTAGACACGGAACCCTAAAAAAGCAAAATTTTTTTTGTGGAACAACTATGAAATTACTTTGCAGTGACATGTTGCCTGCGGTGAAAAATGTTTTGAAAGACAAAAACTTTTTCGTTATAAACGGGCCTATGTTTTGAGGTTACATCGAGTTGCCAGAGCAAACTAAAGAGGTTAGGTTGGTCAACTTTGACATCTGTTTTCCGGGTACTATTAGGGTTGACTATACTTCCCATGGGTACGACTAAGGGATTAGCTGTGGCTTTTGGGATGGGTAACCGAATATGTGGACTGTAGACTAATAACATCTTATTGCGGTCACTACAAGGCCGCGAAGTGATTACGTCAACAAGGCATGGTGTTCTTATGTATTAGGAAGGAGATAGAGAGTGGCGGTTTATTTGTGTTTTTAATTAAAAACGTTAATTCTTAATTATCTATAGTTTTATTATCGCTGAAGAAGAGTAGTGACATCTATGGCGTCACGTTCGAACTAAACTTCAAAATATCCTGCATCGTCGTGTAAAAGTTTTCTGCGTGATTAGAACATAACAGGACCAATTGTTGTAGCGAGGTTTGGGGGAGGCCTATGTCCAGCAATAGTCGTCTTGTGGTTGAATTGATTAGAACGTAATCATCATCTGCCTAGCCTTTTCCCAACTATATTGGGGACGGCTCCCAGTCAAACCGGATTTAGCTGAATACCAGTATTTTACGAGGAGCGGCTGCCTACCAGACCTCCACAACCTATATTGATTAGAACATAATATACAACCAAAATAACTAGTGCTTGGGCAATTTCCTGGATCAGACACAGTACCCGTCCTGTCAGATTATCCTCTCTTTGAACAGATATTTACGAAACTTTAAACCCTGTTCATACACCTCTAAAGAAGCGTATTTTTTTCCTAATCATAACTTACAAACTCACTACAAGTTTATTATAAGAAAACATGCAAACTTTTTCTAAATTTAATACCGCACTACCGCACTCCAATATATTACCAGTAATTTATGTAAAAAGTTCAACAGTGTTGCAAACACTAGCCGATGGGAGCAAGTAGTGCATTACACAAACACCACTCGCATTCGTTATTGGTCGACTCGGAAGTAACAACATCGGATCGTTCGCCACATACAAACAATATTGCGTTGTACGACTGTTGTATGTGAGACAAGGATGTGTTACTATTTTTAGACTGTGGTTGTTCAGCTTGCGATTACTCGACTTAATAAGTTGTAGCGCTAACGATACTTAAAAATAGAATGTTTGTTCATTTGGTATGATGGTCATCATCATTGGTATCATTCATTTGGTATGAAGGGGAGACCTACGAGTATGGCCAGCAGTGGACGTCTTTCGGCTGACATGATGATGGTCATCTACAGGAGTACATAAAATCAGCCGGGACACATAAGAGAGAAACCTGTAGCAGCACTAGGGCGTATTATTTGCACGTGCCGGAAACCATTTTGTTTGGAACAGGGAATTGTTAAAGTTATAATCCCAGAAGCATTAAAGGCTTAGATTCGGATAAATGTGAGTCCAGTTATAATTGGGAATTAGAAGTTCATTTTTTCCCTTGTCTTCTTAGCAGGCTTTGACAAATGACTTTTCTGTTAGCTTTCCCGCTAATCGCTAAAACTACAAAATGTATGAAAATGGCATTAGCTGCGGAAAAATCACGTCATAAGTGATGTGACCAGTAATGTCACGTCATAAAAAGATTAGAATCAATTAAGTCATACATATATACAATTTAATAGAATTAAAGTGTCTGTTTGCATCTTTTTAATTTGCATATTATGTTTTTCTAAATGCATAATATGTACCTTTTTAGGTAGAAAATCATCTAATAACTTTTCCCGCTCTCGTTGGCAAGAAGGCGTGTCAAACTGTACTGCCTAACCAAGTCGGTGTCCTTTAGTTTCCCTTTTAATTCTAAGACAACGGGTTTCCTTTTCAGAATTTACCCGCAGCCGGCTATCGGCCCTCCTGGGCTCCTATAGTTTGCTAATTTTTTTTTTGGCTTTTTGTGGGTTTTGGTGGATGGAGCGTGAGGATGTCCATTCTCTAACGCTCTCTTCGCGTCTATTCTTCAAATTAGCCTTTAGCCGTTTGGGAGATAAGTCAGAATAAACAAATGTTTATTCTGACTTATCTCCCAAACGGCTAAAGGCTAATTTTAATTTTTTCACGGGAACGGAATTTTAAACAAAGGGTGACACACTACGACAACAACTTCGAAGCGAATAAGCATTTGCCAGTACTTTCATTGGTATACACCTAAATGTATAATGAGTAACATAAGCTTATTTTTATACTTTCACGGAAACAGGACTTAATATTTCATAACAAAATCCGTCACCATTATTTCAATTAACGCTTCCAGAACCAAGTTATGTGCTAAGTACCGTTTAAGAGGTTACGCTATTTGGACAAAACCCGTAAAACTTAATTACGTTTGCGCATAAATATAACTTAAAGCAATTTGGACATGTATGTGGAGCTACTTAGCAGTCTTAATATTACTCCTTCTAAACTTAGTGTGTGTATAAGTTCTTAGTCAGTTGTACTTTGGCCTGTTTTAGATGCGGGAGGGAACCGACCTATTTCTTGTTTGTACTAACTTATATGTCACCGAGTTTGACCAAATGGACACAAACTATTGGAAGCCGATACGTAAGTGCTTTAACTGCTGTTTCCTTATCGAAGTTGGGTAGATTAGTTTGGTGTTTAGATTAGTCTATTAGTTGGTCTCGCTGTGGTTAACGCAAGTCGTTTTTTTGGTAGGAAGTCAGCAAATAACTCATTATGTTCTGTGTGGAACGAGATCGAGTTTAAGGTTTTTGCTAACTAAAACCCACAATTATTCTTCCAGTTTCCAGGTCTGGAAAAAGTGTAGTTGGGTTTTTCCATTAGGCATTACTATGACCAATTTGATCGTTTTAAGTCGGGGGGATTATATTCCTATGTCGATTTATATTAGTTAGACGCAAAAATTAAGACACAACAAAATTGTAGCATTTAAAATCTGAGATGGAAATGGGTGGATCGTATAGCGCGATTGCAGATGATGATAGACTGATAACATAGCGTCGCTGCGCGTGCATAACCGCGGAACAACAGTTGGTAAATACCGCGTATCGGTTTTTGAACAATTTTACAGGAGGTGAAAAAAACTGAATATCTAAGTCATTTGACTATATTTTACGGGCTGAACTATGTATTAACTTTTTTCATGATTTACCTGTTAACGTAAATTTAAGAAATAAGACCCGTAAAATATAGCCAAATGTCTAAGATATTCAGTTTTTTTCACCTCCTGCTAAATCGTTCAAAACCCGATACGCGGTATTTACCAACTGTTGTTCCGCGGTTATGCACGCGCAACGACGATAGGTAGGTCCAAAAGGCAAGAGATGCAAGCAAAGACCGTTCTCTAGATGGCATGCAGACATCCTAAATAAAGCAAATGCCAAATAGATACAAGGATTAGGAGGGTGATTGAGATTTTATGAAGTATTTTTATATCTGGGGTTAATTGACTTGAAACTTAGCATAAATTCTAACTTGAATACAGAAATTGTTCCTAGAAATTCCAACTAAAATTAACTATTATACAAAATGTACTTCTACTTGTTACATAACTATTTCTGTCTTCCTAGAATCGCTTTATGCAGAAACAAACGTCACTGATTGTTCTATATGTTATGCCGTTGTTATTCAATGTATTCACTGCACGCCGGAACTCCATACTCAACATGACAGGTGGCACTATCTATAGCCGATCTTGAAGACATTACTACATAAAATGTATGTGTATGTATGTTTTTGTTGGAACATAATTATGTTGAGGTCAGCCTAGGAAGTGATGGTGGGATGACCTAGACGCCTAACACATGGGCTGTTTGAGATGGCTCGAGAAAAGAATATAGAAGGAAGAAGTTGGAGGAGCAGAGCAGTTTCGCTCAGCAGTGGGAAAATACAGGCTGAATAAAAAAAACTAGTTACCAGCTTCTGTCAATGCCCTTCCTATATGAAAGTTGAAAATGTTGCTTTCTAATGGTGAAAAAAAAAAGTTAAATTGTAACAAACAAAAAATCTAATCTTTCCTCTCTAATATAATATTAATATAGATGTTTAGACATAGAGGAGCTTGAGGTTAGATAATAACAGCCGCACAAGTAGATCTTCGAGGTTAAGCAAGGCTTGCCACGGTTGGTCTGTGGATGGGTGACCATCTTAACATAACGAGTTTCCTCCGTGCCTCGGCAAGCACGTTAAGTCGTAGGTCCCAGCTGTCATTTGTAGATCTTTGGCAGTCGTTACGGATAGTCAGAAGCCAATAAATCTGTCTCTAGTCTTGCCATGAAGTACCGTGTCACCCCAGTTAATAGGTTGTGGAGGTCTGGTAGGCAGCCGCTCCTCTAATACTGGTATTCAGCTAAATTTGGAATCATGACTGGAAGTCGACCCCAATATAGTTGGGAAAAGGCTTGGCTGATGATGATGTTTAGACATAGAGGCAAACAACTGAGATCTTACACTTGACAACTCAGAACAGACAAGTATTTTAAAGAGTGAAAGAACACTATCTTTCCATTTCACATTTGTCCGCAGCCAAAGCATGGAAATATGTCATGTTAAAGTACGTATCTAATACGTAAAAGTGTGCAAACCAAACAGCATACGGAATCAGATTAATGTCGTACTAGCACTCGTAATACTCGCAACAAAAAAAAACAAATGCAATAACGCTGTAAAAGCTTCATCTGTTTTACACAGAAAATTGTGAAAATGTTAAAACTAAGTTTTGAAATAATCTTTCAAAAGTAAAAAGTAGACTTGTTAAAATATCAATATTTTTTAATATATTTTTTTTGGAGTTGGGATGTCATTTAGTGAATTTCCTTGCTTTAGGGTGGATTGAAAATGCCACAAGTTTACTGACTAAATCACAACAATGTTCCTAAAGTTGCTCTTTGCGTTTTAGGACCATGGGTTTCCTTTTCGGAAATACTCCATGGCGCTAATAGGTATCGGCCCATCTAAACTCCTACTGACAGGAGAGAAAACTTCGAATTTTAATGGCTAGAATCCTATTATAGTAAAGCCCTATAGTTAAAGTCAGTTAAGTCACTGTACTTGAAATATGGGCCTGGATTAGTAGAACTGCAGTAGCCATTATAGCTTGAAAGTTATATTCAGAGACCATAAGGTAACATTTCATAGGAAGTGCTATAAATAAATTAACCCTAAGCCCGCCTGATTCCACATTCTCACACCGATGCACGGTGCATAGAACCGATACCTTAGGCTTACTGCAGACGATGTTACCGCAGACTACACTAATTACCGTGCACACACGCCTCCTTACTAGCCGGGTAAGGGCAGCCTAATTGACATCGCGACGGATGTCACTTAGCAACGATTCCGTTGTCTCGCCATACAAATTAGATACGTTTATTAGATTTCCTTGTAAATGAGATTGTATCAGTATATGTGTTTTTCCTTTTAGGGTTACATAATAAAAACAAAAACAAATAAAGTTGGTATGATATTTTGTTCTTGTTTGTACCGTGTATTCTAAATATTAAAACAAGCTCTAATGTTTGTAACATTATCGCCATATCATCTTTTAGATCATAATTATTGTAGAAATGTGACAACTTATTTTAGTTTTCAGCATGTTTAAGATTGGTTTTACCAAATATTTTTCAAGAATATTCATTATTCAATTTCTAAAAACAGCTACGATTTAAGCTATTATGAATAGCAAGTTTTTTATTTAGTTGGGTAAAAAATCCTGCGAAACTTCGATGTTAAAGACCAGAGAGATTGTAGGTAAATGAACCTTAAACACCAATGCGATCGTATCAAAACAGTCGCGAATGTACTGCTCATCACTCTTCCTTCTGAATAAAATCTTTACATTGTTTTTTTTTTAAACTGATTCATTTAAAAAAAAAAACAAAAAAAGTAAACACCCCAGTATCCATCGCCAACTACCAAACGAAGCTCGATATTTATCTTGATAATCGTGAGTACAAAAGCTATATATTAGAACGCTATCAGCAGATGGAAGCAACGATTGTTTTCCGGATGTAACAGACATGACGGTAAAATAAATAAAGCGATGTACAGCACTCGATTTCCTATGTTCCGCCGCTTCCGTTCCAGTTTTCTAGAAAATATATTTTCTCGCCTCACAGTGAGCTTATCAAAACCTGGAAATAATGATTTAGTTGAAGTGTTTGCTTTGTTGAAATATTTATTACAGCGTTTATTTATTTATTGTTTCGAAGTGGTATCAAAATGGATATTGTTTGTAGTTTATTTTCTAGCACTAAATGTACAATAAAGTTTTTGTGATTGTACGATATAATTATGTCAGGATCTATCTTTTCAAGGTATTTGCTGTTAGAGAGGTATTATTAAAGGTAGTTGGACTGGGTTTTATAACTAGCTGTCCTCCATGGTTTCACTCGCGTTTATACGCGAGTATGCATTTTCTTATATTTATAGCATTTTACTACGCTTGGCACCTGTTTTGCTGTATCTAAATGATCACCTAAATAAAAGTTATTCAAAGATTAAGACAGAGAAGTGAGACAGGTGATAGGGGTTATAATAATGTGTTCATGCAATAAGAAACTTCCTTTGTAAATACAAACATTTTTATTTGTATTTTTTCCCAATAAATATGATATACACAAACTTAAATACCTATCATTCGCTCTAGTTATACGTTGAAAATCGTTACTGTGTGTGATGTGATACGGAACCTAAAACTCTGAAATACGGCTAAGCCTAGAGCTATATCTACGAGTATATTTATGTAGTATGTATGTAGTTAAGAAGTCAGTTTCGTTTAGACATTTTCCTAACTTAATTATAGTTTTGACAGACTATTTGACACTTTGAAATAGCAGTAGCTAGATGGTATGTGATAGATGGTGTGTAATGTGGTGATGTAGGTGAAGTTAAAATTATGTTACAATGTATTTTTTTGTTATTTATTAAATCACTTTATAACCAGCTTGTAATAGGATCCGAATGTCATTTAGTGGTCAAACGCAAGCCTATCATTTTTTTTATAAATTAGCAGTTTTTGATAGGCTTTATTGGACCTCTAGAATAAAATAAGAAACACTCACCAACGTAACGCATCTGTCGTTGAGTAAAGAGAACTCAATATCACATCAGGGCCCCGACAGTGTACATTAAAAAGTTGCGCGCCTTGGCCGAGCGCCTCACAACGAAACTTCAGAAATTATACCTCTGCCCCACGATAATTTCCTTTCTAATGCCCAAGTTTCTCCTCTTCAAAAAACTTTTAGGAAATTCGCGTGAATACCTTTTTTATTTCTTATAAATCTAGAAGAAAATAGAATTTATGGCAACCTCTTAACTTTTTTTTTACAAGAGAGCAAATGTTAAGTTAATTATGAATACTTTTTTTTTGTTCTCAGATTTATTTTGGCGGTTACTTAGAGCTAATTTCCTGATTTAATAATGTTAACAGACATTCTGTTTCTTTTAAAGTACTTCGTCTTTATTTATTCTTATGCATAATTTTCTATGTAATTTAGTTAGTCATTAAACAGTATATAAATAATGTGAATATACGATAGTTAATTCTCCTATATTTGGATTTTCCTATCTCCTTCATATCATTTCAACCGAAACACATCCACTGTTGGAAATTGGTCTCGTATAACGGCCGGTTCTGTGCATCTCGCATCCATCAAATTTTCACGACCATCACCAGGTCATCGGTGTACCTTGTGGAAGGCCTTCCAACGCTGCGGTTGTACGTGGTGTTCTTCAGTTTATTCACACTAAAACGACACTACGTATGTATGTTGTTACTTCCTTAAGCCTCTTCAGCTGTTTAAGCTGAACGAATTTGGATGAAATGCACCCGGTTAGTTCATGTTCTTGAACATTATTATTTTAATGAGATAATTTTCTAATATCACGTGGTCTTAGCCGTATAATAGGCAGATGCTAATCATGACTTATATTCATTTTTAAATCACTAAAATGCTTCTAACTAATTATATACAAATCTCCATGTTTCTAGCACTACAACTATTGTACGATACTTATTCGAAATATCTATATCGGAAATATATAGTGGAATTATCTAGGAATCGCCCGACATTCATTGGCGCTCGTTAGCATCGGTTGGTATTCAAGTATTCAGACATGGATCCAGCTATTTTGAAGGGCACTTCCAAGTCTAGCGGCATTTATTATATATCTGATAAATTGTGGAACAGAATTCTGAATAGTTTAAGCTGAATATTTTTAGATTATTGAATGTTCTGTTAAATATTTTATTGGATTGATGATTTGATTTCGTTCCATTTTCATTTTAAAATTTATTTAAATTAATCTATATTTCAACCTGCGTTTATGAGAAAGTTAATGAGTGCAGTTGTTTGTCCTTATTCTTACGTAAAGGAAGTAATTTCATCCATTAGCTGATTTTGATCTGATGATATGAGAACTAATTATGACAAGCTGCCTGCTGTATTTATTATTCAAGAAAAACTTAAATCAAACCAAAATCTGTCCGTAATTTATCTATAGGCACACACACACACATGGGCACTTATAAAACGTCACAAGCTAGTACACAGTTCCAATTGATCGATATATCGAAGTTAATAAATCCAAAAGGAACGACATCTGATAAATATCGATAAGAATCAAAATCTGATAAATATATACTAACCAAAATATTATTGTAGCTCCAAACTGCCATAGATTGCAAAAAACGGTATGGTGACCACAACTGAGTATTTAGAAACTCAACAAACAAAAAAGAAAAAACGGACAGCGAACCTTTCCCAGTTCCTCGAAAACTAATTAAAGGAAATGATTAACAGCACAGACTTCGAACTTTAAAAAGTCAAGTATTTTCGGCCATAATAACTTGCTCGCATGTGGCTCCGAACCCTTACCACGAACTCCAGACTGCAGTCTTTTTCCAACTTTTATTTTGAAACAACTTCTACGAACGAACTATGTCGTGCTTGCGTGCCTTAGTACCTACATGTAATGCACTTTCCTCTAAGTAAATTGTATGGAAGCTAGATTTTGTTTTATTCTCGCCGTCCTAGTCTGACGGGGAGACATTAATCTCTCACGTCCTTTCTTTTTCGCTCATTAGACAGGGAAAGAAAAAAGAGCTTGTGCTAACACTTGCACGATATAAATTAAAATACCCCAGTGTTGGTCTAGCTGGTATGTTACATTTAAAAAGTTATTGAAAACAACACTCCCTATCAGAAAAGAGTTTTTTTATTTGCACGATAGGTTTGGACTGAAGACTGAACTTGTCCATAAATAATGATTTACAGAAAGTTTGTTTTTATTTTAATTCTATGGTTTTCTAGCAGTAAATTAAAATTCATCCCGCATTTTATAAAAATCTATTCAACAATTTGACCAAAGATACTTAAAAATACGGACAAATTTAAAATAGCTGAACTTCATACAAAAACTAAATAAACAAGAGTAACAACAAACTGTACTACTTCTAACAGTAATAGCTTTACAATCGCAATTCCGCCAACCGTATAAAATATGCACGACCATAATCCTCAACCACGCGTGCAAACCAAAGAAAATTTTATGTTTGACAGCTTAATATGTTCATAAAAGTGGCTAGGGAAGAAGCGTAAACACGGAATAGGGTTCCGCAGTTGTTTACAGCCCACCTGGGAAATTAATTACAAAAATATATGTAGCGTTTGGCCCCAGCTCCGTTGCTGTGTGCTTTAGTTAGGTGAGAAAAATGTGAATATTTGTTCTATTGCGAACTTTTGTAGGTAGTTGCTTGGTGTTGGTATCTTGGGTTGTTTAAAGGATTGAGATGGAGTAGGATTTTTGTGATGCAAGTTCGAGTTTTTGTTTGGGAATTGATTTCTATTTTTCCGAGGGTGCCCGCCTTCGACCGACAATCGGTGAACGATTTATTGTAAAAATAGAACACACTGATAGCAATAGTGCAACGCACACGACCTACAAAAAGTCGGTCAGAATATACTATAGGATTATGAATGCGGTACCTCGCGGTGTGGTGCGGTGGTGTGTTGGAGTGCTCGAATTGCCCATACAGCTGCACTGTGGAGTACTTAATGAGTGCCACCAATGGTGTTATTTTTAACCGACTTCAAAAAAAGGAGGAGGTTCTCAATTCGACTGTATTTTTTTTTTTTTTTTTTATGTTTGTTACCTCATAACTTGGGACGGGGTGAACCGATTTTCATGATTCTTTTTTTATTTGAAAGCTGGTGCTTCCCGTGTGGTCCCATTGTCACCATTTTAATATCTGATGATGGGATCTTGTAGAAATCGAGGGAACTCTTCAATAAATAACAGCAGATTAACCGCGATTGTTGCTATAGCATATCTAAGCATTGTTTACACCATCACACAACATAATATCACGTCTGTACTCACTACAAAGGTTATAAAAACTATTTCGAAAAAAATATGTTTAAGGGCACTTCAACGTTTTACGAAAAACGCAATACTGAAACTAAAATAAACATAATTTGATGTTTGTTCTGATGAGATATTATTCTTCAAATTTCATGCGTCCTTATTACGTTAGCTGGTCCTTGGTCGCACTACTGTCCCTGGGTAATCGTGACCCTGGAACTTAAAGGGCTATTGAAGGAACACTGTGGGTGAGTATGACAGTAGTATGACTGTCAGTACAAGTTTGACAGTCCCTCCCGCTCCATTCAGGGTGGGACTTATTGGATGATTTTGCCTCGTAAAAAAAGGTGTATTATGACTTAGGTACTTATGTGTGACCTTCATTATCGGAAGACAGATTTCGTAGTCTTTTTTCTTTTGTCATTTCCTGCAATGATCTATCGTCGTGTGGTTTATTTAACAATTTGTTGGCGTCCAAATCTGATAAAACTATGCTTGCCAAACTTTTGACACGACTTAGTGCAATATATATTTGCCCTTTAGCAATTTTTTTGCCAAGGTCAATTACAGCTCTTTCAAGGATGGTACCCTGGAGTTTGTGAACTGTAACCGCCCAGCTTAATTTTAGATGCAACATACGGCGCTCCACATCTCCGTAACCTCTCAATGCCTGAAACGTAGTACTAGATGGAGGTATGGGTATCCAACCATTATTGTTAATGAAGTCTAAGCCCAATAGACTCGTCATCAAATTTAATATATACGGCATCTGGTAGCTCGCCATCCTCCAGTTGGTCTCTCCACAAGGCTGGCCGTTTGATTTTTTTTATAATATCCATAGCTCCATTCACTAGTCCTTCTGATACGGCGATGTTGCGTCTCAACATCACTCGGTATTCGAGGCCAATTTTTATTGATGAGAGAAAACCACACCACAGCTGTTGACGTCCTTGGGAATCACGTTCTCTGGTAGTGTTCTACCATATGTTGCTACTTCACGCGACTGAAATTGTCCTTGAGTTAAGTTTCCTTTTTTTCAAATAGGCGATTCTCCCTGTCTTCCTTTGTTTCATTTAAACGGCGCGGACTCTATGAGCAGCGCGTTTAGTAGGTCTACCCATACTCAAATAAGTAATTAGTGTCTTTCAGATTCACTAAAAATCAAGAAATAAAAAACAATTTTAACAAAAAAAAAACACCGACTTCAAAAAATAAATATTCCAAAACAAATTAATATGCACTAAAAAGTAAAAAAATAATTGCGTATTTTTGTAAGCAGGTACAATTATTTTTATTTTTGGAGTCGGTGTCAGCCAAGGAAACGCCAACAACCTAGCAATAATAATATGAACTACTTAAATGTTACTACTTAAATGTTAGTAACATTTAAGTACAACTACTTACACAACTGGTGTAAAACTGTGATGTTTTGTAGTGATAAATAACAAACCTATCTAGTTGGCTGACACCGACTCCAAAAATAAAAATAATTGTACCTGCTTACAAAAATACGCAATTATTTTTTTACTTTTTAGTGCATATTAATTTGTTTTGAAATATTTATTTTTTGAAGTCGGTGTTTTTTTTTTGTTAAAATTGTTTTATTAACCTAGTGAGACCAAAACTTTAACGAGTTAGATTCGGAAGGAAAGTAATTGTTATCTATACTAATATTATAAAGAGGTATTTGTAAGTTTGTAAGTTTGTATGTAGGGGGTAATCTCTGGAACTACTGGTCTGATTTGAAAAATTCTTTCAGTGTTAGATAGCCCATTTATCGAGGAATGCTATAGGCTATATATCATCACGCTACGACCCACGGGAGCGGAGCAGTAACGAAAAATGCGGGTGAAACCGCAGGGGACAGCTAGTGAATAAATAATAATGAATAAAATTAAATAAAAAAATTAAAACAGTAGTAAGAAAAGTAAGGAGAGAGGGCCTTTTAGTAGAGCTCCCGATAGCAAGCTCTACTAAAAGGTGCGCTCCGAAGAATAAAAATGGTGCGTTTCATTGGTGCGCTTCAAAACTGGTGCGCTTCGAGGAATACCTCTAAAATTCAAGTAATTCAAATACAAAAAAGCGACACAGAGATACTCAAACAACAAAATACCATTTATTAACCACAATAGATTGCTTCAGCGTTTATATTTGCTTTCCGTCTACACGTAGCAATTATTTAGATTCAACATTGTTCGTTAGACTTATAATTTAGTTAGCAGTCTTCAAGGCGGACTACGCCAATCGATAGCAGTCGCCGTAAATACTCCAGACACTGAAGGTTATTAAATATTACTGATCTAATTATATTACGACCGGTTTTCAAAGATTTCGAGAGTTTTGCAAGAAATCGAGACAGTGAAAATGGTCATTAAATTGATTGATTTGCTTCATGAGTTGAATTCGTATTATTTTTTAAAGTATCAAGTAAACTTTTACGCACTAGTTCATGCCACTGGTTTCGTAGGCAAAACTCGTGATATGAAAATAATTCATAGCCTACTTATCAGCATTCAGTGCAGCTAGATAATGTTTATTTCTTTTTAATAACTCATTTTGTGTCCCACTGCTGAGCGAAATCATCCGCTTTTTCTCCTGATCTCTGGCCAAGTTTGCCCCTAGCTAGATAGAAGTGAAAGAATTTTCTCAAAATTTTTGTGCAAACCGTGTCCTGATTTATGTGAACCTATGAACTAAAAAGCGAATTAGCCAATGGGTTTCATCCGTTCTTAAATTATGCGTTTACATACATTTGGCAATTGACTTTTGACATAGTACCTGCCAGTATTACAATAACCTATCTGAAATAAACCACAGATAACTTATGCCTGAATCACATCCAAGTCATTCAAAAATCGAACGCCCCGTCTCACCGCGAAAACTCGAACGTTATCAAACAACGAAAGAGATGCTCATAAATTCGGAGGGGCCTTTTTGCTGTAATGCCTTTCATATTTCTCCCGAAGCACACTGCGGGTGCCGTTCAAATAAATTACGACCATCAATAAAAATCTCAGCGTGGAGATCCTACGACTTATTTAATTTATATTCCATCAGGGCCATATTTATCAAATATCGAAGCTTTTTGTGTGATGTTCCGATTTTAAAAATGGCGAAATCATTCTATTGCTTTTTTCTTTTTTTTTGTTACAGGTTTCGAGGTCGAACATAAAGTTCTATTGTGCTAATTGAAGGTAATAATGGGTAATTCAGATGAGGTAATTAGTTCCTTTTGGGTAGTTTGAGTGGGGCGATAAAATCTTAAGGAGTGTTGGAGTATAACTTATTTTTAGTAGGTACTTATTATAGGCAGAACTTCATGTAGTTATAACACAACAAATAACTGGAGTAGGTATTATATTAATTATTTTATGCACAGACAAATAACTGATGTTACAAAGATTTAATAAAACTGACTATATTTAGCTGCCAATACTGCAAAAATATTCGAATATGTGACATTCGCATTCCGATGAAAAACAAAGGCACTGTATTCTGTATCGAAAACGAAATATATTCTTTTTAAACTTGACACTGGCTAGATGCACAAGCCATATGAAAGAAAAAAAATGTTTCAAGTATTATTTTTACTAGTTAAAAAATGTAATTCGTCACGAAGGTAGGTATCAATAACTTTTTCAGTGTGCAATTAAAGTCTGCCTTGTCATGTCAACGTGAAAAATAGGTCATCCATCCGCGTAATTTATGCAATCGCTGATGATTGAGTAATATCTTTTGCTGTATAAAATACTTTTCAGCTGAAAATGTATTGCCACCCACACAATTCTGCATGGGCCACGGGAGTAGGTATTTCTGAAAAGGAAACCCATAAAAGGTAGGTTTTAGTCAGACACGCCCTCTTATTTGACAATAGAGCGGAAAAAGACATTTTTTTTCGCGTTTTCGACCGGATGCACCAGTTGACCTAAAGTGATGCTGTGACCGCGCGGTCTCTGCCCTATATCTCGAAAACGGTTCACCGTAGGAAAAAGTTTTCTGTACAAAAATTGTAGAGAATTTTATTTATTCTACAATATTGTTCTATACAAATAACAAAAAACCTACAGGAAATGAGATATTTACAAAAAACGCGCAAAAAACCGATTTTTGTGACCTTGAAATTTAATAGTTGCGTACACCGTGTAGATTTTGAGACTACTTTTAGGGTGTCAATATACAACTATTTACAGACTTACAGCTGGGTATCTCGAATTCCGAGATTCTTACCTTAATTAAGCTTAAATGACTGGACTATTAGGTGATTTCACACCTCCCAAAATAAAATGAAAAAGCATATAATTGTAACTTTCACACAACGCCATCTAGTCCCAAGCTAAGCAGAGCTTGGTAATTGTGGTGGTGATAATTCTCAAGCTCTATCAATAAATAAATCAGAAACACTAAGAAAACTAAATAACTACGGATAAAAGGGTTTTTGGCTTGTTTGAAAGAGTTTCCGCAGCTCTGGAACGTAAAGGGCAGTTACCCTTTTACCGTGTTCTTTCAGTTTGAAAGAACACTGTTGGGGTTTAGTCAGTAAAAAACTGACGCTCTCTCTGCACTCAAAGCTGAAAATAATATAAGAGTTAGAATTAGAAATTGCTATACAGATATACATATATCACTATAAAGATATATTGATTTCCATTTTTATTTAATTATGTAAATACAAAATATTGTAGGATTTAGAAATATTTTGTATCAAATAATAAATGATGTTTATCTTACAAATTAATTGTAAACATGTTCACACATCAATGTTTTCGTTACTTAGAACTAAATGAGGCCGGTGTTTCTTAGCTGCTTGCTTTCGTACTAATAGCTTTCTTCGTGTGTAAGTACTTTCATAGCCTGATATATTACCACTGAATAACATATCCCCGTAAGTATAGGCAAGGTCAACTTATCTTTTTTTATTCAAATAATATGTAGCAGCTTTTCTGAGCCTTTGATGAACCTACGATTATTGTCAAGAACCTCTAAAACAAACACAACAATTAATATAAACATATTCATAGGAAAGATTAGTTAGCAGTCAGTGGTTTGGGCCGCGTTATATATCCTATGTGCTATTTCATCAAAATCCGTTTAGTCGTCCGATCGCGAAGAAGTAACAAATATATAACTATACTCGCTCATAAATATACGTCTGTATAATATTAGAGTGACAAGACATATAGTTGAAAGATAAAAAAATACAAAACTGTTCTTCTGTGGATTTTTTGGATTTAATGCAGAATTTTGTAAACTGGGGTTTATATCCCACATAGTGTATAGGAACGGGTATTTGTAAATGATTTAACAAAGCACCTGTCATTTCTGTAACGGGTAGTTGGTACTATCAGCCGAACATAAGCAATACCTTGTAGCTATATCCGTACTGTCAATGCATATTCAGTCGTGTCGTTTGATATCGCTAAGAGTAGCCTGGCTATTAGTTAAGGGCTTGAAGCATGTTACTGGCATTATGCTGTGACATACTGGCTCTCTGTTCGTCTAACATTCACCACAAAATTTAAGGAGAAAACTAAAGAACGTTTCCTCTCTAGATAGCGCTGTACTCCATAATTATTTATTAAAAAAAAACTAACTAAAAAAAAATCTTCGTCACTGTTCGGCAACGGTCGTATTCCTTGAGCGTCGGAAGACGATATATGAATATAGAGTGGTTAAGTGCATTTTATTCTATTAATTATACATTTTCTTCATGCATAATTAATAGAATTATGCGTTTTGATTTGGGTGTTTCCGGGAATACGACAATTAGCGAAGATCTGCATGTGCATTATTCATTTGGCAATACTGTACTGTACGTAGGGTCAGGTGTCTCACATTGAACCAGGCAGCTACATTGAACCACCGCCGAATCTCAAAAATGCGACATAGCCAAACCGCGCTAATATGAGTGAAAGAGAGATATTTACGTTTCGTTCCTGCCCACTAGTTTGCGTGGCGATCGCGTGCAAAGTGGTTGTGTGAGGAGCATTCGAAAGCAAACTGACTCAAAAAGTAAGTATTTTTTGCCAATTTCTTTCTTTTTTAGCTTTTTTCGTTTAAATAATATCAATTTATTTATATGTACACTGTTTTTTACGGTTATTTAGCAATTAAAAGCGCTATAATTCGCGATTTTAAGAGATTGATTTGCCGGTAAAATTTTGAGTTTAGTTATCAAAACATAGTGGTGTGTCCCACAGTGAACCACCTGAGGGTGTTACACATTGAACCATAGTTCATTGTGTACACCCCGTTAAATGAGTGTTTTTTTTACAATTATGTTAATTTGTTATAGAATGGCGTGAAATCTAGGTACTTCTGAAGAAGAATTTGAAACGGTGCTAGAAGACAGCGAGACTGAAATTAGTGAGATAGATGAGTCCGAAGATGAAGAAGAAATGATTGTTGTGACAGGAAATTTCGATAAATAGACCAGTAATCCCGATGAAGATGACTATGTTTTCGTGGTTTTTGATGCAAGAACATTAAGGTTTATTAACTACTAGCTGTTGCCCGCGACTTCGTCCGCGTTAAGTTCGTTAAACTGCACAAAAGTAACCAATAATTCTACACTTGCGAATAATCCCGAAAGCGTCCAATTCATTTATTTTACTTTCACATAAAACAGTTTAACATCATTCCTTTTTTTAGTTGGGAAATAATCCAATGACTTCTCCCGCTCTTACCTGACGCATCAGGGCGTGTCAGACCTTTAGGTACTGACCAAAACCCACTCCTATATTCTTTCTTTGCCTTGCGTTTCAGGGCCCCAGGAATGCCTTTCAGAAGCGAACCCATGACCCCGTAGGTGGCAACCCTGATGGGTCTCTATGATTTTGCTGACATCTCCATGAGGCACGCTTGGAACACTACCCGCCGTCGACTCGGTCTCGGTGTAGATATTAGGTTACCGAACGGTAGGACGGCGCCCCATTGCTCGCCGTCCGCAAGCCCACTTCTACGGTGGCTGGAAATCGGGGTCGGGATCTTATTTCCTCAACGCTGGGGCGTGAAGGCCATTTCCTCATCCATGCGGCCGCCACCTTAGCTGGATTACTGCTTCTCAGAAGGAGGCAACCGCCTGCCACTCCACCGTGCTCTGGACCAGGGCCCGGCGCGAGAGGTCGCTGCAACCGATGACCCATACAAAAACACGGCGGTGCCTCGTTCAAACGGTGCACACCCTTACCGTATGCTCCACCGTTTTCTCAAGGCGATCCACATAAAGGGTCACCACTCCACATAATGGTGATCCACATAATGGGTCAGCATGTAGATGAAGACGCCGATTGGCTTACGAACATCAACGAAGCAGAAATAATAATGGAGGGCTGCAGTAGTTGGTGATCTTAATATTTACCTACTCCATGGATAAAAGCGTTTGTTTATGTACATATGTCTCTAGTCTATATTACGGTTTAACAAAGATGTACGATTTTAAAATTATTTGCTGACCAGAAAAATCATATCAACCTTGAATGAATTCCAAGCATCCACTAAGTAGACACGGTAAGTTCGGGAGGTCCCTGCATCGGATCAAGGAGAAAGGACGCCCGGGTGTCGCCACTGTGTGGACCGCCCGGAGGACACGGTGGAGCACACGGTAGAGGTATGCCCCGCTTGGGCGGAGCGCCGCCGTGTCCTTGTAGAGTCTATCGGCGGTGGCAACCTCTCTGGGCCCTGGTACAGGCCATGGTCCAGAGCGAGAAGGTGGTGAGCGGTCGCCTCCTTCTGCGAAGCAGTAATGCTAGCGAAGGAGGTCGATCCCGATTTCCGACCACCGCAGGCGCGGGCTCGCGGACGGCGAGCAGCATGCCGTCCGGCAGTCTGGTTATTACCTGGACCGAGCCTAGTCGTCAACGGTACGTTCTGTTCCACGCGCGCCTCAAAGAGATGTCAGCAAACTGTAGGGGCTCAGTAGGGCCAAAGCCTCTGGGGAACACGGAAAATCCGAAAGGTTCTCACCGTGTCCCCCAGATCGAAGGAACGAAAGGGAACGGGGTGGGGTTTAGTCAGTAAGAGTCTGACACGCCCTCCCGCTCCGCCCAAGAGCGTGAGAAATAATTCTGATGATTCTCCTTCCAAAAAAAGCACCACTAAGTAAGTGTAAATAGCACTTACTTATGTAGGCTGAAAAAAAGTGCATAAAGTAGTTTTTAGTTGTCAAAATATATGAATGGTCAGCACAAAGCTGATCCTGAAGTCAATAGAAGGTTTATTTTTTTGCCTCTTTTTTTATTTGAGGTAGTTATTCAGCTCTAGGTGGAGCAAGTGGTCTATTGAGGACTAAATTCCACCATGTTCCTTCAGTTGCCATTTACGTATCAGGGCCACTAACTTTTGCACGCCTCAGTTATTAGGTACTTCAGTACATTCTCTCTTTAAAGAGTAACTACAGAGGCGTCATGGCGTTCTCACGTTCTGCATTATGCAAGTACTAACCGAACATGAGTGTTTCGAGAGGTAGATATTTTGGAATCGGCGGGAAGAAAAGGCCAAGTCATCATTCTGCAGAACGCCCGGAAAACACGGCAGACGTCGAAGTCTACTCCGCTATGCGGAGCACCGCCATACTGATTTGGCGTCAGAATCTGAATAATACTGCCCTAGTTTGGGTCAATATTGGGGGACCTCCTCTTGCCCTGCCAATCGAATAAACCTGCTATCGTAAGAAAGACATCCTTAAGCCTCCTACTGTCGTGTAGACATTTCTTAGGTGTCATTAGTCACAAAGCGATTCCCGACGTTTTTAGTTATTTAAATTATCCGTTTATTTAGGCAGATTTTTTACTTGGGGTGATATTTGACTGATGCCTTAATACATCATACGGTGTTTTTTTCAGCAGGTACTAACTTCTTTACCGAGAGTTAACTTTGCAATTTATGAATTAAATGAACTCTTAAATGCGTGCATTTTTACTCAGCAGACTTCACATTATTGATGGTCAAACATGGTCAAACACAACCTGTGGTGCAATTTTAAAGGGGTACAGTTTGCAGAGTTGAAAAAAAATCCACCATGTTCCTTCAGATGCCTTTTGCAAACAATTTCTCAAATCAATTCTATCTATCTATATTATGATAGCACAATTCATAAGAAAGAGACTTCGCAATAGACCGTGCAGCAGGAATCGTAATATTTTAATTTCGCCATAACTTCAAAACCAAACGTCCAATTTTAATCATTCAAAGACCAAATATTATCTACATAAACTGCACTTAGTGATAAAATAATTTAATTTGATAAGGGTTAATAGCATGAGTAAAACAAATGCGTTTAAATGTAGCCCAAAAAAAATCAAGATTTTTAGATAAAAAAAAATGGTTGTTGTGCCTCACTCGACATAGATAGGTATAGTGTTTCGCGGACTTTTTTGTAGATATTTATAAGATCTACAATTTATTAGAACATTTTATGGTTCTATCTTTTACAGTTTAGGCAGCGTACGTAAAATAAGTAACTTTTCTGGTTAATTTTTAACACCTAAACCTAAATATCTTACGGACCCTAGTTTTTTCCAGAATAAAATTTAGCCTATGTTACTCGTGGATAATGTAGCTTTCGAATGATGAAATTATTTTTAAAAACGGTCCAGTAGTTTTTGAGCCTATTCATTACAATCAAACAAACAAAGTTTTCCTCTTTATAATATTAGTATAGATGAAGCTGAACAGTTTGTTTGTTTAAATGCGCTAATCTCAGGAACTACTCGTGCAATTTGAAAAATTATTTCAGTGTTAGATAGCCCATTTATCAAGGAAGGCTATATATCATCACGCTAAGACTAAACTAACTCTACACGCAGGCGAAGCCGCTGGCAGACGCTAGTATTATTATAAAAATAATTATCATATTATTTTCAAAGAAGAAGGTTGGTTGGTTTTCTTATATGGAAGATAAATATCGAATATTCCTAAAGTCAAGTCATCATCTCTGCCTAGGGCTTTTCCAATGATTGGCAAGGTTGTTGTCAAAATTCTTTGTTTTTGACTGTATAACAACTGACTTAGCAGTCTGCCTTATCTACTAATCACCCATTCACAGACCAACTTCCGGTATTTCTTTCGGTATTCTACAGGATGCATTTCGGAGAGTGTGCGCAGGAATTACACGAATTGATTCCGCCATCCCGTTTTTTCCATCGGACAGGCCGTCGTACGGCGAATGTCCATCCTTTTGTTGTGGAAACCTCTACGGTCCGGACTAAGCGCTTCGCTTCGTCGTTTCTACCGCGCACATCGAAGGACTGGAATAGTTTGCCTGCTGCGGTCTTCCCGTCCAATTATAATTTGGGTGTCTTCAAGGCTAGAGTGAATAGGCTCTTAATAAACTAGTGCGCCTCACCATCTAAGATTGCATCACTGCTTACCATCAGGTGGGATCGCAGTCAAGCACTAGCTTATACAATTTAAAAAAAAAAAAAAAAAAAAAAAAAACTTTGGCAAGGGATCAACAGAAAAATTGTAATGGTACCCACGTGACAGATATAACGACAGTGAAAGTCATTCTTTTGAAAACTATTAATAATTAAAAATCCGCTACTTGCACTTACTTACCGTATGTCCCAAAATGATAGAGATGGAGGCAATGCTATCTGCTAATTGCTCAGACCACCTTTGGCTAGACCACTATGCGGTTTCCATACAAAAGCCCTATTGACATGAAATGGTGAGCTTCAATATGTGAAACGAGCCGGTGCACGATGCTGAACGGTCGATTTCAAATTGATTACTATCGTGGGTACGTAAACTCAACAGATGTAGGATGCGATCCAATTATGTTAGGATATGAGTAATTATGGTCTTGTGTTACAAATGGCTGTAGCCTGTGGACTGTACTGATACTGTAACTTGCTGTTTTCTGACGTGTTATAACTGCGGCTTTAAGATGCTTGGTATAAGGACTTTATTATGATATGAGGACTTTATAATTTTCTAAGAACGTGTAAATTTTTCAGTGATTTTATGAAAACGCAAAAAAAATTATGTATACATGCGTGCTCCTCTTTCATGCAGAAACTACTGAATCGAATGTAATAAAACTTTACAAATATTTATTTGTACATAAAATCAACAGTAATTCTACCTGCTGCTATGGATAGACAGCTGTTTTACAGAATTACTTCCATTGGGTTTTTACCGTGTTACCCCAGTTAATGGGTTGTGGAGGTCTGGTAAAATACTGGTATTCAGCTAAATCCGGCTAACTGGAAGCCGACACTAATATAGTTAGGGAAAAGGCTAGGTACATGATGATGACTTCCTATGGGTTTTTACGACGCCATGGATGCTGCAAGGAAATGATAGCAGCTCTTTTCACCAAGTTTTCACATCAAGATTTTTCTGTATAGCACTACGATCAGTTTCTGTTTCTGTCATCTAAACTAAAGCTTTTCTCTTCACCACCCTTGGTTGACTGGTAAGAAATGCCTTAGGCATTAAGTCCGCCTGTGTACCATTACGTTGTATAAAGTTTAAATAAATAAATAAAGCTGTGCAAGCAATTGATTGTAATTTAGTTAGTAAATATTCGAAGCGCGATTTCGTGTAAACTGTGCTTCCACGAAACCCTTCTACACCAAAGTACGCTCTTCAGTTCTATGTAGTACCTATTAGCTGTACAATAAAGTATTTTAAATACTAATTAACATCACCAACATTCAACATAGCATCAGCAATGAAAATATTTGCCGAAAAACCAAGGTTGCCGACATAGCTCGAAGAATCCCTAAACTTTAGACAGTGGGCAGAGTACAATCCTCGCAGTACTGATGGTCTATGGCGCCAAATGGCAGCGTTGGAAAGCATCCCACAAGGTAGACCGATGACCTGAGAGTCGCAGGAATTAAATGGGTGCGAGACGCACAAGACGAACGCGTTGTAGCGATACTTGAGGAGGCTTATGCCCAACAGTAGACGTCTTTCGGCTTAAATGATGATTGATGATGAAATACAATAGCTAGAAATAAAAACTAACACAGCAATACAATCATATCTCATAATCCATCAGCATTTTTGTATTTCGGTTTTAGTAAGAAGTACGACGTCACCTTATCTCACGTTGCCGTAATAGAAGGCTAAACCCGAATTAATTAATTCCGAATACCGGAAGTGCGCCGGATTCAACGCACTCGATAAATCCGTACGTGTCCCCTTCCTATAATATCCGATATTACATACTCGTAGCGCGAAACGAACGAATTTAATTTCTACGAATGTAAATATTGGTACGGAAAATAATTATTGATTTCACAGTATACAAACATGAATTTCGTCCGTCTGACAATTTACGATATTTTGCTGAAATATGTTTCGTTTTGTTGTTTAGCGTTTTGTATTTAGATAAATATTTGGTGTATTTGTGTTTGTTTAGTAATAACCATATTATTATGGTAAGTAATGATTCAAATGAGTTTCGATCGTAATCAACTGGTATTTATTGAATTATTATTGTTATGTTTGTGAATAGAAATAAATGTTTTGCTAAATGAGTTTATTCCAATAGAGGAACAACATCAATGGTTATAGATTACGGGGTTATCACTATGCTTTTAGAAATAATATTATTCTCCCATTTAACTTAGTGATTTTTGGTATATAAATATTATGTATTGTTACTAGCTAAATTAGAAAATTATTCGAATAATATATTCTACCTGTGTTTAGCCATTTGAGCGTGGACTTGCACGCGTACAAAACTTCACCTTTATTATATTAACGTGATAGCTAAGTTCTACTAAATAATGTCGTCATCATCATCATCTTTTAAGCCGAAAGACTTTCACTTTTGGACATAGACTGCCTCCGAGCGTCGCTTCAATAATCAGTTCTAAGCGTCTCGCATTCATCGCATTCCCGCGATTCTCTCCAGGTCATCGGTCCACCTTATGGGAGGCCTTCCAACACTGCGTCTTCCGGTGCGCGGTCGCCACTCTAGTACCTTTCGGCTTGAACATCCGTTCTACGAGAAATGAATCCACAACCACAACCAGGGTTCTCCTGCAGGTATCTTCATTCCTGATACAATCACGCAAGGAAACTCCAAGCGTAGCCCTTTTCATTGCTCTATGGGTGACTTTAATCCTTTTGTAAGCGACCACGTTTCAGTGTATTTGACCCACTGGCCATAAATTTGTAGAAATGATTAAATAAATAAAATTACTTTTGTTTTTTTAGCAATCACTTATATCATACCAGAGTTCAGTTCCCATTTCCTATCTAAAAACAACGTAGTCAACTCCATACTTTGTTTTTCTTTACCCCTAGTAAACTTTAGACAGCGAACGTCAATCATAAACAGCTACAAAGTAAACCGATTTAAAACCTAACTCTGAAACGTCAATAAAACCTGCAGGTTAAGGGGAAGTGTTGGGAACACGGGCGGCACAGGTGTTGCTTTTCCAATTTAGCATCGCACTGAGCAAGGATATACGCCGGTGATTTTCATTTCCCCGACGAACCGCACTACACACGCAGGGATTACGTACCAAGCGACCGGACTTTTGAATTGTTGATTAAAATATTACGTGTCGGATGTCAAGTTAACGCCGGTTATGTCTTTTGGGGATCGAAATTTTATAGGAAATGGAAAATGTTCAAGTTAATTGATTGACTTGTAAAACTTTCACATACTTATTAATATGTCCCAAAAGTAACGCAAGATGTGAATTAAATAGAACAAATAGTTTTTAAACTTATGATTGTTATTTTTATTTATCATTTCAGCCGAAAGCCGAAAGACGTCTTTCGGCTTGCTGGAAATCTGGAAATAGGCCTCTCCTAAGCCTCGCCACAACGACCGGTCCTGTGCGTCTCCCATCTCGCTTTGTTATTTTTTTTTTTATTCAATCATAAAGTACGTAGTATGGGGTTATTTATGGAAAAACGCATCGGGCAAAAATGGCCTCCACGGCTTTGCATGCACATACGCACTCATTTGTATAGTAAGGGATATACATAATTATTAGTGATTAAGTAATATGTTGATATTTTTCAAACCAAATTCCACACAGATTCCTACGTAAGTATATTCGGGGAGCAAGTAGAGACAGCATTTAAGAGTTGTTTCAAGTGTGAGGAGGATAAATATCCTCACATTCGTAACTCATCACGGATAGGGTACCATGTGGTATTACGTTCAAAAACTAGTGGAGGCCCGTATTAAACAATAATTGTACTTTGTTAGTATTTTTTGCTGTGGCTCTAACCTAAGGAAATATTACCCCTTACACCTTCCAGTGTGTAATGAAAAGGATAATAAACAGTCAACAACAACTGACACCAAAACCCTAAAGGTAACCAATTATAAACTCTAACAGGCTGTAGATTTGAAACGCTTGATAAATGACAACGATGGTTAAAATATAGCGAGGTACAACAAGTTTTTTAATCCAGGCAATGATTACGGTAGTACCTTTAAAGTTAATCCTCCCGGTCATGTCATGTAAACTTGTTAGTTCCAAATCAATATTATGTTTGTATTTCTGGAGTTCTTTAAGAATCCTACGTTCATTTTTCATTCAGTTCATATTCTTAAAACCAACAAAATACAGTACTATTTCCGTACAACAAGCAGTTTACTTATTCAACAATTCTTGTTTACAGCTTTGAATAAACTGAATCCGTTCTTAAAACAGGTAACCAAGTCATTAACTAAGTCAATACTTCGCCGTCGCTGCTTTACCCGGCGCAAACACTAGGCCTTAAGAAAATGAGAAATCCTCTCTGAAAAGGCGGGCTGTCAACAGCAAGAACAAAAGTTAACATTTCAACTATTCTGGTATCTATTGTCTTGTTTGAGCTATGAAGCGGCGGCTACGGAACGCTACTCGTTTCGGGCCAACTTCCTTTTGGAAAAACTTCAAGAAAGCATCCCATCTCGGTTTGTGAGAAGATTGCGAAATATTTCTGTCCCCGCGGTGTCATTTGCCTAACTTTCCAGTTTGAGTAAGCTTAAAACCTCCAAGTTTTTGCGCTGAGAATGCTTTCGAAGTTTTTCTGATGCAACATTTTTATATTTGGATGGAAATATTCTCTAACAATAAGCGCAAACAAGTTTTTTTTTCTTCAAACAGTTTGTTAATGCGTCGGTCGGGGCGGCCGGTTCACGGTCTCTTGGTTTACCTTCTTTGTCAATTATTTTTGCGGTTTGCTGTGAAAGGGGACCTTAGAGATTCCGGCAGTATTGTGAAAAAATCTAGTAATTAAAATCTCAAATCTTTTTTACTAAATATTCGCTTTCATTACATTAATGTATTTCTGAAAAAAAATTATTTGAAGAGTTGTGTATTACACCATTTTTGGCGTAATACATAAAATCCTTTGTGTAACAAAAAAGAATTCAATTTAGTTTTGCATATTTTAAACGAGAATAACGCGTTAACAAATTGATGTATGATGGTTTTAGTGACATAAAATTCGACCAACTTTTTTTGATGTTACAAAAGAGTTTTTTTTAGAAAGCTGTATTGTTGAAGTATTTTCATATTTTGATAAAAGAATTATCAGAATTGATGAAGAGCTTTTACAAATGCGCTCAATAAAAGTAAAAATAAAAATATCTGTACGATGGCTCTGCATAGGTTTTTTTTAGCTATACAAAAAATAGTAAAGTTTTTATTCACTTGAAAAATCTTTATAAAAATGGAACTGTTTTTATTTTTATTCTCTATAGGCTAGTCCCTGACTGTGAACCCACCGGATGGTATGTAGTGATGCAATCATTATTGGTGAGGCGTGTTAGTTTATTAAGTGCCTATTTATTCAATTTTGTCATAATTATAATCGTCCCGGTCTAAAACCATGAAATGTCTTCTCTTCAGGCTTTTATTGACTTAAACCCACCTGTGTCCTTCAGTCACCTTTTACGTTTTAGGATATTCTAACGTAAGTGAATGGTAGTAGGGTTCAATAATTTTTTATCTATGAATAAAATTTAAATGGTAATTAAACGTTTGATAAAATAATAAGTTACTAGCTGCCTGAGCTAGCTTTACTTGAGTGTATTTTTATTTTGTGTCTTCTTTATAAATTATAGCCTAGATGTATAAGCTATATTATTGTACAGTTTCATTGATACATTTAGTATTTTTTGCGTGAAAGGGTAACAAACGTCCTACCAAACCTACATGTAAACAAGGTAACAAACCTACATGTAAACTATCGCGTTATACTTAATACTAGTATGTTTTACTGTAATATCTAATGATATGAAAGAACTGCCACTGATCCTCTTAAAAATAAAAATTACACCCTTTCAGGCGAAAATGTTGATAACATGTAATTCAAACAAAGTTGACATTTTTATTTTGGCCAAAAGAATTATTGTTGAGTCAAAAAGAGTTGAACCTCATACAGTTCACGAGTTTACGCGATAAATAAGAGATAATGGCCCATTTCTTGGGGATATTATTATGAAAAAATGAGATCTTCTATTGTGTGCCTGTCTATAGGGAATGCTTTTTTGTTATTGATGTGATGGATATATTAAAGGGATAAAATATTGTTTGAACTAAGATTTTTGTTTTACATACTTGAAAGTTACTTTAAATTCTCTTGGGAGACTTCGGTAATGATAATGGACACTGATATTAGTTATTTCTTATTTTTTTCAGGTAAAGCATTTGTTTTATAAGGTGACTGACAAACATGAACAAAGTAGAGACCGCAAATTGCTCTCCGCGTTAGCAATCCAGGTTTAAATAACTGCCTAATTTCTGCCTACTTGTCTTTATATGCGCCTTTAGAGAGGTTAGCAAAACTATAGAAGTTCAGAAAGGCCAAAATCTACTGGGATACTGGAATGCAAGGGAATGAAAAACCACAGGAGTGGGTTTTAGTAAGTAAAAGTCTGACACACCCTTCCAGTCCGCCCTAGAGTGCCAGAAGTTATTGGTTGATTTTAAAACTAAAAAAGAAACTCCCAGAAACAGAGAATTTATTTAATAATTCATCATTATTATTTACCTATTGTTTCGTAAAACGATGATGTGTTAGTGTAGCTTTTGCGGGGAATTTGTGCTTGAGTATATGCTACAACTCACTAAGTTCAGGTATAAATTTAGTAACACTATAACATAGTGAACACAAACATATTTAGAACTACTTTCAAGTACACCTGTTAGAGTTTTGGACAACAAAGTATATAGGTACGTTAAAACCTAAATAGGACTATAGTTTCAGTCTAGTATAACCTAGCTTAGATCAAAGGGCTTGGTAATTTTGTTTAGCCCTTTTCCAGTTTGTCTGACGAAGTTTTAGTTTATAAATAACTGTTTAGGCTTGTCCTTTTAGTTTCAATAAATTAATTTATTGAACTAATTTATTTGTTCGTTACTCGTTTTTGGGAATAGTTGGATGATAGTTATTTTGGTTTAGAAAATTGTTATTTACCTACTCGTGTAGTTCTATTCATTCGAATGGTTTATAAATATTATTACAAGCTACTGACTCAGCCCGTGTTAGAAAATTATTTCAGGGTAACATCTCCCAAAATGAAAAGTGCATTTATCATATGTGCTATGCCAGAATATGGTATATTCTTGTGCCTCTTTAATTCTGTTCAGCCGTTTGAGCATGAAGGAGTAATAAACATACAAGAGGCATTCCACGAAGCACAACCAAACGAAGCACAACCAGACGAAGCGCAACTAAAGTATTCCACGAAGCACAACCAAAGTTGTGCTTCAAATAAAAATTTAAAATAATTAATTTCCTATTCCACGAAGCACAACTACGAATATCACTCGCATAGGGAGGGGACTAAGAACTAAGTGTCTAAACACACTATGCCGAACGTACGCGACCGAAGTTCCGCGGCTGATTTTACGTTCCAACGTATTCGGCTGATATGACACACCATAAGTGCCGAACTTACGCGGCAGAAATTCAGTTGTGCAATTTTGTGTGTATATTCAGTGTTTCGAGCGCTGTCGTGGCGTCGTGTCTTGATCTTGTCTAGATCTTCGTCGGCAATCGAACCAAATTTCGGTCGCGTATAATGTATAGTTGTGCTTCGTGGAATAGGAAATTAATTATTTTAAATTTTTATTTGAAGCACAACTTTGGTTGTGCTTCGTGGAATACTTTAGTTGCGCTTCGTCTGGTTGTGCTTCGTTTGGTTGTGCTTCGTGGAATGCCTCACATACAAAGTCATGCATGGCATACTCATTACTCGTACATACAAACTTTCTTCCTTATAGGTAATATTAGAGCTGTGTCGTATTATGTTGTAATAAGTTTTTTGAATGTTTAGTTTATTAATATCCAACTTTATTAACTGCGTACTGTCTCCAAAGTTTTTGTTTACAATTTCCAAACTCAAACAAACAAAGCCTTCTATGACCAAGGATTGTGCGTAAGAGAATCCCGGGACCTTCGAATTAAGGCAAAGAAGGAACAACAGTGGGTTTTAGTCAGTTAAATTCTGACAGGGCGTGCCAGAGTTCAACTGACTAAAACCCACTCCTGTGTTCTCCCGCTCTGGGCGGAACCATTTTGATGATGATTGAAAAAAAGTCATGAAATAACATAACTGAAGAAATTCGTGAATAGTCTCCCTTTTTGGAGTAAGTAGACTTTATTATACTTCTCATAAGTATAAGTAAGGCATTAGGGCTAAAATCTATAATTACTTTAGTATTTGAAACTCTGAAAAGGCGTAAAATTATTTCGATTTTCTTTGTCTTTACTTTGTCTTGATTGATGAATGGAAATGTCTTACTTTGAGATTTATTATAACAAAAATGGTCTTAATGGAAAGGCTTCTGTCAATTTCTATTATGTAATTGATTTCACGTATTCAGTAAAATTTTATGTCACTGTCGTAATTGAAGTGACACTGTGTTTCGATAAAAATTAAGTTTTTTTTACGTAACTTCATATTTTCTCCTACTACGATACATTTTTTTAAAACCAATTAGCAGATTCTAAATTCAATTTCAATGTTCCGAGACATAATTATGTACGTCAGTGTATATATTTTGTGAATATAGAGATATTTTTATAGAGGCACATGCTTGTTAATAAATTAATATTTGCTCTAAAAGCAACAATTGCAAACCAGAGATGTGAAAAATAATTTAGTAAAAGTATTTAAATACAAAATGCAAATGCATAGTTGCTAGCACTATTTCAAATAGAAATACAAAATAGTTTTGGATAAAAGTATTTAAATACAAAGTGCAAAATACGTATTTTTAAAATAGGTTTTGAAAATAAAATACATTGTTAAGCATAACCTTTTATTTATTGAACTGATTTTAAAACTAGTAAATTTGTTCAAAGAGTTCATCTTTCATGTTCCGCCTATGGGGCCTCATAAGCATTCCACCAAATGAACAGAACTCGGTAAGCAGGTATTATATTTAAGGAAGAGTTTTTTTACAGTAGGATACCTGTTCAAGGATTCTAAGGTATTGTCTTCATCTTTTAAATATTGTAGTGTTTCCAGATCTATTGTAGTTGTATGGAAATCATGGATTAAAGAATGAAAAATTGTAAAAATGAATTAAAAATGCAACGAAACTATTTTGTATTTTATAAATACTAAATATTTACATAGAGTATTTCAAATAAAATACAAAATACATTTAGAAAAAAAGTATTTCAAATATAAAATAAAAATGGGTATTTTGCATTTTGTATTTGCATTTGAAATATTTGTATTTCAAATAATTCACATCTCTGTTGCAAACACACATACTAAGCTATTAAAACACACATTTTCTTCAACTAAGCACTTACCAAAGTACGAAATCCAAATAAGAGATAGCGAATTCACAAATTCTAATTAAACGTTATAATTTGTTCCACACAATTCTAGCGCTTGAATCAGAGCCATCCAATCAGCATACAGCAACGTAAATCCTCATATCATTCGGTTTGGCGTGATGAAACAACGTCATGAAGCGCTTTAAGCGATTGTTACTAATTAGGTGCAAACAGAACGAGACGAGTGTTTGCGAAATATATTTTTTCGCTGTTTTTTGTGCAGCCAGTCTGATTTTGGAACGGTTGACGAGATGTGTCGGCAAAGCGTGTTTGATTTTGTAAATGGTAAAGGAGGATTGTTGGTAATTGGTTCGATGTAATTAGGTGCTATTTGTGTGATGTTATAGTCCGTCTAATGAAAGCGCGACCTGAGAAAAAGAGATTAAATCCAAAAAAAAAGTATGTGGTAGGTATGACTAACTATTAGGAAAATCATGTCTTGACATATCACATTTTTTTTATTTCCTACAATTGCGGCTGAATAATGTTGCCAATTAAATTAGAAAAAAGAAACTCCAGGTCGCGTTTTCATTAGACGCACTCTATAAGCCAATAATTTGAGGAGCTAGTGGCTAGATAATAACAGCCGCATAGGTCGGTCTTCAAGGTTAAGCAACGCTTGCCGAGGTTGGTCTATGGATGGGTGACTATCTTAACATAACGAGTTTCCTCCGTGCCTCGGAAAGCACGTTAAGCCGTTGGTCCCGGCTGCCATTTGTAGATCTTAGGCAGTCGTTACGGATGGTCAGAAGCCAATAAATCTGACTCCAGTCTTGTCATGAAGTACCGTGTTACCCCAGTTAATGGGTTGTGGAGGTCTGGTAGGCAGCCGCTCCTCGTAAAATACTGGTATTCAGCTAAGTCCGGCTTGACTGGAAGCCGACCCCAATATAGTTGGGAAAAGGCTAGGCAGATGATGATGATGATGATAAGCCAATAATTTCTTACGCGGCATCCTATGTGGAAAGTTCTACGTAGATGAGGTTGCGAAGCGATCCGGTAAGTTCACGTTAATTCAACAAGATTTGGTGGTAATATTCTACGTGCGCGTAAGCCCCTTCAGCTACCATTTGTATAAGTCACCGCACCACAAGAATTTACGCGAAAATATTAAACTATTTTCTATTGATCACCGATTCATACCCATGTACGGTTGGTCATCTAAGCCACCGCAATACGGGATCAATTTTTTTTTCCATTCGCCTTTCATCGCTTTTTGCGTTTGCACCACCACAAAAAAAAAAACATAAAATAAAGATTGAAGATTCGTTCTGTTATTTATTATGTATCTTTATGTCAACACACTATGAGTAATACCTACTATAGAATAGAAAATTTATGTGATTATGGCTCCTGCACGCACCACCGGCTGTAGAGATTTCAATGAACATAGATAGACTACCTTATGCAACATTTATTTTGGCACAATTTAATGTTAATTCAACCAAAAGAGAATCAACGATTAACGAATCAACTATTAAGTTTTACCCTGTAGAGGTATTTTTTTTTTGGTAAAAAATCATTTATTGACACGTTAGATAAGAAATCCAACAAAAATCCTATTGAGCTTTTGAGAAGTCTTCACGTCATCATCATCATCATCATCTCAGCCGAAAGACGTCCATAGCTGGACATGGGCCTCCCCCGAGCTTCGCTACAACGACCGGTCCTATGCGTCTCGTATGCATCGAATTCCTGCGACCCTGAGGCGTGATTTCATAAATGTTTGAGATCACTTTGAAGAGTGTCAGAACAGCAAACGACACCATTTAAATATTATTATAAAAAAAAATTGTTTCTGTTTTTTGTACATAAAAACATAAATAAATTCGTTTTAATTTTTTTCAGAGACACCCACTCACACAGTATCTATTTAATTCTAGCTTATGCCTTTATAAAAATACGCAAAGTCACTTTCATAATACCACTCGCTACCCTTGAGCACAAAATTACCACCGTAATTAGCTGTTTGTCTGTCCTTTTCAGAATTGAAATTACTTCGTGAAAAACATGTTTACTTCGACAACAAGTTTAACCACGTTTGAGTTCCCAGATGGAACTTTGCGTACAGCAATTAAAAACTTAAGACCTTGATTTCGCTAAAGTACCTACGTAACCAACAGAAATTTTATCCAGACTAGTCTACAGCCCTCCAGGGAAAACTGGAAGTTGTTTTAGTTTTGGACCCAAGTAACTTGTTTAAGCAAACCTTGTGAATATGTTGGCAACTTAAAATTTAATTATGATAATTAGAAAGCGACAAGCTTAATTTTTGGACTGTAACTAAGGGCGAGACAAGGACAGGCTATTTTCAAATTTATCTGTCTTGCTTCTTAGCAGCTTATTTTACTGTGTTTAAATACAAGTATCACAGTGATACCAGTAGGTATGTCACTCACTTTTTTCATTAAATACACGATGTATATAAAACTAGAAAGAGCTATCTGCTCAATCGAACTCAGATGATGTAAAAATGTCACTGAAATGACCAAAAGATTTAATATTTTTAACTCTTCTAACTATTACCTATGCGGAAAATTACATGTAGGTACACTGTTCGAAAAAAGCATCAATTAATGCTTTTTTCAATCTACAACTGTTGACTGCATCAAAGATAGAAATAATGTAAATAGTTCTGCCTCACTGAAACCATGCATTATTGGTTTAACATGAATGAGCATCGAATTAAACTGTAGCTTTTAATTAGTACAAAATTCATTGAACAGTTTAGATTTTACCAATGGCTTTGAAACTGATATATTTGTTTCAGGAATGTGTGCCACGTAATGAGAACTATTTCATGCATACATACAGTATGCTTTTCGTAAAACATTTGTATGTATATGAAATCGGGGAAATTAATTGCTTACTATTGATGACAAAAAAACCGTAAATTATCTTAGTAATTAATATTTTTCTGACTATCATAAATGGATAAAACAGGCACCGTAGGCGTAGATTTGCGATCGTCGAGCTTTGAGTAGTTCGCCATCTGATCGTCTAATACCAACTGGTTTTGTGGTTTTTTATAATTTCATTTTTATTTAAACCATGTACATGAGAAAAATAGCAAAACATCACAATCTTTTGTCTCTTCTATGATAATGCAAATACGTTCTATTTTACAAGACCGAGTTCAAATCATCGATGGTGCGTAGTGATTCACGCGCACTTCAAAAAGATGTCAGCAAAACCGTAGGGGCCTAGTAGGGCCAAAGCCTACCTAGGGTCACGTTCTCTCTTTCAGATGCCCCGAAGCCCTAGCAAGTATCGGACCTGCGGCCTGGAAACACTAGGCGCTCTTCAAGTCATAAGATTCGGTTAGTACAGTAATAGCCCCAAGCGTCCAGACACCTCATGTTTTATAAAATTTAATTATGTGTATAAATATTAAACTTTCGTCTTAAAAATATATCACAAAACTTGCGGCCACGGAAATATGAAGTAATTTTTCACCTTGAACAAGATAAACGATTACCGCTCCGAAGCTAACAACTTTTGCACGCCATGTTGATTTCTCATCTGGAAGTAAGTTTACTGCTGGCATAAGCGAAAAAGGCGCATCTGGACAAAAAAACATATTTATAGCAGACAATGGGCTGTATTAGAGAGCAATGGAACGCGATATTTTAGACTTCCAAAAGCGTACAGAATAAGAAACGCCATGCTTAAAACAGGGATTATAGACGTAGGAAAAAAGGATGCCAGGATAAAATGAAATCGGGTGATTACGTCAGCCCTGCACATTGATAAGCTCGTTGGGTCTCTTCAAAGTGGGTGTCTGAGGATGTACAACGTTGCCGAAACTAACATGGGAAAAGATGATGAGACGACTAACATATGTATATGACTACCGCTTAGACTGGTTCGAGGTAGCTTAAGAAAATAATACCTGAAAAACGTTGAGATCTTTACTCGGCAGTGGAAAAATATAGGATAAATAAAAAAATGGCGGTCAAAACCAAACACAAAAAAATACCAGATAAGATGAAACATAAACCATACGTTTGGCGTAACTCGTTGTGAAGTAAAAAAATATTACTGTTTACACCCTAATTTCCCAAACACAAATATGAAAATACCTTCATTTTGCAGATGCGCCCTTTTTTCTTTAGACGGCAAAAGTTCCTCCTAAATTTTGTTTCAAACCATCAAGTTTCGCCCAGAATATAACCTACCTATATTTTTTGTACACCCATCTCTAAATTAGGCCCGAATGTTTTCTAGATTTCAGCGTAATTCGAGTAGATACCTACAGTCTTTTTCTACACAGCTTTGTAAATTTCGTAATTACGCCTCGTTAGATAAGTGCCGTTGATTGTCCATTTTATCGGATTACACGGTGAAACTAAATTACCGTGTCTTCTGAAGTTAATGTTGACGCAAGACGTGAGTTAGTAGACAAAGTTCGTAGCACGTGGCAGGTTAATGAACTCTGGCTGTCAATCAATCTACTTGAGATTACATATTATTATATTATATTGAAGCATTTATCGACAAGTTTTGATAAGTAAGGTTGTAGTGAGGGGGCCCGCTAGGGTATTAACCCTTAAGCATTAGCTTACCAAGGCTGCAAAATTGTTCGAAATAATACGGGCTTACTTTGAGGTGGGAAATTATAAAATAAGTTCTCTCGCTTAAGGTGGAGCAAAAGAGCGAGTAGACTTATACTGACTAAAACTTTCCTGTGTTATTTGCAGTAGCCTTTCGAGTTCCAGAATCATGATAACTTTTATCGGACGGGAAATTACCCATTGCTCGCCGTTTGAGTTTGACATGCTTGTCAGGGTTGGGAATCACTCTGCACCTATTTGCGAAATAACTAAGGGCACCTATCTTAGACACATTGCCCATTATAATAAGTACTCCCACTCACTCACCTCTAAGCACAAATTGCCGTAACTTAGAACCAAAATATACTAACACAAAAATAATGACGCCATTATTTGTCTCCTACGTCTACAAAATATGCCTGTAACATTAATTTGTCATACTTAAACACACAACAATATTTTCTCCTCTAAAATATTCTTGCACAGCTCCGCTCTTTGTATTCAAACTCTGTGAAATATAAAAATAAATTTGCCAAAGCAGCACGCACTATCTTGTTGTTGCGAAGACAATGATTTATTCACAAAATGTATGCAAACGGACGTTTCAGACGTGTTTCTAATATCAACGTCGGTTTGAACGCTGATGAAGTAAATAAAACGTTGTTATAGACTGCCTAGTTAATGTGTGTTTACCGTCTTATTGCTGGGAATGTTCGAAAAAGCTACCGTGACCTTGGAGCGCAAAGGGCAATGAAAGAACGTGGGTGTTTTTAGTTGATAAAAGAGAGTGAGAGAGATTTTTTTGTGGATTCTCAAAAGACTACATTATTTAGTAGAAATTACTCGGTACAATAAAGAAAATCATGTGATAATCACATGATTTTCTTTATTTTCCAGCTTATTTTGTCCCATTCCTCTGCTTCGTCTACCTTTGGGAGCTCGCGCCACTTCTTCCAGTTCTGTCAAAATACTAGCCGTGGTCTGCCGTGATGCCCGTCTTAGTGTTTCAAGATACCATCAGCGCTGTGCTAATGTCCTAATAGTTACCATGGACTATTTGCTTTTGTTTATAGCCAAATTATCCAATTATTCTTTGATTCCTACAAGACGTAGTTTGCCATTCACTCTGTTGATGCAACATGCATTATATCCTTAAGTATTCCGTGTATGTTTGTGACTGAATATGGCAGTTCAATGTTTGTTACGAAACTATAAACGTCTGAAACGTTTTAGAAGGGGAGACTAATGTTCGGATTAGTGACGTTAATAGGTAAAATTCGATAGCGTGCTGTATTTACTTGAGAATTTGTGATGGGTTTGAACCCCTTGGCAGGTAAGATTATGTATTTAGTAAGGAATTGGTTGTTTTACCGCAAATATCTCATGTGGTTTAACCCTATTTGTAATAACCCTAGTATCTTATAATTAAATCTATTTGTGTGTGTCACATGAAAATAAATACAAAATCATTTATTGCAACTTATTCAAAAATCGTAATTTTTTTAATGTATATACCTACTGTAAGAATATTATGTTTGTAAAGAATACCCTACAAGAGTATTATACACTATTCATACCCTAAGAGTTCACCAAAAGCCAAAGAAAAAAAAAAACAACTTATTTTTGTCATTAACAGATTTTTTTCCCAGGATAAAAAATTGGTACCTTTCACACCGCACACGTTCAGAAAAAGCCTTCTGTCGAAAAATAAACAAGCAAAAATTAAAATTCCGGTCATTTCAAGACAAACGCGGCGTTCCGACCGCATATCTGTCCGGTCCAGAAATGTGAAAAATAAAGAATTTCAGTAATGCACACTAGCGCCACCGCGCCACAGCGGCGCACAGCGGAACCATCAGGGAGGATGTGTCCCAGCTATCTTGTCACACAAGCACTCCTTTACTCTTGCACTTCTTATTTGCAAGCCCAACAAGATACTGGAATAAGTTATTTGACTGCACATTAAAATTTGTAATATTTTGATCATGTTAAAACATTTCTTAAAAGACTGGGATTTCTTAATAAGCATAATCAGTCATAATTAGTCTGTAATAGTGTGTGTCTGTGTGTTCTTTTAATGGTCCCACAATTGGAACTCAGGCATTCTCTTTAGGCCCTCTCCTAAAAGAATGCCTGAGCCCGTGGGCCGCAATATACCACGAGAGCTTAGTACAGTGTGGTAGATATCACACAATTCTTCATTATGTTTTTTTTCACCATTTTGAAACTAATGGAGATGACGTAATTTACACAAAATATAATGCGCCTGCCTTGGTTCGAACCCACGTTTACAATTCGTAAGTCCAGGCCATTACCACTGGGCCACCACTTTTCTCTAAGATTCAAAACGCCTACAAATCAAAATCAACAAGCGTTAATTGCCGCCATACCTTCTGACCAAAAACTACAAATGTTATTACATTCTTCTTAAGCTAAAAATTTAAAATAAATAAATTATGAATTACACAAAGTGTTCCATTGCATTTTAAGCACATTTTATGCTATAAGTACGACATAGCTTTCAAAAAGTAAATTCAAAGCTTTGTAATGATTCCATTTTTTCCATTTCAAATACCAACCTATATTATTGAAATCTAATAAAAAGAGATTTATGGCCGATCTACCCGATTCAAAGAGACCCAAAGGTTTCATTTCCGCCCATTTAAATGAAGTGAATATTTATGTAACGGATAAATTATTTAAAGTTCTTAAAGAGAATTTGGTGTGGATTATCTTTTGGATTACTTACTGAATTATGTTTACAAAGTACATAATCAAACTCTGTTATAGAGTCGTCTGTGTATGGAACGGGTCTTTTCACGCCTCAGCCACCGTAAGCGTTGGTTTGCGGACGTCGAGAAATGGGTAGTTCGCCGTCCGGTCGTCCGGTGACCTTTCAAGCCCAAGTCGTCTACGGCACGTAGTGTTCCACGCTTGCCTGTCGCAGATGATATAAACTTACCAACACAAGACACCCAGCACTGAACCAGTTATAATTACCTAGGTCATAGAAATATTTCGCTGCTTCAGTTCAAAAATCAAAATAATACTTTTTTACAGGAAAACTAATAAAAAAAAACAGACCGTCACAACGTCAACACGTACTGAAATTGTCCCAGGTTTTGTTGTGCCTACCTAACGATACTGCACTGTATCAAATTGTACCGAAAAGTAAAACTGATGAATTCCAAACCTGTTAGCAATAGATTCTGATATTTAATAATAAACTATATACGAGATTTGAGATATTTATTTCTCTACAGGTACTAAAGCAAAAGAGTGTACTGGATAAATGTCAGGTGGAAATCCTTTTTGAACGGTCGTCTTCACGGTCGTCAGGTTAGCTTGTTCGAATAGTATTTCCAAAAGTTTTAAGGGACGCGTTACAGACGAATCGTCCTCATCATATTCTAGTTCTCTAGACTGTGCTATGTTGTCCTTGACTACAATCACACCATTCGGGTTGAGAGCCATTCGGCATCTGTTGAGGAAATCAATCAAATCGTAATCTTTTAAATGGCCGATCACCCATTGGCACCAAATGAGGTCGTAGTGTTTATCAGGCTTGAAATTCTGAAGAGCTGTTTGGTACAGTGTGCCTATTTTCTGGTTGTCGTCGCCAACGTAGATTTTAACGTTGTTGATAAATTTCTCATCTTGCTCGACAATGTCCACCTTATTGAAACGTGGAATCAGTACATGCTTGCTTACTCTTCCGATACCTGCACCACAGTCTAGGGCTATTTTTGTGGCTGGTGGGTTTTCAAAAGCCAATATTTCGTCTAAGAATGACCTGGATCCTTCGACGTCAATATCCGAGATGTGACCATATCCTCCTAGGACTCCATCGACTGTTGGTGGTATATTCGCCCAGTAACGCGCGGCTTTTGAATAAAAGTAACTGTCACTCATGAGGCCACTTTTCTCAGTGTGACCGATTTTTTTTAAATGATTTTTTATCCATTGTAATGGCGGCATGACTACCAAGATTAGCACCGTCACTTATGACAAATGTAACTTAAAAAAAATACGTATTATATACGGCCTGTTCAAAATTTGTTCGAAATGAGACCTATTTTTTTCTCATAAAATAAATACTATTTCTATAGCCTTTGTGTAACAAAACGAGTGTCCTTGACAGAAGGTTGTATTTATATTTAATAACATATCAACACAATTTTTAAGCGGCCCCTTACAATAGTTGAGTGATTGGTTACTGAACTGGGTTCGATACCCGCACGAAACAAATATTTGTAGGGCCTACTAATTGTTGTACCGAATCTGGGTGTTTTGTATTATACAGAAAATATTCCTAGTTTGGAGTAATCATTATTAAAAAAAAAAACAGTGGTTAGGATAGCTAGGCTAGCTAGATAAAAGAAAGATTGTAAAGGCTTTTTTAAAGCAGGAGGAACTGCGCGCTTTGCGGCCTGATGACACGATAGACGATAGTGACGGAGACACGCCACATCAAAGAGTCTGCGACGAGGAACTCTCTAAAGACGAGGTAACTATTTGCAACACAAATTATAACTTAAAGCATTTGTTTTTTTCAGAAGCTTCGAAATATTTGTAGATGCACTTAAAGGCCCTGATCGACGAGCGAATAAAACATGGTCTCATGGCTCGTCGGCAAAGCTCGCCGGTGTATCATTTCTATACCGCAGTTTTGTGAAGTCACTAGCCTGGCTCGCTGCTCATCATGTTTTTTTCGTTTTTCTATGATACGACTGTTTCACTCGAGGAGCTCGTGGCTAGATATTAACAGCCGCACAGGTCGATCTTCAAGGTTAAGCAACGCTTGCCAAGGTTGGTCTGTGGATGGGTGACCATCTTAACGTAACAAGTTTCCTCCGTGCCTCGGAGAGCACGTTAAGCTGTAGGTCCCGGCTGTCATTTGTACTGCAGCTTGTTGCTTTGGCAGTCGTTACGGATAGTCAGAAGTCAGTAAATCTGACTCCAGTCTGAAACCTGAACCTCCATGAAGTAGGTACCGTGTTACCCCAGTTTATGGGTTGGTCGGAAATCGGGATCGGGATCTCGGCGGCGGCGGCGTGAGGACCGATCCCTCACGCGCTCGCGCCGTAGGCGAGCTACCCAGTGCTCGCCGTCCGTCAGTCTGGAAATAATCTGGACCGAGCCCAGTCATCAGCAACGAAGGAACGGGGTAGGGGTTTAGTCAGTAAGAGTCTGACACGCCCCTCCCGCTCCGCCCAAGAGCGGGAGAAGTCATTCTGATGATTCCCCTACCAGAAAAAAAAAACCCAGTTAATGGGTTGTGGAAGTCTGGTAGGAAGCCGCTCCTCGTAAAATACTGGTATTCAGCTAAATCCGGTTTGACTGGAAGCCGACCCCAATATAGTTGGGAAAAGGCTAGGCAGATGATGATGACTGTTTCACTCGTTAGTCGATCAGCGCCAACGAGCCGCAAGTAAAGCCGATGTTCTTGGAAACCGCGGTATAGGTTCGTACATCGATCCTCCACTTAACGATACTCAATACATTATAGCATTCCATATTAGGAACATAGATGGTACAAAATTACAGTGGGTGGCCAAATTATTAGGGACAGTAGGTACCTAAATTTCTTATATTATTATCAACTTTGATTGCATTTTGCAGGCAAATGGTTGGTTGTAGGTCCGGCTAATATTTTTTATTTAAAGACTTTATTGATTGAGTTAATTAATAATAATACTGATGCCAGTAATAATACCAAATAAAAAAATCTTATTTAAACCGTTGCGCGTTGGTTAACTTAAAAAGTGAGATTTATAACTTTGTTCACTTTTTTCGAAATCATCGTATTACGTATCTTTTTTTTTTCAAAAATATATAAATAATTTTGAATTCAAATTTGATGTTTTATTATCTCAATCAATGAAGTCTTTAAATAAAAAATATTTGCCGAACTTACATCCAACCATTTACCTGCAAAATGCAATTAAAGTTATAATAATATAAGAAATCTAGGTGCTGTCCCTAATAATATGGCCACCGATGGTATATTCAAGATCAATATGAACAATGTCGGGCAAGCAAAATTAGGGGAGAGGAAGGGAGCTAAGTAGCCTCTGCCTAGCCTTTTTCCCATCTATATTGGGGTCGGCTTCCACTCAAGCCGGATTTAGCTGAATACCAGTATTTTACGAGGAGCGGCTGCCTACCAGACCTCCACAACCCATTAACTGGGGTAACACGGTACTTTATGGCAAGACTGGAGTCAGATTTACTGGCTTCTGACTGTCCGTAACGACTGCCAAAGATCTACAAATGACAGCCGGGACCTACGGCTTAACGTGCTTTCCGAGGCATGGAGGAAATTCGGTATGTTAAGATGGTCACCCATCCACAGACCAACCTTAGCAAGTGTTGCTTTACCTTGAAGATCGAACCGTGCGGCTGTTATTATATATTAAGTAGCATTTCACTGAATTCAATACTAATGTACCTACATTTAATATAGGTATATGTTTAACTTGTATATAATTATGTACCTATGTTGGACTATATATGTCTGTGTCTAAGTATTGGTAAATTACGTCAGATATTTTGTCTGTCACAACATTGACGCACAAACAAATACCTTGGATCCAATACATGATTCTGAACTCTCCGGTGATGGAATATTTCGTCAGTTTTAATACTGGAGTAGTTCCTAGTGTAGCGCAATGGTTTTAAAACGGAAACCTTACATAAAACCTTAAACAACCTTATAGAAAAATTGCTGTATTTTATACGAAGAATAAAAAGAATAATCGAAAGAAGTAAATCATAATTGTTTTAACAGCTCCTAATAGATACCGGACTATTTGTATTGCGTGCAACAGAGATAACGCTCTACGAAGCCGAAATTAGCCGATTGTCTCTTTCGTCGATGTGAATTTTTTATCGCCGGGTACTGTACAATATTATCTTAAAGACATCAAGTTAATTACTCAGATACCCGCGAAACGAGACACAATAGTAAAACAATAACAGCGCGGTCTCATAGGACCGGTTGGGGATTCAAACGTTAATACCGCTAAGTTAAGACGTTAAGATGGTTCCTAAGTATACTGCGGATAGCTAAGGCGGGCTAAAGGTTGTGTTGTTCATCGCATTATGTTATTGTAGGCCGACTTACAGCGGCTTTGTGGGATTACCTTCTAATGTTATAAGGAGCTGAATATTGTTTGTGTAAGTAAAATCGGATTTAGTGGGTAGTATTAATTGATTTGCGTTCATATATGTATAGTATAATGAGCCTTTGAATAGTTAATGAGTCAGGTCTTTATTTGTGTAACTAAGAAATAAGGTACCTATGTTCGTATTATAAACTAGTTGGTACTCGCGACTTTGTTCATATCAGAGTTGTTACATCAATCTTAATTTTGAGAAGTTTTTTGTTTGCGTGCAATTTTAATTCTAATTCTATTTTTATTTCGTTATTCCTTATAATATCAAATATCTACCAGTTAAAGTCCCATCAAATCAGTCCTCGGTTTTCAAAGATTAGCTGGAACAAATTGATAGATAGACATACATGTAATCAATGCAATGCACTGCTTATATTTAAACCATAATATTATAGCAGTATATAATAAGCGTTAATTTTTGGCGTAATTCATACTCGAATGAATAATGCCAATGTTATTGAAGTTGGCGTATACAAGCTTTACACAGGTCAGAACACTGGTAATTCGGCTTTTCATAGAAAAACCACGAGCACAATCGCGGAAAATCTTTTGAATAACTCTTCTATAGCGTTAAAGGCAATTCAAAAACTCACCACCGTCCCATCGACGACAAATCCCTTGACCCTCCATCAAACTACAGAACCACCGTCAAAATTGTACACAATGAAGAATAAGGTAACATTAACGTAGGAAAACTTGCTAGGGCTGCCACTGTTCATATTATGTTATTGTAGGGACTTACAACGGCTTTAATGGATTACCTCCTGGTTGAGGCTGTCAGATCCAACCCTCTCGGGAGCCGGCTGGCACGAGGGCTACAATGCACGTCAAAAATATATTCACAACAGAATATTGAGTGGCTTCGGGTAGTATTGACGTTGTTGATATCGTTACGCCTGACGCCATAAATGTTTTGTGATTTTGTGTGTTTTGTTAGGTACTGCTGCTGCATCTTTATGTTTGAAAATTGTTTGAATATGACATAGGTCGTGGCATAAAATTGTCGTAGTAGGTTATAGGCATTTAAAACGCGTTCCATCTCTCCTCTTCACAATATGACGGGTCTACACGTACGAGATTATACGCACGGTTTTAAAGAACGTCGGTTTTACTCGCGGCTCGCTGGTGCTGATTGATAAGCGAATGAAACAGTTGTATCGTAGGAAATGAAGAAAACATGTCGAGACGCAGGCCAGGCCTCCTCTCAAAACCGGGGTATTAGGGGGGCTGATACACTGGTGAGCTTTACCTACGAGCCATCTACTTCTTCTCAATCGGTACACTCTTGCCAGAGCGGTCGAGATCATCATTGGGAATCAAGTTGGGACCTTGGTACGGCGCCATTCGTCGCGGATTGCAGCTTTCCGTGTACAATGAAGAACATCTACCTAGCCTTTTCCCAACTATATTGGGGTCGGCTTCCAGTCAAGCTGGATTTTGCTGAATACCAGTATCTTACGAGAAGTGGCTGCCTATCAGACCTCCACAACCCATTAACTGAGGCAACACATTCCGTGTACACTGTAGAACGACCCGGTTTAATTCGCTCGTCAATCATGGCCTTTAGAATAAAATAACATATTTTAATTATTAAACTTCCATAATGTGTTGTATATTTCGGCCTATGCTAGTCCCGGTTAGCGGGTTTTATTTTAAATTTCATTACAAAACAGACTGGTTAACTGAAACTTTGGCAAATATTCTGTTATCGAGCGTATCCGCGACCAATACTCGAGGGAATAAGAAGTGATCTACTTAATGCTCGCCGTAATTACCGCCTAATTGAATAACGATGACGTTCGACCACTTAGACGTGACTGATTGAGATTGAATTCATTTAGTACCTATTGTTTAGTCCTAAAGAAATCGCCGGTTCTAGATAAAGTCAGCATTAGGTGGGTTTTGGTTTTTAATAGTTTGACACGCTGTTCCGCTCCACCCTAGAGCGGGAGAAGTCTTTAAATGTTTGCCCGCCTCTTAAATAAAACAACACTACTAAATAGCACAATAATTTAGCCCTATAATATTTCCACAAATGTGACTCAGTCTTCATTTTTTGGAGTGAGACTGGACCGTCAACCACCATACGGTGCGGTTTGATGGAAGTCTCATATCTTCGAATTTCCTTCCTTCGAAGTCCAGGATTCATGAAGTTTCCCTTCACCGTTTTGAAAGGTGATGAAATAACACTTTGTTAAACGCCTGTTTGGGTATGAACTTGCGACCATACTCGTCGGTTAAAGCCGTCAAGTCGAGGCCGTTACCACTACGTTTTCATTCAATTATTTTTAACAAAAAAAAAATCCCAGGAACGTTTTGCTTGAAATGAAAATCAAACCTAAAACATCATGGACTAGCAGTCTGTAGCGCTTAGGACTACTAAACCAACGAGCAACAAACGCGTATTATTCGCATTGATATCCTCAATAAGCTATTCTTCTAAACCAAGCATTCCTACGAAAAATTCCATCACAATTGCGAACTTACAACTTGTTACTTAAACTCCTAAGCTATAAATAATAAAAAACAGACAACGTAGAAAAACGGTTCTATTAAACATACTCCCAAGTTTCGAGCACCTTCTCGGTAAGAAGAAGTAACTTGGAGTGCTTCTAAAAGTATTTTGTAAGTAAAGCCGTTGCAATACGGATTTTTATGATGCTGGCTAAGATAGGTTTTTAGTTTTTAGCGGACGAGACTCAATCGAGAGCTCATGTTACGAAATGGCTATTGATACTTCTTGATCCGTTTTATTAGTTGAGGTTGGAAAGAGATCTTAAAGTTGTGGGGAATGAAGTTTTATCTTTTCTTTATTTTGGGTCTTTTTTAGGTGGCAAATTATTCAATGATTTCTCCTTGTCTAATCGAAGTCGAAACGCGTTAAAACCACTCCTATGAGTATTATGTTACTTAAGTAGGTTACTTCTATGTCGTTTGTATATGTGTTTATTCATTGTCGACCACATCAACGTTTACCATCAAGTGAGATAGTGCTCAACGCGAGCTTGTCAATAATAAAAAAAGTTTATTGTTAAATTACACTAATTATCGATTTAAAGGCATAGTTCAGTGGTCCATTTTTAAATAAAATAATGTTCAAGAGACAGAAAAGAAAAAAAAAATGCGCGAGAAGATTGAAGACCAGTCATTTTACTTTTACATCGAAGATAAAGGATTTCATTTGAAGCAAAGTCGACTTCGTTTTATGAGAAGTCCCCGTTTTAGTGGCTGCCTACGCCATAAAATGACCAGAAATGACACTCCATAGTTTTCATTTGTAGGCTCAATGACCATGGGGTACTAAATGCGTCATTTTTACGTTGATATTCGTTTAACGGGTAAGTAGTTCAATCGGAACTGGTCTTTGTGTGTGGTTTGTTTTTAAACATATTGGCACATCTTATACGGGAATAGTACTATATGATAGAAAGAAAAAATTGAAATATTTTCCAATTTTTTCTCAATAAAATCTGAGATCTGTAAAAAAAGTACAAATATTGAGCTAAACTAGGTTTTTTTACTGTTGATAGGCTTGCGCTTGACCACTATCACACCTGATGACGTCGAGACTGGAATACGCTTGCCTAGAAGTAACTTATTTACTCTTGACTAAAAAAAACCTCTGGGTTGTTGTTTCCTGATACCTACAATATCAGTAAACACAGACATCGCCATGGAATTTCACTCCTTACCTGTATATGAGCAATTATAAAACGTCAGATACATGGGCACTTAACCCGTGAGAAGGCGCGCTATGAGCAATTCACTCACAAAAAAATTTTAAGCAAATTTTTTTGGTGATTCCGACGCCCTAACGTCTCAAGCTCCTAGGTACCTTCCTAACTATTCATCCCCTTCCCTGTGACGCAAATTTCGTGCCGATCAGTGCTGTTGCGATCGCGCAATTAAGTGTTTGTGGAGGCCGCGTACCATTGTGCGGTAATTTGCTCATCACGCGCCCGTCCGTGTAAGTATTAATTTTTCCAATTAAAAAAGTATTATTGTATTTTCTAGATTATATTATGGTATTTATTTATATAAAATGGGTTAATATTACGTAAATACTCTATAGTAATATTATAATAATTATTAAAATTGTTTTTAGCTACAAAACACATGAAAAATGGCCGACCGACGTCAAGCACAAATTTGTTCGTAGCTGAAAGAGGATTCTGGTGATGATGGTGGCATTAGATGCGAATATTCTTCTTTTCTTTCTTTTTTCTTTTAATCGAAGGCTCCTAGACCTATTTCAGAGTCTAGGCCAAGCAGATTCTGTTCTATACATATGTCCTAGACGTAGGAATAGACGGTCAAAAAAAGCTTGTACTTTGTGCAAGTAATTACTCTGCACCGAACATATCACATATATGTGTTTATTGTGTTTCGAGAGGCACACTTGTCCAGATAACCATGAAAGAGTAATTTTTTACGTTTTTGATATGAAAGTTTTTTTATCGTGATTTATATGAAAACTGTCAAAATTAGAAAATAAAAATTAGGTGTTTTGCTATTGGTTTCAGAAGTTGCATTTATGTTTTATATTTTTAACAAAAATACTTATTTTCTTACATATTAAACCTTGTTTTATTCATATAAATCCATTATGAGTAATTAAGTACTTTAAAAGCAGAAATATAAGCATTTAAAGTAGTGTGAGTAATTTGCTCGCGCGCGCCTCTCCATGTAACAATCAGAGGCGCGCCTTCTCACGGGTTAAAAAAAGTTTTGAACGTAAAAAACCATTAGAGAAACACATGCACTACAGGCAGGTTTTAATCAGTAAAAATCTGGTGTTTCCTCTCTCCACTCGAAGTGCTGCAGCTATTTGACGATTTAACATTAAATCAAAGGACGTGCCTACGCATGCTTACGTACATATAAACTCACATTAATTTGAACACTAGTCAGATAGGTCTACTAGCCCCAATAATAGTGAATTTAATGTTTCATATTCAATCGATATTTTTTCGTTGGCTTATGTTATGTAAGTAATGGATATTTCCATTATGATAATTCCGACTAATGTATTTTCTATTAGAGTATAAGATACTGCCTACAGTTTCAGCATCCATCTTTTTCGGATTATCTTCCCACTTAATCTCTTTAGGGACATTTAATAAACATAGTCGTAGTACAGTTTTTGGTTAGAGATTTTAGCAAGTCATGTACAGAATAGTTAACAAAAACATACATGAACTATGTGCCACCCGAGTCGTCGACGAAGGGAAGTGTTCTACGCATTTCAAAGAGATGTCAGCAAAACCGTAGAGGCCCGATGCCAACTTGTGCCACAGGAGTTTTTAATAAACATACTGTGGTCCTGTACCTAAACTCAAACTCAAAAGTTAATTTATTTCAAATAAACCAATACAGGCACTTTTGAGATCTGTCAGAAAAAATGTTGCTAATTTCACATTACAAAGTGCGAAAAAAAGAAGATCTCTATGGAGAATAATGTGCAAGAAACTTCATGGATGCTCTTTTAAATCATATTATGTATTAAAAATATCTCGGTAACAAGTTTTCTGTCTCTAAAAGGGCAACTAAAAGACCCAGGTGGATTGTTTCTTATGAAGCCTTAACACAGCAACCGAAATCCATTAAAACAAATTTTAAATGCTGAAACCTAAGAATAAAAGCAATTAAAAAACATTACCCAAAACCCTAAAAAGTATATTAAAAACCCTAACTTAATCACTGAACAGCAAAAATCCAAGATCAAAACTCTTAAAGCTTAGTTCTAAAGACAGTAACCATTATTACCTTCCTGAGAGGTACCTACTTTTATAAATAATAAAAAAAGAAGCTCTCTCTAAAGGCAGTTAGACACTGGAAACTTTGTAACTTGCTAAAGCCTCTCTTATCAATGGAAAAGAAAAGGATTAAAGTTGGATAAGAAACATAAATAACGGTGAGTACCTCGCCTTAGATGGATGTAAAACTTTTTATCGAAGGCAAACATTTATACTAAATACCTTTATCTTACGTTTCTCATTCTATGAGACAGAAAGGAGTGGGATTTAGTCAGTAAAAGTTGGACACGCCCTCTCGGTCTACCTAGAGCTATTATGATAGACTCGCATCATATACGAGTACATACGTCTACTGTTATTATTTATAGTAGACAAAAACCTATCTATGTTTTGTAAACATCTATCAAATAATGTCTGACTGAAATAATTTTATTATCTTGAATATGAAAAATATAATTTTCAATAAAGTTTAAGTAGATAGCTTATAATTATAGTACTAGCTTAATAAAACACTGTAAATATTTTTCCAACAATTGGAATTTCAGGTTAGTAATTTTAATAAATTCTAAGTACCTTTAGTTATGATATTCTTAATCAATCTAGTATTTTAATAGGCTCGAAAATGTAAATCAAATATTGGTTTCAATTAAGTAGGTACTACGAATTCCTATCAAGGTCACATTGGAGGGAACAATTTCTCAAAACCTAAGTAAATTTAATTTTAAGTAAACTTATAAGCAAAAGGTCGTATAAGCCGATTACTGTTTATTTTCAATTACTTGATGACGTGAAAACTTATAATATTCAAACATTAACATGTTTCTGACAGCAATTACAATTTTGTACTTAAGTCGAGCTTAAAATCAAAATGTTTACTAAGTTCCAGACTAATTTTAGAAGTTATTGATGAATCAAGACAATTAATTAGAGTGGAAAATTGAAATTAATTTGCTTTGTTGCGCTAATACATAATTAAAATTGTTTTATTAAACAAATGTAATATTTTCTTAAATTTAGCTTAATTTATTTTACTTATCGACTTAGTAAGAAGGTCTACCAATCCGTATTGGGCCCACGTGATGAATTTCGGCTCATTTCTTCTTCTAGAGAGGAATCATAGTAGTAAGAACATTAAAAGGATGATTATGCTATGCTATATTTATTATAATAATAATCTTTATTTAGAGTAACAATGTGGAGGTCTGGTAGGCAGCCGCTCCTCGTAAAATACTGGTATTCAGCTAAATCTGGCTTGACTGGAAGCCAACCCCAGTATCGTTGGGAAAAGGCTAGGTAGACTAGTTGAAACTCACACAAAACCTCACTCAATATCACTTATCGTTTTAGTAATATTTTGAATATGGATGTAACTCACTCATCTTAGACGGACTAACATTAATTTGCTACTAGGGCATAATTTACCGAACACAGGTGTGACTAAAAGGGTGTTCCCAAGTCACCGCACTGTGGTTTACTGGACACACGATCCCATTACCTATGAGAAGTTGTTAGCCGCAAATGAAAGCGTCTTACCGACCAGTAATTAACTTTGAATACCGTTTAAGTGGTTGTCCACAAGAAGTATAATTAATAAAAGAAACAGCTTTTTATTGCTACGATATGTTTGTTACTTCTTCATGTACAAATGGCTCTGCAGATTTGGGTAAAATTTGGCACTTGATATTAATTCATGTCTTAAAAGCATATAATGAAGAAAAAAAAAAAAGAATGGAAGCTATTTTAGAATGGTCTATTCTAGAGTAAGTAGCTGTTTCTTGTCAAAATGACGCATTCTTAAAACTAGCTTTATGTAGTTACTATACTACCTTCTACCAGTAGTTTCGTCCGTGTGAATTTTGGTTTCACAATTTTTTTTTTATTGTTATAAACTAGTGCTTGACTGCAATCCCACCTTATGGTAAGCAGTGATGCAATCGGTGATGATGAGGTGCACTAGCTTATTAAGAGCCTATTCACTATTGACATAGGTTATAGCGGACGTTAAGTCAAATTCAAAGACATATACATATATTTACCATTAAGCACTGTTCTAGGCTATCACGGTTTGTTTCATAATTTAAAATGTCAATCACGGAAGATATCCCGTAAGTGAAATTTTAAATTAAATTTATCACGTCCATCCTTTGGTTTCAAGCTAACTTCTTGAGGCGGCGACCTCTCGCGCCGGGCCCTGGTTCAGGCCATGATCCGGAGCGAGGAGGGGTGGCATGCGGTCGCCTCCTTCTGCGAAGCAGTAATGCTCGTGAAGGAGGCTGCTGACCGCGAGCGCGTGAGGGAACGGTCCTCACGCCGCCGCCGCCGAGATCCCGATCCCGATTTCCGACCAACGTAGGCGCGGGTTCGCGTACGGGGAGCACTGGGTAGCTCGCTGTCCGGCAGTCTGGAAATAATCTGGACCGAGCCCAGTCGTCAACGGCGCGTTCTGTTCCACGCGCGCCTCAAGGAGATGTCAGCAAACTGTAGGGGCCCGGCAGGGCCGAAGCCTCTGGGGGAACACGTGGTATTCCGAAAGGTTGACACCGAGTCCCCCCCAGATCGAAGGCAACGAAGGAACGGGGTAGGGGTTTAGTCAGTAAGAGTCTGATACGCCCTTCCGCTCCACCCAAGAGCGGGAGAAGTCATTCTGATGACGATGACCAGAAAAAAAAGCTAACTTCTTACCGAATTTCATCAAAGTCTTATTTCAAAAAAATACTGTCACATTAATAATATTAGTATTGATTAAGTATAGTGTGACCATTAGTGCTGTGCACTGCCTGAGGTATGCACGGCGAGGTGGGAGGCGAAGAAAAAAGTGCATGAGTTCACATGAGATCGATACATGTCGGACAGATCTTACGATTTCAGTGTGCATTTCTAAAGCAAGACTTGGGGCGGGACGACGGTCGGAGGCTATCTGTAATATATTATACTTACTTAGTTGATTAAAATATAACCCAAATATACTCCTATTTTATTAAAAATGTGCAGGTGACAAATAAGAACTAAACTTATAATTCAAAGCAGGACTTTTTTATATTAACAAACAATTATATATTCTAACGAAAGTTATTCTGACATAGATTCCGTTTCAACTTCATCTTCGATTTCGTCATCATCTTCATCTTCCACTTCGCCACCGGAACTTGAATCAGAGTCTTGCAAATTTATTATGAATGAATCGATAACATTATCGAACCTACTATCGCGACTCCAGTAATCGTTTTCATTTTTCTGGACATGATCGTCGCATCTCTGCCATTTTTCCGCCGTGAATTCCGAAAACAATTTATCCAATAAGATTATTTTTTCGTCTAGAGAAGAATTAATATAGTTTTAGGCTATGTTGTTTTTAATATCAGCCCAGACCAACTCAATTGGATTTAAATCCGGATGGTACGGAGGTAAACGCAGAACAGTGTGTCCACTGGCTTTCAGGAGTTCGTCAATTCTATACACGGGTTCTTTTTGTGTATTTTTGATAAGAAGTAGCAGTTGAGCCTTTGTCATGGTTCCTGAAAATTCTACATTATGGCGTAGCAACCAGTTCTGCATTTCACTTTTGAGGCTTGATATAGTTGGTTTCTTCTCAACCTGAACGCTGTGGTAAGACGCGTTGTCCATTACAACTACAGAATTCGGCAGCAACTTATCTTTTAACTTTTCATATACCCACTTATAAAAAGTAGGTCCGCTCATATCTCCATGATAGTCACCGGTTCTAGCATCTGATTTGAATATAGTCAATGCATCATCCAATAAGCCATTTCGACAACCAGCGTGAAGAATTACCAATCGCCGTCCTTTCCCAATATCAGCATGAATTCCGGGTTCTGACGATGATTGCCAACATTTGCTGGCATGGTGACCGGCGTTGATGTATGTTTCATCAAGAAAATATATGTTGCGGTTTTGCGTTCTGTAATTTCTGATTTGTGTTAGATATTTTTTCCGCCACACTGTAATATTAGGCTGCTCTATAAGAAGAAGTCTCTTTGATTTGCATTTTTTGAAACGGTAGCCCATTTTGTGTAAAAGCTGTCTTAAATATTCCCGTCCACAAGTCAATATGCCATCCTTTCTCAAACTTGATAGTAACTTACGGACACTTGGTATTTTTTTGTCAACTTCGTAAAACTGATGAATTTTTCTTCTGATAACTCCAAGGTCAAAATCATCCACAACGTGTTTTTTCTTTAGAACTTTTGGTTTCTTTGGAAATTGAAATTTTTAATTGGCTTGAATTTTCAATTGATAAATAACCCGCAGAAATCACATTATGCACGGTTCTTTTGCTGTACCCCGTAGCCTCCGCAACGATTTTGGCAATATTCACATCATTTTTTAATTCAAAGCTTTCTTTGTCTGCTTTTCTTTTCATAAAATATTCAGCCACCTTAAAAATGGCAGTCTTTATATCACGAGATAACGCACGACCCATCTTTGAATATTTATCCCATGTGCGTCTGACATAGACAGTCCGATACAGATAACACTACCTGCCGCCACGAGCGTTGACGGCGCACTGACAGAGCGCAGCAGTCAATTCTCCCCCCCCGTCTCGCCGCGCACATACCTCAGGGAGTGCACAGCACTAATGGCTACACTATAGCAGGAGTAGTACCTAAGTTTACATCTTTATAAACGACCTGTTTGATCTGGAAGGAACTTATTATGAAACAACAAGGTTTCCGAAAGGTTTTAGCATAATCAATTAAAAATGTATCAAAATCCCGCAGTCTATCAACAATAGTTATTTGTGCAACAAGAGAGCAAAGTTGGTTTTTGCCGCGAGTGTTGATTTTGAATCCCGAGTAAGCGAAGGATTCTATATTTGAATCACGAGCGTAGCGAGTGATTCTAGGTTAGAATCCTGAGTGCAGCGAGGGATTCAAAGACACGAGATGCAAATAACTTTGGTCTCGTGTAGCACATACAACTTTTCACTTCAGCAGCGAGAACAAATAATGTAAAGGTAATAAAAAATACAACTTGGTAATATTTAAACCACATGTATATTTAAGACAGAGGAGCTCGTGGCTAAATAATAACAGCCGCACAGGTCGATCTTCAAGGTTAAGCAACGCTTGCCTAGGTTTTTCTGTGGATGGGTGATCATCTTAACATAACGAGTTTTCTCCGTGCCTCGGAAAGCACGTTAAGCCGTTGGTCCCGGCTGTCATTTGGAGATCTTTGGCAGTCGTTACGGATAGTCAGCAGCCAGTAAATCTGACCCCAGTCTTGCCATGAAGTACCGTGTTACCCCAGGTAGTGGGTTGTGGTGGTCTGGTAGGCAGCCGCTCCTCGTAAAATACTAGTATTCAGCTAAATCCGGCTTGACTGGAAGCCGACCCCAATATAGTTGGGAAAAAGGCTAGGCAGATGATGTATATTTAAGACATCATCACTGGATTCACTCATATTTATTTATTATTATTTTAATAATATCCAACGTGTATCGCACTTTGTAGCTAGCGAACAGAAGAAGAAAACAATAAAAACATTAAAGCCCGCTATTTTTTAAAGATGCGTTCGGAAATTGCACTATTACTAAATTATTCTGTCACAATAAAGATTGTTAAAACTTTAAATAATTATGTAGATACATGATAAACTTCGTATTTTTTAATTCAACATCTCTTTATTTGATCATAAAAAAATATAATTCGATTATTAAGAGAAAAGTCTAATAATTACATTTAAACCTTGATCTGAAATTTTATAGGTGACGTGTTTCCGAACGTTTTATTGTTGGTTTCTTTTTTGAGCCTATTATATATGGAATTTGAAAATCGAACTTTGAATCGACTTGTTTCTATCTCTCGCTCTTTTCGTATCGAAGTGAAAGTGACAGAACAAAGTGAAGTTCAAATCTTTCGAATGTTGTGAGTAGACCCAGCACTGACTCGGCATTTAAAAAAAATAATTAAAAAGTTACTTTGTCTCACGCTCGCAGCAAAATCGAATTTTGCTCACTGTCTTTAGACTGCAAAACATACTTGTTTGAGGTGCTGAGGTGAAAAATATCTTGGTTACTTAAACAACTGTTTGTATTTGGTACTTTTGGTCACAATACCAGCAATCAAAATGGAAGTTTAAACTAAACAACCGCTAACTATTGGTTTAATAATTATAGGTTCAGGAGCTAACTTCGGGTCTTGTTAACGAAATTATACGAATATTGGAGTCAAACGCCTGATTGTTGGGTTCCGTCATCTTTCCTTGCTGAATAATGTATATTGTTTGGGCCCATATGTTTATTTAGGATGATATTTTGATGAAATACCGAATAATATAATACTAACGTCCACCGAACAATCTTAACTGTTGATTAATGTAGGTCCTCGTGTATACCTGTCTTTATAAATTATTCAAAAGTATGTACAGTTAATACGGCCCTTATAATTATGAATAATAAGTGTATTGGTTCGATGACGGATTATTCGGGGTTTATACTGTCTTAACATTCATGTTTGGTAAGTGGATTAGTTATATTGAGACAGGTTAATGATATTATCATTAATTATTAGCACAGATGTGCCTTTTAAGATGTATACAAAAAAAAAATAGTATGTATTTTCTAATATTCAGCCCCTAAGGGATTTATATGGAAGATTAAGTTGCATGGAAAAACCTATTTTAATGCAGGCAAAACAACTGGCAAAAGAACTAGTACTATAATTAATGGGTTTTCTTACAACACTCTAATGTGACAAAAAAAATGTTTTAAAACATTTTGTGCATAAAGAGAAACACAACAAGATAAATGCCAAAGTTCAAAATGCCATCAAAAAAGGAACTTATGAGTGGGTTCTAGTCAATAAAAGTCTTACACGCCCGGGCTGGAGCTCCACCCTAGAACGAAAGAAACCACAGGATGATTTATCTCCTAAAAAACTGGATGGGACCCACTCACAAATACAACTTAACATATTGATGTTCCAAAAAAAATCCTTTTGAAAAATAAAAGAAAACTAAAAAAAATGTGTGCACTGTAGTACAGCATAAATTACATAAATATTTTATAATTATTATGTCGGCTTAGGAGCCCGATCACCGTAACCGGCCTATCCTTTCTAGAGACCCTACTTTGTAGATGATGAGTGGGCAATAAACTAGTAAGTTAAACAAACTATTCCAGACTACGCAAGTGATTTATTATGATGTAGGCTTTAGGTATTCACTTCTCAACGAGCTGTGAGACAGTTTCTAGTTCAATATTGCTGACGCGGCTGCCGACAGAGAAAAGGTTACTGTGTCTGTGCGGTTGTCACTTTCGACTGCTTCGCTCGTTTGAATTTAGCCCAGACTCAGTCAAGTGGTATGGTAACGTATTCGTTAACGCCCTACATACATGTACAATCAATCATTAATACACGTTTTAAGGGTCATATTTACAGGACTTTTTCCATAATAATCATCTCTTAAAAAAATCCAACAATGATATCTCTTCGTTAATTGGTGTGAAACAGAATTCTGAAGGCGCATAGCATGAACAGTAAAAAATCTACTGTAGCAACTCGAGGAGTGAGGAAGAAACGCAGGGCAGAAGAGGATGATAAGGGCCAAGGTTTTTCTACCAGAACTAGATACTCAAAGCGCTCCCGAAGGCATTTTCACAATGCATATTCAAAGATTTTATTCTTTGTAATATTATATTGCATAATATTGCTCATCCAGTTTAATTAGTGCATCACCAATCCACCATTGATGGCTTATAAATTAATACTCAAAACCGCAAGAGATGAGAAATCCTTTTACCCAATGGCAAGGGTAAAGCCAGAAGCCGATACCTGCTAGAGCCGCGGGAACGATTGGAAGAATAGGTAGGTGGGTTTTAGTCAGTGAACGTCTGACACACCCTGTATCTTCACCTAGACCTATTGTGAGTGAGGTTGGGCCCAACCTAATTTAATGACAAAATATTTAATCATTTCAGCCAGCCCAAGATACTTTTAAAAATCACACTTTTACAAATACAGCCTAGTGACCTAAAATTATACCATTATATTTAAACGGAATTTTTGATTTAAACAATCTCAAAAAACATTACCATGACTTTTATATTGGGTCATAATGTACAGCGATCTAAATTTAGGCTGGACTTTACGAAGCAAGAACGGAAGAAGTAATTTGAAGACGAAAAAAAAAATTACCAGAAGAGAAAGTCATAGATACCAGTGTCATATTGGGTGCAATATAGAACATAGCAAATTTGATTAGAACGCCTACGGTACAGCGACAAAGCAGATAGTATTTAAATAAAGGCACGTTTGGTTTTACCAGACGCCAGGGAAATCAATGATCCGGATTCATTCCGAGCTCACTCCACCGTTGACCTAGTAAAAGAACACTGTTGTTCCGACTAAAATTAATAAAGTGGAAAGCTGCATCAAAATAAAATGTGCAAAAGATGATTTAAAATTTATTAAATGTTGTGATAAATTCCATGGCCCAAGATTGGAAGTTTCAGTAAGATTGTTGTGTTGTGAAGAAACTCTTGCGATGTTATGGAAATTGTGATTCACTTGTTTTTATTGCGTACGTACTTTTTGTTCAGAATAAAATCTTTTAATAAAAAAAAAACATTTTCCTCATAATTATAACCATGAAAGATAATTATCAACTCCCCAACCTATTCCCAACTATTTTGGAGTCAGTTTCCAGTCAAACCAGGTATGGCTGAATACGGCTTACATAGAGCGACTGCCTATTTGACTTGCACAACCCAGAATAACACAGCTAAAAACCACTTAGAAATATTCTCTTGTCCTGCTCTTTGTACACTAGATCTTACATCGTGAAACACCTTTTCAAATCAATCTTTAAGGCTGCCAGTGTCATTGGATTCTCGTCAAAGTTATTTAAAATATCTTACTGGAACCATCAACAAAAGGAAGAAAAATGGATATTAAATGTTTTCGTTAAGCTTAACATTATACCTATTCAGACCACTTTATGAAACTTTATAGGCTCTAAAAAGCTTATCTTTAAATTTGAGTCGAGAAATTAACATTCAGTAATTGGATAAGTACTTAGATATATTTTTTTATGTTCGACAAACAATTGCATTTTTAAAAACAACAAAAAGAAGTCTTTACTTTTTACAAATAACAGCCATCAAAACAAAGTACGCTACAAGAAAATGATTTCAATTTCCGATGTTTCATTCACTAAAAACCGTTGCAATATTTTTGAGTCAACACCTGAGCGCTGGGCAAACAAGAACTAAAAGCAAAAAGACTACAATGGCCGCCAACGCTGGCTTCATTTTTAGCATGAAAGAAAAAATATGATGAGTAAACCGAAGTGCGGGTGTCCAGCGAAGTGTTTCCAACGGAATTTAGAAATAAATAAATGTTGTACTGGGTTTAGGAGTGTGGTGACGGTGTTTTCCAAATGGTAATGATGATATGATTAGGAAAGGCACCTTTGTGATGATAATGGTACCTTATGGCCTGGTACTGTGGTAAAAGACACGCTCACTAATAATTACGTTTATTAAGTTAAACGTAATTATTAGTGGTAAGGTTACAACAATTTTCAATAACAACAATTATTTCCTGTAAAGTTCCTTGGCTAGCGATAAACTAATTCCAAAGATGCTTCGATATTTAAAATAATTCCTGTAATAATATTTGAAATTTTGTCGTTATTATCGGGAAGCAATGTGAAAAACTTTCCATTAATGTAGGTAACCCAGAGGTAGGTGTTTCAGGTAAAGGCTAAAAATAGAACACAACCATTTTAAAAACGGTATTAAAATTTTTCCTCAGATTTATGTATTGGTATCAGAACTCTCAAGTTGACCTATAAATTAACTCAATTCCACAGAAATTCAAGCAAAATTTTGTACAAAATGTAGCTAAAAGAGAATTGATTCCCTTTAAGGTGGCGCTCCTAAAGTTAATCAAGTTAAAAACGTGGAAAATTCTCCGTCATTTTATGTCGAGAATTCTTTATACCTACCTCAACTGAAGAAGCTTGGGTAAAGCAAATATTTGCTTTATAATCGTATACAGCGTATTCCATTTGATATATCATTTTATTTACCTGAGTAATGAAAATATTTCAATTACAATTTATCTTTATGAAATTATAAGAATTTCATTTTGAATATAATGTGAGCGCGCTATGTGGAATGCATTCAAACGAAATCAACAAACAACGTAGATTTTGATACCAATAATAGCAAACTGTGTAACGAAAGGATACAGACAGCAGTGTCTATAGATTGTGGATTGCATATTCAATTCCGAACTAAAAGAAGATTGCTAAGTTTTAATCTCAAGGGATTTATATAATTAACGGATTTAATATAAAACCGGAGTTAAATAAGAAAACCAAACCGCCCAACACGAAGTCTGTTTTTGATACTCTACTTTTTATGATTTCTTTGAGGTAATTAAAAGACAAAAATAACATTACTAGAGTTTTAGTACTATTTACAAGTTCATTATTTACTATCAGTCGATATGTTTGATATTTGAAGAAAAACAAAATTCACAAATGAATACAATCTTATACATTTTTAATTTTCTTTAACGCTCTTTCATTATTATTTATTATAGACACAACAGTAACCACAGTTTTTTTGGGATAGTGGCCAGTTTGTTTTTTGTATAAACTCGTTTGATGTTCGTTCATTTTAATTTACTTTTTTTGCTTTGGCTCTAAAATTCAAATCATATTGTTCCCTAGGGATTGCCCATACTACATTAGATCCCTAGGGACAGAATAACTAGATTTTTTGATGATAGTTGTATTTCACATAAAAAAAGGACATCGAGTAGGTGGAGTAAAAAATTATAAACTCTTTAATGATTTTGAAGTGAATTGTCATTTTTTGGTCTTATTTGCTCGTGCTACTTACTTGCATACATGGCTAGAAATCGCCTTGTTGATAATGATGTATGGTATGTAATATACCAACTCCGTAGATACCCTGAAGGCAATTTCTTCGACACGTGACTTTTGTATTTTTTTTACTTTGATAATTTTTCATCATTTAATGAGTCAGTTTGATGAGTCAGTTAAATAAATAAATAATTGTCATTACAAATCAGTGATGATTCATCCCCGGTATACCATTTCCATCTTCGTTAGTAACATAGCAAGACAAATAAAAACCTATTTTTTTTCTTATTCACATGATGAAAACCACATTCGGCCCTCTTCAATTAATTTGGTTTGTTCAAATATTCATTTTATTTGTCTATTAAAACCGTGTCACGCGATGATAGTCTGAGGTCAAATTATTCGATAATCTTTATACTTGTCCTACTTATGTTCACTTTCACAAGCAGGCTTACGATCGGTCTAGTCAGACTTATTCTCTCAAAGTTGAGGCCTAAACCACAACGGACTGACCGACTTTCAACTTATGTTTAACACCCGCCATAATTACGGCGGGAAGTTATGTATGCTGGCGTAGCTAACGGTCTCGGCCCGCCAATGCGTCACGCCAGGGCGCCCCCGGGCAACGTAAAACACGTTTGCTAAGACCCAAAACCCACCTGTGCTCCTATATTCTATAAATAAGTACCTACGCTCACCGCGCCCCGTAGGGACAATTTATTCTATTTATTTATGAAGTGAAATTGTGAAAAATATCATCATTATTCTTTTATTATGAGCATTTTTTGTCATGGTAATTTCTATCATTTTCTTGATAAATATGGCCACTTGAAATAAGAACGTATTTGCACTTAAATTGTTGATATTAATATCAAAAGATTTGCGCAAGACATCTGGCACCTGTATTAGGCACACAATGAATCAGGTTTCAACAAATAAATCTAATAAAATAAGTCTTAAATCTTCTTGCAAAATATATGGCAGTCTTATTTGCAAAGTTAAAGCTGAGAAATTGCATCACGGTGAAATTCTCTAAAATTTTTACTCTAAAATTGGGATTAGCTAAATAGTGGTAGATTGTGAAATGTGGTTACAAGCTCATCTCATGAGGAATTACAGCGTTGAATCTGCGGTGACAATGGCCGTTCTGTACACGGTCCGAATTATTTTCGTTGTAGTAAAAAGTTGCTGTAAAACCTCCTTTGAATTACGGGCGAGAGAAAAAAAAAACTCCAATCCTGTATTACTCGAGAATAATGCTGGAACACACGAGCCTCTCGAAAAAATACATCAGCGAAAATTGTTTTCCGCCCGGAGGTAGAATGTTTGCGAAGATTACTTTCACTGATCGTAGGCCGCGGACGATTTTCTTACTTTATGAGACGAACGGGCGAGGCGAGGAGGTGAGAATAGTTCAGCTGGGTAATAGAACGTGTTCTTGAACTTTTCCTCGCTTTTTCTATATATCTCGGATCTACGATAGTGTCGTGGGAGGCATTTTGTATCCCGGACGATATTCGTAAAACGGCTCTACTTCATCTATGAGACAGTAGCGAATGATAGCGTTGGTTGGACAAGAAAATGATGGTTCGTAAATAATATAATATTCTAATACTTTAAATGCTAAAAAGATATTTGGGTCAACGCAATGTGACTGTTCCTAAAAGACCCTAGGCTGATAAGATTTTCGTTTTTCCTGAATTATCCTACATGAAGGTGTTTGGGTCGGTTTCCCCTAAGGGGAAAGAGACGGGCCCCGCCATACGCCCGCCTCCGTAGTTCTCATCCAGGTGACTTGGGCAAACTCCCGCCGACATGAAATGGATTCCCAAGAATTGTATCTCTTTGTCCCGACTTAGAAAGCTAAGGGACAAGGAGGGGAAGGATAGAAAACAATGCTAATTTCAAATAGGGTAGGGAATCCATTGGTAAGGTGATAAGGAAGGATAATCTACTTTTAGTTGTACTAATTTCAAACACAATGTAATTATTGTTAATGAATAAATATGATGACGATGACTTTTAAGTTATGAAAGTTAAGAGACTGAGAGGGAAGCAAAAGGGTATATATGACACGTGCCGCTTGTATTTGCAAATTATCCTACTTTGGAATTATTTTGATTCTCTTCGCTCGTGTATGTCCTGACCAATCCTACGGCATAGGGTTGTGAGGCCTATGCTATTGGATAAGACACACTTCCCATAATTAGCTCCATGATTAAAACAATGTAAAACTTAAACAAGCGTGACGCATCGTCAGTCGTCACAGAACTACTTACAGTTGCCTTGTTTCACGCCGAAGTGGTTTTAATAAATCGTCACTTCACACTTCCTTACTCTACCCTAAGTGAGGACAACATAACGTCCACGTCACCGAGCTACGTCTAGCTGCGGAGGGTTTCATGATAAGTGTCCAATTTGCGTATCTCGCTAAATATTATTTTTTTGTATCAGTAAGAGGCCTACGGGGGCCGGGTGTGTTTTAACGAGATACGGTCCCTAGCGTTCCTTAGAACGTCTGTAATTGCAGTTTAAGCGTCTCTGCGGGGTGCTACCCCCAACTCCCGGAAGTGCGCGAGAACCAAAGGCAATGTAAAGTATTCTGCTGTCAGTCAGTTCTTAGGGTAGGTAGCCTTCACTAGCGTTTGATGATTCGTAGATCATTACAGCTCAAGCTGGTCCTAACATGTAGCGATTGTTACTCGGTTCAGCCTCCTAACATCAGTTCGTTCGTGATTATGTCAGATATGCTGATAAGTTTCAAGCATGCTGATAAGCGTCAAGTATGCAGGACTATGTAAGGTTCATTCCATGTGAAGTTCATTCCAAGCAAGGCTTTCCCCGAGTTCCCTAACATCAAACGCAAGCTCAGGTCACCTTGTCATAGGGAGGAAAGTAAGGGATGAAACCGACAACACTCATCCTTTCAGTCACCAGCACAGTCGCTGAGATTCACTCGCGTACTTACACACATCACGCTAGTAGCAAACCACAATCAGCGCTCGTCCATCCGTCTTTCAACTAACACACACTCTGTGTATTGTAAGTACTAATCAAACCTAAACTGGACTTAGTCCATAGGTATCTAATATTATAACACAGTACGAGCTCTTCTAAGAATTATCTCAAGTTATAAGCCCGACGGTATTCACCGAGTCAGCTAGCCTAGCTCGCTGCTGCTGCTGGACGCTCTTGCGCGTATAATAACAACAAATCACTCTAGGATAAATTAGAATAATAAAGGACTCACCCATTCACGCCAACAAACACACTCACTTACACACTGCCACTTTAAATACTAGATCAGTCTAATCTGGACTTGGCACTCCTAAGAATTACAACGGACTCTGCCCTATAGTATTATCAAGTAACTCTAACTCGCTGCTTCTGAGCGTCCTACTTCTACGCCGGCCTAAAACCAAGGCGTCCTATTCTAACTCGCTAATGCTGGACGTCCGACCTCTCCCGGGCTCTGAAGCTAAGTGTCCTATCCTAATTTTCTCTTGCTGAACGTCCAGCCCCCATCGCGGTCCCAAGCCATGTGTCCTCGTGGTGCGGCCATCTCTCCGACGCGCCTTTGCCACACGTGGTAACTCACCATTGTCCGAACTTTCTAGAATCGCTTAATGGTCGTTTTTGTCTAATTTCTTAAGGGTTTCGTCTGGGTCTGTTTTATGTTTACCAGATGTTTTATTATTTTTAAAGAGTCGAATATTGCACTTGTTTCCTTAGAATTATGTTTAAGTATTTCTTTGGCTTGGCCCTTGCTTTTTGTTCGTTTGCCATTAAAAGGATAATTGATGAGTTTCAAAGTGGCCCATGGCGCCATGCATGATGTCTAAAGAAAAATATATTATAATATTTTGTTATTAATTTGGAGTAAGTGACAGACAGTCACAGCAAAAACCTTGAAACATCAAACACCTGATAAACAGTTTTCAATATACCGTTAAGGTTAACATATCCTTACGGCAACAATACCGGGGTCTCGAAAGTACCCTCATAAAACGAATAGTTTCCAATTACCAAAAAATGTACAGTCAGCCTTCAAAAAACCTAACCCTTTTTGTGGTTCGATCGAAATAAAACGAGGCGGCCGCTTTGCCAGATTCAAGCTCTAGTTAGGATCCGGCCGCTACGTCGCATTCAAGCACAAAATGGAAAACCCGGAAAGGTACCCCAAGGACCGAGTGAGGGTCTTTATGTAAATTCGCAGTGTACAAAAGGTGAAGTAATGTGAAAGAGAGATTGGGATTCTCCGTTTTCACGCTCCGACGTTGAGCCGAACTAAACTCGATCGACACAATTTAGAAATAAAAAAAATTACCTCTCTCTAGAATTAAAGACAAATACGCTGAAATTCAAACATGGCGTAATTTTTTTGCGAGAACTGTCTCCATTTCTGTTTAACAATAATAAAAGAAAAAAAACTAACTCATTTATTACATACAGTTCTAATAAATGAGTTAGTTTATTTTTTATTTTTTTATTTCTTGAAAAACCTGTTCGGCATAGAAACAATAAATTCATATGACATACAAAGCCTGGAGCACTGGCGTAGGGTAACCAAACTTTCATTATTTTATGAGATGTAGTTCGGATAATGTTGGAAGGAATCATACGACTTGATTCCGTCATCGTCTTTCCACTATCGGACCACCCCGGCGTACTGCGAGTGTCCACCCTAACATTGTTGACACTTCACCGCGAATATCGACGGGCTGGAACAATTTACCTGCTGCGGTTTTCCCGTCCGATTATAATTTAAATGTCTTCAAGGCTAAATTGAATAGGTTTTAGTAAACTAATGGGCTTCACCATCAACGATTGTATCACTGCTTATCATTAGGTAGGACCGCAGACAAGCACTAGTGTACATTATTTTAAAAAAAGAACATCCCTTCATCCACAGTCTTTCAAAGATATCTCTTATGTCAGACACTAATAGTCCAAACATTTAACCAATCACCCTTCCCCACGTAACGCACGCAATAAACGCGCAAAACGAAACGGCACCAATAAGTAATCGTAGCAACATAATTGTAATAGACCACCAAACGTAGTCGAGGGACCACAAGTTACGGAACGTACTGTAACTGCGAATATCGGTGTCGAAATGCTCCCGATGGACGAACCTAGTACCCGGTACTGTCCATAATATAATATATACCCGTAATAAACATAGTTTACGCTATCAGTTTCTGGTATTAGATTGGTTAATCGTTTGTTATAAATAAGATAGAGAGTTTTCGAAACAATTGGGTATTTGCCTGTGTTATTTTTGTGTAATGCTAGGTTTATGAGCTTTTGTATGAAATCTAAGAAAAAGTCGCATTATTTTGGAATATGCGTTTTCGTGGAAATTTTAATAATGTGTCTCAAACGGTATGCGATATTATATGTATGATATCGGACTTCCTTCCAGAGACGTTAGACAAAGAAAATAAATAATACAATCATAATTATATCAGTTAGTAGTAGTCAGTTATCCAACTACGTTTTATTTAGTGGTGGCAAATTATCCATTAACATCAAAACATATTGGCTCGCAGGGCCGATGCTTGCTGAGGCTAAAGAGAAACGTATGAAAGGGTGACTCGTGGTATAACGAAAATGGCAACTAACTGTAGCATAGATGTGGTTTCAGTTGGTAAAAGTCTGATACGCTCTCCGGCTCCATACTAGAGAGAAGTTATTGGATAATTCCTCACATAAAAAAACCTAGTTATTCAACTACGTTACGATCGGCTTCTAGTTTAACTCAAGCATTTTTCTCATCGATTGTACTTATACGAGCCAATTTACTTACCACAATATCAGAATGGAAATGTTTATTTGTTAGTTGCTATCTATATTTTGTTACCATGGCAATCTTCAGAAATAATGATTGGCTCATGATAGAAAAACATTGGTATGGTATCAATAACTGCTTACACAATCAACTTATCTAGCGTTTTCTCAACTAAGTTGGAATCGGCTTTGTCAAACCGTATGCTACTGGATACTAGCTGGATTGGACATAGAGTGACCGCCTATATGACTTTTACATCGCAATAAACTGGGAAAAAAATTGGCATGATTACGGTCGGATTATCCTGCTTCTGATTTTTTATTAGTGATAGGCTCAAACTTGACCACCATCTTATCTGATGGTAAGCGATGATGTGGTTGACGGTGGAACATGCTTGCCAAGTATAACTTCTATTTACTCTTCACTTGAAGACCCCTAAGTTGTAGCCATCAGAAAACACAGAGTCCGACAAGAAATTTCAGTCAGCTATACGCACAATGTGTGTGTTCCTAAAACGTTTTTGGGCATATGGGTGGGATGTCCACCATGTATCAGTATTGTCATACGTCTGGTAGTCCGATGGTGGAACGGGCTTGGTGGAGTCAACTTATACAATTATTAATTAACCTATCACATACCCACAAAACGAGACACAATAGTAAAACAATAACAGCGCGGTCTCATAGGACCGGTCGGGGATTCATGAATTAATCGTATCGACAGTTAAACACTTTCAAATGAGAATCGGTACTAATGGTATAAAGTCAAAAGTCTGTAGTTACTGAACAACATACCCTGAGGTGGATATATAGCCTAACTTAGAAATTCAACCTTTTGTGTAATGAATAACAGCCAATGCTTTTAAGGAATAAGAATAATGTATTGGACATTTGTTTTCACCTAGGTATCAAATAGATACAACTACAAAAAGGTACAACAAAAGCAAACTAAATGACTCGAACGAAAAAGATAACGAGAAAATATAAAAATAGTATTTACTTCTAGATAAGCGACCATGACATTAAGTACAATAGAATCGACAGCTCTATAGAATTCATGTTCCAATTCTTACCAAACTTCCAAGAAGAAAAAATAAACACTCTAAAAGCGTTTTCTGTGTCATAGGTGGATATAAAAGATAGTCATTTCAGAAATTACTTAATACAATTGATACAATTTTTTTTGTTTCCTACAATATTAGACCTTTAACAGCCAGTGCGAGTACGGTGCTCTGGACCAGACGATAGCCCATTTATTAGAATGCCCAAAGTGTCCCTACATTTGCACTTTCGAGGACTTAAGAAACACCACTGACGCCGCTACCAATAATTAAAAAAAATTAATTGTAAAAGAATTTTTTATTTCAGGAGATGATCTATCCACTTGCCAAAAATGTTGTACCAATTCGTTCGGCTGTTTAAGCGTTAAGAAGCAACAAATATAATATTTACTAATGTAATAATTTAAAAAAATACTTTTTAACCCAAAATAATTATCTACTTCAACATTTAATATCGCTATAAAATTATAGTCTATAGAAGCTTCAATAACTCACTTATTTCTCAAGTAGACGAGAGAAACTCAAATATAATTTACTAAACCTGCTACAATCCACTACAACAGCACATATATCCCTATATGTATGCAACTGAGAACTCCGTCTAACTCGGTAACTTGAAATTTAGCGCGTTCTCGAGAATATCGGCACCCTACCGTGATTGGCAGACGATAGTAATATTATTAATACACTCATGTAAGCGTCTTAATGCCCCTATGCCTACTTGTAACATCGCTGAAGGGGATTGTAAAATAATTACTACAGATTTGAATTCTATATTATCATTATAGAATACAGGGTTTTCTAATTCTGTTCAGAGAAGGTGATTAAATAATTTGAGTTATAGAATGCCTTGTCTTGTAATCCTATTAAAATTAACAAGGTAAGGGCTCTTAAAGGCATGCAGCTAGATGCCAAAATAGTCTAAAACTCTGATTAACTTGGTATATTTTGTTCTAGATATTATTGTTTTTTTGATTGACGGATTCGGGTACCAAACGATACTTTTGTAAGCATGTTTTTTTCTGATCGAATACCTCCTAAAAGCAAAGCGGAATACCGTGACAGGTATTTAATAGAAGCTTGAAGAAAATACAGTCAAGTGGTTTTTGTTTCTAATAATTAATATTTTTTTAAAGGAGAGATGAAGTAGGACGGCTGTCAAACCGCTAGGCATATTTAATGTTTTATATATACTCTGATAACATTTTTAATTTATATTGAATAATATGAGAATAAATACGATTATTAGATGTCGAATAGTCTTTAATTACTTTAACCTGTGGCGCTCCGTGGGGACCGCCATTATTTATTATTTATTTATTTATTTAATATTAATAAATTAATATAAATAATATTAATAATATAAACTGTTATTGCTCTGTTTCTGTTGCTTCTGTAATTATACTACTAGAATATAATTTTTATTCGGTCAGGTTTTGGTGGCACAATTTTTTTCCAGCGGTTCTCAAAGTTAAAAGGTAGTTACTTGTTTACTGGCACGTTTTTGTGCCACGGGGTCCAACAGGTACTCTAAATATATGGTGGATACGCTGGGTAGAAAAGTCCTATAGGATCTCATATATGAAGCTGAAAGTATACAGTTCTTGTTTAAGTATATGAAAAAAACACAAACGCAATGTAACTTAACCAAAATATAATAACGATTTTTACTTTGTCGATGCTAATGAAAAGTGTTTAAAAAAAGAGTAGCTAATTTAAAATGTGATAAATTTTCTCCTTCCTTCAATAAATTTGCTTAACCTGTGTAAGGTTAAGCAAATTGATTGAGTACCCAACTGTGTAAGGTTTCAAGTCTATCCAAGTACTATATTCTCCTCCCACTCAATAAATTCCATATACGTCACGTCTTTACATATCTACAAATTATTTTAAGTGAAATACCGACGAGAATGTTTCGAGAAACCCAAGTATTAGCGGTTAGTACCTTTGTTCCCAAAACAGGACAGTAGTTCTCATCTTGGTGATAGTTGAAGCGACACATCAAGTTTGAATATTTGGCTCGAATTGGACAGCTGAATCTAAAATGGGTAACTGGTGTATTGTTTTGTGTCGTACACGCTCGACTTGCTAACTACCTCGTTATAGGCTTAGAGGAACCTATGTCAAAAGCTATTGAAACTTATATTAAATACCAAATAGACTAGAATACTGTAATACCTTATACCTGGAAGAAGAGCTATGTGAATGGGATTACGTTGTCTATTTCTAGTTCACTTCACACCCACTGAACATTTCTGAGATTACTTCAGATATTACATGTTTGAAATTGTTTCTGATTTTACTCGTACATTGGTTTCAATATAACTTAACTTTCTTTTGTTATACTACACTACGGTTATGAGAAAACTTTCCTAATTAAATCAAAACATGGTTAACCTTTAAGATAATTTGTTTGCAAAAAAAATCTACTCTGTAATCTATCGGTCCCATCGACTGTCTGTTCTGCGACTTATGTTCACGGTGCGGGTACTGGAAGACGCAGCATTTGAAGGCTTCCCTAAGGTAAAACGATCACCTGGTGAAGGTCGCAAGAATACGAAGGATACGAGACGTACAGGACCAGTCAAAGCGACACTTAGGAAAGTCAATATCAAACTGTAGGTACGTTCGGAGTATTTCAGCTGAGAAAATGAAAATTCGCTTATAATGTTTCCCGTGGGCGAAAAAAGGAAGCCCACAATGAAAGTCAGAACGTCAAGCTCCTGATATATTATATGATATTATAAATAAAGCTTAATAATCTTCGCAATGTGACGTAACGCTGACGTCACAGGATGACAGATGACGTGAGCCTCAAGCGACGTTCTGTCGGCGGATATCACAGATCCCTTCGCGTAATATAAGCGCATATTACTCCTACGTTGAATTCTGTCATTCTGTTTCGGATATTCGGATATCAAGCCTCTATAATTGTGTGTTGCGTCATCATTTCGTTGATGCGTTGGGTTATGTGCGTTGATTAAAAGGAAGCTGTTGAAATACGGAATAAACGTTTCAGGTGGCCTGGGTAAGAGACGACAAATTTAAAAAAAGAAACACTGTGTTCCTCGTACATTGCCCCGCTTTAGGAAATAACAGCTGCAATGTAGGAGTATTCATGAACATGTAAAGTTACACACACAGGCCACCCAAACACGTATCTGTAGGCCATACAAATATTTGTTCCGTGCGGAAATTGAACCTGTGACAAGCAGCGTTGCATCCAAAATGAAAAAGGAGAACGGTCGTAATGATTACAAGCGTTTGCAACAGTGGGACTACATAAATTAATGAAAAAGGTATATTGGTGGAAGTATGATAGGTGCGATTTACTATCAACGATTGCATCACTGATTACCATCAGGTGGAATCGCAGTCAAACTACTAATTTACAGTTTACTACAAAATTTTTATAATTATGAGCCTCTCGTGTCCCACTGTAGGTTTCTCTTTTGAGCCAGGTTTTTTTTTTGTTAAAAGGTCAAGAACAGTCATTATTTAGTTTTAACAAACATTCTAGGATTAAAACTCTCTAAGACATATTTACCTTGAAGATATTTTAATTTTAATCTCAACAGAAAAAAACGCAATTCCTTTTCACATGTGTTACAGATTTTCATTAGTGATTTGGGACCTTTGTTTTATTGTTGTACCTAAGAGCAGACGTAACCTAAATACTGAGTTACTAGGCCCTGGAGTCTGGAGTTGCTAGGTTTATTACTAGGCCTATTTCTTAGAGAAACTACAGCAGTGTGCTTCTTATTTTTAGCATTAATATTATAAAGGCGAAAATTTCTACTCTTATGTACTCGTGTGTTTGTTCGGAAGTCAGCGTCAATCCTGAAAATCCTTTTCAACATTCTCTTCTCCACTAAACGCAATCGTTTTTCATCCATCTTTTTTACAACCCAACAATTTAATCCATATTTTATATGACAGGTTTTATCAAGAACTTGTAGATTTAATCCTAATCTTAGTTTGAAGATTTAAGTCTTGAGTCTACAAGTCAAGAGTGAATAGATTGCTTCTAGCAAGCGTGCTCTGTCGTCGGCCACATCATTGCTTACCACCACGCATCGTAGCGGTCAAATAGAGAAGAGGAGCGAGCCTATAAATAACAATAAAGAAAAAAGATATTTCTGACGATTGCCATGGTAACTAAATATATGTAGATAGCGATTGGCAAATAAACGGTCCCATTCTGATATCGCAATAAGTAAATTGGCTCGTATAAGTAAAACCGAAGAAGAAAAATGCTTTGTTCTAAAACTGTCATCTGTACCTCCGCTTCCCCCTGAGGAGTTGATATTATTTTTTCAAAGGATATTTTATTTTCACTGAAACCCCAACGAAATAAAGGAGAACGCTTTCATTTCAAGGAAAATCGTAATAATAGCTGCTTTTTACCTGTCATCGATGTCTGTTCTTGATTATACTTTTGTTATACTGAAATCTTTTGTTTGTTTTTTTCGCAGTGTCAGATTAGGTACCGGTCCTATGCTAATGAGCTAAAATACAGAAATTCTAGTCTGATTTGTGTCAAACGGTATCTTTGAGTGAGTCTTTTTTATAAGGAACTAGCTTGCCAGTCGCTTTGCCCTTATGGATATCGAAAATCATTCTAAGCGAAAATATTTCCGAGATAAAAAACATCCTATTCCAAAACAAGTTTCTTTTGTTGTTTTTTTGGCTTAACCAAATTCGTTCAGTAACTTCAGTGACAAACATATGATACACGAAAACCTGTTTTATTTTCTACCAACAATTATTTCTGAAGTCTTTGTTAACATTAAGAAACAAAAAATAAAGATAGAAGTTATTTAAATTTTTTTGTATATGGTTTTGGGCGTTGGTAATGTATTTTGGGTAACTGTACTATTCTTTGTGACTTGTTAACGATACATGTTGGTTCATTATTTCACGGAAACCTAAAGTAAAGTCAGGGTTTAGTTTCCTTTATGGACGCCCAAATTGACCACGAAGGTTTGAATATTGAATGCTGTGGCTTGCGACTTCTAGCCTTATTCAAGTTGTTGACTAGTGCAGGTTGCCACAAGCCAACCCAGTATATTATAGTTCTATGTTGCTTTAAATGAAACCACAGCATTTAGTATTAATGGCAGTTGGAAGACTTTGATTAAAAACAAGTTATTCAAACGAGTTTGATAAATATTTTGATGTCGTCAGACCCATGACGTGAAATTACCCATTCAGGCAATTCTTCTTAGGTCTATGAGAGATGGCGATAGTATTTGAACAAGTCGATGTTAGAAAATTTTATGGCATAAAAATCTGGTTTGGGCAACTCCAATGCTAAATTGTCAAACTCAAAGACGTAAATGAAGATGATGATATTTGGGAAACCCCACAAAACAAAAACAGAAGTTGAACAAGTAGGCAAGTAAAGTTGCACACCCCAAAATATTCTAGTTATTACAAGAACTTATGCGGAGTACCTAATATTATCAAACTTTCTGTTGGAAAGTTTTCCACTTCTCACTATTATTACAGCAATGCTTGTTATGTTAGAAACTGTATATACTATAGTCAACACGAATGATAAACAATGTGAAAGAATGATAGCAGAGGGAATGGTGGCTTGTAAAGCCCGCATTCTGATATGGCTTATGTTTATTTTCGATTTCACTTCACTTAGTATACGCGAAGGCGGGTTATAAGATTAAATTTGATGAAAACAGATGAAACGTAAACATTTTAATAAGAAAATTGGATGTCTTGTGTCAATTTCGAGATGGAGATGGATTTTTTAATAGGTTTGCGGTGGAAAAAGATTAAATGTATGTAGTTATGTTTTAATTCAATTTCTTTAACTAGAATGAGAAAGGCTGGGCCATTTAGAATATTTTGGTATTTTTTTACAGGACTTTTTATATTTCAGTTAGCATTTTTTTAAAGCAAATCAGAAATTACTGACGTGTTAGTTTTTTTTTGCGTATACTGTATCTATTGCACGATTATCACACATGAGGGTACCGTGTGGCATTAGCTTCCAATACGTTACACATTTAGTTCCTACGTTAGTTTCCGCAAAATGTATAACCGTGCCCTATGCATTACATTGTTTTTAGTTTATGGTATTCTGTTGTGTAAGTAAATACTTAGAGGACGATGTATTTAATAAAAGTGACGTTGTGTGTAATAACATTTTAATCCTATTTTAAGGTGAAAATAAAAAAGAAGATACGTTAAAAACTAAAAAACCGCTGACAATACTTGCGTATCTACAAGACTTCAAACCTGGTCAAACATTGAAAATACCAGCTTTTCTTATATCTCCAATCATCATTGTGCCTAAAACGAATAAAGAAGGTCAATTAATAAACAGTGATGTAAATTTTGACGAAAACAGTGCAATAATCAAGAAAATTATACCAGTGAGAATTGTACTGAATCGCACTAAAGCAGATGAAGAAAACAATGATATTGAAGTGAGTTTTAGACAAGCTTTAAACAGAGGTGGTGCTGATAAAAGTGATGGTATTGGAAATAAAACAGATATGACGGCTGCACAAAGCGCAGGTATGGTTGAAAACATTACTATGGAAAACACGACACAAGAAAATGAAATGACCACACCTGAGGCAACAACAAAAGCAGAGGTTAATCTTCAGAATGTAACAGAACTTACAACTACTGAACCTGGTATACTATACCCGACGGCAGTTTATAGTGACCAAATGGTTGATACTTTAACAATAACAAGCAAACCACCAACCTCTTTTTTGTTACCACCTCTACTAGACGAAGAATGGAAAAACTTCACAGTAACTGCTGATATAAATATAACTAAAGCAAATACCACTGAAGCAATGGACAATTCAGATAATACTACTTTGTCTCAATCAGTAAATGAGACTGACAGTACAATAAAAGGTCCCTATCCACCTGCCTTGTACCACAATGGGAAGATCGATCAGGTATCAATTACGACAAATTCTTATACAAATGAATCACCTTTGCCTCCGCCACGAGATGATCGATGGAGGAGCTTCTCTTCATTGGGGGAGATGTTTTCGACGTCGTTGAGTGAATTTAGGCCATTAGCAGGTTTGTATTACGACGGCTTTTTGCATCGACCTCTGCCTAATAGGAATCCCGGTTTTGTTCCGTACAATCAATACTTTCTTTATCAGTAGATTTATTTGCCGTGGTTTTTAATAAATGTAATATTATTGTGTTACTTTTGTTTTTTTTTTATATTTATTATACTTTGACTAGATCAAAGTAACCAATTAGAGCCTAAAGTTATAATAATTGATCGCGTAAAGTAAATAATTAATGTGGAAACGCTTACATTCTATTTCAAATACGATTGAATGTTTCTGGGCTTAATTTTGTCTGGAAGTTTAGTTTTTATTTAATGGCCCATTCAAAATTGTTATAATGCAACAAAATAATAATAAAAGAGCCCAGCATACATAATCTAATAATAATAAATACATAATCTTAAAGAGTAGTTGTAGTTAGTTGTTTTAGGTGTATTTGGCGCTTACATTTTTTTATTAAAAATACCATTGCATTTAGTGACAGGTCTGCTAGTAACACATCATGAAATAATACTCTGATGCAAAAGCCAACTTCTTGTTATTTAATTCGATAGAACTCAGAAATCAGTGTTAAAATTCATTGCACGCACGTACTAAAAAGTATCGATTGAGTTGCTTCCTCACTATGTATGTATATGACAACGTTCTCACATTTCGAACAGTGGCAGCATCATAAAATTCGAACAATGCTGGTAACTATAGCAACTCGACAAGGCTCTAAAATTGGTATTGTCAGTACATACTCGTAAAGCAAGCATCGGCTTTTGTATCCAGAGTCATGTGTGTAACATTGTTACGTGAAGATCGACACTAAATTAGTGCCGTTTTATTGCTGGTCGCAACCCGATCCACTTTAGTACGTTTCGTGTTTTAGAATCAATAAAATTGTTTGTGGTTTTAACTTCGGTAGTGTCCTTGCATTTTGTGAAGTTTTTAAAGACATTGAAGTCGTTAGTATTAATGATGGTGATATGTTTGTCATCAACATCACATCATCAACACCACAGCTGGGCATACATTATGCCTCTCTTTTAAAGCCAATTCCCATAGTCTGACTTATCCACATTCAACTTTTGTGTATAGTTATGTTTATCCACCTTGACATTGTAGAGCTTAGAACATACAGTTGACCCCCGGTAATCCGACAAACGTTCTGCAGGGCGGTTTCAAGCTATGGAATGAATCGCATTATAGAGTATACCACAAATACCTTATAGTCCGAAAAGAAGTACCTTGTAATCTGACACTTAACAAATCGAAGTCAGAAGATTCTACATGAACTACAAATCACTACTACTTGAGCACAATTGCATAATTTGTGGCGCGTACAAGTTACAATCTATTCTATCGTGGTATATTACGAGTAAATGTATGGGATGCCAGAATACCGGGAGTCCGCTGCAACAAATCAATGTAAAGAGAACTTTAAATTTAGAAGTAGGTACATAACAATAGTTCGTATTTAAACTTGCTGCGTCCATTACCAGTTTGACAGCGACGCGGATACCTTAGCCAAAAATAGACGATTAGTCTTGCTAAAAGCCCATTCAGTGGACATTTGTCGTTCCAAGTAATGGCAAACGAAAAAGTAGTTAGAATTGATAACAGTTATGTAACAGCTAAAAATCCTAGCATCAGCCTATTAATGTTCCCACTGCTGGGATTTCGGTCTCTCCTCTCTAGAAGAGGGAATGGTCCGTAATCCAACACGACCACTGCGGTTTGGTGGATGTCTTAATTTTTTTTTTTGATTATTCTAGGACATGCCGCTTCCTCAAGATGTTTTCCTTCGCCGTTTTGAGAGCAGTGGTAATGAAACAAATTACAAATACGAGTATACAAGCAATAACACCTGATTGGGTTTGGACCCGCAAACTACAACTTGTAAGTCGAGGCCGTAACCACTGAGCCACCACTGCTCTAAAAACACTAGATTTTCATAAGTATTTCTGTGATCAGAAACATATTTATGATCGTGTCTAGTCAGTCTCCGAACAGTCCGTTCAGCTAGTGGCAAAAATAAGAACCCACAGGTGACGTCCGTAACATTTATAATTCACCTGACAAAGTCACTCGCCATTGGAAGTTTCCCGTAAAACCTACTCGAGAACGAAGTAGATTTTCCTTTAAAGTGTTATTGTTACGGCAAAGGAGCGACGATCGATTCACCGTTTTATATGAATTTTATTTTTTAATCTGTCTTAGGGTCTTTCATTATTGTGTTCTTCCTTTTCTTTTTTGTTATCTTTTGTTATTATTTTAAAAGCTTTTTCATCAATCTATATAACAAAGTGTATGTTTCGTTCCTTTGAAGATTCAAAAGAGTCACAAAAAATAGATTCGTTAACACCGTTTACGGCTACACAGTAAAAACCTGTTGAACTTTTGAATGGTGACTGTTTGAGACTTTTATATGGGTTACTAGGTGTTGTGTTATTGCCATAGGATTTTTTATTTATATATACTTTAACAACAAAGTATGGCATTGTAATATACAAACATTACAATGTACAATAGAGCAACTAGCGATAAAAAAAATACAAAATGTATACAATGCCTAGGGCCTTATCACAGTCGGTGATTTCTTCATAGCAACATGGAATGAACAGCTTGCATGAGAAAACGAGATTACAAAGAAAGTATTCATCTTTTTTATAACCTCACCTACTAATAAATGTAGTTTTAGAAAAACGATCAAGCAATATTTGCTCATAAATCACTAGGACAAAATAATTTGTAGAACATGCTCCACGAACATCATTATTTCTTTGTCAACTCTCACCCAAGGGACCGTCAATGTGATTTGTTCCTTGAAACCTTACCTATACTCTCTCATTAAAATCTAACTAACTGAAGGTCTGTTATTAAAATCTTATCAGTGGACTTTAATTGTCTTTGTAATGAGGTGGACCATCAATATTCAAAGTAAGTATTTGTCTCTCCAAACAGTCCCTCGACAAATCGTCGTCCAGAATAAGATATTAGGGGACAAAACTTCACGCATTGACCCCTTTTTAAAGGTTAATGTCTTGCGCCTCCCTTCACGACACCTGAATACTAATCGTGTGGCGCGTTTTTTGTTCAGGTTTCCACGCTACTCAGGAGGACGCGGTTTATTTAGGTAGGTACTGTTTACTGAAATCAAAATGAGTGTTTACTATGGCTGTTAAGAAATCAATATCACTTATATCGATGGTTTATAAACTAATCAGACTTTTATTATCACGTAATTTTAATGCGCTTCTACGTCTTTCATTCAAAAATTTAAAAATTTTGATTTATTTTTAACAATTATTTCTTTTATTTTTAAATTTTGCGACAAGTTTTGACGCGACGTCTCATCGCTAGGTAGCTACGCATTCAACATCACAAATGGCGCTACAAATACTCGTATCGAATCAAATTTTTGCGTATTACAAAATAGCTTTTCTTTCCAAAAATATAATTAAATAAAATTACCTAAAATATATGTAAAATGAAACTCGGGTATGCAATACCTGAGGTTCATTCTAAGCCGACCGATATGCAAAATCAAGTTCTCTTAATTAACCCATTTTTGTAAATTCAAATATCATTCAAAAATCAGATGTTAATTAGGATTAATTATGTGCTCAAAACATAAGACGGAATCAAAAAAAGCGTTCCAAAAAGAAAGAATTTATTTTCAGCCAGCAACAATACTCTTTTATTTTACCCTGGCCAGTAGGTCTAACTTATCGTTAGAAACTTGAGCTATTGGTCTAACTTTTTAAGTTCTAAAAACCCTAACAACTACGAGTTTGAGTTCTCACTGAGGTTTCCGAGGTAGTAACAGGAAATATATTTCTACTTTCCTGAAACTGATGTATTTCTCTACAAAGTATTTAGGTTTGTAATTACTAACGTCGAGTTTATAAAAGTTTTAACAACATGGAACTAATGGATACTCCAAATCCATTAACTCGTTTATGTTTTTTTTTTTGGGAAACCATTAACGAAAATCAAAAATAAAAAAGTTTACTTATTTAAATAAATATGACTTCGAATTTTGCGAGTTGTTGGAAGAACGCACTTCAGGACATACGAGTATTGGTTCAAATTAAAAAATATTTTACGTTTGGATAGCCCATTTATTATAACTATATTATCACGCTGCGATAAATAGCAACGGAGCAATAACCAAAGACGCGGGTGAAACCGCGAGGACAGCTACATACATAACACAATACATACGACAAATTGTAAAATATAAGACTTTCTAAAATCAACTGCTTCTGAAGGGCTTAAACGTCTTTCGTCTGCTCACTGGTCAGTGGTACATTCTATATCTTCTCAACAGATCACTAAAACTGTATAATTCACTTCTAGTACTTTACTACTATACAAATACTTTAGTATAAATTAATCAATCCCGTCTACTTCTAAACCGGCACACAAGTACCCACACCTCGACTCGCCTCCCACGTCCAGTCCACTCCAATAAAAAAGTACTCAATCTAAAACACTCGCTGCAGTTAACTTAGAAAATAGAACAAATCAAGCGCAATTCTAACACAGAAAATATATTTGCAATCTCCTAGTTTCCTTTCGACGTAAAACCAATCGGGCAAACACAAAAATTGCTTAACTTGTTATACAGAATTTACAACAAAGTATGCTCTAATTTCGACCCATTCGTTGTTGGTAAGCGCATACCGGCTGCAGTATGCAGGACGAATTTTCTAAAATATTCTCTACCCGTTTATTCTATGCCGCCTACAGTTTCCCTTTAACCTTTTAGCGCTTTATTGCGCTGTATCGCTTTTATCTGTTGCTTTAGTTCGGGGTCTGCTACTTCCCAACGAAGTATGTGGAATGTTACTATGTTTTAGTTTAACCTTTGATCTTTACGTCAATATGTATTGGATTGAAATTGTTTGTTTTATCTTTCAATATTTTCCTTTACGTTGATTAGAAATTGTTGGGCTGAATCTAGAGTGCTTCGAATTGCATTTGTATGTGGAACTATTTTTATGATTCCATTTTTATATGTAGGCTGATATGCCAAGTCAAGTAGGTACAAAACGAAAATTTTAAATACAGATAGAAAAGCAGAAAGGTGATGCCAATGTTGTGTGACTAATCACACTGATGTGCACTAAGGCGGAATTCAGTATGTGTTAGTCTGTTTCTTTACTTCATCACGCTCAGAAGCCTAGGCTATGTCAAGGCATATCTAGTCATCAGACATATGTAGGTATAGCACATAGAATACTTTTTATCCCAGTTTCTTTGCAAAATTTTCTACGCGTCGAGGCCACTGTTAGAAGCAGAAGCTACTATAAAGTTTGTTGTTATTTTACCGAAGGAAAAAATTGTGTTAATTTAGATACTAATCACTTAGAACATTATTTTCTTAACAAGTCTTCATTCACAAACCCATAAACAGAACCTCATTTTCACTTCATGGTTAAGCAATGTCTGGTCAGAAGTCATATAAGATCTAATCTCGTATGTTTACGAGCCTTCCCTGCGTTTGGAGAGCTCGTTAAAATATTGATCACGGTGATTCCCGCGAGATGGCGTTAGCAATTAAAACTTTTAGATGCTTTGAGAAGCGTTTGTCTATGGCATTATAAATGTCAAGTTGGAAGGTTATTATTACTTTAGCTGTTAGACTAGGAAATTCTGTAAATATTTCAGGAAACAGGAAATATTTCATTTCATACAAAACAATAGTACTTAGACATTTTTATGTTTATTAACAATTTTTCGTTTTATCTTTGACGTTCAGCATGCTAAGCTAAAGGATGTCATTTTAAATCCAATATGGTGAACTCCTGAAGATCCATCGATTAAATGGCCTTGTTAAGAAGATTACGAAAAAAAACTATATCACAATAAGACGGATAATTTTGTAAAGCTTATTTTAATATTGTCTCGTTTATCCGCATTTATGTTCATTATTTTTCTTTCGAGATTTTCCTTATTTGATATTAAATATAGTTCTTTTTTTAAGTGGAAAATCATCATAATGACTCCCGCTCTCGGTGGAGCAGGAAGGCGTGTCAAATTTTTATTGACTAAAACCTACTCCTATTCCTTCTTTGCCTTCGTTCCAGGGCCCCAGGGTTCTCTTTAGACAACAAACCTTAGGTCAACTTTAGAATTGATTTTTTTCTCAAATTGACTAAACAATCAATCACATTAACGATCTAATCGAGAGAGTAAAATTCCATTCACAGAAATTGTATGCAGCAAATACCCCTGATAGTTTTAGCATTTCCACGCAACATATAGAGTGTTTCTATTGGGTTAAAGCCGGGGCTATTTTTCTAATGGACTTTCCAGCTCTGGATGGTTTTTATAGCGCACCGAACAATATTAACTGAGTCTACACAGAAAGCTGCAGAAATTAGATTCGGTAGCGGAAAATAAACGAGAACGCTTGAGAGTATCAAAACCGTTTAGGATAGTGGTCTTGATTAGCTGTCTAGTGAAAGAATAGGTGGGTTATTAGGCTGGTAGGGCAAGAATTTATTAGGTTTACCTTTTGTTGTTTGTATCTTAAAAAGAATGTGAAAAATTAAAATGTATTTATTTGTAAAGACTCATAAATAAGCATGATTACCTACTATCATTAGCTTTGATCAATAAATTAATATTTATTTGTGTTCTAAATTCAAAAATATATGTTTTTATTTATTGTTAATACAATATGTGCGTAAAACGGTGTATCTTTGCTTCTCCTTAAAACTGCAAAGGTTAGGCGCGGGAATAATACATTTTCTTTTTATTTGTTCTTTTGTGTTATTTGTTAAAAATAAATATTCGAATTTAAGTAATGAACAGAATTCTTTTTATGGGTCGTGGTTTTATTTATTTATTATTACTTTTTATTAAGGCTAATAGGTTTGACTTAAAAATAAAATTTGTAAATGTTGTTAATGGTTCAACCAGCTAAACGGAAACAATGTGGTACCTACATAAATATCAGTTTATTACAATATTCAGCCAAGATAAGTATATACCCATCAAATCCACCTGATACAAAATACCTCTTGGAATAATCCATACATCTACATATCAGATGATAATGAAATCTGAGCCCGCAGATACGGCAGCCTCAGATTATTGAGCAAAGTCAGCCTCACCCACACCCTCACCGTGGTATTACATATGATTTATTTTAAAGGGTGAGGTACTCGACATGCTCCCCAGATAACTTTTGCACACCATTCATGTGTATCTAGCCTTGAATGTGAATGTTTGAAGAGTCTTTCATATGATTTATAGGTCTTAGCATATGGCTGCACGACAGCCTTTCATTTCTTACGAGGTTTCGAGGTTAAAGGCGTATGAAATCTGAATGAGTAAGTAATATTTTTTGTGAACGAAGTTTGTTCTATGACTTCTTTACTCAATAGGATTATGAAAAAATATCCAACCTTTCTATAAATAAAATATTTCTTGAAAAGAAAATAAAAGGAAGCCGGCTTCTGTCGGATAGAGTGTCATGTTCAAACAATTTACATTTATCTCAAGAAACAAAGGAGTTTTGTTTAAGTTACGGTCCCTAGATGGCGTTGAATATTATCACCAGTTTCTTTCAGCAGCAAAAATAACGAATTCAGTATGATGTTCTGCTATAAGCCGTTACCATAACAAAAGCAAATCTTTGCATAAAGGAACACAAACGCAGCGATTACTTCAAAATACAGGAATATTATACCCTAGATATTTTGAATGAGCAAAATGAGGTGAGTGAATGAATTTTATAATTACTTGCGCGCCACTCGGTCCCTTCGGCGGTTCCGGCCCAATGTAAAATTAATTTCTGTCTACATACAGTAGGTATTATAGAGCTTACATTGGGTTACAAAGTGTGTAAACGGTACGGTTGGTTTGCTAAGAACATCCTATATTATTTGTTCGTTATACAAACAATGGGTTTTTCTGAAAAAGTTAATTCAGACCATTAAATAAATTTATGCAGGTAATTTGGAAAAGTTTGTTGTTGCAGAAGAAAAATGTGTCCATGGAAATACAAATTATTTATTTTCAACCCAAAATTGTTCGACACTGTCATTTAAATTCTAAATCGAATTGTTTGGCGGGATTTTTTCGAACAAGTTGAGTGGTAGTTAATTATTCGTAAATCGATTCGTAGTAGATATCGTGTTGTAAAATAGGTGTAGTTTTGTTATCTCAAATAAACACTGGAGATACTAAACTATCACATTTCTAACTACTAAACAGCCACTGATCTTTACTCAAACTTTTTTGTCTTTCACAAGTCATTAAAATTATTGGCTGACAACTTATCTTAAATCAACCTAAACATAGGTCTGTATCTTTTGCGTACATTATCATCACATCATCATTTCAGCCGAAATACATCCAATGTTGGACAGAGGCCTCCCCCAAGCGTCGCCAGACGGAAGGTTTTGAAGTAGCGACCACGTACCGGAAGACTCAGCGTTGGAAGGCCTCCCAACACGGTAGACCGATGATTTTGTTGAATACCGCGGGAATCCAACGGATGGGAGACGCACAGTTCCAGTCCTTATGGCTAAATACAACCAAAACAAAATAGCTATTAAAATTCCGACGCCATTCCCTGAAATCTGTGAAATAGCCAGTCATTAATTCATATATTGGCTATTGAATTAGTCATTATGTGGCTTTTGTTATAAAATATGCGGCTAACAATTTCTATATTGTTTGACAAGCTGTCAGACATCACTGGGTTTAATAGAGCCACGTCGAAACCACAAATCCAGTTGATCTAACATTAAATTAATAATTTCAATTTATAATGAATGGAGTTATTGAAATAGTTTGTTGTATAATAGTGAAACTAGTCACAATTTTATAATCGGTTGTTATTTTAACATTGACGTAATTCTTTGGCATTTTGTAAATACCAAATTGAAGAACCAAAATAGGCATTGTGTTTTTTTTTCTTTTGCGCTTTGAAATCAACACACCTACTGATAATTTCCTGGCACTATGATTTCAGCGAGACTTTTACTCGTACCGACAGAAATCCATTCTTGTTGTGTTCTTTTAGTTGTCTTTTAAAATGTACTAACTCTTTTGAACAATCTTGCGGCCCAGATAATCATCGACCATAGCCTGAAGGCTAATTTTCGTACTTAAATTCTAATCGCAATATCATCTCAGATTTAATCAATGTCAAAAACTTATCAAAATGTAAGGGTTATTACAAGTGTTTTTGACAGACTGTGACTGTGATGTGAATACCAACGTTTCTTAATAATATAAGAATAGGTACTCATTTAGTCTCATAATTATACTTAAGTAATTCCATAATTCCAGCTATCTAGAACATAAGTTAGTAAAGTTATTTGTGTACACGTGTTTTATCCATCCTACTAATATTATAAATGTGGAAGTTTTTATGTATGTATGTATGGATTTTTTTTACTTTTTCACGCAAAGATTACTGTAAGAATTTTGATGAAAATGGTATACAGGTAGACCACGTCCTGGAATATCATATAGGATAATTTTTATCCCGAGAGTATGTTCCCTGGGGTTATTTTTCCACTATCACGCAGGCATAGCTGCTGGCAACAGCTAGCAATATGTAATGTTAAAAATGTGAAAGTAACTTTGTCTGTCTGTTACGCTTTCACGGTTAAACTACCAACATTACTGTCATGAAATTTGGGACAAAGTTAGACCTCAAAGAAGGACATAGGCTACTTTTTATCTGGCTTCGACTTTTAGTTAGCGTCCGCTATAACTGACATTCACGCAGACAAAGTTGTGGGCAAAGCTATTTTAACATGGAACTTTATAAAAGCTACCTGCCGTAATTTACAAAGATGGTTTAATTTAACCTTAACAACTGTGTTATATCTTTAATTCAATAGTTTGGTAATTACATATTTAAAAAAACTGGCCTAGACTATATGATGAGTATGACAGACTCACGTATGAAAAGTTCCATCCAAGGCAAAAAAATCACTAATGTTGTATGGGAGCCCGCTTAAATAATTATTTTATTTTTAGTAGTGGCAACAGAAACACATCACCTGTGAAAAATTCAACTGGCTGATCATGAGATACCGCCCGATTACAGATAGATGGGCAGCGGACTCTTAGCAATAGGGTTCCGTATTTACCCTTTGGTTTCGGATCCCCAAAACACATAACTGTCATTATAAATATATGTATATTGTAAATGTTCAAAAAAAAATATATCCTGCGAAAACTATGGAACTGTCGACGAAGCGGCAACGACATGGCGGAATAAGGAGTACACGTCATAAAGCCATGCGTCGATAGACATCAGGCCTAAGTCTCAATGTCAGAAACATGTTACCAAGGCGAAAACCAAAACGCGGATAAAACTACAAAAAAAAAACGCATAATATTCCCAAAATTCAAATTAAAACAAAACACTACTTAAACAAAATACAATTCGCACGGAAAATTAATTTAACCGCTACTCCCGTACATTGTATTCGTAGAACTCACGGGATTGTTCGGTAAACAAGTTCAATTTCGGTGTTGCCAACGTACGACTGAGTCGGAATGTTTGCGGTAACCCCACCTGAGATATGACGCTTTAGAATACGTTATTGCACGGAAGACGCGGTTTTTATGCTGCATGCGTAATTTTGAATTACATTCCTGAGGCATGCAATTGCGGAAGTGAAATGCAGCATGTGATGTTTATTTATTTTTGAAGTTATTCGAAGCTATTGGATGGTTGATTTTTTATTGTCACAGAAGTTTTAACAGAGAAATGAAAATGCAAGTTTGATAGAGTCAAAAATATGGAAAATCTTTGGAAAAAATATGACACATTTTCCATATAAATGCTTTTGAATAGATATTAATAATGTCAAAGCACGATTTCGGGACTTTTCACAGAATTATAAAATTACGATTAATAAGTTTCTCATGTTTCGAGGTGGGAAATCATGAAACGACTGCTCCTACTCTTGGGTGGAACGAGAATTTGCGTCAGATTTTTACTGACTAAAACCCACACACAAGGAACATATCCTTTTTTGTCTTTTGCATTCTGGGGCTATGGTAACACTTTCAAATGTTCCCACAAATTACTTTTATTTCTGTATCAGTCTCGTTGACATATTCGTGAACCAAATCTGTCGATTATGTAAAATATCATTACACGTGTAACAATAATGAATGATAATTTAAAATGTGTAAAATGAAACAAATTAACGGGTCTAAAAAGCTTATTTCGGTAGCTTCCCACAGCGTGCTAAATTGCGTGCACAGAATATTTGATTTGTTTACTCATCGTCATTTATTATTTCTGAAATATCCTAAGAGCTTGTCAATTTTTTTGTCATAATAGCGATTCCCAAAACACCAAGTTCCAAGAACATATAATAGTAGAAGTTTATTCTTAGACATGGTATTGGTATTCGTTCATAAAGGCGGTTTGCTAGAAAGGAAACATTAAAATATGTCTAACAATAGAAATATGGGAAAAAAAATATATAAAAAACGTTACAGCTATCTAAATATGAGTATGTATATAAAAAAAGAAACTGACTGTCCGAAAAAACAACCTACAGCCAAAACTAGTGGACCTAGATATGTGAAATTTTGTACAACTCTTTTTTTCATGATGTAAGTGAGCACTTTTTGGAAAATTATCCTACAATGAGAATAAAAGTTCTTTTGTTTACATGAAAAATCTTATTTCATACATGTACTTGAAAATTGGCACAAATACCTTAAGTAAATAATGAAACACCTTAGTAAATAATAAAGGCTGTCATTATTGGTTTTCAGAACTACTTCCAATTTAATAATTTAGGGGCTTTTAAATATTGTGTTGAGGATTAAATTTTTCTTCAGTTACTAGACTTGAAACTAGCACAAATTTTAATCAAAATCAATAAAAACTCATTATTACTTTTTCATGACCACCCTTAAAATACAGTAATGGTCAAGGAGTAGTTTTATGAAAATTTTCAAGCAAACGAAGTCACCGGAAAAATGCTAGTCATCAACAAAGACGTAACATAACAATAATAAATCTTCTCATTAAAAAATATTCCAAGTTATTTTCGACGTAGTTATTGCTGTACCGGGAATTTTGACTAAAGTATTCATTCCAACAATGATACTAACAGAGTTATTTTAGTTCAGCTTTGTATAGGGCGTCCAAAAGCTGACATTTTTAGCATTGTTCAAGCGGTATGGCTAACGAGAATTCTTGAAGCGTTGTTAGTAAAACTGATTCTTGTAACAAAGTTTAAATTAATGTTGATGTGGCTGTTGTTTCATGAAACTATTTAATAACTGAACTGACTGACCCAGTACTATGATGCTGAGTTTTGTTCGAATTTTTGGTAACTACATCAAGTTTTCGACGAGCAAATCTATATTGTGTAAAACAGGTAAGCATTTTTACAAAGGAATGTATTCCTTTTTGGAGCAGGAAGAGCAGTAGTGGGCCAGTACTAGTAGTAAAGGAACAGACTTTATTTTTATTTTTTTTTTAAATTATGTTAACTAGTGCTTGACTGCGATCCCACCTGATGGTAAGCAGTGATGCAATCTTATAACGGGGTTCAAACCCAATCCAGCGAATTTTTTTGCTACCCTGTACTGTCCCTGCCATTCTTCTATCTCGAAGCAAGGTGCATTACTTTGAGTAAATTATTTCTTCACCACTGCTTTAAAAATGGTAAAGGAAAACATCGTGAGGAAACCGGCGGATATTCTAGAACCAAAAACCCGAAGACATGTGATATTCACCAATCCGCAAGGATGTCCACCGACCCTCTTGGTGGATTAAAATCCATTCCCTCTTCCAGAGACGAGTCCTGAATCTAAGCAGTAGGAACATTATAAGGCTGAAAAGATTTATGCATATACCTAAGTAATCCTATTATGTCACAATAAAATTTTCTTCATCATCAGTTCATCACCATTATCTTCCTGCCCTTATACAACGCAGTTACATCTTCTATTTTACCCTGTCATCCGTCACACAATTACCAACTAAAATGTAGTCTACTTTAGGTACATTCTTGTCTACCTGACGTTCTAGGAAACACTATAATTACTTGTAACAATTTTCTATCGGGACTCTGCCTGTGAATAACGTTTATAACGCAATAAACGTAGCTTTGTGTAATTGTGTTAGTATGTGCACGTCTAATGACATTATGAAGTTTTAAACGTATAAAATAGGCGTATCTCGCTTGCTACGCCGTAGCTGCTACGCTTCGTAGCATGCTACGGTTAACCGCTCGTAGCATAGAGAAAAATATTAGTCCAGTCAAATTAGCTCAATTAAGGTAAGAATCTCGGAATTCGAGATACCCAGCTGTAAGTTTGTAAATAGTTGTATATTGACACCCTAAAAGTTGTCTCAAAACCTACATATGGTAGGGTGTACGCAACTATTAAATTTCATGGTCGGGGGTCACAAAAATCGGGTTTTTGCTCTTTTTCTGTAAATATCTCATTTCCTATAGGTTTTTTGCTATTTGTATATTTAACAATATTGTAGAATATAAAATTCTCTACAATTTTTGTTTAGAAAACTTTTTCCTACGGTGAACCGTTCTCGAGATATAGGGCGGAGACCGCGCGGTCACAGCATCACTTTAGGTCAACTGGTGCCTCCGATCGAAAACGCGCCATATTATAGTTAATGAACTATCGATAAATCAATGATTATAAATATTTGTCTGAATAGTCGTGACTATTCGGAGAAAAATACAAAAAAACAATATCACACAAATATTTTTTAAGTAATAAGTGAAATAACACAAATAAATTCTTTTAAAATTTAGATCTGTTGTGATATTTTCCTCTACCATTACCACAGTTGTTTAAATATTGCTGTTCTTTTTTTTGTAGCGACAACCTGAATAAAACTGTTATCTACTGCTATTCTTAAAAAATCCAGAATTCCTCTAGATTTTTCATAAAAATTAATGAAACTTATGTGATTACCCAAATTTATTGAAGATTTTTACTTTTAGCCAACTTTAGCTTGTCCTGGTGTAAAAAAAGTATGAACACTACTATGGCAAGTTTTTTTAAAAATTGGTGCAACTAATCAAGATTCCAAAATGGTATACTACTTTATTAAAACCGGCCACAAAAAAATAATATCCATACCAGTTCAAAACAAGAAACTAATTTCTTAAATTATTGTTAACAGTAATCACTTTTCCTACGTGCCCAAAATAGGTTCTTGCTACAATTTCTATTAATGAATGACATACCCTAGTTATTTACTTTGAAAATTAAAGCAAGATATTTAAGTTAAAAAAAGCATAGCATAGTAAGAGAAACTAATTATTCTCAGTAAGTGAGTTCAGTTCAGTACGCACTGCTCCTTTCCATCGTACATCTGTTCACAAGCCCATGCTGGCGACGGCAGACGGCGAGCAATGCGTAGATCGCCGTCCTGTCGTCCAATTACCATCCGGATTGCGCTCAAGTCGTCGACGACGTGTAATGATCTATGCGTACTTCAAGAACATTTCAGAAAATCGTAGGTGCCCAGCAGGGTCGAAATCCACTGGGGCCATGGGGTATGTGAAAGGGTACACTGACTGGGGCCATAGAACAAAGGCAAAGAAGGAACAGGAGTGGGCTTTAGTCAGTAAACGTCTGACACGCCAGGTAAGTGTTGTTAAATAAATGAATACTGAATAAAAAGTGGATAGGTTAGGAAAAAAATCATAAAATATAATATAATAGTTAATAAAAATTGACAAATATTTATAATCATTGATTTATCGATAATATCAACTTATATGGGGCGTTTTCGATCGGAGGAACCAATTGACCTGAAGTGATGCTGTGACCGTGCGCTCTCCGGCCTCTATCTCGAAAACGGTTCACCGTAGGAAAAAGTTTTTATACAGAATTTGTAGAGAATTTTGTATTCTACAATATTGTGAAATATACAAATAGCAAAAAACCTTTAGGAAATGAGATATTTACAAAAAAAGCGCAAAAAAACGATTTCTGGGCCCTTTGACCTTGAAATTTCATAGTTGCGTACACCCTACCATATGTAGGTTTTGAGACCACTTTTAGGGTGTCGATATACAACTATTTACAGACTTACAGCTGGGTATCTCGAATTCCGAGGTGAAAGTACTATAATGACTGGACTATATATGATGATAGAAAGTAGCAGTAATTCATAAGTTCATGTGTTCAAAAGTATTCGTTCATGATGCCAAAAAATATTTCGTTAATAGAATCACACGTAAATCACACTAATATTATAAATGTGAAAGTTTGTGAGTATGTGTGTATGTTTGTTACTATTTTACGTTCGAACGGCTGCACTAATTTCATTATAATTCAAAATTAGGCTAGTCTACCTCTTCTCTTAGCTAAGAGAAGCATTTTGGTATATAAATTAACTTAAATTGGTCAGATAGTGTATTCAAACCGGCTTAGCACTAATATCGTTCGTGCCTAACAATATTTCGTAAATACAAACCACACTTATTATGAAAATGAAAGTTTAAGTGTGGGTGTAAGTTTATCACTTCTGAACGCTCGAACAGCTGCACGAATTTCGATATAATTTGAAACATGGGTAGGTTATATCCTGGCGCATAGGATGCTTTATATCCTGAAAGTATACAGGAAAAGTTTTTAACCACTGCGTAAATTATTTTTGGTGGCTTAGTGTAAGTAATAGAACACAGATCGATCTTCAAAGTTAAGCAACGCTTGCCAAGGTTGGTCTGTGCATGGGTGACCATCTTAACATAACGAGTTTCCTCCGTGCCTCGGAAAGCATAGGCTGCCTACTAGACCTCCACAACCCAATAACTGGGGTAACAGGGTACTTCAAGGCAAGACTGGAGTCAGATTTACTGACTTCTGACTATCCGTAACGACTGTAAATGATAGCCGGGACCTACGGCTTAGCGTGCTTTCCGAGGCACGGAGGAAACTTGTTATGTTAAGATGGTCACCCATCTACAGACCAACCTTGGCAAGCGTTGCTTAACCTTGAAGTCGACTTGTGTTCTATAACTTACACTAAGCCACCAAAAAAGTTTACGCAGTGGTTAAAAACCTTTTCCTGTATTCTCTTGGTATTAGGATTACAAAATTATTTTCCTACTACAATGCAAACGAAGCCAGCAACGCCAGCTAGTGCAACCTAAATCATTTTATAATCGTTTTATGCAAGAGAAGAATTTGTATGTAAATTAATTAACTTAAATAGGTCAGATAGTGTAGTCAATCCGGCTCCGAACCTCGTCCCCGGCCCCGGATAATACCTACTACAAAGATAATATCTCAGGAATTTAATAAAAATATATAAAATAAACCGCGTTCATTTTGCGACGAGATTCACTTGTCCGTTGTGATTGAAATGAATTATTTCTCAAGGAAAATGGCTGGAGTAAGATGAAAATACTTTAGCTTTAATGTAATGTAGCTTCCGCTGAGAATATGCTACTTCTATTCTTCTTGTCTTATGACACGGAAGGTATTGTTTATGTTTGAGAATAGTGTAATCTTTTATCACCACTTACTCTGCACTTTTATTATATCAGCATTTCCCTAGCCTTTCCCCTACTAGCTTGGGGTAGGCTTCCAGTCTAATCGGAGGCGGCTGAATGCCTGTATTCTATATGGAGTGACTGCCTATCAGACCCCCACAACCCAATTATTGTGTAACACGATGCTCCTTAGATAGACTGACTTTTCTGGGGTCTGACTTCCTATACGTTTATACAATCGGCATTCACTGAGATATCAAACAAAATATCATCATCATCTACCTAGCCTTTTCCCAACTATACTGGGTTAATAAAATATGCATTTCAATAATTACCATCTACACTAACACGTGTAGTGAGTCAACAAAGCTATGAAAAGCAGCCATTAAAAGCTACAACAATTTGAACTCGACGCAATAATAGAATCGACGCCCGACAAACTTCAAAGCGACTAAAAAAAGGCGATGTCACTTTATTAAAACGTACTTTTCCCGCCACTTATTCCTATGAACCGTGTCCTTTGTAGTCAGGTTAATAATTTATTGATCTATCCGAACGCATTGTAGGCACCTACTTTTACTAATTGGTTCTCGTTGAAAGGTTCTTTTAGTCGACGCCATTTCGGGCTGCCAACTGAATTGTTCAGAAATAATTAAACGTAAGTACTCTACGGTAAGTAATTATTTTTCTTCGGAACTCATCTATAATTCAATACTAGGAAGGCTTTGACTTTTGGTTTTAAGCACGCGACTTCATTTGTTTGACTTGTTAATTGGGGACATTTATGAATGGTTTCAGTATCGATTGGTAACTTTTTTTCTGTTTGATGTTCAACTTTTAATATTTTATTAAAGGAGTTCTAAAAATTGCATGCTCAAAATAATGTCTCATCATCATTTCAACCAAAATACGTCCACTGCTGGACATATGCCTCTCTTAAGCGTCGCCATGACAATTTGTTCTGTGTGTTTTGCATCCATTGAACTCTACTGACCCTCGTTAGGTCCACCATCTTCGGTCCACCTTGTAAAGCCTTCCAACGCTGTGTCTTCCTGTACGTTTCCAGAAACTTTCTTCGCCATCGACAATAACATCAACATCAAAAATTACGTCTATTAATTATGATTATTATCTGAAGAGAAGTCACTTGACAAGTGACGTGACAAGTAAATGACTACACATGTTGTTGCCACAAAATTAACCGTCTAAGCCTTTTGACACTAAATAAACAAATACAAGCATGTGTGGAACAAGGAGAGGGTATTTTGCCCAGCAGTGGGTATATCCAATCGAACAATTCCTTTTTTCTCTCTTTTCTTCTTTCTTTCTTTAAAATAGGAAAGGATGTTAGTCCAGTCAAAATAGACTAAATTATTATTCAAGTTTGCATTAATTCCCAACAAGCTGGATTTTTGTGCAGGCCTTGAATACGTCATTACGAATGATATGTCAAAAGTCCCCATCGATCCCGCTTGTGCGTTGTTTTTTATTCGAGGTCAAAGGTGACAAATTAGCGTTTTTTGCGTATATCTCTGAAACAACGAGAGCTATCGAAAAATGGTTCAGGCAAAGTTTGTAGATCGTAAAATTGTCTACAAAAAAGATCTCGACACTTTTCTTCTATAAAGCATCGCTTTCGAGATATCGTGACTTTAGACCGCAGGAAAGTCGTATTTTAAGTGTAACAATCACTGCAGTACTTAGCCTCAGCAGCAACTAAGTTATATTCATACTGAAAGCGGGCAGTGACATTACTTGCTAGCTCATGAGAACGAGTCTGAGCTTCCTTAAAGATGGTTTTCTTGAAGTCAAAGATTGAAAGTTGAGGACACTCTTGGTCGAAGATGCTGCGCTTTTTTTTTATTTCAGCCGTTTTATCTGCTTCATTGCCACAGAACAAACAGTATTTCGTCAAAAAGAAGATTCATTACCTCGTGCTGGTACGAGGAGGACTAATCCCATATTTGGTAGCTATCTCTGCCTCACGCTGTCTTTTAGCTGCAGCGATGCTGCTCTTCCGGGTGTATGCTTTACGAGACTGCTTATGTATCGTTACAGATGGTTTCTCATTCAAATATTCATCGAACCCATCACCCCTTAGTATGAGTGTATATTCGTATTTTCTATGTTTAAAATAGCCATAATTCGAGAACAGTGCACCGTAGAAGAAAAAGTGCTAAATCTTTTTTGTTGAAAATTTTACGATCTACAAACTTTGCCTAAACCATTTTTCGATAGCTCTCGTTGTTTCAGAGATATACGCTAAAAACGCTAATTTGTGACCTTTGACCTCGAATAAAAAATAACGCACAAGCGGGATCGATGGGGACTTTTGACATAATATTCGTAATGACGTATTCAAGGCCTGCACAAAAATCCAGCTTGTTGGGAATTAATGCAAACTGGAATGTCTATTTTGACTGGACTATGTTACCAGACTACAGAAAACAGTTGTATAAGATTAGATGTACAGTTACAAAATTAAGCCTACAACTGCCAAAGAGCATTACTTGAATTATGAAGGGCCGATGAGACAAAATGTTCTGAACGGACGAAACGCCCTTTTAAATAAAAAAAATCCGGGCCATAATGTGGCGACTTTTGTGAAAAGCTTATATAATATAGTAGTGGACGTCTTCCAACTGAAATGAGTATGATTGTAAAATTGATAATCATGATAATTCGGTAATAATATTATAAAAATAGAATTGGTAATCATGGTAATGTCGGTAAAAAATTGGTAATCATTTGATATATTATGTAACTAGTCGAAACAATGAAAATAACCTAATGATTTCAGAAAATAAATTATACCGTCTAGGTCACATGCTTACACGTGGCAATCGAAAGAATACGTTTTTAGTAAAAGTATTACAGTATAAGCCTAGTAAAAATGTAATAAAGTTAATGGTAGTTTCCTACCTATTCCCTTAACTTACGACGATAGCACAATAGCATGTCATGTCTTTTTTTTAAATTGGTATAAACTAGTGCTTATACGCGAAGACAGGAACAGATGGAAGAACATCATAAGGGCTAAGGTGATGAAACAGGGAGGTCACGACCCTCTGCATTGAGGAATACGACGCAACGAGGGGGGAAACTAGTGTTTAAACGCGATTCCACCTGATGGTGAGCCGTCGTTGATGGTGAGGCGCCCTAGCTTATTAAGAGCCTATTCACTCCAGTTATTGTTAATAGTATTATCTAGTGCTTAACTACGATTCCACCTGATGGTAAGCTATGATAATTTTAATCAGATTATAATCTTTCGATCAAAAAACCTTTAAGGAGGTACGACCTTTTTATTCGTTGTAATAAATAATATAACTCATGATATCTTTTCGCGGTATTTTTCCGCTTTCACTTACACGTTGCCCAAATAAAGTTAGATCGTAAAGATATACATAACGTTATCCTTATCCAAGTAGCGGAAATTTCAACAGGAAAATATGGTGACGTCACGTATCCTATATTTCTATAGAGAACGGCAATATGTAACTGTTTATTTTTTGTCGAAATGGAACCTTCACGATTATATCAATCCTTTTGGTAGAACGACCTTCTTAGTCGATGATACGGCCCGTTTGATGTTGTGTCTGTTTTTTTTATTAAAAAAAAAGTGCTGCGGTTAGACAGTATGAATATTAAAATATTGTCTTTCATGTCTATGTAGATAAAAATGTGGTATTTCATTTGTTTTGTTATTCATTTTTTTGTGGTATTGGGTTTTAGATACAAGGTTTTTTTGGGAGGTTCTTAGCATGAGGTCTGCCAAGCTTAGACGGAGCACTTCCGTGTCCTCGTGCAAGTGATCGGTGGCGGTGACCTCTCGTATATGACGCTGGGCCAGGCCGTAGTAACGAGTGAGAGAACATGAGAAGCAGTCTGATAAGGACCAGGTTCAGGTGAGTCGGTCCGTGGTGTTCCATGCGTTCTTCAAGAAGATTTCAGCTTAATTGACGCGGGTCGCCCTCACTGCACCCAGAACTGGATATCCCAATCAATATTTACTCGTACCAACTGATAGATATTATCTTCTTACAACAAAGATTTTGTATGTATTTGGACTACATTCATGTAATACATATTTTTGATTTTCAAAGCTAATAAATGGACTTTCCAAGTGGCCTCACTGGTCAACAATTCTCAAATTATAAATACGAAACAATCAGTTTCCTTAAAAACAATTCACTTCAAAATTCAACGCACAACAACGAAACTGAAATAAATCCAATGAAAGTGCAATATATCTTCGAAAAAAGAAAGCATTACGAAGATTAATTTCCCGAAGTTAATAAAATCCGAAGTTTATATCCAGGACGCATTTTTATAATCTGACAGTTGCTTGTTTGCATCGAACCGAAAGAATTGATTGAAAAGAAACAAAACGCAAGGGGAGAAGTTCCCCCTGTTCCATCATTTTGAACGAAATTGAAAAGACAATGAAAATAAAGGTGACTTGAAAACACAAGACCCTTTTAAAAATGACTTTCAAAAAAATTACTACCAGCGGTTTCGCTTGCGTGTAATTAGAAAATTATCGCAAAGAAACATAGGTTATATTTTTTTTTAGTTAGGATAACATTCAATGATTTCTCCCGCTTTATAAAGGAGCGGGAGGGTATTCCAGACTTTTACTGACTAGAAATCACTCCTGTTCCTTCTTTGCCATTGTTTCAGGGCCCCGGGGTTCACTCTCACATAATTCATGGCCCCAGTAGGCTTCGGTCCTGCTGGGCTCCTACGGTTTTGCTGACGGTCTCTTTGAAGAGCGCGTGAAACTCTAAGCGCCGTTGAAGATTTGGACTCGGGTGGTCCTTACTCCGACATAGCCCGAAGAATCGCCAAACTTAAGTGGCAGTGGGCAGGGCATATTGCTCGTAGAACAGATGGTCGATGGGGTCGGAAGGTTCTGGAGTGGCGGCCACGTACCGGAAGACGTAGCGTCGGAAGGCCTCCCACAAGGTGGACCGACGACCTGGCGAGAGTTGCAGGAATCCGATGGATGCAAGGCGCACAGGATCGGTCGTTGTGGCGCCGCTTGTGGGAGGCCTTTGTCCAGCAGTGGACGTCTTTCGGCTAAAATGATGATGATGACAATGGTTCTTACTGGACAGCCGGATGATGTGCTACCCATTGATCGTGGTCCGCAAACCCACGCCAGCGACGCCCAGGTATTTAGCAAATTCATTAAGGCGGTCATCGGTGTAGCATGTAGAAGACCTTCCAACGTCGCGTCTACCGTCACATGACACACGTCACTCCAAAAACTTTTGGCCCTACTGCGAGTTAGATCTATTCTGCGAGCCATAATAATAAATGGTCTAATAAATTATGATTTGACTTTAATCTGTTATTCGTGACTTCTAAATAAATAAACAGACCTCACCTTGACATTATTTTCTTCGCAGTCTTAAAGGACAACGCCACGGCCTTGCACACGGAAACATCAAATTTTATTAATATACTTATATATACGTGCGGACGTCTTTACAAGGGCGTAAAATAAAGATTAAACCTGTTGTTATGGCACGTTGACTGACATCATAAACAGACATTATTGTACTGTAAATTTTTCATTATAAGCTTGGAGTGTCCCATTGCAGAGCAAATGCCTTCCTCCCTGCTTTTGTCTTCGTTCATTTCTATCTTGAGAAATTTTCGACTGCAGTGGTGGCACCGTGGAATCGACCCTGACTTACGAATGGTAGGTTTCAGGTTAAAACTCAGCCAAGCGCATACTTTGTGTAATTTTTTTTCATCACCGCTGCTCTCAAAACTGTGAAGCACATGCTGATTTCCTAACGATGTTTTCTTCAATGTTTTCCTAAAGTCAGAAATTAGAAAAGATGTGTCTGTCACCAATCTACACTGAAACCGCGCGGTGAATTATGAACGGCTCATTCCCTCTTCTAGAGCGAAGGATCGGAAGCGAATGTTCCAGCAGCGGAAACCCTAAAAACCTGATTAGTGTTATTATTGTTTCTGATAAATCTGAGCTCACTCCTTTAGGTACAAGTATTTTTCGTCATGCCCACTCCTGTTGGGCTTACTGCGTCACCGGTCCCTGATGTTTGTGATTCAATCTGTGGTTATTTTTGCTCAATTCTCTTGTGGCGTCCGGATAGGGCCCACTCAGTTCCATTTCAATTTGGCAACTATGTTAGGTAACTTAAATCGCAGATATGTACATCTGCGATTTAAGTTTTGAAACGAAGTGGACTATTTCTTATGCGTTCTGTAATTCTAACTTTGAGGATATTTTACTTCTTAAAATTGCAGGGGGCAATAAAATTAGTTCATCGATGAGACTATTCTAATGTAATAATTTTAGAGTACAACGACTGAAATATATAATAATAAAAACGTTTTATATTTCTCATAAAAGTAGTACCTTTGTGGCAGCTAGAGTCAGGTCTAAGTTCGAGGCTAATGTGACAGAAATCTAGGTTCATACCCTTTTAAACATAATCATGTTTTGCGGTATCTATACATGAATATTATATTTGTAAAACTATTAGTAAAACAGTTTTTTGATGGAGAGGTAGAATTAATGATATTATGGAGAGATTTGGGTAATGTTAAGTGTAAGTAACAAATGATATTTTTATTGAATTGTGTATAATGTGGAAGTGGAAGGTCTCTCACAAAGTAGACCGCCTGAGGGCCTGACCTTGTGAGGGTCGCGGGAATCTGATAGACACGAGACGCATATAACCGGTCGTTGTGGAGACGCTTGAGGGAGGCCTGTGTTCAGCTGTCGATAGCTTTCGGCTGAAATGATAATGCTGATGTGTATAATGAGTTTACTCTCTACTTTATCTTCTTACTAAAACAATAAAATATGATCACAGTTGGTATTCATTCCAACTATCAAAAAGAAGTAAAAACAAACAAAATATTTGTCCCATTACTGAACATACATGTACGTACGTCGTACAGCTTTTATGATAACCGCAAAGTACGCGAACAGATGCAAAACTTGTTCAAGTAAAACAATTTTATACAAATTACTTAACTACTTTGAGGCATGAGAGAACTAAGCAAACTTCAGGCATGGCACTTTTAGCAAAATTTTACTTCCCCGAGGTGGCGTATTTGCAAACTTTCATATAAACAGCTCAGCGGAGGTAAACAAGTTTAGTTCAACTCTAATTTCGACAGTCTAAGGAGACGTATTGTACGTATGAAGTTCTTGCGTCGTCGTCTAATTAGTATATAACTTGGAGCCATTCGTTTCAATTTAGTTTTGGGGCATTCCCGTTAGTTTGACCAAGTTTCTCTAATATCCTCGATATAGGCCGCGAACGTGTTTATTATACTTGGCCGAGAAATTGATTTATGAAGACAGCTCTATACATAAATATAAGAACTTATCCTATTTATTATTCAAATTTATAAAAGGTAGGCAGCAGGTAAGTTATAAATAAAACTGTTTCCAAAGTCTCCTAAAGCCGTATGTCTTGCCCAGAGTATTTAAATGACAGCAATAAATAATTTTAAACGCCTTTATTCTTCGCAAACTACTAAAGAGCTGTCGATAAAATAAGGAATAATATATTTTTATTGAAAAGGCAATATCTAAAAACGCTGAGTAATACGATATCAAAACTTGGAAAGTTTGAGGCAGGCAATCGCGGGGTGAGTTAGAGACACAATTTCAATCTTCAATAAGAGAAGAAGTCAAACAGTAACTGAATAAGAACAAAATGAAACATCTCGACTATCCAATTTAGGGGTATAAAGAAAGAGACGACAAGACAACACTGACCTTTGTTATTGAATTAATTTCGTATGGACGAACCCTTTATCATGAAAGTCGATCGTTTGTCTGTTGTTTATATATTAGGTACGTACCTACGAAATCTAATAATATAATGTTGAAAAGGTCACGTTTGTTTGAAAAGCGTCTCCAGTGGGATACGGATGTAAACGCTATGTTTTATTACGATCACTGGGACATGACGTACAATAACTGGACATAAATAAATTTGTGACCGCTGTATTTTTTTTATGGACGAAGTGAAAACGAAATTGCTTGTGGACCTTTTAACTGGCGTGGCTTGTTGTGCTTCTATTAAAGTTTACCTTCAATTATTGGGTATTTATTATGTTATGAGTTTGTTGTTTTTCGTTTGGCTGCGATAAGTCGTATTATATTATGAACAATGAAATATTATGTTTAGAAAAGTATTGTGATTGATGAAATAAGGATTGGATAAGTAATCAAAATATTTATAATTATAATTATAATTTACAAGGCAAATCGACGTTTACCGGGTCAGTAAGATTACTCGATAGACGTGAGAGATATCAAGGGTGGTCCGGAAGGAAACCCCGGTATCCAGTAACGTAAGGCAAAGGAGGAACGTAGGAGTGGGTAAAAGTTTGATATACCTTCCTGCTCTACTCTACCCTTGAAAGCCCTTGTTTGGAAGATTTTTCACCTTAAAAAATCCGTCAGCGATATGCATACCGGCTATACGTTCCTTATTAGTATTTTATGGCCGTGTACATAACATTGTTTTCAACAGTAACCTAAAAATAAAATGCTGTTTATTATTTAATGATTGATTCCCACATCTGTCACTCTAAATCATAAATGATTAAAAAAATATTCTGTGACACACAAAAGACAAAAATCATCATTCAAATTAAAGGATCATAATACTAAAGCCCAGCAAAATACATGTTCAAATTACGAGACTAACAAAAAAAAAATCTAAAAAGCCTCGCTGGCTCTTAGCGTGATTTGTTGAAAAAAAAGGTAGGTAGGTAAAATCGAAGATTTTCGTACACAATCCCGGAAATTTCCATATCTAAATGGAAAACCGACCCCGAACAATCAATTTATCCTCCAATATCCTCGGGCGGTTTATACCACCTGTACAATAAATATTTATACATCTCTCCCTCGGTTTGTATCGCGAAATTCTTGAAACTGAAGACCTTTTTGCCAACAATTATGATATGATGTTTCTAGTGAGAAATGAATGGTAAAAGACTATGTTAAACGTGGTTGAGAGTATTTTTAAATATCAAATTACATAAAAGCATTTGTGACAAACTAGTGACTCGACCAAGCTTGAACGGGTGTTGAAAATCTTCGAAATTCTTGGCTTTTCTCTACTACAATATGCATTTATTATTTATATTTTAAAACTGCTTCATGAATCCTTCTGTGTATTTGTAGATGCTGTATAATAATCCATTCACTAGTTTTTGAATTTATCGCGTTCATACAGGCAGTCATCCAGGGTTAGAGACTTTGTTTAAAAGTATTATTAATTAAAGTTAAAGTACCATTAATTGACAGCTTTGAATTGTCAAGAAGACCGTCAGTCAGAAAAGTGGAGCTAATTGTATATTACAAAGCTTAGATATATGAAGAAGATCGTACAATATACTCTATGGACTTAATATTATATCCAAGCCAAAAACGGTAAAAAACAGAATCCTATGTGCTATATTCCAAGACATCACCTACCCATGTGTCACATCCAAATCCGTTTAGCAGCGAAAGCGTGACAAATATACATACACACACATACATAATTAATAAGAACTCTCACCTTAATAGTATTGGTATGTGTAATGTACCTGGACCAAAAAAATAATTTCCATAAATTTTCCCCAAATAAGTCTTCAAGATTGTATCCTTGAACTTCCACTCAGTAAATAAAAGACTACTTACACGTTCGTTCAGTACTGAATATAACTTTTCCATTTCATGGATACTGAACGTACGTCAAAACAAGGCCAGTATATCATTTCAAGCCGTTATGATAATAGCGAAGTTCAGTATATCATGAAAAATGGTATTCAATGGTCCCACCGCGGTGTACCTAGGTTTATTTGTAGGGTTTTTGCTGTATACGTGTTTAGAGTTATAAAGGGTACTTATTTGGAAGTAGGACTTAACTGTGTATAATTGGTATACAAAAACTGACTTTCATTGTTACGTTTGTAATTTTTTCTTTGTAAAGCCTACCTTTTCTTTTCTCTCTCGGATCTCTGAATAGGTAGGTCATAGGCTATCTGTTTGCCTCATTCAATGTGTTTTATTCGTTTAGATTTTTTGTGGAATTAGAAATTTGTTTCAAATTTTTTTTGGAGTTTGGAGGACTAGATAGGTACCTATACTCACAGATACATCGAAGTACCATTCTATTTCATCAATTCGGATTTTAACAAAAACTGACTAAGTAAATATAGACATTCCTCTCACTGATTGCAGTACTCCCATAAAATTCAATTAATCCTGAATTGAAATATTATATCACTCTATCTAAAAAGTTTTGATAGAAATACGAGAATTTTGTCCAAAACTAATTTTAGCGATGGAAACTAGTTTCCCAAATAAATGCACATCCGAACTGTGCAATCGTTTGAAATGTGATAGTTTCAAATTGAAAAGTAAATAAATATTTTGTTGCTCTAGGCATTTACGTTTAACCTGGACAGTGGAATTTTACAATCAACTTGTAGAAAATGTGATGTGTGTACTGACCACTCGGTTAGTACAATTTTTTTAATAATTGATGCAAAAATAAAATAGACCCATAACAATTTCTGCAAGCTGATTTTTAAATTTCACTATCCAGATTAAACGTCTTTTCAAACCCGGAGACAGAAAAGACAGAAATAATAATTTTAGACCAGTTTACGTATTACCAGTTTTCAGCAAGGTATTTTAGCGTAAGTCATGAAATATTACACTAAAACTTAAGTATTACAGAGTAGACAAAACAGCGTTAAGCTTAGTAAAACCTTATTTGAATGATAGATAGCAATTAGTTCAGATAAACGGTGTCAATCCGTTGGGATTAAACGGGAAAATAGGGATTCCCCAAGGCTCAATTTTAGGTCCTTCTTTATTTTTAGTTCATCAATGATCTATCCAGTTTATAGCAAAACAAGCTTGGTAATGGAATTATGTTTAGAAATAATAATTGTTCCGTGTGGGAATTGGAACCATGATATGCAGCGTATGAAGGAATCAGAAAAAAAAGCTAGCAACTTTTTCTTTAGATTTAAGTACCTCCGCTGTCGAACGAGACGCTCCGGGCATCTGCAGTGGCAGAGCGATATCCAGCCACTGAAAGTTCACGTGGATAACGAATATTGGGTAGCTTATCATCCATCCGTATGCTAAGGACTAGGCCCATGTCGATGGTGCTTAATGTTCCATTTGCGGCTCGAAGAGATGTCACTAAAACTGAAGGGGCCCAGCAACCAAAGAAGTCAGCTGAGTTTTAATCAAAAAAAGTTTTATACACACTTTCACTCCACCTTAGAGCTATAAATTCATTTGATGATTTCTCTCAAATAGGTAGCAACGGCGGAAAGTCTAATCGGTTGCGGCTGAATACTCGTGTTTGCATGGAGTCACTGCCAATTAGAGTTCCTCAACCAACATACTGGGCAACACGATACTCCCTACTCCTTTGGATAGACTGAAGGTCAGATTTCATTGCATCTATAAACAACTGTCAAAGATCTACGAATTCCGCCGTACGCCGCGACGCACAGGAAGGGAAGTCCTAGACTTAACTGACACCCTATATACTTAGATATAAGTACGAGTACTTATGAAATGAATTTACACTGGTACTTGCCAGTTTCGAACTTATAAGAAGCCATAATCACTGGGCCATCACGACTAAAAAAAGAGAGCAAAAGACATAAATAACGCTAAGAAAACCTGTCTCCTAAGTTTATACTCGCCATGACAGATGGACTTACCCGCAGCATTTACCAAGTATTACATTCACTGCAATTTATCATACGCCCATGGTTTTCTCCCGGGCTGTTGTTTTTTTTAAGCAAATAAGCCTCTTTCTTCTTACCCATTGTGAAGAATAATTATGGCGATAACTGAGGGCGAATGTTTTTTTTGTTTAATAACATAAATGTATGCAACTTAGAAAATTTTCCTCCACCGTTTTGAGAGCAGTACTGATGAAATAAATAAATAGATAGGCAAACTAATGCACCTGGTAGAGATGTAATTATAAAAAGCAAAATCCTACAATGCTGGGAGGTGCCTTTTATAATAATAATATCTGCTGCTTGCGGCTTCAGCCACGTGATAAACGAACGATGTGAGAATAGAAAATTATGCCAAGGAAACATACTCCTGGAATAAAAAATGTCGTATGGCACATACGAACATGAACATGGTCTACCTGTGTACCACGTACCATTGTAATCTATTTAGCCGTTTGAGCGTGGAAAGTAACAAAAATACACCCACAAACTTCTGCCTTTATAATATTAGTGTGATATTAATAAAAAATCTTTATTTCAGACCATAATCATAGTTGTGATAGGCTTTGTAGATTGATTTTAACCAAAATTTTGGAGTTCCACGGTTTGTATGGAGAACCTATTTTTGTGCGGGTGAAGCCACTAGCAGATGGTAGTTTAATATAGATTTTGCAAACTCACAAGATTCTATTTCCCGAGACAAAAAAAATATTTACCTCCACATCACAAAGATCCTCAAATACAATTCTTTAAACTCATTTTTCTTCCCCCGTTGAAAAGCAATGGAAACACAAGCCGATTTCCCTTTTGTTTCGAGTTTCGGGCCCATAAGCTCTTCGCAGTCAATTTAACAATGGTTATTTATTGGATCTTTACCGCACTTAAATATGTTTTATTTTTATGCTTCGAAGTGTACCTGTGGCTGCCCCACCAAATAATAAATCTTTTCTTCACAGACCTCTAAGTGCGAAAACTAGAAGCTAATGTACGGGAAATAAAATTCCCTTACACTTGCAGCTAATATCAATTTAATGTTGCTTTCGACTGTTGTTTTGAGGGGAAGAAAATACGTAGCCTTTTCAGCTACGAAATTTCTTTTCGCTCTGAAATCATACTAATATAATGAAGACAAAAGTTTGAATGTGTAGATAATATGCAGTGGCGTAGCGTGCCTTGTCGGGGCCCCGTATAAAAAATTTGTTTGGAGGCCCTTATATGGGGGTAAAGATTTTTCACAAAAGAAAAGTAGTGTGTAGTGTTGCCAACTTTTGAATGCACGCTTAAGGCGGGGAAAAAAGTTTTGTCATTTGTAAAATAATAGTAGATTATGTGACTAGGGAGTAAAGCAGTGTCTTTAAGGCGAGGGCGGCATGTTGAATTCCGAACAAAACGAAGGTTGCTAAGTTTTAATCCCGAACGTTAGTGAGGGATTTATATAATTAACTCCCGAGCATTGCGAGGGAGTTAATAGAGAAACCTGAGTGAAGTGAGGAATTAAAGCCGCCCAAGACAAAGACAGCTTTACTCCCGTGTTGGATACTCTACTTTTTACAACATGTGTGAGATAATTACAAGTCTACTACGATTAATTAACTAGGTACTATATATCGTATAAAACAAATTATAAATAAATTAAAATATATGCAATATTATTTACACGTTAATCTCAACTCCAAATTAGAAGCAAACAAAATTTAATACTTCAATATTACTCTATAACTTTACTCTTTTTTAGAACCTCCTTAACCTTTTCCTCAGTATGTAACCACATTTATTATTCTTTTTTTTGTTAGTGGCCAGTTTTATTTTTGAATAAATTTGTTTGATACATGTACATTTTAAATTACTGAAGGCGTATTTGATGTTCTAAATTAAAAAAAAACCATTATGCCCTAGGGATCGGCCATACTGTATTATCTCCCTAGGTGATAACGAGTTGCTTTAAGTGCAGGTTACATGACACATAATAGGGTCATTATCGAGCAGGTGGTGTAAAAAATAAATTAGAAAGTTTTTATTTTTATTCCTTACACACTTTGGGGCCCCCGTGGCCCGGGGGCCCCGTATAATTGATACGGCAGATACGGCGGTAGCTACGCCCCTGATAATATGATAACTACTTCTTTACTCATAGACGGATTAGGAATACGGGTAGACCAGGTCCAAGAGTAGCACAACGGATATTTTTCATCCTGGGATTATCTTCCCTTGGAACAATTTTTTGCATTCACTTAGGCAATGGCACTGATAGGAGCTTGTCACACAATATATAGCCGATTGATTATTTACTTATTACAGACAGTGGATCAACGCAGAATGCATAATATGGCGACAGGTCGCTTGAACATCTATTGTGTGACCCACGGTTACCCCACAAGTTGAAAGGTAAAATCTACAAGTCCGTGATAAGACCTGTAATACAGTATGGATCAGAATGTTGGGCTGTGAAAAAAATGGGTGTAAAAAGATTGCAAACAGAGAGAGAGAAGAGAATGTTTGACGAGAACGGATAAAATGAGAAATGAGTATTAGAGTAAGTTTGAAAGTGGAGCGAATGACTGAAAGTTGAAAAGGAGTTCTTTGCCTAGATAATTATGGTCATTAGAAGAGGGATGAATGGAACACAAGTTACTAATAGAGTTATGTAGAGGGATGGAGAAAAAGAGGGAGATTCTGTGAGGAATGATATGAAATAAAACGTAGCGTAACTGGTGACAGGACATTATTAAAAAAAAATACGTGTTGCGCCGACCCCAAGTACTTAACATGGAGGAAAATGATGCTTATTTACTTATTAAATAATAAATCAGAATGAATAACCAAAGTAGATAAATTGAATATAAAGGCAGTTTATTGTTACAAGTCACTTTAAGCTTAAGTTTAATGCTCCAGGGTAGCCCGTGAAATTAATATTTTCGAATGTTTTTTTGCAATTTGCAGTACAGTATCGGATGATAAGGTAATAAAATATATATATGCGGTAGAAACATATATTTATTTTTACAATTATGCTCATTAAAATAACTTTTTAACTAAGAGAAGACCTATTTATTAAAGAACTTGACGTAGTTTTATCTGGTTTATAAGTTAAAGAGTAGAATTATGGTTTTCTCATCCCATACTAAGCATCAAATTGTAAAAAAAAATACTTTTAAACACTCGAACTTTAGCAGTCCATCATGAAGCATTTAGTTCCATGATAGACCATAAAATATAAATGTTTTTCTGTTCAGGAAAGTTTATCGTTTATTCGTCCAAGGTTATTCCTACGCATGTTAAGAAAAGACTATGAAGATAATTCATTTATAAGGAGAGGTAAAGAGAAATTGAAATTATTTTCTTTTCATAACGTAAATTTGATTAGTCTTTTGTCAGGAGGTACCTTAAATTGAATATCAAAACGTACTTGGAAACCTTGGTTTGAAGAATATCGATTGTTATAGAATATTAAAAGTAAAGTACATTCATCATCTGCCGAGCCTTTTCCCATCCGTATTGGGTTCGGCTTCCAGTCAAGCCGGATTTAGCTGAATACCAGTATTTTATGAGGAGCGGCTGCCTACCAGACCTCCACAACCCATTAACTGGGGTAACACGGTACTTCATGCCAAGACTGGAGTCAGATTAACTGGCTTCTGACTATCCGCAACGTGAAGTAAAGAAAGTAAAGTACACAGTACAATCGACTAATATGACTGACTGATATTCATACATATATGTGACTAAATAGAAAACTTGATTATTTTGTTATCTGTAATGAACTTATGAATGACAAAAGAAAAGCTACCTTTTTATAGACTGTATGAGTACGAGTACATGGATAGTAATAAAAAGCAATAAATTCCTATTTATTTACCGGCCTCATCTAGATTAATAATTATGACAAAAAAAAATTGACGTGTAAAAGTGTTTCGTAAAACGTATTTGCAAAATAAATATCATTTATCATTTATCATTTATTTGTATCTTTCTTCTCAAAAGCACGCAACTTCTGTTGTAAAGAATTTTGCAGAAGTCAAGTTTTTTAAACAAATACCTACAATGTCTTCCTGTTAAAAAAACCTCTACAAGCGAGCCAGTTTTTAATAGAATGACACGTATAATTTGATAATAAACTTTACAAGGTTTTATTTCATAGTATGTAACTACAATTCGTTATCGAGCTCTTTTATAAATAAATTATAACAAAACTATTCGAAGCCTGTAATTATAATAATTGTCGTACGTGTTGCCTACAGGTGAAATTATCAGGTACAAGCGTTTGAACTAAATACGTTATGAAACCTACACATTTAATAATGAACGATTAATTCAAAACGTGGTACGCTTAGAAGCGTTTGTATGTAAAGGTAGCATTTGGTTCGTGGAGACCGCGATGCGCGACCGCGACCGGGTAGCGCGACCCACTGCTTAGTATGGATTTGTAAACAAATCAGGTGACCGCGTTGCGCGACCGGTGCCATACAAATCCATAGCAAGCCACTGCTTACTATGGATTTGTATGGCGTATTAGTTGCGGTCGCTAAGAACCGAATGGTACCTGTGTGGTACAAAATTTCATAAATGCTTAGATTTATTAGCAGCATATTTAGTCAATACCAGCTAAGCTAGGTTTGAATTTGAGCTATTTGGTCCAACAAAGACATAATATAAATTAAATTTTGTTGTAGGTACACTAAATTAGTAATATAATTTATATAGACTAAGATAACAATATTAGTCTTTACCTCGAAGAGAGGACGAAGTGCTCGGTCTAATTTTAGCCTCAACAGTAATTGAATGTTACTTATTCATAACAGATAAAATACCTGAATGAACTTAGTTTCAAAATCTTAAGATTTACCCTTAGTAACCCTTTTACAAAAGTTGAAACCCTCGAACCACGCAACAAACATCATATAAAATTCATAAACTAATCAAGCGAGAAAACAACTTGAATATTTTCCTTAAAACGTTGGATAAATAAATTGTAGACATCCTAATTAAACGTGGAAATACGTTAATAATCCACTTGCCTATTTAAATATTAATTACTGTTTGTTTACATGACGAGGCTGCCGATTTACAGTGTAAACTGAAGCGGTGAGCTGAGACCATTATTATTCAACGTAGCACCCAAATCACTTCCGAAGATTGACATTTTGAATTGCCAATACGCATTCTAATTATGAATTGAAACAATAGAATGAATTTTTCATTCTTCTTTTGTTTTGAACGCACTTGTTTTTCTATAGACAAAGTGTTATTTGGTTTTTATTCGGCGGGATTTTTACGAGTGTACCTATTTCAATAGGTGCTTTAATTTTTGGTGGATGTGATGTTGAATTGGTGTAGTTTTATATTTCAAGCGAATACATAACTTCAGGATTTTAAACCATTGAAACAGGTTTGATCTCGGTAAAATAGAGTTGAGAATTTTGTTGTAGTTTATATAACCAAAGCGAAGCTTGTCGACAAGGCTGACTCCATACATCATCATCATCTCAGCCGAAAGACATCCACTGCTGGACATAGGCCTCCCCCAAGCGTCGCCACAGCGACCGATTCTGTGCGTCTCCCATCCATCGGATTCCTGCGAGCCTCGCCATGTCGTCGGTCCACCTTTTGGGAGGCCTTCCAACGCTACGTCTTCCGGTGCGTGGCTGCCACTCCAAAACCTTCCATCCCCATCGACCATCGGTTCTACAAGCTGGCTCTATACATTTTCTGTCAAACTTCAAAAACATTAGTAAGATCCACTATCCTACGCTCTGCTTTACAGACGCGTATTCTTTATTATACGCTTGCATAAAAAAACTATGAAAACGTATCAACGAAACGGCAATGACACAACGGAACAGCGCTGCGCGTCTGTGGACAGTAAGCCTAATTCATCTGCATTATAATGAAAAAAAAAACAACATTTCAGAAAAAAAATGAGTACTTTCTAGTCTTAATTAACACTGACTGAGTGAAGATAAAAAAATATCAAAAAATAATTGATCACATAATATTGCCGCAGCGTACGTCAGTCATGTAGCACACTGAAATATTAATTTGAAAATCGTTCTTGGGAGACTGGATTAAATCGGGGAAATATTAAGATTGCATTTCAATTACGCCATGATGCGGTTCGCATACAGCCTGAGGCATAGGTTGCTAATGTTTCTAGGGAGAAATGAATTCGGTGTATTGGCCAAATATGAGAGGGTTTAACAAGAGGCGATGATTGACTGGATAGATTATTATGTAGTTACTGCCTGCTATACTGTGTAAGAACTTTGTTCAACAATAAGGAATCAATAAACTTGACAGTAAACGTAAACTAGGCCGCATTGACGAGGCTCGCAGCCTATAACGCAAAAGGCAACTATCGAAACACGAGTGGGTTTTTGTCAGAAATAGTCATATACTGCTTTTTGCTCGACTCAGAACAGGGAAAGTTATTTTGATGACTAAAAAAAGGACTAATAGATATAATTGACGAAATCGACGAAATGTTTAATTATACCTAAAAGGATTAAACTATTTTCCAATAATGTTTACTGTATGGCTATTCGTATATATAATAAATTACCTAATGTTTTTAAAGATCTTACTTCATGACATTTAAAAAGAAACTATTTAACTTCCTATTGTATAAGTGTTACTATACAACAGAGGAGTTTTTAAACGAAAAGTTTGATTCTAAATTTAAATTGGACGACGTCTTACCATTACATTCATAAGAATTTAATTGACATTGTATTTAATATTCGTTGGCATTGTGTTTGATAACTGTTGTTGACATTCTATTTAGTATCCTATGACATTGTATTTTATAACTATTGACATTATTGTTTAGTATCCTATGACATTGTATTTGATAACTCTTGACATTATATTAAGTATCCTATGACATTGTATTTGAAAACTCTTGACATTATTATTTAGTATCCTATGACATTGTATTTGATAACTCTTGACATTATATTAAGTATCCTATGACATTGTATTTGATAACTCTTGACATTATATTTTAGTATGCTATGACATTGTATTTGATAATACTTGACATTGAATTCAATCATTTTTGACATTGCATTTAATAACTCTTGATATCATAATTAGTATCTCTTGAAATTGTATTTGATAGTAATTATTGTTTTTCTTATCTTATGACATTGTATGATTTTTATCAATTAATTTTAACTTAATTCCTAATTAATTTAATTTGAATGCCTGATAATATTTGTACGCTGGAAACGGCAGAATATTTTGGACGTAAAATTGTATGTAACACCTTGTAAAAACAGTATTCTGACAAATAAATCTATTATTATTATTATTACCATCTAGGTACACCTTTGCTCTTAGTCAGTAAATACTGGCGTAATATTATATTTTATCGTATAAAGACATCAAAAATATTATAAAAATAGTTACCAGAAAATTTCGTTTGACGACAGAAACAATCTGGAAACCGCCATTCCCTAAAATTATTGGCCGAAATGAAAAAAAAAATATAACCCGTGGGATTGAACTGCACCTCTGTCGAAAGCAATTAAAAAAATACTGTCACCCGCCGTGTTGTAGTAGAAATTGGTAGGATTTTTACGTGGACGTCGCTTTCCGTGACTATCGAACACTGGGACCAATCAAAACGCATGTGTCTGAACTGGGATTCTCTATCGAACAAAAAAATATAACAACATCAGGAGTAGGGTTTAAAAAATAATGTAGGTTACTTTAAATTCCGCCAACTTAAATCTAACCATTACAAATAGTCAATGGATGACTTCTTAATTATTATTCTGTAGTAAGATAGTGAGTTTTACTTTGGTTATGCGTTTCTGTACACATATACATATACCTACACTCTACACCGACACGTATGCAAAAAATAAATAAATAAGTAAAGTGTCTGTATTATATATTTTTTTTATTAAATGCACAGGAACGCACAGTGTTCTCTATATGTATAAGAACAAAAATATTTTTTTTTTAAATTTTTGTCTATATGTGTGTCTGCCTGTTTGTTTTGGGTAAGCCTCAAAACGGCTGGGTCGATTCTATCAGGATTTTCACTAGTAGTAATAACTGATGTTGTAAAGAGTACTTTTATTTCAGAAAAATAATTAAGATTTCGTGTAAAAAAAACCTTGTAACCATTGTAAACTAACAACACAGTAGTCTCGGACATCAGTTTGTAATAAAACCATCATCATCTGCCTAGCCTTTTCCCAACTATATTGGGGTCGGCTTCCAGTCAAGCCGGATTTAGCTGAATACCAGTAGGTATTTTACGAAGAGCGGCTGCCTACCAGACCTCCACAACCCATTTACTGGGGTAACACGGTACTTCATGGCAAGACTGGAGTCAGATTAACTAGCTACTGACTATCCGTAACGACTGCCAAAGATCTCCAAATGACAGCCGGGACCAACGGCTTAACGTGCTTTCCGAGGCACGGAGGACACTCGTTATGTTAAGATGGTCACCCATCCACAGACCAACCGAGGCAAGCGTTGCTTAACCTTGAAGATCGACCTGTGCGGCTGTTATTATCTAGCCACGAGCTCCTCCAGTTTGTAATACAACATGGAGGAGAAAAACTCAGTACGACTAATCGAGATATCAATCAAAGAAAGAGAAGAAAACCACCCGGCTACATTAAAATAACTATCACAATGAAGAACAACAGAACAAACCAAAACCTAATATCCTGTCGAATATCAGAGCGACTAATCGTGCTGGGAACTAGTGGCCCCAAGAAATATAGATAAAGTGGGTCATCGTTAACTACATTGTCTCACGGGATTAATGATAGTATAGTTCCCCTAAATTTCTCTACCTGATACCACAGAATAAGTAAACTGTAACAGAAGCGAAACTTGAATCATTAACCAACTTGAATCATGTTGGGATCGATAATTTTGATAAGTCGCCGCAGATACAATTGCGTGTACGACAATAATGAATAACTTTTTCCTTTTTGAAGTAGGTGACTTTCTTTTTTGAGTGTGTGATGAGTAAAAATACTTCTTTATACCCTCTTAAAATTTGAATTTTTCAAAACTCTTTCTTAGTGCTTGCCTAGACCATAAAGAAAGACACGTCCAAAAATGTCAAATTCCTAGATCTTTATGGCTGTACGTTGATATGTCAATCAGTCAGTTTCTATTCCTACATAGTATTGAAGATATCGTTAAAAAATGGCAGCAGCGACTATGATCCCAATTGCAGTCTACTTTACTATAAGCATTTCTAACATATGGTGCGAGAGTGTCGCCTCTGTCACTTTTATTCTATGCTAGTACCAAGCGTACCCTCCGTAAACATAGGTAAGTTAAGATATGGTAGCCGTAAACAAAGTTTCTATAGGCAGGCGTGATGGGGTAATCGCGCATAAATTAAGTAGAGGGCACTAGTTTTCGCTGAGGACTTGCGATAAAAATTTACTATGTTTTCGAGTGAGTCTCTCTCTGTTTTAGTTTTGGAAGATAGATATAATCATGTTTTAGTGTATGCTAAAGTTTTTTTTGCCGGTACGTTTGATGTGATGGTTTATCAGGTGAAAATAATGTGCAAAGGATTGACCATGGAATGACTGTTGCAGGCATGTAAGGTCAAGTTTAGACATTATCGATTCTTATTAAGAAGAACTTCATAAGTTATATTTTGATTGTTTTGCAGGAATGTATTTTTTCTACTGTGGTCAAAAATAATTTATGTTAGTTCTAATCTAACACAAAAACAGTAGAACTTTTGCTGTAAACATTTTTTTTCTTGAAAAACCTCGATATATTAAAAGAGAAGTCTTAACTCACTGACTCATCACCGCCTAGCCTAAACTCGAAACTAGAAAGCTAAATTTTATCCCAGGGACCTTACCATGACGTATCAAAATGTCAGTCGTGCAAGTTAGAAAGATGGATGGAGCTGTACCTACTGTACACCCTATATAAATCTACATCCCTATAACAATACAGTTTAGGTATTAAAATGGATATCGTCAAGTGCTCATGACAATTAATAAAATTATTTTTCTTTAAAGTCAACCCTAAGGTGGCGAAAAATAGGTTTTAAAGCTTTTATGGAATCTCTTCATTAGCGAAAAATTGTAGCTTTGTGTCCATATTGAACGCCAGAAAAACCATGGGCAAAAGCAAATGTTGATTAATGATATCGTTAAATACAGAAATTCTTTCGAGTTTCTAAAATCAGTTATCTAATCATCACTGAAAAGGTGTTCTGTTTTTCCGTATATATAATTAATTCACTACAACGTGTTTCGTAGGTTCACTTTACACACGTTATAATTTGAAAAGGAAATGTGAAGCCATTTAAGCAACTGTGAAAGCGTCAGATCCGGAACAATTCCGAGCTACTCTAATAATGTCACGAAGTAACGTGTTTCAGCACCTTAGAGAGTCGCGTCTAATACATTTCAAGTATGTCATAGTACTCCCAGATTGAATAGCCAACTCACTAAACGTATTACGTAGAATGTTCCTCTTACACACGCATTCTGATTCGATAAAATGATTGAGAAAGTTTCCGTTCCTCGAATTGGCGACATAAAACTAATTTTATTGATATTCGCCGCGTTTACTTTTACAATTTTCCGAACCTTTGCCGTAAGTCGTAAAGCTATACAGCCCTTGACCGAAACTTTCTGCGGAATCCTTAACCGTACCTCCCTATATCAAAAATTTACTGACTTTGGTCTCTTTTTACGGAGTCTTTTTTTTTTGCTTCGTGTCAATTCTGATCGTTAGGCATTAGCTTCGAAGGCGTTCTTACAAAATCTTTCACCGCTCTTTACATTAAAATTTTTGCCAGTAACATTAAGTTACGGCTTTTATTATTACCTTGGAAAGTTTTATCTCGAGGTCAGGTGAAAAAAAAACTGGAATTCTGTGCCATTAGAACAGTTCCCCTTTTCGTCGCCTTTTGTTGGCTATTGTGAGATAAGAAAGCATTGTTTTAAAGAAATTACTCGGCTCGTCCGTGGAAATGTAGGGCAGTTTTATTATTTGTAAATTAAACACATGAGTGTAACTTCCATGTATTTATCATGGTCCTGGAAAGCAAAGAGGACTGAAGGATGCAGGTAAGTTTCAGTAGGTAATGTAAAACTTTGATATCAGTAAGTATTCGTGTTACGTCAACATAGGACTTCTGAGGAGTGCAGATTCGACGACCGGACTTAGTACATTCTTCCTGGTAAACTGAATTCTGCAACCTTCTACAGGATGGACCGATAACTTGCTAAGAGTAGTGGGAATCGAATGGATGCGAAACGCACGGGACCATTCATTGTGGTGACACTTGACACTTCGACTGAAAAAATGATGATGATAACACATAAAACAGATCACTCTGACATTAATACAAAATCGAGCCAAAACTGTCGACAGTGAAAAAGACAACAATAGAGATGTACCTATGTAGTACATCGGTAACAAACAAGGTAATCAATTAATTTACTTGAGCAAGCAACTATCTGTGTAATTACAGGTGTACCCGAAGGCAATTATAGAGTAAATATAACGTAGTTATTACATATCGCTGCGGAGATTAATACTGTTTACTAATGAAATTGATGTTCAGTATTTGCTTTGTAAATTTTAACGAATTCATACAGTAATCGTGTTTCTGTTGTTGAATCAGATATTTCGCTTTTTATTTTTTGCGTCGCGGTTTTTGATTGAGCATCGAATGTTCTGTTATTACGTTTTGTGATTTGTTTTTCTTATTTGTTTAATAATTGTCTACCTGACCTGTACGGGGATAGGTATTAAACGAATGATCAAAAGCTTACCTATATGTTAGAAACCAGTCACTAAAAAACCTTGTTTTTGTCGGTTTTCGAAGGGAAACCTTCAAAAGATGATTGGAGTTTTAGGGAAAAGACCCAAGAGTGTGGGTTTTTTTTATCTCACTAACACTCCCCTGTTGATAATTACCTCTTAAAGAGCTAATTCAGGACCTCCATAGTGCAGGCCTGTTAGAGCAAATCCCTGAGGAAACTTTTTACTGTAATGATGTTAATATCCTTAAACAGTTCTCAGAGATTCGTTCCGGCGGAGATTGTAAATGGTTTTGATGGCTCTTTTTCCAGACCAAAAACGGAGTCGGTGTCTGTAGAGACCAAAGAGAAATCAGAGACCCTGGCCCCAACTATCAGCCACCGCCGCATCTGGCTGTCCGGTAACCGTCCGGACCAAATCCGAGTTGTCGACGACTTGTTGTGTTCCACGCGCGCAAAGATATGCCAGTATATCATCATCTCAGCCGAAAGACGTCCACTGCTGGACATAGGCCTCCCCCAAGCGTCGCCACAGCGACCGGTCCTGCGCGTCTCGCATCCATCGGATTCCCGCGACCCTCGCCAGGTCGTCGGTCCACCTTGTGGGAGGCCTTCCGACGCTGCGTCTTCCGGTACGTGGCCGCCACTCCAGAACCTTCCGTCCCCATCGACCATCTGTTCTACGAGCAATGTGCCCTGCCCACTGCCACTTAAGTTTGGCGATTCTTCGGGCTATGTCGGTAACCTTAGTTCTCTTGCTGATATCTTCATTCCTGATGTGATCGCGCAACGAAACTCGGAGCATAGCCCTTTCCATTGCTCTTTGGGTGACTTTAAGCCTTCTGATGAGGCCCATTGTGAGCGACCACGTTTCTGAGCCATATGTCATCAATGGCGACACACACTAGTCATAGATTTTTGTCTTGAGACACTGCGGTAGGTTGGACAAGAAGACACCGTGCAGCTTCCTGAACGCTGCCCAGCCGAGTCGGATTCGACGATTGATCTCTTTCTCGAAGTTAGATCTACCCAACTGGACTGTCTGTCCCAGGTAGACGTAGTCGTCCACAACTTCGAGTGTAGAGTCTCCGATCTTGATAGGAGTGGGAGCTACATGGATGTTTACCATGACTTTGGTTTTGTCCATGTTCATTTTGAGTCCCACTCTTTCGGAAGCCCTACTGAAATCACCGAGCATTGTACTGAGCTCCTCCGTAGTCTTAGCCATGACTACTATGTCGTCGGCAAACCGAAGGTGAGTGATGTACTAGTCGTTGACATTGATGCCTCGCCCTCTCCATTCCAGAACCTTGAAGACATCCTCCAATACGGCCGTGAACAGTTTCGGAGAGATAACGTCTCCCTGCCTCACACCCCGCTGTAAGAGGATAGGTTTCGAGGCCTGGTCCTGGAGTCGGACTGACATGGTGGCGTTTTTGTACAAACATTTCAGCACTTCGATGTACCGATAGGTAATCTGGCACCGTTGGAGAGACTGCAGTACAGCCCAAGTCTCGATCGAATCAAAGGCTTTCTCGTAATCCACAAACGCTAAGCAGAGAGGCAGGTTATACTCCTCAGTCTTCTGTATAACCTGCCGTAGCGTATGTATGTGGTCTACGGTGCTGAAGCTTTTTCGGAATCCGGCTTGTTCAGGAGGCTGGAAGTCGTCGAACCTGCGCGCGAGACAATTCGTGATGACTCTGGAAAATAACTTGTAGACATGGCTCAGAAGTGAAATGGGCCTGTAGTTCTTAAGAAGGGCATTGTCGCCCTTTATAAAGAAAAGTACCACCACACCTCTGCCCCATGCCTGTGGCGTTTTGCCCTCGAGTATGACGGAATTAAATAGCTTCTGAAGGGCCTTAAGGACCGGTTTTCCACCCGCCTTCAGAAGTTCGGCCGTGATTCCGTTCTCACCCGGCACCTTATTGTTTTTAAGTTGTTTCAGAGCCATCCTAATCTCGTACAGGCTGACGTCCGGGATATCTTTGGTATTGTGTCGGGACAATCTAGCTCTTGGATCGTTCGCTAGATTTGCCGTGGGTTTAGAGATAGACGTGTACAACTGTCCATAGAATGCCTCGATCTCTCCTAGGAGCTCCGATTTAGCGGATATGACTCTGCCATCGTCGGTCTTCAGTTTCGTGAGTTGGCTCTGCCCAATAGACAGATCCCTCGCAAAAACTTTGGAGCCCTTATTCCGCTCTGTCGCGTCCTTAACCCTTTCGGAATGAAAGTGGCGAAGATCGCGTTTTAAGGATTTCGAAATCTGTCTATTGAGCTGACGATATCTGCACGTATCGTCTGAAGACTGCAGAATCATCTCACGCCTCTTTTTCATGAGCTCGAGAGTCAGATCCGAGAGCCTCTTGTTCGTACTTGTACTTTGGGTCTTGAAAAACTTAGACCCGACCGTATGGGCAGTTTCCACGAACCCATCGTTAGATTCGTCCACGGAGCTTTCTAGGCACTCGAAACGATTGTGGAGTTCGAGCTGAAAGCTCTCGGGGTTTTAGAGCTGGATTTGTACTGGACGGAGCGTAGACTTCACCAATCGAGACCTTTCAAGCTTGATGTTGATATTCAATGTGCCTCTCACCATGCGGTGATCACTTCCAGTTTTCACCGCATTGAAAGAAAAAAAAAAGAAAGAAAACACGTTTCTTTGGCAAACCAGTACTAGTATTTGCACACTTAAATTACGCAGAAAAAAAAAATCAAAAACAACAAAAAAAAATACAACAATATATATATCACAGAGACATCATTGAATATTTGCTTCTTCGTCGACAAGATGAAGTCAATCTCATTTTTAGTTGCACCAGTATATATGTATATACATATATATATGCCCAGCAGGGCCGAAACCTAATAGGGCCATGGATTGACTTATGAAGGGAAAACCCGGGGATGCAAGTTAAAGAAGAAAAATAGGCATTGGGTTTAGTCAGTAATAGTCTAACACCCCCCCCCCCCCTGAACTGCCGAAGAGCGGGAAAAGATTGCATAATATAGCATTGGATGATACTCCACCTAAAAAAACAAAATACACTAACAAAAATATTCAGACAACTACTTACAACTGACCACTGAATTTAAGTATAACCTCAACCAACATATTTTCGTTCGACACATTCAATTTCACACAACAGGGTTGTAGCCACATCGAAAATTCACCATTGTGAGCCGAGACGGCGACCAATCCAAGTCGTATCCGATAACGAATTGGATACAGTTGCATTACCGTTCGGGGACTACACTAGTGATCCCCTATCAAATGTTACAATTTTATCGATATTTAGATTTACGATTACGGTTTACAATGTAATCTTGTAACGGAATGTATTAGATTGAGAGTAAGAGGGTTTTGTGCAATTAAGAAGAGTGTTTAGGGGTTGAATTCATTTTGTTTATTGACCCATAGTAATAAAGTGTTGGTACTGTTTGCCGTTTTCTGCAATTGAGCGATTTTTGGTTAAGAATGTTAAAACGTAAATTATATGAACTCTCAAACTGATCTAGTCTGATCAATATTATCGGCAATCTAAATAAACTTTAGTACATTAACAAAGTTATCTAGCATAGCTTTATAATGATTTCACTGATAGGACACAGGCCTCTCTAGGAAAGGGAATGGGACGTAATCCATGTGGGCCCATTGCTGGCAGGTGGATGTCACGTGTTTTCATTTTTTTTTATTCTATGACATACCGGTTTCCTCAGGATGTTCACCGTTTTGAGAGCATTGGCGATGAAATAAATTACACAAAGTAATGGGCTTTAAATAATGGCAAATGTCTGGGTTTGAACTCGCGACCTAAACCTCATAAGTCAAGGCCGTTACCACAGAGCCACCACTGCTCTCTACAAAGTAATCTGATGATATGATAATAATTTTTCATAGACATCTTACAACAAACAATTTCGATAAAAAGGAATTAGAAGAAAACATCGCAGCTCTAATCATAGCTTGAGTGGCGATGCAACCGTCTCACGACATGTGTGCTGTGACGACGAGTGGCGCCGCGCGTCGTCACTCGCCTCGGACGATTGCCAAGCTTAAGGTGGACTTACATCGGCTGTGAGATGCGAGACGATGCCAGAAGAAAATAATTAACATAAAATGATTTAAAACAGTTTTGGTATAATTTGATCGTTTGATGATGTACCTACACTCTGCCTTAATCGCCAAGTGTTGGGTAAAGAAAACTAATAGTCGTTCTTTGTTATAAAAACTACTGATTGTTTCAGTATTACTATCAATTGTGTACATTGTAATTTGAAGTCATCTTTTAAAACCATAATTCAATTACTAAATCAAGATTAGAAATAATCATTACAAAATAGCACTATAAATCAACTTACGTGTGTACTATTTAGTTCAAATAGTGATAAAATGTAACCGAACGTAGTTGTTCTCCCATGAGATTTTTGTGAATAAGCCTTGTCTTCAAGTCCCACTATACAAGGAAAAAATCATATGTACTTACCTACTTGTGAATTTTTCCTTGTGTAGTGGTAATCTCAAATAGGAAATAACATTTTCTTTTGTCAAGATTCAAAAGCGAGTGAGTAAGCTATCAGATTTTCATTGTTACTAAAGGAAATATTATATTTGCGGCGGGTCATTTTACAAGCAATGTTTTTATATGATCCATAAAACTGTCTATAAGAAAACCTTTACTTGTTTAAGTCCAAAATTAAACGATCCCTTCCATGTTGTAAGATATTACGATATTATACCAGGAAATATGAGCCGTAACCCGTAAGTTGATATAATGGCCTACCATCCCATTACCGACTACAGTTCCTTCTTTCGTTTTTTCATGCAAACGCTTCCACTTGACCCTACACTATAATCTTATCATTTTAGCAGAATAAGGGACAGTTATAGATACTGTTTTTTTAGATAATAAGTTTTCCTTTACTCAACTCAACTTCGACTCCACTTTTCATAATATTTTTTTCTGAATAGCCTATTTTGTATCCCACTGCTGGGTAATGGCCTCCCCTTTCTCTTTCCAAACTATTCTGTCTATGGTGATCTCTAGTCAAATTTGCACTGCAAACATGATCAGATCACTACACCTTCGTCACAGTCGACCTATTTAATCATATTGACAGTTAAAGCTTGACGTCGGTTTACTAAAGTATATAGGAATTAGTAGTTAGTTCATATAAATATTCAGATAAATAGATGACATTTAAAATACCCGCTTGCATCCACTTCCCTATTTAACATAACCCCAATGCACCAGTATCTCATATTACATGGCAAAGTGCTAGCGGGTGTATTAACTTCTTTTTTATTACCTTTTCTTTATAAAGGTGTAGTCACGTTTGAAATAACTAAATGCACGCAAATACCCCAAAATACAATTATCCCAATAAACACACACACATCCTTTCTTGCATCCCTTATCCCATCTTGCATTACACCAGTATACAATCTCCCTTACATAACAACGTGCTCTAACAACAACAGCCCGACTATTGGTATCGCAAGAGCTTCCAATGTAACATGTATCAGTACTGAAGATTTATCGCTAGCTCTTTTGAAGTTTATGAAAATAGGGTGTGAAACCGCATGGCGTCTCGTGGTCTGAATTTATACATATTATTTGATTAAGAGATTGGATTATAGTAGTATGTTTAAATATGATGTTGTTTACAAAATATTTTTTAAATCTACTTTACCTACTCCAAGCACAATGAGATTAGACATTCAAACAAACCTTTTTTACTGTCCGTTCAAGAGATTTTGGATTTTTTGCACAACTAGCACTTTGCCCCCGACTTCGTTTGCGAGAATGTTTTCATACAAACTAACACCGCTTAACCATATTTTGAGGGGAGTTATGATTTTTTGATCCGTCAGCTTGTCATTCAAGACAAAGTATTTTATAAGTATAAATAGCCGAGCCCAAAATAGTTGGGAAAGGCTACGCAGATGATGAAATAAAATGAACAATAAAACAAATAAATATCTAAATGTTTTTGCTATAACTTTTTTGTGTGTTGAAATGTTACTGGTGAGGATTCCTCAAAGCGCACCAGTTTTGAGGCGCACCCAATGAGGCGCACCCTTTTTATTCTTCGGAGAACACCTTTTAGTAGCGCTCTCGATAACATTGCTTATTGTGCATTTGTACAATTTATTGAATTGTATAACGTAATAAAACTACAATGTATAACCGTTTGTTTTCCAGACAAATAAAATACAACATTTTTAGGTGTCAGTAGCAACTACCATACAAGATTTGTCAGTTTATCTAAAAAAGGGAATTTCATAATTATGTATAACTCTACATATTATATTATGAGTACTTATATAAAACAATCATACTCATCTATTAAGTACCAATTTTGACACAGAACTAAGTCTTATCAATCGAACTAGCAACAGCACTTCACAAACCCTCAAGCACCCATTATCAGACCATCACACAAACCGCTAACGACTTAACAGCCAAACATTCACCCACAAGGGTCCACCTACACACGAATATCAATATCTAGAAACACTATAACTACCCACCTTCCTGGAAAATGGCATAGAAATTGAGCGAAGCGTCTGCCTAATAACAGTAACGCAGAAAACGGAAGTGGCTTCAAAGCGACGCCCCTTATGTCATTGTGTCGGTAACACGAAGTTACGAAATAACTTGGTAACTAGTGGCCAACTGCGGAAAATGGGGGTGAAGTGAATGTACTCGGCTAATGTTGATAGTTTTGTCTGCAATATTTTCGTCTGTGTTGGCGTTTGCAGTTTATGTTAATCAGTTTGTAACAAAGAGGCTTGTGAGTGTTGGTCGAGTTGTCAGTTTAGGAGAAGGTTTTGATAATTGTATTATAAAACACAATCAGTTACACTGTTTGTTTGCAACGCGACGTGGCTTGGGTGTTACAGGAAGCAAACGTAAATGATGGTTTTGAATTTCGAAGATAAAATAAATACGTTATTTTTCATGATGAAGTTCAGTGGTTGTTTTAATTATTTACAAATTCATTCATTGTGGATGTTGTAAATTAAAATTAGTGTAGTGTTGTATCTAAATTGTCTACATGGCAGGACAATATGGAATCATTGAAAAAGGCGCAATTTCAGTAAAAATGAAACTGAGAATTTTACTGTAGTTTTGGCTACCTCTGTGAAGCTTACCAAGAAGGTTTACTGTTTTTGTGGTATTTGGAAGCAAACATCAAATCAATATCATTTGCTGCAGAATACTGCAAAAATATTAGAATGTGTTACATTCGCATTCTAATGGAACTCAAAGTTACTCAAAGTGACTGTAAAAAATAAATACTTTCTAAACTTAACACTGACTAGTAAATAGATAAACCAAAAATAAATAAGAAGATGAATCTAAGTTTTTGTGTCCCTCAAACTATTATTTGAGTTTTTTTTAGGAATTATTGGTAAGTATTCCACAATATTTTCCGTAGCAGTCAATAATTTAATGTCTTGTATTATATAGCTCATTTCATCACGTCCAAAGTATCTTCCTACCTCTAAGTTCGCCGCCTCACACCGCAGCGTAGGCACCTACATATCACACGTATTCAGAAGAGAAGTGCTAAGTACTTTGCAAAGTTTCACCCCGGGGAGTCTGTCCTACTTGATAATCATAACGAACGTCTTAAAGGAATTACTCAATTAGCAGGCTTGAGCTACGCAGTTGTTACTTGGGAACGAGTGTGTTTTGTTTATTAGTATTTATTATTTTTGGACCATGTTAGGGGGATATGCTAGGTGTGCCTAGATAATGTGGTCTGTACTGGTATATGAAATAGTAATAGTAGTACACGGAATAATTATAATAATTATAACTCATCAACGCCCTGACCAAATCCTTAAACCTAAAGGTTCCTTTTTTGACGTATATAAAGGACAAGAAACACACACGGTGTTTACTTCTCTTTCTCTTCCAAATCTCCTTTCGCGGTATGCTGGAAGAGATTTCTTCAGATTATTAGCATTACCCCTGTACATATTTTCTGTCTCCTTTTTCTTTTCTAATTCTTTTGTGTTTGTACATAACTCGTTAAATAAATAAATAAGAGAGGATTTTTGAAAATTGACCCTGTAAGGGGTAGAAACGGGGTCCAAAGTTAATATGGAAAAAGCTACTTTCACGCGGGCTAATTAGCTGGTAGAAGCTAGTCTATAAATATCATCATCAGTCTATAAATATATATGATATATATCCCCGACTGGCAACGAGAAAGAGAACGGCCAGTCGTTGGTCGTGGCCTCGTGGTTGGTTAAGCAGAAATAAATCTAGCAATTGACTTCGAATATTTATTAGAATATATTCGAATATTTTATAGAATATATATATTATATAGACAAGTTAGATCAGAATGCCTAGTGCATGTTTTTTTTACGTTAACGCGATCGACACGTTTATGACGTTCAACGATTTGATTGGTTCGCTCCAAACTCTTGACCAATCAGAGAGCCAAAGGCGTTAACGTAAAAACAACTCGCACTCGGCGCGCAAACCCCTCTCTAATGTAGACGTACAAGAAAACCCAACCTAAGCTAAACTGGGAAGTGGCTTGAACAAAGAAAAAAAACACGGAATAATTACTCGTATGTACAAGGATTAAAAAAAAAGCTTCATAAACCGTTTAGTTTTTATTTGGCGATATATGTAAAGCCAATGTTTTTTTTTTAAAACGGCTGGCATTACATAGGTACTTTTGAACCGAATAAAACTTTTTCATTTTATTATTTTTCCGATAAGAGTAAATAAAATCTCCATGCGTAAACTTTTTCAAAATATTTTATCATTCAAAAGCTTTTGCTTAATAACTTTAAAAATAAAAAAAAAACGAGTATAATAAAATGCAATACCAAATTGCTTATTTTAAAAGTAAAAAAATTAAGAAACCTGTATTGCGTTTATTTACAACGAAGTTTCTTACCAATGACAGATTATGTAAAAAATATAAGGAACCATGACTTGAAAGGTATTTAAATATTTGAATAAGTCTTAGATTCTCTGAACTAACTGGTGCCCGTAACTTCGCCAGCATTAGATTTGTTTTTAATTGTAATTCTTTTTATATTAGATAAATCATAAAAGAAAACTAACCTAATAAATAAGTCATTATAACATCAGCTCTATTTACCAGTGAAAGTGCCGTCGAAATCGTTTTACCCGTTTCCGAGATTAGACAGAACAGACAGACAGAATTTTGTTTTAATATTTGCATTTTTGTTTTACGTATCGATATACTTCCATTTGCATTAATTAAAAAATACTTTGATATTATAAACAGACACATCAATTATTATTTGTATATTGTATAAGTCTAAAGGTGAATAGATTACCAGGATTTACAAGAACAACTTCATACAGAAATCTAAACATTATCACATATTTGCACTCAAGCCTGGCTTAGGGGTTTAAATTAGAAGTTTCGAATCGATAGCGTTGCGTAGTTTAAAGTAGCGTAGTGTAGTAGCAGTAGTGTAGCGTGAGCTAGTTTAGTTGATTTGCGGCTCGAACTAAGAACAAGTTCGTAAACTTTGCCCTCTACGTACCCACTTTATTTCTGATTTGTTGGCATATTAACTGTAATTCACCGATACTAATGGCTTGTGGATTTTCGTGTTGATTTCAGCTGATAAAGGTTATAATATACACTATTATGTGTATATTACATAGAGTGTATTTAGTTTTGGACTCCAATGTATTGTTTTGGTTAATCGAATGTTAATCATTTGAATCAAATTCCTGTTAGAAGAAAATTGTTGATATCAGGCATATAACAAATTAATTTTAAAGCAATGAAATATTTTGTTCATTTGGTTGCAATTTATTTGTAATTACACTGATTGACCCGATAATGTTATAATCAAACTAAGTTTAATTTTAACAAGTTCTATTTCTGATAATTTATTTGAATTAACAAAAAGGTTATTATATTTTTGTGTGCAATAATGATTGGTCTGCACTGTCCTCAAATACCTATGAATATTGTAATATTGTAAAGACAATCATTTTTACAAATAGTATCCATGTAGTTTCTTACCTGTACTCCTCCCTAGGAAACGACCATTTGGAACCGTGTAATAAGCTTCTGACGTTTTATAAGTGACCATGTAGGCCTATGCGACACAAAAAAAGTTATGAAATTAATTTAAAAAAGGACAGTGAAGCGAATTAGAGCAAATTATCGCCACGTGTAATATAACGACTGCTTCCCTACTTCCTTTGTTTTATTCTCATGGGTATTGCGGCCACCTTACATCCAAAGGGTTGAATGACTTACCTCCCCTTATTTGTCATTCGTCTTAATTTGCTGCAGGTGATATGCAGGACTGTGACGGTAATTAGATTGTGGAGGCTGTGTAAGACTGTAGCTGGTCGTTGCTTTATATAAAATGTGAATTGGCATTCATCGGTTTTTAGTTAGATTGGAAGTCGATTCTAGCTTAGTTGATAAAATTCTAGGTAAATGATACATTGTATAGTTTGTATATACCGGTGTATGTCACATATCATCGAATTTTTAATTTTTAAATAATAAATAGCCTAATAAATATTTCCTCACGGTGTCTTTCATCGTTTTGGTAAATGATAAGGTGAAATTAAAATGAAAAAACTAAAATAATTGCAACAAACTATGAACAGTCAAAATATCAATCAACTCCTTGCTTCCTCAAACTTGTTCCCCTTTTGGGGTCAGCAGTTTTCCTGATTCGCCATTAAAGACAATAGAAGAAATCTCCTTTGAGGATACAAAGGAGATTTTTGATCATTTTTTTTGTTCGGTTAACAACGATTTGTTCACCGGTGACTGCCCCAAAAGACTGACTTATCCTCTATCCAAGGTAAAAGCCTGCTTTTATGCCACCGGTCAAGCAAACTGTGAAAATAGCTTACTTTCCAAGACCTGTATATTTACTTGTTGAGCCATCAAATAGCTACTACTGGATAAGTACACGAAAATTGGTTCCACCGTTTTATTTAAAGTGCCTGTTTGACGACAGGCCCATCAAAATAACAAGTCTTAAAATTAACAACTCGCCTTTAAGACAGAAACAGCCAGTTAGTAAATCAAGAGTGTTAAACCGTTTAAACCTCCCTAAAGACGACTGACATAGCCACGTACCCGTTTCCCGCGCTTTCCAACATGACAGGAGCTGTCACTCAGTGTTGCCAGTCGATTACATCTGTCACGCCATCTATGATTCCGTCACGAAAACTAGTAGGGCGCTTCCTCATGCTAATCAAATGCAATTCTCGACGATTGATCGCAGGAAACGGATTGACGTGATTGCGACTTCGATCTTTGATTGGTGCTTCGATTAATGTTAAGATATGAGTATCTTAATGATTAGTACGTGATTTAAGCCAATTAAATGTTATTTGTACAATGTAAGCTAGATTGGAAGAAAATAAACGCTAAAGAACCTAGTTTTCTTTTAGACCTAAATATTTTGAATAGAATATTTTTACTGAGATAGCAACTGTTTCATTCTTTGGTGTTTATTTCATAGCTAGCCACATTAATTAAGAAATCTAAGATATTTTCTTATCTTAAATTAAAATGTATATTTTTTACAAAATAATTCAGCTTTTCGGCCGAGAATCTGACCCTGACACGTGGATGCCCGGCGAAAATAAAATCCCCTTCTTTTACAAAAATGCCTCACATTTTTTCACGTTTAAGCGAGGATAACTCGTATTTATCTATTAATAAAGACGAAGTTTTCTTCGGTAATACTCATTATTTCATAATAATTCCTCTAGTCTCGTAAATCATACCTAATCCTCAATGTTACTGAGTTCCCCCAGATTGAAATGAAGGCCTTGAAAGAAATTATTGTGGGGATTACCCAACAACACAAAATTAAGTGAGTTTGTAATTTATTCCGGGGCCAATGGAAATGTCTGTCTTCCGAGATATTTCTTAGTTGTTTTGTTTTAGATAAATACATTTTGCGGTAGGAATAATAATGGGATTGTTATTAATTTCAGTGTGGCTTTGCAAAGGGTGGAAGAAAAATGAAGTGAATAATAATATTAATTGAGTCGTGATTGTGACCTACTTATTTATGTGGGTCACGTAAATTCGATACAATCTTGTTCGGTTATCGGTCCCTTTACGTCCGCTGTTAAGATATCCTCATAGACTTTAACGAGAAATGATCCTGTAGAGATTTGGCTGTAATCCTGTAGGCTTCAGCGGATTTGTAATGATTATAATGTTGGTTTAGTATGGTGTTCAGCTCTTCCGGTTAGACTGAAACCTGATCAAATATAGTTGAAGAGTTAGATAATGCAGTGAGCAGAGTTCAATAGAATAGGTAGAATGATGATGAGCAGAGTTCCGAATAGGTATATTTATCTAAACTTCGACGTAGTAAGTAACATAGAGTTGATAAAACCTCCTCTAAGTGTCTCCTCTGTGTGATAATAACAATTAAATCACAAGATTAACGAAATTTGCAATTTACTTATTTCGCTGAGAATACATTTAAACTAAATCTTTATATTGAAATTAACGACTTATTATTTTTTAAGAGTCCTGTTAATTTTAAAACTGTTAAAATTTATAAATAATTCCCTATTTACCTCGGTCATGTCATCACGCGTCAACGGCAGGGCCAATTTCACAATTTTTACTTTATTGTGTTTGTCATTATCAGGAAACCTTATTACGTAATTAAAAAATAAGAAAATTGTGCAGAAAATTATGAGAATTTAACCATAGAGTGTTTGAAAGTTCATTGTTCAGATAGAACAAATAAGTCTTTCAGATCAGCTAGCTAGTACCTTAATAAAAATCATTGGTTCAAATTGCTACAACTTTTATTTATTCATATTTTAATTCATGAATCCCCGACCGGTTTCATAGGACCGCGCTGTTATTGTCTTACTATTGTGTCTCGTTTCGCGGGTATTGATAGGTCAAATATAAAATTAAATAAAAGACATACCAAAGTAAAACTTACCTCCCAGATTTTATATTCAACCAAACTTTCAAGTAAGCTTTATTTAGCATAAATACCGTTATTTCGAACGTTTACCTCGACTCAGCTGAATCCCGTACGTTCTATCGACACCTGCGATAACTTACCGTTGAATTATGACAGGAAACTTTTCGCATTCATCTTGTTCTAATTAAAACAATCTGTTTTAGCTGAGAACAAGTTTAATTACAGTTTTGAGCTTGCTTCTATAGTTTTGGTTTATCGGATTGGAAGATAAAACTATTTAGGTATTGGTGAGGTTTCATTAGTGTACTTACACGCTGAAATTTTAATAAAGCCTTGATCAGCAAAGGTGACGGCCGCACGCGTGGTTTACCGGACTTTCTTACATCCCAGCCGGGATACCGATCCGTCGGCTTGCGGACGACGAGCAATGTGTAGCTCGCCGTTCCGCCGTCCGTTAACCGTCCGGGCCAAGCCCTAGTCATCTGCGGCGTATAGTGTTTCACGCTCTTATCAATGAAATGACAGCAAACCCGATAAAGCCTTCCTGAGTCCTTCAGTTGCCCTTACCGATCACTCCGAGTCTACCAACACCTTTCTTTCTTTCTTATTCAAGACCAATCCGCCTTGGTAAGAAAGAACAATAATTATACTTGTTCATATCAATATTTGGAATCATGTCGATACAACATAATAATATCAAAGCACTGCCTTACTTTTACTTTGTCAGCCAATATTTTCATAAATATAAAATAACATTACACGGACTAGAAGTCACGTGTTATCATTATCTAGTTATACAATTGCCGAGATAGCTTCAGCGGATAAAGCCAGAATTGTCCAGTGGAAAATGAGTTTCATTGCTAGCGAAATGCTGGGGTAATTTCATGGAACATTTACCCCGCGACCAGGGGTACTGTTTACAGTGTCTCTTCTAGACTACTCTTTATGCCAGTTCCCATTTTTTTATGTACATCATTCTTTATTTGATGAATAATGTATTTGTATGAATATAATTTGCGTGTTTGTGGCGAATTCGTGGAAGTGCGTTGCTTGGGTGAATTTGTGAAGGAAATGTGTTGCTTGATTAAAATCTTAGGTGTATGAATGATTTTGGTTTTCGGAATCTCTCGCAAAATAGGTACGATTATTTCAAAAAATCATTACCTGTATGACAGTGGTAATATACCTGTCAAGGTAGCATTCGATTCTCAGCGACCAAAGTGCGCGACCGCTACTGGGTTTGGCAACCCACTGCAATATGGATTTCTAAGGAGTAAGTACTAAACGAACCAGATAACCGATTTGCGCGACCGGTGCCATACCAAACCATACTAATAATGACCTCATAGAACGGTTGAAAAAGGTCATCTCATTTAACTGTTCTGTGGTCTACCTCTATAATAAATGAGATAATCTTTCTTGTAAACAGAAAACGTTCAATTAAATATGTATTCGAATTTGTATTTGACTTTTGAAAAGCGAATTTTAAGAATCGTTTCCACAAATAAGTATTATGTTCTCGATAAAAAACAATTGGGCTCTTTACCTCTAAATTTGATCAAACAAACAACAACTCAAACCGAAACATTTATCAGTTCTTCATTACATTAGCTCAGCTAAACCTATTTACAACAATACACATAAATAATGCGCCATCCTTGAATACCTAAAACACTACATAAATATCCTAAGCAGAGTTATAAATAAGTAAATACCTGCGTTAGAAAAAGCCCGCAGTACATTGACGAATGAGCGTTGTTGCCGAAGATACCGAGAAGCCTCACTTATTGATGAGCCCTTATTTATTAGTGGTGAGCCGATGAGGAGTGTGAATGAACTTCTTACATACATATGTTGCCCTGGTAACTGAAGAGACTGTATGCGGTGATGGAGGGCGTTCTTGAGAGTGTACTGTACTATGTCTATTGCTTTGGCACGTTTTATAGCCCAAACTGCTAGATGGATCTAAAAAAATATAAATAATACTATGGTTTTGTTACATTAGGAAACAGGCTGATATCCTAAAACAATCTAAAAGAATAAAAGGGACCTGAGAAATAATTTCTTAAAATATAACTCTCTTAAATATAGAAAATTAAAAATGTGAAAATTGACAATAAAACCGACTACTAAAAACAGTCATGGAACTGAGTAATTTGGCCACCATTTTGATGAAGATGCGATAGAACTAAAACGTACTCTTCTGCCGAAGATACCGAGAAGCCTCACTTATTGATGAGCCCTTATTTATTAGTGGTGAGCCGATGAGGAGTGTGAATGAACTTCTTACATACATATGTTGCCCTGGTAACTGAAGAGACTGTATACGGTGATGGAGAACTTTCTCGAGAGTATACTGTACTATGACTAATGCTGTGGTACGTTTTTTTGGATGGATCCAAAAAAATATATGTACATACACTATTATTGTTTTGTTACATTGAGTAACAGGCTGATAACCTAAAACAACAAAAAACAATCTAAAAGTGTTATATACTCATTTATGTATATCGGAAACCATTGTAGCGTAGTCGATTTTTTCTGTCGCTGTTATGTAGGCTATCAAATTTAAAAGCCTGGGGAATAGTTTCCAAAAATATAAATCTAAAATGTAGAAAACTAAAATGTGAAAATTGACAATAAAACCAACTACTAAAAACAGTGGAACTGAGTAATTTAGCTAGCATTCTGATGAAGTTGGTGACGTCAAATATACGATAGAATTGAAATGAACTCTGTTGCCAAAGATACCGAGAAGCCTCGCTTAATGATGAGCCCTTATTTTCTAGTGGTGTGAGAACTTCATACATATGTTGCCTTGGTTACAGAAGAGACTGTATGCGGTGATGGATAACTTTCTTGAGAGTTTAATATGATAATTTTTTGGCACGTCATGAGTTTACGTTCTTGACGCGATCCGTTTGATGACCTAAAATGATTTGTTAAAGGGATATAGGATGTTGCTCTTTCTCACTCACCAACTTGACATTGTTACACGTCATACGCCACTGTAGCCCAAACATCTGGATGAATACAAATAAAAATGAGTTAAAACAACAACGGACACTGGGTTTTTGACAACTAAGTAACAGGGTGAAAAAGGAAAATACCTTAAAAAAATTCCTTACATATGACTAAGAATTTGAAAAAAGAAACAAGATGCCACACGCGAATTATATTTTTTTTTTCAAAATTAAGGACGTGAGGATTCGTTTCTAAAAATATAATCTTTATATTAAAAGAAATAAAATACTACGACGAAAATAATCAACAACGACTATTGAAAATAGTGCAATTGAGACAATGCAATTGATATAGTCCGTCTAATGAAAACGCGACCTGAGAAAAAGAGGCCAAAAATTTTGTATCTGGTATTACTAACTAGTAGGAGAATCATGTCTTGACACTTCACAATTTCTTTTATTTCCTACATTTGCGGCTGAATAATGTTGCCAATTTAATTATTTTAAAAATCCAGGACGCGCTTTCATTAGACGTACTCTATAGTCCAGTCAAAATAGACATTCTAGTTTGCATTAATTCCCAACAAGCTGGATTTTTGTGCAGGCCTTAAATACGTCATTACGAATGTTATGTCAAAAGTCCCCATCGATCCCGCTTGTGCGTTGTTTTTTATTCGAGGTCAAAGGTCACAAATTAGCATTTTTTGCGTATATCTCTGAAACAACGAGAGCTATCAAAAAATGGTTCAGGCAAAGTTTAAAGATCGTAAAATTGTCTACAAAAAGATCCAACACTTTTTCTTCTACAATGCACTGTTCTCGAATTATGGCTATTTTAAACATAGAAAATACGAATATGCACTCATGCTAAGGGATGATGGGTTTGATGAATATTTGAAGGACAAACCATCTGTAACGATACATAAGCAGTGTCGTAAAGCATACACCTGGAAGAGCAGCATCGCTGCAGCTAAAAGACAGCGTGAGGCGGAGATAGCTACCACATCTGGGATTAGTCCTCCTCGTACTAGCACGAGGTAATGAATCGTCTTTTTGACGAAATACTGTTTGTTCTATGGCAATGAAGCAGATAAAACGGCTGAAATAAAAAAAAGCGTAGCATCTTCGACCAAGAGTGTCCTAAACTTTCAACCCTTGACTTCAAGAAAACCATCTTTAAGTAAGCTCAGACTCGTTCTCATGAGCTAGCAAGTAGTGTCATTGCCCGCATTCAGTAATAATATGACTTAGTTTCTGCTGAGGCTAAGTACTACAGTGATTGTTACACTTAAAATACGACTTTCCTGCGGTCTAAAGTAACGATATCTCGAAAGCGATGCTTTATAGAAGAAAAGTGTCCACATCTTTTTTGTAGACAATTTTACGATCTAGCAATGACACTACTTGCTAGCTCATGAGAACGAGCCTGAGCTTCTTTAAAGATGGTTTTCTTGAAGTCAAGGGTTGAAAGTTTAGGACACTCTTGGTCGAAGATGCTGCGCTTTTTTTTATTTCAGCCGTTTTATTTGCTTCATTGCCACAGAACAAACAGTATTTCGTCAAAAAGACGATTCATTACCTCGTGCTAGTACGAGGAGGACTAATCCCAGATGTGGTAGCTATCTCCGCCTCACGCTGTTTTTTAGCTGCAGCGATGCTGGTCTTCCGGGTGTATGCTTTACGACACTGCTTATGTATCGTTACAGATGGTTTGTCCTTCAAATATTCTACGAACCCATCATCCCTTAGCATGAGTGCATATTCGTATTTTCTATGTTTAAATTAGCCATAATTCGAGAACAGTGCATCGTAGAAGAAAAAGTGCTAGATCTTTTTTGTAGGCAATTTTACGATCTACAAACTTTGCCTGAACTATTTTTCGATAGCTCTCGTTGTTTCAGAGATATACGCAAAAAACGCTAATTTGTGACCTTTGACCTCGAATAAAAAACAACGCACAAGCGGGATCGATGGGGACTTTTGACATATCATTCGTAATGACGTATTCAAGGCCTGCACAAAAATCCAGCTTGTTGGGAATTAATGCAAACTTGAATAATAATTTAGTCTATTTTGACTGGACTATCTAGCATCAAATCTATGATAGAACTAAAATAAACCGAAGATACCGAAATGTCTCATTCATTGATGAGCTCTATTTAAAAGCGGTGAACCAATGAGGATTATGAATGAATAACCGGTCGTTTATTTTGAACCAACTTCACTTTCTATCTTTAGAGGGTCTTGAAGTGGCAAATGATAAATTAATAAAAAATTGAACAACAATTCGCCTTTCGAATAAATCCTTCAGTTCAACTATTAAAACCTTTCCATTACTTTCCAATCCCCACAGTATTGTACAACTTAGTCAATTTCTTTAACTTATTTCGTAATTTAAACTCCAAAACAAATTAAAACACATATTTTTACAGTCTGAAAAACTTTCTGAAAAACCAGAGTTCTAAAAAACGTCTATACGACATATGTATATGCCTTATTTCGTTATTTGGATTTTAAAAATAAAGACGAATTAAAGTTGTTGTATATTTTTTTGTATTTAGTTTGCTGTGGCTCCAAAGAGGGATTAGAGAATCGATCTCCGAAAAATCCTTAACACATGGAGGTATTAAAAGAGATTAACAAACGTAACTGCACACAGCAAATGTATAATATTAGCCTTCTCAGCACCTAATTTTCACTGAGGTACCCACTATAATAAATTATGTTCATGTCTAATTGTGCAGATCAAAGACGCCCAGTATTTATAGTAAACCGTATCATACCAGGTAGATGTCAGAAATTCTAATTTTTTTTTTACTCGTATCAACGATTGCATAACTGGTTACCATGAGGTGGAATCGCAGTCGACTGCGATACGATACACTTATTTATATTATTAAAAAAAGAAGTATATAATAATATTTAATTTTATTATTTTCTACATATTAATATATCGATACCTTTGGGTAGAAAGGTCATATAAACCAAAACCCGACTTTTCAGGAGAGCAGAAAAACGATATTTTTTTTACATAAAAAATCACAACTTTTTTGCTTTTGAAGTTATAAAAAAATGATCTATGAGAAAGGTTCTTACATTTTGCAGATGAAAAAGGTTAAATCATCAAAACCCAGCTATCTTCTTTAGTTTTAAAGTTAGCTTGCATTTACGTCTAAGAAAAAATCAATTCTTGGTTTATACACCCCATGAAAATGTACTTTGAAAAAACTGTGTGGATCGTATATCCATTTTTGGTAACCATAAGGATCACATTTAATGTTGAAAAAAAATGACGTTTTTTTTTGTATTATAAACCATTTATAATCATAGATTAATTGAATTCTGACTAATAAATAATCTTGTTACTCATAGAATTAGTAAGAACTCAATTATTATTATTCTAATACCCAATAATGGTCGATTCAAATAAAATAAAACTACCTGAAATATGAAATCGACATTTATTAAGTATTATAATACCTTCTAATCAATGGTATCTGTACGGTATATGTCTATCGCGCTCGTTCTTCTGCTTGTCGCTGCGCGCAAATTGCGAGCCTTGTGTGTTGGTCGTAAATTTCTTCCTGCCCTTATCCCATATTACTTAGGGTCGGCGCAACACGTTTTCTTCTTCCATTCTGTCCTGTCGTCCGTCACACTATCACTAACTTCCTTTTCTTTCTTATCGGTCCTTACGCAATCCATCCATCTTTTCTTTGGCCTCCCTCTCCCTCTCCATCTATCCACATGTAAACTCAGAACTATTTTAGTAACATGCGTTTCATCCCTCCTCTTCACATGACCATATCAAGACAAACGATTTCCTTCCAACTTTTCAGTCACCGGCGCCACTTTTAAACTTCCCCTAATACACTCATTTCTCACTTTGTCCATTCTCGTCACACCGCACATCCATCTCAACATTCTCATTTCCGCTAAATGCAATCTTTTTTCATCCATGTCTTTCACAGCCCAACATTCTGATCCATATAGTATGACGTACTTGTAGATTTTACCCTTCAATTTGAGGGGCATCCGTGGATCACAAGTTGTTCCCGTGACCTGTCGCCATTTCATCCATCCTGCGTTAATCCGATGTGTTATGTCCCGGTCTACCTCACCATTTCCTTGGACAAGCGACCCGAGGTACCGAAAGTCGGAACAAATCAGTATGGACGTCCCAGCGAGGGCTAAAGGCGAAGGATTGGAGGGACCTCTGAAATCGCAGACCAAGTACTCTGTTTTGGTCCTACTTAATATCAGGCCAACACTCTCCAGTCTATGCCACCACACCTCCAATCTGCTCTGGACCTCTCGGCAACCAGCACAATATCATCGGCAAACAGCATACACCAGGGGGCCTCTTCCTGAATGTCTAACGTCAAAGCGTCCATTATCATCAGGAAAAGTTAAGGGCTGAGAGCCGACCCGTGATGTAAGCTGACCGCCACATTCAAACTGCCACTGATGCCTACTGTAGACCGGACTTGGGTTCTACACCGACTGTACATCGCTCGGATAAACTGCACATACTTCACAGGCACACCTTTCTCCTTAACCCTAGAAGCCTAATCTACGTCTGCGAGACGTACACGAAATCGAATATCGTTTGTATCTTTCTAACGGTTTAAAATAGTGCGTCGTGCTGTTTTGCCAACTCAGTGGCCGTCGGGAGCTAGCGTTTAGTGTCCATATCGTTTTTTTTTTTTTTTTTTTTTTTATTATACATAGGCTCGCGTTAAGGTAAGTCCCGCCATTTTTGATTTATCGAAGTATTGCACGCCTGCGAGACGTATGTTTAGGCTTTGCGTAACTTTTAACTAGGTTGGGTGATTTTACTTTTGTTCGTTTTTCGTATATTGTATGTCTATTTTTTAATTCTGATATAATATATAGGCATTACATGATAACGGATAATAGAAAATCATTGAATAGAAGAAAATTCATGAAGCAACTCAGTACAGAGTTGGTCACGCCTTGGATGAAGAAGAAACAAGGAGCTCCGAAGTTGAAAAGATCTTTGCGAGAAAGTATGAACCAAATTCTCGTAAAACTTACAGATTTTAATAATTTTAATCAAAAAGAAGGACCTAAGCCAAAAAAAAAAACGTAAATACTGCGCTTTTTGTTTGTTATAAATGTAAAAAATCTCTGTGTGGCGAGCACAAACTTGATATTTGTGTAAAATGCTCTTAAAGTTTACCTAGTCTTTTGAAGTCTGATTAGTTTTAATATTTACTCTAAGAATAAGTGATTAGCGTTAAAAAAAGAAAATTTCCTACAAAAAAATAATATGTTTTTGTTGATTTTGAAGAAGTCGATTTTTTATGTTCCAATTTATTCACCTAGTTTTATTTTTGTAATAAATAACTTTGATTATAGTAATTATTCATAACAGTGTTGTTTTATTATTAGCTTATATACCAAATTTAAATTTCCAGTACAAAAAAAAAAACAAAATAAGGCTACTTTTACATAAAAAAAATAGAATTATATGTGTACGTCTCTGAGACGTATGATAAGGCTTTGTGTATTTCTGAAATAGATTAGGCTTCTAGGGTTAAGGGCCCACCACATAACCTCACGATGTACCCTGTCGTATGCCTTTTCGAGGTCAATTAATATCATGTGCAAGTTTTTATGTGCACCTCTGTATTTTTCGCACAGCTGGCGTATAGCGAAAATGACATCCGTTGTACCCCAACCAGGCATAAAACCGAATTGGTTCTGTGAAATTTCACTCTCTTCTCTCAACCGCTTTTCAATACTTCTTCCTTCCTTACTTTCATAGTATGTGACAGTAGTTTTATTCCTCTATAATTGTTGCACTCAAGAACATCACCTTTGTTTTTAAAGATGGGCAACAAAAAACTTTTGTACCAATTATTAGGTATGAATTCTTCTTTCAACAACTTATTGAAGAACAAAGCTAACCACATCCATCCATACACACGCAGTAACTTCCACACTTCAACTGGTATTCCAAACTGGGCCAATGGCCTTACCATTCTTCATTCCATTTACTGACTTCATCTATACTAACCATTCTTACTAACCCCACATTTTCTGGTTTAGTTTCTAAAATCCCACTCCAATCATTTTCATCATTCATTAGTCTTTCAAAATATTCTTTCTACCTCTCTTTGATTTCTTCATCATCTGATAGAACCATTCCAGGTTCATTCTTTACACATTTTACTTGACAATCATCCTAAAGTAAGGTGTGACTTGCAATGAACATGGTTTATACACCAACTGTGTTTGGATTTACGACGTCAAATTTAACCTGTGTTTAGGTAATGCATTTAACACTTTAGGACGTATAAACCATTTACAAATAAGGCATTTAACATTTTAGGGCGTATAAACCATTTACAATTAATGCATTTAACACTTTAGGGCGTATAAACCATTTACAATTAACGACTACTATTTTTACACCCTGAGTTAATATAAATTATGGTCATTACGTCATAACAAAACGACAAAAAAAATATATTCTGCTTTTACATTGAAGATTTCCCTTTTTGTAGAGGCTATGACCGAAAATTTCTGGGTCGTATTAACCATTTTTGGGCGAATTTCTACATTTCGTATATACAGATCGATAGAGAAAAAAATTCTGAGAAAAATGGTATATATAACTCAATTTTGCCAAAATGGTTTATACGACCTTTCTTCCCAAAGGTAGCGATATTATAAGGAGTTATTGTCAATGCGTATTGACGATAATTTATTCCATTAGGGCTTATTAGCTAATGAAGCTACAGGATACAGGTAAGCTTAGTGATAGACAGTCTATTACTACCATGTAATTAGGACTTCTCAGGTGATTTGACGCTGCCTTTTAATTATGTCTGATTAGTATAATGTCTTGGTAATGGTCACGAGGATCCAATAAATACAAGAGGCACAGAACATTTGTTATGGCTGCAAGTTAAAATATAATAAATAAAAAAGTCTTTGTTTCAAGACATCTTGAGCTTTTCTGAAACCTGTTGAATAGGGACAATACAATTTTTTATGATTTTATATAAACATAAAGGTAACACAAATGCTTAGTGACCTTTCTTGGCGGGATACCTCTGACTTCAATTTTTTTTTAAATTTTTGACATGATAATTAATAGGCATCGTATTTTCGTATAATTTTTTACAAGTTTTACAACTGGTAGGTATTTTGTGCAGAATCCCAAACGACGAGTATGTACATCTTGTATATTTATGCAGCTGTATTTTACCCATTTTAAGATCATTTAATTAAAACTATTTGCAACCAACAGTTCAATGTACCGAGCAGTTCTTGCATAGATTAAAAAAAAATGCCAACAAGCCAATGGTTTTATGACGAAATAAAAAGTACACGATTTTCTGTGTACGTTACTTACTTCCTGTACCCTTGTTCTCCCTTCTAAGTGATTATATTTTTCATGCAACGTCCCAAAGACGTCAAGGAACAGTTCTTGAAAAATGAACTTGACGTTTTCTCAGCCAACTTTACTTTAGGAGCTCGATTTCACTCGAGTTCTCTTCTAAAGGTACTTCGCCTTTAAAGAGGATTTTGTTTTAAGGCAAAAAATATAAATTTCTTTAAAAAAGTTATGTAAAGAATTGGTATTAAGTACCGCTCTTTTGCTTTTGTGAAAACTAATATTCTCTTTGTGCTGTAATAAATCCATTCATTTATTGATTGCTTTTGCCCGTGCATGTTAAAGACAATGAGTTCTATTGTATGTACTTCACATCTAATGTTGTATCGAGTTGTAACATATACCATTTGAAAGGCGAATACTACTCAATCTGCTTTGCACCCCGAGCGGTCACCGGCGTCCGCACACCTATTGTCTTTCTATTATGTTTCTAATTACGATACCTACTCGAGAGATTAACAACAAATTTTCGTTAAAATCACAAAATAATTTCACAAATTCCTGTCTGAAAAGTTAGCGTAATACTAAAGTACGTACGTACTCTTTAATTTCAGCTGACGCGTAACTTCGGGCGGCTCAACTTCATATCGACATAAGTGATATGAACGCAAATATCGTAATAAAGTTGCACTAGATTTTACTACCAGGTTTGCTTGTGGATTTTGCTGGAGTTGCGTGCAAATAGTTTTAGTACCTAGTTACGTACTGAAACTATTTTTCGAAAATTTGTTACTGATATTGTTTTTGTTTCTTTAAAGGAGCTAACAGTAATGATATAGCTTTTTTATGATTGTTTTTATTAATTTTAACTTTAATTTTCTACTGATTGATTCATCGATAACAAGATTATTTATATCACAAATAAAAATAAAATAGTTTGAAGTATACTACATTTAAGAACCGTTTTACCACCATTTCTACCTATTGGGCCCAAACAGTTTAACGAGTTTACCATTGATTCGAAAGGAAGAAGAACACATTATTTTGTGTATTGAAAATCAGCCCTAGATTATTACGTAAAAATACAGAGCTAATCGTTGCGATAATCTCCACCGTCATCACATTGAGAAGCAAAAATTGCCGTACCATATTCTTTCACCCCAATATGACTATCAATATTAGTCGTGCGTGGGAATTCCCCATGAATATTTCATGATAAAAAAGAAACAAGTTATGAAAACTATCTACCCGTAACTTTGAAAATACGACTATCTGTCACAATACAGTCGCTACATTGGCTTAGCCGACCATTAATATTGACAAAGCGACAACCCACGCAGACATACAAAATATACAGGCGGATTATAATAATTTATGCGGTACCAAGCCTTGAGCAGCATAATCGTATAACATAATTACTTATCCCGTATTAATAAGTACCAAGACAAAAGAAAATACTCTGCAGACAGACGTATCTATATTATTATATTATTCAGATTTGTATATTTGTATAATAAGCCTACGTAAGCTGGAGGGATCGTAACGTAGGATCGGTAAATGGAATATTTTTTTAATTAGGTATAAAAACACGGTACTCGTTATTTTTCTGCGTGTGAGTTAAATAGAGTTGTAAAGAGCAGTGAAGTGGAGTTTAAACTACTTAACTGGGCTTTACAGCCGCGTGTTTTTTTTCTTTAGTGGTCGAGTTTGCGTGCGTTATGGTTTTTTTGTTTAATTTATATGAAGTGTAATGTTGAAGTTGAAAACTATAATTAGTAACACCGTTTATAAAATACTGAGATCATAAAGGCATAAGGTTTGTGAGTGGTGTGTGTGTATGTTTGTGACTTTATCACGCTCAAACAGCTGAACGGATAGTCATAGTCTCATTTCTGTATCCAGGCTGAGTTCTTTTGGAAAGCTATTTGTAGATTACTCTTTGGAGGTATTGGAAACAGAGAGTAAATTTCTGCAAACTTCATTGAAAAGGGGAAGATCCTCCGACCAGGGTGTTATGTCTGGTTTGGGCAAAGAGCCCAAACGAAGATTTCGGGCTGTTCTATATATTTAAATCACACAGATAGCTCTAATTGTGCGATGCAGGATTCTGTGGGTTTGGAAGTTAACAATACTTTAGTCATAAAAAAGAAGTTCGCAATAAACAGTACAAACCTTGTTTACATCGCCTCGTGTCCAATTAATGCCAAGATTAAGATTGATGTTACTATTTTGGCTGTTTTACCATTAGCTAACGATTCTCAAAATAGACTTGTGACAAAATAGGAAACTGTATTCTTGATAAAAAACCAATAAATAAACTTAGGTACCGCTGAAACTTTTAATTTGTTAATTAGTTATTAAACAGTAATTTTGTCATTCAGTTTAACCAAAAAAAATGCTATACGTTTTAGATTGAAAATCTTTCAGCCTTTTACCCACTCTTATGTTCCTTTTTTGTCTTGCGTTTCGACCCTTAACCTAGGCCAATACGGTTTGCTAGAGGCGCGCGTGGAATACGTGCCATCAACGACTTAAGCAGTCCTCAACCGTCCAGCCATCCGGTAACCATCAGGACCGGAGGATGACCGTCCGGCCATCAATGCTGGCAATGTCCGGCAAAGAGTAGCTCACCGTCTGGTGAGCTACTCATTGCTCGCCATCCTATCACCTACAATCTCACCTGACGATAAGCGATGATATGGTCGATGATAGAGCACACTTGCCTAGAAGTTCGAGTATCCCATTCACTTTTTTTAATGGAAAGAGAACAATGGTTTCTAGTGAAATCGGTCTTTAATTAGTAACTACCCATTGGCCATCACTCTCTATCACCATTTACAAAACCAATAATCATCACTAACTTCCTCATCTCACTTCTTCCAAGTAATCTTCTAACTATTCCCCTTCAGTGTGTGTTAGAAAAGAAATATGACGCAATTCTGGTAATGCTTAGTTGTCGAGCCACAAGGGAATGAAAAATTCAGGGGGCCGGCGTACATTACCGCAGCACATTGCTAAGAGCATTTGTACCCTTATTTGAGGAGAGGAATATTTTCAGCAAGAGTAATGGTGTTCACTTGTCGTCTTTGTTGGGTGCTGTCGCCACTACAAGGGCTCAGGTGTCTAGTTTTGCATTTTTGTAAATTCGTAGATTGGAATAAATGTATGTGTGTATTTATTAATATGAGAATATAAATTATGGTGCGGAAAAATAGGAGACGCAGTTACATTTATGTTGTTGTAGGGTGCAGCGCTGTGATGTTTACCAAATGTATAAAAAATAAATAAAGGTGTAATTTTTTATTTAGCCAATTGTAAACTGTAATTATTTATTGGATTTATTTTAGCTTAGTATTAATTAGTTACTTTAGTTTTTTTTAAATATTCAGTTACAATGCAAAAAATCGTTATCGAATAAATGATATGAATGAATGATATTACGTTTATTTTTAAGGAAGGTTTTTTTAAATGTAAAAAATCATCAAATAACTTCTTCTACTCCGAGTGGATTGAGTTTGAATGTCAGACTTTCGGTTTTTACTGATCAAAACACAGTTTTCCTTCAGTTGGCCTGTGCGATCGAGTGCCTTCCGGGGTTCGATTGTTTTAATAGGTCACCCTGCAGCCCATAGAAGCACAATCACTGCTTAAACAGCACACACATAGGTACAGGTTTCATTGAGGAGAGGAATATTTTCTGTCATGCTTGATTGGTTGCCGTTGTTGAGCGTAGCCACTACAAGACTGGAGGTGTTTAGTTTTGCATTTCGAATAGTAGGAAGTTTTGAGTCGGTATTAGATTTATTTTGCTTAAACTTGCTGTCTCTTGTTCGAGAATGAATAGCTACAAAAATCTATTTTGGAGTGGTAATGTTTTTTTGTTGTTCATGAAACTTTTCATGGATATTTCTGGTAAGAAGTTAAGTTTTATTTATCTTTGTACACGCTTTTGGATCTTGTTGTCGCCAGATGGGATGCAGTAATTGAGATCTTTGATGGAACCTCAGCGGAAACAAGCATGATTGCTCGAAAAATTTTAAAGTCTGACACTCCTTATGGCTATAAAGCGCACTTTTTTTTATAGATATTAAATATACGTACGGACGTACTTTTCAGACAATTTTATACTTACAGAATTAAGTAGATAGTTCGAATACCTACCAATACACTATAAGCGTCTTATAGCACCCCTCTCCTGTTCCCTTAAAAGCGTAGTCATACACAAGGGAGGCTGAGGTTTGGCAAACTGATTGTAATAATGCTGAGCACATCTGTCCCTCATTTTTTGCTTCCAATATTACGAGATGAGTCGCAAAATAATCTATGCTCCTGACTAGTCTGTATCTATATTAATAATATCTAGAAAAAAAAGGTTTATATTTTTTTTAATTTTATGTTTTGGTTGTTAGTTTAATAAATATGAGGAGCTCGTGGCTAGATAATAACAGCCGCACAGGTCGATCTTCAAGGTTAAGCAACGCTTGCCTAGGTTGGTCTGTGGATGGGTGACCATCTTAACATAACGAGTTTCCTCCGTGCCTCGGAAAGCACGTTAAGCCGTTGGTCCCGGCTGTCATTTGGAGATCTTTGGCAGTCGTTACGGATAGTCAGAAGCCAGTAAATCTGACTCCAGTCTTGCCATGAAGTACCGTGTTACCCCAGTTAATGGGTTGTGGAGGTCTGGTAGGCAGCCGCTCCTCGTAAAATACTGGTATTCAGCTAAATCCGGCTTGACTGGAAGCCGACCCCAATATAGTTGGGAAAAGGCTAGGCAGATGATGGTTTTAATAAATAAATGTAAAAATTATTGTACTTGGTCACTTCTAGATCACTATTAGATCCACAGATATCTAGGTTTTAGGTTACCTCTAGGTTACTTCTAGTCAAGGGTGCTCTATCATCGACCACATGATCACTTTCCATAAGGAGAGATTGCCGTCAAGCGCGAACCCATACACAGTAAAACAAGGAACTGTTTTTTTATTATAGAATACCCGACAAAAACACATTTCTATCCGCACCTACATAATAATTATCACCTACCCGCCCCCAACAATATCTCAATTAATCTCGCAGCAGGAACATGCAAAAAAGAATATTTCAAAACTTATATTGTACTCTAACAAATTGCTTCCCACCCACTATGTACTTTATTATCGTGAAACATCTGGACATTCCCCTCCTAATACACTAATACCCGATGCTAAAGTGTTATTTACGACATACTAGTAGTTAGTTCCATTTTCGCCTGCGTGGGCTTTGGATTTTTTAAACAAGATTTTTTTGTTTACCCTAAGGTTGACTGGTAGAGAATGCCTTGATGCATTAAGTCCGCCTATGTACCACCACTGTACATGAAGTGTAGTTACTCAGATACCCGCGAAACGAGACACAATAGTAAAACAAATGTGTTGTCTCTAATAGTAGGTTGTTCGCAAAAAAAAACCTTTGTATATAATTTACAAAACATTTCACATACATTATTTGAGTTTGGGAAAAGACTGCACAGATAGTAAGAAATCCTATTTTCTAATTTAGGAATGTCTGTCACTTAGCAGCCAGTGTTTACTACATCTTCGTGTATAAAAGAAACCTTTGTTTATTAAACCTAGAGTGACCGATGGAAGGAATGGAGGGAGGCCTTCACCCAGCGGTGGGACAGATTAGGCTAGATATGTTAATAATAATGACCCGAATGATATGATGATATTGACATGCATGTTTTTTAGAATAATGATTATTATGTGCCTACTTTTTTTTAAACAATATTTTCACAGAGAGAAGTTTATAGAGTTATATTATGTTCTAAATTCGTTCATTAATTCATCAGACCGGGTTATTTAGTTTCTTTATAAATTGTATAATAAAAAAAGGAACATAAAACCAATATAACCAGACAAACAATTTTACTTTTAAAATATTAACACATTGACAATACTGCGCCAAACTATCGATGCAAAACTAATACATTTAACACACTGGGCCTAGGGGAGCCAAACATCGGAAAAAGTGACGTCACAAAGTGCATTATGTGAGTGAGGAAATCTGCCGAAACATGTATTATTAAATTTGCACACGGCTCTTTTACAGGCAGATTTCCTTCAAGGGCTTTCCCCATTTTCTCTTTGATGGAAATTGGGGAAATAAATGTAAACCGATGTAAGGGGAAGCGTCTTTGTGGATTAAAGTGTTTGTTTTAATTTTGACGGTGTTGTGAGTTCTTGTCTTTGACTCTAAATAGAGTCCTTGGAATATTTTTGAATGACTACTGAAAAGTTTTTTCATTTAATGTTTTTTTGTTTAAGACTTTTAACCCCCGACATAAAAATTTTACCACTGTGTGTTTGCCTATCTCCCTGTGTAGCTCTCAAATGAATGAATTTATTCGGATGTGGTTTTCTTTTATTTCATTTTTGGGGATTTTTTCTTAGATGTTTTATCAAAGTAGGTTCTGACGATTTACTAGTTATAGAAGGTAAACATGAGACATAACATCTTCATCATAACAAAACTCCCTAAAGTTTATACATAGGATAATAAAATTAGGTACAGATATTTTGGCTCCGTCTGAATCAAACATAAATCTATACTAATATTATAAAGAGGTAAAATTTGTAAGTTTGTATGTAGGGGGTAATCTCTGGAACTACTGGTCCGAGTTGAAAAATTCTTTCAGTGTTAGATAGTCCATTTATCGAGGAATGCTATAGGCTATATATCATCACGCTAAAACCCACGGGAGCGGAGCAGTAACGAAAAATGCGGGTGAAACCGCAGGGGACAGCTAGTATTCAATAATGTGAAAAATTGCCAAAAGAAAAGATACTGATATCATTTTTAACTGCTGATTAATTTACGCCGATATTTTTCCGAGAATTCGTGGATCAGCCTCTAAAATATAAGGGTATAAAACATAATTCATTAATAAATCTGCTCTCAATATAATACTTTTAAAAAAAACATTCAACAAACTTGATTGAATGTGACGTAACTGTCCAATAATAATTACGCTAAAGCTAAAAATAGAACGTAAATAGCTTCGAGCCAAAGCGTAAACTCGCAAATCCCTTTATTCCTGAAACTAATCAACCAGGCTTTCAACAAAAGTCAATTTCATTTGTTTCACAATACAACTGACTGGTTTAGAAATCTATTACGTTATTTTCGGTACCTAATCTGCACAATAACCTTTTTAGTAATTCATTTTATTCTAGGGTATTAGAATAACATGTATTTAAGAATTTGTCATTATTATTATTATTATTATTCTGGAGGTCCAAAATTGGACGTCCTTTGGTTAAAAAGGACGTCCAATTTTGGACCTACCCCAAGTGTCGTTACACTGAACGGTCTAATTTAACATTTGTCACATATTATTTACATGCTTAAAGAAGATTGGCGAGCTGGGTATCACATCAAAATCCAAACATACACAAATCTAGTTATATGCAACTTATGGGTCATATATCGTTAGTTATTTTCCAAGCTAAAATACAATATTAGCAGTCCGGAGTAATTAAAAAACCATGATTTTAGGCTACAGTCCCGTTACGGAAACAAAACGCAATAATGCAATAGTACCTCGTCCTTTTTGTGAAGTCTGTAAAAACAAAACGCATAAAATAGGCTTATTGCGTCAGCTGTTACTTAGGTATGTCAAATACAAAAAAAATATAAACTGTCATGATATTTTTGTTTGACCCTGCCTAAACATAATTCGTCGTTCGTGTTATTTGTAATGTTGTCTGCATCTATAAATGAAGTGTAAACTCTTATTTTGTGCCGCCACGTTACTTTAGTACATTACAATTTGCGTTTAGTGTATAAACCTGCGCAGGACTGAAATAGGACTCTTATTTATTCTGTGAATGTTTTTCATGCTTTAACAATGTCAGCAGTTGATCTTCGGTGTATAAACTGTTATGTGCGCTTATCACGCCTTCGCCGACCGATTTGACCAGTTTAAAGGAGAAAACCGAAGCCATTATCGGCTACTGTTGTAATTGTAAAGTATGACTCAGAACCGTGGGCTGTTGTTCACATGTCATGAGTGTAGTCTGGTATTTAGCTTACGATCGACACGAAGGAACAATCTCCCTGCGGTATTTCTTGACAATGTATTGTTACAATTATAATAAAAAAATGTTATAAATACTATGGTTTTGTTTTTTACCTGTTACGAGACGCCGCGCGGCATCAAGAGGTGCAGCGCGATGGCGCGTGGCATCACGAGGGGCAGCGCTGCATGAAGCAACGTATTCTAAATTCTCACAATGAAATGTGTATCATTTCGCGTAGTAAATAAAATTATATTTTGAGTCACTCTATTAAAATGTGCGCGCAGCGTCGCGTCTCGTTGTGAGCTGACCCTAACCATCGTACGATTGAACGATGTAATTAAACACACATTCTTTAGAGTGTCCTAATAGAAGCTTGTAAATCATCGCGCGAGCACAGGGTTTCGTCGATAAAACTAATCTCATCGTGCGACGAAATCACATCGTTCAATCGTATGATAGTTAGCTAAATAGGACGACGCTTAAGGGTCTGCCTTAAAACCTTTTCCAGAAGAAGCGAATTCGTTTAGAAACGTTTCGCGCGAATTCATTCGCGCGCTAGTAATATACTAGTAAGATACTAGCACAAATACGTCGCGTCCACAAGTATCGCGCGAATTCAAAATACGCGCGTAAATCGCGTGCACAACGCCAGACCCTCAACTCGCGCGTATTACACGCGAGTCGAGATACTAGGAACACCTTGTTGCGTCCAGTTAAACGCGCGAACTCCAGAGCGAGTGCACATATCCAGGGAAATTGAGCACCTACATTTGATACGGAATTGTTGAATGCTCCAGCGTTGATACGCTCTTTCTGGGCGCCACGGTCGCGCGTGATACGCACGCGCAATCGCGATTAATTCGCCCCTTCTGGTCAAGCTCTAAGTTACATAATTAGGTAGGTACCTTGTATTATTTTTGGTGGTCCATTTTGAGGTTATGTCTATAAATCATTTTATATCCCCAACTCTAATGTATGTCTTACCATTACATATTTTGTTATACTCTATTGTAGCATTCTAATCCATATATTCATTCTATTGTACGTTAAGCCTGTATGTGATACTAAAAGTACATGGGGTTTTGCCAATCTTCTTTATATGTAGAGCTGGAGGGCGTCTAATGAAAGAGATACCTGGAGATTTTTTAAATTTAATTGGTAACAAATAATGTTACCAATTAAATTTAAAAAAAAAATCTGTCGCAATTGTACGAAATAAAAAATTTTGAAGAGTCAAGACATGATTCTCCTACTAGTTAGTAATACCATTTATACTATTTTTTTGGATTAAACTTCTTTTTATCAGGTCGCGCTTTTATCAGATGGACTATAACAGCAGCTAGTTTTTTAAAACCTATTAATTTGTCAACATCAAAATAATAGTCACTTTATAAAAATATGTATAACCTTGAATAGTAAGATGTCTGAAAAGATCACACTTACAAACTTAAGTACTTGAAGTTCTGGCAGCTAAATATGTACAGGGTACACGAAGGGCCCAACTAAAGACTAAAGTAAAGCAACAAAGCTAAAATACAACAGAAAGTTGAAAAGTTACACAAAGAAAATACATGTAAGAAATAAGTACACAGAAATCCATTTTAAGAGGGAAAAACACGAAACATTTGAGACGCTGACAGCAGAATAGTTCTTTGTACTTATTTGAGTCAACATTGTATTAGTTGCAGATGTCTATAAATTGCAGACATTACCCATTTAAGTTTCACATGTAGAGAGCGCAGAGCGTGTTGTTATAAGTTCGTTTTTTTTTGAGGGTGGGAATGCTTTAAATAACTTCTCCTGCTGGGTGGTGCGAGAGTGAGCGTCAGACTACTACTGCCTATAAACCATCCGTGCTCCTACAGTTGCGGTTTTGCATTACAGGGCCACTGCGGTTCTTTTAACAATCTTACAGCTGTAGCAGGTATTTTGCACGCTGTAATTATGTTTTTTTTTTTCTGGTAGGGGAATCATCAGAATGACTTCCCCCGCTCTTGGGCGGAGCGGGAGGGCGTGTCAGACTCTTACTGACTAAACCCCTACCCCGTTCCTTCGTTGCCTTCGTTCTGGGGGGGACTCGGTATCAACCGTTAGGAATACCACATGTTCCCCCCAGAGTCTTCGGCCCTACCGGGCCCCTACAGTTTGCTGACATCTCCTTGAGGCGCGCGTGGAACAGAACGCGCCGTTGACGACTGGGCTCGGTCCAGATTATTTCCAGACTGCCGGACGGCGAGCTACCCAGTGCTCGCCGTCCGCGAACCCGCGCCTACGGTGGTCGGAAATCGGGATCGGGATCTCGGCGGCGGCGGCGTGAGGATGCTGTAATTATGGTGTGGTAAGTCCCCTTTCTAAGAAGTAGCTGGAGGCCGTTACATACGTGAGGGAACGGACATCCTTGCGCCTTAACCGCCGAGCTCCCGACCTCAACTACCAAGCACCGTGAGCGTGAACTTATGGACGACAAGCACTGGGTAGTTCGTCGTCCGGCCGTCATTAAATGTTTTCTCACCTCAAAAAGAACACAAGCAATTAAGCATACACACTTACGTCTTTGCCATATTTGTGTAAAGTTTAATTAGTATATTATCCATAAAGGAAAATATAATTTATATATCACTCGCCCACATTTGCATTAAAACGCTAGAAAGCCACAAAGAACTTACCATAAAATCGGAAGCAAGTAGTTACACATAAGTGCCTATAAAAAGACACACCTCCAGTGTCATCTAAAATAAATAAGACCCAGGACTCATTTGCGGCAAGATATCTTATCGAACACTTAAAGCAACACCGCTGCGCCATAATTTTGCTCGGCGGTGTAAAGAACGCAAAGCAATCTCTATAAATCGAAGTTATCTTCATAAATATCCGTTGACCCGCAGCAGGAGTTCTTAAATTGATTCTACGTGATACGGAATACGAAAAGCATCTATATTGATTCCACTTCAGGCCGTGGCCAAAGTGAGGGGTGACGCGTGAAATGTTTTAATAACACGGAAACTCTAGGAGTTTTTATTGGAACACTTTTTTCATTTTGAAATATTTATTTCGGTGTGGGACCTAGACTGTTTGAGTGTGGGTAGCGTTAGGAAAAGTTATAGTACTTGAGTGTGTTCGGCGATGAAATTTTGTTTCTGAACAGGTTTTTGCTGCCACAATTTGTTAAATTGTGGTACCTTACCTAGTACTGCCAGTATTATAAGTGTAAAAGTAACAGTGTGAAGTGGATGATATATTATTTCACCTATCTTCGTCATAGTGACACTTGGCTGAGGACTATGTCCAACACTAATCGTCTTTCGGCTGAAATGATGATGATGGATAGTTTGTGACCTAGATTAGGTCAAAAGTTTTTTATTCCAATATTTAGTATATTACCATGGGATAAATTTCAAACTTAAACGTTGTCGGCAAAGTTTAATTTTAATATTTATCATTTTAGAAGAATGAAGAGTGGACGATATCTTTACGTTTAGAAATATAAATATATTTGTTTATGTTTAAATCTGGTCCACGAGTTAAGTAGACCATGTCATGGAATAGCACATAGGGGACGTTTTATCCGGGGAGTAAATTCTCTTGAGACTTTCTGCTATCACACGTGCGAAACCGCTTGCAGCTGCCAGTGAATATACATTTTTTCGTAATTTTATTTTACAATATAAAATATATACAGAAGTAGCTATAAGAATAATACGAATTTAAATTGTCACTTACGGGATATCTTCCGTGATTTTTCATTATTTTGAGTTCCCTATACGGAAGATATCCCGTAAGTGACAATTTAAATTGTGAAACAAACCGTGATAGCCTAAAACAGTGTTTAAGAATAATACGGTGTAATGGTAGTCTTACAGTTACTACGTCGATTTCTGTATAAAAGCAATTTCATACAGAAATCCTTGTACCTTCAACAAACACGTTGACCGATTAGAAGCTCGTTAAGCATGCCTTCCTCGTCCAGCATTGACCCACAAGTACCATTAGTTTAACTAAACGATCGCTGGTCTCCTGCTAATGAAATATTTACACGATGTCGCTTAATCACGTCTACCCACACAACTAGATTTACACGCTTTTACTCGACAACAGCCTTGAACTTTTACTAATAATTGGTGAACTGTTAAGGTAAAAAAGAAGAAAAAAACTTGTTTAAAGAGTTTTATTTGGGAAGATTAGGATAATTTTCTTGTCAGTTTGAAGAAAAATTGACACGAACAATCGAGCAAAATTGTTTAAGGATAAGGTAAGATAGCAATTTGTTGGACATTTTGTACCTATTAGAAATCAAACATCAGAAATAATAAATATAATCAATTATTGTTTTTGATAGTTGTTAATACTGTTTGTGGAAAACAAACACACAATAAAATAAAATAAAAATGTTCTAATATTATACTATCTTTGTTCTTTGTCATAACTAACGGTTGTCATCTTCTAGAATAACATCAGTTAGTATCAGGCGTACTTGTAGTAAATGTAGTAAATACTGGTAACTAAAGAAAGATTAAATTTGTGTTATTGGTTTACAGCTAAGAGCTATATAAAAGTTGTAAAGTTCGTAAAACGCAGCTTTAAACTGCATAAGTTTAACATAAATATAAGGGCTGTACAAGTGTGTTAAACACAGCTTTAGGCTGTATAAGTTCAATATAAATAATATGGTCCCGGGCGTTGGGAGATGCAGGGCGATTTCCGGCCACTATAGGTGCAAGCTTGCGGGTGACGATGAAGAGCAATTGGTAGCTCCTCGTTTTTTGTGGATTTCGTAGCTGCAAAGCTAGCGTTGTACTTATATATAATGATATTTACTATCGACCAAAAATTAAAAATGAATGAGCCAAAAATCTTTCGATAATACTGTTTCTATTCCCACTAAAATCTTCTAAATATTCTAGTAGGTAGTCATGTTTAGGTAAGCTAGTGAAATAAACCATTTCTTATGTGATACTAATCAAAATTTCAAGTGCGCCTCTCGGTTTTCAGATACACATGCGAATATGTACGTGTTTAGGTTTTCTATGGCCTGTGTTTAGTGATTTAAACGTTTTTCGATAGTTCAAAAGAGAAATCGAACTTCTGCTTAGAATTTTTAGCCTACAAATTGTCCGCAGACTTTATTTACGTTAAAGTATAGGTAATTGAAAAGATCCACCTTTTGGGAGGCCTTTCAATTCTGCGTCTTGCGATACGCGGTCGCCACTTCAGAGAACCTCTCTGCTCCATCAACCATCTATTCTGCGAGCAATAGATTAAATTTGGTATGGACTAGCTTGAAGGAAGGACATAGGCTACTATTTACCTGTCTTCGACTTCGCGTCCGCTATAACCAAAATTCATGTGGACTAAACTGCTGGCAAAAGCTAGTAGTTTATATCTTTACTACAAATAAAAAAAATAGCATAGCAACCAAACTCCCAAAAAATAATCCCTCAATACAAATCAAAGTCTTAAAAACAGTTATTAATCTTTCACCGCTCAATGGAAATCATACACGATCACAGCACAGGGCTACATGTACGCTCCCTGAATACGCATCAAAAGTGGTCCGACCCACCTCAGTCCCATCCTACCCCACGTGATGGAGGCAATGTGACGGGAATCGGAAATAGGATCCAAATGTTTTGTGGTTATTCCGATTGAACCCTGAAAGGGGTAGGTACACTTGAAATTTCAAACCGATCCGCGACCAGTTTTCTCGTTAAACATAGAAGGTAGGTATTCCCGCAGGTAAAAGGCTCCTTTCTTCCCGAAATAAAAGGACGAGTGGGTTTTAGTTAACTTTGGCAGGTTTATTTATGGTAGCGTATAATAAAAAAGAAAACTAATTTTGGGTAAAGTAATAAACATTGCTCCTTTTTTTAGGATTCCGCAGCGGATGCGGGTCAGATAGGATATTGTATGATATTCGGACATGAGTTTTTTGGTTCGGATTTGCGTTTTATTGGTTAATTTGGGCACTGGTTTTTTGTTCATTGGAATTTATTTTTTCTCATAAAAGATTATGAAGTCGTATAGAGATTTATATTCTTCCAATTTGTTTAATTTTCATTTATCATAATATCAGCTAGGAAACACCGGACTTATCTAGTTTAAACTAATGAAAAAAACATTGGCGTATAGTAAAAGTGTTTTTTAAAACCACTTTGCAAAATAAATATCATTTATCATGCACAAATGCCAAAAATATTTCATGAGTAACTGAAAAATACGCCATTTTTATTCCGACTCGCAAAATTATTTATCGTTATATATAAAACAATCCATGGTTAAGACAATCAGAAGTTATGACGTCACAGCTGCGAAGGGTACCTAAGTAAATAGTTACAAATGCTATCAGTATAGAGTGTTGTTGACACAAGCCTGCCTGGGTATTATTGATGGGTATAATTTATCGTATTCGCCCCGTGTTCTAAGGGGAAAGCGAATGAAATCACGAAAGTACCACCCTAAAATTTATGATCCCCTCCGCACCTTTGATGACTACTAATTTTTCAAAGGCACCAAACGAAAAAATTGACAGCCAAGAACTTTACTTACTTCGCCGACGAGGTATAAATTATTAATTGTACCCGATTTTTATATAGGGTGACGTGATTGATGACTGTGGAGGAAATCGATGATAACAGCAGAAAGCCAACCACCACGCTCAAAGTTATTGGTGATATGCTTTAGCTACGGGTAGAAGTAGAAATTTATGAGCCAATAAAGTGAAGCAAAAATAAACTACCTTTTTCAGATTTATGTAACAAGTAGGTAAGATGTTATTAAAGTCGACCTATAAGCCAAAAATGATTAATACGGTCGTTATTTTTTTTTTGCATCGATTTCAACAAACAGTCAACAGAAAAAGCCACGGAACAAACTTTTCACAATTTTTTCCCTTTAAAAATAATACTCTGCTTCGAAATAAAAAAGTACGTGCTTGTTACCACACAATAGAGTAGAAAACTTCATCTAGACGTTGTTAGTAGGTAATACAAAATCGTAATCGTTTGTTTTGACACATAATCCGATTATTTACCTGTGATTTACCTTATTTTTCGTAATCAAGAATATTATTTAATTTATTTTGTATGCGATTATTAATTGCAATCGACTTACGGTAGGTGTTGGTACCACCAAAACATATTTGTGATTATCTGTAGTAAAGTTGTCGTTATAGCTTATTAGCGGGCGGTAGCTTTCTTGTTCAATTGGCAACCGTTGAAGTCAGGCGTACAGTAATTGGTCTCTTGTAATAAAATAGCAACAAGAAATATATTACCATAGTCATAATTTAACCTATCACATACCCGCAAAACGAGACACAATAGTAAAACAATAACAGCGCGGTCTCATAGGACCGGTCGGAGATTTATGAACTAAAATAGTGTCCACGGAGATTCTTGCACATTCTTCTCCATAGAGATCTACGCTTTGAAATGTACAATTAGCACCATTTGCTTGACTTCTAGACAACTCAAAGGTAATAAATATATTATTTTATACTGCAGTGAGCTGTTTTATTACATTCGGTTACAAAACGGAGCATGACTCCTGCAAAGTCCACAAGATGAAGTAAAAAAAAACAGTTACAGAGAAAAACTGACACCCAACAAAATTAACTCAACACACACTCATATTATATTCCAGATTCTTATGAATAAAACCTAATAAAGACCGATCTACGATTACTCAGTGTGAAAATAATCAGATTGATCCATTTAATACCACAGCTTCCCGCTGTCGACTGTCAAACGCCAATCTTCTGCATTGAATGGACAGCCGGAATGTAGAAACCAATTTTCCTATCGACTAGATAAGTAGGTAAATACGTAATTTCATGGTGCATTAAGTTCCAAGTAGATCATATAGCGGTCTCTCTCCCAATTTGCATTTGTTGTGTTGTCGTGTTCGAAGACAATTTCCTTGGATTTATTTTTAGATTTGGTTAAGGACGCTTTGAAAGAGCTAGCTATTTAATCTACATAGATAATAGAGATGGGTGGGTAGATATGTTAGTTACATTAGTAGGACCGACGACGTTTTGTTCGAAAGATATTCTTTGCTTTGTTTTTTTTTTTGCTTTAACTTTGGTCTTTGGTCTTTGGTCTTTGGTCTTTGGTCTTTGGTCTTTGGTCTTTAACTCTTTTAGAACGTTGTACGGCTTAGATTACTTTTAATGAAATCTGTTGTTTTTACGTTAACACTATCGAAATATGCGTTCAAACGAGCCAAACGGAGAGCCAAACGTTATAAACGTGTCGATCGCGTTAACGTCAAACAAACTTGCACTAAGCACTCTGAAACGTAAACGAAAGGGATTTTAAAATGTACTGAAATGTGATTTTGTTTAGAGTCTCTAGACAAAATCACATTCGACAGCGACAACAATATTATTGAAAAGTAGAAAATGTATAAAATTACAATATTATGTGGATAAGCCTAAACGTTTTAACATTCGCGGTTGAATGTTTACTTTAGTTAAATATATTAGCTCAGTACTGTAATAACAATACTTTAAAGTCAACAATTTATGTATATGTGTGTATATTTGTTACTCATTCACGTACAAACTACTGAACGGATTTGTATGAAATTTGACTCACATACATACCATGGCCTGGAAAGATACGTATTGTTTTTATCCCAGAAAATATAAGTTTATTTGACATAATCTTCTTTCATTCTTGTGAATTCGCTAGTAGAAGTAAAAATATATAGAACATACCTACTTACACCTATACTACCTACATACATATCAGCATACTCATATATGCACAGCTATGGAAGTTCGAGACAGAAGTTTAGAAGAACTTCAAACAAAATCAAAGTGTAATGTTGTCGTTCAAACATGTGTTACAGTTGACGTGATATGGCAACATTTTTCTCCAAAATATTGAGAAGTGCGATTGATAATACGAGTCTGTTATGTCTGTCATATTTAAATTCAGTGACTGGAATTTATTGGTATGTCAGACTGACTAATTTTTTATTTTATTAATTTATTTTATTTTATATCGATGGATGCGAGACGCACTGGACTGGTCGTTGTGGTGAGGCTTGGAGTAGGCCAATGTCCAACAGTGGACGTTTTTCGGCTGAAATGATGATGATGATGATTTTATTTTACAGAAGGTTTTTTTTAGGTATGGAGATCATCCGACAGACGGCTTACAGACTTATTTTACTACGTAATACATAAATAAATGATATAAAGAATGTAATGTTACCAAATTACTAATTACAAGTCTCCACACATAGAAAAACAAAATCGATAACAAGAAAGTAAATACACGTGAATTAACTAGTAACGATAGAAGCGGGCTACCCTAACGCTTCCTCCTTAATGCCTTCAGGATTTTACTATCACGCGGATGAAACCTCTAGCAACAGCAAGTAGGTACTAAATTCGTAATAATGACTGAACAAAGTACACCCCAAAAGCACTTAATTCACTTGTAAGTGAAAATAAACAAGCCGAAATCGAGCGAGTTATTAACGAATTTAACTTTCATAAGTACACATGCACGACGCTTGTCGATTTAATTTGCCTGCGTTTCGTAGCCCGACGTATGTCGGATGGTTTGAACGAGCCTTTATAAATAGGCGCTTTGAGTTACAAATAATCGATACTTTGACATCGACATGGCAGTTGTTAGAGTGGATTGTTGGTTAGTTGTAATAGGGACATAGGTGATGAGCAATGTTTAATTAGGTTTAGGTAGAACTGGGGTTTTAAGAATTAATTTGGAGGTACATACGCCCAAGGAACATTTACAGTAGTAGCATAGTAGTGGGTTGTTAGATTGTTCGAAATAGTAACCGCGGCTCTGGAACGTAAAGGAACATAGGTGGCTTTTAGCCAATTAAATTCTTATCCTCCTTTTTGCATTGTCCAAAGTTAGAGACTATAGAATAATCCCGTAAGACTGGAATGGAAAACTTTAACTTACGTAAACTTTTTGTCTAATCATATTATGTTAGGTATTACTTCTTAGCAGCTTTTCGTTTCTAAACTGGGCTTTTTTCGTTATATTACGACGATTGCTAAAACTACTATAAAAAATCTTTGCAATGAATCAGACGTTTCTTACATGCAAATAATGAACAAATATCTATCACTAGCCTGCTGAAGGCGTATTTTTTTTTGTTGGCAATTTTTTATCGTCATTTAAAAAATTGCAATAAGTAGGTAACGTCTTTAAATATATTCAGTTTATTTTCAAACTACAAACTGCTCTCTTATAATAATAGCAGCCACTGAATAAACTAACATAAAACAAATGCATATTTGAGCACACACCACATGAATGCTATAGATAATGTGACTATTATCTGCACATCAGCCGAGTGCATGACGCAGACAATGTAGCCACTGAAGTAAAATGGGTTATTGTGATGAACTGCTGACGCAATCAATTTCACAGCGTATCTTCATGTAGGGATAGTAATGAAAGAATAATATTTTTTGGTCATCAAAGCTGTAAACAATTGTTTTGAGTGGTAGACTTTAGACAGTAACGTTAAAAATAAAAACAGTGAAACCTTAATTTCTAAACTAGGCAGATGTCTGTGTAATAGATATTTTTGCTCCTCCAATTTATGAATGATGAGCTTGCATATTCCACTTAGGTACTCAATATATTAATAAAAAATAAATTGCATTAAAATTAGTTATAACTTAAAAATAAAAATACAACCGTAATGACATTGTGATCACGATGAACATATATATTTTTTTTGTTTTTATTTAAAATAATAACAAATTTTTACTAGCTACATTTATATTATTTAGGGCCTGTTTCACAATGTCCGAGTAGGCACAACTCACTGAATAAATTCAAAAATGTGACAGAATTTGTATGAAATTATCTGTCAAGTAAGATACTCGAAACTTAATCATAGGTGGTGAAATAGGCCCTTAGTTTAACGAGAAAATGTTTTACTAGGTTAGTTAGCACAAAAAAATAATAAATTAATAAAGCTTGTCATTATTTACTCTGATGATTCTTATTTTTTGGGTTTATAACCTTGAATTTTGGTACACAAAACCTAATCCTGGCGAATAATAAAGAGTGTCATTATTAATTTATCAAAATAACTCTCACAATACGATTTAAAGGGTGTTAAAGTTTTTATTAAAACATTCTTGCAAACGAATAAACCGGCAAAGGGTAAGTCAAACATATTTTCGCAATAATTTGCAACCCATCCCTTCAGAATCATTGTTCGCGATTGACGTGTCTATAGAGCAATGAAACGCTTCGGCGGCCATTGTTAAAGACGACAATATTCAAACTTTTGGGCAAACAAGCATGAATAGGTTACTCCTAGGTAAGCGTGCTCCATCATCGGCCAAATCACCGCTTACCATTAGGTGAGATGGTGGTCAAGCCTTTAAGTAGTAAAAAAAAACAAAGCACATCAATGAGAGTCATTGTTTACTTTTTCCTTGATGTGCTCTATTAACTGATGAAAGAAACAATATAAGATGTGACTCTGCGACACATCGTTACGAGTTTATTCTGTGCTCTTTCTTTGTCCAGACAATCTCTCCCTGGAATGTGCTGTGAAGATCAGGGCGGCTTCCAATCGGTTGAAGGAGCCCGCTGCCCACTGCCCAGTAGCCCGTTAGAAACGTGAGAACGTTTGTAGTAGTGAACGTGACCGAAAGTGATAGAGGTGAGCTTAAGTCAATAAAAGTCTAAAATGCTTTTTTGTTAAACACTAGTTCGGTAGAAGTTATAGGATGATTTGCAACCTCAAAAAAGCTTCTGACATGGCGACTCCTTGTTCTATGGTATTGTCGAACTCAAACGTCCCATTAATTGAAAATGAAATGATCAGACGTCCATGACATATGCTACTGTGCCCTTACACACTATACCTTTATATAATAGGTATTTGCTCTTCAATTAAAAATGGATGGTAGCTCGTTTTTAATTGGAGAGCAAATATTATGTATTCAGTGTTTGATATATTGATTTGAGTAATGGGTTTTTTTAACTTCATTTAAAAGGGAATATTTCGCTACTTCCTGCGCATAAGATTGTAAGGCAGTGTTTTTTTCAGGAGAGTTTTTCATCGTCGGTTAATGATCTAAGTAATTCATAAAACACATTGTTTTTGCATTATGTAATCAATAATGAGTTAAGAATCACAGTATCAGATGCTGGATATAATAATAGTAAATTAATTTTTTTAAAGACTATTTTACTCTAAAAACATGTTACGACCTTATGTGTAGGTGGTATCGATTTCTGGCCTTCTAGCAATTCTTATAACACTAGTCAGTATGTCAGGTTATTCTTGTTTCCTTTATATAACGAATGAATGATATAAAAGTAAGAGATGGCAAAATGGAAGCAAAAACCCCAAACGCCTTTCTACAATTTCAAATACTGCTCAAACTCAAATATCTACCTAAAAATCATAACACAATTCATCTCGTGATAGATTTGGTAACACGAAGACAGTGAGTTATGACTCTTGACAGTCAGATAAATGTTGCCACGCTGCTAAACACTCGGCGTGCCAGACTAACGGGCTCAGAGCGTGTAAAGCTGGTCTCAAACGTACAGTAATGCCCCGGTTTTAACAATATTATTGTCCGGCGTTGTTAAAATCGGAGCAAAAATCTGCGATTGACGCAAATACGATTTTCTCAATCAGCAAGTAAGCAATAATCTACACTATAATAAAGAGGTATAGTTTGTTTTTTTGTTTGTATGAGGTAATCTTTGGAAGGTCTAATTGCAATATTTTTTTCACCAATAGAAAGCTGCTGTATTTTATGTACGCGGGCGAAGCTGCGGGCTAAAGATAGTTATAATATAAAATAGGTAGGTATCCCAATTTTTGTACTATAGTAGAACTGATCGTCTACTAAAATCTCAACAAATTACTGCCCAGCTACGAACCTCGTTTCTGCATACCTGCTTGCTTTCAGCAACTGATACAGAACGTGGCATATTCCCGGGTCGAATTCTTTTCTTGAGGGGAAACTCACTGTATAGTTCAAGTGATACAGTAAATTATATCAGTTTGTATGTGTGGTTTTAAGTCGGACAATAAATCTAAGTAAAAGTTAGTCCTGTGTTCTCTGACAATACGATTTCCGAATTCGATTTCCTGATTATAAGTCATATTGTACGTGAACGATGTGTTCAGAATGACGATATTAGGACTATTCACGTTTTTGTGACCCAAACGCGTGGTAAACATTTAGCAACCAATGTCAAACCTGATCAGGAAACCTGACTATAAGGATACCTGACGTGTGCGGCCGGCCTAACGGAGGTAATTTAGCAAAGGTGGATGTGGGCAGTGATGTGTTGAAGTTGCCCTATTGATAATATTAAGGAGCCAACTATATTTAATAAAACACCTGTTTACGACATTGTCATTTAATTGCTTTTCTTTGTGGTTCGTAAAATAATTCAGCCCCACTATGTAGTACCACTGTGTGTAGCCCTCCGTTCTCCTAAAAGGTTTGTCAGACTTTTTCTGACTAAAACATCAACCTATATTTCTTAATTTGCTGTTTGTGTTTTAGGGCAGTAATTCTTTCAAACTTTCAAACCAAGGGTTTGAGTCACTTTTTGAGGTAGCGTAAGCTATAGGTGTTCACGCATTTACATAGAAAGCTTTATTAGCCACAAAGCGCCCCTAACTTCTTCATAGTTTTTATTCTTCGAGATCATGAAATTACCTCTCCCGCTCTAAGGTAAAGCAAAAGGGCGTTCCAAACTTTTACTGACTAAAACTTATGTTCAGTTGCCTTTTTTAGACACGACAGACACGGTAACTGTACCAAAAATTCCTAGAGCATTAGCTGATATTGGTGCTACTACAACCCTAGTACAACCCATAGTTCATCTGCCTTTTCCCAACTATATTGGGGTCGGCTTAAAGTCAAGCCGGATTTAGCTGAATACCAGTATTTTACGAGGAGCGGCTGCCTACCAGACCTCCACAACCCATTAACTGGGGTAACACGGTACTTCATGGCAAGTCTGGAGTCAGATTTACTGGCTTCTGACTATCCGTAACGACTGCCAAAGATCACAAAATGACAGCCGGGACCAACGGCTTAACGTGCTTTCTGAGGCACGGAGGAAACTCGTTATGTTAAGATGGTCATCCATCCACAGACCAACCTAGGCAAGCGTTGCTTAACCCTACAGCAATTTAATTCCTACAGCATTAGCTGATATTGATTCTACTACTACAGCCCTAGTACAACCCATAGTTATGACTACTAAAACAACCGGTTCGACGATTTCGTTTGCTTAATTTGGATTATCCGGACTAACTGCTGATTGGGCAGTTTAGGCTTTAAATTTAAGTACCTACCAAAACTTCGGATTGCTTTGGTTTAGGACTTTGGTAGGTATGTAAGCAGATTGCAGGAAGGATGATTTTGTTGTATTAGCTTTTATAGATAAACATGTTCCATGCGTATCGTATGTGTACTTAGGATACTGTTTTCTGAAAGCTGGCTTCGATTAAATTTGTTTTCATTGAGTCTTATGTCGATTGGTTTGATTGGCTGCTGTTATGGTAAACTTATAGCAAAAACCGACCAAGAGTGAGTCGACCTCACGCACTGAGGGTACCTTGCGAACTTATCTATAAAAATAGTCCGATTCCCGAATTAAGTCCCGAAAACTTTGCCATATCGCGAAGTGATTATTTTATGATGTAACCACAAAACTTTTTTCAGACATTTTCTTCTTTATTCTTTATTCTTTATTGTACACAGATAATTTACATACATTAAAAGTAGGACAGGCGATGTACATAGGCGAGCTTAACCCACAATTGGGTTTTCTTACAGCAAACCTTATAAATACGTTAAAAAAAAATTTTGTTAATGAGGATAACACATAGTTCATTCTTCTAGTTGTGATGTAAAAACTTGTTCCTTGCCAAATTTCAGGATTCAACAAGAAGTATCCTGAGGTTTTTATTTCATTGTGAGCGTCAAAATATGTGCCACAAACGAAATATAAACGTCCTTACTTTTAGATTGAGTTAACTTAGAAGTTTGATTTTTAACTGCTCTGAGTTGTAGCAGACCTGAGTATTTGATTTTAATTCCACTTACTTTTGCCAGTTACTGGCAAAAAGACTCTTAACAGACGGATAACAAAGTTACCTATATGGAATTCTCTTTTGCTAACTGATATGACTGACCCTCCGGCATGAAATTGACGCAAGTATTAGTTCATCTCAAGGTAACTTGAAACTCATGGAAGTACATAGTAGACCCTGAGGAAGAATAATGTATTTTCTATGTATTTATTACACGTTCATCTCCAATTATCCCTATTACTACCGAACACATTTATTCAACTTATCGGTAAACAATTCTAGTAAAATAAATTCAAGTATCTACATAAAGGGGTACTAAGAACGCCCGAGGCGACAGAACAGACTTACGTAGCGCGCCTGTGACGCGTGTCAAGCTACGAGGTTCTACGAGGATCTACGAAGTGCTACGAGAAGCTACGAGCCAAGCATACGAATGACTACATCGACAACCGTACCGCCTTGTCTAATACAACCAAATTGAATTCAATCAATTATGAATTGTTTTAAACTACTTTTTGGACTTGAATAAATGGATGGTCTGCCATTTGAATTTTACATTATTTCCAGTTTGACTCCAAATAAATTATCATGAAGAGACGATTACATTTTAAGTATAGAGGTATAAATTAAACACATTTACCCTACATGTCAGGGAAAATAAATTGTAACTAGTACTCCAATATTTTACACAAATTAATTTTAAACGTTTCGCCATAATTTATGGGCCGATGTGTGTTTATGCTGGCAACATGGTACGAGTTCATGGATGAGATAGCTTTATTGAAAATTCCTACACATAAAAACACTACAATTACAAGTGAAATCTACATTAATTGTCACAATATTATAACGAAACCACCACAGGTATTTTACTGTTGACATTAGCAGCATTAATTGAGAGCACTACTAGAGGCCTAGTGTTGATTGCCCAGACTACGAGTTGTAGGTCGTGGGTTCAAACCGAGCTAAGCGTATTACTTTGTATAATTTATTTCATCACCACTGTTGTCAAAACGGTGAAGGAAGAGGGGCCAGGCGAGAAGCAGAGAGGTGTCAGGCATTCACTGACTAAAACCCATCTGTGTCCTTCAGTTCGCCGTTACGTTTTTGGACCACAATATATTTTTTTCAAAAACACAGAAAGACAAAGAAGAAACAGGAGTGGGTTTTAGTCAGTAGAAGACGGACACGCCCTCCCGTTCCACCCAGAGCGGGAGAACTCATTTTCATGATCACTCACCTTAATAAAACTATCAAGTCTCGAGTTCATATTTTCCTCTACGAACAACCCCTTTCCCGTTAGCAATCATTAGCACGATTCCTACACACACACACACACATAAATACATACACAACAAACATACATTCGAAGTTAGACATGAAACAAGCGTTAGCATACCGAGACAAAGAAACGGAGGACAAAGAAGAAACAAGAGTGGGTTTTAGTCAGTAGAAGACGGACACGCCCTCCTGCTCCATCCAGAGCGTGAGGAGTCATTTTCATGATCTCTCACCTTAAAAAAACTATTAAGTCTCGAGTTCATTATTTTCCTCTACGAACAACCCTTTTCCCGTTAGCAATCCTTAGCACCATTCCTACACACACACAAACACACACACACACACACACACACATAGCAACACAACAAACATACGTTCGAAGTTATACATGAAACAAGCGTTAGCATACCGAGACAACGAAACGGAGGATAAAGAAGGAACAAGAGCGGGTTAGAAGTCTGACACACCGTTCCGCTCCAACTAGAGCGCCACCTTAAAAAAAAACTACTAATTCTCAAGTTCATATTTTCCGTTACAAACAACTCTTTTCCCGTTAGCAATCATTAGCACCATTCCTACACACACCCACACACACACACACACATAGCAACACAATAAACACACGTTCGAAGTTATACATGAAACAAGTATCAGCATACCGAGACAATAAACGGAGGGCAAAGAAGAAACAGGAGTAGGTTATAGTCAGTAGAAGTCTGACACGCCCTCCCGCTCCAACTAGAGCGCTACCTTAAAAAAATTACTTATTCTCGAGTTCATATTTTCCTCTACGAACAACCCTTTTCCCGTTAGCAATCATTAGCACTATTCCTACACACACACACACACACATACACACATAGCAACACAACAAACATACATTCGAAGTTATACATGAAACAAGCGTTAGCATACCGAGACAAAGAAACAGAGGATAAAGAAGGAACAAGAGCGGGTTAGAAGTCTGACACACCCTCCCGCTCCAACTAGAGCGCCACCTTAAAAAAAAACTACTAATTCTCAAGTTCATATTTTCCGTTACAAACAACTCTTTTCCCGTTAGCAATCATTAGCACCATTCCTACACACACCCACACACACACACACACATAGCAACACAATAAACATACGTTCGAAGTTATACATGAAACAAGTATCAGCATACCGAGACAATAAACGGAGGGCAAAGAAGAAACAGGAGTTGGTTATAGTCAGTAGAAGTCTGACACGCCCTCCCGCTCCACACACAGCGAGAGGAGTATATTGTGATGATCTGCCACCTTAAAAAAACTACTAATTCTCAAGTTCATATTTTCCGTTACAAACAACTCTTTTCCCGTTAGCAATCATTAGCACCATTCCTACACACACTCACACACACATACACACATTGCAACACAACAAACATACGTTCGAAGTTATACATGAAACAAGTATCAGCATACCGAGACAAGGAAACGGAGGGCAAAGAAGAAACAGGAGTAGGTTATAGTCAGTAGAAGTCTGACACGCCCTCCCGCTCCACACGGAGCGAGAGGAGTATATTGTGATGATCTGCCACCTTAAAAAAACTACTAATTCTCGAATTCATATTTTCCTCTACAAACAACCCTTTTCCCGTTAGCAATCATTAGCACCATTCCTACACACACACTCACTCACACACACACACATAGCAACACAACAAACATACGTTCAAAGTTATACATGAAACAAGCGTTAGCATACCAAGTCAAGGAAACGGAGGACAAAGAAGGAACCGGAGTGGGTTTTAGTCAGTAGAAGTCTGACACACCCTCCCGCTCCACCCAAAGCGGGAGGAGTGTTTTTCATGATCTCTATCCTTAAAAAAACTATTAATCCTCGAGTTCATATTTTCCTCTATGAACAACCCTTTTCCCGTTAGCAATCATTAGCACCATTCCTACACACACGCCACAAACACACACACACACACACAAACATAAAAACACAACAAACATACGTTCGAAGTTATACACGAAACAAGCGTTAGCATACCGAGACAAAGAAACGGTAAATATGTGCGGCACTGAATAATGAATATCTCGGGATGTCGTCGGTAACGCTTTTGTTATAACGCTCTGGTTACACGGGCGATTGTTGCCCGGCAACTGTTGCTTGATATAGTGTTGGGTGTTATTGAAGCAATCTAGTTTAATTCTCAAAAAAAGTTCACTGCACGATTCTCATGTGATTTGACCATTAAGTATATAATTATATTTAGTAAACCCAGCCTCTAGATTAAACTGACAAAAAAAATTGATTTTTTAAAACCAATTTGCAAAATTAACATGATTAATTGTTAAGTTGAACAATGTGGTGGTGGTGCGGTGTGTTTATTTTGGTATTGGTTGTTGTTAATACACTAGTGTGCCTCAAAAACAACAGTGGATTTACTGTTTACCATCAGGTGGGATCGTAGTCAAGCACTAGTTTATACTATTAAAATAAAGGTAAGTTACGTGCAATCTTAAGCACACTAATATTATGTAACTACAATAAACTAGTTCCTGAGAGTGCATTTAAATAATTAAATAAACTCTTTAGTTTTATGATATCAGTATAGATTGTACCTATGTATCATAAAATTTAAAATACATGGAGACTTTTATTTCACACAAAAAAATACCACAGCGCTAGTGAGTTCCCGGAATTTGTTATGAACCACAACTCCATTACACCTATTCCTCGAAATTGTCGCTCGTATACTCACACCTTAACGCTTTTGTTATAACACGAATGCATACGAACTGTATCCGTCGGATAACTGATTCCATCTATCGCTTTGCCGGCTGGATGGATCAAACAAAAATCTTTAGCTTAATAATATCAGTATTTATAAATGGTATCCATAAGGATCATAGCATATTAAACTCAAGGACAATTTAATGTTACTCTAAAAAAAATAGCACAATACCTGTGAGTTGCTGAATTTTGTCATTTATCTCACGCAAAAAAAATGCTACAATGCTAGTGAGTTCCCGGATTTTATCATGAACCACAACTCCATTACAATACCTATTCCTCGAAATTGTCGCTCGTGTACTCACACCTTAACGCTTTTGTTATAACACGAATGCATACGAACTGTATCCGTCGGATAACTGATTCCATCTGTCGCTTTGAAAGGGTGAATAAATCAAACTAAAATATTTAGCTTAATAATATTAGTATTTATAAATGGTATCCATAAGGATCATAGCATATTAAACTCAAGGACAATATAATGATACTCTAAAAAAATAGCACAATACCAGTGAGTTGCTGAATTTTGTCATTTATCTCACGCAAAAAAAAATGCTACAATGCTAGTGAGTTCCCGGATTTTGTCATGAACCACAACTCCATTACACCTATTCCTCGAAATTGTCGCTCGTATACTCACACCTTAACGCTTTTGTTATAACACGAATGCATACGAACTGTATCCGTCGGATAACTGATTCCATCTGTCGCTTTGAGAGGCTGGATGGATAGCACTCAAAATGTGTGTGCGTTTTTATTTGAGAGGGTTTTTCTTTTAAACTGTTTGGTAATTGATGTTTCACTGGTAAAAACGGGTCTCTGAAAACACAAGCCTGTTCAGAGTCCCGTTTTTTACTAGAGGGTGTGAATTAAGTGGATGTGATGTGACATAATAAACTATAAAGTTGTGCTCTCTCTCTCTGAAATGTGAGGCAGAATCAGAGTGGTTTGGTTGCATGGGTAGCCCACGTAATAAGTATGACAATGAAAAGAGATATGTATCGATAGAGATGTCACGTAGATGACGTTAAAAATGCATTTTTTGGCTTTCTTGTCAGGCATATGAGAAAAAATCTAACAGTAAAGAGTAAGTGAAAGAAAAATCAGTGGAAGATATAATTGATAGATCACGAATGATTACGAATAATTATGTACATCATTTATCAATTTATAAAATCATCAAAATATTTAAAACTTCAAACATTCACTCATAACCGCACTCCTATAACGCTTCAAGAACCATTAAACCCCATTCAAAACGAAATTTATTTCCATTCAACTTTCATACGGCCTCCTAACCATAATGGATAGCTGTGAGCTCGCTTACAAATCTTACGGCTATTCCAAATGCCTATAGACATGACCTAGAAGCCATGCGCTTATTATTCCATTAAAATTATTATTCAAAGATGGATTATTTTGCCATGTGGCTTTTTGTGTTAATCTTTGTAGAGTTCTTTTATTTTTATTTCATTATTATTGAGTACTAGCTTCAGCCCGCAGCTTCGCCTGCGTACATAAAATATAGCTTATGTCACTCAGGAATACAGCAGCTTTCTATTGGTGAAAAAATTTTAGCAATCGGACCAGTACTTCCACAGATTACCTCATACAAACAAAAAAACAAACTTTACCTCTTTATTATATTAGTGTACTCGTAGATATCTTACACGTGGGGGAACGGCCTTTCTCACACCGCAGCTGTCGCGACCCCGACCCTGAATTCCAGCCACCGTAGGCGTGGACTTGCATACAACAAGCAAAAGGTAGCTCATCCGCGGTCCGGTAATTGTCCAGACCAAGTTTGGCGCCTAGTATTCCACCCACGCCTGAAAGAGATGTCAACGAAACTGTAGGGGGGGTGCAACCAGGTCGAAGCCTCCTAGGGCAATGGGTTCTCACTGGCACGAAAGCAAAAAAGAAACAGGAAAGGGTTTTAGTCAGTAAAAATCTAACACGCCCTCCCGCTTCATCACATAAAAAAAAGGTTTGTGTTATTGCGATAGGCCACAACTAAAAGCAAAAAATTGATGAAACTACAGAAAACCGTACCTAGTTTCTTAAAGTCGTTAAAGTTTCTGCATCAAAACATCTGGCATCTAAAAACAGCTATAAAACATAGAACAAACGCCGTCTATACAGCCTTAACTCGTTCAAGACTAGCTGTATGAAATGAGCTCTCAGCCACGCGAAAAACATTTTATTGCTTTATTACGACCATGCAAATATAACCACGCGCAGTTGCAGCGACCTGAAAACTAAGGCTGTAACCAGAGTGAAGAGGTTACGCGGGTGCGAAATATCTATCACAATTGTAAAATTACATTACGTGGAGCTCGTGGCTTATTATTATTATAATAACAGCCGCATGGGTTGATCTTCAAGATTAAGCTACGCTTGCCAAGGTTGGTCTGTGGATGGGTGACCATCTTAACATACCAAGTTTCGTCAGTGCCTCGGATAGCACGTTAAGCCGTAGGTCCCGGTTGTCATTTGTAGATCTTTGGCAGTCGTTACGGATAGTCAGAAGCCAGTAAATCTTACTCCAGCCTTGCCATGAAGTATCATGTTACCCCAGTTAAAGGGTTGTGGAGGTCTGGTAGGCAGCAGCGCATAGTAAAATACTGGTTAATTTTTCATTCAGCAAAATCCGGCTTGACTGGAAGCCGACCCCAATATAGTGGGAAATGGCTAGGTAGATGTTGAATTGTAAAATTACAAATATGTTGCAGTAAGAGTGTGAGAGAAAAAGAAAGAAGATGTGGTGAGATGGAGGTATTCGCGTTAAAATAGCGCTTAGTGATCCAAGTGCTCTTAAAAGAGATCAGCAAAGAGAGAGATATTAGCGTAGTAGGCCAGTAGGGTCGATGCCCACTAGCTTAGACTGAAGAAATTTCTAAAAAGGAAGACCGTAGTCCTAGAACGCAAAGGGCAGATGTCGGACACAGGCGCGATTTTAGTCAGTAAAAGTCTGACACGCCCAGAGCGGGAGATAATTTCATTCATTGGGTGAATTTCACTTAAAAAAAAAATCCGTGGTAAAGATGTTGAAACCTTTTAACATGTTTTAAAGGGGAATGCCCGTCAGCTATACAAGTAAATGTCTGAATTGAACAAAAGTTTAATAAACAGAATTTTTTATTCAAGAATAGGTATCGTGTCCAGAGTGAGCACTTCGAGCTGTAGACAAAATTTGGCATCTAATTGACAATTGTTAAGACCATGATTATTATTATGTTTTGGTGTACATTAAAGAATATTACATTCTATCATGTCAGGCGGTTAAATTAATGTAGTTTTTACAATTTAAAAGCATTCATCTGCCTAGCCTTTGTCCCAACTATATTGGGGTCGGCTTCCAGTCAAGCCGGTTTTAGCTGAATACCAGTATTTTACGAGGAGCGGCTGCCTACCAGACCTCCACAACCCATTAACTGGGGTAACACGATACTTCATGGCAAGACTGGAGTCAGATTTACTGGCTTCTGACTATCCGTAACGACTGCCAAAGATCTTCAAATGACAGCCGGGACCAACGGCTTAGCGTGCTTTCCGAGGCACGGAGGAAACTCGTTATGTTAAGATGGTCACCCATCCACAGACCAACTTAGGCAAGCGTTGCTTAACCTTGAAGATCGACCTGTGCGGCTGTTATTATCTAGCCACGAGCTCCATTATGGATAAAAAATGTTAATTCAATGACTCCCACCATTTTGCTTGAAACTGGTACATATTACCTATATACCTTTCAAATTGTGCATGCTACGTCTTAAACTAGCTAAACTTGTTTGTAACGTTTCTATTTATGTAACACCATTTTATACCATATTTTACGCAAATAAATAATTTATTATATTCTATTGCATTCTATTCACAATCTAATATTCTAGTTTTTTCAGTAATCAAAGAATTTCATTTGTACAAAGCCTTTAACATTATTCCAACCGCCGTTGTTTCCGCTACCGCTTTAGTCCAAACTTGTGCACCCTGGTCTGGGCCAAATGGTTACCGACTGCGTTGAAGAACGCAAATCTAGGGCACAATCTAAACTATATCACGCCACTTTACATTCCCCCAATGCGTTTTTAAAATGCTAGGTCTACTGGAAATCCACCAATCGGAGTTCGACAAAATCCTTTTTGTAAGAACATTTTGCGCTCTGATTGGTCCGTTTTAAGTTGAATAGTCATGTGAGCTTTCAATTCTTGAATTTCGAATTTACATCGAATTTTATTGCTTTGAATTCGGAATTTAAACTTGACTATCTGAATCACCCTTATGTTCGTTTAACTGGTCAAATGCTGTCATTGCTATTCGAATGCTATCTGAATATTTAGAAAAATAATTCGTAAAATGTACATGAGCCTTACTTACCCATGATTCATTTAATGAGCACGAAAGCCCAAAAATATGAAAATCCTCGCTTAATTTCGACAGTTTTTTTTAGTGTGAAATTATCTAACATTCGCTCCCACTCCCCAGAGCGAACTTTCTCTAGCTTCAGCTAACTCCAGCTAGAGAAAATGTCACTTTCAGTGACTAAAACCCACCTAAACTGTTACAATTTCCCTTTGCATCCCAAGGCCATGGAACCTCCTCTGAACGACAACCCTAAGGCTGAATACCGCAGCTATTTCCTCTGCTTAGCGATTGATCGCTAACTTGACAAACTTTGAACTTTTTCAATTACCTGCAACTCTTCTTCTATAAGGGAGTGTAAAATTTAGTAACTAAGTATTTTTCATTCCAATTTCTGGACACGTAATATTTTATTATTGATAGACTTGCGTTTTACCGTTATCTCACTTAATGGTAAGTGATAATGGTTGTCGACGTCTATCGCATGCTTACATAGAAATAACTTATTTACTTTTATCTTGAAGACCCTTAGCTTGGAACTATCAGAAAATACAGACTACGGCAGGGTTATCTACTTAGCTGTACACACAATAATATTTTTTCTCCGAATTGTCACACCAACATCCAATATTAAAACAAGATTCCTATTGGACGCACAACACAAGTCTTTCTATTTTATAGTGCCTTCAAATTTTATTTCCTTGCCAAACCACAAAGCTAGATTTTTATAGTCTAGAGCAATATGTAAAAATCGTTCAGAGTTTATGCGTCAACACGTAACTAATCTTGCCTAGAGTTTCGATAACGTGAATGTTATTAAAGAAGTTACTTTGACGCGGCGTTTACAATGTTTTAAGCCCCGTTCAGTGATAAACTTCTGGCTGGATATTGAGATTGATTTTTATAAAAATTTTGGCGTCGCGAGATAATTTTTGATCTCTTCGAAGGTTTTCTTTTCATGTCGTAAATATTTTTGCTATTGAAGATAGTAAACTTATTTTTAATCGTGTGTGTTATATAGGTTACAGAAAAGATATATCGAAGAAAAATTACATTTACACATTACACACACAATTCCACCATTTATTTTAAAATGGCTTGTTTTTTACGAAGGATGTCTGACTCCTTAGTTACGGGAAAATAAACCTAGTTTAGAAGTCAGAGTTTTTCAAAAGATCTAATTATTTTAAGCCTTTTTAAATAAAGGCTTAAAAGAACTAGGTCTGATTTAGGTTTAAAGTAAACGTAAAACAGCAGACAGATAAAATAAATTATAATTATTATTTGTGTATTTACATAATTTCTCAGAACCCTGGGATCATAGACTAACATTTAGGCGTACGAGAGGCAGGAGTCAATTCGCAGGGAACAAGAGTCCTAACAAGACACATTCATGGATTCAACCGGAGATTATCAGTGTACCAACTCAAGGACAACTCCCGGATGATGAGAAACTATTGCAAAGTACCGTGTTACCCCAGTTAATGGGTTGTGGAGGTCTGGCAGGCAGCCGCTCCGTAAAATACTGGTATTCAGCTAAATCCGGCTTGACTGGAAGCCGACCCAATATAGTTGAGAAAAGGCAAGGTAGATGATTATTAGTAAAACCCGTCCAAAACTGCGGGATTGTACGAAAATTACTGTGACCCTTACCCTTGATCGAAAATGGAAACAGAAGATACACAGGTGGATTTCAGTCAGTAAAGTCTGACAGTGAGGATTAATTTGATAATATTCCATGTAAAAAGTAACAATTACACCGCGTAAAACAATACGGTATTTAGGGGCGGGCAATTATAAACTAGTAACACAACTTTACGAGTACAACTGAAAGTTCACCTGTTTCACCTCCATTAAATCGACGTTTCCGTTTTCCTTGAAACCACGTTTCCTACATAATAACAGTCCTTAGAAAAGCTGTTAACCGATATAATTAAAGTTCTCATAATACGATCTCCCATCATGCTATGGCGTGCCGAGTTCATTGTGAACCCAACCTTTGTGTTTCTAAACTGTTACTAATGAGACCCAAACACGACCCAATCGATTTTATTTGAACTCGGAACATTATTTAAATCATTAGACAACATTATACGACGAACAGGTCATTACGCCAAATTGATGTTTACCCAAAATATTGGACGCAATGTTTTCTTAGATCAAAAGAAGAAAAAATGTTTCCCCATTTTTCACGGTGGCAAAAATAATTTGATTTCACTGGGGGGATGTTGGCAGTTGATTTTAAATTTAACTTCTCTGAACTTGGCAAAGTGGAATGGATTTTTTATGTACCTCCTAACATTAAGTGTTTATTTTCGTGAGAAATTTTCTTTTTACTTATTAAGTAGGAAAATCTTGATAGGCGGATTTTAAGGGCGTTAAATTTTCTTTTTAAATAACTTTAGTTTGATAATGGTAGTTATTAAGTAATGCTAGAAACGTTTAATGCCAATAGACTTAGTACTTATAGATTAGATTATAATATTCTTTAAATCATTTGTCTAGCGCAATGTATACTGAAATACTTAGGTAATATTGAACCCTTTTTTTAAACATAATTGATACCTATTTTTTTAAATTGAAGCCAATGTCTCTCTTTTTAGGTTGAAGCGCGGGAGGACGTGTTAGATTTTTACTAACTTAAATCACACCAGTGGCTTCACATATACTTTTCGTGTTCACTGCGGGTTTCCTTTTTATCCGTAATTCTTTGTGGCCCTAGACGCAGCGGGCATCGGCCTTGTAGGGCTTTTGGCTGACATCTATATGAGGCGTGTGTGAAACACAACGCGATGTCGACACCACTTGGGCTCGGTTCGGATGGTTACCAGACGGATGGACGACGAATTACCTATTGCTTGTCGTCCTCAAGCCAGAAACTACAGTGGCCGGAGATTGCAATTGATACCTATACCTTTCCTTTTAAGAACCTTCTTTTGCTACACTGGCACATACTGCTAACTGAAAATTTAAAAAGTCAATTTTGACTTCTTGTAATGTTGTCCTAATCCTCCTCAACACTTATCCACTAATCGCTTCCTTCTTTATTAATTCCCGCCCCTATCCACACATATCAGTGCACAATTACAATCCGCTCCAAATTAGCAGAAATTAGTCCAATCTGTATTAGTTTTCAACGAGCTAATGCATTCAAATCCAGCAAACGTTTTAGGGGACGCATTATGTCATCCACAATCCCGTGTGCCCGATCATACGGAATATCATCAGGCTTGGCTGCAGTTCGATCATCAGGATCACGTACTATACTAAGGCTGGTTGCACACGGGTCACATGTAGCAGCCACAAATCTTGCTACTTTGAATTGAACGAATTCGAATTTATGATAATATAAATAGTTTTCTATCCATATTAATTATTTCAGTCTACTTATAAATGGACCAAGTGCGTGTTTCACTTTATGTTTCAAGTAGTTTACTGAAGCAAAGAGAGAAACGTGCGTGGTATGGCGCGTGTGCCGGCTACAAGAACCAAACAACTACGATTTGTAGCGTGTGGTGCTAACGTTATCGTTTGCATTGAGTCTATACAAATTGTATCAAAACTAAAGAAAATAAATAGGCCAAGGCCACCGATTAAAACCACCAAACGGTGGCAGCATTTTGTGGTTGTAGTCAGTGGCCCGTGTGCAGCCAGGCTTAGATGGAAAGTGGACTAATGACAATGGTATATAAGGTAGATTTACAAGTAATGATACACTGTTGAACAACTTTATTTAAAAAACAACTCTGGAAAAAGAAATAGGTACAAATAGGAACATATTTTTTGAAATGGTGAGAAGACATCCAACAAGGTGGATTGATATAATTAAAGGAGTATTATTAAAGGAATATGCTGTGTGGGAGACACAAAGAACCGGTTGACACTTTTAAGCCTCATGTCTACTTGAAGACACTTTTCAGCAGAAATAATGCAGAGAATTTTGAGTTAAGTATGTGTGTGTAGATTTAGATTAAGTTACGACCCATAGCAAAAAGTTTCACGAAACTTTACATTTTACACTTTAATTTCTACACTTTGTAACTAGATAGTTTATAGTGTACTGCACTGGAAGTTGATGAATGAGTGCGTGTTGTTTTGACAAGTTGTGGGTCTGTAAGTTTTTGTTTCGTCCGAGAGGGTATATACTCTATTATACTGAAATAGTTTTGTAAAATGATGCTTCAGTTAGTTCATAATGTGTGACTAGTTTATAAACAATAAAAATCCATGGGACTTTTAATAAGCACCTCTCTATCTTATTAGTTACAGACAGCCCACTCTGCAGAGCCTACATGGCAACGAGAGAGAGAACGAGTTGGTAGCTCATCTGCTTCTAAGCTGCCCAATGGTTACTGGATACAGTACTATGTGAACACGGGTACCCTCCGCAAAATGGTCAGTAACACTAAGGCGCTGCTGTCCTCTCTTTAGGAGCTGGGGTGGATCGAATGACAAAGTGCCCCTGTACGCAAAATATGCGCTTTAGACGTTGACGATGTAGACACCAGCTCGAAATGTGAATACAAAAACAATAAAATACTTTATATTATATGCAAATTTACCCGTAAAGTTATATTTTTGTCATCACTTCATATGAATGTGTTGATTAAAAATAATATTATACATTAGTTAAAAATGGTGTGACATCTCCTATGAAAAATTTGCAAAAACATAATTCTCTTTTAGCGTTAATTATATAACACTCGGTGGAAATAAATGTGGCTAAAACCCCTAAATGTGGACTTTTGAACAAATTAAAATATTCTGTATCTTTTTTAATGAGAATGGTGGTGCCTAAAAGCTTCTGTAGTTAGTTTTAGTGAATAATTTCACAATAAAAAATTGTACTGACCTTAAAAAACTCAATATGCATGAAATGTGGCGCTACTGTAGTAAAATAAATTAATTTGTTGAATATATTTTTAAATAGTACCGTGTTTATTAGTCGAGTTTATACATAATCATTTTTTTATTAGTGGAAAAACTCATAAAACTGAACCACACTTTGGGTATACCACTTTCCAATCGTAATATATGAGAATAATTTTTGCTGTTCCGTTTATTTATGTACTTATACGAGTATATATTTATACCTTTATGTCTGCATAAATTGACAGTATCTCTTTAATACATAGTATTATTTTTGACGGTTTGAACGTTGATCCATAGTAAAAGTTGATCATATTCCTATACTATTCCTATATCCTATGTGTATTCCAAGATATAGTCTAAATGTGGGCTGAATTCCATCCAAATAAGCCGTTTCATCGTGAAGAAATGACAAATATACACAATAACATACAGACATTATCGTACCTACAATGTTTTACTTATAATGTTAATGTAATGAATACTTTTACCCCCTTAAATTCTTTATATACACATTAAACCACCCTTTTCTTGAGGAGAAAAAACCATCAAACCACTTTATTGTTAAACGCGAGAACGTATCTTCTACTGACTAAAATCCACATGGATTCCTTCATTGGACGATTACCCACCTTAAGGTGGGCGCGACGTTAGAATTTTCCATACAAACGTAATACCAAAATCATTTGCAGTTTAAGCATATTTACACCATAATATGATGTTATTCGGATTCAGACAATAATTATCTAGGTTCCTACATCGTCTTTTTTTTGAAAAACTTACCCCTAACTAAATTTAAGCGAATTTAAATTTGCACATTTTCACAGCGAAAATGTCATGTTTTTATTTGGTTTTTTCTCTATTATAAACAACAATATTTCAAAATATCTCTCCGCAGGAACACAGATATTATTATGAAGTTATAAATACTCGAAACAATATTGGAAATACATTAATTTTTCATTCATCATTTTTGGTATTACGGAACATCTCCCAAATTTCCAATAGTTTGTATTGCTATCACAGCAAGCAACTGTCAGTGTGTGGATGATGACTTAACTCCAGTCAGTGTGTCCAAGAATTGTTTATACTATCTGGATTGATTCCATCAACCTCTAAAACGTACTTTATTTCGTCTCAACTCGAAACAGCGCGCGGTGTCCGCAGGCCTCTTAAAAAAAACCCTTAACATAAATCACTCTTATGGTCCTTTAAGACTACCAAGACAGAGGGGACTAGATTGTATTAACAGCAAATCACCTTTGGCAATGAGCCCGTGCGGTGGATTATGGCCCATTCCCTCTCCTAGAGAGGAGGCCAGAGTCCCAGCATTGGGAACATTATAAGGCCGATAATGCTAAATCACCTTTCCCACATACCGTTTGGCGTTTCCCACACTTTATACGTCCACTTAAGCTGTTTGAGAAACAAATAAATAAAATAAATACCTAGTAATGGTTCCTCGTTTATTGGTGTTTTCAAAATAAAGAGGTATTGGTGCTGCATTGAGTGCTTTAGGTTTTGTTATGTGAAACGTTCTGTAGATTAGTTAATTAAAAAGTAAGAAGCTTTATGCTTTAGAAGTATAAAGCAAGCAGGTTTCTGGTTGATGACTGTCTGGATTAGTTTTTAGGTGTATTGTTGTTTACTTTTTTATATCGTGTTGGTTGAAGATTGGATCAGGTAAAAAATCGAAAAAATCCTAAATTATATTCAAATCCAGGGCCAAAAACTATTAAAACATAAGTTAGCATTATTTTTTTTAGCATTATCGGCCTTATAATGTTCCCACTGCTGGGACTCAGGCCTCCTCTCTAGGAGAGGGAATGGGCCATAATCCACCGCACGGGCCCATTGCGAATTGGTGGATGTCACATGTCTTCGAATTTTTGGTTCTAGGACATGCCGGTTTCCTCACGATGTTTTCCTTCACCGTTTTTGAGAGCAGTGGTGATGAAATAAATTACACAAAGTGTTGCGCCTGGCCGGGTTTGAACCCGCGACCTAAAACTTGCAAGTCGGGGCAGTTACCACTAGGCCACCACTGCTCCCATTAAAACATAAGTATTTGAATATAATTTAAGATTTTTTGTAGATAAATTAATAAACTAGAAGAAACTGGGGGAGGCTTTTGTCTATCAAAAGGATTTTTTTTTAAATAAAAATATCATTAATCTTTAGAAAGAGACATTATCACCATCATTACCTTAGCCAATATTCAGTTAATCTACGTTTCTTACTAACTTCTGCCGGTGAGTTCTTGAAAATAAATAATTATCTAAAGGATTAATAATATTAGTTTGATACTTACTACAATACCAGCAAAGTATCCAGAATTCATAACTCATTTTACTTTACAAGCACTCTTTATGACGACTAGTTTACTAACAATACAGTATCACTACCCATAAATTGAACAAAAATGACAATCGGAAATAATTCCCCTGATAAACGAACTTCAAGAACCCTTATTCCCCCACGTCTCAGTGGACTAACTGAAAGTGCTACAGAAGAGAAAAGAAAAAAGGAATTGGGCTTCTTTTTAACCCGACCGCTTAGGTAAGTTAGGACCCGCGGGAGTACAAGATACAGAATGACCCCGCACAAGTTTTAAGTTCGCTAAAACTTAAAAATCTCGAGGGCACAAACGTACATATAACATGTATATCATAAATGTAGTGTGTAAAATTGTATGGTATAAAATACAGCGCTGAAATAAAGGAACTGCGGGTAATGAAGTTTTCTCAAGGCAGTACTTGGAACCAGGCTGCTAACTATATTACGTTCTTGAAATCCAGACATTTATTGTGCCTTGTAAAACCGGTTTCGTTATTTAAGTTTTTTTTTACTTTTCCCTGCATTAGTAATAAATCCTGTGTCACGGATGCATTTACAGACATTTAAATTCACATACATAAGACATCGTGAGGAAACCGGCATCTCCTAGAACCAAAAATTCGAAGACATGTGACATCCGCCAATCCACACTGGGCCCGTGCGGTGGATTATGGCCCATTCACTCTCCTAGAGAGGAGGCCTGAGTCCCAGAAGTGGGAACATTATAAGGCCTATAATGCTAAAAAAACTTAAGACATCAAGGTCCGGAATATCTGCAACTCTCTCACTCTGCCTATACTTTCCCACTGCTAAGCAAAGGCCTAAAAAATGGGATTGGATGGGTCTATCCAGCCGTATATATACCGACTGTTCTTCACACAGAAGGTTTCTGAGGATGGAAGACACCGCCGAAGTCGGCTAAGGAAGAGTAGCGGATTAACCTAGATTGTTACCATACGAGCTATTTCGATATGGCCCAAGAAAAGAATCTCTTTCTTCTTTTCGTTTCGATGCTCTCATCAAACTGTTTCTGCCCAGTATTTGGCAACCTGTATGGCTTTGGCAGTGGCCTCGTTTAGATCCTGCAAAGTACAGGTGGTTGTGCAGGATGGACAGCATAGCAAGTGCCGTATGTCCTGGGTAGCTGCTTCACACTGGCACTGCGTTATGGATGGGTCGAGGAAGCCCCATTTGGCCAACAAAAGATTAAAACACATTTATAAAAAATAAAAGAAACAGAACTAGGAAAGAAGTATAATTAAGGTTTCAAAATTCTGGTTATATAAACTATTTATCGCTTTAATACTCCAGAAATGTCTCGGGCTCGTTAAATATAATTAGTGAGTACCTTTAGGCCTCATTTAACGCTAAGTGCCAGAAAACTAATTAACGGGTTATACCTAACAAGCATTAAATACAGCTTTAAGGAAGTTCTTACTTAAACACTCATTAATGTCTCCTTTAATATTTATCTTTGGATAATTAATACTCTAATCAAATTATTTATAATTTGGTTAGTCCTTAATTAGGGTTTTTTTTCCGGTAGGGGAATCATCAGAATGACTTCTCCTACTCTTGGGCGGAGCGGGAGGGCGTGTCAGACTCTTACTGACTAAACCCCCTACCCCGTTCCTTCGTTGCCATCGATCTGGGGGACACGGTGACAACCTTTCGGATTCCGTGTTCCCCAGAGGCTTCGGCCCTACCGGGCCCCTACAGTTTGCTGACATCTCCTTGAGGCGCGCGTGGAACAGAACGTACTCGCTGTCCGCGAGCCCGCGCTCCTTAATTAGGGTTAGCCTTATACCGTTCCCACAGCTGGGACTCATTCTTCCTCTCTAGGAGAGGGAATTGGCCGTAATCCACCACGCGGCACAGTGCGGATTGGCAGTTTGGCACCTCATCGAATTTTTGGTTCTAGGACACACTGGTTTCCTCACGATGTTTTCCTTCTCCCTTTTGAGAGCAGTGTGATGATGAAATATGTTAGACAAAGTCATCTGCCTAGCCTTTTCCCAACTATTTTGGGGTCGGCTTTCAGTCAAGCCAGATTTAGCTGAATACCAGTATTTTACGAAGAGCGGCTGCCTACCAGACCTCCACAACCCATTAACTGGGGTAACACGGTACTTCATGGCGAGACTGGAGTCAGATTTACTGGCTTCTGACTAACCGTAACAACTGCCAAAGATCTTCAAATGACAGCCGGGACCTACGGTTTAACGTGCTTTCCGAAACACGGAGGAAACTCGTTATGTTAAGATGGTCACCCATCCACAGACCAACCTAGGCAAACGTTGCTTAAATATATTAGACAAAGTAATGCACCTGAATGAGTTTGAAATCACGACCTACAACTCATAATTCGGGGCAGTTACCACTGGGCCACCATGACTGCTCTCACACATAAACCATAAATTATAAAGCCTTGGAATAAAAAACTCTATGTTGCAAATTATAAAGTTGAAATTTCATTGCAATCCATACTTACTTGTATTTAGGGTACTTTTAATCCAAATCATTAAAAAACGACGTTAAAATCGATATTGAAGTTGTTGGCAATAAATTGAAATGATGTCTAATACATCATCTCCATAGCCCTTAAGCTTGGAGTCGGCTTCTTGTCTTACCTGATAGAAAAAAAAAATGAATCGCTATTTAGGTTGTAGCGACATTTAATGACGCCACACAATTAGAGTTCTCTGCGTGATTTGAACATATACTCGTACAGAAAGCTGAAATATCTCTCGGGCAGTTGCCCACAACAGACATAACACCCGACTGGTCGAAGGATCCTTTCTTTTTAAAGGAGGTTTGCTGAACTTTACACTCAGTTCCGCATATTTCCAAGAAGTAACTAAAACAAATTGTATTTTTTATTACTTAATACCTATTACCAAATCTAATTAAGCCCCACTAAGCCTACCCTAGATAAAAAAATACGCAACAAAAAGAACAATGCCCGAATTGATTTTCTAGTAAGCCCAGGCTCTGAACGTCCAAACATAATTGACATGAATCGACTCTCAGAAATCTATTAACAAGGGAATTTCTGATAGCACTGTTCGCCCGGGGCACGTCATTATGCCCAGCGAAGCTTCGCCCCTAGATGGCCCCCCGTCATAGAATAAATGCAATCAGTGGGATAGAGCGGGCACGTTCGTGTCCCAGCGGTGGGCTTGTTCGACACACGACGTCTATTACAAGTCATTGGGAGACGTCGACGTGAAGTGATTGTTGGATTATATGTGATCTGAATTAAGGGAGGCGTTATGTGTGTTTGTGTACTGTTTTAGATGTTCGGAGTTGGATTGTTTTGTAGATCAACATTATAGGGGAGGATCTCTCAGTTTGTTTTCATGTTTTATTTCGGAGTCGTTGACTACAAAAGTAGTCTAGATTTATAACATTCTAATACTTCTAGAAGTTTTTATTTGTAACCATTTCATGGAATATTCCTTTACCAGACATACCTAAAACAAAGAAGGATTGCGTAACCAACACAATACATCACATAACATCAGGCCGGTAGTCCCTAAAGGCTTAGGTAGAGGTGTAACATTCCATTACTGTTTTGCTACGTCATCGTAGCTTACGTAGCTCGTCCGCTACGCTACGGCTACGGCAAAACTCGTAGGCTTTTCTCTTGAACTGCAATTGCGGTGATTGACTACGTTTGCCGTTTCTAAGGTTTTCATTGTCATCATCATCACTATTTCAACCTAAAGACGTCTACTCCAAACGTCGCCACAACGACTGGTCCTGTGAGTACGAGTATCTCCATCGGTTTCCTGCTATCCTCACTAGGTCTTCGGTCCACCTTGCGCTAGGCCTCCTAAATGCTACGTCTTCCATCTTAAAGTATCAAAAAGAACTAATCTAATCATCATCTTATGATGTGAATTTTCCTCATATATTTTTCTCCCGATATTGCTCACGGGAGAATAATATTACACGCAAATACCGTGCGTGTCCACAATATAAACAAAAAAAGCTTGTGACATAAAAATAATGATAATGTACTTTTATTAATGGGCGCGTTTTGTAAACTAATCGATACATTAAACCTCCTTTTACTTTTTGATAGAGAATAGCCTTATCTTTAGTGGAAAATCAACAAATAATCCCTTCCGCACTGCTGTACTGCACTCAACAGAAATGTTGCGACTTCAAGATTTGACGTCACACCAATTCTATAACGCAGTGTCAAACTTCTCCCTTTCGATTGAGGTTTGCGGAGCTTTACACTCTGTTCCACATCTATAAATATGGACTGAAACCAGTTAAGACTAGTTTTAACCAATCAAAACTGTAACTGCGATACCGACACTCTTGTTGAACCAAAGTATAAGTACGAAATATAGGTAACTCATCATCTACCTAGCCTTTTTCCAATTATGTTGGGGTCGGCTTCCAGTCTAGCCAGATTTAGCTGAATACCAGTATTTTACGAGGAGCGGCTGCCTACCAGACCTCCATAATCCATTAACTGGGGTGACACGGTACTTCATGGCAAGACTAGAGTCAGATTTACTGGCTTCTGACTATCCGTAACGACTGCCAAAGATCTACAAATGACAGCCGGGACTTACGGCTTAGCATGCTTTTCGAGGCACGAAAATATAGGTAGCTATGATCATCAATATACATAATTGTACACTTCATAGGGCTGCGGAAATTATAAAAAGGGAGACTGTGCCCTAAAACGCAAAAAGAAACTGAAGGACACATGTGAGTTTTAGTCAAAAAAAATTGACATACCCTCTCGTTCCATCCTAAGTGCAGAAGTCATTTGGTCTATATTTTTTTGTTTGTATATTTAATACAAAGTATAAATAGATGACAGGAGCAGATCATAATTTGACTTTTAAACTACATAAAATAAACACTTTTTATTTTGATGATAATTAAAAAAACTCTTCATACGCAATTCATCAGAAACAACACATGAAACGACAGCAGTTTAAGTAGTCATTCACGTGACGCTATTACCATACACTGACACACAAATGCAGAAAACCAATGACGCACACACTCACATACACACACACAATCAAAATCACGTGTAAGGTAGTTGTATTCAGTCGTATCCTACGCTATCGATGGAAGGCATTTCGTCGAATCGGTGTTTATTTTTGTCCACAATACAATTGTTTGTCATGTTTCCGGAGGCGATATTTATAGTGTTGCACAACCATGACTGCTGTAACCCAGCGGGAAACGATCTCGTTGTAAATAAGGAAAAAAAGTCCCGATTGCTATCAGGAAAAAACGCTGCGTTGTATGCCGAAAAAAGTAATATTAATTTATTGGTCATTTTTGTATGGCGTTAATTTACGCGTGTACTTTTTATGTGAAATGAATGTGGCATATTATATACAAAGTGAAGTGTTTATCATGTACTTATGATGTTATGGTGTCTTTTTATGTGTTTTTATGTGGTAAATCATTTAATGACTTCTCTCGCTTTAGGGCGGAGCAAGTGCAACCCACTCCTATGTTCTTTCTTTGCCTAGCGTTTCGTGACGTCGGCTTTCTCTTTCAGAAGTCAACTCATGGCACCAGTAGGCATTGGCCATGCTCAGCGCGTACGTTTTTGCTGACATCTCTTTGAGGCGTGCGTGGAACAGTGCGCTTGGCTTTAAAGTATAATTATTTTAACGAGGCTTACCGAAAGCACCTTTATAGGCGCCGTAGGTGGTCTTCTAGGTGGCTGATGGTGATCACAGACATGGTTAGGTAACGTTAGGTTCATCTACTCATTGTCGTAATCCGGAAGCCTTCTGAAGAATTCTTTTAGAAAATTAAAAAGATTATTATCAGTTGAAAAATAAAATATGGCGTCAAAAAATTCCTCCACAACGTTAATTCAATTTTAGTTTAGAGTAAGAGTTAGTTTTAATTAGTTAAGTGTTTTTATTTTTAATGTTTTTTCTCTGCATAATAAAAGTAATAATAGTTGAAAAATTGTTTCCTAAATAATTTATTTTAAATGTTAAAAATAGCACTTAATATTAAAACGTAGGTGCTCGCACTACGCTTTAGCGTGACGTTTTATAAAACGTGTGAACAAGTCTACTTCGTTGTATGTCACGTTGCACGCTGCTGTTGGCAGTACAGTGGGTGAAATGCAGAGCCTTAGACTTTTTCCGATAAAATGTTTACGTAAGCACTGAGGCCCTTTTAAGATATATTATCTTATTTGTATCTGATTTTAATGATTTACCCATACAACCCATACAACATAAAATTCGAAGACATATCACATCCGCCAATCTGCACTGGACCCGCGCGGTGGATTATGGCCCATTCCCTATTCTTGAGAGGAGGCCTGAGTCCCAGCAGTGGGAATATTATAAGGCCCATAATAAATAATAAATACCCATACAACCTATTAACATACGACTCGATGATCTGATGTAAAACCGTTAGATATGAAGCGCACAGAATCGATTATTGTGACGTCACTAACAGGGGGTTGTAGTAAGCGTTCTAGGAACACATCCACTGTGTGTATAACTAAGGAGTGGAATTCCTTGCTGGACTTTGTGCTTTCTGCTACCTACAACCTGGGGGTCTTTGTCAAGTCAAGAGTAAATTACTTATTTCTAGGTAAGCGTCCGTGTAGGCTTACCTAGAAATAACCAATTTACGTTATAACCAATATTAACCAATTTACTTTATAACCAATAATAACCAATTTACTTTATAACCAATAATAACCAATTTACTTTATAACCAATAATAACCAATTAGCATCAGCCTTGTAATGTTCCCAATGTTGGGACTCAGGTCTCCTCCTTAGTAGAGGGAATGGGCCGTAATCTACCGCGCGAGCCCAGTGCGGATTGGTAGATGTCACAAGTCTTTGAAATTTTGGTTCTAGGACATGCCGGTTTCCTCACTATGTTTTCCTTCACCGTTTTGAGAGCAATGGTGATGAAATAAATTACACAAAGTAAAGCGCATGGCTGAGTTTGAACCCGCGACCTACAACTTGTAAGTCGGGGCAGTTACCACTTGGCCACCACTGCTCTCCACAAATAAACAATTTACTCGTAAAAAAAATCAAAAAAGGAGAAATGACAGTAAACACGATGAAATGACTAAATAATAAAATCGGCAATAGGTACATGGATTCTGCGGGATTGTTCGAAAAAGTTTCCGCGACTCTTGAACGCAAAGAGCAACTAAAGGAACACAGATGGGTTTTAGCAAGTAAAAATCTGACACGTTCTCTTCTACCGCTCTAGAACGAAAGAAGTCATTCAATGATTACCCAACTTAAAAAAAAAAACTAAGTGCCTATACAAATTATAATTGAACACTTATTAGTTCATGAATCCCCGACCGGTCCTATGAGACCGCGCTGTTATTGTTTTACTATTGTGTCTCGTTTTGTGGGTATGTAATAGGTTAAAATTTCTTTGACTACTTTCTTGTTGTCATCGCGTGACAGATTTGACATCACCATCCACATCATAATAATCTGATTCTCAGTAAGTTTAATTTTTGTTAAATCATTATCTTCCTTCTTCTTCTTCCTGCCCTTATCCCATATTAATTAGGGTCGGCGCAACACGTTTTCTTCTTCCATTCTGTCCTGTCATCCGTCACACTATCACTAACTCCCTTTTCTTTCATATCAGTCCTTACATGGATGGATTCATCGTTTCTTTGGCCTCCCTCTGCATCCATTCACATCGTAAAATCGTTATCATTATTATAAAAAGACAAATTTTAAAACTTAGTTACATACTTTTCGAAGGTGCACTCTCTTACTAAATTCGCGTAGCACCGCACACAAAAATTATAAATGTGTGCATAAACGCTACCGCGTGAAACGCAACAGGTATTATCGTTGTGTGCTACAAATTAACTCGTCTGCGCATCGTCATCCCAGCAAGCCGCTACGATTGGTCGGCCCAGGAGGGGAAGTGCGGGGCTTAGTTCCGTTTTCTTACGCGCGCGCCGCCACTGTCATTCCGCCATTATACCGGTAAACGAAACGCACACGCAATTTTGTAAAAACTATATTCTCATGATTATACGCCTAAATTCTATCGAAGAAGTATTTTATTCATCTCCAAAACAGTAGACGATGGAAAAATTGACCACTGTTGTTAACGGCGCCATGGCGCAATGCGTATGATACATGTCTGACGAGTAAGAGGTCCCAAGTTCGATTCCTATCGTCTGATAAATATAATTTTGTAATTTTATACACATAAACTATGTATATTTACGAAATTAATTAACGAAATTTTTGTATATAACTTGTAATATAAATAATTTTAAAATATATATATAATACATATATTATTTACGTAATATAATAATAGATACGTTATTATTATAATTATTGTTAGTTGACAATACTTTCATTGTCAACTTTTTTTTATTTTCGCAAACATTCACTTATGAAATTATTATAGTTATTTAAATTAACATCGAACACTTACACTTAATCTTTGGAAAGTATATTTTTATGATATGGGTAGGTAATCAGTAATAATGTTCACAATAATCAAGTAGCTGTGGGTATAAAACAAACATAAAGTATCATCTGACAATAATTCACGTATTCAAGTGATATTATGTCTCCAGCCTGCTCAACTCGCAAACAAAATAAATACGATATACACACACACATATTTGTATATGTGTTTGCTACGAATCAGATAAATAAATTCGCTTCATTCGTTAGATGGTAATTTAGCACTGATTATCAAGTGCTTGCTTGCCGTTAAAGGTGTATCGAGTTCGATCTTTGCCATTGACAAAACGTTTTTTTTCTACTTTATTGTAGTATATATAATGATAACGAAGTTTAATAAAACTAAAACTTAGAATATTTGCTTTAGCGTTTGAATCCCCAACCGGTCCTATGAGACCGCGCTGTTATTGTTATACTATTGTGTATCGTTTCGCGGGTATCTGAGTAATTAAAAACTAAGTGTATGAATATTATCATCTACCCACTTTATTAGTTATTTACTAAGAAATGAGTCGGATAATAAGTTAACCTGGCATAACGCTTTTGCCTATCACGATCGTGTGTTCTACAACTTACTCCGAGACAAAAAATAATTAATCGTTGTGGAAAGTGATACTTTTTATAAATAATAAACAACATGTCTCATTTGTCTACACTTTTGAGGGCTGAGATAATAGTATTACATAAACAAAATGTATCCATAAGTGAAATTTCGAGGAGATTAATGCTACCGGTAAGTAACAAATCCAAACTTAACATAGGTAATGCAAAATAATTTAACATTGTTGATATTTGTTAGGTTTTAACGTAATTTTGTGATTGTTTATAGAGGAAAACTGTGCAGTTTTGGGTGCATAGATATGCAGCTGAAGGGACAATCGATGCCAAACGTCCGGGTCCAAAAGCAATTACATATACGGATGCCAACCCACTGCATCGAAATATTGTTGCTACGTATAGCGCTGACGGCTTTGCTACAACAAGAAACACTGCAATTATGCACGACTCAGCACGACGTGTCTATGACAATTGTTCGACGCCACGTCTTACGAGCAGCAAAAATAAAATGTCACAAGCCCGCGAAAAAAATTTTACTGACGGCGTAGCATAAGGAAGAAAGGATGCGGTTTGCAAGAAAATTTATAGATTTCGATTGGTGCAATAACATAGTTATATTTAGTGATGAAAAGTGTTTTAAGTCAGATAAGGATGGGCGTAAAATATTATGGAGAAAAGATGGCGAACGTTACCATCACAAAAATATTCTCCCATGCAGGTCTAGTGGTCGCATTACGTTAGGTTATTGGGGCTGGATGTCATCGATGGGTCCCGGTGAGTTAGTGGAGGTAGGGGGTCGCAATACCAGTCAAGGTTACTTGGACATTTTGCAAAATGTTATGTTGCCTACCGTGCGCGTGGCATACCCGGACGAGCATATTTACTTCGTGCACGATAACTGCTCGGTGCACTGCGCACGAATGGTGCAAGACTGGTTAAGCGTCCAAGAAAACTTGACTGTTATTGAATGGCCCTCTAAAAGTCCCGATTTGAACCCCATAGAAAACCTATGGGGTCACATGGTGCTCAACTGGGATTCATCTGATGTGAGATCTAAACGTAATTTAGATAATTTAGTGTTATCCATGTGGGAATCGTTTCGCGGCACTGACCTGTGTGAAAATTTGGTGGCTAGCATGAGAACGAGGTTACAAGAAGTAATCGACAATGAAGGTGCACCAATTAGATATTAATTTTGATTTAAATTGAATCCAATTATAAATATTTTTAAAAAGCTGTATTACTGTATTTTGTTCTTCTTGTTGTTGTTTTTATGATGTTACCTATTGTTATTGAAATCAAGAGTTACGATACCTATCATAGTTCATTTTTTAAAACATGCTGATTGATAACTTTGATAAGTAAAAAAAAAGACTAAGAAGTAAGCTGTAGGTAATTATACTGTTGTTGTTATTATGTGACATGATGTTATTGTTATTGAGATCAAGAGTTGCGATATCTATCATAATTCATTCTTGATAACATGTTGATTTATGTCACTAATAAAAAACTTAAAAATCAGTGACGTCCATCCTTGTCTGACTTAGAATATTTTCACTTTATATATTGTATTAAGGATAATCATGAACAGATTCGTTAATTGTGACCATTCCGTTTAATATATGTAATTAATAAGCTGTAATAAACATAGTTGGATCGTTATCGCAGTGTTATTTGTCACAATATTTTCAAAATATTTTAATTATTATGAGAGTAACTATAACATTACTATTAAAAAAAAGGGTCAAATAGAAAATAAAAACAAGCAAACTTTCTGTTACACCAGACGATTGGAATCGAACTTGGGACCTCTTACTTGTCAGTCACGTATCATACGCATTGCGCCATGGCGCCGATAACAGCAGTAGTCAATTTTTGCTGTACTTTCATAGTTGTGTACGGCTTGCTTTTTTGCAAGAGTGTGAGTGTAGAAACGACGAGTTACTTTGTAGCACACAACGATAATACCTGTTGTGTTTCACGCGGTAGCGTTCTCGCACACATTTATGACCTGCTACCCAATCTCCGCCGCCGCGTGTACCTAATTCGAAGAAAAATAGCAGTTTTTTTATTGCATTCATCATTCTACGTCTCAACAATTGTAATGAACAAAGTCAAATCGAATTTAAACAAAATAGTTTCGAATTGAAACAAAGAACCAAACTTTATTTATTAAGATAAAATCCACGACTTACGTAAAAAGCTTAGTCAAAATAAAATAAGAAAGCGAATAAAACTATCTTGTTTCAAAACTCAGTTAAAAACGATCTGGTAAAAGTTTTCAATAATTACGAAACCATTTAAAACTTGTGCTTCATTAATTTTATTTGTAAAACTAGTGTAGACATTTTTCTTGGTATTTTTAAAGTTTTTAACGAAATTCATGTATTGTAAATTCAAGAACACATCTACTCGCAACTCATATTATTCCTAAATAACACAATATTCTACCTATTATAATATCACGATCTGTGACTCATTATTCAATAGCATTATTACTATGCTATAATTTTTATTCGAGTTAATTATGATTGATTTGCAGGTATTCTTTGAAAACAACAAAAAATATACAATCATTATTGTATCGGATGTTTTCTATTGTAACCCAAAAATCATTCTTTACATTTAATTTCTGATGATTATTTCTTTTAAACGTCTGTAACTGTTCTAATTATTGAGCATTATTATTCACGAATAACGCAACTTATTCATATAGACTTTGGACTTTACATAGCCCCAAAAAAAAACAGTCTTAGGATGTGATCCAAACCGCAAAATTAAGTAATCATCAGTTATATCTTGCAATAAATTCATGATTTCACGTACTGTGCGGCAAGTGGTACCATTTGGTTGGTAACCAATGGCCTGGAGAGCAAGTTTCTCTGAGTGTCCTAAACTTATTCACCGTTTTTTCATATTACAACTGAATAACTTGTAGAGTGATTAAATGTCTAACAATAGTGAACATAAATACCATAACTGGTTTCCATAATTAGCGCTATATCTGTCAAAAAATCCATTCAAAAATAAGTACCTCTGATACACCCGTTATTGTAACGGGTGTATCAGAGGTACAATAGGTACAAGCACGTATATATTGTAACAAGTATAAATTGTAGACAGTCTTATGCCTCTTTGAGTATTAACTCAATCTAAGTTACGCACAGTATTTCAATTGGCAACCTATTATAACACACCTGCCAAACACAGAAACACTTTTTCAAAACTACCACTAACCTGTCAGTATAACCAGTCCAGACTATTTCTAAATTTCGCCACTCCACCGGTACGGTACCGTGAAAATCGAGTTTCAAGTGTTCCTAGTAACGACAGCATATTGGTCGAGCCAAGCTCCTGTATTATAAAGTCCTATTTTGCCGTGACATTTTTCGTTCAACACTACCCGATTGGATTTTTGAAACGTGTAAATTTGATAAAACACAGAACGTGGGGAATGAGTGAGTTATGGCCGTTTCAGATTGGCGAACGCAGCGGCGGAAACGTAAAAGAGTTCTGTATATCATTTTAAGCCGTAAACTGGATTGGAAAGCGTGTAGCTGTATTGCTTTATGTTTTTTCTTGTTTTTGATCTCGGTGTCTGACTTGATTTGCATTCTAATAGCGTTTTGGATCTGTGTATTTTAGAACTAGCTTTGCATTCTTACTACGCTTATTGAAAAATTTACGACTTTGATTATGGTGTATAGGTATTATTTACACGAGTGACAAAATTCATGCTGCTTCCTTTCAAAAACATATTAATTCTATTCCAAGAGATAATGTTACTTCCTTCTAAAGTAATTAATAATTCACTAAACCACATGGCTAATTAAATCACGTTGCATAAATCCTCTACCTACATTGATATCACCAGCAAACCAGCAATGAAAAACAGCCACCACCAACGCTGACACCTCCACATTTTACACTTTTAATCTATAAAATATCGCTGTACAAGATAATCTATCAAGCTGTGTGACAACCAGCACGATATTGCAGCGAAATATAAAATTGCTGGGACGGTCCCGGGTCCCGTAGGTGGGGGGGACGCATCATCAGAGGTAAATGCAACGAGGAAATTCCGTGGCGGCACACGTGCACCAGTCTTGAGCGGCCTTATGCCGCTGTGGATGCGATTGTACTTAATAAGCTTATTGTGCAACCGTTGAGTGCGACTGTACTTTGTATTTTTTGATAAAAATTTTGTTGACGTTGTCGTTTTTTAGTCCGTTGTTGAATAAATTTTGTGGTGTGAAAATGAATATAATAGTATCCAAAAAATATTGTTTAACAGCTGCATGAAAAGGTAATGGTTTTATAACTGACAGGTGTGAAATTACGTTATTTAAATTTAAATAATATATGAAAGGATAAACTAACTGTCTGACATCAACGCACAGCTGAAACTACTGTTTGTATGAAAACAACCTATTATGCGCGGGTGAAGCCGCTGGCAAAAACTAGTAGCTTTTTATATTAATGACCGACTGAAACCCGATATGCAGCTGAAACCGAAACCGTAACCATAAATGTTCTGAATAAAAGTAATATTTGGATATTTATATTGTTATACTTATTTATACATGTTTATAACTTTAATTAAATAATAAACAGTGGTTGAAGTTGTGGAATATTATATTAAACAATTGTTTTGCTATCTATCACAATCGCCTCCTCAAATATTGTGTCCCATATCGCTGAAACTGAAACCAAACATTTGGTCAGTTTTTACTTATAATGTCGGTAGGTAAAACTGCATGACTTATCATCATCATCTTTCAGCCCCCATTCCAATTTCTTTGGCATTAGCGCCACGTTTCTTCTTCAACCTTGCTACCTGTGGACACTTCTTCTGATCGTTATGCGCATTAGTTTGCTCATCAATTACTTTCACGCCGACGTAGACTCTTGCAAAAGCTTTTCTGTTAATAAAACCCAGTTTCATTCTTGAATTTTTCTTGTTTCATACAAGAAAAATAAAATTAATTAAACACATCAACAGAAAGTCTCCACCCCACTCCTATTCTCAACAATGCAACGGTCGCAGGTAATATATTTGGAATTTTCCAGCGCTATGAAAACGTTACGTGATCTCGAGTGCGGTTTTCGTCTGTAAAACGGGCCAAAACATCCCTATTACCTGAATGGCCTCCTATTCCTCCCTATGAAATTTAAGCTCTCTTTATATACAATTGTTTACTCTCAAAATTGTAACTCTAAGTTGACAAAGGAAACTTGTGTGGTTCATAGAAAGTGGTGACGAGTGCGTATGAGTGTACGAGACACGCTAATTTTCTATGTGTGTGTGTGCGATGTTTTAATTAAAGCACCTGGAGTTTCTAAAGCAAGTGTGTATGTGTGAGTGCGTTTTGCATTTTTGGTTGAGTAGCACTTTACGTGAAGTCGACGCGTTACTTGAAGCGAAGTTCTGCAAATGTGTTTAAGTTCGTGTAGATGTGTTTGTTGTAAGTAATGTTTTCTTTTGTGAACAAGTCTGTTTAAATGCAAGTGGTAAAGTTTTCTTGTCGCGAGATGAATGTTGATTAGGTTTGTATTCTATCATTGCTTTTCCAACATGTTTTCAGTAATTTATGTTCGAATAAAAAATTAGGAGCTAGTGGCGGAGTTAGACATGCACATACGGTTTTTTGTAGCGACCGGAAATCATTCAATGACTTCTTAGGAGAGTAGGCTCTAGCGTGGAACGGGAGCATGTGTCCGACCAACACTAAAACTTGTGCCTTACAGTTGCCAGCGGGCATCGGTCCTACTGGGCCCCTAAGCCCCTATTTTGTTGAAATCTCTTGGAGGCGCGCGTGGAACACGATGATGAGAGATATATCTAGCAGCTAGGTATATCTGCCATAGACGGTTTAATCTGAGAAGACGATTATATTTAATATTTATAATAATTATACGCACCTCTTCCAATGCCTTCACAGGTGTGAACGTAGATTTTTTTTTCAGAGGTAACATAATCCTAACATATTTCATACCCTAATTCACGATATCAACCTGTGTACTAAAGTGCTAAACGCGTTCAGCTTTTTGATCGTGAAACAGTAACAAACATACACACCATACGTACTACGTAAACGTTCGCCATTTTAGTGTGTTGTCAACATCATACTACATTTTGTTCGTTATTTACGAAGCTGTTAGTTTGCATACCAGTAAATAAAACAGCAATGACCATATACCAAAGCCAACTTTGTAGCTGCCCGAATAGACAATTGAAATTCATTTCAGCGCAGAAAACAAATGAAAAATCTACTCTGTTCAGCGCCGGGCTCCGTAAATAACGTCCATTAACAGGCCGACAAATGTTTAATAAGACTAAGTACATAAATAACCATCATAAACACTCTTAGACCATATTTTATTAGGTATGTCCATTTTAAAAGGAATATGAATGGAATATCCTAGGCTTTGTAGTATAAAGAAGAATATATCATTAGGTAGGTATTCATTCATAGCTCGCCGTCCGGAGGTCCGGTAATAGTCCGGACGGTGCCCATGTCGTCGACGATGCGTATCGTTCCACACGTACCTCAAAGAGATATCAGCAAACTGTAGGGGTCCAGCCCATGTCGTCCACGATGCGTATCGTTCCACACGTACCTCAAAGAGATATCAGCAAACTGTAGGGGTCCAGCTCATGTCGTCAACGATGCGTATCGTTCCACACGTACATCAAAGAGATATCAGCAAACTGTAGGGGTCCAGCCCATGTCATCCACGATGCGTATCGTTCCACACGTACCTCAAAGAGATATCAGCAAACTGTAGGGGTCCAGCTCATGTCGTCAACGATGCGTATCGTTACACACGTACCTCAAAGAGATCTCAGCAAACTATAGGGTCCAGTAGGGTTGAAACCTACAGTGGCAACGGGTTGAACGAAACAGACGCCCAAAACCGTGGAATGAATACAAAGAAGGAACAAGAGTGGGGTTTAGGCAGTAAAAGTCTGACACGCCCTCCTCCTTCCAAAGCGTCATAATGATGATATCCCACGTAAAAAAAAAAAATTGGCAGCTATTATAATCAAGCAGACAGCAGCCGAAAGAAATCCACCGCTGGACTATACTATGCTTGGAGTTTTCTTACATGACCACATCAGAAATGAAGATATCCGCAAGAGAACCAAAGTTATCGACATAGCCCAAAGAATTGCTAAACTTAAGTGGTAGCGGGCAACATTGCTCGTAAAACAGACCTGGTGAGAGTCGCGGAAATCCAATGGATGCAAGACGTAAAAATCCAGTCGTTGTGGCGACGTTTGGGGTAGGTCTATGTCCAGCTGTGGACGTGTTTCAGCTGAAATGATGATGATGACGATGAAATTATAAGTGCGCAATACTTATTCTTCAAAGCTACAATTATAATTTTCATATTATTATGCAGCCACCGAAGGATCGTAAAACCACAAACTTAGCACCAAGCTAATGAGTCGTAGTTTGTAACTATATACAAATATAATTATAAATATATGCGTTAGGTAGTTGAGATGATTAATGGACCCTTACTTTACCGATATTAGGAAGCCACTAGCAGAAGCTAATATTTTAATAAATGACAGACGAATTGCGGCTTAGCTTATTATGCTTAGGTTATTAATGTCACAGAAGATAGTTAATACGAGGACTATTAATGAAAGAATAAATATGCAAAATCGTCGTGCTGACTTTGGTAGAAGACTTCACATTACTCGCAGACAGACGTATGCGATAATTCGACATTGTTGCGACAATGATGTGACTTTTATATAAATTATCATATAAGTTGTTGTTATTTTAGAGATTTTTTTTTTATATCTAACGGCCGATGGCAGTTACACTATTTATACAAACTTTTATTTAACTTGGTCATGCATCTGTCTTACAAAAACTCAAAGACTGATAGAATCATCTTCCATTCATCTGTTAACATAAATATCAAGACTTGTGTTTCAGTTCAGGAGAGAGCTAATAGCGGTTAATATCTTGGAGTGTGTAATTAAATAATATGGTAAGTTGGAACAACCAGTAAACAGTGTTTTCTGCCACGACAGTAACTGTCTGGGACAAACAGATTGCAGTTTCCTTTTTGTAGAAAAAGATAATCTATAATCTCCCTAAAAATTTCAAACACTGCAACCATCTAAGAAAACTATGAAAACGCATCTTTGCATCTTTTCTACACGAATGAAGACCCAGACACTACTGCAAAATTTAACTGATATATTAGTCAATTTGAATTTAAATATCACTTCCCTCACAAATTAATGGTGGTTCTTTAAAACAATTGTCAGTTTCTGTCCCCTTGATTTGAGTTCCTTTCATATTTATTGCTTGCGGAAAATTGCACTCTGCTTTTATAGTTGTTTTAATGCATTAAAGGGAAAGAGCATCTTTTTTCTGTCTCTTTCTGTTGCTTTGTGTGATCGTGTTTTGTTTTTGTCTTTATTATAAAGTTTACCTGTCTATTTTCTTGTGTCTTTATCTATGGAAGGTTATTTAGGTATTTTTTTTTGTACAATTATAAAGCTGTTGATAAATTGGCATTATGCTTGTAATGGGTGTATGAATAATTATGCATCTAGCCAGGTTATGCCTATAGCAACCAACCTTAGTTAGCAATCGGTTAAGAGATTTCCTGATTAGCCTCTGCAGTTCTTGTACAAAAGACAGGTGCTCTACAACTGGAGTGCCGATGTGTAAATATTTTTTTTTCTTTTTTTGGGGGAAGTCATCCAATGGCATTTCCGTTTGGGCAGAGCGGGAGGGCAGTATCAGACTTTCACTGACCAAAACCCATTCTTGTTTCTTCTTTGTCTTCGTTCCTGGGCCCCAAGGTTCATTTTTACATAACCCATAGGGAAGTGTAAAGAGGTATGGTGCGTATTGTTTCACTTCAGAGGTTACATTCTTCAAAGCTTCTGCAAGTTTTTAATCATGCAGATTTAAGTTACGTTTTGTGTTACAAAATGCAAAATAACTTCACTGTATCCTCCTAACAATCCTAGCCAAAAATTTCAATCCTTTTACAAATATTTCAAAGAAAATCCCTGCTCGCTTTCGGGGATTGCTTGCAAGAATATCTTCAAACTAAGTGGCCAACCCTTCAGCCCTAACTACCGTCTTCTATTTGCATAACAAACGGTTGACGCAAGCCCTCCTTTTGATGTCAATATACAAAACTGCTCCACCACGATGCCTTCTTAACTGGCCCCTTCAAAGCTGACTTGAAATTGGGTCCAATAATTTGTGGAGATGGTGTTAAAAATGTATTGTCTTTTGTATTTCCTGATGATTTGGACTATTGTGAATTTTTTCGAATGTTTTAGAATATAATCATGGCAAAAATAGGTGAGCTTTTTATGTCAGTTCTGATCTGAGCGATAAAAAGTCTATGATACACAATTATCCTCTTTTGCCAATTAAAAATGTGACAATGACTGTTGAGATCGCTCCTCTCAAAATCTTGGCCAATGGGCATAGAACGAGGGATGCGAGGGCAGGCGGGAGTCAGTTGGCGGTATAGGCCCCGCATGACAGAATTGACGACTAAAACTAAACTTACAAACTAACATCCAAGGTCTGTGCGACCCACTTAGCAGCATTCAAGTAGCTAGGTAAGTAATTAAAGTTCTCAATAATTATTTAACGTTTAGCTCATTATAAACACTAATTACCCACTTTAAAGTGATTCAACTTTATCAAAATAACGATCATATTCACACTTCACACGTCTTTGCCTGCGATTTTCGAAGTTTTCAAGTGTCTATCTAAAGTTTTAAGGGATTATTATTCGAAGTCTGAATGAGAAATTTGAGTTTTATTGGAATATCATGATCTCCATTGAAATTGACTCCAGCTTTAGAAACTTTAGGAAATGATTTTATAATTTAGTCACCAGGCAAGATTAGTACGTTTATAATTTTTAGGCATCAATAGAGCTATGGTTAAGTTTTGGAGCTTAGAAGTTTTGCTCTCTAGGAGCGATAAAAGCATCACATATCGAAAAGAAAATTACATAAAAAAAGTACCTAGTATGTTTGCAAAATCTTAATTAAATCGGTTAAAGGTGACTATTTAAGATTCACTTGTAATATGTTAACTAAACGAACATTATAAACATTGCAAGTATAATAAAAGCAACTAAAAATGTTTTGTTCTTACAAAATAACAAAATATCATAATGATAATAAAAATAAATTTACAAAAAAATTAAGCAGCAACACAAAAAATACCACGCCTGAAGATGATTTCAAACAATCCTATAACAAATATTGTACATGTAATCCATAACAAATTAGAAAGAATACCTACTCCAAAATAGATTTAACAAAGATAAAGTCTTGTAATTTCTCAAGAAAAACTAACAATATGTCTAGTGAATTCGTAGTAAGAAAACCGTATTCTGCTAAATCCTATCACGTATTCTTTACTTCGAAGAGAGCTCCTGACCTATAAGAGCTAGACATAATTAGTTCGACGAAACCGGGGTCTTTGAAGGTTGACTTGTCATCAATTGAATTTAGCAAATTATGAACAGGCAAAACCAAATTTTCGGGACCTTTTGTGTGGTACGCACAATGAGTATTCATAAAGACTTTGTCAAAATAATGAATCTGAATGCCTCTCGAATCCGATGAGTTGAATTCACGTTTTGTACAAAAAATCTTTCTATGAACTAGATATTAATAGACGTATTTGTCTGGCTTGATAGTTTGTCCACTTGAATTAATTATTTATTTAAGTAGGTATTATCTTAACTTGGATAAAATCGCCGGTAATAGCGTACTCATAGAGTTAAGCTTCATAGTCTTAAAAAGCGTAAAGAGTGTTCTTCAGAATTAGGTACGCAGAATTACCTAGTTAAATCCCTTCAAGTTCAGTTCACCATCAAACCACGAGATGATATTAATTACCAGTGCGTACGGCGATGCACCACCGGTATAATATGGTGGACATCCCAAAGGCCGAAGTCTACTGGGACTGTAAACTACTTAACTTCCGAAAAAGAAATCCAGGATCCTGGAAAGCAAGGTAAAGAAGGAACATAGGAGTAGGTTTTAGTTAGGAAAAGTCTGACACGCTCTGCTGCTACACCCTAGAGTGGAAAAAAATATTTTATGATTTCTCACCCAAAGAAAGAAAAGGGATTATACCTACATCCACAATCTTATAATTTAATAACATTACATAGATACCTAAATATGTCAGTGTAGATTCATTTCTTAGGTTACCTTAACAACACTAGACGTAGGCGTAGGCGTAGTTAGGTAAGTGAATTATTTCGAAACTTGAAACTTTCATTTAGCCGCTATTTAGGCACACTAAATTGGGTTAATAGCTTTAACGTTACCCATAACGCAATTCATTTTCTCTTTAGTGTCTTTTGAACAAGATTTTCTTTTATTTTTCATTTATTTTTACAAGACTAAAAGAGGGTAATATTTATTTAAGGATAAGTATGTGTTTTTATTAGTATCGTACGCCTTTTAGCCTAAACGGTTTAATATAAATATTATGAAAAATGAAGCCTACACCGTCATCATCATCATTTCAGCCAAAAGACCACTGTTAGACATACATAGGTATCCCCAAAGAGTCACCACAACGAACGCACCTGTGCGTCTCGCATTTCTGCTGCTCTCACCAAGTCATCCATCCACGTTGTGGGAGTCCTTCCAACGCAGCGATTTTCAGTGCGCGGAACATACTCAAACATACAAACTTACACCTTTATAATATTAGTATGATTTTAAAGAAAAGCTCCAACTCAATTAAAATTAATGTCAAAACAAGAATCTGAACATTAAAACATTTTAATTTACATTTCCGCCAACACAAGTATCATCTTTAACATAATTATGATAACACACTTCTACAAATGTTCCTCATTCAATTCACTGTGAATTGACAAAATAAAAATAATTGTTTATTCTAAGAATTTGTGTCTGTTTGCTTTGTCTCGTTAAGATATTCAAATCTGGACAAAACAAAAGGAACAGAAACTTTGGACAAATTTCGTATCGACACTTCGTTATCATTCCTGAAGAAGCTCTCAACTCAAACGGACACTTGGGGATTTGGATAATAGATTTATAATTTACATTTCGGAACAAACTTGACATCCGAGTTTGCTTGTGTTTGAAAATTAGGGGACAATACGCAAATGAGCAAGTTGATTTGTTTTGAAACTAAATAAATTGGTATTTTTAGCAGTTCATTATTAAGTGATGAAGTATAAGTACCTAATGCCCGTTTTCACCAACAGCCCCTAAAATTTAAGTGTCTCTTAAGCCAATATAATCACGGTTTTTGCAAGTTATTAATAAGTTATTATTCTGAATTAAAGTATGACATCTTTAAAAGTGTTCGATTTCATACTTTGATTCAGAATAATAACTTTATAATATGCAAAAACCGTGATTATATTGGCGTAAGAGACACTTAAATTTTAGGGGCTGTTGGTGAAAACGGGCATAAGACTAAGACCTAAGATTTGGGACTTGGTGGCATTAACTTTTATTCAGTTTAAAAATACCTATTTATGGCTATTGGAAGGTGGACCCAGATACGCATGCTCCTTTATTTTGCAAATATAATGGGTTAAATGGATTAAGCGTTAAGCCGTAGGTCCCAGCTGTCATTTGTAAATCTTTGGTAGTCGTTACGGTTAGTCAGAAGCCAGTAAATCTGACTCCAGTCTTGCCATGAAGTACCGTGTCACCCCAGTTAATGGGTTGTGGAGGTCTGGTAGCCAGCCGCTCCTCGTAAAATACTGGTATTCAGCTAAATCCGGCTTGACTGGAAGCCGACCCCAATATAGTTGGGAAAAAAGCTAGGTAGATGATGAATCGATTAAATGGATATGGGTATGGATGAATCAGTCATATTTTGCCAGTATGAAATAGAAATAAAACAAGAAAGCTACAAACGTAATAGATATCAAAATCTATCTAAATTACTGCATGAAACTAATTGTGATTTCTTTCTCAGTTAGGAATTCACTATATAAAATCCTTTGTCCATTAAAAAATGTAAATAAGTGTAACACCTAGACAATGATTTATTTAACCCCTAGAAAAAATAGTACAAAGATTTATCCTTAAACTAAAATTTAAAAACTCTATCCACAAGTTTAGTAAGACTGCAAAAATTTAGCAGCATTACTTACTCGCAATAATGAAGACTAAAAACAACAAAACAAGCTGATGTTCCCGTGATTTTTTCATCCTACGGTATGCAACAGAATTTTGCGTACAGAGAAAACAGCATGCAGTCAAGTCGAGAGCAAAATAGTCTCCACCAACATCCATTGTAACTGAAATTTCGGGCTCATAAATCTAACTGGGTGTACCAAAGTTCCCGTATGCAGTGAACACAAATCTTCTGTTGGGAGTCAACTCTGCAAAAAAGTACCAATAAAACATTCTTAAAGCAAACTTGCGTCACATATTTTTTGGGTTTTTAGACGAATACTCAACTGTGACGTGAAAAGTAAGGTATTGTAACGTATCAGCACTCTTATTTGCACGGTTGGCGAAGTGGTTGAGCGATTGGCTCCTGTGCTGTGTGTTGTGGGCCCGATTCCCGCCCTGAATAAATACGTTTATGGACTTTAATAGATCTGGGTCTAGGTTTTCTGTATGTCGGTTTACGTGTTTGTAAACGCACTCACGGTACACAGTAGCAATTCTTGGTGTACTGCAAAGTGTTATAAAAAATGTGTACAACTACGTGCATAACAGGTTATTTTTGGTAGTAAAAACAATATCTAGATTACCAAGATTCTATAATTAATAACAAAAAAAAACTAGGTATTGTCAAGTATCATAAGAAGACGACAACATCAAAGGAACAACCTAGTGTATAACCTATTGTACAAGAAAACTTAGCATTTCGTTCAGCATTTCTAAGAAAACATTTTCTCGCACCCTCCAAAAGAAAGCGACTCAAAAAACCAAGTCAAAATTACCAACACCAAATCACAAAAGCTGCTGACGACCGTATACCCACCTATACGGGTACACGTATGTCGTGTAGTACCCCACAACGCTTCGTGGTTAAAAAACCTGCTTTTAAAGCGTAATTTCCCGATGAAGCAACTTTGCGAATGTGCGGCCTTATATTCGCTGCCAATGGCTATAGAATGTCTTTCTAAACGCCACTCCACTTCGGTCTAATGAGGCCGTTCCATCCATTAAGCTATTTAGTAATTAGGTGCGAGCTCGACGGCGCAGTTGCGAATGGACCACAATGAGTAAAACAACTCGTTTATTCACTTTGCATGTTCCCTTGACGCATTTTTAATGTGTACTGCGTTAAGTTGCTCTTATCTTTGGCCTGGCCTGGCTTCTTTTTGCAGGACTCATGAACCACGGCTTTCGAATGTAGAAGTTTGAAAATATAACTTATTAATTAAGATCGCCAACACTACAGGCACTGGGAATTTACAAGAACATTTAACGTTTGAATCCCCAACCGGTACTATGAGACCGCGCTGTTATTGTTTTACTATTGTGTCTCGTTTCGCGGGTATCTGAGTAACTACTAACTTAGTTCAAGTGCTGCAATGCTTAGACACAGTCTATACATTAAAACACATTATATTAGTTAATTAATTTAATTTCTGCTGATAAATAACTATAATTTTAGAGTAACGTTGTGCCTACATTATCAGGATTCGGCGAACATTCACCCTAGCGCTACATATATATGTAGGCTAAGTGGTTCGTCGAATCGCGAATTATTAAAACTGTTTTTCGATAGTTACACAGTTTAATGTAGACAATAAGATCACCTATACTCGAATACGATGTTTTTATCGAGACACGAATATTTGCGCACTTATGTAGCCACAGCATATTAGATTTAAAAACTTTGTTTTGCATATTCCTATTTCGATACAAATTAAAGTTTCTTTTTATCTGACAGTTTCTAACAACGTCTGTCAACTTTCAATTACATTTTTCATCCAAATCTATTTTATTTATCATTACATTATGAATGATTGTAAACCGATTACCGAAAAAAGCAATTGTAACTGACATAAAATATAAATAAAAATTCCAGTCACATTCTAGACTTTATCCTTAAAGGAAATTTAATAGAACGTCAGAAAAACTGTAGTAAAGATAAAGAAAAAACAGTAAAATGTGCATGGGCAGTTGGGTACAGATGACATCAAATCTCCATCAGGACCTTGCTTGATCTGAATTCGATGTGCGTACGGATCGGGTTTGTTCGATACTCGACGTATATTTTATGCGTATAATACAATTAGAAGCATGCGTCTCTATACCCGCGAGTAGGAACTTATGAAGTTGGTTTGTAAAGAAAAATAATACTTTTTTTTTAAAGCTTAGTTTGTGTCCTACAGCTGGGCAAAGGCCTCCCCTTTCTCCTTCCAAATCTCTCTGTCTTGGGCCATCTATGGCCAAGTTTGTCCCGCGAACACGATCAGATCGTCACACCACCTTCGCCGCGGTCGCCCTCGACAGCGTCGACCTCCCTCGACGGCGTCGACCTTCCTCGACGGCGTCGAGCTCCCTTAAACCTTAAAATAATACCTATACCTTTAAAATTTTCCGTTTTATGAAACTGTACTCTTTGAACTGTAGTAACTTTGGACCAATTAAGAATTTTAATAGATGTAAGAACAATTTAAATATTAGGTAAATTATTAACTACACAAAAACCGATTTCAGGCTCAAAAAGTTTGGTTTGTAAGGCTTAAAAAGCTACTTTACATAAATTATTTTTAGTTCTTTAAATGTTTGTTTTCAAAGATGATATTTAAGTTGAAATCAAACAGATTACACGTTTATTACAGCATACAAGTTAATACTTTTGACTGTGTTTAGAAATTATAGAAATAACGTCAGACTGTCGACGAAAATTTCATTCGCGGTTAATCATTAACTGGATAAATTCTCAACAGCTAGTGACTTGCGTTTAGTTAGAGACCGATCGACAATAATATCTTTCCAGAAACCTAAAGTTAATGACACACGTTAACTCATAAAAAAAGCTAACATAGTCTCATATCCCCATTTTAATAAGCATCCAAACAAAAGAGAAACAGCTACTTCAAAAACCTAATTTCAAGTCGAGATTTGTAGCGGAGTCACAAAAGGTATTATTACGTCTAAATGTAGCTTAGTTAGTGCCCTCGCTAAGACTCAGTGAATTGTTGTGTAAATACAACAAGAGTTCTCAGTGAACTCGATAGAACTTTGAGTTTACAGACATTATTGCTTTCTAAGAGTACTTCGTTCATTATCTTACGCCCAGCTTCGTAGGTAATAGAAATTTGTTACAATTAGACCACGTTTTGAGCTACGTAACATTAAATATGGATGTGAAATATAGTCTGGTAATTTGTGAGGCTTTATTGGTTACACGTGTTTACTTTTTCAGGGCTTATTGTTAATAATTAAGTGTATATGAAGATGAATTTATATGAGAATAGTAAATGATGTTATGAATAGTAAAGAATATCCAACCAAAATAAAAGAAAGATTTGTGTTAAAAAGTAACTTTATCCTTTACTAGCTGCTGCCCGCGACGTCGTCTGCGTGAAGGCTCTACAGCACCAAAAATACTTAAGATGTCGCTATAGCATTATAAGTAAATAACTTTTAAAATAGCATTAAAATAGATGTTTTTTTTTGCAAGCGAAGCAAGTTTAGAGAATTATATGGGAATCCTGCTGAGTTCAGTCATAAGTTGTGACTGAAGGAAATAGAGAAAATGATGTATGTGTGGAATATCAGTCTTGTCATGAAGTACCGTGTTATCCCAGTTAATGGGTTGTGAAGGTCTGGTAGGCAGCCGTTCCTCGTAAAATACTGGTATTCAGCTAAATCCGGCTTGACTGGAAGCCGACTCCAATATAGTTGAGAAAATGCTAGGCAGATGATGATGGTGATGTATGTGTGGAATGTATTCCATTCCAGGACACAAAAGTGTAAAAATACGTACAAAGATATCGTACCTTACAAAACTTCCCTATAAATTACGTTGCCAGGTGCCAAAATGTAAAGAGAATCAGGACTGGTGACGCGGGAGCAAGCACCGTACAGTTGCCTTTGTGAGAAGCAACTCGTCCTGAGAACTGTAGGCGCTTGAACTGGAACGGGAAGTTCTAAGGTAGGGGGGAAATGCGTGGTATAAATGTTGCCTCGCCGATGCTACAACCATAAGAATTTCTGCTCCAATGGTGTGTCTGTGGAGTGAGACGACTTTAAGGCGAGTCTCGTTACACAGCTCTGGAGGAGGTAGGTTCCGAAGAAGCACAATTGGGACACTGACCTTCAGTTGGATGATATGTACTGAAAGTCCATTTGCTGACAGGGTGTTCAGAAATTCCACGGGATAATGTTATCTTGCTCGACAACAGTGTTTATCGAGGTGTAGACCACATCATTCCCCTCAATTTCCCAGAGAATGCATTCGTTAATTGCTGCAGCCTGATCATTTATGGGTATCTAAATGGCCTACTCACACACCCAAGAATTCTACTGGTGCAGTATACGACTGACAACCCCGTACACACAACGAATGAGTTCTTCTAAGCTGGATACTATTTCTTTGTATCACCCAAAGGTTGACTGGTGGAAAATGCCTAAGGCATTAAGTCCGCTTCTGTACTTCTACCAAGAGAGTGTACCAAGCTACCGAGACACTCTAGCAGCACCACCTGTCCACCTCTCTCTTCTTGTGTGCGTTTGCCATGACTTAGAAGGACATCGTAAAATTCCTGAACACGTGCATTGTCTACAAGCTGAGCATTAAAAATTAGCATTTCTAATTGAACTTCAGGTGGAATACGCGAGAGATCAAGTCGTGCCTGTCGTACGAAGCCTATCCTGCAAGGATTTGAGCTGTTATTTCAGGCTACTTTGGGTTGGTAGTGATGATAGTGAAGAGGTCCGGGCGACCAAACTTTCGCACGTAACAAAATGCATCTTGGGTCCTCTCGTGCATGTACCACGGACCTTTTGTGAAGATGGAGGGGAGAATGACCATGAATGAGCATTTGTATTATTCTGCATAGAGATAGACGTAGTTCTCAGCTTTGAGTTTTCTTTGGTTGGACCTTATAAATACCAAACGCTCTGTCTCAATTTTGGCGTAAATGTCCTAAGAAACTAAGAGTAAAGAGCGTACGATAATGGCGGAGATAAGAACCATTGTTTACCCTCAGCTGTATCAAGAAGCTGTAGAAATGCATGATGGATGGTTTTTTTTTATGATTTGGGGTGCCTGTCTGGGGGTCTACATTATAGTGGGCAAAATGGTAGCCAACCTCTCCGCGACAGAACTGAAATGAGAGGATATTGAAGAGAATCGTACGCACGGTGAGTCTCGCTGATCCTTCGAAGCCGGTCATCATGTGTGCGTAAAACGATGTCTCTTTTATCACACTCCTGATCGACTAACACAACAGCTACCTCATTCGTCGTTGGAGCATTATACCACCCTGGATGGGCTGTGATCGGCCTTCTATCTACTCTGATGACAAACTTAAAGTGGTTGCGCTCGTTCTCAGGCACTGACGCGAGGGCTGCTTTGAAGTTGCTAATTTGCGGATTAACGTTATGTAACATATGTACTTTGCAATCCTTTGAACAGACCAGACCAAATTGAGGATGTGTCTACTTCAACACTTGCTTGTTGTTCACCAAACGAAGTCATCTGGAAGGCGCTGTTATTTATAAGCTCGAATGTATTTCAAAAAATGGCTGGACTTCGAATGCACGCCATTTAGTCCCCTTTTCCATTTGCGGACTTGGCAGTGGGTACAAACTTCTTCTAAGGCAACCATATCTCCATGGGCGGCGTAGTTAATCACGATATTGTAGACAAATCCATTTCCTTCTTTATTTAGCCGTTTGCTCTTCGATATCGTAAACCGAGGATTCATCATCAGATGTCGAAAGTTGATTTATGTCACGACACAGGCGATCTTATTCTATTTGTGCCGCACGCTGTTCTCTTGGATTCTGTCACGTTCTTGCGATAAATGAGCTTCAATGTCACTTCATCATCAATGAACATCACTTTTTTGTAATACTTAACACCGCATTTTTTTTAAATTGTCTTCCTCAACTCTGCTCAAGATTTTGAGGGTTTTGTTGGAACTTGTATTTGTCAAACGAACTATACGATACAACTGTTATGTAGTAAATCCAAAATGCCATCTATGAATTTTAAGAATAACTAACTACTAACCTCGCCAACATGATAAAATTTTTATTATAAATTTCCAAAAAGTGTTAATATGTAACTTGATTTGATTTTTATGAAATGTCATAGATGGCGCTGCTTTAAAATTTCCTTTATACTGCTAACATTCATTAAATTATGTTTTTCTGCCCAAGTTACTTAAATGGCGTAGTTTTTATATTGTAAAGCTAAATAATAGCATGGCTTACTCAAAAACAACATTTATATATGCGTCGTTAGATTACACGCTGCCACATAATGCGTAAGAAAAATAAAGATTCACAGCTCCTCCCTCGTAGGTGATAGCGTGATAATATGTAGCCTATTTGTTTTCCCGACCTCTCAGTAATATTCATGCAAAATTTGAAGTAAATCCATGCAGTACTTTTTGAGTTTAGCCCGGACATACAGATAAACAGACAAACAGACAAACAGACAAACAGACAAACAGACAAACAGACAAACAGACAAACAGACAAACAGACAAACAGACAAACAGACAAACAGACAAACAGACAAACAGACAAACAGACAAACAGACAAACAGACAAACAGACAAACAGACAAACAGACAAACAGACAAACAGACAAACAGACAAACAGACAAACAGACAAACAGACAAACAGACAAACAGACATGAATTCTAAAAACTATATTTTTGGCTTCGGTATCGATTGTAGATCACGCCCCAAGTATTCTTTTAAAAAAATATTCAATGTACAGTTTTGACTTTCCTACGATTTTATTATTATCCTTTATAACGCAAATGGTTGTTTTATAAATTTTAAGTTACTTAATTTATAAACCTTTTGAATTTTAATCGCTGTGATGTTTACCTGCTAATGAAAAAAATTAGAAAAGAAAAAGTGTGATCTGTAGATTTACCTATATACAGTTTCGACATACGGTCGGCGGCGACGACGTCCTGCCTGAAAGATGGTAGTTCTTAAAACAAATTAGAACGATTGGGTTCTACGCAATCTACTACCCACTCAAATATTCACACAAAATTGGAAACTAAACAAGGTTAACTACTCAATTGTTAGAAACAATTTTTCTATTTATCTTAAGGTAATGTTTCTCTTTAGACCTAAAAATTACACTTCAGGCAAATGTTAATAATAAAACGTGAAAAATAAAACAAATACAGTCGGTACGGTTGGCAGTCTTAAATAAAACGCTACTATCTTTAGATAAAGAACCCAAATCACAGAAACGATACTACTACCATCTAAATCCGACTACAGATGTAGGACATACTTCGTACACGTACTCACAAAAGAATGGGCCAGTAAATAAAACAACAGCATACCAATATATCGCTGCAAAGGCATCGAAACAAGAAAGTTCACAGAATACCCGAGGGAACAGCACAACATTCGCAAATTTCTAAAAAAGAAAAATAAAAATACTCGTCTCTGAAGTTACTAAGCCATAACTTGTTGGTTGAAGGTTTTTTTACAGAAACATGGACGAAATACAATAACGCGAGCGGTCCCTTACAAGTATAAAGGGGTAGAAAAAAACTTCACTTTCAGCTCACAAGAATTGCTCGCAGTTTCTCGATAACAAATATTTGATTAAGCCCGCTGAATTTTAATGTGAGAATTTTTTCAAGGGCCCTTTTTTGTGCACTGATGTGTATTTATCGAGTTATTGGATAATTTTATTAAGAATTTAGCTCATGTAGCGTTTTGTTCGCGTTCTATTTTTTCATATAAAGTTTTTCAACGAATATAATACTTCAATATCAAGCCATTTTAGCTCTTGTGGTTTTAGTCCATGTTCAAGCAAAGTTGTATTAGCTACGCCATTTATAACTTAAGAACTACTGAACCGATTTTAATGCTCTTTGCTTTGTTGTTTTTTTCTTCGCTCCAAATAACTATTAAAATATTTAAAAAAATAAAGTAAAAAATAACAAAAAGATCAAATTCATCGAAAAATTACAGCAACCGTCAAATACATTGGTTTCAATCATTCCGTTATTCGGTCAATACACACGAAGTTCGCTGAATCAACTAGTATTTTCTTATATAATTCTTCTGAACGTGTGTTTTGCAACTAACTTCTTCAGAACGGCTCAAAATACAATAAATTGAAAATTGAATTTTATTATTTTTTCTGACGAAATGTCAGTTTTAGTACATGGAAACGTGTGTCAAGAACGCTAGTATTAATATACTCGTATTAGTATGTCTATTCGTCTTCGTAAACCATGTGAGACTTAATAATTATACCCCTCATCGCTTTTGAGATCGGTTCCCGTTGGGAAAAGGACCCATGGGTATCAGGACACCTACCCTCCTAACAGCCCCTTAGTAGCCCTCTCAATCATCATTAATTATACCATGAATAATTACGTTGATTGGTTTCAACAGACCTATGTATGTACATTAACATAGCTACTGTCTGAACTGTTCACAATAATAGGATCATGAAAATGTAACCAGTGAATTGTAAATGTTACAAGAAGTATAAAAATGTTTGACACGAAAATAATGTTTATTTAATAGAGCACTTACTACCCCATAACAAAACCATTAAATTATTTCAAATTGCCAAGCTATTATTACGGTCATCTTTTAGTATAAAAACATTATAACTCATCTCGAAGAGTCCAATAAATCATTTCCCTGAATTTTTTTTCGGTAGTAAATCATCCCATGACTTCTCCCGCTCTGGGGCGGAGGGGTTGGGCGTGTCAGACTTTTATTGCCTAAAATCCACTCATGTTTCTTCTTTGCCTTCATTACAGGGAACGAAAGAGAACCTCGGTGTTCTCTTTCGCTGTGGCCCTAAAAGACCTCGAGTATGCTGGGCCAATACCATTTGCTGATCCGAGAGGTGCGCGTGGAACACTACGCGACGTCCAAGACTCGGGCTCAGTCCAGACGGTTAGCAGACGGTCAAACGGCGAGCTACCCATTGCTTAGCGTCCGCAAGCCCACGCCTACGCTGGCTGGAAATTGGGACCGAGGTCCCAGCGGCTGAGGCGGGTCGTTACCTCACGCGTGCGGCTTCCTTCTAGAAATCTATTATTACAGTTAAATCTAAAATAGCTCTATGCACTTTTGCTTCATAGAAACGACTTTTAAGATTGCTTGCATAATATCACAGTAGCACTTGAAAATATTATTAAGCAAAACAATATCCATAAAAAGTCTCTCGCCAGAAAAATGAGCTCATTTATAACACCTAGTTGCCACGAATATGGCATTCAGTGGCACAGAAATGAAGTCTCGACAAAGTTGAACGCATAGCGTAGTAGCTGCAAAACTTTTGTTATATAGCCTCTACGGCATTATTAGATAAATGAAGTCGACTGAAACGCTTTTAATGTTTGTCTTCTTTCTTTTAATTTTGCAATAAAAAAAATTATGCGCGGTTATAAAAAGTTTGAGATAAAAACTGTACTGTTTCGCTTTGTCCTTTGTCTGTTTAGTTTGTGTACATTGTATGTTTCAATACAAAATATTCATGGTTAAAATCCTAGTGTTCCCTTACGGACGGATTATTGTAAACTCGTCACATTTTTATTTCATTCATTGTGCAAAGTGTGACGAATCGAAAATGTGACGAGTTTACAATAACCCGTCCGTAAGGGAACACTAAGATCCTGAAATAAAAGGGAAGGAAGAAACATAAGAGTGGATTTTAGTCTTTAAAAGTCTAACACTGCTACCGCTCTGCCCAAGAGCGCTCTAGAGCAGAAGAAAACTCTTCGCGACATGGCGGTGTTGTCTTTTGCGTTTCGGCAGCAAAGTAAGTCTTTCAAAAAATCCCGTGGCCCTAGCAGGCATCGGCCCTGCCCCCCAGGCCCCGGGTCCCTACCTTATTACTGATATCTCTTTGAAATTTTGGACCCCCGTTGCACCCTACTAGTACGTTGTTAGTACTAAAAGAGGATATTCCCGCGTTATGGAAAATTCTCTCTTAGTTCTTACCTACATTATAAAAAGAAATTTTGTGCTAAATTTCACGCTCCTAGCCCCATTAGTTTCGGTTGTGCGTTAATATCTCAGTCTGTCAGTTCAGTCCTTCCCGGATGATTGGACGGCAAGCTCCCCATTGCTCTTGGTCCGTAAACCTACTACTACGGTGGCTGAGTACTGTTCTATGACTGCCGTTAGCTAGCACCATCTCCTGTGATATAATGCATTTTTCATCTGGATTAGATGTACAGGTCAAAGCAAAGTCTCAATCAACCATTGTAAATTTTACAGTAGCAACACAGAGTCAGAACCAGATTAATGGCAATAAGCTCCACTATTACATGTGATTTAAACATAACCTTGTTACATCGTCTCATTAACCTACTGGGTTATATCTCCAGGTCAAGTAAGATGGTAGCCATTAGGCAGTTCTCATTAGCACTATGAAGGGAGTATCATATTGCTTGCAATGGTAACAACAATAGAAATGATAACATATAAAATTAAAATAAACCGGCCAAGTGTGAGTCAGACTGGCGCACGAAGAGTTTCGTAACACCCGAAGCAAAAAAACGGCAAAAAATACACGTTTGATGTACTGGAGCCCAACTTAAATATTTATTTTATTCTGTTTTTTTTTCTCTAATATTTGATGTTATTACGGAAACAGAAAAACAGTCTCAAAAGTACATCTTCTGTGAAAATTTAGACTACTCAATTATCACGACCGTGAGGTGGGGTCTTAGTAATAGACCCGTTTTATTAATAATTTTTTACTCTTCGGGTACGGAACCTTAAAAATGAAATAACAAAACCAACTCGTAATTTAGTATATCAGTTGATATCAGTAGTAATTCAGAAAAGTGTGATTACAAAAACCTAAAAACAACTCCAGAGAAAACAAAAGCTTCCATTCAGTTTCTATCAGCTATCTGGGCGCTACAAATGAGTTCTTTCGCTTCCGCTCCCAGCAAGCTACCGTGTCGAGAGCATCCGTGCACATGCTAACGCTAGCAAATTTGTTTCAAGCGGCGCCAAACTTCAGGCACGTCATCGATTTTTGGTCGAACTGGTTTCGACGATGGGTGAAAGATTTACACTAACTTGAATTTTGATGTGATGGTACTAACTGGAATGTAGGTATATTTTATTTATATTGTTCTCGCTTTATAATAGCGATCAGAAATACACAGGTAATCGATATATTTGTGGGTAACGCGATGTTTATAACCATTTCACGCAAAAACGACTTAATGGATTTCGATGAAATTTGATAAACAGGAAAACCTTGTAAGTATGTTTCCTTGGGACACTTTTCTCCTAGTATGAAGACGAGCAGCTAGCGGGCCGCTATTATACAGCGTGTTGGTTTCGTTAATATGAACTGGGAAAAAAATCGCACCTTTTTTGAAATCGGCAATTACCAAATGCCCTATGAGACTTTTACAGACTAAAAACCATTTATATTCCTTCATTTGCCTTCTGCGTGGTAGGTTTCCTAACTTCAGTGTGTGTGTAACCAACATAATATAACCAACATGAGTTTTTTTATCAATCGTACACCGTAATTCCGTTAAAAAGTTTTTAAATCTTCGTAAAAAGCACATAAGTAATTAATAGTCCAGTCAAAATAGACTAAATTATTATTCAAGTTTGCATTCATTCCCAACAAGCTGGATTTTTGTGCAGGCCTTGAATACGTCATTACGAATGATATGTCAAAAGTCCCCATCGATCCCGCTTGTGCGTTGTTTTTTATTCGAGGTCAAAGGTCACAAATTAGCGTTTTTTGCGTATATCTCTGAAACAACGAGAGCTATCGAAAAATAGTTCAGGCAAAGTTTGTAGATCGTAAAATTGCCTACAAAAAAGATCTAGCACTTTTTCTTCTACGATGCACTGTTCTCGAATTATGGCTATTTTAAACATAGAAAATACGAATATGCACTCATGCTAAGGGATGATGGGTTCGTAGAATATTTGAAGGACAAACCATCTGTAACGATACATAAGCAGTGTCGTAAAGCATACACCCGGAAGACCAGCATTGCTGCAGCTAAAAGACAGCGTGAGGCGGAGATAGCTACCACATCTGGGATTAGTCCTCCTCGTACTAGCACGAGGTAATGAATCGTCTTTTTGACGAAATACTGTTTGTTCTGTGGCAATGAAGCAAATAAAACGGCTGAAATAAAAAAAAGCGCAGCATCTTCGACCAAGAGTGTCCTAAACTTTCAACCCTTGACTTCAAGAAAACCATCTTTAAAGAAGCTCAGGCTCGTTCTCATGAGCTAGCAAGTAGTGTCATTGTTAGATCGTAAAATTGTCTACAAAAAAGATGTGGACACTTTTCTTCTATAAAGCATCGCTTTCGAGATATCGTTACTTTAGACCGCAGGAAAGTCGTATTTTAAGTGTAACAATCACTGTAGTACTTAGCCTCAGCAGAAACTAAGTCATATTATTACTGAATGCGGGCAATGACACTACTTGCTAGGTCATGAGAACGAGTCTGAGCTTACTTAAAGATGGTTTTCTTGAAGTCAAGGGTTGAAAGTTTAGGACACTCTTGGTCGAAGATGCTACGCTTTTTTTTTATTTCAGCCGTTTTATCTGCTTCATTGCCACAGAACAAACAGTATTTCGTCAAAAAGACGATTCATTACCTCGTGCTAGTACGAGGAGGACTAATCCCAGATGTGGTAGCTATCTCCGCCTCACGCTGTCTTTTAGCTGCAGCGATGCTGCTCTTCCGGGTGTATGCTTTACGACACTGCTTATGTATCGTTACAGATGGTTTGTCCTTCAAATATTCATCAAACCCATCATCCCTTAGCATGAGTGCATATTCGTATTTTCTATGTTTAAAATAGCCATAATTCGAGAACAGTGCATCGTAGAAGAAAAAGTGTTGGATCTTTTTGTAGACAATTTTACGATCTTTAAACTTTGCCTGAACCATTTTTTGATAGCTCTCGTTGTTTCAGAGATATACGCAAAAAATGCTAATTTGTGACCTTTGACCTCGAATAAAAAACAACGCACAAGCGGGATTGATGGGGACTTTTGACATAACATTCGTAATGACGTATTTAAGGCCTGCACAAAAATCCAGCTTGTTGGGAATTAATGCAAACTAGAATGTCTATTTTGACTGGACTATAAATAATTTATTAAAAGTTGCTTCTGAAATAAAATTATCGATATACCATGTTTGACCAAATAAAATAAGTAAAGAAAAATAAAACAATTACTTCGAAGAATAAATATTGGAAAAGCACATTCAGGAACAATTACGTAAGAGTTCATGATTTATTACAGATTGTGTTCACCGAATAAAATAATATATTTAATAGTATTTATTTTTAATTATATCAAGCAGTGCTTGACTGTGATCTGATTTTAAGCCGTGGTACAATCGTTGATGGTGAATTGCAATAGTTTTTGTGAAATATGTGGACAGTTTATTTTGATCATAGTATAGGTGATAAACTCAAACTAATGCCAGCTATTGCTTTGATTAATTATTTATTTTACTCTAACTTACCACTGACGGCGAAAATTTGCTTACACATTACTAGTATAACTATGTTAAACAAGCTTGAATAAGCAAATAGTTGTACTAACTAGGACACAAATCAAAGCCCTAACCGCTAAAATATTCACCAATAACTAAGCTGACACAGAAAATGGTTCGAAAGTGTAAAATTAACAAACACAGCTCATCATTATCCAAACCGTCATTGTCATTGTAATGCGTAGTTACCAGTTCCAAATTACACATGCGAGCAATCAAAATAGTACACGATATTATATGGAACGCGGGCTTTGTGGTTCATTACAGCTCTAAGTCCATATTAATAATTATGTACAAAGCAAGTTCCACGCGAACGGTGCTCATAAATGGGAAACTAAATACACCAGCAACCAAGATTAGGGAGTCGCCAGCAAATGAGTTTATGGCGTGTTACTCTACCTCCATTGTATCATTAGGGATCAAAAACTTGAGCTTTAACGTTAAAACGTTTGTGTAAATAACGTTAAAATCGTTGCGTTATTATAACTTTTATGAAGGTTCATGCTACGTCATGGTTCTTTTGTTGGGTTTTATTTAGATATTGTGTCGTAACAATTGCTTTATCGTTGGCTATGTTGTTTATTTTTGTATATGTTACTATTAGGGACACGCACGCGATCGATTTTTGATGGAATTCTATGATTATCTTGTTCATAAACCTTCTGTAGTTCCTATCTACCCTCTTCTTCCTTTTGGCGATAATACTATCGTTTTCCGCACGATCGCCATTGTGCTTCGGTTCGCTTGATCGGTACACGTGTTCAATGTGTACATGTGACATTACAAAAAATATGAGGTAACATTTTTTTTGTGACTTTACTGGTACATCTTTTTATTTGAAATCGTATTTTCGTTTTGCACAATTTCTTTTCTACACACGTCTTTTCCTAATAAATATTTTAATATGAAGTTATTTTAAAGAGCGAGAAGTCTTAAGTGTTATGATTTATTATTCATGTTTCTTTAATAATTTGGTAAATATTTCTTAGAAAATAATGGCTAAATATCCTAACCAAGGTTTAAGGAAGAATCAGATTATTTTTATGCCCAAAAAAAGAGTTTCCAAGTGTTATAACTTTTAAAGGAAATTGTTTAAGGGAAAAGGGAAATTAATCTTTCTCTTAATTAGTAAAGTTGGTCGGACGCTGCGACGGGGAATTCAAGGCCAATAAATCAAGGTGTTGCTCTAGTTTCAAACAAGTATAGCAAAAACCATTCTTTGCTTTTAACGCTTTCAATATTTTTAGACTACCCTCATCGATATTTCAGTCTGTACTTTTTGGGCAAAGTTGCCAATCGTGGGCAAAGTTTGCAGTCATGGGCAAAGTTGCGTTGACGGTTTCGACCTCCGTCGGTTCTAGTGGAGTGTTAATGATAAAACTTGAAACTTATACACAGGGGCTTTCTAGGAAATCGCCCTGCGGCATCCACGAGGTTTGTAACTTCACATGGAAACAATTTCGAAAATGTTATATAACTTATGTGAAGGGATCCTAGTTTGGTCGTGTTCACATTATTGTGGTTAAGTAAGACGAATTATATTGAAACTATACACATATTAGTAGCTGCTACGTACTACTTATATAATGGTTGTTTCATGTGGGTATGGTAATCGCATATGTATTCAAGTAAATAAAATAAACGTGTCAAATAACATTTTTTTACTAAGTACATAAGAATTTCAAATTTGTGTATCTTTTTGCTTCCGGTATTTCTCCGAAACATCTAGACCAAAGTTGCCAGCACTTTAACAGGTAGATAGCTAATATTATAAGGTGTAAATTAAGTTTTTATTGTAGAAAAACAATTTGGTAGCGCACAAAAAAAAACTTAACACTGTGACTGCCATCATGTGGCCATCATCATTAAGGCGTATAGTCCCTTGAACATCTGGCCGCAGTTAAATGGACACTTTCACTGCCGCCTAGGCGGCATTACGAGTACCTATGTGTTTGTCATTTAATTCCGGGCAGCTGCGCACGGATAGAGCCCCGTTGACCTATAAATCCATTTTTCACCCAGTTTTGAAGGATTTATTTATGCTATGTGCATTCTAAAGAACTCTTAACCAGCATTTTTTTTATGTAAATATATTTCTAAGGATCAAGGTCGTTTGAAAGGAGTAAGGAAAACAAGTGAAAATGATCATATCGTTATTTTTTTTGGCGAAACTAGCTTTATCCCGCAGCTTCGCTAGCGTACATAACATATAGCCTATGTCACTCAGGAATACAGCAGTACTTCCACAGATTACCTCATACAAACAAAAAAACAAACTTTACCTCGTTATTATATTAGTGTAGATAGTAGGTGGGTATAGATATGAGTTTATTATAAACATAATATTTATTTCAAACATATTGACCCAGCCGTTTCCAAGGAGTAGGCTTCAGAAAGTCACTGTTTTATGGCACTGATCGGATGCTAGGGCCTTAAGAATGCATTGGTATTGGTACTATTTTACGAGTCTGACGCAGAGGAAATCGTGGGCACCAGCTAGTTATTAATAAACTCAGTTAATAATAATATATAAGCTCTTACAACAAATATGCGTGGGTGACTTCGTACCAGGAATTAAAATATACACAAAAAGCCTTTAAATTTGTGTTTTGTGTACATGATTTATTTCTTTCGACGTCTGAAAATGGCTGTGGGATTTTTTTATCTATAGTTTGTATAATCAGTGCCATTTCGCCGACATTTGGAGAACGTACGTTGCGCTCGAGTAGACAATTATGTAATTGGAAAGTGACCCTTCGCTTTCGACGGATTACTGGTTAGAGCTGTCAAGGGGTCGAATCGACCCTCTTAGACTATTTGAGAAGGTTCCCTAAGCGCTTGACATTTCGCTGGGGGACGTGAAACGAATTTCACGGTGTTGAGAACGTTTGTGAGCATATTAAGTATTTTAAGTGATAATGCTGGGGTCGGAACTACCTTTGCGTTCAATTGTGTGGTCGTAATGTAGCCGTGACGTCATCAAGTGATGGCCGTTTACGTTTAGTGGTGGTGGCATTGAATTGGATTGTGTGCTTGAGTGTGCCTTCAGGGTAATGTTCCAGTTTGATATGTTGCTAATTTGACTGACTACGGGAATAGGCTTTGTTTTTGTGATGGACGACTCAGAGTTTTTAAACTACTTTTACGTACCTATGCATAATTTTGCATTGAAATAGAATTTGGTTATTGAATTGCTATATATAATTTATATGCATTTAGAATAACACTTTCACACAATATGGTAGTCTATACATTACAAGACATTACTAAACGGTAAAACGTTCCATTTTAATTAACACAACTATTTTAAACGTAATATAAACTTAAACCTGCTATGACAATTTATAGGGTAAATTACTAATTGTTTAATACTATTTCAAATGCTCAAAAGTAACAGTTGTTAAATATTCAACAAAAAGTTTTTATTCGAACACTTCACCTAAATTCATACCACTGGTGGGCAAAGATCCCTCAGTCCAATGACAATTCAATTAAATATTCATCAAACCCAAATGCAGTCCCTTCCCACTTTACTTATGACAGAAGGGTACTTTATATCCCAATTCAAACCTTTCAAACTCATCACCGATACACCGAAATGAAAACAAGAAGGGTTTGTTCGAAAATTTGAAATTCGAACACAAAACGGATAAAAGGATTAAAGTTGTATGACATAAAGGCAAATGGCCAGTAGAATATAATTAGTTAAATAGAAATAACGAAGAATCAAAGTGAGGGGTTCGGGAACGTTCGGGAATGTTCGGGAAGGACCGATTGGGGCCGAATAGATAATAATAATTATAAATCTCTGCAGGGTTCGTCCCCTTCCTTTTAAGACAAGCTAATGTTAATACGTAATTGAAATTTTGATACCAGGTGGATTTGTTCGCTAATCACCCTCTTAGTTTGAATTAGGGTGATTTTAAGTGTGAAATCTATGACTTAGAATAATTGAAAAATCAGAATAAGATTCCTCCTTCTGTTTCATGGGTTTAATTTTAGGGTTTGGTACCCGAAGTAAAAATAGGGTCATATTACTAAGACAGAATTGTTCGTCTGTTTGCCACCGGGCTTTATCTTATGTACCATGATAGGCAAGATAGTTGAAATTGTCACAGATGATGTATTACCTATTGCATTTATAACAATAAGTGAGGAATCAGTTCCTTTGGAATATAAATATTTCGACGTTCAAGCGGGCAAAACTTGGAAGAAGCTAGTTATAAACAAATACGTAAATGACTAAAGAGGCTGTACTAGTTTACTCAAAGCTGCTACACAAACTTACAAGCTTTTATTCCAGCTTTAATCAGTTGGGTTATTCTTACCCATACGTTGCTATTTAAAAGCAAGGAATAAGTTCTCAGCGTAAAGGGATTAAAAAAAGCACACTAAGCTAAAAGTAGTCTGAAACTCTCGTACTAACCCCAACAAAAAGTTAGAGAGAAATGAACTAGTACTAAAAATAAACCTAGTCCTGTGAACTAAAGTTAGACACTTGCGTATCCATCTAGGGGCTTTTAGTATCTGACTAGTGATTACATAAATTAATTAGTTACTCAACATTTGAAACAAAATTACGGAAAAGAAAAACTAAATAAAAAAGTGAAAGTTTTTATGTGTATGTTTGTTACTTCTTCACGCTTGAACGGCTGAACGGATTTTCAGTAGTAAGTACACGGGTAAACCGGGTAAATCTTCTAAATATTTACACTTTTATCCCGTAAGTATGTTCCGAGGGATATTTTTTTAATATCTCTCGGGTAAAATCGCTGCAGCAGATGGTATTCGTATATAAATAAAAATAAAATATTAATATTTTGGGAATTGGGATAGTAGGTAGTTCTAAATACTATTACTGTAACCTTTTTGGTAATTACAGTTTTGAGCCGTCTGAGGTCGAAGCGCTTGGGTTGTGGGGTCCGAGTGCACGTCATCTTTTGAAAAATATTACTCATTGACTAATCCACACTTTGCGTGACGAGACCTGGATTGACCTTTCTCCAAAGAGTTAGTTTTGCCATTTAACGTAGCAATGACACATGAAATACAAACTTAGGGATTCTGTTGTAGGTACTATACTAAAAATATCAATCAATCTTTATTTGTGAACATAAGTACAAAAAGGTGTTATTTATACATTTTCTGACTTTTTGACATTCACTGATCTGTATGTTCGGCCAATAATCGGCATACAAATATAAATATAGTATTAGTAAGCTGGTTATTTTATTATCATAATTAATAAAGTCTAGGATAAAATAAATTAAGCACTTGAAAAATGTCATGAGCCGCATAAAATAAAGTAATTCAATGTCATTATTGATTATTAAAAATGTCAAAAAAATAAATAAATTTAGTCATAATTTGTCATTTAAAAATTCTTCAATCGAGTAATACGTCTTTTCAACTAGAAACAGGAACAACTTCTTTTTAAAATGGCTGACATTTTCCTCACTTCTGATACACTTTGGTAATTTATTGTATAATTTTGGAGCCATTACGAAAATACTGTTCTTGTGTAAAGCAGTTTTAGAACCAACAGCTTGTAGCCGGTCTGCTCGACGCTGACTACCTACTCGGTCTAATTTATGCATATGTGTACTATACTACCCAATTCTGTAAAATGACCTTGTCTTGTTGTATTCGCATCGGTCTATATTATCACTGACAGGACTATTGTTGCCAATATGCACAATAATAGTCGAGGAGCTCGTGGCTAGATAATAACAGCCGCACAGGTCGATCTTCAAGGTTAAGCAACGCTTGCCTAGGTTGGTCTGTGGATGGGTGACCATCCTAACATAACGAGTTTCCTCCGTGCCTCGGAAAGCACGTTAAGCCGTTGGTCCCGGCTGTCATTTGGAGATCTTTGGCAGTCGTTACGGATAGTCAGAAGCCAGTAAATCTGATTCCAGTCTTGCCATGAAGTACCGTGTTACCCCAGTTAATGGGTTGTGGAGGTCTGGTAGGCAGCCGCTCCTCGTAAAATACTGGTATTCAGCTAAATCCGGCTTGACTGGAAGCCGACCCCAATATAGTTGGGAAAAGGCTAGGCAGATGATGATGATGCACAATAATAGTCGATGTCACCATCCGAAAACCCGATGTAACGAGAACTCCGTGAGAACCGAGAAAGGGAAGCAACCCCCGATTTCTGATTTAAACATTTTAAGTTGAGTACTCCTCAAACTCTACTTTAGCTTAAAAACCTGTCAAAATTTGGCGTTAAAGTAGGGTGTGTTTTTAATAAAAAAAAGGCTTTGCACACGATGTCGACATATACAATGTTGACTTAGCTGTCGTTGTGCCAATTGCCATTACCACCAATAGCTATATCCACACTGTGCCCTTTCATCTTCAGCTTTCGTATTCTATTCTATTCATCTTTCTATTCAACTTGCGTTAGTCGCTTTCAACAATTGAATGCGTTAAGGAACGCAACGCCAATATTGTCATTTAGTTCAGTCGTAGTTTGTCAGCTTGTCAGGAAACATGTGTGACGACAACATTTTACTTAGTGGAATATGTGCTGCTTACTTGGTCATAAGAAATTCCAGAAAAAAAGAATCAAGCGCTACACTTTTAACTGTCTTTGCATATGCGTCAAAGGCATGCCCGACTTGCGCTGTTGACTACGCTATGACCCATGCCCTTGTTGAACAAAAAAGGGCACAGTGTGGACATAGCTAATGGTCTTGACATGTCGTTACATCTATCAATGCGTCAATATGCAGTTTTATCAAGAGCCTGATACAGAAGGTAGTACCTACTCCTCGATACAGCTCCGGTATCGAGGAGGGATTGTGAGGAGGTTCCTATTTCTGCAACATTCACCGAATTGGCAGCTACTTTAATTTGGTCGAAACTCCGACATGTTTGCAGGCCAAAAATAAAGCGGATGCACAAAGTCTGCAGTCGTTTAAGTTTCTTTAAACTACCTCTGTAACATCATACATATGCGCATAAAAACATACATCCACGTAGTCTATAAGCGGTAGAAGGAGTGATTGAAATAGATTAACCTTAGTATGAATTTGAAGAAATTGTTGGAGACATTTAAGAAACTGAAAAGAGATGGTCCCACTCACATCAGCAACATGAACCTCCCAAGAGAGGTTAGTGTCCATATGCACGCTAAGGTTTTTAGTGCTTTTAGAGTATAATAAAGGCAAATAATCATACGATTTCCTGTAAAGAAGATGAAACAAACCTAAATATACTTAGTTAAACCGTTACAAAAAATATTGTGAAGGTACCTACGTTAGACAGGGCCCAACTACTACGCAAAATGATAATTATCTCCAAGAATTTAGATGAGTAATGTTGTCTACATTACTCTCCCAAATAAGTTGTTTACTAGATCCGCCATCACTTTTGCAAAAAATATTACATGAAAACAAAGGTAAAGGTATATTCATCACGCCAAAAAAAAAGTTCAACGACCCTTATAGGTTCATACCTTTTTGCTTGATACTCAAAGCAAAAAGATATGAACTATTTTTCGTCAGTTCCTTTACTCCGTACACATACACTTGGCGCCAATAAAAATGGCCAAGCTCTTTTTTCAAACTCATGATCAAACTAAGGCCATTATTTTTATAAAAATAGTTGTGAAATAACTTCTTTATCTGGTTTAAGTGAATAATTTTACATTAGGTTAGATTTTAAATTGACAAGCTAATGAATGCCAAAACCGAAGCAACGGAGCCTCAAAAATGTAAGTTCGATTTGTTTTTCTTCTTGTCAAGCTGTAAATCTTTTCCCCTATTCTCATTAAAATAATATACTAAAAAGCTTTTCTTAATTTGGAAAATTATCTAATGACTTACCCTCCTACTCTACGGCGGAGCGATCCCTAACGCTTGTGGCCATCACCTTCACTAGAATTACCGCTTCACAGAAGGAGACGAACACAAAAAAGCGTAGGTTTAAGGCTAGCGCTTGGGCCAAATTTATTGCAGCCGAGTGTATAATTCAATAAAACCTGAGTGATCCTAACTCTAGACACACTCAAGAAATACTACGGTCAAACACATATTCCTAAGTAAAAGAATCTTACATTGATTTTTCATGAATCTCAACTTATGTTGGGGATATAAAACTGCCTACTCGCGCACTTTCGTCAAATGGTTACCGGTCAGTCCGATAACCACTCACCTCATTACACACTGACCCTACTCAATCGTATCGGAAATGACGCAATCAAAAATCGTTAAAAATACAAAGACTTAACGATGTCATTAGGATTAATTTCGTGTATAAATCAGCGAGTTGTAGCCCGTGGACGCACGCAATGCTGCGAGGCTAATAAATCTTTCACAAACTATAGCGTATTCATTAAAATTTCTTCCAGCGTGCGTGCGATAAACCAGGAATACCTTGCCTACCGAAAACTTGGACTTATCTCTCTCACGTAGTGGGTCGTTACGTTAAAATTATGGTTGTGGTTCAACACATGCTACATTTACTCGAAAGTTCATGTTCCGCCCGAATAACTCCGCGTTTACCGGAAGGGTTCCATTTGGAACGCAAAAACACTTCTGGTGCCTACAGCGTCAGGCCCAGATGGGCTTACTACTCAGAGTTTGTTACTTGATCTTTGTAGAACGAGGTTATTGTGGTGTGGAGTGCAAACTCTTTTGTAGGCCTAAAATATTGGGGTAGCCACTTTTGAAAATGAATCGTACCGTAACCCATTCTGCGTTTATATCTGTAAGTATTCTGAACCAATGTAATACGAATGCAATCACTCTGTATGTCTATTTAATTAGTTAAATTTTAAGGAAAAAAATAATACCTCACTGGAACTTAAAAAAACAGGATGACCTAATTTATTTACTAACTTCCGCTAGCAGTTTTGCTCCTGCAATGAAAAAAGTGTCCATGTCCTTCCATCTAAATTGGATTAACGATTATTCCGCAAAAAAATTACAAACAGACGAGTGTTTTTAGTATTTATAAAATGAAGTCGCTTTCTTCGTCTGTTTTGCTTATCAGATAACTCCTCCTATTTTATGCAAGGAATTTTGGTGTGGTATTCACGAACGGGCGGATTACTAGCTTATAAGTTATCTATATATAGCTATCTTACCGTAGTCAACGTGTATGCAAAATTTCATGTTGATTGGTAGTCACCACCATACACACATCACCTATATTATTGATAATTCAGATATTAGGTCTCTCTCCGGTCATGTCGGAGTGCTATCCGATCAGATCATGACAGAGCAGGTGCACTCTCTGCACTTAGGTATAAGAACTATTTAATAACTATATCCAGTGTACGTGACTAATCGGTTTGTTCCCACTAGTTCTACGGTAGAACTAATGGGATTTTTTTTTTCTCACTAGTACTACGATATTATGTATAACAAAATAGTAGAACTATTGGGATTCTCTATTTCCCACTTGTTCTACCTGTTCCATCGGTAGAACTAATGGGATATTTTGTTCTCACTAATACTAATTCTAATCCCAACGACACTACTTTTATGTAGTTCTGTTCCACATTATTTTTTATGATTTTAGATGCCACTTAGGATCGAAATTCAGTCAGAACAATAATTATTTTATAACGCACAAAATTGTGAAAGTATAAATCTGTACTTTCTACCGCAATTTTAATATCTAGCTATTAAACCCGAGATTGTAAGAGAATAAGTTCCAACCTACACGGGATGACGGGACTTTTGAACCCCAATCATTTTACAGGCAATTATGAACCCCCGTTAATTACAAATGGGGTCGTAAATAAGGCAGCGCAGATTTTCTTTCAAACTTGATAAAACTAATTACGTGGATGGGTGTTATGAATGAAATGCATTGTAATTTAATTGTAGAATATGAATTTAATTATTTTTATGAATAAAATTGGCTGTCGCCCATGACTTTCTCCGAGCTAAGCCGTATAAAACCAATTTAGCGCTTTATCTTGGTCAGAAAACAGGATGGTCGATAGTTCTAAGGTAAGCGGCTGTCTAACACTACATCTTTTGGAATTAAAAACATTCCACAAGGTGATTGGGAGTCCAATAGAGACGAAACGCATAGGACCGGTCGTTGTGGTGACATTTGGGTGAGGCCCATGTTGACAGAAAAATGAAGATAATTATACAGATCGAGCACTGTCATTTTCTCAAATCCATCCAATGTGATGTGAAAAAATGTCAGTAAAATATTTAGACGACGACATGGCAAAGCACTTCTTACAAACAAACAATTTGACTTTATACAATACAATTTAGTATCTATATATTTACAGAAAGACGTTACTACTAGTCCTGTTCACATCATTCGCCTTTTACGACACCCGTACGCCCACTTCACACTATCCATATTACATTTTAAACACTGCGACAAACTCATTTCACATAACCTACAAAGCGCAAACGGCGTCCAAACAAGTCATTGTTTGCATGTCAATGCAAATAGCAATATACTAACGACATATATACTATGTCACTACACAATATGAGTGGAACAGAAATTAACAGACCGCATTGCATTCCATAATGCTTGTAATTAACGAAATAATACGTACCGCGTCGGAATATTCATTTAACAGTAACATCAAAGAGAAATATTGTTCATTCGATCGAATGATACGTTTAATTATGCCCTTTTACTGCACCTAGGTGTATGTAAGCAGAAACGATTGAATGATCTTTTTAATGTCAACGGTCAGAGCTTAAATCTGGCAAGTAATATTGAAACAGTTCGAAATTTTCTGCTGTATTTAAAATTTTATTGATGCTGTAAGATTATGCATGGTAGGTGCCAGATGAAACAATAATGTGCAATTGAACTCTATACAGATTCTTAAAAATAATGTAAATTATGTTTTTAGATTTTTTTTAACTTCTTTGTTGCTATATCTAAATAAAAGGGCCGCAATAGATGATGATTGAAGACATTGTTTTCGGTTTTTATATACATACCATACATACATATTCCACTATGGTGAAAAAGAATATTTATATCTAGCCGTTATTTGTGACGAATCTCTGAGAATTAGCCGGGATACAAAAAAAATTACATAAAGCAGATCAACTTGATATCTGAAATAGATGCGCTACAATGGGTCTATGTTTTAAATTACGAGTATCCTGCTTCAGTGTTCGCTTACCACTCCCTTGTTTTTTTGCTTTTCAGTCTACACATTTAATGAGATTTTATTAACTTACTGCTTGTAAATTGACTTAAAAGCCAGAGGAATAGAGTGGTGACAGTTGAAAATTAATATAGGTTTTATTGTAGAATAAAATACCTTGGCAACAGGCCTTGGAAACAAATAAAAAACACTATCAAAAGCGAGTCAGACTCGCGCACAAAAGGTTCCGTTTCTTTAAAAATGGCAAAAAACACGTTTGTTGTATGGGAGCCCTTAAATATTTATTTTATTCGGTTTCTTAGTATTTGTTGCTATAGCGTCCACAAAATACATCATGAAAATTTCAATTTTATAACTATCGCAGTTCATGAGATACATCCTAGTGACCTACAGATAGACGGATAGCGGAGTCTTAGTAATAGGGTCCCGTTTTACTTTTTAGATACAGAACCCTAAAAACAGCAAAATTGTGACGTCTTACTTACCATAATTGTTATTCACAAAACACTCTCTTTTAAGGGAAAGCTGTTCCAGGCGGAGACATTTTATTAAATTTTGACAAGTTGAAGCTCAATTAATAGAAATTAGGCTACCATGTTTTCGAAAGAAAATAAATTTACTTTTGCTTTTGTTGTGTGGAACAGTTCTTGTTGAAATGTTTTAATCGACTAGTAAACGACTTTTTTTTAGTAAGAAATGACTTCTCCCTCTCAAGAGTGACGCAGGATTGATGAAAACTCACTCATTACACAAAGTAGTTGACCATTGGGCCACCACTGCTCTCAAGCCCAGAAAGACATTATAAACATGATAACCATTGTAACGAGACTTATTCGCCTCGTTACATGGAAAGGATTTTTGGTTGATTTTAGTCGATTTTGTCTATGTTTTTTTGTCTGTGGTACGGTCTTTGAGTGTCGGCTGTCAGAATCTTGACGCACTCTCGATCCTATATCCATTCCCGATGGCCACGTAATTTTTCAATTTATATTATTTCCTTGTAATCGGCTATAATCGCCGTAATTTAAGCCATTTAGTGGCATCTATATTGCATAAAGACTTCATGGACGTAGTATAATGCCAGAGATTCAGTTGGTAAGAGATTTGTCGTATTTTTTTACCCATGTGGGTGCGGTCGAATGGAGTTCTTACGAGTGTTAATCTTTTCAGATTTTACAGTGATTTGTCGCACGCAGCTGTTTTAAAACGCTGTGTCAGCGCACTGTAAGCTATTTTTTTGAGAAGGAAGACGGTAAGTTTCCATTCCTAAAAAAGGTTTTACGCGACCCACGTGTTTGAATTCGAACGTACAATCTAACTTGTTTTTATGTGATTGTTTACAGCCAAAGGTTTGGCGTCTTCTTTCTTACTTCTGGTCTTTATTTTGGGCTTTTTGTTCATCTTTTTCTGCGTTACCTCGAGCATACTTCGGGAAACTTGAAGCCTCGCATCCTACGCGTCATGAAGGATTTTGGAACAAATAACCTATAAGTAACATGTTAGGGATTATCCCGGTAGGAGAATTCCTTTACTATATTCTCTTTTGTTTCAAAGATGCAACAATAACAATAATTTCCATAATTCCCAATAACACTAACTATTTTTTTTAATTATTAGTGTAGAATACAAAGTCATGTTTTGAAGCTTACGGGCAGAGACATTAAAAAGAAAAGACAGAAGTATTTTATCGTTTTATTCATTTTGATGTAGCCTCCCACCGGCAGATTAATTGTCCAAACTCTTCCAACTTCGCTATTCCGGTCAGTGTGACTCCCTGGCGCCCGAATTTTATATTTCTTTCTTATTCAACCTTTTTTTTATTATTTGGGAGATCACACACAAACATACCAACACATCTAGCTACCATCCAGCTACACACCAACCTAATATAAATTCTATCATTTTTTTAAATTTTTTTATTATTACATTTGGCGCCCGAACAGGGACTTGAAGTTTGCTTCATGACTTTGTTTTTGGGATAGGTATTGTTGCATCTTGTGATAATATATCTATTGTTTACAGATGTTTATTCTGTATTAATTTAATAATTATTGCTAATTGCTGTAAACAACTTTAATAATTATTCTTATGATATATTGTGAAAAACATACTTCTATTTAACAATATTGTACACTTGCTAGTACAATATTAATTGTTTTTGTGTTTTGTTAACCTGTATTGTTACAGATTTACCTTTATACTTACATAAGCAACATAATTGTATGGTAAGACAGCTTTTGTTATATTTAAGTGTTCAACGGTGTAGACTTAGTGCGGTGAAACTTGTATATTTTACTTTTGGTGAACTTAACTTCAGTTTTACTTGTAAACTTGGCTTTAAGAGATTGAAAACTCAATTGTAAGTTATTGTTGCATCTTTTCACTCCTAAATACTTTAATATTTTCATAAAAAAGACATAAATTTTATTGAAAACCGGAAAATCACATTTCAACTTAACCTCAAATATTTTTTTAACTTTGAAGTTTTGCCTTTTTGCTTAGATTGGTTCATTATCAATTTTGCTTTTTCATCATGGATAGGAAGGTTCATTTGTCTCTGCCTTTTGCTGAAAGAAATACATTTCCTGCTGCTGATGCACTTGTTTTTGACATGTTTAGTTTGACAAAAGTTCAACAATCTATTGATTTTTTAAATTTATTTCTTGAACATGGATACAAAGTCTTTTCAGATTCTTTTGAACATTGTGACAGACTTCACACACTCATTGTCGGCTTCTGCTACGCATGGTTTTGCCTTCTTTAATTTAATGAATGCTTTCGTTAATGAACACATTTAATAATATTTGCCTTCTGCAACTCAAATTGCTACCGTATATTTAAAACTCAGTTAAATTAAATTCAGTTTTTTTAATTATAAAACTTAGGGTTCATTTACAGATTTGCTTAGTGATATTGCTTTTGAATGTTTTTGCACGATTCTTATTCGTATTTCTTCATGGCACGAGTTTAAGCTTGCTTTCCTGAATTGTTTTGCGAAATTTTAAAACTCAAGAAAACATATTGGCGGTATGGTCATGATACCTTAGCTTTACTTTGGCAGTTAAAAAAGGTTTTTCGTTTTGACAGGTCGGATTGTTTACTTTTGGCAACATGATCTTCGTAGCGAGAAGCAGAAAAGTTTCCATTTATTCCTGTTGTTTTTATGATTCGAATGTTAAGAAGCTGGAGTCACATCTAGGAATTGTAATGTTTATAACTCTAATGAGTAGATTAACTAATTGGGTCGCATCGAGCCCCTGTTATTGTTAAAATAATCGCGAGTGTCTCAATGAACAAAAAACTTTGCTGGATGTTACAAACCGGTTGATGTTTCTCGTAATATGAACTTTTTAGATTCAACAAGTCAAACACTTGTTTAAAAACATTCTTCAAAATTTATAATTCAACTACTGTTTTGTTTGTTACAGTAGTGATAATAGATCACATTTACAATTGGACGTAGTTAAGCAGAAAGGACTCAATCCACAAAAAGTCACTTTTGAGTTATGGGCGTTTGAAGTTTCAGCTGTAATTTCTCTAAAACAAAGACACATTTGTTTTAAATTTTGCTCCCTAATTAAAATAATAGTTTATATTTTATTTATCAATCAAATATAATCATATATTTTGCAATAGATTTCGAGATATTAACTGAAATGTGGGTTGAGTCCTTACAATTAAACTTAAGTTTGTTAAGACAGGTATTTTTTTTTACTTTCTCAGAATGGACTCAAAACTACCCTTCGACTAGAAAATCTACTAATAAAAAAATAATTATAACGAAAACGATTAAAAAGTTATATATTTATTGTCAATAAACATAAAGCTAGCAAAATCACATAAAAATGCCATGATTGACATACAAAAAAAAGTAGAAATAGCGCATAGATGGTCACGCATATAAGTCCGTCTAATGAAAGCGCGACCAGAGAAAAAGAGTTTATATCCAAAAATTTTGTATGTGTTATTACTAACTAATAGGAGAATCATATTTTGACACCCCACTTTTTTTTTATTTCCTACAATAAAATTACGGCTGAATAATGTTGCCAATTAAATTTTAAAATAAACTCCAGATCACGCTTTCATTAGACGCACTAGTCCGTCTAATAAAAGTGCGACCTGAGAGAAAGAGGTTAAATCCAAAAATTTTGTATGTGATATTACTAACCAGTAGGACAATCATCTCTTGACACTTCACAATTTTTTTTATTTCCTACAATTGCAGCTAAATAATGTTGCCTATTAAATTGAAAAAAAAACCTCCAGGTCGCGCTCTCATTAGACGCACTCTATTAATTTCTCTCATCCTCGTCGAGTCGAAGTCAAGAGATGGCCCGTATCCATCAACATCCTGGTTGATATTGCAGTCTCTCTTAAGGGTACTGTAAAATGGATGACAGTCTTCAGGTATTAAATTAAACATAGATCTAAGATCTTGGAGCTTAGCTTGAGGGATTTGTTTTCCCTGAGGCCAACGAACTTCATATTCTTCTTTTGAAGATTGGATTAAAATATCTTTGTTTCTTTTCGACAAATCCAGCTTTTGTATATAACTCTACTCTCTGAAGTCATCGTTATTAGGTAAGGATCTTTTTTTTTCAATAAAATTTGTTTAGTTTTAGCCAGTTCACTTTATCTTTATTCATTGTACATGTTTTGCGATTAACTTTTTTTTTCTATTTTTTTCGTACTTAAAAAATCTTGTTTTCATTTTATTAACGTGAAGAAGAACCTTCCTCCCGAACCGCCTCCAAATCTTGGACTTATTTCCCTTATTTCCCCCGACGAAACCCGCATTGCTCTTCGCCACATGAAGAACCGGAAACGTACGGATAACGTGCCAATTGAAGTGTGGATCCAAACATCATCCGGATAAGTTCACGTACCTTGGATCCGTGTTGCACGAGTCTGGCAACGTGGACGACGATGTCCAAGCACGTATAGGCGCTGCTTGGGCGAAGAGGTGTGAGGTAACAGGCGTTATATGGGACCGCAAAATGCCTCCGAAGCTCAAGGGGCAGATATATAAATGCATCATACGGCCTCTCCTTCTGTATGGCGCAGACACACCCCGGAGCTTTGCGTCACGGAGATGAAGATGCTGAGGTGGATGAGCGGCGTAACGCGATCTGATCGCATAAGCAACTCCTTCATCCGAGATAGTCTTGGGTGTCCGTGACGTGGGAGAAAAACTGCAAGAGTGTCGTCTGCGATGATATGGCCACATCATGCGCCGCCCTAGGGAGTACGTTGGAGATGCATGGATATGGCTGTCCTTGAGGCTAGGTCTTGTGGTCACCCTGGCAAGCGCTGGCTGGACGTCGTCAAGTCTGACAAGAGAGCCAATGGCGTTACTGGGAAGGATGTTGAAGATCGGGCAAAGTGGAGAAAGTTTAGTAGAAAGGCGGATCCTCGCAATGGCCGGGATTAACGCCAGGTAGAAGAAGAAGAACGTGAAGGGGTTTTTTCTTTTTGGAGATTTTCATGATGTTTATGTATTCTTCTGCGGTGTAAATTTGCTCGTGAGGCACGAGCCAACTTCTTGGGCTCCTCTTCCGGCTTCTCCTTCAACCCAGACATAGCATCGTCCTTGATCGTTAGGGTGTGGTATTCTGCTACACAGAATCACATATTTTAGTTTACTTACGTTTTATATTATTATATACTATAAACTCACCTTCAAATCATTCATGTAAACATATTAAATTGTTTATACAATATTTTTATAATTTGTCATTGTCACTTGAGTTGACATGTGTCTTTGTTAATTTATTTTTCTTACGCCATAGACATAATATACCAAAGAGTAGTTAGACCTCTATTAAGCTCGTTCTACATTATATTTTTACTAATAAGGGCAGCGACAGACTGCCACCTTTGTAAACCGTTTTATTTCGTTCTGCTCTTTATTTTTTATCTTTTATTTTGAATTTTAAATTAAGAAGAGATTTGAGAACGAAGGAAGACGGCCCTGACTGCTGTCTCAGTTTTGGTTTTGATTGTGAACGCTGAAAGTCGTTTTTCTTGTCCGGGAGCTACCTACTAAGAGTGTCTCTAAATATAATTACCCTGATCAGTTTGTTTACAAATATACATCAATCTGAATAAGAAACCTGTGCGTTTTACTGAAAGCAGAAAGTCGTTTTTCTTGTCCTGAAGCTACCTACTAAGAGTGTGTGTGTGTCAGCCTCCACGGTCCTGACACCTACATGTGAACTGACCGACCGTCGTAACGGCCTGCCTGTCAGTTGCCTGCCTACGTGTTTGTCCGACGAGTTGGCTGCCCTAGACGTCGGGCTGCCCGTCGTGTTGCCTGCCTTACTGCGTGCTCACGGAGATGCCGAGCTACTGCCTGTGTCACCTGCCTACCACCGAGCATCCTGCCTCGTGTTGAGCTGCCGTTGTTTTACCTGCCTACCACCGAGCATCCTGCGTCGTGTAAAGCCGACCCTTCTTTTTATATTTTAAATCTTTTTAACTAATTTTCTGTATTTTTTATTAACGTGGCTTACGTCAAGCTCCCTCGAGCTTGCCGTAACGTTACAAGGGCCAACATGAATCCCAGCATTTTAAAGCCATAACTGACGTTTATAAAAAAACTATGTTAGTAGGTATACGGGGCAAAGGTAGAGATTTTTCGAGATTGTAGGTAACACATTCAAATTTGGGATCTTGGCACGCGCCAAGTCTTGAGAAATTTGATTACGAAGATCTTCCGCTCTCTTTTGATGAATGAACTAATTTAAACTAAATAAATCAAAACACGCGTTTTACTAGTCAGTGTGCGAAAAAATGGCAGAGTTGCCAGTTTTTTAGAGTTCCACCTATCAACAAAATATTGCCACTGTAAAAATTTCAGGAAAGTAATACTTATAGTTTTATTACATCCATGTCTTTTATTAACAACGCAAACGTAATAACTTTGATTAATTAAATATTACTACTACTTCAACGTATACATAAATATTTTAAGTCGTTTCAATTCAATAATCTTAATGATTATCAGTCTAACATCTATTTCTTACTAACGACTCATTCTGCTTGAGTCATTTCTGATAAACCAAAAGGTATATTTTACGACCCAATTGGAACCGACCCAATCTGTTTGAGTCGTTTCGGTTATTTGGTAAAATTATATTTCTAATCAAAACTAATTCCTAGAAAGGATTCAAACTGTTTGAGTTTATTCTGTTTTATCGACCTTAGGAACACATTCATAGCAATCTCATTACTCAAAAACAATTCAAGCGGACTGAGTTAATTCAGCAAATACATTTTGTATGCTCTTCATACATGTGGGTTGAGTCGGAGTAGTGAAAAAACTAGTTTGAATGTACATTTTAAAGCTAGGGTTTTCATTATATGATAGATTCGACCCTCGGGAGTACGATGGCATACTTAACTCAATTTTGGCCAAAGTGTGGATTGAGTCCTTTCTGCTTAACTACGTCCAATTTTCTGTAGGTACACATACTTTTTCTGGTTTACTGGACATTCCATTAGTTGCATTTTGGGTTCTAATAGTCATGAACATTGTTCACATTTAGTTTATAAAATAAATTCTGATACTTGTAATAATTTAATTTTAAAATATTTTGATTTTTCTCATCATACCTTCTTTTCAACTTAGATTTCATTTTAGGTTTTTGTTTAAAATTTAACTTCACTTTATTCTAATTCAGGTAGTTATTTCTGACTTTATTCTTAAAAGTTTATTGAAAAATATAACTTATGTTCAAATTGTTACCGTTCAAGTTTATAACAGACACATCCGCTAGTGAACTTTCTCCTTCTGAGAAATTTAAATGATAGTATTACACAATTTACTTCTAAACATTTGAAAGGTTTTAATGTTACTAATATTTTATAATATTTTGTACACCCCTCAAAATAATCCTGTTGAGAATAATAACAAAACTGTTGAATCTTGCATCGCTTGTCTTATTAAGAAATATCATATAATTTTGTCTAAGTGTTTATTTCACTTCTAATTTTTTTTTGATGTTTGTTAGGGAGTTATGTTTGATACTTCCTTGCATCGTATAACTTTTTTATTATATTAAGGGTCGTAGAGTCATTTCTTTTGATGTGGGTGATGTCTTGTGGAGAAGAAGTTTTGTTCAATCTCATGTAACTGTTCATTTTTTTTTTTTTGGGAAAACTCGTTCCTAAGTTTATTCAATGTAAAATTACTGATAAGATTTCTGATATTGTCTACGTTTGGAGAAACCTTACAATAGGTTCAACTGGGCATTATTATATTAAAGAATTAAATTTTGATTTGGTTTCCAAGTGTTGACTTGTTTTTGATATTTTTGTTTGGAGAGTCTTTAATAGGTGATGTATGGAAGGTGATGGATAATAGGTTCACTGATCTTTTGAATGATGATTTTGTTAGGTAGGCTTCATACGAATTTATTAGATTCAATTTAGCATTCTAAAATAAAACTTAGGAAATTTTAATGACTTTTTCACACCCACACATGCATTTTTCATATCAAAAGATCTTATTTTTTGTTTTTTTTTGTATACACTATTTTATACAGTTTATACAATTTTTTTTTACATTCTCGTATACAATTTTAAATAGCTACCTACTCATTTACACTTGGGTGCTTATTGTTATACTTGAATGTATGGGACTTGCCTCTAACATCCTGTTAGAAAGCAAAATCTTATCTTTTTGATCTGTAGATCATTCTGTTTCCCATGTGTGGAAATAGTAATGATTTCTGCATTTCTCCTTTTTTTTTGCAGTTTTGCTAGCTCTTTTTGAGTTGGTCGATTCTGTACATCTTCCTAGGGATTTCTTTACGAGTGGCATTTGTTCTCGCTTGTAGGGATTTCTCCTAATTTTTGCTGATCTTGGTGTAATTTTTTTCCCTTGATTTCGCATTTTTTTTTTGCTATTGTGCTCGGGAAGTCGGTGGTGTTATGCCGATCACAATATGCATATTTTTAAAGATGTTTGTGCTCGGAAAGTCGGTGGTGTTATACCGGTCACAATCTTCCTCTTTGGTTCTCTTGCATCCTTGCGTATGCAAAATTTTTTTGCTATTGTGCTCGGGAGTTCGGTGGTGTTATGCCGATCACAATATGCATATTTTTTAAAGATGTTTGTGTTCGGAAAATCGGTGGAGTTGTACCGGTCACAATATTCTTTTTTACTCTCTTGCCTCCTTGGTTTAAGAGATTTGATACTGTGTCTCACGGTTATATTTTGTTCCTGCTAGTCAGTGGCGAGGGTGCCTAACTGTACTCATATGGACATTTCTTTGGTTTTTTTTAGACAGCGGCAATTGCGCCTAACTGTATCCAAATTAACATCTTTTATAGTTTATTTTACTTGCTAGTCGGTGGCGAGGGTGCCTAACCGTACTCAAGTTAGTCTTTATAGACATTTCTTTGATTTTTTTTGTAAAACAGCGGCAATTGCGCCTAACTGTATTCAAATATAACATCTTTTATACTTTATTTTACTTGCTAGTCGGTGGCGAGGGTGCCTAACCGTACTCAAGGTAGTCTTTATAGACATTTCTTTGATTTTTTTTTCTAAAACAGCGGCAACTGCGCCTAACTGTATTCATATTAACATTTTTGTTAGTTTATTTTACTTGCTAGTCGGTGGCGATGGTGCCCAACCGTACTCAACTTTGTTTTTGTTTATAACATTATGCATATTGGTCAGCGATGATTACGCTTGGCTGTACTTACGATATTTACTTGGATGTTGCTTGTTAGTCAGTGGCGAAGGTGCCTAACTGCACTCATGCTAGTTCTTGTGATATTGTAGGTCGGTTATGTTTGTGGTCTAACTGTACTTATTTTAACTGCATGTTGTTCTCTTCTAGGACGTTTTAACTCTTTTTTGGGGTTTATTGTTTTTGGAATTTGTATTTCCATTTTGTTTTTTGAAGCTTTTGCTTTTGTCTTTTGTTTTTTTCTTAGCATAAAAGAAATTGCTTTCTTTTATTTTTTCGGGGAGGGATGTAATGTAACGAGACTTATTCGCCTCGTTACATGGAAAGGATTTTTGGTTAATTTTAGTCGATTTTGTCTATGTTTTTTTGTCTGTGGTACGGTCTTTGAGTGTCGGCTGTCAGAATCTTGACGCACTCTCGATCCTATATCCATTCCCGATGGCCACGTAATTTTTCAATTTATATTATTTCCTTGTAATCGGCTATAATCGCCGTAATTTAAGCCATTTAGTGGCATCTATATTGCATAAAGACTTCATGGACGTAGTATAATGCCAGAGATTCAGTTGGTAAGAGATTTGTCGTATTTTTTTACCCATGTCGCGGGTCTCAAACCATAGGGGCGTATCCACAAAACCCCTACTTTTCAGGAGCGACAAAAAATGTAATAACTTGTTTCGTGGTTATGCCAGCTAGTTGAGTTTTTGCATATAGCTATATATTTACACTGTAGTTAATATAGGGTGTTTGATTTTAAATTATTTCCTCTGTAACACTTGTTTTCGGTTGATACATCTATTTGGCATGACGACTAAACGGTAAAACTCCGTAAAAAATCACCCAAAAATACATAGATTTTATGGACGTAAAATCCATCCCATTAAATTATTAATATTTTTACCAGTATTTATTTTTACTTAGTTGATGACCTTAAATATTGCAAATTAGGAATGAGAACATATCAAAATTAACGTTATTTACGTGTTTTTTAAATTTCTTACGCCTGTATGGCATGCCATTAATATTACGAGGTGGTAGAATTCATAGTAGAAGTATAAACCAGTTTTGTTGTACAATCTAGAAAAAAACGAAATGGTAGTAATTACACAAAGTTTTCTAAGTAAAAACGTACATATATAGAATGTTCCATGCATGTTTTAACTTCTTTCTTACTGGGGCACGTCATGGTGGTAGATAAATGCCCCTCTTTGAAGAGTGGCTGGAGAAACGTCACGGCGTCCTCACCTTCCGCAAGACGCATGTCCTCAATGGACATGGTAAGTTCGGGAGGGACAGGCACCTGATTCGGATGGAAGAAGCGCACGGTTACCATTGTGTGGACCGCTTGGAGGACATAGTGGAGCATACAGTGGAGGTGTGCCCCGCTTGGGCAGAGTTCCGACGTTTCTTTGTGTGGGCGATCGGCACTGGCGATCTCTCGCACCGAACCCTGGTGTAGGCCGTGGTCCACAGCGAGGGGGAATAGGTACCAGACGCTTCTTTATGCGACGTTGTAATGTTGGCAAAGTGGGCGGCCGCAGGCATGAGAGAACGAACCCCAACTTCAAGCTATCATAGACAAGGTAACGAGCAATGGGTAGTTCGCCACCCAGTCGTCCGATAACCATCCAAACCGAGCTCGAATTGTCGATGGCGCGAAGTGTTCCACACGTGCCTGGGAGAGGTGTCAGCGAAGCCTATTGGAAATATCGGTTAGCTTCCGATTGAAAAACCGTGATCCTGGAATTCAAACGACAACCGACGGAAGAGTCAGACGTTTACTAACTAAAACTCACTCCTGTTCCTTCTTGGTCTACGTTTTAGGGCCTCGAGGTTCACTTTCACGTAACCCATGACCCCAGTAGGCTTCGACCCTGCTGGGCCCCTACGATTTGATGACATCTCCTTGAGGCGCGCGTGAAACACTACGCGCCGTCGATGACTTGGGCTCGGTCCGGACGGTTACCGGATGACCGGGCGGCGTGCTACCTATTGCTCGCTGTCCGCAAACATACGGTGGCTGGAAATCGGGGTCAGGATCCCGGCAGCTGCGGCGTGAGGGTAATTCCCTCACGCGTGCGGCCGCCTCATTCCCCAGCAATACTGTTTCGCAGGCGGCGATCAGCTGTCATTTCGTTTCACTCTGCAATGGTCCATTGGCTGTACCATGGCCCGGCGTGAGTAGTCGCTGCCCAAAAGCACACCTTTAATAATAGTCCTCCAGACCGAACTTCGATTACGATGGCCAATCTTAACAGAAATCAGCCAAGTACATAGAAGATATTAAGTGCACAAGTGTGTGCGTAAACGCAGGTGCAGTCTCTGTTCCTTAACTTTCATGGTCGGATGGGACAGTAATCCGATACGACCGGAGAGAGATCAGATGCAGGTCCAACGGCTTTACATGTTTTCCGAGGCACGGAGATATCGCATCACCAACTTCCAAATTCCGGGTAGCCATAGAGTAATTCCTAATGGAAAACCCAATAGCAACTTTTGCTCGACCCGGGAATCGAACCCAGGACCCACGCGCAGTAGTCACCCTTGCGAACAATAGACCGACGGAGCAGTCAAACTTAACGTAAGCTCCACCGTGGCCTTCGGAAGATCAACACAATGATGACACCTGGACGTTTGTTCCGCATGAATCCGGTGCAGGAACCTCAGAACTTACCATGCCCGGTGAGGGTCTGCGTCATGAGGAAGGTGAGGAGGCAGTGACGACTTTCCAACCACTTCTCAAAAAAGGGACCTATCACCATAAATTATAGCGTGCCTAAAGAATGGAAAGTAGAGGGCTGGTTATTAGTTCATTTTTCTGTCAGTAATATGTTGCTTGGTACCTTAAAAGACGGAATGAAACCTGGGATACTTATGTCTTACGGTCATGACTTAGATTGGACCCACATTGCGATATCATAATATTTTGTTCTGAATTTACTTGGTTATTCGACTTTCATGCGGGCGAAGCCGTGGGCAAAAACTAGTCATTGATAAATACAGTATTACCGCTACTGCTTTAGGGCTAAACGCATGATATTGTCTATACGCTTAATTCCACGCATTAAAGTAACATCTACTCGCTATGGCAGATCGCCGCAGAATGACTGTGTTGGGTGTTGTTTGTGACTATACGTCCGCGTATTGACGAAATCTTGAGACAGCCATACTATAAATATGTAGACGTATGTGCATACGTCTGCAGTGATGACTAAATATCCCCAGGATCGTGTTGATATTGATGGTCGTATGTGCATACGCCTCTATGGTCTGAAACTATTTCCTTGGATCATAATAAAATTTAAATTCGTACGTGCATACGTCTGTATGGCACGTTGAAACTGCTTTAATAACCAATAATATTGCTCTTACGTCTATCATACGGCTGTATGGCATGGGAATAATTGTAGACTGTCTAGGTTACGGCTGATAATATTTTGCAATTTACACAAAAAGTAATTAATATTAAATTATAAGAAAAATTGAGGTAATGTATTAGTTATAGTAGAATCGAATGGCATTAAAAACGAAAAATCGCTTTTTTGCTTATACGCCCCTATGGTTTGAGACCCGCGATGTGGGTGCGGTCGAATGGAGTTCTTACGAGTGTTAATCTTTTCAGATTTTACAGTGATTTGTCGCACGCAGCTGTTTTAAAACGCTGTGTCAGCGCACTGTAAGCTATTTTTTTGAGAAGGAAGACGGTAAGTTTCCATTCCTAAAAAAGGTTTTACGCGACCCACGTGTTTGAATTCGAACGTACAATCTAACTTGTTTTTATGTGATTGTTTACAGCCAAAGGTTTGGCGTCTTCTTTCTTACTTCTGGTCTTTATTTTGGGCTTTTTGTTCATCTTTTTCTGCGTTACCTCGAGCATACTTCGGGAAACTTGAAGCCTCGCATCCTACGCGTCATGAAGGATTTTGGAACAAATAACCTATAAGTAACATGTTAGGGATTATCCCGGTAGGAGAATTCCTTTACTATATTCTCTTTTGTTTCAAAGATGCAACAATAACAATAATTTCCATAATTCCCAATAACACTAACTATTTTTTTTAATTATTAGTGTAGAATACAAAGTCATGTTTTGAAGCTTACGGGCAGAGACATTAAAAAGAAAAGACAGAAGTATTTTATCGTTTTATTCATTTTGATGTAGCCTCCCACCGGCAGATTAATTGTCCAAACTCTTCCAACTTCGCTATTCCGGTCAGTGTGACTCCCTGGCGCCCGAATTTTATATTTCTTTCTTATTCAACCTTTTTTTTATTATTTGGGAGATCACACACAAACATACCAACACATCTAGCTACCATCCAGCTACACACCAACCTAATATAAATTCTATCATTTTTTTAAATTTTTTTATTATTACACCATCTTATTCTATCAAAAAGTTTAATAGAATTTTTTTTATTCGTCACTACACGCAAAACTAAAAACAGCCTCCGTAAAAAGCTATCCCAATGAATAACTAACGCGAGGCGGCTATTCCATTGCCAAAAACCATCATAGCAAACCGTTTTCCTCCTCAACTCTTGAAACTGGCCAGAAACAATAAAGTTTTTATGTATTTTGTCCCGACCGCCGTAAAAATATCAATTGTTACTGTAAATGTGTGGTGAGTCTTAAAAGAGGAAGTCTGTTTCATTCAGGATGAAGCTGTTGAATCGAATGGTTGTTTGCGAAAAATCAATCGTCAGTGAAAAGATATTCGTTATTAAGATATTAGTGTTAGCTTCATATTATTATTTTTTACTATATTATGTATTTTTTTTTCATTTTTTAAGTATTTTTTTAAATATTTAAATATATTTTTTTAAACGTTTTAATTTTTTTTTTTATACAATATGAAAAAAAAATCTGCTGGCGTTGGGAGCAGTGTCTAAGCTATCGATGGTGGCCTTCTGTATCAGCCTCTTAATCCAACCGCGCAACCACAGCTTCCACATGTAGTCATCGAGGCTTTCGACACATTACAGATGTCGACTACCTCGAGTGCTAAGTCGAGATATTTGATTTTTCCAGCAAACCGTTGAGTGATAGAGAGAAATCACAATATAGTGTAGAACCCTGTGCACCATTTTAAAATTACAAATAATATGAATAGATAAAATAATACATAAACATTCCTAAATAATCCATTTATAACAAAATGACACAAAGCACTTAGTTGATTGCTATTCCATTCTATTTATATACCTTATGTAGAGACAGAAGACCTACTTGTTATATTATTATGTACATAAAACATGCCGTATCTTTTAATTTAGTTAAGTTTTTAATAGCCATAGTTTAATATAAAGAACATTGGGCAATAATATATGCAGCATGGGCTCACTCCTCAACAGAGATTACATCATATGAATAGGCGAGTAATAAAGATGTAAATTAATTTTTGTGGAGAATCAATCCATGGGGTGAATTTGGTATAAATGTTTTTTCTCCTAATATTAATAAACTTGTAAAATTAGTTTTGGTAAGTAATACTGTTATAAGATTGTGGTTGTTGCTATGTATTTTTTAATGTTGAAGGTTTGCGCTTGATCGCTATCTCACCTGATGGAAACCGACGTTGCGGTCATTGATGGAGCGGGTTTACCCAGTCTTAACCTTTCATGACTTAAAGATCCCCTAGTGTAGCAAAAGAAACGCTGCTGTACGCACAATGAATATGTTCCCAAAACTTTTCGTGCGTATAGATAAGATGTCCACCATGTTCCGGTGGTGCATCGCCTTACATTTGGTGGTCTGATGATGGAACGGGATTGGTGGAATCAGGCTAAGCGTAAGCAATTCCGTCGCACTCACCCTGAAATTCAACCCGTCGGAAAGCAACCAAAAAAGCAAGAGATAATATACTACACATACTTCTGAAACAACAATGACCCAGTATTAATATTGGTAGAACATACTATCTCCAGCAAATGCTTATCAATGAAATCAACAGTGGTAATTTTCTGGAAAGTTCAAATCTAACTTTGCAAATAACTCGATTCCCTGAGCCTAACTCAGTTTTTATCAGTTCTTCGACCTTTCGTGAATATTAAGCACCATTATTGTATTATTTAACTAAGTCTGAGCACATAAACGGATTACTGCAATTAAAACTTTATATTGAGGGCCATATTTCGTGTAAATTGTTATAAATTTTGCAGATGCGGCGCTATACCTGTTTCAAAATGATAGTCGAAGCGAAACTGAATGAGCTTTATTAAAGACTAATTAAATCCCTCCATTAAAACAAAATTAATGTAAATCACTCAATCCATCTCAATTTAAATCACCATATTTTGATCCTTGCGAATCATCCCTTATAAACTTCTTCAATTAGCATCAATTTATCACAATTTGTCTGCCAACAATAACAAATGGTTCATTTGGGGCATCAGCATGCAATAAACAGGCATCTCATTACTTTAAATGCGCATAAAACAAGCACTATTATTTCAGCCATTATACTTTCTCGTTAAAAGCAAAAATTCGCGAACACATTGGCGGTGGAATATTTTTTAGTAACGAGACTGCCTGCGGTGTCATACACACTGTCGGAATTTCCATATGTAAATGGAAAACGGCCCTATACAATCAATTTTGTTCCCACATTCCATTTGAAAAGTGCACCTGTGCTGAGAATATGGATTGTTTAGTTTTGTTTGAATTGGAATGCGTGGCCGGCAAGGCATGTTCACACTTGTGTCACGTAACTCGTATCGCAGCCATTACTAGTAAGTGGTTTTGTTTCTTGGAACGATACGCTCTCTCACCTTGTGTTGTTTCTCTTAGTAAAGTGTAGTGAACTTTGTATGTGAGATAGCGGTGTGAGACGCACAGATTTCGTTTCAGTGCTGAGCTTGAGCTTATCCTTTTTACTGGGGTGTATAGTAAGAATCTACATGGAATTCTTGATACTAAATTTGTGGTATGTATTATATAGTCAAGTTACGTCCAAATTGACTCTAGATTTTGCATACTGTACTATTTAAAAACCGAGACAAACCAATGACACGCATGAAATGACTTTTCTATATCCTATTTAAAACCATACATATTAACTTCGATTACATAATTGCTAAGATATCCATAGCCCGAAGAATTGCTAAACTTAAGTGGCAGTGGGCAGGGCACATTGTTCGTAGAACAGATGGTCGATGGGGACGGATGATTCTGGAGTGGCGGTCACGTACCGGAAGACGCAGCATTGGAAGGCCTCCCACATAGGTAGACCGACGACCTGGCGAGGGTCGCGGGAATCCGATGGATGCGTCTTTCATCGTCTAAAACCTATAAAGTGGGAACTACATTAGACCAGCACACACGTGGGCCGCACCTAATTTGGCGTTGATCTAATGTAGCTCTACAGGTCTTGTTTCCACTATAAAATGTATGAAGACTGACGCATCCAAATCGGAGTACGCGGCCCACGTGTGCGCTATTTTGTTAGGTATATATCTTTATGGTCACATCGCCCTAAAATCAGTTCAACCTTGACGGTCATCGAACCCAAATCGTCAACAATTCCTTGGTCCAAATTATTAGATTTACGGTAGGTGAAGAGGTCTTGTCAATATTATTTGAAATAATAGACAATCTAATAAAAAGAAAAGGAACTTTCTTTGCCAAAGCTTTTCCAATTGGGGTAAGAAAATCGGGGCCATTTTTCTAGGGTTTTCTACAACCCTACAAAAAAGTTTTTATTAGGCTACTTGAAAATGTTGATTTAGGTAGATACTTAGAAAGGGTGATCTAATTCCAATTTCCTAACCTTCATTGAAAAAAAAAAACGTACATGACACAAACAACCGTACGTAGTTTAGGTACGATACAATTCATTTTAGTACCTTTATGCCCATCATTTAGAAAAAAAGTATGTAAATCAAACAATTCAATAAACGTATTTATGGATGATGGCAGTCCAATTCCTTGTACTTTCAGCTGCTATTTCACTCAATGCCTTCTTTAATCACTTTTTCGTTGATCTAGGAAAATACCTCAGTAAATACTTGACTACAATTCAATTTACAACTTCGCAGAATTCCGATGACTGCAAGACTCACAAATCTGGCCATTGTGGTGACATGTGGACACGCCAATGTCCAGCAGTGGACATCTTTCAGTGTTAATAATAATGATTGATTAGCATTTGAAATAGGTAATTATATCATTCACGCGTCATTATTAAAAGCTGTGAAAATTACAGTGCTTCAAATATAGGCACTTTGACTATGATCACCCTATACTCTAAGCATAAGCATGTATAAGTAATGTTGTTGTTTCCAATTTTTTACTTAAGTAAACCATGTCGTACATTTAGCCCATGATTTTTTGTTTAACTGCCTACGAATCACGCTACCTTCGGTTTTTATATTACGAGCTTCACTTATTTCTACCTTTTATTTGTGACGACCAAATCTTTAAATTAATCTGATATTTGCTTTTTTTGGGTTAAGTTGTTGAAGTTCCGTTTCGTGACTTAATTTTAAGTCAGATTACGGTTTAAGATTTATTTACAGATTGTTCACGCCTAAACATGACGTGCCGGAGTTTAGCATTTTATTAAATTTATTTTTGATTTATTACCTACTTAAGCTTCTACCCGCGGATCTGTTCGTGTTAGAGTCGAAAATAAGCCGACTCTTAGAATTAAAAGTATCCTTACATCAACTCCTGTAAAAGGTCTACCAGTTTCGCAATTTTCATTCCAATCTTTACAGGTGTATGAGCGTGAAGCAGTAACAAACATACACACACTTATACGTGTACTTTTGCCTATGTGTAATGTTAGTGTGATAAAAAAATTAAACACCTATTGACTATTGTATCTTTACTAATATATGTACGATATTATTTTTTTCTGAATTTACTTTGTTGTCAGACTTTCACTTGTATAAAGAGGAAACATAATGTTAAAACTACCTCAGTAGAATTCTCATCATCATCTCTTGAGGCCTTTCAACGCTGCGTCTTCGTTAGGTGATCGCTACATCAGAACCTAGTAGAATTGTAGTGTATCACTAAGTGATATGGGCAAAATATTTACTACTTTCACGCGAGCGAAACTACTGGTAGAAGCTAGTTAAAAACGTTTTTGTTAATTGAACTATGTTTTAACTGAGAGTCAATTATGTCGGCTTATTGTGCTTTAAATATTACTCGATTATTATTGGTAACACATATTACAGTTAAAATAGAACGGACATTTGAATCATTGACAGAGATTTGGAATGAAGCTTGGCAGTTAATCGATAAAATAATATTTAATTTAAAATGACTACAAAACTTAATTCCGCATATTTGATTCAAATTGCTGCAGCAATTATGCATTCAATCTACTAACTATTTAACAATAAAATTAACAGAATCATTACAATAATTGGGTGTAAATAATTATATAATTACACATAGAATGAAGTAGAGCAATCCAGTTTAGTATGCTAATCTAGATGCACATAATAAGCAATTGACGCAATACTGTATAATACCTGTACCGGACAATAGTTATACATATACAATTATACATTATATATATTATATTATGTTTCCTGCTAGTCTGTTTTGCTCAATTACCTTCTTACTGAGGACGTTCAATGAACCTATATGTCCTTTGTCTGTAAGCACATTATGCTCACGATTACAGCCAGTAATTCAGCTATAGAATTCACGTCAGGTAATTTATTGATTAAAAACTCTTTGAAGCAATCCGATCTCATTAATCAAAATGCTTTGTTTCTATACTCAATTCGCAGTAAGATTAGACTTTCAAACTATCTTTTTTATTGTCCGTTCAACCGATTTCTAATAAAAATTAATTTTAAAATCAATCCAAAATTGACCGATAAATCAGTGAACAACAATAGTAAAAATACATACAGTTGAATTTAGAACCTTCTCCTTTTTGAAGTCGCTTAAAAATCGGTCAAGCTGCTTCGGAGACAATCGGAAAAAAGATTCACAGTGGACTCGATATTTCTGTATATGTGTGTGTTACTTTGATGTACTAATATAATTGTGATTATTCCACAAATAAATAAGCCATCAACTATGACCGTGTCACATAGATTCGTCACACTCAAAGCTCTCCGCTACGTCCTGTTACAATGTAGTTGCACCACCCTCGCTGCGGTTACCCCTTTGGTCTTGAATTTCCAAAACATCGTGTTTACGAACCGCCTACAACGTAAATTCAAAACATTCCTTAAATTTCAAATTCCAAGGATAACTGGTTTGCTGGATAACTGGACAGCGAAGCCCGAAACTTACAACAAGTATTTTCATTTATCTTAGTTTACTAACTTAGTGTTGGTAAGCAAAAATCTGGAAAATAAAATATGAGATCCGTTTCGACGTTGAAGATAAAATGTAAATAAATTGGTTGGCTTTATCTTCATTAAGAATGACGAGAAAAAAATATAGAAATTTATTTCGATACAGACTACTCGATATTTTTCAACAGAGAATACTTAATATTGTTTGTTCATAAAAGTAGGCTGTTTTTTGTACAGATATTCGCGTAACACAAAGGTAAGCAATACATATTCCGAAATAATATATTTGAATAAAAAAAGTCTAAAAACAGCGTTACACTTACTTGTAATTGGCTTAAAAGTAAGTCACCAGCTTGGATAATCATCATCATCAACATCTTAGCTGAAACAGAAACGGTCGCCACAGCGACCGTTTCTGTACGTCTCGCATCCATCGGATTCCCGCGACCCTCGTCAGGTCGTCGGTCCACCTTGTGGGAGGCCTACCAACGCTGCGCTGCTTGGATAATATCATGCACCAATAATAACTTGTTGTTGTACTCAGGCATGCCTAATTCGAGTACATACTCGCATTTACATACTTTTGTACCAGTTTAAAAGTATTGCTATCTTTAGGTGTTTCTTTATTTAAATAGGTATATTTTTCCAGAATTCGTATTATTCGACTTTTCGTTCCACGGGAAATATAAAGTTTTGTAAAACCATTAAAGCTGCTGTAACCAGTTCCTCTAATGACTACAGGTATCAACATGTCTGTGTGTGCTATGCTATGCTCGGAGTTTCCTTGCGCGATCACATCAGAAATGAAGATATCGGCAAGAGAACTAACGACATAGCCCGAAGAATCCTCAAATTTAAGTGACAGTGGGCAGAGCCCCTTGCCCGTAGAACAGATGGTCGATGGGGACGGAAGGTTCTAGAGTGGCGGCCACGTACCGGAAAGCGCAGCGTTGGAAAGCCTCCCACAAGGTGGACCGACGACCTGGCGAGGGTCGCTGGAATCCGATGGATGCGAGATGCACAGGACCGGTCGCTGTGGCGACGCTTGGGGAAGGCCTATATCCAGCAGTGGATGTCTTTTTGCTGAGATGATGATCAACATGTAAGTAGAAAAATCAATATACAATGTCCATCTGTTTAGTTCTTAGACTGTTTAAGAACGAATCAAATCTCTTTTTAGCTTCTTTTTTAACCTTGAGAATTCTTTAAATAACTTCTCTCACTCTAAGTGGTGCGAGTGGGAGTGTTTCAGTTTTACTGACTAACACCCACCCATTGGTTTCATCTGGACTTTACATTTCAGGGCACAGTAACTCTTTCAAACTATTCCACATCTATTTTTACCAAATTTCGCCAGAAGCAGCTTATTACTATGACAGTTTACCGTAAGTACAACATTGCACCAATACCATTCTGCGGTAAAACACACCTACTGCCAGTCAATCACAGCGCAGTCAAAGTTCAATAGACGATCAACAACACAAAATCCGAAGCGTTGTTTCAAACTCGACATCCAGGAATTCCCAGGGATTTCACTTGTTACACAAGTACTGTTCCTATCTTACTTAGTTCATCAGATAATTTAGTTTGTGAGTCGCTCGTTACTCCAGCGTAGTGGACGGGCTAATGCAGCTTGAGCCTATAATCTAATTATTTGACGAGACAAATACAAATTAGTGACGTTAGGTACCTACCTTGAGCTTGGTATTCAATTATTTGATTTAATGAGTATTACGCCATTTTGCAAGATGGCCGCTCAGTTTATGGGTATGAGAAAGTACTTGGAGTACCGACTCGAGATAATGACATTGTTACTGCTTCATTATGTATATATGTTTGTATCGCCAAACTTAAGTGGCAGTTTGCAGGGCACTAAGTAGCAGTGGGCAGGGTACATTGCTCACAGAACGGATGGTCGATGGGGACAGAAGGTTCTGCAGTGGCGGCCACGTACCGGGAGACGCAGGCCTTCCACAAGGTCCAGGTAGACCTATGACCTGGCGAGAAACGCAGGAATCCGATGGATGCGAGACACACAAGACTTGTCATTGTGATAACGCTTGGGGGACACCTATGTTCAGCAGTGGATGTCTTTCGGCTGAAATTTTGATGATGATGATGAATCGTGTAAAAACTAAAAACAGATTTTTGTAAAAAAAACAAACCTATAATTACAACCAGTGCGAGGCCAAAAAGGTGCCTTACTTAGTGCTGCGACATTCAACGCATAATTTATTGCCCTTTGCCAGTCATTATGATCGTATGGTGTCAGATTTCTTGGCTTGCAGAAGGACTTGACAAAGGATTTCGTGTTACCCAGATAATGAGCAGTAATCTTATGTAATTGGTACTTTGCTAGCTAGCAACATAGTTGATAAAAGAAAGACTTGGCAGATTGATTCGATTTCATAATAATTTACATGTTTTTTTTCTTATACTTTTGAAAATCATTGAAATGACTGATCCCGCTCTTGGGTGGAGCGAGAGGGCGTATCAGACTTTTACTGACTAAAACTCACTCCGTTTCTTCTTTGCTTTCGTCCCAGGGTCCTGGGTTTTCCCTTTAGAAGCTAACCCATGGCCTCAGAGGCTCTGCTGGATTCTGCCTGACCCTGCTGACATCTCTTTGAAGCGCGCGTGGAACAGTATGCACCGTTGACGATTTGGGTTTGGTCCGGATGATTACCGAACTGTCCAACGGCAAGCTACCCATTGCTCTCCGAGCCCATATTGACAATGTTTAAATTTGCTTTTTCAACCATTACCTCCTCTAGTCCTATTTTCAAATATAACTCTTCGTTTAAGAATTCAGGTCGACAAAACAAAGAGTATCTCACTGAGAAAATTACGGAAGCCGTTTCTATTTAAAAGCGCGCGCATTCTAAATAATCGTTACAGTTTTCACATCGTTTTACCTTTTTTTTTTTACAAAAACCTTGACTATTTATTTTCTATTCCGAATCTGACGTAAATGTTTCCACAGACCTGTTTTACAACAATATAAAACTGATATTGGTAAAGTGTGGTGCTCGTGACTTCGTCTGCTTCAAACTCGTAAAACAGCATAATGACCACAATTTCAAGATGTTTTTCGCGCGGAACTATAATTCTTTTCAAAAATAAACATTGCCTGAATTCTCCCTATGAAACTCTCGTCAAAATCGGTCTAGCCATTTCAAAGATTTTGTGGAACTATAGACCGATAGACTGACAAAAAGATAAATATTGCGTTAATTTTGTTAAAGGTATCGAAGTATTTTCATATGGAATTAGTTAAACATATTGTTGAAACTCTCTACTCTGGTGGGCTAAAGCAACTTTATGATAGGTACGACAGAAAAATATCTTTAATAGAATTTACTGACTAATTTTTATGAAAAATGGCCGTCGCATTGGTACAAGTACCACATTGTCGCTTAACACCTGTCTGTAGAACCTTCAACCGTATCGATAAAAGCCTGATAACAAAAACTCACGCTTTTTAACGTACAAAAGAATTCTGACATAATGTTCGCATTATTCCGTGACGGCGTCGCATAAAGTAATTTAATACAAAGCTATAATTTACAAAAGAATTATATCAAGACAGAAATATAAGAACGTAGGGCCTCCACCTTTATATCACGGCCCCAATGAAGCGAAATGCGACTCATTTTTTGTGTACTAAATAAAAATATTTCACTGTCGTAAAAACTGTCTTTGTGTTGTATATTCGCGTTGTTTCTTTGTCGGGAGACAGGCGTTCTATTAATTAACTTGGTATATTTTCTAAGCCGTTCTGAGATTTTTACAGGTGTTCAAGAACAGGACCGGCGCGGAGAGGTCGGGACGCTATCGTGTTTTTCTTTGTTTTGCTATGATTTTTTACCCTGCTTTGAATTATTTTTCTGGTGTTTATGAGTCTTTGTGCTTAAGAATATTATTTTTATAGTGAGACTTCTTTGTAAATACTATTGAACATCGAAGTATTGAACCACCGTTTAATTTTCATCAATTAATAAGTTCTTGCATCACGATGGACAACAATGTTGAAGTCAAACTGGGAAGAGACGGCTAGATGACCTAGACGCCTGCTGCTTAAGGAAAGTATACCTGGAAGAAGTTGAGAAGGCCTGCGCCCAGCACTGGGAAAATAAAGGCTAAATAAAAAAAACGTCTCTCATTTTATATTATATCTTACTTAATTGACAGGTCTAGCTTTAAAATTATTGAAGGAATACTCTCAAAGTAAATAAAAACAAAGTATTGATTTTTAGAAATGACTTTAATCTTCCTTTTACCTGGAAATAATTACAGACTTTAAAAATCTTAATCTATAATTTATTTACAATCAATATCTAGTTAGTTACAATCTTAATTAATTTTATACACAAAGGAAAATTACTAATTTAAGTTATACATTCTGTGAACGCTTAAATACCTACATTTTTACAACCTATATCACATTTTCATTTTTTATGTCTAGTGTCATTACAATGTAGAGTCGGGGTGAAAAACAACTGTTTGCCTGAAACAACATAAGTAAGTACATGGAAACAAGACTGGTTTACATTTTCAGTAAAAATAACAAAGTCTTTGAACAGAATTGTTTGACTTATTTGCTTTCAAGAAATGAAAATTGGTATGACAAACACTTGTCCGTTTCACCCCATATTAAAATAGGATTGATGCAAGAAAATACACATATGAAGTTACTTAATAACACAAATCAGTTTACACTTAAGTTCGAAAGATATTCTATTGTTCAGAGTCAGTCACTAACCACTCATACTACTAACATTTTAAAATGATTTTATTTTGTATCTTAAAATCGTATTGTCAAGCGTTTTATGTACATTTAGATATGTTATTTGATGAGAATAAAAGTACTGTGAGATTTTATGCAAAGAATATTAAGTATCCAACGCCTGCTATCCAAACTTATTTAAATTTAATTTATTTACACAATATACTACAAAGTCAAAGTCGTAGTCTTCGTCTCAGTATAAAACAAATTACCTAACAATAGAAGCCGATGTCTGCAGCACAATTTTGAGTCTGAATAACTATTGATCAAATGTTAGGGTAGGCACTTTCGCCAAATTCAGTCTTCAATCTAATGCTTACACAAAAGAAAAATCTGTTAAATTTTAACGTCCTAAACGCTAAACTATTGTTTCTATGAGATCCGGAGAGGGTCAACAAAAACCGTCTTTTAAGTCCGGGTACCCCAAATCAGGCAAAGCTCTTCTTGAACCGTTCCCTCTTGAGTTCTCGACTCGCATGCCTCGCCCAGCTCGACCTAAACTAGCGTACCTTGTATCCGCGAGCTTATCCCTTTGTGCTACCTCGTCGTAGTAACGAGCGTCGTTCAACCCTGCACTGTATTTCTGACTTAAGCTGTACTTATCTATTGTGGCATACTTTTGTACAGTAGCATATTGGCGAGCAGCTTCTGGTACGCCATTTGTTTTGGCGCGATCAAACGGTCTCTCTTCAGGCGGTAACGCACCGTCTAGCCTCGCTTTGAACTCCTTGTCTTTTCTTCGTCGTCTTTTGCATGCGCACAGTGCAACAGCTATAGCACATAGAAGTAGACCAACTCCAGCAGCAGCAGCTACGTAGGGTGGAGGTAAGGAGATCCTGAAGGAGCAATTTGAGTCGTCTTCATCATAGCCAGAAGGACAGTGGGCACTACCATCGCACCATAGTGCAATAGGGATACAGGCGTTCAATTCCGGACAGCTAAACAAATAAAGAAAAAACTATTAGAACACACTATCGGAAAACATTCCATCAAAATGTGAAATGGAAATGGGTCATGAAACCGTACCTGTAATGACATTCCAAGGACACGGGTGGAGGTATCGTATTGGACTCGGGATCATGTTCAAAAGACGGCTTCTTCATAAGTTCAATCCATTTGATTGAATAATCGGCTTGCTCATGTTGCAGGAAATCAATAACGTAGCTTCGGGCGTGAGGTTTCAAAGATGTTTCCAAAGTCGTTTGGGCAGATTTCCACCCTGGTGAATACAGTTCTATGACATTTGTACCATCTGGACAAACTTCTCTCAGTTTTGAAGTATCGTGAGCTTCGTAAATGTACAGTCGATTTGGGGTGCTACAGAAAGGTGATGACGTTGTGAGTTCATATCCAGGAACTTTTATATACAAATATCTTCCTTGTACAGGAGTGACTTCGTCGCCCCCAGGTTCGATCAACCAAGGTCTATGAACACATGCAACTTCGGCTCTTACGCTTTCTGATATGACGTGTCTATCTCCGACTATTTCTGGTGCTACTAGTACTTGTCTTTTGTCAAACAGACGAATTTCTCCGCTGCTACCTCTAAGCCGTCTCTTGCCCCATCCGGTTGAACATACAGTTTCATCTCCTGGTCCAGTAGGAACAAATTTATATTCACCTTCAAAAGCAAAATCGTCATAATCTTCAGTAATATTCATCATTGTAACAGTAAAATTGATTTCTACAACTGGGGCGGTTAACGTATGTACATTAAATGGCTCAGATCTATTCGTACAAATGCAGTCTCTTTGTATAGGCACTCCTTCCCAAGGATATTCTGTTATTATAATTTGGGCGAGTCCTTCGCCCCCAATGGTTCTTTTCGCAGGCCTATCACATTTCCAGCGGCTCGTTCGTGAGTCTTTGTGCGTATTACAATATTTATTTCCAAAGTAAGTGCTCGTGAAGGTCAACTGTATTCTTTCTCCTTGTTTGGCTTCGAATCTGCAAGTATTATCATAATTTCAATAACATACCTAATGTATTCTCAAGGCTCTGGAAGAGCGATAGATAGAAAAGTTTTTACCTTAGAATGCAAGTAAGGTTTTGTGCGCCACCTCTTCCGTAGTAAAAGATTGCTCGTGGAGCTTGAAACCTGCCAGAATAGGTTTGAGCAGATTTGAAGACTCTGTCGCATGCTGATTGTGAGTCTACCAAGGGTTGTCCTTGTTCACTCACGTCAACAAACTCATAGCGGAGAACAAATGAGACTGGATAGAGTGCTGAACCTTGTCGCAGTTCCTGTAAACAAATACACAGCTTAGTGTACGTTCATTTCGTTAACAAATGTTGACCTAAAATATACGTTATCATTAAAATGACAATCTGAAGTGTCTTTCATAATGGATGACCATACTTCATACCACAAACCATTAGTAAAATAGACTACCATTCGTAGAAGTCTAACAAGTATCTACGAACATTAATCACTCGTAATGATCTAGCCCCATCAATTTTCCATGAACGTTAAAACTTATTTCTACTTTATAAGTAGTGTATCGCCAAGGTCGACTCCACGATAGAGCGGGACCGCGTGGTGTACTAAAACTTCAAATATTTAGTTAGAAACTTGCTTCAGTCCTTCCTCTGTTGAATTTAATATTGAATAATAAAGCAGTTCTCAACTAGTGACTTTAACAACTTGCTTAAGACCAGGTTTCCTATATTAACTAGGGCGTATTCTAGTGGCTGAGCGACTGCGTAGCATACTAATGGCAATGTTAGAGTTTTGTAATAATTGTACACGTTGACTGGTTCTTTCAGCTGTTTGAAGAAGAGATTTGATGGTTAAGTAATTTAAAGTTTGTAATATCTTTTTTGATGTTAATTTCTGCTACTCTGAGTGGAGCAAGGAGTGTCAGACTTACTGATTAAAACCTGACCTGTTTCTTTAATTGCTTTTTAGGGTTTAGGGCCGTGGTGACTAAGTTTTCTGGTTCCCAGATAATCCTAACTAATATTATAAATGTGAATGGGATGTTTGTTATTATTCACACAAAAACGGCTGAACGGATTTGGATGAAATTTGGCATGCATATGGCCTTTGACGTGGAAAAGAACGTAGGCTACCTTTTATCCCAATTCTTTTTTTTGTTGAAGTCCTGGCAGATGAAGTCGAATCCTTAGCTATGTCCAACTAAATGCTGTTTTTAATATCCAAACAGATCGAAAACTAAACTAAAATGCGAAATGAGATAGAAGTTTATACGCAAATTGGAAACTGAAATCAACTCTGACAAATTACGGATTTTAGTGCCTCGTGTAGAGCCAACGGAATGCAGCGCAATATTACTGTGAATCGTGAAATCCTATGAAAATCAGACACCTATCAGTGTTCGCACAGTGAACTAATTAATTTGGTTGACAAGTTTGACCCATCGAAATGTTATATGCGTGTTTGCAGGAAACATATTTCTACCTACATCTGTAATAGGTATTCAGATGAAAGCCTACCACGTTTTATTTTAATCCTTCTTCAAACACAAAGGACAATTGCAGGGCACATGTTTGCTGTTAGTCAGTAAAAGTCTTAAACGTTTTTCCACTCTACGTTAAACCGAGAGAATTCATTGGATGAATTTCCAACCTCAAAAAAAAAGTTTAATTTCCAAGTTTATGCAAACTACAACAACGAAATAAAACAGCCATAACAACTGATGAGTCGCAATAAATCCGAGTTTTACAAACACTTTGGAACGTGTCTCATCCTGTGACACTCCTAACACTTCAAATAACGTGACAACACTAAAGCATTCTATCACTGAGAGAGTTGCGAACTAGCACGTGCTCCTTGCATTATTCACTATGGCAAATGCAACTGGAGTAGCACGTGACTTATCTATCCTGGCCGCTATGAATGTTTCACACGCCAGAAAAGTTACAGCTAGCTGAGGGAATACTACAGAAAGGGCAGTGGCCAGGGAGAAACAAAACAATGGGTAGTCACTGGCGTAATCCCGCTTGAATCGCTGCTTTGAATGTCAGAGCATTCGATCGATATCAGAATAAATATACCAAGCTGATATATGCGGGTGGATATAATGGAGAAATCATGTTTATGGAATTTATATTATTATCCTCTGATTTGTTGAGAGGGTCGTTTATGAAAAGGAATATCGTAATATGGATATTTTCCAATTCTCTTTTGTATTTGCTTATGAGATTAGATAAAAGGTATGAGGCATCCGAGTTGACAGGATCCGTAGGAGGCGTATCTTTAACAAAAACCCGGTCGAGTGAGGGTTGGACTCGCGCATTTTGTATAAACTTACCTATGTAAATAATTTGTCTCCTCAAACGAGCAAAAAAATTGGTAATGATTTTGAGATGCAACTATAGTTTTTAACAGTTCTTAAACCTTGCTTCTTTGCCAAATTTCAGGATTCTAGGTCAAAAATAACTACGCATTGAGTTTTGATTTACTTACGAGTATCCAAATGTGCATAAACGAACTCATCTTAACATTGCGTTTATGTAAGAGTTTAATTTCACTGCTTCAAGATAAAGCAAGCCTAAGTATTTGGTGTTAAGTTCAACTCTATACCTCCACGCATCTCTGAGAAAAATAGTCTTGACAGACGGACAACAATGTGATTTTACAAGGATTCTGTTTTGCACAGATTGAAATACGAAACCTTAAAAAGAAATATGTTAACACAGGACTTTGACTTTGAATTGGCCTTGTCATTAAGGTAATGACAACAAGAAACAAATTCATTAAGCTACCAACTATATCTACTAGCTATTTAAAAGTAAATTTCATTATAGACATTTATTTTAATGAAAAAAAATGCCTAAATAATATTGCTTTCATATGAACTTTACCTTACGAACAGAAGTCGTGATGAATCATATATTATGGTCTCATCATGTTATATGATTTTAATATATTTTTCCCTGTTAGACTACTTGTTTTAAAAATTAAACAAAAACATCAAAACCTCTTTCCGTCACGGAAACCATTCAAAAAATAAAATTTTCACGAACAAGCACCCACAGCCTTCCATTACAATCTCCCATACATATTCCAGAAGCTCCCTTAGTAATTCAGCCAGAAATATGCGAGGAAGACATAAAAATTGTGAAAGAAGCACTCTTACTATTGTCTCGTTCTGCACGTGATGTGTTTTAACCTACTGCTTCTAAATTCATGACCGTTCCGACTCACTTGTATGCAATATGCTTCGCTATATTTTGGCTAAAAATTTCTCGCAGCCTGTCAGGGCGCTCTTTGCATACGCGAGCACCTAGCGGAGTGGGTAGATAAATATTTGCAGATGTAATTATGTGAGCTTTGGCAGTTAGTTGTTTGTCAGCTCTTTGTTGCTTTAATTACGTGCTTAATTTTTTTTTGTGAGTCGTTCGTGTCCGATAAAGTCGTATGGAATAAGGTCAGAGTGATTGGACTTTAAAAAATAAATACGGGAATTTTCTTTTCGTTTTGAAATTGAACTTTGTATGACAGATTTCTACAATGATGAAATCAAAGTACCATTACATCACACTAATGTTATCAACGCGAAAGTTTTTACATATGCATGTATGAATGTCTCTGTGTTTGTTATTTTTTCACGCTTAAACGGCTGAAACTTTGCGCAGGAGTAACAATGTCCTACAATAGCACTTAGCTTACTTTTTATTCCGAGACTTCAACACTTAATATAATTATGATTAGGGATAATATATGATATTTACGCAGACGAAGCCTCTGGCACAAGTTACTGACTAATAAATAAAACAAAAAATTGATTTGTTCTACCAAAAAAGAAAACACTCATACAAAGACTTTATAAACTTAAATTAATTTCACTACAATAAAATGTGACTGAAGACTTTTAAATTGGACTGACTGAACTGAAACCTATTGTTTTGTGAAGATCCACTTTATTCACAAAAATAGACCTTTTGTTAAGGCCTTATGACATTTCATTAATCACCATTAGACCACGAACAACTCAGCCACCTTTTGACCTTTCATTTTTCACCTTTGATATTTTTATCCAAAGATTTGGACGTACATATAAAAGAGCATTATCATGATTATAAGCTCGTTGTCGGCCATTGTGTTTTACGTAAAAGTAGGTAAATTGTTTTTTCAAAGAATAAAAATAAAACGTGAGTTGCACATTCATAAGATTTCCATTAAAAAACTGGCAGTTGCTTTATGAGTTGAACATAAGGCTAGTCTAAAAACCTGGAGTTTTATTGGTCTAATTTTTGTTTTCTCAGAAATGGCTAAAACATAAAAATGTTTTTTCAATTGATGCCTTTCTACTGTACATCTATTTGTCACCAGGCTGTATCTTATGATTCGTGATAACTAGGCAGTCAACATTTTCAGAGACAATAATAACAACATATACTAAAAACAGAATAAAATAAATATTTAAGTGAGACATCCATTTTTTTGGTACTGTCGGTAAGGACCCACTTCTTCCCACCGGACTAACCCTTCGTGTGTAAGGCCGATTCGCACTTTGCCGGTTTTTATATATTATTCACTGACTTCTGTCAGCGGCTTTGCTCGCGCAGAAATAAGAACTTCGCCCAAAATAAATACTTATAGCAATTACCAATAGCTATGCCCACGTGTTAGTAGAAAATTAACCTATGGAAACAAACTCTATGTAATAATCAAAATATCTCTATCAAAAATATCCTATGTGCTAATCCAGAACATGGTGTACCAAGTTTCACTTAAACCCTTTCCTCCGTCCGAGTGTGAAAAAAAAAACCGGGCAAGTGCGAGTCGGACTCGCGCACTGAGGGTTTCGTACCAACCTACCTATAAAAACAGTTTAATTCTCGAATCGAGTCTTGAAGACTTTTCAATTTTTTTTTCTTGTGACGTAACTAAAAATTTTCAGTTTTCAGACTTTTCCCGATATTAGTGCTATAATACCTTGCTTCGTGCCAAATTTCAAGATTCTAGGTCAACGGGAAGCACCCTATGAGTTTTGATTCCTTTGACAGTGTCGAAATGTACGTTTTTTGCAACATAAACGGGCGTATCTTTTTTTCCCGTCAACTTACAAGTTTGATTTTTGCACAACTTCAAGGGACCGCGGATTTCAATATATGGTTTTAATTTCAACTTGATACCTTCACACGTTCCTGAGAAAAAGGGTCTTGACAGACGGACGGACAGACGGACAACAAAGTGATCCTATAAGGGTTCCGTTTTTTCCTTTTGAGGTACGGAACCCTAAAAAGAACAAACATTCATTATAGACAGATACAGACTTTTGCATTTAAAATATTAGTGTGATGACATACTAATATGAAAGCAGAATAAAAAAAAAATAGTAAGAGGACGTTCTTTCACAATATTTTGAACAACAGTCACTAGCATTAACGACTTGCATAGACCCAAATTGTATCTTGAACAACCAAAATAAAGATACAAAATAAGCATATGTTTAAAAGCAAACAACCTACCCCAAAACTTACGAGTACACACATCGCCAACTCCCACAAAGCGACTAAGCTAGTTCAAAAGATAGCGTGCATTCATGCCACTAAGTAGCACGTGTAAATCAGACCTAATTATTTACTTACTTGCAGTATAGTTAGCGCGTTCCCAGTGGTGATGTAGCTTTCAGAAGGGGCGCACGGCCGCGTAGCTCGGGTTGCGTTCGAAAGGAGCGCGTGGTCGCATAGTCGCGGCGATTCTTCGCGACAAAATAGTCCAAGTCGCGATTTTTTGTCGCTCATGTCCAACTGATGGGAAAAAAAAATATTAGGAAATTGTATCTAGATAATCTTATAGCACGTTGAAGTATATGATTAAATATTTAATGTGGTGATGATATCCTTCAAAGGATATATTTGATTAAGAATAACCTAGAAATGCTAGATCAAAAACACAGTTCTATGCTCAAAATTTTCCTTAGACGGGTTTTCGGTGGTTTTCAAGAAAGCTCAATAATAAGTAATGAATATTTATCGCACATCAGTGTTCAAATAAATTTTAGTGACATCTCGACTCTTAGACTACCCTCATAAATTCATAGAAAGAAAACTAAAATGGCCCTGAATAAATTATTTATTTATTCAACTCAGAAACACTATTTACATAGTGTATCTACGAGCGGACGGAAAAACTTTTCTGATTAAAGTGCCAACAAAAAATATGTTGAACTAGAACCGCTTATCCATTCTTAATGCAAACTGAAGAATACCGAATGAATGAATGAAACGAAACACCGCACTGCAGTCGGAGTTGGTGGAACTCGGTAAAAGTGCTCAGACACATTAAAGAAAATTAATGTTTGGCTACCGACGTCAAGTGGGAGGTTGAGGTGGCTGGCAAAGTGAAATGGCACGAATAAAGTCAGTGAGAATGCCGCCCAATTCTATAACGGTTCGTACTTGTATCACGCGTTAGTCTTGCGCAGTGCGAAAGTTTCACCCCTTCATGCTAAACTTAATCCACATTTCATTACGATACACGTTGGCTCCCGACTTTTTACCATTTAAATTCATGTACTATAAAATTTTATACGAAAGACCCGGTATTGTGATTCGGTACGCGATAACAATTTAAATATTTTATTTTTATTGCGCGAACGCCAAGAATTGTTTCCGATAAGTATGGAAGTTAGACAATAACAGTTTTAAGTGGAGATTTACCGTGTTATTTGGGACATTAGACGACACATGGTGCGGTACTTCCCTTTTCTGCCTACGCGACTGCCAATCGAAATGGCATTTTAGGGATTTTTGAAAAGTTGCAAAGTCTCTACGTTAAGGTAACCGGACCTTTTTATTTTTATGAAACAATTATTGCTCATTCCATGAAGGTTCAATGAACGTGGAAAGTTGAAAAAGAAGTCAAAGTCAAAGTCTACTAGCAAATAATAAATAAATAAATAACTCCAATAGAATATAAAATACAATGATATTTCTGACAACTTTGGTTTCGTAGATAATATAATCAAAAAAGCAAATGACGGTAATTTCTTAGCGATTCGATATAACCTGCAATTATCATTCAGAATGTTATATTTTGACCTTGTCTCGAATGTAAATCTAATCGCACTACACTCAATGCTCATTTACAACACAAATATTTAACTCATTACTGAAGGCCTAAGATATCGAGAATATCAAAGATTTGTTTCATAAGTGCGATCTGCATCGGCTCAAGTCAATATTTAAGTTTTATTGAAAACTCTCTTAATTATTTTGAACGTAGTTGACATTACGTATAATGTAACCTATTGAATGATAATTTATTTTGAGTTCAGTTTAGATTTTGCACTTTTATTTAATCGTCCAAAGGCTTCTCTTCTCTCGTTCTTAGGCGAAGTGTTCAGACTTTTACTAACTAAAACCCAGTCTTATGCTTCTTCTTTGCTTTGCGTACTAGGACACCCGGATTTCCTTTTTGAAAGCCAACTCATGGCCACAGTAGGTGATTTTTAAATCGATGTATTTTATCTAATAAGCATGGAAGTTTAAGATCGCAGATACTAAATACTGATAAGTTAATCGAAAGATACGAACAAATGTCGAAATGGTCGAAAAACATATATAAAATTCTATACTGTTTATTCTTGGCTCTTACTAGTTTATGACCACTACAAAATCCACTAGAAACACTCTATATTGCAACACAATTTTAATTCACCCACTTAGATACTGAACATTACCCGTGCATATAAAACGTATTCTTTATGCTATGAATAACCGAACGAGAATCAGCCAGTACCCGCTGTTACTTGTTAAAAATATAACCTCGTATAAAATTCGACTGTATTAGGTTCCCGATAGGTGTACACCTATCTGTTTTAAAGGATTTAAAAAGTAGGAATCATAGAAGTTACAAAAGGGTTACTTGATGATTTAATTGACGATTATTTCTAGCTTGAACTTGTAAAATAGACAAGTGCTGATGATAATGATAAAAAAGATTCTCATCCAGAAGTAGATTAGGAGCAGCTATCCTTAAGTTCTACATAGAGCGATTGCCTATCAGATCTCAACAACCCAGTTATTGGCCAACAAGATTCTCATTGCTTTAACTAATTGATAAGTGGTACTCCTGCTTTGGGTGATTTTTAATTGCCATTTGAGTTTTAGGGTTGCAGTCATTCTGCTCGTAAAATCAAAAGTCTAAAGTCTAAGCATCGACACCGAGTTGCTAGCCTTTCGACTTTCTATCGTTAACATTTCGGATCGTGTGCATCAGAAAGATTAATTTACGAAAAGAAACCCGTTTCATAGTCGGAGCATTAGACGAATGGCGTGGTGTTGCGTAACCGGTACATGATGATACCCTATACCATGCCACCTACCATATTACCTCTTCACCACCCTAGGTTGACTGGTAGAGAATGCCTATAGCATTAAGTCCGCCTTTTTACATTACGTTGCATAAAAAATAAATAAATAAATCCCACCCATACGTACAAAACCTTTTCTGAACACTTTCGTACTGGTATGAAGTGAAATTCCCTGTGGGAGTCAGTGGTTCCTGGTAGCTACAACCTAGGGTTCTTTAAGTTAGGTGAGAATAGGTTATTGCAAGAAAGAGTACACCATTGTCGACCACATCATCTCTAAAAAAAAATTTTGTATTTCTTCATTCATTTCTTTTTCGTATTTCTTCTATTTATAGCTGACACCTAGACTTTGCAAATGAAAATTATTCACACCGCTGTCTATCAAGTGTTGACCTTTTGACCTTTCAAAAGGGCCTACTGCCTGTATTGGTTTAATTGAAATAAATGCTTCTGAGTTTGAATTTCAAAAGTGGGTGTAACATTTCTACCTACCTCTTCTAAAAAAGCAGGCGTTATGGCGTCTCGTCTATTTACTGTACGGAAGGAAACTGTACCAGCTTCTTTATGGCACAAAGATTAATCTGCGCTCTTGTAGATAAGTCATACCGTACCGTGTATCTATCATGCCTTTGTGCTTTGAGAAAATAGAATTCTTGAGCGTTGAGTATAATACCTACTGTTACCATGGATTAATATTGGGAATTAAGGCTTGTAGGTAAATATTTAGTAAGTCTTTCTTTTTGAGGTGGTAAATCTACCACTTCTCCCGCTCTTAGGTCGAAAGAGAGTGCGGGTGAAACTTTTGCTAACTTATGCCCACTTGTATACTTTAGTTGCTTTTTGCGTTTGTGGACTACGATGAGGTATCGTAGTCCACAAACGCAAAATACTCTTATCTATATAAATGAAAGAAAGTTGTGTTAGTTACACCCTTAGTTTATAACTCAAGAACGACTAAACCAATTTAAATGATCTTTGATTTGTTGGATTTGTCTCTAAGTATAAAATACCGGAAACATTTATGTAAAAAAATACAAAATACCGAAATTAATCGAAAAATTACAGCAACTATCAAATACATTCATTGATCGTTAGATGCTATGAATTTTGCAAAGACAGTTAATTAAAAAAATACTAATTTGACAATATGACAAAGTTATGAAAGCAACAAAATAAATAATGGTTAGTCCAGTCAAAATAGACATTCCAGTTTGCATTAATTCCTAACAAGCTGGATTTTTGTGCAGGCCTTGAATACGTCATTACGAATGCTATGTCAAAAGTCCCCATCGATCCCGCTTGTGCGTTGTTTTTTATTCGAGGTCAAAGGTCTCAAAGTAGTGTTTTTTGCGTATATCTCTGATACAACGAGAGCTAGCGAAAAATGGTTCAGGCAAAGTTTGTAGATCGTAAAATTATCTACAAAAAAGATTTAACACTTTTTTTCTTCTACGGTGCACTGTTCTCGAATTATAAAACATAGAAAATACGAATATGCACTCATTCTAAGGGATGATGGGTTCGATGAATATTTGAAGGAAAAACCATCTGTAACGATACATAAGCAGTATCGTAAAGCATACACCCGGAAGAGCAGCATCGCTGCAGCTAGAAGACAGCGTGAGGCGGAGATAGCTAACACATCTGGGATTAGTCCTCCTCGTACTTGCACGAGGTAATGAATAGTCTTTTTGACGAAATACTGTTTGTTCAAACTACTGTACTGTTTGTTTGTGTTGGCACTTCACTTTAAGCCTATTCAGTTGTCACAAACATTTGGACTCGTCGGTTTTTCGAGACATGTCAATGCATGTAGAGTAGAAAAACTAAACGGAGCCAAAAAAAATACAGAACATCGGACCTCTTTTTTCCGAAACAATATTGTATGTACAGAATAATAAATAGTAAAATTACCTTCCGATCCAAGTCAGCGTCAGGGGCGGCACCATCCCATATCGTCAGCTGTGACGAACAGTCTTTCTGTTGATCGAAACCGGCGGGCTCCGTTCCAGCCGAATGGTACTTCACAAACGACACCCAAACTATCTCGTTGGCGCGACCCTAGAAATCGTAAATCGTTTTAAGTACCAGTTACAACTCTCGCTGTTTTTGTTTGAAACACAAATAGGGATGGCACGTATGGCTTACATGCTATGCTTGGCACGCGACAAAAATATTTCAGGTATGGTTAAAAGGAGAAGAAAAGAAAAGAGAAATTTTACGCCAAGTTCCTTACAATAAAATAATAATCATTTTTTATTATCAAAATACTAATTCAAAATCTTGCCCAATTCCCAGTGCGACTATTTTGTCTTAGGTATTTGTTTCTGAAATATTTGGCATACCAAAAACAAATGTAAAAAGGTTCACGATCCCTGCACTACACCTAGTGAACATACAAAATGGTTGCCCTCCCAAACGTTGTATAGTTTAACTGGTATCGACTTGCGTCAGTTTTGTTAACAAGAATTCAGGATTCCTTTTATATATTAAAATTAGTGAGGACTCCTTTCGCAGGCTGTTACTCTGGTACATTCTATCGATACAAAGATACCTATTTCTGTGGCTTCACTAACCTACATTGAAATGTCAGGTAAATGTAAATATATATAACAAAGCAGTCGAGTAACTTATTCATAGTGAAACCATTGCGTGACTCACATATATTTATTACCCTTAATTGAATACTAGATAGGGCCTCTAGTCGTTAATATGACTGTCAGCGTTAAATAATATCATCTCTTTGATTTACTCTTGTAATTAAAACGATACAACTGTTTACGATACGGAAAGTTTTGACAGTTTATCAAGATAGCGGAAACGACGAATAATCTCTTATCGTTAATGATGTGATCAATAAGTGTTCGCCTCATTTGATCTCGATTTTATTCTTATTAACCTCATAATCAGTCTTTTAGTGTTCCTACTGCTAGGGCTCATTCCTGGACTCCTTTCTAAGAAAGAGAATGAGCCGTAATCCACCACGCCTGCCCATGCAGTTTAATGGTTGTCACATATTATTGAATTTCATATTCTAGGATATGCTGGTTACCTCACAATATTTTCCTTCACCATTTTGATAAAATGAACAGTAATGATGAAATAGATTACACAAAGTAATATGCCTGCCTCGGTTTGACCCAACGATCTATAAATCGTAAGTCATGGTAATAACTACCAGGTCACCACTGCTCCTACTTGGACTAAAATCAATATAAATAAACATACTAATATATCCGAATATACCGTTTCACTACTAATCCATCTAACAAACACAAATATTTTTGATGTCACGCAGTTTAGAATATTTTTTCCGGACGAATTTCGACTAGTTCCGCATCAAATATTTTATAGAATGAAGTTTAATCGCATTTATCCGGAGTTTGAGCAATAACATGAATAAATCTAGCTCCATACAAAAAATAAAAAGTGATATCAATATTCATTAACTGAATATTTCAACGAATATTATTCTAGTTATTCGTGGAAGTTCTTTGGAAAGGAATGATATATGCTAGTCTGCGCTGTGAAAAGAATTGTTCCAATCCTACTAATATTCTGAGTATAAACGTGAAAGTTTATATGATGTTTGGTAGTATGGATAATTCTTACTCTTCCTCGCAAAAACTACTGAATGGATTTCAATGAAACTTGGTATACAGGTAGTCCATATCTTGGAATAGCATGTAGGATACTTTTTATCATGGGAGTAAGGAACATTCCCTTGGGAAAATTTTTCTACTGACACGAAGGCCAAGCCGCTGGCAGCAGCTAGTATAAAAAAGCAGCTAGTATAATATATTGCTGTAATAGACACGTAGACAACAAAACCATCTAGAAATTTCACCACAGTTCTAGTATTATTCACAGTACCTATTAAAAAGGAACACAAAAAAACTTCCCGACACAGCGCAAAACGTGACTTATTTCTCAAAAATACACATAAAAAAATATTTCAGTCAAAAAATTTACCTGAAAATAGTAGACACAGGAGGTATTCGGTGGCAGTGAATGCCTCGGATTCCTCAATACGCCGCTAGTCTTGTCCGAGGAGCGCAGCACAAAACGGCACCGACCATCCGAACGCACGTACGAATGCGAATCCTTCTCCACATACAACACCTGTGCGGAAAACATATATTTACTTGGAAGTACTGGGTACGCTGCAAGTAGCGACAGTAGCGTAGAAACAGATTCATTTTTAAATTATTTATTATTGTTTCTGGGGGTTAACGATTAATTTATATAAAAAAACGGTGCAGTGCGTTTATTTGCACATAACTCGGGAAAATGCAGGAAATAGCTGATATTTTTCGGATTTGATACAAATTTCGATTAAAATGAATGCATTATACTTTACTCGTTGAGACGAACTTTGAGGTAACTACGAATAAACAATGATGTGTGTGTTAAGTTGTAATTGAAATAAGCTCTGAGGGAGTACTCAGAAAACCTACCAAATTTAATTGATAGATCATTAAAATTTTAGTCGTAGTAGGACGTAAAGTCATGAACCAAAACTCTTTTTTTTTTGAAAAGTATTAAGTTAGAATTACTTATTAAATATTTTTTTATATAACTACTCAACAGCACAAAAAATGCTTTCTAAAAAGTTTTAAACAAGAAAATATTCTTAGATTTAGTTCTACCTGTTTGGAGTATAGGTTATATCATATGCCACTTACGAATAGAGTACCTACTATTCTAAATTTTGTTATAGGATGGTTTTGGTGACAGCTGTCAGATTCATACAATGTAGCTATCTATCCTTTTCTCTCAGATGCATATTTTCGTCCTGCTGTCACCCAACTCATGCTATGTAAAAAAGACTATAAGCAATCATATTGACAATATTGAACACAACCTTTAATTTTTAAACTTATTTTTCCTGCTGACTGTACCACCAACTCCGCTTTGTATCGGACGCAATACAATCAGCTTTCCAGTGCAGAAATAGTATGGATTTAACTTAGCGATCGTTCAGTCTCAATTGGAATTGTTGCAATTTATAAGACTGAGTCTTTATCATTTGAAATGGAGTTTTGCTTTGTTAAATTCTTCTTTCAAAGAACGATTTAGCAAGTTCGGAACAACTTCGAAGTGTTTTAATTGTTTTTTTTTCTTTTGTCACTGATATTGTCATACGTCACTGTCTAAAAACCAGTTTTATCACAACATGTTTATAATTATACCAAATTGTAGTTATAAAGATTTTTAAATATTATTTTCAGTATTAAAAAAATAAAAAAAACTAACATAATATCAATAAAAAATACACTGTACTAACTACAATATAAAAAAATCTTTAATTAATTAAAAATAACTAATATGACTAAACGCCACGCTGTATGGTCTCGCGAAGTATCTAGAAGTTGTTTAGAGAGTTTATTTTTGTTATTTTTGAGAACTCAAATTACACGATCTGAGACTTACATGAATACGTTTTTATGTATCTACATAACATGTCAATAAAATAAAACCCAAAATTAAATTCCCAAACTCAAACCATAATCTTTTAATACTATTCCAGCTTTCCCCATCAAAATTCTTCCGCATTCCCAAACCGCACGCATAGCAAAGCACAAAATAAATTCAGACCTGTCGTCCCCAATAACGCACACATAATATTCACAATCCGAAAACCCACCTGTACTTCGAGCTCGAATCCGGGCAGGTAGCTCAGCGGTACCGGGTGAAAGGGATTATCGTACGGCGATGTATGGAACTCCAGCAACATATTGGGCCCTCTACTGACAATATCAGGAACCGCATCTCCTCCACAAAGGCGTACCAGGACCGGCGAGTCGCGAGTCGGCCCGTCCCAAACGGTGAGGTAATCTTGAACGACATTGCACTGGTCCCAAATCCTAGAAGATTGATGGATTAGTCAAGTTTGACAAGTTAAGGTTTTCGAATAGATTGGGATCTTTTGAGGAGTGTTGCTAAGTGATAATTTGTAATACCGTTTTGTGGTAGATGAATTATTTGAATAGGTATAAACTCCAATTAGTTAGCACAGTACTTATGAAGGGGTGTGTAATAACAGACAGTGTGATACCACTTGAAAAACTTAAACAATGAAATATTTCTCATAGTCTATGCAGGCGTTTATAATCTAGTCAGATTTTGCAAATGTTTACAATAAATGGAGACGTTTCTAAATTAAACGTTACTTATAAATTTTGTATATAAGATAAAAACCGAAATAATGCACACCCTTAATGCAGCCTTCTCCTAGAGAGGAGGCCTGAGTTCCAACAGTGGGAACATTATAAGGCCGCTTATGCATTATGCTAATTCACACCCTTGTACAAATCAAACAAAATATTTAAAAGCACTTTTTTGTTTTTTTTTTCAATAAATTATTAAGTAATACTTATTACAGGCTTAATATTTAACTGAGATAAAAGCCAGCCCATGGGGCACGCAGAGTCAACTAAGCGTATTTTAATATCAAAATAGAAACACAAAAACCCGTAGCTCCGCCATCAAAATCAATAAGGCTCAACACAAAATCCGGCAAACCTCTTCATAAATTCAATAACTCCATTCAGAAACAAAAGTCTAATTTGCCCATCTTCGTTCACTCCGACGCTATCTAAATCAAGCGTAAATAACGTGCCTAAAATGGCTGACGGACAGAATTTGTCAACGTTATTAGGGTAACAAATGAAGGTTTAATTTCGAGGAGTAGGTTGGTGCGTTTACTAATATGGAGCTGGACAGTAGTTGTTCCATTAATCTGTATTACAAGTGTAATTACGATTATCATCTGACATGAGTAATGGTGTGTTACCGGTGGAGTTCTGTTGTAAGGACTGGTGGTATTGGAGTTTTGAGAATACCTAGGGTAGAAATGTTTTGTAGGTTGACGGTAGTTTGTAGTAACTATTCAGTGGTTATTAGAGGTGAAGAAACGATCCTCTTTTGTATCAATAAACCATAAATATAAAAAACAATGTGACGAAGCCGAAATATGTCGAAACCGTTTTTTTTTTCGACGTGAGCATGGTATATAAGCTTGTTGTTTCATTCAACGAATATTCCACAAAACAAACAAATGTTCTAGGAAACCGCTATGTTTTTTAGAAAACTATATAAGGCTGGTTTGTTTTTAGTCCTCGAACTACAGTCACCAATGTAAATATGCAAGACTTTCTGCATTTTCTAAACACGAGTAATTTACAGCGTGTTTAATTTACGTTCACAAAGAAAAATATCTAGTTCAGATCTCTCTCATACTAGATTTATTAAAGAGTTACAAACGCCAGTAGTTCCGTCAACAAACAAAACTTTATACTCGAGGTACCAGGAGAGTAAGGAAACACAGAAGTTTTATGTGTACTTACTTTAAAACGCGCTGACTCCTATCGTACTTCACTATTTGGTCTTTGATATGTATTTTGTGACTATTCGTCTGTCTTACTGCTAGTAAAACATGTTTATCTGCTGGTATCTGCAAAGAAACACATCAAAGTAAATTCAACTCTATGCACAAGCTGTCGAAGTACATTTTTGTTTACCGAAAACTTCCAACCCTTACGCATCCGACATTTATTATGTACATTTCAGGTGTAACAGTTACGCAGCTTGGTGTGAATTTTATATTAAATATTAACACAAAGAGCCACGCAAAGCCCACATTACACATCTCCTGCTTACGATTTATTTTCTAAACAAAACCAGGAACAACCACCTTTTTAATTGCTTTGTTCTCTGGTTTCAACTTTTACGTTACAACTTTTTACTGTGAATAAAATAATGCTTATAACGATTACGCCAATTAGGTATAGTTTAATTTTCAGTATTTTGAGCTATATCTCTATTTGTACTATGATTTCACATTAAGATGATCAGCTTTATGTAGCTTTACATGTCCGTTAGCAATATCATAAATGTTGAATTTCAAAATGTAGATTCATATAATAAAAGAATCACAAAACACAGTTTAGTTAGAGACTCTTCGACAAACCAACCACATCACTAGTTCTCTTATCCAAACGAAACGCAAGAATACACAAACCCAAAAAGATAAACCCCATTTCTGCTTACCTTAGTGTGTTCAATGCGGTATGTACAGGTTGCGTTACGGGGATAAACGCCAGGGAAGTTCGGCGACTGGATGCGACAAGCTCTGAGGTCGCAGTCACTCAGTATTCTGTCGCAGTAGGTCCCAGGTACCCTCTCTCCTCTCCACGCGCCCACAGTAGAGTTACCGTATCGTAATCTTGCTTCAACTCGCCTTAAAAACTTGAAAGCCAACTTAAAGTCGAAATTATAGCCCACGCCCTGAAATCAAATAGGGTTGTCAATATTTGAACAGATAATTACTTGAACGAAAATGGTGGATATTAACTTCGTGTTAAAATTTAACGTAGTAAACTGTTTGATACAGTTTTTGGTTAATGCTTTGAATAAAACAAAATAAAATTGTATATTAAACTGAAAATTATGTTGGATCATATTTATCATCAACAAAAAGTCTTTGATTTATTTACACAAACTAGGATAAAGTTCATTAATTACCAAAGTATTTACCAAAATAACTTTAAGGAGGGCACTCAAAAATATACGAGAAAGTAATCAAAAATTTTCAACTTCTGTCGTACTGAGAAACAGAACAGTAATTAATCAATTAGAACAGCAAAATTCTATTCCGAAAGATTTGCTTTAAAAGGAAAACATCAGAAAGAGATAAAAGCCGAAGCGCATTAACAAAATTTAGGGAGCCATCCGAAATGTATTAAATGGTTCCTAAACGAAATTCCCGTTATTAAATTAAGGAATTAAGGCGGTACCCAATAACATTATTGTAATACGGAGGTATCCTTATCCTGTGGTCCCGGGAGGGTGTCCGTAATCGTCGACTAATTAATTGATCGAAAATTCAACCCTTAGTGCACATAATACGGCTGCTAACAGGAGATAAAGGGAAGGCAGCGAGCCGTTAAAAGCGGGGCGATGTGAAATATTAGTCAAGTCACAAGCGAAAACGTGTAGTTAGTTACATCACGTCAGTACAACACAAAGGGATGCTTAGTAAGTGACTCTTAATGAAGATAAATACTGTTGTTCATTTATACGGATTAACTTTGCTGAGAGCAAAAACTCTAATTAAACGTGTCAGTTCGCTGTGTTAACAAATTGTATGTTAAACCTAATCCCTACGTGTTCACTTTCTAAATGTACATAAGTGTATCAGATTTTTCATTTCGGTTTTAAAATTCCTCTCACGGTTTAGGCTCATCTTGTTACGATTTTTTTTTAATCAACGTCAACGTAAATGCGACTGAGATAAAATGTTAAATCGTAATTGAGAACATCGTACTTTGTAACTTTGGAAAAAACTCGAGTCTAAATTAAATTACAAGTGTACTTAATAGGTTTTTTTTACTTAGAAAACTGATTCTGGTATTCCACGATGTTGATTATACACGTGTATGTACACACGTTTGTGCCGTAAAAAGCTACGATTTTATACGTCATTAGACTTGGACGTTGTACTACGAGTATAGTTGGAGGATGTTTCACAAACGGTACACCCAAAAATAAGGTATCGTAGATATTGCTAGCGAATAATCTTGTGTGAATGACACACTTTTTCTTACTTATGAGTTCCTTACCAAACAACTTATTTTTATTTATATATTTACTGACTGACTTAGCAAACGTTATCTTGCCATATAAATTATCAAAGAAAAATTAGGTAGTTGAGTAGGGAAGTAAGAAATAGCCTTAACGTTTTCTAAATGGTTGTAAATCCAGCGTTCTAACAGAGGTCTTGAACAGAACGTTGATTGAAGCCGCAACACCAGTCAAATACACAAACCAATCTCCAACTAAGGTGACTTCTGTTGGGACGTGGTTTTAGAACCACGTAGAATGTGTTTTAAACTTAAAAGTCAATCCATTTAGAGGAAATCGATAACAAAAACTGAGACCCGAGACTTTTAAATGTAAGATAATATAAGCTAATCTCACCTGTTGACTCAACCTATCCAATCTCAGCGTCATATTAATAGAGTCAGACTCTGAGAAGTACACGGTGTAGCCCCACGCTGAGCCGCACCATTGTCCCGTGGGGGGCGACGGGGAGCGCTCCACTATCGTCATGTGCCCATCCGGACAGCCGTCCGACGTGAACGACACGAACTTGCCCACCGTGAACGTGTCGAATGTTAGCTGGAACAAAGGTTTTTGTTAGAACCTACGAGTAGTAGTATATATTATTTTACCTAGGAACTATTTTTTTTTAATGAGAGACTAGCTTCCTTATAGTGGTCCACTGTGGGCCGTTTTTAGACTGCCCTGGGCTAGAGCCTCGGTTACATACGCTCATTTACACTTAAACACCCTGGGGCTCTTGACCATAGATATACGTACTATCAGGGACATTGATCTCTGAAATGCCAAAGAGTTTGACCATATCACATTTCGGTCGAAAATATCATTCCTGTCCCATACATTATTTTGGATTCCATCCAATCCCATTAGTCAAAATTCGTTTTCACTGTTGGAATGACTTTTTCAAGAAGCTCTAAAGGCCAATTTTCGTACACGTAATAAACTTTCGAATTCGAGTCGCAATATCATCTCGATCTCAATCAATGTCAAAAACTTGTCAAAATGTAGGGGAATTGTCTTGTCAAATTGGAGGTGTTTTTGATAGATTGCGACAGAAATGCGTACGCGAACGTTTCCTAAAAATAAACGAATTACCCCTGATCAATATAATGGTACCGTCAACAAAAAACTGGAATGCAGCAGTTGGTGATGTCAAATCTAAGAAATTTATCGTCAGTATTTTTTTTAATCAGCGAGGCTTATTCTGCCACTTTTTGTTTTAAAATACAACAGATATGACCTTTACCTATTTCATTATATTATTTGAAAGCTATTTAGTTTGAATTCTAAAGTAAAACAATTTCGTCACGTCTAGATTTTCAGATACATCTTAGATCATTTTCTCTGATATTCGATATTTAAAAACACTCTTTTGTTAAACTTAACTAGCATATAATTCTGGTGAATACGAGACAAAAACACTAACTAGCTGCTGATGCTTTAATTGCAAAATCTAACGTATAATGCAGGTGAATACGAGCCGAAAAACACTATTCTGCTGATGAATTAAATGAACAATATACGACGTATATTGTTTTCGGCACACCAACACTAGTGGTTACAAAGACGGTGCGTAGAATATATTATGTATAAGTTTAGTACTCGTCCGTAAGGTGGTAAGATTCAACCTACCTACCTTCCTATTAAGGTTCCGGAGTAAGGAACTTCATCACAATGCTAGCCGGGTCCAAGACTGGATAGTTATTGTTAGGGCTTGCGCAGGCGTACGGCGATCATACGTTTGGTGTGGTCTATTTTGAATGTCTAAGTACGTGAGCCGTGGAAAATTTACGCTAGCCCTAGAAATATTTTACGAAGCTTTCTAATATTCATCATATTAGACACTACAAATAGAATTTCAAATATGAACATTTTTTATGTAAGTAAGGACAATCTATATTTTCCTGTAGACCCATATATGGAGGAAAGCTTTTAACTTTTTCATTAAATATTTAATAATATTGAGGACTTTCGTAATTTATCTTAACATTCTGAAGTGTTGGTCTAGTTGTAACTGGTCCTGATTGCTATGCCGGAGATCGTGGGTTCAATTCACACTGAAGACCAATTTTTTGTGTGATGAGCATGATCATGTTCTGTGTCTACGTTTAATTTATATACATGTAATATTTACGTACTTTGAAATATATAAGTATGTTTAGATAACTCTATCTAGTACAACTCTACTAGTCGTCCACCCATTGAACCTTACTCAATGGGACCAGGCCCGAGTTGACGGCACGTAATGTCAGTAAGGCTGAAAGCGCTCAACAGCGCCGATGCCTGCTAGAGCTGCATAAACGTTTGAAAGAGTGGTCATGGACCTAGTATGTGAAGTTCAACTGAAAGATACGGGTGTGTTTTAGTTTCCACTCAAGATCGCGAGACGTCATTTATTTATTTATTTATTCGATCTTCATTCAACATTTAAGGTACACAGGCGGACTTAAGTCCGTAGGCATTCTCTACCAGTCAACCTAGGGTGGTGAAGAGAGAAGGTGGCAGGTGCATAAAAAATAAAGAAATAATTAGAAAACGAGGTTACATTCATTGGGGTCATTGGATGTTATCTCATCTCAAACAAAATATTTTCAACTGTAAAGGCAAACAGTTATCTTGATTTAAACAACCATAATATCCCCAGGAAATAAACTCAAGATCGTCCTAACGATCGACCAACAGATGAAGAAGAATTTAAACCCTCACAAGAATAAGACACTAACTTCTTCGAAGCGTATATTTTTAATGAGCTCGTTTGTCGATACGTTTCCTTTTCAATTCCACCCCTAAGTACAGATGACGCGTGCGTTCTATTCAAACTGGAGGAAATGGAATGGCGCGTCTTATTTAAGGAATGGTAGCATATAATTCGTGTTTTGCCCCTAGAGGCAAATAATGAACCGTTTATAATACTTGTGATAACAGGGTGGAGATTATTGATTGATAGAAGAGATGTGTTTGACATTTGAACATGTTGTAAGCAGTGTTACAATGAACAACCTACAGTAATTTGCACCGTGTCGCTACATACTGAGACAAGTAGAGTAATTAACTGTTTGTAAAGGTAGAACTACATTGCGCACATGTGGGCCATTCACACTGTTCTGTGTGCGTAGGTCTCCATACATTTTATCATGGCAACTAGACTTGAACAGATATTAGAGACATTAGATCCACGCCACGTGACGCCACGTGACTTCGTTCTAATCAGGCGCAGCCCTCGTGTGCATCGTCGATCTAATTTAGTTCCCGCTTTATTTTTATGATAACCTGGGTAAAGTTAATGGATGAGGGCTGTTATGAGGCATTTTTTTCTCATCACATATTAAAAAAGAGTTTCTGTTACCGACCATTTTTAAATGCATTTGTATAGTTAAAGATATATATTTTTTCTTCCCACTATGCTTTAATTTCATCATAATCACACTAAAAACTCAGCACAAAGCGAGTCTTTATTGCTCTAGAGCAATAAAAATGTATGAAATTTCATTATTGCACAGTTTTTTTTTTTAATCGCACCATCAGGCGCCAATCTCAATGGGTTAGCTCTATTCAGCCAGCCGATATCAATAATTTTTTTTACGTACGTATTATTTGTTTCTATCCTACTTGTTCCAAATTAAAAAAATGATTGCTGCTAACTCTGATTTAAAAATGAAAGAAATTTAAAAAAGTGATTTGGCGGGAACTTTGTTACTTTTGTTTTGACAATATTTTTGGAAACGATAAAGTGTGATACTATCTGATTTTGAGTGCTTCGGCTTCGAATTAAAATGGAATCATCTAGCGACACATTAACTCCGGAAAACATTCTAAATGAAGCCGACAGTGTTACAGAAACTACTATTTTAACTGTTTGATATGAATTTCTTTTATCTACTATTCCTATAGGTAATAGTTGAAAGAAAAGCAGATTATGCACCTCGCCTTGAGTAATTTAATATTGCCCTCGTGCCTATTAGATTATAGCCCTCGCTAACGCTCGGGCTCTAAATCAGGCACTCGGTGCAATAATAAATTACTTTGTGCTCGATGCAATAATCTACTATTTTATTCAGTGACATTTACGTCATAAATAATGTAGTAAATCAAAGCAATTTTTGCGCAAATAGACTGCGTTTCGTCGTTTTTGTTTCTGCATTTTTTGTCGATGGAATCATAATTTATACTCTGTGCGTATCACCGCGCACACCGCGATCTTCTTTTTAGTGTGTGGTGGGCGAAAAATGCTTCATATTTACCCTTCCCTCGAAATGTTGAAGTGCACCAAAGGTTTCGGCACCCCAAACTATTCCCGTTTCGGTACCAATAGGTATTTGGATTGGAAGTAACCAATACAAAATAACCCGAAAGCAAAAACCTTTTGGTGCCGAAGCAGAAATACTTCGAAATGTTACCTGTCTTTTCTGTCTTGTTTTGTCTTCAATGGGGTAGTTATTTAATTACCACGAACTATTTTTCCGAGTCAATGGTTATGAAATAGTATCAGGCCAAACCATCAAATTAGTTCATCATTTATTTAAGAGTCTAATTATAAGCCTAAGAATAATTTGTACTTTTGGTGAATTTCCGAGAATACTAAATAGAGTTTTGTGAATATTAAAGTTACCTTAATCTTGTCGAACGCGGTTTCAACTAATACTTTGACAGGCTTTGAGACTTATTTATAAACTTATTATCCAGAATTCTTCGAGTACTGTAGTAAGGTATTTATAGTGATTTGACTCTCAAACTACAGGTCTATTGCTGTTCAATCGGCCTTCAGCTATTTCTTAAATCTATATTAAACTGATATAATTATATAAATTAGAACACAACTCAGCCAGTCATCATCATCATCTGCCTAGCCTTTTCCCAACTATATTGGGGTCGGCTTCCAGTCAAACCGGATTTAGCTGAATACCAGTATTTTACGAGGAGCGGCTGCCTACCAGACCTCCACAACCCATTAACTGGGGTAACACGGTACTTCATGGCAAGACTGGCGTCAGATTTACTGGCTTCTGAGTATCCGTAACGACTGCCAAAGATCTCCAAATGACAGCCGGGACCAACGGCTTAACGTGCTTTCCGAGGCACGGAGGAAACTCGTTATAAGTATTAAGATGGTCACCCATCCACAGACCAACCTAGGCAAGTGTTGCTTAACCTTGAAGATCGACTTGTGCGGCTGTTATTATCTAGCCACGAGCTCCTCTTCTAGCCACGAGCTCCTCTCAGCAATCAACCTTGTCAATTTTATCACTGAAATGGTCGAGGATATGGAATGTGGTGTACTTTAAAACACGGCTGTACATTGATACCTCAGTCTACTTCTACTGATTAAATTACCGAGGTTTATAATGTTTCATGACATCAAGGGGGTATAGTCGGTCGATTTTGACAAATTTTGTATTTTTAACTTGTCAAAATCAACAATTATGAAGCCAATGATCGACAATTTAGATACTATTCTAATAACAGACTTGAGGCTTGAGGCCCAGTAATTTTACACCTCCACAAATATGGTTGATATTCACCAATCAGCTCTGGGTCCATGTGGTTGATTACGGCTCGGCTACGGATCTTTCAAAGAGCTGGGCTTCTATCCCAGCTGTGGGATTATTACAAGGCTGAAATTACTATGCTACGACCATGAGAACCACAACGTACTCGTATATATTTCTATCAATTACTCACAGAAAGTTTTACATTAGTAAGAATGTAACAAGACGTTTCCAGTAGACTTCATAGTGCTCACTTTTACATCAATACCGATACCAGCCTATCAAAATTCAACCGGACCGTCCACTAAAATACAATCTTCCTATTTTAGATTACAATCACATACTAGTTCAGACCGATCCATTTGACGGGGGTTCCGTTTAGGATTCCGATCACGTTCCTATTTCTAAATACCTGTATAATGTCGCCATAGTTTCCTCCCGTGGCAGTGAAGTTGAGGTGGCAGACGAAAGGGAGGTGGTCCTCTCGAGGCCTGCGGACCTCTAATTCGTATGTGCGACCCACGTCCCCCATGTATGTCCTGTTGCATGCTGTAACAAAGAGAATTGGATTTAGAGGGTTTTATTTATAAGGTTCATGTGTTATCTGAAGATTTTGTCTGGTCTGATGATGCGTTGGATAAAATAGACTTTATAGATGTTTTAGGATGAGATTCAATGATGAGTAGTCAAGCTCGATGAAGAGACAAGAACGCTAGAGATATAAAATGTATGAGATTGCTTAGAAACCGTACTTTGTTAGCATGCGGATTGATTAGACAACGTTTCTCTCCTAGTGAAAATCCTCTCTTAGTGGTCACAGTTTTAAGCTCTTAGGCTGTGTCAGTCAGACAGTTTCTCCTTTTATAGATAATTATAAAGATAAATATATTATCTCCCTAACCTCAAAAATATTTCAAATAGTCAGTATAAATCTCATGTTTCGTTTATAAGACCAACTTACCTAAATCAATAAAACCGTCGTCTATTTACTGTAAACGCAAGTTTATCTAGAAGTTATACATAAAACATTATAACTTTTGCGAAACGAAAAACAGAATTTAATGTTCAGATTTACTTAATTCAAGCAATGTTTACCCAAATCAAATTCAAAATAAAACTGCTAAAATGTAGAAACAACGTTACATTACACACAACTATAACAATAAAACAAATGTTTCAGTTTGCGTTACTTTTGGCACGGTGCAAAACAAAAGCTGTTTCTTCCAAGGAATAATAATTGTTTAACATAGCGTAAAGTGAAAGAGCTTAAATTGGAGATATGCGACATGTATATCATAGGTTTGTCTGTCGGTTTCTCATAAGAAAGCAAATTGTAAGTTAGGGGATTATATTGAAGATAAAAATGCCTGGATAAATGTTGGTTCAGCTCCACAACCACTAGGGCGCTCTGAAAATTGTAGGACCCTGTGAAGATTGTGACAATGTGTATTTGCATTTTAGAAACTTAATTTCAATTAGTCATAAGAAAAATAGATTAATAGAACTTTGCTCCCTTTGACGTTTTATTATGCTTAACGCACTACATTTGATTTTACGAGTAATAAAAGCGCGTGGAAAGTTAAAAAAATACACTTAATCGGTCAGTAACTTTTCTGTTTAACCGCTAGGCAACGTACTAATTTTGCGGCGACCCAGAGGTCTCACATCGTTTTTTGTTTGCCCTGGAAAAAGAGTAATGTTTTTGCTATTCTAGATTGACTCAGTGTCCCCCAAAATCTATTTGGTGAATTTGTAACAAAACCTTCGTCATGTTACTTCAAGTAACATTTTCTATTTTCCTTTTTTCCTTAGCTTTCTCCGAATCTTCTTTATGAAAAAAAAGAACAAAGATTCTACACACAGCCTAAGCATTTCTGATGCAGTAATCTGATTATTATGTCAGTAGCCCCACCAAAGGCTTTGATTAACATCGATCCACTATCAAAAGAGGTCGCCTTTGAAATGATAATTATTGTGACGTTGAATTTTTGAAGGGAATTTGATTATCGCCTTTTCGACGTCTATAAATTAGGTCATCAATATGAATCAAGATATTTTAGTTCTATTTTCATTGAATTCACCTTCTAACTACTTCCATAGTAGAACATGTAATTTTCTTTTTAATTTTAACGCCATATCAAACAGTTCTGTCCGTCTCACATCCATCAGATCCCGCGACTCTCACCAGGTCATCGGTCCACCTTGCTACCGACGCTTTGTCATCCGATGCACTACTAAACCTTTCGGCCCTATCTATCATCGGTTTTGCGAGCAACTGCATGTAAGTTTGGCGATTATTAGGGCTATGTCGGCCAATTTCATTCTCCTGATGCATGGAACTTTGACAGTAATTAATTATTACAATTACCACAAAGTTGCAACTTACTTGTTTCACTTTGCACCCATGAAGATCTGTCAAATTATTATTGATAACCATGTGGCGAAATTTATGACGTCATAGTCATGTGACACACGAGTCCTGCATCGCGCAATCAAAGTTCTTCGAGCGATTTGAATAGATACAACAGCCCAACATCATCTATCGGGCAGTAGCCTACCAGAAATAACTCCTACTGGTCGGAGGATCCTCCCATTTCAATGGAAGCATGTGAGACTTTACTTCTTGTTCCGCATTCCTTCAAACATTTAACCATATAAACCACTCTAACAAATACAATAAACTGATCGATTCAAACTCGAAATGCAATTGCAATACATCATCTAATATTAAACAGTGAAGACCCATAATAAACCCATCACACATGCTCCCAAAGCCTTCGAGGAATGTTTCGACACATCGTAACTGTCTGCCTGACTCGACGTATTAATCGCTAGTGCCTATGTCTGTGGCCCAGCTATAATTGATGTTTGACTGTCATAGTGCATACAACTGAATCATCCAAACACACGACGTGTATTACAATTATGCATGTCAATATTTACTGGGATAGTTCGATAGTGGCTCGATTTGTATTGTAGGGGACTGACATTCTAGTTACTGGTTTGCGTTAAATATCACTAAACTTTGAATATGCTACTATAATTCAAAGAGCCTTATGTCAACTAAAGGGAAAAGGGCTATGCTCGGGAGTTTCCTTGCGTGATCACATCATAAATGAGGATATCCGCAGGAAAACTAAGGTTACTGACATAGCCCGAAGAATCGCCAAACTAAAGTGGCAGTGGGCAGGTCACATTGCTCGTAGAACAGATGGTCCAAGGGGACAAAAGTTTCTTGAGTGGTCACCGATGGAAGGACTCCCATAAGATGTACTGATGACCTAGTGAAGATCAGGGGAATCCGATGGATGCGAGACGCACAAGACTGGAATGATGTTGATTAAATATGCTATCTGCCTCGTTGGTCTTGCGTTTGTAAGAGTGGTTACTGAGCATGTGGTGGCTAAGTTGATTCCCAAATCGAGCAGTGTTTATGTGTTTTACCCGACTGTCAAAAAGGTCTTACGTGTAGTTTGCTTACAAAACTATGCAACTAAGTCAACGAAGCGGCAAAAACAAGACGACGGCATGAAGTTGACGAATACTCGTATAAGAAGCAACGCGTCCGTAGACAGTAGGCCTTAGGCTACCGTCATAGTTCATGGTCCAATATGTCTTAAGCGCTTATATTAAAGTTTTTTAATTTTCTTACAAAAACATTAATAGGTATTTCATTACGAATTTTTTTTGTGGCAGCTCGGAGTTTGTAAGTCGGTGATGTGATACCTCTGTGCTTCGGAAAGCACGTTAAGCCTTTGGTCGTGTCGTATTGCCATTCTGTCGGACTATGAAAGTGAAGCAACAGAGAGAGCACCTGTGTTTGCAGACACACCTGAAGAGTTATAATACCTCCATCGTCTATGGACAGTCTTTGCTGAAATTGGCAACTATCTTCGAAAGCTGCCACCAGGCATTGAGAACCTTTATTGATTAATGAAGTGTGGCGGTCAGTTTTTATATAATAGTTAAATCTTCCATTAGTATACCATTTGTTTTAACAATAATTACGAGTGTAATTACACTTTAAGTAAGTGGACAGTTTCATTACCACCATACTTACTGCTGCAAGCGGCTTCGCTTGTGTATAAAGTATAGTAGAAGGAAACATAATCTTGGTATAAAGAAGAATCCTATGTACTATTCCAGGACATGGTCTACCCATACACTTAGTTTAATTACAAGCTTCATTATTATCATAATTTACATTTCTAAAAAGCATTCACTGTTGGAGATAAGCCTCCCCAAATGTCGCTGCAACTAACTGCCTGTGCATCTCGTGTTCTTCAGACAACCTTACTAGTTCGTCGGTTCACCCTGTAGGAGGCCTTCCAACGCTGCATCTTCTGGTACACGGTAGACACGTCGGAACCTTTCGGACCCAACGTTCATCTGTTCAAATGCCTGCATACAAAATTACAACCTCAAACACTTTCACCTTCACAATATCAGTGTGATAATCCGGTTGTCAGTTCTAGAACATTTTCAAGTTCATAACATTTCAAGGTTGAAGAACCACAATATTGTATTTATCATACCTCTACATTATTTTTCCAGTCCCGGAAATCCCAAACACAAATACATTACGTCCTAAATTTATGCAAGTCATTATAAAATACACCACCGTACCTGTACTATTGTTAATCCTTTCAAAAATAAAAATAGGGAAATGAGAAGGAAAAAGGATCGTGAATAAAGCGCCCCATACAATGGACTGCGGCCATATTTTACGATCTTTTTTAAAAAATACGCCTTTTGTCTCCACTGACAGCGCATTACATAGCATAAGACAAGTGTACTCTTTGGGCCCGGAATCATTGTGCCATTAATGTTCTCTCTTTTGTTTTCGGTTAGGCAAACGCGAAATATCAAAACAACCTTACCACTTAATTACGTAAAATGATACCGAGCAATTTGTTAGGTTTATTTCTTGTAATATAACTTAGATTCGAAACTTTTGATTGTTATGTAACTTTTAAGTGAAAGACGAGCCGTCGAAACGGGAAAGTTGTTTTAGTTTCTACTGTGGGCCTACTCATTAATTTTAATGGTAGATTCGGTTGGCACTGTGGGTTAACTTTTGTACTAGAGTCATGGGCGATTTCAGTACGCAATAAGATTTTACATGATATTATGTAAATGGTATAAAGTATAATAGTTCAAGAAATAAAGATTACAAAAAATCCTATATTTCCATGCACAAACATTTTTAAATCTCTAATTTTTTTTTAGAATATTTTTTTTGTACATAACTTTATAATATATGTAAGTACATATGGGTAGAATTTTATCACATCTGGTTTCTTCCAGCCATTTAAACGTGAAGGAGTAACAAACATATACACAAACTTTCGTTTATATAATTTCATCGTGTGATTGGAAGCAAATCCATGTAATAATTATTTTAAACATTTTCGCTTCTAGCATTCTGCAGCAACGTAGTGATCTGAGTCGTCGTCATCATCATTTCAGACGAAAGACGTCTACAGCTGAACATAGGCCTCCCCCAAGCGTCACCACAACGATCGGTCCTGTGCGTCTAGCATCCATCGGATTACCAAGGCAAATATAAAAAAAAGTAATGATACCACTCAACATTTAGTTACCAAAAACATAAATTTTATCACATAGTCAAACTTAATAAAAAAAAGATTAAATTATAGCCGATCCCAGGGACATAATTTATATTGAATTATAGAGCAAATTTTAGTAGGAGGAAAAATATTATGTTAGCTCCTCTGAATTACAGAGTCAACTGAGCCGAGTATTTGCGGTTTTAGTAATAATAAAAGATTAATGGAAGACAAACTCTCCCTACTCATCGTAATAGGTGCTGAAAAAAATATGGTACGTAAACTAAACGTTGTTAATTGAATAATTCTAGTTTTTTTTATATTTCAGAACTTTCACCCAATTAATTTGGTAGGTCTCCTTGTCCAGAAATTCGGTTGATGATGAGGGTGACAGGAATCCAATAGTTGCGAGCCGCATAGAACCCATATTCCACAATATTCATACAACGCCAGCTAGTCCCAAACTAAGCAGAGCTTACGCCATGAGTACTAGAGAACTGATAAACATACATTATAGGTAAATTATACCCAGAAATAGAACAGTAATGATCGTGCTCATCCAACCAGTATTTGTCTTGGGTAGTCAATGAACCAACGACCTCTAGTATACCAGTCAGGGCCCTTGATTGTTAGACTAACAGGTCAATTATTAGTTATCAAACACATACATAGCTCTGCTTAGTAATCATGAATAGAGAAACTGAAACTTGATAAGCGTAATTCTGTAAAAATAATTCAAGCAATCGAATGACGCGCGCTAGCAAATGGTCACGTGGAATTGACCACGCGTTTTTCGCAGTGGATATCCAAATAATGTCTCCCACTCTGTAATGAGTGAGAGGAAGTGTCAGACTTTTACTGACTAAAATCCATGCACGTTCACCACATTTACCGGACTTCATCTAAGCCCTTCAAGTATCTTCCTGGCATCAATCTATTAATCTAGTCTCTTCTAGATGCGCAAAGATTACAACGCGCCATCTAACCGAGCTAGTCCTTATCGAACGGCGAGAAATATCGCCGACTTTTCGACAATTGTTATAGAAGATAGAGATGCCCTTTTCTTGCAAGCCTTTAGATAATCGGTCAGATTAAGAGTTTGAAGGATACTTATGCCTTAAATAAAACTAGTGGTAGAGGAATATCGGATTTTGTTTTAGGGTTATGAAAACGCTACAAACTCTTACAAAAGCGTAAATTAGGAGGGTCCGTGATCAACAGTAGTAATTTATTGTAGAATACAAGATAACGATTTTACTAAAACTTATCAGTTCAATCGTTGTTTTGTTTCAAACATCGTCGAGATCTCTATTCCGAAGCTCCGTCTAGTCGTGTTTCTTGTCTATCCTTTGTCAATAAATCCTAAAATAACCGGCAAGAACTGTTCCGAAAATACCAGGAGCGAATGACGCAAAAGGAAGTGTTTGCTTAGCGAACATAATTGAGACATTTTAGTGAGAACGCAGTTAGTACTCGGTAAAGTTTTCTCAGAATGGGAACGAAATTGTTCTTCCGAAAGTTAGTCGGAGACGGTTCTTGAATAGGCACGCTAGAACGTTTTGTGATAGCCGAATGATAGTAGATATAGGGGAAAATGGGAAGTTAATGTTTGCTTACTAAGTGAGACTTCTTTTTAGACGCTATCGAAAAACCGAAAGCTATTTCGGGAACAGTTTTTTAACAGTTTAAGTGAGTAAGCACTTAGTGTGTTCTAGAATAGAGTAGTATTTCTTTGAACTATAACTTAAGAAAGACTGTTCTCTGTTCTAATTCCTGCTTGATATGTCCCACCATATTTCAATTATTTTCTTTAAAAAAATCTTTTATTGAGATCCGAAACAAATAAGAGCGGCCAAACCAAAATACATTTAAAATACAAACACTCTTTCGTGATTATGACATTATAAGTTTATAACACATCGTTCTCAAGATACTTTAGAAACATAGGATATTTTGGAATATTATCTAGGTTTCTATTAAAATAAAAGATATATTTCATCATCATCATCATCATCTCAGCCGAAAGACGTCCACTGCTGGACATAGGCCTTCCCCAAGCGTCGCCACAGCGACCGGTCCTGCGCGTCTCGCATCCATCGGATTCCCGCGACCCTCGCCAGGTCGTCAGTCCACCTTGTGGGAGGCCTTCCGACGCTGCGTCTTCCGGTACGTGGCCGCCACTCTAGAACCTTCCGTCCCCATCGACCATCTGTTCTACGAGCAATGTGCCCTGCCCACTGCCACTTAAGTTTGGCGATTCTTCGGGCTATGTCGGTAACCTTAGTTCTCTTGCGGATCTCTTCATTCCTGATGTGATCGCGCAAGGAAACTCTGAGCATAGCCCTTTCCATTGCTCTTTGGGTGACTTTAAGCCTTCTGATGAGGCCCATTGTGAGCGACCACGTTTCCGAGCCATATGTCATCACTGGCAACACACACTGGTCATAGACTTTTGTCTTGAGACACTGCGGTAGGTTGGACGAGAAGATACCATGCAGTTTCCTGAACGCTGCCCAGCCGAGTCGGATTCGACGATTGATCTCTTTCTCGAAGTTAGATCTACCCAACTGGACCGTCTGTCCCAGGTAGACGTAGTCGTCCACAACTTCGAGTGTAGAGTCTCCGATCTTGATAGGAGTGGGAGCTACATGGATGTTTACCATGACTTAAAAATATATTTGTGTAGAACAAATCCAGTAAAGAGAGGTTATTACTGGATAAAAAAATATACAAGATGAGCATGAGGGAACATGATTGTGACAGTGAGACACGCTTATATATTATGTACGTTTTACTTCGAATATTTCAGAATAACCCGACATGTCTCATCCAACGCGGGTAATACCGTAAACAATCATGAACACGCGCCTGCACGGAACTAATTACGTACAACTCTGCACGTGTAACGAGAACCTGCAGCAGAGTAAATAATTAAATTATGAAACGTGTTTCATTGCCTCGCGTTATTATCAATAAAGTCAATACCCTACCTGTTTATAGTTCTTTCACAGTAATTTTGTTGCTGCTTTTTTATTCAGAGTTAGTCTTTAAAATTATAGCTATGAGGTTGCATTCAAAGGTAAAATATCTTTTGTTCTTTTTATTCTGAAGAAAATAATAATAATTTTATTGAACAAACAATTGTTTCTCTAAATTAAATAAACATAAACATTACATAATCAGCCTTATATATTTATGTTCCCACTGCTAGGACGCGCGCACAGTCATGCGGGTTAGTGGATGTCTTCGAATTTTTGGTTGATAAATAGGCTACTAGGCTGGAACGAAAAGGGTATCTCAAAGAACACTGATGGATTGTTTGACCTAGAGTAGGAGTCGTTGGAAGATTGAGTTCCTTCCTAATTGGAAGAAAAGAAGATAAAAGGCGGGTCAGGACAGCCGTATGCACATTGACTAGTGGGCAAGAGTCTCCAAGAAGTAGGTCCCTGAGAATAAACTACACCGCCTGATAGAGAAGACGGCCTACGAAAAGAGCTGGAATAAGGAAGGTCAAAAAAGTATTATTTCCTTGACCCACCTCGAACTTGTCTAAGAAGGATCTGAAGACCACTTTCACAGATCTGTTTTAAAGCATGTATTAATGTTAATAAAAAGACGCAAGCAAGTTGAAATAGGTATTTACACGGTCTCTATGTTAACTCTGGACTGGCGACGAATAGACCTACAGCACGTATACAGCTCCCATGTTAATTATTACTTTGAATGTGAAGCCAACTCAACAAAGACTAGCAACAAACAGGTCGTATTAGTCCCGAGCTCTGCAGAACAAACAGCAAGTAAACTTCATCATTAGAAACCTCGTGTTGCCAACGTAACAAAGATTGACACAGCAATGCTGCCAACAAACAGGCCTTGTTAAGGCTGCATTAGCAGGAGTCTGTGTCCAGCTCTAATTATGTACAAGCCAGCGTGTAGCGTGAACATTTGTAGAGAGGATAATTATTATTTTGCTGGTGTATGTGCATCAACGTTGAGAGCTGTTGGATGTAGCATGCTTTACACACTGTAGCACACTACGAGTATAATTATCATCTCGCATTATACCCAATGATTATTACCAGTGCATCGGTATCGGAGAGGTCGGTAGAGGAACTCGTGGCTAGATAATAATAGCAGCACAGGTCGATCTTTAAGGTTAAGCAACGTTTGCCAAGGTTGATCTGTAGATGGGTGACCATCTTAACATACCGAGTTTCCTCCGTACCTCGGAAAGCACATTAAGCCGCATGTCCCGCCTGTCATTTGTAGATATTTGGTTTTCGTTACGGATAGTCAGAAGCCAGCAATTCTGACTCCAGTCTTGCCATGAAATACCGTGTTACCCCAGTTAATGGGTTGTGGAGGTCTGGTAGGCAGCCGCTCCTCGTAAAATACTGGTATTCAGCTAAATCCGAAAAAATGAAATAAAAGTGCTCAAAGGGCTCTTGACTCTACCGGCCATTGCAAGGATTGGAATGACAAATTATTCGCGATATCGATTTTTAGACGATTGAAAATTGTAACATACCTTATCCCGATCTAGGTGTTTTCTGAATCAAAATGGAGCGAAGTAGAGTGTCAAACTTTTTTTGAAAAATATTGTGAGAAAATCAGCAAGTCCTTGTACTTAAAAATTAAACTTGTCAAATTTAACTTGTCATCCACCCCATTCCCACCTCATGAAGAAGAGGCCTGAGTTCCAGCAATATAAAGCTGATTATGCTTATGCTGTATCAGGATATAATCTCTATTGAAAACCCGGTTCAGAACAGTTTGCTCCAATACACAGTAATAGAAAATACACAGTTAATGTTTGCTGTGTGTTCTGATCGACGGCCACAATACACGGTTGGGATGGCATAATCACTATGCATAGTAAATGAGTCGGAATTCGCACTGTAATTTGTGTTATCTGTACTCAGTAGTTTAGCATTTTAGATCTATTTACCCAAACTTTGTAATTATCTGGACAAGTACTCGTTTTGGGACACAATATTCTAGCGTTTGCCAGTGGCTTCACCCGCGTGAACATTTATTATCATTGTACAACATTATAAATTATTTTAGGAAACATAGTCCCGGAATAAATATGCTATGTACTATTTATTTCAGGACATCATCAACCCCGATATTCGTACCACATATTTCAAGGAGTTACAAACATACACACCTAAAAATTTTCGCCTCACTATACACGTTTTGGTGTAGAACATAGGTTACTATTATTCCCGGAGTATGTTCCCTTGGAATATAATATTGTTCTACAACCACGTGGGTCAAGCCATCGGCAGCAGTTAGTTATGAAATAATTCGGACCACTATCAAATGACCGATTGGGAAAATATTAATGGTAATCTTCTGCCAGTGGATCCGTCCTCGCGAATGTCAGTTATAACGGACGCAAAGCTGACGTCGAATAATTAAAATATTAAGTAGTATATCCTTGAGGTTCAAGTTTACTCCGTACCTCAATAAAATCAGTTGGGAAGTTTATCTGTGTAAGCGTAACAGACAGACAAAGAGTTTTTTTCATAAAATTTAATATTAGTATGAAAAGGATAGACAAAAAGTTGTAAAGAATTACATAACATCGTTTTTGTTTTACATATCTGTAGGCTATAACTGTACCTACTGTCCGTAGAATTTAGTATAAATTGTTCTACATTTTACAAATAAAGACTTGTTATTGGCTTCCAGTCTAGAGTTCTCTCTCTTCCAGGAGCTCGTGGCTAGATAATAACAGCCGCACAGGTCGATCTTCAAGGTTAAGCAATGCTTGCCTAGATTGGTCTGTGGATGGGTTTCCTCCGTGCCTCGGAAAGCACGTTAAGCCGTTGGTCCCGGCTGTCATTTGGAGATCTTTGGCAGTCGTTACGGATAGTCAGAAGCCAGTAAATCTGACTCCAGTCTTGCCATGAAGTACCGTGTTATCCCAGTTAATGGGTTGTGGAGGTCTGGTAGGCAGCCGCTCCTCGTAAAATACTGGTATTCAGCTAAATCCGGCTTGACTGGAAGCCGACCCCAATATAGTTGGGAAAAGACTAGGCAGATGATGATTGGCTTCCAGCCTAACTAGACTTATCACTCTATCATTTATATTAATTAATCATTTACACATGAATACTGGCTTTTAAGTATCGCAACTAAATTTAATGTAGTTGTAGTACTGGCTAAAGTTTAAAAACTTAGTTTTCCAAAGCTATAAATTCCATTTGCATACTTATCTATACGTAAACGATGTTAGAAAGCAAAGTTGTCTCGCACTTGGTAATTCATTGCAGAATAATATACCGAAGTTGGCTCAGTAAGTTTTAGTAAGACTGCATTACCAAATGAGCACACGCGTTATACTAATTAGTTATATGTTAACTTGTGTCCTTGAGGGAATATACGTAATTATTCTTTTAACTTATACTAGCTTATTCTAGAGTGTTTGATATTAATTTAGTATTTATTGTGAAAGTTATTTAAGGCAAGAGGTGCTATTTTGCAGAAATTTGAGTTTGGTACTAATTTAACATTCATACAGACAGACAGTTACTCACATAGACCGCTAATGAGTTACGTAGCTAAGATTTTGCTGTATCTGATTACTACAATGTTGCTACGACGTAGCTATTCTATTGCTACGATGCAGCGATGATATTGCTTTGACGTAGCAGTGCTTTTGCTACGCCGTAGCTATGGTATTGCTACTACGTAGCCATGCTATTTCTTTGCTGTAGACATGGTTTTGCTTTACCGTAGCTGTGTTTTTGCTACGACATAGCTGTACTTATGTTGTAGATGACGTAGCTTTACATTTATTGTGCCAGCTACAATTCGTAGCAATTAACATAAAGGTTAAATTTGCGAGTGAATTTCAACCTACTGGACACATTTTGAAATATAATTCTTCACCATGTCATTGCACCTTTTTCTTACGGCAATTATACGCCACCTACTTCGATCCTTATGTACAAACTCGCTGTCGTAAGTATACTTGTATTTTAATAAAGATATTATTTCAATTAACTAAGATAGGAAACACTGCAGAATTTCGAAGCAAACGCGAGCGCACATATGCTATGCAGTAGATAATTTATGTGGAAGCTCGTATCTGTGTCACGTTTACATTTGTGGTGTAGTTAATTATTCTTTCACCACCATTCGGGTTTGACGCTGTATTCAATGTTTAAATTATTTAGTTCTGTTTTAAAATTATTGTGCCGGGTTCCTGTGTGATACTTTTTTGACTATACTTACGATTACAGTAAAGAACAAAATAAAAAATAAATAAAAAAGAAACAAATTGTAACGGTTTTTACCTCAACTAAACATACGAATGAAATAAAAAGTATCATATATGATATTCCAGGACATGCTGTTATACACATGTTACATGTTGTTATACTCGTGCAACAATTTTCATCGAAAGTCTTGAAAAAGTAACAAAAAAACACACACATAGTCAACAACTTTCGTAACATTAGAGTGTTAAGTAAAATATATAAGGTACTATTTACCTTTACCCGATAGATTTCCCTTATTTAAAAAAAAAAATCAAGAAAAGGTTGAAACTACACTAAACCTCACGTAACTTAAATATTTACAAATAAAATAAACTCTAAACACATTCTCAGATGTTTTAAAGAAAGTGGCACACTCATACCAGCACAACTTCAATTCGCAGACTCACCACACACACACACACATACACACTTTACTCGGTCGCCATCTCCAAGTATTTTTACAAAATGTTTAGTTTCCAGGTTCGCGACCCGGCTTGCGTCACTGATCCAGATTCTTGAGTAGTCCTCTCTTACTAGGGATGTCACAATAAAATTCGGACGCAGAAAATAATTACTATTAGCAAAGAGAAGGAAATAACATCCACAGAGATCGATATCCAAGGTTAGGCAATGCTTACTGAAGTAATTTCGCGGATGGGTGACCGACCATTTCGTTAAACATTTCGTCTGTTACCTAGTTGTCTGTATATACTATAATAGATCTTTGACAGCCGTTACGGATAGACAGAAGCGAGATAATCTGAGGAGATACTTACCTCTTGTTTTTGATCTGACAAATCATCAGATACCCCACTTCACTCTGAGTGTAGCAAGAGGGATTGTTATACTTTTAATGACAAAAACCCGCATGTATTCCTTCCGGTATCTTTTGTGTTCTAGGGCCCCATTAAATATTTAAAAAAATCTTGCAAGACAAGGCTAGGTAAACTGACTGGATTCCTCGAATCAAAATTTCCATCGCAACTCTAGAGTCTTCGGGTAGGTAATAGACTTCCATCGCAACTCTGTTAAAAACTTGCGGAGGCGAAGGCAATACCGTCACAACCCTAGTAAGTACTCTCTATACCTCCATTGGATGTTTTCACAATTTGTCCCCATTTGCCGGTCACCTCTATCTCAATGCAATCGGTGAAACGTTTCAAACAGGGATTGGCAATTTTGGGAGATCTCTAGTGTCGATGTGGACGCTTACTTCGGTTCAGCTTTTAGGAGTGGAGAGCTGGGTTATTGCTCATTATTGCTTCTGTCCTGAACTACGCTATTGAGTCTTATTCTTGTTCAACTTCTAGCTGAATTATTATTTACGCGGTCTGTCAGGCCTCACGTCCGTTTTAACGTTACAAAAAGTGCACGTCGGTACTTAAAGGATAAATAATTTTGTGGCTAGACTTATAATTTCCCAGTTATAATAAGGTGCTAATTATTTTATTTTAAATCAAAAGGCGAATGAAACAAAGTAGCATTTTGACGTTTACATACGTATGACGTATCATTTATGTAAATACACATTTATGATGAAAACGTAAAAACTGTTATTTTATATATTTAGACTATCCTTGGGTTGCGTCTAACGTGACCCTAAATCTACGGTGCTCTGACATGGCCGCTCACCGAATCATGAAAGTTTCGCATTGGCATTTTTCAATGAGCGCAGCATTCTGGGTGTAAGAAGAACCGACAGAATGAGCAACACCGCACTGCGCTTAAAGATGGGGATCATAAACGTTTAAAAAAAGGCTACCAGGCTAAAATAGGATGCACACGAGCTGCTTGCACATTAACCACTGAGCAAGAGTCTACACTAAGTACCTAAACCTGAGAATGGACGATGCCGCCAAGGTTGACCTGAAAAGAAGTGTAAAATGTTGGGACTGGATTTTGGCTAACAGTTGGAAATTAAAAAGCTTAATAAAAACAAAACTTGGGCTGAAAATATTACATTGAGTTTCAGAGACTTCAGAAAAAAAATCCAATGCCCAAGCACCTCATCATGATTTGCAACTGCGGTATATTTTTCATTTCCTCTCCTCTTTCTGATGAAAATACTAATAAGGATCATTATAATTTTAAGCAAAGTATTTCACCGGTATCATCCGGCCTGACTCAATACGGCGTACTTTTATAAAATGTTTTAAAAACCCGCCTCTCCGTTTTTTGTTGCACCTGACCTAATTTCGCTTTGGGTAAATATTTTTTTCACCCTTGGTTTTTACGAAGAGTATACATTTAAAAAAAGCGAATTGATTTTATTCCAACCTCCGTAGTGTGACCTATTTACATATTTAATTCAGGGATAAAAACAACAAAATAAATTTTTCAATTTGCGCGAATGAACGTTGAAATATTTTGTGGTTTTTGGCTTACGTAGATACAAAGTTTTTATTGGTTAATTAATTGATACCTTTTTATTTTTACTCCTCCCTGAAATTTGCACAATACTAAAACTTTCTTTTATATCTGCGTAAAGTTTAAACACACTTATGTCATAAATGCGCAAGTTTATGAGTGTGTATGTTTATTACTTCTTCAAGCTTGAACAGCTGCACGGGTTTGGATCACATTTGGCACACAGGTGAACTTATGCCCTGGATTAGCTCATATTTTTTATCCTGGTTTGATCCATTGCGTCAATTTTCGTGGGTGAAGCCAATGGCAACCGCTAATGCATAAAATAAAAAGAATTATAAGAAAAAACCCGACGCTGAAAGATGTTAGAATAGAAGTAGCGATTAAGATAGCATAAATAGGTCATCTACTGGCCGACTTCAGCCCTGTAAAAGGACCAACACGATAATGTACTCCAGTAAAGGAATTTCTTGTCTGAAATAGACGCCATCTGAGATAAGAGTCAACGTCTAATACCGTCGACTATTTGAGACATTCTACCCAAGTATCCGGTAAGACTGCAGTCTGTGGAGCAAAATAAAGCTTCCTAAGACTTTAAAATGCTGACACAGAAAGGTAAAATATTTGGGAATAACGTTGGATACCTCTCATGATAGTTCGCGGTGTTGAACCTGGGTTTAAGGAGGAATTCCGGATTTTAGACGGAACTCTGGAATGAAGTTGTTTTACCGCGCTGTGGTATACGAAGTATAAAATCTGTATGTTATGTTTTTAGATTAATATAGCAGCACTTCTTCTCATCACACGTATATAAAAGTGAAAAATTGTGTGTCTGTCACTCATACTCGCAAACAGTTAACGGATTTATATGTTTGGTTCTAGGATTGACATGGCGTGGGTCGTAATCCACCATGTGGATATGTCCTTTGACTTTATTTTAAGCTGTGCAGTACCCATTTGATGCGCGCAGCACCGGATGGCAGATAATTTTTGTAGTAACATCAACAAACAAAACAGCGTAGCTACAGTTAGTATTTCAGTTCCGTAAAAGTAAATAAATCAAACCATATATTGCATGTGCGCCAAATAACTTTGATACTACACTGACAACTGAAATAGTTCTAAAAGGTAACTAATAGAGAAAGCTTTATTGCATAAAGCTTTGTACTACTTCTGTTACCTACATGAAGTTTAAGTAAATGAAAGTATTTCTACCAGGTTGACTACTATAATTATTATTCCGAAAGCGTGGGTATTGCATCACTAAACCTCGATAGAGATACAAAACAAAAAATAATTTCCGTTTAATTTTACATTTTTCATAAAATATTTAACGAGTTGTAAAAGATCACACTGAGCAGTGGTCGCCTAGATATCGTTGTAGCTAGGCCACCACTGCTCCAAATTATGAGTGGCAGGTCGGGGGCTAAAACCCGGCCAGGAGAATTACCTACTTCGTGTAATTTATTTTATCAGCACTACTCTCAAAACTGTGAAGAAGAACATCGTGAGGAAACTGGCATGTACTAGAAAAAAAAATTCGATGATATGTGATATCTGTACTGGGTACCCGTGGAGAATTATTTCCCATACACTCTCTTATGAGGCTGATATTACTATGCTATGGTAAATGATCACATGCTAAAGAAAACTTACTATACCCATATTTTTAAAGACGTTACCCCTCATCAAAAATAACTCCTGTGTCGTGGGTTCGTTCTCAAATATGAAAACTCACAGACACAAGACACCTAGATCCAGTAAACCTATCCGTAGACCATAAAAATATTTAATTCTTGCGGGTTTCGAACCCACGGTAGCCAATCGCTCAACTATTGCGCCGATCGTCAATAGGCATATAAAAAAAGACTCGGTACTGAAACAGAAGGTTAATAAACATAATAAAAAGCAAAAACTGTCAAATAGCCCAAGAAAATATTCATGCAGACATCATGAAAATTTAAATAGCCAACCACTCAAAGACTGAGGCGAACAATAAACCTTCTTTAATTATAGCGGCCGCCTAAAAACGAGCTTTCCCTTTTATCGTGCCCACGTAGGTGGTCATTAAGCCAAAATATAGCTACAATTAACAAAAAAACCTGCGTTTAATAAGGTGTTAAGTTTACCGTGTCGGTGTTTACAAAATGGACTGCTATTAGTCACGGAACCCAGGCCGAGATACGGCTATGTGTGTTTAACTTGCTAGAATATTCATAGGAACAATCATTGTGCTTTCTATTAGGGCTATGTTTCGTTAATGGTTCGTTTTTATTAATTATTACTAGCCGAACTCGTTGGACATTGTGCTTTTACAAACGCTACACAAAAAAAATCGAAGTCCATTGTCGACCACATCATTGCTTATAGCAAGTGAGATAATGGACAGGCCACAGCTATCAATGACAATTATAAAAAAAATAGTTAATTAGATCTACTAATCTTTAGATCTATTATTAGACCTATCACGTATTGTTTATAATTTTTTGGTTGATTTATTACGCTACGCGTTATTAAACTTCTTTTATTTTATTATTATTTATTTACACACACCATTATTTTTACAGATATTAATTTTGTGTTTAAGTTAGAAATAATTTAAAAAATGTGAAGATTGATGCGATTACTAGAACTACAGTATGTAAGTACTTGTTTGACTGAGACAGTCAGCTGTAGATACATTTTCCATTAAATATGCCAAATCATAGACTAAAACGTCATCATACGTATCAATACCATAACTTAAGCTAATTCCCATAAGACCAACTTCAAATCCACTGCATTGAAATCGCAACTCTATTGTTTCAGTACAATTTCTATACCACTCGCTCAATAAAAATGTAATTCCTAAGTTCGTTCTGCGGTCTGCATCAGACTGATGCACCGGGTCCCCTGAGAGGAAGAACTGAGCAAACTCATTGTAATCTACTTCTTTCAATTCCCTTTGTGAGTATATCTTCAGTTCTTTTGTGTAAGACAATTATCGTTGCAGACATTTTCTGAGCAAAAACGTATTTTACGAGCGAGAAATGAGAACCGTTTCGGTGAAACTGCGCGAGGCATATTAAGGCATGCTTTGCTAGATAATTTATTTGTGTAAGGGATCGGCGATAGTGCTATGGACTGGCAAATGTACTCAGGAGTATATTTTGTTTGGGAGCCAGTACTAAAAGCTTATTCGGCTAATATAGACGGGGATTATTACCACTAATGTTTTGTGGTTTAGGTTCGTCTTTGTTCTGTTACGAATTTAGTTTGTGCGAAACAAAATCCTTGACGGCTTAGGGTTGTGCGAGACAACTGAAATAAGCGTTGCTTTGTTTAAATAATCTTCAATAGGCAAACAGGGTTTTTGTTGATTACAATAAGCATTATAATGAAAAAGGATAACTAATTACTATTTTACAACGCTCGGAAATCCTTGGACGATAAATTTTTCCGCAGTAGAATCAAGGTTGCGGATACCTATAGCCCAAAAAATCGCCGAACTAAACTGGCGGTAGGCAGTAATTTGCTCGTAGGACTAATGATGGACCTGGATGAATGGAGTAGTAACCGCGCTCTAGAAGGACCGATGACCTGTTGAGAATCTGATGGATGCGAGAAGCAGAGAACTGTTCATTGTGGCGACAATTGGAGGAGCCTATATCCAACAGTGGACGTCTTTCGGTAGAAATTTGTATGCAATAGGTATTTTTATAGCAAACTCCGAGCCGGCTATGCGGAGGTACAAATTAAATACCTACGACCTACGTAAACCATTTTCCTTTGTTCGTTATGAGTGAAAACTGCACCAATATCCGTTGCGTGCTTTAGGAGTTAGCGAATAAACAGACAGGCGTGGTGAGTGACTTTGTTTTATATTCTGTAGGCTTTTATTTAGTTGGGAAATCATTTAATGATTTCTTCTTTTCTAAGACGGAGTGGAAGGGCGGGCCAGACTTTTACTGGCGTGTGTTTCAGGATCACAGATTTCCCTTCAGGAAGCTAGACCATGGCCTCAGTAGGCTTCGGCCCTGCTGGAACCCTGCGATTTTGCTGACTTCTTTTTCAGGGGCGCGTGGAAAACTACTCACCATATGGAGGCAATGTAATAATAATAAAGATAAAGACTACCATGATCGCGTGTGAAGCCTTCAATAATAAAAACAGATATTACTATCCACCGTAAAATAATGGATAAAAGCTTCTATGCAACAGTCTAATAATAAAGGAAATGTCGGGAAAGGACACCGGACAAGGACGTAAGGCGACCTATTACTGATGCCCTTCAAAAAGGGTCAGGAGCTTTATAACTTTTGACCGCTGACGCTTTATATTATAGGTTAGAGATAAAGCGTTAGAGTGGCTTTACGCTTGTTACCATGTTGTTTTAGATAGATTGATATGTAAAAGTATACTTACCACTAAACAATAAATATTTGGAAGTGGCTTAAAAACGGCGTAAATAAAAATAAATGGCTTGATTTTATTGCCAGAGAAAAAAAAAACTATGAAAACTGAATCATTAACACGTGCTTGAATAATCTAAACCATAAAAAAATCAAACTATTCCAAATGTCAATATTAGGTTTAGGTATCTACCTATTCTATTTTTGCCTATTTTGTGTCTCACTGCTGGGCAAGGGCCTCTCCTTTCGCCATCCTACAAACTTCTTCATTTAGGGCGATCTCTAGACATGTTTGCCCCGCGATCCATGATCTGATCGCCACACCACCTTCGGTGCGGTCGACTTCAACGGCATTGACCTCCCTAAGGCGACTTGCCCATTTGTTCGGGTGCATTCATGTGACGTGGCCAGCCCACTCTTACTTCAGGCAGGCTGTTTTTGCCCCAACATCTGCTATTTGACTTATGGAACGCTCCGTGACTATTCTAACTATTAATAACTTTAATTTACGCGTGGGATTGACAATTTTTCTTTTTACAATATAATTTTTGTGACAGAACGACGTCTGTTAGGTCAGCTATTAATAAATGAATTCATTCATTCTTCAAGAGTGCCCAACCCATAATATTATTTTCACACACAACCGCACATCAAACATCTTTCTCTAGATATTTTGGAAAGATAGATACTTTTGTGGTTATTATCTAGGTTTCTTTTGAAAGCAAAACATCAAATCGTGTAAAACTTGTCGAGAAAAGACCTCTAATCTGTTGTTTTTTACAAATTTTAAATGAACTTTTGTTATTTGTAATGTATTAGAAAGAGCAAGAACAATTTAACCCAGAAATCTGGATAACGAATGTTTAGATTTGATTTATATATCAAACATTATGTTGAATAGTGTGAGATGAAAAAAGCTTTTAAACCATGCTCAGGTTGACGATAGGTAGATCAATAAGGGCCCACTTAACCAAAAATCATCTGACTATAAAAAAATACCTATAAAGAGACACATAAAAGGACAACGATCAAGACTATCACAACCAAATCTTAAAACAAACTACAAACACCAACAAAATACAGCAGAAGCGATACACACGAACCCATCTAGCCAACCGAACGATTACGTAAATCCATAAACATGTTGTATAATATGTTTTGGCGAAGTCCCCGCATAACTCCCTGGGATGAATATTACATAAAAGGCAAAAGGGAGCCAAGTCTGTCCATCGCTGACACAGCCACTCCAGTGCCATGCGACGAAGCATTCGTGGCTAGGAGAACTGCGATTTTGGGGAAGTAAGATAGCGGTTTTTTAGTATGGCATTCCTTTATTAAGTTTGCGTTGTAGCTAATTAGGTCAAATTATTAAAATAACTTTATCCAGAATCGTTCAAAGTGGAGGAAGCTTAGTTAAAGATGAGACACTGTGAAGGAGGCTCAGTCCGAAGGCGGACCCTGGCAATAGCCAAGATTAACGCCGGGTGGAAAAAGAAGAACTTTGTTCAGAATCGCCAATAATTTTTTGTAGGTATCCATTGAATAGTCATCCCTTCACCGTAATTATCGCATACAAAGCCACTTACGGCTTCATAAGTTTTTAATTTAACAACAACACACTATTTAACAACATAATTAATACACATGGCATATACTCCACATCCAAAATTGATAGAAACGTAAACGAGATAATTATAACAAATATATCTGTCTTTTTACCAAGACGCTGTTTTTGGCGGCGCGGCGGACGCACGGGTGTGGGTATGACAGACTTTGACGATAATGTTTTCTTTCTTATAAGCAGCTTTGAAGCTTTGTAAGTTCGCTGTTAACGAAGATATTTTAAAATTAGAAAATTAAAGCCAATGTTTTTAAAATTTAAATATATTTCATACCTATACATTCCCTAGTTGTAAAAATCTAAAATGTCTATAAATTAAACAAAAAAATATTTTTGTGGTTATCCCTCAATGTTTTTGTGTGGGCGTGTGCCTCAATTAATATTATTTTTCGATTTGCTCTTACTTTATTTTAATAATAATAGAGTTATTTTTTGGCAGAACCCCTTATTTGTATGATCTCATTAAAAATCTGAAATAAATTAGAATAATTAATGCAGCAAAGAGCAAAAAGCTTTCGAATCTAATGGCGGAAGAAACTGACAAGTTATAGAATAAGGAAGTACACACTGAAAAGTAACTTAACAACAAACATATACCAAGTATCTAGTAGTTTCTATAAAAGTGCGAAGATCAATTTTTTTTTTTACAATTACTGTCAAAATCGTTCCGGCGCGGCGTCACGACACGTTTATTATAATTATGTAGGTATGGCAGAAACGGGAATAAATAATAACGTGAAATATCTATTAATAAATAGAACTGCTTCGACCCCAGTTACATAAGACGAGCCCCCGATTTCTGATTTAAGCACGTAAAGTTGAGTATTACTTTAACTCTAGTCTAAAAACCTGGCCTGTCAAAATTTGGCGTTAAAGTAGAGCTTTAGACGTTCCTAATTCAAAATACCTCATTCAGATACGCGCCAATTGCTTGCTTTACTTATTAATACAATTCAGTTCACTTTTATCACTTGCTTATTCAGAATTTGATCTCAATCAACACATTGAGACTACGTATTATAGAAACATTCACACAAGTGAGATGAGGGGACTGCAACAACTTCAAAACAAAACAAAAGAACTCGAAGAATACTGAACATCGCAGACGCCTAGACACCTCAAACTTTCCGCTTCTCCACAGAGTCGCTTGTCCTACGGCCCTCAATCCTTAGCCTTCCTTTACAACCTTTTCTTTTGTGACAGATGTCAGCAAACCGAGGAGGGGAGACATATTAAAAATGCGTTTGAATGACCTAAAATGAGTTTCAAAAGATTTATTCGCGCGCCTTTTTGTTATGAAGAGTTCGGCTTCTTTCACTTTACATATTACTTTTACAAATTACATATTTGATGTGTCAATGCCCTGTATTTGTGGCCTTTCAAAAAGCGTCTCATAAACTGGAAATGGCAAACAGACGCGAAGTGACATTTTAAAGATCCTTCAAGACAATATTGGGCAACTTTTATCTTAAATTGATTTTTCCAAATATACCTACTGTACACACAAGAATATAGTGCAGAAAAAAAGTATCAGACTTATTTACTATGGTGTGCAAATATTATGAAAGTTAATACTTAATGAATAAGATCGTTTATTATTAAAAAAAAACTCTGCATACACAATATCCGTAAAACAGTCATTGACGATAATGAAAAGTGGTTGTTGCATCGTTATGGCACTATGACGGAGTCCAAAATCTGTGAGTCATTATTATGTTTCACGAAACTCAAATACATCCTAAAGCTTTTTGGGGAGCTTTATAAAATCACGATATAACCAAAGTGGTCAAACCCAAACCAAATTCATAACATCGTAATCCGCAGAAGGCATGGGGAGAGTAAAATTCCTCGCACAACACTTATAAGCTTGTTTGTACTTCCGATATACGTTCGGATTAAACATCAGAACCGAAATCGAAAGTGCAAAATCGATTGGAAGTTCAGACCTTTCGGTATTGAATTTCCGTAACATCTCTGGTATAAAACATGAGATAACATTAAGGGCCTGTTTCACAATGTCCGAGTAGGCACTACTCACTTAATAAATTAAAAAATGGAACAGAATTTGTATGAAATTATCTGCCAAATAAGATACTCGAAACTTAATCATAGGTGGTGAAATAGGCCCTTAGTCTGAAATTGAATTAATTTTTGTTATGTAATGATTTGTAATGTTTTTTTTTTTTAATATGGGAATAATTTCCTGATTACAAATAAATAATAATATTATAAGATAAAATTAAATCTATGCGGTCCATAAACTAAAACACAAGTACAATAATTATTATAAGTACTTACGTGTACAAGACTTGGGCTCGTCGCTCTTATCTCCACAATCGTCCTCTCCGTTACAATACTTGTCCAAAGATATACACTGCCCGGTATCACACAAAAGTTCGCTCAAGCGACAAGGCGTCGCTTCACCAACGTTCCTTGGAAACTTCACTTTTTTAACGGGCACTATACTTATATCAGACGTCTCTATACTATCCTCGTTAACAAACTCTTCGTTTAAGTCCTGAGGACTGCACAGTTTTAAGGATAGTAACACTATTATGAACAGAAATGTTCTACTGCTGGTCACATCTAGGGAATTCTTTGGGTGACACATTTTTAGTCACCGTTCGGTTCGCACTTTTGTCACAACATTATGTTCGGGGGTCACTGCACTCTGCTAGTACCTGTAACAATAAATGAAATGGTTAATATTTTGATGCATTTTTCAACTTGGTATCAATAATTTGGTTATTAAGGTGGGAAAGACAATAGAAATAATAGATGAACATGAAGGTAATGATGGCTTATTGGAAACCCAAAATAATTGGTATTTATTTTAAGGTTGGGAAATTATCTAATGATTTCAACCGCTCTAGGTTGGAGCGGAAGAGTGTGTCAGAGTTTTACTGACTAAAACCGCATCTATGTTTTTTCGTTGCCTTGCGTTCTAGGACCCTTTCGAAGCCAACCTAAAGCCCTGGGGCTTTATTGTTTTCAAACCCACAACGCCAGCGAGGAAGAAATAATTATGGCATATATTCAAAAGTCTACCCAAAATATAGAGTAAAAATTATCTTCATGAATTATTTAAGTATTTTAAATCTCCGCATTTTTCGAATGTGACCTAAATACCAAGCTTGTACCTACTTATCCACTGTTCCAAGTTATTCCAAACGTTTACCTCAAGCCTTACTGGAAGTCATTAAAATAATCGTTGGAAAATTTTATGCTAATCAATACGAGACGGTACATAATTTTACGTAACCCATTACTTGTAAGGACTAAGTCGGTTTGCGTTTACGTAATCATAATTTCAGCTATTTACAAAGGATAGCAGTCTGCCCTTTGTAAATAGCTGAATACAAACTTAAACAATTATTATAATAAAATAGTATAGTTCATTATTAAATGTAGATACTGCTTGAAACTGTTTGTTAGGTAATAACTTGAATACCTAAAGCTAACTAATAACGCTAAATAAGGTAAATAAAGATAGTTAACTAACTATTAATTTTTTATTGTACACACAAAATCATATACTACATAAAGTGATTTGACAATTCATGTACAAAGGCGAGCTTAACTCGACAACTATGTGTGTGGTTCACACAGAAAATATTTCAAAATTCGTGATACCCTCTTTCCGACCTACATTAGAACTAAGTAAAGGGCTTTGAAGAAAACCTTGTGGGAAACGAAGCTTACGTGGCATTCGAAAGTGCCTTTTAATGGTCTAAGAACCGAATTTAATAGTCACATATTTTTTACCTAAGGAATAAACGTGGCGGTTTGACAGTAGAGCTTTTGTATAGGAATACGTCAAAAGGCCGTGCTTATTTTTCTGTTCATAATCACCTGACTATTGAAAAGACAGGCCTTTGTTGGAATAATTTATTTGACTTTAACTTCACTTTTTATTTAGCCTTTTTTAAACCCTTCTAAATCTATTCTACGTCTAATTTAAAACTACAGAGTTTTCGATACTGTTTAATGAACTTTTAAAAAGTAATTGTTTTGGGCTTAGTCCCTCTTCATTTTTAAAGTTAAAAACTAAAACTATAAGCAGATTTGACGCCTTAAATTATTAATAGATTTAATAATATAGATTTACTCCCACAATATTTCCCTTTATTATTAGTAAAATCATTCCTCTTCGTGGAATTCAATTATAAACTTCAGTAAGAGATGTTAAAAATTAATTGAGTGCTTTTGACATTATGTTAGTAAAGTGAATTACTTCAATTAAATTATTCATTTCCAATTAATCCTGATTCAAATCACAATATCGATTGAATTGGTAAGTGTGAATTTGTTTCATATACCAACATTTATTAAGAAACGTTATCGTTTTAAACACATTTTAAAATTAATGTGTGTAATGTATCGGACACGATATTACTTAGACATTGATAAAAGTCTTAAGAATTTCCCTATATCTTTATTTATATATCTTTCTATATATGTACTTGTCATCTAACTCCACCTAAACAGATCGACCGATTTGGATGAAATTTTGTGAGTATATTTGAATGAGGGTCTAAAGCGTTTAAAAACTTAAATTAAAACCAGTAGCGCAGTAATCGGCAATTTTGTTTGACGAAACAGAACGAAACAATTTTTTTTTCGGGCAGGTCTCCTAATATATATTATTAATTTATTGGTACCAAACATAAACCTTGAGATACACTATTTTTTAATATTCAACTAAACAAAATGTCAAATAAATTATATCTCGACAACGACGCGACGATACGACATTTGACCTGAAAAATACCAAATATTCGCACGACGCGACATCCTTAAATATTCGTCTGGAAACTTTACTGAAGTTTTGATTTCTTATACAAGGTTAGTCAATACCTACGTGTCCTCGATAATCCAGAACATTAGGCACCTGTACTCCTGTATAAAGTCACATCGACCGAACAATATGTGACCAAAATACGTTTTTAGGGTTCCGTACTATTATTTTTATTAAAACAAGTCAAACTACTTACACTCATACGTCAGTCACAGTCCCACTAGATGGCTTTAGTAGTCATTTTAAGCAGAGGTTATTAAATTTATTTTAATACTATACAACATACTCTATAGGTACTAACAATTATTACTATTCCGTACTATTACTTAGACTCTGCTGTTTGTCTGTCTGTCACCAAGCTGTATCTTATGAACTGTGATAGCTAGACGGTTGAAATTTTCACTAATCGCATATCTGTTGCTGTCATAACAAAGAAAAACTGAGTAAATATTTAAGTGAGGCTCCCATACAACATACGTAATTTTTTTGCTAGTTTTTGCTACGGGCGATACGGAATCCTTCGTGCGCGAATCAAACTCGTACTTAGCCGGTTTTTATATACAATTTTATTACCATATTATAGCACGACTATGTTAAGGTTTTCAGCTCACTGATTTGAATATAATTCAAACGTTAATTTGGCCCTTGATGTCACCGAGTACATGATAGGTTTTGGTACGATTCACGCACACTATTAATTTATAAACCCCTTAATGCCGACGTGTTATATTACACTTTAGCATTAAAGGGGTTGATAATTTACAAATAATCCGATTTGTGTTCATTAAGCAACGTAAATGGATAAAAGAGTGTAATGCAGTGAAAAAATGTGTTCAGTAAAAAAAAATTGGAAAGGGTGATTTGCTAGTTAGTTTTAATAAAAAATTTGCGCAGTTGGGTCAAACGCCTTATACAAAAGTGAGGAGGTTTCTGTCTCTGAAGCCTTAACCACCGGAAGCTTGAACCCTATTACCATCATCAACGCACCAGTCAACATCATCTTCATTGTTTCAGCAAAAAGACGTTAATTCTACATAAAGCTCATCCAAGTATCACAACAAACAGCCCTGTGCATCTCGCATCCATTGGATATACCCACGACCCTCACCAGGTACCAGGCTTCACAAACAATTGAAAAGCACTTTTTTGTTAAAGTTTTAAAATAAATTTTAATATTAAACTGAATAATAAATGAATGTAATGCAGGTGTGAATAAAGTGCTTTATCAACAAATATTAAACTCGTTTTTTAACAGTTTTAATAATAAACAAAATACTAATTGATTATCCGAATTCGAGCTACATTAAAAACTGTATCTATAAAACTGACCTAAATAAAAACAAATATTCCTTTTAAAAACTGTATGATAATGGAACACGCCTCCACAAATAGATACGAGAGCCATTGAATACAAAATAATCCCATTTATGTGCCGTACAAAAACAAACAATAAGCACTACCCTTTATATTATCATAATCCGACGATAAAACACTTGGAACCAATCCGATTACAAACACACATTTTTGTTTAATCCTATTAAATCAAACGTACCTACACTCGTAAATTTTGAACTTAATTCCGAAGTGCATGTCTGTATAAATCATACATCTGAAAGGGGCATATGTATCTTGAAATCAATAATAGAATTGGCTAATGCTTTAGACACTAGCTGCTGTCAGCGATTTCAAACACGTGTTAGTAGAAAATTATCCCAAGGGAATATACAACCGGGGTTAAAAATATCCTATATGCTATTCTAGGACATAAGTTACCCATGTACCAAGTGTCATTGAAATCCGTTCGGCCGTTTGAACGTAAACAAGTGACACTTACAGTATGTGAACTCACACACACAAGACACCCATCTAAACAGCAACCAAAACAAAAACTTCCCACCAAACATTAAACTACTTATTCACCAAAAACCCACCAAAAAATACTGACAAAATCCGAACATACTCCCAAAGTGCATTTAGCAAAATCATAAATCAGTTTTCATATACATTTCTTTATCTAGGCATGATCTAGCACTTACAGGTGCGGGCTATAATTTATGTTCTCAACACATGTCGGATAGGGTGGGTGAATGTATTGCCCTACTTACGAGAGGTCGATTCTGCTTCACACTTACTGAGCTCACATACGTTTGTGTTATGTGATTTGTCCTTTGTTTCTTGTGTCGGTAGGTAGAGATTGTAGGAATAGGTAGGTTTCAGTTTTTGAAAGAGATACTAAGGTCTTGGAATGCATGGTACCTGTCTCTCATCATCTACCTAGGTTTTTCTCAACTATATTGGGGTCGGTATATATTTTATGCTGCTAAAAATAGGATGGTGATAAAGAGTGAAAATATTATTCGCAATTTCACTGGCAGCAGTGATGCAGTGAATATAAATATATTGATTAAGATTTAGGACTTTACCATCATCATCTACCTAGCCTTTTCCCAACTATATTGGGGTCGGCTTCCAGTCAAGCCGGATTTAGCTGAGTACTAGTATTTTACGAAGAGCGGCTGCCTACCGGACCTCCACAACCCATTAACAGGAGTAACACGGTACTTCATGGCAAGACTGTAGATAGAATGGTATCCGTTTGTGTGTTCGCGATAATCTCAAAATCTACTTACGGGTTTGGTGCGGTTCCTGCGGTTTTCGTTAAAATTATTAATGAGGAAGGTTTAGATGTATATTAAATGCAGATTATAATAGAGACAATTTTCCTGCTACTGTTATAATTTAGGGGTTTTCAAGGCCAGAGTGAATAGAGAACTAGTGCACTTCACCATCAACTATCGCATCACTGTTTACCGCACTGTTTAGCGTTTGACGGGATCGCAGTCAAGCGCTAGTTTATGTTATTTAAAAAAAGTTGAGAATTGAAAAGATTTCTAACACCCGTGCGAAACTAGGGTAGGTAGTGCCCAGTACCCCTAGGACTAGTGAGTAAGTACTGGTTATAAAATTACGCTAGAGTCGTTCCAAGTACAGTTTATACGTAATGGCAAAGCTTTAAATAAGTACTGTAAATAAGTAAAACGCTTATTACTGGAATAAGAGAAGTATAATAAATAAAGTAGTATACACAACTCCTTGTATTTATAAGAGGCCAGGGTGGAATAATAACAACCTCGCAGAATGAGTTTTTAAAGTTAAGGAACGATTGCCAACGTTGGTGTATGGTCCGGTCACTATCACCGTATAGCAATGACCAACGTGACTCGGAAAAGCTCATTAAGTCATTGTTCCCAGCTGTCTGTCGTATCAGAAGAAGTCCAAAGTGTCAAAGTCCAATGTAGTCAAAAGTTTCAAAAGTAGTCAAACATGACAAAAGTAGCCAAACATATTATCAGAAGAAATCAGAAGCCAAAAAAAAGTTTTTTTTACCTTAATCAGTACCTAGTCAGTATTCAATCGCTTCGTGTAACGTACTCTTATTCAGCTACAATTTATAGGACTGGAAAAATACACAACAGAGAAGACTAGGTAGATGATGATGAATCTTAATTGTGTTACGTAGGCAAGAAAAAAAACGTTTTGCGCCAACACCGAGTAATATGGGATAAGGGCAGGAACAAAAAGAAGAAGTAAGCATGTGGAAGAATGTTAATTTTGTTTCTAGAAATGAGTCTAAAGTATGTTAATCAACGATCAAAGTATGTTAATCCTGTCTTCTACAAGCTTGACTACCTACAACTTCATCAATGCACATAAATTAAGAACTAGAAGTACAAAGCCTTTGTCTCAAGATGACAAGAGCTCGAATTTCTTTATAGCTTGTTCGTTTCCTTCTTCGAGGCTACTTATTTTATTGCAAGACACTTTGATGTCTTCTTTTTCTTATATGTGTGTCTAGGTATTCTATCTCTTTGTAGTATTCTCGACATTATAATAGAATTTATCTTGAAGTGGTCATATGATCGATAGGGCTGAAAGGTTACGAAGTGGCGACCGCGTAATGAATCCAGCGTTAGTAGGCCTCCCACAAGGCGGACCCATGACCTGGTAGGAATCGTGGGAACGACCAGTTCGTCTCGCATCTAACAGGATATTTGCATTGCTCGCAGAACTAATGGTTGAAGGGTCTGTGTAACATCAATAAAACACGGAGGTCAACGACAGACTGGTATATTCATAATTCCCGCTAATAATGAACAACTGTCAAAAAGCCCGCCAAAACGCATACAAGTGACCACAGATGTCACATCTCTCCCCGTCTAGTCTACTAATCACAAAAGGAAATCGAACTTACAACTAACAATTTTAAACTATTTATTATCTTAATATTATTTACATTGCGGCCTTTTTCGCTCGGTTGATCGCACGCAGTGCACGAGCTGACGCACCCTGCGGTGGAGGTGATACTGGTAACGGAAGCCGTTCGGGTTGAACTCGCTGTGGAGGCGGATCTTCAGTATCCGCGCCACCACTGGATGCGTCCTCAAACACCTCACCTTCGGCCCCGCTCTCGACCCCCGGGCAGGCTGCCCCAGAGCTCGCCGCCTCAGCGGCGACTACGTCACTCACGCGCGATAATGAGAACCTATTCTTACTACTTGCTGGAATAATTTGGTCAGCATGTCTACGCCACTCAACCCCATTCCCTAAACTCACTTTGTATGAAATGGGCCCTGTTTTTTTAACAACCGTAGCTTCTGTCCACTTGTCCCCCCTCGCCGAGTAATCGCGAGCAATTACCGCGTCTCCCACGTGGAATTCTCTATCGGTCCCCGGAGTGCGAGCGACCTGGCGCTCTTGCTTCGCGCGCACCGCTGCGGCTACGTCGGGCCGCAGTGCATCAAGTCGGCTGCGCAAGCGCCGCCCCTGCAGTGCCACTGCCGGTGAGACCCCTGTAGTTGCATGTTCACAATTCCGGTACTGAAGGAGAAATTTGCTTAGGGCGACGTTGACGTCGTCGCCTTCGTACATCGCTCTCTTTATAGCCTTTTTAATATTTTTAACCGCATTTTCAGCAGCGCCATTCCCCTGGGGCCTATATGGTGCCGAAGTTGTGTGTTTGATACAATTTTTTTCACAATAAAATTTAAACTCTTGTGAAGAGAATGGTGGGCCGTTGTCAGTCACGAGCTGTGATGGTAAACCAAAGCGCGCAAACGTACTTCTAAAAACGTTAATAGTAGCGGCTGCATTCGTGCCACGCATAGGCAAAGCCTCTATCCATTTAGAATGCGCATCTACAATGACTAGGTATCGTACCCCGCCGCAGTCTGCGAAGTCCGCGTGCACGCGTTGCCACGGGTGCAGCGGGAACTCCCAGGGGTGCAGCTGCGCCCGCGGCGGCGCGTCTCGCACGGCGCGGCACGCAGCACACGACCTACACACTTCTTCGATATCCCGATCTAAACTCGCCCAGTACACGTAGCTTCTTGATAAAGTTTTCATTTTGTTCATCCCTAGGTGGCCCTCGTGGACTTCCTCTAATATTTTCTTTTGCAGAACGTGAGGGATCACTATCCTATATTTATAAATAACACATCCTTGATCAACTAAAAAATCATTTTTCCTAGCAAAGAATGGTTTTTCCTCGTCGCAGCTCGGGACTGTCGGCCAACCGAATAGTATATATCCTTTAATCTTACATAACAATGTATCACGTTCTGTCTCTTTTGCGATGTCCTTAAAACAAATAGGCAGTGACTCCTCTACTAAGTTTAAATAATCTACAGTGTCAACGAAGCGACCCTCTCGAGGTAACGGTAATCGCGACAACGCGTCAGCCGGACCATTGTCCGCCGATCGCACAAATTCAATTTTAAAATCATAAGCAGCCAGGCGTGCCGCCCATCTTTGTAGACGACTGGCAGCCGTCTGAGGGATTCCCCCTTTTGCCCCAAAAATATGAGTCAGAGGCTGATGGTCAGTGCGTAGCGTAAAACGCCTTCCATATAAAAATTGGTGATGTTTGGTGACCCCGAAGAGAATGGCCAGCGCTTCTTTATCGAGCTGGCTGTAGTTGCGCTCGGGCGCGCTCAGCGTGCGCGACACGCAGCTGACGGGGCGCTCGCTGCCGTCCGAGTAGCGGTGCGCCAGCACGGCGCCCAGGCCGTACGCGCTGCTGTCCACTGACAGCACCAGTTCGCGTCCCTCCTCGTAATGTGCTAATACGCGCTCACTCAGGAGTAATCGCTTGGTCTCCACAAAAGCCCTATCACACTTTGAGTCCCATTTCCAGCCGCTATCCTTTTTTAATAAGTTGTGCAATGGTTGTAATAAGGTGCTCAAATTAGGAATGAACCGCCCGTAATAGTTGACCATCCCTAAAAAACTTTTTAATTGAGACACGTTTTCTGGTCTAGGTGCGCTGGAAATGGCCTCCAGTTTCTCGGTATCCGGTCGTAAACCTTCCTTATTAATAATAAATCCTAAATACTTCACACTATCTTGTAAAAAATTGCATTTGTTTAGTTTAACAGTAAGTCCCATGTTACGTAACCTTTCTAGTACGGTTCTCAGATTCTTCATGTGATCAAGAGTGTTAGATCCTGTCACACAAATATCGTCTAAAAACACTACACACCCTGGCACTCCGCGCAGCGTCTCTTCCATAATTTTTTGGAACTTTTCCGGAATAACTGACAACCCGTATGGCGTACGTCTATACACAAAAGTACCCATATGCGTAGTTATAGCTGTGTAGGGTTGCGAGTCATCCGTTAACATACTTACACTATTCATACGCATGTTTTAAATCAATCTTTGTGAATTTATCTCCCCTACTAAGGTTTGCAAATAGCTCCTCGATACGTGGCAATGGATAATAATCTCTCTTTAACTTTGGATTGATAGTTATTTTATAATCCCCACAGATGCGTATGTCTCCGTTCTGTTTGACCACGGGCACTATAGGCGTCCCATAGTCGGAGTAGTCGACGCGGTAGATGGAGCCGTCGGCCTCGAGCCGCTCCAACTCCCGCTCGACGCGCGCGCGCAGTGCCAGCGGCATGGGTCGCGCTCGCACGTACACCGGTTCTTTATCAGACAGCTGTAGTCGTATGGGCTGTTTACATGTACCCAATTTATCGCTAAATACTTCTGGGAATTCATTACATAATTTGTTCACCAATTCATCATCTACGATTTCATTGAGGTTTATTTGCGTTATCTTTAAAGCGCGCATCCAATCTCGTCCTAACAAAGGCCGCGCCCCATCCTTAATAATGTATAATCGTAATGAATTAGCTTTCAATTCGCCTAGACAAACGTCCACCTCAATGTAACCGAGTGATTTAATTCTTGAACCCGAGTAACAACGTAAAATTAAATTATCTGGTACAATCTTTTTATGCGGAAACATGCGTTGGTACATCACCTCACTTATTGCTGATATACGACTACCTGTGTCCACTTCACATTCTATAGCAATGTTATCAACCGTCACTTTGATAAAATATGGTTTGTTACCTCGAGCTGCGACGTCCAAGTTGAACATACCGTCATCCGATTCGTCGCTCACATAATTCTGCTGGCCGCCATTACCGCGCCCTTGTCTACACATTACTTTCAAGTGTCCTTTTTTCCCGCACTCATCACAACTGTAATTTTTAAACCGACACCTCTCGGCCGGGTGTGGCTTGCCGCAGCGCCAGCAGGCCCGCACGCGCCCGTCCGCCGAGCCGGCTCGCGCGCCGCCGCCGCCCGCGCCTCCTGCCGGCACGGCCCCGTCGCCGCCGCCGCCGTGCGCCCGCGGCGCCCCGCGCGGCCGCGTCCGTGCGCCGCGCGCGTAATGCAGGCCTTCGCCCGCCTCGCCACCCGCCGACTTTGCTGAGTCTGTCGCCGCCGTCGTCGTGGTGGTGCCGCTCACTTCGGCATGCTTCTCCGCTGCCTCGAGTGCCAGCGCCAACTCCACTGCCTCTTTGTACTGCACTTTTTTTTCAGCGAAGATTCTCGATCGCATTACGTCACTTGCCAGCCCTGACACAAACTGGTCGCGCAAATTCTCTTCAAGCGTCGAGCATGACTTGCATTTTCCGAAACTGCACGTAGCTGCCAGGTGTTTCAATGCCTGCAGGTATTCCGTGAGGGACTCGCCCGGACGCTGTCGGCGCAACCTGAACACGTGCCGTTCAGCGATCTCCGATCGTTGCGGTTCCAAGTGTTCCGTCACTAACGCTACTAATTCGTCATAAGTTTTGCTCTCCGGAAAACTAGGTGAACACAGATCACACATAAGCGCATACGTTTCTTCGCCTACGACCGTTATTAACATAGGCACTTTCAAGTCGTTATCGATTTCGTTGAGTTTTACGTACTGATTTACCCGACGAATATAAGCTGGCCACTGTTTCGAACTCAAATTGAAAGGTTCAATTTTACCGATAGGCATTTTGACAATCGCGAAACCAAGTAAATGAAAAAGAAATTTCAACAAAATCCCGTTCTCGTCGCCAATGTAACATCAATAAAACACGGAGGTCAACGACAGACTGGTATATTCATAATTCCCGCTAATAATGAACAACTGTCAAAAAGCCCGCCAAAACGCATACAAGTGACCACAGATGTCACAAATGCTATAGAGTGGCAACCACGTACCAGAAGGACTGATGACCTGATGAGAGCCACGGGAATGTGATGGATGCGAGATGCACAGAACTTGTCGTTTTACCGTCACTTAGGGGAGGCCTATATCCAACAGTGGACGTTTTTCGGCTGAAATGACGAGTATGATAATTTTGAATTTAGATACTGTACTAGCAGTTTTATGTTTAGATGAGTCAATGCATGGCCGTAAATGAAATAAGGTATTTAGCCATTTGATCAGGACCATGCCCGGGTTGACGAAGAGAGAGAGAGAGATTTTTTCATGATAGAACATTGCACCTTTGAGAGAAAATTGTTTTCATAATCGAATGGGTCCTAAATGACTATTTCTATAATACCGAAATATTTCTTTCATTTGTTTTTTGGAAGAAGTCCCTTCTGAATCTTTCATCAGGTAAATCTATTTATGGCTGTGATTGTACCAATTTTCGTAAACGCTTGTAAATTAACTCACCCTTCGCCGCCCAAATGTAAATTTCCCTAAATTTCTTTCATTTCAATCCTTTTGCGAAATCAGGAAATTCAAATCGCGGTTTTAATTTAGAAAAAGATTTTGTAAAAAAATATCATTTTGTTCATAAATTTTTTAATGGGGAAATTAATTTTGTACTGTAATCCAAAATGGGATTAAATAAACCTCATACAATATTGTGAAATAATGTTTCAAAATCAATAGCAATTCAATTAAAACCTATTCTGTATTTCGACTATTGATAAATTGAAATAGCACAAAAGGAGACTGAAACGATTACATACAATCTTGGGCCTAGGTGTAAGAAGATGAAAGTGGTGTCAATTAATAGCTTATATATTATCAACTTTTCACTGACAATTCAGCGGATTTTGTCAATCTGAGAACAGAGATATAAGAAATTGAGTAAAAGTGAAGTTATGTGACAATCTTTAACTAACAGCTCATTCCTGAAGTGCAAAATATGTTCTTTTGCACTTATATTATATTTATTAGAAAATATTTGAAAAATCATAATAAATAAATGAACGTCAACGACTTCAAGCGTTAGGTAAGCGTTAGCACTTTGAGCCAAGTTCCAGCACGCGTGACAAACACAATCACTACTGTACTTACCTAAAAATGGAACATTTTTATCAATCTTCAGCTACATAAACACTACCTAATTCATGAATCCCCGACCGGTCTTATGAGACCGCGCTGTTATTGTTTTACTATTGTGTCTCGTTTCGCGGGTATGTACTATTGTGTATGAGGGTATTCTAACATTATTTGATAAATAAATAATTCTTTGCCATAGCTGTGAACAATCTCTATAGGCCTTCTAACTACATGTATTTTAAACCGGCCAGGATGGTAGCTGGTTAGATGAGGTTATATTTACTTACAGACTGAGGTGCAAGCCATTGCCGAATTACACACAACACAACAGAACACGAAACGAGTGAGCAAACAAGAACAGTCGGCAACTGTCAGTGACATAGACTAAAAATAAGAAAAAAAATAAGCGAGATTTGAATCGATAATCATTAATATGGGTTTTTCAGTAATTAATTGATATTTGATTTATTGATATGTACATAGTTGAAGTCGAAGACTATATTGCATAATTACAGTGCATTTAATCACATTGAGTAATTTTTTTAGTGCAAAAGTTTTATTTTCGTAACTGTGTAATCGATTACTGAATCGATATCTCACGAAAACTATCTTTCTCATATTTCTCTGCTTCTAGAATGTGAATTGAAGTGATTTTTCATATTCTTAAGTAAAAAAATATGACTAATTTTTTGGATCTTATCTCAACTTCGTACTTTTGGGCCTACCGTTTTCCATCTCCTTTATAACACACATGACTTGTATATCGTACTAGCTTCTGCCAGCGGCTTCGCCCGCGTGATAGTCGTAAATTAACTACAGGAAACATACACACGAAATGAAGAGTCTATTTCAAAAATCGAAATGCCTGTATTCGTTTGAGCGCGAAGCAGTGACAAACATGCATACAAACACATATACACATCTCACACACAGCCACACATAAACATACATACGACAACATACCTTTATAAAATTAATTGGGTTTAAATAATTATACATATAAATTAATTTTGTTTACAATTTTCATACGAGTACAAACAGTTTCAATATGTGCTTAAATGCTACAGCTTATGTTATGCAATAAACAAAAGTACATAATATATACCTCTTAATATGTACGAAGCTAAGGTTGTTTAATTAAACGCCGTTGTAATTATAATAGGGAGTGCGCTCAATAAATTAGACATAAAACAATGCTACCGAGGCCCAATAAAATGAAGTATTTCAGAGTTTCATACTGCTTATGGAAACAGCTGTGTTTGCATTACCATCCTATTGGGGTTGCCTCCTAGCCTTACTCATCATCTGCCTAGCGTTTTCCTAATTATATTGGGATCGGCTTCCAGTCACGCCGGATTTAGCTGAATACCAGTATTTTACGAGGAGCGGCTGCCTACCAGACCTCCACAACCCATTAACTGGGGTAACACGGTACTTCATGGCAAGTCTAGAGTCAGATTTACTGTCTTTTGACTATCCGTAACGACTACCAAACATCTACAAATGACAGCCGGGACCTACGGCTTAACGTGCTTTCCGAGGCACGGAGGAAACTCGTTATGTTAAGGTAGTCACCCATCTACAGACCAACCTTGGCAAGCGTTGCTTAACCTTGAAGATCGACCCGTGCGGCTATTATTATCTAGCCACGAGCTTCTCAAAGATAGACTACCTAGTTCAGATGATCCAAAATCAATAAAACTGAGCTGAATTAATATTCAAAAGCCAGACCTTCTTTTGACCCAAAGATTGACTGGCCCAACTATGGATACAATAAGTGTATGTATTCAAATATAATTCAGTTTTTGAATAGAATAATCAGTCTGATAATGTTCCCACTGGTGGGTCAAAGACCTACCCTTTAAAATTAGGGATTGGGTCGTAATCCACCACGTGAACCAAGTGCGGGTTGGTAGATGTCATATTATATCTTCTATTTTTTGGTTACAGTTTTAAAAGCAGTGCCTAGTTTTATCCGCGTACTACTCACAGGCCCGCCGCTAGCTATTTGGGCGCCCGCGTGCAACACCGTATAAGGCGCCCCTGTTTAATTTTTTTTTTCTTTTTTGATGGGGTATATTACCAATGACTTCTCCCGCTCTAGGGCGGAACGGGAGGGCGTGTCAGACTTTTACTGACTAAAACCACACGCTGACACACGCATGTCCCTACTTGCCATTCCAAGATAGGCCCTGCTAGACCACTACAGTGCCACTACAGTTTTGCTGACATCTCTTCGAGGTGCTCGTGGAAAACTTCGCGGCGTCGATTACTCAGGCTCGATCTAATTGAACGGTCCTTTTTTCCTTTCGGAACCTTCGCTGGTCGTCTTCAGGGGCTGGAAATCGAATTAGGGGTCTCGGCGGCTGGGGCGTGAGGATGTCTGTCCCTTACGCGTGCGATCGCCTCCTTCGTTAGCATTATTACTTCGTAGAAGGAGACGACCGCCTGTTCTACCGTGCCCACTGAGCGATCCACACAATGAGTCACCATTGTGTGGATCGCCCAATGTCGGGCGTTTCTTCCTCGTGAATCAGGTGCAGGAACCTTCTGTTCTTACCATGTCCGGTGAAGATCTGCATCATGCAGAAAATGAGGACGCTGTGATATCTTTCCAGCCACTCCTCAAAAAGGGGAATTACTGTTATAATGATGGCGTCAGTAGCTGAGATGAGATTCCGTCGGAACTCTGTTTGCATGCCGCGACTTGTCGTGTCAGCGGAGTGTCACCCTGGCGTTGCATCTCCACGCATAAATCGTGCATGCAAGGATGTTGTCTCCAGATCCCATGGTGGCAGGCCAGCAAGGAGACCCGCCGCGCGCCGCTTCACGGGAGACCGTGCGGTATCCCCGAACCATCCGGATGGCATGACCCTCTGGCAAGCGTTTAGCTTGGCCGCCAGCCGTTTTCGCAGTGACGGCGCCCACACTGGCGTCACGTAAAGGGCCATGGACCGAACGATCTCCACGTAGAGCCTCCGGCAGGCGGCGTCTGGACCCCCTAGGTTGGGCAGGAGCACGATAGGGCAGCCCCAATCCGTTCCAATTTGGGACCCACACATCGAAAATGATCTTCAGTTCAAATTATACATACCCAGTTATGTTTTATACTTTCGTAATGCGAAGCTTCAAACGTTTCTGTTTATTTCACGACGTAGCCGCTGGCTTGTTTATTTTTTTCAAGTTGGGGGCACCGTGGTCACTTGTTCAAGTGGTTTTGGGTTTCACGCGCCAATGGTACTAACGCATATAATAAATCATATGACTTGTAAACATATATTTGAAACCTCATCGGCTCTTTAGAAATCAAGCCAGCGTAAAATAAAAATATATTAGAGATGCAAATTATGACAATGTTTCATTTTTGGCGCCCCCTTGATGACGGCGCCCGCGTGCGCCGCACGCGCTGCACGCCCGCACGCGGCGGCCCTGACTACTCATAGCTAAGTCGGAGTCTTTACCGCTGGGATACACTGCTTTGAATATTTCAAAGATAAAATTTACTCGACAACCGAGACAGTTCATTAAAAGGTCTCTACACTAAAAAGTTGCCACCCATCGATATGCTGACCGAGGTAACAACAACTTAACTTTCCAGAACTATTGTTCTAGTTTGCAGGAGATATATCTATTGATCTATCTCTTGCAAGCTAGTGTTGCGCCATTCTAGGACACGTCGGTTTCCTTAAAACGTTTTCCGTCACCGTTTTGAGAGTAGGCCTAGTATTGAAATAACGTGCTACTCGTAGATTAGTCGGAGTGTTTACCACAGGATTACTACTGCACTTAAATATTTCTTACGAATTTCAAAGATGAAATTTTCACGACAGCCAAAATCGCTGGTTTAAAGGTTCTGCGAGGATATAAAAAAGTTGCCATCCATCGATATGCTGACCGACATAACTGCAACTTAACTTTCCAGAACAATAGATCTATCTCCTACAAGCTACGTGCCTCTGTTTGCATTAATACCGTGCAATGTGCACGACTAGGCGTTTCGGAAGCCGCAACTGTGACGTTGCAATGCAAATGAACGTAAAAGCGAATTTGTGTTCCCCAATGCAAAGCGCTTATAAAGGGTTTAAATTTGCAATTCTATTATAAAAGCGATGCAGATAATACGTTGAAATGTAAAACCGATTGGATGGCCGTCGAGTGAGTATGTGGATGCGTTGATAACGTTTGAACTGTGCGCTTGGACACGACGCCGTATTTACTGCACTAAGCCCCACTGATGGCTGCATATTGCCGTCGCTGTTTCAGTTTGTACTCATTTGTGACACTTTATTTTATACTAATTTATCCATTTGCTTTGTTATTATTTATTTTGTAATTCATTTAGGAATTGTAAAAGCATTTTTATGCTGGTATCTGACAATGACACCTAAAATATTGGTAGGAAATTTGTTTGACAACGAGTCAGTGCATTTGTCACACGGCTTAGTTCATGAATCCCCGACCGGTCCTATGAGACTGCGCTGTTGTTGTTTTATTATTGTGTCTCGTTTTGTGGGTATGTGATAGGTTAATAGAGTCTGAGCTGAGTTCGCAAGTCGAGCTGATTAAAACAATCCCCTTTTTTCTGTCGGCAGCCGCGTGGTAAACGCTGCTTTAGGAACTACCTCACAGCTCGTTGTGAAGTGACCAAAAGCCTACATCATAATAAATCACTTGCGCAGTCCGGAATAGTTTGTTTATTGCTCGTTACCCACTCATCGCCCACAAAATAGGGTATCTGGAAAGGAATTCCGCTTGAATGTGATGATGCCGTTTGATCCGAAAATAAAATAAAACGAAGTGAAAATCCTAATCAAAGTTTAGTTAATATTCACCCCTACTTTCCTTGTCCCCCCGTTTGAAAGTGTCGTGTACATTCAAGAATTAAACTAATCTTGGCTATTATTTTCAAAGTATAGTACACTATACAATAATGGCAATAACTAATCCAACAACAATAAATCAAGATTAAAAACCATCCAAAATTAACATTAATAAAAAATTCCGTCCATAAAAACTTTCCTAATCGCATTGGTCCCTTCAGACAAGATAATTTGCTAGACAGTGATAAATTAATGAGTAAATAAAGCATTGATAACGATCGGTCACAAAAACCAGTTGGTAAAGAAACCCCTGCTTAAGGAGAAGCCATGACAAATGAAGGCTACAGAAAAAAATAATTGCGCCATTTAAATGCCACCTCAAGCTAAGTTGGACAAATTGACTCTTCCAGCCGTTTTTGTTTAAACTGGTATTATTCTTGTTGGAACTATAAAATTATTTTACAGGGATTGTAGTCTCTTTGACGTGGTTAGACTTTGTAGATTTAATATTTCGTTAGTCTATGAGCTGGTTGTATTTTGTAGATATTCTGCCCTGGGCAGAGTATGTCGACTTCGCGGCCTAGTAACAGTAATTTTATTTTTATAAATAAAATATAGTTATTATTCAAGATTTTTGTTTTGGCAAACCGTTTTTTAAAAAAGCTTTATTATTTTACGTATGTTTCTAATAATTTTGTGGCGTAATTTTGTAGATATACATGTTTGAAATCGTAAGTTAGGATCAGATTCGTGATTTCTTTTATCATGACTAATTTATTTTTACCCAGCGGTTGATCATATGGTCAATTTTAATAAAATAATTTTTGGTGGTGTTTTCTTCTGTATTGAGATTTCCAGAGGTTTAAAATTAGCACGACCTTTCCTTAAAGTGCCTTATTGAATCTTGTTGAATGCATCTTTACAAATTGGTCCTGCAAGTGTTTTCTCGCATAAAGATCTTTGATACAAAACGAAAAGCCCCCTCTTATTCTTCTTCTTCTCGTGTCAATTCACCTGGAAAGCTCTATCGTTGGCCTCGCATAGGTCGTTAAAGGGGCAGGTAGTTGGGCATGCTGGGCAGGAAAGGAGATGATGCATATCCTGTGAAGGGGCTCCACACTCGCACGGTACTTGTGATAGGTCGAGGAAACCCCATTTGCCAACCTGAGCCTGCAGTCGGTCCCCTAAAGAACTTGCACACATGGGGCATTGTTCTAAAGAGTAGCAACATACTGGAGGAACACGAGTGGGTTTTAGTCAGCAAAAATTTAACAGTTTTCCTCGCCAGAGAGAGTATACCCAGAGCGATAAGAGACAATTAAAGATTTCCCACCTGTATAAAAAGCCACATCGTTAACGATCAATACTAAATTACTGACACTCAGTCAATGACATTATCTATATAAAGACTTATTAACCCCGATACGGTTTCTAATTGATCGATAACATAGGAAAAAAGTGTAGCAATTATGATTCACGCTCGAACCTAGGGATGGCGATTCTTCCTAAAGAAGATCGATTTTTAAATCGATTCGATTCGAAGTCTATAATATATAATCGATTTTTTTTTAATAAATTTGACTCACACCAGTAATAACTCCTGCGTTTTGGGTGCGTACACAAATATGTAAACTCTCATACACAAGACACCAGGATTCTTGAAACCTATCTGTGATATACAAATATTTCTTCCGTAAGAGAGTCGAACCTGCGATGCAGCGCAGCAGCTAATCACTCAACCTCTACACCAATTGTATCGTCAAAAAATTCAGTAATAAATGGTATTCTAATAGATTGAATCCTTAGTTACCCTGCAGATACTGATTCCTATAAAAGTAAGGTACAGATGATCCTACAAGGCACTTGTGTTTCATGACTGGTGAATAATCAGGCGTACTTGTACAACATTTATATATAAATGAGCTTGAGGAAAATAGGTTCTCTGAACATTTTTAAGTAAATATTAATACTGGTTACATTCCGCAGAAAAAAAAATCGAATCACTATCGATTCTTTGCCTTACCGATTTCAAAATCGATTCTTTGACTCGCCGATTTCACATCGCCATCCCTATTCCAACAATACCTGCCACTTACGACTAGGTCAATAAGCAACATTATGTAGGCTAATGTAATTAGGTCCACAAACGAACACTTTGTAACGTCACGTGCTTAGGCCACTTAAAAAAACTGCAATAGCGTGGTCATGTACAATACAACGCGACGATTATGAAATCGTTTACGTAGAAACTGGCACAAATTATATTTATTCAAGTACCTATGGGTAACGTAATTTGTATGTTTGGTAGTACTAATGAAAAGCTTCAAGCTTTGCTGGGTTAATGTAGGGTTTCTGCTTTTTGAGTTTTTATTTAGAACTGCTATTATAGAAATTGTGGGGGAAACTCTTTTTCTTTTCTTTCAAATGAAACTGTTTGCTTGAACATTAAAAATTAGTTTATCGCGTAAATAAATTTATTTAATTTGAGAGCAAGGAGTGTTAGAGTTTTACCGACTAAAACTCATAGTCCTTCATTTGCCCTAAGCGTTCTTGGGCTTAAAAAATTACCTACCTAATGTATGACCGAGTAGACCGAGTACGAGTCGTAAACTACGCGTAGTGTTCAACGCGCGTCTCAGAGATGTCAGCAAACTATACTTTTCGGGCCCAGCTATGTCCGATACCTGTTCGGGCCACGAGATTGTTTTTAAATATTTATTATCCTCGGTCCTGGAACGCAAAGACAACTAAAGGACAAAGATGGATTTTAGTTGATGACAGTCTGACATTCTTGCTCTGTCTTGGAAAATTAGAAGAAGTCATTTGATGATATCCCACATTAAAAATTATTTTTCTTTCAATATAATATCTATAAATACATAGAAAAATAAATTAAATTCAAATCCAATAAATTTAATACTGCAAAACAATAAAATAAAGGAGGATGCTCAATAACTAATAAAGCAAGGTCTAATTTTCTAAATGCAAACATTCCTCTTTGTCATCGAACCTCCGGCGGCCACTTCAATTAGGTCGACCAGCTTCAGGCTACACTGCGCTCGGCCAACTATTTTATATTAATTTGCATAAAATCAAATATTCAGTAACAGATTGGGTAGCTGTAGAACGTCGAAATTGCCTTTCCCTAAGAATGCTTGTTAGAGATAGCGCGCGGGCCACTTCTCTTGTCTCGTCTCCGCAGCTAATTTGTTTCTCACGTATCTAGTCTACGGTATTGTATGAAAATGAACGCATGTAATGTTTCAGCATAGTTGGTGCAGTGAAAGAAAGAAAGAAAGAAAACATATTTATTAGACACATCATGATTGATCAACAAACAAATAATTGGCTGCTGAGCTGCTTGTTGGTTCGATTCCCGCATGGAACAATAAATCTACAGGCATACAGGCCTACAGATAGATGTTCCAGATCTAGTACCTAGCACTCAACATACAGGAATAATTCTTAGTATCACCCGCATAATTATAGAAATAACGCCTAGAATGGGACCATGTTTAAAAAAAAAAAAATTGGTTCGCGTGGAGACTTTTTCATTCGCGGGTTTTGGTGGTGACGCCGCTATCGCTTCGTTTATTGGTAGCGTTTTTTTATAAAATTCACTTCGAAGAGGCATCGACAGAGAGAATATATAACCTGGCAACTAAACTGCTCATGGGCACCCTCCTTTAGAGCATGAAAAGCTATGGAAAACGGGCTAATCCTCCATTTCCCAGACCTGTGGCGATTGGAGTGCTCTAGTGCAATATTCAGACAAAGTCCTAAGCCTAGGGGTATGTTGTTACAGTTTCTGAGAATACTTCACAGATTACCTACGGTTCACGAGGTTTCCTTTGTCGGTGCATGTGTGACGTAGATACTGTTTTGTATATGACGTGATAGCTCTGATGAAATCTCTGGAAGTAGTGGTCGTAGGCCATCTTTGCTTATCTTGTATTAGTCGTAACTGGAAACCAGAATCAATGGAGCCTCTGAGGCAATACTCGATGAGGAGTAAAAATTCAATTCACCTATCTTGGATCCCATTCTAAAACAGTCGGAAAAAAGTCATACGACAGGGGAGTAACGAAAGCTCATCACTATCATCACGACGGTATAACGCATGCTCCTGTGTGTTTCGTATCCATTGGATTCCAAATAACCCATACCATCTGGACATGGTGATCGATGACCTCATCGATCTACAATAGAAGGTCTTCCAACGCTACGTCTTCCGTAGTCACCTCTTCAGAAGATTTCAGTTCCAACTTTTATCTGTTATGCTACCTACTAATTAATTTTGGAGATTCTTCAAAACGAAAATCCCAAGCAAGCTATTATCATATTCATCAATTTCAGTAAATCTACTGCCCTCGTACACCAGTATTTTTCTCACCAACAATCCTTCAAACTTCACTTTAACCAATAAAGATTTATTTACCAACCCGCATACTTCAAGTACTGCAACACTTCAAACTTAAGGAGTGACAGGCAGGGGTCTAAAGTACCCACGTTTGCCGTAAGCTAGGTCTGAGAGACCCCTCTACCCCAGTACAGTAATCCGATCTAGCTGAATTATTTCTGCTCTGTGGTTTTAGGGCTCTAAGTCATAAGTACCAACACGTCAGTACTTAAAATTTCAACTCAGTACTTACCACAACTTTAAACTAGAATTTGCTTTTTACACTTCACTTTTCGTTTTTATGAAGATTTGTAGTATGAAGAGGGTAAACTGTCAGTGTAAGAAAAACCTTCTAAATGTATTTTCAAAGGGTTTTTTGGAGAAAATGGAAAGAAAACTCAAAATGAAACTTTGTCCTATTGTTATAAAATATTGTTGTATTCGTGTTCTTACTTTTTTTTAATTTGTTTGTGCTTTGGTGTGTGTTCTGTGTTGTATCAAATAAACGTTTATTCTATTCTATTCTAAGTGTACACTTGTTACTGTGAAAGTCCGATATTAGTGAATTACAGATGCAGCGGTGTAAGTCGATCATCCTCAATTTCGATGGTGTAAATTAAAAATTGTTCTTTATTTATACTTTCATCGGACATATCCCGGTGAGGGCAAGCGTTGCTTATACCAAGGGGATTGACCAATGCGGCTGTTGATTACGTAGTATCTAGTTTATTTTTTGTAATTTACCTAATAACTGTTTACAAAATATGCGGGGGGCACAACACTCCCTCAAGCTAGACCCGTTCTCCCGTTCACAAAAAGTTAGAAGTTACACTTCAGTTTTTTTTTTATAATGTATTGCTGTACAGATTATAAATAATCATATAAATCATCACTATACATTACTTCCCACCCGATACGGCCTTACAAAATAAAAGCAGAATTTCTCCAAAATGGATTCCCCAACTTTCAAATAATTCAATAATTTCACCTACATCACTTCCCAGAACCAAATAGCCAATCTATTCAGAGCAAGACCGCTCGAGTCACGACATAAACTGCACTCTACAAACTATTTTATCAATTTTCATAAATCCAGTGTCCCAGTAACAGATTGGGGTACTAGGGAACTATGAATTAGTAGAGAACCGCCCGTTTGCGGTCGACGAAAAACTACCAAACTTCATTGGCACGGAATCAAAAGCTGATTGCTATAAAAAATGGGTGAATGCAAGTCGTACTTGCATTCACCGTTAATTCCGTATTGTATGGGAAATCATTCATACATTTATTAATATTGAAGTTAAAGAAAGTACATACATAGTTTTTACAAATCAAGTTTAAAAACAGTTAACTTGATTTATCAGAAATTATGGAAAATTAGGTTTTTATTATATTTATTATCAAAGCTGTCCGGGTAACGCTGCGTCAATTTACAACAAAATAATATATCTTGAACTCAAATCTTCATTATAAATATTTTTCAGATCTTTTAAAATTATTCTGTCGCTTTTCTACCATCGGACAACCCAACGTACGGCAAGTATAATATTCAGCCTCATTGCTAACACCTCTACAGTCTGGATGAAGCATGTTGCCTAGTCGTTTATACCGGGTACATCATAGGCTGGAACAACTGCCTGCTGCGATCTTCCCGTCCGATTATAATTAGGTGTGTTTAAGGCTAGAGTGAATAGGCTCTTAATAAACTTTCTTTGCTTCACTATCAATGATTGCATCACTGCTTATCATCGGGTGGTATCGTAGTCAAGCATTAATTTATATTATTTAAAAGAAAGGGCCTAAAATGTTCTACTACCATTCAGCTTGGTTAGGCTTGAGCCTAGCCAATCGTCTGTTTACTAACATTTAAGTGCGTTTATTTCCCTTCGCTACTCGTCAGGCCACTCGCTAGCTTTTTGGCGCTAAGCTACCAGTAAGTTTTCAGCTTCAGCAATAATTGTACCAAATAACTGTAAACCCCATATTGAAGTTATACTATAAGTGTTCCGTGTTTCTAATTTTAGCACGGAACCTCATAAAACTAAAGCATACAATGTGTTTCCTCATTAATGTTATTAGGTTTCGACATTCGCCTTATGAATTCTGCTGGTGATCTTGTAATTGAATTTGGTTCGCTTTTACGTTTCACCGAAACAATAACAATGCTTGCAATACTGGCTTATGAGGGAAACTAGTTAGTTCGAATTAAAACGAGGTATGTGCTAGATTATTTTATGTTTTTCTCTTGTTTCGTGGGCGACAGGTGAATGTATGTCCGTTAGTCGCAGGGTATTCTGCCGCATTGCTGCACTTTCAACGTACTGAGTTGCTATTTTTTTACATGTACACTTTAGTGTACAAATTTAAGGTAAGTGGATCATGGAAAAGCCCTAAAGTTAAGTTTTAGAAAGCTTTTTCAATTATAGCTTAGTACCGGATACCATGGCTAAGTAGCTCAACACAAAAATGACTAACTAAATCATACAAAATATTAGTTTATTGTTTTTTATTAAATAGAGCACTTCCTTTAACAAGCAAAATAATTAATGACAGGATTGGTAGTTATTAATTCTTAAAGTAATCAAATGGACACAGCTGGCGTCCCTCCCAATCCTAAATCACAGTCACACCCTTAGCAAATAGATGGCCATTCGAAATGTTAATCCGAAATAATTATATATTCTATTTCGCATTAAGATAATTGATAACATCGGTACATAAACTAACACCTGGCCAAACTAGTACCTAGAGCAAGTCAATATTGTAATTACCTGTGGGCAGCAAGGATAAAGCAGATGATTTTGTAATGAACCACTTTATACAAGATATCGTTACGAGTATATACACATATTAACGATCTGTTCCAACTTCACACAGGTGTTACCGAGATTATCTAAAGACTTTAAAATTTTTGGTTTTTTTTTCTACGAAAAAAACAGAGGCGGACTTTCTGAGTTTTTTTTTTACCCGTGAACTCTTGGGTTATGCAAAATAGTAGTAGGTGAAATAAAAGACAAGGAAAAATTAAAACGAGGCGACTATATCAATCATAAAGACAGTGTTGTTACCTAATTAATTCCATAAATAGGTACTGGTTAACAATGATTAGCTTAAATATGCAAAATACAACACTAAGCCTTTTAGAAAGAACGAAAGTAACATGAACAGTTACATTGCACTTATCAAATGTTTACCTAAAAACTTGTTTCTTTTCATTCAAATTAGTCTTACTAGCACAATAAAAAAATTGCCACAAAAATTCAGTGCTTTTGTTCATTACAGTCAAAACAATAAAAACCCATCTACCAATCAGCCTTACACAGGCTGCTGAGCGGCATGACAACAGTAGGCTACTAATTTGCGTGACAGCCGTCGAGCAGGCTACAGTAATGAGCATATGCGACATACAAACATGTCGCCTAGCAACATAACTCATCCCATAACGTATGGTAGCCCATAAACAGAGGCGCTTTATGTAAGTGCACCTTCCGCGTCACAATCCCACTCAATCCTAAGTGATAGTTTCTGTCTCTCTCTACTTCGTAATTAATTATATCATCTTATACGATCTTACTTCAACTTTGTGGAGCAAACCATTTCTGTTTATTAATGCCAACCATTATTCAACGGCAGCCGCAGATGAAGCAAAACGAGGGAACGTTCTTGAAATATATTCATCTTGTCTCGTTAAAAGTAAGTTGAGTTTGAAACTTGACTTTATGATAGTTGTCGTTTGTTTTTAATTCTTCAATCTGGTTGGTAACTGTGTCTTTAGTTTTCGTATTTTTAAGTAAAACTTCTTTTTTAAGATTTCTGTATCTAAGTCAGCCAAAAACGGAAGTTATTTAGGATTACTTTTTGTACGTTCTGTTCTATCAAGACCTATTTGTATCAGGAGGTATGAAACAGAAATTAAAATACTTCTTTTTGCAATTCGGAGGAAGGAGGATTTGCAAGGAAAAACCTTGACTCGATTCGAAAATTGAACTATGTAAATAGATTTATACGGAACGATGTGTGAGTCCGATTTGAACTTGAAGGGTTTTTTAATAGATAGGCTAGCACTTGACTACTGTCTTACTTGGTGTTAAGTGGAGCACGCTTGCCTATATGACCTTTGCTAACCTGCCTTTACGACCCTAAGGTTGTAGCTATCATGGAAAAACATTTAAGTACCTACTCTGGCAGGGAATTCTATTCCTTCGCTGTATTCACAATAAATGTGCTCCCAAAACGTGTTGTATAATTGGTAGAATTTCCATCATGTACGCGTGGCACATCGCCGTAATTCTAGTGATCCGATGATGGACCGGGCTTGGCGAAATTAAATTATGCAATTCCGATGCACACTCTCCGAAATGTAAACGATAGAAATCTGACAGGCTAGCAACTCGGTGTCGATGTTCAAGACTAAGTTTTGATTCGATGAGTGCATCATTGCCGATGATATTATTGGCTTGCTTCTCAATCGGCTGTGGGGCATCAAGCTTGTATTTGGCAGATCATCTATCCAAAAGATGAGAGATGTTGTATTAGGTATATACTATACAACATAATCGAATTTGTAAAAAATGCAGACTACAAATCAATCTACTTAGCCTTTTCCCAGCCATGTTGGGATTGAATTCCAGTCTAACCGGATACAGCCAGATCACATATCAGAATCTTACGTGAAGTGACTGCCTGTTTGACCTTCACAACCCTGCAATTGGTAACCGGATACTTTTTGGTTCGATCGGTACCAGATTTCTTGGTTTTCTATCCGTAACGATTTTCAAAGATCTACAAATTACAGACTCCAAAGCCTTAAGGTAGCATTCGGTTCTTAGCGACCGCGACCGGGTCGCACAACCCACTGCATAATATGGATTTGTATGGCGCACTAAACAAACCAGACAACTGCGTCGCGCGTGAATGCTACCTTTAACATGCAAATACTTTTGGCTACAACTGTTTAAAAAATTCACGACAGATTGTTCAATTAATTTTACATCTGATTGATTAATTTCAATGCTTTTGTAAATTAATGAGAACGATTTAACCGCATCATGTTTTAATTAATTTATTGTGGTTACTCGAAAGGTTATGGCAATTTATGAAAACATTGGAACTTATATACGTAAATGTCATTGTTGTACTTTTTAGGGTTCAGTATAAGAGAGGTGCTATTGCTGGTGCCAACGGGACCCTATTACTAAGGGTCCACTGTACGTTTATCCGTTTGCCTATGTGTCCTTCCGTCCGTCCGTCCATCAGCGGTCTGTATTTCTTAGAAGTAGAGTGATGTAAATTTCACAGAATGTGTATTTCTATTTCCGTTACAACAACAAACAATTGAAATTAAAAATATTTTTCCCCCATTTAACATTATTTTGTCAATATTTTTTGTTTTTTTTTATTTCTTTTTCGTTTTTTTTTTTGATTTTTGTTTTTTTAGTACGGAACCCTTTGTATACGAGTCTAATTTACACTTGGCTAGTTTTTATACTGCATGTAAACCAAATTGTGTATAATTTGGTTTACACACAAGCAAAGTACAATTACTTTTATGTATTACTCCCCGACACAACATCATTAAATAAACAAACTATTTACACACGTCCATAATCTATGGAGCACCAAAGTATACTGAACCATGTGACCATATAATTTTATTACTTATAAGTGGGTAGTAGAATAAAAGCTGGTCTTTCATTGCATGGCGAGCGAGCTCAGTCGTATGTGTCCTGCATACTGAACAGAGTGAAACGCGACTACGGTTATGTATTATTTGTTTAATCATTTAGTTGCATGCTAATTAATAATTTCATAATTTGTACTTTTATGTTGTGGTTTTATTCAGTAATTATTTAATCAGTCGTCTGTGGCGTTTTAAAGGGTAATTTTATGACGCCGTCGTGTGAATACGATAGTACGTTTTATTTTTTTTGCGGTTTTATGAATAAAAACATTTGAATAATTTTTATTTGTTTTGAAATTGTTATGGGGTGTTGTAGTCCATTGCTCTGTATGAAGCTAACTTCTACCAGTGGCTTACCTAAAATATTTACTATGATTCCTTTAACTATTTCAAATAGAACGAAATCAATTTAAAAAATCTTTATTCCTGAACCAAATAGGTCGTCGGAGCCTCTTCTTAGTAAGCAATGCCAGTATTAGGAAACTCCTCTATTGCACAGCGGTATACAATTTATTAAATAACCTTGATATAATATCAAGGTTATTTAATAATTGTATATAATAATAATAAAGCACGCCGTAAAACATGATATTTCATGCACATTTATAAAATGATTGACGGTATGTTGTAACGTTTTGATTGCAGCATCCAAGACTGTGTCAGTTTATCAAGGAAGCGTTAGATTTTAATTGGTATCTCTCTCCAATCTATCCGTCGGGGGAATTTGTTATCATAGTTTCTACTGGGGATGTTGTGGCTATGTTTTGAATCTGAGAATATGAAAAATATACTACCAGTTTTGGATACAGTTAGAAAAAAAGAAAGAAAAGGCTTTTATTTAGCACACCGTCACGCATATTGAGGATACAACTGCCTAGAAATTCAAATAAAAAAGAAATAAAAACTGTCTGTCTCATGGTATCCAGTGAAGCATGTAGGTCCAGTTAAGCATGTCAGACAACTTCTTTTGGAGTACAATAAAGTTTATTCTATTTTATTCTGCCTGACGCTCAAAAGGTGGACTGATGACTTGATGAAGGTTGCAGAAATCCGATGGATGCGAGACGCACAGAACCAGTCATTTTGGCGACGCTTAGAAGAGAGGCCAACCGTGGACGTCTTTCGGCAATGATGGCGAAAATGATGATGATGTTGTAGAGCAGTGATGGGCTATTAACAATTAACATTGTACCTACCTGCACTAATACAGTCTACACATAAAATATTCACACAACGATGTGAAAGATTGATAAGCTCACAAAGACTAATCAATTATTATCATCTCCAAATATTGGTAATAGGTTATGAATATTTAGCAAAGGGCCAAACATTTAATTTGAATACAATCCAATCTCGAATCCCTATACAGATTAAAGATAACCTAATCTCTTAATTCTGAACTGAAATCTCTTCCAATTAAAATCAAGGCAAACAAAATCAATATGCCCTTAACATTTAAGCTTCGGTCCCCAATACATAATTAGGTTTACAATAACACTTTAAAAGGTCCCCAAAAGTTTCTTCGTTAGATTCTCTCCCGATAGTATCGTGTGCAAATATCCTGAATGCCTCCACGGAAGTATTCTCGTTTCAGCACCCAGATTTTTAGCACCAACATTTTTGGCACCCAAGCTATTTCCGATTCGGCACCAATAGGTATTTCGGATAGTAGTAACCAATACAAAATCCCAATCCAAAATATCTATTGGTGCCAAATCTGGAATAGCTTAGGTGCCGAAAATTTTGGTGCCGAAAATCTGGGTGCCGAAACGGGAATACTTCCCTCCACGTTTCACCGGACAAGCTACTGTCTGTGCCTAGTTAAGTATCTGATGTAGACCACTCTCCACACAAATAAGTCTCTCATTAAAAATAGCAGTAATGTATAGTATGAATTCTGTTCTATCCGTTTGTTTCTTGGTAGAAACGCGACAAAAGGTATTGCTTCGATCATAATTATTTTAATATAGATGTTTTATTCTTTACGCGTGTTTATCACCTAACTCCTCCTAAACAACTTGACCGATTTGTTAACATTGTGCATTTTGTTAGCACGTTTTAAAAATACAATTGAACCTATACTCTATTTACTATAAGATTAGAAATTTAAAGAATCTTGTTTTACCATCCGTTCAACCGATTTTAACTCTTATTGCGTTGGTGACATGATAAATGACGGCTGCAGAAAAAGTTGGTATTGTAACTACTTTTTTTGCTTTTAATGTCATCCTTATGTCTACGAAATGGAAGTCAAAATCGGTTGAACGGACAGTAACACAAGTTACCTTTTGTTTTCTAATCTTATAGTAAATAGAGTATAGTAGATGGCACTGCATTCGGCTTCTTCATTTTTTTTTCATGTAATGCTAGCTTTCAGGGGACAAACGTCTGTTGGAGTCGCTAGTTATTTATAATAATAATGAGGCCAAGTTGCTGAATAGATTCGAGTTAATATTACAGTTATAATATACACTGATGTTCACTTGATTAAAATGTCTGCGCCAATAATAATACTTTGTTGAAATGCAGGTACACTTTACTTCCAAGTTTTTTCGCTAGGTTCGTCTGGCAATCATCATCTAGGCTGAAAGAGGTCCACTATTGGTCATAGGCCATTCCAAGTATAGCCACAACGACCAGTCGTATACGTCTCCCATTCATGCTTCTTCTAGTACGCAGTGGCCACTCCAGAATCTTTCAAATCTATATAATTTTCTTCTACCTATCTTATATTATCTTTTCTATCTTCTTATAAACCATCGGTTCTTTGTTTATTGTGTCTTGCATACTACGAATTAAGTTTGGCAATACTTGTTATGTCTGTACCAAACCTCGATTATCCTGTGGATATCTTCAATTCCAATTTGACCATGTAAGGTAACTCCAAGCACAGCCCTTTCCGTTGCTCTTTCGGTGAGTTAAACTTTCTGAAGAAGGATATTGTGAATGATAACGTTTCGGAGCCATATGTCATCACTGACAACACGCACTAGTCATACACTTTTGTAAAGAGACACAGACATTGTGGTATGTTAGGCGAGCATATCATCAGCATCATCATCATCTCAGCCGAAAGACGGCCATTGCTGGACATAGGCTCCTCCCAAGCGTCGCCACAGCCACCGATCCTATGCGTCTCGCATCCATCGGATTCCCGCAACCCTCACCTCCAGTCCACCTGTGGGAGAATATAGCACGCAAAAATACCGCGCGAAAATACCACCATCTGTATTGAGGTTAATTCCCAATGTAGGTCAATATCTACACAACTATACTTTGTCTTTGAAAGTTGTAGCAGTATACTCGTAGTACAAGTATGACTTTTGTATCAGTCAGTTGAGTAAATAATTTGTTTTGTGATTGAAAAGTTGAGATTGAATGGGGGGAGAAACGGATTGTTTGTATTATATCTAATTGGAAGATGCTGAGTAGACTCAAGTTTTGAATAGGGTGATTCTGTTAGTTCAGCTTGTTGTAATTGGACAAATGTCAATAGACAAGTAGCTATGGACAAGTATCTATAGATAAGCATCTCTATTTTTTTGTTTTTAAATTTTGTTAGAGAGAAGATATTATAGAGAAGAAAAACACATATTACATAGAAAAAAATTGATAAACGCATAAGAAAAACCTGCTGGCAAACTGCTGTTATCTCTCTGTCACTCAAAGGTTTGCCGGGAGAAAACTCATCGTTGAGTTAAGCTCGCCTTTGTCAAATATAATTGTATTTTGTAATAAGTTTTGTGTACAATAAAGAATTGAGTTGATTGATTAAGAATGAATGAATGGATGTCTTAATTCCGTTTCCACGCTTCTTCATTGCCGTGAAGATACACCACATAAATCACAGACAATATCATACATCTGTTTTAAACATGTATCTGTTATTTATATTTTATTGTGCAGACCTACTACAGTGTTGTCTTTTTAATCCAAAGATTGACTGGTAGAGAATGCCTGATGCATTAAGTGTACCAATAAATAAATAAGATATTATTTTTAATAGACCTAAATATCTGCAATAGTAGTCCCAATAAAAGATTCGATATTTGAAAACATACACAAGGTGCACTACGCATCTCCTTTAAAATTAACCAATACTGAAAATCGGAGAGATACATTATAAATACTGCAATAATCACATTCTCATTATAGCAGCGTTACCGTTAATTGGGGAAAGCCATGCTCAATAACAGGCATTGGGAGGATATTGACCCGTAAGCTGATAACATCGTAACACCATTACATTATATCGAGCAAGCATTAAATTAATATCCTATGATTTACGAATTACGAGTACATATCCCACTAATATTATAAACGCGAAAGTTTGTATGTATGGATGTTTATTACTCTTTCACGCTAAAATTACTTAAGTGATTTCGATGAAACTCGGTACATGGGTAGACCACATCATGGAATAGCATGTATGAAACTTTTGATCCCGGGAATATGTTTCTTCAGGATAATTTACTACTATTATGCGGGCCGCTGGCAGTAACAATTGACGTATATAAGATAAATTATAACGTTCTCTTAAAAATGTGAATAATTCGCAAAATTATTTTCATATTCGTTATCAACTAGTTTAAGTCCCTAATATAAGCAAAATTCCTATTAAAATTTACTAAAATTACATGATGAAAGTGGACAATCGAATAAATTACTATTTTTGAAGAATTTTGGTTAAAGTCGTTCACCGCTGCAGATCTCCTCCAAGTGTCGGCATAACGACCGCTTAAGGTTTCAATGATTTATTAATAATCTAAGATTCTGAATTCAAGCAGTTATAAACAGCAAGCAAACATATGCTTGCTTACTTATACATATAAGTATACAAAAATTGTCAAAGTACACGTTTTAATTAACAGCGCTAGCAATTACCCAAATAGCGCTTAATTTGCAACTCACATAGTATACCGTTTGTAACTACACACATGTGTTTACAAGACGCTCGCGTCGGAACACGGCAATTCCATTTACGAACGCTCCAATGACAATATTTTGTGACGTAACAAACACAGAACGAACATAGACATCCACAATAATCAACATTAATCAACAAAATCTTCTTAAGCAGTAAAAATTTAAATGAATGCATATTCCTTTACAAATTTCATTTAGGGATCCTGTCACTGAGACCGTTTGCCCTCCCATTTTCATCCTAACGAAGTGTTCCTTTAAGTTGTTACTCCCAATTCTCTACGGTATCTTAGGCAAAGAAGGACGGTACCTTTCCAAATCATTTTTCTGCTCCGAATTTAGTCCGCTGTGTATTTAAATTCATTGTCTTTAAGTGACCCGTGTTGAGATACTCTTTTGAGACCTTTTTGTTTATTAGACCGTAAGTAATTTTATCGTAAAAGTATTTCTTGAATAGTTCGGGTAAATATTATGGAAAGCTATTAAATTGGGTCGTGGTAAAGTTGAAACTTTTTGCTTTACACACTGTTATAAGCAGCCTTAATGCGCAAATATTTTCCTGCTGCAGGCATCAAGCAATTTGATGAAAATTCGATTAGATCTGAAAAACATCCCACACACAAAACATCCCAAGCATTTCCATCAATATCCCTATAATATTGTATAAAATTAATGACCCTTCAGACTGTCCTAACTTTATTATAATCTCTTCGGTGCGCAATCGCGCAACCAACCACATGATCCAAATTACGCTAGCGACGGAGAAAAATAGATCGACATTTTTCATCAGAAAACTTTCGTTAGCAACTTCCCGAGCCAGCCATGTCTTCTTTATTAAGCCAGATAGAAGATATATTACACATGTAATACCTACGGGTTCCAATATATACGTGTACCACCTATGAAACCCTAAGAAAGTGTGATAACAGAATAATAGCTGGTACCTACCTACGCCTATAAAGATAATGTCGCCCCATTCCAGTTACTGCGCTGACCGACGCGACGCAGCGTTGACATTATTCTCTACTTCGAAAAGAAAGATAAAACGAAGAAAATATTCCGTCAGTAATCCCACAGGGCAGTACATTTTCCTTATTTCGAATATAATTTACGTCAACCCAATTTGACAGCATGCAAAAATGTTGAGAAAAGAACCCTCCCTGAAACTTATACGAATTAATGTTGTGGGAATAAGTTACATGAGAATAATTTTCTCAGAAATTATGGATTGCCGAAGGGCGCTTTATCAATGCCTGAGTAATATATCGCTTCTCGTCTTATATTTTCTAAAAGGAAAACAACTTCGTCATGAATTTTGGGTTACGCGTTTTTCTCGTTGGGTTGACTTTTAGTAATAACAACGAATACGGAACGTGTAATAAATTCTAAGAAGAACAAACAATTAATATTCCATAACAACCATTCATTTAATCACACGTAAGCAAATATGAAGTAGATCGAGAACTCTATTTGTTGCAGACACTTTACATAAAAACACGATCACATATCATGAGCTTAATGGTTATTATCCTGCTATTCGTGACTTCAAAACACTCCTGGCTCCGACCACGATAAACAAATAACCTCCCCCGTGTTCGGTTTCCGGTCAGTTAAAATATTTGAAACAAATAGCCCTATAAGAGCGATTACGGCGATTACCAAACAAACAACTTAGGAAAAATATGCGCTACATGAGAAAAACATGAAGCCCACAATTTTCACAACAAACAGAATATGTCGGCCACGCTTCACTTGTTCTCAGCCGTATTGTATTTCGTCGGCCATCATTGTGTTTTCGAGCATTTGTTTCCTTACGAAACGGCAGTTAGGAATATTTATTGGATGAACTTGTGGCGTGATGTCGCTTTTTAGCCAATTGTAGCCATTTTTGTATCTCAACTCAATGGGGTTAGATATATAGGTTATAAAAGTTTCGATGGCAATTCCGATTCAGTTGTACAATCACTTCGCTATTTTTATATCTTGTTACCACTTGAAACGACTGTTCAAAAATTTATGTTGGCGAACGTGGTTTATCACTCACGTATTTTATTGGAACTTACTTTGGGGCGGCATTACGGGCTATAGTTTCTCCATCTGAAATGCTAAACCGTAATGGATTAACATATTTAAACTCGAAGAGAACGTGTGTGCATTTATACGACTTTGGAAGGGGCACATTATTTCTCAGTTGACGTTCATTACTTATTAAAACAGATTACTGAGAACAGTCAAGAGCTAAAGTAGTAAATTGTGTATCGCATGAAAATGAGTTTAATACTTCTACGTACTGGTTACTGAATATTGCATTTAAAAGTATTGCATAGTAAAGATTTTTATCAAAACAATTAAACGCATCGCCCATCATTATAATCCAGTTTAATCCAATTAAATCTGTGAGCGCGACCATCAAAAAGTCTTATTCAAGTTTTACAACCCATCTTATGACGGACAGGACTTATGCAAATGAGTGAAGGGTGTACAAACGGCTGTGTGTCCTGGATTATAGGGGACGGTTCGAGCCGGGCTGTTTTTACAACGCCACATGGCGTCGAGGGCTTTTAAACAAAACAAGCAACCGAGGGGGCGGAGATAAGTAGCTAAACGACCACATCTACATTTTTCGGCCTATGTTCTCTATGTACTCCGCCTGCGGTCCCACCACTTTCTCCAAGGGATTAGCCAGAGAGCTTATTGATGAGCCGAATCCAGGTGCGATTATGCGGTCGTCAATATTAAAGTGGGCTTGATAAATTATTCAATGTTTTGACGGGGATGTTATAAATCATTTATGAACATTAAATACACATTTTGGTATTTAATGTGGTACAAACCGACCTTTTTACGTGTAGCAAGGGTTTTATTTTGCCAACGTAGCCTTATACAAAATTAATCTACAAGATATTTCCTAGATAATACAAAGGCAGACTTTCGTTTTGATATTACATAGGAAGTAAACCTTTACAGAAAAAACCCGGCAATATATTTTTTCTCGCCCTTCGTATCTGACCCAGACGGTTATCTAAGTTCTCGCGGCGTCCGTTAAGATATTTCTCAGCAAAACACCACGCCTTTGGTAAAAGTATCGTTTCTAATCTTCCCTTGCTTTCACGGCTTTGTTTTAGAAAAACCTCCCAGGGGTACCGCGTCGCTCCCTCCACCGTCTCACTGGCTTCAGAGTACATTATCTATGTCAATACAGTAAAATGGGCGAGCCATTTTACGAAAACATTTTGCTATATCGCGTGTATCCTTAAAATAAGGAGCCGTGTGGGAACCATTACGTAGAGATTTCTGTCCCACAAACAGCCCATAATATGGGTATCGTTACGTAACCCACTCACAATGTATTTTTTCGGAAAAACGATTTATCGGATATAGCACTAAGGCTTATTTTTCAGCAGAACAAAGGTGACATCCATGTTGGATGGGATTATCTATTGTGACGCATTAGTTTTGGGTCTGTATTAAAAGGTCAGAACGAAATACCTTTTTTATTTGTGTGACACAAATATAGACGATTTGTTAAGCGGTTAGTGTTATCAATAGAGCTTGAAATCGCTCGGATTATTATCGGTGTTCCAAGTTAAATAACAGCATGTTCTGCTGTAATAAATATAAATGGCTGGGATAACGCTCGTCCGCTTTTCCTTGAAGTCGTTTTGTCTCTGTATTTCTGTTTGCTCTCGCAATGTGTTGTAGCAATAACAGTCCATTTAATTCCCATCAAGCTCATGTATACGCAGACTTAATTCAAGTACATTTCACTGCTCTGCAATGCGAATAAAATTAGTGCAAACAATTTAGCCGGAGACGTCATTGGGTACCGGCAAATGATTGTTACGTCTAATACTGTTATTTCCGACTGAATACCAGCACAGACGGCTACTTACAGTAAGAGTAATCCGGTTTAATCCTGTACAAAGTAAGTGCTCCTAATACGGACACTATTTCACGTAGATAATTGCTTGGCGAACGAAGCGGGTCGCCAGATTAAGGCTGGGTGCGACAACACTGCGCGAACACTCCTTTTAATACAAGGATTTACTTTCATAATGTTATTTGTTCAGCATTTTTTTAATAATAATGTAGGATGAACTGAATATGTTGGTTTTACTAAAACTGGAACGGCTAAAAGGATTTCGGTGCCGCCACTGCGAGGCTGTAGTTATGAACGCTATCATCGTTAGGATGTACGTGAAATGACTTAGTTAAACCGTGTATTAAAGCAAATATTAAACTTCATAAACTGTTTTCATTTAATGGAAAATGAAAATGTATATAGCAAAATGTAATGTGTTTTGACTGAGAAAATAAGCTCACACAAAAGGCTTTTATTACTTGAAAAAGTAATTACAAAATTTGCTTTGAACAAACAACTATTTAAGCAAACAATAGCTCATCACAATCCCATCTAAATCATCTTTCTAACCGCTCGCAACCGTTGTCGTAATAAAACTCTATCTCAATTTAAATTTAAAAAGAGGGTAACTTCTATTCATAGCCATGCAAAACAGTTTCAAAGTAATCTTTTCAATTAATCCCTTGTTGAATAAAAAAATCAATACGAAATATTTAGGGCAAGACTATTCATACGAGTTTAAAATTCGAATTAAGTTTTCACTCGCTCCTCCCAATTCATACCGTTTGATTACTGTTTTGATTACAAAGGGCGTCCATTCGATGCCCGAGGGTTCTGTACACGGTCAGTTGATCGATAACCATCGCCCTGGGGTTCCTTTCCACGGTTTTTTGTGTATTTATGGTCAAAGCTGATTTAAGTGGTATGAAAATTTATTGTATTCATGCTTACTCGCATCTTTGCTTGAAGATATTCCGGTCTCGTTTGGGTCCACTTTATTTATGTGTTTTTATCTGTGTAGGTACTTCTAAGTATTTATGTAATGATGAGGGTTTCAGACAAGATGACATGGTAATGGTTAGGGGAGTTCGGGTGCTTGACCGTTTGACATCCTACTTCAAAATTTCGTTTAGTGAGGGATTTTTGTGAAGATAATATTCATCGGGATATTTTGATGTATAATTTTATTATTGCTAGGGAAGTCTTGTGTACTTGACTTTTGTTTTTGGTATTATTATTTTTATAAAAAAGCAAATTTAGCCTAAATCGCAAATAGAAATAGAACTCTAGTAGAAGGAGACATTGTTAAGTAACAGAAGGATGCACAAATTGAAATGTAACGTCACTATCATTTTTCTGCCTCTTTTTACGCGCTTAACTTGTAGAGCCCCGTGGCACAAAAACGTGCCAGTAAACAAGTAATTACCTTTTAACTTTGAGAACCGCTGGAAAAAAATTGTGCCACCAAAACCTGACCGATTAAAAATTATGCTCTAGTAGTATAATTACAGAAGCAACAGAAACAGAGCAATAACAGTTTATATTATTAATATTATTTATATATTTTTTTTAATATTAAATAAATAAATAAATAATAAAAAATGGCGGTCCCCACGGGGCGCCACAGGTTAAAGGAAAAAAATGATAGAAAGAGGTTTCCACCACTTTTCTATTCTTTCTCTTACCAATAATTGACGTGTTGCTTTTGCTACTTTAATTAATAACCAATTTTTAAATGATTTGTTTTTGTTGTTGTTCCATAGTTTAGGTGGTTTAAATCATTAGGTATCTTATAATATAATACTTTGGATGACTTAAAATAATTTGAAGCCAACGTCATCAAAAAACTCTAAACAACCTACCTATTTGAAAAAGTTAATGGAAAACTGCATAACGACACGACCCAAATAGCCAAGGAACACCATAAAAGGTAATTCAATATTTCAATGCTGGCAGTCATTATCTTTTCGAAAAAGCCTTGCATTATTCATAACGAGCAACATTTACGTAAATAATAAGTTTAAAAAAAAGAATGTTTTTTATTTTTTTTAAATGTCGTTCCTGAATGTAATAGAACATTCAGGGGCTGGTCGTAAAGACCAGCCAGTGCTTTAATTACTCAGTAAATAGCGTGGGTTACTTTTATTTTTTTTAAATGGCCGCCCTGTGTACAACGGTGTTTTAAAAGGACACTGCTGTTTTAAAAGCTCGTATAAAACTAGATTTATACTAAGTGTGTGACATTACGTGGTATTTTAGTGAGCAGTTGGGTGTTAAAATTATCTTTCGTTGCGATAAGTAGCCTTATTGCAATTTTACTGACGCCACACTAAGTCACCATTACAATATTAATTCATGAATCCCCGACCGGTCTCATGCGACCGCGCTGTTATTGTCTTACTATTGTGTCTCGTTTCGCGGATGTTGATAGGTTAATAAAAAACTGACTTTAAGTGGAACACACAATAATAATTTTCTTGAAATAAAATATAAATTAAACTAAGCAAAAGCCATACACGACAGCTCAGAATAAAGGATTAGTTAGTTTCAATAATGAAACTAACTAATCCTTTATTCTGAGTCCCAAGTATAGCCAAATTTAAACTACAGAAACTAGGCAAACCTGTATTATCGGTTTAAATATGTTTAAGCAACACATTTTGCAAAATATCAAAGATTTCTTACTATTTTAACTACACACATCAAAAGTGTCTAGGGATCAAGCATTTTTATGCGGATTTCTTGAGATTGAGATGTGGCTTTGTAATAAATTTATGATTTTATAAATTTATATGGATCCTTTTTGGTGCATTTCATAATTTGAATCAGGAACTGTGAATCAAATTCGAGTAAAAGATGAAAATCAGCTGTCAATATTTTCCCTATAAAAACATACAACGCATTGAAGACATTATTAGTGCTACTGTTTCCCTACTACTGATTAAAACCAACGTTATTATGGAGCGGCGACGTCATTTAAGCAGGAAAGAAATGCTCAGAGCCGTGGGAATGATAGAAGCTGGTTCCGGGCAACGTACTGTGGCTTTAGCTCTGAATACAAGTCAGAGTGTTATCAGTCGACTTTGGACACGTTACCGAAGCACTGGTACTTGACGCTTGCATGAAGTGAACCTTCATTCCCGAAGACCGCTACGGGTACCACCTATAGCAATGCACAATCGTAGGATTCGATATCAATGGGCTCTTGAACACAGAAATTGGGCAGAAGAACAATGGCGTTTCGTGTGCTTTTCTGATGAGTCTCGTTTTGGTATGAGACCGGATACAAGACGTATACGACACTGGAGAACCCCTGGACGCCAACAGCGATTAAAATCCTGCCACGAAGTCCATCCTTATAGTGGTGGAACCATCATGGTATGGGCGGGTATTTGGATCGGCGGAAGAACTGAGTTGATTTGGATCAGAGGCAACCTCAACGCTCAAATTTATGCTGAGACGATTGTATCAGACGTCATCGTTCCTCTACAAGTGCAAATCGGTCCCTTATTTCAGTTAATGCATGATAATGCACGACCGCACACCGCAAGAGTTGTAAGACAGACTCTCGCCGCAGCTAACATCAATGTCCTGCCTTGGCCTGCTCAGTCGCCAGACTTGAACCCGATTGAGCATGCATGGGATATGCTACAGAGAAGAGCTCTGCCGAATATGGAGGGTATCTAGTCGCAAGAAGACCTTTTTTTGTTGTTGCAACGAACATGGGCGGCCATTCCACAGAGGGATTTGGATGAACTCATTTTGAGTATGCCAAACCGATGTTCTTGTGTTGTTAGTGTTCGCGGTAGAAACACGGATTATTAATTGTTTAAGTTACCCAATAAAATTTTAAAGAAAACTGTTATTTCAGTCTTTTTTTCGAACTTTAATGTTAGTGGTTCAAATGTCAAAAATCCCTTTATTAGGAAAATGGCAAATTTCTTTATTAATGCAAAGGTGACTTGGTTTATCGTTACTGTGACAAACGAAAACACTTTATTTGATGAATCCTTAAAGAAAATTTTAATTAATATCAATCAGGAGAAAAGTTATTGCAAAAATATATGTTGATCCCTAGACACTTTTGATGTGTGTATCATCTGAAATAAATACTGAACAAAAAGTAGCCCTAAGCTAAAATAAAGTCAAACTTTTTTCCTAATCTGTATTGAGGTAACTTTTTGAACGTTTTTATGCCAAATAAACAGGATAAAAATATAGTAATTTATCACGTAAAGCCACACCCACGCAAATTGTTGGTAAAAGTACCTAAATCAAAGGAAATAGCGAACGTAGGCGGTAAGAAAGAATTATCAGTATGTTCCTGTTTTCACATTTTTAATGTGTCTTCAATAAAATATTAAAAAATGCTAAAGAGGGGTAAGGTTTCGCCTTAGGGACTTATTAAACGAGAGCTACATTAGACCGATGCAAACGTGGGCGACGTCTGAGTTGTAAGTAGAACCGCATCGCGTTGCATCGCGTATGGCGCATTTTCACTGGTCGGTATACCGCATGCGGGGAGTCCCCGCATGCGGGATAACACTCAATGAAAGTGACATGTTCGTTATACCGTCTGCGGTTCCCCGAAAGCGGGCCATGTGACACGCGTTCCAGTAATCTCTCGCACCCCGCATGCGGGCCCTATCGACTAATGAAAATGCGCCAGTAGCGTAGGTGTATGTAGCTTTATAAGTCTAGTTGAGGTATAAGATGTATGGAGACCGACACACCCGAGAATGCTACTGTACCTTTGAGTAATATAAACTACTAGCTTTTGCCCGCGACTTCATCCGCGTGAAATAATAGTTCCCGTTCCCGGGGGATTTCCGGGATGAAAACTACCCTATGTCCTTTTTCGGATTTCAGGCTATACCTGTACCAAATTTCATTCAAATCGGACCAGTAGTTCCAGAGATTACCCCCTACATACAAACTTACAAACCTACAAACTTACAAACTTACAAATTTTACCTCTTTATAATATTAGTATAGATATTTTTTCTTTGAACTCGAGCATAGTTACTAGCAAAAGCTCCTCTACAATAAAACGTTATGTAAATAAAACATCGAGAAATACAGAGTCATTTTTACTTATAATGAAAACGCTGACCATAAATCGTTTCATGGAAACCATTTGCTCAATAGTGCGGCAATAGCTTGTACGGTAATACCTGGAAACTATGAATGGCCAGTATCGGACATACTCGTATAAGTGAATACACATTATGGCCGTAATCTCCTTTGGTTTAATCAATCGATCTACGTAGAAATTGTCAGCGAAAATATTGATTTCTTTTAAAGTTTTGGTTTTAAGTCTGGTTTTAAGTCTCGACTTACTGACAAAGCTAGAATGGCATGGAGGCGAGGTGGAGTGGAGTGTGCTGGTGATGGTGTGTGGAGTGATGGTAAAAGCGAGTGGTGGGTGGTGACGGGTGAAGACTTAAGGTAGTTGTGTGAAATCGGTAATTTTCGGTTCTGATGGTGCCATGATGCAGAACGCACTGAACTGGTCGTTGCGGCGATACTTGGGGTAGGCTCATGTTCAACACCGGACTTCTTTATGTATGATGATCGTTTAATAATACCTATATAATTTTACTATTGACAATCCATGTGCGTGATAATAAAGTATCATTATTGTTTTTTTAGAGAGTGAAGTGAAATATCAATGTTATCGTTGATATTACCAATTATTGATATTAAACAAAGATCGAAGATACGTCGTCGCAAAAACAAACACACCCGTGTACTTTCAGTTGCCCATTGCATTCCAGGTCATTCCGTCGAACAACCCCTTAACCCATTTCTATCATAACCAAATATTTATTTAAGACAACAACATTACACCCTCAGCATTGCTTGCAATAGCCACTAAATTCCGTCAATGCCTAAATTGGCCCATTGGATTCCGTCGGCGACATTACTGAAATCTGATCCGAATGTTTGTTTGGTAGCTGTTACTGTCGCCGTATTGACCTAGTAACTGACTCTGAGATCTATGTATCTTGCTATCTAACACGGAAATTAGTTCTGTTCGCCCATAATTCAATTCTTGATGGTGGCGGAGTAAGTGGTTAGTAAGTAGAGTTGCAGAGGTCTTGGTGGGGTTTAGTCAGTAAAAATCTGACACTCACTCTCTATTCACTTAAAGAGGGAAGAGTTATTTGAAGATTTTCCAGCTCAAAAAAAAATAATACACACAAACCTTTATAGATTATTATTGCTTTTTTAGGACTCTGTACGCAAAGGGGAATATGGGATCCTATTGCTAAGACTTCATTGTCCGTTCTTTGTCTGTGAGCAGACTGCGACTGTTCGCTGGAGTGGCCAAGCTACTGGAAAAAAGCTCATCATCATCATTTTAGCCAAAAGAAGTTTATTATTAGACAAAAGCCTCCCCCAAACGTCACAGCAACGACCGATCCTGTGTGTCTCGCACCGCTCAAATTCCTGCGACCGTCTTTAGGTCATCGGTCCACCTTCCAACGCTGCGTCTTCCGATACGTAGCCGCTATTCCAGAACCTTTCGTCCTTATTGACCATCTGTTCTGCCAGAAAAGTCTTAAACCAAAATTAAAACCAATTAATTCCTAAAAATACTCAGTATTTTTCTAACGGGAATAGATGGGAGTCTTTTCTTTTGCGGAAAACCCACATGAATAAGACTTATAAGTGCTTAAAAGTCTAGACGCTGGATGTGTTGCGGTTGGGGTGACAGCCGCAATTGGCGCGCATTAACCACTTTCTTTTTATATTTTGCTACTGGGCGTGAAGTTGAATTAAAAGTCTTTATAAACTAAGTATACCGGCTTTTAATTCTCTTATAGTTACAGCAACCGAGAAGAAATTCTTGTATTTTTATAGATCATTTGTGTCTTCATTACAATCTGTCTGAAATGCTTCTGATTTTTTTACATTTCATCAGATTTTTTGATTTTGCAGATATGATGTTCCTACAGGAATTTTTTAATTATTTTTTTCCGTGAATGTGTCAGAGTTTTAGTGTCTAAAATGCACCTGTGTTCCTTCAGTTATTTTTTGCGATGCAGGGCCGAGACAACTCTTTCAAGCAACGAGCCTTAGCAGGCAACATCGGCACCTCCGTTAATCTGAACTTAGTCCTTACCGGCCAGCGCTACCACTACTTGCAGTTCGCAAGTCCTAACATCTAATCTGCACTTTTTTGGTCTTGTATGTAGACAAAAAAATACCTTTTTTTTTTGTAAAATTGGTAATTAGTAGTAAATAATAAGTCTTTCACGTAGCGAAATACCTGTCGACGACTTTTTTGATGTCAACTCTACCTACTTGTATCGAAAATGCACTTGACATTGCAACCCGAATTTCCGATTATCCGATACATTTTCAAACCTCTAGCAAGCTCCTTGGCCCTAATATTCTATTCTAGATCTTCACCACTCAGTCGCGTAGCGGCGACCAACTATTATAAATGGGTGGATGTCTGGCATCGAGTACATTGACCTGCTTCCCCGACATCCAATGTCCACTATCTAGGACGTAATAAAGACATTGATGTGTGGACATAGTACAAGGACATAGTAAGACACTTGTTTTGAATTGCGTTCGGAAGTCTTTGTTTTATTTTCCTTCCTGGTATTTTCCCCGTTTTCATCCCATGACTTGACGGCAAAAACGAAACACATATAGGATCCGTTTATCGTTCGAATGACCCCTATTTCTCAATGCTAGCTAGCTAGCTAAAATTAATATCAAAGACTGAGGTCTGCTACCTCTTGGAGTAGTGTAGAATACAAACTGAAGCCAACGCAAAGATGCTCGAGTTTATGCTTCGTTTAGGAGTAAATTTTGAAATTCGCAATTAACTCAAAGGGAACTTTCTGTTTACCTAAACTCCCAAAAATTGGCAAAAACCAAGGTCTCATTGATCAAGTAAAAGAAAAGTCTGTAAACCATAAGTTTTTACCTATAATAGTTACATCACAAAATTACTTTTTTGGCGGTTCAGAAAAATTTATTCGGTAATCGGACTATTTACTCGTACATAAGTAAGTTTGTACGAAAGCCTCAGTGCGTAAGTTTGACTCTCACATAACCAGTTTTTGTAACTAACAAACGTAGACCGCAATATTTTCTGTGATCACCATTGCATGAAGTCTGAGTCTATACATAGAAATAGTTTTCTCGCTTCAAGGCACTATCAAATTCCGAACTTCATGAAAATAAATTCATATTGAGGAGAAAGAGCTTATTCTCTTTACTGCCGATCGAGAAATTGATGGTTATATACCGACCAACCGCCACGGTCAAGTAAAAGGCTTAGGTACTTATGTATGAAGTTTTATATAGCTATACATTACTCCAAAAGGTTCGGATATGAGTTTCTTTCTTGAGAGAAAATTTCATCTGTCTTATTCAAGGTTAAAGAGCATTGTCGTATAGCTTTCCGCTTACCTCAGACATTGTGCTTCGTATTTGGTAATTTTACTTGTTTAGGTATATTTCCAAAAAGCCCTATCTCGTAATCTTTTGGTAGAATAATCTCTTTTGTTGCCAGCATTCAAATATAAACTCGAGTGCTGGTAGAATATGAAAACGTAAAATAAAATACGGTATGGCTTAAAATAGCTTTTCTGTATTGTTATTTTGTGAGGGAAATATTATCTCGGTGCCAAATTACTTGGTGATTAAATTAAAAGAGGGTCATCACAATCTTAATGGGATAGTTTGTTCTCGTAATAATGTACGTAATATGGGGCTTATTATTTCTACTATTATCGGCTTTCGTGCCGTTCTTAAACCGGTATTAAAACAGATATTTCTTTATTATCTATAAGTTTAAAAAAATAACTACTTTAGCCGTCCTGTACTGCCCATGGCAGAAGGACAGATTCACAAGTGGATACTATGAGAATTCCTTTCATTCATTTGAACGTACGAAACCTTAAAAAGGGAAATTTTGTGGAGTGTCTGAGTTGACATTCTTCACGCTCTGGCTACCGCAGTAGACACCCAGCCATCACAGGCGCAAGCTTGTGAACAGCGAGCAATGGGTAGGTTGATGTCCACAAGCTCGCGCCTGTTCCTATAATTGTGTGATTTGTAATAAATTTTGTAATATACGCAACGCTTGCTCACAGAGCAGATGTTCAGTGGAAAAGAAAGGTTCTAGAGCGACCGCGTCTTAGAAGCCACAGCGTTAGAAGGCCTTCCACAAGATATCGGCTGGAATGATGATGATGACTCAACTATCAGTATATGTTTTCGATTTTTTTCTAGTATTGTATACCTACTTTCTATAAAACTCCGGCACAGTTAAGATTTCCCATGAAGCCTTAGGAAGCCAGGGTCATAGTTGGCCACATTGCGTGTTATTATTTCCTGGTATTGTATATTTTCTACAAATTTACTCTATCATAGTTGGGGGAACCACAAAGCCCTAGGAAGCCAGAGTTACAGTTGGTCACATTCTGTGCTTTACCAAAATTGTCCCGTATAATGTCATGTTCATCACGCTTGCAATTATTGGTAATTGCTATGCAAACACGGATGGATGCCGTGCCCATTGCTCAGGGGATTAAGTTCCTAGTACCAAGGGAAGTGATGACAGGACGCTTGTTGCTTCCCTGCATTTCAAAATAATGAGGAATAAACAGTGATTGAAAAATGCTCTGAAATTGGCTACTAAAATTAGTTCCAAACGGAAACCAATGTCACTTTTTTTCATATCAGTGTAGTAAATCGTTTTCTAGAATAAAACCATTCAATGCTAGTCGGACTCGCGCACGAAGGGATCCGTACCATCCGTATGCAAAATCGACAAAAAAATTACGTATTTTGTAGGGGACACCACTTATTATTTTTCCAGTTTTTCATATTTGTTGTTATAGTGGCAACAGTAACACATCAACTGTGACAATTTCAACTGTCTAGCTATCAGAGTTCATATGATAAAGCCTGGTAGTCTGGCGAGATAGTCAGACCACGGAGGCTTAGCACCCTTGTCCCTTTGGTTGCGGAACCCAAAAATTTACAACACCACAACAAATTACGAACCAAAAACCTCCCGCTACAGATCTGATTTTCAGCAATAAAATCCGAAATACCTATTCTGTGGCGTAATTTTTTTTTCGTACGCATTATAGCCATAACATAAAGCCATTTTCGCTATAATCACATATCTGTATGCAAATCTCAATGGACATGAAACCATTTCGCGTGTTTTAATTGCGTAACGGATGGTCGTCGGCACTCGTAACCGAGGGAAAATTATACCTTTATTAATAACTCGACCCGTTTTTCTATACCGGTAATTTTATTAGAGATCGCTCGCTTTTTTTTTATTGGATGGAAAATATTTTTTAGCCTGGCAACTCTATTGAAAGACCTATAAATATTTATTGGAAAACTCATCAGTGAACTGATTTTTAGGTGGGTTTAAGGTTTGTAGTTTTTTTTTTTGAGTAATGTTTATTACTAATTAGTTTGTACTTGTGGTTTTGCCCGCGTGAAAGTGGTAAATTATTCCAAGTGAACAGACTGCAGGGATAAAAACTCATTTCTTCTGAGTGTTAAAAAACGACAAACAAACACACATATAAAAAATCTACCATTTTAATATTAGTATGTTATGCTGATTAAAACGCTAAATTTAAACAGTGTAAACTATTCTAACCACAAAATAAAATCACAGGATCATACGAAAAGCTTCTGGATCGTTTCACCCACACGTCCCACACATTAGTGGTTACATTAAAATAAATTAATTATTTAAATGTTAATTGTCACTGTGGTAAACGTTTATAGCATGTTATCAATTTATCATTCAATTGCATTTTAAATCTAAAACGGTTGGTACTTAACTAAACCGTTACAACCGTTTTAATTACATCAGGAATTCAAATTCTGTGTAGGATGTCTTGTGAAATGTTCGAAAGAAATCTGTGACGTTCAATTTAACGGTTCCGAAGATCTAAAAAGTAAGTATTTCGTGTATCTTATAAAGGACATTTTCGAAAGAGGTACTGCGGACTCAATTCAATTTTCTCGATTGAGGGAGCAGTTCCATTGGCGCGACTCGAGGTGACATTCGAAGAGTACAACGATCGCATTCTTTGAAGCGTGGCACATAAAAGGTGCTTCTACCTGACCACGACATTGGCTTGGATGCTTCAACGATTTTCACTGTGAAATCTTATCATATTTCCTGAATGCCTGTAGAGGTGTATATTCGTTGGAATTTGCTGCAGTAACTGTGAAGATATTTTATTTAATTTTTTGATTTTTATTTTCAAGTTGTTCAATAATTACATATTAAAAAAAAACATATAACTATCACTACGTACTTGTAATATACCTAAAAAAACTCACTAAATAAGAACTAACTAAAACTAAACTACATGTAGTATGGCGTCGAAAAATTCTTTTGAATGTATCCAATAGACCATCGGTATTATTACTCGTACCACGCTGTATAGCAATGCTTATCGTCTGTCCAAGGTAAAAGCCATTTTATTTAATTAGATTTTGGTAAGTACCAAACGTTTTTATACGTCCTAAAATTAATAAAAATGAGTCATTATTTATTTAATCCCAACAGTAATTATGATTCGAACGTTATGTATAATAATCAAAATAAAAATAACATACTCTATATTGTTTTAGAATTTGGAAGCCTCAAATCTCAGTTTATCTCGTTGCCATTCCAAAACATTAGCAATTGGGTGCGGGTGTTCAAAAACACAAAAATAAAGCTAAAATTTCCTAAAATAATATTATCTAAATCCCTTTTTCTACTAGGCTACATAAAGTAACATTAACAGTCCTTTATCTTTAATCCACAAGTTTTTCTTTAATCGTTCAAATTGTGGTTTTTGTACCGTTTGATACAATTACACTCGCATGATCAAGCTACTACTTTTTGCCTACCTACCCTTGTGCGGTCAGGAATACTTGATTCAATTGATTTTGTACGTAAAAACGTTATTATGGAACGGGCTAGAATTCAATTCGATTAAAAGTTTTTTAGTCTGAGTTAAGTAAGTTCGTGAAGGCTTGTCGGATTGATTTCGAGCAATCTCCTTTGTTCCTGTTTTGAGTGACTTTGCTTAAAGCTTTAAATAATTTGAGGTCAGAGAAAAATGTTTTTGTATTTCCATTGAACTTTATAGTCCGTAAAAGCCATTAGTTGTATTTTTAAAGTAGCTTTTCACTTATTCAACAGTAAAATATTTTTTTTAAAAAGCTAGCAGAGTTTAATTCTAGTTACATAAAAAAAAACTTGCAAAGCTCTCATTTTTAAATCACTGTTAAAATATTATCCAACTACACAGTCCAGCAAAAAATATAATTTAATCCAGAGCAGAATACTCAACGAAAGCGCAACTATCATTGCAAAACGAGCCATTTTTATTTAAAATCTCGTTTTGAGCCTCTATTGACTCGAGGACAGTGAAGCAAGCGGCCAGTAGGCGGAATAAGGCCTTGTTTATATAAAGCGTTCAGTTAACCGCTGAGTGACCGAGTCAGTAGCGGACTTTTTTGGAACAGTTTTCCTTATCGTAGAATATACTCTGTCCAGAGTGAGTTGCACTAACAAACTTAAACAATAACCAATGTCTCTACAGCCGTCAAATCTGTCGTTAAGTAGAATACGAAACGCATTATTTCAGCTATGGTCAAAACGATGGCACAAATGACGAAAAAATTAGCCACCAATTCGGGTGGTTAATAGTCCAGTCATTATAGTACTTTCACCTCGGAATTCGAGATACCCAGCTGTAAGTCTGTAAATACTTGTATATTGACACCCTAAAAGTTGTCTCAAAACCTACATATGGTAGGGTGTACGCAACTATGAAATTTCAAGGTTAAAGGGCCCAAAAATCGTTTTTTTTTGCGCTTTTTTGGTATATATCTCATTTCCTAAAGGTGTTTTGCTATTTGTATATTTAACAATATTGTAGAATATAAAATTCTCTACAAATGTTGTATAGAAAACTTTTTCCTACGGTGAACCGTTTTCGAGATAGAGAGCGGAGAGCGCACGGTCACAGCATCACTTCAGGTCAACTGGTTCCTCCGGTCGAAAACGCGCCATATAAGTTGATACTATCGATAAATCAATGATTATAAATATGTATTTGTCAATTTTTATTAACTATTATATTATATTTCATGATTTTTTTTCTAACCTATCCACTTTTTATTCAGTATTCATTTATTTAACAACACTTACCTGGCGTGTCAGACGTTTACTGACTAAAGCCCACTCCTGTTCCTTCTTTTCCTTTGTTCTAGGGCCTCAGTCAGTGTACCCTTTCACATACCCCATGGCCCCAGTGGATTTCGACCCTGCTGGGCCCCTACGATTTTCTGAAATGTTCTTGAAGTACGCATAGATCATTACGCGTCGTCGACGACTTCAGCGCAATCCGGATGGTAATTGGATGACAGGACGGCGATCTACGCATTGCTCGTCGTCCGCCGTCGCCAGCATGGGCTTGTGAACGGATGTACGATGGAGCAGTGCGTACTAAACTGAACTCACTTACTGAGAATAATTAGTTTCTCTTACTATGCTATGCTTTTTTTAACTTAAATATCTCTATCTTGCTTTAATTTTCAAAGTAAATAACTAGGGTATGTCATTCATTAATAGAAATTGTAGCAAGAACCTATTTTGGGCACGTAGGAAAAGTGATTACTGTTAACAATAATTTAAGAAATTTTGAACTTGTATGGATATTATTTTTTGTGGCTGGTTTTAATAAAGTAGTATACCATTTTGGAATCTTGATTAGTTGCACCAATTTAAAAAAAAACTTGCCATAGTAGTGTTCATACTTTTTTTTACACCAGGACAAGCTAAAATTGGCTAAAAGTAAAAATCTTCAATAAATTTGGGTAATCACATAAGTTTCATTCATTTTTGTGAAAAATCTAGAAGAATTCTGAATTTTTTAAAAATAGCAGTAGATAGCAGTTTTATTCAGGTTGTCGCTACAAAAAAAAGAACAGCAATATTTAAACAACTGTGGTAATGGTAGAGGAAAATATCACAACAGATCTAAATTTTAAAAGAATTTATTTGTGTTATTTCACTTATTACTTAAAAAATATTTGTGTGATATTTTTTTTTGTATTTTTCTCCGAATAGTCACGACTATTCAGACAAATATTTATAATCATTGATTTATCGATAGTTCATTAACTATAATATGGTGCGTTTTCGACCGGAGGCACCAGTTGACCTAAAGTGATGCTGTGACCGCGCGGTCTCCGCCCTATATCTCGAAAACGGTTCACCGTAGGAAAAAGTTTTCTGTACAAAAATTGTAGAGAATTTTATATTCTACAATATTGTTGAATATACAAATAGCAAAAAACCTATAGGAAATGAGATATTTACAAAAATAGCGCAAAAACCCGATTTTTGTGACCCCCGACCATGAAATTTAATAGTTGCGTACACCCTACCATATGTAGGTTTTGAGACAACTTTTAAGGTGTCAATATACAACTATTTACAAACTTACAGCTGGGTATCTCAAATTCCGAGATTCTTACCTTAATTGAGCTAATTTGACTGGACTATAAGGGATGTTACGGTTAAAGAAGATGACAAATAATTTCATTTTGACACAACACAAAAACGTTTTATCTGATGATGCAGAAGCAGATGGTAAAGTTTAGAGATAATTGTTAGTGTTAGTTTTAACGTTAACATTGACAAATGAGAGTTTGACTAAAAGAAAAATTAAGACTTTGACCCTTTTTCGCTTTTTTTTTCAGTATCGGAATTTTAGATGTATTTTCCACGGGTTGGTAATGTCTTAGATCTTATAATTTCATTAACGGTATTTTTGCTCGTTTTACAATGTTATTTTTTTCCACGTCGACTAATTTCATTTTTAACTAACCCCTATTTAATTCATCCATAGATTTACTTAACACTTTTTATTTTATTAGAACGATTTTTGTCGGGTAAACCAGCACAATTATTGAAAAAGATTTCGTTCTTACTTGAACGTGACGCTCGCAGTCGGCGGTTACTCATACGCCTGGTGTGTACGAGGCCTAATATTGAATAGGTCACTTCGCAAACAGGCTCAATTCAAATAAACTAAACCTATAATACTTTTTTACTTTTTATTTTAACAGTGCTGAACTGTGCTTTTTGGCTTGCATTTATTAAAATTAATTCTTTTTTTGTAAGTTTTACTTAAAATTTTTGAGTAGAGGCTGAGGTAAGTTTATTAGAGGGGAAATATTATTTATGTTAATTGCATTAGCACATGCAACAAAGTTATAATGACGTTTAGGCACACACTGCTGCATTCTCTACTAAGTATTTAATGCTCTTTCAAGAGTTTTTTTGTAGTTTTTAGGAGTTAAGCCATTTTCACTAAACTTTTCTGGCTTTGCGTGTCTTATCTGATTATAAATACCTTTTTGGTAGCAATTTGTTAATTTCATTAGTGTTTACCCTGTGAAGTAATTCTAAAACTATCGTAGGTATACTGTAAATATAATTAGTGAATACCAGTTATTTCGTCATTTAAATTATTGTGTAAGGTAATCGCCACACCTCTTAAAAGAAGTAGGTAAGTAAAGTAAGAGGGAATGTTTAGAGTCGGATACTGAATCGATTTTTAAAATAAGCATTTTCTTAAAAAACACTACATAAGTCAATTTAAATAAAATTTCAGTTCTTGTATTATGATTGTAACAGATTTTTCTATTTTCGTTAAAGCGTTATTGCACTTACGTGTTGTACAATGTATATTCAACGTCATAACTTTACAGAATTTTATTTAGCTTAAAGCAAATTAGTGGTTGTAACTAATTAAATGCTGTAGTTACGCGTTGAGCGGGTTATTATGTCCGTAATCGGCATGCATAATCTATAACAATCAAACGTGTGTGTATATATAATATTATATAATTATATACGGAGGTGATTGTAATATTATGTTATTATGCAAGCCATTGCAGATATATTAATGTTCTAATTGCTTTCTCTGGTAATAATAGAGAAAATTAAGTGTTTAACTAGGCCTACTGACGCGTGGCTTCATAGACGCGTTTTGCCAAAATATGCTTGGTTTATGCCAGTGTAAAGCTTGCTTATAAAATTATGAAACTCTGTCGATGAAACGGCAGCGTCGTCTTGTTGGCACTTCGTCGACACAGTAGACGTTTATACGTTATACTCACGTACAATTAATTACCAATACATGTCTTTTCATAACCAATGACAAACATGTCTTGATATACAAAAAGTAACTGAAATAATCTTTTAATCTAAAGCCAAAACTGGCTTCCTTACCGTGTACCAAACCAATATCTTACCGTGGCGTGTCTTACATAATTGTGTCAGATAGTATCGTAAAATGCAATGCTAAAACAGTATATAGTGTTTTAGTATAGAAATAAACAGTATTTCGTAGCCTATATTTTAAGTAATTGTGACCTTAACTATACAGTGTACTTTTGGTAAAGTTTGTATGCTGAGTTAACCTATCACATACCCGCAAAACGAGACACAATAGTAAAACAATAACAGCGCGGTCTCATAGGACCGGTCGGGGATTCATGAATTAAGCTCACCTTTGTAGATGAACTATCTAATTACCATGTTTCGTAATGTTTATTTTTGTGTAGGTACAATAAAGAATTAAGAAAATAAAAAATAGTGCCTAAACAATAGATAATTGGAGATAGACGCTGATTGGATCGGAGTATTAATGAGATACAGTGGATTTTACACCCACATTATGTGCGTCATCGTCATCATCATTTCAGTCGAGAAACGCCCACTGTTGGCGGCCATACATGGCCACAACAACCGTTCCCCGTTCCACCTTGCTGAAGGCCTACCAACGAACTTGTTTACCTATTGAAATAAAATATTCGGTTTACTTTTAGTGGAAATATTTTCAATATTACCTCAGTGAAAATAAAACCAACTCTACGAAAATGTTCATGGATTATTTACGTGACAAACTTTTTCCAGTTTCCAACATTCCCCAACTCAAAGTCCCCGAGGAACCGATGTGACATGACAATCCGTTGAACTAGTTTCATTTTTCAAAACGTTAATTACGAAAAATATTTAGAAATACGCCGCGCAGTTTTGTTTTACATTTTTTTTTCTTTTACGTAAAAACATGTCAAAAACTTATATTGTAAAACCAGGTTGACACCGACTGACGGCTGGAAATTGTGTAAAATTTCGTCAGCCATATCAGAGTTGACATAAAACTGCGTAAAATACAATACATCGAAGCAACATAGGACGGGTACACACCGGCGCGGGCTATGACATTTTCTGTCCACAATAGAGTTACGCTCGCCGCGTCAAACAATGAAGCCAGTCAATCGCGGTATCGCTGGTACTGCAAACAACACCGTTGGGCGTAACAACGGGGAATTGTTGCAAGTGTATACGGGACTTAAAGGTGGGTTTTGGTTGCGTCTATTGTGTACTGTGATGAAGTTTGGTATCGATCCGTCAATCTTCAGTCTCTAGATGATGACGGTACCTAACAATATTCGGGATTCAGTGTTATGCGTGATTTTATTAGCGATGCTTTGCTGTGCTTGTATGTACATACATTTAGAAACAGAAAGGTAATTTGGTTTTATTTTTTATTGGCTTGTAGTACTAGTAGATATGATTTGAAAAGTGACACCATTAAATACTATTTTTCAATTAAAATTATGGATAGGCTCGCGTTTGACCACTTTATAGCCAATTCAAATGTTACATGACCCTTTGAATTTTACTTTATTAAGAGCCTATTCACTCTACAACGCCATCCAACCTTGAAGAGACCTAAATTATAATCGGACGGGAAGAGCGCTGCAGGCAAAATGTTCCAACCCTTCAATGTACGCAGTATAAACGAAAGGACGAAAGTCCGGATCGTAGAGTTGTTAACAACGTAAATTACATAATTTAAAAAATCGGTTTAGTAAGTCGGACTTCGGCACTGAGGGTACCATACAAATTTAGCTATGTAAATAGTTTAATTCTTTTATGGAGACCCGATTTTTTTTAAATTGTAGAATGTAATTATTTTGATATGTGACTGCTACGAGTTTAAGACTTTTCCTGTAGTAATTTATGCTATGTTAACATGCTTTTTGCTGAATTTCAAGGTACTAGGTCAACGGAAAGTACCCTAATAGGTTTTGATATTCGTTGCAAGTATCAAAATGTGCGCCTAAACGAAGCATAAACGGCCCTATTTTTTGATTTCCTTGACTAAGAATTCTGAATTTTTCACGTAGCAGACTTGTCATTTAGTTAGTACCACCGCTTTCCTGAATTGACAGACCGGACAGATTACAAAGTAATAATGTAACCCTTTTTGTCGATTAAGGTACGAAACCTAAAAAAACTACAATAGATATACCGATAGATATACTGTTACCAGTAGATATACTGTTGCTAAAAATACCGATGATGAAAAATATTGCAATAATCGTACATCTGACCAACCATCTAGAATTCCTAGCATCGTAGTTAAACCCGATATAACTCCTAACAGAGTTCAGCTACCGTGAAAGAACAAAGGTGAAGCAGTAAAAGTACGTATTTCTCCATTTTATAAACTTGTCTGAACTTTGTGAAACATTCTTTGGGCTTTGGTATTTCAAAAGTATTTCTCTGCGTCAGTTATAGACAAAGTGTGGGTGTACTGGGCAGGTATTGATTGTGTAAAGGGTTAACTTAGTACGGGTAGTCTGCATTTTACTTCTTTTAGATTACTTATTTGTTTTAAACCATTTTCTAATTTTATTTTAGTAAAAAGTGATTATTTGTGAGACATCTACGTCGTTCTACTTGAAGGCATTTGTTTTATGGCTTGGGTATTTAAAAAATATTTCTCTGCGTCAATTATAGCAGGTCAGGGCGTGGTGTTTCGTCGCTTCCGCACACAGATACCACAAAACAGCACAAAGTGGTTATAGTGCACTGTGAGGTGTTACTAACATAGTCATAAGTCGTTTACTAACAATAAATCGTGCCAATAAAATCTATGGGCCTATATGCCTGAAAATAAATGATTCATTATTGTTATTCTGGTATTATAAATAAAGTGTAGGTGTAAGTACTAGGCAGGCACCAATTGTGTAAAGGATTAACTAAGTACGGGTAGTCTGCAATCTATTTCCTTTAAATCGCTTCGAAGTTTTTTACTACTTTCTAATTTGTAGTACAGAATGATTGTTTGTTGGACAGATACCTCGTTCTACTTGAAGGTTGTTGTTGAGTTTAGGTGTTTCAAAAATCTTTCTCTGTGTCAATTACAGCAGGTCAGGGCGTGGTGCTTCCGTGGACAAGTACCACAGAGAGAAGTGTTACATAACATAGCCATAAGTTACATTTACTAACAATACAGGGTGTATATAAAGTAAACACTGATTAATGTTAGTAAATATGCGAACAATTCAATCACTGGGGTAGGAAGGGTTCTGGGGTCCAGAATCATGTACTGGATCCCATGGTATTCGTTTGTGCGTCGATGTCAGACACACCCCGATAACGTTTGAATCCCCGACCGGTCCTATGAGACCGCGCTGTTATTGTTTTACTATTGTGTCTCGTTTCGCGGGTATCTGAGTAACTACAAGGTCTGTAAGGTATGTATCTATGGGCCAAAGTGCCTAAATGAAAAAATTACATTATTTATCGTCATAAAATTACTATTAATTCATGAATCCCCGAACGGTCCTATGAGACCGCGCTGTTATTGTTTTACTATTGTGTCTCGTTTTGCGGGTATGTGATAGATTAAATAATTATTATAGAAAAAGTGTGGGTGGTATTGATTGTGTAACTTAGTACAGGTAGTCTGCAATCTATTTCCTTGAAATTGCTTCGTAGTTTTAAACTACTTTCTAATTGTAGTACAGGGTGATTGTTTGTTGGACAGATACGTCGTTCTACTTGAAAGTAGCTGTTGTGTATCGATTGGAAAATGCTTTGTTTGTTTCTAGGATATAAACGGCGTTGACTACTGCATGATTATATGTTTGGTCAACTAGCGACATGTCTCTGTTTTGTACGATTTTTAGATTTGTTGTAAAAATATTGTAGTTGTAAAATATTAAATTGATATGTTTTTTTACCTATGTTATTTAATATTAATTGTTTCATATATAGTAAAATAGACGTATCTGATAATTAGTGTAAGTTACTAAACATATCATATTTCACAACAAGTCAAAAATCAAAAAGGTGATCATTAGTTTTCGCAATTTTAACACATGAAAAAAAAAAATTCTTGATGTTATGATTTTTTCGTTAAGATTTTTCACATTGAATCTATTGAAACCTTTTAGAATGAAAATAGCTCTAAAAGATTAAGAAGAACATCAATTCAAAGTCTGTTGCGAAGTTTACAAAAACACCATGGCCACACAGATAGGTGCGAAAAGCAAATTAATTATTTACTGGATATCGGGTTAGATTTTGAAAAATATCAAGAAAAGTACCTTGACATGGCATTTTCACTTTAAACGTCGGTTTTCAGAATTATACTGAAGCAGGTCTCTGTTTAAAACTAGATTAAATTCCTAAAGATTTTTTTAAGCTTGTCAGATTTCTTCGAAATGCTTTAGTATCGTCTTACTATCGTTTCTTGTAAGTTTAAGCAGTATTCAATGCACGTATATATGATTTTTTACACGCACAAAGGTTTTTACAGGGTTAACTGAAGATAATAAGTCAAGACACATAAGGGTACATTTAGAGACGCCACTAACCAACTAATTACGCATATATTATATACATGTTGGTAAATCTCATTGCCTAAAACCTTGGAGAATGCGCACAAGTTATACAGAAGACAACACAGATAGCCTGTTTCACAATGCCCGACTACCGTTACTTCCAAAATAAATTAAAAATTGAACAGAATTTCAATGAAATTTTCTGCCATGTAAGTAAACGGAAACTTAATCATAGATAGCGAAACTGGCTTAACGTTTGAATCCCCAACCGGTCCTATGAGACCGCGCTGTTATTGTTTTACTATTGTGTCTCGTTTCGCAGGTATCTGAGTAATTAAGGTGAGAAATCATCAGTAACTTCTCCCGCTATGGACGAAGCGTGCCAGATTTCTACTGACTAAAACCTACTCTTGTTACTTCTTTGCCTTAATTCTATGGTCCCGGGGTTCTCTTTCGTTCAATCCAGGGTCCCAGAGTATCATCGTCGTGTATCATGGTTACGTCACATGAATCGATTACATTGAAGTGTTGAATGATACGGTTAGAATCAAGTCCCTTCACATAATTAGATTCTTTCGAAAGACCGGGATCCGCGGAAAATATGCCAGGCTCAATATTTTATTCGAACATTCAAGACGACATGAGAAAAATGTACGTCAGGTGCTAGGGGGTGTCAGATTTGCATAGCAATCAGATATGCGTGATGTTCGAATTGATACGTGAAAGAATATTGGGAATTCATGGTGATGATTGAGTCAATAGTGGTCTAGCCTTGACTCAAGAACTCTTACATAAGTTGTATGTCATGGGTTCCGGCTTTAGTTCGAGTAATTTATTTCTTCGCCACTGTTCTCGAAGATGGATCAACATTGTAAGGAAAACTGTATGTCCTAGAACAAAAATATTCAAAGACATGTGATCAACCAGCTGTGAGGTCGATTACGGTCCATCCTTCCTCTCTCAGGGAGGAGGTTTAAGTCCCACCAATGCGATCATTATAAGGTAAATTATACTGAAGCAACAGACTTTAACCAACGTTACTCAGTTGAACTTAGACCAGTTTAATTTGCAGCTTCATTACGTTCTGGTAATAATTGGATGCAGTGGAAAGGGCTATGCTCGGAGTATTCTAGCGAAATCGCATTAGAAAAAGATATCTTCAAGAGAACCAAAGTTCCTGACATAAACCGAATAATCGCCATACCTATGTAGTAGTGAACAGTGGGTATATTGCTCGTAGAACAGATGGTCGATGGGGCTGAAAAGTTTTAGAGCAGTGACCGCATACTGCAAGAAGCAACGTTGGGTGGACCCTCACAGGTTGACCGATGACCTGGTGAGGGTCATGGGAATCCCTGGATGCGAGAGGCACACAGCCGTTCGTTGTAGCGATGTTTATATAATATATTGTGTATGTTTTTTTTTATAATTGATAGGCTCGCGCTTGTCCACATCTCGCCTGGTGGTATGGCATGGTAAGCGATCATGTGGTCGACGATGGACCACGCTTGCCTAGAAGCATCCTATTCACTCTAGACTTAAATATATAACCTATGTATAATTGTGTAAGGTACAAATAAACGGTTTTCTTTCTTCCACAAAAGAAAAGAAATCACACAAACTTATAAAGTAGACACCCAAGTCTAGAAGTCCTTCTAATTTATTCAGAGATAAACACATAAAACAGGAGTAAAGCTACAATGCATGTTCAGTAACTTTAGTGAAAACAAAACAAAACCAAACTAAATAGAACACACACATGCAACAAAGAGTGCATAGTTACAGAGGCTAAATTAAAAGTGTTTTATAAAATACTAATTGTTGCCAGCGACTTTGTTTGCTTAAACTTTGACCTCGCATTTGAACCCTTGGAACCTAGTGGCTAAACTAGCTTTTTAATTTTGTTTTTTTTTTTCTGTGTCTGTACACAGTTCTAGGATAACTGGGGACTTATAATTCTCTCTTTTGAATATTTTATCTCTTTTGTTGGGTATTATTTTTAGGCGATAATCACACTTATATTATACAGGTGGTAAAAAACATACAAACTCACAAGTATGTGTGTATGTATGTTTTTTATTACTTCATGTTTGAACGGATTTTAACTAAACGTAGTACGCGAGTTAAACACGTCCTGGAATAGTATATAGGATAGTTTTTTATCCCGGGAGTCTATTCTTTTGGGATAATTTTCTATTATTTATTTATTTAAACTTCATGTACAGCGGTGGTACATAGGCGGACTTAATGCATCAAGGCATTCTCTACCAGTCAACACACGAGTATCACTCGGGTGAGGCTGCTGGCAACAGCTAGTTACTAAGTAACTTCTCCTGCTCTTGGTTTAGCGACAAAAAGTGTCAGATTTTTGGTAAGAGGGAGGTTATGGAGGAATGAATATGATTACACCCGAGTTTTATTGAAAATGCCATGAAAAAGAAGTACTCAGGAAAAAGTTTCTTAAGAGTTTTTAAGGCAAAAATGAACGGTTACGTTTAGTTATGTGAACTTCAATACCCACCACATCATCTTTTACCAATTACAGGAAATATAATAATCAAGCTATCAAAACTGTGAAAGAAAACATCGTGAGGAAACCGGCATGTCCTACAGTCTGTTCAATAATTCCGGAGACTAAAATGACATTTCAACACCAAAGAACTGGCGTCATTCCTATAGAAATTTTGACATTACTTATGTCAATTTAGTCTCCGGGTTTATTGAACAGACCATAGAATCAAAAATTCTTAGACATGTGACATTCACCAACCCTCACCAGTCCCGCGTGTTGGATTATGGCCCATTACCTCTTCTAGAGAGGAGGTCTAAGTCCTGTGGGAACATTTTAAGGCTATGCTATGCTAATAATCAAGCGTGAGCCTATCAATGAAAAAAAGTTTATTGTTCACTGTAGAGCTACTCTTGATTTTTTTCTCGAGGATCTACTTAGTCTATTTAAATTTAGTTATGGTCTGTGTAAAATATGTTTTTTGTAAAAAAATTAAATATTTTTTAATTAGTATGTTTATATACCTCAGGAACCTGGGGTTCTGGACCTTTGTAAGGTGTACGAGGGGCCAAAACCAGCTTGTGGAGGTCCCTTAGATATTTTTCAAGGGATATGGAATCAACCGTCGATTATCGCTGTACGCCCTATGCAAGTGAACCTAAGTAGGTACAACCCCCGGTTGATGAGAAACTTTTGCGACATCATCATCATCTGCCTAGCCTTTTCCCAACTATATTGGGGTCGGCTTCCAGTCAAGCCGGATTTAGCTGAATACCAGTATTTTACGAGGAGCGGCTGCCTACCAGACCTCCACAACTTTTGCGACATATGGAAAACAAAGATATTCGCTATGGTTTTGAGAAGCTTCGTTGACTAGGTACCTCTAGGTAACTAAGTATCTATATGTACATTTGTACCCTTCTTTTAATAATCTTTTCTTTTTTTATGCACCTGCCATGTGTTTCTTTTCACCATCATTGTTTTTTTTTTAATTGGTATAAACTAGCACTTGACCGCGATCCCACCTGATTGTGAGCAGTGATGCAGTCGTTGATGATGAGGCGCACTAGTTTATTAAGAGCCTATTCACTCTGGCCTTGAAGACATCTTAATTATAATCGGACGGAAAGACCGCAGCAGGCAAATTGGTTGACTGGTAAGTCAACTGTTGTACCTTCGTGTTGCATTAAGAATATTAAATAAATACTCGTAAATGCATTAAGGCTCAATATGCCTGAGCAATGTTATACACACACTTTTAAAAAAGCCTTACCTTTTTATCAGTGTATTTTAAAAACATTGTCACACGATAATATGCGCAGGAATAATAATAATAGGTATTAATTATATTTAATAAAAAACTTATTAAATAAATCCGGCTTTTCAGGAATTTTATTTACTGAAAACCATTTGTTTTAATTGTCGTTTAATGTATTACAACTCGTAAGTAATGACAGAAATATAGTAGGTAATTTTTATATTAAGTACTTTATTATTATTATGGGCCCATGCTGTCCCCATGCATGACTTCCCTTCCCACTTATCCTCCCATATTTCTCAATTTTCTACAAGTATAGACCAGTTCTTTAAAAGAAGGTAGGTCAATTGATTTCATTAATCATATTTGATGGGAACCAGACATTATAATCAATCATCTTGACCTATTGACGACCTGTGATCTAACAAATAATTGATTGATTGATGCTCATTATTCTCATATCCTCATAAGATTTATTTTTCCCCTTATCAGTAAAATATAAGACCCGCTATTTCTTTCCTTCTCGTCTCCAACAAATTCAGCCAGTTTCCTGTATAAGTACCATCTTAAGAAAATACATTTATTTTACAAACAAAGTTTACTAAGTAAATAAACATTACAAGTACAACAAAGAACAAAAGTACGGAACAAAGTAAAAACAAAAACGGAAAGGGATGCTGGAAGATGAAAAGTGTTCCAAAACGAATTATTATTTACCTTACATTTGTATTTGTGAAGACAGAAACACAAACTCCATTCCAGCACTCCGAGTACAATTGTCTGATATTAATTAGTTACACCAACACACTAGCGTCACTTTAGTTACAATAATACGCCAAAATTGGCTTCCTTGCGCTTATTTATTAATACACAACATTGAATCCCGCTGCGGCCGCCTTACATCCCGCTCAATCTACCGCAACACGACTAAACTGTCCCAATTTGTAAGCTATCATTTCAACAAATTAATGTTCAAAAATTACATAGTGCTTTAATAACCGCCTCTTTTGAGGACAAAGGGGGTCCCTTCAGCATACTGTCTCCGCTTTTTACGAGTGAATGTCACAAAGAGTCGCTTTTATTCACATCTAACAAAAAAATAACAAAACGCCACGAATCGTCGCCGGTCCTATTGTCCGATGATGTGGGTAGGGGGCGAATGCGAGCGCGTGTGCTACGGCGTAGGCGCGTCGTAGTGCGGCTACGGCCGGCTCGCCACTGGCGGGGGCTACGCGGCCCGGACCGCGCTCCTACACAGGCGCGCAGCTCGCAAACCTATCGGCACACGCCGCCGCACGCACACACCTGCCCCACTTACAACAGACCCGCGAGAGGAAGCGGGAAAGTAACATTTTTGGGCTTGTACATCAGTACACACTAATGGTGATTCACTCACACATACAAACCTCAACGCACAACTTCTCTCATGCCCATACACATAGAAGCGATTTAAACTTGTAATCCCTAACGATAATTTGTATTCAACGGATTTGGTTTACACTAAAAGAGAAACAAGTAAGTTGGATTTTAATAAATCTGTTCGTTGATCGAACAATGATTACAAGTTACGCATACTTTTCGAGTCGTAAACCAATTTTCATATGAAATAGCCTGAAACAAATGTGAATTGACTGGAACGAAAATTCCTTGTAAAATTCATTACTTCAACTGAATTGTATATTTATCAGAAGTCGGCATAAAATCGATAGGGTTGCCTCGACGTGCAAAAAAGGTGACAGGTAATTGGAAGAAATACAGTTTGCAGTTAACTCTTTCATGAGTGACAACCCTGAGAACTTACAGGGAGCATATTTTATGCTCTGAGAGAACCTATTTTCATAAAGCATATAAACTGAATTGTGGATACTTTATTCGTTTGTATGTTACAGAAGGTGGATGGTGCAATAGCTGAGTGATTGCCTTTTTGCGGTAGAAGAGTTCGATTCCCGCCTGATTTAAATTTTGTATGAACTGGTCTACGTACACAAAATAAAGAAGACAATATCTACAATATTTAGAAAAAGCTGAAAAGAGAAAATGTAACAAAAATATAATATTATGATGAATTATTGTGATGATGAATTAAATAGCAACGCCATTCTTTTGGGCACACTTCAAGTCGGCCGCGATGCGGAAGAATTCTATAAGTCGCCATGTTTAAGGTGGAGTAAGAGTTAGTGTATATTATGTAGTTTTTATTAGTTAGTGGTTTTATTTTTCATGTTCTATCTATGTTTGATAAATAAATAGCAAATAATAATTAAAACAAAATAGAGATTATGTAAAGTTAGCTTTACGACTACGCTTTTAAGGGAAATGTTGTAACATTTCCCTTAAAAGCGTAGTCGTAAAGCATTCTAGGCAATTGAGGGGTGTACCCCTCTATTGTCTAGAATGCAATACAGTTAAAGATATTCTTCATATGCTGATGGATTGAAGACAGTTAGGTTGATTTTAACAATTTTGGCAAAATCCTAAATCGCGGATATTAAACAGGCTACTTAGCCTAGCTCCTAGCTAAGTTAAGTAATTTAAATCTAATAATTAATGAATACTAGGGACCGTTTCTTTTTGTATGTCTGCATTTTTGGGGGGTTTTGCCATAATCGCCACGCTTGGCGGGTTGGCGATCGCAATGTGGATGTTGAATAAAATGCACAGAAAATGCTGCTGCCCATTCTCTGGTGTGTCCCTAAGTCGCCTCTAGCGACACCCACGGGAAGAGATGGGATGGTGTAATTCTTAGCGTCCAGACACCATACGGATGACGGCCGGGGTCGCGGAAATCCGATGGATGCGAGACGCACAGGACCAGTCGCTGTGGCAACGCTTGGGTGAGGCCTATGTCCATCAGTGGACGTTTTTCGGCTGAGATGATGAATTAATGAATGTCTCTTATTCTTTTTAGTTACTTACGTTAGTGTTATTAAAACTATGAGGTACGCTGGGATTGTTGTATCCAACTGGATAAAAATCTATATGAAAACATAATAAATAAACACTGCCGTCCTGTCTTAGCCTCACAGAATTGCACAATACGCCTTATACAACAATATTTATAACGTTGAAAGAAGAATAAAATAAAAAGGTTAATTTGGCACAGTTTAGCTAAATTAAAAACTAACATGAAGTAAAAATGTGTGCCTCAAAGCTACGCCAAATAGGTTCATTACACGTGTGAGCAAATAAAATAATCCTTGTTTTAGATAGCAACCTACATATAGGTTGGAAAATAAGACAAACTTGTAGCTAGGTTAATAAACTTATTAGGGGGTTACTTTGTTACTAAGTTGTTACATATTCGAATAATAAACATTATCTAATAACTGATTTCACATTAGACAATAAGGTTTTTTGATGTTGGAGATCATCAAATGACATCTTTCGCTCTAGGCGCAGCAGGATGGCATTCAGACTTTTACTAACTAAATCCACACCTGTGTCCTTCTGCCGCCTCTTGCGTGCTAGGACTATGGGCTTCTTTTTCAGAAATCCCCGCGTTCGTAACGTGCACCGACCCTACTGGGCTTCCACGGTTTGCTGACATCCCTTTGAGGAAGGCGTGGATCACTTCGCCCTGTTGACGTCTGCAAGACGATATCGTAGACTGATAGTTTCGTTTATCAGACGACTAGTACTATGCCAGAGATATCATAAAAGAAAGCCTTGTGTAAAATTTGAACGTTCCTAGTCTTTTTATAAACTAGTGCACCTCAACATCAACGATTGCATCACTGCTTACTAAGCACTAGTTTTTATAATATTTAAAAAATAATCGGCTGTGCATTGCTATGTCAATCAATCAGTTCGGAAGTTGTTGGCATGCTATACGCTTTGGTGCCTTCTGTAAGTATAACTAGCAAATTGCTAGTAGCAATTAAAATAAATAAACAATTATAGAAAAATATAGATACGAGTAAGTTCATATGTGCCAGAAAACAAGACAAAGCAAACTTATTTTGTTACTAAGTTGTTACATATTGGAATAACATTATCTAATGGCAGTTTTCACATTAGGCAATAAAGATAACAGCAAAATATCGTGGATTTGGTTTCGCCAACTGGCAGTTCTATTTTTCCGACGACTAGCATTCACCCGTGACTTCGTTTGCGAGAAAGTTTTCATAAAAAGTTTAACACCCTTCAATTGTAATTTGAAGATAGTTTCGAAAGACTAATAATGAAAATCTTTTTTTCCATTTTAAGTTTATTAACCCAAGCCACAAGATTCTCTCATATAACCTTAAAGACCCACTATGTCGAAAAGCAAACCCGTAGTCCTAGAACGCAAAGAACACCTGAAAGACACAAGTGTGGTTTTAATCAATAAAAACCTCACATGGCCTTCCGCTCCGCTGAGAGGGGGAGACGTCATTAAATGACTTCCAGCCTCAGAAAAAAAAACAATAAAGGCTGCATGTGTAAAACACTTGATAACAACCTTTACAAAGCGTTATTTTAACTGTTGCGTTACAGGAAACTTTGAATGATCTGTCCTCAGTTTGTAACGCAAAAGAACAAGACAGTTCCGTCTCTATTGATTCTGTATAATTAAACTCAGCACAAAACGAGATGAGAACTTTCTTAATAATGTTTTGGCAATCCAGTAACAGTTGAAGGTTTCAACTGGTGATTGAAGAGAAAATTTGTTTAAGATTTACTTGAACGTAACAGCTTTTCAGTCACCCCTCCAGTTGCTCAGTAGATACTCTGTATTGTCAAAGTTTCCCCGAACGAAAATTTACGTAGGTATTAAAGTTGAGTGAAAAGTTTTCAATGAAGATGTCGCAATTAATTTTCGATAAAATTAAACTCGTTAACGTCGGAAAATTACAGTCTTTGAACGGATACTAATTGAAATGTAGGAAAGTTTTTTCATTAAAAACTGCTGTATATCTGTGACGTCTTGTTTTTGGTGAAGTGTGTCGTTAAGGCTCTATTAGAGGCTGGTGATATTCCCTCTGAGCCCTTGATACTTCCATTGGATTAAGGTTTTTTGATTAAAAGAGAAATGTTGTAATCACTGTTCTCGGTTGACAGACTTATGGTCTTAGTATTTGGTTAATTGATACATAGAGACAATGAAGGGAAAAACATGTATAAAATTGAAAAAATAAATTGTGTCTCACAGCTGTGCATAACATTACCAACCATATTTTTTAATAACGTCTCTTATTTTACTATACTAAAAAATTGTCTTCAAGAGAAGAACCAAATAAATAAAAAATTTGAAAATACCCTTTTTCGAATACCTCCTAGAAATTGTCAAACGTTTTTTTTTTCAAAATTACTTTCCTACCTTAGCTGTGCAATACAGCTAGGGTAGGAAAGTAATTTTTTTTTAACGTCTTGTTCAACATTGTTTTAGGCAAACTATGTAGCAGTTGCCTGACGGTGATTTTGAACTAACTAGTAACTGAACATTACTACAGGGATAAAAACGCTTTGAATAACATTTTAGATGGATCATTTTCACGCACGTTTGTTGAATCGACATACTTGTGAGAACCTGTAATTGACCCAATTTCTCATATACTATTATTATACATTTGTTAAAGCTGTCGGTTCTCCTACGATTAAATAAATAAATAATTTTCACTTAATTTTTGACATATTTTAACCATTAGGTATGCTTTTTGTCATGTGCAGAACAAGTTACATGAACCTATCTACTATTTAAATATCACAACATCAAAAATCACTGATCTGTAAAAGAAAAAAAAACATCCACAGCATTATGGATTGATTTTTCCGCACAGCCCGTCACAGTCACTAGCAAAAAGGTTCACTGCAATGCGTACGGGTTACGGAAAACAATTTGTTGCTACTTATATATTGTTACCTAAAGTAACTGACCCGTTACCAACAAAACAGATGGTATTTTGGTACTCGTACCGACCCATTCGGGGAATATGCAATGCGATTAAATATTGTACTGTTCCTTGAAGCCAATCAAAGCTTTCTGTGAACTGTGTTATAACTTATAAAATGGTTCACGGAAACTAGCACAGCTGTGAAGCCGGGCTTCTATGTATTTTTCTTGTATTTGCGCTTCAGTAATGTTTGATACTTAGTTCATTATTAACTAGAATAGAATGTTTACTGCATAATGATAAATTTCAGTCTTATCGAAGTAACTAGTCTGTAATGGTGGAATGTTGGAGAGACAGCGAGAATGTTCAAAAGATAACTGAAGTAACACAGGTGAGTTATAGTCGGTAAAAATCTGACACGTCTCCTCGCTTCACACTGAGCACTTAGAAGAAGTTGTTTGATGAAATCCCACCACACAAAAATTACTTGATGTGCTAGTGCGCTTCACCACCATCGATTGCATCACTGCTTAGGAATTGTGGTCCAACGTTGCTTTATATAATTAAAAAAACGATTTCACTATCGAAAATTACTCTTGTTTCTTCTGTCGTGATTTATTTCTGCCAAAAAAGTCTACTGACAGACTTAGGCCTTTCTCAAGCGTTGCCACATAGATCGGATCTATGATTCTCGCAAACCCTAACCAGGTCATCGGTCTACGAGTAACTTGTGCGAGGCCTTTCATCGCTATAATAATCTGTTTGCAACTCCATAACAGTTTGGATTTATTAAGGTCGATTCGCGAGCATTGTGACTTGACCACTGCTACTTAAGTTAATTCATGAATCCCCGACCGGTCCTATGAGACCGCGCTGTTATTGTTTTACTATTGTGTCTCGTTTTGCGGGTATGTGATAGGTTAAACCAAGATTGACTTTTATAATTAAGTATACAGTTATCAAGGTAATCGCAGCTTGTTCTAAAGCGTGGGAGACCAATCCTTGTGTTAAGGGGATGAATGGATTGCGTGGGTGACGTGAAAGCCAACTTTAGAAGTTATAATAAGGGGTGACTATTGTCATAAGTGTGGTGAGACAGAAGTTAGGTTATATTTATTGAACACCTACGTATATTAACGTATATCTTTCAGCTTTTTTGGGCGGAAATCAACAAAAACTCCTGGAAGAGGAGCGAGAGGGGTGTCAGACTGATTAAGATTCATAGGTTACATTTTCTTTCAGTTGCCCTTTGGCATTTTTTTCCAGGATCATGGTAACCATTCTTACTAGCCGTCATATAAACCGCTACGTAGTGCAACAGTAGTTCGAGGAAGCTCTGTTTTTTTCCCTTTCACAATAGCAGTTCGATTCACCATCTTTTATATGGATATTCTACGGTATCATTAGTACGGTATCATTAGTATAAGGGCCTAGTACACCCACTAAGCTTTGTGCCCTGCTTTTCGGAGATTACATCAATGATTTGGCAGATGCAACTTTAGGTATAACAGACACACAGAACAGGTCGACAGAACTAATCTAAAACCACTCCGTGTTTAATAATTTCCCGTCACAACAAACGACAAAATGGTTGCATTAATATAATGTACATATATCCCGTCCATCATAATTCCTTCTCAAAATAAAACTAAGTATCTATTGAAAAGGACACGAATTTATCTAAAACACTTTCGGCAGACAATTCGACGGTCAATTCAGTTGAAAGGCTGCAATAAAGCGCATGGCAACGGCTATTCACCATTTCGGAGCAGTATTAGCGGCCGATCATTCTTTCGGCGACCGAGTCGACGTCGCACTTACACCATTCGGGTTACACAGACTTAGGAACAAATGGATGTGGCTCCGATCGTAGATAGGAAGAGCGACTGGAGGTAAAATATTCGGTGCGCGGTTAGCGTAAGTCAGACTGCTTATGTTGGTTCGAACAAATTTCTGCCTCTATGTTCGCAGTCTCTAAAATAGAACGATTTTACTTAAAGTTTCTACATTAAAAACATCGACGGTTTTAGGTAATTAGTGTGAGATCGATGTAGAAGGTAGGACGGAAAGTATTTTGGCACATAAGTATACCTACTCATTAAAGGGACAAATAAATGATAAATTTAATGTTACGAAGTGAGTATTATATCGAACTATAATTACACTTTTATTTAGAGAGTCCATTGTTACTTTTTCCTTAATACTTAAGTTATAATATTTTTATAGTAACAGGTGAAATTAATTTGAATAGTGGCCCCCAAAGTAGGCAGTGCCTATATCTTGCAGAATAGTATAGCGTAGTAAAAGAACTAGCTGTTTTTAGGGTAGGAAAATCATCTTATCGTCTGACTTTTACTGAATAAAACCCGCCTATATTCCTTCAGTTACCATTAACGTTTCATGCCTATGGTAGCTAACTACTTATCCCGCAACCTTGGCAACCATCGGTCCTAGCGAGCCGTATCACTTACGCTACGATCTCTTTGAGGCGCGCTTGGGACACAACTTGCCGTTGACTTAGGTGTGTTTGGTATCGGACGGTGATCTAACCTTTGCTTGCCGTTTCTAAACGCCTATTTCATAGGGCAATATTGTTTAATAGGGATCGTAGCTGCAGACCTAAAGGGAATCAAAATTGCTCTACGACTCCCTACGTCCAGGGCTGATCTTTGTGAGGATGAAGCTATCGCTCACTTTCTCCACCACTTCTCCTGCTCACATGACTGCTTCTCAGAAGGGTATGACTTCTCATCGCCTCTCACTTCAGACTATGGCCCGAACCAGTTCCGGACGCGAAAGGTTACTACCACTGATCGCGTTCACAAGAACACACTGATGTTTCGCCCAAGAAGGAATCGGAGGGGTTCCAAGAGGGGATCTCTACCGTATGTTCCACAACGTCAACACCTTTAAGGATTTTTCAGTTTTAAAATGTTCAAAAAATCACACCATTACATGTCAAATAGATTTATTGATGTGGTTTTTTGTACATAATGTCAAATAAATACAATTTGAAACCAACGGGGATCAAGGATTTCTATAAATAGCTCACAGAGAATATTATAAGACTGAGCATTTAAAGCAGCTTTAACGTAATAACTACAGACTAGTATAAGTACGTAATAAGAACAATGGAGTCGCAGATTACACAGTGACTATTAATCTAAGTGGCAAGCGCGTGATCAAGGTAATCTCCTCGTAGAATTGTCCGCTATTATAATTGGGCCTACCCACGTTAGATACTGAATTATTAGGAGCTTATGTTGTAGAATGGTATCAAGACGATGCTGTAGTAGGAATGGAAGCTTAGATAGGTATTTTATTTTTTGGTAAAAAAGTGACATATCGACGGTGAAGTGCCAATACCTCCTAACTGAAATTTTTGTAGAAAAACTACTTTTTAGTTATAATTATTTTATACGTATGTTTCCGCATATTTTACTGAAATCTACGAAGCGGATATTTAATTGCAAATGCATGAAGTTAAATTGTAGATACATCTCCAACTAATCCGACGTGTCAATTTATAGTATTACCTCCAAACGTATTTGGGTTAGGAAATTTTTGATTTTACAGATAGGAGGTCTTGGCACTTCGCCGTCGATATGTGAGGGTGCCTTATAAGTGTTACTATTTATGGTTCCGCACCCAAAAGGAACTTCGGAACGTTTTCTTCTTCTTTTTCTTGTAGTTTTTGTGCTTTGGTGTTTTGCATTTCATAAAAAAAAATGTTATATCAATAACAGTTACAGTGTTATATGATAATTGTAACTTATATTATAAAAATAATATTTATTATATATGTACAGTTTTTCACTCATCTAGACTTTTGGCGTTTAATCCAAATCCTACCATCACACTTATTTTACAGAGGCGAAAGTTTTTCAGTGAAATACACTGAAAAACTAATACGTCTTTACGCTCAAATAGCTGAACAGATTTGGATGAAATTTAGCAACTGAAATACTGTTTATCCTGCGGTGCTATTCTCTAAAAGTCATTTTCATGGCGACGAGCTCAACGTCGAGACCACCTTCAAACAGCAAACGCAAATGTATGAAGAACTGTCATTGTCAACTCACGGTTGCAATAGCATAGTGGTAGTATGTTACCTTCTTCTTTCTTTCTATAAAAATCAAAATAAATGTGCCACTTTAGTACTCGTAATCACCCTAATCTACCTTAACTGTTAACATTATAAAAACAAAAAAGATTTACAAAGTGTCGATTCCTGTTCACTTATAGGAAATCAGGTAGTGTGATTCAAGCAATCTAAAAATTACAGTATACTTAATACTGCGGTGCCCAGCTCTAAGTTGCAAATTAAGGTCAACTGGAAATGGTTCTATCTAAATATTGATGTTCAACTGAGAGCAGTGAGTCAAACGTGGTCAAGGCGGGTAAGATGTTGACAGTAGGATCCTTGTTGACCGCACTGAACATACCAGTACATTTATAGTATAAATGTACTTTGGCAGTTTTAAGCCCCTCCACTTTTATCGGCATTACCTTTTAAATAAGAATACAAATTAACAACATTGGGTTTTAAAAGCATTGACCAAACATGTGAAATAGTGTATTTTATTCCTAACCAGTTCACTTAAATCTCCTAAGAGCTCCACAATTTAATCTTTGTTTTCTATTTTATGTCGTGAGGATTCAGAGGGCCACAAGTAATAATCATCATTAAAACTACTGAAAGACGTCCACTACTGGACATAGGCCTCCTCCGAATGTCTCCATAATGACCGGTCTTATGTGTTTCCCATTAATTGAATTCTCGCGTCTCTCAAGAGGTCTTCAGCCCACTCTCTGGGAGTCCTTCTTCCTTGTACGTGGACACCAATCTAGAACTTTTTGGCCCCAACAGCAATCCGTTCTGCCAGCAATGTACTCTGCCCAATGCCACTTAAGTTTGGCAGTTCTTCGAGCTATATCCGTAACCTTGTACCATAAGTAATCATCATCTCATCTGCTTAGCCTTTTTCCCAACTATATTGGGGTCGGCTTCCAGTCAAGCCGGATTTAGCTGAATACCTGTATTTTACGAGGAGCGGCTGCCTACCAGACCTCCACAACCCATTAACTGGGGTAACACGGTATTTCATGGCAAGACCGGAGTCAGATTTACTGGCTTCTGACTATCCGTAACGACTGCCAAAGATCTACAAATGACAGCCGGGACCTACGGTTTAACGTGCTTTCCGAGGCACGGAGGAAACTCGTTATGTTAAGATGGTCACCCATCCACAGACCAACCCCGGCAAGCGTTGCTTAACCTTGAAGATCGACCTGTGCGGCTGTTATTATCTAGCCACGAGCTCCTCCTCCTCCTCAAGTAATGTAGTACCTAAAAACACAGGAATACCATAACAATAATGATGAAATATTTCTAAAAGCGATGTTGAATGACGATGCAAGAAACACAACCATAGCCACCTATATAATATAAAGGCCATTATAATTCAACCCATTCTTCTAAACAAAACATAACTTAGAGCGGTAATAGCAGTCGGTACGGTAACTAGGTAAGGAAGCGACCCGAGAGAGTATGTGAAAACTGTTACGACAGGACGCGGGGAGCGGAACTGACGTCTGCTGGCTGAATGATTAGCGAGTAATTCAGTACTGTCTCGTTTATTATTCAGCTGTTTATGTAAACTTGGATTTATCTTGCTTTCTAATATTTTTGAACTGGGAAATTCTGGATTAAGGAGACGGGAAGTCTTGGGTCCAGCCGCCTGATAAACGTGTAATAACGGTCAATGACATTCTTAATTTTAAAAAGAAACAAAGATCTTGAAACGACATAATAATATCGTAATTACAATTACATTTTTTAGTAATAAAAATAGTGTAATTTTTATTTTTCGGATACCTACAGAGATATTAGGAAAAGGTTACTGTACTTTATTCCTAGCTATAGCTTATTTAGCGCCTAGTATGGTTTGAATGAATGTTAAAAATACGATATATTTTTCTAAAGGAGATCCCATAAAACAGCATTATGTTCCTTCCAAGGAAGCAAGAAAAGTAAAATCATAGAAGCTAAATATTTGATTAAATACAAGCCTGAATTCTTAGTAATCGACAATGAGTTAATCGGTAAAATCTCGTTTCGTGGAATCGGATGAAAATGGAACGCAAACTATTAGTTTTAGTTTTACTCGTTACCTCCTGTGGCGCTATGTGTTCTTGGAAACCATTTTAGTGCAAATAATTATACTGCATATCGACAAATTACCAATACTGCATATGCACTGCATAGTGCAAATATGGTGATGACATGATGTTACGGGTTTCTATAAAACTTTATTTTTCCCGTATTAATAAATATTAAATGGAAATAAATAAAATAAATCTATACTGCTAGATAAAGCCTATTTACAATACACTTAATATTAAAAGCGTTCAAGATCCTTAAGTATGCTTAATAATGTTAATTTTAAGCTCCTAGAGTTATTAAGTTTACTTTTTATTTACTTATCATTTCTTAGCACTTGATTATTATTCTTTTCTCAATTATATTAAGAGAGCAGCAGGTCTGGGAGATCGAGACTGCGGGCTTTCTAGAGAACCTTTGTCGAAAGACAACCTGGAATAATAATATAGGATACTTTTAATCTTGAGAGTATATTCCCGTGGGGTAATTGCCGAAACCATTAGTAAAAGTCTATATAGGTACACCAGGCATTATCGTGGTATTAGAGTCACTTTTCCTGAGGTATCAAATACCAGATCACTTTTTTTATAAACAGACTAAAGGTAGCATTCGGTGCATTTGGTTTTTAGCGACTTCATTTAAAACAATCAAGAAATGACTGATTAATTTTATTAGTAAAGACTATTCACCCCGTTAAAGACTTGTAATTAACTATTATAGTCTTTTTTACATAGCGTAGGTTGGGTGACAGCAGGACGAAAATATGCATGTTTAAGATTGTATGAATCTGACACCTGTCACCGAAACCATCCTATAACAAATTTAGTAGAGTACTTATCATAGTCATTATAATGAAAAGTTTAATACTACCTACGTTTAAAAGAAGAACGCTACACTATAGAGGTAAACAGCCATAGACAACAAAGAGGATTACGTAACTAATGAGGTCCATAACCTTTACAGTTTTAATAACATCCGTGAAATACAGATGCTTTTAGTCAACAGTTTCTTTTAATAGTTGTACATACTTATAACAGGTTACTTTTTATGAGAGTAGTGCTCCTATAGGCGCCTAACGTAGCATAGAGTTTTAGGCGCCTTTTTGACCTTCCATTGATTTTAACTGATTGTATTATTACTACCTCGACGAAGCTTTAGAGAAAGTTGACTCAAATCATTTCCGGGCAAAATATTACAATGGGTTTCATCCTCATTAAAACGGAAAATAAAACAGTTGTTTGCTGTATAAAATAGCAAATACTTTCCAAACTTTACACGCTTAATACAATATAAACCATACGAAGTCAAAAGAAATAAAGAATACTTTAAAAATACTTTCGTGCTTGACCTTGATAAGTACTCGTTATACTTGAGTCTTGATACGTCAAACCAAAAAAAAAACACTCAAATAAAAAAGAGAAGAACAAGAAATGACAATCAACAAAAATAATATACCTACATTCTATACAAACATACCTCCATCATACCTAACGAAAAAGGGGAACGAAACAGATAAACGTTACCAACCCTTCATTCATTGCATGACAGCTTCGCGTGTGAAGTACTACTCGCAAAATTACGTGCTGTTTTTCCCAACAAAAAACAAGCAATTCGATGTCGTGTAAACGTGCCTTAAGGCTGAACTAGTACATGAAAAGGCTCGCTGTAGAAAAGGCAAGACCGCGATAGCCAGACCTTTGGAGAGCCGGCTTAAGATATTGCAGCTATCGAAAGCCCTTTGAAACCTCCTCCCAGCGGAAATTTAATTTAATCGCATTTTCTTCTTTGCTAAACGTCCTCTTTATGCTATGGCATACGGGTTTTCGTCTTTCGAATATTACGTTCGAAATTAAAAGGTTTATCGAAACGTGGTTAGCTTTTTGTTAACTTGATTTTTGAGGGAGATTTTTGTTCTTGGAATCTAAGAAATGTAGCTTTTTATAAGTTTTTATTTAATTTATAATGTTTGCATCTATGTTTATTTAAGGCAAATCTTGTAAATGAGTTTTATAACAGTTACAACATTTATATTTTAGTTTCGTATAGCATAATTATTTTTATTTCCTGGTACATTCTGAGTTTCTGACTTATACACATAATATGTTCTGTGTTATGTAAGTACCTAATACTTTTGTAAATTCCATGAAAATAAGTTATTTGAGGTGCTTTTTTTAGGACATGCATATTACAAGGATACACAAAAAAGGCATTATTTAGACATTATTAGGTATACATTTTAACATGTTTTAAGACAAAGTCACTTGCGTCTGTTTGTTTATCCACTAACTCATAAACAACGCAAAGGATTATAATGCGGTATTCACTTCTAAGAAAAACCCCCTTCTAAGAAACGGAAAAGAATTATGGGTATCAATTGAACCCATAAACTAGTGTGCCTCAGCATCAACGATTGCATCACTGCTTACCATCAGGTTGGATTGCGGTCAAGCACCAGTTTATATCAATTTAAATATATGGAGTTAGTTACTAGTTGTTTTGACGTTTAGCCAGCTTTCGAGCTGGGCAACATCTGCCGGGACCTCTAGTATCATAGAACATTATTTAAAAAAAAGAAAGCTGAAAACAAAGTTAATCCTCAAACAAAAAACGCTGTTCCAAAACCAAACAGAAGCCACGAACGCCTGAGAAACTCCCGATAATCAATATTTAAACTTTTAAGCCTCGAAATAGTTGTGCTAACGTAAATCTCAACACTTCAGAGCTGGAGCTACGAAAGGCTATAAGCAATTATCATAAAAGGAACTCTTTGGAAAATACCGGTTCCATTATCGTGCCTATTGTGTCCTTTCATAGGTCAATTGCTTGCACGAAGTGGATTAAGGCTGAATTGGACTTATCTGAGTGCCGTGAGAGTATGTTGTGTGTTGTACTTCATATAATTGATTAGTGTGCTTACCTAATTTGTGTGAGCGGATTTAAACATGGTAATAGAAGTCGAGAGCAGTGGTGCCTAGTGGTAACAGCCTCGACTTAAGAGTTGTAGGTCGCGGATTTAAACCCAACCAGTTGCAATACTTTGTGTAATTTATTTCAACACAACACGCTTTAGAAAATCGGTGAAGGAAAACATCGTAAGGAAACTGTCTTAGAACCAAAAATTCAAAGACAGATGACACCCACCAATTTGCACTGGGCCCGCGGGGTGGATTACGGTCCATACCTTCTCCTAGAGAGGAAGCCTGCCAACAGCAGTGGGAACATTATAAGGCTGATGCTATGCTAATCGAAGTACTTGGTTGGATCTTCTACAACAATCCAGAAAGTCTGGCAGAGACTTCTAGCTTAGGAGAGACATTAAATTGCTTAGTATGTACTTATACCACTATCTGATGATAGATTCATGCAATTCTGGCAGACATGTTTTGCTTTTACTTACCATAATAGGAGAGAATTTACTATAATCTACTACGCGATCTCAGTGCGGAGATAAAGTAATGGATGTCACATGTCTTCGATTTTTTTCTCCACCATTTTCAAGGTGGTCGTGATAAATTAAATAACACAAAATAATGCGTTTGACTGGTATTGAACTCGCAATCTACAACTCGTAATTCGTGGCTATTACCAATGGACCAGCTCTGCTCTCAAGCACTCAGATCTTATCTTTTATTTAATTTTAAAATATAAAATATGTGTCTAGCTACCCCACAGCGTGCACAATAAAATAAAATTCTCAATAAATACTTCGGTTGTTGCACTCTATTGCAATCGAAAACTATCAAACTCATCTTAAATTGAAAACGAAAATCCTCTCAATACATATTAGCTCCCTGGGCGACGGCAAATCTTCAATAAAGGTTCTCATTGAAAGCGTTTCAACGTTTAACAGATATCTACTTAAGATGTTACAAACGGTTTTATTCGTAAAACAAAATAGAGTATTATTTACGTTCGTTAAAAGTCTGTTTTACTGTTTTTTTTTTCTCCTGTGTATCGTTTTTAGGGTTTCTTAATCCAAGGGTAACTAAGGGATGCTGTGGCTAAGATTCCACTGTCGGTCTGTCTGTCATTATAAGCCGTGATAGCTAGACAAATAAAATCTTTCAAGTTGTTTTTCTTTTGGTATAAACTAGTGCTTGACCGCGATCCCACCTGATGGTAAGCAGTGGTACAATCGTTGAGTGATGATGTAGTTCTGTCCCCGCTGTAACAACAAATATTAAAAACCGGCCAAGAGCGTGTCGGGCCACGCTCAGTGTAGGGTTCCGTAGTTTCCCATCCGTCACAATAAGTGTCCCCAACTTTTCAAAAACTGTTCATCCCACCAAGTTCAAAATAATTTTCCTAGAAAGTCTTTATAAAGCTCTACTTTCCGGATTTTTTTCATATTTTTTAAACTTATGGTTCAAAAGTTAGAGGGGGGGACACATTGTTTTTTACTTTTGGAGCGATTATTTCCGAAATTACTGATATAAAAAAAATGATTTTATTAAATCCCTATTCATTTTTGAATAGCTATCCAACAATATATCACACGTTAGAATTGAAATTAAATAAAAAATCACTTTCCACTTTACATGTAGGGGGGCTACCCTAATAAAACATTTTTTTCCGATTTTTATTTTAGCACTTTGTCGGCGTGATTGATATACATATTGGTACCAAATTTCAGCTCTCTAGTGCTAACGGTCACAGAGATTAATCGAGGACGGACGGACAGACATGGCGAAACTATAAGGGTTCCGTTTTTGCCATTCGGCTACGGAACCCTAAAAACGGAATAAAAACAATATTTAAGTGAAGCCATACAATAAACGAGAAGTCTTTGCTGTTTTTTGCAACCGACAACGGTTCGTAACCCTTTGTGAGCAACTCTGTCTCGCACTAGGTCAGTTTTTGAATCATCTTCATGACACTTGGCACACTACTAGTCTCTACAGATTTAGACCTAAAACTATAGGAGTTAGAAGTGTACTACGAATTTACCATGGCCCTAGTTTAAAGGCTTTTGGAACAGAGTGTAAAGTCTCGCAAACGTCCTTTGAAAAGGGAGGATCCTCCGACCATACGGGTGTTATGTTTGATGTAGGCAACTGCCTGATAGATGATTTCGGACTGTTGTCTGTGTTCCAATCACGCGTTAAACTCTAATTGCGCGATGCAGGATTTCGTTTGTTTTAAGTTTCTATGTTACACCATAGATGTTGCTACACTGGAAAGCAATGAGTAAAGGAAGGAAAAAGGGTCAGTAAAAGTCTGACACTCTGACTTCACTTAGACCGATAGGAATTGTTTGATGATTTCCCACTTCAAAAAAAAACTAAAGTTAAACTGCCAGACTGACTGTTGGTTAACCAGTCTAGTCAGTAATTAATATCTTAAAATTTATTAAATCACTTAGATTTTTTCTTTTGTAGTTGAAAAAACATAATTATCATTACGAATAATTATGTTTTTTTAATTGTGTATTTAGTTGCACATTCTGCAATAAAGATTTAAATTACCATCCCTGGTATAGTGTAATACCAGTTTGTGCGAGCGATTTTCTCGTATTAATACAAATGTAATGAAATAGAAAATAATGCATTATAGTTTTACGCAGCGAAATTAGCTGATTGGACTAACGGCTAACACTTTGGTTCATAATAATTATACCTAGTTCATTCGTAATTCGTACATATTTAATTCACGTATTCAGTATTCAACAGTAGCTATTACGCTAATTTAAGGCTAATTAATACAACATGTTCGGTAAATAGTGTAGGCTAATTAGCCCCTGATAATTGCCCTATCAATCATTGTAAAAGCACAGGCTATTGGGATTACGATATTAACTTAATATGGTAGCTTTGTGGCGATCATTTTATAATATTTTAAATAAGTTTGGCTCAAACGAAGGGTTGTGGCGGATATCGGACAGTGTAGGTAAGGACTGTTTTGTTGAGGTGGGATTTCCAATGACTTCTCTCGCCCTAGAATCAGAATCAATCAGTTCTAGCGTTCTAGGACAGCGGGCTTTTTTATCAGAAATTCAAAGGAAGATTTTGCTGATAATAATTTGACTTCCCATGGAGGTATGCGTGCACACACTATGCGCTGTCGAACAATTAGGGTCGGTACGAATGATTATTGAACGTCCGGACGACGAGTTACCCATTGCTCGTCGTGTTAAAAAGGACGGTCATTTTGATCTGTATAATTATTGTCGAAGATTATCCCAAAGAAAATTACTACTGGAATTAAATAAAGCGGTAAAGTACGCCATAAAATTATTAAAAAAAAACAGTTAGTGAGATAGAAACCACTGACAGACGGACGGACAGAGAAAGAGGCAACGTAGGCTAAGCAATAATTAATAAGGTTCTTTTAATTACCCTTCTGCTATAGTGCTACGGAACCTTAAAAACGTATAGATCTACTCTTGTTTGTGAACATTAAAATTCGCTCTGAATAATTAACAAACATAGTATACTTTTAGAAGTTTAAATACCTACTTCTATACTAATATTATAAAGCTGAAAAGTTTGTTTGAATGTGCTAATCTCAGGATCAACACATTAATCGAGAAAAGCTATCTATCAACTATTGTATAACATTACGATAGGACCCACGGGGAGCAGGAACCAAAGACACGAGTGAAACCGCAGGCAATAGTTGGTATTTTATAATATTGAAAACAACTCTGAGCTTTATAATGTTTCCACTGTAGGAACTCAGACCTCCTCTCTAGTGTGCCCAAAGCGGGCGGGTGGATGTTACAAATATTCGGATTTTTAGTTCTACGACATGGTTTCCTCGCGATGTTTTCCATCACCATTTTTAGAGCAACAGTGATGAAATAATTTACATACAGTAATGTGCCTGGCTGGGTTTGAACTCGCGACCTTAAACTTGCAATTCAAGGTAGTTACCACAATGCCACCACAGCTCACGACGATCCATAACGTAACTAAAAATACAAAAAAACAATACCCAAACAAAAACTCTCCAGATTTATTTGCAAAAATATGCATATATTTTCCCGGCTCAAACCGTCTAGTAGAAATAGATTAAAGGCTCTTAAATACCGACTCCCGTTCAAAGTTATCGGTTGGCCAACTGCAGGGAAACTTGCTCGGCACTGTTTCTTGCGGAACATAATAAATCTTTCTTACTGTCATTGATATTTAGCTCGTGCGAGGGATTCGCGCCACAATAGAAGGAGCGTTCAATAAATCATTTAGAAGTATTCTGTTTTGCTTACATAAGTACGGTATATTATGTTCCCGATTGCTGCAGACAGGTTTAATCAGTAGGATATTAGAGTGTGTTTTTTGTTTTGGTATTTTATTAGCTGTAATTAGCTGACCATTCAGATAGTTTTGTAGGTTCAGAAAACCTCCACAATAAACTTCAAATAAAGTACATTATTAAGAAGAAAATGAATAGCAATATTTTCTTACACACTCATCATATAACCAAAAACCGTCCACTGCTGGACATGGACTTACTCCAAGTGCCGCCACAACGAATGGTCCTATGCGACCGGCACCCATCGGATTCCCACCAAGTGGAGATTTTGTCTAAATTAGATACAGTTTATATCTAACACCAAAAGTCTCTCTAAATAAATGCACTAATATTGCAAGACCATGTGCTTTTTTTCTGTAATTGGCTGAACCTAATCTGCAATTAACGCTACTAAATGGCAAATAGATTTTACTTAAATTGCAATACAAACCAATTACATAGATCTAAAATATAAGTTGCACTTACATTTTAGGCCGCAAAACTAACAGCAAAATCGCGATAATGTTCAAGATACATACATTACTCGTGAAAATAATGCATAATGTACTTTATAAGCTGATTAGTGATGTATTTTTTTTTATTTCTTTAAATACAGTATTTTTACAGGTTTGGTTTGTTTTTGTACCATGAAATTAAAAGTGGTGTGTAAGCACTCACATTCGCATAATAACATTGCTCGATCACTAAACCCCACTCAATATTATAAACGTGAAAGTTTTCATGTTTGTATGGATAAATGGATGTATGGATGTTTGTTAGGTAATCTTTCACGCACAAACCAGTGAATGGATTTCGAAACTTGGTATACAGGTAGACCATGTCTTAGAATAGTATATAGGATACTTTTAATCCAGGGGTTATGTTCCTCTAGGATAATTTGCCACTATCACGCGGTTGAACCCATTGGCTCCAACTAATAATGACAACTTATCTATACTAATATTATAAAGAGGTCAAATTTGTAAGCTTGTATGTAGGGGGTAATCTCTGGAACTACTGGTCCGATTTGAAAAATTCTTTCAGTGTTAGATAGCCCATTTATCGAGGAATGCGATAGGCTATATACCATCACGCTACAACCCACGAGAGCGGAGCAGTAACTAAAAATGCGGGTGAAACCGCAGGGGCGCAACTAGCTGTTAGTTGATTATAAATCTCAAAAGAGATTATACTAGTTACTAAACATGTTAAAACTTTTTTCATGTTAAAAATTGTTGCTTTTTTATGGTGTACAAAAAAGAGCATATTTATTTTATCTATCCATGTACGGTGTACACCATCATCCTCTTGCCTTTGTCCAGTTTTTTTTTGGGTTGGCGGAACATGCTTTTTTCTTCCATTTTGTTGCCACACGTCACGCTATCACTTACATATAATCTATCTATGTCACGTATTTTTATATAACAAACTGTAATTTACATTAGACTACAGCTGTTGTTTCACACAACAACAGACAACGTCCATTTTATCTATTTAAAAAAATTACCGACCCGGAATGTTTTGCGGTCCAGTGTAATAAATAGTGTAATCAAATACAAAGTCTAGCAGTAATATTAATATAATGCATTACCTACAAGTCCCTGCGATATTCAAAGTGCCTTAATTAATTGGAGCATATTCCGATAGCTACATTAATTGAAATACCTTCGCTATGAACTTCCACCGATTTAATTAAGAATGCTTTCTAATTTACTTTGGAATGGATTACAGCATTTCTTCAGTAGGTATTTTTATAAAAGAAGACTATATTAAAGACCTAATTGCCTAGCTAAGTTAGAATTTAATTGTTTAGCTTTGAATTATTGTGAAGATGTAGATTTAAACGTGACCCAAAATCAGAATTATTATTTACATAACTTTCAAAATGAATGTGATCAGGAAGTTCAATCTTCTAAATTCATAAATCAGTCAAGACAACAGGTTTTAAAATGGAAAAGGACCCCACAATTATCCCAACATAATTCTATCCTTTGGACTCTTCGCGTTTATTTTTCCTTATTATTAATCTCGATCAACCGCCAGATTATTCCGAAAAATTGAGCACACAAATCCGAACGGTACAATAATCGACGGAGACGGAAAAGTGGAATAAGAATAATCAACGTAAAGAAGAAACGAATTTCCAAACTTTTTTTATAACATCGGGCGTAGTCATTGGTAGAAAATGAAAAGGACACCCCGTTACGATTTCCATTAACAGGGAGTAGAAATGCGTCGAAGGCCGGAGGGCTCTAATAAATCAATCTGCGAGGAGACAGACCTCTCCGGAATCGCTCTCAGAATATACAGTATTAAATTTTGCAGGGTACATGAGTGCGCTTCTAAGCTTGAAATGTGAGCGGTATACGCTTGCCTGGCGTTCGGACAATACGTGTAGCAGAAGTGTGTTAGACACACAATCCGAGCAGCAAGCTGTTTGCAATATTTGTTGGCTCACATAGTAACCGACCGGCCTGATGCTGGTATCGGTATTTGATGAATGTACCAGCGTGACAAAGAAGAATATTGTTTGTCTTACTTGAAACGGTTGGAGAGTGCTTTGAGCTAAAGGACTTTTAAAATTTTGCTCTCGGAAAAAATGGTCTGCAACGGGAAGTTAGCAGATCATATTTTCATTTGGTATTTTTTCAGGAAAAATACCGGAACTTTTTCTAAAAAGTGTCAGGGGCTCCAGAACTATGCTGCATGCGAGTGAAACTCTTACTTTTTCATGGCCTGCTGGAAAATGTTCTGCCAAGTTCACGCTGACGAACCTAGCTTGGTTCTTACCGGACGGTCGAACGGTGAGCTATCCATGGAAAGAAAATAAAATAGCTGCATGGCATGGCTCACCAGTGGTATACACCACTACACCTACTAAGACTTTTAAATAAAGCAAAACAAAATTCCTAATTAAAATATTTATTTACTTATCATGTTATATTTGGTTAATAATTTAGCAACAACATATGTTATCCTACTAGTCTAATGAAGGTATAATTTGGATGTAAATCATGCGCGTTCAATATCGTTAGTTAGGGCTGAAATAGAGCTAAACTGTTTTTGCTCGCAATTAGATTCATTAAATTAGAGCTTAACGAGAATTTTGCATTAGCGAAGCAGTGACACTGACCTCATTAACATAATCATTTATAGTGCGTGGCGAAATAATAACACCTAAATGTGTTACCAATGTGTTATTAGAGTTTATATAGCTTTTATAGTAAGTATAGATCAACAATTTTATGGTACGGTTGGCAACCACTGCGGTTGGACGATTGGCTGCTACGCTGCATGTCGCGGGTTTGATTCTCGCACGGAACAAATATTAATTGTATTTCATACGGATAGTTCTTTTCGGATCTAGGTGTCTTGTTCACGTGTGTTTACATATTTGTGAACATACTTACCCATGATATAGGAGTAATTCCTACTGTGGTGTAACGTATTGTTCAGTAAAAAAACCGTTTAAAAAACGGTTTTCTGATAATGTTGAAATTGTAAGATTGCGTCATTTCCCGCAAATAATACAATGTTTTTCTTTCTTTCTCTTTCTTTGTTCTTGCACTGACCGAAATTATTTACTGGATAATTATGTTCCATGGAAAATAGAAGTTGAATGATGTTGCATTATCGCATTGCGGATTTCTGTATCAACTTCATTTCTTATCAAAAAAATAAAAATAGAACCTTCCCATTGAATCCAGCAGTTCTTTTACACAGAGAAAAAAAACGTACTTAACAATAAAAAGAGAAACAAATAATATTCTCGGAGAAAAATATCAAAAAGTTCTCAATAATTTATTTGAAATAAAAACATTTCTTTAGTATCTCTTCAACTCCGGTTCGCGATAAAACATTGTTAGGAACAGTTCCACCGTAACTACAGAAACATCTTCAAAATTTTAAACAAGGCCGATTCTTATTCACAAAGACTCCGCTATAAAAGTGACTCCCCAAGTAATTCTACACTGTATCAATCACGTTGCAGTAGTAAAATCCGACGTAAAACTTACTTCAGATACAAGCACGGGAGGTACAAGCGGCAAAATAGTAAAGGAAACGGGATCAACGACTCCGTTAGGCGTGGGGTTGCGGACGGTGAGCAATGGATAGCTCACTGTCCGGATCAAGCCTGAGTCGTTGACGGCACTCACTTTTCCATGCGCGCCTCAAGGATAGGTGTGATAGCAAAATCATAGGGGTCCAGCAAGGTCGAAGTCTACTGGAGGCATGGGTTCGGTTTTGAAAGGAATACCAGGAATTTGGAACGCAAGGCAAAGATTGTTTCTTCTTTTTTTCTTCCATAGGAGAGTTTAGTCAGTAAAAGTCTGCCCTCATGCCCTAGAACGGGAGAAGTAATTGGATGATATCTCACCCAAAAATAAAAACGATATCAACAAACACATAAAATCTATCAAAACAACTAGCAACATTGCTACTTTGGTTGGTCATTTAACTAGGCAAGTACCATTCAGTCAACAATTTGGCTCACAAGCTTTACGTTAAGAGAACTCACCCTGCGTACTTATTTCTTTTCCTCAGTGTACCTAGTTCCCTGAATTTGCTTCCGACTCACGTAGGTAGACACTTGCAGCCCTGTTCGACCAATCACCGACATGTTTGAGACGAGAATACGTTAAGGAATCCTTGATATTAAACTTTTAAGTGCTACGATTTTTATTTGTATTTGTAGGTCATGAAAATCGATGGGGAGCTATTGGATTGGAAGTAAGAGCTATGTTTTAAAGGAAGGTCATTCCGTTCTTTCGTGGGTTTTAAGAATGTATTAACTTTAATTTAAAATGTGGTTTGAGAAGTCTAATATCTTTTTATATGAGAGTAGCTTCTGCCAGTGACTTTGCCCGCGTAAAAGTATGTTTCACCATACAAACTTTGGATCCTCTTTAAGGTAAAATCATTTACAAAAAATATTTCTTAGAACTCGCCTACGTCATGAAAGGATAAACCTTGTGCAAAATTTCACGCTCATAAGCCGAGTAGTTTCGGTCGGGAGTTGTTAGATTTTTCGGTTCATGTGTTTGTCACCTAACTCCTTCTAAACGGCTTGACTGATTTGGATGATATTTTGTATGTTTATTTAAGTGGGGATCAAGATGGTTTGAAAATACAATTGAAATCCGTAGATGGCACTGTAATCAGGTTCTCGTTTTTTTTCTGTCGAGCAGGATAAATTCTATCGGTACCACAGTTTATACTAAATATGTACCCACAAATATGAATTAAGAAATTATTTTAATTTTCTATCATTTTTGGAAGTATGCGCATATCCCGTAAAACTAATTTCATTTTATACATTCTATGCAGGTGTTCCTTTTTCAGTTAACTGAAATACCAAAAATATCCCTTGTAAGTAAATAATCATTGCTTAGCTAATAAACTCCAACGTGAAAAATGACGTTCGTTCGCGACAGTAAACAGTAAATTAGAATACGAAAAAAAAACATTAAAAAGGTAAAGGGGTTTGTTTTTTTTCACAGCTATGCAATAACTAAAAGAAAAAAGATAGACAATTTAATCTAAACACAGTGTAAGTTATATCGTTTAAAACAACGAAAGAAAAATATTTATCTAGCACACATAGCACACACACATAATTATACATAGTTGCACACTAAGGATAAATAACAAACAAATTAAAAAACAAAACTAGCAGAGTGTATACAAAGATATCGCTGAAACAATAATTATTTCGGTTCGTGTTTCTATCATTCATAGTTTTATAGTTGTACCCGGTTGTACCTGAAATCCGGTTTTACGTTTACTTTGACCATAGAATACTAAACAATATTGCCGCTGGCGAGCGTCCTCCTCATTCGGTTTAGTTATTTATTTCAGTTCCTACTATAAAGGTCTATGCTAACGTACCACAATCACGCCACAATCAAAACCAACAAAACCATGTAGCTGAGCATTATTTTTTATAAAAATAAATAGTTTGATTCACGTTTAACACATTATGTCATCGAAAGCAACCATATAGATGAAATCGACTCTATCGCTACCACATCGCTACCACATCGCTACCACAGCGCTACCACATCGCTACCACATCGCTACCACATCGCTACCACATCGTTACCACATCGCTACCACAGCGCTACCACATCGCAACCACATCGCTACCACATCGCTACCACATCGCTACCACATCGCTACCACATCGCTACCACATCGCTACCACATCGCTACCACATCGCTACCACATCGCTACCACATCGCTATCACATCGCTACTACATCGCTTCCACATCGTTACTACATCGCTACCACATCGCTACCACATCACTACCACATCGCTACTACATCACTACTAAATTTCTACCACTTTTTAACTACTACACAACCAATTCGCAGTTACTACAACGTAGCTGCAATAAGCTGCTGCGATATTATTCACAGGTAGCCACTTTTTGTCGCTACGATGTGGTGTGATTGTGGTGCGTGTGTATATAGAGCCTTACAGTCTATATTTGGGCTCTGTCATTAAAATCACACCTTTAGTAAAGCTTTGTTTTATTGTTACGATTGTGTTCATTTTAATGTCTGGGATCCTTTGTCTCTCGTAAATTTTAAGCATTATTATGTCTGGAAGGGCCTCGTTGGTGTACCTACTGGTAGCCTGGTAACAGGCAGTTTGATATTCTGAATGGATAGTGAATTCATGTTTCCCCGGTAGCAATTTCTCAGTAGCACCAAAGTTATATGTAGTAGGTATATTGTAACATTGTATGTAAAACTTGTATGGTAAACAAGTTTCCCTAAAAGAGACCACAAAAAAATCTGAATTTTATTTTTGAAACTTTGTGAAATTCTAATCAAAATGAATTTTGAAGTCTACCATTATTAAGTTTTCAAAAATACCCTCAACATACGGATTAAACAGTTTTAAAGCTTTTATTGAAATGTTCTTGCAAACGAAATCGCTGTTGGCCAATAACTAGCTAGTTGAAAATATGATTTTGGTATATATTTGACCATTATTTGAGTAGCACACTGTTTTAATCGTGTAAAGTGCGTTGTCTAGGTAAGTCCGCGTTCCCACTTTATCGTAACGATCAATTTGTTGTCGGACGTCTATCATCTCTAGCTGTTTCCAATACTGCTGCTGCTGTAATTGTGTTTTTTTTCGTCAATTTTTTTATATTTAGTGACGATCGTATCTAGCTGTTTCCATTGGGTCGCTATGACGTTTTATAGATTTACGACTGTCGTGCTCAAAACATCGTCACAAGTCACTGCAAAAAAATCAGTTTCGAAAATAATAGTCATCGATGATAAACCACGACACTTAAAACTACACGATTATCTATCGTTACGGTAATGTGGGAACGTGTCCTAATGAGTGCGTCCAGTACATATTCTATAAGTTTTACGTCTGTCTGCATATGTATCTGCCCTAAGGCGTAAACAGTCATGACCCTTCCTTAGTTAGAATTATTAAGACCAGGCAAGGTTCCTAGGAATTGATAGAAAGCTAAGTGAATCAATTGACTGAGGGTCCAATTCTAGCGCATCCGTTCTGTTCAAAGGTATATATTCCTTTCACGAACACGATTTACGTAGAACTTTGAACTGGGTTAAAGCTATTTTATCAATGTTCTTTGAAGTGAATTTAATTAGGTGCAATAAATATCTTACTTTGATTTGATGAAAGCTACTGCTGCATATACAATCTAAATTATATTTAAAAAAACTGGTTAGGCATGAATAAGGTAATGCTCTGGAAGTGATTTTAGGCATTACATTAAATTGACACAAGAACCCGAAGAGAGAAAACAAGAAAAAAGATAAATCGATATCAAGCAAAAGTGCTAAAAGAAGCAAAACATTCCCCCAAAAGCTTACAAATCGATCAATCTACCCTTTATTCACTAAACCAGAAACTCCACAAACGCTCACCTAAACAGTATATAGAATTAAAACATAACAATTCCCTAGAAATCTGTTTTGAATTTGTTGAGAACACAAGGGAAGCGATTTTCGCATTTCATGCTTGCCAGTTCTAGAACAAAATCTATTAAACTTCGGCCACGCTGTTGCTACCAGCTATTGTGTTATGAAGTAACCTGATTGCTTGTCAAACAACCGACTTTCGTTCTTATTACATTGTAGTCATCAGAAGACGGAGCCGTCAATGTGTCAGCAACATTGATATGATGTCTGTAAAGACGAATTTTGCACGCACATTTTTGAGGTATATCGATGCAATATTTCAGCGTAAGTTGTCAAAAAAATAATAGGCCCGTTTTAACATTTGAGAAAGATCCTAGAATCCTGTGTGTGTGTTTCCTGTGAATGAAATCGAAAGAAACAAAAGAGTAATAATGAAACATAAACTATTTTCAAAAAAAAACACATACATTTTTTGGCGTGTTAACGTTTGAATCCCCAACCGGTCCTATGAGACCGCGCTGTTATTGTTATACTATTGTGTCTCGTTTCGCGGGTATCTGAGTAATTAAATTATAATAAGGAATATGCGAGTGTTCTTTTTGAGCTTACTTTGTATATTTTCTTTTTCGAAAACGATAGCAGCTATTAGCTGATGCTTTTATATGCTAACTGATTTTTAAAGCAGTCCAATTTACTTCCGGGAGTCTGTTCCATAATGTCACAACTCTCTTAGGTAGAAATTGAAGGACTCCTTTCAATTTTTTGTTTGAAACCTTTCTATTGTTAGCAACTTTCGTTAGTAGTTCCCAAAGGGTGATTCTTCAAATGCATTCTGTTTTCTTCACACTAAAACATTAACCGATATTGTTTCTGTCGTCATCATTTCAGCCGAACGATTTCCCTTAGTGTTGCCACAACAACTGTTTCTATGCGTCTCGCATTCATCGGATTTCCGCAACTCTCACCAGATCATCAACTTAAGTAATCATGTTACGTGTGTATAGGTACACTTAAGTTTCTATATTCCAGCAAATAAATAAATTTCATTTCACTATATTTCATTACGAACTCAACTTATTGTAAAAAGTATCAAATAACGATCATACAATGACACGACAAGAAAACCATTTCAATTCTCAAATGCCCATTTTGTTTATGTACAATATTTGAACAATGGTGTATCTCAACGTATATTTCGCAAAGTAATTCCGTATACAAAGTGTCTTAGTAAAAAGCGTCACGAGAATCAAAAGATGGCTACCAAAGCGCCCAAACAGATGTGAACAAAGATGAAAAAAGTTTCAGAAATTGGGAATGGAAGATGATTACAGTACACGGAATGGAGTTGCGCGTTATTATCAAGTCGCCTTTGTACTGATTCCGAATGTTTCCCTTTAAGAACTTCCACCAAGTTTATGGCTTATACCCCGAATCGTACCTAAGAAAAAGGAAAAAAAAGTTTAATTCACATAGAATCTTTATAATTCTTTATTGTTCTTGCTTTGTTATTCAAACGGCTATAATTTTGGTATTTTATGTAGTTTATTGTGAAAGCGGTTTACTAAGTTCCTTTGTCTTTTGTTTATTTGGGTTTATTGTTTCGTGTAATTTGGTTTTATTTTTATTGTGGGCTTCAGCAGAAGTTCTGAAATTAAAATTTGAATGAGGTTGAGTTGAAAGAGTGTTTTATATAATCTTATCAATACTGGCCTTCGAGAGTTTTTGTTTTTCAATCTGCATTCCACGTTTAAATTGTCTAGAGTAATGTTAGCCAATCGAAATGCAGAATGCACCTGTGTGTGTGTGACTTTCCAACGTACTTGATTCATGGCCCATCTCAAACCATACGCATATAAAATTCGTGCCGTTTCCTTGACACATATTCCATACATTCAGTTTTCCCCAGTTTATTTAGTACAAGACATTATCATAACACTGAATATCATGAAAATGGCACTTGTAGCAGAAACGACATCTCTCATTTCCTTGTTTATTTCCCCGTATGTCTGAAATAAGTTTGGATGGCAACCGTATTCTTTGATGGCATAGTTACTTACCTACCACAAAACTGTAATAATTGTGATATCGAAGAAAATAGAATAAAAACGACCCTTGTTAACACGCTGGCTGGTCGTTCGAATACACCTTTTAAAAAGTACCTACTTAATTTAAATTTAGAATAATATTTGAATTCAATAGAAAAATAATTGAATTGTTAAAGTCAGTCATGTAAGAGGTGTGTTCAAAATATAAATACTGAAATATTGTATCCGGATTTTCTCTTCTTACACACTAGATCCAGGAAACCTATACTTGGAATCTTCGGTATAATCCCACAACATGTAGCGAACGCGCTAATCTCAGAAACGACTGGTTTGTATTCAAAATTCACTTTAATGTTGGATAGTACATTTATCGAGAAAGGCATATATACTCGTAACATCACGCTACGACTCACGGGAGCGAAGCAGTATGAAACCGCAGCGGCTGCTAATTTTTAATATAAATTTGTTCCATATTAGGAATCACTTCTGTATCAATGGGTACGTTTACTTTTCAAACTCATACAAACCCTATAAATCATCATATAAACCCTAAATACTCAGACCCAGACTGACTTTGTATTGGTATACGCAGCCTGACACCTTGCTAAGTCACTGTTCTTTCAACCTTTAGCTACACTACAAAAAATGATAGAACATCACCTAGAACAAGTAACTCTATACGTTTTATACATTTTAAGCAACTAAAATCTATAACTAAAAAGAGAAACTGACTGACTGACATAAACCTACAGCAAAAACTACTGGGACTAACTACTGGACTAGGAGCATGTTTTGTACAAAGTTTCCTTTTATAACGTAGGCAAGTACTATAATATAATAATATTCCACAACTATCACACAACGCCATCTAGTCCCAAGCTAAGCAGAGCTTGTGTTATGGGTACTAGATAACTGATAAACATACTTATATATTTCTAAATACATACATATCTATATATATAAAAATGAAACCCGTTTTCCGTTGTCACGACATAACATGAAAACGGCTTGACCGATTTGGCTGATTTTTTTTTTTAAATGTTCCTTGAAGTTCAATGATGGTTCTTACGGAGAGAAAAATTCTAAAAAAAAAAGTTAGGTAAAGTAGGGTAGGTAGGGTAGTGTAGGGTAGTGTAGGGTAGTGTAGGGTAGTGTAGGGTAGTGTAGGGTAGTGTAGGGTAGTGTAGGGTAGTGTAGTGTAGGGTAGGAAGGGTAGTGTAGGGTAGGTAGGGAAGGTAGGGTAGGGTAGCATAGGATATGTAGGGTAGTCATTTGACGGGAGCGAAGCCGCGGGTAAAAGCTAGTTATAGATAAATCGCACCCAGACACAGAATCGTGCTCATCACACAAACATTTGTTCTGGGTGGGAATCGAACCCACGACCTCCGGCATAGCAGTCAGGGCCACTAACCACTAGACCAACAGGCCAGTCATAAAATAATAAGAGAGGATTTCCTAAAATTCGCTCCCTAATGGGATGAAAAAGAGTCTAAAGTTTGTTTGAAGAAACCTACGCCGCGGTGAAGTGGCTGGCAGAAGCTAAAAATATATAAAAAGGGTTACTTAAAGTAGAAGTAATAAAGGGCTAGGATAGTAAGAGATAGAAAAAAGAAAGTAGGAATACTCTTTCTCGAAGCAAGCCAAGTATTTCTTATAAGCAGTGCGGTCAAAAGATCGCAGACACATATTATACTAATTATCTCAAGTACTTAATTAAGAAACTTTTTATATTCACATCAAGTTTAATGTAAAGAAGCAGTCTAGGAATAGCTTATAAAGAGATCCAATAAAAAGATAATTTTACCTCATTTTAATTAAAATACTTCAGAAATATGAGTAAAACTATGTCACTTAAACGCGTAAGACGTGGATAAAGTCACGGGCATTAGTTAATTATCTTTATAATTATATATTTTTTCTGTACGTGTGTTTATCTCTTAACTCCTCGTAAAGAGCGTGATCACATCAAAAATGAAGAAATCGCAAGAGAACCAAGCGAAGAATCGTCAAACTTAAGTGGCAGTGGGCAGATGTTCGATGGGGATAGAATAGTGGCGACCACGAACCTGAAGACGCACCTTTGGAAGGCCTCCCACAAGGTGGTACAACGACCTGGCGAGGGTCGTGGGTATCCAATGGACGTGATCCACAGGACCCGTCGTTATGGCGACGCTTGTGGGAGGTCTATGTCCAGTTGTGTACGTGTTTCGTTTAAGATGATGATGATGATGACTATTTTAGAGTACAATAAAAATGATTTTATTCTATTCTACAAGTATTATAATGATTAAATATCCAATATTCATATTGTATACCTCGAATTTTCCAAGACATAATTAAATAATGAAGCAGACTCGTTTTAATCGTATTTACCTCGACATGATTACTCGGTTTGAATATTCATAAAATCCCGATAACATTCTTCGGTAGCGTTCCCGGTTTAAACGAATTAGGACGACGTAGAAGTATTGAAATTAACTTACAAAATTACATTACCTGCGTAATTCTAAATTGGAACAAACTTTTCTATGTACAAGTTTTTGTTGCTAATTCTTGTATTGTGTTAAAAGTATGTAATTCAGTTTTATTATTTCATTATGACTCAGAGCTCTTAACAAGATCCATTTGACGGCCTAAACTAAGTTGTTTAAAAAATGGAACGATTTAATTTAATACAGCTTCATCCCTTTTTCTCTCTCGCTCATCTATTATTTTAAAACGAAACGTCATAGAAAGGCCCCTGAAGACTTGATTTTGACAATACTGAAGAAGTGACAGATTTTAATGACGATTAATACCTGGTAGTAGTATGACATCATTTCTTTTAATATGTCATTGTATTTTGATTTGTATGACATTGTGTTATGTCTATGACATTTAATTTTAATTGTACGACATTATATTATGTCTAACACATAAATATAATTCTAATTGTATGACATTGAATCGTAGATGATCGAGTTTATGAGAAGAGAGTTTAGAAATAACATCCTATTAATACTTTTCTTTACTTATTGTCTTTAAACTATTTTATTTATTTAGTTTATTTTATGTATTTTAGGAAAACTTACAGCTAATAAATTAAAGTAAAACATTACCTATATGTAAAAGAGAGCCAATTACAAGTTTCCACTTATATAATTTTTTTTTTAAATACAATTGGCAGATCGGTATTAACAATGTAAACACAAATTAGGATACAAGATACATTTCAAAACAAAATCAAACGCCAAAGAAAGAGTCGTTGTAAGGCCAAATATATCTGGACAATCAACAAAAACAATATCTTGTCGGTATACCTACATTGTTGTTAAATAAAATAACACTCGATGTAATCCCAATTTGATTTGACATTTGTTTATGACTAATAATATTCTCACCTGCTAATCACACAAAAATAAAGACCAATAAATCAATTAACACAACAAACCAGTCACTAATTAATCTCAATAATCACGCAGTCATAACTAAAACAAAGCTTTTACAAGCTCTCCCCTTCAGCCATATTTCCTTTACCGAACCGAATAATTGAATGTTCCGAGCAGTTTTTACTCATTTAAACTGTACGCCACAATTACCTCTATTAATTTACGCGGTGAGATGGGCGTGATAAAAGCCAGCTTAATAATATTGGGGTGAGAAATGCTGGCGGCGAAGAGGGGTGAAAGGGGGCGAAGCTGTCAAATTTCGTGCAGTAAAGCTCCAGAAATGGTCTTCCGCCCGGCTTGTTCGGACAGGTACTGGTGGTGACGTAACTTTTGTTGTCCTTTTTTTTTTGAGGTGAGAATACATCTATAAATGACTTGACCCGCTAGAGTGGAGTGAGACTGCGTGTCAGACTTTTAGTGAACAATACTAAAACCTATAGTAATGTTTCGTCATTTGTTGTTTGCGTTCTTGGAGCAATAGCGCACTAGTGGCCAGGTCGCGGTGGCCATCGAGATAGATAGGACATTAGTATGAAATCGCCTTAGAGCACGCGCACCTATGGCCGCTGACCGTGTTCTCTTAGACCATCGTAACTCTTTCAAACGATCTTGCAGTCGCCACTTACTGGGCCCAAACAACAAAGTTACCATCGATTTGAAAAGAAGAGGAAGCTGTCAAACTTTCGTTGGCCTATTTGCAGTAGTTAGAGAAAAAATAATAGGATAAAATTCGGATTACTCAGAATTTGTTTGCTCAGAAATTATAACAACATGAACTTTTACGGTGAAATAGTACTGTGTACAGTAAACAACACAATAACAACGAAGCGAAGTAACAATTCCAGTTGTTGTCGTGTCCAAAAACCGTTGCAAACCGAAGCTCACAAAATCGCCTTAGAAACGTACAAATTATACTTAGCACTCGACATTACATCTTCACAACACGGAACTTAGGACAAATAAACCGAAATCACCATTGTACGCGATTACACCGAATGCATTCCGGTAGACAGTGGGCATTGGCGTTCGCTTTATCTTTACCATACACTGCCTGATAAGGAGCTTACCAGGCAAACTTAATAAGAGTTGACGTGACCATCCACCCAAATGATAATACACCTTTTGTTCTTCAAAACAGGGTTTCATTTAGATTAGCGGCCGGCTTTGGACGGGTCACTGGGTAAGAGCAGTTTATGCATGATGTTGTTAGCTTTTTGGGTATAAAGTGCACAATAGGTATGCTACAAATGTTGTGTTTGTCTCCTTTTGTTAGTGGGATGCATAATTAGAAAGGTTTAGTGTTGTGAGAAACACCTTAGGCCGCGTTCCCATTTTGTCGTGACGACAGATAATCGTGTAGTTTTAAGTGTCGTGGCTTATATATTTAAATGTAATATACCCCTATTACAATACAATTAAACTGTCGTCTACAACTTTTTTACAGTGATAGCAGATTGTCATGACGGCGGGAACGACTAGCGCGACAGTTGTAAAACGATAAAAAATGGTTAGCTGTGTGTTATGTAGCTTGCTAGTGCAAAAGTCAAAGCAACTGCCGTATAACGATAAAAGGTCGTCGTGATCGCATGGAAACAGCTAGATACAATAGTCGCTAAACGACAAAAAAAATTGACGACAAACAGGATGTAGTTATAATGGGAACAGTTAGACACGATAGTCGTCTGACGATAAATTAACCGTTACGACATAGTGAGAACGCGGCCTTACACGTGCCTGTATTATTTGGTACAACAAGCAAATTAAATTAACTGTTCAAACTTTTCAAAGCTGAATAAACTAATCATATTTATCATTCAGACATGACACGACTTTAACCGAAACATTCGGCTTTGCCGGCGAGTGTCGTTATGACAGACAAAACCCCCGGTTTAGGCAAGATCGCTAAATGAAATCATACCTAATCGCTAAACTGAATCACGAACTAATTAGTCCAAAGCCTGAAATTTGGGGCAACAGCAATGGATTTAGCAGCACCCGGCCAGTTGCATTAGCTAATCCGTCGGTCAGCGCAAGGCTCCGTAAGCCAATCAGACGTGCCTGCGTCACCACACGGCTCTCCTATTGGCTGACCGACCTGATTATCTAGTGCCATTTTCCGAAGCGCTGTCAACACGTTCCTATCGGCTAATAATGAATCATATCAAAGCGGGTCTTACGGCTTAACGAATCTGTGTTTATCATTCTGATGACGTGGTTACAATAGCTGACTCTGAGATAGAAATTAGGTCGAATATCAAAGGAAAAAGAGCAGTAGTGGCCTGGTGATAACAGAATCGACTTATGAGTTGTAGGTTGAGGGTTCAAACCGAACCAGGTGCATTACTCTATGCAATATGATATAATACGAGTATATTCATCACCTCTCAAAGCGGTAAAGAAAGACATCCTGAGGAAATCGGCACCTCCATCCAAAAATTTGAAGATATCCACTGAAGATTTTCCACATTATGTGACGTTCACTAATCCGCATTGGGCCGCGTGCTGGAATATGGCCCATTCTCTCTCATAGAGACGAGGCCTGAGTCCTATTGTAAGGCTGGTTATGCTTATATGCTTATCTAAGCAAAACATATCTGCCAGAATTGCATTTATCTATCATTAGACCGTGGTGTTTAATCGTTTAGAGCACTTTTATCTTTTCTAAGACAAGAGGCTACCAGAGCTTCTGTTTTGTTCGAAAAACTAATCGTGGTCCTGAAATGTAAAGGATAACTGAAGAAAGTATCTAAAACCCACCCTAGTTTTAGTCAATAAAAGTCTGGCACTTTCATTCGCTCTACGTAGGGTTGAAAGAGTTATTTGATGATTTCCCAACCCAAAAAAAAATAGTGTCGAAGGCTCAGCTCAAAATCTTACAACTCTTGTTGGGTTGGGTAAGTAAGCAACACAATTTTATATGTATCGTTAAAATATGAATAGGGTCTGCTGCATTACTTTCCAATCAATATTAACTAAACACAAAGTATCACAAGTCCAAAACAGTGTTTCCAAACCATATATTTCCCACTCACACTCCCATTCCAAATATTACTACACAAAACATCCCCATTCCAGTCCAAAACAAGTTTCATCACATTACTCCAGCATCGGTCATAAATAACACCGATTACATCAACTTAAGTTCTAACACAATAAAGTAAATAAGAGCGCAGAACGGGCCAATTTGTGCAGTATCCATTCGCTCAGTCTAATTTACAGCAGATATTAAAACCGCGGGCCGCTTCACACGTGTCCCATCATAAATTGTAGGAGTACGTTCCACAGTGAAATTGGGCGGCGGAACAATGTTGAATCTGCCTCATTTGGGTGGCGCAATTTTCTCATTATTAATAGAGAATGGAAGGTGAGGTAATGGTTAATTCATTGGTTTTTACTGGATGTTTTTTCAGGAATTAATGAGAATGGATTTTCGTGAATGGAATTTTCAGCAAGCAGATAAATGGTGTCATGCTAACAGCATAGGATATAAGCTATTATACCAACCCCTGTCTCCTCTTCATTCATTTCATTTCATTCTTTAATAAAAGAATAATAAACGGCCTCAAAAATCAAATTAGGTCAACTCCCAACGAAAAAATAAAACAAGCCTACCCGAAAATTGAAATAACTAACCTTCGCGACTTAATTAAAAACCTGGGGATAAATGCAATAAAATTAAATCATAAACTTTTGACACTAATACAGGTATACAACGTTTTATTCAATCTAACTTTGTGAATGGAATAGGGGCAGGTAATGTGGTATTATTTCCTCATTAACGTGTCTCTGGAACTTTCGGGGTTGGATTAAAACTCTCTGGGGATCTCACGCCAGCGTAGTAATGTTTTGGTAGGCATACTTGTGAAATACCCTTGAAATACCATTGTTAGGCAATTTGATTTTCAGAATCTGTTATTATGAAACTATGTAATCGATTGACATTATATAAAGTGTGCTATTTAATCGATTGACGAAAATATGTTTGAAGGCTTTGACCTTGAACAAACCATTCTGTTGACATTTTGATACACGTGGATGATAAAGAGTTGGTTGTGGAGGCAAAAATTCAATTATATGAATGATATTGCTCGTTTTCTACCGAAATCATAATCGGACGGAAAGACCGCAGAAGACAAATTGTTCCAGTCTTTCGATGCAAGCGGTATAGACGAGGCAAAACCGATGATTGAAAGGTGATAACGGAATCAAGACGTGACGAATCAATTCCCAGCTGCGGTCTTCCCGTCCATTTATAATGTAGGTGTCTTCAAGGCCAGAATTAATAGGCTCTCAATGAACTAGCACGCTCCTCCATCAACGATTGCTGCTTACCACCAGGTGGGCTCGCAGTTAAGCACTAGTTTAAATAAAAAAATGCCTGATAAATTCATTTTAGGGACACTAAACTCATACGGGCATATTAAAGACGTCTCGTCAAATTGCTTCATTTTAATTGGAGGTACTTGAACAAAACATACTCATACTTTGATTCATTCGATCGTTGCCCCAGCTTGACCTTGAAAATCGAGTCGTCTCATAAAGCTGAACACCTTTATACAAGCAATAAGGTGTCGCAGACAAGAATGCAATCTCAATCTTGATAAACGATATTGAGACTATTGAAGACCAGACTTATTTCGTAAATTAAAAGCTATATTTCTTTCAACGACACGATATATCCAATAGCAGTTAATAAACGCAGGCCAATAAAGGCAAAGCTATTAAGAATTCCATAAAGGTAATATTTTTTCTACAAGGTGGACCGATGACCTGGTAAGGGTTGTGGGAATCCGATGGATGTGAGACGCACAGCACTGTTCAATGTGGCGACACTTGGGGAAAGGCCTGTGTCCAACAGTGGACGTCTTTAGGCTGAAATGATGAATGTGATGTGTGTGTCTAGTTCCTATAATAAAAAATATTTCACTACACGGTCCTTTATTGCCATAGGTTCCTTTTCATTATCAAATTAATCCTCGATTCTCTGGCTTAGGTCATAGGAATAAACCTGCAGGAGAAAGCAATTTTATTAAACAAAGATAATTTCTAATCTCCAAACAGTTAACCCAATATCTAATCTTAAATATAATATGGACTAGGAAAGCATGCTAAGAAAGTAGTTGCGAATGAAAACTGGAGTACCTACTCGGAACACAGCGTCATAATCCAAAAGGTTATAATATGTATGTCTCGTTCAGAAAAATCTCGTGGTATTTTTGTATAATTTTCCTTTTCCAAGAATTTGTTCAAACCTTAACGTAAAGTTTTTCAAACAAAATTATTATTTTATGGCTGCAGAAACATTACTTTATTTACACTTCTTAATAGAAACTAGCTTCCATCCGTGGTTTCATCTGCGTAAAAAAAGCGGAAGTGAAAAAGTAGAAAGTTATCTCAAAGGAACATACTAACCAATACTGTGTGCTATTCCAGGACATTTATTTACTTGGGAAAACAAACAATTACACACAGTTTCTTAATGAATAAAGCCGTAGTATCTTATCTAATGTTAATAATTTATGTGCAACTAAAAAATCTGTTCAGGCGATTGAACGTGAAGGAGTAAAAAAATTATACACAAACACACAAAATTTCGCCTTTATATTTTTAGTGTGAGATATACAAATACACAAGTATAAATATAACTTTCATTAATGCATCCTGTAGAACAAAATCTACCACACAATTGTTAAGTTTGATAATAACCATTCTATTTTTATAGACTCACTATTGTAAAACATGTTTGCATAGCTAGTGAGCTTTTACGTGATATGTTTGAAGCATTTTATTTTTCAATAAAATTGTACCTTTGACCAATCTACGCTGTCATACAGCGTAAAAAGCGATCAAGGCTTTTGATGCAAAATCAAACGTAGATTGTGAAATTGATGCTGGTACCGTTGGCGCGCTGTTGTGTGCACTGTATTAGCCCGACTGTCGTTTTTTTTCTGTTCATTCTAAATTCAAAACTTTGATTGAGGATAATCAAAAAGATTCGTATAGACTGTAGACGAATATTGTAGTTCAATTAGTATTATTGCAGTTCGTTTCTTTTTTATTTTTAAAAGCAATTCTTTTGCTCTTTGAGTTTCAAAATTCGACAAAACTTATCATTGTTTAATATTTATTACCAATTTCTGCCTGCGTCTTTGCCCGTGTGAATGTACTTAGGTTTCTACATAAAAACTTTAGAATTCCTTTTTATACTTTTAGCTGGTGAATTTTCTACAATTCTCGTCTACGTCATAAAAGCGAAACTTGCAAAATGTCACGCTCATTAGCCCAGTAGTTTCAGCTGTGCTTTGATATGTCAGTCAGTCGGTTTTCCTTTTTACACATATGTATATACTAAATTATTATTTGATCTGTATATCCATTAATTACATTTTGATAAAACAACGATAAATAATAAACAAATACCCATTTTAAATGTCGACCCTACAACCCGGATTAACACACTATTTATTTTTCTATTATGTTTTCTTTTTCACTACAAATAGGTTCACCAGCAGTCTACAAACAAAATCCCCGACTTCTAAACAATAACAAGGACATTTTCTAGAATTTCCCAGGAAATTAGTAACAAGTTTCCGTGCGTCACAGTTGCGTGGCACACGGAGAACACGTACCGTTCAGATTAGTTGGTGTAGCTAACAACCGAGTAACTTTCACAATTAATACTAACCAACCGCACGGGAGGGTTGAGTCGCGACTCTACGACTGATGCGGTTGGACGAGTGGATAATCGCAAAAATAAACACTAATTAATTAGATGAGAGTGGAAAACTAATATATCGACACCTGGTCTACGCGAAAAATCGTAAGGCAAAATCTGCGTTTTTTTCAAGTTATCGTAATTGGTATTTTGTGAAACACTTTTAACAAATATTATTACATTATGTAGTCAATAATCAGTTTAAAAATAAAAGTAACAGACGCATTTAATGGATGTAATGTCTTTGTTTATATAGTACAATTTTACTTAAAAAATATGTTACGACTTTATGCGCAGGAGATATCGAGTTACTTTCACAATTAATACTAACCAACCGCACGGGAGGGTTGAGTCGCGACTCTACGACTGATGCGGTTGGACGAGCGAATAATCGCAAAAATAAACACTAATTAATTGGATGAGAGTGTAGACTAATAAATTGACACCTACGCGTAAGGTCGTAAGGCAAAAAGTGACTTTTTTCAGATTTTCGTAATTGTTAACGATATAAGTAATTTGTGAAACGCTTTTAACAAAATAATTAATGTTATTACATTATGTAGTCAATAATCAGTTAAAAATCACAGTACCATTCTCTGGATGTAATACGAAATAATAATATTTATTTTATTTACTTATTTACAAACTTTGGAACCCCGTTTCATTCTAGCAGATCGTATTTGAACCTTGGCACACGGATAGACCATGTCCTGGAAAAGGATAGAGGGTGCTAGTAAATCCGGTAATTTTCAATTGTTACGCGGACAGAGCCAGTACAAACTAAAATTATACAGGGTGTAAGGGACAGCCCTCCACAAACTTTAAGGGCTTGCTCAGTAGACGAATCTGAACATACTCCCACAATTTTTTTTTTTCAGGAATCGGAAAACGTTTCAGCCTCACCATACAAAATTATAAATTTTATCGGACATTTTGTATGGAGAGATTGATTTTTTTTACATATAATCCTCTAATTTTTTATTTTAAAATTCTGATGTATTTGTGTTCATGTCTTCTCTCAACACATGGAATTACCTTCATGTTTTTAGTGCATAAGTGCAATAATAATTTTCATTTAGAGAATATGACCTATCACACAGAACTTGAATCCAGCATAATATACTCCAGCTCTCACGTAGGACAGATTTTGTAATTCCTTTAAAATAATATTTTTTGGTGAATGCCTACTCTATCCACAGTTCTACTCAATCAATTATACGTGTCAATGCAATCAAAGAAACTACCTTCTATAATAAAATTAATATAAATCAATTGCAGTAGGGGATGTCAGCTTCCTACAGGCGACTAAATGGTATGGTTGCACGTACGACTAAACGCAGGACAAAGGGGGGAGATAAGAAGAAACGAGGGAGAAAAACTATTGCAATCGTTGAGAAATAAATTTGTGATACGTCCCTTACATTATTTCCCTGTAGACTATTAGTTACGACTGGTTTGCAGAGGGAATGGACTGTAAGGGGAGAATTTAGAAGTGGATGTTTTCCTGATGATAGCGGTGTGATTACGAAACAGACTACAATAAAACACATAATAATTGTTAGTTAACACCATTATCATCCTATTGATGATTGATGCGCAAAATTAAGCGTGAGTTGTACCCAGTAACTTTAACGATAACCAATGAGTTATCAGCCGTCAAATCTCTGGTTAAACGAAAATGTTGTGTTGCATGGCAGTCGGGCGGTTAAGGGCTATTATAGTAACGGATAAATTAGATGAGAGAATCATGGTTTTTTGACCAAACTATTTTTTTACATGATCATGCAACCACAGATCGCTGAGTACCTACCCGCAAAGTAGTTCTCGTGGAAGTAGGTAAGACAAAGACAAATAACAGTACCTTTTTCAGAGCTTACGCTTGTAATTCGCGGTTTCCAAATACAGAAATAGTCACCAAAACCGAAGCAATGTTACCTACTTCTATCATAGCAGAGATATTTCAATATTTATTCAGTCTCTCGTAGAAGTAAATCCATGCTTTGCCATGTTAGTATTTTTATTTACTGCCGAATAATATTTTAATGGCGTCATTCAGGTGCAGGCTTTTTTTACCTTGGACAGAGGATAAACATTACTATTGCGTGGCAACGCCAGTCGTCTTTTGAGTACATTACCAGTCATCATCGATGCGGGGGAGTTAAGGTAGAAATAAATTGGGCCCAATCTCTGTACATTTTAAATGGCAATTAGACTTATAGAGCTACATTGCACCCACGCCACGCAACGCGGTTCTACGTAGAAATCAGGCGTCGTCCACGTGTGCGTCGGTCTAGTGTAGTTCCTATTTTATTCTACGCCGAATTTTAGAACGTATATTTATTATTACTTTAGTTAGTTATGTATTTCATACATTATTTAAATAGCAATAGTTAAATAAAAATACCAACACATTTTGTAAATATTTTTTTCAAACACCCTGCAATTGACACCATATTTTGCGGGGTCCATAAGTGCCAACACATGTCATGCGATCTCAAAACGATTTAAGTCGTACTCCTCAATCGCTCGTGTGCAGAAATCCATCCAAATCGATTTGCCACCTACATGCCAGAAATAAAGTTCGGTAGGTATCAACCCCACGTGAAGGGATTATCGGATCTGCAACTACTGTAATCCATTAGGGTTGTATATAGTACTTTAATATTTAAATCCTTTTGCCATGGGAGCTTTACGGGGTATACGGCCTGTTTATTAAGTAATCCTATTTAAATCAAAAAAAGAAAATGGTTTGGAAAGAGAATCTTGTTAATGTTCTGTCAATCTCGTAAACTTGGGCAATGGGATTTTTCAAAAGTGGAACACAAAGAGCGATTGAAGGAGTACAGGTTTAAACACTTAATATCGCTCCAGCCACAAGGTAGACTGGTGAGAGTCGCAGGAATGTGACGGATGCGACATACACAGGTCCACAGGACCGTTTTTTGTGGCAATACTTGGCGGAGGCCTATATCCAACAGTGCACGTCTTTTGGTTAAAATGGTGATGATGTAAACTCCAAGTTTATGTATAAGTAACCAGAATAAGTTCTAAATTGTTCCACTTCCCGACCTTGGATTGCCCGTAATTTATTTTTACTTTTATTTTTGCTATATTACTACTACCATGCTACTATAAATCTGTTCCCTTTTAAAAATTATCTACCCTGGTCTAGAGAGCGATAAAATTTTGGGGGATAGTTAGAATTATTAAATCAGACTATGAATTGTAACGCAACTCAAAAGTCTATTATGCCAGTTGGTCAAAAACAAATAGAAAACTACCTAATTTAGCAAAACAAAAATTAATTACTTCACAATTTACACATCCCAAAAACAAAACGAATCACAACATAAACACAGGATTTAACCAGAAGAATTTGTTAGGAAAACATACAAGACAACTTTACTAAAGCAGCCAGGTGTTCCGTTTCACACACACGTAACAAAAAGCTTACAATAAGTACAATAACCGAACTTTTCCCATCAACAGTGTTTCAACAAGCTGTACTCTGTACTACGGATGAATGAGCGGGGAATATGAATGTAAGTAGTCTATAGACTATTAGAGATCGTTAAGTCATTCCCGTTATTGGAACGTGATTTTTGGCGTATTTGTACAGAAAGTTTTCTTTCTGAAGATTGTAGGAAGGAAGGAGAAAACCGTTTTAGGAGCATTCATTGAGCGTGTAAGGATTGGAAATCTACGAGTATGTTGGAGTCTGTGTTTCCTGAAAGAACATAGGGGTTTTCAAGTCAAGATTTAACAGGTTAATTCTAGACAAGCATGCTTTCCAACGGGGTTAAACGAGTCGATCAACAGTAAAGAATAATAGTAATAAAAACCCATTCTAAAGCGAGTCGGATTTGTGCAACGAGGGTTCCGTACAAACGCACCCAAGTAATTAATAATTCGATTCTCAAATCGAGTTTTCAAGATTTTTTTAGAATCACAAAACAGTAATTATTTTGTTATGTAAATACAAAACAGTTTTTACACATTTCCCTTTACTCGCTTCCTGCCAAATTTTATTATTCTAATCAACCGGAATTGGGTAGACCAGGTACTCCGTAACGTTTGTTTTTTTTTGCGAGTGTCAAAACATACGCTAATACGGTTGAACAGCACACGGCTATATCTTTAGATTGCAATGGCTTCGCCCGTTTTCAATAACCTACCGCAGTTCATAGATAGATAGCTATCCCCGATAAACAGTAAGACTCTATCTATTCATCCACAACTTTGGTAGGATATGCTATCCGTCGGTAGGTTATAGGAAAGCAAGTAAGGGCAAAAGGATAGATTTTTTTATTTTTAGTAGCTGCAACTGTAGACAGCTTATTGAAAATGGGCGTTAGAAGTTTAGTTTTTTTCTCCTCCAAAAGGTAATAGATCTCAGCACTTTCTATAAATTTCAGTTTGATACCTCTTCTCGTTCCTGAGAAAAAGGGTTTTGACTGACGGACGGGCGGGCAGGCGAACAGATGGACCAAAAAGTGATCCTAAGTGATCCTCTTATTTATAGTTTAGTTAAGATTTTTATTATATTATTGTATTTCCTCACTGGACCGGCGTGGTGGATTATGGCCCATTCCCTCTCCTAGAGAGGAGGCCTGAGTCCCAACAGTGGGAACATTACAAGGTCGATAATGCTAATCGATCAAATTGGAACACAAAACCGCCGTATCATCACAGTTGTCAAAACGACTCTTCGAAGCAAATTGTATCGTCATCGGGATGTTTAAGAGTCACATCTTAACGCACCATTAGGGGCCGATCGCGTGAGCAAGATAGCGGCTGTTTGCTTAATGTACTCGATAAAAACTAATTTGTAACCCTAATGGACGTTTACGACTTATATGTAACAAATAAGATACTTTTTTGCCTTAAGTATCCGTTAATTTTGAGATAAGAACGGTGTTGGAAATGGATCTGTAAAGTTTACAAGAAAAAAGTGTATAATAAGCCAAAAATTGGTGCTGATACGCAATCGAAATTTAATTAGTGTCATGCTTCTCATGCATAAAGTTGCGAGTTCCCAATCTGGATTTTTCAACCCAAAATACGAGTATATTATGTACCTTTCTAAATTTATCTAGGATATTACTGACAGCCTTTGAAATGCCTGTTCTGTATAAAAATTAATATGAATAGAAAAGAAAATTACTAAGCACTCTTCTACATTTCATTATTTATTTTCTCGAACCATTCCTATTATTCATTATTCCGCCGGTCAATCGTAGTCGATCGTATATCTATACTCAGCTTGAGAGATTTACGAATGACAAAGGATGAATTTATTATCGAGGAAAAACCAATTCTCCATAATACCTCTGTGACAATAGTGCTATACACTGACAGGATGAGGACTAAAAGTAATAATAATAATAATTTATTAATATTCCAAAACAGTACATAAGTGTTTTGAGCCTTCTTTTAAGTAAATAACGCCTGTGTCTGACTCTTCTATAACATAGCACAATATAAAATACAGTAGAAGAGTAAATAAGTAGCTATGTATTGAACTACAGAAGCGATAGGAAAGGCAAATGAGTTCCACCTCTTTATAACAGCAATTCCATTTTCCTCCGACTACCTCCAATATCTCTCCCAAAGATTTATGTACCATCTGCACGCTATAACCAAACTTAACGTGTGCACCTTAGAGGCGAGGCCATCGTGAGGCTTACGGGGGCCTTATCTTAGCACAGAATAGTGTTATAAACGGAATTCCCGTTTGGTACCGGGGCAAGACCGTTTGACCCGGGCACTGTCATCCACGCTCGTAAACTTTACGACCAGCTCTCGAAACAGGCTTTGAAGAATAAGCGTCCCCCGGAAACGGGGCCTCTGATAAAATAATATTGGAACAAGAAAAATATCGAGCTATGTAACGTGAACCGATGTAACCGTAAATATGAATGAGCCACTCAAATTTTTGTGGCGCATCTTAGTTTATTATGAGAAATTGCTGGATTACGATACAAATGTTTAAGCAATGAAGCTAGAACGAAACTTTGTTATTCTAAATGTGTCTTAAAATAATGAAATCAAAACATAAACAAATGCAGATCACAGTGAGTAAAAAAGAAAATATCTTCTTTAGAAATAAAGGTCTGGATACACAAAATAAAATACTTGAAAAGTTTAACCACGAAATTCTAAGCCAAAGTACATATCTACGGCCGACAAAGGCTAGACAAATATGTAAAAGAGGGTAAGTTGGCTCAAAGCCAAAACTTTAAAATTATGGATAAAACTGGATGACCACAAATTGGATCAATTTAAACTTTCTGTAAATATTAATATTTTACTAATGGAGGAACAGATTTTTGATCATAGAATATTTGCGAGAAATTATTGCAAATATAATGATTTTGAATATATTATTATTTCTTTATTTACTTTTTTAAAACATATTAAATATATTTTTAAATATTTCTTACAAAAATAATAAAAAAAACATTTAAAAATATAAAAAATAGAATGCCATCGTTAGCGGGAGCAGGGTCCAAGCTACCGGTGGTTAGGGCTCCAGAGACAGGAACCTCCTCACGATACGAGCCGTATCCAGGAGTACTGCCTTCTGTATCAGGCCCTTGATCCAACCGCGCAACGACAGCTTCGACAGGTGGTCGTCGAAGCTTTTGGCCATCAGGCCATTGGCGGTCACAACAATCGGCACAATGACAGCCGAGTCCACATTCCACATGTCGACAACCTCATGTGCCAAGTCGAGATATTTAATCTGTTTCTCTTTCTCGGCTTTCACGAGGTTCTCGTCATGCGGGATGGTGACATCGACTATCATTGTGCGGCGCGCTAATCGGTCTATCACCACTATATCCGGCTTATTGGCTACAATAGTCCGGTCAGTGATGATAGACCGATCCCAGTACAGCGTGACATGGTCATTTTCGAGAACTGGGTCGGGCACATACTTGTAATACGGTACCTCTGATTCCACAAGTTTGTATTTCAGAGCAAGTTGCTGATGAATAATCCTGGCTACTTGGTTATGCCTGTGCAAATACTCGCCGTTAGCCAGACGAGAACAACCAGAGATAATATGTCTAATGGACTCTCCCGGACGATGGCATGCCCGACACACGTCCACCGTCCCGTCCTTAATTATATGTCTCCGGTAGTTATTCGTCAGGATAACTTCGTCCATAATCGCACAGACAAAACCTTCAGTTTCCCCAAAGAGGTTACTGAACCGTAACCAGGCCACGGACGCTAAGAAATCTACATCAGGCTCATGGAGAGCCCGATAAAAGCGCCCGTGGAGCTCCTTGCTTTTCCATACTTCCTTGCGGTCATCAGTAGTTAGTACCACAGGTTTGTGCCAGTTCTCTTTAGCCATGGACAACGGGGTTAGTCCCTCGTCCATTGCTACCACATCTCGGTGCATACCCACGTCGGAATTGAGAAAATACTCTCTGAGGCTGCACACCTCGCGGTTGTGCAGAGTTTTGGCGTTTAAAAAGCCTCGACCTCCACATTTCCGCGGGATGTACAGTCTCATCACCGACGAGCGTGGGTGATGCATCCGATTTGCGGTCAGCAATGTACGAACTCGCCTATCCAGAGCGTCTAGCTCAGTCTGAGTCCATTTGAGTATGCCAAAAGCGTACATCAAAACCGGCATGACCCAACCATTGAAGGCGCGCACCTTATTTCCGCCCGACAGAAGGCTGTTTAAAACCTTCTTCAGGCGGCCAAAGAAGCGCTCCTTCAATGATTGCTTCATGTCAGCGACGTTAATGCCTAACGCTTCCGACATACCCAAATACTTATAGGTTTCGGTCGAGGAGAGGGATCTAAGGTGTATGGAATCTGAGAGTTGAATACCCGCAGATTCCATAATCTTCCCTCGTTTTACATGCATGACTGCACATTTGTCAACACCAAATTCCATCCTAATGGCACTACTGAAAGTTTCAGTTACCTTCAGTAGTTCCATTAGTTGCAGTTTGTTGGAGGCAATGAGTTTCAGATCATCCATGTAAAATATTATTATTATTATTAACTAACCTGGAATAATACACATATCTATACACCCCAATTGAAAAATAGGTTACAATCATAATTCAAGCACTGTAATTTTACTTAAATAAGCTAAGGTATTTTTTTAAAGAAATTAAATAGTTATCCTAATTGTAGACAAATATTATGGGCATCGACGCACTACATTGGTAGCGCATTGGTATTGATAATATTGGTATTTCGGCACACACATAAAAACACGCTAGTGAAATAAAAATAGCTGAAATAAATAACTGCCGGTTTTGTACGTACTAATTTGAGAAAGCGCATTTATTAAATGTTATTACTTAAAACTGCATGCATTCCTGAACAAAACTGCATCATATAACAAAATTAGATTGAATGTACGTCTCTCATCTACCTAGCCTTGTCCCAACTATATTGAGGTCGGCTTTCAGTCAAGCCGGAATTAGCTGAATACCAGTATTTTACGTGGAGCGGCTGCCTACCAGACCTCCACAACCCATTAACTGGAGTAACATTGAATGTACGTCTCTATAACATAATTATTAATCAATTAAATGAATAATATGAAATCTTCACACTAGGTATTGCTTCTATATCGTGGATACCTTCACAAACTCACATACATAGGCAGCGAGACCTGAAATCACTTTTCTTGAGTCCATTTATGTAGTAAGATCTATGATACCACTTGTTAAACTACAAAATCTTGCATCGCGCAATTAAAGTTCTCCGCGTGATTTGTCCATATACAACGGCCTGAAATCGTCTCTCAGGCTGTTGCCCAAACCAGACAAAACATCCATCTGGTTAAAGGGTTTTCCCTTTGCAACGGAGGTATTAAGGATTTTACTCTCTGTTCCTATACCTCCAAACATACAAACATTTGTTCCATCCATTGCACCAACCATGCCATCAAAAGCACTGAGAAGGCACTGAGAAATTTTGGTATAAAAAGATGGTCACCCATCCTCTAACCGACCTCGCCAGGCTTTGCTTAACCTATTAAATCGACTTGTACCTGTACGGCAAATGTTATTTTAGTCACGTATGTAATCGTATTAAATTTTGGAAAATATGAGATAGTGTTTTTACTTACGTCGTCGTTTTATTAACTTCTACTTTAACTTAAGTAGATTTTGTGTGAATTTAATTCAAACCGTATTTGAATAACGTGCCATTTTATTAGCTTTTATAACGTGTTTATTTTAAGGGAGTGTTTGAAAAATATTTAACTTTGAAGTTGGCTTATTTAATTTTAAGGATAAAATAATAAGAAAACTGATGTCTTTGATACTTAATACTTTAATTTACGTATGAATATTCATTTACTGACTTTAAAAACCGGCCAAGAGCGTGTCGGGCCACGCTCAGTGTAGGGTTCCGTAGTTTTCCGTCCGTCACAATATGTGTCCCCAATTTTTCAAAAACTGTTCGTCCCATCAAGTTCAAAATAATTTTCCTAGAAAGTCTTTATAAAGCTCTACTTTCCAGATTTTTTTCATATTTTCTAAACTTATGGTTCAAAAGTTAGAGGGACACACACACATTGTTTTTTACTCTTGCAGCGATTATTTCCGAAATTATTGATATTATCAAAAAACGATCTCGGTAAACCCCTATTCATTTTTGAATACCTATCCAACAATATATCACACGTTAGGGCTGAAATTGAAAAAAAAACCCTAAAAAAACATTTTTTTCCAATTTTTATACATTTTTTTTCCAATTTTTAAATTTGGTACAAATATGTATGTCAATCAACATACATATTTGTACCAAATTTCAGCTTTCTAGTGCTAACGGTCACAGAGATTAAGCGAGGACGGACGGACAGACATGGCGAAACTATAAGGGTTCCGTTTTTGCCATTTGGCTACGGAACCCTAAAAAAGGAGGGGGGAGTTCTCATTTTGGCTGTATTTTGACAGCTGAATTGATATTGATTAAAAACACCAACAACACCATGTGCTAGTTAGGTGATAATGACGAAATTCATTTAAAGAAAATAATTATGCTGATGAGAGTGCTTTTATCGAACTTATTTGATGATGAAGCCAGAAGATTATAGAACTATACTCGCATAATGCACACTATTTAGCGTTAGCTGTGAGGTATCAAAAATACTAAATTTAACTAAAAAATTACAATCGCCTTCAAGACTAAAAAATATATAAACACAAAAACAGAATTTGAATGTCATTAGTCTTTTTACTAAGTTTAATTTTTATTTTACATACGAGTACGAGTACATTTAAATTAGAATAATCTTTGAACTGTTTGCAAACAATCTTCTCAATTAAGTTAAAAGGATTTTTAGGTAAATATATTTATCTTTTCAAATATTTAGATTCAATTCAAAATATTTACGTACATACAATCGAGCAACAAAGACGGTTTAAAGGGCTTGTCCTTTTTAAGCCTAAAACACACATCCCACACAAGTACGTAGAGCAAGTGGCATCACATAGTTTGTTCACCCTCAACGTGGAGTAGTGTGGGGCTATCTCTTTCAATTAACTGAAGCCTCCTCAAGATTTCGAGAGACTAGGCTTTCCTCGTACAGAAATTCAGGTCAGCCTTGAATTGTTCCGAATATCGGCTGTAAGCGGAATCTCGTAACTTGAATCGACAAGTAATAATGTGGGTTTATACATCACTGAACATTTGTCGTTTCGTTTTTGTCTACGTTTCGAATTTCGAACGGGAACGAACACGCTCATTGGCGGATGGCGTGTTTATTTAGGCAGTTAATTTGATTTTTTTTAGCTTGAGATGTTCAATTTGTGGTGTGTGTAAGGTAGGTATTTTATTGATATATCGTTTATTCATTTTACACAGTTTGACTTTGGAATTTGACAGCAAAAAGGCACCAGACTTTTTAAGATAATATATTTGATGGAGCGGTTGGCGCAGTGGTTTAGCTATTATTGGCTGCTGTGTTGCGTGTAACGGGTTTGAATTTTTTATGTAACAAATATGTGTATAGCTTATAGATAGTTGCTCTGATTTTCATTGCTCCAATATTACCCTGGGTTGAAGCCTACTAGGCATTTTTTTTTTATAAAAACGTCAAATCTCATTAATATTGTTAAAAAACATCTGTCTCTATAAACGGACATACGAACAATTCTAACATATGAATATGAAAAAGATCACCCATCCGTCAGCGTAGCCATCAAGTAAAAAACAGATATTATGAGAATTATATCAAATAAAAAATATTGAGAGAATGTAAGCGTGAATCCGTTTACGGAGAATTAATTCGTGTACTCTGTGAACATTATTTGTTCCTGTTCACATAAATCTTCGTATAACGGACTGGGAAATTATACGAATTATTGTAGTCAATGCTCAGTGTGTACGGTGTGTACTCGATATTTATGTACCTATGTATACGTAGCCGAAAGATACGAGATCAGAATTGGTTTGTAATTGGAGGACCCTAATTTCTAAATGAAGAATTTGAAATTGATTTGTTAATTATTTGACAAGCTTTATTCTATTTCTATTTATTAGGGACAAGTCTTAGGGATAAGTCAAGATTAGGGACCAGTCTTGCCATGAAGTACCGTATTACCCCAGTTAATGGGTTGTGGAGGTCTGGTAGGCAGCCGCTCCTCGTAAAATACTGGTATTCAGCTCAATCCGGCTTGACTGGAAGCCGACCCCAATATAGTTGGGAAAAGGCTAGGCAGATGATATTTATTAGGGACAAAAAACAGTTACATGTGATACAAAAAAATGATTAAATAAATATGTAAATATATAACCCAAAGCGGATTAATCAATTACATAATATAAAAGAGACTGTGACCCTTTAATTCGTTTCGGTGTTTCTTCTCAGGATAGTCAATTAGGAAACACCGGCCTCATCTAGCATAAAATAACAAAAAAAAATGACGTGTAAAAGTGTTTGTGAAAACCTACTTACAAAATAAATATAATTTATCATTTATAATTAAAAACGGAAACGGGTATTATGTTTTTTTAAGTAAATCAAAATGAATAATCATACCTAGGCCTAATTTGTTAAATTAAATATTTTAAAAGTCCTCCTCCACAATAAGTTTTCATAAAAAATCTACCAATCCTCTTTACCGAAGCCCAGTCCACTTTTATTAATATTTTAAAACCCAGCTCTACCCATATTATTTTCTATTTTGCGATCGCACTCGGCCATTCCTTCGGCGATCATTCATTCAGGATAGTCCATTTTGTAGAGAAACGACACAAAAAACGTAGCAATCATACCGGACTTGGATGAATGGCTACGGGCTTCAACTATTTACGACCTGTATTGAACGGGCCTTAAAATCTGTCCATTTTCTTTAGTATATTTGCTTTAGTATATTGCTTTTTACCGGTAAATAAAAAGAAGTACGTATAGAATTTACTTTCCTGATTTTTTATTCATCATCATCTACCTAGCCTTTTCCCAACTAAATTGGGGTCGGCTTCCAGTCAAGCCGGATTTAGTTGAATACCAGTATTTTACGAGGAACGGTTGCCTACCAGACCTCCACGACCCATTTACTGGGGTAACACGGTACTTCATGGCAAGACTGGAGTCAGATTTACTGGCTTCTGACTATCCAAAACGACCTGATTTTTTGTTACTATCCAATTTTTTTTCTAGGTCATCATCTCCCTAACCTTTCCCAACTAGTTCGGGTATTTGACCCCAATCGAATATTCGTGTTTTACATGGAGCGGTTGCCTCCACAATATAGTTACCGGGCAAAACGATACACGTACTTCTTGGATAGACTAATGATAAGGCTTTCTGGCGCCTGACTACCTGTTTTTTTTTTGGGATATTAGAGATGTCTCACACTTTTACAGACAAAAACTACCCCTATGTTCTTTCTTTGTTTCTTTGTGTTCAAGGACCACAGGTTTCCCTTTGGGAAGTACCTGCTGGGCCTCTACGGTTTTGCTGAAATCATTCTCTTTGAGGCGCCCGTGGAACACTACATGCCGTCGAAGACTCGAGCTATGCATTGCTCCGGACGATTACCAGACAGCTGGAAGGCGAGCTATACATTGCTCGTCGTCCGCAAGCCCAAGCGCCTAATTAAACTGTCAAAGGTCTAGGAATGACAATCAATACCAAAGGTAAAGCCGTGCTTAAGAAAAGTAAGTGGGTAAAATTTACAAAAAGAAGTCAGGTAGTATTTACTTTTTACCAGAAAAATACAAGAATCTATAAGTATAAATCTTTTTGACGGGGACACAATATCGTGGCTGAAAATTCAATTAGGCATTTGTCAACGCTTCAATGATCGCGGTCGGTTCGTGCGTGATGCCTGCCTGACGATCACATAACGACAAAGGGACCCCTTATTTTTACATTATGTACCTACTGAGGGAAAATTTTGGACGTATTTTCGTTATGGCAGTTCAGTTAACAACTTGTCTGATTTATTACCAAAATTATCGGATGTTATATAAGTTTTGTAAATAGGGAATTACTGTCCTTAGCGGTGTGGGGCCGCGGGCTTCGAAACTAGTTGTTGTCTTGTTCTTGTATGTTGTGTTTAGTTCAATTTACATTCGTATACCTATGTATTTACCAGTCATATAGGTATGTTCTACCTAGAATATACAGCAACCCTTGTTCTAGTACATAATATTGCATGTTTATACGAGAATTTCAAGTTGGCTCGGGCATAAAAAGGTAGATTGCCCGTCAGACGAACGTGTTTGGCGGCTAGACGGAGGGACTCCTCCATGAAGGGGCGAAATTTTCTAATGAACCGTTCGAGACATACGACGGCATTCATTTTCGTCTGATGTGTTTGATTGAAAATCGAACATTACACAAAGTTGAACTCCGATCTTAATTCGCTTTTTTTTGGAACTTCTCGACTGTTGTATTTATTTAAGTGCAACGAAGCATTTTTACTGATATCAAAATTAGAGTTAATAAAAATGACAATGTGATAAATATGCACAATAGATACTTAATAGATACATATTTAAAAAGTAATGAGTTATCATTCATGAGTATCATGATAATAATAATAAAATACATATTTTTGCGAAAATAAACAAATGAATACTATGATATAGAGCACTCAATATAATAATTATGACGAAGAACAAACTTATTTTATAGTTGATTCATGTCTATAAAATTGAATATTTTGTCTGAATTCTTTTACTCAGCTTACAGCCAGAAAAAACATAATATATTCTGTACGTACAGAAGAATAGAAAAGCAATAATCGAAAAATGTCTACATGCACTGATTTAAATTTTACACAAAACATTGATAGAAAACAAGAACATTTTTTTACCAAGTCACGAAAAGTGCCAGCAATATTTCAGCAAAACTTTCCACTCCCCTCACATATTACAACAAAACATATTTTTAGAACACGACTGAAAATAGAAAGTGTAATAGGTTGTTCTGTGGATGGTTCTGTTTGAGTGAGAAATCAATTCGTTCCACCGTTTTCATTTATGCGAGTGGAGCAGTTCCATTTATTCGAACGCAAATTGGAAAGGGACCGACTGAGTTGTCAGCTGTGGCTTATGCAGCCGTCTCGACTTAGCAATAGAGTTCGATGTGCGAGCGAAACAATCGCAGTACTACAAGTGCCACTGATTCTCAATGGAATTATTGTCTTCAAGTTTTATTTTGAGGTTTCTTTGTTTGATGAATTTGAATGATTAGGGCGGTTTGAAGGTTTGAGATTATACGAATGCGCTAATTAAATTAGGTGGTTCAAATTGGATTAGCTGCACGTTCAACCCACTAGGAAAAATTGGTGTTGCCGAGGTAGGTTTTTTTTACGTGAAAAGTCGTTAAATAACTTCTTCCATAATGAAAAAAGTGTGGAGTGAAGAAAGGGGGACTGTGACACTTGTACTGACTACTAACCACTGTTTATCTTCGATTGCCCCTTTTACGAGGGCTGCTATGACTCTTTTGATCAATCCACAGCTTCTTATATGGCGATCAAAATATTATTTTTGAAGTATTCATTTTTTTTCTTATTAGTCTTCTCTGTCCCAAAGACAGAGGTGTTTCACTACTCTTTCTGAAATAGAACCAGTTTTGGAAGGCAAAGACCATGTCCGTGTGCTGTAGGTCAAGACAAGAGAATAAACAGTCATGTGTATAACATTTTTTGATTTTGAAACCCCCTGTTAAGGCAGTGTCGTATGTTAATAAATTATAAAGGAGACATACAAAAAACCCTACTCAATTCAATTTCAGCCTGCATATTTTCTGCAAATCCCCGTCTGTCTTGTCCCCACTTATTCCAGTGCTAATATGGGCCAGTCCTTTCACTCGACGTCAGACATGTCTAGTCTGCTTCGTGCCTGGTCATGCAGTACTCGTGTTACACATTTTCTGGGACACTCTCGGTAAATACTTCTACAATTTTGGTAACAAATATGTGGTTCAAAGTAGTTTGTATAAGCAAGGATAATATATAATATTTTTCGTTCTGTTCCTGAAAACAGATATTCGTAAAACTCTATTATTATACCAGTTTTGCATGTGATTAAATAAATGAGGGGTTCATAAAACGAGGGGACTAATATTATTTTAACATAAGCGACAGGTCACAATCCGACAATTATGTAATTTTCTAATCTTTCATACACATTCTGTTTTACCAAACACGACGTGTGGTCGCAAAAGTGTAACATTTATGTAATTTTTTGGCAAATGTGTCGAATTGTCAGTTATATTACCTGAATACCAAATTATTATATCTTTTTTCGGGGTAAAAAAATCATCAAAGAATATATCCATTCCAGGTGAAACCAGAGGTAATATAAGCTTTTACTGATAAAAATACACCTTGTTCCTTTATTGCTCTTTGTGTTCCAGGGTAGCAAAGACGTCCGTACAACCTCGCAACCCTTGACTTATTATTTAGATTTCTGTGCGCAGGCCTGGCAGGCATCAGCTCTAGTAGGTCACGTCAATGTTGCTGACAGCTCTTTGACGCGCGCATGGAATGCATCGCGCCGTCGACCCGAGCCTAGTACTTGTGTGACGGCGAGCTACACATTACTCGACATCCAGAAGCCTACACCTACGGTAACCGGGAGTAATTTATTATAACTTGAGCTGTTTAGAATCATTATGATGTCCTTAAAACGCTTGAGCAATAAGAAACCATCCTATAGCCATGTTTTATATGCTTTTGATGTCATCATTACTATCGTAACAACATAATTAATTTCTTTAGAGTATTCTGAAACCAATTTCAAATAAAATTTCGTAAATATTATTTCCATGAAGTCTTAATACAGTTTTGACATAGCATTATTGTTTCGAATTTTCAGAACTATTAACTATTTTAACCAAGTTTAATATACATAATAATATATCTGAATTATTATTACAATATCGACTTTAATTTTACGATTATGTTCTGTGAAATTTAGTATTAATTAAATAAAATAGTGTCAGCAAGAATTATAAATAAAATGTATAAAAATGCAATTGCGGTTGCAAAAGCGATCCGACTCGGTGTCACGCTGGACATGACCCCATTTATACAAAACCCGTCACCCCACAGCAAGAGTTCGCGTGAAAATATCAAACCAAACCGCTTCGCTTCGCTCATTGCCGCACCGCACCCACGTGCGGTTGGTCAATCGTTGGTTGGTTGGTGGTTAGTTGGTTGGTTGGTTGCTGAACAGCAGGACAAATAAAAAATAAAGTAAATTAATAAGACAGATCCATTTATAGAACATCTCTCACAAAACATCAAGCGACTAAATCAAAAAGGTAAATATCAAAAAACTCAATCCATATTCCATTCAAGTATAAAAATACAAAATATAACCCAATCATCGACTCACATTCACAAATTAATTAAGGGCTAGACACAAAGGCATGCACGGTGCATGCCTTTCCAAAAACGCTAACGCAAAGGGTTCACTGGCGGGATACCTTTCGTTTCAAGAAGGAATTCTTGAAGCTTAAATACAATGTTACAATCTGAAGGACGAGGTGGCGAAACTTTGTCAGGTCGTTTGGGCCCCGCACGATCTAGAAAGTTATCTTGGAAGTGCATCGGAATTACAACGTGCTACCAACTTTGCGATTCGAATCGGAATACGTAGTGCGGAGTTAGAAATGCTAGAAGTGTGCTGGGATTAGTGGATACTTTAAGCAATATGTGCGTGTTATCTTACTACTCTTTAGGAACGTCATTTGATTTTTTTACTACTCGGTTTATAGCAATCAATGTGGTCTTGGCACGTAATACCACTTCAAGCTGTGTAATTTTTGGCCCTCCATATAAAATTGCATCTTTATCCTTGTGCAATAAATGGGCGTTAGTTATTCAAACATTATCATCTACTGCTAGGCCGTTAAATATCGTTAAATAAATAAATGGAAATCATGTAAAGACTTAAGTGAAGCAGAAGGGCGTGACAGACTTTTGCTGACTAAAACCACACTTGCCCTTTGCATTCTAGGATCACAGATTTCTTTTTAAAATTTCGCTGTATCCCTAGGTAGCCCTGCGGTTTTTCTGATATCTCAACAACACATTTTGAAATGATAATAGGTTTTGTATAGCGATTTTTAACTCGTTCTTTTCTTGGTGTCTTTTCTTCTCCTATTATTTGTTTTTTTTTCCCTTATTTGCTAACCTTTCGAACGTATTTAGACAGTGAACTGTAATGAGTATTATTAAAGTTTTAACGAGGTAAATAAATAAGATCTCGATTTGAGACTGAAAAATAAGTGAGCAACCAAAACACTGATAACAAGCAAATCATATAAAAATGACTCCTTGCACTTATAAAGGTCTTAGGTTTGCAAAACAAAACCAACTCAACATATACCTTCCAGTAGCACTTTATTTCTTCGTTATTAAGGTACACATTTGTGTAAAACGCTACGTGCTAACTTTGAAGAGATACCTACGAGCGTAAACGAAGTTCGAGTGCGCTTGAATGATAAGTTTTCCAAGTGGGATAGGGAATTCACGGCTCTAAAAGTTGATGAAATGACGGCCGCGGTTATATGTCGGCAGGTGCTGAGATATTTATGAAATTGAATGGCTTTGTGAGTTGTTTTACGTGTGTATTATATGACGAGCTGCCTTTTGTTGCTTCACTTTCTTTTTACTGCTCAAAGCAACACGTGTTGAGTGCAATACAACAAACTCAAAAGTATTTTATTTCAGATAGGACATGTAGGTCACATGGGCACTTATGAAACTTCAGAAGTCAGCACACGGTTGTAATGGGTCGTTTCCTGTGGAAAAAACCTCTATGATTTCTCTTTAAAATGTCTCAATCAAAAAATGTGTCAATATTTCCATGTGTTATAGAAATATTTAATTGTATATGTATCAGTTGTCTATTACCCATAACACAAGCTCGACGGCGTTGTGTGAAAGTTGTGGAGTATCATAATAATTATTATTATATTATTGATATTATAATATTTATAGATATGAGGTGACAATGTACACCGGTCAACTTTTTACCCAAAAGCGCAATAAAATAGTAGTCCATAAATCCACGGAATCTACAGTGTTCTCACAAAAGTAAAAATAAGTTATAGAAAAATTAAAATAAAGAAGCAAAATGAAATTTCAGTTTCAATTTTTAATTTCGCGAAATGTGCCTTTGTGGACCTCACAAGGGGGCAATTTGGTGCTGTGTGTGCATACCATAAAATTTTGCTTTCCAATATTGAAAAGACCTACGGACCCTATCCAATTTACAAAGCTTACATTGTGCAAACTCTTTTACTCAAAAACTACGCTACCAAAACATAAAATTCATACTTTAAACTCAAGCATAGTCCAGTTTTAACGTAAACTTGTAGTGCATTACCCGTAAATTAGAAGTTTCATCGTTTCCAAAGGAATTCGCTCGAGTACAGTCAGAAACGAATGTTTACTTTGATGTAAATGTTTGTACCGACATAAAGGAGTCGAGACTATGTCGGACGGTTTTAGTTGTACGGAATAGTTAAAAATACACGTTATTTGGCTTTCGTACTGTGGATAACGAATTTGGGAAATTATTATTGTTGTATTTATTGGGACCACATTAGGGCAGGTGCTTGCTGTGGTTGCGAAAACGTTTGAAAGAAAAAAAAACCGGCCAAGTGCGAGTCGGGCTCGCGCACAAAGGGTTCCGTAGCAGCAAATATAATTATAAGGTTCAGCCATCGTTTTCAGTGTAAGCACAATAACTTAACCAAAATTACAGTTAAATCAACCTATCTCAAAAACTATAAGAGATACTTTGATCAAACCAAAAATCGTTGAAAGAGTTAAATTAGCATGCATCACCTCTATTTTTTTTAGAATTTTATACCCCGTAGTTATAAAAATAGAGGGGGGGGGACATACTTTTTACGACTTTGAGAGCTGATATCTCAAAAACCGTTCACTTTAAGAAAAATGTTTTTTAGAAAACTTTATATCATTTTAAAAGACCTTTCCATTGATACCCCACACGGGTATGTACATCGAAAAAAAAATTTTCATCCCTCAGTTACATGTATGGGGGGCCCCACCCCCAATTCTTTTTTTTACTATTTAGTGTCATAATTTTGTAGCGGTTCATACAACACATATTCCCATCAAATTTCATCACTGTAGTACTTATAGTTTCCGAGTAAATCGGCTGTGTCAGACGGACAGACGGACAGACGGACAGACGGACATGACGAAACTATAAGGGTTCCGTTTTTGCCATTTTGGCTACGGAACCCTAAAAATGGTGGGAATGAAGCAAGAGAGAAGTTTTAACACGCTCGCTCGCTCGCTTCACCCTTGAGCAGAAGAAAACATTAAAATTTGAAGACTAAGCATTACTTTTTTGGGACGGTTTTCAGTAGGTACAGAAAGAAAGAAAGATATTTCTTTCTTCCTTTCTGTTCCACGGACCTCAAATAACACGGGACAAGGGCAGAAAGATTATGATGATGATGTGTTTTTTGGCATTTGTGTATGTAGTTGTTAGATCCAGCAATATATACAGGGCCGATAAGGTGAAACGACACAAGGACATCTCATTCTCGTCAAGAGACACAGAGAAATGAAAGAAATGCTTCCATTTCTCTTTACTGTCGGGGCTAGAGCGAGAGGGGGTGTCTTTTAGTTACTTTAAGCTACCTAGGATCTTTAATTTTCCTTTTGCGTTTTAGGGCCGTAATAATTCTTTCAGCCCTCTGCTAGTTTAGTTTGTTATAAAACTCTTATTAAAATCTTTTGAACGTGGAAAAAATCAATCAAATGTGAATCCTAAATACTTCCAATCCTAAATACTTACTCGTACTTATGTAAAAATTTCGATTCCCGAATCAAGTCACATTTTTTTTTCATATCTCGTAACTCTTTTAAATATTCCTACAGCCTTAAAATCCCCAATCATCACAACCAACAATCAAAAACTTAAAACTACCCACCTCGAGTACCTATAACTCAAACTTAACTAAAACTGTACTTCGCCCCTACGTCATTTTTCCTCCGGATAGTTGGGGTCGTAAGAAGTGATGAGGTACCCCCAAGTATGCTCGACTCCACACGGAGCCAGCTTCATATAAACTGCTTTCAAAATATTCCAGATGGAATGAGAATTGCCACCTTTCAGCTTGATTTTGTAGAATAATTTTGGCAAGATGCTGACAAAGCTAAAATTTCCTTTCTGAATGATAGTTTTGTATGAAAATGTATTTTCTGTATCATTTGTGTAGCTGTAACTAGTAATTATTTAAACTATACATTTGAGTTGATGTAACTATAATTATTTAAACTAAAATTGTGTCGGTGTACCTAACTATAATTATCTACATACATACTCGTATTTATAACTTATTGATAATTTCTAATATTAGTCTTCAAAGTTGTTGCTTGTTCCGTCTTTATATGAAGGCCTTCGTTCTACGATCGAATAAATACAGGATGGATAACATTACAGTTCAAATTAATTATTATTAGTTTACGCAATCACTTTAAATAGTTCTACCACCTATTTGCATTAGTAAAGCCAATCCCGAATGCAATGTAACGAGAGTGAAATAATGCAAACATATTCAACGAGTTTAGCAGAACGATTAAAATACAAAAAGCCGACCGCAGTGCAACAGAATAATGATAAGCGGACATTCATAGTGAATACAAATTCACTCACTTATTCCATTTATTTTAAACAATAACGTTATCAGCGCTCCACAAAGAGAGGTGTTGATGCAAATGAACGATGTAATCCGTGTGAACATTTTCGTTGTCAATGAAAAGTTGTCAATATTTTTATCGCACACTAGGCGGCTTCCTAGAAGGGGAGAGCACTCGTATAAAGTAACATGAGTAGGGAAAATGAAAAAGTTGCCCGCGGAAATGTCGCCGATACAAGAATCGGAGCAAATGGAAAAACTTTTTCGAACTCGATAAAAGAAAATTAAAAGCTTTTTGATTTTGAGATGACATCGTGCTGATGCATGTTTTTATCGTTGCTAAATGCGAAAACGATGTGTATAACGGTGATCCGTGCGTGATTTGCGGAAGTATACTTACCTTTATCGCTACGGTAATAAACGTTTACGAAGACGGGAGAAAGAGGAAAAATAAGGTCTCATAATAATAGCCAACAATATTTTATCTTGCCGTAATGTAGCTAAACATAGAACCCTTTTCCAATATTGCTCTCGAGCTGCTTACAAAACAAATGAAGTTGTTACATAATAGAATGCACTTGCTTACAAAAGTTTCATTTTAAAATTCCATTCAACAAACTTTGTGCTTTTAATCCGTTCAGGGACAAACTCAAAGCAGCTTTTGGTGGGCTTTACTCTGTCGGCCACCGCATGCGGATTTTGTCAGACAGTTGCAAGTGGCGCACCCTGTACATAGATTAATGTGTGACGCATACCGCATGACGCCTGACGTTCCACCCACTTTGTAGTTCTGATTTTATGATTTCATGGCTGAGGCCGCGTGAGCGCGGTTAACCCGCCAATTTATGTCTTTGAATACTGACCGAATAAAATTGCATTTCATTTTAATATTGCCCGGGAATTTTCGGTTTAATTGTATTGTCGACAGTTGTATAGTTACGTTTGCTATAATACGTGGACCTGACGTGTATCGCTATGTAAAATAATTTATACACCCATTTGAATATTACGGAAAATAAAAGAGAATTCCTTTTTCGCATTTTTTTCAATCATGGCAAACTATTCTTGTTTTCTGCCGAATAAAATTTTATCGTATACACGAAATTGATTGGACATATTGATATCGGTATGATTGGGGCGTGTACGATTCTCTTGGAGCAAGGGTTAGCCCGCTATCTTTTGTAGTAAACAATCATAGGTATGTTCATCCGAAACCTATCCGATAAAGTAGTATTATGCCGTTACAATAAATGATTCAATTTCCTTTACGCAAGTATCGGATCCACTTAAGTATTATGAAAGTAATAGAGGAGAGGGAATAGTTTTCTTGCTGACGCTACTTTTACGATAATGATAGAAAACGCGGTCCAATATCTATAAAATATTACAGCCGTACTCGTCCGAATGCCGGACGCTAGCAGACCGGACCGGACCGGAATGAGACGCTCGTTCATAGATTTGATTGTCAGAATTAACTTTAACCGATGGTTGAATAAGCTTTTGTAATAGATGGATTATTGGCGGTGGATAAATCTGGTTATATGTGCAGAGTCGACATTTAATGTGTTCTCGAATGTAAGTTAACTTAGTTTAACGTACCTACCGCAGGCTAATGTTTAAATTTTGTGATTTTAACCTTTTGTTTTATTCTTATCCTTTGTTTTAATCTTTAGATCCCATTACATGCCCTTAGAATTTTGGAAAATCCTCTCTAAGTGCTTTCCTACGTCATAAAAGAAAGCCTTGTATATTACACTCTTCAAGGCCCTGTAGTTTAAATTGTGAGAAGATAATTGTCAGCCAGTCATTTTCCCCTTTTATTTGTGATATAAATTATTCTAAAACTGAAGAGCTTGCTAATCTCTGTTACTCATATTTGCCAGAGATTAGAAGTTCAAATTGGAAAATTATTTTAGTTAGGATAGCCAATTTACCTAGGAAGACTATAGGCTAACAACATTACGCTATAAATCACAGGAGTTGGGACTGCTCTATCTACGTCTTCAGTTACTAAATTGAAGACGCAGGTTAAACTGCAGGGAACAGCTAGTTATATCAATTTTTATACACTCAAAAAAAAGAAGAGGATAAATACTGATTGAAGAACACAAGTGCTTTATTTCAAAAGAAATTACTTCTAGCAGTCCTGGGACAGCTTTGTGATGTCGACTAATTTATTTCTGCCTTTATTTAGATTTACTCGTTAATAGACATATTCCCTCAATATAGAAGGGTAGGTGGGATAGGAGGGTACAGAAATTAAACAAAAAAAATGTTCATACTCTTAAACCAACCCCTTTACAGGCAATGTACTGGACTGAGAGGGGCGCACTAATACCAGGATTTACTTAATACAGGGATTTTTAACCGTCAGTTCACTTAAACCAGATATTTTGTTTTAAAAAGTATTTGTTTGCTAGCCTCTGCCAGTGGCTTCGTTTGCTTGGAATTAGTATATCCCAACAATATTTAATCAATTATTTGACCTTTTGTTAATCTGCACAAGTTATATTGTGTAAAAATGGGTTAATTAAAATTTATTCTGTACATTTTACGTGAAGGATGCACAAATATACATTAATAAAAAAAAAATAAAAAATTATCCATAAATCTTTTTGTGCATATTGATCGTGCGTAAGAAGTAAAATTCAGTGCTGGATCTTTGCTTCCTGATAATAAGGTATTCAAATCTTATGCTTCGAGTTTAATAATTTTCAGAGAGTGCAGGTACACATTTAGACTCGAATAGCAAAAAGTATACTTATTATCCAGAGAACATTGTTCCTTGGGAAGCTGGCTGAAGTAGTATCTTCATAACTACCAGATCCCAGGAGCCTAAACCTAGGGCCGGTGCTACTCGCGAACTTGGTTGTCATTTTAATTTTGACATTATTATATTATTTAATTTACATGAAATTTTTATGATTATTGTATTTGTTAAAATTTGTGAAAATGTAACGGTTTCATTTATTTTAAAATTGAAATTATTCTAGTTTTAAGGATTTACTTATTAATATTATTTATCAATCTGTTTGACACAATTATGTACCTATATTGTTATGACTACTACTGCCCTAGGATACCTATAATAGTTCTGGTTGTGACCTTTAATTGGTTTATTCCTGTCGTGGTAGTCACAACTTTAAGTTGTAGTTTGTGGGTTCGAAACCATCCAGATAGATTATGTAAATTTTGGAGTAGAAAATTAATAATCTTAAATCTACGAATATCCACCATTAATGATCTGGACTAAGTGTTTCGCCTCGTTGTTAAATACCACGTAAATCGAAGGGATTGAAAAAAAATCTGTTTGTTTTTTATATTTGTTACTCATTGACAATTCAACGATCCAAAAATAAATCAGTCAGAACCATAGATTACTTATGGTCAAATTCTGACTTAAAAACTATAATATTTACAGCGTTGCAATTATTTATTTAATTAATCTATATTATAATTATACAAGGAGTAACTAACTGAAATATCTGGGACTAGAAGCGTAAAATTTTACACAAGGTTTCCTTTAATACCAAGGTTTCATTTTTATGATGATTAGGATTTTCCAAAATTCAGACCTTGAAACGGGGTTTCAAATTTTGTTTCGAAATATCTACTTTCACGCAGGGGAAACCGCTGGCAGAAACTATATTTTGTAAACATAGTAACATCACCAATTACTTTTGCCATCACCCTAACCAATCACAGGACACGAACCCCCCACGAACAACACCTGGCTGGTACACCGTTTGGAAAGCTGTAAGCACCGTTAATGAAGGGCTTAACGAGAAAAAGTGGCCCTGCCTCGCCTGACTGGAACGGGATTAGCGCTGAGATCGCGTCATTAGTGAACGATACACCTGATTAGGGCCCGGAGATCCTTTGATACCGTTTGATATATGCTTTCATCTTACGTGACTAAGTGATTCGGATCGGCGATGTAGGTAGATACAGGTATATCGGTTTTAGGCTGTGTAGGTACATTTAGATGTTCGGAGATGCTTGATGCGTAGGTATTTGGTAGTTTTATCATCATTTTGGCCTTAGGAGTTCCACTGTAGGGTCGCCTCAGACAGAGGTATGAATGGAGAAAGCGGTGACGATATTTTTAGGGTTCCGTAGCCAATTGGCAAAAACGGAACCCTTATAGTTTCGCCATGTCTGTCCGTCCGTCCTCGCTTAATCTCTGTGACCGTTAGCTCTAGAAAGCTGAAATTTGGCACCAATATGTATGTCAATCACGCCGACAAAGTGCAAAAATAAAAATTGGAAAAAAATGTTTTATTAGGGTAGCCCCCTACATGTAAAGTAAAAAGCGAGTTTTTTTTTTTAATTTCAACCCCAACATGTGATATATTGTTGGATAGGTATTTAAAAATGAATACGGGTTTACTAAAATCATTTTTTGATAATATGATAATCATTTTCTGGAATATTGTAGTACAGTATGGAACCCGTTTTACCAGGTACACTCTGATCGGATCGAGCGCGTTCAGAAACGGTTTCTGTATCATCTGTGCTACTCAGATAACAGATGTCGTAGTCTGAACTCTTATGTCTCTAGATTGAGTCATTATAAAATAACACCATTAAGCGCACGTAGGAAATGCTTGGATTTTATGTTTCTGATTAAATTACTCAATGGTCTAGTAGATTCTGCCGAGATATTAGGGAAAGTTAAAATTAGTATACCTCGTAGTAGTAGCCGCTTAATAAACCGAAGAACATTCGTCCTGCCTAATAGTCGAACTAATATAGGTAACTCTTCTCCCATATACCGCATGCTTTCTTTTACCAACTCTATTCGTAGCGAAGTAGATGTCTTTGCTGGGTCTGTAGCCTCAATAAAAATTAAACTCAAAAACTTAATGTTGTAATTATTTTTAATTTTAATTTATTTTGTAATTTGTAATTTAATTTAATGTGTAATCTAATTTAATTTGTAATTTGATTTAATTTAATTTAATTTAATGTGTAATTTGATTTAATTTGTATTTGAATTTGTAATTTAATTTGTAATTTTACTTGTAATTTGATTTGTAATTTAATTTAATTTGTAATTTAATTTAATTTGTAATTTAATTTAATTTATAATTTAATTTAATTTGTAATTTAATTTAATTGTTATTATGAACGTGGCAATGCCGCCAGCCTTCTGGGCACATTTTCAGATGACAGCGATGTGGAGGAGTACTTCGACGCCTGAGTGTATATTTTATATTTGTATTATATGTACATAGCTAGGTTTAACTTAAATTTTTTATTTAAATTTTTAGTATTTGTATTATTGTTATTATTATTATTATTTGCCTCATAGATTTATAAAACTTACTTACACTACCTAAGTGGCTTATTTTATGTATGCATGTAAGATTCACCTCCAGTAGGTGTCAATCAGATATACTATGTTGTGATTTATTTTTGTATATGCGTGATTGTACATCAGTTTTGTGAATTACAAATTAAAAAAAATATATATATATATCAATAATTTCGGAAATAATCGCTCCAAAAGTAAAAAAAAATGTGTCCCCTCCCCTCTAACTTTTGAACCATAAGTTTAGAAAATATGAAAAAATCTGGAAAGTAGAGCTATAATAATTTCTAGGTAAATTATTTTGAACTTGATGGGACGAACAGTTTTTGAAAAGTTGGGGACACTTATTGTGACGGACGGGAAACTACGGAACCCTACACTGAGCGTGGCCCGACACGCTCTTGGCCGGTTTTTATTATACTGTGGGGGTGTTGGTTTTTATTATAGAAACTGTGCTTATAATAAAGACAGAAGTTTGCATGTAGGTTTTCAGCAGAACAGAATGGGATGAAATTAGCTACCAGATTAGTTTATGCCTATTATTTATAACTGGGAAGTATTTTCTCCACACAGGCAAAATCACTAGCAGAAGGAAATAGAAAAATAAGCTAAAATTCTCTTGAAATGGAATGCAAAGAACATTACGCCTATTTTAAATATTTCTCGTAAAACTAAATCCAGCTCTATTTTATATACAGGTTGTGCACGATTCATATAGTACCTCCGTGCAGCCACTTGGCCCAGAGAGCGCCACTGTCGCATAATGCGACCACTCGGTTACCCTGCATTACCAGCGACGTCTAAGTATGGATAATACAAGCTGTTGATTATAATACTTGTCAAAGTTGACCACTTTTTCCTGTACATGGTATTTACATAAAAAATAAATCAAAAGATGCGTAATTATTATTACTAATTAGCTAGTAATTATTCCTAGTGTTTATACTACCTACCAGAACAAAAAATTCTAAGAGCTAATTCAGGATATGACCTATCTGTGTTCCAAATATCATCCAAATTCGTAAAGCAGTTTGAGCATCAAGGAGTAACAAACGTAGGTATAGTAAACGTCTACCAACTTACCTTCCTTTACCTTAAAAAAAAAAGCCAGCCTCTTTTTTGGAGAGAGATAGACGAGTCCTTTCTGTTTGCTCAGGACTCAGGAATTCGGTGCTCCCAAGGTTTGGGTTTTTATTTCACTGATGTTTGTGCACTCGTGGACCACGTATGTGTCAGTTTCAGACTCCATGCATGATCTGCACAGAGGAGAGAGAAGGGTTAATATTGTGCAGTTGGAAAATTGTACGGTGATTATTGATAAAATCGTGTGTCTACTTCAATGGATTATTATGAATTAAAATGTCAAGGGATGACATACAGAATCCAGTCCATTAGCGCTATGACATCTGACAACTGCGAACTCCAGTGTTAAGAGCTGCATTTCACGCGAGCAAACTTTAATACGTTTTTCTCATTTTGATTCCCTTGGTCTTTAAAAATGGTCACGGGTATTTACACATATGAAAATATACACCGATTGTAATAAATCTAAGAATACGTAATATATCGAAGAAAGTAAAGCATAATTATGTTGAAAGTCGCCGCTTCAGCTGTGCGGTCACACTTTACATTTTATGAGAACTTATAAGTAAAATAAATACCACACTCGTAAAGACAAACTCCGACCACACAGCACATTAGCTTGCTACAGCGTGTTTTATTTATACTCCAACCAGGAAGCTATAAAAATGGGTCGGTGGTCGTTACTCTGCATATTTTCTAGCTTGCTCACTGCCTGTTTCACTAAGTCCTGAATTATTTATTGGCTATAACAGGCAACGGTGTAGCGATTAAAATATGGATGCAATTGTCCTTTGAGCTAACGAAGTTAGTAAAATTGAGGTCGGAAAAATATGTATAACTTTAGTTAGGGACTTGCAAGGAGAATAAATTATGTTGCAAGTTTGGACAAGATTAAAATCGCATACCCCGTTAGGAGGGTCTTTTCCGACTTATTATCAACCAAAGCATGGTTTAAAAGCCCGTTGGTTCATAATAATAAAGAGGCAATGTGAAAAAAGAAAGATTACACCTGAACGCTCTGTTGGTATTCGGTAATTTGGTTATTTCCCGTGCGTTTAGTTCTTTTTGACTTACGCCCTTTTCAATAACCTACCGCAGTTCATAGATAGATAGTTATCCCCGATAAACAGTAAGATTCTATCTATCAATCTACAACTTATGGTAGGAATTGCTAACCGTCGGTGGGTTATAGGAAAGCAAGTAAGGGCAAAAGAATAGATTTGTTTATCTTTAGTAGCTGCAACTTTAGATAGATAGCTTATTGAAAACGGGCGCATGCCAAAATATTTTGGATAGATAAGTCCAACATCCCACATGTTAAGTTTTAACACCCGAGCCGGAGATTTTCTTCTATTTTTAGTTTCAACGCAGCCGTTACTAATATTTTTTCGCAATAAGTGATTACTTACTTATTTGTAAGGGAAATTCGCATTTCGATTTCAGCCACAATTTATCAAAACAAACTTGTGATTTCCGCACATTTGTGACGTCAAGTTTTTGACATTTTTTGTTGTTGAGAAGAGATTGCTTTTGAATTTGAACGTAACAAAACTGGCAAAGTGTGAGTTGTACTCACACGTCTTCTACAATATTAAAATCGAACAAAAGACCCCGACAAAATAAGGTTTCTAGTATCCCCCTTCAATTCTTAACTTTATTATTTATTCTTATAGCGGCATTAGAAATGCATAATATGCGGACATTTCAACTCTGAACCTGTTACAGTTTATGAGATACAGACTGATGAACAAACGGGCAGATAGACAAATGAACGAATAGCGGAGGCTTAGCAATGGGGTCAAGTTGGCACCTTTCGGGTAAGGAGGTCTAAAAAAACTGTACTGTGGTATTTTTTTACAACGAAGTCTAAAATTTTATTTTTATTCTTTATTCATTTTTCAAACACATTCTTTACAATTTAAAATGTCACTTACGGGATATCTTCCATGAATATCGGTAAATCAAAACAATAAATAATCACGGAAGATATCCCGTAAGTGACATTTTAAATTGTGAAATAAACCGTGATAGCCTAAAACATTCTTTACACTTTTAAATATTTTTACAAAAACTTACAAAAATACAATTAAAAAATATAAAAAATTGTATTTTTAGTAGTTATTTTTTTTTATTATTTACTTCTACATCGGAACAAAATATTTAAAACTATGAACAAATTTCCGTAAATGAAATCGAGGGTGAAAACACTGCTGGCATTTAAATATAATAAAAACAAACGACTACGTGTAAACATTATTCTCAAGTGTTAGAGCAAATCGCGCGAAGTATTAAGAGTACCTAATTGTATTGTATCTCTAATCAGGCCATCTCTATTCAGCCACATTTTAAAGTTACATGTAATCCGGTCGAATGGTCGGAACGGGTGGTTCCGTAAGTTTTAATAAAAGGAGCCACTGCCTTCCATGTTTTACAAAGCGCGGCTTTTCTAGACTTAATGATTTGCTTGCTGGGTCGGAAATATCTGAAACTGAATCTTTGTATTGATATTAAAAAACAGGTTTTTTTTGAGGTGGGATGTTATTAAGTAACTTCTTTGCTTTAAGGCGGAGCTAGGGCGTGTCAGACTTTTACTGACTAAAACCATACTTGTGTCTTTCCGTTACCCTTTGCGTTCTAGGTCATCGTCCGTAGCATTAGCATTAGCATAATCGGCCTTGTAATGTTCCCACTTTTGGGTCTCAAGCCTCCTCGCTAGGAAAGGGAATGGGCTGTAATCCACCACGCGGGCCCAGTGCCGATTGGTGGATGTTACATGTCTTCGAATTTTTGGTTCTAGAACATGCCGGTTTCCTCACGATGTTTTCCTTCACCGTTTTGAGAGCAGTGGTGATGAAATAAATTACACAAACTAATGCGCTTGGCTGGGTTTGAACCCGTGACCTACTCGTAAGTCGGAGCCGTTACCACTGGGCCACCACTGCTCATCTGGTGCTGCTGCTCATCGTCCGTATTGTGACCTAATTATGATAATTGCAATTTCAATAAAACAGAAGTATTATTAAAATAAAATAATACGTGAAAAATTTTATTTTTACACCAAACCTATGATTACGTCATGCTATAGGAAGGAAACAGAAACGCATTTGAGAAAATTGATTCTCTTTATGTTTTATCATAAACTGAAAAAGGGCAAAAGATTGATTCATTGTAGCATGAAGGCCGATGAGAAAAATACTACAATGCGAAAGAAAACGTCAAACACTTTATTATTTCGAAAAATACGACCCTTTAAGAGAATGTTTAACAAACAGAATATTTGCCAAATAGCATCATTAAATTTTATTATGACGCACATTTTCAAGTTTAGGAGACATCAAGTGACAGTAAAATACAATCATAAACTTTGTAACAAAACGCAGCAAATGACCGGAAATTTGAAGATCGCCATTTCTTTTGACCCAATAAAAGTAATAATATTTATGTTATGTGAATACTTGTATAGATAAAGGGAGTTGGTGATAGTCTGACGGATGACAGGACCATATTAGAAGAAGAAAACGTGTTGCGCCGACCCCAAATAATATGGGATACGGGCAGGAAGAAGAAGAAGAATAGTTGTATAGATATTCCTTGTAACGTAATATAAGGCGCATGGTTGATCTTATAGGTCGGTTGTAGATAGGAGTCGATGTTTAAAAAGTACCCCATGACCTTTTCCAGGACATGGTCTAGGTGGGTGGGTACCCAGGGTGCGCCAAATTTCATTGAAATCCGTTAAGCAGCTGAGTCTGAAGAAGTTACAAACATACACACTTTACACATAATACCAATTTTCACTTTTATAGTATTAATGGCGATGAAATCCTTCCTAGATCAATAAAATTAAAGTACTGTAACTAAGATTTTTTAAGCATTAGAAATCAAAGAGTAAAAGAGAGGAGAAATGTTTTTTAAATTTCAAAACTTTTTCTTGACATTAACTTATGAGGAAATGGATTTATCAATTAACTTTAGCTTCATCTTATTAATGAGATATTTACGCATGAGATTATTAAATAACATTTCACCCCACTATTATTCCCTTCAATGTGTTCCCATTTCGATACTAACAAAACAAAACTACCGTAGGTAATACGAACTACCATAATGACGTCATCTTAAATCAGCTGAGCACTGTAGGAAATTGAAATTTGAACGTGAATGTTCAATTTATATATCCAGGCAAGCTCTTATTCCGTTCCATTCATATTATTATATGGATTTACATGAATAAAAAGTTTCACTTATCGAACTTCGACGTCTGTTATGTCATTGTTCACAGATTAAATAGAGAGATTTTTATGAAAAAGTTTGCGTGGAACATGTCGGATTTGAATTTGAAATTAGAATTTTGTGGGATTTGATTGACGTATTAATATAGCGGAACAATGGTCGAAAGTTAATCTATGTACAGTCATTTTTTACGAAAATTTGAATATAGAATTTGATATTTTTTTTAAATTTCGGAACATCCAACATTATGACAGAATTTAAATTCTGCTGCAATTCATAGTTTTGGTAGGGCCTTTTTAATAAAAATAGCCATTTAAAAACCAACTTAAAATCGACGTTACAGTTACTGGCAATGGATTAAATTTGCCATTTTTTTTTTCAATATAGAAATAAATCCCTAAAAGGTATAAGGTAACACATTTGTAGAAGAAAACCTTTCGTCCTTGAATAAATAAAGTCATCTTTATTCATAAACCAAACCAATAGTCTTTTATCATAAATAACATCTACGTAGTTCTAGTACCAATTTCGACATGTAGGGACCAAATATTGAAGTTCTAGCAAGTTCCTAAGTCAAACAAAAAATATTCGCGTGTGATAAAGTTGTCGTGTACGAAACACTCTCTATTGAGCCCGAGATTGGAACTGTGCCCGAAAAATAGCGACAAACCAATATCGGTACAGACGACCTGTGAATGTACAACACATGCGGCTTATTTTGGTGTCTTTTCAGTCTGTAAGATAGTTGAAGACTTCACGGGAAAAGGAATGAATGCCTTTTTTTGTAAAAGTCACATTTTTTAAGGTGAGAAATCGTCACAATGACTTCTCCCGCTCTTAGGCGGAGCTGGAGGACGTGTCAGATTTTCACTGACTTAAGCCTACACCGTTATTCCTCCTTTGCTTTCGTTCCAGAGCTTGATCTAAAGTTGTACTTGACTGCAATCGCATACGTCGACGAGCACTAGGCGCACTAGTTTAATAAGAGCCTAATCACTCTAGCCTTGATGACACCTAAATTGTAATCGGACGGGAATCCCGCACTAAGTTAATTGTTATTATGGATAAGCTTGTATTTAGCCACTATCTAGTCCACTATGGAGCACGCCTTTCTATAAGTAACTTATTCAATACTCCGAGCTTTGAGATAATGGACAAGCCAGAAAAAAAAATTATGTTGTCTTTTTTTATATTTTTCTTTATTTTCTTTTATAACACCTGTTATTTTATTAATACAATTACTTAACAAGATTGGTCATTCTTTCAAACTTTATGCGGACACTTCCTATTGAAGGATTCTACCAACCTAACATGTTTTCCGAAGCACGAAACATACAGGTAGCTATCGGCCAAAACGGGATATAAACACACATTGATAGTCATCGCGTATGCGCCAGTAATAGCCTGTTTTCCCTAGGTGAGTCGTGGTACTTCAGCAGAATTATAAGTAGCAGTTATAGTAGGCACGTGTTTTACTGTGTAGGTAGGTAGTAGGTATTATAGCGCTTAGATGCTGGCAATCAGTTTTACAGCTTGAGATCTAGACAATTACATTGTAACCTTTTTTTCTCTAAAGCTTCTTTCCTGTATATAGAAGGTACAGTTGGCGCAATAGTTGAGCGATTGGCCGTACTCGTGCTTGCGCATTTTCGATTTCCACACAGAATAAATATTTTTTTATTGCCTACCAGATAGGTCAGGGTCTAGATGTCTACTTTATGGGAGTTTACATATTTCTGAACTCACCCACGATACAGGAGTAATTCCTAGTGTGGGAGAGTTTAAAAAAGGCATGAGCAGCAAAGCAGAGAGTACCTAAGGAATTTTTTTCTTCAGTTTTCATGTAATTTTTGGATTTACCCAGAGTCAAGTTTAAAAAGTATTTGGATTTTAATACTATATACTCGTAGGTACATAGACAGCCTTCACGGCAAGCTTCGCTGTCTTCGTCCTCTCTCCTAACTTTTGCTGTGCCCGAAAGGGTCCATATTGAGCTTTACACTATTATTTCTACATGTATGTACTATGGAATGCGTTTATTACAGGTGGTATTGAGTATTGAGTATTGTAAGAAGGAGTGAAAAATGTGTGAAATAATTGTGAGAAAACCCATGATCCTTTTCCTCTAGAAGGCAACTGAAAGAACATAGGTGTGGTTTTAACCAGTAGAGTTTGACACGTTCTTCTGCTCTTCCCTAATTGGGAGAAAAAAACGAAGCAAAGGATTTATTCTTTCCAATCAGTTATTTTCTACACTAAATTCCACAGCAAAACACGAGTAAATATAGTCAACAAACAACGAAACTATTCAATGAAACATATTGGAGCACTTTGAAAGACTCCATCAGAATGATATAATGAAACTTATCAATTGAAAAATGGAAACGCTGTGATCTACTTTAATCCCAGTATGTCGTGAACGGAGCGAGGAAATGAAACTGGAAATGTCTAACGAGATTTTATTTTTAAAAGAAACACGAAAACGCTATTTATTGAGAGTTCCTCTATTTGATTTGCTTTGGTACAGCTAGGTTTTGATGTGTGAAAACGGATTAGAGCAAAGAAAAATATCCATTTAGCTCCTCTTCCCTAGTTTGTAGTTCTAAGCGGCGGTCGAATTAAAGCACTGAGTACGTACTCCTTTTTGAGATGTTTGCATTGCGGGTACGTGGCGGACTGTGTAATGAAATCTAGGTTTGTCTCATGTTCAATCTCGGTGGAAGAAGGTGTAAATTTTACGCAATCGTGTTAATACAGAAAGTAAATACTTTATGTTAGGGAGAAACTTATTTATATTCTATCGGTTTCTTGCTGATTGTTGAAATTCAAAAATATTTGGGATTAACGTTTGAATCCCCGACCGGTCTCATGAGACCGCGCTGTTATTGTTTTACTATTGTGTCTCGTTTTGCGGGTATGTGATAGGTTAAATAATATTATAAAAAAGATTTCTATGTGTGTTTAAAACTTCTTCACGCTCAAACAGCTGACCGAATTGGAATGAAAATAAGGACAAAGGTAAACCATGTTCACAAATTGGACATAGGATTTTATTCCGGGTGTATGTTCGGTTGCCATAATTTTCTACATTTACGTAATATACTGGTGGGATCTATATGAGGAGCTCGTGGCTAGATAATAACAGCCGCACAGGTCGATCTTCTAGGTTAAGCAACGCTTGCCTAGGTTGGTCTGTGGATGGGTGACCATCTTAACATAACGAGTTTCCTCCGTACCTCGGAAAGCACGTTAAGCCGTTGGTCCCGGCTGTCATTTGGAGATCTTTGGCAGTCGTTACGGATAGTCAGAAGCCAGTAAATCTAACTCCAGTCTTGCCATGAAGTACCGTGTTACCCCAGTTAATGGGTTGTGGAGGTCTGGTAGGCAGCCGCTCCTCGTAAAATACTGGTATTCAGCTAAATCCGGCTTGACTGGAAGCCGACCCCAACTTAGTTGGGAAAAAGGCTAGGCAGATGATGATGATGATGATGACTGGTGGAATCTATAAAAAATATATAAATATACAAATCTATAAAACTGTAGTCATCAATAATAATTAATGACTACAGTTTTATTGCACTTTAACGGTCCATATAAAAAAAAGGATGGACGTGAAACTTCTAAAATATGCCAATTAAATTACAAATTAACCAAACCAAAAGTCCAAATCACGGGTACCTATAGGTATAGGCATACTTGTTTAAAATTTCTGTTCAGCTGACTACACGTCTGTCATTTCCGGCGATCCCCACAACGAGCGGGGTGCCCGCCATAACCATCACTTTTGCCAGTTACATTTACGAATTGTATCATTGATCGAACGTTACTAATTGGAATCGCAAACCCGTACAAATCTCTTTTATAGATATAAATGTTTCATGTAAAAATCAGGCTGGAGAGAGAAATAGCAAACATTGGCGAGACGCTTTGAGAGTATTTTCATTAGAAATATCTAAAGATAGATATTTCACCTTGAGTTCATTGTATCTTGATTGACCTGGGTGTTACTAAGCGAAGGTTATTTAATTATCTAGCCTAGGTGTCTTAATACAGACCGCCATATCATGACTTAACATCAGATGATAGTCAATAAAAACAAGTCTATTTAATAATAATAAAATTATTTTAAAACAAACCAACTACAAAAGAAAGGCTACCAGCGTAGCATAGTGCTACGATTTCGTAGCCCGCTACGTCGTAGACAGAAAGGAGTCTACGAAATGGTTACGCGGTCCGATGACCTACAATAATACCATCAACCAATAAACAAAAACACAACCAATAAAAGACAAAACCCGTCAACAAAACACACAAATAAATTAATTACAACATTAACAAATTGAGAAAAACACGGCGTGCAAATAAACGGACCGCACACTGTAACGTTATTTTGGACTCATTAAACCAGGGCTGATTTTACACACATATTCAGAGAGATAACTTTGCCGGCGTTATGCAGTTAAATGGATTAAATTCGGCCGCAGCTGGATTGTTCGCGTAATGGACACCCTGTACATGAAAACGTTGGGCAAACTTGTTACTGCGAGCGGTGTGTGTTAGCAATTTTTACCCCAATTTATCGGATGATATTGACGCGCGATGAATTATTTTTAAATTGTGAATATTTTAGTCTTTTGTAGTTGGTTTTTTTTTGTTGTTGTCGATATTACAGGTTGTTGAAGTGCGCGGTTTATTGGATATCGAGTTTATTGAATTTTTTACAGACTTTAAAAAGGAGGAGGATAAAATTATGTTTGGGTGTGTTTTTTTATGTATTTATATGTATTGTGTTTTATGTGTATACGCCGATTTCCTGTGTCAACTATGATCATGCAACATACTGATACGCAATGGAACTCCTCATAGGATTATAGTAGAACTATCGTTACAAGAGAAATTGATTTGTTTATACTTGCACTCAATGACTAATTAAGGAAACAGTAGCAGTTATTTTGCACTTTTTAGTGTTTTTTTTACTCCAAACGTACTGTTCTTTTCGATTTTTATTCACTAAACTTTCTTTTATGCTTAGCTAAGTATCTTGCTGTTTAACAAAGGCCCATTTTTTCTATAAAACTCGAGACATGTCGTAACCTTTCTATAACCTCATAATAGTTGATAAAGAAAATTCCTTTGTATAAAGAAAAGTTTCCGGGCTCTTTCCGGCGCTCCAAACCATTTTTTTCCAATTTCATCGAAATTTAACGCTCGCGAAAGGCAATGGGCCCCGGATTATTGAAAGTCGTTCCAATAAATCATATAACAAAGAATTCCCTTTCACATGAACCCGTTATTGGCCGCTTTCTTCTACGCAGATTTAGGTAACGTATTTAGCTCAGTTATAAATAAACGCACTTAAGGCTTTTAGGCCCCTTATTTTACTTTTATGTTATTTTTATTATACCCACACTGCCTACTCTCAAAAGCTGAATGTAATCCATAATGATTATCTTTATACACCAAGTTCAGCCATATCGCCGTACTAAGTAACAATTTACAAGTAATGAATGTTTAAAGCTGGTACACACAAGTAATCATCTAGGCAACAACCTCAGCGTTACGCTGTTTAATTTAATGTGAACGCAGCTTAAAAACTTTTATTGAGGGAAAAGTAATAAAAGTTGAAGAAATAATTTCCACCTACGTTTAAAGAGGTTCCCGAAAATTTTAGTCATAAAACTCTCCCGGGGAAGGCACAGCTACATTAACCAAATTGTACTAAACAAACATATCTAATAATTACGCCGCGGGCACCGAGCCTCGTTTTGTGGAATTATGCGACCGCCTGTAACTTTTTCAATCTGAACTTCGACAATTAAATTTACTCCCAAGTAAGAAGTAACATTTCAATAAGGGACACGGATCGGTTAGAGCCCGTGTTTGTGTTACAAAAAACTGTTTGCCTTCCACACAATTTAATGCTTGATAGTCAGGGAATTACGCAGTCTCAAAACCACGCTTAGTTCGACAGTACAATGGAGCAGTGTGGCTTGATAAATACGATAAGGAATAGCATTTAGAGAACGGTTTGAAAGAGCTCGTAGGATATATCATTAATCTTTACATTACAAATTCATTCGGCAAGAACTCACTCACTTGGATTAAGCAGAATTATAAATGAAGTGTCACGCGAACGCGTACAAAAAGCGTGAAAGGAGGAAAACCTCTGAATAAAGCGACAATTGCGTCAGTTTTTAACTTGGAGATGAAGAGAATGGTCCTGCCGACCTACCGTCCTACGCACAGGGGATTAATCGACTAATTCGCAAGTTTAAATGCGAAAAAGAAATACGAAAACACGGACGCCGTACAGATTGTAAAATCAATATCGATAAGGGTTTATAGACTGTTCGCAGTAAACGGTCGTCAAAGAAGCTATTCTACATGAAGCTGTTTCATTAAGTCTGTAGATGATTCCGTACGCACGGATGGGCTTATTAGATACTTAGGTAGTAGGTACCTAATTGAATTTTAGGGCTCCGAGATTGTTCGGTATAGTAATCACGGCCCTAGAATCCAACTGAAAGAACTCGAATGGGTTTTAATCAGTAAAAGTCTGACATTCCTTTCGCTCAACTCATAATGAAGAAGTTATTTGTTGTTTTCCCTTCTAAAAAATCGTTTCAGCTATGCTAGGACGCAAAAGGCTATCGATGAAATGCACGTAACTAAAAAAATTATGAGTATACATGTAGATGGATGGAGATGGAAATGGTAAAGAAAAGATGAATGGGTAGTGTGTAGAGTGATGTGAAAGAAAAGGGAGTTAGTGATGACATGACGGGTGACAGGACAGAAAAGAAGAAAAAGACGTGGACCGGCCCCGAATAACATAGGACAGATCCAGGAAGACAATGATGAGCCATTCGCACAATGAATGTTTTCTAAAAACGTTTTGTGAGTATAGGAAGAAAGTTTACCATGTACCGGCGGCGCAACGCCGTGCTTCTATTGGTACAATGATGAAACGACCGATGTATACGTAACGGAACGAGTATACTCCCTGAAATGCACTCAAATACTAAATTATAAGATTTTAAACGGGACTCGTTCTGCTTTAAACCTTTACAAGACAATAGTAAATGCCAGAATTTTCATCACAAACATTACAAGACATTACATCACGAAATAATACGTCATAAAACAATTCAGTATATAACTTTTATGTGTCGCCATTATCCTCAGCTACGTCACTGTGAGTAGGCTAAAACTTTTTACTCCGTAAGTTCTTGATGGCACGTTATAACATATGATATATGGCGTCTCAGTTTTTTCTTCACAATGCAAAGCGACATAGCAGTGAAAAGTTTTCTTAGCCTTTATTTATAATCTTGAATAGTCCTTTTTCTAGTAAAGAAAGTTTTTTTTTGGTTTTGGGTCATTAGCATGTAGTATTAAAATGACAAACGTGCAAGTGAGAAAGAGGGATGGAATTTTAAACTCATAGCTCCATTCCATTAACAGTTCAGTTTATTTCATCAAATAGATTACGTTAAAGAGCTTATGGTTCCTCCTGGCCGATCTTTGCTCATCATTACCATGTACTTTTTAAAAGCAAAAGTATACAATTTGTGAAATTTTATAAATTTTTTAAACGCACGTCCTGAAAGTAGTATGTTCAGAATCGGCTGAGATACTAGAGTTGATGGTGAATAGCCCTAGTTTATGAAGAGCCAATTAACTCTAGCCTTTGAAGACACCTAAATTATAATCAGACAATACAATACAATTTTTCCTATGAAATCTTCCTATGGAATTATAAAGCTCAAACTACATAAATAACAAACCATATACTCATCGTGTGAAAAACAAATTGCTAGATAAATACTACTCAATGATAGACACTGATCATAACATAAATGAAAGATGTACTACCAGTTACACACTCATAATATGAACGTAAATACAAATGGAACAGTTGTTTAAAACATTGTAATCATGAAATAATGAGACATGTGATTTGTTGGCTAAGTTTGGTTTATTTTGTAAGCGCTTACACAAACCAGACTACCCATTGTCATTGTTGTTTATTATTGTTTGTCACATATGTTTTTTTGGGCTTCATTGATTTTGTTTTATCAAAGAAATTTTAGTAGTACTAGAATTACTACACGGGACTACCTTATATTACTTTTACTTTAAGAACTAATTCTGTACCGAGGTTCACATACACAAGACACCCAGACTTAGAACACCACTACGCCAAACAAATTTCGGCATTGCAAACCATACCTCAATGAATGCATTAACCGTACTATGCTCATTTTTATTCATCTAATCTAAGTGATGATATGATCGAGCACGCTTGCCTAAAATACAGAAATAGCTATCAGGAAACTCAGACTCCAGCAATAAATTCCACTCTACTAAATTAGGTACGGTAAGGGACGAGTTTCAGGTAGACATTTGAACATCGAACATCTATTTTTAACTGCGACAAAGCCTTGCACGTATCTGTCAGCACAGACTTGCGGTCTGCATAAGCGCAGTCACGGCCACAATATCAGCCACTATTAGCTCAAGACGTACCGAGCTTCCAAAGTTAGCCGGACGCGACGAATGCCGAATTTGTGCAGACTTCATAGAAAATGCATGTGAAATTGTGAACTGTCGACCGCAACTTGTGGCGACTTGTGACCGCACTGTTGCTGCGGTTAGCAGCTTAGTCTGCAGCTGCACTTAGACGGATAAATGTACATATATTTGGAAATTAGAGTGCTTGTCCACCAGAGATGTTTGACGTAGTTAAGCGGTGCTAAATCTGTAGCGGTGCAACGATGAAAAAATGTATGATTGTCTTAGGAACTCTCTGACACACTCCCTTCGCAACAACTCTTCTCTGGATATCATCAAAAGGGAACTTAAAACGTCCTTTCAATATTGACTGCTGTTGAGTTAAACTCGTTTGTGTACATGAATTGTCAAATCACTGTGTACTATGTAATGTTTTTGTGTATGATAAAAAATAAAAGAATAATAGTTTGGAACAGCAGATGTGTAGCGTAGCTGTGATGTGGTGTGAAGCTGTACCATGATGCATAGTGGACTCTTTTCAGCTCAATGTGTTGGGGTTCTGATGTCGTGTATGAGCGGCGGAAAAGGTGAATGCGGAACGTTTTTTATTGAGCTTTTATAATAAAAATAGACATTTAAATATCAACAAAAAATACATACAGGAAAAGTTTTTAACCACTACGTAATTTTTTTTTGGTGGCTCAGTGTAAGTAATAGAACACAAGTCGACTTCAAGGTTAAGCAACGCTTGCCAAGGTTGGTCTGTGGATGGGTGACCATCTTAACATAACGAGTTTCCTCCGTGCCTCGGAAAGCACGTTAAGCCGTAGGTCCCGGCTGTCATTTACAGTCGTTACGGATAGTCAGAAGCCAGTAAATCTGACTCCAGTCTTGCCATGAAGTACCCTGTTACCCCAGTTATTGGGTTGTGGAGGTCTGGTAGACAGCCTATGCTTTCCGAGGCACGAAGGAAACTCATAGTTTATCATCATCATTGCAACTGACAGACGTCCACTGCTAGACATAGGCACAACGGCAGCAATCGGCCCTGTGCGTCTCGCATCCATCGGGTGCCCGCGACCCTCACCAGGTCATCGATCCACCTTGTGGGAGGCCTTCCAACTGTGCATCTCCCGGCATGTGGCCGCCACTCCAGAATCTTTCGACCCATTTCTACCTTTACAATATTATTAATCCAAGTATAGCTCGCACAAGTTTAATGGAAAAGCGCCCTTACAGATATGTGGGTATATGTCCTCATAGTTAGGTAATAACAAACACGTTATGAGAACATAATTGCCTGTATTTGTGCCAAAGTATTGTGTTACATTGTTGTATTGTTTATACGTAATGTGCTAACAATGTTTGTTTTCTCTACAAACGTGAAGGCTGTGCTTCCGTATGGTAACAAGAAATAGAAGGTACGCCAACATAAACACTGAGTGGTTTGGTTTACCAGTTCTGTTAAACAATAATTTTACTTTGGATAAATTATGATCGAAATGTTTAAGCTGTGTATTAGCCTGTTGATAATTTATTGGAAAGTTTATCAATTTGTTATGAGCAGTATTTATTGTTGTCAAGCTTATTTTATTTATTTGTGACCTTGTACGAGTATTACAGAGATAACTAAAAAAAACTTATCTTTTGCTGCTACTCGCGGTTTCACCCATGTTTTTGGTTACAGTTCAACTCCTGTGGGTTGAAAGGTAGTGAATAACTCTCCTCAATAAATGGGCTATCTAACATTGGAATATTGCATATTATTATATTTATATTTTATATAATATTATTTAGTATGTATTTTTGAGATATTACTTATATTATGTATAATGTCATATGTATATAATTATTATATGTAGTTATATATATATATTTATTTTTACTTTATCTATAACTATTCTGTTTATATTTATTTTCCTCTTACTGTTACACACTGTTGTCTACATCTCTTTTCTTCCAACTATCCTTTCGCGGTATGCTGGAAGAGATTTCTTTAGAAATAAGCATTACCTTGTACCTATTTTCTGTCTCCTCTTTATTATCGATTTCATATGTGTGTGTACTAAATTGTTAAATAAAAAAATACAAAAAAAAAATTTTCAATTCGAACCAGTAATTCAAACAAACAAACTCTTCAGCTTTATAAAGTATGTTTACATTTTAAGTTAGTTTTTTTTTTAATATCTACGTATGCAACGACCAATCAATCCACCTTAGAACGGGAGAAATCATTTGACGATTTCCCACCTAAAAAAAGGCACATATTGATCCCGCCTCTTTAACAATTTGTCACCAGTTTTCAAAATTAAAAACGGTGCTTATTTACGAGCCTTCTACAACCAAACACACACAAACGCCTCGATTCAGTCAAACACTGATTTTAAATCCGCCATCTTTATTCAGCACAGTGTAATAGGAGATGACGAGACGCAGAAAACGCTTCCTTTGTCGAGAGACATACCACAGACTGACAGGGCCTCCCGATTTGTATGTAGATAAATGGAAAAAGGTATTAGATCCTTCTCATATCGTTTACGATGTGAAATAAGTAGATTATCTTGTTTTGAAAATTGCAATATTGGTTGTAAATAAGATTATTTTTCGTGCCCTGATATCTCTGCTATGCAAGACATGAAATTTCAGATCTACAAATTAGATGAAGTCTCTTTTGTTTTTTAATATAATTATGTTCTTTAATAAGCTGTGTTTAGAATGTAACCATTACAAGTGTGACTACAAAATTTGAAGAGATACCTCGATTGTTCCAAGATTCCATTATCCGATCTTGATCAGATAGCCAACTAGGAATCTTTAAGTAATCACAGAAAATACAGGCAAAATAATAGGTTCCGACAAATTTAGATCCATTTTATTTTTTGAAGTCGGATAAAAACTGTTTCAATCAATATTCATTTATTTTATTTGATAGAAAAGAAGGCTTCTATTCACAAATTAATACTTCGAATAATATTTTTGATTCTTTAAAATCTATTGATTTTATCATCATCAAAACTGATAAAACATTTCTCTTCATTTAATCAATCAAAGAGCGAGTCACAACAGTCTAAAGAAAACTTTTACACGATAAGTCAAACAAATGAAGAGCGTAGCCAACAATATGGCTGAATATATCAATAACGTCTACGGAGTATTATTCTCTCTCGTTGAATATACGAAATAAACTATCATACTGCCGAAATGTATCAAATAAACTGAGTATCCAATTGGTATGCGTACCAATGGAGATACGTTTTGTTCTTGCTCAATACTGTTTTCGGCATCTGTAAATTGTATTATAAATTGATAAAAAGTGTAAATTACTTCGAAATAAAAATCGGTCAAGTGAGTGTTGGACTCGACGCGAGGGTTCTGTACTAACTTACGAGTACTTATCTAATTTTTTGAACAGTCGGATAAAAGTTATCCGACTGTTCAAAAATCGGCCATATCAGAAGAATAAATATGGCTATTTGAACTATTGTCTATAAAAAACTGACTGTTTTTATTCCGCAATTAAAAGTTATCCGACTATTAAATCGGCCCTAAAGCATTTTTTTTAAGAGAACCTCGAAGTATGTTTTTAGTCATTTTTTCAATGATTTTGCTAAAAGACCTTGTTTCAATCCAAATTTCAGGGAATCTCTCAACGAAAAGTACCCTAAAGGTTTTGATTTCCTAACGAATGTATGCGCCTAGTCGGAGCATAACTTAGAAGTTAGATTTGTTCACTATTGCTCGGAGTTTCAGACTTGAATGTCTATCTGATATTAATTTTAGCTTCATACCTTTACGCGCTCCCGAGGAAAAGGGGTCTTAACAGACGGATAAACGGACGGATGGACCACAAAGTGATCTTATATGGATTCCGCTTCTGCCGACTTTAGTACGAAACCCTAAAAACTCAATTTGAAAGTTAGTGTTTTCGGTTTTGTGAGGTCATATTGTTTGTAACATTGTCTAGTGAGGTATCTAAATAAAAAACTAAAAGTACAGGTTTAACCTATCACATACCCGCATAACGAGACACAATAGTAAAACATTAACAGCGCGGTCTCATAGGACCGGTCGGGGATTCATGAACTAAGGTATATTATTCAAAACTCTACGAAACACCGTTATACTAAAGTTCTATATATAGCTTTCTATGAATGAAAAATAGAAAGCTATCGTATACGAAGTTTCAGAGATTATTTCCTAACTCATGAACTCAAACTTCTACAGGTATTAGTGTAGATCAGTACGATAATAATCTGACCAGGTTAGCCAGCACAAAACAAAATACTCATCTCCTCTTTATACAACAAAAGCAAATAAGAATAAAACGTCAAAACAATTTACATAAACCTGATTTTACGTTACCTGTTGACCTACATAAAAGACAAAAGAATCAGCGCCCCCGTAAATCCGTCCACTATAAAACAAATTACGAACACTAGACTAAAAATAACTTGAAAAGCGTAAGGTGTATTAAAACCGCCACTTTGAAAAAAAAGCGTAGGAATAACAAGATAATTTCAATGCAATTCCAACTAACGAGACTCGGACGGCTTAAAAGGTAAAAATAAAAGTGAGGGTAGGAGGAAAAAGCTATCTGAACTACGCAACAGTCCTTTGATTCATTACAGTTTTCGATTAGGTACCGCCAGTTTGGCTTTAAAAAAATATAGCCGCTTTTTGTGTCTACCGTACCGGATTACTGATTTTTTGAGTCCTTATTTTTGTAGAGGGGTATGTTTAATGTGAGTTTAAAGTTTTCGTTAGATAGTTTGTCTAGTGGAATTGTTCATCCTTCATTGTTTTTTGAATCATCGTCATTATTTTATCCGAAAGATGTCCACTGTTGGACATAGGCATACCCTAAGTGTCACCATAACGACCGGTCCTGTAAGTCTTGTATCCATCAGATTCCCATGACGCTCACCATAACATTGATCCACTTTGTGGGAGGCCTTCTAACTCTACGTCTTACGGTGCGTGGTCGCCACTCTAGAACCGTTCGTGCCCTTCGACCGTCTGTTTTGCAAGCTTAGTGCCTTTTCTTTGTGAATTAAATTCCACCAACACCTGAAGGGATGACCACGACCACTCTGTCAAGAGCGATACCGACGGAGAAGAAGAAATTACATAAGGTAATCCGCTTACCCAGGTTTGAACTCACGATTGCTGTTATCAGTTTATAGAAGAAACTAGATAAAATAAAAATATTTCTTTATGAAAGTCAGTGTTCTCTTTATTCTCTATAGAAATTTCTTTTCTTCGTATTACTAAGTTTGTGCACGGAATATTAATAGTTAGCAGTCCCCCGCGGTTTCACTCGCATGTTTAGTTACTACTCCGCTCTCGTGGGTCGTAGCGTGATGTTTTACATCGTGTGCTGGACATAGAAGCACAAATGAATACCATGGATCTAGTACATGATTCTGGCCCCCGGTGGTGAAATTTTTCGTTGGACTTTACTGATTTAAAAAAAGTCTTAAGTTCTTTTTTAAAAGTAAAAAAAAGCATTTTAACAGTTATTCTAAGATTATGAATTAATTACTCTTTAAATTTAAAATGTCATCGGATATCTATGCATGTATCTAAAAATATCCATTTATATTTATACAAACATGACACACACACACAGATTAAAATGAACACACTGACGTCACTGGCTATTTGGTGAATCCATTAAATAAATTAGTGTAACAATAAAATTGTAAAGCCATTAATGACTGTTTATTTGTTATGAATTCATTTATTAATGTAGGTAAATAAAGCCTTTTATTTAAGTTTACATAATCACATTATTATTTCACTATAATTTTGAATAACACGTTTTTGATGGCTAATATGGATATGTGGGATTAAATTAATACATTACTAAACTAGGTTCTGCCGAAGGCTTTGTCCTCATAAAATTAGAGAGTTTGTTAAGTATTAGAATACCTCAACGTAGACGTTGGGACAAAAAATACTATTACGACTTAACACACGGGTAAGCGAGAGGAGTGGGCAGTGGCCACCTCCTTCTGCGAAGCAGTAATGTTAGCCTAGGAGGCGGCTGCACGCGTGACCGAACAAACATCCGTCGGGACCCCGACCCCTACTTCCAGTCATCGTAGGCATCAGCTAAATGAGAAATAGGGACCTCACCGTCGCAAGGCAACCGAAGAAACATAGGTCAGGTTGGGTTAAACCATTTTAAATTTTATCTACATCCTTAAAAGATCAGTATCGCTTGAAAGGTTTAAAAACAGCCACCCGTAGTGGTGCAAGGCTGCTCGCAAAGCCGCGAATAGTCAAACGACTAGACGCGTTTTGACAGCCGGCTTGATGAGTCTCTTCGCGTCACTGCCAACCACTGACCTTGGCAGCATAAATCGGCCCTAACTTAATATTTTTATTTTACGAAAAAAAAAAAAAAAAAACATCAACAACATAAGACTGGCTTGTAACAAAGAAAAATCCACTTAAAAAATATCAGTTATTACTTATCATTGGACGTCATTCAACCAAGCGAAGCATGACCAGCAGATAGGAAGATTAAGATTAACGAGACTCTACAAGACGCGAACGATATGTTCCATTGTGTATCCCGATTGAATGACTTTCCATAAACAATGATACAACATTTCTGTCGGATCCTGTCGGATCCCATATTGATCCGAGACTCGGATAATGGACGGATATATTGTACAGGTAAACGTTTGAGAAATCGGAACGTAACGTTGGTAATAGATTTCTGGTTCGTGCTTTTGAAGAACATTTTTGATGTTTTGTAAAGTGTTTTGTAGTTTGCTGTTTGTGTATGGAAATGTTCTGAGGGTGGGTGATAATGTGAGGATATTGTTTTTGGTGAAGGCTAAGATGTTTTGTAATAGAAAAGCGATTGTTTATGGTGTTTATTGTTTGATATAATATGCTTCAGTAACAGTTAGTGGAATAATTGTTAAGTAGATCATAGCTATGTAGGTAGAAAATCAAGTAAATGTCCTTTATTCAACGTGACATTTTTTTTTGGTAAAAATTATCTGATGATTTCTCTCGCTCTTGAGCTGAGCGGGAAGCGTGTCAAACTTTTACTTCCTAAATCCCACTCGTATATTCCTTCTTTGCCTTTCGGTCCAGAGTCTCGTGTTTTCCTTTCAGAAGCAATCAATGTGACACTTAGTTTTACTTTTAAAATAAGTTCATTATATTCAATTTTAACGCATTACTTCTTCTTCTTTATTTTTGATTATGATAAAATAAACAATTATCTCTAATAACCACCAAAAAAACTCAACAATACCTCCCAAAAATTTCTTCAACAAAGAGCCCACTAAAAGTTTTTTCACTCCTCGTGTCTTGATGCAGTAAAGTCAAGTTTGAAATAGGAGGAACGACGCTCAAGTGCGCTCTCGTGAGAACCTCATTATTCCAAGGCACGGGCCCTTTGTATGACGAAATAAGGTTCCTTAACAAACCTCACATATGTACTGTGGTAGGCGAAAAAAAGTTCCATTTTTGCCGTGCGGACGAGTGAGAGATTTTATGGCGATTTAGAATTTCCCTCTGTCAGATGGGATTAAACACTGGCGAAATGTGAGTGTATAGCATAGCATAGCTTCAGCCTTATAACGTTCCTACCGCTGGGACTCAAGCCTGCTCTCTAGTAGAGGGAATGGGCCTTAATCCACCACACGGACCCAGTGCGGATTAGTGGATGTCATTGTGTCTTCGATTTTTTAGTTATATTACATGCCGGTTTCCTCACGATGTTTTCACCTTCACCGTTTGGAGAGCAGTAGTGACAAAAAAAATTTACAAAGTAATACCTACGCCTGGCTGAATTTGAAACCGCGATCTACAACTAGTAAGTCGGGGTAGTTATCACTGGATATGTGAATGTATAGTCACAAGCAATAAGATATATAAAATTGACACATTTTTATCTATATTAACTTCTGGCATTCAAGGAATAAGTGTACGACAATTTGTTCTAAAGTACCTACCTGACTCACGGTTAGGTAATTTAGAGAAAATTGTCGTACCTACCTAAACTTATTTCATAAATGGCTGAATATTTGTCTTGTTGTTCCTTTAGGTACACCTGTGTTCAAACCATTGGAAAACACAGTGTTTATTGATATTGTTTTATTTTTGTTTTTTTTTTAACGTAGGAAACATTCAATTACTTCTCTCGTTCTAGGGTGGAATGAAAGGGCGTGTCAGATTTTTACTACTAATTACACGTTATATTTTTTTCCTTACTTTCGCGATCCAAGACCACAGGTTTCCCTTTCAGAAGTAGACTCATGGAACCTGTAGCTTTACTTTTGACATCTCTTTGAAGCGTGTGTGGAACACTACGCGCCGTCGACGACTCCAGTTTGGTTCGGACGGTTACCGTATGGCCGGACGGTGAGCTACAAATTGCTCGTCATCTGCAAGCAATAACAGTTGTTACATCAACTGTAACTAGAGTTATGAATAATAAAAAAAAAACACAATACGGCAATAATAAATCACTTGACAAAATTGTTCACGTTGCAAAATGTCGAATTAGTAATATTCTAAAGTCTGTTTGTTAATCTCTGAGACTACAATCTTCTTCTTAGCGTGTCGATGGCAAAACTCTTCAAATACATTGCCTGGCCCAGTATTCGGCCACGGCAATGCCGTCCACTGATGCTATCATTAGGTCATGGCGTGAGCATGTAACAGGGCACGTGATGCAGGATGGAAGGTGGGACATGGTCTGCGGGGACACACCACACAAACACTGAAGATCTGAACCGTCTGAGAACCCCCATCTGAGGAGATTGTCTTTGCTGCGCCCAACCTGGGTGCGAAGTCTGTTTAGGGCTTTCCAGGTTGGCCAAGACGACTCGTGTCCAGGAGAGAGGCTCTCCGACGGCTCGACAAAATCAACAGGAGGGCTGAACTTCTCTCGCCAGAGGTCGCATCTTTCCGAGGTGGCGTTACCCTGAGATGGGCTTACGCATGCAGCAAAACTATTACGACTTTTCAGTCTTAGGGGCACCGAGCTATGATTGTGCATCGCGTGGCGAGTGTCGTTTATCTGTTTTGCCCTTTCTATGCGGCTAGCCACAGCTCTGCGAATTTCTGGGGGTGCAATGCCGATTAGTGGATACAGCATACGTACCGGAGTCGGTTTAAGACAACCAGTAGCAATTCGGCACGTCTCGTTAAGTGCTGTATCCACCAAGTTGGAGCGGGCGGAGCGGCTCCATACTGGACTGGCATATTCACCCGCGGAGAAGCAGAGCGCCATTCCAGTTGTACGCAGAACTTGGGGAGACGCCCCACATCTAGTGGACGTTAGGCGACGGAGCAGGTTATTTCTTGTGTGTACCTTCTGCTTAATATTTTCGCAGTTCTTCCTGTAGCTGAGAGACCTGTCCAAAATGATACCGAGATAAATTGGATTGGAGCTGTGGGTGATTGGCACCCCTTGCCATAGGATATTGAGAGTGCGAGCCGCCTGTCTGTTACGTAGGTGGAAGACGCACGTCTGCGTTTTTGAGGGGTTTGGTTTTAATGCATTAGCAGTGTAGTACTGGCTAAGATCTGAGAGAGCGGAAGTAAGGTTGGCCTCGATCTCCTCAAAATTAGTGGCTTGGCAAGTCAATCCCAAGTCATCTGCATACAGAAAGCGGGTTGTGTTTGGGCTCACCGGTTGGTCATTGGTGTAAACGTTAAACAGCAAGGGGGCCAGAACACTACCTTGCGGCAGATCAGAGACTACAATGACATTACGTGGGTTGACCAACTTGTCACTACACGAAAGAATAGGCATCATTCTTATTGTAAGTTTGATATTTGCATGTGTCAATTTAGTATCAGGGTATAAAAAACAGACTTTATATTAATTTTGTCAGAATAAGAATAACTCAGTAGCTTGAAAAACAGCGTGGTATTTAATAAAGCGAAAAAGAACATTTTTCCTCAAGATACGTGCACAGCAAGAACACCTCAGCTCCAAAATTTAAGTCGCTTAAGGAGAATTCTCGGGTAACCCATGAAATTGTTATAAACACGCCTCACTTCTATACGTAACCCGAAGAACGCGACCAGCCATTTGTTTAAAAAGGTTTTTCTGCTTAGAACCTACGAATAAAATGTTAGTAATAATTTTAGAAAGCAGGAAAAAATTTAGATACAGAAAAAAGAAAGGGGAAATATTTGTTTGGCGACGGTCACCTGGATCACATAACACACTCGTAAATAAATTCCAACTGACAGAAAATAAAAAATAGTATCATTGGGTATGTCTCATGACTACAAACAACAAAGGTTCTACTTTTGAATTGAATTACGAGCCCTCAAAATCTGCCTAGCATTTTTCCAACTAAACTGGGGTCGGCTTTCTTTCTAACTGCATCCGAATCCGAATCAACTGAATCCGTATACGATGTGGACCGATACACATGACCGGTTATTGTGGCACTTTAGGAAGCCCTAGTCTAACAGAGGATGTCATTCGGCTGAAATAACGATAATAATTATTGCCTTACATAGGCAAATGTGATCTTTACAACCAGTAACTGATTTGTTACCCTATGATGAATGTCAGATTTTCGGTCGTGTCTTGCGCCGCCGCATCTCTCACAATACGACGCCATGTAGCTCTGTCACTGGCGGCTTGGGAATCGTCGTTAATGTTGCAGTGTGTAATATATTTGATGAGGTCCATCCACCGTGTTGGAGAGCGTCCACGTTATCTTTTGCCCTCAACTTTCCCTTGCAACACCAATCGTTCCATTGAGTCCTCGTTGCAGGTAATATGTTCGTAGAACTTGAAGCTATCAAGCGTTTCTGAACCTTAAATACCGCCTCGTGTACCTGTTATCATTAAGCCACGAAGTCCTTGTCTACTTCGATCCCACGAATAAATAATGCTTATACTTGTAACTTGAGTGATGATTAATGATCCAATGAAATTGATGACAGTAAACTTATCTGACACTAGTTGATTTATTGAGCCAAAGTTGGAATTCAATTAGGTTTTTTCAAGCCGGCTAGTTTGATTAAACGATGTGATCGCTTTTCTAACGAGTAGATTGTTTTAGATTTTTTGTTGAGATTGGGTCGAATAGTTTGGGGTTTTAGAGGTTGAAGTAAATTTTGATTGTTATGTCAACGAAGGTCTGCGATCGATTGTGTTTAGGTAAGTAGGTACTTATGTGGATTATTCTTAAAATATTAGATATATAGATTAGATGGCGTTATGTAAGAGTTGTGATTTATGATCTGTGTCTTTAAATTGTTAATTTAGATACAATTTATTGTTAAAATGTATAATAAACTAAAGTGTGACTCAGTAAAATTATAGCCTTGATTTTGACCCTTGAGATACTTCATTTTAGCTATCAAAATATGATTGATTGATTAAAATAAAATAAACTGTTTATAATAAATAGTCAGAAGCCAGTAAATCTGACTCCAGTCTTGCCTTGAAGTACCGTGTTACCCCAGTTAATGGGTTGTGGAGGTCTGGTAGGCAGCCGCTCCTCGTAAAATACTGGTATTTAGCTAAATCCGGCTTGTCTGGAAGCCGACCCCAATAAAAGTTGGGAAAAGGCTAGGCAGATGATGATGATGAATAAATTGTATAACAGTCGTATTTTTTTTTTGTTAAAACATAGTTTTATTAATATTTTGATGTCTCATAGCGCAAAATTTAACTTAAATTTTGACCCAAATAGATAATAACAAGACTGTACTGCCTATATTGATATAGTAATACACTATTTCATTGCTTCAGGTAGGTATGTAATATAGCCGAGTTACCTATTGTAACAAAGGACACAGTAAGTCTTTGGAGCGTACACGATGCGTACTCGATTACTTCGCCGTGTTGTAGCGCCTAGGGAATGTGAATGCGTAGTAAGCGTGTAGCGGACTGCAAGCTTAGTGATCTCGTAGCAAACGTAGCAGGTTCGTAGCAACCGTAGCAGATTCGTAACAAGTGCGTTCAGCTATATATAGCATTTTGTTTCACTGATTTAATAAAACTACAATTTTGTTAATTTCTAAGTGCTGCTAGCGACTTCGTCTGCGTGATAGTAAAAAATTATCCAAACGGATAATTAAGATTCTCAGGATAAAAAAGTATCTTGTACGAAATCCATTGAGTAGTCTTTGCATGAAAGAGTAACAAATATTTATACATAGTTAGATAGATAGTAAGTAGGATTTAGAAATAAAACAGAAATGTGTGATAGAGTAAAACAATGTGTAACTTAGATCACTCGTAAGTAATTTTTGACCCAACGTTCCATATCATCATCACTCGGGAGGTCATCTTAGTCGCTAACGCTTATTAATTTTGGTAACTCCATATTAGTGACATAAGCAACACTCAGTTAACTTGACAGATCTTATTCATAACCTACCAATTTTTTAAATAATAAAAACTCCACAAAACCCAACACAGTACATACCAAAAGAGAAAAGCAGAACAAACCAGAGCGTACGTCTGGAGAATCGTGATGAGGTGAAACAATGGCACGCGACAGGACGCGAGCGGGCCCGACGCGAGTTACTAAATCATTTCGCTGTACGAAATCACTAAGCTCGCAGTCTTAACGCCCTTCCACACGTACCGAGCGGTGTCGCGACGAACAGTTCGACCACAGAATTTAATATAAGCGTAGTTGCATGTTCGCTGTGTGTCGCTAGGTTTTGCTGGTGAGAAATTATTTTTAATGAAATGGTTAGGTTGAAATCAAGGTGCTAGACTAGGTGAGATTGTTGTTGGAGAATTCCTGGTAATTCTATTTTGGTACCCATGTAATATAATAAATTCTATAAGAATGTATTATTACGCATGAGTCTCAAAATAGAATACTCAAGATAGCTGCTTTTATATTACTTATGTATTATACCTATCCTCTAATTTCACAGCAAATTCCATTATTATGACAATACCCATAAAAAGGAAGCATGTTTTAAAAAAAAATCCTATAGGTATCTAGCAAAAGATTTTAGATAAACGCATTTAATTGTTGTTTTTCTGTTTTTTTTTCATGGTGCGATAATAATAGTAGATTATGTGGCTAGGGTTAGAAGCAGTGTCTCAAAGTAGCTGGCGGCATGTTGAATTCTAAATGAAACGAAGGTTGCAATGTTTTAATCACGACTACAGTGAAAATGAACTATAAACAAATTATAAATTAAAATAATGAAGGTATTATTTACTTGTGAAGGCTATTACTCAACATGTTTTGAGATTTGAAACAAACAACATTCGCACACTACATAAATCGCTATAGTGCGATTTAGTAGTGAACATTAATTACCAAATTGCACTTTACTATAACGTAGTATAGTATTCTCTTTAACGCTCCCGCTCTTTCTTTTTAGACACACAATAGTTACTACATTTTATTTTTATTTTTTTGTTATTACCTCGTTTCAAGCCTGTGCATTTTAACTCCCTGAATAATTAATTTTTCAAATGGTTTAGACGTTACAAATTCAAATCACATTGTTCCCTAGGGAACGTTCATACTACACTAGATCTCTAAGGACAGAATGTCTTGTTTTGATGAGCTTTTTAAGGCATATAAAAGAGCATTTACCAAAAAGATGACTTTAAAAATAACTTCTCTTGTTCTGCGTAAAACGAGAGTGGAGACTTCTATTACCTAAAATCCACTTGTCATCATTCAGTTGCTCCTTGCATTCCAGAACCACTATGACTCTTTCGATCAATCCCGCGGCATCCGTCCAAGCAAGTTTCCTCACTTATACTGACAGAATTTTCAAGTCTGCCACACTGTCAGGCAGAGGCTGTGCAAAAGCAATTCAGTTCGTATGAAACATCATAACCGAAGCAAAAAATATTCTCTCTCCAAACATTTCCGCACCGTTGGCTTTTTTGTCTCAAAAAAAATTCTGGTTACAAACGTTAAAGATTGTATTGTACTCGAAAGAATCTTCTGATGTATTACGACCAAGAAATTACAAAATCCTTACAGGTAAAATACGAATGTTTGCATCAACAGCAAAGATTCTAGAAAATGATATTTTTCCTACTACTATTATAAACGCGAAAGTTTACATGTATGGATGTTTGTTAGTCTTTCGCGAAAAAACTACTGCATGGATTTCAATGAAACGTAGTACACGGAAAGACCATGTCTTGGAATAGCATATATTTATCCCGGGAGCGTGTTCCCTTGGGATAATTTACTACTCTCGCACGGGTGAAGTCGCTGGCAGAAGCAAGTAAAGAATAAAAGTTTATAGAGTAAGCAAGATGCTATCAACTATTACAAAAGTTTTAACAACTTTATTAATAACTGAAGATTTTAGAATTCATTTAAAAGTATAGTAATAGACAAAGAGCTGTAAATCTGTTTAATTTTAGTGGAATGCTGTTTCGTTATTTTTCGCAGACGGTAAATATTTGGTCGATGTCTCGAGACTAGACTTGCAGCCGTTATTTTTATTAATTAGATGCATAACAGTAAATTACGTTGAAAAAGTGAAGTATTTTAGTTTTACCTTCTAAAGTTTTGTTACTTAAAGCTGTAAAGGTGCTATAAGGTTTAACTTTGAATTTTCACTACATAGTATAAAACAAAGTCGCTTTCTCTGTCCCTATGTATGCTATATCTTTAAAACTACGCAACGGATTTTGATGCGTTTTTTTAATAGAATGATTCAAGAGGAAGGTTTTTGTGTTAGTACATGTTTAATAATTTATAGAAGGGAAACACTGATAATTTTGCACCCGTGCGAAGCCGGGGCAGGTCGCTAGTACTTTAATAAATTCGATACTTCATAGCGGTCCATTCTTGGTTTTATAATATTTTTTTCGCTAGAAAAGGCCAAAAGCATTTAAAATTGACGGCATGGCTGGCACAGTGGGTGAATGATTGGCTGTTAATCTACGTGTCGCACATTCGATTCCCGCACGGGAGATTTAGTATGGCCTACGGATAGTTATATGTTCCGGGTCTGGATGTCATGTTTATGGTGTAATGGAGTTTATACGTCTGTGAACGCATCCACGAATTCCTAGTGTAGGGCAACTTAAAAAAATTCTATGATGAAAAAATTACATTTTATTGAACAACATTTTCTTAAAGCTCTAATACATTTGTCATAGCCAAAAACAAAATTGCAGTTGCTTCCTTTTGTAGCAGAAAGGATCAATATTAATGTTGAGTAATCAGTTCAACATTTGTTTTGTTTTATTATACTTTGAACTATCTACGGTTATCTGACTACTTTTAATTAAGGACTACTAACTAAGGATTATCATAAATACAGTCAAAAAACTAAAAGGAAGATAACACTAAACGCACTTTTTAAATTCACAGACTTTTACTAACTAAAACTCACTCCTGTGTTTGATTTGCCTTTGTTTCAGGGCCCCGAAGTCCTCTTTCGCATAATCCATGGTCCATCCATAGTCGAAGCCTACTGTGGCTTCGACCCTGCTGGGCCCCTACGGTTTACTGACATCTCTTTGAGGCGCGCGAGCAATATTACACGTTGTCGACGACTTGAGCTCGATCTGAACGGTTAGCAGACGGCTGGAGGGCGCGCTACTCATTGCTCGCTGTCCGCAAACCCACATTAAACGCATCTAAAAAAATACCTGTTAAAAACACCGTCTTGAAAAAAGCTTAACCACTAACTAAACCCATTACAACTAGATTAACTATCAGATCAGATTAGCTACTTAAAGAAACTAATTCAAAAAATTTCAAAGCGTACTCAAAACGATATTTTAATCAAGATATTCGTGATTGAAAAGTTTCGATACCTACGTACGGCTAACTTCAGCTACCAGGGTAGCAGATAACGAAGGAAAGAATGAAGTTGATTAAACTGCAGTGTCCGACTAGATGAGAATTCTGGAGGTTTTACTACCCACGATCATACAATGTTGCTGGATGTATTGCGCCGTAAAATACACGTGCGCTTCGCTTTACATTTTTTGAATTAATAATGTTTTTCTTGTTCTTGGAAGGTTGGTTTTTATCGAGATTTTTTTGCTTAGATACTGTTTAGTTAACTGTAGTTTTTATCGCCCATTGTTGTCTACCAATTCCAAGAAAATACTAAAACATGAGGTTTGAAACATGAGGTTTTAGACGCATAGGACCGGTTGTAGTGGCAACGTTTGGGTGAGGTCTATGTTCAGCAGTGGACGTCTTTCGGCTGAGATGATGATGATGAGATTCTAAAAAGGATTTCTGGGTCGTGAAAAGTGTTATTGGATTATTCCACCTGTCATTTCTGAGTAGCATACTGGAGTCTAGCTATACATCCAGTTGATAGCAACAAGCAATCCCTGTCACTCATCATCATATCAGCCGAAAGAAGTCCGATGTTGGACAAAAACCTCCCTCAAATGTCGCCACAACGATCAGTCCTGTGGCTCTCGCATTTGCATTCGCATTCGGTATCCTACAAACCTCGTGGTCTATCATGTGGGTGGCCTACCAACGCTCCACTTCAAAATAATTGGTTATTTGAACACCAAAATTAAAATATCCGTGGACAATTTGATTCCTAGTTATTTTTTTAAAGATCAAAAGTATATGAAATAATCTATTTTTCAGAAAAGCGCACCAAGAAAATAGACGGATAAACTAAAGCACTACGACCAGTTCATTAATTGCGCCCCTGGAACGTAAAGCGCAACTGAAAGATGATTGATTTTTTTAGTTGCCGGAGTACCAGATTTGGTCAATACCAAAATCTGATACTCCTCACTCCACTTACTGTTATAAGATGATTTCCCACTCAAAAACCAAAAAAAAAATGCATTTTTGACTCAATAGCGTGTATTGTGACTACTACCGAATAAATGGTTTTATTTTACAAAATCTTAGAATATTTGTCTATTGTTTTAAAGATGTTAGCAAACTGAAGGGGGCCAGTATGATCAATGAATGCTAGGGCTGTAAAAATGTTCCGAGTTACCGTGACCCTGGAACACACAGGGCATCTGAAGTAACACAGGTAGGTCTTAGTCAATAAATGTCTGACATATAATGGAAGTAGTTATTAAACAAAAACCTACCCTAAATAAAAAACACCGTCTTTTATATAAGTTTGATATATAATCTGAAATAAATAGCACGACGGTGATGAAAACGTAAGAACGAGGTTAAAGTACAGTTCCTCAGAACTTAATACGTTCTTCTAGTACGCCATTACTTTAAATCCGTGTTCTCGTATCCTTTGAAGATCTAAAGTAAGGCGAATGCTATACTACAGACACTGTTGTGTAACTTGAACCGTATTACACTTTATACGCGACCTTTTTAAATACGCTTTCCACCAAAAGTACTTCCAACTGAAAGGGTCTCAAAAATTAATTATTAACACGAAATTCCACAAACAATCAACCCAGGATTTGTAACAACTGCGGGACCAAATCCTGTTTTCCTTGAAATAAAAACGGGGCAGGTGTAACAAAGAGCTGGCCAGTTTATAAAAAATATATCTGAGGATACTATTTGCTTACGAATAAAAACAATTGTATGTGTTCGGGTGTGAGCAAATATAATACGGTATAAATTTTAAAGGCACATATTTCACGCCGCCGCGCTTACATTTCTAATTTTAACGTGCAGGACCGAATTTATGCTTCGTACATGTGTTGCCATATAGAGAAGTGGCGTAATAACATTCGGCATTTGGTAGCGAGCACACAAATATTTGTTTATTCAGTTACCGATACGTATAGCTTCGTAATTCTGATATATGCGGTGGAGATTATTACGTTTTATTTGGTTTTAGTTTTTATTTTTGTGTTTTTATTTTTATTTTGAACGTGCAAAGAAGTGTTTCGGAAATAACTACAGTAGCGATCCTTTGTTTATGGGATACTATATTCTATCTAGAATCTAATTATTTAATCTTTACTATAGTTGCAATCCACTCCAGCTTCGCAGGGGTTTTAGAAATTGTTATCTTTTCTGTATTGTAATATGCATGTAGTTTTAAACAATTTTCATGAACTACTGGTGAAAACTGTATTGAAATTATCACGTTCACGTAGACAGAAGTAGTAGAGGACTTTGCTTATAACATGTAAGGATGAACTATGAAACTAAACGTTAATCTCAGGAACTACCTACTGGTTTAAATTGAAAAAATCCAAAATGCATAATTATTATTAGTTTTAAAAAAATTGAGTTTATCTTTTTGTCATATTGCATTTCAATCTGTTCAACTATTTCAGTGGGAAGGAGTATCCGACATGTGAATACGAACCAACTTTCGCCTTTATGATATTAGTGAGATTAGGCAAGAAACGTTTAGGAACAATATAAAACTATTCAAATACAAAGAATATATCAAAAGCACAGTAAAATAATTTACAATTAAACCACAAAAAAGAACAAAGGTTTATCGTCGCCACAAAGGTAAATTCTTAGAAGGCCTCAATCACATGTCTCATAAAAAAGGATTATTATAATGCAACATTATAGTTCGTAAAGAAAGTCTATCTTTAATTTAAACCTTTATGATCTAGGAAAATAAACAGAAAGAAATTAAAAAGAGACATCATTATAAATTTTCTTGAGCTCCTTCAACAAAAAGTAACGGGTACGTTGACTTTCTTCCAAGTAACGATCTATCGATTATATAACTAGCTTTTGCTAGCGTCTTCACCCGCTTGAAAATAGAAAATTAAACAAAGGGAAAATACTGCCAGGATATAATATTCTATTTATTTGTTTCTCTCTAGTATTCTACATCTATTCTTCTTCAACTCTTTATTGTACACAAAAAATAAATATAGATTGTTCATGTACAAAGGCGAGCTTAACTCAGCAATGAGTTTTCCTCCAGCAACCTTTGAGTTATAGAGAGAAAACATATTCGAGGGTAGGATCCAGTAAACAATATATAAACTTACATACTAAGTTTGTTTGAGCTGAGTCCAAATCTACTCGTAGCATGATCTACTCTTATACGGAATTTCATCTAAATTCAGTTAGGTGTTGCAGCTATTAACTCGTGGTGAGGAGCTCGTGGCTAGATAATAACAGCCGCATGGGTCGATCTACAAGTTTAAGCAACGCTTGTCAAGATTGGTCTGTGGATGGGTGACCATCTTAACATAACGAGTTTCCTCCGTGCCTCGTTTGTAGACATATTTTAGCAGTCGTTATGGATAGTCAGAAGCCAGTAAATCTGACCTCCAGTCTTGCTATGAAGTACCGTGTTACCCCAGTTAAGGGGTTGTGGAGGTCTGGGAAAGGGCTAGGTAGATGATGATATTGCACCTATTAACTGCATTACCACTTACTGGGCCGAAAAGTTTAACGAGTTTACCGTCGAATCGAGAAGAAGAAGAAGTTAGGTACCCCATCGCACTCATGCAAACGTAATGGATTAAAATACATTTATACGTAAACACACATACAAACTATTGTTATTAAAATATCACTGTGATTTTCACTTAAGCCTGAAATAAATAATGCTAAGATCTTGTCTAATTGCTGCAAATATGAGCAACGACGTAGTAATTCTAAGAACTTCTGATTGGAGAAAATAATGAATAAGAGAACTTTTCTATCAGTAATGAGCAATGTAGCGAGGCGGTAAGCGAGGAAAATATCAATGGGATCATTGCATTTTCTTAGACAAGCGAACGTAGGTCTGGTGTATACGAACTTAGTATTTTCATACACAAAGAGACATGGGATACATATGTGCAAGAGAAGATATGTGTTTGTGTATAGCTGAAAAGAGTCTGCTTTGTCAGTAAATCTTTGCGTCGCTCATTCGTTGCGTCCGACTTACATCTTTGTCAGCAAGCATCCAAGATTATTAAAGAGTTGAGAGTCACTTGTTTTTCTAATACTCATATTTATTTGTACTGAAATATAACTTTAAATAATCCCCACACACGTCTGAGCTAAAAAAGATCACACAACTATAAAAAATATTTTTTATTTTTATTTATAGATAACTTTTTTTCCACAATATAAGTTAGCATCACTTATTTCTATGTTAGTTCAGAAGTTCAATAATATTTAACAATAAAACAATATCGAAAAACTTTTCATAAGATTCTTAAGAACAAATATTATTCTAGTCTGAGAAAATTATGGAAGAAATATATATTCTTTTATTTCATCATAATCTGAATGGCCCTTACGCTGTCTAGAACTAAAATTATTGTTATGAAAGATCAATAGAGATGGTTCTAATAGAAATTATGATTATGGATCCATTTCAGCAAATTACATGCATAAATGTATGTGGGCCTGTAAGGTGTTACGTACTATTCTTAGTCAGGATCTATAATAACTCTTATTGACGGTGACTGCCCAGAGATTTAATTTAGTCGAGGAAAACCCTGAATTTATACAGTAAATTGTATTTATCATCATCATTAAAATTTCTGTTAGCTGTTGGACATAGACCTCCCCCAAATGTGACCATAACATCCGGTCCTTTGGGTATCGCATTCATCGGATGCCTGTCAGGACATTGGTCCACATTGTGGGAGGCTTATCAATGCTCCGTCTTTCATTAGTCAGCTGTTTCTATTTTTGTGAGAAAACGGTTCACAGAATACATCTACTTAACAAGTTTCGTAAAAAAGTAACTGTGTCATACGGACGGACAGACAGACATGAAGAATCTATGAGGGTTCCGTTTTTACGAAACCCTAAAAAGAGTGAAAAAATTTTATAAGACGCACTTTTGTCTTAAGGCGTTAAAACATATTCTCAAAAAGTATTTTTGTAAACGACGTCTTTGCAGATCATCAACAAAAGCGATAGGTAGTCAAACACAAGTCTGTTCTAAAAAAGCAGCTACAATACCCGAGGCAGTTTACTTAATACCGGCACTAAATCTTCCCCTCACTTGTTATTTACCGCGTTCCATTTCTCTAAATACCAAACGTTTTTGCGCATTGCACCTGGACGAAACTGAAAAGTTCTAACCAAAAAATCAAAAGCACATTCGGGCGCTGCGCATTTTCAAACAGTCGTATGCAGAGAATTGACGCGTTGTACCGGCTGCAGTAGCGTCATAGTTTCGTCACGTCAAAGAGCTACTGATAGCAGGAATACCTTTCTGAATTCCGCACGCGCGTGACAGGTGCATGCTATTAGCGTCCAACGGCACCACCAGATTTATAACACGACCGTGGCGCGCAATGCCACAAAACTAAACTGCGAAATTTATGCGAGCATCTAATAAATTTGAATTTCAGACGCGCTTTAGAAAATATCGCTACGTATTTTAAATACCACTCTAAATAAATTTATAGGGTTGGAAATTAAAGCGAAATTCTACCCAGAGCGGATTGATCGTGGCCTTGAATAAGAAATGGAAAAGTTACAAAGAAGTTGAAATAATCCTAAAAATGTATACATTTTACAAAGCTCTGGGAATCCATTTCCTTTATTGGTAACAAAGTTGGATTGTTGTGTTTTAGATGTAATTTAATTTTAATGGGAAACAACTTTTTGGACACGGAACTCGAATCCTGAGATCGGAGTTTCCATGATTGGCATATCTACTGGGAAAACCAGTGAATTTGGTTATTTATTTTGGTGAGTAATCAACAAATAACGATCTCCGCTCCTTTTTTGTTTTTCACATGGGAAATTATCAAATTACTTCTCAACCTGCAATTCCTTGAGTTGCTCTTTTTGTGAAAGCTATGGTTAATTCTTCGAACAATCTGCAGCCATAGCAAGCATCGGCCCTGATTAGCCCCATTAATTTAGCTGACTATGAATCGCGTGTTTAATAATATACGCCGTCGACCCGAGGCATAGTCCTTCTCGGAAGGCTGCAAGCTCACGCCTACGGTAGCTGGAAATCGTCCTGCGACTCCCGGCGTCTTCGATAGTGAGGAATACTTCCTGCTACGGCTGTAGCGAGTGGCAAAAACTCACCCGTGTTCATTTATTAGAGGTGCGTATGAAACACAACTGGCGTGAACTTCTTGAGCTTCGACCAGATTCACGGCAATTGTTCCACATAGTTCTCACAAACAAAATCAATACACAGATTAAGTTACAATCTATCGACTTACCTCAATTACTCATCTCGCATGTTCCATTAACAAAGATATAATTTATATGCTACATCAACTGCGTGATATAGCAGAACAATGCATTCCATCAACTAAGATGAGATTCATTTGCATAAATTCCTCTTCAGTGGGATCTTAGTTTCAACGCAAGTTCCCATCTCATTCACGTTTCGGTTACGTAGTGAAATTTATTTGTTTATAGTTCGTCGACATGCCGCTCACAAAAGCTGATGTTGAGTGCAATCTGATGTTTATTGTGAGTTGTGAAGTAGTGTCTTCAGTTTTCCCTGTAATTCGTGGAAGATTAAATAAAGGATTGTATGTCCATAGATTAAACTTTAAGAGTGTTCTAACCAAGACACTGTATTAACACCTGTCTTTGAGACCTGAGTTTGTTTCGGTGTTTCTTCTCAAGGTAGTTAGCCAGGAAACACTTACTTCATCTAGTAAATATAAAGTGATATGTAAGACTTTGCAAAAACCTACTTGCAAAATAAATATCATTTATCATTTATAACCTTTGTGTGGGTATCTTGTGCATGTGAGTATAAATTTCAAAACGGACTTGCGATATAGGAGGAAGTCCTAGAGAGCGACAACATTAAAAACATTCTTAAAGCACATGTAGCGACATCTATGATGCCACCTAGGTATTAAAATTTAAAATCCTGCTTCACAGTATTCTCCGCGCGATTAGCAGCCCAAAATCAACTGTCGGACTCCAGATACTACTCATATCTGGTTGAAGAATCCTCCTTTTTCAACGGAGGTATGTGGGAGGGACTTTACACTCAGTGCCGCAAACCTCTACCGTCTGTTTTTTTATACCCTGAGACTAAAAATAACATTACAACACAAAAGAACTGGCATCATTCCTATAGTAAGTTTGACATTACCTGTGTCAATTTAGTCTCAGGGCATAGAAAACAGAAGATAAACATGTAATCCTACCAATATTATAAACGCAAAAGTGTGTATGTATGGATGTTTGTTACCCTTTCATGCAAAACTATTAAATGAATTTCGATGAAACTTTGTTTACAAGTAGACCATGTCCTGAAATAGCACTTTTTATCATGGGAAGATGGAATAATTGTCTACTATCACTCGGGCAAAGCCACTGCCAGCAGTTAGTTTTTACATAAGGCTCACGTTGAGAAGTAAACAGAAAAGGTACTATTAATAATAATAATAATAAAATATGTTTATTTCTCACCACAATATTAACAATACATCATTTGGAATAGTTTAACAAGCTTATTACTATTGTGGGAGACTGGTGCCTAAACTAGACTGCAAGTCTGTGTTTCAGGACACCAGGACTCCGCCCTCAACATAGTAATTTTCTCGATGCATTATTTTAGATGTTATACATTGAGTCTTGATCGGTGAACACGAACACAATAAACAGTTATTGACAAATTTTTGTTACTATGTGTGTGAGTTTTGTATGAGAGTGTGTGGTGGTGAGTGTGTGTGATGATGTGTGTGTGTGTGTTTGTGTGTGTGAGTGAGTATGTTTTTTACATTAGTAGTATTACACTAAGGTAGCAAGTAGTTTTTCGGTGTCGTCATAATTCAAATCTTGTAGGAAGGATATTGTTGCTATGATGTCACATAATACCAAACATTTCTTTCTACCAATTCTCAAAAAAGGAAAATACAATCCACTCAAGCTTTATTAATTAAACAAAAAAAAAACAATACCCAACTCCCAGTACTCAATAAAGGAAAATAATTCACTTAAAATGTTGACTATATTTAGCAGAACCTCCCAATGTAATCGTCAATACAGCGTTCCGTTTTCCTCTGAATGACGGGACCATTTTTTATATTAAATATTTTTCCTCTAGGGGCAGTACTGTAATTGAAATTGGAAGCTTAAAAAGTGAAAATATTGCATTGAAATAATAATTCATTATGAACATTTTTTACTTTCATAAGGAGTACGGTTGACAAATCAAGAAAAATGTAAATTTTATGTCCAAAGCCGGGTGGCGTTCAGGATTCCATTTGTTATTTTGCTAACGCCTCAGGGGCGAGGTTCCGTCAAATTTCGTAAGCAACTGATGCCTTCAGGACGATACAAATTAGTCATTCGCAGTGTCCTTTTGTTTTGTTAAGGCAATATTGCGATTAAATTAATGATCCCTATATTTAACTGTCAGCTCGCTTCACCTAACAAACCGCCTTAAAAATCTGACTTTTTGTCTACGTTTCGAGTTCTATTGTAGGCGGAATTATTTGGAGTAACAGAAAAACGTTATTTATCATTTGGGAGGACTAACAGGGTCGTAGTTTACATTATCAGGGTGTGTGTGTGTATTATCGATGTATGTGTATTATCAGTGTGTATTATTGATGAATTGTAAACGTGAGTTTGCATATTTGTACTCACTATAGAATGTACAGTTTTGAAACTGTATGGCATTTCGGGAGGTTGTAAAAAAAGTCACAAATAATCATATAAAAATACAATACATGGTCAATAAAATCAATAATACATTTATTTTTATTTTTTTAATTTTAGTTGGTTTTTAGAATAACTCTCTAAACAAACGTGCGTGAAATGTAAGTGTGCTTTGGATCAATGAAATTACGTTTGTGTGTGTGAAAGCGCAGTAAGTTATAGGGCGGGTATCAGACTGGCCGCGTTTTAATAAAGGTAGTTCACACGTACCGATTTCCATAATGATAAAATAAATAAAAAAATACCTATTTATTTTATTATTGACTAGCTGTGCCCGCGACTTCGTCCGCGTGGAATAGTTATTTAGGGCATCATTTATTTTGGCGAACAACCTCCTCAGCTTTATAAATTATAGCTGTTATCCACGATTTTGTCCACGTCATTTTCTGTTTTTATTTTAGACAATCTAGTTTTTAAGTTTTTAATAAGAATATATTTATTTTAAAGTACTTGTGTAAATTATATTTTTAGTTTTATTTTCTAGTGGCAGAAGAACATATTGGTTTTCTCCACAACCTGATCTTGACAACGCGACATACAGTTGGCCGTGTGAAAAGCAGTCTTGACGTAAATCAATTCCTACGTGTTTAAATGTTTGCCCCTGTGATTTATTAATTGTAACGGCGAAAGATAGCTTAACGGGAAATTGAATTCTTTTAAATTAAATCATTTGGAATCACTCGATTCCCGATCGCGGTTAGCCAAAGTTCGGGAATTGTGTGAGGCTAAACGTTGAGAACGTTCAGCGCTTGATTCCCGCAGTCGGTTCACCAAAGTTCGAAAACTCTGTGAGGCTAAACGTTGAGAACGTTCAGCGCTTGATTCCCGCAGTCGGTTCACCAAAGTTCGAGAACTCTTTGAGGCTAAACGGTGAGAACGTTCAGCGCTTGATTCCCGCAGTCGGTTCACCAAAGTTCGAGAACTCTTTGAGGCTAAACGGTGAGAACGTTCAGCGCTTGATTCCCGCAGTCGGTTCACCAAAGTTCGAAAACTCTGTGAGGCTAAACGGTGAGAACGTTCAGCGCTTGATTCCCGCAGTCGGTTCACCAAAGTTCGAGAACTTTATGAAGCTAAACGTTGAGAACGTTCAGCGCTTGATTCCCGCAGTCGGTTCACCAAAGTTTGAGAACTCTGTGAGGCTAAACGTTGAGAACGTTCAGCACTTTGTTCCCGTTGTCGGTTTGCCGAAGTTCGGAAATTTTGTGAGGCTAGACGCTGCGAACGTTCAATGATCGATTCATTAGCACGGTTTTGTTCACTGATTGCTCGTTGAGTAGCCAACCTATGCATATGTTCATCCTCTGTTTCATTGCTGCGCAAAACTCACAGCCGCTTTGCAGTAGCAGTCTGTCGAGAAAGCTGAGATCTTTTTCTTGTCATGATAGTGACGAAAAAAAAGTAGGAAATGAAAACCTAACCAAACCGTAACTCGTAATCAAGAAAAAAACAAACGTAAGGTAAATAATTAGGAAACTAATTATTTTTACCTGTATTTGGTACTTACGTAAATCGGATAAAATATAATTATATCAAAAGAATAACCGTAAAACGATAACTGTATGCTTGAACTAAAACCTAACCTAATAAGAATATTTATGTAGATAACACCTTTTGTATTATATTATATACATCAAAACTTAAAAAAAAGTGTTAATAATTGTGAAATTATTAGAAACAAAATATTATCCTTAAAACAAAATGAAATAGTATAATCCCCAACCGGTCCTGTCGAGACACAATAGTAAAACAATAACAGCGCGGTCTCATAGGACCGGTTGGGGATTCAAACATTAAAAAGTATTATTACACGATGATATTATATCGCAAGCCGCGTGGCATGGTACCTCGTATAGCTACACCCCCCTCTCCGCGTCGCTGGCAAGCCACGCCTCTCCTCCTTGCAGCGTCATGCGGCACGGGTGAATTTTATATCGGTGTTATTTTAAAATTGTAATATCTTCTAAGATGTTCATTGGAATTAAGTGATGTCAAAGACAATTTTGTTCACAATTAAATACTCTTAATGAACAACACATTTATTTGGATAAAGATTAATATTATTACGTTGATACAACTCTTAACAAATAATGCATTAATTTCGACCAAATTTGATTACCATAAAAACGGTTCTAGTGAGTTAATCTTAAAAGATAGACATATACTGTCGCGGACATTTTTTTAGATCAATTCAAGAGGAATATTTCTTTCATACATATATTTTTGGTATCTTCAACCGTTTTTGCAGCGCACGCAACAGAAGCACTCAAGGATGAATAATTTTCCCCGTTTTTTTTCACGTTTTCCATTATTTCTTCGCTCCTAATAGTTGCAGCGTGATGTTATATAGCCTAAAGCCTTTTTCAATAAATGGTCTATTCAACACAAAAAGAATTTTTCAATTCTAACCAGTAGTTCCTGAGATTAGCGCGTTCAAACAAACAAACAAATTCTTCAGCTTTATAATATTAGTATAGATAACCTTCCTGAATAAATGGGCTATCTAACAGTAAAAGAATTTTTCAGATCGGACCAGTAGATCCTGAGAACAAACGAACTCTTCCGCTTTATAATATTAGTATAGATTTACCTATAAAAAATCGTTCACCAAATATTGTCGGTTGTGGGCGGGCAGCGAAACACCGCGATTCAGAAAAATGACGTCACACGCCAACGCCATCTATCGAATATCTATGTTCAATAAGTTATTGCACGCAGTTGTTCTCTATGTTTGATAGATGGCGCTGTTTTAAAATTTTACTTCGAAAAGACTATTGCAATTTTATAGCTAAACCCCGCGGTTTCACCCGCATTTTTGGTTACTGCTCCGCTCCTATTAGTCTTCGCGTGATGTTATATAGCCTATAACCTTCCTGAATAAATGGGCTATCTAACAGTAAAAGAATTTTTCAGATCGGACCAGTAGATCCTGAGATTAGCGCGTTCAAACAAACAAACAAACTCTTCCGCTTTATAATATTAGTATAGATTCGGGTCACTAACATAATATTACCCCCCGAAATGCCATACAGTTTCAAAACTGCACATTGTACAGGAGTATGAAGCAACATAAAGCAAGCAAAAAGTTATCCTCATTATTTTGTATGATGCTAATGCTAGTTTTAATGAACGTTTTAATGCCAGGCTTTAATATACGTAACCTTTCTCGTCTATTGAAACATGTTCAGTGAAAACGTTACTATTCTGTTCAAACGTAGAATAATTACGTACGGGTTTATGTAATACTCGTAGGTAATCCTCATTCTGATTCCGTTGTTACTTGTTACGTAATATCAAGCCGTTTTATTCCATTTCCAGTCTTCAGAAACGTCTAGAATTGCTGTTTACACTTAAAATGATATAATGTTTTAAATATTAACAGCAGATACAGATTTAGAACGCTTCCTATAAGGTGGACGGATGACCTGGTGAGAGTTGCGGGTATGCATTGTTAGACAAGACCGTTCGTTGTGGTGACATTTGAGGGAGGCGTATGTCCAGCAGTGGACGTATTTCGGCTGAAATGATGATGATGATTGGCGGAGTAAATGAGTGATTGGCTGTTGCGCTGTGTGTCGCGAGTTCCAATTCCTCACGGAATAAATATTTGTATGGCCTATTAGTCCAGTCAAAATAGACATTCCAGTTTGCATTAATTCCCAACAAGCTGGATTTTTGTGCAGGCCTTGAATACGTCATTACGAATGTTATGTCAAAAGTCCCCATCGATTCCACTTGTGCGTTGTTTTTTATTCGAGGTCAAAGGTCACAAATTAGCGTTTTTTGCGTATATCTCTGAAACTACGAGAGCTATCGAAAAATGGTTCAGGCAAAGTTTGTAGATCGTAAAATTGTCTACAAAAAAGATCTAGCACTTTTCCTTCTACGGTGCACTGTTCTCGAATTATGGCTATTTTAAACATAGAAAATACGAATATGCACTCATGCTTAGGTATGATGGGTTCGATGAATATTTGAAGGACAAACCATCTGTAACGATACATAAGCAGTGTCGTAAAGCATACACCCGGAAGAGCAGCATCGCTGCAGCTAAAAGACAGCGTGAGGCGGAGATAGCTACCACATCTGGGATTAGTCCTCCTCGTACTAGCACGAGGTAATGAATCGTCTTTTTGACGAAATACTGTTTGTTCTGTGGCAATGAAGCAGATAAGACGTCGGAAATAAAAAAAAAGCGCAGCATCTTCGACCAAGAGTGTCCTCAACTTTCAACCCTTGACTTCAAGAAAACCATCTTTAAGGAAGCTCAGACTCGTTCTCATGAGCTAGCAAGTAGTGTCATTGCCGGAATTCAGTATGAATATGACTTAGTTGCTGCCGAGGCTAAGAACTACAGTGATTGTTACACTTAAAATACGACTTTCCTGCGGTCTAAAGTCACGATATCTCGAAAGCGATGCTTTATAGAAGAAAAGACTCTTGGTCGAAGATGCTGCGCTTTTTTTTATTTCAGCCGTTTTATCTGCTTCATTGCCACAGAACAAACAGTATTTCGTCAAAAAGACGATTCATTACCTCGTGCTAGTACGAGGAGGACTAATCCCAGATGTGGTAGCTATCTCCGCCTCACGCTGTCTTTTAGCTGCAGCGATGCTGCTCTTCCGGGTGTATGCTTTACGACACTGCTTATGTATCGTTACAGATGGTTTGTCCTTCAAATATTCATCGAACCCATCATACCTAAGCATGAGTGCATATTCGTATTTTCTATGTTTAAAATAGCCATAATTCGAGAACAGTGCACCGTAGAAGGAAAAGTGCTAGATCTTTTTTGTAGACAATTTTACGATCTACAAACTTTGCCTGAACCATTTTTCGATAGCTCTCGTAGTTTCAGAGATATACGCAAAAAACGCTAATTTGTGACCTTTGACCTCGAATAAAAAACAACGCACAAGCGGGATCGATGGGGACTTTTGACATAACATTTGTAATGACGTATTCAAGGCCTGCACAAAAATCCAGCTTGTTGGGAATTAATGCAAACTTGAATAATAATTTAGTCTATTTTGACTGGACTATATAGATTGTTGTTTCGGCTCTCACTGCCTTGCGTATGTTTTTTTTTTTTTGTCTGGTAGGGGAATCATCAGAATGACTTCCCCCGCTCTTGGGCGGAGCGGGAGGGCGTGTCAGACTCTTACTGACTAAACCCCTACCCCGTTCCTTCGTTGCCTTCGTTCTGGGGGGGACTCGGTGTCAACCTTTAGGAATACCACGTGTTCCCTCCAGAGGCTTCGGCCCTGCCGGGCCCCTACAGTTTGCTGACATCTTCTTGAAGCGCGCGTGGAACAGAACGCGCCGTTGACGACTGGGCTCGGTCCAGATTATTTCCAGACTGCCGGACAGCGAGCTACCCAGTGCTCGCCGTTCGCGAACCCGCGCCTACGGTGGTCGGAAATCGGGATCGGGATCTCGGCAGCGGCGGCGTGAGGACCGTTCCCTCACGCGCTCGCGGTCAGCAGCCTTCTTCACGACCATTACTGCTTCGCAGAAGGAGGCGACCGCATGCCAACCCTCCTCGCTCCGGACCATGGCCTGAACCAGGGCCCGGCGCGAGAGGTCGCCGCTCCCGATAGCCTCCACGAGGACACGGCGGTGCTCCGCCCAAGCGGGGCACACTTGTACCGTGTGCTCCACCGTGTCCTCCGGGCGGTCCACACAGTGGCGACACCCGGGCGTCCTCTCCTGCTTGATTCGATGCAGGAACCTCCCGAACTTACCGTGTCCGGTGAGGACCTGCGTCATACGGAAAGAGAGGACGCCGTGACCTCTTTCCAACCAGCCTTGCGTATGTGAGTTTACATGTTTTTGAAGGCACCTACGATACAAAAGTAATTCCTAGTGCGGGGAAAAGTTTAAATATGATCGGAACCAATAGTAACAATTAAAAGCCCATTATTTAAATGAAACATTTATATTTATAAAGAACTAATTAATTTCTACTCAAAGTTCCTAACGTAATTACTGTGATGTCATATTACTTTATTCGTGTTATAGTTGTTAAATTTTACGTAAGTTAAAAGTTAATTTGTTGTACCCTAACAGGGTTGCATGCACTAGCTTCATACAAACTTTAGTTCCTTGTTTCGTCCCTGAGCTGAAATTTGAAGAATCCTTTCTTATGAAAAGATGCCTTATGCAAAATTTCACACTCCTAGATCCATGAAATTTCGGCTGTGCGTTGTTACGTCATTCAGTCAGATTAGACAATTGCGAATCATTAACGCTGTGGTAATAATAATGCCAAATTGTTACGAATATGCTCGCTTACTCTAATTTAAAAAATCTGATTTTTTATATTTTCTTGTTTATGACTTCCTGTTCCAGTATTATTTTAATACATATATTATGTCCCACCCAGCAACGCTACATTTAATTACACTACACCTGCACTGTTACCTGAACCACTATGGAAGCGAGATAACATGAGATGGGCCAGTAACGAAAATAGCTCCTTTCTGGGTTTACTGGTTAAGGCTAAAGACCTTGTTTAGACTGTTTTAATGTGGCTGTGTGGCAGACAGTACCCTTCCCCTTTCTTTTTTTATACAATTTTGCTCCTGTGTAAAGCAAGAGGATGGTTTAGACTTTTTAGTACCTGATTATTGTAGTATCGTCAGGGATACTTAGAGAACGCCTATATGCAGCAGTTAACGTCTTTCAGTTGAAATGATGATGATGTTTTTTTTTCTGTATTTTCTTGAAGTAACACTTTACTTAACGTACGTCCCACCAACACTACATTTAATTACACTATAGCTACACTGTTACCTGAACCACTATGTGAGCGAGATAACATGAGATGGGCCACTAACATGAATTCACAATGCACCACTGAGCTGTTTGAGATGCCGTCCCAATGCATTAGTAACGAAAATAGCTCCTTCCTGGGTTTACTGGTTAAGGCTAAAGACTTTGTTTAGACTGTTTTAATGTGGCAGACAGTACCCTTCCCCTTTCTTTTTTGGTGTAAACTTGCTCCTGGAAAAAGCGAGAGGATGATTCAGACTTTTACTCACTATTGTAGTGTCGCCACGGATACTTGGAGGTGGCCTATATCCAGTAGTGAACATCTTCCGGCTGAAATTATAATAATTTGAAGTCGGTAATTTTTTTTTTTTGCAAAAAGTTTTTCATAGGTGAGTTGGTACGGAACCCTCAGTGCGCGAGTCCGACTCACACTTGCCTGGGATTTTTTCTGTATTTTCTGGTTCATGAGTACCTGTACAAGTAACACTTTAAAACCTATGTCCCAGCAACCATTTAATTACACTACACCAACACTGTTACCTGAACCACTATGTGAGCGAGATAACATGAGATGGGCCACTAACATGAATTCACAATGCACCACACCCCTTTCTTTTTTTATACAATTTTGCTCCTGTGTAAAGCAAGAGGATGGTTTAGACTTTTTAGTACCTGATTATTGTAGTATCGTCAGGGATACTTAGAGAACGCCTATATGCAGCAGTTAACGTCTTTCAGTTGAAATGATGATGATGTTTTTTTTTCTGTATTTTCTTGAACATGACTACCACTACAAGTAACACTTTAAAACCTATGTCCCAGCAACACTGAATTTAATTACACTACACCTACACTGTTACCTGAACCACTATGTGAGCGAGATAACATGAGATGGGCCACTAACATGAATTCACAATGCACCACTGAGCTGTTTGAGATGCCGTCCCAATGCATTAGTAACGAAAATAGCTCCTTCCTGGGTTTACTGGTTAAGGCTAAAGACTTTGTTTAGACTGTTTTAATGTGGCAGACAGTACACTTCCACTATTCTTTTTTAGGGTTCCGTACCTCAAAAGGAAAAAACGGAACCCTTATAGGGTCACTTTGTTGTCCGTCTGTCTGTCTGTCTGTCTGTCTGTCAAGACCCTTTATCTCGGGAACGCGTGAAGGTATCAAGTTGAAATTAAAACCATATACTCAAGTCCGCAGTCCCTTGAAACTGCAAAATCAAACTTGTAAGTTGACGGGAAAAAAAAATACACCCGTATGTATATTTCGACACCGTCAAAGAAATCAAAATTCATAGGGTACTTCCCGTTGACCTAGAATCTTGAAATTTGACACGAAGCAAGGTATTATAGCACTAATATAGGGAAAAGTCTGAAAAGTGAAAATTTGTAGCTACCTACGTCACAAGAAAAAAAATTTGAAAAATCTTCGAGAATTGAACTGTTTTCAGAGGTAAGTGGGAACGGAACCCTCAGTGCGCGAATCCGACTCGCACTTGCCCGGTTTTTTTGTGTAATCTTGCTCCTGGAAAAAACGAGAGGACGATTCAGACTTTTACTCACTATTGTAGCGTCGCCCCGGATACTTGGAGGAGGCCAATATCCAGCAGTGAACGTCTTCTGGCTGAAATTATAATAATAATATACATTATAATAGGTACCTATATTCCATAACTTTCACACAACGCCATCTAGTCCTTAACTAAGCAGAACTTGTGCTATGAGTATGAGGGCTGTTATTATCTAGCCACGAGCTCGTCCAGAGTCAATTAGAATGATGATGATAATTTGAAAAAAAAAACAGAAAATAAAACCTAATACCTACTCGTAAGTACCTGAGATTCAATTTCATGTTTTTATTAGCTTTTAAGTTAGAAGCATTTTCTTATTCTGAAAACATATTTTAATACCCAAATCTCGTTAAAACTTAATGTAGTACTCAAAATCAAAACTCCAACTTCTCTCTTATTACTAACTCACTTGAGCACGCCCAAAATAATATCTTTATCTTCCGAACTTCCACAATAAAAAAAGAAAACAGTAATTTTATATTTTACGTTTCTTTTTTACGAAACTTGCCAACTCAAGTTCAGGATCTTTCTGAAGTGTTTTTATTTTCCTCGCATACTGTATAATTACCGTATATTATCGCACAAGTACGGTTATACTTCGCTAAGTAAGATACACGCAAAACCACTCAGAGTAATTGCTCGCCTTAGAATACACTTGTGTTTGTAAAACTCGGTAACGTGAAACATTAGTATGTAGAATAGGGCGGTGTCAAAGCTCTGGCATGTCTGAGTCCTTATTATAGTTTGGAGTACCTTATATTTGTAAGTACGGTGTGTTTTGTAATGTAAGATGAAATGTTTGTGTGTAGGAGTGATTTGTACCTGTATATTCGAGATTTTCCTTGTAAGAATAAACGTCGTATTCATTAAATTAGGTGCGGAAAATAAGGTGTTGTTCCAGGAATAGTTACTGTACTTTGATATTTAATCACAGCGTGTAGTATTACTGTTTTGGGCCTGCCAGAACCGCTGAATTGTTCGTTGGAACTGGAACACAAAGGGAACTGAGGAAACACAGGTAAATTTTAGTCAGTATACGTCTAACACCCTCTGGCTAAACCCAGAGTAGGTGTTATTTGAAGAAATCCCATCTGAAAAAAAGTATCAGTCTTTTATCCATTAAATTTAGGGGTGACCAACAAGTTCAGTAAAATAGATAGATAGAATGTAAACAGAACAGGTATAGCACTAATATTATAAAGGTACTTAAAAGTTTGTGAGTGTGTATGCTTGTTACTTCTTCACGCCCGAACGGCTGTAAGAATTTCGTTAAAACTTGGTGCAAAGATAGACAGTGTCCTCGAATAGTAAGTACATAGGATACTTCTTATTCCGAGAGTATGTTTCCTTGAGACATTTTTTTTGTATCACGTGGGCGCAGCCACTGGCAGTAACTAGTCTAATAATAATGAGCAAAAATATTTTGAACCAGTTTAAAAATAGAAACCAGACAAAAACCTACCAGTCATTTAAAAGGCCAGTTTCCCCCAGACAACCTTCTACCAACCATCAGCATAAATTAAACCTAAAATCAACATCCACATTACAAGAAGACAACACAACAAACAAACGGAAGTCTCCCCTATTTCGTCTAGTACGGAAAGTATCAGGGAAACATAAAGTGAACTTGTAAATCGATGGCCGAATTGGCATTGGTCCAAACCTAGCTTACCAGCACAGAACATTACAAAAATCTGTTGTTGCACCATTTGGCAGGGCTGGAGCCGTGAGAGGTCACGTACTGGCTTTATTTAAAAGATTTTTGTATAAACGCCCCTCCAGCTCTCTGACTATTAATTTAACGACAGAAACGTTTAGTGCCTTTGATATCAGACGTGAGGAAATTGAAGATATCGCCGCGATGTTGTTAAGTTGTATTGGTTTCATTAGAATAAATAGAAGTGGCATTCAAATCGAAATTTAGTTATTTTTATATTATTTTTTTATTTTTATCGGGCTTTTGTTTAACCACTATCAGCCGAAACCAATAACCTATCTGTCACATATCGGAGATAGAAAAACAAATGAAACAACAGAAAACATGATAACTTCTGTATTGTATCATTTGTTTTACAATCTCCAGTATGCCAAAACTGGAGATCGATAGGTTATTGGTTTCGTCCGTATGTCACCTGATGGCAAGCGATTATGTGATCGACAGTAAAGCACTCTTACCTACAAATATCCTATTCAATCTTAATATAGAAGACGCCTCAGTTATAGCTCTCAGGAGACACGGCAGCATTAGCATTACACAATGAATCTGTTCCCAAAATGTTTGGTGCGTATGGGTGGGATGTATACCAAGTGGTACACTATACATCTGGCGGTTCGATGATAAAACAACGACGTGTTTTCTTGCTATAAATTTTTTTATCACTTGGCATTTAAAATTCTAAGTACTTTTCTAAACTAAAAGAACATAGGTATCACGTGCCACTCAAAAGATTATTTTAATATTTTATATCAAATACACAAATACAATTAGGTATTATTAGTTTAGAGATTCTGAAAATCATTTACTTTTAAAGAAATCAAACGTGAAAATAAATAAAATATGTGGACTAATATTATATTAACAAAAAAATATGAAATCAAAAGCTTCAGACGATTGCATCTAAATTCAATTACTTTATACCTCGCAACTGAAATTTCTAGCTTACCTTAATATTAAATTTTTACTTACGACGAGAAAAAAAGCAGTCTGACAAATTAACTTAAAGAAATACGGCCCCAAACGCAAAATAAAACTCGACATCCAAATACCAATTCGACCAACTTCAATAAAACAGATGAACCTAATACTACTATCATCTACGTAAGAAAAAAAAAACAATTCTACGACCGTGAAAACTAGAATTCATGACACTAGTGTTGGGGAGCATGCGTACATAAAATGTACCCTGACAAGGCCACTACAACTACAAGTAAAAGTCAAAGAAATAGTACTTGTACGTCAGTTATGTCACTTTACGACGTCGTTTCGTTCCCTCGCTGAACCTCGTTCCGTTTTACTACTAGTCACTCATTAATGGAACGTAACCTTTCGCACTAGTGCGGAAAGTAGGACACCTGATGATTAATGCATTTTTGTCTACTTTGTACTGGGAGATAATAAGATGAGGAGCGGTATTATTGGTTAAATCTGCATCAATTGGGTTTTGTCCTTTTCAACGCCACTTTGTGTAGGCAGATTAATAAAAGCATAGCTTAAAGCAGTTTCACCCGAGTGGAATTGATACTTTACACCTTTATAGAATAGCCTTTGTGTTTATCCTAGATAATTATAAGCTGTCTTGGTACCAAATTTCATTCAAATCCGTTCTTTCATTTAAAGATTGAGATGTAACAAACACAATACATATTATACACGTATGATCATTGTGATATACATAGTGTGACTATTGTATGAATACCTAAATGGAATTTCGTTTACCTCTACGAGTAAGTGAAAAAGAAAAGACTAAGACCACATCAAATAAAATCAGTCAACGTCAAAGAACACAGAAAGATTTTTTTTTTTTTTTTTTGTTTCACAAAGAGTACGATATTAAAGTTCAATAAACAACGCAATTTTTAAATTACAAATGCAAATTCAATTACTTGAAGAACATTCACATCAAAGGGGCAACCATAAAGTACTTGGTACAGAAAAAACCCATTGCAGACGATGCAATATAAGTGTTGAGTACTAAATTCCCTGCCTCGAGGCCTGAGGCTAATGGTGCGTAGAGAGATTGCATAACTTACAACAATTTTCCCCTACTTTAGCCCCATCGGGGTAACGCATCATTTGGCGAAGTCACCGCGTCGTTACTTCTCAGGCAATTATGAAAGTGGCCAGTCACAGCCTCCAACCTGTAGTAATTGATGATACGAGAGTAATTTCTGTTGTGCGCTTATATGGGTTTTGGTGGAGGAATAAGGGTACGTCTGCCGACAAACTGTGATGCTGTTTGGCAGAAGTGTTAAATTATTTTAAAATCGTCTGAAACGACCAAAATTACTTAATTTATTATTTATCTTGGTTGCTAATTTAAGTACGGAAACATTAATAATATCATCATCATTTCAGCTGAAAGACGTCCACTGCTGGACATAGGCCTCCCTTAAGCGTTGGCAGAGCACATTGCTCGTAGAACAGATGGCCGATGGGGACGAAAGATTCTGGTGTGGCGACCACGTTCCGAAAGGTGCAGCGTTGGAAGACCTCAAACAATGCGGACCAATGACCTGGTTAATAATACATATAATTTATTAAAAATAAATAGTTTTCCAGCAATCGTACAACTGTCCTTAAATCCAAGACTCTTATTATTATACCAAAGGACCTAGTTTTACCTACCTCAAAATCGGCGTGAAAATGATTAAATGTTCACCATTTGATAAACCTTTTTTAGCAAGGTCTTGTCGGCCAACAGAAGCTTAGAAACACAAAAAAACTCCCGACACACAATCACACACACGTCACTCGATCTTATCTACAATACCGCATGCATAGCAGAAGCAATCTACGATCAATCCTAGCCTTTTTCCGTTCGCTCTGCGTACTTCCTTTCCCATTTCTCTAAGCCACGTTCTTTACATTCATAGGCAATTGTAAAAACTATTATTACTAAGTCTACGTTCAGAATGTACGTAACAGCCTCATTTATAAGACTCGCATACCACAGTTATGCTTCGTATGCTAAGTAATAGGTAAGTGTTTATGAGATTCTAAAATCAAATTATTCATAGAAAATTTTGAATAAAGAACGTACTATAAATACACATGTTATTTTTGTTTAAACTTAGGTCTTTAATACATATTATACCTTGTGTAATAAAAAGGTGAACTGATCATCATCATCTGCTTAGCCTTTTCCTAACTATATTGGGGTCGGCTTCCAGTCAAGCCGGATTTAGCTAAATACCAGTATTTTACGAGGAGCGGCTGCCTACCAGACCTCCACAACCCATTAACTGGGGTAACACGGTACTTCATGGCAAGACTGGAGTCAGATTTACTGGCTTCTGACTATCCGTAACGACTGCCAAAGATCTACAAATGACAGCCGGTACCAACGGCTTAACGTGCTTTCCGAGGCACGGAGGAAACTCGTTATGTTAAAATGGTCACCCATCCACAGACCAACCTAGGTAAGCGTTGCTTAACCTTGAAGATCGACCTGTGCGGCTGTTATTATCTAGGTGAACTGGTGAACTATAGATATTCGAGATGACTTAAAATAAATTGGGAAATGGGCAAGAAAATTATAATAATATACAATTATAGTAAAATTATAATAGTAAAGTATTTCACGTTTTATTGGAGTAAAGTTCACCATTATGAAATATTCTTAAAAATACTGTTTTATTTGATATTCACGTTTGTGAATAATACGTTATTAAAAAAACTTAAGGGACAATACTATACATATAGCATAGTAGAAGATTTTTGTACATAAACAAATCCCTGAAACATTATTATAAATTAAGTAACAGGTCCAGAATTGCATTGCTCAAACATTTTATTGCTTCACTTAAATCTTCTTAAAATAAAATACGATCTCTTAAGAAACAGATTAAAACAATAGCTCTTAAAACTTCTCTTTCAACATGCATTTTTACTTCTCTGGCTATTTTAATTGGCTTTTTGATGAACGCTCTAGTACCTAATTAATCTGGAACGCGAGGTCGTAAAGACGATATAAACAAAACTTTCTTTAGTTTGAGAGCTTTAATCACTTAATAGGATTCAGGATTGCCAAAGTTAAGTGGCAGTGGGCAGAACTCATTGCTTGTAGATGTTCGATGAGGCTAAAGGATTTTGGAGTAGCGATTACACAACGTAAGATGCAGCGTTAGAAGGCATCCCAAGGTAGATCGATAACATGGTGAAGGACCCAGGAATCCGATGGATGCGGGACGCATAGAACCGATGTTTGTGGTTACACTTACCACTATTTCACGTATTTCCTTAAAACATGTTGGGAACACTTTCATTATGCATACACCTATGGAGTGGAATTCTCAGCCAGAGTCTGTGTTTCCTGACAGCTACCAATCTAGTAAATAGGTTACTTCTAGGCATCGTCGACCACATCATGGCTTGCAGGTTAAGCTATCAGGGGAGATAGAGGTCAAACGCTAAACAGAAACACAAATTAATAACCAATAACAAATGGAAGAAGAATAAACGAAATTATTTCATCACCATCTTTCCTCTACTTCTTGAATTGATGGTTTTCTTCTCCCTTAACGTATTAAGTCCCAATAGGTGGGCCTTTATAGCAGACTTAGAGGCGTTTTTAAGGGTTTCCAAAGTGCGAATGTGGGAACACTTTGGGCAGTCTAGTTACTGGGCCATTGTCTGGTTAGAAACACCGAAATCCCACTGGTTTACGGAGGGCTCACTAGCTAAAACCCTCAATACTAGGTCAGCAAAATTCAGTAAATAATCTCCTTTTTAGAGCAGAACTTTAGTAAATTCTCATTTCCATTTTCCTATAAATATAGTGAGGCCATAAATTCATAAATTAGCACCCACGCTCCCTAACTATTGGCTTTTTACTGAACAGAAAGCGGCAGGTGTCAGCGTAGTGAATAATTAACGACTTGGTGCATGCGAAGTGCCCGCTGCAAATAATAACTTTGTTACTACCCTGGATATTGGAATGAACAATTTACTGTATGGGGAATATGTTGTGAAAAACAAGCGAGTCATTATTTTACGTTACGAGTCACTTGTTGTAATTAACTCTTTGTGACGGAACAATAATATAAGCAGATACACACGAACATCGAAGGATTGGAACAATTTGCCTGCTGCGGTCTTTTCGTCCGATTATAATTTGGGTATCTTCAAGACTAGAGTGAAATACGGTCTTAATTACTCAGATACCCGCGAAACGAGACACAATAGTAAAACAATAACAGCGCGGTCTCATAGGACCGGTTGGGGATTCAAACTTTAATAAACTAGTGCGCCTCATCATAAACGATTGAATCACTACTTACCATCAGGTGGTATTGCAGTCAAGCACTAGTTTATGTTATATATAAAAAAACAGATATTATACATTCGATAGAAATGATTGTATAGACAACCTTTTTTTTTGACGTGTGAAATCATTCAATGATTTCTTTTGGTCAGAGTAAGAGGACTTTTGCTGTGTCAGACTTTAAATGACCTAAAACCGATCCGAGTTCTTTAGATGCCTTTTCCTTTCTTTCTTTATTGTACCGAATTTAACTCAACATAACTGTCCCCATCAGTTTTGCCGTGAAAATCTTCCCACGGAAACGAATTTACTACCGAAATAAAAATGTGCATTTTCATTAGTTCACCACTTTAATGGTTAAATTAATGGGAAATTATTAAATAACGGCTCTCTCACTTAGTGGATGGAATGGGAGTGTCAGACTTTTTCTGACTAAAACCCGCCTGTGTTCTTTCAAAGGCCCTTTAACGTAAAGGGCCACGGTAACAAACATTCAAACATTCCCGTAGCCAAAACCACTTCGTGTGATTGATTAATAAACGTCAAAACAAGTATTCACATTTATCACATACTAGCATCGGCTAATGGTTTCACTCGCGCGCCAGAAGAAAATTATACTTACAACAACGACAACATATTTCGGCGATAAAAAATTGTATGTGTTTTTTAGGTAGGAAATCATCATCATCTAATTAATGGCTTTTCCGCTTTTGGCTGGAGCAGTGGGGGGGTACCAGACTTTTACTGACTAAAACCCACTCCTGCTCTTTCTTTGCATTCGTTCCAGTTCGCTCCGTTCAGTTTTACATAACCCATGGAAGTATTTTCAAATTACATCCAAATCTGTTCCACGATTTGAATTTCCATGACCGGTCTCATGCGACCGCGCTGTTATTGTCTTACTATTGTGTCTCATTTCGCGGGTATGTGATAGGTTAAAAGAGCAAGGATCATACACGCACACCATATTACAAATTTTTACCCTTTACTACAATTTTTTACTCTTTAACGTTTGAATCCCCAACCGGTCCTATGAGACCGCGCTGTTATTGTTTTACTATTGTGTCTCGTTTCGCGGGTATCTGAGTAACTACTATTACATACCTACGGTGTAAAGTATGTTCCGGACTGTACTAACAACGAATACCACGTGAATACAACCTCTATGAAGGAACCCTTTTCAACTGCAAATGATTAGCGCGAACATCCTAACGAGCCAGTGATTTGAGATAAGAGTGCTCGAGAAATAAAGGATAGGACCAGGATAAGTGGCATAAACAAAGTGAGGTCTACTTTACTACCTACTCAACATTAGGTGGATTCGAGCAGAACCGGGGATAAAACGAGTGGAGCGTGAGAAACGATATAATTCAAGATGTCTGTGTTACATAGACATATGTACATCAAGTACACTGATTTAAGGAGACAGCCTTACATCGTATCATACCATCACCGTGCTTGGAACATTTTAAGAAAAAAAATTATCATCTTGATAATTATGAGATTACGCCTGTTAGACTGTTTCTTTACCAACCATCACCGTGGCGGTTGGATGGGAAAACGGTGAGCATACGGGTTTTAACCGATTATCTCGAATATGATACATTGTCACGTTACATAAACACACCGGGCTGTGTTTTTAGCTGTCCTTGATACCTTCCTAGCACGGTCATGATATGATATGGCATACTTAGAAGACCTTGGAAATTAACATTATAATAATTCGTGTTGTATGAAAGCTGCAAAAAAGCAATTTTATTTTGCAATATGCAAAATATTAGTTTTAGTTTTAGTGTAACTTTATTGTACACTAAAATAGTGAAATAAATAATACACAAACTAAAATTTATGTGTACATTTTAGCATTTCTATAAATCTACCATTGGACAACCTTTAGATGGATCGTAAGGTTTTTTTTTAAATCTTTAATTATGATAAACAAAAAAACCGGGCAAGTGCGAGTCGGACTCGCGCACTGAGGGTTCCGTAGTAACTTACCTATAAAAACAGTTCAATCGAACACTTCGACAGTCTCGAAATGTACGTTTTTTGCAGTATAAACGGACGAATCTTTTTTTCCCGTCCCTTTACCAATTGAATTGAAAATTGATTTTTGCACAGCTTCAAGGGACCAGGGACCCAATTATATGGTGTTAATTTCAACTCAATACCTCTAACTTACCTATGAATAAAGTTCAATTCTCGAATCGAGCGTTGAAGATTTTTCAAAAAAATAATTCTTGTGACGTAACAACAAATTTTCAGTTTTCAGACTTTTCCCTATATGAGTGCTATAAAACGTAGCTTCATGCCAAATTTCAAGATTGTAGGTCGACTGGAAGTACCCTTTAGGTTTTGATTCCCTTGCGAGTACTTGCGAGTTTCAAAATATGCAGCTTAAATTGCTGTTTCTTTTGATTGCGTTGACATAGAAGTTTGATTTTGTTACAGCTTAAAGGTATTATAGACCTGAGTATTTGGTATGAATTTCAATTTAATACCTTTACGCGTTTATGAGGAAATGGGTAGTAAGTTTAAAATTATTTAAAAAAAATATATTATGTGATGTAACTAAAAATTTATGGTTTTCGTAATTTTTCCTTTATCTATGCTATGAGACGTTGCTTCGTACCAAATTTCAAGATTCTGAGTTCACGGGAAGCACCCTGTAGGTTTTGATTCCCTTGCAAGTGTCGAAAATTTGCGGCATAAACGGCTGTATCTTTTGATTGCGTTGGCTTAGAAGTTTGATTTTATCACAGCTTCAAGGGACAGTAGACTTGAGTAATTGATATAAATTTCAGCTTCATACCTCCACGCGTTCCTGAGAAAAAGGGTCTTGACAGACGGACGGACAGACGGACAACAAAGTGATCCTATAAGGGTTCCGTTTTTAGGGTTCCGTACCTCAAAAGGAAAAAACGGAACCCTTATAGGATCACTTTGTTGTCCGTCTGTCCGTCCGTCTGTCAAGACCCTTTTTCTCAGGAACGCGTGGAGGTATGAAGCTGAAAATTATATCAATTACTCAGGTCTACTGTCCCTTGAAGCTGTGAAAAAATCAAACTTCTAAGCCAACGCAATCAAAAGATACAGCCGTTTATGCCGCAAATTTTCGACACTTGCAAGGGAATCAAAACCTACAGGGTGCTTCCCGTGAACTCAGAATCTTGAAATTTGGTACGAAGCAACGTCTTATAGCATAGATAAAGGAAAAATTACGAAAACCATAAATTTTTAGTTACATCACATAATATATATTTTTTTAATAATTTTAAACTTACTACCCATTTCCTCATAAACGCGTAGAGGTATTAAATTGAAATTCATACCAAATACTCAGGTCTATAATACCTTTAAGCTGTAACAAAATCAAACTTCTATGTCAACGCAATCAAAAGAAACAGCAATTTAAGCTGCATATTTTGAAACTCGCAAGTACTCGCAAGGGAATCAAAACCTAAAGGGTACTTCCAGTCGACCTAGAATCTTGAAATTTGGCATGAAGCAACGTTTTATAGCACTCATATAGGGAAAAGTCTGAAAACTGAAAATTTGTTGTTACGTCACAAGAATTATTTTTTTGAAAAATCTTCAACGCTCGATTCGAGAATAGAACTTTATTTATAGGTAAGTTAGAGGTATTGAGTTGAAATTAACACCATATAATTGGGCCCGTGGTCCCTTGAAGCTGTGCAAAAATCAATTTTCAATTCAATTGGTAAAGTGACGGGAAAAAAAGATTCGTCCGTTTATACTGCAAAAAACGTACATTTCGAGACTGTCGAATTGTTCGATTGAACTGTTTTATAGGTAAGTTACTACGGAACCCTCAGTGCGCGAGTCCGACTCGCACTTGCCCGGTTTTTTTCCTTTTGAGGTACGGAACCCTAAAAATAACAAAGGAGATAGCCTGCAGTTAACTGTTAACAAATTAATCATACTACATTATATGTAAACACAGATATATGGACTCCAATCGCAGAGCCCGGATAGCTCAGTCGGTAGAGCATTGGACTTTTAATCCAAGGGTCCAGGGTTCAAATCCCTGTTCGGGCGGTATCTTTATTTTGATGTTGTGTATAAAAAAATCATAAACTTATTAAAAAAACAGTTAATTTTTATAGTTTATTTCAACTAATTTGGAATTATAATTGTCTACTTAATCTAAATTCCTCTACCTGTTTTATCGTGCCTGGTTCTTCTTTAGCCTTCCTCTCCAAAACAGTATAGTCCATACTCATTTTCAAAGCAATAGGACCACTATGGGATTCTGTATAAGTTGTATGACATTCGATTTCTAACCTAAACAAAAATAAAATCGGCTAACTACCGAACAACCATTTAGTTGAATGGGTGCAATGGACACGCTGTTTTCGATCGTATTTTCGATCAATGAACACATTGTTTAGATCAATGCACATTGCACACGGTGTTGTGATCCCCGATAGATGTACTCGATTTTTTTTCGAAATACTATACAATATTTATGGGGTTTGGTCTTAATTTTCTGTTGCCCAAGAAATTGGTACAGATATAAAAAGATTTTCTTAAATAGCAATAATGTTTGATTTTGATAAAAATATAATATATTATGACATAATTGTTGAAAAAAAAAATCATGAGAATTTCTTTCCGCAGCTTGACACTATCATTTTTATTTACCGTTTCTAATGAGGGTGATATTTTTTTGTAACCATTCTGTCAGAGAAATATATGAATAGTTTGTATAAAACACAATTAAGTACTACATATACTGTTCTTTGTTTTTTCACTTGTTGCGCTAAATCGCCAAAGAAACAAATTCGCCAATATCCAAAAATATGTGCTCAAAGGAAGTATAATCCTTTGAGCCCAGAATTATCAATATGGTAATTATTATTATTACTAATAGCGAAAACGATAACCCTACTTACCACGTTGTAGTTCAATTAGTTTTCAAGAACCGCACGCCGTATCCACACCACCTCCTCACTACCTACGCCACTGCATGTTCAATAAAATGCACGTAATTTGTACGCGAACTCGCAAACACGTACCCATTGTCGTTCATTTTGTGCGCAGGTGCTGTTCGCACTGTGAACAAGCCCTCAATTTCGGCTAAACCCGGATGGGATACCGATATTATGCACACTTTTGCGCCTTTAGGCACTACAATCTATGAGCTATATTTCATAGAACGTACATTAGGGAATATGCATACAATATTTTTATTTGCTTAATAAATACAGTTTCAATTTTAATAAATAAATATGAAAGAATTTTTAAAATATCTTTCTGCTAATAAGAAAGAGAAGTCCGAATATTTTCATTGTTAGTATTCTATTTTTGTATTGTAATCGATAAAAGGGGTAGAAAAAAAAATACTTATTCCCTATTTCTAACCTATCTACATATATTAATATACTACAAGATTACGTCTGAAACACATTCACTTTGTGCGACACAAGTCTACTGCAGTCTGCACATCTGATATTAGTGCAGTTTTAACGAAACGTGAATACTCGAATACGCTATTTAGCGCTGTATGTCTTAAATAGTTTTGTTAAACGATATAATGCCAATGCAAAGCTGCAGCGAACCTTTATTCTAACCTATCAGTATTTTGACAAAATGGTTTCTATGAAGATTCTTATCTATCGCTAGAATAGACGTCAATATTCTATTCTAACCCATCAAACTACAGTTTTGCAGATTTAATCATTACAAATTGCAGTTCAAGTATTTCATTTAGTATGCTAAGATTATGTAGCAAATAGTTTACTCGTAAAATGCTATGAAACTTAGAGTAGCCAACTTCTTCGTTTCTCAGAAGTGTAATCTTGGAACTAAGCTGCTTTGCATTGCAGAGTAGATACCTACGGGTTACAACAAGTATGGACCTAGGTGTAGAAATCCGACCTGAGTATAAACAATTTAGAAACAGTTTAAGAGGAGGTATCGTAGAAGTTAAGCAAAGCAACTTTAAATAGACAGCCTTTTTAGAGGGGATGGGAAGGAGGGGTAGTATATTTATAACTATATATGTGAAAGGAGAAATTGACTGACATAGCAATGCACTGGCGAAACTACTGTAAATAGGAGCGTGAAATTTTACACAAGGCTTTCCTTTCTAATTTACGCGAGCTCTAAAAGAGGATTTTCCAAAATTCACCTATTAAAGTTATGGCGTTCAAAGTTTGTATAAAGAAATCTACATTTTTTTATTTTTTATTGGTTCGCGCCCGACCACTATTTCACCTGATAGAAAACGACGATACGGTGAAACCGCTGGCAAAAAAGTCAAGTGAGCAAGTCAAGAAACAACTATTCTTTCTTAACCTTTTACTGACTAAAACCTACTCGCATTCCTTCCGTTGCTCTTTGCATTCCAGGTTTAATCCCGCAGCGCTAGCAAGCATCGGCTTTGGCGATGGCTGGGCACCCGTGAAAGACAATACAACCCCAACCCAGGCCTGAGGCTCTACTGAGAGCTCAAAATGCGATCCATTAGACGACCTACACTGAACTGAAAAAGATGAAGCTATATTGAGTGTTTAACTCCATCCCTGTTTTTCGCTCGCGCGACTGACATTTTAACTCGTTATGGTAAGGTCCCTGGTCTATTAATCAGTGAGCTAAAAATGATCAGCCTAAAATGTTATTAGGAACATAATGGCGCAAATAATCATATGAATAAAATAAATGATCACAAGTATTAGGAATCCTTTTTCCTTAATTTCCTCTATTTCAATTTCCGATGTCTACGTTTCTTCCGATTATTTTCTTTGCAGATTTCATGACTGTGTTATGCGGGGCAAGTCTTTTTCAGACTATGTTGGTTTTTTTACATGATAAATGATCTCAAGATTTCTTCCGCTCTAGGATGGAGTAGAAAGCGCGTGTCGACTTTTTACTGATTGTCACCCACTCAATTATATCTTCAATTATCTCAATCGCTCAATTACCCTTTGCATTCTAGGGCCGCAGTAGCTTTTTCAACAAATCTCGTGTCCATAGCAAGTATCGGCCCACATTGCCATTACGGTTTTTGTAACATATTTTCGAGGCGCGTTGAACACTACGCGCAGTCAATGACTCGGGCTAAGTCCTTACCTGGCGACCGAACGATGACCTACCCATTGCTTGTCATCTGCAAGCCCGGGCAAACTTTGCTGAGGATGGCTTTCAGTAACCGGATTCAAGTATCAGCATTTTATATATGAATCAACTGACTATCGAACCTTCGCAAGTTAGAAACTGGGTGAAGACTGTAGCTTTAACTTAATGGGATAGACTCCTGGAATCTAGTGTTTATAAAAATAAATTACTCTGAGCACAATTATTTTATCTATAACTACACTTCTACACTAGTATTAGAAATTATTTTAGTTTGTAATAAATAATACTGAAACAAAAGACTGGTTATCCAAGAACCCTACCGTCTACTATGACAGTTTAAATTAAATCAACCGTGAACATAATCGTGAGAAAACTATTGAGTGTAAACATAAGAGACATGTTTACACTCAATAGTTTTATAATATCTTCCATTTGCACCGTCTGACAACCTTTCACTTTCTACTCTTCTAAGATATCTTCCACTTCATGTCGTTTTATTTCAAACAAACATTTCTGGAAAAGTTGGTTAACAAGCAATTTCTAGAAAAATGGTTTACGAATTTATATTTCATTAAACACTCAAAGCCCTCTTCCCACTCCTAGAAAGCAGTACCACCAGTAAGTGGGAACATTACATTAGGTACCTATAGAAGAAAAAAGTGTTTAAGAATGTTTTTAAAACAAATCGCTCAAACTATATGCAGGTCTACATATCAGCCTAAATAAAACAATTCCATGCAATATCACTTTTCAACCAGCCTCATGCAGTCAATAGTAGCTATTTTAATAACGAGAAATTGCAAATTAGATTTGATATACTTATGTTGTGGCGCTTTTTAGCCAGAATCCAGGCTGAAAATTTCTGTTGGAAAAAATTCCTTTTTCAAAACTTTTTTTTACTCCTAAACCTAAAATTACAGAATCTTTTACACGGTTTCAATTGATCGCTTTCTATGGAAAAGAACTGGCAAGAAACTTCATGGATTTCTTTCAGAGAGCAGTGTAGACTGGTGTAGACCAATGAACATAGTAACCACATAAGTTTAAAAAATAATAATGATGTACGAGCGAGTAAGGACTTTAATAATCTTTGTAAAGAGTTCTCATTAGACCTATTTACTACTAAAACCTATTATGCATGCACTCAGCTGAATGCTGACTTTTTAAAAGCGCATAATGATATTTTGTACTTAAGTAATATAATTATATTCTTTTTTGTCCTGCTTCTTAGTAATCCTAAGTTTTCTACTAGTTGTTCACTGAGTCTAGCCGTGAGAACCTGTAATTGGCTCAATGTCTCTTATACTATAATTATCCATTCTTTCTATCTATTGGTTTTCCTACGATTAAATAAATATATAATAAAAAGAGGATTGACGTGAGAACATATTGTTCCACATAATTTTGAGGCTGACCTCATATTCAGCAATCGCGTAAGCAAAACTACTAGGGAGGCAGAAAAGCCAGGCAGCTTTATTCATGTACCTATTATATTCGTCCAATATTTGAACACAGCTTCAAATATTAGGCAGTACGAGCTCAAAATCACAGCTTTTCTAGTCCGCATCATCATGATATTTCACCATTAAACCAATGAAAGCTGCTAGGAGCTCCTGCTGTCCTAGTGTTTCAAGCGAGGCGGATAATATTTGCCTTTATGGCAGCCACGTTAGTTAGAGATCGGGTGCGGGCATTAATCCCGTGATGTACGACCGGCCACGCTTTGCTGCATACATTTCGTTATACACAACAGTAATGCAGATAGGTATGATTTAATTTATTGAAGCTGGCTTTGCGCTTGATTGGTGAATGGAAATGTGTGACTTTGATGACTAAATAGGCTTGAAAAAACTCTTCCTAGATCTTGATAAACGGCACGGTTGGTGGAGTGATTGCTGCGCTGAGTGTCGCAAGTTCGATTCTCAAACAGAATAAATGTTTAAAAAATATTTTATCGTCTTAAAATCGTATTTGTTTATTTTCATAATGCCAATAGTACGCTAATACAATATCTCGATTTCTGATCAGATCACACAAGGAAACTCTTAGCATAATCCTCTCTGCGCTATAACGCTACCTGTTATATACTGATAATAATATAATTATTACTTTTTAATTATTTCTCTGATTTTGCATTACTAGGAATTACTCCTGTAGCGTGGGTGCATTTACAAACATTTAAACTCACACAAGAGTTCTTGGAATGTTCTTTATCAGTTTTACACCGCGTAATAAAACATTGCTTTGAAAAAATATTTTTCATTGTAAACTTATTCATTTTTACATTTTTGGAACACGAAAGTACTTAGGCTGCAACACAAAACAGGTTCAATAACAATCCAAACGCAATTCTTACAAACCTTCATCCAGAACGAATACAACCAGGACACAGGGATTGATTTAATCAACCGTTATCACCCACTACACTACCGACCAGATACAAATAACGGCCTGCTTTGCAATCTAGCCCCTTTGATTTTATGCGATGACCCATTATTCCCTGGAGGCCTGGATAAATTTTCCGGAGTTTCCTCCGTACATATACGGGATTTATACTCATTCATCAACCTTTAGTCGACTCGAGAGATAAGTACCAATTTACTTGCAGCCATGAGCCACCTTAGTTTGCATGTACTTTCAACGTGGTAGCCTGGATCTGCATTTTATAAAATAATGGGTTGCCGAGGTGTTTACCTTAAAATATTATACGTAATTTTATTTTTAAATTATGTTGGCAATGTGTGGCGGAGTGCCTGTGTTTTATGACCTGGGTAATAAGTTGCTAGAAAGTTGTGTACGTTGTGCACTTCTTTATAGTTTTGCGTTAGTGTCATCGCTAAGCTTTAACGCTTCTATTTTGTATCAGCTGATGCTACAGACATTGTTTTGTTAAAAACTAGGATGGACAGCTAACCCTTTTTAGGGTTCCGTAGCCAAATGGCAAAATCGGAACCCTTATAGTTTCGCCATGTCTGTCCGTCCTCGCTTAATCTCTGTGACCGTTAGCACTAGAAAGCTGAAATTTGGTACCAATATGTATATCAATCACGCCAATAAAAAAGTAAAATAAAAATTGGAAGAAAATGTTTTATTAGGGTAGCCCCCTACATGTAAATTGGAAAGTGTTTTTTTTTTTATTTAAACCCTAACGTGTGACATATTTTTGGATAGGTATTTAAGAATGAATAGGGGTTTACTGAAATCATTTTTTGATAATATCTATATTTTCAGAAATAATCGCTCCCCCTCTAACTTTTGAACCATACGTTTAGAAAATATGAAAAAAATCTGAAAAGTAGAGCTTTATAAAGCCTTTCTAGGAAAATTATTTTGAACTTGATGGGACGAACAGTTTTTGAAAAGTTGGGGACACTTATTGTGACGGACGGGAAACTACGGAACCCTACACTGAGCGTGGCCCGACACACTCTTGGCCGGTTTTTTTATTACTATCTTTTTATTAACTTGCAAATACATTGCAAGTATGTAATGTTCGTATATTATAATTCAATTTTCAAGCAGATGTCTTCAACAGATTTAGCTGATGTATACACGATTAGTTTAGATGCTAGTGCATGGTTAGCAGTGTAACGTTATTTTTTCGTTGGAAATTATCAAATATCTAATAGTTTCCTTCTGTTACTCTTTGCATTTCAGGGTCAGTAATTTTTTCGGATAATTGCACAGCTCTGGTAGGTTAGGCCCTAGCTTGCCTATAGACTTATGACTATCTCTAAGGGCATAAACTGCGTTAAGCGTGTGCACGCACGTGAGCACGTCGCGGGCCACGCTTCTGGTGCACGCACGTGAGCACGTTCGCGTGCTTATGCGCGGGCATCGGCGCGTGCATCCGCGTACGCAGTTTTCTCAGTACAATTTTGACGTTGGAGGTGTACAGTCGAATAAGTAATAATGGATAAATTAATGTTGTATTATTTATCAAGACGACGGCGACGACGAATTGCCAAAAAAAGACGCCAGCCAGTAAGCCCGTTCGTTGAATCTAGGTTACTGTGCGGGGCTTCGCGCGTGGACCCGTCCAACGTGATGCGTGATCACGTCGCGTGCATGCGTGCCCCATTGCACGGAAGTATCACGCGACGGGCTCACGAGCGTGTGCACGCGCATGGGCACGCGCGGGTCGTTTTTGTATGGACACGCGAGAGGCACGCTTAACGCAGTTTATGCCCTAAGAGGCGCGCGTGGAATTCAACGCGCCGTCGACTTAACCCTGGTCCTTATCGAACAATGAGCTACGTTAGCTAGTACGTACCCAAGGTGGAAGGGAATCGCCCTGCGACTCCCAATAACCGAGAAATCTAAGGGCTAAAGGATGTCCTGTCAATTACTGGAAAAATAACTGTTTTTTGGACTCTGATAGCCGTATAATCCCATGTAGCTTCTATCAGTAACTTCACCTGAGTGAAAGTAAATAATATAGCCTGTAGCACTCAGGAATAGTACGGCTACACATTAGTAAATTCATTTTCAAAATTCGCTTCAGTAGTTTCAGGGATTACATTCAAACATGCATTGTTGATCGGAATATTCAAAATGTACACGTACCTCTTTTAATCACACTGTAATATTATAAAGGCAAAAGTTTGTGAGTGTGTATGTGTGTGTATGTTTGATACTTCTTCACACTCGAACAGCTGAATAGATTCCGTGTATACGGGTAGACCATATATCCTAGAATACACTTTTTTTCCTGGGAGTATGTTCCCTTGGCCGCTGGCATCAGCTAGTATTATTATAAAAATAGCCACGGTTACACAGCCATACTTGAAGCACATGCTCCCACGAGCCGTAGAAATGAATATAAAAAAAAAATATTGTAACAACAAACCTATAACAATAAGAATGATTAATGATTGCCCATGTCCCATCCACCAACGGCATGACATATGAAATTTTATGAATATTTATCATGCGAATTTTTCATTTTATTATAAAAATTCTTTTGATGTATTTATTACCAATTTATTAAACGATGTTTTTTTCTGAAATCTAGATTGAGATTTATTGTGGCTTCGGTAACTAATTACTTATTATTTGGCGAGTCATTAAAACAGTTCATACTTTAGTGGATCCAAAAGACGAACACAAAATGTAATTATAATTTGGGTGTCTTCAAGGCTAGAGTGAATAGGCTCTTAATAAACTAGTGCGCTTCTCCATCAATGATTGCATCACTGCTTACCATCAGGTGGAATCGCAGTCAAGCCCTAGTTTATATGGGCTACGTAGTATATAGTACACTACGGGGTATCAACTGAAAACTAGCGTTGGGTATCGGCGCATGCTATATTTTTGTTCTGTGTTTGTAACTGTTGTGCTGTGTTTGACCCGAATAAAAGTTTATCTATTCTATTTAAGAAAAACTCCTACGTCAGCCCGATTAAAAATGTGTATTACCCGATCAAAAAACCAAACTAAACCGAATTATGCCCGTACCTACCTCGCGGGAGAAAATTCCCGATGTATAGAAGATCTCGACCGCTCCCAACCGCAGTCGAGCTCCAATAAAAAGCATCTCGTCGGTCTCAACAGCAATTTAATCAGCTTTGTTCTTTATAAATAAGCTACGGTATTCGCCCGACCCAGTCATGCTATTAAGCTGTCTTTTATTTTTTTCCCTCGTCAGTTCAAACGTATAAACTTGGCCTTATTAGAACCCTGTTGTGTAATGACAAGCCTGTAGTTTATCTTTGAATTGTAGGACAAAATGTCGAAGGTACTATTCTATTGTTACGAGTTACTCTATCAATGTAGAGAACTCGTAAAAGCTACTACTTTTTAATTATATAAACTCGTGTTTGATTGCGATAAGCAGAGATGCAATTGTTAATGTTGAATCGCTCTGGTTTATGTGAGCCTATTCGGTCTAGCCTTGTAGACACTTACATTAAAATCGGACGGAAGGACCACTGCAGGCAAATTATTCCAGTCTTTTTTCTCACCTAATTTATAATTATAATCTCCACTCTATCTGCCATAATAATTTCGTTAATTTGTTTAAACATTACATTTAGTTTAAAACTAGACTCGATTTAGGTCTTTTTAATTAAGTTATTGTGTTCTTTTTAATTAAGCTTCAAATAAATTTATTGTTGTCTTCTTTTATAAATGTTTGATGTAAATTAATAGTCTAAAACACAGATTTTCATTAACCTAGATCAGTCAGGTCTAAATTACAGCGAGATTTGAATATTACTTGGTTATAATTAATGTAAATCATAATTTTACTGTATACTAAACTTTTACTCGATAGTGTGAACTTTTACTCGATAGTGTGAACTCAGTAAAAGTCTTACAAGTGATCTTGCTCCACCATATAGCGGGAGAAGTCAATAGACGATCTTCCTCCTCTCAAAAAACCTACCTAACCAATAAAAAATCTACAAAACAGTAACAATTCCTATAGTGTGCAGCAAAGTTAAAAAGAGAACTAAACTTAAAACAAACCCGAAACGTATGAATTTACATAGGGCACGTTCTAAGTTCTTGACCAATAAATCCGTATAGGTGTTCGCAAACTGTAGATAGTTGAAGTTATCCAAAGTTACGGAGCACACGCGGATATATTTGACAAAATAATCAATCCGAAGTTTGACAGACGGAGTCAGGAAAGGCACGTAGCTTTCGAACGGGTTCGTTATCTCGTTCGAACTGCACTGCCACCCCCAAAGCGGCACCCTGCATACCATGAACGTACGATTGACGTGGAAATATAAATTGCTAGATGAGACAATACTAATAATAATAAATGTGCCATCAGTTTTTTTTGTACGGTGTCTCTCAGTAAAGATATTATAGTGCACAAATGCGTGCGTAAGCACAGATGTACTTTCTATTGCTTTACTCACATACTCCGATGAGAAGACGATGGGGAGACATCTTTTTTAAATTGTCAATCATCTTCCTTGCCTTTTTCCTAACTAGATAGGGGTCGACTACCAATTTAACCAGATTCGGGTGAATATCTTATTACATGTAAAAAATACACCACAACCAAGCCTACCTACAACCAAGTTACAAGGCAACACGATACTCTTTGAATCGAGGAGCTCGTGGCTAGATAATAACAGCCGCACAGGTCGATCTTCAAGGTTAAGCAACGCTTGCCTAGGTTGGTCTGTGGATGGGTGACCATCTTAACATAACAAGTTTCCTCCGTGCCTCGGAAAGCACTTTAAGCCGTTGGTCCCGGCTGTCATTTGGAGATCTTTGGCAGTCGTTACGGATAGTCAGAAGCCAGTAAAATCTGACTCCAGTCTTGCCATGAAGTACCGTGTTACCCCAGTTAATGGGTTGTGGAGGTCTGGTAGGCAGCCGCTCCTCGTAAAATACTGGTATTCAGCTAAATCCGGCTTGACTGGAAGCCGACCCCAATTTAGTTGGGAAAAGGCTAGGCAGATGATGATGACGATACTCTTTGAATAAACTGATGGTCAGAATTTCTGGCGTGTGACTACCTGTAACGACTGAATGACTACCGAGACCAAGGCTTTATGTACTTTCCGAGGCACAAGGTGTCAATAATGCCTAAAATAAACTTGAAAAGGGCATTATGAATTGAAAAATTTACATTGGCACTCGCCTGAACTTCATGCGTGTCATGTTGGTAGACGATTATACTATCGAAATTATTAATATTAGAAAAATATCTTACACTTTGCAGTCACATTTATCTTCTTGTTTATAAATCTGTGTAAGTTTCTGAACTGAAGAGGCCACAATTCCATCGCTAATAACACAAGAAAAAAAAAAAGAAAAAATTGTAATATAAACATAACACTAAAGAATTCCATTCAACAATAACACGATAATGAACACAAAACATGTCTTTTAAGAGCATAATGCTGAGGTCATCGAAGGCACGTCTGCTCATTTCTATGTGCATGATCCACTGAATATCAGGACGTATTCGATGCAGCACCTGTTCCCCCGACAACTCGCTAACTTTGCTTCACAAGTTTGCCTAAAGTATTACGAAATTTGAAGCGGACGCCCGCGTTGCCAAGTTGTCCCACATTATGTTTGTAAGCCTGATGAAATCGACGTCCTGCAAAACTTTTCACCTTGTTATTATCACTTTTTAAAAATGTAGTCCGTATTTCGAACGCACAATAGAAATTGGTAGGGAAATTCAAGTGACCTCTCGGTCTGTCTTTTGTAAGAAAACTTATTCAGAGTGACTTCTGAAACTATCGCATCGAACCTATTTCACAAGGGGGCACTATATAACTTCCTAAAGCTGAAAAGTTGCTTTAGGACTTTCTGCTTTACGAAGTTATTTTGAGTGGTCACTTTACATCCAGTGGAATTTTTCACAATTTACATTTTATAAAGTTTGTCGCGTACCAAAGTCAAGTCAGAAAAAATGCTGGTTTTTATTAAAAACAACAAGCTTTATCATTAAGATCATATTTTAACATAACACTGATATACCTAACCAGTTACACAAAGTATTTATCTTATAGCTCTAACGCAAACGGTTTACTTTGTGTTGTTTATTTCATCTGACTGCTGTCAATACAGTGAAGGAAAACCTCTTAAGAAAACCTGCATGTATTACAACCAAAAATTCGACGACATGGGACATCCACCAATCCGCATTGGTCTAGTGTGGTGGATTACGGTCTAGTCCAGAGGGTGAAGACATGAAGTGAAGACTTGAGTTCCAGCTGTAGGAAAATTATAAGAATGATTTCGTAATTATGCTATATAGATATAACAACAGCAGTAAGACCAACCTTGTTGTACAAAAGCATAAAATATAGCAACTAAGCTATTACTCTCGCATTTCTTATGTATTCATATTTCAGAGAAACCAGAATCGGTAGCGTTTCCAGCTCTAGAAGTACAAGACTAAACTTAAGCTCAACACTGCAAAAACATTTCGTTGCAATAAAATAACTCAGAAAGCTGAATTCCCGAGAGTTCCTAAGATTACAAGCATTTTTGCATCTCTAAACTATTCAAGGCATACTCAAATGCGCTATTTTTCTCTCGTCTTTTAGATTATGGATGAAAATAATAGAATAACATGTGAATAAATTCATGAAGCAAGCATTCTCGTTAGCTAATAATCTGTGTAGTAAAAACAAAAGGTGTTAGAAGATGTACAACAAAGTAGCGTAAACACAATCAATATAAATACGCTGATTATTCGATTACTCTCGTATTGCGCGTCCAATTTAAAATAACAAGGTGCACACCGACTGCACATAGGCATAATAAAATGGTGAGTACGTGTCATCGGCTTTTGCGAGCTAATCGCAGCGGGGACGCTTGATTGCATGCACCATATTTTCTTTTTTTTAGAGACGCGTTCAAACTGGCTTCATTGAACAAAGCAACTATCGCTGAGCGGGGATTATTGGACCAATTTAATTTAAGCGGAATAAGCTTTTTGATGCAGCTCTAATGAAGAAAGAAACGAGATCTCCCTGATTGGACGCTACGTGTCTGCCACGACGGATATTTGAAGGCAATTTGTAGGATAAAAATATTTAAAAGGTAGAAAGATTAGTTATTGGAAAATTCTGTTCGAACGCTGAAAAGATTAGTCAGGAATTTATTATTGAGACTTACCTGCATAATAAATATAAAAGTTTTGTCTTTGATTTTTGAAGTGAACCCTATTAATACTCAATATGTAATATTATATTGCAATCCAGTGTAAATACTCATAGATGGTATTAAGCATTATCATAGATCAATATGGATCCTATCGGGCACACCAAAATTAGGAGAGAGGACAAAGGCTAAGTACGAGAAGCAATTCACGGAATTCAATATTATTGTCGATCTAATAGATGTGTTTATTAGATCGACAATAATATAAGGTGTATAATTATGTATGTATAATTTATTATGCCTGTGTTTAAGTATAGGTAAATTGTATGTATGTTATGTTATTATTTGGAACTCAAAATTATTACTTACTAGGTACTACTATTTAATTTCTATGAAGGTAATTAATGTTGAGAAGGTCATAAGAATAAAGCGCGAGGTCAACATATTTCGACAGTTATTTTGATAATTACTAATATCACAATTAGTCTCAGACTTAAAATTAGGTACGTAAGTGTAGACAGGACAGTAAAACTGAAATGTCCCAATATTCGAATGCCTTAAGAATGCGGGAACGTTTGAAAGTGTGAGCGTGGCCTTAGAACGTAAAGGACAACTGAAGGGCACGATTCGCTTTTAAAAGATACTAGCAAAGCCGTAGGGGCCCTGCAGGACCAAAGCCATTGGGGCCCAGCAGGACCAAAGCCTACTGGGGTCATAGATTAACTTCTGAAAGGGAAACCCGTGGTGCTGGAACGAAATGGAACAAGGAGAAACATAGGTGTAGTTTTATTCGGTAAAAGTCTGACACGGTCTTTCGCTTCACCCTAGAGTGGAAGAAGTCTTTTGACGGTTTTACGATCCGCCTCAAATAAAAGATAGGACAGTAAGTAAGGCTACGGATTTCTTCGAAAGAGTTACTGCGACGCTGGAACGCAAACTACAATTGAAGGAATACAGATGGATTTAATAAGTAAAAGTCTGGAACTTCCTCTCGCTTCCAGGGAGGAGTAATAAGATGATTTTCCACTTGAAAAAGACAACAGTCCAGTCTCCAGTTTAAATAAGACCGCTTTCGTCTGGAGTTTAATCTTTTAAACCAATTACTGGTCTGTATCTATTTCATATTGAAAAAATTAATATGAATAGGCTATCACGTTTCTGTCTCTTGCATGTAAATTGAGAAGTCAGCTTCGTTCGAATCAAAATTCAACCGCCGAAGTGAATGGACGAATTATTTAACTAATGTTTTATTTATTATTCTGACCGAAATAACGAGGATGGTCTTCGGTAAATGTAAAAGTTATCATTCGTATAATTGGAGCATTATTCGAGAATACAAAAAGTTAGGATTTTCGTTAGTCACAGACAGTTCAAGACCCTTGTCATGTTTTATATCGGAGAAAATATTTTCAGATGAGAAAGTGTAATTTTCCGAATATCTTCGGATGATACCGTTATTGCTGGTCGATTTTGAGCTTCAAAAGGCGAAGATTTTTTCTTTTATGGAACAGCGTATGTACATAAGGATTTGGGTAAGCCGTTGAGGTATTGAAAAGGCGGAAGGCTATTCGGTTTGACGGAATATGGGGAGCGCATGTCCAGTTGTGTAGGTAGTTAGATACGCGGGTGGACAGTGGGGTGTATTGGTTTAGTGTTTGTGAAATTACTTTGTTGACAAACCTTTTCTAGTTCTATAAGAGATTCCGTTGCTATATTTATAAAACAACTAAGTAAGATAGACTTATTTGCTTTTGTTAGCGGCTTGTCTAAGTCGTAGTAGATAACTCCAAGAGAATATATTTCCGTAATAAAAAGTATCTTTTATGCTGTTTCAATACATTTCCTACACATGTACAAAATTTCGTCTAAATCCACACAGCCGTTTTAGCATACAGAAGTAACAAACATAGAGATATATTCCACTGCCACTCAAGTTTAGATATACTTCGGGCGAAATCACTGCTCTTTCTTGACAAACCTAAGTGGACCAGTGGATCTGTCCCACGTAAACGTATAAGTCCGCAAATTACAACAATAAAAACTGGCGGTGATCCATGGTCAGCCACATCATCGCTTACCATCAGGCAAGTCAGTGGTCAAACGAGAACCTCTGAACCAAGGTTGAGTCTAAATTACTATCATCTAAATGAGCAACGTACGTTAACCAACAGCGCCATCTTGTGGTAGTTAACGATGCATTGACGGTTCAATTCGGAACCGCTACCGAGGCACCGTACAGAGCAATCGATGAATAGCGCTTAATGTCGACGACCTGATCGATGTAACCCTTTTCACTACTTGTAGCCTTTACAAGTTACGAGCGCTTGAAGACGCAGATAATTCCGAACGATCCATTCAAGCTCGTTGCTTAGCTACTAGTCCATGAAGCAGGTATGTTCTGTAACAGGACATTTTGCTTTTTAAAACTATGTTAGAGGACTAAAGGGCGCTTTCAAATTATGCGTTTTTGGACGGCCTGTTGCGGTGACGAAGCGGTGCGTTAGTCGTATCTACTGCGTACGATTTTTTTTTCATACAAAGCGCACCGTCCGTGGTTGATTTTCCACTTTAAAAATAGTACCGGCCGCACACACTTTTTTATTTAACAAAAACGTAGATTGTAGATTACATAATATTATGCTAATAATTAATACACTGTGTGGACTGTACACAAATATTTCCTGTACTTGACTATTACGAGGAGGTGTACACAGAGAGTCGCAATCACTACCTACCTGATACTGGAGATACCATGACCCTAAAACGCAAAAAGCAACAGAAGGTGCGTATCATTCGGTAAAAGTTTAATACCTATTCTCACTTTATTCAAAGCGAGAGGAGTTGTTTAAAGAGTTTCCACCTCAAACACCAGACATGACCATCTACAATACCTAATGATAAAAAGCAAGAGAAGCTGAAATACTGATAACCCATTCATTTCCCTGAAAATTGAAAATGAGTTAAGGAAACGCTACGACCAGTAATCTAAGAAGAAAAACTGATTTCTCATCGCGCTTGCTCACATTTCACAAAGTACCATTCTTTGTCTGACCCACCCTTTATACGTAACGTCACACCACCGTTAATCTCATAGACCGTTGATCGAAAAACGTTTAAGATAAAACGGGGTTTAAAAAATAACAGCTCGCCAGTGACGTCAATAAATCATGGCGGGTCGTTACGCCCCGCGCGCCCCCTGTCGGCGCTACGCGAAAACTCGCAAAAACATCCCAAATCTGTCTGGACCCACCCTTGTAATCGCTGGATAATGGGTGCGGATTGAAAAATCATCCTCGCTATATGTTAAGGGCATGCAAGCCTCACTTGTGCCACCGTAATTTGTCATTGCGGTACAGTTTTAGGTTAGGTTAGGTATTATTAATGACAGTAATCAATTTTGCAATGAGGGTTGCAGATTATGTGCGGATTTTCGGTATGCCCCTTTGGTTATTCGATTAATTAATTTTTTAATTATTTTAATTTCATATTTGGGTGTTGTTACTAAGAGCTTATCTAGCATAATATGTTATTTTTTACGGCAAAAATCACTGGCTTAGGTTTTTCTGATGTACATTTTTATTATTTAGACAGTGAATCCATAAAAGTTTGAGTGTGAGCCATAAAAGTAATATATCGCCAATAAAATATCACTCAAAACTTTATTATGTACAAAAAATGGCAATTAATCGTTTTGTATCCATAAATATATTTTATTAGTACATTGCATTTCCACAACAATAAACTTTTAACATCCAGTGGATGTAGTTGATCTTTACGACAGTACATAAAATTCGCAATGTACCAAACATCGAAATAGAGTTTCAATCAAACAGATAGCTTGCTTTTACATTAATTTTATTGAGTAGGAGTGTATTTCGGATTATAGTTATTATATTTCGTCTTGTGATATTCATGACAGGGTAATCGGAAAATATTCATGTTATCGCGACAAATGTGGCCGAGAAATTCGTCGAATCGCGAAGTATTCGAGCGAAAAACGAATACTTGTCGACACCGCATTTAAATGCAACCGCTAGAATAAACAAAAACACTGCGTATACGTGAATACGTTTTTTTCATCACTATTTTGTGGGATAATTTAGCCACATCATAAATAAAAAAGACCAAATTGTGCTACTTTTCATGACCAACGAGAAAGTCCTAAAAAATTTGACCTTTCCTTCATGAAAAATAGTCAGTAAATGCGAAGGTAAGTAGCATTTCGCTACCTTTGGGTAGAAAGGTCGTATAAACCATTTTGGCCAAATTGAGTTATATATACCATTTTTCTCAGAATTTTTTTCTCTATCGATCTGTATATACGAAATGGAGAAATTCGCTCAAAAATGGTTAATACCACCCAGAAATTTTCGGTCATAGCCTCTTAAAAAAGGTAAATTTTCAATGTAAAAGCCAAATATATATTTTTTGTAATTTTGTTATGACGTAATGACCATAATTTATATTAACTCAGGGTGTAAAAATAGTAGTTAATTGAAAATGGTTTATACGCCCTAAAGTGTTAAATGCATTATTTGTAAATGGTTTATACGTCCTAAAGTGTTAAATGCATTATTTGTAAATGGTTTATACGCCCTAAAGTTTTAAATGCATTACCTAAACACAGGTTAAATTTGACGTCGTAAATCCAAACACAGTTCGCAACGTTGGTGTATAAACCATGTTCATTGCAAGTCGCAACTTACTTTAGGATGTTTGTCAAGTAAAATGTGTAAGGAATGAACCTGGAATGGTTCTATCAGATGATGAAAAAATCAAAGAGAGGTGGAAGGAATATTTTGAAAGACTAATGGATAAGGAAAATGATTGGAGTGGGATTTTAGACACTAAACTAGAAAATGTGGGGTTAGTAAGAATGATTAGTATGGATGAAGTCAGAATAGCAGTAAATGGAATGAAGAATGGTAAGGCCATTGACCCAGTTTGGAATACCAGTTGGAGTGTGGAAGTTTCTGCGAGTGGATGGATGGATGTGATTAGCAAGAACAAATTCTTCAATAAGTTGTTGAAAGAAGAATTCATACCTGATGATTGGTACAAAAGTTTTTTGGTGCCCATCATTAAAAACAAAGGTGATGTTCTTGAGTGCAACAATTATAGAGGAATAAAGCTAATGTCACATACTATGAAACTAAGGGAGGAAGAAGTATTGAAAGGCGGTTGAGAGAAAAGAGTGAAATTTCACAGACCCAATTCGGTTTTATGCCTGGTCAGGGTACAACGGATGCCATTTTCGCTATACGCCAGCTGTGCGAAAATACAGAGGTGCACATAAAAACTTACACATGGTATTAATTGACCTCGAAAAGGCATACGACCGGGTACGTCGTGAGGGTCTGTGGTGGGCCCTTTAGGAGAAAGGTGTGCCTGTGAAGTATGTATGTCCAGTTGATCCGATCTATGTACAGTCGGTGTAGTATCCAAGCCCGGTCTACAGTAGGCACCAGTGGCAGTTTGAATGTGGCGGTCGGCCCACATCAGGGGTCGGCTCTCAGCCCTTAACTCTTCCTGCTGATAATGGACGCTTTGACGTTAGACATTCAGGCCCCCCCCCCCTGGTGTATGCTGTTTCTCGATGAAATTGTGCTGGTTGCCGAGAGTGGCCATGAGGTTCAGAGCAGATTGGAGGTGTTGTGGCAAAGATTGGAGAGTGAAATTGAGTAGAACCAAAACAGAGTACTTGTTCTGCGATTTCGGCGGTCCCTCCAATCTTTCGACTTTAGTTTTCGCTAGGACGCCCATACCGATTTGTTCCGACTTTCAGTACCTCGGTTCGCTTGTCCAAGGAGATGGTGAGGTAAACCGGGACATAACACATCCGAGCAACGAAGGATGAATGAAATAGCGACAGGTCACGGGAACAACTTGTGATCCACGGATGCCCCTCAAGTTGAAGGGTAAAATCTACAAATCCGTGATAAGACCTGTCATACTGTATGGATCAGAATGTTGGGTTGTGAAAAAGATGGATGAAAAAAGATTGCATGTAGTGGAGATGAGAATATTGAGATGTGTGGTGTGACAAGAATGAACAAACTGAGAAATGAGTGTATTAGGGGAAGTTTGAAAGTGGCGCCAGTGAAATCGTTTGTCTTGGTATGGTCATTCGAAGAGAAGGGATGAAACGCATGTTACTAAAAGAGTTCTGAATTTACATGTGGATGGATGGAGAGGGATAGGGAGGCCAAAGAAAAGATGGATAGATTACGTAGGGACCGATAAGAAAGAAAAGGAAGCTAGTGATAGTGTTACGGACGACAGGACAGAATGGAAGAAGAAAACGTGTTGCGCCGACTCCAAATAATATGGGATAAGGGCAGGAAGAAGAAGATTGCAAGAAGCACTTTACGATCAACATACAAGGCTCGCATTTGCGCGCAGCGACAAGCAGAAGAACGAGCGCGATAAATGATAGGTACCGGACAGATACCATTGATTAGAATGTATATAATACTTAATAAATGTTGATTTCATATTTCAGGTAGTTTTATTTTATTTGAATCGACCATTATTGGGTATTAGAATAATAATAATTGAGTTCCTACTAATTCTATGTGTAACAGGATTATTTATTAATCAGAATTCAATTGATCTATGATTATAAATGGTTTTTAATACAAAAAAAAATTACATATATGGGTTTTTACGACATTAAATATGACCCTTATGGTTACCAAAAATGGATATACGACCCCCACAGTTTTTTCAAAGTACATTTTCATGGGGTGTATAAACCAAACATTGTTTTTTTCTTAGACGTAAATGCAAGCTAACTTTAAAACTAAAGAAGATAGCTGGGTTTTGATGATTTAACCTTTTTTATCTGCAAAATGTAAGAACCTTTCTCATAGATCATTTTTTTATAACTTCAAAAGGAAAAAAGTTATGAATTTTTATGTAAAAAAAAAATAGTTTTTCTGCTCTACTGAAAAGTCGGGTTTTGGTTTATACGACCTTTCTACCCAAAGGTATCGATTTTTTAAAAGCTTAAAAACCGCCAATTGCACATCCAATTTTAACACGATTAATCGCGGATCTCTTGTCATTGCCAGTGTACCTGCGTTATTAGAACCTAGCGGTAGGTATGGTACGTGACAATGGGAAGAAACCAGATGGCATGACGTTGGTGCCGTGTATGTGAAGGAGTATTTCGACGCTGAAGTGTATTCCATTTTGTATATAATATTGTACCTGTATGAAGTTAGGTTGAAAATACCCGTGGTTAATTATTATTTGAATCATAAGTGGCCTTATAGTGTTCGACCATAATCCACCACGCGAGCCCAGTGCGATTTGGTGGATGTCACATGTTTTAGAATTTTTGGTTCTTCGACATGCCGGTTTCCTCACGATGTCTTCCTTCATCGTTTCGGGTGTTGAACAAAATTATCCAAAGTCATGACTTTGCCTGGCTAAACAGGATTTGAACCCAAGACACGTAAAACAGAATCGTTATCATTGGGCCACCACTGCTCTCAATTTTATTATTTAAGTCATGTATTTATTAAAAAAAAACAATACTACTAAAAGCCAATTTCTACACATCGGTGCATCTGAATGCATCAACATATTGACTTAAAGCCTGTGACAATACTGTTGCTAGTTCGTGTATTAAATACATGCAAATATTACTAATGCACTAAATGTGCCAATTATGGAACAGTGGGTGTTACAGGCAACATTTTGGATGCCGTAACTAAATTATGTAAAGGCTCGAGTCCGATTTGAAACAGCCGTTCTGACATTATTGTTTGTATTATAATTATTAAGCCAGAAAACTATTTGGTATGTGATGACGCATCTGTTTTTAGAGTACATTATTAAATCTGAATATAACAACCGAACATTTTATGTTACAATATGTCAGGATCTTGTTGGTTGTAAAGCAATTTGTTGTATAGTTATTTACTTTATCTGAAACAATCTCACATTTTTTTTAAATATCTGCAGAAGTTTAAAACCAAAACCTTTAGGTTTGAGCTACATCTGGACGCCCTGTGTCACACTTTCGTATTCTTTTTTGTCTAGTGTTCACGCCTCTATTCTTGTTTGCCACATAGAACCGTTATTTAGTTGTGCTATTTAGTGCTATCCCAACTATTTAGTAGTTAAACCGTTAGGGTTTAGAACCCGCAACCTAATAACTCATAACTTGGGGCCATTACCACTAGGCTACCATTGCTCTGAGTCGGTATTTGATTATTAAATAAAATACTAAGTATACAAAACAAAAGTCAAAAATTGACGTTGATAGCAAATACAACAATATCCCTTATTGCTTGCATGCAAAGTAAAAAAAGAAGAAAGAAAAATATTTTAAATCACATTTTTAGTAAAAGTGTTTGCGTTTACTTCTGTGCCAGAAATGCCACACATCTTCCCAGTATATTAAGATACCTTTCCCTACAACAGTTGGTCATTTATAATCAACGGCTCGATATATCTTGCCCTCACAAGCCGGCTATCATCTGTCAGGCTTCTCACGGACACCGATCAAATTGAGGATTTCTGGCTTACTGCCCTTTGTTGATGCCTCACCTCCCACGTGGAAACTGAGATTATACCTGTCTGTCTCACCAACTCTATGCTCCATTGATGAAGCCGACACACGTTTGTATGGTAGACTGGTATCGTTGTTATATCTTACCGAAGTGTGTTGATCTTGGATGGGTAAGTATTCATATCATGGGCACTTTTTTTTATTTTGACTTTCCCACACGCTAGGAATTACTCCTGTGTCATGGGTGCATTTACAAATAGGTAAACTCACATACTCAAGACAAGACAACCAGACCCGGAAAAATGAAATTATCTGTAGGACATTCAAATACTAGTTTCGTACAAAGGTTTCGTAAGTAAGTTTTAAAAAATTGTTATTACAATATTTTATAATAATTTTGCACAACTTTCACACCAAGCTATCTAACCAAACAAAAAGCAGAACTTGTGCTATGGGTACTCGACTACTGAAAAACATCTTAATCTTAATATATATAAATCTCGTGTCACAATGTTTGTCCTCAATGGACTCTTAAACCACTTAACCGATTATAATAAAATTCGCACACCATGTGCAGTTCGATCCAACTTGAGAGATAGGATAGTTTAAATCTAAAAAAAAAAAGTTAGGTAAAGTAGGGTAGTGTAGTGTAGCGTAGTGTAGCGTAGTGTAGCGTAGTGTAGCGTAGTGTAGCGTAGTGTAGCGTAGTATAGCGTAGCGTAGCGTAGTGTAGCGTAGCGTAGCGTAGTGTAGCGTAGCGTAGTGTAGCGTAGCGTAGCGTAGCGTAGCGTAGCGTAGCGTAGCGTAGCGTAGTGTAGTGTAGGGTACTGTAGAGTAGTGTAGGGAAGGTAGGGATGGTAGGGTAGGGTAGTGTAGGATATGTAGGGTAGTCATTTGACGGGAGCGAAGCTGCGGGTAAAAGCTAGTACTAATGTATATTTAAATATATTTTTTAAATCTTTTTTTATTTAGGGGCTTTTACCTGAGTATGTCAGCCCCATCGTATCCTTTTACATTTGTTTTGCTGACTGCTTAGTTCTAGTGCTTACAAAATTAATCTAAGTATACAAGTTATAAGTTAATTATGTAATAAATGAAAGTAATAACTATTAAGGAAACTAGAGCTATTCATAAAGAACAGTAATTAAGTGGCACAACTTTTTAGTCATCTCTGATGATGGTACACATAAGATGGATTGTATTATGCCTATATCTAGTTGATTTAATTTAAATTCATTTGTAAATAGCTCTCGTTCTTTTCTGTTCCGGGTACACTCCATCAGCAAATGTTACACGTCCTCGACTTGGTTGCAAACTGTGCAGTTAGGAGAATCTGCCTTTTTCATAAGAAATGCAAACTTTAATATATTTTAAAACAGTGGAAAATGTTTGACTATTAGATGAAAATCTATTTGTATTCCTTTTGCCTCCCAGGACTACTTTGAACTATTTCGAACAATCCCGCAGATCTAGAAGGCATCTCTTAAATTTAGAAGCCTTTGTTGAGAGTCCACCACAAACGTGTGGAACGCAAAGAAGGAACATAGGCATGGTTTTAGTTAGTAAGTGTTAGTAAGAACAATTTGCCTGCTGCAGTTTTTCCGTCCGATTATAATGTGTGTATCTTCAAGACTAGAGTGAATAGGCTCTTAATAAACTAGTGCGCCTCACCATCAACGATTGCATCACTGCTTACCATCAGGTGGGATTGAAGTCAAGCACTAGTTCATGTTATACAAAAAAAAAGTATGACACGCGAGAATATGATAGCGGGAGAAGTTATTGGATGATTTCCAACCTTAAAAAAAGAAAATCCAGTACGGGTGAAGTCATTTGATAATGTCCCAATGAAAAAAAGACCCGCCTTAGTGAGATAAAACAACTATAGCCACTATTGTTTATCTAACAAAAGGCGATGAACTGTGATATTGGCAACAAAATCATTCAATCGGTGCAAACTATCTGCAACTATCTGGAAAATCCAATGAAATAAAAAATGGGTTTGCGCTTTATTCTTGCGTTGTGGATGTAAAGCGATCATGGTTTAGCCGATAATGTACTTTGAGCTAATCATTAATAAAGAGACGTGGCGAAAAATGTTGTATGTATACTTTCTAGTACATAAACATTTAACAACCTACGACACTCATATTATAAAGGATGGTTTAATTTTTTTTAATTATTATAAACTAGTGCTTGACTGCGATCCTACCTGATGGTAAGCAGTGATGCAATCGTTGATGGTGAGGCGCTTATTAATAGCCTATTCACTGTAGCATTGAAGACACCTAAATTATAATCGGACGGGAAAACCGCAGCAGGCAAATTGTTCCAGTCCCTCAATTTCTTTCAATGGGGTGCTTATTGGCAGAAAACACCTTCTAAAATGACGTTCATCAGGTGGCAGCACTGACATTTCAGGTACAGGCATTTGTCAAAACGCAAGTCCTTCCAAATCGCTTGTTAGAAATCAACGTCAAAATCAAAGGTAAGATGTCAACGTCACTTTCAAAGAAAAACTGACGGCTAAGTGGCGCCAACTGGTGGTGTGAATTTTCCTGAACGCCATTTACCTCGATTTTGTTTAGAAAATGCATTTTCTTAATTTTAGTCAAATTAATTATTTTTTAACAATCTGTAAAACCCGTTATACTATTTTTTGTCATCCACCAAACTGTATATACTTTCAACATTTTCCAAGAAATAATTTTCCAAAGAAACCGGCTTCAAAGCTTAGAAAGACCCTCCATTCCTACATAATATTTAAAGGAATATTGTGCTAATTGGAAGTGGTGCGTAAAATATCGGATTACGCAAGCGACTTGGCGGGCGGGCGCCGTGTACCGTGTCTAGTGCACCCGCCCGCGTTACCAAGTCAAATTAAATTTACATAAATAGTCAAATATACAAGGCCCAAAGTAAACCATTCTAAATTCGATGGCCCGAAAGTTGTATCTCTGCAAACACGGACATTCGGAGCGGCAAATGTGACCCGAATTAATATTTGACCAACGTGTTTGTGCTGTACAAGTTGTGCCTTCATTTGGCTTCTGTGGGGACTTTACATTTGGTAATTTTCTATGAACTCTAATTTCAGGAATTAGTAGTCTGACCCGCCTCCACCATATTTAATTTACACCGCATGGGAGCGTCGACATTCATGTTATTTCGAGATAAGTTAATACACACCTAGGGAACTTGTAATGGAATTCAGACAACTTATGATCCTAGCAACCGCGTTGAATTTGTTGGCGACGAAGATAAATGGAAGGCTTGTCATAACAGAGGCCCATTGCACTGTCTTATGAGATTTTCTTTTCAATCGTCAGCTGTAGGTATTTCATGTAATATTTTCTTTCGTGTTTTTTGGGTTAAAAACAAATGGTTTATTCTTCCATCTTTTTTCAAAATTATTATCGCTCATTCCAACAAAATGAGATACTATACCAGTAAAAGTATTGCCAACACTACAAAATATTTAAAAAATAAACTTTTTGAGTGCAAAATCTTCCTTACCAACATCTTTCTACCACCAAGACACCGTGAACACCAAAAAACGTCAACCAAAAATCACCTTAACCACACCTAACAGATTATAAAAGGCACCTGTGTATACACCGTGTGAGTTTATTTTAAAAATAAACACGCTTGTTCATTGACGCGTCTGAAACATGAACAGCACTCAGGCAGGGTGGCATTAAATATTTCATTTTAGAGAAGTTTTTATTACCGTTACTGAACGTGGCCGCGATAAACGTTGCGAACGTGACTAGAGAACCTTGCTTAGATCGCCCGCTCACCTATACTTGTGAATCTAGAGAGGCTGGATGTGGCTGGGTGGAATAAACAAGTAAACATCATGTTTTCGGCTTTTATGTGCTCTTGTGACAACAATTTATGTGTATTCATGTTAAGAAAATTGTGACCATTGTAATCAAGACCCATGAGCAATTACGTGATAGTAAATTAGAAAGCCGTGTTCACATTGACCAGTTGAAGTAAACTCTTCAAAAAGTACGGTAAGTTTTGTTAACTTTCAAAATTAATACCACAAACATTGGTAAAAATAAAAGTGGGAATTCCGACGGTTATAATTACATTCTAAAATTTAAAAAAATAACAATTAGATTTGAAAATACTTACTAATAAAAAATGTTTTAGATAATATTAATGGTTTAATTTTTACCCCAGTACGAATACACATATTGCACTTGCACTGATCAGTCACTATTTTCCTAACGCGCATAGATTAAGATACAGGTAAGTAGTTTACGTTATGGTGAAACAAATGATCGTGATGATATAGTCCGTCTAATGAAAGGGCGACCTGAGAAAATAATTAGTAGAAGAATCATGTTTTGACACTTCACAATTTTTTTATTCCCTACAATTGCGGCTGAATAAAGTTACCAATTAAATTTAAAAACTCCAGGTCGCGCTTTCATTAGACGCACTTTATATACCACTATAACATTTAAATCATAATTTAATTTTATCCTGTTTTTTAAATGTGAGATTTTATGTACCGACTGAGGACTCAAGGAGGTGTAAGGCGCGTATTCGATAATGTGACACGTGTAACTGTATATTCATCTGCCTAGCCTTTTCCCAACTGTATTGGGGTCGGCTTCCAGTCAAGCCGGATTTAGCTGAATACCAGTATTTTACGAAGAGCGGCTGCCTACCAGACCTCCACAACCCATTAACTGGGGTGACACGGTACTTCATGGCAAGACTGGAGTCAGATTAACTGGCTTCTGACTAACCGTAACGACTGCCAAAGATTTACAAATGACAGCTGGGACCTACGGCTTAGCGTGCTATCCGAGGCACGGAGGAAACTCGTTATGTTAAGATGGTCACCCATCCACTGACCAACCTTGGCAAGCGTTGCTTAACCTTGAAGATCGACCTGTGCGGCTGTTATTATTTAGCCACGAGCTCCTCTAGTAACTGTATATTGAATTATTAAAATTCATGTGTGACAAAGACTAAATTAGCATAGCATAATTAGCCTTATAATGTTTACTAATGAGACTCAGGCCTTTTCTCTAGGGGAACGAATGTGCCAAGTTCCAGTTGGTGAATGTCACATGTCTTCGAAATTTTTGTTTCTAAAACATTTCAGTTTTCTTAAAATTTTGGGGCAGTGGTGATAAAATAAATTACACAAAGTAATATACGTAAATTTAATTTATGACCAATTAATTCGATAAACATAATTCATCATTTATAATTTATTTTCGAGCGCGTTTTCATAGAAACCGTTTTGTTATATTTTTGCGCCTTTCTGCTCAATTTTATAAACAACAAAGGGAGTTCCCACAAATAGTGATAATGAATAAATATAGCTAATTCAATACTATTATCCATATTGTTCGTTAATTTAAAATTAAATGTGCAATAAAATGTTTATAAAATAAATAAATCTTAACATCATGATTGACTATTTTGCAATTTTAATTAATTATATTATTTTAATTATTTTTTCCATCAATGACAAGTAAAACCAACAATTTCATACATCCAAAGTCGAGTTGTACTTTAAAAGAGAAAAAAAAAGTATGTTAACAATAAATATTTTTTTTATTTTTTTAAGTTATTATAATTGGAGGAAGTTCGATATAAGAGTAGACAAAGAAATACTGTAATTAAATTATAAACAACTATAGTAGACGGCTAACTACTGCTCTATCCAAACAGTACCCCTTATTTTTAAACACAAAATTGAAAAAAAAACCCTGTTATTTTCTTTTCACACTGAACAGCATGAGACGCGGAGGCGACGGGGCGTTAACGAGACGACAGCGGGGCGGTCGCGTTAGAAATGTGCTTCCTTGCACCGCCCACCTTCCGTTAATTTGTAACAAACACGACATTATCACGATACTTTTCGCCTGCATGCAGTATTAAAAAAGGGGGAACGTTATTTAGTGGCATGCGTAAATAATGTGGAGTTATCGTTTCCAATTTAATAATATAACCTTTGCGCATAAACAGGGATATAAAAAAACACCATTTTTATGTATAAAAGTAGAGAATGACTGACATTTAATAGTATTAACACACAGCCAAAACTAGTACTAGGACCGTGAAATTTTGCATAAGGATTCCTTTTATGACGGTCGGTCACTAAGAGTGGGTTTTCAAAATGGAGGTTGCACTCGTCTGTCTGTTTGTAAGTTAAGTCCGAAATCAAATCATCATCAGACAAAAATATATCTCATCAAGTTCTACGTTCTCGTTACATCATTACAAACAGGCTTTTTACTAGATTGTGTATAGACTAAACCTAGCTACAATATAAATCTTATCGACCATTGAATATTCTAATATTCTACTAAATCTAACTTCCACACGGATCAGTTCCCCATCAGCACAGCCAGTTCATAAACTGACTGATGCGTACCACTAGCCACCGAATCCCTTTACCAGATATTTTTATTTGATAGCGGACCCAGCAAAAAAAAGAACGAAACACCATGTCCAGGTTTCACAGTTCACTGTGCTATTTCTACATCATTCGATCGGAATACCACAAAATAAAACCGCATTGCAAAGCTTAAAATAAAACCATGAACTCAGTTGGTAGTACTTTTCTTCGGTCTGTAGTGGTTTTCATGTCGTCATGTCGTCTATCTTTACTAACAAACGTGCGAATAGTGGATTGGTTTTTTTCAGGAATTCCAATTAATCATGTTTTTAAAACATTCCCTACATGGTGCACTGAAATTTACCTCGGCGCGGTTTTAACATGCCTTCGTAACTTAAATATGTACTGTGGCGTACTGGAAACCTAGTACTACCTCTCGAGATAGATGATCATACCTACTTTTATTTAATGTAACACGTTCTTAAGTTTGGCGATTCTTCGGGCTGTGTTGCTAAACTTGGTTCTCTTGCGGATGTCTTCATTTCTGATGTGATCACGCAAAGAAATTGCGAGTATAACCTTTCCCATTGCCGTTTGGGTGACTTCTGATGAGGCTCATTGTGAGCGACCACGTTTCAGAGCTATATTATTTCACCATCAGTCATGAGACACAGTATGTTGGACCGCAAAGCGCGAGCGTTTCTGTTCACGTGCCGTAAATGCAGCGTTGGAAGGCCTCCGACAAGGTGGAAAGATAACCTGGTGAGGGTTGCAGTACTTAATTATTGTTAAAAATAGATATTGACCTTTCCTCACCGACTTCTATTTTGTTCAGCTTTCACAGGAATTACAAAGCATTTCCGAGTATCCACCTTCACAAGGCAGTATAACCATGCTTGGCTGTCTAATTTAGTCGATTCCAGTTAATTCACGTGTATGTGTTAGGTACCTATCGACCTGCTCGCCCGAACTTTGTCTAATACGCTTTGCAACGTACACATCCCCACCCGCTGCAGTTACTATAATTAAGATTTTCTTCACAAAAGCTTGAATACCAAACGGTTCGAAAGTTTGATTTTGTTTTGGAAACCTGTTAAAAGTTTTAAAATTAAATCAAATATTGTATTTACATTAATACATTAAGTTTATAGTAATAATGTAATACCTAAGGTATATAATTATATAATTTCAGCATGAATTGGTTAAGAAGAGGTCGCAAACTTTACTGCTGTGCATGAGGGCTCGTGTTCGATTCCAAAGTCGAGCGAAGTGTTTTGGATTTTTTCTGTAACAGCCCGAGGTCTACATTCAGGTAAACTTCCTACTAGATTTCTTTTTTAAATTGATATTATAAACTAGTTCTTGACTGCGATCCCACCTGAAGGTAAGCAAATGGATGGGCGCACTAGGAGCCTACTTACTCTAGCCTTGAAGACACTTAAATTATAATCGAACGTGAAGACTGTAGCAGGCAAATTGTTCCAGTCCTTCGACGTACGAGGCGAAACGCTCAGTTCGGACCATAGAAGTTTCAACAACGTAAAGATGGATACTCGACATACATCAGATTGTTCGTATGTAGAAAGGGGATAGCAGGATTAAATCGTGCGATTCCAGTGCAAACGAAAATGCATGTAAAATACCAAAAGGCTAATTCCTCTACGCCTCAAGGTTTTGTACAGATAGGACATCGAAACGGTGAAGGAAAACATCGTGAGGAAACCGGCATGTCCTAGAACCAAAAATTCGAAGGCATGTGACATCCACCAATCCGCACTGGGCCCGCGCGGTGGATTATGACTCATTCCTTCTCTTAGAGAGGAAGCCTGAGTCCCAGCAGTTGGAAAATTATAAGGCCGATAATGCTAATGCAGGACTTCAAACAGTCTTTGCATACACAAATCGGAGGCCGTCACTACTTTCTGCGAAGGAATTATGCGAGCAAAGGAAGTTGTCGAAACTATGATGCTGAAAAGGTATCACGCTCTGGACACCTCTAGAGACGCCCCGGGAGTTACAAAGAAAGAAAAGAAAAGATAGAAAAACGGTTTATTTGCACGGAAAGACGAATACTAAAATAAGAATAATGAAAAAAAATGGGAAAATATGCGTCAGATCGTTCAGCAAAATGCCATATCCACATACATAAAGCGACGAGGGCACAGCGCTGGTTTTCAGCGTGGGCCGGTAGCGGTGTTAACAAAAAGACGTCGGAGTTGTAAGTCTCAGAACGATTTCCGGCCACAACAAGCGCTGGCTTGCATATGGCGAGCAACGGGTAGCTCACCATCTGGTTAGTACCAAACCGAACAGCTTTCGCAATTATTCATGCAGAAATTCTCAACCTTAAACCTAAAATATAGCTCATTTCTCTTCGAAACAGTTATTCACTTGCCTATTATAAATCTATCGATACCAGATCACGACGACGTTTAAAAATTCTATCAGAACATTGAACTATGTTCTATAGCAGGGATGGCAAACCTTTAGTGGCGAACGTACCACTAAAGAATCTTGAATTTATAATTTACTGGACAAAAAATAAAGTAGATCCTATTAATGGCACGGATGGTGCAGTGGTTGAACTATTAGCTGCTGCGTTTTGTCTAGCGGGTTCGATTCTCACACGGAACAAATTTTTGTATGGTCGACAGATAGGGGTCCTGTATCTAGGTGTTCTGTATATGTGAATTTACATGTTTTCGTGCTCACCCACGATACAGGAGTCATTCCTAGTGGAGGGCAACGTTTTAGCCTTAAAAATAAACTTTTAAATAAAATCCCAAATTTGTATTATATCTCAATTATAGTATTTTATTTTATTCAATTAAATCAATGTGAATGTTAATGTTGCTTTGAATTATTTTATATCGCTCTACTGCTATCCGGTTGCCATAGGTCCATAATCGCTGTTCTATACTCCTCTATAGATATAAAAGATTTTTGTTATTGAAGATATCTTCAAATACCTTATCAGCTCGTTCTGGATAGAGCAAGAGGGAGTGTTAGACTTTACTGACTAAAACCAGTGTTCCATTAGATCATCTGCGTTCCAGGGCCACAGCAAATTTGAAATAGCCCCGCAACCCTAGAAAGTTTATTATATAGTTTTGATTTAACTGCCTTAAGCTGGCTCCGACGGCTTTACGATATGAAACTGAGTAAAGAAATAGCATGACTTCACTTAATAATGCTTTATACTCCATGTTGAATCGGCGACGACCCGGCAGCAAAATTAAACAGTTTATTAAAATTTCAATTTCCTTGATTGAAGCTGTTATCCAACATTTTAATAGAATAACAGAGTAGGATAAGGCTCAGATTACGTTACGCAAGCCCTGTAAAGAATTATGATTTTGGTTATGTGTGACGGGCTCTGAATTATTTATTTAAGGAAATAAGCGAAAAGCCTTGTGGCAATTTTGTTTAATATCTGGTTTCTGAAAATGTAATTAGGTTTTTCTGAAATGAGTTTTTTTAAGTGATATAAACTATGTGCTTGACTGCAATGCCATCTTATGATAGCTGTGATGCAAACAATGTTGAATTACAGTCTTGCTAACTTGAAATGTTCCTGTTTACAAGTAGCTGTTATTTTTTTATATGTAAAATCATTAAATAACTGCCCCCGCTCTGGAGTTAGAGCGAATGTCAGACGTTTACAGACTTAAATCTGGCTGTTTTCTTAGTTGCTCTTTGCATTTCGGGACCGCGGTGACTATTTCAAACAATCCCAACGCACAAACATAATATAATAGAATAGGAAAACTTTTATTCAAGACAGACACAGCACAAAGCAACGTGTTCTCTTTTACTTGGTGTTTATAAACCTAGTAAACGAAAAGAAATATATACAGAATACGCCAAGCGTCCCAGTCCCGAATGGGTAAGCACTTCACCAATTGCGGTGCGTCCAACATCCATCGCTGGTATTCAGTTGGTAATCCAGCACTCCGTAGTGACGTTTATTTATATTCATCCGTGAATAAAATATATACTGCTGGAGATGCTTAGATAACATCCCCACTTCTACAACATTCAACTAAACCAAAACCCTCACAACAATCAACACTGCCACGTAATCCAGCTAAATTATTCCAATCCACATTTAATACAGCTTCAGCAATGGCAAAAGTTGTAGACAGCTACAACCACAGAGCCCATTTCATCCGGTAACCAAATCACGATTCTCGTTAATGACAGACATTAGCACAGGTGTTTAGTAATACGTATAGCAGTTGTTGATACCACAATACAGACTAAATGTAGGTATTGGCTGTAAACAGCAAACCAGCAGAACACAAATCGACGAGGCATTAACACGCCATTTTCAATTGTCGACACGGTTTTCTAGTGGAGTTATAGAGCTGTGTGTGATGGAGTGTCGTGACGTCATATTTTAGAGTTAAGTGAGTGGTTGTTTGACTTGATTCGAATGAAGAATTGTTGAAGATTTCTTACATGTTACTTTTGAAGTGAAAAACTTATTTAGGCGCGCTTAGCGAAGGAGGTGACTGACCTTATTCCCTAGCATGGGATTCAGATTCCAAATCCGATTTAGTTTATTTAACCAGCCACCTAAGATAAGGTTTGCAGTCGGCGAGCAATGGTAGCTAGCCAGACCGTTCAGTAACCGTCCGGACCAAACCCGAGTCATCGACGGCAAGTTGTGATCCACGTGTGCCTCAAGGAAATGTCAGCAAATCATCAACCAACACCAACCGGATTAAAACCTACTGGGCCATAGCTTAGCTTCTGAAAGGCAAACCAGGTGTCCTAGAACGCAACTCAAAGAAGTGGATTTTAGTCAGTAAAAGTCTAACACTACCTCCCGCTCCGCCCAAGAGCGGAAAAATTCATTGGATGATTTATCCCTTAAAAAAAGATGTAGTTTTAATCAGTAAACGTCTGAAACACTCTATTACTGCTCCATCCTAGAATGCGAGAAAAGTCAGTGTACGATTTTCTCTAAAAAATTAAGGCAACACTTAATACAAAAGTCGCAAAAAATATATATTTTAGAACTTAACTTAGTTACAGAGCTTCTCATTTTAAAGCTCTTTAACCGCTTATTATCTTGAAACTAGCTTCAATTTCAGACTGTAAATCTGTCAAAACTAATTTGCAATGTCATTTCTTTTTGAAAAGTTCTGATACTTAACTGTAGTTTATCACACATCTCATTTGATGGGGAGACATGTTGAGTTCACTCACTTTTACCAATTTTCTCTAGTGCTATTACTAGATTAAAAAAATACCTTTATAACATTAGTTCTGATAGCTACAACCTAGGGGTCTGTAAGTCGAGATTGAATTGGTTATTTTTAGGCAAACGTGCTCCATCGTCGTCTATGTCATCGTTTATCATCAAGTGTGTTTGAGGCACAGGTTTGAGGCATAACGCGAGCATGATAAATATAATTCAAAATTATTTATATCTTTCGTTTAAGTCGTTTTTGTATTTTTATTTTTATGACAGTAAGGATTTTATTTAGTGCAGGAGCATTGGTAGACCAGTGGAAAAAATGCAATAAAATGTGTTTCTTTCATTTCTTATCAGCGGTAAGTGGCCTGACTTACGAGTTGTAGATCACGGGTTGAAACCCACTGTAACATGCATTGGTCATATAGTTTGGTCTTGCGATACCACAGTGTCTTCTCGTCCGACATACTACAGTATACTACAATCCGTCGAACGTGTGTCATAGCTAGACAGTTGAAATGTTTCATAGATGTTGTATTTCTGTTACCGCTATTACAACAAATACTAAAAACAGAATTTAAAAAATATTTAAGAGGGGCTCATAGAACAAACGTAATTTTATTGCCGTTTTTTGCTACGGACGGAACTTTTAGTGCACGAGCCCGACTCACACTTAGCCGCTTTTTCAACTTCCAATTCACTTCATAGAGTAAAAAAAATGTACGTATATCAGTAAAATTATTCAGTCGTAAAGCTAATTCAAAATTCAGACGTCTGAGCCCAGATTTACGGTCATATAAATTGGATTAAACTATTAACTTTACCTATTACCGCTGGGCGTTCCTAAATAGTTGTATGTGAAACATTTGACCCCCGTCTCGTAACTCAGTTAAGTTTATTATCCCTATTAAAAGTGGGAGATAAATTCGTTAATATGAACCCTTTAATGAAAGAGCCTTCGTTATAATAATCTGTCGTTATATTTATAAACTTAATACATTTTGTGGTGGGTAATCAACAAATAACTTCCCGTTCTAGAAGGAGTAAAAAAACTTGCTTTTTTTTAATCTGAATTTCAATGATTTTATGACGTCACGGTATACTGTCACAGTGAAAATAATTTTTTAATACAGTTGCTCAAAAAGTGGCGTATTGCAGGGACGTTTAGCGTTCGGGAAGTAAGCTATTACACACTCGTGATTTTTCTTTCCCAACTGTCAAAATAATGTCTATTAAAAAGAAAAAAATCAACCACGAAGTTTTTACTAATAAAGTTTTTAGTGCAAATATTTCTAAAAAGAAGCTACTAATTTGTTTCAATATCAGGTTTAGGGCCTGTTTCACAATGTCCGAGTAGGCACTACTCACTGAATAAATTAAAAAATGTGACAGAATTCGTATGAAATTATCTGTCAAGTAAGATAATCGAAACTTAATCATAGGTGGTGAAACAGGCCCTTAATGATTTTATTCAATAAGTTAGGTTAGGTTTCATTTCATATCATTAAATTTCATTTCATATCAATAAAAAAATATACTGAAGACTTGGCTGTATGGGGCATAGTTCCCTTTGTCTACCCAGAATGGGCGAAGAAAACAAAAAAAAAACTGCTTATATTTTTTTACGGTTGGCGCCATTTTAATTAGTCTGTTGAGTTTATTGTGTTTTTATTATCTTATTAAACTTCTTCATTTTTTCGCAACTGTATTAAAAATAGTCGTTCAGTACACGTGCGGAACCGTCATTGCAACTTGTTCCGACTGTCAACCCTCACCTTCGGCTGCGCCTCGGCTCGGGTTAACATTTGTCGAAACTCTGCAATGACAGGCTTTCCGCACTTGTAATGAAATATACTAATGCATCATGAAAGTTATTAAAAATACTGTAAATATGTCCTAGTTTTGCTAGATCCATTTTGCTAGTATTTAGGTACCCGTAAATATTAACGTTTCTCTCTGGCTATTTATAAAGCCCAAAGTATGTTGAAAGATCAAACGACTCTAAAAAAGATATCTACATGGAAACGTACATAATGTCTCTGGTTTCTAAGCGGGAATAAACACGATGGTAGCAAATAAATGAATGAATACTATTTTTTAATATAGAATAGTAAGTACTCTAATAAATTAGAGTAAATTTCCACTCTAGCAATTAAATATAGTAATAAAAATAACAGAATGCTCCAATATTAACAAATTATAAATTGTTATAGGTATAACCGCAATATCCGATCACCTCTTATTATAAATTACTGCCATTTGTAATTACATATACATACAATAATAATAATTAATTTAAATAATTATAATGTTGTTGCACAACATAAGTAATAATTAACTTTAATCAAGCTCTTTTCAGGTTACTATACTATTAAAATTTATAATAATATCAACACCCTGATTAAGCTAGCAAAATTTTAAAAAAAGGTTCATAAATAGCAACATTATATTTAAGGAAAATCCTGCAATATTCTTTAATTAAAGGAGAGGAACAACTTGGTCATAAAGTAAGATTTTGTGAAAACAGAAACAAAATGATGCAAAAAACGTTTATTTTAAGTATTTAGCGCTTAGTGTTGCTGACCCTATTAACAAATGGGGGCTAGGGAAGAACACATAAAAATTAAACCGCTTTTAATTTTTTTCGCGCGAAATTAGCTTATATCCCCGGCTTTGCTCTCGTAACTTATACTTCAGGATCAAAGGAATGGCACTCGGCGATAGTGTAGAAGAAAAGTTGCATATTTGGGAAGTAATCCAAATATGCTACTTTCAAATTACCCATAGTAGCGGGTAGTATGGAATTCACAGATATCCCTATGAATATCAAGGCCATAACTAGGTTTTTAACAGGTAAAACTGCTTAGTTTTCAACTTTTGAGGAACAAAATGGCATTATTTTTGCCGAATTGAACCTATTTGGTGCAACCGTGACACATACAATGTTTTTTTACACTGTTTGTTTCTCCGGTTGCCAAATAAAAGAAGTATTTTTCTTTCCTTTCTATTTTTGTTTCAAATATTATGCTAAAGACTGCCATTGTACCCATAGATTTAATTTTCTGCATAAGTTGTTACTTTTTCGGTGTATAATAAAGTTTATTCTATTCAATTCTATGCTGTACTTCCTTCTAGATTTTTCACAGTGAACAAATTTTTAAATCGGCTGAGCGACATTAAGAAAACTTCCTACTCCAAACTAACAAGCATTACCATTTTATGATTTTGAAGCTACCAGTATACACGAATCAGCACTCTTTTCAGCAAAACAAATCCAGTAACCGAGATTAACCTGCCAAAACAAAAGGAACCAAAACAACCAGACAGCATCACAATACCCAGAGCAAACACAACACAAAAAATAAAATAAAAAAATCCATAAATAAAAAGATTAAAAACCGAAGCCAGTACCAACCACACCCAATCTTCGGTATTCCCCATATCGTATGAACCGAAAATTTCTGCGTTCCAATTTCGCACACGTCTGTACACAAATTTGCCTGAAATAAGTGGCCTGCGCGGTTATCGAAAATTCAACGAGCCACAGAAATGTGTATCAAAATCGGTAATATCAATGAATATGATTGTTAGATCGGAGTCATTTTAAATTAGTTTAATGGAGATTGGGGAATATAGTTTGTCTATTATTTCAACTCTAAACTAAAAGATGCTTTTACATTTGTTTTCTTATAGTTTGTTTGTTTCACCTGCTAAACAGTTTGTCCTGCACTACCACCTGTACTTTTCAGGATTTATGCGAGGTCAATGACAGAGCCGTACAGGTTGCCAAATTCTGGCTAGAAGAGGTTTAATATGAATGCATCGACACGAAATCATCATCTGCCTAGCCTTTTCCCAACTATATTGGGGTCGGCTTCCAGTCAAGAAGGATTTGTGGTTGTGCACTCGTAGCATACAGACGTGCTCAGTAGCAATATTTAAATTTATAAAATAATATTAGTGACCTTCTTTTGTGCATAATTTTTTTGCCTAGTGTGTATTTTAGTAAATATAATGGAAACTTAGAATAAGTGAACTAGTTATAAAATAAAATGGAGAACAGTCCTTTCTCAAGAGATCGAGTGAATCTCTCCGCCTCTCCTGCGAAGACGATGACGCAAACTCAAGCCCAAACTGATCTCTCGATCGAAATTGTATCAACATCTGAGATACAAAGATGGATGTCAAGCATTGAGCAGTATTTAAGCGAGATTTGTACTATCGCCTCGGATGGCAAACTCAACTCGGAACAGAAATTGAAAATTTCAACGTTTTGCCGTAAAGTAGGAACTGGTACCTCTCAGATGGCAGTCCAATACCAATCTCTCAAACAGAAAGCTATCCAAGCGCGCATCCTCAATGAAGAACTAATGCAAAAGTGCAACTTGACAGACCACATCTTAGATCTCACGAAGACAATCAAGGACTCTAGCACTGCTTCGTTTGCCGACATGGTAAAGAAGGGGTCAAATGATTTCGTCCGACCGAAGAATTTAAACTCCGTGGCCATATATCCAAACAATAATTTAAAGTCCAGTGATGAGACAAAAGTCCTTGTACAGCAAATGATACGACCAGAACAAGAAAAGCTGCATATACGTGGAGTCCGTAGGACTAAAAACGGAGGCGTTATAATCAGTACAGAGACTAAAGATGACGCAGAAAAAATTAAGCACGCAATTCAGCAATCGGCATCCGGATTAACAGCCGACGAACCCAGGAAACGCAAACCGCGGATTGTGGTTGTAGGAGTGCCGTCTTCTTTGACTGAAACTGAAGTCTTCAGGTACATTTACGAACAGAATGTAGCAGAAAAGTTCCCAACAATTTCCATGGAGTCCTTTATGACCTTGATTAAGTTAAGTCACAAATCGGGAAAGAAAGATTCGCAGACCTGTAACTACGTAGTTGAAGTTCCAGCCAACATACGGAAAGCCCTAATTTCGCAATCAAGAATTTTTATTAATTGGACATCCTGCCCTGTTAGGGACTTCACCTTGGTTACAAGATGTTTCAAATGCCAGCAGTATGGACATGCAGCCAAAATCTGCAGGGAGGTCAACTCGACGTGTGGCCACTGCGGTGAGACAGGACACTCGATGTCCGAGTGCACAAAGAAAGCGGACTCACCAAAATGTGCATCTTGCTCGCGCTTCAAAAAACCCGCGAACCATAAAACGGGAGACGCAGAGTGTCCTGCTAGAAAAATAGCAGAATTCCGATACATAAACTCCATCGATTATGAGGGCGCCTAGTGCGTCATTACTCAAGGCCAGACTTCCGTGTGACACTTACTGCTGACTCAAAATTTCCAGTGGGTTGACCTACTAACCATTAGTTTTTCTAATATTTAAGCAAAATTGTTCAATGTAACTCTTCCGTATAAACGCAACCTCGACTTTAGCCCTATTATTAATTCTGCTGACGCAAAATCATATGTGTGTAACTAGAGAATAAGTGCAAGTAACAGTTTTATTGTGTTTTTTAGTATTTAAGTAAACTAGGTTTATAACATAATAATCTAATATTTTTCCATTATTTAGAGACTTTGAATGTTAAATATTGATAGTGATTTTATTGTTCTACAAAACTATATTATAAGAGCTTTTATTGCCTGTGATACAGGTTTATCCTAGTACAGGCACATAACAATAGTATACCTTTGTAATTATTTTTAAGATTTTATGTAACTATTTTACCATATTTTAATTCAGAATAAACTATTAATTAACATTTCAACTTATTGGGTGTGCTTTAAAAGACTTTATTCAGTGCCAACATATTATACATTTGCCTATCTTAAGTTTCCTTAGACCTTGAACCAAGGCCAACACCTTTGACTAAAGTGGTATGTTCTGCCAGATAAAGGTTGGCCTTGGTTCAAAGTCTAAGGAAAGTTTTGATAGGCAAAATATGTTGTTTGAATACACTGAATAAAGTCTTTTAAATTACACACAATAAGTTTAAATGTTAATTAAACACACGCTGCAGATATAACTATACAATTTAACTAATAAAAAAAAAAAAATACTCGATTTAGCTGAATACCAGTATTTTACGAGGAGCGGCTGCCTACCAGACCTCCACAACCCTTTAAATGGGGTAACACGGTACTTCATGGCAAAACTGGAGTCAGATTTACTGGCTTCTGACTATCCGTAACGATGGCTTAACGTGCTTTCCGAGGCACGGAGGAAACTCGTTACGTTAAGATGGTCACCCATCCACAGACCAACCTTGGTAAGCGTTGCTTAACCTTGAAGATTGACCCGTGCGGCTGTTATTATCTAGCCACGAGCTCCTCACTGCAATGCTTCGACACGAAAAGAAGCAAGATATTTTTTATTTTCAAAACCGATTTTCGGATTAGTGTCCAATCCAGTCTTTTTTACAGTACGGCTAAAAAAGACGACACGGTTGGCTCAGTGGTTTAACGACTGGCTGCTGTGTCGCGTTTCGCGGGTTCGATACCCACACAGAACAAGTATTTTTTGCAGGCAAGTGTTCCGGTTCTGAGTGTCTTGTGTATGCGTGTTTACATTTTTGTGAACGTAGTCACGATACGAGAGTCATTTCTTGTCTTCCACACTGTAACGAAAAAAAAAGAAAGATTGACATATAAGAAGGCCTTCCAAGCGAAACACTGTAATTACGGGATACTTACCTACCTTGATTTAAATCCAAAAATAAAATTAGTTTTATATAAATTTTTAAATAAATGACTGAAGTTATTTTTCAAGGACGACCAGAAACCGTAAAAATATCAATAAATATAAAATCTAAATAAATAAACCCCTTTTTGCTTCGGATATAAAAAGATATGAGGCAAAACAAAATATAGTACTAGTAGGACACTAATACTAAAAAACAATAAAAAATATGGACCATACTTATACTTAAAAATTATTGTTGTCATAAAGACGAAAATAAAACGGTCACATGTATGAATATTCATATCAAGTGACCGTATACATATACAATATACCTAATGGATATACATTTATTTGAGTAAAGCAATATTAAAATGTATTGCGTCCACTACATGTTCAGATAACTGGAAAAACAAATTACAAATATAATTTGTTCATTTAAATGCAATACAAGTTGTGCAAAAGTAAAACAGTTCTTTTGTGGATAATTTTGTAAACTTTTCACAGTGTGAATAGCAGCGCATTATAGGATTCTTTTGAATGAAAGAAAGAAAGAAAAATATTTTATTTGGCACGCACAAACTAAAGAACACTAAATTGGAAAATAATCCAATTTAGTGCTAGCTAAATTGGGAAATCATCCAATGATGTCTCCCGCTCTTATGCGGAACGGGAGGACTAAAAGTCACTCCTATGTTCCACGTTCACACGGCGGTGCTTTGCCCCAGCGAAGCACACCTCTACCGTATGGTCCATCTTGTCCTCCGGTGCACATCACTATATGAAACTGGAATATGAAAGAGTGGTCCAAGTAACCACATATTGATCAACCTTCTGATTCTTTCGAGAAGAAAAATAATTCTTTTGCGATAAACTTATTCAAATACTAATATTAACTTCTAAAATTAATATGATTCCAAAAAATAAACCAAGACTTAATCGATCTATAGCTACCATATCTACATTTTAACTAACCATTGTCCACACTGCGCCAAACCAGAATTACGACTCATTTTCTCCCTTAAAACTATGCCATATACATCTCGGTCATATGTATCTTGAGCGGGTATATCTACACATGTATCCATCGTATACATACGTCCGTGGTACAGCCGATAAATCATTGTGACATTTCACTGAGATGTCGACATCGGTCGTTAGGCGCGTCACTAGCGCCGCCTGCCGATAACAGACAAAAACAGGAAAACTAGTAAATTGTATACTTTATAGATTTACTAGGTTTTGCGAATGGTTTCGACTGCGTTAAAATCGAAAATTATTTCACGAGAACGTAGTATTTGCGCAACCGTGAGGCAAATATTGTACCTGTGTTTTTATTTATTTGTTTATTTAAAGTTTCTAAATATTGTTTCTACAGTGTGTGTTTTTCTTCTTTATATTAACGGCTTAAAATGTATTCCATGTTCGAATCGATGGCTTTGTTCTACTCGTGTTCCAAATTTAATTTAAAATGCGTTCTTTTGTGAAGCGTGATTGATTGACCGACGCACGTACTGACTTTCATAATATATTTATTATCTACGTGTATGAACCCTGTGATAGATTTTTTCTATTTACAGTTCATATATTTTTAGCGTCGCATGTTGATAAACTGTCTTTATCCAGTTTGCTTTTTATCAATTTTGCCTTGTAATAATGTGGTAGTTGGCCTAGGTACAGATAAATAGGCAAATCTCAATAGGTAATTAAACTTATTAAACGATTTATTATAACGATATTTTTTTAAGGTGGGAAATCATCCAATTACTTTTCTCGCTATAGAGTAGAGCATGACACAGTTTTCTGACTAAATCCACGCAAATAACCTTCAGTCACTCTTAGCGTTCTATAATGCATCAGATCGATATCCTAATAACTTTTAAAACTGAATATTTCCAGCAAAACCATATGACGGATCTTGTCATCTCCATCCGATGGAAGCAAAACGCACTGGACCGGCCGTTCTGGCGACGCTTGAGGGAGGCCTATGTCCAGCAGCGAACGTCTTTCGACTGAGATGATGACGATATTTCATTTTATTCCTTAAGTAAATTTTTGGTACGATATTCACTGTAAAACGTGAATGAGATTTAATGAGAAGAAGGAAATCCATTTTCATTTACATACTGACGACCTCAAAATAATGGTCATTAAATTAATAAGTAATACGACTAGGAAAGCATATTCGTAATTAAGACAAACACGCTAATAATATTTTCTCAAACACATAGGTCCAGAACTAGTAAAGAATGTCCGTCGAATAGAAACAAAGAGAGTGACAAATATTTGTCGATAGATGTACGGGCAAATCCTTTGAGAACGTCCTACGCTGTTACAGATTTACTCTTATATGAGCCCAGTGTTAGTTGCTTGTTTGCACGACATGTGTGGACTGAGGATCGACGACGATTCAGAGTTTTAAAATAAAACTGGTGAGGGTAATTATGGGATGTTGGTTTTGTGTGCTGTTATTACATTTTTTAAGTCAATAGAAATAGAATGGAATGGAATCGAATAGTATCGAATATAATCGAACAGTATCAAATAAAATTGAACAGTATCGAATAGAATCGAAGAGTATCGAATTGAATCGAACAGTATCAAATAAAATCGATCAGTATCGAATAGAATCGAACAAAGTTTTACAGAATAGGATGGAATCGTACAGAATCGAACAAAGTTTTACAGAATAGAATGGAATCGAACAAAAACGAGCAAAAGGGTACAAATTCAAACAGTCAAACATGGTCAAACAGGATTGAACAAAATCGAACCCCTGGGAATATTCTTCCACTTTTACGCCAGCGGGCAAATTCACAGGCAGCAGCTAATTCGAGTATATAAAGAAAAAATAAACTAGTAACATACATGCATCCATCTTTCATTGCCGTTCCCGAATAATTTTGCCACGTGTCCCCTTGTATTAGATAAACATCGTTTTTTCTTCTGAACCATTTCACATTGATTATAGTAACAATGAATCTGAAGTGGTCCCATATCAAAAAAGTATAAACCACTACCTTATGTTCTTCTACCTACCCTTTTCCCAACTATATTAGGGACGGCTTCCAGTCAAGCCGGATTTAGCTAAATACCATTATTTTACGAGGAGCAGCTGCCTACCAGACCTCCACAATCCATTAACTGCGGTAACACGGTACTTCATGGCAAGACAGAAGTCAGTTTACTGGCTTCTGACTATCCGTAACGACTGCCAAAGATCTCAAAGATCAAATGACAGCCGGGGCCTACGGTTAAGCCGTAGGCCCCGGCTGTCATTTGTCGTGCTTTCCGAGGCAGGAAGGAAACTCGTTATGTTAAGATGGTCACCCATCCACAGACCAACCTCGGCAAGCGTTGCTTAACCTTGAAGATTGACTCGTGCGGCTGTTATTATCTAGCCACGAGCTCCTCCACCTTAAAGAGATATAGGTGCTTAATTACTCTTTGAACACTTGCGAACATCTATAGCTAGGTATTACATCGATAGTTGGCAGACTAAGTGACAGGAGGCGTTATACCGTTGTCACAAGTTCCCGATTGTTAGAACTTCTGTATCTACATGTAGGAATTAATTTGGAATAGGGTAACTAACTAAACTAATTGGGGAACCACGCCCTCAGTATTAATGCCATTTTAAACGGTTCCCAAGTTGTATCAGGAGACATTAATTTAGTGCGTGCAGGTAGAATGATTCATTTTAAATATATCTGAAATCATTTGTTACATAAATTATTATTACAAATTTATTTTTACTAATGTAAGGTTTACAGTAAGAAAACCCAATTGTGGGTCAAGCTCGCCTGTGTTGTGTACAATAAAGAATAAATTAGAAAATCGAGCAAAAGTTTTTGGCCTTTTTTGAGATAAAAAATCATCCAATGACTTCTTCCACTCTTGGGTGCAGTGCGAAAGCGTATAACATTTTACTCTTTGTATTTTAGAACTACAGATTTCATTTTGAGAAATACTCTTTGGTCCTATTAATTTTTTCAAAGATGATATTTATTAACAATTTTTTTTTTAAGAGATTACCGATTGTTAGTTTTAAAGCAGATCTTTTTATCTATTGTTTTGGTCGAAAAAAGGAAGTATTCCCGTTTCGGTACCCAGATTTTCGGCACCCAAGCTATTCTCGATTCGGCACCAACAGGTATTTTGGATTAGGATTTTGTATTGGTTACTACCATCAAAATTTTAGTGCCAAAAATCTGGGTGCCGAAAATGTAATACTTCGAAAAAAGTCTAACCGTAAAAAGTAGCAGAGAACACTTTTTATTACTGCTGATAACATTTTATCAAACACGTCCCCAGATAGCAAAATGAGAGACACGACACGATAAGCCTTTAGAATATTGAACGTACCGACAGTCATACGAATCTAAGCGTCAAACAATATTCTGATCAATCAGCACCACCGCAATAATATTCCGACAATAACTCGGAACACGGAAACGTTTTCCATTAAACACTTTATTAATAAATTCTAAATATAGAGTCGAACTTCTTGAATGGAAGTCGAGAATCGATATTTCAAAAATTCTTCGAGTTCCCTACATAAAGAAACACTCGAGTGCGCTTTTCCGACCAACGGGATCCTTGAAACTTAACAAAATTCTCAACTTTAGCTCGATTCATCATAGCCTTATACAGAGAGGTAGCTTATAATATCTTCTGGGCCATTAAATCTAAATTATTCCCTGTACCACGCTCAAAAGTAGGTAATAGGGTAACTTAAGTGAAATATAAATTGCCACAAACTGTTGTAAAATATGGCCCAATATTTTCGGCTAGTAGGTAGGTTATGTTTATTTTAGTATGAACAAATTAGATAGGCTTAATTTTATTTATGTTCTTATTATAATGAAGTGCTCGTAAACAGATTACGTTATTTCAATTACGTAAGTACGTTGACAAGTTTAAAGTTATCTTCTTTTTAATATGACCTGGTTTCGGAATTGAGTTGAAGCAAAAAAAAACTGGCCTTTGACCCTTATATCTTTTGGCCCCGACCGTACTATCATCATCATCATCATTTCAACCGAAAGACGTCCACTGCGGACATAGGCCTCCCCCAAGCGTCGCAGTGGCTTATCGTCGTCGATCGTACTATACAACAATACATATAAAATCAAGCAAAAAAACCATCGACAAAATAACAAAACCCTCTTTAATTTTCATCTTTATTCTAATTTTATTATTTGTTGTTGTAGCAGCAATAAAAGTACATATTCTGTGAAAATTTCTACTCTATACCTTACGGCTTATGAGATACAACCCAGCTGACAGACGGACAGAAAACGGACTGATGGACAGCGGAGAGTTAGTAATAGGGTCCCGTTGACACCCTTCTGGTACAGAACCCTAAAAATATCACACTCATACTTTAATACTAACTAGCGACGCACCCCAGATTCGCACGGACCAATGCCCAATAGGGCCGCGGGGACTTTCTGAAAAGGAGACTCGCGGTCCCAGAACGTAAGGGCAAGTGAAAGACACAGGTTTGATTTTATTCAGTGAAAATCTGACACACCCTTACGCTCCACTCTAGAGCAGAAGAAGCTTTAGGATGATTTCCCACCTCCAAAAAAGGAGTAGGCACTAATTATTAAACAAATCCTAAATATCTTCTTTTTCTGCCCTTGTCCCGGGTTGGCGCAACCCGATTGTTTCTTCCATTCTGTTCTGTCACGCGTCACGCTATCACTAACTCCCTTTTCGTTCATTTCAAAAAACTCAACACTACAAAACAACAAAATAAAAAGAGACATGCTCAAACTACCCTGTCCAGCGAACATTCACGAAAAACCAAAAGATTTACTTTCCCCCTGCACGTCACAACTATATCCCGACATAGTTGGTAAAAGACAAATGACAAATGTTTCTTATGTTGGGCCACTGCTAAGAAAGCGAATGTTTATTTAGGGACACAAAATCCCGTGGTTCGCTCGGAAGGGTTACAACAGTTATCACGTATTCTTTTAACGGGAGACAGGAAAAGAAAGTTCTTGTATTTACATTTTGGGAACTTTATAGGAACGTTACTACCGGGACACAGCTTCTTGTTTAAAACATTTTTACATACCTATATTTTCTTATAATACAGGAGGAACTCGTGGCTAGATAATAACAGCCGCACAGGTCGATCTTCAAGGTTAAGCAACGCTTGCCTAGGTTGGTCTGTGGATGGGTGACCATCTTAACATAACGAGTTTCCTCCGTGCCTCGGAAAGCACGTTAAGCCGTTGGTCCCGGCTGTCATTTGGAGATCTTTGGCAGTCGTTACGGATAGTCAGAAGCCAGTAAATCTGACTCCAGTCTTGCCATGAAGTACCGTGTTACCCCAGTTAATGGGTTGTGGAGGTCTGGTAGGCAGCCGCTCCTCGTAAAATATTGGTATTCAGCTAAATCCGGCTTGACTGGAAGCCGACCCCAATATAGTTGGGAAAAGGCTAGGCAGATGATGATGATGATTTTCTTATAATACAATATTTAAGCATACTTATGTTCCATGTTTATTGAAATGCTTGAGTCAAGAATATAATACTCCTACCTAATAGAATACATATCATTAGAAGAATATATAGATACGAGTGTTGTGTAGTCCAATGCTACCACAGGTATAATAATACTAAAGACGGAAGACAATAAACCATCCGTAATAATGGATATTCTTTGAACCCACAACCTCTGTACTTAAGTGCGTAATATAGCACGTCTAATCCTGTACTAGGACAACAGAACAGGGCAGGAGGTCTCATTCAGGCCACCATAGCTTTTGTTCCGCACCGGAAAATCAAGGAGGGGAGGGAATAAAGGAAAGGCCCTTTACAAATCCACCGAATACCTACCTGACCCCGTCACAGGCAATTACAGTTACTTTCTTAAAGAATAGATTGTCATGTACAGCGTTCATATTGTTTGGCGTTCGTAATTTCGAATATTCGAATATTTTGCTCCAAATAATTATGATTCTTCATATTATGGAGGAAGAAGCGAAATTAATTCCATAGAAATCTTTTGTAACACGGGTGTAAAATAAATTAGTAAAGCTCCCGCTGTGGTATTGATTTTAATGAATTTGTGTTTTGCGTAGGTACTTAAACTCGATGTTTGGATTATTTGAAAAAATATTCTGTGGCCGCCTATAAAAGAATAATCAAAATTCAAGATAGAGATATTCTTTTTAACTAAAAAATATTCATAATATTCACTCAGTATTCATAGATAAATATTTCATGTTTGAAAAAGCAACGCACTCCTTAGCATAAGGCACGATGGCTTTTAGGTGCGAAAAGCATTTTCATTTTGATAATTATTACTAGAGAAATCCTTTGAATACCGCACGTTTGAAGCGTCCTAAGGTGACAGGTCGACTGAGTCACCTTTAGGGTGCTTTTCCATCAAAATTGTGGGACAAAGCGAAGTAGTGTGTGAGAAAAAAACCCGCAATGTTTTTACTTCAATGTCTTAATCAGGCTCAGCGCAGTTCTGGTGGGAATGGGCTTACAATTCTGGATATACATACAAAAACCAGAGATGTGTATGAGGGATATATGTGTGTACAACTGACAAATAGTTCTCTTTAACGGTAGGTACACACCATCTGATCACCCCACAGCTTTGCTACGCATCTTCGCATCGCCTAGCCACCTCGCACAGTTTCAGTGGTATAACACTCTTATCAAAGAAACACACATCTCATTATTTATCTTTGCCAACTAAAATCACTTTTCACGTGTGAATTATGAAAACCATTTTTTCTTTTTCGGTAGCTTAAATTGACTGCGAATAATTGAGTGAAAAAATATCAATCATTTACTTTTCGATTTTCACATGAAAAATACCTGTAAATTGGATCTCAAATAAATAAAATTCAACCTCTATTTTGTTGAGGAGATTAGATAGTATGTTTTTAAACTGACGATATTTTTGATAATAATGTCCCCTATTAATAGCTACCTACTTATCTATGAATATGTTATTATTTTCGGGACATTTTTATAACTACAAAAGAAGTTCTTATATTGAGAGAAACTCCCAATGACAATAACTTGCGTATTACGAGTATATCAATAATACATATTATACTAAAAATAGAATGTATGCCTCCAGAGGCTTTTATAAAACACTATAGTAGAATTTATTGATTTTTCTGAAAATAGACGCTATTAGAGTTCTTAGAAAACGCTTTATCATGTAGGTCCACATCCTGAGGAAGCGCTAGAATCTAAACGTGCTAGAAGGTAGACGCGCTAGAAACTAGTCGCTGGAAGCAAGGCACATGTAGTTACTCAGATACCCGCGAAACGAGACACAACAGTAAAACAATAACAGCGCGGTCTCATAGGACCGGTTGGGGATTCAAACGTTAATAGAAGAAGCTCCGAACATTGCCCCCCCCATCCCTTAAACCGCCACCAGGACAGTTTTGTCTCGTTATAAACTGCTATGTTTAACGTACTTGATACCTACTAGACGCGCTAAAAATTAAACGAGCATAAAGCTAGATCGCTAAAAGCTATACGTATGAAACTGTGTAAAAAATGGATGGTCGGCCTTACAGACCGTGAAAACCTACTCGGTGCCTAGACTAGCTCTAATTTTCCTCTATCCGACTAACTGTAATATTCGATGAATTGTAATATTCGTCCACGTGTAATATTCGACCCACTTTTATATTTGACTAGCCGTGATTTTCGACTAGACTTATTTCAAACTACAATATTGTTCTAATAGGTAGAGCAATATTCTAAACTTAACCCAACAGCTGGTTTTGAAAAATACAGTGACAAGCTGAGCTCAAAATCCAAAAAATCATCATCATATTCTGCTTAGCCTTTTCCCAAGTATAGATATTGGGGTTGGCTTCTAGTCAAGCCGGATTTAGCTGAATACCAGTATTTTACAAAAAGCGGCTGCCTACCAGACCTCCACAACCCATTAGCTCAAAATCCAAAAAATAAAATCAGAAATATCGCTGTATGAGTTATGTCTAAACATGTTCAAAACAAAAAGGCGGTCGCCAGCTGTTTACCATTACTAACATAAGCATATTTTAGTAGCAGGTGCGGGATATTGATATAATTTTAACGCAAGCGGCAACGTATATACACATATGTACCTTATATAGCGACACCGAGAGGACATGTTTGAACATGTCTCAAAATTTGGCAGGACTCCATGGTCGCACCTTCGACACGTAACCCTCATTTTGATGTAGGTAAATAAAAAAAAAAAGTTGATCTAAAAATGGTTTTCTGGACGTGTAACTTCCGTGGGGTAACGTTGTTTTACTAGGTGTGATACACCAATAAAAACTTTTTTGTTTTGTTTTTTGGAAGTCAGTTTTTTTTTGTAAGAATTTTTTTTTGGTTTTTCACAACTGAAAATAAACAATGAGCAAAGTCACTTATACTTAAAAATACCTATAACTGCGCAATTTACATTATTGTGAAATAAGGATATACCAGAGTGAAATAAATATATTATCTGTAAACCCTGTCAGAACAGACCAGCCTAATGTTATGAGTATGTTATGAATTTACAAACGATTGGTAAAAGACAGATGTTAGTTACTAAAGGGTTCCATTATCCACCTTCAAAGATATTCTTTTTTCCTATCCAAATCAAATTAGTAGCTTTTGAGAAAATCGTGGACATATAAACGTTCATACTTACAGAGATCCTACCACGAGGTCTTACCGCGATTTATTTGACGATCTAAACTAAACTGTTAAAGGGATCGATCTACCTCACTTTCTCACTGGCACACCCATCATTTTAACACGTCATAGTAAGACCCTACATCAAATACAGAACCACTACCGATATTTATTTTTCGATCAATTCTAATAGGCCATAAATATGAGACTGCAAGAACAACGTCTTCTTCGATTTATTTTAGTAACTACTTTATACAAATAGTCGCTTATGTTACTCAAATAACAAATTGAATAAAGGTATAAAAAACCAATTCCAAAACTTGATATCATACGAAGGTACTTGTTCAAAAACAGTATCGTATGACAAAATTGCATTTTAAAACATTTACTCTTACCCCATTTTGAGGGGTCGCACAAAACAACACGGTTGAAGCATTTTTTCGCTGACGCATAGGGAGGTATCACAAAAAAACACAAATCCTTTTGCCTTGCCCCGGGGTACACAAATAGTATTCTATTTCCAATATTGATCGATATCTCTAGCAAGGAGTTCCTGCTACAATATTCAGAAGTACTCGACTAGGCAGAAAAAGCTCCAAATCTTTGGATGGCTGTGTACATTTTGTTAAGCAATATAATGTTTGTTTACATCGTGTTTGTTTATTGGGTTTTTGTCGAATTAGAGACTATAATATTAAGAGGCCGTCTTCGTTGGGTCGATGGAGGATAAACAAGCTTGATCGCAGAGGATTATTAGCAGCCTTACAACGATGATGATCATGAACGGCAATGGTAACATCATGTATTATATCCTTACCAGGTTCTGCCAAGGGCTTTGCCAGCCTAAAAGTAGGTTTCTGTATTCAAACTTTGGACCCAAGTTTGAAAAATCCTCTCTTACGGCCAGTTTCTTCATAAAAGCTAAAACTATCACTAAAACTAAAACTATCACTGTTGTCAATAGCAAATGTTGTGTCATTGTCTTCATCCAAATGACAGCTAATCTAAAAGTCGACCAAAATAAAATGTAGGGATAAACGCAGTGAGACCTATACAATTTGGTCAAAATGATATAGATTTTGAGTTTAACAGCCCTTCAATGACCAGTTAAAGTTAAGGACAAAAGTAACAGTTAAAATTGTGAAGAAACTAATTTAACCGTTATATACTTCATGACGTAGTCCAGTCAAAATAGACATTCCAGTTTGCATTAATTCCCAACAAGCTGGACTTTTGTGCAGGCCTTGAATACGTCATTACGAATGATATGCCAAAAATCCCGCTTGTGCGTTGTTTTTTATTCGAGGTCAAAGGTCACAAATTAGCGTTTTTTGCATATATCTCTGAAACTTCGAAAAATAGTTCAGGCAAAGTTTGTAGATCGTAAAATTGTTTACAAAAAAGATTTTACACTTTTTCTTCTACGGTGCACTGTTCTCGAATTATGGCTATTTTAAACATAGAAAATACGAATATGCACTCATACTAAGGGATGATGGGTTCGATGAATCCAGCTTGTTGGGAATTAATGCAAACTTAAATAATAATTTAGTCTATTTTGACTGGACTAACGTTACTTTGGCTGTTACTTTGAATGATAAAATTGGCCGTTAGTGCTCACCTACGTCATAAAAAATAACTTGCAAAACTGCATGCTAGTCACTTCACACTTGCAAAGCTCCTAGTCCCAATAGTTTTGTCTGTACGTTAATGTGTCAGTCAGTCTGTTTCTAATTTTATACATAATATAGATTGACTTGTGGTTTGATGTTTCTTACTTACACGATGTTCCTATCTTAATATGCACAAAAAGCAATAATTCCTTTAAATATGATTGTTTTACAAAAACAATATCAAAAATCGCTTGACCTTTTATTTAAAACCTTAATATTCGTGCTAAATACCGGAGTTACAGTTTAATCTGTTCAAGCCTTAGCTGCTCCAACTTTTTCAGCCAGCTCAATGCATTGCCGCATGAGTGACACGTAGCTGGATAATATTGCTCGTTCTGAAACAATTCACTGTATTAAAGAGAGAAAATGAGGCATTAACTATTATATGGTCAATCAATATTAACCTATCAATACCCGCGAAACGAGACACAATAGTAAGACAATAACAGCGCGGTCCTATGAGACCGGTCGGGGATTTATGAATTAAAGTAGTGGCCCAGTGTTAACGACATGCAAGACGCACAGAACAGGTCCTTGTGGCAACTCTTAAGGGAGGTGTATTCCCAGCAGTGGACATGTTTTGGCTAAAATGATGATAATGATGAGGTGCTTTTATAGAAAAAGCCTCGATTCTGAAAATATTTCAGGATATGTATTTATTTTGTTATATGTTGTATAAGTACGAATATATAGGTACTTATATAAAGAGTTGGTAAAGTGCCTTTAAAATATGTAAATAGTATTTTTAAATAAACAAAAAATAATAATATAGTTTTTACATTCACTTCTAAACAAGTCTAAGCCTTTGAACTATCTTTGTATAAAATACGTGCGAAATATTATAATAAACGTGATCAAAAATTCTGAGAATAATTTAAATAGAATTTTCATTATTTGAGAGCTTATTCTTTGAAGCTTTAAAACTATAGAACTTGACGCTTTGTCTTCAGAATATCGAATGGTGAAGAGTGCGGTAAGTCAGACGAAGTTTTGACAACGTTCGATCTTTGTAGAGTTTACTATAGGTTTTATGAGTTTTTATATGCACGTACGGGTGTTTAAAATTAGCATTAGTGTTTAATTACTCAGATACCCGCGAAACGAGACACAATAGTAAAACAATAACAGCGCGGTCTCATAGGACCGGTTGGGGATTCAAACGTTAACTCCAGTCTTGCCATGAAGTACCATGTTACCCCAGTTAATAGGTTGTGGAGGTCTGGTAGGCAGCCGCTCCTCGTAAAATACTGGTACTGGTGGTACTCAGCTAAATCCGGCTTGACTAGAAGCCGACCCCAATATAGTTGGAAAAAGGCTAGGTAGATGATGATGATTTTTGTTTAACCCTATTTCATTTTAAATTTTACTGAATAAAAGACAGATAGAGGCTACCCGCCTTAACCTGGTGTTATTACATTGAAAGAGACCTCAAGAAACTCCAATTGCTAAAACCGACAACCCAGAACTGACGCGCCGCAGAATTGTGAAGATACCCGATCCTAGATAGTGTGATTTTAAATCACATTAAATGATCTTGAAAACGCAACATTTGAAAACCATTCGTTATAACACAAAGCCATTGATGACCTGAATGCAAATCTCCTCAATAAACTTGACCGTCTTCTGAATTACTGCTTTCGATTCGTTTCCAATCTGCGCAAATATGATCATGTCTCTGCACATCGGCTGCTTCTAAAGTGGTTGCCTATACGTCAGCGCAGAGAGCAAAGGGCACTCACTACCTTATTTTCATTTCTCAATTCGCCCAATTGCCCTAGTTATTTAGCCCCTCACTTTCAATATATTTGCGCCAACCACAATAAAAATCTACGTTCTTCTCATAACCGTCTTCTTCTATGCCCCACTCATCGCACTGATTTCCTTCACTGCTCCTTCTTTATTCAGGCTATTTCGCTGTGGAATGCGCTCCCCCAAGAGGTCAGGATGGTTACAAACCGATTAAAATTCAAAGTTCAGGTTCGTGAGCATATTCGTAAGAAGTTGGCAGTAGTCTCATCACAACGTTAATGTTTCTCAGGTTGTCGATTTGGATCTATTTTCGGAGTATTTATATCTATGTATAATATATATATATTTATTTTATTGAGTTATGTTTTTTTTTTTTTTTTTTAAATTGTTATAAGCTAGTGCTTGACTGCGATCCCACCTGATGGTAAGCAGTTGTAGCGACTACGATCATCGACATCTACACATGACGTCACAGAATCCTGCATCGCGCAAGCAAAGTTCTCCGCGCGATTTGAATAGATACAACAGCCCGAAATCATCTATCGGGCAGTAGCCCACCGGACATAACACCTCGTCCGGTCGGAGGATCCTCCCTTTTCAATGGAGGTATGTGGGACTTTACTCTCTGTCTCACTACCTCCAAACTGGTGACCCTCGAGCATGAACGTCAGCGCAGCCTTCGTGCAGCAATAACATCGTGACGTCATCATCACTTCCTCAAGCTTTCGAGCAGCGAGCCACGCAGCCAGCACGGCACTGAGGGTATCATGACCACCAGCATGCCCACCTAGTCATACCTGGTCATCACCTTCAGCCTCATCATCGACCTTGGCACACCGCACCTTCGGCCAGTCACATGAAGAGCTATGAAGAACCTCTCCTGGTCGACGCCAGCAATCAAGCCCTACGTCGCACAGTCCGGCCCCGACTCACTGGAGCCAGCTGCATAACCCCGACCCACTGGAGCCTGCAGCATCATCCCGACTCACTGGGACATCATCATCCCGACTCACTGGGACATCATCACCCCGACTCACTGGGGCATCATCATCCCGACTCACTGGGAAATCATCACCCCGACTCACTGGGGCATCATCATCCCGACTCACTGGGACATCATCACCCCGACTCACTGGGGCATCATCGCAGACAGTTCCGACTCACCGAGAACTATGCGATATCCGGTTCCGACTCACTGGAACCAGCAGCATTACTCCGACTCACTGGAGCTTGCAACACCGTCCCAACTCACTGGGACGACACCACCCCGATTCACTGGGGCATTACCGCAGTACAAAGTTCAGACAGCAACTCACTGTGAACTATGCGGTATTGGGTAACTACCCACAGAAAGCAATCAACCGCTGGCCTGGCACGCATTATAAGAAGCATCAAGGACTATCGATCTCCGATCTCCGGAGGGGAGTGATGTAGCGACTACGATCATCGACATCTACACATGACGTCACAGAATCCTGCATCGCGCAAGCAAAGTTCTCCGCGCGATTTGAATAGATACAACAGCCCGAAATCATCTATCGGGCAGTAGCCCACCGGACAGAACACCTCGTCCGGTCGGAGGATTCTCCCTTTTCAATGGAGGTATGTGGGACTTTACTCTCTGTTCCACTACCTCCAAACTGCAATCGTTAATGGTGAGGCGCACTAGCTTATTAAAAGCCTATTCACTCTAGCCTTGAAGACACCTAAATTATAATCGGACGGGAAAACCGCAGCAGGCAAATTGTTCCAATCCCTCGATGTCCGTGGTATAAACGACGAAGCGAAACGCTTAGTCCGGACCGTAGAGGTTTCGACAACGTAAGAGTGAATACTCGCCGTACGACGGTTTGTCCGTCCGACGTTTGGATGTATAAGTTATATTTATATTGTGTTGTATCTAGATTCTTTTTGTATATTTCTCAGTATTAATTTTTCCTATCTTTTATTGCACCTACCACTAATATTCTCTGCATTACCCAAGGATTGACTGGTAGAAAATAAAAATCTACGTTCTTCTCATAACCGTCTTCTTCTATGCCCCACTCATCGCACTGATTTCCTTCACTGCTCCTTCTTTATTCAGGCTATTTCGCTGTGGAATGCGCTCCCCCAAGAGGTCAGGATGGTTACAAACCGATTAAAATTCAAAGTTCAGGTTCGTGAGCATATTCGTAAGAAGTTGGCAGTAGTCTCATCACAACGTTAATGTTTCTCAGGTTGTCGATTTGGATCTATTTTCGGAGTATTTATATCTATGTATAATATATATATATTTATTTTATTGAGTTATGTTTTTTTTTTTTTTTTTTAAATTGTTATAAGCTAGTGCTTGACTGCGATCCCACCTGATGGTAAGCAGTGATGCAATCGTTGATGGTGAGGCGCACTAGCTTATTAAAAGCCTATTCACTCTAGCCTTGAATACACCTAAATTATAATCGGACGGGAAAACCGCAGCAGGCAAATTGTTCCAATCCCTCGATGTCCGTGGTATAAACGACGAAGCGAAACGCTTAGTCCGGACCGTAGAGGTTTCGACAACGTAAGAGTGAATACTCGCCGTACGACGGTTTGTCCGTCCGACGTTTGGATGTATAAGTTATATTTATATTGTGTTGTATCTAGATTCTTTTTGTATATTTCTCAGTATTAATTTTTCCTATCTTTTATTGCACCTACCACTAATATTCTCTGCATTACCCAAGGATTGACTGGTAGAAAATGCCTAAGGCATTAAGTCCGCCTTTGTACCTTTTTGTGCAAAAGTATAAATAAATAAATAAATTGATTGCTTTCAAACTCAACTGTCATTCTAAAAATTGTATCAGACATTCGAAATAAAAGCAGATTCTATTTTTCGGCTAATATGTACAGTGTGAATTCACACAAACTAGTGAAGGATCACTGAACGTCAGACTATAATCGCATCAAAAATTATACACCACGCAACGCTAACTACGAACAAACCCCGGTACAGACTACAGCCACATTTGTAGACATATTCATATTCCAATAATAGTCGATTTCGGCGGGAAAAACCGTGACATTTACGGATGTGGGTAAATCAATTCGGAGACGGGTGCAAACATTACCCATGTCAGCGAAGCGCAAAGGTTCCGTAGGCACTGGCGATTGTTTAGCACAAAAATGCTTTAAACCCTATTCAGACGACTTAGATGCTATATTGGGGAGTTCAGGATGAATATTTCTGTGCGTTCACCGCGACAAGCTCGAAGCAGACTGTTGTCATAGATAACACAACGGCCAGCCCAACGACTCAGGTAAACATTGGTTTTGTCAAATATTATGCGGATGAAATTTCAAGCATTCTTTGTTTCCACCTCATGAAACTCTCATTTGTTATTATTTTTCCTTTCATTCATTTTCTTACTTTCTTTTTGTCGAATTTCTCGAACCTTATCTTGTCATTGGTCAAATTCTGACTTGGTATCTGCTTAATTACGGGGAAATAAAACGATGGATTGATCGTAGACAAAATCCTACATAAATGTAACAATAATATTGCAGTTTTATGCCCAAGCATGCTTTAGAATATTATACAGAATTACTGAGATCTACAAAAACTTTCCTCTTATTTCAATTCAACGAAACGGCAACATGACTCTCATCAAATAACAATTTCCTTATAAATAGTAGGCATGAAAAACGTGACTTACCTACCCAATTTAGGTATATTCTGATTTATCCTTCAAAGTATAAAAAACTGAATGTATAATGGAAATGCCAGTCCAGTTCACTAACACGAGGCCTGCTCGGGCTCCTATTAACGGGGTGTGAGATGAGGTGTGGCGAAGGACGCGCGGGCAGCGGGGCGCGGGGGGCGGGGGTTGTCCGTCAGTTGATCCGATCGCGGGACCAACTGATTGATGACGCCGATTAGTGATGCCCAACCCGCCCACGAATAAATTGTCGACCGATTTTTTGCTTCGTAAACTTAAGTCCGAACCCGCCTTTTTATATGTCGAAAATTTCCAGACTCGACGTTGTGTGTTAATGGAAAAAGGATTCGAAAATAATTTCAGATTTGGACGGTTACCTACCTATATATCCACCTCACTCTGCCTGTCGTTTCTTTTTTATTTTTTATTCGAGATATTTTCTTTAATCTCGGTAAGGTTCTTCTAGGAAATTAGTTGTTTCATGCGTCTGTAACAACATAGCCCTAATGGATATTCAATTATAGCAGAAAAACTTCATTCTGAATTAAATATTTACCCATTGGAAAACATTGCTTTTTTGTGCTATGGGGATTTTTAATACAAGGAAAATATATGCGTGCCATAAATGAGATATTGAAAATGACAGCGCCAAAATTCGCGGAAGCATTAATAAAAATGCTAAGTCACGTTCAATGCTCATGACATAAACATTGGTATCAAAAGCCACGGTAAAAAAAAATATCGATATGAAACCCGAAATTCCTGATAATATTGTTCAAATACAAGCCACAGAACTGCACAATCATCATTGGCTACCTCCGTTTCGCTTAAGAGTTGAAATAATTTCAGTTTTATGCTTTATTTATTTTCCATAATGGAGAATGAATCAGCACTTCTTTGTCTACTAAACGCACAAATGGTGTTTACGTAACACGTTATTGAAAAAAGAAAACCGTTTTTATTAAAGGATAATTTATGCTATCCATACTTTCATACTAATATTGTAAATGTGAAAGTAACTCGGCTGACTGTCACATTTTCACGGTTAACCTACTTAACCGATTTCATGAAATTTGGTACGGAGCTAGCTTGAACTCCAAGGATGGACATACGAGTATAATATGGCCCAGCAGGGCCGAAGCTTACTTTAGTAAGGGTGGTGCGAAGGAGAACTCCAGGTCCCTGAAATATAGGAGTGGGTTTTATTCATATTCATTGGACGATTTACCACCAAAAAAAAAAGGAGGGACATATACTTTTTATTTATCTTCGACTTTTCGTTTGCTACAAAACCGCTAGCAGAAGCTAGTGAAAAATTACTATAATTATTCCTACTTTGTACCCTTGTATTCTTAATAATATTTTCTTTTTTATGCACTTGTCATATTGTCTCTCTACTACCCTCGAAGAATGCCTAAGGTTTTGTATCTTTGTGTAAAGTTTTAATAAATAAACTATTGAAATAGTTAATTAATGTGATATTATATACGGACCTATTTTAATAGGTGGTACCTATCTGGCTATCGATAGAACTATGTCAATTTCATATAAACCTAGTAACCGTTCCACGGATTGTTTGTTTATATTTATAGTTGTCAGTTGATCATAAACAGTTCTCAGAATAACACAATAAAATTCATTGTATACGTTATCCTGGTTTCCCTGCTTACACTCTGCTTAAATATTGTGCCCCTACAGTGGTTATGGGCCCAGAACGCATAAATCAGGAGAGATTTAAACGTGATAAAGGAAGAAATTGGAGTGAAAATGAGTTCTGTCAAAATTGATCAACTCCATCAGAGCAACTACGAGACCTGGAAAATCCAAGTGGAAGCCGTTTTAGTTAAGAACGATGCCTGGGGATACGTGAACGGAAGTATCGCACGCCCAGCAGAACCAGCCGAAGCAGTAAAGTGGGACATTGGAGACTCGAAAGCTAAGTCTGATCTCATTTTATCGATAAGTCCGAGCGAATTACGACATCTACGAGGATGTAAGACTTCGCGAGACGTATGGTTAAAGTTACAGAACATTCATGCGTCGAAGGGACCTGCAAAAAAGGCGACATTACTAAAACAGCTGTTGCTCCATAAATTGGAAGAAGGTGGTGATGTAAGAGAACATGTTATGAGATTTTTCGATGTGAAAAGCCAGTTAGCTGACATGGATATCGAAATGCATAATGATCTGACCTCGATAATGCTCCTGTACAGTCTGCCGTCCAGCTTTGACAACTTTAGATGTGCCATAGAATCTCGAGATTCATTGCCGGATCCAGATACGCTCAAGATTAAGATTTTAGAAGAAGATCATTCCAGAAATCGAAAAGAAACTGTAGATAGAGCATTTCTTGTAAAGGGAAAGAAGTCTTCTAAACCAAAGAGTGGTACTGAGCTGACAAGTTCGAAATTCAGATACAAATGTTTTAAATGTCATCTGTATGGTCATAAAGCCTCTGATTGTACGAAGAAGAACAAAGAACAGTGTAGTGATACCGTAAAGTATGTGTCGAATGATTATGAAGTACCCGATATCGATTCCAATTTTGTAACATTTAATTGTGTTTCAGATGTTAATGCTGTTTGCAACGGGAGTGGAAATTGGATCATCGATAGTGGCTGTACATCACATTTGTGCAATGATGCAAGTAAATTCGACAAAACACTTGTGCCTTTGTTCGGTAAGCTAAACTTAGCAACGAATTCAAGCACAAACGTACAAGGTAAGGGGACAGTCAGATTACTTACATGTGATAATGGTTCTAAAACAATTGTTCAATTGCCCAATACTCTATTTGTTCCGGATTTACGATGTAGCCTAATTTCAGTAAGCAAAATTACTGATCAGGGGTTTAGCGTTACGTTTAAGGATAACATAGCTAGTGTTCAAGATAGTTATGGTAACACTAAACTTGTTGCGAATCGTAGAGGTAATTTATATTACGTTGAGGAACATTTAGATAGTGTGTCAGCCATTTCTGAGCAAAAGGTTGACGTATGGATGTGGCATGAACGTTTAGGACACTTAAATGCAAAGGATCTCGTCCGAATTTTAAATAAATCTGGCATGAATGTTAAGATGACAGATGTGAGTGACTTGTACAATTGTGATATTTGTGCGAAAGGTAAAATGTGTATGTTACCGTTTACTAGTTCAAATGGGCCATGCGATGAAAAGTTAAGAATTATACATTCTGACGTTTGTGGACCCATGCAACATACGTCAATAAATGGCGCGAAATATTTCGTCACTTTTATTGACGATCATACTAGGTGGTGTGAAGTATACTTTCTCAGCAAGAAAAGTGAAGTGTTCACGACATTCAAAGTATACAAAAGTCATGTCGAGAATTTGTTAGGACATAAAATAAAATATCTTCATACAGATAACGGCGGTGAATTCTGTAATCGAGATTTCGACGATTTTTTGAAGAAAGAAGGAATAGCAAGAATGTTGACAGTTCCTGGCGTCCCGCAACAGAATGCTGTTGCTGAGAGGAAGAACAGGACGTTGGTGGAAATGGCGAGGTGTATGCTCATCTCGTCAGGATTATCTCCGGGTTTCTGGGCTGATGCTGTAGCGACAGCATGTCACGTAAGAAATCGTTGTCCAACAAGAAGTCTTGAAGGTGAAATACCGTTTGAGAAATGGTTTGAACGACCTGTCAGATTAGACTACTTACAAAAGTTTGGGTCTAAGGTACACGTGTTGGACAAGACACCCGTTAAAGATAAGTTTGCTCCACGAAGTTTCGAAGGAATCTTCGTAGGTTATCCTAGAGATCGAAAGGGTTATAGAGTATGGATACCAGCGCAACGACAAGTTATCATGTCAAGAGATGTGAAGTTTCAAGAATTGAAGAGTGAAGAAAAAGAAAATTTAAATTTACGATTTGATCCCTTCAAGATTGACCAAGAAGGGCCTGCAAATATTTCGGACCAACCAGCAACGGTGGAAATAGAATTCAATCCTAACCAATCCAGCAGAATCCAAGATAACAAAATTCCAGAGGTGGAAGGTGAAGGCATTTCTGTACCTGTGGAAGGATATGAAGGTCAAGAAACATCCTTTGATGCACCACAACTGACGGACGTTCCAGATATTGCTGTAGGACCATTTCAGCACGATCATCATCGGGATGATGTTCATACTGATGGGGGGAGGGCAATGAAGAGAGGTCCAGGGCGACCACGACTGGAACGAGGTCACGTCGGACGTCCACGGAAAATATACAATATGGTTAACGTAGAGCCAGATATTCCCGTGGAGGAACGCGTCGAATCAACGGAAGAGTTTGTTGATTGTCAGGATTTTGCCGGAGTCGTTGAAATTACTTTAAAGGAAGCTTTATCCAGTAATGAAAGAAAAGGATGGAAAGATGCAATACTTTCAGAAGTGAAGAGTTTAATCAAGAATGACACCTTCGATATAGTCAACAAACCTATGGGACGGAACGTCGTAGGTTGCCGTTATATTTTAACGACAAAGTTAAATGTGGATAAAACTGAGAAGAAGAAGGCCAGGCTGGTGGCAAGAGGTTTTAGTCAACTTTATGGAATAGACTATAAGGATACCTTTGCGCCTGTAGCTAGACTTGACACAGTAAGATTGCTAGTTGCACTTGCAGTTGAACTTGACCTTGAGATTCATCAATTGGACATAAACACGGCCTACCTAAACGGTTTGTTGGATGAGGAAATATATATGAAGGTGCCAGACCTCCTAGAAGAATGCCTGCAAGACCTCATGCGGATAGAACAGCCAGGTTCAGTTATACATGAACGTGCCAGCAAGTTGTTATGCAACCTGAAGTCTGGGGGCGAGGTGTGCCTGCTGAAAAGATCTTTGTACGGTTTACGCCAGTCAGGTCGTCAATGGAACATCAGGCTGGACGAGGAGCTGAAGTCCATGGGGCTACAAGTCTCTTTAAACGAGCCATGCCTTTATTTTAAGGCCGTAGATTCAGAAACGAAACTCTTTGTACTAGTTTACGTAGATGACATTTTAGTCGCATCGCAAAGAGGTGAGTGTATACAAACTTTCAAAAGGGAACTGGCCATGAAGTTTGAATTGAAAGATTATGGCATTGCGAAGTATATGTTAGGCATAGAGTTTGACAGATGTGACAAGAGCATTAAATTGTCACAACGAAAATATATTGACGATTTGTTAAATAAATTTGAATTAAGTGGATGTAATCCGATTTCTACACCCATGGATCCGAAAACTAAGATTACGAAACCTACGGAACAATGTGATACGGGGCAGTATCCGTATCGAGAGTTAGTCGGTTGTTTAATGTATTTATCTACGGGCACAAGATTGGATATTACGAATACTGTGGCAGTATTGAGCCAATTCTTGGATTGTCCTAATCAACAGTGCTGGAATGCAGCAAAACGTGTACTGCGCTACCTAAAACATACGAGAAATCACGGACTTATGTTTACGAAAACAGGTAAAACATTGCATGGTTATTCAGATGCCGACTGGGGTGGATGTTTGATAGATAGACGTTCTTATTCCGGTTATGTTTTTATGTTAGGAGGTGGATGCGTGTCTTGGAAGTCACAAAAGCAGAAATGTGTATCGACTTCGAGCTGCGAAGCCGAGTATATAAGTTTGGCGTCATCTATGAAGGAGGCAATTTACCTGAACAGCTTGCTTACTGAGATTGGGCTATGTAAGTTTGCACCATTATCTTTACATGTAGATAATCAGGGGGCGATTTGCCTTGCCGGTGATCCAATGTTTCATTCTCGGAGTAAGCACATTCACATCAGGTACCACTTTATTAGAAGTGTATTGAAGAACAATACGAGTATTGAGCTAAAGTATTTATCGACAGACTCAATGCTCGCGGACATATTAACGAAAGCTTTGCCCAGAGTAAAGCACTATTCGTGCATGCGTGGTTTAGGCATTGCTTGTTAATTGTTTATTTTGTTATGATTGTTCTTTGATATTACTTTCTTTTGTATGTGTTTTTTCTTGTATTGCTGTTTGTATTTAATATGCGCATTAAGGGGGCGTATTGAAATAGTTAATTAATGTGATATTATATACGGACCTATTTTAATAGGTGGTACCTATCTGGCTATCGATAGAACTATGTCAATTTCATATAAACCTAGTAACCGTTCCACGGATTGTTTGTTTATATTTATAGTTGTCAGTTGATCATAAACAGTTCTCAGAATAACACAATAAAATTCATTGTATACGTTATCCTGGTTTCCCTGCTTACACTCTGCTTAAATATTGTGCCCCTACATAAACAAATGACTACACTTTCATTAACACCGAACATCACACTCATTCATTTTGACTCAATACCTACTAAACAGAAATCGAAATTAGTTCTGAATCAAAATTGTCGGCTCCCTTTTCAATAATATCTGTCGCTTCCTATTTGTACTCAGTCTTAATGAGTACACGAATACTCTTCACTGAATCGAGTGATTCCTGTTTTGAGCAAATATTGAAAATCATTACAATATAAAAGTAAAGCCGACAGGGGATTCTGTTTGCATCTGCAAATAGATATCGGCCAATAAACCTTTTTGAGTTAGGTCATTTATCACCATCACGTTTGAAACTTGAAACAATGTTTTTTACTTAGGCAGTGGGCAGAAACCATCTGCCTAGCCTTTTCCCAACTATATTGGGGTCGGCTTCCAGTCAAGCCGGATTTAGGTGAATACCAGTATTAGAGTGGGCAGAAACCATAAGAACCTATAGTCTGGTTATACCTAGTGTGGTTTTTTTAATCTTTGAGACTAAAATGACATTACGTTGGTTTTCATGTATGTGTCACAACACAAAAGAACTGGCATAATAATTATTTTAAGTTCGACATTTGTCTATATCAATTTAGTATCAGGAATTAAGAAACTGACTTTACTATACCTACATTCTTTTGACTGGCCTGTTGGTCTAGTGGTTAGTGACCCTGACTGCTATGCCGGAGGTCGTGGGTTCGATTCCCACCCAGGACAAATGTTTGTGTGATGAGCACGATCATTTGTTCTGTGTCTGGGTGTACTTTATCTATAATATGTATGTATTTAGAAATATATAAGTATGTTTATCAGTTATCTAGTACCCATAACACAAGCTCTGCTTAGCTTGGGACTAGATGGCGTTGTGTGAAAGTAGTGGAATATTATTATTTATTATTATTTATTCATATAAAGATATACATATATTAAATGAAGATTAAATGGTACCAACAGTTATTGCGTTTTTGAAATACTTTCGAAATTAAAAACTAAAGAATCCCTCGTTTTAAAACTTTTTGGATTAAGAAAGATTCGGCCCGTTACTACGATACAAAAACAACATGCAATTATTATAGGGCTTCTTCCAAATAGGTACGTGTCTACATATAACACGGCATATATTAGAGATAAGTAGGTTCTACCACTACAAAGTACTTATAACAAAACCCACAAACATGTGATCCACATCTAGATAGGCAACATTAAAACAAGTTACGTTCATTCTCCAGCTAATGGCAATCTTGATTAGCATAGAACCAAGCGGTACATACGAGGTAAGCGCGCGGTACGTGAGCGGTAGGGTGCGGTAAGTAACAGTTGCGAAAACTATAAACTATCGCATCCGACGTACCGCGTTGAAGTGAGTCGATAATAAATCGCTAACTTACTGTGGAATTACTCGGACGGTGGGGAATAGAGTAGTGAAATGTTGGAGGATTGTTTTATGCCTACAAGCAAATGGAGGCAATTTTTGTTGCCGAGCGCATAGCTAGGGCTGTACTGAATATAACGATGTAGAGGAATTATCAGTTGGAAGTCTATTATTATGTTATGTAAAACTATGGGTATGCTTTGAGGTTGGGACTTGGTTTTGGTGTTAGTTTAAGTTAAGGATTATCATCATCGTAGCCGAAAGACGTCCATTACAGGACATAGGCCTCGCCCAGGCGTCACCACAAAATGACTGGTGGAAAATCATCCAATGATTTTTCTGTCTCTGGGTGGAACAGTTGATCGTATCAAACTTTACTGACTAAAACCACACCTGTGTCCTTCAGTTGCCCTTTGAGTTCTAAGGCTACGGTTTTAATTTCCAGAAAATCTCCGCGGCTTTAACGGGCAACTGCCTTGCTGGACCCATACAACTTTGTGACATCTCTTTGAGGAGCTCGTGGATCACTATGCCCTGTCGACGACTTGGGCTCGGTATGGTCAAGCAAAGGATCTACAATGTTAATATTTCTTGGACCAGTATGAACAATAAACACATGGCCTGATAACTGAGCATTTTTCTGTATGTGTATCCTACTGAGAGCAGGCACATTCCGTTCCAGACCTAGCATTGTATCAGCCGCCATTATTATACCGTGCTTGATCCACTACTTCACTTTCTCCTGTCTCTTCTGCACATTTACGTACTCTGTGTAAGCTAAGGGCAGGTGCACGTCGGGTGCTCGCTCCCGCCGGACGCGACGCGTCTGCACCATCCGCCGCCGACCGCCCGTTATACCAGCCGCCATATTACACCTTGCTTTTATTGAATACATCCCTCTTTTAAAGGTAGATGTTATTATACTTCGGTGCTGATAAGGTATGTCGAGTATAGAATGAGATAGTCTTCTTCTTTTTCTTCTTTTCGTGTCGACATTTTCACTTACATAATAAATCTAACTCTTGAATCGCTCTATCTATTAAAAAACCGCATCAAAATCCGTTGCGCAATTTTAAAGATTTAAGCATACTCGTACATAGGGATACAGGGACAAAGAAAGCGACTTTGTTTTATACTATGTAGTGATATTGACTAACTGTGTTCGAAATTGATATAGAAGGCAGATAAAAAGTAGTGAGTGTGAGATTGTCTATTACTGTTTTTATGTACGTATAAATAATTTAATAAAAAAATGTTCTCTTTAAAGGTCGCCCACTGCTTCAATTCGTTCAAATGTAAGTATTTACCGGATTATCCGTACGAAAAGGTTGGTAGAAAATTAACTGTAACTACAAAGAAATAAAAGAAGGAATTCAAAAGTACTAACCACCATCATTGCATTGGGTATATGGATAAACCGGTGATGGGTCACCAGGGCCTTTATTTTCAGTGTCTTTGCTTACACCATCGTTAGCTGCAATATGTCAATAATATAATACAAATTAAGTTTACAAGGTTTTTTTTTCAAGTAAGGAATCATCAGAATGATTTCCCCCGCTCCACCCAAGAGCGGGAGAAATCATTCTGATGATTTTTACCAACTAAAGTCCATCATCATCACGAGCTTTCCTTTCGAAATTCAATCCATGGCCCCAGAGGCTTCGACCCCGTTAAGGCCCTACACTCTACAGTTTGCTGACATCTTCTTGAAAAAGTGTTACAAGGTGGCCCAATGGCCTGTAGGGGTATTGTCTATCTCTGTTGACAGCTCCAATGGTGATCACTCGGTATAGCTTGCGTTTTGAGCTGCGATAAAAGTAAAATAAAATATCGCGAATTCGACCAACGCGCAACGTTACAATTAATACTCAATAGCCCTTATAGTTTGTGACCGTTAAAGATACCCTCTCTGGTGAGGGTCACGGGAATCCGATGGATGCGAGATACACAGGACCAGTTGGCAATTGGGGGGTATATGTCCACGGCAGACGTCTTTCGGCTAAAGTGATGATGTTGATGTTATAACGACTTAGAAAAGAAAAACTTTATTGTACACCAAAATAGCAATAGAACTGTGGCACTAACTTAAACCTACGGGTGATTTGCAAAATGACAGCACTACTTAGTGAAAAAGTGCTACAAAATATCAAACCACTGCAGTGGCTTGCCTTCCTTTTACAGTAAATCCACGCCCATGTGAAAGAATTATAGTATCTTACGTGTTGAATCCCTGGTCATATTCTCAACATTCTCCAACACCATTTCAGTGTTGTTCATTATGTCCACGGTACTCATTAACACCTTCAACTGCTCCATACTTTGTTTATAGAAGTTTAAACTGTTTCTTATAAGAAAACTATGTATATTTTTTTACAAATAACTTAAACTATACATAAGTAATCTATAGTTTCTTAATCTGTGACATTTTTAAATCAATGACGTTTGTCGAAGTCTATTGGTCTGGCTTCGAAGGAGGTTATTCATAAAATTTAATGTTTATATAGTCCGTCTTATGAAAGCGCGACCTGAGAAAAAGAGGTAAATCCAAAAATGTTGTATGTGGTATTACTAACTAGTAGGAGAATCGTATCTTGACACTTCACAATTTTTTTTATATCCTACAATTACGGCTGAATAATGTTGCATTATTAAATTTAAAAAAAAAACTCCAGGTCGCGTTTCATTGGACGCACTCTAATTCCATTCACAAGATACATGATAGACAGGAAAAGTGATATAAAAATATAATAAACCTCAACCTACGTTACGCAGATTTACGATTAGACATAAGTTATAAAAGAAGCGATATCTAAATTCCTAATTACCAGCGATTTGCTCAAGTGGCTTCATTATAGCGCCAATAAATCATGGACAGTGGCAGTTTTATAGATCAAAAGAACCATCGGCTCTGATACCGGAGTTCCTGCAAAAACTGGTGATAAAAATTAATAAACAGGTTTGTAATTTTTTTTTTTGGGATATGGAAAAACATTTTAGACTTTTCCCGGGGTTTTTGGGTGGAATGAGTCTCAGACTTTTACTGACTAACCTAACCTTTTGCGTTTATGGATCACAGGTTTTCTTTTCAGAATTTCCCCTTGGCCCTAGCGGGTATTGGCCCTGCTGGAACGATACCAGGCCTACAGCCAGACGGCAAAGCTACTCATTGCTCGTGGTACGCAAGCCAGCGCTTATGGTGACCTTAATGTTTAATTTTTTAATCAGAAAGTCCAAACGTACTACTTTACTAAACGATATGGATGCCACTAATCCGAATGAAAGATAGTCCGTCTAATGAAAGCGCGACCTGAGAAAAAGAGGTTAGATCCAAAAAAAATATATGTAGTATTACTAACTATTAGGAGAATCATGTACTGACACTTCACATTTTTTTTATTTTCTACAATTGCAGCTAAATAATGTTGCCAATTAAATTTTAAAAAAAAACTCCAGGTCGCGCTTTCATTAGACGCACTTTATTTGTATAATCTTTTTAGGGTTCCTTAACCCTAATACCAATATTAATTCATCAATTCTGTAATCCAATTTTAAGTTCAAACTACACAAACTAATACCGTGGGCTTGAAATATAATTTGCTTTGGAGTCTCAATCTAAACAAAAACTCAATTTATGTTTTCGCCGAGCATTTAAACTTCTATATCGAATAAACAATTTATAATACAATCAGGCGTAGTCATCGATAAGTAGCGCCTTGTTCTGATTGGACCCAGAAAGTATCGCAACGATATGACTATGTATCGTACGCGATTAATCAACAAAAATAAGAAAATAAAATAAATAAATAAGAATCATACGTCACGCAATCAAAGTTTTCCGCACGATTTGAATAGTTACAACAGCTGAAAAATCAGTTATCAGGCTGTTGCCCACCAGACGTAACACCCGTCGGTCGGAGGATCCTCCTTTTTTGGACTTTACGCTCTGTTCCGCATACCTCCAAAGCTGTTTTCGCGCGATGATCGCTTTCTATTAAGAAGAAGCCTAACCGCACACGGGCAACCAACCACAACCACACAACGCCGCCACAGGAATTTTCTTTTAGTTTTCATACATTATAATATATGGACTTGCCGCATACAATGGCACCATACGCTAGAAATCATCACTGCTCGCTTCTTCTGGCTGGCACCACCACTATACGTCAACATAAAACACGCCACACGCACTATTCCTTACCCCTCTGTCCCGTAGCTCAGTCGTCATTTGAAATCAAAGGGAACGCCTGCACGTGGTCCTTTTTAACGTTGTTAATTGGAACAATCGATGGGGACAGAGAATGAATTTGAAACGCATAGGTTAAGAAAATTTTATTTGTTAAAAATGTATGGACGTATGTCTGAAATAAAGATAATATAATAATAGGTTAAGAAAAGGCTACCAATCACAAGTGTCTATAACCCACTGACCATCAGTGGCTGTGGCACCCGTCAACTAGTTTCGCAGCTGCTTCTAGCTTCAGTGGCTATCGAGAGTGCCCGTATGCAGCCAAGTTAAGGCCTCCATAGTTAGTCGTGTGGTTAGGCGCGACCTGACAATTTCACAAAGAAAAATCAGGGATATAGACTAACACCATGCTTCCACAAATGACTTCCAAGCCAGCAACTCAAGACTTTGCTCCTGGTAAAGCAAATCTATTGACTCGATCCTAACTTACCTTAATCGGTAGTATTCTCAGAATCCCTTTGCATACTGGGACCCACATCTTAACTTACGCTTGCATTCCGTTTGTTCTCTTAGTTAACGATCACGTAAGCCAAGTTCTGAGAAAATAAACTATTTTATGTTGTGTCACGTACAAAGGCAAGCAGAACATATTAACTGCTGTTCGTAAGCGCATTACTAGAAAATGGCTTCACAGATACACATCCTTACATATTATAAAACAAAGTCCCTCACTGCGTCTGTCTCTATGTCCGCGTTAAACTCAAAAACTACCGATCTGATTTTCATGCAGGTCACAAGAAGGAAACTCATGGAAAGTTTAAATTTATAATAACATACAGTGGACAAAAGTCGATAATTTTAAAGATCTGTGCAAATTTCAATTGTCTTGCTAAAATCGTTCACGAGCTTCAGAAGGACTGTAAAAATTGAGATATCTCTCTCACTTCATGGATTGCTGAAAAAGAAGGCAAGACAAGTTATAAAAATAGGTAGATAATAGAGTTCATCTCTATTATCTACCTATTTTTATAAGTTGTCTTGGTGTCCAATAAAAAATTAAGAATTCATCCAATGTACTACAACCATATTTAAATAAGAGACCTTAAAAGACCTTAATCCGAGCTCCTAAGCTTAATAAGTCAAATGATAGAAGCAAATCCCTTTTGATCTTGAAACCTTAATTGATTTTACGAAATTGTGAAAATTAATTACTCTACCACAGCACTCTGATTTTTAATTTAGTCTATAATTTAATAGAAATTTGATGTAACGCTTGTAAGCTGATTATAATTATTAAAAGATTATTACGAAACCTTACTTCGAGTTAACTTTAAATATCTCGGGGCCTCTGTGGCAAAATATGGTCCAACGTTTAAGAATATAAGTGGATGGTATTTTTGTACATTTTTATTTTTGGTCGGTTTAATAAATTTACCGAAGAAGTCAGATATCTGACTAGACTTTCCCATTGAAGGTTTTTTTTAAGTATACCATTATCTAATGAATTTTCCTACTCTAAGGTGTAGCGGGTGTTTGACTTTTACTAACTAGAATCAACCTATGTTTTTTCAATTATGGGCCTTCGCGTCGACGACTGCGGTTCTGTCTTTTGTAGTTAGTGGACAGCGAGCTACCCGTTGCTTGTCGTTCGCAAGCCCACGCCTACGGTGACGGAACCTTTATTATTTACTTAGATAAATATTTGCGGTAACTTTCAAGTATTTTGATACAGGGAATGTGTTTTTACTTACATCGCATACACGAAATTCCCCCTTAAAGGTTGAATTCGCGAAAACCTCTTCTTGGTGCTCTTCTACATCATAGGAAAGAAGCCTTGTGCAAAATTTTATGATCTAAATCCCAGTTATGCTACTGGGATACGTCATATGTCAGTCAGTTTTTTATATATATAGATGTATGTAACATATATATTATGGTACAGTGTAGTACATACCACGGTAGCACCATGACATATAATAAAGCAAAAGGCGAAAATAAAACGAATATTTACGACACATTTTATGTTTCTCATTTTCCATTAATGAATTTTTTTTCATTCACGATATGAGACGAAATGAAGGTTATTTGAGCTGAAATATGACCCACCATATGTTTTCGTCGGCTTTCTCTGTAATTGACTTGCCCCTAATGAAACGCCGCTCAGTCACGCCCCCGTGTTTAGCATTTCTGTAAATTCCTTTTTTATTTCGTATTTTGCGCTGTAAATATATTGCTTCTCATTTTGCAGGGTGTGTTATAATCGCCACGTTCGGCAAAAGGGTTGGCAATTTCAATAATTTGTTGAAATGCGAAGAAAGAAGAATTTTAGCAGTTTAATTAATCTACTTTAGATTCAGAAAGACTGTTTGCCTTCCACAAGTATCGTCACAACGACCGGTCCTGTGTCACATTATTTGAAGTATGTTACACTCAGCATATATTCCAGCCAGATTTAGTTTAATACCAGGCTTTTGTTGTCCCATGGCTGCCTATTTTATTTCCAAAAATTGAAAAGAGAAGGAGCAGGAACAGGAGCAAGAACACCTTGCTTCGACACCGTTTGGGAGAGTGATCCTAGAACGTAAAGCACAACTATGCTTGATGAAATATCTTGCAGGACAGCAGTGGTGGCGCAATAAAGAATTCAACTTACGAGTTGTAGTTCGCGAGTTCAAACCCAGCCAGGCACATTACTTTGCGTAATTTAGTTCATCACCACTGGTCTCAAAACGGTTAAGGGAAACATCGCCAGAAACCGGTGTGACCTAGAACAAAAATATTGAAAAAATGTGACATCCACCTACCCGCACTGGGCTCGTGTGGTGGATTATGGCCCATTCCCTATCCCAGAGAGGAGGCCTGAGTCCCAGCAGTAGGAAGATTATAAGGCTGATGGTAAATAAATATCTACAAGAAACTCATAGAAAAACTCAGCTATGAGTGACAGAAACGTGCTCCATGACTCTTTCTTAAACTCAATATGCCAGGCTTTCTTTAAAACCTATAAGATATTTATGTGCCTATATTATTATATTTAGTTAGCCGTCTAGGTTGAAAATGCTCGTGGAATATTCTACTGCATCATTTCCCTAGGGAGAATGTTCGTAAGCAACTTTATCTGGTAGTTGTCTTCACCTGTAGACTGATTAAATTATTTTGTTGTGTTTTAGATATTATACGAGTATGTCATACATAAGCAACTGTAATAGTTTGACATAAGTTGTTTTTAAGATTTATGATGTTATGTTCATTGAGTCTTGAATTAAATTTTATTACATTTTAAAGACCAATTCTGTTGAATGTATTCAAGCATTACAAGTTTATACCATTCTCATTAACCAAGGAGAGCGTTGTGAGTCTTCTACTTATAGCCACTACATCTCGATGCATGACCCATGTCGGCAGCTAGGAAATATCATATTGAAAACACATTCTATTAATATTGTTGATGTGGTCCTAACATCTAAAAAGCGTCGACCTCTATACTTCTGCAGAATATGCATCACCGATAATCGTGGGTGATGGATTCGACAAAATTAATCGGGCCAGGACCGATGGTTGCTGGTTAGTTCAAATTAGTTACCATTGCCCTGGTATATACATTATACAAATATATATTAATACTGATATGATTGAACCGATTCAGGCGCGCACATTGTTTACGCCTGATAGAAGGCTATTGAATACCTTCTTCACACGGTCTACGAAGCGCTTCAACGATTGCTTCATATCAGTAACATTGATACCTACAGCTTCCGACATATCAAAATACTTATATGTATCGGTTACAGAGAGGGTATCAAGCTTATTGGATCCCAAGAGTTGAGTACTTTTTGGATAACTAGTAGGTACACCTCAAATCACTCCAGAATTTTTCTACAATATTTCTGTATTGTTTATACATACTCGTATAGTCTGAAATATTACAAGCTAGGAAAATGTAACAATAAAATGATGATACAAAAACATAATTATAAACATTATGATGATGTTGTTTGAAGAAGAGTTATATAAACTTCGCTCATTATGCCACAAACTATTATTACAACGCTTTATGTTTGACAATAAAATGAAATATAATCGCAACTGAAAAGATTATCTCGGCTATCTATAAACCAAGTCCTGTTTTTAATGTAATGTACAATACAATGCCTACATTATGTTCCAGTATGGTTAAAACATTAATGAAAAAGCCGGAAATGGTCGAAATGACATTAAAACGTTATGTTTCTTTTGAAAATCTTTGTCTGCTTCATAATAATAACAAAAGGGCCAGGTGAGAGGTAATAAACAGAATGGCTTTGTCCTCTTAACGAGCTTCCACGGAAAGACTTAGCCGTGCAAATATAAATAAACTGCCATTGTTTCACAACCTCTGCTTTTAGCGATCCACTGGAAAATACAGCGAACGCTCACTGTTTATCTTCTTAATTACTGATTAGCCGATACAGACGTTTCCGTTTCTTTGCCGCTCAGATGCTCCGTGCACTATGTTTCATTAACTACTAAATAAAAAGCGACGCAAACGTTACGCTTTGTGTTTGAGATTCCAATTGAGTTTTATTTTTCGAGATTGGCCGGAGAATTTTTATTTTCCTCGTTTGATAATAAATAATTTTGTTTAATTATAGGTCTCATACTGAACCAGCAAGAACAAAGCCGCCACAATATTTTGTGCTGTTGATTTAAGATCTCGATTTTAGTAGATATCGATTAGGCGGATGCTAAAAGTGTGATTAGTTTTTTTTATTAGCTCTAGTTGACGAGATACAAGTTTACGTGTTTTTTTTTTTACAATACATGACCTACATAATTATGTGTGTTTTATATGAAATGAAAAATAATTAAAAGATCTTCAACAATCAAATATTTTTTGTAAATTGGTCTCTAGAAAATATACGGAATCCATAACGTTAATATTTAAAGTACTCGTATACCAACATCCATGTTACTGTAACTGTTCTCAGATGGAAGTTTTCATTTTAATCTCGTTATTTAACAGTATGTTCAAATCATGTTCAAATGTTTTACTTAAATGTAAAAATCAAAAAGTGAGTAAAAGCAAAATGGCTCGTGAAATGTCTTTATATTTTTAGAGCTTAGAGCAACATTGTTAAATTAAATTCAACTGTTGAATGTCAGTCACCCAATTGCCTAAAAATAACCCTGGTTGGGAATCCTTTAAAATTTTCTTTTAATAGTAAAAGGGTTATAGGTTAAATTGTTGCTATCTCAAAAAGTACTGGGACGATTTAAAAAATTCTTTCACCAATAGAATGCTACATTCTTCCAATTTGACAGAGGCTACATTTCATTTTGAAAAAAATTAGGGATCCTTGGTAAAATTTGAACAATGTAACTAGGTGTAGAAAAATTTCCAAAAATAAATAATTGTCTACCCCGTGCGAAGCCGGGACGGGCTGCTAGTATTGTATAATATAATAACATATATTTCACCGCTGTTGGGCGTCTCATGTTGGCAAACATTATTCTAAGGCTTTTGTTTTTGTGAAAAGCAAGCACATATTCCATTTCTTTTAAGAGATTTATTTTCAGCAGTGTTTCTACTATGTTAGGCTTACATTAAAATAATCGAAACAATAACACGAATAAATCATCTTTAAACTTCTCAACAAATACAGAAAACATTTATAAGCAACGAACCCTCTTCAAAACACCGAAAAAAAAAACGTCAAACAAATCCACAATAAGAACTGTTCTCAGTATAATAGTTCGGTAAACAACCCATTTCGGGCACTTAGGAGTTATCGTATGACACAGTCGTGTAGTGCTCGACTGGTCGTACATGGAATATCTATTACTGGGCACGTAAGCCCTGCTCGTTGGGGCGCCCGATAGGGGCAGCCTGTCCGTACTGGTTTAGCTCTTAAGTAGGTACGTCTTACTGACGCTCTTAGTCAGAGATAACTGCCCCAACGTAATGTAGGATTGCATGTGGATCTTTCTAGATGCTGGAATGGTTTGAAAATGAATTTCTTGTTAGGATTTTCTGAAGATGTATGTTTTTTGTGGAGTTGTTTCTTTTGTAGCGTGGGATTGGTTAGTTTATTACTGGATTCTTCTTGTATACTATGGGTAGATAAAACTGGATAAGGATCATTATAGACCGATAGTGGACTACTACAGACTGATTATACATAAAAGCTTTACCAGGCTTCTTATTGAAGCAAAGGAAAGAGCTCTGGCTATCACGCACCTTTGAATTTTTGGGTCTAGGATATGCCTCAAGATACTTTTTTTTACATTTTGAGAGCAGCTGTGATAAAATAAATAAAAAAAAGTGAAGCACCTCGCCATTGGAAACTAACTTGCTATTAAATAAAGAATTAAATACCATTCTGAATAATAAAAAAAGGTAGAAAAATACTTATCTGGCACACATAAAGGTCAAACGAAAATAAAAGTGGGCTTACTAACTTTTCCCTCCGGTTTCACCTGCATCTTCTGTTACTGCTCCGCTTTTGTGGGTTGTAGCGTGGCCTAAAACATATAAGTAACCTATATCGATGCCAAATACTAAAATATTTTTGTATTCGAACCAGTAGTGCCTGAAATTAACACATTCAAGGAAACAAACTCTTCAGCTTTAATAATGTTAGTGAAGATGAGCTATGGCGACATGACACACCCTCAATGATACTATAGATCACACTAAGCTATGCCATGGTACCATGTGATACAAACGCAGTCAATACGATACTTCTCCACTCGATAACTTGACCGTCAACATGATATTATTCAATCGAATTAACCCCACTCACTTAACGCTAAGTGCTTACTATCGTGGTAGAAAATTAGTGATTTTTAACCAACTTCCACAAAAAGAAGAAGTTTCAAAGAATCACTTTTTTGGGAAAAGAGGTGATTCTTCTCTTCGTTGGTTTTTCAATTTAGAAAAGATTTGCCTTCAAGTAGTGCTATTTAAATTTAGTGACGATCTAATAAAGAATTTCGGAAATAGACCATCGAAACACTTCATCGAATGGTAGGGAAGAACAAAAGATTTCTGAAATTGCTTCAATCATCTCATCATCATCTGCCTAGCCTTTTCCCAACTATATTGGGGTCGGCTTCCAGTCAAGCCGGATTTAGCTGAATACCAGTATTTTACGAGGAGCGGCTGCCTACCAGACCTCCACAATCCATGGACTTTTTTTTTCGGTAGGGGAATCATTAGAATGACTTCCCCCACTCTTGGGTGGAGCGGGAGGGCGTGTCAGACTCTTACTGACTAAACTCCTACCCCGTTTTTTCGTTGCCTTCGATCTGGGGGACACGGTAACAACCTTTCGGATTTTCCGTGGTCCCCAAAGGCTTCGGCCATACCGGGCCCCTACAGTTTGCTGACATCTGGACCGGGGTAACACGATACTTCATGGCAGTCTTGCCATGAAGTACCGTCAGATCTACTGGCTTCAGATGGAGTCAGATTTACTGGCTTCTGACTATCCGTAACGACTGCCATAGATCTACAAATGACAGCCGGGACCTACGGCTTAACGTGTTTTCCGAGGCACGGAGGAAACTCTTTATGTTATGATAGTCACCCATCCACAAACCAACCTTCGCAAGCGTTGCTTAGCCTTGAAGATCAACCTGTGCGGCTGTTATTATCTAGCCACGCGCTCCTCTGAAATTGCTTCAATCGCATGTCTATTTATTGTTAACTCCATTTCATAACATCACGCCAGTACATAAGAAGCTGAAAGTCTCCTATGTACTCGATTTCTTCAGAAGTCATCTTCGACACTTTGCTTTTACATCTATCACGACGACCAGGGACTGTAAGTTGCCCTTTCCAACTTCGGGTCGATTTCCTTTGATTACCCTCTCCATTTCAGAGCTATCTGTCAGACGACGTCTGGCCGTCCGGTTATCGACCAGACCGAACCCAAGTGGTCGACAGCACGTAGTAATCTACGCGCTCTTCAAAGAGATGACAGCAGACCGTAGGAGCCCTAGTGCCAATGCCCGGTCGCGGGTAATTTCTAAACAGGAAACCCGCTCGTAGAACGCAAAAGACAACTGAAGCTCTCAGGACAAATGACCCGAAGAATTCTCCTGGTTCAGATGGAACGAGAGAGCGTTCCATTTGGAGCTGAACAATTTTTCGGATCGTTTCTCATATTAAAAAGGCTCTCTATCTATTTTCTACTTCTAAAAATAAAGCAGTATATCCAGATATTCATTAACATTAAATCACATAACATTCTCAGAGTACATAATCGTCTTGTTACCAACAAGGAGACTTGAGACGCATTATCGCATGCAAGTCGACTCGTAAGGCAAGCTGTATGGCCAGTGAAGTGTGTGTAAAACATAAGAGCTCACTCGTAACTGCATTGTAAGCAGAGAGCGAGTTAGCTCGATGGTGGTACAATGTGCATTAGCTAAGGATCTTAGTTATAGTGCTGTGAACTATTGTAGCTATTTGTAAGTTATCAACATTAACATTTAATAGTACATTGTTACCCTATCTATCCGATGGTTGCGAGATGCGACCGGTCGGTGTGGCGACGCTTGGGGGAGGCATATGTCCAGCTGTGGACGTCTTTCGGCTGAAATGAAGATTACCCTAGGGGTGAAAGTAACTTATTTAGTCTCGAGAAGGAGTTTGAGGGTATACTTCAACCCACTTCTCAGGCAACTTCAGACCTACTTGCCGAGTATGAGTAATGAAAAGTTAGTTAAACGACTGTTCTTATTCGAAACATTTATCTATTTCACCAAAGCACTTATGAAACGTCAGAAGATTGGTGCGTGGTTCGAATTATAGACATTTCTTACGGAGAATAACAGACCAGAAGCTTCACAGTAAATCGTCTTTGTGTCGACACCGTCATCTGCCGACGCTAAAAACCTACGTTTTGGACTCGTCACACTATGTGTGAACCCATGGCATTTCGCTGAGCGGTAGGCCGTTTTGTGCACGCGGATAGGGCACATATTTTCTCTCTAGAATGTTTATAATTTGTAAATTAGACCTAACATTGCGTCATAATCCTGCAAATAAAATGTTTTTATACTTTATTTCTGTCTTTATTGGCTATAATTTTTTATCATAACTATCTTCTTTTTCAACAGTGGGCCGGTAAAACTCAAAATAGCAGCACTGAAATCGCGAGACAGGTCCGCGACAAATGACTAAGGAGTTGATGGGACGACTTAGATGTCTCCTTTAGAAATTGTCAAAGAGTGGTCAAGAACCGAAACAATTGAAGGAATGGAGGAAGACCTTTGCCCAGCTGTGGGATAGTACAGGCTAAATATATTCTTCAGTTCAATTGCTTCAGAAGTTTTAGCTCCTATGTGGTGGCAGAGATTCATCGCTACAGGTATGGCATGAGTGGAGAGTGTAAGCCTGCACACCAGTAGGTACTATATAATTGATGTAAAACAAATATGAAAATGATGGAGTCCCGTGAGTTTCTTTCGGTGCTTCTTTCCAGAGTAGTCAACTAAACAACACAGGGCACATCTAGATTAAACTGTCGAAAAAAAATTGTCGGAATATTTTTTTAAAACCTATTTGCAAAATAAATATCATTTATCATTTGAAAAATCTGTGTGAGATCAAAGGTATCCATCGAATATAATAATAATTATAACATTAATTAATAGAAAACTAAAGTTATGCAACAGACGCGGAGTAATGAAAATTGACACTTTAATAATTACTTTTATGTGAAAGTTATTTTGATCGATTGGTGCTGAATACTCCCAACACGGCTCACTCAGAGCTAAGCAGAAATGTTTATTTATGTAGATAAATAATATATTATTATAGTTTAGAGTGGTTTGGTCGTGGTTGGTTCGTGGTTTATTATTTTTTTATGGTTGTAAAAAAGACCGAATTCGGAATAACACGCCTCACAATGGGGCCATGGGTTCGCTTCTGAAAGGAAAAACCAGGGCTTACCCAAAAGGCAATGGTACATATTAATACAAGTGAAGAAAGTTGGTCATCGCGACCGAGGTGGAATTCACCCGAACTGTTAGGCGAGGAGGATTGTGAGGATTGCGAGGAGGATTGTGGACCGTGCCGACAGTAACCAACCAGGCGTCAAAGATATAGCGGGATGTGAGGTGGTTAAAAGTTATATATACTTGGGCTCCACAATTACAAACGACGGAGGCTGCGAAGATGAAATTCGGAGACGCTGCGCCATGACGAGATCCACAGTTGAAAACCTCACAAAAATTTGGAAAGACCGCAGAATAACCAGAAACACAAAGGTTTGATTAATGAAGTGCTTAGTCTTTCCAATTTTTCTATATGGAGCTGAGACGTGGACGCTGAGAATGCGAGACCGTCGCAAGATTGACGCTTTGGAAATGTGGTGCTGGAGACGCTTGCTTAGAATACCATGGACCGCGCACCGAACCAATATTTCGATCCTAAAAGAACTCAATGTCAAAGAGAGATTATCGTCGGCTGTGCAAATACGAATCCTCAAGTTCTTCGGGCATATCACCCGTAACGAGGACTCAATGGAACGATTGGTGGTGCAAAGGAAAGTTGAGGGCAAAAGATCACGTGGACGCTCTCCAACACGGTGGATTGACCTGATCAAGTCGGTTACACACTGCAGCATATACCAAAACTCCCATGCCGCCAAACACAGAGCTGCATGGCGTCGTATCGCGAGAGAGGCGGTGGCCCAGGACTCGACCGAAACATGATCACGACCACTCTGTCAAGAGTGCACGACTAAGAAAAAGTTAGGCGAGGATGTTATGGCTAGCTTAGTCCTGCAGTGACTTCTACGTGTATCAAATGACATTTTTCAATAAATTTACGAAAGTGTAAATAAACGGGGGTTATCAGGCTGCGCGGGCGCCAACATGATATGAAGAATAAAATAAATTGTGGTGGGGCTAGAGCAAGCACTTTTCTGCACGAGTGTAGAAAATAATGCATTGCGTGACTAAAAGCAGCGGGGGTTCCTACCCCTATCGCTTGGCGGTGGTGGATTTTCAAATACCTAAGTCTGTAGGAAAGAATTACTAACTCTATCTCCGTGGAAATCGCTCACATCATCTCAAACAATTTACAAAAGCGATCAGTACAAAAGACTATGACACAGGACAACATAACATCTTTTAACATTTGTTACGATTCAGCCAATATTCGTTGAAATATCGGAGCCATTTGACTCAACAAACTTTATTTCAGTGTCGGTAGGAAACTGATGTCGAGATAAACATGACTTTGCGTTATACATGGGTGCCTATTATGTCGCCCCGATACCGGCATTTCGTTCCCCGTTCGACGGAGTCGATTTCGAAAAATGCTTCATCAATTTATCTGTTCCCGTTCAACGGTCGTGATCGATGACAACGGCCTGATATTTGTCAATCGCACGACATATAAAATACGTTTTAAACTTTTTATGGTCTACATTGGTTCTGATAATTGGATGTCTCATTTGTCATTAGTGGTTTTTAATGTTTGAATTCAGTTTCAGACTTCTTTTCATTATTATCTAGGTAATTAAGATCTTTTAAATTTTTCCAGACTCAGTCTTTCTTTAGCCTTAATAGCTTAGCAAATATCATCACTAACTTTCAGTATCATCATCATCTTTTCAGCCAAAGGACGTTCACTGTTGGACATAGATCTCCTCTAAGTGTCGTCCCAACGAACGGTCCTGTGCGTTTCGAACGCATTGCATTCCCGCGACCCTCACAAGGTCGTTGGTCCACCTTGTGCATGGCCCTCCAATGCTGCGTCTTCCAGTACATGGTCGCCACTCTAGAACCTTTCGGTTCGATAAATAATTTTATAGTCTTAGGGCCTATTTCACCACCTATGATTAAGTTTCGAGTATCTTACTTGGCAGATAATTTCATACAAATTCTGTTCCATTTTTGAATTTATTCAGTGAGTAGTGCCTACTCGGACATTGTGAAACAGGCCCTTAATATAATAGTAGCAAGTAGGTATTGGTTAGCATGAATTGATTAAGCCGTTCATTGGAAAAAAGCGGCAGAGCATAAAATAATTATTATGCACAACCGAGACTAAATTCCTGGAACTACTTTACATCTGGTCTATATCAGCTATATATAGGTGAATTCTGCATAAGTCCTTATTTATCCTACAAATGTCAATGTTCACGAATATTTATTTTAAATTTTATTTTAAAGTGCCCCAGTTTATTTATTTTTCATTTTCAAGTGACCCCAGTTGCCGTACACTAGAAGTTACTTATGTATCGTGGGTGCCTTATCAAATTTGTAAAGTCACGTACACAAGACACCCAGACACGGACACCTATCTGTAGGCCATACAAATAATTGTTCCGTGTGGGCATCAAACCTGCATCCCTCAGCGCAACAGTCAATCGCTCAACCACTGCGCTAACCGGGCTATCAAATAAACTACAACTAGACCAACTAAACAGATAACAAACTAGACTTGATAATGAAAAAAAACTCGAAGGCCTCTACGGCACACTAATTAATTAACAAATGCGGAAGTTGCCAAAAGATTTGACAAAGAACCAGACATAGTACGTAAATTAACAAAATTATGAACATGCAATTACCGCACAGAATTTCGAAACTAAGCTCTGTAAAGATAGTGTCATTTATTAGGGGCGTGTTATAATTAAACTAATCTATTGGACGCGTGTGTACCAAGATCCGCCACTTTACTCTGGCCTCCAACGACTTGATCTTTTGGTACAAAAATATATCCTTTGTTGGTTCAGTTGAGACGTGAAGGATCTAGTTACGTTGGACGTATGTGGTTGCTTGTCTGATCTTGTGGAAGCGCCTTCTTGCGCTGGCAGCCTCCTTTAATTAATGTCTCTGAAACTACACGAGCCACACGTATCCAATACTTGCCATAAGATGTAGGAAATTCTAAGTTCGGTAGTTTGATCACATCTTTCAAATATTGCGTGTTTAGTTTATGGGTAACGCGAGGTTATAGTTTTTCTTTGTTGTTTAATTTGTTTGTAAGTATGTTGTAATACTTCGTGAGATAGATGATTCACACTGGTGTTATGTACTTAGGAATCATTTAACCTAATAGATGCATTCGTCTAGACGAGCAACGTTTTTTATGGCATATAGAAGCAAGAAGGTTAAATATTGAAAGTGTTTTCATAAATTACTGTCCTTTAAAAAGTGCATTAAGTTTGTTTAATTACTAATTGGGCAAGGCATACATTAAATAATACTCCTGTCCTACAAACTAGGAAAACCTTTTATGCTTAACAGCATTGACCTGAAATTGCACTTAATATAAATACACTGCATGTCTTGCTACCTATCTCAAGAACTGATGACTCCCTGGAGATTGCCATCGATATATCACAGCCATATCATGTTACGCCTTATTACAAGTCGGCGCGCCAGATTGAAAAACGTCGCTGTGACATCACAGCGACGTAGCCTGTAGTTACATAACTACAGGCTACCTCTAGATCAAGTGTTTTATAGAAGCTATGAGTACAGTGCATAACTCGAACAAAAAATACATGGTCAGAGGGTTTAAATCTACGTATGCTTTGATTACTAATCGCGGGGCGGAGTGTGCCACCGGACGTACCACCACCAATCGTCGTAAGAATAATACGCATAATACATTCACTCTTTCTAACAAACTATGATCCCATCATTAGCTTGTTAGAAAGAGAAGTGTGTGAAGTAAATCTTATATTATAGGATTATTATAAAATTAACTTTTGAGTTTCATCAATCATAATCATAACTTAGTCTAATGTCGAGGCCACTAGTGGTACCCACCAGCCTAAAATTGTCAAAGGAAACATACACAAAACAGTGACCCCAATACCAAAAACCAACCAACTATTTTTAGCAAAACCATCACTAATCACGCAGTTATTTCGTCCCTTTTCCCAATAAAACGGATTGATCGGGCACTCCATTAATCTGCCAATGCCAAGGACAAATGTGATGGATGCCTGACACGACATTACCTATGTCCTAGCGACGCTATCAATCAACTGCCGCCCAGAAATATTGACCAACAGTGTAGTTATGATGTTATTCGCGACTATTATGGATTGGGTCCGTTTTATTCGACTTGGATCGCGTAGTGGGGAATTGATTTGTCTTCTGTGCTACTCGTAAATGAAGATTGTGATGATTGTGTCGGGATTAATATTTGTGGGTGTCAGTGGGTCTTGGGGGAGTCATCTATCTTTGTATGTTACTTATACATACCACGGTAACTGCCTCGTTGACTTCGAAGTTCCAAGAACAGTTCCAAGCGTGACTGCTAAGCTTGGGGCTTGATTCCTGGGTCGGACAAAATGGACTATTGAGGTTTTCCTTTCATAATTACTCTGTAACGGCTCGGAGTTCGGTAGTTGGTAATGTGACAACTCCCTTGCCTCAGATATTTTTTGTTTATTTTAAAATAAATACTTCTAGATTTATTAAAATCTATACTTCAATTCTTTGTTATACACAATAAATACACAAAGTAAATAAAAAGGAGTTTTGAGACGATAATTTTTAAGCTAACCCTTTCGAAGCGAGACCAAAAAAAATGGTTATTTATTACGTTTAAATTGTCTCACAACTAGACTAGATTTTGAAGACATTCTTGCTCATTTTTTTTGTAAATTTTTCAGTCTCAATTTTTGTGTTACACTACCTTCATCCTAGAATCATGATACGTCACGTAACATCCAAGTTATCGTCAGATGGGCCATAAAACAAATAGGAACGAAAGCACGCCACTGAAAACTTGTTCATATCTTGAAAGTTAACTAAAACTCCAAAGTGCATTATAACTTCCACCTGAGCGTAGTGGGGGGCTTTAATAGGGACATGTCTGAAAGCTTTTGAATCTTTCTGGAGTTAACTAAATATTATGCAGAATAATGAATTAAATTAGCAATTCATTAAGTATTTGCTATTGTAGTTTGTTGGCCTTTAGTTTGGTTTAAATTGGCATTTTGTTAGGCTTGGGTTTTCAAGTTGATGTGGTTTAGGTTCAATGAAAAGTTTTGAAATTATGGTTTTGATTTTTATAGTGACTTAGTTTGTGAAGTAAATATCAACTAAGAAAATTTATTCGAAGTATATTTTTATTAATTAAACATACATTAAATATGAAAAGTAAAAATACTTAAGTAATTAAAACAATATATATGTTACTGTAAAAGCCCGATCCACGGTAAATCCTAAGATTTTCCAGTAAATCCTAAGATTTACCAACTCTTAATGGTAAAAGTCCGAACCATTCTATGATCATCGTTTATTTCGGACTTTTACTATCATTCACTTGGTAAATCTTAGGATTTACCTCAAAGACACGGTAAATGTTGAGATAAACATTATCAATAGATAGGTAACGATTTGACTGATAGTACTTGATGTTTAATAATTACTCATAGGTACGTAAGGATTTGAATAATTATTAATTAAAATAATTGATTAAAAATTATGCATTATTCTGTAAGACTATGGACCCTATACTTAACACTAAGCTACCTAGAAACTTATGACTTCCTATGTGACCGTCAATACGGCTTTCGCCGAAATTGATCAGCTAGTGATCTTCTAGCGTGTACCATCCGTATCTGGAGTGAGGCCTAAGCCTTTGGGTATACAAACGACAGTACTGTTACTGAGAGATACATATCCAGTGCACGAACTAGTGGGTCACAGATCCAGTCTCTCCGAGTGGCTAAAATTTAGCGCTTGAATTTGTCCTTGGGGGCAGTCACTGAATGGGGCGATGCCAATTTGGTCAAATTCAATGCTGCTAAAACCCAGGCGTGTTTGGTTTTCGCTAAAATGAGACAATTCAGTCCTCCTCCTACTTTCCTGGGTGCAACCGTGCCGATAACCGAACATCTTGATCTTCTTGGTGTTACGTTGACGTCGACTCTCAACTTTTCTCCATAAAAGCTAGGAATCCTTGCAAAGGTGAGACAGTACTTCACGCCGGAACAGCTGCTCACACTTTATCAAACGCAAGTTCGATCGTATATGGAGTATCCTCTCATCTTTAGAAAGGATTTGCCCGATATCAATCAGCTTAAGCAAGCTGATTGATTTTATTAATTAAATGCAATTACTTCAAGCTCAAGCGCTTGAAGTAATTGAAAGGAGAGCCAATAGGATAATAGGGTAATGATGCACTCGTTGAGTCGAGGCTTCAAAGTCTTGAGCATCGACGCCGAGTCGTTAGCCTGTCGGTTTTCTACCGTTTGCATTTTGAGGAGTGTGCGTCGGAATTGCATAACCTAATTCCGCCTAGCACGTTCCATTTATTATATTTATTGTACGTATAGCCAAGGAGTGGAATGCCGGAGTCTATGTTTTCTGCAGCTACAACTCAGGAATCTTTAAGTCAAGAGCAAATAAGTTACTTCTAGGTAAGCGCGCTCCATCGTCGACCGCATCGTCGCTTTCTATCAGGTGAGATTGCGGTCAAGCGCGAACCTATCTACGATAAAAAATACCCAAAACCAACATTTACCAACCCTCACCGGTAAGATCTAGCATGTACCAAATTCTAATGGTAAAAGCCCGATTAAATCGTTTCTTTTTTACATATTCTTACATTTACCGACTCGTGTTGGTAAACCCTAAGATTTACTGGTAAAACCTAAGATTTACCGTAGTTCGGGCATTTACAGTAACATATACACTGAAGACTCTTACCTAAAATATCGTGTATGTAAGTCGGGAGTCCGTAATTCTGCGTCCAAAGCACGTATTTTTCACATGGGTGCCATAACTTATGTCAGCATTAAGCGATATTAATTACATATTTTTATAATTGACTTAGATGTACCTACTACATACAGGATCGCTCAAAAGTGCCACCGTGGCACTAGACCGCAAATGGTAACTAAAGAAAGACGAAGGTGTGTTTTCTCAGTAAAAGTCTTACACTCTTTGCCACTCCACCCAGAGTAGTAAAGCCCACACCTGTTCCTTCTTTACCTTCGTTCCAGGGCCCTAGAGTTCTCTTTCGACAGCTTTTATGCTAAGACACTAAACAATGACCGAATAATAAGCAATGTTAATAAACGTCAACGCAAAATCCACAAGATTTAATTCCGTTAAGAGAACAATTAAAATAAATAGCTAGGTCCACGTCCTCATATTTAAATGTCGTTCATAATGACCTTTTCCTTCCTCGTCTTAAGAAATTATTAACGAGAACTGAATCTTTACCTCATAACGTTTACGGCAAATTAATATTTTTTGTTAAAAACCGTCGTCATTAGAAACGGAAGACCATAATATTAAGCCGCGACTGAATTATTTACTTGGATAAAAAATTATTACATGAGGAAGGATCTTTTTTGTTGTTATTTTTGCTTCTTAACTGGTGTTTTTTTTTTAATGAAATGGTTTGATCATTTTTTTCAGTACACTTTCGGCTGTACTGCTTTCACATTCAAAATGCTGTGTTTTACACACATCTCCGTTTTTTTCTTATTGCACTAGTGAATTGTAGCTTCAATTTGTTTAGATTTTGTGTACTTTTTTTATCTAATTTCCAGGTGAATGATTGCTATCCAAACATGAATTTTTTTTTAATTTATATTTTTTGGTAAAAACCGTCGTCATTAGAAACGAAAGGCCATATTAAGCCGCGACTGAATTATTTACTTGGATAAAAAATTATTACATGAGGAAGTATCTTTTTTGTTGTTGTTTTTGCTTTTTAATTGTTTATTTTTTTGTAATTAAATGGTTTGATAATTTTTGTCAGTACCGTTTTGGCTGTATTGAAAAAATAAATTGCAATCTGCTTTCACAATCAAAATGCTGTGTATTTTATACACATCTCGTTTTTCTTATTGCACTAGTGCATTGTAGGTACAAGTAAGTGTTCTACAATTTGTTTAGATTTTATGTATTTTTTTTTTCAGATGAATTATTGCTACCCAAACATGATAATTTTTTAAATAATAGTTTGTGAGCATAATGTGTAAATGTTTGTCATTTCTTCACTTAATTGGTTTCGATGTTAACTCGGTACACTTGTAGACCATATCCTGTATTAACACCTAAGATATTTTAAATCTAGGAACTATGTCTTCTTGGAATAATTTTCTACTATCACGAGGACCGCTGTCAGCAGCTAGTTATTATTAATTCTATCTTTTTGTTTACGAGAAAGCCCTGTATAATTTGCTTTCATTCGTCGGATCTCAGCCGTCCAATAATCATAGCTTGACTTCCATTGTTCAGAAAACAACAAAGGTTGAATATTATGCCTTTTTGATCTCCAACCCTTGACAAAATTCTCTTTCATATAAATCTCAAAGATAAGTACCTATACTTATGTAGGAATATTTCTTTGTGTGCGTTTTCGCTACCAGTTTTCTGCACAATTTATGACAATGATTTATTTGAAATTGTTTTGTTCAATGCAAAGTAAATTAAATTTCCGGCAGAATTAACTTATTATTACACCAGCTTCAGCCAGCGGCTTTGCTCGCTTGCAAACAGGGTTTGTTCATACAAACTTTAGACACCTTGTGTCACCCTCTTAAAATTCAGAATTTGTGCTCGTTTCGTTATAAATGGAAGTATTGTGCAAAATTTTACGTTTCTAAGCCGGCCTAAGTTTCGGCTGTGTATTGATTGATACGTTAGTCAATCTTTTTCTCCTATTATAATTATATTAGTTAGATAAGTTGTTTACAAACTCAAGAAAATAACGACTCTAACTGGCAACTACCCTAAATGATCTCGGAGGACACGGAAGAGAAAACGGTGATGCGACCCGCTTGAGTAGAGCACCGCCTTGTCCTCGTGAGGGCGATCAGCGGCACCGACCTCTCGCGAGCACTAAGAGAGGATTTTCTAAAATTCACCACCTAAGGGGATAACCCAGTGGTCCTAAGTTTGTATAGAGAACCTTGAATGCAGTCAAAGCTGCTGGCAAAAGCTAGTAAATATACAACCTACCTACGTATTTAAATCTTGACAAACTATTCTATATTTTACAACAAGATAAAGAAATAATCGTAAGCTAGTTTCAGGTTTCTTTACCGCTCCAAACATGATAAGAAATCGATTAATTTTTCATAACACTTACTTCTCCATATACTAACCAAACACACGAATTCCAACAATATCTTCAAAGCTTTACAAAAACAAACTACTAGAACGCAATATTTTACCACCCATTTCTAAGTTCCAATAAGAGGTTCCCCGCTTCAGTCCCAATAAACGGTGCCACCCTGTAGAGATCGCAAATTGGAAACACTCCGTATACACACTGAAGTACATACGTGCACACTTGTGGTATATATGCTTCGTGTACAGATAATAACCATAATTAGAGCCTGATTACTCAAAATGAGCCAACACTGTTGTACGTGGATGTACCTATTATGGTTGAAACTTGGTTAGAGTTGTGTATGGTGGACTAGTTACAATTACGAGTATGTTTAGTCACTTATTCAATATTTGGGAATTAAGCTCTCACTCCACTCAGAGCGCGGAAGTTATGTGATGATACCTACCTCAAAAAATATTTAAATCTAATTGTCGTCATGCTTTATATTTTCTCTACGATGCTTTATCATTCCAATTAGATGATGAAAAATTGCATATCATCATCTGCCTAGCCTTTTCCCAACTATATTGGGGTCGACTTCAGTCAAGCCGGATTTAGCTGTATACCAGTATTTTATGAGGAGCGGCTGCCTACCAGACCTCCACAACCCATTAACTGGGGTACCACGGTACTTCATGGCAAGACTGGAATCAGATTTACTGGCTTCTGACTATCCGTAACGACTGCCAAAGATCTACAAATGATAGCCGGGACCAACGGCTTAACGTGCTTTCCGAGGCACGGAGGAAACTCGTTATGTTAAGATGGTCACCCATCCACAGACCAACCTAGGCAAGCGTTGCTTAACCTTGAAGATCGACCTGTGCGGCTGTTATTATCTAGCCACGAGCTCTTCCTCCATATCCTCGAGTAAATTAACTGGAGCTGAGTATCCAGTAACAGTTTGTTTTACGTTAACGCGATCGAAACGTTCGGTGCTCTGATTGGCCAGCTCCAAGCTTTTAACCAATCAGAGAGTCAAACGCGGTAAACGTTTCGATCGCGTTAACGTAAAAAAAGCCAGCACTCAGCGCACTAGAAAGCATTGTATGTCCCGAGTTCGATCATTGCAAGTTTTATGAAATTTCAGTGTAAGCTGCTATGGTTAGGAAAGTTGTTTTACTTTAGTTAGTTATGATTATGAACATGCTCAACATACTTTAATATCAAATTTTGATGTTCAAGCTCAACAACTGCAAATTCGTAATTCAATCAATCTGGGGTTTGTCTTTGACTAATGAATTTTTCCTCAACATTTTTGGACACCTGTTTAAGGAATTTAATCACATAATGAATCTACTTCCATTTACTTCAATGTTTATATTTCGTAGTAATCTGTACGATTGCCATGACATCAATGTGTTCAGTACTATAAAGTACCTATCCCAGGGGAACCTACTGTGCTATTTCCAAAACATGGTCTACTCGTGTGCCAAATTTTATTTAAAACCACGGTCTCTCTTTCAGGCTCAAATAGCCTGAAAGAGAGACATACATGCAATCATACAAACTTCTTCGTCTTCTTTTCGTGTCGATGCACTCATTTCAAACTTCTTCTGACCAGAATTTGGCAACCACACCGCACCCTGGACAGCTAGCACTCGGTAACGCAGAGTCTAGCTGACTAATCTTTTCACCACGATGTCACAAACTCAAACATACTGCCTTTATAATATCAGTGTGATGTGAATAAATCAGCAGGTACATAAACCATATAACATCTGATTCCAAAAACTTCAACAAATATTAAAACCACACCACAAAATCCCAGTTCAAAAATAATGAAATGGACTCGATGTCACTACCAACTGCCAACGGTCTATTTCCATTAGCGGGCAGACAGTCCGCACAATGGTAAGCAAGCTGTTAGAGCATAATGAAGGCATTGTACGTACGCCGTCCCGCGAATGGATGACGTCATTATATGCAACCTCTTGCCGACTCAGCTGTGCTGCCACCAACGTGATATATCGCCACCAAACTCGATTTATTAGTGTTTTGTGCCCGATTGTAGGAACAGTCTTATTATTCGATTAGTCAGATCGGATATGTTGGGCAGATTTCTACGGAAAAGAGAGAATGGTGCCGGAAAGGCGAGGTTCTCTATGACGGTTTTGTTTAGACAGTAGACTGTCTAAAAAAAAACGAGAAGATTTATAGGTAGGTTTCAGTAACATTTTCCTGTAGACCTTTTGATATTATTTTCCATAATGAATTTTATCAATTTCTTCTTCGCAAACAAAATCCTATCGAAATTCTCTGCGCGAAAAGGTATTCCAGACCAAAAATCTTCCGTATCATAATTATCGGTTAAGAGCTCCCACACCAAACTGCGATGCGATACGATATGACGCCGCATCGCAGAAACATGTGATGCGAATTGCTGAGATGCGGTTTTGTGTGGCAAAGCATCGATTCACGTGACCATACAACGTGCGATGCGAATCAAAGTTTTTAAACTATGTCCTGCGTGCTTTTAGATTTTTTCGCACCGCGGTTTTGTGTTTAAACTCTTAAGTCTTTTTTTATGAGCCTCTTTCCAACTTTCGCGAGGCCGCGCTTCCTCTTGCCAGTTCTGGCGGAATCTGTCCAATTCGTCTTAAATAAACAAAAATATGACTTAGAAAAAAATATCAAATTCTCTAATACTTTGTCATCATGGCTAACTTCCTCCAAGCTTCAGACCCTAAGATGCGAGAGCGTAGTGGCTGTCAAGCTTTCAAGATAAATCACTTCTTGTTAAATTTATTGGCACATGGTCTCACTCTGTCGAGACATTGAACTTTCTACAAGTTGGCTTCAAGTTATTTAATTCAGTTCTTCATGTCTTTCAAAGATAGGTGCCTAAAGTTGTTATATCTCATCAAGGTAAGATGGTTTTGGTTGTGTGTGTGCATACAATTGGAGCAGTGGTGGCCCAGTGGTGACTTACAAGTTGTAAGTTGATGTTGTCGGGTTCGAACCCAACCAGGCGCATTACTTTGTGTAATGTATTTCATCACCACTGCTGTCAAATCGGTGAAGGAAAACATCGTGAGGAAACCGGCATGTCTTAGAACCAAAAATTCGAAGACATGTGACATCCACCAATCAGTACTGGGCCCGCGTGGTGGACTTCCTCCTACCCACTCCTAGAGAGGAGGCCTGAGTCCCAGCAGTGGGAACATTATAAGGCCGATAATGCTAATGCCAATAATACAACTCGCCGTTCGAACGTCCAGCAGGGATGAAACCCAAACCAATGGCGCTTTACGTTTCATATGGGTAGGGATGTCCGCAAATGCACGGGGCTCAGCTGGGCCAATTCCTGCTAGGGCTAAAGAAATGTTCGAAAGAGTTACCTTTACCTTAGAACGCAAAGAGCAACTGGAAAAACACAGGGGTGTTTTAATTAGTAAAATTCTGACATGTCCTCTCACTCCATCCAGTCTGTCCACTCTCAGCTAGAGAAGCTATTCATTAATTTCCAACATCGAAAAAGGTTCACTATTATTGTATTTCTGTGTGCAAAAACTCGAATAGTTTTTAAGTTATCATCTCCAGATTCTATACCTATAGATATTAGACTACAAGCTTATTATTATTAAAAATTAACTAGTTTATGGTATGAGAATAGTTCCTGCCAAAGAATATCGTGGTGACTAGTTACTAGGTCGAGGTGGTGGTCTAGGCTATAGGTAATTAAAATACAGGTATTCAGATGTATTGCGCTGTATTTGAATAAAAAGGATGAAAATTTCAAAGTTGTTGGGAGGAAGTTTAGTTATAGTCTAAGAGCTAGCGGCCCGCAGACCTTCGGTAAAGTATAAAAGCTGTAAGTTTCTCAATGTATGTCCCCAACACAGGTAAGAACGAATCCCGTCTATGTAACTTGGGTCGCGGTGGCTTTCGCAGGTATCAGGTAATAAAGGTGTGTAAAATTGTGTGTTAGATTTGGTAAAATATAAAACTCAGTTTTTACATATTTTACTTATAATAATCCCAAAAGTCATCTTGCCGAAAGCCAGACACTTCGTACGGTTCCAACCCTCTGCCAGACACCCTTAAAGTATATTTAATTGTTACTATACTTACGGTATAGTATAAAAGCTGCAATTTATATATGTTATTTGGATAACTATAAAATAATGTTTTTTCAATAGCCAGACAGTTTCTGTGGTTCCTCTATGTTGCCAGACACATAAAAAGTCTAATATAGGTGCGAGCGCGAGGGATATATTAGTCAGCGGGTGCGACTGAAATAGCGCGTTCGGTCCATTGCGACGTTTTAGAGCCTGCGCGCACTAGCGATTTAAGTTGGCCGATAGTTTGATCGGTCAGAGTATCAGTATAGAGTTTTAATCTTTCCAGTGCGCGCACTGCCATATAACTCTATACTAATCCTCTGACCGATCAAACTATCGGCCAACTTAAATCGCTAGTGCGCGCAGGCTCTTACTGCGCATCAGCTGTCATTTATTGTGTATTATGTGGTGAATAGTCATACGTACAAGATGCGTTTTATTATTGTTTTGTTCAGTTTATAAAATAATAATAAGGGAAAATCAGTGTGATCATGGAAGGACAATTAATTTGTTTTCTGTGTAAGAAAAGTGATGGAAAAATAATATTGTTTTCTGAAGGAACATTAAAAAAATGACAAACTATTTTAAAGGCGAGGAAAATACACAACCTCAAATATAACAGCGTTATTTTACCAAATGAATATACAGACGGTAGTTATCAGCGCGAATGTTATAAAATATTCACAGGACTGCATAGCCAATATTATTCTTTAGAACCGATAATTTCAAAAATAAAAAAAAGTGTTAAGAATCAAACAATAGTGTAATTACAGACGATTCATCTGCTACCACGCCATTGACACTTGAATTAACAACAAAGTCAACACCCGAACCTCCAACAACATCAGACCATAGTTCATCTTCTCAATCCACGGAACCACAACCTTCAACTTCTCAAGAACAGTCTCATTCACCACCTTCATTTACAGAATCTTTCTCAATATCACAACCAACCTTTGATTATGAATCAGGAGCATCACAATCTACATCTTATCCAGAAAATCCGGATGTTTCAGCATCACATGTAAGTGAACATGATGATGCAAGTCAGGGTATAAATATCCAGGCTGAGAGTGATGTTCATATTAAAGATGCTGTAAACATTTGTATATTTTGCAAAAAAGAAAAGAAAAAAGTACGATCAAAAATGCTTCCACTCCACGCAGCTGATACAAACCATTTTAAATCTAGTGTCATACCTATTATTGAAGATGTAGAAGATTATCATGAGCTGTTTATTACTTTGACAAATTTATCTGCTTCAAAAGTTTATTATCATACTGATTGTAGAATTAATTTTAACAACAGTGTAGCTTCTAAAAAAAAACAAGTAGTAAAAGTGAGTGGCATCATCATCGAGAATATCACAGAATAGTTTTTAATGAAATCAGTAACATCATCGAGGACGACGTAATGAAAAAAGGACGCTGTTATTTAAAGGTATATTTACATGAACTTTATGTTGACTCACTGGAATTTTTTTTTAAAGAAAATTCCGTTGAAATGAACGTCACATTCACAGCACACCACTTTGAAGAAAAAATTTTAATAGTGTTCTCGAAACATGTGAAATTTTTTATTTCAGTCGCACCCGCTGACTAATATATCCCTCGCGCTCGCACCTACATTAGACTTTTTATGTGCCTGGGAACATAGAGGAACCACAGAAACTGTCTGGCTATTGAAAAAACATTATTTTATAGTTATCCAAATAACATATATAAATTGCAGCTTTTATACTATACCGTAAGTATAGTAACAATTAAATATACTTTAAGGGTGTCTGGCAGAGGGTTGGAACCGTACGAAGTGTCTGGCTTTCGGCAAGATGACTTTTGGGATTATTATAAGTAAAATATGTAAAAACTGAGTTTTATATTTTACCAAATCTAACACACAATTTTACACACCTTTATTACCTGATACCTGCGAAAGCCACCGCGACCCAAGTTACATAGACGGGATTCGTTCTTACCTGTGTTGGGGACATACATTGAGAAACTTACAGCTTTTATACTTTACCGAAGGTCTGCGGGCCGCTGGCTCTTGCTCTATTAATTGATCGTTCAATAATTCATTTTTCAGTTCGAGTGTAATACAGAAAAGATTGTAAAACTATACTGGACTCAAAGAAGACTAACACATTAATTTTCTGGTTCAGCGACATTAGGTGCTAGTGGCAACTTCTTCAAAATGCTCCCAAAAAGCTCCTGCATTTTGTCCAGTTCTGGTTTGAAAACTGTGACCATCGATTCTACTTCTCGGAGAAATTTTTCTGTACCAAGATTCTCTCGTTCGTTTGCCTCCCTCAAAGCAATAGCCATATCTTGTAATCTTTGAACTTCAAACTCTGTGGGTGCTTGTGATTCTGCCCAAATTTCATCAAATTTTGTATATCTCTTGTCAATGACGGCCCTTTCTGTGTATAAACTTTTTTTTTTAATGAATGATGATGATTCATCGAAAAAATGAGAACCTGAGTTTTTATTCTCAAACACAATCTTTAATTTTGTTTCATCGTTTTTTTCCATTTCTGTGTCCATTTTGTAGAAAGTAATGATTTCACTAACGACTGGTCATTGCAGTTAAGTTTCGCAGAATTTCGAAGCCAATTAGTGAACAATCGCGTAAATTTATAAATTAATATTCGATATAAAATTTACTTATTTCCGTCTACTTGTACATGACAATAATTTGATGATTCTTCAACTTGAATTTCAATTCGTCATCAATAGCATTTGTGACGTGATGGTTCTTAGTGACAGTAAAAAACTGAATTTGACAGACTTCAATATCTTTTTTCTTTTACTGCATTGAAAGTTGCATAAATAGTCTTTGGTTGTACTATAGGGCTTGCTATTCTTACTAATTTTCAATATTTCTATTTAAAATTTTAGAAATCCGAAATTAACTGATTGTTCGTTGTCCTGAACCTAGGCCAGAAGTACCCTTTTTTGAAGAAAAATCATTAGATGATCACATGGTGAAGAATACAGTCTTCACCATGTTCTCCGGGTGGTCTGCACAATGCAGACGAAAACCCGCACGTTTCTTCTGCGCCAATCGAAAACACCTCCCGAACTGGCCATGTCCGGTAAAGACCTACATCACACAGAAGATAAGGACTGTGGCGCCTATTTAACCATTCCTCAAAAAGAGTACTTAACGCCAAGATCGTGGCATGCCTAAGAACTGTGTTCCCTTGGGCGGATTTCCTATACTACTTCATGCGGCGCAGAACGATTTTTCTTTCAAAAATGTTGTAATTTTGGGGGTTCATAATTCGCATATACGCGCAAAGGGTTAATAATAATTTAACGACGCCTAGCGATAGAGCTACGAACTACTCTAATGCTACGAGCTACGAAATAAACACGGTGCTACGCGTTCGTAGCGACTAGCTTATACCGTAGCAAGCAACGACATCTTTCCTTCAACCGTGGAACTAAAACGAGCGTGGAACACAATTTCATGCTCGAAGCTAGCTGAAACCGCCGAAAGTATATGTATAGTCGTCTTACAACTTGTTCGAGAGATGGCGCTGTACTTAAAAATGCAGTAATATCTTTGCCAACGAGTAGATGGAACGACTATAGAACTACCAACCCTCAGTTCAGCTAACCCTATTGAATGAATTTTTCAAAAAGTGTCCATTCAATAAAGTTAGACTAACTAAAGGGGTTGTTTTGAATGACATTTGTTGTATTCATGACCTTAGTGAGTATAATTCAATTCAAATTTTAATCAACATACAACTACACAATAACCTAAAAAAGAAAATAAAATTAAGAAAATTTGAATATTTTAGTTGCAAGAAACTCCCGGCGGTCTTTAAGGTTACGCGCGACCGCTTTAGTTTCAAATAGTCGCGTGCCCGCTTGAAGGTTAAAACATTCAGCACAAATGACCACATCTCTTCATTTTTACTTAGAAATTATATTTTTTACAGCTTTAAGACCTAGTACACTTAATTACCCTAATTAGGGGTAAGGACCCAATTATCAGCACTTTAAGAGTTAGTCTTAACTTAATCCCGTTTATCTCATTTATAAATACTCGTTCACCCGTTATGACGAGTTTGCTAGTTTTAATATTTAATCAGAAAGATGATATTTGAAAAAAAGAAAGGTTTATCTTTATCCAATTTCTTTTTAGATGGGTAAGAGTAAAAAATGACTATTGCACCATTTACTAGCACCATCACCACCAATTACAAGCATACAGAGAACCAATTAACAGCACTGTGATAGTGGTATTGAAATTATATGAAATAAAAACGATATTTATCAATAATTATAATCTTTTTTATAAATTGTCGTTTGTGTACTTTTTTTCTTTCATTTGGTGTATTTACTTCCTTTGGTTTCATGGTAGGTGGGTCTGAAAAAAGGAAAAATGATGAAATGCTACGTGAACCAAATTATCAGCATGCTTTTGATCCATTATCAGTACTTTGCTGCCAAATTGCAAATGCGGTTTCAGCAGCATGCTAAGATTTGTATTCCGAAGACATATAAACTACCTTTACCAAAAAAATAGTGAATTCTATCTACCTAAGTATAAAATAACACAGTTTTTAATAAAAAAAATATATGGAACTAGTGTTTACGTAATATTTATCATTTATCAGCTCCAGTGCTGATAGTTTAGAATTTGTAAAAAATTTGATCCATATATCAGCACCACATTTTTTACCAATATATTACCATAACATCAAACTATTAATTTCAAATTATCCTCATAAACTATATAAGAAATCAGAGAAATCAAAGAAAGAGAAATCAAAAGTTTCAGTATAAAGCCCTTAAAAGAACTAAAATATTATAAAATATAAACACGTGAATTTACCTTCGATCACAAGGAACAGGCAAAAATAAGAGCAACTGCTGAACACGAACGTTTCTTCACTAAATTACCGCCAGTTTGAAGTTGGAAAGTATTATTATTTCTAGAAGTAGGATTCTAAAAACATCTACTTATTTATCTATTAAAGTGATAACCCAAATTATTTGATGAAAACCTTACAATTGTACTATTTATGCGGAGTGCTGATTATTTGGTGCAGTGCTAGCGTTTGGGTTATTTACCCTATATGCATAAAGGCAAACGTTCGTGTGGATATTTGTATATTTGTTACTTGACGCTATTCCAGGAATTTCAGTGCATAGGTAGACCATGGCCTGAAATGGCATTTTTTTTTTGTTTAGTTACGTGGCGGAGCTGGGCGTACCAGACATTTACTGACTACCCACTCCTATTCCTTCTTGCCTTTGTTCTAGGCTCTTGAAGTGCACTTTCACATAACCGATGTCCCAAATAGGCTTCGAGCCTGCGGGGGCCCTACTATTTACCTACATCTCCTTGAGGCACTTCGCGTCGTCAACGTCTTGGGTTTGGTCCGGACGGCTGCAAGTCTATCCTGTAATAGCATGTTATAAACTTTTATTCCTGGGCACATATATTCTCTTGGAATAACTTTTTACCATCACAGAAGTTAGTTTAATAATAATATCAACTTGATACTTTTACGCGTTCTGGAAAAAAGGATCTAGACAGACAGATGGAGATTGATGAGATCATAATCACAAAGGTAGTTTATGTCTTCCTTTAAGGTAAGGAGCCATAAAAAATACAAGTCCTTTATATGTAATATCATTAAAATGAGAGAAGGATTAGTGTCGGCAACGGTTCGATAGTCGATGATCGATTTTTTGTTGGTGAAAAATGGAACACACTGATAACAATAGTGGAACGCACACGTCCTACAACATAACGAGTTTCCTCCGTGCCTCGGAAAGCACGCTAAGCCGTAGGTCCCGGCTGTCATTTGTAGATCTTTGGCAGTCATTACGGATAGTCAGAAGCCAGTAAATCTGACTCCAGTCTTGCTATGAAGTACCGTGTTACCCCGTGCAGTAAATGGGTTGTGGAGGAGTCTGGTAGGTAGCCGTTCCACGTAAAATACTGGTATTCAGGTTGCAGGCTTGACTGGAAGCCGACCCCAATATAGTTGGGAGAAGGCTAGGCAGATGATGATATCGGTCCAACAAAAAGTCTGACGCGGGCGGGTAGCGTAAATAAAAGATTCCGTTTATTACCTATTCCATATAAATTGTCAGTCGTTGCGATATAAATGAACCACTTAAAGGGCATTATGTCACAAACAATGAGCCTGGAGATAGTCTCCATAAATGTCACTGGTGCCATCCACAGATATCGCTGTGGACATCTCGTATCTACCTACTTAATAAGGCCTGTTTCCATGGAAGTTGTCAGGAGAGGAAAGGAGAAAGGAAGATAAAAAATAAAACACAAAAAATCTACACTAATATAATAAAGAGGTAAAGTTTGTTTTTTTGTTTGTATGAGGTAATCTGTGGTAGTACTGGTCCGACTGCAAAAATTTTTTCACCAATAGAAAGCTGCTGTATTTCTGAGTGACATAGGCTATATTTTGTGTACGCGGGCGAAGCTGCGGGCTAAAGTTAGTATAAGATAAGAGAACATAATCTCAAAAAAAAAATAGTATGGTATCTACTGCAGTATTTTTTGTTTTAGAGCCTTTAAGGTTCTACAGGCATAAGATAACCCAATACCAAACTTATTAATTTAAATTAATTGGGATTTATTTGAGATTCATTACGCTAAACGACAATTTTTTTCATAAAACCAATTACCTACTACACCTAACCTAACCTTTGTGTAAGACAGTTCACAGTAATTGTTATTTGTAATAATATATGTAGACTTTGTTTATGGCCCTATAGTTGTTTCACTTCAATGTATTTTGTAAAGAAATAGAAACTTCACTAACCTTGATATTAAATAGAAATTCATTAATTATTACTACTTTTGGGTTGCTATCTTTCTGAGAATATGACTATGAAAAACTCAATCTATGATTCTTGATATCTCTCCTATATTGTTCAAAAATTAGATTTGTCTCTGTTGCGATAGCAAAATTGTGTTTGTTACTGAACAAGTTTCATAAATAAACACTTTATTAGGTGTATTGTGTGGGTGATAGACGTGCGAGTAAGTACACGGACTTGTGGCTCGACAACCTTTTTCGCCTGTGTGTCACCTTAAAAACGCGTACTTTAAAATTGCCGCACAGGTTCGCCGGCGATCCAACCTGTTTGAAATCTTACTCGTAGCTCGTCTCGGCTCGTACGTGTGGCAGCGCTGCGAGCCGGGAGCCGCCACTTTGTTTTGCCTGTCCGTGGATGCACAACACTTGTGGTGTTTGATGTTTGTGTAATTTTAAGTGGATGATAGACGTACGAACTTAAAGTACGCGGTTTTTAAGATTGTGAACTTACTCGGCTCGACATCGGTGACACACGTGAAGCTTGCTCATACTATATCGCGATGTCGTCGAGAGAAGAAGCTTTGTGTTAGTTGGGAATTTTATATCATACTAGCTGTCCCCTGCGGTTTCACCCACATTTTTCGTTACTGCTCCGCTCCTGTGGGTCGTAGCGTGATGGTATATAGCATTCCTCGATAAATGGGCTATCTAACACTGAAAGAATTTTAAATCGGACCAGTAGTTCCTGAGATTACCCCCTACATACAAACTTACAAATTTTACTTCTTTATAATATTAGTATGCCTAGGACCGGTCGCTGTGGCGACGCTTAGGGGAGGCCTATGTCCAGCAGTGGACGTCTTTCGGCTGAGATGATGATGATGATGAATATTAGTATAGACTACGTTTTAAAAACTAATAAAAAAGGACGAAATTGACAAGTGTGGTAGAGTTACATGAAGAGAAGGCGGCTCCCGGCTCGCAGCGCTGCCACACGTACTTACGAGCCGAGACGAGCTACGAGTAAGATTTCAAACAAGGTTGGATCGCAGGATAACATGCGCGGCAATTTTAAAGTACGCGTTTTTAAGGTGACACACAGGCGAAAAAGGTCGTCGAGCCACAAGTCCGCGTACTTACTCGCACGTCTATCACCCACTTTAGTTAATATTGGTTTACTGCGCAAATGCCTAATCATTTAGTTTAGAAAATTCTCAAAATGAGAGATTTCCGAATTTATTCCCATGAACTGCGAACAGAATTAATAGAAGGTTTTCGAAATAATCCTTGCCTTTGGAAAATTAGAAGCAATGATTACAAAAAAAAACAATGACAAAAATATGAAGTTTCAAGCATACAATAATTTATTAAAAATTATACATCAAATCTTTGTATGTTCCACCAGTTATCAAAAATCGTAATTTGACACTTAAACGTTCATGCGGTGAAATAGCTTCTCTCATGCAAGTATCTTGTTTGGCTATAATTGGTCAAACTAAACGCAAAAGTTCTTCATACATCGGTTCAGGCATTCTGAAATAATTATGGAAATCTTCCTTCTCTTCAGGTAACTCTCTTACTAAATTCACATGCGATAAACGCTCTCTTTTCGTAATCCAGTGCTTTACCCACACTTGTCGATTTCGTCTTTTTTTATTAGTTTTTAAAATGTAGTATGGTATAATTCCCAACTAACACAAAGCTTCTTCTCTCGACGACATCGCGATATAGTATGAGCAAGCTTCACGTGTGTCACCGATGTCGAGCCGAGTAAGTTCACGATCTTAAAACCCGCGTACTTTAAGTTCGTACGTCTATCACCCACTTTAACAATGATTTATTTAATCGAAATTTATACGGGTTGTTAAAACTACTAGAAATTGACACGTTGAATTATGAATATAAACTAAAGCTAAGGTCGTGAGATGGTTTAACATAATTTGAGAAAGCATAATTAGGAATTTAAATAAATTAACTATGTAAAGTAACAAAGGTATGTAGTAAACAACTATCTAAAATAAATAATACATTAGCAAAATAGTTATTTAGTAAAACCGCATGAGATGGTTAAACATAATTAAATACGTAAATTAGATACTTAATTTCTTAACATTAAAAAAAATGGTTACGTAGTAAATTAGTTATGCAAAATAGACAACTATCTAAAATAACTAACACATTAAAAATGACTTAATTATGAATCGGGAGGTTCTTTTTTAAAGTAGGTAATCATCCAATGACTTCTCCCACTCTAGAGTGATCGTACTTCTACTGACTAAAACCACCCGAATTTTTTTAACAAATTATAATCGTGCTCATCGCACAAACATTTGTCTTGGGTGGGATTCAAGGCTACGAGCTTCGGCATAGCAGTCAAGATCATTAACCAATAGACCAACAGGCCATTCAAGAAAATTATTGCGAAAGAAGATGCAGAAAAATCGTAAAAGACAACTTTTCAGAAAGAATATACTTAAAGGTAGCCTTTCGAACCGAGCGTCTATAGCTATAGCGTCAGTGCCGCCGCGACAGTAATGAACGTATATATAAAATTGAAGTTTAGTAATAGTCACATTATATTGAATTTTGCCTGGACCTGCGCGGCTTCAATGACGTCACTGACGCGGCGTCACTGACGCTGGGTTCGAAAGTCGTTCCCTAGAATTTCATACATTTGCATAGAACATCTATCTGTCGCTCTGTCGCGGCGTCACTGACGCTATAGACGCTCGGTTCGAAAGCCTACCTTAAGAAAGGAGCGGGTACAAATTAGAACTTTATAACGTATTTTTTCTGTACATTGTCGTCACTAAAAACGTGATAAAAATAAAAGTTGAAGAATGGAGAATGAATGAGAGAAACGTCGGAGTAAAAACGAACGGATTCTGTAAAGATTTCAGCATAATGGGGGTAAAAATAACGTCGTCAAGGTGGACAGGAGAAAGGGACTCAAATATCATGGGCAAATATCATGGGCTAGAATTAAATCACTATTGATGTTAAGAAAGCTAGCATGCAGAATAATTTTCATCCCGAAACTATGTTCCCTTGGGATAATTTTCTACTATCACTCGGGTAAACGGCTGGCAGCAGCTAGTTATTAATTTCTCTTTGTTCGTGATCAATTTTTTTTTATTTGCTAAAGTATTCAGCTAAGTCCGGCTTAACTGGAAGCCGACCCGAATATAGTCGGGAAAAAGGCTACATACTTGTATATAATGATGTAGATTATGAAAGTAATACAGAATGATTAAAAATAAGTTGCATGTTATAGAAAAACTAAACGATTAAACAGACAAACGTGGAGTGTGGCTTTGTTTAAAACTATGTCCAAATAGAAGTTTGAAGTTCAGATATTGGGTCAAGTACAATACAAAAATAGTTTAACAAATTATAACTTAGGAAACTATGTTATTTTAAACTCGTAAAAGGAGCCGCGGTTACAACAATATTGACCTGAAAAGTTTCTTGAGGTTTTGATTAAATTCTGAGAGCGCTGTTACCATCAAATTCCCAATTCTGCCAACTAATAAAACTACGGTTAGAGTTAAGTTAACATCGTACTATCTATCTATATAAAATAAAAGGAGAAACTGATTGACTGACATATCAATGCTCAGCTGAAACGAGTGGGCCTTTACCGTGAAATTTTTTCACAAGGTTTTCGCATTACTCGTTTACTGGCACGTTTTCGTGTCACGGAGCTAGTGGTTAAGACGTAGGCTAGCACTAATAGAGGATTTTCCTAAATTGACTCCTTAAGGGAATGAAACGGGAGTCTTAAGTTTGACTCGAGTAACCTACTTTTACGCGGGTGAAGCTACTGACAGAATCTAGTATAAGGTAAAAAGAGAAATTGACTGACTGACATATCAACGCCTGTGCGTTGATTTTGACTGTTCAAAACTACTAGGCCTAGGAGCGTGCAATTGTGCACAAGACGTTGGCGAGCATTAAGAAAGTATTTTATAAAATTCACTGCCTAAAGGGATAAAACGGAAGTTCAACATTTGAATGGCAATGACAATTACATATCGCGGGTCTCAAACCATAGGGGCGTATGCACAAAACCCCTACTTTTCAGGAGCGACAAAAAACTTAATAACTTTTTTCGTGGTTAAGGCAGCTTGTTGAATTTTTGCATGTAACTATATATTTACACTGTAGTTAATATAGGGTGTTTGATTTTAAATTATTTCCTCTGTAACACTTGTTTTCGGTTGATACATCTATTTGGCATGACGACTAAACGGTAAAACTCCGTAAAAATTCACCCAAAAATACATAGATTTTGCGGACGTAAAATCCATCTCATTAAATTATTAATATTTTTACCAGTATTTATTTTTACTTAGTTGATGACCTTAAATATTGCAAATTAGGAATGAGAACCTATCAAAATGAACGTTATTTACGTGTTTTTTAAATTTCTTACGCCTGTATGGCATGCCATTAATATTACGAGGTGGTTGAATTCAGAGTAGATGTATAAACCAGTTTTGTTGTACAATCTAGAAAAAAACGAAATGGTAGTAATTACACAAAGTTTTCTAAGTAAAAACGTATATAGAATGTTCCATGCATGTTTTAACTTCTTTCTTACTGGGGCACGTCATGGTGGTAGATAAATGCCCCTCTTTGAATAGTGGCTGGAGAAACGTCACGGCGTCCTCACCTTCCACATGACGCATGTCCTCAATGGACATGGTAAGCTCGGGAGGAACAGGCACCTGATTCGGATGGAAGAAGCGCACGGTTACCATTGTGTGGACCGCTTGGAGGACATAGTGGAGCATACAGTGGAGGTGTGTCTCGCTTGGGCAGAGCTCCGACGTTTCTTTGTGTGGGCGATCGGCACTGGCGATCTCTCGCACCAGACCCTGGTGTAGGCCGTGGTCCACAGCGAGGGGGAATAGGTACCAGACGCTTCTTTATGCGACGTTGTAATGTTGGCAAAGTGGGCGGCCGCAGGCACGAGAGAACGAACTCCAACTTCAAGTCATCATAGACAAGGTAACGAGCAATGGGTAGTTCGCCACCCAGTCGTCCCCGAGCTCGAATTGTCGATGGCGCGAAGTGTTCCACGCGTGCCTGGGAGACATGTCAGCGAAGCCTATTGGAAATATGCGTTAACTTCCGATTGAAAAACCGTGATTCTGGAATTCAAACGACAACTGACGGAAGTGTCAGACGTTTACTGACTAAAACCCACTCCTGTTCCTTCTTGGTCTACGTTTTAGGGCCTCAAGGGTCACTTTCACGTAACCCATAACCCCAGTAGGCTTCGACCCTGCTGGGCCCCTACGATTTGATGACATCTCCTTGAGGCGCGCGTGGAACACTACGCGCCGTCGATGACTTGGGCTCGGTCCGGACGGTTACCGGATAACCGGGCGTCGTGCTACCTGCTCGCTGTCCGCAAACATACGGTGGCTGGAAATCGGGGTCGGGATCCCGGCAGCTGCGGCGTGAGGGTAATTCCCTCACGCGTGCGGCCGCCTCATTCCCCAGCAATACTGTTTCGCAGGCGGCGATCAACTGTCATTTCGTTTCACTCTGCAATGGTCCATTGGCTGTACCATGGCCCGGCCGGCGTGATTAGTCGCTGCCCAAACGGAGCACACCTTTAATAATAGTCCTCCAGATCGAATTTCGATTACGATGATATACGAGATCAGATGCAGGTCCAACGGCTTTACATGTTTTCCGAGGCACGGAGATATCGCATCACAAACTTCCAAACTCCGGGTAGCCATAGAGTAATTCCTAATGGAAAACCCAATAGCAACTTTTGCTCGACTCGGGAATCGAACCCAGGACCCACGCGCAGTAGTCACCCTTGAGAACACTAGACCGACGGAGCAGTCAAACGTCACACCTTTAACGTAAGTTCTACCGTGTCCTCCGGAAGATCAACACAATGATGACACCTGGACGTTTCTTCCGCATGAATCCGGTGCAGGAACCTCAGAACTTACCATGCCCGGTGAGGGTCTGCGTCATGAGGAAGGTGAGGAGGCAGTGACGACTTTCCAACCACTTCTCAAAAAAGGGACCTCCCACCATAAATTATGGCGTGCCTAAAGAATGGAAAGTAGAGGGCTGGTTATTAGTTCATTTTTCTGTCAGTAATATGTTGCTTGGTGCCTTAAAAGACGGAATGAATCCTGTGATACTTATGTCTTACGGTCATGACTTAGATTGGACCCACATTGCGATATCATAATATTTTGTTCTGAATTTACTTGGTTATTCGACTTTCATGCGGGCGAAGCCGTGAGCAAAAGCTAGTCATTGATAAATACAGTATTACTGCTACTGCTTTAGGGCTAAACGCAAGATATTGTCTCTACGCTTAATTATTCACACTAAATTCGCCAAAGTTTTCCACGCATTAAAGTAACATCTACTCGCTATGGCAGCTCGCCGCAGAATGACTGTGTTGGGTGTTGTTTGTGACTATACGTCCGCGTATTGACGAAATCTTGAGACAGCCATACTATAAATATGTAGACGTATGTGCATACGTCTACAGTAATGACTAAATATCCCCAGGATCGTGTTGATATTGATGGTCGTATGTGCATACGCCTCTATGGTCTGAAACTATTTCCTTGGATCATAACAAAATTTAAATTCGTACGTGCATACGTCTGTATGGCACGTTGAAACTGCCTTAATAACCAATAATATTGCTCTTACGTCTCTCATACGGCTGTATGGCATGGGAATAATTGTAGACTGTCTAGGTTACGGCTGATAATATTTTGCAATTTACACAAAAAGTAATTAATATTAAATTATAAGAAAAATTGAGATAATGTATTAGTTATAGTAGAATCTAATGGCATTAAAAACGAAAAATCGCTTTTTTGCTTATACGCCCCTATGGTTTGAGACCCGCGATATCAAAACCAAAACTATTAGAACTAGGAGCGTTAAATTTTATACAAGGTTTCCTTCTAAGACGTCAACGAGCTCTAAGAGACGATTTTTCAAAATTAACTCCCTAAAGAGATGAAATAGGAGTTCAAATTTTGTATGCAGAAACCTACTTTTACGCGAGCGAAGCTGCTGGCAGCAGCTAGTTTCACAATAAGGTAGGCATTCAAATAATTTGCTGGTTCGATCAAAATTTGTTATTATAACAGTAGGTTCACCTTACATAAAAACTAAGTATATGAACTGCTTGCTTATGCAAGATTGCACCTACCTACTTAAATTTTTACATGTTTTACAAACGTTACAAAACGTGCTGTTATGTGTAAACAAACACCGGACCTACTTACTATTTACTGACCACGCTTATTCGACACACATGGTGTTTGGATATTTATTCAGTAGTGATGGAGGTTATTTAAGATATCCATGGTATAGTGTTATGAAACCAAAGGCCAAATCATAAACGTGCACAACATATTGATATATTTATTATTTAATAAATGAAGCAGAATTTTTATTTTAAATCTGATAGATATACTGAGAAATTATATTTATAATAATTTCTATATGTCGCAATAGTTTCCCATCAACTGGGAGTTATCCGTGAGTGCACTAGCATAGCGTGCCCACGATAATCATTAATGGAACGTGGTACCACGTTCCATTAAAAATGTCTAAAAGGCCTCTGCGAGTTGGTTTTGGCTTCTCGTACAGAAGGTCTGGCCTAGAACCAATATAATATACCTAATAATTTAACGTATATTATTAGATAAAAAAAATAGATCTTATATTAAACAACTCGGGTTGCGACGATAATAATATCAGCGGTTCACACAAGCGATAATAATATTATTTGACGTATCCGAAGTAAAGACCCACAATTACGAGAAAATGAGATAGATCTCGTTTTGAGCCCTCAGGGAAAGGATTCCTCGAACCTAAACTTAATATTTCGTCACACCTTTCATTGAAATAATAATCTAGGCTTCCCCCGTATTTCATTCATGAATGCTCTTGAGATCAGGCTTCTAGAAATTCTATGAGCATGTTTCGAATAAAATCACTTTTTTGGATGGGAATTTCCGTTATGGATGGGGCAAGAAGGAATATCAGATTTGTACTGACTAAAACCTTTTTTAGTCAGCTCCCAAATATCTTTTTCCGCTCTGGAAGTGTCAGACTTTTGCTGACTTATATCTATTCGTATTCCTTCAGTTACCTGCACTCTTGAACTCAGGTGACTCTTTCGAACAATCCCTGTATTTCCAGTAGGTGTTGCAGTTTTACTGTAGGTGAACGAGCACGAACATTTAAACTTGTTCATGTACAAAAATCGCTCTCAAAACGGTAAAGGAAAACATCTTGAGAAAACCAGCATGCCCTGGAACCACAAATTCGAAGACACGTGTTCGCACTGGGGCTCTTTCCCTTTTCTTCAGAGGTGGCCTGAGTCCATGCAGTGGGAACATTATAAAGTTGATTCTATGCTATACTATGTACAAAAAGCTTGCTTGCTTACAACTACACCTCGCTGACGGTTACAAATTATAAAACTCTTAAAAGTTATAAAAAAAAATCAACAATAGAGATCAGCTTAAAGCCTTCTTGAGAAAATTCTTATTCAAAAGATTTTCAACGGATTTTCTCGTCTTTGTTGTTTATCACTTTTTTATGTATTTTTTTCATAATAATGACACAGAGACCAAGCTTGAAAATACAGTAGATACTTAAATACCATTTAAGTTCACCTTTTGATGCAAACTTTGTCTGACATTTTGCCGTAATAATTTAATTTTGACGATCCACAAAGAAAGCTTTTTACTCGAAATGTATTTTAAAGCTAAGATAATGCGTTTGTCGCTGAACTTCACCTACCACATTTTATTCGAAAAAGTATTATTTTTACTATTTATCTATTGTAGTAAAAGTGCTAATTCGATTATTCGACGAAAAAGATTCCAAAGATAAACAGTTTTATGCTTCGAATATTCGAATTTCGGCTGTTTAATATCCTTTTGTCTTTGAAGTTACGTATTCTATTAAAGGGTTAATGTGGCCCTAAAATACGAAGGGAAAATCAAGGAATACGGAGTTTTATTCAATAAATTTCTGATAAAAATTTATTTCATATATTAAAAAAGCCCAGTAGAGAACTAAGAAGTGTATGATTGCGGTATACTAAGTTTAATTTTGTTTTTTTTTTTAAGCAACATGTTCGCTTTTCCGATTGATATAAATAACTAGATTAAATTAAGCACTAGATGCTGCCAACGACTTCGCTCGCGTGAAAAAAGAAAATAATCCCAAAGACACAGTCATACTCCCGGGATAAAATTATCATAAGTGCTTTTGCAGGAAGTGGTCTACCCATGTGCCAAATCCATTAAGCCGTGACGAAGGAACAAACACACACACCTACTCATAAACTTTTACCTTTATAAGTGTGATCTCTGGTTTTATACTTAAACCTGTAGTTAAGCCGTAAGTAAGTATTTAAGCATCTTCTAAGACTATCTATTTCAATATCTATGTATGTACCTATAGTAAATGGAAAATATTCTACTTCATAAAGACAAGAGATATCTCGATGTTTAGCTCTCGAGCGATGGTTTTCGAGTTCTCAAGAATTTTCGGCCCACTTCCCCGAGGAATTTGACTAATTACGATAATGCTAATTGTACAGGACTTTTATAAATACGACGATTTCCCAGACTACTTAATCTGGACTTTTTTGTGTTCTTTGATCTTTTTGATGAATAAAATATTTACGCAGTTTCTTAAGTGATTGAAAATTTTACTAAGTATATTTTGTGACTCAGCTGGTGGAGCTGGGGCTAGATCCCGTGGTCGCCCTCGCAAGCACTGGCTGGGCGTTTTCAAGTCCGACATGAGAGCCAATGGCCTTACTGGGAATGATATTGAAGATCGGGCAAAGTGGAGGAAGCTTAGTAGGAAGGCGGACCCTGGCAACGGCCGGGATTAACGCCAGGCAGAAGAAGAAGATATTTTGTGACTCCGTTTTCATTGCATGACTGACAATTGACAGTAGCATTCTCTTGCCTGTTTCATCAGCTCTCCCCTTAGTGGTCTCCATTATTAATTTATCCTGATAATTGATTATCCCTAAAGCAAAACTGCAAAAGTCCAATTGATTAAGGTACCTACGCTGTTGTTGTGTTTCAAAGTCTCATTATTCTGAAAAGATACGATTTTTATGACAAAAAAATCACGCAGGAGCCGCGTAAAAAAATCTAGTTCATAATGATAATCGTATGTGTTGCCATACAAAAAACCTTCCACCTGTATACACACAAAAGCTATCGTAAACAATAAAACATGATGTCCCATATCCAATTTAATATTCCATGAAACGCTGGCTAATCAGATTATGTTGCTAAATGAAACCGCTTTCAACAAACGTATACAAACTCCTCACATTACCTACGTAGGTAGTATTTGAAACATAATCATAAAACTCGATAGTATCAAATGGAGAAGCCGCCGCCACCATCAGCAGATTTTTTTTCCTTGGAATGATTGCGTAATGGAATTTACTGTTAAGTATACAGAGTAGCCAACTTGCTTTAAATATAGATATTACTAAATAATTACAATTTGTCACTATTACAAGACTTCTTTGATAATTTGGTATGTTATATGAAATGCAGCTCTCACTAACAGCAACTTCCACCAAGACCTAACTTCCTATCTGGCCTTTCTAACCCGTGTAAAGACGTACGGTGAAGGTTTGCCCGCTTGGGCGGAGCACTGCCGTGTCTTTGTGGAGTCGATCGACGACCTCTTTCACGAATGAATGGCAGGCGGTCACCTCCTTCTGTAGAGCAGTAATGTTAGCGAACACAGAATATTCTACATATCTGTGCTAGCGAAGAAGCTGGCCGTATGCATGAGGAAATGGACTTCCTCACGCGCCAGCCACCGGGATTCTGAACCCGATTTTTAGCCTCCATTTAGATGGGGAATCATCCCACCTATAAAGAACCATTAAACGCTTTGTATTCATATAATATTATTCTCTAGAAATCAAAGTATTATTGCGACTGCACCTATACATACATACCGCTCTACATCACTCTCTAAGTAGAACTGGGTGAAGACACTGAAGACTACAGTTCCTTGAACTAAATTACAGTTAAAGTGTCTGCAATATTTCGGGGAAGCGCTTTGTTCATTTTAACCTTGTTGCAAGTAGACGAATATATTAGGTATCTTTATGATTTTCACTCCAATCAATTCTCTCCGCAGTTTATTGTTGGTCTAGTTATTGTGTCTACATAACGTATGGTGTACTGATACATATAACATTTTGCATTGGAAAAGAAATCTTTGTTTCTAGTTGAAGTTGTAAGGCGATGAAAAGGGGGTTCAAAGTCTGTATTGAAAACCTACTTTTACACGGGCGAAGTCCTTGGTAGAAGCTAGTAACATTATTTACGATGTTTAGTTCCTATATGGTGTCATAGATGTCGCTACAGTCTTGATATAATAAATAACAAGCTAATAAGTTTATACCGCGTTTATATAATTTTCTAGTTCTTCAATGTGCTAACATTGAAGAACTAGAAAAATATGCCTGTTGCGGACTCCCCGTGTAATTATAATTTAGATGTTTTCAAGGCTAGAGTGAATCTAGGCTCTTAATACTTATATCAGTGCGCTTCACCTTCAACGATTGCATCACTGATTACCATCAAGCGCTACGACATTGACGCCCTAGTATATTATTATATGACTACAAAACAGCAGTACCTCTCAAATTTATAATTCGAGGAGGATAAAAAAGGAATCTTTTGTCACGCCCACTTCACGGATCCTTTTAGAAAAAGTGTCGAGAATCTCGTATCCATATAAAGCTTCATTCTTCAGCCCCTTTTCTGTCCCAAAAAAAGTTATTTTAATAACGATTCTGAAGTGAATAAGAAGCCCTGCAATGGCTGCTTATTACGAACGTTCAAAGCTCAAGGGTAAAGGTGCTTTGTTGTTAAATAAAGGGCTATTAAGGCACAATATAATATTCAATAAGAAAGAAAACATTGTTGGGATCGTGTTTTCTCTATTGAGTTTTCTTTCTATTAGATATAACTTTTATAGGTCAATGAGATAGTGACACAGTCGAATAAAAACTAACCTTTATTTCGGTAATAAGTTTTATTTTTAACCCCGATGTAAGAGTGAGAGAGAAGTAAGAGAGAGAGAGTAAAGAGAGGCATTATACAATTTTCTCTTGAGATTTGGTGCTGGACGTGTTTACTAAAGATAAAATGGACTGCTCACCGCACTAATCTTTCCATTCTGAAAGCCTTCGTATCATACAAAGACTTTTATTGATTGTGAAAATGCGAATCTTTGAGATGTTTGGACAAATCATCCGCCATGCTACAAAATATTCTAAAGCTCTTTGAAATGTTTTGAGGTACAGGGAAAAGTATAGAGTCAACAATAATTAGATGAACAGATCTCATTAAATCATCTTCCAAATTATTATCTTTGAACACGCTGTGTCATAAACAGAAAGACATAGTGATATAGTCCGTCTAATGAAAGCGCGACTTGAGAAAAAGAAGTTAAATTAAAAAAAAATGTATGTGGTATTACTAACTGGTAGGAGAATAATACCTTGACACTTCACAACTTTTTTATTTCCTACAATTGCGGCTGAATAATGTTGCCAATCAAATAAAAATAAAAAAACTATAGGTCGCGCTTTCGTTAGACGCACTCTATCTTGCAAAAGTCGCAACAAGTGATCGAAGGTCGCAACCATCCTATTAGGCTATCCATGATTAAGACTACTCCGCCACGAGTGACCGACTGAAAAAAAAATTTTGACCGCTATAAGTGTTTGTCTGTCTGGCTTCGTATTCGGCTGTGGTAGCTTTTAGACGCGTAAACCGATTTGGGTGTGATTTTTTTTAGTTTTCTAGCAATGTTTGACCAAAATCACTACAGCCTTTTACAAGTTATGATGGGTGAAAGCAAATATTAAAAAAAATGTGTTTATTATCTAAAATCTTTACAATTAAGTTGTCGAGGCTTCCCAGAAAGTAATCCGAGGATACTTGTGATGGGATAAACCTCGCTCTTCCTCGATTAATTAACAACAATTATTTCATTGTGCTAATTAGGTATAAGTTACACATTTTCTTTATTAAATATGTTCAAGTGGAATATAAAATGAAAGGGCATCAGATGTACATTACAAAACTGTATAATAAAAAAGAATCGGATGTTACTGCTTCAAAGTACTTCACGTAAAAGAAATGAAAAAGCAATATCTCGACTACTACTAGAGATTATTCATCAATATCATAAAGCTGAAAGTTAATAACTTATTTACACTCAAATGGCTGAACAGATTTGGTATTAATTTGGTGACTGCACTGGTAGTCTACCTCCTGGAATAACACCTAGAAAAATAGTCTTTATCCTAGAAATATTATATTCTCTTTGGATGATTTTCTCCTTTCACGTTAGTAAAGCTTTGTATAGATATTTCAATGGCCAACCTGAATAGACCTTAATGTAAATTTAATACCATTAGCCTATAGGAAAATAGCTATACGGCTATCAGAGCATGTCGATAACGTGACTAGACTAGTGATGACGTCACGTGTGTCAGTGGACACAGACAATGGGTGTGTGATGAGTTGACGCCGATCGTGTCCACTTGATTACAGGGTTCATGGTCACGGCAACCCTTTATGGCGATCGCGGAACGTGGCTATAAAGTTACATATTTTGTTGGTATGTACCTGCAATTATAATCTTTCATTGAAATTGATGTGTTTTTTTTTCAGGTGGGAAATCAAACAATGACTTCTTCTTTTCTAGGGTGGACTGCAAGGGCGTATCAGACTTTTACTTACACCAACTACTCCTATGTTTTTTCATTGCTTTGAATGTCAGGACACCGGATTGTGCCAGACTTTTACTGATTAAAACCGGGGTCTTATGTCCTTCTTTGTCTTGATTCTAGGGCCCCGGGGCTCTGTTTCCACAATCCATGGCCCCAGTAGGCTTCAGCCTTGCTGGGCCCCTACAGTTTTGTTACACCTCCTTGAGGCGCGTGTGGCACACTAAGCGTCGTAAACCACTCGGGCTTGTAGTGATCGGTTACCAGCCTGCTCGCCTACAGTGGTTGGGCTGGGTCGTGAGCAAGTCCTTTGCCTATCACGTGCGGCCACATCCTTCGCTAGCATTAGGCACTGTATCGCACAAAGAGGCCGCCGCCTGCTATTCCTCCTCTCTTTGGACCATGGCCTTTATCAGAGCCAGACGCAAGAATTGAAATTGGCGAGAGCTTTACTTTGTACGAATAAAGTCGTGTCGAAGTTAAAAAGAGAAACATTGAAAATAATCGAGAGATGTTCGGCTATCAGTATTTCAAAATTGAAAACTTGGTACACAGCACATACCCACCAATAGTGCCAAAACAAAAGAAGTTTTGCTACGAATCATCGCTGCCGATATTTCAAACATTGATGGACGGCTCTTGTTTTTAATATCTATGTGATACACCGATGAAAAAGTGACTAAGTGCCACTTTTTCGTCATATTTTCCTGTCTTCATTTCTCATGAAATAGAATTTTCAGGTATGTATATCAAAGGCTCGCCAAAATTGGGAGTTCCATCGTCTGTTAGCCACAAACACTATCTGCAAACATATCGTATAACAAGTGTTACATCGGCGATACAGGGACGTAGCTATCACCCTATGACACGAGGGCCCCGGGCTATAGGGGCCCCAACGTCTGCAAAAATTTGTTATCCTTAATCTTAAATTTTGTTATTGATTAGGCTCGTAGTGAATGAGTAATGACTAAGATATTATAATATTTTTGTATTCTAAAGCTCGTTGAACATACCATTCATCATCAGTCATCATTGTTTACTTAAGTTACACAATAAAAAACTTATCATTTTTAATAAAAACTAGCCATGGCCCAGTCAGAGAATTCTTATTTTTGAGTTAGGTAAAATCAAAAATCTTCAACCATATTTGATAAAGGGAACCTATGCCACTGCCGGGTGATTAAAAATAGAATACGAAAAAACGAGAAAACGTGTCATCGTTTACGTATTACACACCTGTAGAATCTCATAACATGCCTATAGGTATGTACCTAATCCGTGAAACATTGTCGACAAAAAAATCAAAGGCACACACGAGGTACACACGTCCCACACTTTCGCAATATGTTAGACTTTTTTCGCACGGATAAATTAATCTGAGGATATCAAAATTGACAGTATCTCACAAATACATATTGCTGGTTAGTAGACTGTGAATCTACTCAATGAAAGGTCGGTATTTCTTCAAAGTAATTACTTCATAATTCATTATTACTGTATGCCATTTACACAAATTGTGATCTAATCTCTGATCTCTAATCTGAATTTGTAATCTGGATGTAAAATATAACGAGATCAGGGAAATTGAATGAGGAGAAAATATATCTCCTTTCTATACTGTAATTTGACCTAAGCGGCATACGTATATCAAATAGCTTCTGAAGGCGTATTGCGACGGCGCTTAAACAGTTTAGTACAAACTGAAGTATACTTTCATGCAATCGAGTGCATTAGAAAACTTGCTCTAAGAGCTGGTTCAGACCGAAATAGTTCCTAGCGGCTGGCAGCGATGTAGCGAGCACTTTTCGAGTGAAATAATTTTAAACTTTATCTACATTCTTAATCGACCAGTATCGCTTAGAAGGCTCTCAAAAAGAGCGCGTGACCGCTTACGGTACCGTAAGTAGTCCCAGCAGTCACGCAGTTCTTGTCCGCGGTCCAACCAACGGCCAACTGCGACTGGCTACTTCGCCTGGCTGCCACCTGCTGCCATACCGGTGTGTATCGGCCCTAAGACCACTAACCAGACCAAACAGAGATGTATAAATGACCGTTTACATACGCCACCGATTGTGATCACCATACACGTGACTTCTCAGAAGAAAATAACCAATAAGTGTTTCATAACTGGATTATTCATTTACTGGGAAGCTTTCAATGGCTTAAAACGTATCCAATGCCCATTGAAATAATAATTAAAAAGGCTACAGGCCAGGTGTTCATTAAAACACGTAAGCCAATTACAAATACACTAATGAAGTATGCATTCACCGCTTTCACAATTAATTTATATTTCATGACCACGAGTATTCATTGCACGCTCTCCATTATGTGCGAAATTTAAATGAAGTCGTGCAGTTGCGAATATTCTGCACTATATAAATATTAAGATACTCGTACAACCTTAAAGCTTTCGGTAAATACTGTAAAGGTGGTCTTTCCTTTAGTTAAAATGTGAACAACTTTTCATTGAATGTGTCCATCTCTCCTAGAAATTCTATTGATGAATAAAACTCTGCTAAAAATAGACTGGTCAGATAATTAATAATCAGAACAGTTGTCAGGCCAAAAGTTGCGACATGAGTTTAGATATTTTAGGAATAGATTACCTCACTGATACGAGAATAAGCATATTTTAATATCTCTGAATGTAGGATTCCTATACCTACTAGTCCAGTCAAAATAGACTAAATTATTATTCAAGTTTGCATTAATTCCCAACAAGCTGGATTTTTGTGCAGGCCTTGAATACGTAATTACGAATGATATGTCAAAAGTCCCCATCGATCCCGCTTGTGCGTTGTTTTTTATTCGAGGTCAAAGGTCACAAATTAGCGTTTTTTGCGTATATCTCTGAAACAACGTGAGCTATCGAAAAATGGTTCAGGCAAAGTTTGTAGATCGTAAAATTGTCTACAAAAAAGATCTCGACACTTTTCTTCTATAAAGCATCGCTTTCGAGATATCGTGACTTTAGACCGCAGGAAAGTCGTATTTTAAGTGTAACAATCACTGTAGTACTTAGCCTCAGCAGCAACTAAGTTATATTCATACTGAAAGCGGGCAGTGACACTACTTGCTAGCTCATGAGAACGAGTCTGAGCTTCCTTAACCTTTAAGTACCGACGTGCGGTCTGTGAGACCGCGGCAGGTACTTGACTTGCTAGTTTAACCCTTTCCCCGCGCAATACCGACCCCCGCTTTTAAGTAGCTGCAAGAACAACGCCCTTGTTGATATTGGTGCAGGAAGTGGTGTCGTCACACGTGCAATCGGCAAGTAATTACGATTTGAAATTCCAAAGCGGTCTCTCAGACCGCACGTCGGTACTTACGTAACTTTTTTTGTTTGATTTTGTTTTAAGTTTTTTGTCATTTTAACAGATATTGTGAACTATGCATATACCGGGAACTTCGGGTAGCAAAAGAAATAGTTCCGCGCAGATTCACAGTATTTAAAGAAATCTCGGTTATATATAAATGAATCAAATCCATGTTTTGAACGAGTGATTGCAAATTGGATTGCAGAGGAAGAATCCAGTGGATTCGAGGTTGATAACGTTAAGAAGTGCAGACCTAAATTCACCTAAATTCAAAAGGAAATCGGCGTATAAAAAACATGTTTGTTTACAGTGCGCGAAATAAGTGTGCCCAAACTGTGATTAGAATTATGGCGTAGTTGGACAGTGGACATTTTTTTTTTCAGAAATGTTATATCACTGTTATATTTTTTTTCTAAAAGTTTAATTACTCTAGTTAGAAAAACTATTGTTTTTGTTATTTTGAGACGAGTATTTTTTGCGTTTTGATTTTTTATATCGGTAAGTCAGATTTTCATAAAAAATTCAAGCCAATTATTGTTTTTGTCTTTTATTAAAAGAAATAATTACGTTGATTTTCTTCCTATACTTAATTTTTCTTAAAACCCTTTATTTTTCATCATAATGCAAAGAAATTTTATTAAACATTCATTTTCATTAAAGAAAATGTGCATAATAGAAGCGGTCTCTCAGACCGCACGTCGGTGTTAACGTAACAAAAAAGGCACGTCGGTACTTAAAGGTTAAAGATGGTTTTCTTGAAGTCAAAGGTTGAAAGTTGAGGACACTCTTGGTCGAAGATGCTGCGCTTTTTTTTATTTCAGCCGTTTTATCTGCTTCATTGCCACAGAACAAACAGTATTTCGTCAAAAAGAAGATTCATTACCTCGTGCTAGTACGAGGAGGACTAATCCCATATTTGGTAGCTATCTCTGCCTCACGCTGTCTTTTGGCTGCAGCGATGCTGCTCTTCCGGGTGTATGCTTTACGAGACTGCTTATGTATCGTTACAGATGGTTTCTCATTCAAATATTCATCGAACCCATCACCCCTTAGTATGAGTGCATATTCGTATTTTCTGTTTAAAATAGCCATAATTCGAGAACAGTGCACCGTAGAAGAAAAAGTGCCAAATCTTTTTTGTTGAAAATTTTACGATCTACAAACTTTGCCTGAACCATTTTTCGATAGCTCTCGTTGTTTCAGAGATATACGCAAAAAACGCTAATTTGTGACCTTTGACCTCGAATAAAAAATAACGCACAAGCGGGATCGATGGGGACTTTTGACATATCATTCGTAATGACGTATTCAAGGCCTGCACAAAAATCCAGCTTGTTGGAAATTAATGCAAACTGGAATGTCTATTTTCACTGGACTATACGTACCTACAATGGGTTTGATTACACGAGTTTTTTAAAGACATTTTTCAGTTCTAGAACTTACGGTATCTAGCGTTCCTTGATCATGAACCCAGGTTTAGCACTGTATTGAGTTAAAAAGTTTATGTACCATTTTAGGCAACACCCATGTTTTTGAAATCCGTAACTTTAGGTAAGTATATAATTAAACACTACATACATATTTACAAAACAATGTATTAGACTGTGTCAGTCTGGTCGCAAGAAACTCAAAAACTACTGAATGAATTTTTATACTGTTGAAACTTGGAGTATGAAGTGACCATGGAGGTTTCGCCAGTTCTTCTCTATAGAAATCGACGATTTGGAACCGTGCACTACTTAGCTTCTAACGTTTCATTAGTGCCCATGTAGGCCTACGTGAAATTAAAACAATTTATCCAATTAGTGGTTTTTTCGTGAAAGAGTAGCAACCGTACTTACCTACAAACTTTTGCGTTTATAATATTAGTAGGATTAACTTACACGTGGTAGTCTAGTTTCTAACAAACTAAGGAAAATAGCCAACCTTGTACTATTTATTTAGGGAGGATATTCACACAAAAACTATTTCTATAAATTAATACTAATTATATTTCTCTTTGGGTTTGTCGCTAAGCCGGATTGCCTTAAATATTTATGCAAATTTAATCTATGCTAATATAATAAAGAGGTAAAGTTTGTTTTTTGTTTGTATAAGGTAATCTGTGAAAGTATTGGTCCGATTGCTATTCTTGAGTGACATAGGCTATATTTTATGTACGCGGGCGAAGCTACGGGCTAAAGCTAGTCAAATATAACAGAACAGATCTTACTCCTGATCCTGATATTTCTCGTAGAACAGATGGTCGATGAGAATGGAAGTTCTGGAATGATGGAGGCGTACCTAAAGACGCAGCTTTGGAAGGTCTCCCACAAGGTGGATCGATGACCTGGTGAGGATCGCAGGAATCCGATGGCTGCGAGACGCACAGGACCGGTCGTTGTGGCGACGCTTGGGAGAGGCTTATGTCCAGCAGTGGATGTCCTGTTCTAGTTCTACTGTTTATTAAAATTGTAATGGGGTGTATTCTGACATATTTTAAAGAATGTGGTTTTAATAGTAGATTAAAATCTCAAACTATGTATACTAAAATTATATACATAGGTACCATGACAAAAACTGAGAAATATAAAACTTTTAGTAAAAAAATACAAATACCTAACCTTCGGAAGTTGTTGTCAGACAACGAGGATACAAAACCCAATTCTTAAAATACCATAAAAAAACAAACAAATATAAATAGAATCCTTATATAAACAAAAAGCATTTAGGAAAAACAACAAACAAAATAGGTAATCGAATATACCGCCCATGGAAAAATTTTATGCTCGTAAAATTACAAGTAAATGTTGCCTACACAAAAAAAGACATCACAGGATCACCCCTACGCATGACAAGTTAAACTTCAGTAACATTACTGCGTTAACGTTGATAATACCTTTATACACCTACAGCTACACTTCATTCTACAAAATATGAATAAAATTGAAGTGTCTGTTCGTAATATCGTAGTAGTATTCTCGTCTCGGTACCCAGATTTTTGGCACCAAAATTTTCGTCATCCAAACTATTCCCGATTCTGCACCAATAGGTATTTTGGATGATAGTAACCAATACAAAATCCCAGTCCCATAAACTCCACTCGAACAAAGTCGCGAGTTACAGCTAGTTTATATTTTTTTTTTATTCAATTTTATTAAACTAGCTGTACCTACTAGTTTACAAAATGGTTAGTAAAATTTTCTCATCTATACTAATATTATAAAGAGGTAAAATTTGTAAGTTTGTATGTAGGGGGTAATCTCTGGAACTACTGGTCCGATTTGAAAAATTCTTTCATTGTTAGATAGCCCATTTATCGTGGAATGCTATAGGCTATATACCATCATGCTACCACGCACGGGAGCGAAGCAGTAACGAAAAATGCGGGTGAAACCGCTGGGGACAGCTAGTCATTCAATAAACTTATTTTAATTTCATCTACAAGCAAGCTTGTGGGCGCCAAAATTAGAATTCATTAAAACAGGAATTTCTTATCTTTTAGAATTATATTATCTCCCACCATTCATAAACATCATCTTGGAACAGTTAAGAGCGTCTAGTCAAAGAAACCCACGCAGTTCTACGTCTCTTGACTTACCTCTAACATTTAGAAACTTCATTCAGAATCAAATAGAAGCCGAAACCTACAAACGTTTTATTTGTAGACAGAGCTAGCAAAAGAACCTGCTAATTAACAATCACGCAAACTCAAATTAGTAAGGTTTTCAAAACATCTTCTCAAAGGTAACGTTATTTTTGCGTGGGCATCAGTTCAATTTACATCTCACTGACTAACTGAGGAGCTCGTGGCTAGATAATAACAGCCGCACGTGTCGATCTTCAAGGTTAAGCAACGCTTGGGAAGGTTGGTCTGTGGGTGGGTGACCATTTTAATATACCGAGTTTCCTCCGCGCTTCGGAAAGCACGTTGAGCTGTAGGTCCTGGTTGTCATTTGTAGATCTTTGGCAGTCGTTACGGATAGTCAGAAGCCCGTAAATCTGACTCCAGTCTGGTCATGAATTACCGTGTTACCCTAATTAATGTGTTGTAGAGGTCTGGTAGGCAGCCGCTCCTCGTAAGATACTGGTATTCAGCTAAATCCGGCTTGACTGGAAGCCGACCCCAATATAGTTGGGAAAAGGCTAGAGGTAGACAATACCTTACCGACTAAACTGAGTCCATACGGTGCGAGTGGCATTTACGTTAACGCGATCGAAACGTTTATCGCGTTTGGCTCTCTGATTGGTTATGAATTTAGAGCGGGCCAATCGGAGCGCTAAACGTCATAAACGTGTTAATCACGTTTACGTAAAATAAACTTAGACTATGCAGTGCTGCCGGTTGGCATTTAAAACGCGACCTTTACCTTAGAGTTCTCTTTATTTAATACGGCGACCCGTGCCGATGTTCACCGATCTCTCATACAAAATCTACGCCAAAGTATCAGATTGATCTACTGAAATGTTTTAGAATAGAATAAACTTTATTGTACACCAAAAGAAGTAATAAATTATGCGGAAACTTATATCTCTGGGTACAATGGCGGTCTTATCGCTGACAGCGATATCTACCAGGCAACACTTAAAATGGATCGTAAGAAAAATAATACAGGGGTAGTCTGAGCCATACAACGATCAAATAACCAATTTCTTTACCCTACTTTTTGTCCCACTTCTGGGCAAATGCCCCTGCCGTCCCCTTCTAAACTTCTCCATCTTGGACGATCTCTATTCTCTGGTCAAGTTTGCACCGCAAACATGTACAGATCGTTACACCACATTTGTCGCAGTCGACCTCGACGGTGACACTTTCTTTCAGGCGTCTAGTAAGTGACGATTTTCGCTCATTTGTCCGACTACTTACGGGAGACATGACTACATCTGCTACTTGAGTTATAGAGAAAATAAGTGGTCGAAAAAGTCCACAAGTGCACATTAATACTACAAGGATCGGAACTAAAAAAGAGCATATGTATGACTTTTTTTTCGATGGGAAATCATCAAAATGACCTCTCCCGCTCTGGGCGGAGCCGAAGGCGTGTCAGACTTTTACTGACTTAAACTGTGTTACTGTTCTGTTTCTTCTGTGCCTTCGTTCGAAGACTCCGGGATACTTTTTGACGCGTTTATATGATAGATGTAGGATTTATAACTATAAAACCAATCTTTTACATTATAATTACTTACTCTTTTACTTAATAAATCTTCTCTCACAGTATTGTTTAATTTAAGGACTTGATTAAGCATTCATTTCTTTTTTTTATAATGTTCCATGAATTGTTAACTATCTGAAGAGGTCCAAATAAAAAAGTCTGAGCTACAATACCAAGAATATCGACCCTCATTTACGAAGAATATTAGTTCAGTCGTTCTCTCGTTCACTTGAAAATTCACTATTGCTCCCGTCCAATAGGAAATGGCTGTTCATTTCTGTTAATATCACCGGTCACTAGCTTTCGACCGATGACCGCAAAATTGAGTGCAGTGCCGTTTTCGCAACTCCCTGTATCATGCACAGAACAACACGTTCGCTTGAAACAATACAGGGTGATTACATTACGTGCACCCAAACTTTTCATCGTTCGTTCATATTATTTATTGGTTTGCATATCGCTTTATTATTAATTCATTAGTGTTTTACTGGCCTTATTATGAAAATACATTTGGTTTTGCTGTGTGCAAAACCAAATGTTATGAATGTAATTAATGAAACATTAGTAGCCTTTCCGGCTTTGACTGTTTTTATTGGGGAGGGAAATTATGTGACTTCTCCTGCTCTAGAGTGGAGCAGGAGGGAGTGGCAGACTTTTACTGACTAAATCCACGCATATGTTCATTCCGTTTCCTTGCGTTTTAGGACTTAGGATTTCCAAATCAGAAATCAATCCATAGCCCCAGGAGGCTTTAGCCTTGCTGAAGCCCACTGTGGACCGGACGGTTACTGGACGGCCGAACGGCGTGCTACATATTGCTCGTCTCGTCTTCGGTGGCTTGTAGTCGGGGTAAGGGAGGCTGGGAAGTTCATACTCTCACGCATGCGGCTGCCTCCTTCACTAGCATTGCTTCTTCACAGAAGGTGGTGAGCTCTTAAGACGTGTAAGGGACATAAAAATAACCGTAGATTGAACTCTGGCATTGAGTTAAAACAACAATCACAGACTGCTCACAACCGTAATGTGTGTATGACAATACAATATTTCTCGTCACGTATATAACTATTGTGCGGAACCTTCTTCGCGGGTAATCCTGGAACAAGAATATAAGCTTCTCTTTGACATGTGAACAGAGCTTGCCACAGTGAAGACTTTCAACGGACCTTCTTATATTCAAGGCGAGGTTGGACCAATTTTGAACTTTTTTAATCCTCTAAAATCACAAGACATGTGTTAGAATCACAGAAATCTAAATACGTATTTCTGTGGTTAGAATAAAAGCAAAGGCTAAGTACCACATGTAGTTTTAGTCAGTTAAGTGAAAGATATGTGTGTGTGAGATGTGTGTGACTATGTGTGTCAAATAAATATTTTACTATCTTTTGTGTCTTTTCTTTCTCTTTTTTCTTTTCTTTCTTTCTTTCTATATAGAACGCAATAAAACCTATTGTGTACATGTACATGTTGTAGTTAAAGGTTTTTATTTCTATTTTCCTTGTTGTAAGTACAGCAAAGTATACTAATATAATAAAGACATACTTTTGTCTTGGGAATATGTTCCCTTGAGATAATTTTCGACCTACACGTGGAACCTACTTGTCAGTTTTAACCGCAAATTCACCCGAGTTGTACATATTATGTATTTTTAAACTAGCTCCTACCAGCAGCTTCACGTGCGTTCACTAATTATCCCAAGGGTAAATTCTCCCGAAATAAATAGTATCATATTATGGGCTGTATCAGGACATAGGCTACCCGTGAGTCAAGTGGGAAAAGTTTGATCGAAATCCGTATGGTCGTTCGAGCATGAAGAAGTAACAAACATCCGCACTTAGAAACTTTCGCTTTTATAATATTAGTGTGATAAAAAAACCGGCCAATTGCGAGTCGGACTCGCACACGAACTGTTCCGTACCGCTTGCAGCAAAAAATGGCAAAAAATCATTTTAAAATAATAATATTTAAGGGCAAAAACTCTTATTATTCTGTTTTTTTTTTACTATTTGTTGTTATAGCGGTACCAGAAGTACATCATCTGTAAAAATTTCAATTATCTAACTATCACGGATCACGGTTTCCGGAACCCTTATGTGCCACCGCACCGTAGATAAATTTCGCTTTAATTAAAATAAATAAATAGGCACAAAACATGTGCGGGGCACATTATTTTGAATTTGTTTTGACTACAGGCTGACCTCAAAGTCATATCCTCTGAACTTTGACTCAGTCAAACTGATATTTATGGCTTGGTATAGGTATATAGCATGACTTTATGAAATTTATTTTATCACCACTGCTCTCAAAACGGTGAAGAAAAACATCCTGAGGAAACCGGTCTCATGTCTCGTTTCTCATCCACTCGCAATGGGCCTACGGGGTGGATTACGGCCGATTCCCTCTCCTAGAGAAGATGCCTGAATCCCAGTAGTGGGTACATTATAAGGCTAATGCTATGCTATACATAATAAACGTATTAATTGAGGATTTGCTTTCCGTTATCATAGTAAGTGAAAGTAGTTTCCCCAGAAGGACTTTGAATGTAGGTTAGAATTATCAGGAGTTATCTAACATATTGTAGACTAGCTTCTGACAGCGGCTTCGCCCGTGTAAAAGTAGGTTTCTCTATACAAACTTGGTTCTCTTATCTTTGTTTGGGCCCCTGGTTTCATCCCCTTAGGGTGTGAATTTGCAAAAATCGTCTCTTAGTGCTCGCTTACATCATAAAAGAAAACCTCGGGCAAAATTTTACGCTGTCCCACTAGTTTTGGCTATGTGTTGATATGTCAGTTAGGCCTCCCCTCTCCCTCCTTGCGTCGTATTCCTCAATGCAGAGTCTCCCTGGTTCATCACCTTAGCCCTCGTCAGTTAGGCAGCTTCCCCTTTTATGAATATCGAAGAAAAAATGAATAGAAGTCACTGCGAGTCTTACAGAAGTTTACGAAATAACATAATTATGTAAGTATCTATTCAGAGCAGTTTATAGTTAGACTGAAAGTGGGTTACAAGTTCAAACTTTAGCCAAGTCTGCCTAGCAGGTCATTCGAAGTTAATTGACTCTAATATGGAAATCTAAGTTTGCTGAATATGATCAGAAATCGGCTGGCTGACTGAACTTAAACGATTTATGATTTTTGAGTTATTATTAGCTTTTTCGTATATTCAACTAAGCAACTAACAAGATAATTTAAAAAAAACTTTTTTTAAATAATCTTTTGAAAAATAGTCCATCATATCGGATTTATTGTGAAATAGTTGTTGTGTTCTTCTCAACAAACCCTTTTAATTGATATCCATATCATGAAGTTGCTTAAAAAAATACCAAGTCCGCCATCTTCAATCCAATATGGTGGACTATATTGGATTTAGAATGACGTTATTTAGTTAACCATGTATTGTCAACTAAATTGAACATGTCTGTAAGAAAGATCAATCGGTTAGAGCCAGCTGTTTTAAAATTCACTTTTGCAAGATTTGACATTAACAAACATACAGTTTCAATTTTGTTAAATAAAAGCTCGCTAAAATATCTGATCTAACTGATCATTCATTGTGAAATTGAGAGTTCTTGGAACTTATTGGTGTATTAAGACAAAGTTTTTGTTAATTAGAAAACATAAAGGTAGTTATAGCTACTACAATAATCTACTAAAATACTACTGCTGACGATCGCTATGATCTCTCAACAAGGCTAAGGGTAATATCACTAGAACGATCAAATGACGGTTGACGGTAACATTAAAGTGCTGAGTGACGTCACCAGATCGACATGTTGGTCCATGGCGATATTGGAGTGCTTGAACTGCGATACCCCGAACCGAAACGTAAACATCCGATAACGCCTTGGCTCAAGGAGTATGGGAACTATAGCAAGACCAGTGTTTCCAACGAACATTATTCATTCAGTTTTAAACTAACCTTTGTGTGAGAAAGTCATTGTGATTTGTATTAATAAAGTCTTTGTTCTTGACCAAAGTTGTTTCACTTTTAGTAAAGTAGTTTACTCTACAACTATTATTCTTATTATAGTTTAAGTTTCTGAAAGCGAGTGGTGTTGAATGACGGTGTTCTTTGACCTTTATCCTTGGAGCTAGTAACGTTCTAATTGACACACCAAAACTAGGTCCAGCCAAATTTTCCTATTGGGGAATTCAATAGGAAAATTTGGCTTTTAAAAAAGATTTTAACTAACTGCTAGCCGGTAAATCATTTTAGGTAAATCCATGAGTAACAAGACTGACAACTGATTCTATATTAAAACTTCTTGTTCATGAACCAATTAAGAAATGTTATTCAATAAAAAATAAATAAAACAGAATTGCCTCTGTGTCAAGGAGAGGTAAACCAAATTTCGTGTTTTTATTTAATTAAAATTTCTATAGAATAATATTCTCAAACAATATTTCCTCAATCATTCCATAAGTACACTCCATCTTTATTGTTGATATTTTCAAACATCAATATTTTTATTTCCTGGTATTAATTCGGTTCTTTCGTTTAATGGATTGTGTTTTAACGAATATTTCGTAGTATCTGCCGTATATTGAAGTGCGTTTACACCCTAATTTTACAGGAATTTGTTACTGCCAATTGGTAGAGGAAAAATTTGTATAGCAATTTCTTTCATTTGCCAAGAGCCAGCTTTCGGCCACAGTATCGCCTAAAAATTATGTTAAGATTTTTGCGATAGATAAAGAAAATCAACAGTGGAACAAGGAAAAATGTACCTACAGTCTGTACTTTAATCCCGGCGACAAAACTGACAAATTCAAAACTTCAAACTTACAAATAATATTGCCAGTTCTTGTAGGTAGTGTTGCACCTACGGTACCGGTTTGCCGAATCGTAACTTTTTATATTTATTAATCGATTAGAAAAAAATTCAGAAGCAATCAATTTTGTTCCCGTACACGATAAAACCTATTCGGGTTATAAATATTCGTTTTATCGTTTACTACTTTCCTTACAAAACGACAGAACTTTAAAAAAATAAAAATAATTATAACCTTTTAGATATATTGATCCTTCAAAAGCCAACTCATGGCCCCAGAAGTTTCGACCCTGCTGGACTCTCTCTGATCTCTTTGAGGCGCGCTTGAAACAGTACGCGCCGTTGGATTGTGAAGGCCATGCCTTCTCGTATGGATCCACCTCTTTTGCTAGCATTACTGCTTCGCAGTAGGAGGCGACCGCCAGTCGTCTTCGCTCTGCGTAAAGTCTACGGCAGGAGGCGTCGGGACTCCCTAGGTTCGGCAGGAGCCGCTTTAAGCCCCAGTCCGTTCCAGTTTGGAAGCCAGACGTCGAAAGTTCTACTCGAAAGTGACACCGGCTGATGTGAACTCCACCTGCCGTTATTATTCGACACGGTAAGTTCGGGAGGTTCCTGCATCGGATCAAGCAGGAGAGGACGCCCAGGTGTCGCCACTGTGTGGACCGCCCGGAGGAAACGGTGGAGCACACGGTAGAGGTGTGCCCCGCTTGGGCGGAGCACCGCCGTGTCAAAAAAAAATTGCCGTTATTATTCGGGAACCTGGTGATGGCGCGTTCACTTTGAGTCCTAATTACAAGATCCTGTCTACGACTCTCGCAAAACTACGTGCCAATATTTCGGTCGCCGCCTAATGCAACTCATCTAGTAAAAAAAAGAAGTCCAACAACAAATTGACGTGTTAAAGTGTTTGTGAAAACCTATTTGCAAAATAAATATCATTTATCATTTATTGAATATTTCACATAAAAATATACGTTATTACTTTTGTATTTTTTCATTTCAAATAACTATCTACTATTCAGGATAAATTATTATGAAAAACGATACTACTTGATTTTATTAACGACAATTTACGGTAGAGGTACATCACTATTTAAAAATTGCAAAAAAGTGACAACATTCGTTATGTCATTTTTGTCGCGCTGATTAAAATACAGACTGTATACATATTAGTTTTGACTCGTTTGCCGTAGGTTTTAGCAATTCATCCAAATACTTGGGTCGTGGGGACTGAAAATAAGTTTTTTTTTTAATAATGCTAGCCAATTGATCAACGGCTGGCTCGCTATTTGCCCAATGATTGGCATTACCAATAAACGTGTCAATGCTGCCAGTTTTCTCGGAACGTTTCTGGCTCGTCCAGATGACAACGAAGAGGAGGAGAGAGTATATTTCGAAGTCTTAATTATATTCAATTTTGTATAAGCATATTTACGTAGTTAGTATTTAAGACAATATTTATTTAAGTACTTAAACTTATAAGCATAATCAGACTTATAATGTTGCCACTAATTGGACGCAGGCCTAGGAAAGGGAATGGGCCGTAATTCACCACACGAGTCCATGATTGCACATTGGTGGATGACACAGATATCTTTTGGATATCTTCGAATTTTTGATTTTAGGTAATACCGGCTTCCTCACGATGTTTTTTTTCACCATTACGAGAGCAGCAGTAATGAAATAAATATAAAATATTTTTTTTTGCCAGGCTGGTTCGTTACCTCTGGGCCACCACTGCTTTCTCACTTAAAGTTACTATAATAAATCTTGTTAGCCATATGTTGCTATCATATGATGAAATTCTCATGTATTAAGTGTTGCACAATTTAAATTGCCCGGGTACATTAGTGTAACTTTACTTACCGAAGTTGACAAGTACGGTACGGGTTTTGACGTCAACTGTAATGGATTTTTTAATCTTGCTAAGTTGAAGGGTGATACAGTGATCGCTCATCCATGCATTGTTGTTAAAACGAATGACGCGTAAAGTGATTAAGTTATTTTATTTAGATCATCCGTTGCATCATCATTCTTTATTTTTAGGAGTTGGGTGATAAAGGTCTATAATATGTGGTTGATGATTATGATGAGTTAAGGTTACGATATTGGCTGTTGTCAAACTATTGTGAAATACATAATTATTTTTTGTATCAATATTAATTATGTATTTTACAATAGTTGGGTAAAGTTTTTTATTGGAGTCGTCGGCGCCAGATTTTGCATTAGGTAAGTGCAAAATTTTTCATTGCTTTTTTGGCACAATATGCGTATGTCTATTATATTTCCGATTATTGCACTTTCGATACGTTTAACCTAAATGTTTCACCATCGCTCACTTTTGGTTTATTACAGGCGTATTACGTACGTATATTATATGGTATATTAGTATATCTATTCTTGTATTCGCCTTCTCTCTCTCTCTCTTTTTCTAATTGCTCCTACCCATATTTTTTTCAAGGTTGACTTTATGTAAATTCTGCGACCTGCTTAAAGCGTTTCATTGTGTGATTCATGAAATATTACTCTTAAAACTTTAGCGTCACGGACTAGGCAAGACTGCGTTATGCTTATTAGAATCTTATTTGAATGAAAGATAGAAATTGGTTTAAATAATCGGGGTCAATTCATCGGGATTAAAAATGTAAAAATGGGAGTACCCCAAGGTTTAATTTTAGGTCTATTTTTATTTTTAGTTTATATGCATTTTCTACCCCATTTATTGTGGTGTTGTTTGCAGAGGACATTTTTTTTATTTTAAGATAAATTATCGTAGTAACAGTAGTTACATCAGATCTAAACCTGATTCATTTCTAATAATCTAGTTGTAAATGGGAAAATAACATATATGTAAATGCATAAAATTTTCCTTACCGAATGCCAATGGTAGTGCTTGTGACTCAGTATCGAACAATAAGAAACCAGAATTTGTCAGTAAATCGTTTTTTCTGGGGATAACACTTAACTCAAGCCTACAATGATGGAGTCCTCATTTAACATCTCTTGCTCAGCTGATAAGTACTAAACAATAAGGGCCTGTTTCACAATGTCCGAGTAGGCACTACTCACTGAATAAAAATTAAAAAATGGAACAGAATTTGTATGAAATTATCTGCCAAGTAAGATACTCAAAACTTAATCATAGGTGGTGAAATAGGCCCTAATAGTTATTTATTTCACTAAGCTGACTTGCATTTCCTACAACATATATTATAATTATAATTTCATTTAGCCAACGAATGTAAATTACAATAAAAAACTACGGCCTCCAAAAAAAAAATATTATTATTCATTTGTTAGAGTACAGATAGATAAAGATATCATGTTTGCATATTTTTATTGCGTTTCGATGGGCCCAATTTTTTGAATGACCTATGACATCGCCTCGTGATAGGCTTATCTTTATTAATTAAAGATTGATAAAACTTGATTATAAAAACAAACGATAACCGTTCAGATGACATCAAGGGCAAAACAGTTCACGACCAGTGCGTCTCAATCGCAATTTTTTTAGGTCAAATGTTTTATACCTAACGATAACATATTGATATGATATATAGATAACAATGCAAGACGTAATAGAATACGTTGTGTTGAATTGTTAACATTCACCGGAATATTTGATAAAAATTTAATGCCTGATGCATGCACTACGTAAAACTTTTCTTTCTCTATATATTTATATCCAAAAATAATTTGAATTTAGAATTATTAATCTGCATTGCCGTCAGACAAAAAAAAGGTGACGGTGAGGTGTTATAATGTCGAATCATAAAACATTCAAACCAATTGAAACCATCCCTCCTTTTGTGAAGTCGATTAATAAAAATGAAATGCGGTACATCACTTAAGAAAGGTTGAGTCGATTTTTTAAATCTTTAATTTACAACATTTTTATGTTCGTATGAATCCAAAAAAAGCTTCTAGCGAAAAAAAAAATTGGAGATACATAGATTACCTAAAAAAACCGCAAGTTTTTTCTGTATGAAATGTGTCTATTATTTCAGAATTCGAAGAAGAACAAAGCCTGGCCAGCCAGCTTGTGTAAAATAAAAGTCCCTTCTATCGACCGAAGTCGAAAGAGGAACATACAAAAATTCCGCTTACAATACGGCGAATCCAATATATCGAAGGCATTTTTGCTTTGAATTCCCGTCAGTGAGTAGGTGGAGACTTTGAATGTAAATAATTCACAGCGTATTGTCTTTCAATTATAGTTTCACACGACAGTTATTTACTAAAAACAAAACGTTTGTATTTGTGAAAACAAAAAGTCATAGATAACGTCACTTTTTATTTCTAGACTAGCTTCCGCCCGCGACTTCGTCGGCGTGGAATTGTTACTTTGGGCTAACACTAACTTTACCCCGCGACTTAAGTCTAAGAGGCGCTATTATACTTCACTGCGGGTGACATAACATACAACAAACTTATTTTTTCGGTAAGTACAGTAGTCGGGTCTAGGGATCGAACCGCAAAATTAAGTTTGTTTTTTATTGTATTTACTTTTCCGGGATAAAAAGTACCCAGTGTGGTGCCCAGGATACTAAAGAATAAGTATACCAAGTTTCATCGTAATCGAACTAGTAGTTTTTGCGTGATGCCTGAACAAACAGACAGACAGACAAAAATTTTTTTAATCACATTTTTGGGTTTGGTGTCGGTCTAGTAACACCCCCCGCCATTAATTTTCACTTTTACAGATTTAATATAAGTACAGATGAATGAAAGAACATTGTAGAATTGCAGACAGAGTATGAAGAACATTTCTCTACGAAGCAGTAATGCGAAGGAGGAGTCGACCAACGGAAACAACCTGGGCGCCGGAGGATGTAGGGCAGTTTCCGGCCGCTATAGGTGTAGGCTTACGGACGACCAGCAATGGGTAGTTCGCTGTCTGGCCGTCCTGTAAGTAGTTGATGGCACGTATTAATAATAATAATAATAACTTTCAGTAGTGCCATTAGGATGGAATTTTGGTGTTGACAAATGTGCAGTCATGCATGTAAAGCGAGGGAAGATTATGGAATCTGCGGGTATTCAACTCTCAGATTCCATACACCTTAGATCCCTCTCCTCGACCAAAACCTATAAGTATTTGGGTATGTCGGAAGCGTTAGGCATTAACGTCGCTGACATGAAGCAATCATTGAAGGAGCGCTTCTTTGGCCGCCTGAAGAAGGTTTTAAACAGCCTTCTGTCGGGTGGAAATAAGGTGCGCGCCTTCAATTGTTGGGTCATGCCGGTCTTGATGTACGCTTTTGGCATACTCAAATGGACTCAGACTGAGCTAGACGCTCTGGATAGGCGAGTTCGTACATTGCTGACCGCAAATCGGATGCATCACCCACGCTCGTCGGTGATGAGACTGTACATCCCGCGGAAATGTGGAGGTCGAGGCTTTTTAAACGCCAAAACTCTGCACAACCGCGAGGTGTGCAGCCTCAGAGAGTATTTTCTCAATTCCGACGTGGGTATGCATCGAGATGTGGTAGCAATGGACGAGGGACTAACCCCGTTGTCCATGGCTAAAGAGAACTGGCACAAACCTGTGGTACTAACTACTGCTGACCGCAAGGAAGTATGGAAAAGCAAGGAGCTCCACGGGCGCTTTTATCGGGCTCTCCATGAGCCTGATGTAGATTTCTTAGCGTCCGTGGCCTGGTTACGGTTCAGTAACCTCTTTGGGGAAACTGAAGGTTTTGTCTGTGCGATTATGGACGAAGTTATCCTGACGAATAACTATCGGAGACATATATAAAGGACGGGACGGTGGGCGTGTGTCGGGCATGCCATCGTCCGGGAGAGTCCATTAGACATTATTATCTCTGGTTGTTCTCGTCTGGCTAACGGCAAGTATTTGCACAGGCATAACCAAGTAGCCAGGATTATTCATCAGCAACTTGCTCTGAAATACAAACTTGTGGAATCAGAGGTACCGTATTACAAGTATGTGCCCGACCCAGTTCTCGAAAATGACCATGTCACGCTGTACTGGGATCGATCTATCATCACTGACCGGACTATTGTAGCCAATAAGCCGGATATAGTGGTGATAGACCGATTAGCGCGCCGCACAATGATAGTCGATGTCACCATCCCGCATGACGAGAACTTCGTGAAAGCCGAAAAAGAGAAACAGATTAAATATCTCGACTTGGCACACGAGGTTGTCGACATGTGGAATGTGGACTCGGCTGTCATTGTGCCGATTGTTGTGACCGCCAATGGCCTGATGGCCAAAAGCTTCAACGACCACCTGTCGAAGCTGTCGTTGCGTGGTTGGATCAAGGGCTTGATACAGAAGGCAGTACTCCTGGATACGGTTCGTATCGTGAGGAGGTTCCTGTCTCTGGAGCCCTAACCACCGGTAGCTTGGACCCTGCTCCCGCTAACGGTGGCATTCTATTTTTTATATTTTTAAATGTTTTTTTTTATTATTTTTGTAAAAAATATTTAAAAATATATTTAATATGTTTTAAAAAAGTAAATAAAGAAATAATAATAATATTCCACAACTTTCACACAACATCATCTAGTCCCAAGCTAAGCAGAGCTTGTGTTATCCAAGTGTGCCTCAAAGAAAGGTCAGTAAAACAGAGGTGGCCCAGTAAGATCGATGCCTTCATCGTTTGTAAGAATGACTGTAGTCTTAGAACGCAAAGGACAACTGAAGGACACAGATGGATTATAGTCAGTATAAGTCTGACTTTTTACCCTAACCTACCTATTAACATAATATCTTCGTGTGGAAGTACTCCCTAAATCTGCAGCTAATATATGCAAATAGCGTTGTGTATCCCAGTGTACCCTTATAAGAATTACAGGCACCTGACCAGGACCTTTTTGCTTGACCTCTGGTGTTGCAGATATCCTTAAGATTACAACTTGGTATTAGAACAGAAACGGCTGCTGTACATTGCTATTAAGTAGATAACAAATAAAGCTATTTCATTTTAGCATTGCAATAACGGTCATTGACGGTTGATTGGTTTCCATAATTGAGACATTCTCAATTACAGAAACGCAAATATAGATATTAGGCTGGTCTAAATAAATATCTTCAAAATCTGAACTGCACATTGTTGGATGAAATCTCAGGTTCCTGCACCAGATTTGGAAATGCCCGGCGTTCTCCATTATGTTGACCGCCCGGAGGACACGGTGTGACAGAATTGTGCCCCGCTTAGGCCGCCGATCAACCTCAAGTGGACACAGCGGTGCTCCCCGCTGTGTCCACGTGGAGTTTATTGCCGGCAACAAAACCCACGAAAGCGGAGCAATAAAGAAAAACACGAGTAAAACACCTAATAATTTATGATCTTTGAGTCCACTGACTGACTTCAAAGATACATAAGCTTACATCAATATTAACTTTGCGAATTTCCCTTTTATTTTTATTAAGACTGTGTGTAGGAGCTTTGAACATATTAAGGTCATGTCGAGAGTCTTTGACGATTTATAGTATATTTTATTATTACGTAAGCACATTAAAGCTGTTTTATTCGTCGTCTCAACTTAGTTCATGAAAACATTTTAACTACGAGTCATAAAAACTTTGACAGCCCTTAGGGTCAGCTCACACCGCGACGCGACGCTGTGCGAAGATCGACCCAAAATACGTATAGCTTCATTTACTACACGAAAATATACTTTCAGATCGAGATACCTTTCGAAGCAGCGCTGTGTGGTGCAACGTGTTCTGAATTCTCACAATGGAATTTGTATCTTTTCATGTTGTAAATGAAAATATATTTTGAGCCGCTCTTCGCATCGCGTCGCGTCACGTGGCATCTGGGTGTGAACTGACTCTTAAATCAAATTTGGAAGGAAGTTTAAAAAAAACTAACAATTACACTATTTTTGTTTATTCATATTATTCAAATTGGTTAAAAATTCTGTGAAGGTACAAGTTAACTCGAACCGTAAGTTTTTAGCCCGAAGATTCGCCAAATTTAAGTGGCAATGGGCAGGGTACATAGCTCGTAGAACGGATGGTCAATGGGGACGAAGGGTTCTGGAGTGGACTGGAAGACGCAGCGTTGGAAAGCCTCCCACAAGGTGGACCGACAGCCTGGCGAGGGCCACAGGAATCCGATCGGTCGTTGTGGCACCGCTTAGGGAGGGGGGAGGCCTATGTCCAGCAGTGGACGTCTTTCGGCTGAAATGATGATGATAGTGAAGTTTACTAACCGAAGATATTAGAAAGCTTCATTGTTCTATCAAGGGTAGTTTTAAAAACAAATACATAATGACAACCTTTGTTATTATCTTTTATTATTATTTTTGCTAACTTACAAGTAAATTGGCACTCCGAATGAAATTCTGCATAGAAACTAAATTTGCTTTTTCCACCTCCTTAGATACTGAAATTCCAAAACCTCTTCTTAGTGTTCGTCTACGTAATATAAGAAAGCCTTCTGCAAAATTTTCTCGTTCCTAGACTAGTAATATCGGTTCTGCGTTACTATGTCAGTCAGTCAGTTTCTCCTTTGATAAAAGTAATTGTTGATAAATAATAATACTAAAAAGGCTGTTACTAACCAGATAAAATCATCTACATATTTGCTTGGAGTCTAGACAGGCTTATTATTTTTATTTCATGACATTTTTGTCTTCTGCAAGAATTCCAGGAAAAAATATGTACAATTTTATTGATTGCCCCCCACTAAAATTTACTCCTGTAATGTGGATGTGTTCACAAACATGTAAACAGGCATGACAAGACGCCCAGACTACTAAATATTTATTCGGTGCAGGAATCGAACTCGGAACCCGCAGCGCAGCAGCCGATCGCTCAATAAAGTCTTCGTCGTCATATTGGTTTATTATAGTATTTTTTACATAGCATGGGTTGGGTGACAGCAGGACCAAAATATGCATCTCTAAGATGAGAGAAAAGGATAGATGGCTACATTGTAAGAATCTGACAGCTGTCACCGAAACCATCCTATAACAAATTTAGTATAACTTATACTCCGTTTACTGTAAGATTAGAAATTTAAAGATACATGTTTTACCGTCCGTTCAACCGATTTTGACTTATATTGCATTGATGACATGACAAATGACGACTGCAGAAAAAGTTGGTATTGTAACCACTTTTTTTGCTTTTAATGTCATCCTTATGTCTATGGAATGGAAGTCAAAATCGGTTGAACGGACAGTAACACAAATTTCTTTTGTTTTCTAATCTTATTGTAAATAGAGTATAAGTAGTTTAAAAAACGACTAGTTAGTCTTGAACAACTTTTACACAGACGCCTTTTATTTTGTCCATAAAGGCCCTAATGATCAAAGTGTTTTTAATTAACGACATATTTTTTGTGTTTAATAGGGTTCCAACAAAAATAAAAAGAAAGTTTATACCTACAAAACAACAATTTCCAAGAGTCTACCTATTGGAAAATGTTGTTTTGAATAAACTCAGTAACTAAGACCTACCCACTTATATTTATTTTTCCTTGTTTACGTCAAATCCATACAAAGGACCTATGTTGATTTTTCCCAATTAAAGAAAAGGTATAATAAGCTTGTTAGTAGGATTTAATTAAGGGCCTATTTGGAGTCATCCTAAGCGATCACCTCTTCGCTAGCATTACTGCTGCCGCGCTCCAGACTATGGTTTTTTTTAGGTGAAACCTAACCAAAAGGCACAAAGAGGGGGCGCCGTGACCTCTTAGAAGGCCATTCCGGAACCCCTCCAAGAGGAGACTGTACAACGGTCTGCTTTGAGCCCCATTGTGCACGGCGGCACGTGATCACTGTGCCACCGTCTTTCTTGAAAGAAAGAAAGAAAGAAAACACTTTTCACAAACACTCTTGAAATCATTCGATGGGCGAGCAGAGTCCCGACTCTGAGCGCCTGTAGTTCCAAAGTTCAAACTATGGTCAAAATAAAAGTACCTAAAATGATAAGCAACTTAAATTAATTACATAATGAACCTAACTATCTGTGATATTACCACGAAGTTCGCACAACATAACTTCGGCAGTCTGTGAAGTTGCTAAGTATATAGACTTGGGAAAGTAATATCTGCCTAATTGTCTCTACCCACTTAACTTCACTACCTTGCCTTTGACACACATGATGGCTTTATTTATTGTATCTACCTATACATATAGGCAAGTGGTACGGATATTATGAGAACCGGGTCAATGACACTTAGACATTTTTTTTGAGGTGTGAATTCAGTAAATAACTTCTCCCAGTGTAAGTGAAGAAAACAGCTGTCAGACATTATTATTATTTATTCACATCTGTTCTGTCTGTTGTTGACATCTGTTGCTTTATTTGCTCTTTGCGTTCTCGCGGTATCTCTTTCCATCAATCCCACGGCCCTACCGCCAGCCCTAGTGGGCACTAGCTATTTTGCTGAAAATTATTTGAGGCGCGAATGGAACACAAGACCCCATCGTCTCCGCCTTGGTCTTACCGGATTGCCAGTATGCGAGCTACCCATTGCTCACCCTCCGCAAGTCCACGCTTAAGTAAGAACTATATTTAATTAGACCGAGACACATGTGGATGGCGCCTGTGCTATACATACTCGTACAACTGCGTCGCATGGCGTGGGCCTATTGTAGCTCTACAAGTCTAATTGCCGTATAAAATGTATGGAAACCAACGTCGGACCCAGATCGGCGTACGTGGCTCACGTAGTCCTAATGTAGTTCTATATTTACGATGACCTGGAATTGCCCTATGATTGTAGCAAACTAAACTGACACCGCTTGGGAGGTCGTCGTCTTGACGTGACGCCCAGAAAATTACAGCTGAAAGTCATCATCTAATTCAAGTGTGAGAGACAGAACTATAGATACAGGCTGTGAAGTCATGGAAGGGCCCAGAATCAACCTTTTCATAAGACTGCTCCTTTTAAAGCTTATAATCGGTTTTACTTATAAATTGCGATGTTTACGAAATAAATACTTTTTTTTTTCTGAAAAGTACCTTTTGTAATGATCTTTTCTAATAAATTGTTTATTTATTTGTCGTCAGACAGAGAAATTCTCAGAAGAGAAAGGACAGCCCAAAATTAACCGGCCACCTGCAAAATATAATAGAGGTATTGAAATAATAGAATATCTCTTGAAATTGCATAACGAAAAGAAAACATAAAACTATTCAATTTCGAACAATGTTATACGCAAATTCGAAGACAGCTGAAAATTGAATTGGAGAACATTATTTAGGTTACAAATAACAATGAAAAGATTCAAATATGAAATAAATTTATTTTTATTATATAATTTCTTTTATACGAGTACCTTTTGGTAAGATAACATGACGGGTGTCAATATCAACAAATTCCTGGGATACAGGAACCGGCTTCGTTCTCTACGTACTTGTCAACACCAACATCAACAAGATGACTCACGAAGGCCTCATCTCGGATGTCATTGCAGTGCCCGAAGTTGTTCCCTAGAACTACTTGTTTCTTATGTTTATTTATTTATTTATTTATTTAGTCTTCATGCAACTCAATGTACAAAGGCGGACTTAATGCCATGGGCATATGTTCTCTCCATACGAGCAGTCGTTTTCGATGGAAAATGGATTGTTATGTTTTTTTTTTTTGGTGGGCAATCCTTAAATAATTTCACCTGTTCTGGGTGGAGAGAGAGGGCGTCAGACGGAAATTTTCATTGATTGAAATCGTTTTTTTTTTATTGAACATAAACTCAGTCAGGTAGGTACCCTGACTGCGATCCCATCTGATGGTAAGCAATGATGCAATCGTTTTAGGCCCACTAGTTTATTAATAGCGTATTTAGTTCAGCCTTGAAGATACCCAAATTATAATTAGACGGGAATCCCTGGTCTCCCCTGCAGTAGTTATCGCTAACTCAGGAATCATCGAGAGTAATCCCGTCTGGAGCAAACGCGAAAAGTGAGACTTACTATGAAGAGTTAAAATTCGTTTGAGCAAAAAAGTGACGAAGTGAGTGACGTTTAAACACGCTTCAACAGTCAGTTCCACGTTTGCTCCAAACGGGATTACATAATTGCTCCAGTCTGTACAGTAGTCGTACAATATCAACGTGGTTATACTCTCTTTGTACAATATGCTAACACATGCTTTTAAACTTGGTCAAAGTACAGGAACAGCTGTCATGAGTCTTGTGTGAGAAGGAGACGGAGCTATACAGAACTATAGCTATCCCTCTTTTTTTGTAGCGTGGGAAGTAACCACCGCTTTGGATGGAATGAGACGTGTCTGACTTAAACTGACTAAAACCAATTCGTGTTCCTTCAGTTGCTCATTGTGTCCCAGGCTCGTGGTCTTTCGAACAATCACGCATCTAGTTCCACTTCTAAAATGGAGTCAGAACGGAATACCATCAAAGTAAGCAAGGCCCAAGATAGACAAATCCCTTTTAGGCTTGAAGTCATTGTCAACATGTAAGGCTTCATAGATAAATAGCTGAAAGCTATCAAAAAAATCTATACTAATATTATAAAGAGGTAAAATTTGTAAGTTTGTAAGTTTGTAGGTTTGTAAGTTTGTATGTAGGGGGTAATCTCTGGAACTACTGGTCCGATTTGAAAAATTCTTTTAGTGTTAGATAGCCCATTTATCGAGGAATGCTATATACCATCATGCTGCGGCCCACGGGAGCGGAGCAGTAACGAAAAATGCGGGTAAAACCGCAGGGGACAGCTAAGTATTATATATGTATTTATATGCCCATTGATGTGTATTGTGTTTTTGACAACAAACAATTCTCATATTACAAAGGGAAAAAAGAAAAACTCATCCGATTTTTCAATTACCTATTTTTATTTCAATTTAAATTCAGACTATTCCATTTGATAAATTACGCTTAAATGCTAGATATAATCTCTGTACACAACATTATTTTTAAGGTAATATCGAAGACAACCACGGCAGTTCTCCAGTATTTTTGAAATTCTGCCAGTCGTATAGAAATCTTCCTATAACTAATAATATTAACGATAACAGAACTAAATTGACTATGTTTATTGGACTAATAGGCATGACATCGTCGTTCCCACAGATGTTCCCCAACGGGATCGTGCTGATCTGAAACAAAACAAATTGATGTTAGTATGATGATAATGTCCTCCTTTTTTTAAAAGTGGGAAATTATCTAATAACTTCTCCCGTTCACCTTGACTCCTACTTTCCGGAATGTGTCACTGGAGTGCACCGACCGTCTTCAGCTTTTGGGTGTTGAAGTTTCTTCAGACCTTAACCTTAACCTAACCTAACAACAATAAGAGCCGTATCTAAAAGTTCCGCTTTCTGAATCAAACCCTAGATCTAACCTCGAGAGCCTCCTAAGATGTTGGTCAAGGTTCGTGGCTAGCCATTGAGTGACATAAGTATTGGTACAGTGATCACCGAATCAACTTTCCATATGTCGACTACCTCTTGAGCAAATTATTTTGAATGCACGAGTTCAAAATAGGTGCCATTACGTAATTGAAACCACGCACTTTACATATATTAATAGAGCGAGCGGTTTCAATTAATATGATAGCGCCCTAATTGCATGCAAGTAGTAAGTAATATTTTAATCTTAAGGGTCAGCACACACCGAGACGCGACGCGACGCGACGCTGTATGCACATTTTAATAAAGTGACTCAAAATAGAACTTTATTTACTACACTAAAAGATACATATTTCATTGCACACTTTTGTTGCTGGGATTGGTGGATGATGTTTATTCTGCAACTGTACCGAAACTGTTCTCATACCACCATACTTACAGTAGTCAAAGGACGTATTTACTATTTCGAAGCTTCAAGTTATAACTAGTCTGTATGAGCTTCAAATGATAACTAACTGTATGAGCGTGGAATTGATATGGATTGTATGAGATCCGAATAGAAAACTACTTTCTAGGATTAAAATTGACTCTTTTTAAGCGGGCTAACTGTAAACCAAAATATTTCCGAAAATTCACGTTAAACCATAAACAAAATATATGCAAGCTAATCATAAAACTATAGACATAAACACAGGTGTTCAGTAATTAGAGCGCTCGGTGTTCGGTTAACGAAAGCTCTGGATACCTCTACGAGTATGTACTATCGTGTTTATGCGCTATGATCCGGAGTTTTCTAGAGCGCCATCACTTACAATTATGTATGATATGAACCATCTCTGATTTCAAAGTATTATTCCGCACGTGTTCCGCACCTATTTTATTTAATTCTGTATTAATATTTGAGTCATCATCATCTTCCTAGCCTTTTCCCAACTATATCGGGGTCGGCTTCCAGTCAAGCCGGATTAATATTTGAGTACTATTACTATAAATATTTACTGTCGGATCGCACAATAAGAACTATCTTGAATTTCAAAGTATTATTCCGAACCTACTTTTAATCTATGTTTACATTCGAGTACTATTACTATAAACTGTCCCGCACAGACCGTTAAGTAAATAAATCTTAGCTTTTTAGGTTCTTAAAATTTTAAAATTTATTTTATATTCTTTATACTTTGCTTACCAACCCTATAAGTGCTAGAAACTCACTATTAACACTCAACTAAACACCAGTTTAAGTTGATTTTTCAATAATTCATTATGACCACATGATGATGATGATGATGATGATGCCATCTAGCCGATTTCGGCCACAGCGACCGCATTCAATGACTTCTTATGTTGATTGTATGAACACATAATGAATGATTGAAAAATAAATATTCACCAAGATATCATAATATCGATCAAACGAATGTAATATAATTATTTTAGAATATCACACAAACTTATTCTTATTTTTATTTTCTACTATCATCAAACCCACTCACTATTATAGCGAAAATTTTTGATAACCCCTAACTAAAATCATAGCTGTGAAATCTATCGTCTGTTTTTTAAACCATGAGACTAAAATTGCATTTCAACACAAAAGCACTGACGTCATTCCTATAGTAAATTTGACATTACTCATGTAAATTTAGTCTCAGGGTATAAAAAACAGACGATAGGAAAATAAGTTTCTGCCTAATGGCTGTGGTTGGACCAAACCGGACCCGGACAAAGCCGGGTTGGTCTTAGATCAATGAGCCTAAACACGATACTTCTACAGAATATGTGTAGGAGGAGTCAAAAACCTTGCTTCTTCCTATATTCTTTGTAAAAAGAATCCTCAAAGATCTACATACACTTTGTTTGCGCATAAATATCGGATCAAAAGAAATCCTATACAGGAAAATATTTCTGTAATAAACTTCTACGGCCCTTTATTAAACACAATATGTTTTGGTCAAACTTCAAAGCTGAAACCGATATGGTTCCCAAAGGACCTTGGACTTAGAGTTTTATTAAAATAAAATCTTGTACTACTCGTACTTTAACAAACCTGATTTTATAAATTTCGCCTGATATTACACATATCTGAGATGGTTGTCATATCAATATGTGGAACTCTCTTTTGATCTTAAAGATACAAATCCATTTTTATGTTAGTAATTACTTAAGAACTATGTTAGTAAAACACAAAAATATAAAAAATTAAAAGTAACAATAGTATATACCTATTTAATGTCTTTGGTAACAATCATTTTGACAAACGAACCGTCTAGTCTATTCTACTCCGTCAATCCGTCTGTATTATATTCAGTTAGGCGAATGTAGCCTTGACTAGGCTACATTCGCCTAAGTGGTGCTCCATGCAGGCGAATGGAACAAACAATAGCTTCTCTACGGTGGCCTATGTGACTAATCACACGTGGGTGCGGTGAGGCGATGAGCGAAGCAAAGCGGTCGCGATTGGATGGTTCGATATTTACGTACGGGGACTTGTTTTATCGAATGCACGTAGGACAAAGCCGTGTCGCATTGAATTTTAGTTAGCGGCATCGAAACGCTTCGCAACTACAATCGCATTGAATTGCCCTCGTAAGAGTTCGTTACCGTAAAGTCCAGGCCATTTCTACTGTTATATTTTACGAAAGTAATTGAGAGAATCCGACGATTGGGACTCAAGGTGGTTTCGGATTCGACGGGAAGATACGCCCAGATATGGATCGCCCAGAAGGCATAAAGAAGATCTGGCCCGCTTGAGTGGAACACCGCCTTGTTCACATAGAGGAGATAGCGACCGTGTCTGACCCTGGTCCAAACCATAGTATGGAGAGAACATGGGAAGCTGTCACCTCTTTCAGTGAAGCAGTAATGCAAGGCAAAAAATGTGAGGGAGAGGCAATCCTCACGCCCCGTCCGCCACAGGACACGCCCTGAGTGTCGGGAGTGGCATGGCGATTCATAGACCAACACCGGCCCAGACTTGCAGACGGCGAATAGGTACCGCAAAATTTGCCGCCTCTTAGTATTCCGCAAAACGCGCAGAGGCATACCACCTTTTAGGAGTAGCAGAAGTAATTTGATAATTTCCAACTCTCAAAAATATAATACATTTTATACCTTTCCATCGAATTAATTATAATTCATATTGAGCTTTGAAAATTAATTGTAAAGCGTCTTGCAGTTTCACACCTTTCAACTATGCCTTTAACACTAATTGGCACCCCGTTTGGCGCATAAAGGAACGAACACACAACATAATTGGGCATATTATGGAGCAAATGTATATAGAACTAAGGAATAAACATCTCCAAAGAAAATACGAGTACTTTGAAAATGAAAATCAGGAAAGTAAATACGATTGGAATACCTACCCATTTGATTGGCGTTATATGTAGGTACCTACATATATCCTTGGTACCTACTAATAATATAAACGACTAGCACTTTGCCCGTGACTTCGTTGACGAGAATGTTTTTAGTAAAAGGCAGGCTTTTGCTAGTTTTAAATAACTAAAAATGCCCATATTTTTTACCTATTTACATAAATATTTTATGTTATTTTTAACGCATTTCTTCCTTACATAGTAGCCTATATTATTATAGGAAGCGTGTGCAAAATATCGCATTCCCAGTCCCAGTAGCTTTGGCTGTGCGTTGTTATGTCAGTCAGTTTCTCCCTTTATATATAAACTAGCTTCTACCAGCGGCTTCACCCGCGTGAAGGTAGGTTTCTCCATACAATTTTTGCCCCCCATCTTCACCTCCTTTGGGATAGAATTTAAAAAATCCTTTTTTTTTCTATTCTATTTTATATAATTCTTTATTGTACACAATAATTTATTTACACACATTCTATGCCTAAGTCATACTTATAACATATCCTCCAAGTTTCATATCTTTACGCTATGCATTCATCCGTCAGTTAGTCATTCAGGACAAAGCATTTTATAAGTAGGTACAGATTATGCTTGCACTTGCTAACGAGCATCTGAGTACTGCGCAGAGAATGTTCAGACTGTGGTTGGGACCACAGACGAGATGACAAGTACTTGTCCTGCCAGATGCAGACGTTTTAATTTGCATGAATCTGTGTCGTAGTGCACTTTTATGTTTTATTCTGTTCTGGCTTCCGTTCTTCTCTAAAGTTTGGTGCCAAGAATTATAAAATTAAACTGGTAGAGTTAAAGAGCTTGCAGTGACTAGAAAAAGTACACACTACCCAAAATCGTTCAAGTAAAACTTAATGATTCTATGTTACATATTTTGTTCAAAAACCATTGTGTCTGTATTGTAATATAGGAAACGACCAATTTGGAACCGTGCACTAGATTTTGCCGTTTTATAAGTGCCTATGTAAAATAAAATATTTTAGTTCTTTTTTTTTTATTTTGATTTTGATTCATCGTGTATACCTAAAGGGCGAGAATTCTTATCACAGACATAATACACAGAATATCTACAAATACTTCTACCATACTATTTTTCCCAACCATCTTAGATCCAGAAATATTACAAGTGCATTAGTTAGGTACAGCGCGCTTATTTCAAAATCAATTAAGCCGAGTGCAAACTGCTGTAACGTGCAACATGCAAGGTAACATGAAAGGAGCTTTTATAAGTGTGGACGCACCGCGCGCGCATGAACAGAACATGAACTTGTTCAGTAATACCTACTTACACTAGTTAAAACTTGAAATACTCTGTTCGCGCGCTCAATGTTCATGGTTTGCGCACTTAGTGTGCACGGTTCCACACTATGAGAATTCTTGTTACAGTGCATGTTACATTACGGGGTACAGACTACTGTACCCTGACTTTAGTTGTAGATTTAACAATCTGGAAACCCTAAGGTAAACTAAAGTTTTGGTTACAACGCATGCAAACCCCAACACTACACGCACGTACATAGGTGGAGAACAAGTAAGTTATTAGATACTGCATCATAAGAGCCGGTGGCTGTAAACTTATTAGCTTACGGCTAAATACGACCTCGTATTCGAAGCCTCATAAGGATTACTATACTACTATTACTAGTGGTGTAGCGACCCCAATATAGTTGGGAAAAGGCTAGGCAGACGACTAGTGGTGTAGTGGATGTGTTCTTAACCACTCGTTATTCAATGTAAGAAGTAATCATTTAATATTCTTACACTAGCTGCTCACAACGGCTTCTTCACCCGCGTGAGGCCGGGAATCCACCAAAGGGAGACGAGACGAGCGGTGAGGAGATGTTTTTTAGACAACCAATAGAATTATGTTATTGACACATCTCTCCGCTTAGCTTCAGTGGAGATCGTTGTGCGGAGATGTGTAATATTTGTATGGCGCGATGGAAGCGGAGATGTAAGCGGTGTGCGGACAACGCGCAGTGGAGACGAGAGATGTAACAGTATTTTACACATCTTCGCTTTGGTGGAGTCCCTCGAGCTGAAAAAAATCTCCTCTTGCACAGCACATAGCACACCGCACACATCTCTGCTTTGGTGGAGTCCCGGCCCCATAGTAGAAAATTATCCCAAGGGAAATACACACAGGATAAAATTTATCTCACTTTACAGGATATTATCTATCAGTAAATATAATAAGTTTCATTGGAAATGGAATCCATTCCAATCCATAGTTTTTGCGTGAAAGAGTAACAAAGATCCATACATCCAAATAAATTTTCACGTAGTAATAATATTAGTACGACTGCCATTTTTCTTTTTTTTTCTTTCGTCTAGCTTTATGAGAATAGAACCTAAGGTCGTGTAAACTGAGAGCACGTTGGTACAGCGTCTAACTATTCAGGACACGTGGACAGACGTTTAAGTTATTTACGACTTCCTTATAAACTTTATAAAGGTTCTTTTATTGCTGTAGTAATTGATGGTGTTTAGGGTTCTTGACCCTTTGTTAAAACGGGACCGATAATAGACCTTAATTGTTGTGGCTTAATTGCACTGGCCTAATTCTTCGCTGTAAACAAGTGTGCTACCTATATGTTGTGTTTACGATCGAAATCTCACAAAATACCTACCTAGCCTTTTCCCAACTATATTGGGGTCGGCTTCCAGTCAAGCCGATGTTAGCTGAATGCCAGTATTTTACGAGGAGCGGCTGCCTACCAAACCTCTACAACCCATTAATTGGGGTATTACGGTACTTCATGGCAAGACTGGAGTCAGATTTACTGGCTTCTGACTCTCACAAAATCCTATATAAAAGCATTGTGACCATGTGACATTGTTTAGCGGTAATATGCTAGCTGGTGACGACATTGGACAAAAATAACTGACTTGAAACAAAAGTAGTCTCTTATAAATATGACGTGCAGTTTTCTAGATATGGGACCTCACAGAGAATATTTGATGAAACTCGAGCACATTTCAAGAAAGAAAAATGCTCCAGTTAAAACTTCTGTCTTTAGTTATTTCATTTATTTATCTGTCTAAAAATAGAATACAGATGAAAAAAAAACTGTGGATTTCTTATATTTTCATAGGTATATTTAAATAAAAAACAAAACAGATATATCCTGGATTTGCTTGTGTTCACACAAAGATGGCAAATTCTTTGTAAAGATCTTGGAGAATAGGCACTGAAAAAAAAGGCTTCGCTGATGTAGGTACGAGGCAAAATAGCATGCATACCTTAATGTCTATTTTCCCATGAACGTTTGAGTCCAAGTGTTCGAAAAATACTCATCGCGTCATTTCTCGCTTCATACGATTTTTTTCATGTATCTATGTAATTTTGGATCTGTCTGTACCTTTACCCACGTCTAGATTATTCCACGATAAGCCTCTGCCCAAAAGGATTTGATACAATTGTTATTTCGTCGACACTGACTCAGACTTGTTCAATATTTGATGTTACAAGAGCTAGGGTGATATAAATTTGACGATTCCAGAAATTGTTTCCACTGAGAAATTATCAATGCCAAGCGTACTCAAGCGTGTGGCTAAGAACATTTCGTTGATTCTTAGAAGGATTTAATACCGTTGGCTGTACAACGAATTTGTCGTGAAATTATATTTTACTTCCCTTTTGTCGCCGTCATTTGAAGATAAGCTTTTGTGTAAATTTTTACATTGCCTATGTTTTTTTGTGGTTACAACTTTAGATTAGCAAAGAAGCTCAAATGTACCGGGTCTTATCCTTAATAAATAAAAAACGAACAGTAAGTTACATGTAATGCACATGCACATTCACTGTTTGGGCGCCGTCGGCTACATTTGTCATTCGTCGGGAGTTCGTGACCTGTATCCATGCGACGACGGTGGCGCATGGATACAAGCGGACAGCCAGACCACCACATTTTTCACTTCGCTACCGATCTTTGCAGATGACGCCAGTTTGTATTCCAAACGGTTATCAACTTCAAACATAGTATTGTTCAAGAATTATATTCATGTCAAATTACAGTCAACAATCTTTAAGTTATACCAATTAACCTTGAAATCGTATCAAATCGAATTTAATTTACGTTGGATCTCGTATACAATATGTAACATAAATAAATGCACATCCTGAAAGTAGTACCTATGTTCATAATTGGCTACTTGCCCTTTAAAAAAAATTGATATAGGTAGGTATTTAACTTCTAAAATTACTAAAAATCTATTTTAGAATTAAAAAAACAAACATTCTTGATAAATCCTGATTGCGTCACTAGCGTTTTTGTAAGTGCGTGCGTAAATACATACTAATGCTGATGCGTTACCAATGTGCGGTCGATGCTCAATAATTTGCCTACAATTAGAATAACTAATTTCGTTTTCTGTTATTATTATTGATAGGCTTGCGTTTGACCATTATCAGACCTATAAATAGTAAGCGATGACGTGGTCGGCAAAGCGATGACGTGGAACCACGCTTGCCTAGGTGTAAATATATTTCTTTAAAAACACTACATAAGTGCATATCAGTAGTGTACAGATTATGGTCGTAACTTATTTTTTTTATTCCAGTTACATGTCATACAATAACAACGCAAAAATCTATAAATATATTTAATCGTTTCTATCCGACTTCTAAAAAAAAAAGAGATTATTACGATTTATACACAAATTATTCGTATCATTGATCAGCTAGACTATACTTGGTGCTCACAGCTACAAAACTATGAAACTTTATCGATGTAGCGGCAACGTCGTCGCGTCGTGCTCGCTTCGCCGCATGCAAGCTTCATATGACGCCTGCCGTATCGCATGTCATACAACGGTTCGTACACCGAGCAAAAGGACGTTTTATTTTTGTAAAAATAAAAAATACAGTAGTAGGAATGTCTTTGTGGTCCGACGGCATTGTCACAAATGACTGCAAACGTACGCGTGTTATACGCCTCGTGGACAGGGTTTAGTACGCTGTGCCGCTTAAGCTTCATGGCGTATTTTAAAGCGTCCGTGTACAGTAGCCTTACTGATTTTGATTGAGATGCACCGGTCGTGATCTGACTGTCGTGTGGGATCAGTGACAAAGAAAATTTTCTTTTTTTTTTGTTATTCTAATCGAACATTTTGATCGTGACGTGACTGACCTTTAAACAGCAATAAGTACAAAATAGAATATAAACAAAAAATAAAATGCTTATTTCTATAACAAACCAATAGCATTTAATTAGTTTAGATTAATTTTTGATTGTAGTCTTCTTTCTTACCTAGTTTTGGCTGTTAACAAAACTTAAAAATATTTTATTTAACACCAACTTCTGCCAGCGTCTTCGCACGTATGAAAGTAAAAAAAAATAGCCAATGTTACTCAATGAACGAAATTAGCTTTCGAAGGGTAAAAGAATTTTTGAAATCATTCAAGTAGTTTTGACGTTAAATCTTAAGATACAAACAAACAAAGAAAAACATACAATCTTTCTACTTAATATTCGTATTCTACTTCTACTTAGTATTTTTAATATTAAAAATAGTTTTTGAGTTACATTTTTTGTTAAACTACACTTTTAATTTTTTCTCAAGAGCGTGTTTTGCTTCTAATAAGATATTATTGCCATTTACATAAATAATAACGTCTTATTACAAATACAGATGTCTAGACTACGTTCAGTTTTAATATCAGCTAATAACGCAGTAGTTCTGCATGTAATACCGCAGTGGGAACGTGTACCAACGTCAGCAGATGGTATACACAACCTTTTATTGAAATGAAATGCCTGCTGTGCGGAATGTTGTTCACTACTGCAATAGCGCACATGTGTATTCAGCATATTGTATTGCTTACAGGAAATTGCATTAGCAAATAGACAAGGGTGTGGGTTTTTTTTCCAGTTAGTTGACAATAATTGTTTATTTTAAAACAAGTGCTATTATATTATTATTGATTTACAGAATGCTAACTAACTACAGAATGTTTCTATAGCACTAAATGACTTAATACATATATTTCTTACTAACACGCGAGTGAAACCTCAATATTTTAAGAAATGTTTGATGACTTTTTTTACAGTAGTGTTAAGTATGTTGTAGTAGGCAATAGGTATGTTGTAAGTAAAATAAAATCATTAAAAAAAATTGTTTTATTGTTTCTGTAGATCCTAGGAGCTCGTGGCTAGATAATAACAGCGGCATGGATCGATCTAGGTTAAGAAACGCTTGCCAAGGTTGGTCTGTGGATGGGTGACCATCTTAACATAGCGAGTTTCCTCCGTGCCTCGGAAAGCACGTTAAGCCGTTGGTCCCGGCTGTCATTTGTAGATCTTTGGCAGTCGTTACGGATAGTCAGAAGCCAGTAAATCTGACTCTAGTCTTGCCATGAAGTACCGTGTTACCCCAGTTAATGGGTTGTGGAGGTCTGGTAGGCAGCCGCTCCTCGTAAAATACTGGTATTCAGCTAAATCTAGCTTGACTGGAAGCCAACCCCAATATAGTTGGGAAAAGGCTAGGCAGATGATGATGATCCATGTAACATTTTTTTCAATATTTAATAACTTATAAATTTTCGCAATAACTAGAGTCCGACCAAAAGTTCGGTTTCAGTTTCGGTTTCGGCCAAAAATCAAGTTTCGGCACAGTTTCGGTTTCGGCTAAAATTGGCCGAAACTTTTACCGAAACCGAAACTGATTTCGTAAGTCGTCGTGCACGCTGGAGTCAGACTTACTGGCTTCTGACTATCCGTAACGACTGCCAAAGTAAGGCTTGATAATTGACCCTAATATTGACAGCAAGGAACAGCTTGAATGTAATACAGAATTATGGCTGTAAAAATTTTTGTGCAATATTCTTTTCATAAAAACCTTCTTGAGGCTTCAAGAAATAGATTAAAGTAAAAAGTAGTATTAAATAGATGAATAGTCTTAAAGTCACAATAAAAATGTTGATTCATAAGATGTTGAAGAAAATCTGTGTTTTCTTTGCAAAAAACTTGGAGATTAAAGCACTAATGGTTTAGGCTCTATTGTTGAAATTAAAAGAGGATTTAAAACTTTGAAAGGAGCTTCTGAAGAAAGAAACGACGGATTACTACAATATTTAAATACGCCTGAAGTTGTATATGCTCATACATCATGTCGGTAAAAGTATTACAAACTTTTATATCATACAAGTTGTGTATGTGTAATGACGTTATAATATTAGTAAAAGTTTTAACGAAAAACTTGATTTTATCCTCTATAGCGCATTTCATAGAACATACTTTTGTTTTTATTTCTCACGCATATTATAGGAAATCATAAAAAAACTTCCACCGCCATTATACCCATAAATTTAAGTTTCTAAATAAATTGTTACTTTTTTGGTGTACAATAAAGTTTATTCTATTCTATAATATCTTGGGTATTCGGCCATATTGCATTTAAAATGACGTCACACAGTTAACTAAACAAACGTGTGTACACAATTTCGATTAAACCCGTTAAGGATATTTTATCTCAAAATTGAGCTGCAAAAGTCTACCCGAACAAACATAGTAACATAAGTAGGGTCGGGTGTCTCACATTGAACCAGGCAGCTACATTGAACCACCGCCGAATCTCGAAAATGCGACATTGCCAAACCGCACTAATATGAGTGAAAGAGAGGTATTAACGGTCCGTTCCTGCCCACTAGTTTGCGTGGCGATCGCGTGCAAAATGGTTGTGTGAGGAGTATTCGAAAGCAAACTGACTCAAAAAGTAAATATTTTTTGCAAATTTCATTCTTTTTTAGCTTTTTTCGTTTAAATAATATCAATTTATTTATATATACACTGTTTTCTACGGTTATTTACCAATTAAAAGCGCTATAATTCGTGATTTTAAGACGAATTATAGCGCTTTTAATTGGCTTGCCGGTAAAATTTTGAGTTTAGTGATAAAACGTGGTGTGTCTCACATTGAACCACCTGAGGGTGTTACACATTGAACCACCCAGTCGTTAAAGGAGTGTTTTTTACAATTATTTTAATTTAATTTTAATTTGTTATATTATGGAAGGTACTTTTGTTTTTATAATTAAAAACTGTTACTTTTGTTTTTATTATTAAAATATGATAAGAATTTGACTGAAAAGGTTTTGTGATGTAAAAAACTAAGACTCTCGGTTTAATTGCATATGATTTAAAGTGATTTTTATAAATATAAGGCTGATTTTTATTATTACTGTTTATTATTATTATTAATGTGTACCACCGGTGGTACACATTTAACCAAAAATCATTTTTCATAAAAACCTGTTTTACACCGAAACTAAAAGGAATATGAGAAATTAATGTTTTACAAAATTGAAGCTAAATAAATAGGCTAACTATACACAAAAAATTAAAGGCATTGATTGAACATCCAGCCCACTATGAGACTTTGAAATTTACCTGGTTCAATGTTTTTTTTTTTTTTTTTTTTTTCCGGTAGGGGAATCATCAGAATGACTTCTCCCACTCTTGGGCGGAGCGGGAGGGCGTGTCAGACTCTTACTGACTAAACCCCTACCCCGTTCCTTCGTTACCATCGATCTGGGGGACACGGTGACAACCTTTCGGATACCGTGTTCCCTAGAGGTTTCGGCCCTACCGGGCCCCTACAGTTTGCTGACATCTCCTTGAGGCGCGCGTGGAACAGAACGCGCCGTCGACGACTAGGCTCGGTCCAGATTATTACCAGACTGCCGGACGGCGAGCTACCCAGCGCTCGCTATCCGCGAGCCCGCGCCTACGGTGGTCGGAAATCGGGATCGGGATCTCGGCGGCGGCGGCGTGAGTTCCGTTGCCTCACGCGGTCGGCAGCCTCCTTCGCTAACATTACTGCTTCGCAGAAGGAGGCGACTGCCTGCCACCCCTCCTCGCTCCGGACCATGGCCTCTACCAGGGCCCGGCGCGAGAGGTCACCGCCGCCGATAGCCTCCACAAGGACACGGCGGTGCTACCTGGTTCAATGTGGGACAACTTACCATACATACTGTTAGACTAAAAATTCGATGAATCATCACATCCCTATTGACGCCACGTCTCAGTGCTCCCGCACTATAATATCTTTGACAGTCGAAGAAGAAAATTACGCGCCTTTTCACGGAGTTTTACTTTTGCGTAATTTGGAAGTAATTAAATGTTTCATGTGTTAAAACTTCGTTTACCTTTAATAATAAATTGTAAGTTAAATTACAGCTTGTAATATTAAAGCCTGTAAAAAGCACGAAAAATTAATTAATTATACTTCAAAAAAGTTTTTTAAGATTTTTTTAATAAGCCTTCATTTCGGTAGCACATTGTTTCATTGTAGAAGAAGCTTGTGATGAAAAAGAAAAAAAAAAACGAATAAAAAAATTTCCAATATCAAAAGTTCATCAATTTGACTCAACAAATTAATATGAGAACAAGATTAGGAGAAGAAGATTAGAAGACTATTAGCGAAACATTTATAGAAGCATAGGTGTTTACTGCAATGCCATCATAATATCATGATGATTGCTATAAAAGAAATAATAAAGAAAGAAAAAAAATCATAAATTTATTTCGCTTTTTATTGCTTCTGCTAACTTTGAATTCAATATGAAGTTCTCTTATTTCACAGATATTTTATAAACAACAATATAATTAACATACATGAATTACTTTTTTAATTCTTCGTTAATTCTTTATCAGCTTTCTAGTATTAGTATTATCTAATATAAGCCGTAGTTAGACGGACGGACGACTCGGCATGGCGAAATACTGTAAGGACTCTGTTCTTGACTGTTCTTTATTAGAACTACAAACTCTAAAAAATCATCAGAGTTTTTGTACCAGATAAATTTATTAACCTAGCTAACTTTGCCGTATGAGGATTGACTACAGAATCCTAAAACCATACCAGAATTCGTCAAAATTCTTCTACCAAATAACTTAACCTAGCTAGTTTAACCAGAATTTATTCAAACAAAAGAAAAGAAAACACCATACCTGTACTAACGAAGTCTTCTTATCACTGGATTTGGAACACCTGATGTCAAGCTGATCCCGGATCACCCGCTTGTACTTGAGCAGTAGGCTCTGGAAGCGAGGGATGTAGTGGCAGTCACACCGCCAAGGGTTGTCCCCAAGGAACACGTGCATGATGTTGTTGTTATACTGGAAGGCTTTATCGAACGCGTACACCGGAATCTGAGGGGGAAAACGCAGGTTTAGAACATGTGGGACTTCATTAACTTCCGTGTACGCACGCCCTGCAGTCTGATTCATGTAAAATTAAACAAGTCAATTATTATTTTGCTCTCTTCAGTTTTTTTGCAATCAGACGGCAGACTTTAAGCAAATTGGTTGCGTAAGAAATCGTTTTATTGGCAGAAACGAGGGCCAGTGCCCTACACTCTGCTTAAAGCACGTGGATTCTTTTGAGTGGTTTAACCACATTGGCAGGACTAAGCAATCCAGAGGCAAGCGGATTGGGGTGGCGGGCAATACGCTCTATATGTTGCTTTCAAACTTGTCAAAGATCGTGGAAGTTTTATATTTGTTCGTTCAAAGTCCTACCAAAAGTTGGTATTTAAAGTTCCTTGAACAAGATCCGATAGAACGACAATTCAATTGGCTTGAAACTAAACGATCTATCAACGGCTTATAGTCAGTTACTTACTTTTATGTATTCTATCAGGATTATGAATGACATAACTGAATACGCGTCAATGACACTTCGATAGAACGACTTTAAAATCGGTGTCGTTAAAGCTAGATTGATGGATCTGAATACAATAATGGTCTAAACGACTAAGTCGCTACGATATCGTTACGGTTTTGATTACGTAAATCGGGCTACTGATCTCGATAAGGAAATCTTGAGACGGCTTCTGAGTGAGCAGGTGTGGAAGCAAACATTTACGATTGATAACTAAAATTATAACGATGAACTGCGGACCTAATTAGGTTACAACATACAGATGCATGTCAATGAGTAAAATAATTGCTGTTGCATTTTTTTTAGAACAGATATACCGTGAATTTTGGGAATTTGTATATCTAAAATCCGCACTGTTTTGTTATTTCCTCTTTTATAGAAAAATATAGAATCGCCATAGTCTTCTATAGGTACTCTCCCCATGACTTCTGTATAAGTCCTAATAATAAATTTAGGTAATGAAGAGCAAAGATTTGTGTTTATTTGTGATATTCATCACAAATAAACACAAATCTGTTTGTGTATAAGTTTTTGAGTTTATTCAAACTCAAAAACTACAAAACCGTTTTTAGGGTTCCGTAGCCAATTGGCAAAAACGGAACCCTTATAGTTTCGCTATGTCTGTCCGTCCGTCCTCGCTTAATCTCTGTGACCGTTAGATCTAGAAAGCTGAAATTTGGTGCCAATAGGTATGTCAATCACGCCGACAAAGTGCAAAAATAAAAATTTGAAAAAAATGTTTTATTAGGGAAGCCCCCCTACATGTAAAGTAAAATGTGTTTTTTTTTTTAATTTCCGCCCTAACGTGTGATATATTGTAGGATAGGTATTCAAAAATGAATAGGGGTTTACTAAAATCATTTTTTGATAATATCAATAATTTCGGAAATAATCACTCCAAAAGTTAAAAACAATGCGTCCCTCTAACTTTTGAACCATAAGTTTAGAAAATATGAAAAAAATCTGGAAAGTAAAGCTTTATAAAGACTTTCTAGGAAAATTATTTTGAACTTGATGGGACGAACAGTTTTTGAAAAGTTGGAGACACTTATTGTGATGGACGGGAAACTACGGAACCCTACACTGAGCGTGGCCCGACACGCTCTTGGCCGGTTTTTTAAACATTATTATTCCAATAAAATGCCCCATTATTGCCAAGTGATATAGGCTAAGTATATTTTCTACTTTCACACTGGCGAAACTGCTGGCAGAAGCTATTTGTATTGTGGATTATTTATCCTTTCCTAATTTTCAACTTTTTTCGTGTATATGTCAAGGCAATCCCGAATGATTGAAAGATAAAGAATAAAAATAAACAAATCAAAGTAACCTGCTGCATTCACACACACTTGTCGCGGATTCAATTTCCGCAAGGAACAAATATCGTGGTGTGTAACCGAGTTTACATTTTTGTGAATGCTACCCCGATACAGAAGTACTTCCTAGTAAGAGGCAATGTCAAAAAAAGAAAAGATTAAATTGTCAAAAACATGAAAAGAGCTATTAATAACCGATTCACAAAATGAATAACATTCCAGAAAATTGTACTTATCAATGTTTTTGGGTGAAAAATATCAGTCTAACCAAGGAGTATCGTGTTGTCTAGTAGGTAACTAAAGCACTCTTCCCGTCCGATTATAATTTAGGTGTCTTTAATGCTAGAGTGTTGGCCCTTTATAAAACTAGTGCGCCTCACCATCAACAATTGCATCACTGCTTACTATCAGGTGGGATCGCGGTCAAACATTACTTTATACCAATTTAAAAAATAAAGACTAGATTGTGGTCTGACTGGCAGTTGCTCCATTTAAAACACGTGTCACTGGATTGAATATCCAGTCGCATCTGATTATACTGGAAGCCGACCTCAAGCTGAGATGATGATGCTTTAGGAGAGACAAATCTGCTTTTAAATTTTGCGATATTGTCACAAACTGTTATGCTCGTGGCTTTCCAAATTATGCACGAGTAATCAATTTAACTCGAGCTCAGACTAAAAAACATCCTGTTGACTTAAGGGGTATGGAAATTTTAACAAGACAGTGTTTTCATTGAATATTAACATAATATATTATTCGTCCAGTTTTAAATTAACCTTTGTGTAAGACAGTCTTTGAGATTTGTATTAATAAATATAGCCTTTGTTCATGACCAAAGTCGTTTCACTTAAGTAAAGTAAGAGAGCTTAAAAAGTGTTATTTTTAACCAACTTATAAAATAAATAAACATTTCATAAAATTTTATCATAGCTTTAGAAATAAATGTTAAGTTTATCCATAAAGTATCTTGTTGCCCAGTAACTGAAATGTGAAGGTCTGGCTGACAGTCGCTCCGTATAAAACACGTGTATTCAGCCGCATTCAAATAGGCAGGAAACCGTCGGCGTCCTCAAGGTAATCGGGAAAAGACTAGGAAAATAATGATGCATTAGAAGATAATTTCTTTTGAATTTTGCGAAAATGTCACAGGCAATTTGTTACACGAGTAACCAATTTAACTCAATTATATCTAGTAAACTAGCATCAAAATAGCATTTCATATCGAATATGATATGAGCAAAACTTCTGTCGTCGCAGTATATTGATTTAATAATGCCAACGGAGTCATGATAAAATGTTGCTGCGAATAGAATTTCTGCGCAATTTGTTCAGGAAGGAAAAGTCAAAGATACGCTGCGTTTATATTTGCGATACATACAATTCCAACCTGTCTTTCTCGTACAGGTTCCTTGAATTCGAAGTGTTTGTTTTCGTAATATCATATAGTAACTGGAAGTCGAATATCATATTGTAATAACTCAGGTTTTGACATATGATAAAATAAAATAAACTTGATGCAATGCACACCTCTCAACTCCTGGAATTGAAGTCAAACAAGGTAATCCAATATTTTCAGAACTCTTCATATGCAATACTTGAAGAATTCTTCAAAAATTTAGATTCACACTGGCAGAACAAGTCGTCACGTAAAAAGTATTAACTAATCTAAACTTTGCCGATGCAAAGATACAACAATGTTCCTATTCTTCTACAGTTTCCGAGTTAAGAAGGCCTTATTTGGAAGCTGAAGAAGAAAATAAGGAAATAAGGATAAGCATCCTCGAACCTCTGAGTCACGCCAGCCTCAAGGTCGGACTCAAAATGAATATGACGAACATAAAGCGTAAAGTAGACGTCGAGGATATGTAGGTCAAATATTTCTATGGGACCATATAACTCAGGCTAACAGTCTTTTTCCAGGCGAAACAAGATATAAAAGTTGCTGGAGGCACGAAAAATTAAAGCCTTAAAAAAGATGTAGATAATTCGGCCGTCAAATTAAAAATACTAATACAAAATGTTTATTTTCAGAACCAAATATTTTTAAAAATAGATTGTGATTAAAGCCTCCTTTTTGGTAAATATTGGCTGTATTAGGAGACTGCTCTTCCATAACTTATTATTATTTTTATATTATTATTATATCTAGCCTATGCTGTCCCACTGCTGGGCCAAGGCCTCCCTCCATTCCTTCCATCGTTCCCGGCTTTGAGCCACTTCCTGCCAATTCTCAAGGAAGACATCCAAGTCGTCCCGCCATCTCCTTCTTGGTCTGCCGCGACCCCGTCGCGCGATTTCAGGGCACCAACCTTGAGTTTTACTGGCCCACCGCTCGATCGGCATGCGGCAGACATGTCCGGCCCAGTCCCACTTAAGTTGGGCAGCCTTCTGAGCCACGTCAATGATCTGCGTTTTGGAGCGCAGTATAGTGTTTCGAACGCGATCCGTTAATTTAACACCTAATATACTGCGCTCCATGGCACGTTGGCAAACCTTCAGTTTGGACTTTTGGATGTTAGTCAGAAACCAAGTCTGTGCACCATAGGTGAGGATGGGGAGAATGCACATGTCCATCAGCTTACGCTTCAGTGACAAAGGCAAATTGCCTTTAAATAGTTCTTTCATGGACCAGTAGCTCTTCCAGGCGTTTTCTGTTCGGCGTGTTATTTCCTTATCTTGCCTTGCCTGGAAGGAAACCACTTGGCCCAAGTAAAGATATTCTTGGACATATTGTACATTCTCCCCCCCCCCCACATATATGGTTCTTTTTGAATTATTCGTCCTGATCTTGGTCTTCGACATGTTCATCTTGAGTCCAACCTCAAGGCTTGCGTCGCTAAGGTCTTGTAGCATTTGCTCTAGTTCAGTGGCTGAGGAAGAGAAGAGGACAATGTCATCCGCGAAACGTAGATTGGTCAATCTCGCTTCGCCAATGGCGATACCTTTCTCCTCCCATTTGTCTGCCAGCGTCTTGAAGACTTCTTCAAGGGTGCTGGTGAACAACTTTGTAGATAGCGGGTCACCCTGTTTGACTCCCTTAAGAATTCCGAATTTATGACCTAACCAGTTTTATGGCAGCGGTGCTTTATGTGTAAATAGTTTGCAGTAGTTGAATATAGGTTAGTTCTATTCCCCGTTTCGCCAGTGCATCAAATATTGCAGAATGTGTATTTCTTCCATAACTTAACAATATATAAAATGCAGCTGGGCAAGTTACAAGTATATCTGGGTCATGTCGCAAACAGAATCGGGAAAAAGTAGCCACAAAAACGGGGAAGAACAGAATTCGGGGAAAGAAGCCACAGAAACCGGCGATGTTTTAGAAGGGTGGGCAATAATGAAGAGTCCTACCTAAAGGATTGGCCACGTGTAGTTAAGGACAAGGAAAAGTGTAAGGCAAATAGGTAGGCCTTTCTCCTGCAGTGCGATACAACAGGTTTATTATAATAATTGATAACTCAATACCTTTTTTTAGATTATTATAAAAATTAGCTTCAGATAGCGGTTTCGTTTGAATGTAGAAATTAATCCAAGGGAATATATTCCCAGTATATAAATATCGTATCTCCTGGAATAGGATCATGTGTAATGAGGTCATATTACTAATACGTACCTGTTTCAACAAGTTCCCACGAAGACTTAGCACCCGAAAAGTTGAAAACCACTCAGTTCCTTCCAGCTCCTTGACGGCTGATATGCTGTTGTTGTCCAGATACAAGTCAGCCAGTCTCTTGTACTGCGGATTGTGAACTATGGCCCGAATTGTGTTCAACTGCAATAAAAGACAAAATAATGTTAAAAGCAAAAATTTCATTCTAAAAACCCCCGACCCAATATTTTATGTAAATAATTTATACAGTTTTACACCTTCATCATCATCATCTTCCTGCCCTTGTTTCGGTTTATTTGGTTATATATACAGTTTTACACCTTATTTCTCTTCATTTGAAACCTTATTTGACCATATTCGTAGACATGGTTCTATTGTTCATTTTCACTTTCACCGCTCCTTAATTTTTAGGGTTCCGTACCTCAAAAGGATCAAACGGAACCCTTATAGGATCACTTTGTTGTCTGTCTGTCAAGACCCTTTAATTCGGAAATGTGTGGAGGGATCAAGTTGAAATTAATATCATTTGCCTACTCAAGTCAGCAGTCCTTTGAAGCTGTACAAAAATCAAACTTGTAAGTATACGAAAAACAAGATATGGCCATTTAAATCACAAAAAACATACATTTCGGCACTCATAAAAGAATCAAAATTAATTCCCGTTGACATAGGATCCTGAAATTTGGCTTAAAGCAAGGTCTCGTGGCACAAATAGACGAAAAAGTCTGAGTAATAATTTGTAGTTACATCACAAAAAAAAAAACGATTTTTTTATTAAAATCAGGGAAATCCATGATTAAAGATTTTTTTTAAAGATTTAAAAATGTGTGGTCACGTTAAAATAAAGAGAATGAGAAATGTATCGTGAGAAAAGTTTTGAATAAAAATGCAGACGGTTATAATATCACAAGCAACGAGGAAGAACAAAATAACTATAAGTAGATGGAGTTTGTGAAAGACGCAAATAAGGAAATGCATTTATGTAGTACACAAACATACAAAGTATATATTATATCTTGAAAGGAGGTAACTATTAAAGTAATTGCGAATAGAGAAAATATGTCTCAATATACTCTGTGTGTATCGTCGCGTGCAGCGCGACCGTGAACGTGTATATTTTTCGCATAGGATAGATACGCAGAGTGAACCTCAATAAATGAGTCATCGGCCTAGCCTTTTCCCAACTATGTTGGGGTCGACTTCCAGTCAAGCCGGATTTAGCTGAATACCAGTATTTTACGAGGAGCGGCTGCCTACCAGACCTCCACAACCCATTAACTGGGGTAACACGGTACTTCATGGCAAAATTGGAGTCAGATTTACTGGCTTCTGACTATCCGTAACGACTGCCAAAGATCTCCAAATGACAGCCGGGACCAACGGCTTAACGTGCTTTCCGAGGCACGGAGGAAACTCGTTATGTTAAGATGGTCACCCATCCACAGACCAACCTAGGCAAGCGTTGCTTAACCTTGAAGATCGACCTGTGCGGCTGTTATTATCTAGCCACGAGAACCTCAATAAATGAGTACTCCTATAAAAATGTAATCAGTAGTATTATGAGACTCAAAATGAATATATAGTACGTGGAACGCTTGTTTCAAAAATAATAATTTAAATGTTGAAAAAATTAAAAAAAAAGGCTAAACACTCTGTTTAGGCAATAATTAAATCGTTTTGACTTACTATAATGTTTATCACGTAAATGTCACTGAATAAAAAATAATAACAAACTATACGAATGCATTTAAAAATAGTTGGAAGCGGAAATTGTTTTTTTTTTAATATGTGATGGGCGAAAAATCTTCGCAAGTTGGTTAGTAGCAGCTGCAGGACAACCGTGCCTACACACGGCGAATTAACTGTGCCGTGTAGACGAGGCCTTAGGCTGATAACCATAGCTAAAGATGAATGGGTAGGACGCAATGCTTCAACTAGCAGACTATCAACTAGTGCGGCCAGTAAAAAAACGAGGCTAAATTGGCCAAATGTTTTGATGATAATAAGCATAAGGGTGATTATCAGACTGTCGCGGCCGCTGTTTGCGGGTTCATACGCAACCTGACGTTTTACATTGTGTAATAGTGAAGGAAAATATCGTGAGGATACCGGCATGTCCGAAAACCAAAAATTCGAAAATCCACAAACTCGCACTGGGCCAGCGTGGTGGATTGCGGCCCATTTCCTCAACTAGAGAGGAGGCCTGATTCCCAATGCTGATGCTTTGCTATGCTATAATCAGCCTGTAATGTTGCAACTGCTGGGACACAGCACAAGCAGAGTTTCTGTGAGAGTAAGCGACTCATAACCCACCCAGTTCGTGAATTGAGGACGAATTTTTTTATCTAGTTCATGACATTACAGCCTCTGATGTAAAGGCACATCTTTATGCTACGGAGGTTTTACACAACCGATTTCAATTTCAGTTCCGATACATCTTAATCGGATTTTATATCGGAGGTACAAATCAGCTTATGCTTGTCGCGCGAAGAATCTTCCTCCCCTATCTGTGCCTTCTGTAGATTATTCTTTCACTTGTTTTATTTCGTATTTGGAATGCAGCGAATTCGTCCTTCCTGTTTATATACGCAAGTATTTTATTAGTTTTATCATTTGACGCCTTTATCTCCGTCTGCGCTTCCGATTCTGATAAAATTAATTTATAAACTCCAGTTCCGAATTCAGGACAATGACGTGTTAAAACATTAGTGGTACACGTGTAACGTTAAATGCGCAAAACATGACAATAGTTTCATCATAACAACGAGGAAAATCAATTGAACTACTATTTATTATAGGTTACATTTTTTTCAAAAAATCGTCCTTAATAATGTTACCCTGCTTATTTATTAATAGGTCAAGCTATAACGTGCGTAGACCCGCCAAAATAGGTAAACAAACAAAAATGGTTGTCGTACAATTTGAATTTGAATCTTGCATGGTATAATAATAGTTTTCATTTCAATGCAGATACGAATAAACTGCACATAAAACCAATATTAGGTCAAATTAATTAAAAATCATTTATGTTGTCTGAGGTTTTGCGCATTTAACGTAATGACTTTATTATTGTGGTACGGAAGTGTACCGAACTCTTAACGTGTGAATCCGACTCGCACTTGGCCAGTTTTTTTTTTCATATAATATTAAAATATCATTATTAATTACTCAGATACCCGCGAAACGAGACACAATAGTAAAACAATAACAGCGCGGTCTCATAGGACCGGTTGGGGATTCAAACGTTAATTACATATTATCAAACAGTCCGTTGAGTGTTACCAGGTCAACACAACAAAGTATTCTATTACCTACGTCTTGCATTGTTATCTATATTGTTACATCAGTATGTTCTTGTTAGGTATATAATAATATTTACCAATATTTTGCGATTAAAACGCATTGGCCATGAACTATTTATTAGTCACATGTACTGTTATCATTTATTCTTGGAATTCAATTATTTTTAGTTTTAATAAATTAAGATATCACGCGCCGATGGGTCCATAGGTTAATCTAGATACTGAACCAATTAAAACTAAAATTTTCTTCATCTTTTTGTTGGCGATCGCCGGGCTCTCCTAGCAACGCTAAGGGTGTCGACGTGATGGACGGCGCCGCGTTGGAGTGCTGGGTGACGTCACGGCATCGGCATGCGAGTTCAAGAGCTGCGACACCCCGAGCCCCGACAAAAAACATTACCGTTACCTCTTGACTTAAGGAGCATGGGAACTTTAGCAAGCCCAGAGCTCCCTCAAATATTAAGATTATATTCCTTCAGTCTTAAACTAACCTTTATGTAAAGCAGTCATTGTAATTTGTATTAATATAGTCTTGTTCATGGCCCAAGTTGTTTCACTAATGTACTTAGTTAAAGAATAGTTAATATTTTGTTACTCCAAAATTATATTTGCACAAAAAATAATTTTAGAGTTACAAAGGAATAATTTGAAGGAGATGACGCAACTAATTGGATAGATTCCGTCATAACTGGCAAGATGAAGTGCGGGCTCGTGAAAGATGGAAAGAGTGGAGGGAGGCCTTTGCCCAAGAGTGGGACAGAATAGGCTAAAAAAAGGAATAATTTCCCCTCCTCCTTGCCACTTATTCTTCAATCCTGAGGGTCCTGACCTCCCTGATAAAGGAATAATTTAAAGAGATAAGATTTTTTATCATATGAGCGCCGTAGAACAGGCTATTTCCTATATACAAAAAGTAAGCTTCCATAGCTACTATTTAAATGAAATTCTGCTTCTTCATTATCTTTTAGACTATTTCCGTCGAGAAAGTAATGAAGATGGTAAAAGTTCAAAGAATTTGGTGGCTAGGTTGCTACAGTCTGATGTCATCAAATAAATGAGTTAGTTAACGGTATAACTGCCACACTCAGATAAGTAATATGTTTATCTAATGATTACTTGAATCAATCCGTAGTATAGATTTAACAAAGTATACTGATCTCTCATTAAACGTCTCTGAGTGTGCCCCACTCAGAGAACAGTGAATTTAAGATAAGCATTGAATTTTTTAAACCCATTTGAAGAGTGTTTTTTATAAAAAATCGTAGCGTTAAAAGGGTCAAGAGTACTAGAGGTTTATTAATCTATTATCACAATTAGTAGCCGTCAGAAACTTACAAACTATGTTAGTAAGACATCCTATTTTTAGTAGACAATATGTCATGCGTCAAAAAATAACCCGCCCCTGATCGTTCCCGGTGCAAAGGTGCCCATAACACTCGCCGCATTGCCTCGCTGAATAGCAATGGCCATCCATTGCACCAAGAACGAGCTAGACCGGCAGTCGCCCGTCGCCTCTCCGAGCCTACGGCCCAAATCCCCCACAAAACACTTCGCCTCCGTACTCCAACTGCCCAGGGTCTCCACAGCTACCGGTACAAAATTATAAAGCTGCACCAAGGAAGCGTACTTGAGCCCAATATCACAATCAATATATTTACAAACCAATATAATATTATCACAATTTTTTACAACCGAGACTGATTTATTAGTTAACCCCTGAAAATAAGATGATAATGTTAATCAAAATTAAATGACTTAATCCCTTTACGCGCCGGCCGTTCCTTTTCACAGCAATCATGGATGAGTGATCATTCTACGTGTGTCACCCTACAACTCCAAAAAAATCCATTAGGTAGGTATAGATGACGTCAAAACCCATGTGGTGCACGAAGTTAACATCGGTGAGTAAAGTTATATTTATGGACAATTTAAATTGAACTCTTGGTAAGTAAGAATTCACATGGCCCAACAATATACAGCTAGTAAAATTTAAATAGATATTTGCTGTTGAAATAATAATTATGTACCTACGCATTTCAAGCTTTTTAAGGTGGAAAATCATCAATATGATTTCTCCCGCACTGGGTAGAGCGGGAAGGTTTCAGACTTCTACTGAATAAAACCCACTGTTGTTCCTTCTTTGCCTTCATGCCAGGGTCCCGGGTTCTCTTTCGTTCAACTCAGGCCCCTGTAGGCACCCTACCGGGCCCCTACAGTTTACAGAAATTCGCAGTACAGTTAACAATACGCTCCGTCGACGACATAACCTTGGTCCGTACCTACTGTTACCGGACGTACGGATGGCGAGCTACCCATTGCCCGCCGTCCGTAAGCCTGCGCCTACGGTAGCTGGAAATCAGGATAAGAATCGCGGCGGACGATTTCGTCTCGTCGGTTCGATTACGACGAACATTTATGTTGCCCGGCTAAAAAAAAATTGCTGAGACAAAACTCATACGTTTGACGCATTCCATTAATTTTAATGAGGTTACATAAAGAACGTCACCGTTTATGTTTTTGTTCGTGCATATTATATCAAATGCAAGCATTTTCACAATACTTATAAACTATACAGTACCCTATTTCTTTACAATTTGACTGACTCGGCTAACGGCTAATCAAAATAACGACCTAGTTTGTAAAACCTGTTACTGTGCAAAAAAATTTAAATGGAGTATTGACTCAAAATTATGTCTTGCGATGATGCAAACTTGACTATGCAAAGTATTGTTCAAAATTCGTATAAATAATATTACTTGCAAATTATTTACTATTTGTTTAAAAAAGGCTTATTTACTAAAGTATAAGCACTTAAGTAAGTTACCTGAGATAAAGGCTTATACGTAGTTCAGGTACAATTCAATTATCCATTAAATAACCTTTTAGTTTAAGCCCTTATTTTATAAATGTTTATGTAAATCAAATAATTCAATAAACATATTATTTTTACAGAACTTTGTAGATTTAAGGCCCTAAGGGCTTTAACACACTAGCGGATTGCGAGCGTCCTCAAAGCGGAGTGGATGCGCAACAAATACGTCACAGGCACGCAACGAACACGCCGCACAAGCTCAGTGAATTTGTTGCGGACGCGCTACGAGACAGCTGCGAATAGCAGCGTGGACGCCATTGTGTACTATCTCATAAAAACGCCAGCCCGTTCCCCGCGTCTACAAACAGGTGACGAAAACGTTGCGAATTTGCCACGCATCCGCGACGACGTATTCGCTGTTCAGTCGCGGCGTATTCACGACGTATTCGCAGTTCAGCCGCGGTGTGTTCGCGACGTATTTGCTGTGCAGCCGCGGTGTGTTCGCGACGTATTCGCTACTCGCCCGCCCCGCCTCGCCCCACAACTGCTTGCAAACCGCTATTGCTAGTGTGATACGGCCCTAACTCCCGAGCAGTGTTGTACAACTGACTTTCTGAAGCCTACTTCTCGGTAACGACTTGGTAAATAGGTGTGAAAAAAAAAATGATTCTTTTTTATCGATTCATGTACAACATTATTAATGTATGATTTTTTCGTAAGACTGATATTTTTGCCAAAAACAAAAATTAACAAAATAAGACATTTTTTCGCTTGTCTTTCCTTTTACTTACAAATGGCTTTGATCTTTAGAAACATGTTTACACAAACAAATTGCTGGTTAAGTATTATTCAGAATATACTCAGCGTATGTAAATCAATCAATATTTTGCAAAGAAATGGAATTTAGGGCAGTACGAGAATCTGTGCAATTAATTGAATAAATATAAAAAATAGTATACCTATAAAAACTACATATTTTTAGTAAGTATCTCTCTCGCCATAACGTCGTCGGGAGTCCGGACACACGGAGTGTCTACGTCTGCAGAAACCCTTCGATACTGATCGAGATAATGGTTTCGTTAGTGGACTGAGAAAGGCCAGTTACAGTTTTCTAAGGTGAAAGAATTTGCTAATCGACTAAAGTCGATTGCCCAAGGTGCGCCGAATGTAACAGAAGGTCTTTTTCATTCGTTTTGCTAGCTAATACACCATTGGAGCATAAATTGGTTTAAAATCTAGCATTCAAGCATCGTGTGCGCGGTTGAGTATTAGACATCAAAGGTGAGTCACGAACGCTTGCTTACGTAGCATCAAGCGAGGAATCCACATGTAATACCTTAGAAATATGTGTTACCAGTGTTAGTATCATCAACTATGTAGTTACTCATGTTTCTAAAGTATGGTATTGTTTAATCAGGCAAAATCAAGGTTAAAAACTGGTTCTTAGCAAATGAAACCAAATATTTTACTAATTTATCCTCTACCTACACCAACTTCCGGCAATAATATGCTAAAAAACCTCTCAAGATACGGCAGACTGTAAAAAATACTGTGAAACCCAAAACATTAAATAAAATAGCCGGATCCCAGGAAAAACATAATGAACATTTTAAAAATACCCATAATAAAAGTGGAATTTACTTTTGAAATGATTGAGGAAAAACTGTTTAGGAATATTAGTAGACTACGGAATTTTAATGAAATAAATAACACTAGATTTTATTTGGCCTCGTTTCACCCAGAAGCAGTTTAGTTTCATTCATGTTCACTTATTTTTTTTAATAAGATTAACCTTCTTCACTGGTTTATGAACAAGAAGTTTTACTACTAGTCCAGTGCCTGGGGTTTTTTATGTAGAAGTAGTTGAAATTTAAAAGAAAATTATCATATCTGGAGCAGATAATTATAAAATGTAGAAAAAAGATACTTATTAATAAATTGTATCCTTAATTTAGAAAAATAAAATTAATGAGGAATTACAATAGTTTAGTTAGCATTTCAGGACCTACTAAGTAGTTCGATTTAAAAAATTCTTACAATTCTTGAAAATACAGAAACAGTTGTCAGCTTCGTTACTCTCGAAGGTATTTATTTGTAAATAACTTGAACAGTTGTTCAACGGTTGGTTTCCTTAAAAAAATCCTTAAGAGAGAAATCAATAAGAGTTTAGAAGTATGCGGAACAGCTGTAGAGTCCCACAATTCACAAACCTCCGTTGAAAAGGAAGGATTATCCTATAAGATGGCCGCTGCCCGATTGTTGATTTCCATGTAAGTTGTACTTACATGTGAAGAACTTTAAAACAGTGATGCAGGATTTCTGCATTTTGGGCCTTAAGTGTTTTTTTTTTCTGGTAGGGGAATCATCAGAATGACTTCTCCCGCTCTTGGGCGGAGCGGGAGGGCGTGTCAGACTCTTACTGACTAAACCTCTACCCCGTTCCTTCGTTGCCTTCGTTCTGGGGGGGACTCGGTGTCAACCTTTAGGAATACCACGTGTTCCCCCCAGAGGCTTCGACCCTGCTGGGCCCCTACAGTTTGCTGATATCTCCTTGAGGCGCGCGTGGAACAGAACGCGCCGTTGACGACTGGGCTCGGTCCAGATTATTTCCAGACTGTTCGCGGACGGCGAGCACTGGGTAGCTCGCCGTCCGCGAACAGTCTGGAAATAATCGCGAACCCGCGCCTACGGTGGTCGGAAATCGGGATCGGGATCTCGGCGGCGGCGGCGTGAGGACCGTTCCCTCACGCGCTCGCGGTCAGCAGCCTCCTTCACGAGCATTACTGCTTCGCAGAAGGAGGCGACCGCATGCCACCCCTCCTCGCTCCGGACCATGACCTGAACCAGGGCATTTTGGGCCTTATGTGGCAACATAAATGTCGCTACAGTAGAGTTACGAATTAGAAAAGTGCGTGTCGGTCGAGCCAAACGCGGTGTGGGATTCCGTAGCGGCTCGATACAACATGCAGAGTTAGAAATAGGTTTTACATTTACTATTAACACATTCATTGAGTTAACAGTACTTCGAAAGGTACTCTTTCACAGTGCTTATTTTTATATCACTTTGAGATTGTGGGTTAAATATTTAATCTTAAGAGGCCTGCGTACACCGCGCGCTATCTCGAGTTGAGACGAAATAAAATACGTTTTTGAGGTTGATGGAATCAATCCAGATAGTATAACCAATTCATGGACACACTGACTGTAGTAAAGTCAACATCCACACACTGACAGTTGCTTGCTGTGATAGCAATACAAACTATTGGAAATTTGAGAAATATTCCGTAATACCAAAAATTATGAATGAAAAATTAATGTATTTCCAATATTGTTTCGAGTATTTATAACTTGATAATAATATCTGTGTTTCTACGGAGAGATATTTTAAAATATTGTTGTTTATAATATAGAAAAAACCAAATAAAAACATGACAATTTCGCTGTGAAAATGTGCAAATTTAAATTCGCTTAAATTTCGTTGGGATAAGTTATTAAAAAAAAAGACGACGTAGGAACCTAGATAAATATTGTCTGAATCTGAATAACATCATATTATGGTGTAAATATGACGAATATGTAAATATGATTTTGGTATTACGTTTGTATGGATAATTCTAATGTCGCGGTCACCTTAAGTTCTGCCCAGACACACACATCAAAACTAAGTTTAAAGAGTCCTTTTGTTTAGGCTGTCTAGACCACCCTATAATAAAATAAGAAATATAAAATACTTGATGTTATAGGTAGGTATAGGCTTTTTGAAATTTTTCAATGGTTTTGAACAAATAATAACTTCATCGAAATGTATTCTAAGAATTTTGTAAATCACTTATTTTTTTTATTTTACAAGTCGAGTGGTGCTTATTCATAAAGTAACAGAGCTAAAGCCAAGCCAATAGTTTTACTAGTAGGGTGGATGGGGGACACACACACTTGGCATTTTACAGTTTATAAATACATATTTCGCTAACGGATCACTTACCCGAAAAATATTCTTGATATACGTACCCGCATAACGTTTTAAGGACCTTTTCGACGATACCCCACATCAAAACCTCTTGATGTTATCATCAAAAAGGTATTTAAATAGACAAGATAAGCGAAGACAAGAAATAAAAACATCTCCACTTCACAAGTAGGTAAAGTACCTACTATAAAAAAATAGTTATATTTTTCCTCCGTGTTTTTCCTCATGTAAAATTACAGAGCGTTTTAGTACTAACAGTACCAAACTTAGTTAAACGTTGGACGGTTGGACGTATGGATGAACAGAGGAACATGACGAATTTTAATCATTATTTCATTTAAACTTACAAATCACCATTAAGGGGTAAGTACCGATACTTTTTATTGACCTAACTTATAGCGCGACTTGCTTTTATTATCCTGTTCACTCTTCCTTTACATGCACTTGTCAAAAAATTCTAAGAAAACTCAATTCAACTAGTTATAAAGGTAGTTTAAGACTAGATGTTTCTGTTACTAAGCGTTCAATCATACCTAAAAGCTATATAATTCAAAATTCCTGGATACTTTAAGCTATAAAAACTTCCGTGTTACTTATCAAAAACTTCTATGAAAACTTACTCAACAATATTATTACACCAGAGTTTTAAGACTACATGTTTTTCAGTTGCTAAGCTTTCACTGACGCCTGAAACCTATGTAATTCAAAGTTCCTGGATCCTTTAAGCTCAGTATCCAGTCGAAACTGATTACCATATTCGGCACAATTTGACTTCCATATTTGCGTCAATTAACGTTAAATGAAATTAGGTCGGGATGAAAACCCAAAACAACCTTGATCTAAGCCAAAGCGAGTACGTCTCCTAAGTATATAAACTTAAATAAAGTTTAACTTGTTACCCCGTTACAGTTAAAGTAACAAATCTACACAGAATCTACTGAATCTACTGAATCGATTCTGTTATTTTCTAATCCTCTATAAGCCACAGTAAATTATATGTATAAAAAAAACGTATTATTATTTTCATGTATTTATTTATCTCAAGACTTTTGAATCCTGGACCTTTAGAAGGCGCAAGAGGGGCCTAAACCAGATCGCAGTTTCTTAGATGTTCAACATGGACATTATTATCCCTGTACGCGCTATATTTATTACTAGCTTTTGCCCGCGGCTTAGCCCGCGTGGAAGTCGAATATCGTAAGTGGGTCGCATAAAAAATAGCAAGAAAGCAGCTTTCTATCAATACCTACATTTTTGTTGCCTGACCAGGATCTTCAGAGACTACCCCCTACAAACAAAAAAACAAACTTTACTTCTTTATTTTATTAGTATAGATTAACCGGCCTCATCTAGTGAAATTGTTATATTTTTTTGAAAAACCCATTTAGAAAAATAAATCTCATTTATCATACGTCAATTGTTGTTGATAAATGCAATAGAATTCAATTGACGTGCCCCACGGTTTTATTTTAGTCTAGTCTATGCATATGTTTATAATTCCCACGACTGTATCTATTTTATTATTTTTTGGTTTTTAGTACATTTATCTTAAACATTGCAATGTATGTTTAACATAAAACCGTTTAACTTAAAAAGTTTTTTTACCTATTTTTTATTAATTTAAATATAACAACGGGCCTTTCGTTATCCGGGCATTTGCTCAGGTTTCGCGCTGTGGCCACGTGATCGACTCGCAAAAAGGGCCCCCGAACAATTAGGCCGACCCCGAAACACACACGTGAGGAAAACCATGACCATGAAAGAGTTTTACAAAACCAAGGGGTTAATTAAGACCAAATTTTCCTCTTACTTTGGCTTAATTTAAACATGTAAATCTGGAACGCTCTAACTACTGCCGCTACTATTTATTCTATTCTAATACCTATAATATTTTTTGCGTCTAGGTCTTTCAAATATTGGTTCAGTGTCACGTTAACCAGGAATTGGATTTGGGATACATCAATAAAAAATTGCGAAAATATTTTAGTAGAAAATGACATAAGTGTTCCAAACAAGCACACCTAGATGGGTATTATTATGTTTGTTGAAATACCAAATTATCATCATAATTTCAGCCGAAAAACGTCCACTGCTCGAAGCCTCTACCAAGTGTCGCCGTAACGACCGGTCTTGTGAGTCTCGCATTCATCGCATTCCCGCGATCCTCTCCAGGTCATCGGTCCACGGTGGAAAGACCTTCTACAAGGTGGACCGATACAGCATTCTGCATCTTTCAGTACGTGGTCGCCACTCCACAACCTTTCGTCGCCATTGACCACCGTAATATCGAATATGTATACTGTATTTTCAATAGGCCTTTTTTTGAGGTGTCATCATCATCATCTCAGCCGAAAGACGTCCACTGCTGGACATAGGCCTCCCCCAAGCGTCGCCACAGCGACCGGTCCTGTGCGTCTCGCATCCATCGGATTCCCGCGACCCTCGCCAGGTCGTCGGTCCACCTTGTGGGGGGCCTTCCGACGCTGCGTCTTCTGGTACGTGGCCGCCACTCCAGAACCAAAATGAATGCGCCCTGCCCATTGCCACTTAAGTTTGGGGATTCTTCGGGTTATGTCGGTAACCTTAGTTCTCTTGCGAATATCTTCATTCCTGATATGATCGCGCAACGAAACTCCGAGCATAGCCCTTTCCATTGCTCTTTGGGTGACTTTAAGCCTTCTGATGAGGCCCATTGTGAGCGACCACGTTTCTGAGCCATATGTCATTACTGGCAACACACACTGGTCATAGACTTTTGTCTTGAGACACTGCGGTAGGTTGGACGAGAAGATACCGTGCAGCTTCCTGAACACTGCCCAGCCGAGTCGGATTCGACGATTGATCTCTTTCTCGAAGTTAGATCTACCCAACTGGACCGTCTGTCCCAGGTAGACGTAGTCGTCCACAACTTCGAGTGTAGAGTCTCCAATCTTGATAGGAGTGGGAGCTACATGGATGTTTACCATGACTTTGGTTTTGTCCATGTTCATTTTGAGTCCCACTCTTTCGGAAGCCCTACTGAGATCACCGAGCATTGTACTGAGCTCCTCCGTAGTCTCAGCCATGACTACTATGTCGTCGGCAAATCGATGGTGAGTGATGTACCCTCTCCATTCCAGAACTTTGAAGACATCCTCCAATGCGGCCGTGAACAGTTTCGGAGAGATAACGTCTCCCTGCCTCACACCCCGCTGTAAGAGGATAGGTTTCGAGGTCTGGTCCTGGAGTCGGACTGACATGGTGGCGTTTTTGTACAAACATTTCAGCACTTCGATGTACCGATAGTCAATCTGGCACCGTTGGAGAGACTGCAGTACAGCCCAAGTCTCCATCGAATCAAAGGCTTTCTCGTAATCCACAAACGCTAAGCAGAGAGGTAGGTTATACTCCTCAGTCTTCTGTATAACCTGCCGTAGCGTATGTATGTGGTCTACGGTGCTGAAGCCTTTTCGGAATCCGGCTTGTTCAGGAGGCTGGAAGTCGTCGAACCTGCGCGCGAGACGATTCGTGATGACTCTGGAAAACAACTTGTAGACATGGCTCAGAAGTGAGATGGGCCTGTAGTTCTTAAGGAAGGCATTGTCACCCTTCTTAAAGAAAAGTACCACCACACCTCTGCCCCATGCCTGTGGCGTTTTGCCCTCGAGTATGACGGAATTAAATAGCTTCTGAAGGGCCTCAAGAGGCCTGCGGAGACCGCGCGCTATCTCGAGTTGAGACGAAATAAAATACGTTTTTGAGGTCGATGGAAGCAATCCAGATAGTATAAACAATTCTTGGACACACCGACTGGAGTTAAATCATCATCCACACACTGACAGTTGCTTGCTGTGATAGCAATACAAACTATTGGAAATTTGGGAGAGGTTCCGTAATACCAAAAATGATGAATGAAAAATTAATGTATTTCCAATATTGTTTCGAGTATTTATAACTTGATATTAATATCTGTGTTCCTACGAAAAAATATTTTGAAATATTGTTGTTTATAATATAGAAAAAACAAAATAAAAACATGACATTTTCGCTGTGAAAATGTGCAAATTTAAATTCGCTTAAATTTCGTTTGGGGTAAGTTTTTCAACAAAAAGACGATGTAGGAACCTAGATAATTATTGTCTGAATCCGAATAACATCATACTATGGTGTAAATATGCTTAAATTGCAAATGATTTTGGTATTACGTTTGTATGGATAATTCTAACGTCGCGCCCACCTTAAGGACCGGTTTTCCACCCGCCTTCAGAAGTTCGGCCGTAATTCCGTCCTCACCCGGCGCCTTATTGTTTTTAAGTTGTTTCAGAGCCATCCTAATCTCGTACAGGCTGACGTCCGGGATATCTTCAGTATAGTGCCGGGTCAATCTAGCTCTTGGATCGTTCGCTAGATTTGCCGTGGGTTTTGAGATAGACGTGTATAACTGTCCATAGAATGTCTCGATCTCTCCCAGGAGCTCCGATTTAGCTGATATGACTCTGCCATCGTCGGTCTTTAGTTTCGTGAGTTGGCTCTGCCCAATAGACAGATCCCTCGCAAAAACTTTGGAGCCCTTATTCCGCTCTATCGCGTCCTTAATAAAATATTTTTCTTTCTTTTTTTTTCTTTCTTAACCCTTTCGGAATTAAAGTGGCGAAGATCGCGTTTTAAGGATTTCGAAATCTGTCTATTGAGCTGACGGTATCTGCACGAATCGTCTGAAGACTGCAGAATCATCTCACGCCTCTTCTTCATGAGCTCGAGAGTCGGATCCGAGAGCCTTTTGTCCTTATTTGTACGGTGGGTCTTGAAAAACTTAGACCCGACCGTATGGACAGTTTCCACGAACCCATCGTTAGATTCGTCCACGGAGCTTCCTAGGCACTCGAAACGATTGTGGAGTTCGAGCTGAAAGCTTTCGGGGTTTTGGAGCTGGATTTGTGCTGGACGGAGCGTAGACTTCACCAGTCGAGACCTTTCAAGCTTAATGTTGATATTCAATGTGCCTCTCACCATGCGGTGATCACTTCCAGTTTTCACCGCATTGATCACAGAGACATCATTGAATATTTGCTTCTTCGTCGACAAGATGAAGTCAATCTCATTTTCAGTTGCACCATCAGGGCTTTGCCAGGTCCACTTCCTAAGCTCACGCTTTTTGAAGAAGGAGTTCATCATGTAGAGGCCCTCCTTCTCCATAAAGCTAGCCAGTAGGTGTCCCCGGTGGTTCCGACGTCCAAATCCAAATTACCCCACTCGCAGCTCATCACCGTCTCGTTTGCCCAGTTTAGCGTTGAAGTCCCCATGACCATGGTGAAGTGAGTCTTATAACCATGTATGGCTCTGGATATATCCTCATACATGGTCTCTACTTCGTCGTCGGAGTGTGTCGAGGTTAGGGCATAAACCTGTATGACCTTCAGCAAATATCTTGACGATATTCTGAGTATAAGGTAAGCCACCCTGGTCGACACACTCTCGATCTTCACCACATTGTTCACAAGGGACTTGTGGACGAAAAACCCGACACCACCCTGGGACTGCTGGTCGCCCTCCCGAAAATAGAGCAGGTTACCGGATTTGAGAATTATCGTGTCCTCCCCCTGTTTTCGGATTTCGGATAATCCCACAATACTCCATCGTAACCCGCTCAACTCTTCCTCAAGTTCGGTGATCTTCTCGTCGGTCCGAAGTGTACGCGTGTTGTATGTTGCCAGGTCCAATCGTTTGTATAGGTAGCCAAGTCTCCTCCAGAGATTCTTCGCACCCCTTGCCTCGCCGTAGCCTTGACCGCTACCGTAGTCAAGGTTAGACGGGCTGCCGGGTACTAGGGGCCGTTTCTTTGGGTGTGTCTGCATTATAGGGGGTTTTGCCATAATCGCCACGCTTGGCATGCGGGTTGGCGATCGCAGTGTGATTCGAGAAAAGCACACAGAATGCTGCTGCCCATTCTCTGGAGTGAGTTCTTTTTGAGATGTGAAATCATCAAAAAAATATATTACATACATATACACTTGAATTTAATTTATATTATTATGTTTGTATTGATAGTGTATTCGTCCCATACGCGTACGATATACAAGGATCGGCTGCCAATAGGACTGAAAATCAACATTCTCAACATTGAGAATCAGAATGGTTAGCAACAACCCACCGAGCTATAATAATAATAATACCTTTATTATCAGGCAACTAAGGCCAACTAAGAAAATATACACAAATAATCTTACGTAATTATAAACTAATACATATAAAAATTTACTATGAAAAACTATTGCACACGAAGTGACGGCGTCGTGTTCCGCTGCGAGGTCGGTATACTTCCACGAAATCGTCGATACACGACACCCTTCGGCCAAAACTCTCCTTTGAGGCAGGTCTCTAAAAGGTGAGTCGGCACCCGCACCACAAACGACTTAAAATTAATGCTATGGCGCGACTCCAACTGCACCACTCTCAAAGTCCAGTTCGTCTTCACTCGTACATATTCCACGATCTCCTCAACCTTCGTGGAATGATGTAGTCTCGATACATACAGCTGCGTCGTAGGTATTGCTGGACGCAGCAGCATATTGGGTTCTGCCAGCGCGGTGCCGCACTGGTTCTGACAAGTTGGCTTCTTCCTCTTCTTCTTCTCTACCTTAGTGAAGCCGTCCTCATCGTTCAGCTTACCCCCATTCCGTTTACCTGCTTGTTGCGTTGTTTGCGACACAGCAGGTTTATTTGCGGCAACAATAGCAGAGTAGGCACGCTTAGGGGTCGACGTACCTACACGCGTCACTACTTCGACCGGTGACGATACAGCGACGGCAGCGGCGGGGCAAGATGCAACGCAAGCATTTTCAGCAGCGGGTGATGTACGACAACTCGCCGACTCGAAACTGCCGATGGATGCATTTTGCGCTCCGCGACGAACATTCACGCTGGTGTTGTTAGGCGCACTTTCCGAAACAGCGTTGCGCAACAACTCTACTTCGGCACGCAGCGAACCTATAGTGGTATTTGACACCTCCAGCTTAGATTGTACCTCGGCCAGGCTGGTTTTCAGGGATGTTATGTCCTTCAGCAACCTGGTGACATCAACGTGGTCGAAGGTGACAGGAGGCAGCTTATGAAGGTCCTTCGCCACGAAAGCAGGCACGTCGTCCGGATCGGTGCTCTTCATCATTGTGATGATATCTTGAACACTTCTTTGGCCGCCATCCCTCCGTCGGGATTGCATCTGGTCAACTTTGCCCAGCGCTTGAAACAGCAGCAGCTTGGCACTGCTTATCTCCTCCTCGTTGAAACTGGACTTACAGATCTGCAGGATGCTGACCTCGTCCATGTAATCAATGGCATGCTTGATGAATGCCAACACCTCGTTGGCTATGAGTGGTTGACTCATAGCGCCGAAAAAACGGGCAACGGCTACAGCCGCGTAACACGCGAATATAAAATTCGTATCGAGCAGCGCAAACACGTCCGTACTTGACCGCGCATTGCACTGCTATGAATATATAATACTCACTCAAGGTACCTTTGCCTTGCGTTTTGATTACATAGCTTTCGAAACAAAACCAAATAAATTTAATCACAACTACTATTTAGCTAACACTTCACTTACATTTCAATCAAGAGTACCACCACCGACGATTATTCATTTTATACTTTGTGGGGTTTCTTTCACAAATTGCTTAACATCAAACATTTCGAGCCGTCAAAGTTCATGAAAAAGTCGACAAGCTAACAAAGTTTCATGTAACAAATTAATTATGAAACCCAAAACTAATTAGCTGGGATATTAAGCTTATATAAACAGGCCACGCCAAAGCAATAGTGTTGATGATGAAAACAATTTACTATTAACGTAATTAATGCCTTATTAGGTGCAGGAATAACACGTCCCGTCTCGTTCCAACGTAAGCTAGAATTAATTGGCGAATATAATTTAGAACCGTGGATTATTGCGTCACGTATTTGATTAATCAGTATTAATGAATTTCCTGTTCTCCGACAAGTCCTAGCCAGATAACATTAAAATCAGAGCATTATTTTATTTTAGGAAAACCAGACACAGCATTTGCATAGGTCAATAAAAGACAGTCTATTATGACTTAAATATGACAATAAAACAGTAATACTACTGATTGAGCTATTTTTAGATTAAAATAATAATTCAGAGTTTTTTATACTAGCTAGTAACACCTGTTACTGGTATCTACAAAACCTTTAAAAGAATGGTGTGAATCCAGCAAGTCATATCACTCAAAAAAGTTACATAAAAAAGTTGCTTCAATAAACTTTCATTGTTTATCGCTGTGAAGCTTTCATCATAATAAATCAGTTGCGTGGTCTAGAATACTTTGTTGCTCTTAACCACAAAACAGGATGTCTGGAAAGTATTACTACCGCGATCGCTATCTTGTGCAGGCAATGCTGGCATATTTTTCAATCAAACGGTGGCGCGAGACAGCGATAGTTTCGAATTTTCGGCGGGCATAGGTCTCTATAGTTGTACCAATATTTGCAATCACACACCATCTGTCTGACCATTTGCCAACCAGATAGAGGTCGGTTTCCAACCGAAAACAGCTAAATACCAGCATTTTGAACGGACCGTCTATCTTACCTACACAACATAATATCGTCTCAAATTCAGGCTTCTCACTACCTTGGCGACTAACAAAGATTTAAAGTAACGGCTAAGACGATGATGATGTGATCGACGGAGTACGCTTGTCTAGAAATAACCTATTCACTCTTGGCTTAAAGACCCCTAGACGAAGTAACTATTTAGTAATCTATGCCCCTAGGTTGATCCTGTTACTCACGTCGAAATTGTTCAAAAGAGCCGTGGAATGCAAAGAGCACAGGTTTTTTTTTTTTTTTTTTTTTTTTTTTTTTTTTTTTTTTTTTTTTTTTTTTATGGTAGGGGAATCATCAGAATGACTTCCCCCGCTCTTGGGCGGAGCGGGAGGTAAGTTTTAATCAGTAATAGTCTGACATTCCTTCTTGGTCAAAGCGAGAGAAGTTATTTAATGATTTCCCACCATGAAAAAAAAGTCGTGGATAGTCAGATATGATATGGGTACATATTACAGATGACACATTATACTCGTAAATGACGGACGCAATTTAATCTACAGTGGACCTTGTGTCACTAAACATTTTCCACGATCCCATCACTCATTATTTCAATACATAATAACTTAAATAAAAAAACCGTGATAGCCTAAAACAGTGTTTAACTTAAATCAGTTTCGACTTCAGCAGTATTATCTCCACTAATAATGAGGTCAAACTGTAAGAGGAAGTTCTGATCCAAATACGAAAACTGGTTCACTGACAGGAAACTAGGTAGACTATCGTGTTTGCTAATCTCTCTACCAGAAATATACAGCTTCCGTAGGTCATGGTCATACGATATCTAGTTAATTACGAACGCGGAAGATATGTTTTATATGATTATTTAATTCTACGCATCCATATGCGGGACGCACAGGACTGGTCGTTGTGGCTACGCTTGGGGAGGACTAAATCCAGCAGTAGACGTCTTTCGACTGAGCTGATGATGATGATTTAATTCTACACAAATACTTAATGTCTATGTGCTATTAAAAGAATTAGTCTACACGTCAGTATACCAAAGTTCATTCAAATCCGTTCAACCATTTGTGCGTGAACAATTTTTTTCTGGAAGGTGGAAAATCATAATTAAAACAAACCGAAAAAAAAAAAAAAAAAAAAAAACCGTGATAGCCTAAAACAGTGTTTAGGTGGAAAATCATCTAATGAGTTCTCCTATTCAAGGATGGCGGTATACCAGACCTTTTTCTGACTAAAACATACCAATGTTCCTCCAGCGACCCTTTGCGTTTTAGAGCTACAGGTTTCTTAACAGAAATACCCTATGGCCCTAGCGGTCATCAGCCCTGGGCTTCTTACAGTTTTGTTGTTATCTCTTTGAGGCACGCGTTGAACATTACGTGCCGTCGATGACTGGAGCTAAGACCTTACCCGACTGCCGGACGAGGAGCTACCCATTACTCGTCGTTCGCAAGCCTCTGGCGACAGTGGCTGAACATCGCCCTGTGACTCCCGTTTCGCGAGAGCGTGAAGGAGTAACGAGTACAAACATGCATAGAGAAACTTTTGCTTTTACAGCATTAGTCTGATAGCGATTAATCTTCTCGTTTAAAATTACTTGCTCATTCACCTGCAGCTGTGCAGTTTCAAGATTAATGGTCGTCTTATACCTCCTGTGGTACTCGAGAAAATTACACGTTATCCCGGATAGAAATAATGATCGAAATTCTTTTGTACTATAGCAAAAAATTAATTTACAATGCACGGAAATCTAAAAATATTTTTTCGGGCCATGGCTTAAAATGAAATTAATCTTCAAATTTATTTACTCCAACCAGGAACTCAGTTTTAGAAATAAATGTAACTTAGTTCTACTAGCAGCTTCGCCCACAACAACTGATCATTATATCGCCCTAGCCTTTTCCGACTAGCTTGGAATCAGCTTTCTTTCAGGCAAACAAAACGCGGCTGAATACCCGTGTTTTACATGGAGCGACTGCCTGTAAGACCTCAACAATCTAGTTCTGAGACGAAATTTGAAAAGCACTTAAATATAAATTGAAAAATTCACAGTTGTACTTCGGTTTTGAACCCACTGGACCATAACGACACTTTCGTCCGCAAAACTCATGATATTAAAAACATTTATTGCGGCTCAAGGATAGTACAGCTAAATACCTATTTGTGAAAGAATTTTCGGAATCATATATAGATATGCTTACATTACTTAAAGATGTAATTTCTCTATAATACTAGTATAGAACAATGATTCCCTGCCTAGTGGTATGCGGACCACTAGTGGTTCCGGGAGAGAAATAAAATTTTTGAACTTTGCAACTGTTAAGTAACAGATTCTTATCACAAATGCTTTTTTTTTTTCGATACAATCCTCGTAATTTCTGATTTTAAAGAATCTATGTGCAGTTTCGAATTAATGATAATGTTTTTTTTATTAGGATGGTGGTTACGTTTTCTTCAAGACTTTAGGTCCCTGCTAACAACAACTGCTAGAAACCCAAGTTTTCCCCTAAAAAAAATATTGGGAACCACTGGTATAGAAGTATATTTTATTTAGAGCTTATTGTAATGGAAAAAAGTTGGGTACTAGGAATGGAAATACGTTTCTTTGGCAGGAACTCAAAGGCACAAGGAAAGACGTGCCAATGCCACGATTTGCTTGTGCGAAAAGATTAGTGCCATTCGTTCTGTACTGCACAGGATGAAATATTTTCTAATCTTTCAGGTAGTGAAGATAGTCAAGATCGTGAAACCATTTTTTGTATTATGAACAATTGAACATTTACCCTGTTTGTTCACATTTAGCTCTTTAATGTTTATTGTTTGTATTTGAATTTATCTCTTGTTATCTTTCAATTAATTTGAGTAGTTTCAGGTATAATTTATTCTGGTCATGGCTCTACGAGGAGTGGCTGGACAGGCTTCTTGGCGTCCTCGCCGGACATGTTCAGTTCGGCAGGTCCTACACTCGATTCAAGCGAAAAAATGCTCGAGTCACTGAGTGTCACCATTGTGTGGATCGGTCGGATCAGAGGATAAGATGAAACATACGGCGGAGGTGTGTCTGCGATGTCGTTGACAGAAGCTAGTAAATCACTACATTGTATAAAACAAAGTCGCTTCCTCAATCCTCCTTCCCTATATCCTTATGTATGCTTTTAAATCTTTAAAACTACGCAGCGGATTTTGATGCGGTTTTTTTTAATAGATAAAGTGATTCAAGAGGAGGTTTATATGTATAATATAGTAGGGAAACACTGATAAATTTGCACCCGGGCGAAGCCGGGGTGGGTCGCTAGTATTATAATAAAATAACCATTTCCATCAACTGTCACTTTCATTACTGCCTCAACAATTAAACGTAATCTAATTATTTCCTGTACGCGGTCCTAAGTAAAATTATCCAAGAATATTGTTTTAAATTATCAATACCCAAGAGTGGATAAATTTAAAGCTTTTTGGAACGGTGCCGGTTCTCTATTTTTTATTTTAAATCTTGATTTTTTCATGACTTTTGGTCATCTAAAGTAATATTCTTTCAAGTGTCTGCAACGACACTCTGGTTTACCGTAGTGATTAGATGGAATGCCTTGGAAAAATAACGTAGACTGAACAAAAATTTAGGTCGACCTATGGACTGGGTCCGAAATCCGATTTCCGAAAGTAATCCTTTTGGACACTTACTAATTAATGAGCAGGAAGAATAGCTGGGAATGCAATCGCATCGCTCATTAAAATTGAAACTTTTCTGAAATTAATTTAAATTTTAAATAAGGGTACGCCCTAGGACAGGTTTCGAAAAAATCACCAATAACTGTAGATTTCATATCATTCCTGACTATTAATGATTTTTAATAAATTAATGACGTCATAATATGTCGCTTTGTGGATGTTAATGATCATTTTGTAACATAATGTCGATTTAATAGCACACAATTACACTAAAATGCAATTAGTGGCAATGTACACAACCAGCATTTGCATCAATTTGTAGTTAGTGGACAATGATAGCGTTTTCATTAAGTTTGTTTTGGATTAATTGCTTTCAGCTAATTATCCCACTTTATTTAATTTTATTCCGGCTTCACTGGAAGCCGACCCCAATATACGTATATATGTAGTTGGGAAAAGGCTAGGCAGATGATGATGATGATTTAATTTTATTTACACTTTATTTAGTAAAGCGGGATAATTTATATATTTCATGTTAAAGATTCCCGGAAACTAATAATTTAATTATATTTAATAAATTATTATTTACTATAAATCTTTTTACTGCGCTCCGAACCGCAGACCATAGATTTAAGTTTCTGCATATTTAATTTGTTTCTTCTTTTGGCGTACAATAAAGTTTATTCTATTCTATCATTGACTCAAAAGGCTGCTCAGCTTAAGTGGGACTGGGCTGAACACGTCTGCCGCATGCCGATCGGTGGGTCAGTAAAACACAATACAAAGTTAGTGCCCTGAAAACAAACAACGGGGTCGTGGCTGACCAAGAAGGAGATTTTGACTTGGATGTCTTCCTTAGGAACTGGTAAGAATGGCTAAAAGCCGGGTACGATGGAAGGGATGGAAGAAGGCCTTTGCTCAGCAGTGGGACAGTATAGGCTAGATAAAAAAGGAAAAATATATACATACGGGAATCAAAAGAGCACTTCAGTCTTTCGTTTTTCATCATACGCTTGCAGCTTTGAACCGATAACATTGTGTCGGCAATTGACATCACCGCGTGTTTAAAACGTATACAATAGACCAAAAAACTGCTAAAACAACACCCGGACTATACTCCGTCGGTTTAGGTAGTTAACTAAAGGTAAACAATCTTGGCATGTCTTTTTATCTAAAAGTTGTCTATAAATTTTATGTAAAAATCTTTTCAAATAGGTATTTACCTAAATCGATGTTAGCTAATAAACTAAATTTAAATAAACTTTGTGTATATTTTATACGACCTCTTTAATATAAAAAGACATACCAAGACTGTTTACCTTTAGTTAACTACCTAAACAAACGGAGTATAGACACAACACTCTTTACTGGAGCTTTGCGGAGCATTACACCCTGTACTGCATACAGGGTGTAATGATAATTATCTATAATAACATGTGATAATGCACACCACACGCTATAGCCTGATAATTGGGTAATACTGATAACAAACTGGCTGATCAATACTAAACAATATATTCAATCTATGTACTGTGACTGTGACATAGGCTAATCTCTAATCTAATGGTTTAACTAATCTCTGTGTGATGGAATGGGTCATAATCCAGTGGGCCAGCTAGTTGCTACCTTGTTGGTGAATGATAAATATACGTATGTATGCTTTTGATTTTAGGGCGATGTTTTCACGATTTTAAGTACGCTAAGTGCGAGTTTTTTTTTTACAACGTTTACCACTTTTGGCTCCGTGATTGGCTAAAGATTTTGGTGCGAACCAATCGGAACGCCGAACGTCATAAACGTGGCGATTGCATTAACGTAAAACAAACTCGCACAAGGCACTGAACAGCGGTGATTCTTACAAAGACAGGCGTTGGTGTGGTTACGCTTGAGTTAATCACTATGAATTCTATTAGCATAGTTGCATGATTGTATAGATCATGTGCCTAAATCGCAGTCCAGTAGGGTCCAAGGATATTGCTTTTTCATTCAAAGTATCTAAAATTATTCTTCTCACTCAATCAAAGGTGTAATATAAATCTTTTAAACAATTCACAGCCATGGCAGGCTAACTAATCCCGTCAATCTTGCTGACATCTCTTTGAGACGCGTGTGGAACACAATGCGTCGTCAAACCGGGCTTGATCCTTGCCGCTCGGCGAGTTATTACATTGCAAGCCATTGCTGCACATAATAATCCTTACTCTTATCGCCTAATTTGAATTGTAGGCGATCATTTGCTTGAGTGCATCAGGTTATCGGCAAGCAAGAAAAAGTGATGAATGATCGTGAAATGAATCATTACATAAAGTCAAGGCATACCGACGCAACGCGTTTATTCATTTGATATTTCCAAATCCGATAGTCTTTTTCATCTGTGCGCTGAGTCAGACTTGTTATTAAGTCTAGAGCGAATAGGTCTAGAAAAGCGTGTTTCATCGTCGGCTGCATAATCGTTTACCATCAGATGAGATAGTGGTCAAGACAAAAGCCTGTGTACCACCACTGTACATGAAGTTTAAACAAATAAATAATAAATAAATTGGCCTGCTCCAAGCTCTTGACCAATCAAAGAACCAAACCAGATATACGTTTCAAACGCGTTAATGTAAAAACAACTCGCACTCAGCACTCTGGATGGATACTTTACATGTAATATAAGTAGTGGACTATGTACAGGTGATGGATTCAATATACCATGTGTTTTATATAGGTTTTCGCGTTATCACTGCGTCAATATACCTTGACGCTACATCATTGCTACCTGATGTTCACAACCGCACTGTCACGACAAAGAAAGAGAACATGAAACATCAAAAAATCTTCGTACCATTTTACCTTGTTGCCCTCAAGCCGGAGTGTGGTGGTGCCCGGCGGGAGTACCGGTGGGGGATTCTCCAGCTGCCTGTTGGAGCAGTCCACGGTGATGAGGGGGATGACGGCGCCCGCCGTGTCAGACACCACGTGCGTCATCGTGCACGCGCAGGGTTCCGGGCAAGTTTGTCGCATTGTCTGTAGGAAAAGATGATTTTGATAATTATGACAACAACGAACATATTTTATAGAAGTAAATTTGGAGCTTTTAGGGTTCCCTATCCAAAGGGTAAAAACTGGAATATATTTCTACGACTCCGCTGTCCGTAACCGTGACAGTTGAAATTTTAACAGATCATGTTTTTCTGTTGCCGCTATGACCACAAATATTTTAGTGAGGCACCGATAAAGACGGACGGTATGGAACCTTTCTATCTGTCCGTGGTCTGTCCGCGAACCCAACTTGCAAAACCGTGGCAAATCGTTCTAGCTTGCTATCTCCTTTGTGATCTGCCGCAACCACAGAAACCTTAATAATAAGTCAATAAGATTTACGTGGCCGCAACGCATTTCATTGTACCAGAAAACCAATTTAGTGAAATATTCTCCCTGTTCAATTTATGAATACTTAAGTACTGCAAGCAATTCCACCAGGGCCCAGGCCACACCTCGGAAATAGAGCACTATAAATAGAATACAACGCTTGCCTTTGGATTGCGGCGTTGGCCCCTCCACTTTCCAAAAAACAAAGTTTCAAGCAACTGATCTGCATAAAGTCTGGCGACTAACTGATAATAAAAAACGATTTTGGCCGTTGCCACGGTTTGTTGGGTATGCGGCAGATATATACATTTTTTTTTTAAGTTATACATATAAACTAGTATTCAGCTAAATCCGGCTTGACTGGAAATGAGCCCAATATAGTTGGGAAAAGGAGAAAAGCTGATGATGATACATATAAACTAGTCCTTGACTGCGATCCCACATGATGGTAAGCAGTGATGCAATCGTAGATGGTGAGGCACACTAGTTTATTAAGAGCCTATTCACTCTGACCTTGAAGACACCCAAATTATAATTTGTCGGAAAGACCGCAGCAGGCAAATTATTCCAGTCCTTCGATGTACGCGGTATAAACGACGAAGCGAAGCGCGTCCGGACCGTAGACCATTTATATCCTGCCTAGTCCCACTTAACATAGCCTTCAGGTATGACTAGTAGAAGAAGTCATAAAGGATAGAAGTGTCTAAAATTCTAACAATATAGGTTCCACCGATTTTGAAAAAATCGATGGTTGTAAAAAGACGAACTCTCTGTACATGTGAAGAGACGAACTAGTTGCCTGCCAGAAAAAAATCGATAAGCACTCCGCTCTAGCGTATCAACCTCCAAACAACGCTCTATAAGATTACTATAATATGATCACAGTGATATTTCTCGAGTTCGTGCCGATACAACCTCAAGAATACTTTAGAATACTCTAGTTTTGTACCCGCAGTAAAAATATTACCCAGCTTGAGTTTAAGCCAGCTGGGAGGATAGTTCTAACGGAGCTGACTTCTACCATAAGCCGTTTGCAAGCCGCTTACCGCTGCGATTTGACCGCAAACGGTGCTATTTTTCCACCTTGAGCCATGTGTATTTACTGTGCTTCTGTAGATAAAGTTGCCACTGTTTGCTACTATATAATTGTGCATTGACCAAATATATGTATAAAGTGTCTAGTAATTGTGACCGATACTTAAACACCTGATCGTACTCATGATAACAAACAACTTTTACTATAGGACCAGAACTGAAATCTCGAAGTAATCAGCATTTCAGTACATTTATTTTCGCCTAGTAACTGGTTAAAATGTACTTAAGGATCCTGCGGAGATCGCTCGCTACTTCGAGTTGAGATGAAAATAAAATACGTTCGCGGTATATTGCTATCTCTGTTTGGCAAAAATAAATGCGAAATTGCATATGTGTGTGTACGTGTGAGTCGGACAATCTTCACAGCATATGGAACAGTTTTGAACTTGACAAAATAATTCCATCAAAAACACAGCTTGTACAAAACTCAAGTCTCGCAACACTACTCTTCTACCGTAAAAATATGTGAGATCCATTAAAGTCCAGTCAAAATATCTTATATGTTTTAAATAAATAAATTTAGCTTTGTAATCGCATGAAAACATAATGTATCTCAAAAGTAATTAAGTAAATCGTTTAGTGCGATTACCAAGTCAAATCTTAAAAATGTAAATTTGTAATCCTATACATTTATATGGGATTACTAAGTTATATATGCAGTTGGTGTATCTAGAAAACTAGGCCGAAATTGCAAAATATTTTAGTTTTCCCTTGGTTTGCACACTAAACACTAATTGTAATCGAAATTTGAAACTTCTGTCTCTATGTCTGCTAAAAGTGCCTTAGACTTTTTATGTTCGTTCAGTCAGTGAGTGACAAAATTAAGAAACTTTGATAAGAAAATTTGATGAAATTTGAAATATATCGTCTTTTTATGAAGCCTGCTTGATCTAGTTTCGTCCACAACGAATTTAAAAGAGGTTGAAAATGGCTCGAAATGTTTCGAGAAAAGGATGCCACTTTCTTGCGCGACTTGGTGGGTGGTAAACTACCGTGCCCCCAGATTACCTATGCTCCATTGAAGCAATAGGGTCGTCACTTTTAATGTTGTCCTAAAAATAAATTTAGTGCAAAAAAAAGTGTTCTGTAGTGATCAATCTATCGAATGGAAATCAATAATATTTTTATTTTACGTGGGCCTACATCAGGGGCGTAGCTACCGCCGTATCTGCCGTATCAATTATACGGGGCCCCCGGGCCACGGGGGCCCCCAAAGTGTGTAAGGAAAAAAAATAAAAACTTTCTAATTTATTTTATTTTACAAATGACAAAATTAAAAAAAGGAAAAAAAATAAAAGAAGGCAAGGAGAGTGAATATTTAAAATTTGATTTTTATTTGTAAAATGGTTAAATTATGTTATGATAAATAAATATTTCTTATCACAATATTTTTTTTCTTTTGTGAAAAATCTTTATCCCCATATAAGGGCCTCCAAACAATTAATTTATATGGGGCCCCGACAAAGCACGCTACGCCACTGGCCTACATGGACACTTATGAAACGTCAGAATCTAGTGCGTAGTTCCAATTCGTCGTTTCCTATTGAGAAGAACCGGCAAGAAACTTCATGGTTACTCTTTTCAAAAAAATATCGGGTTTACAATATTTCCATACTAGCTATGGTGTCCGCGACTTCGTTGCGTGTATGACAAAACTTATCAAAAAGTAGGTATTTAGTGTAGTACCTAGTAGCTTATTTATTGATATACATACGGAAAAGTTTTTAACCACTGAGTAAAATTTTTTTGGTGGCTCAGTGTAAGTAATAAAACACAGATCGATCTTCAAAGTTAAGCAACGCTTGCCAAGGTTGGTCTGTGGATGGGTGACCATCTTAACATAACGAGTTTCCTCCGTGCCTCGGAAAGCATTAGCTGCCTACCAGACCTCCACAACCCAATAACTGGGGTAACAGGGTACTTCATGGCAAGACTGGAGTCAGATTTACTGGTTTCTGACTATCCGTAACGACTGTAAATGACTGCCAGGACCTACGGCTTAGCGTGCTTTCCGAGGCTTGGAGGAAACTCGTTATGTTAAGATGGTCACCCATCCACAGATCAACCTGGGCAAGCGTTGTTTAATCTTGAAATCGACTTGTGTTCTATTACTTACACGGAGCCACCAAAAAAATTTTACGCAGTGGTTAAAAACTTTTCCTGTATGTATATCAATAAATAAGCAAAATCCCTAAAAACTAATATCTATACGAATGACTAATCTTACCTAAGAGTACTAAAAATACCCTACATTACACACTATCAAATATACTACCAATACTTGAAATTAAAATCTACACGGTCTGCGCCCTATAAAAGTAAACCTAACTACCTACCTAATTAAAAAAAAATGGGTTCGAATGTTTTAATTTTTTTTTATATTTTCAATATACAGAATTTTTACTTCTACAAATGTATTATAAGTATAGATTATAATATTGTATTAACAGACAGATAATTAAGATTGTACCCAAAAGTACAATAAAAATATTTTTTATCAAAAAACTCTCGAAATACTAGTAATCAAAATCGTAGTCTACAGTGTTCCCACATTCACACCATAACAGAGAATATAAATATAAGAAATAAAATCAAACCTATCAACATGAGATGTTAACAAAAATAAATCACGACTTAATGAATTTAAGGTCATTGAGATCTAAATTTAAGGTGATTAAGATCTAAATAATATACTACCACCAATACGCTAGTGTGAATGCCTGTAGGAGGGGAACCGATTTTCTTAGTGGCGTAACTACAAATTTTCAGTTTTCAGACTTTTCCCATTTGCTATAAGAACTTTTTTATACCAAATTTTATACCAATGATTCTAGGTCATTGGGAAGTACCCTATAAATTTTGATTACTTAGAGAGTATCATAACGTACGTTTTTTGCGATATAAACGGCTGTATCTTTTTTGTTCGATAACTTATATGTTTGATTTGTGCACAGCTTCAAGGGATCGCGGGCCTATTCTCGAACTCGATAACTCCACGCGTTCCCGAGATAGAGGGTCTTGACAAACAGACCGACGAACAACAAAGTGATCCTATAAAGGTTTAGTTTTTCCCCCTTGCGGTACGGAATCCTTAAAACGAAACGATAATAATGTTGAAAAGTTTTATAGGAAATTAAATTCATTCAAATATTTTTCGAACCTATGATAGGTAAGTAGGTAACCCTGTAGGAGTGACACACACGCAAGGACCTTGTGTACCCTGATGATTACGAAGTAATATCACACAATCTGAAGTGTACATTATATTCATTGCCATTAAGTTCATATTTTAGATTGACAAGCAAAAATGGAAAAAATGTACCCAGCAAGACGGAGCATAGAAAGAGGTAGCGTGTCCCTTTCTTACTCGTCTATGGACACCGTGGTAGAAAGAGATAACATACTCTTTTGTGGGTACGTTTTTGAGGTTGACGTAATCAATCCAGATAGTATAAACAATTCTTGGACACACTGACTGGAGTAATGTCATCAGTTCATTACCCACACACTGATATTTGCTTGCTGCGATAGCAATAAAAACTATTGAAAATTTGGGAGAAATTTGGATGTATTCCGTAATACCAAAAATGATGAATGAAAAATTAATGATTTTCCAATTTATTTTCGATTCTTTATAACTTGATAATAATATCTGTGTTCCTACGGAGAGATATCTTGAAGTATTGTTGTTTATAATATAGAAATAACTAAATAAAAACATGACATTTTCGCTGTGAAAATGTGCAAAATTAAATTCGCTTAAATTTCGTTTGGGGTAAGTTTTTCAACAAAAAGACGACGTAGGAACCTAGATAATTATTGTCTGAATCCGAATAACATCATATTATGGTGTAAATATGCTTAAACTGGAAATGATTTTGGTATTACGTTTGTATGGATAATTCTAACGTCGCGCCAGCCTTAACTTCTGATTTTTTCGCGATGTCAGGTTTTATCCCATAGAAAAAGTTGTTTTTATATTATGAGTACGATCACGTATTTTTAAGTATAGAGCACTAATTACCAGTCACCCTACACATATTAGTATAAATTCGAAACAAATAATCGACAAACACCCACTCAGAACATACTTAAAACCATTTCATGTGAATGTTATATTGAGACTTATAGTTCTTTTTAAATAACCCGAGACCCTTTTATTTGTTACCGAAACAAAAGATCTTTTTGCTTGCATATCGGCTCAAGATGTGAACAGAGTCAAGTGCACAGCATGACATAATCGTACACCAGCTTACCCATTAACATTCCTACAAAGGACACACTTGTGGTAATTTCACACGAACTCAATGCATCGTGTTACACTTAACTTTTGACATCTCAAGAACGATTTTTTTATCAACACTTCCTGTTCCTAAGTATTTTTTTTTCTAACCCGTCTTTTTTTTGGTTCACTATACACTTCATTGAACACATTTTATGTCCTATTTTTTTATGATGTGCAGCAATAAAGGTTTGATTTAAGTGACACGAGTGCAGGGAACTGAAACCGTACTTTCATAAAATTCACGTAACCTTTAAAAAATAAATTACAAACAATAGTCCTTAGAAACATCCGGGTTCAACACTAGGTATTTTCATATTATACATATGTAGTACCTAGGTACTGAATATCACTTGAATCATGCTTAAATCTCTAGTAAGCAAATGCATCCATACATTCTGTTACTCATACATTTGAGCGACCACTTTTCAGAGTCATATGTCATCATTGGCAATATGCACTGGTCATAGACTTTCGCCTTGTGTGGTGTATATATCGGACGAGAAAATAAGCCGCCTGAACAGCCGTAATCATAATAAACTTCCACAAATTAATGTAAACATTGACCAAAAGTTAATTAGTTTAAGTTAAACTTGGTCAGAAAGTTTTAAGTGAAAACAATGTGAATTACACAAAAACATTTTTTTTTTCAGCTGTCTTGCGTAACACTCGTTTGAGAGTTTCAGAAGTTTTTCAAAATGGCCTCCTGTTTGTTTGATGGAATAATGGTCATTGTAATATTATGGCGTACATTTATTTGATATTGATTTCTCGTCCAAAGTAGAAGTTGAAAATCTTTATTACAAAAGAACAATGAATTACCAAGACGTAACTATGTAATACGTCATAATTACATGGATATTTACGTTTTATAAGGATGTTTCAGCGGCATACTTACACTACAAAGTTATCTTATCTGCCTGAAAATAAAAACATTATGATGCAAACGATTGAAAGACAACGAAGCATAAGTACACGTCATGACCATAACACAGGGTTAATCATAAAAAAAACCGGGCAAGTGCGAGTCGGACTCGCGCACTGAGGGTTCCGTAGTAACTTACCTATAAAAACAGTTCAATTGAACAATTCGACAGTCTCGAAATGTACGTTTTTTGCAGTATAAACGGACGAATCTTTTTTTCCCGTCACTTTACCAATTGAATTGAAAATTGATTTTTGCACAGCTTCAAGGGACCACGGGCCCAATTATATGGTGTTAATTTCAACTCAATACCTCTAACTTACCTATGAATAAAGTTCTATTCTCGAATCGAGCGTTGAAGATTTTTCAAAAAAATAATTCTTGTGACGTAACAACAAATTTTCAGTTTTCAGACTTTTCCCTATATGAGTGCTATAAAACGTTGCTTCATGCCAAATTTCAAGATTCTAGGTCGACTGGAAGTACCCTTTAGGTTTTGATTCCCTTGCGAGTACTTGCGAGTTTCAAAATATGCAGCTTAAATTGCTGTTTCTTTTGATTGCGTTGACATAGAAGTTTGATTTTGTTACAGCTTAAAGGTATTATAGACCTGAGTATTTGGTATGAATTTCAATTTAATACCTTTACGCGTTTATGAGGAAATGGGTAGTAAGTTTAAAATTATTAAAAAAAAATATATTATGTGATGTAACAAAAAATTTATGGTTTTCGTAATTTTCCCTTTATCTATGCTATAAGACGTTGCTTCGTACCAAATTTCAAGATTCTGAGTTCACGGGAAGTACCCTGTAGGTTTTGATTCCCTTGCAAGTGTCGAAAATTTGCGGCATAAACGGCTGTATCTTTTGATTGCATTGGCTTAGAAGTTTGATTTTTTCACAGCTTCAAGGGACAGTAGACCTGAGTAATTGATATAATTTTCAGCTTCATACCTCCACGCGTTCCTGAGAAAAAGGGTCTTGACAGACGGACGGACAGACGGACAACAAAGTGATCCTATAAGGGTTCCGTTTTTTCCTTTTGAGGTACGGAACCCTAAAAATAACTCAAACTTACGGAATTTGAAGATTGAATCTTAAAACATACGGTATATGATTCAATCTTCAAAGACGTCCTTCATTTTCGAGTTATTTCTCTTTATGAATTTTCATTATTAGTCCCGAACTAATAGTATGTTTTGTAACAGCTGATAAGCAAATTATCTTAACGTTTGCACATTTTACGACACTTAACACTCCGTTTGTAATTACCAGATAATTATAATCTGTCCTAACAGAGAGATAATCCACAAAAACGGAAACGTAAAAATTAACTCATTTGTTTGTCGAAGGCAAGCTAACACATAATCCGTCAGGTTCAAATATGTTTGAGAACAGTTCAGATATTATTAGACCAGTGCAGAAGCCTTCGTTAAAAAGTAACACAATATTATATTAGGAAGAAAACCCATTGTTGATAAAAGTAAAAAATCATCGAAATAATAAATTACGGCCCATATGAGGTCGGGAAGTGGATGGGAGTGAGCTTGGGAAAAATGGTTTATATCAATTTCCAACAGAACTACACGTCTTGTAGAAATAATTTAAAAGCCAAAGTTGTAGGAGGGTCATTTGCCCATCATCGGGACAGGATAGATCAGCAATTAAAAATATACCGGTGTCAGAATGACTATAAAACACATTTTAACTACTGTAACCAACAAAAATTAGGTACCTAATTTTTTTTCTAAAATTACCGTTAGCTACGCGTATATTCAAAACTAAACTTTTTACGAAGTAGTCTAAGATACTTTTTATTATAAAGTGGATGAATTCGTATCTTTGTTTGAAATGAATAAACTCAAAAATTACTGAAATGATTTTAAAAATTCTTTCACCAGTTTTAGAACGCTATTTTATTATTGAGTAACATCCTACTAATATTATAAATGCGAAAGTTTGTGAGGATGGATGTGTTGGCGATCGTGCGGCTCGCCTAGCAACGCTAAGGGTGTCGACGTGATGGACGGCGCCGCGTTGGAGTGCTGGGTGACGTCACGGCATCGGCATGCGAGTTCGAGAGCTGCGACACCCCGAGCCCCGACAAAAAAACATTACCGTTACCTCTTGACTTAAGGAGCATGGGAACTTTAGCAAGCCCAGAGCTCCCTCAAATATTAATATTATATTCCTGCAGTCTTAAACTAACCTTTGTGTAAAGCAGTCATTGTAATTTGTATTAATATAGTCTTGTTCATGGCCCAAGTTGTTTCACTAATGTACTTAGTTAAAGAATAGCTAATATTAGTTAAAGAATAGTTAAAATCAGAAGTGGGATAAGATACCTACACATAGATATGGGTAAACAAAAAAATAACCATATCTAGGCCCAAAACGTATAAATATAAATTTTCGTGGTCAAGATTTAGCAGCAGTAATGTGAGGAGCCAGCTCGTCGGAAAAGGAAACAGGTATCATGTAAGGTTGATACCTCAAACTGTGAGTAAAAACTAGTATTTTTATTTTATTTTGTCCACTAAATTTTATTATAATTCTCATTTGATTTTATTATATATTTATGAGTTTATTATATTATCATTCTCATTAGCGTACGTTGAAATGGAAGAAACGCAAACTTAGGACTGAGTCCAGATCCTTTACACCGTTTAAACCGTCACAGCAAATATATTTGTGTTGGGGTTTTGTGTAAGAGGATAAAGTAGTCTATCTCTTTGCCTATTATTAACAGACAAATATGCGAGGATGGTTATAGATCTGTCAATATTGTACCCAAAAAGCACAGTAAAAATAATATTAATTAAATAAAAAACTAGGTCGAAATAGGCAGTAATCAAATCCGCAGTCTCACATTTAGAGAGGCTTTATTAATATCAGAAATACGAATGTTAGAACACTAACAAAACATAATATTAGAAAACTAACGATATTTTATTTAAAAGAGATTTTAGATTGAAGTAATTGTGCAGTAGTTCAGATCTGTGCAAATATTTATGTCAATTATAGGTGTCATATACAGCTTGTATAATTTGATATATATGTGTACAAAAATATATATAATTTATTTGGTTATAAATTAAATTTAAAAGAAATATGTATCTCGTAAGTGACAATTTAAATTATAAAATCATACAGTCTAATAGCGGTAATCATATTAAAAAAAAAAAAAAAAACAATGAATCAAAATTACTCAAAGTCGAATGCCGTAGACCAAACACAAAAATAGAAACAGATCAAGTGAGCGTTGGTAACTATAAAGGGTCATTCGAATAGTAGTATAACAATAATGAATTCGGTTTTCATCAGAGTGATTTAATAGCATTTTTGCGAAGTTAGCCCGTGTTGAAAAATATCGCAGAAATAAGACGAAAAAAAAAAGATTATAAACTCATAAAATAACCTATTTTAAACAATTCGAGTACCGAAATGAATGACTTTTAAAGAAATCAAGCTGTGTATTGCTTGCTCGTAAGACGAATAAGAGAATAACGCAGCATTGACTTATTAAAAGTCGAATTGGTTAATGATGACTGAAGGAGATCTTATTGGCGGAATTTGAGGTCATAAATATTTTATAAAATTTGGGAACATTGTTTCATCAAATATTAATAAATTTAACGTTTTGAAAATGCAATGGACATGAAAGACATTAAGACTTCCGTTTGTGCGGGTAACACAATTACCAAGTTTCTAACAAAAATGATCACAATATTTTGGATTATAATTAGAATCGAAAATGTATTGTAATGGTACTTATAAACGATTGGAGAAAGCTTAAATGGTTATTATAAGCCCAAATAATAAGGGAATGCCTTTGAATGTAACCAAACATTAATTCGAAAACAAATAATAGTGATTTCAATCAGCTCAAAGAAATGTTTGTTTGTTTGTTGTTCCACCATTCGTAAAAAAAAAACGAACATCAACACAAGTGGCAAGAAAGTTTAACACTTATAAAAAGCTGCTTTAGCCACAAAGCTGTTACTGATAACAACTATGTATGGGGTTGATGGGTGATTGTATTTGAAGATGCATTTCAGTTGGTTCTTACTAAACTGAATAAAGGACGAAACATAATATGTAACGTATTTTTAAATTAGAGACATGTTGTCAGTAACCTTAAGCAAGTGGCCGACGAGGGTGGAATCTGACCTTTTGGTCTACCAAATATAATTAGTAGACAAACTACGGAAGATGAGATAAAGATATCGCGGTTAGACTGCATTTATTGGCGATTATTAGTTTGATGCTTGTTAATTAAATTAGTACTTTATAGGATCATTGTATAAAAGACTTATCAATTGGTAGAGAATGTACCGAATTATCAAACGTTGTTAAAGAGAATTTTCTTAAGTCAATCAATTAATCGAAAAGCTATCAAGTGATTTATTGGTAGAATCAGGAGAGGCCGACGAAGATAAAGATGATTTTAAATGATAGGTTGTCTTTGTTGGTAATCGGTAAAAGACATAGTGTGGCCAAGGTGGAGGATTTAAAAAAAAAAACACATTTAGTAAATAAAGGATTCCATATATATAACTCTTATTGTGTCCAGTAGTGAAAATCGTAAAAAAAAATAGTCATATACTTATTAACAACTAAATGAATTTAAGATAGTTGTTAAATATATCTAAACGAAATAGCTGCGAGATAACGTAAAGCGAAAGATCTTAAGTATTAGTCTAAAAGTATTCAATTTTGTATAAGAGTCTTATTATAAGGACAGAATGAATACTAAGTAATGATTTTAGAAAATTCATCCTCAACGCGATTGGAAGAGGAAAAGATGGTTCTCATTCTTTTACTTGTAGTAAAAGTTAGTTATAGCATCGTTTTTGTGTTTTTGGACAAGGAGCTTATTGTGCTACTGGGAAATTCAAGATGGTAAATCCTATTAGGCACATTAAGTTATTGTATATTTCAAAAGTAGAGGTGGCCCAGAGGGATACCAGTTCTTAATAGCAACATGAAACTATGGTTGATGATTGAGAGACAAACCAACCCTAATCATACCTGTCCGTGTTGGCGATGGTTTGTGATTTATGGCTTATGTGCGAGTCAAGATAAAATACTTGAATCAGTTAGAAATGTGCGTGTGTGTTAACTACATAAAAAAAGGGCCGAGTGTTATGTTCAAATGGAAAGTAAATCTAGAACGCTGAATACTCTTTGAGTGCGGGTTGTTCTGGGGCGAACTTGGTACGCTCAACTGTGGTGGATTCCCTTTGAGTGCGAGTGGTCCTAGATGCAATACCGATTTTGTGGCATTGGTAGTGGGTTCAGGGACGAACTTGGTCTCTCATCTGTGGTGAATTCCCAGTGAGTGCGAGTGGTCTCTGGATACAATACCGATTTTAGGTCATTGGTAGAGGGTTCGGGGACGAACTTGGTACGCTCAGCTGTGGTGAATTCCCAGTGAGTGCGAGTGGTCTCTGGATACAATACCGATTTTAGGTCATTGGTAGAGGGTTCGGGGACGAACTTGGTACGCTCAGCTGTGGTGAATTCCCAGTGAGTGCGAGTGGTCTCTGGATACAATACCGATTTTAGGTCATTGGTAGAGGGTTCGGGGACGAACTTGGTACGCTCAGCTGTGGTGAATTCCCAGTGAGTGCGAGTGGTCTCTGGATACAATACCGATTTTAGGGCATTGGTAGAGGGTTCGGGGACGAACTTGGTACGCTCAGCTGTGGTGAATTCCCTGTGAGTGCGAGTGGTCCCTGGATATAATACCGATTTTGATGCATGTGTAATGAGTTCGGGGACGAACTTGGTACGCTTAAGTGTGGTGAATTCCCTCTAAGTGCAAGTGGTCTCTGGATACAATACACATTTTAGCGCATGGTCTAATTCGTTTGAACCTAGCCTCGGTACTGAAAGATAACAGTTGAGACTCTAGAATCTCCGACATAATCAAGGTATGTGCAGCAGGTAAACTAACAGGTGACTGATATCTGTGTTTCAGCATTTTATCTGGACTCGTGGGGTACCTGGTGGGCCAGGCACCATGCAGGACGGCCGTGTTGGCGATCGTGCGGCTCGCCTAGCAACGCTAAGGGTGTCGACGTGATGGACGGCGCCGCGTTGGAGTGCTGGGTGACGTCACGGCATCGGCATGCGAGTTCGAGAGCTGCGACACCCCGAGCCCCGACAAAAAAACATTACCGTTACCTCTTGACTTAAGGAGCATGGGAACTTTAGCAAGCCCAGAGCTCCCTCAAATATTAATATTATATTCCTGCAGTCTTAAACTAACCTTTGTGTAAAGCAGTCATTGTAATTTGTATTAATATAGTCTTGTTCATGGCCCAAGTTGTTTCACTAATGTACTTAGTTAAAGAATAGCTAATATTAGTTAAAGAATAGTTAAAAGATGTATGTTTGTTAGGTACTCTTTCACGCAAAAACGGCTGGACCGATTTGGTTGAAATTTGGTGTGTAGATAGGTTATACCCTGGATTAACATATAGGTTACTTTTTATCCCGGTCAACAGGAAAAAAAAATGAAACGTAATCTTATTTATTCTTCGATTTTGTTATTTTTGCTGTAGGGTGCTTTGTATCAACACACCACGCGGGCAAAGCCGCGGGCGGAAGCTAGTAGGTATATATTTTCTTTGGCGCAGGCGAAGCCGCTGGCAGAGGCTAGTGACACAATAAAATGAATATTAAAGTTATCTTGTAAGTACAGAAATGTATTCAAGTAAGCCTTTCAAAGAATGTTTGTGAGGCCTTTCCATTATTTATAATGTATTTACTGTCTGGTTTCATGGAAGCGAGCAGTCTATACCATTCTTTGCGTTGTCAAGCATTAAATATTCCAGGAAGCTTGCATTTTCCTTGACATTTTAAATCACTTTTATTTTTCGTATGTTCTGATGTTGCAATATGTGAAATGTACATTGCAGTAAGGAATATTGTTTCTGTAGTAAACAATATAGTCCGGACCGGACGCACTGGGGCCTAGGGAATGCAATCCGGACTATCCGTAATCCGAAAAATCCGGATATCCGCACATTTTTACTCGACTTGTAAATCCGGATTTGAAAATCAAATCCGCGGATTTTCTGAATAATAAGAAATTTTGATTCGCGATGATATTATCTACTTTTATTATTAGCTTTTGCCCGTGGCTTCACCCGCGTGGAAGACGGATAACCCAGTAAATTCAGAAAAAAAATATCGTAACGTGGTGGGTCCAATATAATTCGTGGTCTACCCGTATGACAAGTTGCAATGCATGCGTGCCCAAAAAAGACTGAATGTCTTTTAAGGCGCCAAGCGTCATCATGCAGACAGAAAAAAGTATGAACTAATTACCAACCCTACGACATTCTTTGGGCACGTCATAATTATGGCTATTAGTCCCCTCTTTGAGAAATGGTTGGAAAGACGTCATTGCGTCCTCACCTTCCACATGACACAGGTCCTCGCCGGACGTGGTAAGTTCGAAAGGTTTCTGCGCCGGATTTGTGCGAAAGAAACGCCCAGTGTCATTATTGTGCGGATCGATCACCTGGAGGACACGGTGGGGCTTACGGTTAAGGTGTGACGTTTGACGGTCTTGTCGGACGAACACTAGGTTCGTAAGGGCGAATGCTGAGCGTGGGTACTGGGCTCTAACTAGAGGTCAAGCAAATAGTGCTATTGGGTTTTGCCATTAGGAATTACTCTATAGCTGCCCGGAGTTTGGAAGTTGGTGGTATACATACCCTCATGCCTCTGAAAACACGTTAAGCTGTGGGTCCTGCACCTGATCTCTCTCCGGTCGTGTTGAATTGCCTTCCCATTGACTATAAGATTAAGAGAACAGACAGTGCGCCAGTGTCTGCGTACATACTTGTGCACTATAATATCTGCAGTATACATCAGGCTTCCAGGTTTCAGTAGGCATCAGGCCACCGTGATCAAAATTCGGTCTGGAGGACTATTATTAAAGGTATGCTCCGTTTGGGCAATGACCACTCACGCCGGGTCCTGGTATGGCCCATGGACCGGAGCGCAAAATGTGACAGGCGGCCGCCTGCTTCTGCGAAGCAGTAATTTTAGCAAAGGAGGCGGCTGCACGTGCGACGGAATGATCCTCACCCCGATTTCCAGCTACAGTAGGCGCAGGCTTGCGTATAGCGAACAATGGGTAGCTCATCGACCCCGCCACGGCGCGTAGTGTGTCTCAAGGTGATACAAATCGTAGTGGCCCAGCTGGATCCCTACTGTTGCCATGGGTTATGTAAAAGTGAACCCCGGGGCCCTAAAACGAAAACAAAAAAAGAAGAAGGAAGAGGAGTGGATTTTAGTCACTAAAAATCTGATATCCCGCTCTGCCCAGAACGGGAGAAGTCATTGGATAATTTCCAACTAGGGCTTTCAATACCGGTATTACGGGATCCCGTAATACCGTGATCACGGATATATTTTGGTCTTTTTTCAATACCGGTATTGACTTGCCAATACCGTGATTACGGTATTACAATCTTTAATATACAGGGTAATTGGGTGTGCGTCAGAATGGCTGATTGTATGTGGCGTTGGTCTATGAGAGTTGATTCGCAAATTGCTACATAGATATAATAAATAATTTCTCTAAATAACATCCTTTATTTAACATTATGTTGAAGTTACAACTAAATTAGACTAATGAAGTAAATATGTAGCAATTATTATTATTAAAAAAAATATTGACGCAATACATTTCGGGAAACTCTGTATGTTTGACTTAAAACAAGGAGGTGACCAGCCAACCAAACGTCAAATTGCTCGTCAAAAAAAATATTTTGTTTCTAAATACATATCCTATGTAGCAATTATTTATTATATATGTAGCAAATATTCGAATGAACTCTCATAGACCAACGCCACAGACAACCAGCCATTCTGACGCATACATGTTTGGTGCACCGTGTACCAAATTAAAATGGTTGACTGGAAGGGTCATTTGCTATCCTTTCAGGCCCCTTAAACACTACCCATGCCTTGTGGATTTTTTTTCATCGACATTTTAAAGTTTTTTGAAAAATATACCAACATTTTACATTTAAATTCAAATATTAGAAAATGTATAAGGCGTAGACGTTAATTTTAATTTTATTTAAACGTATATTGTATAAGAGTACTTTAAAAACCAAAATTAGTAACATTAGTCATCTAGATTTTTAAAATTTACTCGCAAAGTTCTGTTCATGTTACAGCTATTTACATGGCTACAAAAAAAAGAACCAAAAGTGACTGGAATCTTCAAACTCTCTCAAAAATTCTCTACTCTATCCTCTTGCTAGTTATGTGCCACATGCTACAAAAATCTTTTTACAACTTTGTGGATTCGCTAGTTTTGTGAATCGAGTTACTTAAATTCTATATTCAAAATTATGACTCGAAAAAAAATTTTTGCTTAAATGGTACCTGAAACACCTATTTAATAAATATCGGGAACTTATATTATGGGAAAATATCGGGAACTCAAAATAATTAAAAATCACGGAAGATATCCCGTAAGTGACAATTTAAATTGAAACCCCTATTTAATCTGTTATATCACTCTTATAAGGTAAAATCTGTCTCGTATCTCTTTTTCGTGGGTTTTATTGGAAAGAAAAAAATAAAATTGTGTTTTTTACCAATAATTTCATTATTTATTTAAATATTATTATGATTCGAAGAAAAAGAAGCACTAGTTTAAAAAATTAAAAAATATACAAAAAACTTCAATTCAATACCGTGATCACGTGATCACGGTATTGAGCTATTCCAATACCGGTATTGAAAAAATCCGGTATTTGAAAGCCCTATTTCCAACCCAAAAGTGGAAAAAATAAACATTCTTTGTCTTTACATGTTGGGAAAACGGCTTTGAGATGAGTTTGTGGATCCTACATGTCCTAAAAGTTTTGGTTCTAGGACTTGCCGGTTTCCTCACGATGTTTTCCCTCCAGGGGGAGGGGAAACATCATGTTAATAAAGTAATGTAAGTAGGTTTGTTTAATTTTTATGAAAAATCCGTAAAATCCGGATAATCCGGATTGGACCAAAAATCCGTTTTAAAAAATCCGGATTTTTAAAACACGACGGATTTGCATTCCCTACTGGGGCCGATGCCTGCCAAGGAAAAAATTATCTTTACGAAAATATGATGGACACGATGGGTTTCATGAAAATTCGGGATTATCATTCATACTTATCACCTTAATTTACCCGAAATTTTACATAATATTTAGCTTATAAAGTTTATGTTTTTGTAATGACTAAAATTTATTTTATTTTCATGAAAATAGAATTTACAGAAATCTACGGAGACTTCGTCGACTACACTTTTAACACGTAATTACTTTATTATAATATCATTTTCCTATCCTCATCGTGTTATTTGAGGTCTTCCGTCATGGTATCCCCAAGTCCCTTTTTTTATATCACTCCTCACGCAATCCATCTTGGTGGTGGACAGCGATACCGTTTTAGTACATTCAGCACCAAATTAGTAGAATTTAAGCTCCGCATTAAGTGTTCATTTTAATTATTTTGCATGTTTTGCATCATCTCTGCATTTATTTTAGTATTTGTTAGTCTCTAATGAAAACATATTATTTTAATATTGATAATCTGTTTTTAAAACGGTCACTGGTGGTGGTTGAAATTGGAAACTAGGGCAATAAATAATTATATTTCTTAACTTTTATATTCTTCATTGCACACCAATTATTACATAGTTTGAGCCCATAGTCAAAAACATACAATAGGTGGCTTTATCGAATTCTGCTATCTCTTCCAGGCAACCTGGAATGGACAGAAACCTGGAATGTTGGATATAAAATGGGGTTGCACTTGGTGCATTTAAAAAACTATATAATATGTCTGTTATAAAGTTGTAAAGATAAATCAAGTGCCTTACTTCTTAATTCTTTCTTTTCTATCGTCACTTGAAGATTATAATCAAAACCGTAGCACATTTTTGTCTTCAAAAACAATCGCAATACGTTGAGATCAGTCGAGATTATCTTTATTTTACAGATAAAAACATGATAAAATCCAATTTATCGGATTAAAAAATACAGAGATATGCATTGCACATATGTAAAATTCCAGATAAATCTCACCAATCTGTAGATCCATTAACGCATAGCATGTCTGATAAGCGAGGAGACAATATATTGACATGCTTTCATCTCAAGCTCATTTCACACTACACTATAATATAATTATAGGGGTTGCACGATATTGGTCAAGTTGGTAATTGATCAAATACGCAGTTCGTCAAATTTGAAATTGGTCAAAGCTGTAGTTCGTCTAAAACGTGAATTTGACAAATTATGGAATTTGCCAAATACGCAATTGGTCAAGTCCATGTACAGTAGATCAAACGCGGAACGTATACCATCAAACGCGGTACATAGGAACGCAGGTGTGAATAGGAACTAGCCTTTGATTAGGATATAGGTAATTCATAGCACACCAATATCGCTCACCATACATTTATAATAATGTATAGTATAGCAAAGTGTGAACGTGTTCTAAATAAATGTATGGCGATCGATATTGCTGTGCTATGAACTATATCATCATCATCAACATTATCTCAGCCGAAAGTCGTCCACTGCTGGACATAGGCCTCCCCCAAATTTCGCCATGAACTATATTCTATTATATTATAGCGTAGTGTGAAATCAGCTTTACTGTTCGGGTAATCTGAAATCAGACATCTTGTAGCATCTTATCCCATTTTGAGTAGTCACGTGTTTATCTTATACCCTCGTATCGAATGCCACAAGTATGCGGATATTATGAGAATAAGTATGGTTTTGAGTACAGCAAAAAACGTTAAGGTTGCAGATGACAAAGAATGTCATCATCATCATCTGCCTAGCCTTTTCCCAACTATATTGGGGTCGGCTTCCAGTCAAGCCGGATTTAGCTGAATACCAGTATTTTACGAGGAGCGGCTGCCTACCAGACCTCCACAACCCATTAACTGGGGTAACACGGTACTGCATGGCAAGACTGGAGTCAGATTAACTGGCTTCTGTCTATCCGTAACGACTGCCAAAGATCTCCAAATGACAGCCGGGACCAACGACTTAACGTGCTTTCCGAGGCACGGAGGAAACTCGTTATGTTAAGATGGTCACCCATCCACAGACCAACCTAGGCAAGCGTTGCTTAACCTTGAAGATCGACCCGTGCGGCTGTTATCATCTAGCCACGAGCTCCTCGAAATATTGAAAAATAAGTAATAACTACTAAAGAACAGTTCATGGTGTGCCTGAGCAGTGGTGGCCCAGTGGAATTGGCCTCGACTTACGAGTCATGGGTTCAAACCCAGGCAGACGCATTACGTCGTGTAATTTATTTCATCACCACTGCTCTTAAAACGGTGAAGGAAAACATCGCAATGGAACCGGCGTGTCCTAGAACCAAAAATTTGAAGACATGTGACATTCTCCAACCCGCATTGACTCCGCGAAGTGGATTTTGACCTGTTCCTACTTCTAGAAAAGATTTTTTGTGTACCTCATAACTTTTCCATTAAACAAAGTGTTATGGCAAGGACAAATCGGTAACCTCCTGGGCCATGGTTGATCAATAGCCAAAACACGCACAACTTCACTTAAATGTATAATTTACGAGTAGTTAGGAATTTAGTCGGTCTCAGTCTGCATACTTAAATACGAGTATATTCTATGGCCACTACTGTACTACGTAAGATACAAAATATGGTAGAATTTTAAAAAAGATACAATTTTTTGAATTAAGATTATTGTTTTTTTTTAATACCTGTATTGGATAGGAAAAATCTAACAAACAAACGAGTTTCTTATGTAAACGCTTGTACCTAATACAATAGTTGTTTCTGTGTTTGTCTCCGTAACAGCAATGTCTATTTTTAGAAAAATGCAAACAAACTGGAAATTCTAAACGACCAATATAATCTTGAAAACGTAGAAATTATGCAGCTGAAAGAAATACATATAATGCGAGTTCTTTGTGCATCACTCTGTTAAGGTTAAGAAACTTTATTAGTAAGAGATAAGACAGAAATAGTCACTTGAACAGAGCATGTGACTAATCGTACTAATTAGGTTCCAAAACTACCTTGTGTAAGACAAGGCAGTTTGACTTATTAGATTACGAGAATACGGCTTGGTTGGGACGCATTTAGCAAATTGAAGTATTCAACTATACATATACAGTGTGTTTCGCCCATCATGATCTACTGACTTGAGACATGAATGCGCTTACTGAGGTGGGAAATCATCAGAATGTCTTCTCCCGCTTTTGTGCGGAGCGGGAAGGCGTGTCAGACTTTTACAGACTAAAACCCACTCCTTTGTTCCTTCTTTGCCTTCATTACAGGGTCCCAGGTTTTCCTTCCAGAAGCAAACCCAGAAATTTTGTTACTAAATATTTCATTAAGAGCCATGAAGCGTTCTATGCTGGACATATGGCTACAAAAGGCTTCTACGGTCTAGACTGTTTCAGGGCTTTCAATCCGGAGTTCCGGAGTTTCGAAACTCCGGAGTTTCGGAGCGATTTTAGGCATTTTTCAATCCGGAGTTGAAATGGAAAACCGGAGTTGAAACCGGTTTTCAAAAATCATGTAAACATTATTTACAAAACGACGAAAAACGCATCTTAATTCTTGAGCGTACGTTTTCCGTTGTTTGATTCCTTCTTAAGTCTTTAGCAAAACACTTCGGTATTATTCGGTAGTAAAAAGTTCTCTTTTTGACTCATCTTTAAATGCCTTATCGTTTCTCAAAACGTATTATTAAGAACTTCGATCTCAAAAGAGTAGATTTTATAGGTTCCTTTAAGTTCATGATTACTATTTTATTATTATATTGTTAATTACCGAACAAATGTTTATTTTTGTATGATTGTTGATTGTTTTAATATTATATAATGCGTATTAGTTGTCTACTAAAACGTCTGACTGTCAGACGGTAAATTTTAAACCAAAAGTTTCTTTTTTATTAAAAACTAGCTGACTCGGCAAACGTTGTTCTGCCATATAAATTATATGTAACATGATTGTTTACACCTTGTGTCTGAAAAATCCAAATATCTTACGGAACCCTATTTATTTTTTCAAAATAAAATTTAGCCTATGTTACTCTATACTATAATAATATATAATATAATATTTAATATTATAAAGAGGTAAAATTTGTAAGTTTGTAGGTTTGTAAGTTTGTATGTAGGGGGTAATCTCTGGAACTACTGGTCCGATTTGAAAAATTCTTTCAGTGTTAGATAGCCCATATATCGTCACGCTACGACCCACAGGAGCGGATCAGTAACGAAAAATGCGGGTGGAACCACAGGGGACAGCTAGTCGTGAATAATGTAGCTTTCGAATGGTGAAAAAATTTTTAAAAACGGTCCAGTAGTTTTTAAGCCTATTCATTACAACCAAATATTATTATATTATTAAAAAGAATATATTTTATAATGCGTTTAGGTTGTCTATTATAACTTCTGCCGGTCAGACAGTAAATTTTTAAACAAAAACACAGATTCCTTTGCAAATAAAACTTCTATTGATTAAAATAAAGGGCCTTTTTATTAATTTCTAAGAAAGCTGTCAACTCCGGAGCCAACTCCGGAGTTCCGGATTTGATTGCTCAACATCGTAACTAGCTCCGGAGTTGGTAACTATCCGAGTTTGAAAGCCCTAAGTTTCACCTCGTCGTTTATACCGTGTACACACTGTGACGGAGATTGCGTAGCAGGTCATAAATGTGTGCGTAAACGCTACCGCGTGAAACTCAACAGGTATTATCGTTGTGTGCTACAAAGTAACTCGTCGTTTCTACACTCACACTCTTGCAAAAAAGCAATTAGTAGCCGTACACAACTATGAAAGTACCTACAGCAAAAATTGGCTACTGCTGTTATCGGCGCCGTGGCGCAATGCGTATGATACGTGACTGACGAGTAAGAGGTCCCAAGTTCGATTCCAATCGTCTGGTGTAACAGAAAGTTTGCTTGTTTTTATTTTCTATTTGACCCTTTTTTTTAATAGTAATGTTATAGTTACTCTCATAATAATTAAAATATTTTGAAAATATTGTGACAAAGAAAACTGCGATAACGATCCAACTATGTTTATTACAACTTATTAATTACATACATTAAACGGAATGGTCACAATTAACGAATCTGTTCATGATTATCCTTAATACAATATATAAAGTGAAAATATTCTAAGTCAGACAAGGATGGACGTCACTTTTTTTTTAGGTTTTTATTAGTGACATAAATCAACATGTTATCAAGAATGAATTATGATAGATATCGCAACTCTGGATCTCAATAACAATAACATCATGTCACATAATACAACAACAGTATAATTACCTACAGCTTACTTCTTAGTCTTTTTTTTTACTTATCAAAGTTATCAATCAACATGTTTTAAAAAATGAACTATGATAGGTATCGTAACTCTTGGTGTCCAAGTAACCTTGACTGGTATTGCGACCCCCTACCTCCACTAACTCACCGGGACCCATCGATGACATCCAGCCCCAATAACCTAACGTAATGCGACCACTAGACCTGCATGGGAGAATATTTTTGTGATGGTAACGTTCTCCATTTTTTCTCCATAATATTTTACGCCCATCCTTATCTGACTTAAAACACTTTTCATCACTAAATATAACTATGTTATTGCACCAATCAAAATCTATAAATTTTCTTGCAAACCGCATCCTTTCTTCCTTATGCAACGCCGTCAGTAAAATTTTTTTCGCGGGCTTGCGACATTTTTGCTGCTCGTAAGTGGCGTCGAACAATTGTCATAGACACGTCGTGCATAATTGCAGTGTTTCTTGTTGTAGCAAAGCCGTCAGCGCTATACGTAGCAACAATATTTCGATGCAGTGGGTTGGCATCCGTATATGCAATTGCTTTTGGACCCGGACGTTTGGCATCGATTGTCTCTTCAGCTGCATATCTATGCACCCAAAACTGCACAGTTTTCCTCTGTAAACAATCACAAAATTACGTTAAAACCTAACAAATATCAACAATATTAAATTATTTTGCATTACCTATGTTAAGTTTGGATTTGTTACTTACCGGTAGCATTAATCTCCTCGAAATTTCACTTATGGATACATTTTGTTTATGTAATACTATTATCTCAGCCCTCAAAAGTGTAGACAAAATAATGAGACATGTTGTTTATTATTTGTAAAAAGTATCACTTTTCACAACGATTAATTATTTTTTGTCTCGGAGTAAGTTGTAGAACACACGATCGTGATAGGCAAAAGCGTTATGCCAGGTTAACTTATTATCCGACTCATTTCTTAGTAAATAACTAATAAAGTGGGTAGATGATAATATTCATACACATAGTTTTTAATTACTCAGATACCCGCGAAACGAGACACAATAGTATAACAATAACAGCGCGGTCTCATAGGACCGGTTGGGGATTCAAACGCTAAAGCAAATATTCTAAGTTTTAGTTTTATTAAACTTCGTTATCATTATACTACAATAAAGTAGAAAAAAAATGTTTTGTCAATGGCAAGGATCAAACTCGATACACCTTTAACGGCAAGCAAGCACTTAATAATCAGTGCTAAATTACCATCTAATGAATGAAGCGAATTTGTTTATCTGATTCGTAGCAAACACATATACAAATATGTGTGTGTGTATATCGAGTAGTAAACGAGTTTTATTTTGTTTACGAGTTGAGCTGGAGACATAATATTACTTGAATAGGTGAATTGGTTGGTGGTATGGTTTTACTTTATGTTTGATTTATACCCACAGCTACTTGATTATTGTGAACATTATTACTGATTACCTACCCATATCATAAAAATATACTTTCCAAAGATTAAGTGTAAGTGTTTGATGTTATTTTAAATAACTATAATAATTTCATAAGTGAATGTTTGCGAAAATAAAAAAAAAATGACAATGAAAGTATTGTCAACTAACAATAATTATAATAATAACGTATCTATTATTATATTACGTAAATAATATATGTATTATACATATATTATAAAATTATTTATATTACAAGTTATATACAAAAATTTCGTTAATTAATTTCGTAAATATACATAGTTTATATGTATAAAATTACAAAATTATATTTAACAAACGATAGGAATCGAACTTGGGACCTCTTACTCGTCAGACATGTATCATACGCATTGCGCCACGGCGCCGTTAACAACAGTGGCCAATTTTTGCTATATTTCCATCGTCTACTGTTTTGGAGATGAATAAAATACTTCTTCGATAGAATTTAGGCGTATAATCATGAGAATATAGTTTTTACAAAATTGCGTGTGCGTTTCGTTTACCGGTATAATGGCGGAATGACAGTGGCGGCGCGCGCGTAAGAAAACGGAACTAAGCCCCGCACTTCCCCTCTGGGCCGTCCAATCGTAGGGGCTCGCTGGGATGACGATGCGCAGACACAACACACAACGATAAAAGTTTCACGCGCTTGCGTTTACACACACATTTATCACGTTAGTGTGGGGGTGCTACGCGAACTAAGTAAGAGAGTGTACATCGAAGGATTGAAACAATTTACCTGCAGTGATCTACCAATTCTATTATAATTTAGGTGAGTTCAAGGCTAGAAAGCTCTTAAACCAGTGTGCTTCACCATCAATCATTTCATTACTGCTTATCATTGAGTGGGATCGCAGTCAAGCACTAGTTTAAACTATTAAGGAGACCGATATCCTAACTTTGATATCCAAAGAAGTGCGAAGATTTTCAGTATTGGAAAAGCAGTTAAGGAACTGCAGTGCAGCACACATGGTGAGGTATGGTGACGACAGGTAGAGTAAGGCAATGACCCAGTGGCGTTCAAGGATCGGTGGAAGGAATATTTGTCAACGAACACTGAAATATGCAGTCAATATTTGTACCATCGCATGTAGAGTCGAGATGAGGAGAGCACAGAAGTGTAGGGGTTGGCACAACAAAAGATAGATAAGAAGAATGAAAGAAAAATGTTCAATTTGGCACACATATGATGATATACACAGTGTAGGAAAAATCATGTTAAATATAAAAAAAAAACTTAAATTATGTGTCACGGTTGCGCCAAATACGTCCAGTTCAGCATCACATGGAAGTTGCCTGATGCTGGTTTTCAACTGCACATTATATGAGGTCGTTGCCCTTAGGTCTATGCCCTATGCTCAATAGGTAAAAGCAACAGGTAAAATCGGGCTGTGGATGATGATTGTATTTGGATTAAAGATACTAAGAGACTCACAAGGACGTTTCATTGACCTTAGATAAGGAAAAATATGGTGTCTGGTAATACGTATTTGTAGTACGGTCACATTGATAAAGAAGGTATTATTTGCTTGCTTTCGGCATGGCGTCATAGAACTGCACATTGAGATAATCGGTGTAAAGCGGGAATAACATTAGACCGAGGCAAACAAGGGCTGCGCCTGATTTTTACGCAGAACCACATCGCTTCGCGTGGCCTCGCGTGTCACATAAGCGAAACATGGGTCAGTGGGTCGTCTTAAGCGCTGGCCACACAGAAAAGACTAAGACGCAGACGGGGCGCGGGCAGGCGCAAGTGTACCAGCGTTGCGCCCGCGCCCTGTATGTTTTGAGTCGCGACGCTTCTATACATTTTGTATGAAAGAGACGCGGTAGAGACAAATGCCCGCGCCCCGTCTGCGTCTTACGTCTTTTCTGTGTGGTCAGCGCTTTAGGGATGCAACCACACGGCACAACACAAATATTCAAAAGTATTCTTGCGCTTGCATAAGTATTCGATTGGTCCAGCTTTGTAGAGCATTACAAATACTTTCAACGCCCGTAGGCACTTCGGCAACCAGGCGCTAGCACAAATAAGCCACCCGTGGGCGAAAATGATAAATATATTAACGGTCATATCATATTAACCGATACTCGACTATACCTGTGATATTTATAGGTATATGTCAGTAAAGTCAATTTAGTACGGAAGCTTGCGAACAAATTAAATGTCACCAGTTCCACTGAAACTTGGTAAAACAAAATACCATACTGATATATGTATATACATTGTTCGATATTATATTTTTGTTGGGACAAAGCCTTGCCTCCAGTTAAAGTAATAATCTAACTCCATCTATACCGTTCCATCATCGAAACACCAGGCGTCTGGCGATGCGCCACCGGTACATGGTGGACATCCCATCTATACGTACAAAACGTTTTGGGAACACATTCATAGTGCATACAGCTAAGGAGTGGAATTTGTATAGTTTACTTATAGCTACAACTCAGGAATCTTTAAGTAAAGAGTGAATAGGTTACTTCTAGGCAAGCGTGCTCCATCGACGGCCACGTCATCGCTTACCATCAATTGATATAGTGGTCAAACGCGAACCTATCTACACTAATATAATAAAGAGGTAAAGTTTGTTTTTTGTTTGTACGAGGTAATCTGTGGAATTACTGGTCCGATTGCTAAATTTTTTTCAACAATAGAAAGCTGCTGTATTCCTGAGTGACATAGGCTATATTTTATGTACGCGGGCGAAGCTGCGGGCTAAAGCTAGTTAATAATAGAAATAAAAAAACGTGCCGCACACGGACTATTCCCGTTTCGGTACTCTGTATGAAAAATACCTATTGGTGCCGAATCGGGAATAATTTGGGTGCCGAAAATCTGAGTGCCGAAACGGAAATACTCCCCACACACCCGCACACCGCACAGCCCGCACCTCGCCAACCCCGCACACTCGTGGTAACAATTTGTGATAGACAGCGCCTTTATTTCGTAGCAAGAAGAGCGCTTTTCTTAGCGTCAGTAACGTGCGGTTGACCGCTGGTATGTCGATGAAACATTGATGAAACTCAACAGCGGTCGCCATTCTGTCGCTCCTCGAGGATATTGGGTCAAGAGGCTTATTGTTCCCAACTCAGCCTAGTTATTATATTAATTGTAACCTTTACACAACAAAAACGAAACTTTTAATTAAACAAATGACCTACATTTTTGACATCGTTAAAATACTCGTAATCATAATTGCGTAAACTTTGCTTCCAATTCCAATATCAGAGGGACTATTTCTGTATTTTATTTAGATGAACGTTCGCATTCTCATCTCAGTATCAATCGTTATACAAGTTAAGATAAATTTTAGTTATTTTTTCATATTTATAGATTCATTTTTAAATTGTATTGACACTGTGTATTTTATGTTGTTTTAGTTTACTTTGCCAGCGACTTCGTTAGCAAAAATGTTTTCATAAAAACTTTAACACCCTTCTTTTTCTTCTTCCTGGCGTTATCTCGTATTACTTGGGATCGGCGCAATACCTATTTTTCTTCCATGCTGTACTATCATCCTTCATATATCACGAGCTCCCTTTTCTTTCATATCAGTCCTCACGCAATCCATAGGTACCTACATCTTCTTTATGAAATCTGAGTCCTCCAAATCGTACCGAGTTCGTGTTCAAACTTTTCTTCGCAACAGGTCATATTATTCGGTTAGTTTTCCTCTAGCGACACAGATAATACGACTAAATATTACACGTTTAGGTAAACACTAATACACTTCCACAAATGCTCACTATTCGATACGGATTGTGATAATCCATCTGTTAATTGATGGTGTTTCATTAGAAGGCCTAAATTCCGTAATTGCACTAACATGCTAATTCAATTCGAATAGTGTATATACAGTATACTGTATTAATACCATCGGCTTTATACAAGCATGTCTATCTATAGACTCATCAGAATTTATCCAGCCATTTTATTATAAGTCCATCTTAATCATAAATCTGCAGTTTTCTTATAACGTGGCTAAGATTTCATTTCCGGAATGGCTAAATTAATTCTCACCTCATATGTTCAAGAGCAAGTGAAGCGAGCTCGGAATTTTAGCGGACTCGACACGAAAAATATAACATTAGGTAAAGTTGTGTCAGCAGTAATTACAATAACAAAAATTTTCTTAGGGCCTGTTTCACCACCTATGATTAAGTTTCAAGTATCTTACTTGGCAGATAATTTCATACAAATTCTGTTCCATTTTTGAATTTATTCAGTGAGTAGTGCCTACTCGGACATTGTGAAACAGGGCCTGCTAATAAATTTTTCACTTTATTCTTAATTAATATATCTAATATTTACAGAATATACTTACACGTATTAGTTACTATACTAATTATATGGTTTAAATTCATAAGGATATTTTATGATAGTAAAAGAATCATGAAAATTTTTTTGCGACAGAAACAACTCTATATATTTTAAACGTTATTCTGGTTTTCCGTTCGATAGACTTCGATTAATCTGAATAGTCAATAGAAATATAATAAAATCCGGCTTACCCGTATAATATCCATGACTTTATTCAGCGGCTTCCCTCTATACAGTTGCTGATGACATACAAGTTCGTCGTAGTCTACGATTTTTCTTCGCACTGTCCCGTTTTCATTCTCCATCGCCAACCAGTCGAGACCGCCATCGCTGCAATCCCAACTGTTGCCTGCCGGTTGTATAAAAAAATAAAATAAGTGGCATTTTTTTATGTAATCAACAGCATACCATAATGACAGTTTGAGTTAGACAGGATCTTTATTACGTAGCTATAAGGACGGTTTTCGCAGTTCACATGTTTTTTTTTCTTTAGCTGATCTTTGAGCTGAGAAACTCATAAAATGACATAAAATATGTGACATTTTCTCAGAAATGCATTAATTAAGAAAAAACAAAGATGCTATTCATTGCGTAAACACGTGGGCACTTACAAATTCTTTATTAGTGGTGCATGTTTAAAAAGGCGCCCTATGTCGACAGATCCCACTCGATTTACTCAATTTTGGACCGTACATAAAGCACGTTAGAATTTATTTCTGAATAGCGATCAATTTTGCAGGATCGACTTGAAATATGACTACCCTTCATTTCGAAGTGTAGAGTGTCAACTGATATTATTATCAAGCTTTAAACTTGTTAGAGTTGATACAAACTAAAAGTTTATATTAAGAAACTTATCGTATAGTTTTCTAGAAAGTATCGTTAAAACTTTTGAGAGTCATATTTTATCGTTGGTATACCCACAGAAGACATTTTTATCACTCGAGAGTGTTTCTAAGTTCCATACCTCAAGAAGAAATAAGGAACCCTCAAATAAATGACCGAAACATAAACAACGAAGTTTTCTTTAAACACTTCGTCGAATCACCATTGTGTCGACCACCCGGAGTACACGGTGGAGGTGCGTCCCGCTTGTGCGGTAATCGACAGCAATGACTGAATGATAGGCCCTGGTTCAGTACACGCCACAGTCCGGAGCGAGGACGAATGGTAGGCAGTCACCTCCTTTTACGAAGCAGTAATGCTAGAAAAGACGGCAGCCGCAAGCATGAGGGAATTGAGTTCCTCACACCTCAGGACTTTCGTTCCATCGGGCGTGCGGCCGCCTCCTTCGCTAGCATTACTGCTCCGCAGAAGGTTTTGGATCAAGACTGGGCCCGCTGGGCCCTGGTATAGGCCATTATAGGAGGCCGCCGATCGCTCCCACGAGGACACGGCGGTGCTCCGCCCAAGCGGGACACACCTCCACCGAAAGCTCCACTGTGTCCTCCGAGCAGTCATCGCAATGGTTATACCAGGCGTTTCTTCCGCCTGAATCCGATGCAGGAACTTCCCAAACTTGCCATGTCTGGTGAGGACCTGCGTCATGCGGACAGTGAGGACGCCGTGTCTCCAACCGCTCCTCAACGAGGGGAATTCGTATATAGGTCTAATTATGTACTTTTAATGTTAATTTCTTTTCAGTTTGTCTTTCTATTAAATTGGCTCTGCCACTTTATGTTTGCCTAAATGCCTAAGGAATGAAATCCGCCTTTGTAGTGTTTTCATAAATAAACCAATTCTCTTATGACAAAATAAACGAAGACCAAAATTATAAGATATTGACCCGCGTTTTATTAAATTCTTAGTCTAAAGATAAACGGAATGCCTCAGATCTTTTAAAAATATTTAGGTACTTGAATATGAGACTCTTTTATTTCAATAAAGTTTCTAGGCGGTCACCAGGATTGTTTGAAATAGTCACCATGGAACGCAAAAGGGCAACTGACGGAACAAGGGTAAGTTTTAACCAATAAAAGTCTGACGCAGCTTCTCACTCCACCCAGAGCTCCGAGAAGTTGTTTGATGATAGAGCACCTCGCCCCCAAAAAACAAAAAACAGGTTTCTAGGCGGTCGCAGTTTACCGTTTAATTTTATTTGCCGACAGACACAAAGACAAAGTAAAAGTCGTTCATAAATAAATTACGGGATTTCCGCGAAACCTAGCTCCTGGCAGAGGATAATTAGCTTTCATGTTTAAAGAATACAAACAGTAATTCCACTACCCTTTTCAGTGCTGACTCTGAAACTCGAGACTGAGTCGCTAGAGGTATGTTTAGAACTTGAGCGAGCACACATTTGAGATACATTTTCACTATTTTTCACGCAACCGCTCTTGCGTGATTACAATTTTATTACAAATCTTCTTCTAGATGTTCTGAAAACAGATTTTTCTTTACATATTATCTAGGTTTCTATTGAAATACTATCATTTAGTGTAAAACTAATCCTGTAAAGAGTAATCCTCTGAAAATCATGCTTATGTGTCATGTCGTTGTTGTTTTTTTTTATTTCTTCTTTTCTAGACGAGTGGGGAAGGGCTCTTGAAAAAAGCGTGCTCCATCGTCGGACACATCATTGCTTACCATTAGATGAGATAGTGGTCAAATGTGATAAAACTTTCCTATACGAATTTGGCAGCATAGTTGGCACAGTGGTTTAGTGATTGGCTGCTGCGCTGCGTGTTGCGGGTGCGATTATATTATAAATAAAATCATACTCAAAGGTAGAGTCAGCTGACTCGAGCTGACCTTAGCCAAACAAGCGTTACATAGCCGAGCGTGACGACTCAGTCTTATTCAGTATCCACAAAACAAGTGCTCAGCACATCAATAAATAAATAAATAAAATAATGATTCGTTAATTTTGGCGAAGAGCCTTATTTTTTTATATTTTTTTTAAATATTTAAAATAGAAATAGAATAGAAAACCTTTTTGTCGGACCGACAAACGCAAAGCTAAAGAAAACAAAAGAACAAAATGAGCCGAGCGTGCCCGAACCTCACTGGTTTTCAGTTGGCACCCCGCAGTGAGTGTAATTTGTTGTTTAATCAATGACACAGACGAGCCTTAATCAGGAAATCTTTCTCTGTAGCTTTCCTCAATTTGATGCCATGGACAGAACTATTAATGATATTGAGACAGACAGAATATTTTAGAGAACATACGACTAGATACGTACATACATATTTTCTGATGAAACCACGTTAATGAACCGGTAATATAGGGACGATGAAGATGTATTTTCTCATGCGTGAATATCATAATATCATGGAATAATTCCACTGGGGAACCTGCTGATATTCCCTGCCGCAATAACAGTGTTGTCCCGCACTAAGAATTACCCTTGTATAGTGGGTGCGTTCATAAACATTTAAACTCACTATAAAGTTGTTTCGGTTGTGTCTTCCAAAACAACTATTTGTAGGCCATTTAAATATAAATTCTGTGTGGGAATCGAACTCACTCTAACACTGTTCTAATTGTGTTGTCAGTACAATAATAAGAATAAACTTAGTTGAACGCGTACATTTATATACATCTTATTTTATGTGGTATCATCAAATGACTTCTCCGGCTTTGGGTAAAGTAATATGGACACATATAGCTACAATCCATAAGATTCGTAAGCAATTTTTAGGCAAAGTTACACTTCAATAACACAGGTATAGAAATATCCGGTAATGAAGCTATCCGCAATAGGTCTTAGGTTACCGACATAGCACGAAGAATCGTCAAACTTTAGTGGTATTGCCACTAAAGTTTGACGATTCTTGGCAGGGCACATTGCTCACGAAACAGACGGCCGTTGGGCCAAAAGGTTTTGGAGTGGCGACCACGTACTGGAGGCGAGGCGTTGGAAGGCTGCCTACAAGGTAGACCGAAGACCTTTAAGGTTTGCGGGAATTCGATAGATACTAGACGCATAGGACCGTTAACTGTGGTGTAACTTGGGGAAAGATTATGTCCAACAATGGACGTCTTTCGTCTGAAATGATGATGATGAAGAACACAGGTATAAATAAAATATCAGGATCCTAATAATAAAAAGACGTCAACTCAATATTATGTCAGATACACTAAAGTTTCATGGTCTGACGCTGCTATTCAGCTTCAGCCCCATTTCTATTATATTTATAACTATCCCTTATTGATCATTGAACATATTATATGATACGATGTAACGGGGCCCGTGATAAATATTGATACACTTATCGGGAGCGCGATACGTGGTAGGTTTTGACCTAAATTCGGACTGGCGACATCGTTTATACGAAAAAGTTATGAATAAAACAGAGTATACATGCAGTTTTTGATCAGTTTATGATTTATGTAACTTTTAAAGAAATAAATACAAGGCTAAATTTGAATATTAAAAACCTCATAGAAATAAGATATTTTGTCAATAAATAGGTATAATCAATAAGACCTACTTATTATTTTAGGTTTTTAATTTTAAATGTGATTAGAACAACTCAGAATCACCCGTCCGAATTTGTTGAGCATCTTGTCTTTGCGTGCACAAGTGCGACAATTTGTAGGTCCAAGACTCCCACCACTTGCTCTACGAAACGCTTTTACCAATTTGCGTATATGTATAAGAAAGTTGTTTAAAAAAATAAATACCCATTTTATTGTTGATTTGGGTCTAGAATCACTAACGTAATTGCCTCCTAACTATTTTGGTACATTCAAAACTACACCTTGCATACCTCCGCGTTCCGACTCACGATAACATTGCTAATAGCGCGACAACAAAATAATATGTATTCGAGAATGCACTTTCTATGGTCATTCAGAACTGTCAGCACACTTACATCGACGAAATCATAAGTTGGATTAACGTAAATTGGACGTTGGAATAACTACGATTTAACAACTTACGACTCCAACTTACGATTCCTTGACGTCAGGACCATGTGAGTGACTACGGGATAATTCCAAACAGTTACCACGGCCCTTTTTGTTGGTGGAAAACTATTAATGTCGTCATCCGCTCTGGGTGAAACAATAATAGGGATTGCCTAACTTTTACTCACCCATGCTCCTCCAGTTTCTTTTTTGCACTCGATTGTTTGGGTTTTAGTCAGAAAAATGGCACTTCCTCGCGTTTCACACAGAGTGGGAGAAGTTATTTGAAGGTCACACATGCCAAACAAAGCTAAATCCTTAAAAACATCATAAAAATGTACTGTCGAAGCTTTTAACCAATTTAGTGCAATATAGCGTAGGAAGGGGCAGACAAGGTGAATTAAAAAAATAAATAAAAGATAAATACGATCCACGATATGTACATACTAAAACGTGATATTTAAATCATTGTGTTTGTAGACTTAGTAGGTAGTCAATGCATCAGGACATTGACCCAAAACAGCAGACTATCTGAGGTTAAAACTCTAAACAAATGTGGTTCTTGTTCCACCATATTGATCTTTTTTGCGCAGACGGCACATCTTTTTTATTTTATTTACATTCTTTAGTAGGTAACCTTGAATTTTTATGTGAATGGAATTTTGTTTGTCTAATAATGTATTCTCAATGTTTTATTGATTAATTTCCTAAATCTTTTGGTTTCTGTCATTTTATTGGCACTTTGCATCTTGTGTTGTGTTATTCAAGAATCTTTTGACACGTGGCCAAAATTAGAACAATCATGGTATTACCGCTAACATCGTTGTTTTTCAGTACAAATTCCTGTGACGATTTCACCCGTGTTTACCAACAACGCCCCAGGTGAGTGTCAAGGTCAATTGAGCGCCCAAAAAGCCTTTGTAAGGCTGGTAATGGTCCTTGCACGGTTTGTAAATACCTTGAGCCTCTGTATCACGTTTCAAAAGTTGTATTTCGATGGTCCCTAGGTAAAGTATCGAAAGTGAAAATCGCTACTTTACAAGAGAGCGATTTAAAGTTTATTTTTTGCATAATTTTGTCACGGGTGATTAAATCTTTATAAAAATTAGGTCTCTAACTATCGGGAAACGAAGTTGTATTAAAAAATATCCTTTAAAAAGAGCTCAAAACAGTAATAATAATAAAAAAAGCTATTTTTTTGATTCGATACTTTACGTAGGGACCATCGATTTACTTTTAATACAGATCAGATCTTAATTTAATAGAGTGATTTTAATAGAGACCGGCCTCATCTAGTAAAAAAAAAACTAAAAGTCCAACAAAAAAAATTGACAAGTAAAAGTGTTTGTGAAAACCTATTTGCAAAATAAATATCATTTATCATTATCATTTATACCTGTTACTTATTTTCTCATTAGAATCTAAATGTGAAACACTGTCATATTTTTTACAGCAAATGCATCGAATCAGCCTTCCCGACAAGCTTTATTGAGGCAATCGATACTACAATAAAATTCTCAGCTCCTTTACCAAGATTGCACCTGTTTCAATAATTCCACATACTATACAGGGCCTCAAGTTTGCTATTAGAATTGTATCTAAATTGTCGATCATTGGCTTTATAACAACATTGTTAACAATACCAAACTTGTCAAAATCAACAATTATGAAGCCATAATATCGATACTTAAGATACAAAATTACACCGACTTTACTTCTCGAAACCCACTAGGACTTCATTCATGACAGTCTATCAAGATAGACTATCGTATCTATACCTCACCTGCTAAATATAGGCGTTCCAAACTCCTTGGTCCCGTCAGCAGAGGCGACTTGATATGCCTCAGGCTATTCCCTCGCAGATCCATCTCTTGTAGGACTGGCATGTCACTCACGATCTCTGGCGTTAGTTCCCAGAGAGCCATCAGTCCGTGGAGTGTCAGTTTCTGTTGATAAAAAGGTTAATTGGTAAGTTTTATTGTGACAGCAAAAACTATTTTTAATAAATAGGTGAAGTTAGAAAAAATAAATAAGTACCTCGCAAATTTATTAACACCGAAAAATTGAATTTTTGTCTAATACTACCAAAAGCGAGAAGAAGTGTCAGACTTTTACGGGCAAAAACTTGTGTGTGTCTTTAACTATCCTTTTCATTCTAGGGTCCGCGATAACTTTTTCTTACTAAAACTAGTTTCAGGTTGCATCTAACTAGTTTCTTTGCACCAGATTGCGCTACCGATGAGAATCCAAGCTATATGTGTCTCAAACTTTCTACAGCACATGTGTTTTGCAAAAAGTTTTTCCGATTTATTTTGAACGGAATTCTTATGTATTGAAGGACAAAACATTTCCCAGTCAAGCATAAAATAGTACAGTCATAATGTCGATTTCCACGATCTCCTAAATCACAAGCTATCAAGCGAATGTCATACTGAATTATTCATCTGTCTACATCTAAAACAAATTTCCTCGCAGAAAAGATAGTCGATGGGGACAAAAGGATTTGGACTGCGTATTGGAAGACACAGAAGATGGCCTGCTGGCCTGGTGAAGGTCACAGGAATCCGAAACAAGCGACACTGGGCCGGTTATTGTGGCGATACTTGGGGAAGCCCTATGTCCAGCAGTGAACATCTTTTGGCTGAAATGATGATAGTCATGACCCAAAACCAATCCGCATTGGACCCGCATAGTGGACAACGGCCATCTCCCTCTCTAAAAAGGAGGTTCTCTAATTTTGAACAGTAGGGACATCAAAACGACCGATTATGCTATGAAGCGATGCCACATGCATATTCACGTAATATAACTTATATTCACAAAATAAGAAGGCAGAAATAACAAGTAAGTTATTACGAGGAGATTTGCCACTGCGGTCTCTTGGGAGACTGGTAATATGGATTTACAAATACGGAACTGGATAATTTTTCCTATAAGGAAACTGGAAATGGGATAAGATGTTAAACTAAAACTATCTTCCATAAATAGGAGATAAGGTTTCTAGAGCTATGATGAAAAATTTCTGAGATATCTTAGTTTTAGTGAATGTGTAGAAATTGCCCCAGCATCGACGCATCGATTGACTAGTGGTAGCCAATATAACGTAATGGTGTCAAAATATAACACACTCTTTATTCATAGCGCATATCATTTGCTGTTGCCGAATAAAATGATAAAGTTTCTGGGTTCAAACTATTGTCAAGTTTTGTTATAAAATAGTGCGTTACAAAAATATATTCAATAGTATATAGCGAGTCTATAGTTTATAGCGGTATTGAACATCATTAACTGTGACTATGAAAGTGACTCAGCGGAAAAGTGTTTGATAGTTCTAATGTCTGTTTCTTTATTTGTAAAAATAATAAAATAATTGTTTTGGTTTGACATATTTACTTTAAAAATAACAAAAGGAAAAATATAACATTAATTATAATTCTATCGACGCCTGCCCTTCATATTATCATGAATACTCGTACCAATGTTAATTTAATGATGTTTTAGCTGCAACTAAAAATGGACCTTGCGAAAAATGGCATAGCATGTACATTCGTATTGGGATACCAGAAGTGACACTTGTTAGGTACCTACTAATGTGACTCACACGGATAAAGCAAAACATCCGTTCACGAATGTGTTGATGTCATCAAATGTATTGTTTTTCTTGGTAATGATAGCGAAGGAGACGCCATGCGCGTGATTGAATAAACTTCTTCACTACCATCGTAAGCCCGCTGCGGACGGCGATCAACGTGTAGCTCGCTGTCCGTGTCTGTCTTATCTAATTTTCTGAAAAGGAAACTCGTGGTCCTAGAACGCAAAGGGTAACTGAAGACACAGGTGTGGTTTCAATCAATAAATGTCTGAAACCCCCCGCTCTCCCGAGAGCAGGTGACGTGACGTGGCTTCTCCTAATTGATTGATTTTCTATAGGATGAAGTTGATACCTAACTGAATAAATAAAACAATAAAATAACTAAACTAAAATACTACATAGAAGGCAACTATCGGTTGGCCATACAAAATATTTGTCCGGAAATCAAACCTGCAACACAGTTGCGCTGTGCAACAGCCAAACGCTCAACCACGTGTGCCATGCCGTCAAAGTTTATTTAGCAACTGTCCCTGAATTTGTGCGACTTGTGTTGTTTATCATTTGTTAACCTTTGTTCGATAAACAAAATGCACCTAAATATAAATATGAATGACTCATAATACGATAGGATATTCTATTTAAAACGTCGGTATTTTATAAAGAGCCGCGGGATTATTCGAAACGGTTATTGTGGCCCTGGGAACGTGAAGCGAAACCGCAGATAATATAATATACTTACTGGCATAGTGTAACTGAAGGAACATGGAGGCTTTTGGCCAGTAAAACTCTGACGGTTGCTGAATTTAGTATTTTAAGTTAAGCTCGTCTCAAACCCCACTTCAATGCCAAATTTTGACACGATTTTCAGGCTACTTTGACAAATACTCAACTTAATGCTTAAATCAGAAATCGAGGGTAGCACACTCTCTCGCTTTATCCAGAGCGGGAGAAAACATTTGATGAAATTCAACAAAACAAAGAAAAATCTACTATGCGTTCACCTGGTTCACCTAACAAAAACTAAAAATAAATAGTCGGTATTACTTTTTATTTAATTATTCTACTTGTAATATCTCCAGGACGTAACAAACGTAAAATCATGACAGATACTCGAAAAATATATAATATACTAAGTATTTCATCAGTCAAATCAAGACTTGACTGATGAATCAGTAGTTTATATTGATCTCTATAGTAGGTACCTACCTACATAATGTAGGATTATACCTAATCAATTATTTGCGTTTTTAATTGAAGTTGCGTCAAACATTGCCATTTAAATATTATTCTGTTGATAATAAGACCGTTTTCACATTATCCGATCCGATATCGGTGTCGGACGCCGATACGATATCGGGGTAAGTAAAATGTATGAAATGCTGTGCTCCGATATCCGATATCGGGCCGGACAATATGAAAGGCAGGTACATATTTCATACATTTACCTAAGACCGTTTTCACATTATCCGATCCGATATCGGTATCGGACGCCGATACGATGTCGGGGTAAGGTAAATGTATGAGATATGTACCTGTCTTTCATATTGTCCGACCCGATATCGGATATCGGAGCACAGCATTTCATACATTTTACTTACTCCGATATCGTATCGGCGTCCGACACCGATATCGGATCGGATAATGTGAAACAATACTTACCCCGATATCGTATCGGCGTCCGATACCGATATCGGATCGGAATATGTGAAAACAGTCTTAAGTAACAAAACAAGCATTGTTAATTGTCCGGATGGAAATGACGCATTAGACCTTTTGGAAGTACTACCTACCTATAAACTTTCATACGCGCCAATCAAGTCCTACATTCAGTCAAAAAAGTATCGGGACTGGATGATTTGTTTATGGTTCCAAATTCAAATTTTTGTTTTTTTGTAGTTGTTAGATTGGCACAACTGTTTTCCATTTTGGCGCGGAGTTTGAGTTGCATCTGTTATTTATAGTAAATACAGTGCTAGTTTTAGTAATATCATAATTATATAGTGTGTATTGCGAATTTCGTAATGGACAAAAATATCGAACAAAGAGTTTGTCTTAAATTTTGCATCGCCAATGGAATTTCGTGTTCGGAGTCACTGAAAATGTTACAGAAGGCTTACGGTGAATCGACTTTATCAAAAACTCGTGCTTATGAGTGGTTCAAAGCGTTCAAAAGCGGTCGAGATGTGATGGAAGATTTGCCTCGCTCTAGTAGGCCGTCAACGTCTGCAACTGAAATTAACATCGCAAAAGTGAAGAAAAAAGTGACTGAAAATCCCCATTCAACTCTGAGAGAGATAGCCGCCGAACTTACTTTCTGTATCTCACGAGTGGATCCGTACCATTTTAACTAATCATTTGGGTATGAAACATGTTGCTGCTCGGCTAGTCCCAAAAGATCTGAATCTCCAAAAACTCAATCGCTCGAAAGTCGCTGAGGACATGCTAGAACGAGTCAGTTCGAACCCAACATTCATGAAACGCATTGTTACTGGTGACGAGACGTGGGTTTACGAGTTTGACATGCAAACTAGTCAACAAGCTTCGGAGCGGCGCCTTCCAACTGAACCGAAACCGAAAAAACCACGCCAAAGTCGATCAAAAGTCAAAGTCATGTTGACTGTTTTCTTTGACTATCGCGGTGTTGTGCACTCTGAATTCTTACCGGAAGGTCTAACGGTAAATAAAGAATATTATTTGAGCGTTATGCGGCGTTTAAGAGAGCAAATTCGACGAAAAAGGCCAGATTTGTGGAAAAAAATTCTTGGATTTTGCACCACGACAATGCGCCTACGCACAAGGCTATCATTGAGAACGAATTTTTGACCAAACACTCAACAAATACCATCCAGCAACCACCATATTCACCAGATATGGCTCCTGCTGACTTTTTTCTTTTTCGTAAACTCAAATTACCACTTCGTGGCACCCGTTTTCAATCGATAGAAGACATAAAGGAGAATTCGTGGCGAGAACTGAACTCAATTCCGGAAGCAGCGTTTAAAAAATGTTTTGATGAATGGATTATTCGTTGGCGCAAGTGTATCGTTTCTAAAGGAGCATACTTTGAAGGTGATAAAATAAATTTGGATGAATAACAGACATTTTGTGTATTATTGATCTTTTCCCGGTACTTTCTTGACAGAGTAGTATATAAATAATTATTTGTGCTGCTACTGTGTGAAGTCCGCTCCGCTGAGGAGTTCGTGGCTAGATAATAACAGCCGCACGGGTCGATCTTCAAGGTTAAACAACGCTTGCCAAGGTTGGTCTGTGAATGGGTGACCATCTTAATATACCGAGTTTCCTTCATGCCTCGGAATGCTCGTTAAGCCGTAGGTCTCGACTGTCATTTCTAGATATTTGGCAGTAGTTACGGATAGTCAGAAGCCAGTAAATCTGACTCCAGTCTTGCCGTGAAGTACCGTGTTACCCCAGTTAATGGGTTGTGGAGGTCTGGTAGGCAGCCCTCTCCTCGTAAAATACTGGTATTCAGCTAAATCCGACTTGACTGCAAGCTCACCCCAATATAGTTGGGAAAAGGCTAGGTAGATGACTGTGTGTAAGTACCTAAATATACTAATTTCCTCTGAGGTTCGCGATTATACAGGCGCGTGCGTTTCGCGATAATACGAGCGTGTGCCCTTCGCGATAATAAAGGCGCTTGCACTTTGCGATAATATAGACGTACGCTTCAAATTCTGTGTATGTTTGTGGACTTTTCACGAATCCTGGTCAAAGAACGGTCATTACAAGTCGTGAATTTTGAAAAGCTGTACACTCGACTATTGCAACTGCAGACTAGGTCTTCATCAATTTGCCGAGAAGCATCCGCGGTTGAACATAACCCTGACCTAAGCAAAGTCAATTAGTCTCTGCAACCATCCTACACTTTTTATTGTTGCGCCTTCCAGTGCAGCCCAGGTAATATAATAACCGAAGTAATATCCGATAGATGTGTATCCTGCCCATCCTAAACTATGGTGCTCAGACATGGACCCTCACTGAGTCGCAAAAGTTTCGCCTTAAGGTTCAAAATCAAAATCGTTTTTATTTTATATATAGGCCTACATGGCACTATAAAACGTCAGAAGCTAGTGGTTAGCCAACGAGCAATGAAGCGCAGCATTTTGGGTGTAAAAAGAGCCGATAGAATGAGGAACACCATATTGCGCCAAATTACTGGGATCATAGACGTAGGAAAAAAGGCCGCCAGACTAAAATGGCATGGGGCGGATCACAACACCCACATACAAATTACCCTTGGGCAAGAGTCTCTACAAAATAGGTACCTAAGAATGGTTGACACCGCTGAGATCCACCTGGGATCCGCTACCCAGGTGGCGGGTTGACCCAGACGCCTACCGCAAGGGCTGGTTCGAGGTGGCTCGAGAAAAGAATACCTGCAAGAAGTTAGGGGAGGCCTTTGCTCAGCAGTGGGAAAGTTTAAGTTAATTAAAAAAGAAAAGCAAAGTATGGAAAGTACCTACAGCGCGAGTAATAAATTATATGAAAGCATAAGTAAGAGCTTCGCTTACTAAAAAATACAATTTTTATTCTTGCGTGTTACGTAGTTAATGTTTGAACGACCCTTAGCGAGATCAACGTCTTCATCAACACTGCGTCGAGTGGCGTAAAGGAAGTTTCCGTCTACAAGACTTACATTATAATAATAATAACTAATTGCTCTCGACACCGGTGGACTTTCATATATTTTAGATGTTTTTTTTTTTGTGCCAGACCGTTTTTAGATTTATTTTAATCTCGTAAGTCGATGTAGTGTATGTGAAATGACACAATTATAAGCGCACAAACTGTCTTGTGTGATCATGTGCAAGTGCCCTACAGCAGGATCATCAGACTTCGCAGAATTGTAAGAAGATCAGACCCCAGAGAAAGGGAGCCGATACGGAACGAAGAAGAAGATTTAGATGTTTTCTTGGCAATACTTAAAAATTTCAAAAATATGTTGAGAAAACAAATAAAGGAAATAATAATAAGGGGCTATCATTTTTAAGTAGTTAGTAACCAGTCCAATTAAGTCTTCTAAACCTATAATTTTCCATTCCATATTTCGCAAGAATTTCCCCTATGACATAATTTACATAATTAGGTCATCCTACTAATCACCAGTCATATTAAACTGGTCTATAATTAGAAGCTGGAACACGAGACATCAACATCTATCAAAAGGAGATTAGCACATCAACAATGTCAGAATTAATGCAAGCAATAATTTATCTGACAGACCGGTAGCTCAGAGTGCATCAATAACTTTCCTCGATAAACTGAACGATAAGATAAACAGTTTTTCTATTAAACTTGTTGAATCATGTTCGCTGTTCTCATTTTGCAATCAATATTGGCTGGGTAAATTTATGGCTTATACTTAATTTATATCTGTAAGCCTAATTTTATCTAGGTCACAGTTTAGTTAGGTAAAAAATGTTTGCTTTCATGCACACCACAATGGGTCGAATTCACCCTAGGTTTTAGGTAGAAAATACCAGAAAATACATTCTGGGCGCGTCTCACTACATTTTATATGTAGGGCAACTAGACTTGTAGTGCTACATTAGATCCACGCCACGCTACGCGGTTCTACGCACAAATCAGGTGTGGCCTACAGTGCTTTAGTCTAGTTATGCTAGTATATTCTATTATCTGTGGTCTAGTGTAGTTCCAGCTTTTGTAGTCAGTGCATACTTACATACCTAAGTATAAAAATAATTATGAATCGATTAGTTCGTTTGTGTTGAATTGTAGATATAGATATCTTGCTTATGCATACCATTACCTACTAGTGAAATAGCTGTGTGATTAAACATCGACAAACTAATCTATCTATCGAAGACGTAAAAGTCGTAACAACAAATAATATTTTATCGAACCGAAGTGAACAAACAAAAACAGGAAATTCTTTCGCTATGGTAATGTTTTATGTTGAAAGGGTCTCTCTCAAACGAAAGCATGTGATACGAATACCTCCATCTAGCTAGCTCGAAAATGTAGCTCGTCAAATACGAGTAGGTTACATTCCCAACTGAGTGCCGATTGTAGGTAGCTAGTCTGTTTATTTCCTCTCCAATAGGATCATTGGCAATGCACGCGTACACAGTTACACAAAGGTACGTCCATACTCGCCCGGGGGTCTGGTTATCCACCCGTAGGGCACTTCTACATGAGCACATGAGACAGTGTATGTATAAAGCGTGTCACATAGACTACATCGACTTAGGCAGAAGAGTAAATCAAAATCGTGTGTGAGTGATACGTTCGTCTTTCTTTCTAGCATAAGGGTAAATGACTCCAGCTTGAGTCACCCTGGATATCAGGAGTTGTAAAACGATCCCTATCCACTGTAGGTGCGGGTTCGCGGGCGGCGAGTAAAGGGTAGCTCACGGTTCGATAAGGACCAGATCAGGACATGGCTGATGATGTGTGATGGTGCCTGTATGAGGCTTCGGTTTGCCAGGGACAATCTAATATTTTTTTATAGGTCATCGCGGCCCTGGATCGCAAAGAGCCACTTACGCCCGTTTTCAATAACCTACCGCAATTCATAGGTAGATAGCCGATAAACAGTAAGATTCTATCTATCAATTCACAACTTTTGGTAGGAAATGCTAACCGTCGCCGCGTCGGTAGGTTATAAGAAAGCAAGTAAGGGCAAAAGAATAGATTTGTTTATCTTTAGTAGCTGCAACTTTAGATAGATAGCTTATTGAAAACGGGCGTTAAAGATCACACGTGGGATTTAGTCAATAAAAAAGTACCTAACCCTTTCGTTCCATCCAGAATGGGAAGATTTACAAGTATTTAATTTTCCAAACTCATAAAACGATAAATACGCGATTATATCAACTCAAATACCTATTTCGTTTACCTTCCGCGCTAATGCAAAAGCTTAGCTAGTTATTAAATAAGGATTACTAAAGTTCTGTGACTAAGTTGAAGTTAAGCCGAACAGGTAACTCGAGCGGTTAATATCAACACCAGTGTTTAATCGCTCGCTTCAAACTTAGTCTGCTCCAGATAAAATAACCCCAATAAGGCAACCCACACATTATTAAAATTTGTTATTGGTGTTATACTTTTTTATAAATGATATTTATTTTGTAAGTAGATTTTTACAAACTCTTTTACAAGTCAATTTTTTTTTGTTAATTTCTACTAGATGAGGTCAGTGTTTCCTAGCTGACTACCCTGAGAAGAAACACCAAAACGAACTCAGGGGTTTATGAATACTTCTCCCCTTATGGGAAAACTGACATTCATACCTTCATGTAGGATAATTTAGGGAAAACGAAAATGTTATCTTTTAGGAACAATCACTGTATTTATTAATTGATTTCTAGTATCACTATAGGTAGGCATGCGTAGCGCACCTTACCTCGAATTGTAATAATAACAAGCCTTTTTTTCAGAAGAAATAATCTTAAATTAACAATCCCTGTTGCTTGATGACACCTGTAACTTCGTCTGTTTTCCGAACTTTGGAAACCGAATCAATAAACTTTTAGAACAAAAGAAAGGCAGAGTTCGCCCACTATTGTCCTAGTGGTCTAGAATCGAGAGAGAAGTAAAGGTAGTCCATTTTTCAAAACCGTAAAATAGTAATGGGAACAGAAGAAGACAAAGGAGGACAATCATCATCATCCCAAAAGCATATTCATATTAAACTTATATAATATAACCCTGCCAACGTAACAAATTGCATTTTATGCCTTTCTTTCCCCATAAACGATGTTGCCACTTATAGATCTAAATCTGGTTCGTTTCATTTTGCAATCTTGACAAATATTGATATATTTATCGGGACCGCGTTACATCGTATCTTACTATATCTTCAATAAGTGATAGCTATCGGAGATCATCTTTTTATTTAATTTCTATAATCCACGCTAAACCTCCATATTAGATCAGGTTTCTGCACCAATACCATCGATGATGTAAACGCGCTTTCGGATTCTGGGATGCGAACATTGGTTGACATTTCTTTAACTTGGTAGTTTATTATTTTATTTCTTTATTCTGTTTCTTATAAAGGTAAGTACAAGTTGGTAGCGGACGACATGAAGCTGCAGCAGACGAGGTGTCGCAGCGACACTACTAGTTTCTACGTATTTCTATGAAATTCCCTCCGTAGTTAGCGACATGAAGCTAGCGACGCGTCGTCCAGCGGCAGACGGCAGTGTCGTCCAACCGCAGATCAGTAGTGACACTGCTTCTAATAAAAGATAAAAAAAAAATATCATCACTATTCTCGAACACGTGAGATCCTGTTTCACGGAGCACTCGGAACCATCTGGATGCCATCTGCTGTTGCCGTATGCAGTCCGGTTCGAAATCATGACTGCAGCGACATGACCCAACGACGGGTCGTGACGACATGAAGGGACGACATGTCGTCTGCTGCTGCAGCGTGCAGTCAGCTACCAACTTGTACTTACCTTAAGCTACTACTATCTAACTAAAATCTATAAAAAAGCAAAATTTCTCTCTATCGGTATGTATAAAGAAAAGAAGTTTAAGCGTAATCTTAATAATTAGTCATAAAAAGAAATTTTTTGAAGTTCTGAGAAAATTAATAAACTGAACAACTACTTAACCCAATTTTAAAAATCTTACGTGATACTTTATCGTCTTAGGGCCTGTTTCACAATGTCCGAGTAGGCACTACTCACTGAATAAATTCAAAAATGTGACAGAATTCGTATGAAATTACCTGTCAAGTAAGATACTCGAAACTTAATCATAGGTGGTCAAACAGGCCCTTAATCTTTTAGAATGACAAAGGCTTATATTTTCTACTTTTACGCGGACGAAGCTGCTATCATTTATGAAAATACGGAAGTTTGCTGTAAAACACATCATTATTTTACCCACGATTTTACCCAAAGTGAAGGAAATCCCATGAAAACCGTACCTTATTAGCATGCAGGCCCGTCGATCGAATATACTTATAAAAGGTTTTGAAAACTCTGAATAAGATTTCAATAAGTTAGGAAAAAAATGAATTGGATCCTGTTTATTTTTATACAATACTAGCTTCTGCTAACGGTTTTGCCCAAAAAACCACGTTTGTTGTATGGAAGTTCCTCTTAAATATATATTTTATTCTGTTTTTATTATTTGTTGTTATAGCGGCAACAGAATTACATCATGTGTTAAAAATACAACTCTCTAGCAATCACTGCTTCTGAGATAAAACTTGGTAACCGACAGACGGCCATCGGAGCCTTAGCAACAGTGTCTATTATTTCCCCATTGAGTACAGAACCCTAAAAAGTGAGCAAACTTCCCACTCACTCAGTATGTTTTGAAGTACACTCAAACACTCTTCGGATACTCTTGTCAAAAGGCAGATCATTTAACAAGAATATCCGTGAAGATATAAGTGTCAAGATATTGCTGTCCAGAGATTCTTTTCACACCCACCAAGTTCTTAGAAACACTTGGAGCCCAAGGCCTTAGTTTCTTCAATATCATACCTATGTATATACAATAATATATCCTTCAGACTGTTGCTAAGGACAATGTATTTCACTATTTTTATCTATGTATAAATATGTATTTATGCCTGGATTTGTCCTCAAATATGTTAACGCCACAATACTATGGAATGAACTATTAATATAGTCAGATAACGTCGCGCGTCGTGTTCATTCAGCATAAGGCTCAAATTAATATAGAATTAGAACAAAGAGGATCAACTTATTATAAGGAAGATACCTCAAACATAGGGGGGTTTGAGGCTTCTTCGTTAACTTCCCCCCACCCTCTCTCCACAACATATTTGTGTTTTAAAGGCCCCTGTACAATATAAGTTCATTTTATTTAAAACTGTGAAGGAATAGGCTATAGATACCTTTTTTGCTAATGAGTAACATTGCTTAAAAACTTGAAAAAGAATCGGTCAAATGCGAGTCGGATTCAGTTCCCCAATCTAGTTTCGAAGATTTTTCCGAATCGTAAAAAAAAAATCTTGTGACGTAATTCCTACAATTTTCAGGTGTTTCTTCTATACATGAGCTATGAGACCTGGCTTCATGAAACTAAACAAGATTCTAGGTCAACGGGAAGTTTCCTATATTTTGGTTTCCTAGCAAACGCCTAAACGAAGCATTAAGAGGCCTGCGGAGACCGCGCGCTATCTCGAGTTGAGACGAAATAAAACACGTTTTTGAGGTTGATGGAAGCAATCCAGATAGTTTAAACAATTCTTGGACACACCGACTGGAGTAAAGTCATCATCCGCACACTGACAGTTGCTTGCTGTGATAGCAATACAAACTATTGGAAATTTGGGAGAGGTTCGGTAATACCAAAAATGATGAATGAAAAATTAATGTATTTCCATTATTGTTTCGAGTATTTATAACTTGATAATAATATCTGTGTTCCTACAAAAATATATTTTGAAATATTGTTGTTTATAATATAGAAAAAACAAAATAAAAACATGACATTTTCGCTGTGAAAATGTGCAAATTTAAATTCGCTTAAATTTCGTTTGGGGTAAGTTTTTCAACAAAAAGACGATGTAGGAACCTAGATAATTATTGTCTGAATCCGAATAACATCATATTATGGTGTAAATATGCTTAAATTGCAAATGATTTTGGTATTACGTTTGTATGGATAATTCTAACGTCGCGCCCGCCTTAATGACCTTATCTTAGAAGTTACATTTTTTACTACTCCCTGTGGTAACAGAATTTAATATTAATTTATGTCTTGACAAACGGGCAGAAGTACAACAATACGAGTATGATCCTATAAGGGTTCCATTTTTATCGGCTTAGATACGGCACCCTAAAAAGCAATCAAACAAACAGAAACAAACCTCAATCTTATTCACGGCACTGAAGTGTCCCTTGAAGCTCTTCAGACTGGTAGAATTGATGAATTCTAAGAGGACGAGCTCAGGGTAGTGGTACTGTAGGCGGGCGACGTTGAAGCAATCCCCTGGCCAGTTCTGCAACCGCAGGTGCGTTATATCCCGCCTGGAAACAAAAGAAACTGTTTAAAAAAGTTACAATTTAATGGAATCTTGGTGGTCAACGTAAAAGGCGACTGAAGGCTGAATAGATGTGGCTTTAGTCATTAAAAGTTAAATATGTTCTCCCCTTCTCCTAAAAGTGGGAGAAGTCATTGCCAACATAAATTGTTATGTGGTTTGTTATCTTTAACGCAATATAATGTAAGTATAGAACAATAGAGGCGCTATTGTAACTGCCCCGACTTACGAGTTGTATAATTATCATAAATTGTACGTTCCTTGGTTACTAGTCGACTCCACTCGTATTAGGCGTAGCGTGATGTTATATGTATCGCTTATAGCCTGTCTCGATAAATGGGCTATCCAACATTGAAATAATTTTTAAAGCCAAATTAGTGAAGTATTCCTGTCTCGGTTTTTTTTTCGGCATCAAAGGTTTCGGCACCCAAGGTATTCCTGTTTCGGCACTAATAGGTATTTTAACTTGTGCCGATACTGGAATGTTTCGAATTAGTAGGTCCTGAGATATTTGTTGACCTGTTGTAATAATCTTTTCTGTTTTCAAAATTAATATCACAATTTTTTTACAAGTTAAGTTTATGTTGTTTATGAATATTATTAGCTACAGATATCATATTTTCTTTTTAAATTTCATTCAGTAAAAATTTCTGTAATAAAACCTTCAGGCCTTGGACTCACCTACATACTTCCTTTAAACGCTAAAAATGCTCTGAAAAAAATTTACGTTATACCTATTCTAAACTAGCACGAACCAAACACGGACCAAAGGAATCTTCTTCTTCCTGCCCTCATCCCATATTACTTTGCGTCGATGCAACACGTTTTTTTCCTCCTTTCGATCCTCTCACCCGTCATACTATCGCTACTACACTAACACCCTTTCCTTTTATTTCACTCCTCACACAATCCATCCATCTTTTATTTTGCCTCTCTCTCCCTCTCCATCCATACATGTATACTTATAACTCTTTTATTAACATGCGTTTTATAGACAAAAGATTTTCCTTCAACTTTTAGTCACTGGCCATCTCACTAATGAAAAGGATATGGAATATAAAACATGTATCGGACACAAAACAACAGTAACAACACTAAATAAAAAAGCAGAATAGTATCTACAGAATGTCCGTAATATCTAGTAGAACACACCAGACATTATTGTGACAGAATACGTAACGTATTATTTTTATTTCGTTTCATAAAATGACAACCGTATGATTGGGAACTAACGCAGATAGACATTTTGGTCTAACATATTTAGACCAAATAAAAATCAAGAGACTGCTAGAAAAGCCCTATCTCTATTCCTAAAAAAATAACTATTTATTGTGCGTACACCAGGGGTGAAATTCAGACAGCTACAACTTAGGGGTCTTTAAGTCAAGAGTGAATAGGTTACTTCCAGGCAGGCGTCCACCACATCATCGCTTACCATCAGGTGAGATAGTGGTCAAATGCGAGCCTATATATATACAATCTGGAGATGACAATACAACAATAAATGAAAATACCAGCAATACTGACCATTATGAAGAACTTTTAGTATCAGACCAGCAATCAAATCTCTAAAAAAAATTCAGCTGTCCCGTACATTTTGTCTACGTATGCAAACATTAGGACAATATTGCTTTTTTGTGATTTCAGTTTAGTTTTCACTGTAAAAAATATTTATACTGATTGTATTATTTACCAACATTTTTATTTATTATTGTATTGTCGTCCCCACAATGCACTGTACATAAAGTTTAAATTAATAAATAAAAAGGAATTTTACAAGCTTTTATTTAACTCGTGTTGGTGATGACTGTGCTCTCATAGCAGAGTTAAAAGGTGAAACTTTGGAATGCTAGATGACGTCACAGAATCCGCATGGTAGACCATGGCGGGACATTCAAGCGCTTGCATGGCGATACCCTGAGCCCAGACGTAAACATCCGATAACCTTTTAGTTCAAGGGTATGTTAGCGCCACTAGTGCTTTCCATAAAAATTAAAACATTATTCGTACGGTTTTAAACTAACCTTTTTGTAAGATACCTAGTCGTTGTGATTTGTATCAATATAGTATTTGTTGTAATATACTTAGTTAAAACTTGCAATTCATGAAAGAAATCATTTATTTGCTAATAATGTAGGTATACATATAAGGTGGAATACTTGTTAATTATGAATAACTTCCACTCGAACAAACATAAATTATGTATTTATGTTTGTTCGAGTGGAATCTAACAACATTATTTTTAAGCCGATATCAGAAATTGAGATGAACATTTTATATTCACGTTCAATTTAGGTGACAAAGCATGGTGAGCTGTGTAGCGTCTTTCTAAATCCAACATGGCGGAATATCCAAGATTGTAGATTAATTATTTTTTATGCAGTCCTACAATATGGGTACCTACGAGTTTCCTGGAAATAACTCGAAAAATGAACTGAGTCACTCTAATTCCAATATGGTGGACTTTTAAAGATATAGAGGACTCAATTTTTTATGCATTATGAAAATTTAAATAAAAACATTTTGTAAAACCCGCTTTTATCTGTAACTAGTGCACTATATCACAAACTAAAACTAACTTATCAAAACAAACAAGTGACGCAAACGAACATTCTAACTACAATATTTTTATCGAACTTGATGCGAACTTGGGAATGTATGAATTCATTATTTGTGTTTACCAAGAAAATAATGATATACCTATTGCAGACACGTATTTGATAACCTACTCTTGAACAAAATTCTAATATTTGGAGGCAATCGGCGGCGGCGTAATCTCGCGCCGGAACCTGGTTCAGGTATACAGCTTATCATATCCTCCCCTTTCTGACCTACTATGGTGCACAGTCTTTGACTCCAAAGTTCAAAGTCAAGGTTTAGCAACGCGTTACGGAGCGCAGGATACCTACTAGGTATGTGTTAGATTAACAGAACGCGTTCGAATTAATCTGTTGAGCCCCGAGCAGATGCCCGCGTCCGCATACCTATTGTCTTCCTATTATGCCTCTAATTACGGTACTCGAAAGATTATAACAAGTAGGATTCGGCGGTAGACACCTCCTTCTGCAAAGCAGTAATGCTAGCGAAGAAGAATTCTTTTGGTTTCGGTCACCGCTGCACCATAGGTGCGGCCAGGTGAACGACGGTCACCGTCCGGATGTCAAGTAAAACTGTAGGGGCCCAGTAGGGCGGAAGCCTACTGGGGCCGTGGAGAATTTCTGAAAAGAAAATTCGCATTCCTAAAACGCAAACGGCAATTGAAAACTAAGGTATGGTTTTAGTCAGTAAAAGTCTGATAATAACAGATACATGCACATCTTGTCCCTACTCTAAAGTGTTCTGTTCAATCCCAAAACCCCTGCTTATCTTAAAGAACGTTTCAAGTTCCTTCATGACACACATAATAGATATCTTAGGTCGTCGGAAAACCTGAGACTGGAGATGCCAAGCCACTCCACGAACTTTTATGACAAGTCATTCACAGTTCAAGGAGTGCGGCTCTGGAATGCTTTGCCCATATCGGTCAGGAATGAAGAATCATTTGCTCTCCTCTTGATTATCGTCGTTAAATACAATAATCTCCTCTTTCATATTTATGTTGTATATATGTATAAACATAACATAATTATATTGTATATATATAATCATGGTATATATTATGTATTATATAATATTTATTTTTTGTTTTTCATTATTTAGTATGTATTGTATACATGTAAATAGTACACCAGAAACTACCTGCGTATCTATTCTCCTAAGTCAATTCCATCCAAAGGTTGTCTGTAAAAAATCGCTGTTAGCGATAAGACCGCCCATTGTACCACCCCTACTAATCTTAAGCTCTTTGTTAAAAATGTATTTCTTTGGTGTACAATAAAGAGTAAATTATTATTATTTATTATTATTATTATAATTATGTCTTCTTACTCTCACTCGGGAGAAGGCATTGGAACATTTTCCCACCACAAAAAAAATACTATTATTATACCTTATATGAATACCTAATATTATTTTCTAGCATTTGTCATTGTATCGTTGTGTACAGTAAAAGCATCAGATCACCTTCTCTTGACCTCGTGTGTTCAGTATAACATCCCCAGATAAAGCGAAAACATCAAATAATCTCGCAAACTGTGTTCCAACAACACCAAAGCAAAGAAAAACATATTGCGAATGACCCATTTACTCTAAGTACGCTCCAGAGGATACAATGAAACATCGGGAATCTTAGGCTCAAAAATTTACGTTAACCTTGAGTACGTCAAGGAAACTTGAATAGATATTGTTAGGATTTGGCAAACGTCAAATGTGACAAGGGTTTGACAAATAGATGAGACATTCCTTCTCCGATATTGATTTGGATTCAATGAGCCGTAAATTAAATTAACGTTTCATTTTGTATCTATCCGCAACATTTCGTTCATGGAAATTTGAAATTAATTGGCAATATTATCTTGTGAACTCTTCGTCTTCCCCATAGGAGAAGGAAACCATCCTGTAAAGACCGAACTCGAGTCAACGACTGATCCACAGCGTGTTGGGTTGCAAGCGTCTCAAAGAGATGTCATCAAAACCGTAGAGGCCCAGCAGGGTCGATACCTGCTAGGACCACAGGCACTTCAGGAAGGGTTGCCGTAGCCTGGAATGCAAATGGCAAGTCAGTAAAAGTCTGATACACCTTCTTGCTCCATCTTCTAGAGGGAGTTAGACATTGTGTGACTTGCCACCTCAAAAATACGCTACCGTCATACAGTACATTTTTATTTTTCAACGATACAGTCTATGAAAGTTTACTGTATTAGGTTATTTCAATAAAAAAATCGGTATTCAACAAAAAATTTAACAATGGCAACAAACAGCTCAAAACTTGAAACGGAAAGCTTTTAAGGAGGCCTTTACCTAACAGAGGGTTCTAGTGAACAAATAAGTGCCTACCTACTTAAAATGTAAATCTTTTTATTAGTATAATTAAACTAAATAGATTAAATTGTTAAACTGGAAATAAAAAGCTTCATTTTATTAATATTTTTTTACTATGGATTGGCTCGCTTTTGTCCTTATCTCACCGGATGGTAAGCGATGATGTGGCCGACATTGGCCACGTCATTGCTTACCATCTAGGTTTGCCTCTAAGCAAGCGAGCGTCCATCGTCGGCCATATGATATTTTTTAAATTTCAACCCTAACGTGTTATATATTGTTGGATAGGTATTCAAAAATGAATAGGGGTTTACTAAAATCATTTTTTGATAATATCAATAATTTCCGAAATAATCGCTCCAAAAGTAAAAAACAATGTGTCCCCCCCCCTCTAATTTTTGAACCATAGGTTTAAAAAATATGAAAAAAATCTATAAAGTAGAGCTTTATAAAAACTTTCTAGGAAAATTATTTTGTACTTGATGGGACGAACGGTTTTTGAAAAATTGAGGACACTTATTGTGACGGACGGGAAACTACGGAACCCTACTCTGAGCGTGGCCCGACACGCTCTTGGCCGGTTTTAAATCAGTGATCGAAGTCACTTATTCACTCTTATTCACTCTTTACTTATCTACTATGGTCCTTACTACTTTCTTTAGATTTGTCTCTGCGTCGATGACTTACGAGTAGCTTGAGTGATGCGTGTGTTGGATCATCAATGGCGTCATGTTTATGAACGGGCGCCTTTGTCTCCGTCAGTTGAGATTGGTCATCTCTTAACTACCAGTGGCTTATTTTATTTTCAATAATTAATATTGTCACAAAAAACATAAACGTTTTATTTTATTGTTACATAATAGAAGCGACAAGAATAGAAGATATTAATCAAGACTATTCATGGGATTTCTTGGAAGATCTTCTCCATAGACATTTATGCTTTGGAATATGCAATAGCTTCATCTTTCAGATTGACGACTTCTTGATATATCAAAAGTACCTATCTGTAAATCGTTCATTTAAAATATAGGTTCGATTTTGAGCTCAATTTTTTTGGGATGTTATGAATTTTCTTTCTGAAAATGCGAATTAACACCGTTTGTCAGACGAATGCCATGGATCTAGAACATAATTTTTTCGACAGCTATGTCATCCTCATTAAAAAAAATGCAGATTTTTTCACCTAAGACTGTTCTAAATAATTATTCTTAAGGGGGATGTTCCGACTTAGCCCGCGAAATTCAAATTTTATTACGTTTTTTGCAATTTGAAAGCCAGTGATAAGTTGTATAAAGTTAAAAATACTTAAGCGGCTGTAAAACGTAACTAGTTACATAATTATAAACATAAAAATCATTAATACAAGCCACCAAACTCACCTAAGTGTAGGAACGATTTTTTCGAGGTCAAAAACGTTCTTGCAACTAAGTGAGCTTGGAGGCTTGTATTGATGATTTTTATGTTTATAATTATGTAACTAGTTACGTTTTACAACCGCTTAAGTATTTTTAACTTCATACAACCTACCACTGGCTTGCAAATTGCAAAAAACGTAAGAAAATTTGAATTTCGCGGGCTACCTGAAGCATTCACCTTAACTTACCTTACAAATTACACCAAGAAGTGCAATGTAAATAAAACTCAAAAAGCCTACCCGATCAGCTGATTTACTAGAGTTCACTTGCGGGGACATAAATCACAGGCGGCATGCGCTTTCAAAACCACCGCATAATACCATCAAAGAGTCGGTTACATTTTAGTTCGCCGACATCCCTTTGGCGGCGTGATTCGAATAAAAAAAATCGGTAAGGTATACTTGTAGGCCAAGAAATTGAGACGGCTTGTAAAAGTGTTTATCACTAACAAAATAGTAGGTACGAGACTGCCCCTTCTATCATTTCATCCTCGTTACCAGCAAATAAAATAGATGCCTAACAGCACCAGTACCTAATCTGCGTAGAAGTAAAGACATCCCGAGATAATGATGATGATTTGTTTGTTTATCTTGAAGTTGCACCTACTATGTTATGTTTCTGCATCGCCCTAAGGTCGACTAGTAGGAAATGCCTAAGACATTTAGTCCGCCTTTGTACAGTTTACTAGTGCATAAAGCTTCAATTAATAAATAAATATCATAGCGCGCGTATTACCCATTTTAAGAACGACTATTACCTATGTTAAACAAATGAATCATTGATTATTATTATCAATTAGATTGGCGAAGGTTTCCTCGAATCTTAATAATTTTAAACTCGATATTCTCATCACCCTCAAGACTCAAGGCCTTGATTCAAAATAGCTGCTTGAACCAATTTAATTGATTTTACTAGGTTTAATATCCCGTAATTTGACAAACAATGTGTAACTTAATTGAACCCTCACTCCATCACCGTTCTCATCCGTTTGGTTATTAAAATGATACTTAAACATAAAGTTTACTACGGTATCGAGTTCTCACTTTATACATTTTTCAGATATTTTTAACTTCTGTGAAAAAGTTTGAGCTTTAGTTATCTATCGATCGTATAAGTTGCCAACGATATCAAGTTTCTGTTTTGGTATTTTTTTTTAGCTGGCAAATCATTCAATGGCTCCCTAGGACTGAGTGGAAGGGCGTGTCAGACTTTTACTGACTAAAACCCACACCTGTATCTTCTTTGCCTTCGTTCTAGGGTCCCGGAGTTGAATATATTTTTACGACACTGGTTCAATAGTGCCATATTATTTTCTTACCACATTTAATGGACACCTGGTAGAGATAGAAAAATGCTATAAGGCCGCCCGTTGTAGATATATTGTTGCTTATTTTCCATTATGTAAAGAACAAGTATTTTTAGCGTACAAAAAAATATTTCAAATTAAACAAATTTTCTAAATGAAAACACCAACAGCGGAGTGTTTATTGAGGAAAAAACACAAAGCATCGGAATTACGAAGCTCCTTTTTTAATCTAATATAATATTCTCAAAATAGCCAACAATAGTGCTATTTTAAGGATATTTCTCGCTAAGGTTTCAAAATACACTGGGCAGCTAAATCTCCGGGACGCTAATGAAAAGTTGTACCTAGTTACTTTATAGGCAGTAGGTACTGTGTGTGTACTTGAAACTTATTTGTGAAACTTATTTGTGTACACAAATAAGTTTTTTTTAGGTGGGACATCGTTCAATGACTTCTCGAGCTCTTGGGCGGAACGGGTGAGCGAAGCAAACTTTTACTGACTAAAACCCACTGCTATTCCTTCTTTGCTTTCTTCCCAGAGCCCCGGGGTACACTTTCACACAGCCCATTATCATCATCATCTACCTAGCCTTTTTCCAAACATATTGGGGTCGGCTTCCAGTCAAGCCGGATTTGGCTGAATACCAGTATTTTACGAGGAGCGGCTGCCTACCAGACCTCCACAATCCATTAACTTGGGTAACACGGTACTTCATGGCAAGACTTTGACACAACATGGAGGTACATAAATTAGGTAGATTCGGGAAACTTTACTATAAAGTAGAGAACTGAATAATACATGAAAGAAAATATATACGTCACACGTTTGGTAAGCTATTAAATTTAATTATGTACTAAAAAATACTTTTCACTTATGGCAACATTTTTACATAGCAGTTTGTCTTAAAAAATATAGAAATTTCTTTGTCGTTTTATTACTTTGTATTTCGTTTACGAGCACGAATCATTTAAACATGGCATGCAATTAAAACAAATTTTAATTTTTCACTAAGTAATGACTTTCATGCTTATTTATGCCAATTCCATATGACTCTCTGAAGATATTCCAGCCCATAGTTACTATTACTGATTCTTCACCGAAAGACACAGCATTTTTTGGTGAGTAATCAACGTGATGATTTCTCTCGCTCTGGGCAAAACGGGAGAGCGTGACGCACCCTCTCACTCCGCCCAGAGCGGGAGAGTCACCTTTACCAATTTTTGTCTGTCTATCGGACGTGATCTTTATGGATTCATCATAATCATCTCGGCCGAAAGACATCCACTGCTGGACATAGGCCTCCCCCAAGCGTCCGGTCCTGTGCGTCTCACATCCATCGGATTCCTGCGTCCCTCGCCAGGTCGTCGGTCCACCTTGTGGGAGGTCTTCCAATCTTTATGGATACTTTGAGAACAACTAGCAACAGATCATCTCTAAACAGTTCGAGGTTATTTTCTCTGTCCTTTAAGACTTTAGGAAGTCGCCACAGAATTGTGTCAGACCTCACATTGTTGTGGTTAATATTTTGATGGCCGTTTCTAAACCTGATTTTGTTCAGGGTGAGGAGTTCTTAGCAAAATGCTCACAAGAAATATGTGCTTTGCGTGTGGTTGTGCGCGTTAGTCTATTAGCCAATACCACCAACCAACCAATCCAAAATAACCAATCAGAACCAATCCGACCCGTCCCGTTCCGTTTTTTGGACCAATTCGAAATAATACTTACTGCTAGGTTTAAAACCAACACGGAAAAATACCCTTTCTAATTTTCATTGCAGTTATTTTTTAATTCTGAAAATCTGGTTTTATGCTGTACCTACCTTGTACAAATGAAGCCTCGTTTAAGATTTATAACAAGCATATTGCTAATCTTTTTATAACATAATATTAGTTATACGAGTGATCTATGTAGGTAGATACAAAACTTTGGGAGTTATCGCATGTTTTTCTTTGTGCACTATTTTTTTTTTTGGGCCCAGTGTAAAACAGGTAGGTACCGTAATCTGTTTGCCGACGAAATACTTAACCCTTTCGTCACCACTTTTATAAGTCCAGAATTATACCTGGAAATACCAACCGCCTATGAGGGGGACTTAAAGGCCTATTACACCCCTCGTTTTTACGAACGGTCTTAGTCTACGTCGCGTAGTGTAATAAGGGTAAGACGGTCTTACTTGTAAGTAGACTCGACGACAGTCTACGTAGACCGGTCGTAAAAACGGGTGGTGTAATGGCTATTAACGTCTACTAAAAATAGACAAAGGTCACAAATTGCAAAATATTTGTGATCATCCCTAATTCCTAGTAACCAAAACATACTATTGGTTCCTAGGAATAATTAATATCACATGTTAATATGGTTCAATAGCTTTAAACTAAACGATAACAAAGTTTAGGTAATTGCAAATAGACAATTATTACGGATTTTGAAAGCAATATTACAGCCAATAATATTACATAGCCTCGGGGAAATTATAACGCGTCAGAGCCCCGCTTTTGATACTAAAACCACAATGTCGGGCTTGAACAAAGCGTTAATCAATGCCTGGGCTTTTCTCAACTATGTTCGACTTTCAGTATGACCGAATGCTACTGAATATCAATAATTCTAATAATAGCAGTTATATGTAAACACTCCAATTAGAATATTAAGTTACAATCAATAATTTAAGCACTGTAATTTTATTTAAATGCACTTAGGAATATCGTGTTTTTTTAAGAGATTGGTTATCCTAATTGCAATTAAATAACATGGGTTTCGATGCACTAAGATGCACGAGATTGGTAGCGCAATACACAGACGCAATCAATATTTATCAAAAACTTATAAAGATCTAAATCAAAAGTTTTTGAAAATCGGTAATTATTACCTATTTTAAAAATTGCTAAAATCGATTCATTTACTGTACTATTTATTGTTTTAAAAGTAAAACTTTACTCACTTACTAGCTCATAAACACCCAGACCTAACCCTTGAACCTAGAACACTGATATTTTACACAGAGGTTCTTTTTATGATCTATACAGAGCATAAAAGAGCATTTTCCCCAAACCGTTTTCATTACAATGGCGAAGAGGGAAAAATATGTAGATTGATAAATCCTTTTTCCAACAAATAAACAATATTGATTTCTTTAATAGTCGTAATAGCACGTGCCGAGTATTCGCTATTAGAAAATATGAAACGAAAGGAAAAGGGTATTCATGACGTCACAAGAACGGACAGCTCTGACGTCACGGAAGAGACACATAGCAGATGATATAGTGTAGCTAGTCTCTGTTACAGAAGCACGCAATCTGTACTTGACAAGGAATGGGAAGTGTCTTGTAGAATTTCCACTAGAAGTTTTTAGTTACTTGTCTTTTCAATACTGTAAAGGACTTTGTTGAATATTGTAGAAAGAGTATAGGTACCAAATATTACAAAAACGCCACCAACCGTGTATTTCAGTTGTTCTTTCCATTAACCTTTCACATACCCACAAAACGAGACACAATAGTAAAACAATAACAGCGCGGTCTCAGGTCTCATAGGACCGGTCGGGGATTCATGAACTAACAACTGAAAGAGATGTGTGGTCAATTGGTTATGTCAATTAACATCTTGTTTACTTTACTCCTTTCAGACCAGTTGTCTATACACTAATGGTCCCAACAGACGCTGCCGAAAGCAGGCTTTTCACCAGAATAGATATATGAGTACCTACCCGATTACAGCACAACCTACTGAGTCCAATTGTATTTTCAAAACATCCAGGGACCCCACTCAAATATACACACAAAATTTCATCCAAATCGTTTAAAAACTGTTTAGGACGAGTTGGGTAACGAACACGCGTTAACGTACGAATATCTCTTATGTTTAATACGAGTAAGTAACTAGTTATTCAAACTGTACCAAGACAGTCTAAAGCCATATTTTGGTAAGCAACATTTGCACGCCCAATAAAGCAGCCCATAGTGAATCGATATTTTGTAATTAACATAATAATAATAAGGGCCTGTTTCACCACCTATGATTAAGTTTCGAGTATATTACTTGACAGATAATTTCATACGAATTCTGTCACATTTTTGAATTTATTCAGTGAGTAGTGCCTACTCGGACATTGTGAAACAGGCCCTAAATATCATAACACTATACCTATGTGTAACAAATAGATACATTTGACTCTGACTTTGATTTTGACAATACTTTACAATTAGTTAGTTCGTTAATTCTAAGTGGCAACTGTCTACGCCACAACAATTTTAGCAGTACAATAATAAGGATAAAAGATCAGTCAAAGTATAAAATTAATTAAAAGAAAGTAACTAAAGAAACGTCGCCTCAAGACCCACAATAGCCACTTTCCTAATTAATGTTGACAGACACAATTTACGTTGAAAATAACAAATCCAAAAACGATTGTGTATTCATGTAAATTCCGAACAAAAGGTCTAATTTATGAACAACATACCAACTTAGATATTGAGTAATGTAATATATTTTAACAAGTCTTCTGAACACGACGAGGCTTTATCTAAAAATAGTCTGAATAATTCAATTAAATTCGAAGTATTTGAATCTGGGTATGCCATAATCATGACTGTAAGGCGAGACCTCTTTGAGGAATGATTGGAAAGGGAAACATGTGGTCCTAGCTCGCAAAGGGCAACTAAAGGATCTTAAGTGTGTTTTTAGTCAGTAAAAGTCTAACCCTCTCACTCCGTGCAGAGCAGGAGAAGTCAGTAGATGATTTCACACCTTACAAAGAAAAATTTTGTTGTTCGCAGAGAACTAAGTTTCCAATTGGTCGTTTTCTATGGAAAAGAATCAGCATGAAACTTCACCAACGGACAAAACTATAAGTATTGTAAAAAAAATACGTGCATTGTACTTTCTTAGTAATTATTTTGTTATTTTGGCCTTTGCCCAGCTGTGGGACAATACGGGCTAACTATAATAATAGTATAACATAATTTTTTATCTTACATTTTTAGAGGTAAGTAGAGTAAGGTAACTATAATCCATTACATGTGTTCTTAAAAAATGTAAGATTTCTACCGATTTTTCAGAACCTGACCATAGGATCACCTAAGAAAATTCAAACAAAAACACACATAATCATACACCCGGCGTGTACACCCGTACATCTTCGATCACTTAAAAACTCAGTGATCGAAGCCGTACATGTATTAACCAATCATAGAGCCAATCGCGGTAAACATTTCGATTGCGTTAACGTAAAAACAATTCGCACTCGGCGCACTGATATCGATCGCTCTTTTAAAACAATAAGCGTGCCAAAAATAAACACAACCTAAAACAATAACCCAATGTTGTTATTTACAAACAAACTTTCAACAAATTCTCATTATTATAAATGCTTTTTAATCAAACCTTTTAAGTAGCTTTCAAATAAAGAGCTTGGATTATGTAGGAGTAAATGTCAATATTATTCACTAAACTGAAACATAGAGCTCGCGTTTCATATAATATCTACACTAATATAATAAAGAGGTAAAGTTTGTTTTTTTGTTTGTATGAGGTAATCTGTGGTAGTACTGGTCCGATTGCTAAAATTTTTTCACCAATAGAAAGCTGCTGTATTCCTGAGTGACATAGGCTATATTTTATGTACGCGGGCTAAGCTGCGGGCTAAAGCTAGTACTAAATATATTCAATTATTACTGAGTGGGCGTCCGCCTTAATAAAATTACTGTTTATAGTGTTTCCTAAATTTGTATTAATAAAACATATTAACGATCAAATATAATCATATTTCTTGAAATATAAAATCAAAATTTTGATTAACAAGACTTTATCTAAGAGTTACTTCGACACCTGTTGTTGTTGTGTGTTGTTGTTTTATTGTTGTTACCTGTAGTTTAGTGTTGCTTTAAAACAGAAATTGGACTAATACACGTATATTCTGTCTATCAATTTAATATTATACAAGCCTAAAGTACCTACTATCTTACGTGCTATAATTAAGTAGTATAAAAAAGGGGAGAAACTCATTGAGTACTTATCAATAAATTCGTCCAAATCGCTGTCAGTGTTAAAGTGTCCTACAGGCTCAAAGCGTTGCCACATTCGATGGCAATGGTGATTCTTTGACAGAAAAGTAGACTAAAGTAAAGTCAGTGGCCACGTAAAAAGGTGTCAGGTTATTAAAATACCTATTTTTTTAATTTATCTACCAACCTTTTCATTACCGTAATAAGAGACACAATATAAAGAAAATGAGAGAGCGAACGCCGGTGTTTGCTCGGGGCTTAACAGATTAAGGTGAAAACCAAAAGCTTCTGTGTACAGCATTTTACAGGTAAGGATAACAATTGGCCAAAGTTTAACACAGTCGCCATTTACAGATCAACCAGCTTTCTAGAATTAAGGATTGATAAAAAACACAAAACATAAGTACTTTTGTGTTATAACTTTTGTTGTATCTATACTCTATACTAATATGATAAAGAGGTAAAATTTGTAAGTTTGTATGTTTGTAAGTTTGTATGTAGGGGGTAATCTCTGGAACTACTGGTCCGATTTGAAAAATTATTTCAGTGTTCAATAGCCCATTTATTGACGAATGCTATAGGCTATATACCATCACGCTTATACAATCCACGGGAGCGGAGCAGTAACGAAAAATGCGGGTGAAACCGCAGGGGATAGCTAGTATAAAATAAATTTGCAATGGAACAACAAATCAAATTATCAATACTAATATACAGGGTTATTTGTAAAACACTAACAACCATGCGGGGCTCGAATCTGCTATTAGAATTGTATCCGAATTTTCGATCATTGGCTTCGTAATTACAATACCAAACTTGTCAAAATCAACAATTATGAAGCCAATGATCGATAAATCTTGAGACAAGACTTGAGGCCCAGGACTGACATCATAAACAAACAACTATTGTTCTATGACTTTTTACAAAGAATAATACACTAGCTTTTGCCCGCGGCTTCGCTCGCGTGGAAGTCGGATAACCAAGTAAATTCAGCAAAAATAATAATATCGTAAGTGGGTCGCATAAAATATAGCCTATAGCACTCAGTTAGATAGCAGCTTTCTATCAATACCCAATTTTTTTTGTTTGACCAGGATCTTCAGAGATTACCCCCTACAAACAAAAAAACCAACTTTACCTGTTTATTATATGTATTAGTATAGATTTATCAAACTTTATAAACACCAAATCAAACTCTATATTTTGCTGTACCTACCTACGCCTCCCGCGCACTGTTCTAACCCTCGCTCTCTCCGCTATTGTATCACCATTTGCATAGAACATATTTTATTTCTGTATGAAATTATGATGAACTAAAATATGATACATTTTTAATAGGCATAAAACAATTGTTGTTGTTTGTGATGATAGTACCTAACATAGTCCTGAGAGGTTGCCAATGTTTTACAAATAACCCTTTTTTTTTGGTGGGGAATCATCAAAATGACTTCTCCCGCTCTGGGCGGAGCGGGAGGGCGTGTCAGACTTTTACTGACTAAAACCCACTCCTGTTCCTTCTTTGCCTTAATTCCGGGGCACTGGGGCTCTCTTTAGTCAACCCAGGCCCCAGAAGGCTTCAGCCCTACCGGGCCCCTACAGTTTTCTGACATCTCCTTGAGGCGCGCGTGGAACAATACGCGCCATCGACGACATGGGCTTGGTCCGGACTGTTACCTGACGTCCGTACAGCGAGCTACCCATTGCTCGCCGACCGCAAGCATGCGCCTACGGTGGCTGGAAATCGGGATCAGAATCCCGGCGGCGGGGCCGTGAGGGCCATGCCCTCTCGCCTGCGGCCGCCTCCTTGGCTAGCATTACTGCTTCGCAAAAGGATGCGACCGCCTGCCACTCCTCCTCGCTCCGGACCATGGCCTGTACCAGGGCCCGGCGCGAGAGGTCATTGCCACCAATCGCCACCTCACGGCGATGCTCGGCTCAAGCGGGGCATACCTACCTCCACCGTATGCTCTACCGTGTCCTCCGGGAGGTCATCACAATGGTGACACCCGGGCGATTCTTCAGCACGAATCCGATGCAGGAATCTCCCGAACTTCCCATGACCGGTGAGGACCTGCGTCATGCGGAAGGTGAGAACGCCGTGTTGCCGTTCCAGCCACTCCTCAAAGAGGGGACTTACCGCCGCAATGACGACGTGCCCAGCACTGGGTTGCGACAGTCGCAGTCGCCATGCCACCCTGAGATCTCGCCAAAACTCTGTCCGCCATGCCGCGATTTGTCGCGGCAGCGGACTTTCACCCCGGCGTTGCATCTCCACGCGCAAATCGTGCATGCGTGCAAGGACTGTTGCCTCCAGATCCCAAGGTGGCAGGCCAGCTAGGAGGCTCGCTGCTTCCCGGGAGACCGTGCGGTATCCCCGAACCATCCGGATGGCCATGACCCTCTGGCAGGCGTTCAGCTTGGCCGCCGGTCGCTTACGCAGTGACGGCGCCCACACTGGTGCCCCGTAAAGGGCCATGGACCGAACGATCCCCGCGTAGAGCCTCCGGCAGGGAACGTCTGGACCCCCCCAGGTTGGGCAGGAGCCGATGTAAGGCAGCCCCGGTCCGTTCCAGTTTGGGGGCCAGACGTCGGAAGTGCTCCTCGAAGTTCCACCGGCTATCGAGGACGAGTCCCAGATACTTCATCGTCGACCCGACGCCGATGTGAACCCCCCCTACCGTTATTTGGGAGCCCGATGGTGGCGCGTTCCGTGGGCCATGAAAATACATGGCCTCGGACTTGTGCAGTGCCACCTCGAGTCCCAACTGCTGGATCCTCTCTACGACTGTCGCAACCCCGCGTGTCGCTACAAATAACCCTGTTTAAACAAAATTAAAATTGGGAATTGTAAAAGAACAAAGCAACAAAATAATTAACATAATTAAACCATCAAATAATATATAATAAATATCAAATATACTTACTTAATTCCTCGTATCCAGTAGCTAGCGAAGCCATCCTTGCATACAAGACGGTACTGTGACTGCACACACTGGGCTTTCGCCGTGTATTCTCCTAGAGAACAAGGTTTGCTCACTGCGGCGTCCGAGGCATTTCTGGCACGGAATTGAAACCCTGGCGTTACAACTGTCACCACGCTGAGTAGGACCAAAGCCTCCGGGAACCCTGCGAACAAACAAAAGACAATTGTTCAATTAAATCATGCCTTTTATAACAATATACCTACAGGAGAAATTGGGACAATGGTTGTCTAACAGACACGAGAAAAATAAAACTCCCTTATTTTTACAAGCTTTTATTTAACTTGTTATTAGAGACATAAGCCCATTTCGCCAGATTGTAATCTGGCGAAAAGGGGTTATATAGACCCGTTGGATACACAATGCGAGTGCGGTGCTCCTGTTCAAAACATGAGCCACATGTTGGAGTGCCCCCAGTGCCCCTACACCTGCACTCTAGAGGATCTAATGAGCGCCACAGATGCAGCTATTAACGTGGCCACTTACAGGGCCCAAAAAGTATAACGAGTTTACCATCGAATCGACAAGAAGAAGAAGAGACATGTGGGACTATACACCAAGTCCCACATACCTTCGTTGAAAAAAGACAATCTTCCGACCAAACGGATATTATATTTAGCCAGGCAACTGTCCGCTAGTTAATTTCGTGATGTTGTATATGTTTTAAACATGCGGTGAACTCTGATACGCGATATAGGATTTTGAAGTTTATTAATATAATAATATTTTTTATTTAGAGTTAAAATTTGGTAAAATAGTTACAAAAATCTATGTTATTATACATATATCTATGTTATGATTTAATCTATGCTATGCCTTTACTAGGATTAACTTGTATCACAGGCAATAAAAGCTCTTATAATATAGTTTATGTAGAACAATAAAATCACGAACAATATTTTTTAACATTCGAAGTTTCTAAATACTGGGTAAAAGAATTAGATTACTATATTATAAACCCAGATTACTAAAATACTAAAAGACACAATAAAACTGTTACTTGCACTTTATTCTCTAGTTACGCACATACGATTTTGCGTCAGCAGAATTAATAATTAGTTTAAAGTCGAGGTTGCGTTAATACGGAAGAGTTACAGTTACATTGAACAATTATGCTTAATATTAAAAAACGATGGTTTGTAGGCCAACCTACTGGAATTTTGAGTCAGCAGTAGGTGTCACACAAAAGTCTGGCCTTGAGTATGACGCTCTAGGCGCCCTCATAATCGACAGAGTTCATGTATCTTTACTCTGCTATTTTTCTAGCAGGACACGCAACGTCTCCCGTTTTATGGTTCGAGGGTTTTGAAGCGAGACCAATAGTTGCACATTTCGGTGTGTCCGCTTTCTTTGTGCACTCGAACATCGAGTGTCCTGTCTCACAGCAGTGGCCACACGTCGAGTTGACCTCTCTACTGGTTTGCTGCATGTCCATACTGCTGGCATTTGTAGTATCTCGTAACCAGAGTGTAGGGCAGGATGTCCAATTAAGGAAAATCCTTGATTCTGGTCGAATCATCTGTTGCACAAGGACTTTTGTTTCATCACTCGACCTTAACTTATTGTTGGTATATATGGCCTCAGAGTTTAAATTATTTGGTCGAACAAAATCATTTGACCCCTTCTTGTCCATGTCGGTAAGCGAAACAGTGCTTGAGTCCTTGATCCAAAAAATGGTCTTGGTGAGGTCCAAGATGTGGTCTGTCAAGTTGCACTTTTGGATTAAATCTTCATTGAGGATACGCGCTTGGCCTGCCATCTAAGGTGCCAGATCCTACTTTACGGCACATTGTTGAAATTTTCAATTTCTGCTCCGAGTTCAGTTTGTCATCCGAGGCAATAGGACAAATCTTGTTTAGATACTGCTCAATGGTGGACATTCATCTTTGTATCTCAGATGTTGATACAACTTCGATCGAGAGATCAGCTTGGGCTGGACTTTGCGTCATCGTCTTCGCTGGAGAGGCAATGATATCTCTTGAGAAGGGACTGTTCTCCATTTTATTTTATAACTAGTTCACATAATCTAAGTTTCCATTGTACTACACACTAGGCAATTTATGCTCAAAAGGTAGTGTGCTATTATTTAAAAATAATTAAATATTGCAACGAGCACAAAACAATCAAGTTTAGTTCCTATTTGACGTTATAGATGTCGTTGACATTGTACTTGCAATGTTTGCTGACCTCAAAAAAATAATCCCGTCGTAAATATTTGAACTCTTTCGAATGGTCTAAAACCTCGCGATAAAAGTTTGTTTTGAAAAAATATTTTTCCTTGAATAATTTTTTCGGGATTGAAATAGGTAGACCGTATTTTTTACTTTTTTGTAAAGTGGTTTTTTCATCTTCAATTTTAATATTTACATATTTTTATTAATCTATACTAATATTATAAAGAGGAAAGATTTGTACCTATTTTTGTATGTTTGTAATGAATAGGCTCAAAAAGTACTGGGCCGAATTAAAAAATTCTTTCACCAATAGAATGCTACATTCTTCCAATTTGACATAGGCTACATTTCATTTTGAAAAAAATTAGGGATCCTTGGTAAAATCACTAAATCTCACTAAAAAAAGTGTTTTATATCCAAATTTCCAAAAATAAATAATTGTCTACCCCGTGCGAAGCCGGGACGAGCTGCTAGTAGATCATAAATTGATAGGATTTGAGTACATTAAAAAATATAACAATTATATTCATTTTCTAACTACCTAAGAATTAAATACAACTCATTCAAGATTACTGCCAGACTAGAAAGTTGTTTTGCTAGATCAGACTAGTATAATAATATCAACCAACGAGACTGAACGTTAATTTTACAATATTTATGAAATATATCTTATATCGGCCTCGTGTGATTTTTACACAACACAGGAGACCCGCCTAGGCTTCGCACGACTGATATATTATTAGTGTTTCTCTACTGTATTATCCATACACATATTATAAACCTTCCTCTTGAATCACTCTATCTACTAAAAAAAACTTTAGCAAAATCCGTTGCGTAGTTTTAAACATCTTACATAGAGCAGACAGACAGCGGGAAGCGACCTTGTTTTATACTATGTAGTAATCAAGTGTGGCTTGTGTTATACGAGTAGTTTCTGACCTATTTTGCTCAGTAGCCATCCGGTCTCTTTTCAAAGGAAAGTAAAGAAAAATTGCGAAAAATATGAACAACTGAGCTTACTACTTCTTTTTGCGGTTACTAAATACAATTATCATAACTTCTTAGATAAAAAAATACTATCAGCAATAACAGCGTAACAAAGATTAATTTTAAACTGTTTAATTTTAAGCCTAATACTATTAATATGATATCTTCATATCTTGCCTTTTGGATTCTGAAAACATCCCTACAGCGTTCACTCAGTAATAGGGTTGCAGATCAGATTATAGCAATTAGATACACCTACACTCCTTGCTAAAAATAATTAGGATTATATTATTTGGAATTTGAAGCAAATCCTACCTAAAATTGTTGAGGCAAGCAGCATGAAACAGGTTCCCAGAAAGTTTTTTGCAAAAGCACCCTCACTGAACCGTTTAAAAATGTTTAAGTTGGCAAACTGAATTTCTCCAAACTATTTGAAACATACGCTTCAGCCTTCGATCAACAATGCTTCAGCTAATAGCTGCTAGTGTGCTTACCAAATAATAATAATCTACATCTAAAAAATTTTTACTACTTACTATTTGGAAGGAAGTGTAAGTAAGACACTTCCTTCCAAATATGTAGTAAGTCGGCTTAGAAAGCACAGTGTCTCTTCTCTAACCAGCAGATTCAACTGAATTGGACACCAAATGATAGAAAGAACACTCAATGGTGTCTCGTTCTAGCTACATTCCAAAATTCCAGTACAATAGTATAGCTAATTGAGTGGCTTATTGTGTGAAACACAGATCGCCATATTGCAGAACAAGTGAAAAAAAAAAACTTACTACATTCATTTTAAGATATGTGTTACTTGGCTCTGCCCGCGACTTCACCCGCATAAAAGTCAATTTCACTTTGTTTCATACAAAGGTTTGACACCTGTTTCATTCTTTTAGACGGCGAATTTTAAAAATTTCCCGCTCTTTGTCCTTATAGTTTCAGCTGTTCATTGATATTGTTTGTCAGTTAGCTTGTAATTGTATGAATGGTCAGGCATACACAAAAATGCCCTTCGTTCTTTACTTCGAAACACAATTTACACTAGTAATATTCAAGGGTAAGGAAAGGTAAAAGTAAATATTATATCAGCAGATAGCTGAGTAATCTTTTTTTAATATTTAACGATATCATGTGTACAATGTATGACCACAAAATACTAGGTCGGCATTTGTATGTGCGTATGTGGATACGACATTCGCTCTCGATACGTTGCACCAATTCAATTAGAGTTAATGAAATAATAACTCTTTGACCATAGTTACAGAGTATAATTCAATTCGCTCGTTAGAGAGAAATTCTCTATCAAACTATGTGCAACGTGTTTTTTGTTCCTGCATGTTGAGTGCTGATACACGGTCTCTATATTCGCAAACGTAGTGTACATTATTAAACCCATCTTTCTCCTAACTTTACCTTAACTAAGTTTATTTAAGATACTTGCTATATCTTTGAAAAAAAAAAGTTTATTGTTACAAATAAAATAGAAATCCTACGATATATGGCCATATTTTTTTTAATATAATTCAATTTTTTTGCATTTGCAACTTATGTGGGATCGAGTTTTGAATATTTTTCCGAATCGCACATATTTTACACATTTTAGTGACATAACTAGAAATGTTACAGTTTTTTTTCGTTTAGATGTATCAATTATTTTTCCTATAATTTTCAAAGATTTTTACTTTTACACATCGTGGTGTAAAAGTATGGTGTATAAGTACACTAAACTATAATAATAATTTTTTCACTTCAGCACCTCAAACAAGTATGTTTTGCAGTTTAAAGACAGTGAGCAAAATTCGATTTTGCTGCGAGCGTGAGACAAAGTAACTTTTTAATTTTTTTTTTTAAATGCCGAGTCAGTGCTGGGTCTACTCACAACATTCGAAAGATTTGAACTTCACTTTGTTCTGTCACTTTCACTTCGATACGAAAAGAGCGAGAGATAGAAACAAGTCGATTCAAAGTTCGATTTTCGAATTCCATATATAATAGGCTCAAAAAAGATACCAACATTAAAACGTTCGGAAACACGTCACCTATAAAATTTCAAATCAAGGTTTAAATGTAATTATTATATTTTTCTCTTAATAATCGAATTATATTTTTTTATGATCAAATAAAGAGATGTTGAATTAAAAAATACGAAGTTTATCATGAATCTACATAATTATTTCAAGTTTTAACAATCTTTATTGTGACAGAATAATTTAGTAATAGTGCAATTTCCGAATGCATCTTTAAAAAATAGCGGGCTTTAATTTTTTATTGTTTTCTTCTTCTGTTCGCTAGCTACAAAGTGCAATACACGTTGGATATTATTAAAATAATAATAAATAAATATGAGTGAATCCAGTGATGATGTCTGCGATTTAACACCGGAAGAATTGAAGCAGTATGTAAAAAATGCAGAATTAAGTTTCCTGCCGGAAAAGTCTCGCGAAAAATATCTTGAAGCTTATGATATTTAATTTTACTTTTAATTTTTACAAATATACTTATGGTATGGTATGGTATGGTATGGTATGGTATGGTATGGTACGTATGGTATGGTATGTACAAATATACATATTACCAAGTTGTATTTTTTATTACCTTTACATTATTTGTTCTCGCTGCTGAAGTGAAAAGTTGTATGTGCTACACGAGACCAAAGTTATTTGCATCTCGTGTCTTTGAATCCCTCGCTGCACTCAGGATTCTAACCTAGAATCACTCGCTACGCTCGTGATTCAAATATAGAATCCTTCGCTTACTCGGGATTCAAAATCAACACTCGCGGCAAAAACCAACTTTGCTCTCTTGTTGCACAAATAACTATTACATCTAACCAAGATTTTAAAGTGGTAGGTATACCTACTCCCGATTTCTGTTCAAACATTGGAAGTTGAGTATTTCTCAAGATCTACTTTAGCCTGAAAACCTGTTAAAATTTAGTATTATACCTAGTAGGACTTGAGACGATCTTAATTCGAAATTTCCACTCATTTCAGAAATCCGCCCTCAGTGATCTAGACAAAGTAACCAAAAAAACTATAAGTATTTGTACTATATTTTAACAAGAACTATATTTTATAATTTGGAAATTGGTTGTATTATATGTAAAATGTTTTTCCAAGACGAAGACCAGACAAGACATTTGAGTGCCTAAGGCAGAGGCCTTAGGCACTCAAATGTCTTGTCTGCAACCATGCCGTGTACAAGAGTGTACACGGCATGGTTTTCTAACCGTCTGCGATACCTACAACAGTAATGAAACACGGCTGCAGCGCCGCCGTTTGTGTCAACAAGCTCTCTCAGTGATCCATACAACACTGCGCGCCGTGCCTACGTACAGCGAATTCACCGTGGCAACATACGGCGTAAAAACGTAACGTGTACATAGAGGGGTTAATGTGAGTTAGTTTTACGTCGACACTTTTATGACGTTTGACGTACTCCGATTGGCCCGCCCCAAGTTCATGACCAATCAAAAAGCCACACGCGACAATGCTATCGCGTTAACTTAAAAGCAACTCGCATTCAAAGCACAGATGGACCAAACACTTGACAATTAGTATTAGTAATTGGTAGTTCACTCGTCCTTACTTAACTTTCTCGCAAATCTCAACGATTATTCAACCATTTATCATTCATTCTTTAAGTATCTTCTTCTATTATTTAAAATTCCTTTGCTTTTTTTAATAGAAATATTGTCGTCTTATGTATTTTAAAGTACGATCGTGACTGTCTCGTGAGTTTTATTTTTGTTATTTAAAAAGTTTATAAACTAATTGTGTTACCCTGTATTTTTCTGGTATTAAACCCTAAGGGCCTGTTTCACAATGTCCGAGTAGCCACTACTTCCTGTATAAATTCAAAAATGGAACAGAATTTCTATGAAATTATCTGCCAAGTAAGATATCGGAAACTTAATCATAGGTGGTGAAACAGGCCCTTAGTAGGTATACATTTTTGTTAGCGAGAGGGAGTGTAAGACTTTTAGTAACTAAAGCCCACCTATGTTCCGTCAATTGACCTTTGCGTTCTAGGGCTGCGGTAAATCTTTCGAAGAATCCCGCAGTCCTATACTTAGGTAGATACCTGCGTATTTACTATTTCAAATTGACGGAGGTGACGCAAGACTACTTAGCTAATTGAAAGACTATCCTCCATCGACATTGCCTTGCCTTTCAGGTTAGATTGATTGTAACCCTGTGATGTAATTTAATTATTACTGTGCCCTTTCGTTAATTTAATTTGAATTTGATGGACGAAGATAGCTTTGTTACGCTGACCCAAAATGAATTAGTATTGTATAACCATAAGCCATTTGAGGAGCTCGTGGCTAGACAATAACATCCGCACGGGGCGATATTCAAGGTTAAGCAATGCTTGCCAAGGTTGGTCTGTGGATGGGTGACCATCTCAACTCATGTTAAGCCGTAGATCCCGGCTGTCATTTGTAGATCTTTGGCAGTCGTTACGGATAGTCAGAAGCCAGTAAATCTGACTCCAGTCTTGCCATGAAGTACCGTGTTACCCCAGTTAATGGGTTATAGAGGTCTGGTAGGTAGCCGCTTCCGGCTTGACTAGAAGCAGACCCCAATATAGTTGGGAAAAGGCTGGGTAAATAGATGATGAACAAAAAACCATTTAGGCCACTTTTGAATTGTGTTCATTCTAAAGCGTAGATCTCAATGGAGACCACGTAGTATTTCACGCGCGCCTCATGGAGATGTCACTAAAATTGCAGGGGCTCAGTAGGATATAACTGAAAGGAAAACCCAGAGCCGTGGAACGAAAGGCAAAGAAGGAATAAAGGAGAGCGGGAGAATTCATTCTGATGACTTCCTACCTAAAAAAAGATCTCTTTGGAGAAAAACGTGCATGTAACTCCATTTTTATTTAAGTTTCTCACATGAACATATACAACACTTCAAGTAAAACTGAATGAATTTGTTCATACTTCCCTCATTTCAACTAAGGAAAAATTTTGGTAACTAATTAATTCTTTTTAAGTTACTTATAATTTATAAATAAGTACCATTTAAGCAACAATTCAAGCAAAACTTTAAATGATCATGTTTCTTTAATTTGACGAAGCACAAACTTTTGGTAATGAATAAAGATTGGGTACTATTTATTCTTTAGTAGTAATGTCTTAAGAACTAAAATTACACGACCGCTCTGTGCCAAACATAGTAGGTTTATTGGTTTAAGCGATATCTCGCCAGACAGGAAGTCAGTTTTCCTAAAACAGGAACATTTCAGATTAATTATGGTAACTTATCGAGTACTTTTAGTATCTACCTAATTATTTTTGATTCCAGGAAGTTCCTGTTCCTTTTTCGCAAGAAATGCTTATTCTTTTCTTATTGTGTTTTTACCACCGACTTCACCCGCGTCCTACTACTTCCTCAATTGTAAATGATAGCATAAGTATCATTAACCTAGGTCATAAGCTTTTTTGGTACCAAATTTCATCCAAATCCTTACAGCAATTTAAGTGTGAAAAATTAATAGATGCACACAGATTCATAAAAACTTTCGCCTTTATAATAATATACTAGTTGCTGCCAGTGGCTTCACCTGCGCGATAGTCAGCAGTTCAAGTGTGAAGAAGTAACAAACAAACAAATACACTCACAGACCATAGCTTATGTATTTATTCTTCATGCACAAAGTACATAGGCGGATACCTTAGGCATTCTCTACTAGTCAACCATAATACTATCAAGGAGCACTTAGTTTCGTTAAGCTCTTCCGTATGTCACAAAGAAATTTCCTAGAAAAACTTCACAGAAAGCCAAGTACGAAGTCATTATAGTATTTCTTCCTACTTTGTTGCACATGACCGCTCCATATCCTCCTTTCGCTGTCTATTTATAGTATTTTATTAGCACATAGACGAGATGTCAATGTGTTGTCTAAACATTAAGTTCGTGACTAAGCAATTCACAGGAAATTACACGAAGCGACCTTCGTAACAATCTTATACTTTATTTAGCTTTGGTTAGCACTCTACTGAAAATAGCCCAATACATAACAGGTACACAAATATATACAGCGTCCTCCCCGGATTTATTGGGTAGTTACACGCGTTTTTGTACAATATTCTATACTAAGCAACAAACTATTAACACAAAAAAGAAAACAGCATCAAAATTAAACCAAGCAGGAATTTCAAATATTGTTTTAAGGTCCCACTTTGCGCGGGCTTGAACTCACTGGCGGGCGGGGCCATAAAGCACGCTGTCTCACTTGACATCGTGCCCGAAAGAGATAGTATCAGTGATGAGCGGTTAGACGCTAGTCCTCACGCACGACGCCACAGATTACTAAATAGTTACTACGTAACAGATACTTCACTCAGTAGAAAAATTACAATACCTACTGCTTTATTAGCCTACGCCGTCGCGTCGGCAACCACTGCATGCTAAAATGTGCCTTAATGCTCAAGCGTACAGTTGTGATTGCTTCACACCGCGCGATCCCGCAGCAATCGCAGGGCTGCCTCTTCGATAAAATTAAATTAACATGACTTTATGTGTTTATGTTATTCAGAACTGTCAATGTTCTGACTTATAGTTACAATTTATTTATAATTAATTACAGTTTAAAATCTTAAATTCTATCGTTTATAAAATATTTCTTTTATAAGTTTCGTCGTTCTTTGACACGTAAAGGGAATAATGTTAGGTGTTTATCACTTCTTTTGCTTGATTTAGGTTTAAATACTTTATTCTCACAAAGACAAAAAAGCCACTTACATGAGAATATAAAAAAAATACATTTTGTAAACTTATTCTAGGTCACCGACATTACAGTTTTAAAATCAATTGGTATAAAATACATTGTGTACACGTTCAACGGCTTTTGTTTCAACTAGTACGATTTTAAGGTAGCTAGTGGGTAGTTTCAAGTATGTACTTTGATAGTTGGGATTTAAAACCGTTGAAAGAGCTTACATTTTTAATATGCGATGGTAACTTATTATAAAGTTGTACTCCTTCATAAGTGATGTTCTTTCGAGCATAATTTGTACGTGTTTTTGGCAAGACAAGTAAACTTGGTCGCCGAAGACTACGTTTAGTTATATGACACTTTTTAGTAAATGTTAGATTTGTGTGGATTGTTCCATCAATAATTTTTCTAATTAAGATACAAGTGTTATAAACATATAGTTGCGAAATATTCATTAATTTAGTCTCTTTAAAAATTTTGTGTGTTGGTGTCAAGTATGAATAGCGAAACAGTGTCTTTATAACCCTATTCTGCAATCTTTGCAGTTCCTGTAGCTTGGTTTTTCCGGCGCTGCCCCAAATTTCTATTAGATACAATAAATGTGATTTGACAAGTGAATTGTAAATACTGAAACGCAGTTTTTTGGGTATACATTGACTAATATTTCGTAGTGAACCAACAAGCGAGGAAATTTTATTTTTAATATAATCAATCTGTTTGTTCCATGTTAAACCACTTTCCATTCTAAGGCCGAGATACTTTTCATAAGTTTTTTTCTCTAATGGGATGTTATCTATAGTTAAAGGGTCATGCAGGGGAATTATTTTATTTTTCGCTTTGAAGATAATGTAACAAGTTTTCGTGATATTTACGGTTAGCAAATTATGTTGGAACCACTCAAACAGGATTTTTAAATCCTCTTGGGCTCGTGCAATAGCGTCATGAACATTTTTTTCAAAGTAAAACAGGCATGTATCATCTGCGTACAGTGTCAAATGGCCATTCAGTCCTAGCTCTGTAATATTATTTATATATATTAAAAATAATAATGGTCCCAATATGGATCCTTGTGGGACTCCATATGTGACGGGAAAAGCACTACTTTCAACATTATCTATCTTGACTACTTGGGATCTATTTGTTAGGTAAGATTTAAACATTTTAAGTGCATTGCCTTTTATTCCAACTTTTATTAATTTTTCTAATAGTAATTTATGACTTACTGTATCAAATGCCTTTTTTAAATCGATAAAGACACCTAAAACAATATTTTTATTATCAATATTATCTCTGATTTTTGTCATAAGATCAATAGTAGCTGCGGTAGTATTATTTTTAGCTCTAAATCCATATTGTCGCTCCGATATAAAATTAAAAGAGTCCAAGTAGTTTAACAGACGACGATGTAATATTTTTTCTAAGATTTTTGAGATAATTGGTAGCACAGAGATCGGACGGTAGTTTCCGGGGTCGGTTTTAAGTCCAGATTTATGGATCGGCGTCACCTTCGCAATCTTCAGGGTGTCTGGAAATTCTCCATCGACCATGAGTTTATTCAAACAATTTGCCAAACTTTTTGAGATTAGATTTTTTAAACATTTTATTACTTTTGTACTAACTTTATCTATACCGCTACTTGAATTTGGGTCGAGGTCATTAATAATTTTGGAAATCTCATCAACACTGCAAGGCTCTAAGGTTATAAGTTCTTTTCCTATATTGTTTTGGGTTGTATGAAGACATTGTGTTGTAGTGTCATGATATTTCTTTGGTATGCGGTCTGCCAGTATTGATCCTATGGTAGAAAAATACCTGTTAAAGATCTCGCAAATCTCATTTGGGTCAGTAACTAACTTAGAATCGACTAAAAGCTTTGAAGGACCAACATTTTGTTTTATTTTATTTTTAGCTAAATTATTTATAAGAGACCACGTTTTTTTAGAGTTTTTGGCACAGTCTGTAAATAGTTTATAGTAATATGAATTTTTCGAATCTTGGATTAATTTTGCAATGTTTTCTTTTGTTTTTTTAAATTGATTTTCTAATGACTCATTTTTCGGATCATTCTTGTGTTGTATCCATAGCTGATTTCTTTGGCTGATTCCGGTAATTATATTGTTGTTAACCCAATCTTTTTGAGGTGGATTCAAAACTTTTGTCTTCAATACTTTGTATTTTTCTAGGCTCTGCTTTATCTTTGCCTCTAATTCACTGTAGTTGTTTGACATGTCTTCTATTCCAGATGATTCCATCGCAGTATATAGGCTCTTGTAATCAATTATTTCGTAATGAAGGCGTAATTTGGGAGGAGGTTTCAGTTTGTTTATTTGTAGATAAATTTGCTTATGGTCAGTCATGGATGAATTGATAATAGTCATGCTGAAGTGTTCACCTTTTAAATTTGAGCTGGCGTGGTCTAGGATAGATTTCTTTGTACTGGAGTCTCTTGTGCAGTAGGTTTTATTGATTTTGTTTAGTATTTTATGGCCTGATTCATTTAGTATTTGTTTGTATTTTCTTAGTGTTTTGTTTTTTGTCAGAAGGTCGATGTTAAAATCTCCAAACACCATTGCTCTCTTCCGTTGCTGTAATTGTGTGTTATATACATCAAGAAACCTTTCAAGATTTGTGTTACCAGGGTTATAAACGACGCCAATATCTAGAGCAAATTTTTCAATCTGTACCCACAGGTAATTGTTTCCATCTAGATATATTGATTCAATAAGGTTATGTTTTAGGTCGTTATGTATATATGCTGACACTCCTCCGCCCCTCCTGTCCGTTCTATAATTGTAGTAGTGTGTATAATTATCTATCTGTAGTTGTAAAATTTGATTTTCATCCTGTATCCAAGTTTCCGTTAGCAAAATTATGTGTACTGTGGTTGATATAGATTTAATTATGCACTTAAGTTCATCTAGTTTTCCTCTTTTTAGTATACTTCGTATGTTTAGATATAGTAGTGATAAGCGTGATTTATCAGTTTTTATTTGTTGGTAATCGTTTACTATTTGATAGGTGATAGTGTCAGCCAGGGTATCATTTATTATTGGTCGTTGAAGTTTTTTGAAGCTTGTTTTATAATAGTTGGTACACCATTAATATACTTGATAGTTAAGTTACTTTCTCCAGATTCTGCCCGTTGCCTTAGTTCCTCTTTTATGGCTAGGAAATATTTGTGTTGGGCTGGTGTTTGGTCGGAGTAAATTTTAATGTTTTCAGGTATTTTTTCTTTATTGCGAAGTAGAAGCATTGGTGACTCTGGCGCGTCATAGCAGACTTTAATTCTTCGTGTGCTGCCAGCTTTGTACTTTCCGATACGAAAAATTTTATTCGGCTTTGGTATGGTTGCGCTTACTTTTGAGGTGATATTCAAAACATCAGATTCGTCTCTAAGAATTCTCTCTTGAGTATCTATAGAGGTCTGCTCAGGTATGCCTACTATTATTATATTATTTTCTCGTTTTTTGCGATCTTGAACTTCGCGAATAATTTGTTCATTCGCAGATAATTGACTCGTTTGGGTGGTTTGCGTGCTTAATTTCAATTTCCTATAGTCGGTCTCAAGCATCTTAATTTTGTCCTCACTGTTGGTAACCTTAATTTCAATCTGTGATATCTGACTTTTCATATTTCCATGGTCTGAGGCAATTATCGCCGTTGTAGATTTAATGTCTTGAATTTGTGCACTAATGTCTGCTGCATTAGAGGTAACTAAACTTTTTATTTGTTCATGCGATACCTTCAGTTCAGTCATCTCGTTTTTAACGGAGATAATAGTCTCATTCATTCTATTTATTATCTGCGTGTTTTGACTAGTGTAATTTTCTAATAGGGAGGTAATTCGTGATAAGTCATTCCTCATTAGCTTTACCTCATCGGAGCACGCGCATTCAGTAACAAAAGGTTGTTTACGTTTACGATAAGTGATCTGTGCCTCACTGAGCTCCTCATTTAATTTTGATAAATCTGGTTGTGAGCGGGTTTCCGCTAAATATTCGGTAGTGGCCTTTGAACATTTGGTTAAATGCTCTAGAGACGAGGCAGCCGTCTCCGGTGGAGATCGCCTCACACTCATTATTTAATAACGTTTACACTGTAGCCTTATTTACAATGATCAATCAATCAGTAATAATTTCGTATGAAGAGTTATTAAGTACGATTCACTATTATTATGTAGTCATGCACAATATCGTACACCGAACGCAGAGTCTCTGTGCGAGCGAGTCAAAAAATAGCAACCGCACTCGTTCCGCGGAGGTGAAGCGCGTCGTCCCGCTCGCTGGTCAGCGCCGAGCGCACTTACACTTTTTATAAAGTCACAAATTACACAAAACAGTTCACACCACAATAGTTATTATATGCTTCCCGTAGAAGTATCAGATTTGTGAATCACAAATTTTACGAATTTAGCAAAAACAAAATACACGTCTACTTTGGTTAGTGGTCGGTGACCAATGATTTACACTTATCTACAGCACATAAGGCGGTGCCTTATGTGCTGTAGATAAGTTCGCAGCTGTTCGTTCGTACGCGTATTACGATGCCGTGTGGTGACACGGCATCGTAATACGCGTACGAACGAACAGCACTATTAAAATTGAACGGCGTGCGCGCGCTTCGCTTGCGAAAACCGCACTGAATTTGATCCGCAAGCGGACCGAGACCGCTCGGCTGGGCGGTAGGCACTTATAGCGCGCAAGTACATGGAGTGACGGAGGCCTGACGACGCGACGTCTGCTTTGCACATAGCGCTCCGAACCGTTCCGAATAAAAACGAAATTACACGATGCACACATGTCATACCGTTTCGGTTGTTGCGGTGTGTGCTGTGTGCCACTCGAATTCGAAAAACAAAAGATTTAAGATAATTCCTAAGAGCGTTTTCACATTATCCGATCCGATATCGGTGTCGGACGCCGATCCGATATCCGGGTAAGTAAAATGTATGAAATAAGTACCTGTCTTTCATATTGTCCGGCCCAATATCGGATATCGGAGCATGGCATTTCATACATTTTACTTACCCCGATATCGGATCGGCGTCCGATACCGATATCGGATCGGATAATGTGAAAACGCTCTTACGTACCTTTGTTCTTTTCTCGGCAATGAAAAAAAAGACAAATTTTCATTTGTTTTCTTATTTTGACACCCTTCTACTGCACAATAATGCATGATCAGACACAACGCCCGTCTGGTCGCGCGCCGCGCTCGTGTACCTCACCTCACAGAGCGCTGTGGCGCCGCACTGAGTTTACCTTCCTATCGTCCGCGGACGCGGGCCACATGACCGGCGTGCTGTGCAGCAGCAGTTGCCCGGATCAGACACAACACCCGCCTCGCTCAATTGGGCAGTTGCCTGACCAGACAAAACATCTCTCTGGTCAGAAGATGCACTCTAAAGACTAAACAAAAAAAACTAGGTCTGTTGCCCGGACCAGATACTACATCTATCTCGCTCAATTGGGCAGTTGCCTGAACCAGACACAACACTCTTTTTGCTCAATTGGGCAGTTGCTCGGACCAGACACAAAACCTGTCTCGCTCAATTGGGCAGTTGCTCGGACCAGACACAACACCCGCCTCGCTCAATTGGGCAGTTGCCTGGACGAGACACAACACCCGTCTCGTTCAATTGGGCAGTTGCCCGACCAGACATAACAACTCTCTGGTCGGAAGATGCTCTCTAAAGACTAAACAAAAAAAACCTGGGCTGTTGCCCGGACCAGACACAACATCCATCTCGCTCAATTGGGCAGTTGCCCGAATCAGACACAACACCCGTTTCGCTCAATTGGGCAGTTGCTCGGACCAGACACAAAACCCGTCTCGTTCAATTGGGCAGTTGCCCGACCAGACATAACATAGCCGGTCGGAGTGGAGTGGAATTTCTGGATTCGGTCCCCACGCTCAAGGCCCGCGATAGAAGCTATGCAATAGCTTAAAAAAAAATTCAGTCGAATTGATAACCTCCTTCTTTTTTTGAAGTCGGTTAATAAAGCGTAGATATTATAGGTAGTCAACATACACGTCATACGAACGATATTATATAGGCCGCAGTAGACTGAACCAAACTCAGCCAGCTGCGCGCGGCGCTGTGACACGTCTAATTCGTCCCCCCGCACCGCAACCGGGGGTAACTTTATTCAGTGAGATGCACGATAGTTCTGAGTAAAAGGCGTGCGTGATAAAATACAAAAAGGCTTTTGGAAGAAGGGGTTTTACGAAAAAACCACTGCATCAATTAATTTCAAATAAAATTTATTAAATTCTTCGATAAATTTGCTGTGTTGGTACAGGCTTTGTTTTTGAAATTTGATGCTTCTTTTATTTCTAATTTACGCTCAAAGTTGTGTTAAAATTAGCCAAAAAAACGAAACTTTAGAAGCTCGTAACTTTTTATTGGCTTATTATTTTACAATTCTGCTTCCGTACAGACAAAATTAATAATGAGACAAAACGATATCATGTTTAACTTTGATGTACATGGTCAAATAGTGGAGTAAAACCCCCCCGAAGTTTGTATGGAAAAAATGTTGACTTGAGTCGCCTTATGGAAGAGTTAGGATGCGGTAGAACATTACTTATTTATTTATTAATTTACTTCAATCTTCATGTACAGTAGTGCTACATAGACGCAGGTGGTCATTTTCGCTATCTCTTCTGTATACACCTAACCTAATGGCGATGACGTCACATTTTAGTATAGGCATCCTTATTCTATTATTTGTCAGTTTCCCCTTCTACCAGATTTAAAAGGGTAACAGCTTGCTTGAAAGATTTTTTTTAATTATTTATATGTGCGGTTTTGAACAAAGTTACTATTTGATATAAACAATTTATTATTATTATTATTAATAGGCTCGCGTTTGACCACTAACTCCCCCGATGGTAAGCGATGACGTAGCCGACGATGAAGCACGCTTGACTTGAAGACCCCTATGTTGTAGCTATCAGGAAACAGACTCAATTTGAGTCAACTTCCAAAATACTTGAAACGCAACTACCGCGTACATAGTAATATCCCTCTAGGTGGCTAGACGTATCTCACCGCCTTCCTCCTTCCTGGGAAGACGAGGTGCAGTTGTCTTATTGTTTGCACCCCGTTGTGAACACCTGGAATCTACAATTAAGCGTCCTAAATTCACCCAGCGGTATATCATTTTGTCGGTGTCAGCACAGACACCCACACTATCTTATAATATACGTATTTATATAATATATCCCTTCCGATTTCGGGTTCAATGACTAATTTCTGTTATCTGTGCAAGTGTGGTTTGCGATCATGTGCTTCAATATGGTTGATTTAGCCTATGTTTAGAGTGAAAGTGCATGCATGGACAGTGTGGACACATTAAAATACCTTTATTGTAAAGGTATTGGACGTTCCTCGACGTTGGACCGACTTATTCCTGATGACCTCTCGCCTACTGTCGAAATCTTTCTTCCGATGGTCTTCAAAATTTTAGATATTCTATTTTATTAAGTCACCAACCAGGTATATACTTTACCGCCTTCTCCCAACGACTGGAGTCGCTTGAAAAGCGAGGCACTCGAAAACTCCAAAGTCTTGAGCATCGATGCAGTAAGTTGTGCTTTGGAATTGCACAATTTTGATTCCGCCAAAACCGTTTCATCATCGGACCACGGAGTTACGCGACTGGTTCATGACCATTCCATCATCGGACCACTAGACGTTCGGCGTTACGCCACCCATTCATGATAGACATCCCATCCATACAAACAAAGCGTTTTAGGAGTACGTTCATTGTGCGTACAGATAAGGAGTGGTATTCCCCGCCTGTGTCTATTTCCTCATAGCTACAACCTAGGGTTTTTTTAGTCAAGAGTGAATAGGTTACTTCTAGGCCAGCGTGTTAATGTAACACGCTGGCCTAGAAGTCATCAAGAACATCGCCTAGCATCAGGTGAGATATTGGTCAAACGCGAGGATATCCATAATAAAAAAGTATAGGTATTTTCACAATTTTACATTTTTACAAAAATGATTTATTTTTGTCAGTTCAGAAAAGACAATGAGTCAACAACAAACAAATTATGCGAGCCGTTATCTTGGATGTACAGTTGACGGCACGTCCAGGATAACAAATTTGATTTTGACAGCCGCTTTATTCCGCAGTAACAGGTAGCTGATCTTCATATTTCGTCATGGCCGTAGAAAAATGTCGGATTTGAAAATAATACGAACATCACCTTTTATCATATTTGGGTGATAAATAACAAAAATAAATAAATAAAAATAAACCTCACTAATCAAATATGTACAAAACTTCAACACTACACTTCTTCTTCTTCTTCCTGCCCTTATCCTATATTATTTGGGGTCGGCGCAACATGTTTTTCTCTTCCATTCTGTCTTGTCACTCGTCATGCTATCATGAACTCCCTTTTCTTACATATTCCAGTCTTCACACAATCCATCCATCTTTTCTTTGGTCTCCCTTCAACACTACAATGTATATCATAAAAACAATAAAAAATATTAGAAATGACTGCCCTGCCCTGTTAAATTCGACATTTGTTAGATCCGTCACTATTCTATGATCATGACGATTTCGTGTATCTACTATGGTTTGTTTTTTATACCCAGAGACTAAATTGACACATGTAATGTCAAATTTACCGTAGGAATGATGCCATTTCTTTTTTCTTGTAATGTCATTTTAGTCTCAGGGTTTAAAAAACAGACCATAGTATACGCTACTAGCTCGGTCAACGTACTAATAATCCGTGATGGAAACTGTATTCTAAGCTTTCAGTTCATTACAGTACGAAGAGCAGTGAGAAAGACACTATATTTGCTTTTGCTGGTTCCATCAAAGGCTTGAGACGGTTCCATGGAAGCATTACTTTATAGCATATTGGCATATTTGTTTAATTCTGTGTCAAAGGCTTTATACGGTTCCATTAACTTAGGAATCATATGAATGGTCCCTGAAGAGTCCTGCACTACGCTACCGCTAGTCGCAGACCTTATTTGATTCACTGAAGTGCATTGAAAATACGAGTATAACCTACTAATATTACAAACGTGAAAGTTTGTATATTTGGACATAAGGATGTTTTTTACTCTTTCACTGCTGAATGAATTTCAATAGGTAAGTAGTGACCGATACTTAAACAAGTGATTGTTCCTAACTTAAAAAAATCTGCTGTTCAGTACATTTAAGGTACGTTTGCCTACTAACTGGTCAAAATGTACTGAACTGCATTTTTTTTCGTGGTTACTGGTTTGGTCTCATAGTAAAAGTGGTTTGTTATCATGAATATAATCACGTGTTTAAGTATCGGTCACTAACTATATTACCAGTCACCCTAAATGTAACACAAACGCAATTTTTTAAAACTGTCTCGCTGTCTTCTTGTTCCAGGTAATCTCTGAAACGGCTGGACCGATTAGATCGGGAATTTTACTGACAAATACTTGATGTTAAGGTGTAAGTTAGTCTACTTTTATTATAGAAAAGAAAATAGAGTTCCACGCAATAAAGACATTTCTTGAAATTGTAACCAAAGGGCATTATTTATTTACGGTAGTAATATTGGGTGCACTAATGGCGGTCGTTGGTATTATATTTACCTATTATATCATGTATGAAGGCATATAATAGTCGCATTAAACCAAACGTTCGTGTTCAATGCCTCTCACGTCTGAAGACGACATCGTTAGGGTAGATTGGAACTTGAAAAGCTTTCTATACCACATGTGGACCAAATGATTCTTCTTCTTCTTCTGCCTGGCGTTAATCCCGGCCATTGCCAGGGTCCGCCTTCCGACTATGTTTTCTCCACTTTGCCCGATCTTTAACATCCTTCTCAGTGAGGCCATTGGCTCTCATGTCGGACTTGACGACGTCCAGCCAGCGCTTGCGAGGGCGACCACGGGACCTAGCCCCAAGGACAGCCATATCCATGCATCTCCGACCAACGTACTCCCTAGGGCGGCGCATGATGTGGCCATACCATCGCAGACGACACTCTTGCAGTTTTTCCCCCACGTCACGGACACCAAGACTACCTCGGATGAATGAGTTGCGTATGCGATCGGATCGCGTTACGCCGCTCATCCACCTCAGCATCTTCATCTCCGTGACGCGAAGCTCCTGGGTGTGTCTGCTTAGTGCTGGCCAACATTCGCCACCGTACAGGAGGACAGGCCGTATGATGCATTTATATATCTGCCCTTTGAGCCCCGGAGGCATTTTACGGTCACATAAAACGCCCGTTACCTCGCGCCATTTTGCCCATGCCGCGCCTATACGTGCTTGGACATCGTCATCCACGCTGCCAGACTCGTGCAGCACGGATCCAAGGTACCGGAACTTATCAGACTTAGCGATCAAATCCGACCCTATCCGGATAGTACTTGAATCCGTGCCACCACAGGACATGTACTCAGTCTTCGCCACATTTAGTCTCAGACCGCCGTTTTCCAGCGTGTCTTTCCAAATGTTGACCCTGCGCTCAAGATGGGCTTTGTTCTGGTTAACGAGGGCGATGTCATCGGCATACATCATTAGCCATGGAGGCTGATCCTGGATGTTTGCCGTAACTACATCAAGCACAACGTTAAACAAGAACGGGCTTAGAGCCGAACCTTGGTGAACGCCAACAGATATTGGAAAGACATTAGATTCGCCAACAGCGGTCCGGACAAAGGACACGGAATCGCGGTACATATCTCTGATAATGTCAACATAGGCCTCGGGAACACCCTTGAAGCGGAGCGCCCACCAGATAGCCTGCCGAGGTATACAGTCGAAGGCCTTCTGCAGGTCTAAAAAGGCCATATGCAGAGCTCTCCTTCTCTCTCTGTAAGCCTCAGACAGAGTCCGTAAGGCGAACACTGCATCCATGGTGCTGTTACCCGCCCGGAAGCCATATTGACACTCAGAGATAGTGCACTCGCTACGGAGCCTTGTGTCAATGATGCGCTCGAAGAGCTTCATGGTGTGGCACATGATCTTGATACCGCGGTAGTTACTGCAATCCTGTACGCTACCTTTGCCTTTGTGGACCGGGATAATCAGGCTTAGTCGCCACTGGTTTGGCATTTCCTTGGTGGTCAGGATGCGGTTATAAAGATCAGTCAGAAGGTCCACACCATGTGAGCCCATCGCCTTCCACACCTCAATTGGCACATTGTCAGGCCCAATCGATTTCCGGTTCTTCATGTGGCGAAGAGCAATGCGGGTTTCGTCGGGGGAAATAGGGGAAATAAGTCCGAGGTTAGGAGGCGGTTCGGGAGGGAGGTTGTGGGGATGCTGTTTATTAGACAGCTCCGAGAAGTATGTACACCATCTCTCCTTAACAGAAGGAGCATCATAGAGCAGCTTACCCTGGGCGTCCCTTACACAAAGACATTTGCTAATGTCCCGTGTAGCTTTTTCCCGGGCACGCGCCAGCTTAAAAATAAGCTTCTGCCCCTCCGCAGTTTCCAGCTTGTCGTACAAGGGCGACAGACTTTTGCTGCGGGCTCTGGCTACAGCTTTTTTACAAGCGCGCTTAGCCGCTCCATATGCCTCCCTGTCTTCCGGAGAGTTGGTCCCTTGCCACTGTTTAAATAAACCCCTCTTCTTCCGAGTCGCCTCCTGAACCCCGTCATCCCACCACCACGTCTCCTTGTCCATGACGCGGCCACCACGAGAAGTGCCAAGGACGCGCTTACCCGCAGTGGTGATTGCTGAATGGATCCTACTCCAGATCTCTTGAACGGACTCATGCGGAGCACTCACCTCAAGATGCTCGACCTCCGCAATAAAGTCCGACTGTTTAGAGCCATTAAGCAACCACCACTTAGTGCGGGGTTCGCGTTTCTCAACAACTTTCTTCCTTGGCACGACCGCAAAGTCCAGGACAAGAAGGCGGTGTTGAGCCGTTAGGCTTTCGCCAGGGATGACTTTGCAGTTGGTAACCTTGCCAATGTGGCACCGTCGCACCAACAGGTAATCTATCTGGGTTGAGTAGGCACCACTACGGTACGTAATAAAATGGTGGGGCTTCTTCTGAAAGAACGTATTCGCGATGGCAAGGTCCGATACGGCGCAGGTCCTGAGTATACTGACTCCCTCTGCATTTAGTTGGCCGTATCCAAAACCACCGTGAACACGTCCGTGCTCTCCAGCAAACTGACCTACGTGACCGTTGAGGTCCCCCCCAACCAAAACATCTTCGGAATTCGGAATAGCGCGCAATACGTCTTCGAACTCATTCCAGAAGGTCTCCTTTTCAGACTCACAGCAACCAGTTTGAGGAGCGTAGGCACTGATTAGGTTCGTAACTGATCCTTCGATCAGCACCCTAACTCGTATCAACCGGTCGCTGTATCGGTCTACTTCAAGAAGGCCATCCTGAAGGTCCTTAGACAGCACTACGGCCACTCCGTTCCGTCCCGATGGTGATCCGGCGTACACTAGCCGGTACCCCTGCCCGATGTCACGGGACTTATTCCCCTTCCAGCGCGTCTCCTGAAGGAAGGCGCACTGGACCCGACGCTTCGCAAGTACGTCCGCGAGTTCCCTGCAACGTCCGGTTAGAGAGCCAATGTTCCAGGTGGCAAAGCGGAACTTCCTTTTGGGTACTAACCTCTTTAACCGTGCCCGTACTTGACACGGTAGCCCTAACCCACTTGTCACAGGTTTAGGGCGATGTGCCTGCGCGTCGTTATGCGGCGACGCCCTAGCACGAGTACCCAAATATGTATTCCTATCCATAAATATTTGACTGAGGTTGGTTTTACGTGAGGCGACCAGCCGTCTGACCCCCACAACCCTACGAGAGGGAAACCAGGTTTGCCAGAGCCTTGTCCGTTGAACAGCAGGATGCACCGCTAGCAGGTAAGGTTGGCTTGGGTCCTTCAGATGTTAATGGACCCCATACACCCCTTAATGGACCCCATACACCCCTAATATTACAAACGTGAAAGTTTGTATATTTGGACATAAGGATGTTTTTTACTCTTTCACTGCTGAATGAATTTCAATAGGTAAGTAGTGACCGATACTTAAACAAGTGATTGTTCCTAACTTAAAAAAATCTGCTGTTCAGTACATTTAAGGTACGTTTGCCTACTAACTGGTCAAAATGTACTGAACTGCATTTTTTTTCGTGGTTACTGGTTTGGTCTCATAGTAAAAGTGGTTTGTTATCATGAATATAATCACGTGTTTAAGTATCGGTCACTAACTATATTACCAGTCACCCTAAATGTAACACAAACGCAATTTTTTAAAACTGTCTCGCTGTCTTCTTGTTCCAGGTAATCTCTGAAACGGCTGGACCGATTAGATCGGGAATTTTACTGACAAATACTTGATGTTAAGGTGTAAGTTAGTCTACTTTTATTATAGAAAAGAAAATAGAGTTCCACGCAATAAAGACATTTCTTGAAATTGTAACCAAAGGGCATTATTTATTTACGGTAGTAATATTGGGTGCACTAATGGCGGTCGTTGGTATTATATTTACCTATTATATCATGTATGAAGGCATATAATAGTCGCATTAAACCAAACGTTCGTGTTCAATGCCTCTCACGTCTGAAGACGACATCGTTAGGGTAGATTGGAACTTGAAAAGCTTTCTATACCACATGTGGACCAAATGATTGGGAGGCTTTATACTGTGCACTTAAACGAAGACTTATTTATACAAAATCCAATTTAAACAGTAATCCGTCAGTAAGAGGAACGTATGTATTTTTTCTTTAATTCATGAATCCTCGACCGGTCCTATGAGACCGCGCTGTTATTGTTTTACTATTGTGTCTCGTTTTGTGGGTATGTGATAGGTTAATGTGGTTCAGATATGTTATTTGAGCTACGTGCTGAAAAATGTGGTTTACACGGAACTCATTGCGCGAGATTGACTCGCTCTTTGTCAAGCTTTATTTAATAAAAAGCCCATATACAGGAAAAGTTTTTAACCACTGCGTAATTTTTTTTGGTGGCTCAGTGTAAGTAATAGAACACTAGTCGACTTCAAGGTTAAGCAACGCTTGCCTAGGTTGGTCTGTGGATGGGTGACCATCTTAACATAATGAGTTCGTGCCTCGGAAAGCATAGGCTGCCTACCAAACCTCCACAACCCAATAACACCCATCCACAGACCAACCTTGGCAAGCGTTGCTTAACTTTGAAGATCGATCTGTGTTCTATTACTTACACTGAGCTACCAAAAAAAATTACGCAGTGGTTAAAAACTTTTCCTGTATAATCGATTTGATTAAACGCTCACTCCCTGGAAACTAACATAATTTGAATTATTATTTTTGACATTATTTTCACTCATATTATGTTAAAGTTGTTTTATTTTTTTTAAATGATTTTTGTAATTTTGCAATTTTTTGAATGCCTGTAATTTATATGTGTGGTGTATACTGTTAGTTTAAATTTGCAATAAATAAATAAACATCCTTCCAATAAAAATATTGAAGCATGTTATACATATTTTCCTGTATTATTAAAGTAAGAATAACATGATACTTCCACAGTCATCATTTTCCAGTTTATTCTCCTTTAATTACTAACTTTTGAGACCAGCCACATGAAGCGGAAACCATTATATTCAAATACTACCTATGTTCAAATACGAGTTAAGCCTCAATTTTCATAGTAAAACAAATAAAAAACTAACAACATTCCTCCCTTTGAAGAGTACCAGAATGAATGCATAATATTATTTTTAAAAAAGTCGTTTTCCCATGTCTTCAATTTCTAATATTTAGGGTTCTGTACCCAAAGGATTAAACAGAACCCTATTACTAAAACTCCGTAATTCAGAAAGTCCGTCTGTCTGTCTGTCTGACCGTCCGTCTGTTACCAGGATGTATCTCATAAACCGTGATAGTTAGACAGTTAAAACATTTCACAGCTGATGTATTTCTGTTGCCGCTATAACAATAATAAACAGAACAAAATAAATATTTTTGCCGTTTTATATACATACATAATTATAATGGTACGAAACCCGAAACCCCGTTTTTTATTTTAATTAAAGCGTAGTTTTAAGAACTACAGATATTCCTCACATTGTTGGCATTCAAAATTAATTTACAATCAACAAAACAATTTTTCTCCTGTCGAATCCAATATAACGCGAGATACAATTCGTTCCTTTTATCTTATCTGAAATAAGTCAACAACCCGAACAATCTTCTTCTCAATGAATGGAAGTATTGAGTACCTACAAATGATTTGTGATTGTTAAACCAACAACAAAGTGATAAAATTATTCAATGAATCACTTTTTGTTTGACAGTCCTACATGATCTGATAGATATCGTTACGCCCGTTTTCAATAAGCTATCTATTTACAGCTGCTGCAGCTACTAAAGATAAACAAATCCTTCCTTTTGCCCTTACTTGCTTTCCTATAACCTACCGACGGATAGCATTTTCTACCAAATGTTGTGGATTGATAGATAGAAACTTACTATTTATCGGGGATAGCTATCTATCTATGAACTGCGGTAGGTTATAGAAAACTGGCGTTAGTGTTCACTGTACTCTCTTAACAAAGTTAATTAAGGGCCCTCGCCCACAGCGACTGTTTGTAGCGCAACTGTCGCGCGTTTCGTACACCCACGACAGCAACGCTACTAACGCGTGTTAGTCGCATTTGCAATGCGCTACAGAAGCGATGCTAACGCGCCACTAACGCGCTACAGCATTGCGACTATAGCGATGCAAACGCGCGACCAGACAGCAACCAGACTTGTCAGACGACATCGAGGAGAAGACGGAGGGAGGGTGACACATGAATGAAAAACAATACTAATACAAACAAATCTACATATAAAATCTGAATGTTTGTGCTGTATCGCGTTTGTATAAGTAAAAGTTAAACAATAAAAGTACTCGTATATGTAAAACTTCAAATAATTTAGGACAGTGTTTCCCAAACCTTGTTCTGTCATAACCCGGTAATTTTTATACATACATACCCTTCGTGAGCCACTTAATACTTTTAAACCCAAGCTGGTCCCGTTAGGTAATTTATAATAATACACATTTAATTGTATTCATAGTATTTTTTTAATAATTTTAGTATCTGCCCTTTAGTCACTAAACTTCAATGCGAAGTATAGATGTCCTGCTTATTTTTTACTCAAGAATCAAAGTTCGCGGAAAATGAAGAAAGTTTTATCCTAAGGTCTGGTAAAACTTCAAGTCGGTGCAACTCGGTATTTTATTTTCATGACACGGTACCGGGTAGCGACCCTGCAAATAAGAAGCGCTGCATTAAAAGACAAAATGTTCCCCAAAATTTTCCTCTTTCGTCCCGCAACTTGTCCCCCAACATTTTACAACACATTAACATGGCGCGGGACGTATTGTTGCCTGGACAATTTGACAGCGTTGCGCGTCATGTTGGGGACACTTTAGTCCCTAATTTATCTAAGGATTTTTTTCCTGATTTTTGTGCGAAATCATCCAATGACTTCTCCCGCTGTTAGGCGAAGTGAGAGGGACAGACTTTTACTGACTAAAACCCACACCTGTTCCTTATTGGCCTTCGTCACCACACGGCCCTAGTAGGCTTCGAGCCTGCTGGGCTCCTACGGTTTGCTGACATATCTTTGAGGCGTAGAACACTACGTGCCATCTACGTCTTGACCTCAGTCCATCTAAGTGACGTCATTGAATCGACGTGGTGGTCATTAGCGATAATATCGCTTGCTTAAGTGCTTGTACTGCGATGTGCCTAGGGCCTAGACGTACATACCAGATACGTAAACTTTATATTCAAAGAGCATGGGAATGTAAACAAGACTAGTGTTTCAACCACTAAATATTAAGGTGGGCGCGACGTTAGAATTATCCATACAAACGTAATACCAAAATCATTTGAAATTTAAGCATATTTACACCATAATATGATGTTATTCGGATTCAGACAATAATTATCTAGGTTCCTACATCGTCTTTTTGTTGAAAAACTTACCCCAAACGAAATTTAAGCGAATTTAAATTTGCACATTTTCACAGCTAAAATGTCATGTTTTTATTTGGTTTTTTCTATATTATAAACAACAATATTTCAAAATATCTTTCCGTAGGAACACAGATATTATTATCAAGTTATAAATACTCGAAACAATATTGGAAATACATTAATTTTTCATTCATCATTTTTGGTATTACGGAACCTCTCCCAAATTTCCAATAGTTTGTATTGCTATCACAGCAAGCAACTGTCAGTGTGCGGATGATGACTGTACTTCAGTCGGTGTGTCCAAGAATGGTTTATACTATCTGGATTGCTTCCATCAACCTCAAAAACGTATTTTTTTGCGTCTCAACTCGAGATAGCGCGCGGTCTCCGCAGGCCTCTTAAGACATTATTTAATTAGTTTTTAAATGGTCTTTGTTAGGTTGGGCCCTTGTACTATTTAAATATATCGTGTTATTGAAATCTAGATCTTAATTTACAATAGATTAGAATGGCTTATTATGCCTTTTTTTGAGGTAAAGCGAAAGGGGGGGGGATTATCATACTTTTTCTGACTAAAACCCACGTGTTTTTCTTCGGTTCTCATTGCGTTCTAACACTCTCGAACAATCCTGCAAACACTCTTATAGTAGCCGGTAATGCGTTGAGCTTAAAATGTAAAAAAAAATGTGGATATACATACAAGCAAATAACTTAAAATAAATAATAATCAAAACCGACCACTGCATAAAATCACGGAAACAAGATTACATAGAATATACTCGTAATATGACTAGAAACATATTGAAAGAAATGAAAAAAAGTATTTTTAATCAGTCAGCTCGCGAACGCTAAGTACATACGAGTAGGTACATAATTCGTAATTAGCTTCCGTCTAAGTAAGTCTTATAGGGATATACTTATCAAACAATATCAAAGCAACAAATTTTATGTATTAAGAATGTACTACTGTGTTTGTGTCTACTATCTACCACCATCATACCTATCAACAACAATCGTTGGTATTGTAGGTATGTATGTAGAGCGTTTGTAAGTTTGTACATGTGTGTTTTGTTTGTCAAAGATTTAAGTATTAATGATTCAAAGCGTTTCATTTCAAATAAATAATTACAGGTACTTTTGAAAATGTAAGGAATAGTATATTCCAAAGCATAGATCTCTATGGAGAGGGATGTACAAGAAACTCCGTGGACATTCGTTTCAATCATGTTATTGTGATTGCCTGTCACTTACTCCGAATTAATAACAAAATATTAGGTACAGTACGGCAACTGCAAATGGCATTAATTTTTTTTAAATCTTTATTTTTTAAGTGATCGAAGTTTTTGTACGAGTTTTCAAGCGCCAAAATTCGCAGAGCCTAACTTCAGACTCGACAATTTATAACGGTCGTACTGTATATTATCTTTAAACATCACACATGGCGCCATGACTCATGATCCACTTTGTAACTCATAAATTGTCCTTTGAATGACAAAGGAACAAAAAGCAAGGGCCAAAAAAGTAATAAAACATCTGGTAAACATAAAACAAACGTAGACGAAACCATTAAGGATTCGTACAAAAAAGATCATAAAGCAATTCTGGAAGGTACGAGACAATGGTGAAATACCACGTGTGGTGAAAGGCGGGGCCGGCGGTGAGATGGCTCGACCACGAGGGCACTTGGTTTTAGACCGGTGTAGAAGTCAGATGCTCTGGAGCAGCGAGTTAGACTAGCTGACTTGGTAGATACCATAGGGCTTTGTCCCTTGTGATACAGTATTAGATACTCGTACATACAATGGACTAAGTCCAGTTTAAGTTTGGGAATCATCATAATTACTTTTTTCGCTCTTGGGTAGAGCTCCCAGGGCGTATCAGACTTTTAATGACTACGGTTCTTCCACCCCGCATCCCGTTCTTTCTTTGCCTTTGTTTCAGGGTCCCGTCCCGTGTTTTCCTTTCGGAAGCCCACCCATAGCCCCAGAGGCTTCGACAATATTAAAATAAACGCAGCTAAGAGATGAGGATCACCAGTCTGAACTGGCATAGTTCAGAGTAATTGTAGTTTACACAACTACCTAAGTACTTAATTTAATTAAAAGATATTGTGACTTGTAAACTTAATTTTTACCAGTAAATATGTTTATATTATCTTTTTATCTGTTTACCAATGCATATGCGTGCCCGCAATGACACATGGCTCTAAAACGTGATCGCTTACAAATGGGCCTCCTCAGAAGGTTTAAAATAACCCCAAGGGCAATGGAAATGGCTATGCTCGGAGTTTCCTTGCGTAATTATATCAGAAATGAAGGTATCAGCACGAGAACCGAGGTAGCCGACGTTGCCCGAAGAATCGCCAAACGGCCAGTTACATTGGGCAGGGCACGTCACTCGCAGAACGCACTGCAGTGGCAACCATGCATCGGAAAACTCAGCGTTGGAAAGCCTCCCACAACGTGGACCGATGACCTGGTGAGAGTCGCGGGAATGCGACGGATGCGAGACGCACAGGACTGTTCGTTGTGGTGACAATTAAGTTCCCCCAAAAATAAAATAAAAATACTGGAAGTAGAACCTATACTCCTTTCGCATAATCTTTTTGCTTTCTTACAGGCAAAGCTGCTGATGGCAGAAGCCTATATTGCTATTATCACAGCTATTATATTTTAGGATTATTTAAAGGCATACTTTCGCTTTTTATATTAATTTAACTGCCTTTTTTTAAGTAAAAGAAATTTTCGCACGCACTTTCGTCTTTACAATATTTAACAATGTGGTTCACACTTAATGCTTATACCATCTCATCATCATCATCTGCATAGCCTTTCCCCATTTATATTGGGGTCGGCTTCCATTCAAGCCGGGTTTAGCTAAATACCAGTATTTTACGAGAAGCGGCTGCCTACCAGACCTCCACAAGCCATTAACTGGGGTATTACGGTACTTCATGGCAAGACTGGTGTCAGATTTACCGGCTTCTGACTATCCGTAACGACTGCCAAAGATCTACAAATGACAGCCGGGACCTACGGCTTAACGTGCTTTCCGAGGCACGGAGGAAACTCGGTATGTTAAAATGGTCACCTATCCACAGACCAACTTTGGCAAGCGTTGCTTAACCTTCAAGGTCCACTCGTGCGGCTGTTATTATCCGCACGTGCTATAATGCTTCTACTGAAAATAAACTTCTTTCAATGTATTTACTGATATTTTCAGACAAGTCTGCGATTAATCAATCATCTTATTCATGATGAGTTTATTATTGTACTCTAACTTCACGAGAAAAGAAAGGTGCATTTTAAAAATGATGATGGTATAAAAAAGATGATCTGAAAATCCACTTCAAATGTTTAGTTTCAAGTACTTTTATGTATATAGAAAAAGGTATGATTTTAGCAACGAGCTAGTAATTTAGTAAATGTAAGTATTTTCAATATGTATTTATAATCGAATAAGTTAAGTATATATAATCGTATAAGTTTCTATATAGTAGATCTGTCTGTCACTTGAATCGCCAATTCATATCAAAACACTAACTTAAATATGAGTTCATAATTACTTGGAAATAATATTAGTCATCAAATAATCTTCCTCGTAGTATTTTTTGTATGGGTTTTTTTTAATACATTTCTACGAAAACTCACTCTTATCACAGTTCGATTAGGTTCAACATGCCACGATATTACAACAAGGGTTTTTCTTCTTTCTGATTACATCACGGAAAACGGTATTTTTTTTAAACAAATCATATCTTAAATGTTTATGTTTAATAAAAAATTATATTATGTTTATGAACAGAATATCATGAATAAACACGATTGTTTACACAATAATTTGTTATACTCGATGCTTTGTACCAACAAATTAACATCTATCTGTGTTTCTTATCTAAATTCACGAATCTATCTATCTATCTGCCTAGCCTTTTCCCAACTATATTGGGGTGGGCTTCCAGTCAAGCCGGATTTAGCTGAATACCAGTATTTTACGAGGAGCGGCTGCCTACCAGACCTACACAATCCATTAACTGGGGTAACACGGTACTTACTACGGCAAGACTGGAGTCAGATTTACTGGCTTCTGACTATCCGTAACGACTGCCAAAGAACTACAAATGACAGCCGGGACCTACGGCTGTCGAATACAAATCTAAATTCACTCATTCAAATCAAACTTGTAAGGTAACGAGAAAAAATATACTACCATTGATATCGTAAAAAACCGGGCAAGTGCGAGTCGGACTCGCGCACTGAGGGTTTCGTACCAACCTACCTATAAAAACAGTTTAATTCTCGAATCGACTCTTGAAGACTTTTCAATTTTTTTTTCTTGTGACGTAACTAAAAATTTTCAGTTTTCAGACTTTTCCCGATATTAGTGCTATAATACTTTGCTTCGTGCCAAATTTCAAGATTCTAGGTCAACGGGAAGCACCCTATGAGTTTTGATTCCTTTGACAGTGTCGAAATGTACGTTTTTTGCAACATAAACGGGCGTATCTTTTTTTCCCGTCAACTTACAAGTTTGATTTTTGCACAACTTCAAGGGACCGCGGATTTCAATATATGGTTTTAATTTCAACTTGATACCTTCACGCGTTCCTGAGAAAAAGGGTCTTGACAGACGGACGGACGGACAGACGGACAACAAAGTGATCCTATAAGGGTTCCGTTTTTTCCTTTTGAGGTACGGAACCCTAAAAACGTACATTTCAACACTCTCAAAGGAATCTAAATTCATAGAGCATTTTCCGTTGACCTAGAATCCTGAAATTTGGATAAAGCGAGGTCACATAACGCAATTATAGGAAAAACTCAGAAAACTGAAAATTTATAGTTGCGCTATGAGAAAAATAAATACGATTCGGAAAAATCTCCAAGACTCGATTCGGGAATTTAATTGTTTTCACAAGTTGGTACGGAACCCTTAGTGCGCGAGTCTGACTCGCCCTTGCCCGGTTTTTTTTTAAATATTAGGATGTACAACGGCTTGATACCTGTACTTCTCTTTCAACCTGCAAAGGTAAAGCGCGGGAAAAACGCAAATTAAAATTAATTTTTTTAAGAGAATTCTCAAGATGCTACGCCACCAGATATTGTGGCAAAAATACTTGCCTAATAAATAATAGCCTACTATTATCTAAATCAAAACTAAAATGTACGGCAACTTTGGAAAATTTCCTTCAGAACCCAGAAAGTAAAGAAAAATGCAGAGAACGTATTTTAGTACTTTGTAAGTATTTTGAAAAACGTCTATCGTCTGTTTTTTTATACCCTGAGACTAATCTGACACAAGTAAGTCAAATTTACTATAGGAATGAGTTCTTTTGTGTTAAAATATCATTTTAGTCTCAGGTTTTAAAAAACAGACGATACGTGGAAATTAGTCAATGCACTTCACTCAAAACACCTTTGCTTTGCCTGTGTGGTTCGGGTGAATTTCACCTCGGTTGCAATGATAAGGTTTCTGCACTTGTATCAAAATGTACTATTGTTTAATTACCTCAACATATTATTATTGCTTTAGTGACAATTTGAGTTCATTTCAACAGACACGCCTGGGTTATAGCAGCACTGAATTTGATCAAATTGGCATCGCCCCATTTAGTGACTGCCTCCAAGGACCAATTCAAGCGCTCAACCATAGCCACTCGGAGAAACTGGATCCTACTGTGACCCACTAGTTCGTGGACTGGATAATTATGTATCTTTCAGTAACAGTGCATAACCAAAGGTTATGACCGGGCTTAAGCAGATCATTAATGTGCAGCAAGAACAAAGTCGCCGAGAGCACTGACCCCTGACCTGGACCCGGCATTAATGGCCATTTGACCGGACGAGCAGCCATCGATGACCACTCCAATGGATCGGTCACTCAGGAAGCCTGCAATCAAAGCACACAATCCAGCAGGTAAACCGAAAGAAGGAAGCTTACTAATAAGGCTTTCGTGCCAGACCCTATCGAAAGCCTTCGAGATATCGAGAGAGACGGCAAGCGCTTCCCCATGCTTCTCGATGGCCTCACTCCAGATACGGATGGCATACGCTAGAAGATCACCACTTGACCAATTTCGGTGAAAGCCGTATTGATGGTCCCTTAAGATGTCATAAGTTTTTAGGTATGCCAGGAGCCTAGTGTTGACACGTTTTACACGGTCTATAGTCTTACAGAACAATACATACTTCTTAATCATTTATTTCAATTAATAATTATTCAAATCCTTACATACCTATGAGTAATTATTAAACATTTGTACTACTAATCAGTCAAATCGTTGCCTATGGTTTGGTAATGTTTATCTCAACATTTACCGTGTCTTTGAGGTAAATCCTAAGATTTACCAAGTGAATGGTAGTAAAAGTTCGAAATAAACGATGATCATAGAACGGTTTGGACTTTTACCATTAAGAGTTGGTAAATCTTAGGATTTACTGGAAATTCTTAGGATTTAGTGCTCCACGCTATTTTGTTTGTTTTTTTCAGTGTATAACTTTAATGGAATATTATTCCGAAAATTTTTAGTTAAATGTCTATAATGTGAAAAAAAGTTCCACTTTTACCGTGGTTTCATAAAAACCACACAATGCTTTTTTTCGTTTTTTAAAACTAGCCCTACAAAACAATATTAGGGTCGTGAAAGTTTGTATGGGGAGATCTTATTCCTTGTGTAAAATTGGCAAAAACTCTGATCCAAATGTATAATAAAAACTGTCATTATTAGTTTTTCAACACTGCTGTCAAAATACCGTTGAAACGGTGTTAGTTTTTATAAAAACATTCTCGCGAATGAAGATGCGCGCGAAGTGCTAGTGACTAATATTATATATTTTGTAAATAGAGCATAAATCTTTATACTAAACCTAACCATGTACTTATTATACAAAAACACAAAATACACTTAGGTGTCGAAGTACTTCTCCTCATCGTTGTCATTCGGAAATGTGCCTTGAAGGCTGACAACATTGCCACGATGAATGGCAATGCAATTTTTTGGGCTAAGAACAAGCCAGCCCTCTGGTCACGCAGTGTTGACCAGTTGGCGTGAAATTTCTTTGAAGAATAATAAATAGGGAGTAAATAACTGATTAGTTACAAATCTAAACCTTGATGAAACCTTTAAAAAATCGTACCTACAAGTATATCTGTTTAATCAGTCAGAATCTTGATAGATATGTTAACAACAAACAAAGTCTAATGTACCTCACTTACCTTTCATTTTCATTCAATATCGACTCCTCCGTGGGCCCGTCTTTCTTCTTATCAACAAAGATACTCGTAGTATTTACTTTTATCGTACCAATTATGCTTTGTTTATATTTATTTTGGAACTTTTCCAATTTTTGAGTTATTTTACCATTTAGTTGTGTTTTACTGTTTGGGTAAACCAAGATTTTAGGCTGTTAAAATGTAGAACAATCTTTGTTTAAAAAGCTGGCAAAGTTTAATAAATTCTATCAGATTTTAATTTTTATTTACTTTCACAAATTGGCAAAATTCTAATATCTTTCATTGAGATACTGGAACAAATAGTATACATCATTCAGTATCGATAACAGATTTTCTAATAAGCCTGAATGTCAAATCAATTTACTGAAAATGTACTAGCATTAATTACCTAGAAGAGTTTTTGCTCTTGATTGGCATACAATATGATTTGGAATACTTATAACTATTGTATACTTTTCAAATTGAAAATCAGAAAATATCCCCAAAAATTCCGCTTGTTAAACTTAATACATTATTTGCGAAAACTGTACCTAATAATAAATCAGCTGTAACAAACTAAAAATATCACTTCACGCAAAAACGTATAATACTTCGACTGTCGCCAAGTTTTTCAGTACTACGTACGCGGAAAATTGGCGCGCTTTTCCTCAAATCTGAAAACCGTCTGGCGCGCCCGACGGCCGAACCGCAACTGAAAGCCTGAAAACGATAAACATCACACCTTATCTCGATCTTATTAGCGAGATCGTTCTAACAGATAACTCGGTTTTAGGGAAAAATCTGTACATTGTATGATAGATTTTTCGTAAAGGTAGTTGTTTGTTTTGTTGGTTAGATGCTTGCATAGTCACGTCTATAATGGTGAAGGTATCTCAATTGTCATTTTTAAAATATTATTATTACATATAGATTTTTTAAAGGTGATCATCAAAATGACTTGTTGAATGAGTTTGAGCGGAGCCTGTCAGAATTCTACTGACTAAAACCCACTCTTGTTCATTCTTTGCCCTAATTCCAGGGTTCCGGGCTCATTATTATTAGATACTAGCTTTAGCCCGCAGCTTCGCCCGCGTACATAAAATATAGCCTATGTCACTCAGGAATACAGCAGCTTTCTATTGGTGAAAAAAGCAATCGAACGAGTACTTCCACAGATTACCTCATACAAACAAAAAAACAAAGTTTACCTCTTTATTATATTAGTGTAGATTATAGATAGGTTCGCATTTGACCACTATCTCACATGACGGTAAGCGATGATGTGGCCGATGATGGAGCACGCTTACCTAAAAGTAACCTATTCACCCTTGACTTACACGTATGTAAGTTGTTGATAACTGTGTTGATAACTCTCGGGAAACACAGACTCCAGCAGGGAATTCCGCTCCTTAGCTGTACGCACAATAAATATGTTTTTAAATTAAAAGTTTTAATTTCGGGACCAATTTTTTAGAATATTTATATAAATTTTGTTTATTAGCTAACATCGATTTAGGTAAATACCTATTTGCAAAGATTTTTACAAACAATTTTTAGACAAATTTAAGATAAAAAGACATGCCAAGATGGCTTACATTTAGTTAATTACCTAAACTGATAGAGTACCTATAGTGGAGGCTGTTATGCAACCGGTAGTACTTACCTTTGTAAGTGTGTTTGTAAGTGTTTTTAAACGGCTTGACCAATTTGGATGTAATTTTGTGTGTAGGTATAATTGAGTGAGTTTCTAGATGGTTTAAAAATATGCTAGGATCCGGTAAGAAGCGATCCATCAGAATCTTATTTTTTTTTCTGGCAATACAATAACTTTTGTGAGGGCAGGGAAATAATAAGTCAAGCTACACCTTTCTTTACTGGGCACATCAAACTTCTCATTTATCATTACTAAGAAATGGGAATATGCGATAACCTCTAATAAACTCATTCGTACTCATCTCATCATCTCATCTGCCTTGCCTTTTCCCAACTATATTGGGGTCGGCTTCCAGTCAAGCCAGATTTAGCTGAATACCAGTATTTTACGAGGAGCGGCTGCCTACCAGACCTCCACAACCCATTAACTGGGGTAACACGGTATTTCATGGCAAGACTGGAGTCAGATTTACTGGCTTCTGACTATCCGTAACGACTGCCAAAGATCTCCAAATGACAGCCGGGACCAACGGCTTAACGTGCTTTCCGAGGCACGGAGGAAACTCGTTATGTTAAGATGGTCACCCATCCACAGACCAACCTAGGCAAGCGTTGCTTAACCTTGAAAATCGACCTGTGCGGCTGTTATTATCTAGCCACGAGCTCCTCAAACTCATTCGTACTGTGACTTACTTACTTGACTTAAGGTCCTAAATCCCCTAGCTGGGGCAGAGGGCGTCCACAGTAGTCACCCAACGCGAGCGGTCTTGCGCTTTATGCTTAACCTCGCTCCACGTCAGTCCGATGTCTTTCGCTTCAGCCAAAACGGTGCGACGCCAGGTCTGCCGAGGACGGCCACGCTTCCGTTTCCCTTGGGGATTCCAGTCCAGTGCCTGTTTAGGTATATGATTGGAATCCCTCCTAAGCGTGTGACCAATCCAACTCCACTTGCGACGCTTGATCTGGTGGTCGATCGGGCTTTCGCGGCATTTCTCCAACAGCTCTACGTTAGAGATGGTCTCGGGCCAGTAAATTCCGAGGATACGGCGAAGGCATCGATTCACGAAAACCTGGATTTGTCGTGAGATCTCCTTTGTCACCTTCCACGTTTCGCACCCGTAAAGCAGCACGGATTTGACGTTTGACCTGAAGATTTTTAGCTTAACTCTTCGAGTCAATTTCCGTGATTGCCAAACCGGTCTCAGCTGTGCAAAGGTACCGCGGGCTTTGGCGATTCTAGAAGCGACGTCTTCTTCAGTTCCACCAGTTTCCGCCACGACGCTTCCGAGGTACGTGAATTTCTGGACGCGTTCCACTGCCTCAGTGCCGATTAGCAGCGGCGCAGCATTAATCACCCCTGTACGCATTTCCTGGGTCTTCCGCGAGTTAATTTTAAGCCCAGTTTTCGCTGCCTCCTGACGCAGGTCGTTCAATTTTGCTTGCATGTCGGCGTGCGTATGACTTAGCAGGCATAGGTCATCGGCGTAGTCCAAGTCTTCTAAAACGCTGGACAATCCCCATTCTATCCCGCGGCGCCTCTCATTGAAGATGCGAAGCAAAATTCCGTCAAGAACGACTATAAAGAGAAGAGGCGAGAGGAGGCAACCCTGACGAACACCCGCGTGCACTGCGATGTCCTCCGAGATGAGACCGTCGTGAACCACTCTGCAGGAATATTTCCGATATATGCTCTGTAATAAGCGGACCAATTTTGGTGGCACTCCCATTTCCAGCAGGCGAGACCAAATGCTGGACCACTTCAACGTATCGAAGGCTTTTTCAAAGTCCACAAAAGTGAGATATATCTCCCTTTGCCATTCTGATGCCTGTTCAAGAATTATACGTAGAGTGTTAATTTGATCCGTGCAAGAACGACTCAAACGGAAACCAGCCTGCTCCCTGCGTAGTAAGGGTTCCAGGGCCCTCGATAGCCTATCCAAGATTATCCTGCAGAAGACCTTAGAGGGAATTGACAGCAGTGCAATGCCTCTCCAGTTATCGCACTGACTTAGATCACCTTTTTTAGGCACGGTAATTACGAGCCCTTTGTTCCAGTCGTCCGGGAGTTCTTCAGCAGTCCAGATCTTTTCAATTAAAGGCGTCAGTACGTCGACGGCGAAGGTTAAGTCGGCTTGCAGCATTTCCGCAGTAATCAAGTCGAATCCTGGAGCCTTCCCTGTCTTCAAAGAGAGGACTGCTTCAGCTACCTCCGATTCTGACGGTGGTTCCGAATTGATATCGAGGAGCCGGGGTGGTGAAGAACTAACCAACAGTGCCTCAGGCGTCGAAGTCGCTGACAATCGGAAAACCTCCTCAAAGTGTTGGTGCCAGCGTAGAAGTTGCTCTTCCGACGTCACAATGAGCTGCCCCTCTTTGGATCTAAGTGGTTTTCTTTTGCGCCTGTTGTCTCCTACCAAGGCCTTTGTGCTTCTATACAGCTCCTTAAGGTTGCCGGTGTTCGCAGCGTGTTGAGCATGATCAGCTATGTCATCGGCCCACCGCCTTCTATCCGCACGCGTGCTCCGATAAATAGCCTTGCGTATTCGACGATACTGTAAAATGAGGCCGGCTCGCTCGTCAACATTACGGGTCTCCAGAAGCTTTAGGTGCAGATTTCGTACTGTGCCAACTAAATATTCTTAGCCTAAATGCGAGCGAAACGAATTATGGGGCACTTCTTTTAGGACAGGATAGTTTAGAAGGCTAAAGCTACAAAAAATAATATAATATACTAATAATATGCCACAACTTCCTCACAACGCCATCATTCTAGTCCCATACTAAGCAGAGCTTGTGCTGTGAGTACAAGATAATTGACAAACATAATTATGTATGTTTCTAAATATGTGCATACATAGGTATTATGGGAAAAACCCAGGCACAGAACTAATGATCGTGCTCATCACACAAACATTTTTCTAGGAATCGTACCCACGATCTCCGGCATAGCAGTCAGGGAAATTACTAACCACTAGACTAACAGGCTAGTATCTGAGGCTTTAATATCATAAACAAAGCTCAGCAATTGGCGATACGACGCCACGAGTTAAGACAAAGCGCGGAAACATAATTAAATATCTGATAATAAAGCATAAATCGACATCTCCGAGAAATACGTCGGAAAACGCAAAAATTAGTTTTCGATTGTCAACTTTACTACCCGGACAATAAGTCGGTAATCGAAAAACTGATTTTTGCGATTACTGACTTATTTACTACTAGCTGTTGCCCGCGACTTCGTCCGCGTTAAGTTCGTAAAACTGCACAAAAGTTACTTAGATATAACTAATCCTATACTTCCGAAAACATCTGATTAATTAATTTTACATAAAACTGTTTAAGTTAAAACTCCAATTAGTACTTTTTTTAGTTGGGAAATCATCTAATGACTTTCGCTCTTCTGTGAAGCGGAAGTGCGTGTCAGATTATTACTGGCTAAGACTCACTTCTATATTCCTTCCTTGCCTTACGTTCCAGGGTCTCCCTTTCAGAAGCGAAACCATAGCCCCAGTAGGTTTCTTGTTTAGGTTTTATAATTCAGATGGGTAAACATCAGAATGACTTCTCCTGCTGTTAAATGGAGCGGGAGGGCATGTCAGACTTTTACTGACTAAACGCCACCCCCGTTCCTGTGTTACCTTCAATTTTGGGACACCGAGCTTATCTTTCGGAATACCGATCCACGTCCCCAGAGGCTTCGACCCTGCCTCGGGCCCCTACAGTTTGCTGACATCTCCTTGAGGCGCTCGTGGAACAGTTGACGACTTGACTCGGTCCGGGTTATTACCGGACTGCTGGACGGCAAGCTACCCAGTGTTCGCCGTCCGCAAGCTTGCACCTACGGTGGTCGGAAATCGTTTTCGTGATCCTGACGGCGGCGGGGGCGTGAGGGTCGTTCCCTTTCGCGCTCGCGGTCGGTCGCCTCCTTGGCTAGCATTACTGCTTCGCAGAAGAAGGCAACCGCCATACCTCTACCGTGTGCTCCACCGTGTCCTCCAGGCGGTCCAGAGAGTGCGCCCAAGTCTGGCTGGGGCACCCTTTTCCCCTGAATCCGATGCAGGAGCCTCCCGAACTTACCGTGTCTGGTGAGGACCTACGGCATACGGAACGTGAGGATCTCTTTCCAACCACTCCTCTAAGAGGAAACTTACCGCCGCAATGACGGCGTGCCCAGGTTTCTTGTTTAGGTGGAAAATCATCAGAATGACTTCTCAGAAGGTGAGTCAGACTTTCACTGACTAAACCTTACCTCGTTACTTCTTTGCCTTCGTTCCAGGGTTCCGGGTTTTCCTTTCGGAAGCTCGCCCATGGCCCTAGAGGCTTCGAACCTGCTGGGCACCTATAGTTTGCTAAAATCTCTTTGAAGCACGCGTGGAACAATACCCACGGTTGACCGTCTGGATTATTACCGGACAGCCAGATGGTAAACTACCCATTGCTCGCCATTCGCAAGCCACTCCTACGGTGGCTCTAAATTGGGGTCGGAATCCCAGCGACTGGGGCGTGAGGGGATTACTTGCCACTACTCCTCGCTCTGGATCATGGCCTGTACCAGTGCCCAGCGCGAGAGGTTGCTGTCACCGATCGTCCCCACAAGGACACGGTGGTGCTCCGCCTAAGCGTGGCCCACCAGTACTTTTTGTACTAACGTGTCCTCCGGGCGATCCACCCAATGGTAACACCCGGGTTTTTCTTCCGCACGACGTCAATTGCCTTAAAAACATCAACGAAGTACAGAGCCGCAGAGTTCGCATTCTAAATAGTTGCCTACTCTATGGGTAAAGTCGTTAGTTTAGTTCATATTGCGATAAAATCAAAATTAAAATGATTTGTTCTTCAAAAAACCAAATTAGGGCAGATAACCGCCTTTAGTATTTGCCTCTTTTTTTGTTGGGTAACAACCAAATACCATCTCCTACTCTAGGTGGACTAAGAGAGAGTATGAGACTTTTACCAACTAAATTCCACAGTGTTCTTTTAGTTGCAATTTACATTCTAGGGCGACTAATTTTGGCACACCACGATTATTACTATTATAAATTCACTCTTTAATGAGAGGCTACAGAGTCATGACGTCCTCACCTTGCGCTTTACGTAGGTCCTAACCGAACATGAGTGTTTCGGGAGGTAGATGTTTTAGATTCGGCGGGAAGACACGGTGGACCTTACGATCGAAGTTATCCCGCTAGGGCGGATTACCGCCGTACCTACTGTTTGCGGGTCAAAATCAGAATCCTCCTGCCCTAGTTCAGATCATGGTATGAGCTGGGAGGAGGAATGGAAAGCAGTCACCTCCTAGAGTGAAGCAACGTGGCTGAAACCGTGCGAAACAGGACATCCTTAGGCCCCTCCCATCGCCATTTGGATACTTCCCAGGTGTCATATGTATAGGGCGTTTACCGATCACCATCATTTTTTTTGTGTTTATATGACCTGTTTATTGAGGCAGGAATTTTCTGGTGCGGTATTTGACTGACACCCTAATACACCAAATAAATGTTTTTCTTTAGTGAGAATAATAAACGAATTCTTGTGTGCGAGTATTTTCACTTCACATGCTGATGATCAAACGCAGTCTGTAAACTCTCGATTTTTACGGGTAGAGCATGCAGAGCAGTAAAAAATACCCACTTTGTTCCTTTAGATGCCCTATACGAACAATTTTCCAGCTATCGAAGCCCGTTAGGGCCGTTCGCTTATGTTATCTCTTTTAGGTGCGCGTGGCACATAACGCAACGTCAGTCGACTAAGACCAGTCTTTATTCAACAGCGAAATGTTAATAGTGCACCGTCCAAAACTACGCGCTAACGGTAGCATGGAATCGCCCTGCGACTCGTAATGCCAAGGGCATCATCTTTGCGCTTTCTGCTACCTTCTTTGCTTTATTTGCGGAAGGAAGTGATGACTGCTTTCCATACCTTCTTTCTCTATACCAGGACCGGACGTGAGAGGTCGTTACTGCTGATCACCTCCACCCGGAGTCCTGGAACGCAAAGCGAAGAAGGAACATACAAAGGTGTGGGTTTTGGTCAGTGAAAGTCTGACATCCCCTGGTGCTCCTTCCTAGAGTGGAAGAAATCACCTAAAATATAAATAGCCTTTAGTTAAAAAAAAAAAAATGGATGTTTGTATTTTGAAAGGAAATCGTTTGTCTTAGTGTGGTCATGTGAAGAGGAGAAATTAAAAGCACGTTACTTAAAGAGTTCTTGAGAATGGAGAGGGAGAGGAAGGCCAAAGAAAAGATGGATGGATTGTGTAAGGATTGATATGAAAGAAAAGGGCAGATGATAGTGTGACGGACGACAGGACAGAATGGAAGAAGAAAACGTGTTGCACCGACCCCAAGTAATATGGGATAAGGGCAGGAAGAAGAAGAAGGATGTCATTGTTTGTATTTTGAAAACGGGGTGCAACTCCGCAGTTGTAAAATTTGTCTCCATGGGTTTTTTTTTGGTTAAACAATAATAATAATATCTTTTGGTAATATTTTTGTTAAAAAAATTGTGAGAATGCAAAAATATGTGAAAAAAAATGTTACAAAAATAAAAAAAAAGCTTTTTCTAAAACACCTCTTGGGATTCGAACCACCACCGTGTTACGTCCCAGTCTAGTCATTAATCGATCGCGCTGCAATGTTCGATGAAGATTGAGCAAAATAGACGTTCTCATATAAATGTCATAAATGACTGCCCCGCTCTTCGTACATGATAGCGTGATGATTTTCATTTCAGTAGATAAATTGGCAGCTAAATGGACTAATGTAACATTGTAGTATGTGAATTTCGTGGACGCTTGGATTTTATAACGTGTTTTGATTAGTTTTTACAAAATATTTGGGAAAAATCAAATAGGAATGTTGATTTTCTTATGAAAAAATGGTAAAAGTATTTTTTTTTCCAAAAACAATAAGATAAAACATTGACAGAAATATAAATTGTACTGGGATTCGAACTCGGGGCAACTCGTTCAAAACCGACAAAATGCAATATTGCTCACCCCCCATAGCAAATAGCGTGATAAAATATAGCCTATATCATTAAGGGTCCTATAAGGATTATGTATGCAAAATTTGAACAGGATCGGTTCAGTGGTTTTTGCGCCATTTAATGCTAACAATGTACAATTTTACTGTTTTATTATATGTAATATAGATAAGAAAATAAATTAAAAGAAACTTGTTTTACGTTCAACCGATTTTTGTCTTTTATTGCGTTAGGCGTTAAAAAGTTTGTATTGTAACCACTTTTTTTGCTTTTAATGTCATCCTTATGTCTACGGAATGGAAGTCAAAATCGGTTGAACGGACAGTAACATAGTTTCTTTTGTTTTCTTTTCTTATAGTAAATAGAGTATAGCTTCAACACCCGGACTAATGATGAGGGATAAATATCTAGTCCGTGTTCCACGACGGTTCAAGGGTGAGAGGACGCGGGAGACGCTAAGGGTAGCAGCCTAAAAAATCACCACCTCGTGTTGCCACTTAACGAGCTTAACTAACTTAACAATTTTGACTTAATATAAACATGCAACACTAAATCAAAGGTTTTTTTTCTGGTAGGGGAATCATCAGAATGACTTCTCCCGCTCTTGGGTGGAGCGGGAGGGCGTGTCAGACTCTTACTGACTAAACCCCTACCCCGTTCCTTCGTTGCCTATGATCTAGGGGAGACTCGGTGTCAACCTTTCGGAATACCACGTGTTCCCCAGAGGCTTCGGCCCTGCCGGGCCCCTACAGTTTGCTGACATCTCCTTGAGGCGCGCGTGGAACAGAACGCGCCGTTGACGACTGGGCTCGGTCCAGATTATTTCCAAACTGCCGGACAGCGAGCTACCCAGTGCTCGCTGTCCGCGAACCCGCGCCTACGGTGGTCGGAAATCGGGATCGGGATCTCGGCGGCGGCGGCGTGAGGACCGTTCCTCACGCGCTCGCGGTCAGCAGCCTCCTTCACGAGCATTACTGCTTCGCAGAAGGAGGTGACCGCATGCCACCCCTCCTCACTCCGGACCATGGCCCGAACCAGGGCCCGGCGCGAGAGGTTGCCGCCTCCGATAGCCACCACAAGGACACGGCGGTGCTCCGCCCAAGCGGGGCACACCTCTACCATGTGCTCCACCGTGTCTTCCGGGCGGTCCACACAGTGGCGACACCCGGGCGTCCTCTCCTGCTTAATCCGATGCAGGAACCTCCCGAACTTACCGTGTCCGGTGAGGACCTGCGTCATACGGAACAAGAGGACGCCGTGACCTCTTTCCAACCACTCCTCAAAGATGGGACTTACCGCCTCAATGACGGCGTGCCCAACTAAATCAAAGGTGCGTTCACATAATTATGGAATATGTGACGCCAGATAATAACCTTAATGTCAAGGAGATAACCAATGATTTTGCAAACACACATTTCTGGTTCTATTAACCTATCACATACCCGCAAAACGAGACACAATAGTAAGACAATGACAGCGCGGTCTCATGAGACCGGTCGGGTATTCAAACGTTAAACATCATTTTTTATGGTATTATGTAAATAAACGGAATTAATCAGATGTTCAGAGAACAAAATCACGCAGTGGCTGACGTCCGTAGCAGCCGACCGCTATCTGACTGAGTGACTAGCGGTAGGCGCTCTATACCGCTAGTCAGTTGGTCAGACTGACGCGCGACAGCAGGAGTAAAGGCTCCCCCACACAGGCGCGTTATTATCGGTCGATGATATCGCATGCGTTACTGCGATACCTGTTTTCAGTACATTTTGTATTAGGACGGTCATGTAGTTACACACTGCTGCGATAATAACGCTGCAACAAATGGAAGTGGGACGTTGCGTTTCTGCGTCCTGCGATATTCCGATATAAGTTCTAGAATGTTTTGTATCAGGACGCAAACGACCGTACACACATCTGCGATAATAACGGCGCTCTCTCGTAAGAAATATCGGACGATAAAAACGCAGTTGTGTGCAAGGAATCAGGACGCATTAACGCAATACCGCATGCGATATTATCGACCGATAATAACGTGCCTGCGTGGGGGAGCCTTAATAGTCGTGGATCAATCCCAAGGACGCAACCCACGTGGCCAAGAATGCCGCAACCTCAGTGGTCAACAATAGCATAGCTATTTTTTCTCAGTGTAAACCTTCAGCTTAGACCCTCAGTATTTAATTGGATTTGGTTTGACATGTGATTACAATTTATGTTTTTTTTACTTATATTTAATTTTATATTTTTGTTGACATTATGAATTGGATTTGGTTTGACATTATAATTTATAAAAAAAAAATTAACTACACTATCGCATTGGGTCAATCTGTAATGATAGCTGTATGTAAGTCTAATAATAAATAAATAAGAATCCCAGCGGAAGCATGAGTGCACGATGCAGTCGTATGCGATCTGTCAACAGGTAGCACTTTGGGACCGTGGGTTGACTTCCGAAAAAGTAACCTGAAATCCTGGAACGCAAGGCAAAGAAGGGGCTTAGGTGTGGTTTTAGTCAGTAAAAACGCGCGTGGTTTCTCTGTTCTTTTGATGTGTGGACTCCAGGTATGACTGTTGCTACTAGATCATAAATGTGGAGGTTTTTCAGGTTTTCAGCAATAATTTTGATTTATTTGGTTTACTTATACCTAGCTGTGTGTAATGGTCTTAGCGAAGACACTTAATTTAGACGCGTTTTGAGTTTACCTACTTTACTTTATCAAACGAAAGCTAAGTCTTATTAATTTATACACGTCCAAGAGTGTGTGGCCTTTCATAGTTCAACCTCTGAGGTTGTCGTCTATTTAACCGGGCTTGCCTGTGGTGGCCATGATAAAAAATCAAAGCCTCCAGCCAGGGCTTATTAAATACTTACAAACTAAGCAACTACGCTAAGGGCACCCCCTGTGGGGTACGAGCCTCGGCTTAGGGCGTCGCTGGGGGAGGGCAGCAAAGGGACAGGCTGGATCGAACAAAATTCTTATTTAAGGGAATTTAGATTACAGGCTCAGCTGCGCGGGCTGGCTCGAGCAAGGGTCGGGGCGGATGATTACGGGATAATCGCGACGGGCCTCGGCGGCGAGGACGGAACGAAGTCGGTCTTGTTTTGTGCACTGTACTGGTTTCCCTACGGCTCTCTTGGAGCAGGGTAATGGGGTCGTCGGGGTCGGTAAGGGTGTGCCTGGGACGGCGAATCTTGGAGATTTTAGAGGGCTCGTAACGGGCTGCCGATACGATGATGGGATTTCGGTGTTTTATAGCAGAATCGAAGAAACGCTTGCATAGGCGTTTCATGAACTGCTGGATCGTTGGGATTTTGAGATCTAAATGTAGATTCTCATTTCTAATGTAGTAGGGGGCACCTAGGATCTTCCTGAGGGTCCTGTTCTGGAGGGTCTGCATTTTATGCAGGAAACGGGGTTTGGCATGCGCGAAGATCGCGCATGCGTATGTCATTATCGGGCGAATGACTGCCGTGTAGAGGCGCAACTTGCACTTTCGTGAAAGTTTGCTACGCGCAGTCAATAGAAAATGGAGCCTGCTCTGAGCGCAAGCGGCACGCGAGCGAGCCTGCCTGATGTGCTCAACTGGCGTGGGAAAGAGCGGTGGTGACTATTTATACATTTAATCATTACAGGAAGAAGTAGATAACCACCACAACCATTGTTCAGGCACCATGACCCTTGTTTCTTCATTATCTAACAAAAATATGAATTAATTAGTGATCCTTGGTGCTTATTCTAATGATATTTAAACATAATAAGTTTTATGAGAATAGTACCAATTAACTATCAAATGATATACAAACTGAAAGCAACAATTTCCTTGAGAAAGGTAAACAATATCTTAGTGTCCGTTACATTATTGTATTTATGTTTGAATTTCTTTTTACTCTACTCAGACTTCTACTGCAAAAAAAATCTTAATAACTTTGCTACTTATTTTCTTTTTTGTACTTAACAAGCGATGCAAGATAAAGAGAAGCGACGTCAAAATTACCAATCTACTCTGCCCATTTCACCCAGGATAGGTTCAATTTTGTAGTGATTGATGGATATGAAGTAACAGGACGGCAGGTTAGAGGTTGTCCGAAGAAAATGCGGAAGATTTTTTTATTGTTTGATAGGTTCGCGCTTGACCGCTATCTTAGCTACTGGAAAATGACGATGTAGGTGATAATGGAGCGCGCTTGCCTAACCCGATAACTCAATAATAAATCTTATAGTCCACCGCAAGTATATTGCCAATTTAACTTACTAAGTAACCAGTCTCCGCCTTAGGAAAAGCACATGTAATACAAATTGCTGACAAACAAACAAGTATTCAACTTAATTCTGTGTGATCGCTTCTGGACTTTGGAATTCACAAACAAAGATAAGCTTGATGACTGATAGTGATGACTCACATTATTAAAACATAAGATCCTATTTTAAAATAAATCGAATCTGAACTTTACTGTATTGATTAAACAAAGATCATTATTATAATAGGTATAATTTTTTATCTGGATGGGCTTATTATAGACTTATAGTCATAACATTTGTAATTACTGTGTTCGGTAGTGTGCATTACAGCGCTCTTTCAACTGCACAATAATAAATCATTTTACATTCATACTAATTGTATCAAGATAGGACTAGGCAAGTCTTAACCTAACGCATAAACCTAGTACTAAGTATAGTAAGCTTAAACATACTAAGCAAAATAAACATAATACATAATAATAAACACACTGAGCACATTAAGCATAATACTCAAGTTAAACATACTAAGCACAATAAACATAATACATATAATAAGCCTTTGAATTTGCGTTTGCGCGGGTAGTCTAGTCCCTCTCACACACACAAAGGTCAATAGGCAAGTGCAAGAAAGGGAATCCATCATAATAGAATCAGCGTGACCACAAAGAAAAAAAAGTTTTTTTTGGGTGTCTTTCAACTTTCATTAATAGATATAACAGCATATTAAACTAGAGCGAGCCATTAAAGCACAAAAGCACAACAAAACACACACACACACGCACGCACACACTGGCTTTCGTGCATAATGCACGAAAGTAGGTGGGTAACTGGGTAGTTATCAAAAGAGCGCAAAGCGAAGAGTGACATGACTGTTCACTGCGAGCGTCAGTTGACAACTGAGTACATAATGGGCTTACTCAATACAATGTGAGCCCAAAAGATAAAAGCATGGGACATGGTAACAGTACAACATTCATGGTACCGAAAACTCACATTCAAACCAACTCGCACCGGGTGGTCTTGCAGTTGGCGTCTTTGTAGGCTTACAACGTTCACTTTTTTTATTTTACTGCGTGTGTAAGCTCGTTGCGTTAGGTGTCATGGAAAGTACCTACCTTACGCACACACCTTGTGTACCTAAATCTGCACACATATACAAGATCAACAAACCATCAACTAGCCTTCGTGAAATAAAATATCTATAGTAATTGATTCCGACCACCACCACCAGCGACAACCGACCACCACCACCACTGACCACCGACCACCACCTCTCACCACCACTAACCATCGACCACAAACCACCACCACTAACCACCGACCACCGACCACCATCCACCACCACTAACCACCATCCATCAACCACCACCACTAACCACCGACCACCATCCACCACCACTAACCACCATCCATCAACCACCACCACTAACCACCAACCACCGACCACCATCCACCACCAATAACCATCGACCACCAACCACCACCACTAACCACCTACCATCAACCACCACCACTAACCACCATCCATCAACCACCACCACTAACCATCGACTTGATCGCCTCCCAATAACTCAAAAGTAGTGCCGACAAAACTAATGAAGTAACTTATTGTTCTCTTTATTACAAAGAAAACAGATGCTACGATGGGACTGACATATGCTGAGCGTTATACAAGTCCCTATTTTTTTAAAGATATAATAAAAAAGAGAAAACAGTATTCACAGATTTCATAATTATGAAAAATAAAACAAAAAGGCTTTGTTTCTGCGTCATAAATTCCAACGCGTTTACGGCCTCTTTTACAAAGGCCTTTTAATCCATAAAAGCATAAGCTTTGGACCCATGGTATTTAAAACTTTGTGCCAGATGTTTAATAACCAAAATATTATTTTAGTGTAGGTCTTGTAAAAAACTTTTTTGTAGTGATTATCTTCAAGAAATGTATTATGTACTTTTATTTCCTAGTTTTAAAACTACGTAAAATGCTATTACTGATACCCTGGCAAAATCTATGATTCAATCAAAATGAAATACTGCATGAAGCATTCAGTTTTTTTTAGCTAACACGCAGTGAGCACTTATTTGGTGATACGTTGAAAGCACAGATGATATAATATTGGCATACAGATGCCTCATCCCATACAAAGAAATTGTCCCGTCGTAACTAGCGTATTTCATCTGCCTATGCTGGCTATTTTTGTTATACTCCGTTTGTTTAGGTAGTTAACTAAAGGTAAACAGTCTTGGTATGTCTTTTTATATTAAAGAGGTCGTATATAATATACACAAAGATTATTTATATTTAGTTTATTAGCTAACATCGATTTAGGTAAATACCTATTTGCAAATATTTTTACATACAATTTATAGACAACTTTTAGATAAAAAGACATGCCAAGATTGTTTACCTTTAGTTAACTACCTAAACCGACGGAGTATAGTACATCAATCGCGTTCGTTCCCAATAGATGGTGTTAGCAGCGACTTTGCAAGAAGGGTTACATTATACTTTTATTCGTAATAGATGACATTAAAATGGCACTGTACACTGTACTTTTGTACTGCTGCTACGTACTCATATTATCTGTGATATTATTAAACAAAACAAAATTTAAAAATTTAGTTGTTAACCTTTGAAATTTAATACAGCGCCATCTACTGGTATAAATATTAATCGTTCATTCCAATCATCTATGAAAATTTGAAATAAGAACCCATTGTTCCATAATTTTGTGTGTATAAGAGTTGATTATGTATGAATAAACCTTAATAAAGACAGAAAAAATAAAAACTTAAAAATTATACACACTTCAACCACAGATCAATACATGTCGCGCCATCTAGTGACATTTATTTGAACCAAACTTTCTTTGTTACGAATGAGACCCCGTGGTTGAAAGGTCGAATGTTATGGATCAATCTATCACCTGAACACTCGCCGCGCACCATGCCGCCACGCGTTAGGCATACAAAAACCAAGCTGGCAGAATTTAATTACTCAGATACCCGCGAAACGAGACACAATAGTAAAACAATAACAGCGCGGTCTCATAGGACCGGTTGGGGAGGCCTGCGGAGACCGCGCGCTATCTCGAGTTGAGACGAAATAAAATACGTTTTTGAGGTTGATGGAAGCAATCCAGATAGTATAAACAATTCTTGGACACACCGACTGGAGTAAAGTCATCATCCGCACACTGACAGTTGCTTGCTGTGATAGCAATACAAACTATTGGAAATTTGGGAGAGGTTCCGTAATACCAAAAATGATGAATGAAAAATTAATGTATTTCCAATATTGTTTCGAGTATTTATAACTTGATAATAATATCTGTGTTCCTACGAAAAGATATTTTGAAATATTGTTGTTTATAATATAGAAAAAACAAAATAAAAACATGACATTTTCGCTGTGAAAATGTGCAAATTTAAATTCGCTTAAATTTCATTTGGGGTAAGTTTTTCAACAAAAAGACGATGTAGGAACCTAGATAATTATTGTCTGAATCCGAATAACATCATATTATGGTGTAAATATGCTTAAATTGCAAATAATTTTGGTATTACGTTTGTATGGATAATTCTAACGTCGCGCCCACCTTAATACAATTATTGTTTGAAAAAACATAAAGGAGAATGCGAAGTACAATAATTTTATCACCAAACTATAAACTGTACAGTCAGCATCAAAAGTCGCTGAACACAATCAACATAACAAAACATTTTATTGTGAACAGATGAACGAACGAGGTGTTTTGTTATGTTGATTGTGTTCAGCGACTTTTGATGCTGACTGTACCTAGTGTATTAACTAATAATATCTATTTTGATATTAGTAGGTATAGTTCAAAACTAAGATCTAAGAAAAATAAGTCATTATCACTTGTTGATTATCTTGTTCAGCAGGAATATTCTATTTATAATAATAATAGTTTATTTGTTTACATAATTAGATTAGCCTTCCAGTTTATTTGAGAGACATATAAGGAAATTCGGTGAGATTTGCAAGGGTATATAGCGACATCTATGTCGCCACATAGAAACTAAAGTTCAAAAATCCTGCATCGCAGTATCAGAGTTCTCCTCGCGATTAGAACGTTAAACAACAGCCGAAATCAACTATCGGAAACTTGTCCGGATCAGACACAATGCACCTGCACGTCTGGTCGGAAGATTCTTCGTTTTCAATTAATAATAATAAATCCATTATTAAAACTACGTAGAGTCGGCGACGTATTACGCTGAGTCGTGGTGTCATGTAACCTTCCGCGAAAGCGTCGATACACGACACCCTTCGTGTCTCCAGAAAATGAGTCGGCACCCGTACCACAAAAGATTTGAAATTGATCTTGTGGCGCCACTTTAACCTTTCAACTCTCAGGGTGAATTTGGTCTTCATCTTAATGTACTCCAGCTCCTTTACCTTCGTGGAGTGGGTAATGATTGTGGGACAACCTGTTTCGCATATCTCTAAACTGGAAACCCTCGACTATGAACGGCACAAGCGCAACCTTCGCGACTTCGAGTTTTTTTTTGCTGTACCTACTACATTGCGATTTTTATGATAGACTGACTCCCGCCGCCTAGGGCGTCTTCTGGAACGGTGGCTGCTGTGTGTGAGGATGTTCTCTCCATCACGGTTGCGGCTAGGGTTTCCAGATCTACAAACCGAAAAGCCGGGCAAAGCAGCCAGTTTAGCGGGACATTTGACAAAGGCCGACAATTTTTTTTTGATCACGGAATGAATGCACGAAAGTTTTACTTTTTACATTCTAATGAAATAACAAGCCATTACTGGTCTGCAAACGCAATTGCAAAAACACACGAAAATCTAAAAAATTGTCAAATTTAAAAAGCCTAATAAAAGCCGGACAGGCCAGACTTCGCCAAATTTGGCGGGACACTCAACCAAAAAGCCTGATTGTATCCGGCTTTATCACAAGTTAATAGGTTGTGGAGGTCTGGTAGGCAGCCGCTCCTCGTAAAATACTGGTATTCAGCTAAATCCGGCTTGACTGGAAGCCGACCCCAATATATTTGGGAAAAGGCTAGGTAGATGATGAACAAGTAACAATATATGTACATAGATCTGTAGCTGCGTCAAGAGTTACAGTAGGTTTTATCAGTAATTTGTTATCGCATAACAGTCTAACGAAGAATATCTCCATAGTAAAAATACTACAGTATTCAAACTATAATACACTGACACTGGTTATCAATATTTTTTACAACCGCTTGTCGTCTGTAACAGATAATATTTTTTCTAACTTCCCTTGTAACGTGGGAAAATAACATCCACACGGGTCGATCTTCAAGGTTAAGCATCACTTGCCAAGGTTGGTCTGTGGATGGGTGACCATCTTAACATACCGAGTTTCCTCCGTGCCTCGGAAAGTACGTTAAGTCGTAGGTAGGCAGCCGCTCCTCGTAAAATACCTACTGGTATTCAGCTAAATCCGGCTTGACTGGAAGCCGACCCCAATATAATGTAGTTGGGAAAAGGCTAGGTAGATGATGATGATTCCCTTGTAAAGTTGTGTTTTATAACTTGGTCTATAGGTACCATCTTCCTACCTGGGCTTGTTTTAAATCGATACTAGCCGTTGAAACTGATCATTAAATTAATGTTTTCATAGTAATAAACATAATCATAAAATCTTCTCAGTCCATATTTTGTAACTTACCACAACACAAGACAATGTTGTTGTTGTTGACAATAATTGTTTTAACATCCCAAAGAAACAAAAATAAACTATTTTTATTTATTCGAGCAAAAATCTAATGTAGAATTTTTTTTAATAAGAAACCAATAAAAAAAAATTAGTGATCTTAAAAATCTTACTTTATATTTGGGAGTATTAGGGTAGATTCGATCAATCTCCTTTTCCCGCGTACTCATAACCTGGACTCTAGGTTATGCAAAAAACTGAGGTCAATAACATGTCTATATGTGCCGAGACTGGACGCGACACAGTCGGCGCGGGCGCCCCAACATGTGCATAGCCTAGCCTTTGCCATTTGCCAGTGTTTGTTTGTGCGTCCCCGACTCAAGTGTTCAGTTCAGTTGAACGTCGTGCCCGCACAGCGCTGACGTGTCCCGGCGACTAAAAATGACTTCACTGACAAAGTGACTTAATTAAGGACGTTTAGGTTAAATAAAATAGTGGTGCGCAAAATAATGGTCTCAGTGCATTTATAGTGACAGTTACACAGTGACTTGCGTTTTTCGTTTTTTGCTTTTTCTGGATTTGCGTTGGTCAGTTGGCGGGAGTACTTATTATGCGATTTTGCCACCTACTGGATCCCAATCTCAAGGTAACATGGATTTATTGTACTGGCGTGGGAATTTATAGCAGACTTTATTATAATTATTATTTATTTATTTAAATTTCTTGTACAGTGGTGGTACATTAGGCGGAATTAATGCATTCTACCGGTAACTTTTGTGATAAAAAAGAAAACACTGATAGGTAGGTCAATAAATGAATAACAGCTATTATAGGTCTTTTTTCTTTTAATTAAGTGATTTATAACAGTCATCATCATCTACTTAGCCTTTTCCCAACTACATATATTGGGGTCGGCTTCCAGTCAAGCCGGATTTAGCTGAATACTAGTATTTTACGAGGAGCGACTGCCTACAAGACTTCCACAACCATTAACTAGTGTAAACATCTTCGCAAGACTGGAGTAAGATTTACTGTCTTCTGACTATCCATAGCGCATGCCGAAGATCTACAAATGACAGCCGGGACCTACGGCTTAACGTGCTTTCCGAGGCACGTTAAGATGCTCACCCATCCACAGACCAACCAAGTTTTTAATACAGTAAAATACATATATATCCTAGTGTACCTAGTCCTTTTTTAATTATTTTTACATTCATATAGTGGTAGGTAGGTAGGTGGTTCAGTAGCTATTTTATGCAATACATTCCATGACATAAATACGACTGGTATGGAGTGAAAGTCGGAAAAAGCTTAATGCACACAATATAGCAATCGGTCTGTTTTTCTCATAAACGGGAGAAACGATAATAATTATTATCGGTAGTCTGACAAATAATTATTTATCAGACTAATTACACTTCCAGAATATAAATTAACTTTTTTAACATTGCTAATGCGAATGTGATTTTGTTTATTATGCCGGTTTAACGGATTTTGATGAAACTGTGCACACTGGTACACTATGTCTTGGAATATGGGATACTTTTACCTAGGGTTCCCTCAGTGTATTTTTCAACTTTCATGCAGATGAAGGACTGGTGGAAGTTAGTTTTTTTATTATAATATACTAGCTTCTACCTGCTACTTCGTCTGCGAGGACTACAGAAAAAAAAAGAATTGGGATAAAAGGTAGCCTATGTTCTTTTCCATATCAAGGGCCATATGCATGCCAAATTTCATACAAATCCGTTCAGCCGTTTTTGCGTGATCCACACTTTCACATTTATAATATTAGTTAGGATAGGATTTAAAAATGAAACGAAAATGCGAAAATCTCTCTTTGAATAAAATACAATATACTTCCAAAAACAAACATACCGTTAACATCGAAGGACTAGAACAATTTGCCTGCCTCGGTCTTTCCGTTCAATTTTATTATTCGGGTGTCTTCAAGGCTACAGTGAATAGTATAATTCTTACTCAGATACCCGCGAAACGAGACACAATAGTAAAACAACAACAGCGCGGTCTCATAGGACCGGTCGGGGATTCAAACGTTAAACTAGGGCGCCTCAACATCAACTATTGCATCACTGCTTACCATCAGGTGGGGTCATAGTCAAGCACTAGTTTACATTATTCTAATAATAAACAATAAATATTGCCAGATAACATTAATTTCCTTTCTGTTTCTTCGTTTATTACATCGAGTTCCGAGATTAAAGTTATTCATTTTGCTATAAATAGAAGTACATTTGTACATTGTATATTAATGTTTTTGGTATCTTTAGTTAATGTAAAATACTCGCAGTCACATAAAAACACGTGTTGGGCTACAATCGACTTCAAATATAGGAGGAAGTTCTCGATTCGATTGTTCTCGTATTAATTTTTTATGGTTATTTTTACCTTATAGGTAACTCCGTCATTTATGTATGCACCGATTAGGATAATTCTTTTTTTACCTAATGTAGACTTTATTAATTATTTATTTATACTTAATTATACACTATGATTACAATATTATTAAAGGTAACCTTATAGTAAAAAAAAATACTTAGGTGGCCTAATCGCACTCGGTGATTTCTTCCAGGCAATTTGGAATGGTCTCTCACAGAGATTGCCTGGACAGAAAAAGGGTTGCCCTTGGTGCAAATATAAAAGTCTAGAAAAATTAAATAAACTTGAAGACTTTGATAAAAATGAGAATAATTTGAAAGTTTAGGAAATACTCGTTCTGTAGATGAGATACATGAAAAATCGAGGGAACTCCTAAACAAAAATGGCCATACTTATACGTACTCGTATTGCCTAAATGACTTTTTGGTATTTTCGTCAAGAACTCAAGCGTCTAGATTCAGAAAGCATCACTTGCCAGAAGGTAGGCACAGGAAATGGGGTATAATAACTTATGTATTGTAACCTAGCCATGATTGGGCTCATTGTAATAATATTATGAGATGTAGGCAGGTACTCTTGCTTTAAGTGGTTTTAACCTATCACATACTCACAAAACGAGACACAATAGTAAAACAATAACACCGCGGTCTCATAGGACCGGTCGGGGATTCATGAATTAAGTGTTATATTCTTTTACGTAGGTACTACATTATTACAACTTAACAGTTAATAGTGCGTTGTTGACCAAATATTCAGGCTTTGGCGTGCTACGATAGGCGCACAATAGACTAGGGTCTGCCCTGATCTTATTATTAGGGGTAATTGTATTCATTTTTATATTTAAGGAAACCTATGTTTTTATAAATAACTAGCTTTAGCCCGCAGCTTCGCCCGCATACATAAAATATAGCCTATGTCACTCAGGAATACAGCAGCTTTCTATTGGTGAAACAATTTTAGCAATCGGACCAGTACTTCCACAGATTACCTCATACAAACAAAAAAACAAACTTTACCTCTTTATTATATTAGTATAGATAGTATAGATAACCTTACTAAGTATCTATACACATTTCGCGTGACCCAAGGGCTGACTTTTATCTCGGTCAGAGATTAAGCATTGCCATACTACGTGGCGATGCCGCCAGTCTTATGGCACACTTCTGGTCGACATCGATGCGGAAGAATTTATTGACGCCATATTTTAGACTAGCTGATCCCCGCGGTTTCACCCGCATTTTTGATTACTGCTCCGCTCCTATTAGTCCTCGCGTGATGTTATATAGCCTATAACCTTCCTGAATAAATGGGCCCCCGAAGACGACCCACTGACCAACAAACTCTTCCGCTTTATAATATTAGTATAGATTAGAGTAATAGTTAGTGTATATATGCAGTTTTAATTACTCAGATACCCGCGAAACGAGACACAATAGTAAAACAATAACAGCGCGGTCTCATAGGACCGGTTGGGGATTCAAACGTTAATTTGTTAAGTGCTTTTATTTTTCATGTTACTTTGTACATAAATAACACTGCTCATTTAAGTATCGAACCTTACTATAGAACTTGCAAAGTAATTACGTTTTTATGAGGGTTGGTACCATAAATAAAAAGTGGATGTAAGTACCGGCTTTCCTACTACTTTCAGAATGATCATTTATTATGTTAAATACTATATTTCAAGTTTATTAAAATAAATAAAATAAAAAATTGCAAATTAACTTTAATTTCTGAAGTCTTTCTTAAAAAGCGAAGAAACGAAACCAGGAAAGATTTTTTTTGCGTAGGTATTCGTGATTTTTAGCGAACATACAAAATTTCTTTTTTCATGACCAAAAATAATCACTAATACTTAAGAATCAGAATAAGGACATAGTTGGACCTTATATTAGGCCTTTTTCGGTGGGAAATCATCTAATAAGTCCTAGCGCTCTAGTTAGAACTATGATTGTCAAACTTTTACTGACTTAAACCTACCTGTGTACCTTCAGTTGCACTTTGCGTTCCAAGGCCACGGTAAGTCTTTTGAACAATTCAGCAATCATTGCTTGCATCTGCTCTGTCGATTTCCGTCAGTGTTGCTGACAGCTCTTTGAATGCACGTAGATCAAAGGTACAGTCGGCCTGGACTTGGTCCTAATCGGACGGCAAGCTACCCATTGCTCACCGTCCTACGCATCCTTTACGGTAACCGCGAGTTATCCTCTGGCTCCCTACGCCTGGAGCGCGAGTGTGACTGATGTGTGAGGGAGGATGCCCTCCCTCACGCTTGCCGCCGATTCGTATTTGCATTGAAATAAGAACTATGATTATCTTATCCCCCATGTGAGAAAACTTTTTGACGACAACCATTTTTGTTTGTTTATCTATTTTTGCGTGTTTACTTGACCTATTAATAAATAGACAGGGTAAGATTTTTAATGATTTTTTTTTTTAAATGTGAGCTATATTAAAAAGTGGTTTAATTCATTCTCCTCGTTGTTCTGATCAAACAATTTTCAGGTTTTGCGCATTTAACGTTACACGTTGTATAATTATATAATTTTTTTCGGGAAATCGTGCAAGTGCAATAAACCTGTATAAAGGATGAAAAACCCTAAGTATTTAACGTTTTTAAGGCCGTTGGGTTTTTCTGAAAATCACAAACCCCGAAACGCGGTATAATAGTTGTTATTTTTTACACTTTAGTTCTACGAGTCTTTTTGGGATATTAAATAATTAAGGCGGCGATACACTTATCTGTAACTGGTACAAAAGGTCGCAAGTAGTAGGCATGCCAGTTAGGGCTTTCAATACCGGTATTGACTAGCCAATACCGTGATTACGGTATTACAATCTTTAATATACAGGTGGTTTGGGAGTACGTCAGAATGGCTGGTTGTATGTGGCGTTCGTCTATGAGAGTTGATTCGCAAATTGCTACATAGATATAATAAATAATTGCTCTAAATAACATCCTTTATTTAACATATGTTTGAAGTTACAACTAAATTAGAGTAATTAAGTAAATATGTAGCAATTATTATTATAATATTATAAACAAAAATTGACGCAATACATTTCGGGAAACTCTGTATGGTTGACTTAAAACAAGGAGGTGATCAGCCAACCAAACGTCAGGATTGCTGGTCAAAAAAAAAAATTTTGTTTCTAAATACATATCCTATGTAGCAATTATTTATTATATATGTAGCAAATATAAGCAATTATGTAACGATTTTCGATTCAACTCTCATAGACCAACACCACAGACAACAAGCCATTTTGACGCATGGTGCATCGTGTACCAAATTAAAATGGTTGATTGGAAGGGTCATCTCCTATCCTTTCAGGCCGTCTAAATACTACACATGCCTTGTGGACTTTTATTCATCGACATTTTAGTGTTTTGACCAAAATTTTACATTTAAATTGAAATATTAGAAAATATATAAGGCGTAGACTCTGGACTTTAATTTTATTTAGACTTCGAAGTTTCGGACTTAAATTAAAGCTGTTCATGTTACAGCTATTTACATGGTTACAAAAAAGGAACCAAAAGTGACTGGAATCTTCAAACTCTCTCAAAAATTCTCTACTCTATCCTCTTGCTAGTATTGTGCCACATGCTACAAAAATATATTTACAACTTTGTGGATTCGCTAGTTTTGTGAATCGAGTTACATAAATTTTATATTCAAAATTATGATTTGAAAAAATATTTTTGCTTAAATGGTACCTAAACACATATTTAATCTGTTATATCACTCTTATAAGGTAAAATCTGTCTCATATCTCTCTTTTCGTGGGTTTTATTGGAAACAAAAAAATAACATTGTGTTTTTAACCATTAATTTCATTATTTACTTAAATATTATTATGATTCGAAGAAAAAAAAGCTCTAGTTTAAAAATTTAAAAAAAATGTACAAAAAACTTGAATTCAATACCGTGATCACGTGATCACGGTATTGAACTATACCAATACCGGTATTGATACCGGTATTCAAAAAATCCGGTATTTGAAAGCCCTAATGCCAGTGTACCACAACAAGTTCTGGTTGATGCATGTCACTATGCATACTTATGTGCCACCTACAGGCATAAGTATTCGCCATTCCCTTACTGCAGAGCGTAGCGAGTTTGCTACATTATACGATCATTTACAGAGTGAACCACGTACATGGTGAAATGGTGAATATGACTGTCGCAACCCAGTGCCGGGCACGCAATTATTATGCCTCTTTAAGGAGTAGCTGGACCGGCTACACGGCGCGGCGTTCTCACCCAAATGCCCAGGTGTCGCCAATGTAATAGGTACCCGGAAGAGACGGTGGAAGTGTGGGCCGCTTGGTCGGAGCACCGCCGTGTCCTCGTGGGGGTGATTGGGCCAGTGACTTCTCACGCCGGCCCCCGGTATAAGCCATGATCTGGAGCGAGGAGGAGTAGCATTACTGCCTCGCAGTGCTTCTGTGAAGCAGTAATGCTAGCAAAGGAGGGTAGGGTCGAAGCCTACTGGGGCCCTGGGTTGACTGAAAGAGACCCCCGGAACCCTAGAATAAAGGCAAAGAAGGAACAGGAGAAGGTTTTAATCAGTAAAAATCTGATACGCCCTCCCGCAGAGCGACAGAAGTCATATTGATGATTTCCCACCTAAACAATAAAAATAAACCTAATTATGTGCACTTAAAAATAATATTGCATTGTTTATTTATTCAACAATTTTCATAAAATAAAAATACTTACCTAAATATTTCTCTACAGGCAATCGAATCGGGAACAAAAGACAAATACTCCCAAATAAAAAAGAAAAAGCAACAATAATGGCGACGGGTAAGTTAAAATTTTTAAACTATTAACCACTTGTTCCGTTTTAAAGAAAGAGAAAAGTGGATTTTATTTTTGCAAAGAGATTCAAGTCACTGTAAACTTTTATGCACACATTCATTTCAGCCAAGTGCTATTATTTTTTTCTTATAAACCATAATGCTCGTAGAGCAACACTCTGGTTTAAATTTATCTTTTTTATGTTCCTACATTACATCGAAAAACATATTTCATATATCAACAACTAAGTGTTAGCAGAAATATTCTATCAATACCACCCGAGATACTTTTTTATGATTTTTCATGCAACCACTCTAACGTGATTATGACGTTTTTACATATGTATATTTTACTAGTACCTATTTTAGAAAGACATAAATGGTATACTGTGGATATTATCTAGTTTCGAAATTTGTGTAAAAGTAATCCAGTAAAATATAACTTAGAAAAACAATTAATACACAAATCTCTGTACAAAATTCTGTTAACTTTTTAGTTTAAATAAAGGTACATAAAAAATGTTTTCTTAAGCAGTGTAATTAACAATTTTAGGCGAGGTACCATGGGTGGCCATATTATTAGGGACAGTACCTAGATTTCTTATATTATTATCAACTTTAATTGCATTTTGCAGATAAATGGCTGGTTGTAGGTTCGGCAAATATTTTTTATTTATAGACTTGATTGATTGAGATACTAAAACATAAAATTTGAAGTCAAAATTATTTACATATTTAAAAAAAAAAAACGATACGTAATAAGATGGATGAATATTGCTAGTATTTTGTGACAGCATCCATTTATCGTGGTATGCTCTCTATGCAAGTTCTGGCTTTCTGTAGCAGGTTTCTGGTATAATGGCCACTCTTTAATGAGGGCTACAATCAGCTGGTGTTATTATTTTCACCGGCAAGAGGATCCAAATATTCATTAAATGTTGAAAAAAGTCAACAAAGTTAAAAAATATCACTTAAAAAAATGGCGCGATCTCACAATGTTGCTTTATATCAAAAATAATAATACTGATGCCAGTAATAATACCAAATAAAAAAATCTTATATAAATCCGTTGGTTAGCTTAAAAAGTGAGATTTATAACTTTGTTGACTTTTTTCGAAATCATCGTATTACGTATCTTTTTTCTTCAAAAATATATAATAGAATTTGACTTCAAATTTTATGTTTTTACTAACTCAATCAATAAAGTCTTTAAATAAAAAATATAAGCCGGACCTACAATCGACCATTTGCCTGCAAAATGCAATCAAAGTTGATACTAATGTATGAAATTCAGGTACTGTCCCTAATAATTTGGCCACCCACTGTACAAATACCGATGAATCTTCTGATATTATCTATTGGTAATGCAAACAGATGATGGACAGGTTTTTCTTCTATTTCAGAGAGAGTTTTGAAACAGATGGCAGAGTTTGACTTCAGTAAACCAATTAAGGTAGAAATTATATTTGAAGACAGCGAAGATGACAAGCCATCATTGCAAAGTTCACTGAGTGAACAACAAAAACTAAATGATAATAACAACAACAAACAGGTTCCTGTTGAGAATAGTAAAACGAATTCTAATAAACATGACGAAATATTTGAAAATCAAAATAACAATAAAAGTTTAAATAAATCCATGTTAAGTTTGAATAGTAGAATTCTGCAGAGGAAACCTAGTAAAGAAATAAGTCAAAATGATAATGCACAAAATTTAAATAATAGCAAAGACGCAGAAAAAACCAAGAACCCAAATGACATTGAATATAATCAAAATACATTAGTTGCTAATCGACATACATTGGATTTTATTGATAATAATACTATTAATGTTGAAGAGAGGTTAGGTAATACACGTCAAAATAATCAAAATAATGAGCATCAAGAGCCCGCTACGTTCATTGAAGATTTACTAAACAAGTTATCCGAACATATATTTCTTATAATGCAATCGTTTCACCATTATGGGATGAAAATACCTAACAAAGATAACAAAAAGAGAGAAGAAGTATATAATTTCATAAAATCACATTTTTATGAATTATCCTATTCTACAGTTGAATCAATAATTTTACCACAAGAACAAAATGTGAGTTTTATTAATAAGTTTTTAGATAACACTGTCCTAATTGTCAATAACAAATCTTCGCAATGGAAATGTAACAGAGGTCACGTGTTACCATTTTTTACAGAATTAATGACATGGACAAAAAGGAAAAGGGAATCTATACAGAATAATCCCCCATCGAGTACTTCTAATGAAAACATATTGTTAAAACAACAGCTAGTCAGACCGTTATTACCAGTGAATCTTCCACAATCTGAAATCGTAGCAAACAGTAACGTTGAATCGCAGAAAACACAAAATAATCTATGCATATTTTCTTCTGGACCTCCTGGCAAAGAAATCAGTATAAACATTGATTCCAATACATTAAATCAAATCAATGAACGACAGCAGTTAATAGGTGATTCCAATACATTAAATCAAATTAATGAACGACAGCAGTTAACAGGCAAGGAAGCGAAACAGACTGGAATTAATAATAATTCTACCGAAAGGGTTGAATCAACTAGAAGAAAGACATCAGTTGCAAGAGCACCATGTAGAAATCGTGTCAAATACGTCCAAAACAATAATCCACAATATGATCGACCTCCACCAGCATACGATTCAATCTATAACACAGGAAGAATACCTTATACTATGCCACAGCAGTACAGCCACAACCCTCCTACACATGCGGGACAACCTCATCAAAATCATCCGAGCACAGGACAACATAACCATTCAAATCAAGTGCACTATGTTAATACTAATCGTACATTACCACCGCCCGTATTACAAAATTATTTGTATGATAACACAAATAACAATAATCCAATGGTAAGGTCTAGACCAATAAAATATTGTATCCTAAATATTGTAACTGAGACCCTTTTACTAATTTATATTGATGATTTCAGTACAGAACGCAGATAGAAACCCAAGATACTTCTAGTCCCGTTATAAGAAATGTGTCTTCATTAGATCCGAATACGCGGGTGTTAATGTATCGGTGTTGTATGTGCGGCAAGAAAACTATGTCGCCGTGTAACCCCTACAATCCTTGTAGGATGTATTTCTGCAGTTATCTCTGCCAGGTAATTATAAAACAGTTATATAAATACCTGGGGCATGTTTTTGTTTTATTTTAATTGCTATAAACTAGTGCTTCACTGAAAAAAATAAATTAAAAAAACCGTATGGTAAGTAATGATGCAATCGTTAAAGGTGAAGTGTGCTAGATTATTAGGAGCCGATTCGTTCGTACCGTGAAGACACCTAAATTATAATCAGAGGGGAAACCGCAGCAGCCAAGTTATTCCAGTCATTCGATGTACGTGGTATAAATAACGAGGCGAAACGCTTAGTCCAGACCGTAGAGGTTTCAACAACCTAAGGGTGGATACTCGCGGTATACAGAGTTCATTTTCAATGGGCATACTAGGGGTGATCCAAAAGTAATGATAATCAATATGAAATAAGGATATTTTAACTATAAAAAAAATATATTCTTCTATATAGTCTCTTAGCAAGTCAATACATTTAGTCCATTTTTTTTTGAATCCTCAATTCGCTTTGGAAAAAAATCTTTGGCTTAGTCATCCAAAAACGCCTCTACAGTAGTCACCACCTCGTTATTATTGTCATTTTTTTTGCCTCAGAGGTGTTTCTTGGGCCGAAAAAAGAGGTATAAGTCACTGGATGCCAGGTCTGGAGGATAGGGTGGGTTTTCAAGCAATTTGAATCCCGTTTCTTGAATGGCAGCCATCGCAACTGCGGCTTGTGAGCCGGTGCGTTGTTTTGGTGAAACAACACTCTAACTCGGAGTTTGCGACGTTTTTTTTCTTGGATGACCTGCCGCAATCTTCTTATTTGGTCTGCGCAGTAAAAGTCCATAATAGTGGCTCCTTTTTCCAAGTATTCCACTATTATAATTCCTTCAGCATCCCATAAAACGGACGCCATAACCTTTCCCGCCGAACTTGACTCATTGAATTTCTTCAGCGACGGGAAGAGGCTCGTTTCCAAGTCTTAGACTCCTGTTTGATTTCTGGATCAAAATAGTAGATCCAGGCCTTATCCATAGTCACGAAACGAGACAAAAAAAAATCCTGATCCGTCTGGAACTTTTCGAGATTCGCCCTCGAAATGTCGACACGTTTTGATTCGTGCTCGTCGGTTAACATTCTCGGCACCCAACTTTCAGAGACCTTTTTCATATGCAGTTTGTTCGCAAAGATTCTTTGAACACTTGTCATATGACATCCCAATGACCTCAGCTACATGCTTTATGGTCAATCTTTGACTTGCCAATTCGATATCTTCGACTTTTTTTACTTTTTCTGCAGTGTGGGACGTGGGTGGGCGTCCCTCGCCATGTTCATCTTCTGTGGATGTTCTACCCAGCTTGGACTCCTTTGACCAGCGCGCAACTATGGAATATGAAGGAACAGAGTCCCCTTATGTTTCCACTATGTCACTTTGTATGTCTTTAGTAGATTTTTTTTTCAAACAGAGGTACTTAATGACAGCTCTGATTTAATTTTTCTCCATTTTGATTTTTACTCTCCGACTGTTCGTATTCAAATGAATGTAACTCCCTGTAATCGTGGCCTATTTTTATGATTTTTTTATGATGAAGTACTGGATATATGAGGAAACAAAAAAAAAATATTTCATATTTTTACGTGCCCTACAAATGTCCGATTATCATTACTTTTGGATCACCCCTCGTAATTCAATATATTTGTACGAGTTCCGCGAACAAAAAGGTTTTGAACAACTTTTTTTGGGTCTGGATTTGAACATGAAGGCGTGTCATGGATACCTAATCATCATCATCATCTGCCTAGCCTTTTCCCAACTATATTGGGGTCGGCTTCCAGTCAAGCCGGATTTAGCTGAATACCAGTATTTTACGAGGAGCGGCTGCCTACCAGACCTCCACAACCCATTAACTGGGGTAACACGGTACTTCAAGGGAAGACTGGAGTCAGATTTACTGGCTTCTGACTATCCGTAACGACTGCCAAAGATCCACAAATGACAGCCGGGACCTACGGTTTAACGTGCTATCCGAGGCACGGAGGAAACTCGTTATGTTAAGATGGTCACCCATCCACAGACCAACCTTGGCAAGCGGTGCTTAAGCACCGCTTGCCAAGGTTAACCTTGAAGATCGATCTGTGCGGCTGTTATTATCTAGCCACGAGCTCCTCTCATGTCATGGATACCTAATGAATTAAAAAAAATACTGAAAAAATCCTGTGTAGCGTAAAAACCGATTCTAACCGAAAGGACTGCGGCCAAGAGCGAAGTGACGAAGGCAGCTTCCGACACCACGAGCTTAGTCTCCTCTTAACCGGTGTACTTTCTAAATTCAGCAAGGGAAGTCGTGTGTTTAAAGTGAGAATAATGGTATTGGCTATTATAGCACTTATTTCTGAAGAAGAAAAAAAATAAGCTGAGGGAATAAGAAAAATATACCGCGAGCGGAACCATGTCGCTACGGGCGGAACCGCTGATAAGATGCCGCTAGCTGCTCGCACCTTTAGAACTTTTCAAACGATACTGGTTATTTAAGTATGTAGATTCATCATCTACCTATGATTCATATGACGAAAGCGCAAAAGTCTTAACCAAATCTTATAAAAGTGATCATACGAAACTTATATCATCATCATCTGCCTAGCTTTTTCTAACTATATTGGGGTCGGCTTCCAGTCAAGCCGAATTTAGCTGAATACCAGTATTTTACGAGGAGCGGCTGGCTACCAGACCTCCACAACCCATTAACTGGGGTAACACGGTACTTCATGGCAAGACTGGAGTGAGATTTACTGGCTTCTGACTATCCGTAACGACTGCCAAAGATCTACAAATGATAGCCGGGACCTACGGCTTAACCTGCTTTCCGAGGCACGAAGGAAACTCGGTATGTTAAGATGGTCACCCATCCACAGACCAACCTTGGCAAGCGCTGCTTAACCTTGAAGATTGACCCGTGCGGCTGTTATTATCTAGCCACGAGCTCCTCATTTAAGCTTATAAATAATTCACAATAAAAGAGCTTACCACGTTGCTGCCGGCCGCTGCCAATTCGGTATTAATCGGCCCTTAACCTATCACATACCCGCGAAACGAGACACAATAGTAAAACAATAACAGCGCGGTCTCATAGGACCGGTCGGGGATTCATGAATAAATGAAAATGAAAACTCCAAATATGAAGACACGTAACCTCCATCAACCCGCCCTTGTCCCACGTGACGGATTTCGTTATGGCCCACTTTGTACTGCTTCTCACAGAGGTGAAGCCTGTATCCAAACAGTAGGAACTGATCAGAATATGTTATAAGTTTATGTTTACATAAATTCAAATAAAAATCCATAAAAGGGGTTACAAAAGATCATGTACTTATACTTGTATAAGTAACTTTTATAATACAATTCCTTGCATACCCAATCATTTTAAAACGGATGTGCTTTTGCGTAATAAATCTATCTATAATATAATTAGATATAAGGAGAAATGACTGACTAATATATCAACGCACAGCCCGAAATAACTGGGTCTAGAAACATGAAACTTTGCACAAAGGTTTTCTTTTGTGATGTAGGCGAACACAACAGATATTGAGAACAAGAGAAAGACGACTAACGAAGAATTTTAAGAAATTCAAATTTTATAGGACCGAAAAGGAGGATTTTCATTTATACCTATGCAAAATTTTAATTTCTTCAAGAATTTGGTTAATTATTTATACACGAAACTGTCATTATTAGAATTTTAAACTACCTCCAGAATACGGTTTTGAGAGTGTTATAGTTTTCATTAAAACCTCACGAATAAAGTCGCTCGCAAAGTGTATAATATATATGTTACTGTAAAAGCACGAACTACGGTAAATCCTAAGATTTTCCAGTAAATCCTAAGATTTACCAACTCTTAATAGTAAAAGTCCGAACCGTTCTATGATCAACGTTTATTTCGGACTTTTACTACCTCTCACTTGGTAAATCTTAGGATTTCCCTCAAAGACACGGTAAATGTTAAGATAAACATTACCAAAAGATAGGGTAAGGATTTGACTGATTAGTAGTACAAATGTTTAATAATTACTCATAGGTATTTAAGGATTTGAATAATTATTAATTGAAATATATGATTAAGAAGTATGCATAGTCTTAACTATGGACCGTGTACTCAGTAAGTTCCTGGCATTCCTAGAAACTTATGACATCCTAAGTGACCGTCAATAAGGCTTGCGCCGACATTGGTCAACTGGTGATCTTCTAGCGTATGCCATCCGTATCTGGAGTGAGACATCGAGAAGCATGGTAAGCGCTTGCCGTCTCTCTCGACATCTCGAAGGCTTTCGATAGGGTCTGGCACGAAAGCCTTATTAGTAAGCTTCCTTTTTTCGTTTTACCTGCTGGATTGTGTGCTTGGATTGCAGACTTACTGCACTAGATGACAGCACTACTGAGAGATACATAATATCCAGTGCACGAACTAGTGGGTCACAGATCCAGTCTCTCCGAGTGGCTATGGTTGAGCGCTTCAATTGGTTCTTAAAGGCAGTCACTGAATGGGGCGACACAATTTGGTCAAATTCGTTGCTGCTAAAACCCAGGCGTGTTTGTTTTCCGCTAAAAGGAGCCAATTCAGCCCTCCTCTTTCTTTCCTGGATGCAACCGTGCCAATAACCGACCATCTTGATCTTCTTCGTGTTACTTTGACGTCAACTCTCAACTTTGCTCCATATAATAATGAAGCAAAGGCTCAACTGGGAATCCTTGCGAAGGTGAGACGCCGGAACAGCAGCTCACACTTTATCAAGCGCAAGTTCGATCGTGTATTTAGTGCTGCTCTCATCTTTGGGATGGATCTGCCCGATATCAGCTTGAAGCGCTTAAAGCAATTGAGAGAGGAGAGCCAAGAGTATCATTGGTCGCTAGCCTGATAGCTACAACCCATGAATTTTGAAGTCAAGAGTGAATAAGTTACTTCTAAGTAAGCGCGCTCCATCGTCGACCGCATCGTCGCTTTCCATCAGGTGAGATAGCGGTCAAACGCAAACCAATCTACGATAAAAAAAAAACAAAACCAACATTTACCGACCTTCACTGGTAAGACCTAGCATGTACCAAATTCTAATGGTAAAAACCCGATAAAATCATTTCTTTATTACATATTCTTACATTTACCGACTCGTGTTGGTAAACTCTAAGATTTACTGGTAAAACCTAAGATTTACCGTGGTTCGGGCTTTTACAGTAACATATAGACTATACTCCGTCGGTTTAGGTAGTTAACTAAATGTAAACAATCTTGGCATGTCTTTTTATCTAAAAGTTGTCTAAAAATTGTATATAAAAATCTTTGCGACTAGGTGTTTACCTAAATCGATGTTAGCTAATAAACTAAATTTAAATAATCTTTGTGTATATTTTATACGACCTCTTTAATTCATGAATCCCCGACTGGTCCTATGAGACCGCGCTGTTATTGTTTTACTATTGTGTCTCGTTATGTGGGTATGTGATAGGTTAATATAAAAAGACATACCAAGATTGTTTACCTTTAGTTAACTACCTAAACCGATAGATTATAGTATAATATACCCGGAGCATTTTAAAGAAAATTTCTAACGAGGTTACCCAATAGGGAATATGCATAAAAAATAAAATGGCCTGATTTTTTTTTTCCTAAACTTTTAAGGTCGTAGTAATACACTCAATTCGTTATTTTCTAATTTAATATGCATTTAGTTATTTAACGTAAATCAAAAAGTGAAAAATTTACGAGCGAAATTCAAATTTGTAAAACGCCTCACCATTGGTCGTATGAAAACGACCAATGGTGAGACGACGACGGCGACGACTTTGACGTCACAGGGCACAAAACTGACAGGAATGGTGAATTTATCTGGTGTACTTTTTATAGTGTTATACACATTGGTATCATGCAATATCTATAAAATGGCTTTTTCTTCTTCCATGATTATTACGCGACTAAAACACTTTGTTATATATCAAACTAACTCTCAATGCAAACAATAAACTGACAGGACGTAACCTATGACGTCAGGCCTCAAGCGCGCGAGAAATAGTAGCGTTTGAACTCGTCAAATTAAACCAATATTTTTAAGATTTTATAAAAAAGTAATTACTACTCTTACAGCTATGGTTTATTTTTTTTTCTACATCAAAATGAAGTGAATATTGAATAAAAAAAATAAAAAAATTGCCTGCATATTCCCTATTGTGGGTTAAGCTCGCCTGTGTACATCAACTGTCCTATTTTTAGTTTTTTAATTGTGGTTGAGGAGCTCGTGGCTAGATAATAACAGCCGCACAGGTCGATCTTCAAGGTTAAGCAACGCTTGCCTAGGTTGGTCTGTGGATGGGTGACCATCTTAACATAACGAGTTTCCTCCGTGCCTCGGAAAGCACGTTAAGCCGTAGGTCCCGGCTGTCATTTCTAGATCTTTGGCAGTCGTTACGGATAGTCAGAAGCCAGTAAATCTGACTCCAGTCTTGCCATGAAGTACCGTGTTACCCCAGTTAATGGGTTGTGGAGGTCTGGTAGGCAGCCGCTCCTCGTAAAATACTGGTATTCAGCTAAATCCGGCTTGACTGGAAGCCGACCCCAATATAGTTGGGAAAAGGCTAGGCAAATGATGCAAATGATGAAATGTGGTTTACAATAAAGAATAAAGAATCTTCAGGTTAATATTAGCTAGTGCATTTGCAAGGTCTAACACAAAGTTGTTTTTCTTACCCTATAGGTTAACTGGTAGAGAATGCCTTGATGAATTAATTCATGAATCCCCGACCGGTCTCATATGACCGCGCTGTTATTGTCTTACTATTGTGTCTCGTTAAGCGGGTATTGATAGGTTAAGTCCGCCTATGCACCACCACTGTACATATAGTTTAAATAAAGATTCTTTATAATAAGCTATTACGCTATCACTATTCGCTCACGGTTACTTCCGCTGTCGATATGAAGCCGTCACAATAATATAATATCGTATACTTACATACATACTTGTTTCGTTATTCATATTTGGGATAATTACAGAATATAATAGTGTAACGCCTCTTCTCTCAGGTCGATCTTCAAGGTTAAGCAACGCTTGCCTAGGTTGGTTTGTGGATGGGTGACCATCTTAACATAACGAGTTTCCTCCGTGCCTCGGAAAGCACGTTAAGCCGTTGGTCCCGGCTGTCATTTGTAGATCTTTGGCAGTCGTTACGGATAGTCAGAAGCCAGTAAATCTGACTCCAGTCTTGCCATGAAGTACCGTGTTACCCCAGTTAATGGGTTGTGGAGGTCTGGTAGGCAGCCGCTCCTCGTAAAATACTGGTATTCAGCTAAATCCGGCTTGACTGGAAGCCGACCCCAATATAGTTGGGAAAAGGCTAGGCAGATGATGAATAGTGTAACGCCTCTTGTACACGGCACGTTTTTCGCCGGGTATAGCCACGATTTAGCCTGGGATACACTAGGGAACATTTTGTCCCGCAACATGACGCACTACACTTAATTTACGTGACGCTGCAACGTTGCATATTGTCCCACAACATGCCCCGCAACATTGTACGTGACGCGGGGCATGTTGCTTGCTCCCGCCTCGAGGGCGAGCGCAACGTACAATGTTGCGGGGCATGTTGCGGGACAATATGCAACGTTGCAGCGTCACGTAAGTTAAGTGTAGCGCGTCATGTTGCGGGACAAAATGTTCCCTAGTGTATCCTTCGTAGGCACGGTTGTTAGTGTTGTATGGATGGATCACTGAGGGAGCTTGATGACAAATATACGGCGGCGCTACGGCACGGCAACGCCGCCGTGTTTCAACAGTGTTGTATCGCAGTCTATGGTCCCTTGTACACGGTACGTTTTATTAATCGTACCCATACACGGCGAAATCCCTCTTCTTATAAATAAAAATCGTTTAGATGGTAACATATATTCCGTAGAATAAAACAGTTTCAAAACTTTCATGTTTTTACCTCACGAATAAAGAAGTATGAAGCTTTTCTATAGAAAATATGTCAAACTATGATTATTTGTTCTTTGGATAACAAATTATCTGGATATTGAAAATGTCTTCAATTTTCAACATTACCGACACTACAACAATGATTTTTAAAATTGCTATAAGTAGTGCTTGACCGCGATCCCAGTTAATGGTAAGCAGTGATGCAATCGTTAATGGTGAGGCGCATTAGTTCATTAATCCATTCACTCTAGCCTTTAAGACACCTAAATTATAATCAGACGGGAAGACCGCAGCAGGCAAATTGTTTCAGTCCTTCGATGTACGCGGTTTAAACGAAGTGGTAAAGACACTTAGTCCGGACCGTAGAGGTTTCAACAACGTAAGGGTGGATACTCATCGTACGACGGTTTGTCCGATGGTAGAAAGATGACGGAATCAAATCATGCAATTCCTGCGCACACTCTCTGAAATGCATCCTGTAAAATACCGAAAGGCTGGAGCTCCAGCCCGTATGTGGCTGCAGTACTCCACACACGATCGGACCTGCGCTTTGTATAATATTAAAAGCTGTCCCGTTGTGAAGTACCGCCGCATCTGTGTAATGATTAATTATTTATTTATTGACATTCATGTACATATACATATATGTGTCTTATATTGTTTCAGTCATTATTTTATGTATGTATTAATCTGCCACTTGTGCTGTAAAGTAATAATTTTCTACACGATTCGTTTGATATTTTTATTGTTAACATAGTTTTTTTTTTTCATTTCCAGGAATTGGACAGCCAGTATTACAAACCAAAGTGGGGTAATGCATACGTAGCAACCGAACAAAATAATAATACATATCCACGTCCCTATGCAGAAAATCGGTAACCGCAAAAAAAATATCACAAGAGTAATGGTTTTTCTGTTATTGTTGAATATCTCTTCAACGAATCGAAATTTTAAAGCTATGTAACTTAGTTTTAATAAAAACATTAAACTACTTCAATGCAAATGTCGACATTGGTAAATTCTGCCAATAAAAAAACTTATGGCATTATTGTACAAAATTTGTTAAAAATATATACGTTATGCATTGTGCCAAATAAATATGGAATAAAGTGCATTGACCTTTCCTAATACCTATGCGTATTAGGTGCCCGAAAAACCGACTATGAGCGTTTTTGTTGTAAGAAAATGTAAAGAATCGAGATAGACGTCGCATCAAGACAGCTCTATATCTTTATTTCCGTGTATTAAATTAAAAAAGTCAATGGAGGGTCAGTGACTGTTTTTCTAAGTTTATCTGGCACCATGCATTACGGACTTTTCCAACTTTTTTTGTTATAAAGGTAATAGTCGTACGTTATTTGTTGTTACGGTATTACTTCGGTAATTTAATTGTTAAATAAAATCAAGTTACTATGTCTCCACACTATAACAGTATTTATATGTATAACTTAACTTTTATATTGGAGGAAAATTAAAACAATATTTTTATGTAACCTTTCATGACAAATAATCTTCAAATTAGAGTGAATTATGTATACCGATATACAAAATTATGTTTTTGTTAATGAGTTTAAAATAGCATCCAATCGAAATTATAAATATGATCACAGCCATAAAAATATTTCACAAAATGAACAGAAGACCTAAAAATACGAAATTTGATATCGCACGCAAATCATCCCTAACAAGTCAATCAATTCACTGGCCTGTTGGTCAGTGAATTGGTTGTCACTCCTCATAGTCTTCAGGTTAGTTGCCCTAACTGCTATGCTGGAGGTCATGGGTTCGATTTCCACTCAGGCAAATGTCTGCGATGAGCACTATCATTTGTTCTGTATCTGGGTGTAACTTATCTATAATATGTATGTATTTAGAAATACATATGTATTTTTGTCACAAGTTCTGCTTAGTTTGGAACAAGATGACGGTGTGTCAAAGTTTGTTATTATTAATTGTATTTTAATTACTTCCAGTGTTATTTCTGCGACAATTTCTGAAAATAAGGATGGTAAAATCTCGGGATTGCTCTGATTTTGTTACATTATGGTCCGTATGCAAAGCTTTACTTGTTGAGACGGAGTATTCCTTGTTTCGACACCCAGATTTTCGGCACCCAAGTTTTCCGATACCGTATACACAGATAATAGCCATACAAAATACCAGTCCAAATTCCAAAATACATATTGGTGCCGAAACGGGAATAGTTTGGGTGCCTAATTTTGGTGTCACAAATCTGGGTGCCGAAAATTTTGGTGTCACAAATCTGGGTGCCGAAAATTTTGGTGTCACAAATCTGATTGCCGAAACGGGAATATTCCGTTAAGACTAGATTGACCTGGCTGTCAGCAACACTATCAAAAAGGCCCCTCTTGAGTTTTATGTGTGTGTTGTATGTGTAAAGAAAATGTTTCCATTGTGCGTTTTAAACTTTTTTTTACTATTGTCTGGTGTGCTCAGAGAAAATTTTCTATTAACGCCGTGTCAGGCCATCTCTGTTCCATTCGTTATGGATGGGTATTTCAAAACGAATTCAGTCTGATGACCCACAAAGAATTATTGTTTCAAGGGATCACCGACTTTGTTGAAATCAATGAGGGGTATTTGCCCCTTTATATTAATGGGCGCCGGCGCAGATGTTAAAAAGACCTACGAAGCCATCAATCTATCATGATTGTTGTTCTTGTCCTAAACCTTGTTAGGGCACTGCAAATTACATTTGGCTCGCTGTTGACTCTGTAGGCCTACTTTTAGTTCTTAGTTTTAGTTAGTATTTACTTAGTAGTCCACAACGACCAGACCTGCGCGTCTCGAATTCACTTTGTTTCCTTGGCTCTCCAACGCTGCCAATTACGATTCGCGGTCGCCTCTCCAGAACCTTTCGGCCCCATCCAACATCTGTTCTGCGAGCAATCTGCCTTGCCATTTAACCTTGGCAATTCTAAGCCCATTTTGAGCGACCACGTTTCAGAGCCACATGCCATCACTAACGTCCAACCGTTGGTTTTTAGTGGGGATACCAGATCCCGGATGTGATCTTGTGAATTCTTCGCAGCCCTTGCCTCGGCTTAAGTTTTGCCACTACCGGATTCCAGGGTAGTCAGGCTGTCGGGTACTATGGGGCTGTGGGCTGTTTTTTTTGTGCCATTCGTCGGGGGTTTGCTATAATCGCCACGCTTGACAAGCGGTTAGGCAAGCGCAGTGTGGTTGTTATAATGCGCAGAAAATGCTGCTGCTTATTCTCTGGTGACTCCTGAGTTGCCTCTTATGACACCATACCCCCAAATACTACCTCAGAAATAAATTTAAAGATATTAATGTAATAACCGTGCCTTCTCAAGTTCTCATAAATAATATGTGTCTGTGTTATGAAAATATTATGCTACAAATAAACAGACTCATATTTTTACGTAAAAATATGTGTTTTAGTCATTATCTTTTTTTATTGTTTTATATACTTTGACTATAGATGATTTTTATACCTATTTCATTTTACCGTGTGACATTTTTTCATATTAAGTTTAACATGAATAATTATGTATTTCCTTCCTGAAGTTTTATATTTTTGTATTTTTTTTAAATATTTTCTTTGATTTATGCAAATGTCTGTACATTTATGTGATCTGTTTTTATTTCTAATTTATATTCAATAATATAATCCCATATCTCACAGTTTGAGTACTTTATACGCTGCTTAACCAAATATCGTATATAAATCGTTGAGCTCCTTAGTAGTCCTGAGTTGAGCTACAAGAATACTGACAAATTCTTGCAGCGACTGTCCAGTCACTAGTATTCATGTAACGTGTCCAGGTTTACTCAAATCTGATTGTTATTTTTTTAAAAGACCATCTCAAACTAAATAAATAATTGACCATTATTTTTTTACTGTAAGAATGACCTTTACAAGATATTTAAATGTAATTTAAAACGCTGAAGCTATATTCAACCGAAAACTGTTGGTTTATTATTTTTACGCCAGTAATATAATTTTCTATTGATAAATAACGATGCTAACCCCGTTTTTAAATTTCCCTACAGTAAAAATGTTTTGTTGTTCCTCAATATCACTAGGAAAATTATGAAAAAATACTTAAATGTATTCTGCCTTGTATGTAGGTGTTGAATTTAACGTAACCATAAAAGTTCCTCATAAGACAATGCCGACTGAATGCTTGGGGCCATGGAATATGCTGTACTTAATTTTATTAAAAAGTACAAATTTTGAAAACTAAAAATTTTGTTTCTTTTATATGCACTGATTAAAATGACAATTCCCTGCATGTGTATTCGGATAAGACATTGTTATAATTTTGTGGTCACCTATCCTGTCAACATCTCGTCATAAACACTTAAGTGAATTCGAGGTAAACGAAAGCAGTCAATCAGTAGCTTCTGCCAGCTAAAACGTCACCACGAAAATTACACGAAAGTGAATTGTCATTCCAGATTCAAGATTACCCGTCGCCTTCGCAAAATCCTGGGAACCCCTAACTTTGTTTCTAGGCCAAGATCTCAACACCCTCACCATTCAACATTCAAGAAACTCTTTCCCTGAGAGTGAGCATATCTATCTACGGACTATTTCCTCGAGCGTGTGACCGTCTCCTTCGCTAGCATAACTATATTTAAGGAGGCAACCGCCTGCCATTCCTCCTCGCTCCGGACCATGGCCTATATCAGGGCCCGATACGAGAGGTCGTTGCCGCAGATCACCCCTACAAAGACACGGCGGTGCTCCATCCAATCGGAGCACACCTGCATCGTATATAGCACCGTGACATCAGGGCAATCCACATCATGGGGACACCCAGGCGTTTCTTCTCGGCGTGAAACCTAGTGGTGATGGCCCTCTTCTTTCGCCTCTGTCGCCTCTCTCACTTTTAGCCGCTCTAGCACCTCTGCCCGCCTTTTCCCAGGCTCCGACCACTATCCACTTGGCGTCGGTCGGAGATTCGTCTTGCGAGGGAGGTGGCAGGGGCGGCCTAGTCGCTGCCACGGCATGAATTCCCACCGCCTTAACAGCAGACACCGCCTTGCTCTTCGTGTGATCCTTACTTCAAGCGGTCGATGTAATCTTACACCAAATCCAAGTCTCACTCTGTCAGTCTCTCTCTTGGTCGTCGACAAGGTATTGTATCAACCTTCTATGTTCCGCAGCCGTAGGACAACACTGATTTGCCATTGGACATAAAGATTTTGATTTTTAGGTCTCAGCTGCAGAGCTGCGGAGCTGTAGATGATGAGCTGCAGAGAGGAAGCTCTGGCTTTGTTGATCCATGAAATGTTGTCTGCTTCGCTAGAAGACATCGTTTCACGGATCGACGACGTCCGGACCTCCCGTTCCTGGCACGATACTTCAGAAGTATGTAATGTTTTCCAGTAGGTATCTCGTGAGCAACTTTGGAAACAGATCAAAAGCGTCACTATAAAAGTATGTCTAAACAGAATGAATCATAGTCGAGTTTTCTACTTATTAATCATTCATCTCTTTTATTCTTCAATCATCTATATAATTTTTTTGCAAATATCGGAAAAACTCTTGCTGAACAGATGCCAAAACACGACTGTGTCCAAAAAATTAACAAACGGATCTTAAAATCTTTTGGCTTGGTAGACACTGACGAAGACGATATTTCCCAAATCATTTGTAGATTAGAAGCTTAACCTCTACAAGCATACTCTTGTTCCACCATCAATGCATATACTCGTATTTCGTATCATTTTTCGAAGTTATTTTCCCTAGATCTCTAAAAAGCAGTCATAAATCCTATTTTTTTATCTAGAAACGAAAACATTGCTAAGAAATATAGCGATAATTCCCACCATATCTAAAATACCTACTAGAGAAAATTTTAAATAATAGACTAGAAAACTGCCTTAAAAAAATATGGTCATCGATTAGCGCAGTTTGGTTTAAGATCCAAATTACCCACAGCTGATGCAGACACAAACTATGTAAGTTTGACAAAGAGCATACGTCTTACATAATATTACTGAAACACACCTTCCAATATAAAGAAAAGGATAATAAACAGTTATTTTTGAAATCCTTAAAGCGATGTTTCTCTGTGGCGTCCACCCATTAATGCCAACAGGTTATACGTTTCATAAGATCTTGGCAAAAAAACAGACCCTGGGGTTGTTCCTTGATCTTGCGAAGGCCTTTGATACTATGAATCGACTTTATTTAAGCTTGTAAACAAGTTAGAGGCCATAATATGTTTAAGAGGAACACCTTTAACACTGTTTTACATAGATAATCGACGATCGAATGTGTAAGAATAGTTAAGATTGCGAGCTATGGGCAAAATGAACTAGATATGGTGTTCCCCAGGGAAGTATTATTGGCCCTACCCTATTCCAGGTTTATAATAACGATTTATGCAATTTAAATATTGACCAAGGCATAATTTCATTTGGTGATCACACCGCTTTAATACTTACCGCCAATACCAGAAGGGAATTGTACGAAACCATTCAATAAGGTTTTAACACTGTTACTTCAAAGTAATTTACTAACATTGAATGCTGACATGGTACACCGCCATCTTCTTCGTGGTTTTTTTTTTTAAACCACTTATTTTTATGTAAAAATTATACTACATTTTTTTAATAAACATGAGATATACCCTATAATGTAACCTGAAGCTTTGCTTTCATTCCGTTAGCTTAATTAGTTTTTGAGATATGTGAATGCGAAAAATTTACATAAATTGTGTTTACGATTAGGTACAAATCGATTTTAAAACATAATTTTCTATATAGTCTTCTATTTGTGGGTCATCATACTGAAGGTGAACGCACACTTATTTGAAACCGAACGTATCAAAGGAATCGAAAAAAAGAATTTTAGAATTCTCTATAAGAAATACTATGAAACCTACGAACACCTAACCGCGTCAAATCGTCCATATCTGGAAGGATTCTCGAATACTCGTAAACCATTGTAGAATCCTTTTTTTCTCTCGATTCGTTTGACGCTTTTGGCTCAGATAAATATGCGTTCTCCTTTATTCTGCTAAACCCTTTAGACAGGTTTTTAAAATAGTCTTTAGTGATAATTTTTTATTTTGTAATTAAGCGCTGTTTGTCTGAAGTACAGGTTCAACCTAGTTCAGGAAAAGAAGCGCGTGCGTGTTTTTTATCATAATATTTTGTATACTGCATTGTAAATGTAGTGTGTGCTATGTTATTAATAAACGATTTATTATTATTTTATTCTTATTAATAAAGCACACCAACAACTTGTTTACAAAATAATCTCGATTAAACGGTCAGAAGATAGTTCAAATCCCGAGATTGGTACAACTTCTGCTTGCACTGTACTCTCACTGTCCTCAAAATGCCTTGACAAAATACGTCAAGGTTGATTTGTTAAAGCAGTTCAAGATTGCACGTGATACTATTTGAGATTTTGATTCAGAAAATGAAATCTGCTAGGGTTCTACGAATTTGTAAAGATGTCTGTAGTGACACATACACTTCGTGTAGCCGGCTCTGTAGGGACAACTATATCGTTTATATCTTTATAACGCAAAATTTTAATAGTTCAGTTGAATTCGTTCAATACGGTTCGCATGACTTTTTAAGTTGAGTTCCAAACCGGGGATGTATATTCCAGTGTGCTACGCACCAAGAAGGTATAGAGGGCATTCAAAGGGTTAGCGTTTTCGAATTCACTACAGGTTCTCGTAATGAATCCTATCATATGATAATTATGTTGACATTGCTTCACATTCAGTACCATCCCATTTTTATCACACTGAGACTGCAATGCATATCAAGATCGCGTCGAAGTAATTCAGCGACGCTGAGCGAAACAATTCCGCGATTAATTTTTAGATCGTTCTCGTATAGAGAGCACTGACTCATACTAAAGCAATCCAGTAGGTCATTGACAAATATAAATAATATTGGGCCCACATAGGAACCCTGGGGAACCCCAGATGTTGAAGTGTTTATAGAAGAGTAGTAGCCTTCCACTACAACTCACAGCTTCCGATGATCTAAATATGACCTGAATCACTCGAGGAGACGTCCGTGTACACCATATTTTTCAAGTTTGAACAAGAAAACCCGATGGACTTTGTCAAAGGCGCTACTTCAGTCTGTGTAGAGGGAATTGATCTGCCTGTCAGCATCCACGGAAGCAGAAAGGCCATTTACGAAGGAAACTAAAATGGTAACCCTTGATTTGTTGTTGCAAAAATCCTTTTTAGGGTTCCGTTACCAAATGGAAAAAACGGAACCCTATATAGATTTGTCATGTCGCGTCGTTCTGTCCGTCGATATATCACAGTCATTTGTTCGGAAACTATCAGAGCTATATTGTTGAAACTTGGTAAGTAGATGTATTCTGTAAACCGCATAAAGATTTTCACACAAAAATAGAAAAAAAAACAATACATTTTAGGGTTCCCCATACTCAGAACTGAAACTAAAATTTTTTTTTCATCAAACCCATGCGTGTGGGGTATTTGTGGATAGGTCTTCAAAAATTACATTGAGGTTCCTAAAATAAAAGTCGCGCGATAGAGCCTCTCACGCAAACTATTCAGTAGTTTGCGCACAAACTACTGAATAGGTGTAAGGTGTAATAACCCTGTAACTTCTAAAATAAGAAAATAAAAAAAATATGATGTACATTACTATAATATGCAACTTTCACCGAAAATTGGTTTGAACGAGATCTAGTAAGCAGTTTTTTTAATACTTCACAAATCGTAAAACGTAATTTAGAACGGAACCCTCGGTGCGCGAGTCCGTCTCGCACTTGCCCGGTTTTTTTTTTAAGGTACTAGTAGAGATTGAATATATGCAGTTAGAACGGACAAACCAAAGACTGTAAAACCTTCGAGATAATGTTAAAAGATATATTGTACAATATTGTTTTTTCCCTAATAAACTGAAATAAAAATAAGATAAGAGCATCGAATAGGGTAATAGTTAACCACGTCAGCTCTATCACCCTAATTAAAAATAGGAACAACGGTTGTATTTTTTTCATTCCGATGGAAACACAGCAGTTGTTAGAAACTTGATGAAAATTAAGGCAAGTGAGCGGGCAAGATAACGAGCATATTTTTGAAAAAAAACCGGGCAAGTGCGAGTCGGACTCGCGCACTGAGGGTTCCGTAGTAACTTCCCTATAAAAACAGTTCAATCGAACAATTCGACAGTCTCGAAATGTACGTTTTTTGCAGTATAAACGGACGAATCTTTTTTTCCCGTCACTTTACCAATTGAATTGAAAATTGATTTTTGCACAGCTTCAAGGGACCACGGGCCCAATTATATGGTGTTAATTTCAACTCAATACCTCTAACTTACCTATGAATAAAGTTCTATTCTCGAATCGAGCGTTGAAGATTTTTCAAAAAAATAATTCTTGTGACGTAACAACAAATTTTCAGTTTTCAGACTTTTCCCTATATGAGTGCTATAAAACGTTGCTTCATGCCAAATTTCAAGATTCTAGGTCGACTGGAAGTACCCTTTAGGTTTTGATTCCCTTGCGAGTACTTGCGAGTTTCAAAATATGCAGCTTAAATTGCTGTTTCTTTTGATTGCGTTGACATAGAAGTTTGATTTTGTTACAGCTTAAAGGTATTATAGACCTGAGTATTTGGTATGAATATCAATTTAATACCTCTACGCGTTTATGAGGAGATGGGTAGTAAGTTTAAAATTATTAAAAAAAAATATATTATGTGATGTAACTAAAAATTTATGGTTTTCGTAATTTTTCCTTTATCTATGCTATAAGACGTTGCTTCGTACCAAATTTCAAGATTCTGAGTTCACGGGAAGTACCCTGTAGGTTTTGATTCCCTTGCAAGTGTCGAAAATTTGCGGCATAAACGGCTGTATCTTTTGATTGCGTTGGCTTAGAAGTTTGATTTTTTCACAGCTTCAAGGGACAGTAGACCTGAGTAATTGATATAATTTTCAGCTTCATACCTCCACGCGTTCCTGAGAAAAAGGGTCTTGACAGACGGACGGACAGACGGACAACAAAGTGATCCTATAAGGGTTCCGTTTTTTCCTTTTGAGGTACGGAACCCTAAAAAATAGGGTATATATTGTTAGCAACTGAAGGAGAGGCCGTGTTGGCAACTGGAGGCGAGGCGACGTCGTGACGTCACACCATCAGGCGGCGGCCGACGGTAGTCTATAAAAGAGGCGCGCGGTGCGGCAACCTCCCTTTTTTCGTTTGGTCGGCGTTGAGGACGGACTTGCTACTTGACCGCTATCGTGTGATTTTATTTCATTAATACCTACTTCATATTCTTATAATTTTGTGAAAGTGTGATTAAAGATTGTTTATTTATTTTTTATCTGTTTCACTTCTGATCCCTAAAATCAGAAGTGGGATAAAGATTCGTTTCGCCCACAAATTAATAGTTTCGATTTTTAAAGTTCTCTTTTTTTTCTACTTAAAAGCGGGTGGTTGCCAACTACTAGTTGGGATGGTTAGATCGAGTCGTTCGGATTCACAAACTTGTGCCCCGCGTCCTAACCGATATCGTAGCCGCCATATTGTGAGTAGAAGGTCATGTAGCAAGTCTCGGGATTGCGATTCCGAAGCCGCGTGAGGACGCGCAGCCCTGCGTCACCGCTATACTGGTGATCATTTGAGACGATTGTCTCGCAGTTGAAAGTTTTGGAAGCATGTTTACAGGTCAGAACCGTGAACCGCTACGGGAAATGAGAAGACAAAGGACGGCCGAACGGTGGTGTAAAAACCAAGCCTATCACGACGAGCGTGTCAATGAAGACCGACAGCGTCCACATGCCTACGTCGCAGTCTACGGAGAAACTTGATCCTGGTACGCGCGGTGCTCGCCGTGTAGTTGGAGTCCTGGACTGCGGGCGCTGTGAGCTGCAACTTCTGCCTGGTTGCTGCCCTGGAGGGATGAATGGACTCCCGAGACGTGCGTCGCATTTTTGAAGACAAGTATTTTCTTGAAGTCTGTGCGGTATGCTAACTTTGTGCCTATGCCGATAGCCACTGGGAGGTATGCAAACTTGGAGCCTATGCCTACAGTGTTGAAGTCTGTGCGGTATGCTAACTTTGTGCCTATGCCGATAGCCGCTGGGAGGTATGCAAACTTGGAGCCTATGCCTACAGTGTTGAAGTCTGTGCGGTATGCTAACTTTGTGCCTATGCCGATAGCCGCTGGGAGGTATGCAAACTTGGAGCCTATGCCTACAGTGTTGAAGTCTGTGCGGTATGCTAACTTTGTGCCTATGCCGATAGCCGCTGGGAGGTATGCAAACTTGGAGCCTATGCCTACAGTGTTGAAGTCTGTGCGGTATGCTAACTTTGTGCCTATGCCGACAGCCGCTGGGAGGTATGCAAACTTGGAGCCTATGCCTACAGTGTTGAAGTCTGGGCGGTATGCTAACTTTGTGCCTATGCCGACAGCCGCTGGGAGGTATGCAAACTTGGAGCCTATGCCTACAGTGTGGAAGTCTGGGCGGTATGCTAACTTTGTGCCTATGCCGACAGCCACTGGGAGGTATGCAAACTTGGAGCCTATGCCTACAGTGTTGGTGGAAGTCTGGGCGGTATGCTAACTTTGTGCCTATGCCGACAGCCACTGGGAGGTATGCAAACTTGGAGCCTATGCCTACAGTGTTGGTGGAAGTCTGGGCGGTATGCTAACTTTGTGCCTATGCCGACAGCCACTGGGAGGTATGCAAACTTGGAGCCTATGCCTACAGTGTTGGTGGAAGTCTGGGCGGTATGCTAACTTTGTGCCTATGCCGACAGCCACGGGGAGGTATGTGTGGGCGCAAAACCAAACTGCCTTCCAATTTCTTTTGTAAATATTGCAAATACCCTCTTGAATTAATATGAGGATTTAATTTGACAACTTCCTTTCGAATATTGCAAAATATTGTTGAAATTAATATGAAACAACTTCCTTTTAAATGATTAATTCTGCTCATATTGAAATAGTATTTACCAATAGAATCACTCTCTAACTTTTGAATCCCCAACCGGTCCTATGAGACCGCGCTGTTATTGTTTTACTATTGTGTCTCGTTTCGCGGGTATCTGAGTAATTAATAGAATTCGGAACGATGCTGCAAGGCTCCAGTGAGTCGGAGTAATGCTGCTGGTTCCAGGGAGTCGGAACCGGTATCCGCATAGTTCTCGGTGAGTCGGAACTGTCTGCGGTGATGCCCCAGTGAGTCAGGGTGATGATGTCCCAGTGAGTCGGGATGATGATGCCCCAGTGAGTCGGGGTGATGATGTCCCAGTAAGTCGGGGTGATGATGTCCCAGTGGGTCGGGATGATGATGTCCCAGTGAGTCGGGATGATGCTGCAGGCTCCAGTGGGTCGGAGTTATACAGCTGGCTCCAGTGAGTCGGAGCCGGACTGTGCGACGTAGGGCTTGACTGCTGGCGTCGACCAGGAGAGGTTCTTCGTAGCTCTTCATATGACTGGCCGAAGGTGCGGTGTGCCAAGGTCGATGATGAGGTTGAAGGTGATGACCAGGTATGTCCAGTTAGGCATGCTGGTGGTCATGATACCCTCAGTGCCGTGCTGGCTGCGTGGCTCGCTGCTCGAAAGCTTGAGGAAGTGATGATGACGTCACGACGTGGTTGCTGCACGAAGGCTGCGCTGACGTTCATGCTCGAGGGTCACCGGAGGTAGGTGGACAGAGAGTAAAGTCCCACATACCTCCATTGAAAAGGGAGGATCCTCCGACCGGACGAGGTGTTATGTCCGGTGGGCAACTGCCCGATAGATGATTTCGGGCTGCTGTATCTATTCAAATCGCGCGGAGAACTTTGCTTGCGCGATGCAGGATTCTGTGACGTCATGTGTAGATGTTGGTGATCGTAGTCGCTACAGTCACAATAAATTCTACTGTGACAACTTCCGTTCTCATTTATTTATTTTAAGTATTTTTCTACCCTCATAGTGAATTTTATTAAGTGTAATGTTTTTCCCGCCTAAATTCTCGTATTTGCTGGGTATAAAACTGATGTATTTCAAATATAAAAACACTCTTTCGCCGCCCGTGGAATAGACCAGAACTGAAGTAAGGTATTTCTTTATTATCACTCACTTTTCCTGTCGTTCTATATTACTGTGTCTGTGTATTATGTGTGACGTCAACCTCGATGGCGATCAAGCGCCGACATATTAGGTATGCAAACTTGGAGCCTATGCCTACAGTGTTGGTAGAAGTCTGGGCGGTATGCTCACTTTGTGCCTATGCCTACAGCCGTTGTGAGACACGCTAACTGGGTGCCTATGTCTGCAACGCGACCAAGTTACTCGTATATACTCAGTGTGTCTTAGCAAAGATTTCTGTGTCACATTTTATGTGTAATGCGCATTATCTTTTTAAACCCCGACGCAAAAACGACGGGGTGTTATAAGTTTGATGGTACGTTCATACGCGCGCGTTCAACTCAACATTCAACGTGCACATTCACATTCACGAGCGTGTAAACGGTACGCCCGAGCCCGTGAACGTGCCTGTGAATGTGAATGCCGCGAATCTGACAAGTGTCGGCGTGCGTGTGAACAGCTTGAATTACCGCCGGCCCGGGACGGGCTGCGTGCCGCGCAGCCCGCCAGGCAGCCCGCCAGGCTGCACGGCACGCGTGTGAACGTAACATGACGTGTCTGTGTGTGTAAATGTATATGTGTCTGTCTGTGGCATCGTAGCTCCCAAACGGATGATCCGATTTTAATGAGGTTTTTTATTTGAAAGGTATATCAGTCGAGAGTGTTCTTAGCCATGTTTGATGGAAATCGGTGCAGGTTTTCAAGGTCATCAGGACCTGAGAGGTGAAGAGTAGTCGGGGGTTTTTTTTAAATTTTAAATTTAATTGTATTTTTGCGTAATGTCTGATTTGAGGAGCTCGTGGCTAGATAATAGCAGCCGCACAGATCGATCTTCAAGGTTAAGCAACGCTTGCCTAGGTTGGTCTGTGGATGGGTGACCATTTTAACATAACGAGTTTCCTCCGTGCCTCGGAAAGCACGTTAAGCCGTTGGTCCCGGCTGTCATTTGGAGATCTTTGGCAGTCGTTACGGATAGTCAGAAGCCAGTAAATCTGACTCCAGTCTTGCCATGAAGTACCGTGTTACCCCAGGTAATGGGTTGTGGAGGTCTGGTAGGCAGCGGCTCCTCGTAAAATACTGGTATTCAGCTTAATCCGGCTTGACTGGAAGCCGACCCCAATATAGTTGGGAAAAGGCTAGGCAGATGATGTCTGATTACAGGAGACAATGAAGACTTGGAAAACACTACTACAGATCAGGCAGGACCATCTTTTAGAGCTGACGAGGACGTCAGAGCGTCAGGAGAGGCCGTGTTAGCAACTGAAGGAGAGGCCGTGTTGGCAACTGGAGGCGAGGCGACGTCGTGACGTCACACCATCAGGCGGCGGCCGACGGTAGTCTATAAAAGAGGCGCGCGGTGCGGCAACCTCCCTTTTTTCGTTTGGTCGGCGTTGAGGACGGACTTGCTACTTGACCGCTATCGTGTGATTTTATTTCATTAATACCTACTTCATATTCTTATAATTTTGTGAAAGTGTGATTAAAGATTGTTTATTTATTTTTTATCTGTTTCACTTCTGATCCCTAAAAATATTATATAACAACGGATAAAATATTTACTAATGAAAATTAGGCGGTATGCTTTAAGACTTTAACCTGTCCAAATGGAGGTGAAGAAAACAAAATAAAAAACAGTGTCAGGACTGTCACTGCCAAAGTTGAAGTTGTCATTACTGACATTAATAAGCATTCAGTCTCGTAGAGTTGAGTTTCTAATGAATCTAATCGCAATGTAAACGCGAAATATCCAAATCGAACAAAATATTTAATCTTAATCAACACACTACACATAGCATACCAAAAGCATTAAATCAATAGACTGTAAAAGATTTCAGTTAGGGTACTTTTTATTTACAATGTATTTGGAGAAAGTGTTGCATTTCACACTACATTCATATGCCTGAAAATGTTATTATTTTTTAATTTATTTCCGCATTACAGTAATCGGTTTCGTAAGTTGAGTGTTAATTACAAGTATAAAATGTGGTATGCTGCTCTAGTGCGATTTATACGAAGAAGATTAGTGTTGGGCATAATATTTGCGTCTTCTTTAACTTATTGTATTGTCAGTTTTCTAAGAGAGGTTAGTAACGAATGTATTGAGCGGGACCTTTATCAAATAAATGTTATCCTATTTTGTATTATAACACTTTTGTGATGAGTATACATCCAGCTGGATTATGTCCTAACCTAACAGACTTTGTTAGATAAGGACTAACAAAGACCTAGTCTTAGGGCCTGTTTCACCACCTATGATTAAGTTTCGAGTATCTTATTTGGCAGATAAAATTCTGTTCCATTTTTTAATTTATTCAGTGAGTAGTGCCTACTCGGACATTGTGAAACAGGCCCTTATTGTAACAAATAAGACAAAATAACCATTGCTTTTACTACCAATATTTGTTTAACTTATTAAGTCTTAGGTAATAGTTTTCTTGTTTCACTTACTTTTTGATTGATTGTTTTGCTGTCATAATCAATTAAACAAATAAAATAAACAGCTAAAGTGTCAATCATGGCAGTAATCATCATTCTTATCTGCAGCCCGACTTCACCCACTGCTGTACAAAGCCCTCTCTTTCTTGTACCAATAACCATGTTCCTATGACAACCTGCCTGGGCCTAAAGTCTGCTATTAGAATTGTATCAGAATTATCAATCATTCGCTTCACCTTTAACAAGTTTGGTAGTACCAAACTGTCAAAATCAACAATTATAAAGCCAATGATCGAAAATACTGATACAATTCTAATAGCAAACTTGAAGCCCAGTAATGGCAACAATATCAGTAATTTTATTTATTTTAAAACTGTACAACAGCAGACGTAATGCCCTGCGCATTAATTTCACTTGTTAAGTTATTGCCTTAACGGCCTGGTTAGTGCTGTGGTTTAGCAGTTGGTTGCTGCTAAACCACAGCACTAACCAGGCCTTTAAGTAGCATAGTGCAGGTTCAAATCCCGCACAGAACAAATATTTGTATAGCCTACTGATAGGAGTTCCAGGACTGAATGTGTTGTATAATTATGTGAGTTTACAAATTTGTAAACACACCTAGAATACAAGAGTTATTCCTTGTGGGGTAACATTAATTCTAAATCAAATCAAATTGCTTAAATTTGTAGAATGATTTAATTTAAATTATCATTCCTTTGAATTTAATTCATAGTAATCAACCGATTACTATGTAAAAAGAGAGTATTGCTTGGTACCAAATCAAACGCTATCAAAGATCTCTTGAAGGGATCTTGTTTGGTTTGGTACCAACCAACTTCACCATTATATTAATAATAGTTGAAATCAAAACAGTAACAAAGTTCAACCTAATTATATTCATACTACAATGCTATACAAGGCACCAAATGAGCTTGCAAAAAAGTACATTGACCTATTCCTGTTAGGAAAAGGTCAATGTATTTCTACTTCTCTGCATAGGTACGCAAAAAACAAACAATGTACTATTACTAAAAAATGGAAAGGAACATGATTCATGTTGATTCAAGACAGCTTTATGTCATTATTTCTGTTTTTTAAATTAAGAATATCTACAGATGTCCGTTGTCATTCTCCAGGTCAATGACCGTTGTTCCACATTTAATATTTACTAAATAAACAATCTAACAATTGCAGGGCAGTAGCAGAGGTATGATATATCAAGATGTGTCATTTGAGAGGAAGCCATTTGTTTGGAGAACACTACAAGAACACAATGACACTATTGATCATATGATATGTAGAAACTCTGTGCAAGGAAAACAATTACTTGTTGATGATAGAGGTAATATTTTCTTAAATCAACACTATCTTTAAAGATTAGACGGGCCTGTTTGTCTAGTGGTTAGCGGCCCTGACTGCTATACCGGAGGTTGTGGGTCCGATTTCCACCCAGGACAAATGTTTGTGTGATGAGCAAGATCATTTGTTCTGTGTCTGGGTGTAATTTATCTATAATATGTATGTATTTAGAAATATGTAAGTATGTTTATCAGTTGTCTAGTACCCATAACACAAGCTCTGCTTAGCTTGGGATATTATTATTGTGGTATATTATTTGGAATCTAATAATTTAATGAGGTAATATTTTTGCTTTTGTCCTAAATTGGTTTGAGGTCTACGATTGCATCACTGCTTACCAAACAATAAAAAAAAAGAAGTTGGCTCGGGATAAGAATACCTAGAAGGAGTTGGGGGAGGCCTTTGCCCAGCAGTGGGACAGTATAGGGTGACCAAAAAAAATATGTATTTTTTTACTTTGTTATGGAATAATAAAAAATAATGTCATGGGCAATGTCAACTTTGCTGAGAGTCTTAGCCCGGGCGCGCACTAGCGGCCAGCCCGCAGGCGGCCAGCGGCCACAGGTGCGCGCGCTCTATGGCGGTTTCATACTAATGTATGTATCTCGATGGCCGCCGCAACTTGGCCGCTGGCCGTTGGTCTTGGATGTATAGAATAGAATAAAAGTTGTTGTATACACCAAAATATTAACAATTTTACAGAATCTTAAATCTATAGGTACAATGTATCATAACAAAAATAATCATAGAAAATAGATGTAGAGAAAAGATGTTTTCTGAATGAAAACAATTTCAGCTTTTCCTTTCTTCTTCTCTTTCTTATTCTTACTAATGAAATGCTCTCAGGCTGTTGGCCTGTCAAGTTATCACATGCTATATGGATTTATATCGTAATAAAAACAATATAAAAACGATATATTGTAATCCAACCCAGGTTAATATATCGTAAAGCTCAGTACTAATTGTACCACTGAGAGGACACACAGAGAAAAGAGGGACCCCCATTTTTTTTATTATCCGGGGCCCCTTAGGCACTGTGTAGTAAATAGTAACTCTTATATATAAATTGTGTTCCAGGTTATGTTTGTCACAGAAGTGATGTGACAAAGAATGGCTGTTGTGATACGGATGCTGAGTCCGCAGAAAGATACAGTTGTGAGACGTGTACAGAAAACAATTGCTGTATAATATATGAATACTGCGTGTCATGTTGCTTGGATCCCAGTAAGGTAATTAAGACTTTTCTATTCATATAATAACACTAGCTTTCCTATAAGGTTCCACCCGCCTCTTTGACTACTACTCTGCTTCTAGGTAGATAGTCGTCCACCGGTATTGGGAGCAGGGTCTAAACTATCTTTAATTAGGGCTTCAGAGACAATAACCTCCTCACGATTCGAGCCGTATCGAGGAGTACTGCCTTCTGTATCATGCCCTTGATCTCGAGACTTTTGACCATCAGGTCATAAGTGGTCACAATAATCGGCACAATGACAGCTGAGTCCACATTCGACATGTCGACAACCTCGTGTACTAACACAAAATATTTGATTTGTTTTTCTTTCTAAGTTTTCACATCATTCTCGTCATGTGGGGTGCTGACAGCGACTATCATTGTACTGCGCACTAATCTATCACCATATATCCGGTTTAGTGACCCAGTTATTACTTTATTGTATTATTATATTAATACTATAAGTAACCTAACTAACTAAAGATTACTTATAATCTTTAGTTAGTTAGGTAATCATTATAATAAATACGAAAATAGCTCTGCTTATTTATTTATTATATGCTTTATTGTAAGTACACCATTAATACATACAAAAGGAACAAAAACTACAAAACATAAGTACGAACAATGGGCAGCTTATTACGTTTTGACCCCTAAGTTACCAGTTTTGATGAATTTTGGTATAGATATAGATGGAACCTAGGGAAGAACATAGAATACTTTTATCCCAAAAGTAGTACCTATCCCCTTGTAATTTCCAACTTTCAGGCTAACCTTTTTGGCCATGTCCAACAGTGGATGTCTTTCAACTGAAATAATGATAATCATGAAATTATTTTCTTGTATTCACAGAGGGACATGCTAGAAGTAGTGTTATCTAAACTCTCGACGGAGAAGAATGTGCTCTTCCGTTCACTGAGTGACGATTACGAACTGTGCTTGACCAAGTGTCGCACGAGTTCCCATAGTGTTCTCCATGAGAACTCTTATAAGGACCCCATCAATAAGCACTGTTTCGGCGACGAGTTGCCGAGATCCAGAACACCGGACTAGTGAACATTAACATTTATACCTAGCTTAAGTTAGTATTTTTTTTACATTTATATTTCATTTGAAATGTAGTTAGGATATAATAAGTTAGTTCTAATAATATTTTTGTGCACGTTCACTTTATGAAATTGTAATAAAACTAATGAAATTATCAGAATGATATACCTATCTGAGAGAGAGTTTATCTGCATCTTTATGTCACAAATTTAATTGTTATCTGTTAAACTAAATGCCAGTGAACAGGAATGTCAAAGTAACGTAAAAATGTGATACCAAGTCAGTAAAGATTTTAAGAGCAATAACTGTTCCTAAGTAATACATTATACATTGTGTACTTATACATTATAAAAGAGCCTGTTAACGATAGGGGGTTTCACGGATTATTTTAAGTGTCCTTATACTGGCATTTATTGATTTTATTTTATAAATAATTCATAGATACCGTAGCAGCAATATGATTGAGCATAATAAATCTTTTCTATTGACTCTTGAGCTTTGTAGCTCAAAAGATTTGTGTTTGTGCAATTGGTTATGCACATACCTGCTCGAACACACGCCTCGGGAGATTATTTAATTCATTATTATTATATTAGTATTTTTAGAGTTTTGGTTATAAGAATCGGAACTCTTTTTATTATTGCTTGAACGTCATAAAGTTACACTTCACTTTTTTTCAATCAATATTTCAATTAATATGAAAGCTACTGGCCTGACTGTGGCTATGTTCTCGCTAGATGGCGCTAAACATTTTTAGTTTTTTTTTTATTTTTTATTCAGGCTGTTCATATTGGAATCCTGACCCTAACTATAGTGATTAATTATAGCGCTATACTCAGGGCTGGGTAAAATACAAGCTTTGCTTTAATTGAAATACAAATACCAAGTACGTATTTGTATTTAAATTACGTATTTTAATTACAAGTAATTCAAAAGGCAATTGCTCAGCCCTGGCTATACCTAATCACTACAGGTAGTCAACATGAACAGTCAGAATTTAGTGGATTTTAGGCAATAATTTGAATAAGTTCAATAAAACAGATTGTCCAATTTTAGCAAATGCCAATTCGTTGCCTTAATAATATTCCCATACTCTAAAAATCAAAATAAACTATGATTATTGAAGTCAGCGCTATCTAGCGAATTCATGGTCACGGTCGGGCCTGCCGAACTTTAACATAGAATGTCCCAAGGGAAATGTATAAAATAATAACGAAGAACTGAGCCCCTACTAAGGACTCATAATGCGATCCCTTTTACGACCCAAACTAACCTGTTAGCCTATCACCCTCAAAACGAGACACAATAGTAAAACAATAACAGCGCGGTCTCATAGGACCGGTCGGGGATTCATGAATTAAAGGGATAGAGCTATATAGGGTATGCACCCTATGCATGCACGACGTGTGATCGAGAAAGAGGGATGGATCTATGCAGCTCCATTCTTCTTTCTCGCTCGCACGCCTGACATTTTAACACGTCATGGTAAGGCCTCTGCTCGAGCATATTGCTGTTACTTACGTCTATCTGACACTGAGTCGGACATAGTTATTTAGATTTTATATTTTATTACCGAATATTAAATGATTTCTAAATTGAACCCGTTCATCGGGCATTAACTGTCTCAAACGTACTTCCTTTCTATTATTTGCCAAATACTAGAAGACTAATAAAATTGTTAAGATTTTTAGGAAAAACAAATTATTTAAATTGTTATTGCACAGGACAGGATAGTTAGGCTTTAGGATCCGTTGTAATCAAAATTATTGATTGTTATTTACGGTTACTGGTATCGTTCTGCAAAGTATTAATGCCAATATGATTCCATTGCGGGAAAGGTATGGTGCTAACTGTCGTGTATGACTCTGTCTCTCTCTTGCAATGCCATTATAAAGGCGTTAAAACTTCAAAATACAGCCTTATTATGATGTTTTAATGGATATTATTCAGAGCAATAACTAAACATTTATGTTATTTACACGAAGAAGTTTTTATGTCTCGAATCCTAAGTTTCTCGTTTGCGAATCAGTTTAATGATGACTGCGAAAATACTGGCTAAAGTCATATGATTATACTTGTCATATACACACACTGGTCTCTCCCTCGTGTAAATAAACGTTACTGAAGCGCGGTGGAGCGCGGTTTTCACTGGCATACAAATATCAACCTTATTTTAGTTGCAGTAAAGTTGAAACTAAACAAACTCCCTTATGAATACGATTAGACACCAAAACTGACGCTCGTAAGCTCGTAACCTTTAGTTATTAATTTTCGATCCTATTGTAAGAGACACAAAGTTGATATTTGGTTTAACAAAGAAAACCGCTTACCACTACTTCGGTAGATCTTGTCCACACTTATTTTAGTTGGCGCAAACCTGAATTAAGTTTTATTTAATTTCTGTACAGTCGACCACGTTCCGCCCTTGTGTTCTTAGCAATAAGGTTGAAAATAGTCGACTGGGAATTTTTGCAAATATAAATCCATAATTAATGTTAAAAATTTGAATATGATTTATATTAAAAGACAGAGTTATGGGCATCATGACCCTTTTACTTGAATTTGATGTCATATTCTTAAGTTACCAGATTCAGCAATGTTTAAAATATTGTATGGAGGCTATCCTGAATAACCGATATTTTTACACATTTGTATGTTTTATTTAGAAACACATCCAAACTAGTATTAGAAATGTGACGGAAAACAGCATTTGTAGATTTATTGATAGCTATAGTCGTTACGAATAGTCAGAGGCCAGGAAATAGAAACAGTCTTCCCTAAGGACCTGGGTTGTGGATATGATGGCGGCTGGGTCAGATAGGCAGTCGCTACATGTAAAACACTGATATCCAGCTGCATCTAGTTAGAATGGAAGCTCAACCTAGCCTCACCATAGTTGGGAGTAGGCTAGGTAACCAAACTATGATCGGCGACTATAATAATAATGTAATATTCCACAGCTATTCACACAACGCCATCTAGTCCCAAGCTAAGCTGAGCTTGTGTTATGGATACTAGATAACGGATAAACATACTCGTACTTATATATTTCTAAATACATGCATTAACATTATCAGCCTTATAATGTTTCCACTGCTGGGTCTCAGGCCTCTTCTCTTGGAGAGGGAATGTGCCATAATTCACCGCGCCATTGCGGATTGGTGGATGTCACATGTCTTCGAATTTTCGGTTCTAGGACATGACGGTTTCCTGACGATGTTTTCCTTCACCGTATTGAGAACAGTGGTGATGAAATAAATTACGCAAAGTAATGCGCCTGACCGGGTTTGAACCCGCGATCTACAACTTGCAAGTCGGGGCAGTTACCACTGGGCCACCACTGCTCTCTAAATAATATATATAAATACATACATATTATAGATAAATTACACTCAGACACAGAACAAATGATCGTGCTCATCACACAAACAATTGTCCTGGGTGGGACAATTGAACCCACGATCTCCGGCATAGCAGTCAGGGCCACTAACCACTAGACCAACAGGCCAGTCACTATATATGGGGCTCAAGCCCAAAACGTGAACTCTTGTGTCATGCCAATGCCAATGGCAGTCATTTCAATCTGATTCCAAACTTCAAAATATGGTGGTATTTGCGAGGCCAAAGACGAAGCGGATGCACAGTTCTGCAGTCGCTCTAATTTGTTTATGAGAACCTCTCCGTAGCTTCTTAAAACAGACCAAGAGTCTCTAAGTCTCTCTTACTGTAGGTGCCCAGTTGAATCGATACCTACTGGGGCCATGGGTTGTATGAAAAAGAACCCTGGAGCCTGGAACGGAGGCAAAGGAGGAACAAGAGTGGGTTTTAGTCAATAAAAGTGCAAGAAATTATTTGACGATTTCCAAACTGGTCGCTTTACTTTTCCTCACTGGTACGACAGGTTAGGGGCGCGCGTAGAACACAACGTCATTAACGGACGGCGGCGGCGACCCATTTCTTGTCGTCCACCAGGCCGCACCTGCAGTGGCCGGGAATCGCCGTGACTCCCGATGCCTGCGTCTCCTGTGGCAGCTGGAGCGTGAGGATTACCTCTCCCTCGCGACCAACACGCTCTCCTTCAGTCTATACTTTCTTACTATACCTACTAAATTTGTTATAAGATGGTTTAGGTGACAGCTGTCAGATTCATACAATATATCTAAGCTATCTATCCTTTTCTCTCATCATATTTTCGTCCTGCTGTCCACCCATGCAACATGCAACCCATGCTATGTAAAAAAAGACTATAATATTATAAAGCTGAAGAGTTTATTATTTATTTATTTAACCATTCACGTACACACCCAAGATAAAAGATAAGAAGAAGGAAACAGAAAAATAGGTAAGTACAAAGAGGTGGGTTAGGTTTATTTGCTTGGTGGAACGCACCAATCTAAAGAATTACCTACCTATCTAGATAGACACTTTAAGTAAAATCGCGGCCACAGATAATATAATATACTAGCATCCGCGGCGAACAGTTATTTCTTAATTTCATAGGTAATGCCAAACAGAACGAAAAAAATAGTCTAATAGTATCTAGAGTCTCGTAGTTGTTTTCACAAAAAATCCTACGATTCCTACAAATTAACGAGGTGCACGGAGACTTGGAGAGTGCCTCCTGACACTAATTTCATCTTATAACAGTTAACAGAGATTGCCTCAATTTACTTTATACTTTACAATATTTTCGAAAGGACGTGCTCAGACTTTCACATTTCGGTTGTTATAAGTTAATCATAAGGTGAAACCCGCGCGAAAGGCATGCCATCGTAACAAAAAAAAATCGCTGCAAAATGCCTCATTGGCGTTCGGAGTCATATTTCAGTGATTCCCAAGAAAAATCAAGAATCTGGATGATTTAAAATAGGATCTCAGTTATTAGTATAAGCACAAAATACAAACAGAATAAAATGTCCTCTGAAAGAATTAAACATAAAGACTTGAAACTGACACAGGAATTTTTACCTATTTATTCTTAAGGGTTACCCTATATAGTATGATATAGACAAAATATGTCTTTAGTTACTGTGGGGGCCCGGCAGGGCCGAAGACTGGGGAACACGGAAATTCCAAAAGGTGAGCCCGTGTTCCCCTAGATCAAAGGCAGCGAAGGAACGGGGTGGGGTTTAGTCAGTAAGAGCCTGATACGCCCTCCCATCCCACTCCGCCTAAGGGCGGGAGAAGTTGAAAAAAGAAAGTGCACATAGGAACTCCTTCATGGGCACAAGCGTATAAGATAGTTGCCAAAAAGGCTGTGTGCTATGCGCCCACCGTCCCCAAAATGCTGAGCTACCGATTCGAAATACTCTAACGTCCTACATACGTCAATGCTGCAAGATTATTTGAAGGAGTTACCGCAGCTTTGAAATGCTAAGGGCTGAACGAACACAAATCATCATCATTTCAACCGAAAGACGTCCAATGTTGGATATAGACCTCCCCCAATTGTAACACAAATATATGTGTTACTTATTATAAGTCTGTCACTCCCTCTCCCACAGCAAGAGGATTTATTTAATGACTAGGTACCTACAGGTAGTTTCTGCCAGCGACTTCGCCCACCTGAAAGTTGGTTTCTCCCACAGAAATCTTGGTCCCCCAGAAATTTTAGAAAATTCTTAGTGTTCGCCTACGTTATAAAAGAAAGTCTTCAGCAAAATTTCACACTCCAAGTCCCTGTAATTTCGACTGTGCATTGATTTATTATATCAATCAGTCAGTTTTCTAGTCCCAGTAGTCGCCGGCTCCGCTGAGCGTAGATATGTCTCCATTTATATCTACGGATTTCCTACCCAAATAAATGTTTTAAAAAAAATTCATACGTTTCTCTGTTATTAGAATTAAATGCACCTGTACGTATCTAGCATAAAGTCTAGCACGTGTAGATCTTTATCAGAACATTACCAACCCAAATCTGTCTGAAAATGCGTCTATTATCTTCTTATATCATCGGCTTTATCTTCTGTAGCTAAGATATCAACATCGAGGTGTAAAGATCGTCAATTCATGGTCCTACGCAATAGGAAAGCGAACGATCGACCTTAAACCATACAAACATTCAGCGCGCGCGCAGTTTGTGAGTGACTTCGATCACGGACTGTCGTCAGCATCGATCATGTGGTGAGCAACATCGGCATTTATCTAAATAACATTATTTTTAAGTGAAATAATTTAATCGGATGTATTTTATAGGACACGTATTTTATTTAAAAAAAAAGTGTATTGTGTTCATTATGTTGGTTATTTACCTACGTTTCAAACTTGTATTCAAATTGTTGTTTGGCTAATTTCTCAGTTTAGAAATACCGGTTTACAAGCAATTTAGGATGGGTAATGTTCTTTTTTAGGCTTTTTCTCATGTCGCGGTCGTTGTGGAATTTTTTGGTGAACCATAATATAGGTGCATATTTCTTAAATAAACAAAACCTTGAACGCACAATATAAAATCGTGTTAATTTGGGCAGGTGGTTATATAAATACCTACTTCTCATTAATTGAAACTCGTTAATGGTGAAATAATAATTAATTAATTTCCATAACATTTCATTTAATTGATCAGCTATTATAATAGAAAAAAAAACGTATTTATACAATCGTGGCTTTCGTTATTTGGGTACCTAACTAGGAATAACAAATTAAATGTAAAGAAAGTTATCCTTTTTAGGTAGGTTCTTAAGTGCATAAACATAGGTACCTGTACCTACTCGTGTCAAGTGAGGCAATAATTATTACGATATTACTATATCACTCAAGAAGTTAAATAATGCTTGTAATTCCCATTCATTACTACTTAGCTAATATTGGTAATATGCGGGTATATAGACTAGCGACATATTTTTAAGACTACCTACCTACTAGCGGCCATTTTTGTAGCGTGAAATCTTCCAACAATTCGCTTTGGATCCGCTCTGGATGGAGTAAAAGGGAGTGTCAGACTTTATTACATTATTGTACATAGCCTACACTGTCCTACTGCTGGGCAAAGGCCTCCCTCCATTCCTTCCATCGTTACCTTCTTTTAGCTTTTAGCCATTTCTTGCCAATTCAAACTTTAACTAAAAGGACTAAAACACACCTGTGTTCCTCCAGTTGTCATTTGCTTTCTAGGACCATGATAACTGTTTGGAATAATCCTGCTACCCTGGCGGGACTGCTAGAACTATAACCTCTGCTTTTCAGGCAAATAAATTCTGAAAAAAAAAACAATTTTTTTTTATTACCGAGAAGCTTACGTTTAACCACTATTTCATTTGATGGTAAGCGATGGTGTGGCTAACGATGGAGTAAACCTACTTTGCGTAAACTAGAAGTAGGTAACCTATTATATTCACTTTTGACTTAAAGTTTAACCCTAAGTTTTACTATCAGGCAAACAGACTCCGGCTGAGAATTCCACTCCTTATCTGTAGGTACGCGTCGTGGTACACACAATATATGTGTTCCCAAAAAGCTTTGCGTATTTGTGAGATGCAACGTACAGCAACGCCGTACGTCTAGCTACTGGTCCTATGATGAAACGGACTTGACGGAATTAAACTACTTACTCACGATTACATACTCATTGCACACTTCTCAAAAAGTAACCGACAGCTTTTGGTAGCTCGCCTTTCAATCAACTCTGATGTAAGAAGCTTTTTTTTTGTTGGGGAATCATCAGAATGACTTTTCCCGCTCTTGGGCGGAGCGGGAGGGCGTGTCAGACTCTTACTGACTAAACCCCACCCCGGTCCTTCGTTGCCTCCGATCTGGGGGACATGGACTTACCTATCGGTATTTCATGGTTCCCCATAGTGTAGGAAGCTGGTATTTGGCAGACGCCCAAATATAAGAGCAGTCTCCATACTCGATACTCGATCGTACTTGCGCTTAATAAAGGTTGAGCAGCTGTTCCGGCGCGCGTGAAGTAAGATCACATTTTTCTCCTTGGTTCTAAAATTCAACAAAAACTAAGGTACCTCAATGATACGCTACGTTCATCCGACCAATCATTGAAATGCATTTACCGTAACGACTAGGTACATGGTTGAAAAATTCATATTTTTTTTGGCTTAGGTAGTGAAGTAGTAAACAATTGGTTCTAGGCTGTACTGTAGGCTGACTTAGTATTAACTGTGTCTATAATGTAATAGAAATTGTTTTGCTTAACCGGCTATTTAAATCTTTATTCCGTTCAAATTTTTTTAAGGGTGAGGTAGTCAACAACTAACGTTGGTTCCACTTTCAAATACTTTCAATATCAATGGCCCTGCCACCAGCTCTTAACGTGATTCATAAATTGAACTGTTAAAGGGATTTAGCTACAGAAATGGAGCTATATTATAGGCTGTATAACTGCATTCCTCTTTCTCGTTCGCACACCTGTCATTTTAGAGACGTTATGGTATGGCCCCAGGACTGCAGCCTACATTTTTGAGGTGGGAAATCAACAAATAACTGCACCCACTCAGCCTTGGCCGGGTCCACACTACAAGCCTAACGCGGTTGCGATGACGGGTGCGAAATATCAAACATATGAAACGCCCCTTTGCGTCCACAGTGCAGTGACTAAGGCGGGAGCCTAGCGCGACGGTCATGAGCGAGTTAGCGCGCGTAGTTTTCCAACGTTCCTATCCGCGCGTTATGGCCGCACTACGGGCCTAGTCAACAGGCGATCTGATGCGCGGGTAGCGGTGATATCAAACCAGTTCGGTCTTGTCGCTCGGCGTTAGAGCAGCGGCTTGAGTCCCAACAGTGGGAACAATACAAGGCCGATTATGGTAATATAATAATACCCCTGAATAAAGTCCAAAAGCTACAACAGCTCGCGCGTCAATGTGGCCACCATACCGCATCGCTTGTCGCACCCGCCACAGGCCCCCGCCACCGCGCATTCACTGTGGACGCACCCTTACTGACTAAAACCCACCTGTGTTCGTTTAATAATAGGTAATAATATAATTATTTGATCTTTGCATTCCAGGGCCTCGGTAACTCGTTCCACTGTAGGCCAACTATAGGCCCTGGTGTTCTAATCTTTATTTTTGTTCTTATTACGGTCCCAGGGCAGGTAGAAATACATTCAAACCCATTATACCTAATGATTGTCCATAATTGTACAATCCGGTCACATTAACTTGACGCATCTTTGAAATGCGAGCACCCCTCTGCTTCCCCCCGCATTCCCTTAGCTCGCCCGACAAGTGTCAGGTATGGTCAGCATCTTTGTCATCGATATGCGCGTCGATAATTTGGCTAGTTATCTGTTGTTCTTATATTGTTTTTGGGCATTATTTCATCGGCGGCAAGCGTGAAGTTAACGTGATCGAGAAGATTATGATTCCTTTTATGGTATAATCGACGTAATTTATCCCCATCTCACATTAATCTGTAATTAATTAGTAATCTGGTTATGACTGGTGAGAGGCAGTTATCGTGAATTAATTTAGCAGGTTCTTTCCCAGCAGCGTAATTTGTTATTAGAAACTTGGTATTCAATATTAATATCATGTTGAATGGGAATGGCCAAGTTAAACGACATCACTATGATTAATACAGTTTTGTTTTTCTTTTCTTCTGCCAATTTCAATTTTTTATGATATAATAAAAACTCCTGTCGGTGACCTGTGGTTCTGTGCTCTGGACGCTGGGGTCTGAGAAATTCTGACTAAATTCTACACTACAAAAGGGTAACTTAGATTTTTTTATGAAACTCATCCATCATGTAACGTTGCGTTTGCTGTTTTGAGGCCTCAAGGTGTATATTGGGTTCGGGGTCTCCAATTAACGCACCAACGTGATTAATTTTTAATCCATAGGTACTCCAGCCCCCATGAAACCTAAGTTCGCAAATGCTCTTTTGAAATGTTGATACTAGATTACCATTTTATAATTTAAAATTATAATAGGTCCGAAAAGTTAGTATGCCTAATAGGCAAACAATGCTGATACCTAAACAAAGAATTTAAATATATTAAATGCTAATAGTTAGGCAGGTTAACTTATGCCTAAATATAGGTTACCTTACCTAGCTTTTCAAAATACCACCTACTCCAGTACTTCCTACTTTACGTATTTTGTGAATGTTTATAAACGGATCGTACGAAAATATCCTATATACTTACCTATATTTGAATGTTGACGAGTATATGAATGATGTTTATGAAAATTCTAAAATGGTTGGTAAATATGAATGCTGAAAGAGGTTCAAAGCTCATTTCAAACTACGCTGTAATATATAGCATATAGTTCGCCATAGGTACATTTATTTAGAACACGTTCACACTTTGCTATAAGTACTAATTATATTATTATAAATGTAGGACGAGCGATATTGTTGTGCTAAGAACTATACCTATACTATACAATGTGTATATGACAATACGACAATAAATGAAAACACTGGCAGTACTCATCATTATGAATAACTTTTAGTATGGGACCAACACTGAAATCGCGAAAAAAATTTTAGCTGTCCCATACATTTATGTTTGCATAAGTCGACAAAATGTACTGGACAGCTCAGCTCTTTTCGCGATTTCAGGGTTGGTCCCATACTAAAAGTTATTCATAATGATGAGTACTGCCAGTGTTTTCATTTATTGTCGTATTGTCATATACACATTGTATATTATAGCGAACTCTGAAATGAGCTTAAAGCTGTCAGACATCATCCGCGAAGGGATATAGTTAGAGTAGAAACAAATCGATAAAAAATCCAAACAAGTAGAGACGTGGCGTGGCCACATTAGCTACGTGAAACGTAATGTTAAGTGACCAGGCCGTAAGTGCCAACAGCAGCAGCATTTTTTTTTAAGCAGGGCCTAGGCCCTGCTTAGGAAAATTCTAAAGCAGTATTGAATGAGGTAGGTACTACGTACTAGGCTTATTTTCAATTTGAGACAAGTAATGAAATTACAGAGATTTCACAATCACGTGTTATGATTATCTACTTTATTGCACTGATAGTTGATCATGATCACGAATCAATAAAAAATAAAATAAAAAATCGAGCAAGTTCCAACAGTTCAATTCTCGAAGCGAGTCTTGCGAGATTTTTCAATTTTTTTTTTCTAACTACAAATTTTCAGTTTTCCCTTTATTTGTACTGTAACTTACAAGTTTGATTTTTGCACAGTTTCAAGGGATTGCAAATCTAAGTAGGTATATTTATGGTTTCAATTTCAACTCGATACCTCGAACTTACCTATGAAAACAGTTCAATGTTTGAATCGCGTCTTAAAGTATTTTCAATTTTTTTTTCTTGTGACGTTGCAACAAATTTTCAGTTTCCAGACTTTTCACTATGTTTTTTCCGTCAACTTACAAGTTTGATTTTTGCACAGCTTCAGGGGACCGCGGACTTGAGATAAAGGGTCTTGACAGACAGACAGACATACTACTACCCTAAAAAGAAGCGAAACAAAAAATAACTAGGGAATCCCAGTCGCTGGAAAACTCGCAGATTTGACACTAAGGAAACACCGAGATTTTCCTCGATGAACCCGAATAAAATAACGACACAAGAAGATACCATTTAGGAGGTAACTACACTACAGTATATTATATTATCTGTGACTCTACCTACTCGATGATGTGTACGGGGTTTACCCTTAGTGATCATTTTTCTCTAAGTCAACCTTTTTACCTATGCATGGCATGAAGTTTAGGATTATACGCATACGGCTGAACTATAAATGATTATAGTAGGCTCGACAGCAATACCTATCAGTGATAGCCAGAGCGCATGCAGGTTTTTAGCGGTTTGCTAGACAAAGCAGACTTCAACGCGAGTAATCGATCACATCGATTATGATCGGTTGTCGAATCGGATTGCAAGTCTACCTATAAGAAACGCCCTTGAAATTAATTGATCGGCAGTCATTTTCATAAACATTCCTACATAAATTGTTTATTATCTATAGGTATTATACATATATATACCTATACAATTATATATACCCTATACATAAACCATGAAAAGTCTGTTCGTAATATCAATACCGTATAACATATTTTTATTAATTGCATAATTATGTTAGATGGCTACGTCAACATAACTTTGTTCACACAAATCACCTTTATTTCCTTGACATTGCTTTTGCGTTACACGGTTGACATGACACGGTTGGCCTGTTCTACGTTTGAGTAGGCTATTACGGTGCCGACTGCGACTGCGCTGATTTCCTTAACTCTGTGCTTTAACTGCACCGGAAAAATGAGAAAACCAAATGAAATGTTTTAAAAATTTTGTGTTTCGGAACGAAATATCGTTCCCAGGAGAAACAAAAATTTTCTCAAAAATCTCGAAATGGATAACATTTTTTACACGATTATCCCAAAAAATACTCTGTATTGACTGTAAACTTCAAAGTCGCGGGTAAAAACTACCCCAAAATAAATAGAATTTATTTAGGTACAGTCAGCATCAAAAGTCGCTGAACACAATCAACATAACAAAACATTTTATTGTGAACAGATGAACGAACGAGGTGTTTTGTTATGTTGATTATGTTCATCGACTTTTGATGCTGACTGTACCTACTGATGTTTAGGACTATTAAACTGCAACATCACGTGTAGAACGTGTAAACATTTCCCTATATTCGTTTATCAAGATAATCTAAATGCATGTAATAAAATCGTAGCATTGATCTAGAGGACATGTTTCCAATTGCCGCAAAAACTACTGAACAGATTGTATTCAAATTTCGCGTAGATAATCCTTTATAGTCTCAAGATAGAGGCTATAAATTGTCACGTTATTTGCTATATGGGAGTTCAGCAATATTGCTACTACTCACTATCTTTTTTTTTGTAGATAATAATTCTATAGGATGCCATTTTCAGAATAATTTTAAAATGTGATACTTTTAGCATAACACTTTTTTAATCGAATTCGAAAAGGAAGAGGATATATTATTAGGATGAGTTTATTTTTTAAGTTCACCGATTTCCCGGTTATTTGTGCCGAGATTTTGGAATACTCCCGAATTGGTCCCATAAAAATATTGTTATGATCTGATGATGAACTTCGAAGATATGGAACGGAACTCCTCATGAGATCGTAGCAGAATTGTCTTGTCTGTCTGCTTTGTTTATAAGTGTAGTCGATCAATGAGTGAGGAATAGGGGAAAGGGCTACATCGAACTGATCTGATGATCAAGCCGGAAGATAGGTACAGGAGCTCTGTAATAAAACGATGTATCCTAAACGTGTTAGGGCTTTCTAGTTGTCATGAGATGCTGGCTATAAGGTACCCTCAAACTGATCCGACGATGAAAGGTAGGCACTGAAACTCCGTAGTAAAACAATGTAACCTATTCGTGACTTGGTTTATTAGGATTGTCAAGCAAAGTAGGTACTCAGGCTATGAGTGGGTTTATTGATTAAATTCTAGTACCTTATGTAGGTACTTATAGAACTTTCACTCTATTCTCCGCTGACAGACTGACTTCTTGAAAATGCAAAAGTGACCGTAAACGATTTATTTTTTTAAACCAAATATACGGAGGACACTCATCGCATTCATTGCATTTCGTTCACTTTTAGGCAAGCGTACCGTCACTGACCACGTCATAGCTTATCATCAGGTGAGATAATGGTCAAACGAGAGCCTATCAATGTATAATAAAAAAGTAGATAATGTAATGATAATGGAAGGTAGTTTAATATCTCTTCAGCAACTTCGTATGACTACATTAACATAATGACAAACCAGTTTCAGTTATCATTAGATAACAAAAAACAGAAATTGCTGATGATTCTTCTAAATTTTTTTTAACACAGTTGCTCGTAAAGCTGATGTAATTCCACCGGTTTTAAATATGTAAAGCGGGTCATAAAAAACGCGTGTGTTATACCAAAGCAAATAGTTAAGTTATAGTCCATACAAATTCCATAACAGCATTATTTGCCATTTCGTGCGCGGCGATTAGTTCGAAATTTTGAATAGCCTCATCATTTTATCATTTGTCATATTTTATCATTTTTTGTCATTTCTTGTAATTTTTTGTCACTTTTTGACATTTCTTGTAATTTTTTGTCACTTTTTACCTTTTTTTGTCATTTTTTGTCATTTTTGTCACTTTTTGTGATTTATTATCATTTCAGTCACTTTTTGTCACTTTTTGTTACTTTGTGTCATTTTTGTCACTTTTTGTCATTTTATGTGATTTTCTGTCATGTTTTGTAATTTTTTGTAATTTCTTGTAATTTTTTGTAATTTCTTGTAATTTTTTGTAATTTCTTGTCATTTTTTGTCATTCTTTGTCATTCTTTGTCATTTTTTGTCATTCTTTGTCATTTTTTGTCATTCTTTGTCATTTTTTGTCTTTTTCTATCTTTTTTTGTAATTTTTTGTCATTTTTTGTTACTTTTTGTCTTTTTTGTAACTTTTTGTTATTTTTTGTCATTTTTTGTCATTTTTTGTTTTTTTTTTGTCATTTTTGTCACATTTTGTCACTTTGTGTCATTTTTGTGATTATTTGTGGTTTTTAGTCATTTTTTGTGATATTTGTAATTTTTTGTCACTTTTTGTGATTTATTGTCATTTCAGTCATTTTTTGTCACATTTTGTGATTTTTTGTCAACTTTTATGATTTATTGTCATTTCAGTCATTTTTTGTCACTTTTTGTCATTTTTTGTCATTTTTTGTCATGTTTTGTCACTTTTTGTGATTTATTGTCTTTTCAGTCGTTTTTTAGCACTTTTTGTCATTTTTTGTTAGTTTTTGTCATTTTTTGTGATTTGTTGTGATTTTCTGTCATTTTTTGTTACTTTTTGTCATTTTTTGTTACTTTTTGTCATTTTTGTCATTTTTTGTGATGTTCTGTCATTTTTTGTCACTCTTTGTCATTTCAGTCATTTTCGTAATTTTTTGTAATTTTTGTCATTTTGTCATTTTACCAAACAATATTTGCGTTCGATTTCTTTGGCGCCAAACACTAAGATGTTAAATGTTTTTTTTTTCTGTTTCCTCGCAAATGTGTTAAAAAACGTCGTACGATATACGTGCGTATTGGTTATAACATGCTCGGCTCAGTTACGCCCTCGCCTTCGGCTCGGGCTGAAATTCCGCCTCGCATGTTATAACCATCATTACGCACTAATATCGTAATGTACTATTATTGTACACAAACACAGTAATTTGACAATTCATATACAAAGGTGAACGTAATTCGACAGCTAACTAATGCTCTCAAAAACTCCCATAAAGATACTGAGCAGGTAAGCAGTTTTATTATCATTGTAAGACGTGACTACGTATGTAAATAAAGCGGTTTTTCCTGTTACATATTTTATTTTTGATACCTTCATTGCACACCAGAAGAATTGGAAACATACCTACTTTTTTGTTAGAATACTTTCTTCTAATGCTGTTCAATTTAATTCAATATGTCTGCAGGCTGTGCTATGAACAGTGAAGTAAGGTCAAAATAATATAAAATATGAATTTTTCTTTACTTATGCTTCAACCTTCAACACATTGCTTCTTGCCATATTTCATGATTCTAGGTCAACGGAATATCTCCTATAAATTTTGATTCTATTGCATTGGCAGTGTCCAACTCCAAAGGCCTTATCTTTAGTTTGCTATGAAATCGATGTTGTTGTGTTCTTTGATCCAAGAGCTAACAGACCTGAGTGTAGGTATAATATGAATTTCAGATACCTCCATGTGTTTCTGTGACAAAGACGAACGGATAAATAATTGACTTTATAAGGGTTCCGTTTATGCAGACTGAGGTACATACGTAAACCAAAAAAGACGACAAATTACGACAGCAAGGATGACTAAATTAAACAAAATAAAACATGACAAATAAAAACCTAATCCAAACATAATAAATTAAAGACATAATAGATATGAATTAAGTTAAATTGAGGAACATTTTCAATGAAGTAGGAATCTATAGCATAATTAGGTTTTAATAGCATTGCGTAATTACGATCAATAATCCGCTTTGTTATCATTACAAGCGAATTTATAATATTAATACCCAATCAAAGGATTATAAAGTATTGGTAGATTACGAGTCACAGCAGGACATACAAAAGATGACTAAAATTGTCACAAAACATGAATTGCCACATATTAGACCTCCAGATTTAGGGCATAGGCTAAGTCTAGGCCTCATTTTCACACATGAGCCAAATTATGCTAAAATGGTAAAATACTACTAAACAATAGATGCGTATACAGCCGGATAGCCAAAATACAATGGTCCAATTATGTGCAAAGTAATCACGAGGTAACTTCGAAGTTCAATAGTTCACGATGGCTGACCTTGTTCCAAAAATTTTCGGACGTGCGTTACTGCGTGTGTTGCGTATGCATAATTGATATATTAAGTGGCCGAATTATCGGTGAATTCAAATGTCAACCAGATATGTTCCCATTCCGGTCTTGTCTTCAGTTATTATTATGGTTTTTAAGATAATTTTTCTCAGGTACACTATCTGGTGTTCTTTTAGGGTGTAAGCCACGGTGAGATCCTATTACCTATTCTTATTATTGTGCTCTCTCTTTACCACCAGATGGGGCTCAATGTTTACAAACATTAAGTACTCTAGTACGTTATGTTAGTCTCCATTATTCAAATTGATTTAACCTATCAATACCCGCGAAACGAGACACAATAGTAAGACAATAACAGCGCGGTCCTATGAGACCGGTCGGGGATTCATGAATTAAAGAGATACTTACATATTTATCATTTAATGTCTTTGCCAATAATAAATCATGCATCGCAGTGTTACGGCTGGTCAGATTTTTTTTGTGTATATTACCTACCCTCCTACATCCACACACCACCTTTTTTCTTTGATAAATAAATAATATATGGCAGAACCATATTTGCCGAGTCAGCTCAGCTAATCTTCTAATATATAAAAATTTCATGTGTTTGTTATCGATTTCGTCGAAACGGCCTGACCGATTATTATGCAATTTTTATACAAGTATATTTTGCAGGTCCCTACCCCTTTTTTTCCTTATTAATTCATGAATCCCCGACCGGACTCATAGGACAGCGCTGTTAATGTCTTACTATTGTGTCTCGTTTCGCGGGTATTGATAGGTTAATAGATATTACGGCAGAACAACATTTGCCGTTTCAGCTAAGCTATTAACGTTTGAATCCCCAACCGGTCCTATGAGACCGCGCTGTTATTGTTTTACTATTGTGTCTCGTTTCGCGGGTATCTGAGTAACTACAGCGAATTAATTGACAGGCTCATTTTGATCACCTACATTAAGGGCCTATTTCACCACCTATGATTAAGTTTCGAGTATCTTATTTGACAGATAATTTCATACAAATTCTGTCAAATTTTTGAATTTATTCAGTCAGTAGTGCCTACTCGGACATTGTGAAACAGGCCCTTATTATGACTTATACTTACTTACTACTTATACAGTTCTACTTACTATTAATTCATTAGAAGAGTTGTGTGTAATTGCCTGACAGGTTTAGACAGTTTATCGACTGCGCTATTGAATCCTTTGTATCATTTAAGGCATTGTCCTATATTTAACCGACTTCTCTCGAATGCAGTATCTACATTATCGTGATCATCCTGGCCCATATCTCAATTGATTTGCACTTGGGGAGCATATCTTGTACTCTAGATAATTCTACTACGTACAACTGTGTCTGCACCACAGTACATTCTAATCTCGTTTCCATGCGTTTCTTAAATATAAGTTACTTATATAATACGAGTTTATACGTAAATGACGATATATTACACGTGCCATCATTAAAGTACCTCTTGTAATAATTTATCAGCCAATAGTTTGGGCACGCGACTTCACTCGTGTGAAAGTAAAAATTATATATAACTTCTCGACTAGATGCATTTAGGATTAGTGCAGCTATACTTACCTTTACTCTGTGTTTCGCGCATAGATACCTATGCAGAAAGATTTCTGTGGTCCCGCGTGTCCAATGTCTGCCATGGACACGCGCTGGTATTCTGATACCAGCGCTGACTCAGCATTTTCTACACATCACAGCATATGGTGCTTTATGCGTATAGCCTGATAGAGCATATGGACAGATGGAGCCTTTTTAGCCCCATGCAGGCATTTTTCTTTTTAACCTATCACATACCCACAAAACGAGACACAATAGTAAAACAATAACGGGGGAACACGTGGTATTCCTAAAGGTTGACACCGAGTCCCCCCCAGAACGAAGGCAACGAAGGAACGGGGTAGGGGTTTAGTCAGTAAAAGTCTGACACGCCCTCCCGCTCCGCCCAAGAGCGGGGGAAGTCATTCTGATGATTCCCCTACCATAAAAAAAAAACCGCGGTCTCATAGGACCGGTCGGGGATTCATGAATAAAACTTCGTTTAAACTATTGTATTTTATTTCAATTTTATTAAAATACCGGCATGAAATCAAGATGCATCTGCATACAATACATAAACTAATGTTATCTAAGGATTGGTTAACAATTTATCTTTCTTGTTGATTTTCCTGTGCAAGTCGTTTTTCATTCTTTCGTTTTACTTTTTTTTAAAGTTATACAACGTGTAACGTTAAATGCGCAAAACCTGAAATTAGTTTGTTCAGAATAACGAGCAGAAGCAATAAAACCACTTTTTAATATAGGTCACATTTTTCAAAAAAAAATAATTCAAAATTTAGCTTTGTCTATTTATTAACAAATCAAGCCATCACGTGCATAAACCTGCATAAATAGGTAAACAAACACAAACGGTTGTCGTCCAATTTAGATTTTCTCATAAACGGGATAGTAATCATACTCATTTCGATGTAAATACGAATTTTAAACAAACTAAAACAGCACATAAAACCTTCAATTTTTTTTAAATATTTTTTTCTCTCTCAGAATTAGGTCAATTGGATTAAAAATCGTTTGGGGTGTCTGAGGTTTTGCGCATTTAAAGTTACACGTTGTATATACTAGTGCTTGACTGCGAACCCACCTGATGGTAAGCAGTGATGCAATCGTAGTTGGGAGCCTATTCACTCTAGCCTTGAAGACACCCAAATTATAAGCGGACGGGAAGACCGCAGCAGGCAAATTATTCCAGTCTACATAATTATGTATTATCAGTCAAAGAAGTTTCACAATCAGTTCAGTAGTTTCAGTAAGTGCACTCTACAGACAAAATTGTACGTTCTTGTAATGTTAGTAGGTATAGACTACAATCACAATGTGCTCTCAAAGCGTTCAAGTGATGTAGGTAACGATGTAGACAGACAATTAAAATTTATTAATGACTAGCTGTCCCCTGCGGTTTTACCCGCTTTTTTCGTTACTGCTCCGCTCCCGTGGGTCGTAGCGCAATGCTATATAGCCTATAGCATTCCTCGATAAATGGGCTATCTAACACTGAAAGAATTTTTCAAATCGGACCAGTAGTTCCAGAGATTACCCCCTACATACAAACTTACAAATTTTACCTCTTTATAATATTAGTATAGATTAGTATAGATGAATAATGCAGTTGACAATAGAAGTTATAAAATAGTAGTGTCTGAATGGAAAATTCGGTTTCGGCCAACTAGATACTCGGTATTCGGTATTTTACAGGATGCATTTTGAAGAGTGTGCACAGGAGTCACATGCCTTGATTCCTCCTTAACCTGTCTATCATCGGACAACCTGACCTACGGCGAATGTCCACCCTCTACGGTCTGGACAAAGCGTTTCATCTCCTCTCTTTTTCTTACGACGTACGCGATATACCGCGTACGTCGAAGGACTGGAATATTCTGCCTGCAGCGGTCTTTCCGTCCAATTATATAATTTAGGTGTATTCAAGGCTAGAGTGAATAGGCTCTTAAAAACTTGTGTGATTCACCATAATCTTTTGCATAATGATGCAATTGATGATTACCATCAAGTGGGATCGCAGTCAAGCACTAGTTAAAAAAACCTGGTTGCGGCTATAGTTTCGGCTTCGGCCAAAAAGTGTCCGAATCGATTAAATACTCTGATAACTTTGTTCCTGGCAAGACTTGCCAATTTTTGCCGTTTTATTTTTACCACACAAGTTCGTTTACGAATTCGGTTTTGGCAAAAGATCGTGTGTCAGGCGGTTATTATAAAATTGTTAGTAACGTAAAACGGAGCAGCTAAGTTAGTGTTATCGAAGTAATAGCGTTTTATTGCTATTTTTATAGGAATTTCATGAGAACCACAGCACTAGGTGTAAACCGACTACTCATATAATCAGAATGGGTACTTAAATACCAGTCGTGTAGATAACAGTTCTCATCAAGTTTACTTGGCAGACATTGTAGTCAAATGGAGAGAGGTTGTGGGCAGTGCATTGAATAATTACAGACACTTTTGTCGGGCTTTAGAAAGGCGTATTTTTGGTCCGTCACCTTTAAATGTAGGTAAGTACCAACTGTCTTCAACGGATCTGTACGAAACATTTTCACGTTAAAACCTTTTTGATAAATTAATGTCATAAAAATCGATCAATCCGTTTTGGAGGACTTCGGTAGTAAATACTGTGACACGTGTATTAGATTAAATGTTGTTAAGTCTAATCAAAGAAAGTAATAAAAGCAGAAACGCGTTAATCAATGAAACTACGAATTGAATTTTTAAAAAAGCTTACACTGTCGTATAATCAGACTTATGAAGAACTCCGTCAGACTTATATAACATCACACTCTGTGCAAACATTGCTCCACATCATCATGGGGCATATCCTTGGAAGCGTAGTCATAGCCAAAGATGAAACCGCTGGAGACAACTAACACATAATAAAACAATAGTTGAGCATCAGTACCATACTCAAATATAATTACATTATTTAATTCTCGGCCTTCTACAACGATTATACCCACAGATAGGCTGCTACGTTTTTATGACACTGCATATAAAATATATCTGCCCTCTATTTACTCAGAGAACATGATTGTACAGTTATTACATGGAACAAATATTTTGTAAACTTGACGTGTTTAACATAACACGGAATGTTTTAATTATGTTGTCTGAGACGATTGATATTTTCTCAAAGCATCAGGTGATTATAAATATATATTAATTATTATCTTATTAACGTTTGAATCCCCAACCGGTCCTATGAGACCGCGCTGTTATTGTTTTACTATTGTGTCTCGTTTCGCGGGTATCTGAGTAATTAACTTCTAAAACAATCGTAAAGAATCTAACCCATGCAATACCAAGGCAATGCGCTAAATTTTCGAGCTCGCTTCGCTCGAAAGCGCAAGAAGAAGGAAGTAGGAACAAAAAAGTAATTTTCATTTAGTTCTTTTTTTCTACATAAGTCAGATACTTAAAGTAAAACCTAACTATTTATGTTTGATGGTAAACTAAAGAAAACTTCTGCCATTTGAAGCAGAAAGCTAAAATTTTCTGTAAAACTTTCTGTTACATCCTACATTATTTTAGTTCTACAACTATTCTGTAAATGTTCAGAAAGGTACTTCTAATCTCCCATTACTATTCCTGAATGATTAATAATTTTTGCATCAAGTTTTACTGTGGTACATACAGTTTAGAGTAAATAGTGTGGGGAGAACAATATACTTGCTAAGTTGCCAAGACAACTTGTGTTAAAGATGATGGACCCGACCCTTTACTGGATGTTTCTTGAATGTTTGTTTAGATAAAACAGCTTTTTCTATTCCAGGCGGAATGCATTTTTCGAAACTCACTTTGTTTAAAATCTTCCCCGTTAAAGTGTCACACTATTACACATATAAACAGCGTCATCGCAATATCATTATAGGGCCGAATTCGGTACATTGGTTTTTCCTTGACTAAACGTGACCTGACTTTTTTATCGTGAGGAACATAGTGGAAACGGGAAAGTTTTCCTTTATATGGAGGATGGTGTTTTTTCTCTCATATCATCCGACCCGACTACACATAGATCACCTTGATTATTTTATTTTTTAATATCTAATTTAAATAATCCTATAAACATCGGCGCGCGACTGTTGTGAATAAATGAATGTTTTTGGACGTCATCATTTGAATAAAAAATGTTAAACCTATTTAAGAATAGTAAATTTTGAATGAAATTTTCTTCTATTGTAACTTATTCTAATTGAAGAGTAGGTATATCATTTAAAATTTAAAATAAGCATGCATACAAAGCAAGCAAAGTATAATTTCGTTTTAATATAATTAAGCATTATACAAATATTTACATACTAAACTAATAATTTATTTATTTATTGTAATAAATTTTGCGGAATAAGTAGGTAAAGGTATATTTTTAAAGTATTTTTTTATTTATAATACAGAACATTATAACGTCCTCCATTTTGAAGTCGGTTAGATTTTAAGTTCCTTCGTTAGCGATCTTGATTCCCACGAAATCGCAAAAAGAGGTGTTTCGTCCTATGGACGAATAATTGTATATTAAAACTTATTGGTTCGTAACGTAACTGTCTAGCTGTCTGCAAAAATATATAAAATCTTTTGACATAAAACTGACATTTGGAGATCTTCCCGTAGTGGTCGATTAGCCAAAAGTTTTGCAATACTTTCATATTCCCATTAGAAATCCAAATTATAATCAAAGATCGTGATGATACGAATTTTCAAATGATTATACATAAAGTAATACCTACTAACTGATATTTTGTAAGGTAAATTAATTATTGTTTAGGTACTTCATAGCTTACCGCTGCAGGAACTTATGATATGATTCTCTTACGCCCGTTTTCAATAACCTACCGTAGTTCATAAATAGATAGCTATCTCCTATAAACAGTAAGATTCTAGTTGTCAATGTCACAACTTTTGGTAGGAAATGCTAACCGTCGGTAGGTTATAGGAAAGCAAGTAAGGGCAAAAGGATAGATTTGTTTATCTTTAGTAGCTTCAACTTTAGATAGGTAGCTTATTGAAAATGGGCGTTAATAACGTGACGTCGCAAAACTGTATTTTAATTTAGTAGCTTTGTTACCTGCAATATTTAGGAGTGAACTCTACTGTCCTTATGTTATTGACCTTACTGGACCTTTTCCTCATCTTTTATTTTTGGGCTGCACGAATACTTCGTTTCGTTGATTTGTTCCATAGACACGAGTTTTAGTGGACTCTTAAGACTTCGCTTGATCGCCTTTACCACGTTTACGATAAGAAAATTATCAGTGCCTAGTGTGAGTTTGTTTTACGTTAAAGCGATTGGCCTTTTTTTTTTCGGGGTGGAAATCCTCATGGATGTCCTCCGCCCTGGCGTGTGTAGAGGTGTCTGTCAGACTCTTACTGACTAAAAACACCCCGGTGTTCCCTCGTACACTTGCGTCGGGGGCAATGGGTGCAGTTTGACTTCCGCTGCCCCAGACTAGTGGTAACCCGATCCGTGTGGGTCTCGTCCAATGTTGGAGAGTAGCTCTGTCAAATACCTAAGAGAAGCGCGCGTGGAACACTACGCGACAACATCTCGGTTCCAGATTGATGAACCGACGGATGTCCTCTAATCCTTCGACCCTGGACTTTTTTTTTTAAGGGTGTTGGAAGAGGGCGTTGTCTGCCCGTCTTCGACGCCCGGAGCGCCTGTTTCGGGTTTGGAGAGAGCTCATTTCTCTTTCCCTTTCCGCAGCCTCCTTCTGTAAGATAACATTCTCGCAGAAAGAGATCACTGTATCCCAGAACCTGACACATTCTGAACAGAACCCGACCATGGACTGAACCACGGCCGACAGTGACAGGTCGACTCTGATTAGCCTAGTCTAAGATCTTAACCAATCAGAGAGCCAAACCCAAGTCGTCAACGGCGCGTTCTTTTCCACGCGCGCCTCAAAGAGATTTCAGCAAACTGTAGGGGCCCGGCAGGGTCGAAGCCTCTGGGGCCATGGGTTGGTTTCTGAAAGGAAAACCTAGGACGAAGGCAAAGAAGGAACGGGGTGGAGTTTAGTCGGTAAAACTCCCGCTCCGCCCAAAAGAAGGAGGAGTCATTCTGATGATTCTCCACCTTAAAAAAAAAACATATCGATCGAGTTACCGTAAAACTAAAATTGTACTCGGGCCACAGGTGTAAATGTGCGTATTTGTTGTTTGTCAGGTCTAGCAAGTACCGGAAGTGGTGTCTGGTGGGCAGCGTGTTGGCGGCGCTGGTCACGGGCGTGCTGGTGGCCGTGCTGGTGCTGCAGCCCTGGGCCGGCCCCCAGCACCAACGCTTCTCGCGCGCTGTCGTCGCCGCCAATGGCTACGAATGTGCTACTATCGGACGGTAACCTATCAATCTACCTAACATCTCTTCAGAAATCATCATCATCATTATCATCTCAGCCGAAAGACGGCCACTGCTGGACATAGGCCTCCCCCAAAAAATCTCTTCAGAAATTAATACATATATCTGCAGGAGAACTAAGATTACCGACATAGCCCGAAGAATCGCCAAACTTTAGTGGCAGTGGGCAGGTATATTGCTCGTAGAACGGATGGTCGATGAGGACGGAAGGTTCTGGAGTGGCGGTCACGTACTAGAAGACTCGGTGTTGTAAGGCTTCCCACAAGGTGGACCGACGACCTGATGAGGGTCACGGGAACCCGATGGTTGCGAGACGCAGAGGACCAGTCGTTGTGGCGACGCTTGGGGGAGGCCTATGTCCTGTTGTGGACACCTTTCGGCTAAAATGATGATGATGATTCGCAATCATTACTTTTAGGGTGGGCCTTTGTAATTCAAATGGTCACATGCAAAATATCCTAAAATGCAGAAAGCTTGAGTCGAGACTTGAGTCAATGTATTGAAATTATCTTTGATTATAAATTCAAGTCTATGACTCTAAATTTAACCTAGATCTGCTACCAGAAGCTCCTCGCTAAGTAGCTAATCACGGTAGACATCAAAGGTACTTATCTGGATGACGTACCTGCCAATAAAGAAATTGTAGATTAATCCGGAATAATTCTGCGACACGTGTCTATGAATTCAATGAATATGACGATTAGAGAAACCAGCGATAACCAAATCTACATAATTGTTAAAAATTCCCAATTTAATCTTGATTTATGACTTGAATATGAATTTATTTTACATACTTATCTCTTTAACGATTTTTTGATTACTTGCAAATACCAAAGCATTGTTTTGATACCTAATCGTTTTGTTCCTTATCATAAAAATAATTGTGAATGAATATTTTAGCAACATCCTGGAACAAAATGGGACAGCTGTGGATGCAGCGATAGCGACATTGTTCTGTGAGGGTATCGCTTGCGCGCAATGCATGGGACTCGGCGGTGGGTTCCTGGCCACGGTGTACAACGCCACGACGGGGCAGGTGCGCGTGATGAACGCGCGCGAGCGGGCGCCGGCGGCCGCCTACGAGGACATGTTCCGGAACGCGTCGTCGACCGTCGGCGGCCTCGCCATCGCCGTGCCCGGCGAGCTGGCCGGCTACGGCGCGCTCCATCAGGCGTACGGACGCCTGCCGTGGCGCGCGCTCGTGGAGCCCACGGCCAAGCTCTGCCGCGAAGGACATCTCGTCAACGCCTATATGGGCCGGGTGCTCAAGAGCTACAGCGACAGAATCAAAGCCGAACCTTCTATGCGGTAAGGAGACAAATACTATTGTTTTATCCCCTTTATCAGCGTAATCTCTCTCCATAAAATCCTCATCATTCATAAGTAACATGCCAGTCAGTCCGTGACCAATTCTGTTAAATAGAATCAATACTACTTCTAAGTAAAATGCGGAACAACAGCTTTCGTTTTACCGTATTAGAATACATTTTAACTGTAAAGCAATTTTCTAAAAGGGAGCTGTACGTGAATCCGGCGACGGGCGAGGTGTACAACGAGGGCGACTATATAACGGAGCCAACGTTGGCCAAAACCTTGGACATCATCGCGGAGGAGGGCCCACAGGCGATTCACAACGGCTCGCTCACGGCGCGGCTCGTGCAAGATATTCAGAGCTTCGGTGGCATTATTACAGAAGACGACCTCAGGAACTACAAGTGAGAATCTTCTTTTCGCTGTCAACACATATTGCACTGCTTGACTTAAAACTACCTTTAGACGAACAGTCTAAGTTAGAAGTATAGCAATCATTTTTTTTAAACAGTAACCATGGAGTTTCTTGCCGGTTCTTCTCCATAGGAAACGACCAATTGGAACCGTGCACTAGCATCTGACGTTTTATAAGTGCCCATGTAGGCCTATGTGAAATAAAAACAATTTTGATTTTGATTGGTCTATTCTGGTTTGCTCATTAGAGAATTCTCCATTTAAGTTTTCTACGACCATTCATATTATGATAAATTGATGACCTATCCTCCTACATGTCCTCATCATCATCATCATCATCATCTCAGCCGAAAGACGTGCACTGCTGGATATAGGCCTCCCGACGACCGGTCCTGTGCGTCTCGCATCCATCGGATTCACGCGACCCTCATTTCACCTCATCTCACCCATGTCTTACAAGCTTATATAATTTGTAGGGTCGAATGGCAAGACCCCATCGAGGTGCCGTTAACGGAGGAATACACACTCTACTCAGTACCTCTGCCGGGGTCAGGGTCGGTCCTGGCGTTCATGCTGAACATGCTGCGCGACTGGGTGGGCGACGGCACGCCGGTCGCGACCGGGTCGGACCTGTACTGGCACCGCGTCGTCGAGACCTTCAAGTACGCGTACGCCAAACGAACCGGCCTCGGCGACCCTTCACGCTCTAACCTGCCCTATGACATTCGTGAGGTAAGTATTGTTATTTTATATAAGTTTCGTATGATTTTTCCTCCGTGCCTCGGAAAGCAAGTTAAGCCGTAGGTCCCGGCTGTTATTTGTAGATCTTTGGCAGTGTTATCCCAGTTAATGGGTTGAGTTGAGAGGTTGAGGGAGTGGAGGTCTGGTAGGCAGCCGCTCCTCGTAAAATACTGGTATTCAGCTAAATCCGGCTAGACTGGAAGCCGACCCCAATATAGTTTGGAAAAGGCTAGGCAGATGATGATGATATAAGTTTCGTATGATCACTTTTATAAGATTTGGTTAAGACTTTTGCGCTTTCGTCATTTGAATCATTTGTGTCATGAAGTGAAGGTTAGAAACATACTTTTGATTTTATGATAGCTGATGTAGTACTGGTTTATCCAATCGAAAATAGACGACACATTATTGCAATAAAAGCATCGTTATATTCGTTGCTCGTAATACTAATTATAGCTACCTACGTTATAGATGGAACCCTATTGTTTAGATATGAGTGAAACCAACCTAGGTAATAATGATAAAACCGGTATTGAGGTTAATACCAGTGTCTTAGTAATGCCAGTATTGTAGTAGTAGGTATCTGTGACGGAATAACTGCTTAAACAATATGTAACTACCTATTTGCTTTTTAAGTGTTAATGATTTTAAAAGGTAAGCAAAGAGCAGGTGACTCCTCTATGTGTGCTCGAGGACTCCAGCAAAAAAACGATACAGCAAAAATAAGTACAGAATTACCTGCCTAATTTTCTTGGAATAAGCACTACTGTTTTGTTCTAGATTACCGCCCCTTACATTATTACTTCTTATCTGACACAAACAAATTTAAACTATCCGTGGCGAGGTATTTAAAGTTTACAGCTCATTTTACTCGCTCTTTTTATCTTGTTTATTACGTTTTGTCTAAGTCGACAAAGTTACTAAGATTCATATGTTTATTAAAAAGAAAAAGTTACCTAGCCGATATAGAGTGCTCATAAATACCTATTCGTGCTCGCTTCGCTCGCTCGTGCATTCTTAGTTATTAACGTTTTATGCTTAAGCCAATGCACAACCTTCCATATCTGTATGAATGGTAAAAAGCAAATCTTGATGATCACTTTCTCGTGCATTCTTAATTCTATTTATTCTTTAAATTCGTGAAATGGAAAACGTAAGCTAGATTGTAAAAAAATTGGAGCTCGCTTAGCTCCCTCTAATATAAAAATTTTAAATTTTGTGAATATAAAAAAATGGTTTTCTCTATAAAAGTACATCCTTAATTTTTTATAAAACATTGGACTGTTTTCCTATTCTATAATATATGTTATCCCTTTTTATATTAGCTCGTGGCGATCTTTGAGTAAGCTTCTAATATTTACCTGTCCGTCAATGTGCAGTTTTATTTTCTTGTACTTTGCCAGTTATTATAAAAGAGTCAAAAAATGGGGCGTCTGTGGTGATTATCCACAATACCTACTCTGATAATATAAAAGCGGAAATTCCCAGAGTATAGAAAAAAAGTACCTAAGCCCAGCATCCTGACGAGTCTTGTATTAGCTACCTATCTCAATAAGAACATTGTAACTACTTTGCTTCATAATCCTAACATGTGACGTTACAATAATGGTATTGACGCAGCAAACAATAGTAGTTTGTGTCAATAAAGGTTATAAATATTCACCATAAAGTGTGCCAGCTGCGGCTATTGTTATATAACAGTTTTATTATTGTGACAACGGAAACAGATACAAGTTGCATCACTCAAGTCATTAGTATGAACTTCGATAGGTGAAAAGCGAAATTGGTAGGGTTATTTCCTCAAATAATACTCGTTTAGGAAAATATAGCCTTTTTTTTACGAGTTTAGTCTTTTTCACCGATAGAACGATATTTTTGCTTGTATTACGGCTTCAGTGATGTACGAGTATATACGTGGTGTACCTATTCATATTTTGACGGTTACAACTCTTTCAATATTTTGAATCGTTATATCTCAAAAACGGTGGCTCTTAGGAAAAAAGTATTTAGACATATTTATAGATAATTGTCTGATCTATAATTTTTGTCTGAGCTAATTTTATGATAAAACTTACCATTTTGCTTAATAACGCGAAAAACCCATTTTTGTGACCTTTGACCGCGTGTATATTTTTTTGCACGTGCCGGATCGATGAGGACTTTTCACATTTCCTTTAGGGAAATAATAATGGTTCCGAAAAACAAATTAATCTCCAGCGATCTGTGGCCGACTATTATTCTAATTAACCAGCGTTATAATTAATTACCGACACAAAACCTTTGGGTTTTTTGTCGGTAATTAATTATAACGCTTAATAACATTACCGAAAAAAATACCTAATTTAACAACAAATTAGAGCATGTTCAAATTACTTGTTCTCCTCCTAAAAAAATGAGTCGTCGAATAACAAAACTAAACTTCCGAATGGAATACTGAACCTCCGACAAAATTACTAAGTTACCGACAACAGAGGTTTTGTCAAAATAATCATATTTTTACAACTTGCATGAACTGTTTTAATTTCTATTGTTGGTTATCAAATTTATTTTTTAACTCTCAATAATAATGAAAATACCTTAACCGGCCCGTGAGATCGGGTTTAGACATTTTTTACTACCTATTAAAACCACATTTTTATTCTGATTCATTCCGTTTTTCTTCGGTTGCTAGGATAACTTAAGATGCAAGAGCGAGCGAAGCCAGCTCAAGACTTGGGGGCAACCCGACTCGGACAGATTAGGTTAGAAGGAGGTGGCGGGGTCGTAGTGAGCGAGCGAAGCGAGCGAACACAGACCCTGTCACCTCCTTCGAGGTTATTTTTTTTTTATACCACCTAGATGTAGGAGCCCCGCGGAGCGGGGCTCCGTCGACTACGCCTTTTAATCAATTTTTCGAATCGTAAATATTCTAAGAAACCAAAGTCTACGTGGTTTTACATTAAAGCATAAATACGACTGTTCTAACATTTTAACGCCTGAAATAGGTACTACTTACCGATACCCAAGCATACCCGTAGTAAGTAAAATTCATGATATATGATACAAGCAAAAGTTATTGTACAAGTACATTTTTATATTTTTTATAAGTTTCTGTATAACCACTCAGAATAATATTTTTAGTATAGTGTTACAGTTAAAATAGCACCACAGTCTATGAAATTTGAAAGGTAATTTATGAATTAATAGTTGGCAAATATAGATAAAAATTACAAAGCATAGTTTTCGGTAGAACGTAATTTATGCCGGTAGAAAAGTATTATAGCAATAAACAGTCAAGTTTATTTTTCGAAGATTTCAGTATCTCATTCGGTCGTTTCGTCATTTTTATTCGGACAAAAGTAGTCGGAAAGTTAGTATTTTAGGCAGTAGATTTAATATTTTGAGTAAGGGTAATTCTTCTTTTTTTGTCGGAGCTTTTATTACTACCCTTTCCTTTATAATAGTGTATTGAACAAACCTACCAATTTTCAGCCAAGTGCGAATTATTGTAACCTCACCCCAATTAATTAGTCTATTTTGACCGGACTATAATACCACGATGCAAGATATCAAATCTTATGTGGGGTCTTAGATATTGCAACAAGTAATAAAAGGTTGAGGAAACTCTGTAGATAATAGCCAGGTATTTGCATAGGAAGTTGTTATAAAAAATACTGCTTTGCAACGTCGGATCGAACAAATGACGTCATAATAAATGGTGATTAGATATGCATTTACAATGTTGCAAAAAACACACGTCAGAAGAGAATAGAAAGGCACGCTCAAATGCTATCATTTAGTTTTGCTTCTCCTTATATTCTGTTCCAGGACCTAGTCTACTCTTGTAAGAACTAAATTTCATGTAACTACGTTGATCCGTACAAACGTGAAGAAATAACGAACACTCACAAACTTCCCACTTTTTATTTAGTATTGAATTAATGTATCAATTTAATTATCAACAGATATTATATCGACGGGTTCCGGGCTATTTGTATTAACCGACATTTTTGAAATTTTACACCAGAGCAGTTTAAAGTTTCGATTTTTACAAAAAAAATCATAACTTTAACAAATCGCATTATTTTAAAAAAAAGAAGGATATTATTGTTTTTATAACATATTCGCCATAATCAGATTAATCTTTTTTTCTAATATTCCTATTTTTAACGAAGATAAATGTCGCTTCATACAAAATGACCCATATTTTAGTTTTTTTTGTTCCAGGCTAAATGACTTAACCGCCTATGATTATTGTTTCTTATTCCAGGCTAAATGCCTTAACCGCCTATGATTATTGTTTCTTATTCCAGGCTAAATGACTGAACCGCCTAGGTTTATTATTTCTTGTTCCAAGCTTTTTTTTTTTTTTTTTTTTTTTTTTTTTTTTTTTTTTTTTTTTCCGGTAGGGGAATCATCAGAATGACTTCTCCCACTCTTGGGCGGAGCGGGAGGGCGTGTCAGACTCTTACTGACTAAACCCCTACCCCGTTCCTTCGTTACCATCGATCTGGGGGACACGGTGACAACCTTTCGGATACCGTGTTCCCTAGAGGCTTCGGCCCTGCCGGGCCCCTACAGTTTGCTGACATCTCCTTGAGGCGCGCGTGGAACAGAACGCGCCGTCGACGACTAGGCTCGGTCCAGATTATTACCAGACTGCCGGACGGCGAGCTACCCAGCGCTCGCTATCCGCGAGCCCGCGCCTACGGTGGTCGGAAATCGGGATCGGGATCTCGGCGGCGGCGGCGTGAGTTCCGTTGCCTCACGCGGTCGGCAGCCTCCTTCGCTAACATTACTGCTTCGCAGAAGGAGGCGACTGCCTGCCACCCCTCCTCGCTCCGGACCATGGCCTCTACCAGGGCCCGGTTCTTGTTCCAAGCTAAATGACTGAACCGCCTAGGCATGCAAATAATGGCTCTAAGCTAAGTGCTTTAATCAAAGACTTGGTCATATTTCAAACCTAAGCTAATTGATTTAAATACCATATCATAAACTTATTAATGTACGGCTAATTAGTTTACGCGACTGATTTTTTTAAAATAAATTGTTTGTAATCATACTTGAATAATGAAGTTTGCAGAAATTAGCGGTTAAAACATTGATAAATTTAAAGGTACACACATAAGGTGTACCTACCTATCTTGTTAATAATTATGAAAAGAGAAATAAAACACGCATTACGAATTGTTTAAAGACAAGTTTTTTATTTAAAATGACAATCACCTAGGAACAGCAGTAACTTCTTAGCTTACCAAGGTAACAACTAAGGTTGTGGAGAGTGTGGTGGCCAATCTGTTCCCTGAGCGAGGGGAACACTCTCCCCCGCTCATGGCTCCGCCACCTGCAGTGCCCGTAGCGGACCACACCAGCGACGACGAAGACGACGCTCCAGAGGTGACCGAGGTAGAGATGAGGGCGATGATATGAAGACTCAGTGTCAAGAACTCCACCCCAGGACCCGACAGCGTGCCCGAAAGGGTATGGGGCCTGGTCATGGAGACTCTCGGGTCTCGCTTGCGAGAGCTCTATAGCGCATACATGGAGAGAGGCCAGTTCCCCCTTCGCTAGAAGACCGGGAAACTGGTCCTCATCGCGAAGCCGGGGCGCCCCGCGGACTCTCCGTCCGCGTAACGGCCCATCGTGCTGCTCGACGAGGTAGGCAAACTCTTTGAAAGAGTAATTTTAGACCGCCTCGTCGGGCATCTAGCGCGGGTGGGGCCGGATCTTGCGAACGGCCAGTTCGGCTTTCGCAGGGGGCTTTCCACGGTGGACGGCATCATGCGCGTGAGGGCCCTCACGACAGAGGATGCGGTGATTCGGGCCAGGGTCGTCTTCAAACCCCTGCCCTAGAGTTACATCGGGGCAGCACTTCGGTACCATGAGGTGCCGCCTACTTCCGTCGTGTGATTGAGGCCTACCTGTCGTATAGGTTCATTATCTATCCGGGTCACCAGGGAGAATAGAGACGGCGAGAGATGTCGTACGGTGTTCCGTAGGGATCGCTACTAGGACCGCTGGAGGACGAGGACGTGGTCTGCTACGCAAACGACACGCTGGTCCTGGCGCGGGGAGAGTCGTATCAGGCGGCGGCCGAAACATCGACACGCGGGGTTGCGACAGTCGTGGACAGGATCCAGCAACTGGGACTCAAGGTGGCATTGCACAAGTCCGAGGCTATGTGCTTTCATGCCCCTCGGACCGCGCCAATACCGGGTTCCCAAATAACGGTAGGGGGGGTCCACATCGGCGTCGGGTCGACGATGAAGAACCTGGAACTCGTCCTCGACAGCCGGTGGACTTTCGAGGAGCATTTCCAACGTTTGACCCCCAAACTGGACAGGTCTAGGGCCGCTCTGAAGTGGCTTCTGCCCAACCTAGGGGGTCCAGACGCCCCGTGCCGGAGGCTCTACGCGGGGATCGTTCGGTCCATGGCCCTTTACGGGGCTTCGGTTTGGGTGCCATCGCTAGCTAAGCGACCGGCGGCCAAACTGAACGCTTGCCAGAGGGTCATGGCCATCCGGATGGTGCGGGGATACCGCACGATCTCCCTTGCTGGCCTGCCACCGTGGGATCTGGAGGCAACAGTCCTTGCTCGCATGCACGATTTGCACGTGGAGATGCAGCGCCGGGGCGAAACTCCGCTGTCACGACAAGTCGCGGTATGGCGGACAAAGTTCTGGTGGGATCTCAGGGTGGCATGGCGACTGCGACTGTTGCAACCCAGTGCTGGGCATGCCGCCATTGAGGCGGTAAGTCCCCTCTATGAGGAGTGGTTGGAAAGAGGTCACGGCGTCCTCTCGTTCCGTATGACGCAGGTCCTCACCAGACACGGTAAGTTCGGGAGGTTCCTGCATCGGATGAAGCAGGAGAGGACGCCCGGGTGTCGCCACTGTGTGGGTCCGGAGGAGACGGTGGAGCACACGGTAGAGGTGTGCCCCGCTTGGGCGGAGCACCGCCGTGTCCTTGTGGAGGCTATCGGCGGCGGCGACCTCTCGCGCCGGGCCTTGGTTCAGGCCATGATCCGGAGCGAGGAGGGGTGGCATGCGGACGCCTCCTTCTGCGAAGCAGTAAAGCTTGTGAATGAGGCTGCTGAGTACGTGAAGGAACGGTCCTCACGCCGCCGCCGCCAAGATCCCGATCTCAATTTCCGACCACCGTAGGCGCGGGTTCGCGAACGGCAAGCACTGGGTAGCTCGCCGTCCGGCAGTCTGGAAATAATCTGGACCGAGCCCAGTCGTCAACGGCGCGTTTTGTTCCACGCGCGCCTCAAGGAGATATCAGCAAACTGTAGGAGCCCGGCAGGGCCGAAGCCTCTGGGGCACATGGGTATTCCAATAGGTTGACACCAAGTCCCCCCCAGATCGAAGGCAACGAAGGAACGGGGTAAAAGTTTGGTCAGTAAGAGTCTGACACACCCTCCCGCTCCGCCCAAGAGCGAGAGAAGTCATTCTGATACCAGAAAAAAAAGGTAACGACTAAAGTTTTTATCACAATTGTATAAGAATCAGAAGTTAAGCAGTCTTTTTATTACGTAGCCTACGGTCTTATTACCTGAATGATTATTCTCATTCTTCTTCATTACTAAACTTTAACATTTAAGTATATAAGAATCTCAATTTAAATTGTCACTTACGGGATATCTTCCGTGGTTTTTATTTATTTTGATATCCCGTAAGTGACAATTTAAATTGTGAAACAAACCGTGATAGCCTAAAACAGTGTTATAAGAATCTCTTCAATTACAAAAAAAGGTTTATCTATAAAATAATTTCTTTTGAAAATAATCACATAAAAAATTAAAATATTTACGACCGTTTCTTTGGTTTTCATTTCTATACTTATTTTCTTCTTTTCTCAGTAATTAAAATCATAAATATCTCTCATAAAAAAAAGTTTAGAAGTGTTCTTACCTATTATACGTGGTTATTTTTCATTGACCGGCCCAATTTTCACTGGGTGTTCTACTCATGAATATGAACAACTTTCAGTATGGGATCAACTATGAAATCACGAAAAAAAGTCATATGTTTCATATATTTTAGTCGAGCTTTAGTGATTTCAGAGTTGGTCCCATACTAAAAGTTGCTCATATTCATAGGTAGAGCACCCTGTGAAACTTTGGCCGGTTATTGAAAAATAACCTTTTAAATACTATCCCTAGTTTCTCGTCAATAACAAAGATAAATTTTATCTCCTATGACAATAATAAATAATAGTTCACTACAGTTACAAGAAATAATAATTAAAATTATAAAAAATGTTGCACATGTTAAATTCAACCAATTTTTTCCTTCTTACTTTTTAATTTATTTTTCTTGTCCCACAAAACACTCGCACAAAACACGTACTAACTTGCTCACAATTTGCGTCAACTAAAACGAGGTGAGAGACGCCTGAAGCGTCCGCGCGGGATGGCGGGGGCATTTAGACTCGAGCGGTTTATCGCGATGGCGCCAAAATCATTGTTTTTACCACCGTCATAATAGTCAATCCATAAAATTTTTTTTGTATTAATGTGTATACTATTCTTATTCCATTTAAGATAAACTGTTTGAATTACTAGAACTTTACTTTTGTTATAACTGAAACGACACTGCAAATCAAATATTGAATTAAAAAAATTGGTATAACCATAATTTTTAAATGTTTACTGTTGAAATCTTAAATAGTTGATGCGACAGACATATCATTATCTGCTGAAAGCTAATTGGTTGAAGTGACAACATCTAACATTTCATGTACAGAGCTAAATGTATGGATCGACACTGGGTATGAATTTGACAAAGAGGCTAAATGTATTAAACGACGTTCTTGTATATTTACAAGGTAAAGCTAATTGTATTAAGCGACACTGGATAAGAATTTAACAAAGAGGCTAATTGTATGAAGCGACATTTCTATTTATTTATAAAGCTAGGCTAAATGCTTTAACGTACGTTGCCTATAAATTGTTGCTCCAGGACGAAAAGTTTAAACGACTGCCTGGTATTTGGCAGTAAGCTTAAGTTCACAGTTCCTAAATTTGTCAATATTTTGTGTCGCTTCATACATTGCAAGTCCAAAATGGGCCCAAAAATGCGGTTGTATTAAGCGACAATAAAGTGCTCCGATCGTCACCAAACCCAGCTCAAATGACGCAGAAAAATTCGCTGATTCCAAATATGTAAAAAAGTCTATATCGCTCAGAGTGTCGCTTAATACAATTAGCCCGGAACCCGTCGATATATAAATAAATATTCAAAGAAAGAAAATGAGTTTGGGGTAGGAAGGTAGAATGTGGCCTACGACCTATTCTCAGCCAAAAATACATACAAATTCCCGACCGATTTTTATAAAACGACCATGACTTTGAGTCGAAGACCTAGTAGGACTGGCAGGACGTCGGGTTCTTTTTCAGTAAAACAGTCCTTGGGGGGAGTATATATTCAAACCTTGGGGGTTTATAAGTATAACAGTCCAAAGTGTCTTTGACTTCCAAACTCAGATCTAATTTGACCTTAAAAATCGGAGATTTGATATTGATTTCTTTCCTCAGGAGTAGATTGTTTTCCATTATTACGAGTAGCTACATAATGGATTGACATGTCGCCATTTTGTTTCAGTTGGAGCGCAATCTGTCAGACCCAGCTTGGGCGCGATCGTTCCGGGAGCTAGTGAACGACGCGACGACGTACAATGACTGGCAACACTACGGGGCTCTGTTCGAAAGCGTGGAAGACCACGGCACCGCCCACGTCGTCGTCGTCGCTCCCGACGGCAGCGTGGTCTCCGCCACCAGCACCATTAATTATATGTACCTAAACTATCATTTTTTATCTTAGCATTAGCGGCCTTATAATGTTCCCACTGCTGGGACTCAGGCCTTCTCTCTAGGAGAGGGGATGGGCAGTAATCCACCGCGCGGGCCCAGTGCGGATTGGTGGATATCACATGTCTTCCAAATTTTGGTTCTAGGACATGCCTGACGATGTTTTCCTGTTCGATTTTTTCCATTTTTTATCTTAATTATTTAAATCATTTTTCGAACCGTAAGGCCTCTTGTACAAGGCACGTTTTTAACCGTGTGTAGGCACGACTAATTTGCTCTGCGTAGGCACGGTTGTCAGTGTTGTATGGATTACTGGGAGAGCTTGTTGACATACACGGCGGCGCTACAGCACGGCAGCACCTGTTTCACAGTGTTGTATCGCAGTCTATGGCCTCTTGTACACGGTGAGTTTTGTTAACCGTGCCTACAACCGAAAAACGCCTTGTCAGGCCTGATTGCGACAAAACGGAGACTCGCTCAAAGTTTCGTTGTCAAACAAATTGTGGCCGCAGACTCTTCTTTATCTAGATAAATTGGCACTCAGTAAAGTGCTGTTGGATACCTCCCATTATCGAATTTCATAACACCCATAATATGAGATGAAAATCAGCTGCAATCACATAATTTAAATCTCTTCATTTACCGTATCAAAATATTTCTTTGACGACAAAAATAGGACAATGCGATGAACGTCATAATTATTCATTGTGATAGCGAAAATAATTTTAATCTGGAACAAATCTGTAAACAATATTAACAACAAAAATAGGTGCTCATTGTTTGCGGTGGATGCTTTGATTTATCCTAAAGTTATTTCAACCGTTTCGCCCGGTCATTTCAATATAAATATTTCACCTAACCTTGATGATCTTGAAAAGATTCCTTTATGCTTTCATTCTTCGCATAAACCCACGACTTTTTCTCATGTTTAGAGTGAACTGCTACATTCTTACTAACGTAGGTACAAATTAATGCATGGGTAAGCCGTGTGACAACGATGAGTTACTATTTCCTTAACGCGTATACACTATAGTTTTCTATATATACATGATTAGAAGTTTAGAACCATTCACAAAATTATCTTCTTGAAATTTTACAGTTGGGGTTCTCAAAGACGGTCACGAAGCCTGGGCTTCATGTTGAACAATGAAATGGATGACTTCGCGATCCCGCACGTGGAGTCGGCATACGGCCTGCCGGCTTCTCCTGCGAACATGGTGGCGCCGAACTTGCAGCCGCTCAGTTCCATGGTCCCCAGTATCGTGAGGAGCAGAAGTGGAAGGGTGGAGCTAGTCCTCGGAGCCGCCGGTGGAACTAAAATCACCACGCAAGTCGCGCTGGTAAATTTTGAGTTTTGACTGTTGCTCTGTCTTTCGAGTTGAATTTGAAAAAATTCATCAGTATACTAGAAGTATTTCATCAGTTTTTGCAATACAATGTTTAGGTACTTGAATGTTATTCAGACTGTGCTACAGATTTTCCAATGTCGATATTGATGTGTTTGAATTAGAGTTAATATCGGGTTACTCGTATATTTCAGATTACTCGGCACACAATGCTTGAAGGTAGCGACCTTCCGGATGCTGTCCAGAGACCGAGACTTCATCACCAGCTGTTGCCCATGGAAGTACAGCATGAGGCGGACTTCAACCCGGTAAGATGGTCTCATAACTCTCTTAAATGGTTTTAGAGCATCAGCTAATTGATATATTTATAAGCAACTAGCTGTCCCCTGCGGTTTCACCCGCATTTTTCGTTACTGCTCCGAACCCGTGGGCCGTAGCGTGATGGTATATAGCCTATAGCATTCCTCGATAAATGGGCTATCTAACACTGAAAGAATTTTTCAAATCGGACCAGTAATTTCAGAGATTACCCGCTACATACAAACTTACAAACTTACAAATTTTACCTCTTTATAATATTAGTATAGATAGATCTTGTCTTGCTTGACACATTTTTAGGGTTCTTTCTGCACCTGCTTAGCCTTTTTCAACCTATTGGAGTGGACTTCCTAACCATGGATGCAGCTGACATACCTACCTATCTGAACTTTACAACCCAGTTACTGGGTCATAATATACTCCTTGGCAAGACTAGTTTATAATCACTAAAGTGATAGTTAATTCATGAATCCCCGACCGGTCTAATTGGACCGCGCTGTTATTGTTTTACTATTGTGTCTCGTTTCGCGGGTATTGATAGGTTAAAAGGGTTTGATTTGAGTATTGAGGCAAACACAAACACAGGTTATCGACTCTAAATCTGCAAATTAAAGGTTCGGTCAATAATATTATTATCCTGGTTTAGAGGACGTCTTTCAACTCGATAAGGACAACCGGTTTCCTATGAGGATTGACCTTCATCAGAGTCTGTTGTGTCTAATTTATCTGACATTGAAACGACGTGATTTTTATTCTTTTTAGTGCGGTTGAAATCTCATTAACTTTCCTGCCAGTCTAAGTATAGGTAGGTATACCTACTTAATGATATTATAAAATGGAAACGTTTCTATTTTTGTTTGTAATTAATGTATTTATTAAAAAGTCGGACTGGTTTTTAAAATTTCTTATTTAGTAGATTGCTACTTTATCATAGAGGGACATAAGTATACCTATGTTTTCTACTTTCACATAGGCGCTACAAAGCAAACAGCCGTTTATATAACCAACAATGCATGTCATTGGATGCAATTTAATGGTCGAATCGAGATACTGTCATGTTATGTCAACCGAAACAGCCTTGACTATAATAGTTGTGTCATAATAGCTAATGCAATACCATTATACATGTCGATATAATAATAAATAATTTGTGAAAATGATATTTTAATCATAGGTACGTTGGAATGATGGGGATGATACCGAAATGACAGCTTAAACAGCAGTAATCTTCTCTTTTAAATAGAATTCAAGCGTACCTACTATCAACTATGTAGTAATTCATGCCACTTAAAGAGAATTTGTATATAGCTAGAATATGTATATGTATAAGCACTTTAGCTGTAGGAGGTACCACATGAACAGTCAGAATTACGTAATTTTGAGGTAATAATTTGAAGTTAAATAAAATGGAATACCCCATTCAGATAAATACTTACCTTTCCTTGACTTAATGAAAGAAAGAAAGAAAAATTATTTGTACAGCACTCACACGTTTAATCTGTGTGAGGTAAAAAAGACGCCTAAGGGCCGGCGCCCAGTGCCGCCATAGCACGGCATGTCATAGCAAAGCACTTTATTACTAATCTAGTTATTTTGAATCTTATTTCAATGACTTTAGAGTTCATGTTAGATACCACGATGCTGCGACGTGTCGCGGGATGCTATGGCAAGACGCGGGATGTTATGGCATGACGCGGCATGCTATGGCATGACACGGCACGCCGCGGCTTGCTGTAGCATGACACGGCATGCTAAAGCACAACCTGCCATGCCAACGGAACGCAATTCAAAACATTAAAATGGCCGCCCTGACAAATTGCTGTTTTAGTCATGTCAACATATTCACGTCAGCCAATAATACTAATCAAGTTATTTTGAATCTTATTTCAATGACTATGAGTTCTTGTTACTTTATTTCGATACCACGATGCTGTGACGTGCCGCGGGATGCTGTGGCACTGTGGCATGACACGTCATGCTAAAGCACAACTTGCCATGCCACAGCATGCCGCAGTACAATCTGCTGTGGTATGCTATGCCATGCCAGCAGTGGGCGCCGGCCCTGACGCATTGCTTCTATTCAATGGTATAAATGTTCCCGTAAACTAGAAACAAACTAAAAATGTCCAGTTTAGCGCCATCTAGCGGAAATATGGTCATGCTCGGGCCCGTAGCTTTCACTCTAACCATACGGTAGTGTAAAGGTAAAACTTAGGGCCCACGTATGCCACGTACGCCGATCTGGACGCGTCGGTACCTATGCTATGGCAACTAGACTTGTAGAGCTATATTAGACCCACACGCCACGCGACGTGATGCTACCAGTTCTACGTGCAACTCGTCGGCCCTATGTGCGTCGATTTTATATAAAATACATAAAAAAACAACAACAAATTTTATATAAAAATAACAAGGTTTTTTAGAAATTCATACCTCAACAGTTTCATACGATACAGCTACCTTCTTTGTCAGCATAATCAATCAATGTTGCAGGGACTCAGATTACCCAGGTTATCAATCTAGCCCTATCCCAACTATTTATCTTTAGATCGGCTTCCATTGTTACCAAAGGGAACCGAAGGAACTCCCTTGCCTTCGGTTGCCCTTGGCGTCCCAAGGCTACGTTCATTCTTTTTAACAATCCCACATGCTGTAAGTCTTCTTCTTCTTCCTACTCTTATCCCGTATTACTTGGGGTCGGCGTAACAAATTTTTTTCTTGCATTTTGTCCTGTTATCTGTCATAATTAATAACATCACTGACTCTCTTTTTGTTCGTATCAGTCCATGCTATAAGTACGCTTCTACCAAACCTTTCGAGGAATACATTGTATGTGTAATATTAAATAGGTAGGTAGATAGTTACCTCAGTGTAGCTAACAAGTCTGCAAAATTACGCAATCCACCGTGACCGAGTTGTGTACGGTGGACAATAAAACATACAGCCTATGTATTATTCACACACAATAATATGTCGTTGATGTATTCAAATGGAAAAAGTTAAATAACAATAGATAGTTCTCTCTATGGCTATGTGTAGAGATTTGTAACATTCAGATTTATTTATTTAGACAAAGTAATTAGAATTACCAACATTCAGGCTTGACATGTCGGGAGTAATAGACCTACCTTTAAAATTCCTGTTTTTTTTTTATCCAGGTATTTGCAACAATATCTTTTTAATAGACAAAACGTGTTTTGTATCTAGTATAATACGTGTTTCAAATACCCCGTCATTTACCTTGATGGCTAGGTTACAACATAGCAACCGAGGGCAACAGAACTCGCACCTTGCGTACAGTCCTATTCCACTTAGGTACTACTAGCCTTTCCTACTAATAAGAGTATAAGTACTGAATGGATTCTATTAAAACTTGTTAGTCTATGTAGCTGATAGGTACATCAAAATACCATAAATAGGTTCTAACTTATAATGGGGGGAAGTGAGCGAGCAACGCCGCTCGCAGGAGCTATAATATTATAAATGTGAAGACAGATGGATGTATGGATGTATGTTGATACTCTTTCACGCAAAAATTACTAGACTAATTTTGATGAAACTATACAGTAATATGCTCATATCTGTATTAAAATAACATAATTGCTTTAATTAATATCAAAGTAAGAGTTATGTTTTCAAAGTTAAGTTAGTGGGTAAGTTATTTTTTCTGTTAGCTTTAAGCTAATACAGAATTAATTGGTAAGGTGTATTCCTAGAAAAAGTGATAGCATCATACTCAGAAATCTAGAGAATGTACCCACCTTAACAAAATATTAAACCAACCTGTACCAATAGTACCTACCACTACCATAGGTGGACACATAAGTTTGTAAATAATAATTCAAATTAATTTCTGTCAACAGAGCACCATAGCATCTCTCCAGAGAAGAGGTCACGCTACCACCGAGCTTGGCCCGACCGCTGGGTTCGCGGCCATGGTGGCTGCCATCAGAGACTCCTACGGCTACTTGATACCACAGACGGACCACAGACGAGTCGGCAGCATCGATGGATTCTAAATTTAAATAGTTTTTAATCATCGACTGATCATAGTGTTACACTTCGCTGAGAAGTGATAAAGAATAAGAACCTATTTTCTAATTTGTCACATTTTGCCTAAAAACCTTCATACTTAGACATTGTACGATTTTCTTGAAGCTACTACATAGGTAATTTGATTCGTTAAACTTTAAACTAAACCCCAGTGAAAACAACTTAAAATTTATTGGTTTATAATAAACTATTCGTTTATAAAGTAGGTACCTAACTACTACTAATGGGGTCAGTTTGAAGTCCACAGTTTGCAGGTTCTTTTAACTTATATAAAAAATAGCAAATAACCTCCATAAACAGTACCTACTATCTTATTTTTTTTCATCGAAAACTTTCTGTTACATTATTTAGTTAGTTCTTTCTTTGGATTATGCTCCAAATGAAAATCGATTGTGATATTATATTTTATGAATGTGGATATTTCTGGTTGTAAGTATTATTTTGTTATAGAATTGTAATTAAGTTGCTGTGATGTATTGTTATTCGTGAAATAAATGGTTTTGATGGTACACAAAGCGTTATTGTTTTCTTAGTTTTCAACGATTTAAGGACCATTTTTTTTCAAGTGGGGGATCATCAGAATGACTTCTGCCACTCTTGGGCGGAACGGGAGGGCGTGTCAGACTTACTGACTAAACCCCACCCAGTTCTTTCGTTGCCTTCAATCTGGGGGGGCACAGTGAGCACCTTTGGGAATTTCCGTGTTCACCAGAGGCTTCGGCCCTACCGGACCGCTACAGTGTGCTGACATCTCTTTGAGGACCTGCAAAGCGTTTGATTTATTCAAGTCTTGCCTAGTAGATAGAATCGCTTTGTGTTAATTTTGAAGTTGTGTAAATCCTAAAGTAGAAAACACGAAACTTTTCCGTTCTCTTTCACAAACGACTAAATGGATTTCGATGGAACTTAGTATATAGGTAGGTCCTGTAAGAATACTTTTTATTATGCGGGCGAAGCTACTAGCAGCAGCTCGTAAGACATTTTTTGTTCATGTCAACATCGATCGTGCCCAGTTAAAGGTTTAAACTCATACACAAAGCACGACGCCTCCCGTACGAGTATATAGCAAGTTGTTATAAATCTATGTAGGTCCTAAATCGGAAAGCACTGATGTAGATGATGAGGAGCTCGTGGCTAGATAATAACAGCCGCACAGGTCGATTTTCAAGGTTAAGTAACGCTTGCCTAGGTTGGTCTGTGGATGGGTGACCATCTTAACATAACGAGTTTCCTCCGTGCCTCGGAAAGCACGTTAAGCCGTTGGTCCCGGTTGTCATTTGGAGATCTTTGGCAGTCGTTACGGATAGTCAGAAGCCAGTAAATCTGACTCCAGTCTTGCCATGAAGTGCCGTGTTACCCCAGTTAATGGGTTGTGGAGGTCTGGTAGGCAGCCGCTCTTCGTAAAATACTGGTATTCAGCTAAATCCGGCTTGACTGGAAGCCGACCCCAATATATGTAGTTGGGAAAAGGCTAGGTAGATGATGATGTAGATGATGTTAAGCCGTTGGTCCCGACTGTCATTTGTAGATCTTTGGCAGTCGTTACGGATAGTCAGAAGCCAGTAAATCTGACTCCAGTCTTGCCATGAAGTACCGTGTTATCCCAGTTAATGGGTTGTGGAGGTCTGGTAGGCAGCCGCTCCTCGTAAACTACTGGTATTCAGCTAAATCCGGTTTGACTGGAAGCCGACCCCAATATAGTTGGGAAAAGGCTAGGCAGATGATGAGGTGCCTTCATTTGCATTTCACAGGGTTTTCATTTTTATCCATAGCACGAGCCGCTCTCCTTCTAGGACATTCATAGATCTACATAAAAATCGTGCGTTATCTTAACTTATGAGAATCAATCACATGTGACACTAAGGGCGATGTTCACCGACACCAAATCGACTGTTTTAATATTAAAACGGCTGTTTTAGCAAGATTTCCTGTTCCTTATCGTCGGTTATTGACGCTAATCAGATGGTTATCTTAAACTTATGTCGGTGCACATGGCCCTAACAATTTTAACAAAGGATTACTGTTATACTACACCACAACCACTCGTCATCATCAATTTTCACGACACGTCGTCGTGCTGTGATTTTTTGCGATGTACCTACGCCTTAGATTCCCACGACACGGCGTCGTGTCGGAATCGGCACGCGACGGTTACTGTTAACTTTATTAAGCTCACAGATTAATCAGGTCAGATCATTGATCATAGAATTGCAATATTTGCAATAAAGGTGTTTAGGAGATAAAAGAACTACTACTTATAATAAGGTCGGTGGCAAAGGTTCAAACCCCGTCAGGCGTACTTTGCGTAATTTAATTTTTTCATCATCACTACTCTCAAAACGTTGAAGAAAAACATCGTGAAGAAACCAACTTGGCATTGCACCAAACAATCGAAGATATATTAGTACACTAGCTTCTGCCTGCGGCTTCGCCCGCGTGTAGAGTTAGTTTAGTCTTAGCAGTCTTAGCGTGATGATATAATATATCCTATAGCCTTCCTCGATAAATGGGCTGCAAGCAGTTCCTGAGATTAGCACGTTCAACAAACAAACTCATCAGCTTTATAAAATTATATAATAAATATATAATAATACATAAAATTAACCTATCAATACCCGCGAAACGAGACACAATAGTAAGACAATAACAGCGCGGTCCTATGAGACCGGTCGGGGATTCATGAATTAAACAAATAGTTAAGAGGTAAAACTATATAAACAAATAAAAATGTATAATAAATTAATAATAGTGCTCTAATAATACACACATCAAAAGTGTCTAGGGATCAAGCATTTTTATGCGGATTTCTTGAGATTGAGATGTGGCTTTGTAATAAATTTATGATTTTATAAATTTATATGGATCCTTTTTGGTGCATTTCATAATTTGAATCAGGAACTGTGAATCAAATTCGAGTAAAATATGAAAATCAGCTGTCAATATTTTCCCTATAAAAACATACAACGCATTGAAGACATTATTAGTGCTACTGTTTCCCTACTACTGATTAAAACCAACGTTAATATGGAGCGGCGACGTCATTTAAGCAGGGAAGAAATGCTCAGAGCCGTGGGAATGATAGAAGCTGGTTCCCGGCAACGTACTGTGGTTTTAGCTCTGAATACAAGTCAGAGTGTTATCAGTCGACTTTGGACACGTTACCGAAGCACTGGTACCGTGGCTGAGCGCCATGGAGGACGGTATCGCTGCACCACACGGAGACAAGACCGATACATTCAAATTTTAACTCGAAGAGCTCCAACAATAACCGCCATGATGTTAGCCGTGAGGCTTCATCACTCTTCAGGGAACTTAATTGGCGACCAAACAGTCAGAAACCGCTTGCATGAAGTGAACCTTCATTCCCGAAGACCGCTACGGGTACCACCTATAGCAATGCACAATCGTAGGATTCGATATCAATGGGCTCTTGAACACAGAAATTGGGCAGAAGAACAATGGCGTTTCGTGTGCTTTTCTGATGAGTCTCGTTTTGGTATGAGACCGGATACAAGACGTATACGACACTGGAGAGCCCTTGGACGCCAACAGCGATTAAAATCCTGCCAGGAAGTCCATCCTTATAGTGGTGGAACCATCATGGCATGGGCGGGTATTTGGATCGGCGGAAGAACTGAGTTGATTTGGATCAGAGGCAACCTCAACGCTCAAATTTATGCTGAGACGATTGTATCAGACGTCATCGTTCCGCTACAAGTGCAAATCGGTCCCTTATTTCAGTTAATGCATGATAATGCACGACCGCACACCGCAAGAGTTGTAAGACAGACTCTCGCCGCAGCTAACATCAATGTCCTGCCCTGGCCTGCTCAGTCGCCAGACTTGAACCCGATTGAGCATGCATGGGATATGCTACAGAGAAGAGCTCTGCCGAATATGGAGGGTATCCAGTCGCAAGAAGACCTTTTTTTGTTGTGTTAGGTTTTCCGATATTAGTATATCAATATTAAGTTTTAATCGATAATACTGGCACATTTTATTTGTTATACTGCTGACACTAATTTAAAAAAAACAACGGTTATAAACAAATGACGGTGGCGGGTCGGCGATTTTGGCGGGAATGAGCATCGAATACGAACGCGTGGAGTTGTATTTGAAGAAGAAATATACGGATATTACCCTTCAGATATTTCATGTGAGTTTTATTATATCATTTCTAATAACTCTAACATTTCAGAAGTGGGATAAGCCCGCTTACTGCCCACTTGATTTAGTTTAATCTGTTGAGCCCGTTGAGCAGACGCCGGCGTCCGTACGCCTATAAATTGTCTTTCTATTATGTCTGTAATTACGGTACTCAAAAGATTAACCTATCCATACCCGCGAAACGAGACACAATAGTAAAACAATAACAGCGCGGTCCTATGAGACCAGTCGGGGATTCATGAATAAAACAACAGTTTATAAAATTTCTTGATATTTGAGTAGTTACATGGCCAACGTTTACAAGTTCCAGAAACGATGCAACGAACTAGTGAGCCTTCTTCGCGACGGCGCCTGAGGACGCCTTTCCATGAAGAAGCTGATCCGAGTGCAAGCAGACGGAGTCGCAGTCGCACGCGCCGCACGGGCGGCAGCTGCCGCAGCCGCAGTCGCGTGCGCACTCCGAATCAGGAACAGGGGCGTGGCAGCATCCGAAAATTGGAACAGGAGCTGGAGCAACATCGCGAACAACTTCGTGCTCTGGAGAGTAAGCTGAGCCGGGAGCGCAGCCTTCGGCGCCGCACGTCACCACCAGGTGGCGCTGAGCACGGCCGTCAGCGGCTGTCGAAAGACAACGAGTTGGAGCGGATGCGGCCGCGAGACAGAAGTTCGTCTCGTGATCGCCCTGCAGTGAAGAGGTCTCGTGCTGATGACGACGCATCTGCGACACCACGGATTACACGGTCGGATAGTCCAACTTTTACATATAAAGATGTTATGAACTTTATAAACAATATTAAGTCTCAATCGCAACCGATAACAGCGACACCACCGCCACAAAATACTAATAATTATAGTATTAGTCCTAAAAATATTTTGCCAGATTTTGACCCTTCTTCAAAGGGTCAGCGAATAGATATTTGGCTTAAAAAGGTAAATGAGTGTGCCACTGTTTACGGCTGGGACGAGAGAACAGTTATACATTTTGCTATGCAGAAACTACAAGGATTGGCCAAAACGTGGTATGAGAGTTTGAACTCATTACTATTTACTTGGAGTGAGTGGCAACATAAATTAAGATGTGCCTTCCCGTTTGATCAAAATTATGGCCAATCCTTGGAGGAGATGCTTAGGAGAAAAAGCAAGTTTGATGAACCTCTTGAGACGTATTATTATGAAAAATTGGCTCTTTTGAACCATTGTGACATTGATGGCAAACGTGCGGTGGAATGTATAATCCATGGTTTAAGTGATAGTACGATGAGGTCTAGCGCCAATGCAATATGTTGTACCCAACCTGATCAATTGCTGCAGTTTCTTATGAGCAATAAGGACACTACGCAGCCCTATGATCGTACCAGTCTATAGGTAAAACTTTTGGTGCATCCATGATCTTCCACCACCAATGAGAGTCCTGAAAACAAAGCAAACTTTTAAATATCAGCATAAAAAAAAAAAACTACTTTAACATACACAACTTTCACAGAACTAAACATTACTGTCACCTCATAGTTATGGCCCATTCTCTTTGGCTTGGATCTTCAGCAGCGCTGTGGTTTGGTATTTCATTGTCCTGTCCCTGTCTTTTGCGATTTACTGCTATTAGCAAGTGTTTTTTTTCCACATTGTGCATAGTATCTGCAAAAGAGAACATTATTAATATTAATCATAATTAATTTTTAATTTCCATAACATAATAAGTTTTGTAAGAAAAACAACAGCAATAGTTTAATGTTTATTTGTTTTGTTTTTCTTGTAAATCCAATTACATTGAATATTATTTATTTACTTAGCAACAATATGTATAGATGTATTATTTACCGTTTCATTAAACTTTTTTATCTATCCGTTCTGGGAAAACTTTTTCCATTGAGAAACAATCGGGTGAACACTGAGTTACATATTATTATTGGTCCTCGAAGTCGGTTTCCCTGAAGTCCATGACGTGTATATTTCGACACAAACACATAAAACTGTACACTAAACACAATTTTATGAAACATCACACAGTACTTCCATAGTTCAATTTGAATTTCCATTGACATTGACAGTCAGTCTTATCGCATTCGCAATGGCGCGTAGCGTCATAAAACGTCATATTCTATCCCGTCACCTTTGCAACGCAACCAATGGCAGGACGCGAGTAATGTTGCCATTTTAATTTTTATTGTATTCCTTTTTATTATTTTATTTATTTATCCAACAGTACACATAAAATACAGATTAGACATAAGGTGGTAGGTCAGACATACAAATTATTTAACTAAGGAGGGTTCACAAGTACAGTCACCTCGGCTTGTGAGAAGGATGGTTCACAGCTTCCGTGACTTATATAGTTTATTCTATTGATGTATTTATTGCTTGTGAGAAGGAGGGTTCACAAGTACAGTCACCTCGGCTTGTGAGAAGGATGGTTCACAGCTTCCGTGACTTATATAGTTTATTCTATTGATGTATTTATTGCTTGTGAGAAGGAGGGTTCACAAGTACAGTCACCTCGGCTTGTGAGAAGGATGGTTCACAGCTTCCGTGACTTATATAGTTTATTCTATTGATGTATTTATTGCTTGTGAGAAGGAGGGTTCACAAGTACAGTCACCTCGGCTTGTGAGAAGGATGGTTCACAGCTTCCGTGACTTATATAGTTTATTCTATTGATGTATTTATTGCTTGTGAGAAGGAGGGTTCACAAGTACAGTCACCTCGGCTTGTGAGAAGGATGGTTCACAGCTTCCGTGACTTATATAGTTTATTCTATTGATGTATTTATTGCTTGTGAGAAGGAGGGTTCACAAGTACAGTCACCTCGGCTTGTGAGAAGGATGGTTCACAGCTTCCGTGACTTATATAGTTTATTCTATTGATGTATTTATTGCTTGTGAGAAGGAGGGTTCACAAGTACAGTCACCTCGGCTTGTGAGAAGGATGGTTCACAGCTTCCGTGACTTATATAGTTTATTCTATTGATGTATTTATTGCTTGTGAGAAGGAGGGTTCACAAGTACAGTCACCTCGGCTTGTGAGAAGGATGGTTCACAGCTTCCGTGACTTATTTTATGAAATGGATTTATAGCTTGTGAGAAGGAGGGTTCACAAGTTAATGTTGGAATGGGTTGTGAGAAGGAGGGTTCACAACTTTAGTTATTATTTTTCTTTTGGGAATATTATTGATGTATTTCATGTAAGATGCTTTGCAAAGAATGTCTGTAATAGAAATAATTTTAAAATATATGTGAGTCGGATTCGATGCTATCACCTATGCTGGCCGAGAGTTAGGTTGTAAAGCAAATTTTCTTACGTGCATGAGGACATGCACGATGTCAGGATGGTCGAGTGTTAGGTTTTCCGATATTAGTATATCAATATTAAGTTTTAATCGATAATACTGGCACATTTTATTTGTTATACTGCTGACACTAATTTAAAAAAAACAACGGTTATAAACAAATGACGGAGGCGGGTCGGCGATTTTGGCGGGAATGAGCATCGAATACGAACGCGTGGAGTTGTATTTGAAGAAGAAATATACGGATATTACCCTTCAGATATTTCATGTGAGTTTTATTATATCATTTCTAATAACTCTAACAGTTGTTGCAACGAACATGGGCGGCCATTCCACAGCGTGATTTGGATGAACTCATTTTGAGTATGCCAAACCGATGTTCTTGTGTTGTTAGTGTTCGCGGTAGAAACACGGATTATTAATTGTTTAAGTTACCCAATAAAATTTTAAAGAAAACTGTTATTTCAGTCTTTTTTTCGAACTTTAATGTTAGTGGTTCAAATGTCAAAAATCCCTTTATTAGGAAAATGGCAAATTTCTTTATTAATGCAAAGGTGACTTGGTTTATCGTTACTGTGACAAACGAAAACACTTTATTTGATGAATCCTTAAAGAAAATTTTAATTAATATCAATCAGGAGAAAAGTTATTGCAAAAATATATGTTGATCCCTAGACACTTTTGATGTGTGTAGTTCTCTGCAGATGGCATTATCGTCTGCAGAGAACAACAAAATTGCTAAACAGAATCCGTATTATCAGACAAGAAATCGCTCGTAGCAAAGGACGCTTTATTTTAAATGGTTTTATTGTGGCAACACTGTACTATCAAAGACAATATTTCTGTTGTCATGTCAAACTGTCAATGTTTTCTGTCTGATTGTCAGATTTTCGCGCCTCGGCTAAAAACGCCGATCAAACGTTCGTTAAATTTACCTAATTAAAAATAGTAATATTGTATTTTTTCAACGAATCTTAGATTCTGCTGCCAGCAGAACCATTAAATTAGTGAAATCAGGACTGCAACTGTGTCTTTCTTCCAAAATGAGCCACAAACTTTCGGAAGGCTCCCTGGAGGTAAGTTATGCACTTGTATCACTTCACGTTGTTGCATGTACAAACTTATCTAAGCTATTATCAAGCGAATCTACTTAGGCGTATGGTTAATAGTATTGAAATGCACACTTCAATCCACTTACAATGACAAGATATTCTTTGTCAATCAGAGCATCCTTGCTCTCGGACATGTTGTAACTTGTCGTAAGTATATGACTTGAGTGCGAGTTGTAGTATAATAATCTACTCGAATCCGATCCTACTCATTTAACGTCATGTTAATGTAATTGAATTCCATAATCAACCATGGTGCAAATGCAGTACCTACCTAATTCAAAGGACAAAGATTTATCATACTGACAATCACCCCAAAAGGAATACTGGGTTTTAGTCACTGGAATTCACACTGCCTCTCGCCTCACCCCAGAGTGTGAGAAGTCATTTGATGATTGGTCCCACATACAATTTCCATTGATTTCATCTGTAAAAACTTCACTGTTATACATTCAAATATCAATATTATTATAATGATCTACTTTTGATCTACTGATTGAATTGTTATACTTTGCCTCAGTATATTCTTGTACCAAGTGAATTTGCAGTCAATACTTACTGAAATACTATAATTGTACAAAACATTAAAAATAGGTTAACCACCCTAACCTTGGTGCTCTGAACTATTGCACATACTTAAAAAAAAAAAAATGCAATTTGCATATGATTCCAAAAAGAAGACTGCACAACTAATGTTTTGAAGTTCACAGCAGCCAACATACTCCAGCCATACTATACATTACTTCAATGTCATCTCAACTTACTATCAGTTTTTAATTCACCAGATGTTCAAAAGAATGTTATTCTATCATCCCTATTGACAAATCACATACAATCTTTATTAACAGGTGATAATGAATGGTGGAGTATATGATAAGCCCATAATGCAAGTGTTGGGCAGCAAGAAGATCCAGGGAAGCGGTGCCAACGAGAGGTTCCGGCTGCTCGTGTCAGACGGCAAGCATTCCCACAGCTTTGCCATGCTTGCCACTCAACTTAATGACAAGTTGATATCAGGAGAACTGTCTGACTACTCCGTTGTGCAGATTGACCGTTTTGTTACATCATTGCTGAAAAACACTGGCAAGGGAGAGAAGTAAGTGTGACTAAGTCTCAAAATTACTTTTTAGTTACAAACATTTAGCAAGCTTTTATAGTGCTGTATAGTAGTAAAAATAATAATAAACTTATTAAACATTTTTTAATTAGTTAAATAAAAGCCTTAACTAGGCTGCTGCTGCTGCTGCTGCTGCTGTAGGCTGCTATGGCTGTTTCAGGACACTTAGACCTCACCTTTTGCACAGTAATTATCTTGATACATTTATGTACATATTTATTATTGACAAATATTAGTTAGTTAAAAATTCAAAAATTCAAAATTCAAAATTCATTTATTAGCGTGATTTTTGGTACATTTTATAATGAGATCTTAAAATTAATCAATCAGTTCCTCAAAAATCTACCATAAAGGTGTACACTCTTTCACATATTCATAAATATTATTTAAAAAAAAAAAGGATTATCAATATATTAAAAATGATGAAAAACTTAATGAATGTAAATTAGGAAAATAATGTAATGTCAAATTTAAATAAATATGAATGTCAAACAAATTACTATAATATAATGTCAAAATTAAGATATAAATGTCAAATAACTAACTTTAGTACAATGTCAAAATTAAATAAATATCAATGTCAAATAACTTACTTTAGTACAAAGTCAAAATTAAATAAATATCAATGTCAAATAACTTAAAATTTATCATTAAGGAATTCTTCAATAGTATAATAACATTTCTCCAATAAGAGATGTCTTAATTTATTTTTAAATTGAACAATATTTAAGTCCTTAATCCGATTTGGCAATTTATTAAATATTTTTGGGGCCATACAAAGTATGCTTTTGTTCATCAAGGCGGTTTTTGAAGGTCGACCACATAATTCATGTCTATATTCTGGTCTAATCACTTTATAGCGATTTTCAGATGCTTTTCTAAATAGATGCATGTTCTTTTTAACAAAAATAGCAGTCTCAAATATGTACAAACAAGGTAAAGTCATTATTTTTAACAATACAAAATAAGGTTTACAGCTATCAGTTATTTTTATGCCGGTAATAGCCCTAATGCATCTTTTTTGCGATTTGAACACCATATCCTTATTGCAGGAGTTACCCCAAAACATGACTCCGTAGCGTAGTATGGAATCGACATATCCATAGTATGCAGTGACTGCTGCAGCTTGACTGACTACTTTCTTTAGTTTATACAGAGCAAAAGCAAACTTACTAATTTTTTTAATTAATGTTGAAGTATGTTGTTTCCAATTAAGTTGATTGTCAATTATTAAGCCTAAAAATTTTGTGTTTGCAACTTCCTCAATTTTTTCATTGTTAAAGCTTACATTTAATTGCGAATTGGCTACTCTTTGACGAAAGTTCATAATTTTAGTTTTTTTCAAATTTATAATTAAGTGGTTTTGTTCTAACCAGTTAACGGCTTGTTGCAATGCATTGGTTATCTTATCTTCAAAGTCAGTAATATTTTTGTCAAGCTTAACTATGATAGTACTGTCGTCGGCAAACAATGTCATAGGATAGGGTATATTCCGAGGAAAGTCATTTATGTATATAAGAAATAACAAAGGCCCTAGTACACTGCCCTGGGGCACGCCATAAATGATTTTTTGCTCCTTAGAAATGTATTGTATAATAGTTTTATTTAATTTACAAATACGACTTATTTCAGTGTGTTGTGTTCTATTTTTTAAATAAGAATTTATGAGTGATAAGACATTTCCCCTTATCCCATACGCATTTAACTTGCTCAGCAGTATATCATGGTTGACCAAGTCAAATGCCTTAGTCATATCCATGTACACCGCTGATATTGGAACTCTTTCATTCATGTTAGGTATTATATCATTGAGAAAGTCATAAATTGCCATATTTATTGAATGATCTTTCCGAAACCCTTTTTGTTCTTTTACAAGTAAGTTATATTTGTTTAGGTATGCTTCTATCGATCTATAGATCCATTTTTCAAATATCTTGGATATTACCGGAATAAGAGCTATTGGCCTGTAATTTTTAATGTCTCTCTCATCGTCCTTTTTAAATAATGGTTTTATGACAGTAGGTTTAAGCTTATCAGGGTAGATTCCAGACTCAATACTTAAATTAAATATGTAGCTAAGGGGATGCGATATTATTTCTGAAACATACTTTACAACCTTTGTCGAAACATCGTCGTATCCTACACTGTTTTTATTTTTTAAGTCCTTTATAATTCTATTTACGTCATCTGGTGTGATAGGGGCTAAAAACATCGACTGTGCCGAGAAGTCGATTTTATTGTCAGTGGTCAATTGTGTCGAAGTAGTGGAAAGTTTTCCTGCTTGGCTTATGAAGTAGTCGTTAAACGTATTTGCTATGTCTTTGGGTGTAGTGTATGTAACTCCGTCATTAATTATTTCTTTTATGTACTCTGGTGGAGAGTTGCTTCTATTTTCATTTATTATTTTCCATGTCATCTTCGATTTATTATGTGCTGTCTCTATTTTATAGTTATTTTTTGCTAATTGGGTCAATTTTATAATTTTCTTGAGTCTATTTGAATAATTTCTAAGTTTTGTCACGTTTATTTTAGAGGGATTTAATCTATGATGCCATAATAACTGTCGTTTTATTTGACTACACCGTCTAATACCAGGTGTTAGCCAATTTGGATTTTTTATTAATTTTCTTTTTTTGTACATAATTGGAAAGCATAAATTATAAAATAATTGGAATAATTCTAAAAAGTTATTATATGCTACGTTAGAGTCTTTAGTGAGATAGACATCAGGAAAAGAAATTGATTTCAAACAGTCTTTAAATTTCATCAAGTTTTCACTACTATAGTCACGCACTTTTATATACCAACTTTTAATTAAATATGTCTTTTTTACCGGGAGCTTTAAAGTTTGCGCGGTATGATCTGACAAATGTAGATCAAGGACATTATGAGTACATTTTCGTGAAATATTATGTGCAAAATTGTCGATACAGGTATTGCTTTGCAATCTAGTTGGTTGACCAATTTGTAAAGATAGATTGTACTTCAATAGGAAACTAGTAAACTCAAGAGATACTTTATCCTGTTTTAAAATATTAATATTGAAATCACCACATAGAATTACATTCTTGCTCGTGTTGTAACAGTATTTTGATAATATATTGTTTAATTTTGAGTAAAATACATCTAAATTGTTTAACTTTGGTACTCTGTATATACAAATAATGATCGTTTTGTGTTGTATAAGTTCAATTGCGCAAACTTCGACAACGCCTTCAATAGACATTTTACTGACATTCGTAAGTTCTTTATATTGGAGACCAAATTTTACCATAATACAGGCTCCTCCTCTTTTCGTAGTTCTTGTATAAGAAGCGGCTAATTTATAATTGGGTATTGAAAGAAGCTCCTCGTGTCCTCGCTCCATAAAGTGTTCTGTGACGCAAATTATGTCTACACCATTTTTTTGTTGGGCTAGTTCTTGCAGGTGTAATGTTAGCTGATCCGCCTTGTTAATTAGTCCCGCGATGTTTTGATGCATAATAATCAGATAATTATAGAAAAAACGTGTCTGATTCCTTAATATCTGTGGTTAAAGAATTAGATGTTGTCATGTTATATTCAGCATCGATTTCGGTCATAAATCTTTGGAGATTAGAGAAAATATTCTTTAACCCTGTTCCATTTATGTGTCCCTGTGGCGCAGAAAACATCTCATAACCACAAGTTAATTCTGCATTGGAGTCTAATAAGTAGGCATATTCATAAGTTAAGTTATCCAGGTACAAGAGATTATTAAAAGTTTCTATTCTTGCATTATATAAAGTGGTATAATAGCCATATTTGTAGGTCGGAAGGCAAATTATGACATTGGTGTTATGGATTTTCCTTATTGTTTCTCTTATATGAAATATGATGTCGTGATAATTTCCAGTCCGTATGAAGTCCATCTCTCCCATCATGATAACACAATAGTCATTTTTACTAAAGTTTTTCAGTTTATTTTCGATGCCCTGCAGCATTTGTTGAATATCACCGCCTGGATGTAGATAGTGGCAGTAATCATACATACAGAAAGTGTCCTCTATAAAGTTACATAAGTTATTCCTTTTATTATTGCTAATTATACAAATATTTTTGCGTTTTTCGTTTTGTTTTAAGGAACAACTTTTATCGCTTTTCAGGTTCGTCATTAAGTTAGTGTCATATTGTGTCGATTTGTCAGCAATCTGTGTAGGCAAACATTTAGTTTTAGTTTTGTCAATTTTGGGTGTTGTCTGTGGGCTGTTGTTTGTAGTATTCGTTTTGTTCTTCCGTTTTATGTTAGTTACTGGAGATTTACTGTTCTCGCTAACAATATCAGTTGTAATTTTTTTATAGATGTTTTTCTTTTTAGTTAATTCGTCAATGGTTTTCTTAAGTTGAGTATTCTCTAAATTTAAACTCTCCACTTCTGCGTGTGCTGCCTCTAATCCCAATGTTAATTCCTTAATTTTATTTTGGAGTTGGGTAATTTCATCGCTATGTTCTTCGTCTGACATTTCCGGCACACTATTGCTAGTGGTACAATTCATGTCGTTGGTTATGTTTAACTCTTCATTTGTATCCGAATGTCTGCGCCGGTGCTGACGTCGCTGAGTGATGTTTCCGAAGAAGTTCATTGTAAGAAACTGTCAAGACAACAATTAGCCAATTACAAAAAGTGACTCAGTCGGCGGGGTTCGAACGCAGGTCCACTTGCACGGCAGTCGACAGCTTGAATTAACTCGCCAGCTTAACTGTTGCCAGAGTCATTGAAATTGGTGATCGTTTATTGCGACAAAGATTTTTAAATGATAAAAACTCGTTAGATATGAGTCATGTCTGTGGAATTTTTTCCTCACAACTCAAATGGTTTAAGTTTAAATGATGGATTATTATAAAGTTTTGTTCACTTATTATGCACTGTTAGTCACTTATTTTGCACTGTTGCTTCACTTGAGTTCAGGTTTGATTACTATTGTTTGTTTGAGAGTTTTTCGACTATTCACAAATGTTTAATTATCTTCAATAATACTTGAGTTTTTTCGGGGATAACGTTCACACTTAATATTTATAACTTGCTTAATGTTATTAGTGCACAATTATTGTTATTACACTTTGTTTATTATTATTAGTGAATTTTAAAAACGGAGAACAACAATTCAGATGCTTGTAGCTAAAGCGCCATCTAGCGATTAAGTAAATATTATTTATTTATTCTTTATGCATCTAAAAAGTACATCTAATATGGTATACCTTAGGCATTCTCTACCAGTCCAACTAGGGTGGTGAAGACCATTCCAAAGAAATCAAAGAGAATGGAGTTATGTTGTTGCACTCAGTAGTTCCTATAGCCACTATTCAACTTCATCATCACAGTACCTCAACCAGTTAGAGTTAAATATTTCAAAATCAATTTGCAAGATTTATTTATTTATACTTTATTGCACACCAAGATTACAATATTTAAAAAGGAAAACTTATATTAAAAATATGCAATTGGCGGCCTTGTCACACTTTACACACAAATTCGTACAAACATTTAGAGTTAAATAAAAGTTTGTAATACTTATGCTTTTGCTTGCATTTATATTGTTATTAAAATTTTTTTTTCATGTTTCAGGCGTGTTATGATCATATTAGATATCACAATAGTATGCCCTGGTAGCGAGGTGGGCAAGAAGATAGGCAACCCTCAGACCTGGACGGAGGAGTCGTCGGGGGCTTCGGCGGCGCCTGCGCAGGCCGCAGCAGCACCCGCGCCGAGCCCCAGACCCGCTCCCAAGCCCATGTCCTTAACACCAACTGTGTCCGCTAACCTTGACTCCAGCATACTGTCTTCACAGATGACCCATCCTATTGCTAGCCTTAGTCCTTATCAGAATAAGTAAGTTAACCTTTTTATTGTTGTAATTGTCAATTAGTGTAACTCAGACTAAACTTTGACACCTGCCATCTCTAAACTTAAGGGCTTTATCACACTAGCGGCTAGCAGCACTTACTGACCAAGAGGATGCTAGATCTTCATTGAGCGATTTGCTTCCGTGCTGCGTGTCGCGTGTTCAATTCCCGCCCGTAATTAATATTTATATGTGATCTGGGTCTGTGTTTCTTAAGTATTTGGTCACGACACAGGAGTTATTCCCACTGTGTGGCGACATTTAAAAAAAGTGAGAATTCTGTATAAAATTGATAAGATGTTTTATTCTTCAAACTTAGATAACTATTTGCTCTTAACAATGTGTTAAACAAGGTTTTGAGTTATCAACATTATTGTTTTCTAGATGGGTGATAAAAGCTCGCGTCATGTCCAAGTCAGATATACGTACTTGGAACAATGCTCGAGGGGAAGGCAAACTGTTCAGTATGGACCTGTGTGACGACAGCGGAGAAATCAGAGCCACCGCCTTTAAAAGCGAATGTGATAGATTTTATGATATGATACAGGTGAGAAACAACGCTTCAATACATTTTATTCGCATTTTTTTATTCTAGGTTGTGAATTTGATTCCCACAACCCAGGACAAATGTTTGTGTGATGAGCTTTAGAAATATATAAGTATTTTTATTAGTTGTCTAGTACCCATATAACACAAGCTCCGTTTAGCTTGAGACTAGACGTCGTTGTGGGATATTATAATTTTTTAACTTTAGTTAGGAGTTCGGCCGTAATTCCGTCCTCACCCGACGCTTTTTTGATTTTAAACTGCTTCAGAGCAAACCCAATCTCGTACAGGCTTTTTTTTTATTTCCAAGTGGGGGATCATCAGAATGACTTCTCCCGGTCTTGGCCGGAGCGGGAGGGCGTGTCAGACTTTTATTGTGTGAAAGTTGTGGAATATTATTATTATTATTATTGACTAAACCCCACCCTGTTCCTTCGTTGCCTTCGATCTGGGACGGAAATTCCGAAAGGTGAGCATGTATCCCACATGCTCACCTTTCGGAATTTCCGTGTCTCCCAGAGGCTTCGGCCCTACCGGGCCCCTACCGTTTGCTGACATCTCCTTGAGGCGCGCGTGGAACAGAAAGCGCCGTTGACGACTAGGCTCGGTCCGGGTTATTACCGGACTGCCGGACGGCGAGCTACCCAGTGCTGCTAATGTGATAACTGTATTGTGTTTTCAGGTGGACAAAGTATACTACATAAGTCGTTGTCAACTAAAGACAGCTAACAAGCAGTTCACAAGTATGAAGAATGACTACGAGATGACATTCACAGCCAACACAGTGGTTGCCGAGTGTATGGAAGACTCTTCCAGCGTGCCCAGTATTAAGTTCGATTTTGTACCTATTAATGAGATTGCCGCGAAAAATGTGGATACTTTACTGGGTAAGACAACACTTCAAGTAACTTTTACCAACTTTTTTTCTATTAAAATTATAGGTACTAAGTAGAGAGACTGGTGTCTTGCCATGAATTACCGTGTTACCCCAGTTAATAGGTTGTAGAGGTCTGGTAGGCAGCCGCTCCTCGTAAAATACTGGTATTCAGCTAAATCCGGCTTGACTGGAAGCCGACCCCAATATAGTTAGGAAAAGGGTAGGTAGATGATGAAGGAGAGAGACTGGCCCTCTCACGCCGCCTCCACAGCTCGTCACAGTTTCGATTCGCCACACTTTGCACCAGCTGGATGGAAACGAAACGGAAATGTGACGAGTTTACAATAATTCTCCACAAGCAACGGTAGTTGAAGGATTCGACAAGTGACATTTACATTACACCTCAACAACACGAGCCGTATTCGTAGCATGATCCTCAAAACTCTTTCAATAAAATAAAAATCAACGATAGAAATCATGTGGACACGCAGAAAGACTTCTCAACTCGCAAATGTACGCTGGCCGAAAATAAGAATAACCGTTAGTCGTGATTCACTTGGTCATGGACGTAGGACATTTAAAATGTCACTTACGGGATATCTTCCGTGATAGCCTAAAACAGCGTAGGACATTTTGTTGTCTGGGCGTTAGCAAATAAAATCGTAATATGTCTCCATAATTTCATTTGGCGACAGAAATCAACATAATTATACCTTTGCTATTGCAGATATTGTAGGTGTATGCAAGTCGGCTGCCGACCTTCAAGAACTGACTGCTAGAAGTACGGGGAAATTGCTGAAGAAGAGAGAACTTACCCTTGTTGATAACTCTGGTGGCGCGGTTAGTATTGGCCTTGCATGTATTGAAATAATTATTCAGGTTTATACATAAAACAACCATGCATCAACTAATTAGTAAGTAGTGGTATAACGAAATAGGTAAATAATTACTTGATTAAAAATTATAATTCTATATAGAAAGTATAGTTATAATGTAAGTACTGTGGGGCGCGGTAAACCACGAAGATGGTGGGATGGATTAGATAATTAGATGTCTTCCAGAAAAGGTAAGCAGTGGGCAAGAAGTGACGCAACGCCGAGAACAATAGCAAGAATGGAGGGAGGTCTTTACACATCAGAGGGACAGTGCAGGCTAGATGTAATAAGAATAATATTCTAAATGTAGTAATAGGTATATTAAATAATATTTCAGGTTGTCTTGACAATGTGGGGCAAAGAAGCTGAAAACTTTAATGACAACTCAAACCCAGTCATAGCTGTAAAAGTAAGTACCTAAACACGTAATACAATAAGCAAGTAACCTAAAAACAAAAAAAAAAAAACAAGAAAAAGTTTGAAAATATTAACATTTTCTGGTTTTGTTTCTTCAAAGGAAAAAGAATTTTCCAGACATATACGAGTAATAGGGAATATGCTGTATGCATGCATTTTTTAATTTGCTTAATTAATACTACACAATACACTTTCAGCTTCAGTAAATAAATATAAAAGAATTTATATAAGAACGAATTTATAAAACTTCAAAGTTTCTAATGAGAAAGAGAAGTCAATGTAATTATGACGTCATATTACATTGCGCCCATTCGGCTGCCATAGAAAATGTCGTTTTGGCGACAGATATTTTATTTTGTTTGATCGTTTTGGCGACAGATATTTTATTTTGTTTGAAATGGTTCTATCTAAGGTTATATTTTCTACTAATTTCGATTTTGTTTTCACACTTAGTATTATATTTATTGATAAAATAATTAGATAACATTTTTTTTTCATGCGTATTCCCTATTAGGCAACATTCATAAATAAAAATCTGCAATTATAACGTTGTAGGGCGCCCGTTTGTCGGAGTTCAACGGCAGCAAGTCGCTGTCTTGCCTGGCGAGCTCCATGATCCGCCTCAACCCGGACTTGCCTGAGGCGCACAAACTGAGAGGCTGGTACGACAACGGCGGTGCTGATATGGAGATCGTCAACATATCTGCCAGGTAAACAATATTTTAGTAAGGTTTTTTGTTTTAGGGTGCAACTTCCTTTTTCGTGCTATATGTAATAGTTAGATTACTACAATTCATCAAAACGCGAAATTGTAAGTTATATTTTTGGCTTTTGCTTGTTGTGTAATTATTAAAATATGATTGTTGTAAAATGACATTATTTACGAAATTGTAATGATTTAAATCAATACAACCCTATCAGTTCATCTTACGCTATTAAATGGCCATTTCATGAAAACATTGAATTTCTCGAGCTAACTTGGAGCTAACATGCCCTCCGCTACAACGCAAGTCACAATGCCAGAGTTTAAACCTGAAAGCAAATGCATATAAGCTTCATTACAAAAGGAAAAGTTTGGAAAAAGAATCTTCCTTCGTTTTTGAGAGGATTTTGTCCAAAGAACAATAACTTCCAAAGCTTAACAGCAAAGCTAATGTATCTTTTGAACAGGGCCGGCGGCTACACGGGCGGCAGTAACGAATGGATCACATTCGCCGACGCCGAAGCGCGACAACTCGGCTCCGGCGACAAAGGGGACTACTTCAGTCTCCTCGGCGTCCTCACATTCACCTTCGCCGACAACGCAGTCTACAAGGCCTGCCCACAAGAACAGTGCAACAAGAAACTTGTCGATCAAGAAAATGGACTCTACAGATGCGAAAAGTGCAACAGAGAATATCCTAATTATAAATATAGGCTTTTATTGTCGGTGAGTGTTTTGTTTCTTATGCTTTATAGTTGACTTAAGTTGCTCTTAATTTTTTTTAATAGTTCTCGGTTTTGGGAGAGTTGTTGTAAAAAAATAAATAAAGACAGTACTATTAATCTACAATAGAGTGAAAGAGCTCAATTATAATAATAATAATGAAAGAGCCAAATTATATCATGTATATAAATCTCATTTCAACCTTACGCACGTATTACTTTACTAGGAACTGTTTACTGTTCTTAAAAGTACGAGGTTGGCTATATACCTCCACCACCACCCCACCTATAAAAAAAAACATTGATATTGCTACTACAAGACATACGAATTTAACTGGATATAATTCAACAAAAGAAAAAAAAAACAAATATCTCGTTAATATAAAAAAACTACCTTTTAACCTTTGAAATAAGGTGTATAATTCTTTAACAACTAAATTTCGTGTATGCATCTTCTAACCTATTATTTTTTTTCCTTTCCAGGCAAATGTATCAGATGCGAGTGGCGACCAGCGCATAACGGCGTTCAACGAGGCAGCCGAAGCGATGCTCGGCACCAACGTGGCGGAGATCGGGCGCCTGTTCGAGTACGACAAGACTGCCTACACGCAGCTCTTCGAGGAAGTCAAGTTCAAGAGCTTCGTCTTCAAGTTCCGCACCAAAATGGAGACTTATAATGTAAGTAGTGGAATATGGATGTTAATGTCAAAACTGTTCATTGAATAAAAAAACTAAGAATTGGTCAGAAGTACTTTTGACATGTTTCTCCGCTTGTAAGTGCGTGATCTGAATGAACTCGCGTAGAAGCATTTTCTGTGTTTTGGACTGTGAGTGTTTTCTATACAAACGGAGATACTTGCAAGCAACATTAAAGTGCATTCACGCGCTACGCTGCCTGTTGCATGGCAGTATATTAATCGCCTTAAAAAGATGAGCAGGATATGGTTTTTGACAGTTAGGGCCTGTTTCACAATGTCCGAGTAGGCACTACTCACTGAATAAATTAAAAAATGTGACAGAATTTGTATGAAATTATCTGTCAAGTAAGATACTCGAAATTTAATCATAGGTGGTGAAATAGGCCCTTAGTCGTACAATTTATTTGCCATACTAATATTAAGGTATTTTACAGGATGAAGCCCGTCTAAAAACTACAGTGATGAACGTACAGCCAATCGACTATAAGGACGCCAACAAAAGATTAATCGCAAGCATAAAGACCATCTCAGGCGTCGAAGTCTAGTTATAATATTTTTTAGATTTAAAAACCAAACTATCACGTGTCAACTAAGCAAACTCCTGTTAAAAATAATAATAAAGATGGAATCCACCTTGAAATGTGATCAATAAAATTGATCATGTAATTTGTAATGGAATTTAGTTTTGTAATATTGTACTGATAAATTATGTAAGTATGGAACATGATTACCCTACCTAATGCTATATTTCTCAATAAATCTTAAGTTTTCTTACTTTGTGTTTAGTTCGAACAGCTTGATGTACCCCCCTCCCTTCCCCTCTTTTGTCAGTTACACTCGCACACAGACACAATCCACAATAATTGACCATTTTTTATGGTAGGGGAATCATCAGAATGACTTCTCCCACTCTTGGGCGGAGCGGGAGGGTGTGTCAGACTTTTACTGACTAAACCCCTACCCCGTTCCTTCGTTGCCTTCGATCTGGGGGACACGGTGGACACCTTTCGTATTTCCTATGTTCCCCAGAGGCTTCGGCCTTGCCGGGCCCCTACAGACAATAATTGACCTGGTAATCGGAGTACACACTAATAAAAAAAAAAACAGCATCCGATCATAGAATCTCCTCTTTTTGAAGTCGGTTAAAAAGAAATCTAGTCTAGATTATTTTTAGTTTATCTTTCAATACATACCTAACTTGTCTGAAAACGTTTAAGGTGACCAAGTGGAGGAAGCAACTCGCTCAAAACAAATAATAAATGTATGTTATAATCCATGTGAATGATGAATACCATGCAGTGCTGATTTCCAAAATGGGCTTGATAGTCGCAAACACTGCCAGCAGGCTTAATTGGCCGGATGACCGCCAGTAGATCGAAAGCGAAGCACCGCCGAGGGTGATCCGGAAAGAGGTGGTAAGATGATTACGATGCATAGCACTGAAAACTAAAGACTGGTCCGAGAGGGCGCGGGCGCGGATGAATAGCTGGGAGGCCTTTGCCCAGCCCAGTAATGGCTAGACAAATATTTCCCATTCTAAGGTGAAAGCTTCAGGGTAGCCTTCGTTTTGTTTAGTGAGCTTGGAGGCTTGTATTGGTGATTTTTATGGTTATAATTATGTAACTATATTCTATCGGTTTAGGTAATTAACTAAATGTAAACAATCTTGGCATGTCTTTTTATCTAAATTGTATGTAAAAATCTTTGCAAATAGGTATTTACCTAAATCTATGTTAGCTATAAAGTTTAATATAAAAAGACATACTAAGATTGTTTACCTTTAGTTAACCACCTAAACCGATAGAGGATAGACCATAGTTACGTTTTACAGTCGCTAAAGTATTTTTAACTTCATAAACCCTACCACTGGCTTGCAAATTGCAAAAAACGTAAGAAGATTTGCATTTCGCAGGCTACCCTGAAGCTTCCCCCTTAATACTCGTACTCTATCAACTATTTAATCATGTTTTGTCACAGAGGAAAACATGCAATGGTTTACTTATTAATAAAGATTAATCATTTTGTAACTTTCTTTACACAGAACCAATTAACCGATTGCTTATCGCAAATGTTTATACAGAGGCTAATGTCCGGATAAAAATCGGCCAAGTGCGAGTCGAATTTACGCTGTAAGGTTTTGGACAAATGAACCATTATAATTATAGTACCTATCTAATCATCTCAAGTAAACAAGTACCTACATTGCTATGACAGAGGCAACTGCAGCACGTTTTATTATAGGTAACCTAACTAATGGTAGGGGAATAGGGTCGATGGGTACCACTTGGAAGTATACCAAAGGTGATACATATTTTTCGTTCATTTTTTAAGCAAATACAATCCTGCAAGTGCAACAGGCAGGAAGAGTGTTTTCTTAGTATTTACCTAATGGTGACTTTTCAACCTTTTGTTGAGGAACCCTAAATCGAATAACATTAAGGGACTGGCAAACAGGGTAGGTACACAGTACGACGCACGCTGGTTCGGATTTTCAAAAAGGTGGACATAGGATCGAAAATGCATATTTAACTTAACAAAAAATGGTTTCGTATAGGGAATTTGACGCTGATTAATACTTATTACTACGACTTTTCAAAAAAACTGCTCCTTCATGTCGAAAAAAAATATTGAAAATAAAAATGTATGGGAGAAAATCTATTTTATTTTTTTTCCCCGTTCAGTATCAAAGTATAGCAACCAAACCTTATATTCTGCTAAGTACTTATTGTCCTTAATACGACGACATATAAATTGCTTGCGTATCTCTGCTGCCTTGGCGCCTACGATGCTTCAAAGTTTAAAAGTAACAGTTGGGATTTTTTTTTAATTTTTATCAAGTTTTTCAATTAAATTGAATTCAAAATATCATTTTTCAATTATACTAGAATTAAGACATACGCATTCAAGCATTTAGCAAGTATTGATTTATTTTATTTTAATAAAAAATGCTAATAAAATAATTCAACTAGTTATGTAATACGTGCTGATTCATTGCCTATTTGTAACTGACTGAAACGACTCTTGTAATAAAATAATAATTTACCCCCACCACCGGAGATTTCGACTACGCTGATTGGCTGTTGAAGATGTGGTGCTAATTTGACCAGTACACTACTTGCGACCATGTGTTTGTTATTAATGTATGTGCATGAAACAATTAAAGGTACTTGTACTTGTTTCTCAACCCTTGAGGAAGCAACATATCTAATTATCCGTGCTATGTGAAAGTTTTAGTGAGTTTCGTTATGGCTGCATTTGTTACAAACTTGGACATTTTTATGTTCCTCCGTGTTGAAGGAGACATGAAAAATTGGGCACGACTTTATGAAGCTATTATTCAACATATCCCAGTTGAAACATGTTCGGAAGATTTAGAAATAATCAAGACCTTTTTGAAGAACTACATCAGTAATATCAATCGCAGATGGGCAAATGCTGCTAGAAATCAGAAGACTTTCATAAAGAAACATGCTGAGTGGTTACGTTCGAATATTAGTTGGTCAAATCGCACTACTGTTAATTTATTCGAGATTTTTCAAGCCCAAGATGAAGTTATCGAAAACATATCGTCAGACAATACTTCAGTTGACATCGATAGTCGATACTTCTACTACAGCAGCTGTGATTCCGTCGACATCAAGTACAACAACTGTGGGCACATCTACCGAAGTTCAGATTAGGAAGCCTTTTGTTGACCTCAGCAACAAACAGAAGAAAAGACATTTAGAGTCTCTTTTCGGCTATTCGCCGGAAGAACTTACTTTTGCATTAGACGAAAGACTTAGGATAGACCAGAAGAATGATTTAGCTTGTGTTATTGAACATAAAACGAAGAACCCTGATAGTGTTGCTAGTGTTCAAGCCAAATTGTTTAAGAAAAATAGGAAAAATCTTTTGATGAAGATCATGCTCTTGGTCTTTATACATCATTGAACCTGTCAAAATGGAAATACTTGTGTTTAAGGAAAGCGTTGTTAGATTGTGAAGTTCCAGTGTTACCATCGTATCACAAACTCCTTGAAGCTAAAAAGAGATGCTATCCACATGATTTAGAAATTACTGAGAGAGGAGCCAGAGTGAAGCTTCAAACCCTCTTGGAACTGACAGTCCAGAAGATTCTTCAATTTACCGGTACCCAGATTGATTCGTCAACTGAAGGATTGAAGTTAATTAGTAAATGGGGTTTCGATGGAGCTTCTTCACAAAGCACCTACAAGCAAAGGAGTCAAGATGTAGACTTCAGTGATTCATCGGTTTTCATGTCAAGTCTCTTAAATTAGTTTCTAATAATAGCACCATATGGGAAAACCCATTTCCTTCTTCAACACATTATTGCAGGCCCATTAAGTTCGAGTTCTGTAAAGAGACAGCAGAATACATCGAAGAAGCTGCATTGAAGGAAGAAATAAAAAACATCAATTCTACAAAATGGGCCGGGCTAGAGATTAGTCACGAGCTGCATATAACAATAATCGACGGAAAAGTGGCCACTATTATAACGGATACTTCGTCTGCATCTGCCTGCAATATTTGCCTTGCTAAGCCGACTGAGATGAACAAGATGTCAGAAGTATTTTCAAGACCTGTTCGAGAAGATGTTTATAAATATGGACTTTCTTCTCTTCATATGTGGATTTCGTTACGTTGTATACAGTGTATTCTACACATATCGTACAACATGAACTTTGAGATGTGGACTGCACTAGGTGCTAACAAGCAACTAAAAGCTGCGAAGAAACAATTGACACAAGAAGAATTCAAGCAGCAAATGGGAATACTTGTGGATTTTGTGAAGCAAGGCTTTGAAACTACAAACGACGGAAACACAGCCAGAAGGTTTTTTAGAGATTATTAGAAATCTGCCCAAATAACAAGCATTGACAAAGACTTACTGAAGCATTTTGCGGTTATTCTTCAAACGATTTCATCAGGATGTACCATGCAACAAATGATTATAAAAAAAATTTAGCAAAAATGCTTAATTTATCATAACTTCACGTTTTATATTCCCCGAAGGGTTCAGCAAAGGTGTATACTACACTATAGTACACTGTCATTTCGCCAGGTATATTTAAGTCCCATCTAATAGGGGGTGAGCTTAATACACGGATGGGGCGCGCCGCGGGGGGTTTGTTTTGATTAAAAATGATATTTTGGATCAATTTCAATTGAAAAACTCGTTAATGATATTAAGATAATTTAACATTAAAATTTTAAACTTAGAAGCATCGTAGGCGCCAAGGCCGCAGGGATAAGCAAGCAATTTATATGTCGTCGTATTAAGGACAATAAGTACTTACTAGAATATAAGGCTTGGTTGCTATACTTTGATACTGAACGGAGAAAAAAAATAAAATAGATATTCGCCCATACATTTTTATTTTCAATATTTTTTTTCGACATGAAGGAGCAGTTTTTTTGAAAAGTCGTAGTAATAAGTATTAATCAGAGTCATTTTCCCTATACGAAACCATTTTTTGTAAAGTTAAATATGCATTTTCGATCCTATGTCCACCTTTTTGAAAATCCGGACCAGCGTGCGACGCCTACAATTAATTGAACTGGACCTTGTAGTCTGCACTTCTAACAATACGGAGCAGTTTTGCGTTGCGTGTAACTCATATTTATTAAAAATGCGCATTACACTTGTGATTTTCTGTTTGTTTTCGAGTTCTTTTGCGTGGCTCCCACCTGAACGATGCGCACAAGGAACATCACCCCGCGTACGAAGAACTCTCACTGCAACTACTAAAAACGTTGCACTGGAACCCAGCATCGAAGACATAGCCACCAAACAACATGCGCTTTTGGAAGAAACTTATTTGAACCACAAATTCCTTGGGGTGCCGATACGGGCTGAGTGCGCTCCCAATGTGCCTAACTACATATACGCCCCGTATAATTGCACGTTCATAACTCATAGTCCACGAATGCTGTCATCCGTAGCTTGTCAGAACGCCGCCTGCAAGTTAACGCACACAGTGTCTACAGTGGATACTTACTCATCGGCCGAAGGTTATAATTGGGGCGTAAAGATTTCTACAAAAGCCTCGTTTCTTGAAAAGACATTCGAAGTGGGCGGAGAAGTTTCAACAGGAGGAACGTACACTTGTACTTACACCAAGGGTAGAACAACGACAGACACTGTGGAATGCTCCGAGTCTTCCGGCAAAGGCGGACATCTTCAACTTTACAACGTTAAATCTGATATGCAATGTGATTTTGGCAAGATAACGTTAGAGGACGATCCAAGGTACAACAATCGGAATGTTTTCAATTCCCGTTTGGATTATTTCACAGAAAGTGAACTATCTGAAATTGAGAACAGCGCAGCGGCTCGTTTCTATCCCTGCGTAGAAATTATGATTGATACGAGTAAGATTTCTGACCGTTTATTCCAAAAAATTATGAAGGAAATCCCTCTTTTCGATCCTTATACAGATATGGTTTTGGTAAATCCCAATTGGATCACGGTCTATTATTTCAAGAAAACCAAGTTTACACATGAGTTTACAAAAATTATCCCGTTCACCACCGAAGGTGGAGATTCTGTATTCCAATATGCTTGCATGTTGACACCATTTTAACATTAAAAAAAATTGTACCTGAGTTATTGTTTAATGTTTCAATACCTAGGTATAGTAGTAGTAGGTATTTTTGTGTTCATGCTAAATAAGTCAGTAGGGGAGACCGAGGGCATTTAAAACAAAGGTGATTTGAAACAGTACAGATTTCTTGGAACTCAAAACCGTTAGCGAGCTGGCAACGTCGCTTTACATCAACTTCCCTTCTCCCGCGAACATGTCAGTGCGCGTCCGTCGCGTCAGTCGCGCGGTTGTGGAGTTTTGTGTGCTAAAACCCCGGCCACACTGTTGTAAACAAGCCCTCCACATCGATCTCCACCGGCGGTTTACAACAGTGTAAACACTTGTTTGCAACTAAAATTCGTTTGACCTTCAACAACCTCTGTGGACGGACGTGCGTTGCCAACCGCGTGTGGATGCCGCCGTTGTAAACACGTTTTCCACAGTGTAAACGCTTGTTGTAAACCACGTAAGGGCAGTTGCGCAGCAGCAACCGTTGTGTCCGCACGTTACGCACATAATATACGAACTGTGTTTACGAAAATGGCGTCTACTCGGGAAAAAGAAATTATTAGTGAATTTAGAGAACTCTATAGGGACCTGCCCTGTCTTTAGGACCTATCTTCAGAAACGTAAGGTGCGTTGGAGTAAGACCGGACGGATTTTGTATAGTTGCAAGGGTGTTGCAAAAACTTTTTTTCTCAAGTTTGGTATACCCCACATTCTTGAAAATTTTAGAAATTGTTAATCATTAAACACATTATCATTTTAAATTTAATTTATGTACAAACACTCGATACTTTTAGTTTTGTAAGCCTGTAAAATCAGGACACATTTTTTGTGAGTATGATGACGATTTTGCCGCAAAGGGGCAAGTTCGGACAACAATTTAATACTATTTCTATTGCTAGGAGCACAAGGTGTATAAAAAGAATGTATCCGGTCTTTCTTGTTCTTTTACATGATATCAACTAAATCTACCTAACACTGCAAATATAGATGTACAAAATGACTTTTTCTTTTTTTAGTTTAAACTGTCCGGTTTTACCCCAGGTACCAAAATTTAGAAAAAAATCAGATCCTTAAAGTTTGATTTTAAACACAAGCATACTATCAAATAAAATAAACGTCTTAAAACATTAGAATTCTGAATGGTTGGAAGAGATGGAGGGAATTTTTTTAGGACCGGATATTTTTTCCGATCTTTACCCAAGACAGTTAACACCGGATTTCAGCCTACAGAGATAGTAGACACTTGTGGATTCGTTTTATCGGGTTATCACTGCTTAAAACTAAGTATTTAGGCACAATAATACCAAAATAAGCTATACTTTTGCTAAAATATGCAATAACAAATGAAGGTGAAAGACCGGATCGATACATATTTCATAAAACTTGACTTGTTTTGTTTAATGGCACGTAGTACACGTCCGAGTACCCGGAGCAACTCTCGGTCAGTGCGGGGCGGGGCGGCACATAATGACGTAGCGCGCAATGTCACTAGCATTAAAAAATATAGCCAAATAAATGCGATATTTGATTTATACATTCTTTCCCCAGCTCCGATCTTACCCCAACGCACCTTATAAGGACACAGACCAAAAAAAAGTTGGGTGGGAAATTTGAACCGAAAAATTAAAGGAAATTGTCCTCACTTGCGCACACAAGTGCTAATGCCACGCCAACTTTTTGAAGTTTAGTTAAATAAGGGGCCATATCGCAACGCGTGCTTCCAAACAAAGAATCAACAACAAACTGAGGTGGGAGCCTGGTTGTAAACAGTGTGGACGCAAACACCAACCGTGAGCTCCACAAACTACCCACCAAGGTGACCCCTGTTGAAAGCTTGTTTAAAACAGTCTGGCCCGCCCTTAAGTGACAAAAATCGTGAAAAGTAAGTTTTTTAACGTATTTTTACGATGCCTATATTTTGTTAAGGGTTTTGTATTTTGGTTTAAGTTATATATGTTTCGAAAGCTCATTAAGTAATGATTTGTTATATATATTTAGTACAATTGATTTCTGTGTATTTTCTTCTTAATCATAGATTTAATAAAACTTGGGAGGTTTTTTCTTACTGAGGAGATTTGAAACAGGCTGTTTCAACTCTCCTCGTTTTCAATTTTATATGAATTTTATTTTTGTTGTTTTAATTAGGTAATTTTGTTTCAGCATGCCTACTGATTATAAACGAAAGACTGATATGGGTATGGCGAGTCGCGAAATATATGATCTCGCAGCAGAAGAAGTAACCTTGCGACATAAAAGTCTCCGTGACGCGGCTTCGAGTTATAATCTGAACCATACCTCCCTCTTCAGATTTATTAAGAAAAAAACTGCTTATGAAGCTAACGAAACTGCGAATGCGCCAACGGTTGGATACCCAGAAAAGACTGTTTTTACAGCTTCAGAAGAAAAAGTACTGTGTGACTATCTTTTAAACTGTGCTGCTGCTAACTTTGGCCTAAGAACTAAGGAAGCCTATTAATATATACCTATTAATATAATATATTGTACATTCTTATATAACATTACCTATATTATAGGTAATGTTATATAAGAATGTACAACATTTTTGTTTATCTGGTCATTATGTTGATTGATGGTCATTGTGATAGGTATTTTAACTACTTTAGGAGTTGATTATTCGTAGACTTGTAGTTACCTCCTTAACTGAAAATTATATCAGTACAAAATATTGATAAAAAAAATTGTTTCTTAATTGAAAAGTTTTATTACAATAAATACCTTTATATTATAGCTTCACTTTTATTATTATATCCCTCAACACTTCTTCAAAATAATATGTTTCAACTCTCCTCGACCCCTGTTTCATCTTACCTCGATATGAGGGGAGTTGAAACAAATTGACTTGTTACGGTTAAGTCGATTTTTCACCGCAATATTTATCACTTAACATTTATTTATGTTAATCATTCGCAAGTGTATAGAATAACCTATCGATTGGTACTAGTATCATATGATTTCTGTCTACAGTGTTTGGTGTATGAAACAAAATGTCAAAATTGTTTCAAATCCCCTCGGTCTCCCCTACCTACCTAGATAAAGTCAGAGAAATTAATTGCTCATAACCTGGGTGGTTATAAAAAATAAACTCAGGGTGTCCTATAATTCCATTTTCGCTTCGCTTACTACAACCTTATTTTTAGTATATATGCGAAACCTGAATACAGTTTTTTCAGAATCGTTAACTGAATCGATTCCTCCGAATTTGTACACCATGTTATATTTTTTCAAGCTGAAGGGTAAAATTTACAAGTCCGTGATAAGACCTGTCGTACTGTATGGATCAAAATGTTGAGCTGTGAAAAAGATGGATGAAAAAAGATTGCATGTAGCGGAGATGAGGATGTTGAGATGGATGTGTGGTGTGACGAGAATGGATAAAGTGAGAAATGAGTATAAGTATTAGAGGAAGTTTGAAAGTGGCACCAGTGACTGAAAAGCTGAAAGGAAATCGTTTGTCTTGGTATGGTCATATTGGTCATGTAAAGAGGAGGGATGAAACGCATGTTATTAAAGCAGTTATGAATTTACACGTGGACGGATGGAGAGGAAGAGGGAGACCAAAGAAAAGATGGATGGATTGTGTGAGGACTGATATGAAAGAAAAGGGAGTTGATGATATCATTACGGGTGACAGGACAGAATGGAAAAAAAAAACATGTTGCGCCGACCCTAAATAATATGGGATAAGGGCAAGAAGAAGAAGTTATATTTTTTCCCAAAAATATTTTTAAATATTTACAAGTTGGACACCGACATTATACCTACCTACCTACGCGCACACCTGAGCATCCCATCTACCCTCAATCGACAAAAAAGCGCCAGACTAGATGCACGTGCGTGCGCATGCGTTGCGCGCAAGCGAGCGGCCCGCTGCCGGCGCCGCCGCGCCGCCTCCCGCGCCTTGTTCTTGACAGTGTTAGTGTGACAGGGTGAATAGTGAGTGATTGTTATAAGACATTGTTAATAGTGATTAAGTGAATTATTGTAAATAGGGATGATTAAATTTTTTAAACACGCCAGGATTAATTGTAGAAAGTTATTATTTGTACTGAGACCCTGCTATGGGTATTTAACACCTTTCATGCACTTTGAACTTTGTTTGGCATATGGTGCAAGTGCAACAAATCGCATTGACTCCATTTTATCTTTTACGGCTACTCTTATGAGTAAAGTACATAATAATATCTACCTACACTTGATGATTGTTCGCTCACTGAGGGGCACTAAAATTCCGAGATTGCTTCGCTTGTTTTGTCTACAAAAAGTAAGTGCCAGTTCTGTCTCGAGTTGTGCGAAATTTTTGCTGAAACGGTTGTTTATCCGTTTGTGTGTGTAGCAGGAAGAAAATAACATATTCACAATTTTTACTAGTTACTTTATTCAATCTCATTTGATATGACTCATATTTTGGCTAAGGAAATAGAATTTTTATAACTGATGTACTTGGACGACTGGAACTATTTTATTTTTTAATTTGTAACACGATTTCATTCATAGATTAATGTTAAGGGCAAAATTGATTCATTTGTGAAAACAATTTCTTAAAATACTATTGCAAATTCCTTTTATATAAACATTTGTATGATACATAGAGAAAAACAGTGTCCAAGTACTGTTTGAGGTGCATAAAATTAAGTAGCTAATGTCATTCAATATCAATTAATTACAAGGGGGTTATCATTTCTATGTAAAATGTACACTTACATTAGGAAAGTCAATAATTTAATGTTATTTATTAAGACTATAGTAAAATTAATATGACTTACAAAGAAAATGTAAGTTAATAGATACATGGCAGTGTGATTTCTTCATATTTCACGGACTAATAATGATGACAGCGACAGAGGGCGCTTTTCGAACTTAATTTCTAAATTAGCCTTGTACATAAATAAACTTCTAATCTAATTCTAAAGTAAAGCTTAGTGTTTAACGATTAAATGATCATGTATTAAAAAAATTGTCAAAAGTTAGAGGAGTTTTCTGTCATCGCGTCGTCAAGCTATAATGCCTTTATCTGATAAAAATCTGAGTTACGCACAAAAACACAGCGTCCATTTTTATGTAATTCATGAAAATTAGGAAAGCGATCATTTTATTTATTTATCTCAGAATCTATAGATAGTAGAAAAATACTGCTTAGACAGATCGAGAGAGCATTATTGACTAATCATTAGGTTTCGTGGCATAATCTGAAGACGTCAAATTACCGTCAGGTAACAGCACTATAGCTTAAGAACAGCAGATTTGATGTAATGGGCCTACCATACGCACAAGCTTTATATACTCGTTTGTTGGTTTGTACACTGTGCGTATGACGGTATAACTCATACAGTTTTACACGCTGCGTAATTGTGGAGAAAACTGAGCTTAAACACGTAACTCATAGTTTCATTTTTAGAAGTAGAAATGCTGATATTATTTCCATGTAACTTAAAAAGTAGTGACTAAGGGCGAATGATAGGTCAGATAAGCTACGTTTCTTACACAGTTATTGGAAGTTTGGAGAGTTAATTATTCATATTTTATTTTTACTATTAACAATCATTCTTCATCGACAAGTGAACGTGAGATACAAATTGAAAACTTTATCGAAAGCGCACGTTAGCTTCTGCGCCCAAATATGAAAACACGATTTATGCGAAGCCTCTCACATCAATATTACAAATAGCTGCTTTTATCACAAACAATACTAAAACTAAATAAACAGTTACTGAGGCCAGATCCTAAGAGGAACCTATTCATTATCCTTTGCTGTAATTACCTAGTCATTTTGGTTTATACATATTAATTGCTTTAAAAATTAACTTGAAGTAGACGACATTATTAAAAAAAATGATGTATAGCGTTGATCGTAATTACACATGAAAAATTAAAGCCATGACCAAGAACATTCCACAATAAATACAAAGATTGAAGTCCGCAGTGTCGGAGCAACACAGGCTCGCCACTACGACAATGTCCACAAATATTACACTTATACATATTACAGCTAGTTAATCATTACAAAGTTATTCATCAATTAATTGTTCCATTACTTTTACATAAATATTAAGAAAATATAATTTTTAAATAATGTTCAATTCCGAACTATGAGATTTACAGAATAGTAAAATCAATAGGAGATTCTAGATATCACTAATACAATGGAAATTAATCTCAAACAAGTATATGAATCCGTGTACATAGACATGATTCCTATGTATAATATAATCGTTAATAAAATAGTTTTTCAATAATATGACATATATCATACTAAAGGGTAACTTTAATCAAAACATATATTTAATTCCTTTAAATACGTCAGTAGTCATAGTCCGACGACCGCGAGTGTCCGGAGCGGGCGCGGGGACGCACTCTCACTTGTCCGACACTAGTGGTGCACTAACACTAAGATACGAGTTCGCTTTACAAAAGACGCAAGTATACGCGATACGGATACATTGAGCTCGCGGTAGCAGTCAGTGGGTCGCCTGCCCGGGTGACCGCGCTGCGCCGTCCGACCCACACACGCCTGCGCGCGCACCCCAGATGCAACAGAAGCGAAGTACGACATCACACCAAACTATATGTACAAACTAACCACCAAACAATAAATTAAAGCGAATAAATAAAACTAACGCTCTTTGGAACGGATTACATTCGAGGTACGCCAGTACACACAGATATCTGAATGTGTTCCGCCCATTGCGGGAGCGAGACGCGCCGACGGTCGACAGCCGGCTGCCAAAATATTAATCTACACGTAACGACAAAATAATAAAAATAAATCACAAAATATATCCTTGTAAAAGGCAATTCTCACTTAATAAGTAGATTCAAATTAATGTCAACTTTCCAGATCTTTTTGTTTTATAATTTCATCGCCTAACTGATAAAAAATAAAAATTGCTAATCAACACAATGCCACAAAATCATAATCAACCGAGGAAGTCTTATAAAATTACCAAACGAACTAAACTTAAATGAAAACAAACTGGGTGTCTACAAAAGAATCATAGCACTTACACTGGAAATAGCCAAAAACAAGTACAATTTATGCTATTATCTTTGCACAATAATATATTTAATATTATAGTAAAAATTCAGTACGACTCGCAGTCAATGCGATACAATAATTATAATTTTGATCAGCCCAAGTACTATGATATTTTCGAACAACAAAAACAACGGGACCGTCGCATCTGTTGCGATAGGTCCAAAACTGCATCGATATGTCGCTCCCCGTCGCCGAGTGCGCCTCGAGGGACGCACAGCGACCGGCAGAACTAACCAGCTTATAGATCAAACGCGTCGATGATCTGTACGAATCAAAGACCGATTGGGTTGAAGAACGGTTCGCTCCGTGTGGGAGAGATCCGTTCATCAAGGAACTAAATGATGTTCAATAGCATAGATCGTGTCGAATCTATAAGCTTTTTTAGTGTGTGCCGGTGCTGGCGACGGGGAGGCGCTTCGTGTCGGTGTGCGCGGCTAGAGCGCCGTGACGTCAGGCGTGTGTGTTGGCGCGCGCGTCAGATCCAGCGCGCGCGCGCGGGGCGCGGCGAGCGCGGGCGCGGGCGCGGCGCGCTAGGCAGCGCGCGCGCCTCACGGCACCAGGTCGGGCAGGCGCCCGCGGCCCTAGGGGCGCGCCCCGCCCTCCGCACTCACCACCTGCACGGACGGAACAACATACATTACACACTCATATTTACTTTGCACACTACTGTATTATGAACGTAAAAAGAAAGGTAAGGATTGCTTATAAAGTTACTAAATACTCGGTATCAAATATTGCAGAATTTTCAGTTATGTGAACTCATACAAATGCCTTCCATGTGTTGTATGTACAGACAAACATTCATTAAATCATTGTTTTGAATGGTGTTAAACTAATATCATTGTATTAGTTCAACACCATCCAAAAAAATACAAAAAATTAAAACAAACTAAAAATTAAAATAGTTAATACATAACTTTGTTGTACAAAAAACTCTATCAAGCTAAATTGAACTCTAAACTGTTAAGAATAGAAGTGACTCACTTTCCGCTCCTTGTAGTAGAGTTCCTCGCTCTCCTTGTCGCACAGCAGCAGCACGACGGCGCCGAACAGGAAGATGGCGGCGCCCCAGCCCACGCCGTACGCCCACCCGAACTCCCACACCGACCTATTGCCTGTACACACGCATACACTTATTTAACACTGAATGAGTACATAGACAGTAGGAGCTCGTGGCTAGATAATAACAGCCGCATAGGTCGATCTTTAAGGTTAAGCAACGCTTGCCTAGGTTGGTCTGTGGATGGGTGACCATCTTAACATAACGAGTTTCCTCCGTGCCTCGGAAAGCACGTTAAGCAGTTGGTTCCGGCTGTCATTTGAAGATCTTTGGCAGTCGTTACGGATAGTCAGAAGCCAGTAAATCTGACTCCAGTCTTGCCATGAAGTACCGTGTTACCCCAGTTAATGGGTTGTGGAGGTCTGGTAGGCAGCCGCTCCTCGTAAAATACTGGTATTCAGCTAAATCCGGCTTGACTGGAAGCCGACCCCAATATAGTTGGGAAAAGGCTAGGCAGATGATGGCAGATGATGAGTACATAGACAGGAATGAATTAAGCCATACCAACACTAATTTATGAGTAGATAGCAAATGTGCTGTCAATCCCTGTCTCTTTTTTCTAGCGACCGTAATGTTGAAGGTGATGCTCATTTGCTAAAATAATAATATAATAGCATATCGCATATAATTTATAGCACCAAAATATCGCTCGCACTAATATGTTATAGCGTAGTGTGAAATGAGCTTCACACTGAAAACTTGTGGAGTAGTCTAATCAGTACTCTATCTCAGTCAGTCATCACCATCAGTCTAAATTTAAATCAGTAGAATTTTTAAATCTAGAGACGTCATCCGCGTCCAAATGGTTGCTATGAAAACTGTAAAACAACAACAATTTTTTTTTATTTTTTTGTGAAAACTACCGCACTGAAAGCGTTAGGACACCCTCAAGCCTTATACATACTTTGAACAATAGTAGAAAGATGAAATTATAAAATGTTTCTGTTTCCGACTAATCGTTAAAAATTACATTATTAATGCTTAGAAAAACATTCTGACGTCTTGAGAAACTTTTTCTTTTCTGAAATTCGGTTAAATATATGTTTAGCCTCTTAAAAAGGAAAGAAAAAGTAAATAAAAAGATGAGAATGTGTTATAATTACTTACCCAGATTTAACTCCGCAGCGAAGCAGACTGGGTAGATCACTAATGCTATTAAAATGCACATTACTGGAAAAAAAAGAAAAATAGTTTTTTAAAGGCAGTGTTTGATCCATAAATACAGGTCCGCCAACATTAGACTAATAACTAAAGTACTGCTCAAATCTCAACAAGATGGAATATCAAAGGTACAACAAATATATTGTAAAGTGTATTCAAATAGATGTTACTATAGGTATTTATTTATATATACTAATTAAATATCTATTTTATTGATGTGTGTCACTTACGATAATTTCAAATTAAAAAAGTCAATTGCAACGGAAACTAAACTTTATACGAAAGCGTTACAGTTTACTTTCAAGCCTCGGTAATAAATAGTACCAACAAGGTACACAGTAATATTTTAACAGTAATTAGACTACGTTTACCTCATTGGTATATGTGTAACAAGAGGCTGCTCTGGATTCACAGTGGTCAAACTGTTTAGATTATCGCAAAACGATACATGGTGAGAACGACGGGACTAAGGTGTGACTGGAGCTTCATCCGGCAAGTGTGTGTTTGTTGTTCTGGCGTCCATACTTCTTGGGGGCATAGAGTGAATAACCCCATTTTTGTTATTGAATCGCACTTGCTCGAACTCTCAGCTTTAACCTCATTGATCATACCTGGTTGGTGCTTGTCAGTCACAACGAACTTCTTGGCTTTTTGGGTTGGAAGCATAAAATGACTTTCCAAAAATTCAAATTGTTACTAATGGAAGGTTTTAGTGTATACGTACGGGCTAGCGACATGGCGAGCACGGCGAACCGGTAGTAGCGGAACTTGGTGCGGTGGTCGGCGGAGCGCAGGCCGAGCCCGGTCAGCAGCGCGCCGCACACGTCCGCCGCCAGCGTCGCCACGCACAGCCCCGCCGCCGCTCTGAGGAAGACAGGTTATTTATTAGCTCTTTTTTTTCACTAAAACACTAGAAATCCTTAAAACCAGACGATCACGAGAATATTATTATTATTATAATAAAAAAGGAAGAGAAAAAAGAAGCAGAAAAAAAGGAAAGGCAAGGGAGATATTATTTTAGTTACTTATGTTTATTGTTTTTTTTTTAGGATTTTTTGTCATATTTTCATTTATATACCGTATGACAAATGAAAAACATTTTTATTTGATTTAATGTTTGAATCCCCAACCGGTCCTATGAGACCGCGCTGTTATTGTTTTACTATTGTGTCTCGTTTCGCGGGTATGTGATAGATTAAATCAGCAGTACACCGCAGATTACCCCCTTTTTAATTTAAGTTCTATAGTCCGATCTAAGTTTCTCTGGTAGATATCGCTGTCAGCGATAAGACCGCTATATTGCACCCATAGATTTTAGGTTCCATGTTCGATAAGATTTTTTTTACTTATCTGGCTTTTTATTCTGGAAATATAATAATCTATATTCTTCTCAAAAGTCCAATTTAAAAATTGTTCTCACGTGAAAACTTAAAAAAAAAGCTAAATCTGCATTACTTTGGTTTTCATTAGACTATATTATACAATTGTAATTTATTTCATCACCACTGCTCTCAAAACGGTGAAGGAAAACATTGTGAGGAAACCGGCATGTTCTAGAACCCGAAATTCGAAGACATGTGACATCTACCAAACCGCAGTGGGCCCGCGTAGTGGATTATGGCCCATTCCCTCTCCTAGATAGGAGGCTCGAGTTCCAGCAGTGGGAACATTAAGAGGCCGCTAATACTAAAAATATTATACAACTACACATAAAATTACGGATGGAGAGGAAGAGGGAGACCAAAGAAAAGATGGATGGATTGTGTGAGGACTGATATGAAAGAAAAGGGAGTTGATGATAGCATGACGGGTGATAGGACAGAATGGAAGAAAAAAACATGTTGCGCCGACCCCAAATAATGTGGGATAAGGGCAGGAAGAAGAAGAAGAAGACATAAAATTATTGTTCAATAGTTTTAATATCGAACAAAGGACAGCCTTATCTATCACATGAGGCGATCTCTTACAGACAATCATCGGTTGGGCTGACAGTAAGGTGAGGCAATTTAAGCTGTCAGTGTACAAATCTAATATGTACATATTCTACCTACTCAGGTATACAAGTTTAATTCAAAAGGTCACGGAATCCGTCGGCAATGGACTGTCAATTGATCACTCCTACAAATATAAGAGGCCATTGCCACAGCATGGTTGAGTGTCAAGTAAACTAAACTACAATAAGAACTAGAGTTAGACAACTAGAAACGACGTAAGTATCTTTTTTCTATTAAAGAAAAATATACAAGTAGTTTACAGTTTGTGTAGTATGTACATTTATTTTAAAAAATATTGTTCAACTGAAAAATAAAATTAGCCATGGTATGACATTGAACCAACCCAATAAAGAGGTTAAATAACGATTATGTGACCACACTAAATAAAGTCACATTTTGGATTTAAAATTAACTATAGAGAGATGCTAACGGAGCCACGAAATAAAAAAATAAAAAGTTTTTTGCATTTTGTAGGTCAGTGTCTGGCTGTTTTAATGAAATAGCCAATCAATAGGGGGAAATTAACTGAGAGGGCAGTATCGATAATTTTAATTATTACAATTCTGTAAATAAATACTTTAAGAGTGTAATGTATATTGCAATAAATTTTCCACTGTATTGAAATGCCCACTAATGGTCGCAAATCATATTTTAATCAAAATACAACTTGACATTGACCTGCAAAATGTAGGCAACTAAAGAAAATTTTCATTTCTAACTAATACCCAGCAGTATCCACCTTAACAAAGTAACTTATTTTAATATTGAAAGGAATTGGTCTGACACCATAAATACTTAAATAAAAAATCCTTTTTGTTCACTGGTTTGGATTGAGTAATGTTTATTTATAATAAAAACTGCTCTGCGTCGCCTGCCATCAAGTCATAAACGACAGAATTAAGAATTATATATTTCGTCCATTAAAAATGTTTATCAAAATTAATGTTATTACTTTAGTCTTTATGTTCCAAACGTAAAATCAATAATGACTCAATTGACCGTCAACACGGCATATTGATGCCGAATCCAACTCCATTAATTCATGAATCCCCGACCGGTCTCATAGGGCCGCGCTGTTATTGTCTTACTATTGTGTCTCGTTTCGCGGGTATTGATAGGTTAAAATAATCCTAACTAATATTATAAATGTGAAAGTGAGAATGTTTGTTACTTAATGACGCAAAAACGGCTGAACGGATTTGGATGAAATTTGGCATGCATATGGCTTTTGACATGGAAAAGAACATTATATGCTACATTTTATCCTTATTCTTTTTTTTCGGAATTCCTCGCAGACGACGTCGCGGGTAGAAGCTAGTAATAATTATAATATTTGTTAGACACAATAATAACAACGTTTTATTAGTCCGTATTTTGGGTTGGCAATAATCAAATATTTCATACCCTTGCCATAATCATTAAACTGCGACTCGAACCCAAACTGGGAGTGTTAGAAGATTAAACATTAAACTAAAGTTGGATATGTCTAGGGTTGCCACTCGTACTACATTAGCGCCCTGCACACGTACAGTTCGAACCGCGCATCTTGGACTGCGTTCCAAACCGCGGTTAGATCTGTACGGTTTGGACTGCGGATCAAACTGTTTTACTGATTACGGTTAAAAATGCATTCACGGTTTGGACTGCGGACGAAACTTACATATCTAGACAAACGTTCCGAACTGTGCGTGTAAATTGATTTTCAAGAGTTTGGACTGCAGTTTGGAATGGCGCGTGGAACGTTATAACTTTTAAAAGTTTTTGTTCCGTGTCTCCGTTACTTTCTTCAATTCTTTGCGAAATGCACCTCTTTTTTATTGTAGGGGAATCATAAGAGGTTTAAAAATTTTATGATCTAAAAATGTGAGTTTTTAGTTCATTTGAAGCTGTTGAAAGATGGTTTTGCTTTATCAAATTATTTCTCCCACTGTGAGTGGAACGAAATTGTCACTCTTTTAAGAAACTCTAATGTGTGTACCTTTAGTTCCCTTTTACGTACCAGAACTGTAGTTTTTTTTTCGGGTAGGGGAATCATCTGAATGACTTCTCCCACTCTTGGGCGGAGCGGGAGGGTGTGTCAGGCTCTTACTGACTAAACCCCTTCCCAGTGCTCGCTGTCCGCGTCACGTTACTATACTCCTTACTTTTTATCTTCCAGAGACACGGATGTTCACGGAACAAACGAATGAATTCAGTGAGAGCCTCGACGCTCCAAACCGCCATTCTTTATATTTTACGTTTACACGTGATGCGCGCGCCAAACTGTGAGACATGCGTTCGCGTCGATGCGCCAGATCGGACTGTCAGCCCCGCACATCTACACGTACAGTTCGGAGCGCGGGATGGAACGGCGCGTGGCGTTTCCCGCGGTCCGAACTGTACGTGTGCAGGGCGCTAATATATAGTATCGTACCATGTTTTAGTGTGATGCACATGAATTTATAAAAAAAAAAAAATATTATTATCGAAATATTTTCATCGCTTATTCAAGTTACGAAAATCTTTTTATATATAATCATCATATATAATACAAGGCCAAAATACCTTACTTAAACGCAATTAAAGAGTTCGATCTCGCTGCACAAACTCTATCGTTCTTCACTCTCTAATTTTTTAGTGTTCGGCAGGACTCAGAAGCAAAGAAAGGAGAAAAGAATTTAAGATAATGTCTATGATCTAAAATATAAGTAGATATATAAAGCAAAAGTACTATATTTTTTTATATAGTATCAAGTTAGTAGTCAAGCTAGTACTTTCTCCATAAATAAGGTGGCAACCCTTGATGTGTCTGCTAGCGGATTACAAACTTTGGATAGAGATAGCAGGATACTTAGCAAGATGGATAAAAGCAGTTTTCGGATCGTCAACGCGGATCCTTAGATTAACACTATTGATAACTAAAGTTTTACGCCCGAAGGCTTTTGTGATTTAGCGTGGGGGTACCATATACCAACAGCTTTTCATTCTTATAGCAGATCAATAGTACGTGAAGTACTTTGGCCCCAGGGTATACTTTTGCACAAGCTTATTACCCAATAGAAACAGAGTTTACGACAGAATACGCTTGTTATTATTAATCAATAATAATAATTAATATTGCTTATACCCCAGAGCCTTTACTCGGCAATAATTTAGCCGGTATTGTTGAACTACAGGGCAAAGGCATCTCCCCTTCTTTCTTCCAATCACATACATACTTCTTGGGTCAATATCCACCTATACTGCCTACCACAGCTCGTCCCATCATCATCAGCCTGAGTTTTCCGTTTACAAGAATCTATATTGGTGGTCTTAGCCCATGAATCCGTCATGCGAAAATCATTTCTGGCTTTGTTCTGCTTGAGCTTGGCTTAGCCAGATCAATAGTAACTTAATAGACCAAAACTACCAGGCTATTTTGGTTCGATGTGCGCTTCGCTTTGCACAAAATGCAGATCAACTACCCAAAAAAATATAGTTTTTCTTTATAGTCTATGTGTGGTTCTTTTCCCGATAAATGTTTAGTATTGAGACTCCGCACAATTAGGTGAATTATGTGAGCAGTGATATGAAAGAAAAGGGAGATAGAGATGACAGGTGACCGGACAGAATAGAAGAAAAAACCAGATTGCGATGACCCCAAGTAATATGGGACAAGGGCAGAAAGAAGAAGACTCCGCACAATTAGGTATGTACTAAAGTCTGTTTTTTAATCTCTGAGACTAAAATTACATTACTTGGGTTGTCATATTTGTCAGAACAGAAAAGAACTGGCATCATTTCTATTGTAAGTTTGATCATCATGTCAATTTAGTCTCAGGGTTTAAAAAACAGAGATTAGAATGAAACTCACTTGATATAAGGCGCGGGTCTTGCAGCATAGCAGCCGGGCTGTGCAGTGATGTCGAAGGGCAGCGGCGTGGGCGCCTCAGGGTCTATACAGTGCATGAAGAGGCCCTGCCTCCATCCCGCCGCCATCAGCCAGTCGGCCGACGCCAGCCCCAACACCATCAGAATTACCACCAACAACCCACATATCAGGGCGATCACCTGGAATAGAAACGGATATGGTTATAAATATTTGAATTCAGAATGATACAATTTTGGAACAATCAGCTCTTATTTTGTAGGTACAGCTAAATAAGTTCAAATTCCCTTGGAATCCTTTCTTTCTATGTTTCTTTTAACACCAATGGACACGTTTGAACATTAGTTTTAAGGGTGCACTAGTCGGCGGCGAGTTTCCTCCGTGCCTCGGAAAGCACGTTAAGCCGTTGGTCCCGGCTGTCATTTGGAGATCTTTGGCAGTCGTTACGGATAGTCAGAAGCCAGTAAATCTGACTCCAGTCTTGCCATGAAGTACCGTGTCACCCCATGTAATGGGTTGTGGAGGTCTGGTAGGCAGCCGCTCCTCGTAAAATACTGGTATTCAGCTAAATCTGGCTTGACTGGAAGCCGACCCCAATATAGTTGGGAAAAAGGCTAGGCATATGATAGTCGGCGGCTTGAACTTGTTGACGAGCAAGATTAAAATGCATGAGAGATAGCTTCCAAAACCATGTGTAAAAGTAATAAATGCTGTAGCACATACGAATATACGTGTACACTGACATGCATAAAGTATCTATATGATAGTTCACATTAGAAAAGTGCGTAAAATTTAATAAGCACACCTTTAGGCACATGGATATTATTACGTACAAAACTGCTAAAATAATCTGTTCAAAATACCTACTATAAAAATTATTGAATTTTTGAACAAATTATTTATTTCTGTATCGTAATTATTTATCATTTTCATACTCCATAAGTTAATTTAGACCCAAAGATTAGCAAATTCGTATCGAAATATGAATGTTTCACGCTCAAACTTACAAATCTATAAATATGTATTTGTAATGTTTTGTTACATAATGACGAAAGATTTTGCTAAGATCATTTGTTTTGAAATCATAATTAAACAGTTGCTGGTATGTTTACATGAAATGACCAATTAGAGCACCCTTAAAACATAACGTCATTACTTCCGAAATGACTTCTGCGGAAATGAATTGAAATTATGAATTTGAGTATAGGATTGTTATTATGTAGTTACTCAGATACCCGCGAAACGAGACACAATAGTAAAACAATAACAGCGCGGTCTCATAGGACCGGTTGGGGATTCAAACGTTAAACTCCTTCGTTTCCTACAGCTCATGCTGTGGTCAGCTATGGTAAAAATAAAGCAGTCAGCAAGATGATTCTTAGCGAGGCCGAAAACCGGACGCGTCCTATTTACTGCATTGTTCGAAAGAGTTATCGTGGTTCTGCAACGCAAAGGGCCATTGTAGGAACACAGGATTTTAGTCAGTAAAAGTCTGATACTCCTTTTCACTTCACCCTGAGCGGTGGTGTTATTTGACAATTTTCCAGCAAGAAAAAGTAGGTAAGTATCTTCTTTGAATATTTCTTAGATTAAGGATAACGCGATCTTGGGCAATGTATTGAGGAGTTCGTGGTTAAATAACAACAGCTTCTCGGGTTGATTTTCAAAGATAAACAACGTTTAGGCCGCAGGATTGTTCGAAAAAATAAACACGCCCTGGAATGCAAAGGGCAACCGAATGAAAAACAGGTGGGTTTAAATCTGATACTCCCCTCGCCCCACCCAGAGTGAGTTATTTGATGATTACCTACATCAAAAAAAGAATAGATTAGGAGTACTTATACTTAGCAACGCTTGCCGTGGTCACTCCGTGCATGGGTATTTTATTCGTGTTAAATTATTTGAAGATGTTTTCTTTATCCCTCAAAGGTTTGCTGGGCGAAAACTCATGGGTGAGTTGAGCTCGGTTATGTACATGAACTTTATCATCTATTATGTCTGATGCCTGTGTACTTTATGTTGTTAGTGTCATTATCAACATTTCAGCCTAAAGACTTTTGGACAAGGCCTCCCCAAGTGTCCCCAAAACGATCAGTCCTGTGCGTATCGCGTCATAGGATTTCGCTACCCTCACAAGTTCATCGGTCCATCTTATGGGAGGCCTCCAAACGCTGTATCTACGGAACGCGGTCACCACTCTAGAATGTTTAGGCCCCAATCGACTATCTGTCCCGCGAGCAATATGTCCTGCACTGAGCTTGGCGGTTTCGTTTGGAGTTTGGATGTTAATGAATAATTAAAAAATAAAGATCGATCCACATTTTCCTGGAACTCATAATCAAAACTCTACCGTGGCTCAATAAGAACGGCAAGCTATTGATTCCTCCCGGCTGTCATTTGAAGATTTTTAGCAGTCACGAGTAATCTGGAGCCACAAAATTTAACACCAGTGCAGCAGTGTTGCCAAGAGGTATCGTGTTACCCAGTTTACTGTGTTATGGAGTTCAGATAGCCAATCCATCCATGTGAAATACTGTTACAGAGATATGCAGTCGCCCCCGTGTAGTTGGGACGAGATCAGGGAGTTGATTGCTATCTACAGAATATCGAATATAACTGTTATTTTTTATTTAAAAACCTTTTAGTTCTGGTAAACAAAAAATAAAGAAAATAATCATCAACAGCGAAGTTATATAGCTTCAAACTTCAAAGCTGTTATTTTAAAAGAGATGTCCGACATGGTTTTTGACGTCAAGGCAACAACCGTAAGGCCGCCATAAATGGAAATGGCGTCTTGACGAGAGAGACAGATACATAGGTTTAAAAATGTTATATTTCATTTGCTTTTTACCAGTTTTGATCTTGTTTTCACAATTTATTAGTATTCTACACTAGAGGTCAGTGGTGCTCTATTTATAAACTGATTAGTTAATTAATCTATTTTTTTTTCATGCATATTCCATCATATCCATATGCATATTCCATCATCATATCATATGCATATCCTATTCCATTATATTCAAAACATTTTGTTTCACGTACATGGCTCTTATACCTAACAAGTCAGATTGCAATTTGCATAGCTATCTTCTGAAATTTTTGAACAAGCTACCTCATTTTTGTGCCACCATTTCACAAACAGCGTGTAATGTTTATTATTTGTTGTTATGGTGGCAGTAGAAATACACACTCTACATATTACAGTTCCTGAGATAGAACCCGTTGAAAAACAATCGAATGAACGGACAGCGGAGGCTAAGTTATACAGGTAGTAATTAGTAAAATAAACATTTAAAATGTTCTAAGTAACCAAAAACACATTACTATTTCTATGTACCAGTTGTGGCCCTACCCAGGAGTTCATGAATCCCCGACCGATCCTATGAGACGGTTATTGTTTTACTATTGTGTCTCGTTTTGTGGGTATGTGATAGGTTAATAACAGCGGTAAAAGATTTTTTTGTTTCATTTCGTAATAAAAATAAATATCCTTCACTCCAAAGAAAATATAACATGTGCAGTCCGAGGTTTCGGAAAAAGTACACTCCACACAATAGATTTGTAGATAGGTATGCAGAGGCAAGAATGAATATTGATAGCTGTCTATGCATTTTTTATTTAACTAATTGTGTAATGGAAACAGAAAAAAAAACAGATAAGTACAAAGGTAACAATCGGAAGTCGGAAACAGTCGGAGTCGGAAAAAATTCAGATTTAGAGTTGTACACACCTTCTATTTATTCATGGGACAATAAACAGTCACAATATACATGTAAAAAACAAACGTACGTTTTTATACATATAACTTTTCGGTGACCCTGTTCACAACTAGCGAGCGTGATAAGACGCCATAGAATTTATTCAGTTTAAGTAATATAAGCATAGTCTACCGACAACAAAGCATTTGCCGAAAACTCCCATACATTTTCCCGGTGACACTCGTATCAGTAACACTGATATCATTCTACTTAGAAACTTACTTTGTCGTAAACTTCCCCCACCCTAGCTGATGTACCTTCCGTTTATATTGCTAATTTGTTATCTTGCTCTTAGGTAGGTATACAGATGATTCCCCAGAGACAACTAATGTATCGCGACTGAGAATCACATTTTCTATTTTGGGGAGTAGAGTAGCTTCTTCTTTCCCCTATGTACTTGAATCTTAGATGCGTTTTGAGTAACGCAACTCAAGAAAAAAAATTCTTTAGATTATTTTAACTGTGTTTTGAAAAACTGCCAGCTATTTGTAAAAATGGTGGAAATTAATTGGAACAATCTTAAAATTAAATAGAAAAACAATAAATGGACGGTTTATCATTTTTAATTTAAAAAATGTAGTAATTGAAGAATAACTAACGATTCATAGAACGCATGAAACTTTATTAATAAACCTTTATATCAATACAAAGAATAAAAAAAGAACCTAAGTAACAAAATTAATCAAACAGTCGGTTAGTCATTAGAAAAATATCGCCGCTCGAATTACTCACGAGTACCTAGCTCAAATGAGACGCAATAAATACAAGTCAAAACACGCGGCGTGGTGGGTGTGCGTCAAAATAGGTACATGTACGTATTTGAAGGAAAGAAAAGCGGGAAAGTGAGACGCACCCGTCCGACTGTGTCTAGAGGTGAGGGGGGCGCGCGGGGCGCGGTCATCGATCGCGGTCCCCGACGGCGGCGCTCGGGGCCGCGGGGACCGCCATCAGCTGTTAGAGACGGCGACGATCCGCCTCTCGGACTCCCCGAGCACACTTCACGCGCGCTCCTTATAGCTCCTCTATTGCCTCAAGAGTTTTAAACCTAAGTACGTATTGCATGCGACACCGGCGCACTTTTACTCCCCTTTCCCATTGTTGTCTGCTGGATGCAAAGTTTTACTATAGTTAGCTAGTTTTTACAACCGTTGAACACCACGTTGGCTAAAGGCTGATTTAAAGATTCTTATTGATTAAAACTATAAAAAGATAATATGGTTTAATATAATTACTTATTCTTGTAGCCAGCAATGATATACTCGTACTTCGTAAAGTATGTTGTTTGGGCTCAATTATTTCAATTTATGACACGTACATAATACATACGTATATTAAACGTCCCTGTCTTTGAAAAGTACGCCTTTATAAAATGATTTGGGATTGACAAACAGGGTCAAATACGTCCATTAATTAACTCTTCAATCGAGGCGGAAGCATCTGTCAACAAGAGGGATTTCATTCATTAAATTACAAAGCGAATGAGTTCACATTCGGTCCTTCCGGTCATTTTTGTAGGGGGAAAGACTAAACAATGTTTGAACTGAACCTAGACATCTTTAAATCATAGAATATGTATAATTTACGTTTATTGATAGATAGAAAACTTAAAAACTGGTTTTAAATTTTTGGTTCATTAAGATTCTTTAAAATGGTCTCTCATCATGCCCTTATTTTAATTTTGCTGACTAGAACCTACTCCTATGTACCTTCTTTGCCTTGCGTTCCAGGATCCCGGGTTTTATATGGCCCCAGTAGGGTTCGACCGTGCTGGGCCCCCTACAGTTTTGCTGACATCTCTTTGAGGTGCGCGTGGATTACTTACTACGTGCCGTCAACGACATGAGCTCAGTCCAGATTGTTACCGGAGAGCCGTACGGCAAGCCAACCATTGCTCGCCGTTCGCAAACCAGAAATTGGGGTCGGCTTGGGCGGCGTGAGGAAACCCGTTCCTTCATGCGTGCGGCCACCTCCTTCACTAGAATTATTGCTTCACAGAAGAAGGCGACCGCCTGCCATTCCTCCTCGCTCCGGACCATGGCCTGTACCAGGGCCAGCCGCGAGAGGTCATTGACGCCGATTACCCCTACGAGGACACGACGGTACTCTGTCTAAGCGGGACTCAACTTCACCCTATGGTCCACCGGGATGCTCAAAAGTACCCTTTTTATAGGTGGAAAGTCATCAGGATGACTTCTCCCGTTCTTGGGCAGAACAGGAGGGCGTGTTAAACTGTTTATTCCTTCTTTGTTCCAGGGTCCCGGGTTTTCCTTTAAGAAGCCAACCCATGGTCTTCGACGCTGCTGGGCCCCTACGGTTTTGTGATGCTAATACCTTAATCCCAACTTACTTAAGGACGATTAAACCAAATGACTACCTAATAATTTATAATGATAAATAATATTGCAGTTATAACTGCTATTGTAATTTCTCTTATTTGTCCACTACATAAAAGTATTTCGTGCAATGCAGAATTTGCACGAAATGCCCCAAGGTAAACAAGTAAAACAACACATGAGCTCACGTATACATGTATGAGGGGGAGAACGAAAATTCAATTTCCGTTCTCATATCCACTACAATGCAAACCAATCCGGTTCAGTTGCTCTTAATACTGGTCACATTAATACGCTAGTGACGTTCAAACTCAAAGACATACCAGTGTAGCATAAACGTGTGTAAGTAAGAAATATCGTATATCAGACCAAATTGTTTGTCATTTTAGAGGTTAGTGTTTCATTAAACGAAACCGGTCGAGTGTTTACGTAAAATTTTATTTTTGATGCAGATAGTGCAGATACGTACGGAATGCATTCAAAGACATCTGAAATTGGTTCAGCAAACAAATGAGGTCGATGCAGAAAAAAACCGTATAACACAGTACCACCCCAGTTCACCCCTCGCCCTTTCAATCATCAATCTCGCCTTTTATACGCGATGCAACCTACCACATTCTGCTGCGATTCTAGCTATCAATTAACCGGTATCATTAAAACTTCAGCAACAAAAACTTACGAAGAACAAAAGAAGTTATGCCATTAGTCACCCATGGCATTGCTTCTTGCGATCTTATCATGTATTGACACTTGTGTAATGGTTCCAACCTGTGCAATTTGATTGGCAGGCATCTCGTCTTGCTCAGTGGCGAATTGCGGCGGTGGTGGTAAGACTGGTGGAGGGAGGGCGCGCGGGTTTGAGCGGAGCCCGCCCGGGCCTGCGCCCGCGCGCCCCTGCATGCGCTCGCTACCGGCCCGCCACCACAGCTCGCGAACCCGTGCACAACTCAACACATAACACTTCTAACACTTATGTATACACTCAACTGCTTGTGACACTTGGCTTTAACTCCACGATTTATCACAACATCAGCCTTCCCGTACAATTATGGGGTTCAATTCAAGTTTTAATCTTAGGGAAAATGATAATAAAATTCTAGTTGTAAATAAGATTGCCACTAGTAAATATTTTCTTGCTAAGTAGACTTTTAGCAATCGGACGTTATCAATCACCGCCGATTGGGTTACAGACACAACAGAAAAATTGACCCTGTCCCTGTGGTTAAGTAAACTACTGATTGAAAGGTGATTGATTATGTCAACGAAAAGAATAGAAAGGGATCGGGCAGGAAAGCCCGCCAAGTGATGATAAATGAGTTCAAGCGGCGGCGGGAAGGGGGATCCCTTGTATTAATTATATGTATGAATGCGGCGAACACATTGCAAGAAAAACGACTTTATTCTCTGCTTTTATAGAATAAAATTGTCATCGTCATTAGCAGTATTCGTGATTACGTCCTTCCACATCGGTTCGTTCGTATATAGGTCACAACACCCAACACCCTGTGCTTTGGGGGAAAGAGTGTGGTGAATGGGGTCACCCGTAGCCCGTAAGCGACAGTGACGGTGGACAATAACATCCATGATACATGTACTGTCTCTGAATTTCGAGGAATACTTAAATAAAACTTCTGCAGAAAGAAATTGTATTTTTTCCGTTTGTTTTAAGCCACTCTGGAAAAGTATTCCTAATTCGAGAACATTTTTGGTAATCAAACTTATGATGAGAGACATTTAAAATACGGTTTGGTTAAGCCAGTGTTCCGCACGCTTTTCAAGTAGTGTGCAGTAAAACTCCTAGCAAGTATTTTACAAAAAAAATTAAGTCCTCCAGCTAACAAATATTTTAAAACGTGGCAGATGAAACTATCCAGATGAGTTCTACTTTGTAGAAGGTTGAGCAAAGACGTAAAGTTTAATAGGAGTGCTCCGTTGAAGTGTCCAACCGTAAAGCAAACTATGTCAACTACTTAAGAGGACGCAAAGCAGTTAAAAGTAGGTCTGTACTTATTAATTAAAATATCTATTTGAAGAACAACTCATTTTAGAGATAATAAATAGCAACGACTGTTGTGAATTCGAAAATAAACTAAATAAATGCGGTCAACATTCCGCAGACTTCGGAATTAACACGTCACCTTGGAGCATCGCAACAAATATCATCATTCACGGAAATGAAACCAATACAACTTACGATATACCGACAATTATAAATTTATAATAATAATATACGACATTTTACATAATCGTATATGATAAACAGAGAACAAGTGGCTCATCATCACTATAAATAGTATTTATCAAATAAACTTGTATCATAACTACAAAGCCACAGCAACGTTTATTTGGATTCGTCAAACCAAACAAAGTGAGATGAATAATAAATCATTGTCTTAGAAAAATGTTGGTTTGGTGAGGTATTCCGGAAGCACCGGAAACATAAATAATCTGACGACTGCCCATATGAATTGGGAGCAGTAATCTTATTATGTGAGAATGATGACTCACAAATCCTCGATTTAAAAATTAAACGTTAAATTGTGGATCGATTTTGGAACAGTTTTGATTCAGATTTAAGATTTCTCAAAATTATTGAAATGCACTACTGACTTCTGTTTAACAAGAAGGAAACTTTGGAAACTCCTTGTATTCGTCAGTAGCAGATTGGAAAGTTTTATTCCTACGCTAGCAGTTTTGCGCTTGTTAAAACACTTATCTAACTACGATTAACTTCCGATTGGTTAAGAGTTCCTTTCAATACTCTGGTTTCAGTAGCTTCTGCACAAACAAATCTTGAATTATCAAATTTCTATTCGTTTTTATTAATTTTTTTAATTACCATCGCATCGGTATCAATATTCGTGGCTAAAGTATTATTTGCTCTGTTTAAGTCATTACTCTCGTTTATGGTTATTTTAATTGAATTAGCGTTAAGTTCTGTATCTTATATTTTTCAATCTTTTGAATCTGTATTTTGGTAATATTTGTTGGAAATTCAGTAGTCCTAATTCAGTATAATTAGGAATGCTTAATAAATCGTAAAAATTGTATAAAAATTACTCAATATCTATACAATATTTCTAGTTGTCTTAAAATCTTTAATGGAAACAGCATTAGTAGGTAGATTATTTGGCTGCGGCAACAGATTAGTCTTTTCAAAGGTAGGTGCTCGTATTATAATGTGAATTATTAAACATTGTTATTAAAATAACGCTTCGACGGACTAATTATACGGTATATTTGTGTAGAACTCATTAAATACACAAAAAACGTAAAACATTATTTCGTCCTAGTTTTCGGTATCATTCGTGAGGTTTGCGCATTGGGTCGCGCCGGTTTTGTGCCTTCGCATAAAACACCACCTTATACGTATTTACCACATTCAACAATTAAATACTTTTGAAATAAATCACAATCAACAATAAAAAGGGGGTTTGCTTTGAATATAATCGGCTATGTACGTGGTAGGCTGTTAGGGCGGGATTCGTTATTCGGGCGGTAAGACCGGGCGTCGCGGCGCCTGACACGGGACTGCCGCCCGCCCAGCCTTCCCAAACCCCCTTGCATCCACCCGCCCGCCCGTGCGCCAACAAAACACAGATTATGGAAACACATTTATTAGCCAAAAACTCTACTTAAAACTCTATCCTTCTACAAAACGTACACAATTATCGCTTAGCGTTTAATACCATCGTTCGTTTTATGTCAGTTGTAATATTTTCTGTTTCCGACTGATTTATTTTTGACACAACAAAGCACTTAGCGAAGTACGCTCACAATCCAGCTACGAGTGTTCTTCATCATCACACCTGCGTGATCTGTAGCCGCGGTGGATGAGGCTGACGCCGGGGAGGGCGCCGCGGGCGGTGCCTGCACCACTCGCTAAAAGCTCGCAGCCGCCGAGAACACGATGTGCGTGAAGGTAGCTTGCACCAGCTGCGTTTCTTTTCTTCTGCTCCGAAAGTCGTGGTCATCCTGTCGCCAGGCTTAGGCACATGGTAAACAATTTTTGGGCTATCCACAGCCTCTGAACCCGGAGCTACTCGATATTTCACTCCTGATATTGCTTTTTTTATACCATTAAATGCTCGTCGTGCAGAATTTTCATCTTCTTTGATGTCGAAAGTGGTTTCTCTCGGTACAGCCGTCAAACGTCCAGTCGGTGGGCAGCTCGCAATGATGGTCTTGTCGGGCTCACCTTGTTGGCGTTTCATAAGAAGCCTCATCCTGGTGAGTATTGTCGGCGGAGGTTCAGTATTCGTTCCGACGGTGCACACGCGCGGTCTGCTGTGACTACTGTACTCCTGCTCGGCGTTAATTGTTGCTGGGTACATCTGGCAAGGCAGAGTCGCCGCGCGTCTCGGTAAAGGGTCATCTTGCAGGTATGCGATATGCAAGGTGCTGATGCTTAGGGGTTGCTGCGGAGGAGGCCACAGTTCCCTGGTAGGCGGCACGGGCGACGACCGCTCTCCCAGCATGCGGCGAGCGAACTCGCCCGGCTGCCACAAGTAGCTCGCTGTCAAGTTCCCGTGCGTTTGCATCACGATACCAGTCTTTACTAACAGTACATAAACTACACTCGCTAATCCAATACTAGGCTTTGTGCACTTGTGGGTTTTCGCAGAGATATGTCGGCAAAGGTATTTTAAATTGGATCAAGGATGGCGAATATTTAATAAACAAAGGGCATGAGAATAATCCACTTTGTTTATTTTTTTGCAATGTATGCACACTGCGCATGCATTGAGGTTTGTTTATCTTTGTTTGTTTGTTTAAATTTTTACGTATATTTTATGTTTTTATTTAACAGCTAATTTAGTGTCAGGTAACAAAACATTGTGGGTTTATCCCCGTGGTTTATCCACACGTTGATGATATGTACCTAATACGTGCCATATACCTAAGTAAGGTTCATATTATCAGGAGTTTAGTATTATTTTAAACTGGGCACGTTGGAATCCATGGTAAGTCCCATCTTTGAGGAAGACAGGCGGAAGAAATTCTCGACCATTATGCGAAACGCCCGGAGGACACGGTAGAGCACACGGTGAAAATGAACCCCGCTTGGGCGGAGCCCTGGTACAGGCCATGACCCGGAGCGAGGAAGAATGGGCGGCTCTCGTGTGTTTCGCTACGACTAAAAACGTCCCCAAGCCCTGACTACAAGCTACCGTATGCGGAAGATTGCGGACGAAGTGCAAGTAGCTCGCCGTCCGGTCGTCCGGTAACCGTCCGGGCCGAGCCCGAGTCGTAAACGGCGCGTAGTGTTCCACGTGTGACTCAAAGAGATGTTAGTTCTACCGTGGGGGTCCAGCACGGCCGAAGCCTACCAGGGCCATCGGTCGGAAAGGGTCACCCGTCGTCCTAAGACGCAAAGGGCAACTGAAGGAACATAGGAGTGATTTTAGTCAGTAAAAATATGACACGCTCATAAAAGCATTGTTACAAACGTAAAAAAAATATATGATAAAAGTACACACAGCAGAACAGTTAACTATACACGCATACAATGACAGTCTCTCAATGCAATCTGCACACAACTGTCTGACAAAACCATTGTGTGCATAAATACGTTTTTGTTTTCATTACCACTGGGACAAGTTTTATCAAGGCCTGCTGGGTACTAAGCAGAAGAGAACCTTGCGAAAATGTGTAGGAATAATATTATTGTATTAGGTGTCCTAGCTTATTTTCAGGGGCGGGTTATCAACGACAGAGCTGTCCAGGTGACAAAATTTTGGTCGGACAAAAATCTGATTTAACGTTTGAATCCCCAACCGGTCCTATGAGACCGCGCTGTTATTGTTTTACTATTGTGTCTCGTTTCGCGGGTATCTGAGTAATTAATTAATTAATTAATTGAGTAGTAATTAATTACTCAGATACCCGCGAAACGAGACACAATAGCAAAACAATAACAGCGCGGTCTCATAGGACCGGTTGGGGATTCATTTGAGAATCTCCTCTAATATTATGCCTATATTAGTATATCAGTTTCAATGTACTAAATGCAGTGATTAATATGTAATAATATGCAACTCGTTGAATTTACGTAACAATCGTATTCAGGACAATGGAAAGTAATAGACCGTACCGTCATCGTTGCCGCCAAAACGATGACTGTTTCAGTATGCGTCACATATAATATTATCTTTTTTATAAAGTCGGTTTAAAATAAATGCCCATTAAAATCGTACAAACATAACACCGAGAGTGATTTTATTCAATTACTCTATAAGCATAATTACAGTCAAAGTCTACAGCTAGACATAGGCCTCTCCCAAGCATTCATGGGTTGTCTGAATGGGAAACCCTGAGGCTATGGGACGTAAGACAAAGAAGGAACGTGGGAGTGGGTTTTAGTTAGTAAAAGTCTGACATGCGCTCCCACTCTATCCAAGAGCAGGAAAAGTCATTGGATGATTACCCAATCACAAAAAAAATTAATGGAGGCCTTTATTTTATTCCAAGTATCACCATATCCACTGTTTCTATCCAATACAGAATTTGAAAGTAAGTACTTAATCTTGATGAAGTGTATGGCAACTAAAGAAGATCTTTTATAATAATACAAAATATGTATAAGGCTACTTATTAACCTACTTATTAAAAAAAAAACATACTACTACAGTCATGTATGTCAGAAACCACAACAATGAAGGCTATATTATTATCAGATACCGGGAGTAGTCTTACCATTTGTATCAATGATAATAACAAGTGGTTTATTTGTTTGTGAAGAACACAAATCTTGAGGACTGCAGTACAAAAAAAAAGGTTAAAGGTGTGTTACACCATTTTTAGGGTTCCGTAGCCAAAATGGCAAAAACGGAACCCTTATAGTTTCGTCATGTCCGTCTGTCCGTCTGTCCGTCTGTCACAGCCGATTTACTCGGAAACTATAAGTACTACAGTGATGAAATTTGATGGGAATATGTGTTGTATGAACCGCTACAAAATTATGACACTAAGGGCCATGTGCACCGACATAAGTTTAAGATAACCATCTGATTAACGTCAATAACCGACGATAAGGAACAGGAAATATTGCTAAAACAGCCGTGTTAATATTAAAACAGTCGATTTGGTGTCGGTGCACATGGCCCTAAATAGTAAAAAAAAGAATTGGGGGTGGGGCCCCCCATACATGTAACTGAGGGATGAAAATTTTTTTTTCGATGTACATACCCGTGTGGGGTATCAATGGAAAGGTCTTTTAAAATGATATAAAGTTTTCTAAAAAACATTTTTCTTAAAGTGAACGGTTTTTGAGATATCAGCTCTCAAAGTCGTAAAAAGTATGTCCCCCCCCCTCTATTTTTATAACTACGGGGTATAAAATTCTAAAAAAAATAGAGGTGATGCATGCTAATTAACTCTTTCAACGATTTTTGGTTTGATCAAAGTATCTCTTATAGTTTTTGAGATAGGTTGATTTAACTGTAATTTTGGTTAAGTTATTGTGCTTACACTGAAAACGATAAGTACAAGGCAAAATATCGGGAGAGTTTAGGCTCCATTCACCAGGTGTATAAATTGACATAATAAGTTTATTTGGTTTTGAGATAGGAGTTCAGTTAATAACTCCTCTTGCTCTAGGTGAAGCGAGAGGGAATGTCAAATTATAACTAACAAAAAACTCATGTTTGTTACTCTTTCAAACAATCTATAAGTTATCTTTAGAACAAATTCGTCTAATTTTGTTATATTTAAATATTTTTTTATGTTTGAAATCTCATTCTCACAGAAAACAAAAAGTAGCCTCAGTTACAAGGGTAATATCAGCTAACCATCAGCGAAAGTCCTGTCAAAATCAGTCCAGCTATTTAGGAGATAAGCCGAAATAAACAGACAGACAAAATTTTTGAAAAGTTTTGTTAGGAATATACTTTTTATTAGCATTTTAAATACCACAATCAACAAAAGAGAAAATAATTTCTGTTTTTGAATTGAAGAATGATTATACGAATTATAACAAGCATGAGTAAATTACAAGAATAGTAAAAGCTATCTTACCTTCAGTGGTCTTGTTATAGTGACAGTCTCAATCACTGTGGTCGACGCCATTGTCAATTATATTCTCTCCTGCAAAAGAAATAAACTTTTAACATAAGAAAATAGACTAAAACCTAAGAAGGCCTTACCTAATATGTATTTACTTGAAATAATACAACTATTATCTATAATATTGATGTACTTAATCATAAATCAAAAGATTAAAGCATAAAATAAGTTTTCGTAGCTCAATCTTCAAATTGGTACCTATTTGAAGATTGAGTTATGAAAACTTATTATTTTTGAGTTATTTATCTTTATGATTAGGCCAGAGATGTATCACTAAATAGATTTTAACCTATCAATACCCACGAAATGAGACACAATAGTAAAACAATAACAGCGCGGTCCAATGAGACCGGTCGGGGATTCATGAATTAAATAATTGAATTGGAATACATTTTTCAAGATAATTTATAAGCATGTAATGTTTTGATATTTACATTAAATAAATCACACCTTGGATGACCAACACTAGTGGTCTCACAAACTGTTGCAGTGTTTGTGGTTGATCATAATGCCTATTGTCTTCAATATATACTATTTTTCAACGATATTGACACCTTCAATGCTTTGTGATTGTATACAAAGTATATGCTAGTAAACAATCTTGTTAAGAATATCAAATGCTTGAGATTCATTCAATGTACTTACAGGTGCTGTGGAGTTCGCACAATAATGACAAATTTAATATGAAAACATAGGCTGATATTTTTTTTTATATACAAAGAGTTATGTAGTTATAAACAAATGATTACTCTATAAAATGTAATTCTAAGTTTCCTGTACTTCTTCAGATTCAAAATTTCCCTTCACATATCATTATTAAATAGATAAAGACATTATATTATGCTCAGGTAGAACCAGAAATCAATAGATTAGCCATATGGTGTAGTAAATTTCTACTTTCAAGATCATCTGACATTAAAACTGTATAGTATTTTTACTAAACTGGACATCAGCCTTGACCACAACACAGACCTATAGAAGTGATGATTCACAAGCATTTATAAAATATTAATTTATTATTTTCAAGGGCATGGGGTACACTTTTCTTTATGTGGTTTGTATTATCATTTACATAAGCTAATAGGTAACGTGATAACAGAATAGTTATAATATAGACCAAATTACATACATAAACTAGCATTTTTATTAATTTTTAAATAGTGAGGGATTTTTGTAAGACAAATAAACAGCAGTAAATTATATTGGCACTTTGAGAATATTTCGATAAATTATTAATTAAGATTACGTCAATAAATAAGAACATTAACCGTAGAAAACAAACAAGCTACCTATTTATTACTTACATGAACGAATTTTCTAAAAAATCACACAAAGCCGAGATGTGTTCACGATTTCTCCTAGCGGAAATATAGTTACAGAGGAAAATTGAGATACGTAAGCTAAAGTATAAAATTTACTGTCTTTCACAATACATTACGAAAGTAAATACTCAGAAATTAATATAGAACACGATTTCACAAGTGATCGAACGTTTAATTCACAAATACATAATAATATTTCACTTGACTTGACAAACAATGAATGACAGAAGTAGAGACAGCCAGCAAGCGGGAGATTTTTTTTGTTTTTTTTTTTGGAATTTTATGACCTGGTAACTAAGACCTTTAGGTCAAGACTTATTTGTTTTTGTATTTTAGCAAAGCACTACACGATACTACACATCACTTTTTAGATAGTTTTAATTGTATTTTTAATATATTTATAAATAGGTTTGTAGGTGTTTTTGTCTTTTAATAACTGTTCATGGGATGAAGAATCGCACTTAATTTTCACATCACTGAGATCACTAGCCAACACTAATCTGTCAATCAAGAAGTTTTGACAATCAAAAATAAGATGCTCCATGGTTCCTTCTCGTAATTCACAATGCGGACATATATTATTGGCAATAATGCCGAGTCTTGCAAGGTGTGACGGTGCAGTATTATGGCCAAAACGCAATCTATTTATCGTGGTGATAAAGTCTCGGCTGGCTTCTTTCAATTGGTTATACCAAGGTCTAACAGGTAATCTCTCTTGAATACTTCCGTACCACTTTCCTTTGATGTCTTGGTCTTTCTTCCACATTTCTAACCATAACTTATATATATTTTGATCAATATATTGCAGAAAATCAGTCATAGGAATGTGCATAGAATTCGTAACATCAACAGCATTACTACCATCGTAAGCGGTTTTGTCAGCTATTTCATTCCCAGAGATACCTCTATGAGAAGGTACCCACAGGAAACCAATTTTAATGTGTTTAAGGTAATATTGATAAATTATTTCTTTGACAAAATACAAAATATAATTTGACTTATATGTAATTTTAAGGTTAGCTAAGGCTTTTATCAAACTCAAAGAATCAGAAACTATTAAAAAATATTTACAACTGTTCATTTGGCGAATTCGCATTAATGCCTGATAAACCGCATACGCCTCCGCAGTAAATATAGAACATGGATTGGGTAGAACAAAGCTTTGAGAGAATTTTACATGTGGATCATAAATAGCAGCACGCACATAATCACTCCCCTTACTGCCATCAGTGTATATAACATAATAGATCTTATTTTCCGTCAAAAACTGCAACATATCTGAATTATTATTAATGGAGTCTTGGAACACTTTAATTGGATGTGAAATACACTGATATGAGAAGGAGTAGCATGGCCAAGGACACTGTTTTCTAATACCAGAAAAACTATTCTCTATTTCCAGAAATATTTTGGACAATGTTGGAGAGTTGCCACTCAAAAGATTCTCTCCTGTTGTCAGTGGCCCGGGAGTTTTATCTACAGAAGGTACAATTTTATTTATTATTTGCCTGTTATTTGCAGCTATTAATTTAAGACAAAATCTCTCTGCAAGTAAAACTCGTCTCAAAATTAAGGGCATCAATTTAGTCTCCACTTCCATGGCCCTTATGGGAGTAGAGCACATTGCACCAGAAATCGTTCTCAAAGCCTTATTCTGCAAAAGATCTAATTTATTTACATGAGAGCTATTTAAATAAGCTAAAGAACTATAATCAAAATGACTCCTAACTATACTTTTATACAAAATTGACAATATTTTTGGGTCTGCGCCCCAAGATACACCTGCAAGACATTTTATTACATTTAATCCCTTTAGAGCATTTTTTGAGACATATCTAATATGTTCTTCAAAATTTAACTTTCTATCTATTACAATGCCTAAAAATTTTTTAGAATTTACTGGATTTATAATTTCACCATTGTAAATCACTTTTGAAATCGGATTCTCATTGCCAAATATCATTACACTGCTTTTAGAGGGGTTGATTTTTAAATGTAGCAAATCATTGTAATATTGAAATAATTGAAACAAAGCTTGGTTGATATTATCAATTGCAATTTCTAAATTATAATTACTACTGTACAAAACAATATCATCAGCAAATTGCAATATATGTACATTATTATTTACAAATTTACAGATTTCACTTGTGTATATATTGTATAGCAAAGGAGATAATGTAGCACCCTGCATTGTACCTCTAGAAGCAGATTTTGGACCATATAATCTATTGTTGTGCCTTATATAGAGAGTTCTATTATTTAAAAAGTCTAATATCCACTTACATAATTGACCAGGCACACCTAGCCTAGACATGACTTGTACTAGTTTAACAGGATCTAAACTATCAAATGCACCTTGAACATCTAGAAATACACAAACAGTGTGTAACTTTTTATCCTTTGCATGTTTCAGATCCGCAATTAAGGAAGTGAAGCTGTCTGCACAACTTCGCCCTCGACGAAATCCATATTGGACATGTGGAATGATGACATTAGATTCCATATACCAATCTAGACGTACTTTAATCATATTTTCAAATATCTTCCCTATACATGAAGATAGTGAAATTGGTCTATAAGAGCTAGAAAGTTCTGGTAGTTTATCTGGTTTGAGTATTGGAATGACACATTGTGTTTTCCACGATTGCGGAATACATTTACAATGCCAGAGTAAATTAAGAACATTGAGAAACAGTTTCTGCGCTGATTCATCTAAATTTTTAATAATGCAATAGGGATAATCATCTAAACCGGGAGTTGTGTCTCTTCGAGATAACAAACTCATTTTAAGTTCGGACCATGTAAAAGGATCTAGTAAAAATTTTGAATTTTGATTGTCATTATTCATTTCAAAAATATTTCCAATATTATCAGAATCAGTTAAATTGCTATTGTCGGATAATTTATCTAAAAACGGAGAAATAAACTCATCCCTGTATGATTTATTGCCAGCTCTTATACCTTTGAACATTTTTAAAAGATTCCAAATCTTGCTTATGGGAGTAGTTCTATTGAAAGTATTGCACATGTTATCCCAACCTAATTTTTTCTGTTCTGAGATTGTTCTTTTCTTCAGTGCATCTTTTTTTTTGTAATTTATATAGTTCTCCATAGTAGGCACATTCCTATAAAGTTTTAATGCATCATAAGAGGCAATTACACTTTTTTCACAAATGTCATTCCACCAAGGAGCCGGAGGTCTGCTTATAAAATTATTTGGTTTAGTAAGTTTAGGAATCGTCATTTCTTTTAAAGTATTTAATCGAGAACAGAAATCATTATAGGTTGAAATAGGATCATACAATTTAAAAGCCAAATCATTAAATATTGTTTTAGAAATAGTTTTGTATTTCGCCCAATCTGCTTTTTTATATATAAACCTATCAACGGGAGGATTAATATGATATTTATCTATACATAGTGAAATCTCTGTTATTGTTGGGTAGTGATAACTACCCATAGCATCATCATGTACAGACCACTCACATATTGATGCAAGGCTGGCACTGATAAAGCTAACGTCAATGGCAGAAGGGTTTCGCCTAGGGTAGTTAACGGTTGTAAAACTGCCATCATTTAAAATACATAAATCCAAGTCATCAATGATATTAAATAAATCCTGACCTCGGCTCTTAGTGGATAGACAACCAAATGCAATGTGGTGGGCATTAAAATCACCACTGACAAAGATGGGCTTCGGAAGATCATTAATTATATTACGTAGTCTGTTGATCCTAATGTGCCCACCAGAAGGAGGACAGTATACACAAAGAATAGTCAAGCTACCATGCACAGTGGATAAGGACAGAGCAACAATTTGAATGTCTTCATAGAATCTGGTGTCTAAAACTTTGTATCTTAGGTATGGTTTAATCAGTATTGCTACACCGTTATGAGCATTATTGGAATTTTTGTTGTAAATATTGTATCCAGGTATTCTGAAACTATTATCTTTAAACCATGTTTCGTTAAGTAAGCAAATGTCAATATTTTGTTTTTTTAAGAATTGAATCAATAAGGGTTTCTTACTATTAGCACTTTGAATGTTATACTGAGCAATACGTAGCTTAGACAGTGGCTGACTTGGATCCATTACTTAAGATTTTTTAGTAGTGCTTCTCTTATACTATTCATGGTAGTAGGCGTATTATCTCCCTTATTACCCAGTTCCACCAACGTCTGTACCAGGGCCATAAGTACATCGTTGTTGGCAACTATTTGGGCTTTGATGTCTTCTTTAGGAGGGACATCTTTAGATTTATTTACATTATGTACAGGTTTATTTACAGATACGGGTTTATTTACAAATGCATGTACAGGCTTATTTACAGGTTTATGTACATAGTCAATTTTTGGAGGTGAGAGTGGAGGAAATTCTATGTCGTTATTTAGTTGTTTGGTCATGGTAGCACTTGCATATGTGATCTTATTTTTCTTTTCTAATATTTTCTTCATCTTTATTGGGCATAACCTAGAAATAGCAAGATGAGGTCCACTGCAATTTACACAGCAGATCTCAGTCGGTTTGTCACATTCTTTATATAAGTGCTCACCTCCACAAATTGAACATCTTTGTTTACCGTTGCAAATTCTGGCAGAGTGATTAAATTTAAAACATCGGAAACATTGTTGCAATGGGGGTACATATTCAAAGATTCGGTAGGAAAATAAATCGTATTGTACATTGTCTGGAAGTATGTTAGATAGGAAAGTAATGCTTACAGTCTGTAGTGGTACACGCTGTTGACCAACTTTCTTTGTGAACCTTCTTATTGCTATAATTTCATAAATTGATGATAGTTTTGTATAAAGCTCTCTGTTGGATATATTTGCTGGTACAAATCTGATTATACCTGTTTTTTCTATTTGCGCAGCCGGAATAAATGCCTTAAATTCATGTTTGTTGAGGAAAGTTGTATTATTTATAAAATTATTTGCTGTATTATATTGTTTGAAAATAACAGCTATTTTATTGGCATTAATCCTTTGGATAGCCGTCACACCTTTTATTTCACTTGAGAAAATGTGATTCAGGTAGATTGGACTCTTATTGCCTACTCTATCTTTATTGTTTGTAGCTTCTATAAAAACTTTAAACTCGGTATAAGTGGCATTTTCTGGATACAGTCTTTTATAGTCAGGTTTAATATACGGAGAATAGTCAAATCGCTCACCGCCGCCGCCATCGCCACAGTCCATCTCAGTCCCTCCGCCTCCGGCCTCAGGCCGAGGACGTTTATGTGAGGTGGGCGGGTTATCCCCGCCCCCCTCATTACCCACCATTTCTACAGGTTACCGCACCTAGCACAGTTTGTTTTATGTAACTTTTAAGCTAGAAATTTGCGAGTATTTAATAAAAAAAAAAATTTGAAAAATTTTCTGAACCTCGCTTTTTCAAAGTTCCCGCCAGAATCATTTTTGAAGCTCGCAAGCGGGAGACGGAAAGCGTGTATTATAGAGTAGTAGTTAAAACTTACTAAAATCTATTATCATTGTAAAAAGCTGTAGTTTGTTTTTTTTTATACAAATATGGAAAACATTTGAAAAATAATAACGCGAACTTCAACTTGAAAATCATAAAATCACAAATACAAAAATCGTACTTACAGATTGGTAAAAAAGAGTAGAAATTAATGGAGGCGCCACTGTGCTTTTCATTGGCAACCCGCTGCAACTGCAACCTAATAGCGCACTAACCTAATCTTGATACTACCCGATTTCTTTCATCAGACATTTTATTCCCACTTTTATAGTTTTTCAAACCGTAGTATTTAAAAAAAATGTCAAGCATTGTCACTTATTACCTAAAAATAAATATGTGAATTCACAAACCACTTTCTTTGTTTTGACTGTTGTTTGACATTGTTTTTCGAGTTGTTTTATTTAATTTCTACTCTTTCTGGCCAAGCTATACGTACAGTTACTGTAATCCGAAGAATGTAATCAATTGTAATCTGATAAAATTGAAAGAGAAAATATAATAAGTATGAAAAGGTTTACTAATGAATCTTGATCTGAAAAATAATGACGATTATAAGATTAAACTAATATTTCAGGAATTACAAGTTGGAATTGAAAAAATCTTATTATATGTCTAGAATCAGTTAGCATCTTACATTACGGCCTTTACAAGTTAGCGAGTCTGAAGTTAGGCTCTGCGAAATTTGGCGCTTGAAATATCGTACAAAAATAAAGATTAAAAAAAAATAAATGCCAATAACAGTTTATAACAGCAATAACAACTGCAAATTGCATTAATTTTTTTAAAACCTTTATTTTTGTACGAACTTGAGATTGAGAGTGGGCAACTCATTTAACAGTAAATTTAAAACGAAATGTCAATTTATGGTTGCTGTTGCTGTGCCGGATCCTAACCTGTCAGCAACTGTGAAATATCCTTGTTTGCCGCTTGGAGGGTGGCTGAGTTGATAATATCTTCGCTTGGCGCGAAATATACTTCTTTTCATTTTTGTGCAAACGCCTTCTCATTATGGCGGTTGTTAAATCTTTGAAGATACGGGGCATTCGTAGTTTTGGCCCTGATCTTTCCGACGAACAGGGGATTTCTTTTGAGAGTCCTCTAACTCTGATACTTGGACAAAATGGATGTGGTAAAACAACTATAATTGAAGCAGTGCGCTATGCTATCACGTCTCAAATGCCACCGGGGATGGGTCATGGTGATAGTTTTGTTCACGACCCTAAAGTAAACAGATCGACTGAAGTTCATGCACAAATAAAACTCAAGGTACGTTTTAAATAAATATTTTGCTACCTAGGATAAAACAACAATAATCTCTTGGCTAGGGCATGTAATATCGGAAGGTTTTCAATTCCGATACTGATTTCCGATATTAGATCTCAATATCGGAATTCCGATATTAATATCGGAATTTCGTTATTTCTTTAGAAATTGCACATTTTATTCATAAATTGCACAAAATCAGTATGAGGTTGGATTGAATACAAGGCGTTGCCCGAGAATCCATCTTCCCAGAGACAGTGGGACGAGCCGCTCTGCAGTTTGGTACGGAATAATCTCATTAATACGTCCACCAATACTGCTGAGCGTGCCCGCCTACTGGCTGGGCCGTCACCTAATATAGGTACTTTGCTAAGTGACTCTACATTCCGGATCGCTACATGCCTGCGTCTGGGTGCTCCTAGTGGAGCCCCACATCGATGTCAGTGCGGCGAACCAGTCGACCGCCTCGGGCACCATGGCCTATCCTGCAGTAGAAGCTCTGGTGGGATAGCACGGCATGCTAGCATTAATGACATCATCCGTCGAGCCCTTGCCACCGCTGGGGTGCCAGCTGTTTTAGAACCCAACGGCTTGGCACGTGACGATGGGAAGAGACCTGACGGGATGACCATAATGCCTTAGAAATTGGGTAGGCCTTTGGTGTGGGATGCAACTTGTGTCGATTCCCTTGCGCCATCCTATCTTCTGAGTACGGCGTGCTGTACCGGAGCGGCTGCTGCAGGTGCAGAGAACCTCAAACGGCGCAAATATAGTAACCTTTTAGGAAGGTATGTATTTGAGTCGTTTGGGGTTGAAACACTGGGGCCTTGGAGTCCGAGTGCTCACCGTGTTTACCGCGATATCAGCAAACGGTTGGTCGACACTTCGCGTGACCAGAGGGTTGGAATTTTCTTCGGTCAATGAATCAGCATTGCCATCCAGCGTGGCAATGCTGCCAGCGTTCTGGGCACTTTTCCCATTGACATAGATGTGGAATTGTGGACGAATTTTTTGATGCTTTGTGAGTTTCCTGTTTTTTGTAGATAGTATTATTTTAAGTTTGTATATACCTGTATTTAATTAAATTGTTAATAGGAGGTTGGTGTAAACAAACACTTGTTTAAATGCAAAACTAAAATTAAATTAAAAAAAAACATTTCAATATTCTTTAATTTGGTTCATACATTGGTTGTTTTGTTTTTAAGTTTGCTCACTGTATATATAAAATCACATATTTCTCATTATTTTCCATTATTTTTATTACTAATTAAACTACCTGACTCAAAAACACAAAACTTCTTATAATTTAAAATGTGGAAGCAAACTCAACAATTAGGAACAACAAGAAATGCAAATATTTGTTTATCATATCACTCTTATTACTTGTAAGTATAGGATATAATAATTTATATCCTATACTTACAACTAATAAACTATCGAACTTAGAATCAACAGACATATTAAAATTTAAAATATTAAAGCAAAATCAACAATTTGGAACTACAATTATTGGAAACATTTGTATATTATACAAATTACTCATCTATACTTATTAGTAATTAAACTACAGAACTAAAATATTGGTTTAGTTTAAAACTCAAAATATAGAAAACATTGTCCGATTTCGATATTGGGTCACCCAGTATCGGAATTGTAATATCGGAACTTGCACTCCGAGATTCCGATATTGCGATATTCCGAGATTCCGAGATTCATGCCCTACTCTTGGCGCAGCATTCAGGAGGGAAAATCGATAATCCAGCTTGATTCATTGTGCTGAGATATATTGTATTTGTCAAAGGATGAAATGAATATATTTATGTACTCATTTTTAGTCAACTGAATTGTTAATAGGTTGATTGTAATGTATTTAAAATTATTTATGATCATATTTCAGCTGTCGAATTCAAAAGATGTGAACATGGAAGTAACACGATCTATGAAAGTGGTATTACAAAAAAAGAAAGCAAGCTTTCGCACTCTGGATTCTTTTCTATCAGTTACAGATGAGAATGGGAAGCAAAAGGATTTAGCTAAAAGATGTGCTGATCTAGATGCGGTTTTACATGATGAACTTGGTAAGTTATTATATACTTGATTTACTGAACTATAAAAAAATGTTATTACAATGTAACAGAGGTAGTCTCACTTATTAACGTTTGAATCCCCAACCGGTCCTATGAGACTGCGCTGTTATTGTTTTACTATTGTGTCTCGTTTCACGGGTATCTGAGTAATTAAGAATAACAGTGACCAACAATTTAAAAACAAAACTCAGACCAAGTAGCTTACCATGTGATTCTTATAGGCTTTAACTTGCTGAACCTAACTTTTTTTACAGATTGTATTTGTCATGTCTAGTTTTTAAAATATTGCTATTTCACTATTAATTACTTTTTACTTATTACATAAATAGAATTTAACCTATCACAATATCCACACAAGACACAATAGTAAGACAATAACAGTGCGGTCTCATGCGGCCGGTTGGGGATTCATGAATTAAACAATATAGTATAATATTTGTTTGTTTGTCCTACTGCAAGAAAAATGTTCCAATTGACTTCTCTTCCTTCTAAACTTCTTTTTTCCATGAATTTACACAGCTAATCTACTTTGCTTTGTCTGTATCTTGACTTTTTCAGAGTAACAAAAATATTACTGTTTTTTTAGTTTAGCTTCACTTGGAAATTGTATTAAAATTAAAATGCTAGAGAAATGATGACTACATATCTTAACTTACTGTGTACAAGCTGAGTGACAATAATGAACCACTATTTTTCTAAGCTGAATACAAAATAATAGTAGTGAATTAAAAAAATTGGGGAATATCTTTGCAGATAATGTGTATATCACTCTCTTAGAAAATGTGTAATGGATTATTGCAAATCAACCGTAATACTATATTTTTGATTTTATGAAACAACTTATTTCTAATTGCTAAAGTTAATATACTCTATAAAAAAGAGGATATTTATTTTACTTTATATAAATGCATAACCCTGAAGTAATAAAAAAATGACTATTTAATTTCCAGGGGTATCAAAGGCAATTTTGAATGCAGTGATATTTTGCCACCAAGAAGAAGCGAGCTGGCCTCTCGATGAAGGAAAGAAGGTTAAAGAGCGCTTTGATGAAATATTTGATTCAGACAAATACAGCAAATGTTTTGAACATATCAAGAAAATTCGGAAAGGTTATGCTACAGACATCAAGATTTTGTGTGAGTAATCAATATTGATATTGAAAATTTGTTAAATAGCTGTCATAGTAATTATTATTAATTTAAAAGAAGGAAACAGTGGATAAACAGTGTCTCCATCCAAAACTAAAATAAAATACCTATTATTTTTGGAAAAACACAATTTTTAAATTTTGGAAAATTACTTATTTTTAATTATTGTTCTAAATGATTAATGATATTTATTTAGGTTGATATTCAATTAGGTTTTCACAAACACTTTTACACATCAACTTTTTTTGTCATTTTATTCTAGATGAGGCTGGTGTGTCTTAACTGACTTGACCTTGAGAAGAAACACCTTCTTCTTTCATTCTTTTGAATTCTGTATATTTTCAGCTGATAGAGTTGATGTTTTGCAAGAGCAAAAAAAGGAACTAGATAAAAAAAAATTGGATCTTGTCAACACAGAAACTAGAATTTCTGAAAATGAATTGAAGCTCTGTGAAATGAAAAAGGAACTAACGCCAGTTGCTGAAAAATTGAACACCATCAAAACTTTGGAAGTTACGTTGAATAACTATGATGCTAAACTAGGGAAGTTAAAAGTGAAGTATGTAATTTTAATCATTAAAATAAAAGAATAAGCAAGTATGAAACCATCTGTAATAACCCTGAGATAATGTTGCATCTAGTAACTCGTAACTGTTGGCAAACAGATCATAAAGTAAATTAACAATTATAAAAATATTTTCAATCTCCTATTATGAACCAATTAATCTGTTGAAAGGTTAACATGCAATTAAAATTTCAGACTGGACAACTGTCGCAAACGAGAGGAAGAACTGAAAAAAGTTATCAAAAATCTATTTGAAGGATCAGTGGCAGAATTGAAAGAAAAAATTAGTAAGAAATAATATTTTAATATCATAAAATATTATATGCTATGATAAATTGTGTTAATAACATTATGATTTTAATTCAGGTAACTTTGAAGCTACTGTGAAAGCCAACGAAAAGGAACTTAAAGAATCTTACTCGAAAATTACTAATTTCAATAATGAAGAGGAAAGGGTTGCTAATGAAAAGGATGCCAATAAGAGTAGACTTGAAAAATTAATCTTGTTGGACAGTCAAAACGATAAGAAAGTACTTGATCGAAATGAAATGATTGTGCAAGTTGCAAAATTGGCTGGTAAGACCATGGCAATGTTTTTGTCTCATATTTTATTTTGGTAGGGTCAATTTTCAAAGAGACGTGACAAGCGCCGTCGCGTGGTGACGTGACGACGCGGCGACGCTGCTTGAAGAGTGGAAACCATAGACTTGTATAGGCCTAGAATGCATCGCGACGCTGCTAGCGGTATCGTGAAGCTACGCGGTGGCGTAACTCGGCCTTAGCAGTCTCATTGCACGCCACATCTACGGACGTAACGTAAATCGTTGACTCCTAGTCGCTGTCGTGCTGGACCTTAAGATACAGCTCGACGTCGCACTCGCAGGGTATATTCGAACTGCCTCACTTAAATTTTGAGTTTTTTTGTTAAGTCAATAAAGAAGTTTTTCTATTCTTTAATTTGAGATGGGTCAGAAAGTGCTACATTACCAGGCCCATTTTGTACCATTACCATTCCACCCATTTTGCATCTTCTATCTCTATTGAAGTGGATGCTTTCTTAAAAATTGCGCGCAGCGTCATTTCTTGGTGTGAACTGATCCTTTGCATACAACTAATGATGTTATAATATATTTACAGAAGTTGATGAAATTGTATCAGTTGAGACAGCTGAAGAAGCAGAACAAGGAATGAGCAAACTTACGCAAAAGATCAAAAGTCTAAAACAGGAACTGAATGAACTAAAATCCGAAGCTGACAAAGAGGAGAAACAAAAGCAGTCATTAGTTGATGAAAGTCGCGTTGCTCTTGTGAGTATTATTTTTCTCGCGGGTATAGCCAAATGACATAAATAGCTGTGTATCAGTAGAATTATAATATGTTCTAATAAGTGTATTATGGCATGTATAATGTATATGTTACCGGCCAAACCAGATTTTAGGATTAACTAGTTCTGCCTAGGCCAAACCAGTGCTCCCTACTCGCGTGAAACACCGCGAGGCTACTATTTATGGATATTTATAAAAAAAATAACCATGAAGGCTAAGGCGAAAGCTTCGCACCGATCCGCTCCTGCCTTAGTCTTTTAACCTAACCTGTCCATCATCCACCTAGCCTTTTCCCAACTATATTGGGGTCGGCTTCCAGTCATTTAGCTGAATACCAGTATTTTACGAGGAGCGGCTGCCGACCAGACCTCCACAACCCATTAACTGGGGTAACACGGTACTTCATGGCAAGACTGGAGTAAGATTTACTGGTTTCTGACTATCCGTAACGACTGCCAAAGATCCACAAATGACAGCCGGGACCTACGGCTTAACGTGCTTTTCAAGGCACGGAGGAAACTCGGTATGTTAAGATGGTCACCCACCCACAGATCAACCTTGGCAAGCGTTGCTTAACCTTGAAGATCGACCCATGCGGCTGTTATTGTCTAGCCACGAGCTCCCCAACCTGTCAAGATCGGGATGTAATAAATTATACTGCTAAAACTAACAGACTAATATCGCGGGTTTGGACTAGGCGAAACTAGTTGATCCTAAAATCGGGTTCGGTAACATATACATACTGTTCTATGTTCGATATATTTTCTTCTTGGAAATAGCAATAGATAAATTCTGAATTTTAGTCTCGCCACAACCAACAAATATCCAGTAAAGAAAAAGAAATTGAAAAGAACAAGAAAGATATAATCAAATTGGAAAAAGAGATTGTAGCTGCTAACGAGTCTAAAGTACGTCTGGAGACCGCAGAGAACAAACTTAAGGCTGCTGAAGAGTAAGCATTTGTATTTAAAAATATTAAATAGCTAACACTGCTATTTTCGAATTATGAAAATTTTGGATATCTAAGTTTAATTCTGAATTTGATTACAGAGATTATGAAAAAGTAGAGAAAGAGTTAAACACAGAAGAACATCAAAACCAAATGAACGAAGATGAAAAAGAGTTAGAGAAAAATGAAGAAGAACTTGATGTTATTGATAAAAAGGTTTAATAATCATTTGATTATAATGATTTTATTAATGATGTTTCTACCCAACATTTTTAACGATTTTTTTACTATCTTCAGATTGTAAAATTACAAAAACAAAGTACCAAACTAAAGGAACGCGAGGTAAAAGAAGATATGCTGAAGCAAAAGGAAAAACAGTTAACTGTGCTTAAAAACAAACATAAAACTGCATTAACAGAACTATTGGGTACCATGCCAGAGAAGGACTTCGCAATATCGCTGAAAAAGCTAGAATCTTCCTTGAATTCTGAAGTGAATAAATTGAAGAAAACTTTAAACCAGAAGCAGACTCAAGTAAGTAAAAGTAATTGATGAAATTTCTAACAACCTTTTGCCAATCCAAAAGGTTGGTAGACATTTCATAAACTTTACTCGACTTATTTTTGTGACGTTTTCTGAGACTTGTTACAAGCTTACGATTGTGTTGACTACTATTTTCTAATCGATAGTAATCTCAAGTACCATAAGCTCTTGAACGAAACTATAATTTTTTAAAACCTTGTAACAAATTAATGTATCTGATTATACACATGCTGAATAAAATTGGTAAGACATCACCAATATTTGGACTTATTTTGGGTCCCTCAAGGTTCCATACTTGGTCCATTTTTAACTGAATGATTTTGAATGCGTAAAATATTAGTAAAGATAGTGGTTACAGGTCTGGGTGCCCGGATGCACCCACGATACAGGAGTATCAAATTCTTAGTGTGGAGCAAAGTTTTTTTTAACCTTGTTAATATTGTATGTGTTATATGTTTGAAATAAATTTTCTTCACTCTAGCTAACCAAACTTGAAGAAGAGCGAAAACATGTTCGTGGAAGATTAATGGAAAAAGCAAAAGAAAATGAGGAAGCTGAAGAACAAATGTATAAAGTTTGTGGGACGTCAACATATGAAAACACATTGAGTAAAATTATTGCTAATGTTGAGAAGTTGCAGGTTTGTATTCTTTTTTTTAAATAAGCATAGCTTAAAGTCTTGACATTACTTCTAGGAGCTATGCTGCATCGTCAACCAAATATAATAAAACCAATATAATAAATAACCTACCTAAGTTAATTAAAAATTATTGAACATCAAAATTTCAAACTCAAGATTTGTCCACTAACATAATAGGTGTACAAGTAAATAGATCGCGTTAGGGCGCATAGGCATTGGCAATCAAAATTTTCATAATTATATCAATTTTAGAGTTATGGTTTTTTTTGTACTTTTATTTTCTTAATGTGCCATACAGATCTATGGCGCGGTTAGGCCCGTGGGTGTTTAACAAACATTCAGACTTCCAAATTTTTATAATATGTATTAATATGTATTAATTATGTATTATTATAGGATTTGTCCAAAATTTCACATTTTATCTTGTTAATATTCCAGGATGATCGCAATGTTCTCGAGTCATCGATGGTCGTCGTCACTAAGTACGAATCGCAACTAAAAGCCAACAGCTGTTGTCCGCTATGTAACCGTGGATTTGACTCGGAAACTGAGGTTTGTATGATAATTAAATTAATCTTGTTTTTATTCGAGTGCGCACCCCAAAGAAGAGTTATTTGTTGTAGGCCAACTATGAAAAAAAAAGGAAAAATAAAGGTTTTAAAAAAATAAATACCAATAATAACAGTTTTAACAGTAATAACAACTGCAAATTGCATGAATTTTTTTAAAACCTTTATTTTTGTACGAGTTTTCAAGCGCTAAGATTCGCAGAGCCTAACTTCAGACTCGCCAAGTTATAACGGCCGTACTGTACGAGATTAAAATAAAACTATTGCCTAGTTTTTATTTACAGTGAGGTCCTATTCTTAAATTTCAGGTATCAGATTTAATAAGCCAACTGAATACTAAAGTGTTGAATGTACCCGATGAACTTAAGAAAGTGGCAGAGGAGCTCAAAGCAGAGTCAGCTAAGAAAGATGAACTACTCAGTATGAAGTCTTTGAACGACAAAATTAAATCTTTCAAAGAGAAAGACAAACCACAGATTGAGCAACGCATTTCAGATGTTGAAACGGTAAGCTATAAATAAGGTAGTGCTTTGTAAGTTTTAATATAAAATAACACTTAAATAATTATATGTCAAGCACTAGTTTATAACAAACTAGCTTTTACCCGCGGCTTCGCTCCCGTCAAATGACTACCCTACATATCCTACGCTACCCTACCCTACCTACCCTACACTACACTCACTACCCTACACTACCCTACCTACCCTACTTTACCTAACTTTTTTTTTTTAGAATTTTTCTCTCCGTAAAAACCATCATTGAACTTCAAGGAACATTTAAAAAAAAAAATCTGCCAAATCGGTCAAGCCGTTTTCATGTTATGTCGTGACAACGGAAAACGGGTTTCATTTTGTAGAAGATAGATAAAAAAAAATTAACAAAAAATATTCTTGCAATATTGTGTCAGTTATAATGGCGGCTCCACATTAGTGGCGTGAAGCTTCCTAAACAGGCGTGAACGTGAATGCCGTTTTCGCGGGGTACAGCACATTCACGCCTGTTCCGTGTTCAGAGTCGGTATTTTGTCATCCTCATTCACAGCTAGTTTACCCCGGACTACAAAAGGCATACTTTTCGAGGTTGGAAGATGTAAATCTTACTTAGGGCTTTATCACAATAGTGGATTGCGAGCGTCCATTATGCGGAGCGGTTGCGCAACGTATATGTTACGGGCGCGCAACGAACACACCGCGCAAGCGCAGCAAATTTGTTGCGGACGCGCAAATAGTAGCGTGCCATTATGTACTGTCTCGTAAAAACGCCGGCTCATTCCCCCCACCTACAAACACGCGTCGAAAACGTTACGAATTTGCCTCGCGTCCGTGACGTCTTCGTTGTGCAGACGCGGCGTGTTCGCGATACATTCGCTGCTTGAGTGGCCCGCTCCCTAGTCGCTCGCAAACCGCTAGTGTGATACGGCCCTCGGTTCGGCGTTGGTTCAGGGACTTGCAAAATAGACGAGGAAGATTAGACCTGGAAAAGCGCTTGCTTGGTAGTAGTCCGATGGTGGCAGAATGCTGCCACAGGTTATATCGAGCGTAGGCTGAGTTTTCCAATAGGGTCATACTTTTGTATATTTTTAAATTGCAATAAAGTAAGTTCTCTCTAACAGTAACCCAGTTTAATACCTTTTTTACTTTTCAGAAAATAAACAAAGTTACGGAAGAGGTGGAAGGATTATCCATGTCTCTTGTAGAACCAGAACAGAAATTACAGACAATAAAGCAAATTCAGGGAGATATGCCTTTGCTTGACCGATGCAACCAAGAAGTTAAAACATTCACCAAGGAGGTGTGATAGTTATATTTATTATATCTTTCGTATTTATTAAATTCAGACTAATAAGAGTTTTTTGTTAACATACTTACTCAAATTATTCAATGATTTTTTTTTTTATTTCAACAGTTTGACGCTATAAATGCTCAATGTTCTGAAGTTGAATCAGATATGACTTTGGAAGAAGCTACTGCTAAACAGGCGGAACTAAAACCTAAAATTGCCAGTTTGAAAGCAAAACTGAAGGAAGCTCAGAAGAAACTTAATGCACACAATAAAAAAACGCAGGAGTTGCGCGACAAGAAGAATAAAATTAAAGAAGAATGCCTCAATTTACAGAAGAAGGTAACAGTCTTATTACATACTTTAGTAATGTAGTAGGAACATGTCCTTTGATAATTTTTTTCTTCACACGGTCTTGATTCACTGACCCGTCAAAGCCCAAACCAAACCCTTGGGACCAGAAGCACTAATTTTGCGTAGAGGTTCTTTTTATGATGTATACAAAGAAAAAGAAAGGATTTTCCAAAATTAACACCCTAAGGGGATGAAACAAGGTCCAAGGTTTGTATGGAGAAACCTAATTTCATGTGGGTGTAGCTACTGGCAGAAGCTAGTAATACAGATAAATTAATTATTTAGGTATCTGTAATTGTCTGCCACAAAACAATTGTTTTTTTTTCTTTTTATACAATATTTTATAATAGAATTAAAAAACCCCGACTTCGCAGAGCATAGCTCAATATTAATTTGTCAAACCCACTAACACAACACTTGAATTTTGAAAGGTTCAAGCAATATACAACCTTCAAGAAACGAAAAAACAACAAGAGTTGAATGGTGAGAAGTTTGTTGAAGAACTTGCCCAGCTGAAAGAGGGGGTAGCACCTTTGAAGGATGCACTCAAAGAGAAAGAAGATGCTAAAGCTGAAGTTGTAAAGGAGAACAGGTAAGACAGTGATAAAATAGCGTTATGTATGTTATTTATTAATATTAGGTACAGCACATTTTGAATTTATAAGTACCCTAGCGAAATTCACAGCTTTTCTATAATATGTCTGTAAAAAAAGCTAATCCTTCCTCTACTAGTGGCTATTGCTGAAAACTGCATTAATAAATTACGTCAAGTAGTTTTTTATGTTTATCACGGACAGATGCAATTGGGCAAATTTGGCCCTAAAACGTCCACCAGTCTCCACTTAGTTTCTCAGCACCAAGTGAAATGACGCAACAAGCTCCCCAAAAAGACACCAGGGTACCTAGTGCGAGTTGTATATAAAATAGTATCAAACTCTTACATAAATTATGTGTTTCACAGGGCTAAAATAGAAACTAAAAATGGTGAGATAATGAAAGTAACTTTAGCTTTTGACAAAGTGAAGTCAATCGATATCGATATTAGACAACATCTAGAAAGAAACATTCCACTTGAAAAGCAAAAGAAAGAGGAAGCCATAAAGAAACTGGAGGACAAACTGAAACAGATTCAGACTGATAGACAGACCACTACAAAGAGGATTGAGACCTTGAAGGATAGTATTGCTAAGGAACAGGTAGGAATACAATATAATATCAACTTTTTTCTGATGTACCCTAACATCATTTTTATTTTCATATACATATTATTGTTTTTTACCCCGGAAGTCACAACACAAGAAACACTAAACCCAATTGGGCTAGTGTTGCTTGTGTTGTGAACGCGTTTACGTACTCATTCATACAACGCTATCTTTTCTATTTAAATCTATAACACCTTTCTGTTACTGATGATGTTGGACATCGGATCATTGCTTCTACAGATTGCAAACATATAGTTTGTCCTCTTTATTATAAGTTAACAACTTCGGTGCCAAAAGCCAAGCATAAAATTCGTACAGTAATTGAAAAAACTCACTGGTCGAGTTATAACAACGACTCGGCAGACAGGTTATGGGCGCGGAAAGAATTTATTGTACGCCCTTGGAGCCGAAAGTGTTAAAATTTAGGATGATGATAATAATGACACGCAACGTTTTCAGATTTACAAACGCGAATTAGACGACAATTTAAGACTAAGAGACGTTCAGAAGGAAACTACAGAATGTGAGAAAGAGGAGTCTGAGATCAAAGAAAAGTTGAGCACAATCAACAGAGATGTTCTGAACGAGAAGAGTGCTTTGTCAACGCAATACAATGAGCTTTGCAGCGAAAAGTCTAAGACTGAGGGTATTCTAAATGAACTGCAGGTAATTCATAAAGATGCGCTGCTATTTCGGCGAAAGTATACATTTTAAGTCATTCAATCCGCATATCAGGGCAAATGATTAAGGCCCGATGCTTGTCAGGGTTGTAGAATACATGAGAGTTACCACAACCCTGAAACGAAAAGGGCTGAAAAAGACTGAAAGAATATGGATGGGTTTTAATCAGTAAAAGTCTGACACTCTCACCCAGTCATTTTAATAATTTCGCACCCAAAAAAGGGTAAATAGTACTGTCATAAAAGTAAAACCTATGCATGATGAAAAAAAATAGGGATCATGCTCTTGAGTTATTCTTCAATCCATGTCACGCAAAAAGTTATTTTTACTATATAACTCAAAGATAAAATAGAGTTTCTACTTTGTTAGTCGGATGGTAACAGCATTCTTCTTCGCCATTTTTTGAGCTTTTCCAGAAAACTAGTTAAAAAAGCAGTTCAATACCCTTTTTTAATTTTTATGAAATATTACAGAAAACGCTTTCGAAAAACAAATCGGATCTCAAAACTGCCCTAGCTAAAGATACTGAAAAGAAATACAGAGAGAAATTCTTTGAACTGGAAGTGACAAGAATGCTAGACAAGGATTTAAAGGATTATTTGGTAAATCTAGAAAAATGTCTTATGGAATTCCACAAAAAGAAAATGGAGGCCATAAATCTAATTATAAAGTAAGTTTAAATTAAATGTAATCAGCCTAGATAATCTTCCCACTGCTGGGAGTCAGCCCCCCTCTCTAGGAAAGGGTATGAGTCGTAAACCATCACGCGGGCTGGGTGTAGCACGTCTTCGATTTTCTGGGTCCGGGACATGCCGGTTTCCTCATGATGTTTTCCTTCCCTTTTTTGAGAGCAATGGTGATGGAATAAATTACTCAGTGTAAACCACCTTCTATGTTTAAAACTACCGAACTACTCGGTGACCCACCGAGTAACGGCCCCGGATTGTGACCACCACTCTTAATTTCAAATTAAATAAACACTCGTTAATAACATTATTGGAGAATACGTTTTTTTTTTTGTTTTTGTTAGAAGTTAATAATCTTTTTTGTGTTTACTTAGATAAGTTAATTAATTCCATATCTCATATTTATTTCTTCATTTACAGAGAACTTTGGAGCAAAATCTATAGCGGTAACGACATAGATTACATAGCAATTAAAGCTGAAGGTAGTTTGGCGATTGAATCAGAACGTCGTAAATACGAATACAGGTAAAACTGATTATCCTTTTTATATTAACTGACTTTGAAAACATTCACAAATATCTACTATAGGAACATAATAATGAATTATATTTACTGTAAGCAAAATTTTTAAAAAGAAACCAAAACACTCATCAGTTTCACACTTCGTATGAAACAGATTTTTTTAATGACAAATTGTTAGAAAATTTTAAACTCAGCCTGTATGTAATAAAATTGTTTTTTGTTTGATGTTTTATTGAACTATACGTTTTATTTCAGGGTGGTCCAATGTAAGAATGGTGTTGAAATCGACATGCGAAATAGGTGTAGTGCTGGTCAAAAGGTGTTGGCTTGCCTTATCATAAGACTGGCTCTCGCTGAAACATTCAGTGCCAGGTTAGTGTAAAAACTTTGTAAATAAAAGCCAAAATCAGACTGATAGGCAACTTGCATAGTTCTTAGAGGCTAGGGAGTTACCTGACGAGTAGCGAAGTAACCTTTCTTTCAATAAATTTTCTGAAACGTTCGTAATCGGTCGCACGGTGCGCTGTCTTCACGTGTCACCTAGCCATCTGCACCAGCGATGGTCAATTCAGAGATGTTTTAACAATCGAAAGAATCGGATTCGTTAAAATAAACCATCGAGATGTTTTTCGATTGTTTCCGGGTTAACGGAATTGACCGCCAGTTTTCGATTGTTCGAATCAGTCACTCTCACTCACCGAGTCGCGGTCATCGGGGTGGGACTCGCAATAACAAATCTGACTCGAGTTGAAGTCAAAACAATCGAGAACCATAGAGATGTTCGAACAATCGAATCACGCCATCGCGCATTGCTAATCTGCGCTAAGTAAGCTTCCGGTCTCTGTGGCATTAAGTATTCTTTTTCAAATGTGATTTTTTACTACTAATATTCACTCATCAATACCAAATCTTTCAGATTCGGAGTTCTAGCCCTAGACGAGCCCACGACAAATCTAGACCAAGATAATATTAAGAGCCTTTGTATGGCTCTCGGAGAGATCGTACAAGACCGAATGATACAGAAGAACTTCATGTTCATCATCATCACACACGACCGAGAGTTCATCGAGTCCTTGGGACAAATTGATAAGGTCACACACTTCTACGAGGTGTCCCGGAATGATGAAGGAAAGTCGAGAATTAAAAGAGTTAAGTTTACATAGATAGTATACTTATTATTGATAAGAGTAATATTGTAATCATTCCTAAGTTTCGCTAGTTGCTAAGAGGCCGTGCCTTAATTTCTTTTATACGATTAATCACTATTTTTTTTATAAGGAGATTAAAAGTCCTTTTCTTAATACGCCTTTTATTTTTTTATATTATTTTAATAAATTATACATTATTTACATATTAATGTTATAAATAATTTTAATTGACTGCCACCCCTGTTATGAAATTCAGGGGTTCACACACAGCATTTTGGTCAACATGTAAAATATTACTCTCTTGTAAAACAGTCAAAGTCACGCCCAATAATTCTGCTACTTGCGTCGAAGGAAACGATTGCGCTAGACATTTGGCAATGTATGGCACCAAGTCTTCAGTAAAGCATACACATAGAGAAATAAAGTTTTGTTTCTCAGTATCAGTGAAGCTTTGTTGCTCTCTGTAGTAGAATGCTAACAAAACCTGGACAGCTTTGTTGAAAGAGTCTCTAAAAGCGTTGTACACTTCCTTCACAATATTCAAAGGCGCCGTAACTCTCATGGAATTCAAAACTGTTAGCATTCCATTGCAGTACTCAGCTAGAGGATAATAATCCAGCAAGTTTTCTGGTGGTCCTGCGGATATACTTTCGTTAATCGGGCGCGGTACATTTTTCAAGCTCGGTACTTTATACGACCGCATCTGATTCTCAAATTGACTGTCTGCCTTGTCTAGTCCGCTGTGGAACTGTGTAAGTATGTTGTTGCGGAATAACGGAGTGAGAACACATCTCATGTCTGCTCCAACTCTTCCGAATGAGAGGCAGAGATACATGCATTGATTAAGAAGGGACTCGAAGCTGGCTTCGTCTTCCTTTGGCAAGTCTTGGTTCAATACTTGCGCCAATATTTCCACCTGCGAAATAAAGATTGAATCAAATATAATTATAATAAAACGAATACGTTACAAAAAAAAAAGTAAAGAAAAAATTATCGTCATACCTTTAATTTCAACCAACAGGATAAGGCACTAGTACCACTCAATTCATTATCTTTTATTTTTGACTCTTGAGAGTCTGACAGAAATATAGATTTGTGCTGAGTCAACACATTGAATAGATGTATTCTATGCAGTTCCACAATTCTTCTCAATAACCTCTCTGGTGCTGGAACATCATTAAAGACACTAATTAGCTTATTGCTAAAGCATTGTCTTAACAGAATGTCATCATCGCGCGAATACGCGATATTTGAGTTTGGCGTAACCTATGTGGTGACGCGTTTCGGGGTTGCCTTACAAATGAATACGACAATTGCTTTGGTGCTTTTTGTTAGTAGTGCACACATTTGAAAATTTAACTATCAAACACACTAACATGACGATCGCGTATTCGCGCGATGATAACTTTCTAATTATAGCCTTTTTTACATAGCATGGGTTGGGTGACAGCAGGATGAAAGTATGCATCTTTAAGATGAGAGAAAAGGATAGATAGCTTCATTGTATGAATCTGACAGTTGTCACCGAAACCATCCTATAAAAATTTTTGTATAATTAAATATACCTTCTGTATTCTTGGCATCTTCCAAAGCTTTTTCAAACCAGGCATTTCTGGCTTTTAGAAAGTGCACATGTAAGCCATCAGCAGTGGCCGTGTTACTTGACTTGAGGCTACCAACATACACACTGCCTTCATCATCATCTGTGGATCTGTAAACTGTATTTGCTCTGCGGAGATAACCTAGAATCTAAAATAAAACATATTGTTACGTACGGAGATAATCGAATGCAGATTTACAGGTAGCAATAACAAATTTTCAACACAACAAAAGCCAATTACAGTGATTGGCTTTATTGTCGTATCGCACTACCATCTGTTTAACTATAGCAAGGGTCGTTAGAAAACATTGCTTATCGCAGTTCGAGTTCGCACTGTACAGCTTGTCAAAAAGTAACGGAAATAAGTCTTCCGGCCAGGGAGCTCGTATTTAAATGCAGAGCCAGGAAAGTTCTAAAATGTAGTCGTATCGCGGATAATTATTATTACAAACATTTCATTTTCCAGAAGCCAAATTCGACTCTATTGTATAAACGGAAGGTACAAATTCCCTTGTCAACTAACTAATAACAATACGTTACTTGGCGCTATGGGCCTTAGTGAAATTTTCTCGAGCCAATGCGTTTTAACTATTTGATGATAGAAGATAAGTCTTCTTATTTTATGGTGTAACAATATCTAAGGAGCTGTACTGTCTGCCTGCTTTAAAAAAAATGACCCAGAAAAATTAATTTTAAAACGACATGTTGCAACAACCCTAAATTAATTAGTATTAAAAGTAGAAGAATTATAGATCTTGATTTATTTTTTTACACTCACTTGCAAACACTGAGGCAGTGGCAAATCATACCGCAGTTGATTGAACAGGTGGTAGAGAGTTTCAAACCATAGTGTCATTATTTCTGAAGTAGTGTTCTGAAAAATAATAAAGCTAATCTTATAGTCATAATAAATGTTACTGTCACAGTGTAAAACATAATATTGTGATTTTATACCTGTACTATGGGTATTTCTGAATATCTTTTGGAGAGGTTACGAACGAATGTAAAAATGTCTAGAGCACTCTCATAGTCCTCAGCATTCAATGCCTCTCTCATTAAAGATGGAAGCTCCAGTAACTCAAGCAACTTGTCACTCTGGTTGCGGATGGTAGTGTAGCGACTGAAAATTATTTTGTAATGGTTATAATGGTACATGGATACAGTAGGGAGCTGTGTATTTACTTCAATAGATTCTCTTCATAAAGTATTAAACAAAGATGACTTTGAGCTCAAGTTGCATATTATCCGGCAAGCGTAAAGCTTGTCATATTATGTGTTGTCATTTTCATCAATCATTGTGGTTTCTATTTTCCTGAGTAATCTCTCAGCTATGGTCCAAACCATAAGGACAATTAAATGGTGAATAGATTACAAACCTAGAATAACTTGCTAAAAAAAATAATACAAATCTATAGGCTTTTAAAACTTATGATAGCAAGAAACCAGATGATGATGATAGCAAGAAACCCTAATGAGACAAATAAAAATAAATGGATATGCAGGACTGTGGATGTCCACCCATTTTTGTATATTCAAAGCTTGTAATTTTTTGGTTAATTTTTAATTCAAAAATGTAGCTGTGATGAAAATATATGAAACTGAACAAAAAGAAAAAAAGTGAATATTATGTAGGCAAAAACTGTTTTCTAACTGGTCAAACCATAAGCAAACACTCATGAAAATTAAAAGACAAAAATTATGTGGACAAATGTTCTTATGTTAAGAATTTATGTTTTACCTCTTCTCCTTGACAATATTCCCAGCAATTTGTGAGAATTTATCACATTCTTGTAAGAAAATAGGTGTATTATCCAAGAAGGAAGAAAGTGAGTCTTTGGACTTAGCTAAATCATTTATGATAGTGTGTGAAATCTCTGCAGTCTCAACAAATGTCTTGTAGTTGGCAAATGCTAGCTCTTGTGTCTGCTCTGTCAGCTGTTTCATCTCCTCCGTTAGTCTCTCTGGCTCTTTCCGAATATATTCCCAGTTCTGGGATCCCAGTTTTTTAATGTAGTCAGTAATATCACTGAAATGTTCTGCATTTTCTGAAATGTATTGTTAAGGTTTCATTACTTCCACTTCCATTAAAGACCCAAGGAATATTTATAAGCAAGAGATATGTAACATCTTCAAAACATAACAACTAAAGAGATAACTCTTGATGTAAAGCTTATTTTTTAAGGAATCACAGTATTTGGAGTAAGGATTAACAGTATCTAGAAATCCGAAACCTTACTATTAGGGCCTGTTTCACAATGTCTGAGTAGGCACTACTCACTGAATAAATTCAAAAATGTGACAGATTTTGTATGAAATTATCTGTCAAGTAAGATACTCGAAACTTAATCATAGGTGGTGAAATAGGCCCTTAAAGTAACACTAAATACTATAGAAGTCGAGAATAGTATTCAAACGAGTTGTTATTGAGGCCTGTTTACCTTCAGTTGAATCTGGAAATAGAAGCTGACAAAGTTCTTTTAGCTCTTGAGCCATTTTCACCACATCAGAAGCTTTATTTACAAAAGGAATGAAATTCCTGGTACAAGAATTTATTGTGATGATAATACACCTCCACGAAATCAACTCCGTTGACTGTCAGTGTCAAGTCAACACAAAAGCAATTTTTTTATTTACACCTATAGGATGGCTGTAGTCTTTAACTACATTGCCTAGTCATTTTAATGCTATCTTCTGTGAAGTCTTCAGTAGTGACAATAGAATACGGATGAAATTTTTTATTTTATAGATTGTTGCCCAGTTGTGTACTCACGTTGAATTTGACTCGAAAAAATCCCAAAAACTCCGTTAAACTGGGAACTTACTTGAATGACACTCGCTAATCGATTTGAAACTGAAAAAAATCCAAAATTGGGTCTATGATATTGATCAAGTCTGAAAATTGCATTATCGGCAAGCATGTGAATAAGGATATGAATAAAAATATTTTATTTGTGCCACGTACCGGAAGACGCAGCAAGACAAGGTGGACCGAAGACCTGGCGAGGGTCGCGGGAATCCGATGGATGCGAGGCGCACAAGACCGGTCGCTGTGGCGACGGCGACGCTGAGGGAAGGCCTATGTCCAGCATTGGACGTCTTTCGGCTGAGATGATGATGATTTGTTCGATACAAAGGGGGAATTGATATAGGTGGATTCAAGGGGAGTGATAATCACACAATCATAATTCCCAACTATATAAAAATCAAACTGATGATTTGGGGAACTCTGAATCATCTGAAGTCCCTCAAAGCTGAAAGCATAATTATTTTTTTAAGTTTCAACAACTATATTAGCCGTTTAGCTTCCAAACATCCTATTGTATTTTTAATAATTAATCATCGGGATACATGAATAATATAACACGTGAATTTTGGGCATTTTATTTACTCAAGACTTTTAACAGGTTCGTCGGAGCGCGCGACCGACGAGCGTTTACTGCGTTTGTTTGTCTATGGTGTGGTTGGAATAGAAATGGAAGATAGCCATTTGTCTGATAACCAAACATTAGAAAATATTGGCATAACGAGTGTAATTTTGGACTAAAAACAGTCAATCTATAAATATTAAACAATATCCAGGTAAGTACTTTCCAAAAAACTGTAATGACTTTGGTTATATTATTGTTTTCATCGATGATGAACTATCGATAAGTTCTATGATTGCGTCACGTAAACGTATAGATATGTAAAACAGCTATGATTATCGTACTGAACGTGATATTTCTCGCTCTCCAAGTACTCATTTTCACTTTTTCATTAAATAATTAGAGGTATAATGATTATTGCAACTAACCTTCTACTTTGACAGGATAACCTAACCGTTTTTTTTACATCTTTACTCCCAAGTTGACACCATTTTTGTTTCGGCTTTCAGCCTTTATTATTAGAACGACTTCTACAGTAATGAATATTTTATTTCGAACGCTTGGTCTTTTCGTATAACACTTAATTTGTAACTGCATAAAATGTAACTAGATGATAAGGTTATGTTGATGTTTTGATTCAAGGATGTTTTATGATGTATCGAGAATTAATGACAGGAATGTAATCCGTATTGTGCCTTTATCAGTTTGATCGTGGTTTTTTATGAGTTTTATATTCTTTTTATGAGTAGTTATTGCATAATTATCCAAATGAATACTTTTAATGAATCCTAATAACTTAACCTTATTAACACCAAGTCAACTTATTATCTGGAAGTACTTACTGTACCCATGTAAGTGGGACAAAAGACTTTGAATACTGGTTTATGTGGAATATACCTAAACCAGACAACTAATGAAGTCTATACACACTACATTGTGGTAACTCACTGGTAGGATAACATTTTATGGAGAAAATCTAGGTTTGTCCTTAGTACCTATGAATAGAAAGTTTTATTTTCAAAAGGTTTGCCAACATTTGGTATGGCAGGGTAATTTAGTTCAATCAGATTTACTGTAATATATCAACTGCTTTGGACCCAAAAAAAGTACAAGTTATAAATATAAATAATACCCAGTCTATATTGGAAACATAACAATGTTTTTGAATTAGTTCAGTATAGAAACTCACTAAAAAGTTATACTGAAGTACAAAGCATCCCAAAGTTTAATTTCTACATGTTGTGATGTCAAAGCTATCAAATTAATGAAATTGGGTGGGGTGAGGTCATCATCATCACTGATGATTTCCCATATAAAATAAAAGATGTATTAATATACGGTCACCATTACTTTTTGTCTTAGGCCTGTTGTACAGGGCTATTTATGCCATGAGGAGGCACAGTTAATAAAACGGACCGTGTCCAATAGGGGCCATAGACTGCAATACAATACTGTTGAAACACGGCGGCGGTGCCGTCCCGTAGCGCCGCCATGCGGCCGTGCATGTCAACAAGCTCCTTAAGTGATCCATAAAACACTAGTGATTCACAAACAAATCCTACCACAGTAAATTAACAATGGCTACGCACGGGGAAAAACGTGCCGTGTACAAGAAGCCTTATACAAATGGCCTATGGTTTTTAAAATGAACATGGACAAAACCAATGGTAGAGGGGGCCGAAAGATTTAATCGGATATATCGTTTGAAGGCCTCCCACAAGGTGGACTGATGATTTGGTGAGGATCCCGGGATAGGAACGATCATTGTTGTGGCGCTTAGGGGAGTTCTATGTGTAGCAGTAGACGTCTTCCGCCTGAACAAAATCCTTATAATTTTTCAGGATTAAATGAAATGGATTTTGATTCAAATGGAACTAATTTAAAGTATATTCTATCAAATGAATAAAATATTTTTCCAATTCGGTTTTCCAATGATGGAATCAAAAACTACTGGTTGACTGCGATCCCTGCTGATGGTAAGCAGTGACGCAATCGTAGATGGTGAGGCGCACTATTTATTAAGAGCAGGTTATCCGACGGGAAGACTGCAGCAGGCAAATTGGTCCAGTCCGATGTACGCGTTATAGATGACGAAGCCAAACGCTTAGTCTGAAGTTCTGACTGTAGAGATTTCAACAACGTAAAGGTGGACACTCGCCGTACGACGGTTTGTCCGATGGTAGAATCGGGATGGTGGAATCGAGTCATATAATTCCCGCGCACACTACCCGAAATGTATCCTGTAAAATACCGAAATGCTGGCTACCCTACCCCTGTGCTCAAGGCTTTGAAGATTGGACTTAACCAAATCTGTATTTCCAATTAGCCTCTTCGCACGTCTTTGCACTGAGACCAAAGTTGCCAGGTGGCATTTTGCAGCTGCAGCCCATATGTGGCTGCAGTATTCCACACACGATTGGACCTGTGCTTTGAATAACATGAGAAGTTGTCCTGGTGTGAATTACCTACTGCCAAATTAGCAACCTCTTAATAATCTGGTGCGACTCACCATCAATGATTGCATCACTGCTTACCATCAGGTGGGATCGCAGTCAAGCACTAGTTTATAACAAAAAAAAACAACCTCGCTTTAATTTTTTAAGTTAATTAAAACAAGTAGAAGAATAATTTTTTTACAAGCAAAAATATTGTATCTTTGCTATAGTTCTGAAAATTCTGTGATAATCACTGTACCTTCAATGGGTAATCTCCAACTTGTTTCTGTGTTGTAATAAAAATTGTGCTACCATTTACATTAAGAGCTTTGTCCTCGACTTCGTTAGCATGATTGCAGAAAACTAAAATGCTTCACTTAGGGCCATAACACACTAGCGGTTTGCGGGCGGCTGCGGGGCGAAGCAGGCGAGTAGTGAATGCGTCGCGAACACGCCGCGACTGCACAGCGAAGACGTCGTGGACGCGTGGTGAATTCGAAACGTTATCGTCGCTAGTGTGTGTTCGAGACAGTACAAAATTTGGCGGTCTCGTTGCGCGTCCGCAACTAATTCGCTGCGCTTGCGCGGCGTGTTCGTTGCGCACCCGCTCCGCTTTGAGGATGCTCGCAATCCGCTAGTTTGATAAAGCCCTTAGATGAGAGTACAGTCATACTATTAAAAAATATATCACTGCTTCCATCTAAAATAAAGTATTGAATAAAGTTCTTGTAACTTTATGAAATAAAATATTTAGTTCAATTGCTTATATAATGCGTTTACATTTACCTACATGCCCGATTCGGATATCACTTTATAAACAAGAACATGCTTGTGTTAGGTATAACTTGATTACTTTTTAATATGTCCACTCTTGGTTAGAGGACAAATGCGCTATGCATTCCTCTTTGCTCCCTTGGGAGCGCAAAGTTGCGATCAGAATTCTTGACTTACTTCATTGTTTCGTTGAAAGTCTCGCCCCTGATTTCTGTTTTAAGCATTTGAAGTTGAATATTTCTCGAACTCTACTTTAGCTTGAAAACCTGTCAAAGGTTTGAGACGTGCTTAACTCAAAATTCTCAATTCAGAAACTCGCCCTCAGTCTCACGTGTGTAGGTGTGACGCTCTCTGTCAGCCAACAACCGCGCTTTGCATTCCTCGATACTTTCTTGGGAGCGCAAAGGCACTGTCAGAAAAAACTATGTGCCTTTGTGAATTTCGGCGTGACTTTCTTTCTGTGAAAGCGCGAGAGATGGTGCTCTCGATCAGCCAATAACCGAGCTTCACTTTCCTCAAACTCTCATGAGATGTAGAAAACGTCGTAAGAAAACACTGTATACTAAGTCGAAATTCTCGCTCGGGGGTAACGTTTCTGATGTCTCACTTCACGATCTAGCTAAGATAGTCATTATAGCATTGCCTATATTCCAATAAAGGTCCCGGCTAGTTCAATCGTATCTAAGACGTACCCCGTAGTTTCAAATCCTGTTTCCGCAAAAATAAAAGGTAGTCGTTGTAATATCAGTCTTGCCAATCTTCAAGAAAACAACGTCAGCGACGAAATCCAAATCGGTATTCGCTAAACTGTGAGAAGCTATTCTCGAAGAAAACAGCTTTGCGGCAGCGCTGTGCGCAAGGCTGTTTTCTTAGGGAATAGCACTCCAGCTATTTGTCAGTAAAATTATTCTCAAAACGGTGAAGCTGTTTTGGACACGATTTTTTTTTAATTGCGTTCTTTTATAGGTTTCGAATTTACTTCCATAATTATGCATTTAGTGAAAGAAAGTAATTACAAAAGACTCGTCAATTTTATATATTCATGTCAAAATTGTAGGTGGCCCCTGGATTTTAGAAGCTGTCAATGGAATGAAATCAGGAACTTATAATGGATGGGGAACCCGAAGACTTCAACCTCCAATGGGAGGAAGAAGTTGAAGTGAAGGTAAACATAAAAAGGTTTTATTTTCAGCCCCTTATACTAATTACTAAACATTATAACTTTAAACAACCCTGCAAGACTGTATGACTAACATCATAAACAACAATTATTGGACTTTTTACAACAAGTACTCTATCTACCAAAAACAAACTTTCAAGATTTTGTTATTCTAACACATTTCAACTCTGTATTTTGCTGTACTATCGTGTACTGTACTACATTTCATTTAAATATTTTTATTATTGTATGAAAAAATTGTTCTAAAATTATTATTTTTTAAGTTAGGTATAGAACTAAAGTTGTTGTTTATGATAATAGTAACACAGTCCTGAGAGGTTGGCCAGTGTTTTACAAATAACCCTGTATATTATATATTGTTGATGATATATTTTCTTTTTTCATACTATTACTATCAATCTAATTTTTTCTTGTGTTGGTCTTAACCCTATTTTGGTTCTTATAATTGTTTTTTCTTTTGAGTAGTTTGTCATTTTCTTTAATTTTCTTCTTACATTTTCTTTTTATTTTCTTCTCCACTGAAGAAAATGTTTGCTTTCCAGCACAGTCCAGGTGGCGTAGTTGAGACTGAAGAAGAGATGTCAGGGCTAGAAAATGTGCAGCATACAGGATATGCCAGCATGGTGAGACCACATACTTTGGGCATTCAATCTATTTGTTTTTTATGTATTTGTTGTAACTTGTTAATTAGTTTTTTTTGTGTGTGGATATTTAAAATAAATCAATATTTTGATTTATTTTGTAACCCTAAGCATGGCATTTCATTCCCCTTTGTAACCACTTTGCAGCAACCTACTGTGGTTATGAATGGCACATAATAATGTTGATATGCAGAATTGTACAAATTGCTCAGGGTAAAGCAATGTCGGTTTTTTATATGGTATGTTTAACAAAATACTCATTCACTTGTATTAATATTTTCTAATAAGGTTTCCATTCACCATGTTCAGATGAAGGTCGAGAATCCATTGTACACACAGACTGCCGAAGAGATGATGAGCACGGACCAAATGGCTGCAGAGAACTTAATGTTTCTATCTCAAGATGTAGTGAACTACACTGAGACAGCCGAGCTTGCCGATGACCCCAGTGTGGAGTGTGTCACGGAAGAGGTCATTACAGACGATTGGGTGATTCCTGGTGGGCAGGAAAGGTACCAGTAAGATCATTCAGATATTTTATTGCCTAGATTTTAAGTTAAAAATATAGTTAGGTCACAACATTCGAGATCTAATTAAATTAGTAATTCTTGGGTTTTACAAAACTAGTTAATATAATAATTAAACTATAATATAATATCAAAACTTTTAAAGTTTGTTGTGTAGAAGTCACATAATTTAGTGTTAGAATATGCAATGTTTCTATTTGCGTGAGTATTATCAAATTACAATTAATTTTATTTTTCATTCCAGAGTCGAAGTTCCTATGGAACATTTGAATAACGCCGAAGTAGTGCCGAAAGAAGAAAACGACCTAGATGTGCCTTTACCGACAGACCAAGTAAGTTGTGCTACACTTACTCTTGAAGAGTCTGACGTCGAGACATTCCATCAGCAATAACACACACATACACATAAATGACGACTTGTGGGTCGCTCATAGAATGTCACTTCTCGGGAACCCCGTTCTGGTTGACAGTCAAAACTATATTTTATTTCTATAATTCTCTCCACTCTCCAATTACCACCGCATAAATCGATCTTACTATATCTGCGTGCAGGGTTGTATGAAACTTAAGTGCATAACTCACTTCACCTTCCACAGGATGAATACACAGCGATGCGTCCGTGGCCGTGCGACTTTTGTTCACGGCGGTTCCGTAAGAAGGCGGCTCTCATGAACCACATGGTGGCCCATCAGAACGACCGGCCGCACGCGTGTAACTTGTGCGGCGTGCGTTACGTGCGGAAATGTGATCTAATGAACCATCTCAAGGTTCATGCCTTTGTGCCTGACAACCCTGATTCTATAGACTATGGTAAGTGCGCTTGTCTAACGAAACTAGTTTTCATGGTCAAAACGGAAATCGAAATTCAGTTTAGTCTCAGTTTTGGTTGAAACCGAAAACAATACCTATAAGGTCATCTAAGGCTTTAATCAGTTTTTTTTTTTTTAATACAAACTCATTATATTAATCATTCAACATATTAAATAAACAAAAGTATTGTAATATTAGCATTAACATCAATGTTATTCCAACTGAAAACATTTAAATTGTAACTTAACTAACTTTTATTGTTAGTTTACTACTTCTGCATTATTCTTATATTAAAGTAATGAAATTGTTGTTTTAAATTACATTAACTCACAGCTCAGTAAACCAAACGCGTCACGAGACCTCTCGAATTCTGTTTCGGTTTCGGCCATAGTTTTGGCTAAATTCGCAACCGACCGAAATAAGTTTTTTTCTATTGCCGAAACTAAGCAGAAACCGAAAGATAATTAAGTTATAGTTAATTATTGTAGTTTTTCGAACAATATCGAAATGCAAATGTATTTACAAATAGTGGTTGGGGCGTTACAAATAACATTTTTTTTTAATTGTTACAGAGGAAGTTTTAGACAATAACCAAATTGTAAAACCAAAGAAGAAACGAGGTCGACGGAAAAAGAATCCTGAACCTGTGGAGGAGGTAAGTTGTAATCATATTTGAGACCTACTAAAGATAGTGTTTTTCAATTCACTTATTTGAAAACCGACTCCTTTCTCACAACTTTTATGTACGCAATATATAATATACTAGCTTCCGCCCGCGGCTTCGCTCCCGTCAAATGACTACCCTACATATCCTACTCTACCCTACCCTACCTTCCCTACACTAACCTACCTACCCTACACTACACTACCCTACACTACACTACCCTACACTACCCTACACTACCCTACACTACCCTACACTACCCTACACTACCCTACACTACCCTACACTACCCTACACTACCCTACACTACCCTACACTACCCTACACTACCCTACACTACCCTACACTACCCTACACTACCCTACCTACCCTACTTTACCTAACTTTTTTTTTTTTAGAATTTTTCTCTCCATAAGAACCATCATTGAACTTCAAGGAACATTTTAAAAAAAGAATCAGCCAAATCGGTCAAGCCGTTTTCATGTGATGTCGTGACAACGAAAAACGGGTTTCATTTTTATATATATAGTATACTACATATGTCGCACAAGTGCGGAAAAATGCCTCGACTAGACCCATTGTCTATTCAATATATAGTAACATCAGGTTAGTCGCTAGGCTGTCACCACATTGGTCAGATTCCGGGCTGCCGCACGAATATCAATCTTATTGGCTCAGTAAGAATCCACGAACTATTTCCCACAATAATCTATTTATAGTGTCTATGTATTATGTACCTATAATAAAAAGTGCTTCAACATAATTACTACCATTTTTTTTCTTGTCATTTTGTAAGGGCCGGCGCCCAGTGCCGTCATAGCACGGCATGTCATAGCATAGCATTTTATTACTAATCAAGTTATTTTGAATCTTATTACAATGATTTTAGAGTTCATGTTACTTTATTTCGATACCACGATGCTGTGGCATGACGCGGCATGCTATGGCATGACACGGCATGTTATGGGATGACACGGCATGCTATGGCATGACACGGCATGCTATGGCATGACACGGCATGCTAAAGGACAACGCCAGCCAATAAGACTAATCAAGTTATTTTGAATTTTATTTCGATAAGTTTAGAGTTCATGTTACTTTATTTCGATACCACAATACTGCGACGTGCCGCGGGATGCTGTGGCATGATGCGGCATGCAATGGCATGACACGGCATGCTAAAGCACAACCTGCCATGCCACAGCATGCCGCAGCTCAATCTACTGTGCTATGCTATGCCATGCCAGCAGTGGGCGCCGGCCTTAATTCACTTTCACTTTTGGATTTCGGAACAAAATATGTAGAATAGAATATCATTTATTGGATGGATATCTCCTTTGCATAGCAGAAAGTAGGCTGAGGCTAAATAATTGAGGTTTGTTCCCAGAACGGCATGTGGGAGAACATGACGTCGGCGCGCACGCAGCAGTGGTCGCGGCGCGCGCGCTCGCCGGCGCGGCCGCCCGCCACCCCGCCGCCGCCCTCGCCGCCGCGCGCGCCCTCGCCGCCGCCGCCGCCCAGCGACCCCTCGCGCCCCTTCGTGTGCCGCCACTGCGGCGTCGGCTTCGCCAGGGAGAAGGCGCTGCAGTCACATGCCAGGGTAAGCGCTTGTGTCTGAACATGACGTCGCCGCCGCGCGCGCCCTCGCCGCCGCCGCCGCCCAGCGACCCCTCGCGCCCCTTCGTGTGCCGCCACTGCGGCGTCGGCTTCGCCAGGGAGAAGGCGCTGCAGTCACATGCCAGGGTAAGCGCTTGTGTCTGAACATGACGTCGCCGCCGCGCGCGCCCTCGCCGCCGCCGCCGCCCAGCGACCCCTCGCGCCCCTTCGTGTGCCGCCACTGCGGCGTCGGCTTCGCCAGGGAGAAGGCGCTGCAGTCACATGCCAGGGTAAGCGCTTGTGTCTGAACATGACGTCGCCGCCGCGCGCGCCCTCGCCGCCGCCGCCGCCCAGCGACCCCTCGCGCCCCTTCGTGTGCCGCCACTGCGGCGTCGGCTTCGCCAGGGAGAAGGCGCTGCAGTCACATGCCAGGGTAAGCGCTTGTGTCTGAACATGACGTCGCCGCCGCGCGCGCCCTCGCCGCCGCCGCCGCCCAGCGACCCCTCGCGCCCCTTCGTGTGCCGCCACTGCGGCGTCGGCTTCGCCAGGGAGAAGGCGCTGCAGTCACATGCCAGGGTAAGCGCTTGTGTCTGAACATGACGTCGCCGCCGCGCGCGCCCTCGCCGCCGCCGCCGCCCAGCGACCCCTCGCGCCCCTTCGTGTGCCGCCACTGCGGCGTCGGCTTCGCCAGGGAGAAGGCGCTGCAGTCACATGCCAGGGTAAGCGCTTGTGTCTGAACATGACGTCGCCGCCGCGCGCGCCCTCGCCGCCGCCGCCGCCCAGCGACCCCTCGCGCCCCTTCGTGTGCCGCCACTGCGGCGTCGGCTTCGCCAGGGAGAAGGCGCTGCAGTCACATGCCAGGGTAAGCGCTTGTGTCTGAACATGACGTCGCCGCCGCGCGCGCCCTCGCCGCCGCCGCCGCCCAGCGACCCCTCGCGCCCCTTCGTGTGCCGCCACTGCGGCGTCGCACATAGGGGTATTTTGCATTCCTAGCCGGGCGAAATTATTTGTGCGGCTTTTTCTGCTGTAAAGTAGGTAAGACTTACTAAAATGTACAGCCGACCAATCGGGAGGGTCCAACAAAGAGCTTTATGGGCTATATATGTTGATAATTTAAAAAAAGTGTTTTCATGATTTAGAAAAGGTTTAATTCTTTAAATAGTTACATCCAAAAATATAAAATAATCTAATTCGATGAGGAAGAATGCCAGGGTTCATCGTCACTTTCTCCAACTTCTTCTGTTCCACATTCCGAATCTGAATCATCTTCAGATTCTTGTGATGGTGGCAACAAAATAGCTATCGCTTCTTTGGATAAAGATTCCATTATTTTCTTTGGTTTTAGCCTCAGACTTGTGAGCAGTGGATCCGAGGATAGTAGAAGGCGATTCATTACATCTGCATTGCAATCTATTCTCGAGAACTTCCTCGCAAAATTATATCTATACATTCTGAAATGTTTATTCCTAGCTTCAGCAGCCTCTTCCGACAGTAGTCCGATAGGCAATAACGCCTTTTCCATGACTGTAGCACCATGCATCAAAATTTTGTGCATAGTTGGACTCATCGGATGCCAGTCGTAGAGGGAGACGTAGACGTTTGCTGTCTCCCAACAGTAGTAAGCAAATTTTTCAAGTCAACTTTATGGCCGCTTGAAATAATCGACGTTTTCATCAAAAGTGTGTAATTCTTGTTGTTGCATTTTATTGAACAGGTATTCTCTAGTCACAATTTTGTAGTTAGAGACCCCTGGTACCCCTAAAACAATAAAAAGAAAACACTTTAGGTATAATTTGCTTGAAAATAACGGTTAATAGTTTTTAGGTAACACCAATACAAACGCATACGTTTCGTCGAAAGTAGCATAAAGTAGCACTCAATTCGTAAAATATCTATAATATAACAGTTTTTGTCATACGTTACAATAAAAATCGTTAATCGGAAGTACTCGGAAGGATAACTATAATCACTTTGAAATTTAATATTCATGTAAAAACTGCTTAAAAAATCAAGATAGTTGTAAATGGATTTTGAACCTTACAAATACATGTAAACATTAGTAAATCTTAATAAATAAAACTGTTCTTACCTGTATTATGATGATCCATAGTCGTTTTGGTTAAAAAACTCACTATAAAAAAGCACTGAGGTCTCAAACGCAGTACGGTTTTAATGTAGCCAGTAACTGACGCGAACCCATGCGACAACGATTAAGTTCCAACTGGATTGCTAGCTACGGCGCTGGCGCTGGAGTCCCGAAAAAGGTAGTATTTTGTTCTGTAGCTACCTGACTCGTTGACTAGTATTCATTTTTGCTTTTATGTTGGAATTTGTTTTTTCAATTTCACCCGGCTAGAAATCCAAAATACCCGTATGTGCGTCGGCTTCGCCAGGGAGAAGGCGCTGCAGTCACATGCCAGGGTAAGCGCTTGTGTCTGAACATGACGTCGCCGCCGCGCGCGCCCTCGCCGCCGCCGCCGCCCAGCGACCCCTCGCGCCCCTTCGTGTGCCGCCACTGCGGCGTCGGCTTCGCCAGGGAGAAGGCGCTGCAGTCACATGCCAGGGTAAGCGCTTGTGTCTGAACATGACGTCGCCGCCGCGCGCGCCCTCGCCGCCGCCGCCGCCCAGCGACCCCTCGCGCCCCTTCGTGTGCCGCCACTGCGGCGTCGGCTTCGCCAGGGAGAAGGCGCTGCAGTCACATGCCAGGGTAAGCGCTTGTGTCTGAACATGACGTCGCCGCCGCGCGCGCCCTCGCCGCCGCCGCCGCCCAGCGACCCCTCGCGCCCCTTCGTGTGCCGCCACTGCGGCGTCGGCTTCGCCAGGGAGAAGGCGCTGCAGTCACATGCCAGGGTAAGCGCTTGTGTCTGAACATGACGTCGCCGCCGCGCGCGCCCTCGCCGCCGCCGCCGCCCAGCGACCCCTCGCGCCCCTTCGTGTGCCGCCACTGCGGCGTCGGCTTCGCCAGGGAGAAGGCGCTGCAGTCACATGCCAGGGTAAGCGCTTGTGTCTGAACATGACGTCGCCGCCGCGCGCGCCCTCGCCGCCGCCGCCGCCCAGCGACCCCTCGCGCCCCTTCGTGTGCCGCCACTGCGGCGTCGGCTTCGCCAGGGAGAAGGCGCTGCAGTCACATGCCAGGGTAAGCGCTTGTGTCTGAACATGACGTCGCCGCCGCGCGCGCCCTCGCCGCCGCCGCCGCCCAGCGACCCCTCGCGCCCCTTCGTGTGCCGCCACTGCGGCGTCGGCTTCGCCAGGGAGAAGGCGCTGCAGTCACATGCCAGGGTAAGCGCTTGTTTCTGATCATTCCTTTAGTTTCTTTTATATGTATGTATGTATGTTCAAATAAGTTGGCAAGAAATTCACGTAGTGGGGGTAATTTCGCACATGGTGCACAAAAAGCGAATGAGCGAACGGGATGTAACGCAGTGCGGAGGCAAAAGTCGACTAACGCACCAATCATAGACTACTATTATAATACTGCACCAATCGCGCGCCGGATCGGCGCTACCTCATACCCCGCATCCCACTTGACCACCAAATAGATCTTAAAAACGATTTCTGCGCAACTAACGGCTCTTGCCAAGTTACGTGCCGCCAGTTATAAGATATTTGTGTATATTTTTATGAGCCTTAGTTGCCTGATAATTCAATTCAATTTATTTGCACAAAATAAATAAAATGTGTGTGTTAGGTTCATGGTGGCGATTCCCCAGTGGAGTGCAGTTCGTGCGGCGAGCTGTGCTGGTCGCGCGAAGCCCTCGCGGCGCACATGTCGCAGCGCCACCCGCACCTGCCGCCGCGCGACCAGCCGCCCGACCCGCCCTACGAAGACTCCGACTCGGGTATACTATGCACTGATAATAACCAATACAGACTTGTTCACTTGAAAAACAGCGCAGTCTGTACTAATATCTTAAAAGAAATAACTTTCTGTACATATTTTTATGAAATTTTTATTTCTGTTTTGGATTCAAATGTAAAAGTAACAAAGTCTCGAAAGATTTCTTATTTCTAATTCCGTTTTCTGTGCAGGTGACGACATGGAGTTCCGCCTTTCTCCGCTGTCGCACGGAGCTAGCGAGCGCGCAGTGTACGATACGATGCGGGGGCCCGAGCTGTTCTGTCAGGACTGCGGCGTCGCCTTCCAGCGAGCCGACCTGCTGAGGAGACACGTCGCTGCGGCTCACAGGTACACATAACGTCTCTCCACTGTCTCAAAAATTTACGAGTCTGAGCTTTCCTGTCAGAATAAGGAAAATTCACTATATAGGCTGCTAATTGTCTAAAAAAAGGCTTCAATATTGTATTTTGTTTGACAGTTACAAGCGGCACGACAGTTCAAGCAGCACATGGGCGGAGCACACGTGCGACGTGTGCGGCGAGGGCTTCACGGACGCGCTGCAGCTGCTGGCGCACGCCGAGACGCACGCCGAGCGACACCGCACGCCGCACTCGCAGCCCAGGTAACTACAACAAGCGTGTGTTACATACACTCACACACAAGCAGCACATGGGCGGAGCACACGTGCGACGTGTGCGGCGAGGGCTTCACGGACGCGCTGCAGCTGCTGGCGCACGCCGAGACGCACGCCGAGCGACACCGCACGCCGCACTCGCAGCCCAGGTAACTACAACAAGCGTGTGTTACATACACTCACACACAAGCAGCACATGGGCGGAGCACACGTGCGACGTGTGCGGCGAGGGCTTCACGGACGCGCTGCAGCTGCTGGCGCACGCCGAGACGCACGCCGAGCGACACCGCACGCCGCACTCGCAGCCCAGGTAACTACAACAAGCGTGTGTTACATACACTCACACACAAGCAGCACATGGGCGGAGCACACGTGCGACGTGTGCGGCGAGGGCTTCACGGACGCGCTGCAGCTGCTGGCGCACGCCGAGACGCACGCCGAGCGACACCGCACGCCGCACTCGCAGCCCAGGTAACTACAACAAGCGTGTGTTACATACACTCACACACAAGCAGCACATGGGCGGAGCACACGTGCGACGTGTGCGGCGAGGGCTTCACGGACGCGCTGCAGCTGCTGGCGCACGCCGAGACGCACGCCGAGCGACACCGCACGCCGCACTCGCAGCCCAGGTAACTACAACAAGCGTGTGTTACATACACTCACACACAAGCAGCACATGGGCGGAGCACACGTGCGACGTGTGCGGCGAGGGCTTCACGGACGCGCTGCAGCTGCTGGCGCACGCCGAGACGCACGCCGAGCGACACCGCACGCCGCACTCGCAGCCCAGGTAACTACAACAAGCGTGTGTTACATACACTCACACACAAGCAGCACATGGGCGGAGCACACGTGCGACGTGTGCGGCGAGGGCTTCACGGACGCGCTGCAGCTGCTGGCGCACGCCGAGACGCACGCCGAGCGACACCGCACGCCGCACTCGCAGCCCAGGTAACTACAACAAGCGTGTGTTACATACACTCACACACAAGCAGCACATGGGCGGAGCACACGTGCGACGTGTGCGGCGAGGGCTTCACGGACGCGCTGCAGCTGCTGGCGCACGCCGAGACGCACGCCGAGCGACACCGCACGCCGCACTCGCAGCCCAGGTAACTACAACAAGCGTGTGTTACATACACTCACACACAAGCAGCACATGGGCGGAGCACACGTGCGACGTGTGCGGCGAGGGCTTCACGGACGCGCTGCAGCTGCTGGCGCACGCCGAGACGCACGCCGAGCGACACCGCACGCCGCACTCGCAGCCCAGGTAACTACAACAAGCGTGTGTTACATACACTCACACACAAGCAGCACATGGGCGGAGCACACGTGCGACGTGTGCGGCGAGGGCTTCACGGACGCGCTGCAGCTGCTGGCGCACGCCGAGACGCACGCCGAGCGACACCGCACGCCGCACTCGCAGCCCAGGTAACTACAACAAGCGTGTGTTACATACACTCACACACAAGCAGCACATGGGCGGAGCACACGTGCGACGTGTGCGGCGAGGGCTTCACGGACGCGCTGCAGCTGCTGGCGCACGCCGAGACGCACGCCGAGCGACACCGCACGCCGCACTCGCAGCCCAGGTAACTACAACAAGCGTGTGTTACATACACTCACACACAAGCAGCACATGGGCGGAGCACACGTGCGACGTGTGCGGCGAGGGCTTCACGGACGCGCTGCAGCTGCTGGCGCACGCCGAGACGCACGCCGAGCGACACCGCACGCCGCACTCGCAGCCCAGGTAACTACAACAAGCGTGTGTTACATACACTCACACACAAGCAGCACATGGGCGGAGCACACGTGCGACGTGTGCGGCGAGGGCTTCACGGACGCGCTGCAGCTGCTGGCGCACGCCGAGACGCACGCCGAGCGACACCGCACGCCGCACTCGCAGCCCAGGTAACTACAACAAGCGTGTGTTACATACACTCACACACAAGCAGCACATGGGCGGAGCACACGTGCGACGTGTGCGGCGAGGGCTTCACGGACGCGCTGCAGCTGCTGGCGCACGCCGAGACGCACGCCGAGCGACACCGCACGCCGCACTCGCAGCCCAGGTAACTACAACAAGCGTGTGTTACATACACTCACACACAAGCAGCACATGGGCGGAGCACACGTGCGACGTGTGCGGCGAGGGCTTCACGGACGCGCTGCAGCTGCTGGCGCACGCCGAGACGCACGCCGAGCGACACCGCACGCCGCACTCGCAGCCCAGGTAACTACAACAAGCGTGTGTTACATACACTCACACACAAGCAGCACATGGGCGGAGCACACGTGCGACGTGTGCGGCGAGGGCTTCACGGACGCGCTGCAGCTGCTGGCGCACGCCGAGACGCACGCCGAGCGACACCGCACGCCGCACTCGCAGCCCAGGTAATGGTGCGGGGATACCGTACGATCTGCCGCGATGCGGCGAGCCTCCTCGCTGGCACCAGTCCTTGCACGCATGCAGGATTTGCGCGTGGAGATGCAACGCCGGGGCGAATCTCCGCTGCCGCGACGAGTCGCGGTATGGCGAACAGACTTGCGACGGGATCTCAAGATGGCAACGTTGCGTCTGCACGGCGTCAACGCTGCGCAGACGCGACGTTGACGTCAACGTTGGCGTAAAACGCCAGTGGGATAGCAGCCTTAATACCTCGGGCAGTGCCCTGTGCAGCATTCATGTAGAGGGAAGAAACAATTTCGCTTGTGTTCCTTGACTGACCGGATGTAACCGCACGCGCACTGTAGGCTCAGCAAATTCTGACAAAGATGCCCTAAACATACCGCTGGACCTGATCTGTTTTTGGAGTATTGACGGCCACCATGGCCTACACACGATGAACCAACAAGGTTTAAGTGCGGAAACCATTCTGCAATAGATAGATACCTAGTCTAGATCACCTAGCTTAAGCTCATTAACATGGTAATCCTTACCATACCATCTTTACCTTTTCTTATTTAAGTCTTACATTTATTTCTTTGTTGCAGATTAAAAAGGATGGCTCGAGGCCGAAACAATACGTCATCATTGAATAACTTACGACAGTTCCCGTGCAGAGTTTGTGGTGAGTCCAATATACCACGCATATGTATTTTTATACTTAATTTTTTGTTTTTCTAAAATGATATTATTTAACATAGTAGGGGAGGCCACGATGCTAAATGGGGATTTGCTCGAGCGTCGTAGAGACCTATTGGGTTGCAAAGCTTAGATGATAAGAAGAAAAAAATGTTCTATGATTATACCTTTTCATCGGTGGGGGAAGCGGCTATAGATTTTTAAATATGTAAAAAAAAACTGTTGCATGGACATCCTCGAGCGCGTCAGATATTGATAGCATCAATGCCCTACGTATTTTTAATAATGTACGTATGTTAATCTGATCATTTGCATGATGGGGGTGGTTGTATGGAAGGGTTGAAAATGGGAAAAAAAATAATTTAATCGAGCGCGTCAGATTTTCTAAGGGAGTGTTAAGTGCACCAAAAAAAAAGATCTCATTCACTAATCTGACCATTTCGATGGGACGCAAACTCGTGGCCACTTTCATAAAGCGCAAAAAAAATTCGCCATTTTGAAATACTCAAGCGCGTCAGATTAAGATATATATGGTTCATCTTTATGTTCTAAACGTACTGTTTCATAATCTGACGATTATCTAGAGGGATTCGCCTGATCTGACAAAAAATCCCCTGCAACTTCCAGCTAATTCCATTCCTGGGCACTTAAAATTGTACTTATATCATTTTTGAGCTCAAAATATATTTTATGTGATATTTTGAGTTCGCTGAGTTCAAAGAGATAATATTTGAGCTCTCCCAGCTCGAAAGTCTGATAAAAGTTTCATAGAACACTATTTTTGGAATCTTCAAACCGCAATAACTTTTGAACGGATCAAGTAATTTTCACGCGGTTTGCGGCATTCAACGCAGTTTTATCATCCTCATAAGTTACTTTCTAGTTTTAATTTATCGAACCAAAAATTTCGGAGTAATCCCGAAAAATCACTTTTTCGGGTTTCTTTCGTTCACGATATCTCTCGAACGAATCAACCGATTTTGACCAGCTTAGTAGCGGTCGACGTGGTTTTTCAAGCTCAAAGGCGGATTAGTTTTTGAAGTTGATCGATAAAGCCGTTGAAAAGTTATTTAAAAAAAACCACTTTCAAAATATAAAACTTATTTTTTTGAGATATTTCAAAATTTCTCAAAATCTAACGGTCCGAATCAGTTCAAATTCCCACGAAATCTAATTTTGAGGGAACTCTTTAGAAAACCGGAGAAGGAAATGTAGCCATCACACAACTGCACGCATTTAACTTTATCGACGATTTTTTGTTATTTCGGCTTGCGGATATCGTCAGATTATATATTTTTCATTATTCTTGAATTATTTCCTTCAAAATAAAAAAAAAATTAGCTACGCTCGAGAATGTCGAGATGACGTTTTTTTTTTACAACTTTGCTGCCCTCCCCTTTCTTTACGTCTCTCTCAAATTGTCAGATTAGTGGAATATACACTTTTTAAGATGTAATTAACTCACCCTACCTTAATCTGACGCGCTCGAGAATGTCTGAGGGTCATTATTTTTTTACTAATCTGATCCTGTATCCTTCACGGGCGGCTTTATATATGGGCCTCATATTTGGTGGAGGTACTTAACTGGGTGCAAGGTATCCCCCTGTATATTAATCTGCCGCGCTTTAGTAAATCCCGAAATCCCTTCTGGGGCTCCCCTACTAACATGAAGCTCGTGGCTAGATAATAACAGCCGCACAGGTCGATCTTCAAGGTTAAGCAACGCTTGCCAAGGTTGGTCTGTGGATGGGTGACCATCTTAATATAATGAGTTTCCTCCGTGCCTGGGTTGTGGAGGTCTGGTAGGCAGCCGCTCCTCGTAAAATACTGGTATTCAGCTAAATCCGGCTTGACTGGAAGCTGACCCCAATATAGTTGGGAAAAGGCTAGGCAGATGATGATTATTTAACATGAAAATTTTGCGTGGCATGAATCATCTAGAATTTTGCGTCATATCCCTTAAGGCGCCTCAAGTCAACATTTTTTCCATACAAATTTCGGGGGGGTTTTACTCCACTATTTGACCATGTACATCCAAAGTTAAACATGATATCGTTTTGTCTCATCATTAATTTTGTCTGTACGGAAGCAGAATTGTAAAATAATAAGCCAATAAAAAGTTACGAGCTTCTAAAGTTTTGTTTTTTTGGCTAATTTTAACACAACTTTGAGCGTAAATTAGAAATAAAAGAAGCATCAAATTTCAAAAAGAAGCTTGTACCGACACCACAAATTTATCGAAGAATTTAATAAATTTTATTTGAAATTGATTGATGCAGTGGTTTTTTCGTAAAACCCCTTCTTCCAAAGGCCTTTTTGTATTTTATCACGCACGCCTTTTACTCAGAACTATCGTGCATCTCACTGAATAAAGTTACCCCCGGTTGCGGTGCGGGGGGACGACGTGTCACAGCGCCGCGCGCGGCTGTCTGAGTTTGGTTCAGTCTACTGCGGCCTATATCGTTCGTATGACGTGTATGTTGACTACTTAGAATATCTACGCTTTATTAACCGACTTCAAAAAAAGAAGGAGGTTATCAATTCGACTGTATTTTTTTAAGCTATTGCATAGCTTCTATCGCGGGCCTTGAGCGTGGGGACCGAATCCAGAAATTCCGTAACGAAAAAACCTAACACCCTCCACTCCGACCGGCTATGTTATGTCTGGTCGGGCAACTGCCCAATTGAACGAGACGGGTTTTGTGTCTGGTCCGAGCAACTGCCCAATTGAGCGAAACGAGTGTTTTGTCTGGTTCGGGCAACTGCCCAATTGAGCGAGATGGATGTTGTGTCTGGTCCGGGCAACAGCCCAAGTTTTTTTTGTTTAGTCTTTAGAGTGCATCTTCCGACCAGAGAGTTGTTATGTCTGGTCGGGCAACTGCCCAATTGAACGAGACGGGTGTTGTGTCCCGTCCAGGCAACTGCCCAATGGAGCGAGGCGGGTGTTGTATCTGGTCCGAGCAACTGCCCAATTGAGCGAGACAAGTTTTGTGTCTGGTCGGGCAACTGCCCAATTGAACGAGACGGGTGTTGTGTCTCGTCCAGGCAACTGCCCAATGGAGCGAGGCGGGTGTTGTGTCTGGTCCGAGCAACTGCCCAATTGAGCGAGACAGGTTTTGTGTCTGGTCTGAGCAACTGCCCAATTGAACGAAACGGGTCTTGTGTCTGGTTCAGGCAACTGCCCAATTGAGCGAGATGGATGTTGTGTCTGGTCCGGGCAACAGCCCTAGTTTTTTTTTGTTTAGTCTTTAGAGTGCGTCATCCGACCAGAGAGATGTTTTGTCTGGTCAGGCAACTGCCCAATTGAGCGAGGCGTGGGTTGTGTCTGATCCGGGCAACTGCTGCTGCACAGCACGCCGATCATGTGGCCCGCGTCCGCGGACAATAGGAAGGTGAACTCAGTGCGGCGCCACAGCGCTCTGTGAGGTGAGGTACACGACGCGGCGCGCGACCAGACGGGCGTTGTGTCTGATCATTATTGTGCAGTGGAAGGGTCTCAAAATAAGAAAACAAATGAAAATTTGTCATTTTTTTCATTGCCGAGAAACGAACAAAGGTACGTAAGAGCGTTTTCACACTATCCGATCCGATATCGGTATCGGACGCCGATCCGATATCGGGGTAAGTAAAATGTATGAAATGCCGTGCTCCGATATCCGATATCGGGCCGGACAATATGAAAGACAGGTACATATTTCATACATTTTACTTACCCCGATATCGGATCGGCGTCCGACACCGATATCGGATTGGATAATGTGAAAACGCTCTTAGGTATTATTTTAAATCTTTTGTTTTTCGAATTCGAGCGGCACACACCGCAACAACCGAAACGGTATGACTTGTGTGCATCGTGTAATTTCGTTTTTATTCGGAATGGTTCGGAGCGCTATGTGCAAAGCAGACGTCGCGTCGTGCGTGAGGACTAGCGTCTAACCGCTCATCACTGATACTATCTCTTTCGGGCACGATGTCAAATGAGACAGCGTGCTTTATGGCCCCGCCCGCCAGTGAGTTCAAGCCCGCGCAAAGTGGGACCTTAATTCATGAATCCCCGACCGGTCCTATGAGACCGCGCTGTTATTGTTTTACTATTGTGTTTCGTTTTGCGGGTATGTGATAGGTTAAAAGTTTCAAACTGATACTGCAATCTTCAAAATGTTATCTCCAGGTCTTCTAATAAAGTTCATAATCATGAGAATCTATGCCTCTAAATTCTGCTAATGTTTGCATAGGCAAGGTGTTCGGTTCGCGGAGCTCGCAACAGATCCACATCCGCATCCACACAGGCGAGCGGCCCTACGCGTGCCGTTTCTGCTGGAAGGCATTCGCGGACGGCGGCACGCTGCGGAAGCACGAGAGGATACACACGGGTATGTTGTACTACTTAGGTCTCTTGTACACGACACATTTTTCACCGTACATAGGCGCGGTTAGTTAGTCATCCGTAGGTACGGCGCGCAGTGTTGTGTGGATCACTGAGAGAGCTGGTTGACACAAACATATTATTTTTATGGTGTACAACAATAAAGTATATATCAATCAATCAATCAACGGCAGCACTACTGTACGGTGCCGCCGCCGTGTTTCATCACTGTTGTATCGCAGTCTATGGCCTCTTGTACACACATCCTCTATTGGCCGGCTGTAGAAAAAGGCCTCTACCTCTCTCTTGCCTTTACCGACTGGCTTGAGTGAGGATTCGTAAGACAAATACGTGTTCGGAGGAAGTATTCCTATGTGTGTCGCTAAAGACATGACTATTCTTCTGGCTCTAGAATGGTTGTGATAGCCTAAGATACGATAGGTTGGTATACCACAGCACTCTTCAAGCACTTTAGGCCACTTTTTTTGACGTATATACATACATATGTATGTACGTCACCAAAGTGCTCAGTTTTGGGGCTCAATGAGTGCGCAAGTCACCTCTCTCCTGTCATTTTATAACCGTGTATTTTATCTGTAATCAGGCCAGAACTATTTTTATATCTGGCAATAGCCTAGCAAGAACCTTGTGTCTCTTTTCATTTAAATATGAATAACGAGGTCTCTGCTTTTCAAAAGTTCATGTGTGACATGTGGCCATAAATTACAAAGTTTAAATAAAATAAGTTTAAGCTATTTTTTTTTTCAATTGAGAATTACGCAACTTATTTTAGCGCACGTAACGTATCCTTGTCAAAATCGGTCGTTCTAAGCAGTTGGTCGTATTTAACTGCAGTGGTACTAAGTGAAACCTAATTATTGTTATTTGCATGTTTGTTGCTAAGTTGGTATGACGGTTAGCAGTTATAAACGAAATCGTATTAGGCGGATTCTACTGTAGCCGAAAGAAAGTTTCAGTGTGTCTCTACTATGTACATTTTATTCCAGGTGAGAAGCCGTACGCATGCGCGGTGTGTCCGCGTGCTTTCAATCAGCGCGTTGTGCTGCGTGAACACGTTCGTTCGCATCATTCTGCCCCCGACAGGCGCGCCAACGGTACGTGTGCGAAAGTTTCGATCGGACACAAGTTATGAGTGACTTGGTCTCATCGGTCATCTATCTTTGTTCCTTGTTCGCTGTCAATTGAACATAGTTTTTCGTTTCTAAATCATATTTGTTCGTTCTTGTTGCTAGGTGGTCCCGCTTACTGCTGTGTAGTGTGTGGGCGCACGCTGCACTCGAGCGCGGAGTTGGTGCAGCACCTCATACAGCATTGCGACGCCAACACGGCGCTAAAGAGACAACCGCAGGTGAGGATCACTTCTAAAGTTGGGAGCATCCACTACACAGTCAAGAGAGTTGGTTGTCCGCTATTTTTTTGCAGAAAATTGCAGGTTATGGTAAACGGAATAAGATACATAGAACTAACTGGCGATATTCTTCTAGACGGGGCCACGGAAGTACAAGAGACGACGAAAACTGAAGACAGAGTCTCCGGCGACGCCGCATGACTGGGATCGTCCCTCCCCCTCCCCGCCGCCCGCCTCGCGCTCCATCTCGCCCGCGTCCGACACGCCGCTGCCGTCGCCGCCGTCGCCCGCGTCCCCCGCCTCGCCGCAACGCCGGCGCCGGCGTCGCGGCGCGTCGCCCGTGCCGCGGCCGCGCATGATCCACACGGAGGAGCGCGCGCGCGTCAAGCTGAGCCCGCGGCGACGCCGGGCGGGAGCGCGCGCGCCGTCGCCCGCGTCGCCGCCGCGCGCGCGCTCGGCCCGGCGCCGGCCGCCGCGCCGCCCGGCCGACGACCTGCGCGCCATCCGCTCGTCGGCGTCGCCGCCGCCGGACGCGGCCGGGCCCTACAAGTGCGAGATGTGCGCGCTGGAGTTCCCGCGCCGCGACGCGCTGCTGCTGCACGTGCCGGTGCACATCTGACGCGCGCGCCGCCGCACCAGCACCCGCAGCGACTGAGTGCGGTGCCGCCCTGTCGTCGTGCGATGAATCTCCGCTGATTGTCTGGATCCGACGACAGGGACTGCGGCCGTTTGCCAAACGACTGTCCACACGTTCTTGTGTAACGATGTCTTTTCATCGCACTCTCACGTGACTTACACGTAGTCTGAGACTAGAACTGGAAAAAACTTTGTAACCAGAAAATCAAACATCATATTGTATTAAATTAAATCTTAAAGTTTACTATGATTATGGATTACTTTATAATGCTGTATATATAAAATATTAATGTTAATGTGAAGCCATTATTTGATTTTTATTATATAGCTGTCTGTTGTGATAGGTAAACCATTTTGTATGATGCCCATTTGTTATTCCTTCTATACGTTTTAATGATCACCAAATAAATGCAAATTGTTAACAGATTTAATTTTGCTTAACCCTTATCAAATAATTTAATAATAAATGAACTTTCAGAAAACTGTGTTTAGAGGCTACATAAATTGATTTTTTATATTGGTTGCTGGTTGCTCATATTATTATTTTCAGTCTATGAACATTATGCAATAGGGAATATGCATAAAAAATAAAATGGCCTGATTTTTTTTTCCCTAAACCTCTAAGGTCGTAGTATTACACTCAATTCGTTATTTTCTAATTTAATATGCATTTAATTATTTAAAACATAAATCAAAAAGTGGAAAATTTACGAGCGAAATTCGAATTTGTAAAACGCCTCACCATTGGTCGTATGAAAACGACCAATGGTGAGACGACGACGGCGACGACGTTGACGTCATAGGGCACAAAACTGACAGGAATGGTGAATTTATCTGGTGTACTTTTTATAGTGTTTTACACATTGGTATCATGCAATATCTATAAAACGGCTTTTTTTATTCTTCCATGATTATTACGCGACTAAAACACCTTGTTATCTATCAAACTAACTCTTAATGCAAACAATAAACTGACAGGACGTAACCTATGACGTCACGCCTCAAGCGCGCGAGAAATAGTAGCGTTTGAACTCGTCAAATTAAACCAATATCTTTAAGATTTAATAAAAAAGTAATTACTACTCTTACAGATATGGTTTATGTTTTTTCTACATCAAAATGAAGTGAATATTGAATAAAAATAATAAAAAAATTGCCTGCATATTCCCTATTCAACACGAATAAAACGAAGGATGCAAAAGTAGAAATAACCCAGTTGTTTTAATTATGTATTTTTATTTTACAGTAAACTTTAATCTGTTTAAAGTGAAATATCTGTTTTAGTGGAACATTGTTTGATGTCAGGTTGCAACAAGAACACATCGAATCCTGCGCATACTTCGTTGTTGTTTGACTAGATATTGACTGCAGGTATGACTGCTTTGTTACATTACCAAGGTGTGTTGGGTATCGAGTGTATTGTTGTATTATACTAATTGACTGATTTATTGATTAGTTCAATGTGAATTTATTATTATACTGCTGTATAAATTATGTACATAAAACATGTATGTAAATGACATTTGTGACAGTTTTAAAGTTTTCATTGTTTAGTACAAATACTGTATGTTTTGGGGTTTTTACGGTTTTTATCAATTTATTGTGATATAGACATAAACACACTAATGTAGAATTGTGCCATTTGATGGTTATGAAATGTTTTCGTGTCTTGTCCCATTGATGACAAGAGATATCCTCGGATCTGGTTTAGAAAATTCATATTGTTTTACCTACCTATTAGATTCAAATTTTTATTTTCAAATAACATGTAAGTTAGTATTAAATACATTGTGCAATACATTCCCCAAAATGCATGGTAGTATGTATGCCTTTCTGAAATTTATGTAAGTAATCTGTTCTTTGTTTTATAATAAGGATCAATTAACATTATAAATTGTACATATACTGAAATAAAACGTTTATGTACGATACAACGTTTATTTTGTCTTTATTTCTTCATCTTTAAAAAATATTATACGCACATGGGCGTACCCAGTCGGAAGCAGCTGCCCCCTGGTTTTTGTTTACTAACTTTTTGCCATTTGCAATGCACTAGGTATAGATCTTTTAAGAAAATATAGCTATGAAAGGATCACTTCTAAAGAACTATGGCGCACATTATGGATAAATAAATAGCAGAAGGACTGAAAGTGTCTAAACACACCTATGCCGAACGTACGCGACCGAAGTTCCGCGGCAGATTTTACGTTCCATCGTATTCGGCTGATATGACACATCATAAGTGCCGAACTTACGCGGCAGAAATTCAGTTGCGCAATTTTGTGTGTATATTCAGTGTTTCGAGCCCTCGAGAGAGCTCGCAGCGTTTCGAGAGAGAGAACTTCGGTCGCGTATAATGTGTGTTCTACAGAATACGTTGCTGCTGAATTGCCGCTGAACTTACGCCCGACGGAAGTTCGGCTGTACGCTATAACGCAACGTAATTTCGGCATAATATGTCGCCAGTAATTCAAATAGCATTACCTACAGGCGTAATCATGCCGAACTTCGATCGCGTATTTTCGGCATAGTGTGTTTAGACACAAAGTGTTGGAATAACGAAGTAAAACAAAATCTTTATCCGAAGGTAAAGATAGCCTAGACAGAGATGAGAGAGACGCTATGAAAGTTAAATGTCAAGAATACCGCCCTAGGACCAATCGGCTTGCCTGGGTCCTGACCATAGAGGCTCTCGGGCCTCGACTAAGAGGAACTCCCTGTGAACTTTCCGGCCGTGTACCGCTCCATCGTGCTGCTCGACGAGGTGGTCAAACTTTAAGGGTCAGTACACACCGAGACGCGACGCGACGATGCTGGAAGAGGCCAGTGATTTCGCATCGCAACGTTGCGAGGCACATGGTAAAATTGTCGGCAACACGACGGCGCGACTGTAAAAACGTTCCGCTGCGCAGCGAGACGCCGCGCTGCATGGAGCAACGTATTCTAAATTCTTACAATGAAATGTGTATCTTTCCGCGTAGAATACATTAAGTTCTATTTTGAGTCACTCGTATTAAAATGTGCACACAGCGTCGCGTCGCGTCTCGGTATGAGCAGATCCTTAACTCGCGAAACGAGACACAATAGTAAGACAATAATAGCGCGGTCCAATGAGACCGGTCGGGGATTCATGAATTAAAGAGTAATTGCAGACCGCCCGTCGCGCACCTAGTACAGGTGGGGTCGGATCTTACGGAGAGCCAGTTTGGCTTTCGCACGTTTCGGCCCCACGGTAGACACCATCATACGCGTAAAAGAGGATGCGGTGTACCGTGACCAGGACAGCGTCGTCTTGGTTGTGTTTTATCTTTGGACATCGCCAAAGCCTTCAATACCCTGCCCTGGAGTAGGTACCACTAGGGGGGCACCGACCTAACTGCGTCGTGTGAACGAGGCCTTTGTTGATTAACCTATCACATACCCGCGAAACGAGACAATAGTAAAACAATAACAGCGCTGTCTCATGCGACCGGTCGGCGAGTCACACTTAACTTGTCGGTTTTTGGTGTCATCAAAAATAAATATCCGTCATACCTATACTTGAAGCTTGCGTGGGTCGATAGTCACCGGCAGCGCAAGGCCAGGCTTAGCGCTCAGCAGCTGGCTACTCCACATCACCATACTGCAGCCTTCAGAAGAAGTTTCCGGTACGGGGCCTTCAAGTGTTGGAATAACATTCCCTCACCCATTAGGGACTAGGGACAATAAAAATATAAGTAGGTACGTTTAACTCAAGACTTAAGACTTTCATTTTGAGTTCACAAATCGAATTTAATTATGTTAATATTGAGAAATCGTTATAATTATTATTTCTAGGTAATAAGGCTCTTGCGGGTAGACGAGCGTGATGCATCTGTGTCGCCAGAAGCCACATGGTGTCACTTCACTTTTGTTTTCTTTACATCCGTTTTCCAATTGTAACAATTTAATAGTTATTTGTTATACAAGAGTGCTCTAAGTTGCTTTTTAACCGCGAGTTCAATAAGTTCATTTTGATGACCGAGCAAGCGAAGGAATCAAAAGAGCACGAGGAGAAAAATCTTTGTACTCGAAAGCAACACCTAACTTTTCATTCCACCTCAGTGAGGAAATGAGATTTTTTTTTTGCATTTAGTGCAAAAAAAAAAACGTTTCCTGAGAAAGTTTTGGCTCCTTTTGCTAGTCGCCACGTGTTGAACATATCGTACTGTTTTAAATACGTCTCACGTGATTGTTGAGGGAGAAAGCTCATTTGCGCATTATTAACAGTTTCAGACAATTCTGTTGGCGTCAAACAAACTTCCTCGGCGCTAGAATCACTCATTTTAGTTTTTTCACTTGTTTTCAAGTTTCTTGTTTTTAATATAAGGTTTAACAATGACGTGAAAAAATGCCGCGTAAAGAACCGCGTACAAAGCAAATTGAAAAAAAGAACACCAAGAAGGTTCCGAGGCTGAGTTTTTAACAAATTAAAAAAAAGTTGTATGATATATTCGGCACCATAGAGGTAGCAGTAAATAGGTTTAATGATTTTTTTAACTCACAAACTTAGTGCGCACGATGTTCTAAATTCAATTTACTAAAATTTAATAAAAACGGCGTTTCCACTCAGATATTGACAATTAAAAATACTCTTTCCGAGATGGTGGGATGAAAATATACTCTTTCCGAGATGGTGGGATGAAAATACTCTTACCGAGATGGTGGGATGAAGATTAACTTTTTTCAAGAAGTCAACATTATTATTATTATATCTAGCCTATATTGTCCCACTGCTGGGCAAAGGCCTCCCTCCATTCCTTCCATCGTTCGCGGCTTTGAGCCACTTCTTACCAATTCTTAAGGAAGGCATCCAAGTCGTCCCGCCATCTCCTTCTTGGTCTGCCACGACCCTGTCGTGCGATTTCAGGGCACCAACTTTGTGTTTTACTGGCCAACCGCTCGATCGGCATGCGGCATACATGTCCAGCCCAGTCCCAATTAAGCTGGGCAGCCTTCTGAGCCACGGCAATTGATTTGCGTTTTGGAGCTCAGTATAGTGTTTCTAACGCGATCCGTTAATTTAACACCTAGTAGGTATACTGCGCTCCATAGCACGTTGGTAAACCTTAAGGGGGATGTTCCAGCTTAGCCCGCGAAATTCAAATTTTCTTACGTTTTTTGCAATTTGAAAGCCAGTGATAAGTTGTATAAAGTTAAAAATACCTATGCGGCTGTAAAACGTAACTAGTTACATAATTATAAATATAAAAATCATTAATACAAGCCTCCAAGCTCACCTAAGTGCAGGAACGATTTTTTCGAGGTCAAAAACGTTCTTGCAACAATTATGTAACTATACTCCGTCGGTTTAGGTAGTTAACTAAAGGTAAACAATCTTGGCATGTCTTTTTATCTAAAAGTTGTCTATAAATTGTATATAAAAATCTTTGCAAATAGGTATTTACCTAAATCGATGTTAGCTAATAAACTAAATTTAAATAATCTTTGTGTATATTATATACGACCTCTTTAATATAAAAAGACATACCAAGACTGTTTACCTTTAGTTAACTACCTAAACAAACGGAGTATAGTTACGTTTTACAACCGCTTAAGTATTTTTAACTTCATACAACCTACCACTGGCTATCAAATTGCAAAAAAACGTAAGAAAATTTGAATTTCGCGGGCTACCTGAAGCATTCACCTTAAGTTTGGACCTTTGGATGTTAGTCAGAGACCAAGTCTATTCCCCATAGGTCAGAATTGGTAGAATGCACATGTCCATTAGCTTACGCTTAAGTGATAAAGGCAAGTTGCCTTTAAATAGTTCTTTCATGGACCAGTAGCTCTTCCAGGCGTTTTCTGTTCGGTGTGATATTTCTTTATCTTGCCTTGCCTGGAAGGAAACTACTTGGCCCAAGTAGAGATATTCCTGGACGTATTATACATTCTCCCCACTTACAGATATGTTTCTTTTAAAACTATTGGTCATGATCTTGGTCTTCGACATGTTCATCTTGAGTCCAACCTCAAGGCTTGCGTCGCTAAGGTCTTGTAGCATTTGCTCTAGTTCAGTGGCTGAGGGAGAGAAGAGGACAATGTCATTCGCGAAGCGTAGATTGGTCAATCTCGCTTCGCCAATGGCAATGTCTTTCTTTACCCATTGGTCCGCCAGCGTCTTGAAGACTTCTTCAAGGATACTAGTGATCAACTTTGGAGATAGCGGATCACCCTGTTTGACTCCCTTAAGAATTCCAAATTTAGGACCTAACCTTTCGAGTTTGATGGCAGCGGTATTTTGTGTGTAGATGTTTATCAGTAGTTGAATATATGTTGGCTCTATTTCCTGTTTCGTCAGTGCATTAAATATAGCAGAATGTGTGATGCTATCAAAGGCCTTAGAGTAGTCCACAAATGCAAGATACAGTGGGGCCTTATATTCGTGGTATTTTTCGACTATTTGATTGATGGTGTGCAAGTGATCGGTGGTGGAAAGTTCTCGACGGAAGCCAACATTATTTGCACATTATATTAATTGTCTTAGACCTAGGTGGCAACTAATTGTGTAACAGTGTCTGTCTCGCCCGATCGTTGCACCGTCTGATACACTTTGTTCGGGCGTTCTAATTTTGTTGCATTATTGTGGGTATAGTGAGAAATAATAGTTTGTAACTACCGTGGCAAGTATTATTTAGTTAGGTTTTTTTTTATTATACATAGGTTCGCGTTTGACAACTATCTCACCTGATGGTAAGCGATGATGTGGCCGACGATGGAGCACGCTTGCCTAGAAGTAACCTATTCACTCTTGACTTGAAGACTCCTAAGTTGTAGCTATCAGGAAACACAGACCCCGACAGGGAATTCCACTCCTTAGCTGTACGCATGATAAATGTGTTTCCAATCCGCTTTGTGCGTATGGGTGGAATGTTCACCATATACCGGTGACGCATCGCCGTACGCCTAGTGGTCCGATGATGGAAAGGACTTGACGGAATTAAATTGTGCAATTCCTGTGCACACTCCCCGAAGTGCAACCGATAGAAAACCGACAGGCTAGCAACTCGGCGCCGATGTCCAAGACTTTGGAGTTTCGACTCAACAAGTGCATCATTACCGATGACCTTCTTGGCTCGCTTCTCAATCGACTCAAGTGCATCAAGCTGGTATTTGGCAGACCCATCCCAAAGATGAGAGCAGTACTCCATACACGATCGAACTTGCGCTTTATACAGGTTGAGCAGCTGTTCCGGCGTAAAGTACCGTCTCACCTTTGCTAAGATCCCCAATTTTTTAGCAGCCAGCTGGGCTTTTGCCTCGATGTATGAGCTGAAATTGAGAGTAGACGAGAGTGTTACTCCAAGAAGCTCAAGGTGGTCGGTTATCGGAACGGTTACACCCCGGAAAGATGAGCCGGGTGGAATTGACTCCGTTTAGCGGAGAAAAGACACGCCTGGTAGGTACGTAATATAATAAAATTATCACACAAAACACTGGCATCATTATATAGTTTAAGTATGGGTTATATTTACATAGGGTATGTATATATATACAACATTGATAGGACAGAGGGGCTTTTCTTAAAAAAGGGTTGTTTTACTCATCAATATGAATAACTTTTACTATGCGACCAACTCCGCTGCTCCATTCATTTTGTCAAATTATGTGTGGTGAAGGCAGGATCACTTTGTTGTACGTCTGTCTATCAAGACCCTTTATCTCGGGGAGGCGTAAAGGTATCAAGTTGAAATTAAAACCACATAGGTGCTCAAATCCGCGGTCCCTTGAAGTTGTGCAAAACTCAAACTTGTAAGCTCACAGAAAAAAAAGATACGTCCGTTTATGTCACAAAAAACGAACATTTCGACACTGTCAAAGGAATCCAAATTCATAGGGTACTTCCCGTTGACCTAGAATCTTGATATTTGGCATGAAACGAGGTCATATAGCACAAATATAGGGAAAAGACTGAAAACTGATTTATGGTTAGGCTTAGGTACGTCACAAGAAAAAAATCTGAAAAATCTCCAAGATTAGCTTAGAGAATTGAACTGTTTTCATTATGTAAGTTGGTACAGAACCTTCAGTGCGCGAGTCCGAGTCGCACATGCCCAGTTTTTTTTAAATATTTTATGATTTTGAAAGCAATAAATTAGTTAAGCATTTATTAACATGGTAGAGCCTACGATGTTGGAGCATAAGCAGTAGGTTTGCCACGTGGGGTACTGCGGGGCACACCTACTGCTTAGGCAGAGTACCGTCACGCCACGTGTCCTTGTCGTGTGATCGTGTCCTTAGACGACTGGCGGCGGCGAACACTCGCGCCCGTCCCTGGTTCAGGCTGTGGTTTAGAACTTTGGAACAATAAAAATGTATATATGGTCTGGAACTCTGGACACAGAATAAGTACATGAGCACATCTGGAACAAGAGGAAATGGGAAGCTGTCGCGTCTTTCTACAAAACGGTACCTGTTGTACTCCAAATATAATGGTTTTTCTAGTAAATAAAACTTAGATAACCAGATAAAATAAAAATAAAAAACGTGACAATTTTTATTTTTATTTTATCTGGGTATCTAAGTTTGAGAAGAGAAATTTTTTCTTACAATGTTATACCGATGTAGGGATAAAGGTAAAAACGAATTCCACTGACAGACAACTAAACGCATAGTGATGACTTGTCTTCTGTCACTGTCACTGTCATCCGTTGCCAACCAATTTTGCATTACTTGTTTTCGTAGATGTAATACATAGTTTTATTCTTGTTTAGAACAGGAAATTATTGTAAGCAAATTTAGCTTGAAAATATTGTGATTATTACATCAGCCCTGTCTTTATGTATTACACTGAAAACAAAGAATACATAGTCCAAAATATTGTGAGTAGTGTCACTACGTAGCATTATTTTATTAAATTTATCCAGTAATCAAAAAGTAATCAAAACGGCGGGACGAAACAGTATGCGGCGAGCGCGAGAGGGGTATGCCTATCAGCCAGTGCCAAGAGTGGCTACAGAAGATGCATTGGAATTTGACAACAACCGGATGGCAGAAGAGCTCAGTGGGAAAATCTCTTCACTGAAAGACATATCCATTGAGCTGGGTAACGAAGTCCGATATCAAGAGAAATTGCTGCGTGGTCTAGATGACGATGCTGACAGAAGTTCAGGCTTTCTTGGCAAGACTATGGGACGAGTGTTGCGATTAGGCAAAGGAAATCACAACTACTATATATTTTACTTATTTCTCTTCGCTATTTTCGTATTCTTTTTGCTTTATATTGTGTTAAAATTTAGGTGATGTGATGTTATTAGATCCGTGTACTATCTTTAACCATTCATTCCTGTGTATTTATATAAACTGTTACTACCTTGTAAATAATAAAGATCTTTAAACAAATGCAGTGCTAGTGTTTTCTTTCATGTAAATATCCAGAAATTCCAAAAATGAAATGGTTTATGTTTATCATAAGACTAGATTCTCTCAGCAGTGTTTCTTGTGATAGAATTGGTTGCTCTATACAGACTATTCCTGAATTAAGCATTCGAGGTCCAAGGGTTTGGGTAGGGAATTGACAGGCCAGAAAGAAAGTGAGGAGTGCCTTTTACATAGACAAAAATAATACTGTACATCACATTGAATTGAAAACATTTATTTACTAATTACTTTTATTAACAATACAATTCCTTTAACATGTTACAATAATCTTCGCCTACAATCACTCTAGGTACTGATATGAATAGTCTACATGTTCCTTTTAACAAGTTAGAACAACATTTAGTGGAGTCCCGGAGTAGAGCAACAACACCACAGGCATTTTGTAAGTCATTTTTATTACAGTATGCACTTAAATCATCTAAGATAATTGTGGAAGGAATACTTTGCCAATCTTGTAATGCAGAAATACTTTCTATTAATGAATCCATACTTTTAACATACATAAATGTAACCATTTTCATGAAATGTTTGTTTAGTGAACTCAAGTCTTGAGACAATACAGGTAGTTCATTTAATTCTTCAGCTAAAATGTATAAAACTTTTCCATCCTTAGCGTGTAGTAAAGCTTTTGTAAATAGTTTTTGGCGGTTAGCACTTGCATCTTCAAAGTAAAAAGTGCAACTATCTGTTTCCATTGTAAATCTACAGAATCTTTAATTTATTACTTTGTTTCTTTCACCCTCATTGGTTCAATTGTTGTTTTACGATAACTCTTGATTCAAGGTAAGTACAATGTCTCAAATATTTTTTTAGCTAAGTTCCAGCCATGTTCCACCTACCAGTATAATTTGGTAGGTACTTTGTGGCTCCAGCACAGATTTACTATACTCTTTAGATTAGAATCCTGTGAGAAACCTAGACTAATATATTACGTGAGAAAGTTTATAAGTTTCAGTTTGTAAGTTTGTTTTGGAGTTTGACATTTCAATCTAACCTTGCGTTCCGTTTCAGATAAAAGTGATACATTAGTTGCGAATCAACTAATGCGTCATAAATATTACTCAATATCTAAAATTATTACTCATATAACAGTCGCAAAATACACAATTGTACGGGTTTTATATTTTGTGACTATTAAATTTGGTCGGATTCGCGATATAATCTCTTTTTTCGTAATTTGGAACGCTGTGGAAGATCATAGAATGTCACAATTTCTCAGTGTTACCAGAAACTAGCAGATAATTATTTAATACTAGTTCTGTCAGCGGCTTCGCCCGCCGGCGCCGGAAAGTAGAAAATAAATAGCAGCTATGGTCTGTTTTTTAAACCCGGAGATTTAATTGACACAAGTAATGTCAAATTTACTATAGGAATGACGCCAGTTCTTTTGTGTTGAAATGTCATTTTAGTCTCCGGGTTTAAAAAACAGACCATAGTTACTAGATCCATGCTAGCTAGTAAAGCGCAGGCCACACCGCCAGCTAGCGGGCGGGCGAACATCGTTTCACCTCTTTACATACTTCGGTTCACACCGCGAGCTACCGACTAACCTGAAGAGCTAAGCGAACGAAATATCCGACGATACCAGCGAATCTACTCGTTCACCTCGTTGGCGCGCCCTCGCTTCGCCAGCTTAGCTCGCGGTGTGGCCTGCGCTTTAATCTGTGAAATTGTGAAACTGTAGCTTTTTAATGATGAAAGTATTATTAAAATCGTTAAGTTTTTTAGTAAAATCGTAACATATAAATAAAAATCAAATTTTTCCTCTTTATAATATTAGTTTAAACTTGGATTGCCCAGCATGCGCAGCGGTTTCACCCGATTGAAAGCCAAAAAATATCCAAGGGAACATTCACCTGGGATAAAAATATTCTAAATGAAACCTATTCCAGGGTTAGATCTTTCAATCGTAACAAGTTTCAATTATGAATGGATCCATCCATATAAATTTTCCAGTCATCATTGGTTCAAAAGTTAAAGGGTTCATAGGTGAAGGATGCGACCATTTTTTTTGTGTTATTAAAATTCGTGGTGATGGAATCCATACCAACGGCCGCGACTCATATGCCAGTAAGAGCTCATACACACGAGCGGCATGTTGCCAACGGCAGAGGTAACTGCAGCTGACGACACGGGCGCGACGGCAGCCGTCAACACTTCCACGGCAGCCGTCGACGCGTCAGCAGCAGCCGTCAACCTAATAGTGACACTTGACATACTCGACGGCTGCCGCTGATCGTCGAAGTTAAAATGTCGACGGCTGTCGTCGACGCGCCAACGGACTCGACACGCGTCGACGGCTGCAGTTACCTCTGCCGTTGGGAACATGCCGCTCGTGTGTAAGCGCTCTAAGTCTGACATTGCCTCTTGCTTCACCCAGAGCAGGATAATATCCAGAAAAAGGGTAGGTATAAGAATAAAACAAAATGATTATAATAGACTATTTAATTATACCATTATATTACAAAATTAAAATAAAGAAAACTATAATATACCTCATTTCTTACACACTGTTATGAAATGGGTTGTATAAAATGTAACTATTGTATTTTCTGTGAATATTGTACTCGCTATAACCAAAATTAGGTTTAGCAAAGTCATAGTTTAATGGGTCTATTTCCAGTCACGTGTATTGCCAGTTGCCACGGGATCGTTAACACATGCTAGTGGTCTATCTTACGGAAGCAATGAAGGAGATAAATTCCCAATCAACTGGGAATTTAATTCCGCCGGCCACCTGGTGGCAATAGGAAATATGCATGAAAAAAATATTTGTTATCTGACCATTTTCATCATCATCATATTCCCTCGTCTCATTTTATTTTGGGTCGGCGCAAAACGTTTTTTCTTTCCATTCTGTCCTGTCACTCCACTGTTATCCAACCATTTTATTAATAAATATACAAACATAAAATACTAACTATGAAAGCAAAATCGAAATTAGTAGAAAAGCAAACTAGACATAACCATTTCAAACAAAAATATCTGACCCTCTCGCCAAAAAGCCATTTTCTATGGCTGCCTTACGGGCGTGATGCAATATGACGTCAAATTACATTTCGTACCTACTTCTTTCTTTTTAGCAGCTTACAAGCTTTATAAGTTCGTTGTGGATAAAGATATTTTAAAAATTCTTTCATATTTTATTAACCATATTTTTTTAAATTTAGCAAATAAAAAAATTGCATGCATATTCCCTATTCATGTGGGGCAACTGGGAATACACCATTTAATCAAGTTTATTGTTTGAGTTGGGCCAACATTTTGGCTAAACCCATGGTGCTATAAATTTGCTAGCATGTGCTTTGATTTCCTGTAGTGGGTATTTACAATGAGTATCTAAAATGAAGTCTAAAATTTCCAATGATGGTCAAAATATATACATAAAAATGGTTAATAAATGTTTATGTTCAATGAGAGACGATATAAATGAGATTGTTTCGGCAAACAAAAACTGTGAACAGTTTAGGCGGTTCGACTGAATGCAAACTTTATTAAAGTATGAAAAAAAGACAAGTGAATTGACGTATGAAAAAAAACTACTCAAGCAGTTTGCTTAATCTGCGCTAGCCGTTACTATAAACCAAACTTATTTAATAACCAGTATTTATAGAAGTCACAGTTAATCTAGAATGGTTGAATTTGCCTATATTACGCTATAATACTTCCCAGTGCAGATACAAATAGTAAACTATAAGTAACATGCCCATTGGGAAATTAATTATTAATTCCATTATAAATTAATAATTAATTTATCATGCATTCATGATTTTATTGCTTTCCATTGTAAAGTTGGCATAGGCACTACAAGTGAACGTCAAATATCGCATTTTAAAGTTAAGTTAGGTTGTGCTGCAATATCAGCTTGGCTTTATATCCATCGTCTTTCGCTGCGTCGCAGTTTATATAAAACTAGGGCGGGTTTTTGAATTGCGATCCTTCTTTGTATCTTCCGCGTAATGGATGCCTAGGTTAAAGGTATTTATATACTTTTCTTGCAGCCTCCCACTTATTGGCCAATTTTTGTTAATATTTAACAGTACCTACATAACGGTTTTTTAGTCGAATTCATCATAAAGGGTTGCAATTTGAGTCTATAATAGCCATACCACTATTTATTCCTACATGCTTCATTATTGCGTACAATTATTAATTGTTATTTTGAATATGTGCTTCATCAAAACATGAAACTACAAATATCAACAATACAGCCTTTATAAGAGATAAATCAATCTTAGTGCCGACATCTTATACATTTGTAAATAACGTGAGGATTACTAATTTTATTAACGTTTGAATCCCCAACCGGTCCAATGAGACCGCGCTGTTATTGTTTTACTATTGTGTCTCGTTTCGCGGGTATCTGAGTAACTAAAAAGATATGACAGTAGTTCAATATTTATGCACTTAGTTTAAATTGCGGCTAAGCCATGTGGCATGAAATTATTATTAACTAATAATCTATATACAAAAAAGGATTTATAGCTATTGTAATTCAAGTTCATGATAAAGTTAGTATTTTCAAAACATGTTTAAACAACGTGTTTAGGCAAATAAAAATGTCAAAAGAATGAAGTAAATTCTTACTATATAAGCCTTTTTATACAGCTGTTAAACTTTTGACTCATTGTCAAAATTGAGAACATAATATACAGGGTCTTATAAACGAAAAATCTAAACTATTCACTTAATTTGACCTTGTATAATACATTAATCAAGAAACTCTTGAACGACACGTCATACTATAGTTAGAATATTCAGTGTGGAAGTCAGTCTTGTTTTGGGCTGAAATACCTCACAATAGGTTACCTAAGCCAGTTCCACCACAATGCTAGGCCATTTTAAAATGTCAGTTCAACATAAATCTACATTGAACTTGTCTACACAATGTATGAGGAAGAAATTGACAACAGAAACACAATCACATTCTATGTGGTACATAGTATTTCGTGATGCAACTCAACCTAGCTGTATTTTATGTTTGTTTACACAAATACATAATAAAATTACAATTTGAATGAACCTAAAAAGTGAACAATATATTGTTTCGAGGAATTTATCATAGCAGGAAAAAATCTAAATTTGGAAGTTCCAAGCTTCCAATGTTTCAACATACATTCTGTGACTACTTAGATCTTCTTTGATTCGCTTGGAATCTTTACTCATCACTGTTCACACTCGTCAAGTAACTGTTATTCCTGTGCTTTGCTGGCTTCTGTTATTGATTCATATTGCTCCTTATCAAGTTCAGTCATTGTCAAGCTGCCATCAGGCAACATAAGTACAACTCTTCTCGTACCACCTGTAACAATAACATCAATATTAATAAAATTTTATTGTATATAAAGAGAAAGTTTTATATTATTGGGGATAGTCATCAATATCGAAGCTAAGTCTATGGTCTGTTCAATAAACCCGGAGACTAAATTGACATAAGTAATGTCAAAATTTCTATAGGAATGACGCCAGTTCTTTGGTGTTGAAATGTCATTTTAGTCTCCGGAATTATTGAACAGACTTTAGCTATGGTCTGTTCAATAAACCCGGAGACTAAATTGACATAAGTAATGTCAAAATTTCTATAGGAATGACGCCAGTTCTTTGGTGTTGAAATGTCATTTTAGTCTCCGGAATTATTGAACAGACTGTACGAGATATTATCCAGCCAGCCTGGTTGCTAGTCAGCGTTATTTGACGTATGACAGACGAGAGTGGTCAATCGCAAATCTGTCACATTTGCTACGATTCTGACTGACTGTTCACTGAGCCTCGATGTAAGGTCCAAAAGTAAGAGAGGATCTTAACACAATACCCAACAGAGTAAGATTTACCGGTTACCGGCACGGTTACACCCTGGAAAGTTGGAGCAGGGTGGAGCTAGCTCCTCTTACCGCTAAAAAGACACATGACAGATAAAAATAGGCTTTGGTCCATTGGGAGAGGTGTGGCGTCCTCGCCGGGCTCGCCCTCCACCTGCACGGCCACCTGCTGCAGCGCGGGCGCCGCCTCGCCGCCCGGCATCAGCGTCGCCAGCTGCGACGGGTCTATGTTGTTGTGAGTGTGGGTACTGACCGGGCGAGGGCAGGTCGGCCTGCAGCAGCTGCGCGATGACCTGCGTGGCGTCCTCGCCGGGCTCGCCCTCCACCTGCACGGCCACCTGCTGCAGCGCGGGCGCCGCCTCGCCGCCCGGCATCAGCGTCGCCAGCTGCGACGGGTCTATGTTGTTGTGAGTGTGGGTACTGACCGGGCGAGGGCAGGTCGGCCTGCAGCAGCTGCGCGATGACCTGCGTGGCGTCCTCGCCGGGCTCGCCCTCCACCTGCACGGCCACCTGCTGCAGCGCGGGCGCCGCCTCGCCGCCCGGCATCAGCGTCGCCAGCTGCGACGGGTCTATGTTGTTGTGAGTGTGGGTACTGACCGGGCGAGGGCAGGTCGGCCTGCAGCAGCTGCGCGATGACCTGCGTGGCGTCCTCGCCGGGCTCGCCCTCCACCTGCACGGCCACCTGCTGCAGCGCGGGCGCCGCCTCGCCGCCCGGCATCAGCGTCGCCAGCTGCGACGGGTCTATCGCCAGCACCTGCACACCATATACACTTTGAACTTACTGAACAATAGCTTATTGGAATCTATTAATACTTTAGCAGCCTCTAAGCATCATGAATCGGTGAATTCTCTCATTTTTCCCCACCAAGCCAACTCATTGGTGAGACAAAGTGGCATGATACAGTGGCAAAGGCCCACTGCTGGCATGGCATAGCATAGCACAGCAGATTGTGCAGCGGCATGCTGTAACATGGCAGGTTGTGCTTTAGCATGCCGTGTCATGCCACAGCATCTCGCGACACGTCGCAATATCGTGGTATCGAAATAAAGTAACATGAACTCTAAACTTATCGAAATAAGATTCAAAATAACTTGATTAGTCTTATTGACTGGCGTTGTGCTTTAGCATGCCGTGTCATGCCATCGCATGCCGTGTCATCCCATAGCATGCCGTGTCACGCCACAACATGTCGCGTCATGCCACCGCATGTCGCAGCATCGTGGTATCGAAATAAAGTAACATGAACTCTAAACTTATCGAAATAAGATTCAAAATAACTTGATTAGTCTTATTAACTGGCGTTGTGCTTTAGCATGCCGTGTCATCCCATAGCATGCCGTGTCATCCCATAGCATGCCACAACATGTCGCGTCATGCCACCGCATGTCGCAGCATCGTGGTATCGAAATAAAGTAACATAAACTCTAAGATCATTGAAATAAGATTCAAAATAACTTGATTAGTAATAAAATGCTTTGCTATGACATGCCGTGCTATGACGGCACTGGGCGCCGGCCCTTAATGTTGTGTGTGTTTTGTTGTTTGTTTACCTGGAAAATAAATATGCCCGACTGGCATTTCATACAATAGCTGTCAAATCTGAGTCTGCTTCAGAAAGTTCAGAAGCATTTTGTGAAATAAAGCACTCAGCGCGTCTAACAAAGTTTTTACTTCAAAACAATTGGTTGTAAGCCTACAAGTTTGTGTATGTTTAAAGATACTAACACTAATATCTGAGGGTTCTTGATTCTTGGACTAGTACACACATATAAGCTAGGCAGTAAGATTGTATTTGATAAAATAAGCTCATGAAATAGTCTGACCTGTCCGTCCTCCCTGGTGACGTACATGACGTCCCCGTCACCCTCGACGGCGCCTTCTACGCCTTCCACGGCGCCCTCTACTCCCTCCGCCGCCACCAGCAACGTTTGACCTGCTTCATTCTCGCCCGCGACCTATTGCAATAAATAAAATATGAGACACAAAGAAATGCCAACATTACATGTAGTACATGTATGCTCTTGCATGATCTGCATCTTGCTAATTAGTGTAAACATTCAAGTTTGAATTGTAGATACAGCTTTTGGGTCAAAATAAATAGCCTGTACACAACACTATTAACTTTTAAACTCCCAATGTTTATTTAAAAAGAACCATTAATTTATCGAATCAGCTCAGCAATGATCATATAGCACTGCACTACTTTCACATATTACATTTTATAAACATAATATGGTTTATTTAAAATATTAGATTACAAGGTTTACAAGTTCCAAAGTGCAGTAGGTTCAGATGAGTGTACCTGATATAATACTCCGTCTTCTCCTCGGATCATGATGGGCGTGTGACCCGAGTGTAGTAGTCCGACCTCTTCGCCGTCGTCGACGCCGACGCCTCCTTCCAACAACTGCTTCACTGCACTGGCCTCTACTTTCACTTCCGTCTGTAACACAACACAATTTTTAATCTAAGGTTTTTTGTTCTTCTAAACACCATTTTGTCTAAAAAGTTTTCACTTAAAACTTTGAGTATGCATATTACATGTTATTCAATTAAAATGTAAAATATAGACTGAAAATGTCTAACAAATTGAATACAGCAAGAAAAATTAAATATTTCATACTTTCAAAAAAATATCACCATGTAATGACTTAATATGCTTTATTCTAGGAAAAATTGCACTTACGCCATCTTCGTCGGTGAGTACGGGGAGTGAAGGTTGTGCGCCGTCTCCTTGCACCAGCATACCTGTCGTACCGCCAGGCGACATTTCCACCTGCAAACAAGTATATTGTATAATATCGTAGACCAATAAACATCGAAAAAAACTAAAGAATATCAAATTCCAAGACACAAGTTCCTAGTCCCAGGAATTAATAAGTGGCTATAATTTTGCTAAATTATTTGATTTTATTGAATGTCCTTTTATTAACTGTAAACCTGGCAACCCTAACGGAAACTTAAAGACTGGCAACGCGGTGTCCCACGTAGGCGATCCATTGCGATAGGTAGCGATCAAAGCGACGACGTGGGGCGAATGGAACAAACAATTGATACTTTATTGGAGTGGCTATGTGATTAACTGCACGTGGGTGCGTGCGGCGATGGGCGAAGCGAAGCGGACGCGATCAGTTAGTTGGTTTTATATTATCACGTGAACTCTTAAGCAGCGGTTGTTTGTTTCAAATAAATAGTGGCAATTCCGGTGTATGTAGATCGTCGCGTCACGTTCTATTCGAGTAAACCGCATCGGATGGCTTCGCGATTAAGTTCGCGTTGAATTGCCTACGTAGGACACAGCGTAGGTAAGTTGTAAATCAACAACAACGACGAAAACAAGAACAAACAACTACAACCACGAATTCATGAAATAATTTGGACTATATTTTTCTTTAGGGCATGGGGGGTTGCGCAGCTCGTCTCCGGCCCATAAGCGCAGAAAGTGTGTTAGGTGATCAGTAAAGTGGTACCTTCATGAGCATGGTGCCCGAGAGAGCGTCTTGTGTGGGCGGCGGCGTGGGCGGCGGCGAGGGCGTGGGCGGCGGCGTGGGCTCGCCCTCGGCGCGCGCCAGGCGGCGGCCGGTGTGCGGGCACAGCGTCAGCTCGCGCTCGGGCGACGGCGGCGGCAGCGGGCCCAGCACCAGCGGGAACGGGTCCTCGATGCCGTCCGACGTGTCCGACGACGCGTCCGACTGCAAACACGCACACTTTACGTATATGCACTACGACAAAACATTATCCACCCCACAAACTCACTTGAAGCAGACCATTTGACAACACAGCTTGTTAGTTAAACGTAGGTCTAATGCTGCGGCCGTAATAGTGTGTATCGTCATGAACCTTAGGCTTCGACACGATTAACTGTAACATTATCGACAATCATGACGAATCTTTGTGCTGTATAATTATCTACAGATGCGTGCGTCACTTAAGTTTGGAATAAAAAAGTATTCGTGTAAAATTACATAGCCGCTAATGTGACCTCTACGATAATTTTTAATGTGCAAAAGGTAAATGCGGCCTCAGCAACTCTATGAGTATGAAAGACTAAATTACAAAAATGATAGTTCAAACATGAGAGAGAAGAGAGAATACGTAGGTAATAAATTTTGAAAAACACAAATTAAGTAAGATGGACTTACAGCGGATAAGCTTCTTTAACCCAATAACTGGCTGGCTGTCTTCCGGGAAAAGCAAATGGTGTCCCATAGAGAAAATTTTCTAACCTGGTCGAAGTCGAGTACCGGGGGCGCCTTGTCGCGGATGCGCACGATGTTGCCGGCGGCCGTGGCCACGGCGTAGCCGCCGCGCCCGCGCCCGCGCCCCGACCCGCCGCGCCGCAGTAAACTGTCGCCCTGTGCAGTCCAACTCTAACTTTACTAATCATTTGGCTTATTATTGTTAGTAAAAAGCTCTGATTTCAAAATTAATGTGTTAATTTTGTTTTTTTAACACGACTTTGTTAGGTTGACTGGAGAAGGCAACAAATAGAGGGCATTGGTTGAAGACACATTAAATACAACATCAATAAGATTAAAAATAAATTCTACAGAATATTTTTTGATTTTGTAACTACTTGATATGTCTGTTTGATTCTTACCTGAGCAAGTTTCTTGTTGAGTATGGTAACAGGTGACTTTCCTTCGCCCTGACCTGACGGCCTCTGTATTGTGCGTTGAATAATCTTTTGTCCTGATGGAGTTATTATAGTCTTCTCTGTCACCTGCTGTCCTCCCGAGCCGTAAGTTTTCTTTATCTGTTTAAAATTATTTTGAGAACCAAAACCATTAGTGTTATAGAAAAATAAAACCTTTTAAATGTCTGACAGCAATGTTATTGTTATTATTTTACCTGTGACGTCATAGGCGTGCGGATTGGGGATGTCTTTTTGGATTCCTCTAACTTTTTCTAAAAAAAAAAAGAAAATTTTATTCCAAAAGGCCTCATTACGCAATTGTTAGTATGTAGACACAATATTGAGCAAGTAATACCTGTTTCGCAGCTAATATTTGTTTCCGTATCACATCCTGATCTATGTTTAGACCGGGTCCTAACTTTCCGGGTGAATCAATCTTCATAATTCCTGAGCTCTTCGACATAATATAAACACCTGATGAAGAGAGATATAATAGAGTATGAGGGGTCTATATCATCAGCAAAGCCAGCACATACATCGCTGTCACAAACATAGCTTGTCATTCCAAACAATCAAATACCTGTAGTAAGGTTAGGCATATGTTTAGGGTCAACTTTAATGACGCCTTTAATGTTCGGCATGCCCTTCCCCGCGAGGCCGAGTGATTTCACCAGCTCAGGGTCCAGAGTGGACTTGGGCGATGTTTGACCATTCAGCACTTTCTTGTCAGCTGAAATATTTACTATATTTAATATTGTCAGTACTGGGCCTTGCTATTTGCTAAATTATATAATACAAGAAGCACCTATATGTCCCCGAGTATTATTTACAACCCATAGAGTTAAGCAGTATACTAAATAAAAGATTACTTTTGTCTATAACAATGAGTGTGCTAGCGGTTTACGATGAAGTGACTGTACCTTTAGTGGAGTCAGGGTCTGAGTAGTCTTCGTCCTCGCTGGAGAGTTCCTTCTTGACCTTCTTGCTGGCGGGCTCGCCGTCCTCGGCCCCGCACCACGCCTTCACCTGGTCGAGCGCGCGCACCTTGCTGGTGCGCTGAAGGCGACTACGTAAACAAACGGACAGCTCTTTGAGTTGGGACATTAGGTGGTCAAAACAAAAACTTATGACAAAAATAATAAAGTGAAAGAAAAAGCGGGTTCTGTAAATATAAAAAATAAAACAGATATGTATGATACAGTTAAATAAAAATTATAAATATCATTTATTTCTCTTAGATACATTGTAAACTAAGTTTTGTTTATAAATTTTGCATTATGATTAAAACCTTTGTGAGAGCTGGAGTCTGAACTAGGTTCGAGACCTGTATGACAGATCTCCAGGCTCGCACCCTTTTAAACATAAACGCATTTTGCGGCATATTATACAACATGAATATTATAAAAATCTCTGGGATTTTTTACAATGATGATATTTTTATTTACGTGCGTGTGTGTGTGTGTTTATGCGAGAGTATTTATAATGAATGTGATTGATATTATTTTATGATTTAAAAAGTAGAAGTTAACAAATGTTTGAAAGTATATTGATGGCTACTACTTACCCAGATGGAGTTACAGCAGGACTCTCCGTTTTCTTGACCACCTGCTTGACGACCTGAGGCAATGGTGTGCTTATCTGTTTCACCTAAAACACAAAAGTTACATAGTTTCTAATATGTATATTGTTTGAGTAATTTTTTTCCATATTTGCGCTCCTGATCGTGTCGTGAATTTGTTTTCGTCTATTATCTACTAAATTAACACTAAGTTTAAACTTTCTGTTTGAATATTTTTAATGAGTGTAATTTTGTTGCTAATATCAGGGACTGAATAAATAATAATATGCTTTTTAAAAATATAGATGACATACATATACAGGGTGTAAAAAGACTGATCACAAAGCCGATAACTACACATTCTGTACGTGTAATTAAGTAACTTGGACCAAAAAATATTGTTGGGAAAACTTTTTTTTTTCATCTTTAAAAAATATAATTAATTAATAATAATTCCGATCAGCTGCGCGTTCGGCTGCTCGCGCTTGGTCGTTGAACCGACCACACGCTTGTGTGTGTGAGGCGCTCGTTTTGTTCAGTTTTCAGTGCATTTTAGTAACTTCAAATGCGTAATTGACTATGAAAAATTGATAATTTTGATAACGTTTGTTCGGAAGAAAGTTTACTAATGATACTTGGAATACGATTTTGAAAAAAAAACGAAAAAAAAATGTCGTCTTTGACCTTCAATATCTCCAGAACCAGTGAATTCCCAGGTATGGTCTAGAAGAAAAAAAGTATCCTAGTGATGAGTAGAATATGGGGTTTTCGTTTTCGTTAAGGGTCTTTTTACACCCTTTATGATAAAAATCTTCCATTCTTTTCCCTCAAAATGTGTCATTTAAAAAAGAAAAATAACACCTGAACAATCTGTTGGCATTCATTAATTCAACCATTCACATGAATATTTTAGACTATTTACCTTAAAATTTTTGTCATTCAGAATCTCAATTGCAAGGTTTCTATTGTTATATATTTTTCCATGTACCTCAGGTTCAACACTGCCAAATTTTGACTGATTTTCAGGCTAGAGTTAAAAAACTCAACTTCAACTGCTCAAATCTATTACTATTATATTTATTAGAATTATTTTATCTTCATTAATCTCATTTACCTGCACTGGATGTTGTTGTTGCTGCTGTTGCGCCCGCAGAGCCTTCAGCTCCTTCTGTCTCGCCAGTTGCTTCTCAAATGCTTCCAACAGATGTTTGCAAGTCTCCATGTTTTCAACAGGCTCCCATGTATTCTGCTCACTGTGAAATTATATTATTTTATTATTATACGGAATACTTAAAAAGGAAATAGAATAATGCTATGCAAGTACTGCTGTTTCTAATGTAGACTTAATACCTGTATTAGAAGAATTTTTCAGATAGCAGAATGAGAAATGACCGACTCTACATACAACCATCTACTTCTTCAAAAAATAGACAATAACAGCCCCCGCTCATTGAGCATATTAGGGGCGACGACTAATGGCCGCAACAAGCTGCGAACGCGTTTCTCCATACATTTTGTATAGTATCGGCGCATATCGATCGTATGACCGCGTATGTGTCCGCGTCCAAGCCACAAGCTACAGGAGTCGACGGCGCCAGCTACTTGTGGCCGCGTTTAAATTCTTTCTTTCTCAATTAAATCAGTATCGAAAACTTACTGAGGATATCCTTCCCACTTGAGCAAATACTCGTACTGCTTTCGGCGCGGGTTGAAGCGCTTAGCGAGAATCTTCTCCACGACATATTCTCCCGCCTCGGTGGAGTCGCCTTGCCGCTCCGTGCGCCGGGCGATGCGCTCTTCAGGCGGCACGCGTTCTTGCGCATTGCGAACAGACTCGTTCAACTCCTAACAATAAAAGAGACATAAAAATGATGCAGATTTTATAAATATTACAACACCAACAGCCATGCAGTCTAAGTAGGGAAGCAGTGAGCCAAGATGTGTGTATGACTTTATGATAATGCAGTAATTTGGAAAACCAATGTTTAGATGGATTTAAGCACTGGAACTTGCAACAGATTTTAAATTATTAATTTGAAGGCTATATTTCCTATATAAACAAAAAAAGTAAGTACCTTAGTTTTGTTAGTAGTTTGAGGTATTGGTACTTTATGGACATTTTTGAGTCCAGGACTAGCCTTAACAATATCATCACTTTCCTCCCCAGAGGGCTGTGTTTCTGAGTCCTCCTGCAAGAGTGAGTTACCAATGAGTGTTAGGAATAATGAAATGAATAGAGGGTTTAATTATAATTATTGTTGTGTAAACATACCGGCTTGGCCAACTTCCGTGGTCTGCCACGTTTCTTTGCTTCTTGTTGAACAGGTGTCTGAACAGGCACTAGTTGATCTTCAGTCTTTAGTTCCATCTGAAAAAATAAAAATTAATGATTTCTTTCAGTATACATGGTTCTTTCAGTATAAACAGTATACTATAAATATTTATCAACATCCCCAAAACAGTATATCAGGTGTGTCTGACATCATCAATTTAAAAAAATACAGATTTTTGTTGAAAAATTAGGAAAAACGCCAACGAAGAATTCCATCATCTGGGGGTCCAGAATTATGTATTGGACCCATGGCAATTTGTTTGTGTGTCAATGTCCGACACACCCTTTATTTAGTCTAGGGTATACATACTAGTATTGTGTTAGCATTTTCCAATAATGAATTTTTACATTTTCAGAACATATACTTACAACTTTAGCATGTGAAAACTTGGACAAAGCCTGGACGTTAGATCCAGCTGTGATCCAAGCAGTGCGCTGTGCCTCTGCCATCCGACACCACTGCTGGTAGAGCTTCCAACTGTTGTCCGTGTTCACCGTAGACCCATCACGAACTGATGAGCATTTCCATAGAAGGAAAGCCCAGACTTGTGCTTTACTTTCATTCTGTATATTAAGAAAAAAAAAGGTTTTTTGTCAAGTAACTATGCAAACAGATTAACTTCATTATAGGGCCGAAATATGTTTCTACACTCAGTCCTTGATGGACCATTCCTAGATCCTCATAGAAAAGTGTTGGTCCCATATGAGAAAAAAAGTAAGCCTCATAGGGCGACAGGGGATGAGGTACGTAATTTACATGTGTGTAGGTTTATAGTTCTATTATGACCTTATTACAGTTATTACAGCAATCACAGTCACATAGTTAAGAATATAGTTTGGATTTAGCATACTCACACTATCTCTCACAGGAGATTTCCCTGTGCAGTTGTTGGCATCTTTGTGCTCCTTGAATTCTTCAACAAAATGGAATGCTGAGTGGCACAGGCCACACACCAGAACATCTAAGGTTGCCATTTGCTCATGAGCCTCTGAAAAGAAAATAAAAATAGTATTTAGATTATTATATTACAGTCTTTGTTGCAGATAAAATATTATTCCATAAATCAATTATATGAATGTTGTTTATCTGAAACTAAAATTATAATCTTTGATATGCTTTAATATTCTGTTGTGATGTAAGAACTGATGTTTCTACAAACATTAATGATAATATTCTAGTACTTAATAACATCTTGTCTTGGATGTACAATTTGAAATGTGGGAAGACGAGTTACCTGACTATTGAGGGGTTTCAATAAAAAATATTTACCTTTCAAAGCCGTCGGGTTTTTAGTCAACTCGTCGGGATTTCCCGCCGGTACCTCCTCCGGTGGTGTTTCACCTTCCTCCATTGAAGTCATAGTTGCTTTTTAAGGTAACCTACAAATTGAACACAACCATAATTCGTCAGCTACAATAAAAAAGACCACATTAATTCACATCTGGTTTCCAAAATACATTCTCAGATAACCTTATTAACACCGGCAGATTCCCGCCAACTCACGTCATACAAATAATAAATATGTAATAGGCATTACATTTATCATTATTTTATAGAAAACACTATGCACTGACACAAAATGTTTCGAAAACTAGACTACAGAGTCCTATTTTATTAAAATAATGTAATATTTGTACTCCCATGACACAAATCAACGCTCATTGAATTACACTGCCATCGTAGCGATAAAATTAGACGCTTCTGTCCTAATAGTTAAGTAAACATGCAATAATCTAAGATATTATCATAACTCAATTCACATAGATTTTAAATAAATTACACGATCAAGACAATGTCACTTACTAAAACAATATTTTTTTTCTAAATTAATGAAACTTTTCAGAGAACACAACGCAAAACGGAACAAATCACATCAACAATCGAATGTTTAATGAGGATAAAAAACGTTTCGCCGACACGCCATAGCTGCCATCTAGCGATCGCCGACACATTCTTGTTTCCTTTGTCCTACTTTTAAATACCAACCAATCAGAGTGCACGAAATAGGATTTTTTACCAATCAGTGTACAGCATCGTTTTTGACATGCTGTAACATACCTGCTGTTTTGTGGTCGCCACTTCTTTTCGCCGACATTTTGGTTTCACCACCACCTTTTGCCGACATCCGTCTGATTCTGTGTAATAATCCTGTAATTACTTACTATCTTACACTCTAATTATTTACGAAACCTCAAACAACTTAAATTGTACGTAATAGTTCAAATAAAGTTCTAAAATGAACCTATAGTCTTTTTATTTGAAGAGAATGGATTTTTTTTGTTGTTGTAAACTTGTAGTTGTGTATCGATTTCATTGAACGAAGATTGGAAGAATGCCACTTTCATATGTAATTACCTAATTACAAATAATCTTAGTAAGGTAAGGTGGGGTAAGACTATCAGCGGGGCAAGACTATCACTTTCAAATATCTCGAAAAGTTCCGTCTTCTTTTTGAATTTTCCATGTCGATAAAACAGTTTGCATGAAAAAGTTCTCGACTTAAAACACAGATGGTACTTCTGATCGTTAATGTCGGTAACATAACAAAACGAAAATGTCAGTTGTGAAAAAATTTTTCGCACGTGACAGAGCAGTAAGAATTTCTTTGAATTTTGGTGAAAAAAAGCGTTAAATGGAGGAGTCTTGAACATAAATAGCATCATATTAATATTGTCTTTTAAGTTATCGTACCATTTTAACATTATACATACGATTTCTTCTAATATTTTACAAAACTAAAACGTAACCTACAAATATCAAAGTGGGGGAAGACTATCAGTACGCCCGGGGTAAGACAAACATTATGTTAGTCTTTCCCCTAGTCAGTTGTAATCAACATTTCGGTTTAGGATATTTTTCTTTAGTTAGGTACATGGTCGATTAACTGAAAACCAAATCGAAAAAACAGTTCATCCATTATTAAATATTCGGTGAATCGTCCAGTCGAAGTGGTGTTTGGCCATAAAAAGTTGTTTCGCCATAAATTCTATATCTATGGGTGAATATAATTCAAATTCAATATATCAAATCAATATATTTCAAATTTATAATTCAATTTTTTTTCAATTTTGGTAGCAAAACCGTTACTGCAACTTTCGTGGAAATTAGAGACCTGGGTCTTTAATTTTCACGTTTTTGTCTTTTTAATTTATATATGTAACGCTTTATTCATATCATGCTATAGATATCACTCAAAAGGTTCTGCTCCTCTGATTTTGATTGTATGTTTGTCTTGCCCCAAATCATGAAATATACGAATTACCGCTAAAATGAACGTTGTTCCGTCATTATACAATTCAAATTAAATATGAATACTTTTATCATTTGCGTTTTTTCTTTACAAACCTCAATAAGTATTCGTTTTCAGTTAAAATACATTACTGTTATTCTTACCCCATGTGGTGGGGCAAGACTAGCAGTTTTAACGGCCTTACAATTTATTCAAAATTTACGTTCTAGATGCATTAACGGAAATATATCCATTATTTTACTAAAGCGTATAGTATTAGGTATCAGTGATTTTTTTATCTCAGAGGTAAGGCAAATAACTGAGCCGTGAAAATCAATCATTACTGTCTGGCAGAAAAGTATGTTAGTCTTACCCCACCTCACCTTACCTAGATGTGCTGGATCAGCTAGTTATTATAAATTACATAATCCTACTTTTGCAACTGCAAACATTCTTTCTGTGTTGATAGGAAAAGATCACAGGGAATAACCAAATGCCTTAAAAGTTGTGTAAGTAGGTATAGTGTGTGCAACATTGTGTCGAAACTCATCCACGGCTGCTGTAAATGCAGAAAACCTGACAAGGCCCTAATAAAATAATGTTCGATAGGTACCTGAAGAAAGAAACGTTTGGGGTCGAAACACTAAGGCTATGGCCCATGGGGTCCGAACGTTCATCTAGTGCCCTGGCTGGAAGATTTGATTTTTTTGTCATGGCCGCCACAGGCAAGACCGGTTAAGTAGACGACAACCTCAGAGGTTGACCTACGAGAGGCCACACAAAAAAAAAACAAAAAAAAAACGTTCATCTAGTTATTCAAGACTTAGGCATCGGTTGGTTTGAATAGACTTCAAGAAATTTACCTTCTAACTAACCCGGGTAATGTTATTTTGCCAGAAGGCCACTCTTATTATATTACCTAGTGGTATAGGAATAGCCTACGACCTATTCTCAAACCTACCAAATATACACGAAAAATTTCATAAGAATCGGTCAAGCCGTTTTGGAGGAGTTTTGTTACAAACACCGTGACACGAGATTTTTATTTATTAGAGATATGTATATTAGACTAGTTCATGAATCCCCGACCGGTCGCATGAGAGCCGAAAGGGTCCATATTGAGCTTTACACTATTATTTATTACCACCTGTATGTACTATGGAATGCAATAAAGTATTGAGTATTGAGACCGCGCTGTTATTGCTTTACTATTGTGTCTCGTTTCGCGGGTATATGGTAGGCTAGATGCCACAGTTACGAAAAATGTTCTGCCATCTAAATTAATTAACAAATAAAATTGGGGAGTGTTGGTTGGGGAGTAAAAATTAGCCTACCAACAAGGAACTTTTCTCAGACCTAGCAAATATACACAAAAAAAAAAAAAAAAAATCGGTCAAACCATTTCGGAGAAGTTGTAAAACCTACAATATGAATATATGACATGAGATTTTTACTGCCTCCAGCAGGGGTAGCTATCGCGAATCCGACCAAATTTAATTGTCACAAAATTTAAGGGCGCTTGAGTAAATATTGTGACATTGCGCGTTGGTCGGATTCGAGATAATATCACTTTTGTCGCATCTCGGAACGCAGGGTATAACGTGTGACCATGACCATCATTTGAACTGTCAACAGAGATAGGCAAGGGCAATACTCCCGCTAGTCATTGGTTTGTATGTGCTTAACTCAGGATACTTAATTCAGAAACACACATGCTCTACACACACTGTACTTGGACACACACAAGGTCTAGTAAGTTGTGCTTTGATCATGTCATCTACATCATACGTTGTTTAGTAGCCATTAGCCAGCGCCAGGATACATGACCATCGCCATATAGTTCTAATATTTTGGATTGAGATCAAAGAGGCCGGGTTAAGTTTACCACTTTTTTTTGGTTAACAAATTGGTCATCATCGTCCCCCTTGGGTTGCCGCAAAACGTTTTTCCATTTTGTCCTGTTATCCGCCCCGCTTACACTAAGTAACTCCTTTTTCTTTCATATTATTTTTCACACAATCCATCAATGTTTGCTTTGGCCATCTCTCTCTCTCTATCTTTCGATATGTAGGTACCTACACACATAGCTGGTAAGCACAAACGATACCCTTTCAATGTTTTAAATCATAGCTAATAAGTACTTAGTAGATTATGTGACTAGGAAATAAAGCAGTGTCTTTAAGCCGGAGGAGGCATGTTGAATTCAGAATTAAACGTATGTTGCTAAATGGCCTATTTCATCACTCGTTTTTGCGAACGGTCTTACTCTACGTCGTAGTGTAATAAGGGAAGACTTCGACGTAACGAGTCGACGTAACAAGTCGACGTAACGAGTCGACGTATCGAGTCGACGTGACAAGTCGACGTATCGATTCGACGTAACGAGTCGACGTATCGAGTCGACGTGACAAGTCGACTTATCGATTCGACGTAACGAGTCGACGTATCGGGTCGACGTAACAAGTCGACGTAACGAGTCGGCGTATCGAGTCGACGTGACAAGTCGACATAACGAGTCGACGTATCGAGTCGACGTGACGAGTCGACATAACGAGTCGACGTATCGAGTCGACGTGACAAGTCGACATAACGAGTCGACGTATGGAGTCGACGTGACAAGTCGACGTATCGATTCGACGTAACGAGTCGACATATCTAGTCGACGTAACGAGTCGACGTATCGAGTCGACGTGACAAGTCGACATAACGAGTCGACGTATGGAGTCGACGTGACAAGTCGACGTATCGATTCGACGTAACGAGTCGACATATCTAGTCGACGTAACGAGTCGACGTATCGAGTCGACGTGACAAGTCGACATAACGAGTCGACGTATGGAGTCGACGTGACAAGTCGACGTATCGATTCGACGTAACGAGTCGACATATCTAGTCGACGTAACGAGTCGACGTATCGAGTCGACGTGACAAGTCGACATAACGAGTCGACGTATGGAGTCGACGTGACAAGTCGACGTATCGATTCGACGTAACGAGTCGACGTATCGAGTCGACGTAACGAGTCGACTTATCGAGTCGACGTAACGAGTAGGCTCTTAAGTTTCAATCCCAAACCCCGTAAGGGATTTATATAATTAATTAACTCCCGAGCATTGAGACGGAGTTAATGTAGAAACCTGAGTGACAAATTTAAACCGCCCAAGACTTGGACAGCTATCCCTAGGGAATAATTGGATTTGAAATTGGAACGTCAAAGACCATTATTTTGAACAAAAAAACTTGAAGCGAATGAAAATATAGTATACGTCCATCAAACAAGTTTATTCAAAAATCAAACTGGTCACTAACAAAAAAAAATAAATAAAGCAGTTAATGGTTAGGTACCGTTATAGAAAAATAAAACTATACCTAAGTAGTCCAATTTTAGAGTGAATTTTGTTTGTTTCAAATCTCAAAACATGACGAGTGATAGTTACGTTTAACTTGTACTTAAATAATAGTAACTAATATTTCTCTAATATGTCATTTGTTTTGTTAGTTGTCTTTTAATAATTTTACAGATGGTGTAACAAGTAGAATACCTAACACGGGGATGAATCTGTATTTATCTTGGGCGGTTCAAATTCCACACTTCACTAATGTGTCTTCACTCCCTTGCAATGCTCGGGAGTTAATTATTTACATTCAAAATTATGTTTAAGGAAGGTCCTATTTCGAAGTTTGCAAAAGATTTGCAAGCAGCATGCTCCAGCATGACATAACATAACATTTATTAAAGATAAGTTTTACTGTTTTATATTTCCTATCTACTGGTACAGCGTGCATGAAAGCGAGAGTCATGGTTGGTGGGGTAGCTCAACTAGATTTCGAACTTAACCCAGTTAACTCAATGGTAGCTTAAAAAAAACAATTTGACACATACTTAGTAAAGAACTACATACTGTGTCTCATACTTCAATGACTGTGACTATGTAGTTCTAACTAGAGGTGGGTTGGAACAGGTTAAGTCGCATATCTGTCACTTGCGCCTGTTCCTGCTACTCTGTAGTAACATCTGTTATGTGGAACGGCAAAGGAGCGATCGTTCACAGTTCCAAGTAAGCGTATAATACCCGGCAAATAAGTTGGCAAATTTCGCGCATGGTGCACAAAAAAGCCAATGAGCGAACGGGACGTAACGCAGTGCGGAGGCAAAAGTCATCTAACGCACTAATCATAAACTACTATTATAATACTGCACCAATCGCGCGCCGGATCGGCGCTACCTCATAACCCGCGTCCCGCTTGACCACCAAATAGATCTAAAAAACGATTTCTGCGCATTGCCAAGTAATGTGCCGCCGGTTATAATAGTCTGTTTTGTTTGAGCCCGTTACAGATTTATTTTATCAGCAACTGTTTTGTGATAACTGATTAATTACATAATATGTAATTTGCAGTTTTACAAAGTTACTATTAAACTTAATCTTACTATATTATCCGTGTAGTTACTCATATACCCGCGAAACGAGACACAATAGTTAAACAATAACAGCGCGGTCTCATAGGACCGGTTGGGGATTCAAAGGTACTCGTTAAATTTAAGTTTGTATAAAAATAAATTTAAATTGATTTTATGAAAAAATATAATTATTAATTGTCAAATTTTAATGTGGTTGTAATTTTACTATGAAAATTATTAGCTTGTATTTGAATTCCGAATAAATTAATTTCACTGACTGTTGGTATCTTTTTCTTACCTACGCAACCGTCTTATGCAAGAATAGCTAAATCTCTATTCTTGCTTATAGCGCGGCAGTTGCCTAAGTTAAGAAAAAGTACTAAAAGTAATATAACAGTTGTTTCGGTCGGTGAAGCAGTAGCACTCAAAACAACTGCTAAAGTGCTACCGGGCTTACGAAAGAATGAAGAAGAGCACATGTTTCGGTGAAGCAGTAACCCACTGCTTCACCGAAATATTACAACAGCTCATTTATATCACTATGTCCATAGCAGGATAATTAACCGCTCTTACTTGCGATAATCGCCCGCTATGTTTGCGAGTGATAATCGCAACCCAGGACGGCTGCGTAACTGTAAAAAACTCCGGTCTCCTGACTTTAGAACTAAAACAGTTGTTCATCCACCGAGGCGGACGCGATTGAAGTTGAAGATCGCATCATGAGTTCTTAGTCTAACAAGTCGAGTAGAGCAGGAACATAACGCGTACACGTAACAGTGACAAGCTGCTATTTTCAGATATCTGTTATATTTATAAATACGCCTCACTCTGTACTCCTACCTCAACCCTACTGGACTAGAGTGGGCTATCGGTAGGGTTATATATTTAATAAAACTATTATATTATGTACGCCAGAGTAGGTATATTTTAAAATCTGAAATATTGTATGATAGAATGCCTGATAGAAAATTTATATAGTTCTTCTGAATTATGAGATACAGGCTAGCTTGTGCCATCATTAATATCATTATATAAATAGATATTTTAATTTATTTGTATTGTTGATATCTCGAAATTTATACCTTATTTCATTAAAAAATCGCGAATAAAGTGTCGTTGTTACATTTTACATGAGGAGAGTTCCGAAAGTTTTGATTAAAAATATCAAATCTGTACCTACGCCATACTCATCCTCATATTAGAATAGAGATGTGCCGAAATTCACTTTGTAATGATTTAGTCGATTATTGCAAAATACAGATATCGATTAGAATGATTTTTTATTGTTGATTATGATTTCATTTAAATAACTGTGTGAATAGTTAGATTTATCACAGTATTTCTAAAATAGAAAAATTGCTATAGGTTGATAATTATTGCAGTTTTAGTACCTAGTTTATAAACTGTCAATAGTTGCTAACTATGAAAAGTTGATAGTCGATTAGAATTTCAATTAGTAAGTAAAGAATTGGAGTTGCTTAGCGTCATAATAACCTCTATTTTTTAGTATTTTATTTCGTCTGTGTAGTAATCACTTCGTGGGACGCTTCGCGCCGTATAATTTATTTTTTCATATTATTTCTAAGTAATTTCACTGGAAGACGAAAATATTTCGTGATTGTGTTTGAAGAATCTGAGGCGATCACTTTCCGACTGTTTGTCTGATTTTGTTTTTGAAAATGTCGGGAATAGCAAGTGCACGTTTAGCTGAAGAACGAAAAGCCTGGCGCAAGGACCATCCCTTTGTAAGCGACAAGATTTTGTTGTGGGTTGTCCACTGGTTTGTTGTAGTGTAAACCATGTCATAGTATGAATTGTGTGTTGTGTTTCAGGGCTTTGTTGCCAGACCTATGAAAAACCCAGATGGATCTCTAAATCTCATGACATGGGAATGTGCGATTCCTGGAAAAAAGGGGGTTAGTATTTCTAGAACTTTTCGAATCTTTATTATAACAGTAGTACTAGTTCTGGTCCATTGTTATTAAACTGTAATACATGGAATTTTGAAATGATTTAGTTATAATGTGTGAATGGCAGTAATGCTACTCAATTACCCCCACAAGTAAGAAAGTTTCCAACAGTTTTTTTCGTTTTACTCTTGCAGACACCATGGGAGGGAGGCCTGTATAAGCTGCGCATGATTTTCAAAGATGACTATCCTTCTAGTCCACCTAAGTGCAAATTTGAACCTCCACTGTTCCACCCTAATGTGTATCCATCAGGCACAGTCTGCCTTTCACTACTAGATGAAGAAAAAGATTGGCGTCCAGCGATCACAATTAAACAGATCCTGCTGGGCATTCAGGATCTACTCAATGAACCAAATGTCAAAGACCCTGCACAAGCTGAAGCTTACACAATCTACTGGTAAGTAAACACTGCAACTGATTGTTAAATTAGATTAGTAAGAGGCTTTCGTAAACACTATTTTAACCATAACTATTTATATTTGTTACAGTCAAAATCGATTAGAATACGACAAAAGAGTTCGAGCACAAGCACGGGCCATGGCAGCAACAGAGTGATGCTGTTTACATCAAATATCAATACACTCAAATGAACTACTTACATTCGCCTAGCTTTGTTGCAGAAAGCTTCATTCATAAATATAATATTATCCTTTTTGCAGCAAAATTTTATTCTGCGCTTCAGTGGCACTGACAAACAGTTGCCACAAAATTTTAGTTTTTCCTCTAGCTCATTCCAAAAATCACCTAAATTGACCATTTCTGAAATGTTTTCTGCTACTTATTTAAATTAAAAATACTAACCTGTCATTTAGAAATGGGAATTCACATTTTCGGGACTTGACATGCCTTGGGGTACCTACAGGTGTATCAAAATTGGAGTCAGGCATAGGAAGTTTAAAGAAGAATTGGAATCAGGAATGAGCAATTGATAATTATTGCAGGGGTCATCTTATTGTGTAAATATGCATCAACTTTCTGCGACAAAGCCAGGTTAGATAGTTCATGTCGGGGATATTGTTGAATGTTCAGTGACTTCAAGTATTATGAATTATCTATGAATAATTCAACAGTACATCTGATTAATTAATATTAGAGATTCCAATAAACATAAAGCCATTTGGTCTAATGATTGCTGTTCACATTCTAGAATTAATGGTTACTCTTAAGGCTCATCATATTTTATTTATTATTGTAAAGTATCTGCATTGGTAAAACACTGAATATAATGTTTAATAATGCTTAAGTGAGGTCAGCCATCTTGTATGAAAATCTCATGACTTGGTTTGTGCATAGAAGTTAATGTGATGATCTACACTATTATTTTAAAATATTTTTGTATTTTATGTTAGTGAAACCCTGTAATAAATTTCTCAAAAATATCTGTAATTAAGACTTGTCATTATCTACCATGTGAAATGTTTGAAACAAGTGATTGACCATCCTATCTTAAAATAAATTTTACAGATTTAAGTATCAATTTTGTAAACATTTCTTTAGTTGTGCATTCATAATTATCATGAATATTTAGTCAATTTCAGCTATGCATGTTTCTATGCAATGGAATTCTGATTCGAGCGGATGCTGCGCTATTTCCTAAATGTAAGCCTGAGTTTACACTAGCGTTCGTAAAGCGTGAAACTGCACAGTCGACACTTGTCACGTGCCACAATGATAGGTACTAAAGTCTGTTTTTATAATCCCAGAGACTAATTTGACACAGGCAAATGTCAAACTTACAATAATAATTATTCTCCCAGCCTGTTTTTTTATACCCTGAGACTAAAATGACATTAAAACACAAAAGAATTGGCATAATTCCTATAGTAAGTTTGACATTACCCATGTCAATTTAGTCTCGGGGTATAAAAAACAGACGATAGTAATGGAATATTGTTCTGTTGTTACAAGTGTGACAACCCACGTAATGTCATTTTAGTCTCGGAGATTAAAAAAAGACTAGTGACATTTACCCGTTTCATCTGATACAAAATGGGAAAGATAAAACATTTTGTGTTATGTTTATGAGAATTTCTTATTTAGTCAGATCAACATCTGCCCTAATCATTTCCAATAGGCCAGAAAGTCTTAATCGAAAATGCCTATTCTTATTCTTTATCCCTTGTTTTTAACGTAAAGTGTTACTTGCGCAAGATTAGACTTACACAATGGTGTTAGTTGCCTAAAACTAGTCTTTTGCGGGTCTTGCTTATCGCAAGACCGCTTTATCCGAAACACTTGCGAAGTTGCCTTGCTTGGACGGCGAGCTATAGGTAACTTGCTGGCCGGAAATGACCGAGCCAAAGTCGACTGTGTTTGAGTTCCACGCCTGCGTGTGCAAAGTTCTAGAGATATCGTGACGCTGGAACAACCAAACCACACCAAAAAAAGAAAGGTTGACTGACCTGTAGTATTTTTTTTTTTTTTTTTTTTTGGTTTAGATATTAACTAGCCCTATTATTGCGGAGGTCGTGGGTTCGATTCCCACCCAAGACAAATGTTAGTGTGATTTAGAAATTAATGTAGGTATGGCACAAACTCTGCTTAGTTTGGGACGTTATACTAGCATTAGCCGTAGTATTGCTTTCTTTCGTCACTATCATAGTGACAGACGACTCTGACCAAAGCGACACATTTTTTTCAATATTCTGAAATTGTCTACGATAATTGCTGTTTCATAAAAGTTAAAATACAGTTTATAAGTACCTATATTATTATTATAGATCTCAGCGTGTGTATTCCTATCAGTCTCCCTAGTGGAACGAACAGTTATTATTTGTCTCGATCGTCTCTTGTGGGTTTATCGCTTTTACGAAAGGATTTTATTTTTGAGTTTTAATGATCTCATCTAATAATTTCAGACTGGACTGGTAAAAAAAGCACCATGAATTTTATTGGTCAGTAGTGCATAGTTGTTATCACTCTAAAATATTATGCAATATTTTTGTAGTGAGTCTAGTTACTTATAGTACACTCAAAGACAGTGTTGGGTAACATTTTCTTTGATGACTAATCTAATGGATAAAATATGTATACAATGACTAATAACTATAAAACTTTAATCTTTTTTCTATGTAGAATTTTTAGAAAAAATAAATATGAATTTGAAAGTGGCAACATCGACATTAGGGTCTGTGCTGTGTCCAACACTGGTTGTTGTTCATAGTGATGTGAGTGACGAGTCACTTTGTTGAATCGAGTCGATTTAAACAGTATTTATTTATAAGATTTATCATTCGCATTCGCAATAAAAGTTCAGTATTCGAGTTTTATATTTGATACTCGAGTCTAGAACTCCAGCCTGGAAATTTGAATCCAGAATTTAAATCTAGAAACTGGAGACCGTGTGTACGTCAGATCTGACGCACACGAGTCCGTTACCAATTTAAGACCTGAAAGGAAAAAAACGAATAAGAGTAAACTACAAAAATAATATGTAGGTTTAGCATAATGATTGTAAATCACGATGATAGTGAATTAAATGTTAAAAATCATTACATAAAAAAAAGAGATCATAGGTACAAAGGATGTAGTAGGAACCAGAAAATAAATGTGATCAAGGTCTATTATCTAATACACAACAAAAAGACGTTTTTTAGAAGCTATCACTACTTCACTTGTTACTTCAGATATTTCATTTGGGTTTATTAATTTTGAATGATAAAGATAATTAAGTAAACAAATCAAATATATAAATAAGCTTAAATAAAGTTTTATATTCGAAACTCTTAAGTTAAAATATTGGCGATAGTATTACTTCAGAACGAGCGAGTTAATCTAACTCAAATACTAGAGTCGAGTTGGATATATAGGATCGAGCAGCGTGCGTAAAGACAAAGTTGATGGCTTGATACCTTCCTTCTGGCTTGAGTGCAAGAATCAAGTACTCCATTCAAAGTAAATTCGTATTCGAGTAGGTAGAGTAAAATTCGAATCGAGACGTACTTGATCGTTCCATCACTAGTTGTTTAATGTTTAGTTTACCTGTCAAAAATTGATAATAGTCCGAAGTTCCGATATTCTGCTCGAAATATCTTTTGAGTTGTATTACTTAGAATATTTAGTAAATATTAGTAATTCGTTCGAGTATAACTTAAAGTTAGTGAAGAAGTTTTTCTATTATTCATAATGGCTGATGACGATCAGGATTCCAAAGAGTACCGGTGGGAGACAGGTTATGAGAAGACTTGGTGAGTTTGAGAGTTATTTTTGACATAAATTTCCATATTTTTTATGTTGGTGCTTTTTACCATGTATATTTAGCGGGTCAGAGTGTTGAAAGTATCTGAACCCATGATATATTCAAATTCAAATACATGATAGAAAGGTAATTTACTGAACTTATCATTACTTGTTCAGGGAAGCCATCAAAGAGGATGAAGATGGCCTGGTGGAAGGTTTGGTGGCCGAGTTTGCGCAGAAAGCGGCGCGAAAGGCGGTGGTTGCGCGCCGGGGGCCCGTGCGGCTCGGCATGATGAGGCATGTCCTTGTGGCCGTAGACTGTTCTGAAGCTATGAATTCACAGGATCTAAAGCCATCCAGGTTCCTTTGTACACTGAAGGTGGGTTCATAGTCCTTTCTTTTCCAGTAGCTTGTTTAATTAATATGAAACTCCCTAGACAGTTTAAGCCCGGGCGCGCACTAGCGGCCAGTCTGCAGGCGGCCAGGTGAAACAAATGAAAGCGCCATAGAGCGCGCGCTTCTGTCCGCACGCGGCCAGTGGCCACAGGTGCGCGCGCTCTATGGCGGTTTCATACTAATGTATGTATTTCGATGGCCGCCGCGACTTGGCCGCTGGCCGCTGGCCGCTAGTGCGCTATGGGTCTAACTATCTATAAATGATTATTCCAGTTCTGTGGCTTTTCTTTACTTGACCTTTCTGAATTTTAATTCTAAACTGGAAAAAACAAATATTTCATTATATTTATGTTTTCACACTGTTTAACTTACTTCTAGAAATTTTATAATGAGAAATAACTCAATGTTTCAGCTACTAGAAAAGTTCATAGAGGAGTACTTTGACCAGAACCCTTTGAGTCAACTTGGCTTAGTTCTCATGAAGAATAAAAGAGCAGAAAAACTTACAGATCTCTCTGGGAATGTCAGAAAACATATCAAGTCTCTACAAGGGTATGTATACATTTAAAAGGCTTTTCATAGACTGAAGTGCCTCTATCAACCATTGGATCACTGCTTACCATCAATTGGGATCGCAGTCAAGCACTTTGAATAATTTATAAAAAAAAAACCCTTTCATTTTTTTATTATTATTATATTTTGTATTAGCCAGTAATGAGAACAGTATTGTCAAATGAGATTTCCAATAGTCACATATCCTCTTAAATAATATGTCAGTATGAGCAAAATCCTTTTAAAATATCCAAATCTTGTTATTAAAAAATTTATATGTAAAATCCTAACTTTGCACTCCAACTACTTCATATGGTGGTCAAAACAGTCTTCTTTTGCTACTTAAAATTGGTTTGAAAACTTTAAGTAGTACAAGAAGAACACCTTACTCTGGAATTTCTTCAAAATAGTCATAATAAAATTATTCCTTCACACTCTGCGAGTTCTTTGTTGAAAAAATATAAGTAGGAAAAGAACAGTAGATAATGATTATTCTTTTCCTAAATAGTTTACAAGAGATGGTGCTAACTGGGGAGCCATCACTACAAAACACCCTGGAGTTTGCAGGACGAGTCCTCAAGCCTCTTCCTGCTCACGCTTCCAGAGAACTCCTGGTGTTGTTTGCATCACTCACTACTTGTGACCCGGGCGACATTAATACCACTATTCAGGTGTGTAAAGTATTGTGTAGTCTTTGAAGTGTATTCCTCAAAGTGCCACCAACTAAACACAACTAAATTATTCCTCATCATCATCATCATCATCATCTCAGCCGAAAGACGTCCACTGCTGGACATAGGCCTCCCCCAAGCGTCGCCACAGCGACCGGTCCTGCGCGTCTCGCATCCATCGGATTCCCGCGACCCTCGCCAGGTCGTCGGTCCACCTTGTGGGAGGCCTTCCGACGCTGCGTCTTCCGGTACGTGGCCGCCACTCTAGAACCTTCCGTCCCCATCGACCATCTGTTCTACGAGCAATGTGCCCTGCCCACTGCCACTTAAGTTTGGCGATTCTTCGGGCTATGTCGGTAACCTTAGTTCTCTTGCGGATCTCTTCATTCCTGATGTGATCGCGCAAGGTAACTCCGAGCATAGCCCTTTCCATTGCTCTTTGGGTGACTTTAAGCCTTCTGATGAGGCCCATTGTGAGCGACCACGTTTCCGAGCCATATGTCATCACTGGCAACACACACTGGTCATAGACTTTTGTCTTGAGACACTGCGGTAGGTTGGACGAGAAGATACCGTGCAGCTTCCTGAACGCTGCCCAGCCGAGTCGGATTCGACGATTGATCTCTTTCTCGAAGTTAGATCTACCCAACTGGACCGTCTGTCCCAGGTAGACGTAGTCGTCCACAACTTCGAGTGTCGAGTCTCCGATCTTGATAGGAAATTATTCCTCATTTAACTAAATTATTAGTTGATTTGAATTTTTAAGTGCAACCAATTAAGCAAAATCAACTAATTGAGAATTAACTTAGTTCCACTTCAAAATAGTTGTACTTTGAAGAATACACAATCTTTCAATATCAAAAGCTTTATGACTTAAAAAGAATACCTGAAACCATTTTTGTAAAACATTCTTTCTTTTTGTAGGCACTGAAAACAGAAGGGATAAGATGCTCAGTCATTGGTTTGGCAGCAGAAGTGAGAATCTGCAAAAAGTTATGTCAAGATACTGGTGGAGAATATGGTGTAAGTAGAAAGATTTATTATACAGCGGCATATTGATTGAATGTCTTCTTCTTCTTCTTCTACCTGGTGTTAATCCTGTATATTGGCTGAATGTGTTTTAACCAAAACTCTGTGAAATTACACGATTCTTTTTATTCTTTTCTTTCTTAATAAGGTGTTAGTTGACATTTATTCTGCATTAGGATGCTTTTCCAACAGAGATGATGCTATGCTATGTGGCTATGGATGCGTTTAATATCCACTAATCATATTAATTGTTTCATATTGCTCTGCATAGGTGGAAATGGGTTCAACAGGTTTACATTTCTGGATGCATGCTATGTATGCATGTTGTGGAAGCATACTTTAAGATGCGTGCTATTGATGGTCGCGAGGGGTGTATATGTATGTGTATATATCTATGTGCAAAACAGAGTAGCTCGCACCTCCCCTCACTCTTTGTCCCGCCCCGCAGCCGCTTGAAAACCGAGTGTGAGCCATACTGTCCCCGATAGTTAAAAAGACGTATTTAACAAAAAGTAAAACCGGCCAAGTGCGAGTCGGGCTCGCGCACAAAGGGTTCCGTAGCAGCAAATATAATAAACTTTATATCATCGCGGATTTTTAAAGGTGTACAATACTGTAGTATATTTTTTGATCTATCTTATAAGGTTCAGCCATCGTTTTCAGTGTAAGCACAATAACTTAACCAAAATTACAGTTAAATCAACCTATCTCAAAAACTATAAGAGATACTTTGATCAAACCAAAAATCGTTGAAAGAGTTAATTAGCATGCATCACCTCTATTTTTTTTAGAATTTTATACCCCGTAGTTATAAAAATAGAGGGGGGGGGACATACTTTTTACGACTTTGAGAGCTGATATCTCAAAAACCGTTCACTTTAAGAAAAATGTTTTTTAGAAAACTTTATATCATTTTAAAAGACCTTTCCATTGATACCCCACACGGGTATGTACATCGAAAAAAAAATTTTCATCCCTCAGTTACATGTATGGGGGGCCCCACCCCCAATTCTTTTTTTTACTATTTAGTGTCATAATTTTGTAGCGGTTCATACAACACATATTCCCATCAAATTTCATCACTGTAGTACTTATAGTTTCCGAGTAAATCGGCTGTGACAGACGGACAGACGGACAGACGGACATGACGAAACTATAAGGGTTCCGTTTTTGCCATTTTGGTTACGGAACCCTAAAAACGGTGTAATTGTGAATGTTTTAATTAATGAAACAGAAAATCGTATCGATTACTACGTAAATGGCTTGCGTCCTTTAAATTTCGAATGCTTCTGGCTGTACTTTATTCTTTCATTCATTCATTAAAACATTCACAATTACACCGTTTTTACTTTTTGTTAAATACGTCTTTTTAACTATCGGGGACAGTATGGCTCACACTCGGTTTTCAAGCGGCTGCGGGGCGGGACAAAGAGTGAGGGGAGGTGTAGTTAAAAAGACGTATTTAACAAAAAGTAAAAAAGGTGTAATTGTGAATGTTTTAATGAATGAATGAAAGAATAAAGTACAGCCAGAAGCATTCGAAATTTAAAGGACGCAAGCCATTTACGTAGTAATCGATACGATTTTCTGTTTCATTAATTAAAACATTCACAATTTCACCGTTTTTACTTTTTGTTAGATACTAACTTCAACCTAACAGTGAATGGTCACTCCTCCCCAGGTGGTGCTGGACGACGTGCACTACCGCACGCTGCTGCTGGACGCGACGAGCCCGCCGCCGCGCGCGCGCGCGCTGGACGCGGGGCTCGTCAAGATGGGCTTCCCGCACTGCGCGCCGCCGCTCAGCCAGACCGAGCAGGGCACTAACGCGGACCCACCCATCACTGTTTGCATGTGGTGAATAAACTCATTTATATTTCTACATTCGAAGAGCTATATTCTTATCTCGATTGCTATATGTATGGCTAAATTTTGGGTTAAAAATAATATTTTACTCTTGTACATCAAAAGCTATTTTGCTATATGTATGCTAATAAGAATATTGTTACGCTCAAGTAAAGAGTTATGTCAGTTTCAAATTAACTTTCAATCCAAATTAGAACCAATATTTTTTGTAAACACGTGGAGAGAATGTTTCTAATCGTACAATTTGACATTTGAGGTAGAAACACCCCTAAACTAGACAAGCTTAGCATCGTCATTCCTTGATCAAACCCAATTAAAAACAAATGTTAACAGGCGCTCAAGTAACCCTATCCATAAATAAAGTAATGACGACGACATTTTTTCAGTCACTTGGAGGACGGCGAAGGAGTCGGCGGAGAAGGTCACTTGTGTCCGCAGTGCCGCAGCAAGTACTGTTCGCTGCCAGCCCAGTGTCGCACCTGTGGGCTTACACTAGCCTCAGCTCCACATTTAGCCAGGTACTATATTTTTCATTTTAAGGTTAAGGGTTTTTTCAAGGTTAAGCAACGCTTGCCGAAGTTGGTCTGTGGAGGGGTGACCATCTTAACATACCGAGTTTCTTTCGTGCCTCGGAAAGCACGTAAAGCCGTAGGTCCCGGTTGTCATTTGTAGATCTTTGGCAGCCGTTACAGATAGTCAGAAGCCAGTAAATCTGACTCCAGTCTTGCCGTAAAGTACCATGTTACCCCAGTTAATGGGTTGTGGAGGTCTGGTAGGCAGCCGCTGCTCGTAAAATAACTGGTATTCAGCTAAATCCGGCTTGACTGGAAGCCGACCCCGATATAGTTGGGAAAGGCTTGGTAGATGATGTAGATGATATATTTACCACCTATGAGACCGCGCTGTTATTGTTTTACTATTGTGTCTCGTTTTGTGGGTATGTGATAGGTAAAAAGAATATATTTCTAGGTACTAGGGATGTAACGGTAGTAGTTATATGGGTAAAGGATCAGAACAGAATTCGGAACCGGAGTTTTTAAAATTGGTTTGTCGGAATCGGAACCGAAATTGGAAGTGGAGACTGGAGGTGGAGATCGAAGCGCCAAAGGAAGCACTACTAAAACTAATTAAAAACTCGGATAAGTGTAAATGAATAGTAAGCTCACATTCCAAATACGAAATAACAAGTGATACTAAAAAGAGTTGTCGACAGAAGTTACTTAGGCACGGGGGAGGGAGGTTTCCCACACGTCATTTATAAACTTGTTTGAACCTATCTCCGATATAAGTTACAATTATTTATGGGATTTAATTTATACTACGTAGTTATTTATTTAAGGAAGTTGCAATTTGCCACCTTAATAAAAACATACATACTAAACAAAACAAAAACGTACCTACATAGCATATAAATTATAATGTTATTTTCCCAGATCATACCACCATCTGTTTCCTGTGGATCCGTATGAAGAATTGCCGAATGAAGGACAAGCGCAATACTGTTTTGCGTGTCTTAGGAATTTCACAGATCTAGATAAACAGGTGAGTTTTTAGTTTCATCAAAATCTGTTCAGCCGTTTGAGTGTGGAGAAGTAACAAACATACACACAAACTTTGGCCTTTATAATGTTAGTGTAGGGGATGTGGATTGAAACGACTTGATTATCATAAGCGTGAAGGGTGGGGAGATGCAAGCACGTCCGCGCGCAATCGTTCGTAAAGCAATGTGAACTACAGCGACGCTAAGTCCGCGCTCTCTCTACCCAGGCTTGCGTTTCCCGAGCCTTGAGCACCTCATTTAATAAATATAAAATGTAGGTACAACTTGGTCATATTAATTTGGCGTCGATGAAATAATGTCCAAAAACAATATAACAACAAAAGAGAACTAGCTAGATCATCATCGCGCGTATCGATAACAAAGATGCTGACCATACCTGACACTTGCCGGGCGTGTTAAGGGAATGCGGGGGGGGGTATCGGAGGGAAGCTCGCATTTTAGAGATACGTCAAGTTAATGTGACCAGATTGTACATCGGTATAAGGTAACTTAAAAAACTCAAAATTTACAGTTAGTGTGATTACTTTTTCCATCTCTCCAGGTGTATCGCTGCAGGCGGTGTCACGAGTTCTATTGCTGGGAGTGCGAGAGTGTGGTGTCCACCACGTTACACGTCTGTCCCGGCTGTTCCTCCCGACCACACCTCTACCAACGACTGCCCGAATCTTCATGATCTATCAATCATGGCTTATTCGAATGTATATCGTTGAATTCTTGTTTTGCAAATAATTAAATTCATCGCTCAAGTGTCGGCTATGTTTGTACTTTTTATTTATAAGAGACCAAACATGTTAAAGATATTCTGATCTCTAGAAAAAAACTTTTTTAACTGATTGACAGTCTCGTTTTGGAGGTATTATCCTAAGATTTATTATATTTTATGTTGTACGAATTGATTGTCTACTATAGAAGAAGTATGTGTGCACAATATAGAGTATTTTGTATGTATGTATTTTGTATAGAGTGAACTGTGATTAATTAAAATAATGTTACGGTTAAACTTGGTTTTCTTTATTTAAATTTAAAGTATGTATTCTATTCTTTTCTATTTGATGAAGCAATACAACTCAACTATTTTTAGTTGATTGTACAAATAGGTAAATAATAAAAACGACATTAATTTAAATGGTTTATTCATATCACAATTTGGAATTTTCTATGTGGCAATAGAAAAATAACTGCTCTTACACTAACAACTTACACATTTTCTGTTATTATATCACGATATTATTTAATATTATGTCGCTCACGCGTGTGCTTCGTTTACATTAAGCAAGCGTTAGTGTACAAGTACTTTGCATAATGTAAACTTAAGCGAGTTTATATGCACGTTGAATGACATTACAGCTTGGCCAAAAGGATGGATGGAAAAGGCACCTCTTTCATTTCGCGAAACAACACTATAGCCTTAGAAAACATCTTCAAACTTGAAAATAATCTCCCTGTAATTCAGCTGTTCATATAAGTAAGAAAAAGAAGTCTGTAGACTTTTTGGCTAAGCTGTAAAATTCAATAAACACACTTGCAAGCTCCTCGCATAATGTAAACACGACTCAAGCAGAACATCGTAACTACTACAACGATCGTCACAAATGGATGTCCATAGTTTACCTGCGTTACACATTATACGTTATGATAAATATTAAATACCTTGTCATACATTGATAAGTACATCAATATTTTATTTCTATCCCTAAGTAATCGTCTGCGAGTACATCTCATAAGCGGTCATTTACATAAAATCACAGATAAAAATCTCTCATTGCTATACTACAATGGTATTTGATACCAACAGCTGTTGTTTTTGGTTTTACTTCATATTTATAAAAATATTATAAAAGGCATTCGTCTTGTATACGGAATAACCGTGTTTAGTGAGATTTACTTATAACTAGTGATTGATTATTAGGGCCTGTTTCACAATGTCCGAGTAGGCACTACTCACTGAATAAATTCAAAAATTTGACAGAATTTGTATGAAATTATCTGTCAAGTAAGATACTCGAAACTTAATCATAGGTGGTGAAATAGGCCCTTATTGTATTTATTTATTTGAGATAAGTTAGTTCGCGCCTCTCAGGCACGTTTCAGTTTCTTACTTTAGACACGTTTAAATATCACTTTTCGTGTTGTTCTACTTATAATAGTAGCAGTTAACAGTAATTTTAAATAATGATAAAAATATAATATCTTTGTTTACCCAGTTTCTCATGAATTTTGATTAAATTATTGTAATGAGAATGTGATACCGGTTCGATAATAGTACATTACGATATTAGTGCGTAATGATGGTTATAACATGCGAGGCGGAATTTCAGCCCGAGCCGAAGGCGAGGGCGTAACTGAGCCGAGCATGTTATAACCAATACGCACGTATATTGTACGACGTTTTTTAACACATTTGCGAGGAATCAGAAAAAAAAAACAATTTTGTTAATTTTTAATTATTGAAACAGTTAGTGAAATTACAATTATTAAAATGATACTGTCTTTGGATATTGACGGCAGCAAGCTGTCGCATGCGGTTCGCGCTTCTGTTAGTATATCCGGTGGAGTTGAAGTAATATATGGCTCTTCTTCATTATTGAAAGTTGTCATATTTGGTACAAAGAAAAGAAAATTTGAGAAAATGGCGCGAGGATTATTTTCTGCCATAGCTGCGTGAAAATGTTGGCAAAGACGTTAGAGACCATGCAGCCAAGTTTTTAAATTACCGAATAAACTGTTTTTTTTTTTACTCACTTATTTCATGCAATTTCGTGTTTAAATAAAATATTTAAAACTTTACATATTTAACTAATTAAATCTTTTATCAAATTTGTATTTTCTGTTTATATGCAACCTCATTCATATTTTTTCTAAACCAATATATTTTTTCAAAATGGCGGTCATAGACTAGCTACTCTAGCTATAGCTAGTCTATGACCGCCATTTTTCGCGCATGCGCGCGTTTAAGAAAAGTCATTTTTTTTGCCGCCATATTTAAAAATAAAATGCCGATTTTATAAATAGGTATGTCTACAAAAACTATTTATGAGGAAAATGATTTGTGCTGTACGCAAGAAAATCTATGTCATGGGACCACTATACAGTCAAAATAGTTAATTATAACTTTACTGACTGCACATTTACGAACTGTTTCTTTAGATAAACTTTTCGTATACCTACCTACTAAATAAAGTTGATTTTTAATTTGTGTGTCGAATTTTTTTTTTTTATAAACTGAATCTGTCTGTGAAATCGCTGCCTACTGACTGGCGCCGCGCGGCGATTACTTCGAAATTTGAATTTGCTATTCAAATTTCGAACTAATCGCCGCGCGCGAAATGGCAAATAATGCTGTTATGGAATTTGTATGGACTATAACTTAACTATTTGCTTTGATAACACACGCGTTTTTTATGACCCGCTTTACATATTTAAAACCGGTGGAATTACATCAGCTTTACGAGCAACTGTGTTAAAAAGGTTTCTATTTACTTGTAATGCATGCCTAAGGAAATAATTCTTTTATCACAGATCACATGCCGGCTCCATCGAGTTCGTGCGATGCTAAAAATGTCCTATTATTTTGAGGTATCGCTCGAGATTGAGACATTTTGTTTTCTACACTATTGTAAGATTAACATACTTGCATACATTTGTATCCAACAACATTTCCTAGGTAGCTAGCAGTAGTCGAACACTAGCTTAAGTAAGTACAATCATATTTTATCAAGTTCCTTCAGACCCTTTGCACTTCTGTGTTTGTTTTCTTGCGCCCAATCCACAATATGTTAGGTTTTTGGTAATACTGTTCTATTTGTAGGAGAGACTTGCCTTTAGTCTCTGGTAGGAGGAGATATAGAACTACAGTGGCGAGTAGGGACGAGGCGCCGAAGAGGCCGAACACTCCAGCGATGCCGATAGCGTTCTTCATGACAGGGTAGAGTTTGGTGAAGCCGAATAAGACGCAGTTGAAGAGACAGAAGATGTAGCCTCCGCACAGGCCTCGTACTTTGGTGGGGAGGAGTTCTCCGATCATGAGTCCTGGCAGGAGGAAGAAGCCGAGCGTGTTGAAGGCGACGTAGCTGAGGATGAGCGCGGGCGGCGTGAGGCCGGAGCCGGGGCCCTGCGACAAGAGGCCTGCCAGGGCGAGGGTGCACACCGCCGTGCCGATGCCCGACACCAGCACGAGCGCGCGCCGCGTGATGCGCAGCAGCAGGATGCACGCCAGCACCGTCACGCCGAGCCGCACCAGGGCGCTCGCATTGGCAGCCATCTGTCAACAATATTGTGGTGTCATTTAATAAGTGGTCACGTTTGGAAATCTCTTTCAGAATTTATCTGCAAGACTACTTCGTAACTTAATGGTTAGATTACATTCATTACATAGATTTTTTTTCAATTATTTCAGCCGAAAGTCGTTCACTGTTAGACATAGGCCTCCCCCAAGTGTCGCCATAACACCGCTCCTGTACTTGCAATCATCGGATTCATCAAAAGGTCATCAGTCCACCTTGTGGGAGACCTTCCGACGCTGCTTCTTTCGGTACATGGTTCCCATAGACCATCTGTTTTGCGATCAGTGTCCTGCTTGCCTGCCTGTTTGGTTTTAGTTGTATGTTAAGTTTAAAGATACTGAGTTAGTCCTTCCTTACAATATTCCCACAGCTGCGCCACAGGCCTCTAGGAGAAAGAATTGCCCGTAATTCACTACGCAGGCCGAGTGTGGATTGTGTGATAAGTATCTAATACCAGTCGTGGGCCGGAACCATGACGTTTTATACGTCATGGTTCAAATTAAAATGAGTTCAAATTCAAAGTAAGAAAGTTTTGTTCTTATTCAAGAGTGGGTAAGAGATGGGGCTAGAAAACCTGCATAGCTCTGTGTCTTATCCACACTGGAATAAGGACAGAACAATGTTACTTTAAATGTCATGGTTCGCCTCTTTGAAACGATCATCTAGTAGGATGCAAAATCAACGGCACACTCACAGTAGGTTGCAGAGAGCCACCGGAGTCCTTGACAATGTCCACAGCGTAGAAGATGACCACGTAACTGCCGGACAAGATCTGCAGGATGTTGAACGCGTTGATGAGCAGCAGCGGCTTCAGCACCGGCGCGCGTCGCACGGTCTCGAAGAAGTTGATCTTCTCTTCACCTCGCGCCTTCTCTTTCTCCCGAGCTGATATCAACTCATGGAGCTCACGTTGGGCCTGGGAACAAATGGCATTTATTATTTTTTTGTCTCATTTAGGTCCATTTTAACGTTTGAATCCCCATCCGGTCCTATGAGACCGCGCTGTTATTGTTTTACTATTGTGTCTCGTTTCGCGGGTATCTGAGTAATTAAGTGTAAAACTTTCATCGTATATGTACCTTAATTTAGTACAATATAACATCCTAGTAAATAACTAACCTAGTATACAGGGTTATTGGTAGATCGACGAATTCCCGGCTCTTCATGATAGTGTGAAAAATATAATATTTAATTGTAACAATATAGTACCTAGGTATTTAGTGGTAACAATACATTAGTACCTACCTATATATTAAGTATATTATTGTAATAATTAAGCAACCAAGGATAAATCTAATAGTTACAGGATTTCTCAAAACCCATAGAATTCGACCGATACGATAGATACTTCGGGTACCTACCTACTTAATTCTTGCAAATAGGTCAGATTATTACGTTGTTCACGCGCGGGTGATAAATAAATCGAGTCACCAGTAGGTAATCCTATAGAGTAACTACCTATCTTTTCATTTACATTGGATCTCTTTTGGCTTCGCACGGTTTGTCTATTTAGAAAGAGTCAAGTCAATCGTTCAATCATTTTGATTTCAAAATTTTTAAAATACGGATGTAACATATTCAAATGTTTCTGCAGTATTTGGCAGCTGCTGCATTGAGTCAGCCGACTTGGTAAACATCGCTAACGTAGTCAATATAATACTACAATAAAATTCTCAGCTCCATTCTACCGAAATCGCGTGGGTTTCAATGGTTCCACATTGTTACCAGGTGTATAAACACTTGAGATACAAAACTGCACCAAATTTTACATCACAATGTCCACGAGGAATCAATTTGCGAATAATTAAGACAGCCTCTAAACTACACTCGAAAAAAAGCCTACCAAAACGTACTAATCAATTTGTTTATCAGAGCCCGCAATTCTAAATTAGAAACACAAAACCTATAAATAATTAACAGCATTTGACAAGGCAAGTTTCCACTGTCCGTTTATTGCCTGAATTTGTTTGTGTCGGCACATGTTCGAGAAAATGACATATCAATTTGTCGCATGCCTCCTTCCTCGTTGAGCTCATTAAGAGGCCATTTTACAGGCAATCACATGCGGCCGCCTTTCGACCGTACAATAACAATATAAACAATCGTATGTAGTAGATATAGTCAGCTTCAAAACAGCTGTAGTCATTAATTTAGATGAATCGCCCTGACGACCGCTGCCCGCGACTGTTCGAGATCTCCGATGAGACGCTAGCAACAAATAAATGAGTTCCAGTGTACCGGTTGCTGTGTTTATGTGACTGTATTTAATTACGCATCTACATAGGTATTTATGTGCACGGTAAGTAGGTACCTACATATTGTAATGTAGGTAAGTACGTGAAAATAATAAACAAAATATTATGCATTGCTAATTACTTGTACTTAAACTAGCGTTTTATCGTGTCGCTGTCATATACAGATAGTTATTGTGATGTTATTTGAATATTGAATCTGTTGCTGCATAATCTTGACTAAAATGAAGACATTCTGAAGTAAGTTACAGTAAAAAATGTCCTAATTAATTTGTTTAGAAAGCGTAGCGACTGCGCGACCGTAGCACTCGTAGCACAGTATTCCCTAAACTACGCTCGTAGCAAGGGACCTTTTTTAGATTCGTAGACGTTTTGCTACGAAACTGAAAAACTAATTCTAAAGGATTTGTTACTTGTGATTTGTCCTACAAGGGCAAATTTATCAATTCCACATAAAGCAATGTAATCGGCTACGCTGCTCATGGATTCAGTGCGCCTGTCGAAACCAATCGGAGATTACGTTCAATTGTTCTACAGAGGATGTTTACGTGTGTAACTTCTTTGGGTGGATACCCAACCTTCTTTATTGAAGATTGATAAAAAAAATAAAGATATCATTGAAATGATTGGGTCAGGCACAAAACATACTGATAGGTATTTCAATAATTATAATCGGTATCTAGTAGTAGTCGTAGTCGGTAGCTTTAGTAAATTAACGAGCTTAGTTTGAGGTTAGGCACGCTATATGGCTACCTAAGCCTCCTAACCCAAGTGCTTTATTTGCACAAAAATAAGTGTCAGCCTAAATCACTATAGTACTTATATTCAATACTAGCTTTTGCCCGCGACTTCGTTCGCGTGGAATAGTGACTTCCGGCAGATTTTTACGGCTTTAACGATTAACGGCTTTAATGACATTCCGTCCTAAATAGGTTACTTGTAACCGTGTGCCGTTACATAGCCTTGGTGGATCTAGGTTTCTCATAAGCATCACAGGAACTCCAACTTTCAGCCTCAACTTGTGAGAAGGCATTCCTGATAACTCTAAGGAGTTGAGAAACTCTGTTGGGTAAGATGTCACTTGCTCGGCATCCACGACGTTTTCTACTGATAGATACTCGATGACATCTACGTCAGACATAATTTCGATGGTCTTAGGGACCATATCGGGAAACTTAAGAATTTTCCTAATTTTTGAAATTTATTAAAAAAAACATCCTTTTAAAAAGAGCTCAAAACAGTCATAATAAAAAATTGCTATTTTGTTGATTCGATACTTTACTTAGGGCCCATCGATTTGGTCATTTATCCGGCCTACTATTTCATTTGTTGGCGCCAATATCACCCTTTCGCATAACCATTCCCGATTTTCGATATTAGCGTAAATCCGGATAGACACTATTTTTTAAATTGTAATTTGGCATAATTCGCTGCTCAGCGTGATCACACTCTCGGAGTCGGTAGACATGCGATCCTCGCCGATCTTCAGGAGAGCAGCAGCATACTGCCCGGTTTGACAATCATTATGGAGTGATACCCGCATATTCGCCGACAGTGAAACCTTTTTCACATGTGTCCATAGCACAGATGCTTTTAAACAGGCATTGATTTCATGTGCCGGTGTGCCCCTTGCTATAACCGGCAGGGTCTGCTGGAAGTCACCGGCCAATAGAACCACCATTCTTCCCATAATAGGTACCTTGATTGTTTTTAATGTCTTTCATCGTGCGATAAAGTGCTTCGATTGTTATTTTTTTACGGGACATCGTACGTTCATCCCAAACTAAAAGTTGTATTTTTATATTATATTTTCATACCTTTTTACTATTTATTTACATTTTTCCGACGAATTTTCAGTACTGAATTGATGCCGACTCTTGACCAATAGATGGCGCTGTATGTCCGGAATAAATTTTATTTTTTATTTTATTTTTTATCTTACTTTTTATTTTATTTTTTGTAATAAAAACTATCCTATGTCCATTCTCAAGTTCCAAACTATGTCTGTACCAAATTTCACACAAATCGGTTCAGTAGTTTAGGCGTGAAGCAAAGACAGACAGACAGACAGACAGAGTTACTTTCGCATTTATAATATTAGTTTGGATATACACAGTGTGTCAGACATTGACGCACAAACTAATACAATGGACCTATTACATGATTCTGGACCAGTGGTGAAATTTTTCTTTTTCTGATTTTTTCATCAAAAACTTGCATTTTTTTAAATAGAAGCTGTATAAAATCGTTATTCCAATCAACGTCGATGACATTTTAGAAGAAAAAAAAAGAATTAATTAAGTACTTTTAAATTAAAAAGTCCAGAATCATGTACTGGATCCATGGTATTGGTTTGTGCGTCGATGTCACACACCTTGTATAAGCCATTATTAAGATATCGCATCGCATTCGAGTAAATTAATACCAAATGTCAGAGACCTTGTGTCTCTTTCGGATGTCCTCGCTACGCTACTCTCATGAGGATAGCGACCTTAGTATCGTCGCTAAATATTCTATTCTGTTCTTATTTGCTTTTAAAGCAGAGTTTGTTATTTAATACTTACTTATAAAATTTAAATTGTGTAGGCGTCCGAGGCTATCATTTTTACTTATTCGAAATGTGAATACCAACCTACTTTTCATAAGCAAAAAAGTTAAATAATCTAAAAGATACAGTTCTAAACCATTGTGCCATAACTGGCCTTGGGAACAAAGTACGAGTTTCTAAGTATCTATAAATTACGTCAAGGACAGAGCAAGGGGTCGCCGAAGTGTGACATTGTGTGACAAGAAGTGAGATTAGCCAAGCTTCGTGAAGTCACATTTCAAAATCTAAATACCTATGTACTAAAAGGCGTAAATGAATGTAAAATTTAAAAATATTTAGGTAAGTACAGCTCTATTTGTATTGGCACTCCATAATGATGGCGGTAAGTCCCCTCTTTTAGGAGTGGCTGGAGAGGCGTCACGGTATCCTCATATTCTACTTGACGCAGGTCCTCACCTGACATAGTTCGGGTGGTTTCTGCACTAGATTCAAGCGGACGAAACTCCCGGGTGTCACCATTGAGCGGACCACCCGGAGGACACTTTTTTACTGAGTATTGTATAATGTAGGTACCTATATGCTGAGAATATCTAGGTCGTATTATTAAAAATGTAAAGCAGAAGGTCATATTTCGACAAAGCCGATCCTATTGATCGACAAGGCGACATTTCAAAATAAAATACATGAACGATCAAACTATGTACTTGTAGTTTATCAAGTTTATGTTTACCACTTATACATAATATATGTAGGAGTGTTGTGACGACAATCGATAATCTCATACATATGTATGTATGACTTGCAGTTTTCAAGAGCACTAAGTATGTAGATAGTTCTTTAACTACATCACTAATCTGTGAATAATAATATACATATAGCTATAAGTACCTACCTAGCATTGTCTCTAGCTTTACAAAATTTTCCAAGAATAAACTGTTTATAATTAAACTCGATGATTCGGAAGTTTTTTTCATAAAATCAATTAGGCACCAAGTCCTAATTTTAGAATAACTTAATTACAACATTTCATTACAGTAGATTAACTTGATTAAGTATAAATTGGTCCATTACATTTCGATTTAAAAAAGAAACTAAAAATAAAAACATTAGAAGCTTTTTTACGTTATTTTAAACCTTCAAAATAATGTACGTTGATGATAATTTTGACATAAGTTACCTACACTAAAGACGGATTTCTGAATAGTGTATTGTGATTTAAACACATCTCAAAACCTACATTATTAATGCATTTGATAGGTTTTCTGGCTAAAGCAGAGTTTGAGAAATACTCAACTTCAAGTGCTTACTTAAATGAGAAATCGAGGGTTTCTGTTAAAATTACGGTTTTGTTATTATCATTATCAGTATTTTTCATTGATAGGCTTGATTTGATCGCCATCTCACCTGATAATGTGCAATGATGGTCTACAATGATGCTGGTATGGTTCTACAGTGACGGCCTTTTTACTTCTGACTTAACAATAACTGTAGGTACCTATTATAGCTCTAGAGCCCTCATGCTAATCAATTGTAACTTATATCATTATTGACGAGGCATTTCTCCGAAGGAAAGGGAGTTGCGTCACTTGTCCGACTCGATTAAGGTCGTCTGAGTTTTGATAATGACCTCGACCACTTGATTAAAGTGGTACCCGGTCACCAAAGAGAGACTTACTGGGTGGGACTTATTGATAATGTTCTTTAGAAAGGCTAAGTGCGTAGTAATCATAACCGGTGTGTATGTATGACAAGTTGGATCTAGAAACAATGTCATACCAGTTTCAAATACGATCAGGTAGATTTATAAAGAACTTTAAAAGTATAAATGTAAATAAAAAATGGTTATCTATATTTAGATCGTTATTTGGTTCAGCAATGTAGACCTAAATGATAATTTAATTAAAATCTATATTGATTTAGATTTAGGATGGAGCTGCAACAAACTACACTACTGCAACTAACTACTAAGTTTGCCCCGTTTGTACGCTTTTTCTTCCTTTCCGTAAATTGTTTTATTTTCAACAGACTACTGCAGTTTGCGGATTCTTCATTAATTTGAGTAAATATGTACAAATTGTACTAGACTTAGGACGCATTTTGACCAGATGTAAACTATAATTAGTAATTTACTTACACTGTACACAACGTTTTTTTATTTAAATACGGAATGATACATATAAGTATATAAAACTGCAAGTGTTCTATTGTTATCCCGCTATGACTGACTAGTTATGACTAAACGAAATAATAAACAATGCAAGGAAAGAGCACGTCTGTTATATCTGTTCAGCTAGCAAAAACAAATACCGGTCATCACATGTCTCTGACTCATTTAAACTCTGTATCTATCCGAAATTATATTATTCGATAGTTTCGTTAATGGTTACGAAGTTCTATAACATCCAATATACAACATTGATACGACAGAGAGACCAAGCCTGAAATCACGAAAAAAAATCCGCTGCTTCATACATTTTGTCTAATTATGTGAACATAAATGTAGAGGCGAATTTTTTTTCGCGATTTCAGTATTTGTTGCATAGTAAAAGTCGTTTATATTGATGAGTACAACAACCCCTTTTAAGGAAAGCCCCTCTGTTGTATCAACGTGGTATACGAGAGGGTCAATTATAACAAGTGTAGCGCCGAGATGATATCCAACTTGAATTGAACGTAAAACATAGAATTGGGCCATCACTCATTAGAACATTATCGGCCTTGTAATGTTCCCAATAGGGGACTTAGGCCTCCTCTCTCGGACATGGAATCACCCACCAGTACCTAACCAATAGACCAAACAAAGCTAAAGAAGTACCTATGTAAGGTAAGCATTGTTGCTACTGCCGTTCTGTTATTGCTGCCTCTTCCCTTGGGATAAAGGCGTGAGTTGATGTGGATACCACAGAACAGATAAAAGAGGTGGATACTCACGGTGTCAGGATCCCCGCGCAGGCGTGACATAGCAGCCATGGCGTCGTGGAAGCGCCCCCGCCGCGCCAGCCACGTGGGGCTCTCGGGCGACAGGCACAGTGCTATGAAGGCCAGCGCCGGTAGAACAGTGGACAGGTGGGCCACGGACCGCCACGGCAGGGCGCCCCCGAGAGCGTACACGTACAACACGCCCAGCGAGTACGCTACGAAGGGAGTCCCTATCATCAACCCTCTCAGTCTTGGCTCCGAAATTTCACCTAAGTACACCTGAAAAGAAATAGCAGCTATAGATTTCCATGTAGGTACTTTTACAAACAAGTCATAAAACTTAATTAGGCATGTCTAGAAGGCATGATTGGCATGACTGTAATTTCATGTTGGGTAACATACAAAATGTGTGACTTATTTCAAAACCAACATGACTAGGTTCTTATTAACTACCAGTCTAAGAATACAACTGACAAAAACTTGTCGCATAATTGAGCAGGCCAGAGAACCTTTCCTAACCAAGTATTAGAAAACAGGATCCTTATTTTAATGTTTGAATCTCATTGTCATCATACCTACTCATCATGATCTCACTGTAATGTTTATGGTGTACCTACCTACAACACATCATAGAGAGTAGAGACACATAGGTACAACTGAGTATTTCTATCAATTGAGCTATGATTGTTGTTTGAAAAAAAGTATAGTGATAAACTGTCTAACTAAATAGATATCCATTGGTCTGTATAACGTATAACTGTGTCTCTTTCTTACGTTAGAACTATGTAGGTATGATATGAGCGCTGAGGATTACTGGTACATACCTGTGAAGGTGCTGCCATAATGCCGACGGCGAACCCACACACGATTCTGCCGAGAAGAAGCAGGGCGTGATGAGAGGCCGTGCCTATGATGATCCAGCCGACGATTAGCGGCAGCGTGCATGTCTGGAGCGTCCGCTTCCGGCCTATGGCCTCCATGATGGGGCCTGACAGCATTGACCCCAGCGGCGTCGCTGCTGAGTGGATACTTGCTGTGGACAATGGAAGATCATTGTTAGGCATATTTTTATGTACTAGGTACTACTACCTACTATGTATTTGCTCTTTCCCGCTGTGTGGCCTAATAAATGTTTGGGGATGAAAAGTAGCCAATAACACTCGGCAATAATGTATCTAGGAAGCTTTCTATTATATCAATGAAAGTATTTTTCAAATCCGTTCAATATTTATTAAGTACGAAATCTTTTAAATCTGCCAGAAGGGGAAACTGTCAAGTAACAATTAATGATGCACACATTGAATTGTGACGTCACCGCCATTAGATTAGGTTAAGTTAGGTTGAAAAGCTAACTATAATAATAATAATAATGCTTTATTTCTCTCAAAAGGGATACAGACATTGGTTCACGTCATATTACCTATATCAAATCAAATAAATTTGTAACCTTTGTGAGAGCTGGAGTCTATAGTGGGTTCGGGACCTGTACTGCTCATTCAATTAACAATTTTGATATTGTTTCAGAAAAAGAATTCTATTTAGTGTTATTTGTTGTTCAGCATAAAATATTGTGCAAAAATAAATACAGAAAAGTACTGCATTAAACCTTTATTTATTTTTCCTTTTTAGCTATAATAGGTGTTATCCATATTAGCATTACAAAGAGGAAAAAAATTGTATTTTTATTTGTAATGATGAACAAAGTTAAAAGCTACGATTTGGAAATATACCAGTGAAATGCTACCTTTATGACTTGAGTGACACACCAAGCATATTTTTTTTTTTACTTTTGCCAATTAGGTACTCGGGTAAAGTCGCTGGCAGAAGGTTATAATTAAGTTTTCGTAGGTATGGTTGAAGAATCGCCAAACTTAAATGACAGTAGGCAGGACACATTGCTCGTAGAATAAATGGTCGATGGTGACGGAAGTTTCTGGAGTGGCGGCCACATAACAAAAAACGCAGCGTTTAGAAGGCCTCCCACAAGGTGGACCCATGTTCTGGCGAGCGTCTACCATTCTACCGTTTTATCATATAGGTACCCATGTATTATTATGGCTTTTTGTAAGAGACTCTTGGGCAGTTAGTCAACTGTTCTGTAATAATAATACGTGTAGGTAATGGTAACTTACATTAATCTTACAGCAGACAACTTATCCTAGACGTTTTTGTGTGTATGATTAAAATAATCGTCAAAGAAGAACCACAAAAAAGCATCAACATGCGTGGTACCGGTCGCTAGAGCGTGTTATATTGAACTTTGGTCTTTATTTAGCACTTGTAATATCGATTAACGCTTCGCAATTTGCGGGTGACCAATGAGCTTAGCTTAAAGGTATACATATAAATAGTAACGGTAAGCAGGCTTCTCAAAAGAATGCACTTTGGCACTGCAGATGGCACATTATAGACGCGTGCTGTACAAGGTCAGCTAAGTATTAAACAAGTTTTAATAACAGCTAAACATCGCGTGGTTTAGCTGAATGATTTACTTACTTAGGTAGATACTTTGAAACCGTCAAAACGGTGTAGGAAAACCATCGTGAGCAAAACATACCATACTCTAGAACTAAAAATTCGAAGACTTGTAACATCCACCAAACCGCACTGCGCCCGCGTGGTGGATTACGATCTATTCTCTATATAGGCCTGAGTCCAACAGTGGGAACGTTGTAAACTATGCTATACTATGCTTAGGTAGACATAAATAGGCACGATGACAGAGACTCTACACCGCTGTCATCCGTATCTTTTTAGAGGGTTTAGAAGTTAAAGCACTAAGGCTTTAGAAGTTAGAGTACTATGTAGAGACATCTCTAAATACTAGTCTCGGTTTTTTTTTTGTGGTGGGAATTCATCCTATGACTTTTCCCACTCTAGCGTGGAGCCGAAGGGCTAGGCGGCTTGTTATTGACTAAAACCAAACCTGTTTCCTTGTGTTGTTTTTTTTTGCGATCTGGGGCCACGGGTTCCCTTCCAGAAATACCACTAGGTGACATCAACAATTCGGGTTTCGTCCGGACGGTGACCAGACTGGACGGCGAGCTACCCATTGCTGGTCGTACATAGCAGATATGCATAAAAAAGTCAGTTGTCCCGTTTGTTTTTTTGTATATGTCTGCTAACTGTTCCAGCAGACATATGTAACCTAACTGATTATTATGCGGTTTTCAAGGTAACAGGTAGAGCAGAGAATTTCGTTACTTTTAACAAGTGATTTGTGGTTTTTATCAATTTGTAAATCATTACAATGTTGCTTTATGTTATTATGATTACCTATAAGTCATCAACATCATCATCTCTGATCATCTAAATGACATTTATTTTGCAAATAGGTTTGTAAAAACACCTACTACTTGCAAAATAAATATCATTTACTTAGTTTTCATCCAACATAGTTGGGTTCGGCTACTAGTTTAATCCGAAGCGGCTGTAAACCCGTGGTTGCTAAATACTGGTCGGAAAAAAAATTGTTAAAGACATCGACACGATAAGAAGAATAACCCGTGTTTTTCTGTAATGTGTGAATGTTGCGGCTACATTTTATTTAACAGCTCAGTCACGACCATGTATATTGTACATAGGTACAGGTACATAGGGATATACAAAACTGACAATATAGTTAGTGGCGCATGTAGAGTTGCCAGATCTTCAAACCCAAAAAGCCGGACAAACCAGCCAGTTTAGCCGGACATATTTTGATTAAAAAGGTCGACAATTTTTTTTTAAAGCCCTTTGGAAGTAGGTATTACTTTGTGCACTCTAATGAAATAACAAGTCATTGCTGGTTTGCAAACGCTTGCATTTGCCCAAATTTAAAAAGCCTAACAAAAGCCAGACAGGCCGGACTCCGCCTAATTTGGCCGGACACTCAACCAAAAAGCCTGGCCGTGTCCGGCTTTATCCGGACACCTGGCAACGCTAGGCGCATGCTTCATTATTGGTTGAAACCCGTGGTTGAAACTCATTCGCTCATTCATTTCGCACTCGAATAATCGCGATTTATCAACAAACGCTGGCAGTTGAATGTTTTCTTGCTTTGTCACGTGGATTGTGTACGAAACGAGTCAGCCTGTACATTAACGGTACACTTTTTTTAGAACGACATTTTGCAGCCTCTTTTTTTTTATTATCGATAGGTACCACAGAACAGTTGAAAGGAAGGTACCTTGTGTTTAGCACGACAAACAGTACCCAAGTTCGGTCGGAGAGACAGCAACATTCTTGAGTTATAGTTGAGGAGGAAAAATAATAGTAAATATAAGAATTTATTGGTTTTTAAATAATATTTGTAGTTTTATTTGATACTTTAGTTAAGGATTCCACTCATATTCTTCTTGTTTTTACACGATTTCACGGGTCTGCTAAAAGAAATATCTATAGAAATAAGAGTTCCTTTCTACACTTATTTATAATGCGTTGTCAATTAATGTTTTCAGGTACAAATAAATTAGTAAATAAATAAGAGCGCAGGTGCCAACTCAAATACATGCATTTTGTTCAATCACATTGACTGACATTTCAATTTAAGAGATTTATCGCCATACTCACCTATCAAATGCAAGTAGCTAATTCAATTTTATCGCTGTAGCTACCCACTGCAATCAGACATTCATTCACAGTACTAAAGGTTATAAGGTTTTAAGGTTTTAGTACAGCTAGTTTAATACAATAGAAAAAAAAAACACAAAACTGTGCTAATACATATGTATGTATATAGCCATTCTGATTGTCTGTTATTCTACAAGCAACGTTTTACCGTTATAATATTTTTATGTTATAAACAAATCTGTAGATTTTTAGTAAATCGCTTAAATGCTTTATATTTACAGGCATTGTGGCTTTGCATCTCTATTTTTTGGTAAATAGTCCGAGACTGACTGCGCTTTAGACCTCTTAAGGCTTTTTTCTTCATATTTCTTTATTTGCTTTGCCTTTTTTATTTGGTAGGTAACATACTTGTTATCCTTGATTACAAATATAAAGAATTCTTCTGAACTAACTGGTAGATATTATCTAGAACATTTAAACATTCGATCCAATTCGGGGTCATGGCAAATGACTGATTGCAATATTACAATGTTCTCGATGCTAAAATTATAGGCTATGGCGTTTGAGTGCAATCATACAAGTCTAATGATCAATCTGGCGACATAATATATAGACAACTATACCTGCCATAGACAAAACAAATGAACTAACTAAACGTGAAGGTATTGCCTTTACGAAATTGTCCACTCTATAGAAAAAGATATAAGGCGACCGTACGGTCAATACCTCTATTCTGTCAGTCATACAGCATTCTCGAAAGACATTGCTGGGCGCTCGATCACTACATTTTTGAAGTTCTTCTTCTTTTTCGCCACAACAACAACAATTTTCTTCATATATGGCTGTATTCGTAAATACGTTCGCGCTCATTCAATTAGAGTTTTTGGAAAAATTAACGCCATCAGTTAGCGTCCCTTTGGTAACAGGTTTTTCAGTACCAAAATGAGGCTTTGGAGTATTACACGTGTACATTTGTCAGTAAATAAAAGTACTTTGCCTTTATCTAACCGATTTCTTAATGCTGCCACCTGGTGCACCTCTTATCAGAAAACCCTTAATCTCTAGGTCTTGGGTTATCGTTAGTAAAAGTTCAAGCGGTGAGAGTTATCTGCATACAGATAATTACGTAGGGTCATAGATATCAGTGATTGTATAGGTGATGATCGTCAACCTCAGACACGGCGACGTCTTACACTCAGATGACCTCTACAACGTGATGCTGATAAGGAAATGCAGTTGTTTTGGTGTAAGTAGGTACTGAAGCCTATCCAGATGAAAGAGGAAGCACAGTTAGCAGTACATCACCGACTACCCCTTTTTTGAATTTAAGTTATTATAGTCAATCCTAAGGTTGTCTGGTAGATATTGCTGTCAGTGATAGGCCGCCATTGTACCTATAGATTTTACTTGAATATTGAAAGAGTTAGGCCGCGTTTCCATCTGCAACTAGGTAACTCACATGATCTGTAGCTAAACTTGCAAGCGAGGTACAACAAATACCTAAGTCAAAAAACTGTATTCATTATACTTTGATTGGTAGCCCGTAATGTACATAAATGAAAGCGAGTTACTCGCAGGTGGAAACATGGTTTGATTGGCACACTATAAAGATAAGCGCCAATTACGATTCGTATTTTAGAAAAAAATTGTAGATTTTATTCGGAAGGTCATATGTAGATGAAAGGTTGTTTAGAATTTTAATAAAAAAAGTACTTTTTTAATAGGAATAAGGGCCTACTTAATTCATGAATCCCCGACCGGTCCTATGAGACCGCGCTGTTATTGTTTTACTATTGTGTCTCGTTTTGTGGGTATGTGATAGGTTAAGAGCAAAAATACGCCTGTTATTTAGTTATTCCATTCCTTATTCTACCAACCTACTCACCAAGACCGTCTCAGTCTAAGTTATTCATTGTTCCTCATAAATCTTGCTAACGTTTAGAACGTGCGAGTAATCAGACTATGCTAACTAGCTCCATTGTGTTAGCAGCCACGATATTAATAGAATCAAAACATAAAAAATCTTAAGTCAGACGCTGGACGATTATGAAATAGGAATCAGTTTGATTCATAATGAAATAGATTTTTTTTCTATGGGAGATCATCAAAATGACTACTCCCCTTCTGAACGGAGCGGGAGGGCGTGTCAGATTTCTACTGACTAAAACCCACTCCAGTTTCTTCTTTGTCTTAATTCCACGGTTCCGTGGTTCTCTTTGATTCAACCCAGGGATGATCGAATAGTAAAGAAGCTGTTGAAATGATAAATAGAACCTTCGATCACTGATCGAAGAGTAGAACTAAGAAGAAGCATAGCAAAATTTTCCAAGCTTTCCGCATTGCAGAAGGCACCACACGTTTTAAATGGTACCAAATCTCATACTTACCTAAAAAAAGTTAATGTCTAGACATGAATAAACTATATTATATCCTTGTGTGTATATCTTTAAGTACCTAAAAAAATCAATGAATACTACTAGGTACCTATTTATAATTCTCATTGCGGACACGTTTTTTCAGCTTCAGCATAATTCTGACTCAATTGTTATTAATTAGCGTTAATTGTGTGTTGTCTGAGCCAATTTAAATAAAATTAATTTCAATAATCATCAAGAAGAACATTCAAGAAACAGATTGAAAGGAATAGGAACTGTGATATGACTTGACGAGCACGGACGCTAAGAACCGTCATAGATGGCGAGATACCATTAGTTCACTATTTGACCGGCCTGTTGGTCTAATGGTTACTGGATCTGATGATGCTATGCCGCAGGTCGTGGGTTCGATTCCCACTCAGGACAAATCTTTGTGTGATAAGCACGATCATTTGTTCTGTATCTGGGTTATATATGTGTTTAATAAGTACGCGTTATGTGTTTATCAGTCGTCTAGTACCCATAACACAAGCTCTGCTTAGCTTGGGATTAGATGGCGTTGTGTGTAAGGTGTGGAATATTATATTATATCAATAAGAAGCTAATCCAGCGGGATGTTCCCAACCCTCAGTAATGAGGAATACGACTCGAGGTCCTCCTCGCATGGTAACTGACTGATCAGTTAGAGTTGGTCAGCCAAATGACTGACCGAATTTTTTGACAAATTATAAAAGTGCTCGTAAATGGATTAAAATAAATCATTTGATTTATAAAATGACTTTTGCGGAAAAGACGTCATTTTTGTCATGAAGGTACGTATAGATGTGAATGATTTTTTTAACGGTATTTTGCTGTTTTGGTAATAATTAAATCAGTGTACGAGAGCAACAAGATAATAACGTATTTATAGTATACAGGATTATTGGTTTTTTATTCAAACTTCTTAGTATCACCGCATATCAAGTAGATCGACATCACTGGCCACTTTGGGACGTAAAAACCATTGCCATTTTAATCACTTGAAAAACATTTATTTTTCCTTCTTTTTATGGCACTTTATTATTTTTATCCTGTTCTCAGAAAATTTAGTTTTTTCAGTTGTACACCGGTCAAAATAGTTAGTAATTATTATTCTAATACCGAAAGTTGTCTAAGTCGGGCTTTTATTTTGGTTTGACGTGGGAAATCATCAAATAAATTCTCTCACTCTAGGTGCAGCGAGAGGGTATGTGTGAGAGTTTTAGTCAGTAAATAGAATTTACTCTTTTTTTTCATCTGTGTCCTTCATTTGTCCTTTTGCGTTCAAGGGCCACGGTAAACTCTTTCTTCTGTTCATTTTCTTAATTTCTTTTAAACATTTTTGCTGCGTGGAAAGTTGGACTCTACCCACTCATCATTTAATTTAATACCTTTGAGCGATGAGTAGCATGGACTTTGGCATGAATGAGGTAGACCCATAACGCGTCGGTGTCACGTAAGAACAACACTAACAATAGTGTGGACACTCAACACGTGCCGAGCGAGTGAACGTGCACGCGACATGCGCCTCTATGCTAATTGTTTCAGCTGATATGTCGTTTGAATTTCATATGATCTCACTTTGCATCGTATGAAATTCAAACTCTTGCATGTTATAAAGAGTTTGAGTATAAATATTGTTGGTATCACAATGCTTGATATTTGATATAAGTATTCTAAAATCCCTCATATTCATTCTTGTCACAAAGGAAGTCTGAAAAGCACTGAAAACAATTTGTTTTCACGAATGAACATTTCAATCTCCTAGAGAGCAGGCCTGAGTCCAAGACTGGGAACATTATAAGGCCAATAATGCTAATAAATGGATTAACTAAGAGGAACTCAAACATTATTATGAGGAATCAGCCACCAGTTTAAAGGGATGCACGTGTACAGATGGATCCTCTTGGACTGGTACCCACCCTTACATGAAGTGATGTTTAATAGACTTCTTGGGTAGTCTAGTGTCAGTTTAGACCATAGATTCCCAACGGGGGCGGTACCGCCCTCTTGTGGGCGCTGGAGCTTTTCGTGATGGCGGTAGCGGGTCCAAAGGCAAAAATAAATCAAAACGACCACGAATAGCAATTACACATAGAGAGGAAATTCTCTTTAATTTGTGAAAATGAATTAATAATTGACCGACATATAAAATTGGTCTAATGAAATTAAGGAAGGAAGCGTTGTAATTTTATTTTCTTGTAAAGGGGGCAGTAAGGTTGGAAAACTACTTTTAACCTTGACAATCGACCCATGCGGCGGTTAATAAGCAATTAATTAAAAATGGTGACTGGTGACAGGTTTGCCACTTCACTAGATAGAGATAAATACTCCGGGTCCAATAAATTTTATCGCAATGACTTGTCATGATTTTTATTACTCCGCCGTTGAAATACATAGTAATGTTACGATTGTGTTGTCCGTTTTATCTTCATTGATGAGTTTAGGGTATTTTTCCTACATTGCCTTGAATAAGTACAGTACGTTCGGCCGAAAACCCGAAATATCTTGACCACTCCGAACTTCGAACAGTTGGCTGCGCAGTAATACTTTTTAAGAGTCATATGGCGAATGCGTATTCTTTCGCGCATGCGCAATAGTTCGGAACGCCAACTTCAGAGCGGTATCACATTTTGGAATTACTCCAATATATTGAATTGATCTTTATTTATTTGTGTTTTTTCATGTAGAACATGTTTGCGAAATAATAAAAATTAATGCTCTAATTTGAAAATAAAGATCTGTATCGAGTTCCAAAAGTAACTTTTTCAGGATTATTCGATCTTGATTTTACGTAGGTAGCTCGAGTTAGTGAAATATATAAGCGTAATAAATACCTAAGTGAAAGTAAAGTACTGAAAACAGACACATTGTTTTCAGTACTTTACTTTCACTCAAAATAAGAGTTTATATCTGTAAGTAGAGTCTGAATACATATTATTTACATTTTTTAACGGTACAAAGTCTCTATACCTACTTATTTATTCTTTGTTGAATCTATTATCTACTTGTAACGTGACTATAATATCTACCATTTTCCCTAGCATTTAAAGTGAGAATAATACATACTTATACATGTAAATGTATGCCAATAAACATACTATTTAGAACTATCTTAGAAAAGAGTTCTTTGTTCACTTAATTTATTTTAATCACTCATAGAAAATTCTCCATGCTGAAAGATGGAGTTTTCTTATAAGCAACTTAATTTGCAATAATTACAGAAGAATTGTCTCAGAATACTTAGCTCGTTTCTTTGATTGCGAAACATTTGCAGACTCAATAAGCAATTGTAATACCGGTGTTTTTATTATCTCAAAGCAAACAGGTTTTAATACCTCTACTTTTCTTTGGATTATGAGAATAATTGTGTATTTTGCGAATTAAATATTTGTGTTTTCAGGAGAATTACCTAATGTGTAGTGTACCTAAGTGTTCGTGTTTAATTTTTCGAATGGCGAGCAGCTAATATAATTGAAGAAACAATTTATTTTCTGTGAACTCTTTCTTCAGAATTTAAGTAGGTACTTAAGTATACCTACTTAGACTTTAGACTTTGTACTTTATATTGTGCGTTGTTTGGCTTTGTGCTTTTGTTTTTTTTTTCAGGCTCGCCTACATAGCAACTGACTAATGCTGCTGAGGTGACAATGAAAAATCAAAACGTGATATGTACTTAAAAAGAGTTGTACCCACATAGGTATTCAGCTGATATTTGTATGGTATACTAGCTTCTACCAGAGCTGTTGTGAAAGTACAGCTGAAACACTTCCTTTATATGTTTTGTGGCAGAAACCTTGTGAAGAAGTAACAAACTTACATACACGGACTGAAAAACTTTCACCTTTATAGTATCTATTTTTCTTCGCTCACGTGTTAGTAGAATATTCTCCTGAAGCCGCGAGGGTTATAAGCTCTCGCGGCCTCGGGAGATTTTCCAGGCGGAACCCCCAAGATAAAAAGTATTATATCTGTATACTTTGATCTAGTTGAGCTGTCATGTACCTACATGTGTTGTGACACTTTCACGCCTATTGCTCTGGCTCTAGATACTTTCCATCTAAGGTTTGCAGCATGACCGCACAATTAACACGTCCCACAATAGAAAACTCCAGATCCACGTGTGAATTAGTTACATCATCCTTTCCATTTCGTCTCCTGGCGCCTTTGTTATCTAACTAATTCATTTTTTGCCCACTTTTTGGCGAGATAATTGATTTGGATTCGCACGGTTGGTAATTAATTAAAGTTATTTTGGTACACAAGCTGAGTTTTACTTTGTATAAAATTACATACAGACAAATTCAGAATGATGTTGACAATCTTAATTTATTTTTAAAAAAACTTGTTCTATAAATGTGGAATACCTATTTTGTACATTAGGAAATACTTAATTCAACTTTACGTCTAACTGCCCCATTACTTAAAGATTATTATAGATTATATATCCACAAGGCGTACGGCGATGCACCATCGGTATATGGTGAACATCCCACCCATACGCACAAAGCGTTTTGGGAACACATTTATTATGCGTACAGCTAAGGAGTGGAATTCCCTGCCGGAGTCTGTGTTTCCCGATAGCTACAACTTAGGAGTCTTCAAGTCAAGAGTGAATAGGTTACTTCTAGGCAAGCGTGCTCCATCGTCAGCCACATCATCGCTTACCATCAGGTGAGATAGTGGTCAAACGCGAGCCTATGAATAATAAAAAAAAAAAAAAAAAAAAATTATACGCCCTAACAGATAAGTAATTAAACAACTTAAAAATAATAAAAACAAAAACAGAATGGAAAAGATAGAATTTTTCAGAATTATGAATTTGGACAAACAAAATTAAACATCCTAAATACATACCTAATATTTACGTTAATTTTGATTCATGATTTTCCTTATAGTAGGCACAGATGTATCACACAAGTCGATATCCTCCTCGTTTTCTATGTTTTTAGCATACATTCTATGCAGCGAGAAACGTTGTTGCGTTTTGGCATACAAATCAGTTTCCTATTCGATTTTCTCGGTAAGTTTCGTAACGCATAAAAAGGATTTTTTACTGAGCAACTCAGGTTACTTCAATAAACTGTTACTTGTTTTGTAAAGAAAATCAAACATATTTCATTGTTTCTCTAACGAGACAATCCTATTAGATTAACTATGTGAGTAGGTAAGGGTTAAATGCAGTGTCGCGGGCGTCCTGTTGAATCCCAAATGATAAGAAGGCTGCAAAGTTTAAATCCCTACGAGTATCGTTAGTGACGGATTTATTTAGTAATTTGTGAGATAATACAATTTACTAAAATAAATTATAGTTATATTATATTTAATATTTTATTCAAAGTTTTTATATGTTAATCTGGTTCAGATTAACATATAAAAACTTTGACTCGATATGTTTTGAGATTTGAACCAAATGATCACACTTGCCTAGAAGAAATCGAACTTAACTTAAAAACTGCTATGTTGCTTGTATCAATTCTACTCCTAAGCTGTACGCACAATGAACTAAATTAAATTAATTGATATAAATAATACATCGAGTACTTAATTATTTCATACTTACTATGTACTATACTCCGTCAATTTAGGTAGTTAACTAAATGTAAACAATCTTGGCATAACTTTTTATCTAAAAGTTGTCTATAAATTGTATGTAAAAAACTTTGCAAATAGGTATTTACATAAACCGATGTTAGCTAATAAACTAAATTTAAATAATCTTTGTGTATATTATATACGACCTCTTTAAAATAAAAAGACATACCAAGATTGTTTACCTTTAGTTAACTACCTAAACCAACGGAGTATAGCATCTTACTTGCTGACGGTACTATATTTATGACAGATTAGTGTTTATATTGCAGTCTCATTGCTGGTAGTAACACTAATAACTAGTTCCATCCCTTGACTATTCTTATTATTTGGAAATACTTTCTGCCAAAAATTTCTATTTATATTCTATCTATGTCGCTTTCCATACGTGTGAACTGAAACTGTGTTTGTCATGAAATGACATAGGTAATTTCGGGTCGAAATTATATTTAGATGTATCTACGTTATTTTTAGAAAAAAGAAACGTGCGATTCGTTACTCGTAGTTATTTACCCACTGTCTCTCACATGGTAAAAATCCACATAAAAATACTACATGTGCCTGTTTTTCCATTCCTGTATTAGTTATTATGAAATTGTCAAAATATCTGTCTATAGAGGGATCGTGTAGCGGACGCTACGGATTAAACTTACATTAGGTTAGTTTTTCGTTTTTTGGACTTAAATTGAATGAAAACTATTTGATGTAACTTGTACATTTTGCCAGAAGAGATCATTAGCGCCCTGCACACGTACAGTTCGGACTGCGGGAAACGCCACGCGCCGTTCCATCCCGCGCTCCGAACTGTACGTGTAGATGTACGGGTCTAACAGTCCGATCTGGCACATCGATGCGAACGCATGTCTCACAGTTTTACGCGCGCATCACGTATAAACGTAAATTACAAAGAATGGCGGTTTGGAGCGTCCAAGCTATCACAGAGTTCATTCGTTTGTTCCGTGAACATCCGTGTCTCTGGAAGATAAAAAGTAAGGAGTATAGTAACGTGACGCGGACAGCGAGCACTGGGTAGGGGTTTAGTCAGTAAGAGCCTGACACACCCTCCCGCTCCGCCCAAGAGTGGGAGAAGTCATTCAGATGATTCCCCTACCCGAAAAAAAACTACAGTTCTGGTACGTAAAAGGGAACTAAAGGTACACACATTAGAGTTTCTTAAAAGAGTGACAATTTCGTTCCACTCACAGTGGGAGAAATAATTTGATAAAGCAAAACCATCTTTCAACAGCTTCAAATGAACTAAAAACTCACATTTTTAGATCATAAAATTTTTAAACCTCTTATGATTCCCCTACAATAAAAAAAGAGGTGCATTTCGCAAAGAATTGAAGAAAGTAACGGAGACACGGAACAAAAACTTTTAAAAGTTATAACGTTCCACGCGCCATTCCAAACTGCAGTCCAAACTCTTGAAAATCAATTTACACGCACAGTTCGGAACGTCTGTCTAGATATGTAAGTTTCGTCCGCAGTCCAAACCGTGAATGCATTTTTAACCGTAATCAGTAAAACAGTTTGATCCGCAGTCCAAACCGTACAGATCTAACCGCGGTTTGGAACGCAGTCCAAGATGCGCGGTTCGAACTGTACGTGTGCAGGGCGCTATTGACTTTATTTTTTATTCTCGTTAGACTATTTACTGACTTACGCTTGTAGGAAGTTATAGGTCCTAGGTTCCCTACACTGGGGAATACCTACACGCATACCTACATATGTGTTTTATCTAAGGGAAGTTATCTAATAACTTCTACCGCTTTTAGGTGCAACCAGAGAGCGTGTCAGACTTTTACTGACAAAAAGCCACCTGTGATTTTCAGTTACTCTTTGCATTTCAGGGCCACGGTAACTCTTTCAAATGTCCCCGCAACCTAGATAGATACTTACGCATTCAAGGAAAGTAATATTTAGGGCCATGTGCACCGACATAAGTTTAAGATAACCATCTGATTAACGTCAATAACCGACGATAAGGAACAGGAAATATTGCTAAAACAGCCGTTTTAATATTAAAACAGTCGATTTGGTGTCGGTGCACATGGCCCTAAGTCGTCAGGTATAGCATAATATTGTGCAAGAGTGATCAGCTGATCAGCATATTGTTTGCTCTTCGATTGGTCAAAGAATAAAAAATAAAAATAGTGGAACTCGTGTGGTGTTGGTATTACCACATGTGAGAATATTTAGAGATTATATGGAAGCAAACAGTTTGCGGGAGCCGATGCATGCCGGCTCTATTACACTTTTACTGACCTACATTCATCTTGATTTCAGTTTGAGATCAGCCACCGTTTATATCTGTGGTAAACACTAATGCATAGGTATAAGCACATTTTCTAACGCAACGACTACCTAAGCCAAGGTAGGGCAGGTTAACACTCAGGTTTATTTTATGCTTACTTAATTCTTTGAAAGATATAATATTTCTTACATTGAAAAAATTGCACCCGTAGAATAGAAACAATAAAAACTGAGACTGTAAAAATTTAAATTTCAATAAAAACAAAAATTTCAGTCGAGTAGCAGACCAACTTAATTACATTAATTAACTTCCGTGATTTTTCATTATTTTGAGTTCCCGATATTTCGACGCTGTTAAAATAGTGGTTGACTGGTGGTAGAGAATGCCTAAGGCATTAAGTCCGCCTATGTACTTTGTGCATGAAGAATAAATAAATAAATAAATGTGGAAAGTAACTCACCGATCCAGGAGCCCATTTCGTCGTCTATCCTCATGGTGCTGTTCTCGATGCGGAGCTGCGGCAGCGCGACGGCGGAGAAGCCGATGGGGTGGCCCGCGCCCGCCGCCAGGATCAGCACGGCGCATGTGATGAGGCACTGGAACAAACACATGTCGTTAGCTAAGGATTTTGACAGCAACCATAGGGATTGTGTTCTGTTGGTTGCGAGGTTGTTCGAAAACACCGTGGCCCTTCCAAGCTGCCAACATAGCCTAAAGCCTTATAGTGGCTATACTAAGAGATGCAGCATGAAGCCTTTGGGGCCATGGGTTGGTTTCTGAAAGGAAAATCTGGAACCCTAGAATGAAGGCAAAGGAACAAGGAGTGGATTCTAGTTAGTAAAAAACTGACTCTCAGTCTCGTTCCACCCTGAATGGGAAAGTTACTTGATGGCTTTCTTCCCTCAAAAACAAGTTTATACTTACTGTATCTATTAGCTTTGAAAACAACTGCGCTTCATGGCATATGAAAACGTTTTTCTAGACTTGATAGGAATTTTCTTAGGTAGTACCTATACGTGATTTAGTGTAGGCATGTAACTAGTTTTGAAAGAAAGTAAGAAAACTAAGAAATTTTCGTAATCGCTGTGGCAATCTGAGTGCGCTGTAGACGGCAGCCGGATATTGCAGGTTTTATCGACCGGTAGGTACTTTCAACTGTAATCGAACTAAGACGCGCGTTTTTTGTACTATTTTCTGCTTCTTTAAGTTGCGAAAAAAGTTAACTGTTCGCTACATCTTGTCAATTTTTTATACACTTTTCTGGGTTTAGTATAGATAAGTATTTTTTTTCGTAATAATAAGTACAGTTGTACTTTCTACAAATATTACACTTTATAACTTCTTATGCATTAGGTTTTTTTTTAAGGTGGGAGATTACCAAAATGACTTCTTCCACTCTAGGCGGAGCAGGCATGTCAAACTTCTACTGACTAAAGATCCACTCCTGTGTCTTCTTTGCCCTAATTCCAGGGCCCTGGGGTTCTCTTTCATCAACCCAGGGCCTCAATGCATTAGGTGGATCTATTAACATGTTCTATCATAATTTTTTCTATAACACATTCTATTCTACAGATCATTTTGCTGAGTAGTTTAACTAAGTATCCTCTTTATTTCAATAACACATCTGAGAGTGTCACGGTATTGCAAGTAGAACCCTACCTACCTTTGACAATACAATTGCTGTAGAACGGTGTAGGTGACAGCAGCTGTCACGTTCATACAATGTACTTAACCTTTACAGCTATCTAACCTTTTCAGCATACTCGAATCTACTCATCGTACTTAGGTACCTACTCTGTTTTCTAAGACTGTACTCTAAACTCATGTTTGCCTGCTGTGGTTTTCCCGTCCGATTATAATTTGGGTGTCTCCAAGGCTGGAGTGAATAGGCTCTTAATAAATTAGTGTGCCTCACCATCAACGATTGCATCAGTGTTTACCATCAGGTGGGATCGTAATCAAGCACTAGTTTATAACAATAAAAAAAAATGTTTTTCTAAAACAAAAAGAGCTGGTAGCATTGATTGTTATACCAAAATGTTTACTAATTAATGTGTACGTATCATGGTGTCATATTATTGGAAATTCAAATTAATTAATATGTGCAGATAAAACTAACAAACGAATCAACACTATCAATGTTACTGTTAGGGAAAACCTGCAGAGCTACGTACATTTCACAATATTTTAATACTGATTCAAAGCTTTATTTATACGATAAATTTAAATTGAGATTATCACGTTGCCGCGTTGTTTTTACTGACGACTATCAATGAGTCAATGCATAGTTTGTTTTGCTTAAAATATTCAGAATTCGAATTGTATTAAAAGTAAGCACGCGTGGAGACTAGGTTTTTTTTTACAGAACGATATATGACGTGCATATTAGAGATTATTATTGATTCTATCACGATCTAGAATTCTAGGTAGATATGTATGTGGCGTCGATAGATTAAAATGCTGAATGTTTGCCTCTTTTATCAATAGTTTTTATATTCAGCTTCATATAAGTAGGTACGTACCTACCTACTGTTTTAATTCATGAATCCCCGACCGTCTCATGAGACCGCGCTGTTATTGTCTTACTATTGTGTCTCGTTTCGCGGGTATGTATTATTGTATAGGTTATATTGCATTATTAATTTGATCACTTTCGCTGTTTTACATTTTTAACAGTTTTAGTAAGTACAAACAGCTGTTTAAATAAAACTTTTCGGTTTATGTCGTACTTATCTGCGATATCCGGTTTGTTTGGCATTGAAAATCATCAGAACGCGCAAACGTACGCGTTCGCATTACTTCACAATCTGTTAAAAATACCTCCTATTTCTCTACATTTTTTCTTTATTTTTTAAACTGAGATGATATTGTGATTTGGATTTGAATGTTTTTTTACTTTTAACTCAATAACTCGAATGGTATTTAATTTTCTACACTACCTGCTTATTAAACCCCATTTTACATTGACATAATTATAAAAGGGCAAAGGTACGGCTGCCACTCTCACTAACTCCCTCGCAGTGCTCGGGAGCTAATTATGTAATTCCCTCACTACGTTTTAGATTAAAACTTAGCAACCTTCGTTTTATTCAGAATTTAACATGCTGGCCGCGACTTTAAAAAACTGCTTTATCCCCTAGTCACATAGTCTACTATTAATATGTTGTTAACACTATTCTTATCAAAACGCTTACTAATTAAATCCAATGTTAATATTTAAATATTTACATTTAGTTGTAAATTCTTGTTTTTATATCCGTACGAATGTTTACGTTAATTTGAGATGAGTCGGATCTAAGTAGTCAGGAAATTATTACCTAAACTTGAGCAGAGCGATCTCTATTATTTATCTAATGTTAGGTACCTACTATACCTATATAATAATATAATTAGAAGCTGTTTGTTTAGACGTCCGCTTCAGGAAGTCGCGAGATAAGGCCGCTGTGGCAAGATAAATCTGTCTGTACGTATGTAGGTAACTGGGTCTTTTTACGTGGGAAATCTTCAACACAGGCTTTCAGACTTTAAAATAAGTTTATTGCATAATTATTTTTGCTTACATAATTGTATGTCGAGGAGTCTCCATTTAGGCATAGGAAAGCCTGTAGTTAAACTTTTACTGACTAAAATCCATGTATTCCTTCAGTTGCCCTTTGCGGTCTGGGGCCTCGATAATTATTTGAAACAATCCCGCAGCCTAGGTAAATAAGACTTATGATAAGAATGTAATCTGAAAACGTTTTGTAGTGTCGTGTAAGTTCAATCTATTTCCCGTTTAGAAGTAAGCGGAACAGGCTGTAAAGTCTTGCAAACTCCTATTGAAAAGAGAGGATTCCTCCGACCAGACGGGTGATGTTTCTGGCTTTGATTATAAAAAGGTTTCTGGTTCGGGTAACTGCCCAATAGTTGATTTCAGACTGTTGTATACTACCTATGTCCTAATTCTAATCAGGATATTACGCAGTCTAGCTGGTGGGACTTCCTTTCAGTAGAAAAAATCTCGTTATCCGATCCGGTCTTCTAAAGTCATCATAATTCTAGTGTGAGAGAGAGATGGAGTTTCACGTTACACCTGCCATAGAGCATGTCTCTTTCTCTCACCGGACCCAGAATTATTTTTAAAGATTATTGCCAACCTCTTTTAACGTTAGTCTGAACTTCTGAAGATCAATTAAGCTTCTAAGGATTACTTGGCCAGTTTAGGTCATGAATCCCCGACCGGTCCTATGAGACCGCGCTGTTATTTTTTTACTATTGTGTCTCGTTTTGCGGGTATGTGATAGGTTAAAGCAGCTGATCTGGCCTGAAGTGACCTGTTAATGACCGTAATCCGCATTCCGCAAGCCTATTACTTCTACAATGTTACGCAATTAAAATTCATGAAACACATACACCCTCGAAGCAGGCACATACCACGTAGGTATGCCATGCTCTTGTCAGTTCCTATAACAAGCAATTCATTTAATTGGAACAAATGGAGTTTGCCATCCTTGTCATTGTCACGATAAGTAATATGGCGTCGATAACAAGTTTGAAGGAAGTTTTCTAATTAACTAATGCTTCTGGGAATGTAGGTGGATTGCCATGTTGTCCCACTTTTGACAGGCATTCGATTAGGTCTTCACACCCATATGAGATATCGTAATCGTATGAACGAACTTGGTAAAACTGCTTAAAACCGCAAGGGGATACTATAAAACTATTCGCTTTATGCAAGGTGGTTATAAGTTCGTTTTGAGCTTTTAAACAAGTTAAAATCGTTTTTGTTAATAATAATATATTTCACAACAATTAAATATATCTTCAACGCATTTAACGTTACATGTTGTATATATGTAAGCAATTTCCTGACGAGAAACAAAGTTTTAATAATATAGGTAATAGTCGTGGTAATAATAGAAAGTGCCGAGTGCAATCGCTGCAAATCTAATCACTATCTAATGAGTGAGTACCTAGATTGCAAAAAATAATTCAATCGCGTTGTCGTTTTATACATCGAACGCACTGCAGGTCTTATCAGTACTGTAATGTTGTATTGCTGCACACTGTACAAAAAAAATACTTCCAGTTTTATTTATTTTTTACAATACCTTATATTTCCTAATTCGGAAACGGAACAAATATTTGTATGGCCTACAGATAGGTTCCGTGTCTGCGTTTATGTTTTTGTGAGCGCACCCGCGATACAGGAAGCAATTCCTAGTGTGTGGAAACGTTTTTAAAAAAAGAAAGCAAGATGAAAGAAAGAATTTCCTATATAATTATGTTTTGCACTAATCTAAATATATACTACTACTACTAATTATATCTATTATTTTACATTTGGAGAGCAGTGGTGGCCCAGTGGTAAATGCGTCACAATGTGCGTGCGCCTAGATAATAATAAGTAGGTAACTTAATTATCTAAAAACTTTAAACATTAATTTTATGATTGGTTATTTATTCGAATAATTTTTATTGTGTGAAAGACTTCATCGAAAAAAATTTGTTGCTGTGAATTGTTGATGTGCTTTCTAAATATTTAGATGCTGTTATTTAGCGTAACATGTTTGCTAATATTTGTACCTTTTTATTATTTTTCACGTTGTGTTTAGGCTAATAAATATATTATTTACCAAAAATACTGTGTTTCTTAGCAAATAAATATATTACTAACTAGCTGCGCCCCGCGGTTTCACCCGCGTAAGTTTCGATTCCGTGGAAATATCGGGATAAAAAGTACTTAATAGCTGTTGACCGATTGCGATGTAACTTGATGGGTAGGTACATAGATGTTACCTTTTTAGGTGACCGCCTAATTGAAAAAGAACTTTTTCAATTAGGCGTAACTTTAAAAAGAACTGGTTTGTATTTCAAATCTTATAAAATTAAAATATACGTAACCCCTCCCGCACCTCGGCAACGCCCACGCGTGGAACGGTTCGCGTATTGCATTTTTATACTTGTTATAACTTCGAAATTAAATGTCCGATTTGAATGAATTAAAAAGTATTTTACTGCTACATAAATGCCCTTGATTATAAAACTATTTATTTGAATAAGAATTAATACTACGATACGAATGTAACCAACTTTTGTTTCTACCGGCGATTTAATTAAATTTTAGAACACAAAAGCTGCTATTGTGACTTAACTATGGTAGTTAGATATATTCCATCGCGGACTTTTATGTAGGTAATAATGAGTACTTTAATCATGTAGTACATAATTTTTATGTATCATCAATAGTTTTCTCAGCGCTCGCCAAATAATGAATTTCATAGGCAAAATTTTGCTACTCTGGGATTCATTATTGCAATTTTCTTATGGATCTCTAATTTTTTTTAACATAAATTATAGCCTATGTTACTTCCTGACAGTTTAGCTTTCTATTGGTGAAAAAACGGTTGAAATCGGTCCAGTAGTTTCAAAGCCTATTCGGTACAAACAAACAAACAAACAAACAAAAAAATCTTTCCTCTTTATAATATTAGTATAGATAAAAAAGGTTGAGATTCGTATAGACGTGTCGGTTGAAAGTCAACCGCATTCGTCGCTCAGCTCGGTTTATCCGCATAGCAGCGCTAGGTAACCATGGTCGTGGTTCGTGGTCGCGTTGGCCGCGGGGTTTGATAACTGCGAACATGCCAGTTTCCTCATACGACTTACTTTACTGTCTTACTTGACGATTATTACATATTTACACACCTAACCACCCGCATGAGTGTTACAAATCATTTAAATTCACAGCTTTTATTCTACTCTATAATCAACGAACGTATTGTACATCTAAACCTTCCTTATGTACCTATGAATCACTCTGCTTATTGGTAAAACCGCTTGAAAATCCGTTTTGTAATTAATGTTGAGTTTATCGCGAACTGATAGACAAACAGAGTTTTTATATTATTTAAGGATAATGTAATATTATGTTTATGGATAAATGTAGGTAAGGATAAATGTTGTTTTCGTTACTATCATAGATTTTCTTAAATATATTGGAAACTAAAATCGAGGGCCAGGGTCCTTCCTCTTCCTTCATTTAGCCACAACAGGCTTATTCAACTTAAATCTCACATATTTATTCCGTCTAGTTTTTGTATCAGTCGTAAAACAATCATGATAATTAAAGCAATTGAAGACACATATTTAAATAATCTTAGCTGGTTTTCAGCTAAGATTATTTCTCGCGTGATTCAAAAACATGTTTAAGTATATGTTATAGCAACGTTATTTAAACACGGATATCTTTACAAATAAGATTAGCAAAAACTAAACACGTGAATCCGCTACTGTCAGACATAATCGCTCATCATTCAAACACACGTGAGTCGTGATGAATGTTTCTAAATCATAACAAAAAGCGTAGGAATGTAAAAACTTCAGTTCAATAAAAATATTTACGTAAAGAACATTTTATTTTTAGTTTTACAGAGAAACGGCTCCTTTGCCAAAACGTTGATAGTTGTAGTGAAATTAGTTTTGCGTTGGACTAATTACGTTACCACCTTTCTGAAAATCTTTGAACGTTACCGACGACATAATCCGATTAAAACAAAAATATATGATACTAGCTTTAGCCCGCAGCTTCGCCCGCGTACATAAAATATAGTCTATGTCACTCAGGAATACAGCAGCTTTCTATTGGTGAAAAAATTTTAGCAATCGGATCAGTACTTCTTTTTAGCTTTCTACGGCATTGGCAGCCATACAGGCATGAATGATGTACTTTGACGTTATAAACCAGATCGAACTTCTCTATCGTACTAGAAGCTTTGAAGCTTTATAACTTGGTTGTTGATGAAGATATTTTGAAAATTCTTTTATGTTTTTTTTACTAGAACTCAAATGATTTAAGGTAAATAAAAAAATTGCATGCATAGTCTTATTGGAAAAAACGTATAATACCGTGCCATGTTCTTTGGAATTTCATTGTCAAATCACTGTCTCGAATGTGTTGCAATTCCGGAGTAAGGATAGTTCGTTCTTTATCCAAATGCAAATGAACTTGGAGGTCAATATCGTTGCCTGATTTAAATAATTAGGATTTGAATAGCGACTGTGATGCAATAATGTCGGTTGTGAACTCGTGACTTTGTTCTAGTTAGGTATGGTTTCTGAATCTGGCACATACTTTTATGGAAGTAGATTGCAGTATTACGAAGTTTGACAAGGAAAGAAATGATCAAAACAAACTGTGTCGATAAAACCTCTATTTGAATTATCACTTATTTATTTATTGTGCAGACCTACCACAGTGTTTTCTTTTTAACCCTAAGGTTGACTGGTAGAGAATGCCCTGATGCATTAAGTCCGCCTATGTACCACCACTGTACATGAATTTTAAGTAAATAAATAAATATGCCTCACTCAGTATCTTACAAATTCATAAATTGGGATATTTCATGACGCTATCAGCGTCATATATTTTGTATGATAAGACATTAGAGTTATTTATAGAATGAGGAATTGACTCAATATTTTACATTATTTTATTTCGACTTTCAATTGTTTATGCATATGTGACATTTCTATTAAGTGTGTAATAGAACTAAGCAATGTTTATTTGTGAATAAATTTTATTAAATTATACGTAGCCTCTACCAATAAGGATGTGAGGAATGTGGAGTTTGCTGAATATATAGTAAAGACTAAGTAATTTGCACCTGAGTTTTAGCTAAGTATTTTACATAAGGTTGTATGTGCAAAAATGATCATAAATTACATTTTAGTTGTAGAGGTCAGGGCTAACAACTAAGCAAGCAAACAGTACTTTGTTATGGATATGTTTCTAACTTTGTAAGATTATTTTATTGCATACTATAAGAAAAATAGGACCTTAAAATGTGGTCTTATCGCATAAAGCGAATTTTGGCAGACAACCTTTGGGTAATGCTTTAGTTATTGTATTTTGGTTCATCCTTTTAAGTCATAAGTTCTTTAAAATAACTATTATTTATATTAAAACGGAATCATTCAAAAAACCTAATAGAAACATTTTCGATATCTACGCGAAGTCGCGGGCAAAAGCTTAACAGTAGGTAAGCTAGTAAGCTTTAGATCTTGACACGATGTCTGAATCAATAAAATTATTATTATTTAGAAACACCATAAAAATCTTAAAAGGTCGTAAGGAGGTCTTGAATTAAAATTTGTAGACTATAGATAAAAGGTTTTCCTAAACATTTTCCTCCATAAGAACTAGCGGATTATTGGCGACGGTAGCGGTCGGGTAAACCCCGCGCTCCGTCGACCGTCTGGCGCTATACTAGTCGTTGCATAATTCATGCCACTCAGGGCACACTTCACTTGACACGGTGCAGGGGATGTCACCGTGATCGAAGGCGACGTATGGAAAGCTTTTGCAAATTACAACCTTGTCATTATAAAATGTAACGTGGATGATGTATGAAATATTATGAAAGATACTAAACGTTACAGAAATAATCTTGTTGACGTAAACAGGTTACTACAGATCCAAAACTGGTTCACTGTTAATAATTCAATATTACAAAAAGAAACAAACTAAGAGCATAAGGGCCTGTTTCACCACCTATGATTAAGTTTCGAGTATCTTACTTGGCAGATAATTTCATACAAATTCTGTTCCATTTTTGAATTTATTCAGTAAGTAGTGCCTACTCGGATATTGTGTAACAGGCCCTTAGATTTGCTTCAGTAAATGTTAAAAGTAACAGTTGTGACATAATATTCAACAAATGAATTTGTCTAAAACACGATTTTCCTGAGGATTACATTCGAAGCTGCAATAGAGTGCTCATTTAACATCTCTTGCAGGAAGGTGTGATTTAGCGGCATATTCCTTTAGAAAAATCCGTCAATTTACTAATGTATATGTAGATAGATACCACTGTCTACTTTTATAAAAAAACTAGCTTCTACCAGCGGTTTCGCCCGTGTTTAACCTATCAATACCCGCGAAACGAGACACAATAGTAAGACAATAACAGCGCGGTCCTATGAGACCGGTTGGGGATTCATGAATTAAGCAGGTTTCTCTATACAAACTTTGGACTCCCCGTTTATTATACTTACCCTGAGGAAAAGACCTTAATTCATTTTATTTGCGGGTATGTGATAGATAGGTAAAGAAACTGTGCCAAATTTCAGCGTTTTGAGTTCAAGTGTTTGGGTTGGGCGTTGATGAGCCAGTAAGTGAGTCAGAACTTAGCCTTTTATATACATAGGTAATAGGTATACAGATAAGTAGATAGCTTGTTTTGCTATCATATCTGTGAAGGTTGGAGGACCCACCCTGCCTCGGCCAGGAACAGTGTTTACGACTTCCTGAACATAAACCGTAACTACGCAGCTTTATTATACCAGACAATGTCATGTTCTAATTACAGACATAAACCTTCTCCGAGAAAATTATATAGATAGCATACCCATATTAACGTTTGAATCCCCAACCGGTCCTATGAGACCGCGCTGTTATTGTTTTACTATTGTGTCTCGTTTTGTGGGTATGTGATAGGTTAAGCTATCGTAGGAGTCTAAGCAGCCTACTGGGTCATGGGTTAAGTGAAAATGACCCGGGATTCATTTTGCACATAGCGAGACTCATTTTGCAACCCTGGAATGCCAGACAAAGAAGCAAGCAGACGTAGTGGTGGCTTTTAGTCAGTAAAAATCTGACACGTCTTCCCGCTCCGCCCAAGGACGTGAGGAGTAATTCGATGATTTCCCATCTTAAAAAAATCCGTTTTAAGCTGAAAAATTTTAAACTCGTTTAGCTTTTTTAAAATAAAGCGCTTTTATTAGTTGATTGTACTTATAGTACCGTGAATAATAAAAATAAACCCATATGTTATTCCGAGAATAATTTTGCACATGCCTTTCCTTGGAGTAAAATACTATTTATTGACTACTAAGAAGGATATTTATATAGTAAGGTACCTACACTACACGCCTGTTTGTGTCATTCTAAAAGAATTAGATCTATTGGCACACAAAGCTGAGTCAATAGCTTTATTTTATTTATTTAACTCATATGTATTATGTAAGTCATCATCCACCTAGCCTTTTCCCAACTATATTGGGGTCGGCTTCCAGTCAAGCCGGATTCAGCTGAATACCAGTATTTTACGAGGAGCGGCTGCCTACCAGACCTCCACAACCCATTGACTGGGGTAACACGGTACTTCATGGCAAGACTGGAGTCAGATTTACTGGCTTCTGACTATCCGTAACGACTGCCAAAGATCTCCAAATGACAGCCGGGACCAACGGTTTAACGTGCTTTCCGAGGCACGGAGGAAACTCGTTATGTTAAGATGGTCACCCATCCACAGACCAACCTAGGCAAGCGTTGCTTAACCTTGAAGATCGACCTGTGCGGCTGTTATTATCTAGCCACGAGCTCCTCAATATGTATTATGTAAGTATTGTATACAAATTCAACACACAGCAGAAGAGCAGCAAAAACACTAAAAGAGAGATACTGCTCACTTCCTACCAGTGACCTGAAACAGGACAGCTTGAAAAAGAGACGAAAACTGTATAGCCTATACTGTCCCACTTTGTGAAGACTCCAGCCCAGCGGTCGGTCCCATTTTAGCCTAGCTACCTTTTGACCTACATCTATTATCACCGTCTTTAAGCGCAGCGTGGTGTTCCTTAAATATTATACACTAGCTGACTCGGCAAACGTTGTTCTGCCATATCTATACTAATATTATAAAGAGGTATTTGTAAGTTTGTATGTAGGGGGTAATCTCTGGAACTACTAGTCCGATTTGAAAAATTCTTTCAGTGTTAGATAGCCCATTTATCAAGGGAAGCTATAGTAAATTATAATATGTATAATATGTAAAAACCCAAATATCTTACGGAACCCTATTTTTTTCCAAAATAAAATTTAGCCTATGTTACTCGTGGATAATGTAGCTTTCGAATGGTGAAAGAATTTTTAAAAACGGTCCAGTAGTTTTGAAGCCTATTTATTACAACCAAACAAACAAAGTTTTCCTCTTTATAATATTAGTATAGATATATAGAATGAGAGAGAATAGTTTTTTACCTGATTGAAGACACCTTTCTTCGAGGAGTACGTTTCTCCCTTCACGTAAGGCGGGAGCGTGGCTGTGGAGCTGATACTCCTGAGGAAGCTCTGCAGGGCCTCGTACTCATCAGTCTTCTTCGTCTCCTTGCTGACAATCTGCGGCACTTGGCCCTCGCCCAGCATAGCCTCGTGGGCTCCATCACTGTGCCAAAAGAAACAGAGTATAAGATGCAGAAAAATAAAGCATTCATCTATTATATACAGGCTTATTTGTGAAACACTGGCAACCTCTCAGGACCATGTTACTATCATCAACAACAACTATTGTTCTGTGAATTTTAAATCATAGAACAATAGTTGCTGTTTAAGATGTTAATAATACAGTTCTGCAAGGTTGTTAGTGTTTTACAAATAACCCTGTATACAAGGAGAAACTGACATATCAACGCATAGCCAAAACTCCTGGGACTAGGAACATGAAATTTTACACAAGGCTTCCTTTTATGACGTAGGCGAGCACTAAGAGTACTTTTTTTTTTCAAATTCTAGCTCCTAAGAGTGAGAATCAGGGGTCCAAAGTTTGTATAGAGTAAACTACTTTTACGCGGGTGAAGCCGCTGGCAGTAGCTAGTAAGGTCATCTGCCTAGCCTTTTCCCAACTATATTGGGGTCGGCTTCCAGTCAAGCCAGATTTAGCTGAATACCAGTATTTTACGAGGAGCGGCTGCCTACCAGACCTCCACAACCCATTAACTGGGGTAACACGGTACTTCAGGGCAAGACTGGAGTCAGATTTACTGGCTTCTGACTATCCGTAACGACTGCCAAAGATCTCCAAATGACAGCCGGGACAAACGGCTTTACGTGCTTTCCGAGGCACGGAGGAAACTCGTTATGTTAAGATGGTCACCCATCCACAGACCAACCTAGGCAAGCGTTGCTTAACCTTGAAGATCGATCTGTGCGGCTGTTATTACCTAGCCACGAGCTCCTCAGGCAGTAGCTAGTAAGGTTAATTTTATGAGCGACCAAGGCTTTCCAAGACTAAGGTTGACTGACTTAGTAAGATACACACACTAAGTAGATATTACTCGTACATATTATGCGAGTACATTGGCTAGGCTCGCGAGGTTGTCGACATATTGTGAGAGGTGGATGCAGCAGTTATTGAGTCGGTAGCCGTGACGGTCAATGGCTTAATAGCCAAGAACCTCGACCAACATCTGGGGAGGCTTTCGATGAGTAGTTGGATCAAAGGCTTGATCTAGAAAAACCAATACTTCTGAACACGGCGCGGATTGCTAGTGGATACGGCGCGTATTGTAAGGAGTTACCGGTAGCTTAGACCAATATGACCTGATCTTGTCTCGATACCGGTGGGCAACTATGTATTTTTTTTATATTTGAAAAAGTAATTTATACAATGTGGGGCCGACAATACAATAATAAATGAAAACACTGACAATACTCATCATTATGAATAACTTTTAGTATCGGACCAACCCTGAAATCGCAAAAAAGAAATGGTGGCACATTTATATTTGCATAAGTCGTCAAAATTACAGCTAATTTTTTTCATGATTTCAGGGTTGGTCCGATACTATAAGTTATTCGTTAGTTATTGATGACTATTGTTAGTATTTTCATTTATTGTTGTATTGTCATCCTCACATTGTATAGAACGATATAATTGAAACAATGCACACAATTTGAAATCAGAAATCATTATTTTAGGATCATGAAGAAGTTGTATTCAAATTCATATAGCTAGAGCCATTTTCAGAAATAAGTTATAATAGTTGTAAACAAATACAAAAAATAAAAACATCTGCACTAAATACAGTACCTACGGTAGTGCATCGCGGTATCGGTATCTACACAAACGCGCTAATGATGTAAGCAAGATTTATCAGGAATTTATTAAAATAAGTAATTTTTGATATATTGATGATTTTAAGATAAAAAAAAACAAAAAAAAAAAACTTTAAAAATAGCTGAAATGAATACGATTTGAATTATACTACTTTCAGGATGTGCGTACACAATAAACGCATACATTTGTATAAGGAAGATACATAAAGAACAAGACGAGATTCACGAAGACTCATATGTATAGTCAAGTCAGTACATACCTAATAAATGATTCAATGATTGATTGATAGTCTTAGTAACAATAGATCAACTATGTATATGATGGCAAAAACAACAACGTACACTCACAAATAATAGATGATTGCTTCAGTAGATACTTATACCGACGACAGTGGAGCAACGATTTGCCAAGCAACCGCTTAAATGGTTCTAATGGCAATTCTATAGATGGTCTCTTGTGTAACTAAGGCTCATATATATAATAATATGGTACTTATTTGACGAGTAAAAGTGTTTGTAAAAACCAACTTTTTTTATTCGTTATCTACTGCTTGACTGCGATCCCAGCTGATGGTAAGCAGTGATGCAATCGGTGAGGCGCACTAGTTGCAAAATAAATATCATTTATCATTTAAGGCTGATATAATAATAATAAAGGGCCTGCGTGGTGGATTACCATTCCCTCTCCTAGAGAGGAGGCCTGAATCCCAACTATGGGAACTTAACAAGGCCGATAATTTGAATGCTAATGATTAATAGTTAATATGCATTGTCGAACAAGACGGTTTCCTGCACTGGTTATTATTAGATACATCACTTCGATTAACTAAATAAAACTTGTTTTGTCTGCTGAATGAGAAGGGTGACCTACGAGTACCAAACAATATGATGAGACTGGAATAGACACTACTCGGTCACTTTAGTAATATTAGGTACCTAGAGTGCGTCTATTAAAAGCGCGACCTGGAGTTTTTGTTTTAAATTAAATTAGCAACATTATTCAGCTGCAATTGTAGTAAAAAAAAATTGTCAAGGTTTGGGACATGATTATCCATTTATCCTACTATGTTAGTAATATCTAACACATTCAAAATTTTTGGATTTAACACAGAACAGTTCAACTGTTCTGTGGGATTTAACCTTTTTTCTCAGGTCGCGCTTTCATTAGACGGACTATATAGTTAGAGTAAAATCGCATCCCTACGACATCGCGACACCGCATCCTATCGCCCCGCACTATGATTTTTGACATTCGAATACAGAATTGCGCGCCATTTTTCGGATCATGTGTTTTTCTCTGATTTTCAAAATAAAAGAACGTTTATTCTGAGAGTTTTTGTCTGCATTTATCTCAATACTATGTACCAACATTTCCACAAATGAATTTTAGTAGTCGTGAACTATTCCGTGCTATGTTTACAGATTAAGGCGAAAACAGCTGATGTTTTATTTTTATTTGCAAATGTCGTAATGTCCGAGCCAAGCGTAAATAAGAGGTTATTCAAGTTCAATCTAGAGTCGCGTAAGGTTGAGTTTTTAATCAAATTGATATTTCAAAGACAGGTTTTTATTCATCTACTTTTTGAGGTTCAATATGAATGATGTCGATTTTTAGGGTTATGTAAGTACCTACCTCGAAAAGAAAAAACGGAAACCTTATAGGATCACTTGGTTGTCTCTCTGTTATTGTCTATATGTCTTATTTCTGCCTATCAGGAGCCCTGCCTATCAAGAGCCCTTTATTTAGGAAACGTCTGAACGTCTGCGGTCTTTTGAAGATGTAAAAAAATCAAACTTGTAAGTTAACGAAAACAAAAGATACGTTTGTTTTTGTTGCATAAAACGCATATTTCGTCACTCAAGGGAATCAAATTTCATAGAGTAGTTGCCATTGACCTAGAATCTTAAAATTTGGCATGGAGCAAGGCCTTAGATAAAGCACAAGTACAGGAAAAAGTCTTAAAACAGTAAAGTTGTAGTAACATCACTAAAAAATCTTCAGGACTCAATTTGAGAATATTTTTTTTACATCAGGTAAGTTTCTATGGAACCTTCGGTACGCGAGTTCAACTTATACTTTGTTGGTTTTCTTTTATTTAAAGGGTGTCGTAAATTGGCTTTTTACTGGCATTTCCTTCTTTATGTAGAGTTAAATTGTTGAAGCATGATCTTTCTGACTCCTAAAGTCCTAGGGCTTAATAATAAAAAATAACCTAACCTACGTATCTATCTACAGAAAGACGAAGGAACATAATCATCATCTGCCTAGCCTTTTCTCAACTATATTAGGGTCGGCTTCCAGTCAAGCCGGATTTAGCTGTTATTATCTAGCCATGAGCTCCTAAGACGAAGGAACATACTAGCAATAAAAAATGTATTCACTCTATACGTACGTCTAGAAAAAAGTATATAAGTAAACAAATAAATAAAACAGCTGTTAAAAACGACATTAAAATTATGAAGCCATTGTTTGTATCATAAAAAATAACTAACAAAAAAGAAATCTGAGAATACAATATATAAATTAATTACTCAGATACCCGCGAAACGAGACACAATAGTAAAACAATAACAGCGCGGTCTCATAGGACCGGTTGGGGATTCAAACGTTAAAAAGGTAACTACATATTACTATTATTTTTAACTACAATACAATTACATAAAAATACATAGCATAAAATAATTAATTAATTACCTAGGTAAAAACCAATTTACTCATTTACGAAGTGAATCGAATTTGATTACTTTGGTTCGTTACGACCGGCTACTGTACAAAATTATAATTACATATTTTTCATGGTGCCTATTTATGAGCAGATAGATAATGAATTATTTTTGTGAGTTATAAATATTCTTAAATATTGGTTTTTTATTGCTCACAAAAACGTGAATAGTTGAATACAAAATAAAATATTAACCCTTTAACCGCTCGCGTCGCATTGATCCGACGATTGTTTTTGTGTCCTATTCGCCAGGGTCGTGTGTTCGCGACTGAGTACTCCATTTCGTTTAGCTCTTCAATCCCCATAGATGACAGAAGAGCTGACGAGATGAAGTATTTGGTCGAGAATATGCGACCCTGGCGGAATAAACGCTAGAGGGTCTGTCGGATATATCCGATGTACTCGGATAAAAGGTCAATGCGTAAACCGACACTATAACCAGGTATAGGGTCATAATATAGGGTCGGGAAGTTATTAATTTTCAATTCAATTCTAGAATTATACTATGAAAATGAATAACGAAATAGAAATGCGGAAAGCTGAGTTGACCACACTCAAGAAGACAGATAAGCAGGGTTTAAACAGTCAATTCTTTATTAAATTTAATTAAAAGTACTGATTGATTAACCAATGCATCTGAGTCGATGAATCGTTATAACATAATTATGCCTACTACATAACTGTAGCAAGACAAATATGCATTATATGGTAATACGGTGCAGTCGAGACTTTCAATCAATGCCTGTGTACAAACGAAGTCTTTCTTCCGAACAATTACAATAAAATTTGACGTCTGTGCGGTGCTTGTTTACAACTTGGATCAAAGCTCTTATATGTCGCTGCCTAGGCAACGGGAATCAATGAATTGTCTCATTATAATATATATATACTGCAGTATGTACTGATATAGTTTTCACTGAATCAACGCCCTATTACACAAATCATTAAACTGTACTACAAAGTCGACAGTCGTCAAGATGGAAATAACAATAATAATAGTAACATATTTTATTTGTTTCTCTAAAAAAGTACAAAGGATTAACAATTGCAACAATCTATCTTTGTGAGAGCTAGAGTCTATACTGTTCAAGATCTGTCACAGAACTACAATAATGAAATACAAATACATAAAATATAGAAATTACAAATATGATGGCATTTACGAATTGCAGACATAAAACGGGAATTGCAGCAAGTGCGAAGAGAAGAATCAGATAAGAGCATAAACAAGCTAATTTTAAAACAAAAACTACGAAAAACTAATGTGTTGTGAAATAAAGAATCGGTCAACTTACCTCTGTACTCTAACGACCCTGAATTTCCGTTTAAAATATATTGCAAAACCGAAGATGGTGAAGACCATTTTGTGACACTAGCACAGGTCAGGGACCTCAGTCCTGACGTCTTGTTCCCGGGCTCAAGCGTAGCGACTGGCGTAGTAGAAATAAAAATATTGTTATCGAACTAACCCTTAACCTCTGGGTACATGGGTACCGATGTTGCCAGTTGCAACTTTGTTTATATAGGGATTAGTATATACATCTAAGTTGCATAATGTGTGTATGTAAACTGTACGGTATCTCTATCTCTACATAGTATAAAGTCTCTATCCGCGTATGTCTGTTTATCTGCAAATCCCTCCTAAACAACGTAAACTGATTTGATGCGGTTTTCTCAAATAGTCGATTACGATTTGTCAATTGCGCGAATCTGGGACCGGACACTAGTACCTACAAGTATTTAATCTTCATCGAATTCAGATGCTGTTAAGCCTTTTTTTATATGGGAAATCATCAAAAGACTCCTGCCGCTTCAGATGAAGCTGGAGGGAGTCCCACCTCTCATTCTTCAGTTTCCCTTTGCGGTTCAGGACTACGGTTACTTTTTCGACCAATTCTGCATCAATACTGTTAGGCCTGGTCATTAAATCATTAAATATTCATAATTACATGTTTGGCTAAATTAACAGTTAAGTCTAAGTATGATATCCTTAAATACACTCTAAATTATTGTTTAATAGTTGTCCTATGTGCTGAATGGATCATTAGGTAATTTGACTTTATCTCTAATTTCGGGCTTAAGAGTAGTAAAACCTAATTAAATTTTGTGTTTAACCGACTTTTTATAGCTTTGTTTTTCGAGTAACTAACAGCGGTTATTAAGCTAAAACAAATGTAATTTACCAAAGTAAATTCCCCAGTTAATTTAATTATTGTTTAATTTGTTAATTCGTTGTGTAAATATCCTGCAACTGTAGGAACATATAGACGTATGCAAATAAAACATTTAGTATTGTTTGGTGCTTATTTTATAAGTTTTTTGACGCCGTATTTTATTTAGTTGTAAATTATTTTTAAGTTTTTTTTTTTAATAATATTTAGATTCTACTGTAATTACTGCTAGTAAAGCATTTTTAATTTAAATTATCCGCGCAAACATTTGCAATGGAGTGCAATAATATGTCCAAATAAGGTTTACAACGTCTATCATAAAGCTCTATATTGGTCAGATTGCTTTAGCACCTCTCACTCTCATTCCAACTTTTATTGATACTTAAAGCGGACACTAAGTTCTTACCAAATAATGTTATCTTTCCTGAATATTGCAAAGCTGTATACTGTACACTTAGAGCATACAGATTAGAGGTTTTTGGCATTTCATTGTGCTAAATGATGTTTTTTTAGCATGGCTTTTGCATGGCATTATCGGCTTTGTAATGTTTCGACTGTTAGGACTCAGACCTCTCTAGGAGTGGGTATGGACCGTAATCCACCACGCGGCCCTAGTGCGGATTGGTGGATGTCACATATCGTCGAATTTTTGGTTCTAGGGCATGCCGGTTTCCTCACGATGTTTTCCTTTACCGTTTTGAGATCAGCAGTGTTGTAACAATGTAATGCGCCTGGTTGGGTTTGAACCCAGCATGGACTTGTAATCAATTACTTGACAACAAGGTAGTATCCATCGTAATTCAGAGCCAAAGTGACAAGGAAGCGACAGTCTTGTCTTCGGAGACGAAGAAATTCTATTTATTACCGTCCCTGACATTTACCGAACTCGAGAGCTGACATTTTACCTTACCGGGCATTGTTGCGGAATACATTGAAACCGTGAAAATGTTCAAAATATCATGGCAACTCCAGAATTGCATGCATATAGGACCTATTTGCATGCAATTGTGGACTAAATAGGATCTATTTGTGGAATTTCTACTTTTGTAATTCTAAAACTTTAAAGGCTCTTTCAAAAAGTAGCTTACTAACGTAGGTGTTGATATTTAAAGCAAGACTGTGATGTTTAAGTCCCAAGACAAGAATCACGATTTTAATATCACAAAAGTAAAATGCCCACTTGATTTGATTGACATTGCGATACGATAACAACCAATTTGAAGCACTTTACACGTGTTGTCAACGATAACTGATTGTTTATGAAAGAAATAAATAGATAATATACTATGATTCATCGATCTTATGTTGCATGCACGTTTTGTGAACAATATAAACAAATTGGGGTAAAAGGGCAAGATATCATGAATCGACAAATTCTTCGGCTTTGCGTCATTGGTTAACCTATTCTATTTTTGAAGAAAAATCAATATTAGTTGCCTAAGCATTCTTCACTATGAAGTGGATCTAAATATCAGTTTGGTTTATATTATTGGGGTTAAAATTTTTGTATATATTATCGAAGTGGAAATCTGACATGTCTTAGACAGACAAGTCGGTCAGCTAGTTATAAGCATCACTACTGAACACGTGGTCTTAGGTTCAATTCGCGGATCGGGGAAATTATTATTGTCTTTTACCACCTGAAATTCTTTAGTTACCTTTTCTTTTCTCAATGTGGTAAATTGTCATATAATATCTCCCTCTATGGATGGAGCGAGAGGGTCTCTGTGTGTGTCTAAAAATGCTCCTGTATTCATTCACTAAAAATCTCAATCTCTCTCAAAAAATCCTGCTCCACAAAGTTTGAATATATGTACCCGATTTTTGAAATTGACATACCTACTCGTATGAAAATGTGGGTGTAATATATGGTACATCTGCTTACCCTTTCGGGGAATGTAGGCGTGATGTTATGCCACGTATGAAGAGGAAAACGTGATGCACAGCGCATTCGTGCCGATTTTACCGGCGAACCGTGTTCGCTATAAAATTTTCTCATTAAGTTTTATAGGAGTTTGTCGCTTCCATACGCGTTTAGTTTAGCAACAGCAGGTACATTGTTGAATTCACATTTCATTTGAATAGTTGAAACCAATCTGTGAGTTAACCAATGGTTACGTAATGGCTACTTATGTTTACAATAACAGTATATCTGCGCTGTCATTGATGACTACTGAAGTACTGATCTATTGTATGCGATAATGAGATAGATTCTTTATTCGCGTAACATATTGCGTGTTCGATTTATCTCTCTCTTGCTCATGTTAGGCGGAAGCATTCATTTTATCTTGTGAACGATTTCGTGGTGCTTGACTATTTCATGATTGGCTTATCGCGAGATAAACTATCTTTGAAATAAGTCTCGTTTGCTTAGCCAGACTTTCCTTAATATGAAATTAAGCTTAAAAGGGTAGAGCTAGGTAACCTTTGCACTTTGCAAGTCGGTGTGAGACTATATTCATTGAAATATGATTTTCAACTATTACAAGGTACCGAAAATCTGGGTGCCAATACGGGGGTATTGGCACCCAGATTTTCGGTACCCAGGCTATTCCCGTTTCGGCACCAAAAGGTATTTTAAATAGTAGTATCGCCTATACAAAATCCCAATCCAAAATACCTATTGGTGCAGAAACGAGAATAGCTTGGGTGCCGAAAATATTGATACCGAAAATCTGGGTGCTGAAACGGGAAAACTCCTTATTACCGTCTTACCAACATTGTGGAAGCAAATAAATGAATATAAATAGTTTGATAAGTCACACTTCAGAGTGGCCAACATAAATAAGGTACAGTCAAACGGGGTGAATAGGAACACAGGGGTGAATAGGAACGAAAATGGTTACTGGATTTTAACGTTATTTAACAGGTTTTTCCAGCATTTAATTACTCCTATTTATCCATTAATTGTAATAAAAGGCGATGCTTATACAGAAATGAAGATAAAATATTTAACCAAAGTAAAAATTAAAATCAAAGTTTTGTTCCTATTCACCCCTACGTTCCTATTCACCCCGTTTGACGGTACTGCAACTTTGTGGTTAGTTGTGTAATCTGTAACTGTTTAGCGCGATTTATTCAATTTTGCCACCTGATCTGTAGTAGGTACGCGCCAAAATTAAATAAATCGAGTCACAAAAAAACATGTACTGTTATAACATGTTTTTTTGTAGCGACTAACACTTAATTAAAATTCCCATGTGTTGTTTGTATGACGTCATTTTATCTAGTATTGCAACACGTACCTACTTAACACTTTGGACAGCATGACGAAACAAAAACGATTTCCTGTTACGGTTCCTTATCTTCCCAGAGTTACATATTTGACACATTATATCTATTACAATAAATTGCGAAATTTTATAAAATTTAGTTTTTTTACAGAAGGTGCTAAATGTCACTTATATTCTCATATACCTAATGAGTAAAATAAATGTGTGTGTACCTACCTTAGTTAATAGGTTGTGGAGGTCTGGTAGGTAGCTGCTCCTCGTAAAATATTGGTATTCAGCTAATTCTGGAATGACTGGAAGCCGACCCCAATATAGTTGGGAAAAGGCTCGGTAGATGATGATGAATGAGTAAAATAAATATTGTTTTTGTTATAAAACCTTGAAACAAAACAGTTTTGTTTGACTAAACTAATCCTTAAATGTTTTTAACTAGGTAATAGGGTCATACCGTATAACATATTTATATCGTCGGTAATATTCACCCATGGCCATCAACTGCCAGGGCCGCGGGATTGTTCGACAGAGTAATCAGTTAATCACGACAAAAGACAAGTAAAGGAACACAGTCAGTAAAAGTCTGAAACTCCCTCTCGCTCCATCCAGAACGTTATAAGTTATTTGCCGATTTCTCACACAAAGAAAGTTTTTATTACCCCATATCATATATCTTTTCTATATTGTTACACTTTTGGTAAGTAAGTCGTGGTATAGTTGAATAATATAGACCAAACTTATCTATGAACTATTGAAGGTCCTTTGTAAGGCAATACAGACTACTTGTGCCATTGAAGGTGAAGGACTATGAGTATTGAAGGTGAAGGCCGAAGTACTATATGATTAAACACTGTTTTAGGCTATCACGGTTTGTTTCACAATTTAAATTGTCACTTACGGGATATCTTCCATGATTTTTAATTATTTTATATGTTTTTTTTTCTATATGATTCGTTCGTTGTGGCTTTATTTGCCACTGTTCCTTGCAAATAAAGAGTTATTCTTTCTTTCATTTTCTTTCTTTAACGCTGTTTGTGTCAAAGATTTTTTATTCCAAATCTTATAACCACAATACAAAAAAATCTGCTTTCTTTGGAAATTGACGAGAGTCAGTAAAAGAACCGTAAAATAATATTATGTGCCCTACTTATGAAGATCGAATCCTTAACGCGGAATATGGAGATTTGTGAGTGTAACAATGGTTGTTTGTTTTATGGCTGTATTTATTGTTTTTATACGATTTTTCCTGTCACCAGATCTTTTTAATGCATAGGACAAGGACGAAAACTAGACGAGCTGTAAGATTTTAGGTCACCGCGCCGCCAACGTTTATTATGGTTGTTTTCCCGCATTAAAAACTGAAAAATTTTCCGCGGGAAAATTCTGATAAACCATAGGTATTATTTTTGTTTTATTAGCTTATGATATGGCTTATGATATTATTTTAAAAAATCCACTTCTCCATACATTTTGTCAAATTATGTATAAATGTATGTATGTGTGTGTATGTATAAATGTATGGAGCAGCGGATTTTTTTTCGTGATTTAGAGGGTTGATCATGTATCTAATAAAAGTCGCTCATATTGATGTATACAACAACCCCTTTTAACGAAAGCCCATCTGTCTTATCAACGTTGTATAAGTAGGTACCTAATATTTAAGCTAACATATGTATTAATACTAAGCTAACTTTTTCGGTACGAATAGGTGTGATGAGTGTGTGTGATATTTATTTTTCATATTTAGTATTTTAAAAGGAAAAGTTTGTTTGTATGTACGTGTGTGTGAGTGGGTCGAACAAGTAAACAGTTTTAAATAATTTTTGGCACATTATGAGACTATGTTCTGGATTAGCACATAGGAATTTTTTTATCCCTGGGAAAACCGTTGGTAAAAGCAAAGTCCTTAATTACATCATTACTATTATTATTAAAGCGCAATATGGAGATGATACAAGAAGTATTCCACAAATATTAAAAAAAAACAGAAAGAGTAAACTACCCATATCTGCAGTTATACTTCGACGTATCTGGATCAGAAGTAAGTATGTATGTTTTGTAAACAACAGACATTTTAGAACAAGAAAGGTAGGGTGCCTGCGCTGATTATCGTCCAGTTCCACTATTCCTCCATTGAACAAAACTGCTACAAACACAAATACATATGAAACTTGAATACAAATATTCCTTCCCGCGCAAGTTTGAATTTTTTACGATCCGTAATGTCTAAGCAACCATTCTACTATCATGAAAATGAGATCATTTATACCTATAGTATGATCATTAAAAAAAATTAACGTCAGTGGCAAATTGGCATTTGAAGCAGCCATTGCGCTAAAAAATATTTCATGGTAGGTTTAATTACTGGTAAAGTTAACGTAATGTTTTTGGCACATAAGTCTTAAAAGCATAATAAATATAATTTAAAGTGTTTTATATGCATCTTAAGTAAATATAGTGGACTAATACTTGCATACCAATTTTGCAAACTATTTGCTGGTCGTCCACATGGATTGAAACCCAATCAGCTATATGAATATTTGTAATGGTGTCTCCTTCTTCTTATCTAATATTTTTTATCTAATAAATGAAAGAAATCATACCCAAACAGTAGGTAGTATATTAGATATATTATTGATTAAATAGAATTATATATAACTAGCTGTCCCCTGCGGTTTCACCCGCGTTTTTCGTTACTGCTCCGCTCCCGTGGGTCGTAGCGTGATGGTATATAGCCTATAGCATTTCTCAATAAATGGGCTATCTAACATTGAAAGAATTTTTCAAATCGGACCAGTAGTTCCAGAGATTACCCCCTACATACAAACTTACAAACATACAAACTTACAAATTTTACCTCTTTATAATATTAATATAGATTGGTTTTTTACTTAGTAATTTGCCTACACTCCTTTTTCTAGACTGTGGTCGAAAACTGGCTTACACTCGGACGAAAACCAAACTTTTTGGACGAAAACTAGCAAAAGCTCTTCTTTTACAAAATATATATTTTTTTAAAAGTGATTTATTTTCATGTAATATTAATCAAAAAGGCTACAAAAGCAATAGATACTAATATGATACATTTATGTGAGGGTATTTCAAGATACACATTTACTTATTTCGCAACAAAAGCTGCGAACTGGACGAAAACCAGCGCACTCTCCCTGTTTCAAATAACAATAACGTGCACCCCACCCAGTCACCCACGGATATCGCGTGAACCCTAAGTCTTCAATTTTTGAACTATTTTCAAATAACTCAAATTGAACTTATTAATTTAATAATGGTTTCGAAAAACTAAACTGCGAAAAATTTTACTGTGAAAATATCATACATATAGGACATATAGGTAGGTACGTACGAACCTTGTTACATGGAAAATTTTATTGCAATCTATATAGCGCAGTAACAAGACGTCTATTTAACAAGGCGTCGCAATATAGAGATGTTTCTAAAAGGTTTTCGAAGAAACAAATTGCGATGATACAGCCTTCTCACTCTAGTAGGAATTCCTTGCCAACTTATGTAGTTTCATCATAATCTGCTTAGCCTTTTCCCAACTATATTGGGGTCGGCTTCCAGTCAAGCCGGATTTTACGAGGAGAAGCTGCCTACCAGACCTCCACACCCCATTAACTGGGGTAACAACTTATGTAGTTTATTTTAGATAAATTCCTTCATACCTACCTTTTAAACCAGCAAAGTCAACGTTTATCGCACATAATAACATATAATATACCAGGATACGAAAGCTTCCCGTTTCTTTTACTCGAGCTTAAAATTACACAAAAAAGAACCGGTTCGGTAATATTTTACTCCTCGCCCCTACTTTTTATCATCCCGAGGAGATTCTGATACAATACGTCTCGACTTGTATTATTTGTTTCGGAGAAAGAATGTACCAGACACGCACGCAGGTAAGTGTGGGTTTACAGTTCGTTCGGTTTAATGTACCTTTGTATTATGATCTCGATCTTTCTTTATTGCCGTCTTACAGTTGATAGTCAGAAGTGGCTAAGGACAGAAATGAGTGGAAGAACGGATAGGAGGCCTTTGGGCTGCTGTAAGGATATTTGCTTAGAGAGTAGCTTCTCACAGTTTAGTGAATACGGATTTGGATTTTGTCGATGCTGTTTAAGTCTGTTTTCTTAGAGAATAACACTCATGCACTGGGCCACAAAGGCTTATAATAATAATGGTAGATTGGTAAATAAAGACACAAAAGCCAAAGGCTACAAAAATATGTAACAACAGGTAGATGAGCTTGGATTAACGTTCAAGAAATCTCTACCTGCTCGACTGACCTGATATTTTAGTTTGTAACAAACATTTTATCAAGGCAAAAAACGAAGTGAAATCAGATCATACTATAAATACTGCTAACAGCTGTTTCTGTAAATAAGCCTAGAATAACGTGTCAGTGCAAACCATTAAAAAATAAGGACAGACAATAAGGCCAAGTTTCGATCAGTGATGCGTGTATTGTGTACAAGTCAACGAGGAGTCAACTGGCTATTGTTTACGAGGTATTGAAGACCAGAAGCGCTCTCACTACCCACAGACAGACTAAATAATTAAATTTTAAATTTTTAGCGTGAAAAGAAAGTTTTTTGCATATTTACGACTGCTGAGTCCGCGAATGACTTAGCAAAAGTTTGCGCAATCTTCGCGATTTCTAACGTTTTTGTCGCTCTAGCGTTTTATGGTAGAGCAAGAAGCCTCGTAAATAATATATCGTGCAGGTCGTGCATATCATTACTGCTAGCTATTATTATAAACTGTTTGCTGTAGGCAGGTTATAAGCCCCCTCATCAGACCACTGCAATGGCATTGTGATTGCGACCTATTAAAGCTGCCCGTCCACTTTTCTATTGACATTGAAGATATAAGTTGTCGATTTTATTTACTAAATTAAAATGTTTTTGTTAATCTGTTTCAAATTAATTCCTCGTTTTTATACTGTATTTTTATAATGTTTTGATGATGTAATTTTTGCTTATATGTCTAGTATAATAGGTAGTTGGATACTTTTTAATTATTCATTCGAGTAGGTAAGGATGTAGAAACCTATTCACTTAATGAATCAAATCAAACACTTTGATTACATTTGCATTTCAAATAAGAAAGAGCCGAAGAACGACATTGTGGTGCTATGAAAGTGTTTCCAACGTATCTAAGTACCTAGGTTGTACGTACGTAAATTTAATTCTCTTTGCAAAGTTAGTTCGTAAAACAATGAAGGCTAAATTCGCTCGTAGTTGATAGACATCGATAGCAATTCATGAATTAAACTCACCCTATTTTGTGGTTAACTACACGTTGGGTTCATTGAGAAATGAATATGTGTTGTATATACGATAGAAATACCTTGATATTAATTGTGAACTAAATTATGTAGTGAACTGAAAATTAAAATTTAAACTTACCTTTTTTTCTTATCCTTCATGTTGAAATTTTACTAAACACTTACAACGAAAACTTTTATAAAATAATACTGTTCAAAAATGTTCCAAGTGTCCACTTAGTGTTTAAAAATGCTATTAAAAATATTTATTCTCTTGTAAGAAACATATTGATTTTATTTACGTGTAGCACCAAAAAGGCCGGTTTGTTTAGTGGTGTGTATGTACGAGTACTTCAAAACATTGTGAATGAAGCGATCGATAGTGCGTGTGTAAGCCGAGCGGCGGAGCGGAGGCGGCGACGACTGCTAGCGTGCGAAGCGCCGACCGACTGAGGTGGCGGAGTGAGCGGCCAGCCTGCCTCGTGGTCTGCAGAGTGCTCGAGTGCCGAGCGCACCACGAGCCGCCTCACGACGTGGACATCAATCAATGAACTTGGCGGACCTTGAGCACATGTCATCATCGAAAACAAGTCCGTAAACTCAAATGTGCCGTTGTAACCGAAGCGTCAGCAAGTCCGAAGTAAACACACATTTGGCACAGATAACACTGATAACGTTAACACGTGAGATTCGCTTGTTTACTTACATTATCCAATACCAGTAGTATTTAACATAGAGCTTTGATTACCCCCGTTGTTTAAACGCTAATATTTATCTAGCGGTCATTAGATAAGTACTTACGTACATAATTACATATACATATACTTGGTTAATTGCGATAGGATTTGCACTACCATTAGCAATTAAGTATGTAGTTACAGACTACATTGAAAGGAGCTCGGATGATTACAAAATTGCTGAACGTCTGTTTTGTTGATTTTCTAGTTTAATCTATATTTCTACTGCAAGATCAGTAATTAAAACAGCGTAAATATACAGGGGAGATAATAAAAGTCTCTATCTAATACCTATCCACAGACCAAAGTTAGATTAAAGGATTTGTCACACTGGATGCGTTCTGCGGTCTGCGGTCAGGTCAAAGCGAACGCAGCCCGCATCATGTATGAACAACATTGTCGGTATTAATATATTTTATATAGAATGCGATCTGACCGCGCGAGCACAACCAAAGAACGCATGTTGGCCCGGCGGGGCGGAGGAGAGGGACCGACCGACAACGTTGACCGGACCGCAGACCGCAGAACGCATCCAGTGTGACAAATCCCTAAGGGCCTGTTTCACAATGTCCGAGTAGCCACTACTCGCTGAATAAATTCGAAAATGGAACAGAATTTGTATGAAATTATCTGCCAAGTAAGATACTCAAAACTTAATCATAGGTGGTGAAATAGGCCATAAGTCTAAAAAGTAACTAGAAAAAATACACCACAAGTTTCCTCAAAAGTTACATTACTTTGTTTCTCTGTTCAGGATAACTTTCCTCTTTTCAGGACGATGCTGTAAGCGACATCTTGAAATATTGAAGTGGAAGTTTCAGCGCGCGGTCGTCTGAGCGAGTAGAGCGTGATTCAGACTCTTTTAAGTTCAATAAAGTTCCGGCAGATGTCATGACGTCTGTTATTAATAAAAAGCACAGCTTAGGCTAATGGTCTAGGTTTATAATAATTGTACAACCTGGATCAAATAATAATATATATAAGTGCATGAATTTTCGTGAAATGCGTGACATTTACGTATACCCACAATATTGTTTTGGCACACTCTTTAATTAAAAGAATTAGAAAATTAAATTAATTTTACTTAAATGCGCTTTGGCAGTGTTTTTTTTTAAATTAGCTTTTCTAATTTTAGGCAACAGGAAAATAATATCGACATTGACGCACTACATTGATATCACATCGATACAAACACGCATAATGCTAAATACAAACATGCTGGTGATATAATCAAAATTGATCAAGAATTGTCACCATACAAGTTGACACGAGATTTTTTTGGAAACTGACTTTCAGTAATAAAATAGACTTTTAGAAACTGAGATTTATCTTCGGCTTCCAAAATTTGAGAAACCGAGGATAACTTAAAACTTACATATAGTTGTTTATTCACTACTTTAGAAAACATATTCATTAACAACAATACCTAGCTATTCTGCCACACTCGCCACACTAATTAAAAACGCAGTCATACATTCGGATTCCTTGTAATGTAATGCTGCGGCCAGACTATGCTCCTCGCGCTGCTCATCGCTCTGCTCCTCGCGCTGCCGTGATTTGCCGCGATGTTGCTCTCTCTCTCTCGCGCGCAAAGACCGACAAGATAGGGAGCAGTGGGCAGGACGAGGAGCATGACGAGTGGCATGACGAGTAACGTGGCCACACTATGTCTCTGCCTCCTTTCCTCGTTACTTCCCATGCTACTCGTCGAGTGTGTGGCCGCGGCATAAGAAAAGAAATCCGAATGTATAACTTAATTTTCAAAAAATAACATCCTTAAGCTGCGTTTTTAATTAGGGCGGCAGTATTATAATAATAATAAAATTCATGGACGTCAGGGGAAGTATTTGAAGCCCAAGAGGGTTTCAATCAGATGTTATTTTCTCTCTGTGGCAGCTAAAAACTGAAGGAGGACCTTTTAGGCTCTTGAAATACAGCAACCTAACCTACCTGAGGAGGAGGGTTTTACTTATTTGTTAACGTGTTGCAACAGATTTTTTATTATTTTGAATTAGAAGTTATTATTTCTATACATTATGAAATATTTCTTAAAATGTACATGAAAAATATATTATTAAACTCCTCAAAAAATAAAAGGCCCGTTTTGACAATTGATAAAGACCCTAGAATGTAATTTAGAACGAAACTGAAAGAAACAATAGCATAATAATTAATTACCTAAATGAAGTGTTTTAAAAAAATACAAACATTTTAGATTATATGACGGGACACATTACGAGTATTCTTTCTGTATATTTTTTTCTTTTCGTAGCGTTCAGAAAATTTCAAAACGGGCTTTTTATTTTTGACAACTTTATTACCTTTCCAGTGACTTACTAGTTTCGTAGCTCTATACAATATACCCTTTTTCATTAGGCAGACAGCTTGTCTAATGCAATATGTAATGCATATACTCGTACACGTATATTAAGTCAACACTAGGTACTATACGATAAGGTCTCTTTTGTCTGTCTGCGGAAATGAGTTCAATGATATTTTTTACCTCGACTTGACAAGGAAACGTTTGTTTTAGTTAACGTTGTTAGATTAACGAGCAAATTACAAAGTAGGTACTCTGTCTATGCGAGTAATCTTGCCAATGTATAGTGGCTTTGGTGATGTCGTGGCGTGATGGCCAAGTGGTGAAGACACCCACTATTCAAGTATGTGGTTGCGGGCAAGTCTCAATGTAGTAGTTACTCAGATACCCGCGAAACGAGACACAATAGTAAAACAATAACAGCGCGGTCTCATAGGACCGGTTGGGGATTCAAACGTTAATTCATATTATTATGTCATTTTATCTAGGACGATGCTGACGCCCCGTGCCTAAAATGTGACAGAATTTGTATGAAATTATCTGCCAAGTAAGATACTCGAAACTTAATCATAGGTGGTGAAATAGGTCCTTTAGTCTATCCAAGGAGTAGGTATCGTGTTGTCCAGTAACTAGCTTGTGGAGGTCTGATAGGCAGTCGTTCCATGTAAAACACGGTTTGTCGGTCATATCCGGTTAGACTGGAAGCCACAAGTCGGGAAAAGGCTAAGGATATGGGAATGGATGGACAGTAGCTTTAGTGTAGGGTTTTTAACGCATTCGAGTGAGATAGTTTCGGACTTCAGTTGGTAAAAACGGAACCCTTATAGAATCACTTTGATCTCCGTCTGTGTGTTTGTCAAGACAATTTATCTCAGACATGCGCGCTGCGTACACCACGCGCTATCTCGAGTTGAGACGAAATAAAATACGTTTTTTAGGTTGATGGAATCAATCCAGATAGTATAAACAATTCTTGGACACACTGACTGGAGTAAAGTCATCATCCGCACACTGACAGTTGCTTGCTGTGATAGCAATACAATCTATTGGAAATTTGGGAGATGTTTCGTAATACCAAAAATAACGAATGAAAAATTAATGTATTTCCAATATTGTTTGGAGTATTTATAACTTGATAATAATATCTGTGTTCCTACGGAGAGATATTTTGAAATATTGTTGTTTATAATATAGAAAAAACAAAATAAAAACATGACATTTTCGCTGTGAAAAAGTGCAAATTTAAATTCGCTTAAATTTCGTTTGGGGTAAGTTTTTCAACAAAAAGACGACGTAGGAACCTAGATAATTATTATCTGAATCCGAATAACATTATATTATGGTGTAAATATGCTTAAACTGCAAATGATTTTGGTATTACCTACGTTTGTATGGATAATTCTAACGTCGAGGCCGCCTCAAATATTCTGGGCTGGTTCCCCTTGGAACAGTGAAAAATATAGGTAGGTACTTCTAAGTCAATGTAAACTAAAGATGAGGCCATTTATGGCGCATATTTTGATGCTTGAAATGGAATAAAAATCTATAGGGATAATTCTAACGTCGAGGCCGCCTCAAATATTCTGGGCTGGTTCCCCTTGGAACAGTGAAAAATATAGGTAGGTACTTCTAAGTCAATGCAAACTAAAGATGAGGCCATTTATGGCGCATATTTTGATGCTTGAAATGGAATAAAAATCTATAGGGATAATTCTAACGTCGAGGCCGCCTCAAATATTCTGGGCTGGTTCCCCTTGGAACAGTGAAAAATATAGGTAGGTACTTCTAAGTCAATGTAAACTAAAGATAAGGCCGTTTATGGCGCATATTTTGATGCTTGAAATGGAATAAAAATCTATAGGGTAGTCTATATGATGATTTCTCGTTGACCTGGATTATGAAAATTCGCAAGGACCAATGCCATGTGACATAAGTGAAGGAAAAAAACTGGAAATCGTATTACTTTTTGCGATTTGTTGTGGTAAACTAATCGCAATCTGTTATCTATGTTGGGGTATGAGGACAATTAGGAAGCTAGAGTAGGTATCCTATAGTTTATTAAATCTTCGAGACTCGATTTAACTATTTACAAAGGTAGGTACGCTTGTACGGAACCCTCAGTGCACGAGCCTTACTCGCACTTCACCGGCTTTTTTTTCTAAACGATTTGACATAAGCAAAAACGTTTGCGTAAACGCGAACTAAAAAACTCGTAGGTCCTCTGTCAGTTGTAGATAAAACATTTACTTCCATGTAAACCAGTCAAGTTTTGCGACCTATCAAGATCGGATCTCATAAAAAAAGCAGCTCAGGCAGCGCTACCGAACGGAGGTCACGGTTGAGGTGTGCCTTGCTTGGGCGGAGCTCTGCCGTGACCTCGTGGGGGTGATCGGTTACAGCAACCTCTCGCGCCGGGCCCTGGTACAGGCCATGGTTCGGAGCGAGGAGGACTGGCAAGCGGCTGCCTCCTTCTACTAAGCAGTAATGCTAGGTAGCAGCTCCTTTGCTGACGCACGCGTGAGGTAACGGACAAAATGCACTTTCAGCGTTCGAAGTATTTTCAGCTTTAATACCTACGTAACTCACCTTTTGTGGATGTGGTCTGATGAATAACTTATACCTAGACTTACCTACTTATACTCAACAAACGTTCTTTACTTGTGAAGTTATTTTACTGCTTTAAATATTATAACTCGATTTTAGGTTTATAGAACTCATTATTTGCATAGGTCCATCTTAGCTACAGTCTTAAAATAATTTAATTATCTTCTAATATACACATAAAAATCTTATATGACGGTGTTTGTGCTTAAACTTAGGTACTGTAGGTACTACACGTTCCAAATGAGAATAGGATCGCCGGCCATATTGTGACGTCTCGTCTTACTGTCAAATCGGAGAAATTGAGTAGGGTGAGCAATACAAGAAATTTGTTCAATTTAATTTATTTACGAATCGTGAACGAAAAAAACTTTGATGAAAATGCAGTTCTTCAATTTTGTTGATCTCTGCGTCACTGTGTGAAGCGTCTGAGTAGTGGCGTCATCATCGTGATCGGTTCTGCTGCTTTCCCGTATAAAGTATGGATTAATATAGGTTTTTAATGTGTATTGCACTAACTGTTATTTTAAATAAAAATAAGCATTATTACCTGTATCTGACAAAATTCAATCTGAATCGAGTTCTTCAATGCCGCTCATTTCGCCATAACTGTCTGATGAACTGTAGTATAATTTGTTATATAGTAGTTTGAAATAACTTTTTTATCTATTTCTTAATATGTCTTAACTAAGACTCAGTTAAACAAAAACAAAACCATTGAAACGCAAATAAGATTTTTTTGCAAACCGTACTTTTCAATCAAAATTTGACAGATCGAGTTTATTGACTTTCCTATTCTCATTTGGATATTTATATAATAAAATAATATATTATTTTAATTTAACTTTAATTTCCTACACACTATCGTTAACATCTCTTTTAATTAATCTCTCCTTACGCAGGTCTGCAGAGAGAAATTTATTTTGAAATAAGCAGTACCTTTGTACAATTTTTATTAAGTACTAGCTGTGCCCGCGACTTCGTTCGCGTGGATGTCGGAACTTAACATTGTATTTTTTAGTGCGAAGCGCTGTTGGAGGATACCGATACAAATAATTATAGTTTATTTATTGTAGTCGTTCTTTATAAGCAACATTGGCTGTGGAGCGTACACAAAAAGATTATTTGGGTTGTTTACCCGTGAAAGAGTTACGTACTCGTATAGTTGACCATGGGAAAAGCATTCAATACTTAGGTCCACCCCCGCAACAGGTAATGTCTGGTCCTGACTTTATAAATCATCAGGGCATAACAGACACTAACTGGGAATCGGACTCGTTTGAAAGAGAAAGAAAAGTTGCTAGGTATTATAAGTATTTTTTGGAATAAAAATTATATCACCGGCGCCGCAACCAGTTAATATTTACGAATTCTTCAGACAGGCAGCAATTTCATCGGTTCTCGTTCCTCGGGGTACTATCGGGAGTATCTGCCGAAAATCACCGCAGAACAGCACCGTTATGCCTCCCATCAGCCCGTCATTTTGCTTTACATCGTGTAAAGTTCTATTCACTGCTTCTATAGCTTTGCGGTTTGCCATTGTGCACTCAACCCAAATGATTAACACAAAATCGCGTAAAACCCTTGTTTTATCGCTATTTCGCGATATGTTGCAAACCGGGCTTTCCGTACGGTCTAAGTCGATAGGAATTTTAAATGTTGTGTGTGCCGTTTTTCCTCCAGGCAATAATTGTGGCTGCTATCCCTGAGGAGGCGACAGCAAGGGCAATTTTATTTTGGTTCCTTATTCGAGCTAAAATAACTTTGGTTAAGAAAGTATTACCTGTTCCACCCGGTGCGTCTAAAAACAGGATTTCACCCGAGACGTTATCTACACTGCAGCATACCCTATTAAACGAACGCTCTCAGTCAGCTGATAATCGCGCTTTGCGGTCCTCGCTGCTTTCTTGGGAGCGCAAAGTCGCGGTAACAATTCTTTACGAATTTAAGCGCAACTCCCTTTCGGTGAAAGTCTCAGACTCGCGTGAGAGGCGTAAAGCTCTCGGTCGGCCAAAAACGCGTTTTGCGTTCCTCCAAAACTCTCCTGTGATAGAGAAACTGCCGTAAGAGAACGCGGCATACTAAGTCGTGACTCACAGTGGGTAGGCGCTTCTGACGCAAGAATACTGACTTGCCTAGCTCGAACTGCTGATACCCTCGTTACGATCTTCTTCTGATTCTTGGGACGTACTTAGTCTCACCCTTTTCGCATCTCAGCTACGCTGCGAAAGGCTTTTCTTTTTTTAGAAGGCATTTAACAAAAACTGATTCAAACTAATAAAATATTGAACCAAATAATTCACAACAGCACAAACTTTTAAAATGAGAATAAAGTTTATTTGACTCAAATTGCAAGATACAATTTACTTCGCACTTCAATACTTAAACCGAATGTAAAACTCTTTTTATCGAACGATTTAACTATGTTATTCAGTCAAGGCTTTTTCAAAGACAGTACTGTAAAGACACCTAATAACCTAAGAGCCCGTGAACGCCAGACCTATTTTATAAAAGCTGAAAGTTTGTCAGTGCATGATCCAAACACAGACCTAACAACGATGGCCAATTATGAAGTTTGGGTTGCAGTGGCTTTGGTAGGTAACAAAATTGTGTAAAATACCGATCTAATTACGTCAAATTATAAAGATTTATGTTTTGGTATTACCTACCTTCAGAATATTACTAAAAATCACGTTATTAATTGCCAGACACACACATTACATAGTGGAAACCCCTTGCCAGACACCTTTATTGTTTATGAAATTATATAATTGTTGTTAACTTTTGTACCGATAGATGGCGTTGTTAGCTGAGCGTGTTATCTTAGGCGCTTCACACACTGCACCGCGTCGCGTCGCGGCAGATTTTACCGTTGTATGCAAATATCTCAATTTGTATAGAAATCAGCCTAGCACAGCAGACTACCGACGCGGATCTGCGCGGGAAGGCGTTCTGCGCGCAGTTTCTGCCAATCTGCGCGAGAGCGCGGGGCGTGCCGCGCGGTAAGACACACTGGCTCCGCAGTCCCGCGCGTGATTTGATATTGTAAAGACGTTCGTAAATAGAGATATATCCAAAACCTTCTATGGACGCAGCGTCTTTTAATTCTTGTATACAAAACCTAAAATGACAATAATATAATTGCAACATCTTGAAATTTTATAATTTCGTTCATTCTCCACGACGATCGACAGCACAGTGAACGTATGAGTTTATTTAGCGCGAGGCCGTCGTAATCTGCTTCACCGCGCAGGGGAGCAGATTACACCGCTAAGTAAAGCAGATCTATGCCTCCGTCGCCGCGCGCGTTAGCGCACCACGGCGGAATGCGGTGCAGTGTGTGGACCGCCTTAACATCGTGATTCAGAATTTAGTGTCATCTAACAACGCCATCTATCGGTACAGACGTTAACAATTATATTATAATTTTTTTAAATATATGCTCACAAAATTTTGCCTTTATGTGTGTGCTATGAGATCAAGAATTAAGTTAGTATTAAATTGGTAATTGAATTGGTTTAAAATCAGTTTTGATTTACTAACAACGCTGATTTTATATTATATACTGCACGCAGTTGATCTCTAAGTTTGATAGATGGCGCTGTTTCAATATTTTACTTCGAAAAGACTATTATAATTTTTTTATTTTATTATAAGGTATGAACTGATTACGATGAAACAAAAAAACTTAATATTACTACAATTCGCACAATTTATTGTTATGTATAAAAGTTACGTGAAGTAATGAGACCAAGTAAACATAACCCTAATTTTACTTCTGGAAAATTTTAAATTCTAATATCTTTTGCTAAACTGAACCGATTGCAATAAAACAAAGACTAAATGTTACTATAAGTTACGCTCAATCCTTGTGTCTAAAAATTATCTACATTGCTTTCGTAGATTTAACGTGATGCCCGAACAAATAAACAGACAAACAGACAAAAATTCTAAAAATGCTGGAAATGGGTTCTGCTGGTTGTTCTTTAATACCCTAGCTATTTTTTTTGGATTTCTTTTTCATGTACAAAAACCACTTTTCTACAGATTTATTATATGTAGGGTCGGGTGTCTCACATTGAACCAGGCAGCTACATTGAACCACCGCCGAATCTCGAAAATGCGACATTGCCAAACCGCACTAATATGAGTGAAAGAGAGGTATTTACGTTCCGTTCCTGCCCACTAGTTTGCGTGGCGATCGCGTGCAAAGTTGTTGTGTGAGGAGTATTCGAAAACAAACTGACTCAAAAAGTAAATATTTTTTGCCAATTTCATTCTTTTTTAGCTTTTTTCTTTTAAATAATATCAATTTATTTATATGTATACTGTTTTCTACGGTTATTTAGCAATTAAAAGCACTATAATTCGTAATTTTAAGAGATTGATTTGCCGGTAAAATTTTGAGTTTAGTGATAAAACGTGGTGTGTCTCACATTAAACCACCTGAGGGTGGTACACATTGAACCACGGTTTACTATGTACACCCCAGTCGTTAAAGGAGTGATTTTTACAATTATTTTAGTTTAATTTTAATTTGTTATATTATGGAAGGTACTTTTGTTTTTATAATTAAAAACTGTTACTTTTGTTTTTATTATTAAAATATGATAAGAATTTGACTGAAAAGGTTTTGTGATGTATAAAACTAAGACTCTCGGTTTAATTGCATATGATTTAAAGTGATTTTTATAAATATAAGGCTGATTTTTATTATTACTGTTTATTATTATTATTATTACAAAGTATTTGCCTTATAAATTGAACTAGAAGACATCGTTAATAAGGTGTCTCAATGTGGACGATACCCTGGTTAAATGTGTACCACCGGTGGTACACATTTAACCAAAAATCATTTTTCATAAAAACCTTTTTTACACCGAAACTAAAAGGAATATGAGAAATTAATGTTTTACAAAATTGAAGCTAAATAAATATGCTAACTATACACAAAAAATTAAAGGCATTGATTGAACATCCAGCCCACTATGAGACTTTGAAATTTACCTGGTTCAATGTGGGACAACTTACCATATAGATAATGTTTCCATAACTGTGTTTTGTGTGTACATAAATAATAAAATAAATAAATACCGTTAGTTTGTGACTATCTAATGAGGTTGTAATTTATCCAAGGATTGTGAGTCGTAACTCGTAACATCGGTACTACTTATAATTTATGCATTATTTTGCGGAAGATCTTACTGTGAACCCTGAAGTGCACTATATTTTGTTAAAATACCTACTTTGATACCTGAGATCAAGGTAGCTAATGAATGACCGTTATTTATCTTTTTCATGACGATTACAGTCTATAACCGGTGACTGTTATCATAGACGTCATGACATGACGACTTGGTTGATGTTCATTATATGAGCGAAATTATGATGCTTGATTGATATAGAAAAATATTGATGTGTACTTTTAAACAGAAGTTCTGAGCTTAGTGAAGTCATGCATTTTTACAATAAATAGAACCATAAAAAGATATCAATTATTGATTAATCACAATCACTAAAATAACTTACCCGTGCTCTACATTAAAGAGAGAACAGTAAGTATATTACCTATTTGGGCTCTGCCCAAGCGGGGCAAACCTCCACCGTGTCCTCTTCGGTCCATACAGTAGTGACACCCGGGCGTTTTTTCCGCCTAAATCTGATGCAGAAACCTACCGAACTTATGTGCATGCTGAAGGTGTGGTCGCAGGGATGCCCAGCACTGGGTTGCAACAGTCGTTGTCACCATGAGATCTCCCCGGAACTGCCTACCATGCAGCGACTTGTCGCAAAAAAAACTGTTGCTATGGTTGTCACTAAGAAATTATAATAAAATCAATGCACCAAAAAATGCGCTACGTCCTCTAGCTCTAACAATCTTTATGCTTCGTTGGTGTGACTAATTAGGTCATCTATCTATAGTACATAATACCTATAAGTCAAGTTTACGCAAACATCTTGACGAAGCGGTCAAAGCCGTTTTTGCATCATTTTAATCCGTTCTTTTTTTTCAGTTCATCTTAAATTCTCTGTTGATGTCTCGTGACCGATTCAAGAGCACTTGCTTAGACTTTGATTTAACACAGATCAATAAGATGCTGCATCTGCGACACTCACGTGGAAAGAGCGAATGAATGGGCAATTAGGTACTACTATATGTAATTGCCCATTCATATACATTTATTTGCATGTTATATTATTTCATTAGTAAGTATTTTGTATGTTATTATTAATATTACTTATTTTTCTATTACCTACCTACTTGTTACACATGGTGTCTACATTCTTTTTTTCAACTCTCCTTTCGTAGATATGCTGGAAGAGTTTTCTTTAGAAATATGCAGCATCTTCGTACCTATTTTTCTGTCTCCTTCTTATCTTATTTTTCTGTGCACATAAAATTGTTAAATAAATAAATATAGGGCGGACAACAATTAAACAACATGTAACTGAATGTTTGTCTGTTGCCAACGAATCAACCGAGTGAGTTGGATCTTTCATGAATTATTTGATAATAAAGATTTTTGATCAGACTTATCGACATTTCAATCTTTTGTAGATAGAAATGTTATTGATTGCATTTCTTACTTTAGGTTATACACGTGCTAAACACGCTTCTGTTTGCGTTTGCTATTTTTGATGATAAAATCTTTCTCTGTGCGTAAGATTAGTTCTTACGATCAGATAAAAATGTAGGTATGTGGTCCTACTCACATCTAACACAAACTCGCCTTGATGAGTTAAAATAACTATAGGCAGGTACCTATAGTTGTTTAAGTAAGTGTATACTATGTTCCTACATATCCATGACCGCAGTACGACTTTCTAAAAGTATATACTTGGTTGGTTAATTAAAATATTTACGTGTTCCATGAACTTGTAGCATTCGTAAATCATTTAATTCAAATCTTTATTCCATTTTATTATGTGTTTTACAAGATTTTGAGCTGTCTGGAGACTAAAATGGGTAGTTTGGAGTCTAAAAGTCTTACCACTAATCATAACACGGGATAGATAGATACTGTTATGCAAGTACTTACCTACTATAAGCGAGCCTGGTGCCTGAATATCGTGTTACCTAGTAACTAGGCTGTGGAGGACAGTTTTTAGGTAGGTAGTCGCTCCGTAGTCCCGTCGCGTAGGCCCTTCGTAGCAGCTACGTAGGACCTTGTGTGATAGCGTAGCGAAGGGCTCTGCGTAGCAGGCGCGTATGTCTTTCGTGTCTATCAGCTATAGGTATAACATTACGCTACCATTATCGTAATCTATACTAATATAATAAAGAGGTAAAGCTTTGTTTCTAGTAGGGGGTAATCTCTGAAGATCCTGGTCAGACAACAAAAATGTAGGTATTGATAGAAAGCTGCTTTCTTCCTGAGTGCTATAGGCTATATTTTATGCGACCCACTTACGATATTATTATTTTTTCTGAATTTACTTGGTTAAAAGAAAGAAAAAAAACTTGGAAAGCTAGTGTTATATAATTAAGTATCTTATAGCTGTCCTCGATAAATGGGCTTCCAACATTGAAAGAATCTTCCGATTCGAACCAGTAGGTCTTGAAATACTAATGGAATTATTGTAATTTTCACTTTTTTTTTTGAAGTCAAAATCACAATTTTTTTACAGATAAACTTTTTTATGCTTGCACATAATTATCTTGTTTTCTTTTTAAAATCCATCCACAGTTAAAAAAGTTCTAGGTAATAACTCTCAGGTACTCGACTACAAAGGTTAGCATAAGGCATAATATAGATTAACAAAAATTATTTGACCACGATGACGAAGGGCAAGTCTCGTTATTTTTGCCTTCATAGTTTTTTTTTATACTTACTTAACTGTCCAGATTTTAAATTTTGTGATAATGATGAATCATCTTGCCAAAATACAGATGTTTCGCAAACATGACGACGTTGTCAGCGAACTGAGAAAACACCAATCTTGTGATCTTGTGTTTATTTGCTAACAACGTGCGATTGATTAAATAAGTATGATACAAAAATATTGAATTGAAGTAATAAATTAACGACGGAATTAATCTATTGCATCTTCATGTACCTAAAGTACCTAATACATTTCAATGTTACAATTCTAACTGATGATTTAAAATAACTTGGTTCGAGCTTTATTTATATTTTCCTGTCATTGTTTTTCCTGGATATAGCTTTAAGAATAGTCATGTGCTATAATGAGACATTTACGCAGTACCTATTCAACTTTTTGCGTCACAAAATTATTATTGCGAAGTAAACCTTTTCTTGCGATTATGTTATTATTTCAAGAAATCCATGTTTGTTTAGGTTCAGAAGTTGATGGGCGTTTTATAGTTATTTATACAGACAGCATCATGATGACCTTGTGACTCACGGAGCCTTGGCAATGACTGATATGTAAACCACTGCATGTTCGAATTCATAGTGCGTACGATTTTAATTATAGGGATCATACATAAGGATTAATACACATGCTCATTATGGTTATCGGGTTAATTATCGTGTCAAATCATTAGGTAGGGTACAGCTCTTATACTAGGAACCTTTTAACTGCTAATTTGGTTTTTTACTTGTGGTGTTTATTCTAAAAACACCCCTAAAAATCAGTAACTATCTACAAATTTTGTCATCATTGCAATGTACCTACAATTATTACGAGTCAAAAGCGCAATACACTCTAGCAATGCTAAAATGTCTTAGCAGAAGAAGATGAATGGTTCATGACCGGCCTAGTACTTGGTTCTAAACCAAGTACTTTAGGATAGCTAAGTCAGCTTTCTCAGTCCATTTTCACAATGTGTCATCTCTAAAGCAACCCTGTGTGATCTGATCGGCAGTTGTTTATTCAGTAAAATAATCAAAACTTCTCAACTACTGTGATTGGTTTATTTGTTCGTACATTAGTTTGTTTTTATTGCTTTTCGACCCAGAAACCAGCTATTCCTGAACATAGGAAGGTACTTAAGCTATCTGTTTTAATGTTACGCTTCATATTATAGGTATCTACAGGGTAAGCACCTAGGTAGGGGATCGGTCTTACAAGTAGGTACCTACTTGTAAGACCGAGAAATCTACCTATCTATAATTGTGAGATAATATTGTTGACACTTAAACACTATTTTAATTTGTTATTCAGGTATTTTGAACACCTACCTAGGTGTTATGATATCTAGACCTACCACACCACTATCATGTTTACATAGAACTACAGATTTAAAAACACGTTAGAGTTTAATTTATCTGTTTGTCTTTGAACCAGTAGCCACTCCTGGTATGACGATAGCATTACGAATTTTATTGACTTCGTTTATCCATATTTTGTAAACTTACATTATTGTATTAATACCCACTGAAGTCTTTACCTACCAATTGTTAAGGCGCTGACTGGTCTTCAATGAAAATTGACAATGTTAATAAAACAATTGTGATTGATATTGAATTATTGATATTGTAACTCGAAACTGTCAGGCGATTGTTATGGATATTTTGGAAATACCTAAGTGTTGTGTTTAGATATGTTTGGACTCAATATTTAGAGGTGATACGCGAAAATAAATACTCAAATTATTACGTCTATACCTACGCCCTAGTAAACTACTGAAATCATTGGTAAAATAGGCTTCAGTATCCGTTACAACAATGTGGGTCTTTCGGTCGAGCACCACCGACCTATGAATGTGAGTCGACAACGTGATAATTGGAAGCGACCGTATGACCCGTTACATTTCCTCAAATTCGATAGGGTAAACAAATGCACCAGATGTGTGTCATCTGTCGGTAATTACCGACACCCGTCCCTATAAAACATGAGCATTCTCTCCGAGATGGATACAAAGGGATTAGCCACCGTTGCTTCAGCTACAACAGTCAAAAACTAAAAGAAAAATATCACCATGCTCAGTTTAAAGTTATTGTGTTTAACATTATTCGCACTCCTTATGTTCGTTGACTCAAAGCCTCTTGAGGAACCGAAGAGTGTTGCTTCTCAAACAGACGAAGGAGAGATGATGGAAGGAGCAGAGTCCCAGAATCCATTCTTGCCACGATTTGCTATGAGAAAGCTTCGGGAGCGCAACGAGAAAGCCAGAGCTGAGAGGAGAAATTATCAGAGTCGCAGAATGAATCCACCGCCAAGGTATCCATGCCCGGACAGGTATTATTAAGTGAGTACACACCTATTATTCCTTTAATCAATTTGCATGTTAATTGACTCCTATTCTTTATTTTATCGTTGGTTTGTGTTAGCACGGTGGTTTAGATCTCAAGGTGTATATGTCTGGTGGTTGGACTATTAATTATTTAAAGTACGATTGTTTTATTCCAGTGTGGGTAAGTGATGGCATTAGATAACCTGTATAGGTCTGTTTCTTACCCATATTGGAATAAGGATAAAACAATCTTGCCTGTTGGTGTATCACTACTAAACAATCTACTGGGGTGCTGGGTTGACGAAAGAGAACCCCGGGACCCTGAAATAAGGGCAATAAAGGAACAGGAGTGGGTTTTAGTCAGTAGAAGCAGTCTTTTGACCTTACAAAAATACCACTAAACATAATTCCTGTGGCAACTTCAAAGATACTTTTTCCAATTGTTTACACATTGTTTTGGAATATCCGGTATTTGAGCAATTTATTTACAAATGAAATTCGTGTTGCCACACACCTTTCTTTGACCTCGATCTTCCTTAATATAAGACTAGTTTAGTAGAAAAGTTTCACATTGAAGCTGTGTCCGCCGTGTTATCAAGTTGACATTTTGATTTATTATTCCAGAAACAAAAATGAAGGCAAACATAATATTTTTATTAATAGTGGGGATAGTCAGTGTGTTTGCAAATCCTGTTTCGAAACCCGAAGACTTGAATAACGAACCTCCAAGAATCGATAATGAATCACCATTGTCAAACACAAGTGAGATAGAAGTTAAACTAGAATTAGAAGAGGAAGACACAACAGTGAACAAAAACGATCCGGAACCAATCAAAGTGGAAGTAATAAAAGAAGAAATTCTACCCGCAACTGATACAAGTGGAGACACCACGAAGTATGGAGATGGAGAAGTCGATATAGTGATTGAAGAAACTGTTACTCCTCTAGAAGTAGTATCTGATGACCAGAATGAAATCAGCATCGACGATGACGACTATCTTTACCCGGGTAACCAACTAATTGATAGTATTCTAGCAGACAGGATTAAAGGCGAAATAATGGAAACTGCCGCAGGATTCGCACCGCCTCCGTTTCTAAAGAAGCGCCGCCAGCAACCGGCGCGACGCCGCTTTGCCATCCGCCGACGCTACCAGAGCTATCCATACGCACCGTACAGAAGACTTCCCTACTATAATCCCTACTACAGGTTTTATCGGCCTAGCTCTCTAAGATTTTATTAATGTACGTAATATTAATCTCTAATTTATTAACTTATTCTAATTTATTTTAAGTGTAGTGATTTCTGTGTGTTAAAAATAAATCAAAATGCACGTAAATAGTAATTGATTTTCATTTATTTCTATAAAATCTATAAGCACATTGGCCTTACCAACAAAATTATTTCAATTTCATTATATTAATTTATCTATTTACATTGATTGTTAATCGTCGTTCTATAACTGCATCACTTAAATTAGGAAAAACATTGTACACTAAATTGTATTTTACTCATGGCAGTTGCGTTGAAAGTGGTTCCTCCGTTAACAACAATACATGGACTTATGAATCGTCTTTTACATTATACATGTAAAGTATGACACAAATATGATATTCGATTACTAAAATATATTTGATGAATCACATAATATTTTCTTACACATTAAAAACATACGACGTGATTAAAAGTAAGATTCAGTAACTAGTTTACATAGAGAGAAAATTACGAATAAATTACTTGATAAATAAATATCGATCGATATAATTACACAAGGAATCATAAATGAGTTATATTTCAAACAATATAATATGAGAAATGTTCAAGATTTCGTTCGTAGGCAGTAAGGTTACTGGCGAGCCTCGCACTCGCGGGCACTCATTTGCCGGGGCCGACGAGCGCCTCGTCCATGAGCTCGTCGTCGGTGATGCAGGGCGAGTTGGAGTGCGGCGAGGGCGCCACCAGCGGCGACGGCGCCGGGCTCTTGGCCAGCTGCAGCGCCAGCGCCGGGGACGACGGGTACACGGGGCGCACGGCCACCATGCCCGACACCTTGCTGCCCGACGACGACGAGAAGTCCAGCAGCATCTCCGCGGCCTCCTGCGGCGTGGTGGCCCCGCTGCGCGCCACGGCGCCGCTCGCCGGCGGCTTCATGCACGAGTCGGCGCCTTTCCTGTCTTCTGAACTGCCCTTAGGCGCGGCAAACCCCTTCGCCATTTCCGTTTTAAAATCCAGTGGCAAGATTGGAAATGACGATTGGTAGCCATCTTTTGACTCGTCTTTATTTCTTACTGGGCTGCCCCCTTTTGATATACTGTCAGCCATAGCCTTAGAAAATTCTAGGGGCCGGTCAGACTGATCATTCTTGCCGGGTGGTATTATCTTAGGACTCATGCTGCCCATGTTCAGTAATGGTTTCGGCACATTCAAAGGATACGCTGACTTTTGAAGGGAATCAGACGTTCTGGCATTTGGATTATCGAAATGCGGAAACTGATATTTGCTTTGTTCTAACGAGCGAGCAAAATCGTTCACTAGAGATCGTTGGTCGTATTGCGCCGCAGGACTGTTCTTATCTGGAGTATTTTGATTTTTCAGTTTTGGTATTTGAAACTTGCTTGTATCGAGGGGTTTGATTAAGCCTTCTACGAGAAAGTTCGATTCCTTAGAACTTTTAAACCTTTCTCCGTCTATTTCATCTCTAGAACCGCTAGGGCTAGAATGGCGTTCAGATTTAGAAGAAAAAATAGATTTCTCTGAATTCGTCATAAGTTTAGTTCTAGCTTTCTCTCGTTCCCTGTCTCTGATTATTTTGGCGAGGTCCGTGCTGCTGCTTTTAGGGGAACCAGAACTAGATTTAGAACCAGACTTTGATAAGTTGATACCTGCACTACTTGCGCTAGATGATTTTGAATAAGGCACTTTAGGCATATTGGGGTTACTAGACCCGGAGGAATCCGAAGGGCTCATGTTAGCTTTAGGTGGTGTTGAGCCCGAAGTCACGCTACCCGATTTAGAAGATTGCATTGCTTGAGTCTTTTTAGAAGCGGGTCCACTGATGACCCCTGGCTTCAAGCCGGTGTGAGTTTTGGGAGAGCCTTGACTCGGCGGAGTGAGTTGGGGCGAGGATTGCTTCGAACTAGAACTACTGTAGTTTAGTTTGGAGCTACTACTCGAAGAATCTTTCGTTCTGGTTTTATTGATCGTTATCTTCATGCCATCAGAGCTCGGCTTCACCATATACTCTTGATTTTTGCTATCGTTAAGTTTTCCGCTACCGCCAGGCATACTTGTTTTGGGATCTGAAAACTTGCCACTACTGGAAGAGCTACTAGATTTTGCACTTATCTCAGAATCTGTGCCACAGTGCTGGGCAGACTTGAGCTTGTCTATCACAGCACTGAGGGAACCTTTTCTATTGCGAGCCTGGCTAGGAGCATTCGATTTATTTACTTCAATGTTTGGGGGAGATATTAAAGGTTCCGTTACGGGACTATCACAGGACACGGGGGTAATTTCTAACTGTTTCAACTTGATTGGGTTTTTTAATTTTGGACTACTTCTATCGGAACTAGAAAAAGATAAACTGGAATGTTTCTTTTCTTTATCCCTGGATGTCACCGAGCTAGAGCCGTAACTGTCTTTGGATATTTTTTTAGTGAGATCATACCCTGTTGTACCAGATTTCCCTGATGGCGACCCGCTGGTCGCAGATTTGAGTGCTGACATGCTTGGCTTTCCCGACCCCGAAGAGCTATGCTTTGGGGACGAGATGCTGTGGTTTTTTGGACTCGAGTAACCAGGTAAATGTTTAGGGCTATTTTGAACTGGAGAATGTCTCGGACTGCTGTGGTGACTAGAAGTCCCCGACGGCTTTCCCAAACCCTTCACAGTGCTGGGGCTCGGCGATTTAGTTATCGAAACGGATCTGCCATGCGTTGGGCTCGGACTAAATTTTCGAATAAGAGAGTTTGGGGAAGTCGCACGTAAAGGGGAGCCGTCAGTGGGCTTGATGCTAACCGACACGGGCTTAGTGAGCGGGTCCTGCTTGGGCGGCACCTTCTCGGGCGGCCCCATGGAGTCGTCTCTCCTGCGCTTCTTCTTCTTTTCCTTGCTGCGCTCCTCCCCCGACCTGCTCGACTTCTTCTCGGATCTGATACGATCGTCAATCGTTTTCATTTGAGAAGATGTTATCGGAGTGATGGTGATGGAGCTGGGCAGCGCGGCGGGCGCGGCGGCGGTGATGGGGATGATCTCGATGCCGGGCCGCCGGTCCAGGCACAGCATGGACGTGATGCTGCCCGAGCCCGGCGTGGGCGTGGTCGGCGCGCTACCTATAGGAGTGATGCTTACCGAAGATGGCATATAAGACTTCCCTTCGGTTAAGTCCAAGAGGAGGGAAGACGCGCTCCTACTTGAGCGTGATTCGGAATCTTTGCTTTTAAGTTTTTGCCGTTTGTGATCAGACTTGTGAAAAGAATTCCTGTAAAGAATAAATTGCTGTGTAACATTAATCTGTTGCGGTATTTGTTGCAAGACGAAAGAGTAGTGGGTACAAACCGGATAATGTCGTCCACGTCTCCATCGTTCGAGTTGTCCATGTCGGACGAGGTCCTGTTGTCGGGCACGCCGAGCGCGTCCGTGGCGTCCATGGCCGACAGCTCCATGTCTGACGTGAACTCATTCTGCGACACAGAAGACTCCCGCCCCTCCATATCATCATTCGTCGAGTTACTGTTGATAGTATTCTCGTCCTCGTTGACATACTCGTCTGAGTTGTCACTATCGCTATCTGAGTCCATCATTTCGGCGATTCCTGATGGTTTCCCTTTCTTCTGGGTGGTCCAGACATCGTCGGATTTTCTTTTTTTGGATTTTCGTTCTTCGATTTGTGGTTTGGTGTCGTTGCCGGGGTCCTGGCACATCACGGACAGGTGGTGTTGCTGCTCTGAGAGGTAGGCGCCTGTTGGCAACGTTACATCCATTTAATCATTGGCACATGGAGTGCAGAACATGGATGGGTCTTTATTGGTTAATAGGGTGGGAAGTCAGAAAGGGGTAAAATTGGCCGAAAAATTGTGTGGAAATCTGTTGTCATATAATGGTCCTGCAAAACTTTCCTCACACCCCATTCTTACTCATTGTAAGAATGGGGTGTGAGGAAAGTTTTGAGGATAAATTTTGTTACAGAAGTGGATCCGGGAGCCCAAGGTTGCGAGGGATGTATTATGTGCAATATGATGGTTAGAACGGAGTTGAATGCGAATAGAGATATATTGAAGTAGAGCACAACGATGGGATAGCAGCAGAAGAAGGAGATGGCGTAATGACTTAGATAAGACATTTAGGGCATCCTGAGGAATTGGCAAGAAGTGGCTCTGAGTTGGGAACAATTGTACGAATAGACGACAACAAAGGTTAGATATCATTGACGATAAGGAAGGGAACGAAGGAAGGGGATATCTATGTCGGAAGTTACTTACCGCCCTGGTGCGGATGGTTGACACTGGAAGGGTAGAGGGCGCGCGAGTGCATGGAGCCCGGCTCGTGCTTGACGTGGTCGCCGCCGGGGTCGAGGCCTCCCATACCGCAGCTAAAATTTGGCTCCAGAGCCGAGTACCCGCCGTTTAACTGCTTGCTAGCTGCTTCGCGCTCCCAGATCTTTATTAGGGACCTGTGATAAAGCAATATTTATTTATACTGAAGTGCATAAGGGTCAGTTCACACCGAGACGCGACGCGACGCGACGATGTAGGAAGAGACCAGTGACTTCGCGCTGCGCCGTGCTACGCTGCGCGCCGCCGCGAGACGCATCGCAACGTTGCGAGGCGCATAGTAAAATCGTCGACAGCACGACGTCGCGAATGTAAAAACGTTCCGCTGCGCAGCGAGACACCGCGCGGCGTAGCATGAAGTAACGTATTCTAAATTCTCACAATTAAGGCGGGCGCGACGTTAGAATTATCCATACAAACGTAATACCAAAATCATTTGGTATTACGACTGGCCTGTTGGTCTAGTGGTTAGTGACCCTGACTGCTATGCCGGAGGTCGTGGGTTCGATTCCCACCCAGGACAAATGTTTGTGTGATGAGCACGATCATTTGTTCTGTGTCTGGGTGTAATTTATCTATAATATGTATGTATTTAGAAGTATATAAGTATGTTTATCAGTTGTCTAGTACCCATAATACAAGCTCTGCTTAGTTTGGGACTAGATGATGTTGTGTGAAAGTTGTGGAATATTATATTATTATTATTTGCAATTTAAGCATATTTACACCATAATATGATGTTATTCGGATTCAGACAATAATTATCTAGGTTCCTACATCGTCTTTTTGTTGAAAAACTTACCCCAAACGAAATTTAAGCGAATTTAAATTTGCACATTTTCACAGCGAAAAAATCATGTTTTTATTTTGTTTTTTCTATATTATAAACAACAATATATTAAAATATCTTTTCGTAGGAACACAGATATTATTATCAAGTTATAAATACTCGAAACAATAATGGAAATACATTAATTTTTCATTCATCATTTTTGGTATTACGGAACCTCTCCCAAATTTCCAATAGTTTGTATTGCTATCACAGCAAGCAACTGTCAGTGTGCGGATGATGACTTTACTCCAGTCGGTGTGTCCAAGAATTGTTTAAACTATCTGGATTGCTTCCATCAACCTCAAAAACGTGTTTTATTTCGTCTCAACTCGAGATAGCGCGCGGTCTCCGCAGGCCTCTTAAATGTGTATCTTTTCGCTTAGTAAATAAAATTCTATTTTGAGTCACTCTATTGAAATGTGCGTTCAGCGTCGCGTCGCGTTGCGTCTCTGTGTGAGCTGATTCTAAAGGTACGATAGGGTTTATATTCGCATTAAGCGTTGTACATTAAAACACCTATAAGTAAAATGATAATGTTCAAAACATCTTAAGTAAATTGTATGGCGGCGCGTGTAGTGTATAGACTTACTCATATGTGCCAGTGCGCCACGCTATTTTGTTTGTTTTTGTCAATGTTTAATATACCTTTAATGGAAATAATCTATTAAATGTCTATATGTAAAAAAAGTTTCACTTTTAACGTGGTTTCATAAAAACCACACAATCCTTTTTTCAGTATAATTATTGTCTTTTAATTATCTCATAGGTGGTGTAAAAGTACAGTATCCAACAAGGGGTTAAAGCTGTCTTTTTCTTAGGGGACTATATTTTCTGTCACCAAACTTTATATTTGTCATCAAGTTGTATTACCTAATTAATAGATCTATCGCCACGAAATATTTTCGTTTTCAGATAAACGAAAAGTGTATCCAGGTATGAATTATCAAAAAATGAGATGGATCACCAATAAAATAAAACTTCGTTCTTATAATAATAGTTTTATTACAAAATTAATAGCTTTGTGCTCAGAATGGTGGATCTGTCGCCAAAATGTCAATATCAATCCCTGACTGCAACTCCTTTTTATTTGTTATTTTGTCACCAATAAAGTAGTTACATTTTATTTCGTTCGGTTATTAAAAGAATAGTATTCCTTACCAATTTAATACATCGATTTATAATTTTGTTGAAAATATGTTCAAAGAGGCGGAGACAAATTGGCGCGCTTTCCATCCTCAACGATGTGTCGTAGGTACTCGTAACTACCTACGATGATCATACGATGCCACGACAGTTTGCTGACATCTGTCAGCAAACTGTAGGGGCCCGGTAGGACCGAAGCCTCTGGGGAACACGGAAAATCCAAAAGGTTGTCACCGTGTCCCCCAGATCGAAGGCAACGAACGAAGGAACAGGGTAGGGGTTTAGTCAGTAAGAGACTGACACGCCTTCCCGCTCCGCCCTAGAGTGGGAGAAGTCATTCTGATGATTCCTCTAACGAAAAAAAAAACCATAACGACCGGCGCCCGGGAAGGCGCTGCTGGCCTTTCTTGAGGAGCTGGGGTGGATCGAATAACACTTTTGTCCCACCCATACGCAAAATACGCGCTTTAGTCGTGGAGTTGCGGATACCAGCCCGTTACACTAAGTAGTAGACTCTTTTGGTTGAAACGATGATGACGACAACAATTAATTTTTTTGGAACTTTATGAAATTTTCTAGTAGGTAACACAATATATGGTTTATTGGTGATCTCTTTCAATTAGTTTGCTTAAATGCTTATAAGGACAAACCTATTATAATATGTACAAAGACAATTATTTGGTACTAGATCCTATAACTCCATGATTTTAGATGATTTATTGGAGAATTGATTTTACATTGTTCGGTGACTACATTTTGGCGACAAATCTACTATTTTGAGGACAAAGCTATTATTTAGGAAACACAAAACGAATTAAATTGGCGACAGCTTAAATGATACCCTTTTTCTTAGGCAGCTCGAATTCCTCACTTTACTCAGGTTTCTATATTAACTCCCTCGCAGTGTTCGGGAGTTAATTATATCAATCCCACTCAGGCGTTTAGAATTAAAACTCAGCAGCATTCGTTTCTTTCGGAACAGCCCGCGATTTAAAAAGACTGCTTTATCCCCTAGTCACACAATGTACTGTTATTATGTATTTTCGATTTGATACTCTATTTAATTCCTCTACTGAAATGCGACCTTATTTTACTTAGCATTACATTACATTTCCCAGTACTAGAGAAAGGCCTCTCTTATATTATTCCAGCTCTCTTGTAGTGTTGTTTTATCCTCTCATTCTGTTAGGAACAAATCCAAATCGTCATTCCAGAGTTTTAGGACCTACTTCGGTGTCGACGCCCATCTCTGGCACGTACTACTGTATAATAATATTCGCCCACCTGTTTTTACGAACCCAGTTGCTATGACTTTATAGGACTAGAAAAGGACCGAACAATGTGAAAATCGATTTTACAAAAACATATGAGGACGCATTCGATTTTAGAACCAAACAACTTGTCAATGGCTTTCGATAGACCAAGGAAGTCGTCTTTCCTTTGCTCATTTGAGACAGCCAATCAGGTTGTGGATTGCATCGGCTAGACTTTGCATTAGGTGGACTTCTGCCTCGAGTGGCCGTGTCACTGAGCTCAGCTCCACAGCGCTGTGCAGCGTGTAGAGCGAGGCGCGCGGCGCCGCCGGGTCGCTGAGCTCAGCTCCACTCTCACGGGGATATCTCACCTCAACGTGATGGGTATGGAGTGCGTCTTCTGCAGCACCCTGGTGATGTACTCGTCGATGTGCTCGGCGGGCGCGCTGTGCAGCGTGTAGAGCGAGGCGCGCGGCGCCGCCGGGTCGCTGAGCTCAGCTCCACTCTCACGGGGATATCTCACCTCAACGTGATGGGTATGGAGTGCGTCTTCTGCAGCACCCTGGTGATGTACTCGTCGATGTGCTCGGCGGGCGCGCTGTGCAGCGTGTAGAGCGAGGCGCGCGGCGCCGCCGGGTCGCTGAGCTCAGCTCCACTCTCACGGGGATATCTCACCTCAACGTGATGGGTATGGAGTGCGTCTTCTGCAGCACCCTGGTGATGTACTCGTCGATGTGCTCGGCGGGCGCGCTGTGCAGCGTGTAGAGCGAGGCGCGCGGCGCCGCCGGGTCGCTGAGCTCAGCTCCACTCTCACGGGGATATCTCACCTCAACGTGATGGGTATGGAGTGCGTCTTCTGCAGCACCCTGGTGATGTACTCGTCGATGTGCTCGGCGGGCGCGCTGTGCAGCGTGTAGAGCGAGGCGCGCGGCGCCGCCGGGTCGCTGAGCTCAGCTCCACTCTCACGGGGATATCTCACCTCAACGTGATGGGTATGGAGTGCGTCTTCTGCAGCACCCTGGTGATGTACTCGTCGATGTGCTCGGCGGGCGCGCTGTGCAGCGTGTAGAGCGAGGCGCGCGGCGCCGCCGGGTCGCTGAGCTCAGCTCCACTCTCACGGGGATATCTCACCTCAACGTGATGGGTATGGAGTGCGTCTTCTGCAGCACCCTGGTGATGTACTCGTCGATGTGCTCGGCGGGCGCGCTGTGCAGCGTGTAGAGCGAGGCGCGCGGCGCCGCCGGGTCGCTGAGCTCAGCTCCACTCTCACGGGGATATCTCACCTCAACGTGATGGGTATGGAGTGCGTCTTCTGCAGCACCCTGGTGATGTACTCGTCGATGTGCTCGGCGGGCGCGCTGTGCAGCGTGTAGAGCGAGGCGCGCGGCGCCGCCGGGTCGCTGAGCTCAGCTCCACTCTCACGGGGATATCTCACCTCAACGTGATGGGTATGGAGTGCGTCTTCTGCAGCACCCTGGTGATGTACTCGTCGATGTGCTCGGCGGGCGCGCTGTGCAGCGTGTAGAGCGAGGCGCGCGGCGCCGCCGGGTCGCTGAGCTCAGCTCCACTCTCACGGGGATATCTCACCTCAACGTGATGGGTATGGAGTGCGTCTTCTGCAGCACCCTGGTGATGTACTCGTCGATGTGCTCGGCGGGCGCGCTGTGCAGCGTGTAGAGCGAGGCGCGCGGCGCCGCCGGGTCGCTGAGCTCAGCTCCACTCTCACGGGGATATCTCACCTCAACGTGATGGGTATGGAGTGCGTCTTCTGCAGCACCCTGGTGATGTACTCGTCGATGTGCTCGGCGGGCGCGCTGTGCAGCGTGTAGAGCGAGGCGCGCGGCGCCGCCGGGTCGCTGAGCTCAGCTCCACTCTCACGGGGATATCTCACCTCAACGTGATGGGTATGGAGTGCGTCTTCTGCAGCACCCTGGTGATGTACTCGTCGATGTGCTCGGCGGGCGCGCTGTGCAGCGTGTAGAGCGAGGCGCGCGGCGCCGCCGGGTCGCTGAGCTCAGCTCCACTCTCACGGGGATATCTCACCTCAACGTGATGGGTATGGAGTGCGTCTTCTGCAGCACCCTGGTGATGTACTCGTCGATGTGCTCGGCGGGCGCGCTGTGCAGCGTGTAGAGCGAGGCGCGCGGCGCCGCCGGGTCGCTGAGCTCAGCTCCACTCTCACGGGGATATCTCACCTCAACGTGATGGGTATGGAGTGCGTCTTCTGCAGCACCCTGGTGATGTACTCGTCGATGTGCTCGGCGGGCGCGCTGTGCAGCGTGTAGAGCGAGGCGCGCGGCGCCGCCGGGTCGCTGAGCTCAGCTCCACTCTCACGGGGATATCTCACCTCAACGTGATGGGTATGGAGTGCGTCTTCTGCAGCACCCTGGTGATGTACTCGTCGATGTGCTCGGCGGGCGCGCTGTGCAGCGTGTAGAGCGAGGCGCGCGGCGCCGCCGGGTCGCTGAGCTCAGCTCCACTCTCACGGGGATATCTCACCTCAACGTGATGGGTATGGAGTGCGTCTTCTGCAGCACCCTGGTGATGTACTCGTCGATGTGCTCGGCGGGCGCGCTGTGCAGCGTGTAGAGCGAGGCGCGCGGCGCCGCCGGGTCGCTGAGCTCAGCTCCACTCTCACGGGGATATCTCACCTCAACGTGATGGGTATGGAGTGCGTCTTCTGCAGCACCCTGGTGATGTACTCGTCGATGTGCTCGGCGGGCGCGCTGTGCAGCGTGTAGAGCGAGGCGCGCGGCGCCGCCGGGTCGCTGAGCTCAGCTCCACTCTCACGGGGATATCTCACCTCAACGTGATGGGTATGGAGTGCGTCTTCTGCAGCACCCTGGTGATGTACTCGTCGATGTGCTCGGCGGGCGCGCTGTGCAGCGTGTAGAGCGAGGCGCGCGGCGCCGCCGGGTCGCTGAGCTCGAGCTCCACCGTGGCCATGCTCTCGTCGCCGGGGTGCTCCAGCGAGATCGAGATGTGCTGCCACGACAGAGCGCTCACCTCGAACATTAGCACCGTCTCCAACTCTATGACTGGAACAAACAACGGAACTATTTAGCGAATGAGGTCAAAACGTTTTGGAGTGGTAACCATATACGGAAAGACAGCGTTGGTGGGCCTCCCACAAGGTAGACCGATGACACACACACAGCACATACACATGGTAATGAGTGTAGTACAGTGACACTTACATTGCTTGCACTGCGTGCGCACACAGCTGGTGATGAGCGCGTTGAAGAGCGCCTGCTGGCGGAGACACGCGAGTAGCGGCGGCACGTGCGACGGGTGAGTGAACGGGACGCTCGTCACCATACACCCGTCCAGCCCGCGCGTCTCGCACAGAAAGTAGCATTGGGTCTGCTCCGGGAGATTCTAGAAAACCGATGAGAATATTTGAAAATAGATCAACAGTCAATAAGTTGGTACATTTGAAGATGACGTGGTTAAACAATAGATTGTTGGCTGTGAAAATACGTTTCATTTGAAGTAGGCAGTTTCCTTTATGCAGTATGAGGCGAAGCCATTTTAAGAAACAAAAAAAGAAAAGTTGTTGCACTGCAAACCATTTTCTGCACACCTATTGTCACTAAGATTTACTGTGCCAATACATGACATACAAAAATTACTTGCACCAAATGATGTGTTCATGAACAATGTCAGATCTACTGAAATTCAGTTATACAATTTCATAGAACAAAGTTGACAAAAAATATGAAATTTTTCATTGCGACGTAATTAGTGAATAAATGGAATACTAGAAGACTCCTAATATATTCTATTATATTATTCAACGCGCCAAAAAACGATTTTTTTAAACTTTTCATTTAAATTTTCACGATTTTTTCAAATTTTTATTTTATTGTTTACTAGCTCCTGCCAGCGGCTGCGCCCGCGTGTAGAGTTAGTTTAGTATTAGCGTGAAGATATATATAGCCTATAGCCTTCCTCGATAAATGGGCTATCTAACACTGAAAGAATTTTTCAAATCGGACCGGTGGTTCCTAAGATTAACGCGTTCAAACAAACTTTTCAGCTTTATAATATTAATATAGATATAGATTTCAGTTGAGTTTAAAGTTACATTCTAGGGTCTTTCTCAAATGTCAAAATGGGCCTTTTATTTTTCGACAGCTTTAGTTTCTTAATCAGAAATCAGCTTTTGAAAGACCGATAAAGCTTTGGAATGCAGAGATCTTTTCTCTTCATTAGATTGGCAACCAAAGTATATAATATATAGATTGGATAGCATATTATGCTATCCAATCTTAACCAAATGCTTATGATTTTTATTAGCCTTAGAAGAACATTATTTTTAAGCAGTGACTACTGAAAAACGCTATTATTATTTAAAAAAAAATCTAATTTTTATTAGCCTTAGAAGAACATTATTTTTAAGCAGTGACAACTGAAAAACGCTATTATATTAAAAAAAATGTACTTAATGCAGTTGGGTACTCACCACAAACAGTCCTTTGCTGAGATTCAATTCAATAACTTTCCCTGGTGTGAGCTTGTTATATGCCTGTTGGGCAACCAGCCCCAACATGGGCTTCGCGTTGCCCCAGTCGCCAGCCACTTCTACCTGTAATTATATGAGAAGATAGCATCATTAGCCTATCACATACCCGCGAAACGAGACACAATAGTAAGACAATAACAGCGCGGTCTCATAGGACCGGTCGGGGATTCATAAATTAAAATGCAACTCAAGGATCTTCAAAAAAGTTGTAATGAATTAATAGGTCAATAAATAATTTGTAATGTTTGTTTGCAGATACATAAAGTGACAGAAAAACTTAGGAATTTAAAAAAATATATATTGCAATGTTCTAGTACATTCAGTCCATACCTATATAATAATATTATTTATCAATGCAGTTTTTATTTTTTAAATTCCTGACTAAGTTTTAAGAGATGTATGATGCCCGATTTTCAGACCACTACATTACACTACACTACAGCTATACGCAGTATGTTTATCCATACTTATACAGATCTCACTTACTTCGGTAGTGGCGTGTATGAGTTTGGCAAGTCCAGCGCACAGTGGGGTAGGCTGTGACAGCTTGAGTGTAAAGCACGCGGGCAGCATTGCGCTGTTCTGAGGCACCAGTTGAGCGTAGATCGGTCCGTTCCTAAAGACAAATGGTCAGACGTTTCATGGATGGGATTAATTAATGATGGTAGATTATTATACAGGAAAAGTTTTTAACCACTGCGTAAATTTTTTTTGGTGGCTCAGTGTAAGTAATAGAACACAAGTCGACTTCAAGGTTAAACAACGCTTGCCAAGGTAGGTCTGTGGATGGGTGATCATCTTAACATAACGAGTTTCCTCCGTGCCTCGGAAATCACGCTAAGCCGTAGGTCCCGGCTGTCATTTACAGTCGTTACGGATAGTCAGAAGCCAGCAAATCTGACTCCAGTTTTGCCATGAAGTACCCTGTTACCCCAGTTATTGGGTTGTGGAGGTCTGGTAGGCAGCCTATGCTTTCCGATCTTAACATAACGAGGCACGGAGGAAACTCGTTATGTTAAGATGGTTACCCATCCACAGACCAACCTTGGCAAGCGTTGCGTAACTTTGAAGATCGATCTGTGTTCTATTACTTACACTAAGCCACCAAAAAAATTTACGCAGTGGTTAAAAACTTTTCCTGTATTTCGTCATATAAGTATCACCATCATCATTTTAGCCGAAAGACGTACACTGCTGGCCATAGCTTCCCCCAAGTGTCACTATAATGTACCTCGGTTCTGTGCGTCTCGCGTCCATTGGATTCCCGCGACCCTTTATTATTATTACCAATCATGACTATTAGTGTATAACAGTGATAAAAATAAGCTTTAAGTAGTATTTTCATAGGAAATTATACTTTCGCCAATTTAAGCGACCTTTCGATACAATGATAAACCAATTTACATATTTAATTGAGCGGGTAAAGTGTTGGACCCAGTTGTAAAATTTTATTTCATTCGTCGTGGAAGTATGTACTGCTTACCCTTTTCCTGGTCGCTGCCCTCCAGATATTATAGGCGACAATTGCAGCTTATTAGGCGTAGAACCTTCTAGAAGGACCGTCGCGGATTGGCCAATGGGCGTGTGGGAAGGGACGACCAGTGAAGCAAGGCCGCTCGTCGCGGACGGCTTGCCTAGTGTGAGGAGCTCAACTGTCAGTGGGTTGAGCCCCTTATCTTTGTCTAACAGCTCGTATGGTGACACGAAGTATGTGAGACGCATTGCGTGACCTGGAATAAAAAGGATTTCATTTTATTTCTGATTGGGCTGTCTTTGAAGCCGTTATTATACAGATTACTGTATAATAACGGCTTATGAACACCACGTTTTTAAACGCGCCTTTTAAGTGCGTTTGTAGCGATTCAGACGCAGGCTGTAGACCTTCTTTAGGATAAAAGCTCGCCGTCGACGCACGTTTCTAAAATGCGCGTGTGTGCGTTTAAAAAACGTGGTGAGCACATGCTCTACAAAACAAATCAAATGACGTATAGGTAAATAGGTATTTACTAAGGTAAGGGGCTCACCTCCTCTCCGCTTCTGCAAGAAGCCAATAGGACTCTTGTGGACTTGCGCCCACGGGTCTTTGATAAAACTCTGCAGTTGCCTCACGGTACATAAGTCTTCTTCTAAGCTCTGCAAAGCACTAAACGCTTTGCATTTTACCTGGAAAAACATACAAACAATATAAGAGTGTGAACAAGGGGTATTGATTTAGAAAAAGTAAATAAAAAATAAACAAAAAAGTCAAAAGCACAAACCACAGAGTACATCGAGTCAGCACTGCCCAGGCGGTGTTGACTTGGCACAGAGTCTCTGGACTTAACTTAAAATATTTAATTTTAGCTGACACTGCAAACAGTGTCAGTTTTGGTACAGAGGCCCTGCGTAGTTTAAAAGTCATACAACAGTCGACACTGCCCCGGCGGTGCTGACTCTACACACCCTGCGGACTTCCCCCGTTACAGGAATTGATGCATAAGTTACTTTTTTTTCGGCGCCTAGTTGGTAAACCGCTGTTAACCCTTCCAGCTGAGCTGTGAAATCAGCGAAATCACCGCGAGATATACAAGACACCAGCTCTTCACAGCTCTGTTGCTCAATCTGTTAAAAAAATCAAATTATTTTCATTAAAAACATGTAATAATGCTCATATAGATAATAAATAAATATATATTTAAAAAAAAATACAGCGTTTTTATTATTATTGTTACTGTCACCCAAAGCTGAATAGTCGTCCGGACGTTGTCAAACTTACTTTTCCTTCATGATGAATTTTTACATCTTTTACTGACCCTGATGATTCAACTAATATTTCCAAATAAAACATATCAGATGATATGAATAGATTTACACCTGATGTTCCCACTACGAACTTGAGCCTGAAACAAAGAGTTGACTTAATTTCACAAGAACCCACCATTATAAATAATGTATCCCCTCTTTGAGGAGTGGTTAGAAAGAGGTCACGGCGTCCACCTTCCGTAAAACATTTTTAGAAGTCATAGAACTAATTTTTTTGTTTATGGTGATAAATAACCCTGATATTATGTAATAAAATATATGCATTTGAACCACGGCATCAAGTAGGTCCACCACCAAATCTGTCAGGGATTACGAGCCTTACGGTTTGTTTTTTTATATTGACATTGATCTTATAATTATATTTTTTTATTTATAGATTAAATTCCTTTTTGTTAGGTCCATAAAACAAAAAGAAAGTTTCAAAATTGAGAATTGTAAACCAAACCAGTAACTTCCTTAGTGAATTTTTTTTTTTTATGTGTATTCATCATACATAAATAAATCATGTGACTTCTGCTGGAGGATAGTAACCATGGAGGTTGAATAGAGTCGAGTCAAAATATTTTATTTCATATAGGCCTGCCTACATGGGCACTTATAAAAGCTGTTGTATAGAGTAGTATTGTGATATAAGTTTACAAACCCTAGTTGCCTAGATAAGCACTCCAGACGCTCGATGAGGCTCTGCAAGGAGCTAACTTTGATGCAATGTTGTAAACTGTCAAGGCACTTCTTCAGTATCATGCGATCTTGGCTGTCGATTCCCCATTTCTTGTCCTGTGAAAAAAGTAAAAATCAAAGTCATAAAGGTGTTAAAGGTTTTTTTTTTAATTTGCTAATCATCAAATGATTTGACCTGGTCTTGGGCGGAGCGGGAGGGTTATAGACCTTTAATGACTAAAGTTAAATGAAAAAACTCTTAGAATACCATTCCAGGCATGGAGTAGTGTTCAGAGATCGTGGTATAGTGTTCTGCTTGGTCCTCATATAATAAATCACATTAAAATAGTGCCTGGCCTATAACAGAGCCATTAAAAGATTATTTTCGTGTTTCTTCTTAAAGCAAACTCATTTTTTTTATAAGCAAGCAAAAATATTTATCATCCTTAGTCAGCTTTTTCCTTGCTGATGGTGATGGAAGTTGATGATGGCACTCAATAAACGTATGTGTTAGCTGTAATCTTTTAGTACCCTATTTGCTTTCTGATAGTAGAACATCACTTATGTGTATAGTGCAACAAAGGTTCTATTCAAAAGGGGGAGGAACCACAATATCTTCAGCAAGCCTATATTACTGGAAACTGGCTCAGCAAAAGGCCTACTATCAATATTATGCAGGTCATGCAATAGAGGGGTTATCATTAAGTTCATATTAACCTATCACATACCCGCTAAACGAGACACAATAGTAAAACAATAACAGAGCGGTCTCATGAGACCGGTCGGGGATTCAAACGCCTATCACATACCCACTAAACGAGACACAATAGTAAAACAATAACAGAGCGGTCTCATGAGACCGGTCGGGGATTCAAACGCCTATCACATACCCACTAAACGAGACACAATAGTAAAACAATAACAGAGCGCTCTCATAGGCCCGGTTGGGGATTCATGAACTAAGGAGGATGCTCAAAAGTAGCCTGTAAATTCAAATAAAGTTTTTTGCATTTTGCTACATTTGTTACAGAATATGATTGGTGGGTGTGATATTTTTATTTACGGAATTATAATATTATAAACTATTGTTAGTATTATAATGGCGAAAGTTTGCGAATGTGTGCATGTTTGTTATTTCTTCACACTCGAATAGCTGAACAAATTTCGATGAAACTTGGTACATAGACCACATCCTGGAATAGCAAATACTTTTTATCTTGGGAGTATTTTCCTTTGAGATAATTTTCAACAATCGGAAGGGCGAAGTTGCTAACAGCAACTAGTACTTTATAAATTCCACAAAATGATAAGAGGAGACTAAATAAAATTAATCAAGCAAAAATAATTTAAAACATGGTTGTTGAGTTGCTTATCAAAATAAAACTGACAGTTCTGTTATATATACAGATTGCAGTATCTATAAAAAAATATTATCAAGAGGTAAAATTGCATGGCGGACTAAATTTTTTAATTTTTTGTTTCAAAAGTATATTCAGATATATAAAGATTTTTTGAAATCCATTCAAAATGAAGAAGTTACAAACATTACAAATCTGATAGAAGGGGAAACTGTCCAAGGATGCACAAACTGATAAATGACATCAAGCAGCTCATAGGTGCCACTTCAAAAAACCTAAGATACACTCTCAGCGCCTATGATTTTATAATGTTAGTTTTGCGATTTTATGCTAATATGTATGAAATAAATAGTAAGTAGCTTATTAATATAAATGGAGATTAGTCTAGTTTCATGATTAATAATACAAATAAGAAAAAAACCAAATTAGAAGGTATACATTGCATGTCATACATCAACACACAGACAAATACCATGGGTCCAGTATATGATTCTGAACCCCTAGTGTAAAACTAAACATCAGTCTAAACAACAGTATCACTAGGTACCATTAGGTGGGATTGCAGTTGAGCACTACCTATGGTCTGTTCAATAAACCCGGAGACTAAATTGACATAAGTAATGTCAAAATTTCTATAGGAATGACGCCAGTTCTTTGGTGTTGAAATGTCATTTTAGTCTCCGGAATTATTGAACAGACTGTAGTTTATATTACAAGCTTGTGACAGGACTGCATATTATATGTTATATTATCAATTTTTTTGCAAATACTTCTGTTAGGAGAGTTTAAGGTTATCAAAAATGTGCTATGAATGAAGAAAGTGTGAGTGCACAAAACCCTAACCATAAGTTTTCACAAAAACCATTTTTACTTACAATTATCATTATCATCATTGTGCAATAGATTTGTCTCAAATGTTAAAATTAGTCAGTACCATACAGGGAAATAATAAACATTGATTTGTTGGTGCTGACTAATTTTATTAGAGTTAATGGTTTAGAAAATATTAATCAGTAAATCTAGAAAATATTGTTTACAAATAACTCATGAGTATAATGACAGTTTGATGATTCTTATCGCGAATAATCAGTACCGATAAATAATAAAATAGCTGATGAATGCAACACTTTCTACAGTAGAACTATGTTAATTTAACCCAAAGGTTGAAGTTCATGCTGGTTTAGTAATCTTGAAGTATTGTTAAGTCTGCTTGTGGTAGCTGAAAAAAACTAATACGATAAAGAAACATACCAGCAAAGCCATACGGACGCCTTTGGAAGTCTCTGTTAAGTTTTTAAACTGTGATGTTTTGGACCTAAGTTTTTCCATAAGAATCTCCTTCTGGAGTTCTTTGGATTTATCGATAAGTCCATTAGCAGAAGCCATGACTACTGGGTTACTTTCCGTCATTTTGGTAATTTTAATCCACCACTTTTAAAACAAAATACACAAATTAATGATAACACAAGAGTAATCACAAGCTGAACATCTGATAGGCGAGGATCGTGATTTTTCCTTATTAAATATAAAATTGATAAACACGTTTGTTAGAAGATATTGAGCAATTTTCGGGCTTCTTGAAGTATAAAAATATTCAGTAATCACTCTATTTTATTTCTTAAAAATAATTTTATCGTTCACAGAACAAACTGTCATTTTCACGCGATGCCATTTGCTATAATACTACTAAATGAAATCTGTCAAATATTCACAAGTTGGCACAAGTTTTGCTTCCGAGTGGCGCTGCTGACGTAAGAGGTTGCGCGAGTAAAAAAGAGAGAACCGAATGTTTTGTTGAGATGACATGAGCTTATGCTACAGAGGCGGTTAATACGCGTAAATGCCAATGCCAAGTATTAGTGCGTTCAGAAATGGTGGATGACGTTTAGTTTTAACTAAAATAAAATGAACAAGGAAATAAATTATATTCTTTGAAAATATATTCTTTGGAAATAAATTATACTATATTCTTTATATCTAAATATATTTAACTGTAGTTATGGAGCAATAAGTTATATTTTGAACTAGCATTTTCTATTTATCTCTTCTCTCATTTGTGACAATTTTTGTAAATTATTTATAGACTATAAGACTAATAAGGTAAATATGAACAAATCGTTGTACTCTTATTACTTTTATGGTTTCTGGCGCTTCGTTGGTCATGATTTTAGTCTTCGACCAAAGACATTAAGGCTAAGAACTCACGGAGCGATTTTCGCCCGCGACCGCCGCGGTCGTGGAACTGCGGTTTTATTTCAAAACTCACGAGAACGGTTTTGCGTGGTTACGCAGCCGCCGCGGTTGCGATCATCGCCCGCAGACGTGGCGGGCGATGACCGCAAGATGGGCGGTAGCAAAATAGTGTTGGATTTCTGTACCTCCCGCCGCCCGCCGGCCCCCGCGGTCGCCCGCCTACCGACCGCCGAGCGCGCGGGCGCCACCCGCCGGGGCTGCGGGTGACCGCGACCCGCGCGATTCTACTAGTTGCCCGCCGGCACAGCGGGAACCGCAAACAACCGCGCACACCGCGGGCGTAAAACGCGTCGTGAGTTGTGCTTTAATTTTTTACATATGTATCTGCATTCTATAGAAGCTGCGGGCCCGCAACCGCGGCGGCCGCAGGCGAAAATCGCTCCGTGAGTTCTTAGCCTAATTCGAAATATTCATTTTCAGTCCATCCTTTAGGCAAATTAAATCTTGTGGCTAAAGAAGAAAAAAGAACAATATCAACGGTAAAATAAATTCGTCACCCTCGTCTCTCGGCTTTGCAATGACAATACCACTCTCCACTCAATCGATAAAATTTACCCGCCAGTCTACTGAAAATATCATTACTTATAGTAGATTGTGTGACTAGGGAATAAAGGCGAGGACCGATGTTGAATTCCGAATGTTAGTAAGGGATTTATATAATTAACTCCCGAGCATTGCGAGGGAGTTAATAGAGAAACTTGAGTGAAGTGAGGAATTCAAGCCGCCCAAGATAAAGTCAGCTTTATTTCCGTGTTGGATACTTTACTTTTTACACCATCTGTGAGATAATTAAAAGTCTACTACGATTAATTAACTACCTACTATAATCGTATAAAACAAATTATAAATAAATAAAAAAATACAGAGCATTATTTACAAGTTAATCTCAACAATCACTCGACACGACATGTTTCGAAATTAGAAACAAACAAAATTCACTACTACAATGTTCGTTACTCTTTTTTAGAACCTTAATTACCTACCTTTGAATATGCACATACTTTGCACTCCAGTTGCACTGACGAGTCACTATTTCCTAAATTAGTTCCATATTTATTTCCATAGGTGGCGGGGTGTTCGCCTAGAAAAGTATAACAGTACCCAAGAAATTATAGCAAACTTGTAGGAAAGCCTGGCCGCCCTTTTCTCTTGGCCTAAGGGTGAACGCGACTACCATTATCTGAATTTCTTGTATTTGCCATTGAAACGCTAATAAGAAAAAAATGTTGCATGAACCTTACAGTCGCCAAAGGTCTAATTATTTAGGAAGTTCCACAGTGGCACGACATGTGTTCCAAACTTTTCTGACCTTCATAAGAATATGTTGCTTCTTATTGTAGCTGTGGTACTGACTGTTACTCGTAGCTACAATACATTGTTGCCAACATAAACTTTTTTAATAATGTTGCTTGATGCCGAATGTCTATTACGTACTATTCTATTGCTTTTGCAGAGTTTAATGGTCAATTTGAATTTATAGGACACCGCGTGCAATATCGAAATCAATTTGATGTTTTTATTTGAACTTTTTATTGAGCTTTTATGTTATTGATGAATCAAAGTAACTTTTAGGTGGGAGTCTTAAATCTATGTCTACATATACATAGGTATATAGGTATTACATACGTAACGCGCTGATTTTCTGCAAAGGGCAAAGCAGAGGTGTGGTAATTGGTAATCCTCCTACGAGAATTCGGTGTAGGATCTACTCTGCCTACTCCAGATTCTCGACAGATATGTGTCGAATCAAATAATATAATTGTTGGCAATTTTCCATCAACCAGACACCAATCCAAAATATGATTTATTCTTGTTGTAAAAACTGGAAATTAAAGCCAGGGTGTCATTCTCAAAAATAACCTTACCTAAGTTCTATACGACTTCTCTAAACTTGCAGGCTGTAGTTTATCTATTAAAACTTTATGTCCTTAACACAATTAATGTAGGTAGGTATTCTCGACTAGTCAACCTGGGGTGGTGGAGCGAGACAGTAAAGAAAAACATAATTACGTAAAAATAAACCACTTTAAAGTGTTTATGAAAAGGGAATTTTATTCCTCTCTTAGTGTTCGCTTACGTCATAAACAGGGAACCTTGTTCCCAATTCCTTGTTCCTAGTCCCAATAGCTTCGTCTGTGTGTTGATATGTCCATCAGTTTCTCCTTTTATATAGGGTCGGGTGTCTCACAGTGAACCAGGCCAGCGACATTGCCAAACCGCGCTAATATGAGTGAAAGAGAGGTATTTACGTTCCGTTCCTGCCCGATCGCGTGCAAAGTGATTGTGTGAGGAGCATTCGAAAGCAAACTGGCTCAAAAAGTAAGTATTTTTTGTCAATTTCATTATTTTTTAGCTTTTTTCGTTTAAATAATATCAATGTATTTATATGTACACTGTTTTCTACGGTTATTTAACAATGAAAAGCGCTATAATTCGTGATTTTAGGAGATTGATTTGCCGATAAAATTTTGAGTTTAGTTATCAAAACATTGTGTGTCTCACAGTGAACCACCTGAGGGTGTTACACATTGAACCATGGTTCATTGTGTACACCCCAGTCGTTAAATGAGTGTTTTTTACAATTATTTTAATTTGTTATAGAATGGCACGAAATCTTGGTACTTCTGAAGAAGAATTTGATACGGTGTAGAAGACAGCGAGACTGAAATTAGTGAGATAGATGAGTCCGAAGATGAAGAAGAAATGTTTGTTGTGAGAGGAAATTATCAAGAAAAAAATTTCAGCCGTCCTGTACATTTTGTCGACAAGCAAACATTTATGTACGGGACACCTGAATTTTTTTTCGCGATTTCATGGTTGGTCCCATACTAAAAGTTATTCGTAATGATGAGTATTGCCAGTGTTTTCATTTATGATCCTATTGTCATCCCCACATTGTATACTTAGCCAAGATCATTGAAGTTGTTTTTGGCTAAGAATGCAAGTTTTAGTTTTATTTTTTGAAGAAGTATTTTTATGTATTTTACTTTGTTTAAGGTCTGTTTCCATAGTGATTTTTTTTTATTTGAAGGTAAAACCTTCAAAAACCTAGTAAAAAGTTATTTAGTTTTTTACTAAGTTTTTAAAGTTTCAAGAATATTATGGAAGGTACTTTTGTTTTTATAATTAAGCGATGATTTTACAATATTCATAGCATTTAAAGCTGAGAGAAGTGCGCCCAAATCGGACCGAGAGAACGTGAACATAGCTCTCTCTCGACTTTTTACAGATCTCTCTCTCCACCAATAGCTGAATAAGAAACGTGCTGCAGTTTTTTATACGACTAATTTTGCTAGTTGGGATATGACGTCACAGAATTCTGCATCGCGCAAGCAAAGTTCTCCGCGCGATTTGAATAGATACAACAGCCCGAAATCATCTATCGGGCAGTAGCCCACCGGACATAACACCCGTCCGGTCGGAGGATCCTCCCTTTTCAACGGAGGTATGTGGGACTTTACTCTTTGTTCCACCTACCTCCAAAGTCCAGGCTGTCATTTGTAGATCTTTGGCAGTCCAGAGAAGAAGCCAGTAAATCTGACTCCAGTCTTGCCTTGAAGTACCGTGTTTCCCCAGTTAATGGGTTGTGGAGATCTGGTAGGCAGCCGCTCCGCGTAAAATACTGGTATTCAGCTAAAATCCGGCTTGACTGGAAACCGACCAATAGTTGGGAAAAGGCTAGGCAGATGATGGATTCTTATAGATACTATGTTACCTAGTCTTCACTATGCTCTTTTGCCGATAAGGTGAATGTGTAGTTGTTAGCAGAAGGGGCGGCAAATGATACACGTGTTCTTGGTTCGATGTTTATTGAACGACTGACTGACTCCAATGGATTTAACTTAAACTGTAACTTAACTTAATGTGTCTAAGATTAACTCCATAGTATCATTGTAAAAAACCAAAAACAAGAAGTACCGTAGGTAGAATACTCTACCGGTACTTAGAATCGCGTTCTAACTTCTGACGTTTGAAAGGGCGAAGTGAAAAAAAAAAGGAAGAAGAAGGAAGGAGGAAGTGAAATAGAAAAATAAAAATTTCAAATTCCCGTGGTTCTCGTGACAATCGTTTCCTGCTAATAGTTAGCACCTGAACCACGACAATAGGTAATTCATTCTTCTTTGGAAGAATGAATCATTCTTCAGCTGAGTGTATCAACTGGTGACAGAATGACATTATTATTTTTAATTAGAGACGTGACTATTGTTTTACAAAATCTTAGGCCAAAATATTCATCTATAACCAATTTACTGTAAGATACCTCTGTAGGTATCTGACAGTCGGTAATCCTGTGATTCAAAACAGCAAATACTTTTGTTCAAAGAACTAATAAATAACAGAAAACACAGTTCTAAAATTTAATTAGAGGCTATCAATCTACGTGCTAAACTTAGAGATTAGGGGCCTGTGTCACATTGTTCGAGTAGACACTACTCACTGAATAAATTCAAAAATGGAACAGAACTTGTATGAAATTATCTGCCAAGTAAGATACTCGAAACTTAATCATAGGTGGTGAAACAGGCCCTAGGTCTTAATTAGTCACTCTAATAAATTAGTAAATAGATGTTCCGACGTATGTCTCGCTTTCTCAATAAAGTCACCACACAAAGTACATCTTCTTATCACTATATTGTAATGGAAAAAAACAAGATATAGTTTTAAAACCTTTATTTAAAAAAAAACACTACACTACCAGTCCAACATCAGCGTCTTGAACGTCGTTTGAGTTGGTCTCAATCTCCTCCCGGCTTCCTCCCAACTCAGGCTGTTGTTCCGTCACGGCTGCCACGTCCGTCGTCTTCACTACCACTCCATCCTTCAACGGGAACGTTATCTTCAAGACTCCATGCTCGAGGATCCAGTTTCCATTTAAGTTCACATTGTCAGGCAGGATCTTACTGGTCACGATGCGATTGTTGTTCTTGTCGTTCACTTCGATCTCCACCAGTCCTTCGCTGGCGTTCACGACGATGTCTTTCACAGGAAAATCGTACACAGGGAAGTTGATTTTGTACTCGGTACCTTCAACTCCTTGGAAGTCGTTGAAGTGGGGGGCTGCGCACGCCCCTGCGATAATTCCACACAGTAGTAAGGCGATCATTTTGTCTGAATGCTCGTGAATCACTAGATAGAGCTCGGGGCTGAGCACTGCGTTTTATACGCCCGTGCGGTTCATAGGTTATCATCATTATCGCCACATTTTGGCGTATATACATGGTCCTTTTTTTTGGGTAAGAAATCATTTAATGACTTCTTCTTTCTACCCTAGACCGGAAGGGCGAGTCAGAATTTTAGTGACTAAAACCCACTCCTGTTCCTTCTTTGTCTACGTTCCAGAGCCCCGGGGTTCACTTTCACGTAACCCATGGCCCCAGTAGGCTTCGACCCTGCCAACTCCTTACGATTTAATGATATCTCGCTGAGGCGCACGTGGAACACTACTTACACTACGCGCCCTCGACGACTTGGGCTTGGCGAGCTGCCCATTGCTCGCCGACCGTAAACCCGGTATAGGTTTGGTGACTTACGGTAAATGGAAATCGGGATCGGGATCCCGGCGGCTGGCGGTTATTCCCTCTCGCGTGGGGCTGGAGGAGGCTACCTCCCGCCATTCCTCGCTCCAGACCATGGCCCGGAATCCACATAATCTTCACATTCATAATGTAACACTTTGCAAAGAAAATATTGTAATATTTTATCGTTCAAAAATAATAACGGCTGCGACTTAAGCTCGGGATACATCATATCTGGTAAGGTTAAAAGTATAATCTTTAATAAGCATAATAAGCCTTATGATCCAACATAATGTTTCCACTGCTGGGACTCAGGCCTTCTCTCTAGCAGAGAAAATAGGCCGTAATCCACCAAGCAGGCCCAGTGGAAGCTGGTGGATGTCACATTGTCATCAAATTCTGATCCTTGGACAATGTTACCTAACGATATTTTCCTTCAAAGACATGTCAGCAAAACCAGAGTCGAAACCTAATTAGGCCGTAGGTTCGCTTGTCACTTCACGCATGGCAAAGAAAGACCATAGGAATGGGTTTTAGTCAGTAAAAGTCTGACACTCCCACCCTCCCGCTCAGCCCAAGAGCGGGAGAAGTAAAAGGATGACTTCCCACCTAAATAAAACGATGTTTTCCTTAACTGTTGCGAGAGCATTTCATCAATTATGAAATAAATGACTCAAAGTTAGGCGCCTATCTGCTTAAGGTCAAAAGGTTAAAAAATAATTTGGTCTAACGGATTTTCCCTAATGCAATAACAGCGCGATAACCGTCTGCCGATAGAGATAGCTGTGGGGACAAACCTAGGTTTTACCACTGAATTATTTGTGTCAGTTTTCATATCTTCCTGTTCTTTTGGTGTTACTTGAAGTCAGCCCTAGATGTTTTCTTCCATTATTGTCCTATGATAATGTTTCGATATGATTCACTGTCGAGACAGCATCTCATCTGCTTGTAAGCTACCCTGTGGTCGCTGGACACTGGGTAAAGACCCGCGTCCCGACATCTACTTCAATTTGTACTTGATACGAGTTCCAATTCACTATCTAGGTATAGACCTTTTTAAGGGATGACTTTTGACCGAAAGGATTCATGGTGTCGTGTTACGGTTACGCGACACCACGCAACCCAGGGAAAGGCCAGAACTTCCTTGAAGAGCTGTGGTGGATCGAGTGACATGTTTATCCCACCCGTACGTAAAATACGACCTTTAGACGAGGAATTGTGGACACGAGCACAAAATACAAATATGTACAATCATTCACTGTCTATTTATAGTTAAAGTAGGTAATATCTAGGAGCTCGTGGCTAGATAATAACAGCCGCACAGGTCGATCTTCAAGGTCAAGCAACGCTTGCCTAGGTTGGTCTGTGGATGGGTGACCATCTTGACATAACGAGTTTCCTCCGTGCCTCGGATAGCACGTTAAGCCGTAGGTCCCGGCTGTCATTTGTAGATCTTTGGCAGTCGTTACGGATAGTCAGAAGCCAGTAAATCTGACTCCAGTCTTGCCATGAAGTACCGTGTTACCCCAGTTAATGGGTTGTGGAGGTCTGGTAGGCAGCCGCTCTTCGTAAAGTACTGGTATTCAGCTAAATCCTGCTTGACTGGAAGCCGACCCCAATATAGTTGGGAAAAGGCTAGGCAGATGATGATAGGTAATACCTAAGTCATGCGATTCGGTCTCCTCTTATTTACAGCAGCCTTAGAGCGCAAAGGGCACCTAAAGGAATAAGGTGGATTTTAATTAGTTAAAAATGGGTATCATTTAAAAGCTGACCCGAATATAGTTGGGAAAAAGACTAGGTAGATGATGTCGTTAACAGACAAAATAAAAATAAAGTTGTTGAGCTAAATTTATTTTAATATGCTATTTTATCTCCGATCTACGCTACAATGTCGGACTTTTTTAACAAGCGGAAACTTTATTCCTGCATCCCTCTCACGTCTATTATACCTACTTTTGGAGCTTCGACTCAGTGAAACGAACTCTAACAAATCAAATTATCGATGCTTTCGGATCCTTGGAACACCCAGTATTTCGTAATAAACATAGCTATCCATTTATTTACATATTTTCTTTTGCTGTTCGATGGCAGCTCTCCATAGATTTAATTTAGAGTAAGCTAATACAATATTTTATGGAAATATTATAAAGAAACAACAAATTTTATATATTTCTGGAAAAAAATGGGAGTCGCCTTAGCTATTCGTTTGGTAAGATATGCTACGGACTCGTATTCAGTAGTATAAAGATCTAGGCCAATGACTATACACTCGTAGTTTAATTCTCTATGCTTCAGGCCGACCATCGCCATGTCCAGTGTCTATTACCTATAAGTAGCCTGAGCAGTTGGTCCATAAAAAAAAGGTACGCCACAAATACTATCTAATAAAACATGCCTATGTGATCCTGTGGATGCCTTCGTCGTATCCTCGGGATTTACTGGCCCGAGAACATCTCTAACGTAGAGCTGTTGGAGAAATGCCGCGAAAGCCCGATCGACCTCCAGATCAAGCATCGCAAGTGGAGTTGGATTGGTCACACGCTTAGGAGGGATTCCAATCATATACCTAAACAGGCACTGGACTGGAATCCCCAAGGGAAACGGAAGCGTGGCCGTCCTCGGCAGACCTGGCGACGCACCGTTTTGGCTGAAGCGAAAGACATCGGACTGACGTGGAGCGAGGTCAAGCATAAAGCAAAGAAAATGTCGTGTTTCTTTCAACCAACTTATTTAATTGATGCCTGTGTCTTGGGCGTGCATGGGAAAATTAAATAGTGCGTGTGAATATTAACTAGATTTAGAATGGCATCACTTAGCTAAGTAGGTATGCATTGTCATCCAAATTAAACATTTTTACACAACTCAAGTTTAGGGGTAGGTAACTGTTTTAAAATTAATTTATAAGACTTGCCCGAAAAAAGCATACAAACATTGCAAGTTAAATAAAAACCTGTAAAAAATAACAATATAACTAAATCGGTGTGTGCCAATTACGTATACAAAAATTGTTACGCACGCTGAAACCCTACCCAGACCGTGCAAAACAAAAAAAAAAGGTTGACGTACGGACTATATTTTTAACAGACTCTTTACGGTCGTCAAAATATTCGTTGGATCGAATTTATCGGGTTGGAACGAATTTGTTAAAAATAAAAAATGATGGTGGTAGTCAGTAGCCCGTGGCTAGGTGGGCAGGTGGGCAGATATAGATATACATATAGATATAGCACGTTCTATTCGCATCCGTGCACTTGTCCGGAACAACAAGTAACAAGTGGTTGAATCCTTTCATGCTGCTAAACTTCCTAGAAGAGCCGCGTACAGTTTGTTTTGTTTCGTAGTAGATAATCCTTAGATTTGTAGTACTGATTTAAATTCTACTATTTGTAGGACTTAGACCTGTAGGACTAGAATACTTCTATTTGTAGGACTAATGAATGGAATTTGATGAATTTCGCAGTATATTTTATAACTTATAGAAAAGTGTAGGCCCCGACTTACAAATTGCAACCGCGGATTTAAAAACAATCAGGGGTTTTAGATACTTTGGGTATTCGTCACCACTGCTCAAAACGCTGAAGGAAAACATCGTGTAGAAACTGACATGTTTTAGAACTAGAAGACATATTACATCCACTAATACGTACGAGAACCGCGTTATATTTTGCACAAGGTGCCCTTTTATGACTTAGGCGAACATTAAGAGAAGATCTTCCAAACTTTACCCCCTGAGGGGATAAAACGGGGGTTCAAGTATGTATGACAAAAAACCTACTTTTACGTGGGTGAAATCGCCATAGAAGTTAATAGGCTATAATTTTAAAGAGGAGATTGCAAATTTCACTTGGGTCGAGCTGGTAGCGGCAGCTACCTAGAACAATGTCTGAAGTTCTAAACCTGAGCTCTCAAAGATTTTAGATCAAATTGTACTGAACTAGCGCAAGCTGTAAGGTTTTGGGAATACAAAGCCACTAAACCACTTTGAAATCTAAGTTTATTGTTAGTCATGTTCAGTAAATTAAACTCTGTTGTATCAGTCTGCTGTGGTATCGCCGTATTTACCCACAACAAAATCGATAGAGTTGTTCTTGTGCCTCAGTACAGACTAGAAATATTTTACAACTAGTGCTCGACTGCGATCCCGCCTGATGGTAAGCAGTAATGCAATCATCGATGGTGGTGAGGCGCACTAGTATAATTAAGAGCTTAATAAATAGCCTAGTCTTCGGTAGATGCTGGCTTTCTCAACTGTCAACAATCAACTGAAGGGTCAGTGAAAGAAAAAAAAAACGAAATTGCAATTTTTTTTAATGATTATTAGATTTGACTTGTTGTGATTTAGCATTTAGAGAATTATTTTAAATATCTGCTTATTTATAGTATACACCGCAGATTACCCCCTGTACTATTTTAAGTTCTTACGATCCATCTTAATGTTGGCTGTTAGCGATAACACCGCCATTGTACCCATAGATTTAAGTTATTGTATAACTGTACTGTTACTTTTCGGTGTACAATAAAGTTTATTCTATTCTATTCTAAAGATAAAAGAATTCGGAAAGAAACCAAAAACCAATTTGATCGGCTCAAGAAACAGAGGATACCTAAGCCAAATAAGAGCGTGTCTGGCCACGCTCAGTGTAGGGTTCCGTAGTTTCCCGTCCGTCACAATAAGTGTTCCCAACTTTTCGTCCCATCAAGTTTAAAATAATTTTCCTAGAAAGTCTTTATAAAGCTCTACTTTCCAGATTTTTTTCATATTTTCTAAACCTATGGTTCAAAAGTTAGAGGGGGGGGGGACACATTGTTTTTTTTTTGGAGGGATTATTTCCGAAATTATTGATACTATCAAAAAATAATTTCAGTAAACCCCTATTCATTTTTGAATACCTATCTAACAATATATCACACGTCGGGGTTGAAATTTAAAAAAAAATAGCATTTTACTTTGCATGCAGGGCTACCCTAATAAAACATTTTTTTCCAATTTTTATTTTTGCACTTTGTCGGCGTGATTGACATACATATTGGTACCAAATTTCAGCTTTCTAGAGCTAACGGTCACAGAGATTAAGCGAGGACGGACGGACAGACATGGCGAAACTATAAGGGTTCCGTTTTGCCATTTGGCTACGGAACCCTAAAAACTGAAGAGTACCTACTGAGTAGGTGTCATTCAACGATGAAATCGTTGCAGCCATGAAATGGTTGCAGCACATCCTGCCATTTTATATCCACGTGAAATTCTGCAGTCGTAACAAGGTAACAAGCTAGCCTGCAACTGAAACGTTTAAAATGCAGTTTTTTTTCCGTTGCCTCGTTGTGCAGTTCTCTGTCTCTCTTTGAGCGCCGTGATAATGTCGCCAACGCAATATGATGCAAACACGTTGTACAAGTAAAAAGGTGAGATTTGCATTTTTGCATGCACAAAGCAAGGGCTTCTGTGAAAATAATTTTCAGCAAGTACTTGCTAGTGGAAAATAAAGGAAGGTTCAACAAAATTGATATAATTATCATGCCGGATACAGTATAATTTTCTGATTGCAGGAGGTGATACTATGGCCTACAATAATTAAGCACCCGATACTAAACTTTCCCAGAATTCGTTGGGAAATATTATCATCATTATTGCAGCTGAAAAGGAAGGAACAGGATTGGGTTTTAGTCAGTAAAGTTTATTCAGTCTGACAGGCCGTCCCGCTCCATCCAGAGTAGGAGAAGCCATTGGATAATTTCCTACCTAAATAAAAGCTTCTACCAGTAAAATGATAAGAAAACTTATATTATTTTCTTTGTATTTCACGTTGCTGTTTCATAGACCACGTCTTTGATTATGAACTTTTGGAAAGTTCAATGAATTCTCAAGGAAGTATTGGAAGTCATTGCCCGTTATTTTATCTTTTGTTATCGAGAACTAAGGATGAAATGCTGAAAATTCTTCAGAAATAATAATATTAGCTTAGGTAGTTATCTATTCTAGAAACGTGAGGTACGAGTAGGTATATCTCAGACCTAGTATTGCGGGATTGTTCGAAAAATTTGGTGCAGCCCTAGAATGCGATGGGTAAAAACACAGGGATTTAGACAGTAAAAGTCTGTTATGCTCGCTCAACCCAGAGCAGGAGAAGTTATTTGATGTTATTTTTTTACTTTTTTCCAAAAAACATATAGGCATAAAGGTTTGCCTTATAATTCTCTACATAGTAGATATAAAATAAAGTCACTCTTGGCGTCTATTCATCCGTTTACTTTTTATGAAATAAGCAATCGAATTCGATGGGGTTTTGACTAATAAGCGTTTGTGTAATTTTAAACTCGTTCAAAACCTGGGTCGATTGTTTGTATAATGTTCCGCTTATTAATATTCTTTGAAGGGTCAGGTGGAAATGCGGCTAAATACTCCCACATTTCATTAGTTATGTTGAAGTTCCGTAAACATATATGAGGCAAACCTACGGCCTACATCCTATTAATATTTAAAAAAAATATGATAATGTTACGCCGTGAAACTTGAGTACGCTATATCTTCGACGAAACCAAGAGTAGCATCAAATAATTAAAACGCATTGCTGTGCGAAGCTTCGAGAATAGGAGTACATATTCAGGCCTGGCAAATTCCAGAAAAGTCCGACATACGCTATTATTATTAGACAACATTCAGTAGGTAGTTATGTGGGTGGATAAGGGAATTTGTACCTTCCGGTGTTAGCAATAGAGTCGAAATTTGCATGTAAGGTGGTAGATAAGTACCTACTTACGAGAGTAATAATAATGATTTATGACCTCCCGATGCGACTATTTTGTGCTAGAATGTCCTTGAAACGTCGGTATCGAGAAATTTCGATGACTTCGCATATAAATACGGGCCCCCGGCTAGAAGCGAGTTGAGTTTGATTTCGTCAGCGATACAGAGCGAACTACCTAAGTGTGTGAAGTGATACCTAGCGACCTAAGCGATACTTAACGGAACTCTGAGCGTTTATAGTGATTGGTTATTTGTTGATTGGACTAATTTGTCATTGTTTTGTGGTTAATAAAGTTATCTGCTAGTAAATCGGCATTTAATTACTCACGTTCGTAACAACTGGTGTCAGAAGTGAGATGCCATTACTACAGAGGGACGACGAACAGGGACCACGAACAAGGAGGCAAGTGGAGATGGATGCTGCACGTCAACGTCTGGAAGCGGAAGATCGGGCTGGTATGGGAGCAACGGCAGCTGCTGAGGCGCCAACAGGGCCATCCTCGGAAATGAACCTCGCCGCAGTGTTGGCCGCCATGCAAGCTAGTATGGAAGCTGCCCGCCGCGAACAGGAAGCTGCCCGCCGCGAACAAGAGGCTAACCAACGTAAGCTCCAGGACCTAATCGCGGCTAACCAGGAGGAAGCCCGCCGCGAACAAGAGGCTAACCAGCGTAAGCTCCAGGATCTAATCGCGGCTAACCAGGAAGAAGCCCGCCGCGAACAGGAAGCTGCCCGCCGCGAACAGGAAGCTGCCCGCCGCGAACAGGAAGCTGCCCGCCGCGAACAGGAGGAAGCCCGCCGGGATCAAGAGGCTAAGCAGAACCTGATCCTCGAAAAAATCGATCACGGCCTCGTCACGTTGGGCGGGAAAGTGAAAAATCTCACCTTAGAGGTCAAGGAGGTTTCCGCCCGAGCTGATAGCCTCGAAACCAGAATTGTCAAGCTCGAAGCACGCGAACCCGTTGCTGTTCAAGCATCAGCCGCAAAATTTGATATGCCGCGTTTTGATGGCACGTCATCCTGGACGGCTTTTAAGTACCAATTCCAAACACTGGTCAAGACGAACCGCTGGGATGATGACCAGTCTTTCGCGGCGTTAACTTTGGCCCTACGAGGGGACGCTCTGCTGGTCCTAGAGAACCTTCCTTCAGACGGCAGGACGTTGGAGCGTCTAATGGAGGGACTAGACACTCGCTATGGTGACAAGCACCTCGAACATGTTTTCCGTGCGCAACTTCGCGAGAGAACGCAGAGGTCGAACGAGAGTCTTCAGCAGTGGGGAGTAGAGGTTGAACGGCTGGTCCGGCGGGCATACATGTCGATGACACCGGAGATGGTGGAAGTAAATCTGGTGCAAGCATTCATCGACGGTCTACGGGATACTGAAGTCAGGGCTACGGTGCGACTCGGACACCACCAAACTCTGAAGAGTGCGATGGCCCACGCTTTGGAAGTGGAAGCCGTACGACAAGACTCACGTACGCACAGAGTTCGGGAAGTGGTGGTCTCACCTTCAGTGCAACCACGTCACCGAGAAGTGACTTCGTCGGCAAAGTCCCGCTATATTCCGACGTGTTATGGATGTGGAGAAAAAGGGCACATTCGTACCGATTGCCCCAAGAGGAAGAGGGAAAGTGTGGACTCCGGAACTCAAGTTAACGAGGAGTCGTTAAACTAAATGTCGCCAGGGCCGCGGGGCGGGTGCTGGCTGGTCAACTGAAGGCCCCAACCATCACCATCAATCAAGTCCACAACGGAAATAGTTTGATCATCGAGGGAACGCTGAATCAACGTGCTTGCAATTTCACCGTTGACACCGGGGCGTCACGGACTATTATAAGACCTGAGTTGCTGAAACGCACCATCTTGTGGCAAACAGAAACCCCAGCCTACCGACTTCAGACAGCCACCGGCCAGCCAGTCTCCGTCCTCGGTGATACAGAAATCGAGTTTAAAATCGGTGATCAAGTGTACACCCATTCCGCGTTAATTGCGAATATTACCGACGATTGCATACTGGGTCTCGACTTCCTGCGGAATTACCGATGTGTTTTAGATATCGATAAAGGAGTATTGAAATTCCCAGACCAAGAAGTCTTCCTGCAAGGAATTAACACATGCAACCTCTATTGCTTAAAGGATACCACATTGGCTCCAAGAACGGAAACCTTAGTCGAAGTTAAATTTCCTAAGAGAATTAGGCAACGCAGATGTGTTATGGTTGAAGACATTGGCCGGCACCCGGAACTTATCACCGCGAGGACATTAGTTATGACGAAAGGAAGATCCAAGGTCAGGATTGTAAATCTTGGAAAAAAGGAGATCCAGTTGAAGAAAAACAGTGTTGTTGGAAGATGTGAAGAAGTGAAGTATCTCCGCCAAATCAACACATCTTCAGTAAAACAAGACGCAATAAAAGGTGAACCTGATCACAACCAGCAACTTCTGGAAAATTCTAAGAGCAATTTATCAGTTTCGGAACTACAGCAAGCCAAGGAATTTCTGCTACGGTTCCGGGATATCTTTGCAACGGGAAAAGATTGCGGAAGAACAGGTCTCGTCAAGCATGAGATAGATACAGGTGATGCTAGACCAATTAAACAGAGACCGCGCCGCATACCCTGGGCTAAAGAAACTGAGGTAGCAGAAATGGTAAAGGATATGGCTGATAGCGGAATAATTGAACCTTCTACGAGCCCATGGTCTTCTCCTGTCGTTCTGGTGAAGAAGAAGGACGGCAGTACCAGGTTCTGTGTAGACTACAGAAGGCTGAATGATGTAACGAAGAAGGACAGTTATCCCTTGCCTAGGATAGACGACACACTGGATATGCTCAGTGGTATGAAGTGGTTTTCAACCATTGACTTGAAAAGTGGCTACTGGCAAGTGGAAATCAGCGAGAAAGATAAGGAAAAGACAGCGTTCAGTACAGGAATTGGCAACGGCCTGTGGCAATTTAACGTCATGCCTTTTGGATTGTGCAATGCTCCAGCGACGTTTGAACGCCTAATGGATAGAGTCATGGTGGGCCTTCTTGGTGACGTCTGTCTGGTATATTTGGATGACGTCATTATAATGGGCCGCACTTTTAAGGAACACCTGAGGAATATGGAGAAAGTATTCACCAGGATACGGGGGGCTAACCTAAAACTAAGCCCAAAGAAGTGTGCCCTGTTCAAGAAGGAGGTCAGCTACCTAGGACATGTCATCTGCGCCGATGGAGTGAGAACCGATCCTGAGAAGATAAAGGCTGTCCAACAGTGGCCGGCTCCAAAGAACAAAACAGAAGTACGTGCATTTCTAGGGTTGTGCACATACTACAGACGGTTTGTTATGGGTTTTTCGGACATTGCAAAACCTTTACATCAGCTGACTGAGGATAAACGAGATTTTATCTGGGACAAGAACTGTGAGTCAGCATTCAACGAACTAAAGCAACGGCTATGTGAAGCGCCTATACTGGGGTATCCGAGCAGAGATGGAAGATTTGTCGTCGATACCGACGCCAGCAACACAGGAATTGGTGGAGTGCTGTCGCAGGTGCAAGAAGATAGGCAAGTCGTGATCGCTTACTTCAGTAAGGCACTTTCAAAACCAGAAAGGAACTACTGCGTGACTCGACGAGAACTACTGGCTGTTGTAAAAACTTTGCAACATTTCCACAAGTACCTCATAGGGAGACAGTTTACGTTGAGGACGGACCACGCTGCATTGAAATGGCTTCTACAATTCAAAAACCCTGAGGGTCAAGTTGCAAGATGGCTAGAGCAGCTGCAGGAGTTCAACTTTGTGACGGAACATCGTAGTGGAAAAGGGCATAACAATGCTGACGCCCTGTCGCGACGTCCATGTAATGAGGACTGTAGACATTGCCAGCAAAATGAAGCCCGGGAACACGTGAACTTAATTAGGGCTGAAGGCAACTTTAAGAAGTCCCAGGAAGAAGATGACGATATTCGACCTATACTGAACTGGAAGCGTAGTGGAACTAGGCCCCAGTGGAATGAAGTATCGTCACATAGTCCTGTCACAAAAAGCTACTGGGCACAGTGGGACAGTTTAGTCCTAGAAAATGACGTGCTTTGTAGGAAATGGGAATCGAACGATGGCAAGGAGGTGACCACACAAGTGATAGTACCACGACGTGAAGTGGTCCCCCTGCTTCAGGAGATACACGATGGCGCTTCTGGTGGACACCTGGGAATCAAGAAAACTCTACTGAAAGTGAGACAGCGGTATTACTGGCTCAATTGTAGAGAAGACATAGAGCAATGGTGTCGGAAATGTACAGCGTGCGCATCTGTGAAAGGACCACAGACTAGGAGCAGGGGCAAGCTTCAGTTGTACAATGTAGGAGCCCCATGGGAACGCATTGCCATCGACGTTGCTGGACCTTTCCCAGTGACAGATGACGGAAACAAATACATACTGGTGATACAGGACTATTTCACAAAGTGGCCTGAAGTTTTCGCCATACCCAATCAGGAAGCGACGACAGTGGCGAAAAAGGTGGTCGAAGAAGTAGTATGTCGGTATGGCGCACCTTTGGAGATCCATTCCGATCAAGGCCGCAACTTCGAATCTGCGCTGTTCCAGGAAATGTGCACTCTTCTGGGGATTTACAAGACACGCACAACACCTGCGCACCCACAGTCGGACGGAATGGTGGAGAGGTTTAATCAGACCCTGGAGAATCACCTGGCTAAGGTTGTCGATGACCATCAGAAAGATTGGGACCGGTATATTCCACTATTTCTGATGTCTTATCGATCAGCAGTGCATGATAGCACGGGCCATACCCCAGCAAGAGTGAATTTCGGCAGGGAGATGAGACTTCCAGTCGATACCATAACCGGCGTGCCACCTGACAAGACTAAGCCAGTTACGGACTTCGTAAGTGACCTCCAAGATCAATTGGATGAAGTGCATAAACGAGTGCGTGAGAATAGCCTGCACACCAGCGTTAAAATGAAAACTAGATACGACCGCAATGCCAACGCCAAGGGATTTGAGGATGGTGCACTGGTTTGGCTCCACAACCCACTTCGACGAAAAGGGAAGTCGCCGAAACTTCAAGCTCGATGGGAGGGACCCTACACCGTGATAAAAAGGATCAACGACGTTACCTACCGCATCAAGAAAGGGTTACGAGGGAAACCTAAGGTAGTCCACGTGGATAGATTGGCGCCGTATCACGGATCTAATAATGCTCGGGACGAGCATGACTAAGAGGGGGGCACTGTTACGCCGTGAAACTTGAGTACGCTATATCTTCGACGAAACCAAGAGTAGCATCAAATAATTAAAACGCATTGCTGTGCGAAGCTTCGAGAATAGGAGTACATATTCAGGCCTGGCAAATTCCAGAAAAGTCCGACATACGCTATTATTATTAGACAACATTCAGTAGGTAGTTATGTGGGTGGATAAGGGAATTTGTACCTTCCGGTGTTAGCAATAGAGTCGAAATTTGCATGTAAGGTGGTAGATAAGTACCTACTTACGAGAGTAATAATAATGATTTATGACCTCCCGATGCGACTATTTTGTGCTAGAATGTCCTTGAAACGTCGGTATCGAGAAATTTCGATGACTTCGCATATAAATACGGGCCCCCGGCTAGAAGCGAGTTGAGTTTGATTTCGTCAGCGATACAGAGCGAACTACCTAAGTGTGTGAAGTGATACCTAGCGACCTAAGCGATACTTAACGGAACTCTGAGCGTTTATAGTGATTGGTTATTTGTTGATTGGACTAATTTGTCATTGTTTTGTGGTTAATAAAGTTATCTGCTAGTAAATCGGCATTTAATTACTCACGTTCGTAACAATAATAAAAATTCCCAGAATTAATTCCGTAGGTAGCAACGGTTAAACAGATGAAAAACGAGCACACAAACCGTGTTTAATTATAAAAAAATATTATCTGCTCTGTTTCAGATAACAGAACGCAAACATTGTTAAGAAAATTAATTAAATTTCGTACAAAGGCAACAATCTCAAGGTGTACATCCTTTAGAATTAGTCACTTAACGCAAAGACAAACTCGGAAGATTAATTTACAATATTTGGCTTGTCTTTAGCGATGATTGGCACTCTATTAAAAAGTGCTTGAAATATAATTTTGTTGGATAGAATTTCTTCCCATCTTCATTATTTATTATTATTATTATAAGTCTGTCGTGTCCCACTGCAGGGCAAAGGCCTGACTTCCACTCTTTTCTGTCAAGAGTAATCATGGAGATTTTTTCCTGTTAGTCTCCAAAGGAAACAACCAATTGGAACCGTGTGCTAGCTTCTGACGCTTTATAAGTGCTCATGTAGGCCTATATGAAATAAAAACCTTGAATTTGAATTGTTTTGATCAACTTCTGACCAACCCTTTAGGAAGGAGTCTAAGTCGTCACGCCATCTCCTTCTGGGCCTACCGCGTAGCCAGATTCTGCTGTTCGGAATCCAGTCAGTAAGTAAGTGGTCGTCTTCGCCCAATTTTGTTGCGACATGCGGTAGATATGGCCTGCCCTTTCTCATTTTAGTTTAGCGGCTGAGTAACCTATAGTTATTTTCGATTTGTGTTTTGAAATGAAGTATACTGTTCCTTATGCGGTCTCTTGACCCCAAGAATACTTCGTTCCATGGCTCGCTGATAGACCATCTTCAAAGCCCATTTCTCCTAGTGTAGTAATTTTTCCATTATGGCTTCTAAGTTCGCCCAATGCGAGCAAACATCGGCTATTCAGCTACTAAGTGGTGATTGTAGGGGAATTTCAGGTTGCCAAATACTGAGCAGAAAAAGTTTAGTGAGAGCATCGACACGAAAAGAAGAAGTGGTTTTTTTTAATTGTTATTTCTGAAAAGGAAACCTGTAGTCCTAGACCACAACGGGCAACTGAAGGACACAGGTATGGTTTTAGTCAGTTAAATTCTGACACGCCCTCCCACTCCGCCAAGAGCGGTACAAGTCATTAGATGACTCGTCCCACAACACAAACCCAAAAAGAGAGTGGTTTTTGTATGGATCGACTCAGGAGCGAAAGTATCATCGTCACGTCACGGTCGTCCGTCACGTAGTACATAATATACCGCCTCCCAAGTTAAATAGCTTTTGGTGAACTCTTATTTACAATTTTACGAAACGTTCGTCGCCTTTCTCGTTTTTGTATAGACTAGAGTTTTCAGAATATTTTGTAATCATATTCATTGATCGTATGACCTTTCTGTTGAATTTCTACAGAGGTCAGGTTACAGGAAATCAGAAAGTGTTACCTAGTTTGTGGAAATAAAAATACAAGAATAAAACAAAACATTGGTAACTAGTTCTCACAACTATTATTTCGAACAACTTTTACTTCAGGACAAAACCAGAAAAAGCAAAAATAATATGAGTTGTTCAGTTAGTTTTGCTAACTTATGCAAATATAAACGTGTGTATGAAAAAGTTTCCGTGACTCTGTAACGCAAACGGAAGAACACGTGTATTTAAACCAGTTATATGCTGATGCTAAATAAAAAAAAAATTCCTGTCTCACTCACTGACTCAAGGACGCCCAGCCCGAATCCTTGGCCTTGAACACTGAAATTTTGCAGAAAAGTTATTTTTATAATGTATATGTCGTAGGATAATTTGATACTTCGAATCTTCGCGAAAATCCTAGGGGTTTTGCGAAAACGCGGATAATTAGACATAGGCGAAAAATTATCAAATCTTACTGGACTAAGTCAGGATTTTTGCGAAAATACTCGTTACCATAGTAAGATTTGATGTGCTCAACACTGATTGGCTACAATTTTGCTGGCTGACTTCTAATTGGTTCCTAGTTTGCCGATGATTAACTTCAAGTATTGTATCATAGAGATGACAAACAAAACACCGCTAAACCAATCTCGAAAGCATAGTTGTTGTTGAGCGGTTGACTAAGACTTTTATGATATATGACACTATGTACATCCGTGTAGCACTTTTATTTACCACTTTATTTAAGTCCAAGTAGGTACACTATTTACGATAAAAAACAAAACACTTCTGCAATTTAACTCAGACACAAACGTAAACAAATAACGTGCGGCAACAAATGATTGACATTTAAGACGTCAACCAATCAGAGACGATCTCTTATTGAACGCGCTGACCGACCAATCAGCGTTCTTATTTCATAACAGCCAGCGTTTCGTTTCGCAATATTGCTATAATAACGAGTATTTTCGCAAAAATCCTGACTTTGTCCAGTAAGATTTGATAATTTTTCGCCTATGTCTAATTATCCGCGTTTTCGCAAAACCCCTAGGATTTTCGCGAAGATTCGAAGTATCAAATTATCCTACGACATATACAAAGAATAAGAAAGAATTCTCTGAAATTCACTCTTTTATGCGTTAAAACGGGGGACCAAAGTTAGTATGGAACCGTAGAGGTCCGACAGGGTTGAAGCCTACTTAGGCCCTGAGTTGATGAAAGAGAACCCCGGGACCCTGGAATTAGGGCAAAGAAGGAACAGGAGTAGGTTTTAGTCAGTAGACATCTGACACACCCTCCTGCTCTGCCCAGAGCGGGAGAAGGCGTTGTGATGACCTCTCACCAAAGAAAAAGTTTGTATGCAGAAATCTACTTTTACCCGGCGAAACAGCTGATCGAAACTAGTTCCATAAAGGTACAATACAGTACAGTAAAACCGTAAATAAAAACAGTCGGTAGTGACTGAGGTGACCAAGTTTAAACTTTGCATTTAGCTAATGAGTCAAAATGTAGGTCAATGTGTCTCACGTTTCTTCCTGGCTACTTTAAAATGTATGTAGCTTTAGAAGGTAAGTTATGCAACTACTCAAAACTTGACAAGTTAAAATCCCTCGCTAGATCTTGCTAAACTTATGGAAAGTTAGTTTTATTTCAGGTAGAGTTTAATGGTCTGTAGAATGCACGTGTCAGGCCGTGACACTTGATGTGTATTATATTAATGTAGGCCACTAGTCCTTACGGTAGCTGTGTAGTATTCATCTCTACTATAGAATCACTCTACAAAAATGGCTTCACGCGTCTGTTTGTCTGTATAACACGGAATTTCATTATTTACTAGCTTTTGCTAACGGTTTCGCCCGCCCTAAAACAGAAAATATACAGCCTATGTTATACAGTAGGTATATCGATTTCCAAAAAAGTTCACCAGTAGAATGCTTAGTAGCAGTAGATACTTTATATTCTGCTGGTTTAAAGGAAAAGGGTCCAATAATTCTTAAACTAATAATTTTATTATTAGTTTTAGTTAATTACAATTTATATAGGTAATATAATATAATATATATAATCAATCCCTTTGATGGAAGAGGCCTTTTGATAAAATATACATAAAAAATGTTATTAAATTAAGTATAATAATAATATTATATACCTAGGTACGTAAAGTGGTCGGCGTCATGTTTCGCTGCGTGAATGCGTGATGGCACGTATCTACTCGTTCTCGGAAACGTCGATATACGATACCTTACTGACTTGCTCTTAGGTACGGTTTTTACTAATAGAAAGAGCAATAAATAAGGATGGTTTGTGTGTGTAATTTATACCTGAGCGAAGCCGGGGCGGGTCTGTGGTGTATGTAGGTAAATTGAAAGAGTCTCACACAGGCATAACCAGAATTAGCTTTTTGAACGCCCAATGAGAGCTTCTAACTGTTGTACAGTTAGAAGCGCAAGTGTTATGTGTTTTTAACGGAGGTAACCCGCCACCCCCTATAAAAAATCATCTACAAGTTATGCAGTGCTTGCAGAGATCGGTACGTGAATGGGTGACTATCTGACTATCGATTAAATACAAACCAAGAAGGCCCCGTGCCTTGGAATCGGAAAGTATTGTGCTCCATCCTGTGTTGTACCAAGTATTTGAATAACTGGTTGAAGTATCGTTGCTAATAAAACATTAAGTTGAACTTAAGAAGTTCAATTCAATTATGTATTTGAAAAAAAGACAAAATTCCGAAGTTCTAAAGTTGAAAAGTTCTAAATAGTCAATTTTCTTTTAAGCAGGCTGATGAGATGGTAACAGTTATTTTAGTCAGATTAAAATAGATAGTGGTCAAACGCGAGCCTATCACAAAAGGTTTATGCTACATTAAAAAAAATCTCTTGTTTTAATGATGTAAATTGAAATAATTTTCCTAAGGCTTTTTTTTGACACAAAAAAAAAGATGATGGTTGCTAACCAACTTTAAATCGATATACTCGTGAATCCTAAATTGTGAATGATTTTTAATTAAGGATCTATTCAATACCCAATCGACATTGATCGTAGACTTATTTTTTATTTCGTCATATTGTATAAAAATCATCAGATAGACGAGATATCATACCTACTCGTCAACAAAGGTCAAAAGTCGCGTGTGTCTTTAACCGAATTTGATTTTCCATCGTAGTTGGCTGACATGGATACCACAACATTTAATCCTCGTAGTAACATATTTATTTACACACGGCTTACATCTCCTTACTGCATACCTCCTTAATGCTGTAACTAGACGCTCATTAAAACTATAATTAGGCATGCGATATAACACATAAAAGTCCTAGGTAACCTAGCTACGAAATCTAGACTCAATGTTTATAGGAAACCTTAAGTTAAAGATTTGAATCTTAATTTTTTAGCTTCCTTTTGTCTTTCAAATTGATCGAAGCAACCGACTCAATTGAGACATCAGTATAAAGTCGGTTATATAGGTCGAAATCATGGCCATTCCCAGTATTTAGATTAACTTTGTCTTAGTTAATCAATTTTATTATTTCAATTGATTGGTATTGGAAATATCCATTTTCAGACATTCTAAAACGTCAGCCAAAGTCGTCTCATCAGCTGGAAACTCATTGTCTTAAGTTACAAGCTGTAATACTATTGGAGTGACGACGGCTGTAAGATTGATTGAGCGATAATTACTTGCTCGGTTAAGTACCTAATCTCTGTGCGATGCATCTCGATGACAGTGCACTTTCTGAGAACCTACATATATATAGGTATGGAGATTAATTGCCACATGACGATGCGTATAATCGTGCTGGTACTAATGCTGAAAACAATTGAATCACGCATCGATTGTAGCCAACACTAGGCCAGCTCTGTACGTAACTCCGTAACTAGACACGGAAGACTGATTATATTACCTGCGAAGCGGAATAGCAGCCCTTTTGTTTATGTGTATTGGAATATTACTATTGCTTTTGAATATGAATTGCAAGGATCCGGTAAAAAAAGGATCCAGTAGATTAAAGGTATAGGTATTTGCTTGCAAATGTTAAGCTGGATTGTTGAATTGGATGCACTTAACATTGAGATGCACGCCGCACTGGTGGTTCCTATCCATGTAGGTATTTCTTTTTGTCGCTTTACGCGTGTTTTTTTGTTTAATTTAACGAGGGATCCGCCCCGTGCATGTTTTAATTCATACCTATAAACCTTCCTCTCAAATCACTCTATCTATTAAAAAAACCGCATCAAAATGCGTTGCGTAGTTTTAAACATTGAAGCAGAGATACAGTGCATAGTGACAGAGAAAGGGACTTTGTTTTATACTATGTAGTGATTTTGTTTTGGTGTATGTTTTGTGTTGTGGCCAATAAATACCTACTTTATCTATCTGTCTACCAGCTAGTATTCTTATAAAAGTACTCCTAAGCACTGCTTTTGTACTAGGTATTACAAAATTTTAGGTACCGTTCCAGATTTAATACTTTCATCTGACAACAGAATTCTAGCGTCTAACAATGTTTTGAAGGAAACGATTTCATTGAGAGAATTTTATATGAAAGCTACCCGAGTGTAACGTCGAAGGAATTCGATGTTAACATTTTAAATGAAAATGGTAACATTGAAATCTCAACAGACTGAAAGGTAATCTCTTGTTGTTTACAATTTTTAAAATACGCTTTTTGTAAAGATTTTTTGACAGAAATATTAAGTAGGTATTTCTTTTTGACTGAATTGTTTGGTGCAGTCCTTTATTTGACGTCTTTTAGTTAAGAAACGTGTAGCCGAGTTGCGTAAATAACAAAGAAATATCATGGAAATCATTTCTTACTTGTTTTTAAGTGACCCAAATGTGATCCAAGAATGTTTTACAAGGTCCCCGTTATCGATTACGGTCACTCAATTTTGGGAACACATATTGTGCGTGGAAGGAGGAGTGGAATTCCTTGCCGGAGTTTGTGTTTCCTGATAGCTAACACCTATGGATCTTTATATCAAGATTGAATCTAATAGGTTACTTCTAGGCAAGCGTGCTCCATCATCGGCCACACCGTCGCTTAACATCAGCTGAGATAGTGGTCAAACGCGTGCCTATTCATAATAACAATTAATAAACCCTACTCTAATCTTCTTTTAACCCAAAGGTTGGCTGGTAGAAAATGCCATGTTGCATTAAATCAACTAAACTAGGTACTTAAATGTACTACTTGCTACTGTATATGAAGTTTAAATAAATAAAAAATTGAGTTAGCCAATTTCTTAGTTTTGTTTACTCTCCACAGAGGCGATCGGAGCGGAGGACCGGACGCGAAAGCGTCGTGAACGACGCGAAAAAATAAGATTGTCGCCATCCGATCCTGTACTAGGCCTCGGTACGGAGCGAGAGGGCATGGGAAGCAGCCGATGCCTGCCGGCCGGGAAAAGGGCAAAAACAACAACACAGTTGGACTTCAGTCAGTAAACGTCTGTTACTGACTGAAGTCCACCTGTGCTGTTTTCTCCTTCTAAGCACGGCAAGACTTACTTTATGATTTATCACCTCAATAAAAGTTTTGTTTCTATAGTACCTATTTAGATATTATGCCAAATGAGTCGTGTTGATTGAAATGTAAGGGCGTGACTCTAGAGGACAGGTTTTCATTATCACCGCTATCTAGGGTGTGGAAAATAAATGTTACAATTCACACTTGATTAGAGTAACACACAGTTTTTCTAGTGCCGTACAAAGTAATAAGGTAATAAAGGTTTTTTTATTTCAATTTAAGGCCTAATTTTGGCTCGTCCGCAATTTTGTTTTGCATGTTTTTTTTTTACCAATTTATTTTTGTATCTACTTACGAGTATGTGCAAGTTTGGAAGCGGATAGTAGGTAAATCAATAAACATTTTTCAACAATTTTCTTCGGATTTCGATAGCCATTTCGATAATTCTTCGTTCGTTCTTACAAAACACTGTTTGGGTAAAGAATATCTTTTACTGATCGACGCAAGGCTTCTATTTCTTTTTGGACTGTCTAATTAGAATGAGTAAGTAAATGTACTATTCTCTTTAAAACAATTCATATGGAAGCTGTTGTTACTGTGTTGTAAAGTTGTTATTATGTTCAAAAAACTGTGTCGAAACCGAGTTTTACTCGGTCATCAGATGAGTAAGATCTGTTTGGGCAAATAAAACGTTTAGGCAACCTTAAGGACACAGATAAAAAAAAAAACCGGGCAAGTGCGAGTCGGACTCGCACACTGAGGGTTCCGTACCAATTTATCAAGATGAAAACAGTTCAATTCTCGAATCGAGTCTTAAAGATTTTACAAAAAAGAAAATCTTGTAATGTAACTAAAAATTTAAGGTTTTCGGAATTTTTCCTTTATGTGTGCTATAAAACGTTGCTTCATGCCAAATTTCAAGATTCTAGGTCGACTGGAAGTACCCTTTAGGTTTTGATTCTCTTGCGAGTACTTGCGAGTTTCAAAATATGCAGCTTAAATTGCTGTTTCTTTTGATTGCGTTGACATAGAAGTTTGATTTTGTTACAGCTTAAAGGTATTATAGACCTGAGTATTTGGTCTGAATTTCAATTTAATACCTCTACGCGTTTATGAGGAAATGGGTAGTAAGTTTAAAATTATTAAAAAAAAATAGTATGTGATGTAACTAAAAAGGACATGTCCGGAAATGGTTTTTTATTATTTAATAATTCTAACCAGAGTAAGTTAAATATATTTGGATAGACATCTCAAAACCTAGTGCTTCTGACTATATCATGCATTTTTAAAGCCCTCCAATTTTGTAAAAAATCGTTTTTTATTTTAGTGAGAATTTACTTCTAAAACGAACGCACCTTTCTATTTATCTATGTTAGTAAAGTGAACACACCCAAAAAAAAGTAAAATTGACACAAGATAACTGTCAGTGTCAATCGATATTTGATCTAAGACAATGTAAACAAAACAAAAATCTGCAATAATAGCAGTCAATTACAATACCTTTAACATTATTTTTGGTAAAAATGTCTAGCATTATCCATCAAGAACTTTGACCACGCTATGGCGACTTCACTCAATGTAAACGTGTTAACTACAATATTTTAAGACCTGGTTTTGTTTATTATACGCTGAAGATGATGAATAAGAATGTTCGATCGAAACCATAGCTGGTACAATTATGAGAATTCTTATTAAAATATTGTCGAGAAACTGAACAAGTGGAGATATATTTGATGCCGATTGTAGATTCCAATGCTATTGTAGTTTTTTGGTTTGTTTACATTGTCTTAGATCAAATATCGATTGACACTGACAGTTATCTTGTGTCAATTTTACTTTTTTTTGGGTGTGTTCACTTTACTAACATAGATAAATAGAAAGGTGCGTTCGTTTTAGAAGTAAATTCTCACTAAAATAAAAAACGATTTTTCTCAAAATTGGAGGGCTTTAAAAATGCATGATATAGTCAGAAGCACTAGGTTTTGAGATGTCTATCCAAATATATTTAACTTGCTCTGGTTAGAATTATTAATTAATAAAAAACCAACGTCCATACAAAAAGTGGACATCTCCTTTATGGTTTTCGTAATTTTTCCTTTATCTAATGCTATAAGACGTTGCTTCGTACCAAATTTCAAGATTCTGAGTTCACGGGAAGCACCCTGTAGGTTTTGATTCCCTTGCAAGTGTCGAAAATTTGCGGCATAAACGGCTGTATCTTTTGATTTTATTTTTTTGGCTTAGAAGTTTGATTTTTTCACAGCTTCAAGGGACAGTAAACCTGAGTAATTGATATAAATTTCAGCTTCATACCTCCACGCGTTCCTGAGAAAAAGGGTCTTGACAGACGGACGGACAGACGGACAACAAAGTGGTCCTATAAGGGTTCCGTTTTTTCCTTTTGAGGTACGGAACCCTAAAAACAAAACCTAGTCCAAACTTGACCTATCAAACCACCACAGACGTCTAGTCGCCAAGCCAAAAATCGAGTTTGCATTCGACATTCCTATTGAAAGTTGAGAGCTCTCTATGAATTGTGAAAACTTTTCTCAAGTTTTCAAAAGCCAATTTGTAGGCCGGATTTATAAGGGCCCAAATCCAATCTATCCGCTGAATTAATGATTGATAGCACGGGATCAAGCTGTTAGTCGTTTGCAACAAGTTCGGACTTATGATGCATATTAAACAGTCGGTGACTGTTCAGTGTTGAGGTCGAACTATGAAACTCTTATGAGGAGCTCGGAGTACTCGCAGCATTTGGTATTCATAGAGACATTGATGTTTCAGTCTTTGATATGAATGTCGGTGTTCTGAGGAGGTTTGAATAGCAATGTATAAATCAGGGAGATAGTTCGTGGTTTTCCGGGTTCGGTGTAGCGTAAATTAGTTTTTAGGGTTCTGTACTCGATAGCAACAGGACTCTATTACTAAGCCTCCACTGTCTGTCCGTTCGTCTGTCAGCCTGTTGTATCTCATAAATCGTAAAGTTAGAGAGAAAAGGGGAATAAGTCCAATAATAAACAATAAAATTATAAAATACTAACTTAGATACACACATATAAATAAAGAAAGATATGGAGTGTAATGATACCGTTTCATATTTACACAGTACGTCGATTATATTATTTGAAAAGTATTAAGTAATTCCAGCCGGCTTCCCAGCCGCGAAACTTTATCAAAACACGAACAAGCCTATATAAATACGTTTTTAATGAGATCATTTTTACGTTCATTATCATGATGTGGATTTAAGTCATTTAAATAAATGTTTATCAATACGTATTTCGTTAATGGATATTAATTTAATCCACATATAAAAGCAGCCTTATTAATGTTAACTTAGTAACGTAACCTTATTAACATTATAATGATGTTTGAGGTAAATTCTTGGTTGTTTTAACTTCTGTTTTTGACTTCCATTTTGATGTGAAGATCAAAAGCAAAGATCATGTTAAAACGCAAACGCTCAAGGAACGTTACCGTCCAGTTAATTTTATAAAAGGAAAAATACGCCGTTGTGCACTTTCCTTAGCTTCACCATCGGAGTGAGAAAATTAAGTTTTTATAAAATAAATGTCGTGTCGTCACCGCTTTAATACAGACCTCGGCGATACTAATAGATCTGGCTCTTATATGGGCTTGGACTTGTCTCGAGAGAAACATCGCTGTGAACTTTAATAACCACGCTAAAATTACAACTTTACACAATATTTACACCTTAACATGATTAACGTGGAAGTCTGTATGTTTGGGTGTTTGTTAATCCATTACACATCAACAACTTAACAGATTTGATTACAGTAGTATTGTTGTATCAATGATAATATATCTTTCTATGGGATTTATTCTAAAAGGCTTTCGATGCTATCTCGCATTATACGAACAAGGTCTCACTAGGAATGTGACGAAAATAATGGTTTGGTAACCGTTTTCGGAATCGGAGCTTTTAAATTTGATTTAACACAATCGGAATCGAAATTGTAAGCGGAGCTAGAGATAAAAGCGTAAAAAAAAACAACTCAAATCAATTATAAACTCAGGTAAAAATAAATAAAGAGTGAATTAATAACATTCCAAATATGAAACCAGTGATAGAGTAATCTAAAGAAAGCACGGTGCGAGTGGGAAAGGGAGATTCCCCACACGACAAATATAAACTGATTTGAACCTCCAATATAAGTTTCGATTAAAATTGATCGGAATCGAAGGCGCAAAATCAATCAGTCTTTCGGACTCGGAATCAAACCTCCTCTCTGTAATATACCCAGTAGAGGAAGTAAAAACAAGCCTATTAAATAACAACTATCATCTGTCATTGAACTATATTATTTGGCCGTTTCCTATCAATATTTCCGCTCTCACAAACCATTGTACAATCAAACGTATGATAGGTGGACTACCGCAAAACCTCCCTTATGGCCCTTACGGCGTTGTCACTGTTAAAAGACGTATACAGTCACACACATAATACTCAACGTAAAGGCAAAGAAGGACTGTAGAAGTTTGTTGTAGTGAGTAAAGGTCACCTTAGAGTGGGAGAAGTTATTGGATGACTTTCCACCAAAAAAAATAAGAAATGAATAAGAAATATTCAAGGTTCAAAATATTTTTTTTTCGTGAAATTTCGAATCCAACAATGAAAATAGACTTTTGTCATAATAGTACCGTTTCGTGAATACTCTTTCGAAGTTAATATTAACGGCATAAGAAAAAATCGCTTTTAAATATTGTTTAAGTGAAGAGATTTATATTTGTGACTGTACATGTAATATACTTATATACGAAGGTAGATACGACACGATGTTTTTATTTGATATTTTCTGTACAGACCCTCGTTACATAGGATTTGTTATTTGTCATTAGATACTCTTTTCGATTTTCAGCTTCGAAGGACGGGGATGAAGAAGATTCAGTGAACTTAAGATGGACGCGTTGTGTTCAAGATCTCATCTTGTAGTGATCAAAAATAAAGTAATTCTACTGGATAAGAGCTGAAATAATACTGGTCTAATATAGAAGTGATCACTGAGTACTTATAGAATAAACACCGATTCAAAGTATAACATGTACCTAACTAAATCCCCCTATAAAAAGCTCATCATGTGTCTAGTAAGTATAACCCCAAATCAAAGATATATTAAGCAAGGAAGTGCCTTAAAAAAGAGGTACGAAACGGTCCCAAACTTGCTACGAGCTTGTTACAATTATTGAACATTTACGAGGTTGCTACGAAGCGTCGACGAGCTTATTACTAAAAAGTTACATCTCCGGTACGGGACGGCTACCGACAAAATGTTCATTAACTTGCTAGGAAGCAGTTACAGACATAATACGGTCGAACGGTTACGGGCTTGCTACGAAATATCTGTGAGCTTGCTACAAAAGGGTTACGAGCTTTTTTACGAAAAGGTTCCGAGTTTCCTACGAATGGGTTACGAGCTTGCTACGAATGGGTTACGAGCTTGCTACAAAAGTGCTGCTAGTTTCCATCGAAACGGTTACGAGACTGCTACGACAGTGTTACGAGCTTGCTACAAAACGAGTACAAGCTTGAAAACTGTTACGAGCTTGCTACAAAGTTTCATGAACTTGCTACAAAATGGTTACGGGCATGCTACGAAATACTTGTGAGTTTGCTACGACACGGTTCCGAGTTTTTTTACAAAAAGGTTCTGAGTTTCCTATGAAATGGTTACGAGTTTGCTACGAAATATTTGTGAACTTGCTACAATAGCGTTACGAGCTTTTTTGTACGAAAGGGTTCCGAGTTTCCTACGAAAGGGTTACGAGCTTGCTACGAAAGTGTTACGAGTTTGTTACGAGACTGCTACGAAAGTGTCACAGGATGGAAAACTGTTACGAGCTGCCTATGAAAGGATTATGAGCTTACCATGACACAGTTTCGATGATCTTATGAGACGTCTACGAGCTACGAAATTTTAATTAAATTGCTACAAAACGGTTACGGACTTGCTACGAAATGGTTACCAGTTTGCTACGAAATGGTTACGAATTATCTACAAACCAGTTGAGAGTTTGCTGCAAAACGATAGCAAGCTTCTTAAGAAACGACTTTGGCTAAGCGAATGCAAGCTGCCTAAGGTACACTATAAAGTTACTCTTTTTCAAAACTTTTCGTTTAAAATATAAGATAAAGCTAGTTATAGCTACAATATTTTGTAAAGTAAGTTAAAAAGGTATTTTGTTTTTCGTTTTGGTTTGCACCTACAAAATAATAGAATATTATGACAGCACACTAAGCTGCGTTCGATTTATTAGGGATAACCCGCATCCATTCATCAAATACAGTCGTTCGTCGTTCCATCATTCAGGTTCGTTGAAAGCGTTTTGTATTCATGTCAGCAGTAGTGTTTGTATCAAATAAACTAAAACAATTGGGTTCGCGGCTCATGTAATGAATAGACAGTTAATTGCATTGCGTTGAGTACATTTCGGGAATGTACTGTGTGTTAAGTAATTATTTCTACTAATTAGTAAACTACATCATTCATTTTCATGTTATGAGACATAGAGAATAGGATCAAGAGCTCGTGGTTAATTTCTAACGTAAAGGCGATCTTGTTTGTTTGGATTCAATGAGGCTCGACACCTCGGGGCCGAGGTAGTTGAGGCCTGTGGTTCACTCACGGTTGCGGCCCACTTATTTCCAAGCATAACTCTCGCAGAAGGAGGCGACCATTTCCCTCTCTCTCCAAACCAGGGCTGGGCACGAGACGTCACCGCCACTGATGGCTTCCATGAGGATACCGCAGTGCTCTGCCCAAGTGGTCTATCTCCATTGAGTCCTCAGCCGAAGGATACTGTGATGAGACCCCTAGTCTGATAGGCAGTCGCTCCATGTAAAATGCTGGTATTCAGCTACATCGAGTTTGACTGGACATCATACCCAACACACATGGAAAAGGGGGGTAGGTAGATTGACTGTAGGGGGGTTGGGGTTGTTCTATTCTCTACATAGTATAAATCGAAGTCACTTTCTGTGTCTGACTGTATCCTAGTAGTCTTTATCCACTAACCTCCTGAACCAGGTAACAGATTACGATGCGATTTTCAGTAATAAAAATAGCAATAGGTAATATAGAAAGGTTTGTGCGTATAATTTGCTCCCATACCAAGGTAATTCCACTAGTTTTAGGATAATAATACTAGTTACTAAGCTAAGAATTTTATAAGAAGCAGCTGTGTTATTATCCCAGGAATTCTACACAAGCAGTAAGAACATCATAAAAATATTATCAAAACTGAGAAAGTTAGTACAGAATATTTCAGAATAATTAAAAGTAGTAGTGAGTACTTTAAATTATTCTGAAGTACCGAATATTAGACAAGTTATTTTTGTTAAAATGTTTTATAGATTTTACTCGCACGCAGCTTTTTGGCGGCTTTTGGGGGTGGTGTTTACGGTAACCACCCAATGCCTCGATCTGGTAGGGGCCACGCGCAAAAACTCCAATGGAAAGAAGCTAATATTTTAAACTTTTTACTCGTATTTTATTCTAACTTAATTATTTATAGTAAAGTATGTATTAATAGTAGAATAAGTATCTAATATTTAAATTCGAAGACGCTAGATTTGTCTATTTTATCTTGAAATGTTCATTCATTCATTTATGTTGAATGAAATGATGTGGCACATTTACTAGACTATTGAAAAGCTGTAGATCCTACGAGCAGCACCTAAGTTTATGATCGTTTTCGTGATTATAATTGGTTTTTTAAAATCGAAATTCAAGCAGTAACTTTTTACGAGTATAATTTTTTTCATTTACATTCACATACTTTGCAAAAAAGATAAGAGCTTTGCAAAGATCAGCCTCCCGTGCGCACTTTAAAGAGTTACTGAAAAAGAATGTCTATTTACTTAGCTAGTTTTAATGAAGTACTGATCAGGTATTTGCGGACGGCATTAGGAGCCACAGGCGTCCGTGATGTTTGTACTCTCTTTAGCACTCAGCTGATATTTACCGTTATCTTACCCTACATCGCTGAGAAACTTTAAACTGTAATTTAAAAGCGTGTCCGTCCATGCAGTTTCTAGCACGTTCTTCTCCTTGAGATCTCGCTTTGAAACAATTTAGCTACACCTATTTTTTTGACTGACCAAAATTTTGATAATTCATAAGAGCCTTTAAATAGGCTTCTTGAAATAAATGTGTTTCTGTTCCTTTTTTTTAGTAACTGTTCTAAATTATTTTATGATAGTACTAGCGACCCAGTTTCAGGCTGTTACAGATCTTTGAAATTTAACTTTACTATAATATGCGTTCAATATTATGCATGTAAATCTTCCTCACGAATTACTAAGTTTTATTTGTGAAAACTGCATTTTTTTGCTGATTTTCATGCAGTTTTCACTGCATGAAAATCAAGTTTTCACGTTCAGTAGTTTTTGTGTTTATCGTTGTTGTTTTATAATATGTAAGGAAAAAGATAATTAGAAATTGCTGCGGTGCGTGACGCGGGGTCGATTCCCACACGAATCTAATATTTGTATCGCCTCTCTATCTACTTATAGATATATGTTCGTTTTGTTGTATTTATCCCATTTTCATATTGTGTTTTCACTGTTAATTTTTACTTTTGTAATCTACATTGGTAACGTCGTGGATTGAACATTTACATACCTACTCTGTATAATCCTCAATCATATCTTTAGTTATAAATAATCATAATCATCATTTCGTACAAGTTAAAAATTTTTTACGCTAGTAATGAAATTAATAGTTATTTTTCCCCCTACAAAAACAAATAAATAAAGAACTATCTTTCCCAACTTTTTAAACATATTTCCTGGCACCGTGCACTAAGTTTTCCTCATTGATTCACTTCAACGATGTGTTAGCGAGTTCTTAATCGAATGTGGCCGTACTGTTGGTTGTCACAGTTTAGTTTTAGTTAGATTGCGTTCCTACCTGAACTTTAATTACTTAGAAACGTTAGTCATCGGCCATTTGTCGCCATTTGTCGTCGCAATCTCGGCGCACCTCGCTTTTATGAGCCGTTTCGTGGACTTTGATTCGTTTAATCGCTCTACGTGATTGTCGGAATGGTCATGAATGTACATATAATTTAGTTTTTAATTACCTAAAAGTTTTTTTTTTAGGGTTCCGTACCTCACAAGGAAAAAATGGTCATTCGGCAAATGGTTGTTCGTCTGTCTGTCAGGGAACTTTATCTTGGGTACATGTGGAGGTATTGAGTTGAAATTAAAACCATATGTCCTGAACATATGGTTTTAATGCGGTCCCTTGAAGCAAATCAAACTTCTAAGTTAACGAAATAACGACTGTTTATGTTGCAAAAATCTATATTTCGACACCCTCAAGAGAATTAAAATTCATAGGGTATTTCCCATTGCCTAAAATCTGGCTTGAAACAGAGTCTCACAGCACAAGTATATATAGGTTTTCCTCCACCCATCGCAAGTATCATGCCAGTGTGGAACAGGATATGCGTCATCTCCTTTCCTGCCCAGCATGCCCACCTACCTGCACCTTCAACGACCTATGCGAGGCCAACGCCAGAGCTGTCCAGGTAGCTAAATATTGGTCGGACAAAATTTGAGTTCAATCGATACGACAAGAAGAAGAAGCACAAGTATAACAAGTAATCCGTAAACTGTCAATCTATACTAATATTATAATCTATACTAATACCTATTTTTGTATGTTTGTAATGAATAGGCTCAAAAAGTACTGGGCCGATTTAAAAAATTCTTTCACCAATAGAATGCTACGTTCTTCCAATTTGACATAGGCTACATTTCATTTTGAAAAAAATTAGGGATCCTTGGTAAAATTTGAACAATGTAACCGAAGGTGTAGAAAAATGACACTAAAAAAAGTGTTTTATATCCAAATTTCCAAAAATAAATAATTGTCTATTCCGTGCGAAGCCGGGACGGGCTGCTAGTTTGTAATAAAGCCACAAGTAAAACTTTTTTGGAATTTGCAAAAACCTTTGAGCATTGATTTAGGAATTGAACAGTTTTCATATGTAAGTTTGTACGAAACCCTTAGTGCGCGAGTTCGACTCGCACTTGTCCGGGTTTTTAGATATTGCCCGGGCTGCTATATGTATACTCAACGTACGCTGTGTGGGTGTTTCATCACATTAAGTTGTTTTTATGATTATGTCTCTTTGACTTTCTTTATTGAAAGGTATAGCGCAGGACATGTTTTTTAGAACATGTAATTATAATTAAGAACTTCGTCAAGTCTGTTTATTTAATTACTGAGACTAAATTGACACAGGCAAATGTCAAACTTACAATAATAATGACGCCAGTTCTTTTATGTTGTGACACGTGTGACAACCCACGTAATGCCATTTTAGTCTCAGAGATTAAAAAAACAGACTTTAGGTCTATTGTTTATTTTTAAAGATCGAATTATCGCATTTTTAAAAAATTAAATGGAACAAACTGTTGATTAGGTACATAGCTAGTTGTGAAACTGATTTACGCCAGATTTCTCACCAGTTTCGAAGATTTGAAATCTTCATGAAATTGTGAATTTCTTTGAATGCGTTTGATTAAATTCCCTTTGAATTTCAACAATTTGGTAGCCCAACAATACTTGTTATTATTCAAGAGAAATTTCTGAGCCTTTAACGTTTCTGCGTTTGCTGGTATTGTAAAAAAGTAATTATAACTTTGTTGACTTTAAAAGTTTTAGATTTAATTGTGTAATTTGTAATTGAAGCGTCAAAGTAAAAAAAATAATGTATTTATGAAAGATATTTGCGGGGGCCCGCGGCCAGTCATTACCCGCTGTTTGTGCTTCTTGTCACAGATAAGGACCTCGTCCTTTATGAAATTTATGCAGGATGCTGTGCAAACTTAGAGATTAATTATATTTATTTTGAATCTGAGAATTTGGAGCGGTTAGACAGTTGTTGCGTCGACCCCAAGTAATATAGGACAAGGGCAGGAAAATGATGAATCTAGATGTTTACAGACTTTGTAAAGAAACCATTGAAAACATTCATAATCTTTTTATTTATTTCATAATAATTTATACTCAAATTAACTTAAAGTTACATAATGCAATTAAAATTAAACATAATTTACAGGTACACTTTATTTCAGGTTTTTCTAAGGGTTGTTCAATAATACTGATATATTATTTAGATAAGGGTCTAAGCCTCTCCCTCCTTACAAATTTAAGTTTACTACAATTTATAATATCAGAGAAATGTACAATATCATATAAGTCTAATATAATTTATCTAAACTAGAGAGTTTAAGAAGAATGAGTAAGATACTACGAGGTAATACGTGTAGGTGGTGACCACTTAGTTCTGTGACGAAACTTACTACTTCTCAACAAGTTCTTTCTGAGATCATTAAAACTTTTTTTTTTTGAGAAAAATAAGAACTTTACTTTTAAAGATAAAGAGAAGGTCATTACTGTAACATTGAAAGAAATATTTTATTAGGCAATCACAGAGTTCCGAAGTTAAAGGTTCTAAGTGGACATAATGGTATTTAAATAGGACGGTAGCTAGATTCTGTTGTTTACAATAGATAGCGGGGAATCAGGGGGTAGCTGTCCTGAGACCTCTTGGAGCCGATGGGGAAGTGAGATAGGTCAATCTCGTCCATGGGGTAGTCGGGTCTGTACCTCTTCTTGTCGAAGCTCGAACTGAAACAAGAAGTTGGCATTAGAACAGTTGACACAGATCTAAGACAGGGCGGAACGCATTGGCCAACCAAAAATTACCAATTGGCAAATCGACGGCGAAGTGCCAATATCACCTAACTGACAAAGTCAAAAATTTACACAAACTGAAAAAAACGTTTCATTTCTTAATAAATTTAAAATCAATTAATATTATTTTTAATTTAGAATAATAATAATGTATGCTATATATATTATGCTGAATTCATACATTTTGTGATAGTGTACTAGGTAATTGGTAAGATAGAAGGTATTAATTTAGTGCTTATTCTTTGTATGTGATAATGGGTTAGCATTTAGAAAGTAATGGATTTAATAAAACGCAGATAAATTTTAATCAGAAACTTTAATTTGTGAATAAAAAGAAAATAAACAAAAACAACGTAATCAAGCAATTTTTTCGCTAACAAAAAATAATTGAACGAATGCAGCTGCAAATTGCCATTTAATGGCAATTTTCGGAAGCAGTTGTGTGCGTGATATTGAAACTGCCATATTACTTGTATAATGAACGCGTATAAGTAAATATTTGGCCCTATCTTTTTAAGACTGTCATAAGAATTTTAAGTTCAATTGGTTATTAAGTTCTAGATTACTTGAATTGCTTGAATGTTTTAGTATGCAATTGTTTAGTGTCTGCTGTGTTCGAGATCAGTGGTGTGTGATCGTAAGTACGGCGTGTACAAACGGTCGTTGACCCCTTACACAGGCGTATCAAGGTAGTTGGTTCCGTACAGGTGGTAGAACCGCTTGGTGGCGTAGGGGAAGGGCATGGAGGAGCGGTCGATCTCGTCGAAGTTCCTCTTCTTCACGAACGTGTCCAGGTCGGATCTGGGGAACATACAGACTGGTTAGATCATAGATTTTCAAAGGGTTTTTCGAGGGGACGGTATTGGGTCCAGAGGCTAAAAGGAAGGCGTTCAAGACCCAAGACAAAAATCACAACCCAGAACCAAAACCACAAGTAGTACCTATGATTACATAGAGAGAGAGAGAGAGAATTATTTTATAAATCGTGATTATTAATTAAGATAATAGACAGACATATAAAATTGGTGTAAGTAACTAAACACAAAAATTACAAAAACACACAAAAACACAAAAATAGAATGAACCTTCCAAGTTCTAAACTAAAAATACACTCCACAAGCACTTTAGTAATGTCAGTTAAAATATATAATAAATTACCAGATGAAATTAAAACAACTTCTTATCCAAAAATGCTATTATAATGTACATGAATATTTAAATGATAAATTTAATAAATTAATTAATAAATAATACCAAAAAAATGTAACAAACAATTTATAATAATAATAGATATATGTATAATTTAAATAAATATTTAATGTATAAATTCAATATATTACCAGTAAATTATATGTATGCATTCTAGTTATAAGCTTACCTACCTACACAAAGTGAAAGGGTAAGTAGTTTTTAAAATTGTAAACAAAAATTAATTTTAGCCCTCCTCTCATTTTTGTTATTTTTGTTATGCCCGACGGGGCCCACAATGCTCCAAAACTGTTAACATTCGTATAATCGTATGTACCTACCACCTAAGTTCACATTGTGGAATGCAAATAAACGTATTGAGTATTAAATATTAAGGAAAGGTGGTTGTAATTTTATTTTCGTATGAAGGCGGCAGTAGTTCACAAAAGGTTGGGAAACTATGGGTAAGATTGTTGAAGTTATGTGACACACGCGTTGTTGGAACAACCGCATCGCACTGTGCCGCACAAACGAGGCTTGCCGACATGAATATCAGTAATGAGGACGTTGGCGGTAAATGTTGGCGGTAAACCCGTGCAGTCGCCGCTGGCGTGACATGTTTCGAGAGCCTGCAGGCATAGTGTTCGAAACTTATTTGTCTTTCCAGCTCCATTTGAGTAGAAATGACATTTTTCTTATACCATCATTTACAGTTACTCTTTAGATTTCGTTTTCAAAAATAGTTATAGGCACTCGAAATTCTATACCGGTAGGATCACGGACCAGAAAAATAAGATGGACTTTCTATTAAAATACGTAGATAATAAATCTTTATAAAAGCTCCTATGTTTATAAGAAAGGGATGAATATTTAGGATTCGCAATCTAAGGAAATGGAAACGGAAGCTCGCTTAGGAAAGTATAAAAATATCGTTGTTATTTAGAAACCTTCTTGTATTCACGAACGTGTCCAGGCCGGATCTGGGGAACATACAGACTGGTTAGATCATAGATTTTCAAAGGGTTTTTTGAGGGGACGGTATTGGGTCCAGAGGCTAAAAGGAAGGCGTTCAAGACCCAAGACAAAAATCACGACCTAGAACCAAAACCACAAGTAGTACCTATGATTACATAGAGAGAGAGAGAGAGAATTATTCTATAAATCGTGATTATTAATTAAGATAATAGACAGACATATAAAATTGGTGTAAGTAACTAAATATTAAGGAAAGGTGGTTGTAATTTTATTTTCGTATGAAGGAGGCAGTAGTTCATAAAAGGTTGGGAAACTATGGGTAAGATTGTTGAAGTTATGTGACACACGCGTTGTTGGAACAACCGCATCGCACTGTGCCGCACAAACGAGGCTTGCCGACATGAATATCAGTAATGAGGACGTTGGCGGTAAATGTTGGCGGTAAACCCGTGCAGTCGCCGCTGGCGTGACATGTTTCGAGAGCCTTCAGGCATAGTGTTCGAAACTTATTTGTCTTTCCGGCTCCATTTGAGTAGAAATGACATTTTTCTTATACCATCATTTACAGTTACTCTTTAGATTTCGTTTTCAAAAATAGCTATAGGTACTCGAAATTCTATACCGGTAGGATCACGGACCAGAAAAATAAGATGGACTTTCTATTAAAATACGTAGATAATAAATCTTTATAAGAGCTCCTTTGTTTATAAGAAAGGGATGAATATTTAGGATTCGCAATCTAAGGAAATGGAAACGGAAGCTCGCTTAGGAAAGTATAAAAATATCGTTGTTATTTAGAAACCTTCTTCTTATCAAAATAATTATGTCGATTCTAATATTATTCAGGCAGCTCCAATTCTTTGCAAAAGAAATATATACCGAAGCAGACAGTACGTATACGAATTTAATTTCTAAAAATTCATAAAAGAGACATAAATAGTGTAAATTCAATTACAGCTAGATATTTAATTTTAACGTCAGTTAGTAAAGTTGTCCTCACAAATAATTTAATTAATATAATACTACACGACCAAGTTTATAGCCCGAAGCAAGGTACTGATAAATTCAGCTTAGATTTAGAAACTAGTTACCGAAGTACTGAACGTGTTATTATTTGAAAACGTAATTAAGTCCATTAAAGTCCTGAAGGCTGCTACTGAAACATTGCGACATTTAATAAAGTGTCAATGCAATTTCACCTCTATCGGTCAATTGAAAGTCCAACCCACATTTGATATAAATCGCCAATATTGAAGTGGGTTTGCCGTGACGCTTTCAAATATAATAAGATGTAATTTTTCTGGGACAAATATGGATATGACAGTTTTTTTATGAAATGTCATAATTATAATGAGTTATACTTAATTAACTTCTGCCAGCGCCAGACCAGACCAGAAACTTTGGATCCACATTGGACACCCTGAAACCGTGTGCAAAATTTCAAGTCCCTTATCCTAGAAGTTTAGGTTTTAACTTTGACATGTCAGTCAGTCAGTTTTTTATTTTAATTTATTTAGATAGATAAATCTGAAAACAAAATGATCACAATAACTTTATTTTTATATTTATACGAGAAAGTAGGTTTCTCCATACAAACTTTGGAACCCCTTCCTTATCCCCTAAGGGTGTGAATTTTGGAAGAGCATTTTGTATTCTTTGTATACCTACTTACATCTTAAAAGGAATCAGTGTGTATCTGTGCGTTGACGAGTTAGTAAGTGAGTCAGGACTTTTCCCTCATACAACAGAATTATTGAAATCTAATTACATTTGTCAAGAGTCCTGACCTCTTGATCAGATCTTGTCCTGAGACAAGATCTATCTTATAATCTTCGATGACATGTTCTTCATTGAACATGTCAGCCGTTTCTCACATATGATTCTGCTTGTTAGTTTCCTGTTACTGTCATTGATATACAATTAGGGTTTTGCGGAAAGAATACAAGGCAACAGGATATCGAACAAAATGCTGCTAATTCAAGGACAGGAAAAAATGAACACGTCTAATAATAACGTTTCTTTGTTAATGTACATGTTCTTTTGGGGCTGACACAACCTCTACATTTTTGTAAGTATCAGGAATCTCAAAGCGATCTCTGGCCATCGTATTGCCGGGATTGCAACGGGTAGCTCATTGCATCGTCCACTTTGCCCAGTAAGGAACGAATCCGATCAGTCGTCAACGGTGCGTCGTGTACCACACACGCCTCGAAAAGATACAAAAATGATACCCGCAGTCCGAGAACGCAAAGGAGCATAGGTATGGTTGTAGTCTGTAAATAGCCAACCTAGAGCGGGAGAAGACATTAGTAGAGAGAAAAAATGATTCCTAAGCACAAAAAAGACAGGTAAGGGTAGATAGGGATGCAACACGTATTTGCTTAGAAATAATAGAGATAGAAAAAAAAACAGTTCGTCTTACCGGTCAATCTCGTCGAAATTGCGCTTGGGGAGGTCATCTTTGTAATATCCGTTGATCTCGTTGGGGGCGGGCTTGTTGACGTCGTAATTTCTGCAACCAAACATGAGTGTCAGCTACATACAGTTCTCATCATGTGCTCTAAGTACGTTTACGAAATTACCGAATGGCAATAGCGTTTTCAGGCGCTATATACATGGTTATTCGTAAACAATAACAACCTTACAGGACTGTATTACTGACATAACAACAACTACTGTTCTATGACTTTTTACAAAACATAATACATTTACCAAAAGAAAACCTTCAAGATTTAGTTGTTAATAAAAAAAAAAGTTGCTGTTTATGATCATCATCATCTACCTAGCCTTTTTCCCAACTATATTGGGGTCGGCTTGCAGTCAAGCCGGATTTAGCTGAATACCAGTATTTTACGAGGAGCGGCTGCCTACGAGACCTCCACAACACAGTTGCTAATCCTAAGATGTTGCCAGTGTTTTACAATTTTACAAATAACCTTGTATAACTTTTTCCGCGTTGCCAATTCATCAAACATTGCGTTGGATCGCGTTGGATGAAACCACAAGCTTTTAAGTCATTATAACACTTACGTTGACTATTGATAGTGAAGAAGAGCCCTCTTAAGTCATCTGAATGAGTGCGTCTCATATCATGATAATATAAAGTTATTTGGTATATTTTAATCTTGTTTTCTGCATTTTTGTACATGTACAACTATCATAACTATTGTCTAGGTCAGCCTCCCTATGCCTCTGCATTAAAACTTAATATTAAAGTAAGCCCAAGTCATAAATATATTGCCAAAAGAGAAATAATTATGTTCTAAGTTTATTTCATTCAAGCTCGCTGCTTCTAATTATGTATTGTAATAGATTATTGAAGGGTAGAGGTAACCTCTATTTTTAATCCATATACCTACTAAGTTAGTTATGCAATAACCAGACCTCATTCATTTATCTAAAGCAGATAACGTAGGTAATATTTTTTTTCCAGCGCGCACCCCGCATAAAAGTATTCTTGCATCGCCATCGCGACGGGGTGTCCTAAGCTTACGCAGACAACCTATACCTAGCTACGTACACTCCTACGGAATAATTACGCAATTGAGTATTGAATCAGATAATATTTATTTTCAGGCGACACAAATACGCATCTCATAAAGTCCTAACATACATTTTCATAATTAGATGATGTAGCGTACAGATAACTGAAGTTCGGAGAATACCAATTAAATGATAATTAGGTTGAAATGTTATTTGAATAATTTACGTCGTTTTAGAATACACGTTATCTTTGTGCCTGTCTATACAATGATATTGTAATTTTTTGAGATAATGTGTCTTGTGTGTATTTTGTCCCAGATACCTATAGATTGGAAATTAAATTTCAGTTGTGTTTTTGGTTCTTATCCTACATTAATAATTATGAAGGAAAAAAAGAGATATTTTTCTGTAGGAATCTCTCGTCTGGGAAGCATGATTAGGTTTATCATGTATGAGGGAATCACGAAGATGCTTTGGCTGTTTTGTAGGAAAAGACTGATGGCAAAGAATTCTACAGTTTGGCTGTGCGTATTGTCTATTTATTTATTATTATTTATTTATTTAAACTTCTTGTACAGTAGGGGTACATAGGCGGACTTAATGCAACATGGCATTCTCTACTAGTCAAACCTTTCGGTTAAAAAGATAATACTGTGGTAGGTATGTAAACTAAATAAATACAATACTATTTAGTTGGTTGATTTTAGTTGGGACGAGACGCAAGACATAATAGTTTTTGAATTATTCCACTAAAAGTTTATACTATGGATATCTTTAAGCTTTAACCTATAACTGTTTTTTTAAGATATCGTATATGGAAACATAACTTTAATTTTAATATAATATTGGAACAGTCACAGTTAAAAAATGTTTTAAGTAAAATAAATGGTTTTAAGCAAAATAAATGGTTTTAAGCAAAATAAATGGTTAAAGAGTGTAAACTAACTTGGGTAAGTCAAATCGTCTGGAGATGAGGTAGGGTACATATCCGGAGTGACGGATCTCGCGCACTTCCCTCACCAGGTTCCCTCCGAGGCTGTCCAGCGTACGAGTCTTGTGGCCTAGGCGCATGTAATCAAACAATCAGTTACAGAACACATACTGGTGCATAGAAGATAATATGAATGTGTTAATAGTTCACAGTCTTACCTGATTGAAGCAGAAATAATGGTCTCAATGAGTTTCGGATTTTAATACTGAGATGGTCAATAGAATAATGAGATGAAAATGTTAAGAGCGATTTGTGAATTGTGGTGTTTAGTAATAGGAAATGAATGTGTAGAGTGGCTTCGGTTACTGAGAAGTTGTGTGAAAATGAGGAACATGTCAGTGAGAACAGCTCTAAGGAAATAAAGAAGGGTATAAGAAAAATGATGGACGTATTACATGATATGGGTTAAAACAGTTTGAATAATGAATACATAGACAGATATAACGCCTGTAGAGATGGAAAGTAATGATACACTAAAAACAAATAAATAAGAAGAAGGATGATGTAGAATACTGGGATACAAAAACACTATTTCCTAGGTTGCAAAGTATTTATTTGAAAACATCAACACCGAATGTTAAACAATGACAAAATTCAATAAATAAAATTTTCTTAGGGATATCACAATTTTATACGTTGTATGAGAAATTATTTCCAAGGGTAGAACGACTAGGATAGGGTTGAATGGTGATTTAAACGAAGTTGGAGCCTCCTATGGAGTCCAGTTCACGAACGAAGTTGCCGCCGCCGATGGAATCAAGGTTACGGACGAAGTTGCCTCCGCCCAAAGAATCCAGGTTCCTCTTGACTAGGTTCGGCCCGCCGAGCTGATCGAGGTTCTTCTTCACAAAGTTGCTACCTCCAATGGAGTCGAGGTTCCTCACAAAATTCCCTCCACCAATAGAGTCCAAGTTACGAACAAAGTTACCGCCGCCGAGTGAGTCAACAAATCTGGCGTATCTTTTTTCTCCTTCAGCGTCTCTGCCCACCAGTGTGGAGCCTCCGATTCCATTCAAGTTTCCGTTGAAAGCTCTTCCAGCAAGAGATGAGCCTCCAAGACCATGAGTGTTTCTACCTACCAGAGAGCTGCCTCCGAGGTTACCAAGGTTCCTGCCCAATAGAGAGCTTCCGCCGAGGCCGTTGGTGTTCCTGCCCAGTAGCGAGTTGCCACCGAGACCATTCAAGTTGCGGTCTTCATAATGTAAGAGGATTCGGAGGAAATCTTCAAGTTCTTCTTTTTGTTTATAATCTGTAACAATTTCAAGCAATCTCATCTATATGCAGAGGTGTATTAGGAAAAAGAGGAACATTTAAGTGCATTTAACATAAATTCGTACTCACCGCATATTGTGCAGAGACATATGCTCCCTGTGCTAAAGCTTCGTGAATCAATCTGGTGCAAGAACGTACTTTGTGATTGGTGCAGTTTCCATCACCTGTGATTGGTAGGTATTGGTGCACAAATAAGTTTATTCACAAACTAAGTGCATTTTTCGAAGTACAAGATAATTGTGGGTGATATTGTTAAATACGAAATGTGCAAAGATGTTTAGGTGCAGGTTTGTGAAACGTCTTTTGATCAGGGAGTAAATCCTTTGCTATCAAAGAAGACGTTGTACGTCACTAAATATATAAATAAATAGTGCTGGATTTTCACGAAGTGTTTTTTTGTGATAATGGTGCTCAATAAGTGTGAGATTTTTTTTAAGTGCGCTCATCCACAATCAGCATTTGGATTATTTCTTCTTATTTAGACTCAATTCGGTCTAAAATGTATGGAATTTAGAGTAACAACTTCTTAGAACATTAGGTACATGATGTTAATCCAATATTGATTGTGTTCCTTTCGAGTCCCGGTAGGTTAAGTTAGCTCTATTATGTGCCAGGTAAGGTATCCGTGAGAGCATTCTGTGTGCGTACAACTTGAATATTGAATAACTGTGGAACTTGGTTAGTTTTGCAGTAAGTGCGTAGGGCAGGGACTTACCGGCGGCGTCGTAGCGTTCGGCAGAGTTGTGGTCGTTACCTCCCACGTCTTGCTCCTGATGGGATAAACAATAACTTGTTAATTTATGAAACGGTGAAACATTAGTTGAGAGCAGAGGTGGCCCAATGGTAACGGTCCCGAGTTACAAGTTGTAGGTCGCGAGTTCAAATCCAGCCAGGCACATTACTTTGTGTAATTTATTTCATCACCAATGCTCTCAAACTGATAAAGGAAAACATATTGTGGTAACCGCGGTCCATCCTAGAACTAAAATTTCGAAGACATGTGACATCCACTAATCCGTACCTACTGGACCCGTGTGATGGATTACGTTCCGTAATCAGACTTATTATGGTCCCAGCAGTGGGAACATAATAAGGCGGATTATGCTACGCATAGCTAGCATACTACCTAAAACGTAAAGGTCACAGTTAGTGTCTGAAAAGCCAGTTAGAGGCAGTTTTTTTTTCAATTAATTTTAAACGCTATTAGAAGTCGTAGTAAAATGTTTTATTTAGAATCTGTCTTTGTAAGTCAAATAATAGTAAGTAATGAACTAGCTAAGTTGACTGACAAAGGACTAAGTGATTCTAAGAACAGTGAGAAAGCAGCCATCTTCATGATCAAGATGCAATTTGAATTGATGTAACAATCACAAAGTGCGCAGCTGGGTTATCTAGAGATCGCAGCTTCGCTAGAATACACAAAGAGCGTTCGTATGTTTATTTGTTCTACCTGACTCTCGGAAACAGACTTGTTAACACACAGCTGTTTACGTAAGTTAGGGGACCATGTTGGTCCGGTGTCGTTAACAGTTCCACCTCCGTTGTTATTGGCTGACGTCGTTGAAAGGGTCAAGGGTGTGTTATAATTATAACTCCAAGAATTAAAACTGCAATATTCATAGTCTAACAAAGTGTGTTTGTAAATAAATTAAAATCATTGAATTAGCTTCAGTATTATTTGCCAACAACTTCAATAGCTTGTGACAAGACGGGTAATTCCATGATGAGTATAGTCACCTTGGAATGGAAAAAAAGCACAACCTATTTCTATCCGCTGTCCATTATCTCTTTTGCGGAGAAAATAGAATTAGGCTCGCTCTCTCGCTAGTCAATTTGAATTTTCCCATTTATATATTTATACGCAGTATCAACTACAGACCGATTAGTATCTAATTGGAGGCTTACGAGTAAGTTCTTATTATATTTTCTCGTTACGAGCCAGCCAATCAGAATTTGTTCTGCCAATTAATATTCCGTCAGTGCTGTATTTATGGGACGCACAGAATTGCGTGGGGCGACGGAACGAAAAACTGTTAGCGAAATTCGTTCAACAATTCAGTGAAATTTTAAGTAATCTTTTATGAAATTGTGTGATTTTAAACGGGCCATTGGTCCGAGTAACTGCCTTTTAAGTAGTGGCTTTTAGTACCTAATTGAGGTCTCAGATATTATTCGGTATCTATTATTTATGTTCTTCTGAAATTCTGGAAGAATATCTAATTGGTAAGCGGTAATCTTTGTATATTTTATAAAACCAAGTCTTATTATTATTCGCGATAAACTTAAAAACTATTAAACTCTTCATGCGGTTACCACCATAATAGAGTGATTTAGCAACCCGCCTGTTTTGCTTGCGAGTTAAAAATCTTCGTTAATCTCGGTTCCCTTTCCTATAAAATGCAGGTATTAAAAAATTCTTAAAGATCTTAAAAAATTCTTCATGAATCACTCTGTCTATTTGTGAAAACTGTATCAAAATCCGATTAGTATTTTTTGAAGTTGTCGTATTTATACAGGCAGACAGACGTGATGTGGAAATTTGTTTTACAATTATAAATTAAATATGTTAAGATAAAAATAGATCACATACGTTACAAGTTAAACACGTATTTACATAATTTTACAGAACTCCTTTTCTATGTTTTAACAAACACAACGAGGGATAAAGTTGGTGTTGTTTTAATTAGGGAATAATCATAATTATTTGATGTAACAAGAGATGCTGTTTGGAACTCAGTAAGCCATGAACGACCGTAGGAGTTTGAAATGAAAGGGTAAATTCTTAACAATATCCAACCTTAAAACAAAGAGAAACAATTCTAACCGCGTCATTTAAAAAGAAAAAAGAATATGGAATAATATTTTTCTTTTGACGTCACTGTTTTAACAAGTACAAAACTGGAAAATATTAGGAAGGTATTCGATTTGTTTTTTTTTTCTATTCTGTCTATTATTAGTTTGGGCGTTTTCATCCACAAGGATACATTAACCTCATTGTACCTTGTTAACAGTATAAATACATTAAAAAAAAATTATCATGTTTTTTTAGGTGGGCGGAGCGGAATGTCGTGTGAAACATTTACTGACTAAATCATACCTACTATGAATTAAATATAACATTAAGGATCGGAGGTTACTACCAAACTACAAAGTTGTTTTGCTAGAAACGACTTGGGTATAATAATATCATCTGAATTAAACCAATATTATGTGTACATTGAAGTGGGTGACATGTTTGTGCATCTAGTTTTAAAGTTTTTTTTTTGTAATTTCTCTAGCATGTAACTGATCATTTATTTTATTTTATTGGAGACAAAAATCCAATAAAATAAAATAAATGATCTGACCTGCTCAAATAATACTTTCCTTCCAATTTTTCTCTCTCAGTCTTATTTGTAACAGGTATTGGATAAGACGGTGGTTTGAAAGCAGTGTCGCGCAATCCCCAGAGTATATTATTGAATCATTTATTGGTACACCGCAGACCAACCCTTATCTCTCTTTTATATGATTTTCGTCCACAGAGATTTTGTTTGGAAGTGATCGCCAATTGCGATTGGACTTTACTTTATAATAAGTATCATGTGGAGTTGAATTAACTTGTACATTTTTGTTAGTAAAACAAAAGTTGTAAATTCTATCTACTGTTAAGTAGTGTTGGATATAAGAAATAGTTAGGGCCTCGTTCACCATCTCCGAGTAGGCACTACTCACTGAATAAATTCAAAAATGTGACAGATTTTGTATGAAATTATCTGCCAAGTAAGATACTCGAAACTTAATCATAGGTGGTGAAATAGGCCCTTAGTGTACTTTGGCTTTCCATAGCTGTTACAAAATCTTCAAATATTCATTCTTAATTTAAGTTTACTTTATAATTAAGTCTCAACTTTCGAAGAGAAGAGAAAAATTCTTCTTGGCTTTCCAGAGCCGCGGGAACTCTTTAGAACAACCCCGCAGCCTTGGGCAGCTAATTTCTTACATCCTGTAATGGTTTTTGTTTGGATAATGCAACGTATTACAATACAAGTTGATAATGTGCCTCTTCAGCAAAGCGATTCTTTCTTTACTAATGCATTTCGAAACAAAGATTATATTTTAAAATCCAGCTTTTATTCAGTTATGGCAATGCTGGCATTTGCTACTGAATCGCCAAACTTAAGTGGCAGTGGGACGGGCACATTGCTCGTAAGACAGATGGTCGATGGGGTCTGAAGATTCTATAGTGGCGGCCATGTACCAGAAGACGCACCGTTGGAATGCCTCCCACAAGATGGACCGACGACCTGGCGAGGCGACGCTTGGTGGAGTCCTAAGTCCAGCAGTGGACGTCTTTCGGCTGAGATAAGGATGGTGATGATTATGTGGTGCCCTTACCTGATGAGGGTCAGCGCTGCAGCAGACCAGCAGCGCGGCGACGGCCACAGCCAGCGCTCCGCCAGCACCTCGCATCATGATAAAGACCTGGACAAACAAACTGTCTGTTTACACTTTCATCAACGAAACAATGAATGGATGGTGATAAAAACCGGTCCAGTGCAAGTTGGACTCACCCACGAAGCGTTTTGAACAGTAGTAAAAGACAGAAAAAAAAACACTTTTGTTTTATGCAAACCCTGCGAAAATATTTACGAGTATTTTATTCTGTATTTGTTGCAATAGCGGCAACAGAAATATCAAGACAGAGCTATCAAGGTTTCACGGTTCATGAGATGGTGACAGCCGCACTGAACGACAGCGGAGTCTGTACTACATCAGCCCTATCTAATTGGGTTACGGGCTATTTATTCAATTTAATGGACGTCGATTTTTAAACAATTTCGCGGCAATTTGAACGAAAGTGAGAAAATTTAAATGTCGACAACGTGGAATTTGATATTGGAAATTGAATTGTTATAATATTATTATAATATAATTGAATTGCAATATAGTCAAATTATTTACAGTAAAACGTATTTTCAGAACTGTAGATAATACTCAAGAAATATTCGTCATGTAAGTTTCCCTTGCTGAAACCGTGAAACGTTTTATGAACGACAGAATATCATATATATTACTTATTCATATTAAAATTCTAAACATTAATGAACTTATGTAAACAAATGCAATGGGAACGGGAATGTCACGACCACTGGTCATAACCAGATAATAAAACAATGCTCTGACGTCACAACATCATGAAATGCACGGGAATATTGCATTCAGTCATGATTAACTATGGAACGTAGAAATAAACGTGACGTTTGAATCCATTACGTTCCATTAGATTACACTCACGCAGTTCCTTCTGAACTTATTATTGTACAGTTTTTCTCTCTTTTTCCATCTACGTAAAATATAATTGAAGTATGCTCATAAATAAACTTAAATTACGTCCGTACGTACTTAATTCTTAATTGGAGCAGGAAAAGGTAGCGCATATTGTATGAAAATATATTCATTAATTAGAACATTGTTACAGGATATATTTTAAATATCTACTGTTGTTTTTGTAAAAAGAAAAATCAGAAAATAATAATGCCACAAAATGAGGCGAGATAAATAGTGCTGTGTACAACGTAATTATAAAGACATCAACGCACTGGCTCATCGACACTACATACTTTTTGATTACATACTTTCTTTTGATTATCCTGTTAGTACAAGAGGACCCTTTAACAGTAAAAAAGGCGAAAAGATGTCAGGTAATAACTTGTGTTTAATGGCCGATGTACAGAAAATTTACGCGTACATTAAAAACAAAGTTTTATTACCCACTAGGACCTCTATCTCCATTTTATGACAAATACGGGTCATGAAAAGAGTCAATCAATCATACGGTCCTTAATTTAATCTCTCTTGAGTTTTGCTCGAGTTTCCTCAGACCTGCTTTGTGGGAAAACGGTACACGTGCAACCAATCACCCATCGATTGAGTTGAACCAATTTTTAATCTAAAAATAGAATATTATACGAAGCATTCATTTACAAATAGCTGTCAGGGCGATTTATTTTTAGATACGTCTTATTATAATGAAGCGATATTGTAGTATCTTTTTGAAGTACCCTTTATAATCTGCCTACTGAAAATACTCATTGTAAACTTTTGAAATGAACGTACAAAATGGAATCGGTCTCGATTTTTTTCAAAATGTGTTAAACTTTTGAGATAGAGGTTCCGACACACAATGACATTTATTAATAAGGTTATAGAACCCTTTTAATTTTGATGGCTTTTCATTAAGCTCGTGTCAATTGTGGTCAATATCTTTGGAGTGACAGTGAAGACGGGAGATCTATCTATCCAGAATTTAGGAGCAAATATCGATTTAAAAGTCGTAAGTATTAGGTTTTAATATCTTTTCTAATCTTTACTATTTATATGTGGTATTTTAAAGTGTACTGTTTGAATACACAACATTTTATAAATCAAATGGTAAGATTAATATAAAATAGAATGAATCAACGTTATTTTAATAATGTTAAGTTTTTATTTTCGAATTAAATAAAAACTTAGTTTTGGATTGCCTAAATACGAAATAGATATAGACAGATATAAAAAATGTTTAAATAAATCAAATTGAATAAAGGACTTTGGCAGTAAACGTAAGGTAAAAAGAAATGAAAAGAATAAAATGTTCAAAACCTTAACACGATCTCTCATAAACTAAAATCAAACTACAAAGATCTGTGAAAACTCTTTGTTTTTCTATCTAATGCAAACTGCATATTAAATAGAAAAATATGGAATTTTCACACCGTCAATTCTTAAAGTATCGAAGTTTATACTGTGCTACTATTCTATGACTTGGTAAAAAGAGCAAGTGCTCGGGGCGGAGTAAAGTCGAACGAAAGATAACACCTGTTTGACTAGCTCAGTCACTAACGTTAGTGTTTAATAAGCTTTTAGCGGAAGTACTAGCACTTTCTATAAAGTGGAAAATTAAGACATCTATTAAGAGTTAAGAACTTGGTTATCGGATGTCTTTGTTAACGTTGAAGGGAAACATCGTGAGGAAATCAAGATTGAGGTATGTCTCAGAACCAAAAACGGTGAAGACAAATTGTGACATCCACCAATTCACTCTAGGCCCGCGGGGCGGATTAAGGCCCATTCACTCTTTTACAGAGGAGGTCTGAGTCCCAGTAGTGGGAACATTAGAAAACTAATTTTAATGTACATACAACTGGTATTACTATCGGATTTATCGGGCGAAGTTTATTTACCTTACAAGCATCTATTACATTGTATAATTGTCTTTTAAAGACAATGCTAGAATTTCAATTAATAAAATTTTGTTTTTAAGTCTTATTAAAACGTAGGGTAAGGATTATTTTATTTTTTTACATAATATAAACTAGTGCTTAAGTGCAATCCCGCCTGATAGTAAGCAGCGATGCAATCGTTGATGGTGAGGCGCACTAGTTTATTAAGAGCCCATTCTCTCTAGCCTTGAAGACACCTATATTATAATCAATTATTTACTTAACGATTCATGTACACAGAAAAAAAGAAGAAAGCAGGAAAATAAAATGGAAAGGTATAAGGTAACAAACAAACGGTCGAATGACAACCTCGGTCGTTTTGTTCCTAACTGTGAACTCTTAATTAATTACTTTTCAACAATAAAACAAGAGAAGACACATAAACTGAGATGCACTGACCATTATGAATAAAAATAAAATGGAACTATAGCCATCACACACCGGATATGAGGTCCATATTGAACCGGAAGTCAAGTGAAACGACGTAGAACGATACAGTAAAATATACTCGTAAATTGTGAATAAAATTGAACCTGCGTTCAACTGAGGTGTTTATATTTTCACAATAATAGGAAAACACAGTATATTGAATAAGTGATGGTATTACACTGTATAAAATTTTCTAAATAAGTTATAGTGACTTTAAAACTTTTTCTACAAATGAGAACTTTTTTTTTTAAAGTCAAACCATGGTGGAATGTATATTACGTTAGTTGTAAAATACGATAATCGTAAATACGTATATTATTTAGTTGTATTACGATTTTATAGTAAACTTTAAAACAAAAATTATACATAAGGACAAAAAAAAATTAGTAAAAAAATTACTGAAAATATTTTCAACAAAAATAAAAGTTGTAAATAATCCAAAAAAAAAAAATAAGTTAAAAAATAAAATAGTCGTACCTGAGTTCGAGTGGTGTAGGAGAGAGAAGCTCGTGGTGGTCGGTGGTTGTGTTGCGTTGTGCCGCTGAAGCCTCGCCGCCCGCTTATATACCCGTGCGTGAGCTAGGGCGGACCGGGCTGGGCGGGCGGGCGGTAGCGCCTCCTGCAATAACTGGCCACCTTTTTTTTTCTTCTACAAATTACTGTAAAGTCCTTGTATGCATTTTGCTGTTACACGTGTGATGGACAATCAGTAGTTTTATTTGTGGATAATGGTTGTTGATTTTATAATACATTTAATAATATTGGTAAACTTTTACTTTTATCAATAATATTATCTTGTTTGAATTTCATGTCTGTTTTGTTAACCTAGTTAGAGCTTAACTCTCAGTTTTATCTGAAATACACTATACACATATAACTTACATGAACCGTATTACTAGTTATGAATAAAAATATATCATTGTCTAAATATTTAACTGAAAAAAAGAATGAAAAATGAATGAATGTGGAATTATTCATTTTAGCATACGTATCTCCTTCTGAATGATTGAATTTACCATTAATTCGACTGAAATACAAACGAAATTCGACTCCAATTCCATACTTTTACATCTGTAGCTACATTAGAAGTAAGGTTTTTGAAATAGAGTGTAATTTCTTACATTACTTACGTACCTGTTTAACAATTCCATTCAATTAAAAAGTTGTGGGTAATCAAAATGACTTCAACGTTCTTCGTCCACACATTACGCAGAAATCCTGGAAAGTTGTATATTTCTGTTAGCAGTTCTCACAAGTGAAAACTTCTATATTAGGTAGCTCAGTACCTACCCAAGCTACGTTAGCATTGTGTAGAAGTCTACACTCTCCTACGTTGGTCAAGCCCCTAGGGTACCGACACATTTGGTGCAGTTTTAAAAGGAAATAGCGAATTTCGTATTCTGAGAAACGTTACCATGAAACATATATGGCAAAACCTGTTTATTAAAATATGAGAATTAAATTGTATATGAGATTATTTATTTATTTAAATATGGGAATTAAATAAATTATGGGATTACCTATTTATTAAAATATGGGAATTTAATCGAATATGGGATTACCTGTTTATTAAAATATTATGAGAATTGAATGGGTATATTAACGTTTGAATCCCCGACCGGTCCTATGAGACCGCGCTGTTATTGTTTTACTATTGTGTCTCGTTTCGCGGGTATCTGAGTAATTAAAAATACAATTAAAGTAAGAGTATTTATGGCATATTTGTTTGCATTCTTGTTCAAATGGGCTTTTGATTGGGGTATACTGGGTTCGATTCTCATTCTCATCAAAGTTTTGGTGATTCGATTTAATCGTTATTACTCGCTGTTTATCGCTAACACGTACCTAACAATGAAAATGTGCGAGACTGTATAGACCTTATATTATTTTAAGGTACTTTTAAAAGTTGGTATTTTCGTAGACTAATTTTAATTCGACCAATTCATTTTCTCTTAGATGTTATATAAATAAGACTATCATTATGGATGAGTAACAGTCATATTGATATTCATATTCCTTATTGTAAACTTTTATAAAACAATAAAAAAATAGGACAGCTGTATGTACACGGGTGAGCTCAATCATATTAGTTATCTAGGATTTTTATACTATACTAGCTGTCCCCTGCAGTTTCACCCGCATTTTTCGTTTCTGCTCCGCCCCCGTGGGCCGTAGCGTGATGGTATATAGCCTATAGCATTCCTCGATAAATGGACTATCTAACACTGAAAGAATTTTTCAAATCGGACCAGTAGTTCCAGAGATTACCCCCTACATACAAACTTACAAATTTTACCTCTTTATAATATTAGTATAGACTAGCTGTTGCCCGCGACTTCGTCCGCGTTAAGTTCGTAAAACTGCACAAAAGTTACTTATAACTAATCCTATACTTCCGAAAACATCTGATTAATTAATTTTACATAAAACTGTTTAAGTTAAAACTCCAATTAGTACTTTTTTTAGTTGGGAAATCATCTAATGACTTTCGCTCTTCTGTGAAGCGGAAGTGCGTGTCAGATTATTACTGGCTAAGACTCACTTCTATATTCCTTCCTTGCCTTACGTTCCAGGGTCTCCCTTTCAGAAGCGAAACCATAGCCCCAGTAGGTTTCTTGTTTAGGTTTTATAATTCAGATTATGGTAAACATCAGAATGACTTCTCCTGCTGTTAAATGGAGCGGGAGGGCATGTCAGACTTTTACTGACAAAACGCCACCCCCGTTCCTGTGTTGCCTTCAATTTTGGGACACCGAGCTTATCTTTCGGAAAACCGATCCACGTCCAGAGGCTTCGGCCCTGCCACGGGCCCCTACAGTTTGCTGATATCTCCTTGAGGCGCTCGTGGAACAGTTAACGACTTGACTCGGTCCGGGTTACTACCGGACTGCTGGACGGCAAGCTACCCAGTGTTCGCCGTCCGCAAGCTTGCACCTACGGTGGTCGGAAATCGTTCTCGTGATCCTGACGGCGGCGGGGGCGTGAGGGTCGTTCCCTTTCGCGCTCACGGTCGGCCGCCTCCTTGGCTAGCATTACTGCTTCGCAGAAGAAGGCAACCGCCATACCTCTACCAGGTGCTCCACCGTGTCCTACGGGCGGTCCAGACAGTGCGCCCAAGTCTGGCTGGGGCGCCCTTTTCCCCTGAATCCGATGCAGGAGCCTCCCGAACTTACCGTGTCTGGTGAGGACCTACGGCATACGGAACGTGAGGATCTCTTTCCAACCACTCCTCTAAGAGGAAACTTACCGCCGCAATGACGGCGTGCCCAGGTTTCTTGTTTTGGTGGAAAATCATCAGAATGACTTCTCAGAAGGTGAGTCAGATTTTACTGACTAAACCTTACCTCGTTACTTCTTTGCCTTTGTTCCCCTGGAACAAAGGCAAAGAAGTAACGCCCCCGCTCTTCGTCCATGATAGCGTGATGATTTTCATTTCAGTAGATAAATTGGCAGCTAAATGAACTAATGTAACATTGTAGTATGTGAATTTCGTGGACGCTTGGATTTTATAACGTGTTTTGATTAGTTTTTACAAAATATTTGGGAAAAATGAAATAGGAATGTTGATTTTCTTATGAAAAAATGGTAAAAGTATTTTTTTTCCAAAAACAATAAGATAAAACATTGACAGAAACATAAATTGTAGGTGGGATTCGAACTCGGGGCAACTCGTTCAAAACCGACAAAATGCAATATTGCTCACCCCCCATAGCAAATAGCGTGATAAAATATAGCCTATATCATTAAGGGTCCTATAAGGATTATGTATGCAAAATTTGAACATGATCGGTTCAGTGGTTTTTGCGCCAATTAATGCTAACAATGTACAATTTTACTGTTTTATTATATGTATAGAAGATTTTTTTATTATTTTCTTAATTGAACACCGCATCAAAAGAAATACAGGAAAAACATGTATAAAAATAAGTGTACAATAGGCGGTCTTATTGCACAGGGCAATTTCTTACAGATATAACCTTTTAATAGAGATAACCTTTGGATGGACTGAAGGAAAGGAAATAGACTATTTTCCTTGTAACTTCTTTTGAAAATCAACCATTAATTTTGTTTTTCAACTGAGTGACTAATTAACCTAGATTTAGTTAGAAACAAACATATTTTGTTTGTTAGAGAAATATTATTATGTAATATACGTATTAGTGGTGTCATGTGGATACCTATTACGCATTTCTGGGTTATTCCAATTTTCAGTTCAACAATTAATTTACCATTTTCCGGATCTTTGCTTATCCTTGTTAATATATGTAGTTAATTGGTTATTTAGCCGAAGGAATATTGTGTAAATAAATAGAGAAGTTAAGAATACTTACACGTGTCGTTTATTAAGGTTACGAGTGAATACATCATATTAGTAAAATATATTGATGAAAGAGGACGACGACGACGAATCTATAGAAACAGCTAGTACTAAGAAATAATTAATATTTCAAAATATTTATTATGTTTAGCACACAGTTATGATAGCAGTCCATACTGTGTTAGTACATAGGTGAAAATGTACAACTCATCATCATCTACCTAGCTTTTTCCCAACTATATTGGGGTTGGCTTCCAGTCAAGTCGGATTTAGCTATTTAAATATAAATACCAGTATTTTATGACGACCAGACCTCCACAACCCATTAACTGGTGTAACACGGTACTTCATGGCAAGACTGGAGTCAGATTTTACTGGTTTCTGAATACTTATAACAATGTTAGAAAAAAAAAGGCTCTTAATAAGGTATTTTACCTCCTACCAATAGACCCCTGAACGCATAGTTATACTAGACGCCTAGAGCTATGTTGGCTTTTGTAGTGTAATTGCTCCACAGGTTGCACGTTCGGCCATAGATTTTTAGCAATGGTGGCCCAGTGATAACGGCCTGGACTTACGAGTTGTAAGTGGCGACCAGGCGCATTACTTTGTGTAATTTATTTTATCCACACTGCGCTTAAAACGGTGAACCAAAAATTTGAAGACATGTGACATCCACGAACTGGTCCGGCTTGCTGGATTTCAGCCCATTCCCTCTCCTAGAGAGGAGGCCTGAGTCCCAGCAGTGGGAACAGTATAAGGCTGATGCTATGCAATGGTATGCTAATACCTTTTAAGCAGTACTTTTCACCGACTATGCCCTGCGCTCCCTATCCATGTCTATATAACCGTAAATAATAACTACATACATAGTAGGTATAAACAAAGTCGCTTTTTCTGTCCCTATGTATGCTTAAATCTTTAAAACTACGCAACTGATTTTGATGCGGTTTTTTTAATAGATAGAGTGATTCAAGATGAAGGTTTATTATGTATAATACATGCATCATATAGTAGAGAAACACTAATTATTTTGCACCCGTACGAAGCCGGGGCGGGTCGCTAGTCGTAAATAAAAATTGTAGATGTTAAGCTCCGTTGGTATTGTTGCATGACGTTATACCTACCCGTGTAAAATTAGTTACCTAGAAGGGACGTAGCAAGTCCACACTCCTGAACATAGATGTGCTTTATCTTTTGTGCTTGTATTTTTAAAGATTTGATTTTCTGGAAGAAATCGCAGGATGCAATAAGGCCGCTCATTGTATGTTTTATTATGTTAGTGTACAATAAAGCATGTTTAATCTAAGTAGGTTTTTCAATACAAGCTCTGGAATCCCGTTTCGGATGAAACGGAGAAGGGGATCCTTAGGCGGTGAATTTTGTATCATCGTCTCTTAGTGCTCGCTCACATAATAAAAGGAAACCTTGTTCGTAATTTCACGCTCCTAATCCCAGTACTTTCAAATACAACAACTAAAAATGTAAAAAAAAAATTGACATGTAAAAGTGTTTGTAAAAACCTAGTTGTAGAATAAATATTATTTATCATAGCGGCTGTGCGTTGATGTTTGATGAAATAGATAAATACATAATTTAAAAAATGTGTCCAATATTTTTTGATAATTCTAACGGACTTCATTCCTACCTAACGGTCGTCTAACTTGGTAACTAAGTAATTCATTACTACAAGAGAGACGAAATTTAGTCTATGAATTGTAGGTCTACTCACACATTTACTGAATAACCTAGTAGCAAGTTAAAAGTTTACTCTAATTTCGAGGTTTCGGACTTTCTAGTTTATCTTTCTAAGAGGCAGGAAGCTCCTATACCAATATGTGAACTATTCGCTTTCATCAGTTACGTGGCCCATAAACTACAAGTCTTATCTTCAGTTTGAACCATTAGTTCAGTAATGTAGGTGGTAAGGTAAGTTCTCAATGTCATAAGAAACATCTATCATGTTATTTCATTTTATATTTGAATATATATTTCGAGATAATTTGAATCTATCACAATTAAGTTGAAGGTACAATTCGAGACTAGACTAGTTTTTAGTAATATTACATTTCAGGTTTATTATTAAAAGAACTTTTATTTTTAAATAGGTAGTCCTAAATTAAGAATTTCAATGGAATATAAACTTTGTCTTGTACAACATAAAGTTTGTTTGCTTTACATAATTATTTCGAATTCCGAATTCAAATTTAGAAGTTTTAAGGAAATGTTTACTCGCCGTTTCATTGTTACCGGCCTGTCACATCATATTGCAACGAAAAGGACTCACATCTTCCAGAATTTCTGTCCACAGTCACTGAAGACTAATTTTTATTTATGTTACTCATTTCGACCCGCCATTTCTTATTTATTGTGCTTACTTTCTCGACCATATACAAATTGGTTGAGTTCCAAGTATTACGTATTTGGGGATAGTAGCTGTCAATGTTTTTAAATTATTCAGTAGGTATTAGGTAAGTTTAGGAAAGGTAGCCAAACTTGCCTTTCACATGAAAACTTCTTACAAGATATTATTGTTTATCAATTTTTTAGGGTGAGAAATTATGAAAAACTTTTGCCACTTTGAGTAAAGCGAGGGGAGTGCCAGACTTTTACTGACTAATTTCTGAGATATCGTTTTCAATAGTTATATTTTTACTAAAGTCAGTAAGATAAAGGATCTGAGCAATATTTGACTTTTTAGGTTCACCAACAGTTGTTACAGATATAGCATAGGTACTAACAGGAACATATTATATGGAATTTTGTCTTATATCTAACTGCACAACTAATTACCCAATTAACCAATGGCATGCAAAAAAAAACATACAGACGAATATATGTATTTATTACAACCTCCTCCTTTTTGAATAAAAAAATGTTTAAATTAAAAATGCTCTTTGTAATCTACAATTTATGCCTATTTCATATAATATAAATTATTTTATGCCTATTACATATAATATAAATTATTATATGTACTAATACTAAAAATTTAAACCAAAAACTTAACTTTGTAATTATAGATTTAATTTTAGAATAGTTACAAAGCCATGAAAAATCTATATATATAAAAGAAAGTCGTGTTAGTTACTTCACTTATAACTCAAGAACGGCTGAACCGATCTAGCTGAAAATTGTCAGGGAGGTAGTTTAGAGCCAGGAGAAGGACATAGGATACTTTTTATCCCGAAAAAATCGAAAAAAAAAAATTTCCCGTTCGACAGCATTCCCGTGTGACTTGACATGAAACGTTAGTCACTATAAAACGTGGTATAACAAAAAAGAATCAGACTTGGAATAACAAAACGCAAATGACAGCTATGTAATTGACATATAATGACTGCTATGTAATGACGTATGGATGACAATTTGATATTTGTAAAAAATCTATATAAATAAAAATGAATTGATGTTCGTTAGTCTGATTAAAACTCGAGAACGGCTGAACGGATTTATCTTATCTTGGTCTTGAAATTTTTGAGGTCTAGGGAAGGTTTCAAAGGTGAGAAGAATTCGAAAAAAAAACTTATGCAAAACTTTAGGTCTTCTATTTATCGATTAGTGTACGGTGGGTAGGGTAGTGTAGGGTAGTGTAGGGTAGGTAAGGTAGTGTAGGGTAGTGTAGGGTAGTGTAGGGTAGTGTAGGGTAGTGTAGGGTAGTGTAAGGTAGTGTAGGGTAGTGTAGGGTAGTGTAGTGTAGGGTAGTGTAGGGTAGTGTAGGGTTGTGTAGAGTAGTGTAGTAGGGTAGTAAAAGGTAGGTAGGGTAGTGTAGGGTAGGTAGTGCAGGGTAGTGTAGGGAAGGTAGGGTAGGGTAGGTAGGATAGGTAGGGTAGGTAGTGTAGGGAAGGTAGGGTAGGGTAAGTAGGATAGGTAGGGTAATCATTTGACGGGAGCGAAGCCGCGGGCAAAAGCTAGTAATTTAATAAAAAAGAATTGTCTATGACGATTTAGTCCGTTCTAAACGGAAACAATTCGTTTAGGGCCTGTTTTTTGTTTGAAAAAGGAATATTTATTCAGTTTTCAATGTGGGATCACATTAGGCAGGCAGGTAACGCGTCTGAAAGTGCCTGAAGTTAAAGTTCAAAGAGAAATTGAATTTGCTGGCGTGTGAAACATTTTTGCTGAGGGTAAGTTTACGGAACTATTGGCGACGGTTCTACACTGTTATCTACGAGTTTTTCTAGCTTCTGAACCCTACACCTGTTGTCTACCTATTTAGTTATTCGAGAGTTTATCTACCAAATTACATTTACATTTTCTTGTGTTTGGTAGGTATTATAAGGACTTACAAACCTTATTTGAGAAAAACTGCAGGCTGGTTTAGAAGAGTTGTTAGTTCAAATATTCTGAATGATATTATTTTTAGTTAGAGATCACAGACGGGCTTCATTCGAAAAGTGCATTAAATAAAATATGTTATAGTAATTAACCTATCAATACCCGCGAAACGAGACACAATAGTAAGACAATAACATCGCGGTCCTATGAGACCGGTCGGGGATTCATGAATTAATATTAATTCGGCCCGCATCCGTGTAACTAGATAGATAAACGTTCGATTGAATACCGAAGCCCTATCGTTTCAGTTACGCCTCCCACAGTATGAACAACTAGCTTCTGCACCTTCTCACCGGCTTCGGCCGCGTGAAAGTAGAAAGCTATTCTAAGAGAATATACTCTCAAGATCCTATGTGCCAAGACATGGTGTACCAAGTTTCATCAAAATCTGTCCAGTTGTTGGAGCAACAAGGAGTAATAAACATACACTCGTACAAATTATCACATTTAAATAATAATAAGTTTATTTATTTTTAGAAAACATTATATCTGAATATAAATTATATTATTATTACATCAAATTCAATTTAAAGTCACTTTTGAAATTTCGAAAGGATATTCGAAAATAGGTCCCATGGTGATGTAGTTGGTGTGGGTGGACTTTTATTTTTCAGTAGAAAATCATTAAATGACACCTCCCGCACTGGCTGGAGCTAGAGGGGAAAGTTCTAGACTTAGTCAGACTAAAACCCACCTATACCCAATTACAGGAGCACCTGTCCTCCGCAGACACCCTTAAAGCGTAAAGTTATTGCCATGTCAAGTAGTTGGTGCTAGGTATATGAAGCACCTAACACCGTGTATAAACTTTGACCAATGTTTCCGTAGTACACACTTTGGAGTTAATTAATCGAGAGTTTGCTTAACCTGTGAGCGGCGTTTACGTAGTGTAGTTGCTCTATCTATATAGACTATTTGTAAGGCCTACTTGCACCACAAATAACAGTGTAATGCAATTTGGTTGAGTTCCTAATAATCATCATCTTCCTGGCCTTAGCCCGTTTTATTTGGGTTTGGGGTCGGCACAACACGCTTTTTTCTTCCATTCTGTCCTGTCACTCGTCACGTCATCTCGTCACTAACTCCCTTTTCTTCCATATTACTTCTCAGACAATACATGCATCTTTTCTTCAGTCTCCCTCTCCTTTTCCATCCATCCACATGTAAACTCGTAACTCTTTTAGTAACAGGCGTTTCATCCCTCCTCTTCACATGGCCATACTAATAAGACAAACGATTCCCTTTCAACTTGAGTTTTGAGTTTCAAATAATATATCTGAAAAATCTATAATCGCTTAAAGTATGTAGATGTCCCAGAAACTGAATGATTTTTATCGTTGTAACATGAATTAAATATGAAAAAGGGTACGTTACATGTCCCCTTATTGTTAGTTTTAATTAGCTAAGAGTTTTTTTGTGTTTCTTCATTATATATATCATTATAGTTACTTACTGAAATGTTTTTAAATATGTAGTGATCGTTAAATAAAGCATCATGAAGATAATTTCATTTTCAAGAATCAGCAGGACCTTATCTTTAGTAACATAATACAATACTTAAACGCTCTAATCTCTAGAAATACCAGTCGGATTGCAAACAATATTTCTGTATGGAATAACTAGGTTCATGACGTACGTATAGGCTATGTAACATCACGCTATGATCTATAAAAGTGGAGCAGTAACCAAAGACGCGGATGAACGAGGTGACGGCTATATAATTGTTTCATCCCCATAGTTCCCCTATGGGAATGGAACGATTATACAACTCCGACTATTAAAAAATCCTTACTTATTCTTTGTAAACTACATAAAGGGAACTTCAACACAAAATTACAGCGTTCTAGGTCAAAGGGTTTGGCCTGAGCGTTGAAGATTCAGTGACTGAGTCAGGACTACGAGTACTTATGCCTTTTCACTACATAGTATAAAACAAAGTCGCTTTCTCTGTCCCTATATCCCTATGTATACTTAAATCTTTAAAACTACGCAACGGATTTTAATGCGGTTTTTTAAATAGATAGATTGATTCAAGAGGAAGGTTTATATGTATAATTTAGTAGGGAAACACTGATAATTTTGCACCCGTGCAAAGCTGGTGCGGGTCGCTAGTATAATATAAAAGAAGATGTGGTGGTTAGTGACTTTATAACTCCTGTCAAAATCTGATTTGACTTATTTTTTTAATTTGTGGAATGCTGTTGTATTAGGCTCCCATAGGTACTTACCTACCCGGGTACTTCATTAATACCAAGGATGACTTTGACTTTTAAAAATCGAATTAACTTAGTTATTCAGAAGTTTTAATGATTTTTATTTGTGAAGAGTTCGATTTGATCCGAAAGTTTGGGAAAAAATTAATTGTTTTTAGAATTTTTTACGAACGAAGATTTGATGGTTCCTAAAGCGCTACGAATGGAGTTGATTATATGTACTAGTTATTGCTCGCTGAATGTAAGCATTTCGTCTTACCGCTGCACCGTTTATACCGCGTACATCGGACAAGTACTGATACACACATCAAAAGTGTCTAGGGATCAACATATATTTTTGCAATAACTTTTCTCCTGATTGATATTAATTAAAATTTTCTTTAAGGATTCATCAAATAAAGTGTTTTCGTTTGTCACAGTAACGATAAACCAAGTCACCTTTGCATTAATAAAGAAATTTGCCATTTTCCTAATAAAGGGATTTTTGACATTTGAACCACTAACATTAAAGTTCGAAAAAAAGACTGAAATAACAGTTTTCTTTAAAATTTTATTGGGTAACTTAAACAATTAATAATTTAATCCGTGTTTCTACCGCGAACACTAACAACACAAGAACATCGGTTTGGCATACTCAAAATGAGTTCATCCAAATCACGCTGTGGAATGGCCGCCCATGTTCGTTGCAACAACAAAAAAAGGTCTTCTTGCGACTGGATACCCTCCATATTCGGCAGAGCTCTTCTCTGTAGCATATCCCATGCATGCTCAATCGGGTTCAAGTCTGGCGACTCAGCAGGCCAGGGCAGGACATTGATGTTAGCTGCGGCGAGAGTCTGTCTTACAACTCTTGCGGTGTGCGGTCGTGCATTATCATGCATTAACTGAAATAAGGGACCGATTTGCACTTGTAGAGGAACGATGACGTCTGATACAATCGTCTCAGCATAAATTTGAGCGTTGAGGTTGCCTCTGATCCAAATAGTTGATTTCCAGTCCAGTTCTTCCGCCGATCCAAATACCCGCCCATACCATGATGGTTCCACCACTATAAGGATGGACTTCCTGGCAGAATTTTAATCGCTGTTGGCGTCCAGGGGTTCTCCAGTGTCGTATTCTTGTATCCGGTCTCATACCAAAACGAGACTCATCAGAAAAGCACACGAAACGCCATTGTTCTTCTGCCCAATTTCTGTGTTCAAGAGCCCATTGATATCGAATCCTACGATTGTGCATTGCTATAGGTGGTACCCGTAGCGGTCTTCGGGAATGAAGGTTCACTTCATGCAAGCGGTTTCTGACTGTTTGGTCACTAATTAAGTTCCCTGAAGAGTGATGAAGCCTCACGGCTAACATCATGGCGGTTATTGTTGGAGCTCTTCGAGTTAAGATTTGAATGTATCGGTCTTGTCTCCGTGTGGTGCAGCGATACCGTCCTCCATGGCGCTCAGCCACGGTACCAGTGCTTCGGTAACGTGTCCAAAGTCGACTGATAACACTCTGACTTGTATTCAGAGCTAAAGCCACAGTACGTTGCCGGGAACCAGCTTCTATCATTCCCACGGCTCTGAGCATTTCTTCCCTGCTTAAATGACGTCGCCGCTCCATAATAACGTTGGTTTTAATCAGTAGTAGGGAAACAGTAGCACTAATAATGTCTTCAATCCGTTGTATGTTTTTATAGGGAAAATATTGACAGCTGATTTTCATCTTTTACTCGAATTTGATTCACAGTTCCTGATTCAAATTATGAAATGCACCAAAAAGGATCCATATAAATTTATAAAATCATAAATTTATTACAAAGCCACATCTCAATCTCAAGAAATCCGCATAAAAATGCTTGATCCCTAGACACTTTTGATGTGTGTACCTACTTTTGCTGCTGCGGTGTTCCTGTTTGAATGAAGCAAGCAGGTAAATAGAATGGAGGTAAGCAGACCGACGAGGATGGCTTCACTAAGGTAGAGAAGAAGAAGAGGAAGAATCCTCCTAGTTAGAACCAGTGCGGCACCGCGCTGGCAGGACCCAACATGCTGCTGCGTCCAGCTATACCCACGACGCTGCTGTATGTTTCGAGACTACATCATTCCACGAAGGTTGAGGAGATCGTGGAATATGTACGAGTGAAGACGAACTTTGAGAGGAACGAACTTTGGATTTTGAGAGTGGTGCAGTTGGAGTCGCGCCATAACACTAATTTTAAGTCGTTTTTGGTGCGAGTGCCGACTTATCATTTAGAAACCTTCCTTAAAGGAGAGTTTTGGCCGAAGGGTGTCATGTCATGTATCGACGATTTCGTGGTACTATACCGACCTCGCAGCGAAACACGACGCCGTCACTTCGTGTGCAATAGTGATAATTTTTGTCAATAGTTTATTTTATATGTATGTGTAGTTTATTATTTTTGTAAGATTATTTGTGTATTTTTTTGTATGGGACCTTAGATACCTGACAATAAAGGATGTTATTATTATTTATTATTATAATTTAGATGTCTTCAAGGCTAGAGTGATTATGCTCTTAATAAACTAGTGCGCTTCACCATCAACGATTCTGCTTATCATTACTGCTTAGCATCAGGTGGCATACCAACCTAATTAAAAAAAAGTTCTTCAGACAAGCATTTTTATACGAACAACTTCATCTTAGAACATGAATGAATAGATTGAGTTGATGATACGAGTGGTAAAGTCAGGAAATTTGATATCAGTATGGCTATGGGTAGCACTTTACCTAAATGTCCGAAAAGGTTTCTACATGTGAAGTATATCACATCTAGCGATTCAGTTGGAACCGGTCGAACTACTCATGGTTATGGGGATACCCCCATAACCATGAGTGGTTAGACTACTCTGGAAGGCGATCCCTGCAAAGGTTACGAGAAGGTTAGGCAGAATGGACTGGAACATATGGATTGGACTGATGACGATCCTAGGTTCAAGGCTGCCAATATTATAATTAATGGAGGATTCATTAATTTGGTTACTATTGTCGCATTGACCTAAAAAAACATAATATGTACCATGGGTGGCCATATTATTAGGGACAGTACCTAGATATCTTATATTATTATCAACTTTAATTGCATTTTGCAGGTAAATGGTTGGTTGTAGGTTCGGCAAATATTTTTTATTTGTATACTTCATTAATTGAGATAACAAAACATCAAATTTGACGTCAAAATTATTTATATATTTTTGAAAAAAAAAGATACGTTATAAGATGGATGAATATTACTAGTATGTTGTGACAGCATCCATTTATCGTGGTATGCTCTCTATGCAAGTTCTGGCTTTCTGTAGCAGGTTTCTGGTATAATGGCCACTTTTTAATAAGGGCTACAATCAGCTGGTGTTATTTTTTTCACCGGCAAGAGGATCCAAATATTCACCAAATGTTGAAAAAAGTCAACGAAGTTAAAAAATATCACTTAAAAAAAATGGCGTGATCTCACAATGTTGCTTTATATCAAAAATAATAATACTGATGCCAGTAATAATACCAAATAAAAAAATCTTATATAAATCCGTTGGTTAGCTTAAAAAGTGAGATTTATAACTTTGTTGACTTTTTTCGAAATCATCGTATTACGTATCTTTTTTTTTCAAAAATATATAATAGAATTTGACTTCAAATTTTATGTTTTTACTAATTCAATCAATAAAGTCTTTAAATAAAAAATATTAGCCGGACCTACAATCATCCATTTGCCTGCAAAATGCAATCAAAGTTGATACTAATGTATGAAATTCAGGTACTGTCCCTAATAATTTGGCCACCCACTGTATTTGATAGACACAGTTTTGTGTTCCAACCTAAATTATGGATTAGAATGCCACTTAGGTAGACACGTTAACATATTTATAAGCATCAGACTAAACTGAATAAATATTTAAAAAGTCTATTACATAAATTTATTTTCTGTCGCTTTATGAATAGAATGTTTTAGTAATACCTAGGTTAAAAATACACCTACTGTTTTTAACCTATTAATAGGAAATATTATCTCTAATTGGGAAATGTTCCTTCTTATGCACAGCCTTCTGCGACTGGACAATGGCAATCTCTTTGTGTCTCTCTTTCTTTTTAAATCGATTATTATTTTCCTAATATATTTGTGGAGGCTTGTAATTAGCTATTGGATTGTATTATTCTCTGTATACCATTTTATCTAAAGGGTGTAAAAAGACCCTTAACGAAAACGAAAACCCCATATTCTACACATTACTGGGATACTTTTTTTCTTCTAGGACATACCTGGGAATTCACTGGTTCTGGAGATATTGAAGGTCAAAGTCAACATTTTTTTTTCGTTTTTTTTTCAAAATCGTGTTCCAAGTATCATTAGTAAACTTTCGTCTGAACAAACATCATCATCATCTGATGATGATGTTTGTTCAGACGAAAGTTTTTTAAAGCAATTTTTCATAACAAAATATGCATTTAAAGTTAGAAAAATGCAACGAAAACTAAACACAACGAGCGCCTCACACACACAAGCGTGCGGTCGGTTCAACAACCAAGCGCGAGCGGCCGAACTCTCAGCTGAACGAAATTATTATTAATTAATTATTTTTTAAAGATAAAAAAAAAGTTTTTTCCCAGCAATAATTTTTGGTCAGAGTTGCTTAATTACATGTACCGAATGTGTAGTTATCGGCTTTGTGATCGGTATTTTTACACCCTGTATTAGTCTGTAAGTCTTCTATAAAATAAAATAAATAAATTATAATCTATGGCCAATGGCAATGACCATCACCGGACACTATCACTAAATAAACATCTCGACACAATTAGCATCACAGATTGTTCCCTGTGCAGAGCTTGGTTGGAGAAGGAAGAAACAGTCGCGCACGTGCTCTATGCCAAATGATATTTAAGTACTTAATTTAAACTTTAATTTTTTCAGCAGGCTGCTGATGAGGCTCTTAGACTGCACATGTGTCACTGATATACAAATACAATCCCTAGGATTCCGGAATTCGTTAACAGACCTTCTGGAAAACCTGACCTAAGAGCTAATCAACTTTCGGAGAGAAGTGAGCCGGATGTAATAAGCCTCCCAAATGATGGCCGTCATGGCTCACTCACAATGATCCACCATGGTATAAGTGCAGAATCCAAATTTCAGTAGAGAAAACTATAAAATAACTACCAGTCCCCGCAGACCTTGTCCTGTTCAAAAGCTGGCAGGTTGTCAGAAAAATATATTTAAAAACCCGATCGCAGCGCGACCAATGCATTCTCAAATCATCCAGAGACCCACTCAAATATTCTCACAAAATTACTTTCAAATCGGTTAAGCCGTTTTGGAGGTTAGGTTGGGGAAAAATGTAATATACGAGTATATATAAAATGCTCATGTGTTTTTAACAAAACTCGTCCAAAATGCCTTAGTAATCAGCTTATGTTGTGTGTACATTTAGTAGTCTTAGAAAAGTACGCAAGTTTTTACCATCCCCCATTTTTTTTTGATGATTTATATCGCAGAATAACTTTGCTAAGTCAGCTAAAGATGATAATAGATAGATGGTACTTCTATTCTGTCACGTAAATAATATGAAGAAAATCATTAAACTCGGGATGCACATTATAATGAGCAATATCTGCAAACTTCTTATTTATATGAGGGCCATTAAAACGTCGTCGTCTACCAACAATGTTTTAAACGTATCCACGTTAGCTGCTTAGCGGTCCTGTATCATTTTAGGATCTCTCGAAGATATATTTTCAATGATCCAACTTACCTTTGAGAGTTTAGAGAAGATTTTAAAGCGGGAACTATCCGACATACTAAGCGACATACACGTGGGCGATGCTTAAGCTGTATGTCGAACCGCGTCGCGTCGTCGTTAAGATGGTCAGCATTGGTCAGGTCACCCATCTACAGACCAACCTTGGCAAGCGTTGCTTAACCTTGAAGATCGGCCCGCGCGACCGTTATTATATAGCCCCGAGCTCCTAGAGATATCATGATACAACAACAACAATTTTTAATATAAAAGAATATGGAGTGGTGGTGACTTTGACACGTTAGCAGCTTAGCCACATGCTTAGCGGTCCTGTATCATCTTAGGATCTTTTGAAGATATATTTTCAATGATCCAACTTACCTTTGAGAGTTTAGAGAAGATTTTAAAGCGGGAACCATATTAGATCGACACACACGTGGGCGACGCCTAAGCTGTATGTCGAACCGCGTCGCATGGCGTCTCGAGACGAAGCTTTAACCTATCACATACCCGCAGAACGAGACACAATAGTAAAACAATAACAGCGCGGTCTCATAGGACCGGTCGGGGATTCATGAATTAATATAGCTCTAAAAGTCTAGTTGCCATATAAAATGTATGGAGACCGACGCGCCCAGATCGGTGTACGTGGACCACGTCGACCCAATGAATTCTGCCTAAAGGAGGTTTACAATACGATCTCAGACGGTAAGCTTGACGCAGTGGTTTAACAATTGGCTGCAACGCTGCGTGTTCGATTCTCGCGCAGAACAAATTATAACAAATATTTATAAGGCTTACAGATAGTTGTTCCTGGTCTGGGTGTCTTTTATACGTCAATTTAAATATTTGTGAATGCTCCCACAATACGGGAGTAATGCCTTGGGTAGGGATGATTAGATAAAAAAACAGTAAGTAGCTACAATGTGTAGCCTTTAACTAAGTTACCACCTTCAACGAAATATGATTACTGATATATACTTATATAGATACTGTTCATCCAGATCTCAATATACTCGTATTATGTATTTTTATTTTGTGTGTAGGTTCTCGCAGTCAACCTATACGATCTTTGTATGCGTCTTTCTGCCAGCAAGCGGCTTCGCCCGCACGAAAATAGGTTTCTTCTTTGAAATTTTGGACTCCTATTTAACCCCTTTAGGGCTGAATTTTTGACAAACCCTACGCTATAAAAGTAAACCTTGTACAAAATTTCACACTCCAAGACCCCGTATTGAAACAATACGGGGTTGTTGTTGGGCGTTGATATGTCTGTCCGTCAGGTTCTCCTTTTATATACTTATGTATATATGTAGTTATGGATTAATATCTTGAAAACTGAAAAGACTTTACATACTAGACAATACGCACGATTCAGTCATTTGTTAACGTCCTCTGGAAACTTAATGCTCCATAGGGCCTTGTATGTGTGCCAATGCACAACAATAAATATAGTTAGAAAAAGATCTTGGAGAAATTAATCTAACATAGATTTTCATATTATGTCGGTTTAATTTACACTCTAAATTCTGTGTTTGGACTGGTTTACCTTTTGGGCAAGGTAAACCAGTTCTTGTGTCCTTTTGTCCTAAGCATATTTTGAGAAAAAAAGTTTCACAGTTTTTTTTATTATTGCCGGTAAAAATCTTGCTCCTAATAACTATCTGCTTTTTAGCCAACGAAATTAAAGTTAGACAAAAGGATAGTCGCTACTTAAGTTTTGAAAGTAGCAACAGGAAATGGTCTCCTAGAAGCTTTGTAGTTGTCTAGCGTCCATTTCCTTTCCAGGAATTTGCTAGTACGGGAAACAATCATACATTGTTTTCAACTAGAAGCAAGTATGTAATATGAACTAAGCTGAGGGTTTTAACATTATCTACTGTGTAAACGGTAGGGTGTTTAGAAAAACAACTCAATATCGATGTTATTTCATATTATTCGTCACGGCGATCATAACGGCCATGTTTATCATTTCCGCGGGCCCCTAATCTGTCACGTCTAAAATTAAGTGGCACTTCGTGTGAAAATTTTCATATTTCACGCCGACGTCAGTCACTTGTGGTTATTTTGTCGACATTTGCAAGTCTTTGAGTGTCCGAATGTATGCAGGTCACGGACGCCTCATCTTTATTAACAACAGTGGGTGTATTTTTCTTTAATATTTACATCACGGTGTGTCCGGCCTCTTAATTGTCGGTTGGCGCCTGATGAACGCTGTGTCTAATGATTCTGCGTGGCGCGCGCGGGGCAGACATACCTCACGCGTTTTACGAACCATTCTGATAGTGGACATTCGATTACTTTTGTTCTGTTTACTGTTTTCGTCAACAGAACACGTAGGTTTGCCCTGGGGCTGTTTCAACAAGTTATTTTTTTTACTCGGACTCGATTTCAGACTTGATTGATTTTAGCAGATAAAATAAATCGGTGAACGGAATGGTTCGAGCGCTTATTAATTAATTATTTACCGACTGCCGTAATGTAGATAGATACCGATGGGTCAGCTCCAAGTTTAATTAACTAAATAAGCAGCGGGAGCTTTTATCTAATTACAATGTGGGTTGTGTGTACGAATGAAGAAAAAATAATATTTCATCTTTATAAAAGTTCTCATTTGTGAGGACAAGATCTAATTACAATATAAAACATCACAATTTGGATCATTTTACTCGATGAAATATAGAACGTTGTTATTAGAGCGTGTGTGTGAACAATATATCAATCGGTTTTTTTCTGAAACCAATCATTATATGGCGCCGGCATCTGGCTACAGCCTTTTTCATATATAAATGTAATTTTCAGCGAAATCGGTATGATGTACGTTCAGTACGCGAGCACTGCATACAATTTGTTCAGCTAAATGTACATTAAGTTTAGATTGGCTAATCATAATGTACGTTTAGTTCAGGTCGAGTGAATAAGGTTTTCTATATTGATAAATGTACAAATGTAGTGACGTTTGTGAGTCTTTGTTTTTAATACTTTAAAAGGTTTGAAGTACACGTGTAGGTGGGTCAATTGAGTTCGTAGGTGTATCGAAAGTTTTGATAAAGTGGTTTGGATCATTGTTGCCATCACCGGTAGCGGCACAATCAATAAAATTAAGAAGGTCAGATAACATTTCATGGTGTGTTCTGTCATGGAGTGACGAACGTATGCGTTTTGTGGCAATTCACTTATCTAGAGTGCTCTCGATAGTTAATAACCGCACTCGAGGCTCGATGAAGTGTCACTCGTGATACAACCTCCCCGAGATACGCTACCGAGTGATGTCACGCTCCATATTGCGTCAATAGCTCGCAGCACTCCCCAGCACTCCCCAGCTGGGCTCAGCTGACCAACTGTTGAATGCTTCTTTTATTTTTGTTCAAGGATTATCTCACGGTGAATGCGGAGTTGTTTGAGAGACTTACTGCTGGTCTGCAGGCTTACACACATGAGTTTTCTGTTAGCTTGCCCTCTTAACGCTAAGTGCAAAATATATGGTAATGCGTTATCACGTGAAAAGTGATGTGACAGGTAATGATTACATAATTGTATGGTAATGATTATTTTCTAAACATCTGGCGGGAATGATAACAAAATAGCTTTTGAAAAAGTTGCGAAAGTTGACTTCGCCCGAGTCGCAAGCGATAGTGTTATAATAATAATAATAATAATCTTTATTCATACAAAAACATACAGAGTTTGACTTACAGTTTGAAAAGTACATACATTTAAAGTTGTGAGTTCTGTACAAGAGTAATACTCTACCTCTTAAGCTAGGGTATACCTGTATTTTAAGAGGTAGTTTGCGGTCTAGGGTTACAGTAATGAAACAAAAACTTATCACAAGTGGACTGTGTCATTCTAGTGTATGGTACATAAAGAGTAAAAAACTGTGTATGTGCTAGTGTGTTGAGTTAGTATGGTGTGTGCGTGTGTATGTGTGTATGGGTGTGAGTCAGTGTGGTGGGTGTGGGTGTATTACACAAGATAGGTAAGTAAAGACTCCGTATAAGGGTAGTCCTTAAGCAACAGCCATTCAGTTAGTTTGGATTTTAGTTCATATGAATTAAGATTTAAAATATTGAGGTGTTTGTTAATTATTTTATAAATATGCGTACTTAGTATATAATTTTGACGTTTAGCGAATGAAGTCTTGTGTTGGATACTTGTTGGTGGTATGGTGTTATGGAGCCGAGTGCTGCAGTGACCATCTGTATCAAACGACGTTTAATAATATATTTACGAAGAAATAAATAAACGGGGGTCGACCGGCGACTCATGGGGGCCGCTCAGCGCCCCACCTGTTGTGAGAAATTCAGTAAATTGCGCGTCTAAGACCGGTAGGGGTAAGAGTAGGGAATGCAAATCCGTCGTGTTTTAAAAATCCGGATTTTTTCAAACGGATTTTGGGTCCAATCCGGATTATCCGGATTTTACGGATTTTTCATGAAAATTAAACAAACCTACTTATATTCGTTTATTAACACGATGTTTTCCTTCACACGATTTTCCTTCGTTTTGAGAGCAGTAGCTCTCAAAACGGCGAAGGGAAACATCGTGAGGAAACCGGCAAGTCCTAGAACCAAAACTTTTAGGACATGTAGCATCCACAAACCAAAGACAAAGAATGTATGTTTTTTTCATTTTTGGTTGGAAATTGTCCAATGCCCGTTCTGGGCAGAGCGGAATATCAGAATTTTAGTGACTAAAATCCACTCCTCTTCCTTCTTTGTCTTCGTTATAGGGCCCCGGGGTTCACTTTCACAAAACCCATGGCAACAGTAGACTTCGGCCACTACGATTTGTATCACCTTGAGACACACTACGCGCCGTGGCGGGGTCGATGAGCTACCCATTGCTATATACGGTAGCTGGAAATCGGGGTCTGTATCCGGGAGCTGTAGCGTGAGGATCATTCCCTCGCACATGCAGCCGCCTCCTTTGCTAGCATTACTGCTTTGCAGAAGCAGGCGACCGCCTCACAATCCTTTGCGCTCCGGTCCATGGGCCGTACCAGGACCCGACGTGAGTGGTCATTGCCCAAACGGAGCATACCTTTAATAATAGTCCTCCAGACCGAATTTTGATCACGGTGGCTTGATGCCTACTGAAACCTGGAAGCCTGATGTATACTGCAGATATTATACTGCACAAGTGTGTACGCAGACACTGGCGCACTCTCTGTTCTTTTAATCTTATAGTCAGATGGGAAGGCAATTCAACACGACCGGAGAGAGATCAGGTGCAAGACCCACCGCTTGACGTGTTTTCAGAGGCATGGGGGTATCATACCACCAACTTCCAAACTGCGGGCAGCTATAGAGTAATTTCTAATGGAAAAACCCAATAACACTATTTGCTTGACCTCTAGTTCGAGCCCAGTACCCACGCTCAGCATTCGCCCTTACGAACCTAATGTTCGTCCGACAAGACAGTCAAACTTCACACCTTAACCATAAGCTCCACCGTGTCCTCCAGTCGATCGATCTGCACAATAATGACACCTGGGCGTTTCTTTCGCACAAATCCGGCGCAGAAACCTCTCGAATTTACCACGTCCGGTGAGGACCTGTGTCATGTGGAAGGTGAGGACGCAGTGACGTCTTTCCAACCACCTCTCAAAGAGGGGACTTATAGCCATAATTATGGCGTGCCCAAAGAATGTAGTAGGCTTGGTAATTAGTTCATCCTTTTTTATGTCAGCATGATGACGCTTGGCGCCTTAAGACATTCAGTCTTTTTTGGGCAGGCATGCATTGCAACTTGTCATATGGGTAGACCACGAATTATATTGGACTCACGTTACGATATTTTTTTTCTGAATTTACTTGTTTATCCGTCTTCCACGCGGGTGAAGCCACAGGTAAAAGCTTGTGCTAAACTAATAATAAAAGTATATAATATCATCGCGAATAAAAATTTCTTATTATTCAGAAAATCCGCGGATTTGATTTTCAAATCCGGATTTACAAGTCGAATAAAAATGTGCGGATATCCGGATTTTTCGGATTACGGATAGTCCGGATTGCATTCCCTAGGTAAGAGCTTCGAGTAGGTGTATTGAAAAGTCATTTGTATAAGGATGTTGGATCGCTGTTGTTTAGTTAAAGTCTCGACACATTTGCTCTGCACCTAGAGCGCAGTTATTTGATGGCTTCCCAAACCAATAAAAAAATGGATTTTATTTACTTTTTGTTTTGGCTCTGTACATATGAAATTGTTAAATCAAAGACTGACATCTTCATCATCATTTCAGCCGAAACACGTCCACTGAAGGACATAGGCCTCCCCTAAATGTTACCACAATGACCGTTCATGTGCGTCTCGCATCGATCGGATTCCCGCAACCCTCATCAGATCA